>CM057337.1:1005043250-1010388512 GCA_030015575.1 Agapanthus africanus | reverse complement strand
GCACGAGAAGGATGTGCATTGATTATCGAGAATTGAACCGGGTGACTATTAAGAACAAGTACCCAATCCCTCGCATTGGAGAACTTTTTGAGCAGCTTAGTGGCGCGAGGGTATTCTCGAAACTGGATTTGCGATCCGGATATCATCAGGTCCGAGTGAAAACAGAAGACATTTGCAAGACGGCGTTTCGAACTCGATATGGACATTTCGAGTATCTGGTGATGCCCTTCGGAGTGACGAATGCGCCGGCAATATTCATGGATTTGATGAACAGAATCTTTTCACCATTCTTGGACCAGTTTATTATGGTATTCATTGACGATATTCTGGTATACTCGAAGAGTCCGGAGGAACATGCTGAGCATTTAAAGATCGCACTGCAGACGCCGAGACATGAAAAATTGTATGCGAAGATGAGTAAGTGCGAATTTTGGCTGGAAGAAGTGAAATTTCTGGGATATGTCGTGTCGGGCGATGGAATCGCCGTCGATCCCGAAAAGATTGCAGCAGTTCGAGATTGGCCTATTCCGAGAAATGTGGCCGAGATAAGAAGTTTCCTTGGTTTGGCCGGATACTACAGGAGATTTGTGGAGAACTTCGCTCGTTTGGCAGAGCCGTTGACCAAGCTCACGCGCAAGGAGGTACCGTTTGTTTGGACGGATGGATGTGCATTGGCCTTCGAGACGTTGAAGCAGAAGTTGATAACCGCCCCTATCCTAACCGTACCGGATAATTCAGGAGGACTGGTGATTCACAGCGACGCATCTGGAAAAGGATTGGGATGTGTTTTGATGCAGAATGGGAAGGTCGTAGCTTACGCGTCGAGACAACTGAAGACTCATGAGAAGAATTACCCGACTCATGACTTGGAGCTTACGGCCGTGATCTTCGCCTTGAAGATTTGGAGACACTACCTTTTGGGCGAGAGAGTCGAAGTCTTTACAGATCACAAGAGTTTGAAGTATGTGTTCACTCAGAAGAAGTTGAACATGAGGCAACGCAGATGGTTGGAGCTGATGGCCGACTACGACCTTGATCTTAAGTACCATCCGGGAAAGGTTAACGTCGTGCCGGATGCGCTTAGTCGGTTACCAGCGATTCAGGTATTGACCGCACAGAGGGAGATCATTGCGGATTTTCGGAGATTTGACTTGGAGGTCGTGCTACCACATGCTACGGGACAGTTGATGCAGTTGCAAGTACAGTCGTCCTTAGTTGAGAAGATTAAAGCGGTACAAACGCAGGATCCTAGACTACAAAAGTTTCGAGAGCAGGTTGAAGCCGGACTACGAACCGATTTACTGATCCATGAAGATGGTTCGTTGAGGTATGGTAGCCGTGTGTGTGCCAAAAGGAGATGTGCGTGAAGAGCTTATGAAGGAGGCACACAGTTCAGCTTACTCTGTACATCCAGGAAGGACAAAGATGTACCGAGATATTCGACAGCACTTCTGGTGGGAAGGTATGAAACGGGAGATTGCTCGCTTCGTGGCGAAGTGCTTGGTGTGTCAGCAAGTCAAGGCTGAACACCAAAGGGTTGCTGGTTTGTTGCAACCACTTCCGATTCCTCAGTGGAAGTGGGAACATATAACCATGGATTTCGTGACGGCTTTACCGCGGAGTCCAAAGGGCAACAATGCAGTATGGGTGATTGTCGATCGGTTGACCAAGGCAGCTCACTTTATTCCTTTTCGGGTTGGTCAATCGACGGAGACTTTGGCAGAGCGGTACATACAGGAGATTGTAAGATTGCATGGAGTACCGGTGAGCATCGTGTCCGATCGGGACACTCGGTTCTTGTCACACTTCTGGAGGAGTTTACAAGAAAGTTTGGGGACTCGATTGAAGTTTAGCACAGCTTATCATCCTCAAACTGATGGACAATCGGAGAGAACGATCCAGACTCTTGAAGATATGTTGAGAGCTTGCATGTTGGACTTCAAAGGTTCTTGGGAGGATCACCTACACTTGGTGGAGTTTTCGTACAACAATAGCTTCCAAGCGACTATTCAGATAGCTCCGTTTGAAGCGTTGTATGGTCGTAAGTGCCGTTCACCTGTTTGTTGGGATGATGTTGGTGAACGAAGGTTACTAGGACCAGATTTGGTGGTACAGACAGTCGAGAAGGTGAATACCATCAGGAGGCATATGAAGGCAGCTCAAGACAGACAGAAAAGTTGGGCTGACAAGTCAAGAAGACCTCTAGAGTTCGCCGTGGGTGATTTGGTATTCTTGAAGATATCACCGACTAGAGGGGTGAATCGCTTTGGGAGTCGGGGAAAGCTTAGTCCTCGATTCGTTGGACCCTTCGAGATATTGGAGCGTGTTGGAGAGGTAGCGTACCGTTTGGCGTTACCACAGTCTTTGGCAGGAGTGCACGATGTGTTTCATGTATCTCAACTACGGAGGTATGTTCGAGATGAGACCCACGTCTTGGATCATTCGGAGTTGACTATACGAGAGGACCTAACTTTTGAGGAGCGACCGGTTGAAATCAAGGATCGAAGAGAAAAGGTTCTTAAGAACAAGGTTATCCCTCTTGTGCTAGTTTCTTGGGGTAATCGATCGCATGGAGAATCCACTTGGGAGCGAGAAGACGAGATCCGGCAGAAGTTTCCTCACTTTTTCCTGTAGTTAGCTATCTTGTATTCTTGGAATTTCGAGGACGAAATTCTTTTTGTAGTTGGGTATGATGTAACACTCGAGCCCAATAATACTATTTCTGATACTGGTTAAGTGTTAGACATTGCTCATTTCAATTATCTTGTTTTTTGGTGCTTGTTGCTAAATTTTAACCGGCTAAGTCATTTTCGCCTATAACAAATTTTAACACCTAAAATGAAATTAAAAATATCCATGTTGGCCTACTCGTCGTCACTAGTCGCGTGGTAGCGTTCGCAGCGTCGAGATTTCATCCCGTTCGGCGAAACGGGCGAGTTTGGACGGCTACGCGCGCGTGCAAGTGTCCGACTTGGGGGCATGCATTTTAGTCATAAGACACCTCATTTTAAAATTTGGAACTCGCTTAAAATCCTATAATTTGAATTTGAAATATTTGGGCGCAACCGGGCGCGATTTGGAAATGTTTCATTTAGCGCCAAAATGCCCATTTAATTAAATAATCGAAACCCTTATATATAAATATATTTCTGTTACTTTTAACGTTTAAATCTTTTTTTAAAATCTTTGTTCTAATTTCTTTTCGCTTGGCAGCCAATCACGAGGGGGCTTTACCCTCGTGGGCCCCACCAACCCACTCTCTCTCTCTCTCCGCCTCTTAATCTCTCTCTATCTCTCTCTCTAATCTTTCTCTCTCTCTCTCCCCTAAAATCTCTCTCTCTCTCCTCCTTTAAATCCTCTCTCTCTCTAACCCTTATATTTCCCTTCGTCCCCATCGCAGAAACCACCACGAGAAACCCTCGAACCCCAACCCTAGCCTTGCCCTAGCCGCCGCAGCTTCGCCGTCGACCTCCCCGCGACCTCGCCACCATCATCCTCGCCTCCACAGCCTCGACCGCACCCCCTTCCTCCTCTCCTCCCTCCTTCCAGAGCCTGCAGCAACGCCACCGCCACCTGCACGCTGTGCTGCCGTCTCCGCCGCCCCCCCATCGCCGACGACGTCGACTTTCCTCCCTTCACCCTCGTCCCGACCTCTTCACCGTCTTCCTCCTTCCCTCACCGGCGTTGCAACTGCACCCGAGCCTAACCCTAACACCAACCCTAGTTCGCCGAAAAGCCCCATCGACCCTCCTCGTCGTTGCCAGAGCCACCGCCGACCACATCCTTCTCCCCCTGCAACCCAGACCAGGCCAGGACCTCCTCTACTCATCGCACCATCCCATTCCAGCGACCCCAGCAACTTTCAGCCTAGGCTGCCGCCGTCGCTGCCTCGCCGGCGCCCCATCGCCGTCGAACCCGTCACGGTTGCCACCTTTACCATCCCTGTAAGCATCTCTTTACTTTCTCCATTCGTGTTAACCCCTCGCTGGTCGTTCGTGTCCATGTGTCGTATTTTTGCTAATTCATTGCTGTTTTGACATTTCGCCGGATTCCGGCCGTGCCGACGACTTGACCCGACTCTCCAGCGAAGTACTCCAGTCCGTGTGGTCCCGCTGTTCGCTGTTTGGACTCGATCCGTGGCCCGTGCATCCGTCGCGTGTTTTCCGCCGACGTTGCGTTCGTGTTTTCCGGTTTGCGAAACCGTCGAGGCAAGTATTACTTGCTACATGCTACGTTAAACTAATTAAGTGTTTGACTCATAAAACTTGTAATATTAACTAAGTATAGTTACTTATCTCATTGGACGAAATATGATATACATCATAATACTGCCACATAAATCGTATTTTGCCACCGTAACCTTAATAACAACTACCTGGTAATCATTTTGTTATTTAAAGGTCGATAGCCGTACACTTATATCTTCATTACTTGCTGTTATTAATATTGCACTACCTTGTGATTATTGCACCCAAGGGTGCTCGAACCTGTTAATATAATACAACTGCACCATGTTCATGCACCATTGTGATTAAATGAACTGTTATTGTTATTTACTTTATTTCCTGCTGTTGTTCCTTATTCGACTATATACCTGTTGTGAGCACACCCTCGATTGCATCTCATATGGACCCGACCTTGATACACATGATATATACATACTTACCGATGCACCGGACATGGTACCCTTTACCTACCAACTCAACCTGTTGTACCATGACCTGACTTGTTACCTGATCTCATGCCTAATGCCAACAAACCTGACTTGGGGTCCTCATGGACCATTCCTGTTGTCTATCCAGACAAACCTGACCTGTTACCTGATCCCGTGTTGGCATTAGTCCGTGATTACTGAATACCTGACCTGACATACATAACTTGGGGGTATGGGGAAATCAAAGGTGAAACCGACTTGTAACTCAACAGTTCGATACCTGTTCTGATCAGTCTTACGGGCTTGGCCAGCCCCGAGTGATGATGCTGACATCACTCGCCCATCCTGCTACTTGTTACTGCCTAGCGGCACGTCTCGGATTCAGCCCCGAGAATCTTGACCGTGGTCCCGGGCACGCACGGGATACTATTGAGTTACATCGACGAGTCATCAATTGATTTCAAAGACTTTAGAGTAGAAACCTGATAGGACAGTTTAGTTACCACTGCACATTACCCTGCACTATTATTTCATAGTACTGCTTTATTCATGTTCATCCCTGCATTGCTTATTACCATGTTCATATTATATTATTGGTTGACATGACGCGCTGACGTCTGGGTTTTGCATGGCCCAGATTCCTTACCACTGTTGACGACCGAGCAGGAGTACTTCAGCCAGCAGGCTGATCTGTGAGTTCCATAGTGATTAGTTCATTTATTTCATTTCATTTCCAGATGTGAGCCCGCATTATGGGACGTACTATTTATTTATTGTATTGGATCATTTGCTTCCGCACTTATTGTTTATTGACTCTTGTTATTATGGATTGGACATGTGTTAGATTAGTTTATTTATCTTGTTCTTGATATCTCTACAACCGTAATGTGACTGTGGATGGATACTTCCTACCCACAGGTAGCATGGTTGGCTATGTCACGTGCCCAATCTTGCGTACTCTGGGAAGCGGGGCGTGACATGGTTCTTTTGGTATCAGAGCCATAGGTTAGTTGGGTTGATTCTTTTGTAGTTGGGTATTGTACCCGATACACGAATCAGAATACCCGTGATTAGGAAACATGTCCTACCACCTTGACCGTTTTACCATTCTTGAATCACATTCTTCCTGATTATATCTTGTACGGCGTGCAAACTTACTTTGCATTGTCAACTCGAAAACCTAATTTCTTGTTATCTCTAGGACTTAGGCGACTTGGGTGGAGTTAAGTAATTGCGGCTATGATACCGCGGCATAGCTACAATGCGGTACTCTATTTAAGTATCTTGGAGTTCTAGCCTTGATTTATATATTGAATCTATCATCATGCTAATGTTGGGTGTTTTGATTTCAGGACTATGGCAGATAAGAATTTCAAGACGTATCAAAGGCGCGTGGATGAAGCCGCCATGTTGGGAGTGATACGTGGGATGTTGGAAAATCAGAAGAGGCAAACTGAGCTGATCCAGCAGCAAGCAGATTCATTTCAGGAGGGTTTGCAGGCCATTCGGCAGTCTGTAAACACCGCTGTAGCGAAGCCAGTTGACCGAGTAGGGACCGTGGCAGATTCCAGACGTTTGGGTCCTACTACTTTCACTGGTCTGGAGGAGCCGTTGCCAGCCGAGCAGTGGCTAGTGGACACGGAGAATTTACTGATTGCGGCACAGATCCCAGAGGACAAGAGAGTCGATGTGGTGCGCATTCAGCTGGTGGATTACGCCCGAGAGTGGTGGCTTGTGGAGGAGACCCGCTTGCCCAAGCCAATCAGTTGGGCGGATTTCTCTAAAAGTTTCCTGGAGAAGTTCTTCCCGCGGACTGCACGGGAGGAAATGGAAGAGAAATTTATTGGGCTGAGACAAAATGGAGCATCTGTGGACGTACATGCAGCTGAATGGACGAGTCTAAGCCGCTTCGCTGGACCCTTAGTCGCCAAGGAGGCAGACAGGGCGCGAAGGTTTTTGCGCAGTTTGGATGTGGACATCCAGAGGCAGATCGTCTCCCTGGGTTTGACCACCTTCTCGCAGGTTCTTACGGCAGCCAGAGAGCAGCAGAGTTTATCAGGATTGAAAGGGAACCTCCAGCAGACAGCAGTTGCGGCCAGGAAGCCCGCATTTGTACCTAACCGAGATCATGGGCGCAGAGGTATTCCAGTGGACCGTCGAGGTGTAGCACCCATGAAGAAGCCTGTGATCGTTGATCGAAGGAAGAGCGTGATTTGTGACTACTGTCGTTTACCTGGGCACGTGCAGAAGGATTGTCGAAGGAGACTGGGACTTTGTCTGGTTTGTGGAGCGGCCGATCACGCAGTTGGTGCCTGTCCGTCGAAGCTTCGCACGAGAGATGATATACAGAAGCCTCCCCAGAGACCGTTACAAGGGCAGAAACAGCTGACTCAAGGACACAATCAGGCTCGAGCTTTCACGTTGACAGCTGAGGAAGCTAAGGCATCAGGAGAAGTGATTTCAGGTACTTTACTCGTTCATGGTTTTCCCGCATTGGCATTATTTGATTCCGAAGCATCCCACTGTTTTATGTCATCCAAATTTATAACTACACACTCGATTACCTGCACGACCCTGTCTAGTTTTTGGGACATACACACTGGGAATGGGAAAAGCATAGCTAGTAAGGAGTGTAGAGATTGTACAGTTGTTGTGTGCGGACGGGAGCTCTTTGCAGATTTCTTGGTGATAGATACGGGCAGCTATGAGGTTGTCTTGGGAATGGATTTTCTTGGCACTTTCCACGCCCACATTGACTATAGGGCAAGGAAGGTAATTTTCCAGATTCCCGGAAACCCTGAGTTCACCTTCACTGGGGGAAGCAGTTCTGTCGGGCCAGTCGAGTTCAGGGCTAGGCCGACACGCAGTGTTCTTGCAGCAATGGAAGTTGATAGTAATGAAGAGCCGGCAGTTGTTCGCGACTTTATGGATGTATTTGCAGATATATCGGGCTTACCGCCGAAGCGAGACGTGGAGTTCGCGATTGACCTTATTCCTGGTGCAGCGCCAGTATCGAAATCTTATTATCCGATGGCACCAGTGGAATTAGAAGAAGTCAAGAAGCAAGTCGGTGAATTACTTGAGAAGGGTTGGATTCGAAGTAGCAACTCGCCTTGGGGAGCTCCAGTTCTTTTAGTAAAGAAGAAGGATGGCACGAGAAGGATGTGCATTGATTATCGAGAATTGAACCGGGTGACTATTAAGAACAAGTACCCAATCCCTCGCATTGGAGAACTTTTTGAGCAGCTTAGTGGCGCGAGGGTATTCTCGAAACTGGATTTGCGATCCGGATATCATCAGGTCCGAGTGAAAACAGAAGACATTTGCAAGACGGCGTTTCGAACTCGATATGGACATTTCGAGTATCTGGTGATGCCCTTCGGAGTGACGAATGCGCCGGCAATATTCATGGATTTGATGAACAGAATCTTTTCACCATTCTTGGACCAGTTTATTATGGTATTCATTGACGATATTCTGGTATACTCGAAGAGTCCGGAGGAACATGCTGAGCATTTAAAGATCGCACTGCAGACGCCGAGACATGAAAAATTGTATGCGAAGATGAGTAAGTGCGAATTTTGGCTGGAAGAAGTGAAATTTCTGGGATATGTCGTGTCGGGCGATGGAATCGCCGTCGATCCCGAAAAGATTGCAGCAGTTCGAGATTGGTCTATTCCGAGAAATGTGGCCGAGATAAGAAGTTTCCTTGGTTTGGCCGGATACTACAGGAGATTTGTGGAGAACTTCGCTCGTTTGGCAGAGCCGTTGACCAAGCTCACGCGCAAGGAGGTACCGTTTGTTTGGACGGATGGATGTGCATTGGCCTTCGAGACGTTGAAGCAGAAGTTGATAACCGCCCCTATCCTAACCGTACCGGATAATTCAGGAGGACTGGTGATTCACAGCGACGCATCTGGAAAAGGATTGGGATGTGTTTTGATGCAGAATGGGAAGGTCGTAGCTTACGCGTCGAGACAACTGAAGACTCATGAGAAGAATTACCCGACTCATGACTTGGAGCTTACGGCCGTGATCTTCGCCTTGAAGATTTGGAGACACTACCTTTTGGGCGAGAGAGTCGAAGTCTTTACAGATCACAAGAGTTTGAAGTATGTGTTCACTCAGAAGAAGTTGAACATGAGGCAACGCAGATGGTTGGAGCTGATGGCCGACTACGACCTTGATCTTAAGTACCATCCGGGAAAGGTTAACGTCGTGCCGGATGCGCTTAGTCGGTTACCAGCGATTCAGGTATTGACCGCACAGAGGGAGATCATTGCGGATTTTCGGAGATTTGACTTGGAGGTCGTGCTACCACATGCTACGGGACAGTTGATGCAGTTGCAAGTACAGTCGTCCTTAGTTGAGAAGATTAAAGCGGTACAAACGCAGGATCCTAGACTACAAAAGTTTCGAGAGCAGGTTGAAGCCGGACTACGAACCGATTTACTGATCCATGAAGATGGTTCGTTGAGGTATGGTAGCCGTGTGTGTGCCAAAAGGAGATGTGCGTGAAGAGCTTATGAAGGAGGCACACAGTTCAGCTTACTCTGTACATCCAGGAAGGACAAAGATGTACCGAGATATTCGACAGCACTTCTGGTGGGAAGGTATGAAACGGGAGATTGCTCGCTTCGTGGCGAAGTGCTTGGTGTGTCAGCAAGTCAAGGCTGAACACCAAAGGGTTGCTGGTTTGTTGCAACCACTTCCGATTCCTCAGTGGAAGTGGGAACATATAACCATGGATTTCGTGACGGCTTTACCGCAGAGTCCAAAGGGCAACAATGCAGTATGGGTGATTGTCGATCGGTTGACCAAGGCAGCTCACTTTATTCCTTTTCGGGTTGGTCAATCGACGGAGACTTTGGCAGAGCGGTACATACAGGAGATTGTAAGATTGCATGGAGTACCGGTGAGCATCGTGTCCGATCGGGACACTCGGTTCTTGTCACACTTCTGGAGGAGTTTACAAGAAAGTTTGGGGACTCGATTGAAGTTTAGCACAGCTTATCATCCTCAAACTGATGGACAATCGGAGAGAACGATCCAGACTCTTGAAGATATGTTGAGAGCTTGCATGTTGGACTTCAAAGGTTCTTGGGAGGATCACCTACACTTGGTGGAGTTTTCGTACAACAATAGCTTCCAAGCGACTATTCAGATAGCTCCGTTTGAAGCGTTGTATGGTCGTAAGTGCCGTTCACCTGTTTGTTGGGATGATGTTGGTGAACGAAGGTTACTAGGACCAGATTTGGTGGTACAGACAGTCGAGAAGGTGAATACCATCAGGAGGCATATGAAGGCAGCTCAAGACAGACAGAAAAGTTGGGCTGACAAGTCAAGAAGACCTCTAGAGTTCGCCGTGGGTGATTTGGTATTCTTGAAGATATCACCGACTAGAGGGGTGAATCGCTTTGGGAGTCGGGGAAAGCTTAGTCCTCGATTCGTTGGACCCTTCGAGATATTGGAGCGTGTTGGAGAGGTAGCGTACCGTTTGGCGTTACCACAGTCTTTGGCAGGAGTGCACGATGTGTTTCATGTATCTCAACTACGGAGGTATGTTCGAGATGAGACCCACGTCTTGGATCATTCGGAGTTGACTATACGAGAGGACCTAACTTTTGAGGAGCGACCGGTTGAAATCAAGGATCGAAGAGAAAAGGTTCTTAAGAACAAGGTTATCCCTCTTGTGCTAGTTTCTTGGGGTAATCGATCGCATGGAGAATCCACTTGGGAGCGAGAAGACGAGATCCGGCAGAAGTTTCCTCACTTTTTCCTGTAGTTAGCTATCTTGTATTCTTGGAATTTCGAGGACGAAATTCTTTTTGTAGTTGGGTATGATGTAACACTCGAGCCCAATAATACTATTTCTGATACTGGTTAAGTGTTAGACATTGCTCATTTCAATTATCTTGTTTTTTGGTGCTTGTTGCTAAATTTTAACCGGCTAAGTCATTTTCGCCTATAACAAATTTTAACACCTAAAATGAAATTAAAAATATCCATGTTGGCCTACTCGTCGTCACTAGTCGCGTGGTAGCGTTCGCGCGTCGAGATTTCATCCCGTTCGGCGAAACGGGCGAGTTTGGACGGCTACGCGCGCGTGCAAGTGTCCGACTTGGGGGCATGCATTTTAGTCATAAGACACCTCATTTTAAAATTTGGAACTCGCTTAAAATCCTATAATTTGAATTTGAAATATTTGGGCGCAACCCGGGCGCGATTTGGAAATGTTTCATTTAGCGCCAAAATGCCCATTTAATTAAATAATCGAAACCCTTATATATAAATATATTTCTGTTACTTTTAACGTTTAAATCTTTTTTTAAAATCTTTGTTCTAATTTCTTTTCGCTTGGCAGCCAATCACGAGGGGGCTTTACCCTCGTGGGCCCCACCAACCCACTCTCTCTCTCTCTCCGCCTCTTAATCTCTCTCTATCTCTCTCTCTAATCTTTCTCTCTCTCTCTCCCCTAAAATCTCTCTCTCTCTCCTCCTTTAAATCCTCTCTCTCTCTAACCCTTATATTTCCCTTCGTCCCCATCGCAGAAACCACCACGAGAAACCCTCGAACCCCAACCCTAGCCTTGCCCTAGCCGCCGCAGCTTCGCCGTCGACCTCCCCGCGACCTCGCCACCATCATCCTCGCCTCCACAGCCTCGACCGCACCCCCTTCCTCCTCTCCTCCCTCCTTCCAGAGCCTGCAGCAACGCCACCGCCACCTGCACGCTGTGCTGCCGTCTCCGCCGCCCCCCCATCGCCGACGACGTCGACTTTCCTCCCTTCACCCTCGTCCCGACCTCTTCACCGTCTTCCTCCTTCCCTCACCGGCGTTGCAACTGCACCCGAGCCTAACCCTAACACCAACCCTAGTTCGCCGGAAAAGCCCCATCGACCCTCCTCGTCGTTGCCAGAGCCACCGCCGACCACATCCTTCTCCCCCTGCAACCCAGACCAGGCCAGGACCTCCTCTACTCATCGCACCATCCCATTCCAGCGACCCCAGCAACTTTCAGCCTAGGCTGCCGCCGTCGCTGCCTCGCCGGCGCCCCATCGCCGTCGAACCCGTCACGGTTGCCACCTTTACCATCCCTGTAAGCATCTCTTTACTTTCTCCATTCGTGTTAACCCCTCGCTGGTCGTTCGTGTCCATGTGTCGTATTTTTGCTAATTCATTGCTGTTTTGACATTTCGCCGGATTCCGGCCGTGCCGACGACTTGACCCGACTCTCCAGCGAAGTACTCCAGTCCGTGTGGTCCCGCTGTTCGCTGTTTGGACTCGATCCGTGGCCCGTGCATCCGTCGCGTGTTTTCCGCCGACGTTGCGTTCGTGTTTTCCGGTTTGCGAAACCGTCGAGGCAAGTATTACTTGCTACATGCTACGTTAAACTAATTAAGTGTTTGACTCATAAAACTTGTAATATTAACTAAGTATAGTTACTTATCTCATTGGACGAAATATGATATACATCATAATACTGCCACATAAATCGTATTTTGCCACCGTAACCTTAATAACAACTACCTGGTAATCATTTTGTTATTTAAAGGTCGATAGCCGTACACTTATATCTTCATTACTTGCTGTTATTAATATTGCACTACCTTGTGATTATTGCACCCAAGGGTGCTCGAACCTGTTAATATAATACAACTGCACCATGTTCATGCACCATTGTGATTAAATGAACTGTTATTGTTATTTACTTTATTTCCTGCTGTTGTTCCTTATTCGACTATATACCTGTTGTGAGCACACCCTCGATTGCATCTCATATGGACCCGACCTTGATACACATGATATATACATACTTACCGATGCACCGGACATGGTACCCTTTACCTACCAACTCAACCTGTTGTACCATGACCTGACTTGTTACCTGATCTCATGCCTAATGCCAACAAACCTGACTTGGGGTCCTCATGGACCATTCCTGTTGTCTATCCAGACAAACCTGACCTGTTACCTGATCCCGTGTTGGCATTAGTCCGTGATTACTGAATACCTGACCTGACATACATAACTTGGGGGTATGGGGAAATCAAAGGTGAAACCGACTTGTAACTCAACAGTTCGATACCTGTTCTGATCAGTCTTACGGGCTTGG
This sequence comes from Agapanthus africanus, assembly GCA_030015575.1. Taxonomy (NCBI): domain Eukaryota; kingdom Viridiplantae; phylum Streptophyta; class Magnoliopsida; order Asparagales; family Amaryllidaceae; genus Agapanthus; species Agapanthus africanus. The sequence goes on along the minus strand of CM057337.1, from coordinate 1,010,375,745 downwards.
CCAGCCCCGGAGTGATGATGCTGACATCACTCGCCCATCCTGCTACTTGTTACTGCCTAGCGGCACGTCTCGGATTCAGCCCCGAGAATCTTGACCGTGGTCCCGGGCACGCACGGGATACTATTGAGTTACATCGACGAGTCATCAATTGATTTCAAAGACTTTAGAGTAGAAACCTGATAGGACAGTTTAGTTACCACTGCACATTACCCTGCACTATTATTTCATAGTACTGCTTTATTCATGTTCATCCCTGCATTGCTTATTACCATGTTCATATTATATTATTGGTTGACATGACGCGCTGACGTCTGGGTTTTGCATGGCCCAGATTCCTTACCACTGTTGACGACCGAGCAGGAGTACTTCAGCCAGCAGGCTGATCTGTGAGTTCCATAGTGATTAGTTCATTTATTTCATTTCATTTCCAGATGTGAGCCCGCATTATGGGACGTACTATTTATTTATTGTATTGGATCATTTGCTTCCGCACTTATTGTTTATTGACTCTTGTTATTATGGATTGGACATGTGTTAGATTAGTTTATTTATCTTGTTCTTGATATCTCTACAACCGTAATGTGACTGTGGATGGATACTTCCTACCCACAGGTAGCATGGTTGGCTATGTCACGTGCCCAATCTTGCGTACTCTGGGAAGCGGGGCGTGACATCACCCGATTGAAGACTGCTTCGTATTCAAGAACTGGATCGAAGATCAATATAAGCATGGCAAAATCATGCTGACGGACAGCTGGTATTGGGATCAAAATTTGCACCCCAGTTGATCGGGTCAAAGTCAAGGTCAACCCCAAGTAAGCGGACCCAAGCCCAAGCAAGTGAGCCCATACCCAAGTCGAGCCCCGCGGCCAGCCTCCCCCATGCCGAAATAAAAAATCATGTAATAAATAATTTTGATGTAATTTTTTTATGCATGAATGTAAGAAAATGGGCATAAAGCCAAATTTTTGTAAATCCTATAGCTTATGTGCAAAAAGAAATAGCACATGAGGCATGGGATGGGCAAAATACCATTTTGTAAAGCCCAAGGGGCTATGTGTAAATGTGTAAGCCTATATAAGGCAACATGATGATGAATAAAAAAAGAACTTGTCATTCTCTAAAAACTCTAGGGTTTTTGTGCTTCCTTCTCCTTCCTTAAGGTTCTAAACCTTCTTCCCCTTTTGTATTAAATCAAGAGTTTTACTCTTCATTTTCCAAAAAAATAAATAGTTTTTCACCACAAAACCCACAAAGGGGGGCTTAGATCTTCCATTAGATCTCAAAAGGGGGAGATTTTTTTTTAAAATCTCACCCCCTTTCTCCAAGATCCGGTCAACCGAGAGGAAGAAGAAGGAGACCAATCTCCAGAAATCCCATCTTGGGAAGATCCAGGGCCAAAGGGGAGAGAAACAAGGGGGGCCCTTTGATCATTTCTAAAGATTTCTAAGAGTTTAACTCCATTCAAGATCTGTTGGAGTTCAACTCCATAAATTAATATCTTTTTAGGAGTTTAACTCCAGAAGTCAAATCGGGAGCACAGCTCCCAGTGCATGGACAAAGTCCCTTTTCCTTCTTACCACCGGCGCCCAAGCGCCCAGCGCCCACGTGCCGGGCGCGTGAGGCGCTCGCGCCCTACGCCCACGTGTCGGGCACGTGAGGCGCTCGCGTCCACGTGCCGGACACGTGAGGCGCTGGCGCCCAAGCACGAGCGCCAGCGCCCAAGCGCCAGCGCCAGCGCCCACGTGCCGGACACGTGAGGCGCTAGCGCCTAGTGCTAACCCAAGCACCAAAGCGCTAGCGCCAGTGCCTAAGCGCCTAGCGCTAACCCAAGCGCCAGCGCCAGCGTCGGCGCCCAGCGCCCACGTGCTAGGCACGTGAGGCGCTGGCGCTCACGCGTCCTTTGGACGCCATTTCCCCCCCCATTTTACATGCACTCCACATTAAAAATACCTCCCCCGTTAGAAAATTTTTCTAACGGGACGCTGCCCCGAACACCGCAAGGGGGCTGCTAGCCCCCTTGACCCCCAACCCGCTATCCGGGTAGCGGGACCCCCGTAAAAACTCTACGGGGCCCCCGATATATCCAAAACCCCTTAAAAACACAACACTGCACATTGAGTTCGCATGACCTGTTTGACCCGTCAATCGGAGGTTCTCTCGCTCCAAAGGCGAGAGGTAATTAACGGCAGCTTAGTTCGCGGCTGCCGGAGATTCGGATCCCCACAATCAATAAACCCCAGCCTACCCCAGGCAGGGGGAATCTGTAATGCGCCTGATAAGTGTGCGCGTATTCCCATCTCAATGGGGTGACGAAAAACACCTTACAGCCGGAAGGTGGATCTGCCATAGAGGCATGTTTCTAAGAAAGCTGATGCGGCAGGGGCCTCTTGCTCAATGGTAATAGAAAGCCTATCAAAAAATAAGAGGATGTTAAAAGAACTGCGTGCATGCCCAGCCATTAATTGGAAAGGTCTGCTTGAGCCGTAAATCATCGAAGGGATGTTGATACCACGTCCCACTCCCAAGGTCAATGATAGGGAGAAAAGCTCCTCAATCCACTCTTCCAAGAAGAAGAAAAAGAAGGCCAAGAAACCCATACAGCCTGACGAATATGTCGACAAGCGTACAGACCTTCAGAAGTACATTGATGCGCTGGAAGAATACAATTAAAAGGCGTGCATTCCAATTACGCTTGAGGAATTCCTTCAGCATCTCTTCAAAAACAGCAATGCTGAAGAAGAGGACCAGCGAAAGAAGAAGATCGAATGAAGATGCTCCTCTAGCGTCAGATGAAGATACTTTTTCAGTAAACAACATGATTAAGCAGGGAGTAGGATCCGCACAAAGTGCTCTAAGCCTTCCATAAGAAGATCCGATTGATACACTGATAAAAGAAGATGTTCAAAAGTGTGAGGATATTATAAAGCACGAAACGACCATCTATGAAAAGGCCAAGCGATTGCGCTTAAGAAAACAAGCTACGGAAGGGAAGAGTCATGATACCTCCCAACTGAAGCGATCTCCAGCCATAAAGTGCAGAAGCAAGGCCAAGGTCGAGAAGCGGTTCGCCAAATCCCTGTCAAAGGGGATGAAACTACCACCCCTCATGCCATATGTTAGTTGTATGTATGCCCTAGAGGCCATTATTGTACATGATTGTATATTATAATGGATGCTTAGACATATATAGGGAGGACTTTCTTGCTCGACATGATAGTATGCTATCTGATTACTCTTTATCTTAACATGTAGACTAGTATTATGATATTGTCTTGCTCTCACATGTTGGCAAAGCCCTTAGGATGTATACTTGACTACGAGGATTATGATGCATATCATACTAGTGGGGCCAGGGCAGTCCACAAGTTCATCCTTTAATTTTTCCCAGTCGTGGGTGTATCGAGACGGGGCATCGATATTCCAGAGTAGACTAGCGTATACGTTTTTTAACCCATTTGATGGGCGATGGATGATCCCACATCCATTGGTGTTTGACATCAAAGATTGTATACAAGTGCTCAGTGGAGACTGGGTATACTGAACAAGACTCGCCGAGAACTCCTATATGGTATTATACCTAACGTCAGATAGCAGTTCTCTGGTGACACTGGTACAGGTTAGTCTGTAGACTCGAGATCGTCATAGAATCTTGTGTGATTCTCACTGTGCTTTGATTTCCACCCTACCACGTTCAAGAGAGCATGCAAATAGGTGGTTTTTGGGTACAGTCCCGAATCACATGGAGACAATGAGCGATAGGAGGGGTTTCGTCTCTCCCGGTATTGGGAGTTGATGTTGCGCTGTGCTCGATTGGCCATAACAGGAAATTCCTGGCCAGGGCTGATGATGAGATTTACTGGTAAGTGTTATCAGTAGTTTCTCGACCCGTTTTGAGCCTCACATCGGCATGACTTATCAAGTTATTGGGGTCTGACGTTTACCACCCCCAGACTCGATATGCAACATATCAGACGAAGAGACCGGAATGTACGGTAGTGTTACTTATTGGATTCACAGGAGTATGAACAAACTTGCTTGTTGATCTTCTGATCACTCAATACCCAGGTAACCGTTACGTCCAGCTAGTACCGCTGACGGCTTGTGGGTAACTGATATGATCATTACCTACTGCCGGCGTATTGACGAGTCTTTAGAGTCCTACACAGAGGTTTCCTGGCTCAAGCTAAACGAAGTAGGGCACATATGTGATATGTGCGGGACCGAGATTAATACGTGTATGTGATACCGTATTCTAATCTCACGATATATGATATTAGTCGGTTGTATGTGATATAGCTGGATTATTAAATCAAGTGTTGATTTAATAATTTAATATATAATTATATATATTTGATATATTAATATATATTAACTAATATTAGCTCACTTAAGAATTTCTTTTCTAATTATACATTTAATATATATGTGATATATGTTAATGTATTTATTTTGTGTCATGCTTGATGATACAATGCACATAGGTGTATGAGACTCATACCATACTTAAGATAATTATGGTGATTATTTATTTAGGGAATAAACAAAATTAGGTGGAAAATGGCTTGGTTTGGATGCTTGTAGAAGCATGTAGAATCCTTAACTTAGTCCACTAATTTTGTTTTACTCTAGATATTTATTAACCTAACCATTATCTTTAGTCATGGTTAAGTCTCTACAAATATCTTGGAGATATTTTCTCACCCATGGTTGCAATGGTTGATCACTTCTTCTTCCTCCTCCTCTCATTTGAGCTCACTAGGTTTTCTTGAGTGAAGAAAAGAAAGAGAGAGAAATAATTCTAAAGTGAGCAAAATTCCTACTTCACCAATCTATACCAAACTAGCCATTTAGTATAGGTTGTTTCATTCACTAATTCTCAATTAGTGAAGAGATAGCTTGAGTTAGATATTTTTCGACGTAGATCATTTTCGGCCTCGAAAATCCTTGAGCAAGCTCGTTCCTTTCACCGAGTGGAGCCTAAGGAGAGTCCGGGAGACCACTGCTTGGAGCAAAGGGACTACTACATGGAGCTTTAGAAGTGAAGGACCGGTCTACAAAGGTTGTATTCCTATATCACTTAGTGTAAAGTTTCTTTACATGCTATAAAAAAACCCTGATTCTCTAGTTAGATCCTTGGTCGGGCTCACTCGGCACACTAAATTTTTTTAAAATAGCATAATTGATGCTTGCCGAAACCCGTCGGGGGTGCTTAGCGAACCCAGCACCATATACTCCCGGAGTGCCGTATTTCGATGGTGAGAAAGAACACCCGAAATATTGTCTTTATCGCCGGAGAATCTCACATCCTATCAATGAATGCAATGCATTTTAAAAATGATGGTTGGGGTATGTCTCCCATGGAAGAAAAAAGAGAAGGAAAAGTGAATGGCTCGTGCTCGTCAACTTGAGAATGACGAGTCTGAGATAGGTGATAGAACGAAATCAATAGTGGAAAATTGCCATATGATTTCTCATAAGGCTCAATCCCCAAAAAGAAAAGGTGGCGAAGTTTTTACCTTCGGGAGCGACTCTGAAGATGAAGCCATCTTTAATCCTTTCCCAGCCACAAGTTCTATCTCGGAAAAATAAGAGACGAAAGTCTGTGACAACATTCAGCTGCGAAATTGCATCCTTCCCGAGAAAAATCTTAGGCCTGCAAACAAAACTTCAAAGAAGCAGGATAAAAGGAAAGAGACATTGACTAAAGAAATTGAGTTCAACGAAGAAGTTGCCAAAGACCTCACTGCCAAGGATCCGCCGAAGAAAACTAAGATGAACTATAACGTTCTTGTGCACCTAAAAAAGTTGCTATCGCACTTGAACATATATGATGCTCTACTCTTGTCAAAAGAACTGCGGGAGTCCTTAATCAAGGCTTTAAACGAACCTGATCAGTTCCAAGCTTTCTTTGCCGAGGAAGAAATGAAAGATGAATTGGCAAAAGTACATACTGTTGATATAACTTTTCAGCGAAGGAGATCTACTTCTAGGGACGTTCGAACATAATCGACCACTCTATATAGCCAGATACAGCGAAGATGTGAGGATAAGTAAAATCCCCGTTGACAACGGATCCTCGGTCAACCTACAAAATGTACGGGTGCTCAAAGAGCTGGTCATGGATGCTAAGTTTCTTGTCATGGAGAAGATCACAATATTTGGGTTTGACTCTCAATCCTCTCGAACCTGTGGCTCCGTGGTGCTAACAATTCGGTTTGGAAAAATGGTCACGGACATCAAATTCCATGTGATCGATGTCAAGAGATGCTACAAAGCCTTACTCGGTAGACCCTGGTTACACAAGTACAATATCATTCCTTCTACGCAGCATCAGTGTATGAAGTATTTCAAGGGTGGCAAAGAGCATACCATCAAAGAAGAACTCAATCCCTTCTTTTTCAATGAAGTTCGCAAATATGAAGACGCCAAATACTTTCTGCCTGACTTTGAAGACTCCGAAAGATGCAGCAATCCTACAGCGGAAGGGAAAAGCAAGTAAAAGCAGTTTGCCACTATTCCAGTCTTCAGAAGCGACTCCGAGAACGAGGAGGAGATAATGTTCTCATGCCAACATCAGGTGGGAAATGGAGACCAAATCTCGGCAAACCCCGTCCCAGTATTCGGAAGTGATTCGGAAGAAGAGGGTGAAACAGTGTTCTCCACTCCTCCTCTATCAAAAGTCCTTGATGATGCACATCAGACTCTACAAGTCACTGTGGCCCTAGCTTGGCACTATAAAGAACTCGATACAGTCAGCACCCACAATGTAGAGAAGCTGGTAACCTTCTACGTGTCTCCCAAACATAGAGGGGCGAAAGTAATTCTCTTCTACAAATCTGAAGAGACTAAAGTGGAAATAGAAATTTTGTATGGAGTCGATCCAACCCTCGATGGGTGTAGCCCATCCATATGCCGAAGTACTTCTCGAGTAGTTTACAAAATTTCTTGAGACGTCAAGGAATATCCTTCGAAAAAACTATTCAAGAAGCTCAGTTCTACAAAAGGATCTGGGAAATGACGGGACTCGTAGAGTGAACCCTATTGGGAAGGCAGATACTACCGGATTGGGATATGTCCGATCCAAGAGGCGAGAAAGGACTCACACTTGCCATACTATAAGACTCTCAAATGAGAAAGAAGATGAATAAATTCCTGAACTCTTCGAATGCTTCACCAATGAAAACGAAGAGATCTCAGAAATGTCACCAACACCAAAAGAGCTGGAAGATTGGATCTATACCACGACGGATAACCTAAAGAAGATAAACTTAGGACCGAAAGATGATCCTAGACCCACGTTTGTCAGCGAGCTACTATCAGAAGAACAGATGGCTACTCTCAAAACCATGCTCATGGAGTACAGAGATTGCTTCTCCTGGAATTACTCCAAGACGTCGGGTCTTGATCCAGACATAGCAGTCCATAAACTGGCCATAATTGTTGGAGAAAAGCCCGTAAAACAAGCACAAAAAGGATGTGACTCAAACTCGAGAGGAGCATTAACGCCAAAGTCATGAAACTAATCTAATTCGGCTTTATCCATGAGGTGCAATATCCTGATTGGATTGCCAACATCGTTCCCATGATGAATAAGAACGGGACAGTTTGAATCTGCGTAGACTTTCGGGAATTAAATAAGGCGTGCCCGAAAGATGATTTCCCCGTCCCAGTCATAGAGGTTATGATCGATAACACCTCCACTCATGAGGTCTTCTCGTTCATGGATAGGTCTTCCGGCTAAAAACAAATAAAGATGGATCTCAAAGGCCAGAAGCATACGGCTTTTCGCACCCCGTTGGGTCTCTTCTGCTACAAATTCATGCCTTTCGGACTAAATAACGCCGGGGCGACATATCAAAGAGCGATGACAAAGATCTTCGATGACTTGATCCACGAAATCGTCGAATACTACATCGATGATCTTATGGTCAAGAGTATGTCCTACGAAGAGCGATGGGGACATCTCAAAATTGTCTTCGAGCACCTCCGAAAGTACAATATGAAGATGAACCCGCTAAAATGCGCCTTCGGAGTCTCCTCCAGTAAGTTCCTAGGATTCATAATCCGCCACTAAGGGATTGAAATCGACCCCTCCAAAATTAGGGCAATTACAGAAATGCCCCCGCCAAGAAATCTCATACAATCACGATCGCTCCAAGGGAAGCTCGTGTATATCCGGTGATTCATCGCCAATTTATCCGATAAATGCCGTCCATTCAGCCATCTCCTTAAGAAAGGAACTCCCATCGTATGGGACCAAAAATGCCAAAGGGCATTGGAAGAAATCAAGCAGTACCTACAAAATCCGCCGGTGTTAGCTGCTCTAGTCATAGGGAAATCCCTTATCCTGTACACAACCGCACTCGATCACTTTCTAGATGCTTTATGGGCACAAGAGAATGAGCTGGGAAAAGAAAAAGCCATGTACTACCTGAGTCGAGTCCTGCTGGAGGCAGAATGCAATTACTCCTCTATCAAGAAGCATTGCTTGGCACTGATCTTCACAGTTATGAAGCTCAGACACTACGCCTTGGTGTATGAAGTTCACCTCATCTCAAAGGTGGACCCTCTCAAGTATTTGATGACAATGGCTATATTGACGGAAAAGCTTGCCAAATAGGCCTTTCTGCTAATGGAGTTTGCAATCAAATACCGGCCTCTCAAAACAATAAAAGGACAGACCATTGCTGACTTCCTTGCTGAGCATCCCATCTCAGCCGATTTCCCGCTAAATTGCAAACTGCCTAATGAACATGCATTCAACTTAATCACCAGCAAAGAAGAAGGAAAAGAAAAGTTCCAGTGGGAGCCATACTTCGATGGAGCATCATCAATGAAAGCGTGAAAGAGGAATACTCCTATAATTAGGGTCGGAATAGGCCTCATCTTCGTCACCACGCAGGGCGGAATAAAGCGCTACGCTATCTCGTTGACGGAACCTAAAACCAACAACGCGGCAGAGTATGAAGCCCTCATAGCCGGTCTCGAAATCGCTATTAACATGGGCGTCAAAGATCTTCTCATATACGGAGATTTTCAGCCGATCGTCAGTCAAGTTAATGGCGACTACAAAACATGAAAGTCTAAACAAGTAAGGTATAGCGAAAAGGTGCAAGAGCTACTAAAGGAGATTCCATCATATACGCTGGAGAGTGTGCTGAAAGCGGAGAACAACAAAGCGGATGCATTTGCTAAATTGGCCAAAGAGACGTAAGGATCACCATACAAAGTCGCAAGATCCTAGCGCCGGTAGAAATACCTCCGGAGTCTCCAACGAAAACGTTCGAAGAAAATTTTCTTCAAACAGAAGATGAAAAAGAAGAAGAAGACTGGAAAGAAGTCTTCATCTACTACTTCAGGTCTCAACGAGTACATGAAGATGCGTCGCAAAGACATCAGCTAGTAAAACGAGCTCTTTCCTTCGCCTTTATCGATGGAACCCTATAAAAAGGCCTTTCGACTATGTGTGGGTAAGATGCCTAGGGCCGAAAGAAGCAAAGATGGTCTTCCAAGAAGTACATGACGGATTTTGTGGATCCCATCAAGAAGGCCCAAAGATGAAGCTAAAAATCAAAAGAATGAGCTATTAATGGCCCACCATGATTCAAGACCGCATGGAGTACGCCAAAAGCTGCCACTCATGCCAAATACATGGAGACTTCATCCATCATCATCCTAATCCATTGCATCTGACCGTAGCTAGCTGGCCTTTCAAGATGTGGGGAACGGATATAATCGGCCCTATTGAACTAGCATCCTCTAAAGGACATCGGTTCATCTTGGTAACCACCGAATACTTCTCCAAATGGGCAGAAATAGTACCGCTGAGAGAAGTGAAGACGGAGAATATCCTAAACTTCTTCAACACTCATGTCATCTACCGGTTCGGAATCCCACAAAGAATAATCTCAGGCAATGGACAAGCATACAAGATAGACTGGAGATACTCGTCCATATACAATCCTCAAGCCAACGGTCAAGCTGAAACCTTCAACAAGACGTTGACCAATCTCATAAAGAAAATGGTGTCCAAGAATAAGAAAGATTGGCACAAAAGGCTTTCCGAAGCTCTTTGGGCTTACCGAACAACGTTCAAGACAGCCACAAGGAAAACATCTTATGCACTGGTGTTTGGCGCCGAAACGGTGCTCCCAATAGAGATTGAAATCCCATCATTACGGATGGCGATCCAACATAAGCTCACAGGTGAGGAAAATGCCCATCTCTAGCTCAAAGAACTCGATGCTATCGATGAAACCTGCCTCTCAGCACAACAAAGCTTGGAAGCTCATAGGGCAAAGATGACGCGAGTGTATGACAAGATAAGTCAATCAAGAGTATTTTGCAAAGGCGAACTCGTACTGGTCGTCAAAAGGCCAATGATTCCCAACCGAGTAAAGCGCGGGAAGTTCGAGCCAAATTATGAAGGCCCGCATATAATAGACAAAGTCTACCAGGGCGGGGCTTACATACAAATGAATATGCATGGAGAAAGTCCATTTCAACCTATAAATGATCGCTTTCTCATGAAGTATTATGCTTATAGAATTTTTTCCTTGGTTCAACGATAGATGACGATACCTATGTCCGCTCCCTGTCTTCCCAAGGCAAGACCCAAAAAGTATTATCATGGTGAGCAATGCTCCCTAAATATTCATTGCCCTACAGCTAGTCTTCAAATTGACTACCATATACAATTCATGGGCTACCCGCAGCAAAGTTGCACCCTCAAGTCCCACCAGGAGAACAATGCTCCTTAACATACCTATTGCCCTGCGGCTGATCTCCAAATTGACCATCGTATACGATCCATGGGCTACCCGCAAAAAAGTTGTATTCAAGACCTCCTCCATTGGCCAACCAAGATACCAACGAGGAGAAGATCACTTATGTATCCTCACGATCCATGAGTAAAACGGTGCACATAAAAAAATAAGAATAAAAATAAATACCCGAAATGATGGGGCAGCCGCAAAAAAATAGCCGAAATGATAAGGCAATCGTGACCTTCGCGATAAGAAAAGCTAAAATGATAGAGCAATCGTAGCAAAAAATAAATAAATAAATTTTTTTGCCCTGCAAGCAGATTAATACTGAATCTTGTATACGATACATAGGCATAAACAAATGAAAGTGGGCAATATGTTCCATCATGCTTTGCCAAACAAAGAAACTAGTTTTGATGGCAATGCATACAGCCTAGAGACTATTTCAACGTCCCTTGTACTCCAGCAGAATATAGGCACGGTGTCATCAAGGCTCAAAGAGCCAAAATGAAAGCGGAGTGACGGCAATTTCCTTGTTTCAAGTCTTAATGGCAATATATACAGCCTAAAGAATATTTGGACGTCTCTTTTACTGCAGTAGGGTACAAACGCGGTGTCAGAAAAGCTCAAAGATCCAAAGCAAAAGCGAAGTGATGGCAAATTCCTAACTCTAGGTATCCATGACAGTACATACATGCCTAAAGACCACTGGATGTCATCTCAACTCAGAAGGGTATAGACTTGACTTACCTGGGACTCAAAGAGTCTAACCCCAAGGTAAAGTGCCATGGTTGTGTCTAACACTGAATCTATGATGTCCATTTATATATTTGCCTAGGAAGATTACTTGGGACGTTGTATCCCGCCTCAGAAGGGATTGGAGATACAGTAAGTGCATGGCTACTCGAACAGCTATCCGAGGAACGCGAACTGAAAAGAAGTAAGCTAACATAATGGTGCGACGGACTACACCCAGTACCAAAAACTTGACAGCCCCCTAAGTTAAAATGTCGGGATAGTTTATTCATACCTAAAAGGAGGATAAACTGAATGCCCCGAGAGGAGTACAAAAACTAATCCAGGTCATTATAGCACAAGCAAAAAAGGAAGTGCAATAGCTGACACCACTCCACTCACGTGCAATGCATGTGGACAAGTAGTGGAGGGCATTTCTTCCTGCCAAAATTTGGCGCTTGGTGCTTAAGTTCCACCAAGGCAAATGCGCCAACCTTTACTGCGCAAGCGCACCACGTGCAATGCACGTGGAGCAAGCATCAATCCTATACGCCAGCGCCAAATGTGCAATGCATGTGGCATAAGCGCATGTTTTGTTGAAGTGCATGCTTTAATCAGGGCTTAAGTACTATTTGGTAAAATATTTCCATGTATCTTTCTAAAACAATAAAAATACTTTCTCTGTTAACAGAGAGCCCTTGGATCAAAAGATCCAACGGTGCTTAAACACCACCGGTTGATGTTAAGATCAATTGAGACCTCTCAAAAGAGAGATTCTCTCAACTTGATTAATTTTCTCCTCTCCTATAAATAGGAGCCTAGGAGATTAATGTCTAGACACACAGACCCCTTATAAGGTCAACAAAGATACTTAAACCTTTGTAAGAAGAATATCTTCATCTTCTTCCCTAGGTAAATAATGGAGAAAATTTCTTCCTTTACCATCTTTCTCTTTTAAAAAGAAGCTTAAGCTTCATAAGAAACTAAGTTCTTCCTTCAGATCAAAGATCCATGAGTCAAATCTCCCCTTATCAAGAACTTAAGCTCTCATAGAAGGGTTTGATCTCAATATTTAAGATCTTGGGGAAAACTTAAGTATTTCCTCCATAAAAAGGCCATCAAAGACATGCCAACTCGAGACTTTTGATTCATGAAACCAAGTTTTCCACCTAGAGACATAATAAGATAGAACTTAAGTTCTAAAAATCTAACGATTAGATCTTTACAAATTTAATGACCAAGGACCTATGTACAGAAGCTTAAGCTTCAAAAAGTCTTAATGTGTTCGAAAGGTTAACGTTTTCTGATCAAAGAGAAGATGGAGATCAATATCCCAAAAACCCTAGTGATGCACTAAACGTGTAATGCACGTGGCCCCAAAGCCAAAGTTGATCCGCCAGAGACAGTGCCAGAGTTTAAGCTCTCCATATTTGAGCCAATCCGAGTTGAGCTAAAGTCGTGTGCCAGTGCCAAGCATACATTTTGTCCCACCAGACACCATGTGCAACGCACGTGAGCATGCGCCAAAGTCGTGTGCCAATGCCAAGCCGACTTGAGCCATGCTTAGCGCCATGCGCCATACCTATTTGGGTGCTAAACAGACCCTATACTTAACCCAAATTGGTTAGGTCTTGAAGCTTAAACTTCCTGATGATTTTAAGATCAATTTGAGATAAATTTCTCAAGCTACCTGGGTTGACCTAGTTCTCAAATGAGACTATATAAAACCTAAACAGAGCCTATATGCTCAAACCCTCTTTAAGTTAACCTTAGTTCTCAAATGATACTAACATGTCCTTAGATAAAACTTAAGCTTTATTTGAACCCTTGTACCTCATAAATGTGAGAACTGAAACCTAAGTTCGCTCTCATTGGAAAACCAAGTTACCAACGTAGACCTTTTCAACAACGCTTGACCTAAATATAAACTATATACGGATTTGGACTAATCCACACCCTACGGGCGACGAAAAAATTAGTCTCCGTATACAATTCAAGAGCAACCTAAAATAAACAAATAAAAATACGACACACGAAGCAAAGAACCTGGAGTGCAGAAAGTTGTTGTCGTACGCATCAAATTAATTAACTACAGGGGCTTCCGCCTGTAAGAAAAATTCGTTCCCACAATCAATAAACCTCTCACTTTGAGAGGGAATCTAAAGTCGGTTATAGCGGTCGCATTCTTTCAAACCTCCGATATACGGTGCTATAATCACTTAGTGTCTTCGGAGAGGTGGATAGATCAAACCTATGCATCTGCCCCCCAAATTTAGGCTAGAAATTCTATCCAAGTCCATCTGACCGGTTTTCGGCGATAAACAGCTATCTTTGATGAACCCGCTGCGTCTTATACTCCATCTTAAGATTCCACTGTTTCAACCGATAAAGTGATGAAACTATTTGTCTTGAATTTTCCACTAAATGGTAAAAACCAAAAGTCTTTCAAATGAAAAAATTGATTATCATTGTAGAAATAGAATTTTGAATGCTCTTGACAAAACAATTTATGAAAACTTTATTTTTTTCAAAAGTGCTAAAGATTTGCGGAATGCTTTGGAAATTCAATATTGAATGGATAATGCAGGCGTAGAACATTTTAACACTACTACTTTTCTTCATTTCAAATTAATTTATAACAAGCCTGTTAATTCTTAACTTCATGAATTCCAAAAGTTGATTCGAAAAGTACAAAATTCCAGTACTATTCTTTCTGAAGACTTTAAAGTCTCCGCTCTTATTGATATACTTTCTTCTTCTTGGAATAATTTTTCAAATTATCTTAGAATGATCCAACACTTTTTATTATTTTTTGAAGTTCTTAATTCTATTCGAGTGGAAAATCAACATAGGTCTAAAGTTAAACCTACAAAGGAAAATGTTCCAAAAATCATTCTCACCAAAAAAATTTCAAAGTCCAATAATGGTCATGCCAATAATTTTAAACCCAAAAGAAACAAATTTAAAAATAAAAAGCAAAGTCAAAACCAAGATACAAGCCACTTTAACAAGTCTCTAAATCAAGAGGGAAAATATTGCTTTGCATGTGGAAAGACGAACCATTTGTCTCTAAAATGTTTCTTCAGGAAGAAAGGCCATGTTAAGAATACAAATGGAATCACAAAACCGCAAGTAAATGTGCTTGATGGTGGTGAAAATTCATAAGGTTTGTCTCTAAACATATTAAAAATTTTACAACTAACTTATTTGATTGGTGGGTTAATTCCGATACTAATGTTCATATTTGTTATGAATTGACGTGGTTCACCATTTTTCAGGATAAAAGTTGGGGGGTGTAATATTGGGAAATGAATCGGCGGCACCTATCAAGGGAATTGGAAATATATTACTAAAATTGTCTTTGGGCAAGATACTTACCTTAAAAGATGTGCTATATGTTCCCGATATTAGAAGAAATTTGATTAGCGATTCTATGCTTATGAAGATATGTATAAATTAATTTTTGATTGTAGTTAATTTGTAATAAGTAGAAATAACATGTTTATTGGTAAAGCTTATATGTGTGATGAACTGTTTAAATTGCATGCAATCCCGTATAATATTTCTAATAATGCAAATAAAGATCATATTGTTTTAAATATTGAATTTTTTTGTTTATGACATGATAAATTAGGACATAAAAATTATTGTACTTTAATGCACATGATCAAATTGAATTTAATTCCTACTTACAAAATTGATACGAATAAGAAATGCCAAATCTGTGTTAATACCAAGCGAACCAAAAATCCTTTACAAGATGTGTATAGAAGTACATATTTATTAGAGCTTATACACTCGGATGTTTACGATTCTACTAGTACTCCTATTAGAGGTAGAAATAAATATTTTGTTACATTTATCGACGATTATTCTAAATTTTGATATGCATATTTATTAAAACAAAGGATGGGGTTATGAATAAATTTAAAATTTATAAATCCAAGATTGAAAATCGAAAGGATAAAACCATTAAAACTCTTAGGTCGGATCGTGGGGATGAATATACCTCCAATGAATTTACTATATTTTTCAAAGAGCATGGCATTAGGCATGAGGTGAATACACCGTACTCTTCTCAGTCTAATGGCGTAGCGGAATGTAAAAATAGAATATTAATAAATATGGTAAATTCAATATTACTAAGTTCCGGTGTTCCTAAGAATATATTGGGGGAAGCCCTTTTATCCGCATGTTATGTTCTAAATAGAATACCTCAAAAATTGGTAACCATACTCCTTATGAACTATGAAAAAATCGACCACCTAATATTAGTTATTTTAAAGTTTGATGTTATTTGGTGAAAGTGTCAATCTCCGAACCTAAAAAGAGAAAAATGGTTCCAAAAACTATAGATTCCGTATTTATAGGTTATTCCCTAAATAGTAACACGCATATATTTTTAGTAGTTAAATCCGATATACCGGATATATCCAACAATACCATTTTAGAATCTCGCGACGCAACCTTTTTCGAAAATATTTTTTCTTTTAAACTAAATATTAGTAACCATTTACATATAACACCCTCTAATTTAGATGAATACTCTCATTCTAATGAATCTTGTGAGATTAATATTCCATTACATTCTACACCTGAACCCGAACTTCGAAGTTCAAAGAGAATTAGGACAGAAAAGAATTTTGGTAAGGGTATGTTCACTTATTTGATTGAAGGAGAGTCATCTAGTTATGCCGATGCTATATCTAGTGACGAAACCCCATTTTGGAAATAAGCCATTCAAAATGAGATAGACTCTATTATTCAAAATAATACATGGGTTATGGCTATTTTACCATAAGGGAATAAGGCTATAGGATGCAAATGAATTTTCAAAAGAAAACTTAAAGCGAACGGACCTATAGAAAAATACAAGGCTAGATTGGTTGCTAAAGACTATACATAAAAAAAAGGGCATTAACTTCTTCGATACATATGCTCCCATTGCGCGTATAACTGCTATGCGTGTTCTGATTGCTTTTGCTTCTATTAATGATCTTTTAATTCATCAAATGGACGTTAGAACTACATCCTTAAAAGGAGAAGAAGAGATTTATATAGAGTAGCCAGAAGGCTTTATTGTTAAAGTCCAAGAATATAAAGTTTGTAAATTAATTAAATCACTTTACAGTTTTAAACAAGCTCCAAAGCAATGGCATACTAAGTTTGATCAAGTTATTTTAAATTATGGTTTTGTTACTAATCAATATGATAAATGTGTTTATTTTAAACATTTTGAAAATGATTATGTTATTTTATGCTTACATGTAGATGATATTTTATTATTTGGTACATCACTTAAAATAATAAATCATGTAAAAAATACTTAACTTCTAATTACTTTGGCATGAAAAATTTAGGTGATACAGATCTTATTCTTGGTATGGCACTAATTAGATGTAATAATGGTATCGTTTTAATTTTATCGCATGCTATTGAGAAAATACTTTAAAAAATTAATTATTTTGATATCAAACATATTTCCACACTTTTTGATTCAAATTTACATCTTACTATAAATAGTGGTGAAGCTGTATTACAAAATAAATATGCAAAAATAATTCCTAGTTTACTTTGTTGCAAATCGTACTAGACCCGATATTTTTTATATTGTTTCTAGATTCAGTAGATACACTAGTAACCCAAATAAAGATCATTGGCGTGCTCTTGAAATAATTTTTAAATACCTAAAAGGAACATTAGATTATAGTTTGTTTTATTCTGGTTTCCTTAATATAATCGAAAAATACAGCGACGCCCACTAAGCAACTGATTCACTCGATGTAAAATCCACCAGTGACTATGTATTCTTATTTGGAGGTGCAGCCGTCACTTGGGAATCTACAAAAAAACTGTTATTGCTAGGAGCACAATAGATTCCAAATTAATTATGTTGGATACTACTTGTAAAGAAGTAGAATGGATCAAAAATTTAATCTTGCAATTACCTTGTATTTCAAAACCTATATCTGTCGTAAGTGTAAACTGTGATAATAGATTCTTATTGGATTTATTAAATCAAGAAAATTGCAATAAGAAAATGAATCGACATTTACAAATGAGATATGCGACAAAAAAAGAGCATAAGGATAATATTGTTATATCATTATTATTTGTATATTCTCAGCAAAATTTAACGGATAATTTGACCAAGGGTCTCAGTAAAAACCAAGTCTTAATTTCATCTTGGGCATGGACTTAAAGCCTATGCATATATCACCAAGAGCGGGAACCCAACCTCTTTGACTAGAGATCCCACGATAAAGGTTTCCAATTGGAAAAACAAAACTCTTGATGTGATCTGAAAAGTACAAAATTTATTAAGGCTTTATTTCCGACTCATCCCAATGGTGAAGGAATGTACTCTATTGGCGACGTTAGGATAAGTATATACTTTTAATGGTGTCAAAGACATAAATTTGTTGAGGTATCTCTCGCATCTTGGTACCTCTTGAGACATCATTTAAGTGAAGCACCGTGAGGCCACGGTTGGATGCTTCAGGCTAATATCTAAGGGCTTCATGAGAATCAAGGTTCTACACATGGACACTAATAGCGCACACCTGCATATTAAGATATCGTAGGTCTCTTATTGTGTGTGTGAAATATAAATGACCGGCAAAAAGAAATAGTTTTCAAGGTCAAACTTATGACTACTATCAGACATAGTAAACATTAAAATGCTTGTTCAAATTACGTACACCTGCATTTGTGCACAATGAGTTAGTATCTGTTTTTTTATTATTTCACTTATATCATTTCATCTTTTAAATAAATATATATATCATATTATATACTATAATTTTGAACCTTCATCGGGGAATGTTATATTATTCCGATTTAATCTATATATTTATAACTAGTTTAATATTAATTATTTTGTTTTTGATGGATTTATTAAATCGGATTATTAAAAGATTCAAAATTATAAAAATAAAGGTATGAAGATGTCAATGGCTAAGTTGCAAAGGCAATATTGTAAAGGGCTAAATTGCAAAGACAAGATCATTCAAACACTGTGCTTTAGAATTTTTGAAATACTAGATGTCTGGTGAAGGAAGTCTTCATTTTCAAATCTCTGTTTCTATTTCAGAGACGACTAAGCAGACGTCTCCTTAAGAATTTTTTGAATTACAACGTCTGGTACAGACGTCTGTTAAAGGAAATTTTCAATATGTCAGTTTTTGTTTTAATAGAAGATGTCTGGGACAGACGTCTCTAGGAAAATTTTGAACTACAGACATCTGGCCATTTGACATAACAGTTACCAACAGTTATTTTTTAGTTTGAATTTCAAATAAAAAAGGTGCTCTCAACCATTGAAGATTGAGATGCTACCGTTTAAAAACATGTTTGAAATTTAACCCATTGTCTAAACAGTTACTTATGAAGTCTATTTAAGGACTTCCAACATTGAAGTCTAAGAAAATAAACCTATAAACATACAAAGCCTTGAATTGTTCTCTGTATGGAACTTTCTCCCAACATAAAGCAATTCCTTCACCGAGCCTTCCATATAAAATCCGATTTGAGTAAATCTCTTGTATTATTTATTTTCACCGGATGCTAATTGACAATGATATCAAAACCGAGTTTCCCTTGTGATTTGTACTCAACGGGGAAATCGGACGAGCCGAGAGTGTTGTATCTTAGAAACGTGTATGTCGGCAGAAACTGTAAATGGTGGTTATACATTTTTAGGGCAGCGCACTCAACTGCGTACCTCATATTTACAGACTCGCATTCTAAAATTTTTTTATTCATAGTTTATATTATTTTATGTGAGTGTTTTTCATAGGAAAATATTTTGAAAATATTTAATTTTGTAAATGTATTAATTTTAACAATCATTTCAGTAATTTATCTAACCCTATATTCAAAAGAGATTCTCAAAATTATACGTGCCAAACAAATTTTTTATGCTTTTTAGGAAATGTTTATAAAATCATAACTAATTTTTACATCCTCTCAAATCTATTACAATATTACAATAAAGGATTACAGTAAATACAAACATATATATCTAGATTATATAAAAATGACTATATTTTATATATCTATCAATATAATCAAATGCATCGCCACTGCCATAACGCTAGTGATCCATAACTACGGATGTAAATGGATACGGATAATCCAAATGGAATCCGTATTCATATCCGAGTTTTATCAAATACAGGATTTTGATTTTTCGTTTTCGATGACTATCCGTATCTGTATTCGTATCTGTCAACGATTACCGCCGATATGGTAAAACATATATTCCATCTGTATCCGTATCCGATTTAATATCGGACTTTTTATGCTATTTATGAATACAATTTTGACGATAACTGTTTTATATCCTTAGGCGTAAATGAATTTTTTCTAATATGGATAGTTGTTTTCATTATATGTATGGAATGCGCGTCCTTTAACGACTACCAGATACGGATATTGTTATATCTATATCCGATGTATCCGATCCGTTTATATCCTTATCTATAACCGATAATCTTTCACATCACATGCGGTCCTCACATGCAAAATGCCAGTAGATAGTGAACTTGCTATTTTTATTTTTATTTCAAATAGGAGCGAACAATTTTTTACACGAACAATGGAACTTAAGCTTGTTAAACATGACGGCTAAAAATGATAGTTTTTCATCATTTTAGAAGTATACGGTAGTTTTTTGGAAGACTCTAAAACTATATGTGAGTTTTTAGTAAATAAATCTACATAAAAAAAAGATGTTACTCACTTGTTTTGTTTGACCACATTCTTAAAAATCCTCTTAGCCAACCTCCGGACTCGTGCAGCGGACATTTTTCGGGTGGTTCTCCTCCGGAAAGACATGTCCTTTTTAATCTTCTTGGAACCTCCAGAAATCATCCAATCCGTAAACAAGCTCAAAAGTTCCAACCGCTCGTCCCATGGTGGGCTTAATTTCTCATGATTATATTCCAAAACCGCCACAACTTCTCCTCTAGCCGCCTTTGGTTCTTTACGGCGCCCTTTGCCTAAGTCGTCCAACACGGTATAGATGAAGATAGTCTTATCCACTCTATCATAGAGGTTAGCGTGGTATCTGGAACCCAGCACTTTAACAGCGAGGTTCCTGAGCAGCGAGATGATAGATGCGACGCATAGTGCCATCAAACAGCGGGAGATGAGTTGCGCCCAAAATCTCCTGATTTCGCCAAGGATGATGAGGTTCCATTCAAGAAGGAGAACAACAAGCGTAGCGCAGCAAAGTATGCTCGCCTTCAGAGAATAGACAATGTATAAACCTCGCAAATACACAGGCCGGGAACGACGACGTTTGATAAGAAAGGAAGCGATCGAGACGGTCCCGAGGGCGACCAAGTGGGCACAGAAAGGAAGCAGGACCATAAATTTCAATTCCCAAAGGGAAAACCCAAAGCGTTCCAGTCCCATAAGCGGAAAGTCCATGAAGCACACTAAGAGGAGCCCCGAAGCATAGAGTACCAACTTCAGCTTATACGTGTTGGTTTCGGACCTGAAGAACTTTTCGGTTAACAGGGTGGCCGTGATGTCACTACTGAATTCAAATTCATTATCAACATCAAGTTTCAACTCCGGAAATATTGGTGGTTTGGGTACAGAGCTCACATCGACGAACGGCACCGTATACGGGATAGAGATCCGATCGACGACGACGTGACGAGATAGAGGTCTGTTCGGATATGGGGATTGGACGGCTGGAAATAAGCAAGACATGGTAACATGAGATGGTTAGAGAAGAAGAAGAAGAAGAAGAAGAAGAAGAAGAAGGAAGGTATCTCCGAAAAGTATGGAAGGAGAGAAAGGGTCTGCTATGGTGCTATATAACCCTCCATCTCTGAAGAAGCAATACATTTTCCTACCGATTGATTAGCTAAATTAATCTACTAGTGAAATTCATCTTTTTTCTTGGGAAATATTATTTCAAGTCCCAGTTTCCCAACCCGAATTATTTTAAACCCAAAAAGCTCCAAAATTATGAGAAAACCCCAAAAAAATATATATTGCATTTTAAAAAATATCCAATTAAACCTTTGATATGTGTATGTATTGCTAACCGTATCCATTTAAAATTTCATGAAACATGTGTCATGATTTAATATATAAGCAGCGTTATCATTTAATTTGATAAAGGGCCTGGAAACAATTTATTTTCCCTTTTTCCTGTTTGAACTCCAGCACATAATCTACTATTCCCTCAAAAATGATGATAACGTTAATATTTGATTGTTTAAAACCTAAGGGAAAAATGTTCCTAAGTCTCTAGATTCCAAATGGATGTCCAAAACTCCCTTGACTTGGAAATTTCTCTTTTTTAGTCCCCATGGTACATTAACTAATGTTCTATACCAAAAGTGTCATTTCAGATAAACTACTACATTTATCATTTAAACTACTATATTTATCTTATAAATTACTATATTTATTTGATAAAATACTATTCTTATATTAAAATAGATCAAATATGATAGATGTAGTAATTTTACTGATAAATATAACAATTTCATGATAAATTTGTAGTATTTTAACATAGATATAGTAATTTCAACATAAATATAGCACATTAAAAGATAAATGTAGTATTTTATAATATAAATATAATATCTTAAAAGATAAATGTAGTACTTTATTTGAAATGACGGTTTTGGTATAAAACATTAATTATTGTACTATAGGGAGTAAAGCAAAGACACCTTTGAGTTTATGGAGTTTTTGACCGGTATTTTTTGGCCAGAGACTAAATCCTATTACTTTTGAATTCCAGGGACCTAAATACATTTTTCCCAAAAAATAAATATAATTTCCTTGAAAATTAATTATGATGTACTTTCATGCAAGCATCATGCCAAAATTCTGCTGGAAAGAAAAAATCCATTTGTGACCACTTGAAAGCGCGGACGGTTTTGACCCTCCCCAACTAAATGCGGGGACGTTGAAATCGTCCCCACCCAACTTGGGAGTTGCGTCCTAATGGATCGGTCGTGTCCAAAGTGGAGATGGTTAAAAACCGACCCTCCAGGAACGGTTAGAATCGTCCCCCATGGCAACTTTTGTAGTAGTACATACGCATAGTATGACATGTAGAGAAAAAAAATTGAGAAAATTTTCATATCTTTTCTATTAAATTTGTCATGATTTTAAAGATTTTGGCTAAAATGCATGAAACCCTTTTCATTTTTGCTGAAAAGCATGACACCCTCATAAACTTGAAAACATGCACTTTACCTCAAATCTTAACGGCGTTAGATTTTCTATTCATAAGACTTTTTTATTCTAAAATTGCCCATCTAATATATTTAATTGACTAACATAATATTCTCTTTTATTTTCTTTATCTTTTTCAAATTCATACACTTTTGAATTCATTCTCACTCTTTTGGAGGATCAGAGAGAAGATAGAGGGCCATTTTGGGTAATATACACCAGAAAAACTAAGGGTGGTAAATTTATAAAGTAAAGTGCATGTTTTTTAAGCTTTGAGAGGTTTTCTGTTTTTTGGTCAAAAACGAGGGGGATTTCCTGCATTTTAGCCAAGATTTAATAATTATAAATGAAAACTTCTAAATAATTTTCTCAAAATTGTTAAAGACTTTTTTTTTTGACCAAACCGAAGGCACTGAGCCCCGCGTATTATTACGAAAATTTTAACGAAACTTACATAAGAATCTACCTAACAAGAAAAGAAAAAAGTTATAAAAAAAAAGCAAGTAAAAACAAAGGAAGAGAAAGAAACAAACGCAAACACAGCGCCGATCAACCTTTCCTTAAACTTATTAAAATAAAAACACCTCGCAACTGAGAAACCGCGGCATCCTCATCCAGCAATATCATCTTCTCGGACTCCCTCCACATTCATAACTTGTGGGTTTTGTTTCTTTGTTTTCTTCACTGTCCTTGTAGAAGCCAAATTAATTTTGTCCTATTTATGGCTCATTTTGAAGTTGAGATAACTACAATTATCTCACTTTTGAAAGTGAGAAAACCGCAGCTATCTAAACTTCAATATGACCAAAGTTTAGATAACTTTATTTTTGAAGTTTGAGACTTGCAAACTGCAGTTTGTATATCTCTACATCCGCTTAAAAATAAACCATGATTATCTAAACTTCATTCCAAAACAGGCCCTTGGTTTATTGTTGTTAGGTACCCATTCCAACATTTCCATATTATTACAATTTTAAACAACATTCTATCTTGGCAAGAAAAGTCCTCTCTCCCCCACCGCCACACCACGCCACCCCCAACCCACAAACCAAAAAAAAAAGAAAATGGAAAAAGAAAATATAAATAAATAAAATAAAACAAAACAAAAATCATCTTTCCTACCTATTTTTCTTTAACTTTCAATTTCTATTCAATCCATTTGAGTTAAAATAGTACAGTTGACTAGCATTGT
Organism: Agapanthus africanus; assembly: GCA_030015575.1. Lineage (NCBI taxonomy): Eukaryota > Viridiplantae > Streptophyta > Magnoliopsida > Asparagales > Amaryllidaceae > Agapanthus > Agapanthus africanus. Next base: position 1,010,351,838 of record CM057337.1, on the reverse strand, counting down.
ATTTTACTAGCAATCGATCCCACATGATCACACATGGGTACCACTTTGTATACTGGAGACTTTATACATGTTTCTATTATACATGGCATGGACTTTAAAGCGCGTGAAAATATATATAAGAATAATGGAGGAAAGATGCCATAGAAGGGAATTTTCTCCTAGGCATCGAAAAAATACATCCTTCCTCATTTTTTCCGACGATCGGCACCCACCATCTTCATCGTTATCATTTAAGATATGGGTATACCAAATTTCATATTATTTTACAACTTTTCACCGTTGATTTAGCAATGTAAAAAGTTCTATTGTCGGTAAACCGTTAATTTTGAACCCACTAAATCAATGGTGAAAAAGTTGTAGAATCACATGAAATTTGGTGTACCCGCATCTTAGATGATAACGATGAAGATGATGCATTCCGATCGTCGGAAAACACGATAGAGAGTGTTTTTTCGACGCCATAGAAGGGAATTCGCATCCATTATTCTAATATATATATATATATATATATATATATATATATATATATATATAAATAAAGAAAGTGGAGTTGATTGATGGGCATTCACTGTTCACATGTAAAATTGTCAGATGAGTTAAATGCTTAAAGAATACTTTTATATCTAATTTAGGTTAGATATTTTATTAGCTCTTCAATACGTTCCATATTTGTTATATAAAATATTCTATAATTAGAGAGAGTGTAATTACATTGAAATATATTAGATGTGTATCTTGAACAAATATTGCAACATATAAACTTGAAAGCCCAAATTATTTGATAAGCTTACCGTTCCTTTAGTATAATCTTTTAAGAACAATGCATTTCAATATGACGTTATGCTATGTTTGCTATAATATGTTGATTAAAATCAGTTTAGAAGCTTAAACTTTTTATTAAAATTGTCTTATCTAAGGTGAAGTGAGATAACTTATGTTGTCACGTCCCGCTTCCCAAAATACAAAAAATACGGGATGTAACTCGGCCGGCCATACTACTTACGATAAGAAATTGCAGTAGTCAAACGACACAAAATATAAATAATGCTAAACATGTCCAATGCCGCGATGAATAACAATAGCGGAAGCAAATAATAGATTATTAAGTCTCAAATGATCTAAGGAATAAATAAGAACAATAACAATACTTGTCACTTACGGGCTCACAATAGAAATCTGTATCAATTCAGAAAATAAAATATTATTTTTGAAATTTAAATAATTTAAATAATAATTATTATGAATATTATGAAAGTATGAGAATTTGTTTTAATGATATGATATAGCTATATACCGATAGTTTGGAAAATAATTGGAAAATTTATTTGAATTATTGTTTTTGGAAAGAATTTATGCTATTTGGATATTTTATAAAATCGTATACAATTAATTGTATGCAAATTAGTGCTAAACTATTAATGTTTCGCTAATTATGCACTAATCATGTTTATGTCCATGACATGCAACATGACATGTTGCAAAAGATTTATTACATTTTATAGCAAGATGTTCCATTTACATTTAAATGGTTTTTGTTTTGTTCTTTTTAAAAAAATAAAAAGAAAAGAGAAAAGGATGGTATGGAGACAATGAGATAAGGAAGTATGGCATGAGAGAGGGAGGGATGGAGAGAGAGATAGCGTGAGAAAATTCTACACACTTATGAGTCATTCTTCATATCATTTTTCTTTGCATTTTCTTCACCCTCTACCACCTTCAAAACTTAGCCAAAACACCATGGTTTCTTCACAAAAATTTACTCCAAACCCCACTACAAACCCTATGGACCAATCAAGTTGAAACTTTGAGACACTTGGACAACTCAAGAATTTTCTTCAGTTGCAAATAAGGTATGATTCTCGAATTTTAGTTAAAGTTATTAGTGTTTAATATATCCTAGTATAGTTTAGAATTAACCAGTGAAGATTAGTGGAGTTTGAAGATTCCTAGTTGAGGTTAAGGGATTATTGGAATTGTGAAAGTGTAATTGAGGTGTAGTGTATGTTGCATGACCTTAGTGACGAATTAGAGACCAAACAGAGACTTGAACCTTAGAATTTTGCCGATATCGTATTTTGTCGAATTGTGATGATATTACGAATCTGGAGCAACCTGGGTTCTTTTCAAGAAAATCAAACAACTTCATTGACCTAGTAGGACCACTAGATGACTACCACAGTAGAACGAGACAAGGATTTCCAAGTGGGGCCGGCGACACCGAGTATAATGGCTTTCTCACTGGCCATTTTGTTTGAGTTGGTGTTGGGGCTTGGACAACAGCTTTCAATCCTTATAACTTAGCTTCTATATTGTTAGTTTTGTCCTAATTTGATCTGAGGCAAATCTGGAAGTGTTTTTCAAAGTTGTTGCTTTCGTTTACGACTTTTACTGAAATGAATTTTGGTATTTTGGTTGTATCTCGGTCGATTGACGTTTGTACGACAACGTCGAGAATTATTTGGTTATTCTTGCAAGCGTTGGCCATAGGTTCTAACCTATGTGCACTTCGTGTGCCGTATCGGTTTTCTCATAGTTGATTCTAGTTTACGATATGACGTTTTTGAAATGTAGGTATCTTTGCGTGGACTTCGGGACGACGAGAGAGAACAAGACGTCATCGACTTTGGCAAGCGAGGATCGAAGATGAGTAGATGTATATCTATGGGGGAAGTAGGGTGGATGGCATATAGCACCCCCGAAATCGTAGAATATGATGCGTATACTTACTATATATTTATAGGTTAATGCGGGACTTGGATATTTAGCAATAAGGATTTTAGGAGACTATAGGTTAGATTAAGCGTACTTGTAGGAAGGTTTATCCTTAGTCCATTTTCTATAGTCATGATCCGTTAGATTTATTTTGTCGCACATACACACGCACGCACATGCGCGCGCGCACACACACAACAGTGATATGATATGTGTGTGTGTGTGTGTATTATATAGTATACATATACGTGCAAGATGAGGATATGAGATGTTGAATGGATATGAGTCGATATGATCGGGCATGATGCCGTGAGGTTATGATATATGATTGAATCGAGATACTGTACATGATTTTATATATTAAAGGATCGTTGGGCGATATATAAAAAACATGCAATAACATGTGACTTGATGAAATAATAGATTGTACGAGACCTTAGATCCGTACCTCTGATTATGATATTGTACGATGATTGATACCGTACGAACTATATGATATATATGATATTTGACCCGTACAATCGATTTTGAGGATGCCGTACAATGGATTCTACCGTACGAGATATATATATATGATGATTGATCCGCACTCCTGACTCGAGGATGCCGTACGATGGACTATACCGTACGTGATGATATGAGGCTGGATCTCCGACTATTAGGTATATCGACTCGGATATATTATAGATTTTCTTATCACTTCGACTAGGTTCTTAGTTTAAGCTCTTAGTTTAGCTTTTAGTCTTTTAATTACTTAAGTAGGTGTTAGAATATAATTAGAGTCGGACCTATTTTCAAAACTAACGAATCGTATGAACTTTCAAAAGATAATCCGAGAGATGCTACGGATTTTTCAAAAAACATATCTTTTCTCAAAAACACCGTAGCCCCTAATTTTCTAAAAACAACGATTCGTTATATTTTAAATACTATAACTGTATGGCTCGTATATAGATATATAGTATATTATGATGTTGCTCTTAATATTTACTTTCTGTTGTGCTCATAATGTTCTCATTGCATTATAGATATATACATGTGTTTTCATTAGTTGTTATGATCTCGACTGCTATGACACCTGCACCATTACCGATGATGCGCATATTGCACGTACACTTGTTTGCCGGCTCACACACATCATCATCGGTAATTTCCATGTCACGTACACATTAGAAAACGTTACTTCACTTGTATAACCTGATCGTTTGTAGTTAATTGCATTGTTTAGTATATATGATTTCACATGCTAGTTTAGATATTGCATTTCTTACTTAGATGCAGCATTGCATTCATATATATACATTCTGGTTATGCACCATAGTTTGGCTTTATGCCGGTATTCATGGTTTCGTTATCAGCTCATGATTTTGAGATTCCGATTTTTCATGAGATTTCTGGATTTGGGAAACCGCATGTGAATTTTATAAACTTATGATTATTTCAAAAGAGAAAGATGCGGTTTTCCTTGATATGATGTGTGGCGTCCACCATGAGATTTCTCGGTTCTTAAGCCATTGTATATCCGATTCGAGGAGAGAGAATGCACCATCTGCGGGTACATGGTGGGCTCGGTGCGGTACCCCGGGGCAAGAAGGCCGTATAAAGAGACGTTGAGCCCGGCAGGGAAGCACTACCGACAGGTGATATTTGGCGCGGCGGATATCCGGAGGATACCGATCGTAGTCGTGTGATCAGATGATTTGGGTCGATCCGGACTGACAGAGCCCGAGATCTGAGGATGATATGTCGTTGATGGACACGGTTTTCATGATTTTTTCGAGTGTCGATGCTGGGCACTCAGATTTTCTGATGATTTTGTGTATCGATGCTGGGAACACCCATTTGATGATGCATTCATACATCATATGCATGACAAATAGTTACTTTATGACACGGACACAAGTACTTGGTATTATACCTATGCTTATATTATTGCTTTTACCACCACTAGATGTTTCAGTGTTATATTATTATATTATTATATGACCTAGGAGAGTCATTCATACGATTTCTACTCGGTAATGTTTTCTACTCACGAGTTGGAAACTCACCCCCGTTGTGCCACAGTTTTTTGCAGGTTTGGCCGTAAAGGTTCCGTAGCGGCTTCACCGGCACACCATTTTCTTCCGGGTGATTGCTTTGGTAGATGGTTTCACTTGCATCGTGACTACCCGTATATACTTGTATATATTTAATTCTGTTGTATCTAGTTAAAACTCTATCAACCAGACTATGTATATTTAGTATACTTAGAAATCACAGTTTGTATATTCTTTCGGTCTTAGAGTTGCGGTTATGTATTATTCTTTATTCCCGGTTTTCTTGATGATGCTTGTTTTCTTTATTTTCTTTCTGAGTTTTGATTCTCGCCTTCAGCGTTGTATATTTATATTACTTGCGTGGTTGTTTCCGCCAATTGGCGAAGAGCTAGCTCCTGCTTGGGGATGCCTTTTATTATATTGCTTGTATCGTTTTCGGGTTAAAAATTACAAAGGAGGTGCTGCCCAAATTTTGAATAACAAAAAGGTTTTCAAGTTAGATACAAATATAGTGTTTTCATATATTACTACATATGTATATATATAAGAATAAACTTGATTTCAGTAAACCTTATTTCAAAACTTCACCTCCACTATTTTCCCTAAAAAAGTTTAGATTTCTGGGTTTTTGGCTTACTTGAATTAGGTGGGGTCCTATAAACTTCACATGATGCAAGTGCCAGTCACGTGCCTTTTCTGGGTCGTGACAAAGTTGGTATCAGAGCGTTAGATTTAACCTTGGTTTGAGTCTAAGTTTGATTATATGGTGTCTAGGGCGTATATATATATTCGGAACCTAGGCTTGACCTTACGGAACTTAGACTTGGCCGAGAGGGTATTAGACCCGAACTTTCGTCGCGTAGGTTGACCTTTGTTGATGGAGTTAGTGACTTAAGCAGAGTGACGTATCGTGTGTATGTTTCGCGGCATACTTACGATATGCTACTCCGCTTAAGAAACCTTAGAATGTACATTTCTTATGCACCGTATTCTATTCGTTCCTATGATCTATCCTCATCTATGTTTGATCATGGTTTCCGTTACCTTAGATACACAGCAGAGAGAGCTGCGGCTAGAGATGCGGTCAGAGCGAGCTCGTCATGGATGGGGACTGACTAGGATGTATTCCGGTGACACACGAACACATTGATTTATTGTTTTATTAAGATTTCTTGTTGACACGAGCGTTCGAGATCTGCACTAGATGATCAGGCTATTGCTAGAGGCCAGTCAGATTGCGAAGATTATTACGGTACCGTCTACTTCAGATTATTGAGGCGTTATCTACCGTGCAGACAGATGAGCCAGCTGTTGCTGAGTTGATAAGATATCGCCTCCAGATTTCAGAAGCTAATGCAGCAGGAGTTTACACACGGAGATGTAATAGAAGATCGCTAGTCACCCTTGGATAAATGAATAGGACAGTTTGTTCGTTTGGATGCTCCGATGCGAAATCATCAATCGCCTAGCTTCAGTCACAAGGAGACCTCCCTCAGACGTGTTGAGAGTCGAACAAGAAAGGACGAGGCAAAATATGTCATTGTCATGCCTTGCCCCATTTTATTCGACCGCTCCTCCTATCACTGTTTGCCTACGGCAGGCTATAGAGCAGGTAGGAAAAGAGATGTCTTGGTCCATGGCATCACCCTATACGTTATCTTGGTCCGCAGACCTTGCTGGGAATTTTCCAAAATAAAAAAAAAAAAAAAGCGAATGGGACTTCTGTATACGACATGTCATTGATTCCTTACCAACTACATCTCCTATTTTCTATCAGTATATTGCTAAGTGCAATAATGAAAAATATTTGAATATTTTGTTTTTAAATCTTCAGTTAGAATAATGAAGATAAAAAGTATTTTAATGAATATTTGATTGTTTAAAACCTAAGGGAAAAATGTCCCTAAGTCTCTAGATTCCAAATGCTTGTCAAAAACTCCATTGACTTGGAAATTTCTCTTTTTTAGTCCCCGTAGTACATTAACTAATGTTCTATACCAAAAGTGTCATTTCAGATAAACTATTACATTTATCATTTAAACTACTATATTTATCTTATAAATTACTATATTTATTTGATAAAATACTATATTTATATTAAAACAGATCAAATATGATAGATGTAGTAATTTTACTGATAAATATAACAATTTCATGATAAATTTGTAGTATTTTAACATAGATATAGTAATTTCAACATAAATGTAGCACATTAAAAAATAAATGTAGTATTTTATAATATAAATATAGTATCTTAAAAGATAAATGTAGTACTTTATTTGAAAGGACGGTTTTGGTATAAAACATTAATTATTGCACTATAGCGAGTAAAGCAAAGACACCCTTGAGTTTATGGAGTTTTTGACCGGTATTTTTTGGCTAGAGACTAAATCCTATTACTTTTGAATTCCTGGGACCTAAAAACATTTTTCCCAAAAAATAAATATATTTTCCTTGAAAATTAATTATGAGGTACTTTCATGCAAGCATCATGCCAAAATTCTGCTGGAAAAAAAAATCAATTTGTGACCACTTGAAAGCGGGGACGGTTTTGACCCTCCCCAACTAAATGCGGGAACGTTGAAATCGTCCCCACCTAACTTGGGAGTTGCGTCCTAATGGATCGGTCGTGTCCTAAGTGGGGATGGTTAAAAACCGACCCTCCACGAACGATTAGAATCGTCCCCCATGACAACTTTTGTAATAGTACATACGAAAAGTTTGACATGTAGAGAAAAAAATTGAGAAAATTTTCATATCTTTTCTATTAAATTGGTCATGATTTTAAAGATTTTGGCTAAAATGCATGAAACCCCTTTCATTTTTGCCGAAAAGCAAGACACCCTCATAAACTTGAAAACATGCACTTTACCTCAAAACCTTAACGGCGTTAGATTTTCTATTCATAAGACTTTTTTATTCTAAAATTGCCCATCAAATATATTTAATTGACTAACATAATATTCTCTTTTATTTTCTTTATCTTTTTCAAATTCATACACTTTTGAATTCATTCTCACTCTTTTGGAGGATCAGAGAGAAGATAGTTGATGTTTTGAATTAGAGATTTAAAGAAAAATGATTTTAAAGAAGTTTGGAAGGGAAAAAAATTTATTGAGAAGAAAGAGAAATTGGAGGAAAAATGTTCGAGGGCCATTTTGGGTATTATACTCCAGAAAAACTAAGGGTGGTAAATTTATAAAGTAAAGTGCATGTTTTTTAAGTTTTGAGAGGTTTCCTGTTTTTTGGTCAAAAGCTTGGGGGATTTCCTGCATTTTAGCCAAGATTTAATAGTTATAAATGAAAACTTCTAAATAATTTTCTCAAAATTGTTAAAGACTTTTTTTTTGACCAAACCGAAGGCACTGAGCCCCGCGTATTATTACGAAAATTTTAACAAAACTTACATAAGAATCTACCTAACAGAAAATAAAAAAGTTAAAAAAAAGCAAGTAAAAACAAAGAAAGAGAAAGAAACAAACACAAACACAGCGCCGATCAACCTTTCCCTAAACTTATTAAAATAAAAACACCTCGCAACTGAGAAACCGCGGCATCCTCATCCAGCAATATCATCTTCTCGGACTCCCTCCACATTCATAATTTGTGGGTTTTGTTTTTTTGTTTTCTTCACTGCCCTTGTAGAAGCCAAATTAATTTTGTTCTATTTATGGCTCATTTTGAAGTTGAGATAACTACAATTATCTCACTTTTCAAAATGAGAAAACCGCAGCTATCTAAACTTCAATATGACCAAAGTTTAGATAACTTTATTTTTGAAGTTTAAGACTTGCAAACCACAGTTTGTATATCTCTACATCCGCTTAAAATTAAATCATAATTATCTAAACTTCGTTCTAAAACAGGACCTTGGTTTTTGTTGTTGGGAACGCGTTCCAACATTTCCATATTATTACAATTTTAAACAACATTCTATCTTGGCAAGAAAAGTCCTCTCTCCCCCACCGCCACGCCATGCCACCCGCAACCCACAAACCAAAAAAAAAAAGAAAAAGAAAATATAAATAAATAAAATAAAATAAAACAAAAATCATCTTTCCTGCCTATTTTTCTTTAACTTTCAATTTCTATTCAATCCATTTGAGTTAAAATAGTACAGTTGACTAGCATTGTAGTTGACTAGCAATCGAATCCCACACGATCACACATGGGTACCACTTTGTATACAAGAAACTTCATACATGTCTCTATTATTATATAGACATGGCATGGCCTTATGTTTTTTAACTTTCAAATATATTTCTATAAATAATAAATTTGTATAGTCAAACTCGAATTCTACATGCATAGCACGTGCAAAAATACTAGCATTCTACAATGCATGTATTATTAAATTTGAGAATGGTTTGTTTAGTTTTGACTAAAATGCAAGAAACCCTCTCATTTTTACCTGAAAATCAAGAAATGCCCTAAACTAAAAATCACGTACTTCACCCTAAAAAATTCTAACGATGTTAACTTTTCCATCCATAAAATATTTTAATACCAAAAATACGCGCTTTTGATAAATTTAGTGGACTAACCTAATATTCTTTTTTTATTTTCTTCATTAATTTTTTCATGAAACCATATTGTTTTGAATCCATGCTCAATCTTTGAGAATCAGAAAGAAAAAAGGCAGTATTTTGAATTCGATGTTTTTAGGAAGAAAAGAAGAAAATAAACTTGTAGAGAAAAATATTTAGAAACGGATAATGGAAAATCTTTTGGAGAAGAAAGGTTTGAGAGGGGTTACAGTAAATATACGCCAAAAAATTGATAGCGTTAAATTTCCGAGATAAAATGCATGTTTTTCGAGCCTAAGGGGTCTCTTGCTTTTCCTGCATTTTAACCTAATTAGGTAATATAAGCCCGTTTCCTCATTTTAGTTTGATTAAAGATTTAATTAGTTTACAGTTTATTCTATTTGTTTTTTAGGTAAGCAATAAAAATATGTATTTGTTTGGCTTTGAGTCGAGACTTTTATTAATTACATTTTTTTAGTTTGTCTGTTGATTAGCTGGATTCCATAACCTTTTAGGGGTAAAATAAGGATTAAAGTTGGTATGCATGAGTTAAGTTAGACAGCTTGGGCTTTGTTTTATCGAATAATTCTAAATTTATAGAACTTGTCATGGGACTTTTTTCTGATTGGAAAAGTTTTAAATCAACTTTTAATTTCTATTCAATCCATTTGAGTTAAAATTGTACAGTTGACTAGCATTGTATTTTACTAGCAATCGATCACACATGGGTACCACTTTGTATACTGGAGACTTCTTACATGTTTCTATAATCATATAGACATTGCATGGCCTTTATATATATATATATATATATATATATATATATATAATGGAGAAAAAAGGCCATATTCCTCCTATGGCGTGGAAAAAATACAACCTCCACCAATTTTTTCGACAATCGGTCCCCATCATCTTCATCGTTATCATCTAAGATGTGGGTACACCAAATTGCATGTGATTCTACAACTTTTTCACCGTTGATTTAGCAATGTAAAAATTTCTATTGTCGGTAAACCGTTAATTTTGAACCCACTAAATCAACGGTGAAAAGTTGGGGAATCACATGAAATTTGGTGTACGCACATCTTAGATGATAAGACGATGATGATGAGTGCCGATCATCAGAAAAAATGACGGAGGTTGTATTTTTTCCACGCCATAGGAGGAAATCCCCTCCTATGGCCTCTTTCCTCCATTAATCTCTCTCTCTCTATATATATAAAAGAGGTCTGAAAAGAATTTTCTCCTATGACGTCGAAAAATTGCACTCTCCCTCAGTTTTTCTGACAATCGGCATCGATCATATTCGTCGTTATCATCTAAGATGTAGATACACCAAATTTCATATGATTCTACAACTTTTCACCGTTGATTTAGTAAAGTAAAAAGTTATGTTGTCGATGAACCGTTAATTTTGAACCCACTAAATCAACGGTGAAAAATTGCAGAATCACATGAAATTTGGTGTATCCATATCTTAGATGATAACGATGAAAATAATGGGTGCCGATCGTCAGAATAAATGAGAGAGGGTGTAATTTTAAGATGCCATGGGAGGAAATTCTGTTCTATGACCTTTTTGCTTCATTATTCTCTCTTTATATATATATATAGAGAGAGAGAGAAGAAAGATGCCATAGGAGAGAATTCCTTTCTATGTCGAAAAAATACCCCGTCCCTATTTTTTTCTGACGATCGGCATCCACCATTTTCATCGTCATCAGCATCATCTGAGATGTGGATACACCAAATTTCATGTGATTCTACAACTTTTTCACCGTTGATTTAGCAATGTAAAAAGTTCTATTGTCGGTAAACCGTTAATTTTGAACCCACTAAATCAACGGTGAAAATGTTGTAGAATCACATGAAATTTGGTATACCCACATCTTAGATGATGACGGTGAAGATGGTGGGTGCCGATCATCGGAAAAAACTAGGAAGGGGGGTGTTTTTTCGACGTCATAGAAGGAAATCCCCTCCTATGGCCTCTTTCCTCCATTAATCTCATATATATATATATATATATATATATGTTAATGGAGGAAATGTGCAATAGGAGGGGATTTTCTCCTATGGCGTCGGAAAAGTGCATCCTCCGCGACCTTTTTCGACGATCGGCATACATCACCTCCATCTTTTTCATCTAAGATGTGGATACACCAAATTTCATGTGATTATACCATATTTTCACCGTTGATTTAGTTGGTGCAAAATTCATGGTTTACCGACAATATAACTTTTTACATTGCTAATTCAACGGTGAAAAAGTAGTGGAATCACATGAAATTTGGTGTATGCACATCTTAGATGATAACGATGATGATGATGGATCCCGATCGTCGGAAAAAATGGTGGGAGTTGTATTTTTTGGACGCCATGGGGTCCCCTCCTATGGCCTCTTTTGTCCGTTATTCTCATATGTATATATAAAGTGGAGTTGATTGATGAGCATTCATTGTTCACATGTAAAATTGTGAGATGAGTTAAATGCTTAAAGAATACTTTTATATCTAATTTTGGTCAGATATTTTATTAGCCCTACAATAGTTTTTTTTTTGAAATAGGATAGTTAAAATTATAAAAATAGGATAGTTTGTTTTATATTTATGATAATAGGGTGGTTTGGTGGACCCCACCACTTCACCATAATTTTTTTTTATTGAGGACGGGTCCCACCCTCTCCTTTATAAAGGAAAGGGCAGGTTCTCAACCCGCCCTCTTCAAAATTGAGGGAAGGGCGGGTTCCTAAAACCCGTCTTTCCCTATAATAGGTAGAGGGCGGGTTCGAGGAACCCGCTCTCTAAACTGGGGTGGGGGGTGAGGTCCACCAAACCGTCATATTTTCATAAATAAAAATCAAACTATCATATTTTTATAATTTTAAATTCAAACCATCCTATTTCAAAAAAAAAAAAACCTCTGCAATACGATTCGATATTTGTTATATAAAATATTCTATAATTAGAGAGAGTGTAATTACATCGAGATATATTAGATGTGTATCTTGAACAAATATTGCAACATATGAACTTGAAAGCCCAAATTATTTGATAAGCTTACCGTTCCTTCAGTATAATTTTTTAAGAACAATACATTTCAATATGATTTTATGCTATGTTTGCTATAATATGTTGATTAAAATCAGTTTAGAAGCTTAAACTTTTTATTAAAATTGTCTTATTTAAGGTGAAGTGAGACGACTTATGTTGTCACGTCTCGCTTCTCAAAATACATAAAATACGGGACGTAACTCGGCCAGCCATACTACTTACGGTAAGAAATTATCCTTTTATAGTCACATTAAGACTGCCATGCAGTAGTCAAAGGACACAAAATATAAATAATGCTAAACATGTCCAATGCCACAATGAATAACAATAGCGGAAGCAAATAATAGATTATTAAGTCTCAAATGATCTAAGGAATAAATAAGAACAATAACAATACTTGTCACTTACGGGTTCACAATAGAAATCTGTATCAATTCAGAAAATAAAATATTATTTTGGAATTTAAATAATAAATATTATGAATATTATGAAAGTATGAGAATTTGTTTTAATGATATGGTATAACTATATACCGATAGTTTGGAAAATAATTGGAAAATTTATTTGAATTATTGTTTTTAGAAAGAATTTATGCTATTTGGACATTTTATAAAATCGTATACAATTAATTGTATGCAAATTAGTGCTAAACTATTAATATTTCGCTAATTATGCACTAATCCTGTTTATGTCTATGACATGCAACATGACATGTCGCAAAGATTTATTACATTTTATAGCAAGATGTTTCATTTGCATTTAAATGGTTTTTGTTTTGTTCTTTTTTAAGAAATAAAAATAAAAAGAAAAGAGAAAAGGGTGGCATGGATACAATAAGAAAGGGAAGTATGGGATGAGAGAGAGAGGGAGTGTGTGTGAGAAAAGTCTATGAGCCATTCTTCATATCATTTTTCTTTGTATTTTCTTCACCTCCTTCACCTATATCCTCCATCTCTTCTACCACCCTCTACCATTTCCAAAACTTAGCCAAAACACAATGGTTTCTTCACAAAAACTACTCCAAACCTCACTACAAACCCTATGAACCAATCAAGTTGGAACTTTGAGTCACTTGGACAACTCAAGAATTTTCTTCAGTTTCAAATAAGGAATAATTCGAGAATTTTAGTTAAAGTTTATAGCGTTTAGTATATCCTAGTGTAGTTTAGAATTAACTAGTGAAGATTAGTGGAGTTTGAAAATTCCTAGTTGAGGTTAAGGGTTAATTGAAATTGTGAAAGTGTAATTGAGGTGTAGTGTATGTTGCATGACCTTACTGATGTATTAGAGACTAAACAGAGACTTGAACCTTAGAATTTTGCCGATATCGTATTTTGTGGAATTGTGATGATATTATGAATCTGGAGCAACCTGGGTTCTTTTCAAGAAAATAAAATAACTTCATTGACCTAGTAGGACCACTGGATGACCACCACAGAAGAACGAGACAAGGATTTGCAAGTGGGGCCGGCGACACCGGGTATAATGGCTTTCTCGCCGGCCATTTTGTTTGAGTTGGTGTTGGGGTTTGGCCAGCAGCTTTCAATCCTTATAACTTAGCTTCTGTATTGTTAGTTTTGTCCTAATTTAATCTGAGATAAATCTGGAAGTGTTTTTCAAAGTTATTGTTTTCGTTTACGACTTTTACTGAAATGAATTTTGGTATTTAGGTTTTATCTCGGTCGATTGACGTTTGTACGACAACGTCGAGAGTTATTTGGTTATTCTTGCATGCGTTGGCCGTAGGTTCTAACCTATGTGCACTTTGTGTGCCGTATCGGTTTTCTCGTAGTTGATTCTAGTTTACGATATGTCGTTTTTGAAATGTAGGTACTTTTGTGTAGACTTCGGGACGACGAGGGAGAACAAGGCGTTATCGACTTCGGCAAGCGAGGATCGAAGGTGGGTATATGTATATCTACGGGGGAAGTCGGGTGGATGGCGTATAGCACCCCCACAATCGTAGAATAGGATGCGTATACTTACTATATATTTATAGGTTAATGTGGGGCTTGGATATTTAGCAATAAGGATTTTAGGATACTATATGTTAGTGCTGGGTTCCTTAGTGTCGCTGCTGGGTTTCGGGAGGCATCGACCATGCCGCTTTCAAAAAAATGGCGCACTAAAGAACCCTAACGCTATAATCTAAACTAGAGAATTAGACGAACAAACATGTAAATATCTTTACATCTAAGTGAATAAGGAATACAACCTTTGTAGACCGGTCCTTCACTTCAATAGCTCCGTGTAGTAGTCCCTTCGCTCCAAGTAGTGATCTCCCGGACTCTAGTTAGGTTCCACAAGGTGAAATGAACAAGCTTGCTTGAATTCTTCGAGGCCGAAGATGATCTACGTCGAGGTGACACTAACTCAAGCTACCTCTTCACTAAGTGATGAACTAGTGAAGAAACAACCCAATCTAAATGGATAATAGAGAAGAGGTTGATGAAGTAGTATTTTTGCTCACTTTAGAAATAGTTTTCTCACTAATTTTCTTCACCCTACATGAAGGTAGAAAGCTTGAGGAAGGAAATGAAGAAAGCTCTCATGGAATGAAGCAAGTGAAGAATGAATCAAGTGGTGAGCATAGCAACCATGGATGAGTTAGTGTCATATACTAACTCATGTAGAGACTAAAGCATGGCTAACAATAATGGTTAGGTTAATAAATATCTAGAGTGAGACAAAATTGGCGGACTAAGTCAATGGGTTCTACAAGCTTCCACTAAGCATCAACCATGTGACAAATTTCCAACCAATTTTGATTTACTTTAAATAAATAAAACCCTTCATTATTATTTGCATGGTGTGAGTCTTATACACCCATATCACATGTGGCATCAAGTATGACACAAAAGATGTACATTAATATATATCACATATATACTAAATGTACACTAGTGAGAAAAAGAAATCTTAAGTGTGCTAATATTAGTTAATGTAAGATAATATATCAAATATATAATTATACATTAAATTATTAAATCAACACTTGATTTAATAATCCGGCTATATCACATACAACTGACCAATATCAAATGTATCAACTTGTCGAATCAAAACTTGATTCGACAGCCCGGTCATATCATATATAACCGACCGATATCACATATCGCGAGAATAGAATACGGTATCACATACGCGTATTAATCTCGGTCTCGCACATATCACATATGTGCTCCTATTTCGTTTCACTTGAGCCAGGAAACCTCTGTGTAGGACTCTAAAGACTCGTCAATACGTCGGCAATAGGTAGTGGTCATACTTTGGCATCAGTATCGATATACTGGAATATGGTACCAGGAGCGAATCATCACTTGCGCTGGCTTATCAGGAAGCGATGGCTTAGGAGACAGGTTTTAGGTCCCTGTCGCCTAAGACTTTTCAATTTTGTGAGCCGTAAGGGTCTCACAAAGCATTCTCTCCCTACGGGTCGTAAGGATCCCGTAGGTGTATTTTCTCCTTAGGAGTCGTGGGGAATCCTAAGTGTGTTGCTCCTTTGGGAGTCGTAAGGATCTCACGCAGGAATTTTCTCCTCACAAAGTCGAGAGGACTTTGGGAGTGCATTTCATCTTTTTTTCACGAGTTTGCGCCCTTTCGGGTTTTCACAAACTCGCCGGCAGTCCTGCTGTTTTTACTCACGGAGCCCTTTCGGGTTTTCATCCGTGCCCGTTTGCTTATGGACATACCATTTTTTTGGGCTGATGGGACTTTAAAAGTAGTCTCATCGGTAGGACTTGGGAGAGATTGGGATTGTTTTACGCCCGTGGATTGTATACGGTTTTGCAGGATGTATGATCCAGACCGTAGGGCCGGAACCATTTCGGGACTTTGTTGGTGTCTGCATCGCTGCACTGGAATATGGTACCAGGAGCGACTCATCATTCGCCGTTGGGGTATGAATTTGGTTGGCGTCTGCATCGCTGCACTGGAATATGGTACCAGGAGCGACTCATCATTCGCCATTTTAGGGTTTGAGTTTGGAATTTGGTTGGCGTCTGCATCGCTGCACTGGAATATGGTACCAGGAGAGACTCATCATTCGCCACTTGGGGATTGGGGAGCGATGGCTTAGGAGATAGGTTTAGATCCCTATCGCCTAAGGCTTTTCAATTTTATGGGCCGTGAGGGTCCCATAAAAGCATTTTGTCCCTGCGAGTCGTAAGGATCTCGCAGGTGTATTTTCTCCTTAGGAGTCGTGAGGACTCCTAAGTGTGTTTTTCCTTTGTGAGTCGTAAGGATCCCACAAAGGTTTGTTCTCCTCATGTATCATGAGGACACATGAGTGGGTCTTCTCAATGGAGCATAATTCTAAAGGCGGAGACCAGCCGCGTAACTGGTGATTGTGGTGTGGCATGAGGGTGATGAGAATTATTTGAGCCCGTGGATTGTATACTGTAGTCAATTTAGGGACTAACCGCAGGGCTGGGAGAATTTTGAAAAATTGGATTTTGGTTGGCGTCTGCATCGCTACATTGGAATATGGTACCAGGAGCGACTCATCATTCGCCGTTGTTTTTTTTTTACCGCGATTGATCTATCATTTCAGCTTTTCTTTTCACAAAGATCGCGATTGCCCTATCATTTCGGCTATTTATTCGCGGTTGCCCCATCATTTCGGCTTTATTTTTATTTTTACTCGCTGATTTTTATTGCGAGTTGCCCCATCATTTCGGCTTTTTCCTTTTATTTATTTATTTACATATTCCCTTTTTTTATTTACACACATTTTTTTTACATTCCCAGTTTAACGACTTAGAGGTCGACTGTTCCCAGTTTAATGACGTAGTGATCGACTGTTTCCAGTTTAATGACGTGGTGGTCGATTGTTTTCAGAGAAAGGCAGATGTCTGAGAGAATCAATTTCACGAAGAACTTCGTTCTCCGTTTGTATGAAATTGGCGGTCGCACCTGGACTGTTTGTTAGCACGCCTTTAGACAGTTCTATCTCTCCTACCTTGTATTGCTTTTCGATCCAATCTTTGAAGACGAAGCAGTCCTCAATGGCATGACCTATCACTCTGTGATAGGGGCAGTATTTGGGGTCGTCGGTCCTATTTGCTTCTTGCGGTCTTTTTGACTCTGGCAGTTTTAGACCGTTTCTCAGGGCGTCTTTGATTATTGTCCCTTCTGAAGGAATAGACCTTATCCAGCTTCTCTTTCAGTCGAGATTCTCCTCCCTCTCCGAACATTGGCTTCCGAAGCTGGTTGGCATTAGGCCCGCTCGACCCTTGCTTATTTCGGTTAGCCGAGGCATTGAAAGATTCAGTATCGTCGGAATTTTCTCCTTTGCGATTTTCGTCCTTTCGGTTTCTCCAGAACCTATTGTTATTTTGGGAGTCATAGGAGGACTCCTGCTTTGAGCGCTCCAGCATCTGAACCTTCCTGGTCAGCTCTTGGAATGTTTTGAGACCCGCGGTACATAGAAACGGGGCCATCCAATTGTTGAGATTTCCGACGAGGAGACTGACAGATTGGTCTTGCTCTATCGGCGGTTCGCATTTGACGGAGAGATTGCGCCTTCGGGTTATAAAATCCGTGCTGCTTTCGTTGTTCTTGGGCTTGGTCCTTACGAGCTCGGTAATGGTGATCTTATCGCTGACGCTCATGAACCTTTGTCGAAACAAAGATTCCATTTGGACGAAAGTAGTAACGGAGCCATCCGGTATGCTCGCGTACCAGTCGAAAGCAACATCGGTCAAGCTATTAACGAACTGGCAGAGGAGAAGCGCGTCATTGCCCCCAGTATTCCCGCATGAGGCTTTAAAGTGGGCGATATGCTGATTCGCATTTCCCGTCCTATCGAATCTTCCGAATTTTGGGATGACATAGCCGCTAGGAAATTCTACCAGATCATACGGAGCAGGATATGGTCTCCCACTACTGCTGATATCTTTTTGCGCTTCGGCTTTGGCCACCAATGTTTTGACTTTGCTGGCAACCAAATCCATAATTTGATCTCGAGTTAGCGGGCTGCTGTCATCGGTATCCAAGACATTTCCTGAGATAGGATGCGACTGATTTTCATGTGGTCCGCCCACTTTTGGATTTGAGGGAACGGGCGTCGGCTGTTTCGGGACACCGTTTCCCGGTTCATGAGAGCCCTGCGCCTGATTGGGTGGCTGAGAGGCAAGTTGGGCCGTGAGCTGTAAGAAGATATTTGTCAAGTCGTCAATTTTTGAGTAGAGCTTGGCCGTCTCCTTGTCTTTGTTTCTGAGCTGTTTTCGGAGCTCTTAGAGAAGTTGCTGCTCTGCGTTCTTAGGACGGAAGATTGGCTCATCTTCGCTTTCCGAGCCCGACTCCTCATGGACCGAAGGGTCTTTCTGCCTATCATCCTCATCGAGAGGGTTTTCATCATCCAGCGGAGGCGGCTATTCTTGGGAAGCGGCAACCACATTCAAGCCAGATGGGATCTGAGATGTGGTGGCCCCGTCCTTGCTCTTGCTGCGCATGCCCACCGTGTAGACAGTGTGGACCACATATCCAGCCATTTCCCCACCTTCGGCAGGGTAACCCTATTCTTCGAACCCCATGAGGTTCAGCCTAGCAGGAGCCCTAGCCCTAGCCCTTTTGTTGGCTCTATATCTGAGCCTTTTCTGCCTTAGCTTCTCAATTTTAAGGGCTTGGCGGGCATCTGTTTCCTGGGAAGCCACCGTGAGTTGATTAGCGGGGAGCTTAGAGAAGACACCCAATCGAGCAGTTGTCAAGGGCACCGCCGGAGCTTGCTCGAGACGCCTTGTTGCTTTGTTGGTGTTGATGGCCTTGCCCCCAGCTGGGGCCAAGGAGAGTTGTTCGAACACCGACTTGCGTTTGAGTTGGGGCGCCTTCGAGACCACCACATTTGGCCTCTTGCCTTTCGAGACCGGTTTGTCTGCCACCGGGGTTTGAGAAGCTGGGATGGCATTAGCTGACACGAACAGGATAGAGCCGAATGGTAGCGGCGGCTCTTCCCATTGTCTCCCGAGACTGGCCAGAAGGACCGTCCTGGCGTCCATCTTCATCGTGTAGGAGATGGGAGCCGTGCTGAGAGCTGAGTTCATCATAGGAGACATTGTTGAAAAGTGATTGCTTGAAACCTGCATGAAAAAGTATTATTTTAGTATAGATATGGGTATACATATTGATTGAGTTCGAATGAACGTTTAACCCGAAATATGGGAGGAGAGATTGGTCCCACCGGGCGTGCCAGAATCTGTAGGGTGTTTTTCGTCACCCCATTGAGATGGGAATACGCGCGCACTTGTCAGGCACATTACAGATCCCCTCTGCCTAGGGTAGGCCGGGGTTTAATGACTGTGGGGATCTGAATTTCCGGCAGCCGCGGACTAAGCTGCCGTTAATTACCGCGCGCCTTTGGAGCGAGAGAACCTCCGATTGATGGATTAAACTGGTCATGCGAACTCAATGTGCGGTGTTGTGTTTTGAAGGGGTTTTGGATATATCAGGGGCCCCGCAGAGTTTTTACGGGGGTCCCGCTACCCGGATAGCGGGCTGGGGGTCAAGAGGGCTAGCAGCCCCTTTGCGGGGTGCGGGGCAGCGTCCCATTAGAAATTTTTTTTCTAACAGGGACAGTGTCGTAGAGTATGTGTGTGTGTACATATGTATATATATATATATGTATATATATAAAATAGGGGAAAAGGCATCCAAAGGATGCGTGGGGCCAGCGCCAGCGCTTTTGAGCGCAAGAGCGCTAGCGCACCACGTGGACGCTCGGGCGCTAGCGCACTGAGCGCTAGCATGCCACGTGTCAGCACGTGGGCGCTAGGGCACTAGCGCTTTGGGCGCTAGCGCTCTGAGCGCAAGAGCGCTAGCGCACTGAGCGCTAGCGCGCCACGTGTCAGCACGTGGGCGCTCGAGTGCTAGCGCTCTGAGCGCAAGAGCGCTAGCGCTTTGGGCGCAAGAGCGCTGGCGCTCTGAGCGCACGCGCGCCACGTGTCATCACGTGGGTGCTCGAGCGCCAGCGCTTTGGGCGCAAGAGCGCTAGCGCACCACGTGTCAGCACGTGGGCGCTCGAGCAGCAAAAGGGACTTGGTCCCTGCAATGGGAGTTGTACACCCAGAAAGGAGCACTTATTATTCTCTGTGTGTGTGTGTGTGTGTGTGTGTGTGTGAGGAGTTAAACTCCTAAGATGTTTTGAAGTTGATGAAGGGCTTCTCCCCTTGAGCCCTAGTTCTTCCCCAAAGTGGGGTTTCTGGAGATGGGTCTCCTTCTTCCTCCTCTGTTGGCAGGATCTTGAAGATCAAGAGATGTGAGATTTTAAAAATCTTTTCTTTTTGAGATCTAATGGAAGATCTGAGTTCCCCTTTATGGTTTTTGTGGTGAAAAACTATTTAGTTTTATAAAATGAAGAGTAAAACTTTTGATTTAATTCAAAAGAAAGAAGAAGGTTTTAGAACCTTGAGGAAGGAGAAAGATCTCAGATCTAAAATTTTTTGGAGAGAGAAAAAGTTGTTAGGATATTTTCATTATCCATTCCTTGATAGGCTATACACTTTATACATAGCCCCTTGGGCTTTATAAAAATGGCATTTTGGCCATCCCATGGCTCATGTGCCATTTTTTTTGCACATAAGCCATGGGCTTTACAAAAATTTGGGTTTATGCCCATTTTGCATACATTCATGCATAAAAAATTACATAAAAATTATTTATTACATGATTTATATTTTGGCATGGAGGAGGCTGGCCGCGGGCTCGACTTGGGCATGGGTCTGCTTGACCTGGGCTTAGGCCTACCTGGCTTGGGGTTGACCTCGACTTTGACTCGGTCAACAGGGGTGCAAATTTTGACCCCAACAACTTTATCTTAACATGTATACTTATTGTCTCTCTATTACATGTTGATAAAGCCCTTATGATGAGTACTTGATTACCGGGATTATGATGGAGATCATACTAGTGGGGACCAGGGTAGTCGGTAAGTACATCCTTCAATTGTTCCTAGTCGTGGGAGTATCGAGACAGGGCATCGATACTCCAGAGTAGACTAGCATATGCGTTTCTTGACCCATATGATGGGCGATGGATGATCCCACATCCATTGGTGTTTGACATCAGAGAAGGTATACAGGTGATCAATGGAGACTGGGTACACTGGACGGACTCGCCAAGAACTCCTAGATGGTATTATACCTATCATCAGATAGCAGTTCTCTGGTGATACTGGTACAGGTTAGTCTGTCGACCCGAGATCGTCATAGAGTCTTGTGTGATTCCCACTGTGCTTTGATTTCCACCTTACCATGTTTAAGAGATCGTGCAAAATGGTGGAAATCAAAGCACAGTGGGAATCACATAAGACTCTATGACGATCTCGGGTCGACAAACTAACCTGTACCAGTGTCATCAGAGAACTGCTATCTGACGATAGGTATAATACCATCTAGGAGTTCTCGGCGAGTCCGTCCAGTGTATCCAGTCTCCACTGAGCACCCGTATGCCTTCTCTGATGTCAAACACCAATGGATGTGGGATCATCCATCGTCCATCATATGGGTTACGAAGCGCATACGATAGTCTACTCTGGAGTATCGATGCCTTGTCTCAATACTCCTACGACTAGGAACAATTGAAGGATGTACTTATCGACTACCCTGGTCCCCACTAGTATGATCTCCATCATAATCCCGATAGTCAAGTACTTATCCTAAGGGCTTTATCAACATGTAATAGAGAGACAATAAGTATACATGTTAAGATAAAGTGCAACCAGATAGCATACTATCATGTCGAGCAAGAAAGTCCTCCCTATATATGTCCAAGCATCCACTACAATATACATCGTATGTACAGTAATAGCTTCTAGGGAATACATATTACTAACAGTTAGATTAAGCGTACTTGTAGGAAGGTTTATCTTTAGTTCATTTTCTATAGTCATGATCCGTTAGATTTATTTTGTCGCACGCACACACACACGCACACGCGTGTTCATATCAGATTTTTGCATTTTCATACCGCCCAATTTTTGTCACATTGCATATCGGTAGATACTCTTGAGCCGTGTTTGCTAGTCAATTGCAGGATACAGGTTCTCGGTTCTAAAACGGTGAAATTCATGGAAAACTCAACAAAATCCGGGTTCCTGCCGACCACAGATAAAACATGGTCTCCGCTCTTCATCCGTATGTTGCCAGATACCAGTTTAGGAAGACAAAATGTCAAATCAATGTCACTCTCATGCACAAGGCTCAATGGTAGCACAAAATCCAAGAGATCTACGCAGAGCTCGAGGCAATCATGACAAAATCTTGACAAAAAGTCCACCTTTCCCTCAACAGAAATTCTGGAAAATTCGTGAAGCAATTATGAGAAAATACATATACCAGAATGAAGTTCACACCAAACTAGGCCACCACCAAAAAGATGAAGGCCCAATTCAACAATAAGGCCGCGGATCCGCGGCAAAAGGTGGGTCCAGGCCGCGGATCCGCGGCCGTTTTGGCGCCATGACTGCAGAAGTTTTGGGGGTATTTTGGTCATTACATATGTGGTCTGGTGGTTGCCCTAGATCTCCATTCTCCAGCCTATAAATAGCCCAGAAGTTTGAGAAGGAAGGGGTCCAATTCTTGTTTTTCATTTTGCCTAGTTTTAGTGTGTTTCTTCTTCCTCTTCTCACCTCTTCTCCATTAAACTTGTAGTGAGCTTTTGAGTGAAGAGTGATGAATAAAGAAGAACCATTTATTATCATGCTTGTCTTACTTTTGTTATAATTGTTGTAACTTTAAATTCGTTAAGTAGTTGTTGTTATTTCCTTGTTGTTTCTTTCTTCTTTCTTTTTCTTTATCCTTACATACGACAATGATACTTACGCTTGATCCTCGCCAAGGTGAGGTCGCAAATAGTTAGTCGTATTCTTCTAGTCTCCTTCTTTTTATCCTCCTCTTTTGTTTGTTTTATTTTTCCGTATTATGAAGTGTGAGTAGTTCTATACTTGTTAGGGTAGGATAAGGGAAGTTTGAGAGAAGGAAATCTCTCTCACTCTTTCCTTGCCCAACAACTTAAATCAACTCCCGTTAATTGAACCACAATCCGCTCCTTACGGCACCCTATCCTACATGATAGCGGTGATTCCGTAGTAAGACCGGTTGTGGTTGAATTAACCGGAGGTTATGGATAAGAGCCAAGAACGGACGGACAAGCACCAAAAGGAAGGACTATGCGTTGGAAAGCCTAGCTTATACTCGCAAGTTCCTTCCTAGTCGTGCTAATCCCCATTGTTGCCGATTACCGTAACACCGATATTAAGTGGGGCAACTAAAGATGTGGAGACTCCTAACTCAAACTAACCTAATCCTAACCCTAACAAGCTCTCTTTAAATATTAACTCAACACTTAGATAATCCAACAAAATCTGAAAACCGGACTTAACTCGTTAAAACACATTGAAAAAGACTCCCATCTCCCTGCGGACGACCCGTACTCAACCGGCTAGCTACAAGCGAAACCGTCTTGATTGCGGTATTTAAAACTAAACTTGAACACGCACGTATCCTGTCAATCAAATGGCGCCGTTGCCGGGGAGACGGTAGTTTATTTCCTTGTGTAATTTCGGGTTAATTTGTAAGTAAAAAAAAAAAATATACTTTGTAAAAGAAACCATCTTGTTATTCTTGATTAGTTTTTGTGCAAGTGTGCAGGAAAATACGAAGTTCAAGATCGACGCCAAGGACGTTGAAAATACGGAGTTCAAGTACAGTGCCAAAGACGTGGGAAGATAGACCCACATTTCGCGGCTACACCGCGACGGACAAAAACGAAGCATCCGGTCTACTGTCAAGATCTGGAGCAGGTACAGTGAGCAAGTAAACATTCAGTACATCCAGACAACCAGAGGACAGCCAACAGAGCCCACACCAGAAAAATGAAGATCCACCTCTTCATTTCCGCCGCGGAACCGCGGCATTAGGGCCTTATTGCCGCGGAACCGCGGCCTCTTGGTGGGGTCACTCTGCCATTTTCTCTATAAGTGTTCCTCTGCCTCTCCCCTCTCCTCTGGACTCCAATAAATTGTGTTTTCTGCAGGCTTCTTTGCGCAAATTCTTCTCCCCCTTCCAATAAACTGTTCTTGTGCAGGATTCTTTGCGCCGCAAATAAAAATTGTTTGCAGTTGATTTGTTACTGTTTTGCATTCTTTAATACGGACTTAAGGGGCTTGAAACCAATCCAGATTGGGTGGGGATTTCATCACCCTTCCCCGGACCCCAAAAATCACTAAAGCATATGCATTGTCCATTGTAAATTAAAAAATACTAGACTTCAGCCCTAAGGACTTCGCGTTCATTAGGAGAAGATAAACCGTGTTTAGAACCTCGCTTAACCGTACATTGTTTACGGGGTGTCTAGGAAAGTGTTAAAGGCGCAACCGCCGAAAGAGAAAGGGTTATTTAATTAAGGAACTTCGCGAAAGCGTTGGAAAACCTCCCCTTATCTCTGCACTTACCTGGCCCCGTGATCGGTGTATTTTTAAGCCTGTTTCTCGACACTGTTTAACTTCGAAAATCAAGTTCAGGAGCAGGTCTAATAGACCTAGGCGACCGTAGATCTAGGTGTGATTATGCATATCTTGTTTGTGATTGCTTAAGCCGTATTTCCGTACATACTTCTGTAAATCTCTTTCTAAAAAAAAAAAATCATAAACTTTTATAAAAACTTGCCCTTTTGTCTCCAAATCCATTTTCACCCACCACCCATCGCCTTTCTCCATTGACGTTTTCTTACCCTCAC
The DNA here is from genome assembly GCA_030015575.1 of Agapanthus africanus. Classification (NCBI taxonomy): domain Eukaryota; kingdom Viridiplantae; phylum Streptophyta; class Magnoliopsida; order Asparagales; family Amaryllidaceae; genus Agapanthus; species Agapanthus africanus. The sequence continues at coordinate 1,010,326,776 of CM057337.1, read as the reverse complement.
CTTCTTCGCTTTGACTATACTAAACTCGTTTAGTGTATGTCCGCTTGGACTCGGGACACTAGCGCCCGTTTAGTCCGCGTTACGTTAGTCGCGACCGACTACGCGATCGACTCCGAAGTCGATACTCCGTCCACTCCTCTTTCACCCCTTCCTTTGCCGGCCAACTCCGACGTTGACCGGAATTCTGTTCATACATCTTCACCTTCACCTTCACCTTCACCAACCTCTTCTTCCGCGATGTCGGGATTTAATCCGAACATCTCTTTGACCACCGCTGGATTGGCTCCACCTCCTACGGAGACCAATCTTCCACCACCTCCGCCTGTTGTAGCGCCGCAGCGAATTGCGCTCCAGGATCGTTTCTACCCCACCCGTTCTGCACTTCCCACCTGCCTTTCTCTTCCTCCGGCCAATGGGGACAACTTTGAAATTAAGCCCCATTTCATCAACATGCTTCCACGTTTTCATGGGCTTGAATCTGAAGATGCTTATATCTTCATCAACAAATTTCAAAATGTCTGTGCCATGATGAAAACCACCCAGCTGTCGGACGATGCTATACGTCTACGGGTCATTCCGTTCACTTTATGCGATCTCGCTGAAAAATGGCTGTATAGCACCGCTTCCCACTCAATCACCAGCTGGGACGAGTTTGTTAAAGCGTTTCTGAAAAAATTCTATCCGAATCATAAGACCGCAAGGATTCGAAATGAAATCAACCAATTCTCCCAGCTTCCTTCTGAACCCTTCTGGAAGTGCTTTGACCGATACAAAGACCTTCTTGTTCAGTGTCCTCACCACGGTATAGAGAAATGGCAACTCTGCCAAACCTTATACGAGGGACTGAACCCAGCAACGAAGCAGTTGCTGGAAACCATCTGTCAGGGCCACTTCCTATCGAAATCTGACGAGGAAGCATGGCAGTTCTTTGACGACCTTGCGGAGCAAACGCTACAGTGGGAGTGCACCAGACCGACTTCTTCTTCTTCTTCTACCTCCACTTCTACCGGTCAGTCTAGGGTAGGAATCCACCAACTTGACGTCTCTATTGCGATGAAAGCTGAAATGGCTGCGATAACACGAAAGCTTGAAGCGATAGAGAGCAAATTTTCTGCTCCTTCTCCTGCCCCTGTTCTCCCCCTTCGTACCATCTGCGCTTGTTGTTCCGATCCTTCTCACTTGACCGAAGAGTGTCCTTACAATCCACCATCGCAAGGACAGGATCAGGTTAATGCATTCCAGCAAAGACCGAGGAATGATCCATACTCTTCCACCTACAATCCCGGTTGGAGGAACCACCCCAATTTCGCCTGGAATCAGAATCAGAATCAGTTCCAGGGCAACAATTTCCCAAGGGCCCCTCCGCCGCAACAACAAGCGCAGCAACAAACTCAACACCAATATCAGCAGCCCTTCCAACCCCAACCTTTCCAAAACCAGACGAACAACTTTGCACCCAACAACTCTTTTCCACCAAACAACTTTGTTCCGTCGAACAACGATAAGGTTTCCTCGCTCGAGCGAAGTCTGGAGGCGTTTGTTAAACAATCGACTCAATCCACCGCCAACATCCAGTCTTCGATTCAATCTTTAGTGCAACACACTGCCGCACACGGGCAAAGCATCAAGACCATCGAGGCCCAGATTGCACAGCTGAACGCGGCCTTGAGCGAGCGAGAGAAGGGGAAGCTCCCGTCCCAGCCACTTCCAAATCCCGGTCACCCACATAATGCACATGTTGCTCTTGAACAACAAAACCATAATGTGATTGCCGTGACCACACTGAGATCAGGAAGGACGCTGCAAAACAACACCGGCACACGAATCAACAATGACACCCCGGCCGCCGCTTCTTCTTCTTCTTCTTCTTCTTCTTCTTCTTCTTCTTCTTCTTCGTCTTCCGAGCCTATTCTCCGTTCTTCAACAGGCTCTCCTTCCTCTTCTTCTGCTCTGAACGGACCCACTTCTCACTCCACGAAAACACCTATTCTGGGATCCGTTCCAACTCCAAAATCTCCTCCTCCAGCATTAGACTTAACCAATTTTCAAAATGTTCCATTTCCAAACCGGTTGAGGTCTAACAAACAAAATCCTCAAATGGAGAAGATTCTGGAGTTATTCAAGCAAGTTAACATTAACATTCCTCTTTTAGATGCTGTCCAACAAGTCCCGTCTTACGCGAAAATCTTAAAGGACTTGTGCACGAAAAAGAGGAAGTCTCAGGTACCCAAGAAAGTTTTCTTGGCTAGTGCTGTGAGTGATGCCCTTACCCAATCTTTGCCACAAAAACGGAAGGACCCTGGCTGTCCTACGATTTCAATTACCATTGGGGATAAGAACATCAACCGTGCACTATTAGATCTTGGTGCCAGTGTTAACTTGCTTCCGTATTCAGTATACGAGCAATTAGGCGTCGGAGAGTTGAAACCCACACACTGCACTCTCCAAATGGCCGACCGACCGATCACCCACCCTAGGGGTGAGCTAGAGGATGTGTTGATAAGAGTCGGGGACTTCATATTCCCCGTTGACTTCATTGTATTAGATACATAGCCTGTAGCTAACCCCCGGAATCAAATTCCGGTGATACTCGGTCGCCCATTTCTCGCAACCTCAAATGCTGTGATCAATTGTCGCAACGGTTCGATGAACCTCTCTTTTGGAAATATGACGATTGAACTCAACATTTTTAGGTTGGGGAATTAGCCCGCCGAACCTAATGCTCATATACTGGACGTCTGCTCGATCCAGGAGATCACACCAGAAGAGTGTGAATTCGAGGAGTTTCTATTTGACCACGATAATCTTGACGCCACTAGTGCGTTTCTCTTCGAACCTGTTGCTGTTTCTGCGCCCGATAACGAATACGAGTGTTTCACATTCTCGAACGATCTTAGCTGCGCACGACCCGAGTTCGAATCTTTCGACTTTCCGGATGAGTTACCTGAACCATCCGACTCGGTTGCCTACACTCGTTTTGAACCTTTGCTGGAATCCTTTGAGTTCGAGACCTTTGCACCAGTCTTGCCTTCCATCATTTCACCTCCAACGCTCGAACTCAAGCCGTTGCCGTCTCACCTTAAGTATGCTTACTTAGGTGAGAACGAGACCCTCCCTGTCATCATTTCGGCTTCTCTAGCTCCCGAGCAAGAGAAAGCCCTTCTCGCGGTCTTGCACAACAACAGGCAAGCTTTTGGCTGGTCCATGGCGGACATCAAGGGGATTAGTCCCCTGATCGTTGAGCATCACATTCATCTGATGGATGATGCCAAACCAGCCCGGGATCCACAAAGACGTCTTAATCCAGTCATGAAGGAGGCTGTGAAGAAGGAGATCGTCAAATGTCTAGATAGTGGTATCATTTACCCTATCTCTGATAGCCAGTGGGTTAGCCCCATTCATGTTTTCCCCAAGAAGTCGGGCATCACGGTCATAACCAACGAGGCGAATGAGTTAATCCCTACTCGCACCCAAACTGGGTGGCGAGTTTGCATTGATTATAGAAAACTCAACGCCGCTACGCGGAAAGACCACTTTCCGCTACCCTTCATTGACCAGATGCTTGAACGATTGGCCGGACATGAGTACTATTGCTTTCTAGATGGCTACTCTGGCTACAATCAAATTCCTATCGCCGAAAAAGACCAGGACAAGACCACTTTCACTTGTCCTTTCGGCACGTTTGCATATCGACGCATGCCCTTTGGGTTATGCAATGCGCCCGCTACCTTCCAGCGGTGTATGATGGGAATTTTCTCTGACATGGTGGAAAATTTTTTGGAGATTTTCATGGATGACTTCTCCATCTTCGGCGACTCCTTTGACGAGTGTTTGCTGCATCTTGACGCTGTCCTTACCCGATGTAAGGACAAGAATCTCACTTTGAACTGGGAGAAATGCCACTTCATGGTGCGCGAAGGTATTTTCTTAGGACATATCATCTCGCAAAATGGCATAGAGGTTGACAGAGCAAAGATTGAGGTCATTTCCAATCTGCCTCCTCCCCGATGCGTCAGAGATATCCGAGCCTTCCTTGGCCATGCCGGTTTCTATAGACGGTTTATCAAGGACTTTAGCAAGATTGCTAGGCCCTTGACGGTTTTGCTGGCCAAGGACACGCCTTTCGACTTCGACTCGAGCTGTGTGACTGCATTCGAGTCACTGAAACGCTCACTCACTTCTGCTCCCGTTCTCTCTTCTCCTGACTGGACGCACCCATTCGAGATTATGTGCGATGCATCCGACTTTGCCATCGGTGCTGTCCTTGGACAGCACATCAACAAGATGCCGCACGTAATCTATTACGCGAGCCGGACCCTGAACGACGCCCAACTGAACTATACAACAACTGAGAAGGAATTCTTAGCTGTTGTATTTGCTTTAGAAAAGTTCAGGCCCTACCTAATCGGCTCTCCAGTCATTGTCTACACGGACCATTCAGCTCTGCACCATCTTTTTGCGAAGAAAGATGCCAAGTCTCGGTTAATACGTTGGATCCTCTTGCTTCAAGAGTTTGACCTTGTCATTAAGGACAAACGAGGATGTGAAAACGTAGTTGCCGACCATCTCTCACGACTTCCTTCTTCGCCTTCGCTTCCAATTCCAATTAATGACGTTTTCCCGGATGAACAACTCTTGACAGTATCTTGCGAACCTTGGTTCGCAGATATTGTGAACTATTTGGCCACGGGATTACTACCGACCGAATGGTCTAGTCCGGACAGACTTCGCTTCTTATCCCAAGTAAAACACTTTTACTGGGACGAACCCTACTTGTTCAAGTACTGTCTCGACCAGATTATTCGTCGGTGTGTCCCCGATGAGGAATTCAAGAGTGTGCTGTCATTTTGCCACGATCAAGCGTGTGGCGGGAATTTTGGGCCCAGAAAGACAGCTGAGAAGATCTTGCAATGTGGTTTCTACTGGCCACAACTTTTCAAAGACGCTAACGACTATTGCAAGACTTTCTCCCGGTGCCAACACTTGGGCCGGATATCCCGGAGGAACGAGATGTCGCTCCAACCAATCTTGGTTGTGGAGATTTTCGATGTTTGGGGGATAGACTTCATGGGGCCGTTTCCCAGCTCTTTTGGGAACTTGTACATCCTTCTAGCGGTTGATTATGTCTCTAAATGGGTCGAGGCTGTGCCCAGCCGAACTAACGACAACAAGGTTGTCGTTAGATTCCTTAAAGAAAACATTTTCTCACGGTTTAGGCACCCCCGAGCGATCATTAGCGACAATGGAAGTCATTTCTGCAACAGGACTTTCGAGGCCTTGATGCGGAAATACTCCATTAATCATAAGCTTTCTACGCCCTACCACCCCCAAACCTGCGGGCAGGCCGAAGTTTCAAATCGGCAAATCAAGTAGATATTGGAGAAGACAGTTTCCAAGAACCGTAAGGATTGGTCTCTGAAACTCACTGATGCCCTTTGGGCATTTAGAACTGCTTATAAGACCGACCTTGGCATGTCTCCCTATCGGCTTGTGTACGGAAAAGCCTGCCACCTACCTGTCGAAATAGAGCATCGCGCGTTTTGGGCGATAAAGGAGCTGAATCTGTCTCTTGAGGACGCGGGCAGCCATCGGAAGCTGCAGCTGAACGAACTGAACGAGCTTAGGGATGAGGCTTACGACAACGCGGTCGTCGTTAAGAATCGAACGAAGGTGTTTCATGACAAACACCTTTTGCGCAAAACCTTCGTACCTGGTCAGCAGGTACTGCTTTACGACACCCGACTTCACTTCCATCCTGGAAAGCTCAGATCTCGCTGGAAAGGGCCGTATTTTGTGCGGAATGTGTATCCGCAGGGCGCTCTGGATTTGGAAAATCCAAAGGACGGTTCACTCTTCAAAGTGAACGGACACCGATGCAAACCGTACCTTAGCGCCGAACCGACAGAGGAGCTCCTGTTCTTACAGGAGCCGGTTTACCCTGCCTAATCTTCCTCTGCCTACCTCCAAACTTCGGTTATCCAGCCAAGAACAGTGGACACTGTTCCAAATAAGTTTGGGGGTATGTACAAACCATTTTGTTTATATTGGTGTATATTCTTTTTCTTTTCTTTAAAAACAAAAACAAATAAAAATTGTGTATCACTAACCGACAATTTTGAACCTTCCAACTGCTCTCTTCATGCAACGACAGTGAGGACACTGTCCAGTTTAAGTTTGGGGGTACGCTCGGTACGCATTTCTTACCTTCGCATTCATATGTATATTTTGCATCTGCATAAAAATCCATAAAATCCATAAAAATTTGAAAATTTTCAAAAAAAAATATAAAAACTTTTTTGTCAAGTTAGCTTGTGGAAAGACTCTGATTCAACATTCAACGGTTTTTGTTTGAAAAAATAGGAATAACTAAATCTTATGTTTAGATTTTGAAAACCTGAAAGATAACTCTCCTTTGAAGTTAACTATAGCTGATATACGTCTTTACATCACACTACACGTGTCGTGAATTTTGGGAATTAGATGACAAGTCTTTCATGTTTATACCTTTAAACAGATAAATGATTTTCTGAGGATCAAATAGGTTTGTTCTGAAATAAGTAATGTCAAGAATAGTTTATGAAGTAAAGCGAATATGAAGGAATGTTATTGATGCCGTAATTGGAGCTAAGTCTGAAAAATAACCCATCTAAAACTTGATTGGAATGATTACACACCAAACACACCAAACACGTCTTTTATCCAAAAAAATATTTGAACTGCCAGTTATATCTCCGTTCGTATTAAATCATCTGATTTTCACGCCAAACTGTCTTTTGTTTTTGGACCTAGGTAACTTGAGTAATTAAGTCCGCTGGGGTGTTTCTACACCTAATGCCCTAAAACCAACTGGTTTGGGTGCATTGGCCCAAAGCTCGCTAAGAAGCCTAGAAAGTCCAGTTTAAAACAAAGTCAAGCAAGTGTTCTCTCCGAGTTAAAATTCCTAACGGTTCTTTGTGTGAGAATAATCTTGATAAAAGACAGGCTTTTAAAAAAATTTTTAACGGAGATATGAAGGTTTTACTCTTTGATAAAGACTATTGCACGTTCACAGAGGTGTGTATGAAATGAAAACAAGAAAAAGGTGGAGTGAAAAATACGACTTAGTTTCCTGTTAAGGAAGATAGAAATTCTGAAGTTGAAACCTTACTGGAAAACGAAACTTGAAAAATGCTTAACTCTTTATAAAACTTATGTGATCCTTTTAAAATTGTTATCTGGGCTTTATTGTGTGACATGATGACTTTAATCGATCCTTCTGGAACTTAACGACACTATTTGCACTGCACGTAAAGACATATAAAATCTGTAGTTAAATAAGAAGCGAGGTGTGAAAAATAAAGGTTCGATGGTCTAGACTTAGGATTATAGAATTGTTATTTTCTAAAAACAAAACTTTAGGGTTTGAATCTTAGTTATTTTTACAAAACCAACTTGACCGGATTTTGTGGGTAGTATCCGCTGAAAACCCTCAGGAGACAACACTCCTCCTACTAGGGACACCTAGAGGTTTAACGGCTTGTTGCACATGCTCAGTGCAATCACGTTCCCTGCGAAAGTGAGGTTAGGAAATTTTTTGTGAATAAATGGGCTTTGCTCGGGACGAGCAAATGATAAGTTTGGGGGTATTTGTTCATATCAGATTTTTGCATTTTCATACCGCCCAATTTTTGTCACATTGCATATCGGTAGATACTCTTGAGCCGTGTTTGCTAGTCAATTGCAGGATACAGGTTCTCGGTTCTAAAACGGTGAAATTCATGGAAAACTCAACAAAATCCGGGTTCCTGCCGACCACAGATAAAACACGGTCTCCGCTCTTCATCCGTATGTTGCCAGATACCATTTTAGGAAGACAAAATGTCAAATCAATGTCACTCTCATGCACAAGGCTCAATGGTAGCACAAAATCCAAGAGATCTACGCAGAGCTCGAGGCAATCATGACAAAATCTTGACAAAAAGTCCACCTTTCCCTCAACAGAAATTCTGGAAAATTCGTGAAGCAATTATGAGAAAATACATATACCAGAATGAAGTTCACACCAAACCAGGCCACCACCAAAAAGATGAAGGCCCAATTCAACAATAAGGCCGCGGATCCGCGGCAAAAGGTGGGTCCAGGCCGCGGATCCGCGGCCGTTTTGGCGCCATGACTGCAGAAGTTTTGGGGGTATTTTGGTCATTACATATGTGGTCTGGTGGTTGCCCTAGATCTCCATTCTCCAGCCTATAAATAGCCCAGAAGTTTGAGAAGGAAGGGGTCCAATTCTTGTTTTTCATTTTGCCTAGTTTTAGTGTGTTTCTTCTTCCTCTTCTCACCTCTTCTCCATTAAACTTGTAGTGAGCTTTTGAGTGAAGAGTGGTGAATAAAGAAGAACCATTTATTATCATGCTTGTCTTACTTTTGTTATAATTGTTGTAACTTTAAATTCGTTAAGTAGTTGTTGTTATTTCCTTGTTGTTTCTTTCTTCTTTCTTTTTCTTTATCCTTACATACGACAATGATACTTACGCTTGATCCTCGCCAAGGTGAGGTCGCAAATAGTTAGTCGTATTCTTCTAGTCTCCTTCTTTCTATCCTCCTCTTTTGTTTGTTTTATTTTTCCGTATTATGAAGTGTGAGTAGTTCTATACTTGTTAGGGTAGGATAAGGGAAGTTTGAGAGAAGGAAATCTCTCTCACTCTTTCCTTGCCCAACAACTTAAATCAACTCCCGTTAATTGAACCACAATCCGCTCCTTACGGTACCCTATCCTACATGATAGCGGTGATTCCGTAGTGAGACCGGTTGTGGTTGAATTAACCGGAGGTTATGGATAAGAGCCAAGAACGGACGGACAAGCACCAAAATTAAGGACTATGCGTTGGAAAGCCTAGCTTATACTCGCAAGTTCCTTCCTGGTCGTGCTAATCCCCGTTGTTGCCGATTACCGTAACACCGATATTAAGTGGGGAAACGAAAGATGTGGAGACTCCTAACTCAAACTAACCTAATCCTAACCCTAACAAGCTCTCTTTAAATATTAACTCAACACTTAGATAATCCAACAAAATCTGAAAACCGGACTTAACTCGTTAAAACACATTGAAAAAGACTCCCATCTCCCTGCGGACGACCCGTACTCAACCGGCTAGCTACAAGCGAAACTGTCTTGATTGCGGTATTTAAAACTAAACTTGAACACGCACGTATCCTGTCAATCAACGCGCGCGCGCGCACACACCAGTGATATGATGTGTGTGTGTGTGTGTGTATTATATAGTATACATATACGTGTATGTAACATTTCAGAAAAATAAAATATTATTTTTGGGAATTTTTATAATTAAATAGCAAATATTATGAATATTTTAATAGTGTGGTATAATTAAATACCGATAAATTGGAAAATAGTGGGAAATTAAATTAAATGGTGATTTTGGAGGGTTTTATGTGATTTAGGAAAATTATGATTTTTTATAATTAATTATATACAATTTTAATGCTAATCGTGATTAAATATCACTAATCGTGCATTAAGCCGGATTTGTGCACATGACATGTACCATGTCCTATTTCACATTTCTACATTTTTCTACCATGGATTTTCTTTTTCCTCATGCATGATTTGTTTTTAAAAATGAAAAGATAAAAGAAAACAAAAGAAAAAAAAAGAAAAGAAAAAGAATAAACAAGTGGGTATGGGCAAGAGAGAGAAGAGATGAGAGAGGGTGAGGGATCAACCTTGGACCATGGGCATTCTTTCTTCATCATTCTCACTCCCTCCTCTCTCATGGCTGCCCTCTTCTTCACCTCCCCTTCAACCCTCACAAACACCCTAAAAAATATATCAAAACTTCATCTCCTCTTCACAAAAAACATGCACAAGCCCACTACAAATACCTTGGACCAAGAAAAATTGGATTTTGAAGACTTGGGGCAACTCAAGAAAATTCTTGAGTTGCCAATGAGATATTTTCTTTACCATTAGTATTGTATTACATTCACTTTAGCACCTATAAATGTTTAGAAGTGTTTTAATGATGTTTAGTGAACTTTGAAAATTTCAAGTTAAGGATTAGGGTTTGATTTGAATCCAAAGGTAAAATTGAGCTTTTATAGTGACCTTAAACCCCTGTAATGATTGTATATTGGACCAAAACCTGAGGCTAGAACCTCAAACCCTAAACTTAGAAACCCCGATATCAAAAATTTGTTGAAATTGAGAGGTAATTTAGAGATCCGCTAACACCCGGGGCACCTGAAAATTTTATAGCGAAGACAGAGAGTCATGCAGGTGACCTAGATGCTACCCTGGAGACCAGAGCCCCAAACCCCCTACCCAGGCTGCAGATTTAAGCATTTGGGCTACAAATTGCGTCCTTGGTACTCCTAAATTGATTCGTGCTTGGTCCAGGGCTTTATCTCCAATAAAATAGACCCCCCATGTATGCAAAATTGGCTAATTTCACCTAGGGTAAAATCTGGAGCAAGTTTTCAAAGTTTCTGATTTCGTTTTGCGGCTTTTAATAAATTGGATTTTGTATTTGTGTTTTATCTCGGTCGATTCACGTTTATTCGTCAATCGTCGAGAGTTGTTGGTTATTCATGCATGCATAGATCACAGGTTTTAACCTATGTATGATACGCGTGCCGATTTGGTTTTCATATGCGATTTTGGTTTACGATATCTTTTGTATACATATGTAGGTACCTTCGAGTGGATGTGAACGACAAGGACGAGTGTGGTGTCATCGAATCCAGCAAGCGAGGATCGAGATGAGCAGATATATATCTACGGGGTAAGTCGAGTGGATGGCGTATAGCACCCCCGCAGTTCGTAGTGTGGTGTATGGTATATATTATATGGATATATTTATATGTTTATTGTGAGATTATGATTATCTAGATAGACTTTGGGAGTCATGGATAACTTTAGTGTAATTGGGAGTGCTTCAATTACTCGTTCCGGAAAGGTAGTTTCATGTTAGTCAAACGCAGAAAAGAAGAGGTGCGGGAGTCAGAACCGGTCAAAGATGGAGAAAAAAACCAGGGTAGCCATAGGTAGTTCATACTTGCTGACTTGAAAGAGTCTGGGCAGAGAGAGATGCCAGTGGTGTGCTTTGAGAAGACGAGGCGAGCTACACGGATCCGATTTCGTTGTTCCTCAGTTGAGAAAGAGTAGCTTCTCCACGAGTGAGCATAGAGAATGAACGGCGTACGATGTAGTGAGAATGGTAACATCAACCTCGCAAGTATTTACTACCCTTCTAAAGAGCTGAGCGATTTGCCAGAAGTGTTATTATCCGGCCCTGTCAGAAGTGCTTTCAGTTCCACTCGTGCCGGGGATTTCCCGAGCTTCACTCTTTAAGGGTAGTTAGTATTTTCATCAATTTGCTTAACATTTCGAACACTAAGTATGCTTCGGACATATGCTTAACCCGTTCTCCCTTGACTAACTAATAAGGCACTGGTTCTTTGCGGGCCTTCGGTTCCCTTTTTGGAGGTAAACCAAGTGCTTTCACATTCCAATCGCAGAGGGATCTCCGCTCTCTCCACTCTAATAAAGTCTGTTGCAAGGGATTCTTAACCGAAAGGCAACGGTTTCTTACTTGCTTGCCCTCAAATGCTTCTCAGTCACCGGGGGCTAGTGCGGTCCCTCATGTTGGGGTAAAAATTTGCACCCCGGTTGACCGAGTCAAACTCGAGGTCAACCTCCAAGCTAGGTGGGCCCAAGCCCAGGTCAAGCGGGCCTATGTCTAAGTCGAGCCCGCGGCCAGCCTCCCCATGACAATAACAAAATCATGTAATAAATAATTTTTATATAATTTTTTATACATGAATGTATGCAAAATCGGCATAAAGCCAATATTTTGTAAGCCCATGGCTTATGTGCAAAAATGAAATGGCACATGAGCCAGGGATGGGCAAAATGCCATTTTGCAAAGCCCAAGGGCCTATATGTAAATATGTAAGCCTATAAAAAGGCAACATGATGATGAATAAAAAAAAGAGAATACTTTTCATTCTTAAAAAAACCTAGGGTTTGTGCCTCTTTCCCCTTTCTGAAGGTTCCAAACTTTCTTCTTTCTTTTGAATTAAATCAAGAGTTTCACTCTTCCTTTTTCAAAACTAAATAGTTTTTAACCACAAAACCCACAAAGGGGAACTTGGATCTACCATTAGATCTCAAAAAGAAGAGATTTTTAGATCTCACATCTCTTGATCCAGCCAACAGAGGAGGAAGAAGAAGAACCCATTTCCTCAACCAAAACATTTTTAGGAGTTTAACTCCACTCTAAACCTTATTTCTGGGACTAAAAGCCCCTTTTCCTCGCCAGTGCCCTACGCTCGAGCGCAAAGCGCCCACGTGCCGAAACGTGGCGTGCTTGCGCTCGAGCGCAAAGCGCCCACGTGCCGACACGTGGCGCGCTTGCGCTCAAGCGCCCAGCACTCGAGCGCAAAGCGCCCACGTGCCGACACGTGGCGCGCTTGCGCGCTAGAGCTTGTGCGCAAGCGCAAAGCGCCCACGTGCCGACACGTGGCGCGCTTACGCCCAAGCGCATAGCCCCTAAGTGCACAGCGCTCAAGGCGCTGGCCCCACGCATCCTTTGGATGCTTTTCCCCCCTCTTTATATATATATATACATATGCATACATATGTACACACATACATACACCACGACACTGTCCCTGTTAGAAAAAATTTCTAACGGGGCGCTACCCCGCACCCCGCACCCCGCAAAGGGGCTGCTAGCCCCCTTGACCCCCAGCCCGTTATCTGGGTAGTGGGACCCCGTAAAAACTCCGCGGGCTCCCGATATATCCAAAGCCCCTTCAAAACACAACACTGCACATTGAGTTCGCATGACCAGTTTAACCCGTCAATCGGAGGTTCCCTCGCCCCAAAGGCGAGGGGTAATTAACGGCAGCTTTGTCCGTGGCTGCTGAAGATTCGGATCCCCACAATCAATAAACCCCGGCTTACCCTAGGCATGGGAAATCTGTAGTACGCCTGACAAGCGCGCGCGTATTCCCATCTCAATGGGGTGACGGAAAACACCCTACAGATTCTGGCACGCCCGGTGGGACCAATCTCTCCTCCCATATTTCGGGTTAAACGTTCATGCAAACTCAATCAATATACGTATCTATATTTATACTAAAATAATGCTCTTTCATGCAGGATTTTCGAGCAATCACCTTTCAACAATGTCTCCAAAGATGAACTCAGCTCCCGTCTCCTACACGATGAAGATAGACTCCAGGACGGTCCTTCCGGCCAGTCTCGGGCGACAATGGAAGGAGCCACTGCTACAGTTCGGCTCTATTTTGTTCGTGCCAGCTAACGCCATTCCAGGTCCTCAAGCTTCAGCAACAGATAGACCGGTCTCGAAAGGCAGGAGACCAAATGTGGTGATCTCGAGGGCGTCCTAACCCAAACGCAATTCGATGTCTGAACGACTTTCCTTGGCCCCAGCTGGGGGCAAGGCCATCAACACCAACAAAGCAACAAGGCCTCTCGATCAAGCTCCGGCGGTGCCCTTGACAACTACTCGATCGGGTATCTTCTCTAAGCTCCTCATCACTCAGCCTGCCAAGCGCTCAAGGCAGAGAAACTGAGGAAGAAGCGGCTCAGATACAGAGCCAACAAAAGGGCTAGGGCTCCGGCCATGTTAGAATTTGTGAATTTCCAAAGTCCAGACCGCTCCGCGAAACCAGCTGCCGGTGATGAAAGGATGGCTGAATGTTTTATCCACACCGTCTACATGGTGGGCACGCGTCCCAGCGACAACCTTCGCAGCAAAAGCAAGGATAGGACCACTACGTCGTTAAACTGGGAACCGCAGACCACCACGTCGTTAAACTGGGAACCGCAGACCACCACGTCGTTAAACTGGGAATGATTGACCACCATGTCATTAAACTGGGAATAATCGACCTCTAAGTCGTTAAACTGGGAATGTAAAAAAAAGTGTGTAAATAAAAAATGTGTAAATAAAAAAAAAGCCGAAATGATGGGGCAACTCGCAATAAAAATAGCGAGTAAAATAAAGATGAAAAATAAAGCTGAAATGATAGGGCAACCGCGAATAAATAACCGAAATGATAGGGCAATCGCGACCTTCGCGATAAGAAAAGCTGAAATGATAGAGCAATTGCGGTAAAAAAAATGCAAAAAAAACAAACAAAAAAACAAACAAAAAAACGGCGAATGATGAGTCGCTCCTGGCATCATATTCCAGTGCAGCGATGCAGACGCCAACCAAAATCCAGTTTCCCAAAATTCTTCTAGCCCTACGGTTGGTCCCCAAGTTGACTATCGTATACAATCCATGAGCTCAAATAATTCTCATCATACTCATGCCCACCGTAATCACCAGTTACGCGGCTGGTCTCCGTCTTGGGAATTATGTTCTATTGAGAAGACCCACTCATGTGTCCTCACGATACATGAGGAGAACAAACCTTTGTGGGATCCTTACGACTCACGAAGGAAAAACACACTTAGGAGTCCTCACGACTCCTAAGGAGAAAATACACCTGCGAGATCCTTACGACTCGCAGGGAGAAAATGCTTTTATGGGACCCTCATGCCCATAAAATTGAAAAGTCTTAGGTGGTAGGGATCTAAACCTGTCTCCTAAGCCATCGCTCCCCAACCCCCAAGTGGCGAATGATGAGTCGCTCCTGGTACCATATTCCAGTGCAGCGATGCTGACGCCAACCAAATTCCAAATTCAAATCCCAATGGCGAATGATGAGTCGCTCTTGGTACCATATTCCAGTGCAGCGATGCAGACGCCAACTAAATTCCAAATCCCATACCCCAATGGCGAATGATGAGTCGCTCCTGGTACCATATTCCAGTGCAGCGATGCAGACGCCAACAAAAGACCTAAAATGTTTTTGGCCCTACGGTCTGGATCATACATCCTGCAAAACTGTACACAATCCACGGGCGTAAAACGATCCCAATCTCTCCCAAGTCTTACCGGTGGGACCACATTCAAAGTCCCACAAAAAAAAATAAAAAAAAATCAAAAAAAAATATATATAAATAAATAAATAAAAAATGGTATGTCCACAAGCAAAATGGGCACGGATGAAAACCCGAAAGGGCTCCGTGAGTAAAAACAGCAGGACTGCCGGCGAGTTTGTGAAAACCCGAAAGGGCGCGAACTCGTAAAAAAGAAATGAAATGCACTCGCAAAGTCCTCTTGACTTTGTGAGGAGAAAATTCCCGCGTGAGATCCTTACGACTCATAAAAGAGCAACACACTTAGGAGTCCCCACGACTCCTAAGGAGAAAATACACCTACGAGATCCTTTCGACTCGTAGGGAGAAAATGCTTTTGTGGGACCCTTACGACCCATAAAATTGAAAAGCCTTAGGTGATAAGGATCTAAACCTGTCTCCTAAGACACCAATTCCTAAATCCTTCCGGGGCAAATGATGAGTTGCTCCTGGCATTATTCCAGTGCAGCAATGCAGATGCCAAACAAAAACCAATTCCCAAATCCTTCCGGGGCAAATGATGAGTTGCTCCTGGCATTATTCCAGTGCAGCAATGCAGATGTCGACAGAAAACCAATTCCCAAATCCTCTCAAAGACAGATGATGATTCGTTCCTGGTACTATATTCCAGTATAGCGATGCAGACGTCAATCCAAATCACAGTCAACAAGTCAACTTTAACTCTGACACCGCAGAAAGCAGAGCAAGTCAGAATCCAATCTCGACACCGCAAGAAGCGGAGCAAGTCAAGTCCACCCCTGACACTGCAAGAAGCAGAGCAAGTCAAATCAAGCATCGACCGTCTACGTCGCAAAAAGGGTAGTGCAGGCTCCCCACAAATCGGGAACCCAAATCGCTCCGGATCAGAGCGTCGACCGTCTATGTCGCAAAAAGGGCAGTGCAGGCTTCATACAAATTGGGAACCCAAATCGCTCCGGATCAGAGCGTCGACCGTCTATGTCGCAAAAAGGGCAGTGCAAGCTCCCCACAAATCGGGAACCCAAATCGCTCCGGATCAGAGCGTCGACCGTCCATGTCGCAAAAAGGGCAGTGCAGGCTCCCCACAAATCGGGAACCCAAATTGCTCCGGATCAGAGCGTCGACCGCCCATGTCGCAAAACGGGCAGTGCAGGCTTCCTACAAATCGAGAACCCAAATCGCTCCGGATCAGAACGTTGACCGTCTATGTCGCAAAAGGGCAGTGCAGGATCCCCACAAATCGGGAACCCAAATCACTCCGGATCAGAGCGTCGACCTTCCATGTCGCAAAACGGGCAGTGCAGGCTTCCAAAAATCGGGAACCCAAATCGCTCCGGATCAGAGCGTCGACCGTCTATATCGCAAAAAGGGCAGTGCATGCTTCCTACAAATCGGGAACCCAAATCGCTCCGGATCAAAGCGTTGACCGTCTATGTCGCAAAAAGGGCAGTGCAGGCTCCCCACAAATCGGGAACCCAAATCGCTCCGGATCAGAGCGTCGACCATCCATGTCGCAAAACGGGCAGTGCAGGCTTCCAAAAATCGGGAACCCAAATCGCTCCGGATCAGAGCGTCGACCGTCCATGTCGCAAAACGGGCAGTGCAGGCTCCCCACAAATCGGGAACCCAAATCGCTCCGGATCAGAGCATCGACCGTCCATGTCGCAAAACGGGCAGTGCAGGCTTCCACAAATCGGGAACCCAAATCGCTCCGGATCAGAGCGTCGACCTTCCATGTCGCAAAACGGGCAGTGCAGGCTCCTACAAATCGGGAACCCAAATTGCTCCGGATCAGAGCGTCGGCTGTCCATGTCGCAAAACGGGCAGTGCAGGCTCTTACAAATCAGGAACCCAAATCGCTCCGGATCAGAGCGTCGACCGTCCAAGTCGCAAAAAGGGCTGTGTAGGCTTCCTACAAATCGGGAACCCAAATCGCTCCGGATCAGAGCGTCGACCGTCCATGTCGCAAAAAGGGCAGTGTGGGCTTCCTACAAATCACTCCGGGCCAGGGAAACATCTACCACGGACACTTCGTCTCGGAGACGCATCAAGCGTCGACCATCCATGTCGTAAAAAGGGCAGTGCATCCCAAAAAGTGGGAACCAAAGCAAGTCGCCTCCACGTAAAAGAAGATCCATCAATTTCATGCACACGACCCACATATACTGTGTGCATTTATTGATGAGGGGTGATTTGTTGGGGTAAAAATTTGCACCCCGGTTGACCGAGTCAAAGTCGAGGTCAACCCCCAAGCTAGGTGGGCCCAAGCCCAGATCAAGCGAGCCCATGCCCAAGTCGAGTCCGCGGCCAACCTCCCAATGCCAACAACAAAATCATGTAATAAATAATTTTTATATAATTTTTTATACATGAATGTATGCAAAATCGGCATAAAGCCAATATTTTGTAGGCCCATGGCTTATGTGCAAAAATGAAATGGCACATGAACCAGGGATGGGCACAATGCCATTCTGCAAAGCCCAAGGGGCTATATGTAAATATGTAAGCCTATAAAAGGCAACATGATGATGAATAAAAAAAGAGAATACTTTTCATTCTCAAAAAAACCTAGGGTTTGTGCCTCTTTCCCCTTTCTGAAGGTTCCAAACCTTCTTTTTTCTTTTGAATTAAATCAAGAGTTTCACTCTTCCTTTTTCAAAACTAAATAGTTTTTAACCACAAAACCCACAAAAGGGAACTTGGATCTACCATCAGATCTCAAAAAGAAGAGATTTTTAGATCTCACATCTCTTGATCCAGCCAACAGAGGAGGAAGAAGAAGAACCCATTTCCTTAACCAAAACATTTTTAGGAGTTTAACTCCACTCTAAACCCTATTTCTGGGACTAAAAGCCCCTTTTCCTCGCCAGCGCCCTGTGCTCAAGCGCAAAGCGCCCACGTGACGACACGTGGCACGCTTGCGCTCAAGCGCCCATCACTCGAGCGCAAAGCGCCTACGTGCCGACACTTGGCGCGCTTGCGCCTAACCGCACAGCCCCTAAGTGCACAGCGCTCAAGGTGCTGGCCCCACGTATCCTTTGGATGCCTTTTCCCTTCTTTATATATATATATATATATATATATATATACACAGACACACATATGCATACATATGTACACACACACATACACCACGATACTGTCCCTGTTAGAAAAAAATTTCTAACGGGGCGCTGCCCGCACCCCGCAAGGGGGCTGCTAGCCCTCTTGACCCCCAGCCTGCTATCCGGGTAGCGGGACCCCCGTAAAAACTCTGCGGGCCCCCCGATATATCCAAAGCCCCTTCAAAACACAACACTGCATATTGCGTTCGCATGACCAGTTTAATCCGTCAATCGGAGGTTCCCTCGCCCCAAAGGCGAGGGGTAATTAATGGCAGCTTAGTCCGCGGCTGCCGGAGATTCGGATCCCCACAATCAATAAACCACAGCTTACCCTAGGCAGGGGGAATCTGTAGTACGCCTGACAAGCGCGTGCGTATTCCCATCTCAACGGGGTGACGTAAAACACCCTACACCTCATAAGAACTCACTTGACGTATTGGCTCTGTCGAACCTCTGCGTCATCCCGTGAAAGGCAATTGCGAGACCCAAAGACACTAGCCCTCCCATTATCTCAAAACCATGATCAGGTACTCTTGGAGTCATGTCGATTTTCAACCTTATTTCGCAAGCAAGGGATGAGCGCACTAGCGCGAAAGCTGTTGCACGCTAGCGCAAGTTTATATATAAAGTTTTTTGCTGCAAAAGTCATAGAATACAGATGTTTCCTGAAAATCTTGAGGAAAGAAAGTTACTTTTTTGATATTGGTTGGCTTCTCTACCACACTGCTATTCTACAACAAAGTGCCATCAGTGCTTCTTTCTTCTTAATCCAATGAATCAAAGAGCGCAAGCCTGGCTCAGTAATCTCTATGTGACCATTGTTTCTACATTTGAGATTGAGTAAGGTACCTTCACCCTGCAAGAAAGTAGAACCGAAGGCTTCACAGATAAAGAAGGAAGTGATTCATGAGTCAAGGAAAGTGAGTTGGTACACTTTTGCAATCTTGATTCACTCATCAATAAAAAAGAACGAAGACACCGGATCCCAGTACAACCCTTTCTGTCTAAAGAAGAGTGAATCATGCCATTGTTCTACTAGATGCGTTAGAGGAGGTTGGTAATGGACTAAGCAAGAAACTTCCTTCTGAGCCGGGGGAGTCAAAGTGCTTTGATTTTTTCCTAGAAAAAGTACTATCTGGCCCTTATAGCCTCCATTCGAGGAAGTGAGTTATCACTTGATAGATAGTAAGAGGATGCCAAGCAGTCAATACAGCCTACTCAGGAAAAGCATTCGGTATGGGAAAGCTCACTCAGAGACAGTCTCTCTTACTTCAATATGATGCATGTCCGCTAAAGCTCTTCATAGTCTAGGGGGAGGTGGTTAGGAGTTGAAGGAGGAAGACACTACTACTCAAATAGGAGTGAATCCTTACCTCAGGGAATCCTATTAGAAGTACCATACTGTGGAATGTCTCTTTTTTATGGATTCACAGTAAAAGTAAACGATCTGGGCCAGTCCAAATGAAATTAAGGCTCACCTACCGTGAATATACATTGAAACATCCTAAGTAGAGCCCTAGTAGAGGTAGGAAGTCACTCGCCTTCTTCGACTTGAATGTGTTAAGCGTATAGCTAGCCTTCATTCGAGTAAGAATCAAAATGCCTAGGTTCATTAGAATGTCGATAGTCTTCTTTTTAGTGACATACGTAGCATATAACACTTGCTTTAGTTTAAAACAACGACCTTGACTGAGGAATCCTGAGAAAGATAAGTGCGATGTGTAGCTTAGCTTAGTAAGTAGAAGCGAATGATGCTGATCTACTCTTTATAGTGGAATTTAGAGGTACTCACTCTCGACACAGTCGTATAGGAAGTTAGTTCAAGACTCGATCGACACCTATAGTTAAGTTAGCGGCAGTTGCAGTTAATTCACTATCGAATAGAGAAGAAAGAAGAGTTTCAATTAGACTCATTGGCTGTAACAATACTCCCTCAATAATATAAAGTGAACTTCAATTCATTCTTCGAAGCAAGAAGTAGCGTCTTCAAGTTCAGAGAATCAGTACTGGCACTATCATCTTTTAAGTGAACTTCAAAGCGAACGTAGCCCTTTCGAATTTTTTTTGCGTAACCCTGTCAAAATCACTTTAAGTACCGTTTCGCTCGCGGCCCTCCATTCTCTCCACTCTGTAAAGTCTGTGTTCAACAAGGGATTCTTAACCGAACAGTTTCTTACCCCCTCAGTCGCCGGAGGCTTTTGTCCACATCTTTAAACGTAGTCTCCTATGACCCTACGCTTTGAGAGGAAAGCAGAAGAAAGTTTCTCACAGGATGCTACATAGGGGCGAGGGCGGGTTAGAACACCCCAAAGAGAAGGGTCTCTTACTGATGAACATCAACCAGAACGAAGTCCAAACCTGCCTTTCACGGTGTTTGTGACATAGCGAACTTTCTCGATTGGCAGGGAAGGTTTCACCAAGCGTGCCGGGCCGGAACGAAAAACAAATGATTTCAACAGAGGTGTACCAGCTCTTCATGCCCCTGACACGGCGTTAGAGGGGATTGGGGCCCCAAAGAAGTACAAAAAGACAGGCTAGTAGGGGAAGGAAGTTTTCATGCCTCAAGCCGGAGATGGAGATCGTCCTTCTTATCCTAACACTGCCAAAGGAAACTATTTGAGTCCATTCCGAAGTTTCGATTGACTTAGTGTGAAGCATGAGAGAAAGGAAGATTAAGCGCTAGGTATGACAAAGTTTGAAATCTTGACTCAAGCGCTGGGAGAAATGGCTCACCGTACCTCTGCTGCAGTGTTCGGCGTCAGTCCCTGATCCGGTTGAGCCGATCGATCGCATTTCGGCTGACCCAATAACCGAGAATTCTCGCTTCCGTCAGCCAAATCCTCCACGTCCGTATGGAGAGGTCCTCCCGATTCCTCAGTAGCATCCGATGGATGCAGAATCCTCCGCTTTTTCATTCAATTAATGAAAAGTGATAGCACAGGATGGACGTTTAGGCACCAACCAATCGATAAAAGGAACTTATTTTAGTATAGCTCTCGGATCAGGGGCTGATTCCTAAGGATTCATACCTTGCTTTCTACCTTGATAATCGGAATTTCAAACTAAAGAAAGATCTAGGGCCATGGGGCCGAGTTGGGTGCCCATAACCATTGATTTCACTTGGGGTAACCCTTTAGTTGATTAGTCCTAGGGATAGCATAAGTAAACAAGCAGATGTAAATTCTTATTATTTCCCTGCCGGCCCATCGACTCCTCCGGTGCACCATTTCTTGGTAATGCGTCGCCGGGATCGAAGCAGATAGCTAATAAGTTTTGAACTTTCTATTACATATCAGTCGAAATAGGTATTTGTGTGTTTCTGTTTGAGCCGTACAAGATGAAATTCTCATATACGGTTCTCGGGGGGAGTCATATCGGGTTACCTATCTCAATAAAGTATATGATTGGTTCGAGGAACATCTCGAGATTCAAGCGATTACAGATGATATAACTAGTAAATATGTTCCTCTTAAACAAAAATGGGAATATTTTCTAGGGGGATCACACTTACTTGTTTTTTAGTACAAGTAGCTACGGGTTTTTCTATGACTTTTGACTATCGTCCAACCGTTACGGAGGCTTTTTCCTCTGTTAAATACATAATGACTGAGGCCAACTTTGGTTGGTTAATCCGATCAGTTCATCAATGATCAGCAAGTATGATGGTTCTAATAATGATTCTGCATGTATTTCATGTGTATCTTACAGGTGGGTTAAAAAAAACCCGTTCACTTGGGTTACAGGTGAGGTTCTGGCTGTATTGACTGCATCTTTTGGTGTAACTGGTTATTCCTTACCTCGGGACCAATTTGGTTATTGGGCAGTCAAAATCGTGATAGGCGTACCTGAATCTATTCTTGTAATAGGATCGCCTTTGGTAGATTTATTACATGGAAGTGCTAGTGTGGGCCAATCCACCTTGATCCGTTTTTCTAGTTTACACACTTTTGTATTGCCTCTTCTTCCTAGCCCGAGAACTGAACTTTATGAAGGCTTTCAAGTTTAAGCTGGAGTTTCTCCGTTTGTAGGGGCTCTTTTCCGTACCGGGATTGGCAGGACTGAGAGTAGATGTCACGCCCCGCTTCCCAGTGTACGGCGAAGTGGACGTGACGAGGCCCGCTACGTATGTACTCAGAAGTACATACGCTAAGCGTAACTAAGCAATATAAAATAATCACAAGAGACAAATGATATTGAAATAACAGCAACTTTTATTAATATCATTCTTTGTACAATGCATGAAAAGGAAAATACAACTGAAATGAAAAGCGATGCCTAAACAGTGGCATAACATGAAAATGAAAAATACTGGAAAGAACAAGATACAATATCTAGAGCTCGAGGTCTTCGTGGAACCGCTACAAGTCTTCACTGGTGGGCTCGATCTCAGCTTGGTCCGACGCACCTGACGACATTCAAAGAAGAAGGAAATAGAATGTCGTCAGCGAACAGGTCGCTCGGTAAGTCCCAAAGATAATGGAGAAATAGACAGAGAGTAAAAGAGAGAGAGAGAGTAGCTTTTAATGTTGTATTGTATTGTCATATTATAGTAGTATGGTGCTAACGCTGTTGTTGTACCTTGGTACAGAAGGATGCCGGTGTATACGAGAGGGATCTCTATATGCTAGAGATCAGGGCAAATGGAAGTACAAGGCTCCGTTATACAACCCGGAACAACGGCAATTGGATTCAGGTTAGGTGTCTTAATCTTACCATCTCGTGCCACCTTTAACACCTTCCGTACCAATCTACCCCTTAAACCCCGCGATGTCTTGTTTGTATTGTTATCTTGTAAAACTTGTAATGATTGCATGATTGACTTGATTGACTGACCGAAACCATGATATCAGGAAACGGTTATAACCGTAGAGTCATGTAAATGGAATACTGGGAAACATGTAAAAGGAATATCCATGGTTCGGTTCAGTCAAGTAGATTGTTAACTGAATTCTGGGATTCATGTATCCATCTTGAGTTGAGATATAAAGAATATGGATTGACTTGAATCATATTCAAGTCATAAATAGTCAGACGCTAACCCGAGTCAGACTAAAAGAAAGAGAATTTGAAGTTCTATAATTGGTTAGGGTCCTTATTGTAAATTATAAAACTTGAGGGGGTTTTATGTAAAAAGTATTATTGTATATTTTTCAAAATACCTCAAGTATTTATTATTCGTCTTTATAGTTATAATAAGTGTGAATTTTATTTATTTTATTCTAGTGAATATATCTTAATAAAAGTATTAATTGATTTATTTGAATTTCAGGGTATTTTAATGTAACTTTTAAACTTGTAATTTTAGAAAAAGTGGAAACTTTATATTATAATAAAATAGGTGTCTAAATTATAATTAAATATATTTTAATACAAGAATAATTTTAAATAAATATTTTATTTTCCAAAATCTCATTTTCCTTAAATGTCGTATTTTAAACCTTTCGAGACCGAATGCTCCTTGCGGAGGTCTGAATCTCGCACTACTAGCCTGCGGGTGCACGATGAACCGTACTATCCCTAACAGGTTCCCCAAAGATGGGTTGTAGCGGCACTTTGCTTAGGTTTTATAAATACTTTTCATTTAGGAAAAACGGTTTTATAAATATAGGGTGTTTATTTGCAAAAGAGTATAGTTTCCGTATTTTAGTTATTAGGGTTTCCTAAGCCAACTAGCCTATTTCTATGGTCTAAACGATGAGTCATTAGAAGCCTCAAATCGCCTCTTCACCGTCAATTGCGGCCAGGTAAGTGCCAGGTAAGTGGGAAGGAACCACAGTCGTGGGCCTAATTAAAAACCACTAGCCTTAGACACACTTGCCTAGACCCACAAGACAGTTTAGATAAACGATCGATGTCCATGACCAATCGTGCTTTCATTTTATATAAGATTTTATTTAGAAAAGTTTACAATTTAAAGATTTAACTAAAGGTTATAAAGGTTATGGTATTTTAGTGAAAAGTCCTGTAATTTCGTATTCTGTATTTTTTATATTTATCATTTAGGGTTATATTGAGTGTGTGTAAGGGTAGGTCATTACCCCGTGACTTATATTAGGTTTTGGTGAAGTTTAAAGGTGAAATAAGCTATGTTAAATCTAAAGGTATTAAAGTACACGAATACGGTATTCGTAAACGTTATCATTTCATGTGTGAAATTTCATTCAAATTGATTGAAACAAGTTTAG
Organism: Agapanthus africanus; assembly: GCA_030015575.1. Classification (NCBI taxonomy): domain Eukaryota; kingdom Viridiplantae; phylum Streptophyta; class Magnoliopsida; order Asparagales; family Amaryllidaceae; genus Agapanthus; species Agapanthus africanus. The sequence goes on along the minus strand of CM057337.1, from coordinate 1,010,302,510 downwards.
TTATTACAATAAACATATTTAGGAGTGAGGGAATTAATTAGAACAAGAAAAACAAACTCTATGGTATTTTTATAAAAAGAATACGGTTTTGCAAAGAAGCTATCATTTCATGTGAGAAACTTTATTTAAATTGGTTTATGGGTGATTAATAGTCAACATGAATATGTTAGGGTATTGTGGATTAGGTGACAAGTGAAATTTTGTAGAAAAACCGAATCGGAAATCGGTTTGTTCCGATTTCCATCGGGTTTCATATTTCCGTATTTTAAGAAATAGAAAAGAGAGAGAGGGATGGGACTTACGGGTTTTAAGCTCTTCTAAAGAGTAAAGAGAACTAGGGAGAAAGACCGAGGGGTGGTTTCGTCGCCGGTTGCTTCAAAGCACGTCGCCGGAATTCCGTCAGAATCTCGTCGGAGCTCGATTTCGAAGCACACTTCTTGTGGAAACTTTTGAGAGAGTGGCTCAAGATTTTGGGGGGTGAGAGGGTAGTGTGTAGGGTTGGTATTTATAGGGTTAGGCTAGGGTTAGGGTAGATGAAAAGTTAAAAATAAAAATATGATAAAATGTAATAAAAATGTATTAAAAGTGGAGTAATTGGGGGTTTTAAAGAGCTCTGTAAGTGGTATGTGGCTGAAACTTTGCAGGTGCGTAGGGAATACCAAAAGACACAACTTTCATGTTGTGACCCTCGCCGGAATCGGCCTAATCGGGGGTGACTCGGCCGTGACTCGGTCGGATCACTTAGTCGGCCGAGTCAAGGCCGAGTTGGCCGATTCCCGACCGATTCCGGTGACCTGGATCCCCCCGACGGTTCATCTACCCTCTGCAAGTGTTACATCTTTGGGTGTAGTGGGGTTTTTGTGAGATATGCACGTGTAAACTCTTGGTATTCTAAAGGTTTTTTTAAAAAATCCATATTAAAAATAATGTGGGGTATGGGATTCGAACTCTGGTGGCTTGGTTCAGCAATGCAAGGTATTACCAATGAGCTACAAGCTCCTTCTTGTAATTATTGAGTTATTTAGTTACTTAAAATGATAGCAGCAAGAGTAAATACTCCAAGTATACATTAAATTTAAAGTAATTTCTTGTACACTAAAAATGGATTTATTACATTCTTGTAGCTTGTAATTAAAAACAAAATAATTACCTATATCTTGTGCTCATGCTAAAATACCCCTTTGTGGATTTTTGAAAAATTTTGTATAGGAAATTTAGGGTTGTTACATTCTACCCTCCTTATAAAAATTTCGTCCTCGAAATTTGTAAAAGGAAAGTGTGACAGTGCAAAGAAGTTTGGTGGTTGTAGTATAGATAGTGTATAAAAATAACAAAGAGATACAAGGGTGAAAAAAAAGCTTACCGGTGTTACCTTGACCTACAGTCTCGGCTTCTACGGCTTCTAATGTGAAGGTCTGTCGCCGTGGTACATTCCTTCTAGCTGGAGGCACATTCTGCCTTTGGGGCCTATTTCTCTGCCCTCTAGGCATGTCCCTCATTGCCTGTTGGAATTGGCGAGTAGGCTGTGCAGGTGGTGGAGCAGGTAGTGCAGGACGAGTTGCAGGAGCCTGGATGGTCGGCCGCTGCGGGTGGTTGATGTGTGTGTGAGATGAGTTGTTATTGTAAGGACAGTTACCAATTCCGTGGTTGGATGCGCCACAAATTAGACACAAGCCTTTTGCGCGCCTACAGTCCTTCCACAAATGTCCCTTTCTATGGCAGTAATGGCAAATTTCTTCAGTCCTCCTGGGTTCAAATGATGGCCTGGAAGAGGCTCCACCTGCCATCTGGTTGGCAGGACGCTTGACTCCTGCAGACTGAGGTCTGCCCCTCTCCTTTATCACTGCCTCATAGCTGCGGGCAGCTTCCAGAGCATCTTCACGAGTCAGAAATTTTCCCGTGGCTAGAGCAGCCTGAATCTCTGTGTCCAAACCTTGCTGAAAGCGACGGGCTCTGATCTCGTCCGTCGGTATCAGGTGTGCCGCGAATCGGCTCAACATGGTGAACTCAGCATCGTATTCATCTACCAATTTATCCCACATTGATCCTTGCTGTAGATGAATAAACTGCTGTTCCATAGCGAACCTGGCAGTCACAGGGAAATATTTCGCGTCGAACTTCTCGCGAAAGGTCTTCCATTCAATCGGCTGTACCAGACGGGTTTCTTCCGCCTTCCACCAATTGCGAGCATTATCCGTGAGCTGTAGCTTCGCTACACGGACCCAAGCGTTATCTGGCACTTGAGCTGCTGCCAGATCGTCTTCGATACTTTGTGCCCATTCTTCTGCTTCAAGAGGGCTTCCTTTACCCGAGAATTGCTTTGGGTGCAAAACTCTGAATTGTTTTATTCCCGGTGCATCTGCCTCAGGACGACTCAGAAGTTGTTGCTATCCCTCTAGCAGACTGCGGATCGCATCGAATAGCATGGTTTGCTCAGTGGATGGTGCGGAAACAACTGGAGTGAGAGGTAGTGCTGAAGGGGTATTGTTGGCGTTGGTGCTGGTGTTGTTCGGGGAATTCATGACCTTAAAGAAAAATTTGGATTAGGACAGATTCAAATACATGAAATGATAAGATTCAAAGAATAGAAATTTGCAAGATTCAAGGAACATGAATTGTAAAGAATGTTTTAGTTGCTGGTTCTTGTGTTATATTGCTTAGGTTGTTCACGCAGACCAGAACTGCATGACAGGGATTCATACAGCTCTGACCTGCATGGGCCACCAACAAAACCTGTCACGCCCCGCTTCCCAGTGTACGGCGAAGTGGACATGACGAGGCCCGCTACGTATGTACTCAGAAGTACATACGCTAAGCGTAACTAAGCAATATAAAATAATTACAAGAGACAAATGATATTGAAATAACAGCAACTTTTATTAATATCATTCTTTGTACAATGCATGAAAAGGAAAATACAACTGAAATGAAAAGCGATGCCTAAACAGTGGCATAACATGAAAATGAAAAATACTGGAAAGAACAAGATACAATATCTAGAGCTCGAGGTCTTCGTGGAACCGCTACAAGTCTTCACTGGTGGGCTCGATCTCAGCTTGGTCCGACGCACCTGACGACATTCAAAGAAGAAGGAAATAGAATGTCGTCAGCGAACAGGTCGCTCGGTAAGTCCCAAAGATAATGGAGAAATAGACAGAGAGTAAAAGAGAGAGAGAGTGGCTTTTAATGTTGTATTGTATTGTCATATTATAGTAGTATGGTGCTAACGCTGTTGTTGTACCTTGGTACAGAAGGATGCCGGTGTATACGAGAGGGATCTCTATATGCTAGAGATCAGGGCAAATGGAAGTACAAGGCTCCGTTATACAACCCGGAAAAACGGCAATTGGATTCAGGTTAGGTGTCTTAATCTTACCATCTCGTGCCACCTTTAACACCTTCCGTACCAATCTACCCCTTAAACCCCGCGATGTCTTGTTTGTATTGTTATCTTGTAAAACTTGTAATGATTGCATGATTGACTTGATTGACTGACCGAAACCATGATATCAGGAAACGGTTATAACCGTAGAGTCATGTAAATGGAATACTGGGAAACATGTAAAAGGAATATCCATGGCTCGGTTCAGTCAAGTAGATTGTTAACTGGATTCTGGGATTCATGTATCCATCTTGAGTTGAGATATAAAGAATATGGATTGACTTGAATCATATTCAAGTCAGAAATAGTCAGACGCTAACCCGAGTCAGACTAAAAGAAAGAGAATTTGAAGTTCTATAATTGGTTAGGGTCCTTATTGTAAATTATAAAACTTGAGGGGGTTTTATGTAAAAAGTATTATTGTATATTTTTCAAAATACCTCAAGTATTTATTATTCGTCTTTATAGTTATAATAAGTGTGAATTTTATTTATTTTATTCTAGTGAATATATCCTAATAAAAGTATTAATTGATTTATTTGAATTTCAGGGTATTTTAATGTAACTTTTAAACTTGTAATTTTAGAAAAAGTGGAAACTTTATATTATAATAAAATAGGTGTCTAAATTATAATTAAATATATTTTAATACAAGAATAATTTTAAATAAATATTTTATTTTCCAAAATCTCATTTTCCTTAAATGTCGTATTTTAAACCTTTCGAGACCGAATGCTCCTTGCGGAGGTCTGAATCTCGCACTACTAGCCTGCGGGTGCACGATGAACCGTACTATCCCTAACAGGTTCCCCAAAGATGGGTTGTAGCGGCACTTTGCTTAGGTTTTATAAATACTTTTCATTTAGGAAAAACGGTTTTATAAATATAGGGTGTTTATTTGCAAAAGAGTATAGTTTCCGTATTTTAGTTATTAGGGTTTCCTAAGCCAACTAGCCTATTTCTATGGTCTAAACGATGAGTCATTAGAAGCCTCAAATCGCCTCTTCACCGTCAATTGCGGCCAGGTAAGTGCCAGGTAAGTGGGAAGGAACCACAGTCGTGGGCCTAATTAAAAACCACTAGCCTTAGACACACTTGCCTAGACCCACAAGACAGTTTAGATAAACGATCGATGTCCATGACCAATCGTGCTTTCATTGTATATAAGATTTTATTTAGAAAAGTTTACAATTTAAAGATTTAACTAAAGGTTATAAAGGTTATGGTATTTTAGTGAAAAGTCCTGTAATTTCGTATTCTGTATTTTTTATATTTATCATTTAGGGTTATATTGAGTGTGTGTAAGGGTAGGTCATTACCCCGTGACTTATATTAGGTTTTGGTGAAGTTTAAAGGTGAAATAAGCTATGTTAAACCTAAAGGTATTAAAGTGCAAGAATACAGTATTCGTAAACGTTATCATTTCATGTGTGAAATTTCATTCAAATTGATTGAAACAAGTTTAGTTATCACAATAAACATATTTAGGAGTGAGGGAATTAATTAGAACAAGAAAAACAAACTCTATGGTATTTTTATAAAAAGAATACGGTTTTGCAAAGAAGCTATCATTTCATGTGAGAAACTTTATTTAAATTGGTTTATGGGTGATTAATAGTCAACATGAATATGTTAGGGTATTGTGGATTAGGTGACAAGTGAAATTTTGTAGAAAAACCGAATCGGAAATCGGTTTGTTCCGATTTCCATCGGGTTTCATATTTCCGTATTTTAAGAAATAGAAAAGAGAGAGAGGGATGGGACTTACGGGTTTTAAGCTCTTCTAAAGAGTAAAGAGAACTAGGGAGAAAGACCGAGGGGTGGTTTCGTCGCCGGTTGCTTCAAAGCACGTCGCCGGAATTCCGTCAGAATCTCGTCGGAGCTCGATTTCGAAGCACACTTCTTGTGGAAACTTTTGAGAGAGTGGCTCAAGATTTTGGGGGGTGAGAGGGTAGTGTGTAGGGTTGGTATTTATAGGATTAGGCTAGGGTTAGGGTAGATGAAAAGTTAAAAATAAAAATATGATAAAATATAATAAAAATGTATTAAAAGTGGAGTAATTGGGGGTTTTAAAGAGCTCTGTAAGTGGTATGAGGCTGAAACTTTGCAGGTGCGTAGGGAATACCAAAAGACACAACTTTCATGTTGTGACCCTCGCCGGAATCGGCCTAATCGGGGGTGACTCGGCCGTGACTCGGTCGGATCACTGAGTCGGCCGAGTCAAGGCCGAGTTGGCCGATTCCCGACCGATTCCGGTGACCTGGATCCCCCCGACGGTTCATCTACCCTCTGCAAGTGTTACATCTTTGGGTGTAGTGGGGTTTTTGTGAGATATGCACGTGTAAACTCTTGGTATTCTAAAGGTTTTTTTAAAAAATCCATATTAAAAATAATGTGGGGGTATGGGATTCGAACTCTGGTGGCTTGGTTCAGCAATGCAAGGTATTACCAATGAGTTACAAGCTCCTTCTTGTAATTATTGAGTTATTTAGTTACTTAAAATGATAGCAGCAAGAGTAAATACTCCAAGTATACATTAAATTTAAAGTAATTTCTTGTACACTAAAAATGGATTTATTACATTCTTGTAGCTTGTAATTAAAAACAAAATAATTACCTATATCTTTTGCTCATGCTAAAATACCCGTTTGTGGATTTTTGAAAAATTTTGTATAGGAAATTTAGGGTTGTTACAGTAGAAGAATATGATTTGATTACCTTACAACCGGTATTGAAAGAGGTATTTGAATCGGAAGGCCAGTCCGAACTTGACCCTGGACCCTACTACATAAGGAAAAAGAAGTGTTAACCTTACGACCGAAGTAAAAACAATTCGTACGAAACTCTGTCCCCATGAGAGCCAGGAATTGGACCCTAGTGATACTAAAACCTAGGCAACTCAATAAGATCAATTTCAAAGACTTGCCGTAACCCGATCTAATTCAAGAAGGTTATGTAATCCATGCCAATCTGACCTTCCAGTACTCTTTGTCTTTAGGCATGGGCATTCAAAGAGATGACTAATCGGACACGTATGGGGGTATGGATAGATAGCTAAGACGGGTAAATCCCGTTGAATTGAAGCTTTTCCTCTTTATCATCCAGACAGACAAATAGACAGATAGGAAGGCCCATCAATATATATATATATATATATTTATTATAATCTACTCAAAATAAATAAAAGGAGTTGAGGCGGATTGAAACAATGCAAACCAGTGTTGAGAAAAGGTATAAAGATGGTGCGAAGATATGGCACAGGCTAGGCTGGCTTGCTGCTAAAACGACAAAAGCATAAGCGAATTTGGATTGAAAGTGGGTTTGGAATGCCGGGTAATACTCTTCATCGGTCGCAACTGGCTCGATCCGAGTGTTCTGAGTTACTACAATGATCACACGAGCAAAATCAGGAAGGGGTTAGCTTGATACCGAGCACAGCTTCTCCTCAAGAGCAACTTAGCCGAGTTTCTTATCAGTGGAACCCCTAAAGGCTGATCCTGCAATAGAATCAGTCACGTAGGCAGACTTTTTGACTTTCTCATATAGGGAATCCTTGCCTATTTTCTACTAGCAGCTCTTGGACTTTAACTTTGGAAGGCAGATTTCACTACCTCCTTCTTTAGCAGTAGAAGCTTTGGACTGGAACGAGAAATGTGACAAAGAAGTAAAGCGAAGGGATTCTTCGTTAATCTGAGAGTCACAGTCCGAGCTCGATTGTAGTAGCACCGAAGCAAAAGAGGAAGCGCGTCCAAACCAACATTAGCCGAACCAACAACTCCAGTCTACCCACCCTACATATATAGTTTGTTTATCCTGAAATTTGTCGAAGCAGCATTCCCATAAGCAGAGGATGAAACCTTTGCTTGTTTATCCCGACGAGGGTTTACGAATCGCTCAAACGATCCTTTCTAGCCGCATCTGAATCGGCTTCCCTATCCATATCTTTATGCGCAGGGGCATCCAAATCTGAATCTGTAGAATCAATTGGAGAATCCCCATGGCTATTTACAACTAGACCCGAATTGGCTAAATCTAGTATAGTAGGTGTTGCACTTGGATCGGTTGCCAAATCATTTGAATTTCAAAGGAATCTCCGCGAAAGAAGACTTAGAACCATAAGGCGAGCGCCAAAACGCTAGCACAAACTGCTCCCACAGACACACATGATAAGGGGTGTGGTGCCAACCAGGCCACCACTTTTACCAGATATGGGCCCGGACGACCCAAGAGCCCGCCAGTAGAACCCAACCCTTAAGGGGATAAGGTCCAGGGGCGTACCGCTAATTTGACTTTCCCAAGGCTCCGCTTTCACACAAGCATAACTTCTTTCAATAACGAGAGAAACCACGCACACAATGGAAAGTATACTTAAAGTTGTTTCTTTTGGAAACAACTATGAACTTCGCAAGGGAAAAGATAAGTAGGGCGGTTAAGTGCAGAAGTTTTCAGAATCAGATGATAGAACTTCTTAATGCTTGCCAGGAACCGGTACGATCAGGATAAAAGCTTGCCATGGCTTCCAAACAAGCTGTGTCGGGGGACAGAACTTGAAGTACCGACCCAGTAAGTGTTGGAGATAGTGCCCTCAGAGTCAATTATTGGATTACAGGCACGTGATTGTAATGATTGAGGGAGGACCTATCCAGGTAGGACAGTCTTACTCGAGATGATAGTATGCTATCTGGTTTACCTTTATCATCGTGTACTGCTTCAGGTGACCTTACAGGTCGCTATTACACGCTGATAGAGCCCCTAGGATTCTTGCTTGACTGCCAACAGTATGAGGGCGATCATATACGTGAGAGCTGGTGGTCTATAAGCACATCCTTAAAAGGTCCCTAGTCGTGGGAGTTTTGAGACAGGGCATCGATACTCCAGAGTAGACTAGTGTGTACATTCGAGACCCCGACGAGGGGCGGTGGCCGGTCTCACAAGCCACTGGTGTCAGTTGGTTTACCTAAGATGTATACAGGTGCTCATTGGGTTATGAATACACCGGACAGGACTCGCCGGGAACATGCTAGTTGGTCTTATACCTGACGTCAGATAGCAGTTCCCAGGTGACATGTGTACAGGTTAGTTCATCGACCTGAGGACCGTCATTTGTCTCATGTGTGTTCCCACTGTACTTTGATTACTACCCTACCACGCTCAAAGGAGACGTGCAAACAGGTTTTAGTTGGGTACAGTCCCGAACTACATGGAGGCAGTGAGCGGATCTTCAAGGGTTCGTCTCTCCCGGTATTGGGGGTAAGGTCGCGCTGTGTCTAGGAGAGCCATTACACGAAGTCCTTGGCCAAGGCAGGAGATTTACTGGTAGGTATTCCAGTAGTATCTCAGGGTGTTCTGGGCTACACTCCGACACGACTTGTACCGCTTTTGGGGGTCTGACTTTTACCAACCCCCTAGGCCCGCCATGCGATGCTCATAGACGAACGGACCGGACTGTACGGATATTGTCACTGACAGGCTCAGTAGGGTGTCAGGATGAGTTCGCTCATCGACGTCCCTTTTGGTCAATAGCTGGTGGCCCGTCACGTATTGGCTTATACCTCTGACGTGCTTAAATCCACAGCCATAGTATTGATGAGTCTTTAGAGTCCACCACACTTACATTTACTCAAGCTTTCGGGCGAAACGCTGTAGAGGCCGTATGGAGATATGGCAGGGTCCGATCAGATACGTGCGGTATTGCACGGATCAGGATCGGACGGTTTGTACTAGAGGCCGTATGGATATATGGCAGGGTTCGATCAGATACGTGCGGTATTGCACGGATCGGGATCGGACGAATATTACTAGCCGGCTTTGGTTTAAGCCGGATCCTAGTATAGTACAGTGTAGATTTTGTCTCATTGCATTTGTATCCGGTCGGAATACAGATGCGGGTGTGTATGTACAGTATCGAGGTTTTTCCTGTAATTTATTACGGGACCAGTTTTCTGGAGTTGCCAGTTTGCATTCCGTTCCGGCCGGTTTTCCTTTGTTCTTTCCCGGCCGGACTTTTCCGATGGAGGGGGTTATTTGCAAGTTTGCAAATAACATTTGTGGAAGGGGTTTCTTGCATATGGATTGATTATGATAGCATCTTTTGATACCATTCTTTTTCTATCATCATTTCTTGCATTCATGGTGATTAGAGTTGATTAGGAATTGATTTGAGATGGTTATCATTGCTTTGGATGTGGTCACCCTCCACCTTTTACTACACTCAACTCCCTCATGTTTTATTCATTCCCCCCACCATTTCCTTGGTAGAGAGGCCGGCCACAATCTTGGAGAGGAAAAGAAAAACGAGAGTGATTTCCATTTGGTGGTGGCACATTATTCTTCATCTCATTTTTTTTCCTTGCTAGAAAATTGAAAGCACCAATTTTCCTTAAACTCTTCCTCCATCCTCCATGGCAACAAAACCTCAATGTGACATAGACTCTACACTAGCCTACAGCAAATCTTGGACGCGTCGGCTAGCCAACTTCGCGCCCGAGTTGCCTCGGTATAGAGGTGGGAGCCCATAAAAGATGCAGGCGATGTGGCGCACTTTCGGCGACGACACGGAGACAGGACTTTCCGCGGGAGATCGGGACGATGACGAGAAGACCGGAGGACTCGGATCACTCGGTATATCTCTAACCCGTCTTGTAGTTAGCTAGGACTAGTTAATGGTTCGATCCGGGTGTTTAGTGCGCGGTGGTGCCGGTTTGCTAGTTTGCAAAACTAAAGTTTTTTGCTTCCGCATTTTGGCGTCAGATTGACGGCCGGGGCGCCGCCGTGCACTTACAGTAAGACACCACTACTCTGGACTGGATCTATTTGAATAGCTTGAAGTGCTATTCTCTGAGCTAGCCATTACATTTGGAGGCTGACCGGCAACAGAAAGAGAGGTTGCTTCCTTTTTTGAATTAATAGTGGGAAGGCCACGCCACCCACGAGAACTCTCTTTCACTATGCTATTGATTTTCGAACTATCTTTATTCCGCCTACACAACTACTAAGCTTAAGCTTGGCGAGTCGAGTCCTCTGGTCATAACTCCAAGCGAAGACTTCTATGTATTCCTTGAGAAAGAGGACCGGATGAGAGTTCTTCGACCTCAACTTATGTCAACGAAGCATTTGATGAACGTTGGTTCGCGGATTGTCCTCGGCACCAAAATTTCTCCGTTTCACTTCGTCCTCAGTAGGTGAGCTGCAATACAACACTCTCGGACTATTGGAGAGGAAGATCCCCAACACGCCACATTTCTTCAATCCGCGGGTATATAATTGCGACGCTTTCGAGGAAAACATCTATTTTTTGAAGGCTAAAGAAAAGAATGGACCAAAGGGGTAAGATTCTTTTAAAAGGCAAGTCCCCTAATTCTTTGGGATAAAATCCTTTTCTTAAGATCGAGTGAAGGACCGAAGGCTGCTTGCTTCGCTATCCAGATGTTCGCCTTTGGATAATAAGTCTATAGTGAGGGTTATCGGTAGAGAGCTGGCCTTGATACCCAGTTGTTGGATAAGAAATGTTCGTTCGACCTCGGAACGGTAATGAAAAGGACCTATCTAATAGCCCGACCTCTTCGGTACAGAAAGTACTGAAGAAGACTTTCTTCCTTCTCCAAGAGCTTTCATAAAAGTGGCTCTCAGTGAGGGCGAATCACCACCCCTTGACTTCTGTAATAAGAGCTGTAGATGTATGGCTCTGAAGAAAAGCTGGCTCTAATAAGAGCTGAGCTACCTCGCAAATGAGAATGGATTTTCTTTTATATAGATAAGAAAAGATTAGATAAAACTACCTTGCATGAATGCCCTACCTATTACCTATCATTATAGGACTATTAGGCATTCATTCTAGTCTCTTCCTTCTTTGAAAGACGAGTCAATGGCCCGATTATGACCTTCGTTTCCTTGCTAAGCGGCTCCGAACTCCTAGGATAGAAGATTCTCGGACATCCTAATTCAGAAATTTCGTCATTAAGGTTTTATTTACTCTTACGTCCCTCCCTCACCTACATCATTCAATCAAATTGTTGGAAACTCCAGCTCAAACTTCCCGAGTGGTTCTTCCTACCCCTTCCCGTCAAAACCGGATCGAGAAGCCTGAGTTGCTGGAATTCCCATCCATTGCCGTCGTTCATCCCTACGCCATATGGCTGGTAATGACGAATAGCTCTTTCTCATCGATTGATTGGCAGATTCGTAGCGAGGTAGGGGAACATTCCTTTCTTATCCCATTCACTGATTCATCTTCGAACCTTGCATACCATTGCCTACCCGGACTTTGAACCCAGCTGGAATGGAATGGTAATAATGTCGTATTGCTCTTACTCCTACATAATCGCACCAGTGGGAGGTGACATAACCTAAAAAAAGGGTTGGTTTATATATATATATATATAATGATATGACAGCAATGGAGTATCAATCCTCGGCTTTATTTGTCAAGTCTCTATTCCTTTGTAATCGAAGCCAACTATGAACTAGCTCATGCTTGACTAGCCAAGCAGATGAACGACCCTGCATCTTCTTGATCCCTCCCACATTTAAATTAGTATTGGTCCATCAATTTTCACATTGACTTTTTTTTAAATTGACCCACTGTTTGTTATTCTGCACAAAAACATCGTGCCTGATTCACTAATTAGTAGTAAGATACTTCACTCTTTTCTTTGAAAAATGCTTCAGAAGGTATCTCAAAAGTAGATGGCGATTGATGATAGAGTCATCCTTTTTTGTAATTTCCAGTATGAGTCTACTCCATATCATCCTTGTCCAACTTGAAACTTTTTTTGATTGGTAGTAAAACATCGCCTGTCCTCTTCATAGATTTCTGGATATACTTTCTTTTGATGTTTCGTTATCGTATCTATAACTTCCTCTGGTTTAGATGGGCAGCCCGGCAAATAGTCTTCCAATTGAATTAGCTTCTCAACTTCCCGAACGGTACTATAAGAAAGAATCGGTATTGAATGAACATCCCCCCAGTTATAGCTTCCATAGCTAGGAAATCTTCAGGCATTTTTGAAGACTTTCTTACTAAAGAAGGAGCCATTTTGATTGTGACTGTGAAAATGAGGCCGGCTTGCCTAGGACTTGATCTTGGTACCAGTCCATAACGATCAAAGTTGAATCGCGAGCCTATATAAAGTAATGAAGCAAAAAAAGAAGAAGAAGAAAACAAACATGGTTTAGCGGATTCAGAATTGAAACCAAACATCCTGGATTCTATACCCAATTCATAACTATAGCATGCAGCCGATCCTGGATACAGAACTATAGAAAGTGTGCAGTGAGGGAACAAGCAACGGCAAGTCAACTAATTTACCTCAGCATGATATTGGTTTTCATGGCGCGTTAGACCAATCAACGGAGTGAGCGCCTAGCGTGAAAGCCTATAGCGGCAGACCAAGCAACGGAGTGAGCGCCTAGCACGAAAGCCATTGCGCGGTAGCGCATCCGTTTTCTTGATGCATCCGTTTTCTTGCTGCATCCGTCTGCATCTATTTTCTTGCTGCATCCGTCTGCAGCCGTTTTATTGCTGGGTATCCAGTCTTTACTTCACTTGGTCCTTACTTAGCACAAGCAACGCCTCTCTACTCCCATGCCTTTCATGGTCGGACCAACCCAACCTGCGATTTCCGACAAGTCTTTCATCATTTTGAGAGCAAGAAGCGGAACCAAAATCGATGCTTTTTCATATTTATGGATAACCAATCCATTTTCAAATATAGTTGGGAGACTTTCCCCAAGAAATGGGTATATAAAATGGAAAGATCGGAACATGGGAATAGATCTTATACCAATACTTACTACCCATTTCTATTGTTGCGCTTTCTAAAATTGCATACTTATACACGGGTTCAAGTTTCGATCGATATTTGCAGAGTTGATCATCCCTCTCGAAAACGAAGATTTGAAGTTGTCCATAATTTACTGAGTACTCGGTATAACTCACGCATTCGTGTACAAACAAGTGCAGACGAAGTAACACGAATATCTCCGGTAGTCAGTCCGTTTCCATCAGCCGGCCGGTGAGAGCGAGAAGTATGGGATATGTCTGGTGTTTCTTTCATTAATCATCCGGATTTACGCCGTATATCAACAGATCATAGTTTCGAGGGTCATCCATTACGAAAAGACTTTCCTCTGAGTGGATATGTGGAAGTACGCTATGATGATCCAGAGAAACGTGTGGTTTCTGAACCCATTGAGATGACCCATGAATTTCGCTATTTCGATTCTGCTAGTCCTTGGGAACAGCGTAGCGACGGATAATTCAGAATCAACATAGGTCCAGTCCTGGGGACAAATCAATAGGAAATACTATTCTATTTGCTATATATATATATATCTATTTACCTCCTCAGTGCTCTTGATTGTGAAGTGAATGACACAGTCGCCACAGTCGGGTCATCTTTTACTGGTTCTTTCGTCTCATCCGAAATTGAACCCAGATCGAAAGTAGCAAGATCTTATTACCAAGGTACTGGCAACACCTATATCTATTCTGACCTCATTCCGCCGCTTTTCCTCGGGAGTGGTGTCTTGGCTCGGTACTCCGCTACCTCTAACAAGTCTTCCTATTAATAAACATCTGGCCCAGTAGTCCGGCAACTGCTATGAATCTTCAACTGTTTTATGTCCCTCACTTTGAGACACTAATGGTTCTCGGCCCACTCTTCCTTTGTTGTTAGAAGATGGCCCGTAACTCCGAATATAGCACTAATGGCTACGAGAAAGGATAAAGAAAGAGATCAGAGAATGTGGACAGGAAGGGATAAAGAACCTAGGGACGGGACATGAGGAAAGGATCACGTAATATACGATCTTTCCAATACAAAATGTCACAACATCTTCTGTTCAAATGTCGCAGTTTTTGGCTGTCTAGACGATAGAATTAGGAAAACTCATGAATATCAAAAACCAGGACTGAACTTCAAGGACTATCTCGTCTCGTGAGTCAAGTGGTCATCGAAGCTTTCAATCCTATACGTTCGGGAGGGGAGCAATCAAAGAAGAGTTTATGTACTACCGCTTTCGGCATGGAAAAAGGAGCAATGCGATCGGCCAGTCATGACTTGCGAGAAGCACGAGACTCACTGAAACAGTTAACTTCTTACTTCTTTGAAAGAGATGATTGAAACCTCAACCTGTTCTGTAAACTACCACGAACCCTAGCTTCCTTTTCTTACCAACTACCCTATCCGTTCCGGACGGGCAGCCTATTTGTTTTAGATTAGTATTACCTGGCTTGAATTGAATCATTCTAGCCATTGCTTCTTTTTCTCGTACCGAGTCTGAAATCAATCTAGAGGTTGCGAAGCAAGGTTAGCTCCTAACTGGTAAGGTTAGGATCGTCTATTTCTTGTCACCGAATCGGTCCGGGAGAATAGCCAGGTGTTACGGAAAAAGAACTCGAACTCATATCTGGCTTTCGGACTCGCCTAGCTTGATCTCTTTCTCGTAACCATAGCTGAATTTGAGCCTTACATTGCTTTATCCGTTCGTTACACTCGCTCGCCTCCTCTTTTATATGTGTTTTCAATTAGCGAGGTCTTTAACTCGAGCAACTACAACTCGGTACTTTATATTAAACGAACTCTGGGCTATCATCCGCCGGGGATGCTGGCTGACTCCTTGCCTGTCGTCCTCATTTCACTAAGGGGAGCGAGGAATGGATTCAACAACGTGTGATATTACCCTACAGTGAATTCAGTTCTCTTGTTGGTCAGTCTTGAACTCACAAGTAAACTCTTACCGGCCTATCCACATTTCTTCACTTTCCTAAACTATTCACTGAGACAAGAAAGATATTCTTTCCAACCGTCCCCTTTCTGGATAGATGCTAGTGTCGCTAGATCAGTCTAGTTCGATCAGTTGCCAGTAGAGTAGGAGCACCATTGGTATGGGTAGATCAACCACTCAATTGCAAGGGCTTTCTCTCTTCCTATATGGAAAAAGTGACTAAGCTCGCTTCCCTCAGCAGGTGGATCTCGAGAATGCTTACCTTTATTTATTCAAAAATTTGTAGTTCTTTCCTCCAAACAAAAATCTTTCTTAACCAAATATGGGCTCTCAAGCTATATAGGCCTGGGTAGGATTTACTTACATCTAGAACGAATATCTATTTTTCTTGACCGAGGAAAGAAGTCGCCTAGACGTTTGTAAAGTAAAGACGAATACGGGAGAAAAGATCAAGTTAATTAGCATAATAAGTTCATCAATTTCAATCTCGACATCTCAAATCTCTCTCAAATTCGGCCTCTAAGCTTGAGAGTGAGAGTTCGCGATACCTATTTTGATTGTTCGTTGCTGCTGTATTAATATTGTGATGAAGTTGTGTTTTCCCTTACCCTCGCAAGCAAATCCTTTCATCTCATAGTAGCATAGGGAAGGATTCCAACGGAGCGCTTAATAAATATCCCCGTTCACCGCAAGCGCCTTAATGGAAGAAGCTAAGCCAAGACTCTTCGAGCTTTAACAGTAAAAGCGAGAGTACGATTGGAGAGAGGGTTAGCTCCTTCATTTTTTTGCCGGAATCCATCAATAGGGCTTTCAGAGATAAGGCCAACCCTGTACTTCCCGTTATTGAATGATAGTGGAATGACCAATCAAGTACCTTGTTCCCTCAGACCGGCTTTCCCCAAGGGAAGGTTTGTCCTATTCGCTAGGACTGGTCTAAATGTGCTAGATCGAGACATCGGTAGGGAGGGACGCTCGGCCAAGCATCATAATACTAATACCATTGGGCGCTAAAGAGCTCATTCACGTTTAATGTTTGGTTGAGAACGACCGCAATCACTACACCTCACAATTCTTCTTGACACGTGGCATTCATTGATTTGATGTGGCCACATGTTATATGCCACAAGCGAAGCAGAAAAATCAAACCTTTCATTGTAATAATTGATATCTTGCATGGCGAGCAAGCATCAGTCAAATCAGAGAGGGTAGTTCCGAGCAAGTGAGACCGCTAATGTCATGCGAGGTTTAGTCGATCGAGAGGTCAATCTTCATGCCAAGACGAGTAGTGAGTGGATCAACGAGCTGCTGTAGTCGAAAAAGAAGTGCTTTGTAAATGCATTCTTTCTTGCTTCTATGGATTGTGAGTGTCCAGAACGTATCAAAACTTCCCTTTGGAAAGGGGTTCCTGCTCCTCGAAAGCCCTCACCGACTCCTTTTTTTTATAGTAATTTAGTCCTCACTACCCATATATTATTAAGTGAAGCTCCTTGCTTTATAGTAATCGCTTCCACCTTCGGCGCCTCACTTCACTTGCCTTCCCTTCCCTAGCCTCATACCTTTTGAAATCGCTTCCTAAGATGGCCCAGTCCAGCTTCATACTTAGCCCAACTCATAACTCCCTCGATGAAACTATGAAATCTGCGAAGCGAGCTTGCCCCAAGGAAGTGCTCCTTACATGCTGAATGTCAGCAGACCGAACAAAGACAAACTCATATGTCAGGGTAGGTTGCTCAATATATTAAGGTAAAGATGTGAAAAGCATCAGCTCTTTAAGCGGATACGCCGATGGCTATAAGGCTCAGTTCACCTCTTATTATAAAAAGAAGAAAGCCAATCCAGATATTAGTTTAGAGCATTGGAAGTAGTGCATTCCGAAACAAGAAAAGTCGAGACTTCTCTGTCTAGCCTTGTCAACCTGCACTATGATTGCTATTCAGGAATTCTCCTTTCAATAGCTTTTTCTCGATGTGCAGATTCTGCATCAAATCAATCGGTCGCTTATAGAGTTCATCCCTTCAAGCGGCAACAACAAGAACGACTTCTTCCAATGATCTAAGCAAGATCGAATTTCTTATAGTAAGAAGAGTTGAATTGAAATCATCCTTGATCAGATGAGTCTCGCCCTACTTTTTTAAATCAATCATCGACAAAGCAACAAGGACCACGACCCTAGTCTTGCTCCTAGCGGGAGCAGGAAAGCCGGTTATCAGAGACTAAGATCTTGAATTGGGAACTATTTTGTTGATTCGTAAGAACTTTGCTTTCAATCTGTCTTGTCTAAACATAAAAAGATTGTATAAGACTATAGAAAGTCAATAGAAAGATCATTCGGCGATTGAGTGAAGAAATATCGTAGTAAATGTGTCACGACCCAAAATTTGGCACGTGACCGGCACTTAAACAACGTGACGTCAACCGGCGTAACGCAATTTAAGTAAGCCGAAAACCCAGAAATCTAAACCATCAAAAGTAGTAAGTGATAAACACATTGTTAAAAACATTTGGAAATCTCAAGTAAAAATCTTTAAACTTAAGTTTATTTTCATAAAAATTTCGGTAGCACCTCCTTTGTAAAAACTAGCCCCGAAATGGGTACAAACATAAGATATAAGTAAAACAACATGTGATATAAATAAAGTATCCCCAAACGGGAACAAATCATGCCCAAAGGCGGATACAACCACCACAAGAGTAATATACGATGCCGTAGCAAAGAAATAAGCAATATAAAGTGAAAACAGCATAAGAGATAAAACTGCATAATAAAAGTCGGCTCACACGAGCTCGACACCCAGAGTCACAAAATATACAATATCCGTCCTCACAACTCGTCTCTAAGTCAATACATGAAATGGTAGATGAAGAGTACTAGATACAATGAGAGATATACGATGAATGCAAAATCGGATAACCGCAACCCACCTACAGCAAAACGGCCCATAGCCAATGATTGTATGCTGTTTTTGTACGTGCGTTTTAAATTTAAGAATACCGCAATCAAGACGGTGTCGCTTGGTAGCTAGCCGGTTGAGTACGAGTCTATCCACAGGGAAAATGTGTTCTTTCTTTAAGTTCTAAGGAGTTAATTCCTAACTTTGGTAGGTTTTGTTTTACGATCTAAGAATGAGAATAAGTTGAGTTAAAAGGCTTGCAAGGGTTAGGATTAGGTTAGTTCAAAATAAGGATTCTTACCACTTCTTTCAATGCCCTAGTTAAGAATATAGGTGTTAGGGTAATAGTCAACAACGTGGATTAGCACGACTAGGAAGAAACTTGGTTTCTTCCTTTTGGTCCTTGTCCGTCCGTTCTTGGCTCTTAGCCCTAACCTCCGATTAATTTAACCACAACCGGTCTATCTAGGGAATCACCGCTATCTTGTAGGATAGGGTGCCGTAGTAAGCGGTGTGTGGTTAAATTAAATAGCGTACATATTTTAATTAAAATTATATGGGCAAAGAAAGGAGTGAGAGGGATTTCCTTCTCTCAAACCTTCGCTCTCCTAACCCTAACAAGTGAGGAATTACTCACTCATTAGGAAGTTAACAATAAAATTCATTTTTTTGTTTTATTTTAATAGACTATCTAAATTGCAGATAATAAAAAGAACAGGTAAAAATTTGCAGGTAATAAATTGCAGATAAAAAAATTTCAAGATAAAAATAACAACTTACTTTGTTGATGACCTCTCAACAAGTGCATTACAACTAGAATTAAAATTTTAATCTAAGAATTAAAAAGAGACATGCCTAATTAGGCTTTTGGCTTTTCTATTTATAGATAGAAAAACCCTAGGTTACAATCTGATCCATATACGCATTTACAAGACTACCCTAAGAAAGCTGGGTCAAAGCACCGACACCCACCGACACATGCACCGACACATGCACTATAAGGCCGCGGAACCGCGGCAAGAAGGCATGTTTGGCCGCGGTTCCGTGGCCAATTGGTGGGATCTCTGGCTTAGTTCTTCAGGGTTGCTTCATGTTGCTTTTTCCTTCTGTTTTCTTCACTTGGTTTCTCAGAATCTCTTCTATTTTCTTCCAGATTTCCAACAGTGCAGAATTATGTGGACTTTTACCGTGAGCTTCGTGTTGAAATCTTGAATCTTGTGCTATCCTTGTGCTTTGTGCATTGAAATGTCTCATGATTTTCATATGTTCCTTTAACTGGTAGGCGGCATCATACGGATTCATCTATTGTTGGTCGTAGTCTTACATTTGTAATATCTTTTCATGAATTTCACTGTAACGATCTGAGAACCTATAACTATTTAGCAGACATAGATCAAAAGCACCTATTTATATGTAATGTAATTAAGAATGGACGATATAATAATGCAAAATTCTGATATGAACAAATACCCCCAAACTTATCTTTTGCTCGTCCCGAGCAAAACCAATTTTATTCTCGAAAAAATCCTAACCTCACTTTCGCAAGGAACGCGATTGCACCGAGCTCGTGCAACAAGCCGTTAAATCTCTAGGTGTCCCTAGTAGGAGGAGCGTTGTCTCCCGAGGGTTTTCAGCGGATACTACCCACAAAATCCAATCAATTTGGCCTGCTGACTTTCATTCTTCAATTCGGTATTCTAGCAAGAAATTCTATTATCTTCGACTTAGAAATCATCAACCCGTATTTTTCACACTCACTTTTCATTTAACTTAAGATCGTATATGTTCTGCAAATTTATTAAGCTTTCAGTATCTTTTGAATTTTCCTTCTAAGGTTCCATCTCAACTTAGGAATTTTTATCATCTTTATTGAAGATATAAGCCCGATTTTTCATTCCTATCTCTCATCCAAACCCCAATCATATATACCTACGTGTGTGTTATTTTTTACCTCCATATTTGGAAATTCAATTCAAGCTATCATACTCTTGTCCATCATCCAAAGTACTTTTAGTTGGTGAATTTTAGATGAAATTGCTCACACATCCTTCATGCGACCGTTAATACTTCTTGAGGTACTAAAAGACCGATTACAAAATGTGCTTGTGCATTTAGGCGTAATTCCCCGTCTTATAATACCTAAGGCTTAGCAGTGACTCCCAAATCAGTTGGTCTAAGGCACTAGGTGATAAAGCACCATCGCTATATATATATATATGTATTTATGCTGCCTTAAGTAATTACAAAACCAGTGTTCATTTTCTTATGTCTCTTTATTCACCACTTATACTTTTATTTTATTTTCCTTCATACTAAGAATTTTAGACAAGAGCATTTCAAGGTATCCTCTACTACCCTAAGTTTCAAGGTGCGTGTTTGTACAAGTTGTTGGGTATACATTTTCAGAATTTAGACTTAAGATTCAGAATTATTTTTCAGACTTACACTTTAAATAAAAAATTCAATACACTTCCCTTATTTTGACTTAGCCCAAGAACTGAACTCAAAATTTGCCTATTTCTAAATAAACTATAAGGACATATATTTTCTATAGTTAAAATTTAAGAAAGGTTATTTTTAGGGTTTTTAATTTACTAAGTTTAGGATCTAGTTTTTCCCTACTATTCAACCGTCAAGTTGAAATTAAGTCTAACATGGCCAAAATTGAACTTTTCAATTTTTTATAAAATTTTCAATTTTTTATTTGATTATATATATATATATATAAATTTTAAATTTTAAAATTTTTTTATAAAGATGCAATGCGGAATTAAATATGCAAAGAAAGAAAAAAAAACAAATATGTACAAAAAATAAAAATATGCAAATGCAAAGATAATTATTTACAATCCACCTCCACCCCAAACTTATCGAAAGCAGTGTCCTCACTGCTCAAAGCCTCGCCGTCCCCTCGAACGTGATCGGGAACGCACCTCTCTCGCCAGCAGGGTGTTCATGCCCTGCTCCAAACCTTTCACTCGCTGACCGAGGTTGGTCACCATCCCTATTAATCTTTCTACCCCCTATTTGTTCTTCGCATCAAGCACGCTTGCGCTGCAGGGGTAAGCTCTTCATCGCTCGTGGTCGAGCTGGAGCTGGGTGTCTTGGCGGGGATGTCCTCGGCCGGCTCGGTGCACGACCATACATGATGTAAGCGGGTATAGGACGTGGATACGCCCTCAAGAAGAGGTCTAATAGGGATCCCTCCATGCATATAAAACTAAAATTCCTCCACAGGGAGGAAGTGGCGACACAGTTGTGTCACCAACATAGGGCATGGATAGTTGGCGGCCCTCTTGCCCGCACCAATTCAGTGAAGTAATACCGTGCACATTTCATAGCTGGGGTTTCTAGTCATCAACGTATGCATGATATGAAGGGATGGTGTGAAATTTTTTTATTGTGCGAACTGCCAAAACTATTATTTTATGCCCAACGACACACAGTCAACACGTTTGCAAAGAGGGTTCTAGCCTGAATGCCTTTTCGTGGCTCTCTCGAACAATCGTTACCCATCAAGGGTAGGTAGTCCTCAAATTGCAGGGGTTGGTCATGAATAGGTAGTTTAGGTATTAAGGTGACTTCATGGATGAATTCCCTATCGATTATTATTTCCCTATCCCCCCAAATTAACCTAATGTAACCATGTTGCGAGAGGCAACCATCTTCCATGCACTTGTAAAAATGGTTTACAAGATCCGGAAACGCGAAGGAATTTGGATGGTTGAAAAGTACAAAGTTCCACCCACGCCTTCGGATCTCGTCACCGAAATAGCTACCATAGACCGTGCGTGCAAACATTTGTGAAAAGTCTCTTTCAAATTGCAACGTGGGTGCCATCACAGAGAAGTGCAGAATATCTCTAAAAATTTTTACAGAGAGAATCAGAGAATGCAAACCTCCTCTGAATTTTTCAGAGGGAGAAGACAGCAATGAGCGGAGGAAGTGTGGCCGAATATGAGTACTGGCGGCGGTTGCGCGGCGGGATGGGGCGATCTCTCTGCAGAAATGAAGCGGCGGCTAGGGTTTTTAGGAAATGAGAGATTAGGGTTATGAAAAGTCAGAAGAGGGGTTGGGTTGTATTTATAGGGGGTGTTTTGGTTATTTGCCAAAAGGCCCTCTTAAAAAGAGGAAATTATTTGCAAATTTTTTTTTTTTATTTTTTTATTAAAACTGAAAATTTACAAAAATACCCCCCAAATTTTTTTGAAATTTTCTTTTTCTTTTAATTTTTTATTTTTATTTTTATATATAATTTACAAGTGTGACAAACCCCCAAACTTATTTGAAACAGTGTTTCCACTGTTTATGGTTGGATAACCGAAATTTGGGGGTAGATGGACGAAGATCAGTCAATATAATTCGGCTCCTGCAACAGCAGGAGCTCCTCCGAAGGATCCGCGGTGAGGATTGGTTTAAGTCTATGTCCGTTCACCTTGAATAGTGAACAGTCTTCAGGATTTTCTAAATCGACCGCACCGTGCGGATATACGGTACGTACCAAAAATGGCCATTTCCATCGAGATCTAAGCTTGCCGGGATGGAAATGTAGCCGGGTGTCGTAAAGTAAAACCTGTTGACTAGGTTTAAAAGTTTTGCGCATAAGGTGTTTATCGTGAAACACCTTCGTTCGGTTTTTGACGACAACCACATTCTCGTAAGCTTCATCCCGAAGCTCATTTAATTCATTTAATTGCAGCTTTTTATGGCTGCCCGCATCTCCGAGAGATAGATTCAACTCTTTTATCGTCCAAAATGCACGATGCTCAATTTCAACTGGAAGGTGGCAAGCTTTTCCATAAACAAGCCTATACGGAGACATGCCAAGATCGGTTTTATATGCAGTTCGAAATGCCCAAAGGGCATCAATAAGTTTTGAAGACCAATTCTTACGGTTTTTGGAAACCGTTTTCTCCAATATCTATTTAATTTGCCGATTTGAAATCTCGGCTTGCCCACACGTTTGGGGATGATATGGCGTTGATAGCTTGTGATTAATGGAATATTTCCGCATTAAGGACTCGAAAGTCTTATTACAGAAATGAGTTCTATTGTCGCTGATGATTGCACGGGGGTGCCCAAACTGAGAGAAAATGTTTTCTTTGAGGAACCTAACAACAACCTTGTTGTCATTAGTCTGGCTGGGCACAGCCTCTACCCACTTAGAAACATAATCAACATTGAGGAGAATATACACGTTCCCAAAAGAATTGGGAAACGGTCCCATAAAATCAATCCCCCTAACATCAAAAATTTCCACAACCAATATTGGTAGGAGCGGTATTTCGTTTCTCTGAGATATCCGGCCCAAGTGTTGGCACCTGGAGCATGTCTTGCATTAATCATGCGCGTCTTTAAAAAGTTGTAGCCAGTAGAAACCACACTGCAAGATCTTTTCGGCTGTCTTTTTAGGGCCAAAATGCCCGCCACACGCTTGATAGTGGTAGAATGACAGCACGCTCTTAAATTCATTTTCGGGGACACACCGACGAATAATTTGGTCGGGACAGTATTTGAATAGATAAGGTTCATCCCAGTAAAAATGTTTTACCTGGGATAGGAATCGGAGTCTGTCCTGATTCGACCATTCATTTGGTATAAGTCCTGTGACCAAATAACTCACAATATCTGCGAACCAAGGTTCGCATGATACAGTCAAGAGCTGCTCATATAGAAAAATGTCTTTTATAGGAAATTGAAACGTCGACGAAGAAGGAAGGCGTGAAAGATGGTCGGCGACTACATTTTCGCATCCTCTTTTGTCTTTGATGACAAGGTCAAACTTTTGTAGTAAGAGGATCCAACGTATCGGCCGAGATTTAACGTCCTTCTTCGCAAAAAGATGGCGAAGAGCTGAATGGTTAGTGTATACGATGACTGGAGAGCCGATTAAATAGG
Source organism: Agapanthus africanus (assembly GCA_030015575.1). Lineage (NCBI taxonomy): Eukaryota > Viridiplantae > Streptophyta > Magnoliopsida > Asparagales > Amaryllidaceae > Agapanthus > Agapanthus africanus. The sequence continues at coordinate 1,010,278,612 of CM057337.1, read as the reverse complement.
GCCTGAACTTTTCTAATGCAAACACAACAGCTAAGAATTCCTTCTCGGTTGTTGTGTAATTTAATTGGGCCTCGTTCAAGGTTCGGCTAGCGTAATAAATTACATGCGGCATCTTCTCGATGTGCTGTCCAAGGACAGCACCAATGGCAAAATCAGATGCATCGCACATAATTTCAAATGGATGCGTCCAGTCAGGAGATGAAAGAATGGGAGCAGAAGTAAGTGAGTTTTTCAATGACTCAAACGCCTTTATACAGCTCGAGTTGAAATCAAAAGTGGTGTCCTTGGCCAACAAAAGAGTCAAGGGTCTAGCTATCTTGCTAAAATTCTTTATGAACCGTCTATAGAAACTGGCATGGCCAAGTAAAGCTCGAATGTCTCGGACGCATTTGGGAAGAGAGAGATCGGAAATGACTTCAATCTTAGCTTTATCTACCTCAATGCCATTTTGCGAGATGATATATCCTAAGAAAATACCTTCTCGTACCATAAAGTGGCACTTCTCCTAATTTAAAGTAAGGTTCTTATCCTTACATCAAGTAAGGACTGCGTCGAGATGTAGCAAACACTCATCAAAAGAGTCACCGAAAATGGAGAAATCATCCATGAAGATCTCCAAGAATTTTTCCACCATGTCTGAAAAAATACCTATCATACACCGTTGGAGGGTAGCGGGTGCATTGCATAACCCAAAGGGCATGCGATGGTAAGCAAACGTTCCGAAAGGACAAGTGAATGTGGTCTTGTCTTTGTCCTTTTCGGAGATGGGAATTTGATTATAGCCGGAGTAGCCATCCAAAAAGCAATAAAATTCATGCCCAGCCAATCGTTCTAGTATTTGGTCAATGAAAGGTAATAGAAAGTGGTCTTTCCGTGTCGCGGCGTTGAGTTTTCTATAATCGATGCACACTCGCCACCCAGTTTGGATGCGAGTAGGTATTAACTCATTCGCCTCATTAGTTATGATTGTTATGCCCGATTTCTTTGGGACAACGTGAATGAGGCTAACCCACTGGCTATCAGAGATAGGGTAAATGATACCACTATCTAGACATTTTACGATCTCCTTTTTAATAGCCTCCTTCATGACTGGGTTGAGTCGTCTCTATGGATCCCTTGCTGGCTTGGCATCATCCATCATATGAATATGATGTTCAACTATTAGAGGACTAATCCCCTTGATGTCCGCCATAGTCCAGCTAAAAGCTTGCCGATTGTTTTGCAAGACCGTTAAAAGGGATTTCTCTTACTCGGGGGCTAGAGATGCCGAGATGATAACAGGAAGGGTCTCATTCTCACCTAAGTAAGCGTATTTAAGGTGAGACGGCAATAGCTTGAGTTCGAGTGTTGGAGGCGAACAAATTGAAGGTAAAATCGGTGAAATTGTCTCAAACTCAAAGGATTCCAACAGAGGTTCAAAACGAGTGTAAGCAACCAGTAGGATTGTTCAGCTAACTCATCCGAAAATTCAAAGGATTCAAACTCGGGTGGTGATTGTTCAAGATCGTTCGAGAAAGTGAAATACTCATAGTCATTATCGGGCGTGAAAGGAGTATCGGATTCTAGGAGGAACGCACTAGTGGCGTCAAAATTGCCGTGATCGAACAGAAATTTCTCGAGCTCACAGTCCTCCGGGGTGATCTCTTGGATCGAGCAAATATCAAGTATATTAGCATTAGGTTCGGAGGGCCAATTTGATTGTCTGTTGTTTGATTGTCTGCTGTTTTTGTACGTGCGTTTTAAATTTAAGAATACCGTAATCAAGACGGTGTCGCTTGGTATCTAGCCGGTTGAGTACGAGTCGATCCACAGGGAAAATGTGTTCTTTTCTTTAAGTTCCAATGAGTTAAGTCCTAACTTTGGTAGGTTTTGTTTTACGATCTAAGAATGAGAATAAGTTGAATTAAAATGCTTGCTAGGGTTAGGATTAGGTTAGTTCAAAATAAGGATTCTTACCACTTCATTCAATTCCCTAGTTAAGAATATAGGTGTTTGGGTAATAGTCAACAACGGGGATTAGCACGACTAGGAAGAAACTTGGTTTCTTCCTTTTGGTCCTTGTCCGTCCTTTCTTGGCTCTTAGACCTAACCTCCGGTTAATTTAACCACAACCGGTCTAACTAGGGAATCGCCTCTATCTTGTAGGATATGGTGCCGTAGTGAGCGGTGTGTGGTTAAATTAAATAGAGTCCGTATTTTAATTAAAATTATATGAGCAAAGAAAGGAGTGAGAGAGATTTCCTTCTCTCAAACCTTCCCTCTCCTAACCCTAACAAGTAACGAATTACTCACCCATTAAGAAGTTAACAATAAAATTCATTTTTTTTGTTTTATTTTAATAGACTATCTAAATTGCAGATAATAAAAGAACTGGTAAAAATTTGCAGGTAATAAATTGCCGATAAAAAAAATTGCAAGATAAAAATAAAAACTTACTTTATTGATGACCTTTCAACAAGTGCATTACAACTAGAATTAAAATTTTAATCTAAGAATTGAAAAGAGGCATGCCTAATTAGGCTTTCGGCTTTCCTATTTATAGATAGAAAAAACCCTAGGTTACAATCTGATCCATACACGAATTTACAAGACCACCCTAAGAAAGCCGGGTCAAAGCACCGACACATGCACCGACACGTGCATTATATGGCCGCGGAACCGCGGCAGGAAGGCTTGTTTGGCCGCGGTTCCGTGGCCAATTGGTGGAATCTCTAGCTCAGTTCTTCAGGGTTGCTTCAAGTTTCTTTTTCCTTCTGTTTTCTTCACTTGGTTCATCAGAATCTCTTCTATTTTCTTCCAGATTTCCAAAAGTCCAGAATTATTTGGACTTTTACTGTGAGCTTCGTGTTGAAGTCTTGAATCTTGTGCTACCTTTGTGCTTTGTGCATTGAACCGTCTCATGATTTTCATTTGTTCCTTTAACTGGTAGGCGACATCATACAGATTCATCTATTGTTGGTCGTAGTTTCTTATTTGTAGCGTCTTTTCATGAATTTCACTGTAACGATCTAAGAACCTGTAACCTGCAACTATTTAGCGGACATGGATCAAAAGCACCTATTTATATGTAATGTAATTAAGAATGGGCGATATAATAATGCAAAATTCTGATATGAACAGCCAACCATAGCGGTATCCGCTGCAAAAAGATACAGTAAGATAGCCCTGCCATGACTACTCTGAGGGTCAACCTGCAAAACACTGTGGCACAACAGGGGTGAGTTGCGAACTTGTGAATAGTAAGTAACATCGTACAGATAATCGCAGGTTTGCACACACTGCGATATTCTAGCACATGCAATTTGATATAATAATATGTCAATATGGATATGCAACAATCATGAAAGGTACTCTATCAGGTACTACAAATACATGAAGCAATGCATATCAATGAATGTTGAGTATGGGATAAAACATATCATCATCACGAATCATCATCGTAGAAAAACCCGGTGTCCATCAACGACACCCTAAATTCCAATACCTCAGGCGCCGTCACTCTGATCGGCCCTCATATCTTGTAAATCTCATGGAACTTGAGTGTCCAACATCGGCACTCGAAAACATCATGAAATACTCGTGTCCAACGTCGACACGCAAATCCACATATATCGGGCTCCGTAAGTCCTGATCGGCCCACGGGCTCCGTCTGTCCGGATCGGCCCTCGGGCTCCGTCAGTCCGGATCGGCCCATATCCATCTCTCGACTCCGGTCGGTATCCTCCGGATAACCGCTAGGTCTAACCAATCACCAGTAGTCCCTATGCCAGGGTCATCGTTTACTTGGCGACATCACTTTCTTGCCCCGGGGTACCATACCGGGTCCACCATGAACCCGCAAACGAATCATCCATCTTCTCGAATCGGGTTTCTATCACACGTCTCAGAACCGAGAAAACTCATGGTGGACGTACTGAAATATCACATCAAGAGAAACCGGGTTTTCAAAACAATGCATACTTTCTTGAAATAATACCACGGTTCTCAAATCCAGAAATCACATGAAATCCGTATCTCAATGCGTAAATCCATGAAATGTGATATATGCAACATAAACAGTAATATGAGCATATCAAGGGAAAACCGCTCTTTTAAATGAATTCAGTTTTTAAATATATCATGCGGTTCCCAATATCTCCAAAATCAAATCCAACATCATCTAAAGGTGCACATGTAGCTATAGCAAGTATGGGTGTATACATGTAAGTATGTATACACGATGTATCTCATATGCGGAATAGAACAATAATCCATGTGTCAATATTAATAACAATATAATACAATACTGCATATGGGTATAGGTTGTGCGTGTCATGGCAATTACTGACGGCGTGGGTGTAACATACAATTTGTTAGTGCATGTTGCATGCTCCCACAACTCTTGTGACGCGGCGGAAACGGTGAACAAAAATTTTCTTGGCATACAACACGCACTTAACCGAAGATCTTGTCTAAACCACAACTAGAAAACCCTAACTAGAGATCTTATCTACTATGTTAGGGATTATACCTCGATGATACAGTCCTTCGGGTCTTTTCTTTGATGCAACTCCTTTACTCCTTGTCTTCTCTTTTGATGATGTTGCCGATGTCTTCGATCTCCGGCCCCCCAAGACCTAGATGATCCACCCGAGAGTTATCGTGCAAGCTAGAAACTCTTCACAAGAGTTTAACCTAGTGACCAAGTTTGCTAGAAGAGGTCACTAGGATTATGTAGAGATTAGTGTATTGGATTAACTTAAGGTCCTAAGCTTTGGATTCACATCTCATGTGAAGGTTAAAGCTAGGAAGAAGAAGGAGGAGAGAAGAAGGAGAGAGAAAGTGTTTGTCATAATGAGAGAGTTCAAGCATGAGGAAAAAGGATATGGCTCCAAATGAAATAATTGAAGCATGCATTATAAAATTAGCACCATGCTTCAATAGTAACTCCAAAACAATATAAAATAAAACAACCCATTCTCTCAACCATGCTTGGACTTTCTAATTTCCACCTCATTTTTTTATTTTCATAAAATAAATAATGTCATTATGAGGTGGCATCTTCTAGAAGGTATTCTTGTAACAATTACAAGAATACCCCTCCTCCGTATACCGTATACCCATATCCGAATTCCGAAAAATACGAATACCATTAATCAAATAATATAATACCGGTATCCGGCTTAAAACAAAGCCCACCAGTATTATCCTTCCGATTACTATTCCTGTAACAATTACACGAACATAATCGAAACCCTGCCGTAACAGCTTACGACTGCCATAACTTACGGCCTCTACATCTTTCGCCTGAACGAGGGAACTCTCTGTGTGAGACTCTAAAAACTCGACAGTACGCTGGCAGTGGGTTTAACCATAAGCACGTTAGCGGCACTAGCTGTGCGTAACGGATACCTAGGTACATGACGAAAAGGTAACCGACGAGCGAACTCATCACAACCCCTACGAGCCTGCAAGCAACACTTACCGTACAGTCCGGTCTCTTCATCTGATACGTCACATATAAAGTCTAGGGGTGATAAATGTTAGACCCCAGCAACTTTATAAGTCATGCTGATTTACGGCTCATAACAGTTCGAGGAACTACTGATAACACTTATCAGTAAACCTCGAGAACCCTGGCCAGGGATTTAGGTGTTATAGCCGATCAAACATAGCGCGACATCAACTCCCTATACCGGGTGAGACGAAACCCCTCCTATCGCTCACTGTCTCCATGTGATTTGGGACTGTACCCAAAGTCCACCTGTTTGCACGACTCAAAAGAGCCGTGGTAGGGAGGAAATCAAAGTACAGTGGGAATCACATAAGACACTATGACGATCTCGGGTCTACAGACTAACCTGTATAAGTGTCGCCAGAGAACTGCTATCTGACAATAGGTATATATACCATCTAAGAGTTCTCGGCGAGTCCTGTTCGGTGTACCCATTCTCCAATGAGCACCTGTGTACAATCTTTGATGTCAAACACCAATGGTTGTGGAATCAACTATCGCCCAGGGTCAAGAAACATACACACTAGTCTAATCCTGTAATACCGATGCCCTGTATCGATATACCCTCGACTAGGAACTATTAAAGGATATGCTTGTAGACTGCCCAGGCCCCACTAGTATGATCTCATTATAATCCTGGTAGTCAAGCATAATCCTAAGGGCTTCATCAACATGCATATAAAGATATGAAATATAACATAACACATCACATGTTAAGATGAAGATAAACCAGATAGCATACTATCATTTCGAGCAAAGATTGTTTCTGTTCATATACATGCCTAGCATCCTATACAATACAGGCCTCTAGGGCATACATATCTAACAATCTCCCACTTGCACTAAGACCTGTAGTTGATGCAATAAGTACCGACTGTCTGCACTAGAACCAGTTGCCGGCGTACCGCATGCCCAACAGCTCAAACAGTTTCTCAAACTGTACTTGAGGGATGGCCTTGGTGAATGGATCTGCTGTGTTGTCTTTCGTGTTTACTCTCCGTACCTCGATATCCTGGTGATCCACTATCTCCCTGATGAGGTGATACCGCCTCAAGATATGTCTGGATTTCTGATGGGACCTCGGTTCCTTTGGTAAAGCCATGGCTCCATTGTTATCGCAATACAGAGGTATTGGATTAGCAATGGATGGAACCACGTGAAGTTCGGAAATGAACTTCCTCATCCAGATTGCCTCTTTTGCGGCATCATTAGTAGCAATATACTCAGCTTCCATCATGGAGTCAGCGACGGTATCTTGTTTGAAACTCTTCCAACATACCGCCCTTCCATTTAGGATAAATACAAACCCTGAGATGGACTTAATATCATCCTTGTCGCTCTGGAAGCTGGAGTCGGTAAAGCCCTCCATTTGGAGATCTTCGTTACCATACACCAAGAACATTTCTTTAGTTCTTCTTAAGTACTTCAGAATGTTCTTCACAGCAGTCCAGTGTTTCTCCCCTCGGTTGGATTGATACCTACTTACTGCACTCAGTGCATAAGCTACATCTGGTCGAGTACATAAAATCGTATATATTATAGATCTTACTTCCGAAGCGTAGGGTATAATGCTCATGCAAGCCCTCTCCTCATCAGTCTTTGGAGACATCTCTTTGGAGAGGGTGATCCCGTGACAAGCGGGTAAATTACCCCTCTTGGAATCTTCCATACTAAACCTCTTTAGTATGGTGTCAATGTATTTCGATTGGGACAATCCCAATAATTTCTTAGATCTATCTTTATAGATCTTAATCCTCAGAATGTACGAGGCATCGCCCAGGTCTTTCATGGAGAACCTCTGCGATAAGAATAGTTTGACCGATTGTAGCATAGAAATATCATTTCCAATCAAGAGAATGTCGTCCATGTACAATACGAGGAATGTAACAGTACTCTCTACAATCCTTTTATAAATACATGGTTCATCCACATTTTTGATAAAACCAAACTCTTTGATTGTATCATCAAAGCAGATGTTCCAACTCTGTGATGCCTGCTTTAATCCATAAATGGATTTAAGCAGCCTGCATGCTTTTCCGCTGCTCCCACTATCAATGAAGCCTTCTGGCCGATCCATAAATACGCATTCTTCTAAATTACCATTTAGAAATTCTGTTTTAACATCCATCTGCCAGATCTCATAATCATAGTGAGCAGCTATAGCAAACAGGATTCGAATGGATTTGAGCATTGCGACTGGTGAAAAGGTTTCATCATAGTCCAAGCCTAGTCTTTGACGAAATCCTTTTTCTACCAGCCAAGCTTTATAGGTCTCCACCTGACCATCCACACCGAGCTTTCTTTTAAAGATCCATTTGCACCCTATGGGTTTTACTCCAGAAGGTGCAGCCTCCAAATTCCATACTTTGTTGGTGTGCATGGATTCCATTTCGGATCTCATGGCATCCAGCCACTTCACTGAGTCACCACTCGTAATAGCTTGCTGAAAACTAGTAGGGTCATCATCATCCATGATGCAATCTTCTCTATCACCATCATTTAGAAAACCGTAGTATCTATCAGGTGGGCGAGAAGTCCTACTAGATCTACGGAGTGGCTGAGGTATCTCAGGTTCTATCGAAACCTCAGGTTCAACCAAATCATCGGTAATTGTTTGTGTATCTAGAATTTCTTCCAGTTCTACCGCATTGCCAACAATATCATTTGTAAAAAAATCATTTTCTAAAAATATGGCATACTGAGAAACAAACACCCTTTGTTCCTCCTTGTGGTAGAAAAGATATCCATACGAGTGTTTTGGATATCCCACAAATCTACACAAAACCGACCGTGTCTCAAGTTTGTCCGAATTCTGCTTTTTCACATAAGCCGGACAACCCCATATCTTAACTTTTTTTAAGAGATGGTCTCTTCCCATACCATATCTCATATGGAGTGGTAGACACGGTTTTGGTCAAAACCCTATTCAATAGATAAATCGCAGTCTCTAATGCGTGCCCCCAGAATGATATTGATAACTCAGCATCACTTATCATAGATCGTACCATATCTAATAAGGTACGATTCCTCCTTTCCGATACACCGTTGTGTTGTGGTGTGTACGGAGGAGTGAGCCGAGAGAGAATCCCATTCTCTTTTAGGAATTCTAGAAACTCTGAGCTTAGATACTCACCTCCTCGATCTGATCGAAGTTTCTTGATACTTAAGCCTGTTTGTTTTTCTACTTCAGATTTATACTCCATGAATTTTTCGAAGGCTTCGGACTTATGTTTCAACAAGAACGCGTGCCCGAATCTCGATAAATCATCAGTGAAGGTTATGAAGTACGAAAAACCACCTCTCGCATGTGTAGACATTGGTCCACATACATCATTATGTATGAGGCCTAAGAGTTCTGTAGCTCTCTCTCCATGTCCAGTAAACGGAGTTTTGGTCATTTTACCTTTGATGCAAGATTGGAAAGTCGCATAAGATTTATATTCAAACGAGTTTAAATATCCATTTTTATGTAGCTTGGTTAGTCTTATTTCGTTAATATGACCAAATCTACAATGCCAAATGAAAGCTTCATTTATGTCTGAAACCTTTCTTTTGTTTGCGTGTTGTATATGAAAAACTGTATGCTGATTTAGGACGTATATCCCGTTATTTAATGTACCATACCCAATCAACTCTTGATTAAGGTTAATTTTCATAACATTAGATTGCAATACAAAATTATATCCAGCATTGTCCAACAACGATACAGATATAATATTACATAACATCGAAGGTACAAAATAACATTGGTTCAAAACCAATATACAACCCGACGACAAACCAAGATGATACTCTCCCACTGCAGTAGCATGTACCGAGGAACCATTCCCAACCCGGAGAGTACGATCACCTTTCTTCAAAAACCTGCTATTTCTCAGCCGCTGCAGACAATTGCAGATGTGAGATCCTGATCCAGTATCTAATGCCCAGAAAGCAGAGTTAATTGACAAACAGTTTTCTATTACAAACACACCTGAAGTGGAAGCATTTCCATGCTTCTTCTTCTTGAGGTCGGCCAAGTATCCAACGCAGTTTCTCTTCCAGTGCCCAGTCTGGTGGGAGTGGAAACATTCCCGTCGTCCTGTCGCAGCAACCCCTTTCTTGTCCCTTCCCGGTGCCTTTTTTACTCCGCCTCTCTGCTTGATGGGTTTCTTCTTCTTCTTTCCCTTGGCCTTGGTTTTCGGGACGGAGAAAGAAGATGGCCCAACAATAAGAGCGGAAGTTTTCGCTACCTTTAGTGTGCTCTCTGCACTCCTCAACATATTGAGGAGTTCAGGTAAAGACTTCTCCATGTTGTGCATGTTGAAGTTTACAATGAATTGAGCAAAGGAAGGGGAAAGGGGCTGTAGAACAATGTCAACATACTGATCGTTCTCCATGGTCTAACCCAGGTCCTCAAGTTCTTCGATAAGTCCAATCATCTTCAATATATGGTCACCTACAGATGTGCCAGCAGCCATCCGCATCTGAAACAACTTTCGAGATGCCTCGTATCGGAGAGTATGAGATTACTCTCCATACAACTCCTTTGTATGGAGAAAGATGGATTGAACATCCATCTTCTCGTGCTGCTTCTGATGTTCATTGTTCATAGAAGCAAGCGCGAAGCACTTGGCTGTTGCGCAGTCTATATCCCATGTTTTGCGGATTTCTTTATCCGCAACTGAAGAATCAGGGCCTGGGCTAGGAGGGGCTGGAGTAGTCAGGACGTATCCGACCTTATCATAGGTCAGGGAAATATTCACGTTCCTTAGCCAATCTTTGTAATTCGGTCCCGTGAGTTTATTTTTGTCTAATAAAAGCTTAAGTCCCGTCATAGGTATCTTCCATTAAGAGAGAGAAAAGAAGACACTCAGCGATTGCTCTTGCATAATTAGATTGGTTATTAATCTTATCTAATTGATGTCTCCCACTGCTTTTTATCAAATTTTCCTTAAAACCTTTTAAAAAGAAAACTAGCCAGGATTAATTGCAATCTACAAGTTCTCTAACCGGTCGGCCAGGCCAGTGTCGGTACTTCGAGGGAGGTCGTTTTCCTAGAGGCGTAACCCCATTAACACCTTTCTAGACACCTACTGGATTAGCTAATTATAAAGTGCAAAACTCTCCCGGGAGTAACTTTTACTCACAGTGGGATCAAGATCCAACTATCATATAGAAGGTATGCAAGCTCATTGCAAATTTCAACTCTTGAAATTCCCGATATGATTTTTACCCCTAGTGTCTTATGACCTTAACTATGGTCAACAAATCATAAGCACTAGTCAAGTTCTACCCGCCATTTCGGGATTGATTTAGACCCACCCGCATGAGCCTTAACTATGGTCAACAAAGTCATGCGAATGTCCTAATCGATCGCATCAAATGTTTTGTAGGAAGACATCACTTAGCTACCGTACACCACGCCTTAACTATAGTCAACAAACGTGGCACGAATACTAAGTACTCTGCTTCCTAAAATGGCTGAGGGCTACGGATGTTTTTTATGAAAACCTTTAACGTTTTTGAACTTGATAACGATGTAGAATCGAGTGAGAAGGAGTGGTTTAAGCTCCAGTTTTTAAAAATTGAATGGTTTTATAGCATTTTTCTAATCTTGCTAAAGAGGTCATTCCCGGTGAAGGGATCTCGGCCCTTTCCTTATCGAATAAGGTGCTGGATATGTAAATACCACGATGCAAAGCAAAAATTAGATCAACTATAAAATCAAATCGAGTTCTTTGTAACATTTTCCAGTTTCGCTAAAGGGGTCACTCCCGGTGAAGGGATCTCGGCCCTTTCCTCATCGAATGAGGTGCAGGATATTCAAGAATACACTATGCAAAGCAAATTCTAGAGTTACCCATTTTAAGAAGTTTGATTTTACAACATCTTTAGGTTTCTTTTCCTTAACATTAATCACATTAATGCTGTCCCATCATTTATGTTTCCTAAACATCACAGAAAAGAAATGAAAATAGAACGTACGCTTATGCCATCCGCATTCGCCATGGGTCCCCGTCATGCACCACTAGGTTACTTAACTAACGGCAGAGCGGGGGCTGGACTAGTGCGGGTGCAAAACATAAGCAATGTTTATTATATATCTCATATATAAATATAGCCATTTCAGATCACAGATGAATACATTGGATATACTAGAAATTCCGTATTTCATTCAAGCCCTTAATGAAAGACGGGTTCCATGGTCGTGATGAATAGCCAAAAACCCCACCCTAGACCCCTACGGGTGCGGCAAACTACCCGCCAAATTCCCGAAGTGAAGCAACCTCTCTCAACAAAGTGAGTAGGCCACTCGGTACTTCGAAAACCCGGTAGTTTGTGCACCCGACCTTGGGTCTATCCTAGGAGCAAAAACAGTAAAAAGAAATTATACAACGGTGGCTACAACCTCATCCCGGATGTACCCCGCAAAATAATATTACATTACATTTTACAAATTATATTTAATGAAAGAAAAGGAAAAACGCTCTTCTCACATCCCCCGCCATTCATCATGACGATCCAACACATTCATATATATATTCCATCTCATGATATACATATGTGCAACCCCCACTAATTGCCATATAGCAATTAGTGGACGTTTCAAACACATATCGAAAATCAGCAAACCCGATTGGCCAAACACTTAGAATTTCGATCGATAATTTTAAACCATGCCAACACTCGACATGTTCCAGTACACAAACAACTTTGTGAAAATTCCAGATATCCCAGAAACACTATTTCCATAATCTAAGCAAACTGCTGAAAAACGAGTCAACTCGGCCACGACTCGGCCGCGGATCGGCGGCCAAACACTGAGTTTGGCCGCGGATCCGCGGCGTTCCTAGCGAGTTAGAGTCTCATTTTTCTACAGTGTTCTTAGAAAACCCTGCATGTATTTTTAAGGCCTCTGAAAAGATTTTTTGAACACTTTAAAAAATAGACGACAGCAGGGGCAGAAAACATGTTTTCGGGAGAAAAAATTGTCGATCGAGGTTCTAACTTTTGGCTAACAATCTAATTATGGTTTAGTTAGGCTCTGATACCATGTTAGTGCATGTTGCATGCTCCCACAACTCTTGTGATGCGGCGGAAGCGATGAACGAAAATTTTCTTAGCATACAACACGCACTTAACCGAAGATCTTGTCTAAACCACAACTAGAAAGCCCTAACTAGAGATCTTATCTACTATGTTAGGTATTATACCTCGATGATACGTTCCTTCAGGTCTTCTCTTTGATGCAACTCCTTTGCTCCTTATCTTATCTTTTGATGATGTTGCCGATGTCTTCGATCTTCGGCCGCCCAAGACTTAGATGATCCACCCGAGAGTTATCGTGAAAGCTAGAAACTCTTCACAAGAGTTTAACCTTGTGACCAAGTTTGCTAGAAGAGGTCACTAGGATTATGTAGAGATTAGTGTATTGGATTAACTTAAGGTCCTAAGCTTTGGATTTACATCTCATGTGAATATTAAAGCTAGGAAGAAGAAGGAGGAGAGAAGAAGGAGAGAGAAAGTGTCTGTCATAATGAAAGAGTTCAAGCATGAGGAAAAAGGATATGGCTCCAAAAGAAATAATTGAAGCATGCATTATAAAATTAGCACCATGCTTCAATAGTAACTCCAAAACAATATAAAATAAAACAACCCATTTTCTCAACCATGCTTGGACTTTCTGATTTCCACCTCATTTTTTTATTTTCATAAAATAAATAATGTCATTATGAGGTGGCACCTTCTAGAAGGTATTCTTGTAACAATTACAAGAATACCCCTCCTCCGTATACCATATACCCGTATCCGAATTCCGAAAAATACGAATACCATTAATCCAATAATATAATACCGGTATCCAGCTTAAAACAAAGCCCACCAGTATTATCTTTCCGATTACTATTCCTTTAACAATTACACGAACATAATCGAAACCCTGCCGTAACAGCTTACGGCTGCCATAACAACTTACGGCCTCTGCTTCTTTCGCCTGAACGAGAGAACCTTCTGTGTGGGACTCTAAAGACTTGACAATACGCTGGCAGTGGGTTAAACCACAAGCACGTCAGCGGCACTAGCTGTGCGTAACGGCTACCCAGGTACACGAACAAAAGGTGTCCGACGAACGAACTCATTACAACCCCTACGAGCCTGCAAGCAACACTTACCGTACAGTCCGGTCTCTTCGTCTGATACGTCGCATATGAAGTCTAGGGGTGGTAAATGTCAGACCCCAGCAACTTTATAATTCATGCTGATTTACGGCTCATAACAATTCGAGGAACTACTGATAACACTTATCAGTAAACCTCGAAAACCCTGGCCAGGGATTTAGGTGTTATAGCCGATCAAACATAGCGCGGCATCAACTCCCTATACCGGGAGAGACGAAACCCTTCCTATCGCTCACTGTCTCCATATGATTCGGGACTGTACCCAAAGTCGACCCGTTTGTACGACTCAAAAGAGCCGTGGTAGGGAGGAAATCAAAGTACAGTGGGAATCACACAAGACACTATGACGATCTCGGGTCTACAGACTAACCTGTACAAGTGTCGCCAGAGAACTGCTATCTGACAATATATATATATTCCATCTAGGAGTTCTCGGCGAGTCCTGTTTGGTGTACCCATTCTCCAATGAGCACCTGTGTACAATCTTTGATGTCAAACACCAATGGTTGTGGAATCAACCATCGCCCAGGGTCAAGAAACGTACACACTAGTCTAATATGGTAATACCGATGCCCTGTATCGATATACCCTCGACTAGGAACTATTGAAGGATATGCTTGTAGACTGCCCAGGCCCCACTAGTATGATCTCATCATAATCTTGGTAGTCAAGTATAATCCTAAGGGCTTCATCAACATGCATATAAAGATATGAAATATAACATAACACATCACATATTAAGATGAAGATAAACCAGATAGCATACTATCAAGCAAAGATTGTTTCTGTTCATATACATGCCTAGCATCCTATACAATACAGGCCTCTAAGGCATACATATCTAACACAATTTAGTGCTCGTGCAACATGAACCATCAGTAATGGTGTGGTGTCCACTAAGTACCAAGTCAAGGCACAACAAGTAATGGTATGTAATGATGCTCATGTACAATCAACCTATATGAATATAAACTCTCAGCTATAATATCCTATCAAGCCCTGACGCATAACGCCATACGGGCGATTTCTCCGTAGATGTTAAATCTACTCACCGGTGATCTCGAGCTAGGTATATCCGACCACCTGCTTCCCCTTCTTCGCAGCGTCCGAAGTCCCCGCACTTGCCCCTAAAATCACGCAAACATAGTAAGTGCACTTAGAAATCGACCCATAATACGTACAATTACGTTTAAATCGACGCACCGACTCCAACAACCTCTAAAGTGTTCGCTTAGCATCTAACGTGTGTGTTTGACATCACCAAAACAAACCCACGACAGCAAGCTACCCGAAACACTAAATCTACGTCGGATCAATCGTATCGCACTTTGCCGTAATGCCTAAATTTAGCTAAGTGCTCGCAGATTTTGATACAAAAACAATTAGTGAAAGTTTCAAGTTCCACGAGACCATAAACATCCCCAGAGACCCCACGATCAAGACTCAAGACACCAACCCCAAATCCGGCTGCAAATTGCGGCCAGAACCTATTAATTTGCGGCTACGGTTGCAGGGAGTGGGCTTAGGTCTTTATTGTGGGTTCTACGCTTCTAAACTAGGTCTCTGTGATGGCAACTTCTCTAACAAATTTCTGGTTCGAAAGCAGATTCACTCGAGACAAAATACTATACCAAAATACGACATTTGCATAAAAAACTATAATTTTAGTGTTCTAAACAAAATCTACTAAGCAACACAACATAATTAACAACCTAAATAACAGTAGATAGGTCATTATCTATCCACACTTGCTCAAAACCCTATCTTTCCATGCTTCATGTGATTTTAGTGGCTTGATCTTGACTTGTGAAGGGTTTAAGTGAAGTTTAGTGGAGATTTGGTGTGGGTTTATGAGGATTGAGTTAGGGTTTCAGTTGAGGTATGATGTTAGAGATGAGGTGAAGAAAAATATGAGAAGGAGAAAAATGAGAGAATGAGGTGAGTGAGTGTATGAGTGAGGGTGTATGTGTGAGGGTGAGGGAACACAAATAGGGTGTGAGTTTAGATGAGCCATGCCTCCCTCTTTTCTTTCCTCATTTAATGCATGGCATGCTCGCCCCATGCCTCATGACGCATGCCATGGTCAACCCTCTCTCTCTCTTTCTCTCAAGTCAATAATTCAAAAACCCTTTTAATTAAAACTAAACATTTTAAATAAATACATTTTACAACTTAATTGAAATGGGGTTAGGTGCCATGGCTACTTAAGCATGGTTAACCCCTAATTAACCCTAGGTTAACATGCACATGTGTGTGCAAGCCCGAAATAAATATTAATAAAATATTAATTAATTTTTATAAAATATTTGAAAACTATTTTGGTAAACTTTTTATTAAAAATCCGTATTATCGCTTAATTAACACTAATTGCATTCTAAGGTGTTACAATTTTCCCCCCTTAAAGAAATTCGTCCCCGAATTTAAAAATCTTACTATGCATACATTCAAAAAGATGAGGGAATTTCTTCAGCATCTCGCTCTCGGCCTCCCAAGTGACCTCTTCACTATTCAGGATACGCCAAAGAACCTTCACAGACGACAAAGCCTTTGACCGAAATTTCTTCACCTGCCGATCCAATATCACTACCGGCTGCTCAGTGAATGAAAGATCACGCTCTTGCTGAATGGTCTGGTGCTGAATCATGCGAGAAGTATCATGAAGGTATTTGCGAAGCATCGATACATGGAATACGGGGTGAACATCTAGAAAACTGGGTCGAAGTGCCAAACGATAGGCAACGGTACCAACTCGCTCAAGGATCTCGAAAGGACCTACAAATCTGGGACTAAGCTTCCCTTTCTTCCCAAATCTTATCACGCCTTTCATCAGAGAAATCCATAGGAATACATGATCCCCCACTGCGAACTCGAGCTTATGACGACGACGGTCGGCATAAGACTTCTGTCTGCACTGGGCTGCTCTCATCCTATCCTGAATCAACTGGATCTTCTCCGTAGTCTCTTGAACTAGCTGGGTCCTAAAATCCTGCTCTCGCTGAGTTCGGTCCAACAAACTGTGGATCGACACCTTCTACCATACAAAGCCTCAAAAGGTGCCATATAAATCGTCTCCTGATAACTGTTATTGTAGGAGAACTCTATCAATGGCAAGTGACGATCCCAACTGCCACCAAAATCAAGCACGCACGCACGAAGCATATCCTCCAGAGTCTGTATAGTCTGCTCTGACTGACCATCGGTCTGCGGATGGAAAGCGGTGCTAAAGCTCAAACGGGTACCCAAAGTGTCACGCCCCGCTTCCCAAAATACGGAATACGAGGGGTTGACAAGGCCAGCCATTCTCCTACGGTAAAGGAAACATCCTTCCGTAGTCACACATGGGCTTCTAGCGTTACCTGGTAATCAGTAATCAATGCACAGGTAATGAGAATTGCAGTCACTAAATCAAAACAAATACAAAGAACTAACCGGATAGAGATCAAAGAAGTATAGCTCTGAGTCCCTGATCAAGATGTCCGCAATATCCTCGAGGTACGTTAGGTCCTGGTCCAAGTTAAATCCACTTCTCACTCTGAGCATGCATACTCAGGTCGTCAGAGCGACACAATAGCAATATATGTATATATAGATAAAAATATGAACACGTATAATAATGATAAATATGAAACAGTAAGCATGGAATAATGACATGAGCATGAAGTAGCCAATACATGTAGGTAATAGAGCAGGTAAACAGTAAAGCAGTAAACAGCATGGCAGGTGTATTGAATCAGTAAACAATGCATGTCAATGTCACTAACCCTACCAGCCTCTAAGTCTCACTATACAGGTCACTAAACCTATCGTCAGTCCAAGTGTGAGAGTCAACCACTCGTGAGTATCCCCCACCCAAGGGTAGGACCCAAGGACAAGGGAACACGGGCCCGAGTCGCTCGCTAATAATCAGTAATATCCCCATATATCTCCAGAATCGCTGTGTGTGCCGGCAATAGGACTCCCAAGATTCTGTTAAACTCACACTCAAACTACCCCACACCCCGTGGTCTATATCAAACGCCAACCATAAACTCAAATACCAGTCGGTCCATGATAAGTCTACGTGAGAACTGGAGACAGGATCTCCATCAAGCATGTCTCGACTGATACCCAAGATAAATGGACGGTGTTTGGTGCCTTACCTATGACACTAATATAAGTGCTTCCATAATCGTCCCATACCAATTATAGTCACACTTATACATGTCCCATAGACGTCGACAATACAATATATCAATAGGGTCTACTGATTGTGTACAAGTGCGTGTCACTTTCACTTATTCATTCACACTTAAAAACTAACGTACTTTCCACAATCAAACATTAATATCTAACACTGGGTAATGTACATGATCACTGGATTACCAATGCAATGACATCTATATGATATGATGAGAATACAATAATTGTGACATGAACAAAATATCATCAATCGGTGTCCTACCACTAACATAATATATTATAAATCATACATGCAGAATTAAGCGAAACAATATAAAGGGGGGTAGGCAGTATGTCTAATTATCTATCCATCAAAATTGGTTTCGCGCCAATCGGGTTTCAGGTTTGCAAGATACGGCCATTTCAATTTAAGTGTTCGCTGCTGGAAATCCGGTTTCAGAATTGGAAGTCCGTTTCGTAACACATTTTAATCCCAGTTGGGATCGTAATTAGGCGACGCTATAGTGAACAATATTTAGGTTTATCAGATTGGTTTCCAATGCAATTGGCGGATCAGTAATATCCTATATCAACAGGGCGTTATGGTCAGGTTAAGGTTGATGTGTAAAGCAAAAATTCAGCAGAACATACCGACATTACAAAATGTGTTAAAAATATCATACAGTTGAGGAATCCAGTGAGACCAGTGGGATAAGGGATCCAAATCAATTATATTCGTAACTATATAGGGTTCCACACATTTCCACATTGGTGTAAGGATATTCAGTGGATTAAAGCAGGGGTTACCTGGAATCACTGCTCTGGACTGCAGTACAGAATCGTGATTCACCACAGTTTTCTCTATTGTAACTAGTTCAACTTTAAATATCAATTATAGTGTTCTGTAGATTATTCCATTGGCTTCGATACGAGCCATGGAACGCCAAAATAATACTTGTAAAAGATTTAATATGAATTTAACGGTCTAGCATGTTCAGGAAATTCAGGTTTCGTACTGACTATCGGGAGCATCAATACATAGTTGAAACAACTGTTGTTTTCCACTAAATTTCTACAGTACCTCTATGAGTAGAAAAAAGGTTTAACGATCACTAGTTCCTCCATTTAAAGATGGGGTTTCACTTAAAAATATTGCATCAAATAGATATAAGCATTCGATTCGCAGTCGAAACGTCTGTTTCTTTTAACTAAACTAGCATTATTGGATTCTACTATTTCCATACGATGTTATCGCTAGATTTTAGACTAGATGGTGACCCAAATCAATATCACTAGAATTAATATGGTTTACTATTTAAAACAGTGCGGTAATTTTTGGTATGAACACAAACATATATATTGATCTGTTCGTTACTGTAGCATCTAAGCTAGTGACGAGCACTTGCCTCGATCGACGTGGAAAGGTGGCGATGACTCCGGTGTAGTGATGGACATCAGAAGAAATGATACGCCAACGTACTTGGTTCTTCGATGATCGGGTTCGGCTCAAACAGTGATCGGCTGCGGCTAAGGCTCGAGTGCAGCGAAAAGAGGCTTAAGCTTGACGTCTTGACTGTGGTAGGTACGGAGGCAGGCAGTGGTGCTGCAGGTGGTGGTCGGCTGTGCGGGGTTTTTTTTGATGGAAGCTAAAGAGATATGAGGATACAGTGGGGAATTGGTGAGGGCGGCGGCCATCGGATGAGGGTGCAGGTCTCGGCTGCTCGAAGGAGGTGGCCAGAAGAGGATGCTAGTGGTGGTCTGCTCCGGTGTGGTGAGGGCTCCAACGATGTGGGAAGCTCGGTGACGACGGGTGTGGCGATGGGCTCACGCGGCCACAGGGGAGAGGGTTGGGATAAGTGAGGAGGTCGAGGAAGAGGAGGACGAGGTGACGACGATGTGACGTCGACGGAGGCGTCGGTGAGGTGCACTGCAGGCGTGGGCTGCCAGTGGGGTTTCCTGTGTTTGTAGGAGATGACGGTTCCTCATCGGAGATGAAGAGGGAGAGGGGGTGTCGACGAGTTAGGTGAGGTGAGCGGAGTCGAGGGTGGAGGGGGAGCTCGGGGTGTTGGAGGCGTCGGCAGGGATGGGAGGTTGGTGAGCTTGGCTCTGTGTGTGTGAGAGAGAGGGAGCAGGAAGGACAGTTTGGAGGAAGGAGAGAGAGATGGTTACGAGGGGGAGAGAGATGGAGACGCGGTCGAGGGAGGGGTTGCGGCGGTTGCGACGACGTGTGGGCGTGGGGAACGAGCACGACGTGGGGGAGGAAAGAAAAGGAACGGGAAAGAGAGGGGAGTGGGGTGGAAGAGAGTGAGCGGGTCGGGTTGGGGAGTCGGGTCGGGTGTGGAAGCCTGGTTTGGGCTGGGCCGGGGCTGAAAAATAAAAGGGAATTAGATGTAGAGTTTTGGTTCAATGGGCCAAGGTTTGGGCTAAAAAGAAAAAGAGAAGGAAAAGAAAAAAGTAGTTGGGCTGGGCTGGGGAATGGGTTAGGGTTGAAAGATAGAAAATAAAAAGTTTAGGTTGTTTAGGGTTTTAAAATAATTAGAAATATAACTAAATAAACTTTGTAAACACCACTTTATAAAAATATGGATATTGGTGTACATCATATCCCCCTTAAAGAAAATTTCGTCCTCGAAATTTAAGATTACGATAAGCTATAAAATAATATGCGGAAAGCCACAAAATTAAGCGCTAACATATAGTTGTTTACTTAAAAGCAACTAGATAAAATCCAAGGTCTATATAAGTATAAGAAATAACGCAACTAAAAGAATAGGTCTAAATAAGCACAAGGCAGAACCATCTATAGGGATAAACTGTATGTACAATACCAGAGAATAAAATAGCAACAACAACCCATAGTGAAGGGTTTGCCGATAGGCGAAAGTATTTTAGAATAAATATATCGATCGAACGATTTTAAAATAACTTGAGAAAACCCATATGGCAAAACAATAGATGGTAAAACAAAACAGTATGTGCGACATATAATTGCGCTATTGGAAATGTGAAGAATAGTAAAGTATCCAGAAATAGTAAAACGGAAGTAGTCATTAACCCTCATATATATATATATATATATATATATTGATAAACATACAATAATGAAAACTATATTTCAAATAGCAATGTCACTGAATGTAATTATGGTAATAGGAGATAGCACAAAAAATGTATAGGGGCTAGCCAGGGTGGGGATTACATTGGAGTATGGCCCACTCAAAAAGTCAGACTGTGGTACTTCAAACTGAGTGACGAAGAGGCTGGGGTCGGGTCAGCACAGGGTGCAAGGGTGAACAGTAATGAATCCTAGAAGGAAAAGAAATTTATTGGGGAGGGAAAACGGTAATTGCATCATGGTAATCAATACTCAAAAGATTAGCGAACTCAGAAACTTTAATATCATTTATTCTCCAGAAGAATTTCAAACAAGGCAGACTCGAAGGATAGAAGGTGGCCCTAAACTATACATAGGTTTATTTGGCCAGAGCAAACAAAAGATAAATCACGTCAGGCGCGGTTATGGAAGTTCAGCGGGTTACGGTAAGCTCGCGCGCTAAGATAGGGGCGTCCATTTCCATAGCGCCTCGCAGGGTTTGCCACTGGAGGTTCTTCTGCCACGAGGTCTTCTTCTTCTGGTCCTTCTTTCTCGGCTGGAGCTTCTTCATCGAGGTCTGCTTCCACGTGATTCTCTTCTTCTGGATCTTCTTCCACTGGATTCTCCCCAAGGTCTTCCTCCCCTGGATTTTCTTCTATCGGGTCCTCCTAAGGATCTTCCTCTATCGGGTCCTCTTCAGGGTCTTCTTCCTCCTCGTCAGAATCACTGATCATGTCGACTTTTGGGGCTGCGACTCTCTCGTCCTCAGAATCGCTGTTTTCGAAAATAACCTGTAGGACGTTGATCTCGTCATCTGAACTCACCAGCATGCAGTCCAAGGAAACGCATGACCGTATGTCCTCATCGATAGGCGGCACTACTCCAGGGTGGGCCATGGCCTGAAAAGAAAGAGTCATGATCAGACAGTGGAACACCAAGAAAATAACTAGGGATATGGAGTACAAGGAAAAATATTCAGTAGATAAGGACCAAAAATCCAAATTTAGAATATTGATGCAATAAGCGGTATAAGGAAAATGAGTGGCAAGAGGACGATACATACATCACAACTCAGAATTTTATTGCATTCAACTAAAAGTTCAACAGATACAAGATTTAATACGAAAGGAAATATTTACAAAAGAGTGACAATATTTTTATTGAAAGCAGAAAGGTGATAATTCTTCTTTGATATCTAGATCGCTGCATTCTCGACAAGCGAGTGGAATCCTGCGCTGAGCCCGTACTATCCTCGAAGCTCGAACTACGAAATAACCAAGTCATTTACCAGGAGTGAAGAGTGTGGACGAATCTCCTCCTTGTAGCTCCTTCCTTCGAGGGCAACCTTGACAAGATGTTCATTGGATCCACAAATCAGGCACTGCCCTTTGGCGCTGCGACAATCTCTCTGAAGGTGTCCTGGCTTCTTACAATATCCACAACGTTGAGTTCTCCGTTGCTTCTGTTGCTGAGGAACAAATGGGCGCTTCATCTTCACCTCTTTTCCTTGTTTAATAGGGATTCCCTTACGATTGGAGGCTTCCGCTAGTGCTTGAGCCATCTGCCTTCTTAATCCTTCAGCTAACAGGTCGTTTGTTCGCTCCTGGGCTTCCTTCAAACCTTGTTGTACATTCAAAATCTCGACGGTCTGATTCTGGGGAGTGGAGATAGAAGAAGAGTCGTTGGAAGACATAGTCCTGAAACAACAAACTTTAGGACGGCATAAGGTACAAGATACAAGAATCAGAATACAATATAGAATAGGCAACGAAACAAGAATATCGGGTGAGGTGAAACTCAAGTGAGTGGAAATCATATGTAGAACTCCAAGTCACTCAAATAGAGTACAGTATTGTAACAATGCTGCAGTTCATAATTACAATCACGTAATTCTACTAAGTCACCCAAAACTCTAGCGAATGGATCAAATATGTAGCAGGACACACTATATGAATCAAGGTTATGGATAACAAGTTTACAATCTAGATCGAAAGATGTCTTAGATTGTCAAGCCCTATACGGAAACTGCAATCCCAAACGTAGCAAAACCTGGCTCTGATACCAACAAAACCATGTCACGCCCCGCTTCCCAAAATATGGAATACAAGGAGTTGACAAGGCCAGCCATGCTCCTACGGTCAAGGAAACATCCTGCCGTAGTCACACTTCGGCTTTTAGCGTTACGTGGTAATCAGTAATCAGTGCACAGGTAATGAGAAATGCAGTCATTAAATCAAAAAAAATACAAAGAACTAACCGGATAGAGATCAAAGAAGTATAGCTATGAGTCGCTGATCAAGATGTCCGCAATATCCTCGAGGTATGTCAGGTCCTGGTCCAAGCTAAATCCACTTCTCACTCTGAGCATGCTTACTCAGGTCGTTAGAGTGACACAATAGCAAAATATGTATATATAGATACAAATGTGAACACGTACAATAATGATAAATATGAAATAGTAAGCATGGAATAATGACGTGAGCATGAAGTGGCCAATACATGTAGCTAATATAGTAGGTAAACAGTAAAGCGGTATGGCAGGTGTATTGAATCAGTAAGCAATGCATGTCAATGTCACTAATCCTACCAGCCTCTAAATCTCACTGTACAGGTCGCTAAACCTATCGTCAGTCCAAGTGTGAGAGTCAACCACTCGTGAGTATCCCCCACCCAAGGGTAAGACCCAAGGACAAGGGAACACGGGCCCGAGTCGCTTGCTAATAATCAGTAATATCCCCATATATCTCCAGAATCGCTATGTGTGCTGGCAATGGGACTCCCGAGATTCTGTTGAACTCACACTCAAACTACCCCACACCCCGTGGTCTACATCAAATGCCAACCATAAACTCAAATACCAGTCGGTCCATGACAAGTCTACGCGAGAACTGAAGACAGGATCTCCATCAAGCATGTCTCGACTGATACCCAAGATAAATGGACGGTGTTTGGTACCTTACCTATGACACTAATATAAGTGCTTCCGTAATCGTCCCATACTAATTATATTCACAATTATACATGTCCCATAGACGTCGACAATGCAATATATCAATAGGGTCCGCTGATTGTGTACAAGTACGTGTCACTTTCACTTATTCATTCACACTTAATCACTAACGTACTTGCCACAATCAAACACTAATATTCAACACTGGGTAATGTACACGATCACTAGGTTACCAATGCAATGACATCTATATGATATGATGAGAATATAATAATTGTGACATGAACAAAATATCATCAGTCAGTTTCCTTGTTGGAGATAGTGCCCTCAGAGTCAATTATTGGATCACAGGCACGTGATTGCAATGATTGAGGGAGGACCTATCCCGGTAGGACAGTCTTACTCGAGATGATAGTATGCTATCTGGTTTACCTTTATCATCGTGTACTGCTTTAGGTGACCTGACAGGTCGCTATTGCACGTTGATAGAGCCCCTAGGATTCTTGCTTGACTGCCAGCAGTATGAGGGCGATCGTATAAGTGAGAGCTGGAGTCTATAAGCACATCCTTAAAAGGTCCCTAGTCGTGGGAGTTTCGAGACAGGGCATCGATTCTCCAGAGTAGACCAGTGTATACAGTCGAGACCCCGACGAGGGGCGGTGGCCGGTCTCACAAGCCACTGGTGTCAGTTGGTTCACCTAAGATGTATACAGGTGCTCATTGGGTTATGAGTACACCGGACAGGACTCGCCGGGAACATGCTAGTTGGTCTTATACCTGACGTCAGATAGCAGTTCCCAGGTGACATGTGTACAGATTAGTTCATCGACCTGGGGATCGTCATTTGTCTCGTGTGAGTTCCCACTGTGCTTTGATTACTACCCTACCACGGCTCAAAGGAGTCGTGCAAACAGGTTTTAGTTGGGTACAGTCCCGAGCCACATGGAGGCAGTGAGCAGATCTTTAGGGGTTCGTCTCTCCCGGTATTGGGGGTGAGGTCGCGCTGTGTCTAGGAGAGCCATTACACGAAGTCCTTGGCCAAGGCAGGAGATTTACTGGTAGGTATTCCAGTAGTATCTCAGGGTGTTCTGGGCTACACTCCGACACGACTTGTACCGCTTTTGGGGGTCTGACTTTTACCAACCCCCTAGGCCCGACATGCGATGCTCATAGACGAACGGATCGGACTGTACGGATATTGTCACTGGCAGGCTCAGTAGGGTGTCAGGATGAGTTCGCTCATCGACGTCCCTTTTGGTCAATAGCTGGTGGCCCGTCACGTATTGGCTTATACCTCTGACGTGCTAGTGGTTAAATCCACAGCCATAGTATTGACGAGTCTTTAGAGTCCACCACACTTACAGTTACTCAAGCTTTCGGGCGAAACGCTGTAGAGGCCGTATGGAGATATGGCAGGGTCCGATCAGATACGTGCGGTATTGCACGGATCAGGATCGGACGATTAGTACTAGAGGCCGTATAGATATATGGCAAGGTTCGATCGGATACGTGCGGTATTGCACGGATCAGGATCGAACGGATATTACTAGCCGGCTTTGGTTTAAGCCGGATCCTAGTATAGTACAGTGTAGATTTTGTCTCATTGCATTTGTATCCGGTCGGAATACAGATACGGGTGTGTATGCACAGTATCGGGGTTTTCCTGTAATTTATTACGGGACCAGTCTTCTGGAGTTGCTAGTTTGCATTCCGTTCCGGCCGGTTTTTCTTTGTTCTTTTCCGGCCGGACCTTTTGATGGAGGGTGTTATTTGCAAGTTTGCAAATAACACATTGTGGAGGGGTTTCTTGCAAATTTATTCATTATGATGGCATCTTTTCTTTTCAACCATCATTTGATTCTCTTTACATCACTTTCTTTTTGGTGATTAGAGTTTGATATGATATTGTTCTCATGATGTTTGGTTGTGGTCACCCTCCACCTTTTCCTACACTCACCTTCCTTCTTGTGTTGGTTTTATTCCTCCACCATTCTTACTTGATGAGACAGGTTACACTTGAGAGAAGAGAAAGAGAGAGTTTCATTTTGAGCTTGTGGCATTTTTCTTGATCTCATTTTCATGCTAGGAAAAATGCAAGCACCATTTTTCCTTATCTTGATTCCTCCATCATCTTCAAAGGCAACACAAACCCCAAATGAGACATAGCCTCTATACTACACATTCTACAGCAAATCTTGGATGCGTCGGCCAGCCAACTTCGCGCCTGAGTTGCCTCGGTATTGAGGTGGGAGCCCGTAAAAGATGCAGGCGATGTGGTGCCCTTCCGGCGAGGAGGCGACGACCGGTCATTCCGCAGGAGATCGGGACGACGACGAGAAGACCGGAGGACTCGGATCACTCGGTATATCTCTTCCCCATCTTGTAGTTAGCTAGAACTAGTTTAATGGTCCGATCCGGGTGTTTAGTGCGCGGTGGTGCCGGTTTGCTAAGTTCGCAAAATTAAAGTTTATCACCGCTTCCGCATTTGGCCGTCGGATTGACGGCCGGGGCCCCGCCGTGCACCTACAGTGGAATCAGAGCCTCGCCATTAACTTAGTCTAGTTTTGTTTGATGTGTTTGCATTTCCGATCGACCAAAATTCCAAAAACCCGCGTTTTCTTCACATCAGTTTTCTGTCGAATTTTTTCTGTCTCTAAAAATTTTTCAGGTTGTAGAAAATTGATGTACTAGAAGTTCTAAGAGTTCTGGGAAAATTCGAGACATTGATCCTTCAGGTAGAGCGCGGAACCGCGGCAAAACCCCCTTGGCGCCGCGGTTCCGCCGCAGGTTAGAGGGATCAATGCGTCGAACTTCTCCAGTGGGCTTCTGGGCTGATTTTAGGGGTTTTGGAATATTAATATTGGGCCCAGAATTTCTTGATGTGCTACAGTAGTGCTTGGGGGCCCACTTGTTAAAATTTGATCGATCGGATATTTTAAACACATTATTTCACAGTATTTACATTATATCTGTGACCGTGAATGTCACTTGATCGGTAAATCCTGTCTAACTGCTATAGCCCGGTTAGACGGATTTGCGAACGTGACTTTCACGTTGATGTTTTGTGGTTTTGCTGTGATGCTGCGGATCGGTCGTGGAGGATAGCCTGGATGCAATGCTAGTACAGTTTTTGTTGTATTATGTACATTTGATATTGCAGGGCGAGCGTCCGACATGTGGACTGCCGTCACTGCCTGTTTGTATTATTATTTTGGGGCACGGCCAGGTTGCGGTCGATGTACCCGTTGTATGTGTATTTTACTTTCTGTACTAGGATTACCCCGCGGAGGGGTGCACGGATAGCCGGGTTTTGGAGGGCAACAAGCCCGCATCTCATGGCATTGGGACGGAGGGGGCTTCACTCTAGAATTGGCAGGCTATTCACCGCACTCGAAGGGGGTACAGGTTGACCCAGGAGGGGTGACCAAGTTACCGGATTCCGTGAAGTGCCGGGTGGTCCATTCACGTTGCTGAAGAGGGCTGCCTCGCTTCAGGTTTTGGTGGGTAACTTGCCGCGCCCGTAGGGGTCTAGGATTTCATTGCACAGGCTATCCATACGACCAGGGGAACGTCGGGTTTCAGTAGTGGCTCTGTGAAACCCGAGGATCCCAGATATCTGTATTGTTCTGTGATGCTGTACATTTCTGTGATGTTTCATTTTTATCACGCCTTGAGCGAATATAATATATTGGTATATATATTAGTAGATGTTGTATATGTTTTACATCCACGCTAGTCCAGTCCCCGATCTGTCGTTAGCTAGCTAACCTAACGGGTAATGACGGGACCCAGTGGCGAATGCGGATGGCATATACTTACATCAGTATATTTTCGTTCTTTGTGGTGTGATCAATTGATGGGACTGCGTTGATTCGGATTAATGCAAGTTAAAACAAACCTAATCTGATGTTGTTGGAACACTTTTCAAAAAGCTGTTATTGCAAGGACGTTCACTTTTGTTTTGCATCGTGGTATTCATTTGGAATATCCTGCTCCTCAGTCGACGAGGCAAGGGCCGAGATCCCTTCACCGGAAGTGACCCCTTGGACAGAAGTTTGCGTCAGGGCATTAACTTCACTATAGCCGATTACTTTTGCTTTGCATCGTGGTATTTAGTTAGAATATCCTGCACCCCATTCTATGGGGAAAGAGCCGAGATCGCTTCACCGGGAGTGACCTCTTTAGTAAAGGTTTTTGTCACTATATTTTCTAAAAAGCTATCCGTTCCTTCAACGATATCAAGTTCATTACGTTAAAGGTTTTCGCCAGAAACCATTCGTAGCCTTCCGTCGTTTCAGACAGGTAGCACGTAGTATTCATGCTATGTTTGTTGACCTTCGTCAAGGCATAGTGCATGGTGGCTACTTGTTGCCTTTCTGCTGCATAGATAGATGTGTTGGTTTGGGACAGTCGTATAGCCTTGTTGACCTTTGTCAAGGGCTTGTACGGGTGGGTTCAAATTAACCTGGATAATGACGGGTAGAACTTGACATGTAACTTATGATTTGTTGACCTTCGTCAAGGTCATAAGAGCATGGGGTAAAAATCACATCGGGAGTTTCAAAAGAACTGAAACTTGCCAGATATGCGCATACCTTCTGGAGTGTGATACCGTGAGCGGATTCCGTCACGTTATCATGCGATGATAGTTGGATCCCGATTCCCACTGATGAGTTGGTTTACTCCTCGGGTAACCCCGACTAATTCTTCTTTCAGGTTTGGAGGAGAATTTGAGGTATAGTGGGAGGTTTCCAGATTAGATAAAGGGATAACCATTCTGATGTAGGTTAGAGTGCACGCTGAGTGTTTCTTCTCTTTCTCTCTTTGGCAGCGACCATTGACCCGACCCTAGACTATGACGCAGTGACCAAGTTGACCGAACCTTCTTAAATACTGACTTTTGGATTGTCAGAGTTGCAAACCTCATTGCCACTCCTACTTTTACCCTTTTCTCCAGGACACCCCATATTACTACGAACGTCCACTTCCATTGGACAAAACCATCGTATGGTTAGATACGAACTCGAAGGAATTCGAGGATGGTTACCGGTTCTGGAGAAAACGGATAGGATTATTCAGTTGTCTTTTCCCTTTTACCTTCTCTCAAGTTGTGAGTACTCCTTGGTTTAGGAGATAGTACACCTATTACGCAAATTGGATAGTCTTCTTCCAAACCTTAGGCTGGTGCCGAACAGTGGGGAATGAAGAAAACCAATTAGCATAACGATGGTGTGCAGAAGGTATTAAGTTAAGACAAAGCAAGGGATTAGTAAGAGGGCAAAGTAAATTGCGACTGATATTCACGACCAAACCAAGTATTTCTTCGCCAATCCTAAATCACCTTTGTATTTCTCTAGGACACTCCGTATCACTACGAAGATCCCAGTTCATTGGATCTCGTATGGTTATATACAAACTCGAAAGGAACTTGTTCCAGTTCGGGGATGGATCCTGGTTCAGGAGAAATAGGAATAAGGTTTATTCGGTTGTCTTTTATCTTCACCTTCTCTCGCATTGCGAGTGCTCCTAGGACTAGGATAGTACACCCATTATGCTTATTGGATAGTCTTCTTCCAAACCATAGGCTGGTGCCGAACGGTAGGGAAGGAAGAAAACCATTTGGCCTAAGGGGTGTGCAGAAGGTAATGACTAAAGACATATAAAGGGATTTGGAGAGGTGGAAAAGAATTATACGGTTATAGTTGTGAATCTGGATAATGGTAGAGGCATTACTAGGAATACCAGGATACCCCATCGAAACATTTCAATATTTCAGTTCAACTGTGTACTGTTAAAAGAAAACTGATTTCCCGATTAGACACTTGCTCCAGGGTATGTATTTACCAGGTTTGATTCTCACATTTGTATGGTTTTACAGATGATGAGTGGGAGTAAGTTATTGGGAATTGGGTGATCATCCTCATTATATTGAGATTCGTTGTAATCAGTGATATTTGAGGAGATCACCTGGGCTGTTTGCCGGTCGGCAAATATTTGTTTTTGAATATCCGCTGTTGTACACCAATTTCAAATTGATATATCTGTACGTCTATTTTCATAGAGTGAGATATACCTTTTGATATTATGTCGATGACATTTACCTATATCAGTGGATGGTTAGGTAAGGAGCATTAAACAACGGTGTAATTCTTCTTAACCATAAGTACAGTTTTCAACCTACGACACACAGTGAAAGAGTTGTTAGACTCAGCGGACTTATACAGAGTATTGTATGTTGTCCAGTGTCCATTAAGACAGAGGGGTTGGTCCTCATACTATAATCTGTTTACTTTTAACTTCTCTAGTTCTTAGACATGTGTTTCGTAGAAACACAGGGTCTATGTTTTGAGGAGTTATAGGTATTTGAATAGAGTAGAGAACCAGGTATAGCAAGTATCGGGATTCTTCAAAGTGATCGAAGATGTAGATACTTGTGTATGGTATTCAGTTGATAGTAATGATAAAGAGAAATTGCTTCTCTTTCAGGTTACTCATAATTGGAAGCATTCCTAAGTTGAGTAACGCTGATCGGCCTCTTTCCATTTAGTTGACATGCACTGGAGACAGCTGCATGATTTGAATCTGGTTCAATTAAATCAGTGCCTCTGGTTCTATATTGGATATAGAACAGTTCATATCTTAACGATGTTAAGGTACGGGGAGTTGTCCGGCTTATGATTAAAACCAGACACTGGACAACTCAAGGCACGTTTCTGTAATGGTTGTTTGTGGGTTGACCCAGGCTATGACGAGGGTTGACTTTCTACCATCTGGCAGATCAATAGAAATATTGTTCTAGACTCGCCACAGTTTTATTAAAAATGGATTTTTTCAAAAACAGTAGTGGGAGTATGGTAGAACTGGAAGTGATTCCAGAACCGCAAACGATTACTGAAGATTTGATAAGGAACCTAAAGATTCAATCTGATTTGACATTCCATTGGCCACTCCGCAGATAAGGTGGGTAACTTCAGGCAACCGAGAGGTACTCCGGTAGCCTCAAGGACGGTGACAGGGAAGTTCTTGTTTACCCACACTTGCCATTGTTGTTGTTCCAGGCTGCGAGACCCGGCAGGAGGATGAGTATAGAATCGTTCTAAACTAGCTTTAGAAGTGCACGTCTATATGACTCTGCCAGAGGGTTGTCGTAGTCAGTGGGAGCAGCGGAAGCATTGGTGGACATCGGGCTTATGTCTATTTATAGACTAAAGCAGATATAGCGGAGATAGATCATCTATTTCTGATGTGACAGTCATAGGTTTGACGTCATCAGAATAGGGGATGGATCTGTTGAGAAGGTAGTAGGGTGTGATATCCGGGTTTTGGATGACATACACAAAGTAGGAAGTGACATTCCTATACTACGATCGGTTATACTTTGGTCGTCACACAGTGGTTTCTCCACAAGGGACTTGGACATTATATCAGACATACTGGTTACTAGATCTATGGTTTTTAGATCTAGATTTGGGTGGTTTCCCAATCAGGGTACTTTGACAGCATTCTAAGAGTATTTAGAATGGACGACTCCTGGCACGGTAGTGTACCTGCAGGTGATGGAGTCACCCTCTCTAAAGGTGTCTTATAGACTAAAGTAGAGAGGGATGTGCATGATTGGCAGATCACTTGCTTAGGCAATTGAGTCAATCATGAGATGTCAAGTACCACACCAGATGTTGTTCTTGCACTAGATGCAATAAGTTGACATTGATCCAATCCTGGAGAAACAGTCGGAAGCAGTTTTAGAACATAAGTGGGTATTCTAGGGATATGATAACGATAGCCTCATTTGGGAGACAATTATCATTCCAAGCTTCCAAGGTGACATGGACGACAAGGAGGTTGTCAGAGTTATATTTTTCCCTCTGACGAGGGGCAGTATTCTGGACAGGTGATCCAGGCAGATACTGAGGGAGGCATGGCGCAGGATACTGATTAAGTTCAGTTGATGACACAGTCTAAGAAGTTTGGATTTGGAGTTCATTTATGAGCTAGGTCCCATCAGACATTCAGACATTCTAAGACAGGTATTACTCATTTCGGGAGATGGCTTTCTCCGCGAACTTGAGATATAGAGAGAGTCATAGAAAGAAACATCCAAGCGGATCCACTCACTGAGGCTATTCCTCGAACGCAATAGTTTCGCAAACGAGTTTTGTGAGACTGACTAGTAGGGGAGTTGGGTGTTCGGTATCACACGGGCTGTGAGTATGCGACATCGCAATAATTAGCCTTGAGTGCAAGTGGGAGATTGTTGGAGATAGTACCCTCAGAGTCAATTATTGGATCACAGGCACGTGGTTGCAATGATTGAGGGAGGACCTATCCCGGTAGGATAGTCTTACTCGAGATGATAGTATGCTATCTGGTTTACCTTTATCATCGTGTACTGTTTTAGGTGACCTGACAGGTCACTATTGCACGTTGATAGAGCCCCTAGGATTCTTGCTTGACTGCCAGCAGTATGAGGGCGATCATATAAGTGAGAGCTGGAGTTTATAAGCACATCCTTAAAAGGTCCCTAGTCATGGGAGTTTTAAGACAGGGCATCGATTCTCCAGAGTAGACCAGTGTATACAGTCGAGACCCCGACGAGGGGCGGTGGCCGGTCTCACAAGCCACTGGTGTCAGTTGGTTCACCTAAGATGTATACAGGTGCTCATTGGGTTATGAGTACACCGGACAGGACTCGCCGGGAATATGCTAGTTGGTCTTATACCTGACGTCAGATAGCAGTTCCCAGGTGACATGTGTACAGGTTAGTTCATCGACCTGGGGATCGTCATTTGTCTCGTGTGAGTTCCCACCGTGCTTTGATTACTACCCTACCACGGCTCAAAGGAGTCGTGCAAACAGGTTTTAATTGGGTACAGTCCCGAGCCACATGGAGGAAGTGAGCGGATCTTCAGGGGTTCGTCTCTTCCGGTATTGGGGGTGAGGTCGCGCTGTGTCTAGGAGAGCCATTACACGAAGTCCTTGGCCAAGGCAGGAGATTTACTGGTAGGTATTCCAGTAGTATCTCAAGGTGTTCTGGGCTACACTCCGACACGACTTGTACCGCTTTTAGGCTACACTCCGACACGACATGCGATGCTCATAGAAGAACGGACCGGACTGTACGGATATTGTCACTGACAGGCTCAGTAGGGTGTCAGGATGAGTTCGCTCATCGACGTCCCTTTTGGTCAATAGCTGGTGGCCCGTCAGACGCTAGGTATAATACCAACTAGCAAGTTCCCGGCGAGTCCTGTCCGGTGCACTCATAACCCAATGAGAACCTGTATACATCTTAGGTGATCCAACCGACACCAATGACTTGTGATACCGGCCACCGCCCCTCATCGGGGTCTCGACCGTATACACTAGTCTACTCCGGAGTATCGATGCCCTGTCTCGAAACTCCCACGACTAGGGACCACTTTTAAGGATGTGCTTATAGACTACCCAACTCTCACGTATATGATCGCCATCATACTGTTGGTAGTCAAGCAGGATCCTATGGGCTCTATCAACGTGTAATAGTGAACAGTAATGTCACCTAAAGCTGTACACGATGATAAAGGCAAACTAGATAGCATACTATCATCTCGAGTAAGACTGTCCTACCGGTATAGGTCCTCCCTCAATCATTGCAATCACGTACCTGCGATCCAATAATTAACTTTGAGGGCACTACATCCAACAATCTCCCACTTGCACTTAAGGCTAATTATTGCGATGTCGCATACTCACAGCCCGTGTGATACCGAACACCCAACCCCTCTACTAATCAGTTTCATAAAGCTCGTTTGTAAAACTCTTGTGTTCGAGAAATATCCTCAGTGAGTGGATCCGCCCTGATGTTTCTTTCTATGTCTCTCTTAATCTCAAATTCGCGGAGAAAGTATCTCCCGAATTGAGTAACACCTGTCTTAGAATATGTCTGGATATCTGATGGTACCTAGTTCATAAATGAACTCCAAATCCAAACTTCTTAGACTGTATCGTCAACTGAACCTAATCAGTATCCGCTTGGACCACCTGTCCAAAATGCTGCCCCTCGTCAGAGGGAAAACTATAACTCTGACAATCACTTTGTCATCCATGTCACCTTGGAAGTCTGGAATGATAACCGTCTCCCGAAGGAGGCTGCCGTCATCAAATCCCTAGAACATCCACTCATGTTCTAAAACTGCTTCCGAATGTTTCTCCAGGATTGGAATAATATAAAATTATTGTATCTAGTGCAAAAACAACATCTGGTGTGGTACTTGACATCTCATGATTGACTCAATTGCCTAAGTAAGTGATCTGCCAATCATGTACATCCCTCTCCCCTTTAGTCTGTAAGACGCCTTTAAAGAGGGTGACTCCATCACCTGCAGGTATACCACCATGCCAGGAGTCATCTATTCTAAATACCTTTAGAATACTGTCTAAGTACCCAGATTGGAAAACTACCCAAATCTAGATCTAAAACTATAGATCTAGTAACCAGAATGTCTGATATTATATCCATATCCTGTGTGGAGAAACAACTGTGAGACAACCAAAGTATAACCGATCGTAGTATAGGAATTTTACTTCCTACTCAGTGTATGTCATCCAAATACCAGGACATCACACTCTACTACCTTCTTAACAGATCCATCCCCTATTCTGATGAAGTCAAACCCATGTCTATCACATCAAAAATAGATGATCTCTCTCCGCTATATCTGCTCGAGTCTATAAATAGACATAAGCTACTTGCCCACTATGCTTCCGCTGCTCCCACTGACTACAACAACCCTCTGGCAGAATAATTTATACGTGCACTTCTAAAACTAGTTTAGAACGACGATATACTTAACCTCCTGCCGGGTCTCATAGCTTGGAACAACAGCAGTGTCAAGTCTGGGTAAACAAGAACCTCTCTGTCACCGTCCTTGAAACTACCGGAGTACCTCTCGGGTGTTTGACGTTACCCACCATATCTGCGGAGTGGCTAATGGAATATCAAACCTGATTGAATCTTTAAGTCCTATTAAATTTTCCGTAATTGTTTGCGGTTTTGGAATCACTTCCAGTTCTACCATACTCCCACTACTGTTTTCTGAAAAAGTCCATTTTACTAAAACTGTGGCGAGTCAAGAACAATATCACAATTGATCTTCTAGATGGTAGAAAATCAACCCTCGTCATAGCCTGGGTCAACCCACAAACTGTCATTACAGAAACGTGCCTTGAGTCATCCAGAGTCTGGTTTTAACTATAAGCCGGACAACTCCGCGTACGTTAACATCGTTAAGATATAAACCATTCTATATCCAATATAGAAACTTTGGCACTGATTTAATTGGAACCAGATTTAAATCATGCAACTGTCTCCAGCACATGTCAACTTTAATAAAAAGAGGCTGATCAGCATTACTCAACTTAGGAGTACATCCAATTATGAGTAACCCGAAAGAGAAACAAGTTTCTCAAAATCATTACTATCGACTGAATACCAATCACAAGTATCTACATCTTCAATCTCTTTGAAGAATCCCGATACTTGCGACACATGGTTCTCTACTTTATTCTTGTAGCTATAACTTCTCAAAACTTAGACCTTGTATTTCTACGAAACACTTGTCTAAAAACTAGAGAAGTCACAAGTAAACAGAACATAGTACGAGGACCAACCCCTTTGTCCTAATGGACACTGGACAACATACAATACTCTGTATGAGTCCCCTGAGTTGAATAACTCAAAACCTATGCATCGTAGGTTGAAAACCGTACTTATGGTTAAGAACTACTCCGCTGTTCAATACTCCTTACCCAATCGTCAACTGATATAGGTAAATATCATGGACATAATTTCAAAAAGTTATATCTCACTTTAAAAAAATAAACGTACAGATAGATCAGTTTGAAATTGGTGCACAACAACGGATACTAAAAACCAAATACTTGCCGTCTGGAAAAAACCCAGGCGATTTCCTCAAATATCACCAATTACAACGAATTCCGATATAATGAGGATGATCACCATTTTCCCAATAACATACTCCCACTCATCATCTGTAAAACCATACAGATATAAGAATGAAACCTGGTAAATACATACCCTGGAGCAAGTGTCTAATTGGGAAATTAGTTTTCCTTTAACAATGCACAGTGAAACTGAAACATGAAAATGTTTCGAAGGGGTATCCTGGTATTCCTAGTAATGCCTCTTCCATAATCGAATTCATGACTGTAACCGTATATTTCTTTACCATCTCTCCAAATCGCTTTATTTGTCTTTAGTCGTTACCTTCTGTACACCATCGTTAGGCTTAATGGTTTTCTTCCTTCCCTACCGTTCGGCCCAGCCTATGGTTTGGAAGAAGACTATCCAATAAACGTAATAGGTGTACCCTCCTAAACCAAAGGAGTACTCGCAACCTGAGAGAATGTGATGATAAAAGACAACTGAATAAACCTTATTCTATTCCTCCTCAACTGGAGAAAAGTAAAGGTGAAATAGGAGTGGCGATGATCTACGCAGTTTGGTCGTGAATGATAGCAGTCGCAATTTACTTTGCCCTCTTTCTAATCCCTTCATATGTCTTTACTTATTACCTTTTGTACACCCTACTTAGGCTAATTGGTTTTCTCATTTCCCTACCTTTCGGCACCTGCCTATGGTTTGGAAGAAGACTATCCAATAAGCATAATAGGTGTACTCTCCTAAACCAAGGAGCCCTCGCAACCTGAGAGAAGGTGATGATAAAAGACAACTGAATAAACCAATTCAATTTCTCCTGAACTTGAATCCATCCTCGAAGAAGTCCCTTCGAGTTCGTATATAACCATACGATGGATTTATCCAATGAAAGTGGATGTTCGTAGTGATACGAGGTGTTCTGGAGAAATGCAATGGGTAAAATAAGGAGCGGCAATGACTTATACAACTCAGACAATCCAAAAGCCAGTAATTTAAAAAAGTTCGGTCAACTTGGTCACTGAGTTATAGTCTAGGGTCGATCAATGGTCGCTGCCAAAGAGAGAGAGAAAAGAAACACTCTGCGTGCACTCTAACCTCGATCAGAATGGTTATCACTTTATCTAATCAGGAAACCTCCCACTGTATCGTCAAATTCTCCTCCAAACCTGAAAGAAGAATTAGTCGGGATCACCCGAAGAGTAAACCAACTCATCGGTGGGAATCGGGATCCAACTATCATCGCATGATAATGTGAAGGAATCCACTCACGTTATCACACTCCAGAAGGTATGCGCATGCCTGAAAAGTTTCAGTTTCTTTAGAAACTCCCGATATGGATTTTTACCCCATGCTCTTATGATCTTGACGAAGGCCAACAAATCATAAGTCACATGTCAAGTTCTACCCGTCATTATCTTGTTAATTTGATCCCACCCGTACATACCCCTGACGTTGGCCAAATGGCAGTACGACTGTCCCAAACCAACTCATCTATCTATGCAACAGAAAGGTAACAAGCAGCTACCATCCATTATGCCTTGAAGAAGGCCAACAAACATACCATGAATACTACGTGTTACCCGTCTGAAATGACGGAGGGCTACGACTGGTTTTTAGCGAAAAACCTTTAACGTAATGAACTTGATCTCGTTGAAGGAAACTGATAGCTTTTTACAAATATATAGTGGCGAAAACCTTTGCTAAAAAGGTCACTCCCGGTGAAGGGATCTCGGCTCTTTCCTCGTGGAATGAGGTGCAGGATATT
This sequence comes from Agapanthus africanus, assembly GCA_030015575.1. Taxonomy (NCBI): domain Eukaryota; kingdom Viridiplantae; phylum Streptophyta; class Magnoliopsida; order Asparagales; family Amaryllidaceae; genus Agapanthus; species Agapanthus africanus. The sequence goes on along the minus strand of CM057337.1, from coordinate 1,010,241,054 downwards.
CCAACTGAATACCGTGATGCAAAGCAACAAGTAATCGACTATAGTGAAGTTATTATCCTGACGCAAACTTCCGCCCAAGGGGTCACTCCCGGTGAAGGGATCTCGGCACTTGCCTCATCGAATGAGGTGCAGGATATTCCAACTGAATACCACTGTGCAAAACAAAAGAAAATGTCCTTGTAATAGCAATTTTTGAAAACTGTTCCAACAACGTCAAACAAGTTTTTTTTCCTTTGTATTGATCAAAATCAACGCAGTCCCATCAATTAATCACACCAGAAAAGAACGAAAATAAAATATACGTATATACCATCTGCATTCGTCACTGGGTCCCGTTATCACTCGTTAGGCTACTTAACTAACGACAGAGCGGGGACTGGACTAGTGCGGGTGCAAAACATATACAACATCTACTAGTATATATACCAATATACAATAATCGCTCTGGGCGTGATAAATGCAACATTACAGAAAATTAATAAGTATCACAGAACAATACAGATAATCTGGGATCCCCGGGTTTCACAGAGCCGTTGCTGAAACCCGACGTTCCCCTGGTCGTGTGGATAGCCTGTGCAATGAAACCTAGACCCCTACGGGTGCTGCAGGTCACCCGCCAAAACCTGAAGCGAGGCAGCCCCCTACAGCAAAGTGAATGGACCACCCTGCACTTCACGGAATTCGGTAACTTGAGCACCCCTTCTTGGGTCAACATGTACCCCCTACGAGTGCGGTGAATAGTCTGCCAATTCTAGAGTGAGGCCCCCTGCCTCTCAAAGCCATGAGATGCGGACCCGTTGCCCTCCAGAACCCGGCTATCCGGGCACTCCGTCGCGGGGTAAATCATGTACAGAAATGAAAAATATATACAACGGGTACATCGACCTCATCCCGGTCGTGCCCCAAATGAATAATATACAAACAGGCAGCAACGGCAGTCCATATGTTGGACGCTCGCCCCGCAATATCAAATGTACAAATAAATCCAAACTGTACAACCATTGCACACAGCTATCCACCACGACAAATCCGCAACATCACAGCACAACACAGAACATCAACGCGAATGTCATGTTCGCAAACCCATCTAAAAGAGCTATAGCAATTAGACACGATTTACCGCTCAAATGACATTCACGGTTGGAGATATAATGTAAGTACTGTAAACTAACACGTTTAAAATTCCGATCGACAAAATTTCCGGAAGTGGGCCCTAAGTACTACTCCGGTACTCAAATAAAATCTGGACCCAAACAAAATATTCCAGAAACCATAATTCCACATGAAAGACCACCAGAAGAAAAATGGTGCACTGAAGCCCCAAAACGGCGGCTGAACCGCGGCCAATACAAGGCTTGTGCGGCGGTTCCGCGGCGGTCTTGAATGATCAGTCGACAAAATTTCGTCCAGAGTCTTAAAAAAGCCTGCACGATTTTCTGAGATACTCAAAATAATTTTTAGACCAGTTTAAAAATTAGACAGAAACTTTATCATGAAAAATGCGGTTTTGGAAATTTCGTTCGATCGATATTTTAAACACGTTAGAACAAGCTAGTAAAGGTTAATGGAGTGGCTTTGATACCATGTAAGTCTACGGTAGCGCCCCGGCATTCTATCTGAGGCCAAACGCGGAACAAAAACTTTTACAACTAGTGCTATCGCATACTATAACCCGGATCTTGCCATTAACACTAAACTAGAAAACAACAAAGATGATAGAATGGCTATACCGATCGATCCGTGTCCTTCGGTCTTTAGCCATCATCCAACGCTCCTCGTGGCATCTCCGATCTCCTGTCTCCTCGTCGAGGTGGCACCACATCAACAGATCTTTATACGGGCTCCCGCCTCTATACCGAGGCAACTCGGACATGAAGTATGTTAACCGACATGTCCAAGAGGAAGTAGAGAATGAGTGGAATACTTTGTCTTAAACACCCTAGGGTTCTCATCACATGAGAGGGTTAGGGTGGAGGTTGAAGAAGATGCTAAGAGATGGAAATTGTGAGCCGAAGAAACTATCAAGAGAGCAAAGACCCAAGCATAATAACTTGCGATGATTTTTTTCTTTTATGAGTAGATATATATAAGGTTGTGTAAAGAAAATATCTCATGAAAAAATATCTCCCAAAAATATCTATAAAAACCCTAAATATCTACACCCAAAACAAACTACCATTAATTCTATCATGACTCACTTAGTGACTCATTAGCACGAGTCACTAATGAACATGCTAGAAGAAATATGTCATCCATATGAGTCACACTTTCCAAATCCAATAATCATTTAAACCAAAATGATTAACCCAAAAAGAAATGCATCTTCTAAAGTAATCTCGTAACGGATTACGAGAATACCCCTCACCTGTAAATACATACCTGTATCCGTATTCCGACCGAATACGAATACGATGAGACTAAAATATTCCGACTCAATATAATACTTGGATCCGGCTTAAACCAAAGCCCACCAGTATTATCTGTCCGAACTATGACACGTGCACAAGTGCACGTGCATGTTCGAACCCTGCCATAAAACCATACGGCCTCTACAACGTTTTGCCCAAACTTAAGAAAATATCTGTGGGGGACTCTAAAGACTCGTCAATACTTTGGCAGTGGGTTTAACCACAAGCCGTCAGTGGTACTAGCTGTACGTAACGGCTGCCCATGTATTGACAGAAAGGGAAGCTGATGAGCGAACTCATCCTGAAACCCTACTGATCCTATCAGTGACAATATACGTACAGTCCGATCCGGTCGTCTATAAGCATCGCATATCGGGCCTAGGGGCCTGGAAACATCAGACCCCCAACAGCGGTATAAGTCGTGTCAGAGTGTAGCCTAGAACACCTTGAGATACTACTGGAGTACCTACCAGTAAATCTCCTGTCTCGGCCGAGGGCTTTGTGTAATGGCTCTCCTAGACACAGCGCGATCTCACCCCCAATACCGGGAGAGATGAATCCCCTGCCGATCCGCTCACTGCCTCCATATGGCTCGGGACTGTACCCAACTAAAACCTGTTTGCACGACTCCTTTGAGCCGTGGTAGGGTAATAATCAATGCACAGTGGGAACTCACACGCGACAAATGACGATCTCAGGTCGATGAATTAACCTGTACACATGTCACCTAGGAACTGCTATCAGATGCTAGGTATAATACCAACTAGCAGGTTCCCGGCGAGTCCTGTCCGGTGCACTCATAACCCAATGAGCACCTGTATACATCTTAGGTGATCCAACCGACATCAATGGCTTGTGAGACCGGCCACCCCCCTTCGTCGGGGTCTCGACTGTATACACTACTCTACTCCGGAGTATCGATGCCCTGTATCGAAACTCTTACGACTAGGGACCACTTTTAAGGATGTGCTTATAGACTACCCAACTCTCACGTATATGATCGCCATCATACTGTTGGTAGTCAAGCAGGATCCTATGGGCTTTATCAACGTGTAATAGTGAACAGTAATGTCACCTAAAGCTATACACGTTGATAAAGGCAAACCAGATAGCATACTATCATCTCGAGTAAAACTGTCCTACCGGTATAGGTCCTCCCTCAATCATTGCAATCACATACCTGCGATCCAATAATTGAATTTGAGGGCACTACATACAACACTGGTGGTGCTACCCGAAGACTTAAATGAATAGCCATCGCTGTTAAGAACAACCGAGATCCAATGAGAATTAGCGTGTAGCTTCTTGTCTTTGACATAAAGAAAGAAGGTTGTAATAACGAAACGGACATGCGAGAATTTATTCCTTGCCGTGCTAGTGGACTAAGAAAGACATAGAAGGATATTATATTAACATCGAATGCGGGGTTTAATGATTTCGAGGTTCCATTAAGTCACTTAGAAAGAAGTGCTCGCTTGGCGAGTGGATATTTCTTAGATCTGACTCTTTCTTCACGTAGGATAATACTCTACGGAGATCGTTGGCGGTACAGTCTGGGCGATCAATAAAATAATTTGATGTGATTTTCTCACCCGCGCCAAATAAATCAAAACTCTCCCGTTTTATAGGAGCTCACAATCTCTCCGGACACCGTTCGAGTTGAGGAGAGTTTCCCGATCCTTGATCGAAGGTCTGGTATCCGCCCCTAATTCAATAAAAGCTCGCGACTACTCATTCTTAGGCATACTCATCCTCGCGCCTTACCGCCCCTCTTTACGCGAACGAATCCGTATGTCTGCTTTGAGAATGGCCGACTGAGCCTGCCTTGAGTTAAATTCCCCGTCAGGTTGGAGAAACTACGACGTGTGTCTTGATCTTGATAACTGAATCACGGCCGGACGCTATATTTCATCCGGGGTCTCGTTCATGCGGCGATGAAATTGGAAGACCAATGAAGAATCCCAACACACCAGATTCGTTCTAGAGCTTTCTATGCCCCCTTTACTAGGATTGGCGAATCCACCGACTCACATCGAATACGAACGCCTTTCTCGACAAACTAGCCCACGTCTTTCTATCGGACTAGACCGAATGAAATAGCTTGTTCCGTGATACAAAACCCCCTTACTCGCCAGAATCTTTGGGCTTTCTGTGTTTAGCAAACATACATTAGAAAAAACGAAGAATTTTTGCCAATGTATGTTTGCCATTAGAAGAAGGGTTTGGAAGAATCCAGATGTTCGGTACCCCTCTTGGGCGGCACTTTCTAACCAGTTCGCAGTTTCGTCCCCGAATAACAACTCCTTCGAGGAAGTGAGGACCTTCTTCGATCAACCAGAACCTAACAATCTTTCTACGACTACGTTGGCTCAATCTGCAAATAGACTGGACAGACGTGATAGATGTTTTCCCCGCTTAGATCTGGTTGCGTTACCTCTCTCTCGCTCGGGTGGGAGCCACGATCCGACGGCACCATTAGCGACAGGAGTATTAGCCCTGGCTATAGTATATAATCCATCTATTGAAGAAAGGCCTAAAGCAGCACCTAACTAAGAAATGGACGAGAAGAAGGCGCCACGCACGCCTTCTCAAGGGCTACCACTACCACAGCTGGCAAAGCCCGCAAGAGCCGGACATCCAGCAATGAGGTGCCGAGCAGCTTCTCGTTCTCGAAAGCCATCTTAATGCAGCAGCAGCAGTGCCGTCGATCCCGATCTCGATCTGAAGTAGCAGAGCCAGTTGCATCATAAGTCAGAGCATCAATCTCTTAATCCAGTACTGTCTTTCTTTTTTTCATCGATCATGCCCACCGAGGGCCTAAGATTCAGTAGATCTAGTTCCAGGTAAAGAGTTGGATCAACAGCCCAATCTTCGTTTCTCTTTTCCGTTAACTGACAGGGACCAAAGGTGACGGCTACTACTTCCGCTTTCGGTCGTTATGCATTCCTTTATGAGCTCCACAATGAAAATTCCCGATAGAAAGAAAGACCCGGGTAATAGATAAGGAAAATCAAAACCGATAACTATATTGGTGGTGCTGTTCCTTTACCGACTCCGTCTGTCTCAGATCTTTGGTTGGCGGACCATCGGCTGCTTATTGCAAAGTGTCTTATCGAAGCATAGTCAAATGGTTAGACATTTTTAGAGGATGAATGATGCCTTTGCTTCCGCAATCCAAAGCCTCCGGATCTTAAGATTTCGGATTCTATGGTGAAGCCCTTCTTTCTAGATGGAATGGATGAATCAGTTGGTAAACTTACGAAGAGAGGGCTTTTTATTATTATTCTAGGAACATATCAATAAAGGTTGACATGACCTCTACGATCAATCACCGCTAAAGGCTCGCAGCCATACTTCAATGGTCAAGTGTACTTTCTTTGCTTGGTCCTTCGGGTGTACGGGAAATCTTATTCTTGTTAGTTCGAAATGTAGATCCTGCTACTAAGGAAACGATTGATTCAGAGCATGATTTCAGTAAATTTTTCTCCCATAGAACAACGAACACCAGTGGGGGAACCAGCGCTTAGTAAGCGGCAGATCTGGCGCACAAATGTGTCCTATCTTCCGCACTACATCAAAAAAGATTTAGCTCCAGATCAGTCGTCGTCTTCCTTGTACCCCCCCAACTCATGCCGCACAAGATCTAGAGGTCTTTCTCTTTCACGCTTCCGGAGCTTTTCGATAGAATCGGGTTTTTTCTGTAATATCTGATATTCCCTAGGGCGGCCTTTCTTTACCTCAAGGTTGGCGTTGCCTCCCACTTGAAGGGCCTAATAATAACCCTTTCATAAATATATGTGCTCTCGTTTCTTTACATCACAAGTTTTGAATCCTAAGAATGACCACTGCGTGGGGAGGGTCGCATAATTGAAGGAATCTTGATCGTTATTCCTCAAACAAAATGGTGCGAACGTTTTGTTATTGAATAATGGCATGACCCAGGTTAGTTGCTCTCCCTCACACTTTTCCACGAATAACTCTTCAATGAGACTTTTCTTGCCCTCATTCTGGAGGGACCTTCGCTCTTTCCATGTGTTCTTACTATGAAAAGAAGGATCCAGCTTCTTTAGTGGTATTACTAAATAGTCCATCCAGTAAGGAGAAATTGTATTCGTACGCTCCCCAGTGTGCATACATAAATGTATGGTAATTATTCGGTGAATTGTCCGTTTTCACATCTTTGAACTCGTAACTGATTCTTACGAACGATTTACCGACAATTTCGTCTTCACTCGCACTTTTTGTCGGCATATCGTCCGCTCTTGTGATTGAGGTTGTGTTGATCGGTCCAAGTAAGTTCCTTCACCCCGTTAGGTCATCCTTGTTCTTTGAGGAGGCACTTTCAATGTACCAACGAGTGAAGCTCGTGTAGAGAGTGAAGTCTTTTTAAGACCTTCGCGATCGGAAGGAGTGTAGCGTAGTGAATGGCTAAGTGTTCTCTGAAATCTTAAGAGTTATAGCTCCTTGTTATCTGTAGCTCTTACATGTCCTTTCGTTACCGAGTTGAGCTTTAGTCGAGTAGTTTTCTTTTTCAAGAACAACTGACACTTTCAGTAAGTAAACTAAGTGAGAGAGCGGAGATCCCTTTGCGAGCGAACGGAGAAAGTAATATCGACAAGCACTTCTTACAGGGCTGGTCTCAACATTTATATTCGACTGGGTTAAGGACTACATAATCTTTCCCCCTCAAACCAGATCTTTTTTTTATTTCTCTAAATACCACCTATCTGTATTGGATGCTCGCCCTAAACGATGAACCTTTCATATTCTATATTTCTATTTACCTAACGGGTTGAGCGAGCTGAACTTCCTTTTCCCTATCTAATCCGTTGGCTTTGGCACCTGCTCTAAAGCAAGCAAATAGGTTCTCCCCTTATAGATGGCCCCCTTCACATGCTTACTGGATTACAGGTTGGCTTGCTAGCTAATAGGGCTTAGAGCCCAGGGAGTGATGAAATTGTTCGATCTGAACCCTTTAAGAGAGAAGAAACCTTCGCCCGCCCACCATGCTACGCGAAAGATGAACTTCAACTTCAATAAGTAACCTTTAGAAGCCCGTTTCTCTCTTGAAGGGCTTTGGCCCCGGGCCACAAGTTGAATTACTTTATTTCACCCAGAAAGGAAAGGACATGTATACAGAACTTGAATGTTACCAACTCCCAAACAAACTCGTGAAGTGAAGGTTGTTGGAAAAGTCAAGGATTGTGTAGTACAGTCCCAGGAAAAGAAAATCCTTATGTCTATTCAAGTAGTAGATGTTCCTGGCTTGTGTTTCTTAACGCTACACATGCTATTCGAAGGAATAAGAGATGCGTCCTTATTCAACAACACCGGCCCTGCTTTGGTTTGTTCATTCCTTGAGGTAAGGTGGCGTTCCCTAATATTGGTGGAAGAGCTGCAATTTATGTTGTGGCAACAACCACCCCGCAACAAGACGCATTAGATGGAGTTCAACCTATCACTGACTTGAATCACTGAACTCACCTCAAACTAGTTGTATTACCCAGTCCCCAAGCAGAAGCACTCTCACTTCCACAAAGATAAGCAAGACTCTTTCTAGATCGGACGACAGGAACTCATTTTTTGATCACCGACACCGAAAGCAGGACTAAAAAAAGCAGCAGTCAAGAACAGTTTTGGAGAACTCTCATTCGGCTTGTCGGTCGGAATAAAGCAGTAACCTTTTGACTTTGTTGAACACTTAAATATTTCTATTCTCTTTCTCTGCTTGATGTTCCAAGCCAAAGAGCTGAGTCTGGGCATCACTGCCTTAGGACTGCGAATATCCCCAGTTGTCAGAGCTTGGCTAGTTACTTCTATTAAGGTGATAACACAGTCTTAGTTCAAACCCGGGATCACTTTCATCTAGCCAGGATGCTTGCATAAGCTATCGATAAGACTAAACAGAAGAAAGGGGACTTCTGTAGAGGGAAGCACTAGCCTTACGAGGACAGCACGAGGGGCTAACTAACGGATGTGCTCGGGGACAACCCGGAAAGAATCAGTAGGCAATGATGAAGAACACAGCTTCGTAATGAATCTTCTTTGCTGGGTACGATTACCCCACGAAGAACGAGGAACACAGCTTAACAAAGAACCCCATATTTAGAGAAAAGAGATCAAAAGCAGACGCAGTGAAACCGGGTTAAAGAACGCGTATCTCCGAACTTAACTAAAAGTAAAGCAAAAGAGGTTCACTCGAGCAAGGGATTACATCGCCTAACTAGAGGAAGCCTTCAATTCCCTTAGTGTGAAATGGGTAGTTTTCAAAAAGTAGAAGAAACTGGGTTTTTTAACCCTTAGGTCGGTTGAATGCTTATTCCATTCAGGAAACTCTTCAACCAGGTCAGATCACTTGATATTACTACCCGGAACGAAAGGCAAGGATCAAAGCTCTTCCTTGAAGCTGGCTCAGCTAGTCTTTCCAATTGCTAGACATTTATCCGATGGCTAGTGGGGAGCTGTTTCGAGTCCTCGTTGATCGTAGTGAAGCTACCAGCCGAAGCGGGTTGAGTGACCCTCTTATCATCATCCGAGGCAAGAACAAACCGTAATAGCAGAGTCGCTATTACTCTTAGAACCGCTATCGTCGAATCTTCCTAAGGTAGTTCATACTTGCTCACTCGTAAGGTATTTAACTTGAGCAAGAAAACGGATGTGCTACCGCACAACGGCTTTCGCGCTAGCACTCACTCCGTTGTTTGGTCGTGCCGGGTAAACGGATGAGCGTGCTAGCACGAAAGCCTTGCTTGGTTAGGAAAATTGGGTCGATGCCCAAAAACATGGGGTTTCATGAAATTGACTACTTGGCGTGACGTCGTTCACTCGTCAACTCTTGTTTTAGCTCAAAAACACGGAGTTTCATGAACTTGACAAAAAATCGACATGGTACCCACTCGTAAACTCGAGGTCTACCCCAAAAACACGGGGTTTCATGAAATGTTCACGTAAACAACTCATCGTTCACTCGTAAACTTGTGAAATAGCTAAAAAAAAACACGGGTTTGATAATAAAACAACTCTCACATATAACAACTCTTACTTAACGTGAACTAACCAGAAGACGTAAACGACAAGTTACGTGGTTCACTCAACACCCCGACACTTTGACTCAAGAGAAAGCTCAAAAGCCCGTTCACTACGTTCACTGACAAAACCATGAGGTATAACTCAAAACCACCATACGGTCGAGCAATTCTTGCCCCTTCTTGGTACCATTAGGATATCGGTTTCACACGGTTGTGCGATGTCTAAAAGGATGGCATTCTGCCTTAACCACACAAGTCAGCAAATCAACCACCATCGATGTCGTTCACTCTGTTCACTCATTCCAGCTACTCTTCTCAAGGCACACACGGGCATCTCTGTCCTTACCCGGCACGAGTAAGGAAGTATTTACTACCTTTGATTACGTGTTCAAGACCCGGTACTACGGGTATGAGATGCGGCAGAAAATACCAAGAAATAGGTGTAGAATCAACTCGCAGAAATGCCCGGTCAAAGAAGGGCTTGCTAGAACTCTGAAGAAAGGCTTAAAGCAGAGCTTTCTCGCTGACTCAGGAAAGGCTCAATCATCAGAAATGGTTCGAGGAGAGCTTCAATCGAAAAAAAAGCCTACTTATTCTACTTCTGCTCGAAAACCTTATTTGGCAGTAGTGGCAAGCAAAAGCTAATGTTATCCACTGACTGTATTCACTAGTCTCCTTCTCTGGTGAGAATGGAGATGTATAAAGTGACCTAAGACCCTCCCCTTACCTTACAAGTAAGCAAGTAAACTACCAGCAAAAAAATGGATGCAGCAAGAAAACTCCTGCAGCGCTAGCGTGCCCATCCCTTGCTTGGTCCTTACGACACAGACTTCTTCGAAGATTAGCAAGGGGCCTTTTGGGAATCGAACCTCTCAAGAGATTCCTTTTTTTTATACGATGTCTACATGCAAGCAAGATGGGTGTGGGTTATCCACATCAAAGAAAAGATAGAAAAGAAGGATGGATAGCACGTGTAAGCCCTTATCTTCAGTCTTATTTTTTTTTAGGGAGTTTAGGCTTCTTGTGTGTGAGAAAAGAAAGAGAGAAAAGAGACTGTATTTGGATGAGTCTAGATCTGGCTTCTTGTCTGTGCTAGCTAACCTGATATCGGAAGCTTTGTAGCTCCCTGTGTACTCGACTATTCAATCCATGTTGACTTTTAAGCATTCCAGTTTACCTCGCTGCTCTCCATCCTTTCTTTGTATGGATTCACTGTTTGGCCTTCTTGTCGAGTCTTGAAGGAGGATGAGTGTTATAGTGATCCTATGGCTCAATCATGGTTTAGCCGGCCCAATGGTGCATACTCCCCTTCCATGTCAACCGGAAGAAAGGGTCTCTTGATCCTATCTTGTCATCACGTGAAGCGCAAACTCCTCCTAATCAGCTTCTGATCGATGATGAGAGCCTTTATCTTCTGTGTCTCTACTTGTTAACGGCCAAGAAATCAAGTGAGATTGAGCTACTTTGGAAAGCGGTATCCATCTGAATGAGACTGACGCAACCTAGGGTGACAAAGATAGATGGGGTGAATGCTTAGAGTAAGATCAAGCAAGAGTTTGAAAGGGGGCATCCGCCTTAGAGAAGGGAGCCCTTTGTCAAGCGATTGCAGTGACTACAGAAGCCGAACAAGTTTCACGGAACAGAAAAAGGAAGAAGGATTAAGTTAGGGTTGCAGTGGATCTCTGAAAGAAGAATAGAGAAAGGCTCAATCGGAAAAACAAAACAGACAATAGAAACTGTGGGCATGATAATCAAATGTTCGTTGCAGTGAATGGTTCTGAGGCAACCACAGGACCCGGAGACTCCTTCCTTCCCTCCTCCTATATACGCGATAGAGAGGGAGAAGTAACCTACCCTCTTTATATCCCAAAGTGCTTCAATCTCAACCGGCCTATTCTAGTCCCTGGAAGCGGCTTGATGTGCTATTAGCCATTCCCCCCTTTCCCGTTGGCCCGTAGCGGACTCTCGAGAAGAGAAATATAACTGCTAGTTTCGGCTATCTTTCCTGTTCAAATAAAGCAAGTGGACCAACTCGAACGTAGCTTGCTTTTCGGGTGTCAGTATAGGTAGGTCATAGAAAGAAAAAAGTGCTTTTCGGTAAGCGTTATTAGCTTCCGGCTCATTCGTATGCTCATCATATTCATGTCACCATAACCTGTAAAAAACCATCATTTCAAACCATCCTGTTACAGGGAATCTTTGGATATCAGTTCAAAGGGAGCGCCGAAGACCGAAAGTGAACTAGCCCTACTCGTGTACAGAGATGGCACCCTCCCACTCACTGGACCAAACACCTCAAAGTTATTGAAGGAGAACCCACCTTTAGTTGATGTTCCACGTTCTCCTGCCTATAAGGTAGTTTTGACTTGAGCAAGAAAACGGATGTGCTACCGCACAACGGCCTTCGCGCTAGCGCTCACTCTGTTGTTTGATCATTAGGGTCAGGCTTCATGATCAGATATGAATTCCCGATGCAACAAGTAATGACACCAATCGCTTAGAGCTTGTACTATAGCGTAGAACTCTACTTCATATGTTTCGAATTTCCGCTAAGCATCATTTCACTTTTTGCATTAGAATGCAACGGGCTTCTTGACTTAAGACTGCGCCAACTCCCACATGAGATGCATCACAAGACACCTCAAAGATTTTCTCAAAATCAGGGAGTTTCAAAACTGGAGCTTGGGTCATCTTAGTCTTTATGTCTTCAAAATAGAGTGGCTGCTGCAGTCCATACAAAAGGTCCTTTCTTCAAGCACTCACTAATGGGTGCGGTGCCATTATGGTGATTAAGTTTCTAATGAACCTTCGGTAAAATGTGGCCAATCCATGATCGCACTTCATGAATATTAGTAGGGACAGGCCAATCTACTATGGCTTGGATCTTTTCGGGATCTGCTTCAACTCCTTTAGCTGAGACTAAGAATCCCAAAAAGATAACGGAAGGACACAAAAAAGTGAACTTCTTGAGGAAGATATAGAAAGATTCTTGCCTTAATAACCTTAAAAAGTTGTCTTAGGTGCTCTTCATGATCTTCGGCAGTTCGGCTGTAAACAAGGATGTCATCAAAATAGACCACAATGAACTTATCGATGTAAGGCCTCAACACCTGAGTCATCATTCACATGAATGTGCTCGGTGCATTGGTTAGCCCAACAAAAAAAAGGCATGACTAACCATTCATATAGACATCTTTCGTTTTGAAGGCAGCCTTCCATTCATCTTCAGGCCTTCTCCGTCTTTGATGGTATCCACTTCTGAAGTCTTTTTTGGAAAAGATAGTGGAACCAGCGATCATATAAAGCATGTCGTCTAGCCGTGGGATAGGGAATCCATATTTCATGGTTATTTTCTTTATAGCTTGGCTATCGACACACATGCTCCACGATCCATCCTTCTTAGGGGTAAGCACAGCTGGAACTCCGCAAGGGCTCATACTTCCGCGAATGAAACCCTTCTCCAGTAGTTCATCTACCTGTTGCTTCAGCTCAGCATACTCCGATGGGTTCATGCGATAAGCAGGCAGATTTGGCAGAGTGGCTCCTTATTTCTTGTATGTCAAAATCCCTAACGACAAGTAAACCTTCAATCATGGAGTAGTATAAAGTTACTTATTCCCACCCTAATAGATTGTATAAGACGTTAGTACTTGCTTACGCAACACCTCCCCAATCTATCTTTTACACGGACAGCGTTCTCAATCTTAGATCTTACACCGGACTAGATTGCCGGCCTAACAGGTCGAGCACAAGTATGCGCTACCTTGACCTATAACGTTCGGCACACAGGTTCCACCATCTTCTCAATCACACAGATTGCAAACGTCGAAAGATGAAACATTTTGTAACACCTTAGAATGCGATTAGTTTTAATTAAGCGATAATGCGGATTTTTATTAAAAAGTTTACCAAAATAGTTTTCAAATATTTTATAAAAATTAATTAATATTTTATTAATATTTATTTCGGGCTTGCACACACATGTGCATATTAACCTAGGGTTAATTAAGGGTTAACCATGCTTAAGTAGCCATGGCACCTAACCCCATTTCAATTAAGTTGTAAAATGTATTTATTTAAAATGTTTAGTTTTAATTAAAAGGGTTTTTGAATTGTTGACTTGAGAGAGAGAGAGAGGGGGTTGACCATGGCATGCATCATGAGGCATGGGGTAAGCATGCCATGCATTAAATGAGGAGAGAGAAGAGGGAGGCATGGTTCATCTAAACTCACACCCCATTTGTGTTCCCTCACCCTCACACATACACTCATTCACTTCATTCTCTCATTTTTCTCCTTCTCATATTTTTCTTCACCTCATCTCTAACCTCATCCCTCAACTGAAACCCTAACTCAATCCTCACAAACCCACACCAAATCTCCACTAAACTTCACTTAAATCCTTCACAAGTCAAGATCAAGCCACTAGGATCACTTGGAGCATGGAAAGATAGGATTTTGAGCAAGTGTGGATAGGTAATGACCTCTTTACTGTTAATTATGTTGTGTTTCTTAGTAGATATTGTTTAGAACACTAAAATTAGAGTTTTTATGCAAATGTCGTATTTTGGTATATTATTGTGTCTCGAGTGAATATGCTTTCGAACCAGGAATTTGTTGGAGAAGTTGCCATCACAGAGACCTAGTTTAGAGGCATAGAACCTACCACAAAAACCTGAGCCCACTCCCTGCAACCGTGGCCGCAATTTAATAGGTTCTAGCCGCAATTTGCGGCCGGATTTAATAGGCATTTCGGCAAAGTGCGATACGATTGATCTGATGTAGATTTAGTGTTTCGGGTAGCTTGTTGTCGTGGGTTTGTTTTAGTGATGTCGACCACATACGTTGGCCGCTAAGAGAACACTTTAGAGGGTGCTGGAGTCGGTGCGTCGATTTAAACGTAATTGTACGTATTATGGGTCGATTTCTAGGTGCACTTGCTATGTTTGCGTGATTTTAGGGGCAAGTGCGGGGACTTCGGACGCTGCGAAGAAGGAAAAGCAGGTGGTCGGATATACCTAACTCGAGATCACCGGTGAGTAGATTTAACATCTACGGGGAAATCGACCGTATGGCGTTATGCGTCAAGGCTTGATAGGATATTATAGCCACATGTTTATATTCATATAGGTTGATTGTGTATGAGAATCATTACATACCATTACTTGTTGTGCCTTGACTTAATACTTAGTGGACATTGCACCATTACTCACGGTTTATGTTGCACGAGCACTAAATTGTATACTACACTCACACCGTCGGTATTTGCCATGACACGCACAACATATACTCATATGCAGTATTGTATTGTATTGTTATTGATATTGACACATGGATTATTTTTCTATTCCGCATATGAGATACATCGTGCATACATACTTACATGTATACACCCATACTTGTTATAGCTACATGTGCACCTTTAGATGATGTTGGATTTGATTTTGGAGAAATTGGGAACTGCATGATATATTTAAAAACTGAATTCATTTAAAAGAGCGGTTTTCCCTTGATATGCTCATATTACTGTTTTATGTTGCATATATCACATTTCATGGATTTACGCATTGAGATATGGATTTCATGTGATTTCTAGATTTGAGAACCGTGGTATTATTTTAAGAAAGTATGCATTGTTTTGAAAATCCGGTTTCTCTTGATATGATATTTCAGTGCGTCCACCATGCGTTTTCTCGGTTCTGAGACGTGTGATAGAAACCCGATTCGAGGAGCTGGATGATCCGTTTGTGGGTTCATGGTGGACCCGGTATGGTATCCCGGGGCAAGAAAGGGATGTTGCGCAGTAGACGATGAGCCTGGCAGAGGGAATACTACCTACCGGTGATTGGTTGGACCTGGCGGTTATCTGGAGGATACCGACCGGAGTCGAGAGATGGATATGGGTCGATCCGGACTGAAGGAGCCCGAGAGCCGATCCGGACAGACGGAGCCCGTGGGCCGATCCAGACTGACGGAGCCCGATATATGTGGATTTGCGTGTCGATGTTGGACACGAGTATTTCATGATGTTTTCGAGTGCCGATGTTAGGCGCTCAAGTTCCATGAGATTTACAGGATATGAGGGCCGATCAGAGTGACGGTGCCTGAGGTATTGGGATTTGGGGTGTCGTTGATGGACACCGGGTTTTTCCACGATGATGATTCGTGATGATGATATGTTTTATCCCATACTCAGCATTCATTGATATGCATTGCTTCATGTATTTGTAGTACCTGATAGAGTACCTTTCATGATTGTTGCATAGCCATATTGATATATTATGCTATCAGATTACATGTGTTAGAGTATCGCCGTACGTGCATACCTGCGATTATCTGTACGATGTTACTTACTATTCACGAGTTGGTAACTCACCCCCGTTGTGACACAGTATTTTGCAGGTTGACCATCAGAGTAGTCGCGGCAGGGCTATCTTACTGTATCTTTTTGCAGCGGATATCGCTACGGTTGGTTGTGGGCCGTTTTGCTGTAGGTGGGTTGCTGTTATCTGATTCTGCATTCATCGTATATCTCTTATTGTATCTAGTACTCTCTATCTACCATTTCATTTATTGACTTAGAGACGAGTTGTGATGACGGATATTGTATATTTTGTGACTCTGGGTGTCGAGCTCGTGTGAGCCGACTTTTATTATGCAGTTTTATCTCTTTTGCTGTTTTCATCTTATATTGCCTATTTCTTCGCTACGGCGTCGTATATTATGCTTGTGGTGGTTGTATCCGCCTTTGGGCGTGATTTGCTCCCGTTTGGGGATGCTTTATTTATATCACATGTTGTTTTACTTATATCTTATGTTTGTACCCGTTTCGAGGCTAGTTTTTACAAAGGAGGTGCTGCTGAAATTTTTAAGAAAATAAACTTAAGTTTAAAGATTTTTACATGAGATTTCAAAATTTTTTTAACAATGTTTTTATCAGTTACTACTTTTGATGGTTTAGATTTCTGGGTTTTCGGCTTACTTAAATTGTGTTACGCCGGTTGACGTCACGTGGTTTAAGTGCCAGTCACGTGCCAAATTTTGGGTCGTGACAAAGTTGGTAAAGCCAGGTTTTTACCTTTCGGAGTGTAGGATGACCTTGGTATGATGGAGTAGGTAACTTAAGCAGAGTGACGTAGGGTATGTATGTTCCGCGGTATATTTACGACACGGTACTCCGCTTAAGTGACCTTAGGACTTGTTGGTTGAAATTCCTTCCGTGATTATATACATCCTTGTGATTTGATTTCCTTGTTCTTATCTAATCCTGTTTTCATTTCTAGCCATTATGCCGCCGAAGACTATGAGGGCGCAGAGAGCAGCCGTGAGAGCCGAGGTCAAAGTTGGCTCATCGGAGACGAGGACTGACCAGGGCGGTACGCCCGTTGTTCAGGAGCAGATTGATCCACCTTCGCTTGATCGTAATACTAGGCTAGAGGCCGGTATGCAGGATTTACGATAGATGATGGGATCGTTAGTCGAGGCTAGTAGAGCGCAGAGACAGGAGGTTGTCCCACCTTTTACGGGACCGCGATGGTGCCTACCGTTCATGCAATTGTACCTGCAGCTACGGAGGTTATCACCGTATCATTATCCGAGTTCATGAGGCTGAAGCCTACGATTTTCACCGGCACTGATGCAGCTGAGGATCCGCAGTCATTTATCGATCGGATGGCCAGGATATGTCGTTCGCTGAGATGCTCCGACGCGAGATGGGTAGAGTTCGCGAGTTTTCATCTAGAAGGTCTTGCCCAGAAGTGGTGCGAGTCTTTAGAGAGGGGCAGAGCCGTAGGTCTTTCTCCTATGACCTGGGCTGAGTTCGTGACGGTTTTTCTTGCCCGTTTTCTTCCGCAGAGCGTCAGGGATGCTCGAGCGCGCAGTTTCGAGTCATTATGTCAGACTCCGGGTATGACGGTGGCAGATTACGATGTGCAATTTACCGAGCTATCTGTGTATGCTCCGTATTTGGTGGACACTGAGGAAATGCAGGTCAAGAGGTTTGTTCGAGGCTTGCTTATTCAGTTGTTCCTCGCTATCAGCGCACAGCATTATGATACATATGCAGCAGCAGTGGACGCAGCCCAATTGGTTGAGGAGCGTCTTTCCGAGACGTCGGTCGTTCCAGAACTGAAGATGGTTCGTACTGGTATATGAGCATGGAGACAGATGTTTAGACACCGCAACAGATTTCGTTCAAGTAGCAGAGGCTTTGGGACGAGGCCGGTTATTTAGTACTTATCCCCCGGAGGGTCAGCAGTCATCGTTTGGATGCTTCCGGTGCGGGAGTTTTTATCATCGTGTTTGAGATTGTACTGAGCCACGTGAGGACGAGGCAGCCGTACCACATGTTACCTTAACACCTTCCCTACCTCAGAGAGCATTGCCTCTTGCGCCAGTTGTTGCTCCACGTCAGACTTATGCTCAGAGAGGTCGTGGTCGCGGAGGGTTTGTTCAGAGAGGACAGGGTGGTAGAGGCGGAGGACAGCCAGTTGCAGGTAGAGGGCAGGAACGAGTTTTTGCTTTGACTAATCAGGACGCGCAGGCGTCCAATGCAGTGGTTTCAGGTACTCTTTCAGTATATTTGTCACGCCCCGCTTCCCAGAGTACGCTAGATTGGGCACGTGACATAGCCAACCATGCAACCTGTGGGTAGGAAGTATCCATCCACAGTCACATTATGGCTGTAGAGATATCAAGAACAAGCTAAACAATCTAAAAACATGTCCATAATCCAGAATAACAAGAGTCAATAATAAATAAATGCGGAAGCAAATAATCCAATACAAATAACTGAAAGGTATGTCCCATAATGCGGGCTCACATCAGGAAATGAATGCAGGAAATAAAACTAACTACTACTAAACTCACAGCTCAGCCTGCTGGCTGAAGTACTCCTGCTCGGACTGCGACAGCGGTACAGAATCTGGGCCATGCAAAACCCAGACGTCAGCGCGTCATGTCAAAAAGTAATATAATATGAACAATGTAACATGCCATGCAAAAATAAACATGAATTAAGCATTAATGTGAAACAAGCAGTGCAGGGTAGTGTGCAGTCGGTAACTAAACTGTTCTATCAGGTTTTCTAGTCTAAAGTCTTTAAAATCAATTGATGAATCGTCGATGTAACTCAATAGTATCCCGTACATACCCGGGACCACGGCCACAATATTCTCGGCTGCAGCCGAGACATGCCGCTAGGCATAAAACAGGAATGTGTACACTCGATAGTATCCCGTACATACCCGAGACCACGGCCACAATATTCTCGGCTGAAACCGAGACATGCCGCTAGGCACAAAACAGGAATGTGTACACTCAATACAGGTAGTGAACTGTCGAGTTAAAGTCAGATTTCACCTTTGATTTCCCCATACCCCCAAGTTATATGTGTCGAGTCAGGTATTCAGTAATCAAGAACTAATGCCAACACAGGATCAGGTAAAAGCAGGTTTGTCTGGATAGACAACAGGAACGGTCCATGAGGACTACATGTCAGGTTTGTTGGCACTAGGCACAAGATCAGGTAACAGGTCGGGTCATGGTACATCAGGTCAAGTCAACAGTATACGGTACCAAGTCAGGTGAATCAATATATACATGTGTAGCAATGTCAGGTCAAGATGTACGCAATATCGTGAGTGTGCTCCCAATCAGATATATAATCACACGTGGGTATTAACAACATGAAATAAACAATGAATTAAATAATAAGCAGTTTCATTCAATCACAAGAGTGCAGGAATACAATGTAGCCGTTTAGTCATGTTAACAGGTTTAAGCACCCTTAGCAGTGCAATGATTTATGTGACGGTTCAATATAGTTATATCAGGTTAAATGCATACGAGTGTCCGAATGTAACAGAACTACATGGATAATTGCCACCATCTATTTAACAGTAAAATGTGATCAAACGGGTAGATTTGATTATTGGGTTTCAATTGCGAACTGTAAGTTTCATGTTTAACCGTAAAATGATTTAATGCAATTTATAACCGAAATGGAAAACGATTGTACCAAGCTAATTTTACAGGTTTAGGATGTCAATACATATATAATTATACTGTATAGCATGTAGCAAGGGGTACTTGCCTCAACGGGTCGCGAACCGGGAAAAACGGAACGTAACGTCGGCGGGGAAACTCGCGACGGACGCACGGTTCACGGATTGAACCTAAACAACGAACCAAGGAACCACACGGGTCAGAGTACTCTGCTGGATCGTCGGGACACGTCGCCGGCACGGCCGGATTTCGGCGAGCACAAAAACAGTGAATAGGGTTACGAACGGGTGTAGATCTAGAGAAAGAAAGAAATGACCAGAGAAGGAAGAAGCTGGGGAAACTCACTGGTCCCAGATGGCACTAGCGACGACGGTGTGATCCACAGCGGCGAGAACGGCGTCTCCGGTGATCTGCAGCAAAGATCCAGCGGGTGCTTTCAGTTCTGGAAAATGAAGAGAGGAAAAGTGAGGTAGAGAGACACTTACATGGTGTTCTGGGGTGGTCGGGGATCGTCGGCGACGGCCAGGGTCGGAGCAGGTGGTCGCCGGCGGCGTCTCAGACGATGCAGAGGAGTGCAGGAAAAATGCTGGCGGTCGCGGCCACGCAAGGTGCACGGGGGTGGAAGAAAGGAGGTATGGGCGAGGCGAGGCAGACGAGGCGAGGGTGCTAGTGGCGCTGTCGCCGGCGTCGGGGCTGCGGCAACAAGGATGGAGGTGGCTAGGGTTGAGGGCTCGTGATGGGTTCTGTTGCGTTCTGGAAAAAAATATGGGAGGGGAAAATATATAAAAGGTGGGAGAGAGAAAGAGATTGGGGGGGGGGAGAGAGAGATCTGTGATGGGTAGAAAGAGAGAGATAGAGAAAGATAGAGAGAGCGATTGAAGAGGTGGGGCCCATGGGAAGTTATTTGCTTCATGATGATTGGCTGGATAAAAGATTTCAGAGGTTTTAAAAAAAATATACAAAGATTAATTAACAGTAAAGATATATAAGTTAACGAAATATATATGGTTTTAAATATTATTAAAATTTGGGATTTTGGCGCCAAATGAAACATTTCCAAATCGCACACGGGTTGGGTCCAAAAATTCAAAATTTAAATAATAGGATTTTAAGCGGGTTCCAAATTTTGAAATTGAGTGTTTTATGATTAAAAAGCATACCCCCAAGACGGACACCTGTACGCGCGCGTAGCCGTCCAAACTCGCCCGTTTCACCGAACAGGACGAGAACACGATGCACGGACGCTATCACAAGGCTAGGGGTGTCGAGTAGGCCAAAATAGATATTTTTAATTTCATTTTAGATGCTAAAATTTGTTATGTGCATAAATGACTATGCCAGATAAAATTTTACAGTAAGTGACAAACAGGCAGGCTAAATGAACTGGGTACCACATTAATGCTCAAACAGTAACAGAAATTAGTAGTATTGGGCTCGGGTGTTACATTATACCCAACTACAAAAGGAATTTCGTCCTCGAAATTCCAAGAATACAAGATAGAGAACTACAGAAAAAGGTGAGAAAACTTCTGCCGGATCTCATCTTCTCGTTCCCAAGTGGACTCTCCATGCGATCGATTACCCCGAGAAACAAGCACAAGGGGGATAACCTTATTCTTAAGAACATTTTCCCTTCGATCCACGATTTCAACCGGTCGGTCCTCAAAATTCAAGTCTTCTCGTACTGCTAGCTCCGAATGATCCAAAATGTGTGTTTCATCTCGAACGTACCTTCATAGTTGAGATACGTGAAACACATCGTGCACACCTGCCAAGGACTGCGCTAACGCCAAACGGTACGCTACCTCTCCAACACGCTCCAATATCTCAAAGGGTCCAACGAATCGAGGACTAAGCTTTCCTCGACTCCCAAAAAGAATCACCCCTCTAGTCGGTGATATCTTCAAGAATACCAAATCACCCACGGCGAACTCTAGAGGTCTTCTTGACGTGTCAGCCCAACTCTTCTGTCTGTCTTGAGGTGCCTTCATATGACTCCTGATAGTGTTAACCTTCTCAATTGTCTGTACAACCAAATCTGGTCCCAATAATCTTCGTTCACCGACATCATCCCAACACACAGGTGAACGGCATTTACGACTATACATGGCTTCAAATAGAGTCATCTGGATAGTTTCCTGAAAACTGTTGTTGTAAGAAAACTCCACCAAATGTAGATGATCCTCCCAAGAACCCTTGAAGTCCAACGTGCATGCTCTCAACATATCTTCAAGAGTTTGGATCGTTCTCTCTGACTGGCCATCAGTTTGAGGATGATAAGCTGTGCTAAACTTCAATCGAGTCCCCAAACTTTCCTGTAAACTCCTCCAGAAGTGTGATAAGAATCGAGTGTCCCGATCGGACACGATGCTCACCAGTACTCCATGCAATCTTACAATCTCCTACATGTACCGCTCTACCAGTGTCTCTGTTGATTGACCAACCCGGAAGGGAATAAAGTGAGATGCCTTGGTCAACCGATCAACAATCACCCATACTGCATTGTTGCCTTTTGGACTCCGCGGTAAAGCCGTCATGAAATCTATGGTTATATGCTCCCACTTCCACTGAGAAATCGGAAGTGGTTGCAATAAACCAGCAACCCTTTGATGTTCAGCCTTAACTTGCTGACACACCAAGCACTTAGCCACAAAGCGAGCAATCTCCCGTTTCATGCCTTCCCACCAGAAATGCTGTCGAATATCACGGTACATCTTTGTGCCTTCTGGATGTACAGAATAAGCCGAACTGTGAGCCTCCTTCATAAACTCTTCACGAACATCTCCCTTTGGCACACACAAACGGCTACCATACCTCAACGAACCATCTTCGTAGATCAGTAAATCTGTTCGTAGTCCAGCTTCAACCTGCTCTCGAAACTTTTGCAGTCTAGGATCCTGCGATTGTGCTGCCTTAATTTTCTCAACCAAAGACGACTGCACTTGCAGCTGCATCAACTGTCCTGTAGAACGCGGTAGCACAACCTCCAAGTCAAATCTTCGAAAATCTGCAACGATCTCCTTCTGCATAGTTAACACCTGAATTGCTGGTAACCGGCTAAGCGCATCCGGCACAACATTCACCTTCCCCGGATGGTACTTAAGATCAAGATCGTAATCAGCCATCAGCTCCAACCATCTACGCTGCCTCATATTCAGCTCCTTCTGAGTGAACACATACTTCAAGCTCTTATGATCTGTAAAGACTTCGACTCTTTCACCCAAAAGGTAATGTCTCCAAATCTTCAAAGCGAAAATCACAGCCGCAAGCTCCAAGTCATGAGTTGGATAATTCTTCTCATGGGTCTTCAATTGTCTCGATGCGTACGCTACAACTTTTCCATGCTGCATCAAAACACATCCTAATCCTTTTCCAGATGCGTCGCTGTGAATCACCAATCCTCAGGAATTGTCTGGCACGGTCAGAATATGGGCGGTTATCAACTTCTGCTTCAACGTCTCAAAAGCTAATGCACATTTATCTGTCAATACAAAAGGTATCTTCTTGCGCGTAAGCTTGGTCAACGGCTCTGCCAGACGAGCAAAGTTCCTCACAAATCTCCTGTAGTATCCGGCTAATCTAAGGAAACTTCTTATCTCAGCAACATTCTTTGGAATAGACCAATCTCGAACTGCTGCAATCTTTTCTGGATCGACGGCAATGCCATCGCCAGACACAACATGCCCTAAAAACTTCACTTCCTCCAGCCAAAACTCGCACTTACTCATCTTCGCATACAATTTCTCCTGTCTCAACGTCTGCAGTGCGATCTTCAAGTGCTCTGTATGCTCCTCAAAGCTCTTCGAGTAAACCAGAATATCTACAATAAACACCACAATAAACTAGTCCAAGAACGGTGAAAAGATTCGGTTCATCAAGTCCATGAATACTGCCGGCGCATTCGTTACTCTGAAGGGCATCACTAAGTACTCGTAATGTCCATACCGAGTTCGAAACACCGTCTTGCAAATATCTTCTGCTTTCACTCGGACCTGATGATATCCGGATCGCAAATCCAGCTTCGAGAATACCCTCGCGCCACTAAGCTGCTCAAAAAGTTATCCAATGCGAGGGATCGGGTACTTGTTCTTAATAGTCACCCGGTTTAATTCTCGATAGTCGATGCACATCCTTCTCGTGCCATCCTTCTTCTTTACTAGAAGAACTGGAGCTCCCCAAGGCGAGTTACTGCTTCGAATCCAACCCTTCTCAAGCAATTCAGCAACCTGTTTCTTAACTTCTTCCAACTCTACTGGTGCCATTGGATAATACGCTTTAGATACTGGCGCTGCACCAGGAATAAGATCAATTGCGAACTCCACGTCTTGCTTCGGCGGTAAACCCGATATATCTTCAAATACGTCCATAAAATCGTGAACAACCGCCGGCTCTTCACCACTATCAACTTCCATTGCTGCAAGAATATTGTTTGTCGGCCTAGCCCTAAACTCGACTGGCCCGACAGAACTGCTTCCTCCAGTGAAGGTAAACTCGGGATGTCCGGGAATCTGGAAAATTACTTTCTTTGCCCTATAGTCAATGTGAGCGTGGAAAGTGCTAAGAAAATCCATTCCCAAGACGACTTCATAGCTGCCCGTATCTATCACCAAGAAATCTGCAAAGAGTTCCCGTCCGCACACAACAACCGTACAATCTGTACACTCCCTACTAAATATGATTTTCCCATTCCCAGTGTGTATTTCCCAGAAACTAGACAGGGTCATGCAGGTAATTGAGTGTGTAGTTATAAATTTGGACGACATAAAACAGTGGGATGCACCAGAATCAAATAATGCCAATGCGGGAAAACCATGAACGAGTAAAGTACCAGAAACAACTTCTCCTGATGCCTTGGCTTCCTCAGCTGTCAAGGTGAAAGCTCGAGCCTGATTAGGTCCTTGAGTCAGCTGTTTCTTCCCTTGGGACGGTCTCTGCGGAGGCTTCTGAATATCATCTCTCGTACGAAGCTTCGACGGACAAGCATTAACGGCGTGATCTGCCGCTCCACAAACCAAATAGAGTCCCAGCCTCCTTCGACAATCCTGTTGCATGTGACCAGGTAAATTGCAGTAGTTACAATTCATGCTCTTTCTTCGATCAACAATCACAGGCTTCTTCATTGGTGCTACACTACGACGGTCCACTGGAATACCCTTGTGACCATGAGCTCGGTTAGGTACAAATGCGGGCTTCCTAGCCGCAACTGCTGTCTGCTGCAAGCTCCCTTTCATCCCAGATAAACTCTGTTGTTCCCGAGCTTCCGTAAGAAACTGTGAAAAAGTAGTCAAACCCAGGGAGAAAATCTGCCTCTGGATGTCCACATCCAAGCTGCGCATGAACCTTCGTGCCCTGTCTGCCTCGTTGGCGACTAAAGGTCCAGCGAATCTACTGAGTCTCGTCCACTCTGCAGCATGCACGTCCGCGGGTGCTCCATTCTGCCTTAGCCCAATAAATTTTTCTTCCATTTCCTCCCGTGCAGTCCGCGGGAAGAACTTCTCCAGGAAACTCTTAGAAAAATCCGCCCACTTGATCGGCTTGGGCAAACAGGTCTCCTCCACAAGCCACCATTCTCGGGCGTAGTCCACTAACTGAATGCGTACAACATCTACTCTTTTGTCCTCTGGAATCTGTGCCGCAATCAGCAAATTCTCCGCGTCAACTAGCAACTGCTCGGCTGGCAACGGCTCCTCCAAACCAGTGAATGTAGACGGACCCAAACGTCTGAAATCTGCCACGGTCCCTACTCGGTCAACTGGTTTAGCTCCAACGTTGTTTACAAACTGCTGAACGATCTGCAAACCTTCCTGAAACGAATCTGCTTGCTGCTGGATCAGCTCAGTCTGCCTCTTTTGATTCTCCAGCATTCCTTTTATTACTCCAAGCATGGCGGCTTCGTCCACACGCCTCTGGTACGTCTTGAAATTCTTATCTGCCATATTCCTGAAATCAAAAACACCCAATATTAGCATGATGATAGATTCAATATATAGATCAAGGCTAGAACTCCAAGATACTTAAATAGAGTACCTCATTGTAACTATGCCGCGGTATCATAGCCACAATTACTTAACTCCACCCAAGTCGCCTAAGTCCTAGAGATAACAAGAAATCATGTTTTTCGAGTCGACATGCAAAGTAAGTTTGCACGTCGTAAAAGGTATAATCAGGAAGAATGTGATTCAAGAATGGTAAACGGCAAAGTGGCAGGACATGTTTCCTAAACACGGGCATTCTGATTCGTGTATTGGGTACAATACCCAACTACAAAATAATCAACCCAACTAACCTACGGCTCTGAAACCAAAAGAACCATGTCACGCCCCGCTTCCTAGAGTACGCTAGATTGGGCACGTGACATAGCCAACCATGCTACCTGTGGGTAGGAAGTATCCATCCACAGTCACATTACGGCTGTAGAGATATCAAGAAGAAGCTAAACAATCTAAAAACATGTCCATAATCCAGAATAACAAGAGTCAATAATAAATAAATGCGGAAGCAAATGATCCAATACAAATAACTGAAAGGTATGTCCCATAATACGGGCTCACATCAGGAAATGAATGCAGGAAATAAAACAAACTACTACTGAACTCACAGCTCAGCCTGCTGGCTGAAGTACTCCTGCTCGGACTGCGACAGCGGTACAGAATCTGGGCCATGCAAAACCCAGACGTCAGCGTATTTTGTCAACAAGTAATATAATATGAACAATGTAACATGCCATGCAAAAATAAACATGAATAAAGTAATAATGTGAAACAAGCAGTGCAGGATAGTGTGCAGTCGGCAACTAAACTGTTCTATCAGGTTTTCTAGTCTAAAGTCTTTGAAATCAATTGATGAATCGTCGATGTAACTCAATAGTATCCCGTACATACCTGGGACCACGGCCACAATATTCTCGGCTGCAGCCGAGACATGCCGCTAGGCACAAAACAGGAATGTGTACACTCGATAGTATCCCGTACATACCTAGGACTACGGCCACAATATTCTCGGCTGAAACCGAGACATGCCGCTAGGCACAAAACAGGAATGTGTACACTCAATACAGGTAGTGAACTGTCGAGTTACAAGTCAGATTTCACCTTTGATTTCCCCATACCCCCAAGTTATATGTGTCGAGTCAGGTATTCAGTAATCAAGAACTAATGCCAACACAGGATCAGGTAAAAGCAGGTTTGTCTGGATAGACAACAGGAACGGTCCATGAGGACTACATGTCAGGTTTGTTGGCATTAGGCACAAGATCAGGTAACAGGTTGGGTCATGGTACATCAGGTCAAGTCAACAGTATACGGTACCATGTCAGGTGTATCAATATATACATGTGTAGCAATGTCAGGTCAAGATGTACGCAATATTGTGAGTGTGCTCCCAATCTGATATATAATCACACGTGGGTATTAACAACATGAAATAAGCAATGAATTAAATAATAAGCAGTTTCATTCAATCACAAGAGTGCAGTAATACAATGTAGCCGTTTAGTCATGTTAACAGGTTTAAGCACCCTTAGCGGTGCAATGATTTATGTGACAGTTCAATATAGTTATATCAGGTTAAATGCATACGAGTGTCCGAATGTAATAGAACTACATGGATAATTACCACCATCTATTTAACAGTAAAATGTGATTAAACAGGTAGATTTGATTATTGGGTTTCAATTGCGAACTGTAAGTTTCATGTTTAACCGTAAAATGATTTAATGCAATTTATAACCGAAATAGAAAACGATTGTACCAAGATAATTTTACAGGTTTAGGATGTCAATACATATATAATTATACTGTATAGAATGTACAAGGGGTACTTGCCTCGACGGGTCGCAAACCGGGAAAAACGGAACGTAACGTCGGCGGGGAAATTCGCGACGGACGCACGGTTCACGGATTGAACCCAAACAATGAACCAAGGAACCACACGGGTCAGAGTACTCTGCTGGATCGTCGGGAAACGTCGCCGGCACGGCCGGATTCCGGTGAGCACAAAAATAGTGAATAGTGTTTCGAACGGGTGTAGATCTAGAGAAAGAAAGCAATGACCAGAGAAGGAAGAAGATTGGGATACTCACTGGTCCCAGAGGGCACTAGCGACGACGGCGAGGTCGACGGCGGCGAGAACGGCGTCTCCGGCGATCTGCAGCAAAGATCCAGCGGGTGCTTTCAGTTCTGGAAAATGAAGAGAGGAAAGGTGAGGTAGAGAGACACTTACATGGTGTTCTGGGGTGGTCGGGGATCGTCGGCGACGGCCAGGGGCGGCGCAGGTGGTCGCCGGCGGCGTCTCAGACGATGCAGAGGAGTGCAGGAAAAATGCAGGCGGTCGCGGCTGCGCAGGGTGCGCTGGGGTGGAAGAAAGGAGGTGTGGGCGAGGCGAGGCTGACGAGGCGAGGGTGCTGGTGGCGCTTGCGCCAGCGTCGGGGCTGCGGCGGCAAGGATGGAGGTGGCTAGGGTTGAGGGCTCGCGATGGGTTCTGTTGCGTTCTGGAAAAAAAATATGGGAGGGGAAAATATATAAAAGGTGTGAGAGAGAAAGAGATTGGGGAGAGAGAGAGAGAGAGAGATCTGTGATGGGTAGAGAGAGAGAGAGAGATAGAAAAAGATAGAGAGAGAGAGAGAGATTGAAGAGGTGGGGCCCACGGGAAGTTATTTGCTTCGTGATGATTGGCTGGATAAAAGATTTCAGTGGTTTTAAAAAAAATATACAAAGATTAATTAACAGTAAAGATATATAAGTTAACGAAATATATATGGTTTTAAATATTATTAAAATTTGGGATTTTGGCGCTAAATGAAACATTTCCAAATCGCGCCCGGATTGGGTCCAAAAATTCAAAATTTAAGTAATAGGATTTTAAGAGGGTTCCAAATTTTGAAATTGAGTGTTTTATGACTAAAAAGCATACCCCCAATATGGACACCTGTACGCGCCCGTAGCCGTCCAAACTCGCCCGTTTCACCGAACGGGATGAGAACACGATGCACGGATGCTACTACAAGGCTAGGGGTGTCGAGTAGGCCAAGATAGATATTTTTAATTTCATTTTAGATACTAAAATTTGTTATGTGCAGAAATGACTATGCCAGATAAAATTTTACAGTAAGTGACAAACAGGCAGGCTAAATGTACTGAGTACCACATTAATGCTCAAACAGTAACAGAAATTAGTAGTATTGGGCTCGGGTGTTACAATGTTCCTTCGATGCATACGTGTTGTTTGATCCGGGATCTACGCACTCGTATATTTCTACACACTTCGTGCCGAGGTTAGGCCGAAAGTCATGTTTTCTAGATCAGTCGCTTGTCATGACTACTCCTATTGGAGAGTCGTTTGTTGCGCGACACGTAATTCGGTCGTGTGCCGTTCGGATAAGAGATAGAGAGTCGTCCGTCGACTTGATCCTTCTTTAGATGTTGGACTTCAACGTTCTCCTGTGCATAGACTGGTTAGCTACTTTCTACGCGTCTGTGAAATGCTATGAGAAAACAGTCAGGTTTTGTTTTCCCGGCAAGTCGGTTCTTGTTGTGCAGGGGGACCGTGGTGCCACCCCTCACAGTTTGATTTCTGCCTTTTGCGCTAGTCAGCTTTTGAGGAGAGAATGTCAGGGATTCTTAGCTTTCATTCATGATACCGGAGCCACAGTAGATTCGTTGGACCGGGTTCCTATCGTGCGAGAGTTTCCTGAAGTTTTTCCCGATGTGTTACCTGGATTGCCGCCAGAGCGTGAGATCGAGTTTTGCATTGATCCGATTCCCTGGACATGGCCTATTTCTATACCGCCTTACCGGATGGCCCCGGCGGAGCTTAAGGAGTTTAAGGATCAGTTGCAAGATTTGCTTGATAGGGGACTTGTACGTCCGAGTGTTTCGCCTTGGGGAGCTCCTGTTCTGTTCATCAAGAAGAAGGACGGCAGTTTGAGGTTGTGCATTGATTATCATCAATTGAACCGAGTTACCGTGCGGAATAGGTCTCCTTTACCTCTCATTGACGATTTGTTTGATCAGCTCCAGGGTGCGGGACATTTTTCTAAGATTGATTTGAGATCAGGTTATCATCAGCTGCGGGTTCGGAATGATGACGTTCCGAAGACTGCTTTTCGTACGCGCTACGGGCATTTTGAGTTTTTGGTGATGTCGTTCGGACTCACCAATGCACCAGCAACGTTTATGGATTTGATGAACCGGATTTTCAAGCCGTTCCTCGACCAATTTATTATTGTGTTTATTGATGACATTCTGGTTTACTCCAAGAGTCGTGAGGAGAATGAGCAGCACTTGATGATTGCTTTGCAGACATTGAGAGAGCACCAGCTGTTTGCTAAATTCTTGAAGTGTGCTTTCTAGCTTGATAGTGTTGACTTCCTTGGTCATGTGGTTACGGGAGACGGTATTCATGTGGATCCAACGAAGATCGAGGCCGTACAGCTTTGGCCCAGACCGGTATCAGTGACAGAGGTCCGCAGATTTTTAGGCTTAGCCGGTTATTACCGCCGTTTCGTGCAGGACTTCTCGAGTATCGCTGCACCGCTGACCAAAATGACCAGGAAGGGGGTTCCTTTTCTTTGGACTGAGGCGAGTTTTCAGCAGTTGAAGACTCGGTTGACGACTGTACCAGTTTTATCTATGCCTTCTAGATCGGGCGGCTTTTTCGTTTACTGTGATGCTTCTCGAGTGGGGCTCGGTTGTGTATTGATGCAGCATGATAGATTTATCGCTTATTTTTTCGGCAGTTGAAGAAGCACAAGCAGAATTATCCCACTCATGATCTTGAGATGGCTGCGATGGTCTTTGCGCTTAAAATTTGGAGACACTACTTGTACGGGGAGTCGTGTCAGATTTTCACGGACCACCAGAGCTTAATATATATCTTCCAGCAGCGGGATCTGAATTTGAGACAACGCCGTTGGATGGAGGTTGTGAAGGATTATGATTTTGAGATCCTTTATCGCCCGGGCAAGGCGAATATGGTAGCCGATGCTTTGAGTCGTAGGCCCGGGGGTAGCTTGTCCCAGTTGAGCGTTGTTCAGAGAAAGTCTTCTGCAGATTGGCAGATCTTGTGCGACAGCAGAGTACAATTTGAGTTCACTTCCACTGGGGGACAGCATGCTCGTGTCTGCGTCCGTCCACTTCTACTTGATCGTATTCGTGAGGCACAGCCCGCCGATGCCCGTTTGTCTGAGATTCTTGAGCATGTTCGGCATGGTAGAAATTCGGAGTTCTTGATTGATGACCAGAGTGTGCTACGTTTTGGGACTCATTTGTGAGTACCTGATACCGATGGGTTGAGACTCGAGATCCTAGAGCAGACACATCAGTCAGTTTTTAGTGTTCACCCAGGTTACACCAAGATGTTCCGTGACTTGAGAGATATCTACTGGTGGGCAGGGATGAAGAGTGATGTTTCAGATTTCGTTTCGTGGTGCCAGACTTGTCAGCAAGTCAAGGCTGAGCATCAGAGACCGGCAGGAGAGTTGCAGCCTTTACTCGTTCTGGAGTGGAAATGGGAGCAAATTTCTATGGACTTCGTTATGGGTCTATCCAGGTCTAGTCGAGGGTATGACTCTATTTGGGTGATTGTTGACCGGTTGACGAAAGCGGCTCACTTCCTTCCAGTGAAGACCACTTTCGGTTATGCTCAGTATGCTCAGTTGTACATTGATAAGATTGTGCATTTGCACGGTGTTCCCACATGTATCGTATCCGACAGGGGCAGCCAGTTCACTAGCCATCTTTGGCAGAAACTTCTGGAAGCTTTGTGTAATACCCAGTTCTTTTTGCACACCAATATCCGTATTTTCATATAGTGTTGTATACAAAGTTTATTTAGTTTCTAATTATTTTAAAACCATAAACAACATAAACTTTGTATTTTCTCTCTTTCAACCCTAACACATTCCCCAGCCCAGCCCAACTACTTTTTCCTTTTCCTTTTCTTTTTAGCTCGAACCCCGGCCCATTGGACCCAAACCCTACATCTAAGTCCCTTTTATTTTTCAGCCCCGGCCCAGCCCAAACCCGGCTTCCACACCCGACCCGACTCCCCAACCCGACCCGCTCACTCTCTTCCTCCCCACTCCCCTCTCTTTCTCGCTCCTTTTCTTTCCTCCCCCACGTCGCGCTCGTTCCCCACGCCCCCACATCATCGCAACTGCCGCAACCTCTCCCTCGACCGCGTCTCCATCTCTCTCCCCCTCGTAACCATCTCTCCCTCTCCTTCTTCCAAACTGTCCTTTCCGCTCCCTCTCTCTCACACACACAGAGCCAAGCTCACCAACCTCCCATCCCTGCCGACGCCTCCAACACCCTGAGCTCCGCCTCCACCATCGACTCCGCTCACTTCACCTACCTCGTCAACACCCCCTCTCCCCCTTCATCTCCGACGAGGAACCGTCATCTCCTACAAACACAGGAAACCCCGCCGGCAGCCTACGCCTGTAGTCCACCTTGCCGGCGCCACCGTCGACCTCACGTCGTCGTCACCTCTTCCTCCTCTTCCTCGACCTCCTCACTCATCCCGACCCTCTCCCTTACGGCCACGTGAGCCCATCGCCGCACTCGTCATCGCCGAGCTTCCCACGTCGTCGGAGCCTTCACCACACCGGAGCCGACCACCACTAGCATCCTCTTCTGGCCGCCTCCTTCGAGCAGTCGAGCCCTGCACCCACAGCAGACGGCCGCCACCCTCACCAACGCCCCACTGCATCCTCGTCTCTCTTTCGCTTCCATCAACAAGCCCCCGCACAGCCGACCACCACCTGCAGTACCACTACCTGCCTCCGTACCCACCGCAGTCAAGACGTCAAGCTTAAGCCCCTCTCCGCTGCACTCGAGCCTTAGCCGCAGCCGATCACTGTTCGAGCTGAACCCGATCATCGAAGAACCAAGAACTTCGTCGTATCGTTGCTTCTGCTATCCATCACTGCGTCGGAGTCGTCGCCATATTTCCACGTCGATCGAGACAAGTGCTCGCCACTTGCTTTGATGCTACAGTAACGAACAGATCAATATATATGTTTATGTTCATACCAAAAATTACCGCAGTGTTTTAAATAGTAAACCGTATTAATTCTAGTGATATTGATTTGGGGCACCATCTAGTCTAAAATCTAGCGATAACATCATATGGAAATAGTAGAATCCAATAACGCTAGTTAAGTTAAAAGAAACAGACGTTTCGACTGCGAATCGAATGCTTAAATCTATTTGATGCAATATTTTTACGTGAAAACCCATCTTTAAATGGCGTAACTAGTGATCTTTAAACCCTTTTTCTACTCATAGAGGTACTGTAGAAATTTAGTGGAAAGCCACGGTTGTTTCAACTATGTATTGCTGCTCCCAATAGTCAGTACGAACCTGAACATGCTAGACCGTTAAATTCATATTAAATCTTTTACAAGTCGGATTTTGGCGTTCCATGGATCGTATCGAAGCCAACGGAATAATCTACAGAACCCTATAATTGATATTTAAATTTGAACTATTTAAGATAGAGAAAACTGTGGTGAATCACGATTCTGGACTGCAGTCCAGAGCAGTGATTCCAGGTAACCCCTGCTTTAATCCACTGAATATCCTTACACCAATGCGGAAATGTGCGGAACCCTATATCGTTAAGAAGATAATTGAGTTTTCTCCCTTATCCCACTTGTATCACTGGATTCCTCAACTGTATGATATTTTTAACACATTTTGTAATGTCGGTATGTTCTGCTGAATTTTGTTGTAACAGATTTTACACATCAACATTCACCTGACCATAACCCCCTGTTGATATAGGATATTACTGATCCGCCAATTGCATTAGAAACCAATCTGATAAACCTAAATATTGTTCAACTATAGCATCGCCTAATTACGATCCCAACTGGGATTAAAATGTGTTACG
Source organism: Agapanthus africanus (assembly GCA_030015575.1). Lineage (NCBI taxonomy): Eukaryota > Viridiplantae > Streptophyta > Magnoliopsida > Asparagales > Amaryllidaceae > Agapanthus > Agapanthus africanus. Next base: position 1,010,207,720 of record CM057337.1, on the reverse strand, counting down.
AAACGGACTTCCAATTCTGAAACCGGATTTCCAACAGCGAACAATTAAATTGAAATGGACGTATCTAGCAAAACTGAAACCCGATTGGCGCGAAACCAATTTTTATGGATAGATAATTAGACATACTACCTACCCCATTTACATTGTTTCGCTTAATTCGGCATGCATGATTTATAATAAATTATGTTAGTGGTAGGACTGTAAGTGCACGGCGGCGCCCCGGCCGTCAATCCGACGGCCAAATGCGGAAGCGGTGATAAACTTTAATTTTGCGAACTTAGCAAACCGGCACCACCGCGTACTAAACACCCGGATCGGACCATTAAACTAGTTCTAGCTAACTACAAGATGGGGAAGAGATATACCGAGTGATCCGAGTCCTCCGGTCTTCTCGTCGTCGTTCCGATCTCCTGCGGAATGTCCGGTCGTCGCCTCCTCGCCGGAAGGGCACCACATCGCCTGCATCTTTTACGGGCACCCACCTCAATACCGAGGCAACTCGGGCGAGAAGTTGGCTGGCCGACGCATCCAAGATTTGCTGTAGAATGTGTAGTGTAGAGGCTATGTCTCATTTGGGGTTTGTGTTGCCTTTGAAAATGATGGAGGAATCAAGATAAGGAAAAATGGTGCTTGCATTTTTCCTAGCATGAAAATGAGATCAAGAAAAATGCCACAAGCTCAAAATGAAACTCTCTCTTTCTCTTCTCTCAAGTGTAACTTGTCTCATCAAGTGAGAATGGTGGAGGAATAAAACCAACACAAAAAGGAAGGTGAGTGTAGGAAAAGGTGGAGGGTGACCACAACCAAACATCATGATAACAATATCATATCAAACTCTAATCACCAAAAAGCAAGTGATGTAAAGAGAATCAAATGATGGTTGAAAAGAAAAGATGCTATCATAATCAATACATTTGCAAGAAACCCCTCGACAATGTGTTATTTGCAAACTTGCAAATAACACCCTCCATCAAAAGGTCCGGCCGGAAAAGAACAAAGAAAAACCGGCCGGAACGGAATGCAAACTAGCAACTCCAGAAGACCGGTCCCGTAATAAATTACAGGAAAACCCCGATACTGTGCATACACACCCGCATCTGTATTCCGACCGGATACAAATGCAATGAGACAAAATCTACACTGTACTATACTAGGATCCAGCTTAAACCAAAGCCGGCTAGTAATATCCGTTCGATCCTGATCCGTGCAATACCGCACGTATCCGATCGAACCTTGCCATATATCTATACGGCCTCTAGTACTAATCGTCCGATCCTGATCCGTGCAATACCGCACGTATCTGATCGGACCTTGCCATATCTCCATACGGCCTCTACAGCGTTTCGCCCGAAAGCTTGAGTAACTGTAAATGTGGTGGACTCTAAAGACTCGTCAATACTATGGCTGTGGATTTAACCACTAGCACGTCAGAGGTGTACAGGTTAGTTCATCGACCTGAGATCGTCATTTGTCGCATGTGAGTTCCCACTCTGCTTTGATTATTACCCTACCATGGCTCAAAGGAGTCGTGCAAACAGATTTTAGTTGGGTACAGTCCTGAGCCACATAGAGGCAGTGAGTGGATCGGCAGGGGATTCTTCTCTCCCGGTATTGGGGGTGAGATCGCGCTGTGTCTAGGAGAGTCATTACATAAAGCCCTCGGCCGAGGCAGGAGATTTACTGGTAGGTACTCCAGTAGTATCTCAAGGTGTTCTAGGCTACACTCTGACACGACATATACCGCTGTTGGGGGTCTGACGTTTCTAGCCCCCTTGGCCTGATATGCGATGCTCATAGACGAACGGACCGGACTGTACGTATATTGTCACTGATAGGATAAGTAGGGTTTTAGGATGAGTTTGCTCATCAGCTTCCCTTTCTGTCAATACATGGGCAGCCGTTACATACAGCTAGTACCACTGACGGCTTGTGGTTAAATCTACTGCCAGAGTATTGACGAGTCTTTAGAGTCCCCTACAGATAGTTTCCCATGTTCGGGCGAAACGTTGCAGAGGCCGTATGGTTTTATGGCAGGGTTCGAATATGCACGTGCACTTGTGCACGTGTCATGGTTCGGACAGATAATACTGGTGGGCTTTGGTTTAAGCCGGATCCAAGTATTATATTGAGTCAGAATATTTTAGTCTCATCGTATTCGTATTCGGTCGGAATACGGATACATGTATGTATTTACAGGTGAGGGGTATTCTCGTAATCCGTTACGAGATTACTTTAGAAGATGCATTTCTTTTTGGGTTAATCATTTTGGTTTAAATGATTATTGGATTTGGAAAGTGTGACTCATATGGATGACACATTTCTTATAGCATGTTCATTAGTGACTCATGCTAATGAGTCAATAAGTGAGTCATGATAGAATTAATGGTAGTTTGTTTTGGGTGTAGATATTTAGGGTTTGTGGAGATATTTTTTCATGAGATATTTTCTTTACACAACCTTATATATATTTACTCACAAAAGAAAAAATCATCACAAGTTATTATGCTTGGGTCTTTGCTCTCTTAATTGTTTCTTGAGCTCACAATTTCCATCTCTTAGCATCTTCTTCAACCTCCACCCTAACGCTCTCATGTGATGAGAACCCTAGGGTGTTTGAGATAAAGTATTCCACTCATTCTCTACTTTCTCTTGGACATGTCGGTTAGCATACTTCATGTCCGAGTTGCCTCGGTATATAGGCGGGAGCCCGTATAAAGATCTGTTGATGTGGTGCCACCTCGATGATGAGACAGGAGATTGGAGATGCCGCGAGGAGCGTGGGATGATGGATAAAGACCGAAGGACACGGATCGATCGGTATAGCCATTCTATCATCTTTGTTGTTTTCTAGTTTAGCGTTAATGGCAAGATCCGGGTTATAGTATGCGATAGCGCCAATTGTAAAAATTCTTGTTCCGCGTTTGGCCTCAGATAGTCGGCCGGGACGCTACCGAAGACTTACAACCAGATCTTCAACAGGGTGGAAATTCTCGTATTCCTTATGTACATGTTCCTGCAGCTCGGATGAGTATAGTAGTTTATATCGCAGCGGCTATAAATAGTTTCTTGTTCCCCTTAACAAAACATCCCCTTTTCCTTCACTCCTTCGGAACCGGTACAGAAATTGGTGCTTTTTCTACTTTGTTTACCTTAGTGACTGAGGGGTTTCGGGGAAGGCCTATGTTGGGTACCTTTCGGGTGTGGGATGCTCGTTTAATTTTTGTATTCATCTTGTTCCTTATATACCTGGGTGCACTGCGTTTTCAAAAGCTTCCTGTCAAACCGGCTCCTATTTCAATCTGTGCTGGACCGATCGATATACCAATAATAAAGTTTCCAGTCAACTGGTGGAATAAATTGCATCAACCAAGGAGCATTAGCCGATCTGGTACATCCATACATGTTTCTATGCTCATTCCAATCTTCTCCAACTTTGCTAACTCCCCCTTCTCCACCCTTATGTTGTTCATTCTGGAAACACGTCTTCTCGTTCCATCTTTTCCCGAGTCCCCCTTAATGGAGGAAATAGAAGCTCGAGAAGGAATACCAAAAAAACCTAGTTCACTCGCAAGCATCCATGGCTGAATGGAGAAAGTGATCCGCCTAAGAAAGGGGAATTTGCTTGTTCGAATCCTGTTGGATGCTGAGTCGTAGCCTGAAGCTCAATTGCTGCTAACGTCTTCCTTTACTATCTTTGTTATTTTATTATGAGCACATCAGGTGAGGATTAGTTCGTACGACAAGTAACAAACCTATACTCTAGTAGCGGACCAGTCTATCTCGCATTGGACATGTTGAGTTGGAAGCTTTCCCAGTAGATGCACCCCACTTAATGGATATGGTTCTTTGTCTGGTAGCTAGCTTCTTTCGAGTCAGCAAGGAAGGGCTTCAGTCTGTTCACGAGAAACTTAGTAATCAGTTTTGTAAGAGACGTTGCACAAGCTAATGGGACGAAAGTCTCTTGGCTTAGAAGGAGTCAATTACCGACACAGGGATCATCCTATAAGGAAAGGTGAGAGTCAAGGCTGTTTTTCTTTCTTTGGTTTGCTAGTTCAAGTATGGACGATGATGTAATATAAAAAGGTATGAAAGGGAAGGTGGGTGGGCGATACTGGATCTACATGTTCAAAGGGTGTGGATTGAAGGAAACTCGGCTACAGTGGTATCTTGGCTACAAAAAAGAAGGAATTCAGTTCATCCATGCGTCTGTGACATACTAAAAGGGGCGGACACTTTCCGGGTGTGTATTATTTCTCATACGTATAGGTAAGGTAATGCTCCAGCGGACTAGTTGGCGGGTCTGGCAGCATCTTTTGATGAGGCTGAGAGATTCGACCTCAGAGTTCCGTCTACACTGAAAATTTAAGTTGAGCTGGATCAAAGGGGCCACACGGTAGAGCTTGTTTGAGTTGTTACGCGGGAGGGAGGAACCAACAAATATGGATTGAAAGGGTTCGCAACTAAGATCTGCACATCCAGACACAGATCTTCCATTTGAAAGCCATTCTCCATCCGAGGGATGTCTTTATCCATTTGATACATAGAGGAGTTTAACCACTCTTTCTTGCTGGGCGACTGAACAATGTTCCCTCATTCCACTTATTATAACGGAAATCCATATTGAGTTCCGGCTCAGGTAGGTCTTCTTCTACTATTGATTGATACGGCCCTATCCTCCGTCGCAGCCTTTTGAAAGTGATAGGGCAACTGAATATCTGGATTGAAAGGTAGAGCACCTCCATCTCCTGGTTGAACTTTAAATAAAGAATTGGTTCATTCCCTTCCTACGAGACCCGCCCGACCCAGGGGACAGGTTCATTTTTTAGAAAGATGCAAAAAAGGATCGATGGCAAGATTCAACAGGGAGAAATCCTCTTTAAGTGCCGGGTCATTACCTGAACCCTCTGGGGGGTGTTGCGTTGTTATGGAGCCCCGTCCAACAGTCTGGATAGTAGGGGTGGGGGCATAGCTTGACATCCAACCGACGTAGGCGCAGGCATGCTTACCCATCAATATAGTACATCCCACTCTTTTTCCAAGATCCATATGTAGAAGCTCGAATTGAAACTCTTATGCTCCTGAGGAACGGAACGTAACAGCAGCAAGATGTAGGATCAAGCATAATAGAAAGCAGCTTAGGGCGAAATTGCCTATGTTCATGGAGGGAGAACTCATTCAACTAGAACTATTACCGACAGTCGGGATAATCCATAAATTAGAAAAATTCCGGGAGCAGGAGTTCAATTTCTTAGTTCGCTCCAGAGAGGTCCGCCAATAGCCAAAAGAAAGATAGTTCATTCAATGCTTTTCCGAACAAGCGGGTCTTTAGAGAGACGGGGTTCGGGGGAGGAGCTCTCGGCACATGGTAATTCGGTGGCTGACGAGTCAAGGCGCTTCCTCTTCTTGTTTATATATAGATACAGGTGGAGAAGGACTCAAGTCAGGAGTTCAATTTCTGAGTGCATGAGTTGAGTTAAGGTCTTTAGCCCATGGGGAAGTACGCAGGGAGAGGGGTTTACGTGCTCGACCATAAGGTAGTTTTGACTTGAGCAAGAAAACGGATATGCTACCACACAATGGCTTTCGTGCTAGCGCTCACTCCGTTGTTTGGTCGTTAGGGTCAGGCGAATAGTTAGCCGAGGAAGGGCCTGAATAAGCTTTTTTCCCGATAGGACGGAATCAATTGCAACATAATGGGGGAGGGGCGGGCGTAGGACCCTTTGTTGGGCCTACATATGCAAATAAGATCAGCACGAATAAAGATATTAGGAGAGCGCAGAGAGAGACCTCTGCTAATAGTAATTGCGTAGGTAGAGATAGAAAGACGCATCTTGCCCGACTGCTCCAAATCACTGGGATTAACAGCGTGTTATCCTAAATCAGTTGATATAGAAAAAATCTTCCGGGTCATCCTTCTTCACCTTAGTCATTGCACATCCGAAGACGATGGCATTTGGCGATCAACAGACTGCAAAGCAAACAGAGATTGAAAGACTCCCCTCCCACCACCTATGAACGACCGTGTGGACTGAGAGCTAAGTCTAGATGGATGACGGGACTAGGAGAATGGACCCTGCTGGATCTTCTGATCACTAGGGCAGAGCATCTTTCTATGGTGTATGTGTGTACAGATCGGGGTGAGTGTGAGTTAACATACCCGTACTCCTAGCTTCTCCAGTCTGTAATGCATCTTCCCCAAAGCAAAGGTCTTCCATCACATGCCACCGAACCGTGCTCAAGGATTTACCCAGCTGGACCAGTCTTCTTAATGAAGTTAACTTAGTCGGGCCAGCTAGTAATGGCATCAAGGCGTATGAGCTTCAGCGGAGCAGGCCACAGTCGCTTCTGCTGTCTAAACAACATCTTTTATCTTCTCCGTTGACAAAGTAGAACCCACTGACTCAGTCTGCCAAATGTTGTAAATAAGAAGCTTGTGGTGATTCTATAGTTCACTCTACTGCTTCCCCGGACTCAGAAGAGGACCTGTGCCTCCCAATGCTAATGCCACTCCCATGTCTGCTGTTTCCCCAGGGGATGCTGTTTCGCCAGCTGCTGCTACTAGATAGACCTTGCTACTCACTGCTTGCCCAGCTAGCTGCTACTCTAAGGGTTTTCCTTCTTACCAAATAAAAGAAAAAAGCTGGTCTTGCTCGAAACAGAACTAGAAAGAGCTAGCGGATACACTAACTGCTCTCTTTCACAAGGAAAGGCCCGTGCACCAGAGCAAACAAGAAAATCCGGAATAGCGCCTGAAACTGGTAGGAAGAGAGGCGGAATAGAACGAAGTGTCGTCCCAGTACCGGGAGAAGTTTCTTCTTTTCCAGAGAAAACTTCTAATGCGTTGAAAGAAAGAGCACCTGATGCCAAAGCTGTTGCGACAGTGGAATAAATAGGAGAAAGGGAAGAGGAAAATCTTTTGGCTAGTGCTCAGCTTAGAAAGGATCGTTAGCCAGAAGCTGCTGTGGCCTCAAGCGGGGAGTCCTTCTTTACGAGTTCTGAGCTGAGGGTGTTACTTGTCTTTCTCAGATCCTTACTTTACTATAGTTCGGGTATTGAACAAAGGGGTATCAACATTCCATCTAACAAAGAAAGGATAGGAAACCGAACGTGAACCAGCATACAAAACAAGCAGGAATAGTGCCGGAAAATGGGACTCGGCCGGGGAGGATGGATATGAACCAGGTCAGTATTATAGAGATGGAAAGGATGGAGCCCCTTGTATGACAGTGGAGCGCTCCTCTTCTTGGTATGACGAGGGATCAAGCGTAGTAGCAAGCACAGTAACAGTATTGCCGTGGATGGTGACTCAGGAGGGAGAGAAAAAATAGAATAAACAACATTGGCTTGTGGGTCTGCAGCGGTAGAATGCCATTCAAAAATGGATCCCGATCTGCGTCCATCTGAAAAGGTTACTAATCCAGAAGAGAAGAATGCATAGCTGGGTGAAAATCTATCCATAGCAGAAAGAGGCCTTGTCCGACCTAGTTTATGATGTTTCATAGTCCCCGGCCGGATGGGAAGAAGTGGCCCGTCCAACAGTACACCGATAACACCTGATTCCTATTTAAGTCAAAGAGTCCTCTTGGGATGACATGTGAGAGCAACCGCAACGAATGGTGAAGGAAGCCCCACTTGTTTTGCACGGGCTCTTGAATCGCAAGGTGAATTTTCGTCTTCACTATATATGTATATATAATGAAATCTTTCTCAGTTATGCGTAGGTAGCTTGCACCAAGAAAGCAAAGAGGGTTGGATCTGGAGACAGTTCCAAGAAAATCAGAACTGCTTGGGGTGTCTCAACATCTGAATCTTGTGGTGCCGCATCGGGTGAGGCTAGTATAGATCTTCATTTCGGATTCCCACTTATGGGCATTGGTACCTTTTGGGACCAGGTAACAGACGTCCCAGTCTATGGTGTAGCTTGACGGACGTGAGCATATACATCAGAATCAGCTGCCTCTGAGTAAGCAACAGCCGCTTCAGCAACGTGACGCTACAGAGAAGGATTTTGAAATGGGTGGACAACCCCAATCAAACAGATAGGACGGGCTACATATCTGAGACAGCAGGTTGTTCATATCATAATATTGCATTATTATATTTCCCATTCTTGTGCATTTTACAAATAAACAGGTTCTTTTGACCCATGTCTGCCACATAGTTGCAGGTTACAGATTCTCGGGACAAAAACAGTGAAAAAGACAAAAGACGATACAAAAGTGAGACTACGACCGACAAATGGAAGAATCTTGATCTAGCCAAAAATTTGGAGAATAATGAAAATCAATAAACAAGTTCACAAAGTACAAAGGCAGCTCAAGGTTCAAGACTTCGTCATGAAGCAACGGTAAAAGTCGACTACAATTATTCACTGTGGAGATCTGGAAGAAAAACAGAAGATATTCTGAAGAATCAACCAAAGAAATAGGAAGACAAATATAGCCAGAATCAACACAGGAATGTTTCCTGATTTAAAATCAGGAAAGCTTCTGGGAAAAGCTTCAAAAAAGGACCACGTGCTTACACGTGACCAGCAGTCACGTGTTGACACGTGACATATAAAGCAGCGGAAAAGGGCACATTGATTCCCTGATGAAGTCAAGGAAAAGGCTTCAGAAGAGGTCACGTGCTCCCACGTGACCAGGGTCACGTGTTGGCACGTGACGTTTAAAGCAGCAGACTCGCTCTCCAATTGAACCAAGGAAAGAGGCGCCAGACAAGGGTCACGTGCTGACACGTGATCAGGGGTCACGTGGTAGCACGTGACGGCTAAGCAGCAGAAGAAGGCAGAGTCCAAAAGAAGAAAAAGGCTCGTTCCAAAAGAGTCACGTGTCCACACGTGACCATGGGTCACGTGGTCACACGTGACCGGCTTTCAAAGCCCATTTTGCTAACAGAATTAAATTCTGAAAGAGATTCAAATTTTTCCAAAGGAAAGCAATTATCTGGAACCGATCAAATTAAAGATTCAGAGATGATTAAATATCATCTATCTATGGAAAATCTCGAGTTTGGAAAGATTTCCCCTTTAAATCTAACAGAAATAACAAAGGAGAATCCCTGGATTTGAAATCCAATGGTGAATAAAATTCACCTAATAATCCAAGGGTCAAAAACGAATGATGGATGCAAATCAAATCTCTCAATGAAGATTCGTCAAAAACTAATTGATTCGGCTGCTTCTCCTATAAATAGGAGCCTGGAGACACAAAAAAAAGATATACACGCAGAGGGAAAAAAAAAGGAGAGAGCCTTGATACTTTGAGGAATTTGGAGCTTCTGCAAAAAGAAAACCCTAGGTAAGAAAGGGAAGGCTTCCTGAAAGAAGGAGAATTTAATTCTCAACAGAGTTTAACTCTGACAAAATAAAAAACAGAAGAAATATATTTCTTCTCTCTTTGATAGAGGATCTGCAAAGTGCACATCTCCCCTTTAGGTTGAGAATTTAATTCTCAATGGGTTAAGATCCTGCCATGCAGATCCAAAACATGGAGAGGGAATGGAAAAACGAGAATTTAATTCTCACAGAACTATAGGAATTTAATTCCTCTAAAAGTAGGGCTTGACCCTGTGTTATGGGAATTTAATTCCTTCAGGACAGAGAGAAACAGGGTTTAACCCTAATTAAGAACTTAGTTCTGGTGAAACAACGGGAATCCAATTCCCCTAATCATAATTTAACAGGGACTGGAAGTTTAATTCCTTAAAAAGCTTTTATTAGGGTTTAACCCTATTCAGTTCTTCACATAAACGAGGAATTTAATTCCTGCAGAAGATTCAGGGTTCAATTCTACTCCAGAATATAAGTCTTCAAAAGGAAGTAGGAATTTAATTCCTTTGAAAATTAAAGCTTTAGGAATTTAATTCCTAAAAAAAGGATCAAAAGATTCTCTAAACAATATACATGGAGGCAGGGTCACGTGCCACCACGTGACCCCCTCAAAAGATCTACAGAAAGCCTTTTGAGGCAATCCCCCACGTGACCCACGTGACCCTTGACGGAAGCTCTAACACAAAGGCGTATGAATGCCCGTCACGTGATGACACGTGACGCTCTGAAAGATAAAATAATCTTAGCAGAATGAATGGAGAGAGGGCGCTCTCATGTGTCACCACGTGACCCCTCTTGCTTTAGTGTTTAACACTAAGTTGGAACTTCTGAATCCAGTGTTAAAACACTGTTGGGCCGCAGTGTTCAACGCCAATCAAAAAACTTTACTTGCAGTGTTCAACACTGACTACCTTAGTGTTTAACACTAATTTGAGAACTTTGTTTCCGATGCTTGGTACTGATCTGTTTTAGTGTTTAACATTAATCTGAAAGCCTTGTTGCTGGTGTTTAACACCAATTATCTTTAAGTGTTAAATACTAACTTGTCAACCTCATTCCCAGTGTTCAACACTGATTGCTCTGAAGTGTTTAACACTAGGCTTTGGCCCAATTGGCTAAAGGGATAGAGGCAAAGCCTCTCCCTCAATGGACCCACAAGAAGTCAAGATTCCAGACATGATAGGACTTAGCCCAAGCTGGCCATAAGTCCTTAATTCGTAATTAACTGGGCCAGTGGGCTCATAATAAAATTAATGGGTCTCGAGCCTAAATTGGGCCAAGGACTATTTAACCCATTCCGGTTCTAGGGTACATCTCTTCACTCCTTTGATACCTGGCATTGTAATCCCTCAATGTCTTCAAAGAGGTGACGGGTCCCGACGACCACCCATGATATGGACTGTGGGGTCCTTAAACTCATGTCTAATGCAAAATTCCTGGTTACGTGGAACGTGGATAATGTCACTCTTTAACCCCGCGGAAAACGCCCAGAGCGGAGCCTAGTCCTCGCCGAGCACGGCAGTGAACCCGTGTGAAACATCTAGTGCAAAATTCCTGCTTACATGGAACGTGGATAATGTCACTCTTTGACCCCGCGGAAAACGCCCAGAGCGGAGCCTGGTCCTCGCCAAGCACGGCAGTGAACCCGTGTGAAGCATCCAGAGCACATACTGGACTGTGGAGTCCTTAAACCCATGGACTACGACGTCCTTAACCTTGACCGAGATGTCTTAAAACTAACAACGGACCGCAATGTCCTTAAACTACCTATGGACCGCAATATCCTTAAACTACACACGGACCGCAATGTCCTTAAACTACCTACGGACCGCAATGTCCTTAAACTAACTACGGACCGCAATGTCTTTAAACTACCCATGGACCGCAATGTCCTTAAACTACGCGTGGACCGCAATGTCCTTAAACTAGAACAATAGAGCTCCATGTGCTCTTTTGTCGGATCTAAACGGTCCCGTTTAAGTTGATCTTAGCCTCAAAGATGGCTAACGTATCCTTAAACCTTCAAACAGACTGGACTATGAATCCCCCAAATTAACTCTGGCTCGAGGGTACATCTCTGAACTCCTCTGACACCCGTCGTTGTAATCCTTCAACGTCGTCAGAGAGGTGACGGGTCCCGACGGCCACATATGCGATGGACCACTATGTCCCTAAACTGGAACAATAAAGCCCAAATGCTCTTTTGTCGGATCTAAACGATCTCGTTAAGTTGATCTTAGTCTCAACGTTAGACTAACGTATCCTTAACAAATGTTTGAGTTGATCTGGGCCTCAAGTATGGCTGATGTATCCTCAAACCAAACCCCTAAACCCAAATCTAAGATGAACACGGATTTGGACTAGTCCACGCCCTACGGGCGACGACATAACTCAGTCTGCGTAAACAATCCACGGGCAATAAAAAACGAAATAAACACCCACGACACGAAGTGACCATCTGGAGAAGGAGAAAGTTGTTACCGCGATGCGGTAGCGTAATTAACTGCAGGGGCTTGCGCCTGCAGGGAAGAGCGTCCCCACAATCAAAAAACCCCTCAAACGAGGGAGAATCTGACGAAGTCTGCTACATCGGCCGCATCCGTCTGAACCTTCGATACACAGGTGCCATAGATCGACTTGGCATCTTCGGAGAGGTGGACGGATAGCATCAATTAGCATCTGCCCCGAATCTCAGTGCCAAGACATCGCAGTCTTGCGCGCCGCCGTTCGGAGGGGAACAAATTCTGGCACGCCCGGTGGGACCTTTTCCTCTTTCCACTCCACACTTCATGTGTCGTGATTCGCGAACCAATCGCGGTTCGCTAATGGTTGCCCTTGGGTTTCAAGATACTAAGAATTGGCGTCTTGCCTATTGCAGAAAACAAAGGATCGATGGCTTCTACTTCTGCGAAATCCTCCAACTGCTCAAACTGCAATTGCGACCAACGCTCTACCTCGCCAGGAGGTATAGCCTATGGACCCCAAGCTGCTTCGTTGTTCACAATGCCGGTGGACCAAGTGACTCAAGCCACTACCGGATTGTTCTTCGGGACTATACTCATATCGTCAAGCTTCGCGGCGCCGGTACTGACAAAGGAAGCTCCCAAGAAGTCAGTCTTTGATCGTCTTACCCCTGCCGCGGCTCCTCTCAATGAGTCGCCCAGCGTCAGCGCCTCGGTCTTCTCTAGATTGGGCCGGAAATCCTGCGAACTCATCATAGGGACTACAATCTCAGAGAAGGCTGCTTCTAAGAAAGTGACCGGTCCTGCTCCTGAAGACATCAAAGCGACTTCCCCTGCCACAAAGTCGGTCTTTTCAAGATTGACGGCTCCAGCTCCCGCTCCTGCTATCCAAAAGACGTCGGTCTTTGACAGGCTAACACCAACAACAACCCCCCACCCACACAGGGGGCAAGACAAAACCATTCTTACCGCTGACCCAACGCCGTCCGCTCGACACGCTCGACGTCACCATTGGCGCCGAGTAAGGAAGGCTGGGGGCAACTCCCCCTCTGGGTTGACTCCATCGGCCCCGGTGGCAGAAGTTAATGCTGCTGTTCCAACTGGGAACAGCTTCGAAATGCTAGATAAGGTGCGAAGAAATTCTCCTACCGCAGTGCTGAAGAGGTCTCCTCCCCCGTTAAAAAAGGTTGTGGAAATGGAATCAGAACAGCCCCAATCTCCTCAACGGCTGTCTTCCAAAATCTAGAAGGTTTGGCGGCAGGCCCGAGACTCGACCATCGATCCAAACTCCTCCCGCCAGCACAAGAAGCTGAAAATCCAACCGGAAGCTGGTCACCAGGCTGAACCCCGAAAGGCTGTCGGGACGCCCACCTCAACGGCCCCCTCAAACTCCATGGCTCATAAAAGGAGGAGGCCAGAGAAGACCCCCCAACGTGCAACGACGGCTAAAAGCACTGAGCCCAGACGCCCTAAGTCTCGGGGCATGATGGTCCACACCATATACATGGCCTCTGGAAAGGAGGAGAGCCGCACTTCTACAGGCCACCGACCACTCACCCGATCCGTGACGAAAGCCCAGGAGAAGCAACAAAAGCTCCAAGAAATGATGAGTGCTATGGCCGCACTTACCGGGCCAAAAGAAAGCCCAGAAACATCCTCAGACGCGCGCCAAGAGGAAGAAACCGACGCTGAATTCCTTCACCGGATACTGGAGAAAAAGGACAAAGAGGCTGCTGAACAAGCAGCCAACATACAACGTATGGGCCTTCTCTTCCAAGATATGATAGGAATGATGATCCAGCAGGACTTGCCCGTCGAAGATCCCCCAATCGTTCTTGAAGACGACCGAGGAGAAACGTCGAATCTACTGCCGGCCCTCTCAACGGCCAAGGAGGAGGCAATCTCTAAGGCGGACTTGGCTGACTACATAGCCCAGCAAATCCGGGTCCATCATGCGACTGAGGCAGCTGGTCAAGTCGTGAAAACGGGGCGGCCGTATCCAAGCTGGTACGACCAAATCAAATACCCGCAAGGCTATACGATACCAAAATTCCACGTGTACAAGGGGACCGGCAATCCCCATCAACATGTCGCCCAGTTCTGAGCCCTCTGCGATAACACCGGCGGTGATGATAAACTGTTGCTCCGACAGTTCGTGGGCAGCTTATCAGAAACAGCATTCGAATGGTATTCGGAACTCCCGAACGATTCTATCAAAACGTTCGCTGAAATGGAGTTGTTATTCACTCAGCGATTCGCAAGCGCCAGCGAACGCACTCCAATAACTGCTTTGATTAACGCCAGGGTCAAACCAGGCGAAACCTGGGTCCAGTATGCTATACGCTGGCGGAACTTGTGGTCGAGATGCGAGCAACGCATTGAGGAGGCACCCGCAGTGGGCATGTTCGTGGGAACCCTAGACCCCCACGCAACTATCTCCCAGTTTATGATGTTCTTTAAGCCAACCACATTCCAGGCTTTAATCGACAAGTTGGCTCAGATGGACCAGATGGGTCATAGACCACCTCCCCCGAAGTCGGAACCGCGGAATGACAAGGGTAAAGGAAGGGCAACCTTCGTCGCGAATGCCCAACAGCAACCTAACACCCCGAAACCGGCAGATCAATTGGAAGAAAGACGCCGGTATTATAATGAGAAGATGAAACGTCCCTACTCGTTCCCACGAGACAAGACAAAACGGTTATTCGAGCTGGCAATACGCAACAGACTTATAAACCTACCGAATCCAAGGCGACCGCCGCAACCCACCGAAGTGAATAACCCTAACTATTGCCCTTACCATCAAACGGTAAGCCATCCGATTGAAGATTGCTTCGTCTTCAAAGGATGGATTGAAGATCAATACCTCCAGGGGAAGTTTGTACTGTCCGAGAAGTGGAAGGTGAGCCCACCACAGCCGCATACTCCTAAGAAAACAGATACATTGGGGGCAACCTGCTCTTTTATTGAAGAAGCTTCGTGGGAAGTCGTGCTATCAACGAAAACCAAAAGAATGCTGAGAGACCTTTACGCGTGCCCTGCGATCGAATGGAAAAACCCTCTTGAACCTCAAATTATCGAGGGGATGTTGAAGCCCCGCACAGCTACGAAAGCTCGGGATAAAGGCCCAAATACTCACGCCCAACCGTCGAAATCTTCGAAGAAAAAGAAGAAGAAATCTAAGAAGCCCGCGAAGCCTGGAGACGAGCACACGAGCTTGCAGAAGCAAATCGACGCGCTGGAAGAATACAATCAAAAGGCTCGAACTCCTGTCACACTGCAAGAGTTCCTCAACCACATCTTTCAAAGGGGAGATGATGAAGAGAGCTCATCGGATGAATCCGAAGAGTATGTGGCGAGTTGTAACGTAATCTCCCACTCGTTTACCGATGATGAGAAAACTCCTAGCACTAAGAAGCTGGAGGCAGAACCTGAGCGTGCATGGCTGACAAATGAAATGATCAATGCCTTTCTAGACGAGATTCTTCTAAAAAGTAAAGCGGATCAAGAGCGTGAGATGGCAACGTCAGAAGGAACTAAATGCAGGCGACTGAATGAAAGAGTTGAACTACCCCCGCCAGATCAAAAGGCATCCGAAGTAGACAAGAAGATATTCAAGACGAGGAAAAGGTTTGCCAAAGCCATGTCAATGGGAATGAAGCTACCACCCTCGGAAGGGAATACACGCGATGGGGCAGAGAAGCACCCTAATTATTGCACATATCATCGGAGAATCTCACACCCCACGGAGGAGTGCGACGCCTTTAAAATATGGTGACAAGGATATGTTACTCGTCAGCAACATTTTAAGCGCATGAAACGCAAGAGCCGTCGGGAGCGAAGAAGTACTATCGAAGGGCACAACAGAACTACTGGCAACTGTTACATGGTTAACGCCGGGGGGTCACAAGTTCTCACCTTTGGGAGCGACTCTGATGAAGAAATGGCTCTGGGCCCTCTCTTTAAAGAATCCGTTTTAGGGAAAGAGGAGGAATCAGAGGCCTGTGAGAACATCCAGCTGCGCAATCGCACACTCCCAGAAAAGAATCTCGGGCCCGTAAGTAGAAAAGATAAGGGAAAGGAAAAGGCCACTGAAGATATCACTTTAGATGACCAAGTCATGAAAGAACTGGCTGCCAAAGACCCTCCTAGGAGGAGTAAAGTGGACTATAACATCCTCGCGCACCTAAGGAAGCTACCTTCTCAGCTTAGCATTCTCGACGCCCTCCTATTATCAAAAGAAGCGCGAGACTCACTAATTAAGGCATTACAAGAACCTGAACAATTCCAAGCCTTCCTCGCCACTGAAAAGATGAAGGATGAACTGGAGGAAGTGCATACAGCCGATATCACTTTCGGTGATGAAGACCTCCTTCTCGGGACGTGCGACCATAACCGTCCCCTATATGTCTCCGGATACTGCCATGATATCAAGATAGGCAAGATCCTGGTGGATAATGGATCCTCCGTCAATCTCCTTAATGTTCGGGTGTTGAAGGAAATCTGCATGAGTGTGCAACATCTCGCTCGTGACAAAATTACTATCTCCGGTTTCGATTCACAATCGTCACGGACTCTCGGATCTGTGATACTAACATTACGCTTTGGACTTCTCGTCACAGACATCAAATTCCATGTCATTGACGCCAAGACCTGCTACAACCCCTTGCTCGGCCGTCCTTGGCTACACGAGTACAGCATCATCCCTTCTACACAACATCAGTGTATGAAGTACTTTAAAGATGGTTTCGAGTATACTGTAACAGGCGAGTTGAACCCATTTTCCGTGAACGAAGTCCGCAAATACGGGGATGCGAAATACTTTTTGCCAGATTTCGAGGATACAGAAAGGTGTCGCAACCCGGAGAACAAAGCTGCCGCCACCATCCCTGTTTTCGGGAGCGATACCGAAGAAGAGGAAGAGATAGTTTATGCAGGGCCATCTCAACGCAACAATCTGGGGACGCTCGCCCCCATGTTGGTCTTCGGAAGTGATTCAGAAGATGAAGTTAATGCCGTGTTCTCCAATCGGCTGTCAATACAAGCACCCCCTGGCGATGACCATAGTTTGCAAATCACCATGGTACCGCGAGAACACTACAAGGATCTCGACACGCTTCAAGCTCACAATGTGCAGGACCTGCAAACATTTTACGTCCCTCCCAGGCGAAGGGGTGAGAAGGTGATCCTATTCTACCGATCCTCAGAGTCGAAAATAGAGAAAGAGATCTGGCATGGCGCGGATGCTACATGCGACAGACTCCAACCCATCCGTCTGCCCAGATACTATACAAATGGATTAAAGAAGTTATTGAAGCGCCAAGGAGTACCCTTAAAACAGACTGTTCAACAGGCTCGGTTCTACAACAAGATCTGGGATGTCCCTGGGACTCAGCGCAAATTGCCCAACGGGAAAATGGAAACACTCGGGCTTGGATACGCGAGAGCGGGAAAGCGGGGACGGGTCCACAGTAACTACGCCATATACACCTTTGATGAAGAAGAGGACGCCCTGTCAGGAGATGCCAACCCCTCGTCAAAATTACACCCCGCGATCGAAACGCCGAGTCCGTCGTTTGGAGAACGAACGGACAAGCCTACCAGGAAAATGGGTCCGAAAGCTCAGGAAAACCACAACCGCGAAATGGCCCTCTACGAGAAGGCCAGGACCCAACGCCTATTTCAACAGGCTCTAAAAGACAAAGATGCTCATCTTTGTCAACCCGTTGAGCGAAAGGCCCGATGCGGAGACGGAAATAAATTAAGAAGCGGGAAGAGGAGCCGACAACAACGACGCAGGATTAGAGGGTTACGGGTACTGCGCGGCTCGGATTCGTCTCTCATAGAGAAGATGAGTCGAGCGTATTCCTTCCCCCGAGACAAGACGGAGAAGTTACTCAAGCTCGCTTTAAAACATCAGATGATCGCGCTTCCAGAGTCTAGACACCCTGAGCAAGCTAACAAGGCTTCTCGTTTGAGCTATTGCTCTTACCACCGAATGCCCAAGGATACATCCTCAAGGCATCAGCTCATGAAACGAGCCCTATCTTTCGCCTTTGTCAACGATACACTATACAAGAGGTCGTTTGATTCTCTCTGGCTGAGATGCCTAGGACCTAACGAAGTGGAAAGAGTCATTCAGGAAGTTCATGACGGACTCTGCGGTTCTCACCAAGCAGGCCCAAAGATGAAGTTAAAAATTAAACGGATGGGTTACTACTGGCCCACGATGATCCAGGACTGCCTCGAGTATGCGAAGCAGTGCCACTCGTGCCAGATTCATGGAGACTTCATCCACCAACATCCGAATCCACTACACCCAACGGTGGCTAGTTGGCCATTCGAAATGTGGGGGACTGACATAGTCGGCCCCATCGAGCCAGCATCATCCCGGGGACATCGTTTTATCCTGGCGACAACTGATTACTTCTCCAAATGGGCAGAAGCAGTACCACTGAGGGAAGTGAAGACATAAAATATCCTCCACTTCTTCAAAACGCACGTCATCTATCGATTTGGAACCCCACGGCGGATTATCTCCGATAATGGGCCAGCCTATCGAAGCCATAAGATTAGCCGCTTCGCGCAGCAGCACAATATAGACTGGAGGTATTCTTCAGTTTACAACCCACGAGTTAACGGTCTAGCCGAGGCTTTCAATAAGACCTTGACGAAGATCATAAAAAAGACCGTTTCCCGGAACAAGAGAGACTGGCACGAGAGGCTGCAAGAGGCCCTTTGGGCTTATCGAACTACATTCAAGACGGCCACGAACACAACGCCGTACACGTTGGTATTTGGGACGGAAGCAGTACTCCCCCTCGAGATAGAGTTACCCTCTCTGCGAGTGGCAGTCCACCACGAGCTGACGAACGAAGAAAATGCTCACCTTCGGCTTGAGGAGCTTGATGCCCTCGACGAAACCCGGCTCATAGCGCAACAACATCTAGAAGCCTATAAAGCAAAGATGACGCGCTCGTACGAAAGATTGACCAGGCCGAGGACATTCCGCCAAGGCGAACTCGTGCTAGTGGTCAAAAGACCTATGATCCCCAATCGTGCCAAGCGAGGGAAATTTGAGCCAAACTACGAAGGCCCTTACATCATAGACAAGGTCTACCAGGGTGGAGCCTATCTACTCATGGACATGCACGGTGAAAGGCCTTTCAGGCCAATAAACGGCCGTTTCTTAAAGAAATACTATGCTTAATGAGCCATAGCCTGGGTCAATGATAGATGACGACGACTATGTCCGCTCGCTATCTTCCTAGGCTCAGACTTTACAAGCAGCAGCTGGCCTTCCCATAACGACGGACCGAAACGTCCTTAAACTAACGACGGACCGAAACGTCCTTAAACTAGCGATGGACCGAAACGTCCTTAAACTAACAACGGACCGAAACGTCCTTAAACTAACGACGGACCGAAACGTCCTTAAACTAACGACGGACCGAAACGTCCTTAAACTAACGACGGACCGAAACGTCCTTAAACTATCGATGGACCGAAATATCTTTAAACTAACGACGGACCGAAACGTCCTTAAACTACTACCGCAGCATCCTTAGGCTGACGAGATAAAAAAAAAAGAAAAAAAAGTATATAAAATAAAAACGGTATGTCCATAAGCAAAACGGGCACGGATGAAAACCCGAAAGGGCTCCGTGAGTAAAAACAGCAGGACTACCGGCGAGTGTTTGTGAAAACCCGAAGGGGCGCAACCTCGTTAAAAGACACTTATAGGGTCCTCTCGACCTTGTAAGGAGAAACCACCTGCGTGAAATCCTTACGACTCACAAAGGAGCAACACACTTAGGGATCCTCACGATTTCTAAGGAGAAAACGCACTTGCGAGATCCTTACGACTCGTTAGGAGAATTCTCTCATGGGACCCTCACGGCTCATAAGATTTGAAATTCTTAAGTTACAGAAACCTAAACCTGTTCTTAAGCAAATCCTCCACAACCTTCGATATTGCCCTATAAGGGGCTTAATACTGACCCTTGTATACAATCCACGGGCGCGAATAAACATTTCCCCAGCAAAGTCCAGCCCTTGTAGGTCCTCTCGATCCATAAGGAGAAAGCCCTCTTGTAGGATCCTTACGACTTACAGAGGAGCACACACTTAGGAATCCTCACGATCCCTAAGGAGAAAATACACCTGCATGATCCTCACGACTTGTAGGGAGAAATACCTTTGTGTGACCCTTACGGCTCATGAAGTCAAAAGCCTTGGTCGACAGGACCCTTAACCCTGTTTGCTGAGCCACCTTTGTTCGTCATCGACAAAGGCAAATGATGATTCACTCCTGGCAACATTCCAGTTGTAGCGGTGCTGATGCCGAAATCGGTGCCTAAAATCCAGGCTTGCAGCGAAAAAGCTAGCAAGCCACACATGCCTACAAAATAGCCGAAATGATGGGGCAACTTGCAATAAAAAGCAGCAAGTAAAAATGAAGGCATGAAAAATAGCCGAAATGATGGGGCAACTCGCAATAAAAAGCAGCGAGCAGAAAATAAATAAATAGCCGAAATGATGGGGCAATCGCGACCTTCGCGATATAAAAGCTGAAACGATAGAGCATCGCGGAAAAAGAAATAAAAAAAAAGTGAAATCCTCGCCCTACAGGTGATGGTACATCTACCCTGTATACAATCCAGGGGCGCAAACAAAGAAGGGATCATATTCCTTCCCCAGGTTTCATCATAAGGAGAAGCCAAATCTCGACGGTTCACAGATAGCTTAGAGATCATCTCGACGTCCGTCTCATGGCAGCAGACACAACATCAAGCGAAACGGGACAGCGGCAACCCCCAGTTCCATGGCTCTGCGATACATATCACCAAGAGTCCAACTTCCATCCCGTGAAATGCTGATACAATCAGCAAAATTCCTGGTTACGTGGAATGCGGATAATGTCACTCTTTGACCCCGTGGAAAACGTCCAGAGCGGAGCCTAGTCCTCGCCTAACGCGGCAATGAACCCGTGTGAAGCATCTAGCGCAAAATTCCTGGTTACGTGGAACGCGGATAATGTCACTCTTTGACCCCGTGGAAAACGTCCAGAGCGGAGCCTAGTCCTCGCCTAACGCGGCAATGAACCCGTGTGAAGCATCTAGTGCAAACTTCCTGGTTACGTGGAACGCGGATAATGTCACTCTTTGACCCCGTGGAAAACGTCCAGAGCGGAGCCTAGTCCTCGCCTAACGCGGCAGTGAACCCGTATGAAGCATCTAGTGCAAAATTCCTGGTTGCGTGGAACGCGGATAATGTCACTCTTTGACCCCGGGGAAAACGTCCAGAGCGGAGCCTAGTCCTCGCCTAACGCGGCAGTGAACCCGTGTGAAGCATCTAGTGCAAACTTCCTGGTTACGTGGAACGAGGATAATGTCACTCTTTGACCCCGTGGAAAACGTCCAGAGCGGATCCTGGTCCTCGCAGAGCACGGCAGTGAACCCGTGTGAAGCATCCAGAGCGGAGCCTAGTCCTCGCCTAACGCGGCAATGAACCCGTGTGAAGCATCTAGTGCAAACTTCCTGGTTACGTGGAACGCGGATAATGTCACTCTTTGACCTCGTGGAAAATGTCCAGAGCGGAGCCTAGTCCTCGCCTAACGCGGCAGTGAACCCGTGTGAAGCATCTAGTGCAAACTTCCTGGTTACGTGGAACGCGGATAATGTCACTCTTTGACCCCGTGGAAAACGTCCAGAGCGGAGCCTAGTCCTCGCCGAGCACGGCAGTGAACCCATGTGAAGCATCTAGTGCAAAATTCCTGGTTTCGTGGAACGCGGATAATGTCACTCTTTGACCCCGTGGAAAACGTCCAGAGCGGATCCTGGTCCTCGCAGAGCACGGCAGTGAACCCGTGTGAAGCATCCAGAGCGGAGCCTGGTCCTCGTCAAGCACGGCAGTGAACCCGTGTGAAGCATCCAGAGCAAATACCGGACTGTGGAGTCCTTAAAGTCCACGGACTATGACGTCCTTAACCTCGACCGCGATGTCTTAAAACTAACGATCAACCACCCCGATTCCCTACTGATTTTGCCTTGGTTTAAGGGTACATCTCTTCACTCCTTTGATGCCTGGCGTTGTAATTCCTCAACGTCTTCAAAGAGGTGACGGGTCCCTGCAACCACACATCGGACTGTGGAGTCCTTAAATCCACGGACTATGAGGTCCTTAACCTTGACCGTGATGTCTTAAAACTAACATCGGACTGTGGAGTCCCTAAATCCACGGACTATGAGGTCCTTAACCTTGACCGCGATGTCTTAAAACTAACATCGGACTGTGGAGTCCTTAAATCCACGGAGTATGAGGTCCTTAACCTTGACCGCGACGTCTTTAAACTACAATACCTAGAGAAACCCCTGACTCCGTAAAACACGGACAAGGGCGACCACATCCAACACTTACAAGTCCTCACGACCTGTAAGGAAGAAAAATTTCTCTTATAAGATCCTTGCGACTCTCAAGGGAAAACCCGCTTAAGAATCCTCACGATTCTTAAGAAGAACTTACACCTATGGGATCCTCTCGACCTGTAGGGAGAAAAACTCCTTATGAGACCTTCGTGGCTCATAAAATGCAAAGGTCTTAGGAAGCAGATCTTAACCCTGAACCCCAAGCCATCGCTGTCCTGCAAGGAGATCAAGATATAGTATCCGCAGAATGCATTCAATAAAAAGGGGACATACCATTGAGAGGAAAATTGTATCTTTTATTCATAAACCAAAATGGATACAAAGTACAATTTATGAAAGAAACAAAAAAGAAAGGATACTCTCATCCATGAGTATGTACAAAAAGGGGAGAAAAGATACAAGTCCTCAAGCCGGCGGGCGGTATAGTAATTTTACCAGCTCATCGTTCTGTTGCTGAGCCACGGCTTCATGACGTAAGATCAACAGAAGGCGAGCCTCCGCCTGAGCTTGTTGGGCCTGATATGAAGCAAGCCGGGCTTCAAGCTCTTTCTCAGTGGCCTTATGAGCCTCAACCCTCTTGCGAGTGAACGTGGCAGCTTTATCGAGAGCCACCACCTCTTTTATGGACTCCTGAAGCACCCGCCAGAGTTCGTATGCTTTGTTGGCCCTGGCTGTGAGATTGGCTTGAAGCTCGCCCAGCGCCTTGGAGGCTAGCTCCCTTTCCGAGAATTTACGGCCAAGCCTCTTCTCACATGATGTCATGCTTGCCGCGCACCGTGCTATCAGCCCCCGTAACTCTGCCTTTGCAGCCACGGCCTCCGAGGAAAGGCGAGAACACTCGAGAGCGTACAAACAGGCCTCCACCTTCCTACAGAACTCCACCCAGACCCGCACCACCTCCTCGTGGTGATAGGTGGCGAGAAAAGGAAGGGAGCTGTTAGCTTCAGCAGCAAACGCTTCGGCTGTAGTCGCACTACCAGCACGAAGCTCCTCGACGAAAGAAGATAGGGAGACAAGGCTCAATTGGGCCAAGCGTTCTGAAGCCCGCAAAGCATAGGGGCCGGGCGGCATCACAATGCGTGATTCCAAAGCCATGGAGACTGGCAGGGCTGCTTAAATTTGGCGAATGTTAGTAAAACTTTTAAACGCAGAATGAATGGGACTATAATAAAATGTCACTCACCGACAGTCATGCAAGTAGGAGCTGAAGGTTCCCCTGGCCCTTCGATGACCTCAACTTCATCGTCGGCTTCTAAAACTATAAGAGACATCAACGTCATTTCGCAAAATGGTAACAATGCTATGGTAAAAAAATGGCGAATGACACTAACCTTGCCCAGAGGAAAGGACAATACACTGAGGGGGGATCGCCTGCGGAGCTGCCATCTCCAATAAACGCTGAAACGATTGACGAGGCGACAGATCCGCGATCGTGGCCGCCAAGCCACGCAATTCTGGGAAAGGTAAAAGAGTTCAGATTATGAAGGGGTTTCTAAATTAAAACGCAGAAAGATACCTTCAACACTCCTCCCATTCTGAGCCGGGGGGATAGCGGCTTCAACGGTCTCCGCCGTGACCTCAGGCTCCAACAAAGGGAGAGGAGCCCCGACTACCTCGCTTCCAGCCCTTGAGCCGACCTCAGTAAGAGCCATTGGGGCGGCAGCCTCCAAGGGAGCCTCCCCCAAAGGGGCAAGCACTCCCTGGCCAAGAACCGCCGCTGGAGGTTCTATCATGAGAGGAGCAGCCTCATCAGCCATCTCCACATCCGGCAAAGCTTCATTAAGAATTTCGGCGGGCTTTAGCTTTAATGGGCCAGTAGGGAGCTCCCCCAACGTCGAAGATTCTGCACGATTCAAACAAAAATAATGATACATACCCACGAGCATAAATAATCGACAAGATTACAGAATAAGCACAACATACCTATACGCAAAGAAGCCCTCAATATGGCTTCTTCAAACCGCTTCTCCTTCTCAAGGAGATAAGCTCGCCGAGGTTCAAGAGTAGACTCATGACCGCCGATCCATAAAGAAAGTGCATCAGCTGCGTCTTCTGAAGCGGCCTGCTTCAGAGCCCTTTCCCCCCATTTCTCCAAAGGGCCGATAAATCGCCGCCGAATCCACGAAGGGTCTTCGTAAAAAATTATAGCGGGATAAGACTTCTTCGGAACCTTGGCGTTATGGGACGCGTCTTTTGAACGCCGTATGGCCTCAGCCAACTGTGCAGCCTCCTCATCAGCCGAACTCGGGAAGAGAAGTCCAGCGCTTGACTCTTGCAAGGACAATGGTTCGTCTTCGAGGATAGGCTCAGACTCCACCACAGAATCAAGCAGGGTGGTAGCCGCTTTCCTGCGCCGTTTAGACCCAGAGCCGGTCGCTGAGGATGACCGCTTCCTCCCTCGCGAAGCCTTAGGGCGGCGCTGGCCCTCATCGCCTTCAGCACTCTCATCCATGTTACTTTCGCTCGGTGCCACAACCGAGGACGACATCGCCAGTGTCGACGCCACGGAGGGCGGTGCCGCCACCGGCAGAGGTGCTACTACTGGAGCCCGTCTACCCCGCGATCGGGAACCCAAGGGCATACCAGCTGTTGGAGTAAGGTCTACCCCTGACTCCCCCGGAATGAGGGCGGTGCCAATCTCCCTCAAAGGGAAGCGGACTGGAACCCTTGGTCGCAGCTTAGCTCCCGAAACCTGAGGAGGGGAGTCGTGACCAAGAAGAACCCTTCTTTCTTCAGCAATAATTGGGGTGATTCGATGAAGATACCAGCCCGTAAATGCACCTACGCATCGGGGCATGTACTCGGCTTCGGGGACCATGAAATGAGAGCCGGTGTTCAACCTCATGAAATGATGAGCGGCATCGTGAACAGCGTCGAGCGAAGGGATCGGGGCGACTATAAAAGCCTCAAAAGGAACACCCTGGTCGTATCCAAGCTGCCGGGCAAATCGATGCGGATTGTACCGCATAAAAAGAGCTGCACTATCCTGGCGAAACACCAAGTAGCCCGGTCTAATTGAATACAAATGCGTGGCCTCTCGGGGCTTCAGAGAAGGCGCGTTGTCCTTTGACTGGTCCCAAAGTTGCTGAACGGGACCCGAAGGAGAAGACAGAATCCGATCATTAAAAACCAACCCGCCGTCGGTGGCATGAGGGGAAATCAGCACCCGAATAGCCCCAAATTGAGTTGGGTCGGCAGCAGAAGCACCCACCAGTCGCATGAGTCGCGGGAAGGGATAGGCGTCGTAAAAGGCGGGCCTCTGATGCATAGCAAAAGACCCCAGCACATGCATTTCGATCCACGACGTGAAATAATGAAGCGAAAAGTTCACTACGTCCACGCCAGGCGTAGAAGTATTAGCTGCGGTGCCTAATCCGTTATAGAGGTGCGCCAAGGCCGGGATGCCGATAGCCAACCTCATCCCCTCAGCAATACGATCAGCCGGGTAGATGACCGAGGCTCTCATGAAGCGGCGATGCATGGGGATAACGAACCAACTGAGCCAGACGCTAACGAATCCCACAAAGAACGTCTCCTCGTCCATGCCTGGGGCAGCAATGGATTCAAAAGAGATCGGCGATATAATAGGAATGTAATACTGAGGTAGATCTGATTCGTTGGTCGGCAACCTCTTCGGGCCAAACCCAAAGGGGTCCCCAATGTTGGCAAACTTCGGGGCTGTCTTCGATAAGGCGTCCTTACGAAGGACACGAGCAATGAAGCTCTTGAAGGTGACACCCTGCTCCTCGGACTCGGTGAATAATTGGTCGAAGATGCCTAGGGCCTTAATTAAACTGGGGCGCTTGTGGCGAACAGCATTCTCAGCAGACAGACCGTCAACTGGGGCGAGCTCGGGCTCAAAAACATACTCTTCAGGAGGTAACAACTCCTCATACAGATTACCCCTTATCGGCAACCCCGAGATATCATAAAATTCGGCCAGAGAAATTGAAACCTCGCGATCTCCCAGAATGAAAGTATTAGTGGGAAGATTCTACTGGTTCAAAAACGCCTTGACCCACCAGGCATGCGGGGACTTGTAATGGAATAGCGACGCGTATATGGCCTGATAAAGCCCGACTTTCTGCAAACGCGCCCGATGGGCAGAAAGGATGTAGCGAGCCCAGAGAAGGTAGCCCATAGGATGCCTAGGAGTGAGCCCTATCTTATAAATTTGCCCCCACGGGTGGGCCTCACCCTGGCAAATACGCCGTCCCAAGATGTCTATGGCCGGGATCGGATGGTTCGGAATGCCGGTCGTCGAAGGCTCTAGCCTCCCCGTTGGAGTCCAGTTAGGCATTTCCACAGCAAAAGCTGTCCTTGGAGGATCCATCGGTAAAAATGGGAAAGTGGGCTCTGTCGGCACCGCGCAAAGAAAGCTCCGGCGACCCTGAATAATCTGATTGTACCAAGGTCCCCATTGAAGAAGATTGGTGCAGTTCGGGTCATGGGCCCGAATCATCGCCATCGCTTCCTCATCAGACGGCGACTGAGGAAAAGCAGCCTCTGAGCGAGAAAAAGGAAAGCGTGGAACAGAAGCCATCGCACCAGAAATCCAATAAAGGAGGACCGTTAGAAGAAAAGTCAGCAACATATATTCATGCATAAACTTGAAGACTAGTTAAAGAGAGCAACAGCAGAGTTTTCTGAGGTCACTAGCTACAAAACATATGGGTCCCACAGAATTCGGATGAAGGCTCATTAATAATGAGGCCAAAAGCGTTACAATAAAACAAAGGGAATATCCTCAAAGAATGATGACCATGCACATTCCCCCCCAACAGAAGCTGTCTCAGGCTCTACAAAGAATCTAGCAAAATCAAAGGAATTAAATTCCCACCAAAAGACATCATTACAAAACCCCCATTGCATTAATGTCAGGAAGAACCACCTAGGGCCAAGAGACCTCAGGAAGCCTCCATGCGAAGAAACTGAGTTCTTCATTGGAATTAAATTCCTAATTAAGAAAAGGGAATTAAATTCCCAGAAGCATTTTTGATGGAATTAAATTCCATGGGGTTGAAGCGCCATCATCATCTCCCCAAAGATCATCTAAACCCTAAGAGATCTACAGTTTGAGGGTTAAGCGGTTTCACGTTTTTATGGAAAATCTGAAGGAAAAAGGGTAAAAACCCTTGTTTTGGATTTAAAATCCAGAGAAATGTGAAGGTTCATCGTTGTCCAAGAACATTACCTGAGGAAAAAAGGGTTCTTTTCGAACAGAGTTAAACTCTGAAGATTGTTTCAAGACAGAGAACTAAGCTCTGAAAGCGAGAATTAAATTCTCAAAGAAGAAATTCTCGGAAGAAGAAGATGAGCAAAGTGAAGGCTCCTATGAAGAGACAGAGGTATTTATAGAAGGCAGTGGAAACGTTTCATCTCCCCAGATCCCTAGAGGAATCCAACGGTCACAAGAGGTGACAGCGTTGCACTCACGTGCAGACACGTGAGAACAACGGTGTGGGGGCATTTGTTTCCTGATTTAAAATCAGGAAAGCTTCTGGAAAAAGCTTCAAAAAGGGACCACGTGCTTACACGTGACCAGCAGTCACGTGTTGACACGTGACATATAAAGCAGCGGAAAAGGGCACATTGATTCCCTGATCAAGTCAAGGAAAAGGCTTCAGAAGAGGTCACGTGCTCCCACGTGACCAGGGTCACGTGTTGGTACGTGACGTTTAAAGCAGCAGACTCGCTCTCCAATTGAACCAAGGAAAGAGGCGCCAGACAAGGGTCACGTGCTGACACGTGACCAGGGGTCACGTGGTAGCACGTGACGGCAAAGCAGCAGAAGAAGGCAGAGTCCAAAAGAAGAAAAAGGCTCGTTCCAAAAGAGTCACGTGTCCACACGTGACCATGGGTCATGTGGTCACACGTGACCGGCTTTCAAAGCCCATTTTGCTAACAGAATTAAATTCTGAAAGAGATTCAAATTTTTCCAAAGGAAAGCAATTATCTGGAACCGATCAAATTAAAGATTCAGAGATGATTAAATATCATCTATCTATGGAAAATCTCGAGTTTGGAAAGATTTCCCCTTTAAATCTAACAGAAATAACAAAGGAGAATCTCTGGATTTGAAATCCAATGGTGAATAAAATTCACCTAATAATCCAAGGGTCAAAAACGAATGATGGATGCAAATCAAATCTCTCAATGAAGATTCGTCAAAAACTAATTGATTCGGCTGCTTCTCCTATAAATAGGAGCCTGGAGACACAAAAAAAAGATATACACGCAGAGGGAAAAAAAAAAGGAGAGAGCCTTGATACTTTGAGGAATTTGGAGCTTCTGCAAAAAGAAAACCCTAGGTAAGAAAGGGAAGGCTTCCTGAAAGAAGGAGAATTTAATTCTCAACAGAGTTTAACTCTGACAAAATAAAAAACAGAAGAAATATATTTCTTCTCTCTTTGATAGAGGATCTGCAAAGTGCACATCTCCCCTTTAGGTTGAGAATTTAATTCTCAATGGGTTGAGATCCTGCCATGCAGATCCAAAACATGGAGAGGGAATGGAAAAACGAGAATTTAATTCTCACAGAACTATAGGAATTTAATTCCTCTAAAAGTAGGGCTTGACCCTGTGTTATGGGAATTTAATTCCTTCAGGACAGAGAGAAACAGGGTTTAACCCTAATTAAGAACTTAGTTCTGGTGAAACAACGGGAATCCAATTCCCCTAATCATAATTTAACAGGGACTGGAAGTTTAATTCCTTAAAAAGCTTTTATTAGGGTTTAACCCTATTCAGTTCTTCACATAAACGAGGAATTTAATTCCTGCAGAAGATTCAGGGTTCAATTCTACTCCAGAATATAAGTCTTCAAAAGGAAGTAGGAATTTAATTCCTTTGAAAATTAAAGCTTTAGGAATTTAATTCCTAAAAAAAGGATCAACAGATTCTCTAAACAATATACATGGAGGCAGGGTCACGTGCCACCACGTGACCCCCTCAAAAGATCTACAGAAAGCCTTTTGAGGCAATCCCCCACGTGACCCACGTGACCCTTGACGGAAGCTCTAACACAAAGGCGTATGAATGCCCGTCACGTGATGACACGTGACGCTCTGAAAGATGCAATAATCTTAGCAGAATGAATGGAGAGAGGGCGCTCTCACGTGTCACCACATGACCCCTCTTGCTTTAGTGTTTAACACTAAGTTGGAACTCCTGAATCCAGTGTTAAAACACTGTTGGGCCGCAGTGTTCAACGCCAATCAAAGAACTTTACTTGCAGTGTTCAACACTGACTACCTTAGTGTTTAACACTAATTTAAGAGCTTTGTTGCCGATGCTTGGTACTGATCTGTTTTAGTGTTTAACATTAATCTGAAAGCCTTGTTGCTGGTGTTTAACACCAATTATCTTTTAGTGTTAAACACTAACTTGTCAACCTCATTCCCAGTGTTCAACACTGATTGCTCTGAAGTGTTTAACACTAGGCTTTAGCCCAATTGGCTAAAGGGATAGAGGCAAAGCCTCTCCCTCAATGGACCCACAAGAAGTCAATATTCCAGACATGATAGGACTTAGCCCAAGCTGGCCATAAGTCCTCAATTCGTAATTAACTGGGCCAGTGGGCTCATAATATAATTAATGGGTCTTGAGCCTAAATTGGGCCAAGGACTATTTAACCCATTCCGGTTCTAGGGTACATCTCTTCACTCCTTTGATACCTGGCATTGTAATCCCTCAATGTCTTCAAAGAGGTGACGGGTCCCGACGATCACCCATGATATGGACTGTGGGGTCCTTAAACTCATGTCTAATGCAAAATTCCTGGTTACGTGGAACGTGGATAATGTCACTCTTTGACCCCGCGGAAAACGCCCAGAGCGGAGCCTAGTCCTCGCCGAGCACGGCAGTGAACCCGTGTGAAGCATCTAGTGCAAAATTCCTGGTTACGTGGAACGTGGATAATGTCACTCTTTGACCCCGCGGAAAACGCCCAGAGCGGAGCCTGGTCCTCGCCAAGCACGGCAGTGAACCCGTGTGAAGCATCCAGAGCACATACCGGACTGTGGAGTCCTTAAACCCATGGACTACGACGTCCTTAACCTTGACCGAGATGTCTTAAAACTAACAACGGACTGCAATGTCCTTAAACTACCTATGGACCGCAATGTCCTTAAACTACACACGGACCGCAATGTCCTTAAACTACCTACGGACCGCAATGTCCTTAAACTAACTACGGACCGCAATGTCTTTAAACTACCCATGGACCGCAATGTCCTTAAACTACCCATGGACCGCAATGTCCTTAAACTAGAACAATAGAGCTCCATGTGCTCTTTTGTCGGATCTAAACGGTCCCGTTTAAGTTGATCTTAGCCTCAAAGATGGCTAACGTATCCTTAAACCTTCAAACAGACTGTACTATGAATCCCCCAAATTAACTCTGGCTCGAGGATACATCTCTGAACTCCTCTGACACCCGTCGTTGTAATCCTTCAACGTCGTCAGAGAGGTGACGGGTCCCGACGGCCACATATGCGATGGACCACTATGTCCCTAAACTGGAACAATAGAGCCCAAATGCTCTTTTATCGGATCTAAACGATCCCGTTAAGTTGATCTTAGTCTCAACGTTAGACTAACGTATCCTTAACAAATGTTTGAGTTGATCTGGGCCTCAAGTATGGCTGATGTATCCTCAAACCAAACCCCCAAACCCAAATCTAAAATAAACACGGATTTGGACTAGTCCACGCCCTACGGGCGACGACATAACTCAGTCTCCGTAAATAATCCACGGGAAATAAAAAACGAAATAAACACCCACGACACGAAGTGACCATCTGGAGAAGGAGAAAGTTGTTACCGCGATGCGGTAGCGTAATTAACTGCAGGGGCTTGCGCCTGTAGGGAAGAGCGTCCCCACAATCAAAAAACCCATCTAACGAGGGGGAATCTGACGAAGTCTGCTACATCGGCCGCATCCGTCTAAACCTTCGATACACAGGTGCCATAGATCGACTTGGCATCTTCGGAGAGGTGGACGGATAGCACCAATTAGCATCTGCCCCGAATCTCAGTGCCAAGACATCGCAGTCTTGTGCGCCGCCGTTCGGAGGGGAACAAGGAAGAATCACAGACCAAACTTACTTTTTGGCCGCGGAACCGTGGCCAAACACGGCCTATGGCCGCGGTTCCGCAGCCGTGTATGACACGTGTTGGTGGAAAAATTCAGAAGTCGCTGGCAGCGCGTTGACTAGTCTTTCTTTGGGGGTAAAATTGGAATTGCAGATTTGAGTCGATTGTAAACCTAGGGTTTCTATGAATCTATAAATAGAAGCCCTAAAAACTTTCTTAGGTTATGCCTCTTTTTATTCATCTATTCAGATTTGAAAATTCCTGTGTAAATGTTTGGAGAGAGCCATCAATAAAATAAGTAGTTTTCTTTATTTGCCTACTTAATTTTTATTCTTCCTTAGTATAGAATTTTCATTCTTTGCTCTAGTTAGATAGTTAGAGATGTTTTTCAATTCCCTAATGAGCGAGTAGTCTCCTCGCTTGTTAGGGTTAGATTTGGGGAAGGCTTGAGAGACGAAATCTCTCACCTCTTTCTTGCTCCATCACATATAATTAATAGGACTCCATGCATACATACACACACCGTTCCCTACGGCACCTTACCCCTCGAGGTAACGGTGATACTGTAGTATAAACGACCGGTTGCGTATGTTTTCCATGGAGGTTAGGATAAGAATTAAGAAAGGAAGGACTAGAACCTAGAGGAAGAAACATCATTTCTTCCCGATGGTACTAATCCCCTTTATTAATTGTTACCATAACAACTAAAGAGATCTAAATTAGGGCATTGAAAGCGGTGAGGAAATCTTCAATTTCCAAACTTAACCCAAACCTAACCCTAGCAAGATTCTAGTCTTAATATAAATCTTAGTTTTTAGCGATAATCCATTCACACCGTTTGGAATTAACTCGTTAGACCAAATTAGGAAATACACAACATCCTTGTGGACCGACCCGTATTCACCGGCTAGCTACCAAGCGACGCCGTTTTTGATTGCGGTTAACAAATATTTTTGATTCATCTTTTAAAAGCGCATAAGCATGCTAAACTTCTCAATCAAATGGCGCCGTTGCCGGGGATGGCGTAGTATTTTCTTTTTGCAATTTCGAGTTAATATAAGATATAAAAATCATAAAAACCGAAAAATTAAAAAATATAAAAATTTATCATCTTTTTATAGTTTGAAGGGTTTTTCGTGTGAATTTTGCAGGATCGACGAAAGAGTTCGGATCTGGAAAAATCCAGAGATCAAAACAGAAATCGGCAGATCTGAACAACAGAGAAAAGTCAAACCAGAGGCGCAGAATTTTTCTCAGGAACCGTTCCGTCTCTGTAACATTTCAAAAAGATAAAATATTAATTTTGGGAATTTTTATAATTTAATACTATTTTATTGAATATTTTAATATTTTGGTATTATTAAATACAAATAAATAGGAAAAAATTGAGAAAAATTATGGAAAATTCTAAAATTGGGTAATTATTGGAATTATGGCATTTTTAGATTTTTATGATCATTTATATGCTAATTTAGTGCTAATCGCGATTAAAAATCGCTAATCGGTTTTTAGCTTTTTTTTTGTGCAAAACATGCCCACATCCTTTTTCCTACACTTGTGCATTTTCTTACCATGTTTTCTCATTTGGGTTTACTATTTGAGTGAGAAGGGTTTTAAAAGGAAAAAGAAAAGGAAAAGAATAAAGAAATGGGTAGTTGGTGAGAGAGAGAGGTATGGGCTTCATTTGACTTAAACTTAGCTATTTCTCCTCCATTTTTCAACACTCATTTTTCTCTCCCTCTCCCTTGCTTGCTGCTGCTGCTTCTTCTTCACCTCACCTCCCCACTTCAAGCCCCAAATCATCTCACAAACTTCATAAAAACCCCACTCTCCTTTCACAAAAAATGTGCACAAGCTTGCAAGCTATAGGATGGACCGAGAAAGTTTTCATTTTGGCACTGTTGAGGATTCATGTGGGTCTTTTGAGGTAATTCCTCCACAATTAGAGTGGTATTTCTTGTGTTTAAGCTTCGATTTAAAGTTTCATATCGATATTGTGCGATATTATGGACTTGAGGATAACCAAGTTAGGGTTTGAGGAAATTTGGTGTTGTATTGTGAAATTGAGCTCAGTAGAGGTTTTACAAACACCCTAGTGTATGAATTGGAACCCAAAACCTGAAGCTTAACCCTGAATACGGATTTTAGAAACCGATATCGGAGAATTTATGAAATCTGTGTAGTGTTTATGGAATCTGCTATCATACGAGGGATCCTAAAATAAAACTAAGATTGAAAGTAAGATGTGCAGGCACCCAGGAATCTACCACCAAGACCCCAGCCCCTAACTCCCTTACCCGACCGCCAATTAATCCCAATTGGCCGCAATTTGCGGCCTGGGTCCCACCATTTTGGCTCGTGTTGGTTCTGTAGCTCCTACATGTTTATGTTAGACCCCTGGTATATATAGATTTGTATAAATTGACCTAGGGTGAAATCTGGGACATATTTCCTAAGTTGCTGTTTTGGATTCGTGTTTCCGTATTCCGTATTTTTAATTCTGCAATTGTGTCTTATGATTTACCTCGACTATTTGGCGTTTATACGACGATATAGAGGATTTATTGATGGTTTTGAAGGCGTGCCATAGGTTCTAACCTATAGGCCCCTTGTCGTATCGTTTTGGATTTCGTGTGCCGTTTTAGCTTTGATTTGGTTTTAATGCGCATATACGACACTTTGATGTGTAGGTACCACATGAAGACTTCGGGATGAGAAGCAAACGCGTGGTGGCATCGAAAGATAAAGACGCAGGTGAGTAGATTATATCTACAGGGGGAAGTCGGGTGGATGGCGTATAGCACCCCCGCAGTCCGTAGTATATATGTATATATATGATAGCTAGGTGTACTAGGGATAGTGTAGGGTTAGAAGTGACTATTCTAGTTCATAGTCGCGAACCCTAGAATAGATTTACACCTACACGCACATCCTTGCATATTCATTATACTTGCACTGTGTTTGATGATATTGGATGACATTGGAGTTGAGTCGATGATGTTGGGCATGGTGCCGTGAGATCGGTGATTTGATGTGATTCGTATTTGGGGATACGATACGTGACCTCTAGCGGGCCTTGGGACGTGTGCTTGCACACGCAGTAGTTCGATGGTATCAGTTGTACTAGACTTAGATCAGTACCCCAGATTATATGATATGATGATAAGTGATACCTGAAATGTGATGAGATAGTGTGATATTGACCCGTACCCAGCTATTGGAATGCCGTACGACGATTTACCGTATGAGCTTTACATTGATGATAGATCCGCACTCTTGACTTGAGGAGGTCATATGATATACTGTATCGTACGCGATACTATTGAGGCGGAATCACCGACTATTATATCTATATGTATCGACTCAGATGTTAGGCGGTTTCCTTACCTGTAGCTCAGCTTGTTAGTTCAGCCGTATAGTTTAGTGTAGTTGTTAGATTAGATTAGCCTCCTACCTATTTCAAAACTAGCGGGTCGTGGGTATTTTAAAAGACAGGTCAAGGGATCTACGGATATTTCAAAAAGCGTATCTTTTCATAAAAACACCGTAGCCCCAATTTTCAAAACCCCATGATTCGTGTTATTTCAAAAGGCACCATTTGTAGGACTTATATTAGATTAATGCAGATTAGTTATAGTTGCGTCTAGTATTCAGCTCCCACTCATTTTTGTGGTTCGCTTTGCATCGCATTCTTATATTATGTTTCATACCCCATTATTGATATCATGCTGTTAGGACACCAGCACCATTACCGATGATGCGTATGTACCACGTACACTTACTTGCCGGCTCACACACATCTTCATCGGTAATTGCCATGTCACGTACACCTTAGAAAATATTATTGCTTGACATAGCCTTTTAGCTAATAGTTTAGACATTGTAGTTATTACCTGCTATTTCATGCATACTGTTATTCATTGTTATGCCGCATTCATGGATTCTCATGCATATATTCACTATTTTACATGCTATTGAGGTTTTGGATTTGGATTCCATGAGATTTTCTGGATTTGGAGGAAAACCGCAAAAACACAAATAAACATTTTCTCTCTTTTGAAATAAAAAGTGCGGTTTTCCCATGATGTATGAGTCGTCCACCATGAGTTTGCTGATGGATTTGGAAACCCGATTCGAGGAGACGGATGAACCGTTTCGGGTACATGGTGGGCCCGGTGCAAGATGAATGTGGTGATGACGTTGAGCCTGGCAGGGGAGCACTACCTACCGGTGATTTTACCCGACGCGTCAGATATCCGGAGGATACCGTCGTGGTCTTGAGATGGATGGTAGGGGCCGGTCTGGACTGACGGCGCCCTAGATTTTGTGGTTGAGACTTGAGATATCGAGATATTGGGATTACGTTTTGTGCCGATGCTAGGCACAGTTTTATGCTGATTTCATTATGATACCTCATTTTAAAAATACAAAGGAAATCTCACTAATTTATGAAAACAGTTTCTTCATGTACATGTATTCTGTTTTCATGCATTCATATCTCATTCATATGATATATTGCTACCTGAGGCACTGACACAGGCACATGAGATTACACTCGGGTTAGATATTTACCCTAGCCTTGTTATAGGCTGCTTGTTATATTGAGGATTTTATATACGGATCGTATTGACCTAGGATTATGTCTTGCTTTCGGTTTCTGCTTGTAGATATTCTCTATTCACGAGTTGGCAACTCACCCCCGTTGTGCCACAGTTCTTGCAGGTTCTGCCGTACAGGTTCCTTTGCGGCATTTCTGGCACATTGCTTCCTTGCGGGTGAATTGCATTTGGTAGGTGGTTTCTTTTGCATCAAGAACCACCATTGTACTTGTATTATTCTTTGTATCTAGAATTCCATCAACCAAAACTTGTATATTGTTTCAGACTTAGACATTAGTGATGTATTATTCGACCTTAGAGTCGCGCTTAGTAGTATTACGGTTTTCATGTTATTTTGAGTTTTGATCCTCGCCCTTCGGCGTTGTATATTATTATTGCTTGCGTGGTTATGACCGTCGATTGACGAAGAGCTAGCTCCCGCTTGGGGATGCCTTTTATCATTGCATATATATATTATTCTTGTTGTACCCCGTTCGGGGCCAGTATTTACAAAAGAAACTCTGCCGAAATTTTTAGAAAAGACCTTACCTTTTAAAATTGCACATTCGGCTTAGTTATTTAAAAACCTTGACTTCAAACTTTTTTTCCTTCACTCCTTTAAAAACCAGTTTTCTTTACTTACTCTTGAAAATGGTTTTAGATTTCTGGGCTTTTGGCTTACTTGGATCAGATGGAGTCCTATAGACTTCATATGGTTCAAGGGCCAGTCACGTGCTCTTTCGGGTCGTGACAAAGTTGGTATCAGAGCGCTAGGTTGACCTTGGTTCGAGTCTAAGTTTGACTATGTGGAGCCTAGGGCGTTTATATATATACGGAACTTAGGCTTGACCTTACGGAACTTAGACTTAGTCGAGGGGGTATTAGACCCGAACTTTCGTCGCGTAGGATGACCCTTGGTTGATGGAATAGGTGACTAAAGTAGAGTGGCGTACCGTGGGTATGTTCCGCGGCATACTTACGACATGCCACTCCGCTTAAGGAACCTTAGGATGTACATATTTTCGAGATCAGTGGTTCTCTTCATATCCATGATTATACATCCATTTGAGATTCCCGATTTTATTAGTTTCATGATCATACCTTTATTGATGCTGTTCCTTCTTATGATCATGTATCCACTCTGGATCTGTTGTTTCCTTTCTTTCCATTGATCTGCTCTCTTCGATACTCGATTGAGGTTCATGTCGCCATGTTTGAGCGCAGTTTGGGCTGCTGCTAGGGTTACGGTCAGGGCGAGCTCGTCTGGTACGAGGGCCGACCATTGTGTTTTCTGGTGACATGGGAACATCTCGAGTTGGTATTGATGATTGGGACCTCTAGTAGAGGCGGGTGCTTGGTTTTGCACCGGATGATCGGGCCATTGTTAGAGCTGCCAGTTAAGAGAGGACTGTTGATGTACAGCATACCTCAGAGATTATGATGTCGCCTACCGTGCAGACAGATGGACCAGCTGCTGCTGAGATTGACAGGATGTCGCTTCCGAAGCTTACGAGCTGAGATTGTCGGAGCTTCCAGGCAGATATGAGACAGATGATAGCTAGTCTACCCGATTTGAAAGACGAAGGTGATTCGTCCGATTTATGCGCCGGAGCGGGCCCAGTTGAGTTGAAGATTCCAGTGTGGAGAGTCTTACTCAGATCTAGAGCAGACCGATTCAGAGATGACCGCCAATGTATTGCCTTTCCTGGAGGATTAAGGCGCTGTTCGGCGTACAGGTAAATGAGCGAGTTGCTGCTGCAAATGACGAGATATCACCCAGATGGTTGGAACTACTGCAGCATGAGCTTATACTTATAGATATGATGGACGGTCGCTAGTCACCTGAGGACTAATGACTAGGACATGTGGTTCGTTCGTTTACCGATGCGAGGTCACCAGATAGATTGTTTCCAGTTGGAGACGACTTCACGCAGATTCGTTGAGAGTCGATAGAGACGATCGAATGTCAGGAGCCCATTTTCCAAGTTTAAAGTATACGGAAAGACATGCAGGTGATTCTATGGACCCTCTAGAAGAATGAAACCCTAACTCGACTTAATGACCGTGTGAAAGCCTTTGAACCTTAGGGTTTGCGGCAGTTCCTCGGCGCCATTAGTGAGGCTTGGGTTTTCCCTTCTACGGCTGGACCACAGACGTTGTGGTATGTACTTGATACTATTAAACTGTACCCGAGATGTTGAGCTCTTGGGGGATTTTGAGGTTCTGACGAGCCGATCGGACGATTCGACATCATTCGGATATCATGTGATGGGACACTGCTTGGGAGACTCCAGATACGAGTATAGCCGTTGGAGCACAGTCCATGCAGCCACGATGA
This sequence comes from Agapanthus africanus, assembly GCA_030015575.1. Classification (NCBI taxonomy): domain Eukaryota; kingdom Viridiplantae; phylum Streptophyta; class Magnoliopsida; order Asparagales; family Amaryllidaceae; genus Agapanthus; species Agapanthus africanus. The sequence goes on along the minus strand of CM057337.1, from coordinate 1,010,169,468 downwards.
GACGAGTCCGAATCAGTCGATATTGAAGCAGAGTGAAGAAAAGAGTTCGCAAGAGATTTTGACGAGATGACGTCCCACTCCGCTGACATCAGAGATGTGATACGCACCCAGAGGCGTGGTATATGGATATATCTTCCAGAAAGAAGCGCGATAAGTATGCAGCCGTTCCGAAGTAAGAATTAGCTTCAGCAATGGATGATGACTTCCGGGCAATACGGCAGGAAATGATATTTGAGAGAGAAACCTCGACAGGACCTTTCTGGAGTACGATATGAGAAGACCTAGACCCAGGAGTGGTCATATTGCGCACAACCAGCAGGCCAGAGTTGGCATTGTCGACGAGGTAGTTGACCAGATTCGGATAAAGGAACTTACCCAGATGCGTTGCGAATTGATCAAGGACGGACGAGTTTTGAGTATTCCTCCGATGGTTGGGACGTGTTCCCGAGGACCTGTTCGGCCTGACATCTTCTACAGAATGATGAAGCTACAGAGTACGCGATTTCAAGTCCGTGCGAGAGACTTCAGATTGACCGTGGCTGAGAACAGTGCAGTGCGTAGATAGCATGGCGTGACGTCATAGTGGACGACGATAGAGACAGGTGGAACCAGAGGTTCGGGCGAGACGCTGACGAGCTGTCATTGCTTCCCGTCGAGACCAGAGGTCAGATATGCTTACAGAGGCATTGGGATGCAACCAGATTCCGAGAAATGTTGTGCTGAGGACACAGATGTCCATTGAACAAAAAGAGATTATGCAAGAGAGCCAGCCTTCGTACAGTTCGGCATAGGCAAGATCGGAAGAGACCTTGAGCAGGATTCCTTCCAGGACATTGCTGCAATGATGTTGCACCCAGGATTAGATGTGTGATGTGCGTTCAGAGAGCCAGAGGCCGACGCCAGTGATATGTTGCTTTATGAGTGGTCGTGAGGATTGACCGAGAGACGACCAGAGAAGTGCCAGAACGGAATCGTCCCCGTTAGCACACCTGACAGGGCTGATGAGCCGATTGATTGTGAGATAGGGATCCGCAGAGAAGATAAGGACCCGGAGTCAGAGGACGCCAGACCGTGAGCAAGAGGTAAGTTGATATCTTGCGCTGCTAGCAGTGGATGCACCGACTCCTTCTCGACCTTGAAGGAGGAACTACCGACGACGGTACTTACGATTTGTGATTTTGTGATTCGATTATCACGTATCCGTCATCTTAGATTTTGGTATTTTGGGCGTTCTATTGCATGATTTAATTTTGATGACTGAGTTTCATGATATTGTTTCATGCACCCACTGGATATTTATATTTTGCGCATAAGTTATTACATTCGAGGTATTGATTGTGATTTCACGCCTATCTTATACAGTGATTTGATTTACACTTCCAGCATAGTTTTCATGCACCTTTAGTGTTTTGATATACGATTTTGGTGCACGCCAGATGCACTAAATCGGGATTCTTCGTGCATGTCCCATGCACCTGATTTGGTTGCTGTCAGGCACACACGTTGCCTATGATAGATGTTTCGTGCACACCCGTTGCACCTAGATGTTGTTTTGTGTCCATATATGGATCTTGATTTCCGTGCGCACCAGACGTACAAGATATTTTTATATATGCATTTTGGGGATTGATTTCTAGTAGAGCAGTACATTTTTATGATATTCGCTACGTATTGATGTTTTTGGAGCCCCGACAAATTGGATTTTTACTGAAATGTTTTAGTATTTGGGGTTTAAATTTAAATTCGGGGACCGAATTTCTTTAAGGGGGGTAGATTGTAACATTTCAAAAAGATAAAATATTAATTTTGGGAATTTTTATAATTTAATATTATTTTATTGAATATTTTAATATTTTGGTATTATTAAATACAAATAAATAGGAAAAAATTGAGAAAAATTATGGAAAATTCTAAAATTGGGTAATTATTGGAATTATGGAATTTTTAGATTTTTATGATCATTTATATGCTAATTTAGTGCTAATCGCGATTAAAAATCGCTAATCGGTTTTTAGCTTTTTTTTTATGCAAAACATGCACACATCCTTTTTCCTACACTTGTGCATTTTCTTACCATGTTTTCTCATTTGGGTTTACTATTTGAGTGAGAAGGGTTTTAAAAGGAAAAAGAAAAGGAAAAGAATAAAGAAATGGGTAGTTGGTGAGAGAGAGAGGTATGGACTTCATTTGACTTAAACTTAGCTATTTCTCCTCCATTTTTCAACACTCATTTTTCTCTCCCTCTCCCTTGCTTGCTGCTGCTGCTTCTTCTTCACCTCACCTCCCTACTTCAAGCCCCAAATCATCTCACAAACTTCACAAAAACCCCACTCTCCTTTCACAAAAAATGTGCACAAGCTTGCAAGCTATAGGATGGACCGAGAAAGTTTTCATTTTGGCACTGTTGAGGATTCATGTTGGTCTTTTGAGGTAATTCCTCCACAATTAGAGTGGTATTTCTTGTGTTTAAGCTTCGATTTAAAGTTTCATATCGATATTGTGCGATATTATGGACTTGAGGATAACTAAGTTAGGGTTTGAGGAAATTTGGTGTTGTATTGTGAAATTGAGCTCAGTAGAGGTTTTACAAACACCCTAGTGTATGAATTGGAACCCAAAACCTGAAGCTTAACCCAGAATACGGATTTTAGAAACCGATATCGGAGAATTTATGAAATCTGTGTAGTGTTTATGAAATCTGCTATCATATGAGGGATCCTAAAATAAAACTAAGATTGAAAGTAAGATGTGCAGGCACCCAGGAATCTACCACCAAGACCCCAGCCCCTAACTCCCTTACCCGGCCGCCAATTAATCCCAATTGGCCGCAATTTGCGGCCTGGGTCCCACCATTTTGGCTCGTGTTGGTTCTGTAGCTCCTACATGTTTATGTTAGACCCCTGGTATATATAGATTTGTATAAATTGACCTAGGGTGAAATCTGGGACATATTTCCTAAGTTGCTGTTTTGGATTCGTGTTTCCGTATTCCGTATTTTTAATTCTGCAATTGTGTCTTATGATTTACCTCGACTATTTGGCGTTTATACGACGATATAGAGGATTTATTGATGGTTTTGAAGGCGTGCCATAGGTTCTAACCTATAGGCCCCTTGTCGTATCGTTTTGGATTTCGTGTGCCGTTTTAGCTTTGATTTGGTTTTAATGCGCATATACGACACTTTGATGTGTAGGTACCACATGAAGACTTCGGGATGAGAAGCAAACGCGTGGTGGCATCGAAAGATAAAGACGCAGGTGAGTAGATTATATCTACAGGGGGAAGTCGGGTGGATGGCGTATAGCACCCCCGCAGTCCGTAGTATATATGTATATATATGATAGCTAGGTGTACTAGGGATAGTGTAGGGTTAGAAGTGACTATTCTAGTTCATAGTCGCGAACCCTAGAATAGATTTACACCTACACGCACATCCTTGCATATTCATTATACTTGCACTGTGTTTGATGATATTGGATGACATTGGAGTTGAGTCGATGATGTTGGGCATGGTGCCGTGAGATCGGTGATTTGATGTGATTCGTATTTGGGGATACGATACGTGACCTCTAGCGGGCCTTGGGACGTGTGCTTGCACACGCAGTAGTTCGATGGTATCAGTTGTACTAGACTTAGATCAGTACCCCAGATTATATGATATGATGATAAGTGATACCTGAAATGTGATGAGATAATGTGATATTGACCCGTACCCAGCTATTGGAATGCCGTACGACGATTTACCGTATGAGCTTTACATTGATGATAGATCCGCACTCTTGACTTGAGGAGGTCATATGATATACTGTATCGTACGCGATACTATTGAGGCGGAATCACCGACTATTATATCTATATGTATCGACTCAGATGTTAGGCGGTTTCCTTACCTGTAGCTCAGCTTGTTAGTTCAGCCGTATAGTTTAGTGTAGTTGTTAGATTAGATTAGCCTCCTACCTATTTCAAAACTAGCGGGTCGTGGGTATTTTAAAAGACAGGTCAAGGGATCTACGGATATTTCAAAAAGCGTATCTTTTCATAAAAACACCGTAGCCCCAATTTTCAAAACCCCATGATTCGTGTTAATTCAAAAGGCACCATTTGTAGGACTTATATTAGATTAATGCAGATTAGTTATAGTTGCGTCTAGTATTCAGCTCCCACTCATTTTTGTGGTTCGCTTTGCATCGCATTCTTATATTATGTTTCATACCCCATTATTGATATCATGCTGTTAGGATACCAGCACCATTACCGATGATGCGTATGTACCACGTACACTTACTTGCCGGCTCACACACATCTTCATCGGTAATTGCCATGTCACGTACACCTTAGAAATATTATTGCTTGACATAGCCTTTTAGCTAATAGTTTAGACATTGTAGTTATTACCTGCTATTTCATGCATACTGTTATTCATTGTTATGCCGCATTCATGGATTCTCATGCATATATTCACTATTTTACGTGCTATTGAGGTTTTGGATTTGGATTCCATGAGATTTTCTGGATTTGGAGGAAAACCGCAAAAACACAAATAAACATTTTCTCTCTTTTAAAATAAAAAGTGCGGTTTTCCCATGATGTATGAGTCGTCCACCATGAGTTTGCTGATGGATTTGGAAACCCGATTCGAGGAGACGGATGAACCGTTTCGGGTACATGGTGGGCCCGGTGCAGTACCCCGGGGCAAGATGAATGTGGTGATGACGTTGAGCCTGGCAGGGGAGCACTACCTACCGGTGATTTTACCCGACGCGTCAGATATCCGGAGGATACCGTCGTGGTCTTGAGATGGATGGTAGGGGCCGGTCTGGACTGACGGCGCCCTAGATTTTGTGGTTGAGACTTGAGATATAGAGATATTGGGATTACGTTTTGTGCCGATGCTAGGCACAGTTTTATGCTGATTTCATTATGATACCTCATTTTAAAAATACAAAGGAAATCTCACTAATTTATGAAAACAGTTTCTTCATGTACATGTATTCTGTTTTCATGCATTCATATCTCATTCATATGATATATTGCTACCTGAGGCACTGACACAGGCACATGAGATTACACTCGGGTTAGATATTTACCGTAGCCTTGTTATAGGCTGCTTGTTATATTGAGGATTTTATATACTGATCGTATTGACCTAGGATTATGTCTTTCTTTCGGTTTCTGCTTGTAGATATTCTCTATTCACGAGTTGGCAACTCACCCCCGTTGTGCCACAGTTCTTGCAGGTTCTGCCGTACAGGTTCCTTTGCGGCATTTCTGGCACATTGCTTCCTTGCGAGTGAATTGCATTTTGTAGGTGGTTTCTTTTGCATCAAGAACCACCATTGTACTTGTATTATTCTTTGTATCTAGAATTCCATCAACCAAAACTTGTATATTGTTTCAGACTTAGACATTAGTGATGTATTATTCGACCTTAGAGTCGCGCTTAGTAGTATTACGGTTTTCATGTTATTTTGAGTTTTGATCCTCGCCCTTCGGCGTTGTATATTATTATTGCTTGCGTGGTTATGACCGTCGATTGACGAAGAGCTAGCTCCCGCTTGGGGATGCCTTTTATCATTGCATATATATATTATTCTTGTTGTACCCCGTTCGGGGCCAGTATTTACAAAAGAAACTCTGCCGAAATTTTTAGAAAAGACCTTACCTTTTAAAAATGCACATTCGGCTTAGTTATTTAAAAACCTTGACTTCAAACTTGTTTTTCCTTCACTCCTTTAAAAACCAGTTTTCTTTACTTACTCTTGAAAATGGTTTTAGATTTCTGGGCTTTTGGCTTACTTGGATCAGATGGAGTCCTATGGACTTCATATGGTTCAAGGGCCAGTCACGTGCTCTTTCGGGTCGTGACAGTCTCCTCCACCGCGGAATCGACGCGCAACCCCCCTTCCGACCGCGGAAACGCGGCTACTTGGTCGATTCAGCGCGTGGAATTTGCACTGTAAGATCCCTTTCTCTCTCCTTCCTCTGCAACCCCAAATATCTTCTCTGTAAAATCTTCTGCAGGATTCTTTGCACTTAAAATCTCTCCCCCTTCCAATAATTGATCTTGTGCAGGATTCTTTGCACCGCGCTAAAAATAATAAAAAAATTTATTTGCAAGTGATTGTTACTGCTTTGCATATTTTTAATCGGACTTTAATGGGCTTAAGACATATGCATTAACCATCACTTAATAAAACAAAGATTAGACTCAGCCCTAAGGACATCGCGCTCAATAGGACAAAGGACTAGTTGTAGGCATCGACCGTTTATCCTAACCTGACTTTGTGGTGTCTAGGAAAGTGTGTCTAAGGCGAGTGGTTACTTAATTAGGTCCAATACTTACGTGGTGGAGAGCCTCCCACTTACCTGGCACTTACCTGGCCACAATTAGCTGTGAAGAGGTGGTTTGAGGTCCTACTTCTTGCCCTTTGGAATAGTTAGGAGCTGTCTAGGTGACCCTAGATCTAGGCCTGATTGTGCATTTGTGGTTGATTGAACGTGTGTCTAAGCCCTTTATCGAAAATATTTTTTGCAAAAAGCTCCACATAAAAAAAAGAGAAAAAGGAAATTTTTTACAAAAACTTGCAACTTGTCGCTAAGACATCTGTGCACCCCACAACACCACCCACCTTCTTTCCATTGACGTTTTCTTACCCCCACATTCTGTTTTGCACTTTTTGACTACACTACCTCTTTAGTGTATGTCTGGTTGGACTAGGGACACTAGCGCCCGATTAGTCCGTGTTTCGTTGGTACCGACTGACGAAGCTTTCGATTCCGAAGTCGAAATTCCTTCCACTTCCTTACCTTCACCTTCAAATTCTTCTTCCGAAGGTATGTCGGGATATAATCCTAACAACACCTTACCCACGGGATTGATTCCACCTCCGTTAGGTGCAAATAACCCGCAACACCCGCCTGTTGAAGCGCTCCAACGAATCGCGCTCCAGGATCTCTTCTACCCTGTCCGCACCGTCTTACCTACTTGTCTTTCACTCCCACCGGCAAATGGGGACAATTTTGATATCAAACCCCACTTCATCAATATGTTGCCAAAATTTCACGGACGGAATCTGAAAATGCCTATATCTTCATAAACAAATTCCAAAACGTTTGGGCAATGATGAAAACAACCCAATTATCAGACGATGCTATAAGGCCAAGGGTCATTCCTTTCACCTTATATGACTTAGCCGAGAAGTGGTTATACAGCACAGCGTCATATTCAATTAAAAATTGGGAAGAGTTTGTTAAAGCTTTTCTTAAAAAGTTTTATCCTCATCACAAGACTGCGAGAATTCGAAATAAGATTATACAATTTTCCCAGCTTCTTTCCGAACCATTTTGGAAGTGTTTTGAAAGATTCAAAGACCTACTTGTTCAATGCCCTCACCATGGGATCGAAAATTGGCAACTTTGCTAAACTTTATACGGGGGATTGAACCCAGCAACGAAGCAGTTGCTAGAAACCATTTGTCAAGGTCACTTTCTAACCAAATCTAGTGAGGAAGCGTTGCAGTTTCTCGACGATCTTGTTGAACAAACACTTTAGCGGGAAAGCACCAAGACCACTTCACCTTCTATTGGTCAATCTAGGGCAGGCATACATCAATTAGATATGTCGATAGCAATGAAGGTCGATATGGCCGCAATTACGAAAAAGCTAGAAGCAATTAAGACCAAAATCTCATCACCTTCTCCTGCCCCTGCTTTACCCCCACGAACTATTTGTGCTTGTTTTTCGGATCCATCACACCTTACCGAAGAGTGTCCTTACAATCCACCTGTCAAGGACAAGATCAAGTCAATGCTTTCTTTCAGCAACGACAAAGAAATGATCCATACTCTTCGACTTATAATCCGGGATGGAGGAGTCACCCAAATTTTGCATGGAATCAAAATCAACAATTCCAAGGAAAAAACAACTTTCAAAGGCCTCCTCCTCCACAACAACAAGCACCCCAACAAACTCAATACCAGCAACCTTTCCAACCACAACCTTACCTAAATCAAACGGAAAATTTTGTGCCTAACAACTTTTACCCTCAAAACAATTTTGTTCAACCAAATGATGATAAGGTTACCCCGCTAGAAAGAAGTCTAGATACGTTTCTAAAACAATCTACACAATCCGCAGCAAGGTTGGAGACTTTCAGTTAGTCTTTGGCGCACAACAATGCTTCACATGATCAAAGTATCAAATCAATCGAAGCCTAAATTGCACAACTAACTGCTGCGTTGAGAGAGCGAGAAAAGGGAAAGCTTCCATCTCAACAATTGCCAAATCCTGGTCACACACATAACGCACATGTTGCATATGAACAACAAAATCATAATGTAAATGTTGTGACCATGTTGAGATCTGGAAGAATGTTGCATAATAACGTAGGTAATAGTGATGACACCCCTGCCGGTGGTTCTTCTTCATCTTCTTCTTTTCTATCATCTTCATCTTCATCTTCTTCGTTAGAGCCTATTTTTCATTCTTCACAATGCTCTACTTCTCTAGTTTGCACGGACCCACTTCTCACTTTACGAACACACCAACACTGGGATCCGTTCCAACTCCACATTCTACTCCACAGACATTGGACTCAACAAATTTTCAAAATGCTCCATTTCCAAATAGGTTGAGATCCAATAAACCAACTCCACAAATAGAGAATATTGTGGAGTTATTTAAACAGGTTAGCATAAATATACCTCTCTTGGACGCAATCCAACAAGTCCTTTCTTACGCGAAAATCTTAAAGGGCTTATGCTCCTCGAAGAGAAAGTCACAAATACCCACGAAAGTGCTAGTAGCTAGTGCCGTGAGCAATGCTATTAACCAATGTCAACCCTTACCCCAAAAACGAAAGGACCCTGGATGTCCTAAAATTTCAATAACAATTGGGGATAATAATATCAATAGAGCACTTTTAGATCTTGGGTCTAGTGTTAACCTGCTTCCCTACTCCGTGTACGAGCAATTAGGGGTTGGAGAGTTGAAACCCACTCATTGTACTCTCCAAATGGCTGATCGATCAATCACTCATCCTAGGAGTGAGTCAGAGGATGTGTTGATCATAGTAGGGGATTTCATATTCCCCGTTGATTTTATTGTTATGGACACACAACCTGTTGCTAACCCACGGAACCAAATTCCGGTGATCCTCGGTCGACCATTTTTGGCCACTTCCAATACCGTAATAAATTGTCGCAATGACTCTATGACTCTATCCTTCGAGAAGATGTCCAGTGAGTTTAATATTTACAAGATAGGAAGTCTACCCCCCGTGCCTAAAACTAGTACACGAGAACTTTGCTATATTCACGAAATCACGCAGGAGGACTGTGAGCTTGAAAATTTTCTGTTTGATGACAACAGTTTTAACGCCACTAGTGCGTCCCTCCTTGAATCTAACACAGTTGGCACAACCGATATTGATTATGAATGTTTCACTTTGTCGTACGATTTTGATGACAAACCGCCCGAATATGAGTCCTTTGAATTTTTGGATGAGTTAGTTGAACCATCCGGTTCGGTTATTTGCAGTGATTTCGAACCATTGTTGGAATCCTTTGAGTTCGAGGTAGATCCCCCAATTTTACCTTTGATTGTTTCGCCTCCGAAACTCGAACTCATGCCCTTGCCGTCTCATCTTAAATACGCTTACCTAAGTGAGAATGAGACCTTTCCCGTTATCATATCGGCCTCACTAGCCCTCGAGCAAGAGAAAGCCCTTTTGATGGTCTTACAAGATAAGCGACAAGCTTTCGGCTGGACTATGGCGGACATCGAGGAGATTAGTTCCCTCATAATTGAATATCATATGCATATGATGGATGATGTCAAGTCAATAAAGGGTCCACAGAAACATCTTGGGGATTGTGTGGATAATCAACCTCCTCCTATAGAAGTTGAACTACCCCTTTTCTTTTAATAAGCTACGAGAATGCCAATATTCCACTGATTTTTGATCATTCACATTCTCGTTTTCATTCATCATCAACTCCTATCTCTTCATTACACCGTCCATACCACACTTATCTCTTCCCCAATTCTTTTTGGGTCGGTACAACATATTCTTCCACCGACCGATACTCTACACAGATAAATTTTTCAACTGGTTGGTGTTGACGTTTGGTCATTGCAAAGTTTGGCAATGAAGTGTAACATCGTTTCACCGAAGTTTGGGGGGACCTTTTTGTATATATATTTTAACAATAAAATATTATATATATATATATATATATATATATATATATATATATATATATATATATATATATATATATATATATATAAACAGGGGAGAGCCGACATTTTGACCCTCTTGGTGTGGCATGACAGTGAGGAACACTGTCAAGTTTAAGTTTGGGGATATGCTCGGTAAGCTTTCTTCCTTCGCACTCATATGTACATTTTTTCATTTGCATACTTATTTTAAAACCCATAAAAATTGAAAAATTTGAAAAAAATATAAAAATTAAAACATTCAATTACGGCCTTAATTGACTTGAGTTTGACAAATATGTTAACTAGTTAGGAACAACTAGACCTTAGACTTAGTAAATTAAAAGCCCTAAAAATAACCTTTCTTAAATTTAACGGTAGAAAGTATATGTGCTTGTAGTTTACTTAGAAATAGGCAAATTTCGAGTTGACTTCTTGGGCTAAGTTAAAACAAGGGAAAAGTATTGATGTCTTTATTAAATTATAAGTTTGAAAAATAATTCCTAAACTTAAGTCTAAATTTTAAAAATATATACCCTACAAATTGCATAAACACGAACCTTAAAACTTGGAATAGTAGAAGAGACCTTGAAATGCTCTTGTCTAAAGTCCTTAGTATGAAGGAAAATAAAAAAATAAAAAGTGTGAATAAAGAAAGAAAGAAAAAAAATTAACAATGGTTTTTGTAATTACTTAAGGCTGCTTTAATAGAAAAAAATATTTAGCAAGGGTGCTTCATCACCTAGTGCCTTAGACCAACTGGTTTGGGAGTCACTGTTAAAGCCTTAGGTGTTACAAGACTGGAATTACGCTTTAATGTGCAAACACATCTTGTAATCGGTTGTTGGTACCTCAAGAAGTATTAACGGTCGCATGAAGGATGTGTGGGAAAAATTCATCTAAAAATTCACCAATTAAGAAGTGCTTTGGACGACGGACAAGAGTATGATAGCTTGATTTGAATTTCCAAGTGTAGGGGTGATATATTCACACACACGTAGGGGTATCTCATTGGGGTTTAGATAAGAGATAGGAATCAAGAATAAGACTTATATCTTTAATAGAGATGATAAAAATTTCTAAGTTGAGATGGAACCCTAGAAAGAAAATTTAAGAGATGCCAAAAGCTAAATAAGTCTACAGAATATATATAATCTTAAGTTAAATAATAAGGAAGCGTGAAGAATATGGGTGGATAATTTATGATTCGAAAATAATAGAATTCCTTGTTGGAAAACCTAATTGGAGAATAAAAGTTAATAGGCCGAATTCATAGGATTTTGTGGGTAGTATGAGCTGAAAACCCTCAGGAGACAACACTCCTCCTACTAGGGACACCTAGAGGTTTAAAGGTTTGTTGCACGAGCTCAGTGCAATCGCGTTTCCCTACGAAAGTGAGGTTAGGATTTTGTTGAGAATAAAACTAGATTTACTCGAGGACGAGCAAAAGATAAGTTTGGGGGTATTTGTTCATATCATAATATTGCATTATTATATTCCCCATTCTTGTGCATTTTACAAATAAACAGGTGCTTTTGACCTATGTCTACTACATAGTTGCAGGTTACAGATTCTCGAGACAAAAACAGTGAAAAAGACAAAAGACGATACAAAAGTGAGACTACGACCGACAAATGGAAGAATCTTGATCAAGCCAACAATTTGGAGAATAACGAAAATCAATAAACAAGTTCACAAAGTACAAAGGCAGCTCAAGGTTCAAGACTTCGTCATGAAGAAACGGTAAAAGTCCACTACAATTATTCACTGTGGAGATCTGGAAGAAAACCAAAAGATATTCTGAAGAATCAACCAAAGAAATAGGAAGACAAATATAGCCAGAATCAGCACACGAAAAATCATAGACCAAACTTCCTTTTTGGCCGCGGAACCGCGACCAAACAGGGCCTATGGCCGCGGTTCCGCGGCCGTGTATGACACGTGTCAGTGGAAAAATTCAGAAGTCGCTGGTGGCACGTTGACTAGTCTTTCTTAGGGGGTAAAATTGTAATTGCAGATTTGAGTCGATTGTAAACCTAGGGTTTCTATGAATCTATAAATAGAAGCCCTAAAACCTTTTTTAGGTTATGCCTCTTTTTATTCATCTATTCAGATCTGAAAATTCCTGTGTAAATGTTTGGAGAGAGATATCAATAAAGTAAGTAGTTTTCTTTAATTGCCTAGTTAATTTTTAGTCTGCCTTAGTATAGAATTTTCATTCTTTGCTCTAGTTAGATAGTTAGAGATGTTTTTCAATTTCCTAATGAGCGAGTAGTCTCCTCGCTTGTTAGGGTTAGATTTGGGGAACGCTTGAGAGATGAAATCTCTCACCCCTTTCTTGCCCCATCACATATAATTAATAGGACTCTATGCATACATACATACATCGTTCCCTACGGCACCTTACCCCTCGAGGTAACGGTGATACCGTAGTATAAACGACCGGTTGCGTATGTTTTCCATGGAGGTTAGGGTAAGAATTAAGAAAGGAAGGACTATAACCTAGAGGAAGAAATATCATTTCTTCCCGATGGTACTAATCCCTTTTATTAATTGTTACCATAACACCTAAGGGGATCTAAATTAGGGCATTGAAAGCGGTGAGGAAATCTTCAATTTCCAAACTTAACCCAAACCTAACCCTAGCAAGATTCTAGTCTTAATATAAATCTTAGTTTTTAGCGATAATCCATTCACACCGTTTGGAATTAACTAGTTAGACCAAATTAGGAAATACACAACATCCCTGTGGACCGACCCGTACTCACCGGCTAGCTACCAAGCGACGCCGTTCTTGATTGCGGTTAACAAATATTTTTGATTCATCTTTTAAAAGCGCAAGCACGCTAAACAACATTGAATCACAGGTTTGTCTAGGGCTTCTCAATCTCTATCTGGTTTCTTTTCTCCTGGTTTCCCATGAATTGGGCGATATGCGTCTTTCAATCTTTAACTATGCTATTAGTGTGAGCAGTGGTTTCTCTCTGCGAGACTTTCCCCTTCGGTGAGAAAATCAATGTAGTTAGTAGGGTATTCAATTTGATCTGATGCTTTAGGAGTTAACCCTAGGTGTCGAGGTAATCTAATGATAGTATAGTAAGAAAGTCAGTCAAGTAATAATTGTAAGGCAAGTCAGATTCCGCCTAGGCTCGCATCAATCTTTGATCCTCTCATCTCTTTCTTTGTTAGGTACGCAAACAAAGGCAAGTACATCACGGGAAAGAGGTGGAATACTACAACAGTTCTTGGCATTCCATCATTAAGGTACTCGAGCAATAATAAGAGAAAGAGTTAGTTATATCGGCTTGCATTCAATCATTGCGGTCAACATTGGTCTCTTGCTTCCACTTTGTTTTCACCCACAGAGCTACAGTCAAGCATTCTGTGCTAAGAGTTGAGTACGGCCAAAACCTTCCACTGCAATTGGGTTCTGGTGACTCAGATGGCATGACCCTGAACGAAAGACTTGCTCGTGGACGGTCTTCGCTTAGACCTTTTCGTTCAATTCTTATACGCTTCACTCCCAGCAAGAAAACGGATTATATGCAAGGCTTTGAAAAATAGCAGGCGTTATTCAAACCAATTGAGCCTGCAATATTCAGTCGCGCTCATCCCTTGCTTGTTGGAAGAGAAAGAAAACCTCATCTTTGGATGCTCACCACCTCTTCACAGGTCTCAAAAGCCCTTCTATGCAATGCGGGAAGAAGAGTTTTTTCTATACGTCAGGACTCGACTACACGAGACGCGAGGAATACATTCCATCCTTTCAGTGCAGCCCTCAAAGCCTACTGCTGCTTTGAGACCGAGGAGAGACTGTGAAAACATTCACCCATAGAGGAAATGCTGGAAGATCAAAACCAGAGCTAGTAGCATGCCCCTCCTTTATAGCTTGTCTGCAACCCCCCTCAAAAAAGGTGACAAGTGCAAAGTATAGATTGCGGACTTTCTTTTATAAGCTACACGATTCTGTTAGATTTGATGAATTCAGATAGCGCCCTTTGAACATGGCGCTGGTTAGCCTCTCTAACGTTCCAAGAACCGGTTGATGATTCTTGTTACGAGAGGGCCGTTTGGGAAGGGGCTATCAATCTGTCCCTTCCTTCTTTGCAGATTTTCAAACTAAGGATCTGTGTGCACAGGGGCATCCATGACCTGTGTCTGTGAGGCTTGCTGATCAACATCCAGGGCGAGGAGTTGCACTGCGCTTTCTAGTTATGATCTGGATTCGGGCTCAGCTACAATTCAGGGATTTCTTTTTTTACTTTCCTGCGAAGACAAATGCTTATCGGATGGGGGATTAACGCTGCTAGAAGGAGGGAGCAGTGAGAAGTTCTCGTGCTGAAGTTTGGATAGTTGTCCCAATCCCTGTGAGACATTCTAGTTCTTGCATGACTCGGAGGGAGCCCGGCTTGTAGGGAAGGGACGAGGGTAGGTCAGTTGGTCTAAGGAAGGGGATATGCATGATGACTCCTGATTGTTATTCTCTCGACCCTCTCTCCAGCAATATCATCCTGCAATCTCCAACATCATAGCTATCTCCCTGAATTGGTTCGTTATCAAGTTATGGCTTCTTTACTTTATCACCAAATGAAAATAGGCTTGTATGGGCCTTAACTAGCTCTTTCATCTTTCGAATCCCCTTTCACATTTTTTTAATAATAAGCTCTAAGCTGCGTCATTACTTTCCTGAAAGCTTAGTAAGGCAAATGCTAAGGAACTTCTTCTTTGTACAAGACAGATAGGGCAAGAAGAGGGATTAGGCGAGAGTGGCAGAGACGAGAGAAGTGTTGGAGATAGTGCCCTCGGAGTCAATTATTGGATCATAGGCACGTGACTGCAATGATTGAGGGAGGACCTATCCCGGTAGGACAGTCTTACTCGAGATGATAGTATGTTATCTGGTTTACCTTTATCATCGTGTACTGTTTTAGGTGACATGACAGGTCGCTATTGCACGTTGATAGAGCCCCTAGGATTCTTGCTTGACTACCGGCAGTATGAGGGCGATCATATACGTGGGAGCTGGTAGTCTATAAGCACATCCTTAAAAGGTCCCTAGTCGTGGGAGTTTCGAGACAGGGCATCGATTCTCCAGAGTAGACTAGTGTATACAGTCGAGACCCCGACGAGGGGCGGTGGCCGGTCTCACAAGCCACTGGTGTCAGTTGGATCACCTAAGATGTATACAGGTGCTCATTGGGTTATGAGTACACCGGACAGGACTCGCCGGGAACATGCTAGTTGGTCTTATACCTGACGTCAGATAGCAGTTCCCAGGTGACATGTGTACAGGTTAGTTCATCGACCTGGGGATCGTCATTTGTCTCGTGTGAGTTTCCACTGTGCTTTGATTACTACCCTACCACGGCTCAAAGGAGTCGTGCAAACAGGTTTTAGTTGGGTACTGTCCCGAGCCACATGGAGGCAGTGAGCGGATCTTCAGGGGTTCGTCTCTCCCGGTATTGGGGGTGAGGTCGCGCTGTGTCTAGGAGAGCCATTACACGAAGACCTTGGCCAAGGCAGGAGATTTACTGGTAGGTATTCCAGTAGTATCTCAGGGTGTTCTGGGCTACACTCCGACACGATTTGTACCGCTTTTGGGGGTCTGACTTTTACCAACCCCTAGGCCCGCCATGCGATGCTCATAGACGAACGGACCGGACTGTACGGATATTGTCACTGACAGGCTCAGTAGGGTGTCAGGATGAGTTCGCTCATCGACGTCCCTTTTAGTCAATAGCTGGTAGCCCGTCACGTATTGGCTTATACCTCTGACGTGCTAGTGGTTAAATCCACAGCCATAGTATTGACGAGTCTTTAGAGTCCACCACACTTTCAGTTACTCAAGCTTTCGGGCGAAACGCTGTAGAGGCCGTATGGAGATATGGCAGGGTCCGATCAGATACGTGCGGTATTGCACGGATCAGGATCGGACGGTTTGTACTAGAGGCCGTATGGTGATATGGCAGGGTTCGATCAGATACGTGCGGTATTGCACGGATCAGGGTCGGACGGATATTACTAGCCGGCTTTGGTTTAAGCCGGATCCTAGTTTAGTACAGTGTAGATTTTGTCTCATTGCATTTGTATCCGGACGGAATACAGATGCGGGTGTGTATGCACAGTATCGGGGTTTTCCTGTAATTTATTACGGGACCAGTTTTCTGGAGTTGCCAGTTTGCCTTCCGTTCCGGCCGGTTTTCCTTTGTTTTTCCCCGGCCGGACTTTTCCGATGGAGGGGGTTATTTGCAAGTTTGCAAATAACACTTTGTGGAGGATTTATTTGCATAAGGATTGATATGTTAAGCATCTTTGCTTTTCATGCATTAATGAGATTTGATTAGATTTGAAATGGATTTGACTTTGTCATCATCACACTTGCTTTTGATATGGTCACCATTTTCCTTCCCTACCATCACCTCCCTTGTATATTCCACTCCACCATTTTGTTTAAGGGTGGGGCCGGCCATTTTGAAGGAAGTGGGGAAAAATGAGAGATGTTTTTCCTTTGTTGTATGGAATTTATTCTCATTCTCATTTTTTGTATCAAAGATCACAAGCTCTCTCCAAATCATTCTCTTCTCCATCAATGGCAACATAACCCCAAAGTGAGACATGCACTCTACACTACATTCTACAGCAAATCTTGGGCGCGTCGGTTAGCCAACTTCGCGCCCAAGTTGCCTCGGTATTGAGGTGGGAGCCCGTATAAGTACCCGGCTTCGTGGTGCCCTTTCCGATAAGGAGGAGACGGACGGAGATCCCGCGAGGAGATCGGAGTGGAGATGAAAACCGGAGGACTCGGATCAGTCGGTATATCTCTTCCCTTTCTTGTAGTTAGCTTAGACTTGTTAATGGTTCGATCCGGGTGTTTAGTGCGCGGTGGTGCCGGTTTGCTAAGTCCGCAAAATTAAAGTTTATCACCGTTTCCGCATTTGGCCGTCGGATTGACGGCCGGGGCGCCGCCGTGCACTTACAAGAAGTTGCGCCGAATCAAAAAAAGAAGGCAATGCACGAAATCGTTCAAAGTAGATGCACAGTGGCATATAAAATGTCACATCAAATACCCGGAAATCTCCGACTCCAAGAAGAGTGCGCAGTTCCTTCTCTTCGGTCAGTGCCTATGAATGTGTTAAGCATAGTCAGAGAGATTTCTTTATGAATGATTTCAAGATGAAAAGAATCCAAGCTTTGGAAATAAGCCAATCATAGGCTGCACATTCATATTCAAGATGTTTACGAATAGGACTAGTTGCTTTAAGGCTTGCTAGAAGATGGGCTAATCGTGGAAATTCTCCCTCTACAGGCCAACCTAGGCCTTCTCTCTGCTTTGAATAGCGTACTTTTTCGAGCTAAGCAAGCAAAGGAGCCAATCCATTAGTATGCTTTCTAATAACCTTTCTCGCCGGCCAAGCCTCTTTCAAGCTGTCTAAGCCGTTGACCTTCCTTTTGAAAATCTCCTTACATTCCCCTCGCTCTGTCGATACCGTTCCTTCCATTCCCTATCTCCTTGCCTCAAGGATTTGATCTTCGATTAATCCAATCCCTTCTTTCTTTTAACTAATATCCTGCTCTTCTCTTTGATTCCGCAAAGAGGTTCAGTTCAAGCAAATCAGATCTTTATCTCATATGCAGCCTGTGATTTAGGGGATATTTCTTTTCCTTCGCTCGTGACCAGGGCAAACCTTTAGCAAGCGCTAGGCCCCTCAGCCGGTAGGGAGTGTAGAATCAATTAGAGCTAACCTTTCTATTGCCTATCTTTCCTCATGCTAGCCAATCTCTGGCAATTGGTCTATGACAAAGGGTCATATTCAATATGTGAACAAATCGGATGTGCACATTCATGAAAGATCTGGTGCTCTCTTTGGCCGCTTTTAGGATAGAAGAATAAGTTCTTTCAGAAGAGAAGTAGCAGAATCCGTCGCCACAGAACTCATCCAGAAGGAGTATGTAGCCAGACTGACTATGGAGATAGAAAGAAGAGGATGGAGATGAATCAATATTAAAGAAAGAATAGGTTGCTAGAGAATCGTATCTTAGATAGTGCACGAATGAATGCATAGTGAAATTCAGTCTTGGTCTTGGGGTAATATCATCTTTCCTGCCAATTCGCTTTCAAGTATTCCTGCGAGCCTCTGTCCTTTATAAGGCAATCCTGTCTCCTGTCTCTGCTCTTTCAAATCGGATAGAATCAATTTCTTACCGGTTTTTGAAGTTGGGATTGGAAATGGCCCTAAATGTGCACTAACTCCATTCCTCAGCAAAGTAATCCGGTCGGTGCGGGCAAGGCAGTACGGTACTAATCCCATCGGTCGTAGTAAGCTTCAGTCTTCAAGTTTAGAGAATCAGTAACGGCATTCCTCCTCTTAAAGGAATCGGGGAGTGAAGACTTTTATTCAATCAACTAGTAGGGGTTTATGCTTGGAAAGACTTTCTCGGTAGCTGTCAAAGGGCGTTATCCTCTTTAAAAGGAAGAATCAAGGAGCGCCCACTGGTAGTGGTGAATACAGAGAACATTCATTCCCTTAGCGCGTTGGATCATCGAAGAATGGAGAAATTCCTATCTCTGGTAAGATCACCAATGCGAGCATAATAAAACGCCTTGGAAGGGCCTAACCTTTTGGGTAAAGTTAACCACTAGAAATCGATTCCTCGGCTCCGGGAACAGGAAGACTGGCGTGGACCTCTTTGTGGCATTCTACTTCTACAGAAAGATGGGAGTACCATCTGTTGGAGATAGTGCCCTAAGAGTCAATTATTAGGTCACAGGTACGTGATTGCAATGATTGATGGAGGACCTATCCCGGTAGGACAGTCTTACTCGAGATGATAGTATGCTATCTGGTTTACCTTTATCATCGTGTACTGCTTTAGATGACCTTACAGGTCGCTATTACACGTTGGTAGAGCCCCTAGGATTCTTTCCAGACCACCAGCAGTATGAGGGCGATCATATAAGTGGGAGCTGGGGGTCTATAAGCATATCCTTAAATGGTCCCTAGTCGTGTGAGTTTCGAGACAGGGCATCGATACTCCAGAGTAGACTAGTGTATACAGTCGAGACCCCAATGAGGGGCGGTGGCCGGTCTCACAAGCCACTGGTGTCAGTTGGATCACCTAAGATATATACAGGGGCTCATTGGGTTATGAGTACACCGGACAGGACTCGCCGGGAACATGCTAGTTGGTCATATACCAGACGTCAGATGGCAGTTCCCTGGTGACATGTGTACAGGTTAGTTCATCGACCTGGGGATCGTCATTTGTCTTGTGTGAGTTCCCACTGTACTTTGATTACTATCCTACCACGGCTCAAAGGAGTCATGCAAACAGGTTTTAGTTGGGTACAGTCCTGAGCCACATGGAGGCAGTGAGCATATCTTCAGGGGTTCGTCTCTCCCGGTATTGGGGGTGAGGTCGTGCTGTGTCTAGGAGAGCCATTACACGAAGCCCTCGGCCGAGGCAAGGAGATTTACTGGTAGGTATTCCAGTAGTATCTCAGGGTGTTCTGGGCTACACTCCGACACGACTTGTACCGCTTTTGGGGGTCTGACTTTTACCAACCCCCTAGGCCCGCCATGCGATACTCATAGACGAACGGACCGGACTGTACGGATATTGTCACTGACAGGCTCAGTAGGGTTGTCAGGCTGAGTTCGCTTACAGACATCCCTTTTAGTCAGTACCTGGTAGCCCGTTACGTATTGTCTTATACCTCTGACGTGCTAGTGGTTAAATCCACAACCAAGGTGTTGAAGAGTCTTTAGAGTCCCCCACATTCACAGTTACTCAGCTTTCGGGCGAAAAGTTGTAGAGGCCGTATGGAGATATGGCAAGGTCCGATCAGATACGTGCGGTATTGCACGGATCAGGATCGGAAAGTTTGTACTATAGGCCGTATGGATATATGGCAGGGTTCGATCAGATACGTGCGGTATTGCACGGATCAGGATCGGACAGATATTACTAGCCGGCTTTGGTTTAAGCCAGATCCTAGTATAGTACAGTGTAGATTTTGTATCATTGCATTTGTATTTCGGTCGAAATACAGATGCGGGTGTGTATGCACAGTACCGGGGTTTTTCCTGTAATTTATTACGGGACCAGTTTTCTGGAGTTGCCAGTTTGCTTTCCGTTTCGGCCAATTTCCTTTGTATCGTTCATTGGCCGAAGATTGGTGGAGGAAGGCTTATTTGCATTGTTGCAATTAAGTATTTGTGGAGGGGGTCTTTGCATATTTTTGTATCATGATGGTTTCATGATGGAGCCCATCCCTTGACCTTCCTTTAGTTGATCATGGCTTGACTTTTGGCTCATCATGGTTGTTGATGATGAGGGAGGTGGAGTGTGGGTTTTGGTTAGTAATCATCTCTTGTTATCATAACCATTCCCCTCTCTCTCTCTTGCATGAAATGAGTATGGCCCCCATTATTTTTGAGACTCTCCCACTCTTTCACTCTCTCCACCACCATATACATGGCCGGCCACATTGAGGGAGGGGGCTGTCCAAATTTCTTGGGGTGGGATTTTTGTTATTCTAGCTTTGAAAAATCCCACATGTTTCATCTCCACAAGCTCATATCATTTCCTCCACCAAAAGGCAATTCCTACAACCCCAAAATGAGACTTGTACACTACATTCTACAGCAAATCTTGGGCACGTCGACTAGCCAGCTTCGTGCCCGAGTTGCCTCGGCATTGAGGTGGGAGCCCGTAAAAGAAGTAGGCGATGTGGTGCACTTCCGGCGACGAGGTGGAGACCGGAGCTTCCGCAGGAGATCGGGACGACGACGAGAAGACCGGAGGACTTGGATCAGTCGGTATATCTCTCTTCCCCATCTTGTAGTTAGCTAGGACTAGTTAATGGTTTGATCCGTGTATTAGTGCGCGGTGGTTTGCCAGTTCACGTAAAATTTAAAGTTTATCACCGCTTCCGCATTTGGCCGTCGGAATGACGGCCGGGGCGCCGCCGTGCACTTACAGTGGTATCAGAGACTCGCCATTAACTTAGTCTAGCTTGGTTTAATGTGTTTTGCATTTCCGATCGACCAAAATTCCAAAATCCGCATTTTTGCTTGCATCAGTTTTCTGTTGGAAATTTTTGGTGTCGAAATTTTTTTCAGGTTACAGAAAAGTGATCTACTAGAAAAAGTAAGAATTCTGTGAAAATTCGATGCACTAAGTCCACTGTTGGAGCGCGGAACCGTGGCCAAACACCCCTTTGGGCCGCGGTTCCGCCGCACACTGTTGGGTTCCCTGCACCAAATTTCTACAGTACCTTCCTGAGATGAAAATTGGGCTTTTGGAATATTAAATTTGGGCCCAGGATTTCTTGATGTGCTACAGTAGTACTTGGGGCCCACTTGTTAAAATTTGATCGATCGGATATTTTAAACACATTATTTCACAGTATTTACATTATATCTGCGACCGTGAATGTCACTTGATCGGTAAATCCTGTCTAACTGCTATAGCCCGGTTAGACGGATTTGCGAACGTGACTTTCACGTTGATGTTCTGTCTTTGCTGTGATGTTGCGGATCGGTCGTGGGGGATAGCCTGGATGCAATGCTAGTACAGTGTTTTGTTGTATTATGTACATTTGATATTCCGGGGCGAGCTTCCGACATGTGGACTGCCGTCACTGCCTGTTTGTATTATTATTTTGGGGCACGGCCAGGTTGCGGTTGATGTACCCGTTGTATGTATATTTTACTTTCTGTACTAGGATTACCCCGCGGAGGGGTGCACGGATAGCCGGGTTCTAGAGGGCAACAAGCCCGCATCTCATGGCATTGAGACGGAGGGGGCTTCACTCTAGGATTGGCGGGCTATTCGCCGCACTCGTATGGGGTACAGGTTGACCCAGGGGTACCCAAGTTACCGGATTCCGTGAAGTGCTGGATGGTCCATTCACGTTGCTGAAGGGGGCTGCCTCGCTTCAGGTTTTGGCGGGTAACTTGCCGCGCCCGTAGGGGTCTAGGATTTCATTGCAAAGGCTATCCACACGACCAGGGGAACGTCGGGTTTCAGTAGTGGCTCTGTGAAACCCGGGGATCCCAGATATCTGTATTGTTTCTTTGATTCTGTTCATTTCTGTGATGTTGCATTTCTTTTCACGCCTTGAGCGAATATAATATATTGGTATATATATTAGTAGATCTTGTATATGTTTTGCATCCGCGCTAGTCCAGTCCCCGCTCTGTCGTTAGTTAGCTAACCTAACGGGTAATGACGGGACCCAGTGGCGAATGCGGATGGCATATACGTACATCAGTATATTTTCGTTCTTTGTGGTGTGATCAATTGATGGGACTGCGTTGATTCGGATCAATGCAAGTTAAAAACAAACCTAATCTGATGTTGTTGGAACTCCTTTTCAAAAAGCTGTTATTGCAAGGATGTTCACTTTTGTTTTGCATCGTGGTATTCAGTTGGAATATCCTGCTCCTCAGTCGACGAGGCAAGGGCCGAGATCCCTTCACCAGGAGTGACCCCTTGGACAAAAAGTTTGCGTCAGGGCAATAACTTCACTATAGCCGATTACTTTTGCTTTGCATCGTGGTATTCAGTTGGAATATCCTGCACCTCATTCTATGGGGAAAGAGCCGAGATCCCTT
Organism: Agapanthus africanus; assembly: GCA_030015575.1. Taxonomy (NCBI): domain Eukaryota; kingdom Viridiplantae; phylum Streptophyta; class Magnoliopsida; order Asparagales; family Amaryllidaceae; genus Agapanthus; species Agapanthus africanus. The sequence continues at coordinate 1,010,146,629 of CM057337.1, read as the reverse complement.
CACCGGGAGTGACCTCTTTAGCAATGGTTTTCGTCACTATATTTTCTAAAAAGCTATCCGTTCCTTCGACGATATCAAGTTCATTACGTTAAAGGTTTTCGCCAGAAACTATTCGTAGCCCTCCGTCGTTTCATATGGGTAGTCAATAGTATTCAAGCTGTGTTTGTTGGCCAAAGTCAAGGCACAGTGTTTGGTAGCTGTTGGTTATTCATATGCAGCATAGATAGATGCGTTGGTTTGGGACAGTCGTACTGCCATTTTGGCCAAAGTCAAGGGTATGTACGGGTGGGTTCAAATTAACCTGGAGAATAACGGGTAGAACTTGACATGTGACTTATGATATGTTGGCCAAAGTCAAGGTCATAAGAGCATGGGGCAGAAATCACATCGGGAGTTTCAAAAGAACTGAAACTTGCCAGATATGCGCATACCTTCTGGAGTGTGACATCGTGAGCGGATTCCGTCACGTTATCATGCAATGATAGTTGGATCCCGATTCCCACTGATGAGTTAGTTTACTCCTCGGGTAACCCCGATTAATTCTTCTTTCAGGTTTGGAGGAGAATTTGAGGTACAGTGGGAGGTTTCCAGATTAGATAAATTGGTAACCATTCTGATCTAGGTTAAAGTGCACGCTGAGTGTTTCTTTTCTCTCTCTCTTTGGCAGCGACCATTGACCCGACCCTAAGACTATGACTCAGTGACCAAGTTGACCGAACCTTCTTTAACACTGGCTTTTGGATTGTCAGAGTTGCATACCTCATTGCCACTCCTACTTTTACCCTTTTCTCCAGGACACCCCGTATTACTACGAACGTCCACTTTCATTGGACAAAACCATCGTATGGTTAGATACGAACTCGAAAGGATTTATTCGAGGATGGTTTCAGGTTCTGGAGGAAACGAATAGGATTATTCAGTTGTCTTTTCCTTTTACCTTCTCTCAGGTTGCGAGTACTCCTTGGTTTAGGAGATAGTACACCTATTACGCAAATTGGATAGTCTTCTTCCAAACCTTAGGCTGGTGCCGAACGGTGGGGAATGAAGAAAACCAATTAGCATAACAATGGTGTACAGAAGGTATTAAGTTAAGACAAAGCAAGGGATTAATAAGAGGGCAAAGTAAATTGCGACTGATATTCACGACCAAACCAGGTATTTTCTTCGCCAATCCTAAAATCACCTTTGTATTTCTCCAGGACACTCCGTATCACTACGAAGATCCACAGTTTATTGGGTACTCCATCGTATGGTTATATACGAACTCGAAAGGAACTTGTTCCAGTTCGGGGATGGATTCTGGTTCAGGAGAAATAAGAATAAGATTTATTCAGGTGTCTTTTATCTTCACCTTCTCTCGCATTGCGAGTGTTCCTAGGATTAGGACAGTACACCCATTATGCTTATTGGATAGTCTTCTTCCAAACCATAGGCTGGTGCCGAACAGTAGGGAAGGAAGAAAACCATTTGGCCTAAAGGGGTGTACAGAAGGTAATGACTAAAGACATATGAAGGGATTTGGAGAGGTGGCAAAGAATTATACGGTTACAGTCGTGAATCTGGAAGAGGCATTACTAGGAATACCGGGATACTCCATCGAAACATTTCAATGTTTCAGTCTCACTGTGTACTGTTAAAGGAAAACTGATTTCCCGATTAGACACTTGCTCCAAGGTATGTATTTACCAGGCATGATTCTCACATCAGTGTGGTTTTACAGATGATGAGTGGGAGTAAGTTATTGGGAATTAGGTGATCATCCTCATTATATCGGGATTCGTTGTAATCGGTGGTATTTGAGGAAGTCACCTGGGTTGTTTGCCGGTCGGCAAATATTTGGTTTTGAATATCCGCTGTTATGCACCAATTTCAAATTGATATATCTATACGTCTATTTTCATAGAGTGAGATATACCTTTCTGAAATTATGTCTACGACGTTTACCTATATCAGTGGATGGTTAGGTAAGGAGCATTAAACAGCGGTGTAATTCCTCTTAACCATAAGTACAGTTTTCAACCTTCGACACACAGTGAATGAGTTATCAGACTCAAGGGACTTATACAGAGTATTTTATGTTGTCCAGGGTCCATCAGGACAGAGGGGTTGGTCCTCGTACTATATTCGGTTTACTTATGACTTCTCTAGTTTTTAGACAGGTGTTTCGTGGAAACACAGGGTCCGAATTTTGAGAAGTTATAGGTATTTGAATAGAGTAGAGAACCAGGTGTAGCAAGTATCGGGGTTCTTCAAAGAGATCGAAGATGTAGATACTTGTGTATCGTATTCAGTTGATAGTAATGATAAAGAGAACTTGCTTCTCTTTCAGGTTACTCATAATTGGAAGCATTCCTAAGTTGAGTAACGCTGATCGGCCTTTTTCCATTTAGTTGACATGCACTAGATATAGCTGCATGATTTGAATTTGGTTCAATTAAATCAGTGCCTCTGTTTCTATATTGGATATAGAACAGTTCATATCTTAACGATGTTAAGGTACGGGGAGTTGTCCGGCTTATGATTAAATCCAGACACTGGACAACTCAAGGCACGTTTCTGTAATGGCTATTTGTGGGTTGACCCAGGCTATGAAGAGGGTTGATTTTCTACCATCTGGATGAACAATAGCAATATTGTTCTAGACTCGCCACAGTTTTATTAAAAATGGATTTTTTCAGAAAAAACAGTAGTGGGAGTATGGTAGAACTGGAAATGATTCCAGAACCACAAACGATTACTGAAGATTTGATAAGGAACCTAAAGATTCAATCTGGATTGACATTCCATTGGCCACTCTGCAGATAAGGTGGGTAACTTCAGGCACCCGAGAGGTACTCCGGTAGCCTCAAGGACGGTGACAGAGAAGTTCTTGTTTACCCACAATTACCATTGCTGTTGTTCCAGGCTGCGAGACCCGGCGAGAGGATGAGTATAGCGTCGTTCTAAACTGGTTTTAGAAGTGTACGTCTATATGACTCTGCCAGAGGGTTGTCGTAGTCAGTGGGAGCAGCGGAAGCATTGGTGGATAAGTAGCTTATGTCTATTTATAGACTAAAGAAGATGTAGCGGAGATAGATCATCTATTTCTGACGTGACAGTCATGGGTTTGACTTCATCAGAATAGGGGATGGATCTGTTGAGAAGGTAGTAGGGTGTGATATCCTGGTATTTGGATGACATACACAGAGTAGGAAAAGAAACTCCTATACTACAGTCGGTTATACTTTGGTCGTCACACAGTGGTTTCTCCACAAAGGACTTAGATTTTATATCTGACATACTGGATACTAGATCTATGGTTTTAGATCTAGATTTGGGTAGTCTCCCAATCTGGGTACTTAGACAGCATTCTAAAGGTATTTAGAATGGACGACTCCATGCACGGTAGTGTTCATGCAGAAGATGGAGTCACCCTCTCCAAAGGTGTCTTACAGACTAAAGGGGAGAGGGACGTGCATGAGTGGCAGATCACTTGCTCAGGCAATTGAGTCAATCATGAGATGTCAAGTACCACACCAGATGTTGTTCTTGCACTAGATGCAATAAGTTGACATTGATCCAATCCTGGAGAAACAGTCGGAAGCAGTTTTAGAACATAAGTAGATGTTCTAGGGATATGATAACGACAGCCTCATTCGGGAGACAATTATCATTCCAGGCTTCCAAGGTGACATGGACGACAGGAGGTTGTCAGAGTTATAGTTTTCCTTCTGACGAGGGGCAGTATTTTGGACAGGTGGTCCAAGACAATACTGAGGGAGGCATGGCGCAGGATACTGATTAAGTTCAGTTGACGATACAGTCTAAGAAGTTTGGATTTGGAGTTCATTTATGAGCTAGGTCCCATCAAACATCCAGACGTATTCTGAGACAGGTATTGCTCTTTTCGGGAGATGGTTTTCTCCGCGAACTTGAGATATAGAGAGACATAGTAAGAAACAACAAAGCGGATCCACTCACTAAGGCTATTCCTCGAACGCAATAGTTTCGCAAACGAGCTTTGTGAGGCTGACAAGTAGAGGAGTTGGGTGTTCGGTATCACACGAGCTGTGAGTATGCGACATCGCAATAATTATCCTTGAGTGCAAGTGGGAGATTGTTGGAGATAGTGCCCTCAGAGTCAATTATTAGGTCACAGGTACGTGATTGCAATGATTGATGGAGGACCTATCCCGGTAGGACAGTCTTACTCGAGATGATAGTATGCTATCTGGTTTACCTTTATCATCGTGTACTGCTTTAGGTGACCTTAGAGGTCTCTATTACACGTTGGTAGAGCCCCTAGGATTCTTGCTTGACCACCAGCAGTATGAGGGCGATCATATAAGTGGGAGCTGGGGGTCTATAAGCATATCCTTAAATGGTCCCTAGTCGTGTGAGTTTCGAGACAGGGCATCAATACTCCAGAGTAGACTAGTGTATACAGTCGAGACCCCGACGAGGGGCGGTGGCCGGTCTCACAAGCCACTGGTGTCAGTTGGATCACCTAAGATGTATACAGGTGCTCATTGGGTTATGAGTACACCGGACAGGACTCGCCGGGAACGTGCTAGTTGGTCATATACCAGACGTCAGATGGCAGTTCCCTGGTGACATGTGTACAGGTTAGTTCATCGACCTGGGGATCGTCATTTGTCTTGTGTGAGTTCCCACTGTACTTTGATTACTACCCTACCACTGCTCAAAGGAGTCGTGCAAACAGGTTTTAGTTGGGTACAGTCCCGAGCCACATGGAGGCAGTGAGCGTATCTTCAGGGGTTCGTCTCTCCCGGTATTGGGGATGAGGTCGTACTGTGTCTAGGAGAGCCATTACACGAAGCCCTCGGCCGAGGCAAGGAGATTTACTGGTAGGTATTCCAGTAATATCTCAGGGTGTTCTGGGCTACACTCCGACACGACTTGTGCCGCTTTTGGGGGTCTGACTTTTACCAACCCCCTAGGCCCGCCATGCGATACTCATAGACGAACGGACCGGACTGTACGGATATTGTCACTGACAGGCTCAGTAGGGTTTTCAGGCTGAGTTCGCTCACAGACATCCCTTTTAGTCAGTACCTGGTAGCCCGTTACGTATTGGCTTATACCTCAGACGTGCTAGTGGTTAAATCCACAACCAAGGTGTTGAAGAGTCTTTAGAGTCCCCCACATTCAGTTACTCAGCTTTCGGGCGAAAAGTTGTAGAGGCCGTATGGAGATATGGCAAGGTCCGATCAGATACGTGTGGTATTGCACAGATCAGGATCGGACAGTTTGTACTATAGGCCGTATGGATATATGGCAGGGTTCGATCAGATACGTGCGGTATTGCACGGATCAGGATCGGACAGATATTACTAGCCGGCTTTGGTTTAAGCCAGATCCTAGTATAGTACAGTGTAGATTTTGTCTCATTGCATTTGTATTTCGGTCGAAATACAGATGCGGGTGTGTATGCACAGTACCGGGGTTTTTCCTGTAATTTATTACGGGACCAGTTTTTTGGAGTTGCCAGTTTGCTTTCCGTTTCGGCCAATTTCCTTTGTATCGTTCATTGGCCGAAGATTGGTGGAGGAGGGCTTATTTGCATTGTTGCAATTAAGTATTTGTGGAGGGGGTCTTTGCATATTTTTGTATCATGATGGTTTCATGATGGAGCCCATCCCTTGACTTTTCTTTAGTTGATCTTGGCTTGACTTTTGGCTCATCATGGTTGTTGATGATGAGGGAGGTGGAGTGTGGGTTTGGGTTAGTAATCATCTCTTGTTATCATAACCATTCCTCTCTCTCTCTCTTGCATGAAATGAGTATGGCTCCCATTATTTTTGAGACTCTCCCACTCTTTCACTCTCTCCACCACCATATACATGGCCGGCCACATTGAGGGAGGGGGCTGTCCAAATTTCTTGGGGTGGGATTTTTGTTATTCTAGCTTTGAAAAATCCCACATGTTTCATCTCCACAGGCTCATATCATTTCCTCCACCAAAATGAAATTCCTACAACCCCAAAATGAGACTTGTACACTACATTCTACAGCAAATCTTGGGCACGTCGACTAGCCAGCTTCGTGCCCGAGTTGCCTCGGCATTGAGGTGGGAGCCCGTAAAAGAAGTAGGCGATGTTGTACACTTCCGGCGACGAGGTGGAGACCGGAGCTTCCGCAGGAGATCGGGACGACGACGAGAAGACCGGAGGACTTGGATCAGTCGGTATATCTCTCTTCCCTATCTTGTAGTTAGCTAGGACTAGTTAATGGTTCGATCCGGGTATTAGTGCGCGGTGTTCATCACAGAATACTGCATTTCATACCGCCCATTCTTACGCTCGTGTGTGTATAGGTAGGTGCTTTTGATCCGTGTTTGTTATATATTTGCAGGATACAGGTTCTCGGTTCTAAAACGGTGAAATTCACGGAAAACACGACAAAATCCGGGTTCCTGCCAACCACAGATAAAACACGGTCTCCGCTCTTCATCCGTATGCTGCCAGATACCAGTTTAGGGAGACAAAATGTCAAATCAATGTCATCCTCATGCACAAGGCTCAATGGTAGCACAAAATCCAAAAGATCTACGCGGAGCACGAGGCAATCATTCCAAATCTTGACAAAAAGTCCACCTTTCCCTCAACAGAAATTCTGGAAGAAATGTGGAGGGATTATCAGAAACTACATGTACCAAACAACAGGGCACGGAAAACCAGGGAACCCAGCCAAAAACCACTTCCCAATTCCCCTATACTGCCGCGTTTCCGCGGCCAATAGGGGGTATTGGCCGCGGAAACGCGGCCATACGGTGGGATCATCATGTCGTCTTTTGGGGGTATTTTTGGGATTTCATCTATGCTCTGCTGGTTGCCCTAGAACTCCATTTCCCTGCCTATAAATACAGCAGAACTGAGCCAAGTTTAGGTGTTCATTCTTGTAGCCTCTTTTGTTAGGATTTTGTATAGTTCTTCTTCTTCTTCTTCATTCTTCTTCCATTAAAATGTAGTGAGAGCTTTTGAGTGGGAGATTAATGAAGATGAGGGCTTTGTATCATTCTCTTGTGTTTCTTCTTCCCCTTGAGATTTTTGCTTTCTCTTGTTCATTCAACCTCTTCATTGAGCTTGAATGGGTAAGAGTTAGTTATTGATCTCAAGGGTCGTATTTTCTCACGGGACTAGTTCTTCACTTCACATGCGTTCTCTACCCTTCCCTTGATCTTGCAACCTCTTCATTGAGCTTGCAAGTTTAAGGGTTGGCTATTGAGCACATGCTTGGCTTGGGTTCTACTTCCGTGTTCTTTTTATCGCTTTTTATTATTCGCAATTTATTACCTTGTCTTTTATTACTTGCTATTTACTTACTTGCAATTTTATTTCATGCACTTTAATACTTGTATCTTTTCTTTTCTTTGTTCTTTTCTTTTTGTTCTCTTTTGTTCTTTTCTCTTCATTTTGTGAATGTTGTAATTATCTTTATTGTTAAGAATTAATACGGTATTGTAAGTTAACATTTCTTTGCCAATTCCTTTTCCCGTTATTTTCCATTTGAACTTCGCCCAAACCATACGCAAGCGCTCCGTTAGGCACCCTACCCTGACAAGGTAACGGTGATTCCTAACCGCGACCGGTTGCGTTCGGTTTGGCCGGAGGCGAAAGCAAGAGACAAGAACGGAAGGACAAGGGTAAATAAGCCGGATTCCACGAATACCGCGCTTAAATTCCCTAATCCACGTTGTTGCCAATTGCTTAGCTTCAATTGGTCAAGACTCGGCTCAAAGGTTTTGAGTACGGATTTCTTAGCTTACAATCTCGTATTTTCTTAACAACTTTATACTTGCAGATAAACACATAGGTTAGACTGAACAACACATACAAGATTCTTTATTGACTCGTCTAAGACAAGAAGGTAAGATAACACCATCTCCCTGTGGACCGACCCGTGCTCACCGGCTAGCTGCATAGCGACACCGTCCTGATCGCGGTTACACTTAAATTCTTTGAACATCCGACACGCCAAAAGCGTGCGATCAAATGGCGCCGTTGCCGGGGAGACGGTAGCGTATTTTCTTTCTTGTTATTCGGGTTAATATTCTTTTTGTATATATATAAAAAAAATATATTCTTTTTGTTTTTTTTGGACAATATTTTTGTGGGCAAGTGTGCAGATTTTTGCAGATTTGCAAACTGCGATTGTGGGAGCAAAGTGTACATTCAAAGTTATGGTGATTACGGAGTACAGTGCCAAAGATCCGGGTAGTTTGACCCGCGCAAGCGAACCTTTCAAGCTTACCAGATTCGATTCAACGGGGGTTTCTTAACCCAAAACTTAAACGGTACGTACTTTACTAACACCTTCTTCTCAAATCCGACGCTTCCAATATACTATTCTTTGCAGGATTCTTTGCAAGTTCGCTAGCAAACGCCAAAATTGACTAACCCGTATTTGTTACAGCGCCGCGCTTAAACTAAAAAAACGATTGTTTTATTCTTTATAGAATTTTTTTTTTGCGCATTGCATACATTAATACGGACTTAAGGGCAAGCGAACCCCACAACATACGGTAAAGGATTTCATCACCTTTTCCGTGGCCCACAAATCACGAACTTGCGCATAACGTTTACCCACACAAAATTTAAAAGAAACTAGACTTTAAGCCTTAAGGACTTCGCGCACACTAGGAGAAGTTGACTGTGTTTAGAAGCTTGCTTAACGGTATATTGTTTACGGGGTGTCTAGGAAAGTGTTAACGGCGAAACCGCCAAAAGAGAAAGGGTTATTTAATTAAGGAACTTCGCGAAAGCGTTGGAAAACCTCCCCTTATCTCTGCACTTACCTGGCCTCGTGATCAGTGTATCTTGAGCCTGTTTCTCGACACAGTTTTACTTCGACAATCAAGTTCTGGAGCAGGTCTAGTTGACCTAGGTTAACCCTAGAACGATTAGGTGTGTGGTATTTTTGTGTCGTGATTATTTTTGTCCATATTTTTTTGTGTATATTTCATTCTTTTGCTAACAACTAACAAAAAAAAAATTTTAAAAATAAAAAAATCACATTCTCTTTCCCCTCCTTTTCTCTACCTTTTTTTCTTTCACTCTTCATATCATGGGTACTCCACCTCGCAAAACTCTTGCCGAACTTTGGTACCCACAACCAGACATTACTTCATACGGTTCTTGTTTTGGCCGAACATCGAACGACCCCTCCATGCCAAAAATTTCATTGAGAGATCGGATAGCAGCGTCTAGGACAAACACTTGCACTCCTCATTCCACTTTGTATCAACCTTTTCAACCTCCCGCACCCGCTAATGTTGATACCCCTTCTGCAAGTCGTCCTTTGTCCATCGCTGAACGTATTGAACAATCCCGTATCCGATCTTTCACTCCTTTCGCCACTACAAATTCTTGGGACCAACAAATCCATTCACCTTCTTATCCCAATGTTGATCCCACTCCTGTCCAGCCATTCAATTCCTACCAGTCCTACCCTACTTTTGCGCCTTCCCTAGACATTGCTTCTACACAGCCATTTGGGGGTTTCCAGTATCCAACCAACTTCGAATTTTTTACTGAAACCCCATCACAACCTATGTCTAGCCTAGAACAGTCCTTGGAAGAATTTCGGGTAGCTTCACAACAGACGATGGATTTGAATGCGTCCATGGCCGCCCTCATACAACCTAGTGATCCGGTAGCTAGTTTTCAACTAGCTCCAAATTTTTCAATGTGTGATGAGGAGGCAGGACAGTCTGTGAATTTGAGTGGAGAGAGTGAGATATACCCCCTTCCAAATCAAACCTACCCGTCTCAAATTGAATTCCACAACTCCTGTTTTGAAAGTCTATCGAGTATCCCACATGATTTATCAATTGAAGATAGAATGATGAATGAGTTGTGCGACTTCGTAGTGTTTGATTTGCCCGATTGTGAAGGGTCTCTTCCAAGTGAAACCGATCCTAAACCTTTTGACCTTTACACCTCCACTTTAGAACCTGAATCGATTGATATCCATGCTTTTGTTGAGGTGTCGGAGAATTTTGATTTTCACTTGATTGAGGATATTGACGCTGGGAACATTTTGGATGATGAACCCGTAGATTTGGCTGAATTTGTCTCTTCAAATCATCATCCCGAGTCATTAAATGTTTTTCCCGAACCCCATATGCGTCTAGATTTTGATGAAATTTGCATGGATAAGCTGAATTTTGGGGTGAATATTGAGGATATTTTTAAGGATGAAACAGTTCTAGATGATGAGTCGGATTTTCCAATTCATCCTGTTCCTTTCACTGACTGTACACACCCTCCAGAAACTTTAACCGATGCCCCTCCTCAACCACTTCCCTCCACCCTTTCCATCGTTCCGACCTTGCAAGAACCCGTATCATTTTCACTTCATATGTCTGGTTTACCAAGTTCGGCGTACCCATGGTTTCTTACGAATCTTGAGGGATTTGACCCCATTTCTCGACGGGTAAATATATTAGCACAATCGCTTTTCACACATCGGTCATCACAAATTGTGCTAATCTATTTACTCCATATGCACCCTCAAGTTCGTACTCCACTTCTTTCTCCCATCCGCCATTCTTCCCATCTACCGAGACTGCATTCCACTTCTCTCTCCATACGGTCTCGCGTATTCTCCATTTCTTTTCTCTACGCCTTTTTTGACCAACCACTGCTTCATCATGATAAGATTTTTGAATGGTTGGTGTTAACTTTTGGCCTGTGTAAGGCCTTGTATAGTTTGATACTGTTCTTTTCCCCCTAATCCTGAACTTCATCGCTTAACAGTGGAAGCACTGTTTTACTTAAGTTTGGGGGGGGACACTTTTTTTTGTATATATTTTTTGTTTTGTTTTTCTTTTGTATATAATTTGTTTTTTAGGGAGCGCCGGCAATTTTGACCCTCTTGGTACAGCCTGACAGTGAGGGCACTGTCAAGTTTAAGTTTGGGGGTGTGCTCGGTAAGCTTTCTTCCTTCGCATTCATATGTATATTTTGCATCTGCATATTAAATCCATAAAATCCATAAAAATCTGAAAATTTTCTAAAAATATAAAAACTTTTTTGTCAAGTTAGCTTGTGGAAGAACTCTGATTCAACATTCGACGGTTTTTGTTTGAAAAGATAGGAATAACTAAATCCAATGTTTGGATTCTGAAAACCTGAAAGATAACTCTCCTTTGAAGTTAACTATAGCTGATATACTTCTTTACATTACACTACACGTGTTGTGAGTCTTGGAAATTAGATGACAAGTCTTTTATATTTAAAAAACTTTTAAATAGATAAATGATTTTCTGAGGATCAAATAGGTTTGTTCTGAAATAAGTAATATATCAAGAATAGTTTATGAAGTAAGTGAAAATGAAGGAATATTATTGATGCCTTAATTGGAACTAAGTCTGAAAATAACCCATCTGAAACTTGATTGGAATGATTACACACCGAACCCACTAAACACGTCTTTTATCCAAAAAATAATTGAACTACCGGTTATATCTCCGTTCGTATTGAATCATCATGTTTTTCACGCCAAACTGTCTTTTGTTTTTGGACTTAGGTAACTTGAGTAATTAAGTCCGCTGGGGTGTTTTTACACCTAATGCCCTAAAACCAACTGGTTTGGGTGCATTGGCCCAAAGCTCGCTAAGAAGCCTAGAAAGTCCAGATAAAACAAAGTCAAGCAAGTGTTCTCTCCGAGTTAAAATTCCTAACGGTTCTTTGTGTGAGAATAATCTTGATAAAAGACAAGCTTTTATAAAAAAAATTTTAACGGAGATATGAAGGTTTTACTCTATGATAAAGACTATTGCACGTTCACAGAGGTGTGTATGAAATGAAAACAAGAAAAAGGTGGAGTGAAGAATAAGACCTAGTTTCTTGTTAGGGAAGATAGAAATTCTGAAGTTGAAACCTTACTGGAAAACGAAACTTGAAAAATGCTTAACTCTTTATAAAACTTATGTGATCCTTTTAAAATTGTTATCTGGGCTTTATTGTGCGACATGATGACTTTAATCGACCTTTCTGGAACTTAACGGCACTATTTGCACTACACGTAAAGACATATAAAACCTGTAGTTAAATAAGAAGCGAGGTGTGAAAACTAAAGGTTCGATAGTCTAAACTTAGGATAATAGATTTTTTATTTTCTGAAACAAAACTTTAGGGTTTGAATCATAGTTATTTTGCAAAACTAGCTTGATCGGATTTTGTGGGTGTAATCCGCTGAAAACCCTCAGGAGATAACACTCCTCCTACTAGGGACACCTAGAGGTTTAACGGCTTGTTGCACACGCTCAGTGCAATCGCGTTCCCTGTGAAAGTGCGGTTATCATTTTATTTTTGTGAATAATTGGTTTTGCTCGGGACGAGCAAAAGTTAAGTTTGGGGGTATTTGTTCATCACAGAATACTGCATTTCATACCGCCCATTCTTACGCTCGTGTGTGTATAGGTAGGTGATTTTGATCCGTGTTTGTTATATATTTGCAGGATACAGGTTCTCGGTTCTAAAACGGTGAAATTCACGGAAAACACGACAAAATCCGGGTTCCTGCCAACCACAGATAAAACACGGTCTCCGCTCTTCATCCGTATGCTGCCAGATACCAGTTTAGGGAGACAAAATGTCAAATCAATGTCATCCTCATGCACAAGGCTCAATGGTAGCACAAAATCCAAAAGATCTACGCGGAGCTCGAGGCAATCATTCCAAATCTTGACAAAAAGTCCACCTTTCCCTCAACAGAAATTCTGGAAGAAATGTGGAGGGATTATCAGAAACTACATGTACCAAACAACAGGGCACGGAAAACCAGGGAACCCAGCCAAAAACCACTTCCCAATTCCCCTATACTGCCGCGTTTCCGCGGCCAATAGGAGGTATTGGCCGCGGAAACGCGGCCATACGGTGGGATCATCATGTCGTCTTTTGGGGGTATTTTTGGGATTTCATCTATGCTCTGCTGGTTGCCCTAGAACTCCATTTCCCTGCCTATAAATACAGCAGAACTGAGCCAAGTTTAGGTGTTCATTCTTGTAGCCTCTTTTGTTAGGATTTTGTATAGTTCTTCTTCTTCTTCTTCATTCCTCTTCCATTAAAATGTAGTGAGAGCTTTTGAGTGGGAGATTAATGAAGATGAGGGCTTTGTATCATTCTCTTGTGTTTCTTCTTCCCCTTGAGATTTTTGCTTTCTCTTGCTCATTCAACCTCTTCATTGAGCTTGAATGGGTAAGAGTTAGTTATTGATCTCAAGGGTCGTATTTTCTCACGGGACTAGTTCTTCACTTCACATGCGTTCTCTACCCTTCCCTTGATCTTGCAACCTCTTCATTGAGCTTGCAAGTTTAAGGGTTGGCTATTGAGCACATGCTTGGCTTGGGTTCTACTTCCGTGTTCTTTTTATCGCTTTTTATTATTCGCAATTTATTACCTTGTCTTTTATTACTTGCTATTTACTTACTTGCAATTTTATTTCATGCACTTTAATACTTGTATCTTTTCTTTTCTTTGTTCTTTTCTTTATGTTTTCTTTTGTTCTTTTCTCTTTTGTTCATTTTGTGAATGTTGTAATTATCTTTATTGTTAAGAATTAATACGGTATTGTAAGTTAATATTTCTTTGCCAATTCCTTTTCCCGTTATTTTCCATTTGAACTTCGCCCAAACCATATGCAAGCGCTCCGTTAGGCACCCTACCCTGACAAGGTAACGGTGATTTCTAACCGCGACCGGTTGCGTTCGGTTTGGCCGGAGGCGAAAGCAAGAGACAAGAACGGAAGGACAAGGGTAAATAAGCCGGATTCCACGAATACCGCGCTTAAATCCCCTAATCCACGTTGTTGCCAATTGCTTAGCTTCAATTGGTCAAGACTCGGCTCAAAGGTTTTGAGTACGGATTTCTTAGCTTACAATCTCGTATTTTCTTAACAACTTTATACTTGCAGATAAACACATAGGTTAGACTAAACAACACATACAAGATTCTTTATTGACTCGTCTAAGACAAGAAGGTAAGATAACACCATCTCCCTGTGGACCGACCCGTGCTCACCGGCTAGCTGCATAGCGACACCGTCCTGATCGCGGTTACACTTAAATTCTTTGAACATCCGACACGCCAAAAGCGTGCGATCACGCGGCGGTTTGCCAGTTCAAGTAAAATTTAAAGTTTATCACCGCTTCCGTATTTGGCCGTCGGATTGACGGCCGGGGCGCCGCCGTGCACTTACACCATCAACTCCCAGGCTAAGTAACGGGCGAACACGAAACTTTCGCGGAACACTTCCCCAGACCGTAAGGGCAACTAGCCCAGCCCAATGAAAAGGGGCCCACCTCCAACTATTTCCAATTCACCGAAAAAGGGTTTGCCACTTTTCTCCCTACGATCGATGTGATTCTACGGTAGAAGCTTCTTCGGAGGTGGAAGTGTAGCTGGAAGGCCGGCCTATTCCTCTTCCTTAAAAGGCAGGCTTTAAGGAAAATGAATAGACCATATGAAGTCACGTTTTCAGGGCCTATGGCTGCCTTAGAGGGAAAGCTATCAAGTACAACAGAGAGATTTTTGATTTCGAAGTGGAAAGAATGTCCGCTCTGGAATTGCTAAATTCGTCATGTTTTTAGTTAATGTTTTTAAGGTAATATCTTCACCTGGTGTAAGAACCTGCAGGGCACTACTAGAATATGGTGCAGATTGGACAGGTTCCTGATCAACAGTGCATTCATATCTCAATTCCCTCCTATTCAAGTCTCTCATCTAGCTGGAAATTATTCAGATCACACTGCTCTCTATTCAAGATGAGTAGTCCCTAAAACGAGATCCCGTGACTTTCTGTCTAGAGAAGAACCTTTATTTGATTTTAAAGTCGAAGCACTTCTAAAAATTCTAGTTAGCCACAAACACCTTTTCCAGGAGTAGAGGAGTGATCAGTCGAAAATATTGCATCTTTTAACCGACAATTTCCCTATCATTTGCATTCATATAGAAGTGTTCGGCATTCATATAACACATATTAGCAAAACAGTCGATAAATATCAGATTGCATGCGTTAGACTCTAAAACCGGCACTATAAAGGAATTTGACTGCATTTCATGGCATCGCATCATCCGTGTATTGCGCAACACTTGTGTCGAGATTTGTGCAGGAAATTGCAGGAGCAAAGTCAAAAGAGCTAATCACAAATACGCCAACTCAATGATTTCAGATCTGGTAGCAATCCAAAAGGAAAAATACAATTCAACATATCGTATAAAGGCCCATATTTCAGCCCAAAGCAGCACTAGAAATCCCAAGCCATGACGCCCCCAAAGAGCACCGGAACCGTGGCGGGAGCCGGCTTGAGCCGCGGTTCCGCGGCGGTTCTGCCACATCATCACCTAATTTTCAGGGCATAATTCCTATATCAGTGGGTACACCTCATTTTGACACGTCAAATTCCAGAATTCTCCAGAGTCTTCTGCTAGATCAGCAAAAGACCATTAAGCATGCTAATCTTAATTAAGTTCCTAACTAATCACATCTAGAAGCTTCTCCTCAACAAACTTTTGGAGGAAAATTCAAATCTCCTCTAACTAACTTTTGGAGGGAAATTCAAATTCTAATCCTAGATCTAGGGTTTTGTTGTTTATAAATAGGAACCTAGATCTAAGGGTTGAGGCTAATCTTTGCTAATCCTTAGAATCAATCTTAA
Source organism: Agapanthus africanus (assembly GCA_030015575.1). Taxonomy (NCBI): domain Eukaryota; kingdom Viridiplantae; phylum Streptophyta; class Magnoliopsida; order Asparagales; family Amaryllidaceae; genus Agapanthus; species Agapanthus africanus. The sequence continues at coordinate 1,010,130,965 of CM057337.1, read as the reverse complement.
ATCAATCTTAGTTAATCTTAGTTGCTCATTCTTCAATTCTTCATCTTCTTCTCCAAGTCTAGTGACAAAGCTTGTGCGAAACCCTAACCCTAATTCCACTCCAAATTCAAGATCTTAAGTATCAATCAAGCAAGAAGCCCTTCAACCTTTTAGGAGCGGAGCCGATCTTCAACCGAGCAAGCGATCCAAGCCGATCCGCGACTCGCGGAGACGAGCGAAGCCAAATCGACGATCGAGTTCTTCCTCTTGTAGTTCTTGAGCGAATGTAATGAAATTGTTGATATAAATAAAAGGTGAAATTCTTTAATCTTGTTTTCTTTAAATTCTTGCATCGTGATTCGATCTCAATTTATGATTGTGGTTCTTGTTGTGATGTTCGAGTAAAACTCCGCTCGTAAAGGAGTCGAGACGATCAATAGAATGATGATGTAACAAATTTTAATACGATTCTTGAGTCCTACGAGCTTTGAAAACTCTAGCAAGTTCAAGAATCGATGACCTAGTTTCGTTGCGATGCTTTCTTGAATGTGATCGCTCAAAATTAGGGATCTACGATCGTTTCTTGAATTTACTAGAGGCTAGAATGTGAATGATATCGACGAAAGAACAAGAGATAAGATGAAACCCTAGTTTCATAAGAAATCCCTAATTCTTGATCGATCATCATCGATCTAGTATCAATTCATCGAAGGATAAGAATACGTAATTGTAAGATTACGTCAAATCTATATATCCAATCGATTCCTACGAGCCTCATTTCGATTCTTGATATTTGGTTGGAAAAATCATCAAACTATCAATTCTTGATTCTATCTTTTTCTTGTTATTAGATCTAGATTTTCTAATTCTTGAACTTCAAATACAAATCTTGAATTGTTTTCGTTTCTTTTCTTTAAAGTTTCAATTCACCTAATTCAATAGACGAACGATTACACTTTCCCTGTGGACGATCCGCACTTACTAACGCGCTACATTCGACACCGTTATTGATTGCGGTCAAATAATTCTTTGATTGTGAATTTTATTCATTTTCTAAACACACAAAGAAACGATCAATCAAATGGCGCCGTTGCCGGGATAGTGCACTAATTGTTCGTATTTTGAAATTTGAGCTGAAAAGTTTATTCCATCTAAATTTTTAGATCAAAATTCGCGCAAACACTAATACGAGTTGTTGTGGCTTATTGCGAGGAAATCTGGAGCTTGCTGTGAAATTGGAATAATTTTTGGAGTATTCCAAAGGACAAGGGAAGTGAACAGGGACATTCTCTGAAAATTTTGTGCAGTGTTCGCTTGAAATGACCGCGGAAGGGCGGCATTAGGCAACAATTGCCGCGTAACCGCGGCTTTATAGAGGGATTGCTGTAAAATTTTTCCTCAGGTACCTTCTTACCTTCTTCTCTCTCCTCTTTTTAGCTCCAACTAACAAATTTCTGCAGGCTTCTTTGCAAATAATCGCAGTGCCGCAAAAGCAAATTAAAAATTGTGCGTGTTTTGATTTTTGTGGTTGTTTGCATAATTAATACGGAAATTAAGGGGAAAAGACCAAATCCAGATTAGGTGGGGAGTTCATTACCCTTCCTAAGCCCCAAAAATCACAAGCTTGCATCCGCATTGACCCACATTAACTAAAAAATATCTAGAGATGACTCTAAGGACTGTCGCGCTCACTTAGGACAGAAGAAGGCCGTGGGTAATTCATTGTTTATCCGCGTTTTCTTGTGGTGTCTAAGGCAAGTGTGTCGAAGGCTAGTGGTTATTAATTAGGCCCACTACTTACGTAGTGGATTACCTTCCCACTTACCTGGCACTTACCTGGCCACAGGGTGACAAAGAGGCAGTGGAGGATTCTATCCTGCGACTTGTATTTTGGCAGTTAGGAGTGGTCTAGAGCCGGACCTAGGTGACCACTAGATTTTAGGGTTTTTGTTGTTGCATTTGTTGTGTTGCATAATTTTTTCAAAAAAAAAAAATCCGTCCAATTTTTAGAACAAACACCAGCATTCATCATTTCCCCTAATTATAAATTCACACTGCCATTTGTACTAACCCTTTTTAGTACAAGACAGGCTGGACAACGGGATTCTAGTGTCTGTTTAGTCCGCGTTCCCTTGATCGACCCAAAAGTCGGTATTTCTATATTTACCCTTTCTTTTACCCACCACCACACCCACATCGATGGATCCATCTCCATCGAACTTCTTTTCCACTAATCTACCGCCGTCCGTTAGTGCGCAGAATCCACCTCGCATCTCTCTCCAAGAGAGGTGCTATCCAACACGAGGTCCCCTTTCCACCTGTCTTTCCATTCCACCAGCCAACGGGGAAAATTTTCAAATAAAACCCCAATACATCAACCTTCTACCAAAATTTCACGGTCTCGAGTCTGAAGACGCATATGCATTTATCACCAAATTTGAAAATGTATGCGCAATGATGGGTACTTCACAGCTTTCTGTGGATGCTTTACGTCTTCGTCTTCTCCCATTCACCTTGTGCGATTTAGCCGAGAAGTGGCTATATAACACTACCGCACATTCCATTTCAAATTGGGACGAATTCGTCAAAGCATTCCTTAAGAAATTCTACCCACATCAAAAGACAGCTCGAGTCCGTAGAAAAATCTATCAATTCTCCCAGCTTCCAAATGAAATATTTTCAAAATGTCTTGAACGTTTCAAGGATCTGTTAGTCCAATGTCCACATCACGGCATCCCGAGATGGGAACTATGCCGAATCATTTATGAGGGCATTAATCCTAACACAAGACAGACCCTTGAATCCATGTGTCAAGGCAACTTCATGACTAAAGATGATGGGGAAGCCTGGAATTTTCTAGAAAATTTCGCTGAAAAATCTTTACAGTGGGAGGGTGTAAGTCAATCGTCTAGGGATGGAAATGATATTTCCATAGGAATTAGAGCTGAAATTTCAGCTTTACACAAGAAATTTGACGCTATGGAAAACAAATTTTTAGCTGCCGCCTTAAGTCAAATGTCACTCTCCAGAATTGTATGTGGATGCTGTTCTGATCCTTCTCATTTAACGGAAGAATGTCCGTTTCAAGGTCATGAGCATACCAATACCGCATTTCAAAGACCTAGAAACGATTCATTTTCTTCCACATATAATCAGGGTTGGAGGAATCACCCAAATTTTGCTTGGAACCAATCACAATCTCAAAACACGGTTCCAAACCAAAACAATTTCAAAAGGCTTCCTCCACCACAACAGCAACCACAACTTCAATTGAGTCAGCACCGCTTTCAAGCACAAAATTTCCAAAATCCGGTCAACACACCCGCACCATCTAGTCCTTTGCAGTTGACCGGGACTGATGAATCCTCTTCATTCATAAACTTGCTTCTAACAAATCTCATGCAAGTATCGGCTGAAATAAAGTCTTCTGTCGATAAAATTGAGAAAAACTCTGCGTCCCAAAGCGAGAGTATTAAATCGATGGAAGAAGAAATTGCACGATTAAAAGCCGAAATGAGTGCAAGAGAGAAAGGGAAACTTCCAGCTCAACTTTTACCCAATCCTGGCTATTCACATCATGTGGATGCAATCACGTTGAGATCTGGAAGAGTGCTTGACAATCATGTTGGGGAAGAGCTTGATGATACTAATAAATCAATTAATAAAACCCCGGCTGAGACCTTTCCTTACACACACACTTCTAATTCTGACCCCAGTTCTTCTACCCCACCACCTTCTTGCGAGCCTATTCTTCGTTTCCCACAAGGCTCGCCACCTCAGTCCATCTCTTCTAGTTCTCCACAGACGATCCCCACTCCTCGTTTGGGATCATGTCTACCCCCACTTCCTTCTCCTATAATAGACCCAGCACTTATTGCTAAAGCACCTTATCCTAATCGGTTAAGGGCTAACACACCAAGTCCACATATGGAGAAGATTATGAATATTTTTAAGCAAGTTAACATCAACATTCCTCTCCTAGATGCCATCCAACAAGTTCCGTCCTATGCGAAAACTCTTAAGAACTTGTGCACTAGCAAGAGGAAGACTCAAGTGCCCAAGAAGATATTCATGGCAAAGACGGTAGACACAGCTTTCCCCCAACAATTACCGAGAAAACGTAAGGATCCTGGGTATCCTACTATTTCCATTTCTATTGGGGAAAAACACATCAATCGTGCTCTACTAGAACTTGGCGCTAGTGTTAACTTGCTTCCATACTCTGTTTACGAGCAGTTAGGTATCGGAGAGTTGAAGCCAACCCACTGCACTCTCCAGATAGCTGACCGATCAATCACCAAACCTAGGGGTGAACTGGAGGATGTGTTAATAAAAATCGGGGAATTTATATTCCCTGTGGACTTTATTGTAATTGATACACAGCCTGTAGCGAACCCACGGAATCAAATTCCGGTGATTTTAGGTCGCCCCCTTTTGGCCACTTCCAATGCAATAATCAACTGTCGTAATGGTTCTATGACCCTATCTTTCAGGAATAGGTCAATTGAGCTGAACATTTACAAGTTGGGAAGTATACCCTCCGAACCTACTGCTCAGGTCTGTTCTGTCGACTTAATGGATGTCGACAACAGCAAATTTGATGATCCTCCTGATACCGATCTTGACTCTTTTCATATGTTATTGTTTGACCCAACTATGTATCATATACATACGGACTCTTCCACCGAGATGTCCGGGTCAACAACTAACACTGATTATGAACCGTTCTTAGAGTCTGAAGATCACCCCGCACATTGTGATGACATTATTCATCGAGGTATTGATGAAACTTTTGAGGAGATCTTCGCTGATGAACTCGCATTTTTGAATGATACGGGTGTTGAGATGAATCATGTTCCACTCAATGAAATTGACCCTCCACCCCTTCTTCTGAACTGTAAAAAGAATGCAAGTAATCCATCATATTCACTGCATCGTCTCTCCAGAATGAGACGCACACGCGTTCTATTCCACCCCTTACCCTTTTCCCACTTCTTCTTCTACCAACCAGAGCACTGCATTGATAAAATTTTTGAATGGTTGGTGTTAACTTTCGGTCTTTGCAAAGCTTGGCATCGACCAATGATTTTTTGACCCCCTCATATGATTTTCTAAGATTAACATTGCATAAGTTTGGGGGGGCATTTTTTCTGGCTCTTGAAAAGAAATTTTTTTACACAAAATGATGAGCCAAGAATAAGTTTGGGGGAAGTTCTTCACTTATATATTTTGCCCCCACTAATAAATTCCTCCCAAGCTTACAGGTTTTTCGAGATTTAGCAGAAGGCAACAGTGAGGACACTGTTGAAAACAAGTTTGGGGGCGGTTTGTGCTTATTTATGCATTATTTGCATATCATTGGCATAAGCACAAAACATTTTTTGAAAACCTATAAAAATTTAAAAATTTTCAAAAGATAAAAATATTTTTGTACATAAATAAGATAATAAAAGATTAGATAGTGAAAAATTACATCTATGAGATTAGAAAAATTTAAGAAAACTAAGAAAATTAGAAGTTTTCTTATACGAACTAGTAATAAGTAGTTATGAGCCGTTGTCCCAAGGGTTAGTCAGATGAAGGACGTCACTAATCTGAGGATAAAAATAAGTCTGAAAAATAGTTTCTATTCTGGAAGCCAAACATTTTGAATATTGATACCCTGCTATTCGCACTTACTCACGTCTTAAAGCCTGGGATAGTAGAGGATACCTTGAAATGCTCTTGTCTTAAAGCCAATGTATGAAGGAAATAAAAAAAATGAATATAATATAAAGTGGTGAGAAAAAAAATGGACACTGGTTTTGTTATCACCAAGGGAAATAAAAAATTTATAGCGATGGTGCCTCTTCACCTAGTGCCCTAAGGCCAACTGGTCTGGGAGTCACTGCTATGCCTGAGATGGTGCAAGACGAGAAAAATACACCAAGTAAGCAAGCACAGGAGTAATCAGTCGGTTAGTACCTCAAGAAGTATTAACGGTCGCATGAAAGTGTGTGAGCAATCTCATCTAAATATTCATTAATTAAAAAGTACTGAGGATGATGGGCAAGAGTATGATAGCTTGAATTGAATTCTTCGAGTGTAGGGATGTCCTTTACACACACACAGGGTGATATGATCGATGTTTTGGAAGAAAGATAGGAATGAAAAATAAGACGATGTTTTATTGAGGGAGGACGTGATTTCTAACATCTTTTCATGACCATTAAGATAGGGCTCATGACAACCGAAAAGCCAGCTTAGTTGGAAACCCTAATTTTCAAGGCTTTTCTTTTACAATTCTTTTCTTTAGATGTAATATTCATGATCTTCCTTTTATTATTGGATTTTGTGGGTGCAATCCGCTGAAAACTCTCAGGAGACAACACTCCTCCTACTAGGGACACCTAGAGGTTTAAAGGCTTGTTGCACGTGCTCAGTGCAATCGTGTTGCCTACGAAAGTGTGCTAGTTAGTTTTTCTATTTCTTTATTTCCTCCTTCTCTTTTTAATAAAAAGTTCGCTCGAGACGATCGAAATTAAGTTTGGGGGAATTTGATCAGTCGAAAATATTGCATCTTTTAACCGGCAATTTCCCTATCATTTGCATTCATATAGAAGTGTTCGGCATTCATATAACACATATTAGCAAAACAGTCGATAAATATCAGATTGCATGTGTTAGACTCTAAAACCGGCACTATAAAGGATATTGAATGCATTTCATGGCTTCGCATCATCCCTATATTGCGCAACACTTGTGTCGAGATTTGTGTAAGAAATTGCAGGAGCAAAGCCAAAAGAGCTGATAAAAAATACGCCAACTCAATGATTTCAGATCTGGTAGCAATCCAAAGGGGAAAATACAATTCAACATATCCTATAAAGGCCCATATTTCAACCTAAAGCAGCACTAGAAATCCCAAGCCATGAAGCCCCTAAAGTGCCGCGGAACCGCTGCGGGAGCCGGCTTGAGCCGCGGTTCCGCGGCGGTTCTGCCACATCATCACCTAATTTTCAGGGCATAATTCCTATATCAGTGGGTACACCTCATTTTGACACGTCAAATTCAAGAATTCTCCAGAGTCTTCTGCCAGATCAGCAAAAGATCATTAAGCATGCTAATCTTGATTAAGCTCCTAACTAATCACATCTAGAAGCTTCTCCTCAACAAACTTTTGGAGGAAAATTCAAATCTCCTCTAACTAACTTGTGGAGGGAAATTCAAATTCTAATCCTAGATCTAGGGTTTTGTTGTTTATAAATAGGAACCTAGATCTAAGGGTTGAGGCTAATATTTGCTAATCCTTAGAATCAATCTTAAATCAATCTTAGTTAATCTTAGTTGCTCATTCTTCAATTCTTCATCTTCTTCTCCAAGTCTAGTGACAAAGCTTGTGCGAAACCCTAACCCTAATTCCACTCCAAATTCAAGATCTTCAGTATCAATCAAGCAAGAAGCCCTTCAACCTTTTAGGAGCGGAGCCGATCTTCAACCGAGCAAGCGATCCAAGCCGATCTGCGACTCGCGGAGACGAGCGAAGCCAAATCGACGATCGAGTTCTTCCTCTTGTAGTTCTTGAGCGAATGTAATGAAATTGTTGATATAAATAAAAGGTGAAATTCTTTAATCTTGTTTTCTTTAAATTCTTGCATCATGATTCGATCTCAATTTATGATTGTGGTTCTTGTTATGATGTTCGAGTAAAACTCCGCTCGTAAAGGAGTCGAGACGATCAATAGAATGATGATGTAACAAATCTTAATACGATTCTTGAGTCCTACGAGCTTTGAAAACTCTAGCAAGTTCAAGAATCGATGACCTAGTTTCGTTGCGATGCTTTCTTGAATGTGATCGCTCGAAATTATGGATCTACAATCGTTTCTTGAATTTACTAGAGGCTAGAATATGAATGATATCGACGAATGAATAAGGGATAAGATGAAACCCTAGTTTCATAAGAAATCCCTAATTCTCGATCGATCATCATCGATCTAGTATCAATTCATCGAAGGATAAGAATACGTAATTGTAAGATTACATCACATCTATAGATCCAATCGATACCTACGAGTCTCATTTCGATTCTTGATATTTGGTTGGAAAAATCATCAAACTATCAATTCTTGATTCTATCTTTTTCTTGTTATTAGATCTAGATTTTCTAATTCTTGAATTTCAAATACAAATCTTGAATTGTTTTCGTTTCTTTTCTTTATGTAGGGTTGCTAGGCATGCGCACAAGGGTCTACAAGGCATCAATCATGCCCGATTTAAAATTTAGCCGTGCCGAACAACCCGAATACGGAACTTTAAACTAGAGATTAGGCGAAAACTATCATGCTAAACACTTTAACACTAAGTGAGAGGGATTACAACCTTTGTAGATCCGGTCCTTCACTTCATATGCTCCGTGTTGTGGTCCCTTCGCTGCGATCATCGGGATCCGGACTCTCGAGAGGTTCCACGAAGAGAAAGACGCAACCTTTGCATCCGATCTTCGATACTAAGATGATCTACCTTGAAGTTTCTTTAACACAAGCTAACACTCATGAAATGATGTGAACACCCTCATCTAAATGGCAAGGGAAGATGAGGATGATGAAGTAGGAATTTTGCTCTCTTTATTTATCTTTTTCTCATATTTATTCATCACCTTTTGAAAAACAAGTAAGCTTTTTCATGAAAGAATTGAAGGAAGAAGATGAACAATGTTAGTAATCCTTTTGTGATGAATAGGAAAAGAATTAATATGATAGATAATGCAACCATGGTGAACTTAACCTTTGTAGAGAATTGACTAGGGTTAGGGTTTGGGTTGGGTTAAAGCATGAGTCACACACAAATATCTTTCACAAAACAAAAAGAAAACCTTCTAGAAACATCTAGAAAGTTTAACCCTAATCCAAACCCTAATCATGTTTAAACTCCACTAAACAAGTTGCATTATTCATCATATCATGTTACAATATTATATATCACATATATAATATTTATCTTAACAAAATAAAATAATACATTTAACATATATCGCATATATATCAATGTATTACCCGAGTGAGAAAAAGAATCTTTTAGTGAGCTAATATTAGTTAATGTCATTTAATATATCATATATATTATTATACATTAAATTATCGAATCAACACTTGATCCGACAATCCGGCTATATCGCATATAACCGACTAATATTTATCCGTACCGATTCATCGAATCAACACTTGATCCGATGACCCGGCTGATATCAAATATCGCGAGAATATAATACGGTATCACATATCGCATTATCCTCGGTCCCGCACATATCACATATGTGCTCCTACTCCGTTTTGTCTGAGCCAAGAAACCTCTGTGTAGGACTCTAAAGAATCGTCAATCGCCGGCAGCAGGTGATGATCATATCAAACACCCACAAGCTGCAAGCGGTCAGCTAAACGTAACAGCTACCCAGGTATTGAGCGCTCAGAAGATCAACAAGCAAGCCTGTAACTTCTCCTGTGAATCCAAACAGTAACACTCCCGTACAGTCCGGTCTCGTCGTCTGATATGTTGCATATCTCGCCTAGGGGTGGTAAACGTCAGACCCCAGTGGCTCGATAAGTCGTGTCGATATGAGGTCTATAACAGTTTGAGAAACTACTGATAACACTTACCAGTAAATCTCAGCAACCCTGGCCAGGGATTTCCGGTTATAGCCAATCGAACACAGCACAACATCAACTCCCTATACCGGGAGAGACGAATCCCCTCCTATCGCTCATTGCCTCCATGTGATTCGGGACTGTACCCAAAAGCCACCTTTTTGCACGCCCTCTTGGACGTGGTATGATGGAAATCAAAGCACAGTGGGAATCACACAAGACTCTATGACGATCTCGGGTCAACAGACTACTCTGTACCAGTGTCACCGGAGAACTGCCATCTGACGTATGGTATAATACCATCTGGGAGTTCTCGGAGAGTCCGTCCAGTGTACCCAGTCTCCACTGAGCACCCGTACACCATCCTTGATGTCAAACACCGATGGATATGGGATCATCCATCGCCCATCATATGGGTCAAGATGCGTATACGCTATTCTACTCTGGTGCATCGATGCCCTTTCTCGATACACCCTCGACTAGGAACAGTTATAGGATGTACTCGTCGACTACCGTGGCCCTACTAGTATGATCTCATCATAGTCCCAGTAGTCGAGTACATATCCTAAGGGCTTTATCAACATGTAATATAGAGATAATCAGAGTACATGTTAAGATAAAGTACAACCAGATAGCATACTATTATGTTGAGCAAGAAAGTCCTCCCTATATATGTCCTAGCATCCACTACAATATACATCATATGTACAGCAATGGCCTCTAGGGCATACATATAACTAACACTTTAAAGTTTCAATTCACCTAATTCAAAAGACGAACGATTACACTTTCCCTATGGACGATCCGCACTTACTAACGCGCTACATTCGACACCATTATTGATTGCGGTCAAATAATTCTTTGATTGTGAATTTTATTCATTTTCTAAACACACAAAGAAACGATCAATCAAGGAGGGAAGTGGTTCCTTTTATAGTTAGCTCGAAACTTTGTAAGCGGAAAAGCTGGAAAGGCAGCTAGGGTGGACGAGTAGATAACGAAGGGCATGTGCCAAAGTGTACACCATCGAAGAGATTTGATTCTCCCTCATAGGGAAGGCATAGGAGTAGTTCATTTCTTGCTGTAGCCTTGATGGGTCGGAAGCACTTCTGCATCATGGGTTGGGTAGGCATGCATTGGTTTATGGGGAGGGGCAAACTCATATCATTTAGTGAGGGTCCCGGGAAGGTTAGAAAACTCTTGGTTGGTGAGAAAACAAAGCAATCAGCGACATTCGAATGAGAAGTGGCTTCGGCCATTGGATCGAGAGAGAGCACGGTTCTTATACTGATTCGAGAGACTCGGTACTGGGATAAATCCCCGCAATCAGCCTTATCAAGGGCTAGAGTTCCGAGAAGAACTAAGGGGCGAGTGCCACCAGACTACATGGTGGCATATCACTCAACTACTAAAACATCTAACTACGGAGAGATATTTTTGGGCTGGAGCTGGAAAAGAAACCATACCCCTTTGGGAAAACACTGGGCATCATCGTCTTAGACAAGAGTGTGACTTGGGAAAGAAAGACAGGTGGCTGGTCTAGAGCTAACCACTGAAAGCATCATGCCTGGATTCAAGCCAAAAGCCTCCTCTCTCCTTTAACAAAGCCAATTGCCCATGACTACCGAAAGAAGGATTTCAAAAGAGTACCGCTTTCCAAGACCTTCCCCAGAGCCGAAGACCTAACTTAAACATCTTCTTTTATCTAACGAATTTTGATAAGAGTGATTTAGTGAAGTGAAAGGCTTTCTCTACCACCTCCACTGCCTTCCCCTTTATGATACGACGAAGAGCCTTTCAAGGAAAGAAAGACAGATTGCGCCCCTTTATTTGAATACCTACCTAGTTCTTTAACGGCACCTGCCCAAAAGAGTAGAGTTTTAGCCGGCTTTGCCCGAAAGGACCTCTAACCTAAGCCTGACTATCACGAGTGCCTAGCTGTCGAAAGCGGGACTGGAAATAGGAACTTGAAAGACTGACTTCCCCTGCACTACCGGATAACCAAAAGTGGAATGCTACAATACAAGGTAGTTTCAACTTTCTTACTTGTAAGGGTAAGGTCGTTTACGTGCTTGACTGTAAAGGAGAGGGAGTGAGTTTCACGAGATCCTACCGGACAGCTAATGGCACGAACACGGCTTCTCTATGAGAACAAAACCTGGCATTCACGACGTTTCATAAGTCAACCCACCGCTCTGGACCACTGAAGGGGGCTCATGATTGAGCGTGGGATCTTGGTGCCCTTGGGAAGCCACTTGCATGGGGCCAGGCCTGTGAGCAATCCGTCTGATAAAAAGACCGAGACACAAACGAACTGAGCTACGGATGGCTTTTCGCAACCGTGAGATCGGCTTGGGAACGTTGTTCCCCAGTTAGCCAGCGATCAACATGGCTTAAGGCCAAGAAGGAACCTTTGGAAGCTACCTTCTACTCAAGAAAAGGAATAACCGCTGCCATAGATATTGTATACAAAGCGTCCATCAGCACTCAAGTGAAGGGTAGAAAAGTAATATAGCCTTACTCTGCTCAGGACTCAGGTCTGGTCTGATTGAAATGCGAAAGCAACGGCCAGGCATTAAGACAAAACTGTTTTTACCGTCCCCACCTATAAAAGTAATCAAACGAGTCAATCATTTAAGTGAAGTAGCCTACTTCGCACTTGAAACAAGATATTTCAGAACAACTGGACATTGGTACGCACATACAACGTGGTTTTGAAAGTGTTCACATTAGCATAAGGCACAGTGTTTGCTTACTTGTGCGTTAGGGTAAGGATAATGAAATTAGTCCTTTACGGCCCCAACTGCCCACCTAGCCCTCGGCTCTTGAGAGTACTGAGCGAGCCTTCGGCGATTGAGAATACAAACCCTTTGATCGATACATGGGAGTGCCTGATAGCACCTGAGACCGCTAGGTCCTTGATCTTGTGCTGTACAGCAAGCACTGGAGATGTACCAACCAGTGAACGTAGCGTAGCGAGTGGAGGGAGGGAAGGAAGTGTCTGCTCAGTGAAAGAATGGCGTGTTTCAGTCCATTGTCACAATTATTGTATAGTAAGCGTTATTGGATAGAAGGATTGAATCAATTTCTTTCTTTCATCGTTTTCAATCTGCGTGATTATACGGTCGGTGGAACCTATGTGCCCAACTAGATAGGTCAGGTAGTTTTACTGAGTTTAGGCTCCTTAACTCGATCTGTTGGGCCGGTGAAATCTTGTCCGGTTGATGATCTAAGATTGAGAACCATCATATGCTTAACACATGAAATCGTATGTTTCAAATAGCTGAAAACCACTCAAAAATTATGTTCTTTTAGCGTCTTCTTGCCTAAAAAGTGCATAAGGTTTCTTGCTGTGATTTGTCATCAAACGTCATCAATTGGTCCTCTTATTTAATACAGAGAAAGAATGGATTGTCATTCTAGTTAGTAAAGATATCTATGATTCAGAAAAAGGGATACAGAGTATTTTTGAAATACATGTATTTGACGACGAGATAGGTATGGAAGACTAACAACACCCTCCCCTCACATTAGAAAGTGCCCCGCCGCTCTTCTCTTTCTTGACAGACTTTGGGATTCGCTCCATCACTTCACTCCATCCACGACTTAAGGCCAAGGAAAAGCAGGGGAAGTGGTCAGCTAGCCATCCCGGGAGGGATTGTAGGAATTCGAGAAGTGATGAATGATGATCGCATAGCTGCTGGAAACCTTGATGACCATCCGTCGATAACCGATCTCCTTTGTTAGTCGAGCGGAGACTGAGTGATCATCCTTTCCCCCAGAGGAGTGGGGGCCGAGCTCTCATCCATAGCCTGTGGCATATGCCATTGTTCCAACCATCGGGATTTGAGCCAACCGACTCTCCCTGTTTAGCAATAATAGATAGCAGCTAATCTAGTTGATCCCGTATAGGCGGAGGTGAGGACGGAAAAAGCGGGGGCGAAGCCAAAGCCAGAAGTGGTTTATCCGGGCTGGTTGAACCATTTTGCCCGAAAGAAGCACCAATAGCATAATCCAATCGCTATCATGGTTGGAGCATAGATAGCAAAGGTATGGGTATAGGTAAAATGCTCACATCTACCAGGTAGGTGAAACTCTCAATTCATATCCATATCCGTTAATACGCTGACCCCTTGGGACTAAAACGAAGTGAGAGGCCAGGTTCAAAAATCTAAGAGGTTGCGTTCCCCTATTCGAGAGTCAGAATTCTAGCCAGGTGAAGATCCACTTGATGGCGGGCGGAGTGGAAGCAGAACCGGAAAATGCAGCAATTCCAGAGACCGTTGACCGAGCGGAGGCGTTGGAGGAAGCAGCACTAATGGAAGAGGCATCACCCGTGCTAGAAACACAAGGGCAAATCTCCAGTAGCGAAAAGGAAGGCGCCAAGATAAAGAGAGAAGTCCAGCTGCAGAGCCAGCACCGAGAGAAAGCCCCTTTAGAGATAGGGTCCGGGACCATTACCGAGATGGGGGTGGTAGATCGCGGTTTGAGAGGGACTCATAGAAAGAAAATTTAGGGCTTTCATTTCAGTCTTCTTTAAGTCTGAGGCTCTCTTTCACTCATTTTAAAAGGATTTAAAGTTCTATTATTAGATTATTAAAGCGAGACTTGACTTAGAGAAAACCTTCCTTTTCGTCAAGCGTTGTAGTCAAATCAATCTCTTGCATAAAGTTAGTCTCTTCGCTATTGTTTGAAGAATCTTCCTTGTGCTAAGTCTTCCTTGGCTCTCCCTATATCTTTTGTTTGAGATGAGCTCCTGGCTTTGAGCAGAGCCGGTAGTAGATATAGGATCAGAGAAAGACCTCCTTGCTTTCCGAATAGCTGGCTTTGGCGATTGCACTTTCCATCTCGTCGGAAAGAGTAGTTGAAGAAGCCGAGATGAGAGAGAGACAGAGACAAGTCCAGCTTGGAAGGAGCGAGCAATGCTTTTGGCTTTTTTGATCTGCTTTCGGGTAGACTAGTCAAAGTCGCAGAGAGCTCATACCGTGCGTGCGTTAAGCCTATAGAAGGTAGGCATAGCCTTTAAGGCGAATAACTCTTTCTGTGCTGTTACGGTAGTGAGTTTCGGTAAGTTCAGTAAGTGAAGTGACGGGTGAAGGTGGAAGAGATAGACCTATTTCGCTTACTCGGGTTACGGGCGTTTGTGAAGGTGACCTTCTTTCGGGCAAGAGGCTCACCGCAGGTGCCGTAGTAGAGAGAGAATCCTTTCCGTTCTGTTACCGGTCTAGTGCGCAGACTCTTGAAAGTCAGGTGGTTCCTAGTGATTTCTAAAGACTTTCCGTGCAAGACCAGCTTCTCATGATAAGTACTTGCTTCAGAGAGACGTCGTCAGCGATTGAATTGCGTATAGAAAGAAAAGAGAATGAAATCGTCTCTCGTTCAACTAATATTCCATTCTTTGTATTAAATGACTTAGACGAACTTCATTAGGCAAAGTCAACTTACCACAGCTAACGACAAGTTAGACTACTTTGTTGTCTGTGTCAAATCGAGATTGGGTGGGTGAAAGTACACTAAACCGCTCATGTGAGAGCTGATCAATCCCATTTTGCTTTTGTTGGAAAAACCAACGCCGGCCTTTCTTTCAGTCTCTTTGATCTTTTCGAGAGCAGAGCAGTCACAGAACGGAAAGAGAAATGATGGCAGAGCTATTCAGGACATTTTTTCTGGAAATAAAAATTATAAAATAGACTATCTTCAAGATCTTCAGGAAATAGCAAGAATGAGTGCTAAAAGAGTATCGAGGACAGCAACGACGACAACCCACTTGAGCAATTTTCCATTCACCCATTAATTCTGATGAAGATGGGAAACTTTTATTTCTCATTCACCAATCCATCCTTGTCTATGCTGCTCACTCTAGCTTTGGTCCTACTTCTGATATTTTTTGTTACGAAAAAGGGAGGGGGAAAGTCAGTGCCAAATTCTTGGCAATCCTTGGTAGAGCTTATTCCTGATTTCGTGCCGAACCAAGTAAATGAACAAATAGGTGGTCTTTCCGGAAATGTTAAACAAAAGTTTTCCCCTCGCATCTCGGTCACTTTTACCTTTTCGTTATTTCGTAATCCCCAGGGTATGATACCCTTTATCTTTACAGAGACAAGTCATTTTCTCATTACTTTGGCTCTCTCATTTTCTATTTTTATAGGCATTACGGTCGTTGGATTTCAAAGACATGGGCTTCATTTTTTTAGCTTCTCATTACCCGCAGGAGTCCCACTGCCATTAGCACTTTTTTAGTACTCCTTGAGCTAATCCCTCACTGTTTTCATGCATTAAGCTCAGGAATATGTTTATTTGCTAATATGATAGCCGGTCATAGTTCAGTAAAGGTTTTAAGTGGGTCTGCTTGGACTATGCTATTTATGAAAAATCTTCTTTATATCATAGGAGATCTTGTTCCTTTATTTATAGTTCTAGCATTAACCGGTCTGGAATTAGGTGTAGCTATATCACAAGCTCAAGTTTCTACGATCTCAATCTATATTTACTTGAATGATGCTACAAATCTCCATCAAAATGATTCATTTCATAATTGAAAAAAAATGAGGAGTCGATCGTTGACTTAACGTTTTTTTCGGTTCGATCAACTATCCTTACCCGGCACGACCAAACAACGGAGTGAGCGCTAGAGCGAAAGCTGTTGTGCGGTAGCACATCCGTTTTCTTGCTCAAGTATTCACCTTTGTTTTATGATGATCCAACCTGCTATCTCAATGCATAGGATTTCCTTGGGGATACAAAGATTCACATAGTCAGTAGTGAGATCTTAATGTCCTAGTACGACCAGAAAAAAGCAGAGATATTGTCTTCTTCCAGGGATTGGTCATTCATGAGCCTTCTTTTCTTTTCGAGATCCGGCCAAAAGAAAGAGTAGCACTAGCTGATCAAAGTAAGGTTGCATATTGAGAGGCTTCCCCAGGGTATTGGACTGATTCTCGAGTTGACATTTCAACCGTGACTTTCACTTTCACTCTCGCTTCTTCGTCGTCGGTTCCGTCCTTTGGGAAAAGAGCCATCCCAGGCCCCATACCTTCCTTTTGGCTTCGCTTGCTACATGTTTTTATTTTGCAATGATACCAAGAATCTCGTACCAGTACTTCCTACTGGTCTCTTTCCTCGTAAAAGGGATATGATCAGTCGAAAATATTGCATTCTCAACACGTCAATTTCCTTACTCTTATCAATCATATAAGGGTGTTTATTGTAAATATAACACGGATTACGAATTCATCTGTAAAATACCAAATAACACGTGTTATAGTTGTAATTGACATTCTAGAGGGAAATTGAGTGTATATTACTACACGCATTATTTTTGTCTATCACAACACTTTCATCAAGGTTGTGTACAGGAAATCCTTCAGGTTAAAGAGCCGGAATCACAAAAGTGCCGATAAAATGCATCAAGTCCAAGACTTGAGATCTGGCAGCAACCAAGAAAGAAATGTCAGATTCTATGTATCAGAAGAAGACCCCAATATTTTCAGAAGAAGACAACAGAAATTTCATGCAGCTAGCCCACTATAAGGCCACGGATCCGCTGCCGAGTTGGCCGATCCGCCGCGGTTCCACGGCCTGGTTAGCTCCTTGGCACTCCAAAATCCTCTGGAATATTCCCTGTAACAACCCTAGCTTCCAGAAGACTCTTAATTACCACATAGCTTCTTCCAGAAGGCTCTGCATAACAAACTTCTTCTAGAAGGCTCCTTGTAACAACCTTATTCTAGAAGGCTCTCTCCAACAACCTTATTCTAGAAGGGAAATTTCAATTTGAATTTATAAAAGGCGATCTAGATCTAGGGTGAAGGTGGTTCATTTTGGGGGTGGGGGAATTGAGAGCCATAATTCAAATTCAAGTTGAGTGACACAACTTGATACCAAAAAACCCTAGCCCAAATCCATTTTCAAAGCCAAATCAAGATCATTTTGAGAAGAAAATCAAGCAAGCAACCATCGATCTTTTATCCGCGAAGCCAATCTTCATCAAGAGTGCAAGATCCACGATGAACCAAGTCTCACGGAGATCGAGAGGAGCGAAGTTCGACCGATCTAGTTACCTCTTCAAAGGGAGCGATCGAGAGCAACATCTTGTAAGCTCGAATTGAGAGAATGTGTAATTAGTCGTCGATTTAATAAAGGTGATAATTGTACTTCTTGCTTTCATTACAATCTTGCGTTATGAAACTTCTTGATCTTTGATTCATTTATTTTCATGATGCTTGAGTAAGTCTCCGCTTGTGGAGGAATCGAGAGAATAGGTAAATCTAATGGTGATGAAATCCTTTTACTAATTTTATGTCTTATGAGAATTGTTAACTCAAGGAAAGAGAATCATCGATGACCTAATTTAGAACGAGATCACTTTTGTGATAACTTTGTTGCAAAATTAGAGATGAACGATCGTTGATTTTCTTTGCTAGAGATTAGATTTGAATGATGATCTATGAAAAGACAAGGGATAGAAGGAGAAATCCTAGTTTCTTCAATAGATCCCTAATCTTCATTCATCATCATCTTTCTAGCTACAATCCCTCAATAGATATAATTAGTTATAATTAATATTCATCATGGCTACCAATTTGATCGATTCCTATAAGCCATTATACAAATCTTGATAACTAAATTGATTGGGAGATTTCTTGATTCTTGATCTTTATTTTTCTTTATGTTTCTTGAAATCAAATCTTACAAATCTTGAATCAATTTTCTTGCAATTTCTTTTATCTTTTCATTTCGACTTATCTAAAACAAGATCGATCAAAACACACATCTCAGTGGACGATCCGTATTCATTAACGTGCTACATCGACACCGTTAATTGATTGCGGTATAAATTTCTTTGGTTGTGAAACACATTTCATCACAACTTAAACGATCAATCAAATGGCGCCGTTGCCGGGGATGTGTGCTATTTTGTTCGTTTTTGTTAGTTGAGTTGAAAAATTATTATTCCATCAAATTTTCATCCAAGATTCGCTTAAATTGCTTAACGATTAGTGTTTGAATTTTTGTGAGGGAATCTGGAATCATTTCAGCAGTGAGATCAAGATTTAGAGAACATCTGAAGAATACAGAGAAGCACAGGGACTTGCACAAAAATTTCGAAACCCTAACTCCTCCTTCTCATCGTGGATCCGCGGCCATTAGCAGGTGCCGTTTAGGGTTTGCACTGTGCCAAATTTCTCAGGTCTGCTCTCTGTACTCTCCTCTTCTCTCTGATCTTGTCCAATATCAATTTCCTGTAGGATTCTTTGCAAAATTCAGCGCCAATAAAAAATAAATTTGTTGCGTTTCTTGAAATTGGTTGTTTACATATTTTAATACGGAAATTAAGGGGCAAAGACCAAATTCAGATTAGGTGGGGATTTCATTACCCTTCCTAAGCCCCAAAAATCACAAACTTGCATCCACATCACCCTCATTAATTGAAAAATATCTAGACAAGACTGTAAGGACCGTCGCGCTCACTTAGGACTGAAGGAGGTCGTGGGTAATCTATTGCTTATCCGCGTTTCTTTTGTGGTGTATAAGGCAAGTGTGTCTAAGTCAAGTTGTTACTTAATTAGGCCCACTACTTACGTAGTGGATAACCTCCCACTTACCTGGCCATAGAAGGGGCAAAGAGGCAGTAGAGGATCTATCTTGCGACTTGTTTTCTGGAAGTCTAGGAGCGGTCTAGTGACTTGACCTAGGTGACCATTAGATCTAGGGTGGTGTGTGCATTTTTTGTGATTTGATTTTTCAAAACCCGTATTTTTCAAAACAAACACCAACCAACTTTTCCTCTAATTTACCAACGCCGCCACTTGTGCTAAACCTAGTAGTGCAAGCTCGGCTGGACACGGGATTCTAGTGCCTGTCTTGTCCGTGTTTATCCTATCGATCCTAAAGTCGGTATTTCTACATTTTCTTTCCCACCACCCACCATGACAGCGATGGACGGATATCCATCACACTTTAACACCACTCTTCCACCGCCCGCAGGTGCGCAGAACCCTCTTTGCATTTCTCTCCAAGAGAGATGCTATCCTACACGTGTTCCCCTTCCCACCTGTCTTGTATTCCACCTGCCAACGGGGAAAATTTTGAAATCAACCCCCAATTTATCAAACTGTTACCCAAATTTCACGGTCTTGACTCTGAAGACGCGTATGTTTTTATCTCCAAATTCGAAAACGTATGCGCAATGATTGGAACGTCACAACTGTCTTTGGATGCTCTGCGTTTACGTCTTCTCCCATTCACTTTGTGCGATTTAGCTGAGAAGTGGCTTTATAATACAACCGCACATTCTATTTCAAAATGGGATGAATTTGTTGCAGCATTCCTTAAGGAATTTTATCCCAATCACAAGACCAGCCGTGTTCGGAGCGAAATCTTAAAATTTACCCAACTTCCCAATGAACCATTCTGAAAATGCTTTGAACGGTTCAAGGATCTTCTTTTACAATGCCCTCATCACGGAATTCCTAGATGGGATCTGTGTCGAGTTATCTATGAGGGTATTAATCTCACTACTAAACAGATGCTTGAAATTATGTGTCATTGTCAATTCCTGTCTAAAGATGATGGTGAAGCTTGGAAATACCTAGAAGATTTAGCTCAAAACACTTTACAATGGGAAAGTGTTAGACCACCATCACCTAGGGAAGATATCAATCAGCTCGATGTTTCCATCATGATGAAAGCCGTAATGGCCGCAATACAAAGGAAACTCGACGCTATAGAAAACAGAATTTCTTCGGCCTCCCTAAACCATTATACACTTCCCAAAACCGTGTGTGGTTGCTGTTCAAATCCATCACATTTTACGGAAGAATGTCCTTTTAATTCTCCGTTTCAAGGTCACACTAATGCTGCATTTCAGCAACAACTTAGAAACAATCCTTCTTCTTCCACAGATAATCAAGGTTGGAGGAATCACCCTGATTTTGCTTGGAACCTATACCAAACTCAAAACACGGTTCCAAATCAAAATAACTTTCAATGGGTTCCTCCACCACAACAGCAACCACTACAACTGAGTCAATACCCCTACCAACCACAAAACTTTCAAAATCCGGCCAACAATTTTGATCCATTTTCTGCCAGTACCAATAACACCTCTGCACTTGAACAAACCATGAGTTTGCTTCTGACAAATTCTATTCAAATGTCGGTCGATTTTAAGTCTTTTATCGATGATATAAAGAAAACCTCCGCCTTCCAAGGTGAGATTATTAAATCAATGGAAGCACAAATTGCACAGTTAACAACCGAAATGAGTGCTAGAGAGAAAGGGAAACTTCCAGCTCAACCCTCACCTGATCCTGGACCTTCACAGTATAATGTGAATGCACTTACCACGTTGAGATCTGGAAGAGTGCTAGAAAATCATGTGGGTGAACAGATTGATGTTGAGGAATCAATTGAACCCCCGACTTCCACTTCCACTCCCACTTCTGCTTCTTACCCTATTTCGTCTAATTTACCTTCTTCTTCCGAGCCTATTCTCTGTTTTCTCAAAGGCTCGAACCCTCTACCCACCTCATCCTTTCCACCCTCACAAACTTCTCCACAAATGTTAGACTCATCACTTGTTGATAAAGCTCCATTTCCAGATAGGTTGAGGCCCAACAAACCCAATGCCCAAATGGAGAAGCTTGTGGAAATGTTTAAGCAAGTTAGCATCAATATCCCTCTCTTAGATGCTATACAACAAGTTCCGTCCTATGCGAAAATTCTTAAGAACTTGTGCACTAGGAAGAGGAAGACTCAAGTGCCGAAAAAAGTGTTCATGTCGAGTACGGTAAACACAGCTTTTCCCTAACAATTACCAAGGAAACGTAAGGACTCTGGCTGTCATACTATTTCTATTTCTATTGGGGATAAACACATTAATCGTGCTTTACTCGACTTGGGCGCTAGTATGAACTTGCTTCCATATTCAGTCTATGAGCAATTAGGTATCGGAAAGTTAAAGCCCTCGACCATAACTCTCCAGATGACCGACCGATCAATCACCAAACCTAGGGGTGAACTTGAGGATGTGTTGATAAAAATCGGGAAATTTGTATTCCCTGTAGACTTTATTTTTCTTGATACACAGCCTGTAGTGAACCCACGGAACCAAATTCCTGTGATTCTCGGTCGTCCCTTTTTGGCTACTTCCAACGCTGTAATCAACTGTAGAAATGGCTCTATGAACCTATCTTTCGGGAATATGTCAATTGAGCTCAACATTTACAAGTTAGGAATTCAACCCTTCGATCCTCATGCTCGAGTATGTTCTGTCGAATTAATGGATGTCGACAGCAGCGAATTTGATCAGCTTCACGATACAGATCCAGACTTCCTTTATATGTTGTGTTTGACCCAGATATGTATCATATACATACGGACCCTTCTTTCGGGTTGTCCGGATCAACATATAACGTCGATAATGAACTTTTTATGGAGTCTGAGTATCATCTCGTTCTTTCCAATGACATTATTCTTCAGGATATCGATGAAAGCTTCGCTGATGAACTCGCATTTTTAGCAAACACGGGTATTGAGATGAATCAACTCCACAAAGAAAGTGAACCTCCACCCTATCTACTTAACAGTCATGAGAATGCGAGTAATCCATCATCACAATCACTGTGTCGTCTCTCTGAATTGAGACGCAAACTCTCTCCTTCACACCACTTAACTCTTCCCCACTTCTTCATGACTCTTTATAACATGTTCTTCCACCAACTGGTGCACTACACTGATAAAATCTTTGAATGGTTGGTGTTGAATTTCGGTTTTTGTAAAGCTTTGCATTGACCAATAAAATTTTGACCTCCCTCTTATGATTTTAAGCATAACATTGTTTAACTCAAGTTTTTGGGGGGGGGTTTATATTTTTGGCTCTTGAAAATAAAATTTGTTCTCAAAATTGTGAGTCAAAAATATGTTTGGGGGAGGATTTTCACGATCATATTTATTTCCCCCGTTAATAAATTTCCTCCCAAGCCTACAGGTTTTCAAGATTTAGCAGAAGAAAACAGTGAGGGCACTGTTGAAAACAAGTTTGGGGGGAGGTTTGTGCTTATTTACGCATATTTTGCATCATACTTTGCATAAGCACAAAACATATAAAAATAAAAAAAATTAATAAATTTTTTTATACATAAATAAGATAATAAAAGATTAGATAGTGAAAAATTACATCCAAAAGATTAGAAAAATTTAAGAAAACCAAGAAAGTTAGAGGTTTTTTTAAACGAAACTCGTAATAAGTAGTTATGAGCCGTTGTCCCAAGGGTTAGTAAGATGAAAGAAGTCACTAATCTGAGGATAAAAATAAGTCTGAAAAATAGTTTCTATTCTGGAAGCCAAACATTTGAATGCTGATACCCTACTATTCGCACTTACACACGTCTTGAAGCTCGGGATAGTAGAGCATACCTTGAAATACTCTTGTCTAAAAGCCAAAGTATGAAAGAAATAATAAATGGAAAATAAAAGATAAAATGGTGATAAAAATGAACACTGGTTTTGTTATCACCAAGACAGCAATAAAAAAAATATAGCAAGGGTGCTTCATCACCTAGTGCCTTAGACCAACTGGTTTGGGAGTCACTCCTAAGGTTTAGGTGGTGCAAGACGAGTAAAATACTGAATACACCTAATATGCAAGCATGTTGAGTAATCGGTCGGTTAGTATCTCAAGAAGTATTAACGGTCGCATGAAAAATGTGTGAGCAAATTCCATCTAAATATCGATTAAAAAGTACTGAGGTAGATGGACAAGAGTATGATAGCTTGAATTGAATTCTCCGAGCGTAGGGATGTCTTTTACACACACATAGGGATATACGATCGATGTTTGGAAGAAAGATAGGAATGAAGAATAAAGACGATGTTTTATTGAGGGATGATGTGATTTTTAACATCTTTTCATGACTATTAAGCTAGGTGATCAGTCGAAAATATTGCATTTTTAACATATCAATTTCCCTACCATTTGCACTCATCTAAAGGTGTTCGGTATGATTATGGCACATATTAGCAAAACATATGTAAAATACCAAATAACTTGTGTTACATATTATAACCGGCATTTTTGAGGGAAATTGAGTGTTTATCATTGCATGCATCATCTTTGTATAGCGCAATACTTTTCTCGAGAATCTGTGTAGGAAATTCCAGGAAAAGAGCCGAAACCGTCAAAAGTGCTGATAAAAATACACCAAGTCCAAGACTTGTGATCTAGTAGTGAACAAGAAAGATTTATGAGATTCCACACATCAGAAAAGTTCCACAAGGCCGCACAAAGCAGTACAAGAAATTTGATGCACAGAGGCCATCAATGGGCCGCGGATCCACGGCCGTAAGGCCCTATTGGCGGCGGATCCGCGGCCACGAGGAAGCCACGTCAGAGCATCGTCAGCACAGTCTATTCTCAGGCTTCTCTTTTCATTGGCTAAACTCATTCAAGCCACTGCAAATTCCAGAGAACTCCAGAATCTTTTGTCCGAACAACAAAGCTTTTTGTTCAAGCTAAACACTTCCAAGCTTCTTAAGCAAGCCACATAACTACCTAAGCCTAAAAGCTTATTCCTAACCTCCAAGCTTCTAAAGGAAGCTAGCTAACTACCTAACTTTAGAAGCTTCGACCTTACTACCAAGCTTACAAGTGAAGCTAAACTAAACCTGGCTTCTAAAGGAAGCTAACCCTAATCAAGCTTCTAGGGGAAGCTAAAGAGGAAGAAGGCTATAAAAGAGGACTCAAGGGCTTCATTCCAAGGTTGTTCGTTATTGATTGTTGATCAATTTCCACACACAAGTTGAGTGACACAACTTGTGCATTCAAACCCTAATCCAATCACCAAAGCCAAATTCAAGATCTCCGAGTACAAATCAAGCAAGAAGCCTTCAACCTTTTCGAAGCGACGCCGATCTTCAACCGAGCAAGTGATCCACGACGATCCGCGACTCATGGAGACGGTGCGGAGCTAATTCGACGATCGAGTTCTTTCCTCGAATCTTGTAGATCTTGAGAGAATTGTAACAAAATTGTTGATTAATAAACGGTGAAATTTCTTTATCTTGCTTACTTTTATATTTGAGCATTATGATTAGATCTCAATTCTTGATTGTGTACTTTGTTATAATGCTTGAGTAAAACTCCGCTCGTGGAGGAGTCGAGAGAATCAATAGATGATGATGATTAGATCTTGAAACGATTTTTAATTCCTATAAGTTTTGTAAACTCTTGTAAATTGAATCATCGACAATCTAGTTTCGAGCGAGATGCTTTCTTGAATGTTTTCGCTCTTAATTAGAGATCGACGATTGGTGATTCAATTTACTCGAGGCTAGCTTTTGAATGAGAATCATCGAAAGGACAAAGGATGAGATGAAGAAAACCTAGTTTCTTCAAGAGATCCTTAAACCTCGTTGATCGTCATCGATCTAGCATCAAATCATTAATGGATAAGAAAACGTAATCACAAGTTTTCATCACTTCTATAGATTCGATCGATTCCTATGAGCCTCATTACAATTCTTGAAACCTAATTCGATTTGGATATCATCAATTCTTGATTCTTGATTTTTAGTGTTCTTGATATTAGATCTAGATTTTGCTAATTCTTGAAATTCACTTTTATAATCTTGAATTGAATTATCTTTTCTTTTCTCTTTAATTTTCAATTCATCTAAAAAAAATACGATCAAATCTCACTTTCCTTGTGAACGATCCGCACTCGCTAACGAACCTACATCGACACCCTTATTGATTGCGGTTTACAAATTTCTTTGGTTGTGATTTCTATACATTTTTTACCTACACACCGAGAATTCATTCAATCAATAGGGCTCATGACAACTTAAAGGCTAGTGTAGTTGGAAACTATTTTCAAAGTCTTTCTTTTACAATTCTTATTTTTATATGTAACTTTCACAGTCTTCCTTTTATTATGGGATTTTGTGGGTGCAATCCGCTGAAAACCCTCAGGAGACAACACTCCTCCTATTAGGGACACCTAGAGGTTTAAAGGCTTGTTGCACGTGCTCAGTGAAAGTGTGCTAGTTAGTTTTTCTCTTTCTTTATTTTCTCCTTCTCTTAAATAAAAATAAAAGATGTTTGCTCGAGACGACCAAAATTAAGTTTAGGGGAATTTGATCAGTCGAAAATATTGCATTCTCAACACGTCAATTTCCCTACTCTTATCAATCATATAAGGGTGCTTATTGTAAATATAACACGGATTACGAATTCATCTATAAAATACCAAATAACACGAGCTATAGTTATAATTGACATTCTAGAGGGAAATTGAGTGTTTATTACTACATGCATGATTTTTGTGCATCTCAACACTTTCATCAAGATTGTGTGCAGGAAATCCTTCAGGTTAAAGAGCCGGAATCACAAATGTGCCGATAAAATGCATCAAGTCCAAGACTTGAGATCTGGCAGCAACCAAGAAAGAAATGTCAGATTCCAGGTATCAGAAGAAGACCCCAACATTGTCAGAAGAAGACCACAGAAATTTCATACAGCCAGCCCACTATAAGGCCGCGGATCCGCGGCCGAGTTGGCCGATTCGTCGCGGTTCCGCGGCCTGGTTAGCTCCTTGGCGCTCCAAAATCCTCTGGAATATTCCCTGTAACAACCCTAGCTTCCAGAAGACTCTCAATTACCACGTGGCTTCATCCAGAAGGCTCTGCATAACAAACTTCTTCTAGAAGGCTCCTTGTAACAACCTTATTCTAGAAGGCTCTCTCCAACAACCTTATTCTAGAAAGTTCTCTCTAACAACCTAGCTTTTGGAGGGAAATTTGAATTTGAATTTATAAAAGAAGATCTAGATCTAGGGTGGAGGTGGTTCATTTTGGGGGGGAAATTTGAGAGCCACAATTCAAATTCAAGTTGAGTGACACAACTTGATACCAAAAAACCTAGCCCAAATCCATTTCCAAAGCCAAATCAAGATCATTTTGAGAAGCAAATCAAGCAAGCAACCATCGATTCTTTATCCGCGAAGCCAATCTTCATCAAGAGTGCGAGATCCACGATGATCCAAGTCTCACGGAGATCGAGCGGAGTGAACTTCGACTGATCTAGTTACCTCTTCTAAAGGAGCATTCGAGAGCAACATCTTGTAACCTCAAATTGAGGGAATGTGTAATTAGTCGTCGATTTAATAAATGTGATAATTGTACTTTTTACTTTCTTTACATTCTTGCGTTATGAAACTTCTTGATCTTTGATTCATTTATTTTCATGGTACTTGAGTAAGTCTCCGCTTATGGAGGAATCGAGAGAATAGGTAAATCTAATGGTGATGAAATCCTTTTACTAATTTTAAGTCTTATGAGAATTGTTAACTCTAGAAAAGAGAATCATCGATGACCTAATTTGGAATGAGATCACTTTTGTGATAACTTTGTTGCAAAATTAGAGATGAACGATCGTTGATTTTCTTTGCTAGAGATTAGATTTGAATGATGATCTATGAAAAGACAAGGGATAGAAGGAGAAATCCTAGTTTCTTCAATATATCCCTAATCTTCATTCATCATCATCTTTCTAGCTACAATCCCTCAATAGATAAAATTAGTTATAATTAATATTCATCATGACTACCAATTTGATCGATTCCTATAAGCCATTCTACAAATCTTGATAACTAAATTGATTGGGAGATTTCTTGATTCTTGATCTTTATTTTTCTTTATGTTTCTTGAAATCAAATCTTACAAATCTTGAATCAATTTTCTTGCAATTTCTTTTATCTTTTCATTTCGACTCATCTAAAACAAGATCGATCAAAACACACATCTCAGTGGACGATCTATATTCATTAACGCATTACATCGACACCGTTAATTGATTGCGGTATAAATTTCTTTGGTTGTGAAACATTTTACATACACACGAAGATTGATCAATCAGGATGCCAAGAGATATTAGTTATTTTTTGTCCTTATCAATCGCGCTGCTGATCCTCAATAGGTTACAGATCCTGCTTCTGGTGGGATTCGAAGCGTTATAGAAGACCTGGTTGATCTTTCTGGTCTTTTTCACTGCCCCGGAGGCATACAGAAGTGGTTCAATTTGAATGTTCACTCTCTTGTTTCCTTATAATGTATTGTATTATAATGAAATGTCGCGATATCGTCTGCTTTTTTCCCTTTTTTTCGAGGGATTGGGTCCTTTTTTGAAGACGGGAAGGAGTGAGCTATTAATTGCCGCCAATAGCGCTTCTCTTGCATGAAAGGCGGCAAGCCAGGTTGATGCGCGCAGGCGAAGGAGATGCATTTTGAGTACTGGTGGTACTGTACAAGCTCTAGGGGAATAATCTCTTTCTTATTTCAGAAGCACCTTTCTTTCCCATGACGACTAGGAATGGGAAAATCAAGAATTTCACTTCAAATTTCGGACCTCAACATCCTGCTGCTCATGGTGTTTCACGATCAGTATTAGAAACGAACGGACAAGTGGTGGAACGTGCGGAACCACATATTGGATCACTCCAGTGTGGCAGGAAGCTGTTGACGCTGAGTAAGCTCCTATGCCGCTAGCTATGCCCTGCTCAGTCCCCGGCAGGGTGGGGGTTCCATAGCGCGTCATGAGCACCGGGCAAAAAGGGGTGGTTGAGCAACTCAAGCGAACCGCCCTACCTTTTGATTGGGATAGAAGGAAGAAGGTTGTGAAGGTGGCCTCGTTATCCACACATCCGGTCGGATGAATGGAGGCGCCTTCTTAGCCCTGGGTTTTCACGAGCGTTGGTGGTTCCTGGAGTGCCCGTCAAGGGCGCTAGCGCATACCCCGGGGTGATCATCACCACCTGCACCTCACATCTCATCACAGTGGAACGTGTAACCCGCCTGCTGTCCAAGTCAACCACTTTATTTCCTGTAATCCATAACACCTAACAGAACGTATCAGCAAGGGACAACCCACCCATACAAATAGCCAGCGGGGAGGATGGAACTACTGGCAAAGACCATCTGGCGAAAATGCCACAGATGTGAAGCGTGGTAGGCCTGCGCCGGGGGAGTATAGGGAGGAAAGGGAGCCCGGACGGTGGAAGAGCCAGGGGAGGCCGTGTCATTTGATGGAAATGGAAGGCTTTTTTCGAGTGGCTCATTCATTCTTGGAATAAGAGGGAAGGAGCGAGCCAATGGATCAATGAATAGATAGAGTCAACGGTAGACAGACAGCTCTGCCTACACGCGAAGACGCTTCTGAGGTCGAATTGAAACTGCTCAATTTCAAAAAGGATTTGCGAATGAATGCTGGGCTAGGCCACCTCGAATGGCATGAGCAGCATGCGGGGAGACCCGCACGTACGGTTTTCGGGGGGATCCGGCCGAAAGACAGGCCGACACCCACCCGACTAGAGGGACCGAGAAATTAATAGAGTCAAAAACTTATGTTCAAGCTTTATCTTATTCTGATCGTTTAGAAGGCGATCGCGGAGTCACTGAATGAAGTCCTACATTTCTTTCGGAGGTGCTGACCCGCAGCGAGGCAGATATGACTGAGTGACATATTGAATATGGCGACGAGAACAACATGTCGTAGAAGGAGATACCAGGTGGAGCCAACTTCCCACTAAAACTCACGTATCTACAAATACATCCCCGAGCGACAGTCAAACGGGGGCGTGAATGCGAGATGCCAGCGGAATGATCGGCTGGACAGAGGCTAGGGATGCTTCCTTCCCACCGTGTCCTTCCTTGTGTGTCGGAGATACAGAGCGAGTGCACTGGAAATGAACGGGAACTGGGTCGATCTATTCTATGGCGAAGCATCTGAAGCATAACTGCACACTCACACGATCTTTGCCGAGCGATAGGAGCATTCGGTGGAACCGGTGAACTACACTTGCTTCTTGATAGATGTGTAGGATAGAGGGCTCGTGGTACCTGCTGCCTACCCTTCCTCCGCTTTGATAACCGCGTGAACGGAGAGTGGGCATAGCAAAAGGGAAGGGGTTACTCATACGGTGTCGCACACTTGAGCAGTGAGGGAGACTGGAGAATGGGTTGAGTAAACTCCCTTACCCAGCATGACCAAACAACGGAGTGAGCGCTAGCGCGAAAGCCGTTGTGCTGTAGCATATTCGTTTTCTTGCTCAAGTTCAAACTACCAGCAAGAAAATTGATTATATGCAAGGCTTTGAAATATAGCAGGCGTTATTCAAACCAATATCGCGTGCTATATTCAGTCGCACTCATCCCTTGCTTGTTGACTCATACAAGTCAGCAAATATGAACTACCTATCGACGGGCCGTTTCGAGCAAGCTTTCGCTTTTTCTCCCGGCTTTCAACAACTTTCGCTTTAGCTTCAAAAGGGGACCCTATGACGTTTCCGTCATTGAAGTAGCCTTTCCTCGCCCTACCCTAAGAAAGAAGTCACTATCAAATTGTCCTACTGAAGTACCAAAGGCCACCCGTTTACTCTTAAGATGTTTGCTACTGAAGGAAGTAGGGCTCCTATTGAAACGCTTTCCCTCCCTTAAAGCCCTGCTTTCGACGACGATTATAATAAGTAGTTACGCTGCAATTTTTCCAATATCATGGAATAGCATGGCCCAGGGCTAAGGTAACTCCAGTGGGAGAGCCGTGTTATGGGTGACCTTATTACACGGTTCAGAGAGCACTTGTGTATGTGATGCAAGTGAACGTGTACCAAAAAGCTGTCGTAAAGTTTCGTTGTTCATTCCGTATTTGACCCTATCTATATTTCCACGATGGCCTAAGAACACGCTCATTCTTCAGTCGTAGAGAGACTTTTGAATTGTGAGGTACCATTACGAGCTCAATATATACTAGTGTTATTCCGTGAAATAACTCGAATTTCAAATCATTCACTTGCTTCAACTACTCATGCTATGGATGTGGGAGCATCAACTCCGTTCCTTTGGGCTTTTAAGGAGCGGGAGAAATTGTTGGAATTCTATGAAAGAGTCCCGGGAGCCAGGATGCATGCTAGTTTCATACGACCTGGTGGAGTGGCACAAGATCTGCCTCTTGGCATATGTCGAGATATTGATTCCCCTACGCAACAATTTGCTTCTCGTATCGACGAATTAGAAGAGATGTTAACCGGCAACACTATCTGGAAACGATTAGTGGATATTGGTACTGTCACTGCACAACAAGCAAAGGATTGGGGATTCAGTAGTGTAATGTTAAGAGGTCGTGCGACATGAAGACATTGATAGCAATATGGGGGAAGTTCCCATCAGGAAACAACGATTCCGCCTGACCCTACTCAAGCATGCATATATTGTCAGTGAAGATTTTGTATGAAGCCTTGGAGATGACGTACCCGGGGCTAGGGTGAGCTGAAGGGGGACAGTGTAAGTGAGCGAATGTGTGTAAGCCCAGTCAAAGATTCCTATTCTAGGCGGGGAGGGAAATCCACCTTCGAATGGTGTTGGTCCGTAAGACCGTGAACGGATTCGCCTCTGGCCTCTGGGCACGTCGGAACCGCAAGAGTTCACCGGGGTGGAGCACAGTCCACTAAAATCAGCATAGGTTAGGTATTATTGATGGAACATGGTAAGCCCATCTTTCTCCATATGGAAGTGCTGCGGGCATATAAAGATGTGGGTAGAGGAAGTCTCAAAAAGCGAAGGCCGAGCTGTAGGTCACGTGACCTGCATCGAAAAGGTTACTGACTGGGCTTTCTCCTGGATCAAAGCAGATCTGCTAGCCGAATTCGTCGATCGAATCGGGCGGCTCGGAACGTCGAATGAAAATAGGTGGCCGGGTTCTCTTTCTACAACCCTCTTTATATGATAGCCCCGGCTACCTTCCCCCTATCGCTCCCTTATGTTTAGGAGCGGGATCCGCCCAAGAATGACCTGTGGTGGTATGGAAGGCACGGACTCAGCGAGCATCCCGCACCCTCAGATAAAGAAACTCCTCAACCATCACAAGAAAAAAGAAGTATGACGCTCTGTGTCTGACTCTATTCTATTGTTCATAGTTCCTTGGCGGCCGGTGCTCGTTTGCGCACGCGTGAACCACCCCAAAAGGGAATTCAGGAAAGGATGCCTCTCGGGGCATCTGAGAATGATTTGAGCCGTATGAAAGGAAACTCCCACATACAGTTTGTTTTTTGGGGGGGGAAGGAGCCCGACAGGGTCCCCTCACTGACTTGGCCCAGGCCTAAGTGAAAGTGATGTGGTGGGCCTACCCATCCCAACCTAGGGTATGCTGGGATTTGCGAAGAGCAGCACCTTACGATGTTCATGACCAATCGGATCCTGACGTACCAGTAGGTACCAGAGGAGATCGCTATGATTGTTACTGTATCCATATCGAAGAGATGCGACAAAGTGTTCGGATCATTGTGGAATGTCCTAATCAAATGCCTAGTGACATGATCAAAGTCGATGATCATATGCTATGTCCTCCATCATGATGTCGAATGAAACTATCAATGGAATCGTGCGCCGTGTGAAACGTAGATCATCGCTGTTCTTAACTGAGACTCAAGTTAAGCTCCGTCTCGGAACCGTCATGGGGTTCGGAGTAAAGCATCCCGAGGTTGGCGCATCTCGTTAGGCGTGGAGAAGCATTGGGAACCCCAATATCTTTCTTTGGAGCAGTTTCTTTTCCCGTCCCCTCGCCACGGCATAGCGCTTCGCTTCCGGTTCTTCGGAAGAATCAACTGACTTCTCCCTTCTTCATTGATCTAGGGGAAAAGGAACCGTCTACCAGTTGGGAAGCTAGACATCAAGGTTGTGGCTTGATGAGGATAACTAAGATGACACGCCGGAGTTGGCTGCTGGCACAACAGGGTGGTGCCTTACCGCACCGCAGGCGCACGCGCGATAGCGTTCATGGTGGTGCTTCACGATTCTAATATACTGCGTCCAAGATCAGAACGAGATTTCCGACGGACCACTTCCGTCCCATTCTTGAGTGAGTTGGAGCGCAGCCATCTTATCCACTGAAAAGGAGTGAAGCTATCGCTTTGGGTCGAAGAACTAAAAGAAAAAGGACCGGGAATGGCGGCGGCATAGGAAACACGGGAACCCAGGAGGGAGAAAGACGATGTACGGGATAAGGGATCCTCGTAGTAGGCTGGACCAAAATCCAGCCGAAAGAGGGCAGCCTTTAGAAACAACAGGTTGGGAAACTAAGAGAACGCTTCGTGTTTTCTTATCTTTTTCCTGTAGGAGTAGCACAAAAAGAGGGATTAACATTATTGACCCCATGAGAAACCACTAACACCTTCCTCGTTGGGGTTCTGCGCACTGCGAAAAGGCTTCCGCGTAAGTACAGAAATAAACCAGCCACTAGTTACGAAGTGAACATAAAGTATCGAAAGGTCCTTCATAGTCAGGTGCAATGCAATTGCCTCCTATTAGTTAAGTACCCATCTTCCTATGACGGGGGTTGAGGAGAGAAATGGCTTGATGAACTATTCTGTTCGTCACGCACCGGCCCCATTCACTTGCTGTAAGTACAAAGTGCCCTACAACTCTCAAAGTAACGTGGGGTTGAAACACGAGCTACCTCCGAGCCGAGAGTGCCCACCCCACCTTAATTCATTCTCAAGTATGCGACTTTTTCCGGAACGCAGTCCGAGATAATCGTGACCGTGTATATTTAAATATCTTCGACGCTGTCATTTCGAAATGTCCGCTTCAACCGCTGTTTCACCTCCAAAAAAGCGTCGTTGGCTTGATGAAGAGCGCAGATGAGGAAGCGGTAGCAAGAAAACCAATAATATATTTCTTGTCCTTCTACTTAAGTTAAGGGGCAAAGAGAAGCGCTTTCGCTACTGAGAAAGCGAACGGTCAGCGTGAGGGTTCGATGACTTAGCCGAGCGTTAGCGAAGCATCATTCTCATAGCGAGGCGCTTCGAGTTAGGAAAGCGCTATATTAGCGCCGAAGCCTATGTGCTATAATGCTGAACCAAGGACGCTCTGCCTTATCTATAGAAATTGTCAACTGAGTTCTGAACGAATGGGATCCTTGGTTGGTAATGGCTCAATCTATAGATAGAAAGCCCTATGATGGGAAACTACCACGTTAGGTTTGGAGAGAGATGGGACCGGTTATAGTTTAGGGGGAGCAGATGCAAGCTTTTTCTTTCTATAGCCGGCCAAATGACTACAGGATCATCGGTCTACTCTACCTCAATTCACCATTTCGAACCTTATACATAAGGTTTTTTCGTACCAGCTCCTTCTACCTATACCGCAGTTGAAGTACCTAAAGG
Organism: Agapanthus africanus; assembly: GCA_030015575.1. NCBI lineage: Eukaryota > Viridiplantae > Streptophyta > Magnoliopsida > Asparagales > Amaryllidaceae > Agapanthus > Agapanthus africanus. Next base: position 1,010,097,148 of record CM057337.1, on the reverse strand, counting down.
AGAATTTGGTGTCTTTCTTGTCAGTAATGGAAGCAATCGTCCCTACCGTCGTAAAATAAGAGCACTTGGCTCTGCCCATTCACAAGGACTCGATTCTATGTCCATGCCAACAGATGTAGTCACCATCATAGGTACCCAAGATATTGTGTCTGGAGAGGTAGATAGATAGGACGAGCTCGATCAGGACCCTTGCTTTATTGCGTGCCAAAACACCCATATTTTCGAAGCAGCTTGAAAGTGACAGTCAACTTCCTCCGTCTCAGTTGAAGGAGACGTCTATCGGTTGGTTAAGTGTCGCACTTGAATAGGGGAGAATAGTAAAAGGAGTCAAAATCGATGCTTATAATGAGAATCTATTGGAGTCATTCCGAGATCTAATTATTCTTTCTTATTATGTCGTGGAAACGCCTCACAATCTTCTGTTTTACGCTTAGGCTTAAGGGAAGATATGTTCTTGTTGGATGCAGGACCTGCCCAAAATTTGTATGCAAGATGAGCCTACAGGAGTGCCAATCAACCGAGCCACCAGGTTTGAGAATAAGGTGGGATCCCTGAATGTAGTGGCTGGTGAATCGCTGATAAAAAAGCATATTTTGGAGAGATTTTTCATCGATCTAGTGGCCAGTGAATCACTGATCAAAGAGCGAGCAGCTGCCGGGTTTCATGATTTTGTAGGATCCCTGGATGTAGTGGCTGGTGAACCGCTTCTTCTTCCACGAAGATTCAGAAAAAAGCAAGCTTGGATGGAACTGAAGAAGTGAATGAATAAAAAGATAGTTGACTTGAGCAAGAAAACGGATGTGCTACCGCACAACGGCTTTCGCGCTAGCGCTCACTCCGTTGTTTGGTCGTTAGGGTCAGGTAAAAAAAGGTTTTATTATTAAGAAATTCAAAGGTGGTTATTCAGTATCCATCGCAGGTTTCATTACTTTTCTTCCATTCTATCCTCTCATAACTCAAAGGATAACGAATGATCGATTCACCATTAAGAGCATTAACCCCAAAAGGACGAATATTGTGGTATTCTTTTATAACAACGGCAGTTTCTTAGAAAAAAAAAGAAAGAGAAAATGTTTCCAAAGAAGAAATAATGGCCTACCTTAATCCATTCTTTTGTTGAGGGTCTGGCACTTATTCCGTCCCTCTATTTACATAGCGAAGAAAAGCTCGTGAGGGGAATCTATGTGTAGATAATTCTTTTGTTGTTAACAGAACCAACCCAAGTAAGCGTGGCATGCCACACCGGTCTTGGTCGATACTTCACCTGGTCTGGTTTTCAACCCCGTACTTGGTCTTTGATAAGACATGGCAACTAGATCATCATTTAGTTGAGTAGCAGAAAACTAGGCAGGTCAACCCATTTCGCAAGCAGATGTAGTAAAGGCTATCATAGTTACAGCTAGAGAGTCTAGAACAGATCCTCATTTTGGATAAGCACTTGTCACCTTTGTTGGCCTGGTAAGATATGTCCCACTCTATAGGTAGCCTCCTCCAGGGGAAACTTCGGAAGCATCGAAAGAAAGAGAAGATTCACCGACCTTGTGAAATGGCCACGTGGGGCATTTAATTGAGGGACGAATGGATCATCGAACGGTCTTCTGGCTCCATGGCTCCTGACCTTGGAAGATGGGATTCCGGACCGGGACACTGCTTTAGGTCTTTACCTTCACATTCGTCGTTTGCGGCAAACAAGGGTTCAGACAGGAAAGGAGATGGTAAGCTCGGAGAGACAAAAAGAACATAACATGAGAAATAGGTCTGCAGTGGTAGAACGAGACTTGGCTAAGGAAGATCTTAGCTAATCCACATATTCAAAGGGAGATTATGTAGTTAGAATTTCCAGAATTGATTGAGTATTCACGAGTGGAGTCGTTCAAATGGCAAGACCAGAAAGGAGAGACTTTCTAACCCTGGTGTTAACTCCGAACGAGCGTCACAAGTCTGTCCTATAGTTAGGGCTTAATAGCTACTAACCGATAGAGTGGATCCAACCACCCAAGCTGCTTAGGCTGATCTCTCCTTTCCGGTCTTTCCTGCTGACCCAGTTGGTTATGCAGTTGGTGCAGGCCAAATGCTCTGAGGCTGGAAGATGTGGTTACCCTGGATAACATGTGATCCCTCACTTTACTGTAGTGATATTCGTCCCCTGCTACTGATAAAGTAAATGACAACTAAAGCAATAACCGATGTGCAGAAGAAAAGAAAGCAGCAGATCGAGCGTGGACATTTTCAATCGCGTCAGTTGTCCGAGCAAGAAAGAGTGAAGGCTGTAGTGGAGAGTTGTTTCAAGGATCCAAACGAAGAGGCTTGAGTCAGTGAGAAAGAAAAACCTAGTTCTTTTGTTGGATTTCTTGTCTGAGCTGTTGCTGACAGGCATTCCCAAAACTCTGTGATTAGAAACTGTTCGAGCTACCGGATTGGATTGGATTGGATTTATTGCTCCCTTCCTTCTTCGATTCATCTGTTAGAGTAGGGAAAGGATAGGGCATAGCAACAAGTTCATTCTGATTCAGATTCGGATGTTGTTGTCCTGGCTCTTGTCCTTCCTCTGTGATTCAAGACAAAGAATATAGGCGTCAGTTGCTTTCCCGAGTGAAAAGGGTATAGTGGAATCTCCGAACGAACACTACGAATCTGTATGATCGTGCTTTCCGGGAAGGCAGGTCCGGTCAGTCCTTCTCCAATTAGCATCTCTCCTGGTCATCTGCTGAGTGAATAGCAGCAAGTGCTAGTTCAAGTCAGTAATCATTTGATTCGCGGGATCTGAAAATACCATACCATGAGGAGTAAGAAAAGAAAGTTGAAGTACTACCGGATATCAGAGCTTTAGTTTAAGTGATTCAAATCAGTGAACTGTACTCGTCCAAGCCAGCGGGTAAGGTGAACCAGACTGGGCAGGTGAACGAACAAGCAACGGCAAGTACAATGCAGCGTGAAAGCCAATAGCGTTAGACTAAGCAACGGAGTGAGCGCCTAGCACGAAAGCCATTGCGCGGTAGACCAAGCAACGGAGTGAGCGCCTAGCATAAAAGCCGTTGTGCGGTAGCGCATCCATCTGCATCCATCCTAATCCATTTTCTTATACCGACCGCTCCGTGGGCTTCTCTGCCTAGCCCCTCTACACCGGCAAATATCTTGATTATGTTCGGTTTACAAGGGGATAACAGGAAGCATCGGCACCATACTCGGCTGTTGTAGTCTTTCCTCATAGATGGACACTGGAGCCAGAGCCCTCGATTTTCTCATTTCAACGATGCAGAACCTGGGACCATGTTCCCTTGCCTGAAAAAGAAGGGTGTTATTGGTTGTCGGTGGGTCTATAAGGTTCAGGCTCGATCTGATGGAACCTTCGAAAGGTATAAGGCACGGCAACTAGCTGAGACAAAGACCATTGACCTAAGAGATGACCTCTTCGGTTAGGGATTAGCGCGCTCTTGGACGAAAGAAGCAAACTCACGGGGCGGACGGGTCTGATTATAAAGCCCGGCATTACACCTTTCGAAAACCGTAAGCGAAGAGTCAAAAAGCAAGACTAAGACCATTTTAAAAGAGCAGATGGTGCGCTCGTAGCACCAGCACCATACTTAACTACGTCATGGGCAAGTAGCTAGCAAGCAAAGCCCAGTTCGAGTTAGTAGCTAAACAGGGTACCAAAAGAGCGAGGTGCCGATCTTGTTAAGGAAGTTTCTATGCGTGAGCTTACGGATGTGGTGCGAAAAAGGGGAGAAAGCCCCCAGGCCCAGATGGGATCTCGGCAGTCTTTGACAAGAGAGATCGGCATCTTATTCGGAAGGATATCTTGATGGCCATTAGGCACTTCTTTTCAACGGGATCCATGCCAAGTGGAACTCCACTTTCACTGCTCTTATTCCGAAGATTGAGTATCCTTCTAAACTAGAACATTCTTGTCCCATTTGTTTATGTAAGATATATAAGCTAGTTTCAAAGCGTCTAATGGCTAACAGATTGGTTAGGATTCTCCCGAAGTTCATTTCCCCCGCGCAGACTGCTTTTGTGGAAGGTCGTTGCATTACAGACAACGGGATCTTAGCCCACTTGTCTTGGTTCAGTCCTTCAATCATGCAAGCACAGAACAGACTAATTCCTACGTTTGTTCAATATCTACGCCTGTGTAACCTTCTGTGTCTTCTCAACTCACCTTTAGCCAATTCCCTTCTTAATCATTTGTGAGTTTTCGATTTCCGTTCAACCATGCCCTCTCTCTTACTTCCCCTGCTTGTTCGCGATAGTGAGTGCATTCTTTTTTTGCTCTGCTGCTCTTTATTGTTTATTCCTATCCTAGTCCGCTACCCTTATTCTCTTTGTTCTTAGGTATATCTCCCACCAAAACCACCCCAAGGGTAGTTTTCTTAGCGCTACGCCCTTGTCTTGACGAATGAAGCTCAACTCATATTACGAAATATTGAATATATTAGATCATGACTGACCTTCTTCTCAATCCGAATCGAGCACACCGAGAACGCTTGCAATATTATCTCTCACCTGACCATGAAAACAAACCAATGTACCTTTCTTTTCTACTAGTTCTTTCAATCTTCATGTTCTACGGACATCTCATATGGAGCAAAATCCGAGTGTTAGCCGGGGTCTCTCTTTTTGAAAAAGGGGTTTACCGCACAAATCGTTCGACTCAGTCTCAGTTGAAAATCTCTCTGAATAGGACCTTGTCCAGGGACCAACTTCTTTCTATTTTATTAGTATAAGACGAACGGAGTTTCAGTAAACCGTGCTAAAGCCCACCCTCTAGCCCTAATTTTCCCAGACCCATCTCACCGGCGAAATCCTATTCTCTGTCCTACCTCCTATGAGCCCTAAGCAGACCAAGCATCCTTAGCGAACCGAGCCTACCTATTTAAGATAACAGAGACTAGCTACAATGGTATTGATTATCCATTCGAGGGAGATCCTTTCTAGAGTCATCCGCCAGCCATAAGGATGAACGTTTGAAAAGAGCGTCAAAACTTGCAATGCAATCTAGGCCCGCTTTGTCTAGTGAATAATGAACGCATCGGCAAAAGAACACTAGACTTTCCTGCTTCAGCGAAGGAATGGGATTTTTCCACGTAAAGGCAGACAAATAGATTGATGTACCTCAGATCCAGCCAGTGGGATCCGGTGCTTCTGCTTCGGTGAATGGTCTTTCTCGAGTGGAGATTCCTATGAATGGGATCTCTTCCTAAAGGTTGGAGAGATGGGATGCATCGAAATTGCTCGTTCAGACAGAGATGTATGTGTCAAAGTATACTTGCAAGGGTCGGGCACCTGAGTTCCATTACTAGTAGGAATAACCGGTTGGAGTCACTCGTACTGAACAACTGGGAAAGAAAAAGGATTGATCTTGCTGCTCATGGATAGGGAAAGAATACTCAACAATTGACTTTACAAGAATGACTTATCCAAAGGCTCTGGCTCATCCCAGCTCCGTCCAGAAAGGCAATTCCGGGCGTTTTATGACCAGTCTCCAACTTTTATCGGGCTGGTAATGAGTTTTTAAGCTTCAAAGTAGCAGCGATGCATTTGCTTCTGATTGCTCGAGTTGCGCGATTACTATAAAGCAAGGAGCTCGGTTGTACTATAAATAAAGAAGAATCGACCTGTCTCAATGGATTCCGTCTTTCGTCGGATGAGCCTAATTCAGCTTTAGAAAGAGGTTCATCCAAAGCGGTGTTTTTTAAAACCAGGAAAAGAGACTCATAAGCTCTATTCTCCGAGTATCGAATTCCATGGTTAAGTGCCAACTATTTGTACAGAAATCGAGAGCCCAAGAGCGACGAAAGAAGATTAGCAATCTTTCTAAAACAAGTGGGCCAGGTTCTAGCCCTGCATTTGATGCCGATCATAGCACGTCATGCTACTAGACAGCGGAAAAAGAAATTCTATTCCCAATCAAAGTAGGAAACCTTCCTCTAGTAGTGTGTAAACTGCCGTTTCTATCCGAACGGGACCCTCTTGTGGATCACTCGCTCTTATGCATGGATCGCTGCTAGGGCACTCTTTGAAGAAAGGTACAACGTCTTGCTCGGCTTTGCCCGGTTAGGAACCCGCTTCAGAGACCATGTGAACGAAAGATTCAGTAGTGGGAAAAAGGCCCTGCCTAGAGGTTGTCCATCTAAGAATTAGTGATCCAACTGGGCATCTTACGTATGAATTCGTGCTCCAAGTATGGGCTCTTGCACTGTCTCCATAAAGGAAGAAGAAGCCAAGAATAACTCATTACGTAGTGAAATATTTCCATTCTACCTTAACCATGCTCACCTACCCTGTAAAAATGCTTCTCCAACTGATGATTTTTCAGTTTCGGACATGTAAGAAAAGCCTACCCGGCGATGGAGGGTAAGATAAGAGGACACCCCTACGAGTGAGTGAGGCTTTCATCCCCTCGCGGAGTACACAGAACGAGTTAACGGATTGGATTGGATTGATTGCGAGTTCAGAAATTATTTTAGTAGAAATCTCCTTTTTTGCTGTTCTAGTCCAGTTTTCTTTTTGATTTTCTCTCTTCCAGCGACTCACTTCACTCAAGAATTCAAAAAGAGAGCACAGAAACAAACATGCTATAGATAATGAGTCACATCGGCCCATAACTGCGCCACATTAGAGATACAAAGAAGCAGAGTGACTTGGTAAAGAAGGCACACCAACTTTGTAAGTACAGAAATAAACCGGGAACCACTTCCACCATTTGAGTAAAGCACGAGAGGAGCCATAGAAAAATCGCTTCTTGACCAGAAGAAGAAGAGGCAGGCAATAGTTTTTATCGGTTGTCTCCCTCAGTACTCTACTTAATTGCGCCCTACTTAACTCAGTAAGGAGAACTCCACCCGGTATTTGATATTGAATACCGAACCGTTCAAAGTGATTAAAGGGGGCTTGAAGAGCCTCAACTCACTCTACTCGCTTAACGAATACAAATGGCAAATTTAGGTCTTCTAGTCTTAATCTGACTTGCTTACTTGTCTATCCTATCTGTTCGTTCAGAGATTGACTCTTCACTTCACTACCTCGACACAAAAAGGGAGATTCTTCATGAGAAGAGTGAGGGAAAAAGTACGATATCATGTGGTATTTTTAGTTACGATGTTCATGAAAAAAAGGGAGGGGTTTATTAGGCGTTCGCTTGCTCACTTCACTCATGAAAGTGAAAGACGAAAGGGTCTACCCCCAACCCCCTAGCAGGGGGAGTTAGAGTGGAGATTGATTAAGCACCCCCACCACTTTTTAAACTAAAAGCCAGGGCATTAGGGAATGATGACCATGTCGGTCTCCACCGAAAACAACCTCAATCGGTATTTCCGTGGTTGACGGGATAGACATTCAAAATAAAGGGACTGCGTACTCTTCAATGAGCTAAGAGAGACCGTCAAAGAAGTTCGTCATTCTCTTTTTCTCGCTTTGCTATCTTCGCGAGTGATATCGGTTCGGACCAATAGAAGCACCTTCGCGAGAGAAAACCTGAAAATGATAGAGCGGGTAGAATTGAAGGGGAAATCGCAGTAGGTTTCTATTGAACCCGATTTCGGTATTCTTGGCTCACCGAATAAGACCATTCGAGCTTTTACACAGAAGGAGTACTTCTCTGGACCCCATTACTGTCGCACCACGATACACCACCTCTCAACGCCCTTAAGCAACAACATAAACAACTCCACTACCATTTCTTGGTTCTTGCGCGACACAGGGGCTGGCCCAGGGATCACGACTTCAACTTCAAGCCACTAGGAAAAATTTTTACCCCACCTAAGCGATCTCCTAAGCCCATAACCCTCCCCTTACCCACTCCACATCTACGGAAAGCAAGATTCATTGGGATTCACTAGAAATGGAGTTCATTCCTCAGGGACGATCTCGCAAATTATGACTATGGGATCGAAACTAGGCCCAAAGGGGTTTATCCACCCTCCTCCACCGGAGCCAGTTCCCCTTACCGGGCCATAATACCTTTAGGATTTAGCGCATCAGGAGTTTGCACGGATTTGGCACTGGATTGCCCCTAGATCCTCATGATGAGGTGGCTGATTCACAACCCAATTCCCATATCGATCTTACGTAAACCCCCCACTCCCACTGCCTGTAGACGCCTTCCCATCGCTGATCGTTTATTGGTTTCGGATGCAGCGGGCTAGGGCTCTGGATCCCTTTTATAAACTGAATCTTAAGCACGACCAGGGAGGTAAGAATTAAGATCTTTATCTTAACGTCCTGGAACTGCTTCTGCTGCATCTCGAACTGCTCATGCTACTACTGCCTCCGCTTCTCTTATCTCCGGTGTTAGATCACCTACTAACTACTGCGAATGGATTTGAATATCGGTCAAGGACTGGAACTGCGTCTGGATCTGCTGCTAGTGCTACCTCTGCTTCTCTCGTGACTGGACTCCCTCGCTAATAGAGTCAGAGATTCTATAGAGTCTATATAAAATCTATGGCTCTGCGGGATCCGCTGTTGGATATGGGTCCGGATCACCACCTGGAACCGTGACTTCTGCTAGTGGATTCGCAATTTCATTGCTGGAACCGTGCAAGGGGAGGCGGCTGGAGGAAGGTACACCGGGTGATCTGCTGGGCATGGATCCGGTTGGTATGAATCTGCAACTGGTTATGGAACAGGAAGAGATTCTGCATGCACCTTGTTGTTGAATAGTCTGCCTATCCGAACGGTCCCACCTATCCCGGGCGAGTCAACCTTCCCTATCGGGCTCAATGATAGAAGTGTCCAAGAGGAAATCTTTTCTTGTCTGTTCTATTTCATTTTTTTGAAAAAAAGTGTATTTAATAAGCACAGATAGGTTTTTTCTCTCTCTGTTTTATGCTTGCAACTTTAGTTGTTTGCGAGTGAATTTCTTTGTTCAAAAAACCGATCCTACGATAGGTCGGTTACCGATCTTACGATAGTTAGGTTACCGATTCTATGCTTTAAGCTTCAGTCACTTTAGGCTGTCAGTGCAACTTTCTTCTTGATTCCTGCCTTGTTTCCCCCTCTCCGTTGGATGACTTTCAGCTTCTCGTTTGAGGTGGGCTAAAATTATCATGCATAGAGATTAGATCGGCTTGGTAAGCCAACAAGATCTACTCAGATGAGTTATGTTTCCTCCCTCTGCTTCCGCTACGTTAACCACTCTAATGCATATCCGTGAAGCGATGCATAAGATGCAAGACGGGTTGTGGCCTTGCTTTTTGTCTGAGAGCATTATGGGGAAACCGGACGGTCTCGATGGTGTGTTGCATAGCGGGATCGCAACGATGCTTGGCTAAATGGCTTTGCATTGCACTGTGATTTGGCTTAAAAGCCTTGTTTATAGAGGGTCGGTGCATTGGTTGTGTGGATGTCCCGAAGTGTTCCGAAGAATTGTCGGTGACATGCGCTACATGTTACGCTATGCAATGATGCTGAGAACCGTAAGTTGGTGTCATGCGAAGTGATTTACTCTATAGAAGCATGAGAGGACCGCTTTCTCAAGTTAGGTGTAGAACGAAAGAGGCGAGTCTAGAGAGGGTATTGTGATGGACTTAGCCACCCTTTGGCAACCGAAAAGAAAGTCATTCGCTTAAACGGGATATCAGGGGGGGCAGCTATGCTTTCTTGTTCTCTTAGGTGTGCTATTGCATTGCGAGTATCGGTGCTGGTTATTTGAGTCCTATCTAGCACAGTGCTAAAGCACATAGCTTCTTTATAGTTCTTCAGATTTGGAAGAATCTCATTCCTTCCCCACTGCCCATGGTCCTTCACAACCAACAAGCAACGGAGTGAGCGCCAACACGGGAAAGCCGTATAGCGTTAGACCAAGCAAGGGATGAGCGTGCTAGGGAGAAGTATAGTGGTAGGCGCCTTGCATAATCCGTTTTCTTGCTACGAAAATAACTTCATTTTTGAGTGGTTTTTAGCTATTTGAAATGGAGATAGATAAGGAGATACTTCAAGTTATGCTTAACACATATATCAGACAGATAGTTTTGACTTGTATAACGGGTAAGGACAGATATGTGTCTAAGGGACCTTGCCTGTGTATACCTTGATCCGCTTACCCTTAGAGCAACAAAAGAAGGAGTTGCCCTATAAACTGCCTAAGAAATGTGCTATGGCCATGGAAACTGACCTGCTTAACTATAGGTTGGGGTCGCTTGCTTTTCGTACTTACATTCCTCAGCGCCCTTTGTCTTTGCTTTACTTCCACTCACTTAAAAAGGTCTAATGGACTAGGCAAGGTTTTGTTTGTTCCTTAGCACGAGATGAAGCAGATGAACCAAACGCTGTTTCCGACACAGAAGAGAAAAAGCTCAGGCTGGCTAGACAAGCAGAACAAGGACTGTTAGCTTGCATAGGAGCTGAGAGGAGAAGATCAAGGGCGAAGTCTTTCCAAATTCACCACCAGGGATGAGTATGGGGCATAATCAGAAACATAAGAAGAGAGGGAGTTTCTTTCCAAAATCAACGAAGAGTAGAAAGGCGCTGTAGTCGGACCAGGGACTAAGAGTTCAAAGAGAACAAACACTAATGGCATATTCAGATCCGATAAGCTGCATTAATCATCTAAAGAGTCAACATGGAATTTTCCGGATCCTCCGCTTGCTGCTTTTGGAAAAGTAGCGTCATCGTGTAAATATGCCTCTTCCCCATGTTTGATTTAGGAGCGCAAAATATGCTACACTGGTGATTTGATGCCGTTTCGAATTGACGTATTAAACGAAGTGAAAGCAAAGCCCTACTTCCTTGAACAAAGTATTCCAACAGAAGAAGACGTCGTTTCCCTTGTGGGTAAGAAGGAGTGGATTTCTCATGGTCTGAACTCTCAATCTGATCTAGAACTTAGGAATAAGCCGTAAGGGCTTTCGTTAGCGTTAGACTGCGTCTTCAGGTAAGTCTATTGGTGATTCCTCATCTGATTCCCTAAACGTGAGATTTTCCGGGCCCTTAAAGATTCTCTGGGAGTCACATCCATCTCAAATGAAGGAAGGACATTCTATGATGAATCACCTTCCCCACATTCCCGGCCGTAGCACGGGAAAATTTATCTTCAACGGGTACCTCGACTTCTTAGTATTTCCTAGGAACGATTCCTACTATTATCCCATGTCCCTTGTCCTTACCACTCTAGCAACTGCCATTCATTCCTTGTCCACTTTTCATGCAATTTGACCAGCAAGAAAATGGATTATATGCAAGGCTTTGAAATATAGTACGCGAAATGAAAACCAATTGAGTGTGCTATATTCAGTCGCGCTCATCCCTTGCTTGTTGCTTTCATTCATAGCAGACTAACAGAAAAGTGATCTCACTGTACCCGATTCCCAAGAACTGACATTGAGAGAAGGGTGGAACGGTACTATCCTTATAGAGGACTTCCCCGAAGACTTCTCAACTCATATCGGAGCAAGGAAGCAAGCAACCTACTGAGACTGAGACCGCGTGATACCGCATTCTCAATATCCCGGCAGACAGCGATGTAGGGCTTCGTTCTTCTCTTGTTCCTGTTTCCATACGGTATCGATGGGACGATCGTCCCCTTCCTTTGGGAAAACTAGCAAATAGCATTTTCCTGTATGTGGCATGTAATAAAGGAGAAAGAAGAAAAAACATAAGCGATAAGTTTACCTGCCCGCGATATCTCTCTTCTGTTTAGCGAATCTGTTTAATTAGTCCTTAAGCTAATCATTCCTGCCCGGTAAAGGGTCCTCAATCTATCTCCTCTTTCTGTCATTTTGTATCTTACTATGGTCCAACCATTCCTGGATCTCCAACCCTTTATTTAGAATTTTATGCGCGAGGAACTATCTTAAAGTGAAAGGCATCATTGGTAGGCGGCCAAGCGAACATTCCTTTGTGATTGGGGATAGGTAGGCTTTCCCTCTCCTGCCTTACCTGACAAGGGATTTTCAACCGAACCAAGCATAAGCCATACCAACAATAAAATGAGCTTCAGAAAGAAAACACGCATTCGACATTGGCACAGGCTAAAAAGGAACCTAATACCTCAGATGTCAAAGAAATGGATGCTTCCTGCTTTCAGGAAAGTGAGGCACTACAGGTATTGGATTCCGCTTGAACTAATGAACCAGGAGTTTTTCCCAGTGAAAAGGAATTTATAGAGCCCTTAAAAAGTCATTAGTTCAATAGATGGGCAAAGATTATACTCTAGTAGCGGACCAGTCTATCTTGCATCGGACATGTTGAATTGGACGCTTTCCCTAAGCTGAGAGTGCTAGCTAGCCGCCAAATGCAAGCGAAGCTCCCTACATCCTATAGACTAAGATAGGGTCTGCAACTCTCGTTGATCCCCTTGAAGAGATAAGTAGGACGTAAAGCTCGGCTCGTACAGTATAAAATGGATAGGAAGTTAAGCTCGATAAGAGGAAGGTTCAAGCTCAAGCTTGTAAATCAGAAGAAGTCAACCGTCAAGGTTCCACTCGAGTAAAGGAACTAGAAGAAGGTTCCGATTGATGATTGGAAGGACAGAGAGGCGTCTATAAGTCGACTAAGCATAACAAAGGCTGATAACTCGACCAGCCAGGGGCAGCAGCTACCTGTCCTAAAAGAAAGCCTCTTTTCTTGTATAAAGCGCAGCTTTTGGAGTGATTTTCTCGATTGGACCCTCGATAAGACCAGACCTGATCTCAAAATAAGCTTACCTAAACGTCACTTACAGAGTGGATTGATGAAAGAGTGGAAAGAAGGCAAGGAGCTAAAGGTCGTCTCCTATCACAGATGAAGTAAAACGCATACAGGATGCACTTAAAAGGCCTGCCGTAGGTTATAGCCGGAACGGATCTTTACCTTTGAAGTGGAGAGGGGCTGGAACGGATTGACTTTTCATTAGATCTCCCGATCAATCAAATATGCGATGGCCTGAAAAAGGCATTATGGAATCGAGCCTTAAGCGCAGCACCTCCTTTTCTTGTACTTGTAGCTCTTTTTCCTGATTGAGATTATAGAGCGGATCTAGAATAAGAAGTCTCCTCGGGAGCTTGAACTGGAATATGGATAGGAACCGAGAAAGAATAAAGCAAGGGAAGGACCTAGGGCAAGCTCGAGTTAGAAATATTTTCCATTGTTGACTTAGCCCGTGGGTATATAAAATGGAAAGATCGTAGGAATTCATGATCCATGGTAGATAGACAACAAAAAAGAAACTTCATTCTCAATGTCTACAACTACCAAAAAAGTTGCTAACTTTGTTTCAAATGCGTTGAAATTGTAATCCAAATTGTCCTCACCGGATGTTCAACTGGGGCCAAAATGGATGCTCAAATGTCAGAAATGGTCTCAGAAGAGGAAAAAGAAGCATCTGGCTCACTACATGACTGGCTGGAAAGAGAGAGGATTGACTATCAGGACGGACTAGTGACATCTGGTTAATGGGATAGCAAGCAACAACACTTCCTTTGCTTCTTTCTGGAGCTTCCTAAAGGAGGCCTTACCTTGAAAGCTTGATCCCGATCCATTGAGTTGAATGATTTGAAGCGCCTTTACCATTAGTCTCATCTGAAGAAATTCCCGAATAAGAGAAATGAAACCTCCTACCAATCAATCTATTCCCAAGCCGATGCTTTGGGTTACTTGCCCTGCTTTCGGGGTGGTCAACTACCCTACTTGTTCCCCTGCTTTTGGTTGCCTACTAGCTCCTACCACCCCTTCCACCTCTACAATTATTCGTACGTATGCACGTGTACTATTTATAGCATTCACTTCTCTTATGATCCGCTTAACATCCTAACCAATGCTAGCCACCGAAAAGCTACACACGTTATGTTATTACCACCGCTGGTAATGGAAGACTAGACCTATCAAGTATAATGCCAGAAGATGTATTCACAGACTGGGGTGCGTACCTATTCCCCACCAACAAAGATCACTTCCAGCACTACTACAGAGGCGTACTACCACTTCCTATTTCCCTAGGACAGTTACCACATCGGACTACAAATCCAATTAGCTTTAGGCATGCCATCCCAGCAAGAAAACGGATTATATACAAAGCTTTGAAATATAGCAGGCGTTATTCAAACCAATATCGCATGCTATATTCAGTCGCGCTCATCCGTTTACCCGGCACGAGTAAGGCTTTCTTTCTCGAAAAGGGGGAGAGGCGACGGAGATTGCACTAGAGCATTTTAACAGAAAACATGAATAAGCCTACATGGGATAGAAGGAATGGATGGATAGCCGGTGACAGAGATAGAAAGTCTGCAAGACTTTTAAGATGTTTCGAAAAAACCAGTCGTTGCAACAGGTTTAGCCGTTCCGAAGGACGGAGCCGTTACTTAAGCTTTAGTCCTTTTACTGATGGGTTAGCTGTTTCAGCCATTACTCCACAGTAGGACGTTACTGCCTTCACTTGTTCATGTTCTTCAGCCGTCTCCACCCTCCGAACACTGACTTAGCCATATCATCTTCTGTTCCTGCGAAGGTTACGCAACTCTTTCCCGACAGTCATATACGATCCGACTGTCGTGGTGCTTGGAGAACTAGGCGGTTGCCCACAAATCCGTATGTATTGATATTGCAAGTAAGTGGAACTTTGAACAAAGAGGTAGTTCTAAATCGGCTTTTTCTTTCGGTTTTAATGAACGAAGAAGTTATCCTATAGAAACTCTCTAAGTCCACTTATAGAGAAGCAGATCATTAGGTATCGAAGATGGATATCTCGTAGACCTGTATCCGAGAGAAGCTCAGGCTGGCTCTTGGAAATGCGTGACTAAAGGGTGGCGGCGGCACTCGCTCGGCTCGGGAAATGGCCAATCAAGATTGCATAGGCGGAGGAATAGGATCAGGGGAATAACTTGCTCCTTACGATTGGCATTATTTAGAAGGTCAGTTCTCACGCTTCGTTTTCTTCCCTTTTGAAGCAGCAGGACAAGAAGGCAATTGTTGGATCTAGGAATACCTAATAGGAGCTTAACTTATGATTGGCGCAATGCCCTAACATCGTCACCGAGACATGCCTATAAAATAAAGTTTCCAGTTTCCAAAGCTTCACTGAACGCCAGCCCCAACTCCTTCTTCTTTGTTTTCTATTTCTAGCTACACGGTAGCAACCTGCGGGGCATCATCCGCTCTTTCTCTCATAGCTTCCGAGTCCTTCTATTAGAATATCCCCCTGGAAGTGATAGATAGGAAGTGTCCTTAGGAAAAGAGGATCTATCTCTGACTAAGGCATGCGTACCACTTACAACACTAAGAACACCGACTACAGATTCGGATCACTTCCTAGGAATGAGGGAGGATTTCTATTGTTACCGATACCTCCGGTAAAGGAAGAATAGCGATTTACTCTACTGACAAGATGGGTGGATTCCCTACATTAGCCAGCCGCTTAGTTACTAAACCCTACTAGCCGCAACCCTAGCTGCCAAAGACTTGCGAATACTCATGTTCTTTGGTACCCTGCGTTGGGTGGGTCAAAATCCAATCCTACTAAGAATCATGCTAAGGCTTCGGGCGAGCAAATGAACTGATGGGTGAACTGCTTGCGGGGAAGACCAGCCAGAAAAATGGATAAGGAAAGATAGAAAACTAGCAATACTGGGGAATTTTCCTGATAGACAGATAACTCAAAATCTTAGTCAGGAGGGAAGGAAGTCTTCGAGTGCTCTCTTCCTCGAGTGCGGTCTTTCGCTCCATCTCTAAACATTCCTTCTCGGATCAAGGGGTTGGGGAACCTTCCTTCGCTCCGTCTTATCAAGAGTTTCCATTCTATTGATAAGACGGAGATAATGATTCCCTACAATAGAGTACCGAAACAGTACCCGCGGGAAGGTAATCTTGATCGGTGTGAGATCTCTTCTTTGGACTTTCAAATGAGCTAACTCTGCCTCCGATGTTTTCCTTGATGACCAATCTCTTGCCAACCTCACACACCTTCGGACCCAAACCCCAAACCATAGCTAGGAAAATGAGCATCTCTTCCTGTATGCTTTATTGGAGCAGTTGCCACAAAGACAGCTTATCCTGTCTAAACCACCTATCATTTTGCAGTGGAAGGAATAGAGCCTGTTGCGCCTAAGTCTGCCAAATCTAGTAAAGAAGCTCTTGATTCTAGTTCAAAATCACCACTTTCCCAAAGTAGAAGAAACTGGAGTTCGGAAACTTTGATTTTCCATTGAGAGGATCAGTATGGAATAGAAACATGTTGCTCTTAGAGAAAGGAACATAAGGTTCTGGTAGCATAGATCCGGGAGGACTCGGCCAATCCATTGGGCCATCATTCCGGCTATTTTTCTATAAAGAAAAACAGGAAATAGGCAAGGATTCCCTTGAGTAATGGCTGCAGGACCTAGATAAGTCGGCATATAGGCAAAGCTTGGAACCTTCCCTGGCCCCATGACGGTGTTGGAAATAGATGGGGGCCAGCCTGCAACCCGAACAACTGATATCTTCCCATCAATCTTGTACCCGTTCATCTGAGCTGCAGCCTTGGCAGCAAAGATAAGATCAATATACTTAACAAGTAATTCTCTTTCACGGGCTTGCCATTGCACTATGGTAAAGCACTCAATGCTGGATTACCCATCCATCCAAGGTAGAGCAGAACTAGAAGTCGGTTGACCACCAAAGCAAAAGGGGACAGTCCTCCATTAGTTCCGGTCTCTAGGGTCGAGGCTGCTAAACGGCAAGCAGCGGTGAGATGGCTTGCATCACCACAATGTAGGGGGCATTGATTTTAGATGTTGTCTTCTGGACTTGACTGAAATTTTCCTCTCTTAGTGTCGAGTTCAGCTCGGCGAGCTCCCTTAGCTGGGCTCGCTTGTGTTCATTCATTTCTTCTTCAACCGGAACCAGTAGCTTTTCCACCATCTCCACGGAAGCATCCAAAGACTTCTGGCTATCTGCCTCGATGTAGACATGCAAGTCCTCATTCTCTGAGAAGTCAGGTTTTGCATCCTTATATTGCTGGGCTTTTCTGAAACTTTACCCCGTAATAGAATCTGAGCCCTTATCCATTCTCTTCTATGTGTGAGCACTCGCATTATTTCTTGGCCGATGAAATTATAACCAGGTTCTTCTTTGACTGGTATGTGAAGCTTTTTATAGAACTTTGAATTAGAATCCGAAGGCAAAACAAAATAGGATTCTTCTGAATCAAATCAGAAATGATCTGCTGCCTACTACGATCAGTGAGTTTTACACGGAGCTTAGCCTCACTTGTATTGACCCTAATGCCCAAGTTGTTGCAACTTGGTGGTAGAGATGGAGACCACTCGTCCTCTGTCCGGTCATCAAGAACCTCTCGTGACTTCTTCGGTTTCTCTCAAAAGTGAGTTCAACTTCTGCATTTTAGGATTAAACTCTTTATCGGCTACAAGGCCCTTCATGAAATCGGGAATCTTCAAAAGACCCAACATCTTTAACGGGGTGTCATCAGTGGTCCATCCAGTCTTCCTTTTTTTCTTAGCCACATCGCCGCCATCATCTCCTGGCTGAGTATGTAAACCCGCCATTTACAACGTCTTCTTTTTTTACCAGAACTCCCCGACTTCTCTCATGGTCCTTCAAACGGATTTCACCACTAAACAAGTTCTTCCCGACATATGACTTTGACTCTGAGTCCTGCTTCAGTCTTTTCTGTACATGATCATCCAATGTATTAGTTGACCTTCTCTTCTTCTCCGAACTGGATAGAGCAGAGTTATACAGGTGTTGTTCTTCATCATCACTGTTAGAAGACGACTGAGCAATGGACCCTTCTGTCTTATGGTTCTTCTTCACAGAGTTTTTCTTCTTCACGGGGCTCCTCGCTCTCAACAACAACATTCCCATCATCACTGTCACGTCTATCGGGAAAGCTCAGAGCAAGACGTCACTTGTCTTATCTAAACATTTATAGGATGCCTTCTTACCCGGCACGACCAAACAACGGAGTGAGCGCTAGCGCGAAAGCCGTTGTGTGGTAGCACATCCGTTTTCTTGCTCAAGTTCAAACTACCAGCAAGAAAATGGATTATAAGAAAGGCTTTGAAATATAGCAGGCGTTATTCAAACCAATATAGTGTGCTATATTCATTCGCGCTCATCCTTTGCTTGTTGACTCACACAAGTCAGCAAGCCAAAACTACCAGACTCGTAGACCGTTCATGAGACTGAATGTGAACTAAATCACTACCCCGAGACAGGACTTCTTCTCTTCCAGACAAGAACTCTTGAGTGCGCCGTACTCATCTTAACTCGTCAAACTCACTTCCCTTCCTCATAACGACGATACTCAAGATCAAACTCAAAACCTATAATGATGAACTTCAACCCAGAAGACGTTAACGAGACGAGACTTGGTGAACTCAAAAGCACTCGCATTATACTCAACGATTCATAAACCAACACAGGAAACACGTGTTAGTCTTCATTTACTGGTAAAACGTCTGGAATGGGGCGTTTTCTTAAAGATTCCTTGATCGATTGCTATGCTTTTCTCGTGGGATCACAAATGAATTTCTTCTGGCCGATTCCTTCTTTTCTCCCCGTTCTATTGGTTCTTGAACCGAGCGAGGGAAAGCTAGCACGAAGTTAGCCCGTAGAGCGGAAGCTAGTGGAGACAACGACTAATAAGATTGACGACAGGAGAACACCTTGGCTTTACGACTTTCGTGTTCTCCCTACTGGGAGCCTTTCCTTCTTTACTTATTGTACTAATAGAACCTTTCCTACTCCGTATGTCGCTTTAATTTAATAAGGCGAATGAAACGTTGGGCTTCCCTTTTGAGATGATAGGATTTGCTTAAAAAAGTATTAGGGCAGGAGTGAAACGGCTGTCGTGTATGACTAAATTTCTAGTTATAAAGACAAGTTCTTTTAATCTAGCCTTTAGCTTTTCATACCTGCTTCGCCAGTTCTGGCTAGAGTAATATCAGCGTCTAAGGAAGGATAAAGGATAACACCTTTCTTTCTGACCTACTTTCTTATTGTAAGTACCTCTTTCTTTCCTTCCTTTCTTTATGGGCCTCTACTAATGCTTTCCTTATGTCTGCCTTCAGGTGCTTTGTTTTAAGGTGAGTGGAGAGAATGTACCCTTCCCATAAGGGGCATTAGAGTCAGGGGAGGCGACCAAAGGAAGTTGGTGTTTTGTTCACCCTTTGGGGGCTAGGGGGTCTGTTCGACTCATTCAAGGTTAGAAATTCCCACAAACTTAATTTTGATCATCTCGATCGAATTGTTTTATTAAAAAGAGAAGGAGAAAATAAAGAAAGAGAAAAGCACACTTTCATAGGCAACACGATTGCACTGAGCACGTGCAACAAGCCTTTAAATATCTAGGTGTCCCTAGTTGGAGGAGTGTTGTCTCCTAAGGGTTTTCAGCGGATTTCACCCACAAAATCCAAAAATAAAAGGAAGATCATGAATATTACATTTAAAGAAAAGAATTGTAAAAGAAAAGCCGTGAAAATTAGGGTTTCCAACTAAGCAAGCTTTTTGGTTGTCATGAGCCCTATCTTAATGGTCATGAAAAGATGTCAGAAATCACGTCCTCCCTCAATAAAACATCTTCTTATTCTTCATTCCTATCTTTCTTCAAAACATCGATCATATAACCCTGCGTGTGTGTAAAGGACATCCCTACACCCGGAGAATTCAATTCAAGCTATCATACTCTTGTCCATCAGCCTCAGTACTTTTTAATTAATGAATATTTAGACGAATTTGCTCACACACTTTCATGCAACCGTTAATACTTCTTGAGGTACTAACCGACCGATTACTCATGTGTTTGCTTATTTGGTGTATTTTTCCTCGTCTTGCACCACCTTAGGCATAGCAGTGACTCTCAGACCAGTTGGCCTTAGGGCACTGGGTGAAGAGGCACCCTCGCTACAAATTTTTTTATTGCCCTCGGCGATAACAAAACCAGTGTCCATTTTTCTCACCACTTTATATTTTATTCATTTTTTTTTATTTCCTTCATACTTTTGGCTTTAAGACAAGAGCATTTCAAGGTATGCTCTACTATCCCGGGCTTTAAGACGTGTATAAGTGCGAATAGCAAGGTATCAACGTTCAAAATTCTTGGCTTTCCAGAGTAGAAACTATTTTTCAGACTTATTTTTATCCTCAGATTAGTGACTTCCTCCATCTTACTAACCCTTGGGACAACGGCTCATAATTACTTATTACTAGTTCGTATAAGAAAACTTATAATTTTCTTAGTTTTCTTAAATTTTTCTAATCTCATGGATGTAATTGTTCACTATCTAATCTTTTATTATCTTAAATATTAAATATTTTTATATTTTGAAAATTTTAAAATTTTTACGAGTTTTGAAATTTTTTGAATTTTTATGGATTTTGAAATTTTTTATAGGTTTTTATGGGTTTTGAAAAATTATTTACAAAAAAAATTTTTTACACAAAATTTTTATGGGCTTTGAAATTTTTTTAAAATTTTTTTTATGGGTTTTTAAAGAAATATTTTGTGCTTATGCAAATGATATGCACATGATGCAAAACCAAGCATAAAGCTCCCCCAAACTTGTTTTCAACAGTGTCCTCACTGTTGCCAACCTCTATATCTACAAAACCTGTAAGCCTGGGAGGAATTTATTAGTGGGGACAAAATATATAAGTGAAGACCCTCCTCCAAACTTAAGTTATGCAATGTTAATCTGTTGAAAATCACATGAGGGGGTCAAAAATCAGTGGTCGATGACAAGCTTTGCCAAGACCGACAATCAACACCAACCATTCGAAGATTTTATCAATGCAGTGCTCTGGTTGGTGGAAGAAGAAGTGGGGAAAGGGTAAGTGGTGGAAAAGAATGTGTGGGCGTCTCATTTTGAAGAGACGATGCAGTGAATGTGATGGATTACTCGCATTCTTTTTACAATTCAGAAGAAGGGGTGGAGGTTCAATTTCAATGATTGGGACATGATTCATCTTAACACCCGTGTTATTGAGAAATGCGAGTTCATCAGCGAAGATCTCCTCAAAAGTTTCATCAATACCCCGAAGAATAATGTCATCACAAAGTGCGGGGTGATCTTCAGACTCTAAAAGCAGTTCATAATCGGTGTTAGTTGTTGACCCGGACATCTCGGTGGAAGAGTCCGTATATGTATGATACATAGTTGAGTCAAACAACAACATATGAAAAGAGTCAAGATCGGTATCAGGAGGATCATCAAATTCGCTGCTGTCGACATCCATTAAGTCGACAGAACAGAAATGAGCAGTAGGTTCGGAGGGTACACTTCCCAACTTGTAAATGTTCAGCTCTATTGACCTATTCCCGAAGGATAGGGTCATAGAGCCATTATGACAGTTGATGATAGCATTGGAAGTGGCCAAAAAGGGGTGACCTAAAATCACCGGAATTTGATTCCGGGGGTTCGCTACAAGCTGTGTATCAAGTACAATAAAATCTACAGGGAATACGAATTCCCCAATTTTTATTAACATATCCTCCATTTCACCCCTAGGTTTGGTGATTGATTGGTCAGCCATCTGGAGAGTGCAATGGGTTGGCTTCAACTCTCTGATACCTAGTTGCTCATAAACCGAGTATGGAAGCAAGTTAATACTAGCGCCAAGGTCTAGTAGAGCACGGTTGATGTGTTTTTCCCCAATAGAAATGGAAATAGTAGGATATCCAGGATCCTTACGTTTCCTCGGTAATTGCTGGGGGAAAGCCGTGTCTACAGTCTTTGCCATGAAAATCTTCTTGGGCACTTGAGTCTTTCTCTTCATAGTGCACAAGTTCTTAAGAGTTTTCGCATAAGCGAGGACTTGTTGGATAGCATTTAGAAGAGGGATGTTGATGTTAACTTGCTTAAACATGTCCATAATCTTCTCCATATATGGACTCGATGTGTTAGCCCTTAACCGATTAGGATAAGGTGCTTTAGCAATAAGCGCTGGGTCCATCATAGGAGAAGGAAGTGTGTGTGGACCCGATCCCAGAATAGAAGTGGGGATCGTCTGTGGAGGAGTAGAAGAGGTGGGCTGAGGTGTAGAGCCTAGAGGGAAATGGAGAATAGGCTCGCGAGAAGGCGATGGGGTAGAAGAACAAGAATCAGAAGCAGAAGCATGTGTGTGAGGGAAGGTCTCAGCCGGGGTGTTGATAGGATTTTCAATATCATCAACTTCTTCCCCAACATGGTTATCCAGCATTCTCCCAGATCTCAACGTGGTGATTGCATTCATATGATGTGAATAGCCAGGATTGGGTAAAGGTTGAGCTGGGAGTTTCCCTTTCTCTCTTGCACTCATTTCGGCCTTAAGTCGGGCAATCTCAGCTTCCATCGTTTTGATACTCTCAGCTTGGGACGCTGAGTTTTTCTTTATCTCACCAACGGAAGACCTAACCTCGGCCGACACTTCCATGAAATTTGACAGGAGTGATTTCATGGTTTGAGCGACTTGAGAGAACTCGTCAGAACAGGTCGACTGCATAGGATTAGACGGTGCAGGAGTGTTGACCTGGTTTTGGAAATTTTGTGACTGGTAGGGGTGCTGGGTGAGTTGAAGTGGTTGTTGTTGTGGTGGAGGGACCCGTTGGAATTGATTAGGGTTTGGAACCGTGTTTTGGGATTGGTTCCAAGCAAAATTCGGGTGATTCCTCCAACCCTGATTATATGTGGAAGAAAAAGGGTTGTTTCCAGGTCTTTGAAATGCGACATTGGTATGCTCGAGACCTCGAAACTGAGAGTTTAATGGACATTCATCCGTCAAGTGAGAAGGATCAGAACAGCACCCACATACAGTTTTGGAGAGCGACATTGGGTTTAGGGAGGCTGCTAAAAATTTGTATTCTATAGCGTCGAGCTTCTTTTGCATTGCTGCCATCTCAGCTCGAACACCTATGGACACGTCTATTTGGTGTACGCCACCCCTACTCGATGGCTGGGTTCCACTCCCCCACTGTAGTGACTTTTCAGCGAACTCTTCTAAATATCTCCAAGCTTCTCCATCATCCTTGGTCATGAAGGTGCCTTGACACATGCTTTCAAGGTTTTGTTTAGTGGTAGGGTTAATGCCCTCATATATGATTCAGCAAAGATCCCATCTCGGGATGCCGTGATGTGGGCATTGAACCAAAAGATCCTTGAATCGTTCAAAGCATTTTGAGAATGGTTCAGCCGGAAGCTAGGAAAATTGATATAGTTCGCTACGGATTCGAGCTGTCTTTTGCATAGGGTAGAATTTCTTAAGGAATGCCGCAACGAATTCTTCCCAATTCGTGATGGAGTTTGCGGTGGTGTTATACAGCCACTTCTCGGCTATATCGCACAAATTAAATGGAAAAAGTCGTAGACGCATGGCATCCACAGAAAGTTGTGATGTACCCATCATTGCGCATATGTTTTCAAATTTGGTAATAAAAATGTACGCGTCTTCAGTCTCGAGACTGTGGAATTTGGGTAGAAGGTTGATGTACTAGGGTTTAATCTCAAAGTTATCCCCGTTGGCTGGTGGAATGGATAAGCAGGTCGAGAGAGGACCTCGCAAAGGGTAGAACCTCTCTTGGAGAGAGATGCGGGGAGGATTCTGCGCACCAACAGACAGGGGCAGAGCAGCGGTAAAGAGGTTTGATGGAGATGGATCCATCGGTGTGGGTGTGGTGGTGGGTAAAAGAAATGTAAATGGAGAAATACCGACTTCGGAGTCGATCGAGGGGACGCGGACAAGTCGGGCACTAGAATCCCGTGTCCAGCCTATCTTGTACTAAAAGGGGTTAGTACAAGTGGCAGCATGATTTATAATTAGGGGAAATGAAGTGAATGCGGTGTTTGTTTTGAAAAATGATACGGATTTTGAAAATATGATGCGATCACAACAAATGCAACAAGCAACCCTAAAATTTATGGTCACCTAGGTCAAACCTCTAGACCGCTCCTAACTTCCAAAAGACAAGTCGCAGGATAAAATCTTTCACTGCCTTTTTGTTTCTCCTGTGGCGAGGTAAGTGCCAGGTAAGTGGGAGGTTCTCCACTACGTAAGTAGTGGGCCTAATTAAGTAACCACTAGCCTTCGACACACTTTCCGTAGACACCACAAAAAGAAACACGGATAAGCAATGAATTACCCACGGCCTTCTTCTGTCCTAAGTGAGCACGACGGTCCTTAGAGTCATCTCTAGATATTTTTTAATTAATGAGGGTAATGCGGATGCAGGTTTGTGATTTTTTGGGGCTTAGGAAGTGTAATGAACTCCCCACCTAATCTGGATTTGTCCGTGCCCCTTAATATCCGTATTAATTATGCAAACAACCACAAAATAAAAAACAAGCACAATTTATTTTGCTTTCTGCGGCGCTGCGATTTTTGCAAAGAAGCCTGCAACAAATTGTTGATTGGAGCAGATTTAGGAAGGAGATAAGAAAGATAGAGGTTACCTGAGAAAAATTTTCCAGAGAAGCCCTCAACAAGCCGTGGAACCGCCGCAATAAGGAGCTAGGGCCGCGGAAACGCGGTGTCTTAATGGGATCTCTGCACAGAAAAATTTGGTACTGCTCCTGTTCAACTCCTGAGCTCTCTGGAATTCTCCAAATAATTTTCCAATTTCACAGCAAGCTCTAGATTTCCTTGCAATTAACCACAACAAATCGTTTAATGTTTTGCGTGAGTTTTGATCTTTAAAAATATAGATGGAATAAACTTTTCAACTCAAATTTCAAAAAATGAACAAATAGCACACGATCCCCGGCAACGGCGCCATTTTGATTGAATGCGATTTTCCGTTGTGTGTTGGTTTGTAGAAAATTGTATTTAGAAATCACAACCAAAAAAATATTTTGACCGCTATCAATAACGGTGTCGGATGTAGATCGTTAGCGAGTGCGGATCGTCCACAGGGAAAGTGTAATCCGTTCAATTTCCGAATTAGATGAGTTGAAAATTTAAGGAAAAGAAAAGAAAACAATTCATGATTTGTAATTGAAGATTAAGAGTATGAAAAATCTAGATCTAAAAGAAACATTAAAAACAAGAATTGAGATGTGTGATAATTTCCAACCAACAATCAAGATTAGAAGTATGGCTCGTAGGAGTAGATCGGATCTATAGATGTGATGAGATCTAATGATTACTCATTCTTATCCTTTAACGAATTGGTACTAGATCAATGCAAATTCATCGAGGTTTAAGGATCTTGCGAGGAAATTAGGGATTTCGCAACTCATCCTTTGTCCTTTCGATGGATCGCATTCAAATTCTAGCGTCTAGTTAATCAAATGGTCAATAAATGTTCCCTAGTTTCGAGTGAACACAATCAAGAAAGCATCATCTCGAAACTAGGTCATTAATCATTTGATTCACTAGAATTTCCAAACATTATAGGATTTAAGAATTGTAAAAATATCTAAATCATCATCATCTAAAGATCGTCACAACTTCTACACGAGCGGAGATTAGTCAAACATCATGATCACAAACACAATCACAAATTGAGATCTAATCATTATGCTTGAATTAAAAGATAAGCAAGAATATAGAAAATTCACCTTTATTTATCGACAAATTTCATTACAACTCTCTTGAATTTACAAAAGGAAGGAACTAGATCGTCGATTTCGGCTTCGCTTGGCTCCTTGAGTCGCGGATCGGCTTGGATCTCTTGCTCCGTTGAAATCCGGCGTCGCTTCTAAAGGTTGAAGGCTCTCATGCTTGAATTGCTCTCGGGATCTTGATTTTGAATTGGGGTTTGGATTTGAGGCACAAGTTGTGTCACTCAACTTGTGGGTAGAAAATGATGGTGATTCTTAAACACCATTCACCCTAGCTCTAGGCTCTCTTTTATAGACTCCCAAAACCATAGAGCTAGGATTTGAATTTGAATTTTCCCTCCACAAGTTAGTTAGCCAATATTTGAATTTCCCTCCAAAAGTTAGTTAGCCAATATTTGAATTTCCCTCCAAAAGAGCCTTCTAGAAATAGTTTGTTACGCCGAGCCTTCTAGATGCGCCACGTGGAGCTTCTGGGGTCTTCTGGAAGCTTTGGCCGTTAGAGGTAAGCACGTGACGAAATTTGGAGGCTTGATGACGTCATACCACCGCGGATCCGCGGCTCCAAGGGGGTTTGGGCCGCGAATCCGCAGACCTATAGTGGCCTTGGAGCTTGTATTTTTCTCTGCTGACTTAGGCTGACATATGGGCCTTGTTCTGATATGTTTAATTTTGTTAGGCCTTCTATATTGCTACCAGATCTTTAGCCTTTGAGTTGGCGTATCTTTTATCAGCTCTTTTCCCAATTTGGTCTCTGCTTCTGGAATTTCCTGCATTAGACCCCAAGACAAGAGTTGCGCAATACAAGGGTGATGCGATGCCATGAAAAACACACAATTTCCTTAAAAGTGCCAGTTTTAGTATACAGTACAAGCAATCCAGTATTTTGTATGTGTTTTGCTAATATGCGTGATATGAATACCGGATACCTATACATGAATGCAAAAGGTAAGGAAATTGCCGTGTTAGAAATGCAGTATTTTCGACTGATCAATCCCCTTTTCTTAATGTCGACTATAGCTTCCTTATTCCTCTGTAAGTCCGTTAAGGTGGGTTTAGTATCCTAATACTAATAATTGATATCTTGCTTCGAACTGACTCATGAGGGCTGGTTAGAGATCAAATTTCCTAAACCTAGTTAAGGTTTAATAAAGCTCTACTATGACGGAGAGGAGAATACCTCCGTTAAGAATTACCGCTAATAACTACCTCGTCCCAGCCTTACTAGCTGAATACGATGCTTTTCGCCCACTAGCTAGCCGAGTCAAGAACTTCATAAACTGAGGAATGGAGAATACCTTGCCTGACTTGATGAGCTAACTCTCAGTGAATGATCTCTTCCTTTCTTAAGAACAGAACTAGTAACCCTCCCTCCGGGAGCCTCAGGTTTCCTTCAGTTAGTGGAACAAAGTGCTTCCTTTAGAGAAGAACGAGTGTCACGGATGTCGTGTTTGACTAGTTCCTTAACTTACGACTCTCCGGTTAGAAAGACCTCCTCCTTACAGACTTTGTCCTATGCTTCCAGCAAGAAAGAGCTTAGGCATAGTAAAGTAAGCCGTATAGCACAGGAGCCCCTATTCGAGTAAGGTATTTATTACTTTTATTTAAAGCAAAGGAGCTCGAGGGAATCAAGAGCTAGCCCGACCAACCCGTCGATCCTAACATTTTCTTCGCTCCCGTTAGCGCCATGTTTGTAGTTTTTCATAGAATTCCCCTGGCCCATTGCCAGAGAATGTTACATGCTGGAAAGAAAGTCATCCGATAGGGAATACAGACAGAACAGATAGGACATCCGAAAAACAAAATCAAAATCGATAGATTATGGCGGCGCTTTTCACTATCAAAGTCGAAAGCAAGCTCCCAAGCGCAATCCATCTCTGGAAAAAGCCGAAGGAGAGAAAGAAAAGCTCCCGATCCAGGCGGCAGTTATAAATTCGGTTCCACAGGAAGAAATAAACAAGGATTCCTGTATCTACTAGGGAGTAGAATTCTTGGTTAGGGATTATGACTTACCAAGAGCAAGAGCCCTGTCTCTTGACAAAGGCTTTCTTTACTTACTTCTCCTTCTACGAATATTTCTCATCCAAGGCATAGCTTTCTTTGGCTTCCGCGGATCGCTTCAATATAGTCTCATGTCTTTGAGGAACCACTCGACCGGGCCTCCCTCTTCAGTTACGGGACTAATTCTTTCCTTTCTGCCAGCCTATAAGTTTTTTCAGTTAGACTCTCTTTCTTGTCTCGACCATGTGGACCCTTTTTTTTTTCTCTAGCTGACTTTACTTGATTTTTTCTTCTTCCGTAGAGATTCACGATTCTCTATCTTTGCTTAGTAGGGATAGCCTTTCACGCCCAGAGTCGGATTCAAATACTTCAATACTCCGAATTCATACCTTTCTTACCTTTATTCAAAACCGGGAGGGACCTCCCCTATTGAAGTTTCATCCTTTCATAAATCTCTCTTTCCCTTCAACTAAACTCCCATTAAATACTTTTTTGAAGCCGATGAGGATGCCACTGGGGAGCTTGCTTGTTTTTCTCTTAGCTTCCCTTCCTTCACTCCAATTTTGGAAACTGGGACTAGTTGATACACAGATGATGAGGGGGTTCCGTTTTCATAACTAAAGTTTAGTAGCCATCTTCCAGTTATTCTTTGACAACGAAATAAATAGAACGTGGCCTCAGTGCCTATTCAGATTCAAAACATTAGATATTGGTCCCTACTTCCTGTCAAACTAAGTCTCCACATTCGAAATCTTAGAAATAAGGACGATAAGGCAAACTAATCATTCAAAATGCTAACTGCATGAGCCGGGTGAGAGAAAACAACCTTCCCGGTCACTTTAATTTACAACAAACATCGGGATGAGCGCTGGGAATTTCGTATCCGGCCTAAGAGCAAAAAACTAGAGGGAGCCTGGTGTATTTGTTCATTAGGTAGCGCATTTTAATACTTCTTGTAGAATCTTTCATTGTTGAACGTGCCAATAGGGTAGGGAGATGAAAACAGATTCCTCTGCTTACTACGTAGATATCGCGGTCCAAAGAGACCCCTAATCGAGAAGAATGTGCTTTCCCTGTACCTGAAGAGCCATTGATTCCCTTTTGGTCTTATTGTGACTTGGAAGGCAACCTATCTCTATTCATTTCTTCTACTTCTAGCTGCTAGAGAGGTTCCCATTGAAAGAGATGAAACGCAAGTATATTGATCCACTCCTTCCCGATTGAATGAAAGAGAAGCTTATGAAGGCAATGCAGACCTCTCTTTTGTGGCGAAAGAGCACTTAACACTTTCTCTTTCTTAAAGTGACGCATTTGTGATCTAATCAACAACTTCCGAGATCGAATGAAAGACCGGGTTTTGGTTTCATCCATGAGAAAGTCTTGGCCACCGACTCAAGCGGGAGAAATGGGCAGTCCCCATTCATTGTATTGCAGAGAATAGGGACATCATTAGCGTCCCTGAGCCTCAGAGCGGAAACTCTGATCAACACTGTGTTGGCGATCTATTTTACCAGCTCTATTTTGTAAGTTTATTTTTGAAAGAAGATGAGACAATTGCACTCTCGCCATAGATACCAAACAGCAAGCACAGGGAGTGACGTTCCTTATCAGGACGGCGCGAAAGTTCTTACCAGCCGCAAGCGCGGAAGAAGGAGAGAAACATCAGGAATTGCGTATTACATAAGTCCTATTCCAGGCCCTCTTCCTGAATTTTTCCACGTAGATGAGGAGGTCCCACTCTTCAATAGGTTGATTTGGAATCCGTATGGACCCGAAATCAACTCAGCAAGAAAACGGATTCTGTAAGAAAACTCCTGCATAATCCGTTTTCTTGCTCGCTGTTAAGTCCTTTATTTTCGTATATGGCACTGAGTAGTTCCTGTGGAAAAGGAGATCGAGTCTTTGAGAATCACGGTATCTACAAACCTCGATGAAGATACCACTGAATACGTGAGGTCCAGGTTGCTAGATTTAGAGTCGCTGGACGAGAGGCGATTGAATGCTTTTGAAAACCTTGAGGCATACAGATCCCGGATGTTAAGGCATATGATCTATAAGTTAGACCTATATTTCTCCGGGGTAACTTGTACTAAAAGTTGCTGACTTTGACTATAACGGTGAGCCAATCCTCCAAGTCAAAAATGAGCAAGAAACGATAGATAGGAAAACTGGCCCTTTTCTCGTTAAAGAGGCCCTTCAGAATGGGTGCTATAATTTGTTAACATCGAATTCCACTGCCAGGTGTTATAAATGGGTGTTGTTCAAAGACATTTTATTAATGATTCAATAAACTTCGACATTTTTCTAATTCCTTTTTCTTTGTTATGTCATCATAAAAATAAGATGTTGAGTTATCGATTATGTTGTGATGTATGTATGCTTATATTCTTCTACTTTGAATGCAGATTTTCTTTGAAATGTTATATGCCACAAGTTTTTGATGCAAGTATGAACGTCGGCGATGTTAGGTCATGCCTTAAAGACTATGCATGTATGATGACAGGCGACAATACTATGTGATGGTGTGATATTACACTATTCAAATGCTCGATGGAATATGATCCGAACTGAATTACAGAATTAGTCTTCCATAACTATTTCTTACAAATATCTTCATGTTTTTGTTTTAATGACATTTTGAAAAATCAAAATTGGGAATTCTTTCGCAAGCCCCTTTCTCCTATTCTTGGCTCTCTGTCCTCTGTTTCGAGCTCTCAAGCTCCGTCCAAAAACCAATATCTATTTCTGTCTTTCTTCTCAGGCACAATGGATTCGGCAAATAGATATCTGTCTTTAATAGCCGATCAAGAACTCCGCGTCTCAGAGCTAGGTCCCTTTCTTTGGCTTGGTCCTCGAGGCGGGGATCATGTTCTCGTTCAAGCTCAAGCAGCTCAGGGAAAGCGTATCGGATCACAGAGTAAAAGCCACTAGCCCCTTTGTTTGAAAAGTCGAACAGTGTCCCGTTACTCACTAACGGAACAAGAACGATTATGTGATCCGCCTGATTGAACTTTACGAACTTCAACTAACTTCACTTACAAAGCGGGTTTTGTCCCTTACCAATAGAACAGATACTACCTTTTTACAACCTTCAAAAAAGTGACGACTTACAATGAACCCCACTCGATAGATAAAGACGATACAGAAATAGATACCACTAGCCGTAACGTCATTAGTGGATTCTCTGATCCTCCCTCGAGTACTCAGCTTACCGAAAGGAAAAGAGATTTGGAACTTCACTTACAGCTGGAACTCAAAGGTTGATTTCATTAGATGACTTAAAAGAAAGGGATGATCACTTATCCACTTGAAAGACGAACTTCTTTCTCCGACCTTGACTCCACGGGAACTTCTCTTCGGAACTTACACGTAGACTTAACAAAAAAAGGAACGAAGAACGCTTCTGGAACGGTAAACGAAAAAGTACACATTATACGACGAGACGCTTACTAGACGCTTGCAGACTGAAAGCCGGGAATGAGTGCTTACCTAAAGAGTGCTAGCGAAAATTAAAAAAAAAGGATTCTAGTTTAGTAGTCAACCGCAACTGCCGCTTGAAGAGGGCCCCAATAAGGAAGAAAAGGGGCGAGCTAGCTTCCTTTACTCTGCTGTCCTCTCCCGGTTTTCGAGATTCCTCTCCTTTCTTTGGTCTTCGAGCAGAGCTTAAGTTCTCTTCTTTTTCTTGTCTCGATTCAAAGTCCGCAATAGCTGTTAAAGACCTAGGGGATAGGGTAGCTGTAGATGCACTCGTACGGGATTTGGTGAAAGAAAGTAGCAAGTTAGTTTCGATCTCTCTCTCGGGAGCAAGTAAGCTAGTTTTCGGACTCACAGGAGCCCTATTGAGCTGCGCAATCATGCTTCTTTCGCCTTACTTACCGCGTATCCAAATGAATAAATTGAAGAAGTCAAGTGGTTTGGTTGTTGTGGCACCGGAGGCCTACAGGGTAGCCGAACTGCTTACGAGGGGTGCTGTACGCTAACGGTAATTACCTCCCAGGAAGGGGAGCCGCAAAAAAAGAGACCCTAAACAAACTGTATTAGAGCAGCAGTCAGACTCGTTGCAAGAAAAGGTAGTTGAATGTGTTAGGCGAAGAGAATATAGCACGTAAAAGCTTATAGAGTCGGTAGTTCGACGGCTTAATGCTTGCCAGAGAAAGTTCTATAGCCATCCAGATAAAGACATGACCATATGATTTCATAGAGAGCGCCTTTGGGCTCCTTTTAAATACCAAAAAAGTGTGTATTCATGTCAGGATTTTGCGCTGAGGAGGCCTTTGCTCTGTTGGGACGAGCTGGTCGAGATATGGTGTCCAGTCACTCACATCGGTGAAAGCTGCGCTATGCCACCTGTCCTTACCCTGGGAGTACTTCTTTAGCAAAGCTAACGGTAGGTCAGACAGGTCTGGGACCATACTTCCTTTCATAGGCTGGAGCAAACTTTACGTTTACATAGCTATGCCCTTTAGTTGCATGTTCAATCTAGGCAAGACAGACCCTACTTGCTGGTTTATCCATCATCCAATTCACAACAAATCAGATGAAAGCCTGAGACTTTTCACCTACTCAAACGAGATTGAAAACTACTATTCCGTCGAATCGGAAAAGGTTTCGAAGAGCGCAGAAGGGAACTTTACAACTTCTCGGTGGTCAGATCTGAAGGGGAGATTCATGGGTAACTTCGGAGGGTGGGGAAGGAAGAGCTGGTGTGGCGCGTCAAACACCCTCACGCAATGCCGCGAACAAGGAAGGGTGGCGAGTGGGAGAAGAATTCCTCCCCTTTCAAGAACGGTGTGGATATGGTCTATAGTATAGCTAAAAGAAGAAGTCGAATCATAAGCAACTGGGCAAGAAAATGCCGCTGCACAAAGGGCCATAGCGTAGCTCGAGCCAGAGCTTTTTTGTTTTCCAACTAAGTTCCAGTCCGCCAAGGAGTGTGAGTCTTGAACAGAGGCATCAAAAGCCGAGCCATAAAGACTCAGCACCACCTACTGTTTCAACCGTAGAGTCGACCGAAACAGAAGACTTAGGAGAGATAGACAATGAAAGAAAGCAATGGACTTTTCTTTCAAAAATACAAGCATAATATTTAGTCAAAAAAATCCACGTGGGATCCGTAAGGCATGGGCTTAATATCCTTTTCAAGGTAGTGAATACTTGCTCGACCAACAGGGAGAGGGGAATTTGCTGCGACGTCAAATCCCTTCCTTCATCTTTTTTATGGGATCCAAGAAAACTAGGCTCTCAGAAGCAATCCATGCTTTCAGAATGAAGAGCCCCGTAGGCAAATTGGGATTCCCATACTCGTCAGTTTAACTGAAGACTGATAGCAATGTTCGAGACCAACAAGACAAAAGAGAGCAGAAATCGATACAGTAGCGCCCGGAGCGGTTCCGATAACAGATCCAAGATTCGTCACCGAGTAATGATGATCTATAAGCACATGGCGTAATTTCCGTCAGTGGGCATTAACCACACGGGCTATGTATGAGCTATGCCGAACTCATCTGGACCGGGGGTTTACGTACTATATCATTCAACGTATAAACGCATATTCCAGAAAAGGAGTGGAGCTGGAAAGTCTATGAGTCACTTCTCCCTTAGTTGCCACTGATCGATTCATCTATAGCCTCGGCTAAGACCCACGATTCCTCCATGCGCTTAGTCAAAGATAAGTAGCCAATTCGGTTACCAAACACTCCCCGCATGAATATCCCTATACTCCCTTACCCCTACACACCTTGTAATCATTCCTATACACCTCGCATGATTCTTTTTCAATCCACCGGCCCGGCCCCTATCACGTAAGGCCCAGATCCCCAATCTCCCCTCCTCGTCCCGGAATTTTCGTATAACTTAGCTGAAGGAGTCCTAAAGCTTATGACGAAACTAAAAAAAAAACAAAAAAAAATGGAGTTGACTTGAGCAAGAAAACGGATGTGCTACCGCACA
Organism: Agapanthus africanus; assembly: GCA_030015575.1. Lineage (NCBI taxonomy): Eukaryota > Viridiplantae > Streptophyta > Magnoliopsida > Asparagales > Amaryllidaceae > Agapanthus > Agapanthus africanus. Next base: position 1,010,063,759 of record CM057337.1, on the reverse strand, counting down.
ACGGCTTTCGCGCTAGCGCTTACTCCGTTGTTTGGTCGTGCCGGGTAAGGTGATAGTCTGTTGCTCCTAATCTTCTTCTTCTTAGCTTTGGATTTCTTCTTTCAATACAAGACATAGAACTACTAAATCTTTCCATTCCATCCCAAGAGTTAAGCGAATCGTAATCTAGCGCAAGAGTTGAAGTGAGCAAGCATGGAAGCGATAGCACACAGGTTAGCCTGGAGTGGTCAGTAGTGCTTCGTTCATTTATCTGTCCACGTAGTAGTAGGTGAAGCAAGCGGTTCCTTCCCAGCTGCTGCGATGTGAGACATTCCACATCTCTCTTCTCTTTTTCCTCCCCGTTCTGCCTTGATTCATTCCCGTCCATTGAAGCATTCTTGTGTACCAGCACAGAAAAGAAAATGTGTTATTCATGAACCACAAACGGAGCTAGTCCGATCAGCACCCCATCTAGCATCATGCATAGTAAGTATGATTTTTTTTCTTTATCAATGTCGGTAGGAACATTTATTTTCCTGGCAAGAGAAAGGAACAGTCGCTCGAATAGTTCGTGCTCATAGCTTGGGATCAGGTGTGGCCGGTCAGGATCAGAGTACAGGTACTGACTTAGTTACAGTAGCGGACTATATCAATAGTACGGGGGCTTGCAGTTAGCTTTCATTTTTGATTTCTTTCATAGAAGAGGTGCGTAAACCGATTTATCAGCATGGGTAGGAGTCAAGATGCTTCCTTCTTCCAATACCGGAAATGTGGAAGACTAGAGCATGGGCAGATCTTTCCATTTTATTTCGAGAGACTAGAGCGAGCGCACGGGATTCACTGAGCTTAGCATGGAAGCGATAGCACAGAGCAGGAGGTTAGTGTGAAGTGGTTTTCGGTAGAGCATCGACTCATTGATTTTGGTTAGCCTAAGTGGCGAGTCAATCCAAGAATGTGATATAGAAAGGTTATTTCACTGATACACTATGGTGGGGTCCGCTCGTTTGTCCATGCATGAGCAAAGAAGCATAGCGTGGGTAGGGATGAAGTTGTAGGGTTACGTAGTACGACAGCAAGGTTTAGGGAGGCATCGTCCATGTCGTTTTTCAAATTTTTGCCGTACTAAAGAACCCTAACTTAGAATCTTAACTAGAGATTTAGACGAACTAACAATGTAAACACTTTAAAGCTAAGTGAATGAGGAATACAACCTTTGTAGATCGTTCCTTCACTTCTAAAGCTCTGTGTAGTAGTCCCTTCGCTCCAAGTAGTGAACACCCGAACTCTAGTAAGGGTTCACATGAAGAAATGAACAAGCTTGCTCGAAGTTTTCAAGGCCGAAGATGATCTACGTCAAGGAGACTGAAGCTCATGCTACCTCTTCACTAATGGTAGATTAGTGAAGCAAACACCTAAACTAAATGGCTAATATAGTAGAGGATGATGAAGTAGGAAGTGGACTCACTTTAGATTTAATTTTCTCACAAAATTTTCTCACTTAGAAAAAAGCTAGCAATCTTTTTCTCAATGAAGAAGAAGATGAAGTGGTGATGAGAATGAAAACTCATGAGGTGAGAATAGCAACCATGGGTGAGTTAGTGTCATACACTAACTCATGTAGAGACTAAACTAAACTAAAGATAATGGTTAGGTTAATAAATATCTTAAGTAAAACAAATTAGTTGACTAAGTCAATGAACGCTTGAAGCTTCTCCAAGCATCTAGCCATGAGATAATTCCATCAATTTGTGAATTACTTGGATAAATATAAACCCTAGGATTATCATAAGTATGGTATAAGTCTCATACACCCATGTAGCATGTGGCATCAAACATGACGTGAATGAAATGCACATTACTATATATCACATATATACTAAGGCACAAAGTGAGAAAAAGAAATGTTTAAGTGAGCTAATATTAGTTAATGTAAGTTAATATATCAAATATATAATTATACATTAAATTATCAAATCAACACATGATTTAATAATCCGGCTATATCACATACAACCGACTAATATTATATCTAACAACTTATCGAATCAACACTTGATCCGATAACCCGGCTATATCACATATAACCGACCGATATCATATATCATGAGAATAGAATGCGTTATCACATACACGCATTAATCTCGGTACCGCACATATCACATATGTGCTCCTGCTTCATTTCGCATGAACCAGGAAACTTCTGTGTCGGACTTTAAAGACTCGTCAATACGCCGGTAGTTGGTGATGATCATATCAAACACCCACAAGCTGCAAGCGGTCTGCTAAACGTAACGGCCACCCGGGTATAAAGAGATCAGAAGATCAACAAGCAAGCCTTCTCATACTCCTGCGAATCCAATCAGTAACACTACCATACAGTCCGGTCTCTTCGTCAGATATATCGCATATCACAGCCTGGGGGTGGTATAACGTCAGACCCTAATAGCCTGATAAGTCATGCCGATGCGAGGTCCATAACGGTTCGAGAAACTACTGATAACACTTACTGGTAGATCTCAGCAACCCTGACCAAGGATTTCCTGTTATGGCCAATCAAGCATAGCGCAACATCAACCCCCAATACCGGAAGAGACGAATCCCCTCCTATCGCTCATTGCCACCATGTGACTCGGGACTGTACCCAAAAACCACCTTTTTGCGTGATCTCTTGACCGTGGTATGGTGGAAATCAAAGCACAGTGGGAATCACACAAGACTCTATGACGATCTCGGGTTGACAGACTAACCTGTACCAGTGTCACCAGAGAACTGCTATCTGACGATAGGTATAATACCATCTAGGAGTTCTCGGCGAGTCCGTTCAGTGTACCCAGTCTCCACTGAGCACCCATATACCTTCTCTGATGTCAAACACCAATGGATATGGGATCATCCATCGCCCATCATATGGGTCAAGAAGCGCATACGCTAGTCTACTCTGGAGTATCGATGCCCTGTCTCGATACTCCCACGACTAGGAACATTTGAAGTATGTACTTGCCAACTACCTTGTCCCTACTAGTATGATCTGCATCATAATCCTGGTAGTCAAGTATTCATCCTAAGGGCTTTATCAACCTGTAATAGAGAGACTATAAGTGTACATGTTAAGATAAAGAGCAACCAAATAACCTACTATCATGTCGAGCAAGAAAGTCTTCCCTATATATGTCCAAGTATCCACTACAATATACATCACATGTACAGTAATGGCCTCTAGGGCATACATTTAACTAACAATCTCCCACTTGCACTAAGGCAATTTGTTGCAGTATCTCATACTCAACGTCCTATAGAAGTCTCTCTAGGGAAAGGCCTTTATGAGTGGATCCGCTGTGTTATCCTTCGTGTCAACTCTCCTGACCTCGATCCTTTGGAGATCAACCATCTCCCTGATTAGGTGATACTTACCTCAGAATATGTCTGGAACGTTGATGGGACCGGCGTTCCTAGGCCAAAGCCACAACTCCATTTTTGTCACAATACCAGTTATTGGACGCTCAATGGTAGGAACCATGTTCATCTCATGAACAAGAAATGCCCAGACAGCCACTTTGGCTGCATCGTTGGTAGCGTTGTATCCAGCCTTTATTGTCTAGTATGTCATGGTATCTAGCTTGGAACTCTTCCAACATACCGTCCCTCCACTGAGGGTAAAGACAATGCTTGTGACTGATTTTCAGTCGACCTTATCACTATGGAAGCTCGAACCAAGAACATTCATTTAGTGCTTCTCAAGTACTTAAGAATGTCTTCCACAGCTGTCCAGTGATTATCCTAAGATCTCATTGATTCCTTATCACTACACCTAGTGAGTTAGCTATATCTGGTCTGGTACATAACATCGCACACATGATAGAGCCTACTGCCGAAGCATAGGGTATCCCTTGCATGTGAGCTCTCTCCAAATCAGTCTTGGGAGACATCTTTTTGGAGAGAGTGATCCATGAGTAAGTGGGCGAACCACCACGCTTAGAATCTTCCATACTAAACGCCTTTATTATGGTGTTTAATGTACCTGGATTTGGGACACTCCTAACATCCACTTAGATCTATCACCATAGATCATAATCCACAAGATGTAGTAGGTATCTTCCAGATCTTCTATGGAGAATCTCCGTGATAAGAGGAGCCTGACCGAATGTAGCATAGGAAACCATTTCCTATCAAGAGTATGTCATCTATGTACAATACGTGTAAGACAACCTCACTCTCTACAACCTTCTTGCATATACAAGGTTAATCTACCATTTCGATGAAGTCAAACTCTTTGACTGCCACATCAAAACAGATGTTCCAACTCCGCGATGCTTGCATTGATCCTGATGGACTTAAGCATAGCTTTGAAAGTCTCGAGTTTTCCATTTACACCAAGAATCTTCTCAAGATCCATTTTCTCCCGATGGGTTTTACCCCTTTATGTGCAACATTCAAAGTCATATTTTTTTGGTGTATATGGATTCCATCTTTGTTCGGATAGCATCCAGCCATTTCACAGAGTCCCCACTCGTGATGGCCTACCTGAACCTTGTTGGGCCATCATCAACCATGATGCAATCCTCACTCCCACTGTCACAGAGAAGACCGTAGTATCTCTTAGGTGGATGAGGAACCCTCCCAGATTTGCGGAGAGGATGACGTTCGTTGGAGACTATTGAATCCTTTGGTATCACAAAATCATCAGCTGTTAGTTTGTCTAGCTGGAACTCCTTCCAGTTCTACCTCATGACTATAAATTTCTTCACATGAAAATCCTTTTCTAAAAAGGTGGCATGCTGAGAAACAAAACACCTTTTGCTCCTCAGATTGGTAGAAGATATTCTCTCGCAAATGTTTGGGATATCCTAACAAACTTATACAGAACTGACCTTGCCTCGAGCTTGTCTGGATTTTGCTTTTCAACATAGGCCGGATAACCCCATATCTTAACTTTTTTAAGACATGGTCTCTTCTCATTCCATATCTCATATGTAGTGGTAAGAACTAATTTGGATGGAACCCCATTCAATAGGTATGCAGCTTCTCAAGTGCATAACTCCAAAAGGAATCGGGTAACTCAGCAGTTTTCATCATAGAGCACGCCATATCTCACAGGGTGCGATATCTCCACCCCGATACACCGTTGTGCTGTGGTGTACTCAAAGGAGTAAGCTGAGAAAGAATCATATTCTCCTTTAAATAATTCAGGAACTCCATGCCCAAGTATTATCCTCCTCGATCACATCGAAGGAACTTAATACTTCAACCCTTCTGGTTCTTAACTTCAAGCCTATATTCCTTGAATTTCTCAAAAGTTTCAGACTTGTGTTTCAACAGGAAAATATGTCAGAATCCTAAGAGAAGATCAGTGAATATAATGAAGTACGAAGAACCAGCCCTGGCATTTGTAGACATAGGACCGTATACATCATCATGTATCCATCCCAAGAGTTCAGTAACTCTTTCTCTATTTCCAGTAAACGGAGTATTGGTCATATTACCTTTGAGACAAGACTGGCAAGTATCATAAGATGAAAATTCGAACAGATTCTCATATTCATCCTTATGTAACTTAGCTGGTCGTGTCGTATTGATATGATCTAGTCTATAATGCCACAAGTTGGATTCGTTCATTTCTGAACTACTCCTCTTGTGTGTGTTCTATATACTTTGAACTGTGGTTTGATTTAGAACGTATATGCTATTATATAACGTGCCTGACCCAATCAACTCTTGATTAAGGAAAATGTTCACAACATAATCCTCCAATACAGAATTATATCCTTCTTTAACTCAATAAAGAATTTGATGTAATGTTGTATATCAGGTTCGGTATCTAATAAAATTTGTTAAGAATCAATGTATTTACCATTTGGTAATACAAGGTGATATTTGCCAACTGATTTGGCTGCAACAATTGCACCATTCTCTAACACTTAGAGACATATCACCCAATCTCAGTTTTCTACCTTTCTGTAGCCTATGTAAAAAATTACATACTTAGGATTCTTATCCGGTATCTTATACCTAGGACGTAGAGAATACTGAGAAACAGTTCTCGGTAACGAACTCACCCGAAGAATATGCATCAACATGCTTATTCCTCGAATGGGTGGCATAGGAATCCGGATATTCCCTTATTTCCTGCTCAGACTTATAACAATTATAAGATAGAGCGGAACCAACGTTCCCCAGCTCAGTATAATAAGCAGGTTCGGTCAATGCATCCATATTATTATCTTGATTAAGGCGTGACAAAGTCTCTACCAGGAGAGATAGAGAAGAAAAAACTCTGCGTGCGCTCTTAAAAGATCAAATTGGTTATTATTTTATTTAATCAGGATGGCTCCCACTGTTTTTATCAAATCTTCCTTCAAACCCTAAAAGGTAAGACTAGCTGGGATTAATCGCACCCTACAATTTTGCCAATCTTTCAGCCATGCCAGTGTCGGTACTTTGAGGGAGGTTCCCCGTGCTTTCGCACGGACCTAATTAAAATAAACCTCGTTTTCCCAGGGGCGTAACCCCGTTAACACCTTTCTAGACACCTACTTGACCAGCTAATTGTAATGTGTAAAACTCTCCCAAAAGTAACTCTTACTCGCAGTGGGTATCGAGATCCAACTATCTCATAGAAGGTATGCAATCTCATTGCAAATTTCAACACTTGAAATTTTCGATAATCCTTTGCCCCAATAAATCATAAGCGCTAGCCAAGTTCAACCCGTCATTTCCTGATTGAATTAAGCCCACCCGCACGACCCTTAACATAGTCAACAAAGTCGTACGACTACCCTAATCCAGTCGCATCATATGCTTAACCAGATAAGCATTAATCAGCCACCGCACACTACGCCTTAACATAGTCAACAAACGTAGCACGAATACTAAATAGTATTTATCTGAAATGATGGAGGGCTACGACTGGTTTTTAAGAAAACCCTTTGCGTAATGAACTTGATATCGTTGTAGAATCGAGTGATTTTAAAAGGTGTGTTTTTTTAGGCTTTTACTAGTTTTGCTAAAGAGGTCACTCCCGATGAAGGGATCTCGGCTCTTTCCTCATCGAATGAGGTGCAGGATATTTCACAAATACCACTATGCAAAGCAAAAACTATAGAAGCAATCAAAAGACAAACCGGGTGGGTTGTAGCATTTGCCAGTTTCGCTAAAGAGGTCATTTCCAGTGAAGAGATCTTGGCTCTTTCCTTATCGAATAAGGTGCTGGATATTCTACAAGGTATACCTCTATGCAAAGCAATAACTAGAGCTACCAATTTTTAAAACAAGTTTCTATATCATCTTTAGGTTTCTTTTTCTTTCATTAATCTCATTAATGAAGTCCCATCAATTTATGCTTCCCAAGAATCACATAAGAAACGAAAGAATCAATATTTATTATATCTCATATATATAATATAAGCAATCGTCTCAACATATCAAGTGATCACATCACAGAATATCAGCAGCAGAAGAACATATATGAAATATTGGATATTCTAGGAATTCCGTGTTTTAAACTAAGCCAGTATAAAACACGGATTCCACGGTCGCGATGAATAGCCAAACCCACATCCCTAGACCCCTACGAGAGCAGCAAGCAATCCTACCATTTCTAGAGTTAGGAGACCCGGTCTCTACTCCTCAAGATGGTCTCCCACTGGATCTTAGAACCCGGTTACTTTTGCTATCCTCCTTGGGTCTATCCTAATGCAGAAAAGTAAATAATATACATCAATGGTGACATCATCCTCAACCCGGAAGTGACCCAATAAAAGAATATTACATACAAGTTTTTATATGAATGAAAATGAAAAACTATCATCTCACATAAAACCCCTCGGCTTGTTGGAGATAGTGCCCTCAGAGTCAATTATTGGATCACAGGCACGTGATTGCAATGATTGAGGGAAGAGCTATCCCGGTAGGACAGTCTTACTCGAGATGATAGTATGCTATCTGGTTTACCTTTATCATCGTGTACTGCTTCAGGTGACCTTACAGGTCGTTATTACACGCTGGTAGAGCCCCTAGGATTCTTGCTTGACTGCCAGCGGTATGATGGCGATCATATACGTGAGAGCTGGTGGTCTATAAGCACATCCTTAAAAGGTCCCTAGTCGTTGGAGTTTCGAGACAGGGCATCGATTCTCCAGAGTAGACTAGTGTATACAGTCGAGACCCCGACGAGGGGCGGTGGCCGGTCTCATAAGCCACTGGTGTCAGTTGCTTCACCTAAGATGTATACAGGTGCTCATTGGGTTATGAGTACACCGGACAGGACTCGCCGGGAACATGCTAGTTGGTCTTATACCTGACGTCAGATAGCAGTTCCCTGGTGACATGTGTACAGGTTAGTTCATCGACCTGGGGATCGTCATTTGTCTCGTGTGAGTTCCCACTGTACTTTGATTACTACCCTACCACGGCTCAAAGGAGTCGTGCAAACAGGTTTTAGTTCGGTACAGTCCCGAGCCACATGGAGGCAGTGAGCGGATCTTCAGGGGTTCGTCTTTCCCGGTATTGGGGGTGAGGTCGCGCTGTGTCTAGGAGAGCCATTACACAAAGCCCTCGGCCGAGACAGGAGATTTACTGGTAGGTATTCCAGTAGTATCTTAGGGTGTTCTGGGCTACACTCCGACACGACTTGTACCGCTTTTGGGGGTCTGACTTTTACCAACCCCCTAGGCCCGCCATGCGATACTCATAGACGAACGGACCGGAATGTATGGATATTATCACTGATAGGCTCAGTAGGGTGTCAGGATGAGTTCGCTCATCGACGTCCCTTTTGGTCAATAGATGGTGGCCCGTCACGTATTGGCTTATACCTCTGACGTGCTAGTGGTTAAATCCACAGCCATAGTATTGACGAGTCTTTAGAGTCCACCACACTTTCAGTTACTCAAGCTTTCGGGCGAAACGCTGTAGAGGCCATATGGAGATATGGCAGGGTCCTATCAGATACGTGCGGTATTGCACGGATCAGGATCGGACGGTTTGTACTAGTGGCTGTATGGATATATGGCAGGGTTCGATTAGATACGTACGGTATTGCACGGATCAGGAACGAACGGATATTACTAGCCGGCTTTGGTTTAAGCCGGATCCTAGTTTAGTACAGTGTAGATTTTGTCTCATTGCATTTGTATCCGGTCGGAATACAGATGCGGGTGTGTATGTACAGTATAGGGGTTTTCCTGTAATTTATTATGGGACCAGTTTTCTGGAGTTTCCAGTTTGCATTCCGTTCCGGCCGGTTTTCCTTTGTTCTTTCCCGGCCGGACCTTTTGATGGAGGGTGTTATTTACAAGTTTGCAAATAACACATTGTGGAGGGGTTTCATGCAAATGGTTTGATTATGAAAGCATCTTTTTATTCCTTTCTTTTCTATCATCATTTCTTGCATAAAGGTGATTAGGATTGATTTGTGTTTGGATGTGAGCTTTGCTTTATGATGTGGTCACCTCTTGCTTTATCCTACACTCACCTTCCTCTTGTATTTGTTTTCATATCCCTCCACCATTCTCACTTAGAGATGGCCGGCCACATTTTGATGAGGGGAGGAAAAATGAGAGAGGTTCATTTCATTTGGTGTGGGAAATTTATCATCCATCTCTTTTTTCCTTTGCTACCAAAAATCCCCAAGTTCATATCTTGTTGATTCCTCCATCAAGGCAACTTCACCACCCCAGAAGAGACTATGATTCTACACTACATTCTACAGCATATCTTGGGCGCGTCGGCTAGCCAACTTCGCGCCCGAGTTGCCTCGGTATTGAGGTAGGAGCCCGTAAAAGATGCAGACGATGTGGTGCCCTTCCGGCAAGGATGCGACGACCAGAGTTTCCGCGGGAGATCGGGACGACTACGAGAAGACCGGAGGACTCGGATCACTCGGTATATCTCTCACCCTTTTCTCTTGTTTGCTAGTATCGGTTAATGGTTACGATCCGGGTATATTGTCCGCGGTAGCGCCAGTTTAAAGTTAAGAAAAATTTTGATTCCGCATTTTGGCCTCGGATAGACGGCCGGGGCGCTGCCGTAGCGCAACACGGCTATTCAAAACACGACGATCCAATATAACATATCACAGCAACACATAACATCACATGTCATCAACGTAAGTAAATATGCATATCCCAATTGTCGTTAACGTATAACAACGAAACCGGCGATACAACACATATTACACTTATGGTCGCAGAAAAGAAAGTGAAAAACTACAACAATTGGAATCCGCAACCACCTTAGACATCATAAACCCAATGTATCACAAACTTTGGATTTCATGCCCAACCAAATGAATTCCTTAGACATCACATGCCTAATAATTATAAACCCCGCATTTTAGTCTCGATATTGAAAACACTTTCCAATAACCTGTCGGGTAATTCAACAAGATTCCTAATAACCTGATCGAATGCGTGTCGGAAACTTTAGTAGACGGCCGCACCCCCGATGCCGTCGACGAAGTGCACTAAGGCGGAACACCGTGGCCGCGAGCACCCGAACGGATGCTTTTGGCCACGGGGTTCTCCTACAGTCACTTGGTCGGGGATATGGGGCGTGGCTATCTAGTAAGGTTACCCGGCGAGTATCCGCATACACTACGTAATTGCTACGGACTTTTGATCATCATCAAAATTCCGTGGCAACCGATCAAATGAGACTAAACTGCTAGATTTATAAAATTCAAACCAGTTATCCCATAACTAATTATGTGGATTCCAAATATTGTATCACAATCACAGATAGCTAGACAATCTTAAACTTTTCGATCGAATAAACAAACACCCAAACTTTCCTAAAGAGCTCAGCACTTGAGCGGAGTTCAAAAAGTACCCAGAATATGCCACAGCTCCTATGAACCATCCGTAGAAGGGCCGACCCATGCCTCACTCATGTCGCCACGGAACTGCCGTAAACCCTAGGGTATGACCGCGGTTCCGCGATCCAAAAAGTCGAGTTTGGGTATCGTTCTTCTAGAGGGTCCACAGAATCACTTGCATGATTTTCTGAAGATTTTAAACTTTGAAAAAATCCAACGCTTGGAAAATTTCCAGCGAGGGAAAATATGGGTTATTGATATCCATTCGAACTTTTTAACGTCGTCTAAATAACCCGAATACATGTTAGAATTACGACTACGAAACACTCCGAATTGCCTTTGCAAAAAGTTATCATCACATGCAAATTTAGCAAAAACAAGCAACACCTGAAACACCAAAACCCAGAGCCTGGAACACAATACAAATTTCAACCCTGAACTGCCTAACAGAACCGAGCAGGCCGGAAATTCTAGGCATCTGGCCGGCCAAATTCCGACCGGGGGGGGTGAATTTTCTACCGTGTTCATTTTATATCGCATACAACATTCTGCAGTTCCTAAAAAAATTTTTAGAGGCCATTTAAAAGTCGACAGAAACTAGGAATGTGTATCGTGTGTTTCGGAGTTTTTTCGGTTTCATAATCTAACAAACAACGTTTAAATCTCTAGCTTGGCTCTGATACCACTTTAGGGTTACGTAGCATGATAGCAAGGTTTCAGAAGGCATCATCCATGTCGTTTTTCAAATTTTTGCCGTACTAATGAACCCTAACCTAGAATCTTAACTAGAGATTTAGACGAACTAACAATGTAGACACTTTGCATCTAAGTAAATGAGGAATACAATCTTTGTAAACCGTTCCTTCACTTCTAAAGCTCCGTGTAGTAGTCCATTCGCTCCAAGTAGTGAACACTCGAACTCTAGTAAGGGTTCACATGAAGAAATGAACAAACTTGCTCGAAGTCTTCGTGGCCGAAGATGATCTACGTCGAGGAGACTCAAGCTCATGCTACCTCTTCACTAATGGTAGATTAGTGAAGCAAACACCCAAAACTAAATGGCTAATATAGTAGAGGATGATGAAGTAGGAAGTGGGCTCACTTTAGATTTAATTTTCTCACAATATTTTCTCACTTAGAAAAAAGCTAGCAAGATTTTTCTCAATGAAGAAGAAGATGAAGTGATGATGAGAATGAAAACTCATGAGGTGAGAATAGTAACCATGGGTGTGTTAGTGTCATACACTAACTCATGTAGAAACTAAAATAAACTATGGATAATGGTTAGATTAATAAATATCTTAAGTAAAAAAAATTAGTGGACTAAGTCAATGAACACTTGAAGCTTCTCCAAGCTTCTAGACATGAGATAATTCCATCAATTTGTGAATTACTTGGATAAATATAAACCCTAGTATTATCATAAGCATAGTATAAGTCTCATACACCCATGTAGAATTTGGTATAAAACATGACACAATTGAAATGCACATTAATATATATCACATATATACTAAGGCACAAAGTGAGAAAAAGAAATGTTTAAGTGAGCTAATATTAGTTAATGTAAGTTAATATATCAAATATACAATTATACATTAAATTATCAGATCAACACTTGATTTAATAATCAGGCTATTTCACATACAACCGACTAATATTATATGTAATAACTTATCGAATCAACACATGATCCGATAACCCGGCTATATCACGTATAACTGACCGATATCATATATCGCGAGAATACAATGCGGTATCACATACGCGCAATAATCTCAGTGCCGCACATATCACATATGTGCTCCTACTTCGTTTCGCGTGAACCAGGAAACCTTTGTGTAAAACTCTAAAGATTCGTCAATACACCGGCAGTAGGTGATGATCATATCAAACACCCACAAGCCGCAAGCGTTCTTCTAAACATAACGGCCACCCGGGTATTGAGCGATCAGAAGATCAACAAGAAACCCTGCTCATACTCCTGCGAATCCAACCAGTAACACTGCCGTACAGTCCGGTCTCTTCGTCAGATATGTCGCATATCACAGCCTGGGGCGGTATAACGTCAGAACCCAATAGACTGATAATTCATGTCGATGCAAGGTCCATAACAGTTTGAGAAACTACTGATTACACTTACCAGTAGATCTCAGCAACCCTGTCCAGTGATATCCTGTTATGGCCAATCAAGCATAGCGCAACATCAACCCCCAATACCGGGAGAGACGAATACCCTCCTATCGCTCATTGCCTCCATGTGACTCGGGACTGTACCCAAAACCACCTTTTTGCATGATCTCTTGACCGTGGTATGGTGGAAATCAAAGCACATTAGGAATCACACAAGATTCTATGACGATCTCGGGTCGACATACTAACCTGTACCAGTGTCACCAGAGAACTGCTATCTGACGATAGGTATAATACCATTTAGGAGTTCTTGGCGAGTCCGTTCAGTGTACCCAGTCTCCACTGAGCACTCGTATACCTATAAGTGTACGGTAATGCCCCGGCCGTCAATCTGACGCCAAATGCGGAACAAAAACTTTTATAATTGGCGCTATCGCATACTATAACTCGGATATGCCATTAACGCTAAACTAACAAACTGTAAAGAGGGTAGAAAGGTTATACCGAACGATCCGAGTCTTTCGTTCTTTAACCATCATCCCACGCTCCTGTTGCGGTTGCTCCGATCTCGTCGATATCCGATCTGCTCGTCCAGGTGGCACCACGTCATCGGATCTTTAAACGGGCTCCCGCCTCTGACCCGAGGCAACTCGGTCATCAAGTTTGCTAAAAGAGATGACCAAGATTGATGTAGAGAATGAGTAGAACACTTTGTCTAACTTCGTCCAAAACCATGGACGAACGGTTAATGAAGTTGTCATTTGGAATGATATGAAATGAGAAATGAGCTATGAAATTTCCATACACCAAATCACATAAACTTTTTAATCAACAACCATATTTTTTTCTACCAAGTGAGAGTGAATTAATCAAGTGGGCATCCAAGAGGGGCTGGCCACTTATAAAGAGGGAGGGGAGGTGAGTGTAGGAGCAAGGGGGTAACCACAAAGGAAAAGATGTCACACAAATATCCTAAGCATGAACAAAACACATTAATGGAAAATGGTGACTCACAAATACACCTCATCAACCATTAATGCAAAACCAATGAGTCACTAATCCTAGTCACCATTCTAGAACCTTCTAGAAATACGACTCACCTCATGACTCACCTAAGTGACGAAAAGATAAATCCGCATTTAACCGAATGTTAAATAAGGGTGATAGAAAACTGGAAACTGGCAACTTCTAAAAGTGATCCCGAAACGATTTTCAGGATAACCCCGTAACTGTATAAACATACCCTCATTTGTATTATGACCGAATACAAATGCAACTGAGACAAAGATATTATATCTACTCTGTATAATATATGGATCCGGCTTAAATCAAAGCCCACCAGTATTATCTGCCCGAAATATGACACGTGCGTAAACGCACGTGCATTTTCCGAACCCTGCCATAAAACCATACGGCCTCTACAACGTTTCGCCCGAACTTGGGAAACTATCTGTGGGGGACTCTAATGACTCGTCAGTTCCCTGGCAGTGGGTTTAACCACAAGCCGTCAGCGGCACTAACTGTGCGTAACAGCTGCCCATGTATTGACCTCAAGGGAGGCCGATGAGCGAACTCATCCAGAAACCCTACTGAGCCTAACAGTGACAATATGCATACAGTCCGGTCCGTTCGTCTATGAGTATCGCAAATCCGGCCTAAGGGGCTAGTAACGTCAGACCCCCAATAGCGGTATAAGTCGTGTCGGAGACAAGCCCTGAACACCCTGAGAAACTACTGGAATACTTATCAGTAATTCTCACCTACCTTGGCCAAGGACTTGGTGTAATGGCTTTCTTAGACACTGCGCGATCTCTACCCCCAATACCGGGAGAGACGAATCCCCTGCCGATCCGCTCACATGCCTCCATATGGCTCAGGACTGTACCCAAAAACTACCTGTTTGCACGACTCCTTTGAGCCGTGGTAGGGTAGAAATCAAAGCACAGTGGGAACTCACACGAGACAAATGACGACCTCAGGTCGATGAACTAACATGTACACATGTCACCAGGGAACTGCTATCTGACGATATGTATAATACCAACTAGCAGGTTCCCGGCGAGTCATGTCCGGTGTACTCATAACCCAATGAGCACCTGTATACATCTTAGGTGATCCAACTGACACCAGTGGCTTGTGAGACCAGCCACCGCCCCTCGTCGGGGTCTCGACTGTATACACTAGTCTACTCCGGAGTATCGATGCCCTGTCTCGAAACTCCCACGACTAGGGACCACTATTAAGGATGTGCTTATGGACTACCCAACTCTCACGTATATGATCGCCCTCATACCGTTGGTAGTCAAGCAAGATCCTAAGGGCTCTATCAACGTGTAATCGTGATCAGTCACCTGAACCTATACACGACTGATAAAAGCAAACCAGATAGCATACTATCATCTCGAGTAAGACTGTCCTACCGGCATAGCTCCTCCTCAATCATTGCAATCACGTACCTGCGATCCAATAATTGACTTTGAGGGCACTATATCCAACAATCTCCCACTTGCACTTAAGGCTAATTATTACGATGTCGTATACTCACAGCCCGTGTGATATCGAACATCCAACTCCTCTACTAATCAGTTTCACAAAGCCCGTTCGTAAAACTGTTGTGTTCGAGAAATAGCCTCAGTGAGTGGATCTGCCCTAATGTTTCTTTCTATGTCTCTCTTAATCTCAAGTTCGCTGAGAAACCCATCCCCTAAATTGAGTAATACCTGTCTTAGAATATGTCTGGATATCTGATGGGACCTAGTTCATAAATGAACTCCAAATCCAAACTTCTTAGACTGTAGCGATAACTGAACTTAATCAATATCCAACACCATGCCTCCCACAGTATCCTCTTGGACCACCTGTCCATAATACTGTCCCTCATCAGAGGGAAAACTATAACTCTGACAATCTCTCTGTCATCCAAGTCACCTTTGAAGCCTGGAATGATAACCGTCTCCCGAAGGAGGCTGATGTCATCAAATCCGTAGAACATGCACGTATGTTCTAAAACTGCTTCCTTATGTTTCTTCAGGATTGGATTAATACAAACTTATTGCATCTAGTGCAAAAACAACATCTGGTGTGGTACTTGACATCTCATGATTGACTCAATTGCCTAAGCAAGTGATCTGCCAATCATGCACATCCCTCTCCTCTTTAGTCTGTAAGACACCTTTAGAGAGGGTGACTCCATCACCTGCAGGTACACCATCATGCCAGGAGTCATTTATTCTAAAAACCATTAGAATACTGTCAAAGTACCCACATTGGGAAACTACCCAAATCCAGATCTAAAACCATAGATCTAGAAACCAGAATATCAGATATTATATCCATATCCTGTCTGGAGAAACAACTATGTGACGACCACGGTACAACCGATCGTAGTATATGAATTTTACTTCTTACTCTGTGTATGTCATCCATATACCAGGACATCACACCCTACTACCTTCTTACAGAACCATCCCCTATTCTGATGAAGTCAAACCTATGACTGTCATATCAAAATTAGATGATCTATCTCCGCTAAAACTGCTCTAGTCTATAAATAGACATAAGCTACTTGCTCACTATGCTTCCGCTGCTCCCATTGACCACAACAACCCTCTGGCAGAATAATATACACGTGCACTTCTAAAGCTAGTTTAGAACGACACTATACTTAACCTCCTGCCGGGTCTCATAGTCTGGAATAACAGCAGTGTCATGTCTGGGCAAGCAAGAATCTCCCTGTCACCGTCCTTGAGGCTACCGGAGTACCTCTCGGGTGTCTGAGGTAACCCACCATATCTGCGGGGTGGCTAATGGAATATCAAACCTGATTGGATCTTTAGGTCCTATTAAATTTTCCATAATCGTTTGTGGTTCTGGAATCACTTCCAGTTCTACCATACTCCCACTACTGTTTTCTGAAAAAATCTATTTTACTAAAACTGTGGCGAGTTAAGAACAATATCACTATTTATCTTCCAGATGGTAGAAAATCAACCCTCGTCATAGCCTGGGCCAACCCACAAACTGCCATTACAGAAACGTGCCCTGAGTTATCCAGAGTCTGGTTTTAAGCATAAGCCGGACAACTCCCCGTACATTAACAACGTTAAGATATGAACCATTCTATATCCAATATAGAAACTTTGGCACTTATTTAATTGGAACCAGATTCTAATCATGCAGCTGTCTCCATTGCATATTATCTTAATGGAGAGAGGCTAATCAACATTACTCAACTTAGGAATCCATCCAATTATGAGTAACCCGAAAGAGAAACAAGTTTCTCAAACCCATTACTATAATCTGAATACCAATCACAAGTATCTACATCTTCGATCTCTTTGAAGAATCCCGATACTTGCGACATCTGGTTCTCTACTTTATTCTTATACCCACAACTTCTCAAAACTTAGACCTTGTATTTCTACGAAACACTTGTCTAAAAACTAGAGAAGTCATAAGTAAACAGAATATAGTACGGGGACCTACCCCTTTGTCCTGATGGACACTGGACAACATACAATACTCTGTATAAGTCCGCTGAGTTGAATAACTCAAAACCTGTGCGTCGTAGGTTGAAAACTGTACCCAGGCAATTTCCTCAAATATCACCAATTACAACGAATTCCGATATAATGAGGATGATCACCTAATTCCCAATAACTTCCTCCCACTCATCATCTGTAAAACCATACAGATGTGAGAATGAAAACCTGGTAAATACATACCCTGGAGTAAGTATCTAATCGGGAAAACAGTTTTCCATTAACAATGCACTGAAACATGAAAATGTTTCGTAGGGGTATCCTGGTATTCATAGTAATGCCTCTTCCATAATCCAATTCATGACTTTAACCGTATATTTCTTTGCCATCTCTCCAAACCCCTTTATTTGTCTTTATTCGTTATCTTCTATACACCATCGTTAGGCTAAATGGTTTTCTTCCTTCCCTACCGTTCGGCACCAGCCTATGGTTTGGAAGAAGACTATCCAGTAAGCATAATAGGTGTACCCTCCTCAACCTAAGAGTACTCACATCTTGAGAGAAGGTGATGATAAAAGACAACTGAATAATACCTTATTCTTTTAAAGGTGAAATAGGAGTGGCAATGAAGTACGCGGTTTGGTTGTGAATGATAACAGTCGCAATTTACTTTGCCCTCTTTCTAATCCCTTTATTTTGTCTTTAAATATTACCTTCTGTACACCCTACTTAGGCTAATTGGTTTTCTTCATTCCCTACCTTTCGGCATCTGCCTATGGTTTGAAAGAAGACTATCCAATAAGCGTAATAGGTGTGCACTCCTAAACCAAGGAGCCTTCGCAACCTGAGAGAAGGTGATAATGAAAGACAACTGAATAAACCAATTCTATTTCTCCTGAACCTGGATCCATCCTCGAAGAAGTCCCTTCGAGTTCGTATATAACCATACGATGGATCTATCCAATGGAAGTGGATGTCCGTAGTAATACGGGGTGTTCTGAGAAATGCAAAGGGTAAAAGAAGGAGTGACAATGACTTATGCAACTTAGACAATCCAAAAGCCAGTATTTTAAGAAGGTTCGGTCAACTTGGTCACTGAGTTATAGTCTAGGGTTGGTCAAAGGTCGCTGCCAAAGAGAGAGAGAAAAGAAACACTCTGCGTGCACTCTAACCTAGATCAGAATGGTTATCACTTTATCTAATCCGGAAACCTCCCACTGTACTGTCAAATTCTCCTCCAAACCTGAAAGAAGAATCAATCGGGATCACCCGAAGAGTAAACCAACTCATCAGTAGGAATCGGGATCCAACTCTCGTCGCATGATAACATGACGGAATCCACTCACGTTATCACACTCCAGAAGGTATGTGCATGCCTGGCAAGTTTCAGTTTCTTTAGAAACTCCCGATATGATTTTTACCCCATGCTCTTATGACCGTGACTAAGGGCCAACCCATCATAAGTTGCATGTCAAGTTCTTCCCATCATTATCTTGTTAATTTGAACCCACCCGTACTCGCCCTTGACTAAGGGCCAACATGGCTGTACGACTGTCCCAAATCAATGCATCTATCTATGCAACATGTGAACACCCCAGCAGCTACCAATCACTATGTCCTAGCTAAAGGCTAGACCAACATAGCTTGAATACTACTGACCATTCATATGAAATGACGGAGGGCTACGGCTGGTTTTCGGCGAAAAACTTTTAACGTAATGAACTTGATCTCGTTGAAGGAACCTGATAGCTTTTCATAAAAATATAGTTGCGAAAACCTTTGCTAAAGAGGTATGGCACTCAGTTCATATCTGTAAGTTCGATCACTCCCGGTGAAGGGATCTCGGCTCTTTCCTCATGGAATGAGGTGCAGGATATTCCACTGAATACCGCGATGCAAAGCAACATGTAATCGACTATAGTGATGTTATTACCCTGACGCAAACTTCTGCCCAAGGGGTCACTCCCGGTGAAGGGATATCGGCCCTTGCCTCGTCGAATGAGGTGCAGGATATTCCACTGAATACTGTGCAAAAAAAAAGGAAATATCTTTGTAATAACACTTTTTAAATTGTTCCAACAACACCCAAACAGGTTTGTTTTACTTTGCATTGATCAGAATCAACACAGTCCCATCAATAAATCACACCAGAAAAGAACGAAAATAAAATGTACGTATATGCCATCCGCATTCGTCACTGGGTCCCGTCATCACCCGTTAGGTTACTTAACTAACGACAGAGCGGGTACTGAACTAGCGCGGGTGTAAAACATATACAACATCTAATAGTATATATACCAATATACAATAATCGCTCCAGGCGTGATAATATGCAACATTACAGAAAAGTAATAAGCATCACAGAACAATACAGATAATCTGGGATCCCTGGGTTTCACAGAGCCGCTGCTGAAACCTGACGTTCCCCTGGTCGTGTGAATAGCCTGTGCAATGTAACCTAGACCCCTACGGGTGTGGCAAGTTACCCGCCAAAACCTGAAGTGAGGCAGCCCCCTACAGCATAGTGAATGAACTACCCTGCACTTCACGGAATCCGGTAACATGAGCACCCCTCCTTGGGTCAACCTGCACCCCTACGAGTGCAACGAATAGTCTGCCAATTCTAGAGTGAGGCCCCTCTGCCTCTCAAAGCCATGAGATGCGGACCCGTTGCCCTCCAGAACCCGACTATCCGTGCACTCCGTCACGGGGTAAAACCTAGTACAGAAATGAAAAATATGTACAACGGGTACATCGACCTCAACCCGGTCGTGCCCCAAAAGAATATTATATAATCAGGCAGTGGCGGCAGTCCACATGTTGGACGCTTGCCCCGCAATATCAAATGTATAAATAAATCCAAACTGCACTACCATTGCACACTGCTATTCACCATGACAAATCCGCAACATCACAGCACAACACAGAACATCAACGCGAATGTCACGTTCACAAACCCGTCTAAAAGGACTATAGCAATTAGGCGCGGTTTAGCGCTCGAATGACATTCACGGTCGGAGATATAATGTAAGTACTGTAAACTAACACGTTTAAATTTCGATCGACAAAATTTCCCGAAGTGGGCCCACGTACACCAAGTGAGAGTGAATTAATCAAGTGGGCATCCAAGAGGGGCCGGCCCCTTATAAAGAGGGAGGGGAGGTGAGTGTAGGAGCAAGGGGGTAACCACAAAGGAAAAGATCTCACACAAATATCCTAAGCATGAACAAAACACATTAATGGAAAATGGTGACTTACAAATACACCTCATCAACCATTAATGCAAAACCAATGAGTCACTAATCCTAGTCACCATTCTAGAACCTTCTAGAAACACGACTCACCTCATGACTCACCCAAGTGATGAAAAAATAAATCCGCATTTAACCGAATGTTAAATACGGGTGATAGAAAACTGGAAACTGGCAACTTCCAAAAGTGATCCCGAAACGAATTTCAGGATAACCCTGTAACTGTATAAACATACCCGCATTTGTATTACGACCGAATACAAATGCAACTAAGACAAACATATTATATCTACTCTGTATAATACATAGATCCGGCTTAAACCAAAGCCCCCCAGTATTATCTGCCCGAAATATGACACGTGCGTAAACACACGTGCATTTTCCGAACCCTGCCATAAAACCATACGGCCTCTACAACGTTTCGCCCGAACTTGGGAAACTATCTGTGGGGGACTCTAATAACTCGTCAGTTCCCTGGCAGTGGGTTTAACCACAAGCCGTCAGCGGCACTAGCTGTGCGTAACGGCTGCCCATGTACTGACCTCAAGGGAGGCCGATGAGCGAACTCATCCAGAAACCCTACTGAGCCTAGCAGTGACAATATGTATACAGTCCGGTCCGTTCGTCTATGAGTATCGCATATCCGGCCTAGGGGGCCAGTAACGTCAGACCCCCAATAGCGATATAAGTCGTGTCGGAGACAAGCCCTGAACACCCTGAGAAACTACTGGAATACTTACCAGTAATTCTCACCTGCCTTGGCCAAGGACTTAGTGTAATGGCTTTCTTAGACATTGCACGATCTCCACCCCCAATACCGGGAGAGACGAATCCCCTGCCGATCCGCCCACGTACCTCTATGTGGCTCGGGACTGTACCCAAAAACTACCTATTTGCATGACTCCTTTGAGCCGTGGTAGGGTAGAAATCAAAGCACAGTGGGAACTCACACGAGACAAATGATGACCTCAGGTCGTTGAACTAACCTGTACACATGTCACCAGGGAACTGCTATCTGACGATATGAATAATACCAACTAGCAGGTTCCTGGCGAGTCATGTCCGGTGTACTCATAACCCAACGAGCACCTGTATAAATCTTAGGTGATCCAACTGACACCAGTGGCTTGTGAGACCGGCCACTGCCCCTCGTCGGGGTCTCGAATGTATACACTAGTCTACTCTGGAGTATCGATGCCCTGTCTCGAAACTCCCACGACTAGGGACCACTATTAAGGATGTGCTTATGGACTACCTAACTCTCACGTATATGATCGCCTTCATACCGTTGGTAGTCAAGCAAGATCCTAAGGGCTCTATCAGCGTGTAATCGTGATCAGTCACCTGAACCTATACACGACTGATAAAGGCAAACCAGATAGCATACTATCATCTGGAGTAAGACTGTCCTACCGGCATAGGCCCTCCTCAATCATTGCAATCACGTACCTGCGATCCAATAATTGACTTTGAGGGCACTATATCCAACAATGCCTTCTCTGATGTCAAACACCAATGGATATGGGATTATCCATCGCCCATCATATGGGTCAAGAAGCGCATACGCTAGTCTACCCTGGAGTATCGATGCCCTGTCTCAATACTCTCACGACTAAGAACATTTGAAGGATGTACTTTCCGACTACCCTTTCCTTACTAGTATGATCTGCATCATAATCCTGGTAGTCAAGTACTCATCCTAAGGGCTTTATCAACATGTAATAGAGAGACTATAAGTGTACATGTTAAGATAGAGAGCAACCAGATAGCATACTATCATGTCGAGCAAGAAAGTCCTCCCTATATATGTCCTAGTATCCACTACAATATACATCACAAGTACAGTAATGGCCTCTAGGGCATACATATAACTAACGGAAGTAAGTGAAGCAAGAGGTTCCTTCCCAGCGACTTCGTCCTTAAAAGCCAGCCTTTCGATGGGATAGATTGTAAGCAGCTCTAGATCGTAAAATCTCATCCGCATACGACCCACGAGTAAGAAAGCGTACGGCTAAACTAAAGGCTACAATCAGCAACATGGATTGGACTTTGATGAGACCTTCGGTCCCGTTGTGAAACCCACTACTATTCACACTGTCTTATCGCTTGTTGTCACTCTTTCTTGACCGATACGACAACTGGATGTCAAAAATGCCTTTCTGCATGGCATTTGAAACGTATAGGTTTATATGAAGCAACCCATTTTTTTGAATATCCTTCTCGTCGTCACTATGTGTATAAGTTACATAATGCGATCTATGGTCTTACGCAGATACCACGTTCATGCTTAAGATGGTTCAACACTATTCTTCTCGAGGACCACGTGGCCTCACCGTTAACAAAAATTGTACACTTACAACAATGAAAATAATAGCAAAAGGTAGTAGATACTTGCTTACTCGTGCCGGTTAAGGAGTGACTTGTCTATGAAAACCGGATTTGGACTTGACTTGCCAAAAGAGAGTCTTAGATCAGATGAGGAAGATTTGGGATAATCAGCACTTAGGTAGGGTTGAACAACAGCAGATTGGGGTCAACCAAAGTCGGAATCTTTGTTGACCGGTCCTTTCGATTGCTAAACATCATCGGATAGGAAAAAAGGGCAGAGAAGCCCACGGAGCGGTCGGTAAAACAAAACGGATGCAGCAAGAAAACGCTCAAAGAACATGTATTGTGAGCCTTGAAAATCTCATTCCTTAACTTAGGGAAATTGAGAAAATGAGAAATGCCAGCCGATGCCTGCTCCACTGTAAATAGACTATTATCTAGCTATTGAAAGACACTACTCCCCCTATGCATTTTCAGTCTTTCTCCCTGACCCTGGGTTATAATGCGGGCCTTTCTTTCCATCTTTCATTCCTTGATTGGCTAATGCCATGTTAGGGGAGGTATTGATAGATTCACGAATAAGCCATCCCATCTCGAATAAGATGTCGGAAGGAGGGGTGAGGGCCTAATATCTGCCTGCCACCCTTGGGGTTTTAGTTTGAGTTTTAGTTCCTGTGGGAGTTGCTTTGCCCTATTTTTTGCTAAGCCCTGCAAGTTCCGTTACATCCTGCCCAACCGTGGTTAAGATGTCTAGTGCCAGTGGAAGGCCAGTCTTAATATCTCTTTTTTCCTTCTAGCTGTAAGTGGAAAAACCATATAGAGTTTTGAAAGATAGTTAGATCAGTAGAGAGAATGTGAAAGCAGATTAGTCAATAGCCCATCACATCTCCCTAGCGCCAGTTGAAGAAAGCCTAATGGAGTTGGAGTGCTAGATATATAATTTGAACAGTCCTAATAGTTTCCATCAACCTTTCGTATGAGTTAGAACATCCCTGAAGTAATCCCTGCCTGCCCTTTACTTTTACTCTTTATCTTTATCCTTGCCTGCCTTGAGGTTTGAGTTCTCTCGAATATCAATGGGAGCAGTTTATGAATTCTTAGTATCAATAGTAGCTCTTCTTTCTTTATTCCCAGTGTAAGTGTAAGAATCATTACTAGTGGCAGTCCTTCTGTCTTCCCCTTTGTAAGCCAGTTTAAGGTAATGCCTTTTGTCAGCCCTATTGGTTTCTTTTGATTTTGGGAGTTCGAATCTCTTTTATAAGTCAGTCAATTGAGAATTCCATTCTCTTTTAAGTATTTTAAGAATTCCGTGCTTAAGTACTCCCCTCCTCTATCAGATCGAAGGATCTTAATACTTTTTCCAGTCTAGTTCTCTACTTCGTTTCTGAATTCTTTGAATTTCTCAAAAGCATCAAATTTGTGTTTCATAAGATACACATACTCTCTCCCCAACTGCTACTTTCTCTTTTGAATTCCCCCCATTTAAATCGCACTTAATACCAAAACCAATTCCCATTTAATTCCTATATCCTAAATTAATCACCATAATTCTTATTTATTTTTTTAATTAACAATTAATTCTAATACTCTCTCTCTCTCTTTAAACTCTCCCTCTCTCTCCCCGTTCACTCTTTTTATCTCTTGCTCACTCCTCTCTCTCTCATCTTGATCTCTCTCCCTCCTTTTTCCTTATCAATTTTTTCTCGACCACCATCACTAACCTCCTCCGCAACCACCTTTGCCTCCTCTGACGAACCCACAACACCCCCATGAGACCACGCCGCCATCATCATCATCGCCCTCATCCTCATCATCAACCGAGCCCCCATCCATCATCACCCCAACCTCCATCGACACCCCACCGAGAACCCATCACCGGTTACCACTACCGACCTTTCCTCATCGACTACACTACCCACTACAACCTCTCCCCCCGGCAACCCCTTCCATAACGAGCACCTCTCATTAGCTCCAGCCGACCCCTACAGCCACTTCCAGCGTCGCCTCTCGCTGCCATCATTCGTTGTTTTATTCATGACTCTCGCCTCTCAAGTCTTAGAGTAGACTAGTATTTCGTCGATGAATACAACAACGAATGTGTCTAAGTATTTCACAAATACCCTATTCATCATATCCATGAATATTGCTGGAGCATTAGTAAAATTGAACGGCATCACAAGAAACTCATAATACACATATCGTGTTCGGAAAGCCGTCTTTCTTACATCTTCAGCCGTTACTCTGATCTGGTGATAACCCGAACGAAGATCCAGATTTGAAAATACCTTGGCACCACCAAATTGATCAAATAAGTCGTCGATGCGTGGAATAGGGTATTTGTTCTTCATTGTTACTCTTTTCAGCTCACGGTAGTCTATGCACATCCGCAGCGATCCATCCTTCTTCACCAACAAGACTAATGCACCCCACGTCAAAGCACTTAGGCAAATAAATCCTTTCTCCAGAAGATATCCAATTTTCTTCTTCAATTCTGCCAATTCAAGTGGCGCTATTCTGTACAGTGTTTTCGAAACTGGTGATGTACCTGAAATCAGGTCGATTGAGAATCCCAAAACGCGAGGAGGTGGTAGACCTGGTAAATCTTCAGGGAACACATCAAGGAAATCCCGAACGATCTCTGGTGCTGGGTTCTCGTCAATCTCCATAGCCGTCAATACCTTCGGCTTAGCTCTATACTTGGCTGGCTCCAGAGATTCGCTTCCACCTTCAAAAATAAACTCAGGATGATTGGGGATGCGGAAGGTCACATTCCTAGCTCGGCAATCAATGATCGCATAGAATGTACTCATCCAATCCATCCAAAGAATCGCATCATAGCTGCCTGTCCCGATTAAAAGGAAATTCGCGTAGAATTCCCTGCCACACACTACAACTGGAAAAGATCTACATTCTCGACTAGACTCTATAATACCTTTACTCGTATGTATCTCCCATCTCTTGGTTAATGGTTCATGTGGTATGGATTGAGTGTCGACAAAATGTGCTGATATGAAACAATATGATACTCCTGAATCAAAAAGTACTCTAGTTGGCGAAGAATGAACGAGAAGAGTACCTATAAGAACTTCACCTGAGGCCTCTGCCTACTCGGCAGTCAGGGTGAATGCCCGTCCCTGACCGCGAACTGGGTTGGTCAGCCTCTGCTCCAATGATCTCCACTGCTGCGGCCCAGATCCTCCCTGCAACTCTATTTGCTGAGGGCAACCACTAACCCTGTGCTGACTGGATCCGCAAATCAAACGATGTCCCTTGGTACGGCGACAGTCCTTCTGGGTATGCTCGTCCCTGTGACAGTAACCGTAGACTAAAGCTTTCCTCTATTGTTGCTGCTGGGGTACGAAAGGACGCTTCATCTGCGTCTTCCCTGGCCTGTGAACTGGTATGACCCCTCGGGAAGATGTATGAGTACGTGTCGAGAAAACTGGGGGCCTCCTGTCACTCGAGCTGGGGCCCTTGAATTGATCAGCTTCTCCTGAATTCGTGAAACGTTGAGCACCTGCGCGAACTTCTGCAACCCGGGAGATGCAATCAACTGCTTTAACTCAAAGTCAAGTCCCTGCAAGAAACATATGGCCCTGGTGGCTTCTGAAGCGACCATATATGAAGTGAATCGGCTCAGACGGTTGAACTCTGCCGCATATACATCAACAGGATGGTCGTGTTGCTTCAGCAAGATAAACCTTTCCTCCATTTCTGCTTTAGCGGTGGAGGGGAAATAGTTGTCCAAGAAACATTCTTTGAACTTGCTCCA
Source organism: Agapanthus africanus (assembly GCA_030015575.1). Classification (NCBI taxonomy): domain Eukaryota; kingdom Viridiplantae; phylum Streptophyta; class Magnoliopsida; order Asparagales; family Amaryllidaceae; genus Agapanthus; species Agapanthus africanus. The sequence continues at coordinate 1,010,037,005 of CM057337.1, read as the reverse complement.
CTCAATCGGCCCATCGAGTCTGCTATCTTCAACGGACCACCAAGTACGGGCTTCGTCCTTCAGCTGGATCTTTATGACGTTCACTTTCTCTTCATCGGGGACTCATGCGGCTGTCATTAGGTTCTCCACATTGACTAGATATTGCTCGGCCTCAAGTGGTTCGGCTAACCCTGTAAATACAGCCGGGTGTAGCCTCCAGAAATCTGACACAGTGCCAGCTCTGGTAGGTGTAACTGGTGCAGCGGCGCCCTCGGGGGAGGCAATGAGATCGGAGGTTCCTCCTAATGCGGTAATTGCCCTGAGAAACTCAGTAAGTAGTTCATTCTTCCTCTTTTAGGCTTCCGCAAGAGTCATCAGTGCGTTCAGGATCCTCTCTGTGCGATCCTGGAAACTAAAGTCAAAGGAGAGGTCATTCGGGGAAGTCATGTCGCTGGAAGATAGATGGAAGGATATGTTAGATACCAAGATGGAAGAAAAAGATAGTGAAGTGAAAACAACATAAAAAGAAGGGGGAGAGATCGAGATAAGAGAGAGAGGGGTGAGCGAGAGATAGAGAGATTGAGTGGGGAGAGAGAAAGGGAGAGTTTAAAGAGAGAGAGAGAGAGAATATTAGAATTAATTGTTAATTAAAAGAAATAAATAAGTTATGGTGATTAATTTGGGATATAGGAATTAAATGGGAATTGATTTGGGTATTAAGTGGGATTTAAATGGGGGAATTCAAAAGAGAAAGTGGCAGTTGGAGAGAGGGTTGGGTTTGGGTTATTGGGGCTTGGGGTTGGGATAGTGGGGCTTGGACTTTGGGCTTGGGTAGGGTTTTAGTGAAACAATTTGGGTAAAATATAAGTTAGGGTGTTGGTAAAAATAAATAAAATATTTGGGTATAGGAAAATAATAATTAAAATAAATAAACTAAAAATGGGTAAATTATTTAGAACAACATTTTATTTTAAATACGGGTATTAGAGTACAAAACGAACTGGGTATTACAGTGTGTGACACCTAAGATTGTATACAGGTGCTCACTGGGGGTGAGTACACTGGACGGACTCGCCGAGAACTTCTAGATGGTATTATACCTATCGTTAGATAGCAATTCTCAAGTGACATGACTATATGTTAGTCTTTAGACCTGAGATCGTCATTTGTCTCGTGTGAGTTCCCACTGTACTTAGATTACTACCATATTATGGCTCTATTGAGTCATGCAAACAAGTTTTAGTTGGGTACAGTGCCAAGCCACATGGAGGCACTGAGCGATTGTTAGGGATTCTTCTCTCCCGGTATAGGGAGTCGATATCGGACTGTGTTCGGTTGGCCAGCACCATAAGACCTTGGCCAAGGCAAATGAGATTTACTAATGGTTAGATCAGTAATTTCTCGGATCGGTCCTGATCCACATCAGCATGAATTATTGGGTTATTATGGTCTGACGTTTACCACCCCCTAAACCTGGTATGTGATACTCTTAGACGAAGAGACCAGATTGTACGGAGATTGTTACAGATAGGCTCAGTAGGGGTTCGGATGACCTTGCTCTTCGACCTTCCTTTCGACAGATACCTGGATAGCCGTTACATACAGCTAGTGTCGTTGATGTGCTTATGGTTATGGATTTATCCAGTAACTTACTGCCAACGTACTGTTGAGTCTTTAGAGTCCTACACATAGAGTTTCCCTGGTTCAGGCGAAATGATGTAGTGACCGTATTTTGATATGTTCTGGATTCCGATCAAATGAGTTACTAGCTATACGGACTTTTGATCGGACTCTTGATAATACTTGCCGGCTTAGGATTAAGACGGATTATTAAATCAAGTATTGATTTAATAATTTACATATATATATTTCGATATGTATATTCTAGTATTATATTCATTGTATTATTCTATCTCTTTAGGTATTCATATTTCGATATGAATACAGGTATGTATATACGGGGAATGTATTTTGTATTTATACAAAACACATTCTGGAAGGAAGACACATCATTTTAGCATTTTCCATTTATTGGAAAATACAAATGAGGTGTAGGGGTGAAGTGTAAAGAGAGAATGGTGAGAGGAATGGCTTTGTATTTTTTTATTGCATTTGTATGCACTATTCAAGTATGGTTTTAATTTTCTATTTTAGAAAATAGCGAAACAAAACCATGCTAGCCATTTATTTTCTCACACTAGATTTTCATTTCATGATTTCCTTTCTCAGTCTTTCTCTTGAGCTTCTCCTCCTTCTTCTTCCCTTCACTCTCATGAGTTGAGAATCAAGGTTAGAAAAGATATAGAAAAATACTAGAATACATCCTTACATCTCTAAGCACCTTAGATTAGCAATCTAGGGTCTTTAGTTTCTTCACTTTCTTGTTTTTGTGAAGTTAGAGCCTTGAACCATATCCCTCGGGTGGATCTTTTTGGACAAAGGAGGAATGGCTTACAAGCTCGATCCTGAAGCCTCTAAGAGCTAAAGAAGTGGATATAAGACCGAAATACATGAATCTGTAGGTATAACCTTCTAACCGAGTAGTTAAACTCTTTGTAAGTTTACTAGTTTTAGTGTTTGGTTTAGATTCTAGGGTTTATATTTCTAGCACCTCTTCGAAATTTTTCATTTTTCATTCCGCATAAGCCTCGGTTGTAGCGGCTAGAGCTCTTGGAACGTTATCTGAACCACAAATCATCGAGGGGATGTTGATGCCACATCCTACTCCAAATACCGATGACATAGGGAAAAGCCTCCTAATGCCCTCTTCTAATAAAAAGAAGAAGAAGGCGAAGAAATCTGTACAGCCTGCTGAATATGTAGACAGCCGTACGGACCTTCAAGTACATTTACGCGCTAGAAGAATATAACCAGAGAAAGCGCATGTACCGATCAATCTTGAAGAATTTCTCCAGCATCTCTTCGAAAATAGAGATGCTAAGGAAGAGGAATCAATAGGATAGATGGAGGAGCGTGTGGAAAGTTACCACATGGTCTCTCATTCTTTCTTATATGATGAAGATGCTCCATCAGCGTTAGAAAGTGACACGGATGAACAGGAGACAGGGTAAGTACAAATTGCTCCCAACTTGCCGCAAGAAGGTCTGATTGATTAGCTGATAAAGGAAGCCATTCAAGAAGGCGAGAACATGATGAAGCATGAAATGGCTATTTATAAAACGGCCAAATAGCTATGCCTAAGTGAGCAAGCTGTAGAAGGGACGAGTTATGATGCTCCACAACCGAAGCAAACTCCGGTCAGAAAGACTAAAAGAAAAACCAAGGTGGAGAAATAGTTCGCCAAGGCCTTGTCAGCAGGGATGAAGCTCCCACCTCTCATGATATACACTCCAGGAGTGTCATACTTTGACGGTGGGGAAGAACACCCGAAGTATTTTCCTTATCACCGAAGGATCTCGCACCCTATCGATGAATGTAATGCATTCAAAAAGTGGTGGCGAGGTTATATCTCTCATAAAAGAAAGCTGAAAAGAGAAAAGCAAAAAAGATCGCGCTCTTCATCCCGAGAATGATAAGCCCAGAGAAGGAGACAAAGCGAAATCAACGGTGGAAAATGCCACATGATTTCTCAAAGCAGCGGCCATCCAGATAAGGCCCAAACTCCGAAAGAAGGAGGTGGCAAAGTTTCCACCTTCGGAAGTGACTCTGAAGTCGGAATCCTCTTCAATTCTCTTTTCGCAGGCTCCTCCTAAGAAAAAGAAGAAGAGACAAAATCTTGTGACAACATCCAGCTACGAAACCACACACTGCCTGAGAAAAACCTCGTACCTTCGAACAAAGCTTCAAAGAAGCAGGATAAGGGGAAAGGAAATGCTGCTGAAGAAATTGAGTTCGACAGATAAGTGGCCGAAGATCTCACAGCCAAAGGCCCACCAAAGAAAATTAAGATTGACTATAATATCTTGGCCCATCTCAAGAAGTTCCCGTTGCATTTAAGTATATATGACGCTCTACTCCTATAAAAAGAATTGCTGGAATCTCATATCAAGGCTCTAAATGAACCTAACCAGTTATAAGCTTTCTTCGCCGAAGTAGAAATGAAGGATGAATTGGTAGAAGTGTCCACCGCTGATATCACCTTCAGTGAAGATGTCCTTCTGCTAGGGACATTCGAATATAATCGACCGCTCTATATGGATGGATACTGTGAAGACATCAGGATAAATAAAATCCTTATCGACAATGGACCCTCGATCAATCTGCTAAATGTAAGAGTTCTTAAAGAGCTGTCCATAGATGTATGATATCTAGGCCGGGAGAAGATCACAATCTCCGGGTTTGACTCCCAGTCCTCACAAACTTGCTGGTCCATGGTGCTAACACTTCGGTTCGGACAACTCGTCACTGATGTCAAATTTTACGTCATTGACGCCAAGACCTGCTATAAAGCCTCAGTCGGTAGACCTTGGCTACACGAGTATAATATCATCCCCTCTACACAGAATCAATGCATAAAGTACTTCAAAGATGGAAAAAAGCTCACCATCACAGGAGAGCTCAATCCCTTCTCAGTAAACGAAGTACGTAAGTATGAAGACGTAAAGTACTTCTTTCCTGACTTCAAGAATACCTAAAGATGTAGTAAACCCACATCTAAAGGAAAGAAGAAGAAGGTGGCTACTATTCAGGTCTTCGGAAGCGATACCGAGAAAGAAGAAGAAATAGTATTCTCGGGCCAGCCAAATTAAAGAATGATGAGCAAAAGCGGACACCTATCGTTCTTTTCTTTGCGAGTGATTCAGAGGAGGATGTTGAAGCAATATTCTCCGCTTGTCCTATAGTGAAAACCCTCAACGAAGCAGATCAAACTTTGCACATCACGATTGCTCCGCCTGGACATTATAAATAGCTATACCGTCAGCACTCACAATATAGAGGAGTTGGTGACTTTCTAAGTGCCTCCCAAACATCGAAGTAAAAAAGCAATTCTCTTGTACAAATCTGAAGAGACCAAAGTAGAAAAGGAAATCTAGCATGGTCTCAACCCAAATCTTAATAGGGTGTAGCCTATTCGCATGCCGAGATAATTCACAAAGGGTTTGAAAGATTTCTTGAAGCTTCAAGGGGTGCCTTTTGAACAAACCTTTTAGGAAACCCAATTCTACAAAAGGATTTGGGAATTACCCGAGACTCGCAAAGTCAAGCCCAATGGGACGATTGATACTACCGTATTAGGATATGTTCGATCGAAGAGGTGGGAGCAAACTCATGCCTGCCACATGATAAAACTTTCAAATGAGAAAAAATATGAACAAATACTTGAACTCTTTGAATGCCTCACAAATGAGAATGAGGAGATTTCGGAACTACTGCCAGCACCAAAGGAGCTGGAAGATGAGATCCATACAACGATAGACAATCTAAAGAAAATCAACTTAGGAACAGAAGATGATCCGAGACCAACATTTTTCAGTGAGTTGATATCCGAAAAACATGTAGCTACCATGAAAACAATACCCGTAGAGTATCGAGACTGCTTCTTCTGGAACTATTCCGAGATGCCGGGACTCGATCCAGAAGTAGCTGTGTACAAATTGGCTATAACACCAGGGGCAAAGCTTATCAAACAAGCTCTAAGAAGGATGTGGTTCAAACTCGAGATGACCATCAACGCTGAAGTTAAGAAGTTAATGACTCCGGCTTCATCCATAAAGTACAATAACCTGACAGGATTGCTAATATCGTTCCCATGATGAAGAAGAAAGGGACAGTTTGGATCTGCGTGGACTTTCGGGAGCTAAACAAGGCATGCTCGAAAGATGATTTCCCAGTGCCAGTCACGAAGCTCATGATCGAAAAAACATATACTCATGAGGTCTTCTCTTTCATGGACGGATCTTCTGGATACAATCAAATAAAGATGGATCCTAAAGACCAAAAGCATAGATCCTTTTGCACCCCGCTAGACGTATTCTGTTACAAGGTGATTCCCTTCAGACTAAAAAACACCGGAACGAAATATCAAAGAGCTATGGTCAAAATATTCGACGGATTGATCTACAAAATCTTCGAATGATAAATAGACGATCTCGTGGTCAAAAGCATGTCTCATGAGGAGCATTGGGGACATCTCAAAATAGTCTTCGAACACCTCAGAAAATACAACCTGAAGATGAATCTGTTAAAATGCGCTTTCGGAGTCTCGTCAGGGAAATTCCTGTGATTTATCGTCCGTCATCAGGGAATTGAAATCGACCCCTCCAAAATCAGAGCAATTACAGATATTCCTCCACTAAGAAACCTCAACCAATTGCGGTCTCTCCAAGAGAAGCTCACGTATATTCGACGGTTCATCGCTAACCTGTCTGGCAAATGTTGTCCTTTCTCCCGTCTCATGAAGAAAGGAACCCCATTCATATAGGACCGAAAATGCTAAAGGGCATTGTAAGAAATCAAGCAATACCTGCAGAGCCTTCCGGTGTTAGCTGCTCCTGTGATAGGAAAACCATTCATCCTATATACGACTACACTTGATCATTCTCTAGGCACACTATGAGCACAAGAGGATGACCAAGGAAAAGAAAGAGCTCTATAGTACCTAAGTCGAGTTCTGATGGGGCAAAATGCAATTACTCCCCATCGAGAATCACTTCTTGGCGCTGATCTTTGCAGTTACGAAACTCAAACACTATGCTTTAGCGCATGAAGTTCACCTATATCGAAGGTGGATCCTCTCAGGTATTTGATGAAAGGAGCTAAATTGACGGGAAGGATCGCCAAATGGGCTCTTCTGCTAATGGAATTCTCGATCACCTACCACCTTCTCAAAGAGATAAAAAGGTAGGCCATCACCGATTTATTTGCTGAGCGTCCAATCTCAGCCGAATATCTGCTAAATTGTGATTTGCCGAATGAACATGCGTTTAATGCAGCCATCGAAGGAAAAGAGAAAGAAGAGAAGTCCCAATAGGAGCTCTACTTCGATGGGGCATCTTCAATAAAAGTGCGGAAAAAGAATACCCTTGTAATCAAAGCCGGGGTAGGTCTTATCTTTGTGACCGCGCAAGGTGGAATATTGTGTTGTGCTCTCTCGTTGACGGAACCAAGAACCAACAACGAGGCGGAATATGAGGCCCTCATAGCTGGTCTCGAAATCGCGATCGACATGGGCATCAAGGATCTTCTCATATACGGAAATTCTTAATTAATCGTTAGTCAAGTCAACGGCGATTATAAAACATGCAATCCATAAATGATAAGGTATGATGAAAAGGTGTAGGAGCTATTGAAGCAAGTTCCATTCTACCAGCTGGAAAGCGTGCCGCGGGCAGAAAACAACAAAGCGGACACATTGGCCAAACTGGCCAAAGAACAATGGATGAAAACCTCGACGACATAAGGATCATTGTCCAAAGACGCAAGATCCTAGCACCAGCGGAATTACCTTCGGATTCTCTAATAGAAATATCAGAAGAAAAGGAAGCATCTGAAGATAATATCCCTCAAGCCGAAGATGAAAAAGAAGAAGACTGGCGAGAAGTCTTCATCGACTACTTTAAGTCCTAGTGGGTGCCTGAATATGCATCACAAAGAAATGAGGTTTTAAAAAGGGCTCTGTCATTCTGCTTTATCGATGGAACTTTATATAAGAGATCCTTCGACCATATATAGCTAAGATACCTAGGGCCGAATGAAGCAAGGAAATTCGTCCAAGAAATTCACGACGGACTTTGTGGATCACATCAAGCCGGTCCGAAAATGAAGCTAAATATAAGAAGAATGGGCTACTATTGGCCCGCGATGATCCAAGATTGCATAAAGTATGCTAAAAGATGTCACTCGTGTCAGATACATGGCAATTTCATCCAACATCCTAATCCACTGCATCTGACCGTAGTCAGCTGGCCTTTCGAGATGTGGGGGAACGAAATAATGGGCCTCATTGAACCAGTATCATCCAAAGGGCATCGGTTCATCCTGGCAACAGCAGACTATTTCTCCAAATAAGCAGAAGCAATACCGCTAAGAGAGGTGAAGAAGGAGATCATCTTACACTTCTTCAGGACTCATGTCATCTACCAGTTCGGAGTTTCGAGAAGAATAATCTCGGAAAATGGACCAGCATACAGAAACCACAAGAAAAACCGCTTCGCACAACAGTACAAGATAGACTGGAGATATTTCTCCGTCTACAATTCTCGAGCCGACGGTCTAGCTGAAGTCTTCAACAAGACCTTGACAAATCTTATCAAGAAGATGGTGTCCAAGAATAAAATGGATTTGCACGAAAGATTACATGAAGCTATTTGGGCCAATCGAACGACGTTCGAGACAGCCACAACGACAACACCATATGCGCTAGAGTTCGGCACTGAAGCAATTCTCCCACTGGAGATTGAGTTGTCGTCACTACAGATGGAAATTCAACACGAGCTTACAGATGAGGAAAATTCTCATCTCCGGCTTGAGAAACTCGATGCTCTCGATGAAACTCTTCTTGCAGCACAGCAAAGTCTGGAAGCTCATAGGGTGAAGGTGACGAAAGCATATGAAAGGATAACCAGAACGAGAACATTTTGCAAAGGTGAACTCGTGTTGGTTTTCAAGAGGCTGATGATTCCCAACCATGCAAAGCATGGGACATTCGAGACGAATTATGAAGGCTCGTATATAATAGACAAGGTCTACCAATGCGGGGCTTACATGCATAGAGAAAGACCCTTTCGGCCGATAAACGGTCGTTTTCTCAAGAAGTACTATGCTTGAAAAGTTGCAACGCGGGTCAATGATAGATGACAAATCCTATGTCCGCTCTCTATCTTCCTAGGTCAAAACTCTGAAAGTATCACGGGCAAGCAATACTCCCTGAACATATGCTGCCCTACGGACGGCTTCCAAATTGGTAATCGTATACAATCCACGGGCATAAATAGTCCGTATCACACCCAAGTCCCACTGGATGAGCTATGTTCCCCAAGTATATGCTGCCCTACGGGCATAAATAGTCCTTCTTAGAGGTGAAGCACTTTTTCCAGCTTCATGCATAGTATGAGCAGGGAGATCTAGCTGTTTTGGGGCAACCCCCTTAGGAATTATGGGCTTCTTTATGGGCCCCTTTGATTTCTTCTTCATCTTATTGAAGACCGAGAATTCAGAGTTAGACGACTTGCTAATAGGAAACCCCACAGTAGTTATCCGATCAAAGACCGACTTCGGGGAGCTTCTTCTTAGGGCGTTGAGGCGCCGAAGTTCATAGGCAGGAGCATGGTCCTGAAGAATAGCCCAGTAGTGGCTTGAGCGACGTGCCCCATTGGCATTGAGAAGATGGAGGCTGCGTTAGGCCGTACGTCACTCTCCCGGCTGGAGTGGAGTGGGAGTTGCTTTTGCAGGAAGTACAATTGGAGGCCATCGATTCTGCACAGAAGCAGAGTTTTAGTATCTCGCATCCAAGGGCAACCATGAATATGGTGAACCACGATTTTGTCCTTGAAACACGACATACGAAGTGTGGAGTGGAAAGAAGAAGAGGTCCCACTGGGCATGCCAGAATAAGTTTACTACCGAAAACAGAGACGAATCAGGATAGGTCGTTTTGCCTGAATTTGGGGGAAGATGCTATTTGGAACATATTTGTCCACCTCTCCGAATATGCCAAGTTGATTCATAGAACCGTATATCGGAGGTTTGGACAGATGCGACAGTTGTAGAGTGGCTTTATCAGACCCCCCCCTCATTTGTGAGGTTTTTTTTTATTGTGGGGATGCTCTTCCCTGCAGGCGTAAGCCCCTGCAGTTAATTATGTTATCGTGTTGCGATAACCACTTTCTCCTGCTCAAGGCAGATCATTTCATGTCGTGTTATATTTGGTTCATTTTGGGGTTGCCCGTGGATTGTATACGGAGACTAATTTATGTCATCGTCCGTAGGGAATGGATTAATCCAAATCCATACATATATGAATTTGGGTTTGAATCTGGGACGCAGATTTCGTATTAACGAGGTCCATAAGTTCGAGATATGTTATTTGAGTATTTAGTTAAGGCTCGTTAATCAAAAATCTTTCTCTTCCATCTTTTTTGTAGAATCTGACATCGATCAATTAGCCAAGATTTTGACCGGATACGAAATCACTGGTGTTCAATCATGTTTTGTATTAAGATCAACTTAACAAGTATGGATTAAGAATCTTTATTCATATTTAAGACTAAGATCATTTGGGTCTATTGATATTTTGATCAACAGAAACTTCATCATTTAATCACTTAAACAAATGAGCAAAATGGGCATAAAGCCAATATTTTGTAAGCCCATGGCTTATGTGCAAAAAGAAATGACACATGAGCCATGGGCTGGCTAAAATGCCATTTTGTGAAGCCCAAGGGGCTATATGTAAATATGTAAGCCTATAAAAGGCAACATGATGATGAATAAAATAACACTTTTCCCATTTTCTCAAAAACCTAGGGTTTGTATTTCTTTCTCTTTTCTGAAGGTCTCAAACCTTCTTTTTTCTTTTGAATTAAATCAAGAGTTTTACTCTTCCTTTTAAAAAACAAGATAGTTTTTCACCACCAAACCCACAAAGGGGAACTTGGATCTGTCTTTAGATCCCAAAAAGGAGAGATTTTGATATCTCACATCTCTTGATCTTCAAGATCCAGCTAACAGAGGAGGAAGAAGAAGCACCCCTTCCATTAACCCTAAAAACACACTTAGGAGTCCAACTCCACTCTGATTTCTCTTCCGAGAATCTTTTTTAGGCTAAAATCCTCTTTTCCTCGCCGGCGCTCCAGCGCAGAGCGCCCACGTGCCGACACGTGGCGCGCTTACGCTCTAGCGCTCAAGCGCAAAGCGCCCACGTGCCGACACGTGGGGCGCTTGCACAACAGCGCCCTGCGATCGAGCGCAAATCGCCCACATGCCGACACGTGGCACGCTTGTGCTCCAGCGCAAGCGCTCGAGCGCAAGTCGCCCCAGTGCCGACACGTGGCACACATGCGCTCAAGCGCACAGCGCTCTGGCGCAAGTCGCCCCCGTGCCGACACGTGGCGCACTTGCGCTCAAGTGCCCAGCGCAAGTCGCCCCGTGCCGCCACGTGGAGCATGCGCTCGAGCGTCAGGCGCTGAAGCGCAAAGCGCCCACATGCCGACACGTGGCGCGCTTGCGCTACAGCGCCCTGCGCTCAAGCGCAGAGCGCCCACGTGCCGACACGTGGCACGCTCGCGCCTGAGCGCACAGCACCTGGGCGCACAATGCCCAAGGCGCTGGCCCCATGCATCCTTTGGATGCCTTTCCCCCTCTTTCTTTTATATATATATATATATATATATATATATATATATATATATACATATATATATATACACACACACACATATGCATACATATGTGCACACTGTTCCCGCCAAAAATTTCTGCGCAGAAGAGTCCAAGGTATCAAATGGTAGCGATACGCTTAAGGAAATGCGAACCAATATCTTCCTGCCTGTATTTTGATAAGTTCCCAAAGGAGCAACTATTAAATTCTGATGGTATTGGAAGCATCTCGAAAAACCCTTCGATTTGATATATTATGGGCCTCGTAATTCATCCGGGATCAAAAGTTATGAGGAATTACGTGTCCACGCGTGATGGACTTTTAAGAACCCGCTGGAGGAGTTAAAAAATATAATAAAAACTCAGAAAAGACCCCAATGGGGCATCACGTGCTCACACGTGACCATGAGTCACGTGCAGACACGTGATGGGCTTTTAAGGCCTCTAAAATAATGAATAGAATTAAATTCTAAAATCTGTTCCCTGATTAAAAATCAGGAATCACGTGCTCACACGAGACCAATGGTCACGTGTTGACACGTGATGGTTAAAACTGAAGCGTAAACAAACAGCTGAAGGAAATACCTCAATGAGGTGTCACGTGCTCACACGTTACCAATGGTCACGTGTTGACACGTGATGGTTACAACTGAAGCGTAAGTAAACAATGAGAAAATGACTCAATTGGGGGTCACGTGGCAACACGTGACTGGCTGTAAAAGCCTTGCTATTGAACAGAATTAAATTCTAAAAGAAGATCATTTAAATCTTTCGAAATAGAATTAAAATTCTAAAAGCTTCTAAATCTTTCCAAATGGAAAAGGATTATGGGGACCGTTGGATTAAAGATCCAAGGGTGATTAAAAATCACCAATTTATGGAAAAATCCTAACAAGGAAAGATTTCCCTGAAAATCTCACCAAAAATAACAACTAGAATATCTTTGGATTTAAAATCCAACGGTGAATAAAATTCACTGAATGATCTAAAGGATCATATTAAATATGAAAACAAATCAAATCTTTCAATGAGAGATATACTGAACAGATTGATTCTTTTCCTTCTCCTATAAATAGAAGCCAAGAAGAGAAGAGAAGGGATCTACTTTTTGGGAGAGAAAAACAGAGAGAGGAGAATTTAATTCTCTGCAAAAGAAAAACCCTAGGTAAGAAAAGAGAGGCTTAAAAAGAGAATTTAATTCTCAAAAGAGTTTAACTCTTATATACAGAAAAGAACTTAGTTCTTTCTCTGGTGGAGGATCTGCAAAGTGCACATCTCCCCATGAATTGAGAATTTAATTCTCATTGGGTTGAGATCCTGCCATGCAGATCCAAAACATAGAGGAGGAATTAAGTTTTGAGAATTCAATCCTCACAAAATTATAGGAATTTAATTCCTTTGGGATAAAATTAGGGTTTTACCCTAAATAAGAATTTAATTCTTAAAGATAAGGAGACTTAAAAGATCTATGTGCATGAAAAGACAAAGGTCACGTGCCCCACGTGACCCCTGAACAGATCCCCCAAAAATGAGAAGATGAAAGCTTTGAGGCAATGCCTCACGTGTTCCCACGTGACCCTCATTATATATGGAACAAAAGCAAAGGCAGAAACAATTATGGGCGCCCTTACGTGTTACCACGTGACCCCTAATAAATGTTCTAATAAATCAGGGCATGATTATACATCACGTGCCCACACGTGATGGCTATGAAAATTAAAAGTGTTTAACACTTGTTTGCAGAACAAAATAAAGGGGATCTGGCCCCACTTTTTGATGCCATCACATGCTCCCACGTGACTCCCAAAATGCAGAAAGAAAGATCAATGGAAATGAAGGCTTTGGGCGCTCTCACGTGTTTACCACGTGACCCCTTAGCAAACGTTTTAACAGTCAGCGCATAAATCCCCATCACGTGTCAATACGTGATGCTTGAAATAAAAAGGAAAAGTGTTTAACACTTATTCGCAGATTTGAGGGTAAAACATAAGAGATTTGGCTCCACATTTAGGGCGCCCTCACGTGTCCCCACGTGAACCCTAACAAATCCCTTTAATATCTAATGGATGGATGCCTATCACGTGTCCACACGTGATGGCCAGGAAATGAAAAGTGTTTAACACTTAATTGCAGAACGAAGAAAAGGGATCTGGTCCCACCTTTGGGCGCTCTCAAGTGTCCACACGTGACCCCTCTTTCTTTAGTGTTTAACACTAATTTGAAAATCTTATTTCCAGTGTTTAACACTGATTGTTTCTAGTGTTTAACACCAAATTGAAGATCATATTTCCAGTGTTTAACACTGATTGTCTTTTAGTGTTTAACACTAATTTTGAGAGTTCCACCTCCAGTGTTTAACACTGTTGTTCTCTAGTGTTTAACACTACTTTTAGCCAAATTGGCTAATTCTCCAGAGGCAAAAGTCCCTCCTCCAAATGAATCTCAATATTGAGGAAATCAAAGACAAAATGTTGTCAGAGCCCCCAAATCTCTGTTTAACATTGCTGAATGATGAGGGGCTGAACCCAGACAAATGTCTAATGGCCTAAAGGGCCAATATTTCAAACATAATTGGACTTAGCCCAAACTGGCCATAAGTCTTCAAATCATCTTGAACTGAGCACATCTGCTCTTTCAACCAACTCATTAGTTCAAGGGTACATCTCGGAACTCCTCTGATATTTGTCGTTGTAATCCTTCAACGTCTTCAGAGAGGTAACGGGTCCCGACAACCACACATCAACACGGACTGTGGGGTCCTTAAACTCATGGACTTATGCGTCCTTAAACCAAGATACGGACTGTGGGGTCCTTAAACCCGTGGACTTATGCGTCCTTAAACTAACGGACTAATGCGTCCTTAAACACACCCATATGGACTGTGGGGTCCTTAAACCCATGGACTTATGCGTCCTTAAACTACCAATGGATTTATGCGTCCTTAAACTACCATTGGACCACTATGTCCCTAAACTGGAACATGGACCACTACATCCCTAAACTGGCAATGGACCACCATGTCCCTAAACTGGAACAGTAGAGCCCAAACGCTATTTTGTCGGATCTAAACGATCCCGTTAAGTCGATCTTAGTCCCAAACTGGACTAACATATCCTTAACAACCGTTTAAGTTGATCTTAGCCTCAAATATAGCTAACGTATCCTTAAACCTTCAAACAAACTTTAGTCCCAAATTGGACTATGGATTACCCAACCAACTTTGGTCCAAGGGTACATCTCTGAACTCCTCTGACACCTGTCGTTGTAATCCTTCAACGTCGTCAGAGAGGTGACAGGTCCCGACGGCCATACATTCAATGGACCACTATGTCCCTAAACTGGAACAATAGAGCCCCCCAAATGCTCTTTTATCGGATCTAAATGATCCCGTTAAGTTGATCTTAGTCTCAAATTAGACTAACGTATTCTTAACAAACGTTTAAGTCGATCTTAGTCTCAAATGAGGCTAACGTATCCTTAAACCCAAACCCCCAAACCCAAATCTAAGATAATACGGATTTGGACTAGTCCACGCCCTACGGGCGACGACATAACTCTGTTTCCGTATACAATCCACGGGCAACAAAACACAAAACAAACACGCACGACACGAAGTGACCATCTGGAGAAGGAGAAAGTTGTTACCGCAATGCGGTAGCGTAATTAACTGCAGGGGCTTGTGCCTGCAGGGAAGAGCGTCCCCACAATAAAAAAAACCCCTCAAGCGAGGGGGAATCTGACGAAGTCTGCTACATCGGACGCATCCGTTTAAACCTTCGATATACGGTGTCATAAATCAACTTGGCATCTTCGAAGAGGTAGACGGATAGCACCAATTAGCATCTGCCCCGAGCCTCACGCGAGACGACCACGCGTCTCGGCCGCCGTTCGGAGGGGAACAGATTCTGGCACGCCCGGTGGGACCTTTTCCTCTTTACACTCCACACTTCGTGTGTCGTATTCGCGAACGAATCGCGGTTTGTTAATGGTTGCCCTTGGGTTTCAAGGTACTAAGATTTTGCATTTCGCTTGGTGCAGAAAGCAAAGGATCAATAGCGTTCACCTGCTCAAAGTGTTCCATATGCAACTGCAACCCGCGTCCTGCCTCAACTGGGGGCATAGCCTATGGGCCCCAAGCTGCTTCCCTGTTCACGATGCCCGTGGAACAGGTCACTCAAGCCACCACATGGTTATTTTTCAGGACCATGCTCCCGCCAATGAGCTTCACCGCTTCTGTGCTAACTCCGGAAGCTCCTAAGAAGTCGGTCTTCGATCGGCTTACAGCTACTGTGGCCCCTCTCAACGGGTCGTCCAACTCCAGCTCCTCGGTCTTCGCCAGACTGGGCCAAAATTCCTGTGGGCCTACAATGAAGCTTGCAATCTCGGAGAAGGTTATTCCGAAGAGGATAGCCATCCCTGCTCCTGGAGTCGTCAAGGCGGTTTCTCCTACCAAAGGGGGTTTTTACAAGATTGACTGTTCTGGCTCCCGCTACGGTTCCTGTCCCTGCTCAGAAGACTGTTTTCAACCAATTGGATACTGCTTCTCAAAGGACATCAGTATTCAACAGGCTGACGCCAGCAGCAACCCCTCACCTGGACAGGGGGCAAGACAAAGCCATACCCATCACCGAACCAACTCCATCAGCTCGACACGCTCGACGTCGCCACTGGCGCCGAGTAAGGAAGGCCGGGGGCAACTCCCTCTCTGGGATAACGCCACCAGCTCCAACGGTGGAAGTTAATGCTGCTGTCCCAACCGGGAACAGTTTTGAGCTGCTGAACAGAATACGCAGGAATTCGCCTACTGTCGTACTAAAAAGATCTCCGCCACCGGTGGAAACTGTCGCGGAAATAATGCCGAAGAAGTCCCCTCAACGGCTGTCCTCCAAAGTTTACAAAATCTGGCGACAAGTCCGAAAGTCAGTGATCGATCCAAATTTCTCCCGCCAGCACAAGAAACTGAAGGTCCAAAAGGAAGTCAGCCATCCTGCTAAGCCACGAAAAGCTGTCTGGATGCCCACCTTGACGGCTCCCTCAACTTCGACCGCTCTTGAGAAAAGAAGGCCAGAGAAAATCCCTGTGCCGGCGACAAAAGTCAAAGGAACTGAACCCAAACGCCCTAAGTCTGGGGGCATGGTTGTGCATACAGTCTACATGGCGTCCGGGAAAGAGGACAGTCGTACATCTACAGGTCATAGACCGCTTACGCGATCGGTGACTAAAGCTCAGGAGCAGCAGCAGAAGCTCCAAGAAATGATGAATGCGATGGTCGCACTTACTAGGCCAAAAGAAACCCCAGAAGCGTCCTCGGATCAGCGTCATGAACAAGAAACTGACGCTGACTACCTACACAGAGTCCTCGAGAAGAAAGATAAAGAAGCCACAGAGCAAGCGGCTAATATAAAACAAATGGCGCTTCTCTTCCAAGATATGGTAGGGATGATGATCCAGCAAGATCCTCCTGCTGAAGATCCTCCGATTGTCCTTGAAGATGACAAAGGAGAGACATCGAATCCTCCTCCGGCTCTTTCAGCAGCCAAGGAAGAAACCATTTCCAAGGCCGCACTGGATGACTATATAGCTCAGAAAATACGAGCTCATCAGGCGAGTGAAGCGGCTATGCAAATTGTTAGGACCGGACGACCCTATCCGAATTGGTATGACCAAATCAGTTACCCGCCGGGATATACGATCCCTAAGTTCCACGTATATAAAGGGACAGGGAATCCACATCAGCATGTCGCTCAATTCTGGGCCTTATGCGGCAACACTGGAGGCGATGACAAATTGTTGCTTCGCCAATTCGTCGGCAGCTTAGCAGAAACGACATTCGAATGGTACTCGGAGCTACCTAACGACTCCGTTAAAACATTTGCGGAGATAGAGCTACTGTTTACACAAAGATTTGCAAGCGCCAGCGAGCGCACCCCGATAACAGCACTAATAAACGCTAGGATAAGGCCAGGCGAAACGTGGGTTCAATACGCAACACGATGGCGGAACTTGTGGTCGAAATGCGAACAACGCATAGAAGAAGCTCCTGCCGTGGGCATGTTCGTGGGTACTCTCGACCCTCAAGCGACCATCTCCCAATTCATAATGTTCTTCAAGCCGACCACCTTCCAGGCCTTGATTGATAAGCTGGCCCAAATGGACCAGGTGGGCCATAGGCCTTCCTCTTCAAAGACAGAGCCTTGGAATGAAAAGGGCAAAGGGAAAGCAACCTTCGTTGCCAATACTCAGCAATGGCCGAGCAACTTAAAGCCGGTTGTTCGCCAAAACAACGTGCGTCCACGCCCATCCCTCGAGGAGAGACTAGGACGTCCTTACTCGTTTCCTCAGAATAAAACAAGGAGACTGTTTGAGCTGGCAGTGCGCAACAGACTCATAAATTTGCCGAATCCAAAACGTCCGCTGCAGCCAAGTGATGTCAACGATCCTAATTACTGCCCTTACCACCAAGCGGTAAGCCATCCAATCGAAGATTGCTTCGTCTTTAAGGGATGGATCGAGGATCAGTACCAACAGGGAAAGTTCGCGTTATCCGAAAACTGGAAGGTGAACCCGCCACAGCCGCACACTCCAAAGAAAACGGACACGCCGGGGGCAACTTGTTCTTTTGTTGAAGAAGCCCCGTGGGAGGTTGCTCTTTCAACCAAAACTAAAAGAATGCCGAAGGATCTCCAAATGTGCCCGGCAATCAGGTGGAAAAATCCACCGGAACCCCAGATCGTTGAAGGGATGCTGAAGCCGTGCCCAACTCCAAAGATCGATGGTGAAGGCCCCAGCACTCACACCCAGCCGTCAAAATCTCCAAAGAAAAACATGAAGAAATCCAAGAAGCCCGTGAAGCCCGGCGACAAGCGCACGGATTTGCAGAAACAGATTGACGTGCTGGAAGAGTATAACCAGAAGGCGCGGATTCCAATCACGCTCCAAGAGTTCCTCAGCTACGTCCTCGAGGACTAAAATGATGGAGAAGACTCATCAGATGAATCTGAGGACTGCGTAGCAAGTTGTCATGTGATCTCTCACTCCTTGATAGATGACGAAGAAGCTCCTTACACAGAGAAACTGGGGGCAAATCCTGAGCCAGAACTTCTAGGACCATCAGAAGAAATGATTGACGCATTCCTGAGCGAAGCCCGTCTTAAGAGCAAAGCCGATCGAGAACGCGAGATGGCCATATTCGAGAAAGCCAAACGCCGGCGACTGGACAGAAGGGTCGAAACACTCCCACCAGATCAAAGTACATCCGCCGCAAATGGAAGCAGGATCAAGACAAGGAAACGATTCGCCAAAGCCATATCAATAGGGATGAGGCCGCCCTCTTTCAGAAAAAATTCTCCTGGTGGTATACATTTTGATGAAACGGACGTACACCCTAACTTCTGCCTATATCATCAGAGGATCGCACATCCTACTGAAGACTGCAACTCCTTTAAGTGTTGGTGGCAAAGATATGTCGCTCATAGACAACACGTCAATAGAATAAAGTGGGAAGCTCGTAGACAGCGAAAAAATACGACAGATGAGCATAAAAGAATTGCCGGCAATTGTCATAAGGACGAGCCCGGGGGATCACGAGTTCTCACCTTTGGAAGCGATTCTGATAAAGAAGCCGCTCTCAACCCTCTCTTCAAGGAATTCATTTCTAAAACAAAAGAATTGGAGAGTTGCGAGAATGTTCAGCCGTACAATCGCACGCTACCCGAAAAGAATCTCGGACCCGCAAACAAGGGATCGAACAAAAGGGATAAGGGGAATGGAAAAGCGACCTCCGTCGCCAATGCTCAACAACAGCCGAGTGATCCAAAACTGTTTGGTCGTCGAAACAACAAGCCGCGATACCTCAATGAGAAGTTGAAACGTCCTTACTCGTTTCCCAGAGATAAAACAAAGAGATTGTTCGAGCTAGCGGTGCGCAGCGGGCTTATCACTCTGCCAGATCCAAAACGTCCATTGCAACCAGGTGACATTAACAATCCTAAATATTGTCCCTACCATAGAATAATGGGTCACCCACTCGACAATTGCTACGTCTTCAAAAACTGGGTTGAAGACCAATACCAACAGGGCAAGTTCGCGCTGCCCGAAAAGTGGAAAATAAACCTGCCACAACAACATGCTTCGAAAAAGGCGGATATGCCGGGGGCATCATGTTCGTTCATAGGGAAGGCTTCCTGGACCAAAAAGTCCGGGAACTAAGAATCCGCCTCGAATATGGCAACGATAGACCGAAACGTCATTAAACTAACGATGGACCACTATGTCCTAAAACTGGCTGTAGACCGAAACGTCATTAAACTAACGATGGACCACTATGTCCTAAAACTGGCTGTGGACCGAAACGTCCTTAAACTAACGATTGACCGAAACGTCGTTAAACTACTATCAACCCACAGCATCCTCAGGCTGGCGTGGTAAGAAAAAAAAACGGTACGTCCACAAGCAAAATGGGCACGGATGAAAACCCGAAAGGGCTCCGTGAGTAAAAACAGCAGGGCTACCGGCGAGTGTTTGTGAAAACCTGAAAAGGCGCAACCTCGTTAAAAAAAAGAAAAAAAAGAAAAAAAGAAAAGACGGTATGTCCATAAGCAAAATGGGCACGGATGAAAACCCGAAAGGGCTCCGTGAGTAAAACAGTAGGACTACCGGCGAGTGTTTGTGAAAACCCGAAAGGGCGGAACCTCGTTAAAAGACACTTACAGGGTCCTCTCGACCTTATAAGGAGAAACCACCCGTGTGAGATCCTTACGACTCACGAGGGAGCAACACACTTAGGGATCCTCACGATTCCTAAGGAGAAAATACACTTGCGAGATCCTCACGACTCGTAAGGAGAACTCTCTTATGGGACCCTCACGGCTCATAAGATTTGAAAGTCTTAAGTTACAGAAACCTAAACCTGTATTTAAGCAACCCCCACAACTTTCGATATTGCCCTACAAGCGGCTCATATTGACCCTTGTATACAATCCACGGGCACGAATAAACATTTCCCTAACAAAGTCCCATCCGTGACTAGGGATATGCTTGTACAGCAAACAACACTTGTAAGTCCTCTCGACTTATAAGGAGAAAACCCTTTTGTAAGATCCTTACGACTTACAAGAGAACATGCACATATGAATCCTCACGATTCCCAAGGAGAAAAACACACCTACAAGATCCTCACGACTTATAGGGAGAAATACCTTTGTGAGACCCTTACGGCTCATGAAGTCAAAAGCCTTAGTCGACAGAATCCTAACCCTGTTTACTAAGCCACCGTTGTTCAACATCGACGGAAGCAAATGATGATTCGCTCCTGGTAATATCCCAGTTGTAGCGATGTTGATGCCTAAAACCGATATCAAATTCCAACCCCTTTCACGGCAAATGATGATTCGCTCATGGCAATATTCCAGTTGTAGCGATGCTGATGCTGAGATTGGTGTCAGATTTCAAGTTCCACACTCGCGATAAAAAAAAATCAGCGAGCCATACATGCATACGAAATAGCCGAAATGATGGGACAACTTGCAACAAAATCAGCAAGTAAAAATATATGCATACAAAAACAGCCGAAATGATTGGGCAACTCGCAATAAAAAGCAGCGAGTAAAAATAAAATAAATAGCCGAAATGATTGGGCAACTTGCAATAAAAAAGCAGCGAGTGAAAATAAAATAAATAGCCGAAATGATTGGGCACCGCGAAAAATAGCCGAAATGATTGGGCAATCGCGACCTTCGCGACATAAAAGCTGAAATGATAGAGTATCGCGGAAATAAAATAATAATATGAAAATGAATGAAACTTTTGCCCTACAGGTGAGATCACATCGATCCCTGTATACAATCCAGGGGCACAAACAAAGAGGGAACCATACCTTCCCAACAGACTCCATCAGAAAGCGAATGCCAAATTCCTAGCTTCAGGGTCTTGACGGCAAGTCATATAAAGCCTGAAAGACTACCGGAGATCATCCCACATGGAGTGGTCACCACCTCGACGTTCGTCTCGATACAGCAGACAAGATGTCACCCCAGCGTTCTTCCTCCAACAGGACTCAGACGCGACAATCAAACAACGGAGCTATGGCAAAATCCCTAGTTCCAAATCTCGACGGTTCACATGCAACCTAGAGACAACTGCGACATTCGTCTCGATACAGCAGACGCAGTGCCAGCAAACGAAGCGAAGGCCAAATTCCTAGCTTCAACGTCTTGACGGTAACTCATATAAAACCGAAAATACAATCAGAGATCATCCCACATAGAGTGGTCACCACCACGACATTTGTCTCGATACAACAGACGAGATGTCAACAACAACGTTCTTCCTCCAACAGGATTAGGACACACCAAGCAAACGAAGCGAAGGCCAAATTCCTAGCTTCAGGATCTTAACGGCAAGTCATATAAAGCCTGAAAGATAATCGGAGATTATCTCGCACCAGTGCGGAGTGGTCACCACCTCGACGTTCATCTCGATACAGCAGAAGAGATGTCCTTCCTCCAACAGGATTCTGACACACTAAAGCAAATGAAGCGAAGGCCAAGTTCATAGCTTCAACGTCTTGACGGTAACTCATATAAAACCGGAAAGACAATCAGAGATCATCTCACACCAGCATAGAGTGATCACCACCTCGACGTTCGTCTCGATACAGCAGACAAGATGTCACTACAGCGTCCTTCCTCCAGCAAGATTCGGACGCACCAAAGTAAATGAAGCAAAGGCCAAATTCCTAGCTTCAGGGTCTTGACGGCAAGTCATATAAAGCCTGAAAGACCACCGGAGATCATCCCATATGGAGTGGTCACCATCTCGACGTTCGTCTCGATACAGAAGACGAGATGTCACCCCAGCATTCTTCCTCCAGCAGGGTTCAGACACGACACTCAAACAAACGGAGCCACGGCAAAATTCCCAGTTCCAAGCCTCAACGGTTCACCAACAACCTAGAGAAAACCGCGACATTCGTCTCGATACAGCAGACGCAATGCCAGCAAACGAAGCGAAGGCTAAATTCCTAGCTTCAAGGTCTTAACGGCAAGTCATATAAAGCCTGAAAGACTACCGGAGATCATCCCAGCGCTGAGTGGTCACCACCTCGACGATCGTCTTGATACAGCAGACGAGATGTCACCACAGCGTCCTTCCTCCAACAGGATCCAGACACGCCAAAGAAAACGAAGCGAAGGCCAAATTCCTAGCTTCAGGGTCTTAACAGCAAGTCATATAAAGCCTGAAAGACATTTGGAGATCATCCCGCACCAGCGCGAAGTGGTCACCACCTCGACGTTCGTCTCGACACAGCAGACGCAACATCACCAAAAGGAGCCACGGCAAAATCCCTAGTTCCAAACCTCGACGGTTCACTAGCAACCTAGAGACAACCACGACATTCGTCTCCATACAGAGGACACAATGCCAGCAAACGAAGCAAAGGCCAAATTCCTAACTTCAGGGTCTTAACGGAAAGTCATATAAAGCCTGAAAGACTATCGGAGATCATCCCACACCAGCGCAGAGTGGTTATGACTCATCGGGGCTCTCCAAAATGAGCCTAACCTCAAGTAAAAAGCGGCATGGCAAATTCCTAACGCTTCTCTTCCGACGGTCAAACTGCCAAGAAGGATTGCTCGAAGACGTCTTGTCCAGCCCCCGAAGGGATCAGAGACACGGCAGTCACAGGGCTACTCGAACAGCACGATTGCCTATCGAGGAATATATCAGCTCATGCGACGGTACGACGGCCAAAACCCTAAGTACCACAGACCCTAACGGACTTTTGTCGTAAAGAGCAGAGGTTAACTATGACGTTAGGATATTCTTGCGAGATCTGCTCGATTCGTTTCGACTAGTGAGGAAATTGATGTCTTTGCGAGAACTTCTCGATTCGTCTCGACTCGTGAGATAAAGCCTTAGGCAGTAGGGATTAAAAAACCTGTTTCCTAAGCACTGGGACCCTGCAAGTCGGCCCAAAACGGTCTCTTGCATACTATCCACGGGTCACACTCTCCAAATTCGAATCTCGACAAGGAGGGAAACAACCGCTTACGAGTCCTCTCGACTTATAAGCGGGAAAATTCTCTTGTGAGATCCTTACGACTTTCAAGAGAAAACACACTTAGGAGTCCTCACGACCCCTAAGGAGAAAATACACCTGCGGGATCCTCTCGACTCGTAGGGAGAAAAGTCTTTATGAGACCCTCACGGCTCATAAAGTTGAAAAGTCTTAGGTGGCAGATCCTAACCCTGTCTCCTAAGCCATCACCGCCCTGCAAAGAGGTCAAGATGGACCATCTATGAGTCACTCTCGCCAAAGCTACATGCCACTGAAATGGAAAATCAACTCATGAGCATATAAACTACTTCACGCCAGAGTAAGATATAAAGAGATAGAAGGGTGCGGCTCATGGAGTTAAGGGTTTGGAACTATATCTCTTAAGAGTCGAGATTTGAGTCAATGATAAATGAAAACGCTTGTGTTCGCTCGTTATCTTCTCAGATCAAAATTTTGAAAGTAATATACCAACCCGAAATTGGTCATACGCTATGCATTACTTTGCACTACTTCACCCACGTATATACATATGTGGGCAAAGTAGTGGGGGGCATTTGTTCCCGCCAAAAATTTCTGCGCAGAAGAGTCCAAGGTATCAAATGGCAGCGATACGCTTAAGGAAATGCGAACCAATATCTTCCGGCCTGTATTTTGATAAGTTCCCGAAGAAGCAACTATTAAATTCTGATGGTATTGGAAGCATCTCGAAAAACCCTTCGATTTGATATATTATGGGCCTCGTAATTCATCCGGGATCAAAAGTTATGAGGAATTACGTGTCCACACGTGATGGACTTTTAAGAACCCGCTGGAGGAGTTAAAAAATATAATAAAAACTCAGAAAAGACCCAAATGGGACATCACGTGCTCACACGTGACCATGAGTCACGTGCAGACACGTGATGGGCTTTTAAGGCCTCTAAAATAATGAATAGAATTAAATTCTAAAATCTGTTCCCTGATTAAAAATCAGGAATCACATGCTCACACGTGACCAATGGTCACGTGTTGACACGTGATGGTTAAAACTGAAGCGTAAACAAACAGCTGAAGGAAATACCTCAATGAGGTGTCACGTGCTCACACGTGACCAATGGTCACGTGTTGACACGTGATGGTTACAACTGAAGCGTAAGTAAACACTGAGAAAAGGACTCAATTGGGGGTCACGTGGCAACACGTGACTGGCTGTAAAAGCCTTACTGTTCAACAGAATTAAATTCTAAAAGAAGATCATTTAAATCTTTCGAAATAGAATTAAAATTCTAAAAGCTTCTAAATCTTTCCAAATGGAAAAGGATTATGGGGACCGTTGGATTAAAGATCCAAGGGTGATTAAAAATCACCAATTTATGGAAAAATCCTAGACAAGGAAAGATTTCCCTGAAAATCTCACCAAAAATAACAACTAGAATATATTTGGATTTAAAATCCAACGGTGAATAAAATTCACTGAATGATCTAAAGGATCATATTAAATATGAAAACAAATCAAATCTTTCAATAAGAGATTTACTGAACAGATTGATTCTTTTCCTTCTCCAATAAATAGAAGCCAAGAAGAGAAGAGAAGGGATCTACTTTTTGGGAGAGAAAAACAGAGAGAGGAGAATTTAATTCTCTGCAAAAGAAAAACCCTAGGTAAGAAAAGAGAGGCTTAAAAAGAGAATTTAATTCTCAAAAGAGTTTAACTCTTATATAAAGAAAAGAACTTAGTTCTTTCTCTGGTGGAGGATCTGCAAAGTGCACATCTCCCCATGAATTGAGAATTTAATTCTCATTGGGTTGAGATCCTGCCATGCAGATCCAAAACATAGAGTAGGAATTAAGTTTTGAGAATTCAATCCTCATAAAATTTTAGGAATTTAATTCCTTTGGGATAAAATTAGGGTTTTACCCTAAATAAGAATTTAATTCTTAAAGATAAGGAGACTTAAAAGATCTCTGTGCATGAAAAGACAAAGGTCACGTGCCCCACGTGACCACTGAACAGATCCCCCAAAAATGAGAAGATGAAAGCTTTGAGGCAATGCCTCACGTGTTCCCACGTGACCCTCATTATATATGGAACAAAAGCAAAGGCAGAAACAATTATGGGCGCCCTCACGTGTTACCACGTGACCCCTAATAAATGTTCTAATAAATCAGGGCATGATTATACATCATGTGCCCACACGTGATGGCTATGAAAATTAAAAGTGTTTAACACTTGTTTGCAGAAAAAAATAAAGGGGATCTGGCCCCACTTTTTGATGCCATCACGTGCTCCCATGTGACTCCCAAAACGCAGAAAGAAAGATAAATGGAAATGAAGGCTTTGGGCGCTCTCACGTGTTTACCTGACCCTTTAGCAAACGTTTTAACAGTCAGCGCATAAATCCCCATCACGTGTCAACACGTGATGCTCGAAATAAAAAGGAAAAGTGTTTAACACTTATTCGCAGATTTGAGGGTAAAACATAAGAGATTTGGCTCCACATTTAGGGCGCCCTCACGTGTCCCCACGTGAACCCTAACAAATCCCTTTAATATCTAATGGATGGATGCCTATCACGTGCCCACACGTGATGGCCAGGAAATGAAAAGTGTTTAACACTTAATTGCAGAACGAAGAAAAGGGATCTGGTCCCACCTTTGGGCGCTCTCACGTGTCCACACGTGACCCCTCTTTCTTTAGTGTTTAACACTAATTTGAAAATCTTATTTCCAGTGTTTAACACTGATTGTTTCTAGTGTTTAACACCAAATTGAAGATCATATTTCCAGTGTTTAACACTGATTTTCTTTTAGTGTTTAACACTAATTTTGAGAGTTCTACCTACAGTGTTTAACACTGTTGTTCTCTAGTGTTTAACACTACTTTTAGCCAAATTGGCTAATTCTCCAGAGGCAAAAGTCCCTCCTCCAAATGAATCTCAATATTGAGGAAATCAAAGACAAAATGTTGTCAGAGCCCCCAAATCTCTGTTTAACATTGCTGAATGATGAGGGGCTGAACCCAGACAAATGTCTAATGGCCCAAAGGGCCAATATTTCAAACATAATTGGACTTAGCCCAAACTGGCCATAAGTCTTCAAATCATCTTGAACTGAGCACATCTGCTCTTTCAACCAACTCATTGGTTCAAGGGTACATCTCGGAACTCCTCTGATATTTGTCGTGGTAATCCTTCAACGTCTTCAGAGAGATAACGGGTCCCGACAACCACACATCAACACGGACTGTGGGGTCCTTAAACTCATGGACTTATGCGTCCTTAAACCAAGATACGGACTGTGGGGTCCTTAAACCCACGGACTTATGCGTCCTTAAACTAACGGACTAATGCGTCCTTAAACACACCCATATGGACTGTGGGGTCCTTAAACCCATGGACTTATGCGTCCTTAAACTACCAATGGACTTATGCGTCCTTAAACTACCATTGGACCACTATGTCCCTAAACTGGAACATGGACCACTACGTCCCTAAACTGGCAATGGACCACCATGTTCCTAAACTGGAACAATAGAGCCCAAACGCTCTTTTGTCAGATCTAAACGATCCCGTTAAGTCGATCTTAGTCCCAAACTGGACTAATGTATCCTTAACAACCGTTTAAGTTGATCTTAGCCTCAAATATAGCTAATGTATCCTTAAACCTTCAAACAAACTTTAGTCCCAAATTGGACTATGGATTACCCAACCAACTTTGGTCCAAGGGTACATCTATGAACTCCTCTGACACCTGTCATTGTAATCCTTCAACGTCGTCAGAGAGGTGACGGGTCCCGACGGCCATACATTCAATGGACCACTATGTCCCTAAACTGGAACAATAGAGCCCCCCAAATGCTCTTTTATCGGATCTAAACGATCCCGTTAAGTTGATCTTAGTCTCAAATTAGACTAACGTATCCTTAACAAACGTTTAATTCGATCTTAGTCTCAAATGAGGCTAACGTATCCTTTAAACCCAAACCCCCAAACCCAAATCTAAGATAATACGGATTTGGACTAGTCCACGCCCTACGGGCGACGACATAACTCAGTCTCCGTATACAATCCATGGGCAACAAAACACAAAACAAACACGCACGACACGAAGTGACCATCTGGAGAAGGAGAAAGTTGTTACCGCAATGCGGTAGCGTAATTAACTGCAAGGGCTTGCGCCTGCAGAGAAGAGCGTCCCCACAATAAAAAAAACCCCTCAAGCGAGGGGGAATCTGACGAAGTCTGCTACATCGGACGCATCCGTTTAAACCTTCGATATACGGTGTCATAAATCAATTTGGCATCTTTGAAGAGGTAGACGGATAGCACCAATTAGCATCTGCCCCGAGCCTCAGGCGAGACGAACACACGTCTCGGCCGCCGTTTGGAGGGGAACACACACACACATACACCACGACACTGTCTCTGTTAGAAAAAAATTTCTAACGGGGCGCTGCCCCGCACCCCGCAAGAGAATTGCTAGTCCCCTTGACCCCCAGCCCGCTATCCGGATAGCGGGACCCCCGTAAAAACTCTATGTGGCTCCCGATATATCCAAAACCCCTTTTCAAAACACAACACACGCACACCGCAAATTGAGTTCGCATGACCAGTTTAACCCGTTAATCGGAGGTTCCCTCGCCCCAAAGGCGAGGGGTAATTAACGGCAGCTTAGTCCGCGTCTGCCAGAGATTTGGATCCCCACAATCAATAAACCCCAGCCTATCCCAGGCAGGGGGAATCTATAGTACGCCTGACAAGCGTGCGCGTATTCCCATCTCAATAGGGTGACGAAAAACACCCTACAGATTCTGGCACGCCCGGTGGGACCAATCTCTCCTCCCGTATTTCGGGTTAAACGTTCATACTAACTCAATCAATATACATATCTATATTTATACTAAAATAATTCTTTTTCATGCAGGATTTTCAAGCAATCACCTTTCAACAATGTCTCTAAAGATGAACTCAGCTCCCATCTCATACACGATGAAGATAGACTCCAGAACGGTCCTTCCGGCCAGTCTCGGGCGACAATGGGAGGAGGAGCCGCTACCATTTGGCTCTATTATGTTCATGTCAGCTAACGCCATCCCAGCTCCTCAAGCTCCGGTGACCGACAAACCGGCCTCGAAAGGCAAGAGGCCAAATGTGGTGGTCTCGAAGGCATCCCAACCCAAACATAAATCGGTGTCTGGACGGCTTTCCATGGCCCCAACTGGGGGCAAAGCCATCGGAATAAAAGAAGTTGCCAGACGTCGTGGGCAAGCCCAAGCGATACCTTCGACGGACACGCGGGCAGATGTCTTCTCAAGCATCCCCATCACTCGGCCTATGGCGGCTTCCCGAAGAGCAGAAGCCTGCCAATCGCTTAAGGCGGAGAAGCTAAGGCAGAAGCGGCTCAGATATAGAGCCAACAGAAGGGCTAGGGCTCTGGCCATGTTAAAATTTATGAATTTCCAAAGCCCGGACCGCTCCGCGAAACCAGCTGCCAGTGATGAAAGAATGGTTGAATGCGTTATCCACACTGTCTACATGGCCGAACATGAAGAAACGAACCCTCCTCTTCTTCACAGCCATGGTGATGATATGGTTGACGCTACCCAGCATCGGCTCGATCTAAATGATGAAGAGCCCGCTCTGGCCGATATGCCAGAGGAGCCCGTGGTTCCTACGGAATTGAGCTCAGGCAATAAAGATTACCCGGTTGTCATAACTGGAACTACAGAACAAGCATTATTCCAATGGCTTCAAAGGCAATTTCAGGACAGGGATGAGAAGATGGCCGAGGTCTATTCCAAGGTCGACAAGCTGGAAAACGTCGTGGCGGATCTCGCGACCTAAGTCGCCCGATTGCAATTATAGCAGAATCAAATTTTGGCTTATGAGCCAGGGATTGATACCCGGGGGGCAGCCAACTGATATCCCTTTCAGCCTAAAAGCGGAGCGCCTTCGCGAAAAACGGCCGCAATCAGCCTCCAGTCCCTCCGATACATACGCCGGGGGGGATCGCCTCTGAAAGAGAAGCTGCAAAAGGTCTATTCCTTCAAGAGGGAAAAGGTCCACAAGATATTCAGGGAAGCCCTAAGAAACGGTCTACAACTGCCAGAATCAAAGAGACCGCAAGAAGAGAATACGACCGACGACCCAAAATATTGCCCCTATCACAGGGTGATAGGTCATGCCATTAAGGACTGCTTCGTCTTCAAAGATTGGGTCGAAAGACAATACAGGACGGGAGAGATAGAACTTTCTAAAGGCGCGTTAGCAAACAGTCAAGCTACGACCGCCGATTTCATGCAAATGGAGACCGGAGCCTTTCGGGAACGTAATCCTCCCAGACATGTGCCATTATCTGAAAAGGGCGAACCAAAGACCGATCGGCCTCAAGGACCTGCATCAGTAAAGGCACCTACTCCAATGGAGAGAAAGAAGAGGTATACTCCTTCAAGAGGGATGAAGTCCGCAAAATATTCATGGACGCCTTGAACAACGGTCTGCAACTGCCTGTTCCAAAGAGGCCACAGGAAATGAACATGACCGGCAATCCCGTATACTGCCCATATCATAGAGTGGTGGGTCATACCATCGAAGACTGCTATATTTTCAAAGATTGTGCAGAGGACTAATATAAGCTTGGAAAAACCTCACAATCCTCGGATGTATCGGCATGCCACGGAGCTAGTCATCAACACAGCTCCGCCAAGATCAAAGTTCAAGGAGCTGGGATAAGCAAAGATGACGGAACCGTCGACCTCTAAGTCGTTAAACTGGGAATGTAAAAAAATGTAAATAAAAAAAAATGTGCAAATAAAAGTAAAATAAAGAAAAGCCGAAATGATGGGGCAACTCGCAATAAAAATCAGCGAGTGAAAATTAAAATGAAAATAAAGCCGAAATGATGGGGCAACCGCGAATAAATAGCCGAAATGATAGGGCAATCGCGATCTTCGCGATAAGAAAAGCTGAAATGATGGAGCAATCGCGGTGAAACAAAAACAAAACAAAACAAAAAACAAACAAAACAAAGGCGAATCATGAGTTGCTCCTGGTACTATATTCCAGTGCAGCGATGCAGACGCCAACCAAAATTCAAATTTCCAAAATTCTCCCAGCCCTACGG
The DNA here is from genome assembly GCA_030015575.1 of Agapanthus africanus. Taxonomy (NCBI): domain Eukaryota; kingdom Viridiplantae; phylum Streptophyta; class Magnoliopsida; order Asparagales; family Amaryllidaceae; genus Agapanthus; species Agapanthus africanus. Next base: position 1,010,006,590 of record CM057337.1, on the reverse strand, counting down.
CCAGTCCCCAAATTGACTGCCGTATACAATCGACGGGCTCAAATAATTCTCATCATACCCATGCCCCACCGTAATCACCAGTTACGCGGCTGGTCTCCGCCTTTGGAGTTATGTTCCATTGAGAAGACCCACTCATGTGTCCTCACGATACATGAGGAGAACAAATCTTTGTGGGATCCTTACGACTCACAAAGGAAAAACACACTTATGAGTCCTCACGACTCCTAAAGAGAAAATACACCTGCGGGATCCTCACGACTCGCAGAGAGAAAATGCTTTTATGGGACCGTCACGGCCCATAAAATTGAAAAGCCTTAGGCGATAGGGACCTAAATCCGTCTCCTAAGCCATCGCTCCGCCAAAAAGAGTAGGCAAATGATGAATTGCTCCTGGCACCTCTGCTTCAGTGTTAGCAACGCTGATGCCGGCCCCTACCCTAAAATTCCAAGCTCGCCATCAATAAACCCCTAAGTCTTTGAACTGGAAACATATGACCTCCAAGTCGTTAAACTGGAAACAGATGACCACCAAGTCGTTAAACTGGAAACAGATGACCGCTAAGTCGTTAAACTGGGCACAATAGACCCCCTAAGTCTTTAAACTGGAAACAGATGACCTCCAAGTCGTTAAACTGGAAACAGATGACCACCAAGTCGTTAAACTGGAAACAGATGACCGCTAAGTCGTTAAACTGGGCATAATAGACCCCTAAGTCTTTAAACTGGAAACATATGACCTCTAAGTCGTTAAAATGGAAACAGATGACCACCAAGTCGTTAAACTGGAAACAGATGACCTCTAAGTCTTTAAACTGGAAACAGATGACCTTTAAGTCGTTAAACTGGAAACAGTAGACCTCTAAGTCTCTAAACTGGAAACCGATGACCATCAAGTCGTTAAACTGGAAACAGATGACCACCAAGTTGTTAAACTGGAAACAGATGACCACCAAGTCGTTAAACTGGAAACAGATGACCACCAAGTCGTTAAACTGGAAACAGATGACCACCAAGTCGTTAAACTAGAAACAGATGACCACCAAGTCGTTAAAATGGAAACAGATGACCTCTATGTCGTTAAACTGGAAACATATGACCTCTAAGTCGTTAAACTGGAAAAAGTAGACCTCTAAGTTTCTAAACTGGAAACAGATGACCACCAAGTCGTTAAACTGGAAATAGATGACCACCAAGTCGTTAAACTGGAAACAGATGACCACCAAGTCGTTAAACTGGAAACAGATGACCTTCAAGTTGTTAAACTGGAAATAGATGACCGCTAAGTCGTTAAATTGGGCACCACAGACCCCTAAGTCTTTAAACTGGAAACAGATGACCGCTAAGTCGTTAAACTGGAAACAGTCGACCTCTAAGTCATTAAACTGAGAACAAGGGAAATCCACTCATGTGTCCTCACGATACATGAGGACAACAAACCTTTGTGGGATCCTTACGACTCACAAAGAAAAAACACACTTAGGAGTCCTCACGACTCCTAAGGAGAAAATACACCTGCGGGATCCTTACGACTTGCAGGAGGAAAATGCTTTTATGGGTCCCTCACGGCCCATGAAATTGAAAAGCCTTAGGTGATAGGGATCTGAATCTGTCTCCTACGCTATCGCTCCCCAATTCCCAAGTGGCGAATGATGAGTCTCTCCTGGTACCATATCCCAGTGCAGCGATGCAGACGCCAGCCAAATTCCAAATCCCAACGGCGAATGATGAGTCGCTCCTGGTACCATATTCCAGTGCAGCGATGCAGATGCCAACAAAGATCCAAAATTCTTTTAGCCCTACGGTCTGGATCATGCATCCTGCAAAACCGTATAAATCCACGTGCGTAAAACGATCCCAATCTCTCCCGAGTCCTACCGGCGAGACCACATTCAAAGTCCCACCGGCAGGGAAGATTCAAAAAAAAAAGGAAAAAGAAGAAAAAGAAGGTATTTCCACAAGCAAAATGGGCACGGATGAAAACCCGAAAGGGCTCCGTGAGTAAAAACAGCAGGACTGCCGGCGAGTTTGTGAAAACCCGAAAGGGCGCAAACTCGTGAAAAAGAGATGAAATGCACTCATAAAGTCCTCTCAACTTTGTGAGGAGAAAATTCCCACGTGAGATCCTTACGACTTACAAAGGAGCAACACCCTTAAGAGTCCCCACGACTCCTAAGGAGAAAATACACCTATGAGATCCTTTCGACTCGTAGGGAGAAAGTGCTTTTATGGGACCCTTATGGCCCATAAAATTGAAAAGTCTTAGGTGATAGGGACCTAAAACCTGTTTCCTAAGCCATCGTTCCCTAATAAGCAAATGCAAATGATGATTCGCTCCTGGTACCATATTCCATAGTAGAGATGCTGATGCCAAACAAAAAAAAACCAATTCACAAATCCTCTCGGGGCAAATGATGAGTTGCTCCTGGCATTATTCCAGTGCAGCAATGCAGATGCCAAACAAAAAAACCAATTCCCCAAATCCTCCCGGGGCAAATGATGAGTTGCTCCTGGCATTATTCCAGTGCAGCAATGCAGATGCCAAACAAAAACCCTAATTCCCAAATCCTCTCAAAGACGGATGATGATTCGCTCCTGGTACCATATTCCAGTGTAGCGATGCTGATGTCGACTCAAATCAAACAAATCAAACCAACTAATTCCAACATCGACCTCTGCGTCAACAAGCGACACTCCGCGCCAGGGAAAAGTCGATCAGCGACACTCCGTGCCGAGGAAAAGTCAACCTGACACTCCGCGCCAGGGAAGAGTCGATCAGCGACACTTCGTGCCGGGAAAAAGTCAACCCGACACTCCGTGCCGGGGAAGAGTCGATCAGCGACACTCCGCGCCGGGGAAAAGTCAACCAGCGACACTCCGTGCCGGAAAAAAGTCGACCCGCGACACTCCGCGCTGGGGAAAAGTCGACCCGACACTCCGCGCCGGGGAAAAGTCGATCAGCGACACTCCGTGCCGGGGAAAAGTCAACCCGACACTCCGCGCTGGGGAAAAGTCGATCGGCGACACTCCGTGCCGGGGAAAAGCCAACCAGCGAAACTCCGTGCCGGGGAAAAGTCGATCAGCGACACTCCGTGCCGGGGAAAAGTCAACCCGACACTCTGCGCCGGGGAAAAGTCGATCAGCGACACTCCGTGCCGGGGAAAAGTCAATCCGCGACACTCCACGCCGGGGAAAAGTCGATCAGCGACACTCCGTGCCGGGGAAAAGTCAACCCGCGACACTCTGCGCTGGGGAAAAGTCGATCAGCGACACTTCGTGCTGGGGAAAAGTCAACCCGACACTCCGCCCCGGGGAAAAGTCGATCAGCGACACTCCGTGATGGGGAAAAGTCAACCAGACACTCTGCGCCGGGGAAAAGTCGATCAGCGACACTTCGTGCTAGGGAAAAGTCAACCAGCGACCCTCCGCACCGGGGAAAAGTCGATCATCGACACTCTGTGCCGGGGGAAAGTCAACCAGCGACACTCCGTGCCCGGGAAAAGTCGATCAGCGACACTCCGTGCCGGGGAAAAGTCTACCCGACACTCCGCGCCGGGGAAAAGTCAATCAGCGACACTCCGTGCCGGGGAAAAGTCAACCCGACACTCCGTGCCGGGGAAAAATCAACCCGACACTCCGCGCCGGGGAAAAGTCGATCAGCGACACTCCGTGCCGGGAAAAAGTCAACCAGCGACACTCCGCGCTGGGGAAAAGTCGATCAGCGACACTCCGTGGCGGGGAAAAGTCAACCCGACACTCCGCGCCGGGGAAAAGTCGATCAGCGACACTCCGTATCGGGGAAAAGTCAACTCGACACTCCGCGCCGGGGAAAAGTCGATCAGCGACACTCCGTACCGGGGAAAAGTTGATCAGCGACACTCCGCGCCGGGGGAAAGTCGATCGGCGACACTCCGTGCCGGGGAAAAGTCAACTAGCGACACTCCGCGCCGGGGAAAAGTCGATCAGCGACACTCCGTGTCGGGGAAACGTCAAGCAGACACTCCGTACAGGGGACACGTCAACCAGCGATACTCTGTATCGGGGAAACATCCAATACAGACACTCTGCATCGGGGAAACGTCCAACACAGAGACTCCGCATCAGGGAAACGTCCAACAGCGACACTCCATCTCGGGGATACGTCAACCAGCAGACACTCCACGCCGGGGACACGTCGACCAGCGACGCTCCGTCTCGGGGGAAACGTCAAGCAGAGACTCCGTCTCGGGGACACGTCAACCAGCCGATACTCCGCCTCGGGGAAACGTCGACCAACGACACTCCGTGCCGGGGGCACGTCAACGAAATCACTCCGGGCTAGGGAAACGTCTACCATGGACACTCTGTCTCGGAGACGCGTCAAGCGTCGGCCGTCCATGTCTTAAAAAGGTCAGTGCGTCCCAAAAAGTGGGAACCAAAGCAAGTCGTCTCCACACAAAAGAAGATCCATCAATTTCATGCACACGACCCACATGTGCGGTGTGCATTCATTGATGGGGGGCAATTTGTTGGGGTAAAAATTTACACCCCGGTTGACCGAGTCAAAGTCAAGGCCAACCCCCAAGCTAGGTGGGCCCAAGCCCAGGTCAAGCGAGCCCGCGGCCAGCCTCCTCCATGCCAAAATATAGATCATGTAATAAATAATTTTTATGTGATTTTTTATACATGAATGGATGCAAAATGGGCATAAAGCCAATATTTTGTAAGCCCATGGCTTATGTGCAAAAAGAAATAACACATGAGCCATAGGATGGCTAAAATGCAATTTTGTGAAGCCTAAGGGGCTATATGTAAATATGTAAGCCTATAAAAGGCAACATGATGATGAATAAAATAACACTTTTCCCATTTTCTCAAAAACCTAGGATTTGTATTTCTTTCCCTTTTCTGAAGGTCTCAAACCTTCTTCTTTCTTTTGAATTAAATCAAGAGTTTTACTCTTCCTTTTCAAAAACAAGATAGTTTTTCACCACCAAACCCACAAAGGGGAACTTGGATTTGTCTTTAGATCCCAAAAAGGAGAGATATTGAGATCTCACATCTCTTGATCTTCAAGATCCAGCTAACAGAGGAGGAGGAAGAAGAAGAACCTCGTCCATTAACCCCAAAAACACACTTAGGAGTCCAACTCCACTCTGATTTCTCTTCCAAGAATCTTTTTTAGGCTAAAAGTCTCTTTTCCTCGCCGGCGCTCAAGCGCAGAGCGCCCACGTGCCGACACGTCCAGCGCTCAGCGCTCGAGCCCACGTGCCGACACGTGGCGCGCTTGCACAACAGCGCCCTGCGCTCGAGCGCAAAGCGCCCAAGTGCCGACACGTGGCGCGCTTGCACAACAGCGCCCTGCGCTCGAGCACAAAGCGCCCACGTGCCGACACGTGGCGCGCTTGCGCTCAAATGCAAGCGCTCGAGCGCAAGCCGCCCCAGTGCCGACACGTGGCGCGCTTGCACTACAGCGCTCTGCGCCCAAGCGCAGAGCGCCCACGTGCCGACACGTGGCACTCTAGCGCCTGAGCGCACAGCACCTGGGCGCACAGTTCCCAAGGCGCTGGCCCCACGCATCCTTTGGATGCCTTTTCCCCCTCTTTCTTTTACATATATGTATATATATACATATATACATATATGCATACATATGTGCACACACACCTACACCACGACACTGTCCCTGTTAGAAAAAAATTCTAACGGGGTTCTGCCCTACACCCCGCAAGGAGGCTGCTAGCCCCCTTGACCCCTAGCCCGCTATCTGGGTAGCGGGACCCCCATAAAAACTCTGTGTAGCTCCCGATATATCCAAAACCCTTTTTCAAAACACAACACACACACACCGCACATTGAGTTCGCATGACCAGTTTAACCCGTTAATCAGAGATTCCCTCGCCCCAAAGGCGAGGGGTAATTAACGGCAGCTTAGTCCGCAGCTGCCGGAGATTCGGATCCCCACAATCAATAAACCCCGGCCTATCCCAGGCAGGGGGAATCTGTAGTATGCCTGAAAAGCTCGCGTGTATTCCCATCTCAATGGGGTGACGAAAAACACCCTACACCCAATACGAAGACTTGGAGCAGTTCGAAGAAGATCCCGAGCTGTAGTCATTTGTACATACTTTACTTTACATTTCAATTATGCCATTGTTTAGGCATTGCTTTCCATTCCTGTATTTACATTTTCAGTTGTACTTGTAAAGAAATGTTAATAAATAAAAGTTATTATTCATTTATATTTCATGTCTTCTTGTGTATATTACATTATATTGCTTAGTTATGCTTAGCGTGTTTACTTCTGAGTAAATACGTAGCGGGTCTCATCGCGCCTCCTTACCGTACACCGGGAAGAGGGACGTTGTAGGGTGTTTTTCATCACCCCATTGAGATGGGAATACGCACGCGCTTTTCAGGCATACTACAGATTCCCCCTGCCTAGGGTGGGCCGGGGTTTAATGATTATGGGAATCCGAATCTCCGGCAGCCGCGGACTAAGCTGCCGTTAATTACCCCCCCCCCCTCGCCCCCCGCCTTTGGGGTGAGGGAACCTCCGATTAAAGGGTTAAACTGGTCATGCGAACTCAATGTGCAGTGTACGTGTGTTTTTTTTGGAGGGGTGTTTAAATATATCGGGAGCCACGCAGAGTTTTTACAGGGGTCCCGCTACCCAGATAGCGGGCTAGGGGTCAAGTGGGATAGCATCCCCCTTGCGGGGTGCGGGGCAGCGCCCCGTTAGAATTTGTTTTCTAACAGGGACAGTGTCGTGGAGTATGTGTTTGTGTACATATGTATACATATGTATATATATACATGTATATATAAATAAAAGGGAAAAGACATCCAAAGGATGCGTAGGGGCAGCACCTTGGGCGTTGTGCGCCAAGGTGCTGTGCGCTCAGGCGCTAGAGTGCCACGTGTCGGCATGTGGGCGCTCTGCGCTTGAGCGCTGGGCGCTTGAGCGCAAGCGCGTCACGTGTCGGCACGTGAGCGTTTTGCGCCTCAACGCCTGACGCTCGAGCGCAAGTGCGCCATGCGTCGGCACGGGGGCGACTTGCACTTGAGCGCTGGGCGCTTGAGCGCAAGTGCGCCACATGTCGGCATGGAGGCGACTTGCGCCTGAGCGCTTGCGCTTGAGCGCAAGCGCGCCACATATCGGCACAGGGGTGACTTGCGCTCGAGCGCTTGCGCGCCACGTGTCGGCACGGGGGCGACTTGCGCTTGAACACAAGCGCGCCATGTGTCGGTACCGGGGCGATTTGCGCTCTAGCGCTTGTGCTTGAGCGCAAGCGCGCCACGTGTCGGCACGTGGGCGCTTTGCGCTCGAGCGTTGAGCGCTTGAGCGCAAACGTGCCACGTGTCGCCACGCGGGCGCTCTGCGCTTGAGCGTCGGCGAGAAAAAGAGGATTTTAGCCTAAAAAAATTTCTCGGAAAAGAAATCAGAGAGGTGTTGGACTCCTGAGTGTGTGTGTTTTTTTTATGGGTTTAGTGAAAGATGTTCTTCTTCTTCCACCTCTGTTAGCTGGATCTTGAAGATCAAGAGATATGAGATTTCTAAAAATCTCTTCTTTTTGAGATCTAATGGAAGATCTGAGTTCCCCTTTATGGGTTTTGTGGTGAAAAACTAATTTGTTTTATAAAAAGAAGAGTAAAACTCTTGATTTAATTCAAGAGAAAAAAAGAAGGTTTTGGAACCTTGAAGAAGGAGAAAAGATCTCAGATCTGAAAAATTTTGAGAGAGAGAGAAAAGTTGTTGAGATATTTCATTATCTTTGCTTTTATAGGCTATACACTTTACACATAGCCACTTGGGCTTCACAAAATGGCATTTTGCCTATCCCATGGCTCATGTGCCATTTCTTTTTGCACATAAGCCATGGGCTTTACAAAAATTTGGCTTTATGCCTATTTTTCATACATTTTTCCATAAAAATAAAATAAAATAAATACAACAAAATTATTTATTACAAAATTTTTATCTTGGCATGGGGGGAGGCCGGCCGCTTCATGTTCGGGCTCGACCCGGGCATGGGCCCACTGGATCTGGGTTTGGGCCCATTTGGCTTGGGGTTGAATTTGATTTTGACTTGGTCAAACTGGGTGTAAATTTTTACCCCAACAAATTGCCCCCCATCAATAAATGCACACCACATATGTGGGTCGTGTGTGTGAAATTGATGGATCGTCTCTCACGTGGAGGCGACTTGATTCGGTTCCCACCTTTTGGGAAGCTGGCACTGCCCTTTTTACGGCATGGACGGTTGATGTTGCCCTTTCTGCGACTTGGACGGTCGTTGCTGCCCTTTTAGCGACGTGGACGGTCGATGCTGCCCTTTTAGCGACGTGGACGGTCGATGCTGCCCTTTTAGCGACTTAGACGGTCGGTTCTACCATTTTAGCGACGTGGATGGTCAGTGCTTCCCTTTTAGCGACTTGGACGGTCGGTGCTGCCCTTTTAGTGACGTGGACGGTCGGTGCTGCCCTTTTATCGACTTGGACGGTCGGTGCTGCCGTTTTTGCGACGTGGACGGTCGATGCTGCCCTTTTAGCGACTTGGACCCTTTTAGCGACGTGGACGGTCGATGCTGCCCTTTTTGCGATTTGGACGGTCAGTGCTGCCATTTTAGCGACATGGACGATCGATGCTTCCATTTTAGCGACATGGATGGTCGATTCTGCCCTTTTTGCGACTTGGACGGTCGTTGCTGCCCTTTTAACGACGTGGACGGTCGATTCTGCCCTTTTAGCGACTTGAACGGTCGGTGGTGCCCTTTTTGCGACGTGGACGGTCGGTTCTGCCCTTTTAGCGACGTGGACGGTCGGTGCTGCCCTTTTAGCGACGTGGACGGTCGGTCCTGCCCTTTTTGCGACTTGGACGGTCGGTGATGCCATTTTAGCGACGTGGACGGTCGGTGCTGCCTTTTTGGCGACTTGGACGGTCGGTGCTGCCCTTTTAGCGACTTGGACGGTCGGTTCTGCCCTTTTTGCGACTTGGACAGTCGGTGCTGCCCTTTTAGCGACTTGGACGATCGGTTCTTCCCTTTTTGCGACTTGGACGGTCGGTGCTTGATTTGACTTTCTCTGCTTCTTGCAGTGTTAGGGGTAGACTTGACTTGCTCCGCTTCTTGCGGTGTCGAGATTGGATTCTGACTTGCTCCGCTTTCTGCGGTGTCGGAGTGGAAGTTGACTTGTTGATTTTGATTTGGGTTGACATCAACATCGCTATACTGGAATATGGTACCAGGAGCGAATCATCATCTGTCATTGAGAGGATTTTGGGATTTTGGTTTTTGTTTGGCATCTACATTGCTGCACTGGAATAATGCCAGGAGGAACTCATCATTTGCCTCGGGAGGATTTGGGAATTGGTTTTTTTTTTTCGATATCTGCATTGCTGCACTGGAATAATGCCAGGAGCAACTCATCATTTGCCCCGGGAGGATTTGGGAATTGATTTTTTTTTATTATTATTTTTTATTTTTTGGTGGGACTTTGATTGTGGTCTCACCAGTAGGACTTGGGAGAGGTTGGGATTGTTTTACGCCCGTGGATTGTATACGGTTTTGCAGGATGTATGATCCAGACCGTGGGGCCGGAAAAAATTCGGGACTTTGTCGGCGTCTGCATCGCTGCACTGGAATATGGTACCAGGAGCGACTCATCATTCGCCGTTGGGGTATGAGATTTAGAATTTAGTTGGCGTCTGCATCGCTGCACTGGAGTATGGTACCAGGAGCGACTCATCATTCACCATTTGGGGATTGGGGAGTGATGGCTTAGGAGACAGGTTTAGAGCCCTATCGCCTAAGGCTTTTCAATTTTATGGGCCGTGAGGGTCCCATAAAAGCACTTTCTCCCTACGAGTCGTAAGGATCCCGCATGTGTATTTTCTCCTTAGAAGTCGTGAGGACTTCTAAGTGTGTTTTTCCTTTATGAGTCGTAAGGATCCCACAAATGTTTGTTCTCCTCATGTATCGTGAGGACACATGAGTGGGTCTTCTCAATGGAGCATAATTCCAAAGGCGGAGACCAGCCGTGTAACTGGTGATTGTGGTGGGGCATGGGTATGACGAGAATTATTTAAGCCCGTGGATTGTATACGGCAGTCAATTTGGGGACTGGCCGTAGGGCTGGAGAATTTTGAGAAATTGGATTTTGGTTGGCGTCTGCATCGCTACACTGGAATATGGTACCAGGAGCGACTCATCATTCGCCGTTTGGGGACTTGGAATTTGGATCTTCCTTGGCATCAGCATTGCTGCACTGGAATAATGCCAGGAGAAACTCATCATTTGCCTTGAGAAGACTTGGGATTTGGGTTTTTGGTCGGCATCAGCACCGCTAACACTGAAGTGAAATGTCAGGAGCGACTCATCATTTGCCGTTGCCCGTTGGGGAACGATGGCTTAGGAGACAGGTTTGGGTCCCTATCACCTAAGGCTTTTCAATTTTATGAGCCGTGAGGGTCTCATAAAAGCATTTTCTCCTTACGAGTCGAGAGGATCTCGCAGGTGTATGTTCTCCTTAGGAATCGTGAGGATTCTTAAGTGTGTTGCTCCTTTGTGAGTCGTAAGGATCTCACGCAGGGGTTTTCTCCTCACAAGGTCGAGAGGACTTTGCGAGTGTATTCATCTCTTTTCACGAGTTTGCGCCCTTTCAAGTTTTCACAAACTCGCCGGTAGTCCTGCTGTTTTTACTCACGGAGCCCTTTCGGATTTTCATCCGTGCCCGTTTTGCTTGTGGATATACCTTTTTTTCTTCTTTTTTCTTTTTTTTTCTTTTCTTTTTTTTTCTTTTTTTTTTGCCGCTGGTGGGACTTTGAAAGTAGTCTCACCAGCAGGATTTGGGAGATATGGGGGTCGTTTACGCCCGTGGATTGTATACGGTTTTGCAGGATGTGTGATCCAGACCGTAGGGCTGATGTGCTCAATTCGCCTGCGACTTGGAGTTTTCACGCATAGTATTTCTTATGATATCGGCTATTGATGAGTGGCATGGGCCTTTCTCCCTCGGCATTTATTAGTTGGTAGGATCCTCCGTCGAACACTTTCTCAATGACGTATGGTCCTTCCCAGTTTGGCTCGAATTTTCCCTTGGCATGTCGATTGGGGATGATCGGTCTTTTGAGGACCAACACCAATTCACCTTTCTTGAAAGCACGGAGACGGGTTATCTTGTCATAGGCCCATGACATTTGGGCTCGGTATACCTCCAGATTTTGCTGCACCGCGAGCCTTTTTTCTTCGAGGGCATCGAGCTCTTCAAGTCGAAAGAGCATGTTTTCCTCCTTCGTCCACTCGTGCTGAACGGCCATTCTTAAGCTTGGAACTTCGACTTCGAGGGGGAGGAACGCCTCCACTCCAAAGAATAATGAGCATGGAGTGGACTGAGTTAGAGTACGGTGCGTGGTACGATATGCCCACAATACCTCATAAAGTTTGAGATTCCAGTCTCTCTTGTTGGCTGAAGCATTTTTCCTCAGGAGCTTGCATAGAGTCTTATTAAAGGTTTCGGCTAGCCCATTGGCTCTTGGATTATAGATGGAGGAATATCTCCAGTCTATCTTGTGCTGAGTAGCGAACTTTAAGACATTGAAGCTCTTGAAAGAAGGCCCGTTGTCAGAAATGATTCTTCTTGGTGTACCGAAGCGGTATAGAATATTATGCTGGAAGAATGTCGAAATATCTTTTGTCTTGACTTCTTTTAGCGGGACAGCTTCAGCCCATCTGGAAAAGTAGTCTATCGCGGCCAGTATGAATCGATGGCCTTTGGATGACGGAGGATCAATTGGGCCAACAATGTCGGTGCCCCAGACTTCGAAGGGCCACGATGCCACCATAGGATGCAATGGATTGGGATGCTTATGAATAAAATCACCGTGAATTTGGCAGATATAACATTTCTTTGCATGCTCTCCGCAATCCCGTATCATGGTGGGCCAGTAATACCCAAGCCGTTTAATTTGCAGTCGCATCTTGGGGCCAGATTGGTGAGCACCGCAAACGCCTGAGTGAACTTCTTTCATGACTTTTTGGGCTTCGGCCGATGACAGGCATCTGAGCCAGAGTTGGTCATATAACCTGCGGTATAGCGTGTCATTTACAAACACGTATCGGAAAGCTCTCTTCTTCAGCTGAACCCTCGCAGACCTTCCTTCGGGTAGCTTATCGTATCGGAAGTACTCTATGAAGGGTTCTCTCCAATCAGGCTCGTCTTGAACAATCGAAGCTTCTTCGGCAGGACTGCTCTTCTGTTCCGCACTTTCCTCTTCTCGTAGAGAGACTGGGGGTAGAATTTGTCGGCTCCTGACTGTGATCAGAATTTCGTCCATGTCAGGATCAGTCAGCTCCTTGGCTAAGCGAGCGAGTACGTCAGCCTTTCCATTCAACGCTCTAGGGACTCTCATTTGTTCAATGTGAGTGAACCGTTTCATGAGGTCCACCACTCGACCTCTGTACCGAGCTAATTCGGGTTTGTATATCTTATAATTGCCGCTTACTTGGTTGACGACAAGCTGAGAGTCACCGTAAACCCGTAGCCGAAGGATTTCCATTTCTATGGAGAGCTCCAAACCAGCTATCAGAGCTTCATACTCAGCTTCGTTGTTCGTTCGAGGCTCGGTGAGAGCGAAAGAACGCCGTAGGGTTCCCATTGATGGCGTGATGAACACCAATCCTATCCCCGCTTTTACCTCCGGGACGCTTGATCTGCCGGAGCTCATTATTGATGAGGCTCCATCGAAGTAGAGCTCCCAACATGGCCCATCTTCCTCGAGGTGCAGCACTTGTTCATCGGGTAACTCACAATTTAGCGGCGACCCTTCTGGTATGGGATGAGCAGCGAGAAAGTCTGCAAGAGCTTGCCCTTTTACTGCTTTCTGAGGAGTATAAACTATGTCAAACTCAAGTAGCATGACAGCCCATCTTGCCATTCTGCCGGCTAGGCTTGCTTTGGTCATCAAGTGTTTGAGCGGGTCGACCTTGGAGATCAGCATAACCCGATGAGCCAGCAGATAGTGCATCAGCTTCTTCACAGCAAATATCAGAGCCAGGCATTGCTTTTCGATTGGGGAATAGTTGTGTTCCGCCCTGACTAGAGTTCGACTGAGGTAGTAGATGGCATTTTCCTTTCCCACCTCGTTATTCTGGGCAAGGAGCGCACCGAGTGACTCATCTAGCGCGGCAGTGTAGAGAATCAACGGTTTATTTGGAATGGGAGCGGACAACACTGGAGGGTGCAACAAGTATAGTTTGATGCTTTCGAGCGCTGCTTGACATTCGGCATCCCAGATAAAATGAGCTCCTTTCTTCATGAGCTTTGAGAAGGGCCTACATCTCCCCGATAAATTTGAGATAAACCTCCGTATATAAGCAAGCTTGCCTTGAAAAGATCTTAGCTGCGTCAAACTCTTCGGAGGGGGCATCTCCATGATGGCCTTTATCTTTGATGGGTCAACTTCGATCCCTTGATGTCGGACTATGAAGCCCAGGAATTTTCCCGATGACACGCCAAAAGCGCATTTCAGAGGATTCATCTTCAGGTCAAATTCCCTCAGTCTGGTGAGAACGGTCCTAAGATCCTGAATATGATCGGCCTTGGTTTTAGTCTTAACGATCAGATCATCAACATAACATTCGACGACTTTATGAATTAGGTCATCAAAGATATTGGTCATTGCTCTTTGATATGTAGCAACTGCGTTCTTCAATCCGAACGGCATCACCTTGTAGCAATATATTCCGATCGGGGTTCGAAATGCTGTGTGCTTCTCATCCTCAGGCGACATCTTAATCTGAATGTATCCAGACGAGCCGTCCATAAAGGTGAACAGCTCATAATTTGAGGTGTCATCGACCATCATTTCCATGACCGGTAGCGGGAAGTCGTCTTTAGGACATACCTTGTCGAGGTCCCTGAAATCGACACAAACTCTGATCTGCCCATTTTTCTTCTTCACTGGGACTATGCATGCGATCCAGTCCGCATATTTCTCTTCCCTGATGAACCCAGCATCGATGAGCTTCTTAGTTTCCTCGATGACCTTTTCTTCTAGTTCCTTTCTCATTCTTCGAGGAGCTTGTTTGACTGGCTTAGCATCAGGAGATATAGCCAACTTATGTACGGCCACTTCAGGAGAAAGGCTAGGCATTTCTTTATATGTCCACGCGAAGCAGTCGACGAACTCATGCAGCAGGGCAATTATCTGCGCTTTCATTTCCTCTGACAAGAGCGAGCTGATGTAGGTCGTCCTTGGATTATCGGGCGTTCCTAAGTCAATCTCGGTTAGCTCGTCAAAGGTTGCTTGTCCGCCATCTTCGAGCTCTTGAGGAGCTTCTTCTGGCTCGACTATCTCATCGTCATCATTTGATCTTTCGCTGGCCTCACCAACATGGATCATGTAGCACGCTTTGGAATCAGGTTGAATGTAGCCTATGCCCCTTCTATGTGGAATTCGTCCATCGATGAGTACTCGAACCTGGGGCGGATACCATAGCCCTTCGTAAAACTTTGCTTCGGACTCCGTTTGATATAACTGGCATCCGCACTTCTTAAAGTATTCCTGCATCTCAGGCGCATAGTATCTGAGATTGAAGACGGCTCTTATGCCTCTCTCATAGGGAAGGCACGCGATAGAAAGATCGTCCGGGTGCACAACGGGGTTTGACCAGTAAAACAGGATGCCCTTCTGTCCATTTTTCCTCCCGGGCACGTAGAAAGTTTTCAGCTGGTCTACGGTAGAGACTGAAAATGCGTCGAGCTCTTTGCACATCCGTTCCGTCACTCTTGTGATAGCCAGGGACCCTTCTGTGACTTCGAAGGTCTCTCGTAGTTTCGCTTGCTGCATGGGGAGCCAATCTGCACAGCTGTTGCACAGCAGGTCCTCTTCTTCTGACTCTTCAATGTCACTGCCAAGATGAGGGCGGACTTTGCTGCTAGATGGGCCTTCAGTAATAGATTCGTCCGTATCGCTGCCGAAATGAGGGCGAGTTTTACGGAAGGACGAGCTTCCAGCGTCGGACTCATCAATGTCGCTGCCGAAATTCGGGCGCACTTGGGTATTTTTGCTTTTGAAAGTGGCAGTCGGCGCAGATTTGCTTTTGAGTCTTGGGGCCGGTCTATCCTCAGTCGGTTGTGGCTTAGCATTTTGGTGGTTCATAAAGTACCGAGAATCTTCATAGCGGATTTCATGCACACCGAACGGCTGGATGTCTCCGTTGATGCATTTTTCTTCGCCATTTTTAGTATACTTCATGCATTGATGGAGAGTTGACGGGACGATGTCGTAATCGTGGAGCCACGGCCGTCCCAAGAGAATCTTATAAGATGTGTCAGCGTCGATCACGTATATCTTAGCTTCAGTTTGCAGATCCCCAAATTTGATTAGCAAAGCTATAGACCCCAGAACTTGCTGGCAATTTTGGTTGAAGCCTTGAATGACAATCCTTTCCCTTGACAGGTGTCGGACGTCCATTGACAAACTCTTCAGAGTTCGCAAGTTCATGATGTTCACTGAAGACCCCGGATCAATCAATATGTGATTAATCCGATCTCCGTCGCTGTACCCGGTCACGTAAAGCGGCCGATTATGCTCAGCCGTTCTCAGTAGCAAGTCTTCATCCTTAAATGTGACTGCGGTGGCATGCAAAGCGTGATGGGCTTCTCTCATATTAATTTCCGCAAAGTGAGCCTGATACCGCTCGGGGTTTTTTAGAGCATGAATGAGAACATCTCTAAGCTCCTTAGATAGGACCAAGGCGTCGTAGATGCTCAGGAGAGACGGAAGCTTCAGGAGATGTGCCAAGACATTATAGTCCACCGAGGAAGGACTTATGTTTTCATCAGCCAGTTCTTGGCATCTTCTTCATTAGCGACTTGTTTTTCCTTCCCTTTTGGGGCGTTGCCCTGATTTGGCGGTAGAGCCATGCCGCTTCTGAGCTAAATTTGATTGGCCGTTGTGGCGAGCTCCTCGTCCTCTTCGAGAAAACAGAGCTCCTCTTCCGAGTCGCTGCCAAGATGGATGGCGTAGCAAGTCACTACTGGGATCTCTTCATTGGAGTCTTCTTCTAACTCCTCCAGAATTTCAGCCGCTTGTACAGGGAAGAACTCCTTCAATTGAATCAATGTTCTTTCCTTTTGTTCATATTCTTCGAGAGAATCGATATATTTTTGAATGGTCGATCTCCCTGCAGACTCTTTTTCGCGCCAAGCTGTACTTTTCTTCTTCTTGAGCTTCTTGGATTTTGAGCCTGATGGAGCCGCATTGGCAGCTGGACTGGTAGGCTTCTTCTGTCATTCCCATTCCATTCTGGGCTCTTTCTGAAGCAGCTTTAGCATCTTCTTCGTCTTATTAGATATGTGCATACTCCACGGAGGCCGCGATGAGTCAGTTTCGTTTATCAGGGCAGCAGGTTCAGCTGTCTGCTCCCATAAGGCTTCAACTTCTGTCTGTATAAAGTTGGCGGTTGCAACTTGATTGTTCACCAACACGCTTTTGGACAGCTCGATCTCTCCAGCCTTGTACTGCTTCTCGACCCAGTCCTTGAAGATATAGCAATCCTCGATCGCATGGCTCACTACTCGGTGGTACGGGCAATACAGGGGATTGTCGGTCATTTTTGCTTCTTGGGGTCTTTTCGACTCCGGCAATTGTAGGTCGTTGTTCAAGGTATCTTTAAATATCTTACGGACCTTGTCCCTTCTAAAAGAGTAAACCTTGTTCTTCTTCTCCTCTAGGGAAGGCCCATCTCCTCCCAGCAATGGCTTTCGAGACCGGTTGGTTTTGGATTCGCCCGCCCTTCGCTTTTCTTCATTTTCGGACGCATTGAAGACATTGGTACTACTGGAACTCCCGCTTCTACGGTTGTCGTCCCGCTTGCTTTTCCAAATTTTCTCTCTCTGAGAATCCGACGGGGACTCTTGCTTCGAGCGTTCCAGCATTTGGACTTTCTTGGTTAGCTCCTGAAATGTCTTGAGGCCCGCCGTACACAAGAATGGGACCATCCAATTGCTGAGGTTCCCAATGAGAAGGATGACGGACTGGTCCTGCTCCAGCGGCGGTTCGCACTTGACTGTGAGATTACGCCATCGAGCGATAAAGTCGGTGTTGCTTTCATTCTTCCCCGGCTTGGTCCTTACAAGGTCGGCAATGGAGATTTTATCACTGACACTCATGAACCTTTGCCGAAACAAAGATTCCATTTAGGCAAAGGTAATGACGGACCTGTCTGGTATGCTCGCGTACCAGTCGAAAGCGACACCAGTCAGGCTGTTGACAAACTGACGAAGAAGGAGTGCGTCATTGCCCCCTGTATTTCCGCACGATGCTTTGAAGTGGGCGACGTGCTGATTTGCATTCCCCGTTCCATCAAATCTTCCGAACTTAGGAATGACATAGCCGCTTGGGAACTCAATCAGATCGTACTGCATGGGATATGGCCGCCTACTACTGTCGATTTCTTTCTGAGCTTCAGCTTCGGCCACCAATGTTTTAACCTTGCTGGTGACCAAATCCATTATCCAATCCTGTGTTAGCAGGATAGTGCTATCTGGGACCAAGGCATCCCCAGAAGCGGAGTGTGGCCGGCTTTCATGTGGCTCGACCAGTCTTGGACCCGAAGGAACAGGCATTGGCTGCCTCGGATTGTCATCACCCGGCTGATTAGTAGCAGCTTATGCTTGATTGGGAGGCGCTCGAGCAATTTGAGCCATAAGCTGCATCACCACGTTCGTTAAGTCGTCAATCTTCGAATAGAGATTGGCCATCTCTTTATCTTTGCTCCTGAGCTGTTTTCGAAGCTCTTGAAGCAGCTTTTACTCCGCAGTCCTGGGGCGGAAAGTCGGCTCTTCCTCGCTGTCCGAGCTTGACTCTGCATGGACCGAAGGGTCTTTCTGCCTATCATCCTCATTGAGAGGGTTTTCTTCATCCAGCGGGGGCGGCTGTTCTTGGGCAGCGGCAACCACATTCAAGCTAGATTGGGCTTGGGATGTGGTGGCCCCATCCTTGCTTTTGCTGTGAAGGTTGTCACTGGGGCGCCCGCCCGCCATATAGACCGTATGGATGATATATCCGGCCGTCTTTCTATCATTGGCAGCTGATTTCACGGATCGCTGTCTTGACCCCCTTGTTTCGGTAGCTGGTAGTCGATTGGAGGTGGCTGGCCTAACCAGGTTCTTGAATGGTGCTGGCGCTTCTTTTCTGGGTTTTCCCCGCTGCTTTCATGCGACAAAGAGTGCTTGATAGACTCTTGAAGAGACAGTGTCATACTTTTTCTGTTGGGGCCGGGACACGTCTCTTTGTGGCACTGTTCGGACCGCTGTCTTCTTGATTCTAGCGGTCATAGCATTTTTCTGAACCCACTTCACAGGCTCGAAGGAATTGCTGATTCTTACGTCCGACTCAGCTGTCATAGTGGGGCAACCCTGCACTTGGAACTTCACACGATTCCATTTGGCCGAAGCCTTGGCCCTCTTGTTGGCTCGATACCTGAGCCACTTCTGCCTTAACTTTTCTGTTCTAAGCACCTGGCAGACTTCGGCTCTTTGGGAAGACACCGCAGACCGGTCGATGGAGGGCCTTGGAGATACGCTCGATTGTGCATTTGTTGGAGTCATCGCCTGAGCTCGTCCGTAACATTTGATGTTGCCCTTTGTACCGAAGTTCTTGCCCCTTGCTGGAGCACCAGAGAATCGTTCAGATACCGTCTTAAGTTTCGGTTGTGGTGCCTTGGCGATCACGACATTCGGCCTCTTACCCCTTGAGACCGGCTTGGCCACCTGTTCCGCCGGGATCTCCGCCAGATGAGCGCTTCCGGCAGGGTAGATGATGACGGAGCCAAACTGACGGGGCGGTTCCTCCCACTGTCGACTGAGGCTTGCGGAGAGAACCACATGAGCGTTGATCTTGACCACGTACGGAATCGGGGTCGCTTTGGAAGTTGAATTCGTCTTAGGAGACATTGTCTTTGAAAGTTAATTGCTGCATGAAAAGAAAATATCATTTCAGTATAGGCAATCGATATGTATATTGATTGAGTTCGCATGAACGTTTAACCCGGAATATGGAAGGAGAGAAGGGTCCTACCGGGCGTGCCAGAATCTGTAGGGTGTTTTTCGTCACCCCGTTGAGATGGGAATACGCGCGCGCTTGTCAGGCATACTACAGATTCCCCCTGCCTAGGGTAGGCCAGGGTTTAATGATTATGGGGATCCGAATCTCCGGCAGCCGCGGACTAAGCTGTCGTTAATTACCCCCCGTCTTTGGGGCGAGGGAACCTCCGATTAACAGGTTAAACCGGTCATGCGAAATCAATGTGCAGTGTACGTGTGTTTTTTTTAGGGGGGTTTAAATATATCGGGAGCCACGCAGAGTTTTTACGGGGGTCCCGCTATCCGGATAGCGGGCTGGGGGTCAAGGGGGCTAGCAGCCCCCTTGCGGGGTGCGGGGTGCGGGGCAGCGCCCGTTAGAAATTTTTTTCTAACAGGGACAGTGCCGTGGAGTATGTGTATGTGTACATATGTATACATATGTATATATATACATGTATATATAAAAAAAAGGGAAAAGATATCCAAAGGATGCGTAGGGGCAGCACCTTGGACGCTGTGCGCCTAGGTGCTGTGCGCTCAGGCGCTAGAGTGCCACGTGTAGGCACGTGGGCACTCTGCGCTTGAGCGCTGGGCACTTGAGCGCAAGCGCGCCACGTGTCGGCATGTGAGCATTTTGCGCCTCAGCGCTTGACGCTCGAGCGTAAGTGCGCCACGCGTCGGTACGGGGGCGACTTGCACTCGAGCGCTGGGCGCTTTAGCGCAAGTGGGCCACGTAGCGGGCCACGTGTCGGCACGGGGGCGACTTGTGCTCGAGCGCTTGCGCTGGAGCGCAAGCGCGCCATGTGTCGGCATGTGGGCGCTTTGCGCTCGAGCGCTGAGCGCTTGAGCGCAAGCGCGCCACGTGTCGGCACGCGGGCGCTCTGCGCTTGAGCGCTGGGGAGAAAAAGAGGCTTTTAGCCTAAAAAAATTTCTCGGAAGAGAAATCAGAGAGGAGTTGGACTCCTGAGTGTGTGTGTTTTTTTTTTGGGTTTAGTGAAAGATGTTCTTCTTCTTCCTCCTCTGTTAGCTGGATGTTGATGATCAAGAGATATGTGATTTCTAAAAATCTCTTCTTTTTGAGATCTAATGGAATATCTAAGTTCTCCTTTATGGGTTTTGTGGTGAAAAACTAATTTGTTTTATAAAAAAAAGAGTAAAACTCTTGATTTAATTCAAGAGAAAAATGAAGGTTTTGGAACCTTGAAGAAGGAGAAAAGATCTCAGATCTGAAAAATTTTGAGAGAGAGAGAAAAGTTGTTGAGATATTTCATTATCTTTGCCTTTATAGGCTATACACTTTACACATAGCCCGTTGGGCTTCACAAAATGGCATTTTGCTTATCCCATGGCTCATGTGCCATTTCTTTTTGCACATAAGCCATGGGCTTTACAAAAATTTGGCTTTACGCCTATTTTTCCTACATTTTTCAATAAAAATAAAATAAAATAAATACAACAGGATTATTTATTACAAAATTTTTATCTTGGCATGGGGGGAGGCCGGCCGCTTCATGTTCGGGCTCGACCCGGGCATGGGCCCACTGGATCTGGGTTTGGGCCTATTTGGCTTGGAGTTGACTTTGATTTTGACTTGGTCAAACTGGGGTGTAAATTTTTACCCCAACAGGCGTGACAGACTTATTTTTCCTTTGCACTTGATTTGGATACGCACTTAAACAGGTGAGAACAAGACTGAATGCTCCGGGACAAGTAAATAAACCAAGCAAAAACATTTCAGTGCAATCAGAGAGATGAAAAAGTGCAATTCGCGGAAACATGATAATGGCACAAAATTTGCTTTTCATTAATACGTCAAAAGTTGAAGAAAGACTACTGATAATAAACAGCTTCAAGGAAATAAAAGACAAAAATGGTTCAAGACTCAAAGTGGCTATATGTTAGCATTGGTACAAGGACAGATAAACTCAAAAATGAAACCCAACATGGCTTCCTGGGCGACGTCTACCATCTTCTTGTGTGCCCATTCATGAAGACAAGCTTCGGGATCGCCGCTGATATCTTCCGTCCTTGCATACGAAGATATGATTGCTCGCTGCTAATAAATATAGTGTAAGAGATTAGTAGTATCATTTCTTCGCCTTTTCAAGATCAAGCCCATCAAATAAACCGAGTGCACTTTGTCCTCCGCATGATCAAGTGCTTGAAGCGGCATCACCTCTGGGTACTTAGGCAAAGCGCCCCAGTTCGCTTTAAACACCATCTACAAAAGAGAGGAGCGGGATATATAAAACAATATTTAAGGAATTTAGTAAATATAGGTTTAAGCGGGATCAATTCTCTTGATCCCCAGGGAGCCGGAGAAAGTGAGTGCTTGTCTATTTAAGGTAGACAGCTTAATGGAGTTATCAATGGAAATTGTCTTGGAAAAATATACAAATCTTGCCGTCCATATGCAGCAGTTACCGATGACTCTCGAACCTAATTCAAGAGCTAAATCTGTTTACAAGCATCTGACTCAGTCTGAGTCCAAACTCAAACCTGAATCCAAGATCAAACACGAATATCTAATCATGAACTTGAACACTCGAAATCAATATCAAACTCAAACATGTATACTTGACTTGAACAAACCCTGGAAATAAACTTAACATGAACACCAGAACAAAATGGTTGCTATTGAAACTGACTTGACTCGAACCATGAATACAACTTGACATGAATACATGAACACTTGACACGAATACATGATATTGACATGAACTCAATCTTGCAATTTGATGTATTCATGGATTCGAGCAAGACTGGTAATTTTAACTGTAATGTAGAATACACGGGGTGTTGGGGTAGTTCATGTGTAAATCCAACGAAATCTTAGGAGTCTCCTTAGATCATGAATCCATATCTACTAACACAAGCAAGATATCATGAGGGTCCGTGTTTCCTTGCTCCTGGATTATAGCCTATTGAGTTTGGAATACTTCAACACTAGGTTGAAGTCTCGTTACTAACACTTGATTCGGGCCCGTGGTTCCATACCCCTGGATTACAGCCTATTGGGTTCGAGAACACTCTTGAGATTGGTTTACATTCACCCTTGGACTTACGTTACATTAGTTGACCCATGTAAAGACCTTTTAGGAAACTTACACTCACTTCATGTTCATTATACCTACACTACACGGCTATGCTATACTATGCTCATGTTATATTGCCATAATATAAATAGAATTACATGTGAAATATAATTGCCATGCTTATATTAAATGACATATTTAAACAACATCCTAGTCCATTGCTTCATGATATACATTTCTTTATCTTTATACTTTTATACTTTACACCTATTTCTTAGGGACATACCGAGCGAAAGTTCATCGATGGGCATTCCACCCATCTTTCTTTCTTTGGAATGTTCGTCAGATGCCGTGGAGACTGAGGAGGTAGACACCACCGAGGAAGAGCATGGTCAGATCACGACTCAGAACTAGACTAGCTATCTTTTTCAATTTATGTATGCCACCTGTTTAGGCATTTATCTTCTTGTATTGTATTTCCTATTGTAAATGATTCAAGTTGAATGTAAATAAAGTTGTTGAAGTTTAAATCTCATGTTTATTTCTTGTCCTTTTATATTGCTTATTTTAAGCCCAGCGTATTTATTCCGGGAAATGACCTTCTCGAAATAAATACGCTGTGGGCTGCCACGTCACCGTTTCCGTCTACTGGGAAGCGAGGCGTAAAAGTTTCTGTTGGCGGCTCATGCAGGTCCATTCTGCATGAAGTCTTAAGCAATATATCACAAGAAATATAAAATTTAACAACTTTACATTCCTTGCAATTCAATTTCCGTTTAATCTATCCTAATCTTTCTTCTCTATGTAAGGTGATGGATTCTCCCAACAATCCTAACACCAACGTCAATGGAAGTACACCACCACAACCTACCCTTACCGTTATACCACCTCAACCTACCATAGCCGCTCCACTCACCAAACAGACGATGCTTCTGGAGGCTATAAAAAGCCTAATTGAGAGTTAGCAGGCTCAAAGCATGATTTTCCAGGAGCAGACTGCTCTCCTTCAACAGAGTTTCATCCGCTCTGAAGCAGAAGCACTGGGAGTGAAGCAATTTCGAGCATTACACCCGAAGAACTTCTCAGGGAAAGAGAAACTACTTGAAGCTGGGGAATGGGATCAGAGTATAGAAGACGACCTAGCCTCAGCCCAAGTTCCAGAGGTTGCTTAGGTCAGAATAGAAAAACTCTAGCTTACTGACAATGCCAGAGTCTGGTGGAAGGCCGAGGAGAGTCGTCTCGAGTATACGATCGAGTGGAAGACTTTCCATGATCTCTTTGACGCCAAGTATTTTCCGGAAACCGCGCACTTCGAGATGGAGCAGAAGTTCATTCACCTGCAACAAGGATCCATATAGGATAAGTCGGTGGATAAGTATGATGCAGAATTCACCATGCTCTGCAGATTCTAAGCCCATCTAATTTCTACTGTAGAAATCAGAGCCAGGCGCTTCCAGCGAGGATTAGACCCTGAGATCCAGCTGCCCTAGCAACGGGAGAATACCGAACAAATGAAGCAGCTTTGAAATCAGCACGTCTCTATGAAGCTGTCATTAAGAAGAAGGGAAGGCTACAAGTCATGACCCGTAATTTAGCACGTGACCAGCACTTAAATTACGCAATGTCTAAAGGCGTTACGTAAATCAAGTAAACCGAAACCCAGAAAATCTAAACCTTTTTGCGGAAAATAGTGGGGGTGCAGTTTTGAAATAAAAGTATAATGAATCATATTTTGTCTTTTAAAATTTGGGTAGTACCTCCCTTGTATATTTTGATCCAAAACACATATATACAACAATATATAGGCATCCCCAAGCGGGAGCTATCTCTTCGCCAACTGGCGGAATCACAACCACGCAATAACATATATACGACGCCCAACGGTGAAGAATCAACCCAGAAAGAACAAATAAATAAGCAAGACATCAAAACTCAAGAAAGCGATCATAAACCCATCGCTCTAATTCCCGCACAATACCCAAGTCTAACTAGGTCTACCAATATACAATTATAGTCTCTGATTTGATTGATCTGATGGAGTTTATCTAGATACAACGGAATATAAAGTACGAGAGTGGGCACGATCCAACATGTGTCCCACCTACCAAAGAAAAGCACCCTGGAAGAAGCTGTGTGCCAGCAATACCGCAACTGATCCCAAGCGGTCAAACCTGCAAGAACTGTGGCACAACGGGGGTGAGTTGCCAACTCGTGAGTAGAAAACATCAGCAAGTAGAAATCGAATAAAACAACGATTTCCTAGGTAACTATATCCTGAAGATAATACTATGATATCTAGGGTGACCAAGTACGCCTATATGTCAACAATCGATAAATGCAATGACATATATAAATAAACATCCGACATCATATGCCTGTATGCATGTGGATATCATCCACGTGTCCATCAATGACACAAAACAATATCATGGAACATGAGCATCCCACACCAACACTCGAACATCATGAAAACATAAGCTTGTATATATATATATATATATATATATATATATATATGAGGATATAAACCACGTGTGTCCATCAACGACACATCAAAATCAGGAAACCTGAGTGTCCAACACCGACACTCAAAACATCATGAAACCCATGTCCAGCATCGACACGTAAATCCTCATATCTCAGGCGCCGCATCCTCAGATCGGTCCTCATATCCATCTCATATCATAACTCCAAAACGGCATCCTCTGTATATCCGCCGAGCTCTATACAATCACCGGTAGGTAGTGTTACCTCTGCCAAGCTCATCGTCTATACCATAAAAATCATTTCTTTCCCCGGGGTATCATACCGGGTCCACCATGTACCCGCAAACGGCATCTGCCAACTCCTCGAATCGGGTCTCGAAAACAAGCTCAGAACTAAGAAAACTCATGGTGGACGTCTCGAAATATCATATCAAGAGAAACCGGGTTTTTAAAACAATATACCATTTCCTTGAAATATACCACGGTTCTCAAATCCAGAGATCTCATAAAAACAACATCTCAATACATATAACCATAAATTACAATGTATGCAACAAAGAGTAGTAATATGAGCATATCGAGTATATCATGCAAGCATATAACCATAAGGTACGATGTATGCAACATAGAGTAGTAATATGAGCATATCGGGTATATCATGCAAGCATATAACCATAAGGTACGATGTATGCAACATAGAGTAGTAATATGAGCATATCGGGTATATCATGCAAGCATATAACTATAAGGTACGATGTATGCAACATAGAGAAGTAATATGAGCATATCGGGTATATCATACAAGCATATAACCATAAGGTACAATGTATACAACATAGAGTAGTAATATGAGCATATCGGGTATATCATGCAAGCATGTCAAATGATAATACTAAACAATGAATTTACTTTTACAGTTAAGAGTAATATCATGATATGGCAGTTCTACTGTGTAAGTAGAATGGCAATTACCGATGATGAACGTGTGTGAGCCGACAAATCTGTATAAGTGTAACGTGCGCATCAACGGTAATTGTGCAGGTGTACTAGCAATGATATCATAAAACATTAAACACTGGAAACATGATAGGTATCGCACGAAGAATAATATCCTACACAACATGAATAATAGAAGGGTATATCTACCAACATAAGAATCATACGGTCGCATTTTACACGATACACATCGTCATTTTGACAATAGGTATGGTTCAGGTGGCAGTCTATATATCGGCGATCCCGCCTCATAACATCGGATATGACACTAATCATCGATCATCATCCTTAATCACTAGCGCGGATCAATCATCCGGTATTTCTCATCGCGTACGGTAATCTATCGTACGGGGTCATCAAACAGAATAGGGAATCTATCGACCTATACAATAATGAGGGTACGGATCTAAAGTCTCGTACGGCATATTACTCATTATACTCATAAATATATATACATATATCTCAAATCACATTTGTATAAACGTCATATCTTATTAATTTCACAACACCTCTATCTCAATCTCGTATCGTGTTTATTGATCTCGATCACATATCCTATCATTATTAACCCATACTTTTCATCTTTCAATTCATACTTATCATGATTCACTTCTCATTTCATATTCTCATATATCAATCCGAGTCATCTATATCTATCATCTCAATATCTCACATCATGTTATCTTATATACATATATCCTATTCTTAAGCCAATATATATTCATTGGTGTCATCTTTATCATATCATCTCTTCACTAAATCTTACTAAATCCTAATATAAGGTTATCCTAAGCTCATAGTATATCCGTTATCAAATATATAATTATAAAACGATCTTCCATATCAATAGTTGCGGGGGTGCTATATGCCATCCACCCGACTTCCCCCGTAGATATAAATCTACTCACCAGCAATTCACCTCGCTTAGCCGAAGTCAATGTGCTTCGTCGTCTTGGAAGTCTACGCGAAGATACCTACAGTCAATACACAATCGCAATTCTATTAAAACCAATATCCAAAAAACCGATACGGCACACGGTTCGCTCATAGGTTAAAACCTATAGCTTCGCATGCAAAACACAACCAAATAACCCTCTTCGTTGACGTTCAAACGCCAAACGACGGAATCCAAATCAAATATAAAAACCAAGTTTCACAAATCGCATAACACGAAATCAGCAACCAAGGAATTCTATCCCAGATTTTGACTCAGGTAAAATCAACCAATTTTGCATATAGGGTTGCTCTAGATATAGGATAAGGAAGCCACAGAACAAAAACCACCAGGTTCCACTCTAATGTGGCCGCAATTTGCGGTCACAATGAATTAATTTGCAGCCATAAGTGAAGGGAATGGGCTCGTGTTTCAAGGGGTGCTTCTAGGTTGCCTTCTCATCTCTCTGTGTTTGCTAAATAATTCTCAGGTCCTCCGGGTTAGAGAAGATCTCAGAATCCTATCACAATTCCCACAAAATACGATATCGGCCGATTTCAAAGTTCATGTTTTGGGTTCTAGTCTCAGGTCTTGGCCAGTAAAACACTCTCTAAGGTCTTGTGAACACTCACTACACCTCAATTAACCACTTAACAACATCTTATAATTTTCTAAGATCACAAACCTAACTAAATCAATATCTAAACTAGAATAGGATATATTCACACAAATACTTAACGAAAAGTGTATGGATATACCTCATTATCAAATAAAGAAAATTCTTGAGTTGCCCAAAGTCTTCAAAATCCAAACTTGAATGGTTCAAAGGGTTTAGAATACGGTTGTGCATGTTTTTAATGAAAGTTGCATAAGGTTTTGGCATAGGATTTGAGATTGAGCATGGGCGTAGTGAGATGAAGGAATGAAATGAAGAATTGTGAAGAGAACAATGGGGGAGATGAAGGAAGGGCAGCCAAGTCTCACATCTCATCTCTCTTAGCCTCACTCTCTCACGAACAAATATCTCTTTTGTTTCATATCCATAACTCCTTTTCACACACAACACTTTCTTTCTTTCTTTGTTTTTCTTTTCCCTTTTCATATTCCTTTCTCATTCTCGTTATCTCACAAGTCACAACAAAATAACAATGTGCACAAACACAACATGCACATGACATGTTCACAAGCCACGGAAAAAAATGTAAAAATACGGATTTTGCCAAAAATCCAATAAATATCATTATAATAGATAAATCATTTTAATCTCCGATAAATTTCCAAATATTGGTATATACTTATACCATTTTACGAAAAATCCCTATTCGCAAATCGAATAGTTTTTACGAAATATATTATTTTAATATTAAATTTCCAAAATAATATTTTATATTTCTGAAATGTTACAGTCTTCCCCCCTTAAATAAATTTGGTCCCCGAATTTAAAATTTAACTTCCCAAATACTAAAACATTTCAATAATCAGCTCAAATCAACGGGACTCCGAAATCACGGAAGATACAGAAATACCACAGCGCATCATGTGCGCCTGAAAACGAGTACGAAACTCAAATCCAAACTCCGTCAAGCATAACGCAATCATCGGAGTTATAAAGAAAATACGAATCTCGAATTCCACTACTGGAATTCAAACGCACTATAGTCAAATCATAATACGTATATAGCATGAATCCTTGTAAAACCATGTTAAAAGCTGAATAACTCATGCCAAATCTTTTCCAAATCTCCGTGCTATGCGTAACTCACGTCACAAGTGGCGGACGATCATTTGTTTGGTAGTAAATATATACTTATATATGGTTTTCTCAAATTATACGTCCCGCCAATTTGAAATATCCCAGAAGGTTCTCTTTATAAAATTTCGTGTCACTCACGGACACGTAGTAAATAGCGAGACTATAGCCCCTTTTTTGAAAACCTTTGGTAACTTTTTGTGCATGCAAAATTACCCAGGCACTGTCCTCAGACTAGTCCTGCTCGGCTACTATACAATATAGTATCCATCATCAAAACGCAATACTCACAAATAAAATCAGCCTCAAAAGGCGTATCCAACATCACATGCGTCTGGTGCGCACGGAAAATCAAATCCAATACAAGTGCCACAATATGCACAAAAGTAAACTAAGTATAAAAGGTGTGCACGAAAGCATCTGTCCAGTGCAACGGATGTGCAAGACAACAATATCAAGTGCATCTAGAGTGCACGAAAATCTCAATTCAGTGCAACTAACATGCACGAATATAAATCTCTATCAAGTGCATCCAACATGCACGAATAAAAATCTCAATCAAGTGCATCCTGGTGTGCACAAAATCCATATCATACGCCCAACATGCGTGAAAATCCAAATCAAGTGTGTCTGGTCCGTATAAAACATCCAGTGCAATAGTATGCACGATAACAAACATCAAGTGTAAACACGCATGAAAACATAATCTGGTGCATCCAATGCACGAAATACAAATCCGGTGCAACAAATGCACGAAAACTCATCAATATTTCAAATTCTTCCAAAAACAACACCGAGTATACCAAAGTGTATAGAATCATAAACGTGTGCAACTGTGTGCAAGACAACAATATCAAGTGCATCTAGAGTGCACGAAAATCTCAATTCAGTGCAACTAACATGCACGAATATAAATCTCTATCAAGTGCATCCAACATGCACGAATAAAAATCTCAATCAAGTGCATTCTGGTGTGCACAAAATCCATATCATACGCCCAACATGCGTGAAAATCCAAATCAAGTGTGTCTGGTCTGTATAAAACATCCAGTGCAATAGTATGCACGATAACAAACATCAAGTGTAAACGCGCATGAAAACATAATCTGGTGCATCCAATGCACGAAATACAAATCCGGTGCAACAAATGCACGAAAACTCATCAATATTTCAAATTCTTCCAAAAACAACACCGAGTATACCAAAGTGTATAGAATCATAAACGTGTGCAACTGTGTGCACAAAATCTATCCCAATGCACTGCAAGCACATATAAGTTATACTGCAAAAACCAAGTCAAGTGCGTATAACATGCACGAAATCGAAATAGACAGTATCGAATCCATGAAACCATAAATATGTGCAACGAAGGCACAAATCGATACCAAGTGCAATAGATATGAACAAATCATAAAACTACACAACGGTGTATAAAACATAGGTTATGTGCAATAACTGTGCATAAATATAAATATCCAGTAGGCGCAGCCAAGGTGCACAAAAACAATATCACGAAACCCAATCATCGAAACTCAAGTCCAAGCGATAAAAGTTTGATACTCGGATCACAAAACGCAAATCGTAATAAATGATATGGAGGTACACCTCCTACAATGTAGAAAAGTATGCCGGTGCACCCAAACTGGAAGAGCATGATCATCTACTTACCTCCTGCTCACGTTCTGGCATCTCCGGTCTCTGGGTTCCCTGTTCCTCTATTGATTACCAATCTCACAATCCTTCTGCTCGACGGCCCGGTCAGGTGTACTAACGGAACAGTCCCGCTCTGGCACTCCTCTGATCACCGTTTGGCCATTCAACATGACCACTCTCAATGACACATTACTGACGGCGGCATCTGGCCCTCTAAATACGCACGCTATAACAGATCCTGGGTGCAAGTCTCAATCGCTGCAGTGTCCTGGAAAGAAACTGCTCATGGCTTCTTCCGATCTCACCTATGCCGAACTATACGAAGGTTGGCACTCTTGCGTAACTCTTTTCTCAAAACTGGAAAGCTGTGTCCTCAGCATGGCTTTCCTCTGAAAATTTGGTTGTATCTAACGCCTCTGCACACATATCAATCATCTGGCATCCACGGAGAGTAACAACCGCTCGTTAACATCTCGCACTAACCTCTTGTTTTACTCATCTTTATTATCGTCCACTTCGACGTCATCTCTTGCTGTCTGCATATTGCAATTCATTCTCGGCTACGGTCAATCTGGAGTCTCTCACACGAACTCGACATTAAGAACTCGGTATCTTCAACACTCTGTAGAAGATATCTAGCCGAACACGTTCTCGGGAACTCGTCCAAATCATCGGAGAAATACACTTTATTCGTCCGTTCTCGATCAACTCATAACACATCTAGGTGAGGTCCTTCTATCTGAAATTGGTCAACTTACCAATCTCACATCGGAGCATTCGACGAACAACGTCATCTCTTAATCGATCTACTCTAGATCTAAGTAAAATCCTTCAATTGGAATTCTTCAACTCAACTGAGCCTGCATCGGCAGATCAAATCTGGCGAATCATATCAGTCGCTCTACTCGAGATAGTCTAGCTATCTCCTGTCACATCTCTGTCTGAAAGCTCCAGTGGTTTCAGCACATAAACTCTGGAAACGACGTCCCATCAATCTCAGCAACAGCTGGGTCATCTGTCTGCATGGTAGACAACATCATGATCTCTGAGGTAGGCTGTACATCAACAGTCCTCTCAATCTAGCAGCCTCTATCAATGGCACGATTATCCGGTGCAAAACCGAACATTCGCCTCAAACGAGAGATCACAACACAACACTATACCTACACGTCCCTATGTCACCATAAAACAACAATGGTCAGTCATCGTCCATGACGAGCTCGCCCCGACCGCAACACTAGCAGCAGCTCAAACTGTTCTCAAACCATGGTGACAAGAACCTCAAGCAGGTATCGATGAAGATAAATCACATGAAGAAAGAAATCATCATATCCCAAATGGATATACGATCATAGGAACGAATAGTATCAATGATCTCAAGATATATGCATCCTAAGGTTTTTTAAGTGGAGTATCGTATCGTAAATATGCCGCGGAACATACGTACGGTACGTCAATCTACTCAAGCTACCTACTCCATCAATCAAGGTCGACCTATGAAACGAAAGTTCGGGTCTAATAACCCCCTGTCAAGTCTAAGTTCCATAAGATCAAGCCTAGGTTCCGAAATATAAACGCCATAGACTCCGCATAGTCAAATCCAGACTCAAACCAAGGTTAAACCTAACGCTCCAATACCAACTTTTTCACGACCCGTAATTTAGCACGTGACTGACACTTAAATTACGCGACGTCTAAAGGCGTGACGTAAATCAAGTAAGCCGAAGCGCAGAAAATCTAAACCTTTTTGCGGAAAATAATGGGGGTGCGGTTTTGAAATAAAGGTATAATGAATCATATTTTGACTTTTAAAATTTGTGCAGCACCTCCCTTATATATTTTGATCCAAAACACATATATACAACAACATATAGGCATCCCCAAGCGGGAGCTAGCTCTTCGCCAACTGGCGGAATCACAACCACACAATAACATATATACGACGCCCAACGGCGAAGAATCAACCCAGAAAGAAAAAATAAAGAAGAAAGACATCAAAACTCAAGAAAGCGGTCATAAACCCATCGCTCTAAGTCTCGCACAATACCCAAGTCTGACTAGGTCTACCAATATACAATTCTAGTCTCTGATTTGATTGATCTGATAGAGTTTATCTAGATACAACGGAATATAAAGTAAGAGAGTGGGCACGATCTAACATGTGTCCCACCTTCCAAAGCAAAGCACCCTGGAAGAAGCTGTATGCCAGCAATACCGCAACTGATCCAAAGCGGTCAAACCTGCAAGAACTGTTGCACAACGGGGGTGAGTTTCCAACTCGTGAATAGAAACATCAATAAGTAGAAATCGAATAAAACAAAAAATTTCAAGGTTACTATATCCTGAAGGTAATACTATGATATATAGGGTGACCATGTACGCTTATATATCAACAATCGATAAATATAATGACATATATAAATAAACATCCGACATCATATGCCTGTATGCATATGGATATCATCCACGTGTCCATCAACGATACAAAACAATATCTTGGAACATGAGTGTCCCACACCGACACTCGAACATCATAAAAACATAAGCCTGTATATATATAAATATATGAGGATATAAACTACGTGTGTCAATCAACGACACATCAAAATCATGGAACCTGAGTGTCCAACACCGACACTCGAAACATCATGAAACCCATGTCCAGCATCGACACATAAATCCTCATATCTCGGCGTCGCATCCTCAGATCGGTCCTCATATCCATCTCATATCATAAATCCAAAACGGTATCCTCCGGATATCCGCCGAGCACTATACAATCACCGGTAAGTAGTGTTTCCTCTGCCAGGCTCATCGCCTACACCACAAAAATCATTTCTTTCCCCGGGGTACCATACCGGATCCACCATGTACCCGCAAACGGCATCTGCCAACTCCTCGAATCGGGTCTCGAAAACAAGCTCAGAACTGAGAAAAATCATGGTGGACGTCTCGAAATATCTTATCAAGAGAAACCAGGTTTTTAAAACAATACACCATTTCCTTGAAATATACCATGGTTCTCAAATCCAGAGATTTCATAAAAACAGTATCTCAATGCATATAACCATAAAGTACAACGTATGCAATATAGAGTAGTAATATGAGCATTTCGGGTATATCATGCAAGCACATAACCATAAGGTACGATGTATGCAACATAGAGTAGTAATATGAGCATATCGGGTATATCATGCAAGCATATAACCATAAGGTACGATGTATGCAATATAGAGCAGTAATATGAGCATATCAGGTATATCATGCAAGCATATAACCATAAGGTACGATGTATGCAACATAGAGTAGTAATATGAACATATCGGGTATATCATGCAAGAATGTCAAATGATAATACTGAAAAATGAATGTACTTTTACGGTTAAGAGTAATATCATGATATGGAAGTTCTACTGTGTAAGTAGCATGGCAATTACCGATGATGAATGTGTATGAGCCGGTAAATCTGTATAAGTGTAACATGCACATCAACGGTAATTGTGCGGGTGTACTAGCATGATATCATATAACATTAAACACTGGAAACATGATAGGTGTCGCACGAAGAATAATATCCTACACAACATGAATAATAAATGTGTATATCTACCTACACAAGAATCATACGGTCACGTTTTACACGATACACATCGTCATTTTGACAATAGGTATGGTTCAGGTGGCAGTCTTTATATCGGCGATCCCGCCTCGCAACATCCGATATGACACTAATCATCGATCATCATCCTCAATCACTAGCGCGGATCAATCATCCGGTACATCTGATCGCGTATGATAATCCTGTTGGGTTATGGGAGTGCCCCGGCCATCCAACCGTGGCTAAATACGGAACAAAAATTTTCTAAAACCCGGCGCTACCCTTACCCGATTTCCAAGATCGAAACCATTAACCCTTAAACTAGCAAACTAATCACAAAAAGATAGAATGGTTATACCTAATGAACCAAGTCCTTCGGGTCTTCAACCATTTCTAAGCTCCTAGTGATGCGGATCGACTTTGGTCGCCGGTCTTCCTTTATCTCCGATGATCCACCCGAGGGAAACGGCACAAGCTTCAGGTTCGCCAAGCGGACCAACCGACTCTCCAGGATTGCTAGTAGTGGAGAGTGGGGGGTGTAGGATAATCTCACCATAATTTTCTCTCATACTCAAAGCTCATGGAGCAACCATAGAAGATGGGGAGGTGATGATCAAAGACATGAGCTAAAAATTGGCAAAGTCTTTTGGGTGTGAGTGTAATGAGAGTGAGCTAGAGAGAGTGACGAAATGAGCAAGCCCCCAACCTCCTCAAAAAGTGGTCGGCCCCCTCTCTCCTCTCTCCAATAATAATCCCCCCAAAAAATTATCCAACTTGCAATAAAGAATTCAACCCATACCGATCACAACATGCACAAAAGCCATGCTTTGACCTAAAGCCCATGCCTTGCCATGTCACTAATTCCGCCTCATCAAAACATGTGATTTTCTAAAGAAAATCAATAATGAGGTGGTATCTTCTAGAAGCCATTCCGTATAAATACGGAATGCTTCCCGGTACATGTATCGAAATACACATACGCGTATTCGTACGAAAATACGAATAGCCAAAGAGAGAAAATAAATAGTGAGAAATAATACTAGAATACATATATATAAATACATATGTATATTATTAAATCAAAACTTGATTTAACAATCTGGCTTAATCCTAAGCTGCTAGTATTATCAACCGTCCGATTAAAGTCTGTGCAGTCCATGCACATATTTAATCGGACACCTGTATGTATCAACATGTGTCGCCTACACCATATCGCCTGAACCGAGAAAACCCTCTGTGTGGGACTCTAAACACTCGTCAATACGCTGGCAGTTGGTTTAACCACAAGCACGGCAGCGGCACTAGCTGTACGTAACAGCTACCCAGGTATTGAGCGAAGGAAGGCCGACGAGCAAACTCATCCGAACCCCTACTGAGCCTGTCAGTGACAATATCCGTATAGTTCGGTCTGTTCGTATAAGAGTATCGCATATCGAGCCTAGGGGGGTGGATAAAGTCAGACCCCTAACAACGCGATAATTCGTGTCGGTATGAAACCCATCACTACCCGAGAAACTATCAATCCTGAATTGGTAATTCTTACATACCCCGGCGCCGAGGATTTCTTATGATGACCACCCATACACTGCGTGACATCAACCCCTAATACTGGGAGAGACGAATCCCCGACGATCCGCTCACTGCCTCCATGTGGCTCGGGACTGTACCCAACTAAAACCTGTTTGCACAACTCCTTTGAGCCGTAGTAGGGAAGTAATCAAAGCACAGTGGGAACTCATACGAGACAAATGACGATCTCAGGTCGACAGACTAACCTGTACACATGTCACCAGGGAACTGCTATCTGACTATAGGTATAATACCAACTAACATGTTCCCGGCGAGTCCGTCCAGTGTACTCATAACCCAATGAGCACCTATATACTATCTTAGGTGAACTACTGACACCAATGGCTAGTGAGACTGGCCACCGCCCCTCGTCAGGGTCTAGATAAGTATACACCAGTCTACACTGGAGTATCGATGCCCAGTCTCGATACTCCCATGACTAAGGATATTTAAGGATGTGCTTATAGATTCCCAGCTCCCACATAAATGATCGCCATCACAATGCTGGTAGTCAAGCAAGAATCCTAAGGTCTCTATCAACATGTACATGATGATAAAGACAAACCAGATAGTATACTATCATCTCGAGTAAGACTGTTTTATCGGTATAGGTCCTCCCTCAATCATCATGATCAGCTGTCCGCGACTATCATAATTGCCTTGAGGGCACTATAGCCAACAAATCCATCGCCCGGGGTCATCAAACAGAATAGGGAATCTATCGATCTATACAATAATGAGGGTATGGATCTAAAGTCTCGTACGGCATATTACTCATTATACTCATAAATATATACACATATATCTTAAATCACATTTGTATAAACGTCATATCTTATTAATTTCACAACACCTCTATCTCAATCTCGTGTCGTGTTTATCGATCTCGATCTCATATCCTATCATTATCAACCCATACTTGTCATCTTTCAATTCATACTTATCATGATTCACTTCTTATTTCATATTCTCATATATCAATCCGAATCATCTATATCTATCATCTCAATATCTCACATCATGTTATCTTATATACCTATATCCTATGCTCAAGCCAATATATATTCACTAGTGTCATCATTATCATATCATCTCTTCACTAAATCTTACTAAATCCTATTTTAAGGTTATCCTAAGCTCGTAGTATATCCGTTATCAAATATATAATTATAAAACGATCTTCCATATCAATGGTTGCGGGGGTTCTATACGCCATCCACCCGACTTCCCGCGTAGATATAAATCTACTCACCAGCAATTCTCCTCGCTTAGCCGAAGTCGATGTGCTTCGTCATCTCGGAAGTCCACGCGAAAGTACCAACAATCAATACACAATCGCAATTCTATTAAAACCAATATCCGAAAAACCGATACGGCACACGGTTCGCTCATAGGTTAAAACCTATAGCTTCACATGCAAAACACAACCAAATAACCCTCGTCGTTGACGTTCAAACGCCAAACGACGGAATCGAAATAAAATATAAAAACCAAGTTTCACAAATAACATAACACGAAATCAGCAACTAAGGAATTCTATCCCAGATTTTGACTCAGGTAAAATTAGCCAATTTTGGATATAGGGTTGTTCTAGATATAGAATAAGGAAGCCACAGAACAAAAATCACCAGGTTCCACTCTGATGTGGCCATAATTTGCAGCCACAATTAATTAATTTGCGGCCATAAGTAGAGGGAATGGGCTCGTGTTTCAAGGGGTACTTCTAGGTTGCCTACTCATCTCTCTATGTTTGCTAAATAATTCTCAGGACCTCCGGGTTAGAGCAGATCTCAGAATCCTATCACAATTCCCACAAAATACGACATCGGCCGATTTCAAAGTTCGTGTTTTGGGTTCTAGTCTCAGGTCTTGGCCAGTAAAACACTCTCTAAGGTCTTGTGAACACTCACTACACCTCAATTAACCACTTAACGGCATCTTATAATTTTCTAAGATCACAAACCTAACTAAATCAATATCTAAACTAGAATAGGATATATTAACACAAATACTTAACTAAAAGTGTATGGATAGCAACTAAAGAAAATTCTTGAGTTTCCCAAAGTCTTCAAAATCCAAACTTGAATGGTTCAAAGGGTTTAGAATAGGGTTGTGCATGTTTTTAAAGAAGGTTGCATAGGGTTTTGGCATAGGATTTGAGATTGAGCATGGGGGTAGTGAGATGAAGGAATGAAATGAAGAATTGTAAAAAGAACAATGGGGGAGATGAAGAAAGGGCAGCCAAGTCTCACTTCTCATCTCTCTTAGCCTCACTCTCTTCCTTACCCTCACTTTCTCACGAACAAATATCTCTTTTGTTTCATATCCATAACTCCTTTTCACACACAACACTTTCTTTCTTTCTTTGTTTTTCTTTTCCCTTTTCATATTCCTTTCTCATTCTCTTTATCTCACAAGTCACAACAAAATAACAATATGAACAAACACAACATGCACATGACATGTTCACAAGTCACGGAAAAAAATGTAAAAATACGGATTTTGCCAAAAATCCAATAAATATCATTATAATAAACAAATCATTTTAATATCCAATAAATTTCCAAATATTGGTATATACTTATACCATTTTACAAAAAATCCATATTCGCAAATCGAATAGTTTTCGCGAAATATAGTATTTTAATATTAAATTTCCAAAAATAATATTTTATATTTCTGAAATGTTACAGTCTTCCCCCCTTAAATAAATTCGGTCTCCAAATTTAAAATTTAACTCCCCAAATACTAAAACATTTCAATAATCAGCTCAAATCAACGGGGCTCCGAAATCACGGAAGATACGGAAATACCACAGCGCATCATGTGCACCGGAAAACGAGTACGAAACTTAAATTCAAACTCCGTCTAGTATAACGCAATCATCGGAGTTATAAAGGAAATACGAATCTTGAATTCCACTACTGGAATTCAAATGCACTATAGTCAAATCATAATACGTATATAGCACGCATCCTTGTAAAACCATGTTAAAAGCTGAATAACTCATGCCAAATCATTTCCAAATCTCTGTGCTATGCGTATCTCATGGCACAAGTGGTGGACGATCATTTGTAAAGTAGTAAATATATACTTATATATGGTTTGCTCAAATTATACGTCCCGCCATTTTGAAATATCCCAGAAGGTTCCATTTATAAAATTTTGTGTCACTCACGGACACGTAGGGAATAGCGAGACTATAGCCCCTTTTTTGAAAACCTTTGGTAACTTTTTGTGCATGCAAAAGTACTCAGGCACTGTCCTCAGACCAGTCCTGCTCGGCTACTATACAATATAGTATCCATCATCAAAACGCAATACTCACAAATAAAATCAGCATCAAAAGGCGTATCCAACATCACATGCGTCTGGTGCGCACAGAAAATCAAACTCAATACAAGTGCCACAATATGCACAAAAGCAAAACTAAGTGCAACAGGTGTGCATGAAAGTATCTATCCAGTGCAACGGATGTGCACGACAACAATATCAAGTGCATCTAGAGTGCACGAAAATCTCAATTCAGTGCAACTAACATGCACGAATATAATTCTCCATCAAGTGCATCCAATATGCACGAATAAAAATCTCAATCAAGTGCATCCTGGTGTGCACAAAATCTCATATCATGCGTCCAACATGCGCGAAAATCCAAATCAAGTGTGTCTGGTCCGTATAAAACATCCAGTGCAATAGTATGCACAATAACGAACATCATGTGCATACGCGCATGAAAACATAATCTGGTGCATCCAATGGACGAAATACAAATCCGGTGCAACAAATGCACGAAAACTCATCAATATTTCAAATTCTTCCAAAAACAACACCGAGTATACCAAGTTGTATAGAATCATAAACGTGTGCAACTGTGTGCACAAAATCCATCCCAATGCACTGCAAGCATATATAAGCTATACCGAGTGCAAAAACCAAGTCAAGTGCGTATGACATGCACGAAATCGAAATAGAAGTATCGAATCCATGAAACCATAAATATGTGAAACGAAGGCACAAATCGATACCAAGTGCAATATATATGCACAAATCATAAAACTACACAACGGTGTATAAAACATAGGTCAAGTGTAATAACTGTGCACAAATGTAAATATCCAGTGGGTGCTGCCAAGATGCACAAAAACAATATCACGAAACCCAATCATCAAAACTCAAGTCTAAGCGATAAAAATGAGATACTCGGATCACAAAACGCAAATCGTAATAAATGGCATGGAGGTACACCTCCTACAATGTCGAAAAGTATGCCGGTGCGCCCAAATTGGCAGAGCAAGATCATCTACTTGCCTCCTGCTCACAGTCTGGCATCTCCGGTCTCTCGGTTCCCTGTTCCTCTCTGGATTACCAATCTCACGATCCTTCTGCTCGACGGCCCGGTCAGGTGTACTAACGGAACAGTCCCGCTCTGGCACTCCTCTGATCACCGTTTGGCCAATCAACATGACCACTCTCAACGACACATTACTTATGGCGGCATCTGGCCCTCTGAATACGCACGCTATAACTGATCCTGGGTCCAAGTTTCTATCGCTGCGGTGTCCTGGAAAGAACCTGCTCATGGCTTCTTCTGATCTCACCTATGCCGAACTATACGAAGGTGGCACTCTTGCGTAACTCTTTTCTCAAAACTGGACAGCAGTGTCCTCAGCACGGCTTTCCTCTGAAAATTTGGTTGTATCTAACGCCTCTGCACACATATTGTAAGTCGATGTAGAACACCCTACGACTTGCGGGGAGGCG
Source organism: Agapanthus africanus (assembly GCA_030015575.1). Taxonomy (NCBI): domain Eukaryota; kingdom Viridiplantae; phylum Streptophyta; class Magnoliopsida; order Asparagales; family Amaryllidaceae; genus Agapanthus; species Agapanthus africanus. The sequence goes on along the minus strand of CM057337.1, from coordinate 1,009,966,741 downwards.
GAAATTTAAAAAACGATCTTGTTCTTTGCTTAAACATCGACTAACCGCATGAATCGAAGCTAAACGATAACTAACATGAAATATAGAAGTTCTATACTACTATGTTAAGGGATTATACCTAACAAATCGTGTCCTTCGTCTATATGAACTCCTCCTCCTCCTCGGCCTTCTCGAAGTAGTAGACGATCCACCCGAGAGCTTTACTCCAAGCTTAGCCTCTAAACTTGAGGCAACTAATCTTCTTTAAGTGCTAATCAAAGAAGCTAGGTGATATAGAGTGAGGGTTATGATTTAGTTAGTCTAACTAATCCTTGTACTCAACTCATGAGAGGGGAGGATTAGTGTTTGAAGAGGGAGAGCTTGAGGAGAGAGAAGATGATAAAGATAATGATATGAGAATAGTGAGATAACATGATATATATCAAGCATTTCTTTTTATCAAGAAAAGAATAAAAATAACAATTTAACAACCATGCTTGATAATATCTAGTGATGATTCATTAGATGGACAAAAGACATGTATGAATCATCAAGGTGACTCACTAATCACAATCATTGTATATGCCACCTTAACCTCCTTAGTCACCATCTTCTAGAAGCTTCTCGCACAATTACGAGAACGCCCCTCCTTTCCGCAAAAATACGGAAAAACTTTAGACTGTATAAATCCAATAACCGGATACCAGTAACTGGCTTAAACCAAAGCCGACTGGTAAAAACTGTCCGAAAGTCGTACGTGCGTAAACACACGTATGCGTCCGAACCCTTGTCGTAAAACCATACGACCTCTATATCTTTTCGCCTGGAGTAGGGAAACTCTCTGTGTGGGACTCTAGAGACTCGACTACTACGCTGGCAGTGGGTTTAACCACAGACCGCAAGCGGCACTAGCTGTACGTAACGGTCCCCAGGTAGATGTCGATAAGAAGGCCGATGAGAAAACCCATCCAAACTCCTACTGAGTCTGATGTGACAATCTCCATACAGTCCGGTCCGTTCGTCTATGACTATCGCATATCGGGCCTAGGGGGCGGCAAGCGTCAGTCCCCTAATAGCGGTATAAGTCGTGTCGGAGGGAAGCCCATTACACCCTAAGAAACTACTGGAACCTACCAGCAAATCTCGCTTGCCCTGGCCAGGGACTTTGCGTAATGGATCTCTGACACAGCGCGATATCAACCCCCAATACCGGGAGAGATGAATCCTGTCTAACCGCCACTGCCTCCAAGTGCTCGGGACTGCACCCAACTGCTACCTGTTTGCACGACTCCTTTGAGTTGTGGTAGGGTAGTAATCTAAGAACAGTGGGACACACTCGAGGCGAAGTAGCAGTGTCAAGTCTGCGGACTATGCTGTACTCATGTCACCTGGGAACTGTTCACTGACGACTGGTATAAAACCAACCAACAGTTCCCTGTGAGTCCTGTCTGGTGTACCCGTAACCTAACGAGCACCTGCATACTATCTCCAGTACGACGTACTGACGGCTGTGGGACAGACCATCTCCCCAACTGGGATGAGAAGCGTACACACTATTCTACTCCGGAGTATCGATGCTCTGTCTCGATAATCCAATGACTAGGGACCTGAATAAGGATGTGCTTGTAGACTACCCAGCCCCCACTAGTGTGACTGCCATCACAACGCTGGTAGTCAAGCAAGATCCTAAGAGCTCTATCAATACGTATACTCACATATTAAGATAGAAAAACCAAGTAGCATACTACCATATTTAGCAAGACTGTTATATACATGTGAATATCCCAAGCTTCCATTAAGTAATATACAAACTAGTATGATACAATAATGGCCCCTAGGGCATATACACTAACAATCTCCCACTTGCACTAGGGCCATGTACTGGCATATCGAAGACTGATGATCTCGAGTAGCCTCTCGAACTGAATCTGAGGTAGGGCCTTTGTGAATGGATCGGCAATGTTCTCTTCAGAAGCAACTCTCCGAACCTCGATCTCCTGACGATCAATGATCTCCCTGATCAGGTGATACCGCCTTAAGATGTGTCTGGACTTCTGATGGGACCTTGGTTCCTTCGCTAAAGCTATAGCTCCGTTGTTGTCGCAATACAGAGGTATTGGATCAACTATGGTAGGAACCACCTGAAGTTCTGTTAGGAACTTCTTCATCCAGACTGCTTCTTTTGCGGCATCGCAAGCAGCTATATACTCCGCTTCCATCGTCGAGTCAGCAACGGTGTCCTGCTTGGAGCTCTTCCAGCACACCGCCCCTCCATTGAGGGTAAAGACATAACCCGACATGGACTTGGAATCGTCCTTATCACTCTGGAAGCCGGAATCAGCAAAGGCCTCCAACCTGAGGTCTTTTCCGCCGTAAACCAAGAACATCTCCTTAGTCCTTCTCAGGTACTTGAGAATGTTCTTTACTGCTATCCAGTGTTTCTCCCCTGGGTCTGACTGATACCGGCTCACCACGCTCAGTGCGTATGCTACATCTGGTCTGGTACACAACATCGCATACATTATAGAGCCTACCGCAGAAGCGTAGGGTATAATAGACATGCGTTCCCTTTCCAAATCAGTCTTGGGAGACATCTCTTTGGAGAGGGTGATTCCGTGACAAGCCGGTAGATTACCGCGCTTAGAATCTTCCATACTGAATCTTTTCAGTACAGTGTCGATATACCTGGACTGCGAAAGTCCCAACATCCTCTTGGGTCTATCACGATAGATCCGGATCCCCAGAATGTAAGAGGCATCACCCAGGTCTTTCATGGAGAACCTGTGTGATAAGAATCCTTTGACAGATTGTAGCATAGGAATGTCATTTCTATCAATAGAATGTCATCCACGTACAAGACGAGGAATACGACACTTCTGACTACAACTTTACTATATATGCACGGTTCATCTGGATTTTTGATAAAGTCATATTCTTTGACTGTCTCATCAAAACAGATGTTCCAACTCCGCGATGCCTGCTTTAGTCCATAAATGGACTTAAGCAGCTTGCATACTTTCCCGCTGCTCCCACTCTGATTGAAACCCTCTGGCTGATCCATATAGACGCACTCTTCTAAATTTCCATTCAGAAAAGCCGTCTTTACGTCCATCTGCCAGATTTCATAATCATGGAAGGCAGCAATAGCAAGAAGGACCCGAATGGATTTGAGCATAGCCACTGGAGAAAAAGTTTCGTCATAGTCCAAACCAGGTCTTTGACGAAAACCCTTTGCAACAAGTCTAGCCTTATAGGTTTCCACCTGTCCATCTACACCAATCTTTTTCTTGAAGATCCATTTGCATCCTATGGGTTTTACCCCATCTGGAGCAAAGTCCAAAGTCCATACTTTGTTGGTGTACATGGACTCCATTTCCGTCCGCATTGCATCTAGCCATCGTACCGAGTCGCCGCTCTGGATGGCCTGCTGGAAGTCAGTAGGTTCATCATCATCTATGATGCAATCCTCTCTATCCCCGTCTATGAGAAAACCGTAGTATCTCTCAGGCGGATGAGACGGCCTACTACTCCTGCGGAGGGGTGCGGGAATGTCCTGTTCTTCTTGAACTTCCGGTTCTACCAAACTTTCAGTAGCAGTTTGTGGTTCTGGAATTTCTTCCAGTTCTATTTCGCTCCCGCTTGATTCCTTTTCTAAAAACTGATGTTCTAGAAAATGGGCATTACGAGAAACAAATACCTTTTGTTCCTCTGCGTAATAGAATAGATATCCCCTGAAGTTCTTTGGATATCCCACAAACTTACACTTTACTGATCGTGCCTCGAGCTTGTCCACATGCTGCTTTTTAACAAAAGCTGGACATCCCCAAATCTTTATATACTGTAGATGGGGTTTCTTCCCGCTCCACATCTGATATGGAGTGGTAGGCACAGTCTTGGTAGGTACCATGTTCAAAAGATATGCCGCTGATTCTAGCGCATGACCCCAGAAAGATCACGGTAACTCAGCATTACTCATCATGGATCGTACCATATCTAATAGGGTTCGATTCCGTCTCTCCGATACACCATTATGCTGTGGAGTGTATGGAGGAGTAAGCTGAGAGAGAATTCCTTTCTCTTTTAGGTAACCTAGGAACTCGGCATTCAAGTATTCACCACCTCGATCAGATCTAAGTGTCTTGATACTTTTGCCGGTTTGGTTTTCTACTTCATTCTTATACTCTTGGAATTTCTCAAAAGCCTCGGATTTATGTTTCATCAGATAAATGAATCCGTATCTTGAGTAATCATCCGTGAATGTAATGAAATAGGAAAAACCACCTCTTGCATGTGTAGACATTGGACCACATACATCGCTGTGTATGAGTCCTAAGAGCTCGCTCGCTCTTACTCCTTGTCCAGTGAATGGAGTCTTTGTCATCTTTCCTTTGAGACAAGATTGACAAGTGTCATAAGATTGATATTCGAACGAGTCCAAATATCCTTCTCTATGCAACTTAGTCAACCTTCTCTCATTGATGTGATCCAGTCTACAATGCCATAAGAAAGCTTTATTTAAATCTGGAGACTTTCTTTTTAGTGTGTTCTGGACATTGAAAATTTGGAGTTGGTTTAAAACATATATACCGTTATTTAGTGTACCGGACCCAATCAAACCATGATTAAGTGGATGTTGACAACATCTCTTACAAACGTGAAATCATAACCTTTATTTGATAACAAGAAAACTGATATGATATTACACGTTAAGCTTGGCACAAAAAAACAGTTATGAAAACCAAAATGTGTCCACTCGTCAATCCTAGGTGATAATCCCCGACGGACGCAGCTCCCACGCTAGCTCCGTTAGCAACCTTTAGGGTCATATCACCTTCCTTCAGCACTCTACGGTTTCTCAGTGCCTGCAATGAATTGCAAATATGAGATCCTGATCCGGTATCCAATACCCAGGAAGTAGAGTTGATCGACAGACAATTCTCAATTACAAACACACCTAAAGTCAAAGCCACAGCTTGCTTCGGTTCCTGGTTCTTGGCGTTCCACGCCTTGCAATCCTTCTTCCAGTGCCCTTTCCTGTGATAATGGAAGCACTCATCCTGGCCAACTACCGGTACCGCAAACTTTTTCTTTCCCTTCCCTCCCACCTTACTAACACCTCCTCTAGGTTTGGGTGCGGCCTTCTTCTTCCTTCCTTTGGCCCTTACCTTGGACCCTGAAGAAGATGTACCGCCAACAAATATAGCGGGTGTTTCTCTTGTCTTCTGCAAGGTGCCCTCTGCACTCCTTAACATGTTCAGGAGTTCCGGAAGTTCAACTTCTTTTCTTTGAATGTTGAAGTTCAGGATAAACTGGGCGTAGATGTGAGGAAGGGACTGGAGAATAAGGTCTGTATAGAGCTCATTATCCAAAGTCGTCCTAAGGTCTGCGAGCTCTTCAATATAGCCGATCATCTTTAGGATATGTTCTCCTACCGATGACCCGACAGCCAACCACGCTCGAAACAAGTTCTTAGAGGTCTCGTATCTTGCTATACGAGATTGCTCTCCATAAAGTTCCTTTGTATGGTGAAATATGCCATCAAGGTCCATATCCTCGTGCCTCCTCTGATGTTCATTGTTCATCGAGGCAAGCACGATGCACTTGGCTTTCGCGCAATCTAAATCCCAGGTTTTGCGGATTTCCTTATCCGCATTACTGGATTTGGGACCAGGGACAGCAGGTGCCGTAGCGGTGAGGACGTACCCCAATTTGTCATAGGTCAAAGCCATTTTGACATTCCGCAGCCAATCTTTATAGTTTGGCCCTGTCAGTATATTTTTCTCTAAAAGTAACTTAAGTCCAGTCATTTTCAGGGTCGCTGCAATTAGGAGAGAGAGAAGAAAACTCTTTAGCATGATGCTCTTGCAAGTTTAGAGTGGTTTTTAGTTTATCTAAACTGGATGGCTCCCACTGTTTCTCGAATCCTTCCTCAAACCATAAAAGAAGAATTAGCCAGGACTATTCTCACCGTACAATACTTGCTTAACCGTTCAGCCAGGCTAGTGTCGATACTTCGAGGGAGGTTTTCCAACGCTTTCGCGAAGTTCCTTAATTAAATAACCTCTTTTCTCTGGGGGCGTAACCCCGCTGACACCTTTCTGGACACCTACTAGGTTTATAGCATTGATCGTTAAGTGATGAATATCCTGATAAGTAGCATATACTCACAGTAGGATCGGGATCCAAATATCATCGTATGATAATGTTGAAGGAATGCTACCAACATTCATCAAACTCCAAATGGTATGCATCTCTTTGCAAATTTCAGTTTCTTTAGAAATTCCCGATATAAATTTTTGCCCCATGCTCTTATGACCTTGGCGTTAGGTCAAAATGTCATAAGTCACATGTCAAGTTCTACCCATCATTATTTTGTCAATTTTAACCCATCCTTATATATCCTTGACGTTCGGCCAAAATGATAATACGACTGTCCCAAACTAACTCATCTATCTATGCAACAAATGAATACCCAGTAGCTACCAAACACTATGCCTTGGCGTTAGGTCAAAATACATAGCTTGAATACTACTGAATACCCAGATGAAATGACGGAGGGCTACGAATGGTTTTGGCGAAACCGTGAAGGTAGTGAACTTGATATAACCGAAGAACCTGATAGCTTTTAAAAGGAGTGGTTAAAGCTCCGCATTTAAAAATATCTGTTTTTAAAATTAACCGAGTGGTTTCTTTTAAATTGTTCCAACGATTAAAAATTTGGTTTATTTTCTTTGCATTATAGATAATGCGTCCCATCATTAACCTATCATTGCAAAAAACAACGAAAATACAACGTCCTCTTATGCCATCTGCATTCGCCACGGGATCCCGTCATTACCCGTTAGGTTACTTAACTAACGACAGAGCGGGGGTTGGGCTAGCGCGGGTGTAAAACATAAGTGACGTCTAAATAGCTATCATATATATAGATATTTTACATTCGTCTGACGCAATGATATTCATTCCAGATCACAGATGAACTTAATTGGATTTGCAAGCAATCCGTGTTTGTTTTGAGCCTGAAACAAAATACGGATTACACGGTTGTGATGAATAGCCATTACCCCACCCAAGACCCCCTACGGGTGCGGCAAACTACCCACCCGGCAGTTTGTGCACCCCTCCTTAAGTCTGTCCTAGGAGCAAAAACAGTAAAATGAAATAATACAACGGTGGCTACAACCGTAACCTGGATGTGCTCCGCAAAATAATATTACAACAAATTACATTTACATCAAATGAATTAAATAATAACCCATCACATAACCCCGGCTATCCATCACAACAGTCCAACACAGTTCATATGCACAAACAGATAAAATCCATTTCAGAAATGTGCAACCCCCTGCCAACTGACATACTAGCAGTTAGGGGAGATTTACGAACACAATATACAATCACAGATATAATCCAACAAGCAAATACTGTATAATTTCGATCAATTAAACACTTTTAATTTTGCTCCAATACTGCTGTGCAAATCTGAAACCTGAGCAAAAATTAAATATCCCAGAAAATACCAAATCACACAGAGGACCCACACAAGAAATTTGGGTTCATGACTCACCAACTCGGCGGCGGAATCGTGGCGGATCGGTGGGATCCGCCGCGGTTCCGCGGCGTGTTGGTCGATTCATGACCCCAAATTTTTTTGGGTGTTCTTCTACTGTCTTTTCTAGCTCTCTGAACTTCCCTGAAAAATTTTAGGACTTCATTTAAAAATCGACAGAAACTTGTGATTTCGGGTTTCTCCGGTTTCGTTTTTTCCGTTCGAAATTCATACAAATTTGCAAGTAAGTTATTTATTGTTTAGCGAGGCTCTGATACCACTGTAAGTCGATGTAGAACACCCCACGACTTGCGGGGAGGCGGAAATTTAAAAAACGATCTTGTTCTTTGCTTAAACATCGACTAACCGCATGAATCGAAGCTAAACGATAACTAACATGAAACATAGAAGTTCTATACTACTATGTTAAGGGATTATACCTAACGAATCGTGTCCTTCGTCTTTGTGAACTCCTCCTCCTCCTCGGCCTTCTCGAAGTAGTAGACGATCCACCCGAGAGCTTTACTCCAAGCTTAGCCTCTAAACTTGAGGCAACTAACCTTCTTTAAGTGCTAATCAAAGAAGCTAGGTGATATAGAGTGAGGGTTGTGATTTAGTTAGTCTAACTAATCCTTGTACTCAACTCATGAGAGGGGAGGATTAGTGTTTGAAGAGGGAGAGCTTGAGGAGAGAGAAGATGATAAAGATAATGATATGAGAATAGTGAGATAACATGATATATATCAAGCATTTCTTTTTATCAAGAAAAGAATAAAAATAAAAATTAAACAACCATGCTTGATAATATCTAGTGATGATTCATTAGATGGACAAAAGACATGTATGAATCATCAAGGTGACTCACTAATCACAATCATTGTATATGCCACCTTAACCTCCTTAGTCACCACCTTCTAGAAGCTTCTCGCACAATTACGAGAACGCCTCTCCTTTCCGCAAAAATACCGAAAAACTTTAGACTGTATAAATCCAATAACCGGATACCAGTAACTGGCTTAAACCAAAGCCGACTGGTAAAAACTGTCCGAAAGTCGTACGTGTGTAAACACACGTATGCGTCCGAACCCTTGTCGTAAAACCATACGACCTCTATATCTTTTCGCCTGGAGTAGGGAAACTCTCTGTGTGGGACTCTAGAGACTCGACTACTACGCTGGCAGTGGGTTTAACCATAGACCGCAAGCGGCACTAGCTGTACGTAACGGTCCCCAGGTAGATGTCGATAAGAAGGCCGATGAGGAAACCCATCCGAACTCCTACTGAGTCTGATGTGACAATCTCCATACAATCCGGTCCGTTCGTCTATGACTATCGCATATCAGGCCTAGGGGGCGGCAAGCGTCAGTCCCCTAATAGCGGTATAAGTCGTGTCGGAGGGAAGCCCATTACACCCTGAGAAACTACTGGAACCTACCAGCAAATCTCGCTTGCCCTGGCCAGGGACTTTGCGTAATGGCTCTCTGACACAGCGTGATATCAACCCCCAATACCGGGAGAGATGAATCCTGTCTAACCACCACTGCCTCCAAGTGCTCGGGACTGCACCCAACTGCTACCTGTTTGCACGACTCCTTTGAGTCGTGGTAGGGTAGCAATCTAAGAACAGTGGGACACACTCGAGGCGAAGTAGCAGTGTCAAGTCTGCGGACTATGCTGTACTCATGTCACCTGGGAACTGTTCACTGACGACTGGTATAAAACCAACCAACAGTTCCCTGTGAGTCCTGTCTGGTGTACCCGTAACCTAACGAGCACCTGCCTACTATCTCCAGTACGACGTGCTGACGGCTGTGGGACAGACCATCTCCCCAACTGGGATGAGAAGCGTACACACTAGTCTACTCCGGAGTATCGATGCTCTGTCTCGATAATCCAACGACTAGGGACCTGAATAAGGATGTGCTTGTAGACTACCCAGCCCCCACTAGTGTGACTGCCATCACAACGCTGGTAGTCAAGCAATATCCTAAGAGCTCTATCAATACGTATACTCACATATTAAGATAGAAAAACCAAGTAGCATACTACCATATTTAGCAAGACTGTTATATACATGTGAATATCCTAAGCTTCCATTAAGTAATATACAAACTAGTATGATACAATAATGGCCCCTAGGGCATATACACTAACACATATCAATCCTCTGGCATACACAGAGAGTAACAACCGGTCGTTAACATCTCGCACGAACCTCTTGTTCCACTCGTCTTTATTATCGTCCACTTCGACGTCATCTCTTGCTGTCTGCATATTGCAATTCATTCTCGGCTACAGTCAATCTGGAGTCTCTCACACGAACTCGACGTTAAGAACTCGGTATCTTCACCACGCTGTATAAGATATCTAGCCGAACGCGTCCTCGGGAACTCATCTAAATCATCGGAGGAATACACTTTATTCGTCCGTTCTCAATCAACTCACAACACATCTGGGTGAGGTCATTCTATCTGAAATTGGTCAACTTACCGATCTCACATCGGAGCATTCGACGAACAACGTCCTCCCTTAATCGATCTACTCTAGATCTAAGCAAGATCCTTCAACTGGAATTCTTCAACTCAACTGAGCCTGCATCGACACATCAAATCTGGCGAAACATATCAGTCGCTCCACTCGAGATAGTCTAGCCATCTCCTGTCACATCTCTGTCTGAAAGCTCCAGCGGTTTCATCTCATTAACTCTGGAAACGACATCCCATCAATCTCAGCAACAGCTGGGTCATTTTTCTGCACGGTAGACAACATCACGATCTCTGAGGTAGGCTGTACATCAACAGTCCTCTCAATCCGGCAGCCTCTATCAATGTCCCGATCATCCGGTGCAAAACCGAACACTTGCCTCAAACGAAAGATCACAACACAACACTATACCTACACGTCCCTATGTCACCAGAAAACAACAATGGACAGTCCTCGTTTATGACTAGCTCGCCCCGACCGCAATACTAGCAGCAGCTCAAACTACGCTCAAAGCATGGTGACAGGAACCTCAAGCAGGATCGATGAAGATAAATCATATGAAAGAAAGAAATCGTCATATCCCAAATGGATATATGATCATAGGAACGAATAGTATCAATGATCTCAAGATATGTACTAGCTAAGGTTTCTTAAGTGGAGTATCGTATCGTAAATATGCCGCGGAACATACGTACGATACGTCACACTACTCAAGCTACCTACTCCATCAATCAAGGTCGACCAATGAAACGAAAGTTCGGGTCTAATACCCCCCTGTCAAGTCTAAGTTCCGTAAGGTCAAGCCTAGGTTCCGAAATATAAACGCCCTAGACTCCGCATAGTCAAACCCAGACTCAAACCAAAGTTAAACCTAACGCTCTGATACCAACTTTGTCATGACCCATAATTAAGCACGTGACCGGGACTTAAATTACGCAACGTCTAAAGGCGTGACGTAAATCAAGTAAGCCGAATCCAAGAAAATCTAAACCTTTTTGCGAAAAATAGTGAGGGTGCATTTTTGAAATAAAGGTATAATGAATCATATTTTGTCTTTTAAAATTTGGTCAGCACCTCCCTTGTATATTTTGATCCAAAACACATATATACAACAATATATAGGCATCCCCAAGCGGGAGCTAGCTCTTCGCCAACAGGTGGAATCATAACCACGCAATATCATATATACGACGCCCAACGGCAAAGAATTAACCCAGAAAGAACAAATAAAGAAGCAAGAAATCAAAACTCAAGAACGCGATCATAAACCCATTGCTCTAAGTCTCGCACAATACCCAAGTCTGACTAAGTCTACTAATATACAATTCTAGTCTCTGATTTGATTGATCTGATGGAGTTTATCTAGATACAACGGAATATAAAGTACGAGAGTGGGCATGATCCAACATGTGTCCCACCTACCAAAGCAAAGCACCCTGGAAGAAGCTGTATGCCAGCAATACCGCAACTGATCCCAAGCGGTCAAACCTGCAAGAACTGTGACACAACGGGGGTGAGTTGCTAGCTCGTGAGTAGAAAACATCAGCAAGTAGAAATCGAATAAAACAATGATTTCTTAGGTCACTGTATCCTGAAGGTAATACTATGATATCTAGGGTGACCAAGTACACCTATATGTCAACAATCGATAAATGCAATGACATATATAAATAAACATCCAACATCATATGCCTATATGCATGTGGATATCATCCACGTGTCCATCAACGACACAAAACAATACCATGGAACATGAGTGTCCCACACCGACACTCGAACATCATGAAAACATAAGCCTGTATATATGTATGTATGTATAAATATATATATATATATATGAGAATATAAACCACGTGTGTCCATCAACGAAACATCAAAATCATGGAACCTGAGTGTCCAACACCGACACTCGAAACATCATGAAACCCGAATCCAACATCGACACGTAAATCCTCATATCTCAGGCGCCGCATCCTCAGATCGGTCCTCATATCCATCTCATATCATAACTCCAAAACGGTATCCTCCGGATATCCGCCGAGCTCTATACAATCACCGGTAGGTAGTGTTCCCTCTGCCAGGCTCATCGTCTACACCACAAAAATCATTTCTTGCCCCGGGGTACCATACCTGGTCCACCATGTACCCGCAAACGGCATATGCCAACTCCTCGAATCGGGTCTCGAAAACAAACTCAGAACTGAGAAAACTCATGGTGGACGTCTCGGAATATTATATCAAGAGAAACCGGGTTTTTAAAACAATACACCATTTCCTTGAAATATACCATGGTTCTCAAATCCAGAAATCTCATAAAAATAACATCTCAATCCATATAACCATAAAGTACAACGTATGCAACATTGAGTAATAATATGAGCATATCGGGTATATCATGCAAGTATATAACCATAAGGTGCGATGTATGCAACATAGAGAAGTAATATGAGTATATCGGGTATATCATGCAAGCATATAACCATAAGGTACGATGTATGCAACATAGAGTAGTAATATGAGCACATCGGGTATATCATGCAAGCATGTCAAATGATAATACTGAACAATGAATGTACTTTTACGGTTAAGAGTAATATCATGATATCGAAGTTATACTGTGTAGGTAGCATGGCAATTACCGATGATGAATGTGTCTGAGCCGGCAAATCTGTATAAGTGTAACATGCTCATTAATGGTAATTGTACAGGTGTACTAGCAATGATATCATATAACATTAAACACTGGAAACATGATAGGTATCTGTTCAGTTGATAAAACTGCACACTTGTATTACATTTTATACATATGAAGGTTTATGTGTAAAAACATTATTTTCCATGTGTTAATATATTTTAATTATCATTTGGTAGGAAAATGTATGCAAATAATATTATTGATCTAATCCTAGTAGAACAAATTCTACTAAAATCTTATTTGAGTTGTTGTGCAGAATATTTCCAAGTTGTTATGAAGGATTTAACAAACAAATCAATTTGTTGAAGAAAACTTGCCAAATTAAGAAGCAAACTTGGAGACCAAGTCTGGAAGCAACAGAGAAAAGATTTTCAGATTCTGAAGATGCCTAGGATTGCCACATGTCACCAGATGAAAGCCCAAGAAAAATAAGCAATTGATCACATCCCTTGAGCGCGGATCCGCGGCCAAACCCACCCTGGGGCCGCGGATCCGCCGCAATAATGATGAGTTGGAAGGCAATATTTTGGGAGATTGACAACTGCTGAATTTTACCAACTTCTCAACAATAAGATTCTGGGTTTGCACTATAAAAAGGCACCGAGAGCCTCTTGGAAAAGCTATCAAGCCGACGAGATCACGAAGTCCAAGACGGCTCACGCATCCAGGCTGATCATCAACGGTTCATCTACCTCCTTGGAAGAGATCGAGAAGCAAACTAGTCTTTGTAATCATTTTCTAAGGAATCAAAGTGTAGATTGTTCAAGTTGATTAATAAAGGTAGTTGTTTTATTTAATTCTTTTGCATTTTACATTATGTTTTCCCTCTCTATCTTTTCATCTTCTTTTCCCAACATGCGCGAGTAATTCTCCGCTTGTTAGGGTTCGTAGGATTAGGGTAGGCTAATGGACGATGAAAATAATTAAACCCTTTTTAAGTCCTATAAAGTTTAGGAACTTTATCAAAAGAATCATTAACATCCTAATCGGGCGCGGTAGCAATTCTTTGCTAGTTCCGACCGCGATTAGAGATTAGATTAATGATTGTTTTGGTAAAGGCTAGATATGAACGGAGTTCCGTGTCGAGATAAGGGTGAAGAGTGGGATTCCTTTTCACTCCAGAAACCCTAATCTACACGCATCACCGTCGTTCTAGTTCTAAATCTATTAATGGATAAAAAGGGTAACTTTTAATTAATCGTCCATAACTAATAAATCCTAACGAACCCTACAAGCCTTCTTATTATATTATCTAAGTCTCTAAAATAATCTAGATCTATATTTTACATTCTTGTTTAACGTAGATCTAGAAACCATTCTATAAAATTCTTTATCCCTCCTCTCTTCCTCAACATATCTAAAGTAAAAGTAAAAGGTTCCACGTTTCCCAGAGGACGACCCGTACTCACCTCGGTCTAGCTACGCGCGACACCGTTCTGATTGCGGTTAAACTACAAACACACTCTTTCGTGACAATCAAATGGCGCCGTTGCCGGGGATACGTGCGTAATTTTTTATTTTTACTATTTGTGTTGAATTCTTAGACGAGCCATATCATTATTAAAACAAAACTGCAAACTGCATATTTAACGATTTGTGCGTGGATTTTTGCAAGGAGATCTGGAGTCACAGAATTGAGGAAAACAGGAAACAGAGAGATTTTTAGAGATCCAGAGGAGCAAAGGAGATCACAGAAAAATTTTCATCAACTGATCTCTCCACCTCGCGGCGGAACCGCGGCACTAAGGTGTTTCCTGCGGCGGAAACGCGGCTGCTTGGAGGGATTAGGGCTACAGAACTCTCTGGTAAGATTCTCAACTCCTTCTCTCTCCTCTCAAATCCAATAAAATTTATCTTCTGCAGGATTCTTTGCAAAATAGCGCCGCTCAAAAATCTTTTTGCAAAAGTTTTGTGATTGGTTTTGTTTTGCATATTTAATACGGATTTTAAGGGGCAAAGACCAAATCAAGATTAGGTGGGGATTTCATCACCCTTCCTAAGCCCCACAAATCACAAACCGAGCATATAGAACAACCCTTCATTAATTTAAAAAATATCTAGACCAGACTCTAAGGACTGTCGAGCTCAATAGGAAAAAGACTAGTATAGGCATCGGCCGTTTATCCTAACTGACATTGCGGTGTCTAGGCTAGTGGTTTTTAATTAGGCCCACTGTAGTGGCGGTTCCTTCCCACTTACCTGGCCGTACTTGTCCGTGAAGAGGCGGTTTGAGGTCCTATTTCTAGCCCCAGTTAGGAGCTGTCTAGCAGACCTAGGTGACCATAGTTCTAGGGTTGCTTGTGCATCATAGGGTGATTTGTCTTGAGTCCCACTTTTTCAAAACAAGCTAATTTTAAATCACACACACGCTGCCACTTGCACTAAACCCGCTTAGTTCATGCTCGGCTGGACACGGCATCCTAGTGCCCGTCTTGTCCGTGTTCCTGCTATCGACACCGAAGTCGGTACTTCTTCATCTTCTTTTCCCCCACCACACACCACGACCGAGATGGACGGCACTCCATCAAATTATAACACCATGCTGCCACCGCCCGAAGGTGCGCAGAATCCACCGCGCATTTCTCTCCAAGAGAGATGCTATCCTATCCGTGGTCCTCTTCCCACTTGTCTATCTCTTCCACCACCTAACGGGGATAATTTCGAAATTAAACCCCACTACATCAATCTGCTGCCCAAATTTCACGGGCTTGAGTCGGAAGACGCATACGTTTTCATCACCAAATTCGAAAACGTATGCGCAATGATGGGTACTTCATAATTGACCTTAGATGCTATGCGCTTACGTCTTCTCCCATTCACATTGTGCGACTTGGCAGAAAAATGGCTTTACAATACTGCCGCACACTCTATCGCTAATTGGGATGAATTCGTCGTAGCATTTCTTAAGAAGTTTTACCCAAATCATAAGACTGCACATGTTAGGAGCGAGATCAACCAGTTCACCCAGCTTCCCAATGAACCATTTTGGAAGTGCTTTGAACGTTTCAAAGATCTGCTTGTCCAATGCCCCCATCACGGAATACAAAGATGGTATTTATGTCGGATTATATATGAGGGCATTAATCCAGCAACAAAGCAGATGCTTGAAACAATGTGTCAATGCAATTTCATGTCTAAAGATGACGGTGAAGCATGGAAATATCTGGAAGATCTCGCTGAACACACGTTGCAGTGGGAAAGCGTAAGACCACCTACAACTAAGGGAGGTATTCACCAGCTCGACGTTTCCATCGCAGTAAAAGCCGAAATGGCAGCGATGCAGAAGAAACTCGACGCTATTGAGAGAAGATTCTCATCAGTCTCCCTAAATCAGGTTACGCTTCCCAAGACTGTCTGTGGTTGCTGTTCGGATCCTTCACACTTAACGGAAGAATGTCCTATGAATGCATCGTTTCAAGCTAATGCTGCTTTTCAGCAGCGACCTAGAAACGACCCTTATTCTTCCACATACAATCAAGGATGGAGGAATCATCCTAACTTTGCTTGGAATCAAAACCAACAAAGTAATTATCAAGGACCTCCTCCACAGCAACCACAACCACAGAATCAGCCCCCCTTTCAGTCATAAAATTTCCAAAATCCGGCCAACATTTCTACACCACAAGTGGCCGGTACTGACAACTCACTTGCACAAACTTTGGATATGTTCATGAAACAATCCATGCAAAATTCGGCAGAGATAAGGTCTTCTATTGATACCCTAACGAAAAACTCCTCCTCCCATGGTGAGAGTGTTAAATCAATAGAAAACCAAATCGCACAGTTAAACGCCGCAATGAGTGCGAGAGAGAAAGGGAAACTCCCATCTCAACCCCTACCGAATCCTGGCCATTCATAAAGTCATAATGTGAATGCCGTCAATACGTTGAGATCGGGGAGAGTGCTGAATAACCAAGTAGGTGAGCAAATTGATGATAGTGACACATTTGATACCCCTTCTTCTTCTTCTTCTTCCCCTAATTCGTCTAGTCTTCCACCTTCATCCGAGCCTATTCTCTGTTTTCCCCAAGTCTCGAACATTTCGCCAAATCTATCTAAGTCGATTCCCACTCCAATTTTGGGATCGAATCCATCCCCACAGTCTTCTCCACAAACGTTGGACCCAAAACTTATTGATCAAGCACCTTATCCAAACAGGTTAAAGGGCAACAGACCAAGTCCACAAATGGAGATGATCGTGGAAATTTTTAAGCAAGTTAACATAAACATTCCTCTCCTAGATGCTATTCAGCAAGTTCCGTCATATGCGAAAATCCTAAAGGACTTGTGCACTAGGAAGAGAAAAGTTCAAGTACCTAAAAAAGTTTTCCTTGCGAGTAATGTGAGCACAGCTTTTACACAACAACTTCCCAAGAAATGAAAGGACCCCGGAAGTCCTACAATTTCAATCTCTATTGGGAGTAAAAATATCAATCGTGCTCTACTCGATCTTGGTGCTAGTGTTAACTTGCTTCCGTATTCTGTGTATGAGCAATTAGGGATCGGAGAGTTAAAACCTGCGCATTGCACTCTTCAGATGGCCGATCGATCTATCACCCAACCTAGGGGTGAGCTAGAGGATGTGTTAATCAAAGTCGGGGAATTCATATTCCCTGTCGACTTTATCGTTATAGATACACAACCTGTGGCAAACCCACGCAATCAAATTCCGGTGATACTCGGTCGACCCTTTTTGGCCACTTCCAACGCAGTAATTAATTGTAGAAACGGCTCCATGACCCTATCCTTTGGAAAGAAGTCAATTGAGCTTAACATTTACAAGTTGGGAAGTGAACCCTCCGAACCCTATGCTCATGTGTGTTCTGTCGAATTAATGGATGTCGACAGCAGCGAATTTGATCAACCTCATAATTCTGACTCTTTGCATATGTTGTTATTTGACCCAACCATTTACTCTTCCACCGAGTTGTCCGGGTCAACATCTAATGAGGAACCTTATATTGAGTCTGACGATCACCCCATTTTTTCTGATGACATTATTTTTCGGGGTATCGATGAAAGCTTTGAGGAAATTTTTGCTGATGAACTCGCATTTTTACAAGACACGAGTGTTGAGATGAATCAACTCCAAGATGAAGAAATTAGACCTCCACCCCTTCTTTTGGACAATCATGACAATGCGAGTAATCCATCATTACTATCACTGTGTCGTCTCTCCAAATTGAGACGCAATCATTTTCCATTACACCTTTTGTCACCTCCTCACTTCTTCACATCAAAAGGTGACATGTTCTTCCACCAACCTTGGTACTTCATTGATAAAATTTTTGAATGGTTGGTGTTGACCTTCGGTCTTTGCAAAGCTTGGCATTGACCAATAACTTTACCCCCCCCCTAATGATTTTAATTGTTTAACATTATTTAACTCAAGTTTGGGGGTGGGGTTTGGTATATTTTGGCTCTTGAAAGAAAATGATTTTTACAAAATTTGTGAGCCAAAAATAAGTTTGGGGAAGGATTTTCACTTTCATATATTCTTGCCCCCATTAATAATTTCCTCCCAAGTCTACAGGTTTTTTTTGAGCTTAACGGATGACATCAGTGAGGACACTGCTGTAAACAGGTTTGGGGGAGGTTTGTGCTTATTTACACATCAATTTGCATCATATTTTGCATAAGCACAACATTTTCAAAAAAAAATAAAAAAATAAAAAAAAATTTGATAACAAAAGAGTAGAAAGTGAAAAATTACATCCAAAAGATAGGAATAATTTAAGAAAACCAAGAAAATTAGAAATTTTCTTACACGAACTGGTAATAAGTAGTTATGAGCTGTTGTCCCAAGGGTTAGTAAAATGAAGGAAGTCACTAATCTGAGGATAAAAATAAGTATGAAAAATAGTTTCTATTCTGGAAGCCGAACATTTGAATGTTGATACCCTACTATATGCACTTACACACGTCTTGAAACTCGGGATAGTAGAGGATACCTTGAAATGCTCTTGTCTAAAAGCCAAAGTATGAAGGAAGTGAAAAAAATGAAGAAAATACAAAAATGGTGAAAAGAAAAAAAATGAACACTGGTTTTGTTATCGCCAAGGCAGCAACAAAAAAATATAGCAAAGGTGCCTCTTCACCTAGTGCCCTAAGGCCAACTGGTCTGAGAGTCACTGCTAAGCCTTAGGTGGTGCAAGATGAGGAAAATACTATCACCGAATCAGCAAGCACTTGAGTAATCGGTCGGTTAGTACCACAAGAAAAATTAACGGTCGCATGAAAATGTGTGAGCAAATCTTTAATATTCATCAAATTAAAAAGTACTAAGGTAGATGGACAAGAGTATGATAGCTTGAATTGAATTCTCCGAGTGTAGGGATGTTATTTACACACACGTGGGGTTATATGATCAATCTTTGGATGAAAGGTAGGAATGAAGAATAAAGACGATGTTTTATTGAGGGATGATGTGATTTCTAACATTTTTTCATAACTATTAAGATAGGGCTCATGACAACTGAAAAGCTAGTATAGTTGGAAACTCTCTTTTCAAGGCCTTTCTTTTATGGTTCTTATCTTTATATGTAAATCTCACCATCTTTCTTTTGTTATAGGATTTTGTGGGTGTAATCCGCTGAAAACCCTCAGGAGACAACACTCCTCCTACTAGGGACACCTAGAGGTTTAACGGCTTGTTGCACGTGCTCAGTGCAATCGTGTCTGCCTACGAAAGTGTGCTTAGTTTTCTCCTTTCTTTTTTTCTCCTCTTAAATAAACTAGTTTGCTCGGGACGATCAAAGATAAGTTTGGGGGTATTTGTTCAGTTGATAAAACTGCACACTTGTATTACATTTTTCCTACCATTTTTATATTAAAAAAGGACTTTATTATAATATATTATACATATGAGGGTTTATGTGTAAAAACATTATTTTCCATGTGTTAATATATTTTAATTATCATTTGGTAGGAAAATGTATGCAAATAATATTATTGATCTAATCCTAGTAGAACAAAGTCTACTAAAATCTTATTTGAGTTGTTGTGCAGAATATTTCCAAGTTGTTATGAAGGATTTAACAAACAAATCAATTTGTTGAAGAAAACTTGCCAAATTAAGAAGCAAACTTGGAGACCAAGTCTGGAAGCAACAGAGAAAAGATTTTCAGATTCTGAAGATGCCTAGGATTGCCACATGTCACCAGATGAAAGCCCAAGAAAAATAAGCAATTGATCACATCCCTTGAGCGCGAATCCGCGGCCAAACCCACCCTGGGGCCGCGGATCCGCCGCAATAATGATGAGTTGGAAGGCAATATTTTGGGAGATTGACAACTGCTGAATTTTACCAACTTCTCAACAATAAGATTCTGGGTTTGCACTATAAAAAGGCACCGAGAGCCTCTTGGAAAAGCTATCAAGCCGACGAGATCACGAAGTCCAAGACGGCTCACGCATCCAGGCTGATCATCAACGGTTCATCTACCTCCTTGGAAGAGATCAAGAAGCAAACTAGTCTTTGTAATCATTTTCTAAGGAATCAAAGTGTAGATTGTTCAAGTTAATTAATAAAGGTAGTTGTTTCATTTAATTCTTTTGCATTTTACATTATGTTTTCCCTCTCTATCTTTTCATCTTCTTTTCCCAACATGCGCGAGTAATTCTCCGCTTGTTAGGGTTCGTAGGATTAGGGTAGGCTAATGGACGATGAAAATAATTAAACCCTTTTTAAGTCCTATAAAGTTTAGGAACTTTATCAAAAGAATCATTAACATCCTAATCGGGCGCGCTAGCAATTCTTTGCTAGTTCCGACCGCGATTAGAGATTAGATTAATGATTGTTTTGGTAAAGGCTAGATATGAGCGGAGTTCCGTGTCGAGATAAGGGTGAAGAGTGGGATTCCTTTTCCCTCCAGAAACCCTAATCTACACGCATCACCGTCGTTCTAGTTCTAAATCTATTAATGGATAAAAAGGGTAACTTTTAATTAATCGTCCATAACTACTAAATCCTAACGAACCCTACAAGCCTTCTTATTATATTATCTAAGTCTCTAAAATAATCTAGATCTATATTTTACATTCTTGTTTAACGTAGATCTAGAAACCATTCTATAAAATTCTTTATCCCTCCTCTCTTCCTCAACACATCTAAAGTAAAAGTAAAAGGTTCCACGTTTCCCAGAGGACGACCCGTACTCACCTCGGTCTAGCTACGCGCGACACCGTTCTGATTGCGGTTAAACTACAAACACACTCTTTCGTGACAATCAGTATCGCACGAAGAATAATATCCTACACAACATGAATAATAAATGGGCATATCTATCTACACAAGAATCATACGGTCACGTTTTACACGATACACATCATCATTTTGAAGATAGGTATGGTTCAGGTGGCAGTCTTTATATCGGCGATCCCGCCTCATAACATTCGATATGACACTTATCATCGATCATCATCCTCAATCACTAGCGCGGATCAATCATCCGGTACATCTCATCGCGTACGGTAATCCATCGTACGGGGTCATCAAACAGAATAGGGAATCTATCGACCTATACAATAATGAGGGTACGGATCTAAAGTCTCACACGGCATATTACTCATTATACTCATAAATATATACACATATATCTCAAATCATATTTGTATAAACGTCATATCTTATTAATTTCACAACACCTCTATCTCAATCTCGTGTCATGTTTATCGATCTCGATCTCATATCCTATCATTATCAACCCATACTTGTCATCTTTCAAATCTTACTTATCAAGATTCACTTCTCATTTGATATTCTCATATATCAATCCGAGTTATCTATATCTATCATCTCAATATCTCACATCATATTATCTTATATACTTATATCCTATTCTCAAGCCAATATATATTCATTAGTGTCATCTTTATCATATCATCTCTTCACTAAATCTTACTAAATCCTATTATATGGTTATCCTAAGCTCGTAGTATATCCGTTATCAAAAATATAATTATAAAACGATCTTCCATATCAATGGTTGCGAGGGTCCTATACGCCATCCACCCGACTTTCCCCGTAGATATAAATCTACTCACCAGCAATTATCCTCGCTTAGCCGAAATCGATGTGCTTCGTCGTCTCGGAAGTCCACGCGAAGGTACCTACAATCAATACACAATCGCAATTCTATTAAAACCGATATCCGAAAAACCGATACGGCACACGGTTCGCTCATAGATTAAAACCTATAGCTTCGCATGCAAAACATAACCAAATAACCCTCATCGTTGACGTTCAAACGCCAAACGACGGAATCCAAATCAAATATAAAAACAAAGTTTCACAATTCGCATAACACGAAATCAACAACTAAGGAATTCTATCCCAGATTTTGACTTAGGTAAAATTAGCCAATTTTGCATATAGGGTTGCTCTAGATATAGGATAAGGAAGCCACAGAATAAAAATCACCAAGTTCCACTCTGATGTGGCCGCAATGAATTAATTTGCGGCCATAAGTGAAAAGAATGGGCTCTTGTTTCAAGGGGTGCTTCTAGGTTGCCTGCCCATCTCTCTGTGTTTGCTAAATAATTCTCAGGTCCTCTGGGTTAGAGCAGATATCAGAATCGTATCACAATTCTCACAAAATACGATATCGGCCGATTTCAAAGTTCGTGTTTTGGGTTCTAGTCTCAGGTCGTGGCCAGTAAAACACTCTTTAAGGTCTTGTGAACACTCACTACACCTCAATTAACCACTTAACAGCATCTTATAATTTTCTAAGATTACAAACCTAACTAAATCAATATCTAAACTAGTGTCACGCCCCGCTTCCCGGTGTATGGCGAAGGGGACGCGACGAGGCCGCTACGTATTTACTCTGAAGTAAATACGCTAAGCGTATCTAAGCAATATAAAAGTAAATACACAAGTAACAAGATATAATAAAACAACAACTTTATTTATTCTCATTCTTTTTGTACAATGCATGGAAAAGTAAGTACATCTGGAAGAAAACAATGCCTAAACAATGGCATAACAGAAAAGGAAAGGTGCTGAAATAAAAGTGTACAATAAACTAAAGCTCTGGGTCTTCAACGAAATGGTCCAAGTCTTCAGCGCTGGGCTCGATCTCTGACGTGTCCAGGTCACCTGACGACATTCACAGAAGAAAAAAGAGAATGTCGTCAGCGAACGGATCGCTCGGTAAGTCCCAAAGATAAGAGAGAAATAGAATAGACAGAATAAGGAGGTAGCTTTTAAAGTTGTATTATATTATTATAATGTTGTGTTAACGTTGTTGTTTGTAGCTTGGTATAGAAGGATGCCAATGTATACGAGAGAAGTCTCTATATGCTAGAGACTAGCGCAAACTAAAAGTATAAGGCTCCGTCAATACGTACCAATCTACCCCTTAAACCCCGCGATATCTTGGTTGTATTGTAAATTGTATTGCAACTTGTATTGTCTTGTAATATAGATTGTATAATTGGATGACTTGCCGAAACCATGATATCAGTGAATGGATGTAACTGAAGAATCATGTAAATGGATGTAACTGGATAATCATGTAAATGGAAGTATATCCATGGTTCGGTTCGGTCAATATAGATTGAATGGATTCATTTTGAATTTTAATATTGTAGATTGCAGATTGCAGATTGTACTTGAATCATATTCAAGTCGGTTTATTAATGAGACTCAGTCCAAGTCAGACAATTAGAAAAGTAAATTGAAGTCCTGATGGTTTTGATGTTATCGGTAACCGCTGCACATGGGCTGCAGGATTTGTGTCTTTTTCAAAAACGATTACCGTATTGATAACACCGTTGTTAAGTTGTCTACCTTAGATAGACAAGCACCCACTTCTCCGGCTCCCTTAGGCTCAAGAGATTGGTCCCGCTTAAACCTATATTTACTAGGGTCCTTATGGTAATTTATAGAACTTAAGAGGGTTTTATGTAAAAATAATTTTATATACTTTTCAAAATACACCCCAAGTATTTAGTTATCGTCTTTAGAGTTATCATAAATGTAGATTTTATAATTGTGATATTTCTAGTGAAAATATCCTAAATTCATAATAAAGGGTATTTATTTGTAATATTGACTTGTATGGAATTCATGGTATATTAATGTAAATTGATTCTTGTGATTTTTGAAAAGAGTTGGAATATTTATACTATTTCAAAATAGATATTTTAATGTTACATATATACATAATTATAATATATATTTTATATTTCTAAAAATCTCATTTTCTTAAGTTGTCGTATTTTAAATCTCTCGAAACCGAATGCTCCTTCTGGAGGTCTCCATCTCGAACTACTGAGCTCAGGGATGTGCGATAATCCGCACCATCCCAGTCGGGTTCCCCAAAATGGGTTGTAGCGGCGCTTTGCAATGATTTGTGTAAAATACTAATATTTTAGAAAACGGTTTTAATAGTAATGGTGTTTATTTGAAATGTTTCGTTATCCCATATTCTATGTTCCCGAAAGATATTGTGCTGTGTTGCATATGAGTGTTGTGCGGATGTCGGTCATTACCTCGTGATCTACTTAAAGGTGTAGCAAGTTTGTGATGTTCAAATGTCGAAAATGAAACTATATGGTATTTTAATGAAAAAGTACGGTAAAATGGAAATAGCAATTTCTTTTAATATGGAACTTGTTCAATATGATTAGTTAGTGTTTAATAGTCAACATGTAATGGTTTAACAAGATTGTATTAAAGGAAAAGTTAGATTTTAGGAAGAACCGAATCGGAAATCGGATTTGTTCCGATTCCGTCGGGTTTTAGAATTTCGTATTTTCAGAAAGAGTAGAGAAGGAGAAAGGTGGGACTTACGGGTTTAGCTCAAAGAGGAGAGGGAGAGGGAGTGGACGTAGTTTCCGGTGCGTCGTTTCATCGCCGGGAACTCCTAGGGTTGTCACCGGAAAATTCGCCGAAGTTTCACCTCTTTGCTCACTTCAAATGCACACTAGGGTTTCTAGGAATTTCTTGAGACTTTGCTCAGAATTTTGGAGTGAAGGGGTAGTGTGTAGGGGTTGTATTTATAGGGTTAGGCTAGGGTTAGGGTTGGTGAAAGGTTAAAATGAAAAAATGTGATAAATGTAATAAAATGTATTAAAAGTGGAGTAATTGTGGTTTTAAAAGAGATCTGGAAATGGTATGAGGAAAAAATTTTGCAGGTGTACATGGGAGATCAAAAGACACATTTTTTGTGTTGGGGTCGTCGCCGGAATCGGCCAACTCGGCCGCGACTCGGCCGTGACTCGGCCGGCAGCCTGAGTCGGCCAGTTCGCCGGCCGAGTTGGCCGATTCCGGCCGAGTTAGGCGGCCGGAATCCTCCCCCGACGGCAGTTTTATCCTCTGGTACAGTTACATTTCAGGGTGTGGTGGGGTTTTTGTGAGATATGCATGTGTAAACCCTTGGTATTCTAAAGGTTCAAAATAAAAAAATATTAAAAAATAATGTGGGGTATGGGATTTGAACTCTGGTGGCTTGGTTCAGCAGTGCAAGGTCTTACCAATGAGCTACAAGCTCCTTCTTGCTATTTAATTAGAAAAACAAATATTTAACTTGTGCTCAGGCAAAATTACCCCTTTCTTTAAATTTTGAAAAATTTGCACAGAAAGTTGTACTGGGAATTTAGGGTTGTTACATTCTACCCTCCTTATAAAAAATTTCGTCCTCAAAATTTTTAAAAGAAAAGTGTAATAGATTCAAGGAAAGTTTGGTGACTGAAGTACTGAAAATGTATGAGAAATAACAATGTGATGAAAGGGTTTTAAAATGTGAAAGAGTCTTACTAGTGTTACCTTGGTCATTGTCTTGGCTTCTATGGCTGCTAAGGTGGAGGCTCGGCGTCTCGGCACATTTTTATGTGGATGTCGGTACATCGATGCCTGACTGGGTAGAGGTGGTCCATGTGGAGGTGGTGCTGGGAGTGTAGGACGAGTTGCAGTAGCATGGATAGCTGGCCGCTGCGGGTAGTTGGTGGGTATGTGAGCTGAGTTGTATCTGTATGGACAGGTCTCAATTCTGTGATTGGACGCGCTACAAACTAGGCACAGGCCTTTTGCGCGCCTACAGTCCTCCACCAAATTTCCATACCTATTGCAGTAGAAAAAAAAACTTGGACTTGGCTGGTTAATTGTTTCTTTCTACCTCTTGGGTTCAGAAGGTTGTGTAGTGTAGGCTCCTCTTGCCATCTGGATGGCAGAGCGCTGTATGCCAATTGCTTCTGCTTCTGATCGGTTCACTAATATAGCAGTCTGCTGCTGCAGTCCAACCAGGAGGCTTCTGATTTCCTCAAGCAGAACCGTTTGCTCGTTGAGCGGAGCAGGGATGGCAGGTGTGAGTGGTAGTGGAGGTGGAGTGTTGTTGAAGTTGGTGCTTGTGTTGTTTAGTGAATCCATAATCTTGAAGAAAAATTTAGGTTAGGACATATTCAAAGTATATGATTCAAGGAATATGAAATTGTAAGATTCAAGGAATATGAATTGTAAAGAATGTTTTAGTTGCCGGTTCTTGTGTTATATTGCTTAGGTTGTTCACGCATAATAGAATTGCATGGAAGTGTTCCATACAACTATGACCTGCATGGGCCGCCAACAAAACCTGTCACGCCCCGCTTCTCGGTGTACGGCGAAGGGGACGCGACGAGGTCGCTACGTATTTACTCTGAAGTAAATACGCTAAGCATATCTAAGCAATATAAAAGTAAATACACAGGAGACAAAATATAATAAAACAACTTTATTTATTCACATTCTTTTTGTACAATGCATGGAAAAGTAAGTACATCTGGAAGCAAGCAATGCCTAAACAATGGCATAACAGAAAAGGAAAGGTACCGAAATAAAAGTGTACAATGCACTAAAGCTCTGGTTCTTCAACGAAATGGTCCAAGTCTTCAGCGCTGGGCTCGATCTCTGACGTGTCCAGGTCACCTGAAGACATTCACAAAAGAAAGAAGAGAATGTCGTCAGCGAACGGATCGCTCGGTAAGTCCCAAAGATAAGGGAGAAATAGAATAGACACAATAAGGAGGTAGCTTTTAAAGTTGTATTATATTGTTATAATGTTGTGTTAACGCTGTTGTTTGTAGCTTGGTATAGAAGGATACCAGTGTATACGAGAGGAGTCTCTATATGCAAGAGACTAGGGCAAACTGAAAGTACAAGGCTCCGTCAATAATACCACGGAACAACGGCATGGATGTAATTACGTCTTATGGTTGCTGTCTCGTGCCACTTCTAACACCTTCCGTACCAATCTACCCCTTAAACCCCGCGATGTCTTGGTTGTATTGTTTGTATTGCAAATTGTATTGCAACTTGTATTGTGTTATAATATTGATTGTATAATTGGATGACTTGCCGAAACCATGATATCAGTAAATGGATGTAACTGAAGAATTATGTAAATGGATGTGACTGGATAATCATGTAAATAGAAGTATATCCATGGTTCGGTTCGGTCAATATAGATTGAATGGATTCATGTTGAATTGTAATATTGTAGATTGCAGATTGTAGATTGTACTTGAATAATATTCAAGTCAGTTTATTAATGAGACTCGGTCCAAGTCAGACAATTAGAAAAGTAAATTGAATTCCTGATGGTTTTGATGTTATTGGTAACCGCTGCACATGGGCTGCAGGATTTGTGTCTTTTTCAAAGACGATTACCGTATTGATAACACCGTTGTTAAGCTGTCTACCTTAGATAGGCAAGCACCCACTTCTCCGGCTCCCTGAGGCTCAAGAGATTGGTTCCGCTTAAACCTATGTTTACTAGGGTCCTTAGGGTAATTTATAGAACTTGAGGGGGTTTTATGTAAAAATACTTTTATATACTTTTCAAAATACTCTCAAAGTATTTAGTTATCGTCTTTAGAGTTATCATGAATGTAGATTTTATAATTGTGATATTTCTAGTGAAAATATCCTAAATTCATAATAAAGGGTATTTATTTGTAATATTAACTTGTATGGAATTCATGGTATATTAATGTAAAGTGATTCTTGTGATATTTGAAAAAAGTTGGAATATTTATACTATTTAAAAATAGATATTTTAATGTTACATATATACATAATTATATAAAAATAATTTTAATATATATTTTATATTTCTAAAAATCTTATTTTCTTAAGATGTCGTATTTTAAATCTCTCGAGACCGAATGCTCCTTGCGGAGGTCTGCATCTCACACTACTGAGCCCAGGGATGTGCAATAATCCGCACCATCCCAGTCGGGTTCCCCAAAATGGGTTGTAGCGGCGCTTTGCAAAGATTTGTGTAAAATACTAATCTTTTAGAAAACAGTTTTAATAGTATTGGTATTTATTTGAAATGTTTCGTTTTTTCGTATTCTATGTTCCCGAAAGGTATTGTGCTATGTTGCATATGAGTGTTGTGAGGAGGTAGGTCATTACCTCGTGATCTACTTAAAACTATAGCATGTTTGTGATGTTCAAATGTCGAAAACGAAACTATATGGTATTTTAATGAAGAAGTACGGTAAAATGGAAATAGCAATTTCTTTTGATATGGAATTTGTTCAATATGATTAGCTAGAGTTTAATAGTCAGCATGTAATGGTTTAACAAGATTTTATTAAAGGAAAAGTGAGATTTTAGGAAGAACCGAATCGAAAATCGGATTTGCTTCGATTCCGTCGGGTTTTAGAATTTCGTATTTTCAGAATGTGTAGAGAAGGGGGAAGGTGGGAATTACGGGTTTAGCTCAAAGAGGAGAGGGAGAGGGAGTGGACGTAGTTTCCGGTGCGCCGTTTCGTCGCCGGGAACTCCTAGGGTTGTCGCCGGAAAATTCGCCGGAGCTTCGCCTCTTTGCTCACTTCAAATGCACACTAGAGTTTCTAGGAATTTCTTGAGAGTTTGCTCAGAATTTTGGAGTGAGGGGGTAGTGTGTAGGGGTTTTATTTATAGGGTTAGGGTAGGTGAAAGGTTAAAATGAAAAAATGTGATAAATGTAATAAAATATAATAAAAGTGGAGTAATTGGGGTTTTAAAAGAGATCTGGAAATTGTATGAGGAAAAAAATTTGCAGGTGTACAGGGGAGACCAAAAGACACAATTTTTGTGTTGGGGTCGTCGCCGGAATCCACCGACTCGGCAGCGACTCGGCCGGGGGCCTGAGTCGGCCGGTTCACCAGCCGAGTTAGCCGATTCCGGCCGAGTTAGGCGGCCGGAATCCTCCCCCTACGGCTGGTCTATCCTCTGGTACAGTTACATTTCAGGGTATAGTGGGGTTTTTGTGAGATATGCATGTGTAAACCCTTGGTATTCTAAAGGTTCAAAATAAAACAATATTAAAAAATAATGTGGGTATGGGATTTGAACTCTGGTGGCTTGGTTCAGCAGTACAAGGTCTTACCAATGAGCTACAAGCTCCTTCTTGCTATTTAATTAAAAAAATAAATATTTAACTTGTGCTCAGGCAAAAGTACCCCTTTCTTTAAATTTTGAAAAATTTGCACAGAAAGTTGTACAGGGAATTTATGGTTGTTACATTCTACCCACCTTAAAAAAAATTGTCCTCGAAATTTGTAAAAGGAAAGTGTAACAGATTCAAGAAAAGTTTGGTGAATGAAATACTGATAGTGTATGAGAAATAACAACGTGATGAAAGGGTTTTAAAATGTGAAAGAGTCTTACTAGTGTTACCTTGGTTACTGTCTTGGCTTCTATGGATGCTAAGATGGAGGCTTGGCGTCTCGGCACATTTTTTGAAGGGTTACCTACGACGGCAGCAAGGTTTCGGGAGGCATCGTCCATGCCAAATTAAAATTTTGTCGATTTAGATAACCCTAAACTAGATCGTTAACTAGAAATATACGGAATAAACTATGCAGACACTTTGCAATATATAAAGAGAGCGGGAATACAACCTTTGTAGACCGGTCTTTCACTTCAATAGCTCCGTTTAGATGTCCCCTCCGCTGCGATCGTGAACTCCGCAGTCTAGAGAAGCTCCACAAGAAGAACGAGCGTGCTTGCTTCGATGACTTCAAGGCAGAAGATGATCTACGTCGGGAAGACACTAACTCAAGCTCTTCCTTCACTAGGTCATGAACTTTGTGAAGAGAACACCCTATGCTACATGGCAAGTAGTAGAGGATGATGAAGTAGGAAGTGGGCTCACTTTAGAATTGATTTTCTCATACTTTATCTCAAACCACCATTGAAGTTAGCAAGCTTTTTAGGAGGAAGAAGAAGAAGAAAAGAATAATTCATCATATGAATTCATCTCACCTCAATAATGTAATCATGGGTGAGTTATGCTATCATGCTTAACTCATGTAGAGAATTGACCAAGGTATAAGGTTAAGGTTAGGTTAACTAAATATCTTAAAGAATGGCAAAAAAGTTGACTTTGTCAATGTTTCCACAAGCTTCATGAAAGCTTGAGAACTTTGACTAAGTCTTTCTCTTTTGTTATTCTTAAAATATAAACAAAACCCTAATCTTTACCCTAATTTTGGTATAAGTCTCATACATCCATCTTTTATGTATCATCAAGCATGACACAATCATATGTACACAAATATATATATCACATATACACTTATGCACAATCATGTGAGAAAATAAATCTTAAGTGAGCTAATACTACTTAATGTAATGTAATATATCAAATATATATAATCATACATTAAATTATAAAATCAACTCTTGATTTAATAATCCGGCTATAACCGACTAATATCAAAAGTAACAACTTATCGAATCAACACTTGATCCGATAACCCGGCTATATCGCATACAACCGATCAATGTTACAAATCGCGAGAATAGAATATGGTATCTCATATCGTATTAATCTCGGTCCCACACATATCACATATGTGCTCCTACTCCGTTTCGCTTGAGCCAGGAAACCCCTGTGTAGGACTCTAAAGACTCGTCAATACTCCGGCAGTAGGTGATGATCATGTCAAACACCCACAAGCCGCAAGCGGTCTGCTAAACGTAACGGCCACCCGGGTATTGAGCGATCAGAAGATCAACAAGCAAGCCTGCTCACACTCCTGCGAATCCAATCATTAACACTACCGTACAGTCCGGTCTCTTCGTCTGATATGTTGCATATCTCGTCTAGGGGTAGTAAACGTCAGACCTCAGTAACTCAATAAGTCGTGTCGATATGAGGATCATAACTGGTCGAGAAACTACTGATAACACTTACCAGTATATCTCTGAAACTGCCTTGGCCAAGGACTTCCTGTTATAGCCAATCGAACACAGCGCAACATCAACTCTCTATACCGGGAGAGACGAAACCCCTCCTATCGCTCATTGCCTCCATGTGATTCGGGACTGTACCCAAAAGCCACCGTTTTGCACGCCCTCTTGGACGTGGTATGATGGAAATCAAAGCACAGTGGGAATCATATAAGACTCTATGACGATCTCGAGTCTACAGACTAACCTGTACCAGTGTCACCAGAGAACTGCCATCTAACGATAGGTATAATACCATCTGGGAGTTCTCGGGGAGTCCGTCCAGTGTACCCAGTCTCCACTGAGCACCCGTTTACTGTCTCTGATGTCAAACACCAATGGATATGGGATCATCCATCGCCCATCTACATGGGTCGAGAAGCTATACGCTAGTCTACTCTGGTATATCGATGCCCTGTCTCGATATACCTACGAATAGGAACATTTGAAGGATGTACTTAGCGACTACACTGTCCCCACTAGTATGATCTGCATCATAGTCTTGGTAGTCAAGTACTCATCCTAAAGGCTTTATCAACATGTAACATAGAGATAATCAGTGTACATGTTAAGATAAAGTGCAACCAGATAGCATACTATCATGTCGAGCAAGAAAGTCCTCCCTATATATGTCCAAGCATCTACTACAATATACATCGTATGTACAGTAATGGCCTCTAGGGCATACATATCACTAATAATCTCCCACTTGCACTAGGGCCATCTGTTGTAGTATCTCATACCCAACAATCAGCAGTGGTTGAAGTATCTCATACTCAACCATCCCATAAAAGTCTCTACTGGGAATAGGCCTTTGTGAGTGGATCCGCCATGTTGTCTTCTGTGTCTACTCTCCTAACCTCGATCTCCCTGGAGATCAACTATCTCCATGATCAGGTGATACTGCCTAAGAATATGTCTGGATCTCTGATGGGACGGGGGTTCCTAGGCCAAAGCCTCAACTCCATTGTCACACAATGGTAGGAACGAAGTTCATCTCATGAACTTATATACATCCAGACTACATCTTTGGTAGCATCTTAGGTAGCAATGTATTATCCTTTATCGTCTAGTATGCCACGGTATCTAACTTGGAACTCTTCCAACATATCGTCCCTCTACTGAGGGTAAAGACAATGCCTGTAACTGACATTCAGTCGTTCTTACCACCCTGGATCCTATCCAGTGATTCTCCCCAGGATCGATTGATACCATCTCATTACACCTAGTGAGAATCCTAACACCCACTTAGATCTATCTCATAGATTCAAAACCCTGGATTTAGAAGATATCATCTTGATCCTAGATAGAGAATCCTTGTGATAAGAGGAGATTGACCGAGCGTAGCATAGGAAACTCCTTTCCTTTCAAGAGTATGTCATCCGCATACAATATGAGGATCATCACCATACTCCCTACTACCTTTTTGTATATACAAGGTTCATCTACCATTTTGATGAAGTCAAACTCTTTGACTACCACATCAAAACAAATATTCCAACTCCGCGATGCCTGCTTTAACTCATAAAGAAACTTTCACCTGTTTCCGCTGCTCCCACTGTCTACGAAGCCCTCTGGCTGTGTACCTATAGACGCTCTCTTCTAAATCACTATTTAGAAATGCAGTCATGACACCCAACCACCAGATATCGTAGTCATGGTATGTAGCAGCGACAAGTAGGATCCGGATGGACTTAAGCATAGCTTCTGGAGAAAAGGTTTCATCATAAACCACACCTGGTCGACGACGAGAACCATTTACAATAAGCCTAGCTTTGAAAGTCTCAAATTTTCCATGTACACCATGTAATCTTCTTAAGATATACATGCTCCTGATAGGGATTTAACCCTTCAAATAAAGCAACCAAAGTCCATACTTTGTTGGTGTATATGGATTCCATCTCAGATCGCTTAGCATCCATCCATTCTCTCAGAGTCCGAACTCCTGATGGCCTGCTCGAAACTAGTTGGGTTATCATCTCATGATGCAATACTCGCTCCCACTGTCATAGAGAAAAACCGAAGTATCTCTCAGGTGGGTGAGGAACCCTACCAGATTGGCGGAGAGGCTGAGGTTCGTCGGGAAAACTATTGAATCCTCCGGGTTTACCAAATCATCAGCTGCAGTTTGTATAGCTGGAACTCCTTCCAGTTCTACCTCATGACCAGTAATTTCTTCACAAGAAATTCCCTTTCTACAAACGTGGCATGCTGAGAAACAAAACACGTTTTGCTCCTCAGTGTGGTAGAAGATATTCCCTTGCGAATGCTTGGGATATCCAACAAACTTCCATATAACTGACCTTGCCTCGAGCTTTTCCGGATTTTTTCTTTTAGACATAGGCCGGACAACCCCAAATCTTAACATCCTTAAGAGATGGGCTCTTCCCATACCATATCTCATATGGAGTGGTAGGCACCTGATTTGATTGGAACCCTATTCAATAGGTATGCAACTTCTCAAGTGCATACCCCCCAAAACGAAATAGGTAACTCAGTAATACTCATCATAGAGCACACCATATCACATAGGGTGCGATCGCTCCGCCCCGACATACCAACGTGCCGTGGTGTATACGGAGGAGTAATGCCGAGAGAGAATCTCATTCTTTTTTTAAAATAATCCAGAAATTCTGTGCTCAAGTATTCTCCTCCCTGATCACATCAAAGGACATAATACTTATACCCGTTTTGGTTCTCTACTTGTAACTTATATTCTTTGAATATCTCAAAAGTTTCAGACTTATGTTTCAACAGGAACACATGTGCGAATCTTGAGAGATCATCAGTGAATGTAATGAAGTACAAAGAACCAGTCCTGGTATGTGTGGACAGTGGACTTTCATACATCAGCATGTATCAATCCCAAGAGTTCACTAACTCTTTATCTTTTTCCAATAAACGGAGCAATGGTCATCTTATCTTTGTGACATAACTGACAAGTTTCACAAAATGTAAATTCAAAAAGATTTAAATATGCATATTTATGTAACTTCAGCAAGTCGGGTCGCATTGATATGACCTAGTCTACAATACTTCAAGAAGGATGCGTTCATCTCTGAACTCTTCCTTTTGTGTGTGTTTAGTACTTTAAGAACTGTGGTTTGATTTAGAACGTATATGCTTTTAGATAACGTGCCTGAACCGATCAACTTTTGATATAGGAAATGTTCAAAACATTATCCAACAATACAAAATTATATCCTTCTTTATCTCAATAAAGAGACTGATATGATGTTGTATATCAGCTTCGGTATCTAATAACATTCGTTTAGAATCAATGTATTCTGGTAATACAGGGTGATATCTACCAACAGGCTTGGCTGCAACACTTGCACCATTTTTAACTCTTAAAACTTATCACCCGTTCTCAGTTCTTTACCTGTCTTATAGCCCGTGTAACTGATTACATATGCGGGATCCTGATCTGGTATCTCATACCCAGGACGTAGAGGATACTGAAAACAGTTCTCGGTAATGAACACACCCAAAGAAGATGTATCAACATACACTTTCATCATTTGGGTGGCACGGGAATCCTGGTAATCCCCAATTTCCTGCTCTGTCTTATAACAATTATAAGTTGGAGCGGGACCAACGTTCCTTAGCGCAGTATAACAAGCGGGTTCGGTCAATACATCCGTATTATTATCTTGATTAAGGCGTGACATGGTCGCTACCTGGAGAGAGAGAGAAGAAAACACTCGGCGTATACTCTTGCAAGATTAGATTGGTTATTAATATATCTAATCAGAATGCTCCCACAGTTTTAGTCAAATCTTTCTTCAAACCCTAAAAGGAAAGACTAGCCGGGATTAATTACACCCTACAAGTTCGCCAATCTTTCAGCCAGGCCAGTGCCGGTACTTTGAGGGAGGTTCCCCATGCTTTCGCACGGACCTAATTAAAATAAACCTCGTTTTCCCAGAGGCGTAACCCCGTTGACACCTTTCTAGACACCAACTTGATCGGCTATTTGTAATGTGTAAAACTCTTCCAGAAGTAGCTCTTACTCGCAGTGGGTATCGGGATCCAACTATCTCATAGAAGATATGCAATCTCATTGCAAATTTCAACACTTGAAATTCCCAATAATATTTTACCCCTAACAGCTATATGACCTTAAGATAGTCAACAAATCATAAGTGCTAGTCAAGTTCAACCCGTTATTTCCCGATTGAATTAAACTCACCCGCACGACCCTTAACATGGTCAACAAAGTCGCACGACTACCCTAATCCAATCGCATCATATGCTTATGCAGATAAGCACTAATCAGCTACCGCACACTACACCTTAACATGGTCAACAAATGTAGCACGAATACTAACTAGTACTTATCTGAAATGACGGAGGGCTACGACAGGTTTTTAAGAAAACCCTTTGCGTAATGAACTTGATATCGTCGTAGAATCGAGTGATTTTAAATGGAGTGTTTTTTAGGCTTTTACTAGTTTTGCTAAAGAGGTCACTCCCGGTGAAGGGATCTCGGCTCTTTCCTTATCGAATAAGGTGCAGGATATTTCATAAATACCGCGGTGCAAAGCAAAAACTATAGAAGCAATCAAAAGACAAACCGAGTTTGTAGCATCTGCTAGTTTCTCTAAAGAGGTCACTCCCGGTGAAGGGATCTCGGCTCTTTCCTTATCGAATAAGGTGTTGGATATTCTACAAGGAATACCGCTATGCAAAACAAGAACTAGAGGTACCAGTTTTCGAGACAAGTTTCTACAACATCTTTAGGTTTCTTTTATTTCATTAATCTCATTAATGAAGTCCCATTTTTATTATGCTTCCCAAGCATCAGATATGAAACGAAATCAACAATATATAATATATATCTCATATATATAATATAAACATTCGTCTCAGGAAGTAATATGATCTCATCACAGAACATTGCAGCAGAAGAACAACATATGAAATATTGGATATACTAGGATTTCCGTGTTTTATATCAAGCCAGTATAAAACACGGATTCCACGGTCGTGATGAATAGCCAATCCTACACCCCTAGACCCCTACGAGAGCGGCAAGCAACCCTACCAATTCTAGAGTTAGGAGACCCGGTCTCAACTCCTCAAGATGGTCTCCCACTGGACTCCAGAACCCGGTTACTTGTGCTCCCCGCCTTGGGTCTATCCTAATGCGGAAAAGTAAATAATATACAATGGTGACATCATCCTCAGCCCGGAAGTGCCCCAATAAAAGAATATTACATACAATGCATTTTACATGAATGAAAAAGAAAAACTCGCATCTCACATAAAACCCCCGGCTATTCAAAACACAACGATCCAATATAACATATCCAAGCAACACAGAACATCACATGTCATCGACGTAAGTAAATATGCGTATCCCAATTGTCGTTGACATATAGCACCGAAACCGGAGATACACCACATATTACACTTACGGTCGCAGAAAAGAAAATGAAAAACTACAACGGTTGGAATCCACAACCACCTTAGACATCATATGCCTAACCATCTGAATTCCTTAGACATCGCATGCCTAACAATTATAAACCCCGCATTTTAGTCTCGATACCGAAAACTCTTTTCAATAACAAGTCGGGCAATTCAATAAGATTCCCGACATCCTGATCGAATATTCGTCGGAAACTTTAGTAGATGGCCGCACCCCCGATGCCGTTGACGAAGTGCACCAAGGCAGAACACCGCTGCCGCGAGCACTCGAACGGATGCTTTTGGCGATGGGGTTCTCCTACAGTCACTTGGTCGGGGCTATGGGGTATGGCTATCTATTAAGTTTAACCGGTGAGTATCCGCGTACTCTACGTGTTTGCGACGGACTTTTGATCACATCAAAATCCCGTGGCAACCAATCATCTGAGACTAAACTGCTACATTTATAACATTCAAATTAGTTATCCCATAACTACATGTGGATTCCAAATATTTTATCCCATCACATAATATCCGGATGAAGTTAAACTCTTCGATCGATTCATCAAAGTCCCACAATTTCCCGACAGCTCAACACTTGAGCACAGTTTTAGTAATACCCAGAAAATGCCACACTACCTATGAACCAGCCGTAGAAGGGTCAAACCAACGCCTCACATGTGAAACGCCAAACTACCACAAACCCTAAGGTTCAAGTGGTGGTTTTGACAGCCACATAATCGAGTTAAGATTTTGTTCTTCTGGAGGGTCCAAAGAATCACTTGCATGTTTTTTCGAGTACGTTAAATTTGGAAAAATGGGTTTTTAACATTCGATCGAACTTTTTAACATTGTCTAGACAATATGTGAAACACCCCAAAACAATGTTAAAACTACGAATACGAAACAGTCTGATTTGCTTATAGTGTAAAATTACATCACATGCAAAATTAGCAAAAATAAACAACACCTGAAACATCAAAACCAAGCCACTAGAACATGTGCAAAAATTCAGGGGGGTTAGCCGGTTTTGGGCCGGTATGGGGGGTGTGGCCGGCCCAATTTTACCAAAATGCCCTCAAATTTTGTCCGTGTTCATGATATATCATATACATCATTCTGTACTTGTTTAAAAAAAATTTTGACAACTTTTTGAAATCGACAGCAAGCAGGTTTTGACGATGCAGATTTCGGAGTTGTTTCGGTTTCGTGATCTTAACAAAATCCGTATTTATTTCTAGCCTGGCTCTGATACCACTGAAGGGTTACCTACGACGGCAGCAAGGTTTCGGGAGGCATCGTCCATGCCAAATTAAAATTTTGCCGATTTAGATAACCCTAAACTAGATCATTAACTAGAAATATACGGAATAAACTATGCAAACACTTTGCAATATATAAAGAGGGGGGAATACAACCTTTGTAGAATGGTCCTTCACTTTAGTAGCACCATGTAGATGTCCCCTCCGCTGCGATCGTGAACTCCAGACTCTAGAGAAGCTCTACAAGAAGAACGAACGTGCTTGCTTCGATGACTTCGAGGCCGAAGATGATCTACGTCGGGAAGACACTAACTCAAGCTATTCCTTCACTAGGTCATGAATTTTGTGAAGAGAACACCATATGCTACATGGCAATTAGTAGAGGATGATGAAGTAAGAAGTGGGCTCACTTTAGAATTGATTTTCTCACACTTTATCTCAAACCACCATTGAAGTTAGCAAGCTTTTTAGGAGGAAGAATAAGAAGAAAAGAATAATTCATCATATGAATTCATCTCACCTTAATAATGTAACCATGGATGAGTTAAGCTATCATGCTTAACTCATGTAGAGAATTGACCAAGGTATAAGGTTAAGGTTGGGTTAACTAAATATCTTAAAGAATGACAAAAGAGTTGACTTTGTCAATGTTTCCACAAGCTTCATGAAAGCTTGAGAACTTTGACTAAGTCTTTCTCTTTTGTTATTCAAGATATAAACAAAACCCTGATCTTTACCCTAATCTTGGTATAAGTCTCATACACCTATCTTTGATGTATCATCAAGCATGACACAATCATATGTACACAAATATATATCACATATACACTTATGCACAATCATGTGAGAAAATAAATCTTAAGTGAGCTAATACTAGTTAATGTAATGTAATATATCAAATATATATAATAATAAATTAAATTATTAAATTAACTCTTGATTTAATAATCCGGCTATAACCGACTAATATCAAAAGTAACAACTTATCCAATCAACACTTGATCCGATAACCCGGCTATATCGCATACAACCGATCAATGTTACAAATCACGAGAATAGAATACAGTATCTCATATCGTATTAATCTTGGTCCCGCACATATCACATATATTCTCCTACTCCATTTCGCTTAAGCCAGGAAACCCCTGTGTAGGACTCTAAATACTCGTCAATACGCCGGCAGTAGGTGATGATCATATCAAACACCCACAAGCCGCAAGCGGTCTGCTAAACGTAACGGCCACCCGGATATTGAGCGATCAGAAGATCAACAAGCAAGCCTGCTCACACTCCTGCGAATCCAATCAGTAACACTACCGTACAGTCCGGTCTCTTCGTCTGATATGTCGCATATCTCGTCTTGGGTTGGTAAACGTCAGACCACAGTAACTCGATAAGTCGTGTCGATATGAGGCTCATAACTGGTCGAGAAACTACTGATAACACTTACCAGTATATCTCTGAAACTGCTTTAGCCAAGGACTTCCTTTATAGCCAATCGAACACAGCGCAACATCAACTCCCTATACCGGGATAGACAAAACCCCTCCTATCGCTCATTGCCTCCATGTGATTCGGGACTGTACCCAAAAGCCACCATTTTGCACGCCCTCTTGGACGTGGTATGATGGAAATCAAAGCACAGTGAGAATCACACAAGACTCTATGACGATCTCGGATCTACAGACTAACCTGTACCAGTGTCACCAGAGAACTTCCATCTGACGATAGGTATAATACCATCTGGGAGTTCTCGACGAGTCCGTCCAGTGTACCCGGTCTCCACTGAGCATCCGTATACTGTCTTTGATGTCAAACACCAATGGATATGGGATCATCCACCGCCCATCTACATGGGTCGAGAAGCTATACGCTAGTCTACTCTGGTATATCGATGCCCTGTCTCGATATACCTGTGACTAGGAACATTTGAAGGATGTACTTAGCGACTACACTGTCCCCACTGGTATGATCTGCATCATAGTCCTGATAGTCAAGTACTCATCCTAAGGGCTTTATCAACATGTAACATAGAGACAATCAGTGTACATGTTAAGATAAAGTGCAACCAGATAGCATACTATCATGTCGAGCAAGAAAGTTCTCCCTATATATGTCCAAGCATCCACTACAATATTCATCGTATGTACAGTAATGGCCTCTAGAGCATACATATCACTAACATTTTTCTGTGTATGCCGGTACATCGATGCCTGACTGGGTAGAGGTGGTCCATGTGGAGGTGGTGCTGGGAGTGTAGGACGAGTTGCAGTAACCTGGATAGCTGGCCGCTGCGGGTAGTTGATGGGTGTGTGAGCTGAGTTGTATCTGTATGGACAGGTCTCAATTCTGTGATTGGACGCGCCACAAACTAGGCACAGGCCTTTTGCGCGCCTACAGTCCTTCACCAAATGTCCATACCTATTGCAGTTGAAAGAAAAACTTGGACTTGGCCGGTTAATTGTTTCTTTCTGCCTCTTGGGTTCAGAAGGTTGTATAGTGCAGGATCCTCTTGCCATCTGGATGGCAGAGCGCTGTATGCCGGTTGCTTCTGCTTCTGATCGGTTCACTAATATAGCAGTCTGCTGCTGCAGTCCAACTAGAAGGCTTCGGATTACCTCAAGCAGAACCGTTTGCTCGTTGAGCGGAGCAGGGACGGCAAGTGTGAGTGGTAGTGGAGGTGGAGTGTTGTTGAAGTTGGTGCTTGTGTTGTTTAGTGAATCCATAAACTTGAAGAAAAATTTAGGTTATGACAGATTCAAAGTATATGATTCAATGAATATGAAATTGTAAAATTCATGGAATATGAATTGTAAAGAATGTTTTACTAGCTGGTTCTTGTGTTATATTGCTTAAGTTGTTCACACATAACAGAATTGCATGACAGTGTTCCATACAATTCTGACCTGCATGGGCCGCCAACAAAACCTGTCACGCCCCGCTTCCCGGTGTACGACGAAGGGGACGCGACGAGGCCGCTACATATTTACTCTGAAGTAAATACGCTAAGCGTATCTAAACTATATTAAAGTAAATACACAAGAGACAAGATATAATAAAACAACTTTATTTATTCAGTTTCTTTTTGTATAATGCATGGAAAAGTAAGTACATCTGGAAGAAAGCAATGCCTAAACAGTGGCATAACAAAAAAAGAAAGGTACTGAAATAAAAGTGTACAATGAACTAAAGCTCTGGGTCTTCAACGAAATGGTCCAAGTCTTCAGCGCTTGGCTCGATCTCTGACGTGTCCAGGTCACCTGACGACATTCACAGAAGAAAGAAGAGAATGTCGTCAGCGAATGGATCGCTCAGAAAGTCCCAAAAATAAGGGAGAAATAGAATAGACAGAATAAGGAGGTGGCTTTTAAAGTTGTATTATATTGTTATAATTTTTTGTTAACGCTGTTGTTTGTAGCTTGGTATAGAAGGATGCCAGTGTATACGAGAGGAGTCTCTATATGTTAGAGACTAGGGCAAACTGAAAGTATAAGGTTCCGTCGATAATACCACGGAACAACGGCATGGATGTAATTACGTCTTATGGTTGCTGTCTCGTGCCACTTCTAACACCTTCCGTACCAATCTACCCCTTAAACCCCGCGATGTCTTGGTTGTATTGTTTGTATTGTAAATTGTATTGCAACTTGTATTGTCTTGTAATATAGATTGTATAATTGGATGACTTGTTGAAACCATGATATCAGTAAATGGATGTAACTGAAGAATCATGTAAATGGATGTAACTGGATAATCATGTAAATGGAAGTATATCCATGGTTCGGTTTGGTCAATATAGATTAAATGGATTCATATTAAATTGTAATATTGTAGATTGCAGATTGTAGATTGTACTTGAATCATATTCAAGTTAGTTTATTAATGAGACTCAGTCTGAGTCAGACAATTAGAAAAGTAAATTGAATTCCTGATGGTTTTGATGTTATCGGTAACCGCTGCACATGGGCGGCAGGATTTGTGTCCTTTTTAAAGACGATTACCGTATTGATAACACCGTTGTTAAGTTGTCTACCTTAGATAGGCAAACACCCACTTCTCCGGCTTTCTGAGGCTCAAGAGATTGGTCCCGCTTAAACCTATGTTTACTAGGGTCCTTAGGGTAATTTATAGAACTTGAGGGGGTTTTATGTAAAAATACTTTTATATACTTTTCAAAATACTCCCCAAGTATTTAGTTATCGTCTTCAGAGTTATCATGAATGTAGATTTTATAATTGTGATATTTCTAGTGAAAATATCCTAAATTCATAATAAAGGGTATTTATTTGTAATATTGACTTGTATGGAATTCATGGTATATTAATGTAAATTGATTCTTGTGATTTTTGAAAAGAGTTGGAATATTTATAATATTTCAAAATAGATATTTTAATGTTACATATATACATAATTATATAAAAATAATTTTAATATATATTTTATATTTCTAAAAATCTCATTTTCTTAAGATGTCGTATTTTAAATCTCTCGAGACCGAATGCTCCTTGCGGAGGTCTGCATCTCGCACTACTGAGCCTAGGGATGTGCGATAATCCGCACCATCCTAGTCGGGTTCCACAAAATGGGTTGTAGCGGCGCTTTGCAATGATTTGTGTAAAATACTAATCTTTTAGAAAACGGTTTTAATAGTAATGGTATTTATTTGAAATGTTTCGTTATCCCATATTCTATGTTCCCGAAAGATATTGTGCTATGTTGCATATGAGTGTTGTGAGGATGTCGGTCATTACCTCGTGATCTACTTAAAGGTGTAGCAAGTTTGTGATGTTCAAATGTCGAAAATGAAACTATATGGTATTTTAATGAAGAAGTACGGTAAAATGGAAATAGCAATTTCTTTTGATATGGAACTTATTCAATATGATTAGTTAGTGTTTAATAGTCAACATGTAATGGTTTAACAAGATTGTATTAAAGAAAAAGTTAGATTTTAGGAAGAACCGAATCGGAAATCGGATTTGTTCCGATTCCGTCGGGTTTTAGAATTTCGTATTTTCAGAAAGAGTAGAGAAGGAGGAAGGTGAGACTTACGGGTTTAGCTTAAAGAGGAGAGGGAGAGGGAGTGGACGTAGTTTTCGGTGCGTCGTTTCGTCGCCGGGAACTCCTAGGGTTGTCGCCGGAAAATTCGTCGGAGTTTCGCCTCTTTACTCACTTCAAATGCATACTAGGGTTTCTAGAAATTTCTTGAGAGTTTGCTCAGAATTTTAGAGTGAGGGTGTGTGTAGGGTTTAGGGTAGGTGAAAGGTTAAAATGAAAAAATTTGATAAATGTAATAAAATGTATTAAAAGTGGAGTAATTAGGGTTTTAAAAGAGATCTGGCAATGGTATGAGGAAAATTTTTTGCAGGTGTACAGGGGAGACCAAAAGACACATTTTTGGTGTTGGGGTCGTCGCCGGAATTGGCCGACTCGGCCGTGACTCTGCCGGAGGCCTAAGTCGGCCGGTTCGCCGGCCGAGTTGGCCGATTCCGGCCGAGTTAGGCGGCCGGAATCCTCTCCCGATGGCTGGTCTATTCTCTGGTATAATTACATTTCAGGGTGTAATGGGGTTTTTGTGAGATATGCACGTGTAAACCCTTGGTATTCTAAAGATTCAAAATAAAACAATATTGAAAAATAATGTGGGGTATGGGATTTGAACTCTGGTGGCTTGGTTCAGCAGTGCAAGGTCTTACTAATGAGCTACAAGCTCCTTCTTGCTATTTAATTAGCAAAACAAATATTTAACTTGTGCTCAGGCAAATGTACCCCTTTCTT
Source organism: Agapanthus africanus (assembly GCA_030015575.1). NCBI lineage: Eukaryota > Viridiplantae > Streptophyta > Magnoliopsida > Asparagales > Amaryllidaceae > Agapanthus > Agapanthus africanus. The sequence continues at coordinate 1,009,923,374 of CM057337.1, read as the reverse complement.
TAAATTTTGAAAAATTTGCTCAGAAAGTTGTGCAGGGAATTTAGGGTTGTTACAACTAGAATAGGATATATTAACACAAATACTTAACTAAAAGTGTATGGATATACCTCATTAGCAACTAAAGAAAATTCTTGAGTTGCCCAAAGTCTTCAAAATCCAAACTTGAAAGGTTCAAAAGGTTTAGAATAGGGTTGTGCATGTTTTTAATGAAGGTTGCATAGGGTTTTGGCATCGGATTTGAGATTGAGCATGAGGGTAGTGAAATGAAGGAATGAAATGAAGAATTGTAAAGAGAACAATGGGGGAGATGAAGGAAGGGCAGCCAAGTCTCACTTCTCATCTCTCTTAGCCTCACTCTCTTCCTTACCCTCACTCTCTCACGAACAAATATCTCTTTTGTTTCATATCCATAACTCATTTTCACACACAACACTTTCTTTCTTTCTTTGTTTTTCTTTTCCCTTTTCATATTCCTTTCTCATTCTTTTTATCTCACAAGTCACAACAAAATAACAATGTGCACAAACACAACATACACATGACATGTTTACAAGTCACGGAAAAAAATGTAAAAATACGGATTTTGCCAAAAATCCAATAAATATCATTATAATAAATAAATAATTTTAATCTCCGATAAATTTCCAAATATTGGTATATACTTATACCATTTTACTAAAATACTCGACACGCAAATCGAATAGTTTTCGCGAAATATATTATTTTAATATTAAATTTCCAAAAATAATATTTTATATTTCTGAAATGTTACAGTCTTCCCCCCTTAAATAAATTCGGTCCCCGAATTTAAAATTTAACTCCCCAAATACTAAAACATTTCAATAATCAGCTCAAATCAACGGGGCTCCGAAATCACGGAAGATACAGAAATACTACAGCGCATCATGTGTGCCTGAAAACAAGTACGTAACTCAAATTCAAACTCCGTCAAGCATAACAAAATCATCGGAGTTATAAAGGAAATACGAATCTCGAATTCCACTACTGGAATTCAAATGCACTATAGTCAAATCGTAATACGTATATAGCACGCATCCTTGTAAAACCATGTTAAAAGCCGAATAACTCATGCCAAATCTTTTCCAAATCTCCGTGCTATGCGCAGCTCACGGTACAAGTGGCGGACGATCATTTGTAAAGTAGTAAATATATAATTATATATGGTTTTCTCAAATTATATGTCCCGCCATTTTGAAATATCCCAGAAGGTTCTCTTTATAAAATTTCGTGCCACTCACGAACACGTAGGAAATAGCGAGACTATAACCCGTTTTTTGAAAACCTTTGGTAACTTTTTATGCATGCAAAAGTTCTCAGGCACTGTCCTCAGACCAGTCCTGCTCGGCTACTATACAATATAGTATCCATCATCAAAACGCAATACACACAAATAAAATCAGTCTCAAAAGGCGTATCCAACATCACATGCGTCTGGTGCGCACGGAAAATCAAATCCAATACAAGTGCCACAATATGCACAAAAGCAAAACTAAGTGCAACAGCTGTGCACGAAATTATCTGTCCAGTGCAACGGATGTGCACGACAACAATATCAAGTGCATCTAGAGTGCACGAAAATCTCAATCCAGTGCAACTAACATGCACGAATATAAATCTCTATCAAGTGCATCGAACATGCACGAATAAAATCCTCAATCAAGTGCATCCTGATGTGCACAAAATCTCATATCATGCGCCCAATATGCGTGAAAATCCAAATCAAGTGCATCTAGTCTGTATAAAACATCCAGTGCAATAGTATGCACGATAACGAACATCATGTGCAGACGCGCATGAAAACATAATCTGGTGCAGCCAATGCACGAAATACAAATCCGGTGCAATAAATGCACGAAAACTCATCAATATTTCAAATGCTTCCAAAAACAACACCGAGTATATCAAGGTGTATAGAATCATAAACGTGTGCAACTGTGTGCACGAAATCCATCTCAATGCACTGCAAGCACATATAAGTTATACCGAGTGCAAAAACCAAGTCAAGTGCGTATGACATGCACGAAATCGAAATAGACAGTATCGAATCCATGAAACCATAAATATGTGCAACGAAGGCACAAATCGATACCAAGTGTAATAGATATTCACAAATCATAAAACTACACAACGGTGTATAAAACATAGGTCAAGTGCAATAACTGTGCACAAATATAAATATCCAGTGGGTGCAACCAAGGTGCACAAAAACAATATCACGAAACCCAATCATCGAAACTCAAGTCCAAGCGATAAAAGTGTGATACTCGGATCAGAAAATGCAAATCGTAATAAATGACATGGAGGTACACCTCCTACAATGTCGAAAAGTATGCCGGTGCGCCCAAACTGGCAAAGCAAGATCATCTACTTACCTCCTACTCATGGTCTGGCATCTCCGGTCTCTGGGTTCCCTGTTCCTCTATGGATTACCAATCTCACGCTCCTTCTGATCCACGGCCCGGTCAGGTGTACTAACGGAACATTCCTACTCTGGCACTGCTCTGATCACCGTTTGGCCAATCAGCATGATCACTCTCAACGGCACATTACTGACGGCGGCATCTGGCCCTCTGAATACATACGCTATAACTGATCCTAGGAGAAATTCTCTATCACTGCGGTGTCCTGGAAAGAACCTGCTCATGGCTTCTTCCAATCTCACCTATGCCGAACTATACGAAGGTTGGCACTCTTGCGTAACTCTTTTCTCAAAACTGGACAGCCGTATCTTCAGCATGTCTTTCCTCCGAAAATTTGGTTGTATCTAACACCTCTGCACACATATCAATCATCTGGCATCCATGTAGAGTAACAACCGCTCATTAACATCTTGCAAGAAGCTCTTGTTCCACTCGTCTTTATTATCGTCCACTTCGACGTCATCTCTTGCTGTCTGCATATTGCAATTCATTCTCGGCTACGGTCAATCTGGAGTCTCTCACGCGAACTCGACATTAAGAACTCGGTATCTTCACCACTCTGTAGAAGATATCTAGCCGAACACGTCCTCGGGAACTCGTCCAAATCATCGGAGGAATACACTTTATTCGTCCGTTCTGGATCAACTCACAACACATCTGGGTGAGATCCTTCTATCTGAAATTGGTCAACTTACCGATCTCACATCGGAGCATTCGACGAACAACATCCTTTCTTAATCGATCTACTCTAGATCTAACTAAGATCCTTCAACTGGAATTCTTCAACTCAACTGAGCCTGTATCGGCACATCAAATCTGGCGAATCATATTAGTAACTCTACTCGAGATAGTCTAGCCATCTCCTGTCACATCTCTGTCTGAAAGCTCCAGCGGTTTCAGCTCATAAACTCTAGAAATGGCGTCCCATTAATCTCAGCAACAGCTGGGTCATCTGTCTGCATAGTAGACAACATCACGATCTCTGAGGTGGGCTGTACATCAATAGTCCTCTCAATCCGGCAGCCTCTATCAATGGCCCGATCATCCGGTGCAAAACCGAACACTCGCCTCAAACGAGATATCATAACACAACACTATACCTACACGTCCCTATGTCACCAGAAAACAACAATAGTCGGTCCTCGTCCATAACGAGCTCGCCCCGACCGCAACACTAGCAGAAGCTCAAACTGCGCTCAAACCATGGTGACAGGAACCTCAAGCAGGTATCGATGAAGATAAATCACATGAAAGAAAGAAATCATCATATCCCAAATGGATATATGATCATAGGAACGAATAGTATCAATGATCTCAAGATATGTACATCCTAAGGTTTCTTAAGAGAAATATCGTATCGTAAATATGCCGCGGAACATATGTAAGGTACGTCACTCTACTCAAGCTACCTACTCCATCAATAAAGGTCGACCTATGAAACGAAAGTTCGGGTCTAATACCCACCTGTCAAGTCTAAGTTCCGTAAGGTCAAGCCTAGGTTCCGAAATATAAATGCCATAGACTCTGCATAGTCAAACCCACACTCAAACCAAGGTTAAACCTAACGCTCCGATACAAACTTTTCACGACCCGTAATTTAGCATGTGACCGGCACTTAAATTACGCAACGTCTAAAGGCGTGACATAAATCAAGTAAGCCGAAGCCCAGAAAATCTAAACATTTTTGCGGAAAATAGTGGGGGTGCAGTTTTGAAATAAAGGTATAATGAATCATATTTTGTCTTTTAAAATTTGGGCAGCACCTCCCTTGTATATTTTGATCCAAAACACATATATACAACAATATATAGGCATCCCCAAGTGGGAGCTAGCTCTTCGCCAACTGGCGGAATCACAACCACGCAATAATATATATACGACGCCCAACGGCGAAGAATCAACCCAGAAAGAACAAATAAATAAGCAAGACATCAAAACTCAAGAAAACGATAATAAACACTTCGCTCAAAGTCTCGCACAATACCCAAGTCTGAATAGGTCTACCAATATACAATTCTAGTCTCTGATTTGATTGATCTGATAGAGTTTATCTAGATACAACGGAATATAAAGTACGAGAGTGGTCACGATCCAACATGTGTCCCACCTACCAAAGCAAAGCACCCTGGAAGAAGCTGTGTGCCAGCAATACTGCAACTGATCCCAAGCGGTCAAACCTGCAAGAACTGTGGCACAACGGGGTTGAGTTGCCAACTCGTGAATAGAAAACATCAGCAAGTAGAAATCGAATAAAATAATGATTTCCTAGGTCACTATATCCCGAAGGTAATACTATGATATCTTGGGTGAACAAGTACGCCTATATGTCAACAATCGATAAATGCAATGACATATATAAATAAACATTCGACATCATATGCCTTTATGCATGTGGATATCATCCACGTGTCCATCAACGACACAAAACAATATCATAGAACATGAGTTTCCCACACCGACACTCGAACATCATGAAAACATAAGCCTGTGTGTGTGTGTGTATGAGGATATAAACCACGTGTGTCCATCAATGACACATCAAAAACATGGAACCTGAGTGTCCAACACCAACACTTGAAACATCATGAAACCCATGTCCAGTATCGACACGTAAATCCTCATATCTCAGGCGCTGCATCCTCAGATCGGTCCTCATATCCATCTCATATCATAACTCCAAAACGGTATCCTCCGGATATCCGCCGAGCTCTATACAATCACCGGTAGGTAGTGTTCCCTCTGCCAGGCTCATCGTCTACACCACAAAAATCATTTCTTGCCCCAGGGTACCATACCGGGTCCACCATGTACCCGCAAACGGCATCTGCCAACTCCTCGAATCGGGTCTCGAAAAAAAGCTTAGAACTGAGAAAACTCATGGTGGACGTCTCAAAAGATCATATCAAGAAAAAACGGGTCTTTAAAACAATACATCATTTCCTTGAAATATACCACGGTTCTCAAATCCAGAGATTTCATAAAAACAGTATCACAATGCATATAACCATAAAGTACAACGTATGCAACATAGAGTAGTAATATGAGCATATCGGGTATATCATGCAAGCATATAACCATAAGGTACGATGTATGCAACATAGAGTAGTAATATGAGAATATCGGGTATATCATGCAAGCATATAACCATAAGGTACGATGTATGCAATATAGAGCAGTAATATGAGCATATCGGGTATATCATGCAAGCATATAATCATAAGGTACGATGTATGCAACATAGAGTAGTAATATGAGCATATCGGGTATATCATGCAAGCATGTCAAATGATAATACTGAACAATGAATGTACTTTTACGGTTAAGAGTAATATCATGATATAGCAGTTCTACTGTGTAAGTAGCATGGCAATTACCGATGATGAATGTGTGTGAGCCGGAAAATCTGTAAAAGTGTAACATGCGCATCAACAGTAATTGTGCAGGTGTACTAGCAATGATATCATATAACATTAAACACTGGAAACATGATAGGTGTCACACGAAGAATAATATCCTACACAACATGAATAATAAATGGGTATATCTACCTACACAAGAATCATACGGTCACGTTTTACACGATACACATCGTCATTTTGACAATAGGTATGGTTCATGTGGCAGTCTTTATATCGGCGATCCCGCTTCATTATATCCGATATGACACTAATCATCGATCATCATCCTCAATCACTAGCGCGGATCAATCATCCGGTACATCTCATCGCGTACGGTAATCCATCGTACGGGGTCATCAAAAAGAATAGGGAATCTATCGACCTATACAATAATGAGCGTACGGATCTAAAGTCTCGTACGGCATATTACTCATTATACTCATAAATATATACACATATATCTCAAATCACATTTGTATAAACGCCATATCTTATTAATTTCACAACACCTCTATCTCGATCCCGTATCGTGTTTATCGATCTCGATCTCATATCCTATCATTATCAACCCATACTTGTCATCTTTCAATTCATACTTATCATGATTCACTTCTCATTTCATATTCTCATATATCAATCCGAGTCATCTATATCTATCATCTCAATATCTCACATCATGTTATCTTATATACCTATATTCTATTCCCAAGCCAATATATATTCATTAGTGTCATCTTTATTATATCATCTCTTCACTAAATCTTACTAAATCCTATTATAAGGTTATCCTAAGCTCGTAGTATATCCGTTATGAAATATATAATTATAAAACGATCTTCCATATCAATGGTTGCGGGGTGCTATACGCCATCCACCCGACTTCCCCCGTAGATATAAATCTACTCACCAGCAATTCACCTCGCTTAGCCGAAGTCAATGTGCTTCGTCATCTCGGAAGTCCACGCAAAGGTACCTACAATCAATACACAATCGCAATTCTATTAAAACCAATATCCGAAAAACCGATACGGCACACGGTTCGCTCATAGGTTAAAACCTATAGCTTCGCATGCAAAACACAACCAAATAACCATCGTCGTTGACGTTCAAATGCCAAACGACGGAATCCAAATCAAATATAAAAACCAAGTTTCACAAATCGCATAACACGAAATCAGCAAGTAAGGAATTCAATCCCAGATTTTGAATCAGATAAAATTAGCCAATTTTGCATATAGGGTTGCTCTAGATATAGGATAAATCACCAGGTTCCACTCTGATGTGGCCGCAATTTGCGACCATAATGAATTAATTTGCGGCCATAAGTGAAGGGAATGGGCTCGTGTTTCAAGGGGTGCTTCTAGGTTGCCAGCTCATCTCTCTGTGTTTGCTAAATAATTCTCAGGTCTTCCGGGTTAGAGCAGATCTCAGAATCCTATCACAATTCCCACAAAATACGATATCGGCCGATTTCAAAGTTCGTGTTTTGGGTTCTAGTCTCAGGTCTTGTCCAGTAAAACACTCTCTAAGGTCTTATGAACACTCACTACACCTCAATTAACCACTTAACAGCATCTTATAATTTTCTAAGATCACAAACCTAACTAAATCAATATCTAAACTAGAATAAGTTATATTAACACAAATACTTAACTAAAAGTGTATAGATATACCTCATTAGCAACTAAAGAAAATTCTTGAGTTGCCCAAATTCTTCAAAATCCAAACTTGAATGGTTCAAAGGGTTTAGAATAGGGTTGTGCATGTTTTTAATGAAGGTTGCATAGGGTTTTGACATAAGATTTGAGATTGAGCATGGGGGTAGTGAGATGAAGGAATGAAATGAAGAATTGTGAAGAGAACAATGGGGGAGATGAAGGAAGGGCAGCGAAGTCTCACTTCTCATCTCTCTTAGCCTCACTCTCTTCCTTACCCTCACTCTCTCATAAACAAATATCTCTTTTGTTTCATATCCATAACTCCTTTTCACACACAACATTTTCTTTCTTTCTTTGTTTTTCTTTTCCTTTTTCATATTCCTTTCTCATTCTCTTTATCTCACAAGTCACAACAAAATAACTATGTGCACAAACACAACATGCACATGACATGTTCATAAGTCACGGAAAAAATGTAAAAATACGGATTTTGCCAAAAATCCAATATATATCATTATAATAAATAAATCATTTTAATCTCTGATAAATTTCCAAATATTGGTATATACATATACCATTTTACGAAAAATCCTTATTTGCAAATCGAATAGTTTTCGCGAAATATATTATTTTAATATTAAATTTCCAAAAAATAATATTTTATATTTCTGAAATGTTACACTACAGTCAGTCGGTATGAAACATCCCGCCAACCAGATTACTGGAGGAGCCTCTTCAAGGGTAAATCTCTCAGGGCCAACTATGAGGTCAGGAGGTTCAATTTCTGAGACTGAACCAAACTTCTGTATCTATTGTAAGAGGACCGGACACCAAGTCAAGAATTTCCGTCGAGCGAATGGTCTTTATCTGATTTATGGATCATCCTCACACACTATAGGAACTTGCCCACACAATCAAATTGGCCCAGCCCCCGCAGCTAGACCAGCTATTCAAGCTCCACCTACTTGGTTAGCCCTTCCTGCACCAGCTCCACGCGGACCATCTTTACCTCGTCAGCCATCGATGTACCAGCATGCACAGAAAAATGTGCAGAGACTTCAGGCTTTCACTTTGGCGGCCTTAGAAGCCGAAGCTATAGGTCAAGATAACACTGGTAAATCTCCTCCCATCTTTTTCAGCCTTTACAAATTCTTGCATGCTTTCATTTTTTCATCTATCTAAACATTTTCATGCACTTCGGTACAATATTAGCAGTTCTTTCACCACTACTTTAATCGAATTTTTTCTTGAATCTGTTGTATAAATTTCGAGGTTGAAATTTTTATAAGGAGTGTAGAATGTAACGACTCTGAAATCTCTGTAAGAAATCCTTCTGTTAATATACAGAAATGAGTTTGAAAGACTGTGTAAGAGTTATAAGTCACTTTTACTAAATAACAGCAAGAAGCCACTTGTCACTCACTGGTAAAGCTCTTGCACTGCTGTGACGTAGCCCCTGCGTTCGATTCCCATCAGACAAAATTATTTTTTCTGATTTTTCTTTTTAATTTTTTGGAAGCCCAAAAGATTGCACGTGCAATACACGGGGAAATGAAAAGTTTAGAAAAATCAAACATGTGGAAAATGGAGTAAACTCTGAATAATCTACGTGGAACGAATCTCGAGACCCAACACCCTAGATCGATCGGCGGAAGTTGCATTTAGGCCGACGCCGACGGTCAAGATTGCTCCAGAATGCCCCATACTTTGCACACTCATCTCTTCAACTCTCCTCAACTCCTCTGCTCTATTTGATTTCCCTGCAATCAAACAGAGACCCTTCATTTCACAATTTAACACTATTTTAATAATTTTTAATCCACAATTTTAATTCCCAAACCCTAATTCTCCACTATAAATATCACCCCATGTCCTAGCTTTTCACCATTCTAAAAATTCTAGCCAAAACTCTCTCAAAAGTTCCTAGGTGCAAGTAGAGTAAAGTGGAGTTAGCGAACAAGTTGGTTCCGGCAAAGATCGAAACCAATTCAGGAGCTCCCGCGATGCCCCGGAGCATCCCTCCTCTTCCTTAAACCCTTCTTGACATATTCAAACGGTAAGTCTCTCCTAAACTCCATTTCTCTTCATTGAATTTCCTTTTGAAATAAAATCGGTAAAAGTGGAGTTATTACCGATATCATCTTTTCTAAAATCGATAACTCCATTCTCCTTTATCATTTGGACAATCTAATTTTACCACTTCACTTGAAATCTTAATACCAATGTTTAGAATAAATTTTACTCAAGAATCTCATGTAAAACAACCATATTTGAACTTTTACATTAAAATATCTTGAACTTTGTAATCACATCTTTTCGACAAAATTGCTTAACAATACCTTTAAGAAAACTTCACGGGGTAACGACCTACCCCGCACGCATACTTGGATCCATAGCACGATATCTCTTTTGTATAAATATTTGTTAAGAAGAAAAATTTACAATAAAATACCACATAATTTTAAAACCGGATTTCTTTTAAAACGATATTTCATTTCCTTTGCGATTATGTATCTACAACCCTCTTCAGGGGACCCGCTAATGGATGGTGCGGATTGTCGCACATCCTTGTGCTAGTAGAACAAGATGCAGGCTTCATCATGGAGCATTCGATCTCGAAATGATTTAAATATTGTTTTTAAGAAGTACGAACTTTCTAAATAAAAATTTGTTTTTAAAATTATATAAAATTATAAATCCCTATTTTCAAAATATAACAAACTTATATTTTTCTAAAAATGAAAGATTATCAAATGAAAATAAAATACCATCAAGATACAAAAAGGACAAGTTTTTCAATAAAATGCCATGAACTTTCAAATGCTAAGTGTTTATCATTAAAATACCGAAATATCTAAAATCCATGCTCATGAAAATCCTAAATGATACTAATTACCCTCAAGATTTTATTTTTAATCCATATTAAATATTTTCATAATAAAAACCCTCGAGATATATAAAACAATATTTAAGAACTTTAGTAAATATAGTTTTAAATGGGTTCAATTCTCTTAACCCCCAGAGAACCGAAGAAAGTGAGTGCTTGCCTATTTAAGGTAGACAGCTTGACGGAGTTATGAATGGTAATTTTCTTGAAAAAATACACAAATCCTGCCGTCCATGTGCAGCAGTTACCGATAATTCCCGAACCTAATTCAAGAGCTAAATCTGTTTACAAGTATCTGACTCAGTCTGAGTCCAAACTCAAACCTGAATCCAAGATCAAACACGAATATCTAATCATGAACTTGAACACTCGAAATCAATATCAAACTAAAACATGTATACTTGACTTGACTTGACTTGACTAAACCCTGGACATGAACTTAACATGAATACCAGAACAAAATGATTGCTATTGAAATTAACTGATTTGACTCGAACCATGAATACAATTTAATATGAATACATGAAAACTTGACACGAATATATGATATTGATATGAACTCAATCTTGCAACTTGATGTATTCATGGATTCGAGCAAGACTGGTAATTTTAACTGTAATGTAGAATACACGGGGTGTTGGGGTAGTTCATATGTGAATCCAACGAAATCTCAGGAGTCCCCCTAAATCATGAATCCATATCTATTAACACAAGCAAGATATCATAAGGGCATGTGTTTCCTTACTCCTGAATTATAACATGTTGAGTTTGGAATACTTCAACACTAGGTTGAAGTCCCGTTACTAACACTTAATTAGGGCCCATGGTTCTTTACCCCTTGATTACAGCTTGTTGGGTTCGAAAACACTCTTGAGATTGGTTGACATTCACCCTTGGACTTACGTTACATTAGTTGACCCATGTAAAGACCTTTTATGACATTTACACTCACTTCATGTTCACTACACTTACACTATGCGGCCATGCTATACTATGCTCATATTATGTTGCCATGATATAAATAGAATTGCATGTTAAATATAATTGCCATGCTTATATTAAATGACATGTTTAAACAACATCCTAGTCCATTACTTCATAATATACATTTCTTTATCTTTATACTTTTATACTTCACATCTATTTCTTGGGGACTTATTGAGTGAAAGTTCGCTGACAGGCATTCCACCCATTTTTCTTTCTTTGGAATATTCGTCAGATACTATGGAGACTGAGGAGGTGGACACCACCGAGGAAGAGCATGGCCAGATCACGACTCGGGACTAGACTAGATATATTTTTCAGTTTATGTATGCCACCTGTTTAGGCATTTCTCTTCTTGTATTGTATTTCCATTCAGTTGAACTCATGTATTGTAATTACTTCAAATTGAAAGTAAATAAAGTTGTTGAAGTTTAAATCTCATGTTTATTTCTTGTCCTTTTATATTGCTTATTTTACGCTTAACGTATTTATTCCGGAAAATGATCTTCTCGAATAAATACGTCGCAGGCTGCCACGTCACCGTTTCCGTCTACTGGAAAGCGGGGCGTGACAGAAACATAACCAATATTTAAAACATATACATATCGAACCAATAAAATTACATTAAAAGTAATATATGGGTTCAAAAAATTATGAAAAATACCATCTAGTGTCAAAATGATACGGGAGTTCATAGACACTAATTTTGTCATAAATAAAATACTAATTTTTAAGCTCTCAAATATATTTTGGAGTTTTAATAAGTACTAAGAAATAAATCTAAAATTCCAAATATATATGAAAAATATTTTTCTATCTTAGAAAAATATAACGAAGTGTGCCTGTTTTTTGAGCAAGCTCTATATCATCCTAATCCCTATACAATTATTTCCTAGAAAAATTGAATAAAAATACAAGACAATCAATACCCATAAACCCAAAAATCTTGCCTTGCACAAGACGGGCTTTAAATTTGATTTTCAAAACTTTAATCTTTGGAGGTCCCAATTGTTCTTCCAACCTCCAATGGTTATAAATTTAGGTTCTTTGCATTCAACCTCTATCAAATGTTCCATTGTTTTGAATCTATAAAATTGTTAGAATAAACAAGGAACATGCCGTTTGGCAATAATCAAAATTTAAGCAGAGTGAGACCGGCACTTTCTTCTTCTTGTTCATCTTCTTCCACATTCCCCCACTGGCTCCCCCCTCCTTTCCTTTACCCTCTTATTTCTGCCTTCTTCTTGGACTATCCACCTGCTCCACCTTCACCCTTCTCCATCCTTAAACCCTATTTCTTTTAAATTCCCATCTAATGCTGTTTCACCAAAATTCGGTTGGTAGCCGTTAAACCGTTATCAAAACAGCCGCAATCAAAAAATACAAGCGTACGACCGAGAGCTTGCGGACGCCTTTAAGCCGAGAGTTAAGTTAAAAGCTAACTACAGGGAGGAGTTTGGGTAACCTAAGATATCTAAAACAATTTATACATGTACCTAAATTAGCCTCTCAAACGAACTTAAGAATTTATCAATTTTTCTAAGTCTCGAAATTTGTTCATGTCATAAGTTGAGTCGATCGTTAGTGGGGAAAACCAACGTAAAGGGGAAATAAACTTCGCCTATTTGGTAATTAGGATGGATTATTATCAGCAAATTGAGGTGGACCAGAATTGACGCACGCGTAGGCAACTAAAAGTGGTATGTCTTGGAAGTGTAATCTTGTTGTCCCCATTTTCATGTTCCTTCAATCCTTCGTGGTGGATTTTTTTTATTTTTTTTATATTTTTTTGCTTTTCTTTATACCAAATATCAATTAGCACAAATTTCCTCTCTCAGAGGTCGCAAGTTCCATCCAAAAGGGTGATTTGAATAAAATAAAATAAGAACTCTTTTTTTTTGTTGGTATATTAAATAGGATAAATTGCAGGAAACCTCTTTTATTTTGCTTGAAACATAGGAAACTCCCATAAACTTAAAAGCATACACTTTACTCCATAAACTTAACAGCTTTAGTTATTTTGGTGTATATTTCCGAAAGTACTCCTAAGCCTTTCTTCTCCAAATTATTTCCCTATTTCCTCTTTAAACTTCTTTATATAAATTCTTTCCCAGAATTTCTGATTCAAAACACTACATGTCTTCACTTTATTAGGGTTCCAAAGTGTGAGCATATTTAAGAGACTATGGATTTGATAAAGATGAAAAAAAGAAAAGAGAGTATTAGCTTAGTCAATTAAATTTATTAAGGGATCAATTTTGGAATAAAAAATTCTTATGGATGGAAAAATGAACACCATCAGAGATTTTTATATTTAGGAGTGTTTTCTGCTTTTCATGCAGGAGGTTTCGTGCATTCTGCCCTATATTAGATATATTATTACATCAATAAAATAGATTAAAGAAAAATGAATTAGAGGAGAGAAGGTCAAGAGAGTTTGCTCTTAAAGTTTTCAATAATCTTTTTTTATTCTAAAGATAGGCTTCTGCCATCATTAATTAGTTAAAAATTTCATAATATAATCAATGACTTTGTAAGTTTGTTCATCTTTTTCATAAGAATCTTAGTTCTTTAAAGTGTGCCAGCACACCTGGTAGACGGTAAACGTAATCCTAAATTCTTATAGAAAATTATCACACTTGTTTTGCTGTAAAAAATATTCATGCTGGCATATATATGATATCGGCTGGCAGTCCACTCGCCAGCCGATCGGCCTCCTGCCCGACGCCTGTCGTCCATCGGCCGTCGGCCGTCCGCCCGCCGTCTGTTGCTAATACATGTATTACCGGGAATGATTAAAATATACCAAGTATGTTAATGCAAAACTCCTTGGAATTAGATGCCCGGACATCACGTTTCCGGAAAAGCGATGATTCCAGCAATCTTCTTTTTCATGTAAGAAACGGAACCCGATTCCCAAGTTAAATGGGCATAAAATTAGTTTAAGACCCCATATGGCACCGTTGACTAATTATAAAGAGAGTCCACCGTTCAAATTATATGTCAACCTCAACAATCAGGCATTCGAAAATGCATGGTTATGATCAATTAAAAAATCTAATGAGAGAAAAAAGCGGCGGCGGCGGCGGGGGCGTGGGGGGTGGGTGGGTCGAAAGAAAGAAACAAAGAAGTGGAGGGTCTTCTCTCTGCTTCTACCATCCTATCCCTTCTCCATTTTCATCTTGCAGAGATGCCAAGCAGCTCCTTAGCATCGGCGCAGACGGCCACCTCAGCATTACCTCAGCGAGATCATGAGCGAGATCATGTAGCTGTCCAGATTCCGCCTCATCCTAATCCAAACAGCAGCAGCAATACTCAAACCCTTCTCATCATGTCCCTTAGCCGCCGGGGGATCATGAAATTGGTATATTCCATTATCATAGCCATCGTCTTCATCGTGCGGTATGATGAGCTCGAACACGAGTTCGGGGACGTTCAACTTTGGAGCTGGCTGCTCATGCTCCTTGTCCTTCCGTTTCTCCGTTTCCCCACAACCTTTTGGATCATCTCGTTGGCCATCTTTTTTATCAGACTGTGTGTCCCTCTGCGAGCGAAAGGATTCTACGTCATCTATATCATGAAAACTAACATGATCAATTGCCTTTGCTCTGGTTCTTTGCTCCTCGCATGGATGCTCATCGTGCGAGACCGGCAAAAGAACCTTTTGGTTCGGCATTTTTCCAGGTTTCTGATGGGATGCTGCGTTGCATCTTTCATATGGCTGGTGAAGATCTATGTTGTTATAATACT
This sequence comes from Agapanthus africanus, assembly GCA_030015575.1. NCBI lineage: Eukaryota > Viridiplantae > Streptophyta > Magnoliopsida > Asparagales > Amaryllidaceae > Agapanthus > Agapanthus africanus. The sequence continues at coordinate 1,009,908,256 of CM057337.1, read as the reverse complement.
GGCTTCTTCCAGAATCGATGAGCTCCGAAACAGGTTGGAGAAGAATGTGTTTCTCACTCAAATGTTGGAAGACTTGGGGAAAATATGTGAAGTAGTACCACCTGATCAGGCACCGCCTGTAGCGGCGCCGATGGCAGCAGAAGCGGAACCGGCGCGGTTTGAACAGTGTGCCTTCGGAAGGCTGATGGTAAGGGCGGCGGAAAGTGTGAAGAGGCTGAAGAGGTGGGTGATGTCACAACTGAACTGGTGGTTAGGCAAAATGAAGAGGGGGTTCCAGATTGAAATGCCTGAGTTCGACAGTACCGACGAGGAGACTCTCCAGTTTGCGAAGAGGATTTTTAAGAATGTGGCCAGAAGAGAAAATGAGTAAGGCTCCAACTACAACTATATTAGACGTTCAACCTATGCACAGGCCTCTTGGCCATGTGTGTGTAGGTCATCCATCGAGACCGATACTCATTTTATAAAATTAGCCCGGCCTTATTAATGGATCTCTCTCTCTTACACACACATCTATCTATCTATATATATATATATATATATTGAATTTTCCTTAGGAGAAGGAAGAGGGGCTCCCCTGTCCCGTCCCGTCCCGTCCCCTTCCTTGAGTTTAGCATGGAATTTGAGTTATAACAGTAGAGATGATTATTGTAGTCATTAATCCTTTCTTATAACACTTAGGCCGGGCATAAGTAATGGCTAATACAATTACGAGTTATCTCCATGCCCCGTGCCACAACTCGGAATCTAAAGCATATGATTCTATGTCGTAGTAGGCCTCCGCTGGGTGAGCATCTATTTATGGGCCAAAACCTAAACTCTTGCTCAACAATAAAAATCTTTTAATAATCCGTTATTTAAATGCGTGTCCAGCATGATTTGGACTTGGATTGATTTGATATCTTATTATCTCTGTCACCGATGCCGATGCGTAAACTCCAATGTTGTAGAATAGTGAAATCATTCCGGTAGTTATAGTTAAATCTTTTTAACGATAGACATAGTTATGCAACGGATAATACTATCTCAGTTAATCCCAAAAATGAAGTTCACTATTTTTGGAAATTAAATTCCAACTATAAGAGAATTGTAATTAACACATCATAAACAACATGACAGCCAGTTTTTGCTATTATCTAGCAACCAGATAGATTCCATATAAATTACCGGGTCGGTGATTGCTTAAAGATGTGAGGTAGCTTTTCATGTGCCAAAACAATTTTGTATTCCATCACCAACCTTGTAGCTTATTTGGGATATATCAAGTTGGTAAAAAATGATTATTACCCTATGAGAAATATCTTTGCTACCCGAGAAATATCATTATTATCCTATGAGAAAGAAAAGAATGGAAAGGCTCAGCACATATTGAGGTTTATTTAATAAATAATTTTCTTTTGATGAAAGGGCTGAGCCGTATCTCATCATAACTATGGTTTATTTAATTAAAAGCCTGAGTGTTAATTTATTTTAGTTAGTTAACGCATACAACAAATGATATGTTTGTAAATGGCAGGTACATTGAAAGAGAAGACTTGTTGAGGTTTCTGAATGAAGAAGCCGTCAACAAACTTCTACTTGTGTTCAGAAACCATCTCCAGGATGAGAAGGTTGAGAAGGCTGCATTTCAAAATTGGATGGTAACTACCTTCTTCTTCTTCTTTTTTTATTAAAACAAAGGCTAAATGCCTCCGTCTTTCATTAAACGTCGATTAATTAACGAAACTACATCAAAAGGTTTCCAAAAACAATGAAACAAAAGGCAAAGAAAAGAAAAGAAAACAGAGGATAACACATCCTGAAGAAAACGGTAACTACTTTTTTAATTTCAGGCAAATTAAATGTTGATTTTTCCCCGTATTCTTGATCTCTAGAAGTTTCCCAATTGATTTCGGCGTTTCACGGAGGATTTTAAGTTGAGCCGGCTCAATGTCTCTTTGAGTCGGCTCACAAGTCGTTTGAAATTATCAATTGTTCTCTGTTTGCAAGAGACGGCTCAGGACAATCTTGAGCCGGTTCAAATCGACTCGGGCCGAATTTTGAGTTGTTTTGAGAAATCCAATTTTCACTCTATTTGCCTCATACTATAAATTGTATTTTGCAACCCTAATTAGGTCGAACCCTTTTGTTAATTAGATAGAGAGAGGAAGCTAAGGTTTTGAGAGGGATTTTGTGAGCATCCACCATTGTAATTCTTCATATTTGTCGATTAGTAAAGTGTTTCTCCTTCGTCCGTGATTTTTCCCGTAAGGGTTTTCCATGTAAATCTTGTGTCTTTTGGTTTGTGCTCTATTTCTATTGCTTTTGTTTATTGTTTGCTCTTTTTATTGTTTGTTTTATTGCTTTGTGATTGTATTTGCCGCAACAAATTGGTATCGGAGCTACGTTTTGGTTCTTTGGGAGATTTGGTGCACACAGAGTGTTTGGGGATTTGTTGCTTGAACCGTTAGATTTTCGATCTTACGATCTAGGTTTATGGTGGGTAATGACGTTTGTTTCCTCTCCTCATCTTCTTAGATTGTGATATTGAAGTTTTTTAGTTTGTAAGCACTCAAAGTGTTTGTGGAAATTCTTAAATGAATTTCAACTGGTTCTTTCAATCCCGCAATATATTTCCAACGATTATGAAGTTCGATATTGAGAAGTTTGATAGGAATATGAGCTTTTGTCTATGGCAAGTTCGTATGATTGCTGTATTGACACAGAATGGTATGAAGAAGACGATTCTTAGAAAGGATTCAAGGCCTTCCACTATGACGGAGGAAGTATGGGAGGAGATGGATGAAAAGGTTTTCACGGCTATCCAATTATTTTTAACAAATGAAATTTTGTAAGTTCTAGCTAGTAGAGAAGACGGAGGCTAGTTTGTGGTTGAAGTTAGAGGAGTTATATTTGAAGAAGTCTCTCACAAATCGACTCTTTTTGAAGCAGCGTCTCTACACACTTCGTATGTCAGAAGGTTCTCTTATCAAATCTCACATCAATCGGTTTAATTCGATCGTTACAGATCTGAGTATGATCGATATTAAGATTGATGATGAAGATCAAGCATTTTTATTATTATGTTCTTTGCCACCCTCTTATGAGCACTTTCGTGACATCATGGTCTATGGACGAGATATTATCTCGATCAAGAATGTCAATGAAAATTTGATGATTAAGGAGAAGATAGACAATGAGTTAACTTCTAGCGAAAGCGATGGTCAATTTTCAGGCTTATGTGTCCGAGGGCAAGCGGAGAAGAGAGATCCATAAGGTAGCAAGAAGAAGTCAAGGTCAAAGTCCAAGAAAAAGAACTTGACCTGCAACTATTGTAAGAAGAAGAGGCACTTCAAAGTCGATTATTACAAATTGCAGAACAGGCAGAAGCAGGAAGACAATCAGAATGAGTCTTTAGCTGAAGCTAGTATTGCTGAAGGAGAAAGAGATCTACTTGTAGTTCTTAATAACACATATCGATTCAAGGATGAATGGATTATGGATTCGGGTTGTTCCTACCATATGTTCCCAATAGAGATTTGTTCTCCACCTATGAATCTGTTGATAGTGGAGTGGTTTTGATAGGCAACAATAGTTCGTGTCGGGTTATTGGTAAGGGAACGATTCAAATCAAGATGTTTGATGGCGTTGTGAGAACATTAGCGGAAGTTAGGCATGTCCCTGAATTGAAAAAGAATCTCATCTCTGGGTACCCTCGATATTAATGGTTATAAGTTCTCCGCTGAAGGTGGAGTTTTGAAAGTAAGTAAAGGTGCCCTTGTCATTATGAAGGGCTTAAAAACAGAGTCCTTCTATGTGTTGCAGGGTTCAACAACTACCGGTTCGACGGCAATTTCATCATCTAAATCTATATCAGATTCAGATGTAACCAGATTATGGCACATAAGGCTCATGCTTATAAATGAGAGAGGAATGGCCGAGTTATTGAAGCAGGGTTTACTATGTGGTCACAGTACATCTAAGATAGAATTTTGTGAGCATTGCATTTTTGGGAATCAGAAACGAGTTAGCTTCGGTACGGCGGTGCATAACACAAAAGGTGCTCTTGACTATATCCATTCAGATCTTTGGGGACTGTCTCAAGTTGCTTCCAAAGGAAGCAGTGTAAAATATCTGCTTACTTTCATTGATGATTATTCGAGGAAGGTTTGGGACTACTTCTTGAAAAAGAGCGATGTATTTAATACGTTCAAGTAATGGAAGATATTGATTGAGAAGCAGACAGGAAAGCAGATTAAGAGGCTAAGGATGGACAGTGGATTAGAATTTTATGGTGGAGATTTCAATAAATTTTGCAAAAACGAAGGTATCGTTCAATATCATACCATTGTCCACATACCACAGCAAAATGGTGTCGTGGAGCACATGAATCGGAATCTTTTGGAGAAAGATCGGTGCATGTTATCTAATGCAGGACTCGACAAGGAGTTTTAGGCAGAGGCGGTGAACAAGGTATGCTACGTGCTGAATCAATCACCTCATACATCACTTAGTAGTAAAACGCCGGAGCAGGTATGGTCTAGAAAGCATGCCGATTATTATAAATTTAGAGTGTTTGGTTGTACAGCATATGCACATTGTCGTAAAGGCAAGTTAGATCCTCGAGAGAAGAAATGCATTTTTCTTAATTATGCTACGGGGGTCAAAAGTTATAGGTTATGGTGTCCAGATCCTAAGTCGCCAAAGTTTATGATTAGCAGAGATGTCCCTTTTGACGAGTCTACAATATTGAAGCCGAAGAAAGCGAAATCTCCAGCTCAAGACGAAATAAGGAAGGACGAGTCGGGCGTTGAATTTGAGGTCGGTGAAAGCTCGGGTTAACAGAAGATCTTTCCATCACCATCGTCTGATGAAGATCAGTCCTAAGATGAACAGTATCTACTCATTCAAGACCGACAATGAAGAGACATTAGACCGCCACAGAGATATGGTTACGATAATCCAGTGGCGTATGCGTTGTCCATTGCACTGACAGTTGATAGTGGCGAGCCTATGAGTTATCAAGAAGCTATCTCTTCTGATGAGTTAGCTCGTTGGCTAGTCTCTATTAATGAAGAGATTAAGTCTCTTCATAAGAACTAAATATGGAAGCTCGTTAAGCCCGAAAGAGGAAAGAAAGTAGTTGGCTGCAAATGGGTTTTCAAAAAGAAGGAAAGAGATCAATGGGTTGCAGATACTCGATACAAGGCACGGTTAGTAGCTAAACGCTATTCATAGGTTAAAGGAGTTGGCTTCAATGAAGTATTTTCTCCGGTTGTAAAACACACCTCTATTCATGTCTTGCTCGGTTTGGTAGCTATGCAGGATTTGGAGCTCGAGCATCTCGATGTTAAGACCGCTTTCTTGCATGGTGATTTGGTAGAAAACATCTACATGAAACAACCCAAAGGTTTCGAAATTGAAGGTAAGGAAGACCACATTTTTTTATCAGAGAAATCTCTCTATGGTTTAAGGCAGTCACCTAGAAGTTGATACAAGAAATTTTATTCCTTAATGAGGGATATTGGGTTTACGAGAAGTAAGAGCGAAAATTGTGTTTATTGCAAGAAACTCGATGATGGTTCTTTCTGTTAGTTCCCTAGTGCTGGCACCGCAAGACTTGTGAAGAAGGATGAAGCGAAAACAAAAAATTTTATGCAAGAACTTGCGACAGAAACCCTAGAAACGATTTCAAACACTTAACTAGACAAAAAACATATAAGGTTAGGGGGCTAGACATCTTTGTAGTATGTTCGCCTAATCGCGGAAGACCCCTACGATGTTCCAAGGACTCTAGCAAGGCTTCGAAGTCTCCAGGAACAAACTTGCAAGCCGATCGACCTTGCCGAAAATGATACATTCGAGAGAATTCGATATCAAGCTCTAGTTTCACACAAAATATCAAGTGAAGCAACTCATGATCACAACTTGCTAGGAAGTGATCATAAGAGATATAGTTGAAGAGTTATCTCTTAGTCTCTTTCTTTTTCAAATTTCCCTTTTTCTTTTAGAAGCTAACATGAAAAAGAAGAGAGAAAAGATGTGAGTGTAGAATAAACTCTAAAACCAATCCACTCGCTCTCACTTGCTCTTATCCCTTTTTCAAGTGCGAGAGTGGAATTGTGACTCACCTATCCTAGATGGGTCACAAGCCCACACTTCTCTCATAACTTCCAAAAACAAAAGACAAAGAAAAATATGTACACACACACACACACACACACACACACATATATACACACACACACACACACATACAAAAAAATATGTATCAAAATGCATGTATCCGTATTCGTACAAATGCCCATATTCGTATCAAAATAAAAATACTGTATTCGTACAAATATCCATATTCAAATCAAGATACAAATACCCGTATTCATACAAATAGCCGTATTTGTATAAATACACGTATTCATATCAAAATACAAATAGCCGTATTCGTATAAAAATACGAATACCAAAAGAGAGATAATGAGAGATATAATACTGGATCACAATGATCCGGCTATCTTTCAAACCTGGTAGTATTATTAAAACGTCCGATTAAAATACGTGTACTAAATACACATATTTAATCGAATCTCCTTACATATCAATATACGCGCACTATATCGTTTCACCTGAACCGGGAAACTCTCTGTGTGGGACTCTAAATACTCAACAATACGCTGGCAGTGGGTTTAACTATAAGCACATCAGCGCCACTAGCTGTATGTAACGGCTACCCAGGTATTGAACGAAAGAAAGGTCGACAAGCAAGCTTATCCGTACCCCTACTGAGCCTGTAAGCGAAAATCTTCATACAGACCGGTCTCTTCGTCTAAGAGTATAGCCTACCGGGTCCACGGGGTGGATAATGTCAGACCCCTAATAACCCGATAAGTCGTGCCGGTATCAAGCTCATCGTCTACCAAGAAACTACTGATCTTCTATCAGTAAATCTCCTCCACCCTGACCAGGGGTTTATGGTGACATCCAACCGAACACAGCGCGACATCGACTCCCTATACCGGGAGAGACAAATCCCTTCCGATCGCTCACTGCCTCCATGTGGCTCGGGACTGTACCCAACTAAAAGCTGTTTGCACGACTCAGTAGAACCGTAGTAGGGCAGCAATCTAAGTAAAGTGGGAACTCACACAAGAAAAATGACAATCTAAGGTCAACAAACTACCTGTACTCATGTCATCATAGAACTGCTATATGACAATAGGTATAATACTATTTAGAAGTTCTCGGTGAGTCCTTCCGGTGTACTCACCTCCAGTGAGCACCTGTATACAATCTTAAGTGCAACACACAAATGGCTATGAGACCTGCCACTGCCCCTCGACAGGGTCTAAAAACATATACACTAGTCTACTGATTGATTCGTGAAAAGGTGTGTATGCGTATGTTGTAAATAACCGCAATCAAGACGGTGTGGCAAATAGCTAACTGCGATGAGTACAGGTCGTACGCAAAAAAAAGGTGAATTTCTTATCTTACTTTAGACGAGTTGATAGAAGAAAGTGAGATGTTTGTCATTTTAAACTAGGATGATTAGAAAATTTTATAATAGAAAGGTTTGTAGGGTTTATAAGACTTAGTAGTTAATGGATAAAATAAAAAAATAATTTTTTTATTTTTTAATTATTTAATACTAGAGAGATAGCGATAAATATGGATTAGGATTCTTGGAGGGAATTAGGGTTTCCCACTACTGCCCCTTTTCCTTCCATTAATCTCTATTTATCTCAAGCTCTTAACAAAACGATTATTAACGCATCTCCAATCGTGGTCGTAACTATCATGAATTGATAGTGCGCCCGATAAGAGAGTTAACATTCATTTTGCTAAATTTTATAAATATTAAAACTTTTATAAAGAATTTAAATTATAGTTTTCATCCATTATTCTACTCTATCCTACAAACCCTAGCAAGTAAGAATTTACTCGCTCATGGATATTAGCGTAGTAAAAGAGATGTGGGAAATGAATGAAATCATAGTTAAAAATTAAAATTGCAAAAAGTAATGCAGAAAAGTAATGCGGAAAGTAAATGGGACAAAAATTAAAAGAAAAGAATACCTTTATTAATCAACTAGTACATTACAAATTGCTTGCTGAAAACCTAAATTACAAAAACCTAGTTGCTCTCTAGATCTCTCTCTAGAATGATGGGTAGATGAATTTTGAATTTTTTTTATGCCTTTGATAGACAGCTCTCGGTCTTTTATATGGTCTCTGGAATTAGAAACCCTAGATTTCATATTAAAATAGGTATAAATACGATCATGCCCCTGAAATCTCAGACACTATGGCTGCCATACAACCATGGAACCGCCGCCCATGGCCTAGTTTGACCGCGGATCCGCCGCCATCTTGTGGGTCGGAGCTTCCAAATTTTTCCTGATCTCTTCTATCGATATTTGGAGATTCTCTGTATATAAATATTCTGAAAATCTTGCTCTTAGTCTCTACCATTACTAGATTCTTCGATTTGCTTCTAATATTTGGCAGATTCAGTTTGATAATCCGATTTGATGTGGATCTCCTACTTGTATTTCAGACATGAGCTAATCTTATTATAATATCTGCACAATACCTTAAATCATCTTGTTAATACCATTTGTTATTTTTGAGATATTATTCTAACCATTTATATGATATGATATCTTAAGAATATTGATTAGGAATATTTGATATTATATGCATATTTTAATATGCGTATTTTATTTAAATATTATATGCATATATTTTCCCTAATTATATTAATTATAAATGAAGAAACATATGATAATAATATTTTTACAAATAAACCCACATATTTCTTTATTTACAATTAACACCTTTTAGTAGTTAATAATAGTAGGGAAAATGTCCATAAAAATATTCAGTAAATTTGACTGATCAAATACCCCCAAACTTATCTTTGATCGTCCCGAGCAAACTATTTATTAAAAAGAAAAAGAAAAACCTAGCACACTTTTGTAGGCAACACGATTGCACTTAGCTCATGCAACAAACTTTTAAACCTCTAGGTATCCCTAGTAGGAGGAGTGTTGACTCCTGAGGGTCTTCAGCGGATTTCACCCACAAAATCCCACAAAAGAAAGAAGATGAAAATTACATACAAAGATAAAAAACATATAAAAGAAAAAACTTTGAAAATCAGTATTTTAAACTGTAAGCCGATGTCGCGCACTCCGCGGTTTGCGTGGAGGTGGAATTTCCAAAACGATTAATATTTGACTGCGCAACACCCGCTAAACTCCAGGATCTATTCGATAACCTTAACTAAAAACTAACTATGGAGGTTTATCTACTATGGTAGAATGGTTATACCTCCAAGGTCGAGTCCGTCGGGTCTTCTAGTGCTTCTCTCCAAGGCTCCTCGGTGATCGGATGAAGAAAGCTCCATCGGCCTCCTTACGTTAAATATGATCCACCGCGAGAGAATGTGCTCTAAGCTCCAACCTCTAAATGAGGTAACTATGGTAGATGGTTCGCTAATCCAACTAGCCTAGAAGATGTAGAAAGTCTAATAGATTGTTTAGTCTCACTAAACCCTATGGCTCACAACACATGTGAAGAATTAGAGTTTAGTTCGAGGAAGAAGGAGATGGAGAAACTAAAGAGAGAGTATGAGGAGAGAAACTCAAGAAAATAAAAATGGCTAAGTGTGAAGCATTGTGTAGAGAATGGCTAATAACTCAACTCAATAATTCAAGCATGCAATATTTCTCAATAAGAAATACCACCCATGCTTGAATAGTAAGTCCAAACAAATATAATAATCTAAGGCCATTCTTTACACTATGCTACCAAAGTCTCCTCCATTTCCACCTCATTAATCTATTAAGAAAATGGATAAAACTAAATAATGAGGTGGCTCCTTATAGAAGTATGCCTTGACAAATTACAAGAATGCCCCTCACCGTATATACATACCTGTATCCGTATTCCGAAAAATACGGATACACTGAGACGATTACAATCCAATAATACAATACTAGGATCCGGCTGAAACCAAAGCCCACTAGTATCGTCCGCCTGATCAGCATCCGTATACAAGTACACATATGTGATCGAAACCCTGCTGTAAAACCATACAACGCCTACATCAATTGCTCGAAGTAGGGAAACCCTCTGTGTAGGACTCTAAAGACTCGATGGTACGCTGGAAGTGGGTTTGAGCACAAGCCATCAGCGGCACTAGCTGTACGTAACGGCTACCCAGGATCTGTCGATAAAAAGGACGATGAGCAAGCTTATCCGAACTCCTACTGAGCCTATCTGTGGAAATCTCCGTACAGTCCGGTGTGTTCTTCTAAGATACTCGCATATCGGCCTAAGGGGATGGTAAACGTCAGACCCCTAACAACGCGATAAGTCGTGTCGGAGGAGAGCCCAATACACCATGAGAAGCTACTGGAGTACCTTACCAGTATTTCTCGACTGCCCGGGCCAGGGACTTTGTGTAATGGCTTTCCGAACACTGCGCGATATCAACCCCCAATACCGGGAGAGACGAATCCTATCTGATCGCTACTGTCTCCAAGTGCTTCGGGACTACACACAACTACTACATGTTTGCAAAACTCCTTTGAGCATGGTAAGGTAGTAATCAAAGTGCAGTAGGAATACACTCGAGACGAAGTAGCGATGGCAAGTCAACGGACTAAGCTGTACTCATGCCACCTGGGAACTGCTACCTGACGATAGGTATAATACCAACCAGCAGTTCCCGACGAGTCATGTTCAGTGTAACTCATAACCTAATGAGCACCTGCATACCATCTCCAGTACGTCGTACTAATGGCTGTGAGACAGACCATATCCCCTGCTGGGATGAGAAGCGTATACACTAGTGTACTCCAGAGTATCGATGCTCTGTCTCGGTAATCCAACGACTAGAGACCTGTATAAGGATGTGCTTATAGACTATCCAGCCCCCACAAGTGTGACTGCCATCACAACGCTGGCAGTCAAGCAAAGATCCTAAGGGCTCTACCAATATGTATAAGCGATATGCTAAAAGAAACACATGCACATATTAAGGTAGAATCAAACCAGGTAGCATACTACCATATCGAACAAGACTGTTATTATAACTATGAAATATCCCAAGCATCCAATATATAATATGCAATCCAGTATGATACAATAATGGCCTCTAGGGCATATATCACTAACAATCTCCCACTTGCACTAAGGTCATGTATTGGCATATCGCAGACCTGTCATCTTAATTAGCCAATCAAATTGTGTCTGAGGGATGGCCTTTGTGAGTGGATCTGCAGTGTTGTTCTCTGTCTCTACTCTCCGCACCTCGATCTCCCTGATCAGGTGGAACCACCTCAGGATGTGTCTGGACTTCTGATGGGACCTTGGTTCCTTCGCAAAAGCTATAGCATCATTATTATCACAATACAGCGGTATTGGATCAACAATGGATGGAACCACCTGAAGCTTTGTCACAAACTTCCTGATCTAGACTGCTTCCTTCGCGGCATCACAGGCAGCAATATACTCCGCTTCCATAGTCGAGTTAGCAACTGTGTCTTGCTTGGAGCTCTTCCAAACAACTGCCCCTCCATTGAGGGTAAAGACATGACCTGACATGGACTTGGAGTCATCCTTGTCACTCTGGAAGCTGGAGTCGGCGAAGGCCTCGATCTAGAGGTCTTCCCTGCCGTACACCAAGAACATCTCCTTAGTCCTTCTCGGGTACTTGAGAATGTTCTTCACTGCTATCCAGTGTTTCTCCCCTGAGTTTGACTGATACTGGCTTACAACGCTCAGGACGTATGCTACATCTGGTCTGGTACATAACATCGCATATATTATAGAGCCTGCCGCAGATGCGTAAGGTATAGTAGACATGCGATCCCTTTCCAAATCAGTCTTGGGAGACATCTTTTTGGAGAGGGTGATTCCGTGACAAGCCGGTAGATTACCGTGCTTAGAATCTTCTATACTGAATTGTTTCAGTATGGTGTCGATGTACCTTGACTGTGAGAGTCCCAACATCTGTTTAGATCTGTCATGATAGATCTGGATCCTCAGAATGTAGGAGGCATCACCCAGGTCCTTTATGGAGAACCTTTGTGACAAGAATCCCTTGACTGATTGTAGCATAGGAATGTCATTTCCTATCAAGAGAATGTCATCCACATACAAGACGAGGAATACCACAGTTATCGCTACAATTTTACTATATATGCATGGTTCATTTGAATTTTTGATAAAGTCGAATTTCTTGACCGTCTCATCAAAACAGGTGTTCCAACTCTGCGATGCCTGCTTTATTCCATAAATGGACTTAAGCAACTTGCACACCTTTCCGTTGCTCCCACTCTGAATGAAACCCTCCGGCTGATCCATATAGACGCACTCTTCTAAATTTCCATTTAGAAAAGCGGTCTTTACATCCATCTGCCAGATCTCATAATCATGGAAGGCAGCAATGGCAAGAAAGATCCGAATGGATTTGAGCATATCCACTGGAGAAAATGTTTCATCATAGTCCAAACCAGGTCTTTGACGAAAACCTTTTGCAACAAATCTAGCCTTATAGGTTTCCACCTGTCCATCTACACCAATCTTCTTTCTGAAGATCCATTTGCAGCCTACGGATTTTACCCCTTCTGGAGCAAAGTCCAAAGTCCATACTTTGTTGGTGTACATGGACTCCATTTCGGTCCGCATTGCATCCAGCCATTTTACCGAGTCTCTGCTCTGAATGGCTTGCTGGAGGCTAGTTGACTCATCATCGTCGATGATACAATCCTCTCTATCCCCGTCTATGAGAAAACCATAGTATCTCTCGGGCGGATGAGACTTCCTACTAGTTCTGTGGAGTGGCGTGGGAGTGTCCGGTTCTTTCGAAATGTCTGGTTCTACCATGCTTTCAGTAATAGTCCTCGGTTCTGGAATTTCTTCCAGTTCTATTGCGCTCCCATTTATCTCATTTTCTAAAAATTGAGTTTCCAAGAAGTGGGCATGCCGAGAAACAAAGACTTTTTGTTCCTCTGCATAATAGAAAATATACCCCGTGGAGTTCTTTTGGTATCCCAATAACTTACAAAATACTGAGCGTACCTCGAGCTTATCCGCATGCTACTTTTTTACAAAAGCTGGACATCGCCATGTCTTAAGGTACTTAAGATAGGGTTTCTTCCCACTCCACATCTGATATGATGTGGTAGGCACTGACTTAGTAGAAACCTTGTTCAAAAGATATACGGCTGATTCTAGTGCATAGCCCCAGAAGGATCGCGGTAACTCAGCATTATTCATCATAGAACGAACCATATCCAATAGGGTTCTATTCTACCTTTCTGATACACCGTTCTGCTGAGGTGTGTATGGAGGAGTAAGCTGAGAGAGAATTCCATTCTCTTTTAAGTAGTCCAGGAACTCGGCACTTAAGTATTCACTACCTCGATCAGATCTCAGTGTCTTGATACTTTTGCCGGTTTGTTTTTCCACTTCATTCTTGTATTCCCGGAATTTCTCAAAGGCCTCGGATTTATATTTCATCAAGAATACATGTCCATACCTTGAGAAATCATTCGTAAAAGTAATTAAGTAGGAATAATCGCTTCTTGCATGTTTAGACATTGGACCACACACGTCGCTGTGTATGAGTCCCAAAAGCTCGCTCGCTCTTACTCCGTGTCTAGTGAACGGAGTCTTTGTCATCTTTCCTTTGAGACATGATTGACAAGTTGCATATGACTGATATTCGAACGGATCCAAATACCATTCCTTATATAACTTCATCAATTGTGTTTCATTGATGTGACCCAGTCTACAATGCCATAAGAAAGCCTGATTTAATTCCGGAGACTTTCTTTTAAGAGTGTTCTGGATATTGAAAACCTGAGCTTGATTCAGTACGTATATTCCGTTATCTAATGTACCTGACCCAATCAAATTTTGATTTAGGTGGATGTGTACTATATCGCTTACAAATGTAAAATCATATCATTCTTTAGAAAGTAAAGATACAGATATGATATAACAGGATAGACTAGATATATACAAACAGTTACGTAGAATCAATATCTGCCCACTTGTCAATCCTAGGTGATATTCCCCGACGGATTCAGCGTCCACGCTCATTCCGTTAGCAACTCTGAGAATCATATCACCTGCCTTGATAACTCTACGGTTTCTCAAAGCCTGTAATGAATTACAGATATGAGATCCCGATCCTGTATCTAGTACTCAGGAAGTAGAGTTAATAGATAGACAGTTTTCAATTACAAACACACTCGAAGCCGAAGGCACAACGTGCTTCGAATCCTGGCTTCTGGCTTTCCAAGCCCAGCAGTCCTTCTGACAATGCGCTTTTCCGTGACTACAAAGACATGCCTCCTTCCCTACTACTAGCCCCGAAACTTTTGCCATGCCCTTTCTCTCTACCTTACTGAGACCACTTGTCGGCTTTTTGGAGGCTTTCTTTTTCTCTCTCTTAGCTTTCGCCTTGGATGTAGAAGAGGAAGATTCCCCAATAAACAGAGCGGGTTTCTCCCTAGTATCTTTCAGAGTGCCCTCTGAGCTTCTCAATAAATTGAGAAGACTTGGAAGTGTAACTTTCTTCCCTTGAATTTTGCAATTCAAGATAAACTGGGCATAAGTAGATGGTAGGGACTCTAAAATCAAGTCAATGCATAACTCGTTCTCCAATATGGTCCCATGGTCCGTGAGCTGTTCTATATAGCTAATCATCATAAGGACGTGGTCCCCTACAGATGACCCGACAGCCAACCTCGCTTGAAGCAATATCTTTGAGGTCTCATATCTTGCGATATGAGATTACTCTCCATATAAAACTTTGGTATGGAGGAAGATGGAAGCTAAGTCCATCTTCTCGTGCTGCCTCTGGTGTTCACTATCCATTGAGGATAACATGAGGCACTTGGCTCTCGCACAATCTTTTTCCCATGTCTAACGGATATCCATATCCGCGACGGTGGAACTTGGACCTGGGACGACGGGGGGTTTTGTAGTAAAGAGATAGTCCAGCTTGTCATAGGTAAGTGCCATCTGGACATTCCTTAGCCAATCAATATAGTTTGGCCCAGTCAAATTATTATCTAATAATCTATGTCCGGTCATTGTGGTCGCTGCAATTAAGAGAGAGAGAAGAAACACTTAGCATGATGCTCTTGCAAGTTTCGGTTGGTTATTAGTTTATCTAAACAGGATGGCTCCCACTGTTTCCTCAAATCCTTCCTTAAATCATAAAACAAGAATTAGTCAGGATTAATCTCACTTTTACAATTCTTGCTTAGCCTTTCAGCCAGGCTGGTGTCGATACTTCGAGAGAGGTTTTTCAACGATTTCACGAAGTTCCTTAATTACATAACCTCTTTTCCCTGGAGGCGTAGCCCCGCTAACGCCTTTCTAGAAACCTACTTGGTTTTTAGCATTGATCGTTTAGTGAAAAAATCTCCCGAAGAGTAGCGCATACTCACAGTAGGATCAGGATCCAAATATCATTGTATGATAAACTTGAAGGAAGCCTACCAAGATTATCACACTCCAAATGGTATGCAGCACTAGCAAGTTTTAGTTTCCTTAGAAACTCCCGATGTGGATTTTTGCCCCATACTCTAATGACCTTGACGAAGACCAACATATCATAAGTCACATGTCAAGTTCTACCCATCATTATCCAGGTTAATTTGAACTCACCCGTACATACTCTTGACGAAGGCCAAAATAGTAGTACGACTGTCCCAAACCAACGCATCTATCTATGCTACATATGAATATCCAGCAGCTACCAATCACTATGCCTTGGCGAAGGTCAAAATACATAGCTTGAATACTACTGAATATTCAAATGAAATGACGGAGCGCTACGGATGGTTTTGGCGAAACCGTGAACGTAGTGAACTTTATATAGTCGAAAGAACTATGATAGTTTTTTAAAAGGAGTGGTTTAAGCTCCGCATTTAAAATTGCTTTTTGAAGAAAACCGAGTGGTTTTGAAATTGTTCCAACGATTAAGCTTTGGATTGTTTTATCTTGCATTAATCTTTGTTAATGCGGTCCCATCATTCAAATCCTATCATTGCAGCAAAATAAACGAAAATACAACGTACGCTTATGCCATCCGCATTCGCCACTGGGCCCCGTCTTACACCGTTAGGTTACATAACTAACGCCAGAGCGGGGGCTGGACTAGCGCGGGTGCAAAACATAAGCAACGCCTACTAGTTATAAAATATATACATAGCCATTCGTCTCACGCAATAATAGGCATTCCAGATCACAGATGAATATATTGGATATACTAGGAATTCCGTGTTTCGTTTAAGCCTATAACGAAAGACGGATTCCACGATCGTGATGAATAGCCAAACCCCGCCCTAGACCCCTACGGGTGCGGCAAACTACCCGCAAAATTCCCGAAGTGAAGCAGCCTCCCTCAATAAAATGAGTAGGCCACTCGGCACTTCAAGAACCCGGTAATTTGTTCACCCCACCATGGGTCTATCCTAGGAGCAAAAACAGTAAAAGAAATAATATACAACGGTGGCTACAACCTCAACCCGGATGTGCCCCACAAAATAATATTATATCACTTTTACAAATTATATGAATGAAAGAAAAGAAAACACTCTTCTCACATCCCCCGGCTATTCATCCACGGCGATCCAATAAAATTCATATACACAAACCATCACTGATCACATCACAGATCTGTGCGACCCTCACTAATCGATGTATAGCGATGAGTAGACGTTCAGCACAGATATCAAACACAGATAACAACTGAAACCGTAAACGACACTAAAACTGCGACTTCGAAACACTCCGAAATTGCCCCAACAGATGTTAACTGAATATGCAACTTGGGCAAAATCAAACATACTCTGAAACCCTAAATCCAAGTGTACTGGAGCACCAAACAAAGAACGAGACCCAACTCGGCAAGGCCGATCAAAAAGCTAATGTGGCCGGCCAAAGAAAGTTGGTTGGCTCTCGTTTTTGTGTGGAGTTCTAACTATAGCAAGAAGAGCACTCTGCAGATGTTTAAAAAAATTTGGAGGCTCTGCAAAATTTGACAAAAACTTGGACTATAGGTTTCGCATTTCGGAGTTGTTTCAGTTTCATAGTTCTACTTTGTCGTCTAATCTATTAGTTAAGGTTAACTAGGCGCTGATATCACTGTAAGCCGATGTCGCGCACCCCGCAGTTCACGGGGAGGCAGAATTTTCTAAAACAATTAATATTTGACTACGCAATACCGGCTAAACTCCAGGATCTATTCGATAACCTTAAATAACAACTAACTATGGAGGTTTATCTACTATGGTAGAATGGTTATACCTCCAAGGTCGAGTCCTTCGGGTCTTCTAGTGCTCCTCTCCAAGGCTCCTCGGTGATCGGATGACGAAAGCTCCATCGGCCTCCTTACGTCAAAGATTACCCACCGCGAGAGAATGTGCTCCAAGCTCCAACCTCTAAATGAGATAACTATGGTAGATGGTTTGCTAATCCAACTAGCCTAGGAGATGTAGAAAATATAATGGATTGTTTAGTCTCACTAAACCCTATGGCTCACAATACATGTAAAGGATTAGGGTTTAATTTGAGAAAGAAGGAGATGGAGAAACTCAAGAGAGAGTATGAGGAAAGCAACTCAAGAAATGAGCTCAAGAAAATAAAAATGGCTAAGTGTGAAGCATTGTATAGAGAATGGCTAATAACTCAACTCAATAATTCATGCATGCAATATTTCTCAATAAGAAATACCACCCATGCTTGAATAGTAAGTCCAAACAAATATAATAATCCAACGCCATTCTTTACACCATGCTACTAAAGTCTCCTCCATTTCCACCTCATTAATCCATTAAGAAAATGGATAAAACTAAATAATGAGGTGGCTCCTTCTAGAAGCATGCCTTGGCAAATTACAAGAATGCCCCTCACCGTATATACATACCCGTATCCGTATTCCGAAAAATACGGATACACTGAGACGATTACAATCCAATAATACAATACTAGGATCCAGCTTAAACCAAAACCCACTAGTATTGTCTGCCCGATCAGCATCCGTGTACAAGTATACGTATGTGATCGAAGCCCTGTTGTAAAATCATACAGCGTCTACATCAATTGCTCGAAGCAGGGAAACCCTCTGTATGGGACTCTAAAGACTCGACGGTACGCTGGCAGTGGGTTTAACCACAAGCCGTTAGCGGTACTAGCTGTACGTAACGGCTACCCAGATATCTGTCGATAAGAAGGACGATGAGCAAGCTCATCTGAACTCCTACTGAGCCTATATGTGAAAATCTCCGTACAGTCTGGTCTGTTCATTTAAGAACTTGCATATCGGCCTAGGGGGATGGTAAACGTCAGACCCCTAATACCGCGATAAGTCGTGTAGGAGGAGAGCCCATTACACCATGAGAAACTACTGGAGTACCTTACCAGTATTTCTCGACTGCCCTGGCCAGGGACTTTGTGTAATGGCTTTCCGAACACTGCGCGATATCAACCCCTAATACCGGGAAAGATGAATCCTATCTGATCGCTACTGCCTCCAAGTGATTCTGGACGACACTCAACTACTACCTGTTTGCATGACTCCTTTGAGCGTGGTAGGGTAGTAATCAAAGTGCAGTGGGAACACACTCGAGACAAAGTGACGATGGCAAGTCAACGGACTAAGCTGTACTCATGCCATCTGGGAACTGCTACCTGACGATAGGTATAATACCAACCAGCAGTTCTCGACGAGTCATGTCCAGTGTAACTCATAACCTAATGAGCACCTACATACTATCTCTAGTACGTCGTACTAATGGCTATAGGGCAGACCATATCCCCTGCTGAGATGAGAAGCGTATTCACTAGTCTACTCCGGAGTATCGATGCCCTGTCTCGATAATCCAATGACTAGGGACCTGTATAAGGATGTGCTTATAGACTACCCATCCCCCACAAGTGTGACTGCCATCACAATACTGGTAGTCAAGTAAAGATCCTAAGGGCTCTACCAATATGTATAAGCGATATGCTAAAAGAAATATATGCACACATTGAGGTAGAATCAAACCAGGTAGTATATTACCATATCGAGCAAGACTATTATTATAACCGTGAAATATCCCAAGCATCCAATATGTAATATACAATCTAGTATGATACAATAATGGCCTCTAGGGCATACATCACTAACACAAACTACACTAGCTTTTTAGTTTCCATCAGCCCTATCTTAATGGTCTTGAAAAAATGTCAGAAATCACATCACCCCTCAATAAAATATCGTCTTTAGTCTTCCTCCCTACCTTTCCTCCAAACATCGATCATATACCCCTACATGTGTATAAAAGACATCCCTACACTTGGAGAATTCAATTCAAGCTACCATACCCTTTGTCCATATTCTTTAGTACTTTTTAGTCGGTGATGTTTTAGATGGATTTGCTCACACATTTTTCATGCGACCGTTAATACTTCTTGAGATACTAACCAACCGATTATCGAATGTGCTCACTTATTAAAGCGTAATTAGCAATATCCTAGTTTTGCAATACTTAAGGCTTAGCAATGACTTCTAAACCAGTTAGTCTAAGACACTAGGTGATAATGCACTATCGCTATATTTTTTATGCTGCCTTAAATAATTACAAAACCAGTATTCATTTTTCTTTACCATTTATATTTTATATGTCATTTATATTTTGTTGATTTTTTTTCATACTAAGGCTTTTAAACAAGAGTATTTCAAGGTATTCTCTACTATCCCAAATTTCAAGATGTGTGTAAGTGCGTATAGTAGAGTATCATCATTCAGAAGTTTGGACTGAAAAATAGAGACTATTTTTCAGACTTATTTCTATCCACAGAATAGTGATTCTTTCATCTTACTAACCCTTGGGACAACAGCTCATGACTACATGTTACTAGTTTCGTTTTAAAATATCTAATTTTCTTGCATTTCTTAAATCTCTTCCTTTCTTTCATATGTATTTTTCACTTTCTAACTTTTATTTTCAATTTTTTTATATATATTGCCTAGTGTCAAATGATATGTCAATAAATACAAACCTCCTCCCAACCTGTTTGCAGCAATGTCCTCACTGATGTTGTTCTTCAAGCGTATAAACCTGTAGACTTGGATGGAGAATAATAGAGGCAAAAGATAGTCAAATGAAAAACCACCCCCAAACTTGTTCTTTAGCACGCACAGATATTTATCTATTTATTTATATATACACACCTCCATTCTTAGATGAAACAATGTTACCGAAACATGAAGGTAAGGCGGAGGAAAGTTAGTCATGATAAAGCAGCTCCTACATGAACAGGAACTCCTCCGATGGGTCAGCGGAAAAGTACGGTTTTAATCTTGGCCTATTTACTTTGAAAATAGAATCATTTTTAACATTTTCTACATCCACTGCACCGTACGGGTACACATACTGCACCAAAAAAGGTCATTTCAAACGAGATCTTAGCTTACCCGGATGAACATGGAGACGGGGATCATAAAGAAGTATTTGTTGTTCCGTTGTGAATGTTTTTCTCAAAAGGTTTTTGTCGTGGAACACTTTTTCGGTTCTTTACTATAACCGTATTATCATAGGCCTCATCACGAAGTTCGCTTAGCTTATTTAATTTCAGCTTCCGATAACTGCCGGCTTGATCAAAATCAAAATTAAGCACTTTAATCGCCCACATTGTTTTATGTTCGATCTCGATAGGAAGGTGGCAAGCCTTCCTAAATACTAGTCAGTATGGAGAAATACCAAGATCGGTCTTATATGCGGTACGAAATACTCAAAAAGCATCAGTCAATTTGGTGGACCAATCTTTATGGTTCTTAAAAATCGTTTTCTCCAAAATTTGCTTGATCTGTCTATTGGAGACTTCAGCTTGCTCGCTCGTTTGGGGATGATAGGGCGTAGAAAGCTTGTGGTTGATTGAATATTTCCGCATTAGAGCCTCGAAAGACCGATTACAGAAATGCGTCCCATTGTCGCTAATGATAGAACGAGGGCACCCGAACCGCGAAAAGAAATTTTCTTTAAGGAACTTAACAACTACCTTGTTGTCATTAGTACGACACGATATTGCTTCCACCCATTTAGAGACATTAGCAACCGCTAATAAAATGTATAAGTTTCCAAAAGAGTTAGGAAATGGGCCCATGAAATCGATTCCCCATACATCAAATATCTCCACAACTAAGATTGGTTGGAACGGCATCTCGTTTCTCCATGAAATCCGCCCCATGTGTTGACACTGTGAACAAGTTTTGCAATAATCATATGCATCTTTAAATAACGTTGGCCAAAAAAAGCCACATCGCAAAACTTTCTCCGCCGTTTTTCTTTGACCAAAGTGACTGTTTCCCCCAATCAGAGCAAAACTCTGTTTGAATTTCAAAATTCAAAAATTAGAAGCAACGCTTCAGATCACTTGCGCTCTGCGCTGCGCGCCACGTGTCAAACGCAAGCGTGCTAGCGCAGTTGCGCTGCGCTCTACGGTGCGCACCACGTGTCAAACGCAGGCGCGCTAGCGCAGTTGCGCTCTGCGCTGCGCGCCACGTGTCAAACGCAGGCGCGCTAGCGCCAATTGCGCCAGCACTGGAATTTAAATAATAAATTATTAATTAATCAGAATTAAAATTCTGTTATGGAAAGATCTTTCCAATCTTGTTAAAAACAAGAAGATTGCATTCTGTAAAGCAGAAACCCTAGGATCAAAGATCCAACGGAGGGGAAATATCCCCAGATCAATCAGAGAAAGATCTCTATAACTGATTTAACAAATCAACTGGCCCTATATAAAGGCTCCAAGACTCCAAGTCTCAGGGATATAAAAAGAAGAGAGAGAACCCTCTAAAAACTTTGAGAAAAACTCAAAGAAAAAGAAAGGCAAGCCTTTGAAGAAAGAAGATCATCTTCTTCATCTTTAAAGGTAAAAAATCAAATTCTTGGAAGAACAGAGATGAAATCACTTCATTAAAAGAGAAGAATCTCTTCTAAAAAGATCAAAGATCTAAGAACAAGATCAAGATCTTCAATAAAAAGAAAAAGATCAAAAATATCCAATCAAAAAAAATAAAAAGAAGTAATTTACTTCATTCTTAGATCTTTTGATCTATATAAAGGCACATCCTTTTGATGAGAGTAAGAACCATTGGTTCTTGAATCTTGAGGTAGAACCTCTTTCGAGAAAACAAACAATTTGTTCTTTGATCTTAATTTGATCAAGATGCGCTCTGCGCTATTGGACAGTGCCTTGCACTTTTGAAATGCGCCTTTGCGCTCCTTGGACTGGCGCACTGCACCAGAGCGCGCCACGTATCAACTACAAAATGATCTGCGCTTTGCGCTTCTAAAAATAGCGCACTGCGCTCTTGGATTGGCGCATAGTACCAGGGCGCGCCACGTGTCAGCAGCGCACCAGCGCAGCGCACTGCGCTAACAGACTTGTGCTTAGCAGAGCGTGACACATGTCACCTCCACATGCGCTAGCGCCTTGCGCTCTTTAATTGGCGCAAAGCTTCTGACAAGCCACGTGGTGCACTATCAGACAACTATAAATGCTATGCATTTAATTACAGAAAAGGCTGAGCCCAAATAAAGGCTCAACAGCCAGAACAATAAAACGTTCAACTCATATCAACTGAGCCCATATGCTCATAAACCTTCAAACAGACTTTAATCCCAAATTGGACTAGAGATCTCCCAACTAACATTGGTTCAAGGGTACATCTCTGAACTCCTCTGATATTGGTCGTTGTAATCCTTCAACGTCTTCAGAGAGGTGACGGGTCCCAACAGCCATACATTCCATGGACCACCATGTCCCTAAACTGGAAATCGACCGCGATGTCACTAAACTAAACAACAGAGCCCAATTGCTCTCTTGTCGGATCCAAACGATCCCGTTAAGTTGATCTTAGTCTAGAATTAGACTAACGTATTCTTAACAAACGTTTAAGTTGATCTTAGTCTCAAATAAGACTAACATATTCTTAAACCAAACCCCCAAACCCAAATCTAAAAAAATACGGATTTGGACTAATTCACGCCCTACGGACGACAACATAAATTAGTCTCCGTATACAATCCACGGGAAACCAAACACAAAACAAACACCCACGACACGAAGTGACCATCTGGAGAAGGAGCAAGTTGTTGCCGCTATGCGGTAGCGTAATTAACTGCAGGGGCTTGCGCCTGCAAGGAAGAGCGTCCCCACAATCAAAAACCCTTCAAGCGAGGGGGAATCTGATAAAGTCTGCTACATCGGCCGCATTCGTTTAAACCTTCGATACACGGTGCTATAAATCAACTTGGCATCTTCGGAGAGGTGGACGGATAACACCAATTAGCATCTGCCCCGAATTTCAGGCAAAGACGTTCGCCGCGTCTCTTGCCGCGTCTTTCGGCGGGGAACAGATTTCTGGCACGCCCGGTGGGACCTTTTCCTCTTTCCACTCCACACTTTGTGTGTCGTGTTTAGATTTGGTGTCTTGCTCCGTGCAGAAAATAGAAGATCAGTGGCTTCAAACTGCACTAATTGCAACAACTCCCACTCCGTCCTCGCCGGAGGAGTGACCTATGGGCCTCAAGCGGCCTCCCTTTTCAAGATGCCAGTGGAGCAGGTAACTCAGGCCACCACTGGGCTGTTCTTTGGGACCATGCTCCCACCAATGAGCTTTAATGCCCCTCTGCCGTTGCAAGAAGCTCCGAAGAAGTCGGTCTTTGATCGGATTGCAACTACCGCGGCCCCTCTCAATGGGTCGCCCAAGTCCAATACCTCAGTTTTCAGCAAACGGGGCCAAAGCTCAAGTGGACTCATGAAGAAGCCTGCAATACCAGAAGGCGTTATCCCGAAACGGATAGCTATTCCTACTCTTAAGGTCACCAGGGCGGCTTCTCCGGCTAAGGGGTCGGTCTTCACAAGACTGTCCGTTTCAACTCCCACTCCGCATGAAATAACCAAGGCCATTTCCCCTGCATGAAAATCAGCCTTCTCAAGATTGGCCGTTCCCTCTCAGCGAGCATCTGTCTTTGACAGACTGACACCAACAACAGACTCTCATCAGAACAGGGGGCATGACAAAGCTATCCCCATCACCGAACCAACGCCATCGGCTCGACACGCTCGACGTCGCAATTGGCGCTGAGTAAGGAAGGCTGAGGGCAACTCCCCCTCTCGGCTAACTCCACCAGCCCCAACGGTGGAAGTCAATGCTGCTGTTCCAATCGGGAACAGCTTTGAATTGCTGAACAAGGTGCGCAGGAACTCTCCTACCGCCGTACTGAAAAGATCTCCTCCACCCATGGAGAGTGCTACAGAAACAAATTCGGGGCAGCCCCCTCAACAGCTTTCTTCCAAAGTTTACAAAGTCTGGCGATGGGTCCAGGAGTCGGTAATTGATCAAGACTATCCTCTCCTACAGAAGAAGCTGAAGGTTCAGCAGGAAGAGACCCGTCCTAGCAAGCCACAAAGGACGACAACTACATGGATGCCCACTGCAACGGTTCCCTCAACGTCAACTGCTCAAAGGAGAAGGAGGCCAGAGAAAGCCCCTGTGACTATGGCAAACCGCAAAGACGCTGAGTCCAAACGCCCCAAGTCTGGGAGCATAACGGTCCATACTGTTTACATGGCGTCCGGGAAAGAGGATAGCCGCGCTTCGACGGGTCACCGACCGCTCACTCGATCCGTGACCAAACCCCAGGAACAACAATAGAAACTTCAGGAGATGCTGACTGCAATGGCTGCGCTCACCGGGCCAAAAGAAAGCCCGGAAACATCATCAGAACAGTGTCACGAACAGGAAACTGACGCTGACTTCCTACGCAGAGTCCTCGAAAAGAATGACAGAGAGGCAGCAGAACAAGCTGCCAACATAAAACAAATGGCGCTTCTCTTCCAAGACATGGTAGGAATGATGATCCAGCCGGATCCCCCAGCTGAAGATCCTCCGATTATCCTCGAAGACGACAGAGGAGAAACGTCAAATCCACCTCCGGCTCTTTCAATGGCCAAAGAGGAAATTATCTCCAAAGCTGCCCTGGATGATTATATTGCTCAACAAATACGAGTTCACCAGGCAAATGAAGCGGCCGGCCAAGTCGTCAAAACGGGGCGACCATATCCGGGCTGGTATGATCAGATAAAATACCCGCCGGGCTACACGATCCCGAAATTCCATGTCTATAAGGGGACAGGCAATCCCCATCAACATGTCGCCCAGTTCAGGGCTCTGTGCGGCAACACCGGCGGCGATGATAAGCTCTTGCTTCGCCAACTCGTCGGCAGCTTATCAGAGACAGCCTTCGAATGGTATTCGGAGCTACCTAACGACTCAAAACATTTGCGGAGATGGAGTTGTTGTTTCAACAAAGATTTGCAAGTGCCAGCGAACACACCCCAATCACTGCATTGATCAACGCCAGGGTAAGGCCAGACGAAACGTGGGTTCAATACGCAATACGGTGGCGAAACTTATGGTCGAAGTGCAAACAACGCATCGAAGAAGCACCTGCGGTAGGCATGTTCGTGGGCACTCTTGATCCGTAAGCGACCATCTCGCAATTCATGATGTTCTTCAGGCCAACTACTTTCTAGGCCTTGATCGACAAACTGGCCCAAATGGACCAGATGGGTCACAGACCGTCTCCTCCAAAGCCAGACTCTCGAAATGAGAAAAGAAAAGGGAAAGCAATTGTCGTCGCCAATACTCAACAACAGCCGAGCAACTCAAAGCCGGTTGTTCGCCAAAACAACGTTCGTCCATGCCCATCCCTTGAGGAGAGACTGGGACGTCCTTACTCGTTTCCTCAGGATAAAACAAGGAGACTGTTCGAGCTGGCAGTGCACAATAGACTCATCGATCTTCCTAATCCAAAATGTCCGTTGCAGCCAGGCGATGTCAACGATCCTAATTACTGCCCTTACCACCAAGCGGTAAGCCATCCAATCGAAGATTGCTTCGTCTTTAAGGGATGGATCGAGGATCAGTACCAACAAGGCAAGTTCGCGTTATCCGAAAACTGGAAGGTGAACCCGCCACAGCCTCATGCTCCTAAAAAGGTGGACACGTCGGGGGCATCGTGCTCTTTTGTTAAAGAGGCCCCATGGGAGGTGGCCCTCTCGGCCAAAACCAAAAAGATGTTGAATGATCTCCAAATGTACCCGGCAATAAGGTGGAAAAATTCACTGGAACCCGAGATCGTCGAGGGAATGCTGAAACCGCGCCTAACTACAAAATCCGGTGATGATGGTCAAAGCTCTCGCACCCAGCCGTCAAAGTCTTCGAAGAAGAAGGAAAAGACCCAAAAGCCCGTGAAGTTTGATGACAAGCACACGGATCTGCAAAAACATATTGACGCACTGGAAGAATATAATCAGAAGGCGCGGACTCCAATCATGCTCCAAGAATTCCTCAGCCACGTCCTTGAGGACGGAGATGATGACAAAGACTCATCGGATGAACCTGAAGATTATGTGGCAAGCTGCCATATGATCTCTCACTCGTCAATAGACAGTGAAGAAGCTCCTGACGCAGAGAATCCGGGGGCAGGTCCTGAACCGGAACTTCTATGGCCGTCAGACGAAATGATCGACACCTTCCTGAGTGAAATTCATCTGAAAAGTAAAGCCGATCGGGAGCGCGAGATGGCCATACTTGAAAAGGTCAAACGCCGGCGACTGGACAAAGAGGTCGAAACACTCCCACCAGATCAAAATACATCCGCCGCAAATGAAAGCAGGATCAAGACAAGGAAACGATTCGCCAAAGCCATATCGATGGGGATAAGACTGCCCTCTTTCAGAGAAAATTCTCCCGGTGGAATACATCTTGATGAAGCGGACGTACATCCTAACTTCTGCTTATATCATCATAAGATCGCACATCCTACTGAAGACTGCAACTCCTTTAAGTGTTGGTGGCAAGGATATGTCGCTCACAGGCAACACTTCAACAGGACAAAGCGTGAAGCTCGTAGACAGCGGAAAAATACGACAGATGACCGTAAAAGAATTGCCGGCAATTGTCATAGGGTTGATCCCGGGGGATTCACGAGTTCTTACCTTCGGGAGCGACTCCGACGAAAAAGTAGCCCATGGTCCTCTCTTCAAGGAATCCATCTCTGAAATGAAAGAATTGAGGAGTCGCGAGAACATTCAGCCGTGCAATCGCACGCTACCCGGAAAGAATCTCGGACCCGCAAACAACGGATCGAACAAAAATGATAAAAGGAAGGGAAGAACGGCCTTCGTCGCCAACGCTCAACAAAAATCGAGTGGCCCTAGACCGGTTGTTCGCCAAAGCAACAAGCGGCAATCCCTCTATGAGAAGTTGAAACGTCATCACTCATTTCCTCGGGATGAAACAAGGAGGCTGTTCGAACTAGCAGTGCGCAACAGGCTTATCACTCTACCGGAGCCGAAACACCAGCTACAACTGAATGATGTCAACAATTCTAATTACTGCCCTTACCACCAAGTATTGGGCCATCCGATCGATAACTGCTACGTCTTCAAAAACTGGGTTGAAGACCAATACCAGCAAGGCAAATTCGCATTGTCTGAAAATTGGAAGGTGAACCCGCCACAACCACATACTCCGAAAAAGATGGACATGCCGGGGGCATCGTGCTCATTCATAGGGAAAACCCCGTGGACCGAAAAGTCCGTAAACTAGAAACTCGCCTCAAATATGGCAACGATGGACCGCAATGTCCTAAAACTTTTAATAGACTGAAACGTCGTTAAACTAACGAAGGACCACTATGTCCTAAAACTGGCTATTTACCGAGACGTCGATAAACTACTACGGATCGCAGCATCCCAAGGTGTAAAAAAAAAGCGGTATGTCCATAAGCAAAATGGGCACGGATGAAAACCCGAAAGGGCTCCGTGAGTAAAAACAGCAGGGCTACCGACGATTCTTGTGAAAACCCGAAAGGGCGCAACCTCATTAGAATAAAAAAAAGCGGTATGTCCATAAGCGAAATGGGCACGGATGAAAACCCGAAAGGGCGCCGTGAGTAAAAACAGCAGGGCTATCGGCGAGTTTTGTGAAAACCCGAAAAGGCGCAATCTCGTTAAAAGACACTTGCAAGGTCCTCTCGACTTTGTAAGGAGAAACCACCTGTGTGAGATCCTCACGACTCACAAGGGAGAAACACACTTAGGGATCCCCACGATTCCTAAGGAGAAATTACACTTGCGAGATCCTCACGACTCGTAAGGAGAACCCTCTTATGAGACCCTCACGGCTCATAAGATTCAAAAGCCTTAAGTTACAGGGATCTGAACCTGTTCTTAAGCCATCACAACCTACAGACTGCCCTGCAAGCGGTTCAATATTGACCCGTGTATACAATCCACGGGCACGAATAAACATTTCCCTAACAAAGTCCCACCAGCGACTAGGGATATGCTCACACGGCGAACGACACTTGTAAGTCCTCTCGACTTATAAGGAGAAAACATTCTTGTAAGATCCTTACGACTTATAAGAGAACATACACTTAGGAATCCTCATGATTCCTAAGGAGAAAATGCACCTACGAGATCCTCACGACTCGTAGGGAGAAATACCCTCATGAGACCCTTACGGCTTATGAAGTCAAAAAGCCTTAGTCAACAAGATCCTAACCCTGTTTGCTAAGCCACCTTTGTTCGGCATCGACGGAGGCAAATGATGATTCGCTCCTGGCAATGTCTCAGTGGTAGCGATGCTGATGCCTAAAACGGTATCAAGTTCCAAGTCCTTTCACGGCAAATGATGATTCGCTCCTGGCAATATTCCAGTCGCAGCGATGCTGATGCTTAGATTGACACCAGATCCCAAGTTCCACACTCGCGATAAAAAAAAATCAGCGAGCCAAAAATGCATATGAAATAGCCGAAATGATGGGGCAACTTGCAAACAAAATCGGCAAGTAAAAATGTATGCATACAAAAACAGCCGAAATGATTGGGCAACTCGTAATAAAAAGCAGCGAATAAAAATAAAATAAATAGCCGAAATGATTAGGCACCGCGAAAAATAACCGAAATGATTGGGCAATCACGACCTTCGCGATATAAAAGCTGAAATAATAAAGCATCGCGAAAAAAAATGAAATTTGAAATTTATGCCCTACAGGTGATATCACATCAATCTCTGTATACAATTCAGGGGCACAAACAAAGAAGGAAGCACACCTTCCCTCCCCAGGCTCCATCCGAAAGAAAGCCAAGTCTCGACGGTCACATCTGCATCCCAGAAGACCAACAATAGCATTAGCATTCCTCCTTATGCCAGCAAGGCACGGAAGCGACACAACGAAACGGAGCAATGGCATAGTCCCTAGTTCCAAATCTTAACGGTAATATCTACAGCCTAAAAATCAAAAGAGGTGATCCTCCTCTGTCCAACAGGACTCGGATGCGACATCACTATGCGAAGCCATGGCGAAATCCCAGCTCCACCTCAACGTTCGTCTTGCTACACCAGACGCAATGTCAACGACGGCGTTCCTTCGCAGTCCAACAGGATGCAGATGCAACGTCAACAAAAGACCTCACGGTCGAAACAAAGCGGAGTGATGGCAAAATCCTAGCTCCACCTCAGCATTCGTCTCATTACAGCAGACACAGCGTCACCCCAGGGTCAAAACAACGGAGCGACGGCAAAATCCTTAGTTCCAAACCTCGATGGTTCACCAGCAACCTAGAGACAACTGAGACATTCATCTCGATACAGCAGACGAGATGTCACTACTGCGTCCTTCCTCCAACAGGATTCGGACACGCCAAAGCAAACGAAGCAAAGGCTAAATTCCTAGCTTCAGGGTCTTAACGGCAACTCATATAAAGCGTGAAAGACAATCAGAGATCATCTCGCACCATCGCGGAGTGGTCACCACCTCGACGTTCGTCTCGATACAGTAGACGATATGTCATTACAGCGCCCTTCCTCCAACAGGATTCGGACACGCCAAAGCAAACGAAGCGAAGGCCAAATTCCTAGCTTCAGGGTCTTGACGACAACTCATATAAAACCTGAAAGACCATCGGAGATCATCCCACATGGAGTGGTCACCACTACGACATTCATCTCGATACAGCAGATGAGATGTCACCACAGCGTTCTTTCTCCAGCAGGATTCAGACACGACAATCAAACAAACGGAGCCACGACAAAATACCTAGTTCCAAACCTCGACGGTTCTCCAGCAACCTAGAGACAACCGCGGCATTCATCTCGATACAGCAGACGCAATGCCAGCAAACGAAGCGAAGGCCAAATTCCTAGTTTCAGGGTCCTGACGGCAACTCATATAAAACCTGAAAGACTATCGGAGATCATCCCACACCAGCGCGGAGTGGTTATGACTCATCGGGGCTCTCCAAAATGAGCCTAACCTCAAGTAAAAAGCGGCATGGCAAAATTCCTAACGTTTGCTCTTCCGACGGTCAAACTGCGTAGGAGGATTGCTTGAAGACGTCTTGTCCAGCCCCCGAAGGGATCAGAGACATGACAGTCGCAAGGCTACTCGAACAGCAAGATTGCCTATCGAGGAATACATCAGCCAACGCGACGGTACGACGGACAAAACCCTAGTACCACATACCCTAACGGACCTCTGTCGTAAAGAGCAGAGGTTAACTGTGACGTTAGGATATTCTTGCGAGAAATGCTCGATTTGTCTCGACTCGTGAGGAAAAGCCTTAGGCAGCGGGGATTAAAAAACCTGTTTCCTAAGCACTGGGGCCCTGCAAGTCGGTCCAAAACGGACTCTTGCATACTATTCATGGACCACACTCTCCAAAGTCGACTCTCGACAAGGAGGGAAACAACCACTTACGAGTCCTCTCGACTTATAAGAGGGAAAATTCTCCAGTGAGATCCTTACGACTCTCAAGAGAAAACGCATTTAGGAGTCCTCACGACCCCTAAGGAGAAAATACACCTACGAGATCCTCTCGACTCGTAGGGAGAAAAGTCTTTATGAGACCCTCACGGCTCATAAATTTGAAAAGTCTTAGGTGGCAGATCTTAACCTTATTTCCTAAGCCATCAGTGCCCTACAAGGAGGTCAAGATAGACAATCTGCAGGCCATACTCTCCGAAGTCGAACATCGACAAGGAGGGAAACAACCGCTTACGGTTCCTCTCGACTCGTAAGAGGGAAAATTCTCTTATAAGATCCTTACGACTTATAAAGGAAAACGCACTTAGGAATCCTCACGATTCCTAAGGAGAAAATACACCTACGGGATCCTCTCGACTCGTAGGGAGAAAGTCTTTATGAGACCCTCACGGCTTATAAAGTTGAAAAGTCTTAGATCGCACTTGCTAAAATCGCATGGCAAACAACACAGCAAGAAGGAAGAAAGCAGAGAAATGATGCAAGACATTACAAAGAACGTGTATCTTTTATTCATGAATTCGATTGAGTACAAAATACATCGTATTAAAGAATAAAAGAACAAATACATTTACTTCAAAATTACAAGAGGTACAAAATATTTTATTGAGAGGAAAGCGCTTTCAGTAGTCCAACCAGCCGCTCACGCACTTCTCTCAGCCCCTCTTCCTGATCGGCTGCCTCGGCCAACTCTGCTTCGACCTGGGCTCGCTGCTGCAAGTAGAATGAGAGTTGTTCTTCAACGGCTCGCTGAGCTTCTTCATGATCTTGGGTATCATGCTCAACGACATCGAGCTTCTGCTTCAATGTTAACCCATCAGAGATACATTGTAGAAGGCCCTCGAAGATAACTTTCACCTGGGCAGCGTTCGCGTCAACCTCAGCACGCAGTTGAGCAGACTCACTTGAAGTTTCTTTGCATTCCCTCCGCTTTAAAGACACTTCTTGTTCAAGATGGCAGAAGTAAGAAGTGCTCTGCTCGTTCCATGACGTCAAATTGAGTGCTCGTGGCCAAAATCTCAGGTGCCAGACGCTCAAGCTCAAACTCATGCAAGCAAGCCTCGACCTCCCGGCAGCGATTAACCCAAGACTCAACGACGCCCTCACCATGAAAGTTCATGAGCGTCGCCAGCATAGGGTTAATCTCTGCGGCAAAATCCGCGACAGATGTGGGAGCCTCTACGTCGAACTCCTCGATATACTCGCTTAGCATGCTTAGGCTGGTCGCAACACCTTTAGATGATGGACGCCTTAAAAAGGGCCCGGCCGGCATTATAATACGGGACTCGAACGGAATTGGAGTCGATATGATTGCTGCAAAATAGATCATAATCAGACGTCGGCTCAGGAAATAAAGAAAAACAAGCAAAAAGTAGAGTCTACTATACCAGCTGCAGTAGGGGGCAGAGCTGGGAGTACTGGTGGCGCAACGACGGCCTCATCCCCTCCTTCGATTCGTAAGGCTACAAGCAACATAAAGAAAAGATTAGCAATAATGCGACTACCCGTTAAACAAGAGGACTTCGTTTAAAGAAAATACTCACCGACACCAGCAGGTGGACTAATCTTTGACAAGAAGGAGAAGTGTGGGTGCAATACCTGGTACAGGTGGTCAAGAAGAACTCCTGCAAAAAAGATGCGATGACTCGACGTCAGTACATGAATTATACGCCTGAGGGATAAGACTAATGGGTTACAAATCCATACCTTCCAGCATTTGCGACAGTGCGAGAGAAGGCAGAGGAGTGGTCACCGTCAGGGCGGTAACTGACGGCGCTCCCTCGGGTAAAGTGGCATCAGCATTAGCTGCACCTGTGTTAGAAACAAGATAAATCCTGTCAGGAAGGATTGCAGAATAAAAAGGGGGGACGGTAACCCAACAATTTACCTGACGACCCGCCAGCCGAAGCCGTGACGAGGGCGTTACTTGATGCAACGGTGGCGTCTTCCTCCTCCATTGAGACGGCCTCACCTCCCGTTGCCTCATCGCCCGACTCTACAGGAGTCGTCGTCACGCTCGCGGCGCTGGAAGACCATAAGGAACCGTAAGCAGGGAGAGCGATGATCGGAGCGGCGCCCGACTCTTGAGAAAGAGCGGCCATCTCTTGCTCAGCGACCATAGCAGCCGTCTCACCCGCTACCACTTCGGGCTCAGCGGTCACAGTCGTCTCGTCCATCGCTACCACAGGCTCGTCCGTAGAAGCCATTTCATCCACTGCTGCCTCAGGCTCGGCCGTAGCAACCGTCTCACCCGCCGCCCCTTCGGGCTCGGCATCGGTAGCCTTCTCGGGCATAGCAGTTGTGACTGTCTCGTCAGCCACTATCTCAGGCCTGGCAGCTATGGTTACATCACCCTCTATCGCCTCGGGTTCAGCCGCTACCTCCTCTACTGTCCCCTCAGGCTCGACGGTCGCCGCCGCTCCTCCAATAAGACTCGGCCCTGCAGGACAAGATATATAAGAACCGATAGTTTAAAACTTTGATAGCAAAGCCTCAAAAGCACATTACCTGAGACGGATTTACCGTTGGCTTCCCGAGCTGCACGTGCTGCCCGTCGATGAGCAGTAGACAAGGCGACCGGGAGCTCCTGTGAAGGAGTAGCAGCGGGAGTAACGGTGCTTGAGCCCGCTCCTGTAGCCAGAGCAGCACTGCGCTCCCTCACTGCGCGCCTCAGGCGCTTCCTTTCCTCCCGGGCCGTCACGACAGACCTTTTGGAGGCCTCCTTCAGCAAGGTGTTGTCGTCCGCGTTCAGGGTTGCCTCCAGAGCCGTCAAGGCATCCATCATCGTCTTTTTAAGTAGAGACTCTTGCGGTAATCCCGAAGAGGCCGGGACTTCGGTAGCTGACCCAGGGAGAATTCCCGCATCAGCTTGCGAGGTAGGTTTCGTGGTCCCTGCAATAAGATAAGCAAAGGTTTAGATTGGCCATAAAAAAGGAAAATGAAGACTTAATAAGCCGAGACGTACCAACGCCCAATAGAGCGCGATTCCTCTCTTCCTCCTCGAAAGTCCTGAGGGAAGCCGCCAGAACCTTCTCAGTAGTGAAGCCTGTTACAAAAAGAAGAATGTCAGTCAAGACATGACAATGAAGATATAATGCAATGACAAGAATATGACTAATATTTACTTGATTGTGCAAGGGCGGCTATTTTCGCTTGGTGGCTCGCAAGTTGTGCAGAAGCAGCAATAGCAGCGTCGAGGTCGGTGTCTTCTGGCGCTACGAAGAAACCCTCGTTGGTTCCATACTCACTTAGGCCTTCGGTAAGAGGGGCCTAAGGCTCTAAGCCGAGAACGGCATCCAGGGAAAGGACCGACTTCTTCTTCTTCTGCGCGCGAACCCCGGTTGCACCCAAGACCAACTTACGCTTCGTGGGCACCTTGGGACGGCGGGTCCCGATATCTGAGCCCACGCCAAATTCGGGTGAAGCTACATTTACCGTCTCCACGGGAGCACGGGGCACCGATGGCACATCCACCGTCTTTACAGGAGCATGGGGCAGTCCACACGTGGGGCTTAGCACACGTGGAGGCTCGACTGCAGCAACCTTTCTTAGCGGAGGGGGTACAGCGATCCGTCGCTTCAAAGGGACTTTACGAACACTGGCAGGAGGTGCACTTTTGCGATCAAGCAGCAACCGCCTTTCTTCCTTAATAACGGCGCCTGACGCATGAAGTGATGCAGCGCGTTCCGCATCCCCTCTTCAGTGGCAGTGGGTTCTAGCAAGAAAGCTTCCAGCGGCACTCCTTGATTATAGCTCAATTGTTGGGCAAAATGATGCGGATTATATCTCATGAAAAGTGCCGCATCATTTTGCTTAAACACCAGGAAGCCCGGTCTGATAGAATATAAATGGAGGGTCTCCCGAGCTGTCAGAACTGAGGCTCCATCTTTGAAAATATCCTGCAATGATCGCACTGTTGTGGTAGACTCTTTTCCGATGGTTAACACCTTGTCGGTGAAGGTCATCCCGTCTCCAACCGTGCGGGGACGAAGGAGCAAACCTCTAGCGTCCCGCGGTGACGGATTTACAATTGAGGCGCCGACCAATCGCATAATCCGAGGGAAGCTGCACCTGTCATAGAATGAAGGCCTTCTATGGATACCAAAAACACCAAGTGCATGTAGCTCGAGCCATGACATGAAGTAATGCATCGAGAAGTTCACTTGCTGTACTCCAGGTTCAGTAGTATCCGCCGCTTGACTAAGGCCGTAATACAAATGGGCTAAGCCAGCGACCCCGACAGCCACTTTCACCCCAATAGTCATTCGGTGAGCCGGATAAAACATAGATGGCCTCATGCGGCGAGGGTGCATCGGGAGTGCGAACCAACTCAACCATAGCCCAAGAAATCCCAAAAAGAATGCTTCCTCATCCATCCCAGGGACTGCAATCTCCGCAAAAGGAACAATCGGAGAGTTGGGAAGGAAGAAACTCTTCTGATTTGCCTCCGTCGATGGCAGGTTGTCCAAACCTAAGCCGAAAGGGTCGTCAAGCGTGGCGAATTTAACGGCCTCCTTTGAGAAGACTTTTGGGTGAAGGAAGCGAGCGATGAAATCCTCGAAACCAACCCCGCGACTCCCAGATTCGAGAAAAAGGCGCTCGTAGATATCCAACACTTTGATCAAACTGGGAAACTGGTGTTGAATAGCATTCACCGGAGTAAGGCCCATTATCACTGGCTTAGCACCAAAGACATATTCGTCTGTGGGAAGCAGCCCCTTATAATGCTCCCCTATGACCGGTAAGCCAGAAACTTCTGCAAATTCCTCTAAAGAGATTGACACTTCTCGGTCCAGCGAGAGGAAGGTGTGGGTAGGAATGTTCCACTGCTCCAGAAACGCCTTGACCCACCAGGTGGGAAGCATAGGATATTGGAAGAGAGAAGCTTAAACGGCAGTATATAACCCAAGCCTCATCAACCGCGACTTCTTCGCTGACAGAATGTAGCGGGCCCATTGCAGATAACCGGTCGGATGACGGGGAATCAGACCTATGTTATATGGTTTCCCCCACGGCCGCGCCTCGCCTTGACAAATACGGCGTCCCAAGGTATCTAAAACCATGGGAGGCTGAACGGGAATCAAAGCTATGGCGGGCTGAAGAAGGCCTTCCGAAGTTCGATTAACCATCTCTACGGCGTAGCTCACCGGGGGTGAGTTGGCGTAATGGATCGCCATTGTCATGCCCCGCTTCCCAAAATACGGAGTTCGAGGGGGTAGACAAGGCCAGCCATGCTCCTACGGTCAAGGAAATGTCCTGCCGTAGTCACACTTCGGCTTCTAGTTTTTCATGGTAAACAGTAAATGATGCGCAGGTAATGAGAAATGCAGTAACTGAAAGAAACAATGTAAAGACTGACCTGAAGTGGAACAAATGAATGTGACTCGGAATGGCAAGTCAAGAAGTCTGTGATGCACGTCTAGTTCTGGTCCAGGCTAAATCTTCTCCTCACACTGAGCATGCATACTCAGGTCGTCAGAGCGACACAATAGCAATATAATATGTATAAAAAATCAAGTGACAGTTCTAACAGTGATAATAGATGTGTGAAGCAGTAAATCAATGACATCATGAATATGAATATGCAGTAATCAATGCAGCGGAATAGTAAAGCAGTAGAACGATATGTCACGTATGTCAACACAGTATATAAGGAATATAAATGCCAGTATCCCTATCAGTCCCTAAGTCTCACTGCACAGGTCACTAAACCTATCGTCAGTCCAAGTGTGAGAGTCAACCACTCGCGAGTGTCCTCCACCCAAGGGTAGAACCCAAGGGCAAGGGACCACGGGCCCAACATATAACATGTATATCACGGTGTATATCACATACCTGTAAATCTCCATATATCTCCCTAAATATATAAGCCGGCATGGGACTCCCGAGATTCTGTTGAACTCACACCTGAACTACCCCACACCCCGTGGTCTACATCAAACGCTAACCATAACCCTAAATACTAATCGATCCGTGACAAGTCCGCGCGAGAACTGGAGGCAGGACCTCCATCAAGCACGTCCCGACTAATATCTAAGATAAATGGCAGTGTCGGATGCCTTCTCTGTGACACCCGTGCAAGCACTTCCATAAGTGTCCCATACCACTTATAGTCACACGTACACGCATCCCACAGACGTCGACAATGCAATAGAATAATAGGGTCACTGATTGTGTACAAGTACGTATCACTTTCACTTAATCACGGATACACGAACACTGACGTACTTGCCACAATCATCACTAAAATCTAACACTGGGTAAATGCACGATATCACTAGATTATCACTACAATGATATGGGTATGATATGATGCGTGAACAGTATATAAGCACAATTAAGGTATCATAAAAACAATATTCTATCACTTGCACGCTTTATCATGAAACGTACGTATATAATTTAGCGAAACGATAAACAGGTAGTAATTAGTATGTTCAGTTGTCTATCCATCGAATTTAGTTTCAAGCCAATCGGGTTCCAGGATCATTAATTATAACCATTTCATTTTAAGCGTTCGCGGCTGGAAATCCGGTTTCAGAATCAGATGTCCGTATCGCAACGCATTTTAACACCAGTTGGGATCAGAATTTAGCGACACTACAGTTGAATGAATTCTAGTGTTTTCAGTAAGGTTTTCAACGCAATAGACGGATCTTCGATCGCGTCTGTACGTCAGGAGATATACACTGTTTACTATTAATATGTCAATCCTGATTCTGTTGGGACTGTTATGCGTCCCGATCTTCTAAATTACAGATTAAATATCAAACGGTAACGAAACAGAATGAAACCAATTGTGTTGTCTAGCTAACAGATTTACCTATAATAAACAGTGGAGTTCCGCAACCTACGAGTTAAGGAAATCCTGTGGTACCCAATACGGAACAGCAAGCAACGACTGGAGTCGCTCTGGACTGCAGTCCAGAGTCGCACTCCGATACGAATATCATCATAATTTAAGTACAGGAATATCAGAAAACCAGTATAGAATTAAAGTTCATTGGGTCGGCTTCGATTTGAGCCCTCGAACGTACCATTCTAGTGTGTATATGATTTATGGTGAATTTAACGGTTTTCAGGTACAATAAAATTCCAGTTTTACGGTTAAACTTGGGGGTGGTTGTTTTAGTCGTTAACGGTCATATTTTCCAGCGAAACTTGCACAAGATATTCATCACAGCAAGGGTCAAAGTAATTGATCCAGTTCCGCCAATTTAGAAAAATATTTCCTTTGGGATCATATATCAAACGGTTGCATAGTGTAATATATCGAAGATGTTTAGTATGAAATTTATAAGATTATAGTTTGTAACAAATACTAAATAGCATGTAGCAAGTAGGGAACTTGCCTGAACACGTATCGACGATGGTACGGCAGCGACGCGGCACGGTGGTGACTAACAGCTACGGCAACGGCGGGACGCAACAAGACCACGACGAGGCTTAGCTAGGCTTAGGCTTGTGTCGTGGGGCTCGACGCGGTGGAGCTTGGCTCGGAGATGGAGACGGGGCAGCTTCGGACGACAGCAACGATCTCAGGCGATGGCCGACGACGCAGAGGGCTCGGGTAGCAGTTAGGAGTTATGGTTGGGTGGCCGGTGATGGGTCGGCCTTGGGCTGCAGGGGTCAGCTAGAGGGTGCAGTTATTGAGGGGGCTCATTGATGTTCGCGGCAGTGAGGAGGTCGTCTTAGGGCTGGTGGCGACGAGATGACCGGAGTTGCGGAGATGGTGGCCGGAGCTAGGAGGTTGGAGACGGCGAGGAGCACGGTGGAGGTCGGTTCTTGGGTTGAGGTCGGGTATGCAGGTGAGGTGAGGAGGGGCTCGGGGTTTTGGAGAGAGGAGAGAGGGAGGAAGGCAGGCGAGGGTGATGTCGGCGGTGGCGGTGATGATCGGGGGATGATCGACGGCAGTGGTGTGAGAAGCTTGGATGGGTGCGGTGAGGAGAGCTCGACGAAGGGTTGGTGCTCGGGTGCGACGAGGCTGAGGGCAAGGGTGAAGATGATGAGGTGAAGGCGAGCGACGGTGAGATGATGAAAGAATGGGAATTGGTCGTCGTCGTCGTCGCCGGGAGTTGAGTGCAGGGACTCAAGAGTGTGAGAGTAAGATAGGAGGAGGAAGGAGAACGAGTGAGAAAGAACGGAGGCGACGGGGGTTAGAGAGGGGGTGCGCACGTCAAGGTAACGGCGCACGAGTCGTGAGGAGAACGGCAGCGCGTGGGCGTGGGAAGCGGCGGAGATCGTGGATCGCACGCGCGAGATTAGGAAGAGAGCCGTTGGGAAGAAGGGGGTGTAGAGAACGGGTCGGGTCGGGTTCAAGACGCGGGCGCGGAGGCTGGGAGTGGGCTAGGGGAGACTGGGCCGGGCTAAATGAATTTCCCTTTCCTTTTCTCTGTGGGCTGAAGACGACTTGGGCTGAGGAAATCAAAAGAAAAGGAAAAGAAACCGGGCCAGAGGCTTAAAAGAAATCCATTAGGGAAAAATAGAAACGGGCCGGGGAAAAGATTAAGGGATTCATTTGGTTTATTAAGAAAGGAAAAACTCAATTAATAGGAGATGGGCTGACTCGGTGGGCTGGGGGTTTTAGCTAATGAAGAATTAAAGAAAATAGAAAAAGAGGGCCGGGCCAGCACAATAATTCGAATGATTAAGTTTTGGGGAAAAGTGTGGGCTCGGGCTGGGCTGAAGGGACTGAAAATAAGAGAAAATAATGGGGCCGACTGCTTGGAAATAATTTGGGACAAAGGTAATTAGGATTAGGGTTTGGGTTCAAATGGGGTTTGAAAAATAAAATATAATAATAAATTTATAGATAAAATAAATAATTCCTAATTAAGAATAAAGAGAATTCTAAAGTACAAAATATGGACTTTGGTATAAAAGGGGCCGGGTGTTACAGCCATGATGGGCTCCGAGGGTACCGCGCACGAAAATCTTTATCAACCCCTAATAATCTGATTGTACCACGACCCCCAAAGGTGAAGATTCTTATGTTCCGGATCATGGTCTCTGATCAAAGCTAGGACCTCCCGGTCTACAGGTGCTCCAGGAAATCCTCCCTCTGAACGAACGAACGGAAACGAAGCATCGAAAGACATATTGCCTACAAAAAGGAGGGACAGAAGTCAACTGTCAGTGCTTCAATTTAATCTGATACTTGGTACTTTAAAAAGTTGTACTACACTGCAATGCAGTGGAAAGGGGACCAAAGGGGGACCCACAAAATCCAGATGACAATGCATCAGTTAATAAGACAGCCTCATCATTGGATGAGACTGTCAATTAATGAGAAAATCCTCAAAGAATATTCTCACTAAATGAGAAATCTCTCGAGACAAGGAGAAAATCTCCCTTTCAAAGCAAAGCTCTGTCACAGAGTGACACTTGTCAAACTCTGGTCACGAGGGAATAAAATTCCTTAAAAGTGCCTAGCTCTGTAATAATGATGGAAAATCCATCAAAAAAAAATTAATTCCTACGAATTAAAGTTCTGGGATCTTAAAGATCCATGAAAAAACTCTTAAGAGTTCTTCATCAAAAGATCAAAATATCTATACATTGTCAATGAGCAAAACTCTGTTCATGGGTTAAGAAACCCTGAAACGAGATCTCTTTAGATCTATGGATTCTTGAGAGCAAAGCTCTGTTTATGAAACCCCAAAGGGGTTTTTCTTTAGATCAAAAGATCTATGAGAGCAAGGCTCTATTAATTAGAATTAATTTAATTTAATTTAAATTTTTACCTAAAATTTTCTAGAGTTTAACTCTTGAAGTTCTTGAAAATGAGAGCAAGGCTCTGAAAAATAAAAATCTTGAGAAGATGATAATCATCTGAGGACCAATGGTCCAATTTATAGGCGCTGAAGCGCCTCCTCAAATTCTGAGTTGATCCAAGGGCTCAGATGTTGCCACCGGGGCTCTCACGTGTGCGCCACGTGAGCGCAACGGTGGGGGGGCATTTGTTTCCCCCAACCAGAGCAAAGCTCTGTTTGAATTTCAAAATTCAAAAATTGGAAGCAACGCTTCAGATCACTTACGCTCTGCGCTGCGCGCCACGTGTTAAACACAGGCTCGCTAGCGCAGTTGGGCTGCGCTCTGCGCTGCGCGCCACGTGTCAAACGCAGGCGCGCTAGCGCCATGGAAAGATCTTTCCAATCTTGTTAAAAACAAGAAGATCGCCTTTTGTAAAACAGAAACGCTAGGATCAAAGATCCAACGGTGGGGAAATATCCCCAGATCAATCAGAGAAAGATCTCTGTAACTGATTTAACAAATCAATTAGCCCTATATAAAGGACACAAGACTCCAAGTCTCAGAGATATAAAAAAAAAAGAGAAAACCCTCTAAAAACTTTGAGAAAAACTCAAAGAAAAAGAAAGGCAAGGTTTTGAAGAAAGAAGA
Organism: Agapanthus africanus; assembly: GCA_030015575.1. Classification (NCBI taxonomy): domain Eukaryota; kingdom Viridiplantae; phylum Streptophyta; class Magnoliopsida; order Asparagales; family Amaryllidaceae; genus Agapanthus; species Agapanthus africanus. The sequence goes on along the minus strand of CM057337.1, from coordinate 1,009,866,953 downwards.
TCATCTTCTTCATCTTTAAAGGTAAAAAATCAAATTCTTGGAAGAACAGAGATGAAATAACTTCATTAAAAGAGAAGAATCTCTTCTAAAAAGATCAAAGATCTAAGAACAAGATCAAGATCTTCAATAAAAAGAAAAAGATCAAAAAGATCCAATCAAAAAAAATAAAAAGAAGTAATTTACTTCATTCTTAGATCTTTTGATCTATATAAAGGCACAGCCTTTTGATGAGAGTAAGAACCATTGGTTCTTGAATCTTGAGGTAGAACCTCTTTCGAGAGAACAAACAATTTGTTCTTTGATCTTAATTTGATCAAGATGCGCTCTGCGCTATTGGACAGTGCCTTACACTTTTGAAATACGCCTTTGCGCTCCTTGGACTGGCGCACTGCACCAGAGCGCGCCACGTGTCAACTACAAAATGATCTGCGCTTTGCGCTTCTAAAAATAGCGCACTGCGCTCTTGGATTGGCGCATAGCACCAGGGCGCGCCACGTGTCAGCAGCGCACTAGCGCAGCGCACTGCACTAACAGACTTGCGCTTAGCAGAGCGTGACACGTGTCACCTCCACATGCGCTAGCGCCTTGCGCTCTTTAATTGGCGCAAAGCGCCTGACAAGCCACGTGGCGCACTATTAGACCGCTATAAATGCTATGCATTTAATTACAGAAAAGGCCGAGCCCAAATAAAGGCTCAACAGCCAGAACAATAAAACGTTCAACTCATATCAACTGAGCCCATATGCTCATAAACCTTCAAACAGACTTTAGTCCAAAATTGGACTATAGATCTCCCAACTAACATTGGTTCAAGGGTACATCTCTGAACTCCTCTGATATTGGTCGTTGTAATCCTTCAACGTCTTCAGAGAGGTGACGGGTCCCAACAGCCATACATTCCATGGACCACCATGTCCCTAAACTGGAAATCGACCGCGATGTCACTAAACTAAACAACAGAGCCCAATTGCTCTCTTGTCGGATCCAAACGATCCCGTTAAGTTGATCTTAGTCTAGAATTAGACTAATGTATCCTTAACAAACGTTTAAGTTGATCTTAGTCTCAAATAAGACTAACGTATCCTTAAACCAAACCCCCATACCCAAATCTAAGAAAATACGGATTTGGACTAATCCACGCCCTACGGGCGACAACATAAATTAGTCTCCGTATACAATCCACAGGCAACCAAACACAAAACAAACACCCACGACACGAAGTGACCATCTGGAGAAGGAGAAAGTTGTTGTCGCGATGCGGTAGCGTAATTAACTGCAGGGGCTTGCGCCTGCAGGGAAGAGCGTCCCCACAATCAAAAACTCCTCAAGCGAGGGGGAATCTGATAAAGTCTGCTACATCGGCCGCATTCGTTTAAACCTTCGATACACTGTGCCATAAATCAACTTGGCATCTTCGGAGAGGTGGACGGATAACACCAATTAGCATCTGCCCCGAATTTCAGGCAAAGACGTTCTCCGTGTCTCTTGCCGCGTCTTTCGGTGGGGAACATGCTGACACGTGGCGCGCCCTGGTGCTATGCGCCAATCCAAGAGCGCAGTGCGCTATTTTTAGAAGCGCAAAGCGCAGATCATTTTGTAGTTGACACGTGGCGCGCTCTGGTGCAGTGCGCCAGTCCAAGGAGCACAAAAGCGCATTTCAAAAGTGAAAGGCACTGTCCAATAGCGCAGAGCGCATCTTGATCAAATTAAGATCAAAGAACAGTGATCACCACATGCTTGATCATGGCAGAAAGACAATACAATCTTGAACTCATTATTAGGTACATATCGGCGAATGATCTGATCGGGACAATATTTAAATAAATAGGGTTCGTCCCAGTAAAAGTATTTTACTTGGGATAGAAATCGGTGATTGTCTTGATTTGACCATTTGCTGGGTAGAAGTCCTGTTGCTAAATAATTCACAATATCAGTGAACCAAGGTTCGCAAGATATGGTCAAGAGATATTCGTCTGGAAAAGAACCGTTTATTGGTAAGGTCAACGTTGGTGAAGAAAAAAGCCGTTAAAGATAGTCGGCTACGACATTTTCATATCCACTTTTGTCTCATATGACAAGATCAAATTCTTGTAGCAAGAGATTCCAACGTATTGGCCTAGACTTAGCATCCTTCTTTGATAAAAGATGTCTTAAAGTGGAATGATCGGTGTAAACTACTACCGAAGAGCAATTTAAGTAGGGCCTGAATTTTTCTAATGCAAATACAACTACCAAGAGTTCTTTCTCGGTGGTTGTATAATTCATTTGGGTATCATTCAAGATCCTACTCGTATAATAAATTATATGTAGCATCTTATCGATGTGTTGTTCCAAGACCGCACCAATAGTAAAGTCAGATGCATCACACATAAGCTCAAAAGGGTGATTCCATTCTGAAGATGACATAATGGAGCTGTAGTGAGAGAACGTTTAAGTGATTCAAAAGAAGCCATGCAATCCGAGTCAAATTTCTTGGCCAAGAGAAGAGTTAAGGGTCTAGCAATTTTGCTAAAGTCCTTAATGAATCTTCTATAAAACCCAGCATGACCAAGAAAGGACCGTATATTTTTGACGCATTTGAGAGGAGGAAAATTGAAAATGACATCTATTTTAGTTTTGTCTACCTCAATGCCTTTTCGTGAAATGATATGCCCTAAGACAATACCTTCTTGAACCATGAAATGATATTTTTCTCAATTCAAAGTTAGATTTTTATCCTTACAGGGGGTAAGAACAGCGTCAAGATGACGTAAGCATTCCTCAAAAGAGTCCCCAAATATGGAGAAATCGTCCATAAATATCTCCAGAAAATTCTCGACCATGTCCGAGAATATCCCCCATCATACACCGCTGAAATGTAGCGGGAGCATTGCATAACCCAAAGGGCATGCGCCTATAAGCGAAAGTACCGAAAGAACAAATAAAAGTTGTCTTATCTTGATCCTTTTCGGCGATGGGATCTGGTTATAGCTGGAGTATCCGTCCAAAATACATTAGTACTCATGCCTGGCTAAACGTTCCAACATCTGGTCAATGAAAGGTAGAGGGAAGTGATCTTTCTTCATCGCGGTATTGAGTTTTCTATAATCAATACATACCCGCCACCTGGTTTGGGTGCGTGTTTGAATCAACTCATTAGCCTTATTAGTTATGACCATGATGCCAGACTTTTTAAGGACCACATGAATAGGACTTATCTATTGGCTATCAGATATTGGGTAAATTATACCATTATCTAAGCATTTGACAATTTCTTTCTTCACCGCCTCTTTTATGATGGGATTCAACCTTCTTTGTAGGTCACGGGCTGGTTTGACCTTATCCATCAAATGTATATGATATTCAACAATTAAGAGACTAATCCCTTTGATGTCCGCCATTGTCCAACCAAAAACATGCCGATTCGATCTCAAGACAAACAAAAGAGCTCGCTCTTACTCTAAAACTAGAGAAGCTGATATGATAACGGGCAAAGACTCATTCTCACCTAAATATGCATATTTAAGATGAGACAGCAGTGGCTTGAGATCAAGTGTCGGCGGAGAGATGATAGAAGGCAGGGTAAGGGAATGATACTTAGACTCCATAAGAGGTTCATAGCTAGCATAAGAGATTGACTCGGATAGCTCAACTAACTTGTTCGACAAGTCAAAGGATTCGAACTGGGAGTATACTTGTCGACAGAAGGGTCCCGTGAATCAACATCATCAAGGAAAGTGGACCCTTCGTATTCCGTATTAGTGTAAGGAGTAGTTGGATCAAACAATAACGCACTAGTGGCGTCGAGATCATTATCATAAAACTCCTTAAATTCGCAACTGTCAGAAGCTATCGTTGACAGAACATACATCAATCATATGAGCAGAAGGTTCGGAGGGTTGACTTCCTACCCTGAAAATATTAAGTTCAATTGTCATCTTTCCAAAGGATAGGTTCATGGAACCGTTACGACAATTGATTACTGCATTCGAGGTTGCGAGAAAAGGTCAACCAAGAATCGCCGGGATTTGGTTCCGTGGGTTCACCACAGGCTATGTATCTAAAACTATAAAGTCTACAGGGAATATAAATTCCCTGACTTTGATCAATACGTTCTCTAGCTCACCCCTAAAGTGGGTGATAGATCGATCGGCCATCTGGAGAGTGCAGTGTGTAGGTTTCAACTTTTCTATGCCTAATTGCTCATAAATAGAATACGGGAGCAAGTTAACACTAACACCTAAATCGAGTAGAGCGCGATTGATGTTTTTACCCCCAATAGTTATAAAAATTGTAGGACAACCGGGGTCCTTATATTTCTTAGGCAAATGTTGGGTAAGAGCATTACTCACATTACTCGCTGAGAAAATCTTTTTAAATACTTGAGTTTTCCGTTTCTTAGTGCACAAGTCATTAAGAATTTTCGCATAGGATGGAACTTGTTGGATAGTATCTAAGAGAGGAATATTAATGTTAACTTGCTTAAACATTTCCACAATCTTCTCCATTTGCGGACTTGGTTTGATGGGCCTCAACCAGTTTGGAAAAGGAGATTTATTAACAGGGGTTGGGTCCAACTCTTGTGGAGAAACTTGTGGGGATGGAATGGATCCTAAATTGGATTTGGGGTGGTCTGAGATGGTGACTCATTCAAAGAAGTAGACTGACGGTTCGATATAGACTCAGAAGAAAATGTTAGATTAGACGAAGTAGAAGTAGAGGTAGTAGCCGGGTGTCATCTAAATCATCAACTTGTTCACCAACATGGTTATTCAGCACTCTTCCTTATCTCAACGTAGTTACAGCACCCACGTTATGATTTTGTTGGTTAATGACAATGTTAGAGCTTTGTGAGTGGCCGGGATTTGGTAAAGGTTGAGATGGAAACTTCCCTTTCTCTCTCTCACTCATCACGGCATTTAACTGTGCAATTTGTGCTTCGATCGATTTTATGCTTTCACCGTGGGAAGCAGTGTGTTGCACTAGCGTTTGGATAGAAGATGTTAAATTAGCCGATGTTTGTGCGGATTGTTTAATAAACGTTTCTAAGTTTCTTTCAAGTGCAGAGATTTTATTGGTACTGGCCGTTGGAATATTAGTCTGTGGTTGGAAAGAATTGTTATAAGAGGCAAACTTGTTGGCCGGATTTTGGAAAGATTGCGGTTGAAATGGCTGCTGAATTTGTTGTGGTGGCTGTTATTGCTGTGGAGGAGACCTTTGATAATTATTTTGACTTGGGAACTGATTTTGATTTTGAGTTTGGTTTTGGTTCCAAGAAAAATTAGGATGATTCCTCCATCCCTGATTATATATGGATGAATAAGGATCGTTTCTAGGTCGTTGCTGAAAAGTAGCATTAGTTTGTTCTTGACCTTGAGACGGAGGATTCAAAGGGAATTCTTCCGTTAAATGTGATGAGTCAAAACAACAACTACACATGGTTTTGGGGAGCATAACTTGGTTTAGAGAGGCTGAAGAGAACTTGCTTTCCATAGCTTCGAGTTTCTTTTGCATCACAGCCATTTCGGCTTTCATTGTGATGGAAGCGTCGAGCTGATGGATTCCTGCCCTAAATGAAGACGATATTGTTAGTCTGGTGCTCTCCCACTGTAATGTTTGTTCGGCGAAATCTTTCAGAAATTGCCACGCTTCCTCGTCGCGTTTTGACATGAAATGACATTGACAAATGGTTTCTAGCATTTGTTTTGTCGCTGGATTGATACCCTCATACATAATTTAGCAAAGTTGACATCTTTCGATTCCGTGATGAGGGCATTGGATAAGAAGATTTTTAAACCGTTCAAAGCATTTCCAAAAGGGTTCGTTGGGATGTCGGGAAAACTGATTAATCTCGTTCCGAATACGGGCAGTCTTATGATTAGGATAAAATTTCTTAAGGAATGCCTTAACGAATTCATCCTATTTAGTGATAGAAAGTGAGGCGGTGCTATAAAGCCACTTCTTTACGAGATCGCACAAGGTAAAAGGTAGAAGACGTAATCGTATAGCATCCCTTGAAAGTTGGGTGGTGCTTATCATTGCACATACGTTTTCGAATTTGGTTATAAAAACGTATGCATCTTCAGATTCAATTCCGTGAAATTTGGGCAACAAGTTTATGAAGTGGGTTTTAATTTTGAAATTATCCTTATTGGCTGGTGGAAGAGACAGACACGTAGGAAGGGGTCCGCGTACGGGGTAGCATCGGTCTTGAAGAGCGATGCGTGGTGGATTCTGAATTTGCGCACCTGAGGGTGGTGGAAATGTGGTGTTGTTAAGACCCAGTGGAGGTCCGTCCATCTCGGGAATTGTGGTAGGTGGAGAAGATAAAGAGGTGAAGAAGTATCGACATCAGAGTCGATAGCAAAAACGCGGACTAGACGGGCACTAGAATTTCGTGTCCAGCCGATCATGCACTAAGCAGGTTTAGTGCACGTGGAAGCGTGTGATAACGTGTGAGAACGATTTTAAAAAGGGTTTGCTGCTTTTTTTTTATAAAAAATGACGAAAGTGAGGCTTGACTCAACCAATCACAAAATGCATAATTAGTCCTTAGAGCTAGGGTCACTTAGGTCAAGTCACAGACCGCTCCTAGACTTCCAAAAGACAAGACGTAAGATCAATCCTCCATCACCTCCTTATCAGTCTTGCAGTCAGGTAAGTGCCAGGTAAGTGGGAGGTATCCACTATACGAATTACCGAAATAGCGGGCCTAATTAAGTAAGCACTTTCCTTAGTCACACTTGCCTAAGACACCACAAAAGAAATGCGGATAAGCAATAGATTACCCACGACCCTCCTTTGTCCTAATTGAACTCAAATATCCTTAGAGGCTTGGTCTATATATTTTTTATTAATATATGTTGATAGTATACTCGTTTGTGATTTTCGGGGCCCAGAAAAGGTGATGAAATCCCTACCTAATCTGAATTTGGATTTATTGCCTCTTAATGTCCGCTTTAAATATGCAAAATGACCCAAAATCAAAACACGCAAAAAAAAAAATTTAGCGACGCTGTTTGCAAAGAATCCTGCAGGTAAAAACAGTTTATTGGAGATTTAGAGGAGAGAGAGGGATGATACGAGAATACCAGAGAAATTTGGGGGCCTAACTCCTCACTACGGTCGCAAAAGCACCTCTGGGCCGCGGTTTCGCCGCCAAAAGCACCCCTGGGCCATGGTTCCGCCGCCTCTTGATGAGTTCTTCTCTTCAAACTTCTTCAGAGAACTCCAATGCTCTTCTGGTCCAAGTTGAAAGTCTCTAAATCTCTGTTAGCTTGCTCCAATTACTCCAGATGTCCTTGCAAAACTCGCACAAGAATTGTTAAAAACACAAAATGCGGTTTTAGTTCTCTTTTTTATTTTTATTTTTTCTGGTTTTTATAAGAAATCAACCCGAATAATAAGAAAAATAATTACGACCGTTTCTCCGGCAACGACGCTATTTGATTGATTCGTGAAAATGTGTGTATGTGTATGTTGCAAATAACCGCAATCAAGACGGTATCGCAAATAACTAGCCGCGATGAGTACGGGTCGTCCGCAGGGAAAAGGTGAATTTCTTATCTTGCTTTAGACGAGTTGATAGAAGAAGGTGAGTTGTTTTTCGTTTTACACTAGGATGGTTAGAAAATTTTATAATAGAAAGGCTTCTAGGGTTTATAGGATTTAGTGGTTAATGGATAAAGTAAAAAAATAATTCTTTTTATCTTTTAATTATTTAATACTAAAGAGATAGTGATGAATATGGATTAGAATTCTTGGAGGGAATTAGGGTTTCCAACTACTGTCCCTTGTCCTTCCATTGATCTCTATTTATCTCAAGCCCTTAACAAAACGATTATTAACGAATTTCAAATCGTGGTTGTGACTATAATGAATTGATAGCGCGCCCGATAAGAGGGTTAACATTCATTTTGCTAAATTTTATAAACATTAAAACTTTTAAAAAGAATTTAAGTTATAGTTTTCATCCATTATTCTACCCTATCCTACAAACCTTAGCAACTAAGAATTTACTCGCTCATGGATATTAGCGTAGTAAAAGAGAGGTGGAAGATGAATGAAATCATAATTAAAAATTAAAATCGGTGTAAGTAATGCAGAAAAGTAATGCGGAAAGTAATACAGAAAAGTAATGCGGAAAGTAAATGAGACAAAAATTAAAAGAAAAAACTATCTTGATTGATCAACCAGTACATTACAAATTGCTTGCTGAAAACCTAAATTATAAAAACCTAGTTGCTCGCTAGATCTCTCTCTAGATCGATGGGTAGATGAATTTTGAATTTTTTATGTCTTTGATAGACAGCTCTCGGTTTTTTATATAGTCTCTGAAATTAGAAACCCTAGATTCCATATTGAAGTAGGTATAAATACGATCATGCCCCTGAAATCTCAGATCCTACGGCTGTCATACAACCGTGGAACCGTCGTCCATGGCTTAGTTTGACCGCGGATCCACCGCCATCTTGTGGGTTGGAGCTTCCAGATTTTTCCTGGTTTCTTCTCTCGATATTTGGAGATTCTCTTGATACAAATATTCTGAAAATATTGCTCTTAGTCTTTTTCGTTACTAAATTCTTCGATTTGCTCCTAATATTCGGCAGATTCGGTTTGATAATCCGATTTGATGTGGATCTCCTACTTGTATTTCAGACCTGAGCTAATCTTATTATAATATCTGCACAATATCTCAAATCATTTTATTAGTAGCATTTGTTATTTTTGAGATATTATTCTAACCATTTATATGATATGATATTTTAAGAATATTGATTAGGAATATTTGATATGATATGCATATTTTAATATGAATATTTTATTTAAATATTATATACATATATTTTCCTTAATTATATTAATTATAAACGAAGAAACATATGATAATAATCTTTTTACAAATAAACCCACATATGTTCTTTATTTACAATTAACACATTTTAGTAATTAATAATAGTAGAGAAAATGTCCATAAAAATATGCAGTAAATTTGAATGATCATCTACTCTGAAATATTGATGCTCAGTCTCGATACTCCCACGACTAAGAACATTTAAGGATGTGCTTATGGACTACCCAGCTCTCATAAGTATGATTGTCATCACAACTCTAATAGTCAAGCAAAGATCCTACAGCCTTTATCATTATGTATTATCGACACGTAATAACGAGTAAAACATATACATATTAATGATAAAGATAAAGAAGATAGCAAACTTTCCTCTCGAGCAAGACTGTTCTAACTGTATAGGCCCTCCTTCAATTACTATAGTTGCCTACATGCAATTACAATAATTGCCTTGAGAGAACTATATCCAACAATCTCCCACTTGCACTTAAGGCCAACTATTGCGGTATCTCATACCCACAGCTCATGTGCTACCGAATCCCCAACTTCTCTACTAACGGCTCGTGTGTTCGAGAAATAGCCTCAATGAGTGGATCCTCTATAATATTTCTAATATTATCTCTCTATATCTCAACTGCATGGAAATCAACTATCTCTCGAAATGAGCAATACCTGCTTTAGAATTTTTCTAGATACATGATGGGACCAAGTTCACAAATGAACACTTTTATCCAGCAAATTTCTTGGGCTATATCCTTGCTAATTATAGTCAGCATTCTGCGCCATGTCTACCTCAGTATTTTGCTTAGAACCCTGTCCAATATATCGTCCCTCAGAAAAGGGTAAACTTATAACTCTGACAGCCACTCTTTCATCCAGGTCATCTTGGAAGCCAAAACTTGTAACCGCCTCTTTTAGAAGGCTGTCATTATCATATACCAAAAATATCCTCTTATGTTTTTCATTACTTCCCTTTTTCTCTCCGGGATTAGATTAATATCTGCTTATTATAATAAGTGTAAAAACAACATCTGGTCTGGTATATGACATCGCATGATTGACCTAATTGCCAAAGCAATTGAAATTTCATTCATGCAAATCCCTCTCTTTATCAGTCTAGAAGACATTTTTTTAGAAATGGTGACTCCATCACATGCAAGTAAACTACTATGCCAGGATTCGTCCATTCTAAACTCTTTTAGAATGGTGTCCAAGTACCCGGATTGGGACACTTCACAAATCTAGATCTATCGATATAGATCTAGTTACCAGAATCCCTGATATATTATCTAGATCTTATGTGGAGAAACACCTGTGAGATCCATAGTTTTACCGATTGTAGTATAGGAACATCACTTCCTATCATGAGTATGTCATCCAAACACCAGGACAATACTCACTACATCTTTCTTACTAGATTCATCTGTTATTTTGATGAAGTTAAACACCTTGACTATTACATCAAAACAGATGATCCGTCTCCGTTATGCCCGCTTTAGTCTATAAATAGATATAAACAACTTGCACACCTTCCGCTGCTCCCGCTAACTACAATAACCCTCTGGCAGATTCATATACACGTGCACTTCTAAATACTTATTTAGAAAGACGTTATATTCATCCACCTGCCAGATCTCATAGTCATGACTAGCAGCAGTGATAAGTAGGTTCATCATCACTATGATGCTAACCTCCCTATCACCGTCTACGAAAAAGCTAAAGTATCTCTCGGATGGCTGAGGTCACCTACAAAAATCTGCGGAGTGGCTAATGGTTTATCGGTCCAATTGAATCTTTAGGTCCTACTGAATTTTCAGTCACCGTTTGTGGTTCTGGAATCATTTTCAGTTCTAACATACTCCCACTAATTTCTTTTGCAAAGAAGTCCTTTTTATAAAAAGGTGGCGAGTCAAGAACAAAACAATTTTTTATCTTGAAAATAGTAGAAGTTAAACCCTTGCTAAAGTTTGGAATAATCCAAAAATTGCCATTACTGAAATGTGCCTTGAGTATATCCGGGTTCTGCTTTTAAACAAAAATCAGAAAACTCCATAGCTTAAAAATATCAAGATATGCTATCATTCTATGCCCATATAGAATCTAAGACACTAATTTAGATGGAACCAGATTCAAATTTTATGCAACTTTATCCAGTGCATATTCTCAAATGGAAGAAGGCCATGCAACATTACTTATCAAAGAGCGCACCCACGGATGAGTAACCTGAGAAAGAATCAATATTCTCAATATTACTATGACGGAATACCTGGCATAAGTATTTACATTTTCGATCACTTTGAAGAATCATGATACTACCAACGTATGGTTCTCTACTTTATTCTTATACCCTATGAAATTTTAAAATCTTTAGACCTTGAATTTCAACGAATGCATGTCTAAAAACTAGAGAACTCATAGGCAGAACAGAATGAAGTGAGAGTACCATCCCCTTGTCCTAAAGGACATCGGAAAACATATATTATCATGTATAAGTCCCAATTGAGTTTACTAATTCAAACTCCGTGTGTTGTAAATTGAAAACTATATTTTGATTAAGAACGTCTATATCGTTATTTAATGTATCTTAACTTATCCTCAACTGATAAAAGTAAATTTCTAAAACATATTTTCAAAATTTATTTCTCACTTTATTAAATACAGATATATCATTTTAAAAATTGGTGCATAATAACGGTTATTCAAAACCAAATATTTGCCTAAGGAAAAACTAGGCGATTTTCCCAATAAACACCAATTACTACGAATTTAATTATTAAGAATCAAATCACCCATCCTCAATACTCTGCTCCTTCTCAGAATCTATAACGCCCTACAGATATGAGATTCCAATCCGATATACACATACCATGGGGTCAGAATTAATTGGGAAAAAAAGTTTTCAATTAAAACTATAGAGGAAAACCGAAACATTAAAATTTTCAAGGAGTGGCTGGGTATTCCTAGTAATACCTCTTCCACTGCCCAGAATCATGACACTAGTTGCTATTTTCTTTGCCCTCATTTCAATCTCTTTATATGTATCTACATCTTAGCTTCTGTACACCATACTTAGGCTAGTTGGTTTTCTTCCATCCCTACTTTTCAGCACCAGTCTAAGGTTTGGAAGAAGACTATCTAACAAGCATAACTGGTGTACTCTTTTAATACAAGAAGCTCATAACTTGAGAGAATGTGAAGAAGAAGAGACAACAGAATTATCCAATTCAATTTTCTCTAGAACCCGTGGCCATCCTCGACTGAAGCAACTTCTTCGAGTTCGAATATAACTATATGAGATGGCCATTCCAAACAATATGAATTTCCGTAGTGACACAGAGTGTTCTGGAGAATGCAAAGAGTAAAGTAGGAGTGGCAGAGATATATGCGATTTTTTGTGAATTATGACAAACCAAAACCAGAGTTTGTAAAAAGGTTCGGTTAACTTGGTTTATAAGTTTTAGTTTAAGGTAAGTCATGGGTCACTGCCAAAGTGAGAGAAAAGAAATACTCAGGGTATACTCTATCAAGATTAGATTGGTTAATTAATATATCTAATCAGGATGGCTCCCACTGTTTCCTCGAATTCTCCTTCAAACCCTAGAAGGAGAACTAGTTGGAATCATTTACACCTTACAAGTTCACTAACCGTTCAGCCAGGCTAGTATTGGTACTCCGAGGGAGGCTCCCCGTGGTTTCGTATGGATCTAATTAAATAATCCCGTTTCCACAGAGGCATAACTCCGTTAACACCTTATAGACACCTACTGGGTTAGCTAGTTGTAAAGTGAAAATATCCCGGGAGTAATTCTTACTTATCAGTAGGAATCGGGACCCAACTATCATCATATGATAATCTTGATGGAAGCCAACCAAAGTCACCACACTCCAGAAGGTATGCGCATATTTGGCAAGTTTTCCATATATTTGAAACACCCGATATGGTATTTACCCCAAGCGTCTTATGACCTTGACAGAGGCTAACATATCATAAGTCGCAAACCAAGTTCAACCCTTCATTATTTTTATTAATTTAGACCCACCCGTACGAGTCCTTGATAGAGACCAAAATGACCGTGCGACTATCCTAGATAATCACATCTTTATGCATAGAAAAGCAACACCTAGCTACCGCACAATACGCCTTGACAGAGGCCAACATACGTAGCACGAATACCATGCACTACTAATCTGAAATGACGGAGGGTTCCGGCTGGTTTTTGGCGAAAACCCCCTTAAAGTAATGAACTTGATATCGTTGAAGGAACTCAAGTGGCTTTGAAATGGAGTAGTTTAGGCTCCGCTTTTAAAACAATTTGTTTTATAGAAAACCGAATGGTTTTGAAGAAAACCGAGTAGTATTAAAATTTGGTTCCAACAATATCATTTAGGTTTATTTACTTTGCATTAATTCAAATTAATGCACTCCCATCATTTAAAGTTTCTAGCCACAACAGAAACAACCAAAATAGCATGCTTTTATATACCATTCGCATTCGCCACGGGGCCTCAGGTTTTCACCGTAAGGTTACTTAACTTACGGCAGCTCGGAGGCAGAGCTAGGGCGGAGGCAGGGCTAGCGCGGAGGCAAAACATATAGAACCATCTAATATATATATATATATATATATATATATATATATATCATCGCACGCAAGTAACAATCTTCATAGGCATGCGATAAACACCAAACAAGATGAAATAGCAGATAATCTAGGAGCCCCGTGTTTTGTTTGAGCTGCAAACGAAAACCAACGTTCTCCGGTCGTGTGGATAACCCGTACAACGTCAAACCAAGAACCCAATGAGTGCGGAAAGTTACACGCCAATTCTAGAAGTGAGGTAACCCGCACTCAATATCATGAGTAGGCTACCCGGCGCTTCCTAGAACCTGGTAACTTGAGCACTCTTCCGGGGTCAACCAAAACCCCTACAAATGTGGCGACCGACCCGCCAATTCTAGAGCGAGAGGCCCGGTCTCAAATACTATGATACGGCCACCTACCGTACTCTAGAACCTGGCTACTCGAGCACTTCTCTGCGGGTTAAACTAGTACATGTAATGAAAAATATACAATGGCGACAACGATCTCAACCCGAACGTGTCCCAATAAAATAATATACATCAAGTGGCAACGATGGCCACAATCCGGCCGCTCATCCCGAATAAATGAATACACATTAAAAATTGTACAATCAAATCATATGAGGGGCTATCCGTCACGAAAATTTGGCTAAACCATCATAAGATATATATATCTAAACCAAAAACACAAGCGCAAAGTGTGCAACCTTGTCTTATCGAACATATAACAATTAGACAGCGTTACCAAACACATATACAAACCTACGGATCATAAACGTTGCATTAGTTTCGACCAAAACCTTTTTTGCGTTGCCCATAAACAAAGATAACACAAATTAAAATCTGGGCAAAAAAGAATAACACTAAAAATCAAGTTTCCCTTACTCCAAGCCTTTCCCAAAACCCATGGACCTGTGGACAATTTACAGCCACCCAGGGTAGCCAAAACGAATTTTTGGTCGGCCCAAAATTTTAAATGGGTCCTCGGGTTTTGTACAATGTTTTATTTCTCAAAAACTAGTCCACTGGCATATTTTAAAAAAATTTCAAAGACCATTTTTGAAAAACAACATAAACTTGGAATACGAAACTTGATACGGTTAAACTTTCGGTTTCAAAACATGAGAGTCGTCTACAACTAGTTAAAGTGTTTGGCACGGCGCTGATACCCCTGTTAGATCCCTAGTGCTCGAGCCGCAAAACTCGCGGCGAAGGCGGAAGTGAAAACAAAAACTTTTATGCAAGCACTAGCGATCAAAACCCTAGAAACGATTCCAAACACTTAACAAGAAAAACAAACATACAAGGTTAGGAAGCTATCTACTTTTTGTAGCATGTCCGCCTAATCGCGGAAGACCCCTACGATATTCCAACGATTCTAGCAAGGCTCCGAAGTCGCCGGGAACAATCTTGCAAGCCGATCGACCTTGCGAAGATGACCCATCCGAGAGAATCCGATATCAACCTCTAGCTTAACAAAAAGTATCAAGTGAAGCAACTCATGATCACAGCTTGCTAGGAAATGATCATATAAGATGTAGTTAAAGTGTTATCGCTTGATCTCTCTCCTTTTCAAATTTTCTTTTTTCTTTTAGAAGCTGACATGAAAGAGGAAAGAAGAAAGGTGAGTGTAAAATAAACTCTAAAACTAATCCTCTCACTCACTTACTTTTATCCCTTTTTCAAGTGGGAGAGTGGAATTGTGACTCACTTAGGTGAGTCACAAGCCCTCACTTCTCTCATAACTTGTAAAAACAAAAGACATAAAGAAAAATATGTATGTATGTGTGTGCGTGCGCACACACATACATACATACATCAAAATATGTATCAAAATACATGTATCTGTTTTCGTACAAATACCAGTATTCGTATTAAAATACAAATACCGTATTCGTACAAATATCTATATTCGAATCAAGATACAAATATATGTATTCAGCCAAATAGCCGTATTTATATAAATAACCGTATTCGTAAAAAAATAAAAATATCCGCATTCATATAAAAATACGAATACTAAAAGAGAGATAATGAGATACATAATACTAGTTCACAATGATCCGGCTATCTTTCAAACCTACTAGTATTATCAAAACGTCTGATTAAAATACGTGTACTAAATACACGTATTTAATCGAACCCCTGTACATATCAAAATACGTACACTATATCGTTTCGCCTGAACCGGGAAACCCTCTATGTGTGACTCTAAAGACTCGACAATACGCTGGCAGTGGGTTTAACGACAAGCGCGTCAGCGGCACTAGCTGTATATAATGACTACCCAGGTATTGAACGAAAGGAAGGTCGACAAGCAAGCTTATCCGTACCCCTACTGAGCCTGTAAGTGACAATCTCCGTACTGTCCGATCTCTTCGTCTAAGAGTATCGCATACCGGGCCTAGGGGGTGGATAACGTCAGACCCCTAATAACCCGATAAGTCGTGACGGTGTCAAGTTTATCGCGTACCAAGAAACTACTAATCTCATATCAATAAATCTCATCCACCCTGATCAGAAATTTATAGTGATAGCCAACCGAATACAGCGCAACATCGACTCACTATACCGGGAGAGACAAATCTCTTCCGACCGCTCACTATCTCCAGGTGGCTCGGAACTGTACCCAACTAAAACATGTTTGCACAAATCAGTAGAGTCGTGGTAGGGTACAATCTAAGTACAGTAGGAACTCACACGAGACAAATGACGATCTCAGTTCAATAGATTACTTGTACTTATGTCATCAGAAACTGCTATCTGACCATAGGTATAGAACCATCTAGGAGTTCTCGGCGAGTCTGTCTGATGTACTCACCTCCAGTGAGCACTTATATACAATCTTAGGTGCAACACACCAATGTCTATGAGACCTGCCACCGTCCCTCGACGGGGTCTAGAAATGTATACACTGGTCTACTTTAGACTATCGATACCCAGTTTCAATACTCCCACAACTAAGAACATTTAAGGATATGCTTATGGTCTACCCAGTATGATCGCTATCACAACTTTGGTAGTCAAGTAAAGATCCTACGGACTTTATCATTATGTATTAGCGACACGTAATAACGAGTAAAACGTATACACATTAATGATAAAGAAAAACCAGATATCATATTATCATCTTGAGCAAGACTCTTCTAACCGTATAGGTCCTCCTTCAATTACCATAATTGCCTACCTGCAATTACAATAATTGTCTTGAGGGTACTATATCCAACACTTTCATATGCTTGTTGATTTATGTTGATGATATGTTGATAGCAATAAAGTATATGGTTGATATTCAGAAGATTAAGGAACAATTGAAAGGTAAGTTCGAGACCAAAAATTTGGGAGCGGCCAAGAATATTCTCAGTACGGAAATTATGCGTGATCGTAAGGGAGGTAAACTTTACTTGTCTCAATAGCGATACGTTAAGAAAGTTTTGGAGCGTTTTGGCATGACAGACGCTAAATCTGTAAGTACCCTTTTGGCAACTTATTTTAAACTTTCAGCTTGTTTATCACCGCAAACTGAGAAAGAAATTTAGTATATTTCGCATGTTCCTTATTCGAGTGCGGTGGGTAGCATTATGTATGCTATGGTATGTGCCTGACCCGACATTTCACATACAGTTAGTGTTTTTAGTCGTTATATGGCATCTCCTGATAAAGGCCATTGGCAAACAATGAAATGGATTTTACGATACCTACGAAGTACGTTTGATGTGGAGTTAGAGTTTGGAAGGAACATGACAATTTGGATGATTTCAGCGATTCTGACTATGCAGGTGATCTCGACAGGCGAAGGTCGATTACCAGCCATGTATTCTCTTTAGGAGGATGTGTCATTAGTTGGCGTGCTTCGTTACAGTCTATGGTAGCGTTATCTACGACGGAGCCGAGTATATGGCCGTTGTTGAGACTGTTAAGAAAGCAATCTGGTTGAAAGGACTATTTTCGGAACTTGTTATCCAAGAATATATCATAATAGTCTATTGTGATAACCAAAACTTGTTTCATTTGAAAAATGACCGGATGCATCATGACAGAACGAAGCATATCGATGTTCGGTATTGGTTTGTTCAAGATGTCATTGAAGAGGAAGAGATAATCGTAAAGAAGGTTACCATAGCAGATAATTTGGCCGACATGTTGACCAAGTCTCTTTCGTTTGTTAAGTTTGAGTATTGCTTGAACTTAATTGGAGTATGGCGTACTCATTGAGCTCTTTAAAGGTTTTGTGAATAATGTGGAGATATTAATAGTATTATGGAAGAGTTTTGTGGCGAATGCGAGACAAGATAGAGATTTGTTGAGTTTGCTTCGTATTCTCGACTCCTAGAAGTTTCCTAATTGAATTCGGCGTTTCACGGAGGATTTTAAGTTTAGCCGGCTTAATGTCTCTTTGAGACATCTCACAAGTCTTTTGGAATTATCAATTGTTCTCTATTTGCAAAAGACGATTCAGGACAATCCTGAGCCGGCTCAAATCGACCCGGGCCGAATTCTGGACCGTTTTGGGAAATCCGATTTTTATTCTATTTGTCTCATACTATAAATTGTATTTTGTAACCCCAATTGGGTTGAACTTAATTAGATAGAGAGAGAGATGAGGCTTAGGTTTAAAGAGGGATTTTGTGAGAGTTTTATCCATCATTGTAATTCTCCATATTTATCGATTAGTAAAGTATTTCTCCTTCATCCGTGATTTTTTTCGTAAGGGTTTATCACGTAAATCTTGTGTCTTTTGGTTTGTGCTCTATTTCTATTGCTTTTGTTTATTTTTTTTGCTTCTCTTTATCATTTGTTTTATTGCTTCATGATTGTACTTGCCACAACATTAAACTCCACGTCTACTATTACTTGTATTCTGCACATGTGATGCACGTGTGTATTAAAACATAATCATAATTAGTTAAAGGCATAGTTAAATATGACAGCATTTCTTCATATTCTAAATTTAATATTCGTATTCATTTTTTTATTTTATTTGAATGGTCATAATATAATAAGAAAAATTAATATGGATAAATTTTGTTAAAAAATATGTTATCGACCGTCTACTCACATGATTTTGGCATTAAAAAGTTGGTAAATGAATTATCAATAATTAGCAAGCATTGTGCTCTCGCATGCTCTCTTCTTCTCCTTTCATTTTTCTCCTCCATCTTCATATTACTTACAATTTTGTTTTCCTCTCCTTCCTCATTCTTCTCATAATATTTTTTTGAAAGAAATGATCGTAAAGAAGATTTAACGTTGAGGTAGAGAGGAAGAGGGGAGAGATCGGGTTAGTTACAATTTTTAAGGGTTAGTTATGGTTATCGAACTTGATTGGATTTTTTTGTGAGTAGAGTGAGAGAGGAAGAGGGAAGAGATGGGGTTCGTTATAATTTTTAAGGAAGACATGGGGTTAGTTGCAGTTATTGAACTTGACAGGATTTTTATGGGCTTTTTAATTGATTTCTTTTGAAAAATAACAAAACCATGTCATCAATCAATTTCAAAATTGAAAACCCCATTCTTTTAGCACTATAATAGTAAAGATGGTGCAAAAGCAGGGGTTTTCCAATTTTGAAATTGATTTGGAGATTTAGCTCTCTAATTTACAACATAAATTCATTAAAAAATATAAAAAATTGATTCTCTATTTTTAACCGCAACTAATCTCATATATCTC
This sequence comes from Agapanthus africanus, assembly GCA_030015575.1. Classification (NCBI taxonomy): domain Eukaryota; kingdom Viridiplantae; phylum Streptophyta; class Magnoliopsida; order Asparagales; family Amaryllidaceae; genus Agapanthus; species Agapanthus africanus. The sequence goes on along the minus strand of CM057337.1, from coordinate 1,009,847,870 downwards.
TTTCAATAAGTAACTCCACAAATCTCTCGGCTACTAACTCTGTATCTATAAAAAGGTGCATAAAATATATGATAGAACATAGCATATTTCACAAATTTGTAACAAAAGTTCCTGAATATTTACAATATTCTCGTTTAAATGAGTTGTAAAGATTTACAAATTTGCAACTAAAGTTCCTGAATTTTGGGACCATATATAATCTCTACTATATTAATACCAAAAGAGCATGTACGGAGCACGTGCAAAAGAAACTCTTCTAATTTGCCGCCATCTATACAGTGATACATATCAATTTATTATGGCACGTGCAATGCACATAATTAAATTAATAATATATAGAAAAAAGAGATTTATAAGTATTTTTAGTTTAAATCACTTCAAATTTTTGTTTGAAAAATATGTTAAATATTTATAGTCAAGATTATTAGGATTTTTAAAAATTATTTAAGATAGTAAACTTATTAAATCTTTAAAAAATAAAAATCCTACAAAAAAAACCTTTAATATCTATATTATTTTAACTAATTCTTTTTTTTTTAAATCTCAAATTTTTATCTATATTAAAATATACAAATGTGCACATACTAAATATTAGTTTGTTTAATTGATAATTGAGGGTAAATGCCAGGCTCCAAAAAGATATTATATGATGGGTTATAAAGGGATAAAGTAGTTTTGTAGTCTGGAAGAAAAGAATAAATTTGATGGATCCATCTGTTCGTTTGAATTGGAAGGCCGAATACAAATATACGACACACAAAATAGAGCACACATCCATTACAAAATTGAAAATGGACAGAACACATAATTTAACGTGATTCGGCCACATCGACCAACGTCCACGGGCGAAGACGGCAGCAACAGGATTCTATTATCTAAAAGAAGAGAACACAAATAAGTTACAATACTCTCAACCTCATCCAAGTCTTACTACAAATGAATACACTCACAAGAAGAATACTCAAAAGAAAGAGAGTAAACACTCTCTTACAAACTCCGTTCTCTCAAAAAACCTTTCTGGAAGACAGTTTTGTTTTCTGATTTGCCGTGTCTAGACTTTTAATCTCAGAGAAAAACTTCATAAGAAATAAGTGAAGTACCAATCATAGATGTGTCCAAAATAATAGGTTGGTAAAGTAAATAATTTGAGTTCGTTGCAACAGTTAGGAAAGCTCAACATTCTACCTCGGACCAAATCCCTCAGGATTTGGAACCTGTGCTATTGAGTTTTGTGCTATTTTGGTGCTCTGAGAGTATCCTGACCACACATCACACATGCATAGCATTTGGAAAAACACCAACACCAAAGCCCCCTGTTTTACACATGTTTTGCAGCGATCATCACCATTGATTTTTAAGATAAAACAATCTTGGCCGTTGATCTTGACAGCGGGAATAGCTGGGACTCCGGATCCAAATCCTCGCCCCCTTCTTCTTCTATTTCGGAAAAAGAATCCTTGCTATTAGCAAATAATAGCATGGGTGCTTTGCTAGGATCTGAGCCACACATCCTACGTGCAAAGCACGTAGGATACACCAATGCCAAAGCCCTCTGTTTTACACCATCGTGGACCATTGATCCAGATTTTGGGTGAATCTGGACTGTCCATGACAATAGGACGTGTGCTATTATCTTGGTAACAGCAGGTCCGAATCCTTCCTTTTCTTTGCAATCTAAATTAAACATACCCTTGTCAAAAAAGACTCGAGCGCAGCCTTCCTCCTCATGATGGATTCAACAGGCTGTGATTTAAATTACAAGGTTGAAGGAAATAAGTTAGTTTTCAATGGAAAATGGAGGAAGAGAGATGCTTTCTGTTTCTTATTTTGATTTTAAAATTTACAATTGCAATTTCAGTGTTAGTACATTGCACTTTCAGGTGAAAACCGTGTCAAATTTGCTTCAAGGCACATTTATGGTTGCATTTTTCCAGAAATAAATAATCAGGAGAGGATTTTCGTTGGGGGTCATGGATCTTCACCTAGAGGAGCTCCCCTACATCATCCATTGCCTTCGCTCCAAAAACCCAAAAAAAATAACCCAATTGATTTTGCAAAATGTGTGTTTGGTTGGATGTAGTTGCGATGCAATAACTATCATTCCTTTATTTTTAGTTTTTTTAATGCATGTAGTTGCAAAATTGCTCGATTGGAGTTGTACCTATGTATTTTTTGACTCAAAACCGTTGTTCATGTTGGAGCAACAGTCATTAGAGACCAAACACCAATTTTAGTATTTTTTTTTGGTTTAGTTGGAACCATATTGGGGCCTAGGGCTCCAACCGCATCCAACCAAATAGCCGTTTAAATTTTTTCGACAAACCGCAAAACATTTCTATTGCTCTCCGTTAGGATGGTATGATTAAAACTGACATGGCCATAATTGCTTAATACATGTAGGTAGAAGAGATTGCCGTGCTGAAAACTTTTGGCCAACTGCAAGACACAAAAGAAAAAGCGCAAGATCTGCGCAGCTTGGCAAATGTAGCCGCAATTGTGTTGATGGCCTTTGTGCTTGGGGTGTCAGTCGGCAATGTAGTTGTTGCGACCATTACTTTCGTCGTGCTGCTACTGCACACTTTTTGGGAGAAAATTCATGATTATTTCATCTCAGTTCATATGATCCGTCCCTTTGATATTGGTGATCTTTGTGTAATTGACGGTCAACAGGTTAGCTTTCAAGAACATCGATTCATAATAATCTATTAAATTTATGTCCCAGCAATTTCATTATACTCAATTTAATCCGTCTTGAGATACTTTATCTTAGAAATTTACTGCAGGCGTTGTTGATAATTGTTAGCATTAATATCATACTTTGCTTTTCATGTTAGCAAATTAATTGCATGGGTCAGTAATAAAATATAAAAATATATCCTTTAGTCACTACCGGTATTGTAAAACAATTTCTTAAAAGGCTGATTAAAAGTTTTTGGTTAGCAACCGCTTCGAATGGTGTTAACAGGATGAATGACCACAAAATTGGCCATGTAAGAAACATACGGTCAAAAGGCCATGTATTCGTGCATATATATGGAACACATGGGCCATAGCCCACCCAAATTTCCCGATCACGATATACAAACTCAACATACTCTAAATAAATCCGGCGATCTCCATTTTCTTCCTACCGGCCTATCGTTTTCTGTTTTTAACAATATATTGATGCTTAATTCTGCATAATATGATTATATGATAGCAATGTATTTATGTGTAATTCTTCATATTCCGATTATATGGCGCATAATCTATTTATGTGTTATGCGCTGTTCAACCAGAAAGAGAACAAATACATGTTGTACAACATTGGTCACTACCATAACTTCACTACCATGACTTCGGAGTTGTAGTGCAATCGCATGGACCGTAACATTGTATGAAAGCAACTAAGAGTCGTATCTCATTCGATATGAAATTAAAGAAAAAACCCATTCGGCTAGAAAAAAAAGGACTCTCAACCAACAATGGCATTAGAGTACAAAAGTATATATTCCTCGGTTGTCACCCATAACTTCGGATTTGTGGTCCAATGGTGAGGACGTATCCCGCTATACAAATGGAGTAGCGATTTTAATTCATGAGAGCAGTCTTGTGAATTTTTTTTTGTTCATCCTATAGAATATTTATTGGCTCGCTAAAATGCTTATAGGTTATATATAATTTAAACGTTAATCATCTGCATTGCCTTATCTAGGCCACTCTTTTGATGTTAATGACATCGAACACTAACAGCGTCTTTCCTGGTGTAGATCAACAAAATCCTTAGCATATCAAATTTTGTAGAGAACACAAGAAAATTGTATAGAAATTAGAATATTCCTGATGATGCTCATAAGTGCGGATTCTCCTGATTAATACACGTGGCGGATGATAAGTCTCTCACGTGCACCAACTGGCTCTTTGAAGTACCATGCGAAGAGGACAATCCTCAGCGCCTCATTTCCGAGATATCATCCGACTTTTGGGGAGGCCTCCCCCGAGTACATTCACCCTTTCGGCTGACCGCCAGCCAACGGCTCGTCTCCGAGCTATCCTATGGCCAAGCTTCCTCGGCCTCCTTGCTCGTCTCCGAGCTGTTACAGAGCTGAGCTTTCTCAGCCTCCTCGTCTAGCTGGGAGCATGGAACCCGAGCGACCCGTAATGGCTCCGTGTATCTCGCCATGACGAGATCCCCACCGATCCACGTCCTACATCACACGCTAGCGTATCTCGTTATTAATGAGCGTATCCCTCCGTCAATGGGCGTATCCCGCCGTCAATGCAAACGTGACGCAGCGGCGTAACGGACGGCGAGAATCTCGCATCGGCTCGATCCATGCGACCGCTATATAAACCTCTTTTCCAGACAACTCAGGTACGTCGAACCCAATCTAACACGCCGCTATTCTGCCTTAATATTCCTCGGTGCTTACTTGATCGTCGGAGGGTCCTACGGTGCTTTCTCATCCCGGGACTTCCCTTGTAGGTAGCTCGACGTCAAAAACATCCAACAACCCATTGAGATCCACACATTCAACTCTCATACCCAATCTCAACCGTTCAACCCGCTGGCAGCAAAATCAACGGAGGACATCTTAGGGATATTCCGATCTCCATCAGCTGGCGCCGTCTATGGGAACTTCGCAAGGAGCTTCTCCATCCAAAAATTGATCTTTTGCCTTCGATTCAATGGTCATCGATAACTGTGACGATCCCGGCACGAGCCGCCCCATCCTCCATAACGGAGACGGGAACGGTCATACTCGTCCTCCTAACGTCGTCGACGCCTTATCCGCACGGATCGATAGGCTCACGGCGATGGTGGATGCCCTCGCCGGTGTTCAAACGGCCGGCCACGCCCTCCAAACTGCAGTCCCCACCCACCCCAGAATGACAACGTACGCTGGAAGTCGAAGGGACGCGCTCAGGCCCTTGACCTTGCTCACGCTCATCTTGATGTCACCAAGCACCAGCGTGCTGATTCCGGCAATCATGACCCACATGCGGAGAATGATTCCATGACACGATAGGCACCAGACAGCTCAACGCCCAAATCTCAGGGGAGACCGGACTATCATTTCAACACCCGCCGTGCCTTCTTAACCCTTGAAGAGATGTCGGTTAGATCACCTGATTCCAAACAGGGCCTACGTCGCCACTCCCGTCAAGGCCACGCATATGGCGAACGTCGGGACTACCCACGAAGGGTTCACCCTGAAGATTTAAGGAACGTGACAGAGCGAAACCAAAACCGCTCCATCAAGCGAGCCCGGAGCGAGGATAGCAGGCACTCCGGCTATGAAGAATTCTTGGGGTACCAATAGCGAATCGATGCCCTCGAAAAGAAAATTGAAGACATGCGACATGATGCCCGTTCGATCGGCGGGGTGGCAAAATACTCCGCCGATTCACTCATGAAGCCCTTTACGGAGCAGCTACTGGCTGAGCGGGTCACGTCCAGAAACAAACCGTCTAAAGTGGCCCTCTTTGACGGAAAGTCCGACCCGAAGGACCACTTGGACGCGTTTACGGAGGGCATGAACTTTCAAGACAACTCAGATGCGGCCCAGTACCGCGCTTTTCCTACAATCCTTATCCGAGCCGGCCAGGATTGGTTCCACAGGCTTGTGCTACGCTCGATCTCGACCTTTGACGAGCTGGTGACCCAATTCCTCAGTCTTTCGTCGGTAACCGACGACAGAAAAGGATGGTTAACTACTTGTTCACCATCAAGAGCGGAGATAGAGAATCCTTCACGGGATACGTCACCCGCTTCTATAATGCCCTCCGAGAAATCCCCAAGCACCACGACGAGACAGTCATCACCGCCCTAAGGTCGGGTCTTAGGAACAAAGAGTGGCTCAACTCTTTTGCATTAGCGTAACCTAAGACCATGGCCGAAGTAAAAGCATGGACCGAGCAAGAAATTCAACTCGAGTCGGAGGTGAACGCCAACCTACATCGGGGAGACCTAAAGGACCGAAAAAGGCGAGACAGAAAGGAGAAAAAGAAGGCCGATCGTCCAAAGCCTTATTTGCCGAGGTTTCATGAGTACACTCCTCTGAACTTCTCCCAGACCGAGCTTCTAGAGGAGGCTAAGGGCGAAAGGTTTTTCAAACTCCCACCGGCTAATCAAAGGCCGGGCAAGCGATTCCGCGGCCCATACTGTGCCTACCATAGGTTGCATGGACACCTGATCGAGAACTACAAACAACTCCGAGGCTATATTGAGGAACTGATTTGCTCCGGTCACCTGGAGAAATACCTGCGAGACAAGCGGCAGGCGGAACGGGAGCAAGCAGACCAACCCCCTCCCGGGTAATTGACGATCGGGCAGATCATGGTCATTTCGGTGGGTTCGGCTTCGGACAGCAGGGATGACCGCCTCCTCCGACCGGTCATGACCATGAGTCATCCGCCCCACAAGAAGTGCAAGAAGGACGATCCGATCACCTTCACCGACGAAGACCTTCATGGCATATCACCCTCCCCCCCCCACACAATGACCCCCTTATGATAACAGCCCAGGTTAACTAATACAGGGTCCATAGGATATTAGTCGACTTGGGGAGCTCGGCAGATATCCTATTTTATGACTGTTTTCAGCGTATGGAATTAAATCCGTCCGACCTCCAACTGACTTCCCACCTTCTCTCCGGGTTCACCAACCATTCCGTCTTGGCTGAAGGATCGATCGTCATCCTCCTCAACATCGGGGAAGCCGGCGGAACGCGAACCGTACTGGTGAACTTCCTCGTTGCCAAAATCCCGTCATCCTACAACGTCCTCCTGGGATGCCCCACCCTGAACACCCTTCGAGCTCAAATCTCAAACTACCACCTCGCGCTCAAGTTCCCTTTGGACAGCGGGGGGATAGGTCGGGCCTACGGGAATCTCGCATCAACATCTACAGCCGGGGAACAGAGCGAAGATTTCGAAGACGCATACGATCCTCAGGGGTCTCTGGACACACGCGACTACCGAAAAGAAATTCGAGACGCCCCGGCGGAAGCTTCAGTAGAAATTCCCCTCATGGAGGGAGTAGACGGCCGCACTATCCAGTCGACTCTCTATTGACAGGAGGCGTTCGCGACGACCTGATCCAGTTCCTACTGAACAACTCCGATGTGTTCGCTTGGACACCAGCAGACATGCCCAAGATTGACCCCAAGGTGATTTCTCATAAGCTTGGGGTCGACCCAAAAGCCCGGCCAATCCGACAGAAGAAAAGAAGTTTTGCGCCGCTGAAATAAAGAGCGATAGAGGAGGAAGTGGACCGACTGCTCACAGCCGACTTCATCAGGAATCTGGACTACTCGGATTGGCTGGCGAACGTGGTTATGGTCAAGAAAGCAAATGGGAAATGGCGCATATGCGTCGATTTCACTGACCTAAACAAGGCCTTCCGCAAAGACAACTACCCACTCCCTCGAATAGATCAGTTAGTAGACAGCTCGGCCGGTCACGAATTACTAAGCTTCATGGACGCTTTCTCCGGTTATAATCAGATCCGCATGAACCCGGCCGACGAAGAGCTAACCGCCTTCACCACTGATCGGGGAGTCTACTGCTACAAGGTGATGCCCTTCGGACTCAAGAACGCCGAGGACACATACCAGCGACTGGTCAACAAGCTGTTCAAACTACAAATTGGGAAAAACATGGAAGTTTACGTCAACGACATGCTCATAAAATCCGCCTCTTCAGCCGGGCACACTACGAACCTCGGCGAAACATTCGACGTCCTATGGAAGTACAAGATGAAGCTGAATCCAGCTAAATATGCGTTCGACGTCATAAGCAGGAAATTCCTAGGATTCATGGTTACCCACCGAGGAATCGAAGCAAACCCAGAAAAGATCAGGGCCATCGTCAACATGGCGACGCCAAAAAGCAATGTTGATATCATGCGACTCACCGGAAGAGTAGCTGCGTTGAGTTGCTTTATGTCCAGGTTCGGAGAAAAGTGCATGCCTTTCTTCATAGCCTTGAGGAAAATCCCCAGGTTCGAATGGTCCGAGGAGTGCCAGAACGCTTTCGAACAACTCAAGGCATACCTGGAGACCCCACCGTTTCTCACCCGACCGGTCGAGGGGCACGAGCTGTTACTATATCTAGTCGTCTCCGACCAAGCCGCCGGCTCAGTGCTCGTCAGAGAATTCGAAGGTATACAGAGACCAGTCTACTACGTCAGCCATGTTTTCAAGGACACGGAAACCAGATACCCGTCCATAAAAAGAATAGTCCTTGCGCTCATCGTAACCTCCAGGAAACTACGACACTATTTCTAGGAACATACGATCCTCGTCTTCACTGAACGACCTTTAGAGAATATCCACGCCTCCCCCGAATCGTTGGGCCTCTTAGAGAAATAGAGGTGGGAGTTGTCCCAATTCGACATCAAATACCGACCCAGGCAGGCTATCAAAGTACAGGCCTTAGCCGACTTCGTGGCTGAATGCACTATTCCCACTAAGGAAGGGGCGGCAGCGTAGGGCCCTGACTCATGACCCTCGGTCGAGGAGGTGCTCGGCCCGGTCTCGGATTGGGTACTCTATGTGGACGGATACTCTAAAGAGGAAGGGAGTGGGGCCGGGCTAATCATCCGCGACCCGAATGAGGCAGAGATGGAGTACTCTCCGATGCTTGGTTTTAAGGCATCGAACAACGCAGTAGAATACGAGTCCTTGTTAGCTGGGCTACGAATCGCCTCCAGGGTGGGGTTAAAGACGATCAGGATACACAACGACTCCGCGCTTGTCGTCGGCCAAGTGACCGGACATTTCATAGCCTGGGAATCACTAATTGTAAGGTGCTTGGCGGAGGTAAAAAGGTTTCGAAGAAATTTCAACGAGGTCCAAGTAGAGCAGATTCCCAGAAACTTGAACACCGAGACCGATGCTCTGAGCAAACTCGCCTCTTCCTATTCGGCAAATCAAAAAAGAAATATCTTCTTTGAAGTCCCATCGCGACCCAGCGTGAAAGATGAAGAGGCAACGCTCCAGATCTACACGGCTCAAAGGGATGTCCCGGATTGGAGAAAGCCCATTGTAGAATTTCTAAAGGATGGAGTACTCCCAAAAGACCTGGCCGAAGCCTGCCGGCTTCGAGCGAAAACTCACCACTTTGTGTGGAGCAAAAGAAACATGTACAAGAAGTCGTACACTCAAGCTCTGCTCCGATGCGTCGATCCCCACGAAGCAGACTACGTCTTACGAGAAATACACGAAGGGGTCGGAGGGGAACATCAAGGGGCCCGCAGCCTGGTTCAAAAGACACTGTTGTAAGGGTATTACTGGCCGAAAATATACCAAGATGTCATAAAGATGGCAGAAGATGCAAGAACTGCCAACTCTTTGGCAGTGTCTCTTGTCTCCCCGCCACCGAACTAACGCCACTAAGCTCCCCTTGGCCATTTGCACAATGAGGGATGGATATGGTGGGCTAGCTCCCCACCGGCATGGGTGGACACAAATACATTCTTGTCGCTGTAGACTACTTTACAAAGTGGATAGAAGCCGTACCAATCAGAAAACCAGACGCCGCCTCTACGATAAAATTCCTGCAGAATAATATAATCTTCCGATTCGGAATCCGAGGTGCGTCGTCACCGACCATGGAACCAACTTCGAAAATGACAAAGTCAGAGAATCTGCAACAACTATCACATATTGATGAAGTTCTCCGCGTTCGCACATCCCCAGTGCAACGGGTAAGCCGAAATAGCGAACCGAAGAGTTATCCGCGGACTCAGAGCCTGCCTGGAAGGAAGATAAGGCAGTTGGGTCAAGGAACTGCCTCGGGTATTGTGGGCGTTGTGGACGTCAAGAAAAACACCAACAAGAGAAACCCCGTTTAGCCTCTGCTACGGTACCGAGGCAATGGTCCCTGCAGAAATCGGATTGCCCAGTTATCGGGCCGAACACTTTGACGACGAAGCTAACACCTTAGCGCTACGAAGCAACCTACACATCTTGTTGGAAAAAAGGGATCGGCCACAAATCAGAATGGCCGCCTATCATCAGCAGACTGCCCGCTACTACAACGCCTGAGTTAAATGTCGAGCCTTCAAGACAGGAGACTTGGTCTTACGACGAAACGAATTCATAGACCAAGGGAAGCTACATAAGTTTTCTCCGAAGTGGGACGAGCCATTCCTTATGATAGAGACACTACCCGGCGGAGCCTACCGCCTCCAAGACTCTAAAAGGCATGATTTTCCTCAGCCATATAACGCCGAAAAGCTTAAATTGTACAGATAAACTTGTACCCCTTTCCGTATAATACAATTCCCATTCGTATCGACTAAAATTTTCAAGCTGGGCTCTCACGCGAAGTAGACACTTGCACCGACCTGGCACCCTAACTCTCCCTTTCCTCGGCTTCAAGGTAATGGGTAGGGAGAAAGCACAGGTCAGCCAACGCCCTTTAAAATAAAATTTTGGTAATACTCCGTAATCATGGGCAAATTGAGGTCTTTTGGCTAAAAGAAAATTTACTGAGAATTTATTCGGAGGTATTCTTGGCTCCTCAACCTTACAAAGAAAAGGAACTCATAAACTATTACAACAAAAGAGGAAGGGGGTTAAGAAAACATTGACAATGATACTCGGAAGAGAGTTCCTCCAGCCGAGCCCAGGCCACCTCCGCCCGCTCTCTCTGACGGTGTCCATGGACCCTGGAAGCTACGGATTCGCCGGGGTCCCCCGCAGCGGAATACGACGCCACGACCAACCTCTGCTGGAAACATTCGAGAAGAATTTCCACCGAGCGATCCCGTCGGCTCTTCGAGATCAGACCCAACTCATGGGCCGTATGCATCTTGCTGAACGCCTAATCCATTGCCCGCGGGTAAAGAGCATTATAAAGACCGGGGGAAGACCTCCATATAGCTTAAACTAGCACTTGCAGGAGAGGAGATCGATGAGGAAGCAGACGGCCACAGTGGCCCTCTAAACGTCTTATCACGGCCTCATATGTCACATCGGAACGATTAAAACCATAGAAATATATGTCGTCCTGGGATACGAACTCCCTGATGGTGTATATGCGGCCCGTCATCAGGAAGAAGCGAAACGGCTAGAAGAAAATCAACATGGGTATCCGAGGGTGAGGTCATACCTTTGATATTTATAGTCTCAACAAAAGCTTTCCAATGGCCGAGATCTTCTCGCACCACAGCACGAATCACGGAATATCGCATCTTTCCGATAAGACGCGGCCATGTGGCATCCGATTACTGGCCCGCTCCCCCCTATGCAGGTTACAGAAGGTTGAACGACATTCCCTGTAAATCCCAAGAATCAAGGAGGCCAAGATACAAAAGCCCTCGTCAAGAGACGACCGAACAGTTCCCTGCTCGACTCATCCGCTGAGGGCAACTTCCTGCCCGACCACTCTGCGGATCCAAAGCCCTCGTCGAGAGGCGACCGAACAGTTCCCTATTCGGCTCATCCGCTGAGGGCAGCTTCCTGCCCAACCACTCTGCGGATCCAAAGCTCTCATCACGGGGCGACCGAGCAGTTTCCTGTTCAGATCATCCAAGGTTGAATCCAAGGGCGCCGACCTACCTATACTTGACGTTCGCTCGTTCGTACGTCACGCTCGATCCTCACTTTGACTCCGGGGTGAGGAAATGCGCCGACCTACCTATTCTTGGAATTCACTCGTTCGTACGTCACGCTCGATCCTCACCTTAACTCCGGGGTGAGGAAAGGCACCGACCTACCTATACTTGGCGTTCGACCGATCGGACGCCGCGCTCGACCATCATCTCGACTCTGGGGTGAGGAAGGACGCCGATCTAACTATACTTGGCATTCGCTCGTACATCGTGCTAGCTCAACACTCGACACTCGACTTTATATATACTCGACATCCATAAGACCTCGACTTATCTACACTTGCAAAAATAGAAACATTGCTTGAGTGGGTTTAAAATACTTTATTCATATTCAACACTATGTACAGGGTATTATGGGCTCCCTAGCCTCACAAAATGCCCGGAGGCTTACAAAATCTAATAACCGATGTGGGGGAAACTCAAGCTGCCTTCTCGGCCGACGCTTCTGCCTGCCCTGCGATTCCATCAGGAGCTACAATGGCGACCTCTGGCTTGGCGCTTCCGCCAGCCACCCCGCCTGCCCCTACTGGCTCAGCACTGCCTCCCTGGGGCACTTCCTCGGCAAGGGGATACCGTGCACGAACCTCCTGTTCATCAACCTCGGCACAACTTCCTTAACAACATCGAGGGCATTGTGCCACCTAACGGCAGCAGAGTTGGCAAGGTCAATGTTGAACTGATCGGAGGCCTTGTACTCCTCCACTGCCTTTTCCGCCCTGACCCCGGCACGCTTCGCCGCCTCGGAGGATGCCCAGGCATCCCTCTTGTAGGAGTCTCTCTGCCTTTTCATAGCGTCAAAGAGCCCATTGACCTCCTCCATCTGAGCCTGAATAGTCCGGTTAGAGTCGGCTAGGGGCCGATGGGACTCCTTCAGCTTGGCAACCGTTAGGCCCTCTGCGACCAATCTCGAGTCGAGGAGTGCCGCCTTTTCCTCCGCCTGTTGCAGTTGGGTAAGGAGATCTTCCTCTCACGAGAAAGATTCGCCGGCCTTCTTCATCGCCGGGGCTACCTCCTTGGTCTCTATGGCGGTAAGAAGGGCGTAATGCTGCAAGACCTGCGGGAAACAAGAACCGTGTTAGGATCTAAGACAGAGGAAAAAACACTTGGAAATTTTTTTGCAAAAATTACCGACCTGAATGGCCTCCTGAGCTATCGTTGCCATTTGGGACTTCATGGTGCCTCGGGGAATCTTCACCCCCGCCGTCTTCTCCATGTCCGCCAATAAGCTGTCGGCCACAGAGAGCCTTGAGGGCACCTCGATGCAGAAATCGCTCTTCTGTATCTGTATCCCGGCAAGGGGTGGCCGAGAAACCACCCTCTTCTGGCTCATAAGTGGGGATTCAGCAGAGGGCGGAACCTCTGTCCTAGCCCGGGGCGCTGAATCCCGTCCATGCTTCTGTCCTCTTCCGCGGAGTTCCTTCGGAACGGAAAGGGCTGCGAAAACCCTGGCCGAAAGGGCTTGCCGAAGAGCCATGCTCGGTGCGAGTCGGGACGAGCTCGCACCACCGCCCTTCCTCCCTTAAGCCATGGCAGCCGTAATCTTCGAACGATCCATCGGCTCTGCGAGATACACATAAGAGAAATATCAGCGACCAAAAACAGCAAAACTAGGATAAAAACATGCCAAGTCTAAATAGATCGGCGAAGCCCTAACTTACCCCCAAAGTGCGCGGGACTAAGTCCCGCCCAGCTCAAAGCCTGCTCGGAAAGCAAGACATCGGCTCCCTGGATCGGTTCCCACTGCAACACCACCCTTGACTCTGGGGCATTCGACTGTCCAACCCTAGGGCAATTGGTCCTATGCCACCTAATAGGCACGGGGAAATCCTCACCCTCCGGAGGCCCAACGAAGAAAAACTTCTCCTTCCATTCGTGAATGGAAGAAGGGACGACCACTACCCCAGACCCGACCGTCCTACCCTTGTGTTTTTTGAAAGAAAAGTACACCCAGCTCGGTTCATCCTTACTGGTACCGGGATGATTTTTATAACAAAGAAAGGAAAGGAGAAGGCTCAAATCGAAAGAGATCCGATCAATCTTCAACCGGACCAGAAATCGAAGAAGGATTCTCCACGAATTCGGCGCTAGCTGGCCCGGAGCGCGGCAGAAACAATGGAGCACAGCGCAAACTTCAGGCGACAAGGGTAGACTCATCCCTACCCGGAACGCTTCCAAGTACAGGGCAATCTCATTGCCCTGCACCTGGTCTGCCCGCCCGCCCGCCCTGGCCAGACGAAGTGAATAGCCAAGGAGAATGTGGAAGCGAGCCCGGATGTCGGAAAGCTCATCTAAGTGATTCAAAACTGAGGGCGCATCGTTGGTATTCCCGATGCGCGTCTTGGGGGCCTTTTTTGCCCCTCGACGACGAAGGACAAGGGCGTCGTTCCCCTGGGGGGCGAGCCCGACGCAAAAGACAAAGATGAAGAAGAAGATGAACTCTCTCGGCTATTGGAAGCCGAGAAAGAAGAAGATCCACTAGACTCGGCTCTAGAAGCTGAAACCTCTTCGTCCGACTCGACCCCAACTACATCAATAGATATTTTGGAGGAAGACATCTAACCTGATTCAAGGAAGGATTGGCCGAAAAAAGTTTTTTTTAGGCTGATGTTCCGATCTAAGAGGATGTGTGCCGGGCAATCTTCAGACAGCAAAGAACGACTAGGCCAAAGTATCTGCCAAGGGATGGCCTCCCCTATTTATACACGCGGCGAGAAAGCATCCAACGGCCCAAATCCGTTCCCGCCGAAATGAAGCCTCATACCCAACGGCCATAAGGACTCCGCGTGGAGACCGGCTATTAGGGGCCTCCCCCTTACTCGGATTCGAATGATAACCCCTCGCATTCTGCCACCCTATGATGGACATGTGGCACGAATGCCAACAAACCGAGCGAGCGAAGCGGCGCCCCCTTTTAAAGCGCAATCATTTCACCGATCTCCTGATGTCACCAAAGATGCACGCGGAAATTAAGACGCACAGTGAGACGCCACGTGGACTCGAAAGTCAAAGAGACGTAACCGCCGAATGCCATGCCGTTCCCAAACAATCCACCACGAAGAATTCTCGGTGCCAAGCTGAGCAGAGAAAACCAAGCAGACCACTCTCGACCCGACCCATAAATAGGTCGGAACGAGAGTGGGGGGCTAATGATGATGCCCATAAGTGTGGATTCCCCTGATCAAGACATGTGGCGGATGATAAGTCTCTCACGTGCACCAACTGACTCTTTGAAGTACCATGCGAAGGGGACATTTCTCGGCGCCTTATCTCCGAGGTATCATCCGACCTTTGGGGAGGCCTCCCGTGAGTACGTTCACCATTTCGACCGACCGCCAGCCAATAACCCGTCTCCGAGCTATCCTATGGCCGAGCTTCCTCTGCCTCCTCGCTCGTCTCCAAGCTGTTACAGAGCTAAACTTTCTCAGCCTCCCCGTCTGGCTGGGAGCATGGAACCCGAGCGCCCCGTAAAGGCTCCGTGTATCTCGCAACGACGAGATCTCTGCCGATCCACGTCCCGCATCCCACGCGAGTGTATCCCTCCATTAATGGGCGTATCCTGCCATCGACACAAATGTGACGCAGGGGCGTAACGGACGGCGAGAATCTCGCATCGGCTTACTCCATGCGACCGCTATATAAACCCCTCTTCCAGACGACTCAGGTACGTCGAACTCAATCCAACACGTTGCTATTCTGCCTTAATATTTCTCGGTGCTTACTTGATCGTCGGAGGGTGCTACGGTGGTTTCCCACACCGGGACTTCCCTTGCAGGTAGCTCGGCGTCAAAAACATCCAACAACCCATTGAGATCCACACATTCAACCCTCATACTCAATCTCAACCGTTCAGTCCGCTGGCGGCAGAATCAACAGAGGACGACATCTAAGGAAGATTCCGACCTCCATCAATTCCCAATTTTTATAGAAGGCTCCTGTTAAATTGGCTACCATATCTGCTCAATCGATTTCCCAAAATTCAGAGAGGCCTTTGTGCTCATATAAAGGCAGATGGTATAAGAAAAGCTGTCTGAGCCTGGCCCATGCAGAGTGGCTCTGGTGGAAATTTTGATGTGATCGTCTCCTTCAGCAGGGGATGAGAGTGCATGTGATGCGGAGACGCATGTTGATTTTGGATAGGTGCATTCATGAGTTAATACAGGAGCAGTCGACCGAAAGACCTCTAGTGCTATTATGTAGGACGCGTCCTCGTTCTATCCTCTTCCTTCTGCCTTTTAATTTCTTCCTGTATCTTGAATAATTTTGAATTGGGCGAACTGTTTATCGGGTGACCTCATTCTTGGGCTCATGGGATATGGATGTTAACCAAACTCGGGAATCTCGAACTCAAAACTGCTAAAAAAACAAAAAAAAAAAATTGTTATTTTTATTGTTATCACAATTCCAAACAATCCTGGGTGTTTTTTTTTTGGGGGAGGGGAAGGGGGTGGGGGAAGAGAGGAAGAGAGATTCCCAAGAGGAATATATCTGCCTGTAACGGTGGTCAAAAGCCAACTCTCAATTTTTTTTTGACGATTGGCATTCACCATCTTCATCTTCGTCTCTAAGACGTAGATACACCAAATTTCCTATGATTGTAATTGCTTTTCAACGTTGATTTAGTGGCTGCGAAATCAATGTTTTTCCGATATATTTTTATATTTTTACGAAAACAACCGTCCAAAGTTAGATATTTACAAAAAGCCCCCCTATTTTTTTTATGTTTACGAAAAATCCCCCAAAGCATTAAGTTCTACTAAAAAACCCTTTGAAAACAAAGGGTTTTCATCCATCAATTTTACCCTTTCTATTTTTAAATCCTTTGAAAGGTTGATCACTAAAAAATCTCAATTAACTAATTCTAACCCCACCAAACCCTTAACCCTAATTTCCTAAAGTTATGCCCGATTGAGTCTCCAATTAAAATATCTCTCAAGAGACGAGCACTAACGCTCTCTCTTTGGCACCATTGACGCAGAATTATTCACCTCCTTATCTAACTAGCCTCAAACCAACATAAGTTGTACATTGGGCATAATTAATTATGTTCTAGCTACGTTCATTCCATGTCCTGGTATAGCTCGTAGCGAGAGGGGTCGATGATTAAGAAGCCATATATGAAGTCTTGAAACCGACTGATTGTCCATAGAAGGCGATAGGTCATTGCCTCCGTTCTATTTTGATTGACCTTGAGGATATCCAATGGCAATGGTGCTGGATACGATCCTAAAGGGTTTCATATTAGGGGATTAATCATAGCTGTCCATTTCGACCATTCACAAATAGACATGACATTTAAAAAAGCAGCACAACACTTTCGCAAACAAACATGCATGAAGCTTAACAAATACACTGCATAACCTCTCACCGGATGCATGAAACTTACTAAACCACATGACTCTTCATAAATACTTATTTTCAACAATATTGCTATAGATGGTCGGAACGTTCTTAAAAACAAGAAACACATGTAGTTTTTTTTGGGATCTCAAACATAATATAGATACTGTTAAAATACTTTCGCATATTTGGTAGCATAGACTCATCCTGTTCAGATATAATTTTACTATCTTGATAAGCGTGCAGGTGACTGTGCAAGAAGTGAAGAAATGGTTTGTAATTTTACTTATCGTGGAGACCAACACGCTGACTCAGATCCCTTATTCAGAGCTCTCGAAAAAGTCTGTTGTTAATATTAGCCGAAGTAAAGATATCTGTGAGATGATAGAATTTTCCGTTGATCACTCAATCTCCAAGGACGATATCGAAAATAAGATTAAAATGTAAGCATAATTTCCCCTTCTTTCTGTACAATATTTTTTTGGCATAGTTAGCCACCAGAAGATTTTGATGCATCATATTTTTTTCATTTTTGACATGTAACGCCCTTAATCTATTTTTTTTTTAAATTTTAAAATAACACCCTTTATCTTAATTAATATGTCTGTATTTCACCCTTAGATAGCATCAGGTTAACAGCACTTGTAAATATTGAGACATCATATATTCTCTGATGCAGATACATACAAAGCAAGCCTGAGCATTGGGATCCAGATTACTGCAAGGTTCTATTAAAAGAGATTCAGAGTGATAAGAATAAGATGGCGCTTCGTGTCATGCATAAGAGGTTCACGAATTTTCTCGAGAAAGAAGAGCGTGCTTCTGATCTACGTGCTGCGATAAACTATATCTTGGCTCATATAGAAGACCCTGTCCTTCCAAGAAGAAGGTTGAGAAGAAGAGTTAGACAACCTGTCCTTCATTAGAAGCATACCTGTACCCAGGATATCATGGCGATTCAAACAAGGATTTGAATTATTTCTCTTTATTTTCAACATGCGCGGTAGCTCAAGACCCATTGTTGATGAGTTTCTAAACCAAGCAAGTGGCTTTTGTTAGTTTACACCATACAATTTTTTTCTTCCAGTTTTCGTTTCTTTGGAAATAATGTGTATGACTGCTTTAATTGTTGCTACGAGCAATGCATGAAATTCTGAGACTGGAAAGGGTCGATTGAAACTTTTGACATGTTTGTTTGATACGGAAGCAGTCTACATATTGTATGATTGTTCTTTGAAAGGTTGAAGCTCAAAGAAAGTTTTTTCCCCCCTAAAATTGTTCATAATCATGATATCCTAATTTCAAAGAACCTGATAAAAGAACTTTCCTATGGACAGGCCACGAGGGGTAAAAGGTTGCTTTACTCTTTTCTAAGGAAATTCAAAATTTTATTTTGTTCGAAATTATAAAGCGCTTATTTACCAAAAACTACAAATGGATTTCAGCTCTTGACGGAAAACTACCAATATCTTTCAAATTACCATAATTAACGGTATCATATCATCACTAACTTTGTCACGTCACCGCCTTCAATAAAGTTATCACGTCGGCAAAAAAAATAAAAATTAAAACCCCCACAAATTAACCCTCTGCAACTCCTAACCCTAATTTCTTACAAAAAGGAAAAAACATCCTGACCCTCCTCCACCTGCCGCCTTCGCCACCCTTTTATCTGTAATTGGTATCGTCCACCCGCTGCCATCACCACCCTTTTATCTGTAATTGTTATCGTCGTCGTCATGCTGGTTGAAGTAATTAATGGTTCATACGTCGTCATGCTGGTTGAAGTAATTAATGTTGTTCCATGAAAAGAGTGTAGAGATTAGCCAAAATGCAAATATTGTAATTGGATGCGCAAACTAGAATCACGTTATATGGTTCTTTATGGGGGGAAACGCGCTTTGCCCTGTCTTAACCACTCCACTCTCCATCTCTGCTTCCAATAGATCTCCCGTAAGCAATATATGTTACAAAGTTCCTATCTCAATTGCTTCCTCTCCTCCATTTCATTCCCACTAAGCACTACCTTCTCCTCATCCTTGTCTAACCACCCGATCCTAGAGGCTAACTCCTTTTTCTTGTCAAAGAGTCCCGCTAACACTTCTTTACCCCAGGATTTCAATTGATTCCTTTTTTTTTCTTTTGGGAAACTGGTCCATAAGCCTCGCCCAAGCACCCATACACACAGGAGACCCATGAATTTGTCCCGAAAGCGATAATTTGTGGTCACTTCTCCGCTTGGGTTCAAACCCCGCACTCTCCCCAGAAAGGGAAGCGCACCATATCAACTGATTCCTTAAACTTTTGATCTTTGCATTCCAAGTAGCTAAGCTATCCGAACAACCATGGCTCACGTGGGAACACCACTCGTTCTCGACAACACTCCTAAAAGTCTGACTAGGGTAACGGATTCTACCTGTGAGTTGTTTTCTTCTTTTTCTTTAAAATAATTAAGAAAATTTGATTCGAAATTTGGAAGCACGTGAATCAAAACTCTTAATTTCGGGTATTGAATTTTACTTGAAAAAGCTCTCTAGCAACCTGCAGAACCTTATCAAAAGGAAAATGATGAGGAAAAAACATTAGAAACCGTCAACCATAATGCTTTCACGAACATAGAAATATAAAGATTCATGCCTTAGTGAAAGTATGTTGTTTGATAGGAGTGAGTGGAGGCGGAGAATTCATGTGCTGGAGCCAGCGTGATTCTCATGTTGGTTCATGTAGCCTATCCTATATGTTTGGGATAAAAGGCTCAGTAGTTGTTGTTGTTATGCTTTACAAAGGGGACGGCAAAGGTTACACAAAAACAGGGCTCTTCAATTTCAATCAAAACATTCCATGCTAAAAAATAATGAATTGCTTGTAGCAGATAAGCCGTCATACACATTATATGGAAACGAACAAAATTGAGACAGAAAAAGCTGTCTAATACAAACAACAAAGTCAAGTTTGTGGTTTACAAACACATTAATACTGAAACTTGAGATGCAGCAATCTTAAACCCTGGCTCAGACCATCATTTATTGCAAATCATGAGAGAGAGAAAATACAAAATTATTTAGATTTCTTATTTGAATCATTGTGATGTCCCGGGTGCAGATATGCTGTTGAAATTGTTTCAAATTTTAAGTAGTCGACAGAAACATCAGTCGATATAGACGGTGGTCCTCACATGGCGGTGCCACACGTGAACGGCGACTCCAGTCGGCGCCACATGAAGGCAGCACCCACAAGGCAATACTCGTGAGCGACAGTATTGATCTACGCACATGCACGTTTCATTGATGCTGTAAATAGATGGATGCATATTTATTAATTGACAATCAAGATCCGGTGCTCTCTTTGACCGCTCTTAGGATAGAAGAATAAGTTTTTTCGCAAGAGAAGCAAATCCAGGACAATCTTTTTGATCGACTAATACAAGAAGAAGACCTACCTCAACTACTGAACGAGGGCACCACTTCGTCATTTTACGGAACTCGGAGCTTTCGGCTTACTTATCGAGACTTTCAGCACTCAGGAGCCTTGTTGAACTCGAAGGCCTACCGGGCCCACTAGCAACAGACGTTCGTGGTCGCCGACTCGGCAACCACTCTCTGTTCGAGCTCACCGGCCGGGCTCACCGGGCCCACCGGTCAAGAGATTTGAACTCGCTCAGTCTCAGATCATTCCGTCGTTTCCTTGGCGTGAGATGGTCAAAGGAGGTGAGAAAGCCATTCATTGCAATTTCAATGACAGAGCATACTTGTTTGAAAAATTAAAAAGGGACAAAGTATGCATGAGCCAAAGTAGTTGTTGAAAAATTGAGTTAGCCTTCTTTGTGAAAAAGATGTGACATGGTAAAGAATGATGGGCAAAGAGGACAAGCAAAATTAATGCAAGAATCAAAACTACGGTTGGTTTTCAAGATAAAGTAAATGTAGCTTTTCAAAATAGAGGCGAGGTGGCTCAAATTAAACGTGAGAGCTGCCTATCTCAATTCCACTATATATGTATTCATAAGTTATAAATATAAAGATAACTCCCACAACAGAAACTAAGCTCTTTGATTGAAGGGTAGTGTGTGTCCTTCAGAAAGAAAAGAACTACAAGTTTGCAGTGAGAAAAAATAATAATTTGCAATCCTGTAACTTATAAAGAAAGAAAAGAAGAAAAACTAGTGCGGCAAGTGGACTAGGCAAATTGCTGAACCACTATAAACCCCGTATCTCCATTTTATTTGTGCGATTATTTCATTTATCCGTCGTTTTCTCACATATTCGGCATATTTATTCCTAACAACCGGTATCAGCGTGGTTAGAGAACCGAAGGGACTTTCAATTCTACGATCTAAATTAACGATGGGTAATGACGCTTTTGTTCTTTTTCTCATCTTCTTAGATTGTAGTTTTGAAGGTGTAGGTTCAGATCCGAAGAAGAAGTTGAGTTTGCTACGACTGTAGATGAAAGATGGTGAGGTGAAGAAAAAGTGAAGATCGATAAATTTGATAGTAAGGATTTTGGATTGTGGAAGATGCAGATCGAAAATTACTTGTATCAGAAAAAGCTCCACGAACCATTGTTGGGTACAAAACCAGCAGATATAAAGAAAGAAGATTGGGATCTGTTAGATCGTCAGGCCTTGAGAGTGATCCGTCTGACGTTGGCAAAGAATATTGCGTTTAACATCATCAACGAGAAAACTACAGCGGATCTGATGAAGGCGCTATCAAATATGTACGAAAAACTATCTGCCTCTAACAAAGTACATTTGATACGTCGTCTATATATTTAATATAAAGATGAGAAAAAGTGCGTATGTTGCAGATCACATTAATGACCTTAATGTGATTACAACTCAATTAAGTTCTGTGGAAATAGACTTCGATGACGAGATCAAATCTTTGACCCTTTTGTACTCCTTATCTGAAAATTGGACCGCAATTGCGACCGCGTGAGCATTTCTTAAGGGAGTAAAAAGTTAAAACTCGATGAAGGTCGACATTTGATTCTCAGCGAGGATGGTCGCAGAAGAGAGTTAGGAGAATCTTTAGGGTCTGCTTTGAGTAACCAAAGCAGGGGAAGGAGTTTTCAACAAGGACATAGGTAGAACAATGACAGATCTAAATCCAAAGGGATGAGTAAATTAAAGCCTCGCAAAGATATCACCTACTGGAATTGCGGTATTCAAGGCCACTTCTCCAATGATTGCACTAAACCAAAGAGGAACAAGAAGTTTCAAAAATACCAGAAAAAAGATCATAAGAAAGAAGCGTCTTCTTCTGCAAATGTTGCTACTGAAGAGATCCATGATGCTCTTATATGTAGCATTGACAGTCCTATAGAGTCCTGGAATCTGTTGCTTTGTTTCATTCAACTCCGTGCAAAAACTTATTGCACAACTTCGTTGCAGAGAAGTTTGGAAAGGTTTATTTGACTGATGATGAACCTTTAGAATGGGAAAGTTGATGTTCACATAAAGACTGCAAATGGAACCCGGTGGAAATTGCAGGATGTCAGATATGTTCCTGGCCTGAAGAGAAATATTATCTCTATGAGTCAACTAAACAGCATGGGATATACAACAATTTTTGAAGGTGGTGCTTAGAAGATCTCCAAAGGTGATATGGTCGTAGCAAGGGGCATTAAATTGGAAACCTTGTATATGACTGCAGAATGCAAAGATACAGTGGCAGTGGCAAAAGGCGGTGGTGATTCAAAACAGTGGCACTAAAGACTCGGGCACATGAGTGAAAAAGAAATGAAATTGCTAGTATCAAAGGGACGACTACCTAAATTGAAGATTGTCGAAATCGGCTTGTATGATAATTGTATTTATGGCAAGCAGAAAAGGTTTAGCTTCTCAAAAGTTGGAAGGCCACTAAAGAAAGAGAAGTTGGAGCTGGTGCATACAGATGTATGGGGACCATCCCCGGTTCAGTCCCTTGGAGGCTCTCGTTACTATGCCACCTTCATTGATGATTCCACTAGAAAGGTATGGGTTTATTTTTTGAAAAATAAATCTGATGTGTTTGCTACTTTTAAAAGGTGGAAACCTGAAACTGAAAATCAGACTAGTCTAAAAATCAAATGTCTAAAACCTGACAATGGTGGTAAGTATGACAGTATAGAGTTCAAGGCATTTTGTGCAGAAAACGGAATCAGGATGATAAAAACGATTCCGGGAACTCCCGAAAAGAATGGCATCGCTGAAAGAATGAACATAATCTTGAACGAGCGTGCTAGAAGTATGAGGCTACATTCAGGATTACTAAAGAATTTTTGGGCAGATGCAGTCAACATGGCAGCTTACTTAATAAATCGAGTATCTTCAATTCCGTTGGGTTTCCAGGTATCAGAAGACATATGGACTGGGAATGAGAGGTAAATCTTTCTCATTTGAGAGTATTTGGCTGTGTTTCATATGTACAAATAGATTCTGATAAAAGAGACAAATTTGATCCTAAGGTTAGAAAATGTTATTTCATTGGTTATGCTTCTCACTATTTTGGTTATCGGTTTTGAAATAATAAAAATAGAAAAATCATAAGACACAAGGATGTAACTTTTAATGAAAATTTATTATATAAAGACAGACTTGTAGCAGGATCTGATAGTTCAAGAAAACAACCAGAAGAACGTAAAAAGGCTGTGTTAGAAAAGATCACAGATAGTGATGTAGCTACAAAATCTCAAGGAAATCCTCGAAACACTACAACAAAACAGGAAGTAGAACAAGAACAAACCAGTCCTCAAGTGATTGTAAGGAGATCGGAAAGGGTGTCTAGACCCACACAACGGTGTTCTCCTTCCTTAAATTATTTACTGTTGACTGATACTTGTGAACCAGAATATTTTAATGAAGCAATGCAGGTGAAAGATTCTGTCAAGTGGGAGTTAGCCATGAGAGATGAGATGGATTCTATAGGAAAAAAATAGAACATGGGTATTAACTCAGTTGCCAGAAGGAAAGAAAGATTTGCAGAACAAATGGGTTTATCGGATCAAAGAAGAAAATGATGGCAGCATAAGATACAAAGCAAGGTTAGTAGTGAAGGGTTTTCGGCAGAAGAAAGGTAATGACTACACCGAATTATTTTCTCCTTTAGTCAAATTAACTACTATCAGATTGATGCTTAGTATTGTTGCTGCTGAGAATTCACATCTAGAGCAACTAAATGTGAAAATGACTTTTCTTCATGGTGATTTAGATGAGGAAATATACATGGTACAATCAGAAGGTTTTCAAATTCCTGGTAAAGAAAATATTGTGTATAGCTTAAAGAAGAGTTTGTATAGCTTGAAAAAAGCTCGCAGGCAGTGGTACAAGAAATTTAATAATTTCATGTGTGATAATGGTTTCATAAGAAGTGAGATGGACCATTATTGTTATTTCAAGAATTTTGATGGCTCCTATATTATTTTTCTTTTGTTTATGGATGGCATGCGTTTTGCAGGATCTGCCATGAAGGAGATCAATAAGCTAAAACTACAATTGTCAAAAGAATTTGAGATGAAAAATTTAGGACTATGAAAGAAAATACTTAGGATGAGGATCACCAGAGATAGAGCAGGAGGAATTCTTGAGTTATCCCAAGATAAGTACATAGAGAATGTGCTGAGCGGGTTCAATATGTTGGATATAGGTGCCCTCAAGGCAATTATTGTAATTGAAGGATGACCTATACGAGAGGACAATCTTATTTGAGATGATAGTATGCTATCTGGTTTGTCTTTATCTATCATGTGAATACGTTTTACTTGTTATCACGTATCGCTAATACATGAGATAAAACCCTTAGGATTTTGCTTGACTATCAGGACGATGATGCAGATCATACTAGTGCGGCCTAGGTAGTCGATAAGCACATCCTTAAAGGTCCCTAGTCGTAGGAGTATCAAGACTAGGCATCGGTACTCCAGTTTAGACTAGTGTATACGTTTCCTGACCCGATTGGAGGGCGATAGTTGATCCCATAGCTATTGGTATTTGACACCGATGATTGTATACAGATGCTCATTGGATGAGTTATACTAGACAGACTCACTGAGAACTCCTAGTTGGTGATATACCAATGTCATATAGCAGTTCTATGATGACATGAGTACATGATAGCCCCTAGAACCTGAGATCGCCATAGTGTCTCATGTGTGTTCCCATTATACTTAGACTTCTACCCTACCATGGCTCAAAGGAGTCGTGCAAACAAGTTTTTGTTAGGTATAGTTCTGAAGCACGTGGAGGCAGTGAGCGGTCGAGGGGATTCGTCTCTCCCGGTATAAGGAGTTGATATCGCATTGTGCAGGATATGACCACAACCAAAAGTCGGTGGACACCACAATAAAGATAAACTGATAAGTGTTATCAGTTGTATCTTCGGTTGGTTATGAGTCCTCTGTCACACGACTTATCGAGTTATTGGGGTCTGACAGATTCCAAACCCTAGACCCGATATGCGATACTCATAGACGAAGAGACCGGACTGTACGGTGACTTTCATTTATAAACTTTGTAGGGTTCAGATGAGTTTGCTCGTTGACCTACTTTTATCTTGATCATACCTGGGTAGCCGTTACGTACAGCTAGTGCCACCGACGTGCTTGTGGGTTACCCCGTCAGGGATTGGATCCAAAAGGGTTTCGGATTCAATCGAATGTGATCCTATATAACCTACTGCCAACATATTGACAGGTATTTAGAGTCCCGCAATGAAAGTGCCATCCCGGGCAAAATGTTGATGTGACGTGCGTATTGAATATGTTCGGGAGTTCGATTAAATGTATGATTTAATCGAATGTACGAAAAATACTAGCCGGTTTAAAAGCCGGAATGTTCAGTCGAGTGCTGACTTAATGACCGTACTTTGATATGGTTTCTAGTATTGTGTATTTGGATACACACACTCTCTCTCTGTATATGTATTAGTATGTGATACTGATATAATATTGCGTATGCGATATGTATTATGGAAATGTATTTGATATATGTTTTCTTCTCTTTATATATATATATATATATATATATATATAAATAAAGTAAAGAGAAATCATTTATGTTAAGAATAAACATAAAATGAAATGAAAAGAAAAGAAAAGAAAAAAAAATAGAAGAGTGGACTTCTTCT
Organism: Agapanthus africanus; assembly: GCA_030015575.1. Classification (NCBI taxonomy): domain Eukaryota; kingdom Viridiplantae; phylum Streptophyta; class Magnoliopsida; order Asparagales; family Amaryllidaceae; genus Agapanthus; species Agapanthus africanus. Next base: position 1,009,821,824 of record CM057337.1, on the reverse strand, counting down.
AATCTCTTCTATTTTCTTTTCTTTGTTTTATTCATTCTTCTTTTCTATTCTTTTATTTTTAATGTTAATTCTTTAACATCTTTTTCCATGGCTCATCTTCTTCATCTTCTTCCCTTCTCTACAAAAATGGTGGAGGTATGAAATGAGGGTAGAATTCAAAAAGAGAGTGTTTTCCTTGATCGCATCGCCTCACACATTAACCTAAATAGTTTTATTTGTGAGTTTCTTCACTTGAGAAGTGAAGATGAAGTTTTGGGCTTGGTTCTTTCACGCGGATCATCTACGGCGAGGCGGTCGACGTCCAAGTGCTTCCGGGAGCTCACTAGGTCTAGCCGGAGTTCAAGTTCTTCATTAGAGCTTATGAAGATGCTATAAAGGTTGTAACATCCCTCACTTTTTCTCTTTTTCTTTTTTCTATTGCAAGAATTTGATGATCTTGGTTTGGTTCCGGTTCTATGTTTGAAAAATTATTGTTTTCTATTTCCATCGTGATCCATGAATGTCACGACCCTAGAAACGAAACCCTAACATGGTATTAGAGCCATATCAAATTTATTTGCAATAGTTTGTGACAGATTACGTTTCTGAAACCAATTTCAAAACTGTTTTTTCACTTGGTGTAGAATCGATTTATTTCGGAGTTTTTTCTCGTTCTCGGGGACGTTCGACGGTCGAGTGGGAAAGGTATTGATCGTGTGAGGGTTCGGGAAGGTCATCGCTACCCGGGAGCACGACGAAGTGCTCCCAGGGAGGGGTGGGGGGCCGAGAGCACCTAAAAAGGTGCTCTCGGCCACTTGCAAACCAGAGACCACTTTCGTGGTGGTCTCTGGTCCGTACACCCCCCAATCCCCCCCACAGCAATTTGGTGTCCCCCCGGTCTCTTGTCGATGCTCGGGTGATGTTTCAAGTCAATCGGACTTCGTTTGTTGCCGAAATGAATTGGTTTCTGGAGTTGAATACAAAATTAAATTTCAGTTTTTTCAAAATTTCATTTTGCGGTCCGTTGGTTTTTGAAATGGTTGGCCATGGGTTTCGTATTGACTTTATTAAAGCGTTTAATTACGTTAATACGTTATCACATACTAGTTGATATGTGACGGGCAACGTCAACAAATTGATAAGTGATCATTTCGACGGGGTTGCTTTAGTTTTTCCAAGTTGTTTCGTGAGCTTGATATATGTTGATACATTATATTGATGGAATGTATAGGATTATCGCGAAATGAATAGTCCCATGCGGAATTGTGATATGATAAGTTTCATATTCTTTTCATGTCAAGCCTATGTATATTCTTTAGTTCGGGACGAGCTCCAACTTGTGAGTGCTCAAGTCACCGGATTCGAGAAAGTGTTGGGTGGCCCTCTTATGATGATGATGTTGGGTTGCTTCGTTTCTTGAGTTTCCTGGTAGCTTGCCCAATTCGTAGGGGTCTGATTTTGGCTGCGCACGGGCTATTCACATGACCAGTGAATGTCGCGTTTCGTTTGTGGCTCGAACGAAATGCGGGATTTCTAGGTGACCCGACTATTCTTATTCTGTGATGTTCATTACTTGCTTATGATGTGATTACCTGCCTGCGATAATATTTATCGCTTACCTGTAATGTTGATTATCTGCCTGATGATATATATAGTGATATATATATATATATATATAAATTCTATATACGTTTTGCACCCGGGCTAGCCCTGCCGCTGCCCTGCCGTAAGTTAAGTAACCTTACGGTGAAGACCCGGGTCATCATGGCGAATGCGGATGGCGTATATGTGCATTCTATTTTCTTTTCATACTTTTCTGTGATTGTATGAGAAGATATTAGGTAATGTGATTATCTACTAGATGGGATTGCATTGATTCGGATTAATGCAAAGATAATAAACTTAAAACACGTTGTAGAAACCAAAAATCGTATTTTGTGGTGTTATAGTCGAATCTTTTGTTTTGCACAAAGGTATTCAGTTAGGAATATCCTGCATCTCATTCGATAAGGTAAGAGCCATGATCCCTTCACAGGAAATCCGCACTTAAGCAATAGTCTACGTAACTATAAATATGCAAAACTACCAAGTTCCTACAATGAGATCAAGTTCATTACGTTAATGGTTTTCTTAAAAACCAGCCGTAGCCCTTTGTCATTTCAGGATGTAGAGTACTTAGTATTCGTTCTGCGTTTGTTGACTATAGTTAAGGCGTAGTGTACGGTAGCTAAGTGATATCTTCCTGCTTGCATATGATATGACTGGTTAGGAAAGTCGTACGACCTTGTTGACTATAGTTAAGGGTCGTGCGGGTGGGTCTAAAACAGTTATGAAATGACGGGTTGAACTTGACTAACGACTTATGATTTGTTGACTATAGTTAATGTCATAAGCCGTTAGGGATAAAAACCGATATAGGGAGTTTCAAGTGTTGAAATTTGCAATGGGATTGCGTACTTTCTATGGTGTGGGGTAACTTGTTGACCCCGTCAAAGTTACCACTCCATGATAGTTTGGATCCCGATTCCTACTATTAGTAATGGTTACTCTCGGGATATGATCCCGGCTAATTCTTATTTTAGGGTTGAAAGAGGATTCGACGGAATAGTGGGAGCCATCCTGATTAGATTAATATTCCAATCTAATCTTGATAGAGTGCACGACGAGTGTTTCTTTTCTTTCTCTGGCAGCGCCCAAAGAATGACCTTAAACTAAAAACTCATAAACCAAGTTAACCGAACCTTTTTACAATCAACGACTTTGGAATGTCATGATTGCCCTATTTTCACGACATAGTCGCATATATCCTTACCCCTAGCACTTCCTATTTTGCTTTCTTCAGAACACTCTTTATTTGATACAGAGATCCATATTGCTTGAAAGACCATCGTATAATTAGATACGAACTCGAAGAAATTGTTTCTGTGGAGGATGGCCGCAGGTTCTGGAGAAAGTGAATTGTATATGATACAATTCATTTGTCTCTCTTCTCCACCATATCTCAACTTTGAGAGCTCCTTAAATAAGGAGAATATACCAGTTATGCTTGTTGGATAGTCTTCTTCCAATCCCGATACTGGAGCTGAAAGGAAGGGAAAGAAGAAAACCAACTAGTATAAGTCCGGTATACACAAAGTAAGAAAGAGAGACATCCAAAAGGGGTCGAAGTGAGCGGAAAGGAAAATGCAACTACTGTTATGATCCTAGGCAGTGAAAGAGGCATTACTTAGAATACTCAGCCACCCCTTAAAACATTTTGATGTTTCATATTTTCTATGTGTTTGTAATCAAAAACTGTTTTCCAATTAATTCTGACTCTTGGGTATTTAGATACCGGATTAGCATCCCACATCTATAAGTCTTTACAGATGTTGAGAAGGATTGGATTATTGGAAAGGTGATTTGATCCTCAATGTCGGATATCGGAGCAATTGTTGCTATTGGGGAAATCGCATAGTTTTGCCTTTCGGCAAACTTTTGGTTTTGAATATCTATTATTATGCATTAACTTTTAAAACTGATATATCCGTCTTTTTATTTGATAAAATGGGATATAAATTTTCAAAAATTATGTTATAAACATTTGCCTTTATCATTTGATGATTGGGTAAGGTGCATTGAATAACGGGATATACATTTTTAACCAATATACAGTTTTCAAATTATAACATACAGAGTATGAGTTAGTGAACTCATAACAATTATACATAATGATATATGTTGTCCGATGTCCGCACGGACAAGGGATTGGTACTCATACTTCGTTCCATTTTCCTATGAGTTCTCTGGTTTTAGACACACATTCTTGTTGAAATGCAAAGTCCAAAATTTTTGAGAAGTTCATAAAATATAGGAATAAAGTAGAGAACTAAATGTTGGAAATATCAAGATTCTTCGAAGTATTCGAAGATGTAGATATTTATGCTAGGTATTCCGCAGTAAAATAATCGAGAATTTGATTCTCTCTCAGATTGCTCATCCGCGGGTGCGCTCCATGATGGGTAATGCTGAATCTTCTTTTTCAATTGAGGGATGTACTAGAAATAGATGCATATCAATTGATACTGGTTCCACCTAAATCAGTACCTCAAATTATATATGTGATATAGAATGGGTAATCATCTTATGATTGTTAAGATATTGAGTTGTCCGGCTTATACTTAAAACCAGAATCCGGATAAACTCAAGGTACGTTTCAGTAATGACAGTTTTTTGGTTATCCCGGACATTGACGAGGGATTAACTTTCTACCATTTTTGGGATCAAAAGTTGTTTTGTTATCGACACGCCACATTTTTCGAAAAGGAATATGAGAAATTAGTGGGAGTATGGTAGAACAGGAATTAATTCTAGAACCATAAATGATTACTGAAGATTTAGTAAAACCTGGAGATTCAATTGAGCCTGACAAACCTTAGCCTACTCCGCAGATTTAGTAGGCGACATCAGCCACCTGAGAGAACTTCGGTTCCCTCATAAACGGTGACAGAGAGGCTTCTATCATGTGATGATGACTCTATTAGTAATCAATTAGCCATGGGAAGTGGTGAATTTCGATTGATGGCTGGATGCCGAGTTATCCTAGTTGGACTCCATGAACTGCAACAAAGTATGGACTTTGTTGGCTGCTTCTGAGGGGGTAAAACCTAGTAGGAGAAAATAGATCTTACAAGATAAGTACAAATGGAAATGTAATAACCTAATAAGGCTAAACTTGTAGTAAAAGATTTTCATCAAATACCTGATATGGATTATAATGAAACCATTACTTCAGGATCTGTGTTGAGGTCCATACGGATATAACTCGTCATTGTTGTCTTTCATGACTATGATATCTGGCATGTGGATGACAATAATATCTTTCTAAATTGGATTTATAAGTGTACGTGTATATGACTCTGCCAGAGGGTTATCTTAGTCAGTGGGAGCAGCGGTAAGTGTGCAAGTTGCTTAAGTCCATCTTTAGACTAAAGCAGGCATAGTAGAAATGGATCATCTCTTTTGATGTCACTATCAAAATGTTTGACTTCATCAAAATGAGAGATGAACCTGGTATTTGTAAGAAGATAGTGTTCTCTTATAAAAAATAAATAATAAATAAAAAGCGATGGGAAAAATTCCCCAAATGGAGCATCACGTGCCCACACGTGATGCGCATTGGAGCAAAGATTATAGGTATTGTGCTTAACAAATAAGGCTGAAATTGAGCCTCACGTGCAGGCACGTGAGTATCTATATACAAAATATATAGGCGCATTCCTAAAACAAATAACAGGCCAGAGAAGCTCACGTGTCAGCACATGAAGCTCTTAGTTGGGCTTAACTTCGTGTGGGTCACGTGCCAAATGTGACATTCCTGAACATCAACTCACGTGCCAACACGTGATGCCTTTCTCTAGGACTGCTGCATATAAGCAAACCAGTTTAATGCTATGGGGGTCACGTGCTACACGTGAGGGTTCCTAATGCCTTATGAGCCGATAGAATTAAATTCTAAATAAGAGAGATCAAAAACCTATTTGGAAAAAATTCCTTAGATCTTTCTAAACAAGAAAGATTACGCTCTGTAAAACAGAGCACCGTTGGATTAAAGATCCAATGGTGATTAAAAATCACCAAGCTACAGAATAAGATCTGTATGGGAAAATATTTCCCCAATCTTTCTAAATAAGAAAGATTACGCTCTGCAAAACATAGCACCGTTGGATTAAAAATCCAATGGTGATTAAAAATCACCAAGCTACAGAATGAGTTCTGTATGGGAAAATATTTCCCCAATCTTTCTAAACAAGAAAGAATACGCTCTGTAAAATAGAGCACCGTTGGATTAAAGATCCAAAAATCACCAAGCTAAAGAATAACCTCTGTATGGAAAATATTTCCCCAATCTTTCTAAACAAGAAAAATTACGCTCTGTAAAACAGAGCACCGTTGGATTAAAAATCCAATGGTGATTAAAAATTACCAAGCTACAGAATAAGCTCTGTATGGAAAATATTTTCCTAATCTTCTTAAAGACAAGAAAAATATCTTCTGTAAAACAGAAGTCCTTAGATCAAAAATCCAACGGCGGATAAAATCCCTGAATCAATTAAAAAATCTTTCAATGAGAGATTTCCTTAACTAAATCAACCAACTTGCCTCTACTATATAAAGGACCCGAGACTGAAAGGAGAAAAGAGGAGACCCCCCATAAGATTTGAGAAACAAAAAAAAAGAAGAGTTCTCTTTGAAGAAAAGAAACGCTAGGTAAAAAAAAAAGAAGACCTAGAGATCATTTTATCTTCTCTTACAAGAGTTTAACTCTTCCAAAAAAAAGAACTTAGCTCTTCCTCTGGTTGAGGTCTACAGAAGCAGATCTCCCCACAAGTTGAGAATTTAATTCTCATCGGGGAGATTCTGTCATGTAGTCCCAAAACTTAGAGGAAAGAACTAAGTTTGAAGAATTTAATTCTTTCAAAAGATATAGGAATTTAATTCCTCTGACAAAACTAGGGTTTAACCCTGCATAAAAAAACAACTGAGATCGACTCACGTGTTCCCACGTGACCCCTTAAGACAAGTGCTTAGCACTTATAAAAGAAAAAGGCAATAAACCCAAAGACGGTTCACATTTTGGGGCGCCTCACGTGATCCCGCGTGACCCCCAATAATGCTTAGCACTTAGAAAAGAACAGGAGGGTAAATCCAAAGGAGGCAGTGCCCAACTCGGGGGCGCCTCACGTGTTCATACGTGATGGCCACAAGATTTAAGTGTTTAACACTTATATGTATAGACGGGGATTTAAACCCAAGGGCACCACACCAACTTTCGGGTGCCTCACATGCCACACGTGAGCGCTCCAAATTGCAGTGTTTAACACCGCTTTAGAGCCTCACGTGGGAGCACGTGAGCGCCAAACAGATATCAGTATTTAACATTGTGAGAGGCCAACCTTAGACCAAATTAGCCAAGTCTCCCGAGGCCAAAACCTTTTGACCATCAATAAACCGAGCCCTCCTATACTCAGGTCTCCCCAAATCGATCTTAGTTCCAAAGATGACCAATGATCTCCTGACACATGGCATCTAAAATGATGTTCGTTCTACCATGATCTCTCCCTTCAATCTGGAGTTTGGTTCAAGGGTACATCTCTCCACACCTCTGATACATGTCGTTGTAATTCTTCAACGATATCAGAGAGGTGGAGGGTCCCGACAACCAAAAGCTCTTGAATGTACTTCCAAACCCATGAGCATACCCCAATGGACCGTAATGTCCTTAAACTAGCTGCGGACCGCAACGTCCTTAAACTAAACCCTCATACCAAAAATGGTGATCTATGGACCGTAACTTCCTTAAACTAAAGCAATAGAGCCCAAATGCTCTTTTGTTGGGTCAGAATGATCCTAAAATCATGCTGAGTAGACCTTAGTCTAAAGTTAGACTAACATATCCTCAACAAACATTTAAGTTGATCTTAATCCCAAAACGAGATTAACGATCCTTAAATCAAACCAAATCCAAATCTAAGAAAATACGGATTTGGACTAATCCATGCCCTATGGGAGACAACACAAATTAGTCTCCGCATACAATTCACGGGCAACCAAAAATAAAACAAACATACACGACATGAAGTGATCTTCTGGAGCAGAAAAAAGTGGTTATCGCGATGCGGTAACGTAATTAACTGTAGGGGCTTGCGCCTGCAGGGAAGAGCGTCCCCACAATCAAAAAACCCCACACAACGAGGGGGAATCTAACGAAGTCTGCTACAACGGCTGCATCTGTCTAAACCTTTGATACACGGTGCCATAAATCAACTTGGCATCTTCGGAGAGGTGGACAGATAAAACTATATAGCATTTGCCCCCAAATGCATGCAAGACGTTTGTCTTCCCGGTTTTCGGTGGTAAACAGATTCTGGCACGCCCGGTGGGACCTTTTCCTCTTTCTACTCCACACTTCGTGTGTCGTGTTCGCGAACGAATCGCGGTTTAATATGGTTGCCCCTGTATTCTAGGTACTAAGATTTGGTGTCTTGCTCCATGCAGAAGAGAAGATGACATCGATGGCTTCCAACTGCACCAATTGTAACAGCAACTCCCACTCCGTCCCTGCTAGAGGAGTGACTTATGGGCCCCAAGCGGCCTCCATCTTTGCAATGCCGGTGGAACAGGTGGCTCAGGCCACCACTGGACTGTTTTTTGGGACCATGCTCCCGCCAATAAGCTTCAATGCCTCAATGCCATCACAAGAGGCTCCAAGGAAGTCGGTTTTTGATTGGCTCGCAACCACCACAGCACCTCTCAACGGGTCATCCAAGTCTGCCGCCTCAGTCTTCGATAGGCTGAGCCAAAGCTCCAGTGGGCCCGCAAAGAGGCTCGCGATACCTGAAGGGGTTATCCCGAAGCAGATAGCCATTCCAGCTTTGGCAGACGAAGTCGTCATAACGACTTCTCCTGCTAAAAAATCCGTCTTTGCAAGATTGGACGTTCCAACTCCTGCTTCGGGCGAAGTCACCAAGGCTGCTTCCCCTGCCAAAAAGTCTGCCTTCGACAGACTAACCGTTCCCTCTCAGCGGACGTCAGTCTTTGACAGGCTGACGTCGACAACAACTTCTCGTCAGAGTAGAGGGCATGACGAAGCCACTCCCGTAACTGAACCATTCCCATCTGCATGACATGCTCGACGTCGCCACTGGCGCCGAGTAAGGAAGGCTGGGGGTAGTTCCCCTTCTGGACTTACTCCACCACCTCCAATGGTGGAAATTGACGTTGCTGTTCCAACTGGGAACAACTTCGAGCTGCTGAGGAGGGTGCGTAAGAACTCTCTAACCGCCATCTTGAAGAAGTCTCCTCCGCCTGCTGAAAGCATGACACAAGTGAAGCCGGAACAGCCTCCTCAGCGGTTGTCCTCTAAGAACCACAGAGTTTGGCGGAAAGTCCAAGACTCTGTAATTGACAAAGATTACATTCGCCGGCTGAAGAAAACAAAGGCTCGGCAAGAGGAGGACCATCCCTCCGTCATACCATGAAAGGTATCATCTGCGTGGGTGCCTGCTGCAACGGCCCCCTCAACCTCGACCTCCCACAAGAGGAGAAGGCCGGAGAAGATCCCCATGCCGGCAGCAAAGATCAAAGGCAGTGGACCCAAACGCCCCAAGTTTGGGGGCATGGTAGCCTATATGGTGTACATGGATTCCGGGAAAGAGAAAATCCGTACTTCTACGGGTCATCGACCACTCACATGATCGGTGACAAAAGCTCAGGAGCAACAACAAAAGCTCCAAGAGATGTTGATGAGGATGGCCGCACTTACTGGGCAGAAAGAAAGCCCAGAAGCATCGTCGGAACAACGCCAGGAGCAGGAGACCGACACCGAATTCCTACGGAGGGTTCTTAAAAAGAAAGACAAAGAGGCCGCGGAACAAGCGGCTAATATAAAACAAATGGCGCTTCTGTTCCAAAACATGGTGGGAATGATGATCCAGCCGGATCCTCCAGCCGAAGACCCTCCAATAATCATTGAAGATGACAGAGGGGAACATCAAACCCTCCTCCGGCTTTATCAGCAGCCACGGAGGAGACGATCTCCAAATCTACCCTTGACGACTACATAGCTCAACAAATACGTGCTCATCAAGCAAACGAAGCGGCAGGCCAAGTCGTCAGAACTGGGCGACCTTATCCAGGCTGGTACGACCAAATTAAGTACCCACCAGGATATATGATCCCTAAATTCCATGTGTATAAGGGGACGGGCAATCCGCACCAACACGTTGCTCAATTCAGAGCTTTTTGCGGTAATACCGGGGGCGATGACAGACTATTCCTTCGCCGGTTTGTTGGCAGCTTGTTGGAGACGGCATTTGAATGGTATTCCGAGCTGCCAAATGACTTTATCAAGACATTTACGGAGATAGAACTGCTGTTCACACAGCGGTTCACAAGCGCAAGCGAGCGCACCCCAATCACGGCATTAATCAACGCCAGAATGAAGCAGGGAGAGACCTGGGTTCAATACGAAATTCGGTGGCGTAACCTATGGTAAAAGTGTGAACAACGCATAGAAGAAGCTCCTGCTGTGGGCATGTTCGTGTAGACCCTTGATCCTCAGGCAATTATATCCTAGTTTACGATGTTCTTCAAGCCGACCACCTTCCAGGCCTTGATTGAAAAACTGGCCCAAATGGACCAGATGGGCCATAGGCCGTTCTCTTCAAAGACAGATCTTCGGAATGAAAAGGGCAAAGGGAAAGCGACCTTCGTCGCCAACTCTTAACAACAACCGAGTGACCCGAAACTGGTAGCTCGCTAAAACAAAAAACCAAGATCTCTCGAAGAAAAGTTGAGACGTCTTGACTCGTTCCCCCGGGATAAAACGAGGAGACTATTCGAACTGGCGGTGCGCAACAGGATCATCACTCTGCCAGATCCGAGATGCCCACTGCAACCGGGCGACGTCAACAATCCCAATTACTGCCCCTACCACCGAATAGTGGGCCACCCAATCGAAGATTGCTATGTCTTCAAAAACTGGGTTGAAGACCAGTACCAACAGGGAAAGTTCGCGCAGTCCGAAAACTGGGAGGTAAACCCGCCACAGCAACACGCTCCTAAAAAGGTGGATACGCCGGGGCATCATGCTAATTTGTAGAGGAAGCTCCATGGGAAGTTGTCCTTTCGGATAAAACTAAAAGGATGCTGAAGGATATTCAAGCATGTCCGACGATTAGGTGGAAAAGCCCGCTGGAGCCTGAGATTATTGACGGAATGCTAAAACCACGCCCAACGCCGAAAGTTGGTAACGATGGGCAAAACCTCCAGGCCAAGCCTCCGAAGTCTTCAAAGAAAAAGAAGAAGGCCAAGAAGCCCGTGCAGCTTGACGACATTCGTACGGGTTTGCAAAAGTACATCGATGCACTGGAGGAATACAACCAAAAAGCGTGGACCCCAGTCACATTGGAAGAATTCTTCAAGCATGTTCTTGAGAATGGAAACAGTGGCATTGATGAAGGAGACGATTCTACAGAAGAGCCCGAGTATTATGTGTCGAGCTGCCACATGATCTCTCACTCGTCGATAAACGACAAAGAAGCTCCTGACGTAGAGAAACTGGGGGCAGATCTATAACCAAAATCCATGGAACCGTCAGATGACATGATCGAAAAGCTGCTGAACGAAGCCCTCCGAAAGAGCAAAGCTGACCGAGGATATGAGGCAGACATATACGAAAAAGGCCAAGCGTCGGCGTCAAGCTGAAGAAGTCCCGGTAATGAGAAGTCATAAAATACCCCAACCGGATCGAAGCGCACCTGCCACCAGCAAGAGCAGAATCAAGGTAGAGAAGCAGTTCGCCAAAGCTCTGTCAATGGGAATGAAGCTGCCTCCTTTCAAAGGAAATAATCCCGGGAGTACGTGCCTCGAACAAGCGAATGTACATCCGAACTACTGCTTATACCATCGGAAGGTAACGCACCCCACTGAAGAGTGCAATGCCTTCAAGAAGTGGTGGCAGGGATATGTTGCCCATCAACAACACTTCAAGCGAATGAAGCACAAAGCCCGTCGGAAACAGAGAAGCGCGACAGACGAGCGTGAAGGAACGGCCGGTAACTATCATATGGTTGATGCCATCCCGACAAGAGAAAAACCTCAAGTTCTTACCTTCGGGAGCGATTCTGACGGAGAAATAGCTCTCAGCCCTCTCTTCAAGGAATCCACCTCTGAAAAAGAAGAGGAGATGAAGAACTGTGAGAACATTCAGCTGTGTAACCGTACGTTGCCTGAAAAGAATCTCAGACCTTCAAACAAAGGTTCGGGTAAAAGGGATAAAGGGAAGGAAAAAGTCCCTGAGGAGATTGCCCTCGATGATAGAGTCGTCGAAGAGCTCACAGCCAAGGACCCGCCCAAGAAAATAAGGTGGATTACAATGTCCTGGCACATCTGAGGAAGCTACCCTCATAATTAAGCATTTTGGATGTCCTTCGCCTGTCTAAAGAGGCACGAGATTCCCTGATCAAGGCATTAAAAGAGCCCGATCAATTCCAAGCTTTCCTTACGGAAGAAAAGATGAAGGACGAGCTGACAGAGGTTCAAACAGCTGACATCACATTCGGCGATGAAGAACTCCTCCTCGGAACGTGCGAGCACAACCGTCCTCTGTGTGTCACTGGGTACTGCCACGACATCAAGATAGGGAAGATTCTGGTTGACAACGGGTCCTCTTTCAACTTTCTCAATGTGAGAGTGTTGAAGGAGATTTGCAGTCATCACGGACGCAAATTACTATCTCCGGGTTCGACTCGCAGTCATCACGGACGCTTGGATCCATAATATTGACATTACGCTTCAGGATGCTCATCACTGACATCAAGTTTCACGTCATCGACGCTAAGACTTGCTACAATGCTTCGCTCGGTAGGCCTTGGTTACACGAGTACAACATCATCCCTTCTACACAATATCAGTGTATGAAGTACTTCAAGGACGGCCTCGAGTACACAGTTACAAGGGAGCTGAACCTATTCTCCGTAAATGAAGTCCGCAAATACAAAGACGCCAAGTACTTCTTACTAGACTTCGAAGACATGAAAAGATGTCGCAAACCGGAGAATAAACAAAAAGCCATCGCCACTATCCCGATATTTGGGAGCGATACCGAGGAGGATAAAGAGATGGTCTACTCGGGACAACCCCAAGGCAATAGGCCAGGGCCATCTACTCCTATTCCGATCTTTGGCAGTGACTCTGAGGACGGGGCCAACACAGTGTTCTCCGTCCGCCCGTCAATGCAGACCTTTGTTGGAGCTGACCAGAGTTTACAAATTACCATAATTCCGCAGCGGCATTACAAAGAACTTGATGCACTTGATACGTACAGCGTGCAAGAGCTACAAACCTTCTACATCCCTCCTAAGCAAAAAGGTGAAAAGTCGATCCTTTTCTACCAATCCATGGAGACTAAAGAGGAGAAAGAAGTCTGGCACGGTGCTGAACCTGCGCTCGATAGGATTCAACCAATTCGTCTGCCCAAATACTACGCAGAGGGACTGAAAAGGCTATTGAGACGCCAAGGCATACCCTTCAAACAGACTGCTCGACAAGCCCAATTCTATAACAAGATTTGGGACGTTCTCAGGACTCAGCGAAAGATGACCAATGGAAGAATGGAGACGACCGGCCTTGGATACGTTCGGTCCAAGAAACGGGAGCGGTTCCATGGCTTCCATGTCATAAATAACTCCGGTGGAAAAGCGAATGCATTTCCAGATAGCGTTGATGTCGAACCAGAGCGAGATCCCGCCGTGAGAATACCAAGCCTGTCATTCGAAGAACAGATTAACAAGCCGATGAGAGAAGCGGGTCAACAGGTTCGGGATGACCATAGCCGCGAAATGGCCATTTATGACAAAGCCAGAATGCAGCGTATCATTCAGTAGGCTACGGAAGGAGAAGATGAAGATGCCTTTCACCGTCATCCCGCTGTGCGCTCTCGTGGAAAGAAAAAAGCCCGACATAGAAACAACAGCAAGGTGAAGAACAGGAACGACGTTCAAAGACAGCGAAGCGGATCCAAGAAGCCACGCGAGCGAGAAAAAGTCAGCTGGAACCCGTCTCTTATGAAGAAGATGGGTCAGGAGTACTCTTTCCCTCAAGAAAAGACAAGGAAAATATTCAGCCTATTCATAAAGCATCAAATGATGACGCTCCTGGAGTCTCGATACCCCGAATAGATAAACGAAGTCCATCACTCAGATTATTGCTCCTACCACCGAGTAGTGGGACATCCTCTTGAAGACTGCTTCACCTTCAAAGACTGGGTTGAAGATCAGTATTAGCAAGGCAGGTTTGCTCTATCCGATAGTTGGAGGGTAGTCCCGCCACAAAAGCATGAGCCGAGAGCAACCTACACTGCGAGGGAAAGTCTAGATCAACATCGAGCTTGGAAACAAGCTCGTACCTTCCATATGATAACATTCTCAAAGGAGGGAGAGCACTAAATGATGGATGACCTCTCCCAGTGCTTCGCAAATGAAGATGAGAACGAGGTGATCTCAGAATTTCCACCGGCGCCAAAAGATCTGGAAGATGGGATACACACCACAACAAACAACCTAAGAAAAATCGAGTTTGGGACGGCAAACGAGCCAAGGCCAACGTTCGTCAGTGAGCTGTTGTCTGAGAAACAGGTGGCCACGTTAAAAGATGTGCTTATGCAGTATAAAGACTGTTTCGCATGGAACTATTCCGAGATGCCGGGATTAGATCCAGAGATACCTGTGCATAAACTGGCAATATCGCCAGACGTTAAGCCAGTCAAACAGGCGCCAAGAAGAATGCGACTTGAGCTTGAGATGAGTATCAATGCCGAATTCAAGAAGCTAATTGACTCCGGCTTCATCCAAGAAGTTCAATACCCTGACTGGATCGCCAATATCGTTCCGGTAATGAAGAAAAAATGGGACAGTACGCATCTGTGTAAATTTTCGGGATCTTAACAAAGCTTGTCCGAAGGATGACTTCCCAGTGCCTGTTACCGAGCTGATGATCGATAACACATCCACCCATGAAGTCTTCTCCTTCATGGAAGGATCCTCAGGGTACAACCAAATCAAGCTTGAAGACCAAAAGCACACTGCTTTCCGGACTCCGCTAGGCATATTCTGCTACAAAGTGATGCCCTTTGGTCTGAAGAACACTGGCGCCACCTACCAGAGGGCCATGACAAAGATCTTTGATGACCTCATACGTGAGATTGTCGAATGTTATATTGATGACTTCGCGCTGAAAAGCAAATCGTACGAGGAGCACTGGGAGCATCTAAAGATAATGTTTCAGCGCCTTCGGAAGTACAGCCTGAAGATGAACCCTCTGAAATGCGCGTTTGGAGTTTCCTCAGGAAAATTCCTAGGATTCATCATACGACACCGGGACATCGAAATAGACCCTTCAAAGATCAAGGCGATTATGGAAATGCCTTTGCCAATAACTCTCAAGCAACTACGGTCTCTCCAAGGAAAGCTCGCGTATATCCGACGTTTCATAGATAACCTCTCCGGCAAATGCCGCCCCTACAGTCTTCTAATGAAGAATGGAATCCCATTCGTTTGGGATCGTAAATGCCAAAGCGCACTGGAAGAAATCAAGCAATATCTGCAGAACCCGCCGGTACTAAATGCTCCGGTCAAAGGAAAGCCCTTCATCCTGTACACAACAGCCCTTGAAGGTTCTTTAGGCGCGCTATGGACACAAGAGAACGACCAGGGGAAGGAGAGAGCTCTCTACTATTTGAGTCGAGTTCTCCTGGGGGCAGAAAACAATTACTCCCCTGATTAATCTCAAAAATACTTGTTTACCGTAATCAGAAACGGCGTCGCTTTGCAGCTAGCCGGTGAATACGGGTCGATCCACAGCGATGGATAATTTTCTTAATGTGCTTTTACGAGTTGATTCCAAATGTTGTTTGGATTGATTTTATTAAATCTAAAAAGAATAGATCTGAAAATATACTAAATTAATCTAAATTAAAGTCTAGCTAGGGTTAGGATTAGGGGAAGTTTGGAGATTAAAGGTTTCCTCACCGCTTTCAATGCCTTATTTTTTATCAATTAGATGTTACGGTAATTATCAATAAAGTGGATTAGAGTCTTTCGGGAAGATGTTTCTTCCTCTAGATTCGTATCCTTCCTTTATCGATAATTACCCTAACCTCCATGGAAAACACGCGCAACCGGGCCTTTATATTACGGTGTCACCGTTACCTCAAGGGGTAGGGTGCCGTAGGGAGCGGTTGTGCGTGTATGCATGGAGTTCTAATTCTTAGGTATGAAATGGCATGAAAGGGGTGAGAGATCTCATCTCTCAAACCTTTCCCTAAGGCTAACCCTAACAAGCGAGGAGATTACTCGCTCATTAGGGGATTAAAAGACATACTAATTAAAAGAGAATTAAAAGCGAAGAAATAAAATTAACTTACTAATTTGATGGCTCCCTCCAAGCAATAATACAAAACAGATCTGAATTTGTTTATTGAAAAGAGACATGAGTTTTACAGATATGTGATTACAATTTATAGGAAAATAGGAAAACTAGGGTTACAGAGTCTCGCGCATGTGAAATTACAGATATGCCCACGAAAAATCCCAAAACCCGCACCGACACACCTACACAGAAAAATTCCACCGACACGGGCGCTTAATTGCCGTGGAACCGCGGCAAATGTAGGCCTTGGGCCGCGGTTCCGCGGCCCTTTGGTGAGTTCAGCTCACCAAATTTCTTGAGCTGCATTCTGGGTATTTTGGCTTCTTTATTCTTCACTATTTTTCTCTGTTTGGCTTCTTATTCTTCCCCAGATCTTCAGTGAAAATTTGTATTGGTCTTTTAACTGTTTCACTCTGACATGTTTGAACCTTGCGTTGCCTTGTACCTATGTGAACTGTTATTAGTCTAGGCTTGACTAGGATCCGTCTACTTGTTGGTCAAAAGTCCCCTTTTTTGTGTCTTCTTCTGTCTTTTTCACTGTATTTGCTCCAAGATCCTGTATCCTGTAATATGCAACAAACGTGCGTCAAGAGTACCTGTTTATTTATAAAATGAATAAAAATGGGGAGTACAATAATGCAATATTATAGTATGAACAAATACCCCCAAACTTACCTTTTGCTCGTCCTCGAGCAAACTTATTATTTTATTCTCAATAAAATCCTAACCGCACTTTCGCAGGGAAACGCGATTGCACTGAGCACGTGCAACAAGCCGTTAAACCTCTAGGTGTCCCTAGTAGGAGGAGTGTTGTCTCCTGAGGGTTTTCAGCGGATACTACCCATAAAATCCTATCAATTTGGCCCATTGACTTTTGTTCTCCAATTAGGTTTTCTAACAAGGAATTCTATTATCTTCTACTTGTAAATTATCCACCCATATTCTTCACACTTCCTCATCATCTAACTTAAGATTATATATGTTATGTAGACCTACTTAGCTTTCGGCATCTCTTAAGTCTTCCTTCTAGGGTTTCATCTCCACTTAGGAATTTCTATCAACTCCATTAAAGATACAAGTTCTATCTTTCATTCCTCTCTCTTATCTAAATTCCAATCACATACCCCTACGTGTGTGTATAGATCACCTCTACACTTGGAAATTCAAATCAAGCAATCGTACTCTCGTCCATTTTCCAAAGTACTTATCAGTAGGTGAATTTTTAATTGAATTTCGCTTACACATCCTTCATGCGACCGTTAATACTTCTTGAGGTACCAACAACCGATTACAAGATGCGTTAGCACTTTAAAGCGTACTTCCTAGTTTTGCAACACCCAAGGCTTTAGCAGTGACTCCCAAACTAGTTGGTCTAATTAGGCACTAGGTGATGAAGCACCTTCGCTAAATATGTTTCTATTTTTCACAGCCTTAAGTAATCACAAAAACCAGTGTCCATTTTTATTTATTCACTTTTTTTCTTTTTTTTATTTTCTTTGTACTAAGGACTTTAGACAGGAGCATTTCATGGTCTCTTCTACTATTCCAAATTTCAAGGTGCGTGATAGTGCAAATTGTAGGGTATACATTTTCAGAATTTAGAGTTAAGCTAGGAACTATTTTTCAAACTTATACTCTAATAAGAACATCAATACTCTTCCCACATTTTGACTTAACCCAAGAAGTGAACCTAAAATTTGCCTATTTCTAAATAAACTACAAGGCATATACTTTCTACCGTTAAACTTTAAGGAATGTTATTTTTAGGGTTTTTAATTTACTAAGTTTAAGATCTAGTTATTCCTAACCAGTTAACCTATTAGTCAAACTCAAGTCAATTAGCCAAAATTGAATACAATTCTTTTTATAATTTTTTGAAATTTTTCAAATTTTTATGGTTTCTAAATAAGTATGCACATGCAAAAATATGTACAAATGAATGCGAAGGAAGAAGACGTACCGAGCATACCCCCAAACTTGAACTTGACAGTGTCCTCACTGTCATACTAAACCAAGAGGGTCAAAATACCGTCACTTCCCTGTTTATTTATTTATAATTTTTATTGTTAAGAAAAACAAAAATATATACAAAAAGGCCCTCCCCCAAACTTCATTTAAACTATGTTAGACATTACTGCCAAACTTTACATAGATCAAACGTCAACACCAACCATTTGAAAAATTTATCAGTAAAGAGTATCAGTTGATGGAAGAATAAGTTGTAGCGATCCAAAAAGAATTGGGGAAGATAGAAGTGGTGGTATGGAAGGTGTGGAGGTGAATATACAGGAGGTGGTGATGAATCAAAACGAGAATGGGAATGATCAGCAATCAGTGGAATGTTGGCATTCTCGTAGCTTATTAAAAGAAATGGGGGTGGTTCATCTTCTAAAGGAGGAGGTTGACTAACCACAATATCCCCAAGATGTTTCTGTGGGTCCTCTATTGACTTGGCATCATCCATCAATTGCATATGATATTCAATTATAAGGGGACTGATCTCCTCAATGTCCGTCATAGTCCAACCGAAAACTTGCCGCCTATCTTGTAAGACCTTTAAAATAGCGTTCTCTTGCTCGAAGGCTAGAGAGGCTGATATTATAATGGGAAAAGTCTCATTCTCACCTATGTAAGCATATTTAAGGTGAGGCGGTAAGGACATGAGTTCGAGTTTCGGAGGCGAAAGAATCATTGCGGAATCTACCTCGAACTCAAAGGACTCCAACAGAGGTTCGAAATCACTGCAAACAACCGATTGGGATGGTTCAACTAACTCATCCAAAAATTCAAAAGACTCATATTCGGGCTGTGAGTCGTCATCATCCGAAAAAGTGAAACATTCATAATCAATATCGGTTGTGTCAACGGTGGTAGGCTCAAGGAGGGACGCACTAGTGGCGTCAAAACTGTTTTCATCAAACAAGAATCTTTCAAGCTCGCAGTCCTCCTGCGTGATTTCGTGAATAGAGCAAACTTCTCGTGTACTAGTTTTAGGCACGGGGGGCAGACTTTCCATCTTATAAATATTGAACTCACTAGACATCTTCCGAAAGGATAGAGTCATGGAGCCATTGCGACAGTTTATTACAGCATTTGAAGTGGCCAAAAATGGTCGACCGAGGATCACCGGAATTTGGTTCTGTGGGTTAGCAACAGGTTGTGTATCCATAACAATAAAATCAACGGGGAATATGAACTCCCCAACTTTGATCAACACATCCTCTAGCTGACCCCTTGGATGGGTGACTGATCGATCAGCCATTTGGAGAGTACAATGAGTGGGTTTCAACTCTCCAACCCCTAATTGTTCGTACACGGAGTAGGGAATCAGGTTAACACTAGACCCAAGATCTAAAAGTGCTCGATTAATTTTCTTATCCCCAATTGTGATTGAAATCGTAGGACAGCCGGGGTCCTTTCTTTTTTGGGGTAAGGTTTGATGGTGGTTAATAGCATTGCTCACTGCACTAGCCACTAGCACTTTCTTGGATACTTGAGATGCCTTTCTCTTCGAGGTGCATAAGCCCTTTAAGATTGTCGCGTATGAAGGGACTTGTTGGATTGCATCCAAGAGAGGTATATTTATGCTAACCTGCTTAAATATCTCCACAATCTTCTCCACTTGTGCAGTTGATTTATTAGGACTGAACCTGTTTGGGAATGGAGCATTTTGAGAATTCGTTGAGTCAAATGTCTGTGGAGTAGAATATGGAGTAGGAACGGATCCCGGTGTAGATGTGTTCATGTTGTGAGAAATGGGTCCGTTCGAGCTAGAAGAAGTAGAGCCGTGTGAAGGGTGGAGAATATGCTCTAAAGAAAAAGGTGAAGAAGAAAGTGAAGAAAATGAAGAAAATGAAGAAGGGGAAGATGACGATGGAGAAAAAGAAGAGGAAGAAGAAGAACCACCGGCGGGGATGTCATCATTAGTTCCCACATTATTTTGCAACACTCTTCCGGATCTCAACGTGGTCACTGCATTTACATTGTGATTGGGATATGCGTTTTGTGTGTGACCGGGATTTGGCAATGGTTGAGACAGAAGCTTTCCCTTTTCTCTCTCGCTCAACGCAGTAGTTAATTGTGCAATTTGTGCCTCAATAGATTTGATACTTTGATCGTGTGAGGCATTGTTATGCATCAAAGACTGAACATAATTTTCAAATCTTACTGCGGATTCTGTAGATTGCTTGAGAAATGCATCTAGACTTTTTTCGAGCGAGATAACCTTATCATCATTTGGTTGAACCAAATTGTTCGTTTGATTTGTATAAGGTTGTTGATAGAAAGGTTGCTGGTTTTGAGTTTGTGAAGGTGCTTGTTGTTGTTGTGGAGGAGGAGGTCTTTGAAAATTGTTATTTCCTTGGACTTGTTGATTTTGGTTCCAAGCGAAATTTGGGTGACTCCTCCACCCCGGATTGTATGTCGAAGAATACAGATCGTTTCTTTGTCGTTGCTGAAATGCAGCATTGACTTGATCCTGTCCTTGAGTAGATGCATTATAAGGACACTCTTCGGTTAGATGCGATGGATTCGCACAACAAGCACAAACAGTTCGTGGAGGTAAAGCAGGGGCAGGAGAAGACGATGAGATTTTGGTCTCAATGGTTTCTAGCTTTTTCATAAGTGCGGCCATCTCGGCCTTCATAGCAATCGACATATCTACTTGATGTATGCCTGCCCTAGATTGACCACTAGAAGAAGATGATGTGGTCTTGGTACTTTCCCACTGAATTGTTTGCTCACTAAAATCCTCAAGAAACTGCCACGCTTCGTCGCTAGACTTGGAGAGAAAATGACCTTGACATATGGTTTCTAGCAACTGCTTTGTTGCCGAGTTCAATCCCTCGTATAATGTTTGGCAAAGTTGCCAACTTTCGATCCCATGATGAGGGCATTGAACGAGTAGGTCTTTAAATCTCTCGAAGCACTTCCAAAATGGTTCGGAAGGAAGCTGTGAAAATTGTATAATCTCGTTACGGATTCTAGCAGTTTTGTGATGAGGATAGAACTTTTTCAGAAAAGCTCTCACAAACTCGTCCCAATTTCTAATGGAATGTGATGCGGTGCTATATAGCCACTTCTCGGCTAGGTCACATAAGGTGAAAGGAATGACCCTTAGCCTTATAGCGTCATCACTTAATTGGGTCGTTTTCATCATAGCGCACACATTTTGGAATTTATTGATAAAGATATATGCATCTTCAGATTCCAAACCATGAAATTTTGGCAGCATATTGATGAAATGTGGTTTTATTTCAAAATTGTCCCCATTTGCCGGTGGGGGTGAAAGACATGTAGGTAAAGAAGTGCGGACGGGGTAGAAGAGATCCTGGAGCGCAACTCGTGCGGGCGCTACAACAGGCGGAAGATTCGGGTTATTCGCACCTAACGGAGGTGGAATCATTCCCGTCGGTAAGGTATCGTTGGGGTTGACTCCCGACATACCTTCGAATGAAGAATTTGAAGGTGGAGGTAAGGAAATGGAGGGAATTTCGACTTCGGTGTCGAAAGGTTCGTCGGTCGGTACCAACGAAACACGGACTAATCGGGCGTTAGTATCCCTAGTCCAAAGTGACATACACTAAAAGGGGTAGTGTAGTCAGAAAAAAGAAAAAAAAAACAGAATGTGGGGGTAAGAAAACGTCAATGAGAAGAAATGGTGGAAGTGAGGTGCAAGTTTCCTTTAGCGACAAGTTGCAAGTTTTAAAAAGATTTTTCCTTTTTTTTTATGTAAGAGTTGTGCAAAGAGTTTTTGAAAAGAGACTTGTGACACAAATGTATCAACCACACATGCACAATCAGGCCTAGATCTAGGGTCACCTAGGTCTGCTAGACAGCTCCTAACTAGGGCTAGAAATAGGACCTCAAACCGCCTCTTCACCGACAATTACGGCCAGGTAAGCGCCAGGTAAGTGGAAAGGAACCACAACAGTGTGCCTAATTAATAACCACTAGCCTAGACACACTTGCCTAGACACCGCAAAGTCAGTTAGGATAAACGATCGATGTCTATACTATTCCTTTTCCTATTGAGCTCGATGTCCTTAGGGCTGAGTCTAGTATTTTTTAATTAATTGTGGTCAATGCAAATACTTTATGTGTTTTCTGGGGTCCTGGGAAGGATGATGAAATCCCCACCCAATCTGAGTTTGGTCAATTAGCCCCTTAAAGTCCGATTAAATTATGCAAAACAATAAAATTCACTTGCAATCAATTTTTTAGCGCGGCGCAAAGAAACCTGCAGAAAATCTGTTATTTAGAAGGGGAGAGAAGATTTTTAGCGCAAAGAATTCCTGCAGAAAATTTTCACAAAAGATATATGGAGGTTGACAGAGGAAGAGATTAGAAAACAAACAGAGCAAATTTGAGGTGCTGACGTGGCAGCCACGCGGCGGAACCGCGGTCTGGGGCCCACCTTTGCCGCGGAAACGCGGTCTGTTGGAGTGATCAGGCTCTGAAAAATTTTCTACTCCTCTGTTATGATATTTGCTCTCTGTTTTAATGTTCACTTTTCTGATTTGCCCTCTGTAAAATTCCAGATCCAAGAATTTTCGCTATTCCTGCAAAATTCATAAGATAACCCTTCAAACAGATCAAAATTGATAATTTTTTTGTTTCTTTTTTTTCATTTTCATATTTTTATAATTTTTAAAATTTATATCAACCTGAAATTACACAGAAAGAAATTTTACGCCATCCCCGGCAACGGCGCCATTTGATTGGTTCAAAAATACTTGTTTACCGTAATCAGAAACGACGTCGCTTTGCAGCTAGCCGGTGAATACGGGTCGATCCACAGAGATGGGTAATTTTCTTAATGTGCTTTTACGAGTTGATTCCAAATGTTGTTTGGATTGATTTTATTAAATCTAAAAAGACTAGATCTGAAAATATACTAAATTAATCTAAATTAAAGTCTTGCTAGGGTTAGGATTAGGGGAAGTTTGGAGATTAAAGGTTTCCTCACCGCTTTCAATGCCTTATTTTTGATCAATTAGATGTTACGGTAATTATCAATAAAGTGGATTAGAGTCTTTCGGGAAGATGTTTCTTCCTCTAGATTCGTATCCTTCCTTTATCGATAATTACCCTAACCTCCATGGAAAACACGCGCAACCGGGCCTTTATACTACGGTGTCACCGTTACCTCGAGGGGTAGGGTGCCGTAGGGAGCGGTTGTGCGTGTATGCATGGAGTTCTAATTCTTAGGTATGAAATGGCATGAAAGGGATGAGAGATCTCATCTCTCAAACCTTTCCCTAAGGCTAACCCTAACAAGCGAGGAGATTACTCGCTCATTAGGGGATTAAAAGACATACTAATTAAAAGAGAATTAAAAGCGAAGAAATAAAATTAACTTACTAATTTGATGGCTCCCTCCAAGTAATAATATAGAACATATCTGAATTTGTTTATTGAAAAGAGGCATGAGTTTTACAGATCTGTGATTACAATTTATAGGAAAATAGGAAAACTAGGGTTACAGAGTCTCGCGCATGTGCAATTACAGATATGCCCACGAAAAATCCCAACACCCCCACCGACGCACCTACACAGAAAAATTCCACCGACATGGGCGCTTAATGGCCGCGGAACCGCGGCAAATGTAGGCCTTGGGCCGCGGTTCCGCGGCCCTTTGGTGAGTTCAGCTCACCAAATTTCTTGAGCTGCATTCTGGGTATTTTGGCTTCTTTATTCTTCACTATTTTTCTCTGTTTGGCTTCTTATTCTTCCCCAGATCTTCAGTGAAAATTTGTATTGGTCTTTTAACTGTTTCACTCTGACATGTTTGGACCTTGCGTTGCCTTGAACCTATGTGAACTGTTATTAGTCTAGGCTTGACTAGGATCCGTCTACTTGTTGGTCAAAAGTCCCCCTTTTGTGTCTTCTTCTGTCTTTTTTACTGTATTTGCTCCAAGAGCCTGTATCCTGTAATATGCAACAAACGTGCGTCAAGAGTATCTGTTTATTTATAAAATGAATAAAAATGGGAAGTACAATAATGCAATATTATAGTATGAACATCCCCCATCGAAAAGCATTGCCTGGTGTTCATAACTGAAAACTGCATTTTAATACCGCTCATTCTTTATCTATTTTGTTATATAACGGTACTATTAACCAGCGTCTGCTCAGTAATACAGATTACAGGTATCCGTGACAAAATACTCGAAATACACTTAAAATCACGGATATATCGTTTGTGAGCCGACACTGCAACCGAAACTGGAAACCGACCGATATTCAAAGAGTTTTTGCTAATAAACATGTGCAAACACATTTTGGTCCAACACATAGCAAGTGTGCTCTAGCTCTTTGATGCAAGGACCTAGAGAGGGGGCTGCCCAAGGCACACAAGTGGGGGGACAATAGTGATAAATGCATAAAGGTGTGATGTGATGTATTGCTACATGTTCCTTCCAAGCTACTGAGTGCAGACCAGGTTAAATTAAAGAAATCTAGCAGCACCAATGTGATATATAGGAGCACACAAGACCACCACTTCAATACGGGACCATTCCCTCTTCAAGTGGCCAGCCACAACCCTTTTATAGCCGAGCAGGCCGGCCCTCTGCCTCCGAAAGCCCCCGGTTTTCTGTCTTCCCTCCCCTGCTGCCACCTCATCATATTTTTATTACAAGTTTTCTTTTCTTTTGAGCCTATAAAGGCAGAACCAGTGAGCAAGGAGAGGGGGTCTTGGATTGTCATTCATTTTGCATTCTTTGTCCAAGTTTTTGTTTCTCTTTTGTTCTTTCTCTTGTACATAGCTTAGTCCCCTTGAGCTCTTTGCCTTCACTTGATCTTGCAAGTTTAAGTTGAGGTTATTGATCTCAAGTGTTGTATCATTATATGAAGATTAATGAAGCTTTCTTCTTTTCTTTCATTTCCCTTAGGTTCTTTGCCTCATCTTGATCTTGCAACCTCTTCATTGAGCTTGCAAGTTTAAGATTAGGTTATTGAACCCATGGCTTGTGTTTTGTTCTATAGTTCTTAGTATTCTTTTTATTTTCATTTAATTACTTGCTCTTTACATTTTTGCTCTTTTCATTACTTGCTCTTTACTATCTTGCTCTTTACTGACCTTGCACTTTTATTACCATATCATTTACTTACTTGTATTGCTGCTCTTTTCTTATTTTGTTTATCTTTCCTTTTTCTCTTTTTGTTGTTGTTGTGAATGGTTGTGAAAATATTGTTGTTAGGAAAGAAACCGATATTGTAAGTTAAGGTTTCGTTTCTCATTTCCTTTTCCCGGTCTTTTTCATTAAACTCCGCCCAAATCTTACGCAAGCTCTCCGTTAGGCACCCTACCCTACCAAGGTATCGGTGTATCCTTACCGCGACCGGTTGCGTTCGGATTAGCCGGAGGTGAAAGCAAGCGACAAGAACGAACAGACAAGGGTCAATAAGCCGGATTTCACAAATACCGTGCTTAAGTACCCTAATCCGCATTGTTTCCAATTGCTCTAGCTTTAGTGGTCGAGTTCGGCTCAAAGGATTTTAGTACAGAAATCCTTAACTTACACTATACTATCTAATCCTAACAATCGTTAGCTTTGCATATAACACATAGGGTAGATACGAACATTTCCGCCCACGCGCATTAACTCATCAAAACAAAAACATAAAACGCTCCTTCTTCCTGTGGATCGACCCGTATTCATCGCGGCTAGCTGCAAAGCGACACCGTCCTGATTGCAGTTAACTTTAGAACTTCAAATACACGACACGCCAAAAGCGTGCCGATCAAATGGCGCTGTTACCGGGGAGACGATAACGTTTTTATTCTTGTTATTTCGGGTTAATCTTGTTAATACCATCTAACACTTTTCTAAAAACAAACTAAAATTTTCAAAATTTTCAAAACCAAAACAAAAACTAACTTTCCTAACATTTTTGCTCTCTGGATTTCTGACCTGCTAACACTCTGGATCTCAACTAAAAAGATAAACAATACCAGTGAGTCACTAGTAGAACACTGAGATCTCAGTCGAAATTTGGAGCCCCAAATCCCAAAGAAAACCGGCGACACGCCCTGAAATTCCGAGCTCGCCGGCCTGTTCACCTCATTTTGCCTCCAATTTCTCCTCTGTGCTCTAGTGTTTTGTTTTTTTCCCATTTTTATTTCTTGTTTTTTTATAATTTTTAATGTGCAGGTATTTGGGAATTCATATCGCTTTTCCGCACTAATATCCGTTTTTTTCCGACAATTGTAGATTTTTACGAATTTGCGAACTGCGATCGTGGGGAGCAAAGTGTGCATTCAAGTTAAGCTGATTGCGAAGTACAGTGCCAAAGATCCGGGTAGTTTGACCCGCACAAGCGAACTTTCCAAGCTATTCGGATTCAAATCAACGAGGGTTCTTAACCCAAAATTTATCGGTACGTACTTTACTAACACTTTCTTCTCAAATCCGACGTATCCAATATAATATCTTTGCAGGATTCTTTGCAAGTTCGCTTTCAAAAGCCAAAAATTAACTGATCCGTATTTGTTGCAGTGCCGTGCTTAACATAAAAAACGATTGTTTGATTCTTTGAATAATTTTCATTAATTTGCGCATTGCATCTATTAATACGGACTTAAGGGCAAGCGAACCCACAATATACGGTAAAGGATTTCATCCCCTTTTCCGTGACCCACAAATCACAAAATTGAGTATAACGTTTACCCACACAAATTTTAAAAGAAACTAGACTTTAAGCCTTTAAGGACTTCGCGCTCACTAGAAGAAGTTAACTGTGTTTAGAACACCGCTTAACGGTATATCGTTCACGGGGTGTCTAGGAAATTGTTCACGGCGAAACTGCCAAAAGAGAAAGGGTTATCTAATTAAGGACCTTCGCGAAAGCGTCAGAAAACCTCCCCTTATCTCTGCACTTACCTGGCCTCGTGATCAGTATATCTTGAGCCCGTTTCTCGACACAGTTTTACTTCGACAATAAAGTTCTTGAGCAGGTCTAGTTGACCTAGGTGAACCTTAGACCGATCAGGTGCGTGGTATTTTTGTGTCGTGATTGTTTTTATCCAGATTCCTTTTGTGTGTATATTTCATTCTTTTGTTGATAACTAACTAAAAAATATAAATAAATCAAAAAACCCACATTTCCCCTCCTTTTCTCTTCTTCTTCTTCCTCTTTTCATATCATGGGTACCCCACCTCGAAAAACTCTTACCGAACTTTGGTACCCACAACCAAACATTACTTCTTACGGTTCTTGCTTTGGTCAAATTTCGAACGATCCCTCCATGCCAAAAATTTCTTTGAAATATCGGATAAACGCGTCTAAGACGAACAATTGGACTCCGCAATCCACTTTGTATCAACTGTTTCAACATACCCCACCTTCGTACGTTGATACCCCTTTTGAGAGTCCTGTTGTACCTCCAAGACCTATGTCTATTGCTGAACGTATTGAACAAACTCATAACCGATCTTTCACTCTTTTCACCACTTCAAATCTTTTGATCAACAGTTCCAACCACCTTCTTATCATAACGTTGATTATCACCCGGTCCAACCATTCAATTCCTATCAATTCTACCCAACTATTGCACCTTCCTTAGACATTGCTTCTGAACAGCCATTTGGGAGTTTCCAGTATCCAAACAACTTTGAATCTTATACTGAAACCCCTTCACAACCTATGTCTAGTCTGGAACAGTCGTTAGAAGACTTTCGGGTAGCGTCATACCAACAGATGATGGATTTGAATGCGTCCATGGCCGCCCTCATACAACCTAACGAACCGGTAGCTAGTTTCCAACTAGCTCCAAATTTTCCAATGTATGATGAGGCGATAGGACAGGCTGAGAATTTGAGTGGTAAGAGTGAGCTGTACAACCTTTCGAATCAAACCTACCAATTCCAAATTGAATCCCACAACTCCGGTTTTGAATGTCTATCAAGTGTCCCAAATGAATTACCAATTGAAGATAGAACGTTTAATGAGTTGTGCGACTTTGTAGTGTTTGATTTACCGGATTGTGAAGGGACCCAGTCAAGTGAAACCACACCCAATTCCTTTGACCTCTACATTTACATCTTAGAACCAGAATTGATTGATATCTATGCTTTTGATAAGGTGTCTGAGAATATTGATTTTTACTTGATTGAGGATATCGACGCTGGGAATATTTTGGATGATGAACCCGCAGATTTGGATGAGTTTTTCTCTCCAATTCATCATCCTGAGTCATTAACTGTTTTTCCCGAACTTCGTATGCATCTTGATTTTAATGAGAATTGTATGGATAAGCTGAATTTTGAGGAGAATATTGAGGAAATTTTTTAGGATGAACTAGTTTTGCTTAATGGGTCGGATTTTACAATTCATCATGTTCCTTTCATTGACTGTGTACACCTTCCTAACCGTTTAACCTATCCCATTCCTCGATCGCTCCCCTCTATACTTTCCATCGTTCCGACCTTGCAAGGCATCGTATTACTTTCTTTTCTTATGTCTGGTTTACCAAGTTCGGCGTACCCATGTTTTCTCACGAATCTTGAGGGATTTGACCCCATTTCTCGACGGGTTAATAAATTAGTACAATCGCTTTTTTCACATCGGTCATCACAAATTGTACTAATTTATTCACTTCATTTACACCCTAAAGTTCGTATTCCATTTCTTTTTCCCTTCCGCCAATCTTCTCCTCATCCACCTAGTCCGTATACCACTTCTATCCCCATACGGTCTCGCGTATTCTCCATTTCTTTCCTCACCGTATTCTTTCACCAACCTGCACACTATCGCGATAGAATTTTTGAATGGTTGGTGTTAACTTTCGGCCTGTGTAAGATCTTGTATAGTTTGATACTGTTCTCTCCCCCCTAACTCTGAACTTTAACGCTTAAACAGTGGAAACACTGTTTCACTTAAGTTTGGGGGGACCTTTTTGTGTATATATTTTTGTTTTGCTTTTAATTTTGTATAAAATTTTCTTTAGGGAGCGCCGACAATTTTGACCCTTTTGGTGTAGCCTGACAGTGAGGGCACTGTCAAGTTTAAGTTTGGGGGTGTGCTCGGTAAGCTTTCTACCTCCGCATTCATATGTATATTTTGCATTTGCATACCTATTTAGAAACCCATAAAAATCGAAATTTTTTACAAAAATATAAAAACTTTGCCGTCAAGTTAGCTAATAGGGCAACTGAGATTTTTATTCCGAAAGTTTAGTTGATACGTTTGAAATAACTAAATCCTAGGCCTAGGAATTGAAAACCCTAAAAATAACCCTCATTCTGTTTAACCTTGGTAATTATATGTCCTTACAGGTTTTTTTTTATAGAAGTAGGTAATCTTGAGTTCAATTCTTGAGTTAAGTCGAGATGAAAGGAAGGTATGAAGCTTTACTGAAGGATAAGTCTGAAAAATAGTTTCTATTCTTGAGTCCAAATTTAGAAAGTATATACCCTACAAATTGCACATACACGCACCTTGAAACTTGGGATAGTAGAGCATACCTAGAAATACACTTACTTGAAAACCTAGTATGAAAGGAAAAAAAAACGGTATTTAAAGCTAAACACCAAAAGAGCATATTGAAAAATATATCCGGTCTTGAAAAAGAAAAATAAAGAAAAGAAAAATAAATAAATAAATAAAGTCAAGACCTGGAAACTGCTATTTACGCTTTAAGCTCACACATTCAATAATCGGACGTTAGTGCCTCAAGAAGTATTAATAGTCGCATGAAAGGTGTGTGAGCAACACCGTCCATCATTAAATGAAAAGAAGTAGTATTAGGTATTAAGGCAAGGGTACTATAGCTTGAATTGAATTCTTAAGTGTAGGGGTGAAAATTTACACACACGTAGGGGTATACATTCGATGTTTGGAGAAAATATAGGAATAAAGAATAAGACTTATGTTTCCCGTAAAGTTGATAAAAATTTCGGATTGGAGACCGCACTTTTAGAAGGAAAACTCAAGAGATACCAAGATCTTTCTAAACTGTAAAATGTATAGGATCTGGGGTTGAATAAATATGAGGTGTGAAACATAAGGGTTGAATATTTCTAACTAGGGATAATAGAGTTTCTAACTTAGATACTAAACTGTAGGATTATGATCGACGTTAGCTTATGAAACTAGCTTGGCGGGATTTTGTAGGTGTAATCCGCTGAAAACCCTCAGACAACACACCTCCTACTAGGGATACCTAGAGGTTTAACGGCTTGTTGCACGAGATCAGAGCAATCGTGTTCCCCGCGAAAGTGAGACTTAGAATATGTATGGATATCTGATGGGACCTAGTTCATAAATGAACTCCAAATCCAAACTTCTTAGACTGTATCGATAACTGAACCTAATCAGTATCCGGCACTATGCCTCCCACAGTATCCTCTTAGACCACCTGTCCATAATACTGTCCCTCATCAGAGGGAAAACTATAACTTTGACAATCACTCTGTCATCCATGTCACCTTTGAAGCCTGGAATGATAACCGTCTCCCGGAGGAGGCTGCCGTTATCAAATCCGTAGAACATTCACTTATGTTCTAAAACTGATTCCTTATGTTTCTCCAGGATTGGATTAATACAAACTTGTTGCATCTAGTGCAAAAACAACATTTGGTGTGGTACTTGACATCTCACGATTGACTCAATTGCCTAAGCAAGTGATCTGCCAATCATGCACATCCTTCTCCCCTTTAGTCTGTAAGACACCTTTAGAGAGGGTGACTCCATCACCTGCAGGTACACCACCATGCCAGGAGTCATCTATTCTAAAAACCATTAGAATACTTTCAAAGTACCCACATTGGGAAACTACCCAAATCCAGATCTAAAACCATAGATCTAGAAACCAGAATGTCTGATATTATATCCATATCCTGTCTGGAGAAACAACTGTGTGACTACCACAGTACAACCGATCGTAGTATAGGAATTTTACTTCCTACTCTGTGGATGTCATCCAAATAACAGGACATCACACCCTACTACCTTCTTAACAGATCCATCCCCTATTCTGATGAAGTCAAACCCATGACTGTCACATCAAAATTAGATGATCTATCTCCGCTATAACTGCTCAAGTCTATAAATAGACATAAGCTACTTGCCCACCATGCTTCCGCTGCTCCCACTGACCATAACAACCCTCTGGCAGAATAATATATACGTGCACTTCTAAAGCTAGTTTAGAACGACGCTATACTTAACCACCTGCCGGGTCTCATAGTCTGGAACAACCGTAGTGTCAAGTCTAGGTAAGCAAGAACCTCCTTGTCACCGTCCTTGAGGCTACCGGAGTACCTCTCGGGTGTCTGAGATTACCCACCAAATCTACGGAGTGGCTAATGGAATATCAAACCTGATTGAATCTGTAGGTCCTATTAAATTTTCCATAATCGTTTGCGGTTCTGGAATCACTTCCAGTTCTATCATACTCCCACTACTGTTTTCTGAAAAAATCCATTTTACTAAAACTGTGGCGAGTCAAGAACAATATCACTATTGATCTTCCAGATGGTAGAAAGTCAACCCTCGTCATAGCCTAGGCCAACCCCCAAACAACCATTATAGAAACGTGCCCTGAGTTATCCAGAGTCTGGTTTTAAGCATAAGCCGGACAACTCCCCGTACCTTAACAACGTTAAGATATGAACCATTCTATATCCAATATAGAAACTTTGGCACTTATTTAATTGGAACCAGATTCTAATCATGCAGCTGTCTCCAGTGCATATCAACTTTAATGGAGAGAGGCTAATCAACATTACTCAACTTAGGAATACATCCAATTATGAGTAACCTGAAAGAGAAACAAGTTTCTCAAAACTATTACTATCATCTGAATACCAATCACAAGAATCTACATCTTCGATCTCTTTGAAGAATCCCGATACTTGCGACACTTGGTTCTCTACTTTATTTTTATACCCACAACTTCTGAAAAACTTAGACATTGTATTTCTATGAAACAATTGTCTAAAAACTAGAGTAGTCATAAGTAAACATAACATAGTACGAAGACCTACCCCTTTGTCCTGTTGGATACCGGACAACATACAATACTTTGTATAAGTCCGCTGAGTTGAATAACTCAAAACCTGTGCGTCGTAAGTTGAAAACTGTACCCAGGCGATTTCCTAAAATATCACCAATTACAACGAATTCCGATACAATGAGGATGATCACCTAATTCCCAATAACTTCCTCCCACTCATCATCTGTAAAACCATACAGATGTGAGAATGAAACCTGGTAAATACATACCCTGGAGTAAGTATCTAATCGGGAAAACAGTTTTCCATTAACAATGCACTGAAACATGAAAATGTTTCGTAGGGGTATCCTGGTATTCATAGTAATGCATCTTCCATAATCCAATTCATGACTTTAACCGTATATGTTTCCCCCAATCAGAGCAAAACTCTGTTGGAAATTCAAAATTCAAATTTTGAAGCAACGCTTCAAATCCCAGGCGCAGATGCATCAGCGCAGCGCCCAAGGCAGCGCACCCAATCAGAGCAAAGATCTGTTTAAAGAAAAATCAAAGGAAGCAACGCTTCAGTTGCGCAAGCGCTGCGCTGCGCGACACGTGTCAGCGCAGATGGGCTAGCGCAGTTGCGCTGCGCGACACGTGTCAGCGCAGTTGCGCTGCGTTGTGCGCTGCTTGACACGTGTCACTCGCTGGGGCATTTGCGCCAAACAGAATTAAGATTTTAAAGAAATCTTTCTGTTCTTATTAAAACAAGAAGATTTTCTTCTGTAAAACAGAAGCCCTTGGATCAAAGATCCAACGGTGGGGAAAATTCCCCAAATCACTCAGAGAAAGATCTCTTTACCAAATTTAACTAATTTATGGGCACTATAAAAAGAACCCTAGACCTCAATTCAAAGGCATCAACATTTTTTGAGAAATCAAGAGCTTCAAACAAAGAGAACTCTGAAAAAGTTTCAAGAAAAAGGTAAAAACCTTCATAAAATAGAAGAAATTTCTTCCAATGGATCATTGATCTAAGAACAAGATCAATGATCTTCACATAATAAACAGTGCTTTGCACTTCTTATGAAACACTGGTTCTTTAAATAAGAAAAAACAAGAAATACTTGTTTTCTTTGATTCTCATTAGATCGAAGAAAACAAATAGTGGTTTGCACTTCTTTTATGAACCATTGGTTCTTGAATCTAAAAGATTCTCAAATTATAGTGCCTTGCACTTGCAAACTGCGCTGTTGCACTCTTGGGCTGGCGCAAGCCACCAGAGAGCGCCACGTGTCAGCATCTGAACCATTTGCGCTATGCGCTTTTGAAATAGAGCTTTGCTCTCTGAAATTGGCGCAACTCACCAGAGCGCGCCACGTGTCGCAGCGCAAGCGTAGCGCACTAGCGCAGCGCACTGCGTTGCATGACACGTGTCATCATCACAAGCGCTTGCGCTCTTTGATTGGCGCAAAGCGCCTGAAAAATGCAATGCATTTCTTTTGTTAAAGGGCCAAGCCCAAGTCAAAAAGACCTAGCAGGCCAAAATAAATTGCAAAGCAATAAAAAGGGCAGAGCCCAAGTAAAATTGATGCTCTGCATCATTTATAAATGGGCAGAGCCTAAAACAAATTGATGCTCTGCATCTTTTATGGGTAGAGCCCAAATAAAAATAAAAAGAAATGCAATGCAAAAGCAAATAAAATGTTGAACATTTTCAACTGGACTTAGCCCAATTTTGGCCATAAGTCCTCAAATTAAATTGACTGA
Source organism: Agapanthus africanus (assembly GCA_030015575.1). Lineage (NCBI taxonomy): Eukaryota > Viridiplantae > Streptophyta > Magnoliopsida > Asparagales > Amaryllidaceae > Agapanthus > Agapanthus africanus. The sequence continues at coordinate 1,009,788,166 of CM057337.1, read as the reverse complement.
GCAAGATTGCTCTCTTAAATCAATTTACCTCCGGTTCAAGGGTACATCTCCGAACTCCTCTGACACCTGTCGTTGTAATCCTTCAACGACGTCAGAGAGGTGACGGGTCCCGACGACCACATACATATATGGACTGTGGGGTCCTTAAACTCGTGGACCGAAACCTCCTTAAACTAATATTGGACCGAAACGTCCTTAAACTAATATTGGACCACCACGTCCTTAAACTGGCAATGGACCACCACGTCCTTAAACCGGCAATGGACCGAAACGTCCTTAAACTAATATTGGACCGAAATTTCCTTAAACTAATGATGGACCGAAACGTCCTTAAACTAATGGTGGACCACCACGTCTCTAAACTGGAACATGGACCACTATGTCCCTAAACTGGAACAATAGAGCCTCCAAATGCTCTTTTGCTGGATCTAAACGGTCCCGTTTGAGTTGATCTTACCCCAAATACGGCTAACGTATCCTTAAACATTTAAATGGACTATAAAACTCCAAATCGACTTTGGTTCAAGGGTACATCTCTGAACTCCTCTGACACCTATTGTTGTAATCCTTCAACGACGTCAGAGAGGTGATGAGTCCTGATGGTCATATATTAAATGGATCACTACGTTAAGTTGATCTTAGTCTCAAACAGGACTAGCGTATCCTTAACGAACGTTTAAGTTGATCTTAGCCTCAATACGGCTAACGCATCCTTAAACTAAAAACACCAAACCCAAATCTAAGTAAATACGGATTTGGACTAATCCGCGTCCTACAGGCGACGGCATTACTCAGTCTCCGTATACAATCCACGGGCAACCACAAACAAAACAAATACACACGACACGAAGTGAAATTCTGGAGAAGGAGAAAGTGGTTACCGCGATGCGTTAGCGTAATTAACTGCAGGGGCTTCCGCCTGCAGGGAAGAGCGTCCCCACAATCAAAAACCCTCAAGCGAGAGGGAATCTGACGAAGTCTGCTACATCGGCCGCATCCGTCTAAACCTTCGATACACGGTGCCATAAATCAACTTGGCATCTTCGGAGAGGTGGACGGATAAAACTATAGAGCATCTGCCCTGAATCTCAGCGTAAAGACCTCGCAGTCTTGTGCGCCGTCTTTCTGAGGGGAACAGATTCTAGCACGCCCGGTGGGACCTTTTCCTCTTTCCACTCCACACTTCGTGTGTCGTCTTCGCGAACCAATCGCGGTTTGTTAACGGTTACCCTTGGATTTTCAAGTTACTAAGATTTGGTCTTTTATCTGGCGCAGAACTCAAGCATCAATGGCCTCTAACTGCACGAACTGCTCGAAGTGCCACTGCAACGGACGCTCCACCTCCCCTAGAGGTGTAGCATATGGGCCCCAAGCGGCCTCCTTCCTCGCTCTGCCGGTAGAACAGGTGACCCAGGCCACCACCGGCCTATTTTTCGGGACCATGATCCCACCTACAAGCTTCTCTATGCCAATACCTGCACCGGATGTGAACAAGAAGTCGGTCTTCGACCGGCTCACTGCTACGACGGCCCCTGTCAACGGGTCCCCACTACCAAACCAACAGCCTCTGTTTTCGCCAGGCTAGATCAGAACTCTAAATTGGCTGTCCCAAGGAAGGCAATAACTGCTGCTCCAGAAGTCGTCAAGGCGGCTTCCACTGTCAAAGAGTCAGTCTTTTCAAGACTGACTGTTCCTGCTACTGCCCCTTCTCGAGGGTCTGTCTTCGACAGGTTGAATATCATCCCTCAAAAGACAACCTCAGTCTTTAAGAGGTTAACACCAGTGACGCCTCATTCAGACAGGGGGCAAAAAGAAGCTGTCTCAATCTCCGAGCCAGTCCCAACGGCTCGTCATGCTCGACGTCGCCATTGGCAACGAGTGAGGAAGGCAGGGGGCAACTCCCCCTCAGGGCTAACTCCACCGGCTCCAGTAGTGGAGGTCAACGCTGCTGTTCCAACTGGGAACAGCTTTGAACTGCTGAGGAGGGTACGTAAGAACTCTCCAACCGCTACATTGAAAAGATCTCCTCCCGCGGAGAGAGTTCAGGAAACAAAGCAAGAACAGCCCCCTCAACGGCTGTCCTAAAAAATATACAAGGTTTGGCGAAGGGTTCAAGACTCCGTGATCGACCTAGATCACTCTCGTCAACAAAAGAAGATGAAGGTGCAGAAAGAAAAGGACAATCCTATTAAACAGCAGAGGACAACAATCGCTAGGGTGCCCACTGCAATGGCCCCTTCAAATTCAACGGCCCACAAAAGAAGAAGGCCGGAGAAAACCCCCGCGCCGGCGAAAAATATCAGAGGTAGTGAACCCAAACGCCCTAAGTCAGGGGGCAGTGTAGTTCATAACGTCTATGTGGTGTCTGGTAAAGAGGACAGTCGCATATCTACGGGTCATCGACCGCTTACGCGATCAGTGACCAAAGCATAGGAGCAGCAGCAAAAGCTCCAAGAGATGATGAACGCTATGGCCGCACTTACTTGGCCAAAAGAAAGCCCTGAAACGTCCTCGGATGAACGCCAAGAGGAAGAAACCGACGCCGAATTCCTTCGTCGAATATTGGAGAAGAAGGACAAAGAGGCTGCTGAACAAGCAGCCAACATACAGCGTATGGGCCTCCTGTTCTAAGACATGGTAGGGATGATGATACAACAAGATCCTCCGATCGTCCTCGGTGACGATAGGGGAGAAACGTCGAATCCTCCGCCAGCTTTGTCAACAGCTAAGGAGGAGACAATCTCCAAAGCTGACTTAGACGAGTACATAGCCCAACAAATACGGGTTCATCATGCGACTGAAGCAGCTGGCCAGGTCGTAAAAACGGGGCAGCCATATCCAAGTTGGTACGACCAAATCAAGTACCCGCCATGTTACACAATTCCCAAGTTCCATGTCTACAAGGGGACGGGCAATCCTCACCAGCATGTTGCCCAGTTCAGGGCACTCTGCGGCAACACCGGCGATGACGACAAGCTTTTGCTTCGCCAGTTTGTTGGAAGTTTATCAGATACGGCGTTCGAGTGGTACTCTGAACTCCCGAACGACTCTATCAAGACCTTCGCAGAGATGGAGCTGCTGTTTACTCAGCGTTTTGCAAGCGCCAGTGAACGCACCCCGATGACGGCACTGATTAACGCCAGGGTAAAACCAGGCGAGACGTGGGTTCAATATGCTATACGGTGGCGGAACTTATGGTCGAAGTGCGAGCAGTGCATTGAAGAAGCTCCCGCGGTGGGCCTTGATTGACAAGCTAACGTAAATGGATCAGATGGGCCATAAACCCCCTCTTCCAAAGCCGGACTCCCGAAATGACAAAGGGAAGGGAAAAGCGATCGTTGTCGCTAATGCTCAACAATAACCGAGCGACTCGAAGCCGGTTGTTCATCAAAATAATATGCGTCCGTACGTAGCCCTTGAGGAGAGGCTAGGACGTTCTTACTCTTTTCCTCGCGATAAAACGAGAAGGTTATTCGAGCTGGCGTTGCACAACCGACTCATAAATCTGCCGGATCCAAAACATCCGTTGTAACGAGAACCTCGATGACGTTAGAATCGTAGTACAGAGCCGTCGGGTGCTTGCCCCAGCAGAAGTACCTCCGGAATCATCCGAGGAAAAGGGAGCGACTGAGCAGACGACCTTACAAATAAAAGAACGAGAAAAGGCTGAGGACTGGAGGGAAGTCTTCATAGACTACTTTAAGTCCCATCGAATGCCCGAAGATGCGTTCACAAGACATCAGCTCATGAAACGGGCTCTGTCTTTTGCCTTCGTCAATGATACTCTATACAAGAGGTCGTTTGATTCTCTGTGGCTGAGATGCCTAGGGCCTGACGAAGCGGAAAGAGTCGTTCAGGAAGTTCATGACGAAATCTGTGGTTCTCATCAAGCAAGCCCAAAGATGAAGTTGAAGATCAAGCGGATGGGCTACTACTGGCCTACGATAATTCAGGACTGCCTCGAATATGCGAAGCAATGCCACTCATGCCAAATCCATGGGGACTTCATCCATCAGCATCTAAATCCGCTACACCCGACGGTGGCTAGCTGGCCATTCGAAATGTGGGGGACTGACATAGTTGGCCCCATCGAACCAGCATCGTCTAGGGGACATTGTTTCATCCTGGCGACAGCTGACTACTTCTCCAAATGGGCGGAAGCAGTACCGCTGAGGGAAGTGAAGACGTAGAATATCCTCCACTTCTTCAAGACGCACGTCATATATCGGTTTGGAACTCCATGACGGATCATCTCCGATAACGGGCCAGCTTACAGAAGCCACAAGATCAGTCGCTTCGCTCAACAACACAATATAGACTGGAGATATTCCTCGGTTTATAATCCGCGAGCTAATGGTCTAGCTGAGGCCTTCAACAAGACCTTGACAAAGATCATGAAGAAAACGGTGTCCCAAAATAAGAAGGACTGGCACGAGAGACTGCAACAAGCTCTCTGGGCGTATCGAACTACGTTCAAGACGGCCACGAATACAACGCCGTACGCGTTGGTATTTGGGACGGAAGCAGTACTCCCCCTCGAGATAGAGTTACCCTCTCTACGAGTGGCAGTCCACTACGAGCTGATAGACGAAGAAAATGCTCACCTTCGGCTTGAGGAGCTTGACGCCCTTAATGAAACCCGGCTCATAGCGCAACAAAATCTGGAAGCTTATAAAGCGAAGATGACGCGCTCATATGAAAGATTGACCTGACCGAGGACATTCCACCAAGGCGAACTCGTACTAGTGGTCAAAAGGCCTATGATTCCCAATCGCGCCAAGCGGGGAAAATTCGAGCCAAACTATGAAGGCCCATACATCATAGATAAAGTTTACCAGGGTGGGGCTTATCTACTCATGGACATGCACGGTGAAAGGCCTTTCAGGCCAATAAACGACTGCTTCCTAAAGAAATACTACGCTTAATGAGCAACAACCTGGATCAGTGATAGATGACGACGACTATGTCCACTTGCTATCCTCCTAAGCTCAAGCTTTCTAAGCAGTAGCCAGCCTTCTCAATAGCGGACCGAAACGTCCTTAAACTACTACCGCAGCATCCTTAGGATGACGAGATGAATAAAAAAAAAAGAGAGAAAAAAAGAGAAAAAGAAAGTAATAAAAAAAATGAATGATGAAAAAAGAACGGTATGTCCATAAGCAAAAAGGGCACGGATGAAATCCCGAAAGGGCTCCGTGAGTAAAAACAGCAGGACTATCGGCGAGTGTTTGTTAAAACCCGAAAGGGCGCAACCTCGTTAAGGGACACTTACAGGGTCCTCTCGACCTTGTAAGGAGAAACCACCTACGTGAGATCCTTACGACTCACAAGGGAGCAACACACTTAGGGATCCCCACGATTCCTAAGGAGAAAATACACTTGCGAGATCCTCACGATTCGTAAGGAGAACTCTCTTATGGGACCCTCACGGCTCATAAGAGTTGAAAGTCTTAAGTTACAGAGACCTAAACCTGTGCTTAAGTAACCCCCACAACTTCCAAAAATGCCCTACAAGTGGTTCAATACTGACCCTTGTATACAATCCACGGGCGCGAATAAACATTTCCCTAACCAAGTCCCATCCGTGAATGGGGATATGTTCGCATGGTGAACAACCCTTGTAAATCCTCTCGATTTATGAAGAGAAAACCCTCTTGTAGGATCCTTACGACTTACGGAGGAAACGAACACTTAGGAATCCTCACGATTCCCAAGAAGAAAATACACCTACAAGATCCTCACGACTTGTAGGGAGAAATAACTTTGTGAGACCCTTACGGCTCATGAAGTCAAAAGCCTTAGTCGACAGGACCCTAACCCTGGTCGCTAAGCCACCTTTGTTCGACATCGACAGAGGCAGATGATGATTCGCTCCTGGTAATATACCAGCTGTAGCGGTGCTGATGCCGAAATCAGTTTACAGCGAAAAGCCAGTAGGCCGCACATGCATATGAAATAGCCGAAAAGATGGGGGAACTTGCAATAAAAAGCAGCAAGTAAAAACGTATGCACACGAAATAGCCGAAATGATTGGGCAACTCGCAATAAAAAGCAGCGAGTAAAAATAAAATGAACAGCCAAAATGATTGGGCAACTCGCAATAAAAAGCAACGAGTAAAAATAAAATGAACAGCCGAAATGATTGGGCATCGCGAAAAATAGCCGAAATGATTGGGCAATCGTGACCTTCACGATATAAAAGCTGAAATGATAGAGCATCGCGGAAATAAAACAAAAAAAATAAAAAAGAAATGATGAAACTTTGGCCCTACAGTTGAGATCACATCGATCCCTGTATACAATCCAAGGACGCAAACAAAGAGGGAACCATACTTTCCCAATAGGCTTCACCAGAAAACGAAGTCAAATCTCAACAGTCCATTGCAACCCCGAAGAAACCAGTGTCTTCGGCAAATCCTTCGACTCGAGGAAACAAAAATCCTCGACGAGAGCCTCCTGATTTGCATCGACTCGCAGAGCAACCAGTGCTTCCGTGGGAAATTCTCGATTCGTTTCAACACCAGGGAAACAAATAATCCTTGGCGCCAGGGAAACAAATAATTCTTAGCAAATACCTCAACTCAGGGAAACAAAAAATCCTTGACGAGAGCCTCCTGATTCGCATCGACTCGCAGAGCAACCAGTGCTTCCGTGGGAAATTCTCGATTCATTTCAACACCAGGGAAACAAATAATCCTTGGCGCTAGGGAAACAAATAATCCTTAGCAAATACCTCAACTCAGGGAAACAAACAATCCTTGACGAGAGCCTCCTGATTCGCATCGACTCACAGAGCAACTAGTGCATCCGTGGGAAATTCTCGATTTGTTTCAAGACCAGGGAAACAAATAATCCTTGGCGCTAGGAAAACAAATAATCCTTAGCAAATACCTCAACTCAGGGAAACAAACAATCCTTGACGAGAGCCTCCTGATTCGCATCGACTCGCAGAGCAACCAGTGCTTCCGTGGGAAATTCTCGATTCGTTTCAACACCAGGGAAACAAATAATCCTTGGCGCTAGGGAAACACATAATCCTTAGCAAATATCTCAACTCAGGGAAATAAACAATCCTTGACGAGAGCCTCCTGATTCGCATCGACTCCCAGAGCAACCAATGTCTTCGTGGGAAATTCTCGATTCGTTTCAACACCAGGGAAAAAAATAATCCCTGGAAAATACCTCAACTCAGGGAAACAAACAATCCTTGACGAGAGCCTCCTGATTCGTGTCGGCTCGCAGAGAAACCAGTGTCTCCGCTGGAAAATTCCCGATTTGTCTCAACTTACAAGATGAAGCCTCAGGCAGCAGGGACTAAAAAACTTGCTTCCTGAACAATGGGACCCTGCAAGTCGATCTAAAACGGTCTCTTGCATACTATTCACGGGTCTCACTCTCCAAAGTCGAGTTTCGACAAGGAGGGAAACAACCGCTTACGGGTCCTCTCGACTCATAGGAGGGAAAAATTCTCTTATAAGATCCTTACGACTTACAAGAGAAAACACACTTAGGAATCCTTACGATTCCTAAGGAGAAAACCCACCTACGAGATCCTCTCGATCCGTAGGGAGAAAAGTCTCTGTGAGACCCTCACGGCTCATAGAGTTGAAAAGTCTTAGGCGGCAAATCTGAACCTGCGGCCTAAGCCATCGTTATCTCGTGAAGAAATCAAGGTGCTTACTCTATTATCTGCTAATTGTGACAGCATGCTGATAATAAGAAAAGAAAAAGCAAAGAAATAGCACAAGACATTACAAAAAATGTGTCTTTTATTCATAAACTTGATTGAGTACATGATACATTGTGCTAAAGAATAAAAAATATATATATACATTTTTTATTTACAAGTACAAACGATACAAAGAGGGATAGCTACTGAGTAGGAAGTGTCTTTAACAAATCCGCAAGCCGCTCTCGCACTTCCTTCAGCGCCTCCTCCTGAGTGGCTGCCGCGGCCACCTCCGCTTCCACCTGGGCCCACTGCTGTAAAAAAGATGAAAGTTGCTCCTCGGCCGCCTTCTGGGCTGCTTCCTGGCTGGGTGCATCCCGCTCGATATCGTCAAGCTGTTGCCTCAATGATAACCCTTCGGAAAGACATTGCAGAAGGCCCTCAAAGACAACCTTCAGCTGTGCAGCATTGGCCTCCACCCGAGCATGCAGTTGGGCAGACTTGCTCGAAGTCTCACCGCGCTCCTTACGCCTTGAAGTGACTTCTTGTTCGAGATAGAGAAAGTAAGAAACGCTCTGCTCAATCCACGCTGCTCTTTGATTACTGGCGGCTAAGGTCTCAGGAGCGGGACGTATCGACTCCAGCTGATGCAGGCGGGCCTCGATCTCCCTGCAATGGTTAACCCAAGATGCGATGATGCCCTCGTCATGAAAGTTCACGAGTATCACCAGCATCGGGTTAACCGCCGTAGCGAAGTCTGCGGCAGATGTAGGAGTTTCAACGTCGAGTTCCTCGACGTAGTCACTCAACATGTGCAGACTATTCGCGGCGCCTTTCGAAGATGGACGTCTCAGATAAGGACCTGCCGGCATTGTAATGCGAGGCTCGAAGGGCGCCGAGACTGGAACGACAGCTGAAGAGAAACAAGATGTGATCAGATAATAGTACAGAAAATAAAAAGGGGAGAGTTATCAATGTGATAGTCGCCGTACCAGCTGAAACAGGTGGCAAGGCCGGAAGGGCCGGTGGCGCAGCCGATCTTTTATCCCCTCCTTCAATCTGTAGCACTGCAGTCGAGATGAGAAAAAAGGTTAGAAGTAATTCCATCAACGAAAAAGAAAGATATCAATGGGAAAACATACTCACCAGCGCCACCAGAGGAAGAAGCGAGTTCAGATGGGAAGGAGAAGTGTAGGACCAACACCTGATAAAGATGGTCAAAAAGCACTCCTGAAAGGCACGACAGTATGACTTTAGTACACAAATTATACGTCTGAAAGATAAGATTGATAAGTTGCAAACCCATACCTTCCAACATCTTCGATGGTATGAGAGAGGGCTGAGAGGTGACCACCGCCAAGGCAGTAGTTGAAGGCGCTCCCTCGAGCAATGGCGCATCGGCACTGGCTGCACCTGCGTTACGAACAAATGTGAACTTGTCAGAAAAGATCGTAAGATAAAAAGGACGGTAACTCGGGATTTACCTGATGAGCTGTCGGCCGAAACGGAGGCGACTCCCTCCTCCATCGACATGGCCACCGCCCGTGGCCTCATCACCCGACTCAATGGGAACCGTTGTCGTGCTCGCAAGACCTGGAGACGGTGGGGGACCATAGGCGGGGAGGCTATGACGGGAGCATTGCCAGATTCCTGAGAAGGAGCGGTTGGCTCGTCCATAGGAATCATGGCCACCTCACCCGCTACTCCCTCGGGGTCAGAAGTCACGGTTGTCTCGTCCACCGTCACCACAAGGTCATCAGCCTCAGGCACTCCGCCCGCTACTACCACGGGCTCAGCAACAACCGCTTGCTCAGGCATAGTGGACATGACCGGTTCGTCAGCCACTATCTCGGGCCTAGCAATCCCAGCTATGTCATCCGCCACCGACTCGGGCTCGACCAATGTCTCCCCCCTCAGCCCCTCAGGTTTGACAGTATCCGCCTCCCCCTCGGTTGGGCTTGGCCCTGCAGGATAGAACATATAAGAACCAACAGCTTTATAAGTCTTATAACAAAATTCTGAAAGAAGTATTACCTGAGGTAGACTTGTCTTTAGCCTCTCTATTGGCACGGATCGCCTGTCTATGAGCTGTAGACAGGGCGACCGGGGGCTCTTCTGACGGGGTGTCGGCACGAGGGACGGTGCTTGGGCCCGCTCCAATGGCCAAGGCAGCCCTGCGTGCCTTTGCTTCGCGCCTTGACCGCTTCCTTTCCTCCCGGGCTGTCATGATGGACCTCTTTGACGCTTCCTTCATCGAAGCGTCGTCGTCCTCATTTAAAGATGACTCCAGAGCCTTTAAGGCATCTCTCATCGGCTCTTCAAGACGAACCTCCTGCGGTAGCCCAGAGGAAGCAGGAACATCGGCAGCTGGCAGAACATTTGCGTCACTTGGCGGGAACGGCATTGAGGTTTCTGCAATAAAAAAGGGAGAGATTAGATTGACCATAACACAAGGAGAATAAAAACTTGATGAATCGAAACTTACTGAGGCCTAAAGACGCTCTAAGGCGTTCCTCCTCTTGGAAGGTCTTGAGTGAAGCGGCAATGGCTTCTTCAGTGGTGATGCCTGTTGGAAGAAAAGAAGGAAAAATATTAGTCAAAGGTAATAATAAAGATATGACGCAATAGAAAATGCGACTAGTGATTACCTGAATCCTCAAGCTTAGCCAGCCATGCGTCACGCCTTGCCAACCACGCTGAAGTTTCGAGAGCGGCCTCCAAGTCTGTATCATCTGGCGGCGGCATGACTAATCCCTCGTTAGTCCCATATTCACGCAGGCCCTCGGCAAGGGAGCGTGGGGTTCCTGACCGAACGTGACGTCTGCAGCGAAGAGCGACTTCTTTTTCTTCTGCCCTCCGACCCTAGGTGCATGTGGGATCGACATACGCTTAGCAGCCACCTTAGGGCGGCAGGTCCCGATGTCTGCACCTACGCCATACTCCGGTGAGACTACAACCACTGTCTCCACTGGAGCACAGGGCGCTGGAGCTGCATCTGTAATATCGGGGAGCGGCAATCCGTGCGGAGGACTTTGCGCACGCGATGGCCCGGTTCTAACCTCTTTTAGAGGAGCAACTACTAGAGTCCTAGGAACCAAAGGAGCGTTGCGGTCGCTGCCTGGAGGCGTACCCTTACGGTCGACCAGCAGTCGCCTTTCCTCCTTTATAACGGCTCCTGTTGCATGATTGTACCTGTCTTTGTATACGTTGAGGAGTCGCGGAGCGCAAGTCGGCGCATTGATAAAAAAATGAGAACCCGTATTCAGGCGCATGAAATGATGCAGCGCGTTCTCCATCCCTTCTTCAGTGGCAGCGGGTTCCAGCAGGAAAGCTTCCAAGGGGACCCCTTGATCGTAGCCCAGTTGTTGAGCAAAACGATACGGGTTATATCTCATGAAAATCGCTGCACCATTCTGCCTGAAGACTAGGAAGCCCGGTCTGATAGAGTATAAGTGAAGGGTCTCCCGGGCCGTCAAAACTGAGGCTCCATCCTTAAAGGAGTCTTGTAATGGTCGCACCGCAGTGGTGGACGCCTTTCCAATAGTCAACACCTTGTCAATAAGGGACATCCCGGCTCCAACGGTGTGAGAGCGAAGGAGTAAACCCCTGGCGTTCCGTGGTGATGGGGTCACAATTGATGCGCCGATCAGCTGTATAATGCGAGGGAAACCGCACTTGTCGAAGAACGAGGGCCTTTTGTGCATGCCGAAGACACCCGCCGTGTGTAGCTCGCGCCACGATACAAAGTAGTGCATCGGAAAGACCACGTGCAGTACCCCGGGCTCATTAGCATCCGCTGCTCGACTGAGGCCATGATATAGGTGTGCCAAGCCAGTGATCCCAACGGCCACCTTTACCCCGATGGCCATCCGGTGGGCTGGGTAAAAGACAGAAGGCCGCATACGGTGATAGTGCATTGGGATCGCAAACCAACTCAGCCACAACCCGAGAAATCCTAAGAAAAAGGCCTCCTCGTCCATCCCGGGGGCCGCAATTTCTGCAAAAGACATAGTCGGGAATTCCGGAAGAAAAAAACCCTTTTGGTCTATCTCCTTCTTCGGCAAGTTGTCCACACCTAGACCGAAAGGGTCATCCAGGGTAGCGAACTTGGCATCTCCTGATGAGAGGACGCTTGGGCGAAGGAACCGAGCGATGAAATCCTCAAAGTTAACTCCTCGACTCCTATGTTCGATGAAAAGGGACTCATAGATATTCAACACTTTAATCAAGCTTGGGAATTGGTGTTGAACAGCGTTCTCCGGCGTGAGCCCCCTTACCACCGGCTTAGCACCGAAGACGTACTCGTCTGTCGGGAACAACTTCTCATAGTGTTCCCCTATAACCGGTAAACCGAATACCTCCGTAAACTCTTCCAGAGAGATTGACACTTCCCGATCCATGGCGAGGAAAGTGTGGGTAAGAATATTCCACTGCTCCAGGAAGGCCTTGAACCACCAAGTGGGGAGCGTAGGATATTGGAACAGAGAGACGTACACTGCGGTGTACAATCCTAACCTTATCAACTACGACTTCTTCGTCAACAGGATGTACCGGGCCCACAGCAGATAACCGATCGGGTGGCGGGGGATCAGACCAATGTTATATGATTGCCCCCAAGGTCACGCCTTGCCCTGACAAATACGGCGTCCTAGGATATCCAAAACCATAGGACGCTGGACCGGAATCGCATCTATGGCGGGATGAAGAAAGCCCTTCGAGGTCCAATCAACCATCTCCACGGCATACTGCACCGAGGGTGGGGTGGCGTAATGAATCGCCGTGATGGGTTCTGACGGTACGGCGCACGTGAAGCTCCATCGATCCATGATAATCTGGTTATACCACGACTCCCAAAGGTGGAGACTCTTATATTCCGGGTCATGGTCCTTAATCATAGCCAAGACGTCACGGTCCAAGGGCGCTTCGGGAAATCCCTCCTCTGAACGAACAAACGGGAACGAGGTGTCGAGAGACATGATCGCTGCAAATGAACAGAAATTAGCCGTTAGTGCTGCAATTCCAACGTTTGGCGTTTAAAAGTTTTCAATTAACTGAATTTAAAAATTAATTAAATTAAAATTAATCACACTACACTGCAGTGCAGTGGGTAGGGGACCAAATGGGGACCCACAAAATCTGGATGAAAATGCCTTATTTAATAAGACAGACACATCATTGGGTAAGACTGTCAGTTAAAGAAAAGATCCCTAAGAGAATATTCTCATCAGTGGGGAATCCCTAGAGATAAGGAGAAAATCTCCTCTTTCAGAGCAAAGCTCTGTCACAGAATGACACTTGTCAAATTCTGGTCTCAAAGGAATAAAATTCCTTAAAAGAGCATAGCTCTGTGGTAATAATGGAAAGGTCCATCAGAAAAAAATTTACACTTAAAAGAATTAAAAATTTTGTAATCTTGAAAAATCCATGAAAAAACTTATAAAAAATTCTTCATTTTTCAGATCCAAAAGATCTACAGTTGATTCAAGAGCAAAGCTCTGTTCATGGGTTAGAACCCATGAACAAGATCTCTGCAGATCTATAAGTTTTTAGGAGCAAAGCTCTATTTATGAAACGCCAATGGGGATCTCTTTAGATCAAAAGATCTATGAGAGCAAAGCTCTTTGGTTAAGATTAATTTAAATTAATTTTTACCTAAAGTTTCTAACTTTGGAAATGAGCAAAGCTCTGAAGTTCTTAAGCAAGAGCAAAGCTCTGTTGAAATCAAAAATCTTGAAAAATGGTGAAGATTTTTTTTAGGGCCAGAGGCCCTATTTATAAGGCGCTTGCGCCCCTTCAACTCACCCCTTGATCCAACGGTCAGGAGCTTGCCACCGCTGCACTCACGTGCGCGCCACGCGAGCGCAACGGTGGGGGGGCATTTGTTTCCCCCAATCAGAGCAAAGCTCTGTTGGAAATTCAAAATTCAAATTTTGAAGCAACGCTTCAAATCCCAGGCGCAGATGCATCAGCGCAGCGCCCAATGCAGCGCACCCAATCAGACCAAAGCTCTGTTTAGAGAAAAATCAAAGGAAGCAACGCTTCAGTTGCGCAAGCGCTGCGCTGCGCCACACGTGTCAGCGCAGATGGGCTAGCGCAGTTGCTTTGCGCTGCACGACATGTGTCATCGCAGATGCGCTAGCGCTGTGCGCTGCGCGACACGTGTCAGCGCAGATGCGCTAGCGCAGTTGTGCTGCGCTTTGGGCTGCGCGACACGTGTCAGCGCAGTTGCGCTGCGTTGTGCGCTGCTTGACACGTGTCACGCGCTGGGGCATTTGCGCCAAACAGAATTAAGATTTTAAAGAAATATTTCTGTTCTTGTTAAAACAAGAAGATTTTCTTCTGTAAAACAGAAGCCCTTGGATCAAAGATCCAACGGTGGGGAAAATTCCCCAAATCACTCAGAGAAAGATCTCTTTACTAAATTTAACTAATTTATGGGCAATATAAAAAGGACCCTAGACCTCAATTCAAAGGCATCAACATTTTTTGAGAAATCAAGAGCTTCAAACAGAGAGAACTCTGAAAAAGTTTCAAGAAAAAGGTAAAAACCTTCATAAAATAGAAGAAATTTCTTCGAATAGATCATTGATCTAAGAACAAGATCAATGATCTTCACATAATAAACAGTGCTTTGCACTTCTTATGAACCACTGGTTCTTTAAATAAGAAAAAACAAGAAATACATGTTTTCTTTGATTCTCATTAGATTGAAGAAAACAAATAGTGCTTTGCACTTCTTTTATGAACCATTGGTTCTTGAATCTAAAAGATTCTCAAATTACAGTGCCTTGCACTTGCAAACTGCGCTTTTGCACTCTTGGGCTTGCGCAAGCCACCAGAGAGCGCCACGTGTCAGCATCTGAACCATTTACGCTATGCGCTTTTGAAATAGAGCTTTGCTCTCTGAAATTGGCGCAACTCACCAGAGCGCGCCACGTGTCAGCAGCGCAAGCGTAGCGCACTAGCGCAGCGCACTGCGCTGCATGACACGTGTCATCATCACAAGCGCTTGCGCTCTTTGATTCGCGCAAAGCGCCTGAAAAATACAATGCATTTCTTTTGTTAAAGGGCCAGGCCCAAGTCAAAAAAACCTAGCAGGCCAAAATAAATTGCAAAGCAATAAAAAGGGCAGAGCCCAAGTAAAATTGATGCTCTGCATCATTTATAAATGGGCAGAGCCCAAAACAAATTGATGCTCTGCATCCTTTATGGGTAGAGCCCAAATAAAAATAAAAATAAATGCAATGCAAAAGAAAATAAAATGTTGAACATTTTCAACTGGACTTAGCCCAATTTTGGTCATAAGTCCTCAAATTAAATTGACTGAGCAAGATTGCTCTCTTAAATCAATTTACCTCTGGTTCAAGGGTAAATCTCCGAACTCCTCTGACACCTGTCGTTGTAATCCTTCAACGACGTCAAAGAGGTGACGGGTCCCGACGACCACATACATATATGGACTGCGGGGTCCTTAAACTCGTGGACCGAAACGTCCTTAAACTAATATTGGACCACCACGTCCTTAAACTGGCAATGGACCACCACGTCCTTAAACCGGCAATGCACCGAAACGTCCTTACACTAATATTGGACCGAAACGTCCTTAAACTAATATTGGACCGAAATTTCCTTAAACTAATGATGGACCGAAACATCCTTAAACTAATGGTGGACCACCACGTCCCTAAACTGGAACATGGACCACTATGTCCCTAAATTGGAACAATAGAGCCTCCAAATGCTCTTTTGCCGGATCTAAACGGTCCCGTTTAAGTTGATCTTAGCCCCAAATACGGCTAACGTATCCTTAAACATTTAAATGGACTATAAAACTCCAAATCGACTTTGGTTCAAGGGTACATCTCTGAACTCCTCTGACACCTATCGTTGTAATCCTTCAACGACGTCAGAGAGGTGATGAATCCTGACGGCCATATATTAAATGGATCACTACGTTAAGTTGATCTTAGTCTCAAACAGGACTAGCGTATCCTTAACGAACGTTTAAGTTGATCTTAGCCTCAATACGGCTAACGTATCCTTAAACTAAAAACACCAAACCCAAATCTAAGTAAATACGGATTTGGACTAATCCGCGTCCTACGGGCGACGACATTACTCAGTCTTCTTATACAATCCATGGGCAACCACAAACAAAACAAACACATACGACACGAAGTGAAATTCTGGAGAAGGAGAAAGTGGTTACCGCGATGCGGTAGCGTAATTAACTGCAGGGGCTTCCGCCTGCAGGGAAGAGCGTCCCCACAATCAAAAACCCCTCAAGCGAGGGGGAATCTGACGAAGTCTGCTACATCGGCCGCATCCGTCTAAACCTCCGATACACGGTGCCATAAATCAACTTGGCATCTTCGGAGAGGTGGACGGATAAAACCATATAGCATCTGCCCCGAATCTCAGCGTAAAGACCTCGCAGTCTTGTGCGCCGTCTTTCGGAGGGGAACAATATATTTCTTTGCCATCTCTCCAAATCCCTTTATTTGTCTATAGTCGTTACCTTCTATACACCATCGTTAGGCTAAATGGTTTTCTTCCTTCCCTACCGTTCGGCAACAGCCTATGGTTTGGAAGAAGACTATCCAGTAAGCATAATAGGTGTACCCTCCTAAACCAAGGAGTACTCGTAACCTGAGAGAAGGTGATGATAAAAGACAACTTGAATAATATCTTATTCTTTTAAAGGTGAAATAGGAGTGGCAATGAAGTACGCGGTTTGGTCGTGAATGATAACAGTCGCAATTTACTTTGCCCTCTTTCTAATCCCTTTATTTTGTCTTTACATATTACCTTCTGTACACCCTACTTCGGCTAATTGGTTTTCTTCATTCCCTACCTTTCAGCACCTGCCTATGGTTTGGAAGAAGACTATCCAATAAGCGTAATAGGTGTACTCTCCTAAACCAAGGAGCCCTCGCAACCTGAGAGAAGGTGATAATAAAAGACAACTAAATAAACCAATTATATTTCTCCTGAACCTTGATCCATCCTCGAAGAAGTCCCTTCGAGTTCGTATATAACCATACGATGGATCTATCCAATGGAAGTGGATGTCCGTAGTAATACGGGGTGTTCTGAGAAATGCAAAGGGTAAAAGAAGGAGTGGCAATGATTTATGCAACTCAGACAATCCAAAAGCCAGTATTTTAAGAAGGTTCGGTCAAATTGGTCACTAATTCATAGTCTAGGGTCGGTCAAAGGTCGCTGCCAAAGAAAGAGAGAAAAGAAACACTCTGCGTGCACTCTAACCTAAATCAGAATGGTTATCACTTTATCTAATCTGGAAACCTCGCACTGTACTGTCAAATTCTCCTCCAAACCTGAAAGAAGAATCAATCGGGATCACCCGAAGAGTAAACCAACTCATCAGTGGGAATCGGAATCCAACTCTCATCGCATGATAACGTGACGGAATCTACTCACATTATCACACTCCAGAAGGTATGCGCATGCCTGGAAAGTTTCAGTTTCTTTAGAAACTCCCGATATGATTTTTACCCCATGCTCTTATGACCTTGGCGTTGGTCAAAATGTCATAAGTCACATGCCAAGTTCTACCCGTCACTATCTTGTTAATTTGAACCCACCCGCACATGCCCTTGACGTTGGCCAAAATGGCAGAACGACT
The DNA here is from genome assembly GCA_030015575.1 of Agapanthus africanus. Classification (NCBI taxonomy): domain Eukaryota; kingdom Viridiplantae; phylum Streptophyta; class Magnoliopsida; order Asparagales; family Amaryllidaceae; genus Agapanthus; species Agapanthus africanus. The sequence goes on along the minus strand of CM057337.1, from coordinate 1,009,770,851 downwards.
GTCCCAAACCAACTCATCTATCTATGCAACAGATGAATACCCAGCAGCTACCAAACACTATGCCTTGGCGTTGGTCAAAATACATAGCTTGAATACTACTGAATACCCAAATGAAATGACGGAGGGCTACGGCTGGTTTTTGGCGAAAAACCTTTAACGTAATGAACTTGATCTCGTTGAAGGAACCTGATAGCTTTTTATAAAAATATAGTGGCGAAAACCTTTGCTAAAGAGGTCACTCCCGGTGAAGAGATCTCGGCTCTTTCCTCGTGGAATGAGGTGCAGGATATTCCACTGAATACCGCGATGCAAAGCAACATGTAATCGACTATAGTAAAGTTATTATCCTGACGCAAACTTCTGCCCAAGGGGTCACTCTCGGTGAAGGGATATCGGCCCTTGCCCCGTCGAATGAGGTGCAGGATATTCCAACCGAATTCCACTGTGCAAAAAAAAAGGAAACATCTTTGTAATAACACTTTTTAAATTTGTTCCAACAACATCCAAACAGGTTTGTTTTCCTTTGCATTGATCAGAATCAACGCAGTCCCATCAATTAATCACACCAGAAAAGAACGAAAATAAAATGTACGTATATGCCATCCGCATTCGTCACTGGGTCCCGTCATCACCCGTTAGGTTACTTAACTAACGACAGAGCGGGGACTGAACTAGCGCGGGTGTAAAACATATACAACATCTACTAGTATATATACCAATATACAATAATCGCTCCAGGTGTGATAATATGCAACATTACAGAAAAGTAATAAGCATTACAGAACAATACAGATAATCTGGGATCCCCGGGTTTCACAGAGTCGCTGCTGAAACCCGACGTTCCCCTGGTCATGTAGATAGCCTGTGCAATGAAACCTAGACCCCTACGGGTGCGGCAAGTTACCCTCTAAAACCTGAAGCGAGGCAGCCCCCTACAGCATAGTGAATGGACCACCCTGCACTTCACGGAATCCGGTGACTTGAGCACCCCTCTTTGGGTCAACCTGTACCCCCTACGAGTGCGGCGAATAGTCTGTCAATTCTAGAGTGAGGCCCCTCTGCCTCTCAAAGCCATGAGATGCGGACCCGTTGCCCTCCAGAACCCGGCTATCCGTGCACTCCGTCGCGGGGTAAAACCTAGTACAGAAATGAAAAATATGTACAACGGGTACATCGACCTCAACCCGGTCGTGCCCCAAAAGAATATTATACAACAGGCAGTGACGGCAGTCCACATGTTGGACGCTCGCCCCGCAATATCAAATGTACAAATAAATCCAAACTGCACTACCATTGCACACTGCTATCCACCACGACAAATCCGCAACATCACAGCACAACACAGAACATCAACGCGAATGTCACGTTCGCAAACCCGTCTAAAAGAACTATAGCAATCAGACGCGGTTTATCGCTCGAATGACATTCACGGTCGGAGATATAATGTAAGTACTGTAAACTAACACGTTTAAATTTCGATTGACAAAATTTTCCGAAGTGGGCCCCACATACATCTGTTGTACAGTAAAAAACACTGGGCCCAAATGAACAGTTCCAGAAACCACAATTTTACAAGTAGAAGCCCCAGAAGAAAATTGGTCAAATGAGTCACCAAGACCGCCGCGGTTCCGCGGTCAAAGCCAGGCTTTGACCACGTTTCCGCGGCGGTACGGTCGACTCATTTTATCGTTTTTCTCCAGTGTCCTTTAAAAATTCTGCTTTATTTTTAGAGATGCTTAAAATAATTTTTAGACCCCTTTTAAAAACAACATAAACTTTAGACTTGAAATTTGCGGTATTCGAAAATCCGTTCGATTGATGTTTTAAACACGTTAGCACAAGTTAGTAAAGTTTAATGGCGTGGCTCTGATACCATGTAAGTCTACGGTAGGGCCCCGGGCGTCAAACTGATGCCAAATGCGGAACAAAAACTTTTATAACTGGCGCTATCGCATACTATAACCCGGATCTGCCATTAACGCTAAACTAACAAACTTCAAAGAGGGTAGAAAGGTTATACCGAACGATCCGAGTCCTTCGTTCTTTAACCATCATCCTACTCTCCTGTTGCGGCTGCTCCGATCTCGTCGATCTCCGATCTGCTCGTCCAGGTGGCACCACGTCATCGGATCTTTAAACGGGCTCCCGCCTCTGACCCGAGGCAACTCGGTCATCAAGTTTGCTAGAAGAGATGACCAAGATTGATGTAGAGAATGAGTAGAACACTTTGTATCACTTCGTCCAAAGCCATGGACGAACGGTTAATGAAGTTGCCATTTGAGTCGGGTGATGGAATGAAATGAGCTATGAAATTTCCATACACCAAAAACTACCATCTTTTTCAAACAACAACCATTCTCATCCATCAAGGATGGGCCGACCACTATAAAGAGGTGGGGGTGAGTGTAGGAGGAAAGGGGGGTGACCATAAGCGAAGCTTATCAAGAAGAAAATATCTTAAGCTTTACAAGAAAACATAAATGCAAAAGCATGAGTCACAATAACACATCATCTCTCATTTAATGCTAACTATGAATCACTAACCTAGTCACCTTCCAAGAAACTTCCTCTCAGAACTCACCCTCATGACTCACCCTCAAGAAAAGATAAATCCGTATTTAACCGAATGTTAAATACGGGTGATAGAAAACTGGAAACTTGCAACTTCCAAAAGTGATCCCGAAATAAATTTCAGGATAATCCCGTAACTGTATAAATATACCCGCATTTGTATTACGACCGAATACAAATGCAACCGAGACAAAGACATTATATCTACTAAGTATAATACTCGGATCCGGCTTAAACCAAAGCCCACCAGTATTATCTGCCCGAAATATGACACGTGCGTAAACGCACGTGCATTTTCCGAACCCTGCCATAAAACCATACGGCCTCTACAAAGTTTCGCCCGAACTAGGGAAACTATCTGTGGGGGACTCTAATGACTCGTCAGTACCCTGGCAGTGGGTTTAACCACAAGCCATCAGCGGCACTAGCTGTGTGTAACGGCTGCCCATGCACTGACCTCAAGGGAGGCTGATGAGCGAACTCATCCAGAAACCCTACTGAGCCTAACAGTGACAATGTATATACAGTCCGGTCCGTTCATCTATGAGTATCGCATATCCTGCCTAGGGGGCTAGTAACGTCAGACCCCCAATAGCGGTATAAGTCGTGTCGGAGACAAGCCCTGAACACCCTGAGAAACTACCGGAGTACCTACCAGTAATTCTCACCTGCCTTGGCCAAAGACTTGGTGTAATGGCTTTCCTAGACACAGCGCGATCTCCACCCCCAATACCGGGAGAGACGAATCCCCTGCCGATCCGCTCACGTGCCTCCATGTGGCTCGGGACTGTACCCAAAAACTACTTGTTTGCAAGACTCCTTTGAGCCGTGGTAGGACAGAAATCAAAGCACAGTGGGAACTCATACGAGACAAATGACGACCTCAGGTCGATGAACTAACCGTACACATGTCACCAGGGGACTGCTATCTGACGATATGTATAATACCAACTAGCAGGTTCCCGGCGAGTCCTGTCCGGTGTACTCATAACCCAATGAGCACCTGTATACATCTTAGGTGATCCAACTGACACCAGCGGCTTGTGAGACCGGCCACCGCCCCTCGTCGGGGTCTCGACTGTATACACTAGTCTACTCCGGAGTATCGATGCCCTGTCTCGAAACTCCCACGACTAGGGACCACTTTTAAAGATATGCTTATAGACCACCCAATTCTCACGTATATGATCGCCCTCATACTGTTGGTAGTCAAGCAAGATCCTAAGTGCTCTATCAACGTGTAACATGTAATCAGTCATCTGAACATGTACACGACTGATAAAGAAAAACCAGATAACATACTATCATCTCGAGTAAGACTGTCTTACTAGCATAGGTCCTCCTCAATCATTGCAATCACATGCCTGCAATCCAATAATTGACTTTGAGGGCACTATATCCAACAGTCAAGACATGGTAAATGGTAGCGGTGTGTTGCTTGTTTGTAGCATAGATAGATGCATTGGTTTAGGACAGTCATACATCCTTGTTGTCCTTCATCAAGGACGAGTACGGGTGGGTCTAAATTAATCAGGACAACGACGGGAAGAACTTGACTTGCATCTTATGATTTGTTGGCCTTCGTCAAGGACATAAGAGCTTGGGGCAAAAATCATATCGGGAGTTTTAAACATAAATGAAACCTGCAGATTTAGCATACCTTCTAGAGTGCGGTGACTAGAATGTCTTCTATTTAGGTCATCACACAATGATAGTTGGATCTCGATCCCACTGATGAGTAGGATTACTCTTGGGAGATACTTTTCACTTCACAATTAGCTAACATATTAGGTGTCTAGAAAGTGTTAGCGGGGATACGCCTCTGCAGAAATAAGGTTTATTTTAAATAGGTCCGTGCGAGAACACGGGAAACCTCCCTCGGAGTACCAACAGCCACCTGGCTGAACAGTTAGCAAACTTGTAAAGTGTAAATGATCCCGACTAGTTCTCCTTTTAAGGTTTGATGGAGAATTCGAGGAAACAGTTGGAGCCATCCTGGTTAGATAAGATAATAAAAAAATATAATCTTGTAAGAGCATACGATGTGTGTTTCTTTTCTCTCTCTCTGGAAGTAACCATGACGGGACTTAAACTACTACTTGAAAAAAATACGCTGACTGGGCCAAACTATAAAGTTGGCTGAGGAACGTCAATAATTGATCTGTTTTAAAAAAAGTAGTGTTTGTAAATAACCGAAATCAGGACGGTGTCGCTAGTAGCTAGCCGCGATGAGTACGGGTCGTCCGCAGGGAAACATGAACATTTTTCTTGTTTTAGACGAGTTGATTGAAAGATGAGTTGATTGGTTGTCGTTACGAATATACTACGGATGTAAGATTTATGAAGATGAAGCTTCTACGGTTCATATGACTTAGTAGTAATGGATGACTAATTAAAAATGACTCATTTTATCTTTTAATAGTTTAAAACTAGATCAATAGTGATGAATGTAGATTAGGGTTCTTTTGAAAGAAACTAGGGTTTCCCCACTCCTAACCCTTTTTCTTGCATTGATCTCTATTCATGTCTAGCCCCTAACAAAACAAGTGTTAATCTAATCTCAAATCGTGGTCGAGGCTATCAATAAATTGGTAGCGCGCCCGATAAGGATATTAACATTTATTTTGCTAAATTTTATAAACTTTAAAATGTATAAAAGGAGTTATATGATTTTATCATCCATTGATCTACCCTAGCCTACGAACCCCAGCAAGCTAGGAATTACTCACGCATGGTTGGAGAAGAAAGATGAAGAAAGTGATCATAATGTAAATGGAGAAATTAATGCAGAAATTAAATGCAGAAAATAAATGCGAAATAATTAAACTAATGATCTACCTTTATTAATCAACTTATCATTTAAAAATCCCTTTTTAGAGTAGAATATAAAGAAGCCTATTTTCTCTCGATCGTATCTCGTTGGGACGTAGATGTTGAGTTGATTGATCACGTCGATTCGTTGATCATATTGGATCTCTTGATCTTGTCGGTGAAATTCGGTGATGATTTTTCATATGAGGCTCTCGGTCCTATTTATAGTCACAGAAATTAGAAACCTTAGTTTCTATGTGTGATGATTTGTTGTTTTGATCACACCTAAAAAATCCTAAATCCTACGGCCACAAGGAGACCGCGGATCCGCCGCATATCATGGGGTTTGGCCGCGGTTGGGCGGCTATTTGGTGAGATCAGGGCTTCAAAATTCTTGTTCTATTTGGTGTTGACACTTGGAGATCATTGTGATGTCTGGATTCTTCAAATCTTCCTCTGAGTCTCTGCCGTTTATGATTTGATTCAATTTTATCGGAAGATTTTATTCCCGACATCTCGAATCTCTAGATCTCCAGACCTAAGCTAATATCTGCACAATATCTCACTTTATAGTATTAGTAATATTTTTTATATTTGAAATATTATCCTAACCATTTTATAAGATATTAAAATTTTAAGAATATTGATTAGAGATATTTGATATGATATGCATATTTCAATTACCAAAATTTTAATAAATATTATATGCATATATTTTCCTTCATAATGTTAATTATAATGTAGAAACATATGATAAAAAATATTTTATAGATAAACCCACATATGTTCCATATTTACAATAAACACGTTTAAGTACTTAACATAAGTAAGAAAAATGTTCAATCAAATGTGTAATATTTTCGATTAAACAAATACCTCCAAACTTAACTTTGATCGTCCCGAGCAAACTAGTTATTAAAGAGAAGAAGAAGAAAAAGAAAAACCTAGTACACTTTCGTAGGCAACACGATTGCACTGAGCACGTGCAACAAGCCATTAAACCTCTAGGTGTCCCTGGTAGGAGGAGTGTTGTCTCCTCAGGGTTTTCAGCAGATTACACTCACAAAATCCCATAATAAAAGAGAGAAGATGAAAGTTACATACAACGATAAGGATTTATAAAAGAAAGAGCTTGAAAATAAGAGTTTCAAACTACACTAGCTTTTCAGTTGCCATGAGCCCTATCTTAATGGTCGTGAAAAGATGTCAGAAATCACATCATCCCTCAATAAAACAACATCTTTAGTCTTCCTCCCTATTTTTCTTCCAAACATCGATCATATACCCCTACGTGTGTGTAAACGACATCCCTACACTTAGAGAATTCAATTCAAGCTATCATACTCGTGTCCATCTTCCTTAGTATTTTTAGTCGGTGAATATTTTCAAATGGAATTGCTCACACATTCTTCATGCGACCGTTAATACTTCTTGAGGTACTAACCGACCGATTACCAAATTTTTTCACTCATTTTAGGCGTAATTAGCAATTTTCTCGTCTTGCAACACCTAAGTCTTAGCAGTGGCTCACAAACCAGTTGGTTTAAGGCACTAGGTGATAAAGCACCCATGCTATATTTTTTTATGCTGCCTTAAGTAATTACAAAACCAGTGTTCATTTTTCTTCACCGTTTTTTCATTTATATATTTATTTTCCTTCATACTAAGGCTTTTAGACAAGAGCATTTCAAGGTATCCTCTACTATCCCAAGTTTCAAGATGTGTGCAAGTGCGTATAGTAGGGTATCAACGTTCAGATGTTTGGACTCAAGAATAGAGACTATTTTTCAGACTTATTTCTATCCTCAGATTAGTGATTCCCTTCATCTTACTAACCCTTGGGACAACAGCTCATGATTACCTATTACTAGCGTCACTTTTAAAAAACATCTAATTTTCTTGCTTTTCTTAAATCTATTCATATCTTTCATATGTAATTTTTCACTTTCTAACTTTTATTATCAAATTTTTTTTGTGCTTTCATTTAGTATAATGCAAAAATTGATGCATAAATAAGCACAAACCTCTCCCAAACCTATTTGCAGCAGTGTGCTCACTGATATCATTTTTTTAAGCTTAAAAAACTGTAGACTTGGGAGGAAAAGTTAGTAATGGAGATAAGAATTAATGACAGTGAAAATGTCCCCCAAACTTATTTTTGGCTCATAATTTTGTAAAAAAAATTTCTTTTAAGAGCCAAAATATTTTTCTCCCCCCCCCAACTTGAGTAAAACAGTATTAAGCATTATAAGAGGGGGGTAAAGTTATTGGTCTATGCAAAGTTTTATAAAGACCAAAAATCAACAACAACCATTCGAATATTTTATCGATGTAAAAATATAGTTGGTGGAAGATCAGAGATTTGAAGAAATGGGGAGATAAGACTCGTAATCGATCGGGTTTACGTCTCGGTTGGTAGAGGCAAAACAATGATGGTGAACGAAAACGAGAATGTGAATGATTAAGGATGGGTAGAATAGTCACATTCTTATATGGGATAAGAAGAAATGGTGGCGGTTTAACTTCTATAAGTGGAGGTTGATTCATCACAACATCCATGTCTGTCAGGAATGCGAGTTCTTCGGCGAATTTTTTTTCAAAATTTTCATCAATGGTCCGAGTAATAATTTCATTAATATTTACGGAATATGCAGATTCACTTGGACGGTTGAAAGTTCCAAGGTCAGTATTTTGCGCACCAGAAATTCAATACACTTGATTTGTCATAAGTTATGGAGGTAGGAGCCTCGAAAAACTCATCTACCTTCTTTTCAAAAGGGTCTGAATCAAGTGGTCATTCAATAATCATAGAACTCAAAATTTCGGAGGGCGATTCATGAAAACTCAGTGGAATTGAAAGAAGATTAGAAGAAGAACCAAAGAAAGTGGGTGATGAAATGGGTAAACAAATTTGGGTGTCGAGCATTGTTGAACCAGATATGGGAGATGAAGGCTGAATATCGTTTTGCTTATCGGATAGGTCGGTTGTAAGAATAGGATCTGTTAATTCTACAGAAAGATGTTCGTATTCAATAGAAGGGACATGATGGGTAGGAGAATCTAACCCATCCAACATAACGGGTTCATCTTCAACGATATTCTCATCACCGCTTTCACTAGCACCTTCGGTCAAATCAAACGAATAGGTATTTAAGAATTCATCAATATACTATCCTCAATCGATAAATCACTTGGTTCACTTGATGGAGTTAGAAGGTTTGAAATATCAAGTGTAGTCGAATAAGGATCGGTTTGATTTGAAATGGTGTCAAGCTCTCTTTCATACTCAATATTCGCAATGTCAAACATGTTATTCTAGGGCATCTCATCACTTAGACTATGAAGCGGTTGGACATCGAATATATTCGGTTGGGGTGCAGGATGGAAGGTGTCGAGATCAAAAGAATTGGATTTGGTTTGACTTTGAGGGATCTCTTGTTCTTTTTCACTACTCAATTCCAACTCTACTTTAAAACTAGACATGGGTTGTGAAAAATTTCCAATGAAGGATTCTCTTTGAACCGTGGAACTTTTTAATTCATTTTCAGAAGCACTGTCTAGATAAGGTAAAGAAGATGAGTATGGTTGGGAAGTGTCTAATTGTTGACTACAGGCAAGTCCAACGTGTTCAGCAATTAACATGCATTTATGATTTGCCACATTAGCCTAAAGAGAAATGTTAAGAAGAGATGCCCTTACTTGTTGGCTACGGGCGAGTTCAATATGTTCCGCAATCGACATGCGTTTCTGATTTGTCCCGTTCGCCCCAAGATAAGTGTCAACATGAGAGCGTGTGAAGGTTTGGTACTATGGATAAGAATTAGAAGGGTGAACCTAAGCTTCATAATCAGGATTAGGATCAACATTAGGATATGAAAAATATTGAGATTGGTTGGGTAGTTGGCGACAGGCAATTGCTAATTGTTCAGCAATGGTCATGGGTGTAAAAGATGTCATATTCGCCTCAAAACGAGTATAAATATTTTCATAAGGGAAAGATGGTGTTTGTTGTCCTAACGGTTTTAGATTAGTGAAAGGATTGAAACTTTGGCTTTCAGCCCCCGCAATATGCTCAGCGATGGACATGCGTTTTGAAGTTCCCTCATTCGCCTTAAACAGAATATCAACATAGGAAGATATGGAATTTTGATGCGATTGATAGGACCTTGAGTGAGGTATCCAACTGTTCTTTTCCGCTTGCTCTATCCTATATCTTAAAGACATAGTAGAGTCGGATTTTGTACCGAAGCAGTTACGAAAATAAGATATATTTGGTTCTGGATAGCAAAGCTCGGCAAGAGATCGTCTGTTTGGATTACCCATTAGAAGAAGGTGAAAGGAAAAGAGGGTGATGGTAAAGATTTAAGCTCTTTTAGGATTTTGGAAGTTGTTTTGCTTTGAAAGATGGACTTGAGGCTTGACTCAACAAATCACAAAATGCACAATCAACCCCTAGAACTAGGGTCTCCTAGGTCAGGTCACTAGACCGCCCCTAGACTTCCAAAGGAAAAGTCATGGGATCAATCCTCTACCACCTCTTTATCACTATTATGGCCAGGTAAGTGCCAGGTAAGTGGGAGGTATCCGCTATACGAATCACCAAAATAGCAGGCCTAATTAAGTAACCACTTTCCTTAGTCACACTTGCCTAAACACCACAAGAGAAATGCGGATAAGCGATAGATTACCCACGACCTTCCTCTGTCCTAATTGAGCGCGACAGTCCTTAGAGGCTTGGTCTAGATATTTTTTATTAATGTAAGGTGATAGTATGCATGTTTGTAATTTGTGGGGCTTAGGAAGGGTGATGAAATACCCACTTAATCTGAATTTAGGTTTATTGCCCCTTAAAGTCCGTTTTAAAATATGCAAAAACAACCCAAGATCAAAATAAGCAAAAAGATTTTTGAGCGGCGCTTTTTGCAAAGAATCCTGCTGTAAAAATAAGAGTATTGGATCTTATAAGAGAGAGGAAGGTCTTTAAAAAAATATCTGAAGATTTTGGGGGGAAAACTCTACGAACCCGCCGCGGTTCCACCGTAAAAATACATATTCCGCCGCGCTCTTGTGTGATCTTCTGTTGAATTTTTGACAGTGCACCCATATACTCCTTTGGTCTTTGATGATAGTCTCTGAATTTCTACTTCGTCACTCCAGTAACTCCAGATCCTCTCGCAAAAGTTGCACAATAATCGTTAAATACACAAGATGCGGTTTTTTTTATGGTTGCCGAATTTAATAAGAATTCAACCCGAATAGTAAGAAAAAAAATACATTCGTTTCCCGGCAACAGCACCATTTGATTGATCTGTTTTAAAAAAGTAGTGTTTGTAAATAACCGCAATCAGGACGGTGTCGCTAGTAGCTAGCCGGGATGAGTACTGGTCATCCGCAGGAAAACGTGAACCTTTTTCTTGTTTTAGACGAGTTGATTGAAAGATGGGTTGATTGGTTGTCGTTACGGATATACTACGAATATAAGATTTATGAAGAAGAGGCTTGTAGGGTTTATGACTTAGTAGTAATGGATGACTAATTAAAAATGACTCATTTTATCTTTTAATAATTTAAAACTAGATCGATAGTGATGAATGTAGATTAGGGTTCTTTTGGAAGAAACTAGGGTTTCCCCACTCCTAACCCTTGTCCTTGCATTGATCTCTATTCATGTCTAACCCCTAACAAAACAAGTGTTAATCTAATCTCAAATCGTGGTCGGGACTATCAATAAATTGGTAGCGCGCCCGATAAGGATGTTAATATTTATTTTGCTAAATTTATAAACTTTAAAATGTATAAAAGGAGTTAAATGATTTTATCATCGATTGATCTACTCTAGCCTACGAACCATAGCAAGTTAGGAATTACCCACGCATGGTTGGAGAAGAAAGGATGAAGAAAGAGATCATAATGTAAATGCAGAAAGTAATGCAGAAATTAAATCAGAAAGTAAATGCGAAATAATTAAACTAATAATCTATCTTTATTAATCAACTTATCATTTACAAATCCTTTTTGACAGTAAAATACAAAGAAGCCTATTTGCTCTCAATCGTATCTCGTTGGGACGTAGATGTTGAGTTGATTGATCACGTCGATTAGTGGATCATCTTGGATCTCTTGATCTTGTCGGTGATCTATTCGGTGATGATTTTTCATATGAAGCTCTCGGTCCTATTTATAGTCATAGAAATTAGAAACCCTAGATCCTATGTGTGATGATTTGCTGTTGTGATCACACCTAAAAAATCCTAAAACCTACGGCCACAAGGAGGCCGCGGATCTGCTGCATATCATGGGGTTTGGCCGTGGTTGGGCGTCTATTTGGTGAGATCAAGGCTTCAAAATTCTTGTGCTATTTGGTGTTGACACTTGAAGATCATTGTGATTTCTGGATTCTTCAAATCTTCCTCTGTGTCTCTGCCGTTTATGATTTTATGATTTGATTCAACTTTATTGGCGGATTTTATTCCCGACATCTCGGATCTCTCGATCTCCAGACCTGAGCTAATATCTGCACAATATCTTACTTTATACTATTAGTAATATTTGTTATATTTGAGATATTATCCTAACCATTTTATATGATATTAAATCTTTAAGAATATTGATTAGAGATATTTGATATGATATCCATATTTCAATTACCAAAATATCATATAAATAATATATGCATATATTTTCCTTCATAATATTAATTATAATGTAGAAATATATGATAAAGAATATTTTATAGATAAACCCACATATGTTCCATATTTACAATAAACACCTTTAAGTACTTAACAAAAATAAGAAAAATATTCAATCAAATGTGCAATATTTTCGACTAAACAGTCAATAATGCACTTACTTATGATAAAATAGCATACGTCCTCATCAGTACTTCTCCCCTTGTCCCAGGACCAGACTCCTCAGTTGCAGACATCGTGGTCCATAAAACGTAGGACCTGGATTGCAAGAAAGCTAAGTGCATCATGCTAGCGTCCATAAATAATGAACTCCAGAAACAACACGAGAATATGGACATCAAATCCAGTTTTCTCCGTTGCAAGGATTTGTATGGAGAGCACTCTCGTATCGCAAGGTACGAGACCTCAAGAAAATTATTCCAGATGAGGTTAGCTCCCGGATCACCTGTAGGAGAGCACGTCCTAAAGATGATCAGTCTTATTGAGGAACTTGCAAATCTGGGATGCGTGTTAGAGAGAGAGTTGTACATTGACTTAATTCTACAGTCTCTTCCTCACACTTTCTCTCAATTCATGCTGAACTTTAACATGCACGGAATGAAAGCTGGTCTTCCAAAGCTCCTCAACATATTGAGGGTAGCGGAGAGCTCCTTGAAAAAGGAGAAGATACATGTTCTTATTGTTGGGGAATCTTTCTCTTCTAAATCAAAAGCAAAAGCTAAGGGAAAGAAGAAGAAGACCACCACCAAGCCGAAAGATGGTGTCAAAAAGGTGCAATGAACGAACAAATCGGGGAGAGTAAAAGCGAAAAAGGATGAGTGATACTATTGTCACAAGAAGGGGCACTAGAAGAAGGATTGCAAGGCTTTCAAAGCCAAGGGCAAGCACACGAAGCAAACTGATGCTTCTTCTTTAGGTTTGTTCGTAATCGAAAACTGTTTTTCAGTAAACTCTACATCATGGGTACTAGATACCGGTCCTGGTTCTCACATATCTAATTCTTTGCAGGCTCTAAGAATCCGTAGAGTACTGAAGGCAGATGATATGACCCTCAGGGTTGGCAACAGAGCAAACGTGGATGCTGTTGCGGTAGGGGATTATCACTTGGGGTTGACAAGTGGACACATTTTGGTGTTGTATAGCTGTCTTTTTGTACCCAGTATGCTATGTAATATTATATTAATATCTTTATTATCTAATGAAGGATATAATTTAGCACTTGAAAGAAATGTCATGAATATTCACCTAAATCAAGAAATGATTGGGTCTGGCACACTGGAAAACGGCATATACGTACTCAATCAACATCAAGTTTTCAACATCCAAAACACAGTCAAAAGAAAGGCTCCAAATTCAAACCAAGCCTTCTTATGAAATTATAGACTTGGTCATATTAATGAAACAATGTTGACTAAGTTGTATAAAGATGGATATTTAAATCCATTTGAATATGTATCATATGCAACTTGTCAATCATGTATCAAAAGAAAGATGACCAAATCTCTGTTCACAGGACACGGAGAAAGAGCCACTGAGCTCTTGGGACTCATACTATATGTAGTCCGATATCTACACATGCACAAAACGGTTACTCCTACTTCATCACTTTTACTGATGATTTCTCAAGGTATGGACATGTATTCTTAATGAAAAATAAATCCGAGGCCTTTGAGAAATTCAAGGAGTATAAAAATAAAGTGGAGAAACAAACGGGTAAAAGTATCAAGATACTTCGATCTGATCGGGGTGGAGAATACTTAAGTACCAGTTTCCCTGAATGCTTAAAAGAGAATGGAATTCTCTCTCAGGTTACTCCTCCGTATACACCTCAGTATAACGGTGTATCAGAGAGAAGGAATCGCACACTACTCGATATGGTGCGTTCCATGATGAGTAATGCTGAGTTGCCACTTTCCTTCTGGGGTTTTGCGCTGGAATCAGTAGCATACCTATTGAACAGGGTTCCAACTAAGTATGTTCCGACCACTCCATATGAAATGTGGAGTGGGAAAAGACAATGTCTCAAGTATCTTAAGATATGGGGATGTCCAGCTTTTTTCAAAAAGCAGAATCCGGACAAACTTGAGGCACGATCGGTTTTATGCAAGTTTGTAGGATACCCCAAGAATTCAAAGGAATACCTTGCCTACCACACTGAAGAACAAAAGGTGTTTGTCGCTCGCCACATGGTCTTTCTAGAGAGAGAATTTCTTGCAAAAGAAATTAGTGGGAGCGCGGTAAAACTGGAAGAAATTCCAGAACCACAGACTACTGCTGAGGCTTAGTAAAACCTCAGGTTTCAATAGAGCCCGACGAACCGACGCCACTCCGCAGATTTAGTAGGCATTCTCATCTGCCTGAGAGATGTTATGGGTTTCTCGTAGACGTGGATCGAGAGGATTGCATTATCAATGATGATGAGCCTACTAATTTTCAGCAGGCTATCACGAGTAAAGACTCGGTGAAGTGGCCGAATGCTATGAGATCCGAAATGGAATCCATGTACACCAACAAAATATGGACTTTGGAAGTTGCTCCTCCTAGGATAAAATCCGTTGGATGCAAATGGATCTTCAAGAAGAAGATTGGTGTAGATGGACAAATGAAACCTACAAAACTAGATTTGTTGCAAAAGGTTTTCGTCAAAGACCAGGATTGGACTATGATGAAACCTTTTCTCCAGTGGCTATGCTTAAATCTATTCAGATCCTGCTTCCTATTACTGCCTTCCATGACTATGACATCTGGCAGATGGATGTGAAAACAGATTTTCTGAATAGAAATTTAGAAGAGAGTATTTACATAGATCAGCCAGAGGGTTCTTAGACAGTGGGAGCAACGGAAAGTGTGCAAGTTGCTTAAATCCATTTATGAATTAAAGCAAGTATCGCGGAGTTGGAACATCTGCTTTGATGAGACGGTCAAAGAATTTGACTTTATCAAAAATGTAGATGAACCATGCATTTATAAGAAAATTGTAGGAGGAGCAGTAGTCTTCTTCATACTATACATGGATGACATACTCCTGATAGGGAATGACATCCCTATGCTACAATCAGTCAAGCTCTTCTTATCACAGAAGTTCTCCACGAAAGATTTGGGTGACACCTCCTATATTCTGGGGATTAAGATCTATCGTGATAGGTCTAAAAGAATATTGGGACTTTCACAGTCCAGGTACATTGACACCATACTGAAGAGATTTAGTATGGAACATTCCAAACGTGGTAATTTACCCACTTGTCACGGGATCACCCTCTCCAAAGAGATGTCTCCAAAGACTGATGAAGAGAAGGCTTGCATGAGCATTATACCCTACGCTTCGACGGTAGGATCTATAATGTATGCGATATTATGTACTAGACCATACGTAGCTTACACACTTAGTGTGGTAAGTAGGTATCAGTCAAACCTGGGTGAGAAGTATTGGATAACAGTAAAGAACATTCTCAAGTACCTAGAAAGGACTAAGGAGATGTTCTTGGTGTACGGTAATGGGGACTTCCAGATCGAGGCTTTTACCAACTCAAGCTTCCAAAGTGACAAGGATGAATCTAAATTCGTCTCGGGTTATGTGTTTACCCTCAATGGAGGGCCAGTGTGTTGGAAGAGTTCCAAACAAGACACTGCCGCAGACTCAACGATGGAAGCTGAGTATATAGCTGCTAACGATGCCGCAAAAGAGGCGGTCTGGATGAGGAAGTTCATTTCTGAAATTCAGGTGTTTCCATCCATTGCCAATCCAATACCCTTGTATTGCAATAACAATGGGGCTGTAGCCTTAGCGAAGGAACCAAGGTCTCATCATTAATCCAGGCATATCTTGAAGCGATATCACTTAATCAGGGAGATCGTGGATCGCAAGGAGATCAAGATTCGAAGAGTGGACACAAAAGACAACACATCGGATCCATTTACAAAGGCCTTACCTCAAGCACAAGTCGAGCAGCTGTTCGAGATGTTGGGGATGAATTATGCAAATAACTGGCCCTAGTGCAAGTAAGAGATTGTAGGATATATATGCCCTAGAGCCATTATTTGTAATGTGTACTATGGATATGTGTATATTAGGATATATATATATGCCCTAAAGGCCATTGTTTGTAATGGATACTATGGATATGTATATATATAAGACAATCTTTCTCGAAATGATAGTATGCTATCTGGTTTGACTTTATCTTAACATGTACGTATGTTCTACTTGTTATTACGTACTACTTATACATGTTGATAAAGCCCGTAGGATATGCTTGACTAGCAGCGTTGTGATGGCGGTCATACTTGTGAGGGCTGGGTAGTCTATAAGTATACCCTTAAAAGTGTCCCCAGTCGTAGGAATATCGAGACAGAGCATCGATATTCTAGAGTAGACTGGTGTATACATTTCTAGACCCCGACGAGGGACGATGATTAGTCTCACAGCCATTGGTGTGTTTCACCTAAGATTGTATATAGGTGCTCACTGTGGGTGGGTACACTGGACGGACTCGCTGAGAACTAATGGATGGTATTATACCTAACGTCAGATGGTAGTTCTCATGTGACATGTGTACAGGTGGTCTGTAAACCTAAGATCATCATTTTTCTCGTGTAAGTTCCCACTGTGCTTTGATTACTACCCTACCACCACTCAAAGGAGTCGTACAAACAGGTTTTAATTGGGTACAGTCCCGAGCCACATGGAGGCGTGAATGATTTTTAGGGATTCGTCTCTCCCGGTATTGGGAGTCGATGTCTCACTGTGTTGGTTGGTCAATGCCATAAGCCCATGGCCAGGGAAGTTGAGAATTACTGATAGTTAGATCAGTAATTTCTCGGATGGTCTTGAGCCACACCAGCACGACTTATCAGGATTAGTAGGGGTCTGACGTTAACCACCCCTAGACCCAATTTGCGATACTCTAAGACGAACAGACTGGACTGTACGGATATTGTCACGGACAGGCTCAGTAGGGGTTCAGATGAGTTTGCTCGTCGGCCTTCTTTTCGACAGGTATCTGGGTAGCCGTTACGTACAGCTAGTACCGTTGACACGCTTGTGGTTAAACCCACTGTCAGCGTACTGTCGAGTATTTAGAGTCCCGCATAGAGGATTTTCCTGGTTTAAGCGAAACGATGTAGAGGCCGTATGGTTTTACGTGCAGGATTCCGATCATATATGTGTACTAGCTACACGGATTTTGTTCGGACGGATAATACTAGTTGGCTTAGAATTACACCGCATTCTGGTATTATATTATTGGATTATCTTTATCTCTTGGTATTCGTATTTTTTGCAGTACGAATACGGGTATGTATATACGGTAAGGGCATTCTTATAATTTTGCAAGAAATGCTTCTAGAAAGAGACACCTCATTTTGCATATATCTATTTTTGGAAAATAGATAATGAGGTGGAGGAATGGAGATATTTGAGGCATGGGATGAAGCATGGCTAATTCTTTAGTTTATTCATTTGCTCTTACTATTCAAGCATGGTTGCATTTTTCTGTGGAAAAATAATGCATGCTTGATGATTGGTAAAAAATCCTTGGCCATTCTTCACTTGCCATTCAAGATTTCATTCTACACTTTGCATTATCTTTCCATTGCTCTCATTCTTCTTGCTCAAACCCCAACCCTCACATATGTTGTGAAACCTAGGGTTCTTTGAGATAAACTAGTCCAATTAACTCTCTACATCTCCTAAAGTACCTAGATTAGCAAACTAGATACTTTAGTTACCTCATTCTTGAGGTTAGAGCTTGAACCATAGACTCTCGGATGGATCATCTTCGACACGAGGAAGCCGACGACCAAGCTTGTTCTGCACTATCTTGAAGCTTAAGAAGGGGACAAGAAGACCCGAATGACTAGAATCATTAAGGTATAAACCAATAACATAGTAGTTTAGAACCTTTATGAATTTAGCTAGCTAAGGTTTATGAATGATCTTAGTAGTTTTGTTGATGTTACTTGCATAAAAATCATTTTTTTGTAAATTTTTCCACTCCACAAGCGTTGTGGAGTGTGTGACATCGACTTACAGAGGGATCGATCACCCTCCCTCTCAACATCGGGGAAGCAGGCAAAACGCGAACCATACAGGTGAACTTCCTCGTTGCCAAGATCCCGTCGTCCTATAACATCTTCTTAGGATGCCCCACCCTAAACATCCTCCAAGCTCAAATCTCAACCTATCACCTCGCGCTCAAGTTCCCTATGGACAACGGGGGTAGGCCGGGTCTATGGAGACCAGCAAACCACCAGGGTCTGTGTCGCCTCAACGTCTCCCGGGGAGAAAGAGGTTGATGATTCCGAAGACGTGTGTGATCCTCAGGAGTCTCTGGATACATGCGATGACCAAAAAGAAATTCGAGACGCCCTGGTGGAGGCTTTAGTAGAAGTTCCTTTCAAGGAGGGAGACGACGGCCGAATTGTCCAGATCGGCCCCCTCTTAATAGGGGCGCTCGGGACGACCTGATCCAGTTCCTCCGGAATAAATCCGATGTGTTCGCTTGGACCCCAGCGGACATGCCCGGGATAGACCCCAAGGTGATCTCCCCAAGCTCGGGATCGACACGAAATCCCGGCCAGTCCGACAAAAGAAAAAATGTTTCGTGCCAATGAAGCAAAAAGCGATAAAGGAGGAAGTGGACCGACTGCTCGCTACCGCATTCATCAGGAACCTAGACTACTCGGATTGGCTGGCGAACGTGGTCATGGTCAAAAAGAAAAATAGGAAATGGCGCATGTGCGTCGATTTCTCCGATCTAAACAAGGCCTGCCCCAAATACAACTACACAATCTCTCATATAGATCAGTTAGTGGACAGCTCGGCTGGTCACGAGCTACTAAGCTTCATGGACGCCTTCTCGGGTTATAATCAGATCCGGATGAATGCGGCCAACGAAGAGCTAACTGCCTTCACCGCTGATCGGGGAGTCTGCTGCTACAAGGTAATGCCCTTCGGCCTTAAAAACGCCGAGGCCATATACCAGCGGCTAGTCAACAAGCTGTTCAAATCACAAATTGGGAGAAATATGGAAGTCTAAGTCAAAAACATGCTCGTGAAATCCGCCCTATCGGCCGGGCACACTGCAGATCTCGGCGATACATTCGACGTCCTGCGAAAGTACAAGATGAAGCTGAATCCAGCCAAATGTGCGTTCGGCATCACAAGCGGGAAATTCCTTAGATTCATGGTCACCCACCGAGGGATCGAAGCGAACCTAGAGAAAATCAAGGCCATCATCAACATGGCGACACCCAAGAGCAATATTGATATCATGCGACTCACAGGTAGGGTGGCTGCCTTGAGTTCTTCATGTCCAAATCCGGAAAAAGTGTCTACCTTTCTTCAAAGCCTTAAGGAAGATCCCTAGGTTCGAATGGTCTGAGGAGTGACAAATCGCTTTCGAACAACTCAAGGCACACCTGGAAGCCCCCCCGCTTCTCACCCGACTAGTTGAGGGGGAAGAGCTGTTACTATATCTGGCCGTCTTCGACGGGCTGTCGGCACCGTGCTCGTCAGAGAATTCGAAGGAGTACAAAGACCGGTCTACTACGTCATTTTCAAGGACACAGAGATCAGATATCCAGCCATAGAAAAAATAGTCCTTGCGCTCGTTGTCACCTCCAGGAAGCTGCGGCACTATTTTCAGGCACACACAATCATCTTCCTCACCAAACGACCCTTGCGGAATATCCTTAGTTCCCCCGAATCGTCGGGCCGCTTGGAGAAATAGAGGTGGGAGTTGTCCCAATTCTACATCAAGTACCGTCTAAGACAAGCTATCAAAGCACAAGCCCCAGCCAATTTCGTGGCCGAATGCACTATTTCCAATAAGGAAGAAGCACCGATGCGGGACCCTAACCCATGACCCTCAGTCAAGAAGACGCTCGGCCCGATCCCGGACTGGGTACTCTATATGGATGGATCCTCCACAGAGGAAGGGAATGGGGCCGGTTTAATCATCCATGGTTCGAATGAGGTGGAGATGGAGTACTCTCTGAGACTTGGCTTTAAGGCGTCGAACAACGCAGCAGAATACGAGGCCTTATTAGCCGGGCTATGAATCGCCTCCGGCATAGGGGTAAAGACGATCAGGGTCTACAGCGACTCCGCGCTAGTCGTCGGCCAGGTGACCGGACGTTTCGAAGCCCGAGAACCACTAATGATGAAATACTTGGCGGAGGTAAAAAGAGTTCGGAAAAAATTTCAATGAGGTTCAACTGAAACAGATTTCCAGGAGCATGAACGCCGAGCCGACGCGCTAAGCAAACTCGCCTCTTCCTATTCGGTCAATCATAAGAGAAACATCCTCTTCGAAGTCCAGCCCAGCGTGGAAGATGAAAAGGTAACGCACCAGATCTACACGACTCAAGGGGATATCCCGAATTGGAGAAAACCCATTGTAGAATTCCTAAAGAACGGAGTACTCCCTGGGGACTGGGTCGAGGCTCGCCAGCTCCATATGAAAGCTCGACACTTCATATGGAGTAAAGGAAACATGTACAAAAAGTCATACACCCAACCTCTACTCCGATGCGTCGATCCCGACGAAGCAGACTACGTCCTACAAGAGATACATGAAGGGATTGGAGGATCACATCAGGGGGCCCACGGTCTAGTTCAAAAGACACTGTTGCAAAGGCATTACTGGCCGACAATACACCAAGACGCAGGAAAGCTGGTCAAAAGGTGCAAGAACTGCCAACTATTTGGCAGCATCCCTCGAGTCCCCACTACCGAATTAACACCACTAAGTTCCCATTAGCCGTTTGCACAGTGGGGGATGGATACGGTTGGCTAGCTCTCCACCGGCACGGGTGGACATAAACACCTCCTTGTCGCCGTAGACGACTTTACAAAATGGATAGATACTGTACTGATCAGAAAACCAGATGCCATCTCTACAATAAAATTCCTGCAAAATAGTATAATCTCCCGATTCGGAATCCCGAGGTGAAATCATCACCGACCACGGAACCAACTTCGAAAATGAAAAAGTATAAGAATTTTGCAACGACTATCACATATTGATGAAGTTCTCCACGGTCGCGCATCCCCAAAGCAACGGGCAAGCCGAAGTAGCTAACCGAGGCGTCATCCGTGGGCTCAGAGCCCGTCTGGAGGGAAGACAGGGCAACTGGGTCAAGCAACTGTCTCGAGTACTGTAGGCGTTGCGAACTTCGAGAAAAACACCTACGGGGAAACCCCATTTAGCCTCTGTTACAGCACCGAGACATTGGTCCCCGTAGAAATTGGCTCGCCCATTTATCGAGTTGAGCACTTCGACGACGAGGCTAACATCTTAGCGCTTCGAAGCAACTTAGACATTTTATTGGAGAAAAAAGATCGGGCGCAAATCAAGATGGTCGCATATCAGCAGCAGACCGTCCGCTGCTATAATGCCCAGGTTAAACATCGAGCCTTCAAGACAGAAGACTTAGTCCTACGACGAAATGAATTCATGGACCAAGAGAAGCTATATAAGTTCTCCCCAAAGTGGGACGGGCCATTCCTCTTGACAGAGACATTGCCCGGTGAAGCCTACCGTCTCCAGGACTCATGGGGGAATGATTTTCCTTGGAAAAATAACGCCGAAAAGTTTAAATTGTATAGATGAACTTGTATCCTTTAGAGTAATAAAATTCCCTTTTGTGTCGGCTAAAAATTCTAAGCTGAGTTCTCATGTGAGTATATTCCTGCTCCGCTCTAAGGCCGGAAGAAAGTCCCCTATCCGCCGCACTCACTCAAAACGGGCACTCTTTCGCCCGAAAAAATACGGACCCTATAGATCCGGTCACGGGCCTTCTCCAGCCTGGCTTAGAAGAAGCAAAGGTGTCCCAGGAAAAACACCCAGGCGCGCTCAAAGAGCAGCCGACCTAAGTCTAGCTCTGCCCTCCCTACCTCAGTCCCGAAGTAAAAGGTAGGGGAGAAGCACCGGTCCACCTACGCTTCGAAAACAAACAAAGAGGTTCGATGTTCTGTAATCACGAGCAAAGGAAGGTCTTTAAGCCAAAGAAAATTTATTAAGAATTTATTAGGAGGTATTCTCAGCTCCTGATTGGATGCGAAAAGGGGTGTGTATGTATGTTGTAAATAACCGCAATCAAGACGGTGTCGTAAATAGCTAGCCGCGATGAGTACGGGTCGTCCGCAGGGAAACATAAACTTCTTTTCTTATTTTAGACGAGTTGATAAAAGAGAGGATGGGTTGTTGTCGTTTTAAACTAAGATGGATAGAAAATTTTATAATAGAAAGGCTTGTAAGGTTTATAGGAGTTAGTAGTTAATGGATGAATGTTAGAAATGATTCGATTTATCTTTTAATTGTTTAAAACTAGAGAGATAGCGATGAATGTGGGTTAGAGGTTCTTGAAGGGAATTAGGATTTCCTACTACTGCCCCTTGTCCTTCCATTGATCTCTATTAATCCCAAGCCCTTAGCAAAACAAGTGTTTAACTAATCTCAAATCGTGGTCGTGGCTATCATTAATTGATAGCGCGTCCGATAAGAGAGTTAACATTTATTTTGCTAAAATTTATAAACATTAAAATGTTAAAAGAAATTAAAAGACATTTCATCCATTATTCTATCCTATCCTACAAACCCTAGAAAGTAAGAAATTACTCGCTCATGATTAGTAGCGATTTAAAAGAAATGTTGAAGATGAATGAAACCATAATTAAGAGTGCAGAAAAGTAATGCGGAAAAGTAACGCGTAAAGTAAATGCGGAAAAGTAAATGCAAAAAGAAATATAAATAAAAGTACCTTTATTAATCAATTATTGTATTAAAAAATTTCTCCTTCGAAAGTAGATTACAAGAACCCTAATTTCACTCTAGATCTCTCTCTTTATGGAGGTAGAAAAATAGATGATTAGATGGTATCAGATTATTGGATTAGATGATAAGATGATTTTCGAATATACAGCTCTTGGTCCTTTATATAGCCTCTGAAAGTACAACCCTAGATGTCATGTTGGAGTAAGTGAGATTACAATCATGCCCCCAAAATCCCATATCTAACGGCCCACAATTGACCGCGGTTCCGCTGCCCAAGCCCCCTGTTGACCGCGGATCCGCCGCCCTTTAGTGTGTTTGGGTCTTGAGATTTTTTCTGGCTTTACGTCTTGATATTTGGAGATCCTCTTGATATACAGATTCTGAAAATATTGCTCTGTGTCTCCGTCGTTGCTAGATTTCTCAATTTGCTTCTAAAATTTGGCAGATTCGGTTTCGATATCCCGATTTGACTTGGATCTCCTACATAGATTTCAGACCTGAGCTAATACCTGCACAATATCTCAAATCAAATTGTTAGTAGTATTTGGTATTTTTGAGATATTATTCCAACCATTTATATGATATCTTATCTTAAGAATATTGATTAGGAATATTTGATATGATATGCTTATTTTAATTACTAATATTTCATTTAAATATTATATGCATATATTTTCCCTAATTATATTAATTATAAATGAAGAAACATATGATAATAATTTTTTTACAAGTAAACCCACATATGTTTTTTATTTACAATTAACACATTTTAGCACTTAACAATAATAGGAAAAATGTCCATACAAATGTGTAATATATTTGATTAATCAAATACCCCCAAACTTATTTTTGATCGTACCGAGCAAATTATTTATTAAAAAGAAAAAGAAAAATCTAGCACACTTTCGTAGGCAACGCGATTGTACTTAGCTCGTGCAACAAGCCTTTAAATCTCTAGATGTCCCTAGTAGGAGAAGTGTTCTCTTCTGAGGGTTTTCAGCGGATTTCACCCACAAAGTCCTATAATAAAAAAAGAACATGAAAATTACATGTAAAGATAAGAAACATATAAAAGGAAAAAAAAACTTGAAAATAAGTGTTTCAAACTACACTAGCTTTTTAGTTGTCATGAGCCCTATCTTAATAGTCATGAAAAAAATGTCAGAAATCACATCATCCCTTAATAAAATATCGTCTTTAGTCTTCCTCCCTATCTCTCCTCCAAACATCGATCATATACCTCTACGTGTGTGTAAAAGATATCCCTACACTTGGAGAATTCAATTCAAGCTATCATACCCTTGTCCTTATTCCTTAGTACTTTTTAGTCGATGATGCTTTATATGGATTTGCTCACACATTTTTCATACGACCGTTAATACTTCTTGAGGTATTAAGCAACCGATTACCAAATTTGCTCACTTCTTAAGGCGTAATTAACAATATCATATTCTTGTAACACCTAAGACTTAGTAGTGACTCCCAAACCAGTTGGTCTAAAGCACTAGGTGATAAGACACCATTACTATATTTTTTTATGCTTTCTTAAGTAATTACAAAACCAGTGTTCATTTTTCTTCACCATTTATATTTTATGTGTCATTTTTATTTTTGTTAATTTATATTTTTTTCCTTCATACTAAGGCTTTTAGACAAGCACATTTCAAGATATCCTTTACTATCCCAAGTTTCAAGATGTGTGCAAGTGCATATATTAGGGTGTCAACGTTCAGAAGTTTGGAATCAAGAATATAGACTATTTTTCAGACTTAGTTCTATCCTCGGATTGGTGATTCCTTTCATCTTATTAACCCTTGAGACAACAACTCATGACCACGTATTACTAGTTTCGTTTTAAAACATCTAATTTTCTTGCATTTATTAAATCTCTTGCCCAAACCTATCTTTCATATGTATTTTTCACTTTCTAACTTTTATTTTGAAAAAAAAATTATTTTGTGCTTTTATTTTTATAGTATAATGCAAAATGAATAAGCACAAACCCCCCCAACCTATTTGCAGCAGTGTCCTTACTGATGACATCTTTTAAGCTCAAAACCTGTAGACTTGGAAGGAAAAGTTCTCAATGATTAGTAAAGAGGACAAGAGTTAATGACAGTGAAATCCTCCCCCAAACTTATTTTTGGCTCACAATCGTACAAAAATTTCTTTTCATTCAAGAGCCAAAAAATATTTTTCTCCCCCCCCAAACTTGAGTAAAACTGTGTTTTCATTACTAAGCATTTAAAATCATAAGAGGGGTAAATATTATCGGTCTACATAAAGCTTTACAAAGACTAAATGCAACAACAACCATTCGAATATTTATGGTTGGTAGAAGATCATGTTACAGATAGACGTGAAGTGGGGAGAAAATAAAAGGTGTAATTGAACGGTTTTACATCTCGGTTGGTTGAGACGAAACAGTGATGGTGGATAAAAACGAGAATGTGAAAAATAAGGAATAGGTGGAATAGTCGCACTCTCGTATGGGATAAGAAGAAAGGGTAGCGGTTCAGCTTTTTCGGGTGGAGGTTGATTCATCACAACATCCAAGTCTTTAAGGAACGCGAGTTCTTCGACGAAAATATATTTGAAACTTTCATCGATATTCCGAATGATAATCTCATCGGAAAGAAATGTACGATACTCAGACTCCATAAGAGGTTCATATCTAGTGTAAGAGATTGATTCGGATAGCTCGACTAAATCATTCGACAAGTCAACGGATTCGGACTTGGGGTAGACTTGTCGACAGAAAGGTCCTCACTCATATAATAAATAGCTGGATCAAACAATAACGCACTAGTGGCATCGAGATCAGTATCGTGAAGCTCCTCAAATTCGCAACTGTCGGAAGCTATCTCGTTGATAGAACATATATCAATTATATGAGCAGAAGGTTCGAAGTGTTGACTTCCTA
This sequence comes from Agapanthus africanus, assembly GCA_030015575.1. NCBI lineage: Eukaryota > Viridiplantae > Streptophyta > Magnoliopsida > Asparagales > Amaryllidaceae > Agapanthus > Agapanthus africanus. The sequence goes on along the minus strand of CM057337.1, from coordinate 1,009,745,076 downwards.
CCCTGTAAATGTTAAGCTCAATAGTCATCTTCCCAAAGGACAGGTTCAAGGAACCATTATGACAATTGATTATCGCGTTGGAAGTTGCTAGAAAAGGTCGACCTAGAATCACCGGAATTTGGTTCCGTGGGTTTGCCACGGGCTGTGTATCTAAAACTATAAAGTCCACAGGGAATATAAATTTCCCGACTTTGATCAACACGTCCTCTAGTTCATCCCGAGGGTGGGTGATAGATCGATCGGCCATGTGGAGAGTGCAGTGCGCTGGTTTCAACTCTCCTATACCTAATTGCTCATAAACAGAATACAGGAGCAAGTTAACACTAGTACCTAAATCAAGTAGAGCGCGATTGATGTTTTTACCCCCAATAGTTATAGAAATTGTAGGACAACCGAGGTCCTTACGTTTCTTGGGCAAATGTTGGGTAAGAGCATCGCTCACATTGCTCGCTAAGAAAACATTTTTAGGCACTTGAGTTTTCCTTTTTCTAGTGCACAAGTTCTTTAGAATTTTTGCATAGAATGAAACTCGTTGGATAGCATCTAAGAGAGGAATATATATGTTAACTTGCTTAAAAATTTCCACAATCTTCTCCATTTGTGGACTTGGTTTGTTGGGCCTCAACCGGTTTGGAAAAGGAGCTTTATCGACAGGGGTTGGGTCCAACACTTGTGGAGAAGTTTGTAGGGATGGAATGGATCCCAAAATTGGATTTGGGAGGGTCTTAAATGGTAATTCATTTAAGGAAGTGAGCTGAGAGTTCGAGCCTAGTGAAGAACAGAGAATAGGCTCGGAAGAAGATATTAGATTAGATGAAGTAGGAGTAGAAGTAATAGCCGGGGTATCATCTAAATCATCAACTTGTTCACCAACATAGTTGTTCAACATTCTTCCCGATCTCAACGTAGTTACGACACTCACGTTATAATTTTGTTGGTTAAGGACGATATTTGTGCTTTGTGAGTGGCCGAGATTTGGTAGAGGTTGAGATAGAAGTTTCCCTTTCTCTCACTCACTCATCGTGGCATTTAACTGTGCAATTTGTGCTTCGATCGATTTTATGTTTTCACCGTGGGAAGCAGTGTGTTGCAGTAGCGTTTGGATAGAAGGCATTAAATTAGCCGTCGTTTGTGTGGATTGTTTAATAAATGTTTCTAAACTTCTTTCGAGTGCAGAGATTTTATCGGTACCGGCCGTTGGAATATTAGTCTGTGGTTGGAAAGAATTATGATAAGGGGCAAAGTTGTTGGCCGGATTTTGGAAAGATTGTGGTTGAAAGGGCTGCTGAATTTGTTGTGATGGTTGTTTTTGCTGTGGGGGGAAGCCTTTAATAGTTATTTTGGCTTGGGAACTGATTTTGACTTTGAGTTTGATTTTGGTTCCAAGCAAAATTAGGATGATTCCTCCATCCCTGATTATATGTGGAGGAATAAGGATCGTTTCTAGGTCGTTGCTGAAAAAAGGCATTAGTTTTTTCTTGACCTTGAGACGCAGGATTCAAAGAACATTCTTCTGTTAAATGTGATGAGTCAAAACAGCAACCATACACGGTTTTGGGGAGCGTAACTAGGTTTAGGGAGGCTGAAAAGAATTTTCTCTCCATCGCTTCGAGTTTCTTTTGCATCGCGGCCATTTCGGTTTTCATTGCGATGGCAGCGTTGAGCTAATGGATACCTTCCCTAGAAGATATTGGTCTGGTGCTCTCCCACTGTAATGTCTGTTCGGCGAGATCCTCCAAAAATTTCCATGCTTCGCTGTCGTCTTTTGACATGAAATGACATTGACAAATGGTTTCTAGCATTTGTTTCGTAGCTGGATTGATACCTTCATACATAATTTGGCAAATTTGCTATCTGTCGATTTCGTGATGAGGGTATTGGACAAGGAGATCTTTAAACCGTTCAAAGCATTTCCAAAAGGGTTCGTTGGGAAGTTGGGCAAACTGGTTAATCAAAGCATTTTGAGTTTGCGCACCTGTGGGTGGTGGCAAGGTGGTGTTTTTAAAATCCGATGGAGATCCGTCCATCTCGGGATATGTGGTAGGTGGAGGAGAAATAGAAGATGAAGAAGTATCGACTTCGGAGTCGACAACAAAAACGCGGACTAGACGGGCACTAGAATCCCGTGTCCAGCCGATCATGCACTAAGAAGGTTTAGTACACGTGGCAGCGTGTGATATGTGTGTGAACGATTTTAAGAAGGCTTGTTTTGAAAAAAGGTCGGACGTGAGGCTTGACTCAACCAATCACAAAGTGCGCAATCAACCCCTATGGCTAGGGTCACCTATGTCAAGTCACTAGACCGCTCCTAGACTTCCAAAGGACAAGACGTAGGATCAATCCTCTACCACCTCCTTATCAATCTTGCAGCCAGGTAAGTGGGAGGTATCCGCTATACGAATCACCGAAATAGCGGGCCTAATTAAGTAACAATTTTCCTTAGTCACACTTTCCTAGACACCACAGGAGAAATGCGGATAAGCAATAAATTACCCACGACCTTCCTCTGTCCTAATTGAGCGCGACGGTTCTTAAAGGCTTGGTCTAGATATTTTTTTATTAATTTAGGGTGATAGTATACTCGTTTTTGATCTGTGGGGTATAGAAAGGATGATGAAATCCCCACCTAATCTGAATTTGGTTTTATTGTCCCTTAATGTCCGGTTTAAATATGCAAAACAAACCGAAATCAAAACTCGCAAAAGGATTTTTTAGCGGCGTTGTTTGTAAAGAATTCTGCCGGTAAAATCAGTTTATTGGAGTTTTAGAAGAGAGAGGAAGGCAATAGGAGAATACCAGAGAAGATTGGGGGCCCAATTTTTCAATAGGGCCGCGGTTCCGCCGCCCAATGCCTACTTTGGCCGCGGTTCCACCGCCTCTTAACAAGATCTTCTGGTCAAATTTCATCAGGGCACACCACTACTCCTTTGGTCCAAGTTTAAAGTCTCTGAATTTCTGTTGGCTTTCTCCAATCACTCCAGATGTCCTTACAATACTCTCACAATAATCGTTAAAAACACAAGATGCGGTTTTGATTCTCTTTTATTTTATATTTCTGGTTTTTATACGAAATAAACCCGAATAACAAGAAAATTAATTAGGACCGTTTCGCCGGAAACGGCGTCATTTGGTTAGATGCGAAAAGGTGTGTGTATGTGTGTTGTAAATAACCGCAATCAAGACGGTGTCGCAAATTACTAGCCGCAATGAGTACGGGTCGTCCACAGGGAAACGCAGACTTCTTTTTTCTTCTTTAGACGAGTTGATAAAAGAGAGGATGTGTTGTTATCGTTTTAAACTAAGATAGATAGAAAATTTTATAATAGAAATGCTTGTAGGGTTTATAAGAGTTAGTAGTTAATAGATGGATTTTAGAAATGATTTTTTTTATCCTTTAATTGTTTAAAACTAGAGAGATAGCGATGAATGTGGATTAGGGGTTCTTGGAGGGAATTAGGGTTTTCCACTACTGCCCCTTGTCCTTCTATTGATCTCTATTAATCTCAAGCCCTTAACAAAACAAGTGTTTAACTAATCTCAAATCGTGGTCATGAATATCATTAATTGATAGCGTGCCCGATAAGAGGGTTAACATTTATTTTGCTAAATTTATAAATATTAAAATGTCAAAAGAAGTTAAAAGATATTTCATCCATTATTCTACCCTATCCTACAAACCCTAACAAGCAAGAAATTACTCGCTCGTGGTTAGTAGCGATTTAAAAGAAAGGTTGAAGATGAATGAAACCATAATTAAGAGTGCAGAAAAGTAATACGGAAAATTAATGCGGAAAAGTAATGCGTAAAGTAAATGCGGAAAAGTAAATGCAAAAAGAAATAAAACAAAAACTATCTTTATTAATCAACTATTGCATTACAATTTTTCTCCTTCAAAAGTAGATTACAAGAACCCTAGTGTTGCTTTAGATCTCTCTCTTTATAGAGGTAGATGAATAGATGATTAGATGGTATCAGATTATTGGATTAGATGATAAGATGATTTTCGAATGCAAGGCTCTCGGTCCTTTATATAGCCTCTGAAAGTACAAACCCTAGATATCATGTTGGAGTAGGTGTGATTACGATCATGCCCCCAAAATCCCACATCCAACGGCCCACAATCGACCGCGGTTCCACCGCCCAAGCCCCCTTGTTGACTGCGGATCCGCCGCCCTTTAGTGGGTTTTGGTCTTGAGATTTTTTCTGGCTTTTCGTCTCGATTTTTAGAGATCCTCTTGATATACAGATTCTGAAAATATTTCTCTTCTGCCGTTGCTAGATTTCTCGATTTCCTTCTAAAATTTGGCAGATTCGGTTTCGATATCCCGATTTGACTTGGATCTCCTACATAGATTTCAGACCTGAGCTAATACCTGCACAATATCTCAAATCAAATTATTAGTAGCATTTGGTATTTTTGAGATATTATTCCAACCATTTATATGATATCTTATCTTAAGAATATTGATTAGGAATATTTGATATGATATGCATATTTTAATTACTAATATTTCATTTAAATATTATATACATATATTTTCCCTAATTATATTAATTATGAATGAAGAAACATATGTTAATAATCTTTTTACAAATAAACCCGCATATGTTCTTTATTTACAATTAACACCTTTTAGCACTTAACAATAATAGGGAAAATGTCCATACAAATGTGCAATATATTTGACTAATCGGCTCCACAGCCTTACAAAGCAAAGGAAAAATCACATAACCTCTAAACTATTACAACAAAAGGGGAAGTGGGTTAAGAAAATATTGACGATGATACTCGGAGGAGAGTTCCTCCAGCCGAGCCCACGCGACCTTCGCCCGCTCCCTCTGTCAGTATCCATGGACCCTGGAAGCTACGGATTCACCGGGGGCTCTCGCCGCTGAACACGACGTCACAACCAATCTCTGCTGGAAATATTCGAGAAGAATATCCGTTGAGCAATCCCGCCTGCTCTTCGAGATCAGACCCAGCTCGTGGGCAGTACGCATCTTGTTGAACGCCTCCTCCATTGCCTACGGGGACAGAGCCTTGTAAAGACCCGCGGAAGACCTCCATATCGCATAGATAATCACCTGCAGGAGAGGGGATCGACGGGGTAGTAGACGCTAACAATGAACATCAAGACGACCTATCACGGCCTCATACGTACCCTCAGAACGATCAAGTCCATAGAAATACACGTCATCTCGAGATACGATATCTCGGATGGTGTATGCGCAGCCCTTCATCAGGAATAGGCGAAACAGCTAGAAGGAAATCAATGTGGATTCCTGAAGGGGGGCCATGCCTTCGCTATTTATAGACTCAACAAAAATCTTCCAACGACCGAGATCTTCCCACGCCACAGCGCAAATCACGGATTATCGCATCTTCCCGATAAGGCACGACCATATGGCATCTGGTTACTGGCCTGCTCCCTCCTATGCGAGTCAAAGAAGGTTGAAAGACATCTTCAAGGAATACTAAGAATCAAGGAGGCCAAGATATGGAAGCCCTCGTCATGAGGCGGCCGAGTAGTTTCCTGCTCGGCTCATCCGCGGGGGCAGCTTCCTGCCCGGCTACGCTGCGGATTAAAGCCCTCATCGTGAGGCAGCCGAGTAGTTTCCTGCTCAGATCATCCGTAGGGGGCAGCTTCCCACCCAGCTAAGCTGTGGATCCAATGCCCTCATCGTTAGGTGACTGAGTAGTTTCCTTCTCGGCTCATCCGCGGCGGGCAGGTTCCTGTCCGGCTAGCTGCGGATCCAAACTGCTCGGCTCATCCATGGGGGCAGCTTCCTGCCTGGTTACGCTGCGGATCCAAAGCCTCATCGCGAGGTGGCCGAGTAGTTTCCTGCTCGGCTCATCCAAGGTCGAGTCCAGGAATGCCGATCTACTTATACTTGGCGTTCGTTCGTTCGTACGTTGCGCTCACTCGATACCTCGACTCCGGGGTAAGGAGGGACGCCGATCTACTTATACTCGGCGTTCGTTCATGCGTATGTCGCGCTCGCTCAATGCTCGACTCTATATATATTCGACAATCGGATGAGGAAGGACGCCGATCTACTTATACCTGGTGTTCGTTCATTCGTGTATCGTGCTCGCTCGTCACTCGAATCTATATATACTCGACGATCGCGGGACATCGGCCTATGTACACTTGCAAAAGTAAAAACATTGCACATGCGAGCTAAAAATACTTCATTAATATTCCGAGTTATGTACAAGATATTATGGGCTTCCCACCCTTACAAGATGCCCGGAGGCTTACAAAAATTTAATTAAAAAAGGGTTGCTCAAGTTGCCTTCTCGGCCGCCACTTCCCCGTGTTCGGCGCTTCCGTCAGGAGCTTCAGTTGCGACCTCCAGCTCAGCGATACCGCCCGCCAACTCGCCTCCTCCTGCTGGCATGGCGCTGCCTCCCTGGGGCACTTCCTCAGCAAGGGGATACCTTGCATGAAGCTCCTGGTTGTCAAACCCAGGCGTAGCTTCCTTGACAGCGTCGAGGGCATTGTGTCACCCGACGGCCGCGGAGTCAGCAAGGCCGACATAAAATTGGTCGAAAGCCTTGCCTCCATGGCTTTCTCCGCCTTACCCTCAGCATGCTTCAGCGCCTCGTGGGACACCCGGGCATCCTTTTTGAACGAGTCCATCTTCATTTTCATTGCATCATAGAGCTCGTTGACCTCCTCCTTCTTGGCCTAAATAGCCCGGTTGGATTCGGTCAGGAGTCGATGAGACTCCTTCAACTTGGATACCGTCAGGTCCTTCGCAACTAACCTCGAGTCTAAGGAGGCCTCCTTATCCTCCTCATGTTTCAGCTAGGCGAGGAGCGCTTCCTCACGTGAGGAAGATTCACCGGCCTTTTTCATTGCCGGGGACACCTCCTCGGCCTCCATGGCGGCAAGAAGGGCACAATGCTGGAGGACCTGTGGAAAACACGAACCGTTTTAGGAGCTAAGCAGAGGTAAAAAAACTTGGAGAAATTTTCGAAAAGTTACAAACCTGAATGGCCTCCTAAGCTATCGCCGCCACCTGGGCCTTCAAGGTGTCTCGGGGAATCTTGGCCCTCTCCGCCTTCTCCATGTCCGTCAGTAAACTGTCGGCCACAGAGAGCCCCGAATGCACCTCGATGCAGAAGTCGCCCTCCTGCACCTGTATCCCGGCTGGGGGTGGCCGGGAAACCACTCTCTTCTTCCTCTTGAGCAGAGACACGGCAGAAGGCGGCACGTCTGTTCTGGCCCGGGGTGCCGGATCGCAGGCATGTTTTTGCCCTCCTCCACGGTGTTCTTATGGAACGGGAGGGGCTAAGGGGACCCTGGCGGAAGGGGCTTGCCGGGGAACCATGCTCGATGCGGGTCGGGATGAGCCAGCGCCACCGCCCTTCCTCCCATGAGCCTTGGCAGCCGTGGCAGCCATGATTTTCGAGCGATCCATCGGCTCTGCGGAATATACATATGAAAAAGAGGGGGGTCAGCAACTGAAACAGCAAAATTATGCTAGAATCATGCTGAGTCAAAATTGATCGGCGAAGCCCTAACTTACACCCAAAGCGTGCGGGACTGAGCCCCGCCCAGCTCAAAACCTGCTCGGAAAGCAGAACATCGGCCCGCTGATCGGTTCCCACTACGACACCACCCTCGCCTCTGAGGCACTCGACTGTTTGACCCTAGGGCAATCGAACCTATGCTGCTTAGTGGGCACGGGCCAATCCTCACCCTCCGTAGGCCCAACGAATACAAACTTCTCCTTCCATTCATGGATTGAAGAACGAACGACCACTACACCAGACTCAGCCGCCCTACCATTATGATTTTTGGAAGAAAGGTACACCCAGCTCGGTTCTTCCTTACTGGTACCGGGATGATTTTTATAACAATGAAAGGAGAGAAGAAAACTCAAGTCGAAAGGGAACTGATTAATCTTCAACCGGACCAGAAACCCGAGAAGGATTCTCCACGAGTTCGGCGCTAGCTGGCCCAGAGCGAGACGGAAGCAATGGAGTACGGCGCAAACTTCAGGAGAAAAGGGCAGACGCATCCCTGCCTGGAACGCTTCCAGGTACAGCGCAATCTCATTGCCCTACACCTAGCCTGCCCGCTCACCCTCCCTGACCAGACGAAGCGAATAGCGATGGGGAATATGGAAACGAGCCCGGATATCGAAAAGCTCGTCCATGCGATTCAACATCGAGGGTGCATCATGAGTATTTTCGATGGGCACCTTGGGGGACATTTTCACCCCCTCCCCCCCCCAACGATGAAGTGCAAGGGCGTCACCCCCTAAGGGGCGAGCTCGATGCAGAAGATGAAAAGGAAGAGGAAGAAGAACTTTCTCGGCTATTGGAAGCCAAGGAGGAAGAAGACCACTAGACTCGGCTTCAGAAGCTGAAGCCTCATCTCCCAACTCAACCCCAACTACATCAATGGATATTTCGGAAGAAGACATCTAACCTGATTCAAGCAAGGATTGGCCGAAGAAGGGTTTTTGGTTGAAAGTCCGACCTAAGCAAAGGTGCACCGGCCAATCTTCAGATGACAGGAAACGATTAGGGCAAAATGTCTACCAAGGTATGGCCTCCCCTATTTATACACTCAGCAAAAAAATATCCAACGGCCCAAATCCGTTCCCGCTGAAATGAAGTATCGCACCGAACAGACACGAGGAATCTACCTGGTAATCGAACATTGGACACATCCCCCTCACTCGGATTCAATTGACGACCCCTCGCGTCCTACCATCCCGCGGTGGACACGTGGCACGAAGGCCAACAAACCGAGTAAGAGAAGCGGCGTCCCCTTTAAAACACAATCATTTTTGCCGATTCACTGACGTCACTAAAGATACGCGCGGGAATCAAGGCGCTTCATGGGACGCCACGTAGATCTAGGAATCCGAGAGGCGTAGCCGCCAAACATCGCATCATCCTCAAACGACCCATTACAAAGAATCCTCGGTGCCGAGCTGAATTATTGAAGATCGGGATGATAATCACTCTCAACCCGGCCAACATATTGGTTGGAATGAGAGTGGGGGGCTAGTGATGATACTCGTAAGTAGGAATTTCCCAGATCACGACACGTGGAAGGTGACGTGCCATCTGCACAAAGCCATTAGATTCCTGGGAGCAGTAGAGCTGGGATAAATATAAAGTATCGGGGACGTTCCTTGGCGCCTCGCTTCCGAGATTGCACCATACCTTTTAGAAGACCTCCCCGGAGTATGTTCTCTATTCGTCTAGCAACCAGCCATCAGCTCGCCTCCGAGTTATCCTACAGCTGAGCTCCTTCAACCTCCTCGCTTGTCTCCGAGCTATTGCAGAACTAAGCTTACTCGGCTACCGAGCTGAGCTTCCTCAGCTTCCTTATCCGACCGGGAGCACGAAGCCCGAACAACCTCGTAATGGCTTCGTGTATCTCGCCACGACAAGATCCCCGCCGCTCCACATTCCACATCCCACGTTAGCGTATCTTGCCATTAACGGGCGTATCTCGCCATCAACGCGAACGTGATGCAGGGGCATAACGGAAAGCGAGAATCTTGCATTGGCTCGCTCTATGCGACCGCTATATAAACCCCTCTACCAGAACGACTCAAGTAACTTGAACTCAATCCAATATGCCGCTACCTGTTATTATTTCTCGGTACTTACTTGATCGTCGGAGGGGTCCTACGGTGGTTTTCCATCCCGGGACTTCCCTTGCAGGTAGCTCGGTGTCAACAACAACCCATTAAGATTCACACGGTCAACCCTCATACCAAATCTCAACCATTCAGCCCCAATAGCAACAAGATCGACGGAGGACAACAGTTGAGGGAGATTCTGACCTCCATCAATCTGAAAGGGGAAATGATAAAGAGACATGATACACGTTAGATTGTCTCAAATGAAATTCTAGGCGTTATATAATGCCTTTCACTCTTTCCTTTTTTTCTTTTTTTTTGGGCGAACTGACACGTAAGCCTAATCTATGCACACAACACACCAACGCACACAACACACAAGCACCCAGGAGACCCATGGATTTACCCCGAAAACGTTAGATTGGTCACTTCCCCTCTTGGGGATCGAATCCCACACTCTCGATCTCCAGGAGTGGAAGTGCTATACCAACTGAGCTATTGCTCATTGATGCCTTATACTCTTTTCAAAACTATAAAAGCATCATCGATCTCTAGGACTGGAAGTGCTATACCAACTGAGCTATTACTCATTGGTGCCTTATACTCTTTTCAAAACTATAAAAGCATCAAATCTTATGGCTATAGGGATAGAATACATAAGAAAATTTGGAAAATTTTATTTGATTTACCTTCTATATTTATATGGTCCGAATACACTTCTTTAAAAGCGGCGATGACTATTCCACCCAACAGTTACATTAATATGCAGAAAGACACAACGGCAAGACGAGTCACTCTTCATATGGGTGTAACCGCTGGGTTTGTGTTTACTCCCTTTTAACAGCATTCCTACATTTGTGTCATATAAATACAGAAGTAAAGTCATAACTTTCCGATAACTTTTCCCCTCCTATAGATTTCGTGAAAAGAGGAAGATGAAAGTTAACGATTATCTTGAAGATAGCGTGTGTCATGCAGTGTCAAAAAATGAAAAATCAACTTTATACTTGCAGATCTCTCTCTCTCTCTCTGTGTGTATGTGTCCATCAATTCGTGACAACGAATATCGAGTAATGCTTACATTTTGATTGATGTCATTATATGGTCTCTAGCATCCTTCCTGATGCAGGGATCAACAAAAAATTTGATTCTCTCGCATATATTAAGACTTCAACTAAAATTAGTGACGGCCTTCACACACAACTCCCAATAAGATAGTTGAATCAGTGTGTTATCCCTCGCTTTAAGGACTTCTACGTACCATTTGTTGATTTCTTGCACGATCACCTGTGCGCATATCATACCATGATGGTGAATTATTTCAGAACTGAGAACTGTAGACATGAATAGAAGGAAGCTTACAAAAATGTGGAGGTACGTCAACAATCTTTAGATTCTGTTTTAGAGATTTGGTAATGGTTAAGCGAGATTTATATATATATATATATATATATATATATATATATATATATATATATATTGTTTCAGCAATGGCCAATGCAATTCATTTTGGGAATATGATAAACAAAGCATGCAATTATTGCTCCCTGATATAATTAATATATAGATATGTTGCGATTAACTTGAGAGCTAACCTGCTCACCACCGATTACACAGTGATCGCCAATGTCAAAGGGGTGTATCAAATAAACCGTATTGAAGTAATCATGAAGTGATTTCCAAAAAGTAGCAAGTAGCAATGTAACAAAAGAAAGGATCCCCCAAAACCACATTGCTGACCAACGCCCCAATCGCACCGGCCATTAACACAATCGCAACTACATTCGCCAGACTGCACAGATCTTGTGCTTTTTCGGATGTGTCTTGTAGTTGGGCTAAAGTACTCAGCGATGCTATCTCTTCTACCAACATAAATTAAGCAACTTTAACCCAAATGGGCAAACGCACTCAGCAAAAATTATTCCAATTTTCATTACTCAATGGTTTTCATTGATTGAGAAAAGTTCAAATTATTAGGATGGCTAATGAAAATTTATAGAGGGAAAAAAGGGATCTACATATAGTTTCCATTGTAATAAGAACCTTATTTCATAAACGAAACTTGTTTATCAAACAAATATAGTTTGCATTGCTTAGAAAGGCTTATGACAGGGTCTCTATAAAAATAATATAGTGGGCTTTAGCAAAGAAAGTCGTATATGAGACTAAGTTTAATATGGGTATCATGGATGAAAGATCATTAGTCATATATGAAACTAAAATCAATTTGGATGGCATCGATGAAAGATAATTAGTCGTATACGGGACTAAGATCAATTTGGACATCATTGATATATTGATCAATGGATCATATATGAGAAGCATAACCTTCTATATTTAGTTTATTTTAACTAAGTATTCAAGCAAAGGCTTGCTGTCCATTTGTGTATGTGCATATGTGCGCATGTACATGTATCGTCTTTAATGAGGGATCTACATATAGTTTCCATTGTAATAAGAACCTTATTTCATAAACGAAACTTGTTTATCAAACAAATATAGTTTACATTGCTTAGAAAGGCTTATGACAGGGTCTCTATAAAAATAATATGGTGGGCTTTAGCAAAGAAAGTCGTATATGAGACTAAGTTTAATATGGGTATCATGGATGAAAGATCAATAGTCATATATGAAACTAAAATCAATTTGGATGGCATCGATGAAAGATAATTAGTCGTATACGGGACTAAGATCAATTTGGACATCATTGATATATTGATCAATGGATCATATATGAGAAGCATAACCTTCTATATTTAGTTTATTTTAACTAAGTAGTCAAGCAAAGGCTTGCTGTCCATTTGTGTATGTGCATATGTGCGCATGTACATGTATCGTCTTTAATGAGGGTGCGCACGTGCATATCACGTAGGTTACGCACTTGCTTGTGATCGGGGCTACACACGTGCATATCACGTGGTTCGCACTTATTTGTCAGGTCCAATTTCCATACGCGCATGTATACATGTGCGCATAATCTTTCATTTACGTACACTTGCATGTCACGTGACGTGTATGTCTTTATAGGCAGTATTCATCAAGTGCGTTCACGTGGATATCACGTATTGCGCATGCCTTCATAGGAAATGTTTATCAAGTGGGCACACATGGATATCACGTGATGTGCATGCCTTCTTAGGCAATGTTCATCAAGTGCGCACACGTGGATATCACGTGATGCGCATGTCTGTGTCGACGATTTTTATCACATGCACACTTAGTTTGGGTGCGCGTGTTTGCATAAAATAAAGGCTTTCAAAAAGAAGTAATGGCTTATGTTCTTTGATTTTCTGGTGATGATATCATCACAAGTCCATTTTTATATTCATGGCCGAGTCGTATTTTGATTAGGATATTGGATCTTTAAAATCAATCTCTCATAAAAGTGTGAACTTTTATATGAGAGTGATCGAACATGAGATCTTTTGATTTCTTTTATGATGAATCAATGGATTCGATGAAAAGCGAAAGCTTTTATGAAAGAAGCAATGGCTTCTGTGATGAAAGAAATATTTCTCTTTTTTATGTCTTCACTTTTTCTTTTTTTGATTGAAGGAGATGAGTTTTCCTTTTCCAGAAGTTTATCGGGGGTTTGCTCTTCTCTAGATTTGATCTCATTAGTCCTTTATATAGGGCATGATAAAAAATCAATTAGTTTAAGAGAATCTCTCATTTAGATATCTCAATTGATTTTATAATCAAGTGATGATTTTTAATCACCGTTGGTTGGAGATCATGGATCTTAACAGAAAAAATTTCTTCTAATTAAGGACTTAATTTCTTATTAACAAGATTTATTTCTTGTTAGAAACGTCTGCTTCAAGAAATGTACTTGCACACTTGTGACATTAACACATGCGCACGTGCATTGCACGTCGCACATATGATTCAATTTTGGCAATCTTGCCAAGTGCGCGTGTATAGGTGCGCACAACTTGGACTGAGTCATTTGACTCATGTGTACGTGCATTGCACGTCACACATGTGATTTAACTTAGCAATCTGGCTAGGTGCGCATTTATAGGTGTGCACAGCTTGAATGGGAACAAATGTACGCTTTGAGCCAAAAATTTAGCGAGAACAAATGCCCCCACTACTTTGCCCACGTAAAATATGTACGTGGGTTAAGTAGTGCAAAGTAATACCTTGCTGCATGTTTGATGGCTTATGAGATATGTTTAAATTCCTTTCAACTAAGGTTTTGTCCATCTTCATGAGCCGTAAGGGTCTCAGGAAGGTTTTTCTCCCTACGAGTCATGAGGATCTCATAGATGCATATTCTCCTTAAAAATCGTGAAGATTCCTAAGTGTCCATCGCCTTCATGAGTCGTAAGGATCTCACTTGGGTATTTTCTCCTTACGAGTCGTGAGGATCTCGTAGGTGTATTTTCTTCTTAGGAATCGTAGGGAGTCCTAAGTGTATATCGCCTTCGTGAGTCGTAAGGATCTCACTCGGGTATTTTCTCCTTACGAGTCGTGAGAACCCGTAAGTGGCTTCTTCACTTCATTGACAACTTTTATCGAATGTGGCCCGTGGATAGTATACAAGAATCAGTATTGACCTTTGTGTAGGGCAGTGATGACTTGGGAAACGAGTTTATATCCCCGTCACTTAAGGCATTTTACATTTATGAGCCGTGAGGGTCTCATAAAGATGTTTCTCCCTACGAGTCGAGAGGATCTCGCAGGTGTAGCCTAACGTGAAATATAACCCCTTTCGATATAAGAGTCCGTTAGGTTTATGGTACTGGGTTAAGTCCATCGAACCATCACGTTGGCTGATATTTTCTCGGCATGCAGTTCCTTAGGTTGCAACTCGAGTAGCCACGCGTCTGTCGTATCTCTGATCCCTTGTGAGGCTTGACACGACGTCTTCAAATAATCTTCTTAGGTTGGAATATCCACATTACCATCGGAAGATCCAACGTTAGGTATTGCCATTGCGCTTTACTTGAGGTTAGGCTATATTTGGAGCCCTGTTGAGTCATGATCACACCCTTCTGGGTGGGATGGCATCTAATGGTCTTTAGTCTTTGTATGTATTGCCGTCGAGACCCAAAATTAGGAATATGCCGTCCCTTCACTTTTGCTTTGATGATGTCGTATCGATTCTTCGTTGAAGTGAGGTAGACAACCATATGACCACTAGGCCGTATATATCGCCATTGAGATCCGGAGATAAGAATATGCCATCACTCCGCTTTAATTTGACCCTTTGGTCCATGTTGACGTCACATCTGCACCCTGTTGGAATGAGAAGGAACGCCGAGAAAATCTCTAGGCTGTAGATATTGCCATCGAGATCTGGAGCTAGCAATATGACATTGCTCCACTTTGATCTGACCCTTTGGTCCATATTGATGTTGCGTCCGCATCCTGCTGACACAAGGAAGAATGTCGAGATGATCTCTAGGCGGTAGATGTTGCCATCGAGATTTGGAGGTAGGATTTTGCCGTCACTCCACTTTTGCTTTGGCTCCTTAGAGCTTTTTTGACACCATGTTTGTACTCTGCTGGAGTAAGAGAGACATACAAATAGTATCTAGACTGTATATGTACCGTCAAGGCTTGTTTCTTCATTTGACGAAGTATGGTGGGACAATATGGTTCTCTTTCTTTTATTTGTGCCCATGGATTGTATACAAGTGTCAGTATTGACCTACTTACAAAGCAGAAGACTTTTCTTCCTTATTTTCTTTTTTTTAATTTTCGCGATGCTCTATCATTTCAGCATTTTATATCGTGATTGCCCAATCATTTCGGTTATTTATTCATGGTGCCCCATCATTTCGGCTATTTCATTTTATTTTTACTCGCTGATTTTTATTGCAAGTTGCCCCATCATTTCGGCTATTTCATATGCATATATTTTTTGCTCGCTGATTTTTATTGCAAGTTGCCCCATCATTTCGGCTATTTCATATGCATATATTTTTTTCTCTCGCTGCCTTTTATTGCTAGTTGTCCCATCATTTCGGCTATTTCATATGCATATATTTTTTTGCTCGCTACTTTTTATTGCGAGTTGCCCCATCATTTCGGCTATTTCATATGCATATATTTTTTTGAGTCGCTGATTTTTATTATGAGTCGAGAACTTGGAATCTAATACCAGTTTCGGCATCGGTATCGCTTCAACTAGAATATTTCCAAGAGTGAATCGTCATATGCCTTTGGAGGACTTAGGGTTTGATACTTGTTTCGGCATCAACATCGCTACTACTGGAATATTGCCAGGAGCGACGCATCATTTGCATTTGTTGATTTGAACAAAAGTGTCTTAGAAGACAGGTTTAGGTTCCTGCCAATTAAGGCATTTCGACTTTATGAGCCGTAAAGGTCACATAAAGGTATTTCTCCCTACGAGTCGAGAGAATCTCATATGTGTATTTTCTCCTTAGGAATCGTGGGGAGTCCTAAGTGTATTTTCTTTTATAAGTCGTAAGGATCTTACAAGAGTATTTTTTCCTTGTAAGTAAAGAGGACTTATAAATGTCGTTCACCATATGGGGATATTTCTCGCCGTTAGTGGAACATGGTTGGAACATATTTTGTTCGTGCCCGTGAATTGTATACAAAAGTTGATATCGAACTACTTGTAGGGAAACTTGGGGAATATGAAGGCTTAAGAACAGGTTTAGATCCCTGTAACGTAAATCTTTTGAATTCTATGAGCCGTGAGGGTCTCACAGGGGAGATATTCTCCTTACGAATCATGAGGATCTCGCAAGTGTATTTTCTCTCTAGGAATCGTATGGATTCCTAAGTGTGTTTCTCCATTGTGAGTCGTAAGGATTTCACGCCGGTATTTCTCCTTACAAGGTTGAGAGGACCCTACAAGCATAATTTATTTTTCTGAACAAGTTTGCATCCTTTCGGATTTTCATAAATTGTCAGCAGTCCCGCTGATTTTACTCACGGCGCCTTTTCGGCTTTTAATCTGTGCCCATTTTGCTTATGGAAATACCGTTTTTTTTACAGTGGAACTCTCGACAGTATCTTCGCCGTAGGTGACCCATCTGTTTTTTTGTAGGACTTGGGGATGATTTCATCGCTGGAGTAGCAATGTAGCTGGTGGGAGCTCGGTGCATAACCTCGCAAGTGGGACTTGGGTTGCAATCTCCGCCGGTGGGACTTTGGTTGCAATATCTATCTCAAGGGCCATATCAGTTTAAGGACATTTTGGTCCAATATTGCCGTGTTTGAGGAGACGCGCTAGTATAGGGACATTTTGGTCCAACATCCCCGTGTTTGGGGAAAAAGGCAAGTTTAGGGACATTTCGGTCCAGCGTTAGTTTAAGGACATCGCGGTCCAGCATTGATCATTCGGTCGGGGAGTTACATAAAGCATTCCTTGCAACTCTTGCTTGCTGAGGCGCTGTTGCATGTCCTTTGTATGCACAGACACTTCACACCTTGAGCTATCTTCACCCTCATGAACTGCTTTCATCATTGCGTCAATTATGCTGTCTTGCGGGAAATACCGAGCACATTACACGGTACCTACCTCCTGCTCATCAATGTTGCTTTTTGACGCTGACGGAGCATCTTCTTCATATACGAAGGAACGAGATATCGGGTCACTCCTTCTGCTGAGTCTTCTTCTTCCTTAGAAAAATGAACTTTACTTGAGGGCTTTTCCCTTCATCATTTGTTTTCGGAATGGGACGTGGTTTCTACATCCCTTCCATGATTTTTGGTTAAGCGGGATATTCCACTTGATTGCAGGACCCGTTTGTAGGTCCTTGAATATCCTTTCTGTTCTTTGAAGAAAGGACCATCTCCACGTAGAGATTCTTCTGCCAGCGAGCAATATGCCCCCTGCGTATATTTTAGGGGGAGAGAGTATTCGCGTCCCAATCTTTTCAAGGGTAGGACCCGTGCTGTCGCTATTTTGGCGACAGGCATCTTTAGAGCCGCTCATTTTTTTTTTTGAGCGTTGGTGACAAACGCTGCCTTTCCTCCGCTTTTCATATATCTTCATCACAAGAGGAAGGCTCTTGACCCATCTGATCCAATCGAGCCAATTTATCTATGAACTCTTGGAAGGTCGTCGGCTTGAAGAGGGCTATATATGGGAACACCTTTGAATTTGGTTTAAGGATGGCTATGAACATTCCCATGGTTGCAGCTTCGACAATGCGCTGCTCGCATTTAGACCAAAGATTTCTTTATCGGGTAACATATTGAACCCAAGTCCCGTTCGGTCTAACCCTTTTATTGACCAGCGTCGTCACGGTAGTGCATTTATTCGCACTGGCGAATCTCTGACAGAAAAGCATCTCCATCTCGTCGAAGATCTTCACGGAGTCATTTGGGAGTTTCACATACCATTCGAATGCAGTGCCTGCCAGACTGCTGACGAACTGTCGGAGAAGCAGACTGTCATCTCCTCCTGTGTTGCCGCACATGGATTTAAACCGCGCGATGTAATGGAGAGAATTCCCGGTCCTTTTGTACATGTGGAACGTCGAAAATGTGTATCCTGGCGGGTACTGTACTTGATCGTACCATGCCGGATACGGTCGACTAGTCTTGATCGACTTATCTGCAGCTTCACTACCATAGTGAGCTTCGATTCGCTGAGCGATGTATCCGTCCAGCCTTACTTTTGGGATCATTTCCTCCTTAACCGTTAATGGGGCTTGTGAAAGATTTGAAGCGTCACCCTTATTATTAAGAGTGACTACCGGCGTTCATCTACTGGTGGTTCTAATCGGACCATCATTCCAGCCATATTCTAGAGCAAAAGGGTCATCTTGTTCATTTTAGCGGACATCGCCGCCACTTCTTCATCTTTCTTCTTGAGAGCGCGCTTCAGGAAATCAATATCCGACTCCTGCCTTGTCCTTTCTTCTGGTGAGTTTTTGGCGTTTGCTTTAGGCAGTGAACTCGTAAGTGTTGTCGTCTGAGCAAGCATCTCCTGCAACTTTTCATGTTGCTGCTGGGCTTTTGTCGGAGACCGAGTATGCGGTCCGTGACTAGAAGAAGCATGAACTTCATCTTTGGAGTTCACCATATAGACTGCGTGAACTATCATGCGCCTGGGCTTGGGGTGTTTGGAGTTTTGTCCTTTAGAATTTACCTCAGGCACTTGAGCTTCATATGGCCTCTCTTTTTCATGAAAAGCCGCTTTGGGAGGAACCACCATGGGATGATTCCCCTTATATTTGGAAAGGGAGTTGTCAGAGTTTGGCTGATATTTAGGGAAAGAGCCGCAGACAACGACTGAGTTCTTTACGTGCTTCCACACCTTATATATAGATGAGGAAGGTCTCTTTGAAGAGTGAACCGGCTTCTGCTCTTGTTGGATCTCCATGGGCTGTGAAGATTTCTTCAATACCGTGGTGGAGAAATTTTGTCTGACCCTTCACAGTAGTTCGAACCTGTTCCTGGTTGGAACAGCATCATTCACCATGAGAGTTGGAGTCAGCCCGGACGAGGACTGCCCCCAACTTGTCTTGTATAACGTCGATATTGACGTCGATCATGTCTCGCAAACGGAGCTTCTGCATTCTCAGGAATTTGCTGAGCTTGCCCCCTTTTTTCTTTGAGAGCTTGAATATTTTGCCCCCTGTGTTGACCTTGTTCTTTGGAAGGAGCAAGTCGTGTGAAGACTGATGCCGTCGGCAGAGTTGAAGCTTTGGGAACCAGCCTGTGGAAGACAGACTTCTTCTGGGCTTCCCTCTTCAGAGTTGAGACACCGAGGGTAGGAGGTGGGAGCATTGACCCAAAGAAGATCCCCTTCATTTCTTGAAGAGCCGGAACACAGAAAACTGAGGCTGCAGGTGGCCTATATTTGACTCTACCAGATGTAGCAGAGCTCGAGTTGCGGTGAGTGGAAGCGAATGCTATTCTGCATAGAGACGAAATGCCAGCTTCAGTATCCGGTCACCCAATGGCAACTATAAACATATATGTACCGCGATTTTTGTTCGCAAAAAACACGACACGCGAAGTATGGAGTGGAAAGAGGAAAAGGTCCCACCGGGCGTGTCAGAATCTGTCTATGCCGGAGACGGGTCTGAAGTGTCGGGAGGACGTCTAGCTTAAATATGGGGGTAGATACTATTTGGAATATATCCATCCACCTCTCCAAAAATACCAAGTTGATTTATGGCACCATATATCGGAGATTTGAATGGATGCGGCTGTTGTGGCATGACTTATCATATTCCCCCGCATATGTGAGGGATTTTTTGATTGTGGAGACACTCTTCCCTGCAGGCGCAAACCCCTACAGTTAATTATGCTATCGCATCGCGATAACAACTTTCACCTTCTCCAGGTAGATCACTTCGTGTCGTGTTATATTTGTTTATATGGGATTGCCCTTGGATTGTGTATGGAGACTAATATATATCATCGCCCATAGGAAGAGGATTAGTCCAAATCTGTATACTAGATTTGGAGTTGAACTTAGGATGCATATCTTATAAAAATGACGTCCATTAGTTCATGGGATATTTGGATTTGATCTAAGGATCATTAGTCGTATATGAGACTAAAATCCACTTAGAAACAGTGAGCATATAGACTCAACTGATCATTAGATCGTATATGCATAACCCATGGATAGTATATGGTAGTCAATATGGAGACAGTCCGCAGGGCAAAACATATTAATTTAAGGACATCACGGTCCATGGGGAACATGAGATGGAATATGGCTTATTTATGCCCGTGGATTGTATACGGGGATCAATATGGAGATCCGCCGTAGGGCCAAACATATTAGTTTAAGGGCATCGCGGTCCAATATTAGTTTAGTTATATTTCGGTCCATCTTTCATCTTACGCGCACATGTATAAGTTACGTGACGAAATGAACAATAGTGACATGGGATGCACCCAATATTAAGGTGCGATCCAATTTGAAGGCATTTATGTTTCCTTCAAAGATATATGTTCATCACAGAATATTGCATTTTATACCGCCCATTCTTACGCTCATGTGTTTATAGGTAGGTGCTTTTAATCCGTATTTGTTACATGTTTACAGAATACAGGTTTCTGGTACAAATACTGCAAATCAACACTAAAACTCCACAGTTACGTCAAAATACAGAACATCTGTCACAGACAGATAAAAGCCGGGTTTCTGTCATCCGCATCCGTCTAGTACCGCTTACCAGTTAAAAAGGGCAGGACGAAAACAGTCGTCATTTCTGGTCAAGCGTGGGGCCCACTGAAGATATTCAAAGATGCGTGGGGCCCACTAAAGATATTCAAAGATGTGTGGGACCCGAGGGAGTAGAATGTCAAAAGTGTTGAAAAGTAAAAGCCATCTATGTTGACTCTGGAAACTGAGGAAATCGTGGAAAGATATTGAAATTCTGTACATATATAACAGCAAAGGACAGGAAACCAGGGAATGCCACAAAAGCCAAACACCCAAATCACCAATACGGCCGCGGATGCGCGGCCAATAGGGGGTATTGGCCGCGCATCCGCGGATATGTAGGGCCCTCTCTGCACCAACTTTCAGGGGTGTTTTGGTACTTTCATTTATGGACTGCTGGTTGCCCTAGAACTCCATTCTACTGCCTATAAATACTCCAGATCCGAGCTTAACCAAGGGAGCAATTCTTGAGTTTTTTCTTAGCTTCTTTTTTGTAGTTTTCTTCTTTCTTCTTCTTCTTCCTTCTTCCTCCATGAAATTGTAGTGAGAGCTTTTGAGTGGGAGATTAATGAAGATGAGGGTTTTGTATCTTTCTTGTTAGTTTGGCTCCCCCTTGAGATTCTTGCTTTCTCTTGCTCATTCAACCTCTTCATTGAGCTTGAATGGTTAAGGATTAGTTATTGATCTCAAGGGTCGTATTTTCTCTCGGACTAGCACTTCATTTCACATGCGTTCTCTACCCTTCCCTTGATCTTACAAGCTCTTCATTGAGCTTGCAAGTTTAAGGGTTGGCTATTGATCACATGCTTGTCTTGAGTCCTAGTTCCGTATTCTTTTTATCGCTTTTTACTTACTTGCAATTTATTACCTTGTCTTTAATTACTTGCAATTTATTTCATGCATTTAAATTCCTTGTACTTTAATTACTTGTATCTTTTCTTTTCTTTGTTCTTTTCTTTTTGTTCTCTTTTGTTCATTTTGTAAATGTTGTAATTATTGTTATTGTTAAGAAGAAATACGGTATTATAAGTTAACATTTCTTTGCCAATTCCTTTTCCCGTTATTTTCCATTTGAACTTCGCCCAAACCATACGCAAGCGCTCCGTTAGGCACCGTACCCTGACAAGGTAACGGTGATTCCTAACCGCGACCGGTTGCGTTCGGTTTGGCCGGAGGCGAAAGCAAGAGACAAGAACGGAAGGACAAGGGTAAATAAGCCAGATTCCACGAATACCGCGCTTAAATCCCCTAATCCACGTTGTTGCCGATTGTCTAGCTTCAATTGGTCAAGACTCGGCTCAAAGGTTTTGAGTACGGATTTCTTAGCTTACAATCTCGTATCTTTTCTTAACAACCTTATACTTGCAGATAAACACATAGGTTAGACTGAACAAACATACAGATTCTTTATTGACTCGTCTAAGACAAGAAGGTAAGATAACACCATCTCCCTGTGGACCGACCCGTGCTCACCGGCTAGCTGCATAGCGCACCGTCCTGATCGCGGTTACACTTTAATTCTTTGAACATCCGACACGCCAAAAGCGTGCGATCAAATGGCGCCGTTGCCGGGGAGACGGTAGCGTATTTTCTTTCTTGTTATTCGGGTTAATATTCTTTTTGTATATATATATAACAAAAAAAAATATTCTTTTTCTTTTTTTTGTTTTGGATAATTTTTGTGGGAAAGTGTGCAGATTTGCAAACTGCGATTGTAGGAGCAAAGTGTACATTCAAGGTTAAGGTGATTACGAAGTACAGTGCCAAAGATCCGGGAAGTTTGACCCGCGCAAGCGAACTTTTCAAGCTGACCGGATTTGATTCAACGGGGGTTTCCTAACCCAAAACTTAACGGTACGTATTTTACTAACACCTTCTTCTCAAATCCGACGCTTCCAATATACTATTCTTTGCAGAATTCTTTGCAAGTTCGCTAGCAAACGCTAAAACTTGACTAACCCGTATTTGTTGCAGTGCTGAGCTTAAACTAAAAAACGATTGTTTTATTCTTTATAGAATTTTTTGAATTGCGCATTGCATACATTAATACGGACTTAAGGACAAGCGAACCCCACAAGATACGGTAAAGGATTTCATCACCTTTTCCGTGGCCCACAAATCACGAACTTGAGCATAACGTTTACCCACACAAAATTAAAAGAAACTAGACTTTAAGCCTTAAGGACTTCGCGCTCACTAGGAGAAGTTAATTGTATTTAGAAGCTTGCTTAACGGTATATTGTTTACGGGGTGTCTAGGAAAGTGTTAACGGCGAAACCGCCAAAAGAGAAAGGGTTATTTAATTAAGGAACTTCGCGAAAGCGTTGGAAAACCTCCCCTTATCTCTGCACTTACCTGGCCTCGTGATCAGTGTATCTTGAGCCTGTTTCTCGACACAGTTTTACTTCGACAATCAAGTTCTCGAGCAGGTCTAGTTGACCTAGGTGAACCCTAGAACGATTAGGTGTGTGGTATTTTTGTGTCGTGATTATTTTTGTCCATATTTTTTGTGTATATTTCATTCTTTTGCTAACAACTAACTAAAAAATAAATTAAAAAAAAATCACTTTCTCTTCCCCCTCCCTTTTTCTCTACCTTTCTCTCTTTCTCTCTTCATATCATGGGTACCCCACCTCGCAAAACTCTTGCCGAACTTTGGTACCCACAACCAGACATTACTTCATATGATTCTTGCTTTGGCCGAACGTCGAACGACCCATCCATGCCCAAAATTTCGTTGAGAGATCGGATAGACGCGTCTAGGACGAACAACTGGACCCCGCAATCCACTTCGTATCAACCGTTTCAAACATTCACCCCTTCTTGCGTTGATACCCCTTTTGAAAATCCAGTTGTAACCCCGAGACCTATGTCTATTGCTGAACATATTGAACAACCTCGTAGCCGATCTTTCACTCCTTTCCCCACTTCAAATTCTTTTGATCAACAATTCCTTTCACCTTCTTATCCAACTGTTGATCCTACTCCTGTCCAACCATTAAATTCCTATCCATCCTACCCGTCTTTTACACCTTCCCTAGACATTGCTTCCGAACCGCCATTTGGGAATTTTCAGTATTTAAACAACTTTGAATCTTTTACTGAAACCCCTTCACAACCCATGTCTAGTCTTGAGCAAACTTTGGAAGAATTTCGGGTAGCTTCACGCCAAATGGAGGAAGTAAATGCGTCCATGGCCGCCCTCCTACAATCTTATGAACCGGAAGCTAGTTTTCAACTAGCTCCATATTTTCCAAAGTATGATGAGGCGGCAGGACAGGCTGTGAATTTGAGTGGAGAGAGTGAGATGTACCCCCTTCCAAATCAAACCTACCCGTCCCAAATTGAATCCCACAACTCCGGTTTTGAATCTCTATCTAGTGTTCCCAACGATTCGTCAATTGAAGATAGAATGATTAATGAGTTGTGCGACTTTGTAGTGTTTGATTTACCTGATTGTGAAGGGTCCCTTCCAAGTGAAACCATACCCAATCCTTTTGACCTCTACACCTCCATCTTAGAACCAGAATCGATTAATATCCATGCTTTTGATGAGGTGTCTGAGAATATTGATTTTCACTTGATTGAGGATATTGACGCTGGGAATATTTTGGATGATGAACCCGTAGATTTGGCTGAGTTTGTCTCTTCAAATCATCATCCCGAGTCCTTAAATGTTTTTCCCGAACCCCATATGCGTCTTGATTTTGAAGAAATATGCATGGATGAGCTTAACTTTGAGAAAATTTTGAGGATATTTTTGAGGATGAAACAGTTCTAGATGATGAGTCGGATCTTCCAATTCATCCTGTTCCTTTCACTGACTGTGTACACCCTCCAAAACCCTTAACCGATACACCTCAACCACTTCCCTCAACCCTTTCCATCGTTCCGACCTTGCAAGAACCCGTACCACTTTCATTTACTGTGTCTGGTTTACCAAGTTTGGCGTACCCATGGTTTCTCACAAATATTGAGGGATTTGACCCCATTTCTCGACGGGTAAATATATTAGCACAATCGCTTTTCACACATCGGTCATCACAAATTGTGCTAATCTATTTACTCCATTTGCACCCTCAAGTTCGTATTCCACTTATTTTTCCCTTCCGCCATTCTTCTTCTTATCTACCGAGACCGCATTCCACTTCTCTCTACATACGGTCTCGTGTATTCTCCATTTTCTTCCTCTTCACCTTCTTTCACCAGCCGCTGCTTTATCACGATAAAATTTTTGAATGGTTGGTGCTCACTTTTGGCCTGTGTAAGGCCTTGTATAGTTTGATACTGTTCTTTCCCCCCTAATCCTGAATTTCAACGCTTAACAGTGGAAACACTGTTTTACTTAAGTTTGGGGGGACACTTTTTTTGTATATATTTTTGGTTTTCTTTGTTGTATATAATTTGTTTTTAGGAGGAGCGCCGACAATTTTGACCATCTTGGTATAGCCTGACAGTGAGGACAATGTCAAGTTTAAGTTTGGGGGTGTGCTCGGTAAGCTTTCTTCCTTCGCATTCATTTGTATATTTTGCATTTACATACCTAATTTAAAAACCCATAAAAATTTAAAAAAATTTCCAAAAATATAAAAACTTTGTCGTCAAGTTAGCTAATAGGGTAACTTAGATCTTTATTCCGAAAGTTTAGTCGATATGATAGAAATAACTAAATTCTAGGCTAAGGAATTGAAAACCCTAAAAATAACCCTCATTCTGTCTAACTCTGGTAAGTATACGTCCTTACAATTTTTGAGTTCAGTTCTTGAGTTAGGTCAAGATGAAGGGAAAGTATTGATGCCTTACTGGAGGATAAGTCTGAAAAATAGTTTCTTTTCTTGAGTTCAAATTTAGAGAGTATATACCCTACAAACTGCACTTACACGCACCTTGAAACTTGGGATAGTAGAGGATACCTAGAAATACTCTTGCCTGAAAGCCTAGTATGAAAGAAAAAACGGTATTTGAATCTAAACACCAAAAGAGCATAGTGAAAAATATATCCGGTCTTGAAAAAAGAAAAAGAAAAAGAAATAGAATAAAGTCAAGACCTGGAAACTGCTATTTACGCTTTAAGTTCACGCATTCAGTAATCGGCCGTTAGTGCCTCAAGAAGCATTAATAGTCGCATGAAAGGTGTGTGAGCAAATCCGTCCATCCCTAATGAAAAGAAGTAGTATTAGGTATTAGGGCAAGGGTACTATAGCTTGAATTGAATTCTCAAGTCTAGGGGTAAAAATATACACACACGTAGGGGTATACAATCGATATTTGGATAAAAGATAGAAATAAAGAATAAGACTTGTGTTTTATGTAAAGTTGATAAAAATCCCTGATTTGAGGCCTCACTTTAGAAGGAAAACTCAGGAGATCCAAGGTTAAATAAATAGGAGGTGTGAAAATTAAGGGTAGGATATTTTTAACTTAGGATGATAGAGTTTCTAATGTAAATACTAAACTGTAGGAGTAGAGTCGATGTTATCTTATAAAACTAGCTTGACGGGATTTTATGGGTAGTATCCGCTGAAAACCCTCAGGAGACAACACTCCTCCTACTAGGGACACCTAGAGGTTTAACGGCTTGTTGCACACGCTCAGTGCAATCGCGTTCCCTGCGAAAGTGCGGTTATCATTTTATTTTTTTGTGAATAATTGGTTTTGCTCGGGACGAGCAAAAGATAAGTTTGGGGGTATTTGTTCATCACAGAATATTGCATTTTATACCGCCCATTCTTACGCTCATGTGTTTATAGGTAGGTGCTTTTAATCCGTATTTGTTACATGTTTACAGAATACAGGTTTCCGGTACAAATACTGCAAATCAACACTAAAACTCCACAGTTACGTCAAAATACAGAACATCTGTCACAGACAGATAAAAGCCGGGTTTCTGTCATCCGCATCCGTCTAGTACCGCTTACCAGTTAAAAAGGGCAGGACGAAAACAGTCATCATTTCTGGTCAAGCGTGGGGCCCACTGAAGATATTCAAAGATGCGTGGGGTCCACTAAAGATATTCAAAGATGTGTGGGACCCGAGGGAGTAGAATGTCAAAAGTGTTGAAAAGTAAAAGCCATCTATGTTGACTCTGGAAACTGAGGAAATCGTGAAAAGATATTGAAATTCTGTACATATATAACAGCAAAGGACAGGAAACCAGGGAATGCCACAAAAGCCAAACACCCAAATCACCAATACGGCCGCGGATGCGCGGCCAATAGGGGGTATTGGCCGCGCATCCGCGGCTATGTAGGGCCCTCTCTGCACCAACTTTCATGGGTGTTTTGGTACTTTCATTTATGGACTGCTGGTTGCCCTAGAACTCCATTCTACTGCCTATAAATACTCCAGATCCGAGCTTAACCAAGGGAGCAATTCTTGAGTTTTTTCTTAGCTTCTTTTTTGTAGTTTTCTTCTTTCTTCTTCTTCTTCCTTCTTCCTCCATGAAATTGTAGTGAGAGCTTTTGAGTGGGAGATTAATGAAGATGAGGGTTTTGTATCTTTCTTGTTAGTTTGGCTCCCCCTTGAGATTCTTGCTTTCTCTTGCTCATTCAACCTCTTCATTGAGCTTGAATGGTTAAGGGTTAGTTATTGATCTCAAGGGTCGTATTTTCTCTCGGACTAGCACTTCATTTCACATGCGTTCTCTACCCTTCCCTTGATCTTGCAAGCTCTTCATTGAGCTTGCAAGTTTAAGGGTTGGCTATTGATCACATGCTTGTCTTGAGTCCTAGTTCCGTATTCTTTTTATCGCTTTTTACTTACTTGCAATTTATTACCTTGTATTTAATTACTTGCAATTTATTTCATGCATTTAAATTCCTTGTACTTTAATTACTTGTATCTTTTCTTTTCTTTGTTCTTTTCTTTTTGTTCTCTTTTGTTCATTTTGTAAATGTTGTAATTATTGTTATTGTTAAGAAGAAATACGGTATTATAAGTTAACATTTCTTTGCCAATTCCTTTTCCCGTTATTTTCCATTTGAACTTCGCCCAAACCATACGCAAGCGCTCCGTTAGGCACCGTACCCTGACAAGGTAACGGTGATTCCTAACCGCGACCGTTTGCGTTCGGTTTGGCCGGAGGCGAAAGCAAGAGACAAGAACGGAAGGACAAGGGTAAATAAGCCAGATTCCACGAATACCGCGCTTAAATCCCCTAATCCACGTTGCTGCCGATTGTCTAGCTTCAATTGGTCAAGACTCGGCTCAAAGGTTTTGAGTACGGATTTCTTAGCTTACAATCTCGTATCTTTTCTTAACAACCTTATAATTGCAGATAAACACATAGGTTAGACTGAACAAACATACAGATTCTTTATTGACTCGTCTAAGACAAGAAGGTAAGATAACACCATCTCCCTGTGGACCGACCCGTGCTCACCGGCTAGCTGCATAGCGACACCGTCCAGATCGCGGTTACACTTTAATTCTTTGAACATCCGACACGCCAAAAGCGTGCGATCAAATGGCGCCGTTGCCGGGGAGACGGTAGCGTATTTTCTTTCTTGTTATTCGGGTTAATATTCTTTTTGTATATATATATAACAAAAAAAAATATTCTTTTTCTTTTTTCTGTTTTGGATAATTTTTGTGGGCAAGTGTGCAGATTTTTGCAGATTTGTAAACTGCGATTGTAGGAGCAAAGTGTACATTCAAGGTTAAGGTGATTACGAAGTACAGTGCCAAAGATCCGGGTAGTTTGACCCGCGCAAGCGAACTTTTCAAGCTGACCGGATTTGATTCAACGGGAGTTTCCTAACCCAAAACTTAACGGTACGTATTTTACTAACACCTTCTTCTCAAATCCGACGCTTCCAATATACTATTCTTTGCAGGATTCTTTGCAAGTTCGCTAGCAAACGCTAAAACTTGACTAACCCGTATTTGTTGCAGTGCTGAGCTTAAACTAAAAAATGATTGTTTTATTCTTTATAGAATTTTTTGAATTGCGCATTGCATACATTAATACGGACTTAAGGGCAAGCGAACCCCACAAGATACGGTAAAGGATTTCATCACCTTTTCCGTGGCCCACAAATCACGAACTTGAGCATAACGTTTACCCACACAAAATTAAAAGAAACTAGACTTTAAGCCTTAAGGACTTCGCGCTCACTAGGAGAAGTTAATTGTATTTAGAAGCTTGCTTAACGGTATATTGTTTACGGGGTGTCTAGGAAAGTGTTAACGGCGAAACCGCCAAAAGAGAAAGGGTTATTTAATTAAGGAACTTCGCGAAAGCGTTGGAAAACCTCCCATTATCTCTGCACTTACCTGGCCTCATGATCAGTGTATCTTGAGCCTGTTTCTCGACACAGTTTTACTTCGACAATCAAGTTCTCGAGCAGGTCTAGTTGGCCTAGGTGAACCCTAGAACGATTAGGTGTGTGGTATTTTTGTGTCGTGATTATTTTTGTCCATATTTTTTGTGTATATTTCATTCTTTTGCTAACAACTAACTAAAAAATAAATTAAAAAAAAATCACTTTCTTTTCCCCCTCCCTTTTTCTCTACCTTTCTCTCTTTCTCTCTTCATATCATTGGTACCCCACCTCGCAAAACTCTTGCCGAACTTTGGTACCCACAACCAGACATTACTTCATACGGTTCTTGCTTTGGCCGAACGTCGAACGACCCATCCATGCCCAAAATTTCGTTGAGAGATCGGATAGACGCGTCTAGGACGAACAACTGGACCCCGCAATCCACTTCGTATCAACCGTTTCAAACATTCACCCCTTCTTGCGTTGATACCCCTTTTGAAAATCCAGTTGTAACCCCGAGACCTATGTCTATTGCTGAACATATTGAACAATCTCATAGCCGATCTTTCACTCCTTTCCCCACTTCAAATTCTTTTGATCAACAATTCCTTTCACCTTCTTATCCAACTGTTGATCCTACTCCTGTCCAACCATTAAATTCCTATCCATCCTACCCGTCTTTTACACCTTCCCTAGACATTGCTTCCGAACCGCCATTTGGGAATTTTCAGTATCTAAACAACTTTGAATCTTTTACTGAAACCCCTTCACAACCCATGTCTAGTCTTGAGCAAACTTTGGAAGAATTTCGGGTAGCTTCACGCCAAATGGAGGAAGTAAATGCGTCCATGGCCGCCCTCCTACAATCTTATGAACCGGAAGCTAGTTTTCAACTAGCTCCATATTTTCCAATGTATGATGAGGCGGCAGGACAGGCTGTGAATTTGAGTGGAGAGAGTGAGATGTACCCCCTTCCAAATCAAACCTACCCGTCCCAAATTGAATCCCACAACTCCGGTTTTGAATCTCTATCTAGTGTTCCCAACGATTCGTCAATTGAAGATAGAATGATTAATGAGTTGTGCGACTTTGTAGTGTTTGATTTACCTGATTGTGAAGGGTCCCTTCCAAGTGAAACCATACCTAATCCTTTTGACCTCTACACCTCCATCTTAGAACCAGAATCGATTAATATCCATGCTTTTGATGAGTTGTCTGAGAATATTGATTTTCACTTGATTGAGGATATTGACGCTGGGAATATTTTGGATGATGAACCCGTAGATTTGGCTGAGTTTGTCTCTTCAAATCATCATCCCGAGTCCTTAAATGTTTTTCCCGAACCCCATATGCGTCTTGATTTTGAAGAAATATGCATGGATGAGCTTAACTTTGAGGAAAATTTTGAGGATATTTTTGAGGATGAAACAGTTCTAGATGATGAGTCGGATCTTCCAATTCATCCTGTTCCTTTCACTGACTGTGTACACCCTCCAAAACCCTTAACCGATACACCTCAACCACTTCCCTCAACCCTTTCCATCGTTCCGACCTTGCAAGAACCCGTACCACTTTCATTTACTGTGTCTGGTTTACCAAGTTCGGCGTACCCATGGTTTCTCACAAATATTGAGGAATTTGACCCCATTTCTCGACGGGTAAATATATTAGCACAATCTCTTTTCACACATCGGTCATCACAAATTGTGCTAATCTATTTACTCCATTTGCACCCTCAAGTTCGTATTCCATTTCTTTTTTCCTTCCGCCATTCTTCTTCTTATCTACCGAGACCGCATTCCACTTCTCTCTACATACGGTCTCGTGTATTCTCCATTTTCTTCCTCTTCACCTTCTTTCACCAGCCGCTGCTTTATCACGATAAAATTTTTGAATGGTTGGTGCTCACTTTTGGCATGTGTAAGGCCTTGTATAGTTTGATACTGTTCTTTCCCCCCTAATCCTGAATTTCAACGCTTAACAGTGGAAACACTGTTTTACTTAAGTTTGGGGGGGACACTTTTTTTGTATATATTTTTGGTTTTCTTTGTTGTATATAATTTGTTTTTAGGAGGAGCGCCGACAATTTTGACCCTCTTGGTATAGCCTGACAGTGAGGACAATGTCAAGTTTAAGTTTGGGGGTGTGCTCGGTAAGCTTTCTTCCTTCGCATTCATTTGTATATTTTGCATTTGCATACCTAATTTAAAAACCCATAAAAATTTAAAAAAATTTCCAAAAATATAAAAACTTTGTCGTCAAGTTAGCTAATAGGGTAACTTAGATCTTTATTCCGAAAGTTTAGTCGATATGATAGAAATAACTAAATTCTAGGCTAAGGAATTGAAAACCCTAAAAATAACCCTCATTCTGTCTAACTCTGGTAAGTATATGTCCTTACAATTTTTGAGTTCAGTTCTTGAGTTAGGTCAAGATGAAGGGAAAGTATTGATGCCTTACTGGAGGATAAGTCTGAAAAATAGTTTCTTTTCTTGAGTTCAAATTTAGAGAGTATATACCCTACAAACTGCACTTACACGCACCTTGAAACTTGGGATAGTAGAGGATACCTAGAAATACTCTTGCCTGAAAGCCTAGTATGAAAGAAAAAACGGTATTTGAAGCTAAACACCAAAAGAGCATAGTGAAAAATATATCCGGTCTTGAAAAAAGAAAAAGAAAAAAAAATAGAATAAAGTCAAGACCTGGAAACTGCTATTTACGCTTTAAGTTCACACATTCAGTAACCGGCCGTTAGTGCCTCAAGAAGCATTAATAGTCGCATGAAAGGTGTGTGAGCAAATCCGTCCATCCCTAATGAAAAGAAGTAGTATTAGGTATTAGGGCAAGGGTACTATAGCTTGAATTGAATTCTCAAGTCTAGGAGTAAAAATATACACACACGTAGGGGTATACAATCGATATTTGGATAAAAGATAGAAATAAAGAATAAGACTTGTGTTTTATGTAAAGTTGATAAAAATCCCTGATTTGAGGCCTCACTTTAGAAGGAAAACTCAGGAGATCCAAGGTTAAATAAATAGGAGGTGTGAAAATTAAGGGTTGGATATTTTTAACTTAGGATGATAGAGTTTCTAATGTAAATACTAAACTGTAGGAGTAGAGTCGATGTTATCTTATAAAACTAGCTTGACGGGATTTTATGGGTAGTATCCGCTGAAAACCCTCAGGAGACAACGCTCCTCCTACTAGGGACACCTAGAGGTTTAACGGCTTGTTGCACACGCTCAGTGCAATCGCGTTCCCTGCGAAAGTGCGGTTATCATTTTATTTTTTTGTGAATAATTGGTTTTGCTCGGGACGAGCAAAAGATAAGTTTGGGGGTATTTGTTCATCACAGAATATTGCATTTTATACCGCCCATTCTTACGCTCATGTGTTTATAGGTAGGTGCTTTTAATCCGTATTTGTTACATGTTTACAGAATACAGGTTTCCGGTACAAATACTGCAAATCAACACTAAAACTCCACAGTTACGTCAAAATACAGAACATCTGTCACAGACAGATAAAAGCCGGGTTTCTGTCATCCGCATCCGTCTAGTACCGCTTACCAGTTAAAAAGGGCAGGACGAAAACAGTCGTCATTTCTGGTCAAGCGTGGGGCCCACTGAAGATATTCAAAGATGCGTGGGCCCACTAAAGATATTCAAAGATGTGTGGGACCCGAGGGAGTAGAATGTCAAAAGTGTTGAAAAGTAAAAGCCATCTATGTTGACTCTGGAAACTGAGGAAATCGTGGAAAGATATTGAAATTCTGTACATATATAACAGCAAAGGACAGGAAACCAGGGAATGCCACAAAAGCCAAACACCCAAATCACCAATACGGCCGCGGATGCACGGCCAATAGGGGGTATTGGCTGCGCATCCGCGACTATGTAGGGCCCTCTCTGCACCAACTTTCATGGGTGTTTTGGTACTTTCATTTATGGACTGCTGGTTGCCCTAGAACTCCATCCTACTGCCTATAAATACTCCAGATCCGAGCTTAACCAAGAGAGCAATTCTTGAGTTTTTTCTTAGCTTCTTTTTTGTAGTTTTCTTCTTTCTTCTTCTTCTTCCTTCTTCCTCCATGAAATTGTAGTGAGAGCTTTTGAGTGGGAGATTAATGAAGATGAGGGTTTTGTATCTTTCTTGTTAGTTTGGCTCCCCTTGAGATTCTTGCTTTCTCTTGCTCATTCAACCTCTTCATTGAGCTTGAATGGTTAAGGGTTAGTTATTGATCTCAAGGGTCGTATTTTCTCTCGGACTAGCACTTCATTTCACATGCGTTCTCTACCCTTCCCTTGATCTTGCAAGCTCTTCATTGAGCTTGCAAGTTTAAGGGTTGGCTATTGATCACATGCTTGTCTTGAGTCCTAGTTCCGTATTCTTTTTATCGCTTTTTACTTACTTGCAATTTATTACCTTGTCTTTAATTACTTGCAATTTATTTCATGCATTTAAATTCCTTGTACTTTAATTACTTGTATCTTTTCTTTTCTTTGTTCTTTTCTTTTTGTTCTCTTTTGTTCATTTTGTAAATGTTGTAATTATTGTTATTGTTAAGAAGAAATACGGTATTATAAGTTAACATTTCTTTGCCAATTCCTTTTCCCATTATTTTCCATTTGAACTTCGCCCAAACCATACGCAAGCGCTCCGTTAGGCACCGTACCCTGACAAGGTAACGGTGATTCCTAACCGCGACCGGTTGCGTTCGGTTTGGCCGGAGGCGAAAGCAAGAGACAAGAACGGAAGGACAAGGGTAAATAAGCCGGATTCCACGAATACCGCGCTTAAATCCCCTAATCCACGTTGTTGCCGATTGTCTAGCTTCAATTGGTCAAGACTCGGCTCAAAGGTTTTGAGTACGAATTTCTTAGCTTACAATCTCGTATCTTTTCTTAACAACCTTATACTTGCAGATAAACACATAGGTTAGACTGAACAAACATACATATTCTTTATTGACTCGTCTAAGACAAGAAGGTAAGATAACACCATCTCCCTGTGGACCGACCCGTGCTCACCGGCTAGCTGCATAGCGACACTGTCCTGATCGCGGTTACACTTTAATTCTTTGAACATCCGATACGCCAAAAGCGTGCGATCAATATACATATACATATATGTATAAAGCCAGGGCTTAATATGAGATGCGCATCTATATGGGATACGTATCAATGTGGGGGTATGCACATCAATATGGAAGTGCATCAACATGAGGGTTAGGACATTCCATGTCTTGATGAAATTTCATATCTTTTATCAAGTTGGGACGAGAAAGGAGTTGTTGGTTGTTGGGACCCGCCACCTCTCTGAAGACTTTGAGGAATTACAACAACGTATATCATAGATGTGGAAAGATGTACCCTTGAACCAAATCTTGTATATGAGGGAAAAGATCATGTTGGAACGGAGGATCGTCAGTCTTATATAAGACTAAGATCAATTTGGATAACTATATGATTTGAGGATCATTAGTCGTATATGTCACTAAGATCAGCTTGGATGAAAGATCATTAGTCGTATATGAGACTAAGATCAATATGCGTATCATGGATAAAAGATCGTTAGTCATATATGAGACTAAGATCAATATGGGTATCATGGATGAAATATCATTAGTCATATATAAGACTAAGATCAATTTGGATGGCATTGATGAAAGATCATTATCGTATATGGGACAAAGATCAATTTGGACATCATTGATATGTTGATCAATGGATCATATATGAGAAGCATAAGTTTTTATATTTAGTTTATTTTAACTAACTAGTCAAGTAAAGGCTTGTTGTCTATATGTGCATATGCATATGTGCGCATGTACATGTATTATCTTTAATAAGGGTGTGCACGTGCATATCACGTGGGTTGCGCACTTGCTTGTGATCGGGGCTACGCATGTGCATATCACGTGGTTCACACTTGTTTTTCAGGTGAAATTTCCATACGTGCATGTATATATGTGTGCATCATATTTCATTTGCGTACACGTGCATGTCACGTGACGCGCATGTCTTCATAAGCGGCATTCATCAATTGCGTTCACGTGGATAACTCGTGATGCGCATGACTTCATAGGCAATGTCCATCAAGTGCGCACACATGAATATCACGTGATGCGCAAGTCTTCATAGGCAATGTTCATCAAGTACGCACACGTGGATATCACGTGATGCGCATGTTTGCGTAAATGATTTTTATCACATGCGCATTTAGTTTGGGTGCACATGTTTGCAGAAAGCAAAGGCTTTCAAAAAAAAGCAATGGTTTCTGTTTTTTGATTTTCTGGTAATGATATCATCACAAGACCATTTTTATGTTCATGGTCGATTCGTATTTTGATTAGAATATCGTATTTTTAAGATCGATCTCTCATAAAAGTGTGAACTTTTATATGAGAGCGATCGAACATGAAATCCTTTGATTTCTTTTGTGATGAATCAATGGATTCGATGAAAAACGAAAGCTTTTCTGAAAGAAGCAATGACTTATGATGAAAGAGAAAAAAATTCTCTTTTATATCTTCACCTTTTTTCTTTTCTTTTTTTGGATTGAAGGAGATGAGTTTTCTTTTTGCAGAAGCTTATGGGGGGTCTGCTCTTCTCTAGATTTGATCTCATGGGCCCTTTATATAGGGCATGAGAAAACTCAATTAGTTTGAGAGAATCTCTCATTTAGAGATCTCAATTGATTTCATAATCAAGTGGTGATCTTTAATCAGTATTGGATGGAGATCATGGATCTTAACAGAAGATTTTTCTTCTAATTAAGGACTAAACTCCTTATTAACAAGATTTATTTCTTGTTAAAAGCGTTTGCTTCAATGAATGTACTTGCGCACTTGTGATCTTTGACACATGCGCACGTGCATTGCACGTCGCACATATGATTCAACTTTGGCAATCTTGCCAAGTGCGCATGTATAGGTGTGCACAATTTGGACCGAGTCGTTTGACTTATGCACACGTGCATTGCACGTCAGACATGTGATTTAAGTTGGCAATCTGGCCAGTTGCGCATGTATAGGTGCGCACAACTTGAATGGGAACAAATGTACACTTTGAGCCAAAAAAATCAGCGGGTACAACATTCTTGTTGAAACGCAAAATCCAAAGTTGTGAGAATTTTAGAGAGTATAGGGACAAAGTAGAGAACCGGATATTGGAAGTATCAAGTATCTTCGAAGAGTTCGAAGATGTAGATTATTACGCCAGGTATTCCGTAATGAGAATATGATTCTCTCAGATTGCTCATGTAACAACCCTAATTTTCCTATACACTTTTCTATACATTTTTTTTTTCAAAATCCATAAAAGAGTATTTTAACCTGAGCACAATATATATGTAATTATTTTGTTTTTAAATAACTCTATTTTTTAGTGTACATAAAATTGTTTTAAAATTAAAGTATACTTGGGGTATTTAATGTTGCTGTTACCGCTTTAAGTAATTATTTCACACCATAATTACAAGAAGGAGCTTGGAGCTCATTGGTATCACCTTGCACTGCTGAACCAAGCCACCAGAGTTCAAATCTCATATCCCGTATTATTTTTAATATTGATTTTTTTTTAAACCTTTAGAATACCAAGAGTTTATACGTGCATATCTCACAAAAACCCCCACTACACCCAAAGATGTAACACTTCCAGGAGTTAGATGAACCGTCGGGGGGGATCGTGGCCGCTGGACTCGGCCGGGAATCGGACAACTCGGCCTTGACTCGGCCGACTCAGTGCTCCTACCGCGTCACGGCCGAGTCACCCCCGAGTTGGCCGATTCCGGCGACGGCCCCAACATGAAAGTTGTGTCTTTTCATATTCCTTATGCACCTGCAAAATTTCAGCCTCAGACCACTTCCAGAGCTCTTTAAAACCCCCAATTAGTCCACTTTTAATACATTTTTATTACATTTTATCACATTTTTATTTTAAACTTTTCATCTACCCTAACCCTAGCCTAACCCTATAAATACCAACCCTACACACCACCCTCTCACCCCCAAAATCCTAAGCTCGCTCTCTCAAAATTTCCAAGAAGTGCGTACTTTGAAATCAAGTTCGCGGCGAAGCTCCGACGAAATTCAGGCGGGAATTCCGGCGACGTTTTTAGAAACAACCGGCGACGAAGCAACGCCTCAGCAACTCCTTTAGTTCCCTACACTCCTTAGTATAGATCGAAACC
Organism: Agapanthus africanus; assembly: GCA_030015575.1. Lineage (NCBI taxonomy): Eukaryota > Viridiplantae > Streptophyta > Magnoliopsida > Asparagales > Amaryllidaceae > Agapanthus > Agapanthus africanus. The sequence goes on along the minus strand of CM057337.1, from coordinate 1,009,707,876 downwards.
CGTAAGTCCCATTCTATCCCCCTTTCTATTTCTTTAAAATACGAAATTACGAAACCCGACGGAATCAGAACAAATCCGATTTCCGACTCGGTCTTCTATAAAATTTTACTTCTAATCAATTCAATCATGCTTAAACATCTTATTGTTGACTATTAAACATTCAACGAATAATTTGAACAAGTTTTCTCACATGAAATGATAAACTTTCCAATCTATAGTATTTTTCACTTTAATACCATCATGTTTCGATTTCACATTTAACCCCTAAACTTTTCTATACATTTAAAGTAGAGCACGAGATAATGACCTACCTCCACACACACGCAAATACAAACCTAAATGAAATCATCAAAGAACTTAGAATACGATAAAACAAAACTTTCATTTAAATACCATATTCTTAATAAAATCATTCTTAAAAGTTTTAGATTTGATACACTTTTAAATAAATACCTCTTATTAGGAAATACGATAAGTTGTGGACATCGATCGTTTATCTAAACCTGACTTTGTGGTGTCTAGGCTAGGCAAGTGAGCTTAGGTAACTTTAAAAGGCCCGTTTCACGATTCGTGAGCGGATCCCTCCTTCCTCACTTGTACTTACCTGGCCACAATTGGCGGTGAAGAGACGATTTGAGGCTTCTAACAACTTTTCGTTTAGACCATTTAGAAATAGGCTAGTTGGCTTAGGAAACCCTAGAATCTAAAATACGGAAAATTTACACCTTTGCAAATAAATACCTTTTTCTTTATAAAACCGTTTTCTAAAGGATTAGTATTTACAATCTTTGCAAAGCGCCGCTAGAACCCACCTTTGGGGAACCCCTTAGGGATAGTACGGTTTATCGTGCACTCTCGGGCTTAGTAGTGCGAGATTCAGACCTCCGCAAGGAGCATTCGGTCTTGAAAGGTTTAAAATACGACATCTTAAGAAAATGAGATTTTTGGAATATAAAATATTTATTAAAATTATTTTTTTGTATAAACATATGTATATTTATCATTTAAATATCTATTTTATTATAATATAAATTTTCCACCTTTTCCTAAAAATCATAAGAATATATTTTACACTAAAATACCATGAACTTCAAATAATCAATATTACAGATAAATACCCTTATTTATAAAATTAGGACATTTTCACTAGAAATGTCATAACATAAAATCCACCATCATTACAACTCTAAAGACGAACAATAAATACTTGAGGTGTATTTTGAAAAGTATATAAAAGTATTTTTACATAAAAACCCCTCAAGTTTTATAAATTACCCTAAGGACCCTAACAATTATAAGACTTCGATTCACATTTCTGATTGTCTGACTCGGGTTTGAGTCTGATTAATCTGACTTGAATATGATTCAAGTCAATTTATAATCTACAAAATTCCAGTTCAATATGAACACATGAATCCATGAATACAATTATCAATTTATACAACTTGACTGAACCGAACCATGGATATATATTCCTTTTACATGATTCTCAGTATTCCATTTACATGACTATACGGTTATAACCGTTTCCTGATATCATGGTTTCGGTCAGTCGGTCAATCAATCATACAACCAATACAATTTACAAGATAACAATACAAACAAGACATCGTGGGGATTAAGGGGTAGATTGGTACGGAAGATGTTAAAAGTGGCACGAGACGGTTAGATTTAAGACATCTAACATGAATCCAATTGCCGTTGTTCCGGGTCTTCTAACGGAGCCTTGTACTCTATATTCCGTTTGCCCTGGTCTCTAGCATATAAAGACCCCTCTTGTATACACTGGCATTCTTCTGTACCAAGCTACAAACAACAGAGTTAATACAATGTTACAACAATATAATACAACATTAAAATCTACTCTCTCTCTCCTACTCTTTGTTTAGTTCTCCCTTATCTTTGGGACTTACCGAGCGGCCTGTTTGCTGACGACATTCTATTTCTTTCTTCTTTGAATGTCGTTAGGTGGTTTGGACCCGGCGGAGATCGAGCCATCTCAAGAAGACTTGGAGCAGTTTGCCGAAGACCCTGCACTTTAGTTCATTGTACACTTTTCCATTCAGTATTTTACATTTCCTGTCATGCCACTGTTTAGGCATCTTTTTATTTCAGTTGTATTTCCTTCATGTATTGTACAAAGAATGTTAATAAATAAAAGTTGCTGTTCTTTTTATTTCTTGTCTCTTGTGTACTTATTTTATATTGCTTAGATACGCTTAGCGTATGTACTTCTGAGTATATACGTAGTGGACCTCGTCGCGTCCCCTTCACCGTACACTGGGAAGCGGGGCGTGACAGCTCATCCGAGGGTGCGCTCCATGATGAGTGGTGCTGAGAAGCCTCTATTGACTTTAACAAACCTTAATAACTCCGCATATTTACTAGGTAATCTCAGCCATCCGAGAGATACTTTGGTTTGCTCGTAGACGGTGACAAGGATAATTGCATCATGTGATGATGACTCTGCTAGTAATCAGCAGGCCATAGGGAGTAGTGACTTCCGACTGATGGCTGAATGTTAAATTATCCAGAATGGACTCCATGCACTGCAACAAAGTATGTACTTTGTTAGGTACTTCTGATGGGGTAAAACCCATTGGGGCAAGTACATCTTTCGAGATCATTGCAATTGGAAAGAAAGTGGTCTTTTAAAGCTAGGACTTGTAGTAATCGGTATTCATCAAATTCCCAATATGGATTTTGATGATACTGTTGGATATAGTGCCCTCAGAGTCAATTATTGGATCACAGGCACGTGATTGCAATGATTGGATGACCTATACCGGTAGGACAGTCTTAATCAAGATGATAGTATGCTATCCGGTTTATCTTTATCATCGTGTACATGCTTTAGGTGACATTACAGGTCACTATTGCACGTTGATAGAGCCCATAGGATTCTTTCTTGACGGCCAGCAGTATGATGGCGATCATATACGTAGGAGCTGGGGTCTATAAGCACATCCTTAAAAAGTCCCTAGTCGTGGGAGTTTCGAGACTGGGCATCGATACTCCATTAGTAGACTAGTGTATACAGTCGAGACCCCGACGAGGGGCGGTGGCCGGTCTCACAAGCCATTGGTGTCAGTTGGATCACCTAAGATGTATACAGGTGCTCATTGGGTTATGAATACACCGGACAGGACTCGCCGAGAACATGCTAGTTGGTATTATACCTGATGTCAGATAGCAGATCCCTGGTGACATGTGTACAAGTTATTTCATCGACCTGAGATCGTCATTTGTCTCGTGTGAGTTACCACTGTGCTTTGATTATTACCCTACCATGGCTCAAAGGAGTCGTGCAAACAGGTTTTAGTTGGGTACAATCCCGAGCCAAATGGAGGTAGTGAGCGGATCGGCATGGGATTCGTCTCTCCCGGTATTGGGGGTGAGATCGCGCTGTGTCTAGGAGAGCCATTACACTAAGTCCTTGGCCAAGGCAGAAGATTTACTGGTAGGTATTCCAGTAGTATCTCAGGGTGTTCTGGGCTACACTCCGACACGACTTGTACCGCTTTTGGGGGTCTGACTTTTACCAACCCCCTAGGCCCGACATGCGATGCCCATAGACGAATGGACCGGACTGTACGGATATTTTCACTGACAGGCTCAGTAGTGTGTCTAGATGAGTTCGCTTATCAGCCTCCCTTTTGGTCAATACCTGGTAGCCCGTTACGTACAGCTAGTACCACTGACGTGCTAGTGGTTAAATCCACAGCCAAAGTATTGACGAGTCTTTAGAGTCCCCCACAGAAAGTTTCTCAAGTTTCGGGCGAAACGTTGTAGAGGCCGTATGGATTTATGGCAGGGTTCGAACGTACGCGTGCACTTGTGCACGTGTCATGGTTCGGAGGGATAATACTAGCGGGCTTGGGTTTAAGCCGGATCCTAGTATTATACAGTGTAGATTGTGTCTCATTGCATTTGTATTCGGTTGGAATACAAATGCGGGTATGTATATACAGTCGCAGGGTTGTTCTGTAATTTGTTGCCGGATCGCTTTTTGAAGTTGCCAGCTTGCTTTCTCTTTTTGGCCAAATTCCTTTTCTATTGTTCTTTAGCTGAATTTTCCTTGGAGGGGGTTCCTTGCAAAAGTGGCTTCACTAAATGCAGGGGTTTTTTTGTGGTTCAGTTTCTGGAAGCACTTGAGTGCTTTTGTTTGAGCTTTCTTTCTTTTCTGTTTTATTCTTGATTGAGGTGATGGTTTTGTGTGGTTTTTTGTAGCCTTTTTGCATATGATCACCCCACTCTCACTTGCTCTTGTGCTCGCCTCCTTTCTCTCCTTGATATGGCCGAGCACCATTTTGGACAGCCCTCTCTCTCTCTCTTGGTGTGGAAAATGATTCATTTTTCATTTGCACTAAAATTCCTTAGTTGATCTCCAAAGCTCATTTCACCACCTCCACTCCAAAAGGCAACTTCGATTAACCCTCGTTACAAAGCGTTCTACACTTATTCTACAGCAATCTTGGATACGTCAGCTAGCAAACTTCGTGTCCGAGTTGCCTCGGTTCAGAGGCGGGAGCCCGTAAAAATACTTCTTGATGTGGTGCCCTTCCGACGAGGAGACCGAGATCGGAGATGCCGCGAGGAGCTAGGGATGGTAGCCGAAGACCGAAGGACATGGATCGATCAGTATAGCCTTTCTACCCTCCTCTAGTTTGCTAGTTATAGGTTAATGGTTCGATCCGGGATTAAAGTCTGCGATAGCGCCGGTTTCAAGTTTAGAAAAAGTTTTTGTTTCCGTATTTTGGTCTCGGAAAGACGGCCGGGGCGCTACCGTAGACTTACATGGTATCAGAGCCACGTCATTATCCTTTACTAGCTTGTTCTAACGTGTTTAAAATATCGATCGATCAAAATTTCCGAAACCACGTTTTCATTTTCTGAGTTTCTGTCGAATTTTTTTTGTGGTCTAAAAATTATTTTGGGTATGTCAGAAAATCAGGCATGCGTTTTTAAGACCTCTGTAGAAATTTGGGAGCACGAATCCACTGGAGCGCCGCGGAACCGCGGCAATAACCACGTTTTGGCCACGGTTCCGCCGCCGTTATATGGCTTCAGTGCACCATTTTTCTTGTACTGGTCTTTTGTGTGAAAATGTGGTTTCTGGAATATTTTGTTTGGGCCCAGATTTTGTTTGGGTGCTGGATTTGTGCTTGGGGCCCACTTTGGAAAATTTTGTCGATCGAAAATTTTAAATATGTTAATTCACAGTGCTTACTTTATATCTGCGACCGTGAATATCATTTGATCGGTAAATCTTGTCTAATTGCTATAGCCCTTTTAGACAGATTTGCGAACGTGAAATTCACGTTGATGTTCTGTGTTGTGCTGTGATGTTGTGGATTTTTCGTGGTGGATAGCTTGGTGCAATGTTAGTACAGTTTGGTATTATTTATACATTTATTATTGCGGGGCGAGCGTCCGACATGTGGACTGCCGTCACCGCCTGTTTGTATATTATTCTTTTGGGGCACGACCAGGCTGAGGTCGATGTACTCGTTATATATATATATTTTACTTTCTGTACTAGGATTACCCCGCGGAGGGGTGCACGGGTAGCCGGGTTCTAGAGGGCAACGGGCCCGTATCTCATGGCTTTGAGACGGAGGGGGTTTCACTCTAGAATTGGCGGGCTATTCGCCGCACTCGTAGGGGGGAGGGGTGCTCAAGTTACCGGATTCCGTGAAGTGTTGGGTGGTCCATTCACTTTATTGAAGGGGGCTGCCTCGCTTCAGGTTTTGACGGGTAACTTGCCGCGCCCGTAGGGGTCTAAGATTTCATTGCACAGGCTATCCACACGACCAGGAGAACGTCGGGTTTCACTTGCGGCTCAAAGGAAACCCGGGGATCCCAGATTATCTGTATTGTTCTGTGTTGCTTATTACTCTCTGTGATGTTGCATTTTATCACGCCTCGAGCGATTATTATATATTGATATATATACTAGTAGATGTTGTATATGTTTTACACCCGCGCTAGTCCAGTCCCCACTCTGTCGTTAGTTAAGTAACCTAACGGGTGATGACGAGACCAAGTGGTGAATGCGGATGGCATATACGTACATCATATTTTTGTTCTTTTGTGGTGTGATTAATTGATGGGACTGCATTGATTCGGATCTATGCAAGCTAAACAAACCTGTTTGATGTTGTTGGAACATTTTTCAAAAGGCTGTTATTGCAAGGACGTTCTCTTTTGTTTTGCACGGTGGTATTCGGTTATGAATATCCAGCACCTCAGTCGACGAGGCAAGGGCCGAGATCCCTTCACCGGGAGTGACCCTTGGACAGAAGTTTGCGTCAGGATTATAACTTCACTATAGTCGATTACTTTTTGCTTTGCATCGTGGTATTCAGTTGGAATATCCTGCACCTCATTCTACGGGGAAAGAGCCGAGATCCTTTCACCGGGAGTGACCTCTTTAGCAAAGGTTTTCGCCACTATATTTTTATAAAAAGCTATCTGGTTCCTTCAACGATATCAAGTTCATTACGTTAAAGGTTTTTCGCCAAAAACCATTCGTAGCCCTCCGTCATTTCAGACGGGTAGCACTTAGTATTCATGCTATGTTTGTTAGCCTTCGTCAAGGCATAGTGAATGGTAGTGCTTGTTACCTTTCTGCTGCATCGATAGATGCGTTGGTTTGGGAAAGTCGTATAGTCTTGTTGGCCTTCGTCAAGGGCTTGTACGGGTGGGTTCAAATTAACCTGGACAATGACGGGTAGAACTTGATATGTGACTTATGATTTGTTGGCCTTCATCAAGGTCATAAGAGCATGGGGTAAAAATCACATCGGGAGTTTCTAAAGAAACTGAAACTTGCCAGATATGCGCATACCTTCTGGAGTATGATAACGTGAGTGGATTCCATCACGTTTTCATGCGATGATAGTTGGATCCCGATTCCCACTGATGAGTTGGTTTACTTCTCGGGTGATCCCGACTAATTCTTCTTTCAGGTTTGGAGGAGAATTTGAGGTTACAGTAGGAGGTTTCCTGATTAGATAAATTGATAATCATTCTGATCTAGGTTAGAGTGCACGCTGAGTGTTTTTTCTCTCTCTCTCTCTTTGGCAGCGACCATGACCCGACCCTAGACTATGACTCAGTGACTAAGTTGACCGAACCTTCTTAAAACACTGGCTTTTTGATTGTTAGAGTTGCATACCTCATTGCCACTCCTACTTTTACCCTTTTCTCTAGAACATCCCGTATTACTACGAACGTCCACTTCCATTGGATAAAACCATCGTATGGTTATATACGAACTCGAAGGAACTTGTTCCAAATTCGAGGATGGTTTCTGGTTCTGGAGAAAATGAATAGGACTATTCAGTTGTCTTTTCCTTTTACCTTCTCTCAGGCTGCGAGTGCTCCTAGGATTAGGACAGTACACCTATTACGCTAATTGGATAGTCTTCTTCCAAACCATAGGCAGGTGCCGAACGGTGGGGAATGAAGAAAACCAATTAGCCTAACGAAGGTGTACAGAAGGTATTAAGTAAAGACAAATAAAGGGATTAGTAAGAGGGCAAAGTAAATTGCGACTGCTATTCACGACAAAACCAAGTATTTCATCGCCACTCCTACTTCACCTTTGTATTTCTCCGGAACAACCCATATCACTACGAAGATCCACAGTTATTTGGATACTCCATCGTATGGTTATATACGAACTCGAAGGAACTTGTTCCAGTTGAGGGATGGATTCTGGTTCAGGAGAAATAGGAATAAGGTTTATTCAGTTGTCTTTTATCTTCACCTTCTCTCAGGTTACGAGTACTCCTAGGATTAGGAGAGTACACCCATTATGCTTATTGGATAGTCTTCTTCCAAACCATAGGCTGGTGTCGAACGGTAGGGAAGGAAGAAAACCATTTAGTCTAAAAGGGTGTACAGAAGGTAATGAATAAAGACATATAAAGGGATTTGGAGAGATGGCAAAGAAATATACGGTTACAGTTGTGAATCTGATAATGGAAGGGGCAATACTAAGAATACCCAGAAACCCCTTCGAAACATTTACATGTTTCAGTTTCACTGTGTACTGTTAAAAGAAAACTGATTTCCCAATTAGTCCTTACTCCAGGGTATGTATTTACCAAATTTGATTCTCATATCTGTATGGTTTTACTGATGATGAGTGGGAGTAAGTTATTGGGAATTGGGTGATCATCCTCATTATATCAAGATTCGTTGTAATTGGTGATATTTGAGAAAATCGCCTAGGTTGTTTGCCGGACGGCAAATATTTGGTTTTGAATATCCGTTGTTATGCACCAATTTCAAATTGATATATCTGTACGTTTATTTTTATAAAGTGAGATATAACTTTTTGAAATTATGTCCATGACATTTACCTATATCAGTGGATGGTTAGGTAAGGAGCATTAAACAGCGGTGTAATTCTTCTTAACCATAAGTACAGTTTTCAACCTACGACACACAGGGAATGAGTTATTAGACTCATGGGACTTATACAGAGTATTGTATGTTGTCCGGTGTCCATTTGGACAGAGGGGTTGGTACCCGTACTATATTCTGTTTACTTGTGACTTCTTTAGTTCTTAGACATGTGTTTCGTAGAAATGCAAGGTCTAAGTTTAGAGAAGTTATAGGTATAAGAATAAAGTAGAGAATCAGGTGTTGCAAGTATTAGGATTCTTCAAGGTGATCGAAGATGTAGATACTTGTGTATGGTATTCAGTTGATAGTAATGATTATGAGAACTTACTTCTCTTTCAAGTTACTCATATCTGCATGTATTCCTATGTTGAGTAATACTGATCGGCCTCTCTCCATTTAGCTGACATGCACTGGAAACAGCTGCATGATTTGAATCTGGTTCCAATTAAATCAGTGCCTCTGTTTCTATATTTGATATAGAATAGTTCATATCTTAACAATGTTAAGGTACGGGGAGTTGTCCAGCTTATGCTTAAAACCAGACTCTGGATAACTCAAGGCACGTTTCTGTAATGGTTTTTTATGGGTTGACCCGGGCTATGACGAGGGTTGACTTTCTACTACCTGGAATATCAATAGTGATATTGTTCTTGACTCGCCACAGTTTTAATAATAATGGATTTTTTCAGAAAACAGTAGTGGGAGTATGGTAGAACTGGAAGTGATTCCAGAACCACAAACGATTACTGAAAATTTGATAAGAACCTAAAGATTCAATATGGTTTGACATTCCATTGGCCACTCCGCAAATATGGTGGGTAACCTCAGGAACTCGAGAGGTACTTCGGTATGCTCAAGGACGGTGACAGAGAGGTTCTTATTTACCCAGACTTGCCATTGCTGTTGTTCCAGACTGTGAGACCCGGCAGGAAGATGAGTATAGCGTCGTTCTAAACTAGCTTTAGAAGTGTACATGTATATGACTCTGCCAGAGGGTTGTCGTAGTCAGTGGGAGCAGCGGAAGCATAGTGGAAAAGTAGCTTATGTCTATTTATGGACTAAAGCAGATATAGCGGAGATAGATCATCTATTTCTGATGTGACATTCTTAGGTTTGACTTCATCAGAATAGGGGATGGATCTGTTAAGAAGGTAGTAGGGTGTGATGTCCTGGTATTTGGATGACATACACAGAGTAGGAAGTGAAATTCCTATACTACGATCGGTTATACTTTGGTTGTCACACAGTGGTTTCTCCACAAAGGACATGGATTTTATATCAGACATTCTGGTTAATAGATCTATGGTTTTAGATCTAGATTTGGGTAGTTTCCCAATCTGGGTACTTAGACAGCATTCTAAAGGTGTTTTAGAATGGACGACTCCTGGCACGGTAGTGTACCTGCAGGTGATGGAGTCACCCTCTCTAAAGGTGTCTTACAGATTAAAGGGGAGAGGGATGTGCATGATTGACATATCACTTGCTTAGGCAATTAAGTCAATCATGAGATGTCAAGTACCACACCAGATGTCATTTTTGCACTAGCTGCAATAAGTTGATATTAATCCTATCCTGGAGAAACGTTCGGAAGCAGCTTTAGAACATAAGTAGATGTTCTAGGGATATGATAACAACAGCCTCTTTTAGGAGACAGTTATCATTCCAGGCTTCCAAGGTGACCTAGATGACAGAGTGACTGTCAGAGTTATATCCTTCCCTCTGACGAGGGGCAGTATTTTGGACAGGTGGTCCAAGCGGATACTGAGGGAGGTGTGGCGCAGGATACTGATTAAGTTCAGTTAATGATACAGTCTAAGAAGTTTGGATTTGGAGTTCATTTATGAACTAGGTCCCATCAGATATCCAGACATATTCTAAGACAGGTATTGCTCATTTCGGGAGATGGCTTTCTCCGCGAACTTGAGATAAAGAGAGACATAGAAAGAAACATCAGGGCGGATCCACTCACATAGGCTATTCCTCGAACGCAATAGTTTTGCAAACGGGCTTTGTGAGACTGATCAGTAGAGGAGTTGGGTGTTCGGTATCACACGGGCTGTGAGTATGCGACATCGCAATAATTATCCTTGAGTGCAAGTGGGAGATTGTTGGATATAGTGCCCTCAGAGTCAATTATTGGATCACAGGCACGTGATTGCAATGATTGAAGGAGGACCTATACCGGTAGGAAATTCTTACTCAAGATGATAGTATGCTATCTGGTTTATCTTTATCATCGTGTGCATGCTTTAGGTGACATTACAGGTCACTATTGCACGTTGATAGAGCCCATAGGATTCTTTCTTGACGACCAGCAGTATGATGGCGATCATATACGTGGGAGCTGGGGTCTATAAGCACATCCTTAAAAGGTTCCTAGTCGTGGGAGTTTCGAGACTGAGCATCGATACTCCATTAGTAGACTGGTGTATACAATCGAGACCCCGAAGAGGGGCGGTGGTCGGTCTCACAAGCCATTGGTATCAGTTGGATCACCTAAGATGTATACAGGTGCTCATTGGGTTATGAGTACACCGGACAGGACTCGCCGGGAACATGCTAGTTGGTATTATACCTGATGTCAGATAGCAGTTCCCTGGTGACATGTATACAGGTTAGTTCATCGACCTGAGATCGTCATTTGTCTCGTGTGAGTTCCCACTGTTTGATTATTACCCTACCACGGCTCAAAGGAGTCGTGCAAACATGTTTTAGTTGGGTACAATCCCGAGCCAAATGGAGGCAGTGAGCGGATCGGCAGGGGTTTCGTCTCTCCCGGTATTGGGGGTGAGATCGCTCTGTGTCTAGGAGAGCCATTACACGAAGTCCTTGGCCAAGGCAAGAGATTTACTGGTAGGTATTCCAGTAGTATCTCAGGGTGTTCTGGGCTACACTCCGACACGACTTGTACCGCGTTTGGGGGTCTGACTTTTACCAACCCCCTAGGCCCGACATGCGATGCTCATAGACGAACAGACCGGACTGTACGGATATTGTCACCGACAGACTCAGTAGGGTGTCTGGATGAGTTTGCTTATCAGCCTCCCTTTTGGTCAATATCTGGTAGCCCGTTACGTACAGCTAGTACCACTGACGTGCTAGTAGTTAAATCCACAGCCAAAGTATTGACGAGTCTTTAGAGTCCCCCACAGACAGTTTCTGAAGTTTCGGGCGAAACGTTCTAGAGGCCGTATGGATTTATGGCAGGGTTCGAACGTACACGTGCACTTGTGCACGTGTCATGGTTCGGACGGATAATACTAGCGGGCTTTGGTTTAAGCCGGATCCTAGTATTATACAGTGTAGATTTTGTCTCATTGCATTTGTATTCGGTTGGAATACAAATGCAGGTATGTATATACAGTCGCGGGGTTGTCCTGTAATTTGTTGCCGGATCACTTTTTGATGTTGCCAGCTTTCTTTCTCTTTTTGGCCAAATTCCTTTTCTATTGTTCTTTGGCTGAATTTTCCTTGGAGGGGGTTCCTTGCAAAAGTGGCTTCACTAAATGCAGGGTTTTTTTTGTGGTTCGGTTTCTGGAAGCACTTGAGTGCTATTGTTTGAGCTTTCTTTCTTTTGTGTTTTATTCTTGATTGAGGTGATGGTTTTGTGTGGTTTTTTGTAGCCTTTTTGCATATGATCACCCCACTCTCACTTGCTCTTGTGCTCACCTCCCTCCTCTCCTTGATATGGCCGAGCACCATTTTGGACAGCCCTCTCTCTCTTGGTGTGGAGAATGATTCATTTTTCATTTGCACTAAAATTCCTTAGTTGATCTCCAAAGCTCATTTCTGCACCTCCACTCCAAAAGGCAACTTCGATTAACCCTCGAGACAAAGCGTTCTACACTTATTCTATAGTAATCTTGGACATGTCGGCTAGCAAACTTCGTGTCCGAGTTTCCTCGGTTCAGAGGCGGGAGCCCGTAAAAAGACTTCTTGATGTGGTGCCCTTCCGACGAGGAAACCGGAGATCGGAGATGCCGCGAGGAGCTAGGGATGGTGGCCGAAGACCGAAGGACACGGATCGATCGGTATAGCCTTTCTACCCTCCTCTAGTTTGCTAGTTATAGGTTAATGGTTCGATCCGGGATTAAATTCTGCGATAGCGTTGGTTTCAAGTTTAGAAAAATTTTTTGTTTCCGCATTTTGGCCTCGGACAGACGGCCGGGGCGCTACCGTAGACTTACAGATACTGTTACTTCAAAGTTTGTGCTGAAGTCCATACGGATAAAACTTGACACTGTTACTTCTCTGACTGTGATATCTGGCACGAGGATGAATATAACGTTTTTCTAAATTATATTTAGAAGTATACGTGTATATGACTCTAGCATAAGGTTATCGTAGTCAAAGGGAGCAGCAGATAGCGTACAAGTTGCTTAAGTCTATTTGTAAACTAAAGAAGGTATAGCGGAAATAAATCATCTATTTTGATTTACGGTCAAAGTGTTTAACTTCATCAAACGATAGATGAACTTTGTAAGTGTAATAAGTAAATAGAGTCGAATGTCAAAAATTTCATGTTGGATATGAACGATATTCTTCTGATAGGAAATGGTGTTTCTATACTAAAAATCGGTTAAATAATTGTTGTCACGGATGTTTCTCCAGATTATAATCCAATCCAAGAGAAACGGAAGCAATGAAGAACATATGAGATGTTCTTGGTGTATGGTAATGACAGCCTCCTTCGGGAGGTGATTGCCGACTCCAGCTTCCAAAGTGACAAGGATGACAGAATATCTGTTGTGGGTTATACAGTTTACCCTCTTTTGAGGAGCATATTCCCCGTCGAAAACAGAGACGCGATCGCGTAGGTCCGTCTTGCCTGAATTTCGGGGCAGATGCTATTTGGTGCTATCTGTCCACCTCTCCGAAGATGCCAAGTTGATTTATGACATCATGTATCGAAGGTTAAAACGGATGCGGCCGATGTAGCAGACTTCGTCAGATTCCCCCTCATTTGAGGGGTTTTTGATTATGCGGACGCTCTTCCCTGCAAGTACAAGCCCCTGCAGTTAATTACGCTACCGCATCGCGGTAACCACTTTCTCCTTCTCCAAATGGTCACTTCGTGTCATGTGTGTTTGTTTTGTTTTTTGGTTGCCCGTGGATTGTATATGGAGACTAATTTATGTTGTCGCCCATAGGGCGTGGATTAGTCCAAATCCGTATTTTCTTAGATTTGGGTTTGGGGTTGGGTTTAAGGATGCGTTAGTCTCATTTGAGACTAAGATCAACTTAAACGTTTGTTAAGGATACGTTAGTCTAATTTTAGACTAAGATCAACTTAACAGGATCGTTTAGATCCAACAAAAGAGCATTTGGACTCTATTGTTTTAGTTTAGGGACTTTGCGGTCCATTAGTTTAAGGACATTACGGTCCAAGGTTAAGGACATCATAGTCCATGGGCTTAAGGACCCACAGTCCGAGGTTAAGGGCATCATAGTCCATGGGCTTAAGGACCCCACAATCCAGTTTAAAGACGTCATAGTCTATGAAATGTATGGTTGTCGGGACCCGTCACCTCTCTGAAGACGTTGAAGGATTACAACGACAAATATCAGAGGAGTAAAGAGATGTACCCTTGAACCAATTTTGGTTGAAAGAACTGTAGTCCAATTTGAGACTAAGATCAAAAGATTTATGAGCATATGGGCTCAATTAATCTGAATTAAGGACGTATGGCCAATCTTGGGCTAAATCCAATCAAGTTAAAATGTTTAACATTTACTTTGGGCTGTTGAGCATTCATTTGGGCTTGGCCCTTTTAACAATATTGAGCATTGACTTGGATTCTGACAATATTTTTGTCTTTTATTGAATTATGAGCATTCATCATAGCTCTGGGCTTTATTTGTAGAACAATTTATGTTCTTTTAGCGCGTACGTGGGGAGCACGTGGCGCGCTTGGCGTTTTGCGCCAGTCAAAGAGCGCAGAGCGCTAGTTTATGAGCGCATTACGCTTCTGCTGAGTAGCGCCCACGTGAGGAGCACATGGTGCGCTTGGCGCTAAGCGCCAGATGAAGAGCGCAAAGCGCTAGTTTATGAGCGTATTGCGCTTCTGATGGGTAGCGCACACGTGAGGAGCACGTGGTGCGCTTAGCGCTTTGCGCCAGTCCATGAGCGCATTGCGCTAATTTGTGAGCGCAAAGTGCTATTAGTTCAGTGGCACACACGTGCGGAGCACGTGGTGCGCCTGGCGCTGAGTGCCAGTCCATGAGCGCAAAACGCTAGTTCAAGAGCGCAAAGCGCTAACTGTTAAGTGGCGCACACATGAGGGACACGTGGTGCACTTGGTGCTGAGCGCCAGTCCAAGAGCGCAAAAGCGCATCTGATCAATTTTATGATCTTAGAAATAAATTCTCGTTTATAAGAGATTTTGTCTCAAGATTCTAAGAACAAAAGTTCTTATTTTGTAGACGATGTTTTGATCTCTTATGTTGATGAAAGGCTTTGCCTTTATGGATCTGTGATCCTTAAGAGAATTGAATAATTCTCCCCCTCCTTTTATGATGAGATACTATGATCTCTTTGTATAAAAGACCTTAGTCTTATAGATCTATGATCTGTGAGAAGAATTATGATCTTTTTTTAATTTTATGATGAGATCTTTTGATCTCTTTGTGAAAGACTTTGGTCTTGTAAATCTATGATCTTAAAGAAAGAAGTGAATTCTTCTTCTTAATTATGAGATGATTTCATCTCTCTGTTCGTTTTTTTTATCTTGAAGAAAATCTTCTTTTTCTGAGAGCTTGGCTTTTCTTTCTCAGATCTCTCAAAGTTTATAGGGGTTCCTCTGTATGTTTCTGTATATCTGAGACTTGAAGTGTTGGGGTCTTTCTATAGGGCAAGCTGATCAGTTCAATCAGTTAAGGAGATCTTTTCTCTAATTGATTTGGGGAGTTTCCCATCGTTGGATCTTTGATCCAAGGGCTTCTGATTTACAGAAGGCAATCTTCTTGTTTTTAACAAGATTGGAGAATTTCCTCTAAACAGAATTTATTCTGGGTTTTTGGTGATTTTTAATTACCATTGGATCATTGATCCAACGGTGCTCTGATTTACAGAGCACAATCTTTTTGTTTGGAACGATTTTGAGGAATCTTTCCTTAACAGAATTTAATTCTGATTAATTGATGATTTATCATCTTTCTTGGATCTCTGATCTGACGGTGAGGAGCTTTTAGTTCCAGTGCTAGCGCACCCGTGCTTTGCACGTGGTGCGCTGCTTAGAGGGCAGCGCACTTAGCGCTAGCGCACCCATGCTTTGCACGTGGTGCGCTGCTTAGAGCGTAGCGCACATGTGCTTTGCACGTGGTGCGCTACTTAGGGCGCAACGCACTTGGCGCTAGCGCACACGTGCTTTGCACGTGGTGCGCTACTTAGGGCGCAGCGCA
The DNA here is from genome assembly GCA_030015575.1 of Agapanthus africanus. Taxonomy (NCBI): domain Eukaryota; kingdom Viridiplantae; phylum Streptophyta; class Magnoliopsida; order Asparagales; family Amaryllidaceae; genus Agapanthus; species Agapanthus africanus. The sequence continues at coordinate 1,009,692,057 of CM057337.1, read as the reverse complement.
CTTGGCGCTGCTTCTGAAGCATTGCTTCCTTTCAAAATTTGAATTTTGAACAGAGCTTTGCTCTGATTGGGGAAAACAGAACAGTATATTGAAATAAGTTCTAAGAGAAATACTGAGGTGGTCGAGGCGCTTGATGATGATTGTGAATCAGCAAAGGATACCGCATGAGAATTCGCTGGATATAATTGTTCATTTATGAACATGATCCCATCGTCTGTTTAAGCAAATACTAAGACAGGTACCGCTCAGTTCAGGAGATATTTGATCTCCGCGAAGTTGGGATATAGGAAAAAAAAAAGAGAGAAGCGTTGTGCCAGGTCCACTCATTGAGACTAGTTCTTGAACACAGTTTGCGAAACTGTTAGTATAAAAGTTGGGTATGCGATACCGCAATAATTAGCTTTAAGTGCAAGTGGGAGATTGTTGGATATAGTGCCCTCAAGGCAATTACGTAATTGCAAGATGGCAATTACGTAATTGAAGGAGGACCTATACGGAGAAAAGTCTTACTCGAGATGATAGTATGCTATCTGGTTTGTCTTTATCTTTCGTGTGATACGTTTTATTCATTATCACGTATCGTTTAGATATGAGATAAAGCCCTTAGGATTTTGCTTGACTACCAGGAAAATGATGCGGATCATACTAGTGGAGCCTGGGTGGTCGATAAGCACATCCTTAAATGTCACTAGTTGTACGAGTATCGAGACTGAGCATCGGTACTCCAGTTTAGGCTCGTGTGTACGTTTCCTGACCCGTTTGGAGGGTGATAGCTAATCCCATAGGTATTGGTGTTTGACATCGAGGATTGTATACAGGTGCTTATTGGATGAGTTACACTGGACAGACTCAACGAGAACTCCTAATTGGTAATATACCAATGTTAGATAGCAGTTCTCTTATGACATGAGTGCAGGGTAGTCCCTAAGACCTGAAATTGCTATACTATCTCATGTGTTTTCCCACTATACATAGACTTATACCCTACCACGGCTCAAAAGAATTGTGCAAACATGTTTTTATTGGGTATAGTCCCGAAGCACGTGGAGGCAGTGAGCAGTCAAGGGGATTCGTCTCTTCCGGTATAGGGAGTTGATGTCGCGCTATGCAGGATATGACTACAATCATAAGTCGGTGGCCACCGCAGTGGAGATAAACTGATAAGTGTTATCAGTCGTATCTCCGGTTGGTTATGAGTCCTCTATCGCACGACTTATCGAGTTATTAGGGTCTGACAGATTTCAAATCCTAGACCCGATATGCGATACTCTTAGACGAAGAGACCGGACTGTACGGTGACTGCCACTTATAGACTTTTTCGGGTCCGGATGAGTTCGCTCGTCGACCTGCTTTTATCTTGATCATATCTGGGTAGCCGTTACGTACACCTAGTGCCACTGACAAGCTTGTGGGTTAACCCATGAAGGGGTTGAATCTGAAAGTGTTTTGGATGTGATCCTACATAATCTATTGCCAGCGTATTGACGGGTCTTTAGAGTTCCGCAACGAAGATGCCTGCCCGGGTAAAATATGACGTGGCGTGCGTATGGGATATGTATAGGAGTTCGATTAAATACTTGATTTAATCGAACGTCCGGAAATACTAGCCGTTTTGGGAGGCCGGAATATCAAGTCAAGTGTTGACTTGATAACCGTATTTTGATACGGTTTCTAGTATAGAGTATAAGATACATACTCTCTTATGTATATGATACATAGAAGAAATTGATGGCTATGGTATATGTATATGATACATATACGTGTTCTCTTTTAGTGTGTGTGTGTGTGTGTATTTGATTATATTAATTCCACCATTTTTATATGTTATATATAAATATATGTGTATACATAGATATATATTGGTATATATATTAATATATGTATATGTAATATTGTATGATGACATTAAAATGGTGGGGCCTTCCTCTCTCTCTCTCTCTCTCTTTTAGTGACAACAAAGAGGAGAGAAGGAAGCGTGAGACATTTGTCATAAATGGTTATGACAAGTTAATTAAAAAAGGAGCTAATTCATTTTTTTAATACCAATCTTTTTTATTCTTCTTCTTCCTTGAGCTAGAGAGCTCACTCTAATGGAAATTGTTGCCGTGGTGATGGAATCCAAAAATGAGAGAGTACCCATTATTCCACACCCCTCCACGAACGCATAGCAACCCTCTTTGTGGAGTTTCTCCACCTGGTGATGAAGATGGAGCTACGGGCATTGCAACTTCACCGCGGATCATCTACGGCGAAGCGGTCGGCTCGAGAATAATTTCGGTAGCTTGAGGAAGTCTTGTAAGGGTCGAAGCTCACCATTTGGAGCATATGAAGATACTATAAAGGTTGTGGTCTCTCAAAATTTCTCTTTAGTGTTAACTTGTTTTGCTATTGCATTGTTATTTGATTGATCTTGGTAGTTTTGTGGTGCATGCTCTTCTTGAAATTTAAATTTTTTGCTTCCGCTTGATTCATGATGGTCACGACCCTTGCACCGCTATACTAACAGCTATGACATCGGCGGGTTGGACATTTGAGCGAGAAGGGCCTACTGGCGCTTGTCAAGAGAAATATCCTACCTTCTTGAAAAGTTACACATTTGAGTCCTTATGTACATTGTTTGGCTGACAAGAAAACTCGTGTTCCATTTTTCAAGCGTGCATCTTGTAGAAAGAGTTGTGTTTTGAAGAAGTTTTACTCTGACATCTGTGAAACGAGGGATAGATCATTCGGCGGTGCCATCTGTTTTGTTGCCTTCATAGATGACTTCTCCAGGAAGACATGAGCGTATGCGCTAAAACAAAAGAGTCAAGTTGTGGACGTCTTCAAGAAGTTTCATCCAATGGTTGAGCGGGAGATGGGAAGGTCTCTCAAGTGCATTCTCACGGATAATGGTGGGGAGTATATTGGAGCATTTGATGAGTACTGCAAGAGTCATGGTATAAGGCACGAAAGGACATGTCCAAGGACATGTCCAAATTCATCTCCACAAAACGGTATCGCCGAGCGTATAAACCGTACCATTGTGAAAAGAATCCGGAGTATGTTATCATATGCAAAGATGCCAAAGGCATTTTGGGCCGTGGCAATGAGGACAGCGGTTGATGTGCTGAATCTCTCTCCATCAGTTCCTTGGACGTTGAGGCTCCTAAGAAAGTTTAGAGAGGAAAAAGAGTATCCTACAAGTATCTAAGGGTGTTCGGTTGTCATGCATTTGTGCACATACCCAAAGATGAAAAGGCGAAACTCGATGCCAAGGTAAAACAGTGTATTTTCTTAGGATATTCACATGATGAATTTGGATACAGGTTGTGGGACTTAGAAAAAATATGCTGGTTAGAAGCTGAGATGTGGTTTTTTTTAAGACCAAACCCTTGAAGACATCAAGAAAGGAGATAAATCGACATCACAGGGATTGATGTCACAATCCTCTCCAGAAGTGATCAAATATGTGGAACCACTGCCTCCTCCCAAGGTGCATAATGACAATAGAGATAATGTGAATGAGGTCAGTGATGATGAGGTAGATATCGGTCCGGATGACCACGAGGAGGAAGGGCCAACTCCAGTTTAACCATCTGAAGTTCCAACACCAAGGCGGTCAACAAGTGAACGTCGGACATCAACAGGTTACTCTAGCAATGAATATGTTATGCTTTCTGAGTGTGATAGTCAGAGTGCCTTCCATCTAGCAAAGAATCCGAGTTTCCACTCGAAGTACAAGAACATCGATGTTCGCTATCACTGGATCCGATACGTTCTTGAGAAGAATATGTTAAAGCCACAGAAAATCCATACTAACAAGAATGGTTCAGATATGATGATGAAGCCGTTCACCAAAGTCAAGCACGAGATCTGTCGACTGGTTGCAGGCATGGCGTTCTCCTCATAAGTCATGAAGGAGGGTTTGTTGGGAATCTCACTCTTTATGATTGAATGTGTTCTAGTCAAAGTTGTGTGCATGGTATGCATGGTTATCCTTCTTTAGAGTTAATACTTCTTGGAATATGAAAGGTGCATAGTTATCCTTCCTTGGAGTTAATGTTTCTTAGAAGATGAAAGGTGCATGGTTATCCTCCCTTAGAGTTAATACTTCTGGGAAGACGAAATGTGGGTTTCTTAAGAGTTGGTATTACTCTTGGGAAATGAGGTTAATTAACCTTAGAATTGGAGTCTGTTGGCTTTGGAAAGAGAAGGAAGTAATTGTATTGCTTGACTGGGGAGGCTTACTCCTACCTATAAATAGGGGCTCCTCGGTGCATCCTTGAGGCATCCAATACCATCCAACATCCAACACATCCAAGTATAATCCAATACCATCCATTTGAAGTTCATCTAAGTGAAGCTATCCACTCAAGACGACGAGTGAAGGACCGAGGTTTCAAAGGTGTACCATCGGCGGTGTGTCGGTGAGTTCGTTTTTGTTGTAATTCACTCTTGTAGTGAAGAACTCTATGTTGATGATTCTCTAGTGTGCTAGAGAGGAACTTTGTAATTCCATTATTCTTACAGTGGATAATAAACTTTCTGGACTACGTCCCGTGATTTTTCCCCTCACATTGAGTGGGTTTTCCGCGTAAAAAATATTGTGTGTCTCGTGTACTCTTTGCTTACTCTACTTTATTACTAAGTCTAATAATTTAAAACAAAGCGCAGGAAAATGAATTCGATGTGGTTCTTTCACAAGCGGAGTCAAGGGCTTCTGTCCTTCCTCTCCAAGTTTCGCTTGACGATTTAGAGGGTTCTTGATGATGCTCGATACCGGGGATTCCCCAGATCATGACACGTGGAAGATGAAGTGTCCCAGAGCTTACAAGATCAAGAATGGTACATTGGAGGGATACCCTGGGCCTCCGACCCGAGTATGTTCCCGACCTTCTGTGGACTTCCAGACCACTCCTACGATCACCTTACAAACAACCATCGGCTCGCCTCGAGCGCTGAGTTCCCTTAGCCCCCAAGCTCGCCTCCGTGCTATCGCATAACCAAGCTCCCTCAGCCTCCCGCTCGTTCCCGAGCCTCCCGCCGAGCTTAGCTTCCTCGGTCTCGTCGACCGACCCTCAGCACTGATCACAGGCGTCTCCGCCATGGCTCCTTGAATCTCGCCAGACGCGAGATATCCGCCGCCCATGATCCCGCGTTCCACGCCATCACGTTCCTCCATTAACGAGCATATCTCGTCATTAATAGGGAATGCTGCCTTTTACGCAGGCGTAACGCCAGGGGCGTAATGGCCGGCGTGAATCTCGCGCCCGCCTGCCCATGGCTGCCGCTATATAAACCCCTCTCTCAGACGACTCAAGTAAGCCAATTTTACCCCAATAGGTCATTACTCTGCCCATTTAGCCCGTCTAACTTGATCGTCGAAGGGTCCTCGGTGGCACAACCACCTCGAGACTTCCTTGCAGGTAGCTCGGCCTCAACCACTTCAAGCCCATTGAGATCCGCACGCTTCAGGAGACAAGCTCCCAACTCAATCCCAGCCGCTCGTCTCCACTCGTTGCAGATCAAAGGAAGGTAATATCTGAAGGAGATCCAGAGATCCATCAGTTGGGCATCGTCTGTGGGAACGCTAGTTCCAATCAACGAAAGTTTACCTTCCGATCTCAACCTCATGGCGAGCGATCACCGCGATGATCCAAGCACCAGTCGTCGCCCTCCTCACAACGGAGACACGGGAGAATCCCCTCCTCCCCAGAACGCCATCCATGCCCTATCTGCTTGGATAGATCAACTAGCGTCCATCGTGGATGCGCTCGTCCGTGTCCAAACGGCCGGGCAAACTCCCCAGGTCGTCGCTCCCCCACCTCGGGACCGGGACCCTACAGAGGGAGAGAAGACACTACCCGCCACGACACGACCGAGCACCGCCTCGCTGTCTCCGGCGGACGCAGATCCCCTATGGCGACCGATTCAATGACCCGTTGAGCGCCACACAGCTCAACACCGAGGTCTCTCGCCAGAGCACCCCGCCCTGAGACCCATCACGCCCATGTCTCTCCCGAGGAGGTGTCGGTCAGCTCGCCTGCAGCCAGGCATGACCGTCACCCCCTCCCTCGACGAGGTCGCGCAGACAAGACTCACCACGGTAGCTCGAAGACGACGTTGCCAGCGGACCTAAGGAACCTCATCGAACGGAACCGAAGCCGCGGACAGGCGCAGGTCGCTAGCAGCAGAGGCTATAAATCAGAGTACGCGAGATTCACGACGGCCGTTACGCCCGCATGAAAGGCGGGATTCCCTATTAATGATGAGATATGCTTGTTAATAGGGGAACGCGATAGCGTGTAACGCGGGATCGTGGGCGGTGGATATCTCACGTCTGGCGAGATTCACGGAGCCGTGGCGGAGGCGCCTGTGATCAGTGCTGAGGGTCGTTTGACGAGACCGAGGAAGCTAAGCTCGGCGGGAGGCTCGGGAACGAGCGGGAGGCCGAGGGAGCTTGGTTATGCAATAGCTCGGAGGCGAGCTAGGGGTGCTGAGGGAACTCAGCGCTCGAGGCGAGCCGGTGGTTGTTTGTAAGGTGATCGTAGGAGTGGTCTGGAAGGCCACAGAAGGTCGGGAACATCCTCGGGTCGGAGGCCCGGGGTATCCCTCCAATTTACCGTTATTGATCCTATCTTGTAAGCTCTAGGACACGTCATCTGCCACGTGTCATGATCTGAGGAATACCCGGTATTGAGAATCATCATTAGCCCCCCACTCTCGTCACGACCCATTCATGGGTTGGGTCGAGAGTAGTCTGACTGATCACCCGGGGTAAGCTCTTATTTGAGGATATCATCAGTGCGTATTCCCGGGCAGTTTGTTGTATTTTCTTGATGACGTCAGTGGATCAGGGGAGAGATCTCGCATTAAAGAGGAAGCGCCGGTTTGTGCGTACGTTCGTCGAAACGCCAGCCCACGTGTCTAGGGCTGGTTGGCTGACGCGACGGGCCGCGGGTGTTCTCGCGCCCGGTGGGACGTGCCCAATGCGCGTGCGACAGGTGGAGCGCTGATGGCCGTTGAATGCGAAGTGTTGTTTTGGCGGGAGACGATCGGCGCCGTAGGATGTGTATGCCGGCTGCTATAAATAGAGGTAGGATCCTCTTCAGGGTCCTTACCTCACCATAATTTTCTCGTCCTTTTGCGTGTTATCCCGGCACTCTTCTCTTTAGGTCGGATTCCTCATCCCTTCGTGTTTTAGCTCGGCGCTTGATTGGTTCAAAAATACTTGTTAACCGTAATCAGAAACGGCGTCGCTTTGCAGCTAGCCAGTGAGTACGGGTCGATCCACAGAGATGTGTAATTTTCTTAATGTGCTTTTACGAGTTGATTCCAAATGTTGTTTGGATTGATTTATTAAATCTAAAGAACCTAGATCTATCGATAAACTAAATTAATCTAAATTAAAGTCTTGCTAGGGTTAGGATTAGGGGAAGTTTGGAGATTAAAGGTTTCCTCACCGCTTTCAATGCCTTATTTTTGATCTATTAGATGTTACGGTAATTATCAATAAAGTGGATTAGAATCTATTGGAAAGATGTTTCTTCCTCTAGATTCTTACCCTTCCTTTATCGATAATTACCCTAACCTCCATGGAAAACACGCGCAACCGGTCCTTTATACTATGGTGTCACCATTACCTCGATGGATAAGGTGCCGTAGGGAGTGGTTGTGCGTGCATGCATGGAGTTCTAATTCTTAGGTGTGAATGGCATGAAAGGGGTGAGAGACCTCATCTCTCAAACCTTTCCCTAAGGCTAACCCTAACAAGCGAGGAGATTACTCGCTCATTAGGGGATTAAAAGACATTCTAATTAAAAGAGAATTAAAACAAAGAATTAAATAACTTACTAATTTTATTGATGGCTCTCTCCAAGAAATAATACAGAACAGATCTGAATTTGTATAATGAAAAGAGGCATGAGTTTTACAGATCTGTGATTACAATTTATAGGAAAACATGAAAACTAGGGTTACAAACTCTCGCACATGTGCAATTACAGATTTGCCCACGGAAAATCCCAACACCCGCACCGACGCACCAACTCAGAAAGTTTGCACCGACGTGCGCTCTTAATGGCCGCGGAACCGCGGCAAATGTGGGCCTTGGGCCGCGGTTCCGTGGCCCTTTGGTGAGCTCAGCTCACCAAACTTATGGGCTTTCTTTTCTGCTTCTTGGGCTTGTTATTTCTCTACTTCTTTTCTCTATTTGACATCTGGGTCTTCTCCAGATCTTCAGTGAAAACTTGTGAGGATCTTTTGACCGTTCTCTTTGACATTTCGGACTGCATTGCCTTATACAATTGTAAATTGTTCTTCGTGACTAGGATCCATCTACTTGTTGGTCAAAAGTCTCTCTTTTGTATCATCTTCTGTCTTTTCTCACTGTCTTCGCTCCAAGAGCCTGTATCCTGTAATATGCAACAAATGTGCGTCAAGAGTACCTGTTTATTTATAAAACGGATAAGAATAGGGGAATAAAAAATGCAATATTATGGTCTGAACAAATACCCCCAAACTTATGTTTTGCTCGTCCTCGAGCAAACTTATTTTTATTCACTAAAATCCTAACCACACTTTCGCAGGGAAACGCGATTGCACTGAGCACGTGCAACAAGCCGTTAAACCTCTAGGTGTCCCTAGTAGGAGGGGTGTTGTCTCCTGAGGGTTTTCAGCGGATTACACCCACAAAATCCTATCAACTCGGCCCATTAACTTTTGTTCTCCAATTAGGTTTTCTAACAAGGAATTCTATTATCTATTGACTCGCAAATTATCCACCCACATTCCTCACGCTTCCTCATTATTTAACTTAAGATTATATATGTTATGTAGACTTACTTAGCTTTCGGCATCTCTTAAGTTTTCCTTCTAAAGTTCCATCTCCACTTAGGAATTTCTATCAACTCTACTAAAGATACAAGTTCTATTCTTCATCCCTTTCTCTCATCTAAACTCTAATCACATATCCCTACGTGTGTGTTTAAATCACCCCTACACTTGGAAGTTCAAATCAAGCAATCATACTCTTGTCCGTTGTCCAAAGTACTTATTAGTTGGTGAATTTTTAATTGAATTTTTGCTTACACATCCTTCATGCGACCGTTAATACTTCTTGAGGTACCAACGACCGATTACAAGATGCGTTAGCACTTTAAAGCGTACTTCCTAGTTTTGCAACACCCAAGGCTTTAGCAGTGACTCCCAAACCAGTTGGTCTAAGGCACTAGGTGATAAGGTACCCTCGCTAAATATTTTTTCTATTTTTACTGCCTTAAGTAATCACAAAAACCAGTGTCCATTTTTTCTTTATTCACTTTTTTTCTCTTTATTTCCATTGTACTAAGGACTTTAGACAAGAGCATTTCAAGGTTTCTTCTACTATTCCAAGTTTTAAGGTGCGTGATTGTGCATTTTGTTGGGTATATGTTTTCAGAATCTAGACTTAAGCTAGGAACTAATTTTCAAACTTATACTCTAATAAGAACATCAATACTCTTCCCTTGTTTTGACTTAGCCCAAAAAGTGAACCCAAAATTTGCCTATTTCTAAATAAACTACAAGGCATATACTTTCTACCGTTAAAGTTTAAGGAATGTTATTTTTAGGGTTTTTAATTCACTAAGTCTAAGATCTAGTTGTTCCTAGCCAGTTAACTTATTTGTCAAACTCAAGTCAATTAGCCAAAATTGAATACAATAATTTTTGAAATTTTTCAATTTTTATGGGTTTTCAAATAAGTATGCAAATGCAAAAATATGTACAAATGAATGCGAAGGAAGAAGACGTACCGAGCGTACCCCCAAACTTGAACTTGACAGTGTCCTCACTGTCATGCTAAACCAAGAGGGTCAAAATACTGGCACTTCCCTGTTTATTTATAAAAAAATTTATTGTTAAGAAAAAAAATATATATACAGAAAAACCCTTCCCCAAACTTCATTTAAACTAAGTCAGACATTACTGCCAAACCTTGCATAGACCAAACGTTAACACCAACCAGTTGAAAAATTTATCAGTAAAGAGTATCAGTTGGTGGAAGAATAAGTCGTAGCGATCCATAAAGAATTGGGGAAGATAGAAGTGGTGGTATGGAAGGTATGGAGGTGAATAGACAGGAGGGGGTGATGAATCAAAACGAGAATGCGAATGATCAGCAATCAGTGGAATATTGACATTCTCGTAGCTTAAAAGAAATGGGGGTGGTTCAACTTCTAAAGGAGGAGGTTGACTAACCACAATACCCCCAAAATGTTTCTGTGGGTCCTCTATTGACTTGGCATCATCCATCAATTGCATATGATATTCAATTATAATGGAACTGATCTTCTCGATGTCCGCCATAGTCCAACCGAAAACTTGCCGCCTATCTTGTAAGACCTTTAAAATAGCATTCTCTTGCTCGAAGGCTAGAGAGGCTGATATTATAATGGGAAAGGTCTCATTCTCACCTATGTAAGCATATTTAAGGTGAGGTGGCAAGGACATGAGTTCGAGTTTCGGAGGCGAAAGAATCATTGCGGAATCTACCTCGAACTCAAAGGACTCCAACACAGGTACGAAATCACTGCAAACAACCGATTCGGATGGTTCAACTAACTCATCCAAAAATTCAAATGACTCATATTCGGGCTGTGAGTTGTCATCATCCGAAAAAGTGAAACATTCATAATCAATATCGGTTGTGCCAACGGTGGTAGGCTCAAGGAGGGACGCACTAGTGGCGTCAAAACTGTTTTCATCAAATAGAAATCTTTCAAGCTCGCAGTCCTCCTGCGTGATTTCGTGAATAGAGCAAACTTCTCGTGTACTAGTTTTAGGCACGGGGGGCAGACTTCCCATCTTATAAATATTGAACTCACTAGACATCTTCCCAAAGGATAGAGTCATGGAGCCATTGCGACAGTTTATTACAGCATTGGAAGTGGCCAAAAATGGTTGACCGAGGATCACCGAAATTTGGTTTCTTGGGTTAGCAACAGATTGTGTATCCATAACAATAAAATCAACGGGGAATATGAACTCCCCAACTTTGATCAACACATCCTCTAGCTGACCCCTTGGATGGGTGATTAATCGATCAGCCATTTGGAGAGTACAACGAGTGGGTTTCAACTCTCCAACCCCTAATTGTTCGTACACGGAGTAAGAAATCAGGTTAACACTAGACCCAAGATCTAAAAGTGCTCGATTAATTTTCTTATCCCCAATTGTGATTGAAATCGTAGGACAGCCGGGGTCATTTCGTTTTTGGGGTAAGGTTTGGTGGTGGTTAATAGCATTGCTCACTGCACTAGCCACTAGCACTTTCTTGGGTACTTGAGATGCCTTTCTCTTCGAGGTGCATAAGCCCTTTAAGATTTTCGTGTATGAAGGGACTTGTTGGATTGCATCCAAGAGAGGTATATTTATGCTAACCTGCTTAAATATCTCCACAATCTTCTCCACTTGTACAGTTGATTTATTAGGACTCAACCTGTTTGGGAATGGAGAATTTTGAGAATTCGTTGAGTCAAATGTCTGTGGAGTAGAATGTGGAGTAGGAACGGATCCCGGTGTAGATGTGTTCATGTTGTGAGAAATGGGTGCGTTCGAGCTAGAAGAAGTAGAGCCGTGTGAAGGGTGGAGAATAGGCTCTAAAGAAAAAGGTGAAGAAGAAAGTGAAGAAAATGAAGAAGGGGAAGATGACGATGGAGAAAATGAAGAAGGGGAAGATGAACCACCGGCGGGGATGTCATCACTAGTTCCCACATTATTTTGCAACACTCTTCCGGATCTCAATGTGGTCACTGCATTTACATTGTGATTGGGATATGCGTTTTGTGTGTGACCGGGATTTGGCAATGGTTGAGACGGAAGCTTTCCCTTTTCTCTCTCGCTCAACGCAGCAGTTAATTGTGCAATTTGTACCTCAATAGATTTGATACTTTGATCGTGTGAGGCATTGTTATGCATCAAAGACTGAACATAATTTTCAAATCTTGCCGCGGATTCTGTAGATTGCTTGAGAAATGCATCTAGACTTTTTTCGAGCGGGATAACCTTATCATCATTTGGTTGAACCAAATTGTTCGTTTGATTTGTATAAGGTTGTTGTTGGAAAGGTTGCTGGTTTTGAGTTTGTGAAGGTGCTTGTTGTTGTTGTAGAGGAGGAGGTCTTTGAAAATTGTTATTTCCTCGGACTTGTTGATTTTGGTTCCAAGCGAAATTTGGGTGACTCCTCCACCCCGGATTGTATGTCGAAGAATACGGATCGTTTCTTTGTCGTTGCTGAAATGCAGCATTGACTTGATCCTGTCCTTGAGTAGATGCATTATAAGGACACTCTTCGGTTAGATGCGATGGATTCGCACAACAAGCACAAATAGTTCGTGGAGGTAAAGCAGGGGCAGGAGAAGACGATGAGATTTTGGTCTCAATGGCTTCTAGCTTTTTCATAAGTGCGGCCATCTCGGCCTTCATAGCAATCGACATATCTACTTGATGTATGCCTGCCCTAGATTGACCACTAGAAGAAGATGATGTGGTCTTGGTACTCTCCCACTGAATTGTTTGCTCACTAAGATCCTCAAGAAACTGCCACGCTTCGTCGCTAGACTTGGAGAGAAAATGACCTTGACATATGGTTTCTAGCAACTGCTTCGTTGCCGAGTTCAATCCCTCGTATAATGTTTGGCAAAGTTCCAACTTTCGATCCCATGATGAGGGCATTGAACGAGTAGGTCTTTAAATCTCTCGAAGCACTTCCAAAATGGTTCGGAAGAAAGCTGTGAAAATTGTATAATCTCGTTACGGATTCTAGCAGTTTTGTGATGAGGATAGAACTTTTTCAGAAAAGCTCTCACAAACTCGTCCCAATTTCTAATGGAATGTGATGCGGTGCTGTATAGCCACTTCTCGGCTAGGTCACATAAGGTGAAAGGAATGACCCTTAGCCTTATAACGTCATCACTTAATTGGGTCATTTTCATCATAGCGCACACATTTTGGAATTTATTGATAAAGATATATGCATCTTCAGATTCCAAACCATGAAATTTTGGCAGCATATTGATGAAATGTGGTTTTATTTCAAAATTGTCCCCATTTTCCGGTGGGGGTGAAAGACATGTAGGTAAAGAAGTGCGGACGGGGTAGAAGAGATCCTGGAGCGCAACTCGTGCGGGCGCTACAACAGGCGGAAGATTCGGGTTATTCGCACCTAACGGAGGTGGAATCATTCCCGTCGGTAAGGTATCGTTGGGGTTGACTCCCGACATACCTTCGAATGAAGAATTTGAAGGTAGAGGTAAGGAAATGGAGGGAATTTCGACTTCGGTGTCGAAAGGTTCGTCGGTCGGTACCAACGAAACACGGACTAATCGGGCGTTAGTATCCCCAGTCCAAAGTGACATACACTAAAAGGGGTAGTATAGTCAGAAAAAAGAAGAAAAAAAAACAGAATGTGGGGGTAAGAAAACGTCAATGAGAAGAAATGGTGGAAGTGAGGTGGAAGTTTCCTTTAGCGACAAGTTGCAAGTTTTAAAAAGATTTTTCCTTTTTTTTATGTAAGAGTTGTGCAAAGAGTTTTTGAAAAGAGACTTGTGACACAAATGTATCAACCACACATGCACAATCAGGTCTAGATCTAGGGTCACCTAGGTCTGCTAGACAGCTCCTAACTAGGGCTAGAAATAGGACCTCAAACCGCCTCTTCACCGACAATTACGGCCAGGTAAGTGCCAGGTAAGTGGAAAGGAACCACAACAGTGGGCCTAATTAATAACCACTAGCCTAGACACACTTGCCTAGACACCGCAAAGTCAGTTAGGATAAACGGTCGATGCCTATACTAGTCCTTTTCCTATTGAGCTCGATGTCCTTAGGGCTGAGTCTAGTATTTTTTAATTAATTGTGGTCAATGCAAATGTTTTAAGTGTTTTCTGGGGTACTGGGATGGGTGATGAAATCCCCACCCAATCTGAGTTTGGTCAATTAGCCCCTTAAAGTCCGATTAAATTATGCAAAACAATAAAATTCACTTGCAATCAATTTTTTAGCGAGGCGCAAAGAAACCTGCAGAAAATCTGTTATTTAGAAGGGGAGAGAAGATTTTTAGCGCAAAGAATTCCTGCAGAAAATTTTCACAAAAGATATATGGAGGTTGACAGAGGAAGGGATTAGAAAACAAACAGAGTAAATTTGAGGTGCTGACGTGGCAGCCACGCGGCGGAACCGCGGTCTGGGGCCCACCTTTGCCGCGGAAACGCGGTCTGTTGGAGTGATCAGGCTCTGAAAAATTTTCTACTCCTCTGTTATGATATTTGCTCTCTGTTTTAATGTTCACTTTTCTGATTTGCCCTCTGTAAAATTTCAGATCCGAGAATTTTCGCTATTCCTGCAAAATTCAAAAGATAACCCTTCAAACAGATCAAAATTGATAATTTTTTTATTTCTTTTTTTTTATTTTCAGATTTTTATAATTTTTAAAATTTATATCAACCCGAAATTACACAGAAAGAAATTTTACGCCATCCCCGGCAACGGCGCCATTTGATTGGTTCAAAAATACTTGTTAACCGTAATCAGAAATGGCGTCGCTTTGCAGCTAGCCGGTGAGTACGGGTCGATCCACAGAGATGTGTAATTTTCTTAATGTGCTTTTACGAGTTGATTCCAAATGTTGTTTGGATTGATTTATTAAATCTAAAGAACCTAGATCTATCGATAAACTAAATTAATCAAAATTAAAGTCTTGCTAGGGTTAGGATTAGGGGAAGTTTGGAGATTAAAGGTTTCCTCACCGCTTTCAATGCCTTATTTTTTATCTATTAGATGTTACGGTAATTATCAATAAAGTGGATTAGAATCTTTTGGGAAGATGTTTCTTCCTCTAGATTCTTACCCTTCCTTTATCGATAATTACTCTAACCTCCATGGAAAACACGCGCAACCGGTCCTTTATACTACGGTATCACCATTACCTCGATGGATAAGGTGCCGTAGGGAGTGGTTGTGCGTGCATACATGGAGTTCTAAATCTTAGGTGTGAATGGCATGAAAGGGGTGAGAGATCTCATCTCTCAAACCTTTCCCTAAGGCTAACCCTAACAAGCGAGGAGATTACTCGCTCATTAGGGGATTAAAAGACATTCTAATTAAAAGAGAATTAAAACAAAGAATTAAAAATAACTTACTAATTTTATTGATGGCTCCCTCCAAGAAATAATACAGAACAGATCTGAATTTGTATAATGAAAAGAGGCATGAGTTTTACAAATCTGTGATTACAATTTATAGGAAAACATGAAAACTAGGGTTACAGACTCTCGCACATGTGCAATTACAGATTTGCCCACGGAAAATCCCAACACCCACACCGACGCACCAACTCAGAAAGTTTGCACCGACGTGCGCTCTTAATGGCCGCGGAACCGCGGCAAATGTGGGCCTTGGGCCGCGGTTCCGCGGCCCTTTGGTGAGCTCAGCTCACCAAACTTCTGGGCTTTCTTTTCTGCTTCTTAGGCTAGTTATTTCTCTACTTCTTTTCTCTATTTGACATCTGGGTCTTCTCCAGATCTTCAGTGAAAACTTGTGAGGATCTTTTGACCGTTCTCTTTGACATTTCGGACTGCATTGCCTTATACAATTGTAAATTGTTCTTCGTGACTAGGATCCGTCTACTTGTTGGTCAAAAGTCTCTCTTTTGTATCATCTTTTGTCTTTTCTCACTGTCTTCGCTCCAAGAGCCTGTATCCTGTAATATGCAACAAACGTGCATCAAGAGTACCTGTTTATTTATAAAACGGATAAGAATAGGGGAATGAAAATGCAATATTATGGTCTGAACAGCGCTCTTCCCCTTAGGTCAGGATCCTTGCATTTTCTCTTCCGAGGACTCATCCTTTTAATCAGGTTAGATGTCTTCTACCGAGGAGTCTGTAGAAATAGTCCGGGAAGAGTCTAGGGAGTATTATGTAGCTTCCTCTTCTACTTCTTCCCCATCCTCGTATGAGTCGGAGTCCCCCCGGGAAGTTAGAGTTAGTCATGCTCCCCGGGGTCGCGCGACGGGGGCGGTCCCCAGAGCGCTGGTTAGGGGTGTTCATGACGCGTCATCCATACTGAGGCATGCGGACGAGCTTGCCACCATCCGGACCCGCTTCCATATTCCCCCCGGCTACTCGCTTCTTCTGACCAGGGAGGAGGAGGGCAAACCAGGTGCGGGGCAAGGAGATTGCCTTGTACCTGGAAGCCTTTTGGGTCGGGATGCGCCTGCCCTTCTCCCCCGAAGTGAGTGCGGTGTTGAATTGTTTTGAGTTAGCCCTGGGCCAGTTAGTGCCGAACTCTTAGAGGATTCTCCTCGGGTTCCTGGTCCGGTTGAAATTTCGCGAGATCCCGTTCAGTCGGAGCCTTCTCGTTTCTTCTCTCTGCTACAAAAACCACCCTGGCACTCGCAAGGGCGAGCCGAGCTGAGTATACATCTCTTTTACAAAACACCGAGGAGGTGCTGCCGGGTCGGGGGTCGTCGTAGTACCTTCTTCTATCCACGAATGGAAGAAGAAGTTTGCGTTTGTCGAGCCACCCGAGGATGAGGATTGGCCTGTGCCCATCCAGTGGCACAGGACCAACTGCCCGCGGGTGAGGCGGTCGAATGATCCCGACGTGGTGGCGATGTCGGAGTGGGAGCCCCTCCCTTGGGCTGATGTGTTGCTGTCTGAGCAGGCCCTCAGTTGGGCCGGGCTCAGCCCCGCTCAGTTTGCGGGTAAGTTAGGAGTTTTTGGGCGACCTGTTTAGACTTGCGTATTCTTCCGCTTTTTCTGGCATTGCTAACTCCTTTGTATTATCTTCTTACGCAGAACCCATGGACATGGCTAAATTTCAGGCGGACCTGGTCGAGCAGAAGAAAGGGAAGAAGGACGGAGGTGCCGGCCCCTCTCGCCCGTCGTCGGCTTCGGCTCCATCGGCGGCCGCCCCAGCCAGGCGCTCGAGCGCACCCCGGGCCCCAGAGTCCATCAAGGCGCCGGGCCAAAAACGCGCTCGGGAGCAGGAGCCCCGGGTTTTGGATGCGGGAGGCAAGACTGGTTCTCCTTCGTCTCTTCTCAAGAGGTACCATAAGACGGTACCCCGCTCCCCGGCTTCCCCGATCATCATGGACGAATGGGAGCTTCGCTTTGAGGTGCCCTCAGGGCTTTCTGTCGCCGACAGCCTGCTCTCAGAGATGGAAAGGTCGGCCGGGGGCAGAATTCCTCGGGGGACCCTTAGGGCCCAAATGGCGGCCATAGCCCAGGAGGCCGTGCAGGTCAGTGTTCGCACCTCACTAGGGTTTTTATTCAGTACTTTTGTCCGCAAGATTGGGTGTACCCCTTTTCTTTTTAACCCCTCCTTTGTTTTCTTCAGGACTTCCAGCACGTCGCCCTCATCGTCAACATGGAGGACGAGGAAATTGCCCCGGCGATGCAGGTCACGGGCGAGTTCTCCTCGTGGGAGGAGAGCTCAAGGCTGGAACTGCAAGCGGCGATGGAGAGGGTCGCCGCCCTCGAAGACCATGTAGCGGCCGGGGATCGGGAGATCGCCAGCTGCCGGGAGGCCGTCCGAGTCTCCGAGGCTAAGTTGGAAGATTCCAGGGTGCTTGTCGCCATCCTGAAGAAGACGGTGAACACCCTCCGGAGGGAGAACGAGGTGTGCCGAGCTCCGAGCGTTGAAGGCGGTAGAGAGCTACAAGAAGTCGGACCAGTACTACACTGACCTCGCTGGAGCCGCTGTCATCGTTTGGCATGATACCGTCAAGGCCCTGATGCCGGAGTTTCCTGACGGCGAGCTCCGGGGTGAGTACCCCTTCGGGGATGAGGCGCAGAGGAATGCCCCCGGAAGAGCTGCAGGGGGAAAGGCCCCTGGTGGGAGCGTTGGGGAGAAGTCGTTCGCCCCGGCTCCTGGCGCCGAGGCTCCAGCGGTGGGCGTCGACCTTCAATATGCCACCCCAGTTGTCGTGGTGGAAGCGGAGCTCATCGAGGTTCTCCCCGGCTCCGAGGCCTGAACCTCCTCGCCTTCTTATTTTCTTTTGCGCTAAAATTTTGTAAGCC
The DNA here is from genome assembly GCA_030015575.1 of Agapanthus africanus. Classification (NCBI taxonomy): domain Eukaryota; kingdom Viridiplantae; phylum Streptophyta; class Magnoliopsida; order Asparagales; family Amaryllidaceae; genus Agapanthus; species Agapanthus africanus. The sequence continues at coordinate 1,009,674,016 of CM057337.1, read as the reverse complement.
TCCGGGCGATTTTGTAAAGCTGGGGAGCCCATAATACCTCTGTAAAGACCTCTGATTTTGTGAATAAAATCTTTTTGCAGTGTTCTTTGCGTCAATATTTTCCCTTTTTTGTGGTTAAATCTCTATTTGCGCGGTACTGCTTTCATGATGCGTTAGGTCGGAGATCGGTTTTTCATCTGGAGACCGCACGACAAGTTGAATTCAACCATTTTCCAAGTGCGCAAAGACCGGTGCAAGGTCGGTATCTCTATGGCCCCGAAGTCGAGGTGGGGATCGCTTAGTAAAGACGTGTAGGAAGTCACCCTCTAAAGATGGATCAAGCAGGGAAGATTCTCGGTGGCCTCTTGATGAGGGCTTTGATCCTTGGCGTCGTTGGGTAAGAGATTACCAGCCAAGGATGGACTGTGCAGGGTTGTTGCTCGGTTACCTCTTGATGAGGGCTTTGATCCTTGACGTCGTGGGGTAAGAGATTACCAGCCAAGGATGGACCGAGCAGGGTCGCTGCTCGGTTTCCTCTTATGAGGGCTTTGATCCTTAGCGCGGGAGGACAATGAGTTGCCTGCTAAGGATGGACCAAGCAGGGAAGCTGCTCGGTGGCCTCGTGATGAAAGCTTTGATCCTTGGCGTCGTTGGGTAAGAGATTACTAGCCAAGGATAGACCGTGCAGGGTTGCTGCTCGGTTGCCTCTTGATGAGGGCTTTGATCCTTGGCGTCATGGGGTAAGAGATTACCAGCCAAGGATAGACCGAGCAGGGTCGCTGCTCGGTTGCTTCTTGATGAGGGCTTTGATCCTTAGTGGGGGTAGGCAATGAGTTGGCTGCTAAGGATGGACTGAGCAGGGAAGCTGCTCGGTGGACTCTTGATGAGGGCTTTGATCCTTAGCGTGGGAGGGAAAGGAGTTGCCTGCTAAGGATGGACCAAGCAGGGTTGCTGCTCGGTTGCCTCTTGATGAGGGCTTTGATCCTTGGCGTCGTTGGGTAAGTGATTACCAGCCAAGGATGGACCAGGCAGGAAGCTGCTCAGTGGCCTCTTGATGAGGGCTTTGATCCTTGGCGTCGTTGGATAAGAGATTATCGGCCAAGGATGGACCGAGTAGGGAAGCTGCTCGGCGGCCTCTTAATGAGGGCTTTGATCCTTAGCGCGGGAGGGCAAGGAGTTGCCTGCTAAGGATGGACCGAGCAGGGAAACTGCTCGGCGGCCTCTTGATGAGGGCTTTGATCCTTAGCGTGGGAGGGCAAGGAGTTTCCTGCTAAGGATGGACCGAGCAGAGAAGTCGCTCGGTGGCCTCTTGTTGAGGGCTTGGATCCTTGGCGTCGTGGGATAAGAGATTACCAGCCAAGGATGGACTGTGCAGGGTTACTGCTCGGTTGCCTCTTGATGAGGGTTATGATTCTTGGCATCATGGGGTAAGAGATTACCAGCCAAGGATGGACCATGCAGGGTTGCTGCTCGGTTGCCTCTTGATGAGGACTTTGATCCTTGGCATCGTGGGGTAAGAGATTACCAGCCAAGGATGGACCGAGCAGGGTCGCTGCTCGGTTGCCTCTTGATGAGGGCATTGATCTTTAGTACGGGAGGGCAATGAGTTGCCTGCTAAGGATGGACTGAGCAGGGAAGCTGCTCGGTGGCCTCTTGATGAGGGCTTTGATCCTTAGCGCAGGAAGGCAAGGAGTTGCCTGCTAAGGATGGACCGAGTAGGGAAGCTGCTCGGCAGCCTCTTGATGAGGGCTTTGATCCTTAGCACGGGAGGGCAAGGAGTTGCCTGCTAAGGATGGACCGAGCAGGGAAGCCGCTTAGTGGCCACTTGATGAGGGCTTGGATCCTTGGCGTCGTGGGGTAAGAGATTACCAGCCAAGGATGGACCATGCAGGGTTGCTGCTCGGTTACCTCTTGATGAGGGCTTTGATCCTTGGTGTCATGGGGTAAGAGATTACCAGCCAAGGATGGACCGGACAGGGTCGCTGCTCGGTTGCCTCTTGATGAGGGCTTTGATCCTTAGCGCGGGAGGGCAATGAGTTGCCTGCTATGGATGGACCGAGCAGGGAAGATGCTCGGTGGACTCTTGATAAGGGCTTCGATCCTTAGCGCGGGAGGGCAAGGAGTTTCCTGATAAGGATGGACCGAGCAGGGAAGCTTCTTGGCACCCTCTTGATGAGGGCTTTTGATCCTTAGCGCGGGAGGGCAAGGAGTTGCCTGCTAAGGATGGACCGAGCAGGGAAGCCGCTCGGTGGTCTCTTGATGAGGGCTTGGATCCTTGGCGTCGTGGGATAAGAGATTACCAAACAAGGATGGACCGAGCAGGGTCGCTGCTCAGTTGCCTCTTAATGAGGGCTTTGATTCTTGGCGTCGTTGGGTAAGAGATTACCAGCCAAGGATGGACCAAGTAGGGAAGCTGCTCGGTGGCCTCTTGATGAGGGCTTTGATCCTTGGCGTCGTTGGGTAAGAGATTACCAGCCAAGGATGGACCGAGCAGGGAAGCTGCTCGGTTTTGCGAGGTTCTGTACAACCTTCCCTGGTGTGTAAACATCGGGAACTGTGACAGTCGCGGGTAGCATGTGGCAGAAACGCATAGGGGAGGTGAAGCGTTTTGAAGAGCCGCGTCGGTCCGACTTCTGTTCGTCTAGAAATAAAGGATTTCCTCTATGTGGCGGTGCGGTATCGGAATAATTTGGGTGGATCCCAGGATTCGCGCCCATGCGCGCGCAAATTTGGGTCCTTAGGGATTCTGTTTGAGGTTATAAATAGAGAATGAGACGGCAACTCTACAGCATCGATTTTTGAGATGACTGTGCACATGTATTCGATCGAATAGATCGTCACCTTCGACGACGTCTTCATGTATGACCAGTCCATAGCCGAGGATAGGTATCAGGCTACGGTTCAGCGCCTCGAGGAACACGTCGGCCGTCTTCTCCCTCGGCGGTCACTCCTCCTGCAGTTGCTGATGTACGCAATTTGGAGGAAGTCCTCGGGGCTGTACAACCCCCTCTCTGAGAAGCTGCTGGATGAGGCGCTCGACAAGGTGCGCTCGATCTATATGCACGGCCTCATCTCGAAGGCCGGGCACGATCGATCCTTGGCCCTCATTTTGGAGGGCTTCCAAAAGAGGTATATCGTGAGCCAAGGCGCAGAGGGCGGAGCGTCGGGTGCTTCCGTGGCGTCCCGGGTTCGCCTGCAGCATCGGTGGGAGCGGGCTGCAGGGGCTTGGGCCCGGTTGGCAGAAATCTACTCTGAGTATCACCGAGAGTACTTCCTCGATCCCGTTCCCCCTTTGATGTAAATTCTTCCTTTTTCTTTTTGATGTAAGGCTGAGGAGCCTACAATACCTTTCGAATAAAATTCTCCTTTTTGCGATGCTCTATTGTTTTCCTCTTATTATTAAATAAAAAGAACTTTAGAAAGATTTACATCGCTTTGTGAAAGAAGAAATATACATTCATAGATATTCTTTTCAGAGGCACAGCTTGAGTTTTTCTGCGTTGGGTCGGACCGTAGGGTCCACTCCGAGCTTATGCGATATGATTTTGGGGTCAATCCCCGGCATGTCGGCAGACGCCCAGGCGAACACGTCAGAGTTATTTCTGAGGAAGTGGACCAGGTCGTCTCGCTGAGTCCTCGTTAAAAGTGACCCTATCAGGATGGTTCGTTCATCGTCCCCTTCTACCAGGGGGACCTCTGTCAGTGGCTCCACCGAGGTCCACCGGACCTCTTTCTGCTCGTCTCGAGTATCCAGGGAACCCTTGATATCATCTTCGCTCCCAAGGTCATTGTTTGGCCATTCATACGTAGATGTTGCAGTGAAGCAAACCTTCGTGGTTTTTTGGTCCCCGTAGGCCCGACCTATCCCGCCTTGGTCGAGCGGGAACTTTATCGCTGGGTGGTAGGTCGATATCTGGGCTCGGAGGGAGTTCAGTGTCGGACGACCTAGTAGGACGTTGTAGGCCGATGGAATTATCGCAACGATAAACTCCACAGGCACGGTGCGCGTACAGCAGCCTCCCCGATGTTAAATTAGAGGTTGATTACCCCTTCTGCCGGGATGGAGTGGTTAGTGAACCCCGACAGGATGTGGGCGGTCAGCCTTAGGTCCGACGGGGTGAGTCCCATACGCAGAAAGCATTCATAAAAGAGAATGTCGGCCGAGCTTTCCGAGTCGACCAATATCCTCTGCATTTCGTAGCGGTGGACCCGGGCTGTGATCACCAGTGGGTTGTTGTGAGGCAGGGATATCCCGTGGAGGTCCTCATCGGTAAATATGATCAGCTCGGCCGCTTTAATTCTCTTCCTTGGGTGGCTGCCAGTCCCCTCTACCGGTAGGGGCGCTGCGTTTCGTCGGTCCCCGTCGTACCCCCGCTGACACGACCATGATTTGGCCTATTGTCCACTCGCCGGGAGGGAGATGGTGCTCTTTTTCATGGTCGGCTTGCCGCCTATCTCGCAAGTACCTCGCTAGGTGCCCTGAACGGATCAACTCCTCGATGTATTCTCGGAGCTGCTTGCAGTTCTCGGTGGGGTGGCCCTGCGACCTGTGGAAAGCATAGTAGGGGCCCTGGGTACGCTTTGTCGCCCTATTCGAACTGGGGGGAGTTTGAAGAACCTCTCGCCCTTGGCCTCCTCTAACAGTACTGTCTGGTAGACATTGAGCGGGGTGTACTCCTGAAACTTCGGAGAGTAAGTCTTTGGCCGCTCAATCTTCTTTTTCTCCTCCCTGGCCCTTTTCTTCTGATCGGCCTGCTCTGTCCGGGGTAGGTTTGCGTTCACCTCGGACTCTAGCTGGATCTCACGTTCAGTCCAGGCCTTTACCTCGGCCATGGTCTTAGGTTGCGGTAATGCTAAGGAGCGTAGCCAATCTTTATGCCTAAGACCCGACCTAAGGGCCGTAATGACTGTCTCGTCCCGGTGCTCTGGGACCTCAAGAAGGGCATTGTAGAAGCGGGTGACGTATCCTTTGAAGGATTCTTTGTCCCCGCTCTTTATGGTGAAGAGATAATCAACGGTCTGCTTTTGCCGTATGTTCCCGAAGAAATGACCGAGGAACTGGGTGGCCAGCTCATTGAAGGTTGAGATTGAGCACTGCGCGAGTCCTCGGAACCAGTCTCGTCCAGAGCGGATGAGAGTGGCGGAGAAAGCACGACATTGGGCGGCGTCGGAATTGTCCTGGAAACTCATCCCGGCTGTGAACGCGTCCAAATGGTCTTTCGGGTCGGACATCCCGTCGAAGAGGGAGACCTTCGGGGGCTTGTTCCGGGAGGAGACGTGGACGGCGAGTAGCTCTTTGGTAAAGGGCTTCGTGAGCGAGTCAGCGACGTATTTAGCCCCGTCGCTCGAAGGACGATTTTCCCGATGCATGCCTTCGATCTTCTTTTCGAGGGCGTCGAGTCGGCCGTGGTATACTGGCAATTCAGCATACTCTGATTTATGGCCTCTACTGCTGACGACCTGCGTCTAGCCGCGGCTCCGGGTCTATTCGATGAGGTTCCTTAGGTCCCCTGGCGAGGTCGTTTTCGAGCTACCATGGTGAGTCCCGTCCGCGCGACTCAGTCGAGGGAGGGGTGTCAGTTATGCCTGAGTGCAGGCGAGCTGACCGACACCTCCTCGGGAGGGACAGGGGAGTGATGGGGCTCAGGGCGGGGTGCTCTGGCGAGATACCTCGGTGTTGAGCTGTGTGGCGCCCAGCGGGTCAATGAATCGGTCGCTACAGGGGATCTGCGTCCGCCGGAGACAGCGAGGCGGTGCTCGGTCGTTCCATGGTGGGCAGTGTCTTCTCTCCCTCTGTAGGGGTCCCAGTCCCGAGGTAGGGGAGCGGCAACCTGGGGAGTTTGCCCGACCGTTTGGACACAGAAGAGCGTATCCACGACGGACGCGAGTCGATCTATCTGTGCAGATAGGGCGTGGATGGCGTTCGAGGGAGGAGGGGATTCTCCCGCGTCTCCGTTGTGAGGAGGGCGACGAATGGTGCTTGGATCATCGCGGTGATCGCTCGCCATGAGATTGAGATCGGAAGGTGAACTTTCGTTGAGTGGAACTAGCGTTCCCACAGACGGCGCCAACTGATGGATCTCTGGATCTCCTTCAGATGTTACCTTCCGTTGATCTGCAGCGAGTGGAGACGAGTGGCTGAGATTGAGTTGGGAGGTTGCCTCTTGAAGCATGCAGATCTCAATAGGCTTGAAGTGGTTGAGGCCGAGCTACCTGCAAAGAAGTCCCGGGATGGTTGTGCCACCGAGGACCCTCCGACGATCAAGTTAGACGGGCTAAATGGGCAGAGTAACGGTTTATTAGGGTAAAATTGGCTTACCTGAGTCGTCTTAGAGAGGAATTTATATAGCGGCAGCCATGGGCGGGCAGGCGCGAGATTCACGCCGACCGTTATGCCCCTGGCGTTACGCCCGCATGAAAGGCGGGATTCCCCATTAATGACAAGATATGCTCGTTAATGGGGGAACGCGATGGCGTGGAACGCGGGATCATGGGCGGCGGATATCTCGCGTCTGACGAGATTCACGGAGCCGTGGCGGAGACGCCTGTGATCAGTGCTGAGGGTCGGTCGATGAAACCGAGGAAGCTAAGCTTGGCGGGAGGCTCGGGAACGAGCGGGAGGCGGAGGGAGCTTGGTTATGCGATAGCTCGGAGACGAGCTAGGGGAGCTGAGGGAACTCAGCACTCGAGGCGAGCCGATGGTTATTTGTAAGGTGATCGTAGGAGTGGTCTGGAAGGCCACAGAAGGTCGGGAACATTCTCGGGTCGGAGGCCCAAGTATCCCTCCAATGTACCGTTCTTGATCCTATCTTGTAAGCTTTGGGACACGTCATCTGCCACGTGTCATGATATGGGGAATTCCCGGTATCGAGCATCATCAGTTTGGGTGCAGTACATGGCTTTTATGGTGTCCCTTGCAGATCTTGAGAAGGCGCTCTCCGTTGCTGAAACTTATCGCTTTTTGTTGTCCAAGGCTCAAAATACAGTTAGTACTGATTCTGCATAACGTTTGTACAGTACTAGTCTTCACAAGAAATAGGAAGAAAATTGATGTAAATAATCTTCTTCAATGTTTTTTTTTTCTTTTTTACTTTTTTTATTTGAGAAATAGAATATTCAATTTGACCATAGCCCATCAATACATTTCATTCAAATTATGAAATGAGAAAACTTAGAGAGGTAAACAATTAGCATCATCAAGAAATCCACCTCAAAATAAAAGAACCAGAACATTAGCTACATATTGTTAACAAACAGTCTCAGTATATCAAGGTGAAGGAAACGTTCTCCTCTCCTCTTCATAGAACTTTCTCACTGTTTAATATGGGTTAATTTGTTTGCTTAAAATTTTCTGCGCCAGCGTTAAAGAAAACAAGCGGTAGTCCATCTTCGTACACAATCATCGCCATGTCCTTGCTTAAAAGTTGTGTGGTTAAAATAAGTACTCATATGGAATTTAAAAAGCATAACGAAAATTTGTTGCTAGGTAAAATTTTTGGGGTTTTCTTGCTTGATATCCTCAACCCACTTTTCTATTTCTGACACCAGTACAAATATGTCCGGTAGTAATGGTCATTTCATCACGGTTATGACGAAATTATGGTCACGGTTTTAAAAGATTTGTTCACGGTTTTAACCGCTGCTAATTAAAAATTGGTGGGCCCCACAACGCACCGAAACCCTCCCCCCCCAATTTTTCATCAAGCACCAAAAATCCTCTCGTCGCCGCTGCCTCTCCTGCCGCGGAAGATGCCTGTCGTCTCCGCCGTCCTCTTCGAAGCCCTCGCCTTTCTGGTCGAGCTCATTGTCGAAGGTCTAGACCTGATCGAGCTTGATTAGTCTAAAATATGGTGCATTTGAATGATTTTTTCCCACTATTGTTAAGTTCTAAAATGTGTTTATTGTAATTATAGAACATATGAGTGTTTATGTGTAAAAAGTTTATTATCATATATTTTTACATTATAATCAACATAATGGGAGAAAATACATGCTTATAATATTTATATAAAATATTAGTAACTAAAATATGCAAATCATATCAAATATTTTTAATCAATATTCTTAACATATAATATCATATAAAATGGTTAGAATAATATCTCAAAAATGCAAACTACTACTAACATTTTGATTTGAGATATTGTGCAGTTTAGCTCAGGTCTGGAGATCCAAGATATTGAAACCAAATCTGCCAAAATATAAAAGAAAATCATAAGATCTAGCAACGGCAGAGACTCATAGTAAGATCTGCAGAATATAGACATCAAAGATATCTCCACATGCCAACACCAGGGACCGGAAGAATTTTCAAAACGTGATTCCACTATTCCGCCGTGGTTGGGCAGCTAATGGCATAGATTTGCGGCCGATCCGCGGCTCCTTGATGACCGTAGGATTTGATGTTTTTTGGCTTGGATAACAACAGAATATATTCTTATATGACATATAGGGTTTCTGGATTGGTGACTATATAAGAGACCGAGAGTTATACTTTGAAGATCATCAATCCAAAATGATCAAGAAGTTCAAAGCGATCCACGCATCCAGGTGATCATCAGCTAGTCATCTACCTCCACCAAGATAGAGAGCGAAAGCAAAAACTAAGGTTCTTGTAATCTACCTTCAAAGGATTTGTAAATGCAATAGTTGATTAATAAAGGTAGTGTTTTTATTAGTCTTTTCGCAATTAATTTCCGCACTTACTTTCTGCATCTTAATCATGTTTTCATTCTTCAATTTTTCTTCTAAATCTCAAACCATCAGCGAGTAATTCCTGGCTTGCTATAGTTCGTAGGCTAGGGTAGATCAATGGATGATAAAATTATTTAAAATCTTTTATACATTTTAAATTCTATTAACTTTAGCAAAATAAATGCTTACATCCTTAACGGGTGCGCTACCAATCTATTGCTAGTCACGACCACGTTTCGAGATCTGTTTAACACCTGTTTTGATAAGGGCTAGACATGAATAGAGATCAATATAAGGACAAGGGTTAATAGTGTGGAAACCCTAGTTTCTTCCAAAAACCCTAATCTACATTCATTATTATCGATCTAGTTTTAAACTATTAAAAAAAAGATGTCATTTTTAATTGTTCATCCATTACTACCAAGTCCTATGAACCTTACAAGCCACTTCTTTATAAATCTTACATCCGTAGTATATCCGTAAGTACAACCAATCATCCTTCTTCAATCAACTCGTCTAAAGAAAGATAAAGATGCATGTTTCCCTGTGGACGACCCGTACTCATCACGGCAAACTACTAGCAACACCGTTTTGATTACAGTTACTTTACGAACAACACACTTTTTTTGGCAGATCAATCAGAGCTCGTCGTCGAAACTCGTCATCGCCTTCGTCAAAGCTAGGTCAGCGTCGAAGCTTGCCATCGTCGAAACTCGCCGTCGTCGTCGTCTAGAAGTAAGTAAAATTTATTAGGATTAGGATAATTTTAAATTTTGTTGGTTTAATTTTAATTTTAATTTTAATTTCTGCCCTAGGCTGTCGTCGAATCTGATCCTAGCCCTAGGTCGTCGTCGTCGTAGTCGTCAAGAGGTAAATTTTAATTCTTTTTGTTTAATTTTTAATTTTTGCAGAATACCCAATTTTTTTGTTTTTATATGTTGGTGTTGTTGTCGTTGTTATTGTTGATAATGTTATTGTTGGTGTTGTTTTCGTTGTTATTGTTGGTGTTGGTGGTGATGTTGGTGGTGTTCGGGTAGAATTAGGGTTTAGGTTGGGTTAAGGATAAGGTTACGGTTAGGGATTGAGTTAGAGTTAGGATTAATTAGGGTTATGGGATAGGGTTAAGGATAGTTTAGGGTTTATGGTTAGGGTTAGTGTTAGGGTAATTTAGCAAATTTTTATAGGTAATTTAGTGAAAAGCAACAATAGTTAAGGGTATTTCCGTTGAAAAACAGTAATAGTTAAGGGTGTTTTGGTGTAAATAAGTAACATTGAACAAATGGGGTTTTTTATTAAAAATTTAATGATAATTCAGTGAAAACAACAAACGTTAAGGGTATTTTAGTGAAATTTATAGTAATTTAGTTAATTTACTAAGATGAATCGTTTAGTTAAATTGTTAAACTAGTTTAGTGAAAAACAACAATAGTTAAGGGTATTTTAGTGAAATTCTTAGTAATTTAGTTAATTTAAGGTAGTTTAGTGAAAAACCAAGAATATTTAAGGGTATTTTAGTGTAATTTAGTAAAATTGAAGAAATAGGTTGCTTTGGAGTGTGCATGTATGTATGTGCGTGTGTGCATACACACAAACATGCGCACATACAAGAACGCGCCCACACACTCACACACACAGAGACACACCCCTAACCCCAAACCTAAATCCAAAATTTTAAACTTGATTAAGAAAACTCTTAACATTAAAAAACTGTATCCTAAACCAAAAATGTCGAAATCTTGAAATTTATACGTAAACGTAAATCTAATTCAAATTAAATTTTAAACTAAATGTATGAAACTCGATGATAATATGAAATTTTCATATTTTCATTGATAATCATATATGAAAATGAAAACGGGACTTAATTCCCGTCTATCGGTTAACATACGTTAGATATTCGTTGTGATATAAAACTACACAAAGGTTGTTAAATATCGGGCTGTATCGTTCAATTCTAACAACCGCCGTGTAGTCTATGTAACCAGAATAATCAATCGTATGATAACCGATAGATTTGTCCCGTGTGAATAAGTTAGAAATGTATAAAACAAACACCTGCATTCACTTGTGTATTTCATTCATTTTGAGATATTTTGTCGGTACCTTTCCGCTGGTTCTCCGTATACAACGATAGATTAGATGTTCATTTCAATGATGTTTGATAAAAATGATTATCTTTTCTATTATAGTGTACTCGGAGAACAGCAGGGAGGTGCTGCCGAAATTTTCTTGAAACGAATGAAATAACAAGTAAATGGGTATATACTTTATACATTCTTAATGGGATAGATGCCTTACCCCCGGCAGCCGCTACCCTTGACATCCAATATTGAACATTTAATATCACCACCATATTTCTTGGAAGAAGAATCCAACTCTCTAGCTATGAGCATTTGCTCTCGGTCCTTAATAATCTTCATAGCTAAATCGTCAATTGAAACTTAAATTAACAAATTCGTCAATTAAACCTAGCACTAACGCTTCTTAGTATTCTGTCTATCACGTATCTGTCAAGAAATCTTAATCCGGTGCGTCTCGTCTATAGGAACCTTTCTTCGTCCAGACTGTTCCAATATGGCATTCTCATACCTCTACGACAAGAGTTAGATGTACGTCGATACTTTCTCGGGAGTGAACCGCTTTTTCGTTGACGGCGTTAGCTTTTCTACCGATTTTTCCTACTCACGTCTTAGGTTACCGAAAGAGCACGAAATCTATTGTTCTTGCTCTAAGTGTATGAACAAGCGATTGCTCAAGAAATCGGAAGTTGAGTTACACATCGTGAGATACGGTTTCATGAGAGATTACACTACATGGGAACTTCATGAAGAAAAATTCATTGTAACGAGAGACAAGGCATGATGCAAGAGACGGAAAATGAATTCATCGAAACGGAAACCGAAAAGTGGTAAGTGATAATAGAAGAAGAGGAGAAAAAGGAATGACAGTTGGAAGAAAATGAAGCCGTCAAAGAAGATGATACTTTATTCGTGCCGATTGATGACATGGATGAGCTTATAAATGCCGCTGGATCCGCTGCCTACCCCTATTAGCGGGGTAGCAGATCCTCCTATCTCTGTCACTCCTCCTGCACATGGTATATAGTTATCTATTCATTTTTTAGTTTTATTTTAAAATAATTCTATCAAATCATCTAACAGTTTACTGTTTGCAGTCATGCGTAGTACTGACGGGATCGGGTCTGGCATCGGTTCTAGCGCCACGCCAGGGACGGCAAGTATAATCGTTATTGCTTAAAGCTATTAAATAATGATTGTAATTTAAATTTATCAAATGCTATATACATACTTTGAATATCATAATATTGTGTATGTATATCTATCTTTTTGCGGGCTCCACTAGTGTTAGGATGAGGGGTCCTACTGGGCCCTCCTTCTTCAGGCCAGCCCCAGGCGCTGCTCCATGGACACTGGACTGGAACACGTCAGGTGTGCCCGTTGGTGATTACTCGACCAAGTAGGGGGATTACATAAGAGCGGAAATCTGTACTTACTATAGCTACCCGCTCCATATTAGATGGAGCACACGCCAAACCGACACGTGCGGCAGTTTTTTGCAACGGCCACAGTATCACATAACCTTTTATACATTTAAATTTAATCGTCGTTATATATATATATTTAAATTTTTATAATTTCAGACCCAGGAACATTACAGATTCATCGGGGTTATCGACGAGAATGGCGTTCCTACAACGTTCGATGCACATCGCGCCATAAACTGGGTCATATTCGAGTGACAGGTTATCAAGAGGGGACGCCAATATGAAATAAGAAAGTATCATTACATTACTTGGACCGCTGCGACCGAGGAGGAGCGGGGGACAATAATGGGGGCTATTTTTCGGGATGTCCCGAGAGAGGATTAGCCACTGTCGGTCGCATATTGCGAGCGTGATGATGTTCGGGTATAAATTTAATTTTTAAGATTATAATAATATAACATGAAATCATATTATGTGATATATAATATTATTTTCTTTATATTTACAAGGTGGCGTCTGTTCGCAACAAGAAGAACCGGAACAACGGCGTCAGAGAACGTGCTATCACGATCCAAAGGAAGCGGTCTCAGGCTAGCGCTCAGCACCAGCTCATGAGTATTTCGACATTTAAGAATATATGTTTAATTTTTCGCAAATTACTTATTGAAATAAATCCTAATTTTATCGCAGAAAAAGAAAGACCCCGCCAACTACACTGTTATCAAGGGATAGTCCGTGTTACGCATGGGCACGAGTGAGTACATGGTAAGTTTCATATAATTGTTCATATCATAATTTTGCATTATTATATTCCTCATTCTTATTCATTCTGCAAATAAATAAGTGCTTTTGATCCATGTCTGCTACATAGTTGCATGTTACAGGTTCACGGAACAAAACAGTGAAAATGATGAAAAGACGATACAAAAGTGAGACTACGACCAACAAATAGAAGAATCTTGATCATGCCTACAGTTAGAGGGACAAACGAAGATCAATGAACAATTTCACAAAGTACAAAGGCAGCGCAAGATTCAAGACTTCAACACGAAGCGAACGGTAAAAGTCCACAACATTCTGCACTGTGAAAATCTGGAAGAAACTAGAAGACATTCTGAAGAACCAAATGAAGAAAACAGATGTGTAAAGCAACTTGAAGTATCAGAAGAAAACAGAGCCCAAGACCCCTCTATATGGCCGCGGATCCGCGGCCAAACATGGCTTTTGGCCGCGGTTTCGCGGCCATGGTGAGCACGTGTCGGTGTAAAAATTTAACGGGATGGCGGTGCGTTGACTAGGCTTCTCAGGGTAGTTTTATAAATGTAGATAGGGATCAGAATGTAACCTAGGGTTTCTATAATCTATAAATAGGAACCCTACAGCTCTTTTTGGAGCATGCCTCTTCCTATGCCTCTTTTTGTTTATCCAATTCAGAAATTTTAATCGTTGTAATGTTTTGAAGAGTGCATCGAATAAAGTTAGTAGTTTTTCTTTACCTTACCCTAGTTAATTTCTTTTCTGCCGTAGTTTAGTAATTTTATTTATCTGCCCTAGTTAATTAGTTTAGCACTTTTAATTATTTGTCGTAGTTTAGATAATTAGTCTTTTAAAAACAATCATAAAAAATGTCTCCTTTTATCAATTCCTTAATGAGTGGGTAGTTCCTCACTTGTTAGGGTTAGGAATAGGAAATGTTTGAGAGATGAAAATCTCTCACCCCTTTCTTGCCCGTCATATATTTTAATAGGACTATATGCATACATACACACACCGCTCACTACGGCACCCTATCCTACGAGGTAGCGGTGATACCGTAGTTTAAAAGACCGGTTGTATATGTTTTCCATGGTGGTTAGGGTAAGAATTACGAAAGGACGGACAAGGACCTAGAGAAAGAAACATAGTTTCTTCCCGATCTTGCTAATCCCCTTTATTAATTATTACCATAACACCTAAATAGATCTTAATTAGGGCATAGAAAGCGGTGATGAAAATATTGAATTTCAAAACTTATCCTAAACCTAACCCTAGCAAGTTTTTAATCCTAGTATAAATCAACTTTAGTTTTTAGTGATAATCCAATCCAAAAAAATTGGAATTAACTCGTTAGAACAAATAGAAAAGACACAAAATCCCTATAGACCGAACCGTACTCACCGGCTAGCTACCAAGCGACGCCGTTCTTGATTGCGGTAAAAAATTCTTTGATTCATCTTTTAAAAGCGCAAGCACGCATATAAAATCAGCAAACATTCAAATGGCGTCGTTGCCGGGGATAGCGTAGTATTTTCTTTTTGCAATTTCGGGTTAATATAAAATCATAAAATCATAAAAAAACTGAAAAATAAAAAATATAAAAAATTTATCATCTTGTTATTTTGTGATGGGTGTTTCGATTGAATTTTGCAGGATCAACGAACAGATTCAGAGCTGGAAAAATCCAGTGAGAAAAACAGCAAACAGAAGATCTGAACCAACAGACGAAAATCAGAACAGAGAAACAGAAAAACAGTTGGGATCTGAACCGACATTACAACCGTGGAACCGCGGTCACTTGCTGCTTTTGGCGGAGGATCCGCCGCGAAATAGTGACGCCATCATTTGAAAAATCTCTATAAGCTTTCTTTTCTTCTCTGTAACCTCCTGATCTCCTCTGAAAAAATTTTCTTGCAGGGTTCTTTGCGCAAAAACTTCTCTCCCTTCTCCAATAACTTGATCTTGTGCAGGATTCTTTGCACCGCAATAAAAAAAAATTGGCAAGTGTTTGATTGTGTTTACTGTTTTGCATCTTTAAAATTGACTTTAAGGGGCTTTTACACCAATCCAGATTGGGTTGGGTTTTCATTACCCTTCCTAGGACCCCAAAAATCATAAAAAGCATTATGCATTAACCATCAAGTTAATTAAAAAAGATTAGACTCAGCCTTAAGGACTGTCGCGCTCAATAGGATAAAGGAATAGTTGTAGGCATCGATCGTTTATCTGAACCAGACTTTGTGGTGCCTAGGCTAGACAAGTAGGGAAAGGTAATTTTAAAAGGCCCGTCTCACGGTGATTCATGAGCGGATCCCTCCTTTCTTTACTTGTGCTTACCTGGCCACAATTGGCGGTGAAGAGGCGATTTGAGATCCTCACAACTTGCCCTTTGGAACAGTTAGGAGCAGTCTAGTTGACCTAGGTGATCCTAGATCTAGGCTTGATTGTGCATATTGTGATTGATTGAACGTGTGTCTAAGCTTCTTATTAAAAATCTTTTTGCAAAAAGCTCCTTATAAAAAAAACACAAAACAGAAAATTTTACAAAAACTTGCTACTTGTCGCTAAGAAATCCATTGCACCCCACTTGCACCCACATTCTTTTTCTTCTCCTTCTTACATCATGGGTACCCCACCTCACAAAACTCTTGCCGAACTTTGGTACCCTCATCCAAACATTGCTTCCTACGCGAATTTTTTTGGTCGAATTACGGACGACCCCTCCATACCAAAAATTTCTTTGAAAGATCGAATAGAAGCGTCTAGGAGAAACAGTTCGACTCCGCAATCCACTTTGTATCAACCATTTCAACCTTCAACACCTTCTTACGTTGATACTACTTTTTCGAGTTCTGTTGTAACTCCAAAACTCATGTCTATTGCTGAACATATTGAACAATCTCGTAACCGATCTTTCATTCCTTTCAACACTTCCAGTTCTTAGGATCAACAAGTCCATTCACCTTTTTATCCAAATGTTGATCCTACTTCTGTCCAACCATTCAATTCCTACCGGTCCTACCTGACTTTCGCACCTTCCCTAGACATTGCTTCTACACAGCCATTTGGGAGTTTCCAAAATCTAAACAATTTTGAATCTTTTACCGAAACCCCTTCACAACCCATGTCTAATCTGAAACAGTCGTTGGAAGCTTATATTGTAGCGACAAACCAACAGATGAAGAATTTGGATGCGTCCATTGCCGCCCTATTACAAACTAGTGACCCGGTAGGTAGTTCCGAACTAGCTCAAATATTCCAATGTATGATGAGGCGGTTGGACAGAGTGAGAATTTGAGTGGTGAGAGTGCGCTGTACACACTTCCAAATCAAACCTACCCATCCCCAATTGAATCCCCCAACTCCGGTTTTGAATGTCTATCAAGTGTCCCAAATAATTCACCGGTTAAAAATAAAACATTTAATGAATTGTGTGACTTTGTAGTGCTTGATTTGCCAGATTGTGAAGGGTCTCTTTCGAGTGAACCCACACCCAATCCTGTTGAACTTTACACCTCCAATCTAGAACCTGAATTGATAAATATCCATGCTTTTGATGAGGTGTCTGAAAAAATGGATTTTCACTTGATTGAGGATATTGACGCGGGGAATAATTTGGATGACGAACCCGCAGATTTGACTGAATTTTTCTCTCCAATTCATCATCCCGAGTCATTAAATGTTTCTCCCGAACTTCACATGCGTCTTGATTTTGATAATAATTGCATGGATGAGATAACTTTTGGGGAGAATTATGAGAATAGTATTGAGGAGAGTATTGAGGATAGTATTGAGGATGAACCTTTAACTGTTATACTTCCTAAATCACCCCTCTTCATCCTTTCCATCATTCCGACCACGCAAGAGATCACGCAGGAGGACTGTGAGCTTGAAAAATTTATGTTCGATCACAACAATTTTGACGCCATTAATGTGTTCCTCCTTGAATCTGACACAGTTCTCATAACCTATAACGATTACGAGTGTTTCACTTTTTCGGACGATCTTGAAGACTCACCGCCCGAGTTTGAGTCCTTTGAATTTTCAGATGAGTTAGTTGAACCATCAGACTCGGTTGCTTATAGTCATTTCGAACTATTGATGGAATCCTTCGAGTTCGAGACAGTTTCACCAATTTCACCTTCAATTGTTTCACCTCTGAAACTCGAACTCAAGCTGTTGCCATCTCACCTTACATACGCTTAATTAGGTGAGAATGAGACCCTTCCTAAATCACTCCCCTTCGTCCTTTCCATCGTTTCGACCGCGCAAGAATTCGTCACGCTTCCATTTTCAATGGATGGTTTACCAAGTTCAATGTACCCATGTTTTCTCGCGAATCTTGAGGGATTTGACCCCATTTCTCAACGGGTTGATAAATTAGCACAATCGCTTTTAACACATAGGTCATTACAATTTGTGCTAATTTATTCACTCAATTTACACCCTCAAGTTCATACTACACTTCTTTCTCTTTTCCGCCATTCTTCTCCTAATATACCGAGACCATATTCCACCTTTCTTCCCATACGGTCTCGTGTGTTTCTCATTTCTTTTCTTTACACTCCATTCTTTCACCAACCACACCATTATAACGATAAAAATTTTGAATGGTTGGCGCTAACTTTTGGCCTGTGTAAAGCCTTGTATAGCTTGATACTGTGTTTTTCTCCTCCCTAACTCTGAACTTTAACGCTTAATCGGTGGAAACACTGTTTCACTTAAGTTTGGGGGGACCTTTTTGTATATATATTTTGTTTTTTTTTCTGTTAACAATAAAAAAAATTTTGAAAAAATAAACAGGGGAGTGCCGACAATTTTGACCCTCTTGGAGTAGCCTGACAGTAAGCACACTGTCAAGTTTAAGTTTGGGGGTGTGCTCAGTAAGCTTTCTTCCTTCGCATTCATGTGTATATTTTTGCATTTGCATACTTATTTTAAAACCCATAAAAACTGAAAAATTTTAAAAATTATAAAAATTGAAAAATTCAATTTTGGCCATAATTGACTTGAGTTTGACAAGAAGGTTAACTAGCTAGGAAAAACTAGATCCTAGACTTAATAAATTAAAAACCCTAAAAATAACCTTTCTTAAAATTTAACGGTAGAAAATATATGTCTTTGTAGTTTACTTAGAAATAGGCAAATTTTGAGTTCACTTTTTGGGATAAGTCAAAATAAGGGAAGAGTATTGAAATTTTTATTGAAGTGTAAGTCTGAAAAATAATTCCTAAGCTTAAGTCTAAATTCTGAAAATATATTCCCTACAATTTGCACAAACACGAACCTTGAAACTTGAAATAGTAGAGAAGACCTTGAAATGCTCTTGTCTAAAGTCCTTAGTATGAAGGAAAATAAAATAAAAATACAAGTGTGAATAAAAAGAAAAAAATGAACACTGGTTTTGTAATTACTTAAGGCTGCATAAATAGAAAAATATATATAGCGAGGGTGCTTTATCACCTAGTACCTTAGACCAACTGTTTTGGGAGTCACTGCTAAAGCCTTAGGTATTACAAGACGAGGAATTACACCTTAATGTGCAAACACATTTTGTAATCGGTCGTTAGTACCTCAAGAAGTATTAACGGTCGCATGAAGGATGTGTGAGCAATTTCATCTAAAAATTCACCAACTAAAAGTACTTTGGACGATGGATAAGAGTATAAGAGCTTGAATTGAATTTTTAAGTGTAGGGGTGATACATACACACACGTAGGGGTATATGATTGGGGTTTGGATGAGAGATATGAATGAAAAATAGGACTTATATCTTTAGTAGAAATGATAGAAATTCCTAAGTTGAGATGGAACCTTAGAAGGAAAACTTAAAAGATGCTAAAAACTAAGTAAATTTACAAGAACATATACAATCTTAAGTTAAACGATAAGGAAGCCTTAAAAGATGCTAAAAACTAAGTAAATTTACAAGAACATATACAATCTTAAGTTAAACGATAAGGAAGCGTGAAAAATATCGGTTGATAATTTCTGAGTTGAAGATAATAGAATTTCTTTCTAGAAAACCGAATTGAAGAATGAAAGTTAATAGGCCAAATTGATCGGATTTTGTGGGTAGTATCCGCTGAAAACCCTCAGGAGACAACACTCCTCCTACTAGGGACACCTAGAGGTTTAACGGCTTGTTGCATGTTCATATCAGATTTTTGCATTTTTATACCGCCCAATTTTTATCACATTGCTTATCGGTAGGTACTCTTGAGCCGTGTTTGCTAGTCAATTGCAGGATACAGGTTCTCGGCTCTAAATGGTGAAATTCATGGGAAAACACGACAAATTCCAGTTTACTGCCAACCACAGATAAAACACGGATCTCCGCTCTCTATCCGTATGTTGCCGCACACCAGTTTAAAAGACAAAATGGCACATCAATGTCATTTTCATGCACAAGGCTCAATGGCAACACAAGATCCAAGAAATCTACGCGGAGCTCAAGAAAATCATGGCAAAAAGATCCACATCCAATCACCTTTTGGTCTACTAAAATTCTGGAAGAAATATGGAAAGATTATCAGAAAAAACATATACCAAACAGTAGACAACATCAGACCAGGGGGCCCCACAAAATCCGAGGAGCCAACTCCTCTATTAGGCCGCGGAACCGCGGCATAAGCATGCTTAGGCCGAGGAACCGCGGCCGTACGGCCTTGTCGGCTGAAGACTTTTCAGGGGCAGTTTGGTATTTTCATGAGGGTTCAGAATTTTGCCCTAGGTTTCCATCTCCCTGCCTATAAATAGTCCAAAACTTGCCAAAACCAAGGGTGCTTAATCTTGTATTTTAGGTTTTAGAATACTTGTTGTTCTTCTTCCTCTTCTCATCTCTTCTCCATTGAAAAACTTGTAGTGAGCTTTTGTGAGTGAAGAATGATGAATAAAGAAGTTCTTTTTGTTATTATACTTGTCTTGCTCTTGTTATGTTAATTGCTTGTAATTTTCAATTGTTAACTTAGTTGTTGTTATTTGTGTTTGTTTCTTTCTTGTTCTCCTTTCCTTTATCCTTAAACAACCATGATGCTTACGTTTGATCCTTGCCAAGGTGAGGTCGCAAATAGCTAGTTGTTATCTTCTAATCTCCTTCTTTCTATCTTCCTCCTTTGTTTTATTTTTCGTTCTTCTTGTAATGGGTGAGTAATTTCCATACTTGTTAGGGTAGGATAAGGGAAGTTTGAGAGAAGGAAATCTCTCTCACTCTTTCCTTGCCCAACATCTTAAATCGACTCCCGTTAATTGAACCACAATCCGCTCCCTACGGCACCCTATCCTACATGATAGCGGTGATTCCGTAGTGAGACCGGTTGTGGTTGAATTAACCGGAGGTTATGGCTAAGAGCCAAGAACGGACGGACAAGCACCAAAAGGAAGAACTTAAGCGTTGGAAAGCCTAGCTTATACTCGCAAGATCCTTCCTAGTCGTGCTAATCCCCGTTGTTGTCGATTACCGTAACACCAATATTAAGAGTGACAACGAAAGAAGTGAGCGACTCCTAACTCAAACTAACCTAATCATAACCCTAACAAGCTCTCTTTACATATCATTTTAACACTTAGTTAATCACAAACAAATCTGGACTTTTGACTTAACTCGTTAAAGCACATAGAAAAAGATTCTCATCTCCCTGCGGACGACCCGTACTCAACCGGCTAGCTACAAGCGAAACCGTTTTGATTGCGGTAATTAACGAAACTTGAACACGCATAATATCTACCAATCATTGCACGAGCTCAGTGCAATCGCGATTCCCTGCGAAAATACGGTTAGGATTTTGTTGAGAATAAAAATGGCTTTGCACGGGACGAGCAAAAGATAAGTTTGGGGGTATTTGTTCATATCATAATTTTGCATTATTATATTCCCCATTCTTATTCATTCTGCAAATAAATAGGTGATTTTGATCCATGTCTGCTACATAGTTGCAGGTTACAGGTTCTCGGAACAAAACAGTGAAAATAATGAAAAGACGATACAAAAGTGAGACTACGACCAACAAATAGAAGAATCTTGATCATGCCTACAGTTAGAGGGGCAAACGAAGATCAATGAACAATTTCACAAAGTATAAAGACAGCGCAAGATTCATGACTTCAACACGAAGCGAACGGTAAAAGTCCACAACATTTTGCACTGTGGAAATCTGGAAGAAACTAGAAGACATTCTGAAGAACCAAATGAAGAAAACAGATGTGTAAAGCAACTTGAAGCATCAGAAGAAAACAGAGACCAAGACCCCTCTATATGGTCGCGGATCCGCGGCCAAACATGGCTTTTGGCCGCGGTTCCACGGCCATGGTGAGCACGTGTCGGTGCAAAAAATTAACGGGGTGGCGGTGCGTTGACTAAGCTTCTCAGGGTAGTTTTTTAAATGTAGATAAGGATCAGAATGTAACCTAGGGTTTCTATAATCTATAAATAGGAACCCTACAGCTCTTTTTGGAGCATGCCTCTTCCTATGCCTCTTTTTGTTTATCCAATTCAGAAATTTTAATCGCTGTAATGTTTTGAAGAGTGCATCGAATAAAGTAAGTAGTTTTTCTTTACCTTGCCCTAGTTAATTTCTTTTCTGCCGTAGTTTAGTAATTTTATTTATCTGCCCTAATTAATTAGTTTAGCACTTTTAATTATTTGCCGTAGTTTAGATAATTAGTCTTTTAAAAACAATCATAAAAAATGTCTCTTTTTATCAATTCCCTAATGAGTGAGTAGTTCCTCACTTGTTAGGGTTAGGAATAGGAAAGGTTTGAGAGATGAAAATCTCTCACCCCTTTCTTGCCCGTCGTATATTTTAATAGGACTCTATGCATACATACACACACCACTCACTACGGCACCCTATCCCACGAGGTATAGGTGATACCGTAGTTTAAAAAACCGGTTGTATATGTTTTCCATGGAGATTAGGGTAAGAATTAAGAAAGGACGGACAAGGACCTAGAGGAAGAAACATAGTTTCTTCCCGATCATGCTAATCCCCTTTATTAATTATTACCATAACACCTAAATAGATCTTAATTAGGGCATAGAAAGCGGTGATGAAAATATTGAATTTCCAAACTTAATCTAAACCTAACCCTAGGAAGGTTTTAATCCTAGTATAAATCAACTTTAGTTTTTAGTGATAATCCAATCCACCACAATTGGAATTAACTCATTAGAACAAATAGAAAAGACACAAAATCCCTGTGGACCGACCCGTACTCACCGGTTAGCTACCAAGCGACGCCGTTCTTGATTGCGGTAAAAAATTCTTTGATTCATCTTTTAAAAGCGCAAGCATGCATATAAAATCAGCAAACAATCAATAATCAAGTAGATTTTTTATTTAAGTTAACATGTTTTTATATGTGTGTGTCTTCTTCACAGACCCAGTTCCAGAAGAGGACGGACACCTTAAGACTTGGCCCCGACGACTCGATTACCGTTATTGTCCCTGTTCTGAATTCGATATCCGGCGAATATCACGGTGGCTATGAACGCGGGATTGGTCCCGGAGCCCACCGACACTTTGCTAGGCGTTCGTCCGTCCACAAGTACGATGTGGCCCAGACGCGAACAGATGCGGCCGCTGTGTCGCAGGAGCAGATTCTTCGACTCCAAGATCAGGTAGAGCAGCAGAATGAGCGGGTGGATACACTTGAGGCACAGATCAAAAAGCCGAGGCGGTCGAACGTGGAGACCATTAGGCAGACCATACGATACGAGTTTGGGAGTATGTTCAGGTCACAGGACGATGGAGCTGGATCGTCTCAACGACTATAGCTTATTGATTTGTTGATACAAACATTTGATTTGTTGATACAAACATTTGTTTTATTGGTATATTGATTATACTGTTTTGTGTATTTAATTTTTTTATAATTATGTGTGATTCTAATCATATTACTTCGTGATTATTATAGTTGCGTGAGATTTGATCATATTATTATTATTTATTGCTGGTTGTAATTGAAAGCAGCGTGCATGGCACGCGTAGATTTCTGATTTTAAAAAAATCGATAATATATTTAGTCACGGTTTTAACCGTGACCAAATATCATATGGTCACGGTTTTAACCGTGACCATAGGATGTAGTCACGGTTATCTGCTAGTAGCAAGTATCTTTCATTATGGCTTCCCCTTATGGTCACGGTTTAAACCGTGACCATAGGATCTATATAGTCACGGTTGCCTGCTGTAGCAGGTATCCTTCATTACGGTTTAACCTTTTCATCACGGTTTAAACCGTGACCATAGGATATATATAGTCACAATATCCTATAGTCACGGTTTAAACCGTGACCATAAATTAGTCATAGTTATAACCGTGACCATATATATGGACTCTACACAGATTTGATTTAGTTGTTTGAACATTTTTGGGTAACGCCAGGTATATGGTCACAGTCTTAACCGTGGCTATAAAAAGATATGGTCACGGTTTAAGACGTTACTAAGTTTCTCGTGACGGGTTTTTAGACAACGGGTGTGTGACGGTTTTAACCGTGACCAAAACCATACTCTGTAGTAGCGTGAAAGGCTTTGAGACCGATAAACTTCCGAGAAGAGAGTGAAAAGATCAATATTTGGACAGCTTATTCCAATTTAGAGAATGAATTTGGGAATCCCCCAAGGTAAGTAATTGTTTGTTTGGTTTCTGTTTTTCAAGTAATACAATGGTTAAAATTTTACTAATTTTTTTACCATGATTTGGAGACCGTTCCAAAAATATTCCTTAGAGCATTGCAATACTGTGATTCCAAAAAAGAGTACATCAAGCTCTCTAGGGGATGTACGAAAGGACAGGGCAACCGAAGCTTAATGGAGATGATCTTCTTGAAAAAATGGCAAAAAAATTCAAAACCTCATGCAAGGCAAGTGATTATCGATACTATTGTTCTTTATTCATAGGCTAGTAAAATGCCCAGCTGGTATCGTTATAAACGACTGCAAGTCAACTATGAAGTCGACAATCACTACTACAATGAGGGGTTGTCCCTACGGATAGAGGAATTTGTTGGGACAACTTTTTATTGCCCCTACGGTTTACTCCATAGAGACATTGTTTGCCCCTACGGCTAAATCCGTAGGGGCATAAATAAATTAAAAAATATTAAAATACAATTTCTTTATTTGGCCTTACGGTGCCGTAAAACAGAGCCCTACGGATTAATCCGTAAGGGCAAAAAAGGATTATTTAAAAAAAATAAAGCTAAGAATTTTCCCACTGTCCTCCAAAATTTCCCACCAACCCTCGCCCATCATCCATCCTTACCTATCGTCGCCGCCCCACTCCCGTCGCATCCTTTCTTGCCGCCGAGTTCCTCCTCCATCGCAGTCGATCGAGCTCGTCGTGGAGTTTCTCGTCGCCGCCTCCACCACTTCGAGCTCTATCTTTTCGGTCTCCTCCACCTCGTCGAAGCCTTACTCTCCACCTCCTCGAGGAACTTTACTTGTTGGTCGGTCTTTGGCAGAGGTGAGTTAATTTTGATTTTAATTTATAATTTTGTTGTTTTTAATTGGTGTTATTGTTGTTGATTTTAAGGTTAGGGTTACCAGGCCGGGATAATTGAGGGTTAATTTGGGTTAGGGTTAAGCTTTGGATGATGATCAGGGTTAGGCTTAATTAGGTAAAATAGGGTTAGGATTAGGGTTAGGGTTATAGGACCGGATTAATTGGGGGTTAATTTGTGTTAGGGTTAGACTTTGGTGATGATTAGGATTAGGGTTATGGTTAATTAGGTAAAATAGGGTTAGGGTTTGGGTGATGTTTAGGGTTAGGGTTAGGGTTAATTTGGATTAATTAGGTAAAATAGGGTTGGTGATGATTAGGGTTAGGGTTAGGGTTAATTGGGTAAAATAAGGTTAATTTGGGTTTGGGTGATGATTAGGGTTAGGGTTAGGGTTAATTAGGTAAGATAGGATTAATTTGGGTTAGGGTGCTGATTAGGATTAATTTGGTTTAATTAGCTTAATTTTGGGTTAATTAGGGATAATTTGAGTTAGGGTGATGATTAGGGTTAATTTGGATTAATTTGGGCTAATTAGGGTTAGGGTTTAGGGTGCAATGGTTTCTTCAGTAGGATACTCGATGATAACATAAACATAAAACTTTACCGTAAACGTAAGAAAACCTTACCGTAAACTAAAAACTGCAAACCCTTAAAAATGAAAAACGAAACGTAAACATAAAACCTATTCAAGTTAAAACCAATATATGATACTCGATAATATGAAACTTTCATATTCTCATCGATGTTCATATGTAAAAATCAAAACGCGACTTGGTCCCCGTCTATCGGTTAACATATGTTCGATGTTCGTCGTAACATAGAACTATACGAAACTTGTTAAATATCGGATGGTATAGTTCGGTGCTAACAACCGTCGTGTAGTCTATGTGACGAGAAGATTCAATCATATGATAACCGATAGATTTGTCCAGTGTGGACAAGTTAGGAATATATAAAACAAACACCTGCATTCACTTGTGTTTTCATTCGTTTCGAGTTATTTCGTCGGTACTTTTCCGCCGGTTCTCTGTGTACAAAGATAGATTAGATGTTCATTTTAACGTTGTTTCACAGTATTGAAATGATTATCTATTCTATTACGGTGTACTCGGAGAACAGCGGGGAGATACTGCCGAAATTTACTCGAAACAGATGAAAGCACAAACGAATCTGTGTCTGCTCTATACATTCTTAATGGGATAGAAACCTTACCCCCCGACATCCGAAACACACACATACAACACGAATACACAACAAACGCACACACAAAGAACATACACACTAACAACTCTACACTTAAGCGAAATCAAAAATTGAAACACACATACACAGAATACGACTCATACTTGGGTATCTTCGAATGCGGTCAGAGTCTAAAGTCTAACCATTGACCTTCTTTTTTATCTTGACATGTCCTGGGCAATATAAATAGAATACAAAAATCTCACTGTGATTTGGGTTGTGATGGATTTTCTATCTAGTTCAGGTTGAACTTTTTGCATCGTTTTCCTAAGGCAAACTACTTTTCGAATAATTTTAGTTCTCATTCAAGAAATATCTCACCTATGAGAAGTCACATGGCGATGAAGAAAGTATTGAACAAGTCAAGAGGAAGGCAGTAGAATATGCAGAAAGCTTGAAATAAACCAGTGATAGAATCAAAATGCAAATTTACAGGTGGGTTTTGAAGGAATATTCTACTGTAAATTTGCATTTTGAGTTCTGGAAAGAAATGATGTTTGCATTTGGTCGGAATCACGTTCTATCCAAGCAACGATTATGCTTTAACTGCAGTAATTGGATTGATCAAAAACGCCGATTTTCTATATTGTGAGACGGAAATTGCCATTTGATTAGCCAGATTGAGTAATCGATTGACTATACAAACCATCTTATTGTATATATCCGCGTAGCTATCAAAATTTTAGATGGATCTAATGTTCATGCGATATACTGCAAGCCAATTACAAAGAGCGTTTGTCCCACGCATACCAAGCGGGGGCTTACCTCCTGAATTACCCTATTTCACATCTGCGGACAATAGCTAAGTAGTTGCAGCATACCGTAGATCCAACAACCAAATATTAAATATCATTAAACAATAGTTAACTACAAGCAATTTTCAGTTAAGTATCTTAATTTCTTGGACAATTTTTTGGAATAAACTATTTTAAAATAATATTATTAAAAATAAACCACTTTCAAAAGATATTATAAAAGCAGTCCGCTTTCTGCCACTGGGCGCCACGTCAATGCCAGCTAAGCACTGGCGTGTAAAAAAAAATTTTAAGGGGCGCAGTTTGAAACTATACCCATTACAAATGTAATGGACGCAGTTTCAAACTCCGTCCATTTATTTTATCAATGGGCGCACTTTCAAAGTGCTCCCATATATTTTACTGGAAAAAAATATGGTGCAATTTGAAAGTGCGCCACATTCCCCAACTTGAAATTAAATAGATGCCGATGTATTTTTTTTCCTCGTTCCTCTCTATTCTCTCTCTCATCTCTTCCTCTTGGTCTCTCCCTCATTCCTTCCCGATCTCTCTCCCCCGTCTCTCCCTCTTGATCTCTCTCTCCCTCTCTCTCTTTCTCTCTCTGGATCTCACATTCTTTCTCTCGTGCAGGTTCAGATGGAAACTCGCCGGCGAACAATCACCTTCACCCTCGCCATCGTCATCACTACTGCGAGCAAAAAAAAGGTTAGCAAAACCCTAATTTTCTTTAAAAATTATTCACCACTGCCAACTCGGGCCGCCGCCGCCGGTCGGACTCGGCCGGACCGCCGAGTCCCCAACATAAAAGTTGGGCCTCTTGGACTCCCCTGTACTCCTGTATACTTTAAATGTACAGACCGGTACCAGAGACTCTATAAAACCCTAATTACTCTATTTTAATGCATTTTATTGCATTTTAATACATTTTTTCAATTCAACCTTTCACCTACCCTAAACCCTAGCCTTACCCTATAAATACAACCCCTAAACACACACCCCTCACTCCAAAATTCTGATCAAAACTCTCAAGAAATCCATAGAAGTTTAGTGTACTTTTGGAGTTATCGAAGGGCGAAGCTCCGGCAATTTTCCGACGACGACCCTAGGAGCTCCCGGCGACGAAACGACGCACCGGCGCCTCCTACCGTCCCCTCTTCCTCTTTTCTAAGATCTAAACCCGTAAGTCCCATCTCCCTCTTCTATTCTCCAGTCTTAAAACTTCTTTTAATAAAACCCGACGGAATCGGAGTTAATCCGATCTCCGATTCGGTTCTTCCTAAAAAATTCAATATTTTCTTAAATACAATCATACTAAACCATTACATATTGACTATTAAACATTAACAAGTCGTATTGAACAAGTTTCATATCAAAAGATTTCTATTTCAATTGTTATCGTATTTTTTCACTAAAATACCATATAGTTTAATTCCGACATTTAAAACATCAAAATCTTCCTATACCTTTAAGTAGATCACGAGGTAATGACCTAGCTCCTCACACACTTACATGCAACATAGCACAATTACTTCGGGAAGCTAGAATACGGGAAAACGAAACTTTACAAATAAATACCACTTACTAATAAAACCATTTTCTACAAGATACGTGTTTATTACAAATCTTTGCAAAGCGCCGCTACAACCTATTTGGGGAACCCGTTCGGGATGGTACGGATTATCGCACGTCCTCGGGCTTAGTAGTGCGAGATTCAGACCTCCGCAAGGAGCATTCGGTCTCGAAGATTTAAAATACGAAAATTTTAAGAAAATGAGATTTCTAGAAATACAATATATATTAAAATTATTTTTATAAATATATATATATATATATATATATGTATCATTCAAATATCTATTTTGTGATAATATAAATATTCCAATTTTTCTAAAATCACAAGAATCACTTTACATTAAAATACCATGAATTCCATACAAGTTCGATATTACAAATAAATACCATGTATTATGAAAAATAGGTTTATTCACTAGAAATGTCACAAATATAAAATCTACAACTATGAAAACACTAAAGACGATAAATAAATATTTAGGGTGTATTTTGAAAAGTATACAAATTATTTTTACATAAAACCCCCTCAAGTTCTATAAATTACCCTAAGGACCCTAGTAAATATAGGTTTAAACGGGACCAATCTCTTGAGCCTCAGAGAGCCGGAGATATGGGTGTTTATCTATCTAAGCTAGACAATTTAATAACGGTGTTATCAATACGGTAATCGTCTTTGAAAAAGACACAAATCCTGTCGCCCATGTGCAACGGTTACTGATAACATCAAAACAATAAGGACTTCAATTTCTTTTCTAAATGTTCTGACTCAGACTGAGTCTCATTAATAATCTGACTTGAATATGATTCAAGTACAATTTACAATCTACAATCCAACATGAATCCTTGAATACATATATTCAATATATTCCATCTGTATTGACCGAACCGAACCATGGATATACTTCCATTTACATGATTCTCCAGTTACATCCATTTACTGATATCATGATTTGGCAAGTCATCCATCTATACAAGACAATACAATTTACAAAACAACACAAACAATACAATACAATACTTCGCGGGGTTTAAGGGGTAGATTGGTACGGAAAGTGTTAGAAGTGGCACGATACTGCAAGATTAAGACACCTAACCTATATTCCGTTGTTGGTGTACCATGTCATAACGGTTCCTTGTACATTCCGTTTGGCCTAGTCTCTAGCATATAGAGACTCCTCTCGTATACACTGGCATTCTTCTGTACCAAACTACAAACAACAGCGTTAACCAAATAATACAACTTTAAAAGCTACTTTCTCTTTCTGTCTATTCTATTTCTCCTTTATCTTTGGGACTTACCGCGCGATTGTTCGCTGACGACATTCCTTCTCTTTCTTCTTTGGAATGTTGTCAGGTGATCTGGACACTCAGGAGATCGAGCCTACTAGTGAGGACTTGGACCAGCTTTCCTACGACCCAGAACTCTAGCTTCATTGTACACATTTTTATTTCAGTACTTTTCATTTCTGTTATGCCGCTGTTTAGGCATTGCTTTCATTCAGTTGTATTTACTTTTCCATGTATTGTAAAAAGAATGTGAATAAATAAAGTTGTTGTTTTATTATATCTTGTCTCTTGTGCATTTATATTTATATTTCTTAGATACGCTTAGCGTATTTACTTCACAGTAAATACGTAGCGGCCTCGTCGCGCCCTCTGCCCGTATACTGGGAAGCGAGGCGTGACAGGTTTTGTTGGTGGCCCATGCAGGTCAGAGCTGTATGAAACTCTACCATGCAGTTCTGTTCTGCGTGAACAACCCAAGCAATATAACACAAGAACCAGCAACTAAAACATTCTCTACAATTCATATTCCTTGAATCTTATCATTTCATATACTTTGAATCTGACCTAACCCAAATTTTTCTTCAAGGTTATGGATTCCCCAAACAACACCAGCACCAATTTCAACAACATACCTCCATCACTACCACTCACACCTGCCGTCCCAGCTCCGCTCAACGAGCAAACGATTCTGCTTGAGGCAATCCGCAGCCTCCTCGAGGGACAGCAGCAGCAGACTGCTCTTTTAATGAACCGTCCCGAGGCAGAAGCACCTGGGGTGAAACAATTCAGGGCTTTTCACCCCCAAATAGTTCTCAGGAAAGGAGAGCCCACTGGATTCTGAGGAATAGGCACAGAGTATCGAAGAAGATCTGGCAACAGCACAAGTGCCAGAAATAGTTTGGGTTCATGTTGCAAAATTACAGCTCACGGACAATGCACGGAACTGGTGGAAGGCGGAAGAAAGCCGTCTTGAACAACCCATCAAATGGAAGACTTTCCGCGACATGTTCGACGCTAAGTACTTCCCTGAGACTGCCAGGTTTGACATGGAACAACAGTTCATCCATCTGCAACAAGGTTCAATGTGGACCAAGTCTGTAGATGAATATGACGCTGAGTTCACTATGCTTGGTCGGTAAGATATGTCTCAATAATTCGAATTGTTCAATATATCACATACTACACAGCTAACACAATCCTTTAACAGATTTGCGGCACACCTGATATCGACGGATGAGATCAGAGCCCTTCGATTTCAACAAGGATGGCTGCACTGGCCACGGGAGATTTTCCGACTCATGAATCGGCTCTGAAAGTTGCCCGCCGTTATGAGGCAGTGGTAAAGGCGAGGGGCAGACCTCGGTCTGCAGGAGTTAAACGCCCTGTCAATCAGATGACAGGAGGAGCCTCGTCAAGGCCACCTTTTGTGCCAAGGCGACCCGCAGATGACAGGAGGAGCCTCGTCAAGGCCACCTTTTGTGCCAAGGCGACCTGGAGTACCAAACAACAGGCCCAGCCCAGCCTTTTATACCTACTGCAAGAGAACTGGACATGTGATGAAAGACTGCCGGCTGGCCAACCGTCTTTTCTTAATCTGCGGCTCAGTTGCTCATGATATTGGGTCTTATCCCCAAAGACAAAACCCAGTTGCTGCACCCAGGCCAGCGATCAATTACCAGCAGCGACCAGCCCTTCAGGCACCTGCTCCAAGACTTGCACTACCTGCTCCACCACCTAGAGGACCACAAGCTGCACCTCCTCCTCGTCAGTTCCATCAAGCTCAAAGGAACATTCCGATGAATGCTCCTCAGGCCAGGAGGAATGTACCACGGCTCCAGGCTTTCACGATGACCGTGGAAGAAGCTGAGACCACTGGCCAAGTTATCACCGGTAACCTTTTCTTCTCAAACCTTTCTCTCAGTCTTGATACTTATCTACATACTTTTACCTATACCTAAAACATATCCCACATACCTTAGGTACAATCTTAGTAGCCTCACTCCCTGCACTAGCACTGTTCGATACTGGAGTATCTCACTGCTTTATGTCGCAACGGTTCGTCCGAACCCGTGCAATTCCAGTCACACCGCTTGTATCCGGCTGGAATGTCAGTTCAGGAAATGGCGTTCTACGGGTAACAATGGGATACATCTTGTGTCCAGTAGTCGTCTGCAGCAGAGAATTCTATGCTGACTTCAAAGTGCTGGACATACCGAACTTCGATGTGGTTCTAGGTATGGATTGGCTAGGAACCTTTTATGCTACCATCGACTGTCGTCAAAGGAGGGTAGTATTCGAGATTCCTGACCATCCGGTCTTCTATTTCAAAAGTGGAGATCGTACCCTAGAGCCAAGTACATACAAAGCAAAGCCAACGGAAGCAGTGATTGCAGCAACTCAAGCAGAGAAAGAATTAAGGCCAAAAGTAGTTCGAGAGTTCGACGACGTGTTTCCTGACGATATATCAGGTTTGCCTCCCGATCGAGCTCTTGAATTCAGCATTGATTTAGTACCAGGAGCACAACCGATGATCAAAGCACCTTATCGATTAAGTCCGGATGGGTTGAAGGAAGTCCGAACATAGTTGGACGAATTATTGGCGAAAGTATGGATTCATCCCAGCACTTCAAGTTGGGGATCACCAGTACTGCTTGTGAAGAAGAAGGAAGGTTCATACAGAATGTGCATTGATTACAGAGCCTTGAACGAAGTCACGATAAAGAACAAATATCCACTTCCGCGCATCGACGATTTATTCGATCAGCTAAGTGGATCTTGTATTTTCTTTAAATTAGATCTTCGTTCAGGTTATCATCAGGTGTAGGTCAAGGAAGCTGATATTCATAAAACGGCTTTCAGAACTCGCTATGGACATTACGAATTTCTAGTGATGCCATTTGGAGTGACCAACGCACCAGCAATATTCATGAACCTAATGAATCAAGTTTTCCAGGAGTACTTAGAAAGGTTTGTTGTCATATTCATCGACGACATCCTGGTGTATTCTAAGTGTCGGAAAGAATACGCCGAACACCTACGAATTGTCCTGGAAACTCTACGACAACATCAATTATATGCCAAGTACAGCAAATGCGAGTTTTGGCTAAATCAAGTTGGTTTTCTTGGACATATCGTATCAGGCGAAGGAATCTTTATGGATCCAGCGAAAGTTTCAGCGGTAAGCGAATGGCCGACACCAAAGGCAGTGAAGGACATTCGGAGTTTCTTGGGTTTAGCTGGATATTACAGAAGTTTTATTGAAGGCTTTTCAAAGATAGCAACACCCCTGACCAAGCTCACACGTAAAGATGAAGATTTTGTGTGATCAGAAGCATGTGAACAAGCTTTCGTGGAACTCAAGTCAAGGTTGACATCAGCGCCTATTCTCGTCATACCGGACCAGTCTGGAGGTTTCAAAGTGCATTGTGATGCATCCGGTAAGGGATTAAGATGTGTTCTACATCAGCATGGTAAGGTTGTGTCTTATGCTTCAAGACAGCTGAAGACTCATGAGCGCAATTATCCGACGCATGATTTGGAATTGGCAGCCGTAATCTTTGCTCTCAAGATTTGGCGTCATTATCTTCTTGGTGAACGAGTGAACATATACACAGATCACAAGAGTCTACAATATGTTTTTACTCAGAAGGAATTGAATATGCGGCAGAGACGATGGTTAGAACTCATGGCGGACTTTGACATCAACCTGCAATATCACCCAGGGAAGGTGAATGTGGTTCCAGATGCTCTTAGTCGCCAACCATTAGCAATGCATCTCACCGTTCAGTGGAAGCTTCAACAGGACTTGCATCAGATGGAAATTGAAGTAGTCATGCCAGGTAACACTTCAAGTTTGATGAATTTACAAGTTCAATCAACAATTGTCAATCAGATCAAAGCAGCTCAAGCAAATGATGCTAAGTTGCAAAAGATCAGAGAACAAGTGGAGAATGGACTCAGAACAGATTTCATCATCCATGAAGACGGATCTTTTAGATACGGCAGCAGATTATGTGTACCAATAGGTCCTATTCGGGAAGAGTTAATGAAAGAAGCTCACAACTCTCCCTACTCAGTACACCCTGGAGGTACAAAGATGTACAAAGATCTACGTCAGAATTACTGGTGGCATGGAATGAAGCGTGAAGTAGCCAGAAGCGTCGCTAAATGCTTGGTGTGTCAGCAAGTAAAGGCTGTACATCACAGGACTGCTGGATTACTTCAACCGTTGCCAATCCCAAAATGGAAGTGGCAACACATCACGATGGATTTTGTGACTGCTCTTCTTCGCAGCACAAAGGGTAACGATGTGGTATGGGTCATTATGGATCGACTCACAAAGTTGGCTCACTTCATCCCATTTCGAGTTGGCCAATCAACTGAGACATTAGCAAAGAACTACATGGAGATAATAATCTACTTAAGATTTAAACTCTTTAAATATGTACTATCTCTGATACCCATGAACTCATACAGGAAATTGTGAGACTTCATGGAGTAACGGTCTGCATTGTCTCCGATCGTGACACCAGGTTCAGATCACAATATTGGTAGAGTCTGCAAGCAAGCTTGGGAGCAAGTCTGAATTTCAGCACGGCTTATCATCCACAAACAGATGGTCAGTCTGAGCGAACTATTCAGATCTTGGAGGATATACTCAGAGCATGTATGTTAGACTTCAAAGGATCATGAGAAGATCACCTACATCTTGTGCAGTTTTTATACAACAACAGCTACCAAGCAAGCATAGGAATGGCACCTTTTTTAGCACTATATGAAAGGAAGTATCGATCACCAATAAGTTAGGACGGCATCCGAGATAGGGAACTTCTTGGACCTGAGATGATAGTAGCAACTATTGATGTGGTTCGTACTATCAGAGAAAAGATGCGCATAGCCCAAGATCGACAGAAACACTGGGCTGATGCAAAGCGACGTCACTTGGAGTTCCAACCAGGAGATCACGTATTCTTAAAGATATCTCCGAACCGTGGAGTGATCCGATTTGGAAGACGGGGTAAGCTAAGTCCAAGGTACTGATTAAGAGTGGTTTTGTCGATCAAAAATATTTACCGCAATCAAGAACGGCGTCGCATGAAGCTAGCCGGTGAATACGGGTCGGTCCACAGGGATGTGTAAATCTCCTTTAAGTTCTTACGAGTTAATTCCAAATGATGTTGGGTCTTATAAATAAACCTAAAATTAAAGTTGTATGAGACTAGGATTAGAGACTTGCTAGAATTAGGTTTAGGGAAAATTTGGTAAACAAAGATCTTCTTCTCTTTCCATTGCCATTAATTAAATCTATCATATTAGTGTTATGGTAAATATTTATAAAGGGGATTAGGATGATTGGGATGATTGATTCTTCCTCTAGATCCTTGTCCTTCCTTTATTAATCTTTACCCTAACCTCCATGGAAAACCTTAAAATCCGGGCCTTTAGACTACGGAATCACCGCTACCTTGTGGGTAAAAGTGCCGTAGGGAGCGGAATAAGAAGGTATGCATGGAGTTCTAATGTTCATAAAAGTTTGGCAACGAAAAGAGATGAGAGATCTTCATCTCTCAAATCCTTCCCTATTCCTAACCCTAACAAGCGAGGAAACTACTCGCTTATTGAGGGGATGAAAAAAGACATGATTGTATTAAAGAGAGAAAACATTTACTGCAAGTTTAATAAAAACTAACTAACTTAAACTAAGGCGAGAAAAATAAGAGCAGATATGAAAAACTACAACTACTGCAAGGAAAATAACCTACTTACTTTTGATGCGCTCTAACTTCAAGAAAACAGAATTTTATTCATGAGTAGAGGCATAAGAAAATACAAGGCTTTGGGTTCTATTTATAGGACATAGAAACCCTAGGTTTACAATTGCACCGCATGTCTACAATTACAAATATACCCCTATAAAATCTTTCCACAGCAGCCAAAGAATTATGGTGAAATTTCCTGCGCATTGGGGCTTCAAACGGCCGCGGAACCGCGGCATGGGAGCGCTTGGGCCGCGGTTCCGCGGCCCGTTGGTGAGTTCATCTCATCATTTTCTCTGGGCTGCCTTGGTATCTTTTGGTCTTCCTGGTTCTTTATTCTTTTTATCAATTTGGCTTCTGTATTAATTCCAGATTTTCAGTGAACACTTTGCAATGGATCTTTTAACCGTTTTTCTTGTAAATTTGGATCTTGCGTTGCCTTGTTGATGGTGAACCGTTCTTCTGCTGGGCTTACTAAGATCTTCTTATTTGTTGGTCAAAAATCCTTCTTTTGTGTCGTCTTTTGTGTTTTTTACTGTTTTCGCGCCAAGAACCTGTAACCTGTAACATGTAGCAGACATGGGTCAAAAGCACCTGTTTTCATTGTAAAATGCATAAGAATGGGGCATACAAAATGCAATATTATGTTATGAACAAATACCCCCAAACTTATCATTTGCTCGCCCTCGAGCAAACTTTTATTTATTTTCGATAAAAATCTAACCTAGCCACACTTTCGCAGGGAAACGCGATTGCACTGAGCACGTGCAACAAGCCGTTAAACCTCTAGGTGTCCCTAGTAGGAGGAGTGTTGTCTCCCGAGGGTTTTCAGCGGATTACACCCACAAAATCCTATCAATTTGGTTTTTCGACTTTTGTTCTCTAATTAGGTTTTCTAACAAGGAATTCTATTATCGTCGACCCGCAAATTATCCATCCATATTCTTCACACTTCCTCCTTATTTAACTTAAGATTATATATATCCTGTAGAATTACCTAGCTTTCGGCATTTCTTAAGTTTTCCTTCTAGGGTTCCATCTCCACTTAGGAATTTTTATCAACTCTACTAAAGATACAAGTTCTATTCTTCATTCCTTTCTCTTATCTAAACTCTAATCACATATCCCCACGTGTGTGTAAATATCACCCCTACACTTGGAAATTCAAATCAAGCAATCGTACTCTCGTCCATTGTCCAAAGCACTTATTAATTGGTGAATTTTCGCTTTCACATCCTTCATGCGACTGTTAATACTTCTTGAGGTACCAACAACCGATTACAAGATGCGTTAACATTTTAAAGCGTACTTCCTAGTTTTGCAACACCCAAGGCTTTTAGCAGTGACTCCCAAACCAGTTGGTCTAAGGCACTAGGTGATGAAGCACCCTCGCTAAATATTTTTCTATTTTTACAGCCTTAAGTAATCACAAAAACCAGTGTCCATTTTTTTTATTCACTTTTTTTTTCTTTTTATTTTCATTGTGCTAAGGACTTTAGACAAGAGTATTTCAAGGTCTCTTCTACTAATTCAAGTTTCAAGGTGCGTGTTTGTGCATTTTGTAGGGTATATGTTTTCAGAATCTAGACTTAAGCTAGGAACTATTTTTCAAACTTATACTCTAATAAAAGTTTTAATACTTTTCCTTCGTTTTGCCTTTGCCCAAGAAGTGAACCCAAAATTTTCCTATTTCTAAATAATCTACAAAGACATATACTTTCTACCGTTAAACTCTAAGAAAGGTTATTTTTAGGGTTTTTAATTTACTAAGTCTAAGATTTAGTTTTTCCTAGCCAGTTAACCTATTTATCAAACTCAAGTCAATTAACCAGAATTGAATACATTAATTTTTATAGTTTTTGAATTTTTTTTAATTTTTATGGGTTTTTCTGTTTTCTAATTTTTTTATTTTTCAAATTTTCAAATTTTTATGATTTTTTATATAAAGATGCAATGCAGAAATATACATATGAATGCAAAAGGAAAAACTTACCAAACATACCCCCAAACTTATAATGGACAGTGTCCTCACTGTCATGCTGCACCAAGTGGGTTGATAATATCGGCGAGTTCCTTCTTATTATTATATTTACATATTATATACACCCCCAAACTTATTTGAAATAAAGTTTTGGAAAAATGGAAATTCGAGGGTGAAGGTGGAGGAAAATCAATCGGTGTAAATCGGCTCCTGTAAAAGCAGGAGCTCCTCCGAATGGTCCGCTGAGAAGAACGGTTTCAATCGATGTCCATTTACTTTGAATAAAGTACCGTCTTCTGTATTCTCAAGATCAACCACACCGTGCGGATAAACGGTGCGGACTACAAAAGGTCCTCTCCATCGGGACCGGAGCTTGCCGGGATGAAAATGTAACCGGGTATCATATAATAAAACCTGTTGACCTGGTTTAAATGTCTTTCGCAAAAGGTTTTTATCATGAAATACCTTAACTCGGTTCTTAGCAATCACGGCATTATCATATGCCTCATCCCGCAGCTCCTCCAATTCTTTCAATTGCAGCTTTCGATTGCTGCCCGCATCTCCTAAAGATAGATTCAGCTCTTTAATGGCCCAAAATGCTTTATGCTCAATTTCTACTGGGAGGTGGCACGCCTTCCCGTAGACAAGCCGGTATGGTGACATGCCAAGATCGGTCTTATATGCAGTACGGAAAGCCCATAGTGTATCGATCAATTTTAGTGACCAATCTTTACGGTTTTTTGAAACCGTTTTCTCCAAGATTTGCTTAATTTGCCGATTTGAGACCTCGGCTTGCCCACATGTTTGGGGATGGTATGGCGTTGACAGCTTATGGGTGATAAAGTATTTGCGCATTAGAGACTCAAAAGTCCTATTGCAAAAGTGAGAACCATTATCACTTATTATCGCACGAGGGTGCCCAAATCGAGAAAAGATGTGTTCTTTTAGAAATCGAACGACAACCTTGTTGTCATTCATTCGACTTGGTACAGCCTCGACCCACTTTGAAACATAGTCAACAGCCAAAAGAATATACACATTTCCAAAAGAGTTAGGAAATGGTCCCATAAAATCTATACCCCAGACATCGAAAATATCTACAACCAAAATTGGTTGGAGCGGCATTTCGTTTCTCCGCGATATCCGGCCCAAGTGTTGGCACCGGGAGCAAGTTTTGCAGTGTTCGAATGCATCCTTGAAGAGTCGTGGCCAATAAAAACCACATTGCAAAACTTTCTCGGCTGTCTTCTTTGGGCCAAAGTGCCCGCCACAAGCTTGATCGTGGCAAAAAGACAGCACACTCTTAACCTCATTTTCTGGCACACACCGACGAATGATTTGGTCGGAACAATATTTAAAAAGATAAGGTTCATCCCAGTAAAAATGCTTTACTTGGGACAAAAATCGTAGTTTGTCTTGTTTCGACCAATCTTTAGGTATCGAGCCGGTGGCTAAGTAGTTCATAATATCGGCGAACCATGGTTCGCAAGAAACGGTCAAGAGTTGCTCATCGGGAAAAGCATCAGTGATAGGCAGTTCAAGTGTAGGCGAAGAAGGAAGTCGTGAAAGGTGATCGGCCACTACGTTTTCACATCCCTTTTTGTCCCTTATAACAAGGTCAAATTCTTGCAGCAAAAGGATCCAATGTATTAGCCTAGACTTAGCATCCTTCTTCGCAAAAAGGTGGCGAAGAGCTGAGTGATCCGTGTACACTATAACTGGAGAGCCGATTAAATAAGGCCGAAATTTTTCAAGTGCAAACACAACCGCTAAAAATTCTTTTTCTGTTGTTGTGTAGTTTAATTGGGCCTCATTTAATGTTCGGCTAGCGTAGTAAATTACATGCGGCATCTTGTTAATGTGCTGTCCAAGAACAGCACCAATGGAAAAATCTGATGCGTCGCACATAATTTCAAAAGGGTGCGTCCAGTCTGGAGATGAAAGGATGGGCGCAGAAATGAGTGAATGTTTCAAAGACTCGAACGCTTCCAT
This sequence comes from Agapanthus africanus, assembly GCA_030015575.1. NCBI lineage: Eukaryota > Viridiplantae > Streptophyta > Magnoliopsida > Asparagales > Amaryllidaceae > Agapanthus > Agapanthus africanus. Next base: position 1,009,634,991 of record CM057337.1, on the reverse strand, counting down.
GCAAGTTGAGTCGAAAACAAAAGTAGTGTCCTTGGCCAACAAGAGAGTCAAGGGTCTAGCAATCTTGCTAAAGTCCTTGATGAACCGTCTATAAAAACCGGCATGGCCAAGGAAGGCTCGGATATCTTTGACGCATTTAGGAGGAGGAAGATTAGAAATAACTTCGATTTTAGCTCTATCAACCTCTATGCCGTTTTGCGAGATGACATGTCCTAAGACAATACCTTCTCGTACCATAAAGTGGCACTTCTCCCAATTCAAAGTCAGGTTCTTTTCCCTACAGCGGGTGAGAACTGCGTCAAGATGTCGTAAACACTCATCGAAGGAGTCACCAAAAATGGAGAAATCATCCATAAAGATTTCCAAAAACTTCTCCACCATGTCCGAAAAGATCCCCATCATACACCGCTGAAATGTAGCGGGTGCATTGCACAACCCAAAGGGCATGCGACGATAAGCAAAAGTGCCAAAGGGACAAGTAAATGTAGTCTTGTCTTGATCCTCTTTGGCTATGGGGACTTGATTATAACCGGAATAGCCATCTAAAAAGCAGTAGAATTCGTGCCCCGCCAATCGTTCTAGCATTTGGTCAATGAATGGTAAAGGAAAGTGGTCCTTCCTTGTCGCGGCATTGAGTTTTCGGTAGTCGATGCAAACTCGCCACCCAGTTTGGGTGCGAGTGGGAATTAACTCATTTGCCTCATTGGTGATGACCGTGATGCCCGATTTCTTTGGCACGACATGAATGGGGCTAACCCATTGGCTATCCGAGATAGGGTAAATGATACCGCTATCAAGACACTTAACAATCTCCTTCTTGACCGCCTCTTTCATGATGGGGTTGAGGCGTCTTTGTGGATCCCTTGCCAGCTTGGCATCATCCATCAAGTGTATATGATGTTCGACTATGAGGGGACTAATCCCCTTGATGTCCGCCATAGACCAGCCGAAAGCTTGCCGATTATTGTATAAGACCGTTAAAAGAGCCTTCTCTTGCGCAAGAGCTAGAGAGGCCGATATGATAACGGGTAAGGTCTCATTTTCACCTAGATAAGCATATTTTAGGTGTGACGGTAAAAGCTTTAGTTCGAGTTTAGGTGGTGAAACAATAGATGGTAATAATGGAGTAACTGTTTCAAACTCGAAGGATTCCATCAAAGGTTCAAATTGAGTGTACGCTACCGAGTCGGATGGTTCAACTAATTCATCCGAAAAAGCAAAAGACTCAAACTCGAGTGGAGAGTCTTCAAGATCATCAACAAAGGTGAAACACTCATAATCTTTGTCCGTCGTGAAAGCTGTGTCGGATTCTAGGAGGAACGCACTAGTGGCGTCAGTATTGCTGTGATCAAACATGAAATTCTCGAACTCACAGTCCTCCTCCGCGATCTCATCGATCGAGCACACATCAAGTACGCTAGAATTAGGCTCGCAAGGCTGACTTCCTAACTTGAAAATGTTAAGTTCAACTGTCATCTTGCCAAAAGATAGATTCATTGAACCGTTACGACAGTTGATTACCGCGTTAGAAGTCGCGAGGAATGGTCGACCAAGTATCACCGGAATTTGATTACGGGGGTTAGCGACAGGCTGTGTATCCATAACAATAAAGTCAACGGGGAAAATGAAATCCCCTACTCTAATTAACACATTCTCCAACTCTCCCCTAGGATGGGTGATTGATCGGTCGGCTATTTGGAGAGTGCAATGAGTAGGCTTAAGCTCTCCAACGCCTAATTGTCCGTACACCGAATAAGGTAGCAAATTGACACTAGCACCAAGATCTAATAGTGCTCTATTGATGGTCTTGTTCCCAATTGTGATCGAAATAGTAGGACAACCGGGGTCCTTGTGCTTTGGGGGTAAAGAATTTACAAGAGCATCACTAACAGCACTAGCCACGAAAACTTTCTTTGGTACTTGTGACTTCCTCTTTTTGGTGCATAAGTCCTTTAAGATTTTTGCATATGAAGGAACTTGTTGGATTGCATCCAAAAGAGGGATATTTATGCTAACCTGTTTGAACAACTCTACAATCTTCTCCATTTGTGGAGTTGGTTTATTGGATCTCAACCGATTTGGAAAAGGAACATTTTGAAAAGTAGTTGAGTCCAATTTTTGCGGATCAGATTGTTGAGTTGGAACGGAACCCCGTATAGATGTGTTCGTGTTGTGAGAAGAGGGTCCGTTCGAGCTAGAAGAAGTAGAGCCATGTGAAGGATGGAGAATAGGCTCTAACGAAGAAGAAGAGGAAGATGATGAACCACCGGCAGAGGTGTCATGGTAAATACCCACATTGTTTTGCAGCACTTTTCCGGATCTCAACGTAGTCACAGCATTCACGTTATGATTCTACTGTTCATGTGCAACATGTGCGTGACCGGGATTTGGGAGTGGTTGAGACGGAAGCTTTCCTTTCTCTCGCTCTTTCAATGCTGCGTTGAGTTGTGCAATTTGTGCCTCAATAGCTTTGATGCTTTGATCGTGTGAGCCACTATTTTGCACCAAAGATTGAACAGAAGTCTCTATCCTAGCTATGGACTGTGCAGATTTCTTTAGGAATGCTTCTAGACTTCTTTCGAGCGAGCTAACAGCATTTTGAGGGGGGACAAAATTGTTGGGCACAAAATTGTTCATCTGATTAGGGTAGGGTTGCTGTTGGAGAGGCTGCTGAAATTGAGTTTGTGGAGGTGCTTGTTGTTGTAGAGGAGGAGCCCTTTGAAAATTGTTGTTTCCTTGGACTTGTTGATTTTGGTTCCAAGCGAAATTAGGGTGGCTCTTCCAACCCGGATTGTATGTCGAAGAGTATGGATCATTTCTTTCTCGTTGCTGAAAGGCAGCATTGACTTGATCTTGTCCTTGAGTAGATGTAGTGTAAGGACACTCTTCGGTGAGATGTGATGGATCCGAACAACAAGCACAAACAGTTCGTGGGGGCACAACAGGGGCAGGAGAAGGTGCTGAGATTTTGGTCTCAAGCGCTTCTAGTTTTTTCGTAAGGGCGGCCATCTCGGCCTTCATAGCGATTGACATCTCTACTTGATGTATCCCTGCCCTAGGTTGACCAATAGAAGAAGATGATGATGTGGTCTTGGTGCTCTCCCACTGAATTATTTGTTCACTAAGATCCTCAAGAAACTGTCACGCTTCCTCACTAGATTTGGACAGAAAGTGACCTTGACTAATGGTTTCTAGCAACTGCTTCGTTGCCGGGTTCAATCCCTCGTATAATGTTTGGCAAAGTTGCCATCTTTCGATCCCATGGTGAGGGCATTGAACGAGTAGGTCTTTGAATCTTTCAAAACATTTCCAAAATGGTTCGGCAGGAAGCTGTGAAAATTGTATAATCTCATTACGGATTTTAGCAGTTTTGTGATGAGGATAGAACTTTTTAAGAAAAGCTTTCACAAACTCGTTCTAATTTCTAATTGAGTGTGATGTGGTGCTGTATAGCCACTTCTCGGCTAGGTCACATAAGGTGAAAGGAATGACCCTTAGCCTTATAGCGTCATCACTTAATTGGGTAGTTTTCATCATGGCGCAAACGTTTTGGAATTTGTTGATAAAGATATATGCATCTTCGGATTCCAAACCATGAAACTTAGGCAGCATATTGATGAAGTGGGGTTTGATCTCAAAATTGTCCCCATTAGCCGGTGGGAGGGAAAGACAAGTAGGAAGGGCGGTGCGGACGGGGTAGAAAAGATCCTGGAGCGCGACTCGTGCGGGCGCTTCGACAGGCGGAAGATTCGGGTTATTCTCACCTAACGGAGGTGGAATCCTTCCCGTCGGTAAGGTGTTGTTAGGATCGTATCCCGACATACCTTCGAAAGAATGTGATGGTGGAAGTGAAGAAGTGGACAAGATTTCGACTTCGGAGTCGAAAGGTTCGTCGGTCAGTACCAACGAAACACGGACTAATCGGGCGCTTGGGTCCCTAGTCCAACCGGACATACACTAAAAGGGTTAGTGTAGTCGAAAGATGAAGGACAAGATGTGAAGGTAAGAAAACGTCAATGAGAAGAAGTGAGTGCAAAGATTCTTTAGCGACAAGTTGCAAGTTTTGAAAAGATTTTCCCTTTTTCTTCTTCTTTTTTTTATGTGTGCTTTTGCAAAAAGATTTTTGAAAAGAGACTAGTGACACAAATGCAATTAACCACACATGCACAATCAGGCCTAAGTCTAGGGTCACCTAGGTCTGCTAGACAGCTCCTAACTAGGGCTAGAAATAGGATCTCAAACCGCCTCTTCACCGACAAGTACGGCCAGGTAAGTGGGAAGGAACCACCACGACAGTGGGCCTAATTAAAAACCACTAGCCTAGACACCGCAAAATCAGTTAGGATAAATGGTCGATGCCTATACTAGTCCTTTTCCTATTGAGCTCGATTTCCTTAGGGCTGAGTCTAATATTTTTTAAATTAAAAGTGGTCAATGCAAATGCTTTAAGTGATTTCTGGGGTCCTGGGAAGGGTGATGAAATCCCCACCCAATCTGAATTGGTCAATAGCCCCTTAAAGTCAGATTAAATTATGCAAAGCAGTAAATCACTTGCAATCAATTTGCTTTTTAGTGCGGCGCAAAGAATCCTGCAGAAAATCAATTTATTGGAAGGGGGAAGAAGATTTTTAGCGCAAAGAATCCTGCAGAAGATTTGGCAAAAGATATATGGGGATTTGTAGAGGAGAAGGAAAGAAAACAAACAGTGCAATTTCTTCACAGAGAGGGCTCCAGAGGGCCGCGGTTCCGCCGCATATACCACCCCTAGGCCGCGGCTCCGCAGTGAGAAGGAGAGATCGTGCTCTGAAAAAATTTGTACGGCTCTTCTGTAGCAATCTACCTATGTTCGGATGTACCCTTTCCTGATTCTCCTTTTGTGTTGTTTCAGATCCGTCAAACCCTGCAAAGATTCACAAAGAAACCCTTCAAACAATAAAAGATGATAAATTTTTTTTTATTTTTGGAATTTTTCAGATTTTTATGATTTTTTAGATTTTATATTAACCCGAAATTACAAAAAGAAAATTTTACGCCATCCCCGGCAACGGCGCCATTTGATTAAGAGTGGTTTTGTCGATCAAAAATATTTACCGCAATCAAGAACGGCGTCGCATGAAGCTAGCCGGTGAATACGGGTCGGTCCACAGAGATGTGTAAATCTCCTTTAAGTTCTTACGAGTTAATTCCAAATGATGTTGGGTCTTATAAATAAACCTAAAATTAAAGTTGTATGAGACTAGGATTAGAGACTTGCTAGAATTAGGTTTAGGGAAAATTTGGTAAACAAAGATCTTCTTCTCTTTCCATTGTCATTAATTAAATCTATCATATTAGTGTTATGGTAAATATTTATAAAGGGGATTAGGATGATTGGGATGATTGATTCTTCCTCTAGATCCTTGTCCTTCCTTTATTAATATTTATCCTAACCTCCATGTAAAACCTTAAAATCCGGGCCTTTAGACTACGGAATCACCGCTACCTTGAGGGTAAAAGTGCCGTAGGGAGCGGAATAAGAAGGTATGCATGGAGTTCTAATGTTCATAAAAGTTTGGCAACGAAAAGAGATGAGAGATCTTCATCTCTCAAATCCTTCCCTATTCCTAACCCTAACAAGCGAGGAAACTACTCGCTCATTGAGGGGATGAAAAAAGACATGATTGTATTAAAGAGAGAAAACATTTACTGCAAGTTTAATAAAAACTAACTAACTTAAACTAAGGCGAGAAAAATAAGAGCAGATATGAAAAACTACAACTACTGCAAGGAAAATAACCTACTTACTTTTGATGCGCTCTAACTTCAAGAAAACAGAATTTTATTCATGAGTAGAGGCATAAGAAAATACAAGGCTTTGGGTTCTATTTATAGGATATAGAAACCCTAGGTTTACAATTGCACCGCATTTCTACAATTACAAATATACCCCTATAAAATCTTTCCACAGCCGCCAAAGAATTATGGTGAAATTTCCTGCGCATTAGGGCTTCAAACGGCCGCGGAACCGCGGCATGGGAGCGCTTGGGCCGCGGTTCCGCGGCCCGTTGGTGAGTTCATCTCATCATTTTCTCTGGGCTGCCTTGGTATCTTTTGGGCTTCCTGGTTCTTTATTCTTTTTATCAAATTTGGCTTCTGTATTAATTCCAGATCTTCAGTGAACACTTTGCAATGGTCTTTTAACCGTTTTTCTTGCAAATTTGGATCTTACGTTGCCTTATTGATGGTGAACCGTTCTTCTGCTGGGCTTACTAAGATCTTCCTATTTGTTGGTCAAAAATCCTTCTTTTGTGTCGTCTTTTGTGTTTTTTACTGTTTTCGCGCCAAGAACCTGTAACCTGTAACATGTAACAGACATGGGTCAAAAGCACCTGTTTTCATTGTAAAATGCATAAGAATGGGGCATAAAAAATGCAATATTATGTTATGAACAGGTACATTGGACCGTTCGACATACTCGAACGATTCGGTGAAGTGGCATACCGCTTAGCACTTCCACCTTCATTGGAAGGAGTGCATAATGTGTTCCACATATCCCAACTTAGAAGGTATGTGAGTGACCCCAGCCATGTTCTTGATCATTCCGAGCTCACTATACAGCCCGATTTATCTTGTGAGCAACAACCTGTGGAGATCCTAGATAGAAAAGTGAAGTCACTTCGGAACAAGGAAGTCAACTTGGTTCGAGTGATGTGGAGAAAAGACACTCCAGGAGAATCAACTTGGATAAAGGAAGATGAGATGCGTGCAAAATATCCTCACCTCTTTGTAAACTAGTCCTTAAAATAAAAGTTGTAAATTTCGAGAACGAAATTTTTGTAAGGAGGGTAGACTGTAACAACTCCAATTTTAGTGTACAAAAATTTATTTAAAAATTAATGTATACTTGGAGTATTTGCATTTACTGTGATTGCTATAAGTAATTAATTTGCTTTTAATAGCAAGAAGGAGCTTGTAGCTCATTGGTAATACCTTGCATTGCTGAACCAAGCTACTAGAGTTCAAATCTCATACCCCACATTATTTTTAATATTATTTTCTTTTTAAACTTTTAGAAGACCAAGGATTTACACGTGCATAACTCGTAAAAACCTTACTACACTAAATAAACAAACTGTCCCAGGGGGTAAATGGAGCGTCGAGGAAGCCAAAGGCCGCCGGACTCGGCCGAATCGGCCGGCGACTCGGGCCACCGCCGCCGGCCGGACTCGGCCGGACCGCCGAGTCCCCAACATAAAAGTTGGGCCTCTTGGACTCCCCTGTACTCCTGTATACTTTAAATGTATAGACCAGTACCATAGACTCTTAATCACTCTATTTTAATACATTTTAATACATTTTTTCAATTCAATCTTTCACCTACCCTAAACCTTAGCCTTACCCTATAAATACAACCTCTAAACACACACACCCCCCCTCACTCCAAAATTCTGATCAAAACTCTCAAGAAATCCATAGAAGTTTATTGTACTTTTGAATTTAGCGAAGGGCGAAGCTCTGGCAATTTTCCGACGACGACCCTAGGAGCTCCCGGCTACGAAACGACACACCGGTACCTACTACCGTCCCCTCTTCCTCTCTTCTAAGATCTAAACCTATAAGTCCCACCTCCCTCTTCTATTCTCCGGTCTTAAAACTTCTTTTAATAAAACCCAACGGAATCGGAGTTAATCCGATCTCCGATTCGGTTCTTCCTAAAAAATTTAACCTTTTCTTAGATACGATCATACTAAACCATTACATGTTGACTATTAAACATTAACAAGTCGTATTGAAAAATTTCTATATCAAAAAAATTCTATTTCAATTGTTATCGTATTTTTTTCACTAAAATACCATGTAGTTTAATTTCGACATTTAAAACATCAAAATCTTGCTATACCTTTAAGTAGATCACAAGGTAATGACCTACCTCCTCACACACTCACATGCAACATAGCACAATACCTTCAGAAACCTAGAATACGGGAAAACGAAAATTTACAAATAAATACCACTTACTAATAAAACCATTTTCTACAAGATACGTGTTTATTACAAATCTTTGCAAAGCGCCGCTACAACCTATTTGGGGAACCCGTTCAGGATGGTACGGATTATCGCACGTCCTCGGGCTTAGTAGTGCGAGATTCAGACCTCCGCAAGGAGCATTCGGTCTCGAAGATTTAAAATACGAAAATTTTAAAAAAATGAGATTTCTAGAAATACAATATATATTAAAATTATTTTTATAAATATATATATATATATGTATCATTCAAATATCTATTTTGTGATAATATAAATATTCCAATTTTTCTAAAATCACAAGAATCACTTTACATTAAAATACCATGAATTCCATACAAGTTCGATATTACAAATAAATACCATGTATTATGAAAAATAGGTTTATTCACTAGAAATGTCACAAATATAAAATCTACAACTATGAAAACACTAAAGACGATAAATAAATATTTAGGGTGTATTTTGAAAAGTATACAAATTATTTTTACATAAAACCCCCTCAAGTTCTATAAATTACCCTAAGGACCCTAGTAAATATAGGTTTAAACGGGACCAGTCTCTTGAGCCTCAGAGAGCCGGAGATATGGGTGTTTGCCTATCTAAGGTAGACAATTTAATAACGGTGTTATCAACACGGTAATCGTATTTGAAAAAGACACAAATCTTGTCGCTCATGCGCAACGGTTAACGATAATATCAAAACAATCAGGACTTCAATTTCTTTTCTAAATATTCTGACTCAGATTGAGTCTCATTAATAATCTGACTTGAATATGATTCAAGTACAATCTACAATCTGCAATCCAACATGAATCCTTGAATAAATATATTCAATATATTCAATCTGTATTGATTGAACCGAACCATAGATATACTTCCATTTACATGATTCTCCAGTTACATCCATTTACTGATATCATGATTTCGGCAAGTCATCCATCTATACAAGACAATACAATTTACAAAACAACACAAACAATACAATACAATACAATACTTCGCGGGGTTTAAGGGGTAGATTGGTACGGAAGGTGTTTAAGTGGCACGAGACTACAAGATTAAGACACCTAACCTATATTCCGTTGATGTTATACCGTGGCATAACGGTTCCTTGTACATTCTGTTTGCTCTAGTCTCTAGCATATAGAGACTCCTCTCGTATACACTGGCATCCTTCTGTACCAATCTACAAACAACAACGTTAACCAAATAATACAACTTTAAAAGCTACTTTCTCTTTCTGTCTATTCTATTTCTCCCTTATCTTTGGGACTTACCGAGCGATTATTCGCTGACGATATTCCTTCTCTTTCTTCTTTGGAATGTTGTCAGGTGATCTGGACACTCAGGAGATCAAGCCTACTAGTGAGAACTTGGACCAGCTTTCCTACGACCCAGAGCTCTAGCTTGATAGTACACATTTTTATTTCAGTATTTTTCATTTCTGTTATGCCACTGTTTAGGCATTGCTTTCATTCAGTTGTATTTACTTTTCCATGTATTGTAAAAAGAATGTGAATAAATAAAATTGATGTTTTATTATATCTTGTCTGTAACAACCGAGTCCTGTTCTACAAATTTCTGTTACCGTATGTGTAGTGTGTGGTATTTATTACATTTATCATGCTTTGGCTGTTACTAGTTACAGTTTACACCGACATGGTATATTCTGCATATAACAACTTAAGTCATCTAAAATTTAATTAAAAATGCGTATCATGGCCTGCTCGATACCCCAAACCCTGTGGTAGCGTCCTTGCGTCGTGTTCTCGTCCCGTTCAGTGAAACGGAAGTGTTTGTACGGCTACGCGCACGTGCGTGCGATCGTTCTTGGGGGTATGCTTTTTAATTGTAAAATCCTTCATTTTAATTTTTGGAACCCGCCAATAATTTTCATTTTTCGAATTCAAATTTTTGGGCCCGACCCGGGCGCAATTCTGAAATATTTCGTATCGAGCCAAATTTCTAACCTTCTTAAATTCCTTTACATTCGTTTAAAATTTATTGTTCACAGCCTAAGATTTATTTTTACCAACCATTATATATATTAGATCTCTGTATAATAAAATCTTTACTACTAACCACATATTTTTTCCCTTAACAAAACAATACGAAATTAATACTCAAACCTATTAAAAATAATTTCCAATTTTTCCCAAACAAACTTTAATTTCCTCGGCCAATCAAAACAATTCTTTTAACCCCTGGGCCCACAAAAATCCCCTCAGCCTTTCCTCTCTCCTTCTCTTTCTCTTCCTCTCTCTATCTCCTCAGCTCTCTCTCTCTCCCTTTTTCTCCTTCTCTCTCTTATTCTTTCTCTATCACCCCACTATGAGACAAGTTTATATCTCCTTCTCTCTCTCTCTCCTCTCATTTCTCTCTATCTCTCTCATCTCGCGTCGTTTCTCACTCCTCTCGCGGTCCCGTCACCCCCCCACGTGGATCCCGTCACCTCCCTCTACAATTTCTTCTTCTTCTCCTTTTCTTTAACAGACCATGCATGACCCTCGCCTCCATGAACCCAACTCCTCGCCGCCTTCATCACCCAACCCTGTTCCTCGTCGACACCCTCTGCAGCCCCCCATCCCCATCGTCTCTTCTCTTTCTTCCTCCTTCAAAAGAAACCCACTAAACCATTGCGGCCGTAACCCAACACTGCCATCTCGTCGCCGTCGACTCCCTCTTCTCGCCATCGCCACCTCCCTCTCCCTCTGCTCTTTCCCTCTGCGTTTTCCCGAGCACCTAACCCTGCAACAAACCTACCAAACTTCACACCAACCAAACCCTAGCGCAACCCTAACCTCTTACCCGAGCCCCTACACCATCGCCGGAGCGCCGCCGACCCTCACCAACGACGCTGCCATCCCTCTGCAATCCAGGGAGTAGGTTCGTTCCTCGATCCCCTTTGTCCTTTGTCATTTCCTTATTTTTCCAGTTCATGCATTCTTTTGACAGCGAGAAGTTCACTGTTGTTTTCGTTTCCGGAATCCGACCGTGCCGATGATGATTTCCGACGACCCAGCGAGGACCTCCGACCCGTATGACTCTACTGAACGTCGTTAGGGTTCATTCCGTGTACCGTGCGCGCGTCGCGATATTTTCCCCGCCGACGCGTAACGTTCCGTTTTTCGTTTCGCGACCCGTCGAGGCAAGTAAAACTTGCTACATGCTAATTAATATATTACATATACATTTTATGGCTCATTAAATCCGTAGTCTAACCTTAGTACCATGATTTTCCCTTTTCATGCTCGATGTCGCATTATATCATCTTATTTTCCAAACTTGAAACCTACCGTGTGCATTTACTTGATTAAACCCAATAACCACCTTTAGATGTTCAAATCACATTTTAACTATTGACACGGCCTATGGTATTCTCTATATAGTTTTGCTCCATCGGACACTCATGTGCATTTTAACCTGTTTTAGCTAGGATTTCATCCAGTGAACATATTTATATATCACTACATCCCTAAAATTTCTTAATACCTGATAACATGAGTAAACATCCATTTTAGCTATGCTGTAGTTAAGTAATGTTGACACCATCCCTTAAACGCAAAGTGATAACCATGCATCGTTATAATTTAATCAGTACCTAATTGCTTATCATATCACCTGATCTGGTTTATTGTGCTGATATTACTCATGCTGGTTCATTTATAACCATAATTATGTTAGTTTGATTTATGAGCACCCACATAGCATTTCGTGCTTCCTGACATGACCTGTTGCACTTCCTACGTGACACGACATGGTACCGTACGACTCTTGATATGTCATGACACTTATATACACTACCCAGCTTGACCTGATGTACCATGGTCTTACCCGTTACCTGATCTTGTGTCTAATGCCAACAAACCTGACTTGTTGTCCTTACGGACCGTTCCTATTGTCTATCCAGACAAACCTGCACCTGCCCGATCCTGAGTTGGCATTAGCTCCAGATTATTTAATACTTGACTTGAACACATATAACTTGGGGGTATAGGGAAATCAATGATGAAACTTGACTTATAACTCGACAGTGTGCTACCTTTACCGACTAGTTTTAGTGGCTGGGCCAGCCTTGGGATGATGCTACTGACATCATCCATCGTTATCCATTTCCTTTCAGAGGCTAAGCCAGCCTTGGGGTGATGCCATGGACATCATTCATCTTTACCCTTTCCTTAGTGCCTAGCGGCATGTCTCGGTTTCAGCCCGAGAATCTTCACCGTGATCCCGGGCACGCACGGGATACTATTGAGTTACATCGATGATTCATCAAATTGATTTCAAAGACCTTAGAGTAGAAAACCCAATAGACCAGTTTAGTTTACTCACTGCACACTACCCTTCACTCCCCTGATTTAAATTACTGTTACACATGCTTTATCATTCATGTTTATTTTTGCATTGCCTGTTACCCTGCTTGCATTTTATTACTTGATGACATGGCGCGCTGATGTCTGGGTTTTGCATGGCCCAGATTCCGTACCTTTGCTGCAGTCCGAGCAGGAGTACTTCAGCCGGCAGGCTGAGCAGTGAGGTTTCTGTATTAGTTAGTTCTTTTATTCCCTGCATTTCATTCCTGATGTGAGCCCGCATTATGGGACATACATTCCAGTTATTTTTTTATTAGATCTTTTGCTTCCGCACTTTTATTATTATTGACTCATGTTATCTTGGCTTATGGACATGTATTAGGTAGCTATATTTTGTTCATGATATCTCTACAGCCGTAATGTGACTGTGGATGGATACTTCCTACCCACAGGTAGCATGGTTGGCTATATCACGTGCCCAATTCAGCGTACTCTGGGAAGCGGAGCGTGACATGGTTCTTTTGGTATCAGAGCCATAGGTTAGTCGGGTTGATTCTTTTTGTAGTTGGGTATTGTACCCAATACACGAATCAGAATACTCGTGTTTAGGAAACATGTCCTGCCACCTTGCCGTTTTACCGTTCTTGAATCAAGTTCTTCCTGATTATATCTTTTACGATGTGCAAACTTCCTTTGCATATCGACTCGAAAACCTGATTCGTTGTTATCTCTAGGACTTAGGTGACTTGGATGGAGTTATGTACTTGTAGCTATGATACCGCGGCATGGTTACAATGCGGTACTCTATTTAAGTAACATGGAGTTCTAGCCTTGATCTATAATTTGAATCTGTTATCATGCTAATTTTGGGTGTTTTGATTTCAGGAATATGGCAGACAAGAATCTGAAGACGTACCAAAGGCGTGTTGACGAAGCCGCTATGCTTGGAGTGATACGGGGAATGCTGGAGAATCAAAAGAGGCAGACCGAGCTGATCCAGCAGCAAGCTGAATCGTTTCAGGAAGGTTTGCGGACCGTTCAGCAGTCCGTGAACAATGTTGGAGTTAAGCCAATTGATCGTGTTGGGACCGTAGCAGATTTCAGGCGTTTGGGTCCGTCTGTTTTTACTGGTTTGGAAGAGCCGTTGCCAGCGGAACAGTGGCTAGTTGACACGGAGAACTTACTTATTGCGGCACAGATTCCAAATGATAAAAGAGTGGATGTGGTGCGCATTCAGTTAGTGGACTACGCCCGGGAATGGTGGCTTGTGGAGGAGACCCGCTTGCCCAAGCCGATCAAGTGGGCGGATTTTTCGAAAAGTTTCCTGGAGAAGTTCTTCCCGCGGACTGCACGGGAGGAAATGGAAAAGAAGTTCATCAATCTGAAGCAGAATGGTGCGGCCGTAGATGTACATGCAGCTGAGTGGACACGGCTCAGTAGATTCGCTGGACCTTTAGTTGCCGACGATGCAGACAGGGCAAGGAGGTCCATGCGCAGCTTGGATGTGGACATCCAGAGGCAGATTGTCTCCCTGGGTTTGACCACTTTCTCACAGGTACTTACGGCAGCACGAGAGCAGCAGAGCTTATCTGGAAAGACTGGGAGTTCACAGCAGACAGCAATTACAGTACGGAAGCCGACTTTTGCACCGAACCGAGCACATGGACACAGGGGTATTCCAGTGAACCGTCATGGCGTAACATCGATGAAGAAGTTTGTTGTCGTTGACCAGAGAAAGATCGTGACTTGTAACTACTGCCATTTACCCGGTCATGTGCAAAGAGACTGTCGAAGGAGGCAAGGGCTTTGTTTGGTTTGTGGAGCGGCGGATCACACTATCAACGCGTGTCCGTCGAAGCTTCGTACGAGGGATGAGATTCAGAAGCCTCCGTAGAAACCGTTTCAGGGACAGAAGCAGCTGACTCAAGGACCTAATCAGGCTCGAGCTTTTACCTTGACGGCTGAGGAAGCTAAGGCTTCGGGAGAAGTTGTTTCAGGTATTCTACTCGTTCATGGTTTTCCCGCATTAGCGTTGTTTGATTCTGGTGCATCCCATTGTTTTATGTCGTCCAAGTTTTTAGCTACACACTCGATTACCTGCACGACCCTGTCTAGTTTCTGGGACATACACACTGGGAATGGGAAAATCATATCTAGTAGGGAGTGTAAAGATTGTACAGTTGTGGTGTGCGGACGGGAGCTTTTTGCAGATTTCTTGGTGATTGATACGGGCAGCTACGAAGTCGTCTTGGGAATGGATTTTCTTGGCACTTTCCACGCTCACATTTATTGTAGGGCAAAGAAAGCAATTTTCCAGATTCCCGGACATCCCGAGTTTATCTTTACTGGAGGAAGCAGTTCTGTCGGGCCAGTCGAGTTTAGGGCTAGGCCGACAACTAATATTCTTGCAGCAATGGGGGTTGATAAAAGTGAAGAGACAGCTGTTGTTCGCGATTTTATGGACGTGTTTGAAGATATATCGGGATTACCACCGAAGCGAGACGTGGAGTTCGCAATTGATCTTATTCCTGGTGCAGCGCCAGTATCTAAAGCATATTATCCAATGACACCAGTGGAGTTGGAAGAAGTCAAGAAACAGGTTGCTGAATTGCTTGAGAAGGGGTGGATTCGAAGCAGTAACTCGCTTTGGGGAGCTCCAGTTCTTCTAGTCAAGAAGAAGGATGGCACGAGAAGGATGTGCATCGACTATCGAGAATTAAACCGGGTGACTATTAAGAACAAGTACCCGATCCCTCGCATTGGCGAACTTTTTAAGCAGCTTAGTGGCGCGAGGGTATTCTCGAACCTGGATTTGCGATACGGATATCATCAGGTCCGAGTGAAAGCAGAAGATATTTGCAAGACGGCATTCCGAACTCGGTATGGACATTACGAGTACTTAGTGATGCCCTTCGGAGTTACGAATGCACCGGCGATATTCATGGACTTGATGAACCGAATCTTTTCGCCATTCTTGGACCAGTTTATTGTGGTGTTCATTGACGATATTCTGGTCTATTCGAAGAGTTTTGAAGAGCATGCAGAACATTTGAAGATCGCACTTCAGACGTTGAGACAGGAGAAGTTATATGAGAAGATGAGCAAGTGCGAGTTTTGGCTGGAAGAAGTAAAGTTTTTGGGGCATGTCGTGTCTGGCGATGGAATCGTCGTCGATCCAGAAAAGATCACAGCAGTTCGAGATTGGCCGATTCCAAAGAATGTTGCGGAGATAAGAAGTTTTCTTGGACTCGCCGGGTATTACAGAAGATTCGTGGAGAACTTTGCCCGTCTGGCGAAGCCGTTGACCAAGCTTACGCGCAAGGAGGTACCTTTTGTGTGGACGGATAGATGTGCGTCAGCTTTTGAGACGTTGAAGCAGAAATTGATAACCGCCCCTATTCTGACCGTGCCAGATAATTCCGGAGGATTGATGATTCACAGCGACGCATCTGGGAAAGGATTGGGATGCGTTTTGATGCAGCATGGGAAGGTTGTAGCATACGCATCAAGACAGTTGAAGACCCATGAGAAGAATTACCCAACTCACGACTTGGAGCTTGCAGCTGTGATTTTCGCTTTGAAGATTTGGAGACACTACCTTTTGGGCGAAAGGGTCGAATTTTTCACGGATCATAAGAGTTTGAAGTATGTGTTCACGCAGAAGGAGCTTAATATGAGGCAGCGTAGATGGTTAGAGCTGATGGCTGATTACGATCTTGATCTTAAGTACCATCCGGGGAAGGTTAATGTCGTACCGGATGCGCTCAGTCGGTTACCAGCAATTCAGATGTTGACTACGCATAAGGAACTCGTTGAAGAATTTCGAAGATTTGATTTGGAGGTTGTGTTACCGCATTCTTCAGGACAGTTGATGCAGTTGCAAGTATATTCGTCGTTGATCGAGAATATTAAAGCAGCGCAATCGCAGGATCCTAGATTGCAAAAGTTTCGAGAACAGGTTGAAGCCGGACTACGAACAGATTTATTGATCCACGAAGATGGTTCGTTGAGGTATGGTAGCCGTTTGTGTGTGCCAAAAGGGGATATTCGTGAAGAACTTATGAAGAAGGCACACAGCTCAGCTTATTCCGTACATCCAGGAGGCACGAAGATGTACCGAGACTTACGACAGCATTTCTGGTTGGAAGGTTTGAAACGGGAGATTGCTCGCTTTGTGGCAAAGTGCTTGGTATGTCAGCAAGATAAGGCTGAACATCAAAGGGTTGCTGGTTTATTGCAATCACTTCCGATTCCTCAGTGGAAGTGGGAACATATAACCATGGATTTCGTGACAGCTTTACCGCGGAGTCCAAAAGGCAACAATGCAGTATGGGTGATTGTTGATCGTTTGACCAAGGCAGCTCATTTTATTTCTTTTCGAGTTGGTCAATCAACAGAGACTTTGGCGGAGCGGTACATGCAGGAGATTGTAAGATTGCATGGAGTACCGGTGAGCATCGTGTCCGATCGTGACACTCGGTTCTTATCACACTTTTGGCGGAGTTTACAGGAAAGTTTGGGGACTCGATTGAAGTTTAGCACAGCTTATCATCCTCAAACTGATGGTCAGTCGGAGAGAACGATCCAAACTCTTGAAGATATGTTGAGAGCGTGCATGTTGGACTTCAAGTGTTCTTGGGAGGATCATCTACATTTGGTGGAGTTTTCTTACAACAACAGTTTCCAGGTGACAATTCAGATGGCTCCATTTGAAGCTTTGTATGGTCGCAAGTGTCGTTCACCTGTCTGTTGTGACGATGTCGGTGAACGAAAATTGTTGGGACCAGATTTGGTTGTGCAGACAGTTGAGAAAGTTAATGCAATTCGGAATCATATGAAAGCAGCACAAGACCGACAGAAGAGTTGGGCAGATACTTCGAGAAGACCTTTAGAGTTCGCCGTGGGTGATTTGGTATTCTTGAAGATATCACCGACTAGAGGGGTGATTCGTTTTGGAAGTCGAGGAAAGCTCAGTCCTCGATTTGTTGGACCCTTTGAGATCTTGGAGCGTGTTGGTAAGGTAGCGTATCGTTTGGCGTTACCGCGGTCCTTGGCGAATGTACACGATGTGTTTCACGTATCTCAACTCCGTAAGTATGTTCGGGATGAAACGCATGTATTGGATCATTCGGAGCTGACGGTACGAGAAGACTTCACTTTTGAGGAGCGACCGGTTGAAATTGTGGATCGAAGGGAAAAGGTTCTTAAGAACAAGGTTATCCCTCTTGTACTTGTTTCTTGGGATAATCGCTCGCATGGAGAGTCCACTTGGGAATGAGAAGATGAAATCCGGCAGAAGTTTCCTCACCTTTTCTAGTAGTTTGATTTCGTCTATCTTTTGTATTCTTGGAATTTCGAGGACGAAATTCTTTTGTAGTTGGGTATAATGTAACAACCGAGTCCTGTTCTATAAATTTCTGTTACCGTATGTGTAGTGTGTGGTATTTATTACATTTATCATGCTTTGGCTGTTACTAGTTACAGTTTACACCGACATGGCATATTCTGCATATAACAACTTAAGTCATCTAAAATTTAATTAAAAATATGTATCATGGCCTGCTCGATGCCCCTAATCCTGTGGTAGCGTCCTTGCGTCGTGTTCTCATCCCGTTCAGTGAAACGGACGTGTTTGGACGGCTACGCGCACGTGCGTGCGATCGTTCTTGGGGGTATGCTTTTTAATTGTAAAATCCTTCATTTTAATTTTTGGAACCCGTCAATAATTTTCATTTTTCGAATTCAAATTTTTGGGCCCGACCCGAGCGCAATTCTGAAATATTTCGTATCGAGCCAAATTTCTAACCTTCTTAAATTCCTTTACATTCGTTTAAAATTTACTGTTCACAGCCAGAGATTTATTTTTACCAACCATTATATATATTAGATCTCTGTATAATAAAATCTTTACTGCTAACCACATATTTTTTTCCTTAACAAAACAATACGAGATTAATACTCAAACCTATTAAAAATCTTTTCTAATTTTTCCCAAACAAACTTTAATTTCCTCAGCTAATCAAAACAAATCTTTTAACCCCTGGGCCCACACAAATCCCCTCAGCCTTTCCTCTCTCCTTCTCTTTCTCTTCCTCTCTCTATCTCCTCAGCTCTCTCTCTCCCCCTTTTTCTCCTTCTCTCTCTTATTCTTTCTCTATCACCCCACTACGAGACAAGTTTATATCTCCTTCTCTCTCTCTCTCCTCTCATTTCTCTCTATCTCTCTCATCTCGCGCCGTTTTTCACTCCTATCACGGTGCGCGAGAATCTCGTCACCCCCCCGCGTGGATCCCGTCACCTCCCTCTACAATTTCTTCTTCTTCTCATTTTCTTTAACAGCCCATGCACGACCCTCGCCTCCACGAACCCAACTCCTCGCCGCTTTCATCACCCTAACCTTGTTCCTCATCGACACCCTCTGCAGCCCCTCATCCCCATCGTCTCTTCTCTTTCTTCCTCCCTCAAAAGAAACCCACTAAACCAATGCGGCCGTAACCCAACACTGCCATCTCGTCGCCGTCGACTCCCTCTTCTCTCCGTCGCCACCTCCCTCTCCCTCTACTCTTTCCCTCTGCGCTTTCCCGAGCACCTAACCCTGCAACAAACCTACCGAACTTCACACCAACCAAACCCTAGCGCAACCCTAACTGTAGGGTTCCTAGGTACGCTAATGAAGTCTCACAAGGCATCAACCATGTCAATTTTAAATTTTATGAGTGCCGAGAAACCCTGATACGAATCGTCGACTAGAATTTTAAGCGAAACATTAAACTAGTTAACATCTTAACTAAAAGAAGAAAGCTACAACCTTTGTAGATCCGGTTATCCACTTCCTTAGCTCCATGTAGTCGTTCCCTCGCTGTCCATCTCGAATCTCGAACTCTCTCATCGGCTTCATCGGAGAAATGAGCAGACTAGTCGTCGGCTTCGATGCCGAAGATGATCTACGTCGAGGCATCATAAGTTCAAGCTCCAACTTCACCAAGTTGTGAAACTTGTGAAGAAAACACCCTATACTACTTGGCAAGAGGTAGAGGGTGAAGAAATAGGAGGTGGGTTCACTTTAGAATTGGATTTCTCACACTTTTGCTCAAGTTGCCATTGATGGACTTAAGCTTTTTCTTGAAGAAGAAGATGATGAAGAAAATAGAATATGATAAGTGTTAATTAAAAAAGGAAAAGAAAATGAATACGTATCATATACTAACTATGGTAGAGTGTAGAGAATAGACCATGGTTACTTGGAAGGGTTAGGGTTAAGCATGAAGACAAGAATGGTTACAAAGTCAAAGCTTCATGAAGCTTCAACTAGAAACAAAGAAAGCCACCATTCTCTTCAAAATCTTTTCCAAATAAATGAATAAATAAATAAAAGAATAAGCAAAACCCTAATCTTCATCTTAGCCATAGTTTAATTCTATACACTTAACCAAATATGCATGTATCATCAAACATGATACAATCATGTGCACAAAAGTATATCACATATACAACTTGTGAACATCAAGTGAGAAAATCCATTTAAAATGAACCAATACTAGTTAATGCAAAGTAATATATCAAATATATAATTATACATTAAATCATTAAATCAACATTTGATTCAATGATCCGGTCATGTCGCACATAACCGACTAGTATCCAATGTATCGATTTATCGAATCAATGATTCGATAACTAGGTCATATCGCATACAACCAATCGAAACATTCATCGCGAGAACGAAATGCGGTATCACATACACGCATTATTCTCGGTGCCGCACATATCTCATATGCGCTCCTATTTCGTTTCGCTTGAGCCAAGAAACCTCTGTGTAGGACTCTAAAGACTCGTTAATACGCTGGTAGCAGATGATGATCATATCAAGCACCCACAAACCGCAAGCGGTCTGCTAAACGTAACGGCCACCCGGGTATTAAGCGATCAGAAGATCGACGAGCTAGCCCGCTCACACTCCTGTGAATCCAACCAGTAACACTTACCGTACAGTCCGGTCTGTTCGTCTGATATGTCGCATATCAAGTCTAGGGGTGGTAAACGTCAGACCCCAATAACCGATAAGTCATGCCGATGTGAGGCTCATAACGGGTCGAGAAACTACTGGTAACACTTACTAGAAAATCTCTGATCAGCCCTGGCCAGGGACTTCCCTGTTACGGCCAATCGAGCACAGCTTAACATCAACCCCCAATACCGGGAGAGACGAAACCCCTCCTATCGCTCATTGCCTCCATGTGACTCGGGACTGTACCCAAAGACCACCGTTTTGCACGCCCTCATGGATGTGGTAAGGTGGAGATCAAAGTACAGTGGGAATCATACAAGACTCTATGACGATCTCGGGTCTACAGACTAACCTGTACAAGTGTCACCTGAGAACTGCCATCTGACGTAAGGTATAATACCATCTGGGAGTTCTCGGCGAGTCCGTCCAGTGTACCCAGTCTCCACTGAGCACCCGTATACCATCTCTGATGTCAAACACCAATGGATATGGGATCATCCATCGCCCATCTCATGGGTCGAGAAGCGTATACGCTAGTCTACACTGGTATATCGATGCCCCGTCTCGATACACCCATGACTAGGGACCTTGAAGGATGTACTTATGGACTACCATGTCCCCACTAGTATGATCTGCATCATAGTCCAGGAAGTCAAGTACACATCCTAAGGGCTTTACCAACATGTAACTATAAGACAGTTTAAAAAGACTAGTATACATGTTAAGATGAAGTGTAACAAGATAGCATACTATCATATCGAGCAAGAAAGTCATCTCTATATATGTCCAAGCATCCAATATAATATACATGATCTGTACAATACTGGCCTCTAGGGCATACATACAACTAACAATCTCCCACTTGCACTAGGGCCAGCTGCTGTAGTATCGCATACCGAGCATTCCGAAGAGTCTCTCAAACTGTATCTGGGGAATGGCCTTCGTGAGTGGATCCGCCGTGTTGTTCTTCGTGTCAACCCTCCTGACCTCGATCTCCCGGCGATCAACTATCTCCCGGATCAGGTGATACCGCCTCAGAATATGCCTGGATCGCTGATGGGACCTGGGTTCCTTGGCCAAAGCCACCGCTCCATTGTTATCGCAATACAAAGGTATTGGATGCTCAATGGATGGAACCACTTCAAGTTCAGTAATGAACTTCTTGATCCAGACAGCCTCTTTGGCAGCATCGTTGGCAGCGATGTATTCAGCCTCCATCGTCGAGTCTGCCACGGTTTCCTGCTTGGAACTCTTCCAGCTAACCGTCCCTCCGTAAAGGGTAAAGACCAATCCCGACTGCGACTTAGAGTCGTCCTTATCACTCTGGAAGCTCGAATCGGTAAAGGACTCCACTTGGAGTTCTCCGTTACCATACACCAAGAGCATCTCTTTAGTCCTTCGCAAGTACTTGAGAATGCTCTTCACAGCTGTCCAGTGACTCTCTCCAGGATCAGCTTGATACCTGCTCACTACACTTAGTGAGTATGCAACATCGGGTCTGGTACATAGCATCGCGTACATGATAGAGCCTACAGCCAAAGCATAGGGTATCCCTTGCATGCGAGCTCTCTCCAAATCAGTCTTGGGAGACATCTCTTTGGAGAGAGTGACTCCAGAGATCGTGGGCAAGTTCCCACGCTTGGATTCTTCCATACTAAACCTCTTTAGTACGGTGTCAATGTACCTAGATTGGGACAATCCCAATATCCGTTTGGATCTATCTCTATAGATCCTTATTCCCAATATGCAGGAGGCATCACCAAGATCTTTCATTGAGAATCTTTGTGATAAGAAGAGCTTGACCGATTGCAGCATAGGAATATCATTTCCTATCAAGAGTATGTCGTCCACGTACAATACGAGGAAGACAACCTTACTCTCTGCCACCTTCTTGTAAATACAAGGTTCATCTGGGTTTTTGACGAAATCAAACTCTTTGATAACGACGTCAAAGCAGATGTTCCAACTCCGCGATGCTTGCTTTAATCCATAAATGGATTTAAGCAGCTTGCACACCTTCCCGGTGCTCCCACTGTCTACGAAGCCCTCTGGCTGAGTCATGTATACGCACTCTTCTAAATCACCATTTAGAAAGGCGGTCTTAACATCCATTTTCCAGATTTCGTAATCATGATATGCAACGATGGCAAGCATGATCCGGATGGATTTAAGCATAGCCACTGGAGAAAAGGTTTCGTCATAGTCCACATATGGTCTTTGACGAAAACCTTTTGCAACAAGTCTAGCTTTGAAAGTCTCCACTTTCCCATCTACACCAAGTTTCTTCTTGAAGATCCACTTGCTCCCAATGGGTTTTACCCCTTCAGGAGCAACTTCCAAAGTCCATACTTTGTTGGTGTACATGGATTCCATCTCGGACCGCATAGCATCCAGCCATTTCACTGAGTCCCTACTCGTGATGGCCTGCTCGAAGCTAGTTGGGTCATCATCCTCCATGATGCAATCCTCGCTCCCACCATCCATGAGAAAACCGTAGTATCTCTCAGGTTGGCGAGGAACCCTACTAGATCGGCGGAGAGGCTGAGGTTCATTGGGAGCTACTGAATCTTCTGGTTCCACTAAATCTTCAGTTACGGTTTGTGTATCTGGAACTTCTTCCAGCTCTACCACTTTGCCACTAATTTCTTTTTCAAGGAATTCCTTTTCTAAAAAGGTGACATGTTGAGCAACAAACACTTTTTGTTCCTCACGGTGGTAGAAAAAATACCCATATGAGTTCTTTGGATATCCCACAAACTTGCAGAGAACTGACCGTGCCTCGAGCTTGTCCGGATTTTGTCTTTTGACATAGGCTGGACAACCCTATATCTTAACTCGTTTAAGATATGGCCTCTTCCCACTCCATATCTCATATGGTATGGTAGGTACGGATTTAGATGGAACTTGATTCAATAGGTATGCTGCTGTCTCCAGCGCATATCCCCAGAAGGAAATAGGTAACTCAGCTGTGCTCATCATAGAGCGCACCATATCTAATAGGGTGTGGTTTCTCCGTTCTGATACACCGTTGTGCTGTGGTGTATATGGAGGAGTCAGCTGAGAGAGAATCACATTCTCTTTTAGGAAGTCCAGGAATTCATTGCTCAAGTATTCACCTCCTCGATCAGATCGAAGGATTTTAATACTATTTCCGGTTTGGTTTTCGACTTCTTGTTTATATTCTCTAAATTTCTCAAAAGCTTCTGATTTGTGTTTCATCAGGAACACATATCCGAATCTAGAGAGATCGTCAGTGAATGTAATGAAGTACGAAGAACCATCCCTGGCATGTGTAGACATAGGACCGCATACATCACTATGTATCAGTCCCAAGAGTTCGGTAACTCTTTCTCCGTGTCCCGTAAACAGAGTTTTGGTCATCTTGCCTTTGAGACATGACTGGCAAGTGTCATAAGATGAAAATTCGAATGGTTTCAAATATCCATCCTTATGCAACTTAGCCAGTCGTGTCGCATTGATGTGACCCAGTCTACAATGCCACAAGAAGGATTCGTTCAGTTCTGAACTCTTCCTCTTGTGTGTGTTTGTTATGCTCAGAACTTTTGATTGATTTAGAACATAAATGCCATTGCACAACGTGCCTGATCCAACCAACTTTTGGTTACGGAAAATGTTCATAACATTGTCATGTAATACAAAATTATATCCCTCTTTACTTAATAAAGAAACCGATATAATGTTGCATATCAGGTTCGGCATGTAATAGCATTCGTTCAGAACCAATGTATTACCAGTCGGTAAAACAAGATGATATTCCCCGACAGTCTTAGCTGCAACAATTGCACCATTTCCAACTCTAATGTCTTTATCACCTTCTCCAAGTTCTCTACCTTTCCTAAGCCCATGTAATTGATTACATATATGGGATCCTGACCCGGTATCTAATACCCAGGACGTGGAGCAAATGGAGAAACAGTTCTCTATAACGAACACACCCGAAGAAAATGCATCATCATGTACTTTCTTCATTCGGGTGGCATGGGAATCCTGGTATTCCCCTATATCCTGTTCAGTCCTATAACTCTTATAAGAAAGAACGGAACCAACGTTCCCCAGCACAGTATAACATGCGGGTTCGGTCAATACATCCATATTATTATCTTTATTAGGTCATGACATGGTCGCTACCTGGAGAGAGAGAGAAGAAAACTCTTTAGCGTATGCTCGTGCAAGATCAGATTGGTTATTATCTTATCTAATCAGGATGGCTCCCACTGGTTTTTATCAAATCTTCCTTCAAACCCTAAAAGGAAAGACTAGCCGGGATTAATTACACCCTACAACTTCGTCGATCTTTCAGCCAGGCCAGTGTCGGTACTTTGAGGGAGGTTCCCCGTGCTTTCGCACGGACCTAATTAAAGTAAACCTCATTTTCCCAGAGGCGTAACCCCGTTGACACCTTTCTAGACACCTACTTGATCGGCTAATTGTAATGTGTAAAACTCTCCCAGGAGTAACTCTTACTCGCAGTGGGTATCGGGATCCAACTATCTCATAGAAGGTATGCAATCTCATTGCAAATTTGAACACTTGAAATTCCCGATAATATTTTGCCCCGAACGATCTATGACCTTGACAAGGTCAACAAACCATAGACCGCAAGTCAAGTTCAACCCGTCATTTCTTGATTGAATCAAACCCACTCGCACGACCCTTGACAAGGTCAACAAGGCCGTACGACTACCCTAATTCAATCTGCATCATATGCATAAACAGATAAACACTGGTCAGCTACCGCACACTGCGCCTTGACAAGGTCAACAAACGCAGCACGAATACTAAACAGGACTTATCTGAAATGACGGAGGGCTACGACAGGTTTTTCTGAAAACCTGTTGCATAATGAACTTGATATCGTTGTAGAATCAAATGAAGTTTTGAAATGGAGTGATTTTGAGGCTTTTCTAGTTTTGCTAAAGGGGTCACTCCCGGTGAAGGGATCGTCGGCCCTTTCCTCGTCGAATGAGGTGCGGGATATATCATATATATCACTGTGCAAAGCAAAAGTCAAAAGCAATCAAAAGCAAACCGAGTGTGCAGCATCTGCCAGTTATTGCTAAAGGAGTCACTCCCGGTGAAGGGATCTCGGTCCTTTCCTTATCGAATAAGGTGCAGGATATATCATATATACCGCTGTGCAAAGCAAGAACTGTAGCTACCTGTTTTATTTAAAATTTGATTCTACAACATCTTAGGTTTCTTTTCTTTCATTAATCACATTAATGAAGTCCCATCATTTAAGTCACCTAAACATCACAGATAAATACGACGTACACTTATGCCATCCGCATTCGCCTCGATGTCCCCTCGTGCACCGTTAGGTTAGGTAACTAACGACAGACCAGGGCAGGGCTAGTGCGGGTGCAAAACATAAGTAACGTCTATATAATATATCATATATACTATATAAAGTATCCATCACAGAACATATCACATGATCACATCACAGATATCGCAGCAGAAAAATCATATGAAATATTGGATATACTAGGACGTCCGTGTTTTTAATACGAGCCAGTATAAAACACGGATTCCACGGTCGTGATGAATAGCCAATCCCACACCCCTAGACCCCTACGAGAACGGCAAGCAACCCTACCAATTCTAGGGTTAGGAGACCCGGACTCGACTCCTCGAGATGGTCTCCCACTGGACCCTAGAACCCAGTTACTTGTGCTCCCCTCCTTGGGTCTATCCTAATGCGGAAAAGTAAATAATATACAAAAGGTGACAACTTCCGCAACCTGGAAGTGTCCCAATAAAAGAATATTACATACAAGTTTTTTACATGAATGAAAATGAAAAACGCTCATCTCACATAAAAACCCCCGGCTATTCGAACACGACGATCCAATATAACATATCCAGCAACACATAACATCACATGTCATCATCGTAAGTAAGTATGCATACCCCAATTGTCGTTGATGTATAGCAATGAAACCGGCGATATCGACATACTACACTTACGATCACAGAAAAGAAAGTGTAAAACTACAACAGTTGGAATCCGCAACCTCTTTAGACATCGCATGCCTAATCAAATGAAATACTTAGACATCACATGCCTAACAATTATAAACCCCGCATTTTAGTCTCATTATCGAAAACTCTTTTCAATATCAAGTGAGACTAAACCGCTAGATTTATAACATTCATTCAGTTGTCTCATAACTGTTTGTGAATTCCAATTATTGTATCTCATTCCAGATAAATAGAAAATATTAAACTTTCCGATCGAACATTCAAACACCCAAGTTTTCCCGACACCGATCAACACATGAAATAAGTTCAAAGACATTCATTTCATGCCTCAGTACCAACGGTCCAGCCGTAGAAAGGTCAAGCCAACGCCTCACATGTGGCATGCCGTACTGCCCCAAACCCTAAGGTTCAAAGGGCAGTTCAAGACGGTCACATAATCGAGTTAAGGTTTGTTGTCTTCTAGAGGGACCATCGCGTTACTTGCACTACTCAGAACGTCCTTAAACCACAGAAAAATCCAACTATTGGAAATTTCCCGGCAGGGGAAAGATTGGGTATCTACATCCGGTCGAACTTTTTAACATATTCCAAATACCCGGAAAACACATAGACGACATTTGAAATTACCGGTCGAATCATCGAAGCTCTAAAACACCTCAGAAAACTCAACCGTTGAGTGCATATTAAAAATTCCCAGAAAACTCAGCTGCGGAAATGATGAATTACTGTGCAAAAATTACAGGAAAACCCAATTAGTTAGCCGCGGAACCGCCGCATAAGCCAAGCTTCTGCCGCGGTTCCGCCGCACTATTGACTGTTCATGAGGTAAATTTTGCACCGTAGTTCTTAGAATTCCCTGCTGAATTTTTTAAGAATTTTTAATCTGGAAAAATCCCAGTTTTTGGAAAAAGTCCAGAGAGCATGATGTGTTAGGGTTTCGATGTGTATTCGGATTTCAAACGTCGTCTAGACTTCGCCTAAGGCTCTAGCTAGGCTCTGATACCACTGTAGGGTTCCTAGGCACGCTAATGAAATCTCACAAGGTATCAACCATGTCAATTTTAAATTTTATGAGTGCCGAGAAACCCTAATACGGATCGTCGACTAGAATTTTAGGCGAAACATTAAACTAGTTAACATCTTAACTAAAAGAAGAAAGCTACAACCTTTGAAGATCCGGTTATCCACTTCCTTAGCTCCATGTAGTCATTCCCTCGCTGTCCATCTCGAATCCCGAACTCTCTCAGCGGCTTCATCGAAGAAATGAGCGGACTAGTCGTCGGCTTCAATGCCGAAGATGATCTATGTCGAGGCATCACAAGTTCAAGCTCCAACTTCACCAAGTTGTGAAACTTGTGAAGAAAACACCCTATACTACTTGGCAAGAGGTAGAGGGTGAAGAAATAGTACGTGGGTTCACTTTAGAATTGGATTTCTCACACTTTTGCTCAAGTTGCCATTGATGGACTTAAGCTTTTTCTTGAAGAAGAAGATGATGAAGAAAATAGAATATGATAAGTGTTAATTAAAAAAGGAAAAGAAAATGAATACTTATCATATACTAATTATGGTAGAGTGTAGAGAATAGACCATGGTTACTTGGAAGGGTTAGGGTTAAGCATGAAGACAAGAATGGTTACAAAGTCAAAGCTTCATGAAGCTTCAACTAGAAACAAAGAAAGCCACCATTCTCTTCAAAATCTTTTCCAAATAAATGAATAAATAAATAAAAGAATAAGCAAAACCCTAATCTTCATCTTAACCATGGTTTAATTCTATACACTTAACCAAATATGCATGTATCATCAAACATGATACAATCATGTGCACAAAAGTATATCACATATACAACTTGTGAACATCAAGTGAGAAAATCCATTTAAAGTGAACCAATACTAGTTAATGCAAAGTAATATATCAAATATATAATTATACATTAAATCATTAAATCAACATTTGATTCAATGATCCGGTCATGTCGCACATAACCGACTAGTATCCAATGTATCGATTTATCGAATCAATGATTCGATAACTAGGTCATATCGCATACAACCAATCGAAACATTCATCACGAGAATGAAATGTGGTATCACATACACGCATTATTCTCGGTGCCGCACATATCTCATACGCGCTCCTATTTCGTTTCGCTTGAGCCAGGAAACCTCTGTGTAGGACTCTAAAGACTCGTCAATACGCCGGTAGCAGATGATGATCATATCAAGCACCCACAAGCCGCAAGCAGTCTGCTAAACGTAACGGCCACCCGGGTATTAAGCGATCAGAAGATCGACGAGCTAGCCCGCTCACACTCCTGTGAATCCAACCAGTAACACTTACCGTACAGTCCGGTCTGTTCGTCTGATATGTCGCATATCAAGTCTAGGGGTGGTAAACGTCAGACCCCAATAACCGATAAGTCATGCCGATGTGAGGCTCATAACGGGTCGAGAAACTACTGGTAACACTTACCAGCAAATCTCTGATGAGCCCTGGCCAGGGACTTCCCTGTTACGGCCAATCGAGCACAGCGCAACATCAACCCCCAATACCGGGAGAGACGAAACCCCTCCTATCGCTCATTGGCTCCATGTGACTCGGGACTGTACCCAAAGACCACCGTTTTGCACGCCCTCATGGACGTGGTAAGGTGGAGATCAAAGTACAGTGGGAATCACACAAGACTCTATGACGATCTCGGGTCTACAGACTAACCTGTACAAGTGTCACCTGAGAACTGCCATCTGACGTAAGGTATAATACCATCTGGGAGTTCTCGGCGAGTCCGTCCAGTGTACCCAGTCTCCACTGAACACCCGTATACCATCTCTGATGTCAAACACCAATGGATATGGGATCATCCATCGCCCATCTCATGGGTCGAGAAGCGTATACGCTAGTCTACACTGGTATATCGATGCCCCGTCTCGATACACCCACGACTAGGGACCTTGAAGGATGTACTTATGGACTACCATGTCCCCACTAGTATGATCTGCATCATAGTCCAGGCAGTCAAGTACACATCCTAAGGGCTTTACCAACATGTAACTATAAGACAGTTTAAAGAGACTAGTATACATGTTAAGATGAAGTGTAACAAGATAGCATACTATCATATCGAGCAAGAAAGTCATCTCTATATATGTCCAAGCATCCAATATAATATACATGATCTGTACAATACTGGCCTCTAGGGCATACATACAACTAACACTAACCTCTTACCCGAGCCCCTACACCATCGCCGGAGCGCCGCCGACCCTCACCAACGACGCTGCCATCCCTCTGTAATCTAGGGAGTAGGTTCGTTCCTCGATCCCCTTTGTCCTCTGTCATTTCCTT
Organism: Agapanthus africanus; assembly: GCA_030015575.1. Taxonomy (NCBI): domain Eukaryota; kingdom Viridiplantae; phylum Streptophyta; class Magnoliopsida; order Asparagales; family Amaryllidaceae; genus Agapanthus; species Agapanthus africanus. The sequence goes on along the minus strand of CM057337.1, from coordinate 1,009,605,309 downwards.
ATTTTTCCAGTTCATGCATTCTTTTGCCAGCGAGAAGTTCACTGTTGTTTTCGTTTCCGGAATCCGACCGTGCCGACGATGATTTTCGATGACTCAGCGAGGACCTCCGACCCGTATGACTCTACTGAACGTCGTTAGGGTTCATTCCGTGTACCGTGCGCGCGTCGCGATATTTTCCCCGCCGACGCGTAACGTTCCGTTTTTCGTTTCGCGACCCGTCGAGGCAAGTAAAACTTGCTGCATGCTAATTAATATATTACATATACATTTTATGGCTCATTAAATCCGTAGTCTAATCTTAGTACCATGATTTTCCCTTTTCATGCTCAATGTCGCATTATATCATCTTATTTTCCAAACTTGAAACCTACCGTGTGCATTTACTTGATTAAACCCAATAACCACCTTTATATGTTCAAATCACATTTTAACTATTGACACGGCCTATGGTATTCTCTATATAGTTTTGCTCCATCGGACACTCATGTGCATTTTAACCTGTTTTATCTAGGATTTCATCCAGTGAACATATTTATATATCACTGCATCCCTAAAATTTCTTAATACCTGATAACATGAGTAAACATCCATTTTAGCTATGCTGTAGTTAAGTAATGTTGACACCATCCCTTAAACGCAAAGTGATAACCATGCATCGTTATAATTTAATCAGTACCTAATTGCTTATCATATCACCTGATCTGGTTTATTGTGCTGATATTACTCATGCTGGTTCATTTATAACCATAATTATGTTAGTTTGATTTATGAGCACCCACATAGCATTTCGTGCTTCCTGACATGACCTGTTACACTTCCTACGTGACACGACATGGTACCGTACGACTCTTGATATGTCATGACACTTATATACACTACCCAGCTTGACCTGATATACCATGGTCTTACCCGTTACCTGATCTTGTGTCTAATGCCAACAAACCTGACCTGTTGTCCTTACGGACCGTTCCTGTTGTCTATCCAGACAAACCTGCACCTGCCCAATCTTGAGTTGGCATTAGCTCCAGATTATTTAATACCTGACTTGAACACATATAACTTGGGGGTATGGGGAAATCAATGATGAAACCTGACTTGTAACTCGACAGTATGCTACCTTTACCGACTAGTTTTAGAGGCTGGGCCAGCCTTGGGATGATGCTACTGACATCATCCATCGTTATCCATTTCCTTTCAGACGCTAGGCCAGCCTTGGGATGATGCCATGGACATCATTCATCTTTACCCTTTCCTTAGTGCCTAGCGGCATGTCTCGGTTTTAGCCCGAGAATCTTCACCGTGATCCCGGGTATGCACGGGATACTATTGAGTTACATCGATGATTCATCAAATTGATTTCAAAGACCTTAGAGTAGAAAACCCAATAGACCAGTTTAGTTTACTCACTGCACACTACCCTTCACTGCCCTGATTTAAATTACTGTTACACATGCTTTATCATTCATGTTTATTTTTGCATTGCCTGTTACCCGGCTTGCATTTTATTACTTGATGACATGACGCGCTGACGCTGGGTTTTGCATGGCCCAGATTCCGTACCTTTGCTGCAGTCCGAGCAGGAGTACTTCAGCCGGCAGGCTGAGCAGTGAGGTTTCTGTATTAGTTAGTTCTTTTATTCCCTGCATTTCATTCCTGATGTGAGCCCGCATTATGGGACATACATTCCAGTTATTTTTGTATTGGATCTTTTGCTTCCGCACTTTTATTATTATTGACTCATGTTATCTTGGCTTATGGACATGTATTAGGTAGCTATATTTTGTTCTTGATATTTCTACAGTCGTAATGTGACTGTGGATGGATACTTCCCACCCACAGGTAGCATGGTTGGCTATGTCACATGCCCAATTCAGTGTACACTGGGAAGCGGGGCGTGACATTGTCTCTTGTGCATTTATATTTATATTGCTTAGATACGCTTAGCGTATTTACTTCACAGTAAATACGTAGCGGCCTCGTCGCGCCCTCTGCCCGTACAGTGGAAAGCGGGGCGTGACAAAAGGATCTCGATCTTTGTCTATCCAGGTCTTAGTAGCACAGACTTTTTATCGGGCGAACAAATACTTCTTTACACACGTCAGAAAGGATAAGAGTGGATGATAAAATTATGTCCTAAGTTCAAAAAATTAATTTAAAAAATGGCTACTGATGCTAGTCATGCTTGGCTTGTGAGGTTCAGCCAGTCCGAATGGCAGGTGACTGGCAAAGATGGAAAAAATTACGTTGTAATCATCGATGGTAGGAATTGCAGTTGTACGTACAATATACCTAAGTTGCAAAAGTTATCTTGTTTACATATAATTTCAGCATGTACATGAGCAAAGAGTGGGGGGAACATTGCACATCACGATCTTACTTCGAAGTGGTATTCTGTCTCCAAATACAAAGCCGCTTATGCTCCGTTGTTCCATCCTGTACCTGATAGCCGATATTGGGAGGCGTACAACAGTTCATTGATATTACCACCTATTGGTAAGAGACAAGCAGGACAACCACGTTCTACTCGTATCAAAGGTGTTGATGATTCGCGAGAAGGACGTAAGCAAAATAGATACAGTATTTGCAACGGTATGGTCATAACAAGGCACGATACAAAAATCCTCCAGCACCACGTCACCATTGGTAATCACCGCCTATACTTTGAAATATACACACACGCAAACACACACACATGTGCAAACACAAAAACAAACATACATATACACATACATACACGAACACATATGTTCTTTGTTATACATGCTCATTTTTTAAAGATAATATAACTCGACTTTTTCATTGTGCAGATATACTTATGGAGCGTGGACCTCTAGATATGGCTGTTCTGTACTTGTAGGCTGATCACAGGTCAGCCAATGCCGCATTAGTACAGATAAAACTTTGTAATTTTATTTTCTCTAATCACATATGTTATTTATATGTTACTGATACAAGTCCTTTTATTGTAATTGGAAGAGTAATCGGGTGATTACATGCGTTGACCACTCAGTCCAGAGCAGCAGGATTCTATGTGGAGATGCTCGTGTGCAGGCTGCCTGCAACGGGAAGGCTTTCATCTTCTATCCAGATTAGAATATATACGTCTGAATAGAGTCTTGATTACTGTTTTGGTAGATATATGGAGACTACAAATCTCTACATTTCATTTTAGAGCTGGTGAGATGACTATCACCCTGCAGGACGTCGATGTACTGCTTGGTCTGCCTATAGATAGATAGGTGGTTGCTGTGGAGTACAACCACAATTGGTCAGATTTGTATCCCAGCTTGTTAGGTAAGATTCCGCCTATGGGCAGATGAGAGACTGTAGCATTAACTTGAGTTGGCTACGGGAGGACTTTAGTGCTGAGCCTACCATGGATGCTATGCCTGCAGCGATCGAGCAGCACGCACGCGCCTATATTTTGCATCAAATAGGGGTTCGTTTATTCCTAGATAGGAGTAAGAGCACAGTTAGTCTTTCCTAGATGTCACTTTTAGTTGATCTCGACCAGTGTGCCACTTTATCGTTGGGGAGTGCAGTTTTTTCATTCCTCTACAACGAGCTGAAGATGATTGCATTGACATAGCAGAAGAGTTTTGGGGGCTGTTTGACGATTCTTCAGGTATAAAATACTTAAAGCCGCATTCTACTAATTTTGCGTAATTAAATTTATATTCAATGCAAATCGTATTTTATTTCAGATATGATCATGGACATATATCTTTATTGGTCGCCCGACCATTACGGCCCAATTCGCTTAAGATGGCCAAAGGCAATATAGTTGCCAGTAAGTAATTGAACATATGCGCATATTTCAAATTTCAAGTTTTTTTTGGAATATTAACTTGTGTGTAATCTCTATGCAGGTGGAATGTGACCAGATCATGGGATGTGACACCGGATCGCAGCCTCCGCTTCTACCGCAACGAGTTCGATGTCATAGAGGAGTCATCTGTTTCTTGGACACCATACACACCTGACTTGTTGGGCACTTTGTGTAATGCCCCACGCCCCAGTACAGATAGTATTGTCCGCTCCGGCCGAAACCGCATAGTTTTGCCCCTTAAAGAGAACCGGATCCGATCAGGGGCCACTTCCCAGGAGGTCACCTATCCCAAGACTTCCCTAGCCCGAGCATGCTTAACTACAAAGTTCTCAAGCTCCTGTAATGCCGATTCACTTAAAAGGTGTCTCTGTAATCGAGGGTGGTATCATTATATTTATAATGCAGTTCGGTCCTCTTTCGGAATGTGTTCCGAAGATTCCCCATTGTTCTACATTGGGTCCCACGGACTCAAGAGGTGGCCCCCGCCCCCTTGGCATGACAATTGGCGTGGCACTTTGTTCCGTGTGACACTTTGTACCGTGAGTAAGAATCGGGTCCCAACATTCTCCCCACCTTTGAACAATGGTTCATTCTCGAACCACAGACCTACTACTGGGGGACCTGTGGGGGCCACCATAAATATAACACCCTATGCCCAAGTGCAGATGGTATTGTCCGCTCTGGCCGAAACGGCACGGTTTTGCCCTTTAGAGTGAACCGGGCCCGACCAGAAGCCACTTCCCAGAAGGTCACCCATCCCTAGACTTCCCTGGCCCGAACACGCTTAATTACGGAGTTCTCAAGCTCATATAGTGCTGATTCACTTAAAAGGCGCATCTGTAATTGAGGGTGATATCATTATATTTATAATGAAGTTCGGTCCTCTTTCGGAATGTGTTCCAAAGATTCCCCATTGTTCTACAGTGGATCCCATGGACTTAAGAGGTGGCCCCCACGGATTCAAGATGTGTCCCCCGCCCCCTTGGCATGACAAATGGCGTTGAACTTTGTTTCGTGTGGCACTTTATTCCGTGTAAAACCCGATTTCCTTGCATCCGTATTTTTTTTAAATAAATATTTCCTAATTAAATCCTATCACATTTTCATTTCTATTTTTCTATCTCCAAATTATTTTCTAAACCCTAATTTCTAATTTTATTTTCCTAACTCAATCAAACCCTTACCCAACCCCTAGACCTGACCCGACCCATTTCTTCCCTCTCTCTCTTTTCTCTGTCTCCTCTCGCTTCTTTCTCTTTCTCTCTCCGCTCGATCTTCCTCCCTCCTCCTTCGCGATGAGAGCCCCCACATTCGCGCCTCCCCCAACGTCCCCAAGATCACCGCACCCAACCCCGATCTCCTCCTCCAATCTCGCCCTCTCTCAACGACCCCCTTTCTCTCTCTCTAAATCTCGCTCACTATCCCTGTCTCACATTCTCTCCCTCTACCTCTTCTCTTCCCGGGCACCATTGAACCACCGCAGAACCATAGAACTATCACCACCACGTCACCACGAGACGAGCTTCCTCACTCACTTCCACCACCAACCGCGACCCCTCCATCAACTTCTTCCTCCTTCCCTCTCAGCCGACCTCCGAGCACCACCTCTCTACACCCAAGAACCCTCAACCTCACTCCCGCCGGCACACCTGAACCACCACTTCCTCATCTCGCCGCCGACGCTCACAACCGCCAAATCGTCAGCGTCTCCTCGTCAGCACCCCAACGTCTTCGGCGAATCCTCCAGTGACCCACAACTGAGAACTCAGGCACCCATCGCCGCAACCTCCACTTCCTTACCGTGCACGCCGCAGCCTCCTTCGGCCACCCTCTCCATAGCCGTGCCCACCTCATCCTCCTCTAGACCCTAGCTCCAATCAACCCACCTACCCTCCCGCCGCGACACCTTGCCTCCACGTTATGCCAACAGTGCCCCCACCGCCCATCGTCGTGCTCGATCCAATAGCATCTCATCCTTTTGAACTCAGTCACCGAGCCCACTGCATCCCCGCCGCACCACCACTGTGCCAGGAGTTGTGCCCACTCCACGCCTGAACCACCGTACCCACTTTGAGCCACTCCCATGCCCACCTCCGCACCGGCACCGTGCCACGACTACACCACCTACGTGCCCAGCACAGTGTCGCCCGCGTGCCCAGATGTGCCACGGCTCATGCCCAGCACAGTGTTCAGTAGCGTCCAGTACCGTGTCGCCCCGTGCCACACCCACACCACGCACCGAGTTAAGAACGTGCCCAATACTGTGTCACGCCCGCGTCATCACCACACGTACTACCATATCACGCCCACGTCTCCACCGCGTCCAGTACCAGGTCACCACGCATCGCGCACGCGCCACGCACTGTGTCCAGTATTGCGTCGTCTCGTGGGTCGAGACAAACCCTGCACGTCGCGTCGCTTCTATATCAGCGACTCAAGGCAAGTGAACCCCTTCACTTGTCCCTCATGCTATAGTAATCTCTAGATATTATATATATATATATACACACACATGTTTAAGTATAGATATTTCATATATACATCGTTGTGAATTTAATATCGAATAAGAACCATAATCATAAATTTTTTTGTGTTTGAGACCCTACTTGGGTCGATTATGCCGTAGTAATATCATATAGTAACTCCTAAATTAATTCCGTGTTGATCGGGTAAAATGAATCGATATTTCGATCGATAACCGGTTGCATAGTCTAAGTGTTCGGTATAGAACCCTATGCGATAACTTAAGTGAAGATGGTGGAGCCCATGATTATTATACCCTATTACTATTAATGTTTACCTTGTAGAGATTGGACGGCAAAACGACGTCATTTCACCCATAAAACGTTACCCTCGATAACCTTTGCAAAAGCTGAATATTTTCGAACAAGCTAAACTGTTAAATTCATAATAAATCATTTATATATCGAATTTTAGCGTTCCATGGCTCGTATCGAAGAAAACAGATAAACCTACAATACCTCATAGTTCATCCCTGAATTTTAATAAGCTAGGACAATGAAAACTGAGGCGATTCAGGGCTCTGGACTGCAGTCCACGGCAAGAATCTCTACCTTTACTTGTTTTAGAACGCATGTTTCTCTCTATTAATGTGCGCAAGTGTGCGGAACCATACATGGAAGCATATAGAATTGAATTATCTTTATAATGGTACTGGTCTTATTGCATTCCAGTATCGTTTGATATTTATAACACCTTGTAAACCGTCGATGTGTACTGCAATTCCATGCAGAGACAGAATGCATACCTTAACCTTAGACGGTGCATATCTCCCTGCGTACATAAGATATTATTAATCCGTCTGGTGAGTTGGAAACATAACAGATAAATCTAAATATTATCTAACTTTAGCATTACCTAATTATGATCCCGACATGGATTAAACTGTGTTACGAAACGGACTTCCAGTTCTGAAACAGGATTTCCAGCACATAACGCTTAAAATGGAATGACCGTAACTCGCAAACCTGAAACCCGTTTGAATGGAAACCAAATTTTCTGTAGATATAATTAAATATACTGCTTACTCCTTTTATATTTTTTTGCTCAATTCTGTACGAGTGATTTATAGTGAATTTTTGCAAGTTATATGACACTGGCTGCTATATTTTATTCGTCATAATTGATTGCATTATTATCATATCATGTAACTGTTATACCCCCATTGAATAGTGGCCATATACATTGATATCCTAGTGACCGTGTTACATTACCTAATAATAAATGTTAGTGATTGGATTGTGGCAAGTACATTAGTGTAAAAACGTGATTGAATAGTGGAAGTGACACACACTTGTACACAATCAGCGGAACCATTTAGTTATTGCATTGTCGATGCCTATGGGGCATATATAAGTATAACTATAACTGGTATGGGACGGGTATTGAAGCACTTATATTAGTGTCATAGGTAAGACATCGAGGACTGTCCACATATCTTGGATACCAGTCGAGACATGCTTGATGGAGATCATGTCTTCAAATCTCACGTAGACTTGTCATGGAGCGACTAGTACTTAGATTCGTAGTCGGTGTTTGATGTAGACCATGAGTGTTGGGGTAGTTTGAGTGTGAGTTCGATCAACGAAATCTGAGGAGTCCCATTGCCGACAAATTTCTTGATTTCATGATATTGTTATTGATCGTGTTACTGGTTCTTACTGATCGTGATTTGGGCCCGTGTTTCCATGCCCATAGGGCTTACCTTTGGGTTGGGAATACTCCTGCGATGGTTGACGCTCACCCTCGGACTGACGATAAATTTAGTGACTTGGATATTGAGACTTAGAGACTGATAGGTTTAGTGACATGGACACTGCATTGATTACCGATCTGATACACCTGCTATACTGTTTATATGTACCCGTCATTCCATGCTCATGTCATTACTTTATACTTACTGCTTTATGGTTATCATCATTGCATATTATATATGTATATATTGCTATTGTGTCTCTCTGACGACCTGAGTTTGCAGGCTTTGAGGAAGAAGTGGATCTGACTAAATTCGAGAAGATCGCGGAGATCCAGACCAGTGAACCATCGGTATCATTCCTCTGATATCACTGGTTAGTTGACTCTTTGATTTGTATCCGTTGCGCTCGGTTTCTTTACATCTGATAGTTCTAGTGACTGTATTTCTCTTTATCAGAGCTATGTTTTACTGATTACCACATAATGCTAAAAGCCAAAGTGTGACTACGGCAGGATATTTCCTCGACCGTAGAAGCATGGCTGGCCTTGTCACCCCTCGTATCCGTATTTTGGGAAGCGAGACGTGACGTTCCATGAGTAAGAACCGGGTCCCGACACTCTGCATCCATTATGCTTGACAGGCGTCAACTTTTAGCGTGTGCGAACGCCGATCATCTGCAACTGTAACGACTCTAAAATCACTGTATAGAAAATTCTTGTCATTGTATAGAAAATGATATTATAGCCTGTGTAAGAGTTATAAGTTAGAATTGTTTAATAAAAGTAAGAAGCAACTTGTAGCTCACTGGTAAAGCCCTGCTCTGCTGTGACGTAGCCTGTGTGTTCGAATCCCATCAGACACAATTATATTTTCTGATTTTCTTTTTAATTTTTGGGAAGCCCAAGAGTTGCACGTGCAATACACGGGGAAATGAAAATTTTAGAAAAATCAAACATGCGCAATGAGATGTACACACCCTAAAACCCACGTGGCACGAATCTCGAGGCAATTGCCTCAGATCCGACCGGCCAAAATGCCCATGGAGCCGGCGTCAACGGTTGAGATGAGCCCGTTTGCCTCGGTGCTTTGCATACTTGTCCCTTCATCTCCTCTTAACTCCTCTGCACTATTTGATTTTCCTGCAATCAAACAGAGACCATTCATTTCACCATTTAACGTTATTTTAATACTTTTTAATCCAAAATTTTAATTCCCAAACCCTAATTCTTCACTATAAATACCACCCTATATTTTAGCTCTTCACCATTATGAAATTCTAGAAAAAATTCTCTCAAAAAGTTCCTGAGTGCAAGTGGAGTTAGCAACCAAGCTTGTTCCATCGAAAATCGAAGCTGATTCCGGAGCTCTCACGACGCCACGAAGCCCCCTTTCTTCTTCCTTACTCTTTCCTTGAGATTTTCAAACCGTAAGTCCCTCCCAACTCACTTTCTTTTTATCGAAATTCATCTCTTAATTATATATCAGTAAACTGGAGTTATTCCCGATACCTTTCTTTTTAAAATCTAGAACTCACTTTTCCTTTATATTTTGGTCAATCTAATTTTACCACATTACTTGTAACTTTAATTAAAAGTGTTTAGATTCAATTTAAACCAAAATTTTCATGTGAAACGAACACAATTGAACTTTTTCATTAAAATACCTTGAATTTTATTATCACCTCTTTTCGATTTTATTAAAACAATACATTTAGGAAAACTTCACGGGGTAACGACCTACCCCACACGCACACCTTGGTTTCATAGCACGATGCCTATTTATATGTATATTTGGTTCAAAGAATAACCTTTACAATAAAATACCACATCTTTTAAAAACCGGGTTTCTTTTAAAACAGTATTTTGAAAATCCTTGGCAAATACACCTCTACACCCCTCGTTAGGGGACCCGCTAAGGGATGGTGCGGATTATCGCACATCCTTGGGATAGTAGAGCGAGATGCATAACTCCTCACGGAATATTCGATCTCGAAAGGAAAAATAAAATACGGTTTTTAAGAAATGCGACTTTTCTAAATAAAAATAATTTTAAAAATTATAAAATTTAAATAGGATCAATTCTCTTGAGCCCCAAGGAGCCGAAGAAAGTGGGTACTTGCCTATTTAGGTTAGACAACTTAACGGAGTTATCAATGGCAATTGTCTTGGAAAAAGACACAAATCCTGTCGTCCATGTGCAGCAGTTGCCGATTACTCCCAAACCTAAGAATTCAAGAGTTAAATCCGTTCACAAGTTTCTGACTCAATCGAAGTCCAAACTCAAACTAAAATCCAAAATCAAACACGAACTTGAATACTTGATCATGAACATGAATACTCGAAATCAATATCAAACTCAAACTTGTATACTTGACTCGACTTAAGCGAACCATGGTTATAACTTGACATGAACTCAGCATGACTACATGAACACATAATTACATCCTGAACATGAACCTGAAAATTTTATATCCATGGTTTTGGCCAAGACCTATAATATTAATCCATACAATACAATACGCGGGGATAAATGGGTAGATTGGTACGGAACGTATATCGTGGCACGAGAGGTCACTTTAAAAGACACCTACATGAATTCACGTGTCATTGTCCCGTGGGTTATGACGGGGCCTTGTACTACATGTTACCATAGTCCACGGGGTAAGATGGACTCCTCTCGTATACATGAATACCTTGTTTATCAAACTATAAATAACCACGTTAGAATAACTACCCTATACCTATGAACGATCATATACAACTTACCTGTTCATTTCACATTACATACTATCTTCTATTTCTTCTTTTGGGACTTACCGAGCGCTGGTTCGCTGATGACATTCCTTTCTGTTTCTTTCTTTGGAATGTTCATTCGGGGGACCAGGCACTGAGGAGATAGAGCCGAGCCAGGAGGACTTGGAGCAGCTTGCTGCACAGCTCGATTACTAGATCCTTCCAGCCTGCATTTACTTTCTGTATACCATTGTTTAGGCATTGCTTTGTTCATTGTACCTTTTATTTCCAAACAGTTGTATGTAATTCTTGTTCATTTTATTACTCTTGTCATTCTTGTTCATTTATATATTGCTTAGTTACGCTTAACGTATTTATTTCATAGTAAATACATTGCGGGCTTGCCACGTCACCGTTTCCGTCTATTGGGAAGCGGGGCGTGACAGATTTTGTTGGTGGCCCATGCAGGTCAGTTCTGCATGAATTCTTAACCAATATGTCACAAGAATTATAAAAATCAGCAACTATGCATTCCTTACTATTCAAATTTCTTGAATCTATCCTGACCTTTCCTTTTCTATCAAGGTTATGGATTCTCCCAACAACACCAGCACCAATGTCAATGGCAACACACCCCCACCTATCTTACCACCTCCTCCTACCGTTGCTACTCCAATCAACGAACAGACGGTGCTTCTGAAAGCTATCAAAAGTCTTTTGGAGGGCCAGCAGCAGAATGCCAATTTTATGAACCGCCCGGAAGCCGAAGCACCTGGAGTAAAGCAATTCCGTGTGTTGCATCCCAGGAACTTTTCTAGGAAAGAGAGTCCTCGTGAGGCTGAAGAATGGTCCCAGAGTATATAGGACGACCTTGCCACAACACAGGTACCAGATATAGCTTTGGTTTATGTAGCCAAGCTCCATCTCACCAACAACGCAAGAGTATAGTGGAAAGCTGAGGAAAGCCGTCTCACACAGCCAATAGAGTGGAAGACGTTTTGCGATCTATTCGATGTGAAATTCTTCCCCAAGACTGCCTGTTTCGAGATGGAACAAGAGTTCATCAACCTACAACAGGGTTCTATGTGGGTAAAATCGGTGGATGAATATGATGTCGAATTCATCATGCTTAGCAGGTTCGCGGCACACTTGATCCCGATCGATGATATTCGGGCTAGACGATTCCAACAGGGCTTAGACCCGGAGATTCAGGCGGCATTAGCCACAGGCGACTACCCAACACATGAACTCGCCCTGAAGGCAACTCGCCATTATGACGCTGTGGTAAAGAAGAAGGGTAAGCCCCAAGAAGCCGGAATCAAACACCCTGCTACACAGGTGACAGGAGGAGCCTCTTCTAGGCTGACTTTTGCACCCAAGAAGCCAGGAGGATCATTTAACCGGTCTAGTCCAGATTTATGTTTCTACTGCAAGAGAACGAAGGACTGCAGGCGTGCAAATGGCATATGTTTGATTTGTAGCGTATCTACTCACTCTACCCATATCGTTTTAACACAGCACCAGCACCCAGAACCGCAATCACAGCTCCGCAGCGGCCAACCATTCAGGCTCCTGCACCTCGCCTAGCTCTTCCTACACCAGCTCCACGTGGACCATCTGCACAGCCTCATCATCAATTCCATCATGCACAGAGAAACATGCCTCAAGGGCAGAGAAACGTGCCCCAAGGACAGAGGAATGTGCCTCCGACAAAGAAGAATGTACCAAGACGACATGCTTTTACAATGACGGTCGAGGAGGCCGAAGCCACAGGACAAGTCATCACTGGTAATTCTCCTATCCTTTCAATCTTTCAATACTTATGTATCACTATACTTTTCCTATATCTAAACCCAACTTCACACAACTTAGGTACTATACTAGTAGCCACCCTACCTGTACTCGCACTTTTCGACACTGGAGCTTCACACTGCTTCATGTCGCAACGATTCATGAGAACGCACGCGATTCCCGTGAAGCCACTCATTTCAAGATGGAATGTCAGTTCCGGGAATAGAGTCTTGAAAGCAAGTTTGGGGTATGATCAGTGCCCAGTTGTAGTTTGCGGTCGAGAATTCTACACAAATTTCAAAGTACTGGACATACCAAATTTCGATATTGTGTTGGGAATGGATTGGCTGGGAGTATTCTATGCTACTATTGACTGCCCTCAAAGGAGGATAGTATTTGAGATACCAGATCACCCAGTCTTCTATTTCAAAAGTGTAGATAGAACTTTGGAGCCAGGAAGCTACCGTGCTAAAACGAAGAATGCAGAAGTGTTCTCTCTAACGGCGGAAGAAGAAAAGCCCGAAGTAGTTCGAGAGTTCGAGGATGTGTTCCCTGAAGACATATCAGGTTTGCCTCCCGATCGAGATCTTGAGTTTAATATTGATTTACAACCTTGTGCACAACCTGTAATCAAAACTCCATACCGGTTAAGTCCGGAAGGATTGAAGGAGATCCGTATTCAGTTGGACGAACTACTGAAGAAATATTTGATCCGACCCAGTACTTCAAGTTGGGGATCTCCGGTACTATTGGTGAAGAAGAAAGAAGGTTCTTACAGGATGTGTATGGATTATCGAGCTCTGAACGAAGTAACGATTAAGAACAAGTATCCACTACCACGTATCGATGGCCTTTTCGATCAGTTAAGTGGGTCTTGTGTCTTTTCAAAGCTAGATCTTCGTTCGGGTTATCAACATGTGAAGGTCAAAGAGTCCGACATTCTGAAGACGGCGTTTAGGACTCGTTATGGCCATTATGAATATCTCGTAATGCCATTTAGAGTGACCAATGCATCTGCCATCTTTATGAACCTGATGAACTAAGTTTTCCGAGAGTACTTAGACAAGTTTGTTGTTATATTCATCGACGGCATCCTGGTGTATTCAAAGAATCGGAAAGAACACGCCGAGCACTTTCATGTTGTCCTGGAGACATTGCGACAACATCAGCTCTACGCCAAGTACAGCAAATGTGAATTTTGGCTAGATCAAGTCAGATTTCTCGGACATATTGTTTCAGGTGAAGGAATCTCTATAGATCCAGCTAAGGTGTCAGCTGTCAGCGAGTGGCCGACACCAAAGACGGTGAAAGATATACGAAGTTTCTTGGGATTAGCAGAATACTACCAACGATTCATCGAAGGATTTTCAAAGATCGCAGCACCCCTGACCAAGCTCACACATAAAGACGAAGCATTCGTGTGGTCAGAAGTATGTGAAAAAGATTTTGTAGAACTCAAGTCAAAATTAACCTCTGCTCCTATCCTCGTACTACCGGATCAATCTGGAGGATTCGTTGTGCATTGTGATGCGTCCGGTAAAGGATTAGGATGTGTTCTACACCAGCATAGAAAAGTTGTGGCTTTTGCATCAAGATAACTGAAGTTTCATGAGCGTAACTATCCAACACATGATCTAGAATTGGCAACCGTCATCTTCGCACTCAAGATTTGGCGCCACTATCTTTTGGGAGAACGAGTGGATATATACACTGACCACAAGAGTCTGAAGTATGTATTCACTCAGAAAGAACTAAACATGAGGCAGAGAAGATGTCTAGAACTCATGGCGGACTTCGACATCAACCTACGGTATCATCCTGGGAAGGTGAATGTAGTTCCTGATGCACTTAGTCACCAGCCATTAGCAATAAACCTCACCGCTCAGTGGAAACTACAGCAAGAACTTTATGGATTGGAGATCGAAGTAGTTGTGCCAGGTAACGTTTCCTATTTGATGAACTTACAAGTCCAGTTCACTCTTGTAAATCAGATCAAGGCAGCTCAAGCAAATGATGCCAAGCTACAAAATATTCTAGAACAAGTAGAAAGTGGACTACGAACTGACTTCATCATCCACGAAGATAGATCCTTGCGATATGGAAGTCGTTTATGCATGCCAGACGGCTCTGTTCGAGAAGAGTTGATGAAAGAAGCTCACAGCTCTCCTTATTCTGTACACCCCGATGGCATGAAGATATACAAGGATCTACAGCAACATTACTGGTGGCATGGAATGAAGCACGAAGTAGCTAGAAGCGTAGCCAAGTGTTTGGTGTGTCGGCAAGTGAAAGCTGAACATCACAGAACTGCTGGTCTACTTCAGCTGTTACCAATCCCATAATGGAAATGGCAGTACATTACCATAGACTTCGTGAATGCCCTCCTTCGCAGCACAAAGGGTAACGATGCAATATGGCTTACTGTGGATCGACTCACCAAGTCAGCTCACTTTATTCCATTTCGAGTTGGCCAGTCAACCGAGACGTTAGCAAAGACGTACATGGAGGTATGCATAAATCTAAAGTAAGATTTAAACCTTCAAGATGTACCATATCTGATACCCATAAACTCATGCAGGAGAACGTGAGATTACATGGAGTACCTGTTTGCATCGTCTCCGATCGTAATACAAGATTCCGATCACAATTTTGGAAAAGTCTGTAAGCTAGCATGGGAACGAGTCTGAATTTTAGCATGGCGCATCATCCACAAACGGACGGATAGTCCAAGCGAACAATTCAGATTCTGGAAGACATGCTAAGAGCCTGTATGTTAGACTTCGGAGGTTCATGCGAAGATCACCTACACCTTGTGGAGTTTTCATACAGCAACGGCTATCAGGCAAGCATTGGAATGTCACCATTCTCAGCACTCTACGGACGGAACTGTCGTTCACCGCGTCGACATCTGGAGTTCCAACCTGGAGACCATGTATTCCTGAAGATCTCTCCAAACGGAGGAGTGATCCATTTTGGCAAGAAGGGTAAACTCAGTCCAAGATACATAGGACCATTCGATATACTCGAACGAGTTGGAGAAGTGGCATACCGTTTAGCACTATCACCCTCATTGGAAGGAGTGCACAACGTGTTCCACATATCCCAGCTACGACGATATGTGAGCGACCCCATCCAAATACTTGATCACTCAGAGCTCAAAGTACAAGCTGACTAAACCTGCGAGCAACAACCAATTGAGATTCTGGACCGAAAAGTAAAGACATTGCGGAACAAGGAAGTAAACTTGTTCCGAGTGATGTGGAGAAAGGATTCACTAGGAGAATCAACATGGAAACAAGAAGAAGATATGCGTATACGATACCCTTACCTTTTTGAAAAATAGTCCTTACGTAATTGTAAATTTCGAGGACGAAATTTTTATAAGGAGGGCAGAATGTAACGACTCTAAAATCACTGTACAGAAAATTCTTGTTATTATACAGAAAAGGGTATTACAGCCTGTGTAAGAGTTATAAGTTAGAATTGTTTAATAAAAGCAAGAAGCAACTTGTAGCTCACTGGTAAAGCCCTGCACTGCTATGACGTAGCCTGTGTGTTCAAATCCCATCAGACACAATTATTTTTTCTGATTTTTCTTTTTAATTTTTAGGAAGCCTAAGAGTTGCACGTGCAATACACGGGGAAATGAAAAGTTCAGAAAAATCAAACAGGCGCAATGAGGTGTATGTTCAGACCATAATATTGCATTTATCATTCCCCTATTCTTATCCTTTTTATAAATAAACAGGTACTCTTGACGCACGTTTGTTGCATATTACAGGATACAGGTTTCTGGAGCAAGTACAGTGAAAAAGACACAAAACAACAGAAAAAGGGACTTTTGACCAACTATTAGACGAATCCTAGTCTAGCCTAGATGAAGAACAATGCAAGGTCCAAAATGTTAAAGCAAACGGTCAAAAGATACTTACAAAGTGTTCACTGAAACATCTGGAGGAAAACCAGAAGCCCAAAAGAGAAAATAAGTGAAGAAAAAGAAGCCCACAGAGCCACTGAACCAAGCCCAAAAAGCACAGGGCCCAACTCCCTTCTTTGGCCGCGGAACCGCGACCAAACCCATGCTGGCGCCGCGGTTCCGCGGCCGTACAGAGAGCATGTCGGTGGATTTTTAGTGCGTCGGTGCGTCGGTGCAGAAGTTGGGATTTTACGTGGGCGAATCTGTAATTGCGCATGTGCGAGAGTCTGTAACCCTAGGTTTCCTATTTTCCTATAAATTGTAATCTTAAATCTAAAAATTGTATGTCTCTTTTCAATAAATAAAATTCAGAAATTCTGGAAGTGACATTCAGATCTGTTCTTTATCGCTTGGAGGGAGCCATCACCATTAGTAAGTGTTTTTTCTTTTATTCTTTTAATGTTATTTCATACCCTAATAAGCGAGTAGTCTCCTCGCTTGTTAGGGTTAGCCTTAGGGAAAGGGTTGAGAGATGAAATCTCTCACCCTTTTCAATGCCATATTAAACTACGCGCACAACCGCTCCCTGCGGCACCCTACCCCTCGAGGTAACGGTGAACCGCAGTATAAAGGGCCGGTTGCGCGCGTTTTCCATGGGGGTTAGGGTAATTAACGACAAAGGAAGGATACGAATCTAGAGAAAGAAAACATCTTCCCAAAAGAGTCGTATCCACTTTATCGATAATTACTATAACACCTAATGGATTTAAAATACGGCATTGAAAGCGGTGAGGAAACATCAATCTCCAAAACTTCCTCTAAGCCTAACCCTAGCAAGAAATTAAATTAGATTAATTAAGTTTTAGATCTAGATTTTTATAAAACCAAAACGACAAATAGAATCAACTCGTTAAGACACACTAAAGGAATTTACCCATCTCTGTGGATCGACCCGTACTTACCGGCTAGCTGCGAAGCGACGCTATTTCTGATTGCGGTAAACTCATGTTTTTGACACTGATCAAATGGCGCCGTTGCCGGGGAATGGCGTAATTTTCTTTTTTTGTGAATATTCGGGTTGATATAAATTTTAAAAATTATAAAAATCTGAAAATATAAAAAATAAAAAAAATTTATCAAACTTGATCTGTTTGAAGGGTGTATTGTTTGAATCTTGCAGAACAGCGAAGAACTGAAGATCTGGAAATTTACAGAAGGAAAAACAAAAATTGGTACATATAAACAGAGAGGAATTGAATGTACAGAACCACAGAATTTTTTCCAGAGGCTGACCCCACCCACAGACCGCGTTTCCGCCGCATTGGTAGCCTCCCGCCGCGGTTCCGCGCTCATTTGGCCACGTCAGCACCTCAAATTTTGTGAGTTTGATCCTCCTTCTCCCCTCTGTAATCTACAATATATCCACTCTAAAAAATTTCTGCAGGGTTCTTTGCGCTAAAAAATCTTCTACCCCCTTCTAAATAACAGATTTGTTGCAGGTTTCTTTGCGCCGCACTAAAAATTTTGATTGCAAGTGAAATTTTATCTGTTTTGCATAATTTAACCGGACTCTAAGGGGCTAATTGACCAAACTCAGATTGGGTGGGGATTTCATCACCCTTCCCAGGACCCCAGAAAATACCTAAAGCATTTTGCATCGACCGCAATTAATTAAAAAAGATTAGACTCAGACCTGAGGACAGCGAGCTCAATAGGAAAAGGACTAGGGTAGGCATCGGCCGTTTATCCTAACCGACATTACGGTGTCTAGGCTAGTGGTTATTAATTAGGCCCACTGTAGTGGTGGTTCCTTCCCACTTACCTGGCCGTACTTGTCCGTGAAGAGGCGGTTTGAGGTCTATTTCTAGCCCTAGTTAGGAGCTGTCTAGTAGACCTAGGCGATCCTAGATCTAGGCCTGATTGTGCATGTGTGGTTGATACTTTTGTGTCAAGAGTCCATTTTCTAAAACCGTCTTGCAAAACTCTTCAATAAAAAATTAAAGAAAAATCTTTTAAAAACTTGCAAAAATTTTGTCGCTAAGAAATCCCTACATTCTTCTATCATGGGTACCCCACATCATAAATCTCTTGCCGAATCTTGGTATCCCGAACCTAACTTTGCGTCGTTCGTCAATGTGTTCGGTCAATTTAAAAACGATCCCTCCTTGCCAAAGAAATCTTTGAAAGATCACATAGAAGAGTCTAGGAGAAACAGTTTGACTTTTAAACCCACTTTGTGTCAACCTAGTCAACCTTTACCACCTACATATGTTGACACCACTTTTCCAAGTCCTGCTGTAACTCCTAGGCCGATGTCCATTGCTGAGCATATTGCTCAATCTCGCAGTCGATCTTTCACCCCTCTCCACTCATCTAGTTTTAGGGATCCACACTACTATTCACCTTCTTATCCATATGTTGACCCTACCCCTGTCCTACCACCCACTTCCTATCAGTCCTACCCAACTTTTCCATCTTCACTAGACACTATTTCTTCACAGCCATTAGGGAGTTTCACATACCCAACCAATTGTGAATCTTTTACTGAAACCCCCTCACCACCTAAGTCTAGTTTGGAAGAGTCGTTGGAAGCATATATTGCTGCAACAAATAAAATGATGAGGACAATGGAATCATCCATGGCCGCCCTTACGCAACCTAGTAAACCGGTAGCTAGTGTCCCGCTAGCTCCGAATTTTTCAATGTGTAGGGCGGCAGTTGGACAGAGTGAGAATGAGAGAGGATTTTTAAATCAAACCCACCCTTACCCAATTGAAGCCCACAACTCCGGTTTTCCATCGATTGTTCCAAATGATTCACCAGTTGAAAATAAAAATGAGTTGTGCGATTTTGTAGTGTTTGATTTGCCAAATTGTGAGGAACCCCTTTCGAGTGAAACCGTACCTAATCCTTTCGATCTTTACACCTCCACTCTAGAACCTACATTGATAAATATCCATGCTGTGGATGAAGTGTCTAAAGAAATTGATTTTCACTTGATTGAGGATATAGACGCCGGGAATATTTCGGATGATGAACCTGTCGATTTAATAGAAATTTTATGTTCAAATCATCATCCTGAGTTATTAAATGTTTCTCCCGAATCTCATATGCGTCTAGATTTTGATGATAATGGCATGGATGAATTAAATATTGAAGATAGTACTGAGGAGAGTCTTGAGGATAATATCGAGGCTGAACCGTTTTTATTGGATGTGTCGGATTTTCCAATTCAGCCTCCTGCACTTTTGACTGTTATATCACCATCCCTCCTTCCTACTGTTCTGACCGAACAAATGACCGTTACGCTTTCATCTCCTATACCAAGTTCGGCGTACCCATGTTTTCTTGTGAATCTTGAGGTATTTGACCCCATTGCACGACGAGTTGATAGGTTAGCGCAATCGCTTTTAACACATCGGTCATCACATATTGCGCTAATTTATTCACTCAATTTACACCCTCAAGATCGCACTTCACTTCTTTCTTCTTTCCATCTTTCTTCTCCCCCACCGAGACCGTATTCTACCCCTCTTCCAACACGGTCTCGCGTGTTTCTCATTTCTTTCCTCCGCACCCTATTCTTGCACCAACTATACCATTACTACGATAAGATCTTTGAATGGTTGGTGCTAACCTTTGGCTTGTGTAAGGCCAAGCTTAAGTTTGGGGGGAACCTTTGTATATATGTATATATCCTTTTGTTTTCTTTTTCTATAAAAAATATTAAAAAATTAAAAAAATTCAAAACATAAAAAATTATAAATAAACAGGGGAGTATCGGTATTTTGACCCTCTTGGTTTAGCATGACAGTGAGGACACTGTCAAGTTCAAGTTTGGGGGTATGCTCGGTACGTCTTCTTCCTTCGCATTCATTTGTACATATTTTTGCATTTGCATACTTATTTGAAAACCCATAAAAAATTGAAAAATTTCAAAAATTATAAAAATATTTGTATTCAATTTTGGCTAATTGACTTGAGTTTGACGAATAGGTTAACTGGCTAGGAACAACTAGATCTTTGACTTAGTGAATTAAAAACCCTAAAAATAACATTCCTTAAAGTTTAGCGAGGGAAAGTATATGCCTTGTAGTTTACTTAGAAATAGGCAAATTTTGGGTTCACTTCTTGGGCTAAGTCGAAACAATGGAAGAGTATTGATGTTCTAATTAAAGTATAAGTTTGAAAAATAGTTCCTAGCTTAAGTTTAGATTCTGAAAACATATACCCTACAATTTGCACATTCACGCACCTTGAAACTTGGAATAGTAGAAGAGACCTTGAAAGGCTCTTGCCTAAAGTCCTTAGTATGAAAAAGTGTGAATAAAGAAAAAAAATGGAAACTGATTTTTGTGATTACCTAAGGCTATAAAAATACAAAAATATTTAGCGAGGGTGCCTTATCACCTGGTGCCTTAGACCAACTGGTTTGGGAGTCACTGCTAAAGTCTTGGGTGTTGCAAGGACTAGGAAGTACGCTTTAAAGTGCAAACGCATTTTGTAATCGGTCGTTGGTACCTCAAGAAGTATTACCGGTCGCATGAAGGATGTGTAAGCAAATTTCATTTAAATTCACCAACTAATTAGTACTTTGGACAATGGACAAGGGCATGATTGTTTGAATTGAATTTCCGAGTGTAGGGGTGATCTATACACACACGTAGGGGTATGTGATTGGAATTTAGATAAGAGAAAGGAATGAAGAATAGAACTTGTATCTTTAATAGAGTTCATAGAAATTCCTAAGTAGAGATAAAACCCTAGAAGGAAGACTTAAGAGATGCCGAAAGCTAAGTAGGTCTACATAACATATATAATCTTAAGTTAAATAATGAGGAAGCGTGAAGAATATGGGTGGATAATTTACAAGTAGAAGATAATAGAATTCCTTGTTAGAAAACCTAATTGGAGAACAAAAGTCAATGGGCCGAGTTGATATGATTTTGTGGGTAGTATCCGCTGAAAACCCTCAGGAGACAACACTCCTCCTACTAGGGACACCTAGAGGTTTAACGGCTTGTTGCACGTGCTCAGTGCAATCGCGTTTCCCTGCGAAAGTGCGGTTAGGTTTTTTGTAGTGAATAAAAAAATAATAAGTTTGCTCGAGGACGAGCAAAAGGTAAGTTTGGGGGTATTTGTTCAGACCATAATATTGCATTTATCATTCCTCTATTCTTATCCTTTTTATAAATAAACAGGTACTCTTGACTCACGTTTGTTGCATATTACAGGATACAGGTTTCTGGAGCAAGTACAGTGAAAAAGACACAAAACAATAGAAAAAAGGACTTTTGACCAACTATTAGACGGATCCTAGTCTAGCCTAGATGAAGAACAATGCAAGGTCCAAAATGTTAAAGCAAACGGTCAAAAGATACTTACAAAGTGTTCACTGAAACATCTGGAGGAAAACCAGAAGCCCAAAAGAGAAAATAAGTGAAGAAAAAGAAGCCCACAGAGCCACTGAACCAAGCCCAAAAAGCACAGGGCCCAACTCCCTTCTTTGGCCGCGGAACCGCGGCCAAACCCATGCTGGCGCCGCAGTTCTGCGGCCGTACAGAGAGCATGTCGGTGGATTTTTAGTGCGTTGGGGCGTCGGTGCAGAAGTTGGGATTTTACGTGGGCGAATCTGTAATTGCGCATGTGCGAGAGTCTGTAACCCTAGGTTTCCTATTTTCCTATAAATTGTAATCTTAGATCTAAAAATTGTATGCCTCTTTTCAATAAATAAAATTCAGAAATTCTGGAAGTGACATTCAGATCTGTTCTTTATCGCTTGGAGGGAGCCATCACCATTAGTAAGTGTTTTTTCTTTTATTCTTTTAATGTTATTTCATACCCTAATGAGCGAGTAGTCTCCTCGCTTGTTAGGGTTAGCCTTAGGGAAAGGGTTGAGAGATGAAATCTCTCACCCCTTTCAATGCCATATTAAACTAAACCATTAAGAACTCCATGCATGCGCGCACAACCGCTCCCTGCGGCACCCTACCCCTCGAGGTAACGGTGAACCGCAGTATAAAGGGCCGGTTGCGCGCGTTTTCCATGGGGGTTAGGGTAATTAACGACAAAGGAAGGATACGAATCTAGAGGAAGAAAACATCTTCCCAAAAGAGTTGTATCCACTTTATCGATAATTACTATAACACCTAATGGATTTAAAATATGGCATTGAAAGCGGTGAGGAAACATCAATCTCCAAAACTTCCTCTAAGCCTAACCCTAGCAAGAAATTAAATTAGATTAATTAAGTTTTAGATCTAGATTTTTATAAAACCAAAACGACAAATAGAATCAACTCGTTAAGACACACTAAAGGAATTTACCCGTCTCTGTGGATCGACCCGTACTCACCGGCTAGCTGCGAAGCGACGCCGTTTCTGATTGCGGTAAACTCATGTTTTTGACACTAATCAGTGTACACACCCTAAAACCCACGTGGCACAAATCTCGAGGCAATTGCCTTAGATCCGACTGGCCAAAATACCTATAGAGCCGGAGCCGATGGTCGAGATGAGCCCGTTTGCCTCCGTGCTTTGCACACTTGTCCCTTCAGCTCCTCTTAACTACTCTGCACTGTTCGATCAAACAGAGACCATTCATTTCACCATTTAACATCATTTTAATTTTTTTTAATCCAAAATTTTAATTCCCAAACCCTAATTCTGCACTATAAGTACCACCCCATACTTTAGCTCTTCACCATTCTGAAATTCTAGCAAAAATTCTCTCAAAAAGTTCCTAAGTGCAAGTGGAGTTAGCAACCAAGCTTGATCCGTCGAAAATCGAAGTCGATTCCGGAGCTCCCACGGCGCCACGAAGCCCCCTCCCTTCTTCGTTACTCTTTCCTTGAGATTTTCAAACCGTAATTCCCTCCCAACTCACTTTCTTTTCATCGAAATTTATCTCCTAATCATATATCGGTAAAGTGGAGTTATTCCCGATACCTTTATTTTTAAAACCTAGAATTCCATTTTCCTTTATATTTTGGTCAATCTAATTTTACCACATTACTTTTAACTAATACAAGTGTTTAGATTCAAGTTAAACCCAAATTTTCATGTGAAACGAACATAATTGAACTTTTTCATTAAAATACCTTGAACTTTATTATCACCTCTTTTCGAATTTTTTTTAAAACAATACCTTTAGGAAAACATCACGGGGTAATGACCTACCCCACACGCACATCATGGTTTCATAACACGATGTCTATTTATATGTATATTTGGTTCAAAGAATAACCTTTACAATAAAATACCACATCTTTTAAAAATCGTGTTTCTTTTAAAATAGTATTTTGAAAATCCTTAGCAAATACGCCTCTACAACTCTCGTTAGGGGACCCGCTAATGGATGGTGCAGATTATCGCACATCCTTGGGATAGTAGAGCGAGATGCATAACTGCTCACGGAGTATTCGATCTCGAAAAGAAATAAAATACGGTTTTTAAGAAATGCGATTTTTCTAAATAAAAATAATTTTAAAAATTATATAAAATTATAAAAACCATATTTTCAATATATTATGAAACTATATTTTTCTGAGAATGAAAAATTAAAAAATGTTAATAAAATACCATCAAGTTACCAAAAAGGACTAGTTTTCAATAAAATACCATAAACTTTTAAAAACTAAGTATTTATCATTAAAATACCCCAATACTTAAAATACATGCTCATGAAAATTCTAAATAATACAAATCACCCTCGAGATTTTATTTTTAAACTATATTAAAATAGTTTTCATAAAAACCCCTCGAGATATACAAAACAATATTTTAAGGAGTCTAGTTTAATATAGGTTTAAGCGGGATCAATTCTCTTGAGCCCCTTGGTACCGGAGAAAGTGAGTGCTTGCCTATTTAGGTTAGACAATTTAACGGAGTTATCAATGGCAATTGTCTTGGAAAAAGACATAAATCCTGCCGTCCATGTGCAGCAGTTGCCGATTACTTCCGAACCTAAGAATTCAAGAGTTAAATCTGTTCACAAGTTTCTGACTCAATCAGAGTCCAAACTCAAACTAAAATTCAAAATCAAACATGAACTTGAATACTTGATCATGAACATGAATACTCGAAATCAATATCAAACTCAAACTTGTATACTTGACTCGACTTAAGCGAACCATGGTTATAACTTGACATGAACTCAGCATGACTACATGAACACATAATTACATCCTGAACATGAACCTGAAAATTTTATATCCATGGTTTTGGCCAAGACCTGTAATCTTAATCCATACAATACAATACGCGGGGATAAATGGGTAGATTGGTACGGAACGTATATCGTGGCACGAGAGGTCACTTTAAAAGACACCTACATGAATTCACGTGTTATTGTCCCGTGGGTTATGACGGGGCCTTGTACTACATGTTACCATAGTCCACGGGGTAAGATGGACTCCTCTCGTATACATGAATACCTTGTTTATCAAACTACAAATAACCATGTTAGAATAACTATCCTATACCTGTGAACGATCATATACAACTTACCTGTTCATTTCACATTACATACTATCTTCTATTTCTTCTTTTGGGACTTACCGAGCGCTAGTTCGCTGACGATATTTCTTTCTGTTTCTTTCTTTAGAATGTTCATTCGGGGGACCAGGCACTGAGGAGATGAGCCGAGCCAGGAGAACTTGGACCAGCTTGCTGCACATCCTGATTACTAGCTCCTTCCAGCCCGCAGTTACTTTCTGTATGCCATTGTTTATGCATTGCTTTGTTCATTGTACCTTTTATTTTCAAACAGTTGTATGTAAATTTGAATGTAAATAAAGTTTATGTTTATTTTATTACTCTTGTCATTCTTGTTCATTTATATATTGCTTAGTTACACTTAACGTATTTATTTCATAGTAAATATGTTGCGGGCTTGCTATGTCACTGTTTCCGTCTATTGGGAATCGGGGCGTGACAGCAACGATGTTATTCAAATGCACATGCCAGACCGTGTCCTTCGCCAGTTCGGCTTGAGGCAGTACACACCAGGCACGGTGAAGCGGACACCGCGTCAAGGTGGAACGCTAACTGGAGATACTTGGCTTGTGGAGTATCATATTTGGGTGGGTCGATGGTACAATCGGATAAACCACATAGCCGATGAGATACAGCCATGCATGCCGATAGACCAGTGCTTTGCCTGGTATTGGATGATTACCCACAGATTCGACATCACAGCCGCCTCTCTGCCTACCTCATATACGTCTCGAGGACCGATAGAGAGAGATTTGGTAACTTTATATCAAATCTTATAAAAATATAATCTTATTTTTATGAAATTCATTATCTTATTTACCATCAATATAGATCCAAACCATTTACGCGTTAGAAGATATAGCTGATGAGGTGATTAGTGACACTAGGGGCTCAGCGTGCTGCTTTATGAATATCAAGTCCTTCATCAGGAGTGTGATGACGAGGTACAAATTCACACGTCCCCCAGTCGTGCCTGCACCACCCGTGCCTCCTCCACCTATGTTCACACTAGCCATTCCTATCATATATGCACGAATAAGACTTAGACGGGCACAGCTAGAGCCGTCTCAGCATCCCGATGAGTACGAGTATGGATCATCACAACCAGAGCCGTCTCAGCCACCTACCGCCGACGAAGCCGGAACGTCACAGACTCGACGTCCTATAGCGAAGAAGAGGACACCAGGGATGTTGCGACGACTTCATTAGATTGCACGAAATATTGTGTTGTGTTGTGTTGTAGTTGAACTCGTATGGAGTCGGCTTAACTTTATTTATTTTACAGTATTTATTGTTTTCAGCTTATTGGTCTTCGCCGTTTGGGCGTCGTATATATTGCGTGGATTGTGTCTCGCCGTTTAGGCGTTGAGTTTGCTCCGTTTGTGGATACTATTATTTTACTATTCTTGTACATGAATTTTATTCAAAATTTACGAAAGAGGTGTCTGATTTTCAAACATTAATTCTTTACAAAAAAAACACTTTAATTCATTTTAATTCAAACGTTAATTCTCTATCTCACAAATATATGTTCATACACAATATATTACACACACATAGTACACACATTCACAACATACATGCAAATGTCGCAGAAAAAATAGATAGCAAGAACAGTAACAACACCATAATTCAACACTAAAATTTCAGAAATAAATCATCTTCAATACTGAGCTCCGCAGCAACATAATTGATCTGCTCTGTAATGGCATCAATGGCTTCATCACCTACCGCGGAATTTCGAGTGAGTTCGAGATTGTTCAAAGTCCGACGGTGCATAAAAACGCGGTAGAGAGAGCTTGCGGAGTACTCGATATTGCGACCAAAAAGAAAATCCATAGAATTAAAGAGGTGGAGATGACGATTTGCTTTCCTATGGTGGTCATGGGTTATTTCTTCAGGGGGAGACGAGAGCGCATCCAATATGGTTAAGTGCAAGAGCCGCAGGATTTCACGATCGATCTTCATCGGCCAGTTCATACCCTCTGTAATCGATAGAGAATGCCTTCATAACTATAG
Source organism: Agapanthus africanus (assembly GCA_030015575.1). Lineage (NCBI taxonomy): Eukaryota > Viridiplantae > Streptophyta > Magnoliopsida > Asparagales > Amaryllidaceae > Agapanthus > Agapanthus africanus. The sequence continues at coordinate 1,009,578,311 of CM057337.1, read as the reverse complement.
TAGTCTATTCTTGTGTATACAGATTTCACGACGGTGTAAGGGATTGTTCCCCTCCGAACGACGGCGCGACGCGTGGTCGTCTCGCCTGAGGCTCGGGGCAGATGCTAATTGGTTCTATCCTTCTACCTCTCCGAAGATGCCAAGTTGATTTATGGCACCGTATATCGAAGGTTTAAACGGATGCGTCCGATGTAGCAGACTTCGTCAGATTCCCCCTCGCTTGAGGGGTTTTTTATTGTGGGGACGCTCTTCCCTGCAGGCGCAAGCCCCTGCAGTTAACTACGCTACCGCATCGCGGTAACCACTTTCTCCTTCTCCAGATGGTCACTTCGTGTCGTGTGTGTTTATTTTATGTTTAGTTGCCCGTGGATTGTATACGGAGACTGAGATATGTCGTCGCCCGTAGGGCGTGGACTAGTCCAAATCCGTATTATCTTAGATTTGGGTTTGGGGGTTTGGGTTTAAGGATACGTGTTCATATCAGATTTTTGCATTTTCATACCGCCCAATTTTTATCACATTGCATATCGGTAGGTACTCTTGAGCCGTGTTTGCTAGTCAATTGCAGGATACAGGTTCTCGGCTCTAAACGGTGAAATTCATGGAAAAACACGACAAAACCCGGGTTCCTGCCAACCACAGATAAAACACGGATCTCCGCACTTTATCCGTCTGTTGCCACACACCAGTTTAAGAGACAAAATGGCAAATCAATGTCGTTTTCATGCACAAGGCTCAATGGCAACACAAGATCCAAGAAATCTATACGGAGCTCGAGGAAATCATGACAAAAAGATCCACATCAAATCACGTTTTGCTCAACAGAAATTCTGGAAAAATCGTGAAGAAAATCTGAGAAAATACATATACCAGAATAAAGGGCCCACAGAACTAGGGAGCACCACCAAATATGAAGGCACCATTCCTCTAAACGGCCGCGGTTCCGCGGCATTAGCAGGCTTAGGCCGCGGTTCCGCGGCCGTACGGCCTCCTCAGGCTGTCAAACTTCAGGGGTACTTTGGACATTTCATGTGGAAGCAGAATTTTGCCCTAGGTTTTCATCTCCCTGCCTATAAATAGCCCAGAACCTTGTGAAGCCAAGGGTGCTTAATCTTGTATTTTTTAGGGTTTAGAATACTTGTTTCTTCTTCCTCTTCTCATCTCTTCTCCATTGAAAAACTTGTAGTGAGCTTTTGTGAGTGAAGAATGATGAATAAAGAAGTTCCTTTTGTTATTATATCTTGTCTTGTTCTTTAGTTTAATTATTATTGCTTGTAATTTTCATTTGTTAACTTAGTTGTTGATATTTCTTGTTGTTTCTTTCTTTTCTCTTTTCCTTTATCCTTAAACAACCATGACGCTTACGCTTGATCCTTGCCAAGGTGAGGTCGCAAATAGCTAGTTGTTATCTTCTAATCTCCTTCTTTCTATCTTCCTCTTTTGTTTTGTTTTCTTTTCATTATGATGTGTGAGTAGTTTCATACTTGTTAGGGTAGGATAAGGGAATTTTGAGAGAAGGAAATCTCTCTCACTCTTTCCTTGCCCAACATCTTAAATCGACTCCCGTTAATTGAACCACAATCCGCTCCTTACGGCACCCTATCCTATATGATAGCGGTGATTCCGTAGTGAGACCGGTTGTGGTTGAATTAACCGGAGGTTATGGCTAAGAGCCAAGAACGGACGGACAAGCACCAAAAGGAAGAACTTATGCGTTGGAAAGCCTAGTTTATACTCGCAAGTTCCTTCCTAGTCGTGCTAATCCCCGTTGTTGCCGATTACCGTAACACCGATATTAAGAGTGGCAACGAAAGAGGTGAGTGACTCCTAACTCAAACTAACCTAATCCTAACCCTAACAAGCTCTCTTTACATATCATTTTAACACTTAATTAATCACAACAAAATCTGGAAAACTGGACTTAACTCGTTAAAACACTTAGAAAAAGATTCCCATCTCCCTGCGGACGACCCGTACTCAACCGGCTAGCTACAAGCGAAACCGTCTTGATTGCGGTAATTAACTAAACTTGAACACGCAGAATCTCTACCAATCAAATGGCGCCGTTGCCGGGGAGACGGTAGTTTATTTCTTTGTGTAATTTCTGGTTAACTTGTGAATATAAATATAACCGAAAAACAAAACAAAAAAATATACTTTGTAAAAAAAAAAAAAATCATCTTGTTATTTTTGATTAGTTTTGTGCAAGTGTGCAGGATAATACGGAGTTCGAGTTCAGTGCCAAAGACGTGGGAAGATAGACCCACATTTCGCGGCTACACCGCGACGGATCAAAACGAAGCAAACGGTCTACTGTATAAATCTGGAGCAGATACAGTAAGCAAGTCAAAATTCAGCACATCTAGACAAGCAGAGGACAACCAAGGAAGCACCTACAAGAAAAATCAAGCATCAAAGCCAACAAACCGCCGCGGAACCGCGGCATAAGGAGGCTTAGGCCGCGGAACCGCGGCCACTTGGTGCCCTCTGCATCTCAAAATCTCTGTAAGTGTTCCCTGCTTCTTCCCCACTCCTCTGGACTCCAATAAACTGTGTTTTCTGCAGCATTCTTTGCGCAAACTCTCTTCCCCCTTCCAATAAACTGTTCTTGTGCAGGATTCTTTGCGCCGCGCTCAAAATAAAAATTGTTTGCAGTTGATTTGTTATCGCTTTGCATTCATTAATACGGACTTAAGGGGCTTGAAACCAATTCAGATTGGATGGGGATTTCATCACCCTTCCCAGGACCCCAAAAATCACAAAAAGCATATGCATTGACCATTGTTAAAATTAAAAAAAATACTAGACTCAGCCCTAAGGACTTCGCGCTCAATAGGACAGAGGACTAGTTACAGGCATCGGCCGTTTATCCTATCTGACTTTTGCGGTGCCTAGGCAAGTGTGACGAAGGCAAGTGGTTATTTAATTAAGGAACTTCGCGAAAGCGTTGGACAACCTTCCACTTACCTGGCACTTATCTGGCCGCATTAGACGGAGAAGAGGCGGTTTGAGGTCCTATTTCTAGCCCTCTGGAACAGTTAGGAGCTGTCTAGCAGACCTAGGTGACCCTAGATCTAGGTGTGATTGTGCATATCTTGTTTGTGATTGCTTAAAGCCGTAAGTCCGTATATATTCCTGTAAAGCTCTTTCTAAAAATAAAAAAAAATAAAAATCAAAAACTTTTATAAAAACTTGCCCTTTGTCGCCAAATCCATTTTTCACCCACCACCCATCGTTTTCTCCATTGACGTTTTCTTACCCTCACCTTCTCAGCTTTGACTATACTAAACTCGTTTAGTGTATATCCGCTTGGACTCGGGACACTAGCGCCCGCTTAGTCCGCGTTACGTTAGTCGCTACCGACTACGCGATCGACTCAGACGTTGAAACTCCGTCCACGCCTCTTTCACCCCTTCCTTTGTCGGCCAACTCCGACGTTGACCGGAATTCTGTTCATACATCTTCACCTTCACCATCACCAACCTCTTCTTCCGCGATGTCAGGATTTAATCCGAACATCTCTTTGACTACCCCTGGATTGGCTCCACCTCCTACGGAGACCAATAACCCACCACCACCGCCTGTCGTAGCGCCGCAGCGAATCGCTCTCCAGGATCGTTTCTATCCCACCCGTTCTGCACTCCCCACCTGCCTTTCTCTTCCACCGGCCAATGGGGATAATTTTGAAATTAAGCCCCACTTCATCAACATGCTTCCACGATTTCATGGGCTTGAATCTGAAGATGCCTATATCTTCATCAATAAATTTCAAAACGTCTGTATCATGATGAAAACCACCCAGCTGTCGGACGATGCTATACGTCTACGGGTCATTCTGTTCACTTTATACGATCTTGCTGAAAAATGGCTGTATAGCACCGCTTCCCACTCAATAACCAGCTGGGACGAGTTTGTTAAAGCGTTTCTAAAAAAATTCTATCCGAATCATAAAACCGCAAGGATTCGAAATGAAATCAACCAATTCTCTCAGCTTCCTTCTGAACCCTTCTGGAAGTGCTTTGACCGGTACAAAGACCTTCTTGTTCAGTGTCCTCACCACGGTATAGAGAAATGGCAACTTTGCCAAACCTTATACGAGGGCCTGAACCCAGCAACGAAGCAGTTGTTGGAAACCATCTGTCAGGGCCACTCCCTATCGAAATCTGACGAGGAAGCGTGGCAATTCTTTGACAACCTTGCGGAGCAAACGCTACAATGGGAGAGCACCAGACCGACTACTTCTTCTTCTACCTCCACTTCTACCGGTCAGTCTAAGGTAGGAATTCACCAACTTGATGTCTCTATTGCGATGAAAGCTGAAATGGCTGCAATAACGAGAAAGCTTGAAGCAATAGAGAGCAAATTTTCTTCTCCTGCTCCTGCCCCTGTTCTTCCCCTTCGTACCATCTGCGCTTGTTGTTCCGATCCTTCTCACTTAACCGAAGAGTGTCCTTACAATCCACCATCGCAAGGACAGGATCAGGTTAATGCTGCATTCCAGCAAAGACCGAGGAATGATCCATACTCTTCCACCTACAATCCCGGTTGGAGGAACCACCCCAATTTCGCCTGGAATCAGAATCAGAATCAATTCCAAGGCAAAAATTTCCAGAGGCCCCCTCCGCCGCAACAACAAGCGCAACACCAAACTCAACATCAATATCAGCAGCCCTTCCAACCCCAACCTTTTCAAAATCAGACGAACAACTTTGCACCCAACAATTCTTTTCCACCAAACAACTTTGTTCCGTCAAACAACGATAAGGTTTCCTCGCTCGAACGAAGTCTGGAGGCGTTCGTTAAACAATCGACACAATCCACCGCAAACATCCAGTCTTCTATTCAGTCCTTAGTGCAACACACTGCCGCTCACGGGCAAAGCATCAAAACCATCGAGGCCCAGATTGCACGGCTGAATGCGGCCTTAAGCGAGCGAGAAAAGGGGAATCTCCCGTCCCAACCACTCCCAAATCCCGGTCACCCACATAATGTACATGTTGCTCTTGAACAACAGAACCATAATGTGAGTGCCGTGACCACATTGAGATCGGGAAGGATGCTGCAAAACAACATTGGCACACGGATCAACGATGACACCTCGGCCGCTTCTTCTTCTACTTCTTCTTCTTCTCCTGCTTCTTCGTCTTCTGAGCCTATTCTCCGTTCTTCACAAGGCTCTCCTTCCTCTTCTTCTGCTCTGAACGGACCCACTTCTCACTCCACGAAAACACCTGTTCTGGGATCCGTTCCAACTCCGCAATCTCCTCCTCCAGCATTAGACTCAACCAATTTTAAAAATGTTCCATTTCCAAACCGGTTGAGGTCTAATAAACAAAATCCTCAGATGGAGAAGATTCTGGAGTTATTTAAGCAGGTTAACATTAACATTGCTCTTTTAGATACTGTCCAACAAGTCCCGTCCTACGCGAAAATCTTAAAGGACTTGTGCACGAAAAAGAGGAAGTCTCAGGTACCCAAGAAAGTTTTCTTGGCTAGTGCTGTGAGTGATACCCTTACCCAATCTTTACCACAAAAACGGAAGGACCATGGCTGTCCTACGATTTCAATTACCATTGGGGATAAGAACATCAACCGCGCACTATTAGATCTTGGTGTCAGTGTTAACCTGCTTCCGTACTCAGTATACGAGCAATTAGGCGTAGGAGAGCTGAAACCCACACACTGCACTCTCCAAATGGCCGACCGATCGATCACCCATCCTAGGGGTGATCTAGAGGATGTGTTAATAAAAGTCGGGGACTTCATATTCCCCGTTGACTTTATTGTATTAGACACACAACCTGTAGCTAACCCCCGGAATCAAATTCCGGTGATACTCGGTCGCCCATTCCTTGCAACCTCAAATGCTGTGATCAATTGTCGCAATGGTTCGATGAACCTCTCTTTTGGAAACATGACGATTGAACTCAACATTTTTAGGTTGGGGAATCAGCCCGCCGAACCTAATGCTCATATACTGGACGTCTGCTCGATCCAGGAGATCACCCCAGAAGAATGTGAATTCGAGGAGTTTCTGTTTGATCACGATAACCTTAACGCCACTAGTGCGTTCCTCCTCGAACCTGCTGCTGTTTCTGCGCCCGACAACGACTACGAGTGTTTCACGTTCTCGAACGATCTTAGCCGCGCACAACCTGAGTTTGAATCTTTCGAATTTCCGGATGAGTTACCTGAACCATCCGACTCGGTCGCCTACACTCGTTTTGAACCTTTGCTGGAGTCCTTTGAGTTCGAGACCTCTGCACCAATCTTGCCTTCAATCGTTTCACCTCCAGTGCTCGAACTCAAGTCTTTGCTGTCTCACCTTAAGTACGCTTACTTAGGTGAGAACGAGACCCTCCCTGCCATCATTTCGGCTTCTCTAGCTCCAGAGCAAGAGAAAGCCCTTCTTGCGGTCTTGCACAGCAACAGGCAAGCTTTTGGCTGGTCCATAGCGGACATCAAGGGGATTAGTCCCCTGATCGTTGAGCATCACATTCATCTGATGGATGATGCCAAACCAGCCCAGGATCCACAAAGACGTCTCAATCCAGTCATGAAAGAGGCTGTGAAGAAGGAGATCGTAAAATGTCTAGATAGTGGTATCATTTACCCTATCTCTGATGGCCAGTGGGTTAGCCCCATCCACGTTGTCCCCAAGAAATCAGGTATAACGGTCATCACTAACGAGGCGAACGAGTTAATCCCTACTCGCACCCGAACTGGGTGGCGAGTATGCATTGATTACAGAAAACTCAGCGCCGCAACGCGGAAAGACCACTTTCCGCTACCTTTCATTGACCAGATGCTTGAACGATTGGCCGGACACGAGTACTACTGCTTTCTTGATGGCTACTCCGGCTATAATCAGATTCCCATCGCCGAAAAAGACCAGGACAAAACCACATTCACTTGTCCTTTCGGCACGTTTGCATATCGTCGCATGCCCTTTGGGTTATGCAATGCGCCCGCTACCTTCCAGCGGTGTATGATGGGAATCTTCTCAGACATGGTGGAAAATTTTCTGGAGATTTTCATGGATGATTTCTCCATCTTCGGCGATTCCTTCAACGAGTGTTTGCTGCATCTTGACGCTGTCCTTACCCGATGTAAGGACAAGAATCTCACTTTGAATTGGGAGAAGTGCCACTTCATGGTACGCGAAGGTATTGTCTTAGGACATATCATCTCGCAAAATGGCATAGAGGTTGACAAAGCAAAGATTGAGGTCATTTCCAATCTCCCTCCTCCCCGATGCGTCAGAGATATCCGAGCCTTCCTTGGCCATGCCGGTTTCTATAGACGGTTCATCAAGGACTTTAGCAAGATTGCTAGGCCCTTGACTCTTTTACTGGCCAAGGACATGCCATTCGACTTCAACTCGAGCTGTGTGACCGCATTCGAGTCATTGAAAACCTCACTCACTTCTGCTCCCGTTCTTTCTTCACCTGACTGGACGCACCCATTTGAGATTATGTGCGATGCATCTGACTTTGCCATTGGTGCTGTCCTTGGACAACACATCAACAAGATGCCGCACGTAATCTATTATGCGAGCCGAACACTGAACGACACCCAACTCAATTATACAACAACTGAGAAGGAATTCTTGGCTGTTTTATTTGCTTTAGAAAAGTTCAGGCCCTACCTCATCGGCTCTCCAGTCATTGTCTACACAGACCATTCTGCTCTGCGCCATCTTTTTGCGAAGAAAGATGCAAAATCTCGGTTAATACGTTAGATCCTCTTGCTTCAAGAGTTTGACCTTGTCATTAAGGACAAACGAGGATGTGAAAACGTAGTTGCCGACCATCTCTCACGACTTCCTTCTTCGCCTTCGCTTCCAATTCCGATCAACGACGTTTTCCCGGATGAACAGCTTTTGACAGTATCTTGCAAACCCTGGTTCGCAGATATTGTGAACTATTTGGCCACGGGATTACTACCGACTGAATGGTCAAGTCAGGACAGACTTCGCTTCTTATCCCAAGTAAAACACTTTTACTGGGACGAACCCTATCTGTTCAAGTACTGTCCCGACCAGATTATTCGTCGGTGTGTCCCTGACGAGGAATTCAAGAGTGTGCTGTCGTTTTGCCACGATCAAGCGTGTGGCGGGCATTTTGGCCCCAGAAAGACAGCTGAGAAGATCTTGCAATGTGGTTTCTACTGGCCACAACTCTTCAAAGACGCTCATGACTATTGCAAGACTTGCTCCCGGTGCCAACACTTGGGCCGGATATCCCGGAGGAACGAGATGTCGCTCCAACCAATCTTGGTTGTGGAGATTTTCGATGTTGGGGGGATAGATTTCATGGGGGCGTTTCCCAGCTCTTTTGGGAACTTGTACATTCTTCTCGCTGTTGATTACGTCTCTAAATGGGTCGAGGCTGTGCCCAGCCGGACTAACGACAACAAGGTTGTCGTTAGGTTTCTTAAAGAAAATATTTTCTCCCGTTTTGGGCACCCCCGAGTGATCATTAGCGACAATGGAAGTCATTTCTGCAACAAAACTTTCGAGGCCTTGATGCGGAAATACTCCATTAATCATAATCTATCCACGCCCTACCACCCCCAAACCTGCGGGCAGGCCGAAGTTTCAAATCGGCAAATCAAGCAGATACTGGAGAAGACGGTTTCCAAGAACCGTAAGGATTGGTCGCTGAAACTCACTGATGCCCTTTGGGCATTTCGAACCGCTTATAAGACCGACCTTGGCATGTCTCCCCTATCGGCTTGTGTACGGAAAAGCCTGCCACCTACCTGTCGAAATAGAGCATCGCGCATTTTGGGCGATAAAGGAGCTGAATCTGTCTCTCGAAGATGCGGCAGCCATCGGAAGCTGCAGTTGAACGAACTGAGCGAGCTTAGGGATGAGGCTTACGATAACGCGGTTGTCGTTAAGAATCGAACGAAGGTGTTTCACGATAAACACCTTTTGCGCAAAACCTTCGTACCTGGTCAACAGGTACTGCTTTACGACACCCGACTTCACTTCCATCCAGGAAAGCTCAGATCTCACTGGAAAGGGCCGTATTTTGTGCGGAATGTATATCCGCAGGGTGCTGTGGATTTGGAAAATCCGAAGGACGGTTCATTTTTCAAAGTGAATGGACACCGACTCAAACCGTACCTTAGCGCCGAACCAACAGAGGAGCTCCTGGTCTTACAGGAGCCGGTTTACCCTGCCTAATCTTCCTCTGCCTACCTCCAAACTTCGGTTATCCAGCCAAGAACAGTGGACACTGTTCCAAATAAGTTTGGGGGTATGTATAAACCATTTTGTATATATTTGTGGATATTCTTTTCCATTCTTTTTCTTTTTCTTTTCTTTAAAAAAAAATGTGTATCGCTAACCGACAATTTTGACCCTTCAAATGATCTCTTCATGCAATGACAGTGAGGACACTGTCCAGTTTAAGTTTGGGGGTACGCTCGGTACGCATTTCTAACCTTCGCATTCATATGTATATTTTGCATCTGCATTTTAAAATCCATAAAACCCATAAAAATCTAAAAAAATTCTAAAAACATAAAAACTTTTCTGTCAAGTTAGCTAGTGGGAGGACTCTGATTCAACATTTCGACGGTTTTGTTTGATAAAATAAGAATAACTAAATCTTATTTTTAGATTTTGAAAACCTGAAAGATAACTCTCCTTTGAAGTTAACTATAGCTGATATACGTCTTTACATCACACTACACGTGTCGTGAGTTTTTGGGAATTAGATGACAAGTCTTTTATGTCGAAAAACTTTTAAATGGATCAATGATTTTTTGAGGATCAAATAGGTTTGTTCTGAAATAAGTAATATCAAGAATAGTTTATGAAGTGAGTGAATATGAAGGAATGTTATTGATGCCTTAATTAGAACTAAGTCTGAAAAATAACCCATCTAAAACTTGATTGGAATGATTACACACCGAACCCACTAAACACGTCTTTTATCCAAAAAAATAATTGAACTGCCGGTTATATCTCCGTTCGTATTAAATCATCATGATTTTCACGCCAAACTGTCTTTTGTTTTTGGACCTAGGTAACTTGAGTAATTAAGTCCGCTGGGGTGTTTTTACACCTAATGCCCTAAAACCAACTGGTTTGGGTGCATTGGCCCAAAGCTCGCTAAGAAGCCTAGAAAGTCCAGATTAAAACAAAGTCAAGCAAGTGTTCTCTCCGAGTTAAAATTCCTAACGGTTCTTTGTGTGAGAATAATCTTGATAAAAGACAGGCTTTATAAAAAAAAAATTTAGCGGAGATATGAAGGTTTTATTCTATGATAAAGACTATTGCGCATTCACAGAGGTGTATATGAAATGAAAACAAGAAAAAGGTGGAGTGAAAAATAAGACCTAGTTTCCTGTTAGGGAAGATAGAAATTCTGAAGTTAAAACTTTACTGGAAAACGAAACTTGAAAAATACTTAACTCTTTATAAAACTTATGTGATCATTTCAAGAATTTTATCTGGGCTTTATTGTGTGACATGATGACGAAAATCGATCCTTCTGGAAACTTAACGACACTATTTGCACTGCACGTAAAGACATATAAAATCTGTAGTTAAATAAGAAGCGAGGTGTGAAAAATAAGGGTTTGATAGTCTAGACTTGGGATCATAGAATTGTTATTTTCTGAAACAAAAACTTTAGGGTTTGAATCACAGTTATTTTGCAAAACTAGCTTGACCGGATTTTGTGGGTAGTATCCGCTGAAAACCCTCAGGAGACAACACTCCTCCTACTAGGGACACCTAGAGGTTCAACGGCTTGTTGCACATGCTCAGTGCAATCGCGTTCCCTGCGAAAGTGAGGTTAGGAAATTTTTTGTGAATAAATTGGCTTTGCTCGGGACGAGCAAATGATAAGTGTGGGGGTATTTGTTCATATCAGATTTTTGCATTTTCATACCGCCCAATTTTTATCACATTGCATATCGGTAGGTACTCTTGAGCCGTGTTTGCTAGTCAATTGCAGGATACAGGTTCTTGGCTCTAAACGGTGAAATTCAAGGAAAAACACGACAAAACTCGGGTTCCTGCCAACCACAGATAAAACACGGATCTCCGCTCTTTATCCGTCTGTTGCCACACACCAGTTTAAGAGACAAAATGTCAAATCAATGTCGATTTCATGCACAAGGCTCAATGGCAACACAAGATCCAAGAAATCTACACGGAGCTCGAGGAAATCATGACAAAAAGATCCACATCAAATCACCTTTTGCTCAACGGAAATTCTGGAAAAATCGTGAAGAAAATCTGAGAAAATACATATACCAGAATAAAGGGCCCACAGAACCAGGGAGCACCACCAAATATGAAGGCACCATTCCTCTAAACGGCCGCGGTTCCGCGGCATTAGCAGGCTTAGGCCGCGGTTCCGTGGCCGTACGGCCTCCTCAGGCTGTCAAACTTCAGGGGTACTTTGGACATTTCATGTGGAAGCGGAATTTTGCCCTAGGTTTTCATCTCCCTGCCTATAAATAGCCCAGAACCTTGTGAAGCCAAGGGTGCTTAATTTTTTATTTTTTAGGGTTTAGAATACTTGTTTTTTCTTCCTCTTCTCATCTCTTCTCCATTGAAAAACTTGTAGTGAGCTTTTGTGAGTGAAGAATGATGAATAAAGAAGTTCCTTTTGTTATTATATCTTGTCTTGTTCTTTAGTTTAATTATTATTGCTTGTAATTTTCATTTGTTAACTTAGTTGTTGATATTTCTTGTTGTTTCTTTCTTTTCTCTTTTCCTTTATCCTTAAACAACCATGACGCTTACGCTTGATCCTTGCCAAGGTGAGGTCGCAAATAGCTAGTTGTTATCTTCTAATCTCCTTCTTTCTATCTTCCTCTTTTGTTTTGTTTTCTTTTCATTATGATGTGTGAGTAGTTTCATACTTGTTAGGGTAGGATAAGGGAAGTTTGAGAGAAGGAAATCTCTCTCACTCTTTCCTTGCCCAACATCTTAAATCGACTCCCGTTAATTGAACCACAATCCGCTCCTTACGGCACCCTATCCTACATGATAGCGGTGATTCTGTAGTGAGACCAGTTGTGGTTGAATTAACCGGAGGTTATGGCTAAGAGCCAAGAATGGACGGACAAGCACCAAAAGGAAGAACTTATGCGTTGGAAAGCCTAGCTTATACTCGCAAGTTCCTTCCTAGTCGTGCTAATCCCCGTTGTTGCCGATTACCGTAACACCGATATTAAGAGTGGAAACGAAAGAGGTGAGCGACTCCTAACTCAAACTAACCTGTAACACCCGAGCCCAATAATACTATTTCTATTACTGGTTAAGTGTTAGATATTGATCCTTTCAATTATCTTGTTTGTTTGGTGCTCGTTGCTAAATTTTAACCGGCTAAGTCATTTTTGCCTATAACAAATTTTAACACCTAAAATGAAATTAAAAATATCCATACTGGCCTACTCGTCGCTACTATTCGCGTGGTAGCGTCCGCGCGTCGAGATTTCGTCCTGTTCGGTGAAACGGGAAAGTTTGGACGACTACGCGCGTGTGCAAGTGTCCGACTTGGGGGCATGCATTTTAATCACAAAACATCTCTTTTTAAAATTTGGAACTCGCTTAAAATCCTATAATTTGAATTTGAAACATTTGGGCGCAACCCGGGCGTGATTTGGAAATGTTTCATTTAGCGCCGAAATGCCCATTTAATTAAATATATTTAAAACTATAAAATATATATTATGTTACTATATATAACGTTTTAAATCCTTTAAAAATCTTTTAAATTTTATTTTAACTTCCCCGTACCCTCCTCAGCCTATCGCGAGCGCCCATTTCCCTCGTGGGCCCCGCCTCTTAACTCTCTCTCTCCGTTTCTCTCTCTTCGTCTCTCTATCTCTTTCTAATCTCACTCTCTCTCTCTCTCCTAAAATCTCTCTCTCCCTCTCTCCTATAACTCTCTCTCTCTCTCTATTTTATATATATATACTACTGTTCACTCATCTCCCCCAAAGAAAACACTCGCGAGAACCCTAACCCCCAGAACCCTTCTCGTCGCCGTCGCCGCCGCAGTCCCCGCGCCGACAACACCACCACTACCGTCGTCCTCGCCTCCTCGGCCTCGACAGCGCCCTACCTCCTCTCCTCCCTCCTTCCAGAGCCTGCAGCAGCACCCGACGCCACCGCCACCCGCACGTGGTGCTCGCCGTCGCCGCCGCCTCCCATCGCCGACGTCCACGACTTCCTCCCTTCACCCTCGTCCCGACCTCCTCATCTTCCTCCTCCTTCCCTCGCCGGCGTTGCAACTGCAACAGAGCCCAACCCTAACACCAACCCTAGTTCGCCGGACAAGCGCCGTCGACCCTCGCCGTCGTTGCCAGAGCCACCGCCGACCACCTCCTTCTCCCCCTGCAAACCAGATCAAGCCAGCACCTCCTCTACTCATCGCACCATCCCTTTCCAGCGAACACAGCAACTTTCAGCCGTCGCTGCCGCCGTCGCTGCCTCGCCGGCGCCCCATCGCCGTCGAACCCATCGTGGTTGCCCCCTGGTTTTCCCTGTAAGCCTCTCTTCACAATCTCCCTTCGCGTATCCCTTCGCTGATCGTTTTCTCGCTTTGATTTGTATTTGCTAACTTAGTCGCTGTTTTGACATTTCGCCGGATTCCGGCCGTGCCGACGACTGGACCCGACTCTCCAGCGAGGTACTCTGGTCCGTGTGGTTCCGTTGTTCGCTGTTTAGACTCGATCCGTGGCCCGTGCTTTCGTCGCGTGTTTTCCGCCGACGTTGCGTTCGTGTTTCCGGTTTGCGAAACCGTCGAGGCAAGATTTCTTGCTACATGCTACATTAAACTAATTAAGTGTGTGACTCTTAAAACTTGCAATATTAACTAAGTATAGTTACTTGTCTCATTGGACGAAATTTGATATACATCATAATACTGCCACCTAAATCGTATTTTGCCACCGTAACCTTAATAACAACTACCTGTTAATCATTCTGTTATTTAGAGGACGATAGTCGTACACTTATATCTTCATTACTTGCTGTTATTAATATTGCGCTACCCTGTGATTATTGCACCCCAAGGGTGCTCGAACCTGTTAATATAATACAACTGCACCATATTCATGTACCATTATGATTAAATGAACCGTTATTGCTATTTACTTTATTCTTGCTGCTGTTCATTATTCGATTGTATACCTATTGTGAGCACATACTCGATTGCACTACATATTGACCTGACATTGCTACACATGACATATATATACATACCGACTCAACCTGTTGTACCACGACCTGACTTGTTACCTGATCTCATGCCTAATGCCAACAAACCTGACTTGGGGTCCTCATGGACCATTCCTGTTGTCTATCCAGACAAACCTGACCTGTTACCTGATCCTGTGTTGGCATTAGTCCTTGATTGCTGAATACCTGACCTGACATACATAACTTGGGGGTATGGGGAAATCAAAGGTGAAACCGACTTGTAACTCAACAGTTCGATACCTGTTCTGATCAGTCTTACGGACTTGGCCAGTCCGGGAGTGATGATGCTGACATCACTCGTCCATCCTGCTACCTATCTACTGCCTAGCGGCACATCTCGGATTCAGCCCCGAGGGTCTTGACCGTGGTCCCGGGCATGCACGGGATACTATTGAGTTACATCGACGAGTCATCAATTGATTTCAAAGACTTTAGAGTAGAAACCTAATAGGACAGTTTAGTTACCACTGCACATTACCCTGCACTGTTATTTTCATAGTACTGCTTCATTCATGTTCATCCCTGCATTGCTTATTACCATGTTCATATTATATTATTGGTTGACTTGACGCGCTGACGTCTGGGTTTTGCATGGCCCAGATTCTTTACTACTGTCGCCGACCGAGCAGGAGTACTGCAGCCAGCAGGCTGATTTGTGAGTTCTGTAGTGGTTAGTTTACTTATTGCATTTTATTTTCCCGGTGCGATCCCGCATTACGGGACGTACCTTTCTATTATTGCATTGGATCACTTGCTTCCGCACTTATTATTCATTGGCTCTTGTTATTATGGATTTGGACATGTGTTAGATTAGTTCATTTATCTTGTTCTTGATATCCCTACAGCCGTAATGTGATTGTGGATGGATACTTCCTACCCACAGGTAGCATGGTTGGCTATGTCACGTGCCCAATCTTGCGTACTCTGGGAAGCGGGGCGTGACATGGTTCTTTTGGTATCAAAGCATAGGTTAGTTGGGTTGATTCTTTGTAGTTGGGTATTGTACCCAATACACGAATCAGAATACCCGTGTTTAGGAAACATGTCCTGCCACCTTGACCGTTTTACCATTCTTGAATCACATTCTTCCGGATTATATCTTTTACGACGTGCAAACTTACTTTGCATGTCGACTCGGAAACCTGATTTCTTGTTATCCCTAGGACTTGGGCGACTTGGGTGGAGTTAAGTAATTGCGGCTATGATACCGCGGCATAGCTACAATGCGGTACTCTATTTAAGTATCTTGGAGTTCTAGCCTTGATCCACATTCAGAATCTATCATCATGCTAATGTTGGGTGTTTTGAGTTCAGGATTATGACAGGTAAGAGGTTGAAGACGTACCGGAGGCGTGTGAACGAAGCCGCCATGCTTGGAGTGATAAGAGGAATGCTGGAAATCAAAGAGACAGACTGAGCTGATCCAGCAACAGCAGATTCGTTTCATGAAGGTTTGCAGATCGTTCAGCAGTCTGTAAACAACGATGGAACTAGACCAGTCGAACGAGTAAGGACCGTAGCAGATTTCAGACTTTGGGTCCGTCTACATTACTGGTTTAAAGGAGCTGTTACCAGCCGAGCAGAGGCTAGTGACACGGAGAATTTGCTGATTGCGGCACAGATCCCAAAGGACAAGAGAGTTATTGTGGTGCTCTTTCAGCTAGTGGATTACGCCGAGAGTGATGGCTTGTGGAGGAGACCCGCTTGCCCAAGCCAATCAGTTGGGCTGATTTCTCTAAAAGTTCCCTGGAGAAATTCTTCCCGCGGACTGCACGGGAGGAAATGAAAGAGAAGTTCATCGGACTAAGGCAGAATGGAGCAACCGTGGACATGCATGCAGCAGGATGGAGGAGACTCAGTAGTCTCGCTGGACCTTTCACGGCCAACGATGTAGACAGCAGTTGTGGTAAGGAAGCAGTTCTGTCGGGCCAGTCGAGTTTAGGGCTAGGCCGACAAACAGGGTTCTTGCGACAATGGAAGTGGATAGTAATGAAGAGCCGGCAGTTGTTCGCGACTTTATGGATGTATTTGAAGATATATCAGGCTTACCGCCGAAGCAAGATGTGGAGTTCGCGATTGACCTTATTCCTAGTGCAGCGCCAGTATCAAAATCTTATTATCCGATGGCACCAGTGGAATTGGAAGAAGTTAAGAAACAAGTTGGTGAATTACTTGAGAAGGGATGGATTCGAAGCAGCAACTCGCCTTGGGGAGCTCCAGTTCTTTTAGTAAAGAAGAAGGATGGCACGAGAAGGATGTGCATTGATTATCGAGAATTGAACCGGGTGACTATTAAGAACAAGTACCCGATCCCTCGCATTGGAGAACTTTTTGAGCAGCTTAGTGGCGCGAGAGTATTCTCGAAACTGGATTTGCGATCAGGATATCATCAGGTCCGAGTGAAAGCAGAAGACATTTGCAAGACGGCGTTTCGAACTCGATATGGACATTTCGAGTATCTGGTGATGCCCTTCGGAGTGACGAATGCGCCGGCAATATTCATGGATTTGATGAACAGGGTCTTTTCACCATTCTTGGACCAGTTTATTGTGGTATTCATTGACGATATTCTGGTGTACTCGAAGAGTCCGGAGGAGCATGCTGAGCATTTGAAGATCGCACTGCAGACGCTGAGACAGGAGAAATTGTATGCGAAAATGAGTAAGTGCGAATTTTGGCTGGAAGAAGTGAAATTTCTGGGGCATGTCGTGTCGGGCGATGGAATCGCCGTCGATCCCGAAAAGATTGCAGCAGTTCGAGATTGGCCAATTCCAAAGAATGTTGCGGAGATAAGAAGTTTTCTTGGACTCGCCGGATACTACAGGAGATTTGTGGAGAACTTCGCTCGTTTGGCAGAGCCGTTAACCAAGCTCACGCGCAAGGAGGTACCTTTTGTTTGGATGGATGGATGTGCATTGGCCTTCGAGACATTGAAGCAGAAGTTGATAACCGCCCCTATCCTGACCGTACCCGATAATTCAGGAGGACTGGTGTTTCACAGCGACGCATCTGGAAAGGGATTGGGATGTGTTTTGATGCAGAATGGGAAGGTCGTGGCTTACACATCGAGACAACTGAAGACTCATGAGAAGAATTATCCGACTCATGACTTGGAGCTTGCAGCCGTAATCTTCGCCTTGAAGATTTGGAGACACTACCTTTTGGGCGAGAGAGTCGAAGTCTTTACAGATCACAAGAGTTTGAAGTATGTGTTCACTCAGAAGGAGTTGAACATGAGGCAACGCAGATGGTTGGAGCTGATGGCCGACTACGACCTTGATCTTAAGTACCATCCGGGAAAAGTTAACGTCGTGCCGGATGCGCTTAGTCGGTTACCAGCAATTCAGGTATTGACCGCACAAAAGGAGATCATTGCGGATTTTCGGAGATTTGACTTGGAGGTTGTGCTACCACATGCTACGGGACAGTTGATGCAGTTGTAAGTACAGTCATCCTTAGTTGAGAAGATTAAAGTGGCACAAACGCAGGATCCTAGACTGCAAAAGTTTCGAGAGCAGGTTGAAGCCGGACTGCGAACCGATTTACTGATCCACGAAGACGGTTCGTTGAGGTATGGTAGCCGTGTGTGTGTGCAAAAAGGGGATGTGCGTGAAGAGCTTATGAAGGAGGCACACAGTTCAGCTTACTCTGTACATCCAGGAGGGACAAAGATGTACCGAGATATTCGACAGCACTTCTAGTGGGAAGGTATGAAACGGGAGATTGCTCGCTTCGTGGCTAAGTGCTTGGTGTGTCAGCAAGTCAAGGCTGAACACCAAAGGGTTGCTGGTTTGTTGCAACCACTTCCGATTCCTCAGTGGAAGTGGGAACATATAACCATGGATTTCGTGACGGCTTTACCGCGGAGTCCAAAGGGGAACAATGCAGTATGGGTGATTGTCGATCGGTTGACCAAGGCAGCTCACTTTATTCCTTTTCGGGTTGGTCAATCGACGGAGACTTTGGCAGAGCGGTACATGCAGGAGATTGTAAGATTGCATGGAGTACCGGTAAGCATCGTGTCCGATCGGGACACTCGGTTCTTGTCGCACTTCTGGAGGAGTTTACAAGAAAGTTTGGGGACTCGATTGAAGTTTAGCACAGCTTATCATCCTCAAACTGATGGACAATCGGAGAGAACGATCCAGACTCTTGAAGATATGTTGAGGGCTTGCATGTTGGACTTCAAAGGTTCTTGGGAGGATCATCTACACCTGGTGGAGTTTTCGTACAACAATAGCTTCCAAGCGACTATTCAGATGGCTCCGTTTGAAGCGTTGTATGGTCGTAAGTGCCATTCACCGGTTTGTTGGGATGATGTTGGTGAACGAAGGTTATTAGGACCAGATTTGGTGGTGCAGACAGTCGAGAAGGTGAATACAATCAGGAAGCATATGAAGGCAGCTCAAGACAGACAGAAAAGTTGGGCTGACACGTCAAGAAAACCTCTAGAGTTCGCCGTGGGTGATTTGGTATTCCTGAAGATATCACCGACTAGAGGGGTGATTCGCTTTGGGAGTCGCGGAAAGCTTAGTCCTCGATTCGTTGGACCCTTCGAGATATTGGAGCGTGTTGGAGAGGTAGCGTACCGTTTGGCGTTACCACAGTCATTGGCAGGAGTGCACGATGTGTTTCATGTATCTCAACTACGGAGGTATGTCCGAGATGAGACTCACGTCTTGGATCATTCGGAGTTGACTGTACGGGAGGACCTAACTTTTGAGGAGAGACCAGTTGAAATCAAGGATCGAAGAGAAAAGGTTCTTAAGAACAAGGTTATCCCCCTTGTGCTAGTTTCTTGGGGTAACCGATCGCATGGAGAATCCACTTGGGAGCGAGAAGACGAGATCCGGCAGAAGTTTCCTCACCTTTTCCTGTAGTTATCTATCTTGTACTCTTGGAATTTCGAGGACGAAATTCTTTTGTAGTTGGGTATGATGTAACACCCGAGCCCAATAATACTATTTCTATTACTGGTTGAGTGTTAGATATTGATCCTTTCAATTATCTTGTTTGTTTGGTGCTTGTTGCTAAATTTTAACCGGCTAAGTCATTTTTGCCTATAACAAATTTTAACACCTAAAATGAAATTAAAAATATCCATACTGGCCTACTCGTCGCCACTAGTCGCGTGGTAGCGTCCGCGCGTCGAGATTTCGTCCCGTTCGGTGAAACGGGCAAGTTTGGACGACTACGCGCGCGTGCAAGTGTCCGACTTGGGGGCATGCATTTTAATCACAAAACATCTCTTTTTAAAATTTGGAACTCGCTTAAAATCCTATAATTTGAATTTGAAACATTTGGGCGCAACCCGGGCGCGATTTGAAAATGTTTCATTTAGCGCCGAAATGCCCATTTAATTAAATATATTTAAAACTATAAAATATATATTATGTTACTATATATAACGTTTTAAATCCTTTAAAAATCTTTTAAATTTTATTTTAACTTCCCCGTACCCTCCTCAGCCTATCGCGAGCGCCCATTTCCCTTGTGGGCCCCGCCTCTTAACTCTCTCTCTCTCCGTTTCTCTCTCTTCGTCTCTCTATCTCTCTCTAATCTCACTCTCTCTCTCTCTCCTAAAATCTCTCTCTCCCTCTCTCCTATAACTCTCTCTCTCTATTTTATATATATAGACTACTGTTCACTCATCTCCCCCAAAGAAAACACTCGCGAAAACCCTAACCCCCAGAACCCTTCTCGTCGCCGTCGCCGCCGCAGTCCCCGCGCCGACAACACCACCACTACCGTCGTCCTCGCCTCCTCGGCCTCGACAGCGCCCTACCTCCTCTCCTCCCTCCTTCCAGAGCCTGCAGCAGCACCCGACGCCACCGCCACCCGCACGTGGTGCTCGCCGTCGCCGCCGCCTCCCATCGCCGACGTCCACGACTTCCTCCCTTCACCCTCGTCCCGGCCTCCTCATCTTCCTCCTCCTTCCCTCGCCGGCGTTGCAACTGCAACAGAGCCCAACCCTAACACCAACCCTAGTTCGCCGGACAAGCGCCGTCGACCCTCGCCGTCGTTGCCAGAGCCACCGCCGACCACCTCCTTCTCCCCCTGCAAACCAGATCAAGCCAGCACCTCCTATACTCATCGCACCATCCCTTTCCAGCGAACCCAGCAACTTTCAGCCGTCGCTGCCGCCGTCGCTGCCTCGCCGGTGCCCCATCACCGTCGAACCCGTCGTGGTTGCCCCCTGGTTTTCCCTGTAAGCCTCTCTTCACAATCTCCCTTCGCGTATCCCTTCGCTGATCGTTTTCTCGCTTTGATTTGTATTTGCTAACTTAGTCGCTGTTTTGACATTTCGCCGGATTCCGGCCATGCCGACGACTGGACCCGACTCTCCAGCGAGGTACTCTGGTCCGTGTGGTTCCGCTGTTCGCTGTTTGGACTCGATCCGTGGCCCGTGCTTTCGTCGCGTGTTTTCCGCCGACGTTGCGTTCGTGTTTCCGGTTTGCGAAACCGTCGAGGCAAGATTTCTTGCTACATGCAACTTTAAACTAATTAAGTGTGTGACTCTTAAAACTTGCAATATTAACTAAGTATAGTTACTTGTCTCATTGGACGAAATATGATATACATCATAATACTGCCACCTAAATCGTATTTTGCCACCGTAACCTTAATAACAACTACCTGTTAATCATTCTGTTATTTAGAGGACGATAGTCGTACACTTATATCTTCATTACTTGCTGTTATTAATATTGCGCTACCCTGTGATTATTGCACCCCAAGGGTGCTCGAACCTGTTAATATAATACAACTGCACCATATTCATGTACCATTGTGATTAAATGAACCGTTATTGTTATTTACTTTATTCTTGCTGCTGTTCATTATTCGATTGTATACCTGTTGTGAGCACATACTCGATTGCACTACATATTGACCTGACCTTGCTACACATGACATATATATACATACCGACTCAACCTGTTGTACCACGACCTGACTTGTTACCTGATCTCATGCCTAATGCCAACAAACCTGACTTGGGGGCCTCATGGACCATTCCTGTTGTCTATCCAGACAAACCTGACCTGTTACCTGATCCTGTGTTGGCATTAGTCCTTGATTGCTGAATACCTGACCTGACATACATAACTTGGGGGTATGGGGAAATCAAAGGTGAAACCGACTTGTAACTCAACAGTTCGATACATGTTCTGGTCAGTCTTACGGGCTTGGCCAGTCCTGGAGTGATGATGCTGACATCACTCGTCCATCCTGCTACCTATCTACTGCCTAGTGGCACGTCTCGGATTCAGCCCCGAGGGTCTTGACCGTGGTCCCGGGCATGCACGGGATACTATTGAGTTACATCGACGAGTCATCAATTGATTTCAAAGACTTTAGAGTAGAAACCTAATAGGACAGTTTAGTTACCACTGCACATTACCCTGCACTGTTATTTTCATAGTACTGCTTCATTCATGTTCATCCCCGCATTGCTTATTACCATGTTCATATTATATTATTGGTTGACTTGACGCGCTGACGTCTGGGTTTTGCATGGCCCAGATTCTTTACTACTGTCGCCGACCGAGCAGGAGTACTGCAGCCAGCAGGCTGATTTGTGAGTTCTGTAGTGGTTAGTTTACTTATTGCATTTTATTTTCCCGGTGCGATCCCGCATTACGGGACGTACCTTTCTATTATTGCATTGGATCACTTGCTTCCGCACTTATTATTCATTGGCTCTTGTTATTATGGATTTGGACATGTGTTAGATTAGTTCATTTATCTTGTTCTTGATATCCCTACAGCCGTAATGTGATTGTGGATGGATACTTCCTACCCATAGGTAGCATGGTTGGCTATGTCACGTGCCCAATCTTGCGTACTCTGGGAAGCGGGGCATGACATAACCTAATCCTAACCCTAACAAGCTCTCTTTACATATCATTTTAACACTTAATTAATCACAACAAAATCTGGAAAACTGGACTTAACTCGTTAAAACACTTAGAAAAAGATTCCCATCTCCCTGCGGACGACCCGTACTCAACCGGCTAGCTACAAGCGAAACTGTCTTGATTGCGGTAATTAACTAAACTTGAACACGCAGAATCTCTACCAATCAATACGTTAGCCTCATTTGAGACTAAGATCGACTTAAACGTTTGTTAAGGATACGTTAGTCTAGTTTTTAGACTAAGATCAACCTAACGGGATCGTTTAGATCCAACAAGAGAGCAATAAAAGGGGGGCTTTGTTGTTTAGTTTAGTGACATTACGGTCGGTAGGTAGTTTAAGGACATTGCGGTCCATGGGTAGTTTAAGGACATTGCGGTCCAATGTTAGTTTTAAGACGTTGCGGTCAAGGTTAAGGACCTCATAGTCCGTGGATTTAAGGACTCCACAGTCCGTAGTTAGTTTTAAGACATTCCGGTCAAGGTTAAGGACCTCATAGTCCGTGGATTTAGGGACTCCACAGTCCGATATTAGTTTTAAGACATCACGGTCAAGGTTAAGGATCTCATAGTCCATGGATTTAGGGACTCCACAATCCGTTGTTAGTTTTAAGACATCACGGTCAAGGTTAAGGACCTCATGGTCCGTGGATTTAGGGACTCCACAGTCCGTATCAATATGTGGTCATCGGGACCCGTCACCTCTTTGAAGAAGTTGAGGAATTACAACGCCACGTATCAAAGGAGTGAAGAGATGTACCCTTGAACCGAGGTAGATTAAATAATCTTTGGCCCAATTTGGAACCAAGACCAATTAATTATATTATGAGCCCGTTGGCTCAGTTGAATTTGAATTGAGGACTTATGGCCAGCTTGGGCTAAGTCCAATCATGTTTAGGATATTGGCCCTCTGTTGATCCATTAGAGGAGAGGCTTTGCCTCTGGATATTTAGCCAATTGGGCTGAAATGAGTGTTAAACGCTAGCAACAGGGGGTTCAAATTAGTGTTAAACACTAGGGCAAGTCAGTGTTAGACACTAGCAACAGGGATCTCAAATTAGTGTTAAACACTAGGGCAAGTCAGTGTTAGACACTAGCAATAGGGATCTCAAATTAGTGTTAAACACTAAGATAATCAGTGCTAAACACTGGTGGCAGAGATTTTAATTTGGTGTCGAACACTAAGAAAATTAATGTTAAACTCTGTCAACAGAGATTTAATTTAGTGTTAAACACTAAGAAATTCAGCATTAAACACTGCAAGAAAGCTCTTTAATTAGTGTTGAACACTAAGGCAAAACAGTGTTTAACACTGGGCTCAGGGGTTCCAATTTAGTGTTAAACACTAAGGCAAGAGGGGTCACGTGGTAACACGTGAGGGCACCCTCCCTTTATTTTATTCTGTCAAAAGCATTGAATACTTTGGAGCATCACGTGCTGTCACGTGATGGGCATCTTGGTGCTTGTATGTTAAAGTTTCCGCCAAGGGTCACGTGGGTCACGTGAGGCACTGCCTCAAAGGGCCCTTTTCTGTGGATCTTTTCGGGGGTCACGTGGTAGCACGTGACTCTGCCTCTTTGTATGTTTTTTGGAAGATCTGTTAATCCCTTTAAGAATTAAATTCTTCGCAGGGTTGAACCCTAACAATAATTTTTTGGGGAATTAAATTCCTATTTCCTTCTGAAGATTTATATTCTGTGATAGAGTTGAACTCTGAATTTTCTGTAGGAATTAAATTCCTTATATATGTGAAGAACTGCATTCTATCATAGGGTTAAACCCTAATAACAGCTTTAAGGAATTAAGTTCCCACTCTCTTTTAGAGAATTATTCTGAGGAATGAGATTCTGTCATAGGGTGAAACCCTAATTTCTTCTTTCTTAAGGGAATTAAATTCCTGTTATTTTAACAGAGCTAAGTTCTTAACTAGGGTTAAACCCTGATTAAATTCCCATAACATAGGGTTAAACCCTAATTTTATTTTAAAGGAATTAAATTCCTATAGTTCTGTGAGAATTAAATTCTCAAGCTTTCATTCCCTCTCTATGCTTTGGATCTGCATGGCAGGATCTCAACCCAATGAGAATTAAATTCTCAATTCAAGGGGAGATGTGCACTTTACAGATCCTCCACTAAAGAGAGAACTATGTTCTTCTGTTTAATATCAGAGTTAAACTCTGTTGAGAATTAAATTCTCTTTTAAGGCCTTCCCTTTCTTACCTAAGATTTTCTTTTGCAGAAGATCCAAATTCCTCCAAAGTATCAAGGCTCTATTTTTCTCTCTATGTTATCGATCCCTCTGCATATATATCCCTCTCTGTGTGTCTCTTGGCTCCTATTTATAGGAGAAGTAGCAGAATCAATTAGTTTTTTATGAATCTTTCATCGAGAGATTTGATTTGTATTCACCATTCGTTTGGGCCTTTGGATTATTAGGTGAATTTTATTCACCATTGGATTTTAAATCCAGAGATTTTCCTTTGTTATTTCGGTTAGATTTTAAGGGGAAATCTTTCCAAATTCAAGATTTTTCCATAGATAGGTGATATTTAATCACCTTTAAATTTTTAATTCAATCGGTTCCAAATAATCATTTTCCTTTGGAAAGATTTGAGTGATCTCTTCAGAATTTGATTCTGTTAAATAAATAGGCTTTGAAAGCCGGTCACGTGTGGCCACGTGACCCCTGGTCACGTGTGGGCACGTGACCCCTGGTCACATGTGGGCACGTGACCCCTTGGAATGAGCCCTCTTCTTCTTTTTGCGCTCTGCCTTCTTTCGCTGCTTAGCCGTCACGTGCCACCACGTGACCCCTGGTCACGTGTGAGCACGTGACCACGTGACCCTCGTCTGGAGCCCTTTTCTTGATTTAATCATAGAATGAGTCTGCTGCTTTTAAATGTCACGTGCCAACACGTGACCCCTGGCCACGTGTGAGCACGTGACCTCTTCTGAAGCCTTTTTCCTTGATTTGATCAGGGAACTGATGTGCCTTTGAAGCCGCTTTTAAATGTCACGTGCCAACACATGACCGATGGTCACGTGTTAGCACGTGATGCCTCTTCTGTAGGCTTTCCTGATTTTAAATCAGGAAACAGGGATGCACTTCTTGATTTCATCGATTGATGACAATTCTTTAGATGAAGATCCCGATATTGAGAGAGAGCGAGATGAGACCTGAGAGGGAGTAAGATAAAAATGGTTATGGCGTTGAGATCCAAGAGAGTGAGAGAGAGAGTGCGGTACAGAGAGTGAGATTTGAGATAAAGAGAAAGAGATCGAACTCTTTATATAAGAAACACAATCATTCACGGGTACGTATTTTTTTGGGATGCCGTTGACAACCGCGCCTCAGAAAAATATATACTCGTGAATGATTGTGTTTCTTTCTGGGATGCACTTGCAAACCGTATCATAAAAAGACACAAACCATGCCATAAACCCATGAATGAGTGTGTTTCGTTTTGGGCCGCAGTTTGCAACTGCGCTAAAAAAACAACGAAGTCCCAATAATAAAAATGGTGTATTGGGCGCACTTCTAAAGTGCGCCCAATGAAAATCAATGGGCACACTTTTAATGTGCGTTCATTGATAAAATTAATCGACGCACTTTGAAAGCGTGCTCATTAATGATTCAAATTTTTTCTACAATTTTAATAGGCACGGTTTCAAACTGCGTCTCTTAAAAAAATTTTTACACGCCGGCAACAGCGCTGAGCTGACGCTGACGTGGCAGAAATTGACCTACTTTTGTAATATCTTTTGAAAATGGTTTATTTTTAATAATATTATTTTTAAATGGTTTATTCCAAAAAATTATCATTATTTCACATGACAGTAAAGCTCACTTAGAATTCTACATTTACTTGTACTTTAATGAAAAGTATACTCGTTTTAAGAAGATTTTACTGCTTTAAAATACTTAAGGCAGGTAACTGAAAATATAGTACTCCCTATTTTAAATTACTAGGTTTTTATTCCTGTGTATTGTATTAACTGCTTGTCCATTTAGGACATGTTTGGGTATACACTTTTCATTAGATTAAAAACCTAAATTCTATTTTTACTCTGAATTAGGCTAATCTGGAGGAATTTTTTGTTTGGACGTGGTTTTCTAAGAGTAATTCCGGAGGGAAAAAAGCCTGCAAATGGTCTATTCTTCCGGATTAGAAAAATTAGACTTGAATGCTTGCTTTTTTCCTTGGAACTTGAACCATTCATTACCTTTTTCTTTTATTTTTCTTTATCTTAACAAACAAATAATATATATATTTTTTATATTTTCAAGTCCCGGTGTTTTTAATATAATTATGAAGTGGTAATTCTTATCCTAAATTAGCCAAGCATGCATTTGATATGAAACTTTCTATCATTTTAGGGCATATTTGGGTACACCTATTCCCCCGAATTAAAAGCCCAGATTCCATTTTTCCTCTAGATTGAAGCAATCTTAAAAATTAGCTTGTTTGGATGACTTTTTGTGGGTAGATCCAACGGGGAAAAAATCCTCTAAATAGCTCAATCCACCGGATTAAAAAAATTAGTTCAGAACTAATTTTTTTTATTCTTGAACCTTCTCTCTCTCTTTGTCTCTCTCCCCGCACTCTTTTCTGATCAAAATTCTAGCCTTTATTTTGATTTGCCCACAATCTCATCTCCAACCTCTCTTTTTCTAAAAAATACCTCTCTTCATTATTTTTGTTTCCTTAAAGAAATTTCTTGGCGTCGTTTGCTAAATTGGTTGTGATGATGATAGGTGGTGATGATCAGCGATCAAGAAGGGACAAACGAGAAGACTGGGCAAGGCTTCAAGGCAAAAGAGATCTAAAATTGAAGATGGTGGATACTGACGATGTGTTTTACTTTGAGAAATAACCATGGCGGAGTAAAAAATTTACATGCCGTTATCTTAATTGATCGTGATGATGATCGGTGATGATGATCGACGATGAAGAAGGGACCAACGAGGAACCGGACAAGGTTTTAAGGCAGAAGAGATCTAAAACTGAAGGCGATGGATAATGACGATGTGTTTACATTTGAGAAATAACCATGGATTAATTAAATGTACCCATAGAAAGAGAAATAAAAATTCAAGATGATGAAAAATAAAAGTTAGAGATAATGAGAGAACATGTGGAAGGGATTAAAATAAGATATATTTTATTATTTAAATAATAATAATTGAATCAACCAAGAAATAAGCATTTAATGCATATTCCTTATTCCAAGTTATCCAAACATGCATAAGATTTAAAATTTTCTCTTAAAATGTTGATATTATAATCACAAAATAAATTCTCTGAATTTTACTCGGCCTCAGTAATGCAAGAAAAATGTTTTACTCCTCTAAAACCAATCCGCTCTAAAACCATGGCCCATCAATACCTCCTAAAAATTAACAAAAGGAAATACATACAAATTATAAGGGAATTAATGAAGACCGTTACAAGATTAAATTTGAGAGACTGCACATCCAAGACATTTTTAATTGCATGGAAGTAAAAATTTTATTAATAAGTGGGCATGAGATAAAATAAATAAAAAATACCATTGCATAGGGGATGAGGTTTTTCAAGAGTTGTAATCAATGCATCAAGCATTTGCAAATAAATTATTAATAAGCTGCATTTAATAAATTCTATATAAAAAGGTTAATGATCGCCCACCGTCGTGTGAGGCTGGAGTCGTACGGACATGTAAGCCCTTAGGTTAAGTTGAACGGACCCCATCCTCCAAAGACGGGCATGCGACCGCAATCTTGTGGCTGCGGGTGGTCCCATCCCCATTTTTTTTCCTATATAAAAGGACGATAAGTTGATTTAAAAGTTTTCTAAAAGTTTTATGCACATAGATACAAACATTGCAGAGATTTAAATAGTCCCGCCTTGGCCTTGTCGCAAAGGGATCACTAAAACCAATGGGGGGGCTTTCTGCCAAAAAATAATTTGCCACCCAGCCCTCTCTTGTAACGACTGTGGGCCCATCTACATCCATAACCCAGCCTTTGTTTCTCTCTCCTCTCTCTAAAAAAACTATCGAAGCCCACGTCTCCTCTCTCTCTCTTCTCTCTGCCCAAAAAATCGGCGGCCCTTTCTCTCTCTAAACTTCACAGTTTTGAAAGAGCCAACTCTCTCTCTCTCTCTAGAGTTTTGGGAGAGATTCAGATCTAGAGCACTTGCATTCATCAGAAATCCAAACAAGGTAATTTCTTTTTCTTTCCCTTTTTAATTTTAATAATAATGCCGCATTTGATTTCCCTTGTTCTAGAATGATCGCTTCTGTAATTTGAGCGTAAGTGATACTTTTTTAGTGACATTGCAATTTGAGGAAGCAATTGAAATCTGGAAGATTTTGTTGAGTGATTTTATTGGATTTTTTCCCTGTTGATTGGAGCAATAAATCTCTTTGTTTTTTAATCATTAGGAATTTCATCGATATTTTATATATTGCTTGTGTGATCGATGAAATTTGCTTGTAAGTAATTTTCGGCGCAACTAGTTAATGGTGCAACCAAGGGTAGGGATAGACCTAGACCTAGACGACCATGAATAGAGACGGCCCTTAACCAAGCGGAATCGGAAGAAAATGATTCAGATAATGAAGAACGATATCTTAGTTGTTAATTTAACCGACGAAACGGCCCTTAACCGAGCTGAATTGGAATAAAAAGGATTCATACAAACTCCTAAAATGTGAGATAAAGGCTTGTAGTAGTAGTAGCAGCAGTAAGTCGTCGTCGTCGGTGTTCTTCTTCAAGTAATTTTGGGTTTGAGTAGAAGGAATGCACCTGTGTTGTTGGGCTTATTTATTTTTATATTTGCCTTCAAAATTGAAAATAATTTATTTGTAAGTAAACTGATGATTTGATAAATTTCTCAGGTCCTTAATAAATGATAGCCTAAGTGTTTGAACATCACTAGGTCAGTTTCATGACAAAGTTCCATGGTTGATCAAGGCGCCTTGTTCTTCTGGAAACTGCAAGGCTTCTTAAGCATATCTGCATTCTTTAGATTTTGCACAAGAATTCTTCTGTGTATGTCTTGGAATTAGGGATCCAAGTAATTTGTTACTGAAATTTGCATTATGGAGCTTAATGATGGCTTCATATCGAAGGAACATCAGGAGTTGCTTAAATCCGTTACGGGGAGTGCAGATCCTTCTTCTGTCTCCCCTTTGGAAATTACGTCTCCGAAATCTCCGAGGTCCCCCAGATCTCCACGATCCCCTAAGACGCGTTGTGGGAGGAATAGCCCGAACAAAGGGAGTCCGGTGAAGAATAGGCATTCACACTCGGGACGAGACGCCCGTCCTAAGAAGGGTATGCTTGTCCATTTTCATCCCCTATTATAGATAATTGTGTGTTGGACGTGTGCTTCATTTATTATCTGCTGAAAATCGTCATTGTTATATAAAAGTATTTCCCTCAACCCTCAGCTTAATGTTCCTGCAACCGCACCAATCTATGGAGTTATGGTGCATGCTTATGGAATTATACTCTTACACTTGGGGGCAGAGCCAGAATCTTTCCTTTCTATTTTGGGGTGTTTGGGGCCGGAGCCAATTCATATACGACCAAATATTATTTGTAATAGTTAGTTATACTGAATAACACAAATTTTCATCATTTCCAAACAAATACCATTATTTTCTTCAACAACTGTATACCATAAACTTAATTATTGTTGATAATTACCATGCATGTTTAAGGATTTTAGTTTAATATCAAATGTTGTATTCGATGAAATCATGCCAAGATGTCCTAGGATAAAAAGGTTATTTCCGGAAACGACATATGGTATTAATGCAAAACCTTGAAACCTTTTGTATTGGTTGGCAATTTAATAAGTTGATGGCTTTTAATTTTTGCTAAAAGATTGTGATAATTGTACTAAAAAATTCTGAAAACTTGTGGTAGCCAAGTGAAAAATGATAACTTGCATTATGTAAGGCAAGAGTTGCAACAGCCAACACTAGATCTCATCTTAACTTTAAACGACAAAAGGCCAACCTGTATATAGTGTTTACGAATTACTAGGAACTAGCAAGGGACAATTCAGACTAAAGTTATAGATGCAAATAAATCTAGCTGGTTTCTTAATGTCGGACTAGAGTCATGGGGGATTAGGGTATTTGAGAGAACTTGGTCCCCCCCCCCTCGGTCCCCCCCCCCTAACAAAACAAAAAAAAACCACCAAATGTAACCCTTTCCACACTTTCTTACATATAGTGCACAAAGAATGTTGACCTGTGGTTATGATTTCATTTTAATGTCCTTGTCGTTGCACCAAAATGCTCTACTTATGGTGAGGCTTGGTCTTTAACAGGTACCAGCACACCAGTCGTTACATATGGAGCTTTCCTATGAATAGGTTTACCAATTTTAGTTATTAATTTTGTAAATTTGTACAGGTGGTGCTGGTGGAAAGGGCACATGGGGAGCTTTGCTTGATGGTGAAGATGGTTATCTCTTTGACCCTAATGATCCAAACTATGATAGCTCTCAGGTATCTAATTAACATTTTGAATTTCACCCTCTTATATCTTGTTAAAGGACCCCCAAAATTTAACTTGGTCCGACACTAGTTGAAAATATTAGAAAAGGCCATGTATTTTTCTTTTAAAATTTGTTCAACTTAAATCATTCTTTAAAAGTTATACTTGAGAGAAAGTGATTTACAAATTGAATATAGGCGTGTCGTGAGAACTTAGGGTCGTTTAGTTGAAGTTTGAAGACTTTCTTTGATGTGTAGCTTCAGAAGTTTACACATTCAAGTTAGGTTGGCATTAGACTACAGAGAAGATATGCTGTAATAAATAAGCAATTACATGAATTCCAATTACTATGTTTCGGGACTAAAATATATATCTCCGATTTTAAGGGTTTCATTTGACCTAACTAATTGTGTTGCATGGACCATTCTTGTTTCCAACTATATTGCTCTCTTTATAAACATTGCTCAACTGTCTAGCTCAATGTCTCAAATCTCTGATTTTCCTTAACATGCTTGTAACGATCTGCTTGTTAAGTATAAGAGACACAAGATATTGCACAAAATCTCATTGGTTTATCTTGGTCTTAAACTATGATTAGCGTTTTGCATTGTACTTGTACCAGCATGGAGTTTTAGTCCTCTATTAACTTATAGAGATATGGCGTAAATACCCCAATTCATAATCCCGAAGGTGGATTAAACAAAAGTTGATCATGTCAAAAGCATGAAGGTAAATTAAGTAGAGAGTAATGCATATAGCTGCATTTAACGTTGTTTATTAATAAAATTATTTTTGTTAAAATCATGTTTCACTTATTTGCTTCAATTTGATGAAGTTACTCCTTTCCATTGACTAATGTTCATGGAAACTTGCTGCAGGAAAATAACCAGCCAAGTGCTAGTAAAGCGTCAGCAGATTTTGATGAGTTTAAAAAGAAAGCCACAATGATCATTGAAGAATATTTCACTACCGATGATATCATGTCTACAGCAAACGAACTAAGAGATCTTGGCCGACCTTCATATCACTACTACTTCGTAAAAAAATTAGTCTCGTTAGCTATGGACAGGCACGATAAAGAGAAAGAAATGGCTGCGGTTCTTCTCTCAACTCTCTATGCCGAAGTAATAAATCCTTCACAAGTCTACAAAGGCTTCTGCAAACTAGTTGAAGCTTCAGATGATTTATCTGTAGATATTCCCGACGCTGTAGATGTTCTTGCTCTCTTTATAGCTCGAGCAATGGTTGATGAAATTCTCCCCCCAATTTTTCTCACAAGAGAGATGGATAATCTAACCGAACACTCGAAAGGCATTCAAGTGATAAAGAGAGCAGAAAAAGGCTATTTATCGGCTCCTCTGCATGCAGAGATCATATTGAGAAAATGGGGCGAAAGCAAAAACGCTACAGTTGAAGTTGTGAAAGCTAAGATCAATGATCTTTTGATCGAATATATTACAAGTGGAGATAAAGTAGAGGCTTGTAGGTGTATCAAGAATCTCAAAGTTCCTTTCTTTCATCATGATATAGTGAAGAGAGCGTTGATTTTATCAATGGAGAGGCGATCAGCTGAACCACTTATCTTAGATTTGCTGAAGATGGCTTCTGAAGAAGGGGTAATCAATGCTAGTCAGATGATAAAAGGGTTCGATCGACTTATTGATACGATTGATGACTTATCACTTGATATCCCTCATGCACGAAATCTTTTCCGGTCCTTGATTTCAAAAGCATCATCGGAAGGATGGCTTTCTGCTTCGTCTTTAAAACAAATTCATATCCAACCTGAGAACAAATTAGAGGATAAGGCGGCTAAAATATTTAAGAACCGGGCGACAACTATTATACACGAATATTTCTTGACCGGTGATATCCCAGAAGTGATAACTAGTTTAGAATTGGAAAATAATTCGTCCTCCGCCACGTTGGATGCAATTTTCATTAAAAAGTTGGTAACTTTAGCAATGGATCGAAAGAATCGAGAGAAAGAAATGGCTTCGGTTTTGTTGACATCACTTAGTTTCCCAGCTGAACATCTTGTGATGGGTTTTTTTTCGTTAATCGAGTCTGCAGAAGACACTGCATTAGACATCCCCGCTGTGGTTGAAGATTTGGCTATGTTTTTGGCTAGGGCTGTGGTTGATGAAGTAATTGCTCCATTTCATCTGGAAGAAATTGAGAATTTATGTGAAGGATCTAATTCAGTTGGGAGCAAAGTGCTAAATCTATCACGTTCTTTGCTTAAAGCCCGTCTCTCAGGGGAGCGAATTTTACGTTGTTGGGGTGCTGGAGGTAGTAGCAAGATTGGATATGATATCGACGATGTTAAAGACAAAATTAAAAAATTACTAGAAGAATATGATTCTGGTGGGGATTTAAGAGAGGCTTGTAGATGTATTAAAGAGCTCGGGATGCCATTTTTTCACCATGAGGTTGTCAAGAAGGCGTTGGTGAATTTAATGGAGAAGAAGAATGAGAGAATGTGGAGATTGTTGGAGTGTTGTTATTCTATGGGTTTGATAACACCGAATCAAATGATTAAAGGGTTTGGGAGAGTTGCGGATTGTATGGATGATCTTGTTTTGGATGTACCCGATGTGGAGAAACAGTTTAAGCTTTATGTTGAACGAGCCAAAAATGGACGCTGGGTGGATTCTTCTCTTAACTTTGAGAGACCGGGGCATGCATTAGAGAATGGTTTTCATTCGTGAGATTTAGTGACACGGTAACTATTTTATATTATATCTATTCTTATGTCGTTTCTTTGAGTTATATGTAATGGTTTTGCATGTTATTAGGTTCGAAATAAGTATACGGAACTTGTTTAACTGATGAAACAATAATATGTTGCGCTCATTGTTGATACTTTATGGAGGATCCTTTGGTTACTCTATATACTTGAATCGAAATTCAGGCATGTACAGTTGTATGTCTCAAGGAAACTTCAGAATATAGTGTATTCGGCTGTTACAAATAACTACCAAATTCTTTAAAAATTACAGGAAACTACCAAGTGTATGAAAACTTGTAAAATTAATAAACAATAAACTACCAATCATATTTAGTAAATGTTTAATAAACCACCAAACGTGTTTACTGAATTTTCAATAAGCTATCAAACTAGTTTAAGAAAGGTTAAGAATGTCCATACCATTTGGTAGGTTTCTATAATTTTTAAGGAATTTGATAGTTCCTTGTCACGGCCCTTAAGTTTGGGTAGTTTTTGGGAATTAAGCCTTCTTTTAATCATGTTGGATAAACAGATATTGGATAACATGCTAATTTAAATTTCTATGAAATGCTGATTTTTAACACCCTAAACTTTTTGATTATTGTAACTTTTCCATAGAATATACTGGTTAAAACTATTCTATTGTAGTCTTGTAGATTTCTATTGATCCGCATTTAATTAGTATCAAATTTTCAGTCTTACAATTACTTTTTCGTAGATTACATCCAAGCCTTCAAGGGTTAATATGTTAATTGTGCGGTAGCAAAATGAATTGCTTTTCCTTGAATTTGATTGTAATCTCAAATCTTTATTGGTTGAAGACTGTATTGTTTGTATCGTATCATTTGCTGACATTCTGAAGCTACATAAGCCTACTGTTCTTTTTGGTGTTGCAGGTCACTTGCTTTCATCGAAAGTGTCTGTGTTTTCTCCAACAGAAGGTGTGTTCAGTTCAAGCCCTTGTTCTCCTTTTTCATTGCTGTGGAACTGGAGCCTAATTGTATTCATTCTTTATATTCATTCATATACCAAATTCAACTAAGGATGGGCTCATTCCATTGTTTTTATGTTTTCTGGTTATATCTCCCCCTTTTCCTCTGAAGGAAAGAAAAATAGGTAATACATTTTTTTTCATTATTTTTTCTTATTTTGTGACCTATTCATCTTTATGTAGTGATATTGTTTGGTTGTGTTGTGTAGAGCTGCTGCTCTCTGTTTTATGTGTAGAAAGCTCTCAATCATAAATGCATAGCTCTGGAATGGATATTAATAAATAGATGGGTCTTTCAAATTAAAATCAATCTTAATTTTTATTAAATTTTAGAGGCATCTATCATTTCTATAGTTTCTATGATTTTTCTTAATTCGCGATTTAAGCAGCTAACTACAGTGATACCGGTGTTTGATGGAAGATATAATAGCATCGCTTTGCATCACATTATGTGGGGTTGTCATTTACCAACACTGGATGTAGCTTCTTAAAATGACATAATAAATTTCCTCGCCTCATAAGGTGTGTGCCCACTAGGATGTAGAATTCCGGTCGGCATTGAAGTGGTTAAAAAATATCACTTCCGGCTCATTGTTTGTATGATCGGTTTGTTCATTATGATAAAGCTTTATATTCTCATGAGCTTGATGTGAGGATATGTTGGGAGGGAGAGTCGATCCACGGAACAATGCTCGCGACAAAACCCAAATCACGCAAAAAATACAATCACGCAATTAAACGACGAAAGACAATATAAATTAAAGTGCAGGAATAAGAAAGCAATCAATCACAAACAAGATAGATTTGTTAACAGGTTCACCCACCGTATGGCTAGTCCCCGGCAGAGCGGAATCTGCAAACGTCTACTATACTTGAATCAAGTTTACAAGCAAGAACAACTCTAGGAGATTTCTCTCAAATCTCTCTATACAAATCTCTCTTGGCCTTTGCCTCTTGTGAAGATACTTGTGATGGATACAAGTGATGGATGATTCAAAATGCCTCTCATAAGATGTGCTTTTATAGCACCCAGGACAATGTCACTATCTAACAAAGTCACCACCTTTCATTGTCATCACCTAACAATGTCATGGATGTCAAAAGTAGCACCTACCAAAGTCACCACCTTTTATTGTCATCACCTAACAATGTCATGGATGTCAAAAGTGGCACCTACCAAAGTCACCACCTATCATTGTCATCACCTAACAATGTCATGGATGTCAAAAGTGGCACCTACCAAAGTCACCACCTATCATTGTCATCACCTAACAATGTCATAGATGTCAAAAGGCGGCACCTAACCATAGACTTTAATTTGCATCAATTTTCAACAAACTCCACCTTGATGCAAATTCATCACAATCTCGACATTGTCCCACTTGGAGTAATTTTTTGGCTTGATTCTCAGCACTAGTAAACTTCACACGATTCCGCTGCTGCTCTCTCCTCATTAAATTTTCATGGAGAGATTCACCAATCTGCAACAGAGATTCAGCTTATCTCTGTCTACTATTTTGGTGAACATATCCGCCGGATTCTTTTCTCCCGCGATCTTCTGCAGTGTCAACTCACCATCTTCTAACGCCATGCGTATGAAGTGGTACCGCACCTTGATATGCTTCGTCCGAGAATGATATGCTGCATTCTTTGCCAAATGTATTGCACTTTGGCTGTCGCTCCACAAGGTATTGAAGTCTTGCTTCTTACTCAACTCTTCGAGTAACCCTTGTAGCCATATCATCTCTTTGCTGGCTTCCGTGATTGCCACGTACTCAGCCTCCGTAGTTGACAATGCTACCACTTTTTGCAGTTGAGATATCCAACTTACCGCTGTTCCCCCAACTGTAAATACGTATCCCGTTGTGCTCTTCCCACTATCTCGATCACCCGAGTAGTCCGCATCAACGTAACCTTGCACCTTTAGAGAGTCGCCCCCGAAACATAAGCAGTGACTAGACGTACCCTTAAGATACCTCAAAATCCACTTCACCGCATTCCAATGCTCCTTCCCCGGGTTTTGCATATACCGGCTCACAACTCCCACTGCATGTGCAATATCTGGTCTCGTACTCACCATTGCATACATTAAACTCCCCACCGCAGAAGCATAAGGCACTCTTGCCATTTCATCTTTCTGCTCTTGAGTTGTAGGGCAAAACCCCTTCATGAGTTTGAAATGTTTTGCTAAAGGCATACTCACCGGTTTTGACTTGTCCATGTTGAACCGCTTCAAAACCTTCTCGATATAGTCGCTTTGCGATAACCACAGCTTCCGCTGCTTCCTATCTCGAACGATCTTCATGTCCAAAATTTGTTTGGCCGCTCCCAAATCTTTCATGGAAAACTTTTCAGCCATCATCTTCTTCAGACTTTGAATTTTCTCGAAATTCGGACCCGCTACCAACATATCATCTACATAGAGTGATAGAATGATATAGTCTCCATCCTCAAAAGTCTGAATATAGACACAGTGATCTGACTCACCACGTACAAATCCCGTCTCTAGCATGAACTGATCGAATTTGAGATACCACTGCCTTGGAGCTTGCTTAAGGCCGTACAAGCTCTTTTGCAGTTTACACACCATAGTTTCTTTTCCCTTCACCCCGTATCCCGGTGGCTGCATCATATAGATCTCCTCCACCAAATCTCCATGAAGGAACGCGGTCTTCACATCAAGCTGCTCTAAGTGCAGATCCTCCACCGCCACAATACTAAGGATCACCCGAATTGATGTCATTTTCCCTCTTGATAGTCAATTCCTTGCTTTTGTGCATATCCCTTGACTACCAAGCGAGCCTTGTACCGCTTCACACCATCGGCCTCATCTTTTATCCGGTACACCCATCTATTCAGCAACACTTTTCGACCCTTGGGTAGCTTCACTAGGTCCCACGTGTGGTTCTTATTCAAAGAATCCATATCCTCGTCCATAGCTCGCTCCCACTGCTTACTAGCACCGTCTTGCGTCGCCTCTTCAAGGGATTCAGGCTCCCCCAAATCCGTGTACAAAATGAAGTCGGTGACAAGTCTTTCAGGTAGTCTCCTTTCTCTCGTAGATCTCCTCAAAACTGGTACATCTGGTTGCTGAACATGGTGGCCATCATGTTCTTGCACCTGATCCTGCACTGCAGCTTCCTCCATGTTTTGATCCCCACTTGAAGACACTTGATTGTTCTTTTGAGTTCCGTCTAACTCCACGAACTCAGATACAACACCATCTTTGGCTTGCTTTTCTTCTCTATATAAGTGCTGCTCATCAAAGACAACGTTCCGGCTTCGTATTACTTTCTTACTTGTGTAATCCCACAGCCGATATCCGAACTCGTCTCCACCATACCCGATGAAAGCACACTTCTTAGATTTGGAGTCAAGCTTACTCCTTTCTGCCTTATCAATCAAAGAATACGCGATACAGCCAAATACTTTAAGGTGCGAATAATTGACCGGTTTACCCGACCAAATTTCTTCTGGAATGCCTCCATCAAGCGCACTCGCCGGGCTTCTGTTGATCAGATATACAGCAACATCGACCGCTGCTGCCCATAAGAATTTTGGCAGATTCGCATCCAAGGTCATGCTTCGCACTCGCTCTAGGATCGTTCTGTTCATCCTTTCAGCGATACCATTTTGTTGTGGCGTCCCAGGTACCGTCTTCAACCAACGAATACCCTTTTGCGAGCAAAACTCCTCGAACTCTTGGGTGCAGTATTCTCCGCCATTATCGGACTTTAAGCATTTAACCTTCATCCGCGTTTGGTTCTCCACCTGCGCAATCCAGTGTTTGAAGATGCCAAACACATCGGACTTTTTCTTCATCGCGTACACCCATGTCTTCCGACTTGTATCATCGATGAACGTCACAAAGTACCGATTTCCGCCATAAGACTCCACCGAGGCCGGACCCCACACGTCCGTATGCACCATCTCTAGTTTCTTGGTCTTTTTCGCTACGCCTCCAATTTGAAAACTGAGCGCGTTTTGCTTTCCACAAACGCAGCTCTCGCAAA
The DNA here is from genome assembly GCA_030015575.1 of Agapanthus africanus. Classification (NCBI taxonomy): domain Eukaryota; kingdom Viridiplantae; phylum Streptophyta; class Magnoliopsida; order Asparagales; family Amaryllidaceae; genus Agapanthus; species Agapanthus africanus. The sequence goes on along the minus strand of CM057337.1, from coordinate 1,009,539,925 downwards.
ACCCCAACTCCACCTTTTTCAGCCCCGAAAGAACACCCTTGGCTTGAAGAATTTTCATGTTCTTCTCGCTGAGGTGCCCCAATCTTTTATGCCACAACGAAGTCTCCGAATCTTTCTCCGAACTGGCCGTCAATGCAGCCGAGCCTCCGCTGCTCCCATTGAAAGAGTACAACGAACCGCTCAGCTTGTCCCTTGCGACCACCAACGATCCTTTGGAAATCTTCCATTGAGAATTCCCAAACGTTGTAATAAACCTTTCGTTGTCTAGCTGACTTGTGGAAATCAAGCTTTTCTTCAAATCAGGAATATGACGAGCATTCTTCAATTTGATTTGACCACCTCCCGACGGTTGCAAGATGATCGTCCATTTTCCAACGATCTTACACGATTCACCGTTTCCCACCGTCACATGTCCAAGATCGCCCTGAACATACTCGCTAAAGTGGTGTCTGCCCGAAGTGCAATGAAAAGAAGCCCCTGAATCTAGGAACCAAGTATCCGCCTTTGTATTATCGTTCGCCGATAGACAAAGACCTTGTTCCCCTTGTTCTTGTGTAGATACCACATTCGCTTCCTTTTCATCCGTCTTCTCATCTGAGCCTTTCTTCGGAAGCCTGCATTCACTTCTTCTGTGGCCATTCTTTCCGCAATTCCAACAGGCGCCTTGGATTTTTCCTTGAGATTTACCTCGGCTTTTAGACTTGCCCTTTTTCCACTTCCCCATTTCTATTGTTCTGCCACGATTCTCCACCGAAAGTGCAGAAGTTCCAGAACTCCCACTCACGGACTTTCTTCGCATCTCATCGTTTAATATGCAGCTTACCGCATCATTAAACGTGAGAATCCCCGAGATAGAGTTGCTAACCGCCATTACTAGGTTCTCCCAACTCTCTGGCAACGAACATAGGAACAGTAGGGCTCGAATCTCGTCTTCAAAGATGATTGAAACGGATTCAAGTTGGCTTGTCACACTGTTGAATTCGTTCAGGTGCTCTATCACCGAACCATTCTCCACCATCTTCATGTTGAAAAGCTTCTTCATCAAAAATATTTTATTTGATGTCGATGGCTTCTCATACAACTTCGCTAACGTCGTCATTAGCGCCTTAGTTGTTTTCTCCTTTGAGATATTAAAGGCCACCTGCGGAGTCAACGACAATCTGATCGTCGCTAAGGCTTTCCTATCCAAAAGGTTCCACTCCTCATCGGTCATCTTCTCGGGCTTTTCTCCTAGCAACGGAAGATATAGATCCTTTTGGTATAGACAGTCTTCTAACTGCATGCGCCACCAACCGAAATTGTGACCATTGAATTTCTCGATTCTTATCTTATCCTCTGCCATCTTTCGTCTGTATCGCAGCAAACTCGACTTCCTCCTAGATCTGAACCAACGCCTTCAAAACTACAATCTAAGAAAGTGGGGAAGAGGACACAAGCGTCGTTACCCACCGTTACCTAGATTATAGAATCGAAGAACCCTAGGTTCTCTTAACCTTGCTCTGATACCAGTTGTCGGGGGCGGAGCCCGCAAGCGACGCGTACACAACACAACTTGGGTGCCCATTCTAACCCAAAAGCCCGTGTTGAGTTTGTGTGACTCGTATAGTCCCACATCGGGAATTTACAAAGAAGTTGATGTGTATATAATACAACTTGGACCTCTACCTAAAAGCTCGGGCTTTTGGGTTAGAATGGGCACCCAAGTTGTGTTGTGTACGCGTCGCTTGCGGGGCTCCGCCCCCGACAAATGGTATCAGAGCCTGGTTTGTTCGGGAGAGGGGTGGAGCATGATGTGGGGAATGGTTGAGTGCTTGTTGTTGAACACCAGTGTTGTACATCACTGAAGAAAGGTTGTGAGTACAACGGCTTCCCACTGGGTGTTGAAGCGCCTGTAAGCCTGGTATGTATACCGCCGATGTTGTATGCCACCTACAACGGTGCAGGCGGGTATGTACGATACAAGTCAAGCTCGGGAATGTTGAGTTTGTGTGACTTGTATATTAGTCCCACATCGGGAATTTGAATGAAGTTGATGTGTATATAATGTAACTTGGACCTCTACCTAACAGCTCGGGCTTTTGGGTTAGAATGGGCACCCAAGTTGTGTTGTGTACACGTCGCTTGCGGGCTCCGCCCCCGACAAATGGTATCAAAGCCTGGTTTGTTCGGGAGAGGGGTGGAGCGAGGAAAAAAATATTGATGTCGGGTATGGGTTGAGTGCTTGTGTTGAACACCAGTGTTGTACATCACTGAAGAAAGGTTGTGAGTGCAACGGGCCATTACTTGGTGTTGAAGCGCCTGTAAGCCTGGTATGTATACCGCCGATGTTGTATGCCACCTACAACGGTGCAGGCGGGTATGTACGATACGAGTCAAGCTCGGGATTGTTGAGTTTGTGTGACTCGTATAGTCCCACATCGGGAGTTTAAGGGGAAGTTGATGTGTATATAATGTAACTTGGACCTCTACCTAACAGCTCGGGCTTTTGGGTTAGAATGGGCACCCAAGTTGTGTTGTGTACGCGTCGCTTGCGGGCTCCGCCCCCGACAAATGGTATCAGAGCCTGGTTTGTTCGGAAGAGGGGTGGAGCATGATGTGGGGAATGGTTGAGTGCTTGTTGTTGAACACCAGTGTTGTACATCACTGAAGAAAGGTTGTGAGTACAACGGCTTCCCACTGGGTGTTGAAGCGCCTGTAAGCCTGGTATGTATACTGCCGATGTTGTATGCCACCTACAACGGTGCAGGCGGGTATGTACGATACAAGTCAAGCTCGGGAATGTTGAGTTTGTGTGACTTGTATATTAGTCCCACATCGGGAATTTGAATGAAGTTGATGTGTATATAATGTAACTTGGACCTTTACCTAACAGCTCGGGCTTTTGGGTTAGAATGGGCACCCAAGTTGTGTTGTGTACACGTCGCTTGCGGGCTCCGCCCCCGACAGGATAATCAAGCTTAAGATAAATTTTATATCTAAGTCTTGAAAAAATAAAAATAAAAATTAAAAGAGTTTCTAAAATTTAAAGCCACCCATTTTCTCATGAGACCCAGCCCATATTATAGGGATCCCTGTTTTGGCCCATTTCATTTTTCACTTTAAGTCGAATAAAATGGGCAAAAACAGAGAAATCTTCACTTTCAAGCCTCTTCAATTCTCTACTCGTTTCACAAACCAAAGGCAAATAAACCAAATCTGACATTCCATTGGGATCTTCATACATCTAGTCTTCTACATTTTTTTCACGTATCTTTCCTTTACTCATTGTCATGTCCCTAGTTCTGATGCCTCCTTCATCGATAACCATGCTCAACGCAACTTCGGTTAATCCGAAGAAGATAGAGATCAAACATGAAGTATCGGAGGTCGACCTTCTTGGCTCTTTTAGTAAAGAGCTTGTGGATGTTGATGGTCAGGGCAAATGTGAGTGGTTGAGATCTCAAATCCTAAGGGCCAAAGCGGAATTTGAATCTCCGTTTGAACGATGGAGGATTACTTATTCGGGGCATACGGCATCAGGGAGGTTCTTGAAATTCGTCGAGGAGTTCATTCAAGAACATGTTCTCCCATTCTATTCTTAGTATTTGATTGTAGCAGCTCCATTCGTTACATAATGATTGCCTATATATATATATATATATATATATATATATATATGCGCTTATTTGCAGTATGCAGTTTAGGGACTGTTTGGCAAAAGAAAAGTGATGGAAAATAAGGATAGTAGGCAAACTAAAAGAAATCACTTTCCATAACAAGCACTTTCTTTTCGCTTTCCGTATGAAAAAATGTGTTTGGTTTGAAATAAGAAAGTAGTAAGAAAGCTGAGCTAAACAGTGATGTGTAATATTTTATTTTAGCAATAAAAATTCCTTAGAGACAAAAAAATTAGTTTGGATTTCAAAATGATTTTAGTTTAACTTTCCATCGACTTTCTACCTTTTTGGATGGTGAGAAAAAACCGGTGAATGACTTTCTAAATCCTATCTGGAAGAAAAGTGAGCCCACTTTCCATTTTATACTTTCTAATTGCCAAACACCAAAAATAGTGGAAAATGAATCACTTTCTTTTTACTCATATGCTTTCCACTTTACTTTCTTATTGCTACACCATCTCTAATGGAATTGTTTACAATTTATAAAACTTTTTAATATTTGTTTAAGAAAATAATTTAGTGTAATTTATCCTACGCACATATTTTCACTTGTACTCACATTGTAATTGAATTGCATTCTTTCTTTCCTTTTCGACACAATTTACCCCCATCACCGAGAGATAGCTATGTGGGCCTGTACACAACCAAAGTAATCCAACAATCAGCCCAACACATTAAACGCTCATGGGCTCAGGTCCAATGGAGGCCCTCCTCTTCGTTGGATCCGGCTCCACCGCGGCCATCAAGCGCCTCCAAGAAGTGATGGGCATCAACGTCCCCTCCACCCTCTGATTAACAGTCCTCAACCACCTACCGATATCCGATCGTTCGGTCGTGTTCCTGGTCCCGTATTAACACCACTCGAATTTGCAATCCTGGTGCCACAGCTTGGCCCAAGTGGTCGAGATCGGGCTTGATGAGTCCCAATGTATTGAAAAACAATGACTCACATAATTTTACCATGGTTAGAACCAACATAAGGTTGTATTTAGTTAACAATTAGATTTTGGTTGTTGGTTTTCGAAATAGTTATTTTTTATTGTTGTTTTAAAAAATATGAGATTTGTAGCGGTTGTATATCAAAAAAACTCTTAAAATATATCATAAAGATTCATGTAATTAAGTGCGCATGTGCAAGAAGGCTAGTTATTATCTCTACTATATTAATGCCGGAGGAGGGGCGTATGGAGCACGTGTAAAAGAAATACCTATATTTTTCTGCAATGTCAGCAATGTTGATGTGTTAAAAATTAGTAATTTCGATTTATATTATACTTGAAATAAAAAACAAAATATAAAGGTTTTGGGTTATTGTTACTATTCATCAATAACAAACTCCTAAGATTTTAGGTTCCCATAATCTATGTAACTGATGGAGCTCCTTTTCGGGCCTCCGTCAGATATTGTCTTCCGTTGATCTCGCGGTGAACTTAGCTGATTATCCTTCGTTGCGTGTGGGTCTCAATGGGTTTTTGGAGGAAGAGGTGAGATGAAGAAGTTGTTGCCGAGCACCTGCAAAGAAGTCCCGGGATGGTTTGGTACCACCGAGGACCCTCCCACGGTCAAGTTAGCGATGAGATCCGAGCAGAGTAACGGTATAAAAGTGTCTAAAAAAGGCTTACTTGACCCCTCTGTGATGGGGGTTTATATAGCGACGGCAGCACGCAGCAGCAGGCACGGGAATCTCGCCGGCAGTTACGCTCCCGACGTCACGCCCGCGTAAAGAGCGGATCACCCATTAATGGGGATCGTGATGGCGTGGAACGTGGGACGTTGCCGGCGGAGAATTCGCGCGGGGCGAGATTCGCGGAGCGGCGGTTACGCCCGGGAATAGGTCGGAAGGCCGAGGAAGACGTCCTCGGCAGGAGCTCGGGGACGAGCAAGGAGGCCGAGGAGTCTTGGTTCTAAGGTAGCTCGGGGGCGAGCTGAGAGGCCGAGAAGGCCAATTTGCAGGAGCCCCAAAGGGGGCCAGCTTGGGCTTGCTGGTCGGGCACGGGGTGGTGATTGAATACGAAATTTCTCGTTGTGTCGGTTTTGAGAAAATAGTATTTAGAAATCACAATCAAAAATTATTTGACCGCAATCAATAACGGTGTTGGATGTAGGCGTTAGTAAGTGCGGATCGTCCACAGGGAAAGTGTAATCGTTCGTCTTTCGAATTAGATGAGTCGAAACTTTAAGGAAAAGAAAAGAAAACAATTCATGATTTAAACTTGCATTTCAAGAAAGAGAAAATATCTAGATCTAAGAAAGCATTAAAATCAAGAAGTGGTAATTTGTGATGATTTCCAACCAACAATCAAGATTCGAAGTGTAGCTCGTAGGAGTAGATCGGATCTATAGATGTGATGAGATCTAATGATTTCATGTTCTTATCCTTTAACTAATTGATACTAGATCGATGATCATTCATCGTGGATTAAGGATCTTGCGAAGAAGCTAGGGTTTCCTCGTCTTATCCTTTATCCTTTCAATGAATCTCATTCAAATTCTAGCTTCTAGTCAATCAAATGATCAATCGTTGTTCCCTAGTTCCGAGTGAACACAATCAAGAAAGGATCATCCCGAAACTAGGTCATTGATCATTTGATTCACTAGAATTTACAATCGTTATAGAATTTAAGAATTGTAAAAAGATCTAAATCATCATCATTCTATTGATCGTCACAACTCCTACACGAGCGGAATTTACTCAAACATCATAATATCAAACGCAATCACAAATTGAGATCGAATCATAATGTTGAATCAAAGATAAGCAAGATATAAAAATTTCACCTTTATTTATCGACAAATTTCGTTACAACTCTCTTGAAATTTACAAAAGGTAGGAACTAGATCGTCGATTTCGGCTTGCTCGGCTCCTTGAGTCACGGATCGGCTTGGATCTTTTGCTCCGATGGAATCCGGCGTTGCTTGCTAAAGGTTGAAGGCTCTCTTGCTTGAATGGTACTCGGGATCTTGATCTTGATTTTGAATTGGAATTTGGCACAAGTCGTGTCACTCAACTTGTGGGTGAAAGAGGGAGAGATGAAGAATTGAACAACCTCACCCTAGATCTAGGCTCTTTTATATAGACCTCAAAATTCTAGATCTAGGATTGAAATTTGAATTTTCCCTCCACAAGTTAGTTAGCACAAGATTTGAATTTCCTTCCAAAAGTTTGTTAAGAGATCCTTCTAGAAATAGTTTGTTAAGCCGGGCCTTCTAGATGCGCCACGTGGAGAATCGGGAGTCTTCTGGAAGCTTGGGCGGTTACAAGAGCCACGTGTATGAAATTTGAAAGCATGATGACATCATCGAGCCGCGGTTCCGTGGCGCAAGCCAGCTCCCGCCGCGGAACCGCGACGGTTTTGAAGCCTTAGGGCTTGTAATTTTAGATGCTTGCTTGGGCTGATCTTTGTGGGCTTTTCTGATATGTTGATTTTCCAGATGAGTCCCTGATCACTGCCAGATCTCTTGCCTTTGAGTTGGCGTATTTTCAGCATTGTTTTCATAATTCTGGCTCGGTTTTCTGGACTTTCCTGCACAATTTCACGGGACAAGAGTTGCGCAATACAAGGATGATGCGATGCCATAATAAACACACAATTTCCCTAAAAGTGCCGGTTTTACAGTCTAACACATGCAATCTGGTATTTCAGAGATGTTTTGCAAATATGTGCAATATGATTACCGAACACTTCTAGATGAGTGCAAATGATAGGGAAATTGCTGTGTTAAAAATACAGTATTTTCGACTGATCAAATTCCCCCAAAGTTATTTTCGATCGTCTCGATCGAACAGTTTTATTAAAAAGAGAAGGAGAAAATAAAGAAAGAGAAAAACTAACCAGCACACTTTCGTAGGCAACACGATTGCACTGAGCACGTGCAACAAGCCTTTAAACCCCTAGGTGTCCCTAGTAGGAGGAGTGTTGTCTCCTGAGGGTTTTCAGCGGATTGCACCCACAAAATCCAATAATAAAAGGAAGATCATGAATATTATATTTAAAGAAAAGAATTGTAAAAGAAAAGCCTTGAAAATTAGGGTTTCCAACTAAGCTAGCTTTTCGGTTGTTATGAGCCCTATCTTAATGGTCATGAAAAGATGTCAGAAATCACGTCCTCCCTCAATAAAATATCGTCTTATTCTTCATTCCTATCTTTCTTCCAAACATCGATCATATCACCCTGCGTGTGTGTAAAGGACATCCCTACACCCGGAGAATTCAATTCAAGCTATCATACTCTTGCCCATCAGCCTCAGTACTTTTTAATTAATGAATATTTAGATGAGATTTGCTCACACACTTTCATGCGACCGTTAATACTTCTTGAGGTACTAACCGACCGATTACTCATGTGCTTGCTTATTTGGTGTATTTTTCTCGTCCTGCACCACCTTAGGCATAGCAGTGACTCCCAGACCAGTTGGCCTTAGGGCACTAGGTGAAGAGGCACCCTCGCTATAAATTTTTTATTGCCCTTGGCGATAACAAAACCAGTGTCCATTTTTCTCACCAATTTATATTTTCTTCATTTTTTTGTTTTTATTTCCTTCATACATCGGCTTTAAGACAAGAGCATTTCAAGGTATCCTCTACTATCCCAGGCTTTAAGACGTGTGTAAGTGCGAATAGCAGGGTATCAACGTTCAAAATGTTTGGCTTCCAGAATAGAAACTATTTTTCAGACTTATTTTTATCCTCAGATTAGTGACGTCCTTCATCTTACTAACCCTTGGGACAACGGCTCATAACTACTTATTACTAGTTCGTATAAGAAAACTTCTAATTTTCTTGGTTTTCTTAAATTTTTCTAATCTCACGGATGTAATTGTTCACTATCTAATCTTTTATTATCATAAATATTAAATATTTTGAAATTTTTTTTAAAATTTTTATGAGTTTTGAAAATTTTCGAATTTTTATGGATTTTGAAAATTTTTAAATTTTTATAGGTTTTAATGGGTTTTGAAAAATTATTTACAAAAAATGATGAACCAAAAGAAAAATATTTACACAAAATTTTTATGGGTTTTGAAATTTTTTGAATTTTTATGGTTTTTTAAAGAAATGTTTTGTGCTTATGCAAATGATATGCACATGATGCAAAACTAAGCACAAACCTCCCCCAAACTTGTTTTCAACAGTGTCTTCACTGTTGCCATCAGCTAAATCTTGAAAAACCTGTAAGCTTGGAAGGAATTTATTAGTGGGGGCAAAATATTTAAGTGAAGACCCTCCCCCAAACTTATTCTTGGCTCAAAATTTTTGTAAAAATTTTCTTTCTATGAGCCAGAAAAAAATGTCCCCCCAAACTTGAGTTATGCAATGCTAAGCTTTGAAAATCACATGAGGGGGTCAAGAATCATTGGTCGATGCCTAGCTTTGCAAAGACCGAAGATCAACACCAACCATTCGAAGATTTTATCAATGCAGTGCTCGGGTTGGTGGAAGAAGAAGTGGGGAAATGGTAAGGGGTGGAAGAGAGTGTGTGTGCGTCTCATCTTGGAGAGACGATGCAGTGAATGCGATGGATTACTCGCATTCTTTTTACAGTTCAGAAGAAGGGGTGGAGGTTCAATTTCAATGATTGGGACATGATCATCTCAATACCCGTGTCATTCAAAAATGCGAGTTTATCAGCGAAGATTTCCTCAATACCCCGATGAATAATGTCGTCACAAAGTGCGGGGTGATCTTCAGACTCTAAAAGCAGTTCATAATCAGTGTTAGTTGTTGACCCGGACATCTTGGTGGAAGAGTCCGTATGTGTATGATACATAGTTGGGTCAAACAATAACGTATGAAAAGAGTCAAGATCAGTATCATGAGGATCGTCAAATTCGCTGCTGTCGGCGTCCATTAAGTCGACAGAACATACCTGAGCAGTAGGTTCGGAGGGTACACTTCCCAACTTATAAATGTTCAGCTCTATTGACCTATTCCCGAAGGATAGGGTTATAGAACCATTACGACAGTTGATGATAGCGTTGGAAGTGGCCAAAAAAGGGCGACCTAAAATCACCGGAATTTGATTCCGTGGGTTCGCTACAGGCTGTGTATCAATTACAATAAAGTCCACAGGGAATATGAATTTCCCGATTTTTATTAACGCATTCTCCAGTTCACCCCTAGGTTTGGTGATTGATCGGTCAGCCATCTGGAGAGTGCAATGGGTTGGCTTCAACTCTCCGATACCTAGTTGCTCATAAACCGAGTATGGAAGCAAGTTAACACTAGCGCCAAGGTCTAGTAGAGCACGGTTGATGTGTTTTTCCTCAATAGAAATAGAAATAGTAGGATATCCGGGATCTTTACGTTTCCTCGGTAATTGTTGGGGGAAAGCCGTGTCTACAGTCTTTGCCATGAAAATTTTCTTGGGCACTTGAGTCTTCCTCTTCCTAGTGCACAAGTTCTTAAGAGTTTTCGCATAGGACGGAACTTGTTGGATGGCATCTAGGAGAGGGATGTTGATGTTAACTTGCTTGAACATGTCCATAATCTTCTCCATATGTGGACTCGATGTGTTAGCCCTTAACCGATTAGGATAAGGTGCTTTAGCAATAAGCGCTGGGTCCATCATAGGAGAAGGAAGTATGTGTGGCCCCGATCCCAAAATAGAAGTGGGGATCGTCTGTGGAGGAGTAGAAGAGGTGGGCTGAGGTGGCGAGCCTAGAGGGAAATAGAGAATAGGCTCGCGAGAAGGTGGTGGGGTAGAAGAATTGGGGTCAGAATTGGAAGTAGAAGTGGAAAGAAAGGTCTCAGCCGGGGTATCATCGATAGATTTTTCAATGTCATCAATCTCTTCCCCAACGTGATTGTCAAGCACTCTTCCAGATCTCAACGTGATTGCATCCACATGATGTGAATAGCCAGGATTTGGTAAAGGTTGAGCTGGAAGTTTCCCTTTCTCTCTTGCACTCATTTCAGCTTTTAATCGTGTAATTTCTTCTTCTATCGATTTAATAGTCTCGCTTTGGGACGCAGAGTTTCTCTTTATGTCATCAACGGAAGTTTTTATTGTCAAAAGCAAGTTCATGAATGAAGAGGATTCATCAGTACCGGTTAACTGCAAAGGATTAGACGGTGCAGGTGTGTTGACCGGATTTTGAAAATTTTGTGCTTGAAAGGGGTGCTGACTCAAATTAAGTGGTGGTTGCTATTGTGGTGGAGGGACCCTTTGGAATTGATTCAGATTTGGAACCGTGTTTTGAGATTGGGATTGGTTCCAAGCAAGATTCGGGTGATTCCTCCAATCCTGATTATATGTGGAAGAAAATGGGTCGTTTCCAGGTCTTTGTTGGTAAGCAGAATTGATATGACCTTGAAACAGAGAATTTCGTGGACATTCTTCCGTGAGATGTGAAGGATCAGAATAGCATCCACATACAGTTTTGGAGAGTGGCATTTGATTTAGGGCAGCAGCTAAAAATTTATTTTCCATAGCGTCGAATTTCTTGTGTAAAGCTGAAATTTCAGCTCTAACTCCTATGGAAATATCATTGCCATCCCTAGATGATTGACTCACACCCTCCCACTGTAACGATTTTTCAGCGAAATCTTCTAGGAATTTCCATACTTCCCCATCATCTTTGGTCATGAAGCTGCCTTGACACATGGATTCAAGGGTCTGTCTTGTGTTAGAATTAATGCCCTCATAAATGATTCGGCATAGTTCCCATCTCGGGATGTCGTGATGTGGACATTGGACTAACAGATCCTTGAAGCGTTCAAGACATTTTGAAAAGGTTTCATTTGGAAGCTGGGTGAATTGATAGATTTCGCTACAGACTCGAGCTGTTTTGTGATGTGGGTAAAATTTCTTAAGGAATGCTTTGACGAATTCGTCCCAATTTGAAATGGAATGTGCGGTAGTGTTATATAGCCACTTCTCGGCTAAATCGCACAAAGTGAATGGGAGAAGACGAAGACGCATAGCATCCACAGACAACTGTGAAATACCCATCAGTGCGCATACATTTTCAAATTTCGTGATAAACACGTATGCGTCCTCAGACTCGAGACCGTGAAATTTTGGTAGAAGGTTGATGTATTGGGGTTTAATCTGAAAATTTTCCCCGTTGGCTGGTGGAATGAAAAGACAGGTGGAAAGTGGGCATCGTGTAGGATAGCACCTCTCCTGAAGAGAGATGCGAGGTGCATTCTGCGCACCAACGGAAGGCGGCAGGGTAGTGGAAAAGAAGTTCGATGGAGACGGATCCATCGATGTGGGTGTGGTGGTGGGTAAAAGAAAGGTAAATGGAGAAATACCGACTTTGGAGTCGATAAAGGGTACGCGGACTAAACGGGCACTAGAATCCCGTGTCCAGCCTATCTTGCACTAAAAAGGGTTAGTACAAGTGGCAGCGTGATTTATAATTAGGGGAAATGAAGTGAATGCGGTGTTTGTTTTGAAAAATGATACGGATTTTGAAAAGATGATGCGATCACAACAAATGCAACAAGCAACCCTAAAATTTATGGTCACCTAGGTCAAAGCTCTAGACCGCTCCTAACTTCCAAAAGACAAGTCGCAAGATAAAATCCTCCACTGCCTCTTTGTTTCTCCTGTGGCCAGGTAAGTGCCAGGTAAGTGGGAGGTTCTCCAGTACGTAAGTAGTGGGCCTAATTAAGTAACCACTAGCCTTCGACACACTTTCCTTAGACACCACAAAAGAAACGCGGATAAGCAATGAATTACCCACGGCCTTCTCTTGTCCTAAGTGAGCGCGACGGTCCTTAGAGTCATCTCTAGATTTCTTTTAATTAATGAGGGTAAATGCGAATGCAAGTTTGTGATTTTCGGGGCTTAGGATGGGTAATGAACTCCCCACCTAATCTGGATTTGGTCTTTGCCCCTTAATGTCCGTATTAATTATGCAAACAACCACAAAATCAAAATATGCACAATTTAATTTTGCTTTTGCGGCGCTGCGATTATTTGCAAAGAAACCTGCAGCAAGTTGTTATTTGGAGTAGAGGAGGTAAGAGATAAGAAAGTGTAAAAGTATACCTGAAATTTTTGTACAGAGAAGAGGTAGTCCCACCACGGAACCGCCGCAGAAGGTAGGTATATGCCGCGGAATAGCGGTCTGGTGAGGAGATCACTGCACACAATTTCTTACAAAGGCTTCTGTTCACTTACAAAGCTCTATGGAATGCTCTGAAATTTTTTTCCACAGCTCCAATGATTCCAGATTTCCTCGCAAGAAATCACAACAACTCGTATTAGTGTTTGCGTGAATTTTGATTTAAAAATTATAATGAAATAAACTTTTCAACTCAAATTTCAAAATACGAACAATTAGCGCACAATCCCCGGCAACGGCGCCATTTTGATTGAATACGAAATTTCTCGTTGTGTCGGTTTTGAGAAAATAGTATTTAGAAATCACAACCAAAAATTATTTGACCGCAATCAATAACGGTGTCGGATGTAGCGCTTAGTAAGTGCGGATCGTCCACAGGGAAAGTGTAATCGTTCGTCTTTCGAATTAGATGAGTCGAAACTTTAAGGAAAAGAAAAGAAAACAATTCATGATTTAAACTTGCATTTCAAGAAAGAGAAAATATCTAGATCTAAGAAAGCATTAAAATCAAGAAGTGGTAATTTGTGATGATTTCCAACCAACAATCAAGATTCGAAGTGTAGCTTGTAGGAGTAGATCGGATCTATAGATGTGATGAGATCTAATGATTTCATGTTCTTATCCTTTAACTAATTGATACTAGATCGATGATCATTCATCGTGGATTAAGGATCTTGCGAAGAAGCTAGGGTTTCCTCGTCTTATCCTTTATCCTTTCAATGAATCTCATTCAAATTCTAGCTTCTAGTCAATCAAATGATCAATCGTTGTTCCCTAGTTCCGAGTGAACACAATCAAGAAAGGATCATCCCAAAACTAGGTCATTGATCATTTGATTCACTAGAATTTACAATCATTATAGAATTTAAGAATTGTAAAAAGATCTAAATCATCATCATTCTATTGATCGTCACAACTCCTACACGAGCGGAGTTTACTCAAACATCATAATATCAAACGCAATCACAAATTGAGATCGAATCATAATGTTGAATCAAAGATAAGCAAGATATAGAAATTTCACCTTTATTTATCGACAAATTTCGTTACAACTCTCTTGAAATTTACAAATGGTAGGAACTAGATCGTCGATTTCGGCTTCGCTCGGCTCCTTGTGTCGCGGATCGGCTTGGATCTCTTGCTCCGATAGAATCCGGCGTCGCTTGCTAAAGGTTGAAGGCTCTCTTTCTTGAATGGTACTCGGGATCTTGATCTTGATTTTGAATTGGAATTTGGCACAAGTCGTGTCACTCAACTTGTGGGTGAAAGAGGGAGAGATGAAGAATTGAACAACCTCACCCTAGATCTAGGCTCTCTTATATAGACCTCAAAATTCTAGATCTAGGATTGAAATTTGAATTTTCCCTCCACAAGTTAGTTAGCACAAGATTTAAATTTCCCTCCAAAAGTTTGTTAAGAGATCCTTCTAGAAATAGTTTGTTAAGCCGAGCCTTCTAGATGCGTCACGTGGAGAATCGGGAGTCTTCTGGAAGCTTGGACGGTTACAAGAGCCACGTGTATGAAATTTGAGAGCATGATGGCATCATCGAGCCGCGGTTCCGCGGCGCAAGCCACCTCCCGCCGCGGAACCGCGGCGGTTTTGAAGCCTTATGGCATGTAATTTTAGATGCTTGCTTGGGCTGATATTTGTGGGCTTTTCTGATATGTTGATTTTCCAGATGAGTCCCTGATCACTGCCAGATCTCTGGCCTTTGAGTTGGCGTATTTTCAGCACTGTTTTCATAATTCTGGCTCGATTTCTGGACTTTCCTGCACAATTTCACGGGACAAGAGTTGCGCAATACAAAGATGATGCGATGCCATGATAAACACACAATTTTCCTAAAAGTGCCGGTTTTACAGTCTAACACATGCAATCTGGTATTTCAGGGATGTTTTGCAAATATGTGCAATATGATTACCGAACACTTCTAGATGAGTGCAAATGATAGGGAACTTGCCGTGTTAAAAATACAGTATTTTCGACTGATCAGGTGGCCTGATCGGTCCCTGCGGGCCCATTCTTCTGAGTTCTGGGACACGTCACCTGCTACGTGTCATGATCTTGGGGGTCGCCAATATCGAGCACTATCATTAGCCCCCCACTCTTGTCCCGACCAGATAGTGGTCGGGCCAGGAGTGGACTGCCGGGCCTCCCGAGATGAGATCCCCTCTATGGTTTCGTCGGGACGAGTTCTCGGGCCATCGGTTGTCTTTTCCGCCCGCGAATCAGGGTGAGATCTCTGCATTTAAAGAAGGTGCGCCGGTTCGTGCGCTCTGCAGTCGAAGCGACGGCCCACGTGTCGAGCGTCGATTAGCCGAAGCGATGGCCCACGTGTCGAGCGTCGATTAGCCGATGCGACGTGCGCTGGTCTGTGGCGTCTGATGGGACTCGGTCCAGCGCTGGGCCGCCACGTGGAACGATCGGAGCCGCTGGGCGCGAGGAGCCCTTTCGGCGGGAGACGATGGGCGCCGTTGGATGTGGCAATAAATATGGGTGGGGTCCTCTCTAGGGCCCTTACTCTTTCATATTTTCCACTCTCAAGCCCCAGCTGCTTGGGGCTCGTCTCCCTCCTTTCGTTTCCAACCTTTGGAGAATTTCTTTCCCAGGTTAGATGTCTTCCTCTGTAGAATCAGTAGACGTTGTAGGAGTAGATGCTAGGGTCTCTTTAAATGTTTTTGAGTCTCCTCGGGGAGCAGAGGTTGGGCCCTCTTCCCGGGGCCGTGAGGCGGGGGCCGCCTCCAGGGAGGAGGAGGAGGCGGATGTGTCCACCAGCACCTCGTGCTGGGTGAGGCATGAGGACGAGCTCGCCAGTGCTCGGGCTCGCTTCCACATTCCCCCGCGCTACACGCTCCGTCTAGCCGAGGAGGGAGAGATGGCATACCAGGTACGGGGCAGGGAGATTGCCCTGTATTTGGAAGCTTTTTGGGGCGGAATGCGCCTGCCCTTCTCTCATGAGGTCATCGCCGCTCTGAATTTCTTCGGCTTGGCCCCCGGCCAGTTAGTGCCGAACGCATGGAGGATCCTCCTTGGGTTCTTGATCCGCCTGAAGCTGCAGGCGGTTCCTTTCAGTCTCTCCCTTCTTGATTCCTCCCTCGCTTTCAAGAGTCACCCTGGTGGTCGAGCCGGCGACCCGAGATGGGTTTACTTTACTTTTAGGAGGCGGCCCAGGGTCGCTGCTTGGACCGGGGTCGTGGCCTTTCCCTCCTCCATTCATGATTGGAAAAAGAAATTTTTCTTCGTTTCCCCTCTCGAGGGCGAGGACTGGCCGGTGCCCACCAAGTGGTCGAGGGAGAAGTGTCTTCCGGGGAACCTGTCCGATGACCCCGCCGCGGTGTGAGTGGCGTCATGGGAGCCGGTCCCTCGACATGACGTGCTACTGCCCGAGAGGGTTTTGAGCTGGGCCGGGCTTAGCCCCGTCGAGTTCGTCGGTAAGTTAGGCTTGCTTTTTGGGTTTACATTTTACTCGTGTCACTGATCTGTTGGGTGTTCATTTTATGCAGGATCCATGGACTTCGTCTCTCTCCGAGATGCTATGCGCTAGCCGGGGGCGCCAGCTAGGACCGGGGGCGCCAGCTCTTCTCGGGCGCCAGCTCTTCTCGGGCGCAGCCCGCTCCGGCTCCTACTGCCCCGGAGGCGGCGCCTCGAGGACGCTCGGTGGTGGATCCCGCCCCGGGCCCCAGCAGAGCATCGGGTCGGAAACGGGCCCTAATTCTGGAGGACATGGCCTCGGAAGAGGAGATCGGCTCTCCCTCGGAGCCGCTTAAGAAGAGTTCCCGGAGACCCTCCCGGGGCCGGTCCTCGCCGACCGTAGTGGAGGAAGGGGGGCTCCGGTTCGCGGTGTTGTCGGGACTGTCGGTTGCGGACAGCCTCCTGCACGAAATAGAGACCTCGGCCGGGGGTCGAGTTCCTGGAGGGCCCAGCTGGCGTCGATCGCTCAGGAGTCCGTGCAGGTAAGCCCCAGTTCATCGTGAGGTTCGGTGCCCTTTTCTGTTTTCTGACCTTTTTGTGTCTTCCCAGGTTCTCCAGCACGTGGCCCTCGCCTTCTGCTTGGAGACCGAGGTGGTAGCCCCGGCGTTGGAGGCCGCGGGTCAGCTCGCCTCGCTACAAGAAAGCTCCAGGCGAGAGCAGGAGGCGATGTCGGCGAAGATCGCCGCCCTGGAGGGCGAGGTGGTCGCCGGGAAAAAGGAGGTCGCCCGGCATCGCGAGGCCGCCGTGATCGCCGAGGGCAAGTTCGAGGACTCCCAGGTGCTTTCCGGAAACCTGAAGAGGACGGTGAAGGCCCTCCGAAAGGAGCTGGGGGCGGCGGCAAAGGCGTTTAAGTCGGCTGAATCGAGGGCCGTGGCGGGTTATAAGGGGTCGAAAGATTTTTATAACGACCTGGCCGTGGCCACGACCCGCATTTGGCACGACGCCCTCGATGCCGTCAAGTCCCGGATGCCGGGTTTCGACGACGCGGATCTCCGGGCTGAGTTCCCTCTCGTAGGCGCCGACAAGTAAGGGGAAGGGGTTCCCGGCGAGGAGACGGTCGAGGACCCAGCGCATCAAGTGGTGGAGGTCGAGGACCCCGGGGTCGCGCCCGGCCCCGAGGTGTAGAGCCCCCGTTCTCCCATCTTCAATTTGTTTTTCTTTTGAATTTTGTAAGGCCGGGGAGCCCCAAAAATACCCTTTGTAAAAAAACTTTTGTCTTTGGCAGTAGTAATGAAGTTTCTTTTTTCCTCGGCTCCATAGAATTGTGTTCTGCGTTTTGTTTGTGAAGAATGCCCTTGGAATATCTTTTGTCTGTATCGTTGTGCTTTTATGTCAGGTTGGCCATCTGTCTAGCGATTGTCCGTTGAGTTGTCCGCGATCACTTGCCGACGAGCACTTCTGAGGAGGCATCTCCCTGGGCCCCGGAGTCGAGGGAAGATCGTTTAGACTTGGACAGACCTGACGCCCCTCACTGGGGTCTCGGGTCCTCCACGACCACAAAGCATCTCTGATTCCGAGCATTGGTCACCATCCGGGGTTGACTGGGTAAGGTAGCTGCCTCGTCACCCCTTGCAAAGGCTTGGTGCTTCCGGGCGTGGTGGTAGGCGACTACCAGCCGAAGTTTTTACCGAGCAGGGTAGCTGCTCGTTTGCTTCTTGTGAGGGCTTTGATCCTTCGGACGGTTGTGGTAGGAAGCTATCAGCCGGGGACAGCTGAGCGAGGGCCCGGCTGCCATCGAGAGGACTTTGGTCCTTGGCACGGGAAGAGCTATAGGGATATAAGAAGCCTACCAAGGACCCTTGGCCGGGCGGGGTTATTGTCCGGTGCCTCTTGGCGAGGGCTTTCGTCCTGAAAGATAGCCGAGCGAGGGAACCTCGGGCTCGACTGCCTCTGGGAGGGCTTTTTGATCCTCGGCGTTGTGGCAGGGAAGCTCCTCGCCGGGGATGGCCGAGCGAGGGGGCCTCGGGCTCGACCGCCTATGGGAGGGCTTTTTGATCCCCGGCGTCGTGGGTCAGTGACGACCAGCCAGAGTTTTTACTGAGCAGGGTAGCTGCTCAGTTGCCTCATTGGTTTCGAGTGAATAAGTATTGCAAACCCGTGTTTTTTGGCTATTTTTAGTGAAAAAACGTCTTGCGAAGGCTTTGATCCTTCAGGACGGGGACCGAGCAGGGTTACTGCCCAGTGCCTCTTGGCGAGGGCTTTGATCCTTGTCGGTTGTGGTAGGAAGTTACCAGCCGGGGATAGCCGAGCGAGGGCCTAACTGCCTCCGGGAAGACTTTGGCCCTTGACGCGGGAAGAGCTATAAGGCTGTAAGAAGCCTACCAAGGACCCTTGGCCGGGCAGGTTACTGTCTGGTGCCTCTTGGCGAGGGCTTTTGTCCTGAAAGATAGCCGATAGAGGGAACCTCGAGCTCGACTGCCTCTGAGAGGGCTTTTTGATCCCCGGCGTTGTGGCAGGGAAGCTGCCCGTCGGGGATAGCCGAGCGAGGGGACCTCGGGCTCGACTGCCTCTGGGAGGGCTTTTTGATCCCTGGCATTGTGGCAGGGAAGCTGCCCGCTGGGGACGACCGAGCAGGGAAGCTGCTAGGTTGAATCTTGTCGTGGCGTGTCCCGACCGTTCAGCTACAGGCGTGGGGAATGGGAACGGTCGGGGCAACGGCGTGCGTAGCTGGCCTATTGAATGCGGGGGAAGGCGAAGCGCTAGGGGCGTGTCGCTTCGATTCCACCGGAGGAGGCCCAGAACGAGGGGTTCTTCAAGTTCCCCCCGATCCCGCGTCAGGCCGCGAAGCGAACCCGGGGCCCCTACTGCGCTTTCCACCGGGTACTGGACCACGCCACGGAGGACTGCAAACAACTGAGAGACTACATCGAAGAACTTATCCGGTCTGGGCACCTCGCTGCCTACCTGAGGGACAAGCGGCAGACCGACCGCGAGCAGGAGCAGCATCGCCCTCCCACCGACCTGACCATCGGTCAGATCATGCTTGCTTCAGCGGACGGCCAACCCGGAGCTCAGGGAGCTCCATGCCCTATGCCAGGCGCGGGGGCAGACAGTCGTTCTGGGTCTCCTCCAGCAACACCGCGAGGGAGACGTTGAGGGGGGTATACTCCTGGAACTTCGGGTGGTAGGGCTGCTGACGCTCCGGCTTCTCCTCCCGAGCCCTCTTCTTCTGGTCGGGCCGTTCTGCCCAGGGAAGGGTAGCGTTCACCTCGGATTCCAGCTGGACCTCGTGCTCGGTCCACGCCTTGACCTCGTCCATGGTCTTAGGTTGCGCCAGCGCGAAGGAGCGTAACCATTCCTTGTGCCTCAGACCGGATCTGAGTGCCATTATGACGGTTTCGTCTCGGTGCTCGGGCACCTCGAGGAGGGCGTTGTAGAAGCGGGTAATGTATGCCTTGAACGTTTCATTGTCCCCACTCTTAACCGTAAAAAGGTAGTCTACCGTGCGTTTCTGTCGACAGTTCCCCACGAAATGGCCGAGGAACTGAGTAGCCAGCTCGTCGAAGGTCGAAATCGAGCGGGGCTCGAGCCCCCGGAACCAGTCCCGACCTGTGCAGATGAGGGTGGCCGGGAAGGCCCTGCACTGGGCGGCGTTGGAGTGATCCTGAAAGCTCATCCCCGCGGTGAAAGCGTCCAAGTGGTCCTTCGGGTTGGTTTTCCCGTCAAACAGAGAGACCTTTGGGGGCTTGTTGCGCGAGGAGATGTGGACGGCGAGCAGTTTCTCGGTGAACGGCTTCGTGAGCGAGTCGGAGGCGTACTTAGCTCCGTCGCTCGAGAGGTGAGCTTCTCGGCGCATGCCCTCGATCTTCTTCTCGAGGGTGTCGAGCCGACCGTGGTACCCCGGGGAATCGGTGCCTCGGGATCTCTGGCCCCCGCTGTGGGTGACCTGCGTTCGGGAGCGTTCCCGGTTCTTCTCAATGAGGTGCCTCAGGTCCCGGGGTGAGGTAGCTCTTGAGCCGCCTGGGCGGACCTCTTCTGTGCGGCCCCGCCGATGAGGGTCTGGCCCACCACGCCAGTGGACAGGCGAGGTGACTGACATCTCCTCAGGGGGATAGGGGTCACAAGGAGGCTCGAGGCGAGGCGTCCTGGCGGCAGATCTCGGTGTCGAGCCCTGGGGCGCCCAATGGGCCTCAGGGAGCACCGGTTCGAGAGACCGGCGGCCAGGGGACGCAGCTTGTTGGTGATCGGCCGTCCAGACAGGGACAGAGCCTTCTGGAAGCGGTGGAACGGCGGTCTGGGGCCTGGGCGCGGCCGTTTGGGTGCGGACGAGGGCCTCCACGAGGGATTGCGGGCGATCTATCCGGCCTGCGAGGGCGTTAATGACCGTCATGGGAGGAGGTTCGTCCCCGCCTTCAGTGAGTGGAGGACGGCGGCTGGTACCGGGATCTCCAGGATGGTCATTTGCCATGAGGGTGGAGATAGGAAGGCCAACTTTGTATTTTGTGGAGTTAGATTCCCACAGACGGCGCCAACTGATGGAGCTCCTTTTCGGGCCTTCGTCAAATGTTGTCTTCCGTTGATCTCGCGGTGAACTTAGCTGATTATCCTTCGTTGCGTGTGGGTCTCAATGGGTTTTTGGAGGAAGATGTGAGATGAGGAAGTTGTTGCCGAGCACCTGCAAAGAAGTCCTGGGGTGGTTTGGTACCACCGTGGACCCTCCGACGGTCAAGTTAGCGATGAGATCCGAGCAGAGTAACGGCATAAAAGTATCTAAAAAAGGCTTACTTACCCCTCTGTGATGGGGGTTTATATAGCGGCGGCAGCAGGCGCGGGAATCTCGCCGGCAGTTACACTCCCGACGTCACGTCCGCGTAAAGAGCGGATCGCCCATTAATGGGGATCGTGATGGCGTGGAACGTGGGACGTTGCCGGCGGAGAATTCGTGCGTGGTGAGATTCGCGGAGCGGCAGTTACGTCCGGGAATAGGTCGGAAGGCCGAGGAAGACGTCCTCGGCAGGAGCTCGGGGACGAGCAAGGAGGCCGAGGGAGTCTTGGTCCTGTGGTTGCTCGGGGGCGAGCTGAGACGCCGAGAAGGCCAATTTGCAGGGGCCCTAAAGGGGGACAGCTTGGGCTTGCTGGTCGGGCACGGGGTGGCCTGATCGGTCCCTGCGGGCCCATTCTTCTGAGTTCTGGGACACGTCACCTACCACATGTCATGATCTGGGGCGTCGCCAATATCGAGCACTATCAGTAACTCTTCTCATTCTCACGTTCGTTCGCAACTCTCCAACCAATTCTTTAAAAATCTTTTCAGTGATGTCAAATATACAATCGCGCATCACATGTGCAAGATAAGTATAATCCAAATTCCACATGGAGATTTATAACAATACTTTCATGAATGGCACATCTTTAGTTGCCATAGGTAAGGTAAAAGTGGGTTCGGTTTGACCGGAACAGGATATGACCCGACCCAGCTTTTTCGGTTTTTTCGGGTTATTTGGACATCCAATACCTTTCCAATCCCAATCAGTTGGATTGAAGATTGGATTAAAAAAAATTCGGATTCGGTATGGTTTTAGTGTTAAATCCATCCGTTTGAACCCTAAATTAGGCTTGAACCAAATCGCTTTCTATATCCGATCCAACTCGATATATTAATAGACATCTGATTCTAAATATTATAAAATACATGTTATGATTTATTGTAGATATGTAGTTAGTGAAATTTTCAAGTGTCGTCTATAAATATAAATAAATACCCTGGATCAACTTGTTTCCAACACGAAGCCTGTCTGCTCAGATCGGGCATTGGAGCGGCTCCTCCGGAACCTGCACGTGCGGGCCGTGGGAAGCACGCGGGACAGGCAGCCCATCGTCTCATTCCTCGTGCATCCGGGTTGGACACGTGGCAGGCACCTGCACTGCCGTTTCGTGACGAAGCTGTTGAATGACTTGTTCGGGATCCAAGCACGTTGGGCTCCTCATGTGCTGGGCCCTACGGTCACGTGCTGTTTGTGATTGGGGGAGGTCAATCCAAAGCCATAAAAAATGCATCTTGAAAAGGTTAAGATATATAGTTTTAATTCTAGTCTAATATTTTATATATTTTGTATGATTATTTTCAGGATATTTACCAACAACAATCGTCCTGTTGTCTGTACCTTTTACGAGAAACCGTCTTATGGTTTTTTCTCTAACGAAAAACCATGCATGCAATACTAACGAAAAACTACCCTACAAGATGGTTTTTCGTTAAAACTATCAAAGTACAGGATGTTTTTTGGCTAAAACTATCAAATTACATGGTGGATTTTGGTGAATAACTCAATTTGGCGTAGTTAAAAATAAGGGATAGAAATGCCATTTTATGATATACTTAATGACATGGTGGTTTTTCGTTAATATTGCATACTTCAGAATGGTTTTTCATCACGAAAAAACCATATGATGGTTTCTCCTAAAAAGGTCAAATCACCGGATTGTTTTGGATAAATATCCCTTTCTATTGGTAAACTACACTAAAATACCCTATACTATCATGTTTTTCCACTAAAGTAAGTTAAAGTTATTTTATTATAGTAAAATATTTTAAGTGCTGCTTTTGAATGTATTTAAGTGAAAATTGCCTTTAAAAAACACCATTTAGAGTGGTTTTTCATTATCCAGTCGGAGCGGTCTGATGTATGCAATATTTGTGGGCAGAGAAAATTCTTTATATGACATGCTCCAGATTAGTCTCCTTTTCTTTGCAAAATATTGGTCAACAAGACCCGATACATTTATTAAATGCAAAATATAGCAATATAGGTATAGATTTGAAATAAAATGATTATGTGATACTTATTGCGGTTATTTCAAAGCAACTCCCCTTTAGTTTGGTGTAATATCCATAAACCTCCTTGTAGTTTTTCCGTCAGATAAAAAAATCTATAGCTGGCAATCATTGCCCAGCATCCCTGGCGGGTTAAATCCCACTTTTAAATGGCCATGAGATCTCAGGTGACCAATTAAAAAATTTTAAATCCACATTTTACCCTTTTCCTTCCTTATAACAGTAGCTTTTCTCTTTTTCTCTCATCTCCCATGACCGCTGCATTAGCAGCAGCAGCAATCTCATCATCCCCTCCTCTTCAGCCATCGCCACCTGCGGTCTCCCTCTCCTCTGCGTATCCTCCCGCCGCCGCATCCCCATCTCCTCCCGCTTCTACTTCTCCAAATCCAATGGATACCTCAGCAGCATGCAACCATCTTATCTTATCCATTTTTACTTTGCAGTATCATCCAGATGTATGCAAGGAGAACAATTGTGGTGTTCAATTCCATCATATCAATGAAGCTTATCATGTGAGTATTATTGCAAAATTTTTATAAAACTTTTGCGTAAGGGAACAGAATTTCTTAACTCCAATTCAACCCATTTCAAAATTTACAATTTGCAATAGCCAAAATTCTAATTCATGACTTTGAAGACTATATAAATCGGTAAAATGAAATCTATTTTGTGCATTATTCACCACATGTTCTACAACAAATTTTTGCCGACACATTTTCGTGCGTTTCAGATTGTGATGAGTTCATTGAATTGAGGACAACTGAGGAGGAGGAAGAAGAGTCACAATGGCAATAATATTGTGAAGACGCGGATGAGCCAATGAGAGGGATGTATGGGATATGTTGCAGGAATGGATGGGTTGGGAAGGAGTCGGCATTGGAGACTGCTCCTCTCATATCGACCCTTACATTTGAATTTTTTTTAATCTTTTACCTTAATTTGAATAAGATTTTAGAAATGAATCGTTTGAAAAGAAAAAAATTGGTTTCTTCATGGAGAAAAATTTAACTTCTGATGAGAATCCAATGTGTGTACATAAACCTGGTATGTAAATAGTATTGATGTTTTAATGGAAATGCGCAAATATTGTCTATGCTACTTCTCATTCAAGAAACTGGACAAAAATATTCAGAACACGGTCATTTGGACATTTATACAAACATCTTATAAGCACATATATTCAAACAGTTGCACAAAAATATTTTAATTACGATCATTTGGGTATTTACACAAACACCTTCCAAACACTTTCGTTTAGATAATTGAGCAAAGATATTCCAAACACTACCATTCATACATTTACATAAACATTTTCTAAGCACCATCATTCATCAACAAATATTTGTCTAAAAAAAACTTAATACTTTCACACATAGAAACATTTATCCAATAGTACAATATGAAGCAGCTGAAGCAATGGTGCCTTGACATCGACCACATTAGCCATCTCCAGGATCCTATACTCATCTTCATCCTCTTCTTGCTATAGCTGATTTGAGTGAGAACTTTTTATCCTGTGGTTGTTGAAAATGATCGAAAATTCGTCGAACAGGTTGTTGGTATGTAGTTAAACTGATGTATGAGGCTGAATCAGCTTGGGAATTACGTCAAACACCTGGTATATGGCTGTTGTTTGGGGTATATTGGGGTGATGGTGCGCTGTGGTAAGATTGATTGGGGGCAAAAGGATGGTTGTCGTGGTGACTCATATAAAAAATGGAATGAAGTGTTGTGGGTAATATTGTGGATAATATTTATGTGGTGGTGGTGGTGAGAGATTGTAATGATATTGAGGTGGTTGTGGATTTGAAATGTCTCGTGGTGAATAACAGTGTTGAGAAGAGTTTTGGTGAAATTCAGGCTGGGGTGATGTGTTTTTGTGGAGAGGTTGTTTGTGGCATTGCTTCGAATAGTTGATATGACATGACCTGTTGATGTTGTGGATGCTACTGCGATAGTTTCTTCATAGACTTTTCGAGAAACGTGCACTCTTCGAACACAAGCTAAGTCAGCAGCAATGGGGAGCAGCAGCAGTCTACTCTCTCCTAATCTTCAAACGGCTCATCGCTTCCTCTCTCACTCCACATTCTTCCTCTATTCCCTAAAAACAAAAAAGCAAAAAAAGTTAAAAATCCAATCCTTTTCTCATTCCTATATAAAATTCAAAGCTCATCTCTTTTCAATTCACCAAATCCAGCTTCAAAGCTTACTCCCAAATTCTCTGCTTCAATTCCAGTGGCGACTCAACGATGCCAAGCTCAAATTCGATCGCAGCTCAGCATCAAGACCGCATCTTTTCGAGATGGAGCAGCGCGCGAATCCCGACGTCGGCGGCGGCCTACCCAAACCACACCATCGACCTCCGGCGAGAGTACAACCGCTGTAATACCCTGTTCGCCTATAAATATCTTCCGTGTATTTATTATATTTTCCGGATTTTTCCTATTATTTTTACTTTTATATATTTTATTTATCCTAAATCCTTTTTCCTAACCCAATCCCAGCCCAAATCCCCAAGCCCGTTCCCTAACCCCACCCTACCCGACCCGACACCCCTGAGACCCGACCCGCTTCCCCACTCTCGTTTCCCCTCCTTCTTCTTCTTCTCTTTCCTTCTCTTTTCCCGCTTCTCCTTCGCGCTACCCCCACGATCCCGTCCTCGTCCCAACGTCCTCGCGTCCGCCCCGTGATGACCACGCCAGCTCCGCGACGACGACGCCCAACTTCCCATCCCAAACACTGTAAGACCAAGCCTTCCTTTCTCATCTCGTTCCATCTTCTTCCTCAACGGCTCTCCCCCACTCTCGCACTCATCCCCATGAGACTCACGCCTCTCCAACGTCACCACGACCTCGTCCATACCTCAACTGCTTTCTCAAGATCCCCTCGCCGCTCCTATTGTCTCTCTCTCTCTCAATCTCTCCTCCTTTCTCAAACTCACCAAGCCTCCCACTGCAAACCCTCATCGCTGGCAGCCCCATCTCCAACACCTTCACCACCGACCTTCCCTTCTCCTTAGACCGTGAGGACCCCCACCGCGACACCAAGCCCCTCCTCGAGCTCCCCCACAACCCGCGCCACAACCTCCATCGCCTCCACCACCTCTCTGCCGACACCACTACCCACAGCCACCACCGTGCCCTCAACCTCACCGCCGACGAGCCCCTGACCCCCACAACATCACCTCCCATCTCCTCGCCTCTAAGCTCCACCTCCTCGCACTGAGCCCCTCCTCCTCCAGGCAAAGAATCCACGATCCCAACCCGACTCCTCCTCTCACTGGCGAACCCATCTCTGCCTGAGCACCACCGACGAGCTCCTCTCGCCGCCAACCTCTGCTCACCGCCGCGACCACCTCTATGTCGTCTCCAACACCATAACCCGAGCCCCTGCCACTGTCTTCACCTTGCCTCGACCCCTCTTTCTCCCGCCGCCGGAGCTTCCCCAAACAGTCGTGACCTCCACCAATGAGCAGCCCCATAACTTTTCCTTCATCGCCGGCCGTCTCGTCACTACCTCGTGCCGTCGCAGGAGCCAAGCCCAAGCTGGTGTTGCTGCTGCTGCTTGCATGCGTCGTTGAGCTATGATCGTACCGTTGGTGTCGGCGTCATCATCACGGCCGTGTCTCCGATCACCTTTAAGAAAGTTAAACACTTGATGTACATGCTATCTATACACACACACACATACACATATAGTTTACATTTGTGCTATCTAGATCCAACTAATTACTGCTAATCATCTTGTTAATTTAACGTTGGCGCCTTCTAAAGGTTACTATCAGTGTTTAAATCAAGTAAGAAATTTATGAAATGATTTTCGTGTGGATGAATAAAAGAAACAAAAAATTCGTTGGAATATATCATATACATATATAGTCGAAGTGTTTGATGCGAATCTCATGAGAAAATAAAATCTAAAATGGCAGAACTCATGATTTTTAGACCCTAATACGGTTAACAAACACTCTGTAGAAATTTGGTGGTAAATCGATATCGTTTTCGCACATAAAGTGACGCCCTAATTTCAATACCAAAACTTGCGTTTTGCCGAATACTTGACATTGTTAAATTCATAATTAATTCCAGAAAAATCCACCCACAGTGTGCCTGGGTTCGTTGCGAAGGGTACTGCATAATATTTAACACGACGTGTAGGGTAGTGCATAATATTTAGACACATCCTCTGAACATCGAAAACAAAGAACTTACCTGACCTTGGACTGCAGTCTAGAGCAGGAACTTACCCTCGACATGCATTTATACACCTGAAACCTTAATTTTTAATTATGATAGTGTGCGGATCCAATTACTGCTGCGTAGACAATTGTTTTCCAGTATCATTTAGTATTTAAATCATATTTTAAACGGATGACATGTACGACAGATTTCTGTCATTTCAGCTTGCACCCTTCATCAGTAATCCGATCATAACTCCTAAACCAAGATGACTATTGTTAATCCGTCTGATACGTTGGAAACATAAGATAAATCTAAATATTATCTAACTGTAGCGTCGCCTCATTATGCTCCCAAAAGGGAGTAAAATGTGTTACGAAACGGACTTCCAGTTCAGAAATTGGATTTCCAGCAGAGAACACTTAAAATGAAATGACTATAACTCGTAAACCTAATACCCGTTTGACTCGAAACCAATTTTTCTGTACGGATAATTAAATATGTTGCTTACTCCTTTTATATCGTTTTGTAAAATTATACACGTGTGTGATTTTATGTGATTTTTCTAATCCAGTCGACACTGGTTACTCATATATATTCAGTAGCGCAATTACTATATCCCCATCATGTTGCATGGCCGATATACCCTTGTAAATAGTGTTCATTTGCATCGATAACCTAGTGACCGTATTACATTACCAAATGATAAATGTTAGTGATTGGATTGTGGCAGGTACATTAGTGTAAAAGCGTGATTGAATAAGTGAAAGTGGCACGTATTTGTACACAATTAGCGGAACCAATTAGTTATTACATTGTCGACGCCTATGAGATATATATAAGTGTAACTATAACTTGTATGAGACGGTTATGGAAGCACTTATATTAGTGTCATAGGTAAGAGATCGAGCACTGTCCATTTATCTTGGATACCAGTCGAGATGTCACGCCCCGCTTCCCAAAATACGGAATACGAGGGGTAGACAAGGCCAGCCATGCTCCTACGGTCAAGGAAAAGTCCTGCCGTAGTCACACTTCGGCTTCTAGTTTATCATGGTAAACAGTAAACGATGCGCAGGTAATGAGAAATGCAGTAACGGAATGTCACAATGTAAAAAACTGACCTGAGGGGGAAACAAACAAATGTAACTCTGGATAGCAAGTCGAGGTGTCTGTGATACACGTCTAGTTCTGGTCCAGGCTAAATCTTCTCCTCACACTGAGCATGCATACTCAGGTCGTCAGAGCGACACAATAGCAATATAATATATATAAAATCATGTGACAATTCTAACGGTGATAATAGATGTATATAACAGTAGATCAATGATAGTATGGGTATGAACATGCAGTAATCAATGCAGCGGAACAGTAAAGGCAGTAGAACGATATGCCACGTATGTCAACACAGTAAGTATGGTATATCAATGCCAGTATCCCTATCAGTCTCTAAGTCTCACTGTACAGGTCACTAAGTCTATCGTCAGTCCAAGTGTGAGAGTCAACCACTCGCGAGTGTTCTCCACCCAAGGGTAGAACCCAAGGGCAAGGGACCACGGGCCCAACATGTAACATGTATATCACGGTAATAATCACGTACCCTGTAAATCTCCATATATCTCCCTAAATATATAAGCCGGCATGAGACTCCCGAGATTCTGTTGAACTCACACTCAAACTATCCCACACCCCGTGGTCTACATCAAACGCTAACCATAACCTCAAAAACCAATCGGTCCGTGACAAGTCTGCACGAGAACTGGAGACAGGATCTCCATCAAGCACGTCCTGACTAATATCCAAGATAAATGGCAGTGTCTGGTGCCTTATCTGTGACACCCATGCAAGAGCTTCCATAAGTGTCCCATACCACTTATAGTCACACGTACACGCGTCCCACAGACGTCGACAATGCAATAAAATAATGAGGTTCACTGATTGTGTACAAGTACGTATCACTTTCACGTATTCATTCATTTTCACTTATTCATTCACTTTCACTTATTCACTTTCACTTAATCACGGATACACGAACACTGACGTACTTGCCACAATCACCACTAAAATCTAACACTAGGTAAATGCACGATGTCACTAGGTTATCACTATAATGATATAGGTATGATATGATGCATGAACAGTATAAGAAGCACAACTAAGGTATCATAAAAACAACAGTCTATCACTTGCACGATTTATCATGAAACATATGTATATAATTTAGCGAAACGATAAACAGGTGGTAATTAATATGTTCAGTTAGCTATCCATAGAATTTTGTTTCAAGTCAATCGGGTTTCAGGATCATTAGTTATAACTATTTCATTTTAAGCGCACACGGCTGGAAATCCGGTTTCAGAATCAGAAATCCATTTCGCAACGCATTTTAACCCCAGTTGGGATCATAATTTAGCGATGCTACAGTTGAATGAATTCTAGGGTTTTCAGTAAGTTTTTCAACGCAACAGACGGATCTTCAATCGTGTCTGTACGTTAGCAGTTATAACCTGTTTAATATCAACATGTCAATTCTGATTCTGCTGGGACTGTTATGTGTCCCGATCTTCTAAATTACAGATTAAATATCAAACGGTAACGAAACAGGATGAAATCAATTGTGTTGTCTAGCTAACAGATTTATATATAATAAACAGTGGAGTTCCGCAACCTACGAGTTAAGGAAATCCTGTGGTATCCAATACGGAACAGCAAGCAATGACTGGAGTCGCTCTGGACTGCAGTCCAGGGTCGCACTCCGATCCAAATATCATCATGGTTTGAGTACAGGAATATCTGGAAACTGGTATAGGGTTATAGTTCGTCGAGTTGGTTTCGATTTGAGCCCTAGCACTCTGAGATCCGATAAATAGGTAATTTATTATGATTTTAACCGTTCAGCTTGTCCGAGAAAATCAGATTTCACAAGGGTTATTGGGTTGTCGAATTACGGGTAAAAGGATACTGATAAGTTAGCTATAGCATGTTAAGCAAGTGAAGGGGGTTCACTTGCCTCGATGACGGTATCACGGAGTTGATGGATCGGTCGGATGCTGCAATGCACGTCACGGATGCGGAAGTGGTCGTTGCAACAAAACCGGGGCTCGCGAGCCTTGGAACCGTAGTGGTGTGGCCTCGAATTCTTACTTTTGGATTGGCTACAACTTGTATGGATCAACGTCGGCGGCGGTACTTGAAGGCTCCGAGTTCGCAGAGATAAGGACGTCGATGGTGGAGTGTCCGTCGCGCAGCGCGGGGTCATGGCCGAAGCAGGTGGAGGGAGCAGAGGAGCTCGGGTGAATGTGGGAATGAGGAGGTGATGAGATTGAATATATAAGGAGAATAGAGAATAATGTGGGTGTGTGTGTGTTGTAAAGATGAGTGTACGTGAGGAATGAGGGTGTAAAGGGAGAAAAAGAGTGAGGTGAGGGTGTAAAGTGAGGGTGAGTTGTAAATAGAAAGAGTAGGGTATAAAGAGAAAAGAGAAAGAGATGTGGGGGTGTAAAGATAAAAGAGAGAGATGAGAGAACGTGAATGAGTGGGGGGAGGAAAGAGTAGAGAGAGAGGTGAGGATGTTAGGATTAGATTATGTTTTAAATGAATATAATATTCGTCCGTTTTGAGATTTTGGTAAATACAAACTTACTCCAAAACGCGTCCGGGTTGGGTCTAAAAATTCAGATTTAAAATATGAAAAATATATGTGACGTCCAAATTTCAAAATGAACGCTCAGGTAACGAAAATGCATACCCCCAAGATTGGATGCACGTAAAATGCACATAGCGATTCAAAAAGTCTGTTTCAATAAATGGAACGAGAAAAGAAGTACGGATGTCACCATAGGGTCAGGTATGGGTTAGGATTTTAAAATGAATAAAATAAATATAAATATAAATAAATAAATTTTGTAAGCAATATTTTATATAAATACGGATATTGGCGTACAAAAGGAACTGGGTATTACATCATACCACCCTTACAAAAATTTCGTCCTCGAAATTTCCGGAACTAGAAAAGACAAGTAAACATGAATTTAAGATAAGAGATATGGAAACTTCTGTCGAATCTCGTCTTCTTATTCCCAAGTCGATTCTTCGTGCGAGCGATTCCCCCATGCAACAAGTACGAGAGGGAAAACCTTGTTCTTGAGAACCTTCTCTTCGATCAACAATCGACATCGGTCATTCTTCATAAGTCAAGTCTTCCCTTACTGTCAGCTCCAAATGATCTAGTACGTGCGTCTCATCTTTAACATACTTACGGAGTTGAGATACATGAAACACGTCGTGAACACTCGCCAAAGATGGTGGTAAGGCCAATCGATAAGCCATCTCTCCAATACGCTCAATAATCTCGAAAGGCCCTACGAATCGGTGCTGAGCTTGCCTCGACTCCCAAATCAAATACCAACGGCGAACTCCAAATCATGTGATGGGTAGTTCCTCTCGTAATTCTTCAGCTGTCGTGAAGCGTAAGCAATCACCCGAATGGGAGGAAAGTGAGGAAGAATTGGGCTGTCCAGAATGACATAAAGATGAAGGATGAAATCAGATTCAAAATTAGGGAGATATATAATTTAGAAAGAGTGTGTTTGACAACTTCAGACGGGGGTAGCGACAAGATACAATTTAATCGAAAAAGAGTTAAGGGGTGCGGTGGTGAACCATGATAGATTTGAAAATAGTTGAGTGCTTAGAAAAGATGAGGAAAACAAACGTATATATATATATTTTTGGCATATAAATCAAGGAGTTCAACAGATACAGGAGTTAAACGAAAAGTAACAACTGAAAGGTATATCTTTGTTGGAAGCAGGGAAGGTGATAACTTAGCGTCGATGTCTAAATCTCTGCGATCTCGTCAAGCGAGTTTGGATCCTGTGCAGGATCCGTACCATCCTCAAACTCGAACTACGAAACAACCAAGTTACTCAAGCCGACGTGGAGAGCGTTGACGAATCTCCTCCTTGTAGCTCTTTCCTTCTAGGGCAACCATTGACCAGATGTTCGTCGGATCCACAAATCAAGCACTGCCCTTTGTCCTTACGACAGTCTCTCTGAAGGTGTCCCGGTCGCTTGCAACAACCGCAACGTTGAGTTCTCCGCTGCTTCCGTTGCGGAGGAACAAATGAGCTCTTCATCTTCACATATCTACTTTGTTTAACAGGGTTTCCCTTACGATTGGAGGCTTCCGCTGGTGTTTGAGTCATTTGCCTTCTTAGTCTTTCGGCTAAGAGATCGTTCATTCGTGCATGTGTTAGTGTTTATGCCCTAGAAGGCCATTACTGTATCATACTAGCTTGTATATTACTTAATGGAAGCTTGGGATATTCACATGTATATAACAGTCTTGCTAAACATAGTAGTATGCTACTTGGTTTTTTCTATCTTAATATGTGAGCGTACGTATTGATAGAGCTCTTAGGATCTTGCTTGTCTACCAGCGTTGTGATGGCAGTCACACTAGTGGGGGCTGGGTAGTCTACAAGCACATCCTTATTCAGGTCCCTGGTCGTTGGATTATCGAGACAGAGCATCGATACTCCGGAGTAGACTGGTGTGTACGCTTCTCATCCCAGTTGGGGAGATGGTCTGTCCCACAGCCGTCAGTACGTCGTACTGGAGATAGTATACAGGTGCTCGTTAGGTTACGGGTACACCGGACAGGACTCACAGGGAACTGTTGGTTGGTTTGATACCAGTCGTCAGTGAACAGTTCCCAGGTGACATGAGTACAGCATAGTCCGCAGACTTGACACTGCTACTTCGCCTCGAGTGTGTCCCACTGTTCTTAGATTGCTACCCTACCACGGCTCAAATGAGTCGTGCAAACAGGTAACAGTTGGGTGCAGTCCCGAGCACTTGGAGGCAGTGGCGGTTAGACAGGATTCGTCCCTCCCGGTATTGGGAGTAGATATCGTGCTGTGTCAGAGAGCCATTACGCAAAGTCCCTGGCCAGGGCAAGCGAGATTTGCTGGTAGGTTCCAGCAGTTTCTCAGGGTGTAATGGGCTTCACTCCGACACGACTTATACCGCTATTAGGGGACTGACGCTTGCCGCCCCCCTAGGCCCGATATGCGATAGTCTTGGACGAACGGACCGGACTGTATGGAGATTGTCACATCAGACTCAGTAGGAGTTCGGATGGGTTTACTCATCGGCCTTCTTATCGACAACTACCTGGGGACCGTTACGTACAGCTAGTGCCGCTTGCGGTCTGTGGTTAAACCCACTGCCAGCGTAGTAGTCGAGTCTCTAGAGTCCCACACAGAGAGTTTCCTACTCCAGGCGAAACGATATAGAGGTTGCATGGTTTTGCGACAAAGGGTTCGGACGCATACGTGCGTTTACGCGCGTACGACTTTCGGACAGTTTTTACCAGTCGGCTTTGGTTTAAGCCAGTTACTGGTATCCGGTTATTGGATTTTTTACAGTCTAAAGTTTTTCCGTATTTTTTACGGATCGGAGGGGCGTTCTCGTAATTACTCGAGAAGCTTCTAGAAGATGTGACTAAGGAGGTTTCTTTTGGATAAGAGAGTGAGTCATGGTGGTGATTCATTCACTTCATTAATGCACATTTATTGCTTAATGACTCATGCTAATGAATCACCACAAGATATTTTATGAAGCATGCTTATTCATTTCCTTTATTGATTTTTCTAAAATAAGAATGCTTCATGATATTATGATACACTCTCTCTCTTCTCTCATTATCTTATCTCACATTCTCTCTCCTCAAGCTCTCATCTTCAAACCCTAATCCTTAATCCTCATGTGTTGAGATCAAAGGATTAGTTAGACTAAACAATCCATAACCTTCACTCTTTATCATCCTTTCATCTTTGATTAGCAATCAAAGTTGATTAGTTACCTCAAGTTAGAGGTTTAGCTTGGTGTTTTGCTCTCGGGTGGATCGTCTACTACCTAGAGAAGGTCGAGGAGAACAAAGGAGGACGTAAAGAAGAAGGACCGGTTTCATTAGGTATAATCCCTAATCACTTGTGAAAAGAAACTCATAAGATACGGTTATTTATAGTTTAGCTTCGATTCAAGCGGTTAGTCGATGTTCGTTGTTTAAACTTGATTGTTTTTGAAAATTCCGCCTCCCCATAAGTACTGGGGTGAAGTACATCGACTTACAGTGGTATCAGAGCCTCGCTAAACAATAAATAACTTAATCGCAAATTTGTACGAATTTCGAACGGAAAAACGAAACCGGAAAACCCTAATTCTGTTTAGTTTCTGTCGAACTTAAAATGAAGTCCTAAAATTTTTCTGGTGTGTTCAGAGAGCTTGACATGACCACAGGAGAACACCCAAGAAATTCGAGCCCATGATTCGACTAAAGAGCCGCGGAAGGGCGGCGGATCCCACCGATCCGCCGCGCTTCCGCGGCCGAGTTGCCGAGTCATGAGCTCATTTTTCATGGGTGGGTCCCCTGTGATATTTGGGGTTTTCTGGAATATTTAATTATTGCTCAGGTTACTGTTTAACAGAGCAGATTTTGGAGCAATATTGATGTTGTTTATTCGATCGAAAAGTACAGTATTTGCGTATTGGATTATATCTGTGATTGTTTAATGTGTTCGTAAACCTCCCCTAACTGCTAGTATGTCGGTTGGCAGGGGGTTGCACATTTCTGAAATGGTTATATCTGTTTGTGCATATAAACTGTATTGGACTGTTGTGGTGTATAGCCGGGGTTCGCAATGGGTTATTGGTTAATTCATTTGTTGTAAATGTAATTTGTTGTAATATTATTTTCGCGGGGCACTTCCAGGTTGCGGTCGTAGCCACCGTTGTATTATTTCATTTTACTGTTTTTGCTCCTAGGACTGACCCAAGGTGGGGTACACAAACTGCCGGGCGGGTAGTTTGCCGTACCCGTAGGGGTCGAGGGTGGGGTAACGGCTATTCATCACAACTGTGTAATCTGTCTTTTCTTGCAGGCTTAAAAGAAATACAGATTGCTTGCAAATCCAATATTGTTTATCTGTGTTCTGGAATGAATATCATTGCGTCAGACGAATGTAAAATATCTATATTATGATAGCTATTTAGACGTCACTTATGTTTTACACCCGCGCTAGCCCAGCCCCCGCTCTGTCGTTAGTTAAGTAACCTAACGGGTGATGACGGGACCCCGTGGCGAATGCGGATGGCATAAGAGGACGTTGTATTTTCGTTGTTTTCTGCAATGATAGGTTAATGATGGGACGCATTATCTGTAATGCAAAGTAAAACAAACCAAAGTTTAAATCGTTGGAACAATTTAAAAGAAACCACTCGGTTATTTTTAAAAACAGATATTTTTAAATGCGGAGATTTAACCACTCCTTTTAAAAGCTATCAGGTTCCTTCGGTTATATCAAGTTCACTACGTTCACGGTTTCGCCAAAACCAGTCGTAGCCCTCCGTCATTTCTTATGGATGGTCAGTAGTATTCAAGCTATGCTTGTTGGCATACGTCAAGGCATAGTGTTTGGTAGCTGCTGGGGTATTCATTT
Source organism: Agapanthus africanus (assembly GCA_030015575.1). Lineage (NCBI taxonomy): Eukaryota > Viridiplantae > Streptophyta > Magnoliopsida > Asparagales > Amaryllidaceae > Agapanthus > Agapanthus africanus. The sequence goes on along the minus strand of CM057337.1, from coordinate 1,009,504,264 downwards.
GTTGCATAGATAGATGTGTTGGTTTGGGACAGTCGCATTACCTTGTTGGCATACGTCAAGGGTATATACGGGTGGGTTCAAATTAACAAGATAATGATGGGCAGAACTTGACATGTGACTTATGATTTGTTGGCATACGTCAAGGTCATAAGAGCATGGGGCAAAAACTTATATCGGGAATTTCTAAAGAAACTGAAATTTGCAAAGAGATGCATACCATTTGGAGTTTGATGAATGTTGGTAGGATTCCTTCAACATTATCATACGATGATATTTGGATCCCGATCCTACTGTGAGTATATGCTACTTATCAGGATATTCGTCGCTTAACGATCAATGCTATAAACCTAGTAGGTGTCCAGAAAAGTGTCAGCGGGGTTACGCCCCCAGAGAAAAGAGGTTACTTAATTAAGGAACTTCGCGAAAGCGTTGGAAAACCTCCCTCGAAGTATCGACACCGGCCTGGCTGAACGGTCAAGCAAGTATTGTACGGTGAGAATAGTCTTGGCTAATTCTTCTTTTATGGTTTGAGGAAGGATTCGAGAAACAGTGGGAGCCATCCAGTTTAGATAAACTAAAAACCACTCTAAACTTGCAAGAGCATCATGCTAAAGAGTTTTCTTCTCTCTCTCCTAATTGCAGCGACCCTGAAAATGACTGGACTTAAGTTACTTTTAGAGAAAAATATACTGACGGGGCCAAACTATAAAGATTGGCTGCGGAATGTCAAGATGGCTTTGACCTATGACAAACTGGGGTACGTCCTCACCGCTACGGCACCTGCTGTCCCTGGTCCCAAATCCAGCAATGCGGATAAGGAAATCCGCAAAACCTGGGATTTAGATTGCGCGAGAGCCAAGTGCATCGTGCTTGCCTCGATGAACAATGAACATCAGAGGAGGCACGAGGATATGTCCCTTGATGGCATATTTCTCCATACAAAGGAACTTTATGGAGAGCAATCTCGTATAGCAAGATACGAGACCTCTAAGAAATTATTTCGAGCGAGGTTGGCTGTCGGATCATCAGTAGGTGAACATGTCCTACAGATGATTGGCTATATAGAAGAGCTCGCAGACCTTGGGACGACTTTGGATAATGAGCTCTATACAGACCTTGTTCTCCAGTCCCTTCCTCCCACCTACGCCCAGTTTATCCTCAACTTCAATCTTCAAGGAAAAGAAGTTGAACTTGCGGAACTCCTGAACATGTTAAGGAGTGCAGAGGGCACCTTGCAGAAGGCAAGGGAAACACCCGCTATGTTTGTTGGCGGTTCATCTTCTTCCGGGTCCAAGGCTAGGGCCAAAGGAAGGAAGAAGAAGGCCGCACCCAGACCTAGAGGAGGTGTTAGTAAGGTGGGAGGGAAGGGAAAGAAAAAGAAAGCAGCACCGGTAGTTGGCCTGGATGAGTGTTTCCATTGTCACAGGAAAGGGCACTGGAAGAAGGATTGCAAGGCGTGGAACGCCAAGAACCAGGAACCGAAGCAGGCTGTGGCTTCGACTTCAGGTGTGTTTGTAATTGAGAATTGTCTGTCGATCAACTCTACTTCCTGGGTATTGGATACCGGGTCAGGATCTCATATTTGCAATTCATTGCAGGCACTGAGAAACCGTAGAGTGCTGAAGGAAGGTGATATGATCCTCAGGGTTGCTAACGGAGCTAGCGTGGGAGCTGCGTCCGTCGGGGATTATCACCTAGGATTGACGAGTGGACACATTTTGGTTTTACATAACTGTTATTTTGTACCCAGCTTAACGTGTAATATCATATCAGTTTCCTTGTTATCAAATAAAGGTTATGATTTCACGTTTGTAAGAGATGTTGTCAACATCCACCTTAATCATGGTTTGATTGGGTCCGGTACTCTAAATAACGGCATATATGTGTTAAACCAACTCCAAATTTTCAATGTCCAGAACACACTAAAAAGAAAGTCTCCAGATTTAAATAAAGCTTTCTTATGGCATTGTAGACTGGGTCACATCAATGAGAGAAGGTTGACTAAGTTGCATAGAGAAGGATATTTGGACACGTTCGAATATCAAACTTATGACACTTGTCAATCTTGTCTCAAAGGAAAGATGACAAAGACTCCATTCACTGGACAAGGAGTAAGAGCGAGCGAGCTCTTAGGACTCATACATAGTGATGTATGCGGTCCAATGTCTACACATGCGAGAGGTGGTTATTCCTACTTCATTACTTTTACAGATGATTTCTCTAGGTATGGATATGTTTTCTTAATGAAGCATAAATCAGAGGCCTTTGAGAAATTCCTGGAATTCAAGAATGAAGCGGAAAACCAAACAGGCAAAAGTATTAAGACACTAAGATCTGATCGAGGTGGAGAATACTTAAGTGCCGAGTTCCTAGGTTACCTAAAAGAGAAAGGAATTCTCTCTCAGCTTACTCCTCCGTACACTCCACAGCACAACGGTGTATCGGAGAGACGGAATCGAACCCTATTAGATATGGTACGATCCATGATGAGTAATGCTGAGTTACCGCGATCTTTCTGGGGGTATGCGCTAGAATCAGCGATACATCTTTTGAACAGAGTTCCAACCAAAACTGTGCCTACCACACCATATCAGATGTGGAGTGGGAAGAAACCCTATCTTCAGTACCTGAAGACGTGGGGATGTCCAGCTTTTGTAAAAAAGCAGCATCCGGACAAGCTCGAGGCACGCTCAGTAGAGTGTAAGTTTGTGGGATATCCAAAGAACTCTCATGGATATTGCTTCTATTACGCAGAGGAACAAAAGGTTTTTGTTTCTCGTCATGCCCGCTTCTTAGAAACTGAATTTTTGGAAAATCAGAAGAGTGGGAACGAAATAGAACTGGAAGAAATTCCAGAACCACAAACTGCTACTGAAATTTTGGTAGAACCAGAGGTTCAAGAAGAACAGAACATTCCCGCACCCCTCCGCAGGAGTAGTAGGCCGTCTCATCCGCCTGAGAGATACTACGGTTTTCTCATAGACGGGGATAGAGAGGATTGCATCATAGATGATGATGAACCTACTGACTTCCAGCAGGCCATCCAGAGCGGCGACTCGGTACGATGGCTAGATGCAATGCGGACCGAGATGGAGTCCATGTACACCAACAAAGTATGGACTTTGGACTTTGCTCCAGATGGGGTAAAACCCATAGGATGCAAATGGATCTTCAAGAAAAAGATTGGTGTAGATGGACAGGTGGAAACCTATAAGGCTAGACTTGTTGCAAAGGGTTTTCGTCAAAGACCTGGTTTGGACTATGACGAAACTTTTTCTCCAGTGGCTATGCTCAAATCCATTCGGGTCCTTCTTGCTATTGCTGCCTTCCATGATTATGAAATCTGGCAGATGGACGTAAAGACGGCTTTTCTGAATGGAAATTTAGAAGAGAGCGTCTATATGGATCAGCCAGAGGGTTTCAATCAGAGTGGGAGCAGCGGGAAAGTATGCAAGCTGCTTAAGTCCATTTACGGACTAAAGCAGGCATCGCGGAGTTGGAACATCTGCTTTGATGAGACAGTCAAAGAATATGACTTTATCAAAAATCCAGATGAACCGTGCATATATAGTAAAGTTGTGGCCAGAAGTGTCGTATTCCTCGTCTTGTACGTGGATGACATTCTATTGATAGGAAATGACATTCCTATGCTACAATCTGTCAAAGGATTCTTGTCACACAGGTTCTCCATGAAAGACCTGGGTGATGCCTCTTACATTCTGGGGATCCGGATCTATCGTGATAGATCCAAGAGGATGTTGGGACTTTCACAGTCCAGGTATATCGACACTGTACTGAAAAGATTCAGTATGGAAGATTCTAAGCGCGGTAATCTACCGGCTTGTCACGGAATCACCCTCTCCAAAGAGATGTCTCCCAAGACTGATTTGGAAAGGGAACGCATGTCTATTATACCCTACGCTTCTGCGGTAGGCTCTATAATGTATGCGATGTTGTGTACCAGACCAGATGTAGCTTACGCACTGAGCGTGGTAAGCCGGTATCAGTCAGACCCAGGGGAGAAACACTGGATAGCAGTAAAGAACATTCTCAAGTACCTGAGGAGGACTAAGGAGATGTTCTTGGTTTACGGCGGAAAAGACCTCAGGTTGGAGGCCTTTGCTGATTCCGGCTTCCAGAGTGATAAGGACGATTCCAAGTCCATGTCGGGTTATGTCTTTACCCTCAATGGAGGGGCGGTGTGCTGGAAGAGCTCCAAGCAGGACACCGTTGCTGACTCGACGATGGAAGCGGAGTATATAGCTGCTTGCGATGCCGCAAAAGAAGCAGTCTGGATGAAGAAGTTCCTAACAGAACTTCAGGTGGTTCCTACCATAGTTGATCCAATACCTCTGTATTGCGACAACAACGGAGCTATAGCTTTAGCGAAGGAACCAAGGTCCCATCAGAAGTCCAGACACATTTTGAGGCGGTATCACCTGATCAGGGAGATCATTGATCGTCAGGAGATCGAGGTTCGGAGAGTTGCTTCAGAAGAGAACATTGCTGATCCATTCACGAAGGCCCTTCCTCAGATTCAGTTCGAGAGGCTACTCGAGATCATTGGTCTGCGATATGCCAGTACATGGCCCTAGTGCAAGTGGGAGATTGTTAGTGTTTATGCCCTAGAAGGCCATTACTGTATCATACTAGCTTGTATATTACTTAATGGAAGCTTGGGATATTCACATGTATATAACAGTCTTGCTAAACATAGTAGTATGCTACTTGGTTTTTTCTATCTTAATATGTGAGCGTACGTATTGATAGAGCTCTTAGGATCTTGCTTGTCTACCAGCGTTGTGATGGCAGTCACACTAGTGGGGGCTGGGTAGTCTACAAGCACATCCTTATTCAGGTCCCTGGTCGTTGGATTATCGAGACAGAGCATCGATACTCCGGAGTAGACTGGTGTGTACGCTTCTCATCCCAGTTGGGGAGATGGTCTGTCCCACAGCCGTCAGTACGTCGTACTGGAGATAGTATACAGGTGCTCGTTAGGTTACGGGTACACCGGACAGGACTCACAGGGAACTGTTGGTTGGTTTGATACCAGTCGTCAGTGAACAGTTCCCAGGTGACATGAGTACAGCATAGTCCGCAGACTTGACACTGCTACTTCGCCTCGAGTGTGTCCCACTGTTCTTAGATTGCTACCCTACCACGGCTCAAATGAGTCGTGCAAACAGGTAACAGTTGGGTGCAGTCCCGAGCACTTGGAGGCAGTGGCGGTTAGACAGGATTCGTCCCTCCCGGTATTGGGAGTAGATATCGTGCTGTGTCAGAGAGCCATTACGCAAAGTCCCTGGCCAGGGCAAGCGAGATTTGCTGGTAGGTTCCAGCAGTTTCTCAGGGTGTAATGGGCTTCACTCCGACACGACTTATACCGCTATTAGGGGACTGACGCTTGCCGCCCCCCTAGGCCCGATATGCGATAGTCTTGGACGAACGGACCGGACTGTATGGAGATTGTCACATCAGACTCAGTAGGAGTTCGGATGGGTTTACTCATCGGCCTTCTTATCGACAACTACCTGGGGACCGTTACGTACAGCTAGTGCCGCTTGCGGTCTGTGGTTAAACCCACTGCCAGCGTAGTAGTCGAGTCTCTAGAGTCCCACACAGAGAGTTTCCTACTCCAGGCGAAACGATATAGAGGTTGCATGGTTTTGCGACAAAGGGTTCGGACGCATACGTGCGTTTACGCGCGTACGACTTTCGGACAGTTTTTACCAGTCGGCTTTGGTTTAAGCCAGTTACTGGTATCCGGTTATTGGATTTTTTACAGTCTAAAGTTTTTCCGTATTTTTTACGGATCGGAGGGACGTTCTCGTAATTACTCGAGAAGCTTCTAGAAGATGTGACTAAGGAGGTTTCTTTTGGATAAGAGAGTGAGTCATGGTGGTGATTCATTCACTTCATTAATGCACATTTATTGCTTAATGACTCATGCTAATGAATCACCACAAGATATTTTATGAAGCATGCTTATTCATTTCCTTTATTGATTTTTCTAAAATAAGAATGCTTCATGATATTATGATACACTCTCTCTCTTCTCTCATTATCTTATCTCACATTCTCTCTCCTCAAGCTCTCATCTTCAAACCCTAATCCTTAATCCTCATGTGTTGAGATCAAAGGATTAGTTAGACTAAACAATCCATAACCTTCACTCTTTATCATCCTTTCATCTTTGATTAGCAATCAAAGTTGATTAGTTACCTCAAGTTAGAGGTTTAGCTTGGTGTTTTGCTCTCGGGTGGATCGTCTACTACCTAGAGAAGGTCGAGGAGAACAAAGGAGGACGTAAAGAAGAAGGACCGGTTTCATTAGGTATAATCCCTAATCACTTGTGAAAAGAAACTCATAAGATACGGTTATTTATAGTTTAGCTTCGATTCAAGCGGTTAGTCGATGTTCGTTGTTTAAACTTGATTGTTTTTGAAAATTCCGCCTCCCCATAAGTACTGGGGTGAAGTACATCGACTTACAGCATGGGCTTCCTTCAAACTTTGCAGTACTCCCAACATCTCGGCGGTTTGACTCTGGGGAGTGGAGATAGAAGAAGAGTCGTTGGAAGCCATGTTTTAGCTTCCACTGCGCTACTCTGATAGGAACTTAAAATATGCAACGCGATACGTAACTTGAAGAAACGAAGACATGAGAATGCAACAGTCCAATAAGAAACATAAGCAGGTGTAGGATCAATAGGAAGGTACAAGGATGAAAACGTAAATAGATTTGAAAACTCGGGAATGATATAAGATATAAACGGAGAGTGGTCGGAGGTCATGGTCCTAAAACAACAAATTTTAGAACGACATAAGATACAAGGAATAAGAATCAGAATAAAATATAGAATGGACAACGAAACAAGAATATCGAGTAGGGTGAAACTCAAACGAGTGGAAATCAAATGTAGAACTCCAAGTCACTCAACAGAGTACAGTATTGTAACCATGCTGCAGTTCATAATTACAACAACATAACTCTACCAAGTTACCCAAAGTTCTAGCGGATGGATCAAAATATGTAGAAGAACTCATTGTATGAATCAAGATCAATGATAACAAGTTTACAATCTAGACCGAGGGATATCTTAGATTGTCAAGCACTACACGGAAACTGTAATCCCATTCCAAACCCGGCTCTCTGATACCAACAAAACCATGTCACGCCCCGCTTCCCAAAATACGGAATACGAGGGGTAGACAAGGCCAGCCATGCTCCTATGGTCAAGGAAAAGTCCTGCCGTAGTCACACTTCGGCTTCTAGTTTATCATGGTAAACAGTAAACGATGCGCAGGTAATGAGAAATGCAGTAACGGAATGTCACAATGTAAAAAACTGACCTGAGGGGGAAACAAACGAATGTAACTCTGGATAGCAAGTCGAGGTGTCTGTGATACACGTCTAGTTCTGGTCCAGGCTAAATCTTCTCCTCACACTGAGCATGCATACTCAGGTCGTCAGAGCGACACAATAGCAATATAATATATATAAAATCATGTGACAATTCTAACGGTGATAATAGATGTATATAACAGTAGATCAATGGTAGTATGGGTATGAACATGCAGTAATCAATGCAGCGGAACAGTAAAGGCAGTAGAACGATATGCCACGTATGTCAACACAGTAAGTATGGTATATCAATGCCAGTATCCCTATCAGTCTCTAAGTCTCACTGTACAGGTCACTAAGTCTATCGTCAGTCCAAGTGTGAGAGTCAACCACTCGCGAGTGTTCTCCACCCAAGGGTAGAACCCAAGGGCAAGGGACCACGGGCCCAACATGTAACATGTATATCACGGTAATAATCACGTACCCTGTAAATCTCCATATATCTCCCTAAATATATAAGCCGGCATGGGACTCCCGAGATTCTGTTGAACTCACACTCAAACTATCCCACACCCCGTGGTCTACATCAAACGCTAACCATAACCTCAAAAACCAATCGGTCTGTGACAAGTCTGCACGAGAACTGGAGACAGGATCTCCATCAAGCACGTCCCGACTAATATCCAAGATAAATGGCAGTGTCTGGTACCTTATCTGTGACACCCATGCAAGAGCTTCCATAAGTGTCCCATACCACTTATAGTCACACGTACACGCGTCCCACAGACGTCGACAATGCAATAAAATAATGAGGTTCACTGATTGTGTACAAGTACGTATCACTTTCACTTATTCATTCATTTTCACTTATTCATTCACTTTCACTTATTCACTTTCACTTAATCACGGATACACGAACACTGACGTACTTGCCACAATCACCACTAAAATCTAACACTGGGTAAATGCACGATGTCACTAGGTTATCACTATAATGATATAGGTATGATATGATGCATGAACAGTATAAGAAGCACAACTAAGGTATCATAAAAACAACAGTCTATCACTTGTACGATTTATCATGAAACATATGTATATAATTTAGCGAAACGATAAACAGGTGGTAATTAATATGTTCAGTTAGCTATCCATAGAATTTTGTTTCAAGTCAATCGGGTTCCAGGATCATTAGTTATAACTATTTCATTTTAAGCGCACACGGCTGGAAATCCGGTTTCAGAATCAGAAATCCATTTCGCAACGCATTTTAACCCCAGTTGGGATCATAATTTAGCGATGCTACAGTTGAATGAATTCTAGGGTTTTCAGTAAGTTTTTCAACGCAACAGACGGATCTTCAATCGTGTCTGTGCGTTAGCAGTTATAACCTGTTTAATATCAACATGTCAATTCTGATTCTGCTGGGACTGTTATGTGTCCCGATCTTCTAAATTACAGATTAAATATCAAACGGTAACGAAACAGGATGAAATCAATTGTGTTGTCTAGCTAACAGATTTATCTATAATAAACAGTGGAGTTCCGCAACCTACGAGTTAAGGAAATCCTATGGTATCCAATACGGAACAGCAAGCAATGACTGGAGTCGCTCTGGACTGCAGTCCAGGGTCGCACTCCAATCCAAATATCATCATGGTTTGAGTAAAGGAATATCTGGAAACTGGTATAGGGTTATAGTTCGTCGAGTTGGCTTCGATTTGAGCCCTAGCACTCTGAGATCCGATAAATAGGTAATTTATTATGATTTTAACCGTCAGCTTGTCCGAGAAAATCAGATTTCACAAGGGTTATTGGGTTGTCGAATTACAGGTAAAAGGATACTGATAAGTTAGCTATAGCATGTTAAGCAAGTGAAGGGGGTTCACTTGCCTCGATGACGGTATCACGGAGTTGATGGATCGGTCGGATGCTGCAATGTACGTCACGGATGCGGAAGTGGTCGTTGCAACAAAACCGGGGCTCGCGAGCCTTGGAACCGTAGTGGTGTGGCCTCGAATTCTTACTTTTGGATTGGCTACAACTTGTATGGATCAACGTCGGCGGCGGTACTTGAAGGCTCCGAGTTCTCAAAGATAAGGACGTCGATGGTGGAGTGTCCGTCGCGCAGCGCGGGGTCATGGCCGGAGCAGGTGGAGGGAGCAGAGGAGCTCGGGTGAATGTGGGAATGAGGAGGTGATGGGATTGAATATATAAGGAGAATAGAGAATAATGTGGGTGTGTGTGTGTTGTAAAGATGAGTGTACGTGAGGAATGGGGGTGTAAAGGAAGAAAAAGAGTGAGGTGAGGGTGTAAAGTGAGGGTGAGTTGTAAATAGAAAGAGTAGGGTGTAAATAGAAAAGAGAAAGAGATGTGGGGGTGTAAAGATAAAAGAGAGAGATGAGAGAACGTGAATGAGTGGGGGGAGGAAAGAGTAGAGAGAGAGGTGAGGATGTTAGGATTAGATTATGTTTTAAATGAATATAATATTCGTCCGTTTTGAGATTTTGGCAAATACAAACTTACTTCAAAACGCGCCCGGGTTGGGTCTAAAAATTCAGATTTAAAATATGAAAAATATATGTGACGTCCAAATTTCAAAATGAACGCTCAGGTAACGAAAATGCATACCCCCAAGATTGGATGCACGTAAAATGCACGTAGCGATTCAAAAAGTCTGTTTCAATAAATGGAACGAGAAAAGAAGTACGGATGTCACCACAGGGTCAGGTATGGGTTAGGATTTTAAAATAAATAAAATAAATATAAATATAAATAAATAAATTTTGTAAGCAATATTTTATATAAATACGGATATTGGCGTACAAAAGGAACTGGGTATTACACGAGACATGCTTGATGGAGACCCTGTCTCCAGTTCTTGCGTAGACTTGTTATGGAGCGACTAGTATTTGGATTCATGGTCAGTGTTTGATGTAGACCGCGGGGTGTGGGGGTAGTTTGAGTATGAGTTCGATCAACGGAATCTCAGGAGTCCCACTGCCAGCATATGTAGTGATTTCGGGAGTCGTATAGATGGTGTTTCTGATTATTAGCGAGTGTGATTCGGGCCCGTGTTCCCTTACCCCTGGAGCCTACCCTTGGGTTGGGGATACTCCTGCGGTGATTGACACTCATACTCAGACTGGCGATAAATTTAGTGACTTGGACAGTGAGACTTAGAGACTGATTGCTTAGTGACATGAACATTGCATTGATTACTGATCTGATACACCTGCTTTATCGTTACATGTACCGGTTATTTTATGCTTGCGTCATTACTCTATATTTACTGCTTTATGTTTATCATCGTTGCGCGCGCGCGCGCGCGCACACACACACACATATATATATATATACGTATTGTTATTGTGTCGCTCTGACGACCTGAGTATGCATGCTCAGAGTGAGAAGGAGACTTAGCTCGGATCAGGGTCTGTCTTACCTCGAGGATACCGCGAACATCTAGATCAGTAACGCCAGCGCTATCTTTTCCTTGGACTCTATCTGGTTAGTTTTACATCTGTTTGGTAGAATTAGTGACTGCAGTTCTTATTACCTGTGCATTGATTATTGATTATCACGTAATGCTAGAAGCCGAAATATGATTGCGGCAGGATATTTTCGTGACCGTAGGAGCATGGCTGACCTTATTATCCCTCGTATTCCGTATTTTGGGAAGCGGGACGTGACAGCCGCTACACCCAAACCAACTCCTTCAACACGGTCTGGAGGTGGTCGGTAATGTGGAGGCATACAAAAAGTGGTTGGAGGGGCGGCTGACGTTGGGATAGGGGAGGTCAAAGGAGATGGAGCGGATGGGCCTAGAGTGGAGGAGCATGTGATCGACGGCGGCGACAGTGCTGAGTAGAGCGCATGGTCGGGTTGTGGAAATGAAGGCATAGAAGAAGTAGGAGAATGAAATAATTATGAGAAATATTTATTGTAATTTGAAAAAAAAAAGGGAGAAGGGTATTTGAGTCATTTCACGTGAAATTTAACGGCAGGGGGCAATGGGGTAACGATTTTCAATTTTAATGGGTTTTCATCTAACGGCCGGACTATAAGGGGGTATCTAGATATTATCCCAAAGAACAAGAGAGTTTCTGTGAAATAACCCTAAAAATAATTGTTACAGTGTCTTCACTTCAAAATTGCAACTCAACTAACAGAAAAATGCGCGAACTAAAACATAAGCCTTATCCCCAAATGACCAACTGTTTCTATATATGGCCATCGCTAGGTTCCATGTCGATGCTTTACTGCATATAAGTATAAAGGAAAATATTATTCCGGATTACATTAATTGATCCTCAACTTGTCACTTTCATGGTTTGATGCATGAATTAAAAGTTTGTCATTAGTAAAATAGCTTGTACGAATTTCAATCCGATTTTTTTTTTAATTAGTAACCTTTTTTTCCAGAGTATTATATTTATGTTTGAAGCTGACCATTACAAATATCAAATTAGCGCGCCCACATCAAGCGTGAAGTTTCACTAGAAAAGCAGGTCCTTTGATGTTTTGTGCTCGCTCATATCTTCCTTTTAAAAAGGTCTCTTCCCGTTAACAAAATTCTTACCTAAACCATTTCTAATATTGAAGTACTTTTTAAACAAAATTATGTTTTCAAATATGAAAAAAGTTTATGGATTTTATATGGAAATAAATGTACTAGATTTTTGGTTATGTGAAATTTATGCTTATGTGCACATGTATTTAGTTCTTATTATTTTTTAGTGTTTTATGGTAATTTTAAATTAATTCTTGTTTTCATTAAAAAAAAAAAAGAAGAAGAGAAAAAAAAAAGTCTCATGACCTGAGCCGTATATATCTTCAAGAAGTGGCAGAAATAACATGATTGCAATAATTCATATATTTTAGATGGCTTTACTCATGTAATAAACGTTGTGTAAAATCATCATTGATTATTATAATATCATAGTAAACTGGTTTTAAAATAAACGAATATACTTGAAAGACATCAATTAAACCTTGATAAGTTTCTTAGTTTATAGAGTGAGACATTTGAGGATTTACTTGATACGTTTCACATTTGTGGAAATCAATATTAGAATTGGCCTATTAATATGGGAGATAGTTGGATTAATATTGTTCTTACAATATAAAGGAAACTTCAAACAACAACTAAGGTTACAAGCATTTTTTAAGAGTCTCGCGTCATCAAATCTTTTGTTTATTAAACACAAAAAACGTGAAAAATGGAGAAGTCCGTCATCAAATCTTTTGAATTCTCATTTTGTCCTTCACATAAAGTATGGTGGAGATTTGGGCTATATTGGTAACTTATGATTGTGCCCAATCCTTGAGGGTAATTATGAGAATCCATGGATCATTCTTTATTAACCATGAACTTTCAAGGTTTTTCAAATAAAATACCATGAACTTTCAAAGTTTTTCAAATGATACCATGAATCATTGTTTATTAACCATGGAATTTAATTATGGAAAATAAATAACATGAACTTCCACCTTTTCTCCATGGTGTAGAAAATATATACAATAGATGTAGCATAGTGTAAATATATACCACAAATGTTTGGATTTTAAAATTTTTGCAAATAAATATCTCATCTTTTATCATCATATGGATTGAAAGCTACAAAAACATAAAAAGTAAATTAAAAATAAAAGAAGTTACGGTTTTGTTTATTTTTGCATCCAAGAAAGTTTTTGGTATTTAGTTTGTATGATATTTATCTAAAAAATACTTAGATCGATATTTGATGAAATTTATTGGGATTTTCTAAAAATTCAGCCCATCATGTGATCATGTGTGGGGTTTTACCCTTGGTACCATTTATTTATAAGTTAATACCATAACTTCTTGGTACACCTCCAACAAAAGGCAAACATCAATTAGTTAGACAAGCACTGACAAGAAAATTTTACAGAGACCATTGTGCAGCAAATACTCATAGTAAACCCATAAGAAAAAATAACTTTCCATGAATCAAATAAACTTAATATTGAAACAATCTAAATAAACGAAAACAGTAATTAAACTAAGCATTAACCACGATGACAAATAAAAAAGAAGAAGATAAAATAAAACAAATCACAAAATATATGTTTTTTGACGGAAAAAGCGGGACAAGACGTCCTACTCAATAAAATAAATTAAACAAGCAAAAATATTTACATGACAAAACATTTATGCATCAAGATAAACAATTAGTGCTAGAACTAATATCACATGATTTTATACATGGAAGGGAAACGGACAATTGTTGTTATCCTTCACATAAATGCAACCATAAGATATATCCTCTAGACTATGCAAATTAAATCTTCTATGCATCATATAAAAATACAATAAAAAATTTCTGCAGCTATTACTTTAAACATGTACCGGCTGCTAAATTGGATGCACTGTAAATGACAAAATATGAACAGAAGCTAACCTATAATCCCCTGTTTCTAAAATGGGGTTAACCTTGAAATCAAAACTACAGAATAATTAGATATATGTAGATGAAAGATATCATTTCCACATTTCATTACAAGACATAATTATCGTGGAATTACTTGAAGATAATGAAGGATCACCATTAAAATGAACCACATTGCAAGTCGAAAGATAGACAGTTTAAGGAACAAGTCATTTTTTATTTTATTAACATGAGTAGAAGTTATTGAATTGCGAACAGAAAGATCGCCCGGTCTACCTCAGGTTTTCTATGTTTAAGTCATAAGAAAGATTTTTCTACCGGCTGGGCTTGACTTCAAGTCTAACAATTTTACAGTGACAAATTATGAGAGATTTTGTTTCAATTCCTACCATTATCTACTTGGCAAAATATGTTATGGATTATATTATACTCAATTAATTATTCCCTATAATCATTTCATTGCTCACCGTGTTAAATCCGACATGCATGCATGTTCAAATTATCAGTCACTGTCTTGGCAAGCCGCAAGAAAAAGGTTTAAGATATTTTTTTTTGCCAAAGGCGAGGGCAAAATGCCCAAATTTTTATATATTTAAATTAAGATAATTACAAAATGAAAACGAAATACAAGAGAACAAAATCAAGGCTATTACAAGACAACAGCTTAAGATCGCACTTTTAAAAAAGAAGGTAGTGCATTCTAATTTCGAGCAATTGGTCCACTACCAAGATTTGTAGTATCAAAAAATTTAGCCATTCTAATTGAAGTATAAGAGATAACGTCCCGGAGAACAATCTCTTTAGATCTCAATTGAGACCTAAAAATTCAATAATTTTGTTCTTTCCAAACATTTCAAACGGCATTTGCAAGCGCAATACGAATGAATACTCCAATTGGTTTCTTACACGAGACCTTCATTTGGATAAAATCTATGATGTCATGTAGATAAGATGGTGAATTGTGAAGTTCGCATCGTGCTAATGATGTTTGGACCATCCAATTAGATAATTCACACTCAAAAAAGAGATGTTTATGACTTTTAGATTTAGCTTTGCATAGAATGTATTGTCCTCTTTCTCCTATACCCTTTGCTTGAAGTAAATTAAGGGTCTTCAGTTTTCCAAGAATGGATTTCCATTGACAAAAAAAGATTTTCAGAATGGATTTATGAAACCAAACAAATTAAGTCCAAGAATATATTAAGGATGGCTGTGATTGAAGAGATGCTTTCGCTGATTTTGGGGTGAACATTCCAAAATAAGATGGTTTCCAAAATAAAGTTTTAGCTGATCTCATTTTGTGGTGAGCTTCCATATCTCAATCATTTATGGTAAAGTAGTGTAACAATCCTGAACTTTCTGTACAAAATTTTTTCTTTTTAAATTATAGAAAGGAATAGCTTAGCCTGAGTATAACTTAAAAGTATTTCTTGTTTAAAAACAGTAAGAAAGCACTTGTAGCTCACTAGTAAAACCTTACACTGCCGTGACATAGCCCCTGTGTTCAAATCCTTCCAGCCGTATATTATTTTTTAATGATTTTTCTTTTAAACTTTTTTGAAGCCCAAGAGTTTACACATGCAATACACGTAAAAATGAAAAGTCATAGAAAACAAACATGTAGAAAATGTTGTACACACAGCCGAGAACACGTGGCAGCGATCCAAAGCCCAACCCTATGCAAACGACCGACGAAGATTGCATAAGGGCCGGCGCCGCCGGTTTTCTCCATCGGGAATGCTCCAAAGTTTTGAACCCTAAACCCTTTGGCCTACCCCTGTACTGTTTTTTTTTCCTGAAAATTAACAGAGAAATAAAAATCACCATTAAAACCAAATTTTAATGCATTCTAAATCTCTTTTTAATTCTCAAAACCCTAATTCTATCCTATAAATACAACCCCACACCCTAACTCTCTCCATTCTGAAATCCATTATAAAAAATTCTCAAATTTTTCCAAGTCAAAGAAGTGTACAAGTAGAGTTAGCCAAGATCAAGTTCCGACGACGATTCAAGAAGATTCCGATGATCCCGCGAATCCACGAAACCATCAAAAGTTCCATCAATCTCTCCTTTCTCATTTCATCCCGTAAGTCCCCTCTTTTCTTCTCTCTTCCCTATTCAAAATGTTCTCTTTTCAAAACTCGTCGGAAGTGGAGTTATTTCAACATCCGATTTTAAAATTGTTAAAACACAACTTTTTTTAGTAACCAAGCATCCATATTGTTACATTTTGTTTAGTAATCATAAAACAAACGTTGAGAACAAGTTTCATCTCAAAATACCATGCTATGCAACTTTTATTAGATTTTTACAGTGAAATATCATAAATTTTATATTCGACATCTTTTATCATATTTACTTGTATTACCTTTAAAAAAACCTCACGAGATAATGACCTACCTCTCACAACACATATCTTGGCAAAGCACGATTTGCTTGAAAACAATATTTTGGGACAAATACGAATTTTACATTTAAATATCATAAACTATTAAAAACCGTATTCTTTAAATTGTTTTAATTAAATTCCTTATAATTATGTTTCTACAACGCACTTTTGGGGAATCCGATTTGGTTGGTGCAGGTTATCGTGCATCCATCGGACTAGTAGGGCGGGATGCAGACCTCCTCATGGAGCATACGATCTCGATGGAATTTTTAATACAATTTCAAGAAAAACGTGATTTTCTATTTAATAAATAAATTTTATTTTTAATAATTATATATATAAATATTATCAAAACATCTATTTTATATTTATAATAAATTCCATATTTTCTAAACACAAGAATCACAAGTTTCATGAAAATACTATTAACAATCCATACAACAATTTATACTAAAATACTATGTACTATTCAATCTAGGTTTATATTCACTAGAATACCTCATCATATAAAAATTATATCCATGAAAACCCTAAATATGATAAATAAATACTTGAGAATTATTTTGAAAGTATACTAAAACTATTTTTCATAAAACCCCCTTCAGTTATATTAATTTACAATAAAAACCCTAGTAAATATAGGTTTAAGCGGGACCAATTCTCTTAAGCCTCAAGGAGCCGGAGAAAGTGGGTGCTTGCCTATTTAAGGTAGACAACTAAAACGGGGTTATCAAATGGTAATTGTCTTGGAAAAATACACAAATCCTACCGTCCATGTGCAGCCGTTACCGATAACTCCAAAAACCTAATTCATGAATCCAATTCTGTTTATGTGTCTAACTCAATCTGAGTCTCAGTCTAATCTGAATACAATTCAAATTTGAATACAATCCAAATATAACTCCAATACAACATGAATCCATATATACCGGAACTTGAAACATGAATACTATCCAATATCCACATGACTTGATTTGACCAAACCATGGGTATATACTGGCTTGACTATATGACTATCCGTTTACATTTTTATCCGTTTACATGAACAATTTAACCATGGTCTTAGCAAGTTTTATATCTACAAAACAATACAATCAATACAATATACATTACGGGGTTTTAAAGGGGTAGACTGATACATAATGTGTTAAAAGTGGCACGAGATGGTTACTAAAACATATAAATATACCTCCGTTGCCATTATTTCGTGGGGTTTGACGGAGCTTTGTACTACGGGTTACCTTAGTCCACGGGATAGTTGGACTCCTCTCGTATACACTGATATATTCTGTACCAAGTTATAAACAACTACGTTAACCTAACAAACATAACCACATATACTTTAACTGTTCAATACTCTGTCTATTCTTCTCTATCTTTTAGGACTTACCGAGCGATTGTTCACTGAAGAAATTCTTTTTCTCTTCTTTCTTTGGAATATTGTCAGGAGGATCCGACTCTTTGGAGATCGAATCCAGCCAGGAGGAATTGGAGCAGTTCATAGAGGACCCATGTCACGCCCCCTTCCCAGAGTGTGCTAAGATCGGTACGTGACAGAGCCAACCATGCTACGTATAGCTAGGAAACATCCCTCCACAGTTACATTACGGCTGTCTATAGCTATCAAGAACAGGAAAATAAAATAAACTATCTAGCACATGTCCATATGCCAGAATAAACGAGCCAAGAAATAATATGCGGAAGCAATGAATCCAATAAACAGTAACAATCTGGAAAGTACGTCCCATATATGGGCTCATATCAGGAAATGAAAATACGAAAATAAAACTAAACTAAAATGGATACTAACAGGTTTCTCACTGCTCGGCCTGACGGCGGAAATACTTCTGATCAGCCTGCGAAAGAGACAGAGGATCTGGGCCATGTAAAACCCAGACGTCAGTGCGTCATAATATCAAACAATAAAATATAATCAGGAGGTAACAAGATATGCAGGCATGAGTATGAACAGTAATGAGTGTATAACAGTAACACGAATATGGAACAATGAAGTGTATGTGGATGCGGTGAGTAATCTATGCTACTGGGTTAATTACTCTCAAGTCTTTGAAATCAATTTAATGAATCGTCGATGTAACTCAATAGTATTCCGTGCATGCCCAGGACCACGGTCAAGACTCTCGGGCTGAATCCGAGACGTGCCACTAGGCAGTAAACAGGTAACATATACAGACGGATGATGTCAGCAGCAGCATCCCGGGGCTGGCCTAGCCCGTAAAACTGATCGGTATAAGTATCGAACTGTCGAGTTACAAGTCAGGTTTCATCATTGATTTCTCCATACCCCCAAGTTATGTGTTCAACTCAGGTATTGATAAATCTGGAGCTAATGCCAATACAGGATCAAGCAGGTACAGGTTTGTCTATACAGACAACAGGATATGTCCATCGGGACAACATGTCAGGATTGTCGGCATTAGAAACAGAACCAGGTAACATGTCAAGTAGTGATATATCAGGTCATGTCAGGTAGTGTACATGTATCAAGTGGGTGCCCAACAGTAAAATGGAGCAAGTATCGAATCACGGTAAAGGTACGGATGTACGGTGAAAGTATGGATGCACAAATATCTATCAGGGGTTACATCATGACTATGTAGGGTGCACATTATCAAGCATGGGGTGTTAATGTAACAATAATATGAATTAATATAATATGGCATGCAACTGGATATGCAGAATTAATGGTATGGATACACAATAAAATATGGATGCTCAAATATCTATCAGGGGTTACAATTACAGCTTCATGACTATGTAGGATGCACATTATCAAATATGGGGTGTTAATATAACAGTAATATGAAATAATGTGATATGGCATGCAACTAGTTATAATTAATGGTATGTGTGCACAAATATCGATCAGGGGTCACATTTACAGCTCCAAGATTATGTAGGATACACACTATCAAGTATGAGGTACTAATATAGCAGTAATATGAATTAATGTGATCTGTAGATGCAGCTATATATATATTAAATGATATGGATGTATACGGGTATCCGAAAACAGTAAAATATTAGTATGGATGTATAATGCAATCAACATGTGATATTTTTATTCATATGAATGCAAGATAAGTATTATAGCATGTAGCAAGATAAACTTGCCTGATCGGATTTCACGACGGATGCGTACGGCACGTCCGACATCGGATAAACGTCGTAATATCCATACGCGCGCACGGGACAGGACCAGGAAAAGTAAGAACACGACCACGCTGGCTGGGGACGTCCACTGGGTCGCCTAGATCTTCGGCGACGAGCACGACTCCGGCGGTGATCACCGGATGCAAGAACCAAGAAAAGAGAATAAGAAAAAGTAGAAGAGATAAGAAGAAGAGGCTGTATTAAATAAGGAAAGATAAAAATAATATATATATAAATATATATATGCAGAGAGGAGAGAGAGAGTGGAGAGAGAGAGTCACGACAGAGAGAGCTGTTGCTATTTTAGTTATAAAAATAAAAAAAAATTTAAACTTATAAATATAATTAAATTAACACTTAAAAATATAAAAATATAATATTAGTTAATTTTGAGATTTTGGCAGATACAAACTTACTCCAAAATATGTCCATATCAGGTCTAAAAATATGGTTTGAAAATATGGTTAATATACGTGTTAACCAAAACCAAAATATGATAACCGGGTAACGAAAAAGTATACCCCCAAGAACGGATTCACATAGAGTGCACGTAGCTATCCAAACGAGTTTGTTACACTGAACGGAATGAGAACAAGATACACGGATGCTACCACAGGGTCAGGGGTATGATACAGGCTATGCAAGATATTTTAAAAATATTTTATTTGATTTTATTTGTTATTGTTACGCCCCACTTCTCAAAATACGGAATACGAGGGGTTGACAAGGCCAGCCATGCTCCTACGGTCAAGGAAGTATCCCTCCGTAGTCACACTTCGGCTTCTAGCTCTACGTGGTAATCAGTAATCAATGCACAGGTAATGAGAAATGCACTCACTAAATCAAAAGAACTAACCAGATGGAGCTCAAGAGAGTGTAGCTCTGGGTCGCTGATCAAGATGTCCGTGATATTCTCGAGGTACGTCAGGTCCTGATCCAAGCTAGATCCACTTCCCACTCTGAGCATGCATACTCAGGTCGTCGGAGCGACACGATAGCAATATATATATATATATATGTATATATATATATATATATGTATGTATATATATATATATATATATATAGATACAAATGGAAACTCGTGTAATAATAATGAATATGAAACAATAATCATGGAATAATGACGTGAATATGAAGTAGCCAATACAGGTAGCTAATAGAGCAGGTAAATTGTAAAGCGGTAAACAGTATGGCAGGTATGTTGAATCAGTAAGCAATACATGTCAATGTCATTAACCCTATCAATCTCTAAGTCTCACTGTACATGTCACTAAGCCTATCGTCACTCCAAGTGTGAGAGTCAACCACTCGTGAGTATCCCCCATCCAAGTGTAGGACCCAAGGGCGAGGGAACAGGGCCCGAGTCGCTCGCTAATAATCAGTAATATCCCCATATATCTCCAGAATCGCTGTATGTGCCGGCATGGGACTACCGAGGTTCTGTTGAACTCACACTCAAACTACCCCATACCCCGTGGTCTACATCAAACGCCAACCATAAACTCAAATACCAGTCGGTCCATGACAGGTCTACACGAGAACTGGAGACAGGATCTCCATCTAGCATGTCTCGAATGATACCCAAGATAAATGGATAGTGTTTGGTGCCTTATCTATGACACCCATATAAGTGCTTCCATAATCGTCCCATACCAATTATAGTCACACTTATACACGTCCCATAGACGCCGACAATGCAATAAATCAATAGGGTCCACTGATTGTGTACAAGTACGTGTCACTTTCACTTATCCATTCATGCTTAAACACTAACGTACTTGCCACAATCAAACACTAAAACTTAACACTGGTTAATACACATGATCCCTAGGTTACCAATGCAATGACTTCTACACGATATGATGAGAATACAATAACTACTATATGAATGGAATACCATCAGTCAGCGTCCCACCACTTTCATAATTCACTATAAGTCATGCGTGCAGAATTAAGCGAAACAATGTAAAAGGGGTAAACAGTATATTGAATTATCTATCCATCAAAATTGGTTTCGCGCCAATCGGGTTTCAGGTTTGCTAGTTATGACCATTTCAATTTAAGTGTTCACGGCTGGAAATCCGGTTTCAGAATCGGAAGTCCATTTCGTAACACATTTTAATCCTAGTTGGGATCGTAATTAGGCGACGCTATTGAACAATGTTTAGGGTTATTAGTCAGGTTTCCACCACAATTGATGGATCAGAAATATACTATATCGACAGGGAGTTATGGATAGGTTATGCTCAATGTGTAGAATCTGCCTCTGCAGAATTCAGCAAGACGTATCGACATTATAAAATGAGTTAAAAATAACAAACGGTTGAGAAATCCAGTGAGACTAGTAGAGTAAGAAAGCTAATTCAATTTTCTACGTAACGATATAGGGTTCCGTGCATTCTCAAATTTGAACAGGAATATACAGGGGTTTAGAAACAGGGTTAGCTGGGATTTCCGTTCTGGACTGCAGTCCAGAATCTTAATCCTCCGCAATTATCTCTATCATAATTAGTTAGAATTTAGTGACCAACTATAGAATACGGTAGTTTAAACAGTTATCTTCGATACGGGCCATTGAACGCTAAGATTCGGTTTATACACAATTTATTGGAAATTTCACGGTTTAGCATGTACGAAAGTTTTCAGGTTTTACGACAGTAATCGGGGCATCGTTTTACGTGAGCAAACGGCGTCGTATTGTAACCAAAGTCTTAAGGGACATTCATTATCACTCGGGCCATCACAGTTTATTTGTTGACATCAATTTAACGGGGTCTCCCATTCGTGTTTTGCATCGAACACTTGAATTATAATGATTCACATGAAATTATAGGCGGAAATGATTGGTAACATGAATAGTAATATATAAAAGTAGCATGAAGCAAGTATTAAACTTGCCTGAAGACGTGTCAATGACGGTACAGCAGCGGTAATGGCACGATCGCGTCACGAGCGCAGCACAGGTTTAGCCTTGTCGGATCTTACTTCTTGGACTCGATGGCTCGGCGGTTGCGACGGGCGTGCACTGGCGTTGCGATGAATGGCGTGTTGATGATGATGACGGCTTAAGGGATCGAGGCCACAGATTTGATGGTGACGTCAGTGACCAGAGTGGTGGCAACAGTGGTCGATGTAAGTGTTCGACGAAATGCCGGGGGCTCGACTGCGGCGGCTAGGGATGCATTGAGGGGGTGTCGGTGGTGGGTATCGCGCAGGGGTTCGGCCTTGGCGTAGGGGTTGGGTTAAGTTTGGTCTTGGGGTCTCTTTTGAAGTAGAGATGAGAGTGAGGGATGTTGATGAGAGAGAGAGAGAGACGCTGTGAGAGATAGAAAGGCTGTGAGAAAGAGAAGGGCTGTGAAAGAGAGAGAGTTGGGTGGTAAGGAGAGGGGGAGATTGGTGGTGACGAGGTCGAGGAACTCGTCGGCGGTAGGATGGGTCGGCGACGGAGGTGGCCGGCGCGGTGCTCGGGGTGAGTGACGGGTGCTGGGGCCGTTGGGTTGGAGCTGCAGTGGTGGTGCTGGGACGAAGGAGGAGGTTGCTGTCGCAGGGGAAGCTGTCGGTGGCGGTGATCTCATGGGGTGACGACGGCGACGGGAAGGTGTGTAGGGGAGGCTCGGTGAAGCTTGGGTTCCGGAATCAGTTGTGCAGGTGAGGTGGGGGAGGTGAAGTGGGGCTCGGGTTTTGGAGAGATAAGCAAGGGAGGAAAGACGAGGTGACGCCGGTGTGGGAGCTACGGCGATGGGCGATCGCGGTCGTGGGCGAGAGAGTGAGCGGGGAGGTAGTAGGGAAGGAGGAAGAGAGAACGAGAGTGAGGGGGAGGAGTTAGAGCGAGGTGCGCGCGCAATTCCGTGGTCGCGGTCGCGTTGGGGAGCGGCGAGGCGACGTGGGCGACGAGGCGGGGACGTGGGGTTCATGGTGACGTCGTGGGAACGAGGAAGGAGAGAAATGAGCGGGAAAGAATTTAGGTTGGGGAGAAGGGTGATAACGGGTCGGGTCGTGGGAGTTGGGGGAATTCGTGGGCCGGGGAAGTTTGTGCCGGAATAATTAAAAGGAAAGAATAAAGGGAAAGGGGATAGGGTGATGGGCCGGCAATTAAAAGAAAAAGGGGAAAATAAAGGGAAAGAGGAAGGGTGTGATGGGCCGAGAATTTTGAGGGAAAAAGGAAGTTAAGGTTTGGGTTTAGAAAAGGGTAAAATAAAAATGAGTTGAAGTAGTAAGATTGGTTTTAAGTAAAAGAATTTAAGAAGGGAAATAAAATAAAGGAATTAGGATTTTTTAAATACTTAAAATAATTATAAATATAAATAGGTAAATTTGAGAGTGACCCCTTTTTATAAAGATACGTATGTAGGCGTATAAAAGAACTGGGTATTACAGTTATATTGAAAAAAATGCAGATGCCGGATATAATGCCAGTATGCAGTATATAAAAAAAATTGAAAGTGCACGGATCCACGTAACAAGCCGGGATAAATCATAAACAGGAATCAAGACTGGTTTTTAGCAAGTGGGCCGGGTCGGATGCAAATACAGATATCAAATACACAATTCGCATCCAAAACACAATAAATCAAGAAATAGCCATAAATAAGGAAATACCCAAAATAGAACTGGTATAAATAAATTAGGGTGTTACATTATACCCAACTAGAAAAAGAATTTCATCCTCGAAATTCCCGGAACAAGAAAAGGAAAATAAGTATGAATTTAGGAAAAGAGGTGTGGAAACTTCTGTCGAATCTCATCTTCTCGTTCCCAAGTCGATTCTCCATGCGAGCGATTCCCCCATGAAACAAGTACGAGAAGGATAATCTTGTTCTTAAGGACCTTTTCTCTTTGATCAAAAATCGACATCGGTCGTTCCTCAATAGTCAAATCCTCCCTTACAGTCAGTTCCGAATGATCTAGCACGTGTGTTTCATCTCGAACATATTTACGGAGTTGAGATACATGAAACTCATCATGAACACTCGCTAAAGATGGTGGTAAAACCAATCGATAAGCCACTCCTCCAACACGCTCAATAATCTCGAAAGGCCCCACGAATCGAGGACTAAGCTTGGCTCGACTCCCAAAACGAATCACTCCTCTAGTCGGTGATATCTTCAAGAATACAAGACCACCAAGATCGAACTCTAGAGGTCTTCTCGATGTATCGGCCCAACTCTTCTGCCGATCTTGTGCTGCCTTCATGTGATTCCGAATAGTATTAACTTTCTCTACTATTTCCACGATCAAATCCGGTCCCAACAATTTTCGTTCTCCAACATCGTCCCAACAAATAGGTGAGCGAAACTTGCGACCATATAATGCTTTGAATGGAGCCATCTGAATAGTCGCCTGAAAGCTGTTATTATACGAGAACTCCACCAAGTGTAGATGATCCTTCCAATAACCCTTGAAGTCCAATATGCAAGTTCTCAACATATCTTCAAGAGTTTGGATCGTTCTCTCCGACTGGCCATCTGTCTGAGGATGATAAGCGGAGCTAAATTTCAATCGCGTCCCCAAACTTTCCTGTAAACTCCTCCAGAAGTGCGATAAGAATCATGTATCACGATCGGAAACGATGCTCACAGGTACTCCATGCAATCTCACAATCTCCTGTATGTACCGTTCTGCTAACGCTTCCATTGACTGACCAACTCGAAATGGTATGAAATGAGCTGCCTTGGTCAATCGATCAACAATCACCCAAACTGCATTATTGCCCTTTGGACTCCGCGGTAAAGCTGTTATGAAATCCATGGTTATATGTTCCCACTTCCATTGAGAAATCGGAAGTGCTTGCAATTAACCAGCTACTCTTTGATGTTCGGCCTTAACTTGCTGACACACCAAGCACTTCGCTTCAAAGCGGGCAATCTCCCTTTTCATGCCTTCCAACCAAAATGCCGTCGTAGATCACGGTATATTTTCGTGCCTCCTGGATGTATGGAATATGCGGAACTGTATGCCTCTTTCATAACTTCTTCGTGAATGTCTCTTTTCGGCACACACAAACGGATACCATATCGCAACGAACCATCTTCATGAATCAACAAGTCCGTTCGAAGTCCCGCTTCAACCTTTTCTCAAAACTTCTGCAATCTTGGGTCTTGTGACTGCGCTGCCTTAATATTATCGATCTACAACGACTGTACTTGCAGCTGCATCAACTGTCCTGAAGAATGCGGTAACACGATCTCTAACTCGAATCTCCAAAAATCTTCGATAAGCTCCTTCTGTGCAGTCAACATCCGAATTGCTGGAAACCGACTAAGCGCATCCGGCACTATATTAGCTTTCCTCGGATGGTACTTAAGATCAAGATCATAGTTAGCCATCAGCTCCAACCATCTACGCTGCCTCATGTTAAGCTTTTTCTGCGTGAACACATACTTTAGGCTTTTATGATCGGTGAATACTTCGACCCTTTCGCCCAATAAGTAGTGTCTCCAAATCTTCAAAGCGAAAATCATGGATGCAAGCTCCAAATCATGAGTTGGGTAATTCTTCTCATGGGTCTTCAATTGTCTCTATGTGTAGGCTATAACCTTCCTATGATGCATCAAAACACATCCCAAACCTTTCCCAGATGCGTCGCTGTGAATCACCAATCCTCCGGAACCGTCTGGTACGGTCAAAATAGGAGTGGTTATCAATCTTTGCTTTAACGCCTCAAAAGCTGACGCACAACTACCCGTCCATAAAAACGGTATCTCCTTTCGCGTAAGCTTGGTCAACGGCTCAGCTAAGTGAGCAAAATTCTCCACGAATCTTCTGTAGTATCCTGTAAGTCCCAGAAAACTTCTGATCTCCGCTACATTCCTCGGAATCGGTCAATCTTTAACTGCTGCAATATTCTCAGGGTCAACGGCGATTCCATCTCCGGATAAAACATGCCCCAAAAACTTCACTTCTTCAAGCCAAAACTCGCACTTGCTCATCTTTTCATACAATCTTGCATGTCTCAATATCTGCAATGCGATCCTCAAGTGTTCTGCATGCTCTTCTAGACTCCTCGAATACACCAGAATATCATCGATGAACACCACAATAAACTGGTCCAAGAACGGTGAAAAGATTCGGTTCATCAAGTCCATAAATATCGCCGGTGCATTCGTGACTCCGAATGGCATCACTAAATACTCGTAATACCCATATCGAGTTCGGAACGCGGTCTGGCAAATATCCTCTGATTTAACTCAGACTTGATGATATCCGGACCGCAAATCCAGCTTCGAGAATACCCTCGCGCCACTGAGTTGCTCGAATAATTCGCCAATGCGAGAGATTGGGTACTTGTTCTTAATAGTCACCCGGTTTAATTCTCGGTAATCGATGCACATCCTCCTTATGCCATTTTTCTTCTTTACTAGAAGAACTAGAGCTCCCCAAGGTGAATTACTGCTACGAATCCAACCCTTCTCTAGCAATTCAGTAACCTGCTTCTTGACTTCTTCCAACTCCACTGGTGCCATCGGATAGTACGCCTTTGAGATTGACGCTGCACTATGAACAAGATCAATCGCGAACTCCACATCTCATTTTGGTGGTAAACCCGAGATGTCCTCGAACACGTCCATGAACTCTCGAACTACAGCTGGTACTTCCTCCTTATCAACTTCCATCGACAAAAGAACATTGTTTGTCGGCCTAGCCCTAAATTTGACTGGCCCGACAGAACTGCTACCTCCAGCAAAAACAAATTCCGGATGTCCGGGAATCTGGAAAGTCACTTTCTTTGCTCTACAATCAATGTAAGTGTGGAAAGTGCCGAGAAAGTCCATTCCCAAGACAACATCATAATTGCCGGTATCGATCACCAAGAAATCCGCAAATAACTCCCGTCCGCAGATAACAACAGAACAATCCTTGCACTTACTACTAGATATGATCTTCCCGTTCCCAGTGTGTATGTCCCAACAACAAGACAAGGTCGTGCAAGCAATCAAGTGTGCAACAATAAACTTGGATAATATACAACAATGGGATGCACCAGAATCGAATAATGTTAATACGGGAAAATCATGAACAAGTAGGATACCGAAAACGACTTCACCCGAAGTCAAACACTGAAGAAGATAAGCACGGTAAACAGGATTCAAGCTTATGACAAAATATAAACTGGTAAGCAATGAAACCGAGAGAAGCAAGGTAATATAACAACCATAAAACAAGGAGATGAATCAAGACTAGAACTCCAAGTTACTTAAATAGAGTACCTCATTATAACCATGCTGCAGTTCATAGTTACAATCACATAACTCCGTTCATGTCACCTAAATCCTAGTATCAGAATAGAGAGAAACAATAGGGAACCAGAAGAATTCAAGTCGAGATGCAAAGTTGTTTGCATATCGTCAAGATAAGGGTCAAGAGAAAGATATGATTCAAGAATCACGATAACAATATGGCAGGACATGTTCCTAATTACGGGTATTCTGATTCGTGTATTGGATCTAATACCCAACTATAAAAGAATCAAACCCGATTAAACTAAATCTTATGGTTCTGATACCAAACAAACCCTGTCACGCCCCGCTTCCCAGAGTGCGCTAAGATCGGCACGTGACAGAGCCAACCATGCTACGTGTGGCTAGGAAATATCCCTCCACAGTCACATTACGGCTGTCTATAGATATCAAGAACAGGAAAATAAAATAAACTATCTAGTACATGTCCATATGCCAGAATAAATGAGCCAAGAAATAATATGCGGAAGCAATGAATCCAATAAAGAGTAACAATCTGGAAAGTACGTCCCAAATACGGGCTCACATCAGGAAATAAAAATACGGAAATAAAACTAAACTAAAATGGATACTAACAGGATCCTCACTGCTCGGCCTGACGGCGGAAATACTACTATCAGCCCGCGAAAGAGACAGAGGATCTGGGCCATGCAAAACCCAGACGTCAGTGCGTCATAATATCAAACAATAAAATATAATCAGGAGGTAATAAGATATGCAGGCATGAGTATAAACAGTAATGAGTGTATAACAGTAACACGAATATGGAACAGTGAAGTGTATGTACATGCGGTGAGTAATCTATGCTACTGGGTTAATTACTCTCAAGTCTTTGAAATCAATTTAATGAATCGTCGATGTAATTCAATAATATCCCGTGCATGCCAAGGACCACGGTCAAGACTCTCGGGCTGAATCCGAGACATGCCGCTAGGCAGTAAACATGTAACATGTACAGACGAATGATGTCAGCAGTATCATCCCGGGGCTGGCCTAGCCCGTAAAACTGATCGGTACAAGTATCGAACTGTCGAGTTACAAGTCAGGTTTCATCATTGATTTCCCCATACCCCCAAATTATGTGTTCAAGTCATGTATTGATAAATCTGGAGCTAATGCCAACACAGGGTTAAGCAGGTACATGTTTGTCTATACAGACAACAGGATATGTCCATTAGGACAATATGTCAGGATTGTCGGTATTAGAAATAGAGCCAGGCAACATGTCAAGTAGTGATATATCAGGTCATGTCAGGTAGTGTACATGTATCAAGTGGGTGCCCAACAGTAAAATGTAGCAAGTATCGAATCACGGTAAAGGTTCGGATGTACGGTGAAAGCATGAATGCACAAATATCTATCAGGGGTTACATCATGACTATGTAGGGTGCACATTATAAAGTATGGGGTGTTAATGTAACAATAATATGAATTAATATAATATGGCATGCAACTGGATATGCAGAATTAATGGTATGGATACACAATAAAATATGGATTCCCAAATATCTATCAGGGGTTACAATTACAGCTTCATGACTATGTAGGATGCGCATTATCAAACATGGGGTGTTAATATAACAGTAATATGAAATAATATGACATGGCATGCAACTAGTTATAATTAATGATATGGGTTCACAAATATCGATCAGGGGTCACATTTACAGTTCCAAGATTATGTAGGATACACACTATCAAGTATGGGATACTAATGTAGCAGTAATATGAATTAATGTGATCTGTAGATGCAGCTACATATATATTAAATGATATGGATGCATACGAGTATCCGAAAATAGTAAAACATTAGTATGGATGTATAATACAATCAACATGTGATATTTTTATTCATATGGATGCAAGATAAGTATTATAGCATGTAGCAAGATAAACTTGCCTGATCGAATCTCATGACGGATGCGTACGACACGTCCGACGTCGGGTAAACGTCGCAATATCCAAACGCGCGCACGGGACAGGACCAGGAAAAGCAAGAACACGACCACGCTGGCTGGGGACGTCCACTAGGTCGCCTGGATCGTCGGCGACGAGCACGACTCCGGCGGTGATCACCGGAATCAAGAACCAAGAAAAGAGAAGAAGAAGAAGTAAGAAGAAGAGGCTGTATTAAATAAGGAAAGAAAAATAAAATAAAATATATATAAATATATATGTAGAGGAGAGAGAGAGAGCGTCAAGAGAGAGAAAGAGAGTGGAGAGAGAGATAAAGAGAGTCACGAGAGAGAGAGCTGTTGGTATTTTAGTTATAAAAATAAAAAAAAATTAAACTTATAAATATATTTATATTAACACTTAAAAATATAAAAATATAATATTAGTTAATTTTGAGATTTTGGCAAATACAAACTTACTCCAAAATATGCCAGGTTTGGTCTAAAAATATGGTTTTTAATTACGGTTAATATACGTGTCAACCAAAACCAAAATATGATAACCGGGTAACAAAAAAGTATACCCCCAAGAACGAATGCACGTAGCGTGCACGTAACTATCCAAACGAGTTTTTTCACTGAACGGAACGAGAACAAGATACACGGATACTACCACAGGGTCAGGAGTATGATGCAGGCCATGCAAGATATTTTTAAAATATTTTATTTGACTTTATTTATTATATTGAAAAAATGCAGATGCCAGATATAATGCTAGTATGCAGTATATAAAAAAATGAAAGTGCATGGATGCACGTAAGAAGTCGGGATAAATCATAAACAAGAATCAAGATGGGTTTTTAGCAAGCGGGTCGGGTTGGATGCAAATACATATGTCAAATACACTATTCGCACCCAAAACACAATAAATCAAGAAATTGCCATAAATAAAGAAATACCCAAAATAGAACTGGTATAAATAAATTAGGGTGTTACAACCCAGAGCTCTAGTTCACTTTTATATACTTTTATTTTCAGTTCATGCTATTGTTTAGGCACTACTTTCCAGTATTGTATTTACTTTCGTGTGTATTGTAAAGAATGTTTATTCAATGAAAAGTTGTTTTTTATTTATATCTCCTGTCTTTCTTGTGTACATTTATTATATTGCTTATTTACGCTTAACGTGTTTACTTCTGAGTAAATACATCGCGGATCTCGTCACGTTTCCTTACTCGTACTCTGGGAAGCGGGACGTGACAGGTAGAATGAAGTATGGAGGTTGATTCCAAATGATTTTGTGGTGAACATTCCACAAATGTAATCACCGGTGATACCTTATCATTTGTGGTATGTAGGTTGATTCCAAAAAAAATATGATTGAGGTATGTAGGTTGATTCCAAATGATTTTGCGGTGAACATTCCACAAATGTAATCACGGGCGATACTTTATTTTGGAAATCCAAATTCCCTCTTTATGGTAAAGTTTCTAAGAAAGTTTTAACTGTGATGTAAGATTGTAATCATGTGGACTATATATTCCCAAACCACCTTTCTCTTTTGGCTTACAAATATCACTTCACTTGGTACAAAATTTTGAGTTGCCCTTCAAAAACCACCATAAATAAATTCCACTTTTTTAAAAACCTTTTTCGGAAGGTGGAAGTCTTGAGACCAATACATTTGAAAAGCGAGTAGGGTCAATTGAAGAAGCTCAAAACGTCCGGCTATGGAGAGAAGTTTGATCTTCCATCTACCAAATCTTGATGTCATCTTATCTATGATAGGTTGGCATATGGAGGCACTAAGACTTTTGGAAGAGAGTGGAAGACCGATGTATCTTCCATACCAAGTGTTTGATTAAACGACTTAAAACTCAAAACCATGGTAGAGAAGAAAAAGATATTGCTTTTATTTCTATTTGCTTATAGACCGGAAATACTTTCAAAGGAATTGAGTACTTCATTTAAAACCACGGCCGATTTCGCATTGCCTTTTCCAAAAACAAGAATATCATCGATATAAAGTATATGAGAAATACAACCTATCAATAATTTCAAATTCACTGGAATCCACCTTTTCTTGCAAAAGTTGAGAAAAAGAATCTATCACCAATTTGAATAAATAAGGTGATAAAGGATCACATTACCGAAGACCGGAAGTGGAACCAAAATAGCCATAAAACGAGCCACTCAAATTTACCGAAAACACCGGTTTATATATGCAAGCACATATCTATTTGAGCCACATTGAAGAAAAGCTCCTTTGAGCCATTGTATACAAAAGAAAATCTCTATTAATGGAATCAAATGTTTTATACAGATCGATTTTTGTACAAAACCTTTTTTTACATTCCCTAGATGAAAATTGTGAATCAAATTGGAAGCCCGAAGAATATTATCGATCTTCAATATTTCGACCATGAATGAAAGCATTTTGCATGGATGGAATGAGATATTGTTAGTAATATATACCCTAGAGGCCATTTTTGTATCATACTGGATTGTATATTACATTTTGGAAGCTTGGGATATTCACTGATATAATAACAGTTTTGCTCAAAATGTTAGTATGCTACTTGATTTGATTCTATCTCAATATATGCATATGTTTCTTTTAGCATATCGCTTATACATATTGGTAGAGCCCTTAGGATTTTTGCTTGACTGCCAGCGTTGTGATGGCAGTCATACTTGTGGAGGTTGGGTAGTCTATAAGCACATCCTTATATAGGTCTCTAGTCGTAGGATTATCGAGATGGGGCATTAATACTCCATAGTAGACTAGTGTATACGCTTCTCATCTCAGCAGGGGAGATGATCTGTCCCACAGCCATTACTACGTCATACCGGAGATAGTATACATATGCTCATTGGGTTATGAGTTATACTGGACGGACTCGATGGGAATTACTGATTGGTATTATACCTATCGTCAGGCAGCAGTTCCTGGATGGCTTGAGTACAGGTTAGTCCATTGACTTGATATCATTATTCGTCTCAAGTGTGTTCCCACCGCACTTAGATTATTACCCTATCATGGTTCAAAGGAGTTGTGCAAACAGGTAGTAGTTGGGTGCAGTCCCGAAGCACTTGGAGGCAGTAGCGGTTAGATAGGATTCGTCTCTCCCGGTATTAGGGGATGATACCGCGCTGTGTTTGGAAAGCCATTATACAAAGTCCCTGGCCAGGGCAAGCGAGATCTACTGGTAGGTACTCCTGAGTTTCTCAGGATGTATTGGGCTCCACTCTGGCATGACTTATTACGCTATTAGGGGTAGACGGTTGCCACCTCCTAGACCCGATATGCGAGTATCTTAGACGAACAGACCGGACTGTACGGAGATTTTCATATATAGGCGCAGTAGGAGTTCGGATGAGTTTGCTCATTGGCCTTCTTATCGACAGATACCTGGGTAGCCATTACGCACATCTAGTGCTGCTGACGGTCTTGTGGTTAAACCCACCGCCAACGTACTGTCGAGTCTTTAGAATCCTATACATAGGGTTTCCCTGCTTCGGGCGAAACGATGTAGAGACCGTATGGTTTTACGGCAGAGTTCCGATCATATACGTGTACAGGCTACACGGATGTTGTTCAGACGGATAATACTAGTAGGCTTTGTTTTAAGCCGGATTTTAGTATTATATTATTGGATTATTATTATCTCATTGTATTCATATTTTTCGGAATACGAATACGAGTATGTATATACGGTGAGAGCATTCTTGTAATTTCACAAGAGATACTTCAAGAAGGGAACACCTCATTATTTGGATTTATTTATTTTGAGAAATAGATTAATGATGTGGAAAATGGAGATATTTGTGGTATGGTGAAGCATGGCTTGTTGTCATTTGTTTATTAGTTTGGACTCACTATTCAAGCATGGTTGATATTTTCAATTGGAAAATATTGCATGCTTGAGTGAATTGAGTGTAGGAGCCATTCTTCACTTGCTTTCTACTCTAGTTCATTTGCTCATTTAGTTTCTCTTTCCATATTTTCTCTTCTTCTTCCTCAAGACCCTAATTCCTCACATGAGTTGTGAACCATAGGGTTATGTGAGGTTAAATACTTCATTAGATACTCTACATCTTCTAAGCTACCTAACTTAGTAAGCTAGGTACCTTAGTTACCTCGGTTTAGTGGTTGGAACTTGAAGTATAGACTCTCGGGTGGATCATTTTTGACACGAGGAGGCCGACGATCAAGCGCGATCCGGATCTTCGAGGAGCTCAAGAATAGGAGGAGGAGAAGACCTGAAGGACTATAATGAAGGAGGTATGATACTATCATAGTAGTTAGAACCTCCAAGTAGAATAGCTAGTTAAGGTTTCTGTTAAGATCCTGAAGTTTAGTAGGTGTTGATTAGTATGAAAAATCATTTTTTGTAAATTTCGCTTCCCTACAAGTGCGTGGGTGTGCGACATCGACTTACAGTGGTACCAGAGCCTACTAAACCTTAACTAGCTAGTTAGCAAGTAGTTATATCACGTCCCGCTTCCCGGTGTACCGCAAGAGGACGCGACGAGGCCGCTACGTATTTACTCAGAAGTAAACACGCTCAGCGTATCTAAGCAATATAAAGTAAAGTACACAAGAGACAAGAATGTAAATGAACAACAACTTTATTTATTAAATATTCTTTTACAGATACAACCGGAAAGTAAATACATGAATGGAAAGCGATGCATCAATAATGGCATAACTGAAAAGAAATAAATATGTACAAGTGTCTAAGTTCCGGGTCAAACGAAAACTGCTCCAAATCCTCAGTGCTGGACTCGATCTCCAATGAATCCGATCTCCAAAGAAAGAAGAAAGGAATGCCGTCAACGAACAATCGCTCGGTAAGTCCCAAAAGTGAGTAGAGATAGAATAGACAGAAAAAGAGTATATCTTATAATGTTTGATTATATTGTTAACGCTGTTGTTTGTAACTTTGTACAGAAAATGCCAGTGTATACGAAAGGAGTCACACTATTCCGGAGACTAAGGTATACGGAGCAATAGGAACCGTTCAGCCACGGTACAACTGTAATGGATATTCAGGTTAGGTGTATTATGTTTACAGTCTCGTGCCACTTTTAACACCTTCCGTACCAATTTACCCCTTATAAACCCCGTGATGTCTTTTGTATTGATTGTATTGTTTTATTATATAGATGGATGAGTTGCCAAAACCATGATATCAGTAAATGGAATGGATATAAATGGAGAGTCATGTAGATGGAGTATATCCATGGTTCGGTTCGGTCAATATAGATTGATATTGATTGAATAGACAGATTCATGGATTCATGTTGTATTGTAGTTTATAATTGAATCAAATTCAAGTCAGATTGATTAGATTGAGACTCAGTCTGAGTCAGACACTTTGAAAAGAACTTGAAATCCTGAATTAGTTTTGATGTTATCGGTAACTGCTGCTCATGGACGACAGGATTTATGTCTTTTTCCAAGACAATTACCGTGTTGATAATACCGTTTGTTAGATTGTCTACCTTAAATAGGAAAGCACCCATATCTTCGGCTCCCTGAGGCTCAAGAGACTGGTCCCGCTTAAACTTATGTTTATTAGGGTCTTTATTGTAATTTAGTATAACTTGAGGGGGTTTTATGTAAAATAATTTTGATATAATTTTCAAAATATATCTCTAGTATTTAATTATCTTCTTTAGAGTTTTCATAGATGTATATTTTATAATTGTGAAATTTCTAGTGAGTAGAACCTAATTTTCATAGTATATGGTATTTTCTTGAAATATTGGAATTGTTTTGTATTTGGATGGTATTTTCATGTAATGGTGATTCTTCCGATTTGGAAAACTTGGAATATTTATATAATATAATTAAAATAGATATTTTTATAATAGTTATATATTTAATAAAAATAATTTTATTTATTCTTGTAGAAATCTCATTTTCTAAAGAAAAATGCATTAAAATTCCATCGAAATCGAATGCTCCTTTCGAAGGTCTGCATCTCGCTCTACTAGTCCCAAGGATGTGCGATAACCTGCACCATTTTGAATGGGGTCCCCAAAAGTGGGTTGTAGAGGCGCAATTGCAAGGAATTGTTTAATACATCTTTTTAAAGAAATGATTTTATAAGTTGATGGAATTTATTTGTAAAGTCGTGTTATCCCATGAATATATTCCCAAAACTTCATCTTGCTATGTCAAAGATGTGTGGTGTGATGAGATAGGTCATTACCTTGTGATTTATCTAAATGTAATACAAGTTTTGTGTTGTTTTATGCCGTAACTAAACTATGTGGTATTTTACTGTAAAAATACAATAAAAATTACATAAAAGAATATTTTGAGATTAAATTTGTTTTAAATTGTTTGTTAATATTTTTTAAACATTATGTGATACTATAGAATTTTATTGATTAATAAAAGTATAGTTTTATAGAAAAACCGAATCGGAAGTCGGATTAACTCCGCTTCCGTCGGGTTTTAGAATTTCAAGTTTTTAGAATAGAAGATGAGAGGGGGAGAGGGGACTTACTGGGTTTAAGGAAAGGGGAGAGGTAGGAGAAGGTTTAGGGATCATCGGGGCGTCGTTTCGTCGCCGGAAACTCCTTAGAACGTCGCAGGAACTTCGCCCTTCGTTAACTCCACTTGCACACAAAAGGGACTTGAGAATTTTGGAGAGTTTTGATAGGGAATTTCTGAGTGAGGAGGGATGAAATATGGTGTGGTATTTATAGGGGAAATTAGGGTTTAGGGGGTGAAAGAATGCATTAAAAATTGCATTAAAATTGGGAATAAAAGTGATTTATTGTTCTCTGGAAAATGTGCAGGGAAAATAAACAGTGTGAGAGAAGTGGGTAGCTGAAGAGGTGCAGGGGGAAAAAATTCAAAGCATTACCGACGGGGGAGACCGGAGGTACTGGCTTTTTGATGAGTTTCGCCGGGCTTGAACCGGTGGAATGGACTAGGATCGTCGCCACTGTAGGGTGTTTTTCGTCACCCCATTGAGATGGGAATACGCGCGCGCTTGTCAGGCGTACTACAGATTCCCCCTGTCTAGGATAGGCCGGGGTTTAATGATTGTGGGGATCCGAATCTCCGGCAGCCGCGGGCTAAGCTGCCGTTAATTACCCCTCGCCTTTGGGGCGAGGGAACCTCCGATTGACGGGTTAAACTGGTCATGTGAACTCAATGTGCAGCGTACGTGTGTTGTATTTTGAAAGGGGTTTTTGGATATATCGGAAGCCACGCAGAGTTTTTACGGGGGTCTCGCTACCCGGATAGCGGGCTGGGGGTCAAGGGGGCTAGCAGCCCCCTTGCGGGGTGCGGGGCAGCGCCCCGTTAGAATTTTTTTTCCAAAAGAAGCAGTGTCGTGGAGTATGTGCGCACGTATAGAAGAAAGGTACAACGTCTCGCTCGGCTTTGCCCGGTTAGGAACCCGCTTCATAAAAAAAAGAAAGGGAAAGGGCATCCAAAGGATGCGTGGGGTCAGCGCCTTGAGCGCTGTGCGCTCAGGTGCTGTGCGCTCAGGCGGTAGCGCGCCACGTGTCGGCATATGGGCGCTTTGCGCTTGAGCACTGGGCGCTCAGGCGCAAGCGCGCCATGTGTCGGCACGTGGATGCTTTGCGCTTAAGTGCAGGGCGCTGGAGCGTAAGCGCTCCACGTGTCGACATGTGGGCGCTTTGCGCTTGAGCGCTGGGCGCTGGAGCGCTGGGCGCTGGAGCGCAAGCGCGCCACATGTCGGCACGTGGGCGTTTTGCGCTTGAGCGTAGGGCGCTGGAGCACAAGCGCGCCACGTGTCGGCATGTGGGCGCTTTGCGCTTGCGCTGGGCGCTTGAGCGCAAGCGTGCCACGTAACAGCTCGTGGGTGCTTTGCGCTTGAGCGCTGGAGCACAAGCGTGCCACGTTTCGGCACGTGGGCGCCTTGTGCTTGAGCGCAGGGTGCTCGAGCGCCAGCGCGCCACGTGTTGGTACATGAGCGCTCTGCACTCGAGCGCTAGCGCGCCACGTGTCTGCACGTGGGCGGTTGGCACTTGAGCGCTTGGGCGCCGGCGAGAAAAATGGGGCTTTTAGTCCCAGAACTAGAAGCTATGCTACAGAAAGAAAATATTTATTATTTACACACACACACACACACACACACACATATGGAGTTAAACTCTCAGGATGTTTTGAAGCTGATGAAGGGCTTTTTCTTCTTCCTCCTGTTGTTTGGCCGGATCTTGAAGATCAAGAGATGTGAGATTTTAAAAATCTCTTCTTTTTGAGATCTAATGGTAGATCTAAGTTCCCCTTTGTGATTTTTGTGGTGAAAAAGTATTTAGTTTTTGAAAAGGAAGAGTAAACCTCTTGATTTAATTCAAAAGAAAGAATAAGGTTTGGAACCTTCAGAAAGGGGAAAGAGGCACAAACCCTAGGTTTTTTGAGGGGAATGAAAAGTATTTTTTTTATTCATCATCATGTTGCTTTATATAGGCTTATATATTTACATATAGCCTCTTGGGCTTCACAAAATGGCATTTTGCCTATCCTATGGCTCATGTGCCATTTCATTTTTGCACATAAGCCACGGGCTTACAAAATATTGGCTTTATGCCCATTTTGCATACATTCATATATAAACAATTACATAAAAATTTATTTATTACATGATTTTGTTGTTGGCATGGGGAGGCTGGCCGCAGGCTCGACTTGGGCATGGGCCCGCTTGATCTGGGCTTGGGCCCACCTAGCTTGGGGGTTGACCTTGATTTTGACTCGGTCAACCGGGGTGCAAATTTTTACCCCAACAAATTGCCCCCCAACAATAAATGCACATTGCACATTTGAGTTGTGTGCATGAAATTGATGGATCTTGAAGCTGAACTTCGAGGTGGAACATCATCCCGGGGGCGGAGCATCATCCCGGGGAGCATGATTCCCGGGAATCGAAGCATCATTCCGATCTGTGGAGCATGATTCCAGAGATCGGAGCATCACCCGAAGGGCGGAGCATGATTCCAGGGATCAGAGCATCATTCCGATGAGCGGAGCATGATTCCAGATATCGGAGCATCATTCCGAAGGGCGGAGCATGATTCCAAGGATCGGAGCATCATTCCGATGAGCGGAGCATGATTCCAGGGATCGGAGCATCATTACGAAGAGCGGAGCATGATTCCAAGGATCAGAGCATCATTCCGAAGAGCGGTGCATGATTCCAGGGATCGGAGCATCATTCCGAAGAGCGGGGCATAATTCCAAGGATCGGATCATCATTCCGAAGAGCGGAGCATGATTCCAGGGATCAGAGCATCATTCCGATGAGCGGAGCATGATTCCAGATATCGGAGCATCATTCCGAAGGGCGGAGCATGATTCTAAGGATCGGAGCATCATTCCAATGAGCGGAGCATGATTCCAGATATCGGAGCATCATTCCGAAGGGCGGAGCATGATTCCAAGGATCGGAGCATCATTCCGATGAGTGGAGCATGATTCCAGGGATCGGAGCATCATTCCGATGAGCGGAGCATGATTCCAGGGATCGGAGCATCATTCCGAAGAGCGGAGCATGATTCCAGATATCGGAGCATCATTCCGAAGGGCGGAGCATGATTCCAAGGATTGGAGTATCATTCCGATGAGCGGAGCATGATTCCAGGGATCGGAGCATCATTTCGATGAGCGGAGCATGATTCCAGGGATCGGAGCATCATTCCGAAGAGCGGAGCACGATTCCAAGGATCGGAGCATCATTCCGAAGAGTGGAGCATGATTCCAGGGATCGGAGCATCATTCCGAAGCGCGGAGCATAATTCCAAGGATCGGAGCATCATTCCGAAGAGCGGAGCATGATTCCAGGTATCGGAGCATCATTCCGAAGAGCGGAGCATGATTCCAGGGATCGGAGCATCATTCCGATGAGCGGAGCATGATTCCAGGGATCGGAGCATCATTCCGATGAGCGAAGCATGATTCCAGATATCAGAGTATCATTCCGAAGGGCGGAGCATGATTCCAAGGATCAGAGCATCATTCTGATGAGCGGAGCATGATTCCAGATATCGGAGCATCATTCCGAAGGGCGGAGAATGATTCCAAGGATCGGAGCATCATTCCGATGAGCGGAGCATGATTCCAGGGAGCGGAGCATCATTCCGATGAGCGGAGCATGATTCCATGGATCGGAGCATCATTCCGAAGAGCGGAGCATGATTCCAGATATCGGAGCATCATTCCGAAGGACGGAGCATGATTCCAAGGATCGGAGCATCATTTCGATGAGCGGAGCATGATTTCAGGGATCGGAGCATCATTCCGATGAGCGGAGTATAATTCCAAGGATCGGAGCATCATTCCGAAGAGCGAAGCATGATTCCAGGGATTGGAGAATCATTCCGAAGAGCGGAGAATGATTCCAGGGATCAGAGCATCATTCCGATGAGCGGAGCATGATTCCAGGGATCAGAGCATTATTCCGATGAGCATAACTTTGGGGATCGGAGCATAATTCCGAGGATCGGAGCATCATTCCGAAGAGCGGAGCTTAATTCCGATGAGGAGGTCGCTGGTTGATTCCGAGCCGAAGCATAATTCTGATAGGGAAGGCAAATACACCGAGGCGAAGCTTGATTTCGACGCGGGGTACACTCTGAGACAAAGTATGATTCCGACGCAGAGTTGGTTAGTTGATTTAATTCCGAGGTGGAGCATAATTCCGGCAGGGAAGGTAGATATCCCGAGGCGAAGCATGATTTCGACACGGGGTAAATTCTGGGACGGAGCATGATTCCGCCGTAGAGGTGGTTAGTTTGATTTGATTTGGGTTGACATCAGCATCGCTACACTGGAATATGATACCAGGAGCGAATCATCATTTGCCATGAGTGGATTTGAGGATTTGGTTTTGGTTTGGCATATGCATTGCTGCACTGGAATAATGCCAGGAGCAACTCATCATTTGCCCCGAGAGAATTTGGGAATTGGTTTTTATTTCGGCATCTGCATTGCTGCACTAGAATAATGCCAGGAGCAACTCATCATTTGCGCTTGCTTATCAGGAAGCGATGGCTTAGGAGACAGGTTTTAGGTCCCTATCACCTAAGACTTTTCAATTTTGGGAGCCGTGAGGGTCTCACAGAGCATTTTCTCCCTACGGGTCGTAAGGATCCCGTAAGTGTATTTTCTCCTTAGGAGTCGTGGGGACTCCCAAGTGTATTGCTCTTTTGTGAGTCGTAAGGATCTCACGCGGGAATTTTCTCCTCACAAAGTTGAGAGGACTTTGCGAGTGCATTTCATCTCTTTTTCACGAGTTTGCGCCCTTTCGGCTTTTCACAAATTCGCCGGCAGTCCTACTGTTTTTACTCACGGTGTCCTTTCGGGTTTTCATCCGTGTCCATTTTTCTTGTGGACATACCTTTTTTTATCGTATTATTTTTTTATTTTATTATTTTTGGTGGGACTTTGAATGTGGTCTCACCGGTAGGACTTGGGAGAGATTGGGATCGTTTTATGCCCGTGGATTGTATACGGTTTTGCAGGATGTATGATCCAGACCGTAGGGCCGGAAAAATTTTGGGGCTTTGTTGGCGTCTGCATCGCTGCACTGGAATATGGTACCAGGAGCAACTCATCATTCGCCATTTGGGGATTGGGGATTTGGTTGGCGTCTGCGTCGCTGCACTGGAATATGGTACCACGAGCGACTCATCATTCGCCACTGGGGTATGGGAGTTGGAATTTGGTTGGCGTCTGCATCGCTACACTGGAATATGGTACCAGGAGCGACTCATCATTCGCCACTTAGGGGTTGGGGAGTGATGGCTTAGGAGACAGGTTTAGATCCCTACCACCTAAGACTTTTCAATTTTATGGGCTGTGAGGATCCCATAAAAGCATTTTCTCCCTGCGAGTCGTAATGATCTCGCAGGTGTATTTTCTCCTTAGGAGTCGTGGGGACTCCTAAGTATGTTTTTCCTTTATGAGTCGTAAGGATCCTACAAAGGTTTGTTCTCCCCATGTATCGTGAGGACACATGAGTGGGTCTTCTCAATGGAGCATAATTCCAAAGGCGGAGACCAGCCGCGTAACTGGTGATTACGGTGGGGTATGGGGGTGATGAGAATTATTTGAGCCCGTGGATTGTATATGGTAGTCAATTTTGGGACTAACCGTAGGGCTGGGAGAATTTTGAAAAATTGGATTTTGGTTGGTGTCTGCATCGCTACATTGTAATATGGTACCAGGAGCGACTCATCATTCGCCGTTGTTTTTTTTTTTTTTTGTTTTACCGCGATTGCTCTATCATTTCAGCTTTTCTTATCGCGAAGGTCGCGATTGCCTTATCATTTCGGCTATTTATTCGCGGTTGCCCTATCATTTTGGCTTTATTTTTATCTTTATTTTACTCGCTGATTTTTATTGCGAGTTGCCCCATCATTTCGGCTTTTCTTTATTTTTCTTTTATTTACACGTTTTTTTTGTTTATTTACATATATATATTTTACATTCCCAGTTTAATGACTTAGAGGTCGATTATTCCCAGTTTAATGACGTGGTGGTCGATTGTTTTCAGAGAAAGGCAGTATCTGAGAGAATCGGTTTCACGAAGAACTTCGGTCTCCGTTTGTATGAAATTGGCGGTCGCAGCTGCACTGTTTGTTAACATGCCTTTAGACAGTTCTATCTCTCCCGTCTTGTATTGTTTTTCGACCCAATCTTTGAAGACGAAGCAGTCCTCAATGGCATGACCTATCACTCTGTGATAAGGGCAGTATTTGGGGTCGTCGGTCCTATTCGCTTCCTGCGGTCTTTTTGACTCTGGCAGTTGTAGACCGTTCTTCAGGGCGTCTTTGAATATCTTACGGATTTTGTCCCTTCTGAAGGAATAGAGCTTATCTAGCTTCTCTTTCAGTGGAGATTCTCCTCCCTCTCCGAACATTGGCTTCCGAGGCTGGTTGGCGCTATGCCCGCTCATCCCTTGCTTATTTCGGATAGCCGAAGTGTTGAAAGATTCAGAATCATCGGAGTTTCCTCCTTTGCGATTATCGTCCTTTCGGTTTCTCCAGGACCTATTATTATTTTTGGAATCCGAGGAGGACTCTTGTTTTGAGCGCTCCAGCATCTGAACTTTCCTGGTCAACTCTTGGAATGTTTTGAGACCCGCGGTGCATAGAAACGGGGCCATCCAATTGTTGAGATTTCCGACGAGGAGATTGACAGATTGGTCCTGCTCTATCGGCGGTTCGCATTTGATGGAGAGATTGCGCCATCGGGTTATAAAATCCGTGCTGCTTTCGTTGTTCTTGGGTTTGGTCCTTACGAGCTCGGCAATGGTGATCTTATCGCTGACGCTCATGAATCTTTGTCGAAACAAAGATTCCATTTGGACGAAACTAGTAACGGAGCCATCCGGTATGCTCGCGTACCAGTCGAAAGCAACATCGGTCAAGCTATTAACGAACTGGCGGAGGAGAAGCGCATCATTGCCCCCAGTATTCCCGCATGAGGCTTTGAAGTGGGCGATGTGTTGATTCGCATTTCCCGTCCCATCGAATCTTCCGAATTTGGGGATGACATAACCACTAGGAAATTTCACCAGATCATACTGAGCAGGATATGGTCTCCCACTACTGCTGATATCTTTTTGCGCTTCGGC
The DNA here is from genome assembly GCA_030015575.1 of Agapanthus africanus. NCBI lineage: Eukaryota > Viridiplantae > Streptophyta > Magnoliopsida > Asparagales > Amaryllidaceae > Agapanthus > Agapanthus africanus. The sequence continues at coordinate 1,009,461,178 of CM057337.1, read as the reverse complement.
TTCGGCCACCAATGTTTTGACTTTGCTGGCAACCAAATCCATGATTTGATCTTGAGTTAGCGGGCTACTGTCATCAGTAGCCAAGACATTTCCTGAGATAGGATGCGATTGACTTTCATGCGGTCCGCCCACCTTTGGATTTGAGGGAATAGGCACCGGCTGTCTCAGGACAACGTTTCCCGGTTCATGAGCAGAGCCCTGTGCTTGATTGGGCGGTTGAGAGGCAAGTTGGGCCGTAAGCCGTAAGACGACATTTTTCAAGTCGTCGATCTTTGAGTAGAGCTTGGCCATCTCCTTGTCTTTGCTTCTGAGCTGTTTTCGGAGCTCTTGGAGAAGTTGCTGCTCCGCATTCTTAGGCTGGAAAGTTGGTTCATGTTTGCTTTCCGAGCCCGACTCCTCATGGACCGAAGGGTCTTTCCGCCTATCATCCTCATCGAGAAGGTTTTCATCACCCAGCGGGGGCGGATGTTCTTGGGAAGCGGAAACCACATTCAAGCCAGATTGGATTTGAGACGTGGTGGCCTCGTCCTTGCTCTTTCTACGCGTGTCCACCATGTAGACAGTGTGGACCACATACCCAGCCATTTCCCCATCTTCGTCGGGGTAACCCTGTTCTTCGAACTTCATGAGGTTCAGCCTAGCAGGAGCCCTAGCCCTTTTGTTGGCTCTATATCTGAGCCTTTTCTGCCTTAACTTTTCAATTTTAAGGGCTCGGCGGGCTTCCATTTCCTGGGAAGCCACCGTGAGTCGATTAGCGGGGAGCTTAGAGAAAACACCCGATCGAGCAGTTTTTAGGGGCACCGCCGGAGCTTGCTCGAGAGGCCCTGTTACTTTGTTGGTGTCGATGGCCTTGCCCCCAACTGGGGCCAGAGAGAGTCGTTCAAACACCGATTTGCGTTTGAGTTGGGGCGCCTTCGAGACCACCACATTTAGCCTCTTGCCCTTCGAGACAGGTTTGTCTGTCACTGGGGCTTGAGGAGCTGGGATGGCGCCAACTGGCATGAACATAATAGAGCCAAATGATAGCAGCGGCTCCTCCCATTGTCGCCCGAGACTGGCCGGAAGGACCGTCTTGGAGTCTATCTTCATCGTGTAGGAGATGGGAGCTGGGTTCATCTTTGGAGACATTGTCGAAAGGTGATTGCTTGAAAACCTGCATGAAAAAGCATTATTTCAGTATAAATATAGGTATGTTTATTGACTGAGTTCGCATGAATGCTTAACCCGAAATATGGGAGGAGAGATTGGTCCCACCGGGCGTGCCAAAATCTGTAGGGTGTTTTTCGTCATCCCATTGAGATGGGAATACGCGCGCGCTTGTCAGGCGTACTATAGATTCCCCCTGCCTAGGGCAGGCCGGGGTTTAATGATTGTGGGGATCCAAATCTCCGGCAGCCGCGGACTAAGTTGCCGTTAATTACCCCTTGCCTTTGGGACGAGGGAACCTCCGATCGACGGGTTAAACTGATCATGCAAACTCAATATGCAGCGTACGTGTGTTGTGTTTTGAAAGGGGGTTTTGGATATATCGGGAGCCACGCAGAGTTTTTACAGGGGTCCCGCTACCCGGATAGTGGGCTGGGGGTCAAGGGGGCTAGCAGCCCCCTTGCGGGGTGCGGGCCAGCGTCCCGTTAGAAATTTTTTTCCAACAGAAGCAGTGTCGTGGAGTATGTGCGCGCGTGTATATTTATATATACATATATATAAAAAAAAGAAAGGGAAAGGGCATCCAAAGGATGCGTGGGGTCAGCGCCTTGAGCGCTGTGCGCTCGCCATTTGATCGCACGCTTTTGGCTTGTCGGATGTTCAAAGAATTTAAGTGTAACCGCGATCAGGACGGTGTCGCTTTGCAGCTAGCCGGTTGAGCACGGGTCGGTCCACAGGGAGATGGTGGTATCTTACCTTCTTGTCTTAGACGAGTTAATAAAGAATCTGTATGAGTTTGTTTGATTCTAACCTATGTGTTTATCTGCAAGTATAAAGTTGTTAAGAAAATACGAGATTGTAAGCTAAGAAATCCGTACTCAAAACCTTTGAGCCGAGTCTTGACCAATTGAAGCTCGAGCAATCGGCAACAACGTGGATTAGGGGATTTAAGCGCGGTATTCGTGGAATCCGGCTTATTTACCCTTGTCCTTCCGTTCTTGTCTCTTGCTTTCGCCTCCGGCCAAACCGAACGCAACCGGTCGCGGTTAGGAATCACCGTTACCTTGTCAGGGTACGATGCCTAACGGAGCGCTTGCGTATGGTTCGGGCGAAGTTCAAATGGAAAATAACGGGAAAAGGAATTGGCAAAGAAACGTTAACTTACAATACCTTATTCATTCTTAACAACAACAATAATTACAACATTCACAAAATGAACAAAAGAGAACAAAAAGAAAAGAACAAAGAAAAGAAAAGATACAAGTATTAAAGTGCATGAATAAAATTGCAAGTAATAAAAGCAAGAATGAAAAATGCAAGTAATAAATAAGCAAATAAAAAGAACACGGAAGTAGAACCCAAGCCAAGCATGTGCTCAATAGCCAACCCTTAAACTTGCAAGCTCAATGAAGAGGTTGCAAGATCAAGGGAAGGGTAGAGAACGCATGTGAAGTGAAGAACTAGACCCGTGAGAAAATACGACCCTTGAGATCAATAACTAACCCTTACCCAAGCTCAATGAAGAGGTTGAATGAGCAAGAGAAAGCAAGAATCTCAAGGGGGAGCAAACTAACAAGAAAGATAAAAAAACCCTCATCTTCATTAACATCCACTCAAAAGCTCTCACTACAATTTCATGGAGGAAGAATGAAGAAGAAGAAGAAAGAAGAACAAAACTACAAAAAAGAGGCTAAAGAAAAGCTCCAAAATTGCTCCCTTGGTTAAGCTCAGCTCTGCTGTATTTATAGGCAGGGAAAATGAATTCTAGGGCAACCAGCAGACTAGAGATGGAGTACCAAAAATAACCCTGAAGTTCGTCAGAGAGTGGGCCCCACCTTGCCGCGCATGCGGGCCAATACCCCCTATTGGCCGCGCATGCGCTGCCGTACAGTGGACTTGGGCAGAGGTTTTTGGCTGGGGTCCCTGGTTGGCTTTTTCCAGCTGTTTGGTACATATATTTTCTGAAAATACATTCACAATTCTTCCAGAATTTCTGTTGAGGAAAGGTGGACTTTTTGTGGATGTCTTGTGTCATGATTGCCTCGAGCTCCGCGTAGATCTCTTAGATTTTGTGCTACCATTGAGCCTTGTGCATGAGGATGACATTGATTTGACATTTTGTCTTCCTAAACTGGTATCTGGCAGCATACAGATGAAGAGCGGAGACCGTGTTTTATCAGTGGTTGGCAGGAACCCGGATTTTGTCGTGTTTTCCATGAATTTCACCGTTTTAGAACCGAGAACCTGTATCCTGCAAATATGTAATAAACACGGATAAAAAGCACCTATCTATAAACACACGAGCGTAAGAATGGGCGGTATAAAATGCAGTATTCTGGTATGAACAAATACCCCAAACTTAACTTTTGCTCGTCCCGAGCAAAACCAATTATTCACAAAAATAAAATGATAACCGCACTTTCGCAGGGAACGCGATTGCACTGAGCATGTGCAACAAGCCGTTAAACCTCTAGGTGTCCCTAGTAGGAGGAGTGTTGTCTCCTGAGGGTTTTCAGCGGATACTACCCACAAAATCCGGTCAAGCTAGTTTTGCAAAATAACTATGATTCAAACCCTAAAGTTTTGTTTCAGAAAATAACAATTCTATTATCCTAAGTCTAGACTATCGAACCTTTATTTTTCACACCTTGCTTCTTATTTAACTACAGCTTTTATATGTCTTTACGTGCAGTGCAAATAATGTCGTTAAGTTCCAGAAAGATCGAATAAAGTCATTATGTCACACAATAAAGCCCAGATAACAATTTTAAAAGGATCACATAAGTTTTATAGAGAGTTAAGCATTTTTCAAGTTTCGTTTTCCAGTAAGGTTTCAACTTCAGAATTTCTATCTTCCTTAACAGGAAACTAAGTCGTATTTTTCACTCCACCTTATTCTTGTTTTCATTTCATACACACCTCTGTGAACGTGCAATAGTCTTTATCATAGAATAAAACCTTCATATCTCCGTTAAAATTTTTATAAAAGCCTGTCTTTTATCAAGATTATTCTCACACAAAGAACCGTTTGGAATTTTAACTCGGAGAGAACACTTGCTTGACTTTGTTTTAAAACTGGACTTTCTAGGCTTCTTACCGAGCTTTGGGCCAATGCACCCAAACCAGTTGGTTTTAGGGCATTAGGTGTAGAAACACCCCAGCGAACTTAATTACTCAAGTTACCTAGGTCCAAAAACAAAAGACAGTTTGGCGTGAAAATCAGATGATTTAATACGAACGGAGATATAACCGGCAGTTCAAATATTTTTTTGGATAAAAGACGTGTTTAGTGGGTTCGGTGTGTAATCATTCCAATCAAGTTTTAGATGGGTTATTTTTCAGACTTAGCTCCAATTACGGCATCAATAACATTCCTTCATATTCGCTTTACTTCATAAACTATTCTTGGTATACTTATTTCAGAACAAACCTATTTGATCCTCAGAAAATCATTTATCTGTTTAAAAGTTTTTTAAACATAAAAGACTTGTCATCTAATTTTCAAGACTCACAACACGTGTAGTGTAATGTAAAGACGTATATCAGCTATAGTTAACTTCAAAGGAGAGTTATCTTTCAGGTTTTCAAAATCTAAACATAAGATTTAGTTATTCCTATTTTTTCAAACAAAAACCGTCGAATGTTGAATCAGAGTTCTTCCACAAGCTAACTTGACAAAAAGTTTTTATATTTTTAGAAAATTTTCAGATTTTTATGGATTTTTTTAATAAGGTATGCAAATGCAAAATATACAAATGAATGCGAAGGAAGAAAGCTTACCGAGCACACCCCCAAACTTAAACTTGACAGTGCCCTCACTGTCAGGCTATACCAAGAGGGTCAAAATTGCCGGCGCTCCCTAAAAACAAATTATATACAAAACAAAAAAAGAGAAAGCAAAAAATATATACAAAAAAGAGCCCCCCCAAACTTAAGTAAAACAGTGTTTCCACTGTTAAGCGTTGAAATTCAGGATTAGGGGGGAAAGAAAACAGTATCCATCTATACAAGGCCTTACACAGGCCAAAGGTTAGCACCAACCATTCAAAGATTTTATCGTCATAAAGCAGTGGCTGGTGGAAGAATGCGGAGAGGTAAGAAATGGAGACTACGCGAGACCGCTTGTGGAGAGAAGTGGAATGCGGTCTCGGTAGATCAGAAGAAGAAGAATGGCGGAAGGGAAAAAGAAGTGGAATACGAACTTGAGGGCGTAAATGGAGTAAATAGATTAGCACAATTTGTGATGAGCGATGTGTAAAAAGCGATTGTGCTAATATATTTACCCGTCGAGAGATGGGGTCAAATCCCTCAAGATTCGTAAGAAACCATGGGTACGCCGAACTTGGTAAACCAGACATATGAAATGAAAATGATACGGGTTCTTGCAAGGTCGGAACGACGTAAAGGATGGAGGGAAGTGGTTGAGGAAGGGTATCGGTTATAGGCTCAGGAGGGTGGACACAGTCAGTGGAAGGAACAGGATGAATTGGAAAATCCGACTCATCAATTAAAACTGGTTCATCCTCAAAACTATCCTCAATGTTCTCCTCAAAATTAAGCTCATCAATGCATTTTTCTTCAAAATCCAGACGCATATGAAGTTCGGGAAAAACAGTTAAAGAATCGGGATGATGAGTTGGAGAGAAAAATTCAGCGAAGTCTATGGGTTCATCATCCAAAATATTCCCGGCGTCAATATCCTCAATCAAGTGGAATTCAATATTCTCAGACACCTCAACCAAAGCATGGATATTAATCAATTCAGGTTCTAAGATGGAGGTGTAGAGGTTAAGAGGATTGGGTATGGTTTCACTCAAAAGGGACCCTTCACAATCGGGCAAATCAAACACTACAAAGTCGCACAACTCATTAAACATTCTATCTTCAATTGATAATTCATTTGGGATACTCGATAGACTTTCAAAACAGGAGTTGTCGGATTCAATTTGGGATGGGTAGGTTTGATTTGGAAGGGGGTATAGCTCACTCTCTTCCCTCAAATTTACAGCCTGTCCTGCCGCTTCATCATACATTAAAAAAGTTGGAGCTAGTTGAAAACTAGCTACCGGGTCACTAGGTTGCATGAGGGCGGCCATGGACGCATTCAAATCCATCATCTGTTGGCTTGACGCTACCCTAAAGTCTTCCAAGGACTGTTCTAGACTAGACATTGGTTGTGAAGGGGTTTCAGTAAAAGATTCACAGTTGTATGGATACTGAAAACTCCCAAATGGCGGTTCTGATGCAATGTCTAGGGAAGGTGAAAAATTAGGGTAGGATTGGTAGGAGTTGAATGGCTGGACAGGAGTGGGATCAACATTGGGATAAGAAGGTGAATGGATTTGTTGGTCCCAAGAATTTGTAGTGGTGAAAGGAGTGAAAGATCGGCTACGGGATTGTTCAATTCGTTCAGCAAGAGACATTGGTCTCGGAGTGGCAATATGACTCGAAGAAGGGGTATCAACGTAAGAAGGGGTGACTGTTTGAAATGGTTGATACGAAGTGAATTACGGAGTCAAGTTGTTTGTCCTAGACGCGTCTATCCGATCTTTCAATGAAATTTTTGGCATGGAGGGGTTGTTCGAAGTTCGACCAAAACAAGAACCGTAGGAAGTTATGTCTGGTTGTGGGTACCAAAGTTCGGCAAGAGTTTTGCGAGGAGGAGTACCCATGATATGAAGAGAGAAGGAAAGAAAGGAAGAGAAGAGGAAGGGAAAAATGAATGTTTTTTTTTTTTTAGTTAGTTGTTAGCAAAAGAATGAAATATACACAAAAAAGAATATGGAAAAAAGTAATCACGACACAAAAATACCACACACCTAATCGTTCTAGGGTTCACCTAGGTCAACTAGACCTGCTCAAGAACTTGATTGTCGAAATTAAACTGTGTCGAGAAACAGACTCACGATACACTGATCACGAGGCCAGGTAAGTGCAGAGATAAGGGGAGGTTTTCCAACGCTTTCGCGAAGTTCCTTAATTAAATAACCCTTTCTCTTTTGGCGGTTTCGCCGTTAACACTTTCCTAGACACCCCGTAAACAATATACCGTTAAGCAAGCTTCTAAACACAGTCAACTTCTCCTAGTGAGCGCGAAGTCCTTAAGGCTTAAAGTCTAGTTTCTTTTAAATTTTGTGTGGGTAAACGTTATGCGCAAGTTCGTGATTTGTGGGCCACGGACAAGGTGATGAAATCCTTTACCGTATGTTGTGGGGTTCGCTTGCCCTTAAGTCCGTATTAATTGATGCAATGCGCAATTCAAAAAATTCTATAAAGAATCAAACAATCGTTTTTTATTTTAAGCGCGGCGCTGCAACAAATACGGGTTAGTCAATTTTGGTGTTTGCTAGCGAACTTGCAAAGAATCCTGCAAAAGAATAGTATATTGGAAGCGTCGGATTTGAGAAGAAGGTGTTAGTAAAGTACGTACCGTTTAAGTTTTGGGTTAAGAAACCCCCGTTGAATCGAGTCCGGTAAGCTTGAAAGGTTCGCTTGCGCGGGTCAAACTACCCTGATCTTTGGCACTGTACTCCGTAATCACCTTAACTTTGAATGTACACTTTGCTCCCACAATCGCAGTTTGCAAATCTGCAAAAATCTGCACACTTGCCCACAAAAATATTGTCCAAAAAAAAAGAAACAAAAAGAATATTTTTTTTATATATATATACAAAAAGAATATTAACCCGAATAACAAGAAAGAAAATACGCTACCGTCTCCCCGGCAACGGCGCCATTTGATCGCACGCTTTTGGCGTGTCGGATGTTCAAAGAATTTAAGTGTAACCGCGATCAGGACGGTGTCGCTTTGCAGCTAGCCGGTTGAGCACGGGTCGGTCCACAGGGAGATGGTGGTATCTTACCTTCTTGTCTTAGACGAGTTAATAAAGAATCTGTATGAGTTTGTTTGATTCTAACCTATGTGTTTATCTGCAAGTATAAAGTTGTTAAGAAAATACGAGATTGTAAGCTAAGAAATCCGTACTCAAAACCTTTGAGCCGAGTCTTGACCAATTGAAGCTCGAGCAATCGGCAACAACGTGGATTAGGGGATTTAAGCGCGGTATTCGTGGAATCCGGCTTATTTACCCTTGTCCTTCCGTTCTTGTCTCTTGCTTTCGCCTCCGGCCAAACCGAACGCAACCGGTCGCGGTTAGGAATCACCGTTACCTTGTCAGGGTACGATGCCTAACGGAGCGCTTGCGTATGGTTCGGGCGGAGTTCAAATGGAAAATAACGGGAAAAGGAATTGGCAAAGAAACGTTAACTTACAATACCTTATTCATTCTTAACAACAACAATAATTACAACATTCACAAAATGAACAAAAGAGAACAAAAAGAAAAGAACAAAGAAAAGAAAAGATACAAGTATTAAAGTGCATGAATAAAATTGCAAGTAATAAAAGCAAGAATGAAAAATGCAAGTAATAAATAAGCAAATAAAAAGAACACGGAAGTAGAACCCAAGCCAAGCATGTGCTCAATAGCCAACCCTTAAACTTGCAAGCTCAATGAAGAGGTTGCAAGATCTAGGGAAGGGTAGAGAACGCATGTGAAGTGAAGAACTAGACCCGTGAGAAAATACGACCCTTGAGATCAATAACTAACCCTTACCCATTCAAGCTCAATGAAGAGGTTGAATGAGCAAGAGAAAGCAAGAATCTCAAGGGGGAGCAAACTAACAAGAAAGATAAAAAACCCTCATCTTCATTAACATCCACTCAAAAGCTCTCACTACAATTTCATGGAGGAAGAATGAAGAAGAAGAAGAAAGAAGAACAAAACTACAAAAAAGAGGCTAAAGAAAAGCTCCAAAATTGCTCCCTTGGTTAAGCCCAGCTCTGCTGTATTTATAGGCAGGGAACATGAATTCTAGGGCAACCAGCAGACTAGAGATGGAGTACCAAAAATAACCCTGAAGTTCGTCAGAGAGTGGGCCCCACCTTGCCGCGCATGCGCGGCCAATACCCCCTATTGGCCGCGCATGCGCGGCCGTACAGTGGACTTGGGCAGAGGGTTTTGGCTGGGGTCCCTGGTTGGCTTTTTCCAGCTGTTTGGTACATATATTTTCTGAAAATACATTCACAATTCTTCCAGAATTTCTGTTGAGGAAAGGTGGACTTTTTGTGGATGTCTTGTGTCATGATTGCCTCGAGCTCCGCGTAGATCTCTTAGATTTTGTGCTACCATTGAGCCTTGTGCATGAGGATGACATTGATTTGACATTTTGTCTTCCTAAACTGGTATCTGGAAGCATACAGATGAAGAGCGGAGACCGTGTTTTATCAGTGGTTGGCAGGAACCCGGATTTTGTCGTGTTTTCCATGAATTTCACCGTTTTAGAACCGAGAACCTGTATCCTGCAAATATGTAATAAACACGGATAAAAAGCACCTACCTATAAACACACGAGCGTAAGAATGGGCGGTATAAAATGCAGTATTCTGGTATGAACATGCGCTCAGGTGCTGTGCGCTCATGCGCTAGCGCGCCACGTGTCGGCATGTGGGCGCTTTGCGCTTGAGCGCTGGGCGCTGAAGCGCAAGCGCGCCACGTGTCGGCACGTGGGCGTTTTGCGCCTGAGCGCAGGGCGCTGGAGCGCAAGCGCGCCACGTGTCGACATGTGGGTGCTTTACGCTTGAGCGTTGGGCGCTTGAGCGCAAGTGCGCCACGTGTCGGCACGTGGGCGTTTTGCGCTTGAGCGCTGGGCGCTGGAGCGCAAGTGTGCCATGTGTCGGCATGTGGGCGCTTTGCGCTTGCGCTGGGCGCTTGAGCGCAAGCACGCCACGTGTCGGCATGTGGGTGCGTTGCGCTTGAGCGCTGGAGTAAGCGCTGGAGCACAAGCGTGCCACGTGTCGGCACGTGGGCGCCTTGCGCTTGAGCGCATGGTGCTCAAGCGCCAGTGCGCTACGTGTCTGCACGTGAGCGCTCTGAGCTCGAGCGCTAGCGCGCCACGTGTCGGCACGTGGGCGCTTGAGCACTTGGGCGCCGGCGAGAAAAAGGGGGCTTTTAGTCCCAGAACCAGAAGCTATTCTTCAGAAAGGAAATATATATATATATATATATATATGTATATATATATATATATATGTATATATATATATATATATATATATATATATATATGTATATATATATATATATATATATGGAGTTAAACTCCTAGGATATTTTGAAGCTGATGAAGGGCTTCTTTTTCTTCCTCCTGTTGTTTGGCCGGATCTTGAAGATCAAGAGATGTGAGATTTTAAAAATCTCTTCTTTTTGAGATCTAATGGTAGATCCAAGTTCCCCTTTGTGGGTTTTGTGGTGAAAAACTATTTAGTTTTTGAAAAGGAAGAGTAAACTCTTGATTTAATTCAAAAGAAAGAATAAGGTTTGGAACCTTCAGAAAGGGGAAAGAGGCACAAACCCTAGGTTTTTTGAGGGGAATGAAAAGTATTTTTTTTATTCATCATCATGTTGCCTTATATAGGCTTACATATTTACATATAGCCCCTTGGGCTTCACAAAATGGCATTTTGCCTATCCCATGGCTCATGTGCCATTTCATTTTTGCACATAAGTCATGGGCTTACAAAATATTGGCTTTATGCCCATTTTGCATACATTCATGTATAAACAATTACATAAAAATTTATTTATTACATGATTTTGTTGTTGGCATGGGGAGGCTGGCCGCGGGCTCGACTTGGGCATGGGCCCGCTTGACCTGGGCTTGGGTCCACCTAGCTTGGGGGTTGACCTTGATTTTGACTCGGTCAACCGAGGTGCAAATTTTTACCCCAATGGCCACGTGTCCCCGTCGTCTCATATACCCTCGTGCATATGTTTAAATATTCTGTAACTTAACATTCTACGTGTAGTGCACGTGCAAACTCTTGGGCTTCTAAAATATTAAAAGAAATTTAAATAAAAAGATAATGTGGCTGGGGGGATTCGATCACAGAGGCTACGCCACAGCAGTGCAAGGCTTTACCAATGTGTTACAAGTATTTTCTTGCTGTTCAAAATTAAAACAAATACTTATAGTATACACAGGATTTGCAAATACCCCAATTGTACATTAACATTTAAACTATTTTTGTACATTGAAATTGGATTTGTTACAAGTTAAAACTTCAATCGATGAAAATTGCACGAAATCACGATTCCGATATATGCTTGCTGTCATTTTTCAAAACTGCTCGAAAAAACTTTTCAGTGACTTTAAAAATACGTGCAGGCATTTATTAGAACGAGAATTTTTTTTGAGACAACGATTCATCAAATTAGCCGTGGAAACGTGGCCGCACATGTTTTTTGGCCGCGGATCCACCGCAGAGTTGAGGCTTCACTGCTCACAATTTTTTCTGGGGTTCAGGTGTTTGGAATTATGGTTTTTGGCATTTTCGTTTTCTACTCAGATTTGTATATGTACTGGTTTGTGCATGGGGTAGACACGGTTTATGTTAACCGATCGAAATTCTAAGTTTTTTCTAATCTGTGATTCTGTGATTATATATGTGTTGCTAAATGTCTGCTAATCGCTATATGTCGATTAGTGGTGGTTGCACATATCTGTATTGTGATGGTTTATGTATATGAAGTGTTGGATTGTCGTGGATGAACAGCCGGGGGGATGTGAGAAGAGTGTATTATTTTCTTTCATTCATGTATATTTGTAAATTGATATAATATTATTTTTGCGAGGCACATCCGGGTTGAGGTTGTAGCCACCGTTGTATTATTTCATTTATTTTTTCTTGCACTTAGGATAGACCCAAGGTGGGGTGCACAAACTATCGGGTTCTTGAAGTGCTGAGTGGCTTACTCATTTTATTGAGAGAGCTTACTTCACTTCGGGAATTCGGCAGATAGTTTGCCGCACCCGTAGGATTCTTAGGTGGGGTTTGGCTATTCATCACGACCGTGGAATCCGTCTTTCGTTCTAGACTAAAACGAAACACGGAATTCCTAGTATATCCAATATATTCATCTGTGTATCTATGATCTGGAATGCCTATTATTGCATGAGACGAATGGCTATATATATATATATAATAAACGTTATTTATGTTTTGCACCCGCGCTAGTCCATCCCCCGCTCTGCCGTTAGTTAAGTAACCTAACGGTGCATGACGGGGCCCCGTGGCGAATGCAGATGGCATAAGCGTACGTTCTATTTTCGTTTGTTTTCTGTATTGATAGGGTTAAATGATGGGACCGTATTAATATTTATTAATACAAGGAAAACAAACCAAAGTTTAAATCGTTGGAACAATTTCAAAACCACTCAGTTTTCTTGAAAAACAACTTTTAAATGTGGAGCCTAAACCACTCCTTTTTAAAATCTATCATGGTTCCTTTGACTATATCAAGTTCATTACGTTCACGGTTTTGCCAAAACCATCCGTAGCCCTCCGTTATTTCAGATGGGTATTCAATAGTATTCAAACTATGTATTTTGACCTTCGCTAAGGCATATTGATTGGTAACTGCTGGGTATTCATTTTTTGCATAGATAGATGCATTGATTTAGGTCTGTCGTACAGCTATTTTGGCCTTCGTCAAGGGTTTGTACGGATGGGTTCAAATTAACCTGGATAATGACGGGTAGAATTTGACTTGCGTCTTATGATATGTTGGCCTTCGTCAAGGTCATAAGCGCCTGGGGCAAAACTCCACATCGGGAGTTTCAAGGAAATGAAACTTGCTAGTGTTGTATATCATTTGGAGTGTGATGATTTTGGTAGGATTCCTTCAAGGTTATCACACGATGATATTTGGATCCCGATCTTACTTTGAGTATCCGCTACTCTTCGGGAGATTTTTTCACTAAACAATCAATGCTATAAACCAAGCAGGTGCCTATAATGGTGTTAGCGGGGCTACGCCTCTAGGGAAAAGAGGTTATGTAATTAAGGAACTTCACGAAAGCATCGCAAAACCTCCTTCGAAGTACCAACACTAGCCTGACCGAAAGGTTAAGAAAGAATTGTAGGGTGAGATTAATCCCGACTAATTCTTCTTTTATGGTTTGAAGGAGGATTCGAGTAACAGTAGGAGCCATCCTGTTTATATAAACTAATAACCAATCTAAACTTATAAGAGCATCATGCTGAGTGTTTCTTCTCTCTCTCCTAATTGCAGTGACCAAAATGACCGGGCTTAACTTACCGCTAGATAATAATAAATTGACTGGGCCAAATTATAAAGATTGGCTAAGAAATTTCCAAATGGCCATTACCTATGACAAACTGGGCTACCTCCTTACTACTAAATCCCCCGCCGTCTCAGGTCCAGATTCTATCGTCGCGGATGTTGAAATCCGTAAGACATGGGAAATAGACAATGCGAGAGCCAAGTGCCTCTTGTTGGTCTCAATTGATAATGAACACCAGGTGGTACGAGAAGATGGACTTAGCTTCCATCTTCCTCCATACTAAGAATTTATATGGAGAGCAATCTCATTTCGCAAGATATGAGACCTTGAAGAAATTATTTCAGGAGAGGTTGGCTGTCGGGTCATCTGTAGGGGACTACGTCTTTAAGATGATTAGCTATATTGAAGAGCTCACAGATTTTAGGACCACGTTGGAGAAAGAGTTATAAACTGACTTGAGTCTACAGTCCCTCCTCTCTACCTACGCCCAGTTTATCTTGAATTTCAACATCCAAGGGATGGAAGTTTCACTTTCAGAACTCCTCAATATATTGAGGAGCGCTGAGAGCACCCTGCAGAAATCCAGAGAGACACTCGCTCTTCTTGGGGAATCTTCCTTTTTTAGATCCAAGACGAAAGTCAAGGGGAAGAAGAAGAAGGCCTTCACCAAGCCGAAAGGTGGTGTCAGTAAGGTAGAGGGAAATGGCAGGGCAAAAGTTTCGGGGCTGACAGTAGAGAAGGAGGAATGTTTTTATTGTCATGGGAATAGGCATTGGAAGAAGGACTGCAGGGCTTGGAAAGCCAGAAACTAGGATTCGAAGCACGTTATGGTTTCGGCTTCAGGTGTGTTTATGATTGAAAACTGTCTGTCAATAAACTCTACTTTTTGGGTACTAGATACCGGATCAGGATCTCAGATCTATAATTCATTGCACACTCTGAGAAATTGTAGAGTTATCAAGGCATGTGATATGACTCTCAGGGTTGCTAACGGAATGAGCGTGGATACTGTATCCGTAGGGGAATATCATCTAGGATTGACAAGTATGCAGATTTTGATTTTACGTAACTATTTGTGTGTACCTAGTTTGGCATGTAATATCATCTCTGTATCTTTACTATCTAAAGAAGGTTACGATTTTACATTTGTAAGCGATATTGTCCACATCCACCTTAATCAAGATTTAATTGGGTTAGGTACACTAGATAACGGTATATACGTATTAATCAAGCTCAGTTTTCAATGTCCAGAACACACTTAAAAGAAAGTCTCCAGAATTAAAGCAGGCTTTCTTATGGCATTGTAGACTGGATCACATCAATGAAACACGATTGACGAAATTACATATAGAGGGATAGATGGATCCGTTTGAATATCAGTCTTATGCAACTTGTCAATCATATCTCAAAGTAAAGATAACAAAGACTTCGTTCACTGGACAAGGGGTAAGAGCCACCGAGCTCTTAGGACTCATATACAGCGACTTGTGTTGTAACAACCCTCAACTTTCTGTACAAAAATTTTTCTTTTTAAAATACAGAAATGAGTATCTTAGCCTGAGCACAACTTAAAGTATTTCTTGTTTAAGAACAGCAAGAAAGCACTTGTAGCTCATTGGTAAAGCCTTGCACTGCTGTGACGTAGCCCCTGTGTTCAAATCCACTCAGTTACATTTTTGCTAATTTTTCTTTTAAACATTTTGGAAGCACAAAAGTTTACACGTGCAATACACGTAAAAAATGAAAAGTCTCAGAAATCAAACATGTGCACTGAGATATATGAAGCGACACTGACACATGGCCCCAATCCAAGCACCCCACCCCTTGAAATGGTCGGCGAGATTCCCTTCTAGGCCGGCGCCGCCGGTCCCCCCCGTATGTAATGCTTCCAATTTTTAACCCTAAACCTCTTGGCCACCCCCACTACCCTAGTTCATTTTTTTTCCTGCACATTAATAGAGAATTAAAAATGTGCTTTTAATCCAATATTTAATGCATTTTTAATTCTCATTTTAATTCCCTAAATCCTAATTCTATCCTATAAATACCACACCATACCTAGCCCTCTCTATTCTGAAATCCATTGTCAAAACTTTCAAAATTTTCTAAGTCAAATTAGTTGTACAAGTGGAATTAGCCTAAAGTCATCTTCCGGCGATGACTCGAGACAAATCCGGCGACACCGCGACTTCATGATGCTTTCGAACCATTCCTATATCTCCTCTCTCTCTTTTCAACCAGTAGGTCCCTTCTTTTCTCCTCTTTTCTCTATTAAATAAGTTCTCTTTTCAAATGACGTCGCTAAGTGGAGTTATCCGACTTTTAAATTCCATTCTCTTTAAAATAACAATTTTTCTTAGGAAACTCATATCCAAATTATTAAACCTTACTTCTTAAACATTAACTAAAATTTAGAAACCAATTTCACCATAAAACTCCATGTAAAACCATGTTTATTGCACTTTTATGGTTTAATACCACAAATTTTACATTCGACATATTTTATCATGCTTACTTATATTACCTTTAGAAAACCTTATGAGGTAATGACCTACTTCATCACAACACTCATCTTGACATAGCACGTTTTTCTTTTGATCAATATTTTGTGGGACAACTACAATTTTACAATAAAATACCTTAAACTAATAAAAGCGTATTCTTTAAGATTGTTTTAATCAAATTCCTTACAATTATGTCCATACAACCCACTTTTGGGGAATCCGATTTGGTTGGTGAGGGTTATCGCATATCCATCGGACTAGTAGGGCGAGATACAGTCCTCCTCACGGAGCATATGATCTCGATGGAATTTTTATTATAATTTTTAAGAAAACGTGATTTCTATTTAATAAATAAATTTATTTCCTAATAATTATATATAATATTATCAAAATATCTATTTTAAATATATATATAATAAATTTCATGTTTTCTAAACAAAGGAATCCCAAATTTCATGAATATACCATCACAAATCAATACAAGTCAATTTACACTAAAATACCATATACTATTAAAATTAGGTTTATATCCACTAGAATATCTCATTCCTTTTAAAATTTACATCCATGAAAACCCTAAATATGATAATTAAATACTTGAGCTTTATTTTGAAAATATATTAAAACTATTTTTCATAAAATCCCCTCAAGGTATATTAATTTACAATAAGGACCCTAGTAATATAGATTTAAACGAGACCAATTCTCTTGAGCCTCAGAGAGCCGGTGAAAGTGGATGCTTGCCTATTTAAGATAGACAACTAAAAACGGGGTTATCAATACGGTAATTGTCTTAGAAAAAGACATAAATTCTGCCGTCAATGTGCAGCAGTTACCGATAACTCCAAAACTAATTCAGAAATCCAATTTTGTTTAAGAGTCTGACTCAATTAGGGTCTCAGTCTAATCTAAAAACATTCCATTCTTAAATACAATTCAAATATAACTCCAATACAATATGAATCCATTTATACCAGAATACTATCTATATCAACATGAATTGATTTGACCGAACAATGGATATACATTGACTTGATTACATGACTATCCATTTACATCCTTATCCGTTTACATGAACAATTGATATCATGGTTTCGGCAAGTCTTATACTACAAAACAACACAATATACAATACGGGGTTTAAAGGGGTAGAGTGGTGTAGAAGGTGTTAAAAGTGGCACGAGATGGTCATTAAAAGACGTAACTAAACATCCATTACCGTTGTTCTGTGGGGTTTGACAAAGCCTTGTACTACGGGTTACCTTAGTCCACAGGATAGTTGAAATACTCTCATATACACTGGCATATTCTGTACCAACTACAAACAACCACGTTAGCATAACAAATATAATCTTATATACTTCACCTGTTATATTCTCTGTCTATTCTTTTCTCTCTCTCTATTTTGGGACTTACCGAGCAATTATTCGCTGAAGAAATTCCTATTTCTCTTCTTTCTTTGGAATGTTGTCAGGAGGACCCGACTCTCTGGAGATTGAGTCCAGCCAGACGGATTTGGAGCTGTTCATCGAGGACCCCGAGCTTTAGTCACTTGTATATACTTTTACTTTCAGTTCATGCTATTATTTAGGCATTGCTTTCTTCAATGTATTTACTTTCCAGTTGTATTGTAAATAATTTTTAATCAATAGAAGTTTTTGTTCATTTACATCTCATGTCTTTCTTGTTTACATTTATATTATATTACTTATTTATTCGTAGCGTGTTTATTTCTGAGTAAATACGTCGTGGACATTGTCACGTCTCCTTACCCGTACACTGGGAAGCGGGGCGTGACAGGTTTTGTTGGCGGTCCATGCAGGTCAGTTCTTCATGAAGTTCTAAGCAATACAATACAAGAATTATAAGACTCGGCAACTAAACATTCTTTACATTTCATATTCCTTGAATCTATCCTAACCCTATTTTCTTTCAAGGTTATGGATTCTCCAAACAATACCAGTACCAACGTGAATGGAAACACACCACCACCTCTTCCACTTACGCCTACCGTTGTAGCTCCGACCAATGAGCAGACGGTACTGCTTGAGGCAATCAAGAGCCTCCTGGACGGACAGCAGCAACAGACTGCCATACTAATGAACCGCCTAAAAGCGGAAGTACCTGGAGTGAAGCAATTCCAGGCTTTGCATCCAAAGCAATTCTCTAGGAAAAAGAGCCCCTTGGAAGCTGAAGAATGGGCTCAGTCCATCGAAGATGATCTTGCAGCAGCACAAGTGCCAGATATTACTTGGGTAAGGGTTGCGAAGCTGCAACTTACAGATAACGCCTGAGTATGGTGAAAGGTGGAAGAAAGGTGGAAGAAAGCCGTCTTACCCAGCCGATCGAATGAAAGAATTTTTGCGACATGTTCGATGCGAAATATTTTCCCGAGACTTCCCGATTTGACATGGAGCAGCAATTTATCCACCTACAACAAGGCTCTATGTAGAGCAAATCAGTGGATGGGTATGATGCTGAGTTCACTATATTGTGCAGGTTCGAAGCACACCTCATTCCGACTGCTGAGATCAGGGACAGAAGATTTCAGCAAGCGTTGGACCAGGAGATCCAACCTGCTCTAGCTACAGGAGATTTCCCAACTCACGATCTTGCTTTGAAAGCTGCCCGAAGATATGAGGCAGAGAGGAAGGGTAGACCTCAATCTGCCGGTGTGAACCGCCCTGCCACCCAGATGGCAGGAGGAGCCCCTTCTATACAAACTTTTGCACCCAGGAGACCGGAAGTAACATTTAACCGGCAAAGTCCAGACTTTTTCTACTACTGCAAGAGAGATGGACACCTGTTGAAGGACTGCAAGTGCGCAATATGCTTATGCTTAGTTTGTGACGGATCCACTCATGGTATTGGAATATGTTCTCATAGACGCAACACAGTTCCAATACACATCAACTATCAGCAGCGGCCAGCTATTTAGGCACCTGCACTTCGTCTTGCTCTCTCAGCTCCACCTCCACGTGGACCTCCTACACAGCCTAATCGCTAATTCTATCAGGCACTGAGGAACATGTCTCGAGGGCAGAGGAACATGCCCCAAGGACGGAGAAATGTGCCTCCAGCTAGGAGGAACGTATCTCGGCGTCAAGCTTACACATTAGCGGCCATAGAAGCTGAAGCTATAAACCAAGATGGCACTGGTAATTCCCTTCAACCTTTTCAAACCCTTGCATCTTTTTGTTCTTTCAAACATTTTTATGCACTTTCAATAGTTCTTCCACCACCACCATCATCTAATTTTTTTGAATCTGTTACAATTTCCTTCTATAAATTTCGAGAACGAAATTTTTATAAGGAGGGTATAATGTAATAACCCTAAACTTTCTGTACAAAATTTTTCTTCTTAAAATACAGAAAGAAGTATCTTAGCCTGATCACAACTTAAAAGTATTTCTTGTTTAAGAACAACAAGAAAGCACTTGTAGCTCATTGGTAAAGCCTTGCACTGCTGTGACGTAGCCATTGCGTTCAAATCCACTTAGCCATATATTATTTTTGCTGATTTTTCTTTTAAACTTTTTAGAAGCCCAAAAGTTTACGCGTGCAATACACGTAAAAAATGAAAAGTCTCAGAAATCAAACATGTGCACCGAGATATATGAAGCGACACTGACACATGGCCCCAATCCAAGCACCCTACCCCTTGAAATGGCCGGCGAGATTCCTCTATGGACTGGCGCCGCCGGTCCCCCTCGTATGTAATGCTTCCAATTTTTAACCTTAAACCCCTTGGCCACCCCCACTACCTTAGTTCTGTTTGTTTTTCCTGCACATTAACATAGAATTAAAAATGAGCTTTTAATCCAATGTTTAATGCATTTTTAATTCTCATTTTAATTCCCTAAACCCCAATTCTATCATATAAATACCACACCATACCTAGCCCTCTTTATTCTGAAATCCATTGTCAAAACTCTCAAAATTTTCTGAGTCAAATTAGTTGTACAAGTGGAGTTAGCCAAGGTCATCTTCCGGCGACGACTCGGGACAAATCTGGTGACACCGCGATGCTTTCGAACCATTCCTATACCACCCCCTCTCTTCTCAACCAGTAAGTCCCTTCTTTTCTCCTCTCTTCTCTATTAAATAAGTTCTCTTTTCAAATGACGTCGGTAAGTGGAGTTAACCGAATTTTAAATTCTATTCTCTTTAAAATAATAATTTTTCTTAGGAAACTCATATCCAAATTATTAAAACTTGCTTCTTAAACATTAACTAAAATTTAGAAACCAATTTCACCATAAAACTCCATGTAAAACCATGTTTATTGCACTTTTACGGTTTAATACCACAAACTTTACATTCGACATATTTTATCATGCTTACTTATATTACCTTTAGAAAACCTTATGAGGTAATGACTTACCTCATCATAACACTCATCTTGACATAACACGATTTTCTTTTGATCAATATTTTGTGGGACAACTACGATTTTACAATAAAATACCTTAAACTAATAAAACCGTATTTTTTAAGATTGTTTTAATTAAATTCCTTACAATTATGTCCATACAACCCACTTTTGGGGAATCCGATTTGGTTGGTCCGGGTTATCGCACATCCATCTGACTAGTAGGATGAGATGCAATCCTCTTCACGGAGCATACGATCTCGATGGAATTTTTATTATAATTTTTAAGAAAACGTGATTTCTATTTAATAAATAAATTTATTTCCTAATAATTATATATAATATTATCAAGATATCTATTTTAAATATATATAATAAATTTCATGTTTCTAAACAAAGGAATCCCAAATTTCATGAATATACCATCACAAATCAATACAAGTCAATTTACACTAAAATACCATATACTATTAAAGTTAGGTTTATATCCACTAGAATATCTCATTCCTTTAAAAATTTACATCCATGAAAACCCTAAATACGATAATTAAATACTTGAGGTTTATTTTGAAAATATATCAAAACAAGTTTTAATAAAACCCCCTCAAGTTATATTAATTTACAATAAGGACCCTAGTAAATATAGGTTTAAGCGGGACCAATTCTCTCAAGCCTCAGAGAGCAGGAGAAAGTGGGTGCTTGCCTATTTAAGGTAGACAACTAAAAGCGGGGTTATCAATACGGTAATTGTCTTGGAAAAAGACACAAATCCTGCCGTCCATATGTAACAGTTACCGATAATTCCAAAACTAATTCAGGAATCCAATTCTGTTTAAGAGTCTGACTCAATCAGAGTCTCAGTCTAATCTGAACACAATCCATTCTTAAATACAATTCAAATATAACTCCAATACAATATGAATCCATTTATACCAGAATACTATTTATATCAACATGAATTGATTTGACCGAACCATGGATATACATTGACTTGATTACATAACTATCCATTTACATCCTTATCTGTTTACATGAACAATTTATATCATAGTTTCGGAAAGTCTTATACTACAAAACAACACAATATACATTACGGGGTTTAAAGGGGTAGACTGGTACGGAAGGTGTTAAAAGGGGCACGAGATGGTCATTAAAAGACGTAACCAAACATCCATTGTCGTTGTTCCGTGGGGTTTGACGGAGCCTTGTACTACGGGTTACCTCAGTCCGCGGGATAGTTGGACTCCTCTCGTATACACTGGCATATTCTGTACCAAGCTACAAACAACTATGTTAGCATAACAAATATAATCTTATATACTTCATCCGTTCTATTCTCTGTCTATTCTTTTCTCTCTCTCTCTTTTGGGACATACCGAGCGATTGTTCGCTGACGACATTCCTATTTCTATTCTTTCTTTGGAATATTGTCAGGAGGACCCGATTCTCTGGAGATTGAGCCCAGCCAGACGGATTTGGAGCAGTTCATCGAGGACCCCGAGTTTTATTCACTTTTATATACTTTTACTTTCAGTTCATGCCATTGTTTAGGCATTGCTTTCTTCATTGTATTTACATTTCATTTGTATTGCAAAGAATATTTAATCAATAAAAAGTTGCTGTTCATTTACATCTCATGACTTTCTTGTGTACATTTATATTATATTGCTTATTTACGCTTAGCGTGTTTACTTCTGAGTAAATACGTTGCGGACCTCGCCACGTCTCCTTGCACGTACACTGGGAAGCGGGGCATGACAGGTCCCCCTGTATGTAATGCTTCCAATTTTTACCATAAACCCTTTGGCCTCCCCCCACTACCTTAGTTCTGTTTGTTTTTCCTGCACATTAACAGAGAATTAAAAATGAGCTTTTAATCCAATATTTAATACATTTTTAATTCTCATTTTAATTCCCTAAAGCCTAATTCTATCTTATAAATACCACACCATGCCTAGCCCTCTCTATTCTGAAATCTATTGTCAAAACTCTCAAAATTTTCTTAGTCAAATTAGTTGTATGAGTGGAGTTAGCCAAGGTCATTTTCCGGCGACGATTCGGGAAAAATCCGGCGACACCGCGACTCCATGATGCTTTCGAACTATTCCTATACCTCTCCTCTCTCTTCTCAATCAGTAAATCCTTTCTTTTCTCCTTTCTTCTCTATTAAATAAGTTCTCTTTTCAAATGACGTCGGTAAGTGGAGTTAACCGACTTTTAAATTCTATTCTCTTTAAAATAACAATTTTTTTTAGGAAACTCATATCCAAATTATTAAAACTTGCTTATTAAACATTAAATAAAATTTAGAAACCAATTTCACCATAAAACTCCATGTAAAACCATATTTATTGCATTTTTACGGTTTAATACCACAAACTTTACATTCGACATATTTTATCATGCTTACTTGTATTACCTTTAGAAAACCTCACGAGATAATGACCTATTTCATCACAACACTCATCTTGACATAACACGATTTGGTTTTGATCAATATTTTGTGGGACAACCACAATTTTACAATAAAATACCTTAAACTAATAAAACCGTATTCTTTAAGATTATTTTAATCAAATTCCTTACAATTATGTCTATACAACCCACTTTTAGGGAATCCGATTTGGTTGGTGCTGGTTATCGCACATCTATCATACTAGTAGGGCGAGGTGCAGTCCTCCTTACGGAGCATACGATCTCGATGGAATTTTTATTATAATTTTTAAGAAAACGTGATTTCTATTTAATAAATAAATTTATTTCCTAATAATTATATATAATATTATCAAAATATATATTTTAAACATATATAATAAATTTCATGTTTTCTAAATAAAGGAATCCCAAATTTCATGAATATACCATCACAAATCAATACAAGTTAATTTACACTGAAATACCATATATTATTAAAGTTAGGTTTATATCCACTAGAATATCTCATTCCTTTTAAAATTTAAATCCATGAAAACCCTAAATACGATAATTAAATACTTGAGGTTTATTTTGAAAATATATCAAAACTATTTTTCATAAAACCTCTCAAGTTATATTAGTTTACAATAAGGACCCTAGTAAATATAGGTTTAAGCGGGACCAATTCTCTGGATCCTCAGTGAGCCGGAGAAAGTGGGTGCTTGCCTATTTAAGGTAGAAAACTAAAAACGGGGTTATCAATACAGTAATTGTCTTTGAAAAAGACACAAATCCTACCGTCCATGTGCAGCAGTTACCGATAACTCCAAAACTAATTCAGAAATCTAATTCTGTTTAAGAGTCTGACTCAATCAGAGTCTCAGTCTAATCTGAACACAATCCATTCTTAAATACAATTCAAATATAACTCCAATACAATATGAATCCATTTATACCAGAATACTATTTATATCAACATGAATTGATTTGACCGAACCATGGATATACTTTGACTTGATTACATGACTATCCATTTACATCCTTATCCTTTTACATGAACAATTGATATCATAGTTTCGGCAAGTCTTATACTAAAAAACAACACGATATACATTACGGGGTTTAAAGGGGTAGACCGGTACGGAAGGTGTTAAAAGTGGCACAAGATGGTCATTAAAAGACGTAACTAAATATCCATTGCCGTTGTTCTGTGGGGTTTGACAGAGCCTTGTACTACGGGTTACCTTAGTCCATGGGATAGTTAGACTCCTCTCGTATTCACTGGCATATTCTTTACCAAGCTATAAACAACTACGTTAGCATAACAAATATAATCTTATATAATTCACCCGTTCTATTCTCTGTTTATTCTTTTCTCTCTCTTTTTTGGGACTTACCGAGCGATTGTTCGCTGAAGACATTCATATTTCTCTTATTTCTTTAAAATGTAGTCAGGAGGACCCTATTCTCTGGAGATTGAGCCCAGCAGACGGATTTGGAGCAGTTCATCAAGGACCCCGAGCTTTAGTCACTTGTATATACTTTTACTTTCAGTTCATGCCATTGTTTTGGCATTGCTTTCTTCATTGTATTTACTTTCCAGTTGTATTGTAAAGAATATTTAATCAATAAAAAGTTGTTGTTCATTTACATTTCATATCTTTCTTGTGTATATTTATATTATATTGCTTATTTATGCTTAGTGTGTTTACTTCCGAGTAAATACGTCACAGACCTCGCCACGTCTCCTTACCCGTACACTGGGAAGCGGGGTATGGCATGTGTGGTCCAATGTCTACACATCCCTGAAGTGGTTATTCCTACTTCATTACTTTTATGGATGATTTCTCAAGGTATGAACATGTATTCTTGATGAAACATAAATCCCAGAACTTTGAGAAATTTCGGGAATACAAGAATGAAGTAGAAAAATAAACTGGCAAAAGTATCAAGACATTTATATCTGATCGAGGTGGTGAATACTTAAGTGCTGAGTTCCTGGATTACTTAAAAGAGAATGGAATTCTCTCTCAGCTTACTCCTCCATACACACCTCAACACAAACGTGTATTGGAAAGGCGGAACCGAACCTTATTGGATATGGTACGTTCCATGATGAGTAACGCTGAGTTACCGCGATCCTTCTGGGGTTATACACTAGAATCAGCTTGTAATACCCCAGATGGAGTTGGGGCTGAATACCACCTATCCCGTGAGAAGTGAGGAGTTATCCAGTATCGAGGTGGGGATGTAACCGATACGGATGCACACGGGGACCCACCAGAATAATGGGGAGTATCGAATTCCATTCCGAAAGAGGGCACGATCCGTACTATAAATGGAATGATACCACTCTTATAATACAGACACGTCTTTTGAATGAATCGGAACTCCGAAGTTTAGTTAAGCATGCTTGAGCCAGAGAAATTCTGGGATGGGCGACCTACTGGGAAGTAGCCCCGGGTTCATTCAAAAGGAAAAAATCGTGCGGCTTCGGCCAGAGCGGACAATATTATCTATGTTTGGGGGTGGGTCGTGACAAATATGGTATCAGAGTCGGTCCCTCAAAAGTAGGTCTGTGGTTCGAGGACGAACCATTGTTCTAAGTGGGGGAATGTAATACCCCAGGTGGAGTTGGGGGCTGAATACTACCTACCCCATGAGAAGTGAGGTGTTATCCGGTATCGAAGTGGGGATGTAACCGATATGGATGCATACGGGGACCCACCAGAACAATGGGGAGTATCAAATTCCCTTCCGAAAAAGGGCACGATCTGAACTATAAATGGAATGATACCACTCTTATAACACAGAGACGCTTTTTGAATGAATCGGAACTCCGGAGTTTGAAGAACTCTGAAGTTAAGCGTGCTTGAGCCAGAGAAATTCTGGGATGGATGACCTACTGGGAAGTAGCCCCGGGTTCATTCAAAAGGACAAAACCGTACGGCTTCGTCCAGAGCAGACAATACCATCTGCGTTTGGGGGTGGGTCGTGACACAGTTGCATATTTTTTGAACAAGGTTCCTACTAAGTCAGTGCCTACCACACCATATCAGATGTAGAGTAGGAAGAAACCCTATCTTAAGTATCAGAAGATATAGGGATTTCCAGCTTTTGTAAAAAAGCAGCATGCGAACATGCTCGAGACACGCTCAGATTGTGTAAGTTTGTGGGATATCCAAAGAACTCCAGGGGGCATCTTTTCTATTACGCGAAGGAATAAAAGGTCTTTGTTTCTCGGCATGCCCACTTTTTGGAAACTCAATTTCTTGAAAAAGAAATAAGTGGGAGCGCAATAGAATTGGAAAAAATTCCAGAACCATAAGCTATTACTGAAAGTATGGTGGAACCAGAAGTTTTAAAAGAACCGTACATCCCGGCGCCACTCTGCAGGACTGGTAGGTAACCTCATCCATCCGAGATACTACGGTTTTTTCATAGACGGGAATAGAGAGGATTGCATCATCGACTATGATGAGCCAACTAGTTTCCAGCAAGCCATCAGGAGCAGAGACCCGGTAAAATGGCTGGATGCAATGCGGACCGAAATGGAGTCCATGTACACCAACAAAGTATGGACTTTGGACATTGCTCCAGAAGGAGTAAAACCCGTAGGCTGCAAATAGATCTTCAGAAAGAAGATTGGTGTAGATGGACATGTTGAAACCTATAAGGCTAGACTTGTTGCAAAATGTTTTCTTCAAAGACCTTGTTTGGACTATGATGAAACCTTTTCTACAGTGGCTATGCTCAAATCATTCGGATCTTTCTTGCCATTGCTGCCTTCCACGATTATGAAATTTGGCAGATGGATGTAAAGACCGCTTTTCTGAATGGAAATTTGGAAGAGTGTGTTCATATGAATCAGCCGGAGGGTTTCATAAATAGTGGGAGCAGCGGAAGAGTGTGCAAGTTTCTTAAATCCATTTATGAATTAAATCAGGCATCGCAGAGTTGAAACATCTATTTTGATGAGACGGTCAAAGAATTCGACTTTAGCAAAACTCCAGATGATCCATGTATTTATAGTAAAATTGTAGCGAGAACTGTGGTATTTCTCGTCTTGTACATGGATGACATTCTACTAATAGGAAATGATATTCCTATGCTACAATCAGGAAAATGATTCTTGTCACAAAAGTTCTCCATGAAGGACCTGGGTGATACCTCCTACATTATGGGGATCCAGATCTATCGTGATAGATCTAAAAGGATATTGGGACTTTCATAGTCAAGGTACATCGACACCATACTGAAAATATTTAGTATGAAAGATTCAAAGCGCGGTAATCTACCGGCTCGTCATGGGATCTATAACGACTCTGAATTTTATGTACAAAAATTTTCTTTTAAAAGAACAGAAAGGAGTTCCTTAGCCTGAGTACATGTTAAAAGTTATTCTTGTTTAAGACTAGCAAGAAAGCATTTGTAGCTCATTGGTAAAGCCTTGCACTGCTGTGACATAGCCCCTGTGTTCGAATCTCATCAGCCATATATTATTTTTTCTGAATTTTCTTTTAAACTTTTTGGAAGCCCAAAATTTTACGCGTGCACTACACACAGAAATGAAAAGTCAGGAAAAATAAACATGTGCACAATATTATTAACAGCGAGTAGGATACGTGGAGAGCATCCGTCGGCTTCCCTCAACAAATTGGCCGACGAGATTGGGCTTTTGACCGGCGGCGACGGGTGATCCGTAGAAAAAAGTCCCTGTGTCTTGCACACAAAACCTTTAGCCTACCCCCATTACCCCTGCACTGTTTGTTTACTCTGAATTAAAATAGAGAATTCAATTTCACCTTTAAATCCATTTTAAATGCATTTTAATTCATTTTTTCAATTCCAAAACCCTAATTTCACACTATAAATACAACCTCATACTCTAACCCTTCTTCATTCTGAAATCCCTAACCAAAATTATCAAATTTTTTAAGTACAAGTAGAGTAGAAGAGGAGTTAGTCCAAGACCAACTTCTGGCGAGGAAACGAAGCAATCCCGGCCAATCCACGATGCCATGAAGGCAACCACATCTTCTTCTACCTCTTTCCTACCTTTCTAGCTAGTAAGTCCCACCCCATTCTTCTCTTTTTACATAAAAAGTTCTCTTTTTTTCAAAACATGTCGGTAAGTGGAGTTATACCAACATTTGATTCTAAAATCCTTGAAACTATTTTTTTTGTTAAGAATTACTAATTCATATTCCTATACCTTGCTTGTTAATCATAGAATTAAAGTTTAGAACAACATTCACTCTAAAATATCATGTTAAATAACTTAAATCTCACTTTACATGAAAATACCATGAACTTTATATACGTCATCTTTTATTGCTCTGCTTAATCATTCCTCTAGAAAACTTCATGAGTAATGATCTACCCCTCACATACACACATGTTTACATAGCACGATACTTTATTTAACATATTTTTGTGGCGATTACAATATTTCATCAAATACCATGAACTATATAAAAACCCGGTTTTTTTAATTGTATTATCAAAACTCCTTGCGATTGTATCTCTACAACCCATTTTGGGGAATCCGGTATTGGATGGTGCGGATTATTGCACATCTTCGGGACTAGTAGAGCGAGATGTAGACTTCCTCATGGAGCATTCAGTCTCGAAAGATTGTAATACGATTTTTAAGAAAAACGAGATTTTCTACTTAATAATAAAATTAATTCTTTAATAATTATATAAATATTATCAAACCACATATTTTCAATTTACAATAAAATTCCATATTTTCTAGAAAATAGAAGAATGACAAGTTTCATCAAAAAATACCTTCAAGTTATCCAAAGGTCAAGTTTTAAGTAAAATAGCTTGAACTATCCAAGCTAAACTATTATTACTAAAATACTTCACATTCTTAAAATTCAAAATTATGAAAACCCTAAATAACATAAATAATTTCTCGAGGTTATTTTTTGAAACTATATATTAAAAATATTTTTCATAAAACCTCTTCGAGTTATATAAATTTACAATTAAGGACTTTAGTAAATATGAGTTTAAGCGGGATCAATTCTCTTGAGGCTCAGGGAGTCAGAGAAAGTGAGTGCTTGTCTATTTAAGGTAGAAAATTAAAATGGTGTTATCAATGGTAATTGTCTTGGAAAAAGACACAAATCCTGCCGTTCATATACAGCAGTTACTGATAACTCCCGAATCTAAATCAGGATCCAAATCAGTTAAAGTATCTGACTCAAGTCTGAGTCCAAATCAATTCTGAGTGTAATCCAAACATGAAAGCAATTCTAACATGAATCTAACATGTATACTTGAACCTGAACATGAGTACCAGAACAAATCAACATGCAAACATGACTTGACTTGACCGAACCATGGTTATATCTAAACTTGACTACCTGATTACTTGTTTACATCCTGAACTTGATTACATGAATAAATTGTATCCATGGTCTCGGTAAGTCTGATAACTACAATCTATATAATATACATTACGGGGTTTAACGGGATAGACTGGTACAAAATGTATTAGAAGTGGAACGAGACAGTCACTAAACGACACCTACATGAACATCCTGTGCCGTTGTCCTGTGGATTTTGACGGGGACTTGTACTACGGGTTACCATAGTCCACAGAGCAAGTTGGATTCCTCTCGTATACACTGATACCTTCTGTACCAATCTACAAACAACTATGTTAGTATAACAAACATATAACTGTACGATAACCAGTTCTCTTCTTTACTTGTTATATTCCACTCTTACCTTTGGGACTTACCGAGTGCTAGTTCGCTGACGACATTCCTGTCTCTTTCTTTCTTTGGAATGTTTGTTAGGAGGACCCGACTCGCAGGAGACCGAGCCCAGCCAGGAGGACTTGGATTAGTTCACAGAGGAGCAGACTTCTAGTCTTTATTTGTACTTATTTCCATTTCATATGCCACTGTTTAGGCATTGCATTTATCATTGTACATTTCCTTTTCACAGTTGTAATATAAAGAGTGAATGTTAATAAAAGTTGATGTTTATATTATATCTCTTGTCATTCTTGTGCATTTACTTATATTGCTTATTTACGCTTAACATATTTATTTCTGAGTAAATACGTTGCGTGCCTGTCACGTCTACTTCCCCATACACCGGGAAGCGGGGCGTGACAGGATCACCCTCTCCAAAGAGATGTCTCGCAAGACTGATTTGGAAAGGGATCACATAAGTATTATACCCTACGCTTCTGCGGTAGGCTCTATAATGTATACGATGTTGTGTACCAGAACAAATGTAGCTTACGCACAGCAGGTATCAGTCAAACCCCGGGGAGAAGTACGGGACAGCAGTGAAGAACATTCTTAAGTACCTGAGAAGGACTAAGGAGATGTTCTTGGTGTACGGCAGTAAAGACCTCCAGATCGATGCCTTCGCCGATTCCAGCTTCCAGAGTGATAAGGATGGCTCCAGGTCTATGTCGGGTTATGTCTTTACTCTTAATAGAGGGGCAGTCTATTGGAAGAGCTCCAAGAAGGACATCGTTGCTGACTCGACGATGGAAGCGGAGTATATCGCTGTATATGACCGCCGCAAAAGAAGCAGTCTGGATCAGGAAGTTCGTGACAGAGCTTCGAGTGGTTCCGTCCATTGTTGATCCAATACCTCTGTATTATGACAACAACGGGGCTATAGCTTTAGCGAAGGAACCAAGGTCCCATCAGAATTCCAGAAATATCTTAAGGCGGTTCCACCTGATCAGGGAGATCGTTGATCGCTGGGAGATCGAGATGCAAAGAGTAGAGACAGAGAACAACAATGCAAATCCACTCACAAAGGCCATCCCTCAAACACAGTTTGAGAGGCTAATCGAGATGATAGGTCCGCGATATGCCTATACATGGCCTTAGTGCAAGTGAGAGATTGTTAGTGATATATGCCCTAGAGCCCATTATTGCATTATACTGGATTGTATATTACATTTTGGATACTTGGGATATTCACAGATATAATAAGAGTCTTACTAAAAATGGTAGTATGCTACTTGGTTTGATTCTATCTCAATATGCGCATATGTTTCTTTTAGCATATCTCTTATATATATTGGTAGAGCCCTTAGGATCTTTGATTGACTACCAGCATTGTGATGGCAGTCACACTAGTGGGGGATGGATAGTCTATAAGCACATCCTTATACATGTCCCTAGTCATAGGATTATCGAGACGGGGCATCGATATACCAGAGTAGACTAGTGTATACGCTTCTCATACCAGCAGGGGAGATAGTCTGTCCCACAGCCATTGGTACGTCGTATCAGAGATAGTTTACAGATGCTCATTGGGTTATGAGTTATACTGGACGGACTTGATGGGAACTGTTGGTTGGTATTATACCTATCGTCAGGTAGCAGTTCCCGGGTGGCATGAGTAGAAGTTAGTCCGTTGACTTGATATCACTATTCGTCTCAAGTGTGTTCCCACTGCACTTAGATTACTACCTTACCACGGCTTAAAAGAGTCGTGCAAACAGGTAGTAGTTAGGTACAATCCCAAAACACTTGAAGGCAGCAGCGGTTAGATATGATTCGTCTCTCCCGTTATTGGGGGATGATATCACGCTGTATTCGAAAAGCCATTACACAAAGTCCCTGGCCAGGGCAAGCGAGATTTACTGGTAGATACTTCAGTAGTTTCTCATGGTGTATTGGGCTCCATTCTGGCATGACTTATTGCGCTATTAGGGGTCTGACGGTTGCCACCCCCTAGACCCGATATGCGAGTATCTTAGACGAACAGACCGGACTGCACGAAGATTGTCACAGATAGGCTCAATAGAAGTTCGGATGAGTTTGCTCATCGGCCTTCTTATTGATAGATACCTGGGTAGCCGTTATGCACAGCTAGTGCCGCTGACGGTCATGTGGTTAAACCCACTGCCAACGTACTATCGAGTCTTTAAAATCCTACACAGAGGGTTTCCCTACTTCGGGCAAAATGATGTGAGACCGTATGGTTTTACGACAGGGTTCCTATCATATACGTGTACAGGCTACATGGATGTTGTTTGGACGGATAATACTAGTAGGTTTTGGTTTAAACCGGATTATAGTATTATATTATTGGATTATTATTATCTCATTATATTTGTATTTTTCGGAATATGAATACGGGTATGTATATACGGTGAGGGCATTCTTGTAATTTTATAAGAGATACTTCTAGAAAGGGACACCTCATTATTTAGATTTATCTACAACAACAACAACAACAACTGAGCCTTTTATCCCAAGCATAAGGGGTAGGCTACATGAACCAACATGAGAATCACGCCGGGTCCAACACATGAATCCTCTGTCTCCACTCACTTCTATCGAACAATATACTTTCATTGAGTCCTTTGGCAACCATATCATTTCGTATCACCTCCATCCATGTTTTCTTCGGTCTCCCTTTTGCCCTTTTGCCATTACCCATATCGAGAGTATCTATTCGTCGAACCGGTGCTTCCATAGGTCTGCGTCGCACATGACCAAACCATCTAAGCCGGTTTTCCCGCATCTTCTCCTCCACGGGTGCTACACCAACTTTTGCACGGATATCCTCATTTCGTACCTTGTCTTTTCTAGTGTTACCGCACATCCAACAAAGCATGCGCATCTCCGCTACGTGCATCTTCTGTGTATGATGCTTCTTAGGAGCCCAGCATTCTGTACCATATAATAAGGCAGGCCGAATAGCGCTCCGATAAAACTTCCCTTTCAATTTTAACGGAAAGTTACGATCACACAAAATCCCTGTTGCACTCCTCCATTTCAACCAACCAGCTTGGATCCTTTGATTAACATCACTATCGATCTCCCCATTCCTTTGGATGATGGAACCTAGATATCTAAACTGGTCGCTCGGTGATATCTCTTGCCCTTCCAATGTTATACCAATATGGTTTTGATTTCTCTGGCTACTAAATTTGCAGTGCATATATGCTGTCTTGGACCTGCTCAATCTGAATCCCCGAGATTCCAATGTTTGTCTCCATAATTCCAATTTGGCATTAACCCCTGCTTTCGTCTCATTTACTAGAACAATATCATCAGCGAATAGCATGCACCAAGGGACTTCATCTTGAATAGTTCTAGTAAGCTCATCCATCACGATGGTAAACAGGAAAGGACTTAATGCAGATCCTTGATGTAAACCAATAGTAATCGGAAAATCACTTGTTAAGCCACCGCAAGTTCTGACATTTGTCACTACTCCGTCGTACATATCCTTGATTATGTCAATATACTTGACGGGGACCCCCTTTTTCATCATTGTCCTCCATAATACCTCTCTAGGTACCTTGTCGTACGCTTTTTCTAAATCAATAAATATCATATGCAAATCTCTTCTCCTCTCTCGAAAGCGCTCGACAAGTTGACGAAGCAAATGAATCGCCTCTGTCGTCGATCGTCCAGGCATGAACCCAAATTGGTTCTCTATTATCTTAATATCCTTCCTTAGCCTGTGTTCAATCACCCTCTCCCAAAGTTTCATGGTGTGACACATTAGTTTTATTCCACGGTAGTTTGAGCAACTTTGAATGTCACCCTTATTCTTGTAGATAGGTACAAGGATACTTTTCCTCCATTCATTTGGCATCTTTTTTGTCTGCCAAATCTTATTAAACAGATCTGTCAGCCATTTAACGCCTATTTCGCCTAAGCATCTCCAAATCTCGATAGGAATCCCGTCAGGACCAACCGCTTTTCTTAAACCCATTCTGTTCAAAGCTTCTTTAACCTCAGTAAGTCTTATTTTACGCATGAAATCACGATTTATATCTTGAGATTGAATGACAAGTCCATCCAAATTCTTAGTAAAGCTCTCATTGAACAATTTGTCAAAATAATCTCTCCATCTTTCCTTGATATCCTCATCTCGAACTAAAACCTTCTGATTTTCATTTTTGACACACTTCACCGCACATAAGTCTCTGGTCTTCCTTTCCCGCATTCGAGCAATCCGGTATATATCATTTGCAGCCTCTTTAGTGTCTAATTTCTCGTACACCTCCTTGTAGACCTTAGATTTAGCTTCCCGAACAGCTTTCTTAACTTCCTTTTTAGCCATTTTGTACTTCTCAAATCTCTCCACATCTCTACTTTTCTTCAAATCTTTATAAGAATCCCTTTTAATTTTAATAGCAGCCTTTACTTCTTCATTCCACCATGATATGTCCTTAGATGGTGGAGCACCACCTCTCGACTCACCAAGTAGATCTCTAGCTACTTTCTTGATACAACTAGCCATTTTGTTCCATGTTTTGTCTGGATCATCTTCCGACTGCCAATCCGCTTCTTGTACTACACGATCTATAAAAGCCTTTTGATTACCTTCTTTCAATCGCCACCATTTAATTTTAGGCTCTACCTTACGTCTAATCTTCCTAGGTTCTCTTCTAAATAGAAAATCTAGAACTAAAAGTCTATGTTGGGTAGTTACACTCTCACCTGGCACTACCTTACAGTCGATACAACAACCTCTATCTATTCTTCTCGTCAGAAAAAAGTCTATTTGACTAGCATTTGATCCGCTCCTAAAAGTGATAAGGTGGGACTCTCTTTTCCTAAACCAGGTGTTTGCTAAGATCAAGTCATAAGATAAAGCGAAATCTAGAATCGAGTCACCTACTTCATTCCTTTGTCCGAAACCAAAACCTCCATGGATAGTATCAAACCCACTACGACTAGTACCTACATGTCCATTAAGATCACCACCAATAAATAACTTCTCTCCACTAGGTATACTTTGCACCACCTCGTCTAAATCCTCCCAGAATAGACGCTTACTAGCGTCATCAAGACCTATCTGTGGTGCATAAGCACTAATAACATTAAAGATCTCTCCACCTAGAATAAGCTTAACCAGTAAAATTCTATCACCTTTTCTCCTAATCTCAACTACATCCTCAAGCAACCGTCTATCTATGATTATACCTACCCCATTACGATTTTTATCTCTACCCGTATACCAAAGCTTATAACCCCAAGGCTCTATGACTCTACTCTTTTCACCTACCCACTTAGTTTCTTGCAAACACATAATACCAACTCTCCTCCTAATCATCACCTCCACTAATTCTATTAATCTACCCGTAAGGGAACCTATGTTCCAGGAAGCTAGACGGATCCTATGAAACCCTTGCTTATTTGTCACTACACCCGGGGTCCGATGTAGCGCGCCGTCTCTGGACGACGACCCTTGCTTATTTGTCACTACACCCGGGGTCCGATGTAGCGCGCCGTCTGTAGACGACGACCCTTGCTTATTTGTCACTACACCCGGGATCCGATGTAGCGCGCTGTCTGTAGACGACGACCCTTGCTTATTTGTCACTACACCCGGGGTCCGATGTAGCGCGCCGTATCTGGACGACGACCAAGCCCTTGCATATTTAACACTACACCCGGGATCCGATGTAGCGCGTCGCTGAGTAGGGGACGCCCCAACGATATTCTTGTATTGGTTCATGTCATAGAATGTGACAAAGTTTTCCGTTGGCTGTCACAAGCCTACCACAACCCTCACCCTTTCTCATCCGGACTTGGGACCGGCCACGGTGGGTTTATTTAGATTTATCTATTTTGAGAAATAGATTAATGAGGTAGAAAATTGAGATATTTATGGCATTGTGAAACATGTCTTGTTTTCATTTGTTTATTAGTTTGGACCCACTATTCAAGCATGGTTGATATTTTCAATTGGAAAATATTTCATGCTTGAGTGAGTTGGGTGTAGGAGCCATTCTTCACTTGCCTTCTACTCTAGTTCATTTGCTCATTTAGTTTCTCTCTCCATAATTTCTCTCCTTCTTCCTCAAGACCCTAATCTTTCACATGAGTTGTGAACCATAAGGTCAAGTAAGATTAAATACTCCATTAGATACTCTGCATCTTCTAAGCTATCTAACTTAGTAAACTAGGTATCTTAGTTATCTTGGTTTCGAGGTTGGAGCTTGAAGTATAGACCTCGGGTGGATCATTTTCAATACGAGGAGGCCGACAATCAAGCGCGATCCGGATTTTCGACGAGCTCAAGGAAAGAAGGAGAAGAAGACCTGAAGGACCAGAATCAAGAAGGTATAATACTATCATAGTAGTTAGAATCTCCAAGTAGAATAGCCAGTTAAGGTTTCTGTTAAGATCCTAGAGTTTAGTCGGTGTTGCATAATATGAAAAATCATTTTTTGTAAACTTCGTCTCCCCACAAGTGCGTGGGGGTGTGCGACATCGATTTACAAATGTGACATAATAGACTTAAGTTTACATGCAAGAATTTTAGCAATATATTTATAAATGCAATTACGAAGAGAGATAGACCTAAATTTGGAAAATGATGAAGGATTTTTTTTTGGGATAAGAGAAATCAAGGTGGAGTTAACACGTTTTGATAACTTAGCCGTATTGAAAAAGTAAAGAACGACTTTCGTTACCAAATTACCCACAATGGGCCAAGCTTTTTGAAAAAAAAAAGATTATTGAATCCATCCGGTCTCGAAGATTTTGAAGTTTTTGCATTGAAAACTACGTTTTTTTATCTCATCATTAGTAATGGGTTTGAAAATGTCATGGATTTATGCTTCCTCTAGTTTCGATCCATTATCAATAAAAGAAAATGAATACCAATGAGAGGAATTGAGGAGTTATTCGTAGAAAGACACGGCTTTGGTAACAATGATAGAAGAATCGAAAGTTAGTGAACCATCTTCAAGTTGAATTGGAGCACCGTCTTTTACACATAGCCGTGTAAAAGAATTTATTATTTCCATCATCCAAATGAAGCCAATTGACTCTAGATTTTTCTTTGAAAATAGATTTCTCGAGTTGTAGAAAATGATTGAGCTTGCGTGAGACATCTCTTTCACTAGAGCATAGATTAAAACCAAGGAGATTAGCGTCGAGGATGGCTTGGATATTTTGCAAGTCATTCTTCGCATTCTTAATTTTTGATAGAGCATCTCCAATGCATTGTTTTCTCCAATTTTTCAAAGTAAGCTTAACATCTTTAAGTTTTTAGCAAAGGATAAAAATAGGATCGCCGGTATAATATCCTTTCCAAGTATTGTCAACGACGCTAAGAAACTCCGGATGATCGGCAAAAATACTTAAAAACTTGAAAGATTTAGGAAAGGAATCAACGGCACTAGTGACACGTATTGGAGAGTGGTCGGAAATATCTAGATTTAAGAAGTTGGCAATGGCATTCGGATAAGTTTCCATTCAAAGATAATTGCAAAGCGCTCGATCAAGTTTCTCCATAATGTGATCGAAAGGGCTGTGATTGCTCCAAGTGAAATTGCTCCCCATCGATATCATATCATCAATTTGACAAGAAAAAAGACAATCGTTGAAATTACACATATTGGAAGAATTTTCCGGATTACCACAATTTTTCTTATGTGCAAAACGGACAATGTTGAAGTCTCCTATGAGCAATCACGGTTTGTCAATAGACGAGCACAAGATCATTCCACAGCCGAATCCGGTCCGAAGCATCATTTTGCTCATAGACAACTGACAAAAAGAAATCATGAAAATCACCTTGAACATTAAGATGAAGAAGTTGGTCCGTTGAAGAAAGAAGGTCAATGGAGTATCTCTTTTTATCAAACTTAACCCAAATTCTTTCATGAGGAAACTCAAACTTGTTGAATGAACTTTCATCTTGAAAGAAACTGAATTTAGATAAATTAACCGAAGTCATTTTGACTTTAATCTCCACTTGACATAGAATGTCAACTGAATTTTCTCTCATGATGCGTCGACATTTATTCCGTTCTTAGGGTCATGGAAAACCTCTAACGTTCCAACACAACACACTTGGCGGAGCAATTATCATTTTTTAACAAAATGTTGTTATTTGTATTGGGATTTGCGGAGGCATTTGTAATGGCATCACTTTTGGATTTTTGGATATCATGAACTACCATTCGTTCCTCATCAATAATGGTAGAGGATTCTCCAAGCACTTGGAAACGATTAGACGACGGAACTTGATTTTCGGTATGGTTTCATTCGGATTTTTTTCCGGTTTACAACTTTATATCGCCCTTCATGATTTGGTAAAGAAGAGTGAGATGTAGAATTTAAAGACGGAGGAATGATATTGGAGGGCACTTTTGATGAGTATATGTTAGTATTGGTTTTTGTGATAATTGTGAGTTGACGTTGAATGATGGATTTAGAGCTGGAAGGGTTCAAATTATAATTGGTAGGCTTGATGTTTGGAGGTGGAATAGAATGTGGTGTTGTATGTTTTGATCGAGTAGTAGAAAGCAAACATGATGCATTGGAGTGGGCAAAGGTTTTACATTTGAGATATTGTGGTGATCTTCAATTATAAACAATAGATTGTATGGTAGTGCAATCTCCATGACAAAGAGAGATTTCCTTTAGTAGCATTTTATCCGGTTTTACTTCAACACAAATGTGCGCAAATGCCATGCGTGTTCCATTGGAGGTAAGCTCACCCATAAAGAAAGAAGTCCCAATAAAGCTACTTAGTTTAGCAAGACCTCGGTCGGCGTACCATTCTGGCGAAAGCTTAAGAAACTTCACCCAAATAGATATTGTTACAAAATTTTCCTTTGTGATTTTCATATGTGGTTCCCATTCTTTGAGAATCAATGGATGCTCACTATCAAACCAAGAAGCGGAGTCTGTAATAAAAATCATATCCTCACGGTTTGTAAATTTGAAAAGAAAAAGTCTCCTTCTAAAGCGGAAATTTAGATACTACCGCGGCATCGCCATTGTTTCTTTAGGGAATCAACAAGATGATGATAATATGGTCGCTTTCCATGACAATAGCCAACAAGTGAAGGGCCTTATTTATCCTTTTCTAATTGTTCATCTTCGTTGGTGAGCTCAATAAGGAATTCTTCATTTAGAGGAATAAAATTAAGGGGTGTTTTCTCATTAGAGCCCACCGATATGAGTGTTTCTTTTCAATTTTTTTGAAGAGGAGGTTGTGATATGGGTGGTAAAGCATGATGTGGGTTTATGGGTGGTAAGATGTGATTTGGGTGGGTAGTGGCCCCATCGCATCATTCAATGGTGACTTGTCAATGGATGGCTGATCATCGGAGCACGGGGATAATGATGGCACAAGTAAATCCAGATTATATGACTTTAACTTATCATCACAAACTACAACGGGTATAGCCTCAACATGGCAATCGATAAAATCCCTTTCATTGTCGGCCAAAAATTCACTTAAGAGTGGGTGGGAGTTCAAGGAGTGAGAAGGCCCATCAACCTTTAAAGTCTTCTTTCCATTTTTCTTGTGCTTCCTAGCAGAGTTGAACAACACTTTCGAAGCCAGAGGTATTTGAAAGCACCACAAAAATTAAGAGCAGTAGAGAAAACTAGCGAGTGAGAGATTCAAACAAACATGAAGAGGGTTATGGATGAAAAAATGCATATGAAGTCGGCTGAGAAATTTTAACAAATATTAGACAGGGATGGTAACATACTAAAAAGAGGATGAGAAGAGAGATAGGGAAATGTAGAAGTTAGAGAGGAAGGAGATTATGAGAAGTCGAAACAAAAAAAGAAAGAAAAAGTAGTAGGAATGATGGTTGATTGAAATAAGTTTAGAAGAAAGAAAGACCAATGAGATGTAAAAAGATTATGAAGTAGTAGTTGAGGAGTTGGCGTGGTGTTGTCATGAAAAAGAATGAGATTGGTTCTAAGGAAGAAGATGAGGGGGTTGCATTCAAAAGGGGAGGGATGGGTTTAAAAGGAGTGTGGGCATGGGATGCCATGGTGTATTGTGTGGTTTGTTGTGTAAAAAAAGATTGTATAGGAACCCTTTTTTCTTACAACCTGGTCAGACCCAAATTTAAATTTATTGTTGGATTCGAACAAAATGTTTAATATATTGATGCACACATTGAATAAAATAATTTTTGGACAACAGTGAAGATTTATTCTTTTTATTGTTGCTGCAAATATACAAGGGTCAATCTATCTTTATATTTTGACTGTTTCATGACTTATTTGAAAATTCATCTATAAACTCTACTAATATTTTTTCTTTATCAAGGACCTGACTTGATCCATCACCTTACAAACTCTCTCGCCAATATTAAGACGATCTCAATTTCATTAGTCTCTCAATCCCATAGAAAGAGTTGAAAATGTTATTATGCTACAATGCTCTCTCATCTTGTTCGAGAGAGGAAAATGCTCTCTCTATAAGTGAGCTTCTTGGGAATAAACAAGACGAGTAAGGGATTTCTCTGCCCGATAAAAAGTGAATTATAGTAAAAAGGGATATTCCCTAATGTGAAGGAGCCTTCAGGTGATGGATTAGGCGAAGGTGTCGAACCACCCTAAAAATTATCGCTTTGAGTTTTTGCTTTCTTTTCTCTTCACTTGGTGTTTTTACATCTGTGGTAAATTGCTATTATATGATTGTGATAGGTTGGTGTGCTTAATTTGGTATATATTGGTAATTCTTTTAAGTTGGAGACATTATTAAATAAAACCCTATTCATCCCTGTAGAGCTTAGTTAGTACACTTTCAATGCGTTGCATGATTGCCATCCTGGTGCAATGATAAGTAAAAGTGGTTTCCTCGGACATCCCCAGGAGCGTAGCATCGAAACTACCTGACGTGCATCAGATCACGTCAAGATGTTACCTTCCGTTGATCAGCTGGTGGTGGCGATAGACGGCTGAGATTGGATCTGCTGGCTC
This sequence comes from Agapanthus africanus, assembly GCA_030015575.1. Classification (NCBI taxonomy): domain Eukaryota; kingdom Viridiplantae; phylum Streptophyta; class Magnoliopsida; order Asparagales; family Amaryllidaceae; genus Agapanthus; species Agapanthus africanus. Next base: position 1,009,420,883 of record CM057337.1, on the reverse strand, counting down.
CTGAAGCGTGTGGGTCTCAATAGGTTTGAGACTGTGGTTGCCGAGTTACCTGAAAGGAAGTCCCGTGGTGGTTGTACCACCGAGGAACCTCCGACGATCAAGTTAGACTAGAGATCTGAGCAGAGTAACGACTTAGTAGAGTAAAAATGGCTTACTTGGACCGTCTGGAAGAGGGGTTTATATAGCGGTGGCAGCAGGTAGGGCAGGCGTGAGAATCACGCCGGCACTTACGCTGCAGACGTCACGCCCGCGTGATGAGCGGGATCTTCCATTAATGGCGATGCAGGCTCGTTAATGGGGGATCGTGATGGCGTGGAACGTGGGATGTGGCCGGCGGAGATCTTGCTCATGGCGAGATTCGCGGGATGGCGGTTACGCTTGCGAGCGGTGCCGTTGGTCGGTCGATGATACCGAGGAAGATGACCTCGGCAGGAGGGCTCGCGGACGATCGGGAGAGCCGAGGTATCCTGGTTCTGCGGTAGCCCGAAGGCGAGCTGTTGGGCCGAGAAGGCCAGTTGTGCTGGGGGCTCGGAGACGAGCCAGCATTAGTCGGTAGGACGAGCATAGCAATAGTCTGGTCGGCCACTACAGGTCCTTTCTTGCATGCTCTGGGACACGTCATCTGCCACGTGTCATGATCTGGGAGATCACCGATATCGAGCATCGTCATTAGCCCCCCACTCTCGTCCCGACCAGCTGGTTGGTCGGGTCGAGAGTGGTTCGCCGGGTCACCCGAGGTGAGATCCTTTTCGAAGATATCATCGGGCGTGTCCCCTAGTAATATGTTGTTTTTCTGGAGGACGTCAGCGAATCAGGGTGAGATCTTCTGCATTAAAGAGGGTGCGTCGGGGCGTGTGTATGTCTACTGAAGCGACACCCATGTGTCTGGTGCTGGTTGGCTGATGTGACGGGCCGCAGATCTCTGGCGTTTAATGGGGCGAGGCCAACGCGTGTGCGATAGGTGGAGCGATCGTGGTCGTCGAATGCGAAGAGTCTTTTTTGGCGGGAGTCGACTATCGCCGCTGGATGAGGACACATGTGGCTTTAAATATAGGTAGGGCCCGCTTCGGGGCCCAACTCTCTCCATATTTTCCTCTTCCTTGGTTTTGTAAGCTCGACGCTCTCCTCTTAAGGTCGGATCTCTGCTTTCCCGAGGACCCCTCCATTATGTTAGATATCTTCCTTTAGGGAGTCTATAGATGTCATCAAGGTAGGCCCTAGGGGTTCTCCCGTCGAGTCGGAGTCTCCCCAGGAAGTTAGGGTCAGATCTTCTCCCCGGGGTCGCGCGTCAGGGGCGGACCCCAGAGCAGAGGTGGCGGATGCCCCTGGCGCTCCATCCTTGGTGAGGTTCTAGAACGAGCTTGACACTGCTCGGGCTCGCTTCAATATCCCGTCCGGTTACACTCTGCGTCTGGCCGATGAAGGAGAGATGGCGGATCAGGTACGGGGTAAAGAAATTGCCTTGTACTTGGAATCCTTTTGGGCCGGAATGCGCTTGCCCTTCTCTCCCGAGGTCGTTAGGGCGTTGAATTATTTTGGGCTATCCCCGGGCCAGCCAGTGCCGAACTCATGGAGGATTCTCCTTTATTTCCTGGTCCGCTTGAAATTGCAGTCGATTCCTTTTGGTTTGTCCATCCTTGCTTCCTCTCTCGTTTACATGGGCCACCCCGGCACCCGCGCGGGTGACCCGAGGTGGGTTTATCTCTCCTTTAGGAAATGACGGGGGAGTGCACCCGGATTGGGTGTCGTCGCCATGCCTTCTTCCATCCATGATTGGAAGAAGAAGTTTTTCTTCGTTGGGCCGCCGGAGGGTGAGGACTGGCCCGTGCCCACCTAGTGGTCTAGGGATAAGTGCCTGTGGGGAAGCCCGTCTAATGATCCCGACATGGTGAGGGTGGCGGAGTGGGATCCCATTCCCCGGATCGACGTATTGCTTTTTGAGCGGGCCCTGAGCTGGGCCGGGCTCAGCCCCGTCCAGTTCTTCGGTAAGTTAGAGCTCGTAGGCGTTTTGTTAGGCTTGCGTTTATTTTCCTTTTTGTTTGTGTTGCTAACTTCATTGTACTTTTCCTTGTGCAGAACCCAAGGACTTGAGTTACCTCCGAGCAGCCATGCCCAAGCCGAAGAAGGGGACAAAGGCTGGAGGGCCAGCTCTTCTCGTCAGGCGCCGACCTCGGCTCCCCTAGCAGCTGCCCCTCCCCAGCGCTCGAGCGCGGAACGCGCCTCGGAGCCCAGCAAGGCACCGAGCTGAAAGCGGGTTCGGGGGCAGGAGGCCCCAGCTTCGGAGGTAGAGGCCAGCTCTCTGCCGGCGGCACTCAAGCGGTTCCCTAGAATGGTTCCGCGGACCTCGGCCTCCCCGATCTTGGTGGAAGAGGGGGAGCTACGCTTCGAGGTGCCCTCAGGGCTCTCTGTCGCCGACAGCCTGCTATTCGACATTGAGAGGTCGGCTGGAGGCAAGGTCCCTGGAGGGACACTGAAAGCGCAGATAGCGTCCATCGTCTATGAGTCTTTGCAGGTTAGTGCTCGTACTCCACTCGATCTTCACTTCGGCTTTTCATCATTCGCGAGTCATGGTGCTCTTTTTTTCTTACACCCCTCTGATTTCCTCAGGTCCTCCATCACGTCGCCCTAGTCATCCGGATGGAGGAGGATGAAATAGCCCCGGCGATGCGAGCCGCGGGCGAGCTCTCCTCGCTGAAGGAGTGCTCGAAGCAGGAGCTGGAGGCGGCGATGGCGAGGGTCATCGCTCTCGAGGGCGAGGCAGAGGCCGGGTGGCAGGAGGCGACGGCCGCGAAGAAGGAGGTTGCCATGTTCCGCGAGGCCGCCCAGGATGCCGAGGCCAAGCTTCAGGACTCTAAGGTGCTTATCAGCACCATGAAGAAATCAGTGAGCACCAACCAGAAGGAGTTGGAGGCTGCGGTTGAAGCGGCGAAGCGAGCTGACCTCCTAGCGTCTAAGGCGGTGGAGGACTTTCAGAAGTCAGAATAGTTCTACACCATCCTGGCCTCGGCCACCACCGCCATCTGGCATGAGGCCCTTGATACCATCAAGGCTCGGATGCCAGAGTTTGCTGACGAAGAGCTCCGGGCCGAATATCCTCACGAGGATGGAGAGTAGGAGGACGAGGTTAGGGAGGAGGTACCCGGTGAAGGCGACACAGAGGCTCCTATGGTGGGCGCCGAGCTTCCCGGGGTCGCGTCTGGCCCCGAGGTCTGAGTCCCCTTGTCTTCTTTCTCTTTTTTTCTTTTTGTGGAGTCGGGTATTTTATAGGCCTCCGGGCATTTTTATAAGGCTGGGGAGTCCACAATACCCTTGTAAAAGCTTCGACTTCGTGAATAAAGATTGTTGTTTTTGTAGTAGTTTTTGTGACTGTATCTTCTTCTGTCGGAGAACACTTGTGTTTGCAGTATTGAATTTGTGTAGCGTCGGTTCTTCGTCTCGCGATTACACGTCGAGTTGATTCTGTTCACTTGCAAAGATCGATAGGAAGAGGGTATCCCCTGGCCTCGAAGTCGAGGTGGAGATCGCATAGACGTGGATAGACAGGGTGCCTCTTAGTGAGGCCGTGTCCTTTAGTTGTCGGAGGGGTCGTAAGGGGCTTATGAAGGATGGCCCGAGCAGGGTAGCTGCTCGGTGCCGATAGCCGAGGGCTTCGATCCTTTGCATTGTAGGGGCCGTAGAGGGCCTGTTAGGGATGTACCGAGCAGTATAGCCGCTCAGTTGCCTCTTGGCGAATGCTTTGATCCTTAGCGCTGGAGGGGCCGCGGGAGGCCTGCTAAGGGTGTGGCGAGCTGTGAAGCTACTAAGTTGCATCTTGGAAAGGGCTTTGATCTCTGGCGTGTTGGGGTAGGGAGCTACCAGCCAGGGATAACCGAGCAAGGTCAGGCCCGGTTGCCTCTTGAGAGGGCTTTGGATCCTTAAGGACAGGCCGAGCAGGGTTACTGCCCGGTGCCTCTTGGCGAGGGCTTTGATCCCTGGTTTGTTAGGGTAGGGAAGCTACCCGCCGGGGATAGCTGAGCGGGGTAGCCGCTGGGCTGCCTCTTAGTGAGGGCTTTGATCCCTGGTTTATTGGGGTAAGGAGGTACCGGCCAAGGATAACCGAGCAAGGTCAGGCCCGGTTGCCTATTTCGAGGGCTTTTCATCCTTAGCGCGGGAGGGGCCGTAAATGGCCTACTAAGGATGGCCGAGCAGGGTTACCTCCCGGTGCCTCTTAGCGACGGCTTTTGGTCCTTAAGGATAGCCGAGCAGGGTTGCTGCCCGGTGCCTCTTAGCGAGGGCTTCGTTCCCTGGTGTTGTGGGGGTAGGGAAGCTACCAGCCAGGGATAGCCGAGCGGGATAGCCGCTGGGCTGCCTCTTAGTGAGGGCTTTGATCCCTGGTGTTGTGAGGTAGGGGAGCTACCAGCCAGGGATAGCTGAGCGGGGTAGCCGCCGGGCTGCCTCTTGGCGAGGGCTTTGACCCCTGGCGTTGTGAGGTAGGGGAGCTATAGCCAGGGATAGCCGAGCGGGGTAGCCGCCGGGCTGCCCCTTGGCAAGGGCTTAGATCCCTGGCCTTGCGAGGTAGGGGAGCTACTGGCCAGGGATATCCGAGCAGGGTAGCCGCCGGGCTGCCTCTTAGCGAGGGCTTAGATCCCTGGCGCTGCGAGGTAGGGGAGTTACCGGCCAGAGATAGCCGAGCGGGGTAGCCGTCGAGCTGCCTCTTGGCGAGGGCTTAGATCCCTGGTTCTATGACATAGGGAAGCTACCGGCTAGGGATAGCCGAGCGGGGTAGCCGCTGGGCTGCCTCTTGGCGAGGGCTTAGATCCCTGGCGCTGCGAGGTAGGTGAGCTATCGACCAGGGATAGTCGAGCGGGGTAGCCGCTAGGCTGCCTCTTGGCGAGGGCTTAGATCCCTGGCGCTGAGATCCCTGGCGTTGCGAGGTAGGGGAGCTACCGGCCAGGGATAGCCGAGCAGGGTAGCCGCTGGGCTGCCTCTTGGCGAGGGCTTAGATCCCTGGCGTTGCGAGGTAAGGGAGCTACCGTCCAGGGATAGCCGAGCGGGGTAGCCGCCGGGTTGCCTCTTGGCGAGGGCTTAGATCCATGGCGCTGCAAGGTAGGGGAGCTATCGGCCAGGGATAGCCTAGCAGGGTAGCCGCTTGACTGCCTCTTGGTGAGGGCTTAGATCCCTGGCGTTGCGAGGTAGGGGAGCTACCGGCTAGGGATAGCCGAGCGGGGTAGTCACCGGGCTGCCTCTTGGCGAGGACTTGGGGAAGATGGACAGCCGCGAGTGACACATGCCGTGAACGCTTGGAGGAAGCGAAGCGCCAGAGCCACGTCTTTTCAATTTCTCATCGAGTGGCGTGACGTTCGCCGCGTGGCGGCACATTTGTGGGTGAAACGGGCGACCGTTGGACTCCGGGGGCGTTGTGGACTATAAATGGAGAGACTGCTGATTACTCCCTTCTTCACACCCGAAACGCAAAAATGGAGAACTTTCCTTTCACCATCCAAGACATCATAAATTTCAAGGACGTCTACCATTACGACCAGTACTGCACGGATGACATGGTGCAGTTGGTGATAGGCCGGATCGAGGATCATTTCGGCCGATTGCTCCCCCGGCGCTCCTCCCTACTTCAGCTGTTGATGTACTCCATCTGAAGGGCATCACCGGGGCTCTACAACCCCCTATCCGAGCAGCTGAAAGATGAGGCCATCGGCAAGCTAAGGTCTCTGAGACGTTTTGGCCTGATCTCTGCGAGCCGGCTACACCGCTCGGAGGCGCTCTTCCTTGAGTGCTACCACTTGAGGCTCGATGCCGATGTCAGCAGTTAGATACTGTGAGGGCTCGGCTGGTGGAAATATCGTCAGAGTACCACGAGCAGTGCTCTCTGCATCCCGTTCCCCCGCCGTTGTAGTTAATTTTGAAGTTTTTTTGTACGGCTGAGGAGCCTATAGTACCTCCCCCCCTTTTTTTTGAATGAATGAAATTTCTTTTTTCTTTTCTGCAATGCTTTATTGGTCTCTTCATTATATAAACAAAGGATCTCAAGAGAGGTGTACATTGCTCTGAAAAGAAAATATATCCTAGCAGATGTGCTTATTTGAGCAGCTTGAGCCTCCGGGATGTCTGTTGGCATCCATGCCCGGCATATGGTACCGAGCTTCATAGGCACCCGACGTATCCTCCCCTGACACTACCATGATCTGGCCTATGGTCGACTCGGCGGGAGGAGGACGCTGCTCCTGCTCGCGGTCGGCTTGCCGCTTGTCCCTCAAGTATGCTGCGAGGTGCCCCGAACGGATGAGCTCTTCGATGTAGTCTCGGAGTTGCTTGCGGCTCTCCGTGGAGTGGCCTAACGACCTGTGAAAACCGCAGTAGGGGCCCCAGGTTCGCTTTGAGGCCAAGCGCGGTATCGGGGGAAATTTGAAGAACCCCTCGCCCTTAGTTTCTTCCAGTAACACTGCCTGCGAGACGTTGAGCGGTGTGTACTCCTGGAACTTTGGGAGATAGGGCTTTTGCTGCTCGGGTCCCCTTCTCTCTTCTCTTGCCCACTTCTTCTGGTTGGTTTGCTCTGCCTGGAGGAGATTGGCGTTCACCTCGGATTCGAGCTGGACTTCGTGCTCGGTCCAGGCCTTTACCTCGGCCATGGTCTTAGGTTGCGCTAATGCAAAGGAGCGTAACCACTCCTTATGCCTAAGACCAGACCTTAGCGCCGTGATGACCGTCTCGTCCCGGTGCTCTGGGACCTCGAGAAGGGCGTTGTAGAAGCGGATGACGTAGGCCTTGAACGTCTCCCTGTCTTCGCTCTTGATCGTGAAAAGATGGTCAACCGTGCGTTTTTGCCGCCTGTTCCCGACGAAGTGGCCGAGGAATTGGGTGGCCAACTCGTTGAAAGTTGAGATTGAGCGCGGCTCGAGTCCTCGGAACCAGTCTCGTCCGAAGCAGATGAGAGTGGTCGGGAGGCACTAGGCGGCGTCTGAATTATCTTGGAAGTTCATCCCTGCGGTGAACTCATCCAAGTGGTCTTTCGGGTCGGATTTTCCATCGAAGAGGGAGAACTTTAGGGGTTTGCTGCGGGAGGAGACGTGGACGGCGAGCAGCTCCTCAGTGAACGGTTTGGTGAGCGAGTCGGCGGCGTACTTAGTCCCGTCGCTCGAGCGGTGCCCCTCCCGATGCATACCTTCGATCTTCTTCTCGAGGGCGTCGAGTCGGCCGTGGTACCCCAACGACTCAGCATATCTTGAGCCCAGACCTCTGCTGTTGGAGGCTTGCGTCTGGCCTCGGCTCCGGTTCCTCTCAATGAGGTTCCTTAGATCCCCTGGCGAGGCAGTTTTCGAGCTGCCATGGTGATTCTCGTCTGCACGGCCCCGTCGGGGGAGGGGGTGCTGGTCATGCCTGGTAACAAGCGAGCTGACAGACATCTCCTCGTAGGGGACAGGAGCGCGAAGGATCTCGGGACGAGGCGTTCTGGAGACGAACCTCGGCGTGGAATTGTGAGCCGCCCAGCGGGCCTCAGAACGTATTGAGCCGGGAGATCTGCGGCCGTGGGAGGTAGCGACGCGGTGGTCGGCAGTGCCGACGGGGGAGGAGTCTTCCCTCGGCCGGGGAGCGACGACCTGGGGATCTTGCCCTGTTGTTTGGATGCGGATGAGCGCCTCTACGAAGGACGCGAGTCGGTCTATGCGCCCGGCGAGGGCGCTGATAGTATTCGGCGGAGGAGGTTCGTCCGCGCCTCCGTTGAGGGGGAGGCGGCGGCTAGTACTTGGATCACCGTGATGATCACTCGCCATTGAATTGGGATCGGAAGATGAACTTTGGTTTTATTCCCACATACGGCGCCAGATCACGTTAAGATGTTACCTTCTGTTGATCTGCTTGTGGCGGCGATAGACGGCTGAGATTGGATCTGGAGGCTGGCTCCTAAAGCATGTGGGTCTCAATGGGTTTGAGGTTGTGGTTGCCGAGTTACCTGCAAGGAAGTCCCAGGGTGGTTGTACCACCGAGGACCCTCCGACGATCAAGTTAGACTAGACATCCGAGCAGAGTAACGGCTTAGTGGAGTAAAAATGACTTACTTGGACCGTCTGGAAGAGGGGTTTATATAGCGATGGCAGCAGGTAGGGCAGGCACGAGAATCACGCCGGTAGTTACGCTCCCGACGTCACGCCCGCGTGATGTGTGGGATCTCCCATTAATGGCGAGGCTGGCTCGTTAATGGGGGATTGTGATGGCGTGGAACGCGGGATGTGGCCGGCAGAGATCTCGCGCATGGCGTGATTCGTGGGATGGTGGTTACGCCTGCGAGCGGTGCCGTTGGTCGGTCGATGAGACTAAGGAAGATGACCTCGGCGGGAGGGCTCGCGGACGAGCGGGAGAGCCGAGGTATCTTGGTTCTACGGTAACCCAGAGGCGAGCTGTGGGACCGAGGAGGCCAGTTGTGCTGGGGGCTCGGAGGCGAGCCAGCATTAGTCGGTAGGACGGGCATAGCAATGGTCTGGTCGGCCACTGCAGGTCCTTTCTTGCATACTTTGGAACACATCATTTTCCATGTGTCATGATCTGGGAGATCACCGATATCGAGCATCATCACTACTCGATGCGGTGACAAGTGAGAAAAGGTGGTTAGATAGGACCATGGTTAGGATCATGCTAAAGGTTAATAGATAGAAAAGGGAATTTTCAATAGTTGAACTGATCTTTAAAAGTTTAGAGATGGTTTCAAGAAAGATGTCATATTAAGGTGTGAGATTTGATTTTTTTTAATTAATTCGTTTTAAATACGCGTCCGGACAGGTTGGAATCTGGGTTGCTTAGAACTCCCCAAGACCATTTTCCTTTTATCCTTTTTTTAAAATAAAAAACAAACTCTTCCATTAACAAATTTCACTAGTTCTTATTTTGACAAAACCTATGTTTTCAAATATGAAATAAGATTTTGGATTTTATTTGGAAAAAATTGTACTGGACAGAAAAGATCTGTTTGTTTAATGGGACAATAATGCCCTTTGCTCCCTAACAATGGACCTGATAAATGAGTAGCAATTTATGCCTATGTGAATTCAAATGCATTTAGTTATTATTATTCTTTTTTATTTATTTTTGAATAATTCTCGTCTTCATCAAACAAATAAAAAGAAAAAAATAAAAAGAAAAATTAGAAAATAAAATAAAATCTTGTGACTTGAGCTATACCCTCAACCAAGTGGCAAAAATAACATGACATCTTTGCAGCAATTCATATATTTTACATGGATTTACTCATGTGATAAATGTTATTACCTGTTAATTATAAATACGTTGAAAATAGAAGTAAATAAAATAGAAAAATTAACAATATTTTCCATCAAAAATAGATAATTTTTGTTCCTTTCTTAGTTTATTGAATGAGATATTTGAGGTAACCAATATTTGAATTGGCTGAAATAGTTTTAGATGCCTTGGAACCATGGGAAGTCACTTGAGAAGCCTCTGAAGATCGGTGTTATGTAGATGACTTGGCTATTGTTCCAGCATATAGTTTAGAACGACAATTCAAATTTGAAATGATCCAGACTGCTTTTCCAACAGGTACTGGAGCATAAAATGTAAAGAAAATGTTAGTTATTGCATTACCATATCCAAACAAATTAGAAATGTAAAGAAAATGTTAGTTATTTAAGAAAAGGTCATTATTTCCACGGGGAATATGAGCAGCAAGCACAACTCATCCATCGCAAATGTTTGTCCTCTTAAGGCCGAACTGACATATAGTTTAAGCTCTGACCATCTTTTCTCACCACCATCATCATCCTGCCAACAAAGAATGGAGTGGTAAGGATGGCTGAAGGTGATGGCCTTAGAAACAACAATGAGCACAGAAGCCGATAACAACCCACTAAGTACATAGAATTTCGGGTCACATAGTTTGGGGAAATTTGAAGCCAATTCTTCCTTCCCATGAAGGAATCCACTCTATGCGCATTTCTGCCTCAAGAAAAGATTAATTGAGACCTGCAGTGCCCAGTACCGTGTCTTGTATTAATGAGTTTAGTTCGCAGTAATGATGGAAAGTTGCTGGATTGGTTAGGGAAATAAATTCTTAATCAAGTGATTTTAATAAATTGAAGAGCAGGGCTCACACTCCACAATAATTGTATTGTCAGCATTACAGCTCTGATGACAAATCAAGGTTGGATTTTAATTTTTTTTGGTTTTTTTGTTTTACTTCGTGTATGGATCACAGAATAAAAAAACGTTGATTAAAAATAAACTTTAACACTATTTTGCGGAGGTCATGAAATCACACATGAAACATGGGATTATGCATAGAGAAAATGGGAATTTCACAACCTGTCACCCTCTTTTAAAAGGAGATATTTGAGCTTTGTTTTCATTTTAGCTTTGTAATAAATCCTAATTGCTAAGCTCTGTAAATCAGATAGGTGTCATACAACACCTGAACTTAGTATTTCCTTAGTATTTTTATGCTCTTTTATTAAATGCTCTCGTTTGAAATACAAAGAAAATATACGGGTTCTTTTCTATCTAGCCACAGTCCAAGAATGGCGTTAACAGTTTTGGTGGGCTTGGAGCAACCGTAGTTGACTCCCTTCTATACACAAGGGGCCTAGAAGATGAATTTCGGAAGGCTAGAAAGTAAGGGTGAGAGTTGTGGTAGGCTTGTGACTGCCAACGTAAAACTTTGTCACATTCTATGACAAGAACCATAATAAGCGTCCCCTACTCAAAGACGTGCTATATCAGATCCCAGATGTAGTGTTAAATATGCAAAGGCTTCTAGGTCGTTGTTACTAAAGTGGCGCGCTATATCGGACCCCGAGTGTAGTGACAAATAAATAAGGGGTTCATAGGATCCGTCTAGTTTCTTGAAACAAAGACTCCCTTACGGGTAAACTAGCAAAATTAGTGGATGTGATAATTAGGAGAGTTAGTATTATGTGTTTGTAAGAACCCGAGTAAGTGAAAAGGGTAGAGTTATAGACCTTTGGGGTTATAAGATTTGGTATACAGGTAAAGATAAAAAATCGTAATGGAATAGGCGTAATTATAGATAGACAGATGCTTGAGAATGTAGTTGAGATTAAGAGAAAATGTAATAGGATTTTACTGGTTAAGCTTATTCTAGGTGGGGAGATATTTGATAATGTTAGTGCTTATGCACCATAGATAGATCTTGATGACGCTAGTAAGCGTCTTTTCTGAAAGGATTTAGAAGAAATGGTGTAAAGGATATCTAGTGGAGAGAATTTATTTATTGGTGGTGATCTCAATGGACATGCAGGTACTAGTCGTACTAGGTTTGATATTATCCATGGAGGTTTTGGTTTTGGACAAAGAAATATCTCGATTTTAGATTTTGCCTTGTCTTATGACTTGATCTCAGTAAATACTTGGTTTAGGAAAAGAGAGTCTCACCTCATCACCTTTAGGAGCGGATCGAGTGCAAATCAAATAGACTTTTTTCTGACGAGAAGAATAGATAGAAGTTGTTGCATCGCCTGTAAGATAGTGCTAGGTGAGAGTGTAACCATTTAATATAGACTTTTAGTTCTATAATTTCGATTTAGAAGAGGATCTAAGAAGATTAGATATATGGTAGAGCCTAAAATTAAGTGGTGGCGAATGAAAGAAGGTAGCCAAAAAGCTTTTATAGATTGTGTGGTTCAAGAGGCGGATTGGCAGTCTAAAGATAATTCAGAAACAATATGGAAAAAGATGACTGGTTGTATCAAGAGGGTAGTTAGAGATCTACTTGGTGAGTCGAGATGTGGTGCTCCACCATCCAATGACATATCATGGTGGAACGAAAAAATAAAGGCTGCTATTAAAATCATGAGGGATTCATATAAAAATTTGAAGAAAATCATTGATGAGGAGAGATTTGATAAGTATAAAATGACTAAAAAGGAAGTTAAGAAAACTGTTAGGGAAACTTAAACTAAGGTCTATAAGGAAGTGTACGGGAAGTTTTGTCACGCCCCGCTTCCTAGAAGACGGTAATGACACGTGATAAGGCCCGCAACGTATTTACTATAAAGTCATTTCCCTTAATAAATACGTTAACCGTATGAAAACAATATAACAATATGCAAAAATTAACAAGAGTAATTAAAATTTAATACCAACTTTATTTAAATTCATTTTCATAGTTTGGATACAAGATAACTAAAATAAAAATGCAAATGCGAAAATGTGCCTAAACAATAGCATACTGAAAATAAAAGTTGACGAAAAAGAATTAGTAGTCTGGCTGTATGGTAAGCTGCTTGAAATCCTCCTGGTTAGGCTCGGTCTCTTCAGAATTCTGTCCACCTGATGAACATCCCAAGAAAAAAAACAGAAAGGAATGTCGTCAGCGAACCAGCGCTCGGTAAGTCCCCAAAGAAAAAATACTAATGACTGAAGGTATGTAAAACAAATAGAACACCAAGTAGTAATGAACATGTAAGAGTGTATGTAAAGGTATCTTAAGCATGACATGTATATGTATAAGGTTAAATATTCTAACGTGATTGTTTGTAGTTTGATAAGGAAGATAAGCATGTATACGAGAGTAGTCCGTCAAATTCATGAACCCACAGCATAAGAGAGTACAAGGCCCCATCAAACCCACGGGAAAACGGCACAAAAATATTCAAGAGGTGTTTTTTAGTTAACTCTCGTGCCACGTCAAACATTCTTTACCAACCCACCCTTTATTCTCGTGTATTTTATTGTATAGTTCAAGTTTGGAGGTCTTGACCGATTCTATGAATATAAAAAGTACGAGTTCGGGTTTAGGTCGTGTTCAAGTATTCATGTCAAGTCATATTCATGGTTCGGGTCAAGTCAAGTCAAGTTCAAATATTCAAGTTCATGTTGGGTTCGAGTTTGGGTTTGAGTTCGAGTTTAAGTTTGATTGGAATTCATGTCAAGTTCGAATTCGAGTTCAAATTCTAGACATATCTTATTAAAAAATATTTAACTTTAGAAATTCCTACGTTTAGGAACAATCGAGCAACTGCAGCACATGGACGACATGATTTGTGTCTTTTTCAAATACGATTGCCATCGATAATTCTGTTAATGTTATCGAGGCTAGATTGGCAAGCACCCACTTTCTCCGGCTCCCCGAGACCTAGAGAATTGGTAACACTTAAACCCATTATTAATCGAAAATCCTTAAATATTTATTAATTTATTTATTATATGTTTTTACATGTTTGCATTTTTTGAGGGGGTTTATATAAAAAGTTTTAATTTAACAAATAAATCTCGATGGTGTTTTTGATAAAAACATTTTAATTAAAAAGACAAGAGTTTTATAAAAATGTATTTATATTTGGTGGTATTTTAATGACAAAACTTAGCTTTTAAAATTTTATGGTATTTTTATGAAAAATCTATATTTTAGAAACTTGAGGGTATTTTCTTAAAAACTTTAATATTTTCATTTAAAAAAAAAATCTAATTTTCACAATTTTTTTATTTGGAAATATGAATATATGATTTAAATAATTTTCAAACTATTTAACCTGGTTTAAAATGTTGTATTTTCTTTAAAACTGTATTTTATTCCTTTCGAGACCGAATTCTTCGTGAGGAAATATGCATCTCAATCTACTATCCCCAGGATGTGTGATAGTTCACACTAACCATAAACGGGTCTCCTAACGAGGGCTGTAAAGACGTATTTGCAAAGGATTTAAAAATAATGATTTAAAAACCATATTTTAGAAATTGAGGGTATTTTAATGTAAAACGTTTCTTTCGAAAAAAACATATAACCATAGTATCGTGCTATGTTTTCCATGTGTATGTGAGGGGCATGTCATTACCCCGTGCATGATGTATATGAAAAATAAAGTCTGTGGTATTAAGTGTTAAACTAATATGTCATAAAAATATATTTTTAAAGAGAAGAAAACTTTCATGAATTGAGTGTAGCATAAGATTTGCAAGGAAGGTAAATTATACATTTTTGTTTTTCTTAATTTTTTTGCATGAAATTTATGGTTGACAAGTCAAATGTTTGCGGTATAAAGTTCTTTACGAAGTTTTGTCGGGACCCGGTTCTTGCTCACAGAACAAAGTGCCACATGGAACAAAGTGTCACGCCAAATGTCATGCCATGGGGTGGGGGCCACCTCTTGAATCCGTGGGGGCCACCTCTTGAGTCCGCGGGACTCACTGTAGAACAATGAAGAATTTTCGGAATACATTCCGAAAGAAGGCAGATTTGTACTTTAAATGGAATGATACCACTCTTCGTGCACCTTTTAAATGAACTGGCACCACATGAGTTTGAGAACTCCGTAGTTAAGCGTGCTCAAACCAGGGAAGTTCTGGGATGGGTGACCTCCTGGGAAGTAGCCCCTGGTCGGGGCCGGTTCGCTCCGAACCATGTGGTTTCGGCCAAAGCGGACAATACTCTCTGTATTAGGGGTGAGGCATGACAGAATGGTATCAGAGCTGGTCCCTCAATAGTAGGTCTGTGGTTCGAGAACGAACCATTGTTCAAACACGGGGAGGATGTCGGGACCCGGACCACCTCTTGAGTCCGTGGGACTCACTGTAGAACAAAGGCGCCTTTTAAGTGAACCGACACTACAGGAGCTTGAGAACTCTAAACATGCTTGAGCCAGGGAAGTTCTAGGATGGGTGACCTCCCGGGAAGTGGCCCCTGGTCGGGTCCGGTTCGTCCCGAAGGACAAAACCGTGCGGTTTCGGCCAGAGCGGACAATACTCTCTGTATTGGGGGTGGGACGTGACAAGTTTAGTTTAGCATCGATTTTTATGTGGGGTTTATGAGAGAAAAGACTAGGAAAGGAGTTAATGCTGGATTCAAATGGAAGTGAATTAAAGGGGTGACTTATCCATACCACTCGTACTCGTACGAGCGAGAATTTGAAGAAAGCTAGCCTCGGTTTGAAGAACCGATGCCGATGATATGGAGGATGAGCGAGCTTCCAGCTTCGGGATCTTAGCACTTCACCTATAGAATTGAACAACTTCTTGAGGAAAATTGAGAATAAAATTTGAGAGATAGAATGCCTAGGGATGGAGGTAGAACTGGTCTAGGTATTTATAGGAGTGAGGGATAGGTGTATGAAAAATTTAAAAAATTAAAAGAATTAAAAAGATAAATTGTAAAGATGAAGGGTCTGGCATTTCTCTGGATTAATTCAAAGGATTTAAAGTGCAAAAAGGGGTAGTGGGGAGCTTAAAGAATGTACGGGCGGAGCACGGGCCAAATTGGACATGACCAAACTGCTATGGGCAGTTTTTAGGCGGCCAGCCTCGAAGCAATTGCCTCGGGGTTCATGCTATGTTTTCATTTTGTTTTAAATGTATCAATTATCCACTTTGATTCTGTTGCAATTCTTTATTATCCGTGTAATGCCCGTGCAAACTCTTGGGCTTCAAAACGTTAAAAAGAAAAATAATATAAAATATTAGGACTGATGAGATTCGAACACGCGGGTTATGGGACAACAATGGATATGCTTAACCAGTGAGCTACAAGTTGTTTCTTACTTTTATTTAACAAAAATTACTTATAACTTATAATCAGAGTAGAAACACCTTCATATATACATTGAATTTGATACAAACGTACATGGATTTCAGGGTCGTTACATCCTACCCTCCTTATAAAAATTTCGTCCTTGAAATTTACACAAGGGCTAAACTTCAAACAGATGAGAGTATCGTGTATGCATATTATCTTTTCGTTCCCAAGTTGATTCTCCTGGTGAATCTTTTCTCCACTTCACTCGGACTAGTTTCACCACCTTATTTTATAACGTCTTCTCCTTTCCATCTAAAATCTTGACTGGCTATTGCTCGCAAGTCAGATCGGTCTGTACAATGAGCTCTGAGTGATCAAGTATGTAACTGGTGTCACGCCCCGCTTCCCAGAGTGCACTAAGATCGGCACGTGACAGAGCCAACCGTGCTACCTGTGGCTAGGAAACATCCCTCCACAGTCACATTACGGCTGTCTATAGATATCAAGAATAGGAAAATAAAAGAAACTATCTAGTATTTGTCCATGAGCCAGAAATAACGAGTCAAGAAATAATATGTGGAAGCAATAAATTCAAGTAACAATAACAATCTGGAAAGTACGTCCCAAATACGGGCTCACATCAGGAATGAAAGTACGAAAATAAAACTAAACTAACTAGTAACTATCATGATCTTCACTGCTCGTCTTGTTGGTCAAAATACTCCTGAACTGCCTGCGACAGAGATAGAGGATCTAGGCCATGCAAAACCCAGACGTCAGTGCGTCATGATATCAACCAATAATAAATGAACAGGATACACGAGATATACAAGCATGAATCATAAATAGTAACAAGTCAACAAGGATGTATAACGGTGAAGTGTATCAGTATATGTGACGTACAGTGATCAATCTAAGCTGTGCTACTGGGTTATCTATTCTAAAGTTTGTTTGAAATCAATTAATGTAATCCTCCATGTAACACAAAGAATATGTCCCGTTATCCCCCGGGACCACGGATCAGGTAATGGGAGTCATGAATGACTCTGTCCCGTTATCCTCCGGGACCACGGATCAAGTAAGAATCACGAATGATTCTGTCCTGTTATCCCCCTTGGACCACGGATCAAGTAATACCCTTGTAAGCTACACTTTAGTTTACACTTTTGATTTTCCCATACCCCCAAGGTTATGTGGTCAAGTCGGGTATTGATAAATCTGGAGCTAATGCCAACACAGGATCAAGCAGGTACAGATTTGTCTAAATAGACAACAGGATATGTCCGTAGGGACAACAGGTCAAGATTGTTGGCATTAGTAACAAGATTAGGTATCAAGTCAAGCAGTGGTATATCAGGTCATGATAGGTAGTGCACATGTGTCAAGCGGATGCTCATAATAAAACTGTAGCAAGTACGGATGCACGGTAAAAGCATGGATGCATAAATATTTTTTCAGGGGTTACATCATGATTATGTAGGATGCACATCATCAAGCATGGGGTATTACTGTAACAATATTATGAATTGATACGACATGGCATGCAACTGGATATAAAGAATTAATGGTATGGGTACACAATAAAACATGGATGTATGAATAACTATCAGGGATTGCAACTATAGCTCCATTACTATGTAGGATGCGTATTATCTAGCATGGGGTGTTAATGTAGCAGTAATATGAAATAACATGACATGGAATGCAAATAGATATATAATTAATGGTATGGATGCACAAACATCGACCAGGGTTACATTTACAGTTCCAAGACTAAGTGAGATGCACATTATTAAGCATGGGGTGCTACTACAATAATAATATGAATTAATGTGATCTGTAGATGTAGCTACATGTATATTAAATGATATAGATGCAAACGGGTGTCCGAAAACGGTAAACTTTAATATGGATGTACAATGCATTCAACATGTGATATTTTTTTCATATAGATGCATAATAATATACCTAACATGTAGCAAGATGAATTAGCATACGACTAGATATGTAAATAACGATATGGATGCACATGGACGTCGTATAACAGTAAAATGGTAAAAATGGTAATGTGGGATGCATAACTAAACATTATGTGATGTTATCATTCAAATGGGTGCAGTATATTGTAATATAGTATGTAGCAAAATTAACTTGCCTCGATCGGATCACACAACGGATACGTACGGCACGTCCAACGTCGGTAAATCGTCGCAACGCACACACGGCACACGCGACGGGTCCAAGCAAGGCAAAAGGGTGATCACGCGAGCAAGGGACGTTCACTGGATCGTCTGAATCGGCAGCGGCGATACGACTCCGGCGATCGCTGGAAAATCAAGATTCAAGAAAAAGAATAAAGAAAAGTAAAAGAAGAAGAGGAAGAAGAAGAGAGAGGGATTGGTGCTCACTGGAGTTTGGTGCACAGGGGTCAGGGAAGACGAGATGATGGTGTCGGGGTCACCGGCGGCGAGGTGCAGGTTGGGTGTTCGGGTGATGAGTTGCGGGTGTTGTGGAGTGTGCGGGGTTTAAACAAAAGAAGAGAAGAAATGAAAGAGAAGAAGAGAAGGAAGATGAGGAGGAGAGGAGAATGGGATGAGGTCGGGGTGGTGATCGGCGGTGAGTTGAGTTGAGGAGCTAGGGTTTGGGTTTCTTGGTGTGCAGGGGGTTTCTGGGTTTGGAGGGGAAGGAGAGGAGAGGAAGAAGATGAGGTTGAGGAAGAAGATGATGATGATGGTTGAGGAGCGAGGTCGAGGGAGGAGGAGGCAGAGGAGTAAGGGTTAGGGTTTATGGGTTCTCGTGGCGAGGGGGTGCAGGGTTTAAATAAGGAAGAAGAAAAAGAAAGAGAGAAGGGAGGTGACCAGAACGCGGAGGGCGGTGACGCGACTCGAGGAGAGAACAATATTCGTGAGAGGAGAGAGAGGGCTCGAGAGGATAAAGAAAGGAAGAGAGAGATAGAGAGAGAGAGAGCTGTCAGAGAGAGAGAGAGAGAAAGAGAGATAGAGAGAGATCGAGAGGAGAGAGAGAGATCGAGAGGAGAGAGAGAGGGAGAGAGAAAGAGAAAGAGATGCTGATTGGTTTAGATTTTGGATTTGTTAGGATATTAAAAATCTTTTAAAATATATTTGGTTAGGAACAGTATAATTTTTATATCAATATAATATTAAATATATTTGAGATTTTGGGCTAAATACAAATAGTGCAAAAGACGCCCGGGTCGGGTCTAAAATCCAGTTTTAAAATACGGAAAATATACGTGTCAACAAAAACCAAAATTGGATATCCGGATAACGAAAATGCATACCCCCAAGAACGGATGCACGTACGTGCGCGTAGCCATCCAAACAAGTCCGTTTCACTGAACGGGACGAGAACAAGATGCGCGGATGCTACCACAGGGTCAGGGGTATCATGCAGGCTATGCAATATATTTTTAAACTATTTTACGTGACTTTAAATGTTATATTAAAATATGCAAATTCCAGATATAATGCCAGTATGCAGTATGCAAATGAAAGTGCACGAGTCCACGTATCAAGTCAGGATAAATCATAAACATGAATCAAGACATGTTTCAAGCATGTAGGTCGGGTCGGATGCAAATACAGATGTCAAATACACTATTTGCTCCTAAAACACGGTAAATCAAGAAAATACCATAAATAAAGAAATACTTGAACTAGAACTGGTATAAATGAACTAGGGTGTTACAACTGGGTTCACTCATATAACGACATTGCTGAGATATTTGGAATACGCTATGCACTCCTTCCAATGATGGTGGCAGTGCTAAACGATACACCGCTTCTCCTACTCGTTCTAATATATCGAATGGACTGATGTATCTTGGGCTAAGCTTTCCCCATCTTCTGAAGTGTATCACTCCTCTGTTCGGAGAGATCTTGAGAAATATGTGATCTCTAAGTTAAAACTCCAAGCGCTGGCGCTTTGCATCTGCCCAATGCTTCTGCCTATCTTGGGCTATGCACATCTTTTCTCTGATCATGCGAACTACATCCACTGTTACTACGATCATCTCTGGCCCAAGGAATTCTTTATTTCCTACATCATCCTAACTCATAGGATAAAGACACTTTCGACCGTAGAGTGCTGCAAACGGTGTCATTCCAATACTAGCTTGGCAACTGTTGTTGTATGCAAACTCCACGAGGTGCAGATGATCTTCCCACAATCCTCCGAAGTCAAGTGTTCATATTAGAATTTTGCATTATTATATCGCCCATTCTTAATCATATTATAAATAAATAGGTGCTTTTGATCCATGTCTGTTAAATAGTTGCAGGTTACAGGTTCTCAGATCATTACAGTGAAATTCATGAAAATACGCTACAAATGTGAGATTACGACCAACAATAGATGAATCCGTATGATGCCGCCCATCATTTCAAGGAACAACTGAAAATTATTAGACAGTTCAATACACAAAGTTGAAGGGCAGCACAAGATTCAAGACTTCAACGTGAAGCTCACGGTAGAAAGTCCACTATTGAAAATCTGGAAGAGAATTGAAGAGATTCTGAGAGACCAAGTGAAGAAAACAGAAGATAAAAGCAACTTGAAAAAAGCCTAAAGAATTTGGCCCATGAGCCCACCAAATGGCCACGGATCCGCGGCCAAACAGGCTATTATGTCGCGGTTCCGCGGCCGTGCAATGTACGTGTCGGTGGGGTGTCGGTGCTTTGACTCGGTCTTTGGAGTTGTTTTGTAATTTCATGTATGGATCAGAATGTAAACCTAGGGTTTTTCCCATCTATAAATAGGAGGGCTCAAAGCCAAATAAAGGGTGCCTCTTCTAGGGTGCCTTTCTTAGGATACCTCTCTTTGCCTTTTTTCTAGATCTAAATTCAATTGTAATGCGTTCTAGAGGTCATAAATAAAGTAAGAGTTTTTATTTTTATCTCGCATTCTTTTATTATCTGAATTTAATTCTTTCAATTTTTATCTGTTCTTTTAATATCTTCAATTTATTTTTCTAATATAAAAGTTATAAAAAAAAATGAATTTCATTGATCATAACTTTCCTAATGAGTGAGTAATCCCTCACTTGTTAGGGTTAGGATAGGGAAGGTTTGAGATATGGAAATCTCTCTCACTCCTTTCTTTGCCCATATAATTTTATTAAAAGGATTTTTTTTTTTTAAATCAACCACACACCGCTTACTACGGCATCCTTTCCTACGTGATAGCGGTGATTCTCTAGTTAGTCCGGCTGTGATTGAATTAACTGGAGGTTAGGGGTAAGAGCCAGGAATGGACGAACAAGGACCAAAAGGAAGAAACTTAGTTTCTTTCCAGTCGTGCTAATCCCCGTTGTTGCCAATTACCTTAACACCTTTATTCATAACTAAGGCATTGATAGAAGCGAGAAGATCCCTATCTCGAACTAACCTAATCCTAACCCTAGCAAGCTTTTTATCAACATTTATCTCATTCTTAGATCTTAAAACAAAACCACTAATTTTTTTTGGACTTAACTCATTAAAATATAAAGAAAAGGAATCCTTCTCCCTGTGGATCGACCCGTACTCAACCGGCTAGCTACCAAGCGACACCGTTATTGATTGCGGTATATTCTTAATTTTGATTTTAAAACGCATACGCAAAAGACGATCAATCATCAAGTATACAAACCCTTAGCATGTCCCCCAGTATTTGAATTGTTTGTTCAAACTGTTCGTCTGTCTGAGAATGATAAGCTATGCTAAAACTCAGATTCGTGCCCAGACTGGCTTGAAGACTTTGCCAATACTGGGATCGAAATCTAGAGTCCCAGTCAGAGACGATGAAAACTGGTACTCCATAAAGTCTCATGATCTCCTGCATGATTCCTAAGTATCAAGACAAGTGGGGGTACAATCTAAAGGTTTAAATCTTACGTCCCAGTCAGAGACGATGAAAACTGGTACTCCATAAAGTCTCATGATCTCCTGCATGATTCCTAAGTATCAAGACAAGTGGGGGTACAATCTAAAGGTTTAAATCTTACTTTAGATTTGGTTTACCTCCATGTGCTTCCTTACCAAAAATTCTGTTGATTGGTCAACACGGAATAGAATAAAGTGAGCCAACTTGGTGAGTCGATTCATAATAACCCAAACCGCGTTGTTACCCTTCGTGCTGCCAGGGAGTGCAGTTACGAAGTCCATGATAAAGTGCTGCCATTTCCATTCTAGGATAGATAACAGTTGAAGTAGACCAGCTGTCCTGTCTGTCACGACCCGAATGTACGGAACGTGACTGGCACTTAAATTACGCCACTTCTAGAGGCGTAGCGTAATCTAAGTAAACCAAAGCCTAGAAATCTAAATCATTTAAAGAAAATAGAATAAAGGACACATTAAACATTTTTAAAGCATCAAATTTCCTGAAAATTTTGGCAGAATTTCCTTTGTAAATACTGACACCAAACGGGTACAATACAAAAAATATGTATAAGTAATGAATAAAGGTATCCCCAAGCGGGAGCTAGCTCTTCGCCAATGGAGGAATCACAACCACATGCAATATATATCATCAAAATATGAGATAAGCATCTGAAAAAAATAAATAAGAAAACATCACGTCGGCTCAAGTGAGGATCGACATAAGAAATAGAATAGATACAAATCTCACAAGTTCACCATCTAATTCCAATATACAGCTGGTGAAAAACGGTAGATAAGGTAGATGGAGTGTACTAGATACAATAATAATACACAAGGTGGGAACAAAATATCCTCGCAACCCACCTACGAGCAAACCGCGAGTCAATGCTAATGAAGCAAAAAGAGGAAGTACGTCCGCCGCTACTGTGCTGACGGGTCAGACCTGCAAGATACTGTGGCACAACGGGGGTGAGTTGCTAACTCGTGAGTAATAAGTAACTTCTAATAAAGCCATTGTAGGCATGCACGCAAATGCATCACAACCTACATATATCAATATGATGCGATGCACTAGTATGAATGCAACATGATGTAGGGTTCCTAGGCACACTAAAGAGGTCTTGCAAGTGATCAAACAGGCTCAATTCAAAAAATTTCCTTATGCCTACAAACCCTAACACGGATCGTTAACTAGATATATAGGCGATGCGAGCATGTAAACGACTTTTAACTAAAGGAAAGAAGCTACAACCTTTGTAGATCCGGTCCTCCACGTCTTAGGCTCCGCAATGAGGTCCCTCCGCTGTCCAAGTCGGATCCCGAACTCTAGCATCGGCTTCATCGAAGAAATGGGCGGGCTTGATCGTCGGCTTCGATGCCGAAGATGATCTACGTCGAGGCATCACAAGATCAAACTCCGACTTCACCAAGTCATGAAAATTGTGAAGAAAACACCCTATACTACTTGGCAAGAGGTAGAGGATGAAGAAATAGGAAGTGAGTTCACTTTAGAATTGGATTTCTCACTTGTTTTCATCACTTGCCATTGATGTAGCAAGCTTTTTTCATGTTGATGATGAAGAAGAAGAAGAAGGAATATTATGATAAGTATATTTAAAAAGAAAAACAAATGAATACTTATCATTTGGCAACCATGATTAGGTGTAGAGAATAGACCATGGTTTGTTGAATGGTTAGGGTTAGGAGATGAAGACAAAATGGTTGCTTTGGTCAAAGATGCATGAAACTACAAGAATCTTCTAGCATGAAAGCAACCATTAAGCTTTTCTTTTCTTTTTCAACCAAAATAAATAGATAAAAGAATAAGTGAAATAAATCAAGTGAAACCCTAACCATTGACCAACCATGGTTTAAACCAAACATACACCCAAACAAGCATGTATCATCAAACATGATACAATCTTGTGCACAAAAGTATATCACATATACAATTTGTGTACATCAAGTGAGAAAATCCTTTTAAAGTGAACCAATACTAGTTAATGCAAAGTAATATATCAAATATATAATTATACATTAAATCATCAAATCAACACTTGATTCAATGACCCGGTCATGTCGCACATAACCGACTAGTATCCAATGTATCGACTTATTGAATCAATCTTTGATTCGATAACTAAGTTATATCGCATACAACCAATCGATATATTCATCGCGAGAATAGAACACGGTATCACATTCACGCATTATTCTCGGTCCCGCACATATCTCATATGCGCTCCTATTTCGTTTCGCTTGAGCCAGTAAAGCTCTGTGTAGGACTCTAAAGACTCGTCAATACGCCGGCAGCAGGTGATGATCATATCAAACACCCACAAGCCGCAAGCGGTCTGCTAAACGTAACGGCCACCCGGGTATTGAGCGATCAGAAGATCGACGAGCAAGCCCGCTCACACTCCTGTGAATCCAACCAGTAACACTTACCGTACAGTCCGGTCTGTTCGTCTGATATGTCGCATATCTCGCCTAGGGGTGGTAAACGTCAGACCC
Organism: Agapanthus africanus; assembly: GCA_030015575.1. Lineage (NCBI taxonomy): Eukaryota > Viridiplantae > Streptophyta > Magnoliopsida > Asparagales > Amaryllidaceae > Agapanthus > Agapanthus africanus. The sequence continues at coordinate 1,009,397,021 of CM057337.1, read as the reverse complement.
CAGTAGCTCGATAAGTCATGCCGACGTAAGGTCCATGACATGTGTGAAACTACTGATAACACTTACCAGTAGGTCACTGCAAGCCTGGCCAGGGATTTCCTATTATGGCCAGTCGAGCATAGCGCAACATCAACCCCCAATACCGGGAGAGACGAATCCCCTCCTATCGATCATTGCCTCCATGTGAATCGGGACTGTACCCAAAAACCACCTGTTTGCACGACTCAGTAGAGCCGTGGTAGGGTGGAAATCAAAGCACAGTGGGAGACACACAAGACTCTATGACGATCTCGGGTCAACAGACTAAGCTGTACCAGTGTCACCAGAGAACTGCCATCTGACGTGAGGTATAATACCATCTGGGAGTTCTCGGCGAGTCCGTTCAGTGTACCCAGTCTCCACTGAGCACCCGCATACCATCTCTGATGTCAAACACCAATGGATATGGGATCATCCATCGCCCATCACATGGGTCGAGAAGATATACGCTAGTCTACTCTGGAATATCGATGCCCCGTCTCGATATTCCCACGACTAGGAACAATGAAGGATGTACTCATTGACTACCCAGGCCCCACTAGTATGATCTGCATCATAGTCCTGAAAGTCGAGTACACATCCTAAGGGCTTTATCAACATGTAATCAGAGAGACAGAGAGTATACATGTTAAGATAAAGAGCAACCAGATAGCATACTATCATGTCGAGCAAGAAAGTCCTACCTATATATGTCCCAGCATCCACTACAATATACATCCAATGTACAGTAATGGCCTCTAGGGCATACATATAACTAACACATGAATGGATAATCAACACGAAATCCAGATATAACTGATATGGGAAGATCTGTATCCTTATTTCAGAAAAAATTTTGTGTAATAAAAACTGGAATATCATCAATGAAATCGACAGAAAAGTCCGTGTACATCATCGACACAATATCCTCAATATCTCGGGCTCCGTCAGTCCGGATCGACCCATATCATCAAAACTCATGACTACGGTCGGTATCCTCCGGATATCCAACGCGCCAGACATCACCGGTAGGTATTCCGCCCCTGCCAGGCTCATCGTCATCCCCACAAAACACTCTCGCCCCGGGGTACCGTACCGGGTCCACCATGTACCCGAAACGGTTCATCCTACTTCTCGAATCGGGTTTCGAAAACTAACTCAAATCAGGAAAACTTATGGTGGATGACATATACATCATATCACGAGAAAACTGTAATTTGCATTTTAAAATGATAATAAGCTTATAAAAGTCTTGCGGTTTTCCCAAAAATCCAAAAATCTCATAAATACTGAAATCTCCAAGAAGAATCGCAATAGATGAACATGTCGGAAATGATGAATGTCTATGATACGATAATATAAAAAAAACGATGCATGACTAGAAGCTCTGTATGAATGATGATGCTACGAGGTATATTGCTAACAAAGTTGTATATCCATCTGAAGAAAACGAGAATACAACTAAACGTCTACACATAATACATGATGCAAATGCACAAATACCAATTTTAGCAAGTTCTATAGTGTTCGTGACATAGCAAATACTAATGGCGTGTGTGTTCGCATAAAATAGTGCACGTGCGGCATGAACCAATGGTAATGGTGCAAGTGTCATAGGTAATAATATCATATGTAAGAAGATGCAATGCCATGACATGAATGATTGGAAAACTACGCATATAACTACAAGAACCGCTGATAATCCTAACTATCGGGCGCCTTGCGCTATCCAGACGACCCCCAATAGATGTGTACATCTACTCACCGGGACGCCTCGGCTAAACTGATCCAATCACGGCCTTTCCTTTCCTTGCCGCGTCCGATGTATCTGCAACCGATTCTAGAATCGCACAAAAGTAAATAAGAGAATGGATATTTAGATAGACGCGAAGTCAAGATGATACAAGGTAATTAATGCGCACTAATTAGACGCGCATGCACTTGGTGTACAAAACGCGCGCGACATCACCACGAACCACAACTAGGAGTCGCTATGCGTAGCAACCACCAATCCTAGAACCCAATCGTACCAATCGCGCTTTCACATCACACTAAATATTATAGGAAATAGATTTTAAATCATCACAATCTCAACTCTATTAAAACCTTTTTATTCTAAAAACCTAGTAAGCAACAATTAACCATTTTAATGCAAAACTAAATGTTTTAGCAAACCTAGTGGCCACAAATTACATTTAAATATCTTAATTAAACCACACAAATATTTACCAATTTTAATCTCACCTTTTACACACTAAACATAAAATTAATTTGCATAAACACCTAATTTAGACAATTTAAAAGTAAAGATTAGCAAGTTTAACCACCAGATTATATTTGATAAACCATTAGATGTTAAACTACACTAAGCTAACTTAATTAAGTGATAAAAACCTTAATTTAAACCCAAAACCTTCTCTTTAAAATCAAAACTTGTAATTAAAACCATATTAACAACTAATTAAATTTATATTAAAGTAAACATTAACAAAACAAGCAAGGATTTGGATTAAGTTTTATACCTCAAAATTTTTGAAAAGATCAACATGCTAACTTTGGCTACCCAAAATGCTAACTTGCTTCAAGATCCAAGCTGAGATTTGATCAAGGAATTTTACTGAAGATTTAACTAGAAATTAGTGTTGGAGTTTGTGGATTTTTGAGTGAAGTAGTGAGGTATTTTGCAAGTGAGAAGAAGAATGAAGGGGGGCTGCTGCTGTCGAGCTAGGAAGAGGGGGAGAGAGAGTGTGGGGTGAGTGAGAGAGGTGACCATACCCCAAGTCAACATGCCCCCATACCTCAATTATCAACTCTTTTCATTTTCTTTTATTTATTTATTTATTTTCTATTTAAGCTTTTTCCTAGAATTGTCTAGAACCATTGAGAAATTTTTTGAAAGAAAGAACATGTTACAAAATGAGTGTTAAGTTGTCATGGTGCACTAATATGTAATTAACCCATTCTAATTTGTAACTATCACTAATTTAGTATGTAAGTGAAAGCTTAAAATAATATTTAAAAATAAATAATTAAGGAAAATAATTAAGTAAACTACTAATTAATAAGTGACTAATTAAATACCAATACTATCAATTACAGAGTTAAAATAGGTATATTTAAGTCTATATGGAAAAATAATTATAAATAAGTTTCATGGAAAACACGAGCTGTATTACTAATTATCGGATAATTAATCTAAACGAATTTTTAGAACGTCACAATCTTCCCCCCTAAAAGAAATTCGGTCCCCGAATTTAAAATCTAACTACACGTACCTTCGAAGATATGGGGATATTTCTTCCTCATCTCGTCCTCGTCTTCCCTTGTGACCTCTTCGCTTTTCGGGCCATGACAAAGAATCTTTACGGATGGTATGACCTTAGACCTCAGTTTCTTCACCTGCCGATCCAGAATGAATATCGGCTGCTTAGTGAAGGAAAGATCGTGCTCCAGCAGGATGTCTGATACCGAATTGCGTGAAAGGGGTCATGAAGGTACTTTCGGAGCATTGATACATGAAACACGGGGTGAAAATCCGGGAAGCTGGGTGGAAGAGCAAAATGATAAGCAAATGTGCCGATACTCTCGAGAATCTCAAAGAGACCTACAAATCTGGGACTAAGCTTCCCTTTCTTTCCGAATCTCATCACGTACTTCATTGGAGAAACCCGCAAGAACACATGATCACCCACGGCGAACTCGAGTCTGTACCGTCGTCGATCAGCATAAGATTACTGCCTGCTCTGGGCCGCTCTCATCTTATCCCTAATCAACTGGATCTTCTCGGTCGTCTCCTACACAATCTGCGGTCCCAAAACACTGCTCTCACTGAGTTCTGTCCAACAAACGGGCGATCGACATCTCCCCCCATATAACGCCTCGAAGGGTGCCATCTGAATTGTCTCCTGAAAACTGTTATTGTAGGAGAACTCTATCAAGGGCAAATGTCGATCCCTGCTGCCACCAAAATCTAGAACGCAAGCTCGGAGCATGTCCTCAAGGGTCTGAATGGTCCACTCTGACCGACTGTCGGTCTATGGATAGAAAGCTGTACTGAAACTCAATTGGTGCCCAAAGTCTCCTGAAGTTTCTACAATAGTCGGCTGGTGAACTGGGTGCCTCTGTCGGTAACAATGCAAGTCGGAACGCTGTGTAGTCGCACAATCTCATCAACATATATCTGAGCATACTGAACGAATCTGAAAGTGGTCATTACTGGCAGAAAGTGAGCTGCTTTCGTCAATCGGTCTATGATCACCCAATTAGAGTCATACCCTCGACTGGTCCTAGGTAGACCCACGATAAAATCCATATAGATTTTCTTCCACTTCCACTCCGGAATGGGCAAAGGCTGTAATTTTCCTGCTGGCTTCTGATACTCGGCCTTGACTTGTTGACAGGTTAGGCATCTCGAAACAAAGTATGTGACATCTCACTTCATCCCTTCTCACCAGTAGACATCTCTCAAGTCATTGTACATTTTGGTGGAACCCGGATGAACGCTATATACCGACCGATGTGCCTCCTCTAGAATCTCGCGTCTCATCCCCTCTGAATTTGGCACACACAGTCGAGTCCCAAATCGTAGCACTACATGGTCATCAATCATGAACCCTGAATCTCTGCCCTGTCAAACCTGCTATATGATCTCTGAAAAACGGTCATTGCCGGATTGTGCCTCACAGATACGGTCAAGTAGCTGTGGACGTGCACGGATATGGGCAAGCTGTCCCCCGGTCAAAGTAAACTCGAACTGTACTCGGCTATCAAATAGAATCTGCCAATCTGCCGCCGACTGTCTTTGAACTGCGCTCAAACAAGACAAGCTACCTCCGGGCCCCCGCCTCAAAGCATCTGCCACAACATTCGCCTTGCCCGGATGATAAAGAATCTCGCAGTCATAGTCCTTTACTAGCTCCATCCAACGACGTTGTCTCAAATTTAGATCTCGCTGCTGAAAGATGTACTTTAAGCTCTTATGGTCCGTAAATATCTGATCCGACTCATTGTATAAGTAGTGTCTCCAGATCTTGAGTGCAAAAACCACCACAGCCATCTCTAAGTCATGAGTGGGATAGTTCTGCTCGTGCTTCTTCAACTGCCGAAAAGCATTAGCGATGATCCTGCCATGCTGCATCAACACACAGTCTAACCCCACTCGAGAAGCATCACAATAAACGACAAAACCGTTTGATCCTGATGGTAAAGATAATATTGGCGCCGTAGTCAAATGATTCTTCAATTGCCGAAAGCTCTGCTCGCATGCTTAGGTCCAAAGAAAAGGAACTCCCTTCCGGATCAACCCGGTCAACGATGCAGCTATACGAGAAAAATCCTGTACAAAACGTTGATAGTATCCGGCCAAACCCAAAAACTGCGAACCTTCGTCACTGATACGGGTCTGGGCCAGTGCTGAACGGTCTTGATCTTCTTCGGGTCCACACGTATGCCATCTCTCATAACCATGTGACCCAAGAAATCGACACCGTCAAGCCAGAATGCACACTTGGCGAATTTTGCGAACAGCTGATGCTCTCTCAAAATCTGTAATGTGATCCTCAGATGTTGTTGTTCCTCTTCGAAAGGCGGCCGAGACGACGTGGGGACGTCTTGCCTGTGATTCGAGGTAGATGCTATTTGGTTTTATCCGTCCACCTCTCCGAAGATGCCAAGTTGATTTATGGCACCGTGTATCGGAGGTTTAGACGGATGCGGCCGATATAGCAGACTTCATCAGATTCCCCCTCATTAGAAGGGTTTTTGATTATAGGGACGCTCTTCCCTGCAGGCGCAAGCCCCTGCAGTTAATTACGCTACTGCATCGCGATAACAACTTTCTCCTTCTCCAGAATTTCACTTCGTGTCGTGTGTGTTTGTTTTGTTTGTGGTTGCCCGTGGATTGTATACGGAGACTAGGTTATGCCGTCGCCCGTAGGACGTGGATTAGTCTAAATCCGTATTTTCTTAGATTTGGGTTTGGGGTTTTTGTTTAAGAATACGTTAGCCCTATTTAAGGCTAAGATCAACTTAAACTTTTGTTAAGGATACGTTAGCCTAATCTCCAGACTAAGATCAACTTAACGGGATCGTTTGGATCCGACAAGAGAGCAATTGGCTCTATTGTTTAGTTTAATGACGTTGCGGTCAATTTCCAGTTTAGGGACATGGTGGTCCATTTCCAGTTTAGGGACATGGTGGTCCAACATTCCCATTTTGGGACGAGCATTAGTTTAAGGACGTTTCGGTCCAACATTCCCATTTTGGGACGAATATTAGTTTAAGGACATTTCGGTCCACGAGTTTAAGGACCCCGCAGTCCGTGTCGATGTGTGGTTGTCGGGACCCATCACCTCTCTGACGTCGTTGAAGGATTACAACGATAGGGGTCAGAGGAGTTCAGAGATGTACCCTTGAACCGGAAGTAAATTGATTTAGGAGAGCAGTCTTTCTCAGTCAATTTAATTTGAGGACTTACGGCCATGATTGGGCTATGTCCAGTTGAAAATGTTAATCAATTTATTTGCATTTGGCCTGTTAGGCCTTTATTTGGGCTCTGCCATCTTTAAATGATGCACAACATCTAAATTGGTCTGTTGGACCTTTATTTGGGCGCTGCCCCTTTTTTATAGTGCATTGCATTTTTTATTAGGCCTGTTAGGCTTTTTAATTGGGCTCTGTCCCTTTTAACAGTGCACAGAACATTTTCCTTTTGGTATGATAGACCTTTTTATTGGGCTCTGCCCTTAATAATGCATTGCATTAAATGCTTTGACAACGTCCCACGTGGCTTGTCAGGCGCTTTGCACCGATTGAGGAGCGCAAGGCGCAAACTCATGTGATGGTGACACGTGTTACGCTCTGGTGAGCGCAAGCGTAATGCGCTGCGACAGTGCGCTGCGCTGTTGCACTGCTGACACGCGGCGCGCTCTGGTGAGTTGCGCCAACTTTAAAGAGCAATGCTCTGTTTTCGAAAGCGCAAGGCGCAGTTTGTTCTGGGGCTGACACGTGGCGCTCTGTGGTGGCTTGCGCCAACCCAGGAGCGCAACAGCGCAGATTTACAAGTGCAAGGCACTGTTTTAATTTCTTGATCTATCTTTGGATTCAAGAAAAGAATCTTTAAGATTCCAGAACCATTGGTTCATAAAAAAGTGCAAGGCACTGTTATTATTTAGTTTTTATTGAAGATCATTGATATTGTTCTTAGATCAATGATCTATTCAGAAGAAGCTCTTCTTGAATAAAGGTTTTTACCTTTTTTGTTTTTGAGTTCTTCTCACAATCCTTCAAAGTTCTCTCTGTTTTGTTTTTTTGAAGTTCTTGATGTTCTCAATCTTCTTCTTCTCTTTTGAATGGGGTCTAGGGGTCTTTATATAGTGTCCATAAATTTGTTAAGTTTGTTAAAGAGATCATTCTCTAAGTGATTTGGGGAATTTTCCCCACCGTTGGATCTTAGATCCAAGGGCTTCTGTTTTACAGAAGACAATCTTCTTATTTTAACAAGAACAGAAAGATCTTACTAGAATTTTAATTCTGTTTGGCACAAACGCCCCAGCGCTTGACACGTGTCACGCAGCGCAGAGCGCAGCGCAACTGCGCTGCCACGTGTCGCATAGCGCAGAGCGCGGCGCATCTGCGCTGACACGTGTCGCGCAGCGCAGCGCAACTGCTTTTGCGCAACTGTGCTGACACGTGTCGTGCAGCGCAGCGCAACTGCGTTTGCGCTACTGCGCTGACACGTGTCGCGCAGCGCAGCGCTTGCGCAACTGAAGCGTTGCTTCCGTTAATTTTGTTTTAAATAGAGCCTTGCTCTGATTGAGCGCGCTTCCTTGGGCGTTGTGTTCCATGCGCTGGCGTGCCTGATTTTGACACGTGGCGCTCTGCGCGCAGCGCAGGGGATCTGAAGCGTTGCTTCATTTATTAAAATTTAAAATTTCAAAGTAGAGCTTTACTCTGATTGGGGGGAATCAGAAACGTTGCTTCATTTCCCGTCTTGGAATTTGAACAGAGCTCTGCTCTGATTGGGGTAAACAAATGCCCCCTACCGTTGTGCTTACGTGGCCCCCAAATATGAGCGCAGCGGTGGCAGAATTCCAACCATCGCGGCAACTCTTGGAAGTTGAAAGGGCATTTGATGCCTATAAATAGGACCTTTGGTCTCTTAGATGATTTTCATCTCTTCATAAGAATTTTGTCCAGAGCCCTGCTCTTTTTTGTTCAAGCACTTTTAAGAGTTGAAACTCTAGAAAAAAATTTAGGTAGAAATTAATTTAGATTAAATTAAATTAATTTTAAGAGCCTTGCTCACAATAGATCCCTGATCTAAAGAAGACCCATTTAGGGTTTCACTTAGCAGAGTTTTGCTCTAAAGGGGTCTAAAGAGAACTAAGGAGAACCCTATTAGGGTTCCATTAATAGAGCTCTGCTCTCTAAAAGATTTTTCTTGTATTTTCTCATTTCATTAATGGAGCTTTGCTCCTTTCAAATCATACAAAAGAACTCTTAGAAATTCGACTTTGGAGAGTGAGACCCGTGGATAGTATGCAAGAGACCGTTTTAGACCGACTTGCAGGGTCCCTGTGCTTAAGAAACAAGTTTTTTTTAAATCCCTGCTGCCTAAGGCTTTATCTTACGAGTCGAGCCGCATCGAGAAGTTCTCGCAAAGACATCAATTTCTTCACAAGTCGAGACGAATCGAGCATTTCTCGCAAGAATATCCTAACGTCATAGTTAAGCTCTGCTCTTTATGACAGAAGTCCGTTAGGGTCTGTGGTACTTAGGGTTTTGGCCGTCGTACCGTCGCATAAGCTAATATATTTCTCGATAGGCAATCGTGCTGTTCGAGTAGCCCTACGACTGCCGTGTCTCTGATCCCTTCGGGGGCTGGACAAGACGTCTTCAAGCAATCTTCCTTGGCAGTTTGACCGTAGGAAGAGCAAGCGTTAGGAATTTTGCCATGCCGCTTTTTACTTGAGGTTAGGCTCGTTTTGGAGAGCCCCGATGAGTCATAACCACTCCGCGCTGGTGTGGGATGATCTCCGATAGTCTTTCAGGTTTTATTTGAGTTGCCGTCAAGACCCTGAAGCTAGGAATTTGGCCTTTGCTTCGTTTGCTGGTATCGCGTCTGCTGTATCGAGACGAATGTCGCGGTTGTCTCTAGGTTATTGGTGAACCATCGAGGTTTGGAACTAGGGATTTTTCCGTGGCTCCTTTTGTTTGATTGTCGCGTCCGAACCCTGTTGGAGGACGAACGCTGGGGTGACATCTCGTCTTCTGTATCGAGACGAACGTCGCGGTTGTCTCTAGGTTGTTTGTGAACCGTCGAGGTTTGGAACTAGGGATTTTGCCGTGGCTCCATTGTTTGATGATGTCGCGTCTGCTGTATCGAGACGAACGTTGGAGTGGTGACCATTCCGTACTAGTGTGGGATGATCTCCAGTTGTCTTTCAGGCTTTATATGACTAGCCGTTAAGACCTTGAAGCTAGAAATTTAGCCTTCGCTTCGTTTGTTTTGTCATGTCCGAATCCCGTTGGAGGAAGAACACTGGGATGACATCTCGTCTGCTGTATCGAGGCGAACGTCGAGGTTGTCTCTAGGTTGCGGTGAACCGTCGAGATTTGGAACTAGGGACTTTGCCGTGGCTCCGGTGTTTGATGATGTTGCGTCTGCTGTGTCGAGACGAACGTCGAAGTGGTTACCATTCCGCACTGGTGTGGGATGATCTCCAGTTGTCTTTCAGGCTTTATATGACTCGCCGTTAAGACCTTGAAGCTAGGAATTTAGCCTTCGCTTCGTTTGTTTTGTCATGTCCGAATCCTGTTGGAGGAAGGACACTGTTTTTGACTTTGCGTCTGTTGTAACGAGACGAATGCTGAGGTAGAGCTGGGATTTTGCCGTCACTCCGCTTTACTGACCATGGGGTCTTTTGTTGACGTTGCATCTACATCCTGCTGGACTGTGAAAGAACGCCGTTGTTGACATTGTGTCTGCTGTAACGAGACGAATGCTGAGGTGGAGTTGGGATTTTGCCATCACTCCGCTTTTTTTTCGATCGTGAGGTCTTTTGTCAGCGTTGTATCCGTATCCTGCTGGACTGCGAAGGAACGCCGTTGTTGATATCTCGTCTGCTGTATCGAAAAGAATGTCGAAGTGGTCTCTGAGTTGTCAGTGAACCGTCGAGACTTGGCTCTCTTTCGGATGGAGCCTGTTGGGAAGGTGTGGTTCCCTCTTTGTTTGTGCCCTTGGATTGTATACAGGGATCGATGTGATCTCACCTGTAGGGCATAAATTTCATTATATATATTTTTATTTTATTTCTTTCCGCGATGCTCTATCATTTCAGCTTTATATCGCGAAGGTCGCGATTGCCCAATCATTTCGGCTATTTCGCATACATACATTTTCACTTGCTGCTTTTTATTGCAAGTTGCCCCATCATTTCGGCTATTTCGTATGCATGTATGGCTCGCTAATTTTTTTTATCGCAAGTGTGGAACTCGGAATCTGACGCCAATCTCAGTATCAGCATCGCTACAACTGGAATATTGCCAGGAGCGAATCATCATTTGACATGAAAGGGTTTGGAATTTAATACCGGGTTTAGGCATCAGCATCGCTACAACTGGGATATTGCCAGGAGCGAATCATCATTTGCCTCTGTCAATGTCGAACAAAGGTAGCTTAGCAAACAGGGTTAGGGTCCCGTCGACTAAGGCTTTTGACTTCATGAGCCGTAAGGGTCTCATAAAAGTATTTCTCCCTACAAGTTGTGAGGATCTCGTAGGTGTGTTTTCTCCTTAGGAATCGTGAGGATTCCTAAGTGCATGTTCCCCTGTAAGTCGTAATGATCTTACAAAAGGGTTTTCTCCTTATAGGTCGAGAGGACTTACAAGGGTTGTTCACCATATGGACATATCCCCAAGTCACGGGTGGGACTTTGTTAGGGAAACGTTTATTCGTGCCCATGGATTGTATACAAGGGTCAGTGCTGAGCCACTTATAGGGCAATATCGAAGGTTGTGGGGGTTGCTTAAGCACAGGTTTAGGTCTCTGTAACTTAAGACTTTCAAATTTTATGAGCCGTGAGGGTCCCATAAAAGAGTTCTACTTACGAGTCGTGAGGATCCCGCAAGTGTATTTTCTCCTTAGGAATCATGAGGATCCCTAAGTGTATTGCTCCCTTATGAGTCGTAAGGATTTCACGTGGGTGGTTTCTCCTTACAAGGTCAAGAGGACCTTGTAAGTGTCTTTTAACGAGGTTGCGCCCTTTCGGGTTTTCACAAACACTCGCCGGTAGTCCTGCTTTTTTTACTCACGGAGCCCTTTCGGGTTTTCATCTGTGCCCATTTTGCTTATGGACATACCATTTTTTTTAACGAGGTCGCGCCCTTCCGGGTTTTCACAAACACTCGTCGGTAGCCCTGCTGTTTTTACTCTCGGAGCCATTTCGGATTTTCATCCATGCCCATTATGCTTATGGACATACCGTTTTTATTATTATATTTTTTTATTCTTTTTTTTATTCTCATCAGCCTGAGGATGCTGCGGTAGTAGTTTAAAGACGTTTCGGTCGTTTGCAAGTTTTAGGACATTGTGGTCCATCATTAGTTTAAGGATGTTTCGGTCCGCCCTTAGTTTAAGGACGTTTCGGTCCGTCAGCTAGTTTTAGGACGTTTCGGTCCGTCAGCTAGTTTTAAGACGTTTCGGTCCGTCATTAGTTTAAGGACGTTTCGGTCTGCCATCGCCGTATTTGAGGCGAATCTCTAGTTTACTGACTTTTCGGTCTAAGGGGCTTTCTCTATGACTGAGCATGATGCCTTCGTCATATCAATCTTTCTCGGAGCATGTGGTTGTGGCGGGCTCACCTTCCAGTTTTCGAAGATGACGAACTTGCCTTGTTGGTATTGGTCTTCAACCCAGTTTTTGAAGACGTAGCAATCCTCGATCGGGTGACTTACCGTTTGGTGGTAAGGGCAATAATTGGGATCGTTGACATCGTCTGGCCACAACGGACGTTTTGGACTTGGCAGATTGATGAGTCTGTCGTGCACTGCCAGCTCGAAAAGTCTCCTTGTTCTATCTTGAGGAAACGAGTAAGGACGTTTCAACTTTTCGTGGAGGGGTTGCCGCTTGTTTTTTCGGCAAACAACCAGTCTAGAGCCACTCGATTGCTGTTGAGTGTTGGCTACGAGGGCTGTTCTTCCCTTCCCTTTATCCTTTTTGCTCGATCCTTTGTTTGCGGGGCCAAGATTTTTTCCGAGTAGCGTGCGATTGCACGGCTGAACGTTCTCACAACTCCTCAATTCTTTCATTTTTGAAATGGATTTCTTGAGGAGAGGGTTGAGGGCAGATTCTTCGTCAGAGTCGCTTCCAAAGGTGATAATTTGCAATCCCTTGGAGTCGGCTATATGACAGTCGTCGGCGGCTCTTTTGTGCTCATCTATCGCGTTTTTCTGTTGTCTACGAGCTTCACACTTTGTCCTGTTGAAGTGTTGCTCTTGAGCGACATACCCTTGCCACCAACACTTAAAGGAGTCACAGTCTTCGGTAGGATGTATGATCTTCTGATGATATAAGCAGAAGTTAGGATGTATCTCCACTCCACCGAGAGTATTTTCTTCAGAGGGTGGTAGCTTCATTCCCGCTGACAGGGCTTTAGCAAACCTTTTCCTCGTCTAGTTGAAAACATGTTTCGTCTTTTAAAAATTTGGGCAGCACCTCCTTTGTATATTTTGATCCAAAACCACATACACATGATAATAATAAAGGCATCCCCAAGCGGGAGTTAGCTCTTCGCCAATCGGTGGAATCACAACCATGCAAAACAGGATATAAGTATACGACGTCCAACGGCGAAGATCAATACAAAAGGAAATGTAAAGCAAGACATCAACCCACAAGTAGCAAACATAAACCCTCGCTCTAAGTCTCGCAACTACAAGTCTTGCTAAGTCTTACTACATATACAAATACTAGTTTCTGTATAATGGAGTTAACTAAATACAACGGAATGGTAAATACAAGAGTGGTACGATCCAACATGTACCACCTACCAAAGAAAGTCACTCGAAAGCAAATTGTGTGCCAACGATGCCGCTACTGATCCATGCGGTCAACCTATAAGAATTGTGGCACAACAGGGGTGAGTTTCCAACTTGTGAGTAGAAAACATCATCAGGTAGAAATCGAAATAAATAACGATTCCTAAGTCAACTATATCATAAAGGTAATACTATGATATCTAAGGTGACCGTATCTGCATATGTGCCAACAATATACTCAATGCCTATATGCCTGTGGTTATCATCCAACCATATAATCAATGCCTGTATGCATGTGGATCTCATCCACGTGTCAATCAATGACACAACAACATGCATGTAAATATCATGAAAGCATATGCATGTAAATATAAGGATATAAATCAACGTGTGTCCATCAACGACACATCCAAATCATGGAACCTGAGTGTCCAACATTGGCACTCGAAACATCATGAAACCTGTGTCCAACATCGACACGTAAATCCTCATATCTCGGGCTTCGTCAGTCCGGATTGGCCTACGGGCTCTGTCTATCAGGATCGGCCCTTGGGCTCCGGCAGAACAGATCGGCCCATATCCATCTCTCGACTCCGGTCGGTATCCTTCGGATAACCGCCAGGTCCAACCAATCACCGGTAGGTAGTGTTCTCTCTGCCAGGCTCGTCGGCAAATCAACGACATACCTTTCTTGCCCCGGGGTACCATATCGGGTCCACCATGAACCCGCAAACGGATCATCCAACTCCTCGAATCGGGTTTCACATATCACACGTCTCAGAACCGAGAAAATGCATTGTGGACGTCTCGAAATATCATATCAAGAGAAACCGGGTTTTTAAAACAATACATACTTTCTTTTGAAATAACCACGGTTCTCAAATCCAGAAATCTCATGAAAACAGCATATTTCCATGTGTATAATCGTGAAGCCTGATGTATGCGACATATAACAGAATGTAAGCATGTCCGTATATCATACAACATGGAACAGTGATGTGAGCATGGGCATATCATCATAATGTGAGCATAGCAATATAATAGCATGAGGTAGAAATTCTACTGTGTGAGTGACATAGCAATTATCGATGATGAAGTGTGTGAGCCAGCCAATCTGTGTAAATGTAACATACGTATCATCGATAATGGTGTAGGTGTACTAGCACAGGTATATGTAATACAATGAGAATGACATGAACATGGCATAAGGTACATCATACGCGAAATGCTAACAGGTATACGTATCTACAATATATCCGAGTCGGTGAATCTATCCATCGGCACCAGCCTCACAACATCACGTACGATATAACCCATTGTACGGCATCCTCTAGTCAAGGGTACGGATCAATCATCATAAAACTCATCACGTACGGTAAATCATCGTACAGCGGCATTAAACCATTAACGATCCTATCAACCTATATGATAATGAGGGTACGGACCTATCGTCTCATATGGCATATCACTCATGATTCACAACATTATATATATATCTATGTGCCTATAACCCAGGTCACATCCAAAACAATCTCATATCAGGAGACCGGCAAAGGTATCAATCATCTCTTATCGACTCGCATTCATATACCGACATATCTAACCAAGTCATCATATCACATCGTATACTCTTTTCATCACTTCAATACCTCACATCAAATCATCTTATAAATGTTTATCTTATTTGACCTATCTCATAACACATCTATCTCAATCTCATCATATTTATCGATCGCATGTCCTATCCTTATACATCTCGTTTCATATCCTATATCAATCATATCCGCTCGTATTACCTTATCTCATTACATGCCACTAAAATCTCATACTTAATCTAGTGCAACTACACATCTATATATCGTGATTCACATTCACTTTTCATATCCTTATATATCAATTCGAGACATCATTTCTATCATATCATGTCAAAGGGTCATATCCCTATAGCTTTCATCTCATATCTCGATATATATATTTAATCATTCATATCATCTCTAACTATCTTTTTAACCCTATCCATAGTTTTCTAATCTAGGTTTCCTTAACCATATTCTATATATCGATTTCCATCAAAAACTTGCGGGGTGCTATACGCCATCCACCCGACTTCCCCCGTAGATATAGATCTACTCACCTGCGGAACTCCTTGTTCAGCCGTAGTCGATGTGCTTCGTCATCTCAAATCGACGCGAAAGTACCTACAATAAATACATAATCGCAAATGCTATTAACATCAAGTCCGGAAAACCAATACGGCACACGGTGTGCTCATAGGTTAGAACCTATAACCTACGCATACACAACAATCAAACAAATCCTTGTTGTTGACGTAAAAACGCCCAACAACCAAATATAAATCCAAACATCAAAACCAAGCATTCAAATCCTTGGAAAACTTTGCCCTAAACACTCACAACTGCTTCCAGATTTCCTCTCAGATATAATTAGCCAATTTTGCATATATAGGAGGCCTAATTATCAGATATAGGAGCTACAGACCAAGCACGAACCCATTCTCTCACACCAAGGCCGACATTTGCGGCCAGGACAATGTATTTGGGGCTCAAGGCTCTAGGGTAGCTTCAAGATTGCCCGCACGACTCACTGTAATCGCTGTATAATTTTTGGGGTCTCAGGGTAGCAGCAGATCTCTAAATACCATCACTAATTCCACAAAAACCCGATATCGGCAAATCTAAAGTGCGTATCTTGGTGTCTAGTCTCTGGTTTTGTCCAGAATTCTAATACTAAGGTCTTGTAACAGCCACTACAAATCACCACAACACAACTCAAACCCTAATCCTTCTCTTGGAATTTTCAAACATCACAATCTAAATCGATTTAACTCTAAACTACTATAGGATGCTAAGAAACTAAAAACTAAACTAAATGAAAGGAATTATACCTCATTTGGGCAACTCAAGAAAAACCCTAGCTTCCCAAAGTCTCCAAAATCCAACTTTGTTTGGTCCAAAGTGTTGAAGATGAGATGGGGATCAACTTTAATGAAGAGGGTGTAGGGTTTTGATGAAGATTTTGATATGATAATTGGAGGTGGAGGTGGAAGGAGATGAGAAGGAAGAAGATGAAGCAAAATTAAAGGGAAGGAAATGAATGGCTGCCCTTTCTCTCTCTCTTTCTTATTCTCACCTTCTCCAAACTCAAGTCTCATTTTCTCTCTCCAATGATTGTCTTCTTAACCCTTTTCTCTTTCTTTTCTTTTTCCCCCACTCATTAAAACCAACATATAAAACAAATAAAATGAAACTACAAGCAACATGTCATGGTGCACTAACCATGGAAAAATGTAGAAACACGGATTTGGCATAATCGCGATTAGTGGTGCACTAATCGGGTTTAATTTTAAACTTGAATATAATTAATTATAAAAATGCCAAGTCCAATAAATAAATTTGTAAATGAATAAATTATTTTAATCTCCAATTATTTCATAATTATTGGTATATATTTATACCATTTTACGAAAACCCCAATTTCACAAATCGGGTAGTTTTCGCGAAATATATTATTTTAATACTAAATTCTAAAAAATAATATTTTATATTTTCTGAAATGTTACACCACGGCTCAAAGGGGTCATGCAAACAGGTTTTAGTTGGGTACAGTCGTGAGCCATGTGGAGGCAGTGAGCGGATCGTCGGGGATTCGTCTCTCCTGGTATTGAGGGTTGATGTCGCATTGTTCCCGGATGGCCGATTGGTTCGAAAAATTGTGTTTGTGTAGTTTAACCGCAATCAATAACGGTGTCGCGTATAGGTAGACCGAGATGAGTACCGGTCATCCTCAGGGAAACGTTGAATCTTTTACTCTTACTTTAGATGTGTTGAAAGAGTGGAGGAATAAAGAATTTTGTGAAAAGATTTCTAGATCTATGTTAAGCAAGAATGCAAAATATATAGATCTAGATTATTTTATGGATGTAGTTAATATAATAAGGGGGCTTGTAGGGTTCGTTAGGATTTAGTAGTCATGGACGATTAATTAAAAGTTACCATTTTTATCCTTTAATAGATTTAAAACTAAAACGACGGTGATGCATGTAGATTAGGGTTTCTGGAGGGAAAAGGAATCCCACTCTTAACCCTTATCTCGACACGGAACTCCGTTCATATCTAGCCTTTACCAAATCAATCATTAATCTAATCTCTAATCGCGGTCGGAACTAACAAAGAATTGTTAGCACGCCCGATTAGGATGTTAATGATTCTTTTGATAAAGTTCATAAACTTTATAGGACTTAAAAAGGGTTTAGGGATGTTCATCATCCATTAGCCTACCCTAATCCTATGAACCCTAACAAGCGGAGAATTACTCGCGCATGTTGGGAGAAAAAGAGATGGAGAGAAAATGCATAATTAAACTACGAAGAAATAGAATAAGAAAAAGAACTACCTTTACTAATCAACAATATTCATTACACTTTGATCCTTAGAAAATGATTACAAAGACTAGCTTGCTTCTCGATCTTTTCTAAGGAGGTATACGAACAGTTGATGATCAGTCTGGATGCGTAAGCCGTCTTGGACTTCGTGATCGCGTCGACTTGATGATTTTTCCAACAGGCTCTCGGTCTTTATTTATAGTTCCAAAGCCAGAACTTTAGCTTCTAAAATTGGAAGCTAACAGTATAGATTCACCCTGAAAATTCTCATCTCCTAACACCCCTTACCTACCGCGGATCCGCGGCCAACAGGGGGGTTTGGCCGCGGATCCGCGGCCAAGGGTGGGGATCACTTCATCAAAGTTTTGGGTCTTCATATGTGTGACATTTGGCAATCTGTGGAAGCTTTGGAACTTGGAAATCTTCTCGTAGTTGCTGCCAGACTTGACTTCTAAGTTTTGGTTTCTTAATTAGGCAGGTTTACTTTAACAACTTGATTTCCTTGATTTTAGACCTGAAAATTCCGCACAATAACTCAACAAATAATATTTAGTAGACTTTGTTCTACTAGGATTTGGTCAATGATTTTATTTGCATATATTTTTCTACCAAATGCTAATTATAATATATCAACACATGGAAAATAGTATTTTTACAGATAAACCCTCATATGTATGTGTTCAGACCATAATATTGCATTTATCATTCCCCTATTCTTATCCTTTTTATAAATAAACAGGTACTCTTGACGCACGTTTGTTGCATATTACAGGATACAGGTTTCTGGAGCAAATACAATGGAAAAGACACAAAACAACAGAAAAAGGGACTTTTGACCAACTATTAGATGGATCCTAGTCAAGCCTAGACGAAGAACAATACAAGGTCCAAAATGTCAAGTGAACGGTCAAAAGATACGAACAAGTTTTCACTGAAGATCTGGAGAAGACCCAGAAGCCCAACAGAGAAAATACATATAAAAATAAAGAGCCCAAGAACCCTTGAAGAAAGCCCAAAAGTTTGGCGACCCAATACTACCAAAGGGCCGCGGATCCGCGGCCCAAGCCAACCAATGCCGCGGATCCGCGGCCATTCAGAGCCCGTGTCGGTGGATTTTTGGCGTATCGGTGCGACGGTTCGGGTGTTGGGATTTTTCGAGGGCAAATCTGTAATTGCACATCTACGAGACTCTGAAACCCTAATTCTCATGTTTGCTTATAAATTGTAATCTAAAATTGTAAAACCTTATGCCTCTTTTCAATCAATAAAATTCAGAATTTCTGAGAGATAAATTCAGATCTGTTCTTCTTGTTTGGAGGGAGCCGTCAACTTAGGAAGGTATTTTATTTCTATTTCTTTTAATTAAAATGTTTTCTCATCCCCTAATGAGCGAGTAATCTCCTCGCTTGTTAGGGTTAGCCTTAGGGAAAGGGTTGAGAGATGAGATCTCTCGCCTCTTTCAATGCCACCTTCACCTAATGAATTAGAACTTCACGCATACGAGCACAATCGCTCCCTGCGGCATCCTACCCTTCGAGGTAACGATGAATCGTAGTATAAAGGGCCGGTTGCGCGCGTTTTCCGTGAGGGTTAGGATAATTATCAACAAAGGAAGGATACAAATCTAGAGGAAGAAACATCTTCCCAAAAGATTTGGATCCACTTTATTAATAATTACCTTAACATCTAATAGATCTAAAAAAGAAGGCATTGAAAGCGGTGAGGAAAAACGTTAATCTCCAAAACTTCCCCTAAGCCTAACCCTAGCAAGACTCTTAATTAGATTAATTAGATCCAGTTTTTATAGATTTTTATAAACCAATCAAAACGACATTTTGAATCAACTCGTTAAAACATATTAAAGAAATTTACCCGTCTCTGTGGATCGACCCGTACTCACCGGCTAGCTGCGAAGCGACGCCGTTTCTGATTGCGGTAAACTCATGTTTTTGACACTTAATCAAATGGCGCCGTTGCCGGGGATGGCGTAATTTTTCTTTTTGTGAATTTTCGGGTTGATATAAATTTTAAAAATTATAAAAATCTGAAAATATAAAAAATACAAAAAAATTATCAACTTTGATCTGTTTGAAGGGTGTATCTTTTGAATCTTGCAGGAACAGCGAAGAATTGAGGATCTGGAATTTTACAGAGGGAAAAACAGAAAATTACATATAAGAACAGAGAGGAACTGAAGGCACAGAACAGCAGAATTTTTTCCAGCGCCCGATCCCTCTACTCCACCGCGTTTCCGCCGCAGAAGGGGGCCCCATACCGCGGAACCGCCGCGGGTCTGCCACATCAGCACATCAAAAGTGCAGGGTTTGCTTCCTCCTTCTTCCCTCTGTCAACTCCATATCTCTGTCTGTAAAAAAATTTTCTGCAGGAATTCTTTGCGTAAAGAGTCTTTCTCACCCCTTCTAAATAACAGATTTTCTGCAGGTTTCTTTGCGCCGCGCTAAAAATTGATTGCAAGTGAAATTTTATTGTTTTGCATAATTTAACCGGACTCTAAGGGGCTAATTGACCAATCTCAGATTGGGTGGGGATTTCATCACCCTTCCCAGGACCCCAGAAAACACCTAAAGCATTTTGCATCGACCACAATTAATTAAAAAAAGATTAGACTCGGACCTAAGGACATCGAGCTCAATAGGAAAAGGACTAGTATAGGCATCGGCCGTTTATCCTAACCGACTTTGCGGTGTCTAGGCTAGTGGTTATTAATTAGGCCCACTGTAGTGGTGGTTCCTTCCCACTTACCTGGCCGTATTTGTCCGTGAAGAGGCGGTTTGAGGTCCTATTTCCAGCCCTAGTTAGGAGCTGTCTAGCAGACCTAGGCAACCCTAGATCTAGGCCTGATTGTGCATGTGTGGTTGATACATTTGTGTCACGAGTCCCATTTTCTAAAACCGTCTTGCAAAACTCTCCAATAAAAAAAAATAAAGAAAAATATTTTCAAAACTTGCAACTTGCCGCTCAGAAAACTTGCACCTCACTTCCACCATTTCTCCTTCATTGACGTTATCTTACCCCCACATTCTGTTTTTCTTTTTTTTTCTGACTGCACTACCCTTTAGTGTATGTCATCTTGGACTAGGGATACTAACGCCCGATTAGTCCGTGTTTCGTTGGTACCGACCAACGAACCCTTCGTCGACCTTCCGTCCATTTCCTTACCTCCAACCTCAAATTCTTCTTTCGAAGGTATGTCGGGATTCAACCCCAACGATACCTTACCAACGGGAATGATTCCACCTCCGCCAGGTGCGAATAACCCGAATCTTCCGCCTGTTGTAGCGCCCGCACGAGTTGCGCTCCAGGATCTCTTCTACCCCGTCCGCACTTCCTTACCTACATGTCTTTCACCCCCACCGGCGAATGGGGATAATTTTGAAATAAAACCACACTTCATCAATATGCTGCCTAAGTTTCATGGTTTGGAATCCGAAGATGCATATATTTTCATTAATAAATTCCAAAACGTTTGCGCCATGATGAAGACAACCCAATTAAGTGATGACGCAATAAGGCTAAGGGTCATTCCTTTTACCTTATGTGACCTAGCCGAGAAGTGGCTATACAGCACCGCATCACATTCCATTAGAAATTGGGACGAGTTTGTGAGAGCTTTTCTGAAAAAGTTCTATCCTCATCATAAAACTGCTAGAATCCGAAACGAGATTATACAATTTTCACAGCTTCCGTCCGAACCATTCTGGAAGTGCTTCGAGAGATTTAAAGACCTACTTGTTCAATGCCCTCATCATGGGATAGAAAATTGGCAACTTTGCCAAACATTATACGAGGGATTGAACGCAGCAACGAAGCAGTTGCTAGAAACAATATGTCAAGGTCATTTTCTCTCCAAGTCTAGCGACGAAGCTTGGCAGTTTCTTGAGGACCTAAGTGAGCAAACAATTCAGTGGGAGAGTACCAAGACCACATCATCTTCTTCAGTTGGTCAATCTAGGGCAGGCATACATCAAATAGATATGTCGATAGCTATGAAGGCCGAGATGGCCTCACTTATGAAAAAGCTAGAAGCCATTGAGACAAAAATCTCATCGACTTCTCCTGCCCCTACTCTACCCACACGAACTGTTTGTGCTTGTTGTTCGAACCCATCGTATTTAACCGAAGAGTGTCCTTATAATGCACCTATTCAAGGACAGGATCAAGTCAATGCTGCATTTCAGCAACGACAAAGAAACGATCCGTACTCTTCGGCATACAACCAGGGGTGGAGGAGTCACCCAAATCAGCAGTTCCAAGGGAATAACAATTTTCAAAGAGCTCCTCCACAACAACAACAAGCACCCTTACAAACTCAAAACCAGCAACCTTTCCAACAACAACCTTATACAAATCAAACGAACAATTTGGTTCAACCAAATGATGATAAGGTTACCTCGCTCGAAAAAAGTCTAGATGCATTTCTTAAGCAAACTACAGAATCCGCAGCAAGATTTGAAAGTTATGTTCAATCTTTAATGAATAACAATGCCTCACACGATCAAAGTATCAAATCTATTGAGGCACAAATTGCACAATTAACTGCTGCGTTGAGCGAGAGAGAAAAGGGAAAGCTTCCATCTCAACCATTGCCCAATCCCGGTCACACACAAAACGCATATCACAATCACAATATAAATGCGGTGACCACGTTGAGATCCGGAAGAGAGTTGCAAAATAATGTGGGAACTAGTGATGACATCCCCGTCGGTGGTTCTTCTTCCCCTTCTTCATTTTCTTCACTTCCTTCTTCACCTTTTTCTTTAGAGCCTATTCTCCACCCTTCACACGGCTCTACTTCTCCTGACTCGAACGGACCCATTTCTCACAACATGAACACATCCACACTGGGATCCGTTCCTACTCCACATTCTACTCCACAGACTTTTGACTCAACAAATTTTCAGAACGCTCCATTCCCAAACAGGTTGAGTCCTAATAAACTAAATACACAAGTGGAGAAGATTGTGGAGATATTTAAGCAGGTTAGCATAAATATACCTCTCTTGGATGCTATCCAACAAGTCCCTTCATACGCGAAAATCTTAAAGGGCTTGTGCACCTCGAAGAGAAAGGCATCTCAAGTACCCAAGAAAGTGCTAGTGGCTAGTGCAGTGAGCAATGCTATTAACCACCATCAAACCTTACCCCAAAAACGAAAGGACCCCGGCTGTCCAACTATTTCAATCACAATTGGGGATAAGAAAATTAATCGAGCACTTTTAGATCTTGGGTCTAGTGTTAACCTGATTCCTTACTCCGTGTACGAACAATTAGGGGTTGGAGAGTTGAAACCCACTCGTTGCACTCTCCAAATGGCTGATCGATCAATCACCTATCCAAGGGGTCAACTAGAGGATGTGTTGATCAAAGTCGGGGAATTCATATTCCCCGTTGATTTTATCGTTATGGATACACAACCTGTTGCTAACCCAAGAAACCAAATTCCGGTGATTCTTGGTCGACCATTTTTGGCCACTTCCAATGCCGTAATAAATTGTCGCAATGGCTCCATGACTCTATCCTTCGGAAAGAGCTCTAGTGAGTTCAATATTTATAAGATAGGAAGTCTGCCCCCCGTGCCTAAAACTAGTACACGAGAAGTTTGCTCTATTCACGAAATCAAGCAGGAGGACTGCGAGCTTGAAAGATTTCTATTTGATGAAAACAGTTTTGACGCCACTAGTGCGTCCCTCCTTGAGCCTACTACCGTTGACACAACCGATGTTGATTATGAATGTTTCACTTTTTCAGATGACGACGACTCACAGCCCGAATATGAGTCTTTTGAATTTTTGGATGAGTTAGTCGAACCATCTGAATCGGTTGTTTGCAGTGATTTCGAACCTGTGTTGGAGTCCTTTGAGTTCGAGGTAGATTCCGCAATGATTCTTTCGCCTCAGAAATTTGAACTCACGCCTTTGCCGTCTCACCTTAGATATGCTTACATAAGTGAGAATGAGACTTTTCCCATTATCATATCGGCCTCTCTAGCCCTCGAGCAAGAGAACGCCCTCTTAATAGTCTTACAAGATAGGCGGCGAGTTTTCGGTTGGACTATGGCGGACATCGAGGAGATAAGTTCCCTCATAAGTGAATATCATACACAATTGATGGATGATGCCATGTCAATAGAGGACCCACAGGAACATCTTGGGGATATTGTGGTGAGTCAACCTCCTCCCTTAGAAGTTGAAATATCCCCATTTCTTTTAATAAGGTACGAGAATGCCAACACTCCACTGATTGTTGATCATTTACATTCTCGTGTCGATGCATCACCATCACCTGTATATTTACCTCCACACCTCCCATACCACTACTTCTATCTTCCCCAATTCTTTGCGGACCACCACAACTTATTTTTCTACCAACCAATATTCTTTACTGATAAATTTTTCAACTGGTTGGTGTTGACTTTTGGCCGATGCAAAGTTTGGCAGTAATGTCTAACATAGTTTAAATGAAGTTTGGGGGAGGGTCTTTTTGTATATATTTTTTTGTTTTTCTTAACAATAAAAAACTATAAATAAATAAACAGGGGAGTGCCGGTAGTTTGACCCTCTTGGTTTAGCATGACAGTGAGGACACTGTCAAGTTCAAGTTTGGGGGTACGCTCGGTACATCTTCTTCCTTCGCATTCATTTGTACATATTTTTGCATTTGCATACCTATTTGAAAACCCATAAAAATTGAAAATTTTCAAAAATTATAAAAATTATTGTATTCAATTTTGGCTAATTGACTTGAATTTGACAAATAGGTTAACTGGCTAGGAACAACTAGATCTTAGACTTAGTGAATTAAAAACCCTAAAGATAACATTCCTTAAAGTTTAACGGTAGAAAGTATATGCCTTGTAGTTTATTTAGAAATAGGCAAATTTTGGGTTCACTTTTTGGGATAAGTCGAAACAAGGGAAGAGTATTGATGTTCTTATTAGAGTATAAGTTTGAAAAATAGTTTCTAGCTTAAGTCTAAATTCTGAAAATGTATACCGTACAATTTGCACAATCACGCACCTTGAAACTTGCAATAGTAGAAGAGACCTTGAAATGCTCTTGTCTAAAGTCCTTAGTACAATGAAAATAAAAGAAAAAAAGTTGAATAAAAAAAAAATGGACACTGGTTTTTGTGATTACTTAAGGCTGTAAAAAATAGAAAAATATTTAGCAAGGGTGCCTTATCACCTAGTGCCTTAGACCAACTGGTTTGGGAGTCACTGCTAAAGCCTTGGGTGTTGCAAGACTAGGAATTACGCTTTAATGTGCAAACACATCTTGTAATCGGTTGTTGGTACCTCAAGAAGTATTAACGGTCGCATGAAGGATGTGTAAGCAAATTTCATTTAAATTCACCAACTAATTAGTACTTTGGACAACGGACAAGGGGTTGATTGCTTAATTTGAATTTCCAAGTGTAGGGGTGACTTATACACACACGTAGGGGTATGTGATTGGTGTTTAGATGAGAGAAAGGAGTGAAGAATAGAACTTGTATCTTTAATAGAGTTGATAAAAATTCCTAAATGGAGATGGAACCTTAGAAGGAAAACTTAAGAAATGCCGAAAGCTAAGTAAGTCTACATAACATATATAATCTTAAGTTAAATGATGAGGAAGTGTGAAGAATGTGGGTGGATAATTTGCGGGTCAACGATAATAGAATTTCTTAGTTAGAAAACCTAATTGGAGAACAAAAGTCAATAGGCCGAGTTGATAGGATTTTGTGGGTAGTATCCGCTGAAAACCCTCAGGAGACAACACTCCTCCTACTAGGGACACCTAGAGGTTTAACGGCTTGTTGCACGTGCTCAGTGCAATCGCGTTTCCCTGCGAAAGTGCGGTTTGGATTTTAGTGAATAAATAATAAGTTTGCTCGAGGACGAGCAAAAGGTAAGTTTGGGGGTATTTGTTCAGACCATAATATTGCATTTATCATTCCCCTATTCTTATCCTTTTTATAAATAAACAGGTACTCTTGACGCACGTTTGTTGCATATTACAGGATACAGGTTTCTGGAGCAAATACAGTGGAAAAGACACAAAACAACAGAAAAAGGGACTTTTGACCAACTATTAGACGGATCCTAGTCAAGCCTAGACGAAGAACAGTACAAGGTCCAAAATGTCAAGTGAACGGTCAAAAGATACGAACAAGTTTTCACTGAAGATCTGGAGAAGACCCAGAAGCCCAACAGAGAAAATACATATAAAAATAAAGAGCCCAAGAACCCTTGAAGAAAGCCCAAAAGTTTGGCGGCCCAATACCACCAAAGGGCCGCAGATCCGCGGCCCAAGCCAACCAATGCCGCGGATCAGCGGCCATTCAGAGCCCGTGTCGGTGGATTTTTAGCGTATCGGTGCGACGGTTCGGGTGTTGGGATTTTTCGAGGGAAAATCTGTAATTGCACATCTACGAGACTCTGAAACCCTAATTCTCCTGTTTGCTTATAAATTGTAATCTAAAATTGTAAAACTTTATGCCTCTTTTCAATCAATAAAATTCAGAATTTCTGAGAGATAAATTCAGATCTGTTCTTCTTGTTTGGAGGGAGCCGTCAACTTAGGAAGGTATTTTATTTCTATTTCTTTTAATTAAAATGTTTTCTCATCCCTTAATGAGCGAGTAATCTCCTCGCTTGTTAGGGTTAGCCTTAGGGAAAGGGTTGAGAGATAAGATCTCTCGCCCCTTTCAATGCCACCTTCACCTAATGAATTAGAACTTCACGCATACGAGCACAACCGCTCCCTGCGGCATCCTACCCTTCGAGGTAACGATGAACCGTAGTATAAAGGGCCGGTTGTGCGCGTTTTCCGTGAGGGTTAGGATAATTATCAACAAAGGAAGGATACAAATCTAGAGGAAGAAACATCTTCCCAAAAGATTTGGATCCACTTTATTAATAATTACCTTAACATCTAATAGATCTAAAAAAGAAGGCATTGAAAGCGGTGAGGAAAAACGTTAATCTCCAAAACTTCCCCTAAGCCTAACCCTAGCAAGACTCTTAATTAGATTAATTAGATCCAGTTTTTATAGATTTTTATAAACCAATCAAAACGACATTTTGAATCAACTCGTTAAAACACATTAAAGAAATTTACCCGTCTCTGTGGATCGACCCGTACTCACCGGCTAGCTGCGAAGCGACGCCGTTTCTGATTGCGGTAAACTCATGTTTTTGACACTTAATCAGTATGATATTTTATAATAAAGACCTTTTTAATATGAAAATGGTAGGAAGAATGTAATAACAAATGTGCAGTTTTATCAACTGAACAAATACCCCCAAACTTATTTTTGATCGTCCCGAGCAAACTAGTTTATTCAAGAGAAGGAGAAACGGAAAGGAGAAAACTAAGCACACTTTCGTAGGCAAACACGATTGCACTGAGCACGTGCAACAAGCCGTTAAACCTCTAGGTGTCCCTAGTAGGAGGAGTGTTGTCTCCTGAGGGTTTTCAGCGGATTACACCCACAAAATCCTATAATAAAAGAGAGATGGTGAAATTTACATATAAAGATAAGAACCATAAAAGAAAGACTTTGAAAATAAGAGTTTCCAACTAATACTAGCTTTTCAGTTGTCATGAGCCCTATCTTAATAGTCATGAAAAGATGTTAGAAATCACATTATCCCTCAATAAAACATCATCTTTATTCTTCATTCCTACCTTTCATCCAAACATTGATCATATAACCCTACGTGTGTGTAATGGACATCCCTACACTCGGAGAATTCAATTCAAGCTATCATACTCTTGTCCATCTACCTCAGTACTTTTTAACTTGATGAATATTTATGGATTTTCTCACACATTTTCATGCGACCGTTAATACTTCTTGAAGTACTAACCAACCGATTACTTATGTGCTTGCAGATAGGTGATAGTATTTTTTCTTCGTCTTGCACCACCTAAGGCTTAGCAGTGACTCCCAGACCAGTTGGCCTTAGGGCACTAGGTGAAGAGTCACCCTCGCTATATTTTTTTATTGCTGCCTTGGCGATACAAAACCAGTGTTCATTTTTTTCTTTTCACCATTTTTATATTTTCTTCATTTTTTTATTTCCTTCATACTTTGGCTTTTAGACAAGAGCATTTCAAGGTATCCTCTACTATCCCGAGTTTCAAGACGTGTGTAAGTGCATAAAGTAGAGTATCAACATTCAAATGTTTGGCTTCCAGAATAGAAACTATTTTTTAGACTTAATTTTATCCTCAGATTAGTGACTTCCTTCATCTTACTAACACTTGGGACAATAGCTCATAACTACTTATTACTAGTTCGTTTAAGAAAACTTCTAATTTTCTTGGTTTTCTTAAACTATTCCTATCTTTTGGATGTAATTTTTCACTTTCTACTCTTTTGTTATAAAAGAAAAAAAATTTAAAATTTTTGAAAATGTTGTGCTTATGCAAAGTATGATCAAATTGATGCGTAAATAAGCACAAACCTCCTCCAAACCTGTTTGCAGCAGTGTCCTCTCTGTTGCTATCTGCTGGATCACAAAAACCTATAAGCTTGGAAGGACATTATTAATAGCGACAAGAATATATGAAAGTAAAAATCCTCCCCCAAACTTATTTTTGGCTCACAAATTTGAGGAAAAAAGTTATGTTCAAGAGCCAAAAATATACCCCCCCCCCTCAAACATGAGTTAGACAATATGAAGAATTTTAAGAGGGGGTGAGTCATTTGGTCAAAATAAGACTTTACAAAGACCAAAAGTTAATACCAACCATTCAAAAAATTTATCAGTATAGCATATAGGTTGGTGGAAGAATGTGTTGTATCGAGTCAAGAAAAAATGAGGCAGGGATAAGAGGTGGTCTGGAAAAGGTTTGAAATTAGAGAAAAGAAAGAATGAGGATGAATGTGACTGATTAGGAATAAGGAATGGTGACGGTTCAACCTCTATAACTGGAGATTGATCAATCACAAAATCCGTATTGTTTAAAAATTCAATTTCTTCAGCAAAAAGTTCTTCAAAACTTTTATCAATGGTGTGATTGAACATTTTGCTGTCAAAGAGTTTTGTGCCAGAATTTATCCTACTTGATTCATCAAAAATCATTGAGGTAGAGGACTCGAAAAACTCATCCACCTCACTTTCAAAAATATACAAATCAAGTTGAATTTCTGATATTATTGAACTTGAATTAACGGATTGTGATTCATCAAAACTCACTGAAACTATAGGAACAGAAGAAGAACCGGAGAAAGTAGAAGGTGAAATGGGTAAACAAATTGGTGTGTCGAGTTTTGCTGAACCAGATGTGGAAGATGGAGGCTGTATTTTTTCGGGTATACCTTTATCATCAACTTCAAGACATATTTGGGGTTCGGGAAGAATTAAAGGCTCAAGATGATGACCACAAGGAAGTGAAAGGATTTGATGAATTGGTGGGACAAAATCATCCAAAATTTCGGGTTTATCAATCAATATATCCCTAACGTCAATCACCTCATTCAAGTGAAGGTTAAAATTCTCAAACACCTCATCAAAAGTATGGTTTTCAATCAGTTTTGGTTCAAGAGTGGAGGTGTAGAGATCACAAGGGTTGGGTATGGTTTCACTTGAAATGGACCCTTCACAGTCGGGTAAATCAAACACTACAAAGTCACACAACTTATCAGACATTCTATTTGGTGTACTTGATGAATCTATGAAACTGGAGTTGTGGATTTCAGTTTGAAATGGGGAGGTTTGATTAGGAAGAGTGTGCAGTTCTGTCTCACTACCCAAATCCTTCCTAATTTGGTTCGACAGTTCCAGAAAATTTTCTAATGTCTGCTCCAGACTAGTCTTGGGTTGATAAGGGGTTTCACTATAAGATTGAAATTCCTGTGGATAATTAAAACTCCCAAATGATTGATTAAAAGAACTGTCTAGAGTAGGTGGAAAAGTCGGATTGGATTGATAGGAATAGAATGGTTGCGAAACTTGGGTAGGAGCAGGATCAATATTATGATAAGAAGAATATTGATATGGGTTGGTTGGTTGGCTATTTTCAATATACATCTTATATGCCACAAACCGCATATCAAACTCTTCTCTAGACAGTGGTGGTGATGGTTGATATTGGTCCGGGTTGAAACTTTGGCCTCTAGCCCTAGCTATGTGCTCAGCAATGGACATTCGCCTAAGGGCTTCCTCACTCTGGGTATCAACTAAAACAGGTGTAGCATTAGGATACGGTTGATAAGACCTAGACTGAGGTGGCCAACTGTTTCTTCCCTCTTGTTCTATATGATCTCTTAAGGACATGGAAGAGCCGGACAGTATACCGAAGGGATTACGAAAACAAGAGATATCTGGTTGTGGACAGCAAAGCTCGGCAAGTTTTCTTCTGTTTAAGTCACCCATTATAAGAAGAGAAGAAGGGGGAAGGGTAAAAAGGGGAGAAAATAATTGGTTTGTTTTGAAAAATGACGGATTTAGACAAATCACACAAAAATGCACAAACAACCCTGAAACTAAGGTTACCTAGGTCAGTCACTAGACCGCTCCTAGACTTCCAAAGGACAAGCCGCAGGATAAATTCTCTACCGCCTCTTTACTACTCTTGTAGCCAGGAAAGTGCCAGGTGAGTGGGAGGCTCCCCACTACGAAAGTAGTGGTCCTAATTAAGTAACCACTCGCCTTAGACACACTTGCCTAGACACTACAAAAGTAATGCGGATAAGCGATAGATTATCTACGACTTTCCTCTGTCCTTATTGAGCGCGACAGTCCTTAGAGTCTGGTCTAGACATTTTTTTAAATTAATGTAGGGTTGATGCAGATGCTCGGTTTGTGATTTGCGGGGCTTAGGAAGGGTAATGAAATCCCCACCTAAATTGGATTTTGGTCTTTCCTCTTAAAAATCCGTATTAAAATATGCAAAAACAAACCGCAAAACAAAACTTTGCAAAAAGATTTTTGAGCGGCGATATTTTGCAAAGAATCCTGCAGAAAATAAATTTTATTGGATTTCAGAGGAGAGAGAAGGAGGTTAGAATCTTACCAGAGAAGACTAAAGCCCTAGATCTCCTAACTAGCCGCGCTTCCGCCGCCGATGTGCACTTCCGGCCGCGGTTCCGCCGCAAGAGGGAGAGATCAACTGATGAATTTTTTCTGTGGCCTTCTCTACTTCTTTGGATCTCAATGAACGTATCTGTCTCCTGTTTCCTCAAGTCTGTGACTCCAGATTCCCTCGCAAAATTCACACAATAATCGTTAAATATACAATTTGCAGTTTTGTTTTATTTATGATACAGATTGTATAAGAATTCAACACAAATAGTAAGAATAAAAATTACGCACGTATCCCCAGCAACGGCGCCATTTGATTGGTTCAAAAAATTGTGTTTGTGTAGTTTAACCGCAATCAATAACGGTGTCGCGTATAGCTAGACCGAGATGAGTACGGGTCGTTCTCAGGGAAACGTTGAATCTTTTACTCTTAATTTAGATGTGTTGAAAGAGAGGGGAGGAATAAAGAATTTTGTGAAAAGATTTCTAGATCTACGTTAAGCAAGAATACAAAATATATAGATCTAGATTATTTTATGGATGTAGTTAATATAATAAGAGGGCTTGTAGGGTTCGTTAGGATTTAGTAGTCATGGACGATTAATTAAAAGTTACCCTTTTTATCCTTTAATAGATTTAAAACTAGAACGACGGTGATGCGTGTAGATTAGGTTTTCTGGAGGGAAAAGGAATCCCACTCTTAACCCTTATCTCGACACGGAACTCCGTTCATATCTAGCCTTTACCAAAACAATCATTAATCTAATCTCTAATCGTGGTCAGAACTAACAAAGAATTGTTAGCGCGCCCGATTAGGATGTTAATGATTCTTTTGATAAAGTTCATAAACTTTATAGGACTTAAAAAGGGTTTAGGGATGTTCATCATCCATTAGCCTACCCTAATCCTACGAACCCTAACAAGCGGAGAATTACTCGCGCATGTTGGGAGAAAAAGAGATGGAGAGAAAATGCATAATTAAATTACGAAGAAATAGAATAAGAAAAAGAACTACCTTTATTAATCAACAATATTCATTACACTTTGATCCTTAGAAAATGATTACAAAGACTAGCTTGCTTCTCGATCTCTTCCAAGGAGGTATACGAACAGTTGATGATCAGTCTGGATGCGTGAGCCGTCTTGGATTTCGTGATCGCGTCGACTTGATGATTTTTCCAAGAGGCTCTCGGACTTTATTTATAGTCCCAAAGCCAGAACTTTAGCTTCCAAAATTGGAAGCTAACAGTATAGATTCACCCTGAAAATTCCCATCTCCTAACACCCCTTACCTGCCGCGGATCCGCGGCCAACAGGGGGGTTTGGCCGCTGATCCGCGGCCAAGGGTGGGGATCACTTCATCAAAGTTTTGGGTCTTCATATGTGTGACATTTGGCAATCTCTGGAAGCTTTGGAACTTGGAAATCTTCTCGTAGTTGCTGCCAGACTTGACTTCTAAGTTTTGGTTTCTTAATTAGGCAGGTTTACTTTAACAACTTGATTTTCTTGATTTTAGACCTGAAAATTCCGCACAATAACTCAACAAATAATATTTAGTAGACTTTGTTCTACTAGGATTTGGTCAATGATTTTATTTGCATACATTTTTCTACCAAATGCTAATTATAATATATCAACACATGGAAAATAGTATTTTTACAGATAAACCCTCATATGTATGATATATTATAATAAAGACCTTTTTTTAATATGAAAATGGTAGGAAAAATGTAATAACAAATGTACAGTTTTATCAACTGAACAATGGCCATCACCAGAAATCATTGGCCAAGCTAGTCGAGAATTACTGATTTGGATCAGTAGTTTCTCAGTAGGTGATGGGCTTCATACCGACACGAAATATCACGTTATTAGCAGTCTGATTTTATCCACTCGTCTATACTTGATATGTGATACTGTAGCAACCCTAATTTTCTTATACACTTTTTCCTATATAAATTGTTTCAAATATTTTTTTCAAAATCCTTAAAGGGGTATTTACTGCCTGAGCACAAGATTTAAGTAATTAATTAGCAATTTAATTACAAGAAGGAGCTTGTAGCTCACTGGTAATACCTTGTATTGTTGAACCAAGCCACCAGAGTTCAAATCCCATACCCCATATTATTTTTAATATTTATTTTGTTTTAAATTTTATGGAAGCCTAACAGTCCACACAAGATAACTCCAGATTTTCTCACTACACTTTAAAAATTAAATATACCAGAGGCTACACTAGACGACCCCCCACCTCCTCATGCCCTGACTCGGCCCGACTCGGGCCGGCGCCGCCGGCCGGACTCGGCCGGACGGCCGAGTTCCCTTCTTCAATGTTGTGTCTCTTCATCTTCTAAACCCCCATGTACACTTCAAATTCCTAGATCAGTTTCAGAGACCTTTGAAATCCCCATTTACTCCATTTTAAAGATTTTTCAATACATTTTTACATTAAAACCTTTCATATACCCTATTTACTCCAATTTTTAATGATTTTATACATTTTTACATTTTTTTATTTTAAAACCCTTCACCAACCCTACCCCTAGCCTACCCTATAAATACACCCCCTACCCTCTACCCTCTCATCCCAAAATCTTAAGCTCACTCTTTCAAAATTTTCCAAGAGTTGTGTACTTTGAAAACAAGCTCGCGGCGAAGCTCCGACGAAATTCCGGCGACGTTTTTAGGAACTACCGGCGACGATGCAACGCATCGGCAATCCCTTTAGTTCCCCCTCACTCTAGTGTAATCGAAAACCCGTAAGTCCCATTCTATCCTTCTTTTTTATTCTCTAAAATACGAAATTACAAAACCCGACGGAATCGGAACAAATCCGATTTCCGATTCGGTTTTCTATAAAATTTCATTTCTCACCAATACATTCATGCTTAAACATCTTTATGATGACTATTAAACATTTAACAAACAATTTGAACAAATTTTATCACATGAAATGATAGCATTCTCAAATTATCGTATTTTTCACTTAAATACCACAATATTTCGATTTCACAGTTAACCCCCTTAACCTTACTATCCATTTAAAGTAGAGCACGAGGTAATGACCTACCTCCACACACACACAAATATAACCCTAAACGATATCATCAAAACTTGGAATATGATAAAACAATACTTTCATTTAAATACCATATTCTTAATAAAACCATTCCTAAAAGTTTTAGCTTTGATACACTTTTAAATAAATACCTCTTATTAGGAAAACACGATAAGTTGTGGACATCGATCGTTTATCTAAACCTGACTTTATGGTGTCTAGGCTAGGCAAGTGAGAAAGGTAACTTTAAAAGGCCCAACTCACGGTGATTCGTGAGCGGATCCCTCCTTTCCTCACTTGTACTTATCTGGCCACAATTGGCGGTGAGGATGCGATTTGAGGCATCTAACGACTTGTCATTTAGACCATTTAGAAATAGGCTGGTTGACTTAGGAAACCCTAGAATTTAAAATACGAAAAATTGACAATTTTACAAATAAATACTTTCTACTTTATAAAACCGTTTTCTAAAGGATTTAGTATTTTACAATCTTTGCAAAGCGCCGCTACAACCCATATTTTGGGGAACCCGTTCAGGATGGTGCAGATTATCGCACATCCTCGGGCCTAGTAGTGCAAGATTCATACCTCCGCAAGCAGCATTCGGTCTCGAAAGCTTTAAAATACGACATCTTAAGAAAATGAGATTTTTAGAATATAAAATATTTATTAAAATTATTTTGGTATAAATATATGTATATTTATCATTTAAATATCTATTTTATTATAATATAAATATTCTACCTTTTTTCTAAAAATCACAAGAATAAATTTTACATTAAAATACCATGAATTTCAAATAAATCAATATTATAGATAAATACCTTTATTTATAAAAACTAGGATATTTTCACTAGAAATGTCACAAAATAAAATCCACCCTCATTACAACTCTAAAGACGAGTAATAAATATTTGAGGTGTATTTTGAAAAGTATATAAAAGTATTTTTACATAAACCCCCCTCAAGTTTTATAAATTACCCTAAGGACCCTAGCAATTATAGGATTTCGATTTACATTTCTAACTGTCTGACTCGGGTTTGACTCTGATCTTTCTGACTTGAATATGATTCAAGTTAATCTACAATCTACAACATTCCAATTCAATAGAAACACATGAATCCAATTATCAATCTATATGACTTGACTGAATCGAACCATAGATATATTCCACTTATATGATTCTCCAGTTATTCCATTTACATGACTCTACAGTTATATCCGTTTGCCGATATCATGGTTTCGGTCAGTCAATCAATTATACAATCAATACAATTTACAAGACAAACAATACAATCAAAACACTGCGGGGTTTAAGGGGTAGACTGGTACGGAATATGTTAAAGGTGGCACGAGGTGGTCACTTAAGACGTAATTATATCCATGCCGTTGTTCCGTGGTATTATCGACGGAGCCTTGTACTACAGGTTACCAAGGTCCCCGGTGTAAGTGGGACTCCCCTCGTATACACTGGCATCTTCTGTACCAGGCTACAAACAACAGCGTTAATATAACATTACAATATTATAATACAACATTAAAAGCCACTCTCTCTCTCTCTTACTCTCTGTCTATTTCTCCCTTATCTTTGGGACTTACCGAGCGACCTGTTCGCTGACGACATTCTATTTCTTTCTTTTTTGAATGTCGTCAGGTGGTTTGGACCCGGCAGAGATCGAGCCATCTACAAAAGACTTGGAGTAGTTTGCCGAAGATCCAGCACTGTAGTTTCATTGTACACTTTTCCATTCAGTACTTTTCATTTCTTGTTATGCCACTATTTAGGCATCTTTCTATCTCACTTGTATTTCCTTTTCATACATTGTACAAAAGAATGTTAATAAATAAAAGTTGTTATTTTTATTATATCTTGTCTCTTGTGTGTTTACTTTTATATTGCTTAGTTACGCTTAGCGTATTTACTTCTGAGTAAATACGTAGCGGGCCTCGTCGCGTCCCCTTCTCCGTATAATGGGAAGCGGGGCGTGACAGATACTCTTATACGAACAGACCGGACTGTATAGAGATTTTCACAGACAGGCTCAGTAGGGGTTCGGATGAGTTTGCTCATCGGCCTTCCTTTCGCTCAATACCTGGATAGCCGTTACGTACACCTAGTGCCACTGAAGTGCTTATGGTTAAACCCACTGCCAGCGTATTGACGAGTCTTTAGAGTCCCACATATAGGGTTTTCCTGGTTCAGGCGAAATTATGTAGTAGCCGTATTGGATACGTGCAGGGTTCCGATCGATTAATTGTACTATGTACCCGAACTTTCGACGGTTGATAATACTAGCCGGCTCGGGTTTGAGCCGGATTATTAAATCAGGTATTGATTTAATAATTTACGTATATGTATTTTGATATGTATATTCTAGTATTATGTTCTTTATGTTATTTTATCTTTTCGGGTATTCGTATTTCGGTACAAATACAGGTATGTATATACAGTAGAATGTAATCCGAATTTTTTACAGATAACATTCTAGAAGGTGGACACCTCATTTAGTTTTTATCCATTTATTTATAAATGGAAATGAGATGGAAATAAAGAGAGGGGAGTATGGTGAGAGCCATGTTTGCATAGTGTTGCACAAATGAATTGTTAATTCATTTGTGCTCACCATTCAAGTATGGTTGCATTTTTAAAATAAAAAAAGATTTTTACAAAACCAAGCTTCTCATTTTCTCTCACATATGGATGGTTCATTTTTCATTGAGTTGGCTTTCTCACCATCATGCTTCCTCCCCTCTCTTATGTTTTCATGAGTTCCTCCACCTTCATTCTAAAACCTCCTCTCTACAATCTCATGAGTTGAAAATCAAGAGTGGAGGTGAGATAGATAAACGCATGGATCCATTCACTACATCCTAGGCTTTATAGATTATCAATCTAGAATTCCTAGTTGCTTCACTTGCTTTCGATATGGAGCTAGAGCCATGAGCTACATCTCTCGGGTGGATCATCTTCGATGGAGGAAGACCGGCGGCCAAGTTTGTTCGAGCACGCCTCAAAGAGCCAAGGAAGTTGATGGAAGACCGAAGGACTTGGTTCATTCGGTATAACATTCTAACCTTGTAGTTTAGCTCTTTTATAGTTAGCTAGTATAGGTTTAAGGTTCGATCTTGGGCGTATTTTCGTTAGCGCCAAATTTTAAATGTCATTTCTGTTACGAATCGGCCACGGTAGATGGTCAGGACACTGGCAAAACCTAACATGGTATCAGAGCCACGCCATAAACCAATACTAGCTTGTTTGCATAAGGTTAAAATGTCGATCGACCGAATTTTCCGAATCATTTTTCCATTTTCATGTGCCCGTTGTCGAATTTAAAACTTGTTCAGAAAATCTTTCAGTGTATCTTAAAAATACATGCATGCATTTTAGGGCACCTCAAGAAATTTGGGCACGTGGCCCTACCAAATGGCCGCGGAAACGCAGCATTACATGCACATTGTCCGCGGTTGCGCGGCGGATTTGTGACCTTCGTGCTCCAAATTTCTTCTGGAACTCTCTGACATAGATTTTTTTATTTTTTTTAGATATTTGTTTTTGGCTCAGATTCGTTTGAGTGCTAGTTTGCATTTGGGGACAATGTGGAAAAATTTATTCGATCGAAATTTTAAGTTCGTGTTTATCAGTACATATGAATATATCTGTGACCGTGAATATCATTGAGCGGTACAACCCGACTAGTTGCTATATGTTCGACTAGACGCGTTTGCGAACATGATATTCACGTTGATATTCTGAGTTGTGTTGATATTGTGGTTGGATTGTCATGGTGGATATCCTATTGTACAATGGTAGTAGTACAGTTCAGATTCATTTGTATATTCATTGTTGCGGGGCGAGCGTCCGACATGTGGACTGTCGTCTCTGCCAGATTGTATATTCTTTTATTGGGGCACGACCGAGTTGAGATCGATGTCACCATTGTATATATATTTTTCTTTTCTATACTAAGATTACCCTGCGGTGGTGTGCATGAATAGCAGGGTTCTAGAGGGTAACGGGCCCGCATCTCATGGCGTTGAGACAGAGAGGGCCTTACTCTAGAATTAGCGGGCTATTCGCCGCACTCGTAGAGGGTATAGGATGACCCACGGAGGGGTGCACAAGTTACCGAATTCCGTGAAGTACTGGGTGGCCCATTCACTTGGGGTTGCCTCACTTCTGGGATTAACGGATAACTTGCCGCACTTGTAGGGGTCCAGGTTTTCATTGCATGGGCTATCCAGACGACCGGGAACGTCGGGTCTCATTTGCGGTTCAAATGAAACCCGAGGCTCCAAAATTATCCACCATTCTGTGTTCCTTGCTGAAATTCTGTGATGTTGCTTATATCATGCCTGGGACGAATGTTATATATATTTATATATACTAATAGATGTTGTATATGTTTTACATCCGTGCTAGTCCAGCCCCCGCTCTGCCGTTAGTTAAGTAACCTAACGGTATATGACGGAGCCCCGTGGCGAATGTGGATGGCATATACGTACATTTTATTTTCGCACCTTTT
Organism: Agapanthus africanus; assembly: GCA_030015575.1. Lineage (NCBI taxonomy): Eukaryota > Viridiplantae > Streptophyta > Magnoliopsida > Asparagales > Amaryllidaceae > Agapanthus > Agapanthus africanus. Next base: position 1,009,358,945 of record CM057337.1, on the reverse strand, counting down.
TCTGGTTTGATATGGATTAATTGATGGGACTACATTAATTTTGATTAATGCAAGGAAAAATAAACCTAAATGATGTTGTTGGAACTAAATTTTCAAAAACTATTATTTCAGGACACTTTCTTTTTCTTTGCACGGTGGTATTTGGTTATGAATATCCAGCACCTCATTCGACGAGACAAGAGCCGAGATCCCTTCATCGAGAGTGACCTCTTGGGCAAAAGTTTGCGTCATTGTAATAACTTCATTATAATCGATTCTTTTGCTTTGCGTCATGGTATTCAGTTAGGAATATCCTGCACCTCATTCGACGAGGAAAGAGCCGAGATCCCTTCACAGGGAGTGACCTCTTTAGCAAAAGTTTACGCCACTATATATTTGTAAAACCACTTGAGTTCCTTCAACGATATCAAGTTCATTACGTTAAAGGGTTTTTCGCCAAAAACCCAGCTGTAGCCCTCCGTCATTTCTTACAAGTGTTACTTAATATTCGTGCTATGTGTTTTGACCTAGTCAAAACGTAGTGTTTGGTAGCTGAGTGGTGCTTGTTTGTTGCAGGTGTTGCGATTATTTAGAAAAGCCACATAACTATTTTGACCTGGTCAAAGGTATATGCGGGTGGGTCTAAATTAATTTTGGATAATGACGGGTTAAACTTGACTAGCGGTTTATGATATGTTGACCTAGTTAAGGTCATAAATCGTTAGGGGCAAAAACCACATCGGGAGTTTCAAACATACAGGAAACTTACCAGGTATGCGCATACCTTCTGGAGTGTGGTGACTTGAATGGCTTCCATCAAGTTATCATGCGATGATAGTTGGATCCCGATTCCCACTGATGAGTAAGTATTACTCCTTGGGTGATTTTAGATGATCCCGACTAATTCTCCTTTTAAGGTTAAAAAGAGAATTCGAGGAAACAGTGGGAGCCATCCTGCTTAGATAAAGTAATTAACCAATCTAATCTAGATTAGAGTACAAGCTGAGTGTTTCTTTTCTCTCTCTCTTTGGCAGGGACCATGACCTGATCCTAAAGTAAAACTTATGAACCAAGATAACTGAACCTTCTTAAAACACTTTAGCTTTTGGATTGTCATTTAGTCGCATATATCATTGCCACTCCTACATCCCTTTTGTTTTTCTCCAGAACATTCCGTATCACTATGAAGATCCATATTTTTTTGGATATTCCATCGTATAATTACATACAAACACAAAGGAACTTGTTCCAGTTCGAGGATGAATTTCAGTCCTGGAGAAATTGAATAGGATTATTCTGTTGTCTTTTCTCTTTACCTACTCTCAGGTTACAAGTGCTCCTAGTATTAGGAGAGTACACCTATTACGCTTATTGTATAGTCTTCTTCCAAACCATAGGCAGGTGCTGAAATGTATGAAAGGAAGAAACCAATTAGCCTAAGTGTGGTGTACAGAAGGTAAAAAGTAAAGAAATATAAAAGGATTAGAATGAGGGTGTTCATACCATAATATTGCATTATTATATTCCCCATTCTTATTCTTTTTATAAATAAACAGGTGCTTTTGACGAATGTCTGCTATATATTACAGGTTACAGGTTCTTAGATCTAAAACAGTGAAAACGATGAAAAGAAGATGCAAAAATGGACTTTGACCAACAAACAGAAGACTCTTGATCAAGCCTACATCAAAGATAAAATTCACAAAGTACAAGGCAATGCAAAGTCCAAGATTACAAAGCGAACGGTTAAAAGTCCACCGCTATAATGTTCACTAGAGATCTGGAGAAGACCTAGAAGCCCAATTGAAAAAAGACACATAGAAACAGGAATCAAAGGTCACTAGAAGCCAGGCCCAAAAGTTTCCGAGCCCAACTCCTTCTACCTGGCCTCAGGCCGCGGTTCCGCGACCGGGTATGGCCCGTGTCGGCGCGTAAAATTATGGCGGTGCGAGGCTTGTTGACTTGGTCTTTTCCTTAGAGGGCATTTTTTTAAAAGCAGACATGCGAATCAATTGTAATCTAGGGTTTCTATGTGCTATAAATAGGAACTCTAAATCATTGTAAAGTTTATGCCTCCCTTCATTAATAAATTTTAGAATTCTTTTGGAGAGCATCGGTGCCTCTTTTCAATTCATGAATCCAGATCTGAAAACCCTGTGTTGATGTTTGGAGAGAGCCATCTGTAAGTAATTTTATTTAATTGCTCTAGTTTAGATTTTAATTCTTTGCTTTAGATGTTAGCTTTGGGAAAGGCTTTTGAGAGATGAGATCTCTCATCCCTTTCTTACCCATCACATAGAATCTATAGGACTCCATGCACACACCGCGCCCTACGGCACCCTATCCCTCGAGGTAGCGGTGATACCGTAGTATAAAGGCCCGGTTGCGCGCGTTTTCTATGGAGGTTAGGGTAAGGATCTCTAAAGGAAGGAAAAGAACCTAGAGGAAGGAACACCTTCCCGAATGGATCTAATCCCCTTTATTGATAATTACCATAACTCCTCATAGATCTTTATTTGGGTATAGAAAGCGTTGAGATTTATTTACATTTCCAAACCATTCCTAAACCTAACCCTAGCAAGATTTAGATCTAGATAATCTTAGTATAGATGGATTTAATATTTAGATTTAATAATCAATCCGAACACCCTTCGGAATTAACTCGTAAGCACGACTAGGAGATTCACAACATTCCTGTGGACCGACCCGTACTTACCGGCTAGATGCAAAGCGACGCCGTTCTTGATTGCAGTAATAGATAGTTTTTTAGATCCAATCAAATGGCGCCGTTGCCGGGGATGGCGTAGTTTTTCCTTTTTGCAATTTTCGGGTTAATCTTAATCTAAAAAATCTGAAAAATCTGAAAATATATCATCTGTTATTTTTGGGAAGGGTACTTTGTGTGAATTTTGCAGGATCTACGAACAAATTCGGATCTGGAAATCTACAGAGATCAAAACAGCAAATATCAAATCCGAACAAACAGAGAAATATCACAACAGACAACAGAAGAAATTTGGAGGATCGAGTGAACAAGTCAACCACGCGATCTGGTAAAAAAAATCGCCTACTGACGTCATCGCCTTGCGGCGGATCCGCGGTCGTTGGTAGCTTCGGGCGGCGGTTCCGCGGTCATCTCAGCGGATCAGATCCCCAAACTTCCTCTGCGGTTCATAAAAAAACTGTAATTCCTCTGTTTCTTCTCTGTAAATCTTGATATATCTTCTGTAAATTTGCCTGCAGGATTTCTTTGCGCTTAAAAATCTTCCCCCTTCCAGATAACAAATCTTGTGCAGGATTCTTTACGCGCGTTTAAAATAAAAATTGATTGCAATAAATCTTTTCTATTTTGCATATCTTTTCTCAACTTGCAATAACAAAAAACAAAAAATCTTTGATTGCAAGTGATTTACTGTTTTGCATATCTTTAAAACTGACTTTAAGGAGCTTTTGACCAATTCAGATTGGGTGGGGATTTCATCACCCTTCCCAGGACCCCAGAAATCACATAAGGCATTTGCATTGACCAATCTTTAATTAAAAAATACTAGACTCAGCCCTAAGGAATTCGAGCTCAATAGTACAGAGGACTAGTTATAGGCATCGACCGTTTATCCTAACCTGACTTTGCGGAGTCTAGGTAAGTGTGTCAAGGCAAGTGGTTACTTAATTAGGACCGCTACTTGTAGCGGGGAGCCTCCCACTTACCTGGCACTTACCTGGCCGCAATTGGCGGTGAAGAGGCGGTTTGAGGTCCTATTTCTAGCCCTTTGGAACAGTTAGGAGCTGTCTAGCTGACCTAGGTGACCATAGATCTAGGCCTGATTGTGCATTTCTGGTTGATTGCATTTGTGTCTAAGCCCTTTATCGAAAATTTTTGCAAAACAAATAAAAAACAAGAGGAAAATTTTTATAAAAAGACTTGCAACTTTTGTCGCTAAGAAATCCGTGCACCCCAATCTTCTTTCTCTTCTCTTTCTTCTATCATAGGTACCCCACATCATAAATCTCTTGCCGAACTTTGGTATCCCGAACCTAACTTTGCGTCGTACGTCAATTGTTTCGGTCGATTTAAAGAAGATCCCTTCATGCCAAAAATATCTTTAAAAGATCAAATAGAAGCGTCTAGGAGAAACAGTTTGACTTTGCAACCCACTTTGTGTCAACCAAGTCAACCTTCACCACCTTCGTATGTTGATGCCACTTTTTCGAGTCCAGCTGTAACTCCTAAACCGATGTCCATTGCTGAGCATATTGCTCAATCTCGTAGACGATCTTTCACCCCTCTCCATACATCTAGTTCTAGGGATCAACAAGTCCATTCACCTTTTTATCCACATGTTGACCCTACTCCTGTCCAACCATCCAATTCCTACCAGTCCTACCCGATTTTCCCACCTTCACTAGACACTGTTTCTACACAGCCTTTTTGGAGTTTCACATATCCACACAATTTCGAATCTTTTACCGAAACCCCCTTACCACCCAAGTCTAGTTTGGAAGAGTCGTTGGAGGCTTATATGTTAGCAACAAACAAAATGGTTAGGAATGTGGAAGCATCCATTACCGCCCTTAGACAACCTTATGAACCGGCAGCTAGTTTTCAACTAGCTTCAAATTTTTCAATGTATAAAGAGGCAGTTGGATAGAGTGAGAATGCGAGAGGATTTCCAAATCAAACCTACCCATACCCAATTGAATCCAACAACTCCAATTTTCAAACATGTGTCCAAAATGATGAGTTGTGCGACTTTGTAGTGCTTGATTTGCCAAATTGTGAGGAACCCCTTTCGAGTGAAACCGCACCTAATCCGTTTGACCTTTACACCTCCAATCTAGAACCTAAATCGATAAATATCCATGTTTTTGATGAGGTGTCGGAAAAAATTGATTTTCACTTGATTGAGGATATAGACGCCGGGAAAATTTCGGATGATGAACCTGTCGATTTGATTGAACTTTTATGTCCAATTCATCATCCTGAATCCTTAAATGCTTCTCCCGAACTTCATATGCGTCTTGATATTGATGATAATGGCATGGATGAGTTAAATATTAAGGAAAATTATGAGGATAGTATTGAGGAGAGTATTGAGGATAATATTGAGGTTGAACCATTTTTGTTTGATGTGTCGGATTTTCCAATTCATCCTCTTGAACCTTTAACTAAATCACCCTCCCTCCTTTCCATCGCTCCGACCACGCACAAGATCACAGTTGACGACTGTGAGCTTGAAAACTTTTACTTTGAATCTGACACAGTTCTCACAGCCGATAACACGTACGAGTGTTTCACTTTTCCGGACGATGTTGATGACTCACCGCCCGAGTTTGAGTCCTTTACATTTTCAGATGAGTTAGTTGAACCATCAGACTCGGTTGCTTACAGTTGTTTCGAACCATTGATGGAATATTTTCAATTCGAGACAGTTTACTACGGTGAGAATGAGACTATCCCTAATTCATTCCCTTTCCTTCCTTCTATCGTTCTGACCGTACAAGTGACCGTTACGCCTTCATCTCTACTACCGAGTTCGATGTACCCATGTTTTCTTGCGAATCTTGAGGAATTTGACCTCATTTCTCGACGGGTTGATAGGTTAGCACAATCGCTTTTAACACATCGGTCATCACAAATTGTGCTAATTTATTCACTCGAATTACACCCTCAAGATCGTACTCCACTTCTTTCTCTTTTCCGCCATTCTTCTCCCCCACCGAGACCGTATCCCGTTTCTACCTCCACACGGTCTCGTGTACTTCTCATCTCTTTTCTTTCCACTCCATTCTTTCACCAACTCGACCATTACCACGGTAAGATTTTTGAATGGTTGGTGCTAACCTTTGGCTTGTGTAAGGCCAAGCTTAAGTTTGGGGGGAACCTTGTTGTATATATGTATATATACTTTTTATTTTCTCTTTCTATAAAAAAATTTATAAATAAATAAACAGGGGAGTGCCGACATTTTGACCATCTTGGTGTAGCATGACAGTGAGGACACTGTCAAGTTTAAGTTTGGGGGTATGCTCGGTACGTTTTCTTCCTTCGCATTCATTTGTATATTTTTGCATTTGCGTATTTATTTGAAAACCCATAAAAATTGAAAAATTATAAAAATTATTGTATTCAATTTTGGCTAATTGACTTTGGTTTAACAAATAGGTCAACTGGCTAGGAACAACTAGATCTTAGACTTAGTGAATTAAAAACCATAAAAATAACCTTCCTTAAATTTTAGCGGTAGAAAGTATATGTCTTTATAGTTTATTTAGAAATAGGCAAATTTTTAGTTAACTTTTTGGGCTAAGTCGAAACAAAGGAAAAGTATTGATATTTTTATTAGAGTATAAGTTTGAAAAATAATTCCTAGATTAAGTCTAGATTCTGAAAATGTATACCTTACAATTTGCACAATCACGCACCTTGAAACTTGGAATAGTAGAAGAGACCTTGAAATGCTCTTGTCTAAAGTACTTAGTACAATGAAAATAAAAGAAAAAAAAAGTGAATAAAGAGAAAAAAATGAACACTGGTTTTTGTGATTACTTAAGGCTGCATTAATGAAAAAAATATTTAGCGAGGGTGCTTCATCACCTGGTGCCTTAGACCAACTGGTTTGGGAGTCACTGCTAAAAGCCTTGGGTGTTGCAAGACTGGGAATTACGTTTTAAAGTGCAAACGCATTTTGTAATCGGTCGTTTGTAGCTCAAGAAGTATTAACGGTCGCATGAAGGATGTGTAAGCAAAATTCAACTAAAAATTCACCTACTAATAAGTGCTTTGGACAACGGACAAGGGTATGATTGCTTGATTTGAATTTCCAAGTGTAGGCGTGATTTATACACACACGTGGGGATATGTGATTGGAGTTTAGATGAGAGAAAGGAGTGAAGAATAAAACTTGTATCTTTAATAGAGTTGATAAAAATTCCTAAGTGGAGATGGAACCCTAGAAGGAAAACTTAAGAAATGCCGAAAGCTAAGTAGGTCTGCAGAACATATATAATCTTAAGTTAGATGATGAGGAAGTGTGAAGAATATGGGTGGATAATTTACGAGTCGACGATAATAGAATTCCTTGATTGAAAATCTAATTGGAGAACAAAAGTCGAAAAGCCAAATTGATAGGATTTTGTGGGTAGTATCCGCTGAAAACCCTCAGGAGACAAAACTCCTCCTACTAGGGACACCTAGAGGTTTAACGGCTTGTTGCACGTGCTCAGTGCAATCGCGTTTCCCTGCGAAAGTGCGGTTAGGTTTTTTGTCGAGAATAAAAAATAAGTTTGCTCGAGGACGAGCAAAAGATAAGTTTGGGGGTATTTGTTCATACCATAATATTGCATTATTATATTCCCCATTCTTATTCGTTTTATAAATAAACAGGTGCTTTTGACGCATGTCTGCTGCATATTACAGGTTACAGGTTCTTAGATCTAAAACAGTGAAAACGATGAAAAGACGATGCAAAAGTGGACTTTGACCAACAAACAGAAGATTCTTGATCAAGCCTACATCAAAGATAAAATTCACAAAGTACAAGGCAATGCAAGGTCCAAGATTACAAAGCGAACGGTTAAAAGTCCACCGCTACAATGTTTACTAGAGATCTGGAGAAGACCTAGAAGCCCAATTGAAAAAAGACACATAGAAACAGGAATCAAAAGTCACTAGAAGCCAGGCCCAAAAGTTTCCGAGCCCAACTCCTTCTTTTGGCCGCGGAACCGCGGCCAAACCTGGCCTCGGGCCACGGTTCCGCGGCCGGGTATGGCCCGTGTCGGCGCGTTAAATTGTGGCGGTGCGAGGCTTGTTAACTTGGTCTTTTTCTTAGAGGGCATTTTTGTAAAAGCAGACGTGCGAATCAATTGTAACTTAGGGTTTCTATGTGCTATAAATAGGAACTCTAAATCATTGTAAAGTTTATGCCTCCCTTCATTAATAAATTTTAGAATTCTTTTGGAGAGCATCGGTGCCTCTTTTCAATTCATGAATCTAGATCTGACAACCCTGTGTTGATGTTTGGAGAGAGCCATCTGTAAGTAGTTTTATTTAATTGCTCTAGTTTAGATTTTAATTCCTTGCCTTAGATGTTAGCTTTGGGAAAGGCTTTTGAGAGATGAGATCTCTCATCCCTTTCTTACCCATCACATAGAATCTATAGGACTCCATGCACACACCGCGCCCTACGGCACCCTATCCCTCGAGGTAGCGGTGATACCGTAGTATAAAGGCCCGGTTGCGCGCGTTTTCCATGGAGGTTAGGGTAAGGATCTCTAAAGGAAGGACAAGAACCTAGAGGAAGGAACACCTTCCTGAATGGATCTAATCCCCTTTATTGATAATTACCATAACTCCTCATAGATCTTCATTTGGGTATAGAAAGCGTTGAAATTTATTTACATTTCCAAACCATTCCTAAACCTAACCCTAGCAAGATTTAGATCTAGATAATCTTAGTATAGATAGATTTAGTTTTTAGATTTAATAATCAATCCGAACACCCTTCGGAATTAACTCGTAAGCGCGACTAGGAGATTCACAACATCCCTGTGGACCGACCCGTACTCACCGGCTAGCTGCAAAGCGACGCCGTTCTTGATTGCGGTAATAGATAGTTTTTGAGATCCAATCAGAGGGCAAAGGAAATTGCGACTACTATCATTCGCGACGAAACCGAGTATACCCTTGCCACTCCTACTTTCCCTTTGCATTTCTCCAGAACATCCCGTATCACTACGAAGATCCATATTTATTGGATATGCCATCGTATAGTTAAATACGAACTCGAAGAAACTTGTTTCTGATCGAGGATGGATTCTGTTTCTGGAGAAATAGAATAAGAATTATTCAGTTATCTTTTCTCTTTACCTTCTCTCAGGTTGCGAGGGCTCTTGGTATTAGGAGATTACACCTATTACATTTATTGGATAGTCTTCTTCTAAATCTTAGGCTGGTGCCGAAGGGTAGGGAAGGAAGAAAACCAATCAACCTAAGTGTGGTGTACAGAAGGTAACAAATAAAGACATATAAAGGGATTGGAGTGAGGGAAAGGAAATATACGGTTACTGTCATGAATCTGGATAGTAGAAGAGGCATTACTAAGAATACCCGGTCACCCCTTTGAAACATTTTAATGTTTCAGTTTTACTGTGTGATGTTAATTGAAAACTGTTTTCCCAATTAGATTCTGACTCCAGGGTATGTATTTACCAGACTTGATTCTCATATCTGTATGACGTTACAGATGCTGAGTGGGAGTAAGATATTAGGAATTGGATGATTAGATCCTCTATATATCGGAATTCTTTGTAATTGGTGATATTTGAGGAAATCACCTGGGTTTTGCATGACGGCAAATATTTATTTTTGAATATCCGTTGTTATGCAACAATTTCAAACTGATATATCTGTACATTTATTTTATAAGATTGGATATAACTTTTTGAAATTATGTCTATGACATTTACCTATATCAGTTGATGGTTAGATAAGGAGCATTCAATAACGGTGTAATTCTTCTTAACCACAGTACAGTTTTCAATCTACGACGCACAGGATTTGAGTTGTTAAACTCATAGGAGTTATACAAAGTATTGTATGTTGTCCGATGTCCATTAGGATAAAGGGGTTGGTACTCATACTGTATTCTGTTTATTTATGACTTCTCTAGTTTTAGACAAGTATTTCGTTGAAATACAAGGTCCAAATTTTGAGAAGTTATAGGTATAAGAATAAAGTAGAGAACTATATATTGCAAGTATCAGGATTTTTAAAAATGATCGAAGATGTACATACTATATAGTGCCTTTGTTTCTATATTGGATATAGAATGAATTCATATCTTAACGATATTAAGGTATATGGAGGTATATGGAGTAGTCCGGCTGATGCTTAAAACCAGAATCTGGACAAACTCAAGACACGTTTCAATAATGGCAGTTTGTGGGTTATCCCGGGCTTTGACGAGGGTTAACATTCTACCATCTGGAAGATCAATAGTTATATTGTTCTTGACTCGCCACAATTTTAGTAAAATGAATTATTTTCAGAAAAATATTAGTGGGAGTATGGTAGAACTGGAAGTTGCTCCAGAACTACAAACGATAATTAAAAATTTAATAGAACTTAAAGATTCAATTGGATTCAGCAATCCATTGGCCACTCCGCAGATTTGGTGGGTAACCTCAGCCACCTGAGAGATACTTCGGTTTTCTCAAAGACGGTGACAGAGAGGTTTTTGATTACCCAAACTTACCACTACAACTATTCTAGACTATGAAATCTGGCAGGACGATGAGTATAACATCGCTCTAAATTAGTTTTAGAAGTGCACATGTATATGACTCTACCAGAGGATTGTTGTAGTTAGTGGAAGCAGCGGAAGCATAGTGGGCAAGAAGCTTATGTCTATTTATAGACAAAAGTAGGTATTGCGAAGATAGATCATCTATTTTTGGTTTGACAGTCATAGAGTTTGACTTCATCAGAATAAGAGATGAACCTGATAAGAAGGTAGTAAGGAGTGGTGTCCTGGTATTTGGATGACATGCTCTAGATAGGAAGTGATCTTCCTATACTACGATCGGTTATACTGTGGTTGTCACAAGGTGTTTCTCCACATAGGATCTGGATAAAATATTATGGATTCTGGTCGCTAGATCTATAGTTTTAGATCTAGATTTGGGAAGTGTCCCAATTTGGGTACTTTGAAACTATTCTAAACGTGTTTTAGAATGGACGACTCCTGGCGTGGTCATGTACCCGCAGGTGATGGAGTCACCCTCTCTAAAGAGATGTATTCTAGACTGATGAGGAGAAGGATTTGTGTGATTGACATATCATTTGCTTAGGCAATTGAGTCAATCATGAGATGTCAAGTACCACACCAGATTTTGCTTTTGCACCGACTGCAATGAGCATATATTAATCCAATTATGGAGAAAAGTTGGGAAGCTGCTATGAACATAAGTGAATGTTCTTGTTATATGGTAACAGCAGTCTCCTTCGGGAGGCGGTTATTATTTCAGGCTTTCAAGTTGACCTGGATGACAGAGTGACTGTCAAAGTTATAGTTTTCCCTCTTTTGACAGGCAGTATGTTGGACAGGTGGTCCAAGTGGATACTGTGAAAGGCATGGCGCAAGTTTGTTGGATTTGGAGTTCATTTGTTAACTAGGTCCCATCAAATATCCAGACAAATTCTAAGACAGGTTTCACTCATTTTGGGAGATAGTATTTCTCCGCAAAGTTAAGATATAGAGAGATAAAGAAAGAAACATTGGAGCGGATCCACTCACTGAGACTATTTCTCGAACGCAATAGTTTCATAAACGGGCTTTGCAAGACTGATTAGTAGAAAAGTTGGGTGTTCGGTATCACACGGGCTGTGAGTTTGTGACACCGCAATAATTAGCCTTAAGTGTAAGTGGGAGATTGTTGGCTATAATGCCCTCAAGTCAATTATTGTAATCGCAGGCACGCGATTATGATGATTGAGGAAGGACCTATACGGGTAGAACAGTCTTACTCGAGATGATAGTATGCTATCTGGTTTGCCTTTATCATCATGTACATGCATTATATGGTATTACAGATCACTTTTACATGTTGATAGAGCCCATAGGATTCTTGTTTGATTACCAGCATTATGATGGAAATCATATACGTGGGAGTTGGGTGGTCTATAAGCACATCCTTAAATGTCCCTAGTCGAGGGAGTATCGAGACTGGGCATTGATACTCCGGAGTAGAATAGTGTATACTTATCGACACCTCGACGAGGGGCGGTGGCCGGTCTCACAAGCCATTAGTGTCAGTTAGTCACCTAAGATAGTATACAGGTGCTCATTAGGTTATGAGTACACTGGACGGACTCGCCGGGAACATGCTAGTTGGTATTATACCTATTGTCAGATAGCAATTCCCAGGTGACATGTGTACAGGTTAGTCTGTCGACATGAGATCGTCATTTGTCTCGTGTGAGTTCCCACTGTGCTTTGATTACTATCCTACCACGGCTCAAAGAAGTCGTGTAAACAGGTTTTAGTTGGGTACAGTCCCGAGCCACATGGAGGCAATGAGCGGATCGTTGGGGATTCGTCTCTCCCGGTATTGGGGGTTGATGTCGCATTGTGCACGGGTGGACATCACCAAAAATCCTTGGCCAAGGTATTTAATAATTACTAATTTGGATCAGTAGTTTCTCAGTGGGTGATGGGGTTCATACCGACACGAAATATCACGCTATTAGGGGTTTGACTTTATCCACCCCCTAGACTCGATATGCGATACTCTTAGACGAATAGACCGGACTGTATGGATATTGTCACGGACAGGCTCAGTAGGGGTTCAGATGAGTTTTCTCGTCGGCCTTCCTTTCGCTTAATACCTGGGTATCCATTACATAAAGCTAGTGCCGCTGACTTACTTGTGGTTAAACCCACTTCCAGCGTATTGACGAGTCTTTAGAGTCCCACACAGAGGGTTTCCCTGGTTTAGGCGAAACGATGTAGTAGCCGTATTGGATACGTGCAGGATTTCGATCGATTGATTGTACTATGTAACCGGACTTTCGATCGGACGTTTAATAATACTAGCCAACTCGAGTTTGAACCGGATTATTAAATCGGGTATTGATTTAATAATTTACGTATATGTATTTTGATATGTATATTCTATTATTATGTTCTTTATGCTATTCTATCTCTTCGGGTATTCGTATTTTGGTACGAATACAGGTATGTATATACAGTAGAATATAATCCGTATTTTTACAGATAACATTCTAGAAGGTGGACACCTCATTTAGTTTTTATCCATTTATTTATAAATGGAAATGAGGTGGAAATAAAGAGAGGGGAGTGTGGTGAGAGCCATACATGCATAATGTTGCACAAATGAATTATTAATTCATTTGTGCTCACTATTTAAGTATGGTTGCATAAAAAGAAAGGTTTTTACAAAACCAAGCTACTCATTTTCTCTCACTTATGGATGGTTCATTTTTCATTGAGTTGGCTTTCTCACCATCATGCTTCCTCCCCTCTCTTATGTTTTCATGAGTTCCTCCACCTTCATTCTAAAACCTCATCTTACAATCTCATGAGTTGAGAATCAAGAGAGGAGGTGAGATAAATAAACGCATGGATCCATTCACTACATCCTAGGCTTTCTAGATTAGCAACCTAGAATCCCTACTTGCTTCACTTGCTTTCGATGTGGAGCTAGAGCCATAAGCTATATCCCTCGGGTGGATCATCTTCGACGGAGAAAGACCGGCGGCCAAGTTTTTTCGAGCACGCCTCAAGGAGCTAAGGAAGTTGATGGAAGACCGAAGGACTTGGTTCATTCGGTTGTTTCCCCCAATCAGAGCAAAGCTCTGTTTCAAAATTCAAAATTTAAATTGAAGCAACGCTTCAGATTCTGTGCACTGCGCACTGCGCGCCACGTGTCAAACGCAGACGCGCTAGCGCCAGGTGCGCTGTGCCCTAGGCAGCGCACCCCCAATCAGAGTAAAGCTCTGTTTCAAAATTCAAAATTTAAAAGTTGAAGCAACGCTTCAGATCCGGCGCTCTGCGCTGCGCGCCACGTGTTAAACAAAGGTGCGCTAGCGAAGTTGCGCTGCGCTCTGCGCTGCGTGCCACGTGTCAAACAAGGGTGCGCTAGCGCAGTTGCGCTGCGCTCTGCGCTGCGCGCCACGTGTCGAACGTAGGTGCGCTCGCGCAAGGTGCGCCAGCGCTGGAATTAAAATTCCCCCACCGTTAGATCAAAAGATCTACTAATAATAAATTATTAATTAATCAGAACCAAAATTCTGTTATGGAAAGATCTTTCCAATCTTATTAAAACAAGAAAATTATCTTCTGTAAAACAGAAGCTTTAGGATCAAAGATCCAACGGTGGGAAATATTCCCAAATCAATCAGAGAAAGATCTTTTAAAACTGATTCAACAAATCAATTGGTCCTATATAAAGGCCCCTAGACTTCAAGTCTAAAATATACGGAAGAGAGAGAAACCCTCTACAAACTTTAAGAAAACTCAAAGAGAAAGAAAGGCAAGTCTTTAGAAAAAGAAGATCATTTCTTCATCTTCAAGGTAAAGAACTAGTTTTTGAACCACAGAGATGAAATCATCTCGTAAAAAGAAGAACCATCTTCTAAAAAGATCATAGATCTACAAAAGACCAAGGTCTTTGATAAAAAGAAAAAAGATCAAAAGATCTAATTATAAAAAAAACTAAAAGAAGTATTTTACTTCATTCATAGATCTTTGATCTATAAAGGCAGAGCCCTTTTATAAAACAAGAACTTTTTGTTTTCGAATCTTGAGGCAAAGCCTCCTTTGAGAAGAACATAAATTTGTTCTTTGATCCTAAATCTGATCAAATGCGCTTTGTGCTATTAGAAAGTGCCTTGCACTCATGAATTGCGCTCTTGCGCTCATTGGACCGGCGCTCAACGCCAAAACCTGCCACGTGTCAACCAAAGACACTATCAGTGCTTTGCGCTTCTGAAACAGCGCACTACGCTCATGGGCTGGTGCTCAGCGCCAAGCACGCCACGTGTCACTCACTGGCACGCCAACAGACTAGCGCAAAGTGCTCATAAATTAAAAGCGCAATGCGCTAATGAACTAGGGCTTAGCGCTAAGCGCGACACGTGTCCTCTTCGTGTGCGCTACTTGACAGAAGCGCAATGCACTCTTTAACTGGCTTAAAGCGCCTGGCGCGCCACGTGGTGCATTGTCAGAACACAATTTGTTCTGATGAAGACAAAAGATGTCAGAACCCAATGCTTAGCATTATTAAAAGGGGCTGAGCCCAAATAAAGGCTTAATAGCCAGAACAAAAAAATGTTAAACATTTTAATTGGACTTAGCCCAATTCTGGCCATAAGTCTTCAACTTATCTTGAACTGAGCACATCTGCTTTTTCAACCAACTCACCTTGGTTTAAGGCCACATCTCTTCACTCCTTTGATATTTGTCGTTGTAATTCCTCAACGTCTTCAAAGAGGTGACGGGTCCCGACAACCACACATTTCATAGACTATGACGTCTCTAAACATTGGACTGTAGGGTCCTTAAACCCATGGACTATGATGTCCTTAACCTCGACCGTAATGTCTTAAAACTAACACTGGACTGTGAGGTCCTTAACCTCACGGACTATGATGTCCTTAACCTCGACCATGATGTCTTTAAACTAACATCGGACTGTGAGGTCTTTAAACTCACGGACTATGATATCCTTAACCTCGACCGTGATGTATTTAAACTAACATCAGACTGTGGGGTCCTTAAACCAATGGACTATGATGTCCTTAACCTAGACTGTGAGGTCCTTAAACTTACGGACTATGATGTCCTTAACCTCGACCGTGATATCTTTAAACTAATATCGGACTGTGAGGTCTTTAAACTCACGGACTATGATGTCCTTAACCTCGACCGTGATGTCTTTAAACTAATATCGGACTGTGGGGTCCTTAAACCCATGGACTATGATGTCCTTAACCTTGATTGTGAGGTCTTTAAACTCACGGACTATGATGTCCTTAACCTCGACCGTGATGTGTTTAAACTAACATTGGACTGTGGGTTCCCTAAACCCATGGACTATGATGTCCTTAACCTCGACCGTGATGTCTTTAAACTAACATTGGACTGTGGATTCCTTAAACCCACGGACTATGATGTCCTTAACCTTGACCGTGATGTCTTTAAACTAATATTGGACTGAGATGTCCTTAAACTAACGATGGACCGAGACATCCTTAAACTAACAATGGACCATAATGTCCTTAAACTAATTATCGACCGCAATGTCACTAAACTAAACAATAGAGCCCAATTGCTCTCTTGTCGGATCTAAACGATCCCGTTAAGTTGATCTTAGTCTAAAATTAGACTAACGTATCCTTAACAAACGTTTAAGTTGATCTTAGTCTCAAATGAGGCTAACGTATCCTTAAACCCAAACCCCCCAAACCCAAATCTAAGAAAATACGGATTTGGACTAGTCTACGCCCTACGGGCGACAACATAAATTAGTCTCTATATACAATCCACGGGCAACCAAACACTAAACAAACACCTATGACACGAAGTGACCATATGGAGAAGGAGAAAGTTGTTACCGCATCGCGGTAGCGTAATTAATTGCAAGGGTTTGCACCTGCAGGGAAGAGCGTCCCCACAATCAAAAACCCCTCAAACGAGGGGGAATCTGACGAAGTCTGCTACATCGGTCGCATCCGTTTAAAACTTCGATACACGGTGCCATAAATCAACTTGGCATTTTCGGAGAGGTGGATGGATAGCACCAATTAGCATCTACCCCGAAATTCAAGCCAGACGTTCATCGCGTCTTCGCCGCGTCTTTCAAAGGGGAACAGATTCTGGCACGCCCGGTGGGACCTTTTTCTCTTTCCACTCCACACTTCGTGTATCGTGTTCGCGGACGAATCGCGGTTTGCTAATGGTTGCCCTTGGGTTTCGAGATACTAAAATTTGGCGTTTTGCTTGGTACAGAAAGCGAAAGATCGATGGCGTTCACTTGTGCAAAATGTTCTAACTGCAATTGCAACTCACACTCCACCTCATCTGGAGGCATAGCTTATGGGCCCCAAGCGGCTTCCCTGTTCACGATGTCGGTGGAACAGGTCACTCAAGCCATTACTGGATTGTTTTTCGGGACCATGCTCCCGCCAACGAGCTTCACCGTTCCTGTGCCAACGCCGGAAGATCCTTAGAAGTCAGTCTTCGATCGGCTTATAGTTACTGCGGCCCCTCTCAACGGGTCGTCCAGCTCCAGCGCCTCAGTCTTCGCCAGATTGGGCCAAAGTTCCTGTGGGCCCAAGATGAAGCCTGCGATTCAAGAGAAGGTTATTCCGAAGAGGATAGCCATCCCTGCTCCTGAAGTCGTCAAGGTGGCTTCGCCTGCCAAAGGGTCGGTCTTTACAAGACTGACTGTTCTACCTCCCACCCCGGCTCCCGTTCCTGCTCAAAGGTCTGTCTTTGACAGATTGGATACCACTACTCAAAAGTCGTCGGTCTTCAAGAGGCTGGTACCGGCAGCGCCTCACCTGAACAGAGGGCATGACGAAGCCATCCCTATCTCCGAACCAACACCATCAGCTCGACACGCTCGACGTTTCCACTGGCGCCGAGTAAAGAAGGCTGGGGGAAACTCCCCCTCTGGGATAATACCACCAGCTCCAACGGTGGAAGTTAATGTTGTTGTTCCAACCGGGAACAGCTTTGAACTGCTGAACAAGGTGCACAGGAACTTTCCTACCGCCGTGCTGAAGAGATCTCCTCCACCGGTGGAGACTGTCACGGAAAAAAAGCCGGATCAGTCCCCTCCCCTCAATGGCTGTCCTCCAAAGTTTACAAAATCTGGTGACAAGTCTGAGAGTCGGTGGTTGATCAAGACTATCCCTGTCGACAGAAGAAGCTGAAGGTCCGACAGGAAGAAAACCGTCCTGTTAAGCCACAGAAGGCGACGGCTACTTGGGTGCCCACTGCAACGGCCCCCTCAACTTCGACCGCCCATAAGAGAAGAAGGCCGGAGAAAATCCCCATGTCTGCGACAAATGCCAATGGCACTGAGCCTAAACGCCCCAAGTCTGGGGGCATGGTGGTGCATACAGTCTATATGGCATCCGGAAAAAAGGATAGCCGTATCTCTATAGGTCATCGACTGTTTACACGATCAGTGACTAAGGCTCAGGAGCAGCAACAACAAAAGCTCCAAGAGATGTTAACGACTATGGCCGCACTCGCAGGACCGAAACCAAGCCCAGAGGAATCCTCGAAGCAACACCGTGAGGAGGAAACTGATGATGAGTTCCTTCGGAGAATGCTTGAGAAGAAGGACAAAGGGGCCGCAGAACAGGCGGCCAATATAAAGCAAATGGCCCTTCTATTCCAAGATATGGTGGGCATGATGATCCAGCCGGATCCCCCAGCCGAAGATCCTCCAGTAATAATTGAAGATGATAGAGGGAAAACATCAAACTCTCTGCCGGCTCTTTCAGCAGCCAAGAAAGAAACTATTTCCAAGGCCACCTTGGATGACTATATCGCTCAGCAAATACGAGCTCACCAGGCAAATGAAGTAGCTAGTCAAATCGTTAAAACTGGGTGACCATATCCAGGCTGGTATGATCAGATAAAGTACCCGCCGGGCTACACGATCCCCAAATTCCATGTGTACAAAGGTACAGGCAATCCTCATCAACATGTCGCTCAGCTCAGGGCTCTTTGTGGCAACACTGGTGGCGATGACAAACTTTTGCTCCGCCAATTCGTCGGCAGCTTATCGGAGACGGCTTTTGAGTGGTACTCCGAACTTCCAAATGACTCCGTCAAAACTTTCGCAGAGATGGAGTTGTTGTTCACCCAGCGATTCGCAAGTGCCAGTGAACGCACCCGAATAACGGCATTGATCAATACCAGGGTGAAGCCGGGCGAGACGTGGGTTCAGTACGCAATCCGATGGCGGAATCTGTGGTCGAAGTGCGAACAGCACATCGAAGAAGCACCAGCGGTGGGCATGTTCGTGGGCACTCTAGACCCTCATGCAACTATTTCACAGTTCATGATGTTCTTCAAACCGACCACATTCCAGGCTTTAATCGACAAGCTGGCCCAAATGGACCAGATGGGTCATAGACTGTCTCCCCCGAAGCCGGAACCGCGGAACAAAAAGGGTAAAGGGAAGGCGACCTTCGTTGCAAATACCCAACAGCAGCCCAGTGCCCCAAAATTAACGGATCAACTGAAAGAGAGACGGCGCTATTATAATAAGAAATTGAAGCGTCCTTACTCGTTCCCACGGGATAAAATGAAGAGGATATTCGAACTAGCAATGCGCAACAGGCTTATCAATCTGCCAAATCCAAAGCGACCATTGCAACCCGGTGAAGCGAATAACCCCAATTATTGCCCTTACCACCAAACGGTAAGCCATCCAATCGAAAATTGTTTCGTCTTTAAGGGATGGATCGAGGATCGGTACCAATAAGGTAAGTTTGTGTTGTCTGAGAAGTGGAAAGTGAGCCCACCACAACCACATACTCCTAAGAAGACGGACACGCTGGGGGCAACGTGCTCTTTTGTTGAAGAAGCTCCATGGGAGATAGCTCTTTCGGCCAAAACCAAAAGAATGCTGAATGATCTCCAGACATGCCCGGCGATCAGGTGGAAGAATCCGCTGGAACCCCAGATTATCGAAGGAATACTGAAGTCGCGCCCAACTCCAAAGATTGGTGGTGATAGCCAAAGTGCTCACACCCAGCCGTCGAAATCTTCGAAAAAGAAGAAGAAATCCAAAAAGCCTATAAAGCTTGGCGACAAGCACACGGACCTGCAAAAACAGATCGACGCGCTGGAAGAGTATAACCAGAAGGCGCGGACTCCAATCACGCTCCAGGAATTTCTCGGCCACGTTCTTGAAGACGGAAATGATGGAGATGACTCATCAGATGAATCTGAGGATTACATAGCAAGTTTCCATGTGATCTCTCACTCGTCTACAGACGATGAAGAAGCCCTACGCACCAAGAGACTGGGGGCAGGGCCTAAACCGGAACTTCTAGGTCCATCAAACGAAATGATCGATGCATTCCTAAACGAAGCTCTTCTGAAAAGTAAATCTGATCGGGACCGTGAGATGGCCATATTTGAAAAGGCCAAACGCCGGCGACTGGACGAAAGAGTCGAGACACTCCCGCCGAATCAAGGGACATCCGTCGTGAATAAAAAAACAAGTGCAAGATGAGGAAAAGGTTTGCTAAAGCCATATCAATGGGAATGAAGCTGCCATCCTCCGAAGCGAATGCCCCTGGTGAAGCAGAAACACATCCTAGTTACTGCTCATATCATCGAAAGATTTCGCACCCCGCCGAAGAATGCGACACTTTTAAAAGATGGTGGCAGGGATATGTTGCTCACCGACAACATTTTAAGCGAGTGAAATGCAAAACTCGTCGGGAGCAAAGAAATACGAACGAGGAGCATAAAGGAACTACCAGCAACTGTCGCGTGGTCAATGCTAAGGGATCGCAAGTTCTCACCTTCAGAAGTGACTCTGACAAAAAATGGCTCTTGGTCCTCTCTTTAAAAAGTCCACCTCGGGAAAAGTGGAGGAACCAAAGACCTGTGAAAATATTCAGCTACGCAATCGTACGCTGCCCGAAAAGAATCTCGGACCTACAAACAGAAAAGATAAGGGAAAATAAAAGGTCCCTAAGGATATCATCCTTGATGACCAAGCCGTCGAGAAGCTGACAGCCAAGGACCCGCCAAGGAAGAGTAAGGTGAACTACAATGTTCTCGCACACTTGAGGAAGATACCCTCGCAACTCAGTATTCTCGATGCCCTTCTGCTGTCCAAAGAGGAGGGATTCTTTAATCAAGGCATTATAAGAACCCGAGCAATTCCAAGCTTTCCTCGCTGAAGAAAAGATGAAGGACGAGCTGGAAGAAGTACACACAGCCGATATCACCTTCGGCGATGAAGATCTCCTCCTTGGGACATACGAGCACAACCGTCCCCTATATGTCTCTGGATACTGTCATGACATCAAGATAGGTAAAATCCTGGTCGACAATAGGTCTTCCGTCAACATCCTCAACGTAAGAGTATTGAAGGAAATCTGCATGAGCGTTCAACACCTCGCTCGGGATAAGATCACCATCTCCAGGTTCGACTCTCAGTCATCACGGACGCTTGGGTCTGTGATACTGACCTTACATTTCGGGCTACTTGTCACGCATATTAAATTTCATGTCATCGACGCTAAGACCTGCTATAACGCTTTGCTTGGCCGGCCTTGGTTACACGAGTACAACATCATCCCTTCTACACAACACCAGTGTATAAAGTATTTCAAGGATGGTCTCGAGTATACTGTGACAGGAGAGCTAAACCCATTCTCCGTGAACGAGGTCCGGAAATACGAAGATGCAAAATACTTCTTGCCAGATTTCGAGGACACGGAGAGATGTCACAAACCGGAGAATAAAACTTCCCTACCATTCCGGTCTTCGGGAGTGATACCAAGGAGGAAGAAGAGATGGTTTATTTAGGTCCGCCCCAGTGCAACAAACCAGGACCGTCCGCTCCTATGTTGATCTTTGGCAGTGACTCGGAAAATGAGGTACATGCTATATTCTCTGCCCGGCCATCCATACAAACATTCGCTGATGAAGAGCAAAGTTTGCAAGTTGCCATGGTTCTGCCCAAGCATCATAAAGAACTAGACGCGCTTGATACCTACAGTGTGGAAGAGCTGCAGATGTTCTATGTCCCTCCCAGGCGAGAAGGTGAAAAGGCAATCCTATTCTACCGATCCAGAGAAACCAAAGTGGAGGAAGAAATCTGGCACGGCGCGGATTCTACACTTAATAGGCTCCAGCCCATCCGTTTGCCCAGATATTACACGAATGGACTAAAAAAGTTGTTAAGGCGCCAAGGCGTACCTTTCAAACAGACCGCTCGAAAAGCTAAGTTCTATTACAGGATCTGGAACATCCCTGGAACTCGGCGGAAATTGCCCAACGGGAAGATGGAAACGACCGGGCTTGGATATATTCAATCCAAGAAACGGGAGTTACTCCGTGACTGTTACGTCATACATGACTTTGATGAAGAAGGAGATACTCTGTGGGATGATGCTGACCCTGAACCAGAAAGGGCTCCCGCCGTGAAAATGCCCGGTCCGTCGTTCGAAGAACAAATGGACAAGATTATAAGGGAAGCGGGTCAAAAGGTTCGAGATGACCATAATCGCGAAATGTCCATCTACGAGAAAGCCAGGACGCAACGCATTTTTCAACAGGCTACGAAAGATGAAAATGCTCCTCTCTGTCAACCCGTTGTACAAAAGGCCCGACGCAGAGGCAGAAACAAACCAAAGAACGGGAAAGGCGTTCGACAGTGACAAACAAAGCGGGTCCAAGAAGCCACGCGGTCAGGAATCGAGCAGCCCAGATTCTTCTTTTATGAAAGAGATGGGTCGAGCATATTCTTTTCCCCAAGACAAGACAAAGAAAATACTTGATCTTGCCATAAAACATCAATTGATTACACTCCCGGAGTCCAAGCACCCCGAGCAAGCAGGCGAGGTCTCTCATCCGGACTATTGTTCCTATCATAGGACAATAGGACATCCTATTGAAGACTCCTTCACCTTCAAGAACAGGGTCGAAGATCAATATCAGCGAGGCAGGTTCGCTCTATTCAGCAGCTGGAGGGTAACCCCGCCGTAGAAGCATGAACCCAAATACACGAGGGTAGAACCAGATCCACATCGGTCTTGGAAGCGAGCTCGTACGTGTCACGTGATAATGTTATCAGAAGAAGAGCCCGAGAATATGGATAACCTCCCCTGGTGCTTTGAAAATGATGATAACGAGGTGATCTCAGAGTTTCCGCCGGCACCGAAAGAGCTGGAAGATGGAATACATACTACTGCAGACGATCTCAAGAAAATTGATTTGGGGACGACAAGTAATCTGAGGCCGACATTCATCAGTGAGTTGCTGTCTGAAGAAAGGGTAGCTACACTAAAAGATGTGCTTATGCAGCATAAGGATTGTTTCGCATGGAACTATTCCGAGATGCCAGGACTAGATCCAAAGATTGATGTCCACAAACTGGAAATATCCCCAGACGTCAAGCCATTCAAACAAGCACCGAGAAAAATGAGGCTCGAGCTTGAGATGAGCATCAACGCCGAGGTCAAGAAGCTGATCGACTCTGGCTTCATCCAAAAGGTGCAGTATCCTGACTGGATCGCCAACATCGTCCTGGTGATGAAGAAAAATGGGACAGTGCGGATATGTGTGGACTTTTGGGATCTCAATAAGGCCTGCCTGAAAGACGACTTTCCAGTACCGGTCACCGAGCTAATGATAGACAATACGTCCACTCACGAAGTTTTCTCCTTCATGGACAGCTCGTCAGGATATAATCAGATAAAGATGCATCCCGAGGACCAGAAGCTTACCGCTTTCCAGACCCCTTTGGGTATATTCTGTTACAAGGTGACGCCCTTCGGTCTAAAGAATGCCGGTGCCACTTATCAGAGGGCCATGACGAAAATCTTCGATGACCTCATACGTGAAATCGTCGAATGCTATATCGACGACCTCATGGTGAAAAGCAAATCATACAAGAAACATCTAGAGCATCTGAGAATCGTGTTTCAACACCTTCGGCAATACAACTTAAAGATGAACCCTCTTAAATGCGCATTCGGAGTTTCCTCGGGCAAATTCCTAGGATTCATCGTCCGACACTGAGGCATCGAGATAGATTCGTTAAAGATTAAGGCGATCATGGAAATGCCTCCACCAAGCACTCTCAAACAATTGCGGTCTCTCCAAGGAAAGCTCGCGTATATCCGGTGATTTATAGCCAATCTCTCAGGCAAGTGTCGTCCTTACAGCTACCTGATGAAGAAAGGAACCCCTTTCGTCTGGGATCGCAAATGCCAAAATGCACTGGACGAAATCAAGCAATACCTGCAGAACCCGCCAGTGCTGGCTGCTCCGGTCAAGGGAAAGCCTTTCATTCTGTATACAACCACCCTTGAAGGTTTTTTAGGCGCATTATGGGCACAAGAGAATGACCAAGGGAAAGAAAGAGGTCTCTACTATTTGAGCCGAGTTCTACTGGGGGCAGAAAACAATTATTCTCCCTTCGAAAAACACTACCTGGCATTGATCTTTGCAATAACGAAGCTCAGGCACTATGCGTTGGCGCATGAAGTCCGTCTCATATCGAAGGTGGATCCTCTCAAATATTTGATGTCAAAGGCCATATTGACGGGGCGGCTCGCTAAGTGGGCCTTGACCTTGATGGAGTTCTCAATAACTTATCAGCCTCTTAAGGCAATGAAAGGCCAGGCCATCGCCGACTTCCTTGCTGAGCATCCGATACCTGCTGATTCTCCTCTGAATTACGAACTGCCAGATGAACATGCGTTTGACACAATCGATGGGGATGATACCCGGTGGGAACTTTACTTCGATGGAGCATCCTCCATGAAGAAGCGCAAACAAAATACCCCCATAATCAAATCAGGGGTAGGCCTCATCTTCGTAACTCCCCAAGGAGGGATAATGCGCTTTGCTTTCTCCTTAACAGAGCCGAGGACAAACAATGAAGCCGAGTATGAAGCTTTGATAGCGGATATCGAGATCGCTATCGACATGGGGATTGAGAACATCCTCATATACGGAGACTCCCAACTGGTCGTTAGTCAAGTAAACGGCGACTATCAAACGTGCAAACCCGAACTGGTGAAGTACGGCGAGAGAGTACAGCAACTACTGACTCAAATTCATTCCTACACCCTCGAAAGCATACTGCGTGCGGAATATAGCAAAGCGGATGCATTAACCAAGCTTGCTAAAGAATTGGCCGATGAGAACCTCGATGACGTGAGGATCGTTGTAAAAAGCCGTCGGGTCCTCGCACCGGCAGAAATATTTCCAGAGTCGTCCGAGGAAAAAGGAACGACCGAGAAAACGGCCAGGCAAATAAAAGACCAGGAATAGGCTGAGAATTGGAGATAAGTCTTTATAGACTACTTTAAATCCCGTCGAACACCTGAAGATGCGTCCTTAAAACATCAGTTCATGAAGCGAGCTCTATCTTTTGCCTTCGTCAATGATACTCTGTACAAGAGGTCATTTGATTCTCTGTGGTTAAGATGCCTGGGACCTGAAGAGGCAAAGAGAGTCGTCCAAGAAACTCGCGATGAACTCTGCGGTTCTCACCAAGCCGGGCCGAAGATGAAACTGAAAATCAAAAGGATGGGTTATTATTGGCCCACGATGATCCAGGACTATCTCGAGTATGCGAAGCAATGCCACTCGTGTCAGATTCACGGGGACTTCATCCATCAGCATCCAAATCCACTACATCCAACAGTGGCTAGCTGGCCGTTCGAAATGTGGGGAACTGACATAATCGGCCCCATCGAACCAGCGTCGTCCATAGGACATCGATTCATTTTGGCGACAACTGATTACTTCTCCAAATGGGCAGAAGCAGTACCACTGAGGGAAGTGAAGACGGAGAATATCCTCCATTTCTTCAAGACACACGTCATTTATCGGTTTGGCACTCCGCGACGGATCATCTCCGATAACGGGCCAGCCTACAGAAGCCACAAGATCAGCCGCTTCGCACAACAATACAACATAGACTGGAGACACTCATCGGTCTATAATCCTCGAGCTAACGGTCGAGCTAAGGCTTTTAACAAGACATTAACGAAGATTGTAAAGAAGACGGTGTCTCGAAATAAAAAGGACTGGCACGAGAGACTGCATGAAGCTCTCT
Organism: Agapanthus africanus; assembly: GCA_030015575.1. Classification (NCBI taxonomy): domain Eukaryota; kingdom Viridiplantae; phylum Streptophyta; class Magnoliopsida; order Asparagales; family Amaryllidaceae; genus Agapanthus; species Agapanthus africanus. Next base: position 1,009,333,607 of record CM057337.1, on the reverse strand, counting down.
GGGCGTTTCGAACTATATTCAAAACGGCCACGAACACAATGCCGTATGCATTGATATTCGGTACAGAAGCAGTACTTCACCTCGAGATAGAGCTACCCTCTCTACGAGTGGTAGTTCACTACGAGCTAATGGACGAAGAGAATGCTCACCTTCGGCTGGAGGAGCTCGACGCCCTTGATGAAACTCGGCTCATGGCGCAGCAAAATCTGGAAGCTTATAAAGCAAAGATGACGCGCTCATATGAGAAATTTACTAGACCGAGAACATTCCGCCAAGGCGAACTCGTGCTAGTGGTCAAAAGACCTACGATCCCCAATCGTGCTAAACGAGGGAAATTCGAGCCGAATTATGAAGGCCCGTATATTATAGACAAGGTCTACCAGGTGGGGCCTATCTACTCATGGACATGCATGTGAAAGACCTTTCAGGCCAATAAACGGTCGCTTCCTGAAGAAATATTACGCTTGACGAGTCATGGCCTAGGTCAATGATAGATGACGACGACTATGTCCGCTCGCTATCTTCCTAAGCCCAAACTCTATAAGTAGTAGCTGGCTTATTGGACCGAAACGTCCTTAAACTAACAATGGACCGAAACGTCCTTAAACTAACAACGGACCGGAACGTCCTTAAACTAACAACGGACCGAAATGTCCCTAAACTAATGATGGACCAGTATGTCCTAAAACTAACTGTTGACCGAGACGTCGATAAACTACGATGGATTGCGGCGTCCCAAAGCTGATACAAAAAAAAGAGAATAAAAAAAAGGAGAGGGAAAAAAAAAAAGAAAAACGGTACGTCCATGAGCAAAATGGACACGGATGAAAACCTGAAAGGGCTCCGTGAATAAAAATAGCAGGGCTACCGGCGAGTTTTTTGAAAACCCAAAAGAGCGTAGCCTCATTAAAATAAAAAGAAAAAGAAAAGAAAAAGAAATGGTATGTCTATAAGCAAAATGGGCATGGATGAAAACCCGAAAGGGCTCCGTGAGTAAAAACAGCAGGGCTACCGGCGAGTTTTGTGAAAACCCGAAAGGGCGCAATCTTGTTAAAAGACACTTGCAAGGTCCTCTCGACTTTGTAAGGAGAAACCACCTGCGTGAGATCCTTACGACTCACAAGGGAGCAACACACTTAGGAATCCTCACGATTCCTAAGGAGAAATTACACTTGCGAGATCCTCACAACTCGTAAGGAGAATCCTCTCATGAGACCCTCACGGCTCGTAAGATTTGAAAGTCTTAAGCTATAGGGATCTGAACCTGTTCTTAAGCAGCCCCCACAACCTCCAATACTTCCCTACAAGAAGCTCAATATTGACCCTTGTATACAATCCACGGGCGCAAATAAACATTTCCCTAACAAAGTCCCACCACGACCAGGGATATGTCCACACGGTGAACAACCCTTATAAGTCCTCTCGATTTATAAGGAGAAAGCACTCTTGTGAGATCCTTATGACTTATAAGAGACCATACACTTAGGGATCCCCATGATCCCTAAGGAGAAAACGCACCTACGAGATCCTCATGACTTGTAGGGAGAAATACCTTTATGAGACCCTTACGGCTCATGAAGTTAAAAGCCTTAGTCGACAGGATCTTAATCCTGTTTACTAAGCCACCTTTGTCCGACATCGACAGAGGCAAATGATGATTCGCTCCTGGCAATATCCCAGTTGTAGCAGTGCTGATGCCGAAAATCGATGTCTAATTCCAAGCTTGCAAGCGAAAAGCCAGCAAGCCACACATGCATATGAAATAGCCGAAATGATGGGGCAACTTGCAAACAAAATCAGCAAGTAAAAACATATGCATGCGAAATAACCGAAATGATTGGGCACCGCGCAAAATAGCCGAAATGATTGGGCAATCGTGACCTTCGCGATATAAAAGCTGAAATGATAGAGCATCACGGAAAGAAATAAAAAAAACGAAATGAAATTTATGCCCTACAGGTGATATCGCATCAATCCCTGTATACAATCCAGGGGTGCAAACAAAGAAGGAATCACACCTTTCCTCCCCAGGTTTCATCAGAAAAAGAAGCCAAATCTCAACGGTTCACAGATAGCCTGGAGATCATCTCGACATTCGTCTCATTACAACAGAAACAATAAAGCGAAACAGCAGCAACCCCCAGTTCCATGACTCGGCGGAGCACAGATTACCGAGAGTCAAACCCTGACTCCGTGAAATGCGGATAAAGTCAAACCTTCCTGGCTACGTGGAACGTAGCTTATGTCAATCCTGACCCCGTGGGAAACGTCCAGAGCGGATCCCGGTCCTCGCAGAGCACGGCAATGACCCCGTGTAAAGCATCCAGAGTAGAGCCTGGTCCTTGCCGAACACGGCAGTGAACCCGTGGGAAGCATCCAGAGCAAAATTCCTGGCTACGTGGAACACGGCTTATGTCAATCCTGACCCCGTGGGAAACATCCAGAGCGGATCCTGGTCCGCGCCGAACACGGCAGTGAATCCGTGGGAAGCATCCAGAGCAAAATTCCTGGCTACGTGGAACGCGGCTTATGTCAATCCTGACCCCGTGGGAAACGTCCATAGCGGATCCTGGTCCTCGCAGAGCACGGCAATGACCCCGTGTGAAGCATCCAGAGCGGAGCCTGGTCCTCGCCGAACATGGCAGTGAACCCGTGGGAAGCATCCAGAGAAAAATTCCTGGCTACGTGGAACGCGGCTTATGTCAATCCTGACCCTGTGGGAAACGTCCAGAGCGGATCCTGGTCCTCGCCGAACACGGTAGTGAACCCGTAGGAAGCATCCAGAGCAAAATTCCTGGCTACATGGAACGCGGCTTATGTCAATCCTGACCCCGTGGGAAACATCCAGAGCGGATCCTGGTCCTCGCAGAGCACGGCAATGACCCCATGTGAAGCATCCAGAGCGGAGCCTGGTCCTCGCCGAACACGGTAGTGAACCCGTGGGAAGCATCCAGAGCAAAATTCCTGGTCACGTGGAACGCGGATAATGTCAACCCTGACCCCGTGTGAAGCATCCAGAGCGGAGCCCGGTCCTCGCCGAACACGGCAGTGAACCTGTGGGAAGCATCTAGAGAAAAATTCCTGGCTACGTGGAACGCGGCTTATGTCAATCCTGACCCCGTGGGAAACGTCCAGAGCAGATCCTGGTCCTCGCAGAGCATGGTAATGACCCCGTGTGAAGCATCCAGAGCGGAGCCTGGTCCTCGCCGAACACGACAGTGAACCCGTGGGAAGCATCCAGAGCAAAATTCCTGGCTACGTGGAACACGGCTTATGTTAATCATGACCCTGTGGGAAACATCCAGAGCGGATCCTGGTCCTCGCCGAACACGGCAGTGAACCCGTAGGAAGCATCCAGAGCAAAATTCCTGGCTATGTGGAACGCGGCTTATGTCAATCATGACCCCATGGGAAACGTCCAGAGTGGATCCTGGTCCTCGCAAAGCACGGCAATGACCCCGTGTGAAGCATCCAGAGCGGAGTCTGGTCCTTGCCGAACACGGCAGTGAACCCGTGGGAAGCATCCAGAGCAAAATTCCTGGCTACGTGGAACGCGGCTTATGTCAATCCTGACCCCGTGGGAAACGTCCAGAGCGGATCCTGGTCCTCGCCGAACACGGCAGTGAACCCGTGGGAAGAATCCAGAGCAAAATTCCTGATCACGTGGAATGCGGATAATGTCACCCCTGACCCCGTGTGAAGTATCCAGAGCGGAGCCTAGTCCTCGCCGAACACGGCAGTGAACTCATGGGAAGCATCCAGAGCAAAATTCTTGGCTATGTGGAACGCGGCTTATATCAATCCTGACCCCATGGGAAACGTCCAGAGTGGATCCTGGTCCTCGCAGAGCACGGCAATGACCCCGTATGAAGCATCTAGAACGGAGCCTGGTCCTCACCGAACACGGCAGTGAACCCGTGGGAAGCATCCAGAGCAAAATTCCTGGCTAAGTGGAATGCGGCTTATGTCAATCCTGACCCCGTGGGAAATGTCCAGAGTGGATCCTGGTCCTCGCCGAACACGGTAGTGAACCCGTGGGAAGCATCCAGAGCAAAATTCCTGGCTACGTGGAATGCGGCTTATGTCAATCCTGACCCCGTGGGAAACGTCCAGAGCGGATCCTGGTCCTCGCCGAACACGGCAGTGAACCCGTGGGAAGCATCCAGAGCAAAATTCCCAGTCATGTGGAACGTGGATAATGTCAACCCTGAACCCGTGGGAAACGTCCAGAGCGGAGCCTGGTCCTCGCAGAACACGGTAGTGAACCCGTGCAAAGCATCCAGAGTAACTCCTGACTCCGTGAAATGCGGATAAGGGCAACTTCACCCATCACTTGCGGTTCCTCACGACTCGTAAAGGAGTAAATTCTCTTGTGAGATCCTTACGAATTTCAAGAGAAAACACACGTAGTAATCCTCACGATTCCTAAGGAGAAAATACACCTACGAGATCCTCACGACTCGTACGGAAAAAAATCTTTATGAGACCCTCACGGCTCATAAAGTTGAAAAGTCTTAGGTGACAGATCCTAACCCTATTTTCTAAGCCATCACCACCCTACAAAGAGCCCAAGATTGACAACTATATACTATCTACAGACCGCACTTGCTAAAATCACATGGCAACAACACAGTAAGGAGAAGAAAGCAACAGTATAACAAAAAATGTGTATCTTTTATTCATGAATTCGATTGAATACAAGGCAAATCGTATAAAAGAATAAAAAATGGATACATGTTGTTCAAAGATTACAAGTGTTCAATCTATACAAAAGCAGCTATTGGGAGGGAGGCGCCTTCAATAGACCAGCTAGCTGCTCGCGCACTCCTCTCAACTCTTCCTCACAATTAGCCGCCGCGGCCAACTCTGCTTCAATGTGGGCCCACTGCTGCAAAAAGGATGAGAGTTTCTGATCAACTTCCTGCTGGGCAGCCTCCTGACTCTGCGCAACCTGCTCATTAAGATCAAGCTTCTTCCTCAACACCAGCCTTTCAGAAATACATCGTTGAAGGTTTTCAAAAATGGTGTTCAGCTGGACAGCATTAGCTGCAATCTCAGCGCGCAGTTGAGCAGATTCGGCAGAAGTCGCCTCACGTTCCTTTCGCTTAAGGGTTGCCTCTCGTTCGAAATGGCTAAGGAACGGAACACTCTGCTCAAGCCATGCGGCCTGCTGGGAGTTCAAAGCCTGAGTCTCAGAAGCAGGACGCATAAGCTCAAGCTCATGCAGACAGGCCTCAATCTTCCTGCAATGATTAACCCAAGACTCGACGACGCCTTCATTATGAAAATTCACAAGCGTCGCCAGCATTGGATTGACCTCGGCAGCAAAATCTGTGGCAGATGTAGGAGCCTCCGCGTCAAGCACCTCGACGTATTCGCTCAGCATACGCAGACTGGTCACAGAACCTTTTGAAGATGGACGTCTGGAAAAGGGCCATGCCGGCATCATAATGCGAGACTCGAAAGAGGCCGGAGTCGAAGCGACCGCTGCAAAACAAATCACAATTAGATGACGGTTCAAGAAGTATAAGAGGTTCGTGAACAATGGGATTTACTATACCATCTGCAGCAGGTGGCAAAGCCGAAAGGACCAGTGGCGCAACTGCTCTCTTATCTCTTCCTTCAATCTGTAGTACTGCAATCAAGGCAAAGAAGAATCAGAAATGATTTCACTGTTGGTAAAAGAAAGAACATTAACTGAAGGCTGTATTCACCAGCGCCTCTGGATGAAGCAATCTCCGACGGGAAGGAGAAGTGGGGGTGCAGCACCTGGTACAGGTGGTCAAAAAGGACTCCTATAAAGACGCAATAATGCAACGTCAGTACATAAATTATAAAGCCTAGAGATAAGACTAATGGGTCACAAATCCATACCTTCCAGCATCTGAGACGGTGCGAGAGAAGGTAAAGAGGTGGTCACCGTCAGGGCGGTAACTGACGGTGCTGCCTCGGGTAGCGCAACATCAGCACTAGCCGCACCTGCATTAGAAACAAGATAAATCCTGTCAGGAAAGATTGAAAAAGAAGGGCGGTGACCTAAAATCTACCTAATGAGTCGCTAACCGGAACCGTGACGAGGGCGTCACTTGATACAACAACGGCGTCTCCCTCCTCCATCGGGATGGTCTCACCTCCCGTCGCCTCATCCCCTGACTCCACGAGAGCCGTCGTCACGCTTGCAACGCCAGGAGACGGCAAAGAACCGTAGGTGGGAAGAGCGATGATCGGGGCGGTGCCCGACTTTTGAGAGAGCAGCCACCTCGGGCCCAGCAATTGTACCCATTTTGCTCGCCACTATCTCGGGCTCAGTAATTGTAGCCGTCTCATCCACCGCCGCCTTAGGCTCGGCCGTGGTAGCCGTCTCACCCGCCGCCGCCTCGGGCTCGGTAATGGTAGCTATCTCGGGCATAGCAATCGTGACTGTCTCGTCAGCCACTACCTCGAGCCCGGCAATTGCGGCCACATCGCCTATCGCCGCCCCGGGTGCGGCAATAGCAGCTACCTCCTCCACCGCTACCTCAGGCTCGGCGTTTGCCGCCACTTCTTCTGTAAGGCTCGGCCCTTCAAAATAAGATATATGAGAACTGATAATTCAAAATTTTGACAACGGAACCTCAAGGCACATTACCTGGAGTTGATTTACCGTTTGCTTCCCGAGCCGCACGTGCCGCCCGTCTGTTGACAGTAGACAAGGCAACCGGAGACTCCTCTGAAGGAGTAGCAGCAGGGGTAGCGGCGTTCGAACCCGCTCCCGCAGCTAAAGCAGCATTACGCTCCCTTGCTGTGCGCCTCCGGCTCTTCCTTTCCTCCCGGGCCGTCAACACAGACCTTCTAGAAGCCTTTTTCAACAGGACGTCATCGTCCGCATCCAGGGTTACCTCTGGGGCCGTCGAGGCTTCCGTCATTGGTTGTTTAAGTAAGGCCTCTTTCGGCAGTGCCAAAGAGGTCGGGACTTCGGTAGCTGGCCCGGGAAGAATTTCTGCATCAGCTTGCGGGATCGGCATTGTGGTCCCTGCGATAAGACAAAGAAAGGGTCAGATTACTCATAAGAAACGGGAGCAGGAACATGGTGAACCAAAATGTACCGATGCCTAAGGATGCTCGAAGTCGTTCCTCTTCCTCAAAAGTCTTGAGAGAAGCAGCGAGAGCTTCTTCGGTAGAAATGCATGTTAAAGAAGAAAAAACGTCGGTCAAAATACGATAATAGAAATACGATGCAATGGCGGAAAATACAGCTAATGAGTACCTGATCGTGCGAGGATAGCCAACCCCTCTTCGTGGCTGGCCAATTGTTTAGAAGCCGCAATGGCAGCTGCTAGATCAGTATCGTCTGGCGGCATGAATAAGCCCTCGTTTGTCCCATACTCGCTCAGGCCATCGTCGTAAGGAGCGTGAGGCTCCTGTCCAAGTACAACGTCGGGAGAAAAGATTGACTTATTTTTCTTTTGTTAGCGAGCTCCGGTCGCAGCCAGCACCAGCTCGCGCTTCGTGGGCACTTTGGGATGGCGAGTCCCGATATCCGAGCCCATGCCAGATTCGGGTGAAGCTACATTTACCGTCTCCATGGGAGCACGGGGCACCGATGGCAGATCCACCATCTCTACAAGAGCATGGGGCAATCCACGTGTGGGGCTTAGCACACTTGGAGGCTCAACTGCAGCAACCTCTCTTAGCGGAGGGGGTACAGCGATCCGTCGCTTTAAAGGGACATTGCGATCGCTGGCAGGGAGCGCACTCTTGCGATCGAGCAGCAGCCACCTCTCTTTCCTGATAATAGCGCCCATCGCGTGTTGATACCAGGCCCCGTGTACGTTAAGGGCCCTCGGAATGCAACTCGGCTCACTAATAAAGAAGTGGGAGCCCGTGTTTAAACACATAAAGTGATGCAGCGCACCCCGTATTCCCTCTTTGGTGGCAGCAGGTTCTTCCAAGAACGCCTCCAGTGGAACCCCCTGGTTATAACTCAGCTGCTGGGAAAAATGATGGGGTTGTATCTCATAAAAAGCGCCGCATCATTTTTCCTGAATACGAGGAAGCCCGGCCTGATGGAGTATAGATGTAGAATCTCCCGGGATTTCAACACGGAAGCCCCGTCCTTAAAAACGTCGCGCAATGCCAGCACCGTCTTGGAAGTTTCCTGGCCGATCGTCAGGACTTTGTCCGTAAAAGACATACCAGCTCCGACCGTGCGCGGACGAAGAAGCAAGCCCCTAGCTTCTCGCTGAGACGGATTCACGATATAAGCATCAACCAGCCGCATAATTCTTGGGAATTTGCATTTCTCGAAAAACGAGGGTCTCTTGTGGATGCCAAAGACTCCGATCACGTGCATCTCCATCCACGAAGTAAAATAGTGCATCGGGAAGTTGGCGGCATGCACCCCCGGTTCAGTTGTATCCGCCGCCATGCTAAGACCATGGTACAGGTGGGCTAACCCAGCAATCCCAATGGCCACTTGTATCCCGGCAACCATTTGATGCGCTGGGTAGAAGACGGATGGCCTTATATAGCGAGGGTGCATAGGGAGCGCGAACCAGCACAACCACAGCCCAAGAAACCCAAGGAAGAAAGCCTCCTCGTCAATGCCCGGAGCGACGATTTCTGACAGAGGAATGATCGCGGCTTCAGGAAGAAAAAAGCCCTTATGATCATCTTCCAGTACTGGTCGACGGTCCAAGCCAAAGACGAAGGGCTCGTCGAGCTTAGCAAATTTTTCGCTTCGTTGCGATAGAATCTCCGGGTGAAGAAACCGGGCAATGAAGTCTGCGAAACTAACCCCCCCCCCCCCGGCCTCCGGATTCCAAGAAGAGGCTCCCGGACATGTTCAGCACCTTTATCAGGCTAAACTGGTGCTGAATGGCGTTCTCCGGCGTTACGCCCATCACCACCGGCTTGGTGGCAAAAACGTATTCATCTGGAGGAAGCAGCTCCTCATAGTGCTCCCCCCTAACCGGCAGATCGGAAATCTCAACAAATTCTTCTAAGGAGATGGAGACTTCTCTGTCCAGTAGAACAAAGGTATGGGTTTGGATGTTCCATTGCTCCAAGAACGCTTTAATCCATCATGTCGGAGGAGCGGAATATTGGAACAACGAAGCATAAACCGCAGGATATAGGCCGAGCTTCAGCAGTTGCGTTTTCTTCGCAGACAAAATGTACCTGGCCCACTGCAAATACCCGGCCGAATGTCGGGGAGTCAACCCGATATTGTAGGGTTGTCCCCAAGGGCACGACTCGCCCTGGCATATGCGCCGCCCCAAAGTATCCAAAGCTGTCGGCAGCTGCATGGGTATGGCGGCAATCGAAGGTTGAAGAAGACCCTCCGAAGTCCAATTGACAACCTCCACGGCATAGTTCACCGGGGGTGCATCTGCATACGAAATCGACAAGATCGGCTCCGACGGCGTCGCGCAAGAGAAGCTTTGACGACATTTGATAATCTGGTCATACCACCTACCCCATAGGTGAAGGTTTTTGTGTTCCGGGTCATAGTCTCTGATGAGCGCGAAAACCTCCCGGTCCATAGGTGCTTCAGGAAATCCTCCGTCTGAACGAAAAAATGGGAAAGAGAGATCGGAAGACATGTCGCCTGTGAGAAAGGAGAGAATTCAATTGTCAGTACTATAATTTAATTTTAAAATTCTGACACTCGGTACTTTAAAATTTGTACCACGCTGCAATGCAGTGGAAAGAGGACCAAAGGGGACCTACAAAATCCAGATGACAATACATCAATTAATAAAACAGCCTCATCATTGGATGAGACTGTTAATTAATGAGGAGATCCTCAAGGAAATTCTCATTGAATGAGAAATCTCTCGGGAAAAGAAGAAAATCTCCCTTTGAGAGAAAGCTCTATAACAGAGTGACACTTGTCAAACTCTGGTCATGAAGGAATAAAATTCCTTAAAGAGTCTGGCTCTGTAATGATGATGGAAAATCCATCAAAATTAATTAAAATTAATTTTTTAGAATTAAAAATTCTGGGATCTTCAAGATCCATGAAAAAACTCTTAAGAGTTCTTCATCAAAGATCAAAAGATCCACATATTATCAAAGAGTAGAGCTCTTATTCATGGGATAAGAAATCCCAAGAAAAGATCTCTTTAGATCTATGGGTTCATGAGAGCAAGGCTCTATTAATGAAACATTAATGAAACCCTAAAAAGGTTTTCTTTATATCAAAGATCTATGAAGAGCAAGGCTCTGTTAATGGGTAAAAACCCTAATTTATTAAAAAAAATTAATTTTACCTAAGTTTGGAAAGAGTTCTGACTCTTGAAAATTCTTAAACAGAAGAGCAAGGCTCTGAATGAAAATTCTCAAGAAGAAGATGGAAATCATCTAAGGGACCAAAGGTCCTATTTATAGGTATTGAACCGCCTCTTCAACTTCTGAGTTGATCCAAGGGCTCAGATGCTGCCACCGCTGCACTCACGTGTGCGCCACGTGAGCGCAACGGTGGGGGGCATTCGTTTCCTCCAATCAGAGCAAAACTCTATTTCAAAATTCAAAATTTAAATTGAAGCAACGCTTCAGATTCTGTGCACTGCGCGCTGCGCGCCACGTGTCAAACGCAGACGCGCTAGCGCCAGGTGCACTGCGCCCTAGAGAGCGCACCCCCAATCAGAGCAAAGCTCTGTTTTAAAATTCAAAATTTAAAAGTTGAAGCAGCGCTTCAGATCCGACGCTCTGTGCTGCGCGCCACGTGTTAAACAAAGGTGCGCTAGCGAAGTTGCGATGCGCTCTGTGCTACGTGCCACGTGTCAAACACGGGTGCGCTAGCACAGTTGCGCTCTGCGCTGCGCACCACGTGTCGAACGTAGGTGCGCTCGCGCAAAGTGCGCCAGCGCTGGAATTAAAATTCCCCCACCGTTAGATCAAAATATCTACTAATAATAAATTATTGATTAATCAGAACTAAAATTCTGTTATGAAAAGATCTTTCCATTCTTATCAAAATAAGAAGATTATCTTCTGTAAAACAGAAGCCTTAGGATCAAAGATCCAACGGTGGGAAATATTCCCAAATCAATCAGAGAAAGATCTCTTAAAACTGATTCAACAAATCAATTGGCCCTATATAAAGGCCCCTAGACTTCAAGTCTAAAATATACAGAAGAGAGAGAAAACCCTCTGCAAACTTTGAGAAAACTCAAAGAGAAAGAAAGGAAAGCCTTTAGAAAAAGAAGATCATTTCTTCATTTTCAAGGTAAAGAACTAGTTCTTGAACCACAGAGATGAAATCTTCTCGTAAAAAGAAGAACCATCTTCTAAAAAGAACATAGATCTACAAAAGACCAAGGTCTTTGATAAAAAGAAAAAAGATCAAAAGATCTAATTATAAAAAAAACTAAAAGAAGTATTTTACTTCATTCACAGATCTTTGATTTATAAAGGCAGATCCTTTTTATAAAACAAGAACTTTTTGTTTTCGAATCTTGAGGCAAAGCCTCCTATGAGAAGAACATAAATTTGTTCTTTGATCTTAAATATGATCAAATGCGCTTTGCGCTAATAGAAAGTGCCTTGCACTCATGAATTGCGCTCTTGCGCTCATTGGACCGGCACTCAGCGCCAAAACCTGTCACGTGTCAACCAAAGACACTATCAGTGCTTTGTGCTTCTGAAACAGCGCACGGCGCTCATGGGCTGGCGCTCAGCGCCAAACGCGCCACGTGTCACTCACTGGCGCGCCAACAGACTAGCGCAAAGCGCTCATAAATTAAAAGCGCAATGCGCTAATAAACTAGCGCTTAGCGCTAAGCGCGACACGTGTCCTCTTCGTGTGCGCTACTTGACAAAAGCGCAATGCGCTCTTTAACTGGCGCAAAACGCCTGGCGCGCCACGTGGCGCATTGTCAGAACACAATTTGTTCTGATGAAAACAAAAGATATCAGAACCCAATGCTTAGCATTATTAAAAGGGGCCGAGCCCAAATAAAGGCTTAATAGCCAGAACAAAAAAATGTTAAACATTTTAATTGGACTTAGCCCAATTCTGGTCATAAGTCCTCAACTTATCTTGAACTGAGCACATCTGCTCTTTCAACCAACTCACTTTGGTTCAAGGGTACATCTCTTCACTCCTTTGATATTTGTCATTATAATTCCTCAACGTCTTCAAAGAGGTGACGGGTCCCGACAACCACACATTTCATAGAGTATAACGTCTCTAAACATTGGACTGTGGGGTCCTTAAACCCATAGACTATGATGTCCTTAACCTCGACCGTGATGTCTTAAAACTAACACTGGACTGTGAGGTCCTTAAACTCACGGACTATGATGTCCTTAATCTCGACCATGATGTCTTTAAACTAACATCGGACTGTGAGGTCCTTAAACTCACGGACTATGATGTCCTTAATCTCGATCGTGATGTTTTTAAACTAACATCGGACTGTGGGGTCCTTAAACCCATGGACTATGATGTCCTTAACCTGGACTGTGAGGTCCTTAAACTCACGGACTATGATGTCCTTAACCTCGACCGTGATGTCTTTAAACTAACATCGGACTATGAGGTCCTTAAACTCACGGACTATGATGTCCTTAACCTCGACCGTGATGTCTTTAAACTAACATCGGACTGTGGGGTCCTTAAACCCATGGACTATGATGTCCTTAATCTTGACTGTGAGGTCTTTAAACTCATGGACTATGATGTCCTTAACCTCGACCGTGATGTCCTTAAACTAACATTGGACTGTGGGGTCTCTAAACCTATGGACTATGATGTCCTTAACCTCGACCGTGATGTCTTTAAACTAACATTGGACCGTGGGGTCCTTAAACTATGAACTATGATGTCCTTAACCTTGACCATGATGTCTTTAAATTAATATTGGACCGAGATGTCCTTAAACTAACGATGGACCGAGACATCATTAAACTAACAATGGACCGTAATGTCCTTAAACTAATTATCGACCGCAATGTCACTAAACTAAACAATAGAGCCCAATTGCTCTCTTGTCGGATCTAAACGATCCCGTTAAGTTGATCTTAGTCTAAAATTAGACTAATGTATCATTAACAAACGTTTAAGTTGATCTTAGTCTCAAATGAGGCTAACGTATCCTTAAACCCAAACCCCCCCAAACCCAAATCTAACAAAGATACGGATTTGGACTAGTCCACGCCCTACGGGCGACAACATAAATTAGTCTCCGTATACAATCTACGGGCAACCAAACACAAAACAAACACCCATGACACGAAGTGACCATATGGAGAAAGAGAAAGTTGTTACCGCGATGCGGTAGCAAAATTAACTACAGGGGCTTGCCCCTGCAGGGAAGAGCGTCCCCACAATCAAAAACCTCTCAAACGAGAGGGAATCTGACAAAGTCTGCTACATCGGTCTCATCCGTTTAAACCTTAGATACACGGTGCCATAAATCAACTTGGCATCTTCGGAGAGGTGGACGGATAGCACCAATTAGCATCTGCCCCGAAATTCAGGCCAGGCGTTCATCGCGTCTTTGCCGTGTCTTTCGGAGGGGAACATCGGTATAACATTCTAACATTATAGTTTAGCTCTTTTATAGTTAGCTAGTATAGGTTTATGGTTCGACCTTGGGCGGGTTTTCATTAGTGCCAAATTTTAAACGTCATTTTTGTTCCGCATCGGCCACGGTAGATGGCCAGGGCGCTATTGTAATCCAACAAGAAGTGGTAACTTTCAGATAACCAGATGCTTCATATCCAAGATGGACTCCACGCACTTCAGCAAATCATGGATTTTGGACTTTGCTGGTTGGTCCAGAAAGGGTAAAACCAATTAGGAGGAAGTAGATCTTTCCAGATCTGTATAGGTGGATAGGTACCAACCTAATAAGGCTAGACTTGTTATAAAGAGTTCTCATCAAATACCCGTTGTGGATTGTGATGAGACTTTTACTTCAGTGTCTACACTGAAGTACATATGGATACGACTTGGGGCTGATGATATTCTTGGCTATGATATCTGGCAGATGGATGACTATAACGTCATTCCAAATGGCAATTTTGGATGAGTACGTGTATATAACTCTGCCAGAGGGTTATCGTAGTCAGTGGGAGCAGCAGAAGGTGTGCAAGTTGCTTATGTCTATTCGTAGACTGATGTATGAATAGTGGAGATGGATCATCTGTTTTGATGTGACAGTCAAAGTGATTGACTTCATCAAAACAATAAATGAACCTAGTAAGAAGGATGTAGGGAGTATTGTCCTGAGATTTGGATGACATACTCCAAATAGAAAGTGATATCCTATACAATCGGTCAAACTTTGGTTGTCACATAATGTTTTCTCCATGTTGGATATGGATAATATATTAGAAATTCTGGTGACTAGATCTATGGTTTTAGATCTACATTTGGAAAGTTCCTCAACTAAGTACTTAGACAACATCTAAAATTATTTTAGAATGGACGACTCTTGGCATGATGGTGTACCCGTAGGTGATGGAGTCACCCCTCTCTGAAGAGATGTCTTCTAGACTGATGAAGAGAGGGACTGGTATGAACGACATATCATTTGCTTAGGCAATTGATTCAATCATGCAATGTCTTATACAAAACCAGAAATATAATGTATCAGTGATTCTGGTGACTAGATCTATAGTTTTAGATCTAGATTTAGGAAGTGTCCCAATCCAGGTACTTAGACAGAATTCTAAAAGTATTTTAGAATGGATGACTCCTAGCGTAGTAGTGTACCCGCAGGTGATGGAGTCACCCTCTCTTAAAGGATGTCTTCTAGACTAATATGGAGAGAGACAGGTATGAATGACATATCATTTGCTTAGGCAATTGAGTCAATCATACAAAGTCTTGTACAACCCCAGATATTGCTTTTGCACTAGCTGTAGTGCGCATATATTAATCCAATCTTAGAGAAACATTGGGAAGCAGTAATGAACATAAATGAATGTTCTTGTTATAAGATAACGACAACCTCTCCTGGGAGGCGGTTATCGGTTCGGGCTTCCAGGATGACCTGGATGACAAAGATATTGTCAGAGTTTTGAGTTTTGCCTCTTCTGAGGATCAGTATATTGGATGGAGTTCCAATAAGGATACTGAGATAATCATAGTGCAGGATGCTGGTTATGACTCAACAGAGAATACAGCCCAAGAAGTTTGTTAGATGGAGTTGTTCATTGAACTTGGTCCCATCAACTATCCAAACAAATTCTTGAGGTAGGGCATCGCTCAGTTCGAGAGATTGCTGATCTTCGCAAAGTTGAGATATAGAGAGAAGAAATTAGAACATTGTAGAAGATCCACTCACTAAGGCTATTTCTCAAACGCAATGAGTTTCACAAATATAGTTTGCGAAACTTATTAGTAGAGAAGTTGGGTATTCGGTAGCACACGAGCTATGGATACGCGATACCGCAATAATTGGCCTTAAGTGCAAGTGGGAGATTGTTGGATATATTGCCCTCAAGGCAATTATTGTGATTGCAAGTGGGCAATTATGATGATAGAGTGAGGACCTATATGGGTAAAACAGTCTTACTCGAAATGATAGTATGCTATCTGATTTATCTTCATCATTGATGAAGCCCATAAGATTCTTGCTTGACGACCAACATTATGATGGCGATCATATACGTGGGAGCTGGGTTGTCCATAAGCATATCCTTAAAGGTCCCTAGTCGTGGGAGTATCGAGACTGGGCATCGATATTTCGGAGTAGACTGATGTATACGCTTCGAGACCCCGACGAGGGGCGGTGGACAGTCTCACAAACCAATGGTGTTGAGTCACCTAATATAGTATACAGATACTCACTGGAGGTGAGTACACTGGACGGACTCGCCGAGAACTTCTAGATGGTATTATATCTATCGTCAGATAGATGTTCTCAGGTGGCATGACGGCGGGTTAGTCATTTAACCTGAGATCGCCATTGGTAACATGTGAGTTCCTACTGTACTTTGATTACTACCCTATCACGGCTCAAAAGAGTCGTGCAAACAGGTTTTAGTTGGGTACAGTCCCGAGCCACATGGAGGCAATGGTCGATTGTCGGGGATTCATCTCTCCTGGTATTAGGAGTCGATGTCGCGCTTGTTGGAGTTCCTTAGCATCCTCACTAGGTTTTGACAAGCATCAAGTATGCAATTTTTAAAAATCTAGAGTGTTAATCAACTCAAACCTAGAATCGAACTAGAGGATTAGGGTTAAAGTAACAAGTATCACATACTGGTAAGTGTCTAACACTAAAAGAAAATAAATACAACTTTTGTAGACATCTCCTCCTCTTCTTTAGCTCCGTGTAGATGTCTTTGACATCTTGGTTCCACTCGAAGCTTGAACACGTCTGCTTGAAGCCTTCGAAGTCTACGATCATCCACCACGGAGTTCCTTTCACTCAAGCTCCTTGCTTTACTTAACCTAAGTAGAAGTGATGCAAACTACCTATACAAGTGTGCTAGACTAGTATAGATTGATGAAGTGGATAATTTTCTCACTAAAAAACCTTTCTTTTCTTTCTCTTTTACTCACTAGAAAATAGTAGAGAGCTTGGAGGAAGAAGGAGATGGATATGGCTAAGCTTGAGGTAATGAAAAGATAAGCATGAGAATAATAATAGAGAGAGTCACACTCACTCTTAATGAGCATGGAAAATATCTAGATATTTTAGTGAGTGAGTTAGTGGAGGATTAGAAAATAAACCATGGTTACTTAGATATTTTGAAGAAGTGTGTAGAAGATAAATATCAACCATGGATTTATTATCTAATTTCTATTAACTCAAAAATCAATAAAATATCATAAAAGTTTCCATGTGAGTCTAGCATAGCCATCTCCAATGTATCATCAACCATGACATATGCACACATGTATGTGTGCATACATATCCATATAAGCATACATACATACACGCATACAATTAAAGAAAGAAATCAATAATGAGCTAATGGTCATTTTATATTAAATCAACACTTGATTTAATAATCCGGTCATATCACATACGACCCGACCAATAGAAAACGCCAGATTAAAATACGTTATCATATACTCATATTTTATCAAGCTCCCGCACATATCTCCATATGTGCCCCACTTCGTTTCTCCTGAACTCGGAAACCCCTTTGTGGGACTCTGAGACTCGTCAATACGCTAGCAGTAGGTAATAATCATATTAGATACCCACAAACCGTCAGCGGTACTAGCTGAACGTAACGGTTCTCAGGTATTGAGCGAACAGAAGATCAACAAACGAACTTGTCCAAACTCCCGTAGAGCCAACCAGCAACACTTACCGTACAATCCGGTCTCTTCGTCAGATATATTGCATATCGAGTCTAGGGATGGTATCGTCGACCCCAATAAATCAATAAGTCATGCCGATGTGTGGCCTATAACAGATCGAGAAACTACTGATAACACTTATCAGTAAATCTCATCAGCCCTGGCTAGGAACTTTCAGTTATAACCAATCGCGTATAGCACAACATCAACCCCCAATACCAGGAGAGACGAAACCCCTCATATCGCTTATTGACTCCATGTGTCTCGGGAATGTACCTAAAAACCACATGTTTGCACAACTCAGTAGAGCCGTGGTAGGGTGAAAATCAAAGCACTTTGGGAGAACACACAAGACTCTATGACGATCTCGGGTCTACAGACTAACCTGTACAAGTGTCGCCTGAGAACTGCTATCCGACGATAGATATAATACCATATAGGAGTTCTCGGTGAGTCCATTCAGTCTACCCAGTCTCCACTGAGCACCCGTATACAATCTTTAATGTCAAACACCAATGGATATGGGATCATCCATCGCCCATCAAATGGGTCAAGAAATTTATACGCTAGTCTACTCTGGAATATCGATACCCCGTCTCGATACACCCACGATTAGGAACATTTAAGGATACGCTTATAGACTGGTCATGCCCCACTAATATGATCTGCATCGTAATCATGGTAGTCAAGCGGATATCCTAAGGGCTTTATCAACATGTATCAAATGAATAGTATACACAATCAAGTGAACATATTAAGATAAAGAGCAACCAGATAGTATACTATCATGTCGAGCGGGAAAGTCCTCTGTAAATATATACATGTCCAAGTATCCACTATCAAATAATAGCCTCTAGGGCATACATATATCCAACAATCTCCCACTTGCACTAAGGCCAATTATTGGCGTATCTCATACCCAACATCTCAAAGAGTTGCTCATGTTACGGCTGTGGGAGGGCCTTGGTGAATGGATCTGCGGTGTTATTCTTTGTATCCACTCTCCTAATCACGACCTCGCGGAGATCAACTATCTCCCGGATCAAATGATATTGCCTCAGGATGTGTCTGTATCGTTGATGGGACCTGGGCTCTTTGGCCAATGCCATAGCCCCATTATTATCACAATACAATGGTATTGGATAAATAATGGTGGAAACTACTCCTAGTTCCGCATCCAGACGGCTTCCTTTGCAGTATCATTTTGCAGCAATATACTCAGCTTCCATTGTTGAGTCTGCAATGGTATCCTGTTTGGAACTCTTCCAACAAATCGTCCCTCTGCTGAGGGTAAGTACACACCCTCAGATAGATTTGCTGACATCCTTATCACCCATGCCCTTCATGGAGAACCATTATGATAAGAATAGTTTGACCGATTGTAGCATAGGAATGTCGTTTCCTATCAAGAGAATGCCATCCACGTATAATACGAGGAATGTGACAGTACACCCTACAATCTTCTTATAAATACAAGATTCATCTGGATTTTTGACGAAATCAAACTCTTTGATTGCATCATCAAAGCAGATGTTCTAATTCCGTGATGCATGCTTTAATCCATAAATGGATTTAAGCAACCTACATGCTTTCTCGCTGCTCCCACTATCAACGAAGCTTTCTGGCTGATCCATATAAACACACTCTTCTAAATAACTATTTAGAAATGCAGTTCTAATGACCATCTGCCAGATTTCATAGTCGTAGTGAGCAGCAATAGCAAGTAGGATCCGAATGGATTTAAGCATTGCTACAGGAGAGAAAGTTTCGTCATAGTCCAGTCCTGGTCTTTAACGAAATCCTTTCGCTACAACCCTTGCCTTATAGGTCTCTACCTGTCCATCTACACCGATCTTTCTCTTAAAGATCCATTTGCACCCTACGGGTTTTACCCCAGAGGGTACAACTTCCAAAGCCCATACTTTATTAGTGTACATACACTCCATTTCGGATCTCATGGCATCCAGCCACTTCACAAAGTCACCACTCGTAATAGCTTGCTGAAAACTAGTAGGGTCATCATTATCCATGATACAATCTTCTCTATCACTATCAATGAGAAAACCGTAGTATCTCTCCGGTGGACGAGAAGTCCTACTAGATCTACGGAGTGGCCGAGATTCATAAGATTCTATTGCAACATCAGGTTCAACCAAATCGTCATTATTAACTTATGACTCTAGAACTTCTTCTAGTTCTACTGCTTTGCCATCAGTATTATTTATAAAAAATTCATTTTCTAAAAATGTGGCATACTGAGAAACAAACACCTTTTGTTCCTCCTTGTGGTAGAAAAGATATCCATACGAGTGTTTTGGATATCCCACAAATATACACATGACCGATCGTGGCTCGAGTTTGTCTGGATTCTGCTTTTTCACAAAAGCAGGACAACCCTATATCCTAACTCGCTTAAGAGATGGTCTCTTCCCATACCATATCTCATATGAAGTGGTAGACACGGTTTTGGTGGAAACCCTGTTCAATAGATATGCTGCAGTCTCCAATGCAAGCCCCCAAAAGGAGAGTGGTAACTCAGCATCACTCTTCATGGAACGCATCATATCTAATAGGGTACAATTCCGACGTTCTGACTCATCGTTGTGCTGTGGTGTGTAAGGGGGAGTGAGCTGAGAGAGAATCCCATTCTCTTTTAGGAAGTCCGAAAACTCTGAGCTTAAGTACTCTCCACCTCGATCCGATCGAAGTTTCTTGATGCTCAAACCGGTTTGTTTTTCTACTTCAAGTTTATACTCTTTGAATTTATCGAAAGCTTCAGACTTATGCTTCAATAAAAACGCGTGTCCAAAACTTAAGAAATCATCAGTAAAAGTTATGAAGTAAAAAAAACCGCCTCTAGCTTGTGTAGACATTGGTCCGCATACATCACTATGTATGAGGCCTAAGAGTTCAGTAGCTCTTTCTCCGTGTCCAATAAACGGAGTTTTGGTCATTTTACCCTTGATACAAGACTGAAAAGTTGCATAAGATTTATATTCAAAAGGATTTAAATATCCATCTTTATGTAACTTGTTTAGTCTTATTTCGTTAATATGACCAAATCTACAATGTCAAAAAAAGCTTCATTTATATCTGAAATTTTTCTTTTATTAGTGTGTTGTATGTTGAAAACTGTGTGTTGATTTAGGACCTATATCCGTTATTTAGTGTACCATACCCAATCAACTGTTGATTTAGGTTAATGTTCATAACATTATTCTGCAGCACAAAATTATATTCTTCATTGTCTAGCAAAGAAACTGATATTATATTACACAGTAGGCTTGGTACATAATAACATGGGTTCAAAATCAATATACATCCTGATGGCAACCCCAGGTGATACTCTCCCATTGATACAGCATGTACATTGGAACCATTTCCAACCCGGAGAGTGTGATCACCAGTCTTCAAAACTTTGTTATTTCTCAATCCCTGCATACTATTGCAGATGTGAGAACCCGAACCGGTATCCAATACCCAGGAAGCAGAGTTTATAGAAAAATAGTTTTCAGTTGCGAACACACCTGAAGCGGAAGTATCACCATGCTTCTTCTTCTTGAGATCAATGAGATACTCAACATAATTTCGCTTCCAGTGTCCCGACTTGAGGCAGTAGAAACATTCTCTTTTTTCCGATTCCTCAGCCCTGGATTTGTCTCTCATTTTTTGCCTTTTTGATTCCACTTCTCGGTTTGGTGGGTTTCTTCTTATTCCTTCCCTTAGCCTTGGCATTGTGGACGGAAGAGGAAGATTTCCCAACAATCAGAGAGGGAGTCTTTGCCTTAAGCGTGCTCTCTGCACTTCTCAACATATTGAGAAGTTCAGGAAGTGACTTCTCCATGCTATGCATATTGAAGTTCACAATAAACTGAGCATAAGCAGGGGGAGAGACTGCAGAACAATATCAACATACTGCTCGTTCTCCATGGTCCATCCCATGCCCTCAAGTTCATCTTCAAGACATGATCACCTACCGACGTGCCAGCAACCATTCTCATCTGAAACAACTTTCTAGATGTCTCGTAGCGCAAGGTATGAGATTTCTCCCCATACAACTCCTTTGTATAGAGAAAGATGGGTTGGACATCCATCTTCTCATGCTACTTCTGATGTACATTATCCATCAAAGCTAACGTGAGGCATTTGGTTGTGGCACAATCAGCATCCCATGTCTTGCGGATCTCCTTATCCGCAAAAGAGCAATCAGGGACAGGGATGGGAAGGGCCGGGAAAGTGAGGACATATGAAACCTTATCATATGTGAGGCAATGTTTATGTTCTTCAGCCAGTCTTTATAATTGGGTCCCGTCAGTTTATTTTTCTCTAATAGAAGCTTAAGTCCAGTCATGGGTATCTGCCATTAGGAGAGAGAAAAGAATACACTCAGCGAAATTCTCTTGCAAAAATTAGATTGGTTATTATCTTATCTAATCGATGTCTCTCACTGCTTTTATCAAATTTTCCTTCAAACTTTAAAAAGAAAATTAACCAGGATTAATTACATTCTACAACTTCGCTAACCGTTCAGCCAGGTCAGTGTCGATACTTTGAAGGAGGTTCCTCATGCTTTCGAACGGAACTAATTAAAGTAAAGCTCATTTTCCCAGAGGTATAACTCCGTTGACATATTTCTAGACACCTATTGGATTAGCTAATTGTAAAGTGCAAAACTCTCCTGGGAGTAACTCTTACTCACAGTGGGATCGAGATCCAACTATCATATAGAAGGAATGCAATCTCATTGCAAATTTCAACTCTTGAAACTCCCGATGTGGTTTTTACCCCTAGCACTCATGACCTTAACTATGGTCAACAAATCAAAAGCATTATTCAAGTTCAACCCGTTATTTCGTGATTAATTAGACCCACTCATATGAACCTTAACTATGGTCAACAAAGTCATATAAATTTCATAATTAATCACATTATATGCTTTGTAGGAAGACATCACATAGCTACTGTAACAACTACAATTTTAGTGTACATAAAATTCATTTAAAATTAATGTATACTTGGGGTATTTACATTTCCTGTGAGTACTATAAGTATTTGATTTACTTTTGAACAGCAAGAAGGAGCTTGTAGCTCATTGGTAAGACCTTGCACTGCTGAAACAAAGCACCAGAGTTCAAATCTCATTAGCCACATTAATTTTTTAATTAGTTTTCTTTTAAATTTTTAGAAGCCCAAGAGACTACACGTGCATAACTCGTAAAAACCAAAAGTCACATATAAAACAAATGAGTCCAAGTGGAAGATGAATCGGCAAGGGATACGTGGCGACGAGCCCCGGCCTGACTCGACCGACTCGGGCCGGCGACTCGGCCGAATCAGCCGGCGGCGCCGGTTCGGATGAGTCCGATCCCCGATTTTCTTCACTCTTCAGAGACCTCTGGCCTACCCTACTCCCCCTGCACTGTTTAAAACCTCTGAAATTAAACAGAGAATTAAAACACTCTCTTTTAATTTTTTAAATGTAAAATTTAATACAATTTTCTCACACCCTTTCATTTCCCTAAACCCTAATTTTTTATATAAATACCACACCTAAACTCACCCCTCCTCACTTCCAAAACTCTGTCCAAACTCTCAAGAAAAATCCCTAGGCTTTTTGTGTGCAAGTGGAGTTAGCGAAGGGCAAAGCTCCTGCGAACTTCCGACGACGTTCCGAGGAATTCCGGAGACGAAACGACGCACCGGCACCTCCTACTTCTTCCTTTTCCTCTACTCTAAACAACAATCCATTAATTCCCTTCTCCCCCTTCTCTTTACTATTCTAAAAACTTAGAATTCTAAAACCCGATGGAAGTGGAGTTAATCCGACTTCCGTTTCGGTTTTTCCTTAAAAATCATATTTTTCTTAGACACAATAATATCAAACCCTCACATCATGATCATTAAATATTAATAAAACATATTGACAAGTTTCATATCAAAGGAATTCATATTTCAATTTTTATCGCACTTTTACAGAAAAATACCATATAGTTTAGTTTTAACATAAATCATTATAATTCCTTGCTATACCTTTAGATAGTTCACGAGGTAATGACCTACCTCTTCACAACACTCATATGTAATATAGCACGATGATATTGGAAAATATAGATTTGGGAAAATACGGTTTTACATAAAACTACCTCCGACTTATATAAAAATCTTTTCCTACAAGATTATGTATTTTAAACAAATTTTTACAAAGTGCCGCTACAACCCATTTGGGGAACCCGTTCGGGATGGTGCGGATTATCGCACATTCTCGGGCTTAGTAGTGCGAGATGCAGACCTCCGCAAGGAGCAACGGTCTCGAAAGATTTAAAATACAATTTTCTTTAGAAAATATGATTTTTACTATAAATAAAACTTATACTTTTAATAAATATATATATATATATATATATGTAATTAATATCAAAAATATCTATTTTTAATATTTATAAAATTCCACATTTCCAAAATCCAAGAAAAACGTTCCATTTACAAGAAAATACCATACAAGTCCAATATTACAAATAAATACCATATATTATGAAAATAACTTTTATTCACTAGAAATGTCACAATGATAAAATATACATCAATGAAAACTTTAAAGACGATAATAAAATACTTGAGGTGTATTTTGAAAATAATAAAAAATTATTTTTTAATAAAACCCCCTCAAGTTATACTAAATTACAATAAGGACCCTAGTAAACATAGGTTTAAGCGGGACCGGTCTCTTGAGCCTCAGCGAGCCGGAGATATGGGTGCTTGCCTATTTAAGGTAGACAACTTAACAAACGGTGTTATCAACACGGTAATCGTCTTTGAAAAAGACACAAATCCTGCCGTCCATGTGCAGCGGCACCAAAATCTAATTCAGGATTCAATTTCTTTTCTAATTGTCTGACTCAGACTGAGTCTCATTATAATCAATCTGACTTGAATGAGATTCAAGTATATATATATATAACAAATTCAACATGAATCTATAAATTCAATCTGTTCAATTTATCAATCTATACAACTTGACTGAACCGAACCATGGATATACATCCATCTATATGATTCTCCAGTTACATCCATTTACTGATATCATGGTTTCGGCAAGTCATCCATCTATACAATTCAATTATAAAACAATACAATATAAACAATACAATTAAGACGTCGCGGGGTTTATTAGGGGTAGATTGGTATGGAAGGTGTTAGAAGTGGCACGAGACTGCAACCATTAAGACACCTAACCTGAATTCCATTGCCGTTGTACTGTGTCTGAACGGTTCCTTGTACTTTCCGTCCATCTTAGTCTCTGGTCTACTAAGACTCCTCTCGTATACACTGGCCTCTTATGTACCAAGTTACAAACAACAGCGTTAACACTAAATATAACATTATAGCAATATACTCTCTATTCTGTCTATTCCATTCTTGTCTATTTACGGGACTTACCGAGCGATTTGTTCGCTGACGACATTCTCTTTCTTCTTCTTTGAATGTCGTCAGGTGATTCACTGGAGATCGAGCCCACCAGCGAGGATTTGGACCAGCTAGCTTGCGACCCAGAGCTTTAAATTCTTGTACACATTTACATTCTGTATTTTCCATTTCTGTTATGCCACTGTTTAGGCATTGCTTTCCATTCCATGTATTTACTTTTTAGATGCATTGTATAAAAGAATGTTAATAAATAAAGTTGTTGTTCAATATATATCTATTGTCTTTGTCTCTTGTGCATTTTATTTATATTTCTTAGATACGCTCGGCGTGTTTACTTCAGAGTAAATACGTAGCGGCCTCGTCGCGTCCTCTGCCGTACACTGGGAAGCGGGGCGTGACAGCTACCGTACACTACGCCTTAACTATGGTCAGCAAACGTAGCACGTATACTAAGTACTCTACTTTCTAAAATGACGGAAGGTTGCGGATGGTTTTTAAGAAAACCTTTAACGCTTTGAACTTGATCTCGTTGTAGAATCAAATAGTTTTAAAAGGAGTGGCCTAAGCTCCGCATTTTTGAAACTTTCTTTTTCATAAAAAGGCTGAGTGGGTTTCAAATCCGATTCTACAACATCTTTAGATTTCTTTTCCTTTACATTAATCTCATCAATATAGTCCAATCATTTAAGTTCCTAAGCATCACAGAAAGAAACAAAAATATAACGTACACTTATGTCATCCGCATTCGCCACAGGGTCCCGTTATGCACCGTTAGATTACTTAATTAACGGCATAGTGGGGCAGGACTAGCACGGATGCAAATAAGCAACATTTATTATATATCATGTATATAATAACATTCGTCTCAGGCAGTAATATGATCTCATCACAAAACATCACAGCAGAATCAGATATATGAATGTATAAGATATACTAGGAAGTCCGCATTTTAAATTAAGCCAATGATAAAAAAATACGGATTCCACGGTCGTGACGAATAGCCAAGCCCACACCCCTAGACCCCTAAGAAAGCGGCAAGTAACCCTGCTAATTCTAGAGTTAGGAAACCCGGTCTCGACTCCTCGAGATGGTCTCCCACTGGACTCTAGAACCCGGTTACTTGTGCTCCCCTCCTTAGGTCTATCCTAATGTGGAAAAGTAAATAATATACATCAATGGCGACATCATTCTCAACCCGGAAGTGTCCCAATAAAAGAATATTACATACAATGAATTTTACATGAATGAAAAGAAAAACTCTCATCTCACATAAAAAAACCCGGCTATTCAATCACGACAATCTTATACACCATGTCACCACAGCAACAGAATAAACATCACAGATTATCAATGTAAGTAAATATGCGTATTCCCAACGTCGTTGATCAGTCGAAAATATTGCATCTTTTAATCGGCAATTTCCCTATCATTTGCATTCATTTAGAAGTGTACGGTAGTCATATTTCACATATTAGCAAATTAGTCGTTAAATATCAGATTGCATGTATTAGACTCTAAAACAGACACTATAAAGGAAATTGACTGCATTTCATGGCATCGCATCATCCGTATATTGCGCAACACTTGTTTTGAGACCTATGCAGGAAAACCGAGAAGAAAAGCCAAAAATTTACATGGTGCTGATCAGACATTACGCCAACTCAATAATTTCAGTTCTGGTAGCAATCCAAAGGGGAAAATACAAATCAACACATTAGATAAATCCCCAAATGTTAGCCCAAGACCACACCAGAAGAACCAAGACATGAAGCCAACACATGGCCGCGGAACCGCGGCCAGAGCCAGCTTGTGCCGCGGTCCCGCGGCGGCCTTGCCACGTCAGCGCATCAATTTTTGTGCACAATGTTTCTCTCAGCTCCTACACTTCAGAAAGACATTTCAAGTTCCAGAAGACTCCAGAGACTTCGGTCAGTTCAGCAAACTAGCGTTTTCTAAGCTTAATTAATCCTAGCTTAAAGCCTAAGCTAGCTCCTAACAAACTCTTTCTAGAAACTCCTCAACAAACTTTTGGAGGGAATTGTAATTTCAAACCTAGACCTAGGGTTTGGGAGATCTATAAATAAGACCCTAGGCTCACTTGTAAGAGAGATAATCTCTTGGAATTCTATTAATTCAATATATCCATTCACTCTCTTCATCTTCTTCTTCCACAAGTCTAGTGACAAGGCTTGTGTGAAACCCTAACCCTAATTCCAATCAAAAGCCAAGATCCCGAGTACCCCATCAAGCAAGAAGCCTTGCAACCTTTTATGAGCAAAGCTGATCTTCAACAGAGCAAGTGGTCCAAGCTGATCCACGACTCACGGAGAAAAGCGACGCCAGATCGACAATTTAGTTCTTCCTCTTGTAGTTCTTGAGCGACTGTAATCAAATTGTTGATATAAATAAAAGGTGATATTCTTTTATCTTGTTTTCTTTAAATTCTTGCATCATGATTCGATCTCAATTTCTAGTTGTAGTTCTTGTTGTGATGTTTGAGTAATACTCCGCTCGTCGAGGAGTCGAAACGATCAATAGAATGATGATGTAATATATCTGAAAACGATTCTTGATTCCTACGAGTTTTGTAAACCCTAGCAAGTTCAAGAACCGACGACCCATTTTGTTGCGATGCTTTCTTGATTGATATCGCTCGAAATTGGAGAGTTACGATCGTTTCTTGAAATTACTAGAGGCTAGAATGTGAATGATATCGACGACAGAACAAGGGTTAAATGATGAAACCCTAGTTTCACGAAGAAGCCCTAACTCTCGTCGATCATCATCGATCTAGTATCAATTCTTCGAAGGACAAGAACACGATATCTTGAGATTACATCACGTCTATAGATCCGATCGATTTCTACGAGCCTCATTTAGATTCTTGACATTTTGGTTGGAAATATCATCGAAACCCGATTCTCAATTGTTTATCATTTTCTTGATTCTTGATTAGACTAGTGACACCTAAATCAATCGATAAAATCTTGAATCATGTTTTGTTTTCTTTTCGATTAACTTTTCAATTCAAACAAAGCAAATATAAAAACGAATCGCACAATCCCTGTGGACGATCCGCACTCGCTTACGATCTACAACCGACACCATAATTGATTGCGGTCAAATATAATTCTTTGATTGTGATTCTATACATTTTCTAAAACGACACACAAAGAAATGATCAATCAAATGGCGCCGTTGCCGGGGATTACGCGCTAATTCATTTCATATTAAAGTTTGAATTGAAAGATTTATTCCATAGTAATTTTTGTAATCAAAATTCATGCAAACCCTAAACAATTTGTTGTGGTTCATTGCAAGGAGATCTGGAGCTTGCTGGGAAATTGGAAAAAATTTTGGGATATACCAGAGAGCTGAGGGAGTCTACAGAAGCTCCCTGCTGAATTTTTGTGCAGAGATCTCACTACCCAACCGCGATTCCGCGGTCTAAGCACCCATATGCGGCGGAACCGCAGCATCATGGAGGCTTCTCTGTGAAAATTTTGCTTCAGGTAATTTCTTACCTTCTCCTCTCTCCTCTTTTTAGCTCCAAATAACAATTTCCTGCAGGTTTCTTTGCAAATAATCGCAGCGCGCAAAAGCAAAAGTAAATTTGTGCGTGATTTTGTTTCTTGGTTGTTTGCATTCTAAATACGGATATTAAGGGGCACGGCCAAATCCAAATTAGGTGGGGATTTCATTACCCTTCCTAGGCCCCGAAAATCGCAAAACTTGCATCCGCATTTACCCCAATTAACTAAAAAAGATCTATAGATGACTCTAAGGACCGTCGCGCTCACTTAGGACAGAAGAAGGCCGTGGGTAATTCATTGCTTATCCGCGTTTTCTTGTGGTGTCTAAGGCAAGTGTGTCAAAGGCTAGTGATTATTAATTAGGCCCACTACTTACGTAGTGGAGTACCTTCCCACTTACCTGGCACTTACCTGGCCACAAGGGAACAAAGAGGCAGTGGAGGATTCTATCCTGCGACTTGTCTTTTGGCGGTTAGGAGCGGTCTAGAGCCGGACCTAGGTGACCACTAGATTCTAGGGTTTTGTGTACTGCATTTGTTGTGTCGCATCATATTTTTCAAAAATCCGTCCCTTTTTCAAAGCAAACACCGCATTCATTCATTCCCCTAATTATAAGTCAACGCTGCCACTTGTACTAACCCTTTTTAGTACAAGATAGGCTGGACACGGGGTTCTAGTGCCCGTTTAGTCCGCATACCCTTTATCGACCCCGAAGTCGATATTTCCCCATTTACCTTTCCTTTACCCACTACCACACCCACATCGATGGATCCGTCTCCATCGAACTTCTTTACCACTACTCTGCCGCCGTCCGTTGGTGCGCAGAATCCACCCCGCATCTCTCTACAGGAGAGGTGCTATCATATTCGAGGTCCTCTTTCGACCTGCTTATCTACACCACCAGCCAATGGGGATAACTTTGAGATTAAACCCCAATACATCAACCTTTTACCCAAATTCCACGGACTCGAGACTGAGGACGCTTACGTTTTCATTACCAAATTTGAAAACGTATGCGCAATGATGGGTACGTCACAAATTTCAGTGGATGCTATGCGTCTACGACTTCTTCCATTTACCTTGTGCGATATAGCCGAGAAGTGGCTATATAACACTACCGCACACTCTATTACGAATTGGGAAGAATTCGTCACGGCATTCCTTAAGAAATTTTACCCAATGCAAAAGACAGCTCGAATCCGTAGCGAACTGAATCAATTTACCCAGCTCCCTACTGAACCATTCTCTAAATGCTTTGAACATTTCAAGGATCTATTGGTTCAATATCCTCATCACGGCATCCCGAGATGGGAGCTTTGCCGAATCATATATGAGGGCAGTAACCCTAACACTAAACAGAGTCTTGAAAACATGTGTCAAGGTACTTTTATGACTAAGGATGATGGGGAAGCTTGGCGATATTTAGAAGAGTTCACTGAAAAGTCTTTACAGTGGGAAAGTCCATCATTTAGGAGTGGCAATAACCAATCGGATGTTTCCATAGGAGTTAGAGCTGACATTTCAGCTATACACAAGAAACTCGAGACTATGAAAAACAAATTTTTAGCTGCCACCCTTAATCAAATGTCACTTTCCAAAACTGTATGTGGCTGCTGTTCTGATCCGTCTCACTTGACGGAAGAATGTCCGTTTCAAGGTCGTGAGCATACCAATGCCGCATTTCAAAGACCTAGAAACGATCCTTTTTCTTCCACATATAATCAGGGTTGGAGGAATCACCCTAATTTTGCTTGGAACCAATCGCAATCTCAAAACACGGTTCCAAACCAAAACAATTTTCAAAGGATCCCTCCACCACAACAGCAACCACAACTTCAATTGAGTCAGCACCCCTTTCAAGCACATAACTTTCAAAATCCGGTCAACACACCTGCACTGTCTAGTCCTTTACAATTGACCGGAAACTGATGAATCCTCTTCTTTTGCACAATACATGAATTTGGTCTTAACAAATATCATGCAAGTTTCGGCTGAAATGAAGTCTTCTGTCGATAAAATTGAGAAAAACTCTGCGTCCCAAAACGAGAGTATTAAATCGATGGAAGAAGAAATTGCACGATTAAAAGCCGAAATTAGTGCAAGAGAGAAAGGGAAACTTCCAGCTCAACCCTTACACAATCCTGGCTATTCACATCATGTGAATGCAATCACCACGTTGAGATCTGGGAGAGTGCTTGATAATCATGTTGGGGAAGAAGTTGATGATATTGAAAATCCTATCAACACCCCGGCTGAGACCTTTCCTCACACACACACTTCTAGTTCTGACCCCAGTTCTTCTACCCCACCATCTTCTTCCGAGCCTATTCTTCGTTTCCCAAAAGGCTCGTCACTTCAGCCCACCTCTTTTACTCCTGCACGGACGATCCCCACTTCTATTCTGGGATCGATTCCACACACTTCCTTCTCCTATGATGGACCCAGCGCTTATTGCTAAAGCACCTTATCCTAATCGGTTAAGGGCTAACACACCAAGTCCACATATGGAGAAGATCACTGAGATGTTTAAACAGGTTAACATCAATATCCCTCTTCTAGATGCTATCCAACAAGTCCCCGCATATGCGAAAGTTCTTAAAGACTTGTGCATTAGAAAGAGGAAGAAACAAATGCCCAAGAAGATATTCATGGCAAAAACAGTAGACACGGCTTTCCCCCAACAATTACCGAGGAAACGTAAGGATCCTGGATATCCTACGATTTCCATTTCTATCAGGGAAAAACACATTAACCGTGCTCTACTAGACCTTGGGGCAAGTATTAACCTGCTTCCATATTCAGTCTATGAGCAACTAGGTATCGGAGTGTTGAAGCCTTCGAGCATAACTCTCCAGATGGCTGACCGATCAATCACCAAACCTAGGGGTGAACTAGAGGATGTGTTAATAAAAATCGAGGAATTTATATTCCCTGTGGATTTTATTGTAATTGATACACAGCCTGTAGCGAACTCACGGAATCAAATTCCGGTGATTTTAGGTCGCCCCTTTTTGGCCACTTCCAACGCTATCATCAACTGTCGTAATGGTTCTATGACCCTATCCTTCGGGAAGAGGACAATTGAGATGAACATTTACAAGTTAGGAAGTATACCCTCCGAACCTACTGCTCAGGTCTGTTCTGTCGACTTAATGGATGTCGACAGCAGCGAATTTGATGACCCTCATAATACTGATCTTGACTCTTTTCATACGTTATTGTTTGACCCAACTATGTATCATACACATACGGACTCTTCCACCGAGATGTCCAGGTCAACAATTAACACTGATTATGAACTGCTTTTAGAGTCTGAAGATCACCCCGCACTTTGTGATGACATTATTCTTCGGGGTATTGATGAAACTTTTGAGGAGATCTTCGCTGATGAACTCGCATTTCTGAATAACACGGGTGTTGAGATGAATCATGTCCCAATCATTGAAATTGAACCTTCACCCCTTCTTCTGAATTGTAAAAAGAATGCGAGTAATCCATCACAATCACTGCAACGTCTCTCCAAAATGAGACGCACACACATTCTATTCCACCACTTACCCTTTTCACATTTCTTCTTCCACCAACCAGAGCACGGCATTGATAAAATTTTCGAATGGTTGGTGTTGACATTCGGTCTTTGCAAAGCTTGGCATCGACCAATGATTTTTGACCCCCTCATGTGATTTTCAAAGATTAACATTGCATAACTCAAGTTTGGGGGGCATCATTTTTTTTCCGGCACTTGATAAGAAAATTTTTACAAAATGATGAGCCAAGAATAAGTTTGGGGGAGGTTCTTCACTTAAATATTTTGCCCCCACTAATAAATTTCTCCTAAGCTTACAGGTTTTCGAGATTTAGTAGATGGCAACAGTGAGGACACTGTTGAAAACAAGTTTGGGGGAGGTTTGTGCTTATTTTCGCATCATTTGCATCATACATTGCATAAGCACAAAACATTTTCGAAAACCTATAAAAATTTATAAAAACATTTTTTTTGTACATAAATAAGATAATGAAAGTTTAGATAGTGAAAAATTACATCCATGAGATTAGAAAAATTTAAGAAAACCAAGAAAATTAGAAGTTTTCTTATACAAACTAGTAATAAGTAGTTATGAGCCGTTGTCCCAAGGGTTAGTAAGATGAAGGACGTCACTAATCTGAGGATAAAAATAAGTCTGAAAAATAATTTCTATTCTGGAAGCCAAACATTTTGAACGTTGATACCCTGCTATTCGCACTTACACACGTCTTAAAGCCTGGGATAGTAGAGGATACCTTGAAATGCTCTTGTCTTTAAGCCAAAAGTATGAAGGAAATAAAAAAAATGAAGAAAATATAAAATGGTGAGAAAAATGGACACTGGTTTTTTTATCACCGAGGGCAATAAAAAATATATAGCAAGGGTGCCTCTTCACCTAGTGCCCTAAGGCCAACTGGTCTGCGAGTCACTGCTATGCCTGAGGTGGTGCAAGACGGGGAAAATACACCAAGTAAGCAAGCACAGGAGTAATCGGTCGGTTAGTACCTCAAGAAGTATTAATGGTCGCATGAAAGTGTGTGAGCAATCTCATCTAAATATTCATTAATTAAAAAGTACTGAGGCTGATGGGCAAGAGTATGATAGCTTGAATTGAATTCTCCGGGTGTAGGGATGTGCTTTACACACACGCAGGGTTATATGATCGATGTTTGGAAGAAAGATAGGAATGAAAAATAAGACGATGTTTTATTGAGGGAGGACGTGATTTCCGACATCTTTTCATGACCATTAAGATAGGGCTCATGACAACCGAAAAGCTAGCTTAGTTGGAAACCCTAATTTTCAAAGTCTTTCTTTTACAATTCTTTTCTTTAAATGTAATATTCATGATCTTTCTTTTATTATTGGATTTTGTGGGTGAAATCCGCTGAAAACCCTCAGGAGACAACACTCCTCCTACTAGGGACACCTAGAAGTTGATCAGACATTACGCCAACTCAATGATTTACATAGTGCTGATCAGACATTACGCCAACTCAATGATTTCAGTTCTGGTAGCAATCCAAAGGGAAAAATACAAATCAAAACATTAGATAAATCCCCAAATGTTAGCCCAAGACCATACCAGAAGAACCAAGACATGAAGCCAACACATGGCCGCGGAACCGCGGCCAGAGCCAGCTAGTGCCGCGATTCCGCGGCGGCCTTGCCATGTCAGCGCATCAATTTTTGTGCACAATGTTTCCCTCAGCTCCTACACTTCAGAAAGACACTTCAAGTTCCAGAAGACTCCAGAGACTTCTGCCAGTTCAGCAAACTAGGGTTTTCTAAGCTTAATTAATCCTAGCTTAAAGCCTAAGCTAGCTCCTAACAAACTCTTTCTAGAAACTCCTCAACAAACTTTTGGAGGGAATTGTAATTTCAAACCTAGACCTAGGGTTTGGGAGATCTATAAATAAGACCCTAGGCTCACTTGTAAGAGAGATAAATCTCTTGGAATTCTATTAATTCAATAGATCCATTCACTCTCTTCATCTTCTTCTTCCACAAGTCTAGTGACAAGGCTTGTGTGAAACCCTAACCCTAATTCCAATCAAAAGCCAAGATCCCGAGTACCCCATCAAGCAAGAAGCCTTGCAACCTTTTATGAGCGGAGCCGATCTTCAACAGAGCAAATGGTCCAAGCCGATCCACGACTCACGAAGAAAAGCGACACCAGATCGACAATTTAGTTCTTCCTCTTGTAGTTCTTGAGCGACTGTAATCAAATTGTTGATATAAATAAAAGGTGATATTCTTTTATCTTGTTTTCTTTAAATTCTTGCATCATGATTCGATCTCAATTTCTAGTTGTAGTTCTTGTTGTGATGTTTGAGTAATACTCCGCTCGTCGAGGAGTCGAGACGATCAATAGAATGATGATGTAATATATCTGAAAACGATTCTTGATTCCTATGAGTTTTGTAAACCCTAGCAAGTTCAAGAACCGACGACCCATTTTGTTGCGATACTTTCTTGATTGATATCGCTCGAAATTGGGGAGTTACGATCGTTTCTTGAAATTACTAGAGGCTAGAATGTGAATGATATCGACGAAAGAACAAGGGTTAAATGATGAAACCCTAGTTTCACGAAGAAGCCCTAACTCTCGTCGATCATCATCGATCTAGTATCAATTCTTCGAAGGACAAGAACACGATATCTTGAGACTACATCACATCTATAGATCCGATCGATTCCTACGAGCCTCATTTAGATTCTTGACATTTTGGTTGGAAATATCATCGAAACCCGATTCTCGATTGTTTATCATTTTCTTGATTCTTGATTAGACTAGTGACACATGAATCAATCGATAAAATCTTGAATCATGTTTTGTTTTCTTTTCGATTAACTTTTCAATTCAAACAAATCAAATATAAAAATGAATCACACAATCCCTGTGGACGATCCGCACTCGCTTACAATCTACAACCGACACCGTAACTGATTGCGGTCAAATATAATTCTTTGATTGTGATTCTATACATTTTCTAAAATGACACACAATGAAATGAACAATCAGTCATCGACATATAGCAACGAAATTAGCGATGCACATATTACACTTATGGTCGCAGAAAAGAAATGTAAAACTACAATATTTAGAATCCACACAACACTTAGACATCGCAAACCCGGAATATCTCATATCCTGGATTTCATGCCTAACCAAGTAGATCTTACATTTAGATCTCAAAAATGAAAACACATTTTCAAAAGAAATCGGGTAATTCAACAAGATTCCCGATATCGATTGAGACCGAAATGTTAGATTTACAAAAAACTAATTAATTTCTCAAAACTAATTATTGTAGATTCCAAATATATTGTATCACATCCAAAAATACTAGGCGATGTTAAACATTTCGATCGATCCATCAAAACCTACAATTCTCGGAGACCTCAACACTTGAGACAGATTCAAAAATACCCAGACATTGCCACTAATACCTACGGACCAGCACAAGAAGGCACGGTCCTTGCCTCACCAACGGCGCCGTAGAACCGCCGCTAAAAGCATGTTTTGGTCGCGGTTTCGCAGTCGGTTAGTCGAGTTAGGTGCTCGTTTTTCTTGGGGTTCCATAGAACACCCTGCACTATTTTCTGTATATTTTTAAACCCAAAAATTCCAACTTTTGGAAAATTTCTAGAGAGCATGCAAATGTACGGTTTCGATATTCGATCGAACACTTTAACGTCGTCTAGGTCACGCCTAATACTTTAGCTTGGCTCTGATACCACTGTTTGAGTTGCTTAGCACCCTCACTAGGTTTTAACAAGTATCAAGTATGCAATTTTTAAAAATCTAGAGTGCTAATCAACTCAAACCTAGAATCAAACTAGAGGATTAGGGTTAAACTAACAAGTATCACATACTAGTAAGTGTTTAACACTAAGAGAAAAGAAATACAACCTTTGTAGACCTCTCATCCTCTTCTTTAGCTTCGTGTAGATGTCCTTGACTCCTTGGTTCCACTCGAAACTTGAACACGTCCGCTTGAAACCTTCGAAGTCCACGATGATCCACCACGGAGTTCCTTTCACTCAAGCTCCTTACTTCACTTAACTAAGTAGAAGTGATGCAAACAACCTATACAAGTGTGCTAGACTAGTATAGATTGATGAAGTGGGTATTTTTCTCACTAAAAAACCTTTATTTTCTTTCTTCTTTACTCACTAAAAAATAGTAGAGAGCTTGGAGGAAAAAGGAGATGGATATGGCTAAGCTTGAGCTAATAAAAAGATAAGCATGAGAATAATAATAGAGAGAGTCACACTCACTCTTAATGAGCATGGAAAATATCTAGATATTTTAGTGAGTGAATTAGTGGAGGATTAGAAAATAAACCATGATTACTTAGATATTTTGAAGAAGTGTATAGAAGATAAATATCAACCATGGATTTATTATCTAATTTCCATTAACTCAAAAATCAATAAAATATCATAAAAGTTTCCATGTGAGTCTAGCATAGCCATCTCCAATGTATCATCAACCATGACACATACACACACGTATGTGTGCATACATATCCATATAAGCATACATACATACATGCATACAATTAAATAAAGGAATCAATAATGAGCTAATGGTCATTTTATATTAAATCAACACTTGATTTAATAATCCGGTCATATCACATACGACCCGGCCAAGAGAAAACGTCAGATTAAAATACGGTATCATATACTCGTATTTTATCAAGCACCCGCACATATCTCCATATGTGCCCCGCTTCGTTTCGCCTGAGCTCGGAAACCCCTTTGTGGGACTGTTGAAGTCAAAATTTACACCCTGGTTGACCAAGTCAAAATCAAAGTCAACCCCAAGCCAGGTGGGCCCAAGCCCAGGTCAAGCGGGCCCATGCCCAATTCGAGCCCGCAGCCAGCCTCCCCATGCCAACAACAAAATCATGTAATAAATAATTTGTATGTAATTGTTTATGCATGAATGTAAACAAAATGGGCATAAAGCTAATATTTTGTAAGCCCATGGCTTATGTGCAAAAATGAAATGGCACATGAGCCATGGGATGGCTAAAATGCTATTTTTGTAAAGCCCAAGGGGCTATATGTAAATATGTAAGCTTATAAAAGGCAACATGATGATGAATAAAGTAACAACTTTTCTCTCTCCAAAAAATTTAGATCTGAGATCTTTTCTCCTTCTTCAAGGTTCCAAAATCTTCTTCTTTCTTTTGAATTAAATCAAGAGTTTTACTCTTCATTTTATAAAACAAAATAGTTTTTCACCATCAAACCCACAAAGGGGAACTTGGATCTGTCTTTAGATCCTAAAAAGGAGAGATTTTGAGATCTCACATCTCTTGATCTTCAAGATCCAGCTAACAGAGGAGGAAGAAGAAGAACCCATTTCACTAAACCCAAGAAAAAAAAAGAGAAAACACACTCAGGAGTCCAACTCCTC
The DNA here is from genome assembly GCA_030015575.1 of Agapanthus africanus. Classification (NCBI taxonomy): domain Eukaryota; kingdom Viridiplantae; phylum Streptophyta; class Magnoliopsida; order Asparagales; family Amaryllidaceae; genus Agapanthus; species Agapanthus africanus. Next base: position 1,009,296,435 of record CM057337.1, on the reverse strand, counting down.
TCTGATTTCTCTTCCGAGAAATTTTTTTAGGCTAAAAGCCTCTTTTTCTCTCCGGCGCTCAAGCGCAGAGCGCCCCGCTTGCCGACACGTGGCGCGCTTGTGCTCCAGCGCTCAGCGCTCGAGCGCAAAGCGCCAAGGTGCCGACATGTGGTACGCTTGCACTCCAGCGCAAGCGCTCGAGCGCAAGTCGCCCCAATGTCGACACGTGGCGCGCTTGCGCTCAAGCGCAAGCGCTCAGGCGCAACTCGCCCCCATGCCGACACGTGGCACGCTTGCGCTCAAGCGCCCAGCGCTCAAGCGCAAGTCGCTCCCCGTGCTGACACGTGGCACGCTTGCGCTCGAGCGTCAGGCGCTAAAGCGCAAAGCGCCCATGTGCCGACACGTGGCCAGCTTGCGCTACAGCGCCCTGCGCTCAAGCGCAGAGCGCCCACGTGCCGACACGTAGCATGCTAGCGCCTGAGCGCACAGCACCTGGGCGTACAGCGCCCAAGGCGTTGGCCCCACGCATCCTTTGGATGCCTTTTCCCCCTCTTTTTATGTACATACATATACATATACATATGTATATATATTTGCACACACACGTGCTCCACGACACTGTCCCTGTTAGAAAAAAATTTCAACGGGGCGCTACCTCGCACCCCGCAAGGGGGCTGCTAGCCCCCTTGACCTCCAGCCCGCTATCCGGGTAGCGGGACCCCCGTAAAAACTCTGCGTGGCTCCAAACCCCCTTTCAAGACACAACACACGTACGCTGCACATTGAGTTCGCATGACCAGTTTGACCCGTCAATCGGAGGTTCCCTCGCTCCAAAGGCAATGGGTAATTAACAGCAGCTTAGTCCGCGGCTGCCGGAGATTCGGATCCCCACAATCATTAAACCCCGGCCTACCCTAGGCAGGGGAAATCTGTAGTACGTCTGACAATCGCTCGCGTATTCCCATCTCAATGGGGTGACGAAAAACACCCTACAGATTCTGGCACGCCCGGTGGGACCAATCTCTCCTCCCATATTTCGAGTTAAACGTTCATGCGAACTCAATCAATATACATACCTATATTTAAACTAAAATAATGCTTTTTCATCCAGGTTTTCAAGCAATCACTCTCCAACAATGTCTCCAAGGACGATCTCAGCTCTCAGCATGACTCCCGTCTCCTACACAATGAAGATGGACTCCAAGACGGTCCTTCCGGCCAGTCTCAGGCGACAATGGGAGGAGGAGCCGCTACCATTCGGCTATATCTTGTTCGTGTCAGCTAACGCCATCCCGGCTCCTCAAGCTCCAGCAACAGACAGACCAGTCTCGAAAGGCAGGAGACCGAATGTGGTAATCTCGAGGGCACCCCAACCCAAACGCAAATCGGTATCTGGATGGCTTTCCATGGCCCCAACTGGGGGCAAAGCCATCGGAACAAAAGAAGTTGCCAGACGTCATGGGCAAGCCCAGGCGATACCTTCGACGGACACGCGGGCAGATGTCTTCTCAAGCATCCTCATCGCTCGGCCTATGGCGGCTTCCCGAAGAGCAGAAGCCTGCCAAGCGCTTAAGGCAGAGAAGCTGAGGCAGAAGCGGCTCAGATATAGAGCCAACAAAAGGGCTAGGGCTCTGGCCATGTTAAAATTTATGAATTTCCAAAGCCCGGACTGCTCCGCGAAACCAGCTGCCAGTGATGAAAGAATGGCTGAATGTGTTATCCACACTGTCTACATGGCCGGATATGAAGAAACGAACCCTCCTCTTCTTCACAGCCATGGTGATGATATGGTTGACACTACCCAGTATCGGCTCGATCTAAATAATGAAGAGCCCGCTCAGGCTAATAGGCCAGAGAAGCCCGTGGTTCCTGAGGAATTGAGCTCAGGCAATAAAGATTACCCGGTTGTCATAGCCGGAACTACAGAACAAGCATTATTCCAATGGCTTCAAAGGCAATTTCAGGACAGGGATGAGAAGATGGCCGAGGTCTATTCCAAAGTCGACGAGCTGGCAAACGTCGTGGCAGATCTCGCGACCCAAGTCGCCCGATTGCAATTACAGCAGAATCAAATTTTGGTTCATAAGCCAGGGATTGATACCCGGAGGCAGCCAACTGATATCCCCTTCAACCTAACAGCGGAGCGTCTTCGTGAAAAACGGCCGCAATCAGCCTCCAGTCCCTCCGATACATACGCCGGGGGGGGATCACCTCTGAAAGAAAAGCTGGAAAAGGTCTATTCCTTCAAAAGGGAAAAAGTCCACAAGATATTCAGGGACGCCCTAAGAAACGGTCTACAACTGCCGGAATCAAAGAGACCACAAGAAGCGAATATGACCGACGACCCAGAATATTGCCCCTATCACAGGGTGATAGGTCATGCCATTGAGGACTGCTTCGTCTTCAAAGATTGGGTCGAAAGGCAATACAAGATGGGAGAGATAGAACTGTCTAAAGGCGTGTTAGCAAACAGTCAAGCTACGATCGCCGATTTCATGCAAATGGAGACCGAAGCCTTTCGGGAACCTAATCCTCCTAGACATGTGCCTCGAGGACCAGCATCAGTAAAGACACCTACTCCAATGGAGAGAAAGAAGAAGGTATACTTCTTTAGGAGGGATGAAGTCCGCAAAATATTCATGGACGCCTTGAACAACGGTCTGCAACTGCCTGTTCCAAAGAGGCCACAGTAAATGAACATGACCGGCAATCCATATACTGCCCATATCATAGAGTGGTGGGTCATACCATCGAAGACTGCTATATTTTCAAAGATTAAGCAGAGGACCAATATAAGCTTGGAAAAACCTCACAATCCTCGGATGTATCGGCAAGCCACAGAGCTAGGTCATCAACACAGCTCCGCCAATATCAAAGTTCAAGGAGCTGGGATAAGCAAAGATGACCCCCACGTCGTTAAACTGGGAACTGTCGACCTCTAAGTCATTAAACTGAGAATGTAAAAATATATATATATATATAGATATATGTAAATAAACAAAAAATGTGTAAATAAAGGAAAAATAAAGAAAAGCCGAAATGATGGGGCAACTCACAATAAAAATCAGTGAGTAAAATAAAGATGAAAATAAAGCCGAAATGATGAGGCAACCGTGAATAAAAGCCGAAATGATGGGGCAACCGCGAATAAAAGCGTTAAGAAAAGCTGAAATGATAAAGCAATCGCGGTAAAAACAAAAAAAACTAAAAAAAAAAACAAAACAAAAAAAAAGAAAGACAAAAAAATCTGGCGAATGATGGTTGCTCTTGGTACCATATTCCAGTGCAGCGATGCAGACGCCAACAAAAATCCATTTTTTCAAAATTCTTCCAGCCCTACGGTTAGTCCCCCCCAAATTGACTACCGTATACAATCCACGGGCTCAAATAATTCTCATCACCCTCATGCCCCACCACAATCACCAGTTACGCGGCTGGTCTCCGCCCTCGGAATTTTGCTCCATTGGGAAGACCCACTCATGTGTCCTGACACCTCCGCTTCAGTATTAGCAACGCTGATGCCAGCCCCTACCCTAAAATTCCAAGCTCGCCATCAATAGACCCCTAAGTCTTTAAACTGGAAACAGATGACCTCTAAGTCGTTAAACTGGAAACAGTAGACCTCTAAGTCTCTAAACTAGAAACAGATGACCACCAAGTCGTTAAACTGGAAACAGATGACCACCAAGTCGTTACACTGGAAACAGATGACCTCTATGTCGTTAAAACTGGAAACGGATGACCTCTAAGTCGTTAAACTGGAAACAGTAGACCTCTAATTCTCTAAACTGGAAACAGATGACCACCAAGTCGTTAAACTGGAAACAGATGACCACCAAGTCGTTAAACTGGAAACAGATGACCTCTATGTCGTTAAACTGGAAACATATGACATCCAAGTCGTTAAACTGGAACAGATGACCTCTAAATTGTTAAAACTGGAAACAGATGACCTCTACGTCGTTAAACTGGAAACAGATGACCACCACGTCGTTAAACTGGAAACAGATGACCGCTAAGTCGTTAAACTGGGCACAACAGACCCCTAAGTATTTAAACTGGAAACAGATGACCCCTAAGTCTTTAAACTGGAAACAGATGACCCCTAAGTCGTTAAACTGGAAATAGTCGACCTCTAAGTCATTAAAACTGGGAACGAGGGAAATCCACTCATGTGTCCTCACGACGCATGAGGAGAACAAACCTTTGTGGGATCCTTACGACTCACGAAAAAAAAAAAGAAAAAAAAAACACACTCAGGAGTCCAACTCCTCTCTGATTTCTCTTCCAAGAAATTTTTTCAGGCTAAAAGCCTCTTTTTCTCGCCGGCGCTCAAGCGCAGAGCCGCCCGCGTGCCGACACGTGGCGCGCTTGCGCTCCAGCGCTCAGCGCTCGAGTGCAAAGCTCCCACGTGTGGCGCGCCTTTGCGCTCCAGCGCAAGCGCTCGAGTTCAAGTCGCCCCCGGTGCCGACACGTGGCGCGCTTGCGCTCAAGCACAAGCGCTCAGGTGCAAGTCGCCCCCATGCCGACACGTGGCACGCTTGCGCTCAAAGCGCAAGTCGCTCCCGTGCCGACACGTGGCGCGCTTTGCGCTCGAGCGTCAGGCGCTGAAGCGCAGAGCGCCCACGTGGCGCGCTTGCGCTACAGCGCCCTGCGCTCAAGCGCAGAGCGCCCACGTGCCGACACAGCAGCGCACAGCACCTGGGCGCACAGTGCCCAAGGCGCTGGCCCCACGCATCCTTTGGATGCCTTTTCCCCCCTCTTTTTATGTACATACATATACATATACATATGTATACATATTTGCACACACACGTGCTCCACGACACTGTCCCTGTTAGAAAAAAAATTTCTAACGGGGCGCTGCCCCGGACCCCGCAAGGGGGCTGCTAGCCCCCTTGACCCCCAGCCCCGCTATCCGGGTAGCGGGACCCCCCGTAAAAACTCTGTGTGGCTCCCAATATATCCAAACCCCCTTTACAAGACACAACACACGTACGCTGCACATTGAGTTCGCATGACCAGTTTAAACCCCGTCAATCGGAGGTTCCCTCGCTCCAAAAGGCAAGGGGTAATTAACGGCAGCTTAGTCCGCGGCTGCCGGAGATTCGGATCCCCACAATCATTAAACCCCGGCCTACCCTAGACAGGGGGAATCTGTAGTACGCCTGACAAGCGCGCGCGTATTCCCATCTCAATGGGGTGACGAAAAAACACCCTACAGGGACTCTTAGACTCGTCAATACGCTAGCAGTAGGTAGTGATCATATCGAATACCCACAAACCGTCAGCGGTACTAGCTGCACGTAACGGCTCTCATGTATTGAGCGAACAGAAGATCAACAAGCGAACTTGTCCAAACCCTCGTAGATCTAACCAGCAACACTTACCGTACAGTCCGGTCTTTTCGTCAGATATGTTGCATATCGAGTCTAGGGATGGTATCGTCGACCCCAATAACTCAATAAGTCATGACAATATGTGGCCTATAACAGATCGAGAAACTACTGATAACACTTATCAGTAAATCTCATCAGCCCTGGTCTGGAACTTTCAGTTATAGCCAATCGCGCATAGCACAATATCAACCCCTAATACTGGGAGAGACGAAACCCCTCCTATCGCTCATTGACTCCATGTGTCTCGGGGACTATACCTAAAAACCACATGTTTGCATAACTCAGTAGAGCCATGGTAGGGTGAAAATCAAAGCACTATGGGAGAACACATAAGACTCTATGATGATCTTGGGTCTACAGACTAACCTGTACAAGTGTCACCTGAGAACTGCTATCCGACCATAGATATAATAACATATAAGAGTTCTCGGCGAGTCTGTTCAGTATACCCAGTCTCCACTGAGCACCCGTATACAATCTTTGATGTCAAACACCAATGGATATGGGATCATCCATCGCCCATCAAATGGGTCAAGAAATGTATACGCTAGTCTACTCTGTAATATCGATGCCCCGTCTCGATACACCCACGACTAGGAACATTTAAGGATACGCTTATAGACTGGTCATGCCCCACTAGTATGATCCGCATCATAATCATGGTAGTCAAGCGGATATCCTAAGGGCTTTATCAACATGTATCAAATGAATGGTATACACAATCAAGTGAACATGTTAAGATAAAAAGTAACCATATAGCATACTATCATGTCAAGCGAGAAAGTCCTCTGTATATATATACATGTCCAAGCATCCACTATCAAATAATGGCCTCTAGGGCATACATATATCCAACAGCGCTATGTTCAGTTGGTTATCACCAGAAATCCGTAGCCACGGTGGATGAGATTTACTGATAGTTGATCAGTAGTATCACTGTTGGTAATGAGCTTGACTCAGACATGACTTATCGGGTTAGTAGGGGTCTGACGTTATCCACTTCTAGACTCGATATGTGATACTCTTTGACGAAGAGACCGGACTGTACGTAGATTGTCACATTCATGCTCAGTAGGATAAGGACGTACCTGATTGTCGACCCCTCTTTTGGCAAGTACCTGGGTAACCGTTACGTACAGCTAGTGTCGCTGACGTGCTTGTGGTTAAACCTACTGCCAGCGTATTGCCGAGTCTTTAGAGTCCCACACAGAGGGTTTTCCCGGTTCAGACGACAGATGTAAGAGCCGTACGTTGGTACGTGCAGGGGTCCGATTAAATACGTGTACGGGCTACACGGATTTTAATCGGACGGTTGATAATACTATCCGGCTTAGGATTAAACCGGATTATTAAATCGGGTTTTGATTTAATAATTTATATATGTATTTTGATACATATATTTTAGTATTATTGTTCACTATTCATTTTCTCTCTTTGGTGCTATCCGTATTTTTATACGGATACGCGTATATATAGTAATACATATACCAGGTGAAGTATTCCGTATTTATATGGGAATGCTTCTAGAAGAAGAACACCTCATATTTATTTTTCTATTTATAAAAATAAAAGGAAATAAGGTGTAAAGTGAGGAGTAATGAAGCATGGTTCTTTGCATGTAGAGAGGTATGGCTTGGGGATTTTATATTGATAAGTTCATTTATGTTCACTATTGAACCATGGTTGTAAAAAGCAAGACATTCTCATTTTCTACACTTGATGTTTTCTTTCATTCCACTCTTGTGAGCATGCTTCATGGTTGCAAGTGTTTGCAACCATCTTCCTCACCTCCTTCTCCTTCTTCTTCCTCTTGCTCATTTGAGATTGAGAAGAAGAGAGAAATTTTTAGTGAAATATTCTTACATCATCGACCATCCACACCTAGCAAATTTGGATCATCAGTTAGAGTCTCCTCCGGTTTCCCTCAGGCAGATCGTCTTCCACGAGAGTGGTCGATTTTCAAGAGTGATCCCGGTGACTACGAGCTTAAAGGGATCTTCCACAATTGGGTGGACACGCGACAAAAGTTATAGTTTCTCAATCCTTGCATTTCTAGTTAGCTAGTTTAGATATTTGGATCGTATCCTAGGGCTCGCGCGTTCGGTGCCCGCAAAAAATTTTTGTTTTCACTTCCGCCTCGTCCGCGGCTTCCGTGATTAGGGCGCCGGACACCAACAAAAGATGAAAATCAGATGGTTTTAATTCGAGATGAGAATATTAAGAAAAGATGGAGAGATTATTTTGACAAATTGTTCGATGAAAACTTTACTAAGAATTTGGATGGACTTATCATTCAATCTAAAGATATAAACCATGATTTCATGCGTAAAATAAGAGTACCTGACGTGAAAGATATTTTGAAGAGAATGAAATCAAGAAGATCGATTTGTCCAGATAGGATTTCTATCGAGTTTTGGAGATGCTTAGGAGAGATAGACGTTAAATGGCTGACCGGTTTAATAAGATTTGGCACACCAAAAAGATACCAAATAAGTGGAGAAAAAGTACCCTTGTACCCATCTACAAGAATAAGAGTAACATTCAAACTTGCTCAAACTACCATGGAATAAAATTTAGGTGTCACGCCATGAAGTTTTGGGAAAGAGTGATTGGACACAGGCTAAGAAAGGATATTAAGATTACAGAGAACCGGTTTGGGTTCATACCTGGACGATCGACGACAGAGGCTATTCATTTACTTCGTCAACTTGTCGAGCGTTTTCGAGAGAGGAGAAGAGATTTGCATATGATATTTATTAACTTAGAGAAAACGTACGACAAGATATCTAGAGATGTATTATAGGGGAAAATGATGAAGAAGAGAGTCCCAGTCAAGTATATTGACATAATCAAGGACATGTACGACGGAGTAGTAGCAAATGTCAGAACCTACGGCGGCTTAACAAGTGATTTTCCGATTACAATTAGCTTAAATCAAAAATCTGTATTAAGTCCATTCATGTTTACCATCGTGATGGATGATCTTACTGGAACTATCCAAGATAAGGTACCTTGGTGTATACTATCCGCTGATGATATTGTTCTAGTAAATGAGACGAAAACAAGGGTTAATGACAAATTGGAGTTATGGAAGTGAATGTTAGAATCTCGAAGGTTCAGATTGAGCAGGTCCAAGACAGTATATATGCATTGCAAATTTAGCAAACAGAGAAGTCGAGGCCACAGTGGTATAACACTGGATGGATAAAAGATATCACCGAGCGATCAATTTAGATATCTATATTCTATCATCTAAAAGGATAGGGAGATAGATAGCGATGTCAATTAAAAGATCCAAGCTGGTTGGTTGAAATGGAGGAGCGCAACAGAGATTTTATGCGATCGTAACTTTCCGTTAAAGTTGAAAGGGAAGTTTTATCGGAACGCTATTTGGCATGCCTTATTATATGGTACAGAATGTTGGGCTCCTAAGAAGTATCATACACAGAAAATGTGCGTAGTGAAGATGCGCATGCTTCGTTGGATGTTTGGTAATGCTAGAAAAGATAAAATAAGAAATGAGGATATTCGTGCAAAAGTTGGTGTAGCACCTATGGAGGAGAAAATGCTGGAAAACCGGCTAAGATGGTTTGGTCATATACGACATAGACCTATGAAAGCACCGGTTCGACGAATAGATACTCTCGATATAGGCAATGTCAAAAGGACAAAAGAGAGACCAAAGAAAACATGGCTGGAGGTGATACAAAAAGATATAGTTGCCAAAGGCCTCAATGAAAGTATATTATTTTATAAGAGTGGGTGGAGGCGGAGGATTCATGTGCTGGACCCGGCGTGATTCTCATGTTGGTTCATGTAGCCTACCCGATATGCTTGGGATAAAAGGCTCTTGTTAGAGAGTAAGTTCTAGCAATTCCATTTATAAGTAATACCCTAGAGCCTTTTATGATTAATCAAAGAAAAAGCTTTGAATGTGTCGACTAAAGAATTCTGAGCAAGATTTGCAAACATGATTCTATAGGTTGACTATTTGAGATTTGCAAACATGAATCGATGGCTGATATTATTCACTTTCTTTTAAGAGATATCCAAAATCAAGGAAGAATTTGCAAGTAGAAATAAGTAATATGAGTCATTGATTCCTTTGATATGCTATGGCAATGTACGGTGGATATCCATCTTTGACAGTAGCTTCAAAGGCACATTTCACTATAGCCGCATCAATACTTTAGAGTGTTATACCACTTTTACCTTCTTGATCAGAATAAGCAATTGCACCCTCTACAACAGAATTAAGACATATTTTTTGTAATTTCTGTTTTGTCGTTTTCTTCGTCTTCGATCATTCGTAACTCTAAAAGGTCAAATGAAAAGAATAATTCATAGCAAAATTAATTACCTAAAGAAAAAAACTATGATCCAATAAAGTAGAAAACGGTTCAACTTGGAAGCATAAAAGAGAGGAAAACAAGAAGAGCAATTTCCCTTCAAAAAACGCCTCGCAATCCGAAAGCTTTTTGATCAAAGAAAGGAAAATGAAATTGTTAGGACAAAGGCCCAATTGGAGCAATTCTTGATATGCTAGTATCAAACTCAATTTGGGGCTTCTCTTGTTGAGAGAGAAGCCGTGAATGAGCACATTGTACATAGAAATTATTGGGGATTTGATGATGCTCAATAACAGTAATTCCTTATATCATGACACGTGGAGGATGACGTGTCATATGCATAAACCAGTTAGGCCCCTGAGGGCCACGGAGGGGGAACCAGTGTGCTACAGTGGGGGCTTCCCTCAAACCCTGTCTCCGAGGTTGCACCCCACTCCTTGCCCCCGAGCACTTCAGCAGCCAGGCCAACTGTCCCTTTGCTCTACTCTGAGCTATCACAGGTCCGAGTTTTCTCGGCCATCCGGCTCGCCTCCGAGCCTTCCTTCGGGCTAAGCTTTCTCGCCCTCCCGGCTCGCCTCCGAGCCATCCTTCGAGCTGAGCTTCTTCGCCCTCCCGGCTCGCCTCCGGGCTACCACAGAACCAAGATACCTCGGCCTCCCACTCGTTCCCGAGCCTCCCACCGAGCTCATCTTCCTCGGTCCCATCGACCGACCAGCAGCACCAGTCGCAGACGCCTCCGTCACGGCTCCACGAATCTCGCCATGCGCGAGATATCCGCCGGCCACGTCCCGCGTTCCATGCTATCACGATCCCCATTAACGAGTCTGCCTCATCATTAATGCGAGATCCCGCCGATCATGCGGGCGTGACGTCAGGGGCGTAATGGTCGACGTGATTCTCGCGCCCGCCTGCCTGTTGCCACCACTATATAAACCCCTCTTTCAGACAACTCAAGTAAGTCATTTTCTCCTCACTAGGCCGTTACTCTGCTCAAATATCCGGTCTAACTTGATCGTCGGAGGGTCCTCGATGGTACAACCACCCCGGGACTTCCTTGCAGGTAGCTCGGCCACAACAACCTCAAACCCATTGAGATCCACACGCTTCAGGAAGCAACCTCCAACTCAATCCCAGCCGTCCATTGTCGCTAACATAGAATCTACGGAAGGTAACATCTTGACGTAATCCGATATCCGTCGGCTGGCGCCGTCTATGGGAACTTCTTGATTCCACTCAATAAAGTTCATCTTCCGATCTCAACTCAATGGAGAGCGATCACCGCGACGATCCAAGCACTAGCCGCCGCCTCCCCCACAATGGAGACGTGGACGAATCTCCTCCCCCGAACGCCATCAACGTCCTAGCCGCCGGATAAATTGACTCGCGTGCGTGGTGGATGCACTCGTCCGTGTCCAAACGGCAGGGCAAGCTCTCCAGGTCGCCGCTCCCCCACCTCGAGACCGGGACCCCTACAGAGGGAGAGAAGACTCTGCTCGCATCGGCACTGCCGACCACCGCCTCGCTGCCTCCCACGGCCACAGATCTCCCGGGAGAACATATTCCATGACCCACTGGGCGCCCCATGAGTCCAACAGTCGCCCGTTTCACCCACAACTGTACCGCCACGCGGCAGACATCGAACCTTTCTCGATGAAATCAAAATGACGCGGCTCCGGCGTTTCACCTCCCCCACGCATTCGTTACACGTGTCGCCCACGACTGTCTCTATTCCCCATACTCACACTGGGAAGGCCGAACAGAACCTCACGAATCAAACAGGCAACTAAGGATCGAAGCCCTCACCAAGAGGCAGCCGAGCGGCTACCCTGCTCGGCTATCCCTGGATGGTAGTTCCTTACCCCACAACGCCAGGGATCGAAGCTCTCACCAAGAGGCAGCCGAGCGGCTACCCTGCCCGGCTATCCCTGGCTGGTAGTTCCCTACCACACAATGCCAGGGATCGAAGCCCTCACCAAGAGGCAGCCGAGCGGCTACCCTGCTCGGCTATCTCTGGCTGGTAGTTCGCTACCCCGCAACGCCAGGGATTGAAGCCCTCACAAAGAGGCAGCCGAGCGGCTATCCTGCTCGGCTATCCCTAGCTGGTAGTTTGCTACCCGCAACGCCAGGGATCGAAGCCCTTACCAAGAGGCAACCGGGCTCGCCCTTGCTCGGTTATCCCCGGCTGGTAATTCCTTACCCCCACGACGCCAGGGGTCGAAGCCCTCGCCAAGAGGCACCGGGCAGTAACCCTGCTAGGCCCGTCCCTAAGGATCAAAGCCCTCGCCAAGAGGCACCGGGCAGTAACCCTACTAGGCCCGTCCCTAAGGATCAAAGCCCTCGCCAAGAGGCACCGGGCAGCAACCTTGCTCGGCTCGTCCTTAGCAGGCCCCTTACGGCCCCTCTCGCGCTAAGGATCAAAGCCCTCATCAAAAGGCAACCGGGGTCGTCCTTGCTCGGTTATCCCTAGCTGGTAGCTCCCTACCCACAACGCCAGGGATCAAAGCCCTCACCAAGAGGAACCGAGCAGTAACCCTTCTCGGCCCGTCCTTAAGGATCCAAGCCCTCGCCCAGAGGCACCGGGCAGTAACCCTGCTCGGCCCATCCTTAGCAGGCCTCTTACGGCCCCTCCCATGCTAAGGATCGAAGCCCTCACCAGGAGGCAGCAGAGCGGCAACCCTGCTCGGCTATCCTTGGATGGTAGTTCCCTACCCCACGACGCCAGGGATCAAAGCCCTCACCAAGAGACAGCCGAGCGGCTGCCCTGCTCGGCTATCCCTGGCTGTTAGTTCGCTACCCTGCTCGGCTATCCCTGGCTAGTAGTTCGCTACCCCGCAACGCCAGGGATCGAAGCCCTCACCAAGGGGCAACCGGGCTTGCCCTTGCTCGGCTATCCCTGGCTGGTAGTTCCATACCCCCACAACGCCAGGGATCGAAGCCCTCACCAAGAGGCAGCCGAGCGGCTACCATGCTCGGCTATCCCCGGCTGGTAATTCCCTACCCCACGACACCAGGGATCGAAGCCCTCGCCAAGAGGCACCGGGCAGTAACCCTGCTCGGCCCGTCCTTAAGGATCAAAGCCCTGGCTAAGAGGCACCGGGCAACAACCCTGCTCGGCCCGTCCTTCGCAGGCCCCTTACGACCCCTCCCGCACTAAGGATTGAAGCCCTCAACAAGAAGCAACCGGGCTCGCCCTTGCTCGGTCATCCCTGGCTGGTAGCTCCCTACCCACAATGCCAGGGATCAAAGCCCTCGCCAAAAGGCACTGGGCAGTAACCCTGGTCGACCCGTCCTTAAGGATCCAAGCTCTCTCCAAGAGGCACCAGGAAGCAACCCTGCTCGGCCCATTCTTAGCAGGTCTCTTACGGCCCCTCCCGCACTAAGGATCGAAGCCCTCACCATGAGGCGGCCGAGCGGCTACCCTGCTCGGCTATCCCTGGCTGGTAGTTCCCTACCCTACAACGCCAGGGATCTAAGCCCTCGCCAAGAGGTATCGGTCAGTAACCCTGCTCGGCCCGTCCTTAAGGATCAAAGCCCTCGTTAAAAGGCACCGGGTAGCAACCCTGCTCGGCCCGTCCTTAGCAGTCCTCTTACGGCCCCTCCCGCGCTAAGGATCGAAGCCCTCACCAAGAGGCAGCCGAGCGGCTACCCTGCTCGGCTATCCCTGGCCGGTAGTTCCCTACCCCACGACGCCAGGGATCGAAGCCCTCACCAAGAGGCCGTCGAGTTTCTTCCTGCTCGGCGCATCCCCAGCAGGCAGCCTCCTGCCCATCAGACGCTGAGGATCTGAATCCCTCATCACGACGCCGCCGAGTTTTTTCCTGCTCGGCACATCCCCAGTGGGCGTCCTCCTGCCCATCAACGTGGTGGGTTCGAAGCCTTCCTCGCGAGGCCACCGAGTTTCTTCCTGCTCGGTGCATCCCCAGCGGGAAGCCTCCTTCCTATCAGACGCTGAGGATCTGAAGCCCTCCTCACGAGGCCGCCGAGTTTCTTCCTGCTCGGCGCATCCCCAGCGGGCATCCTCCTGCCCATCAACACGGTGGGTCCAAAGCCCTCCTCGCGAGGCCGCTGAGTAGCTTCCTGCTTGGCGCATCCGCAGCGGGTAGCTTCCTACCCTACAAAGACACGGATCTAAGACCTGCCGAATAAACTCATACTCAATGCGCGATCGGCGCCTCAACTCCGGCAAAGGGAGGATACCGACCTTCCCACACTCATCCTTCGTTCGACTCATACTCGATGCACGACAACAAGACCGCTGTGTCGTCTCCGAACAATCCACCACGAGGAATTACCAGCGCCAAACCGTACAGAAAGAACCAAGCAGTCCACTCTCAACCCGACCCATAAATAGATCGGGACGAGAGTGGGGGGGCTAATGATGATGCTCAATAACGGTAATTCCTTATATCATGACACGTGGCGGATGACGTGTCACATGCATAAGCCAGTTAGGCCCCTGAGGGCCACGGAGGGGGAACCAGTATGCTACAATGGGGGCATCCTTCAAACCCTGTCTCCGAGGTTGCATCTCACTCCTTGCCCCCGAGCACTTCAGCAGCCAAGCCAACTTTCCCTTTGCTCTACTCCGAGCTATCACAGGCCCGAGCTTCCTCGGCCATCCGGCTCACCTCCGAGCCTTCCTTCGGGCTGAGCTTCCTCGCCCTCCCGGCTCGCCTCCGAGCCTTCCTTCGGGCTGAGTTTCCTCGCCCTCCCGGCTCGCCTCTGGGCTACCACAGAACCAAGATATCTCGGCCTCCCGCTCGTTCCCGAGCCTCCCGCCGAGCTCATCTTCCTCGGTCCCATCAACCGACCAGCAGCACCAGTCGCAGACGCCTCCTTCACGGCTCTGCGAATCTCGCCATGCGCGATATCCGCTGGCCACGTCCCGCGTTCTACGCCATCACGATCCCCCATTATCGAGTCTGCCTCATCATTAATGCGGGATCCCGTCGATCACGCGGGCGTGACGTCAGGGGCGTAACGGGCGGTGTGATTCTCGCGCTCGCCTGCTTGTTGCCACCACTATATAAACCCCTCTTTCAGACGCCTCAAGTAAGTCATTTTCTCCTCATTAGGCCGTTACTCTGCTCAAATATCCGGTCTAACTTGATCGTCGGAGGGTCCTCGGTGGTACAACCACCTCGGGGCTTCTTTGCAGGTAGCTTGACCACAACAACCTCAAACCCATTGAGATCCACACGCTTCAGGAGGCAATCTCCAACTCAATTCCAGCCGTCCATCGTTGCTAACAGAAAATCTGCGGAAGGTAACATCTTGACGTGATCCGATATCCGTCAGGATTCAAGATGGGCCAAGAGAAGTTGAGCATATGAGATGTCTCCATGGGGAGAGAGCACACAAAAAGATAGCAACTTGGAGAAGACGAGATGGGTTTGTAGAGGCTTGGATTTGAGGATGAGGGATTGGATTTTTTTGAGGTCTTGCATTGATTTGCATGAGCTTAGGGTTTGAAGAATGAAGGGTGTTCTTGATATTTTGGAGGAAAAGCCATGGGTAAGGATTTTTTTTCTCTCTATTGAGTGAGAATAAAGAAAGAGTTTTTTAGTTGGATATTTACCCGTTTTGGATAGAGTAATCGTCAACCGTAATATCTAATAGCGGCCCCTTGATTTTTTAATTTCAATTTTGGGCATTTTTTCTTGAATAACACATGGACCCTTCAATTTGGTTTATAACGTAAAGATTATTTTTTCTAAATTGGGTTAATTCCATAAATCCCCCAGTAATTTATACGTAGAACATTTATACCCTCTCAACTGCATTATCAGGGCAGACATAGGGTATAAGTAAGATTTAAGTTTATATCATATTTCTATCAATAACATGCAGTTATTTTCATTTCCCATAGCTATCCTAATCCGTATCCGCATCCGTAAATAGCCTCTAAATATGGATGTGCTAACACCTGAATCCTCTAATTGCTGATATATGATACCAAAAACAGTAATATTTGACTTGAGTAGGTATAACTTTTTTTCTCATATCTATTTTATATGCGCATCCGACATACATCAACTACAGATACCTATTTTTATTTTCGAATATTTTCTTTTCTCCTTTCTCCTCTTTACTTCAAAAATGGATTTTAAAAAATCTATTTCATTATTTGCTCTCGGGCAACGTCTTTTTTTCTCTTTTTAGTTAAAAAATATTTTCTTTTCTCCCTTCTCCTCTTTACTTCAAAAAAGGATTAAAAAAAATCTCTTTCAGCATTTGCTCCTCGCTGAGCGAATCCCATCAGGAATTCCAAAAGTAAAATTCGTCCTCACTCAATTTTGAACATTGCCCATAACTTGTTTGATGAAATGCTTGACTCGATAGACTATGTAGATATTATGAATCTCTCCAAAGAAATTGCAGCCCTGGATAGAATCCCCCCAAGATACAAAATGCTCATCATAACTTGAAATTGATCTGTTTGTCGAATAGTGATATGTATTGTATATAGTTTTTCTTATAAATCGTGTCGTATATCTTATCATATCGCATATTGTAAGCTATGTTGTTTGCTTGTGTAACGGTTAAGCAATTAAACATACAACTATTTTTTTCACGGGGCATTGGTAGTTTCTACCAATCATTAGCTTCGGTTCCTTTTTGTTATTTTTTTCCTTCCGCTTCTCGTTATATGTATATTCCTTGAACTGATAGAAATTTTCTTCACTGATAATTATGAGGACACACTGTAGTCTGTAGTAGATACTGACAATATCTTAACATTTCGAATGCTAAAGACCAAATATATCTACCTTATTCTGTTGAATTTTTTCGTTAAATGAATTATATTCTTAAAATCGGTGAGATTTGACAATTTGTTAAATTTCCAACATTGAAACCGGGTTGCTTCTTCTCCTCCTTGCCCGATATCGAAGTTTGTCAAGCAACCTTCATAATAGACATGGTAGTAATGTTGTAGCCCACCTGTTGTGCATGCTCTAAGCCTGCAAAATGTGTAAATCAGTCAACATATTGGAAATACAAAATGTGTAAATCAAATGTTGAAAATTCTATTCCACAAAAGTCCCTTGAGAAGGCTACAAAAGGAGAATGTTCGGGCCTTCCTAAGGACGATTCA
This sequence comes from Agapanthus africanus, assembly GCA_030015575.1. NCBI lineage: Eukaryota > Viridiplantae > Streptophyta > Magnoliopsida > Asparagales > Amaryllidaceae > Agapanthus > Agapanthus africanus. The sequence goes on along the minus strand of CM057337.1, from coordinate 1,009,279,612 downwards.
TATGCAAAAGTTGGTACTTTGGAAGTAGGCAGGATTTTTTGGTCCAATCCACATGTGCCTCCTATGTTACATTTTGGTTTTGGCCTAAAGCTCCCAATTGTTCTGCCGGATTATCTAGAATGGGATGATGACAGACTTTGTTTCAAACATAAGATGACTAATATATATTGGGAAGAGATGCAACATGTGGTCACTCAACATAAGGAACTAGTGTGCGGTTACTACAACATAGAAGATGATAATCTGCAGTTGTACTTGTGCAAAATAGAAAATGCCATGCTTATCGAGCCTTTAACTGCGGTTGCTCCTCAAATATCCGTGTCACCTGACTCGATTGTTTCGAGTAGAAAAGCTAAACGTCGGATGCCTGCTTCAATAAGGAGAAGTTCCAGATTTGAAGGATAACAATTAAGAACTGTTTTAGAGAGGGCCATGAACCTACAATTAGAGGCCAAACCTTCATCCTCTGAAGCTACTATATATTCTTCCAAATTGGGATCTTCATATATAAGGATATCGCTTAATTCCTTATATAACTCTGAGTTAATTGATATAAGCAATATATGTGGCTTTAAGGTTTCTGTTGGATATGATGGATATGTGCTGGTTGATAGCATAAGGGAGATGGAAGTGGGAAGAGCCAGTTAGTGCTTTCTTACCTCTAACTGATATCCTTAGGAGGATCAATTTATCTTTAATATGCATATTTTATCTTGGAATGTGAGGGGACTGGGTAAGGCTAAGAAAAGAAGCGTGTTAAGAATTTCTTGAAATTATACAATGTTGATATTTGTTGTATTCAAGAATCTAAACTAATTTGTCCTGGTCATATGATTTTGAGATCTTTGGGAAGTAATAGTTAGAAGGATGGTGTTGTTTGAATTCTATTGGTGCATCAGATGGTCAATTAATTGGTTAGAGAAATGATAAATTTATGATGGAAAATATCTGGAGAGATAAATACTTGCTTTCTGTAGGGATTAAAGATAGAAACTCAAGTGTGGAATGGATTCTTTCGTCGGTATATGGTCCAACTAATATAAGTCTTCGATATGAGTTTTGTGAAGAGATTAGAAATTTTCGGAGGATTCATTCCGGCCCTTGGATCATTGCAAGGGCTTTTAATGCGATATTGACAGTTGAGGAAAGGTTGGATAACATTGGTCATCCTAAAGACATGGAGAATTTTGCTAAAATGGTCAGAGATTTAAATCTTATTAATATTTCAATAGGTGGTAGCAATTTTACATGGACTAACAATAGAGTATCCTGCTTTGGCAAGATTAGACATATTTTTTATATCCATCGAATGGGAAGATTTGTTCCCTTTTACCTTTGCTCAAGGACTATCTAGTAAATTGTCCGATCATATTCCAGGTGTTGTTCTGGTTTCGACATTCGAGAGATGAAACCCAAAAGTTTTAGATTTGAGAAAATGTGGTTAAAAGAGCAAGGTTTTAAAGAGTTTGGGGCCTCTTGGTGGAAGGAAGTTCTTATGTTGCCAAGCTCTACAATAAACATTGTTCACAAGCTTCGATAGGTTGGAAAAGAGTGTAAGGCATGGAGCTTTCAGTGCTTTGGCAGTATTATTTGTAAGGAAAAAGATATCCTTGAACAAAATAGATGTACTGATGTGCTTGAAGAACATAAAGCTATTACTCCGGTGGATAAATAAAGAAGAGTTGCATTAAACTTTCAATTGGAAGATATACTGGATAAAGAAGAAATGAAGTGGAGACAAAGGTCTGGGATGATTTGGTTAGAGGAAGGTGATAAAAACACATCATATTTTCATAAAATTACTAATGGTAGGCAAAAAATAAACAAAATTTTCTCTATAATACATGAGGGTACAGATGTTTCTAATCAGGAACAACTTTTGCAATTGTTGTCTTTTTACTACAAAGGTATTTTCGATGATAACTCGTCTAGAAGTATCACCTGTGATTAGCAAGATTTGTATGGAATTGAGAATTAGGACTCCCAAGATTTGGAGACCCTATTTTTATAAAGGAAGTTAAAATGGCGGTATTTGATTTGGCTGGAGATAAATCTGCAGGCCCTAACGGATTTCCAATTTAATTCTTTTAGGAGTTTTGGAATATTGTGAAGGTTGATATCATGGCAGTTTTTTCTGATTTATATCTTGGAATTGCTAATTTAAAAAGGCTTAACTACACTCTGATCACTCTGATTCCAAAGATTAAAAATGCATGTAGTGTTTCAGAATATCGACCTATCAGCCTTCTGAATATTGTCTTTAAAATTGTGACCAAGGTCATGGCTACCAAACTTAAAGATAAAATGAGTTTACTGGTGGATAAATCGCAAACGACATTTATTAAAGGAAGAAGTATTTTGGACAGTATGGCTGCCGCCCAGGAAATTGTGACCGGGTGTCATAAGAGAAAGGAAACATGTGTGATACTTAAAATTGATTTTCAGAAAGCATATGACATGATGAGCTGGGAGTTTCTGAAAAAACTATTGCTCGCCAGAAGATTTGGAGCTAGATGGGTTTCATGGTTTATGCTTACAGTAAGAGGTGGAAATACTTCGGTGGTTGTAAATGGTTTTAAAGGAAAAATCATTCACAGTAAACGGGAACTTAAGCAAGTAGATCTGTTATCTTCTTTATTGTTCGTGTTTATTGTAGATGTGTTTTCTAGAATTATGGGAAAAGCTAAGGAGATACATTTGTTTGAGGGGCTGTGAAGAAATGATATTGGACATATGGGTATCCTGAATCTTCAATATGCTGATGATACCTTATAATTCTGCATCTTTCATCATCTCAATTGCAATCATTAAGTTTCTTCTGTTTGCTTTCGAGTTATCATCTGGTTTGAAAGTGAATTTAGGAAAAAAAAACACATTTTTTTTAATCGGTGGATTTGAGGATTTGCATATTACATTACCCAAAGGTTTTAATTGCAGCAGTGGGTACTTTTCGGCGAAATACTTGGGTGTCCCAATTAAACCAGTGGGTTCTTTCCGGCGAAATACTTAGGTTTGCATAAGGAGGATCGACTTCCAGTTGTCCAAAAAATTGATTCTAGATTAGTCGGATGGAAGGGTAAGATGCTGTCTTGAGGTGGCGGACTCATTTTAGTTAACTCTATCATATCATTCATCCCTCTATACATGATGTCTATTTATGTGATGCCCACTTAGGTGAGAGAAAAAATTGATAAAATTAGAAAGGCGCTTTTTTGGAAGGGGAAAGATAACATTTTCGGTTTTCATTGCTTAGTTAAGAAGAGGTTTGCAAATCAAAAGAGTTTGGTGGTTTAGGAGTGTTGAATCTCAAGAATATGAACACTGCTTTGTTAACGAAATGGATGTGGAAACTTGTCTCCGATCATTCTCTTCCTTGGTATGAATTAGTGTTGAGCTCATATTATAAAAGATCCTTTTGGGATTATGATTTGTTACATTCTTTTGTCGTGTCTTCGTTCTGGAGAGGTGTTGCAAGAACTGTTTTGTCATTCTCCAAAGGTTTTAATATAGTATGCAGCAAGGAAGATACAGTTAGATTTTAGAAAGATTTATGGTTGGGGTATTTTTCTTTTACTATTTTATACCCTCAATTATTTAATTTGGTTTGGAATCAAGATGAATTGGTATCTTCCATGAGAGAGTTTAGAATCGGACAATGGTTTTGGTGTCTTAAATTTGGATATCATCTTATTGAAGAACATCAAGATGGATTAATTCTCTTGTTTCAATTACTTCCCTCTTCTAATCTATCTGAACACAAAGATATTTGGAATTGGAGGTGGAGTGTCGGTGGCCAATTTTCAGTTAAATGTTTATGTAGATTCATAACATTTGATGGTTGCAAGTGTCCTATTGCTGGAGTTTTATTGAGGTGTAAGGTTCCAACGAAATTTAAAATCCATATGCGGATTATAGTTGAAAGAAAGCTTCTCACTTTAAATATTATGGAAAAAAGGAGTTGATAAAGGAGCTTTATGTGTCTTGTGCGATAAAAAAAGTGGAACAATTGGACATATTTTCTTAAAATGTTCTTTTGTAAAATCGATATGGAAATATAAAAGAGATTTCTGGAAGATTAAAGGAAATCCAGCATCAATGATAAAAAGAATATTCTGGAAAAATGTTCTTTTGTAAAATCGATATGGACATATTTTGAAGTGGAGAATCAAAAGGGTCAAAAAGAATATTAGGAATGCTTGAGATATGTTTGTCATGGTATTCTGCTGGTATGTTTGGGCCAAAAGAAATACCAAGATTTTCTATGATAAAAAGTGCTAGAGTTAATATTTTGCTGGACTTTTTGACGAATGTTTTGAAGAGCAGGATATCTATATCTACATAATTTACCGAAGGTTTTTGAAGAATTTTGTGGGAAAATGGTTTAATTCGCTTTACAGTTAATATTTGTTGTCCGTAAAGAGATGGTTCTCTAGAACTTGTTTTTTTTCTTTTTCTTTTCTTTGTTTACTTGTTGCAACTTTCCTCATTTATATTTTTAATGAAATGTTTTATTTGGCTAGGGTTTTATTTTCCCTATCTTTCTCTCAAAAAAAAAAATACAAGGGCTAAATTACATTAAATTCTCACTAAACTACCTTAAACTTCTTTTATTACAGTAAGCTTCGCTAAAGTGCTGCTTTTGGGTTTTTTCCACTTTCTTTGTGCTCTTAAAACCAAAGTTTAGGAGTTTACACTAATAAAAAAACTTTAGATAGTTTAGTGAAAAACAATGATAGCTAAGTGTAGTTTCTTGGTGCTCCATTTTCTAAATTATGAAACGCCGGTTTCACTGCACCAAAGGCTCGAAGTTATGATGAGGGTTGAGGGATTATATTTTATATTCTCACACAACCCTGCAGGTCGAAGGCCTCTTTGGGCCGAAACCCGGGACTTTTGCGCAAGGTGATTTTAATTTAAATAAAACCGCATGTAATACGTGTCCGGTGGGAATTGAACCCGGGTTGCTCTGATACCATGTGAAATGTCCCTTCCACTGTACCAAAACTTCGAACTTATGATATATATTTTATATTCTAACATAAATAATCCATTCACTATTTTTTGATGTCTTTCGATTCTATTTCTCAAGTCAAGTTGTATGCCACCTTGTGCAAAAAAATTTAAATTTACCTTTCAGGTTAGAGAGGAAATCTTCCTCTGAAATGCTCATCTTGACTACTTCTTTCCCGATAAGCGTCTCCCATGCCTGAACTATTTCTCCTTGGGAGAGAATATTCTCTGGTGGATTGATGTACAAAGTTTTATTCAGTGTACGAGGATCGTCGATTGTTTTGATGGTATAAGTTGCAACGCCGTCCTCGTCGACGGAGATAGCTGCCATAAAGGTAAGAAATTTGCGTCGGTGGTTATTCAAGGATCAAACTTGTATATCATTGGTCTCTTCTCTTACCGACAAGGCTGTGAAATAACAATTTTGCATCAATAAAGGTAGGCTAAATTCCAGTATGGATTTTCAGTGTTTTTCAAATAAATACCATGAGTTTAGTATATTGCAAACAAGCACCATCAACTTCCAGCGTTTTTCAATGTACTATCATAGCCTTTTTTGCTGTAGCCTTTTTACTTTCATTTCACAGTTCACATCTTACAATATTTACTTGAGAAACAATGGAAGTAAGTGGTATTAATTTGTAATTGTTGAGAGGGGGAGTCGATCCACGGAACAGTGCTCGCAACAAAATCCAAATCACGCAAAAATACAATCACGCAATTAAACGACAAAAGACAATATAAATTAAAGTGCAGGAATAAGAAAACAATCAATCACAAATAATATAGATTTGTTAACGAGGTTCATCCACCGTATGGCTAGTCCCCGACAGAGCGGAATCTGCAAACGTCTACTATACTTGAATCAAGTTTGCACACAAGAACAACCCTAGGAGATTTCTCTCAAATCTCTCTATACAAATCTCTCTTAGCTTTTGCTTCTTGTGATGATGCTTTGATGGATACAAAATGTCTCACTCATAAGATGTGCTTTTATAGCACCTAGGACAATGTCACCATTTAACAAAGTCACCCCCTATCATTGTCATCACCTAACAATGCCATGCATGTCAAAAGTAGCACCTAACAAAGTCACCACCTAATATTGTCATCACCTAACAATGTCATGCATGTCAAAAGTAGCACCTAACAAAGTCATCACCGAACATTATCACCACTTAATAATGTCATGCATATCAAAAGGTGGTACCTAATCTTAGACTTTAATTTGCATTAATTTTCAACAAACTCCACCTTGATGCAAATTCATCACAATCTCGATATTGTCCCACTTGGAGTATTTTTTTTGGCTTGATTCTCAGCACTAGTAAACTTCACACAATTCCGCTGCTGCTTTCTTCTTATCAAATTTTCATGGAGAGATTCACCAAGCTGCAACAGAGATCCAGCTTATCTCTGTTTACTATTTTAGTGAACATATCCGCCAGATTCTTTCTCCCGCGATCCTCTGCAGTGTCAACTCACTATCTTCCAACGCTATGTGTATGAAATGGTAGCGCACCTTGATATGCTTCGTTCGAGAATGATATACTGTATTCTTCGCCAAATGTATTGCACTTTGGCTGTCTCTCCACAAGGTATTGAAGTCTTGCTTCTTTCTTAACTCTTTGAGTAACCCTTGTAACCATATCATCTCTTTGCTGGCTTCCGTGATCGCCACGTACTCAGCCTCCGTAGTTGACAATGCTACCACTTTTTGCAGTTGAGATACCCAACTCACCGCTGTTCCTCCAACTGTAAATACGTATCCTGTTGTGCTCTTCCCACTGTCTCGGTCATCCGAATAGTCCGCATCAACGTAACATTGCACCTTTAGAGAGCCACCCCCGAAACATAAGCAGTGACTAGATGTACCACTAAGATACCTCAAAATCCACTTCATCGCATTCCAATGCTCCTTTCCCGGGTTTTGCATATACCGGCTCATAACTCCCACTGCATGTGCAATATCTGGTCTCGTACTCACCATTGCATACATTAAACTCCCCACCACAGAAGCATAAGGCACTCTTGCCATCTCGTCTTTCTGCTCTTGAGTTGTCGGGCAAAACTCCTTCATGAGTTTGAAATGTTTTGCTAAAGGCGTACTCACCGGTTTTGACTTGTCCATATTGAACCGCTTCAAAACCTTCTCGATATAGTCCCTTTGCGATAACCACAGCTTCCGCTGCTTCCTATCTTGAACGATCTTCATGCCCAAAATTTGTTTGGCCGCTCCCAAATCTTTCATTGAAAATTTTTCAGCTTTCATTTTCTTCAGACTTTAATTTTCTCGAAGTTCGGACCCGCTACCAACATATCATCTACATAGAGTGATAGAATGATATAGTCTCCATCCTCAAAAGTCTGAATATAGATACAGTGATCTGATTCACCACGCACAAATTCTGTCTCTAACATGAACTGATCGAATTTGAGATACCACTGTCTTGGAGCTTTCTTAAGGATGTACAAGCTCTTTCGCAGTCTACACATCATAGTTTCTTTTCCTTTCACCTCGTATCCCGGTGGCTGCATCATATAGATCTCCTCCACCAAATCTCCATGAAGGAACGCGGTCTTCACATCAAGCTGCTCCAAGTGCAGATCCCCCTCCGCCACAATACTAAGGATCACCCGAATTGATGTCATTTTCATCACAGGGGAAAATATCTCTTCATAGTCAATTCCTTACTTTTGTGCATATCCCTTGACTACCAAGCGAACCTTGTACCGCTTCACACCGTCGGCCTCATCTTTTATCCTGTACACCCATCTATTCAGCAGCACTTTTCGACCCTTAGGTAGCTTCACTGGGTCCCACGTGCGGTTCTTCTTCAAAGAATCCATCTCCTCGTCCATAGCTCGCTCCCACTGCTTACTAGCACCATCTTGCGCCGCCTCTTCAAGGGATTCAGGCTCTCCCGAATCCATGTACAAAATGAAGTCGGTCACAAGTCTATCAGGTAGCTTCCTTTCTCTCGCAGATCTCCTCAGAGCTGGCACATCTGGTTGCTGAACATGGTCACCATCACGTTCTTGAGTCTGATCCTGTACTGCAGCTTCCTCCATGTTTTGATCCCCATTTTTGGACACCTGAGTGTTCTCTTGAGTTCCGTCTAACTCCACGAACTCAGATACAACACCATCTTTGGCTTGCTTTTCTTCTCTATATAAATGCTGCTCATCAAAGGCAACATTCCGGCTTCGTATTACTTTCTTACTTGTGTAATCCCACAGCCGATATCCGAACTCGTCTCCACATACCCGATGAAAGCACACTTCTTAGATTTGGAGTCAAGCTTACTCCTTTCTGTCTTATCAATCAAATAATACGTGATATAGCCAAATACTTTAAGGTGCGAATAGTTGACCGGTTTACCCGACCAAATTTCTTCTGGAATGCCTCCATCAAGCGCACTTGCCGGGTTTCTGTTGATTAGATACACAACAGCATCGACCGCTGCTGTCCATAAAAAATTTGGCAGATTCGTATCCAAGGTCATGCTTCGCACTCGCTCTAGGATCATTCTGTTTGTCCTTTTAACGATACCATTTTGATGTGGCGTCCCAGGTACCGTCTTCAACCAATGAATACCCTTTTGCGAGCAAAACTCCTCGAACTCTTGGGTGCAGTATTCCCCTCCATTATCGGACTTTAGGCGTTTAACCTTCATCCCCGTTTGGTTCTCCACCTGCGCAATCCAGTGTTTGAAGATGCCAAACACATCGGACTTTTTCTTCATCGCGTACACCCATGTCTTCCGACTTGTATCATCGATGAACGTCACGAAATACAGATTTCCTCCATAAGACTCCACCGAGGCCAGACCCCACACGTCCGTATGCACCATCTCCAGTTTCTTGGTTTTTTTCGCTACGCCTCTAATTTGAAATCTGAGCGCGCTTTGCTTCTCAAAAACGCAGCTCTCGCAAAACCCAAACTCCACCTTTTTCAGCCCCGAAAGAACCCCCTTAGCTTGAAGAATTTTCATGTTCTTCTCGCTGAGGTGTCCCAATCTTTTATGCTACAACGAAGTCTCTGAATCTTTCTCCGAACTTACCGTCAATGCAACCGAGCCTTCGCTGCTCCCATTGAATGAGTACAACGAACCGCTCAGCTTGTCCCTTGCGACCCACCAACGAATCTTTGGAAATATTCCATTGAGAATTCCCAAACGTTGTAGTAAACCCTTCGTTGTCTAGCTGACTTGTGGAAATCAAGCTTTTCTTCAAATCTGGAATGTGACGAGCATTCTTCAATTTGATTTGACCACCTCCTGACGGTTGTAAGATGATCGTCCCCTTTCCAACGATCTTACACGATTGACCGTTTCCCACCGTCACATGTCCAAGATCGCCCTGAACATACTCGCTAAAGTGATGTCTGTCTGAAGTGCAATGAAAAGAAACCCCTGAATCTAGAAACCAAGTATCCGCCTTTGTGTTCTCGCTTGCCGATAGATAAAGACCTTGTTCCCCTTGTTCTTGTATAGACACCACATTCGCTTCCTTTTTGTAACGCCCCACATCCCAGTACAGATGGTATTTGTCCGCTCTGGCCGAAACCGCACGGTTTTTCCCTTTAGAGCGAACCGGACCCGACCAGGGGCCACTTCCCAGGAGGTCACCCATCCCAAGACTTCCCTGGCCCGAGCACGCTTAACTACGGAGTTCTCAAGCTCCCGTAGTTCCGGTTCACTTAAAAGGCGCCTCTGTAATTGAGGGTGGTATCGTTACATTTATAATGCAGTTCGGTTCTCTTTCGGAATGTGCTTTAAGGATCCGATCCCATTGTTCTGAAATGGCTCCCTCACTCAGATCACCAAGATGTCCGCAACAGACCGCACTGAGTGTGGACAGAGCAGATCACCATGATGTCTTAAGACCGCACTGCTCTGGGGTATTACACTTTTCATCCGTCTTCTCATCTGAGGAAGCCTGCATTCACTTCTTCTGTGGCCCTTCTTTCCACAATTCCATCAGGCGCCCTGGATTTTTCCTTTATATTTACCCCGGCTTTTAGACTTGCCCTTTTCCCACTTTCCCCTTTCCGTTGTTCTACCACGATTCTCCACCGAAAGTGCAGAAGTTCCAAAACTCCCACTCACTGACTTTCTCCGCATCTCATCGTTTAATATGCAGCTTACCGCATCATTAAACGTGAGAATCCCTGAGATAGAGTTGCTAACCGCCATCACTAGGTTCTCCCAACTCTCTGACAACGAATATAGGAACAATAGGGCTCGAATCTCGTCTTCAAAGATGATTGAAACGAACTCAAGTTGGCTTGTCACGCTATTGAACTCGTTCAGGTGTTCTATCACTAAACCATCCTCTACCATCTTCATATTGAAATGCTTCTTCATCAAAAATATTTTATTTGATGTCGATGGCTTCTCATACAAATTCGCTAACGTCGTCATTAGCGCCTTAGTTGTTTTCTCCTTTGAGATATTAAAGGCTACCTGCGGAGTCAACGACAATCTGATCGTCGCCAAGGCTTTCCTATCCAAAAGGTTCCACTCCTCATCGGTCATCTTCTCGGGCTTTTCTCCTAGCAACGGAAGATATAGATCCTTTTGGTATAGACGGTCTTCTAACTGCATGCGCCACCAATCAAAATTGTGACCATTGAATTTCTCGATTCTTATCTTATCCTCTGTCATCTTTCGTCTGTATTGCAGCAAACCCGACTTCCTCCTAGATCTGAACCAACGTCTTCAAAACTACAATCTAAGAAAGTGGGGAAAAGGACACAAGCGTCGTTACCCACCGTTACCTGGATTATAGAATCGAAGAACCCTAGGTTCTCTTAACCTTGCTCTGATACCAGTTGTTGAGAGGGGGAGTCGATCCATGAACAGTGCTCGTGACAAAACCCAAATCACGCAAAAATACAATCACGCAATTAAACGACAAAAGACAATATAAACTAAAGTGCGGGAATAAGAAAACAATCAATCACAAATAAGATAGATTTGTTAACGAGATTCACCCACCGTATGGCTAGTCTCCGGAAGAGCGGAATCTGCAAACGTCTACTATACTTGAATCAAGTTTGCACACAAGAACAACCCTATGAGATTTCTCTCAAATCTCTCTATACAAATCTCTCTTAGTCTTTACCTCTTATGATGATGCTTGTGATGGATACAAAATGCCTCACTCATAAGATGTGCTTTTATAGCACCTAGGATAATGTCACCATCTAACAAAGTCACCATCTATCATTGTCACCACCTAACAATATCATGCATGTCAAAAGTAGTACCTAACAAAGTCACCACCTAATATTATCATCACTTAACAATATCATGCATATCAAAAGTAACACCTAACAAAATCACCACCTAACAATATCACCACCTAACAATGTCATGCATGCCAAAATGTGGTACATAACCTTAGACTTTAATTTGCATCAATTTTCAACATAATTCACTAAGTTTATGTTATTTATATGCAAATTACAATGTTTATCATATTGGTATTAGTGAAATTTACCCTACGAGTTATCTCTGTATGTGCAAAATAAATTTTGTAGAAGTTTTGTCACATCGTGCCAAAAAACGAGTAACTAGTAGTAATGAAAAGCGAAAACTATATATACCTTTGACATTGCCATCTCCAAGCAAGAGCACACTTTCTCTTGAAGGAATGATCATGCCAGGCTGGCAAAGGCCACCGATGAAAAAGCTATGCAGTTGGCCGATATATAAGTAAACGGAATCCCTGCATCTTCAATCGCCTTTCTTATGACCATCTTGTCATCGAAAGTTATTCTTCCAGGTGTTAATGCATGACCCATTTGTGCAGGATCTATCCCAAATTCTGATGGCACAAAGCCCTAAAAATAAAATATAAACAAATGAAATAGTTCTACATATTTCAACTTGTAGCGGTTATAGTATTTCTATCTAAAAGTCAAACATGAAAGGCTTATCTTTACAGAACTACAAAAAGGTCTAGCGTTTGGCAGAAAACTACCATCAAGTTTCTAATCTCTAGATACCTACCGGGCTGTTTAATTCATTTGAACCTATTTTCTTAAAGGATATAGAAATAATTCTATTTGGTTTGAATATTTTGAATAGCATATAAGGAATATTGTCCCTTTTTTGTAAATCCTTACATGAAGTAATTTTCAACCATTGTGCATTAAAAACGGGCTTAATTCCAAAAACACTGCCAAATGCTTTGTTCTAATTACAAGAAACTACTAAATTCTTGTTAAATACATAAGAAACTACCGCGGAACTTTCAAAAACTACATGAAACTACACTAAATAAGGTGCCACATCAGCAATAATTGCAAGAAAATACCACTAAACTTTCGTGAAATTGTAGTTTCTTATAATTTTGAGATAATTTGATAGTTTCTCATAACCAAGAAAAAGAAAGTGGTAGTTTTTTGGAATTAAGCCTTAAAAATGAAAGCAGTGTTTTATATCAAACAAATCTAGTAGCAACATCGAATAAGTTCAAATCATTTGTTACCTTGATATTTCCAGCTTCTTTGATTGCATCCACAAGCTTAAGCTGAAGAAGTATGTGATGGCTCCTGAAATGCACCCCAGATATCGCGCAAATTACCACATCGACCTTCTTCACTGCATCAACCAAGCTCTGATGATCGGAAATCGAGCCTTTGATGAGGTAAGCGCCTTTCTTTTTAAATGACAGCAGCATCTGAACCTTTTCTATATCTATTCCAATCTCTGGTCTTTGTAAAACAAATGTAGGGTGCCCATTTGCTAAACTCTCTTTTACTATTCTCTTACCCAAGTATCCTGTTCCTCCTACAACAAGAATCTTGCTCTTAATTTACATTGTTTTCTTTGTGTTTTGAGTGTGTTTTTGTGTCTGTGTGCTTGAAATTGTAGCTGTGGTGAGATGTATATATAGATATTGAGCTCTGGAGTCAGTGAAGAACTGAGATACTGAGATACTGAGTTCAGGGGTTAGTGAGGAATTGGTCATATAGGAGATTGGTTTGTTTGGTTTAGTTAGGTTTATTTTCTTGGCATTTCTTCCCTAATCTTTTGTAAATGCAAGCCAAATAGCACCCTTCTAATCACAAGGATGATATCATTAATTTTTTACGACGTTGTTTTAGTTTCTCTTCCCAAAATACTATACAGTCAATTCAGCATCATAAGACTAATCCTCCGTCAAAGGGAGTTGATTGAAACGCTTTTCTCTCTTTTTGAATATTACATTCAGAAAAAAAACATAAAAGTGACACACGCCTCCCTCCTCCACCCTCCACCCCCCCTCCCCTCTTTTCTATTTAATAAATATTACATTCAAAAAAAAGGAGCGACACATGCCTCCCTCCTCTTTTGCGTTATAATAGTAGAAATATTGATTTGTCTATATGGTTGGTTTTAATTTCTTGTCCTGTCTTTACCATAAAATCAGTGATAAATATTATTTTCTTGTGTACAAAAAAGCATCAATAAATAATTTAGCATTCATTAGCAAGCAAAATGCCACTGAACACACACACCCAGATTAGATAACACGGCTCATGCAATATGACTTCCTTCTTCAAAATGAGAGGTCATCTGCTTGATTCCCGGAGGGGTCGAAAGCTTAGATAGAATATCAATAGCATATGAAACGGCCATGCACTATATGGAATAAAAATCTCATGAGCTGCAGGGTGAAGGTGGCTTTTTGCAGTCACTTTCATCCACATCAAGTGAGTTTAGTCTTGAAAACGTGTAATATAAGGTTTAGTAATCAACAATGGCGGAGCCAGAGTTTAATTCTAGGCAGAACAGGTTTGTTAATAAGCGTTGTCTTGATTATGGAATTGATTAAAATTAATGTGGAGTGAGAAAATATTATTTGCAAAGTTACAAGCAGGTTAATAAACATATGATTCATCATTGACCGGAATGATGGATTTTCTTCTTCAAAGTAACTTTTACTATTAATCGTCTATATAAAAAAGAATCATCTATCAGGCTTTAGAAGTTTTGTGCTTTCATGTGAGGGTCTTGGAAGAGAAATCCAGCGTATATAGAATTCCGCTATGTTTGTACTGTCTGTATAAAACTAAATGGTTTGAATTTCATTCATTAAACTTGCAAGATGATATCATTTGTGTGGTTCTACAAACCAAAATACTTTTTCTCTTTCAATTTGTCTACTCAAAAGTTTACCAAAAAGACAAACACCGTGGGCCTAATTGTTTGACACTATTAGCTAGAGGTTTTGGGTCATACCATTTTTTCTTTTAGGTAAACTTTTAGATAGACAAATTGCGAGTCGAGAATGGGCAGGAGCTTATATGAAAAAATAGAATAAATTGTCATAAAAAACCAAGCAGTTTTTCCCGCTGACAAAAACCAGCCTCAGAGCGGTTGTCAAAGCTCCTTTTGGAAAAAATTTCGGTTGTCAAAAAAACCTTGCTTACGGTATCCATATAGTTGCATGTTACATCTGTGAAAGTGTCTGCGATATCTATGCGGTTTTCTGCGATATTTATGACCTATTGAGATAGCATGCGTCTATTCAGATATTGCATGGAATTTTTCCCAGAGGTTGTCCTATTCAAAACCAGTGGTTTTTTTGCAGCTGGAAACACTGTTTTGGGGGTTCTTGACAATTTACCCAAACAAAATATCAACCAAAAGCAAACTGGAGCGGATTTTGGGTTAATATGCAATTTCGACTTTTCTTCATATCGAAATCGAGAATTTTCGCTTAATAATTCCTTCAATTTGAGTCCCATTTCGAGATCGATCAAATGTTGCTCGCGGTTCTCTTCTCCAATGGCGAAGGCAACATCCTCGTCGAGCGGTAAGCAGAGATCTCTATTTCTTGCAAAAATTTGTTCTTTTTCATCGAAAATTGAGTTAGGGATTTCTTATTTGTTGGTGAATTCGATCCTTTTTTGGGGGATTAGTTTTTTTTTTCTAATTCGGTTCTTGGGTCGATCTTGATGTATTTATGGTTCCTAAATAGCAATTTTCACGCATTTTTATCCACAAAATGAGAATTTAAATGAAAAGAAGTTATTGAGTTGATACAATTTCGTGGCAATAGCATGTCTGATGAGCAAAGAAGCTAGTTTCTAGCATAAATGAGTATCTTTTTGGGCTTTACCTCTCATTCAGAGATTAAATCTTTTGCAATTTTGGAGATAGTTGCAGCGAGGAGAAGGATTGGTTTGCCACTATTTTCTAAGGTAGAAAAATCGGCCGCTGGGCAAAGAAGCTATGAGATCTCTAGTCAAGATATTACTCTTGTGCCTCCTTGAATATATGCTTATTTGGCAAGGATTTCATTGCCTGTTCATATAGATTTTACGTTAAGGGTTCCATTTTTGGCCCTTTGAAATTGAAGGATTCATTATTTGATTGATAATTTAACAGTAGTGAATTATAGCCGAAGAGCTTTAAAACACAACAAAATTTGTCATGTGAACATGTATTGATATTTAAAAATCCATATGCATATTCATGGAGGGAAATCGATTTATTAAGTTAGAAAATTGTCAGGGAATTCCATTCTTTTATTAAAGCTCCCATCGTATTCACACTTTAGAGAGTAGAAACATGTCTTTGACTCCCCATGTATCTCCTTATGCTAGAATCCTTTTGTATGGTTTCAGCAACCATTTCCCTACATTAGAAACTATCTATGTAAATTTTTTGAAAATGTTTGAACGCTCAAATGGTAAGTACGAATGTTGAAATTTATAGGTTCTGTAGGTTGACACAGGGATAAGTGATTCTCTGTCATCATTTCGATTCTTTCTTCTACTTTCATCTTTTATTTTCACCATCTTTAACTTGAGTACTTTCAGAGCTGAAGGTTCATGGTTTATATTATATCAATTAGAGGCTTAGAGCTTTGAAAGTTTATAATTGTTGCAAGCTCTTAGGTGCAGGAAGGGTCGTTCTTGGGCCTCTTGACATTTTGACTTTCGCTTTGTAGTTGTTATTTACTATATAACGGTTAAATCGCCTATGTACTAGATTCGTGTCTTGCTAGCTGACATCAAAATCTACTTCCAATTGCAGGTTTCATGGGGTTCCTGCGGAGGAGCGATTACATTGGAGATCTTTTCTTGTGAAGTTAGGAGCAGAAAATCTGAAAGGGGCTAAAAATGAAGAGCTTTTTGTTGCTTCCCACAAGTATGTGAATATTTCTTCTGTGGATCCACATACTAAAGTTTGTATCTGTTCTGTTGTCACCTTCTAATAACAACATGTTTTTGAGAAGACAAATATCTAGGCAAAGTATCTTATTTTAATTGTTGTTCATATTGGCATAAGTAAATTTTGCATAGAGATTGAAATTCTAAGTAGCACGGATTTGGATGCGGATATAGGACGCCAAACTTGTTGTATTTGCCGATTCACACTTTGCCAAACGACTGGGATACAATTCATTGGTATACATTAATATTTTAGTGTTCAGATTTATATAAATGATGATGATGATGATGATGAATTACTACTTCAGAAAATCTAAACTTTTTTTTTTTTTGGGTCATGATACATGTACATCTAGCATGCAATGTGATCTTTTTTAATATACCCCACCCAAACCTTTAGTATCTTTAAAAATCCCACCCAAATCTTCATATTTCTAAATATCCCACCCAAACCTTTACCATTAACTAAATACTACATTTTGTTTGCATTTGGTTAGTTTAGTTAATCAGTTATGGTCAAGACAAGTTAAGACCTCAACTACCCCTCCTCTCTCAAACCTCATCATCATGCTCCTCACTTCTCTCCTCAATATCTCACCCCCTCTCAAACCCCATCAATGCATCAATGTCTCATCCTCCACCATTTCCCTTTCCCCTTCCCTTCTCTTCTTTCGCCTGAAACCCATCTCCCCATCTTCTCCTTCATCCCTCACAATCCACGTCAAGATAAAGCTTCAAGGCTGCGTCCTCAAAGACGCCAACGACAAAACTGTGGCAATCGAGGTCGTGTGCTTTGCTTCTTAAGCCCAAGTACAATTGCAGGGTGAGGATCAAGATGAGGTACCAAGCTGACAGCCCTGACAGCAGTTTTAAAGTTGGGGGCTTTGTGGAGCTTGAGAATATTAGGCTTGTGGTGCATGTCACTGCGAGGAATGCGCCTAAGGCTGTTGAGATTATGCCTCTTGAGTTTTTTCAGCTTCCAGTTCAGTAGATGTTGATCATGTTGTTTGGTAGTTGATCAAAGTAGTTGAGGTGTTTGATGTTATGTGTGAATGAATTTGGCTGATTTGAATAATGGGTGTTCTTCACAATTGCTTTTTGATGGGTATACATTTTGTGCTTAAAGGCATGCCCAACCTTTACTTCCTACTTGTTTTTGTTTGTAGCTAAAAATGTTTGATATATTATAAGAATGAATTTGGTTAATTGAAATAATGGGTAGCCTTCGAATTACTTTTTTATGTGTATATTATATGTTTGAAGACATGACTGCATTTGTTTGGGTATTGATGAATGCAGTTGAGGTGTTTGTTGTATACGTGAGTGAATTGTGAATTCCTAACTTGCTTTCCTTAAATATATGGTTGCTAAATTCTCCGTGGTGATATAGCAACATCGTGAGGAAATACACAAGCTTTGGTAATCGGGAATTGAGTTTAGGTGCCATTTAAAGGTTGCAGAGGACCATCAGTAGCTTGCTATGAGTTCAAACTTGGCTGAACTCACGAGAAGAAAGGGTGCATCAACAACCTTGATAACTTAAAGAACCTAGTGAAAGAAAAATAATAGGAAAAGCTAGGATTTGTCTGGAGGGTGCTTATTTACATAAAGACTTGGGTGGGGGTTTTAGCAATATGAAGATTTGGGTGAGATTTTCAAAAACATCAAAGATTTGTGTGTGTGTGTGTAAAACATAATTTTAACTCAAGTCAAAAGTGGTTAAAGGATTTCGAAGAATCGAATTGAATCCAATATGGATGCAAATCCAATATGGATGTCTCCGCTATGGCAGCTTAAGATTATTAACTAACAGATCAAGAATTTTGAACTCACTGTAAGGTGTGTAATTGACAGCTCAGAAATTTGCACCATATGCTTAAGATTATCACTTGTACATGCACTCAGCTTAAGAATATTACTAACGGGTCAGGAATTTGAGCTCACTGTAAGATGTGTAATTGACAGAGGTAAATTACGCCATATAATTGGTTTTTCCTTTCCTTTCCTTTTCTTGATTACTTAGTTAAAAGAAGGGTATATCTTTCTTTGAGTCGCACTTGGGTGCATGTCTCTGTCGATATCATACTGCAACAATTTCTGGAGATATTTCCAGCCCAAAATGTAGTAATGCAATAAATATTTTAATTGGATATACAAATATTAGGATAACCATATCGGAGTCATATAAAGATTTCAAAAGTTTACCCTGGTGAGCTTCGCTGCAATGGGTCATTTAGCTGCATGTGATTAATAGAGATTAATATAGATTTGAAGAAAAACGGAGATGCGGAGAGATTTGAAAAGTATAAAATGGCTAAAAAGGAAGTTAAGCAAGCTGTTCGGAAAGCTAAAGCTAAGGTCTATAAGGAGCTATTCGGAAAGCTAAAGCTAAGGTCTATAAGGAGCTGTACGAGAAGTTGGATACTAAGGAGGCTGAAAATGATATATACTGGATTGCTCGGATGCAGAAAAGGAAAACCAGAGACTTATGTGTGGTGAAATATATCAAAGATGAAGATCAGAAGGTTTTAGTTCGAGATGAGAATATCAAGAAAAGGTGGAGAGATTATTTTGACAAATTGTTCAATGAAAACTTTACTAAGAATTTGGATGGACTTATCATTCAATCTCAAGATATAAACCGTGATTTCATGCGTAAAATAAGACTATTTGAGATTAAAGAAGTTTTGAAGAGAAT
Organism: Agapanthus africanus; assembly: GCA_030015575.1. Lineage (NCBI taxonomy): Eukaryota > Viridiplantae > Streptophyta > Magnoliopsida > Asparagales > Amaryllidaceae > Agapanthus > Agapanthus africanus. The sequence continues at coordinate 1,009,260,728 of CM057337.1, read as the reverse complement.
GAAATCAAGAAAAGCGATTGGTCCAGACGGGATTCCTATCGAGATTTCGAGTTGTTTAGGAGAAATAGACGTTAAATGGCTGACGGATCTGTTTAATAAGATTTGATAGACCAAAAAGATGCCAAATGAAAGGAGGAAAAGTACCATTGTACCCATCTACAAGAAAAAGAGTGACATTCAAAGTTGCTTAAACTATCGTGGAATAAAACTTATGTGTCACACCATGAAACTTTGGGAGGGGGTGATTGAACACAGGATAAACAAGGATGTTAAGATAACAGAGAACCAGTTTGGGTTCATACCTGGACGATCAACGACAGAGACTGTTCATTTGTTTCGTCAACTTGTCGAGCATTTTCGAGAGAGGAGAAGAGATTTGCATATGATATTTATTGATTTAGAGAAAGCGTACGATAAGGTACCTAGAGAGGTATTATGGGGGACAATGATGAAGAAGGGGATCCTCGTCAAGTATATTGATATAATCAAGGACATATACGATAAAGTAGTAGCAAATGTCAGAACTTACAGCGGCCTAACGAGTGATTTTTCGATTACAATTGGTTTATATCAAGGATCTGCATTAAGTCCATTCTTATTTACCATCGTGATGGATGAGCTTACTAGAAATATCCAAGATGGGGTATATTAGTGTATGCTATTCGCTGATAAGATTGTTCTGGTAAATAAGATGAAAGCAGGGGTTAATGCCAAATTAGAGTTATGGAGACAAACGTTGGAATCTCGGGAGTTCAGATTGAGCATGTCCAAGACAACATATATGCATTGTAAATTTAGCAAACAGAGAAGTCGAGACCATATTGGTATAACATTAGAAGGGCAAGAGATTTCACTGAGTGATCAGTTTAGATATCTAGGTTCTATCCTCCTAAAGGATGGAGTGATCGATAGCGATGTTAATCAAAAGATCCCAGCTCGTTGGTTGAAATGGAGGAGTGCAACAGGGATTTTGTGTGATTTTAACTTTCCGTTAAAATTAAAAAGGAAGTTTTATCGGAACACTATTCGGCCTGCCTTATTATATGGTACAGAATGTTGGACTCCTAAGAAGTATCATACACAGAAGATGCACGTAGCGGAGATACACATGCTTCATTGGATGTGTAGTAACACTAGAAAAGATAAGATGCGAAATGACAATATTCGTACAAATGTTGGTGTGGCACCTGTGGAGGAGAAGACACGGGAAAACCGGTTAAGATGGTTTGGTCATGTGCGACGCAGACCTATGGAAGCACCGCTTAGGCGAATGAATACTTTTGATATAGGCAATGTTAAAAAGGGGAAAGGGAGATCGAAGAAAACATTGATGGAGATGATACGAAAAGATATGGTTACCAAAGGCCTCAATGAAAGTATATTGTTCGATAGGAGTGAATTGTTCGATAGGAGTGAATGGAGGCGGAGGATTCATGTGCTGGACCCGGCGTGATTCTCATGTTGGTTCATATAGCCTACCCTATATGCTGGGATAAAAGGCTTTGTTGTTGTTGTTGTTGTTGTTGTTACCGGCAGAAAGAACATCAAAATAATAAGAAGGGAAATGTTTTTCCCCTCCCCATATAAGATTTTCGTAGTTGATTCACATCGTCCCTTCACACTTTTTAAAAAATTCTTTCCCAATCACTATGTTTACTTTCTTCTTTTTCTTTTTTCTGCTTCATTCAAATTATTCAAAAGCTTTCTGTTCTCAAAATTTTAATATCTATCTTTTGCAGGTCTGTGTACATCGTGTACACCATGCTCGGGGACGTCTGCATTTATGTAGTTGGGAAGGACGAGTATGATGAACTTGCTTGTTAGTTACTTTAATCCATGAACTTCTCAATTAAACAAATGAGTATCATCATATATATAATTGATTATCTTCATGCTTCTCTTCTATATGATTTCTAGTGTCGGAGGTGATCTTTGTGATAACATCAGCGGTTAAGGATGTATGTGGGAAACCTCCTACCGAGCGCTTGTTCCTCGATAAATATGGGAGGATCTGTCTTTGCCTCGACGAAATTGTTTGGAAGGTATAGAGATGTGAAATTGATAAAGTTTGACTTCCATGCACTTGTTTTTCTGTTATTTCTAGTTCCAGTTTGCGTCGTATTAGATTCTTTGTCACCGTCCCAAAACTCTGAAATTTATGATGTTTGACTGGCGGTGGTGATCTTAAAGTCTAATAAACAATGTTTTTATTGTGAAGGGGATGCTGGAGAACACGGAGAAGGACAGAATCCGGCGGTTGATAAGGTTAAAGCCTCCTACAGAAGCTTGATGCTGAGCTTGCTGGTTCCTTTATTCCATTTGAAGGATGTTTCTTTGCTTGCAAAAGCATTGATGTAAATTTCCTCAACATCATCTGCTGAGAACATTGTTTGTGATCTTAACTCTGTTTCATTGATCTTGGTATAAAGTTTCACCATCGCTTCTAAATCTTGGGTGGTTGACTGCAATGGGATTGTTTTGGAATTCAATTGTGCATTAATTTTTACTTTACCTATTATATTGTTTGTCCAAAAAAGAAATTTTGAACGAAACGTGGTCGTACCTGAAAAATAATGATATGTAGTAAAGCGGTGCACCAGCAGCGAATTGAACCCGGGTCTACACCGTGTCAGGGTACTATTCTACCACTAGACTACTGGTGCTTCTAGGTAAATAATTCTCATTTTGCCTAACTTTTCGCTCCTAAAACTATAATGTTCAGTTGATTTTATATGTTACTGAGAAAAAATTAGTGTCTGCAACAAATAAAATGGCAGCGGGTACTATTCTACCACTAGACTACCGGTCCATATTGTTTTCTTTGTTTGGTTTTGATTTTGAGCATACCTTAATCTTGTTTGCTTTTGCGGGAGCATAAAATGGAAAATAATAATAATAATAATAATAAAAGTGACTTAATTTCAAAGGGAATGCAATGTTTGGGTTATTTAACCACTTCGCCATGCCGAGTCTCCTTTATGAAGGGAATAATCTTCGTAGGCTGTCATATTGCCTAAGTCGGCATTTTTTTAGTAATGGTCATATTGGGTCTGATAATACTCTTATAGGACCATATTTTTCCAAACCAATTCACTCATTATTTTACTAATGAGCTACAGCTCAGTTGATATTGCATTTCTCATCATGAGAAGAGTGTTGGGTTAGATGAGTGTTGGGTTAGATTCCCAAGAATGGAAGTGGTTACAAATTAACGATTTCGTAGCAAATTCATGAATCCTCTGGGCGTGCGTGTGCCTTGTGCTTGTGTGATGTGTGTGGTGTGTATGTGGATGAGGCCTACATGAGCCACTTCAAAAGAAAGTAAAAAACGAAAGAAAGAAGTCACTTGTCACTTCCGGCCCATTATACACTTGTAGAGAATAGTCCCAAATCTGCTAGATTGTTCAAGCCCTGAAGGGCCTGTTTGGTTGCAGGATTATGGATTATGGATTATGATTTCGGATCGTGGAATCCTGGGATTCCATAATTTTGTGTTTGGTTGATGGATTTGGATTTCTAAGATTTCTTTGTTTTTTTTGAGGGGCCACCACAAAATAAGGATTCTTGAATCCTAAAATATTGCAAGGATTTTCAAGGATTTGGCACCGTTCATTGTACTTTTAGATGAGATCCGTGTACTTTATTTATTTAATAATACTCTCTCTATCTCTCTCTAAAATCCTCAAATACAAATCCCACTTTTTTTCACCAACCAAACAAAGATTACAAGAATCTACAAATACAATACTAGAAATCCAAAACCAACCTAACAACAAATTACCAAATCCAGAAATTTCAACCGTACTATTTTGGAATCCAAATTCCATCATACTGCAACCAAACAGGCCCTAAGGGAGGAAGCTTCCCGAATCCACCAACTGAGATTTTCCTAAAAATATGCAGTACTCAGTTCGAACCCTAGAACCCAACAAGGGAAAGTGGCCTCAAATTAGCGCTTTTCATGGGTGCCCTGTGCGTCTGTGGGTGTGAGAGTGAGTGGTGTGCCTGAGTGTGTTTGTAGGTTAGGGGGGAAAAAACTGATACTTTCCTGCAAAATGAATATAAAATCTTTAGAAATCCGCCCACATTTCTCCTCAGCCGCGGGAATCTAACCCGATTGCAGCACGAGCGAGCGAGCCTTATCCTCTGTGTTTGTAGGTTAGGTACAATTTTTGCTTTATTCTTCGTAATTACTGAAGTATCATGCCAATTGCTTAGGTTTTTTGCATAAAGTTCGAATCTTGGCGTTGAATTTTTGTTTAGTGCCAATGTGATTAAGCCTTTTCAGTTGGATTACGTTGAAAAGATTGGATTTTGGTGGCAGTTCTTTTTTTCTTCTTTTGGTTACTGATTAATTTGGGATTGGTACATTTGAGATGATTTGTGAGCAAAAAATTGAATTTGATTTGTTTTATCGAGGTGTAATTTTAGTTGAAAATGTTGTGGGTTTTCCGTTGAAAATGGTTGCTTGAAAGCAAAAGCTTATATAAACGAATCCATCTCAATAGGGTTGGTTGGTTGTGTTAAAGAATATTTGCTCTCAAACGAGAGGTATGTTTAAGTCTTCAATCTGTTACTCATTAGTGACAAGTATCTAAAGGGAATTTAAAAGTCCAAAGTGAATGATGTTCAGTTCTTCACGGTGGGAGGTTAAAAAAGAAATACCTATCACGATTAATAAAAAACTCTAGTAATAAGATATAACAACGCTGCTTTCGATCCAGTAAAAGCTAATTTCAGCTTGATAACTGTGTTTCTAGAATTAGCTATGATTGAAAATGCACAACTTGCCATTATATTATCGATTATAGAATTGGCTACTCCAGGGGCAGTTCGGGTTTATTGAATGAAAACTGTTGGGCTACCCATCGGCTACAAAGAGTTGTAACTGATGAGGCTCTTGGGTTGGATCTGAGCTCTCTCTATATATAAAGGGCTCAGACCAGAGAGAAAGAGTTAAGAGAAAAAACAGAGGAAAAGTGAAAGAAATTTGGGGAACAAAATACTGAATGGGAACACAGTGACTATTGCAAAATAGTCTCTTCCTGCTCAGATTACTGAATGAGATAATATCCTAATCTGATTACTGATTACCGACTAGGATTATCTCTTATTCAGTTTGAGAACACAAAAGAATATTCCAAATATTCTCGTCGATCTCAGATCATAATTCTAGAGAATATTGCAAAATATTCTCATCAAATTCAATCAGCAAAAAAAATGAAGAGAGCTCTGCCTGTGCGCCAGATCGTCCATCAATCAATTGCTAGTTGGCGCACACCAGAACTCAAGTTGTTGTTCCTACGAGTAGATCGGATTTGGGATCCTTGTACCGGAGTAGGCTGTGTCTGCTTTAAGCTCCGCGTTCGTAAACGCACAACAGCTCTCGACTTGATCTAGCGATAAATCTTCGCTGTATCTTTGCAGAAATTTTTAAAATTATCGCTCATTTTTCTCACCTGCTCAAACATCTTTTAAGCTTTTCAAGTCCGTGAAGTGAAATTAAATGAAAGTCATCTTGAAATTGACGTTTATATCACAGACCAGAGTTAGGAATTTAGGAATACCATTTTGTTAATTGCATTAATTTTTTTGGAGATAAATGATACTAAAATACCATGTACTTCTCTTTTCAAGATAAATATTACGAGTCTATGACGTTGTTTAGATATCATTGCTATCATGCAACTTTTTTAAGATACGAAGCAACGCAAAATGCTATTTTTAAACAATATTATTATAATGTATGACTATATTAAGTTAAAACTTTATTGTCTTGTTTCAAATTTATTTAATGGTTTTTATATTTGTATTTTGTTGGATTGTTCAATTGGTGCCCACTCTGACCAAAATTCCAACCTCCGCCACTGCATTTGGTTATGACAGTTTAAAAAATAGGGAAAAAATCCCTTAGCAATTGCCAATCCGTATCCACCACCGCCTCTCTCAGTCGTCTTCTTCTGAGGCTCAAGTATTGAACAACCCCTTTAAAAGAATTTTTTTGGTCTTTTCTTTCTTTTTTATTTTTATTTTTTGGTGCCAAATGACGGTTTTGTGAGACATTGGAAAATAGCCATGACTAGTGTCGGATAGCAGGGCTTGATCATACTTAATTATACATTGTGTATGTCAAGTCTATTTCTTTCTTTCATGCTTCGGTTTTGTTATTATTCCTTTTTTTTTAAAAAAAATTGAACTTAGAATGAAGAGAGTGAGAAAGAAAGAATCTAGAAGATTGATGCCTATGGAGATCCAATCTTACTTGAAATCGAAACTTTTCTTCAATTGAAATTGAATAGGTAAAGACGTATTTGAAATTTTTCTTAAAAAAAAAAAAATTCCACACCAATCCAGTTCCATAGGCAGGTTTCAGTTAACAATTAAATTGCCAGATTGATAAGGAGAATGGAAAAAATAATAATTCCGACCTAGTTATAACAGATAATGTCCTTGATAATTATAACTTTAGTTTGTTGATGATTAGTAAAATTCTCTCTTAGCCATTCATACATCTTCTTTAACATAATGTGAACATGAGGGAAGACGTGAGTGGTCACAAATGCTTCCAGATATGTTGGAGGCTATCTCAGATCGCCTTCCTCTCAAGGAATTCATAGCATTTCGCACTGTTTACCGAGGCTGGCCCTCTGCTGCTTCAGGTCGATCCGAAATAGCCAACTTCTCCAGGGATGAACAATGGATTATGTTCTATGGGGACCTCGGAAACAACAGTAATTACTACCACGGAAAGTGCTACTAGTATAGCCCTTCTCACCCAAACTGCTGTATACTCTACCTGCCCGATCTTTCTAGGTGCAACGGTCATGCACTCCTCGGAAACAACAGTAATTACTACCACGGAAAGTGCTACTAGTATAGCCCTTCTCACCCAAACTGCTGTATACTCTACCTGCCCGATCTTTCTAGGTGCAACGGTCATGCACTCCAAATTCTGTTGGTTGGTGCTCATCGTGGCAAACATTTGTTTCTCTACAATTGCTTCACCCTGACTAAAATTGACCTCCCAGATCATGTCATAACTCCAGATCAAATGTGCACGTTTACGACTCTTCCTACCGTTCCGGGCTGCACCGTATTTACCGTAACCTGTAAGTGTGATTCAGCTTTAGAGCTGAGCTCATGCCTTATCGGTGACAAGAGGTGGGAAGTGGAGATGGTCAATATCAGCAAGGATTTGATTGATTATATGATATCGGTTCAGTGTTGCAGCTGCAGCGACGATCATAGTTATTGTGATTGCGGCTTAAAGAACAAGATTGGGATATACGGATGGGATGGTTTTTCATTCTATGACTATCCAGAAAAGAAGGCTACTGGTACTCGGAGCGGAGTTAACAGGGGGTATGGCTGCTTCTGCCAAGAGTTAAAGGATAAACATGGCAAAGAATGGTTGGACGGATTTGGAGCGGAAGGCATAAGAATCTATTTATCCGGTTATAGTTTCATAACTGATAATTCTTTAGGAGGGTACAAGGGGGTATTTGATGTTACAGGAAATCACGGGTCTGCTGATGAACTTAACATTGTACATGCAACATGGTTAAATCCTAAAGTTTGGGAATCGGGATTCAAGTAGCTTGTAGTTCACAAAGTTAACTTGCTTAGGCTGTTTGCAAAAGGCTGGTTGAGGTGAAGTACTCATCTATTTATTTTACTCATACCGTTAACTCTCTTGCTAGATTTTCTCTGTCTGATTTCACTCATGACTGCATCTGCAAGACATGAAATCTGTGTGTTTATGAGTATATTCATTATAGGGAAATTATTTATTTTCTTCCACCCAAAAAACAAAACAAAATCTCTCTCTCTCTCTCTCTCTCTCTCTGTGTGTGTGTGTGTGTGTGTGTGTGTGTTTCGGATCTATATCAGTTACATTCATGATTCATCAGGAATCCAAATCAGGACAGTAATTTCTATTTTTTTTCCTTTTAATATTAATTTAAATGCTGCATTTTATTTTCCATATTCGATAATGATCGGGCGCAAGTGTTACTTGGTGATTCTTGGACACCTCTGATTTTTATGTCACAAATTGAGAATGCAATTGAAATTTGGAAGAGATTGGCGTTGATGTATTGTTCCTCGCCTTTTGTTTAGCTATTGATTTGGAGCAATAAATCTCTCTCATTTTTGGTCGTTGCTGGTTTTATTTGATCTTTTTTATGGACTCTAAATATTGCATGTGATTGATGAAATATGATTGCCACTTCTTTCAAGTAACGCTCGGTTCAACCGATTAACGGTAGTTAATGGTGCAACCATGGTAGCGGTTGACGTAAATAAACATAGATAGAGATGGCCCTTAACTGAGCAGAATTTGAATTAGTGGATTTGTATAATTAAGAATGATATCTTAAATGCTAATTTAACCGAGAAGACGGCCCTTCACCGAGCAGCATCGGAAGAAAAGGATTAATACACCCGACTCCAAAATTGTGGGATAAAGGCTAGTAGTATTAGTTTGTTGTTGTTGTTGTTCTTTAAGTAATTTTTCGGTTTGAGTAGAAGTTATGTACTTGCAAATGATTTGACTTTATCTATAATTTGGATTGGATTGTCTAGCACGCACTGGTATGGTTTGTTTCCTTCTTTTTAATAAACGAAAGCTTGAAAGCCCCTGCGTTTCATTAAAGATATTTTAACGAAACAACAGAAAAAACAGTAAGAGTACAATGATAAGCCGAAATACGGAGCGGGGAACAGATCCCATACAAGTCAAAGCCAAAAATGGGGGACAAACCCCATATCAGGAATAAATCCAGTAACAAATCATCGGAACCAGGACATGTATACCCAAAAAGATGAGGTAAATGTCAAGATCATGTCCCAGTCGAGCAGCATCATCTACGTTCTGCATCTGTCCACCGTCCACCTGCTCCACAGCACTTCCACGCACTGGTATGGTTGGGTTTATTTATTTTAAAATTTGCCTTCAAAATTGAAATAGTTTATTTGTAACATATCCCTTGAAACATGTAAACTGATGATTTTATAAAATTTTCAGGTTCTTAATAAATGAAAGCCTGGCCGTTTGAACATCACTAGGTCAGTTTCATGACAAAGTTCCATGGTTGATCAAGGCCTCTTGTTCTTCTGGAAACTGCAAGGCTTCTTCAGTATATCTGCATTCTTTAGATTTTGCACGAGAATTCTTCTGTGTATGGCTTGCTATCGGTGATCCGAATAATTTGTTGCTGATATTTGCACTATGGAGCTTAATGGTGGCTTCATACCAAAAGAACATTAGGAATTTTGCTTAAATCTGTTATGGTGAGTGCAGATCCTTCTTCTGTCTCCCCTCTGGAAATTACTTCTCCGAAAAGTCCGAGGTCTTCCAGATCTCCACGATCCTCTAAGACGCCTCGTGGGAAGAATAGCCCGAATGAAGGGAGTCCGGTGAAGAATAGGCATTCACACCCAGGAGGAGACGGATGTCATAAGAAGGGTATGCTCATCCTTTTTCATCCCCTGTTATAGATAATTTTGTGTTTGAACACATACTTTATCTATTACGTGCTGACAATCGTCCCTGTTATATAAATGTATTTCCCTCGACCCTCAGCTTAATGTCCCTCACCTCGTTTGGAATTGGAAAATAATTCGTCCTCCGCCTTGTTGAATGCAATTTTCATCAAGAAGCTGATAGCTTTAGCAATGGATCGAAAGAATCGAGGGAAAGAAACGGCTTCAGTTTTATTAACATCACCTAGTTTCCCAGCTGAACATCTTGCGGTGGTTTTTTTTTCATTGATCGAGTCTGCAGAGGACACTGCATTAGATATCCCCGCTGTGGTTGGAGATTCGGCCGTGGTCGATGAAATAGTTGCTCCATTTCATGTGGAAGTAATTGCTCCAATTCAGTTGGAAGCAAAGTGCTAACTCTATCGCCTTTTTTGGCTTAAAGCATGTCTCTCAGGGGGTGAATTTTATGTTGTTGGGGTGCTGGAGGTAGTAGCAAGATTGGATGTGACATTGTCGATGTTCAAGACAAAATTAAAAAATTAATGAAGAAGAGGAATGAGAGAATGTTGGATTGTTGTTATTCTATGGGTTTGATTACACCGAATCAAATGATTAGAGTGTTTGGGAGGGTTGCGGGTTGTATGGATGATCTTGTTTTGGATGTACCCGATGTGGGAAACAGTTCAAGCTTTATATTGACCGAGCCAAAAAATGAAATATAGGCCTATACTGTAGTATTTCCCAAGGAAACTTTACAATATAGTGTATTCATTGTCAGCTATCTTACATGAATAAGTTATTAGAGTTTCGGCCAACTATGAGTAGTGTACCCTAAACATTGACATTATTTTGAATTTGATTGTAACCTCAAATCTTTTTGGGTTGAAGACTTTATAGTTTGTATCCGTGCTGCAGGTTACTTTAACATTCATCCAACGTGCGGTTTTTTTCTCCAACAGAAGATGTGTTCAGTTCAAACCCTTGCTCTCCTTTTTCATTGCTGTGGAACTACATTATTTTCCCCCATTATTTTTCCCTGTTTTGTAACCTGGTTACTTTATGTAATTCACTTGACATGAATCAGTGTTATTGTTTGGTTGTGTAGGGTTGCTGCTCTCTGTTTCTGTTTGGATAGCTCTCAATCATAAATGCGCATCTTTGGAATGGATATTAATAATTTTCATGACCCTAAAAAATTTGGGTAAATTGTCAAAAAGCCCTCGGCACTTTCGGAAGCTACCTAAAAATCCCTGTAATTTTCGAAATTGTTGGGAATGGCCTATTGCAAAATCTGTGTGTAAAAACATTTTGGATATTTCAAGCAACCGCTTAGATATTACAGGCAACTGCAGCACTTTAGATATATCAAGCAACCGTTTAGACATTACAGTCAACCGTTTAGACATTACGTATCTAGGGTGTTTCTTGAGCCACGCGGTTATTTAAGAAGAGAAAAAAGACTGGGGATTTTTACACAAGTTTGAAGCAGTCCAAGGTATTTTTGACAATTCACCCTAAAAATAATCACTTCCTGCTCATTGTTTGCATGATGGGGTTGATCAAGCTTTATTTCTTGGGAGCTTGATGTGAGGAACAAATTTTGTATCTTTATTTATATGAAAAAATAAAAATAAAAGATGATCTTTAAATTTAAAATTCACCCTTTTCCTTATGAGGGTCAGCCCACATTACAAGGACCATTCTTTTGACCAATTTTTACCTCAACATCCAAAGTCAAATTAAATGGGCAAAAACAGAGATATCTTCACTTCAAGCCTCTACTTTTTCCTTAATTCTTTACTGCTTGCATTTCTCTAAGGTTCACTGAACATTTTCACAAACTAAAGGAAAATAAACCAAACACATACTCCCCTTGTATCACATTTTATTGGCTCTTCATATGTCTATAAAAGCACAACATGCATGCACAAATTCCACCAACCTAATTCTTCTACATTTATTTTTCCCCATATATCATTAATTCCTCTACTCATTGTCATGTCTTTGGTGCTGAATACCCAAACAGTTTATGTGCATTAGCCTTATCTTCAAATACCCAAACAGTTTATGTGCGGCTTATCTCTTTCTTATTGTTTTTTTTTTTAATTTCATATAGACAAATTTTTTTTCTTCCCTTAGGGATACAATGGAGTGAAACCGGGATGGACTCCTCGGAGTTTGTGGTTGACACAGTTGAGTTTATAGCTGCAGAAAGTCATCGTTTCCTTTCTTTCTACGATTTTTACTCGGAAACTGGGGATTGGCAGGATCCATATGATAAAAATTTATGGCAAGGCCTGTGATGATTGATCATATCTCATCCTCAACCTTTTACTTTCACAGTTTGATATATGAATTAAAAGTGTGTCCTTAGTAAAATAGCTTGTAACAATTCAACCCCACCCCCACCCCCCCAAAAAAAAAAATTTAATTGTATTTTTTCCCCAGAGTATTATACCGTTCGCTGTTTTTGTTATATGTGATTATTGAATCTGCATTGGACCAAAAATCAATCTATTCAGCAAAAGCAAGTAGACAAACGAATAGCCGAAAGGATGGTTTTATATCTATCATTTAAACCTAGATACCAGATGCCTACAAAAGACTTCAAGATCAGCCGTGGGTGTACCGATGACATACTATTTCGAATACAACCTATTTCAGCTCTTTTGTAAGACAACAACGATAAAAGCCTCAGCTAAGTCTTAAACATGTGATACAACTAGTGCAATAATCTGATCGGTTCGGGAACAAAGGATCATTACAAGAAAAGAAATAATCACCGGCCCAGGAACAACCGGATGTTACAAACAACTGCACAATTAGACAAAAGATGATGATCATAACCACTGATGAACCTTTGTACCACATTAGTTCGAGGGTGTTTGATGGAGGTGATGATCTCCCTTAGATATTGTCCACCGTCGATCTGGTGCGAACGGTTCTGAGCGGCTGAGATTTGATTTGAGGATTGAGTGTGTGGATCTCAATGGGTTGGTATCGACGCCGAGCTATCTGCAAAGGAAGTCCTGAGGTGGTTGACCACCGTAGGACACTCCGACGATAAAGTTAGTGCCGTGGAATAAGAGCAGAGTAGCGGCCTGTTGGAATGAATTCGAGTTACCTGAATCGTCTGAAAGAGGGGTTTATATAGTGGTCGCGTGGAGCGAGCCGTCGCGAGATTCTCGACGTCAGTTACGCCCCTTCGTTATGCCCGTGTTGATGGCGGGATCCGCCCATTAAAAGGGGAACGCACCAGCGTGGGACGCGAAACATGAGGCGGTGGATATCTCGCTTTGGCGAGATACGCGGAGCCATTGCGGAGACGCTTGGGCTCCGCGCTCTCGGTTGATCGAGAAAGCCGAGGAAGCTCGGCCTGTCAGATGGCTCGGAGACGAGCCTTGAGGCCGAGGAAGCTCAGCCTGTCATATGGCTCGGAGACAAGCCGGGAGGCCGAGGAAGCTCAGGCCTTATAACAACTCGGAGACGAGCAGGGTGTAAGTCGATGTACAACACCCCACGACTTGCGGGGAGGCGGAAATATGAAAAACGATCTTGTTCTTTGCTTAAATATCGACTAACCGCATGAATCAAAGCTAAACGATAACTAACATCAAACATAGAAGTTCTAAACTACTATGTGAAGAGATTATACCTAAAGAACCATGTCCTTCGTCTTTACGAACTCCACCTCCTCCTCGGCCTTCTCCAAGTAGTAGACGATCCACCACGAGAGCTAAACTCCAAGCTTTGCCTCTAAACTTGAGGCAACTAGGTATCTTTAAGTGCTAATCAAAGTACCTAGATGAAATAGAGTATGGTTATGGATTAAGTAGTCTAACTAATCCTTGTACTCAACACATGAGAGGGGAGGATTAGGGTTTGAAGAGAGAGAGCTTGAGGAAAGAGAAGATGAGAAGAATAATGAAATGAGAAAATGAGTTATCATAATATATATCAAGCATTATTGTTTTTCAAGAAAAGAAAAGAAAATGATTTACAACCATGCTTGATAAATATCTAATGGTGATTCATCTTCATGAGTTATTAAGCATTTATGATGCATTAATGACATGGATGAATCATCCATATGACTCACTAATCTCATTTAATGTATATGCCACCTTAACCTCCTTAGTCACCATCTTCTAGAAGCTTCTCGCGCAATTACGAGAACGCCCTTCCTATCCGTGAAAACACGGAAAAACTTTAGACTGTATAAATCCAATAACCGGATACTAGTAACTGGCTTAAACCAAAGCCGACTAGTAAAAACTGTATGAAAGTCGTACGTGCGTAAACACACGTATGCGTCCGAACCCTTGTCGTAAAACCATACGACCTCTATATCGTTTCGCCTGGAGTAGGGAAACTCTCTGCGTGGGACTCTAGAGACTCGACTACTACGCTGGCAGTGGGTTTAACCACAGACCGTAAGCGGCACTAGCTGTACGTAACGGTCCCCAGGTAGATGTCGATAAGAAGGCCGATGAGGAAACCCATCCGAACTCCTACTGAGTCTGATGTGACAATCTCCGTACAGTCCGGTCTGTTCGTCTAAGACTATCGCATATCGGGCCTAGGGGGGCGGCAAGCGTCAGTCCCCTAATAGCGGTATAAGTCGTGTCGGAGCGAAGCCCATTACACCCTGAGAAACTACTGGAACATACCAGCAAATCTCGCTTGCCCTGGCCAGGGACTTTGCGTAATGGCTCTCTGACACAGCGCGATATCAACCCCCAATACCGGGAGTGTAACATTTCAAAAAAAAAAATCAGCCTACCCATCATGATGTTTCAGCCCCCCAGCTGATCTACACTACTCAATCAGGACTTTTCAGCCCCATATCTGATCTATATCAGCCCCTAACACTTTTTCAGCCCCCCATTGCTGACCTAGACACCCCCTTGTCAATACTTTCAGCCACAATAGCTGAAATTCAGCCAACTCTACACCTACACCATCACATCAGCCCCAACCCATCAGCTGCAGCCACCACCCTAGCACCATAGCCCCATACCTTTGCACCCCTTATCAATAATTTCAGCCACAATAGCTGACTTCAGCAACCAGAACAGCTCCCTATACCTACAACTACACCAGCAGCTGAAACCATGCATTTCAGCCAATGGTTTCAGCAAAAACAGCGGCAACATCAGTCACAACACCCACCAGCCTTTAACCAACCCACACCCTCATCACACCACATCAAAATTCACTACAAATAACACTTCTTCAAGTGTTGCAGCTGTTCCCCTCCGAACGGCGGCCCAGACGTTAGGACGTCTGGCCTGAGGTCCGGGGCAGATGCTATTTGGTTTTATCCGTCTATCTCTCCGAAGATGCCAAGTTGATTTATGACACCTCGTATCGGAGGTTTAGACGGATGCGGCCGATGTAGCAGACTTCGTCAGATTCCCCCTCAGGGTGAGGGGTTTTTGATTGTGGGGACGCTCTTCCCTGCAGGCGCAAGCCCCTGCAGTTAATTACGCTACCGCATCGCGGTAACAACTTTCTCCTACTCCAGAATTTCACTTCGTGTCGTGTGTGTTTGTTTTGTTTGTGGTTGCCCGTGGATTGTATACGGAGACTGAGTAATGCCGTCGCCCGTAGGACGTGGATTAGTCCAAATCCGTATTTACTTAGATTTGGGTTTGGTGTTTTTAGTTTAAGGATGCATTAGCCGCGTTGCGGCTAAGATCAACTTAAACGTTCGTCAAGGATACGTCAGTCCTGTTTTAGACTAAGATCGACCTGACGTAGTGGTTGATTTAATTATCTGGCCGTCGGGACTCGTCACCTCTCTGACGTCGTTGAGGGATTACAACGACAGGCGTCAGAGGAGTTCAGAGATGTACCCTTGCACCAAAGTTGATTTGGAGTTTTATCGTTTATTTGAATATCTAAGGACACGTTAACCGTATTTGAGGTTAAGATCAACTTAGACGGGACCGTTTAGATCCAACAAAAGAGCGTTTGGGCCCTATTGTGCCAGTTTAGGGGACGTGGCGGTCCATTGCCAGTTTAAGGACGTAGTGGTCCATTATTAGTTTAGGGACATTTCGGTCCGTCGCCAGTTTAAGGACGTAGTGGTCCATATTCCAGTTTAGGGACGTGGTGGTCCGATATTAGTTTAGGGACGTTTCGGTCCGACATTAGTTTAGGGACGTTTCGGTCCGATATTCTCATTTTGGGGTAAATATTAGTTTAAGGACGTTTCGGTCCAATATTAGATGAGTGGTCGTTGGGACCCGTCACCTCTTTGACGTCGTTGAGGAATTACAGCGACAAATGTCAAAGGAGTTCGGAGATGTACCCTCGAACCGGTCGTGACTTGGTTTATGAGAGGCATTTAATTTAAGGACTTACAGCCAGGATTGGGTTAAGTCCAATTTTTATTTTAGGCTCTGCCCGATTAAAAGAATCAACCTAAACAGGGCTCTGCCCCTTCATTATTTTGCAATCTGATTTGGGCCAGGCCCTTTTAAATAATGAGTTACAAAAAAACTCAGGAATTTTCTGAACAGGGCTTTGCCCTTTTATTTTTCTGCAATTGGGCTAGGCCCTCTTAAATAATGAGTTACAGAAACTCAAGAGTTTTCCAAACAGGGCTTTGCCCTTTTATTATTCTGCAATTGGGCTAGGCCCTTTTAAATAATGAGTTGCAGAAACTCAATAATTTTCTTGAGTTGGGCCAGGCCCTTTTAAATGATGAGTTGCACTTGTGCAAAAATTCAAGAATTTTCTTGATTTGAGAACAAAAGTGCATAGCACTTTTGATCTAGATTTAGATCAAAGGAAAACAAGTTCTTCTTGTTTTCCTTGATTTTACAGAACCAGGGGTTCATATCAAGTGCAAGGCACTATTTATTATTCTTTGATTTTTCAGAACCAGGGGTTCATATCAAGTGCAAGGCACTATTTATCTTTTTCTTTTATTATTCCCTTTTTAATTTTCTGTTCTTCAGAAATTTTACCTTCTCTTTTTTTTTTGTTCTTGATTAATCTTCAAGAGCTCTTTTTTTCAGAAGTTTATCCTTCTCTCGATGATGATTGATGATCCCTTTTGAATGAGGCTTGGGGTCTTATTTATAGTGCCCACAGATTTGTTGGATTTGTTAACAAAATCTTTCCTGAATAATTTTGGGAATTTTCCCACCATTGGATCTCTGATCCAAGGGTTCCTGTTTTACAGGAGAACAGAAAAGATTTACTTAAATTTTCATTCAGTTGCTGCGCAAACTCACCAGCGCGTGACACGTGTCGCGCATCCGTGCGCTTGCGCAGTTGCGGTTGCGCAACTGCGCAGACACGTGTCGCGCATCCGTGCGCTTGCGCAGTTGCGGTTGCGCAACTGCGCAGACACGCGCTCGGATGCGCTTGCGCAGTTGCGATTGCGCAACTGCGCAGACACGTGTCACGCATCCGAGTGATTGCGCAACTGCGCAGACACGTGTCACGCATCCGTGCGCTTGCGCAGACACGTGTCGCGCATCCGTGCGCTTGCGCAGTTGCTATTGCGCAACTGCGCAGACACGTGTCACGCATCCGTGCGCTTGCGCAGACACGTGTCGCGCATCCGAGCGCTTGCGCTGTTGTGATTGCGCAACTGCGCAGACACGTGTCGCGCTGCCATGCATTTGCGCAGTTAAGTCTTAATTATGTTTTCTGAAGAGCCTTGCTCTGATGGGACGCACCGTCTCGGGCGTTACGTTGCCGAATCAGCTTCTGCCATGTGGCAAATTGCGCGCTGCGCACGGAAACCGAAGCGTTGCTTCGAATTTTGAATTTTCAAAATTCAGTAGAGCCTTGCTCTGATTGGGGGAAACAGCAGCTGCTACTGCAACACACAGAGAAGAAAAAAAGAAAGAAAGAAAGAAAGAAAAACAAGAGAAGGAAAGAGAGAGTTGCAGCAACAGCTGCAAAAACATCTTCGTTTGGAGCAATGGGGCAACTCCTCAACAGCACAACCCTTCCTTCTTCCCTTCTCCTTCCTCCTAGGACCCCCTCGAGGTATAATCTCGCATCCCAACTCAGTTCTTGCTCAGTTCTGGTGTAATGTCTGAAAGTTTACTATTTTATTGTAATATTGTGCTAGTTTAGGCAATTTTGAGTGAAACTTGACCTAGTATTGGTATTGATCGTTAGTATAACCATATTAGATGTTTTTGAGACCATTGTAACCAATATTACTCTAGAATCCAAGTATTTACCAGAGTTATTCGACTTGGCGTATTTTACCGTTTTTGTCGATTTTGAGGCCTTTCTGAGATCTGCTTTCACCCGGGGCCTCCTAGAGAAAAATTGACTTGGCAGAGAGCTGTGCAGGCACCCTGGAACCCTTACCAAAAGCCCTAGCCACCCTCTCAAAGTTACGGCCGCAAATTTCATCATTTTGGCCGCAATTTGCGGCCTGACCAGTATAAAACTGCCTCGTTTTGCGTGCACAGGCCCTTTTTCCTGTAAAATTGACCCCCGGCATGTCTAGTTTTGACTGGTTCCTGTTAGGATAAAATCTGGGTTCATTTTCGTGAGTTGGCATATGTTTTACGACGTGTTTTTGTATGGATTTTGATATTCGATGATTCGTATCTGTCGGGTGGCGTTCGGACGTCGACGACAGTGGATATTGGCTGTTTTTGCCCACAAGGTCACAGGTTTTTACCTATGGGCGTAGTGTGCACCATTTTGGTTTCCGATGTGATTTTTATGAGTTTTAGCATGTGATATCCTTGTAGGTACTCACGTGACGTCGAGGCGTTGGAGATGCAAATGGCGACATCGGCACCGGCACGCTTAAAGAAAGGTGAGTAGATTTATATCTACGGGGAGAAGTCGGGTGGATGGCGTTTAGCACCCCCGCTGTCCGTGGTGATGTATACGGATGCGTATACACACCTACAATCTATTATTTGTTGTTGGGACTAAATATTGATGTTTAAATGGGAATTGGTGGACTTGGATGATTTTGGTTACGGAACCTTAGGGTAGTGGATGCACTATACATACATACTCACACATATACATACTTGCATACATCCTCACTTCATAGATGCTTATGGGATTCGTTATGGACATGTGTTCACTTGGGTATGAGGCTATGTGTTTATTACGGATTTGAGGATGATACAGGGGATTGATATGAGTCGATGAGTCGACCTGAGATTATGATATCGGCGATATAACCTGTTATGATGGTAAAATTCATGATTTAGATACACTTGATACTTTAGAGGATTTTGGGGATGATGATGCCATAGTAATGGCGACATATATATTATGTGATCGACATGTGATATGATATGACAGGATATTTATAATAAGCCGTCTTGGGCGTGGTATACTTCTTGAGATGATATGTGCTGATGATATCGATTTATACGGGATTGTCGACCGGTAGTTAGATCTTGATTATAGTAATGATGTTAGATATGTACCAGACATAGGTCAGTACCCCGATGATGATATTGATAAAGAGAATACTTGATGATTAATATGACAAATGTGATATTGACCCGTACCCAGATCGGGGATGCCGTACGACGGATTTACGTACGAGCTATAATTTGATGTTTTGATCCGCACTCTTGACTTGGGAATAACTGATTTTAGAGATATGATATCGGATGTGATATTATCGAGGCGGGATCACCGACTATATATATATATATATTTATATGTATCGACTCAGAGGTTAGGCGGTTTCCCTTACCTGCAGTTAGCTTATTAGCTCAGCCTTATTGTTGGCATAGCTGTACGACCTTTATGACATTAGATGCAGTTTAGCGATCATGGTGTTCAGTATTTCAGCTCCCGCATATTATTATTGTTGCTCTGCATCACATACTGTTATGATTCATATTCTATTATTGATATCATGCTGTTAGGACACCAGCACCATTACCGATGATGCGTATGTTCCACATACACTTACTTGCCAGCTCACACACATCTTCATCGGTAATTGCCATGTCACTATACAGTAGTATTATTGCATCAGGATATGACCCTTGTATGTGCATACTATTATTCCATGTTGCAGGACATACAGTTACACTTGTATTCCATTTATATGTCACATACATCATGCTTCCTGATTATACGCATTGAGATATGTTGTTTCTATGTTATTCTGGATTTGGGAACCGTGGGTATTTCAAAGAGATTATGTAAATGTTTTAAAAACCCGGTTACCCTTGATATGATATTTCAGTGCGTTCACCATGTGTTTTCTCGGTGCTGAGAGTGACATGTGAAACCCGAATCGAGGAGGCGGATGAGACCGATTGCGGGTACATGGTGGACCCGGTGCGGTACCCCGGGGCAAGAAGATCGCAGATGATGGCGTTGAGCCTGTGCAGGGGAGCACTACCTACCGGTGATATTACCCGACACGTCGGATATCCGGAGGATACCGTCGTAGTCATGAGATGGATGGTAGGGGCCGATCTGGACTGACGGCGCCCTAGATTTTTTATTGAGACATTGAGATATTGAGGTACAGAGATTGTGATACAGAGGTATCGAGATACTGAGACTTATGTTTTGTACCGATGCTAGGCACTGTTTTATACTGATTTCATCGTGATGCCTCATTTTAAAAATACAGAAATCTCACAAAGTTACAAAAGCAGTTTTCTTCAGTACATGTATTATGTTTCATGCATTCATACATCATTCATATGATATATTGCCACCTGATGCACTGGCACAGACATATGGGATTACACTTGGGTTAGATATTTACATTAGCCATGGTTAGAGATTACTGGTTATATATTTGAGGATTATATATATTATGATCGTATGACCTAGGTTGCGTCATACATGCGATTTGCTGTTCGTAGATCTTTTTCTACTCACGAGTTGGCAACTCACCCCCGTTGTGCCCCAGTTTCATGCAGGTGTTGCCGTACGGATTTCATTACGGCTTTGCGGGCACATCTTCTTCAGGTGACTTGCTAGTAGGTGGGTTTATTGTATCTTACCCATCATTATACTTTGTATATTATATTTCAGTTGTATCTAGAATTTCCATCAACCAAACTTGTACTTATTTGAGATAGAGACCAGTGATGTATATTCTTTCGACCTTAGAGTCGCGTATTATATTTCCATGGGTTCCTGCTGGTTGAGTTTAAATTCTGTTGTGATCCTCGCCTTTAGGCGTTGTATATTATGTTGCATACAGGTTGATTTGATATGGTTCTTCCTATTCTCTACTACTCTTGGTTTGGATTTCTGGGTTTCGGCTTACTTAGCATACGTACGCCTTGAGACGTTCGTAGTCTAAGTGCCGATCATGTTCCGTACTTCGGGTCGTGACAAAGTTGGTATCAGAGCGTTAGGTTTTTCCTTCAGAGCGTAGGATGACCCTTGGTTGATGGAATAGGTGACTAAAGTAGAGTGACGTACCGTTGGTATGTTCCGCGGCATATTTACGACACGCCACTCCACTTAAGAAGCCTTAGGATGTACATTTCCTTGTTCAGTATCACATTCCTTCCTGATCTAGCCTCATCGGGACCAGTTATGGTTTTGCTGCCACGATTACGGGCAGGAAGAGCTATGGCTAGAGTTGCGGTCAGCTTGAGTGTCACGCCCCGCTTCCCAAAATACGGAATACGAGGGGTAGACAAGGCCAGCCATGCTCCTACGGTCAAGGAAAAGTCCTGCCGTAGTCACACTTCGGCTTCTAGTTTATCATGGTAAACAGTAAAGATGCGCAGATAATGAGAAATGCAGTAACTGAAAGGAACAATGTGAGGACTGACCTGAAGTGGAACAAACGAATGTAACTCGGAATGGCAAGACAAGAAGTCTGTGATGCACTGGTCCAGCCTAAATCTTCTCCTCATACTGAGCATGCATACTCAGGTCGTCAGAGCGACGCAACAACAATATTATTATAATAAGGTAAAACAGGTAAGTGAGGTAATACTAGTATAAGAACAATGTAAGTAATCACGGTGTCACTATATGATGCAGAATATGTTATGTGTCCCTATCGGTCTCTAGGTCATGTTTGAAATCATATAGTGGAAGGAGGATCATGTTTAACAGGAGTCTCGTACATACCCGAGACAACGGCCCACATGCCCGGGATATAACCCTGTCAGCCGGATCGCTAGATCCTGTCCTACACGTATAAGTATCACGGTTCGAATGATCATCCTCTAAACACGGTCCCGCTAAATACGATACTCTTTCCACTTTGATTTCCCCTTTTTCCCCAGGTTACACTATTTAAGATCTTGATCTAGTCGTGTACAAGTATACCAATGGCACGGTTTTATCACTGTTCACTGTATTTATCACTGTCACGAATGTTCACTTTCCATTGGGCACGATTTTATCACTGTTCACTGTATTTATCACTGTCACGAATATTCACTTTCCATTGGTGTACTCGTCACTCCTAAACCAATATCTATCGCGCACGATAATGCAATGTCCACACGCACTAACACTGAGTATATGGCAAGGGTATGATATATGTATGTATGCTACCAATAAGCTCTGTATGTTATGAATCAATATGCATGTCATGAACTAAAATAAATTGCACAAATTAATATGTTATGAATTCGGCAAAAATGATGTAAGTAAGATATATAGAACAATCAGTCAGTAATTCATCAAAATTTGTTTCAGTTCAATCGGAGTTTCGGTTTTCAAGATATAACTGTTTCAGTTTAAGTGCTCGCGGCTGGAATTTCAATTTCAGAACTGAACGTCTGTTTCGTGGCACGAATTGCACCCAGTTGGTCTCAGAATTTAGCGATGTCACAGTTAAATGAAATGTAGGGTTTTCGATAAAGTATTCAACTCAACATACGGATCCTCAATCGCATCTGTACGTTGAAAGTTATAACCGGTTTAATCTCAGGGTGTCATTTCAGAACCTGTTCTGGACAGATATACGTTCTGCCCTTTTAAATACATTTTAAAATAGCAAACGGCGATGAAATGGAATGGAACCACTTGGTTTGTTAAACTAATAGAAATATCTTTAATCTACAGTAGGATTCCGTAACATACGACTTCAAGAAATACAGTGGTGCAGATCTTTGAACAGAGCACAAATATCAGAAACGCTCTGGACTGCAGTCCAGAGTCGTGTTCCGATCCAGATATCATCATGATCACAGAACATAAATCATTAGGATTTTCCATAGGGTTAAAGTTCGTTAAGTCGGCTTCGATTTAAGCCCTAGAACACATCAATCCGTTATGCATATGATTTATAGTGATTTTATTCGTTTTCAGACACGAGAAAATTCTAGTTTTAACGGCATATTTGGGGGTATCAATTTTTGTCACGAACGATCGTATTTTCCAGCAATATTTATACACAATATTCATTATCAAGTGGGCCAATAAAAGGTATCAGTTTCCGTCAAAATAAATTATTATTTCCATGAGAGACTAGCATCGAACACTTATATCATATTATGTATCGGTATTTGGCAAATCCGTAAACTAGATATTTTAGGTTTATACCACTGATATTTTAGCATGAAGCAAGTAAACACTTGCCTGGTAACGTCTCGGGGTCGCGAGGCAGCAACGTCGTCACGAACGCGTAGGTGAGTGCTGCATGCTCCCATCTCAATACCGAGGCAACTCGGGCGCGAAGTTGGCTAGCCGACGCACCCAAGATTTGCTGTAGAATGTGTAGTGAGCTATTTTCTCTATTGGGGTTGAAGGAGTTGCCATGATGGAGGAATTTTTGCACAAGGTTTTTTCATGAAGACTTGAAGAAAGATGGAGCATCTCCAGAAAAAATGAGCTCGGCCATCACCAATAGTGTGCTCTGTGAAAATATTGGAGCAAGCAAAAATGATGAACTCTCTGCCAAACCAAACAGCCCCCCCCCCCCCCCCCCCCCACCTTATATTGGCTCAATGCAACCACTAATAAATTAATCCCTCTCTTAATCAGGTTGCACAAAAGCTCCTCCCCTCTTAATAAATTAATCCAATCATATAAATTAAAACCTCACACCACAAAACACCTCTGCACACTCATCATGGGCACAATCCTTACTTAAATTAATTAATCCCTTTAACATGCATTTCCAGCACACATCAAGTGGCCGGCCCATAAAAAGCCTCCTGCACACTCCATTATGTTCTCTTTTAAACCTTTAATAAATTAATTAATCAACCCATCATCAATCAAAAGTGGCCGGCCTTCTTACTTAATTAAACCATTAAAAAAGCTTCAGCATTACTCCAAATGTTATCATACCTAACTTAATTAATTAGCCCATTAACAAAAGCTTCAGCACTACTCCAAATGTTATCATACCTTAACTTAATTAATTAGCCCATTAACACAAGAATCTCCACAGCACACGCATGGAGAGGGGGCCCATGAAAATCCATGAAGAAATATTCTTCACACAAAAATTAAACTTGTCCCCCACTCACATTACAAGTGGCCGGGGAAAGTATTATTAGAATGAAAACGGGGATTTACATTGAGCTCGTCACGAACGAGGACTGATCGGGGCGTGATTCGGGCGACACACGATTGTAGAGATGTGTCTTTTGATTATGTTTTGCGCCACGAGCGTTGGATGGATCGCTGTATGAGATTACTCGGACGTATAGATCAGCACTAGAGGATTGGGCCACTGACAGAGGCCGGCCAGATTTTGATGACCGTTGATGTATTGCTCATTCATGATGATTGAGGCACGGTTCAGCGTGCAGACGAGTGAGCTAGTTGTTACTGCGAACGACGAGATATTGCCCCAGATGTTGGAGCTACTGCAGTATGAATAGTATTAAGAGATTGTAGAAGATCGCTAGTTCCCGAGGGTGAATGACTAGGACATGCGAATCGTTCGATACCCCGATGCGAGGTCATCAGATTGATTGATTCCAGCTAGAGACGACTTCACGCAGAGACGTTGAGAGTCGACATAGACGATCAAATGTCAGAAACCTATTATTTCAAGTTTAAAGTATTCGAAAAGACATGCAGGCAATTCTATGGACCCTCTAGAAGAATGAAACCCTAACTCGACATAATGACCGTGTGAAAGCCTTTTGACCTTAGGGTTTGCCGCAGTTCTGCGACGCCATTAGTGAGGCTTGGGTTTGCCCTTCTACGGCTGGACCACCAATGCTGTGGTATGTACCCGATGCCATTATATTGTACCCAAGATGTTGAGCTCTTGGGGGATTATGAGGTTTTGACGACTTGATCGGATGGCTCGAGTTAATTCGGATGCTAGATGGTGAGATGCATTTCTTGGGAGACTCCAGATACGAGGATAGCCGTTGGAGCTCAGTCCACGCAGCCACGACGAGACGAGTCCGAAACAGTCGACATTAGAGAAAAATGGAGTAAGAGGTTCGTACAAGATCTGGATATGATGACGTTCCACTCCGCCGACATCAGGAATGCGATGCGCATACCGAGGCATTGTAACTGGATATACCTTCTAGAAGGAGTCGCGATGAGTATGCAGCCATTCCGGAACAAGAAGCAGATATAGGAAAGGACGATGATTTCCGGACAGTTGGCAAAGATGAGATTGGAAGAGACCTTGGGTAGGATTCCTTCCAGGACACTGCTGCAATGATATTTGCACACAAGATCGGATGTGTCACGTGCATTCAGAGAGCCATAGGCCAACGCCAGTGACATGCTGCTTTACAAATGGTCGTGAGGATTGACCGAGAAATGACTAGAGAAGTGCCAGAACGGAATCGTCCCCGTTAGCACACTTGACAGGGCCGATGAGCCGATGGATCGAGAAATTGGTAGTTCACAGAGAAGACTTGGACCCAGGAGTGGTCATGTTACGCACACCAGTAGGACAGAGTTCTGAATCGTCAACGAGATATGCTATGAGTGACCGCGACAGTTGGCCCGAGATTCTTGGAGGATGGGCTTGAGCGGAACTATTCCACCATACTTGATTTTGGTGATTGAGGATTTACGATTTTTGCACAGTTGTTGTACTTGATATCGTTTTCGAGCCTTGGTTTCACATGTTTGTGATTTTATTGGGTTTAGACATCTGAGTTGATTTCGTGCGTATATATGCACACGATTTGGTTTTTGCACTCGGTATAGTTTACGTATGCTTGCAGTGCAGTGACATATATTTTGTGCACTCGGATGCACTGGACTTCGATTTCGAGGGTGATGCTCGATATTTGTTTTGTGCATTTTATGCACCCGACTGGATTTTTGCGCATGTTCGGCGCTCGATATTGGATTTCATGATTTCGTGCATGATGGATGCACTGGAATTGGATTTTTAGCGCATGTTGGGCGCATGTTATGAGATGCGATTTGGTGCACACCAGATGCACTAAATTGAGATTTTTCGGGCATGTCAGATGCACCCGATTTTGCGGCCAGGCACACGTGTTGCCTATGATAGATGTTGCGTGCACACCCGTTGCACCTTGATGTCGTTTTGTACACCTGCTTGGCACCGGTATGGATTTTGGTTTCCGTGCGCAGCGGACGCACAGGGTTTTTATGTGCATTCTTTTGATTGATTTCTATGGAGCAGTACGTTATATGATATTTGCTATGTGTTTCATACTGAGCAGGACTGATCAGATGACAGTGCCTGGATATATTTTGCATACGTGTCTGACATGACACGAAACGTTTAAAACGAGGAAATCCCTTCTAAATTAATTTCAAAACGGCGGGACGTGCATATTAAACGAAAGAGATATACATATATGATTATTTTCTTATAGAGACGTCCGCCACTGTGCAGTGTTATGTGTATTGCACAACGACTTTAAAAGACTTGGCATGCATTTCCTTCAGATATTTACATGTACAGATTTGATATTTACATGCATAGTTCCGATTCATAGCATATCGGCTTGCCTTGGATTTGGTATTCGTGTTTTACCTTGACTCCGATGATTGCGAGACGCTTGACGGAGTATTGACTTCGAGTTATCTGCTCGTTACTCATGCGCATGTATTGCGCTATGATGCCTTTTATGTATTGATGATTTCAGAGCCCCATTGACTTGGACATTTATTTGAAATGTTTTAGAATTGGGAGGTTTAAATTTAAATTCGGGGACCGAATTACTTTAAGGGGGGAAGACTGTAACATTTCAAAAAAAAAAATCAGCCTACCCATCATGATGTTTCAGCCCCCCAGCTGATCTACACTACTCAATCAGGACTTTTCAGCCCCATATCTGATCTATATCAGCCCCTAACACTTTTTCAGCCCCCCATTGCTGACCTAGACACCCCCTTGTCAATACTTTCAGCCACAATAGCTGAAATTCAGCCAACTCTACACCTACACCATCACATCAGCCCCAACCCATCAGCTGCAGCCACCACCCTAGCACCATAGCCCCATACCTTTGCACCCCTTATCAATAATTTCAGCCACAATAGCTGACTTCAGCAACCAGAACAGCTCCCTATACCTACAACTACACCAGCAGCTGAAACCATGCATTTCAGCCAATGGTTTCAGCAAAAACAGCGGCAACATCAGTCACAACACCCACCAGCCTTTAACCAACCCACACCCTCATCACACCACATCAAAATTCACTACAAATAACACTTCTTCAAGTGTTGCAGCTGCTACTGCAACACACAGAGAAGAAAAAAAGAAAGAAAGAAAGAAAGAAAAACAAGAGAAGGAAAGAGAGAGTTGCAGCAACAGCTGCAAAAACATCTTCTTTTGGAGCAATGGGGCAACTCCTCAACAGCACAACCCTTCCTTCTTCCCTTCTCCTTCCTCCTAGGACCCCCTCGAGGTATAATCTCGCATCCCAACTCAGTTCTTGCTCAGTTCTGGTGTAATGTCTGAAAGTTTACTATTTTATTTTAATATTGTGCTAGTTTAGGCAATTTTGAGTGAAACTTGACCTAGTATTGGTATTGATCGTTAGTATAACCATATTAGATGTTTTTGAGACCATTGTAACCAATATTACTCTAGAATCCAAGTATTTACCAGAGTTATTCGACTTGGCGTATTTTACCGTTTTTGTCGATTTTGAGGCCTTTCTGAGATCTGCTTTCACCCGGGGCCTCCTAGAGAAAAATTGACTTGGCAGAGAGCTGTGCAGGCACCCTGGAACCCTTACCAAAAGCCCTAGCCACCCTCTCAAAGTTACGGCCGCAAATTTCATCATTCTGGCCGCAATTTGCGGCCTGACCAGTATAAAACTGCCTCGTTTTGCATGCACAGGCCCTTTTTCCTGTAAAATTGACCCCCGGCATGTCTAGTTTTGACTGGTTCCTGTTAGGATAAAATCTGGGTTCATTTTCGTGAGTTGGCGTATGTTTTACGACGTGTTTTTGTATGGATTTTGATATTCGATGATTCGTATCTGTCGGGTGGCGTTCGGACGTCGACGACAGTGGATATTGGCTGTTTTTGCCCACAAGGTCACAGGTTTTTACCTATGGGCGTAGTGTGCACCATTTTGGTTTCCGATGTGATTTTTATGAGTTTTAGCATGTGATATCCTTGTAGGTACTCACGTGACGTCGAGGCGTTGGAGATGCAAATGGCGACATCGGCACCGGCACGCTTAAAGAAAGGTGAGTAGATTTATATCTACGGGGAGAAGTCGGGTGGATGGCGTTTAGCACCCCCGCTGTCCGTGGTGATGTATACGGATGCGTATACACACCTACAATCTATTATTTGTTGTTGGGACTAAATATTGATGTTTAAATGGGAATTGGTGGACTTGGATGATTTTGGTTACGGAACCTTAGGGTAGTGGATGCACTATGCATACATACTCACACATATACATACTTGCATACATCCTCACTTCATAGATGCTTATGGGATTCGTTATGGACATGTGTTCACTTGGGTATGAGGCTATGTGTTTATTATGGATTTGAGGATGATACAGGGGATTGATATTAGTCGATGAGTCGACCTGAGATTATGATATCGGCGATATAACCTGTTATGATGGTAAAATTCATGATTTAGATACACTTGATACTTTAGAGGATTTTGGGGATGATGATGCCATAGTAATGGCGACATATATATTATGTGATCGACATGTGATATGATATGACAGGATATTTATAATAAGCCGCCTTGGGCGTGGTATACTTCTTGAGATGATATGTGCTGATGATATCGATTTATACGGGATTGTCGACCGGTAGTTAGATCTTGATTATAGTAATGATGTTAGAAATATACCAGACATAGGTCAGTACCCCGATGATGATATTGATAAAGAGAATACTTGATGATTAATATGACAAATGTGATATTGACCCGTACCCAGATCGGGGATGCCGTACGACGGATTTACGTACGAGCTATAATTTGATGTTTTGATCCGCACTCTTGACTTGGGAATAACTGATTTTAGAGATATGATATCGGATGTGATATTATCGAGGCGGGATCACCGACTATATATATATATTTATATGTATCGACTCAGAGGTTAGGCGGTTTCCCTTACCTGCAGTTAGCTTATTAGCTCAGCCTTATTGTTGGCATAGCTGTACGACCTTTATGACATTAGATGCAGTTTAGCGATCATGGTGTTCAGTATTTCAGCTCCCGCATATTATTATTGTTGCTCTGCATCACATACTGTTATGATTCATATTCTATTATTGATATCATGCTGTTAGGACACCAGCGCCATTACCGATGATGCGTATGTTCCACATACACTTACTTGCCAGCTCACACACATCTTCATCGGTAATTGCCATGTCACTATACAGTAGTATTATTGCATCAGGATATGACCCTTGTATGTGCATACTATTATTCCATGTTGCAGGACATACAGTTACACTTGTATTCCATTTATATGTCACATACATCATGCTTCCTGATTATACGCATTGAGATATGTTGTTTCTATGTTATTCTGGATTTGGGAACCGTGGGTATTTCAAAGAGATTATGTAAATGTTTTAAAAACCCGGTTACCCTTGATATGATATTTCAGTGCGTTCACCATGTGTTTTCTCGGTGCTGAGAGTGACATGTGAAACCCGAATCGAGGAGGCGGATGAGACCGATTGCGGGTACATGGTGGACCCGGTGCGGTACCCCGGGGCAAGAAGATCGCAGATGATGGCGTTGAGCCTGTGCAGGGGAGCACTACCTACCGGTGATATTACCCGACACGTCGGATATCCGGAGGATACCGTCGTAGTCATGAGATGGATGGTAGGGGCCGATCTGGACTGACGGCGCCCTAGATTTTTTATTGAGACATTGAGATTTCGAGATATTGAGGTACAGAGATTGTGATACAGAGGTATCGAGATACTGAGACTTATGTTTTGTGCCGATGCTAGGCACTGTTTTATACTGATTTCATCGTGATGCCTCATTTTAAAAATACAGAAATCTCACAAAGTTACAAAAGCAGTTTTCTTCAGTACATGTATTATGTTTCATGCATTCATACATCATTCATATGATATATTGCCACCTGATGCACTGGCACAGACATATGGGATTACACTTGGGTTAGATATTTACATTAGCCATGGTTAGAGATTACTGATTATATATTTGAGGATTATATATATTATGATCGTATGACCTAGGTTGCGTCATACATGCGATTTGCTGTTCGTAGATCTTTTTCTACTCACGAGTTGGCAACTCACCCCCGTTGTGCCCCAGTTTCATGCAGGTGTTGCCGTACGGATTTCATTACGGCTTTGCGGGCACATCTTCTTCAGGTGACTTGCTAGTAGGTGGGTTTATTGTATCTTACCCATCATTATACTTTGTATATTATATTTCAGTTGTATCTAGAATTTCCATCAACCAAACTTGTACTTATTTGAGATAGAGACCAGTGATGTATATTCTTTCGACCTTAGAGTCGCGTATTATATTTCCATGGGTTCCTGCTGGTTGAGTTTAAATTCTGTTGTGATCCTCGCCTTTAGGCGTTGTATATTATGTTGCATACAGGTTGATTTGATATGGTTCTTCCTATTCTCTACTACTCTTGGTTTGGATTTCTGGGTTTCGGCTTACTTAGCATACGAACACCTTGAGACGTTCGTAGTCTAAGTGCCGGTCATGTTCCGTACTTCGGGTCGTGACAGGGAGAGACGAATCCTGTCTAACCGCCACTGCCTCCAAGTGCTCGGTACTGCACCCAACTGCTACCTGTTTGCACGACTCCTTTGAGCCATGGTAGGGTAGCAATCTAAGAACAGTGGGACACACTCGAGGCGAAGTAGCAGTGTCAAGTCTGCGGACTATGCTGTACTCATGTCACCTGGGAACTGTTCACTGACGACTGGTATAAAACCAACCAACAGTTCCCTGTGAGTCATGTCCGGTATACCCGTAACCTAACGAGCACCTGCATACTATCTCCAGTACGACGTACTGACGGCTGTGGGACAGACCATCTCCCCAACTGGGATGAGAAGCGTACACACTAGTCTACTCCGGAGTATCGATGCCCTGTCTCGATAATCCAACGACTAGGGACCTGAATAAGGATGTGCTTGTAGACTATCCAGCCCCCACTGGTGTGACTGCCATCACAATGCTGGTAGTCAAGCAAGATCCTAAGAGCTCTATCAATACGTATACTCACATATTAAGATAGAAAAACCAAGTAGCATACTACCATGTTTAGCAAGACTGTTATATACATGTGAATATCCTAAGCTTTCATTAAGTAATATACAAACTAGTATGATACAATAATGGCCTTTAGGGCATATACACTAACACCGGGAGGCTGTGGAAGCTCGGTTGTAGGGTTGCTCGAAGGTGAGCTAATGGCCGGTTGCTAGGCGAATACGGAAGGTATTCCAGAAAGGTCTCTGAAAGGCCGGATGCGACCTAGGAGACGAGGTCCCGAGGAACGTCTCCAATGCATCAGGCTTATTCCAGCTCCATAGCCTCCGGGACACGCCATCCGCTACGTGTCGTGATCTGGGGAATTCCCACTTGTGAGCATCATGCAGTGTTCGACTTACCGTCAACAAATCCATGATCGTTGGTTACGGCGAAGAAGAACTACTAAACAAGTGACCAAGACGTACCCTGAAGACGGCATGCCAGCTTACGACTGGGCATATGACTTGCTCGCAGTGCGAGCCTGTGGCCACGCCTTGACCATCGGCTCCAATGCTCGGCCTAACCTCAAAGGCTTCAAGTACAGGACTGTACCTCTGACCACTCGATCTGGCCATAGGAATCGAGCTCTTGGATAGACCGTGTATGCTTTAAAAGGCTGAGCATGGATCGATCACCTCACCAGGACAAGACCCGACCTAAATCCATTGCATCGTGAAAGCCAGAGTGGACATATGCATCGTTCACAGCGATAACTCCAACTTGAATCTCACCGTAGATATCCTCGGCCTCACTCCCGCCACGAGTCCAGCCACTTCATGGATGTAACTCGGCGTTAAGGCTCGGCTCAACTAATGTTTCAGAGAGTAGATTGAGGACGAAGGAACCATTATCTGTCAAGGAGAGCTAAGCAACTAAATCTCGATCAGGGCCTCGACGGTGCATTTGATGATCAACGACTATCAGCTATCTAACATAACCTAAGGCTATAGGAGCTAGAAAAGAGCCAAGGCTAAAGCTATTTTATCTAAGGATTTTGGGCTGATTTTTTAAAGATCCCTTCTGGTGGCTCAAGCTCTGGCTAATTGGACCGGATACTATCCGGCTTGTCTTCTGAAAGTTTCCGACGTGCTAGGCCGTGTCAGTTTGATCTCTGCAGGCGGAGTCATTCCACGGACCGATTAGAATTCAACTTTATCCTGAAACATGTGTTAATGATATAAATTATTCATATGCAACAAAAACTTTATAGGAATTCATTATAGTGAAAGTCTACAAGGTGCCAAAGGAAAAATACATGCAAACAATTAGCTAAAACAAGGCGAAATAGAAGCAATTAGATTTGAAAGATACTTTTCCAACCAGCCTTACAGACCGGTGGGAATCACAATCAACTAAATCAAAAGTACAACGAGGGTAGCTATTCAACATACATTTTCATATACGGTGCTATTTTGAGCACATAGTATTGATGTTATTCATGATCTAATGGTAGTCAATATGTAGTAAATGGTCTTGTGATCTTGATGCGAGAATAGGATTCACAAATAGCATCAAAATAGTATGGAAGCAATAGCACCCATTCCAAATATGCTGAAGGCTTTCTCTCACCACCAGGATGAAGGAACCAACACCAAACTAATCATACAAGATTAATAAAGAATTTCTGTAACTCCAATCTTAAAAAGCTAACAAAATTATCTCACTATCGATCTTCTAGCATATGCAAACATGCACCTGGCAAATGAAAATAAAAATAGATACGGCAAACCGAAGGCAAAACTAATTTCCATAAGACACAACAAAGCCCTTTGGAAGGGGCTTGAAGTAGCCCATGAGGAGACCCGGGTCTCGGGTCTTCCATTTATAAGGGATGGCTAATTTATCTCATCTATTATCTCAGAAAAAGGAAAAAGAAAAAAAAACAAAGCCAGCTGTGCTACAGGGTCTGCAACAGTGCTCCAAAAGTTCAGATCTTATTAAGGAGACGGCACAATTTGTATGGCGTAACATCGGCTACGAAAGTTCACGATGAAGATGATCATAAAAAAATCTCCATAAATTTACAATCAGCGTTGTCTAATATTAGAGTGTTAAACTAATATGTAGGCACAATTATGTGAAACAAAATCACAAACATGCTGAATAATGACTTAAATAGTGGTGGGGCCCAAAGGAGCAAAACAGCACGGTTGTATCAATGCATAATTCAATCTTTTTTTTAAGAAGAAAAAGGGTACAAATAAAGCTTCGACAGAGCGGATAAGCTAAGAATCTACAACCGATTCATCCAAAAATGTGATATATTGTAAAACTATACAAACACACCATATAGTATTTAACTAGTCTATAGGATTCGACAAATATATAATGTCATGTATTAATATTAGACTAGCAAACACACCGTATTAAATTTAGCTATTCTAGTAGGTTCAACAAATAATCTCTTGTACTTATATTTCGCTAGCAAATAGCCTATCGATGAAATAAGGGGGAAAAGGATAAACTACACAACTCATACCACACTAACCATCTAAATGAACAAAATCCTCTGTTTCACTAAAAGACAGATTGATATATAGTTTATGAGCAAAAAGTACCAACGCAATTTTCCTACACAACAAACCACACAACACTCAAAAACTTGGTGTGGGGCTCAAACACTTGAGTGCGGAACCTACTGTGAGCTTGTTGTGTGGAAAATGGTTGTGCAGAAACCCATTTTCCATAGTCTATCGGCATTGGGATATTGTTTTGAAAGGGCTTCAATGGGCATTTCACACACAATCACACACATTTTTACAAATATATATACATATAGGGGAGTGATCCATTGCTACCTGAGTTGCGCAATAGGAAAAAGAGACTTCTGAACAACGGGAGATTTAGACGGTCCAAACCGTTCATCATGTTATTCATACTCTAAAATGATTATGTTAAAAAAAAAAATCAAAAGATCCAGGTGCCTTCAACCCATGCATCAAAGAGGTTCGAATTTAGATAATAGAACACAAAGGGCATTAGATTCATTGGATAGAAGGGCTCTAAATGTTTTGATTTTGTCAACATAAAATATTTTGACTATGGATAACATAATAATTAAATAGCTTGGATCATTGAAATTACCTGCCGTTTAGGCGTTCCCGTATTTCCTGTTGTGCAGGTTGAACAGATCACTCCCCCTCTCGAAACCCGCTCACCCACACACATACACGGGGAGAAATCCTGCAAAATAACCTTAACCCTTGAAACTCGACGCATTTTGAATACATCTCTGATCTTTCAAACGAACCACGGGCATGCATCACCTATACAAGAATTTATACATGTGCGATGCATGTAAAGATAAGAGAGAATTGAATTATGAGAAAAAATGTGTAAATTAATAACCATAAAAGGACACCAAATAAATTGATGTCATTTGGTACAAGTAGTCGGTCGTACGACATATATTGACTATTCTTATAATTGCTCTCTTACATTTTGGATTTACAAATACTATCACCAACACTCCGAAGTTACAAAAACACGCTTACAAGACAGAAGTCGTGTTTCACGTTAAAACTCTTAGAGGAGAGGATGGGACGCAAAGGCCTACCAACATGGTCTCGGTTCAGTTTCATTCTACCGAATCTTTAATGTTTCACACGAAATACCCAAAATCTACTTTAAGAAATAAGAGATTTACACTATGTCGGGTTAAGAATGATATCACAGCATTTTACATGAGATACCTAAAATCTTCTTTACGTAGCAAGGGATTAATGTTGTTCATAGGACCGATGCTTGTTTTAATAAAATCACAACGTAATTCACTCGGTATACCAACATCCATATTTAGAATATAGGGATATACACAAATTAGGAGATAGGCTCACTAGGGATCAAACCAAATGGGCCGTGCGCATGAGCATTCAAGCCTAAACCGAGCGTTTAATGGAAGTTTTCTCACTGTATACCCGAAAACCATCATCAGAAAACATGGATTTATGCTGTGCATTCAGGATGCGACCTCCACAAAAACAGAGATGTTTATGTTGGCCGAAGATGGGAGTCTATAGTGGATGGATTGTTGTTCAACCAAGGCCTCATCTCTGGGAGACACCATCGAAATGGCAAGAGTTACTTGTCGATGATAAAAGGTTTGCACTCTACTTCGACATGACCTTTGATAGCACTAATCGATTAAGTTAAGCTACTCCTATTGTAGCTTTAGTATTGATATTTGATAAGTTGTTTGACTGATTGAGGATCTCTTTCTTTCGTCCTTTTCTCTTTTATGGCATTTGGAGTATCGGTTGTACTCTTGATTAACACAGTTATCTTTAGTTAATGGCCACGGGGATGCGTGCTTTAGTGGCCCACTATCTCTGTCCAACTTCATATATCCAGCCATTTCTTTCTCGCCACATTGTCCTATTGGCTGAATCATGTTATCGGTCAAGAGATGGTTTTGAATATCCGTCCAACTTCGTATATCGAGCTAATTCTTCCTATTGGTTGAATCGTGTTATCAGTCCAGAGCTGGTTTTGAGTCAAAAGATGTGTCAAATCATGTACAGTCGTCTACTTCTGACTTGGCTAGTGCATCCGAATTTTAGCGTAAACACCTATATATCAAAATCCTTACAGGTTAATTCTAAAACCTTATAAAAGATTGCCAGCCGCTCAACTATTCGGTTTTTAGGATTTTTTTTCGAAAGGTTTTTCTATACATAACCTTTAAAACTAACCTATTGTTATATTTCACCTAAAGTTTAATGTTCCATATTTCACCCGAAATCTTCTCGGTTCCGTGAAAAAAAGAAACTTCCAAGTTAACTCCTACCAATAGTTTTGTAAGCCAAATTGGATTAGGTTAACTTAGATGTGGGTAGTGAAAACTGAAAACCACTCATTTAGTTTCACTCTCCTGT
This sequence comes from Agapanthus africanus, assembly GCA_030015575.1. Taxonomy (NCBI): domain Eukaryota; kingdom Viridiplantae; phylum Streptophyta; class Magnoliopsida; order Asparagales; family Amaryllidaceae; genus Agapanthus; species Agapanthus africanus. The sequence goes on along the minus strand of CM057337.1, from coordinate 1,009,224,740 downwards.
TTCAAACTTTTTTTTGGCTGCTTCTCAAAGTTCCCCTAAAAAAAACTAAGCCTTCATATCAAATATTTGATGTGAATGTATTTCTAAGTTTCCCCTAGTCCCTTCTTAGATATCTTGTGTGGGTGTGTAGAGCTGCTCTATTGAGCCCACATGCCATGCACTGTTCAAAATGAGGCCATCTTCTCGAGCACCCCCTTCTCCATTGGTGTAAAACACCAATAAGAATCGGTCACTGTGATCTGCATGCCTTAGATAAGGGATGTATTGAAACTTATCACTTGGTAGATGTGTTAGATATCTCCAAATCTCGTGAAGGCAATATGAATCAGAATGGCTGGCTAGTTGCGATCGGTGTAAAACACAACTGGTCGGATAGACCCACTGCCACATCGGGGAAGGTCATTTTGTATATGCGAGCTGTGAGGTGAGTATGTGGGAGTATAATGGTGATTAGGAATCGAATCCGAATCAAAAGGAAACATGCACACACCAACAACTAGTGACCCTGGGAGCAGGCTTCACAACATAAACACAGTTGTTCGTTCCTCCCTATCTCGACGCCGTATTTGCCAACAACATCGACGAACAAGCAGCACCGATTCCCCAGGCGAGCTTTCCTTCTTCACCCGCTTGAGCCCGGCCCATGGAGTCCTCATATCGGAAGAGTGAAATTAATATATAATTAATAAATATCAAGACGTACGTCTCCAACTCAATATTACAGGAACAAGATGACCAAAGGCTAATTGATGAAGGCTGTTATCTCTTTCAGATGTTGTCCTCCGTCGATCCTGTGATGGCGTTATTTGATGGTTGAGATTTGGTTCGGAAGTTGTTGAGCGTGTGGATCTCAGTGGGTTGGTGTTGACGCCGAGCTATTTGCAAAGGAAGTCCCGAGGTGGGTAACCACCGTAGGACCCTCCGACGATCAAGTTAGTTCCGGGGAATAAATGTAGAGTAACGGCGTATTGGAATGAGTTGGAGTTACCTGAATCGTGTGATAGAGAGGTTTATATAGTGATCGCGTGGAGCGAGCAGGTGCGAGATCATCGCCGTCAGTCACGTCCCAGCGTTATCCTCGCATTAAATAGCGGAATGCGCCCATTAATGGGGGGATGCACTGGCGTGGGACGCGGAACGTGAGGAGGCGGATATCTCGCCCTGGCCAGATACGCGGAGCCGTTGCGGGGGCGTTTAGGTTCTGCACTCTCGACCCGACCCATAAATAGGTCGAAAAGAGAGTGAGGGGCTAATGATGATACTCATAAGTGGGAATTCCTCAGATCTCGACACGTAGCGGATAACATGTTATCCACGTAAGCCAGCCACATTTCTGGGGGCTACAAAGCTGGAATAAGTATGATGCATTAGGGACCCGTTCCTCGGTACCTCGTCTCCAAGGTTGCATCTGACCTTTTGGAGACGTCCCATGTGTACTTGCCATATTCACCTAGCAAACATCCAACGGCTCACCTCCGAGCAATCCTACAACCGAGCTTCCTTAGCCTTCTTGCTCGTCTCCGAGCTGTTGCAGGGTCGAGCTTCCTCGGCCTCCCGGCTCATCTCCGAGCCATCCACCGAGCTGAGCTTCCTCGTCTTCCCCGATCAACCAAGAGTGCGGAGCCCAAGCGCCCCCGCCATGGCTCCGTATATCTCGCCAAGGCAAGATATCCGCCGCCCCACGTTCCGCGTTCCACGCTGACACGTCCCTTCATTAATGAGCGTATCCCGCCATCGACGCGAGCATAACGCAGGGGCGTATCGAACGGCGAGGATCTCGCGCCGGCTCGCTCTATGCGACCGCTATATAAACCTCTCTTTCAGACGACTCAGATAACTCGAACTCTTTCTAATAGGCCGCTATTCTGCTCTTATTCCACGGTATTAACTTGATCGTCGGAGGGTCCTACGGTGGTCACCCATCCGGGACTTCCTTTGCAGATAGCTCGGCGACGACACCAACCGATTGAGATCCACACATTCAACCCCAAACTAAATCTCAACCAAATCAAAACTGTTCGCAATCGGATCGACGGAGGACAGCATCTGAAGGAGATCACAACTTCCATCGGTATCTGTTAGGTTTCCTCGTCACTTTAGGCAAAGTATCTTATTTTAATTGTTGTTCATTTTGACATAAGTAAATTTTGCATAGAGATTGAAATTCTAAGTAGAATGGATTTCGATGCGGATATAGGACGCGGAACAAGTTGTATTCACCGATTCACACTGCTCCAAATGTCTAGGGTATAATTCGTTGCCGTATTCATTAATTTTCAAGCATCTAGATTTATATAAATAATAACAATAACTTGTTACTTTATAAATCTATAACCCACAATTTTTTTTAGGAGAATAATGGAGGAAAGATGCCATATGAGCGAATTTCCTCCTATGGTGTAAAAAAAATACACGCTCCTTCATTTTTCACGACGATCGGTATCCATCATCTTCATCATTATCATCTATGATGTGGGTATACCAAATTTCATGTGATTCTATAATTTTTTCACCGTTGATTTAGTGGGTTCAAAATTAACGGTTTACCGACAACATAACGTTTTGTTTTGCTAAATCAACGGTGAAAAGGTTGTAGAATCACATGAAATTTGATATACCAACATCTTAGATGATAACGATGAAGATAATGGGTGCCGATCGTCGAACAAAACGAGGGAGTGTGTAATTTTCGACGCCATAGGAGTAAATTCGCTCATATGACCTCTTTCCTCCGTTATTCTCTTTTTTAGCCAGCGATACATCCAGCATGCAATATAGTTTTGTTTTATAAGAAATATACCCCACCCAAACTTTTAGCATCTCTGAGGAAAAAAAACCACCCAAATCGCCATATTTCTAAATATCCCACTCAAACCTCAACTCCATTAACTAAATAAATACCCCGCTGTTATCATTGGGTTAGTTTTTATAGTCATTAAGGCTAACCAGGGTTAGGTTAGACAAGTTAAGACCTCAACCACTCCTCGTCTCCCAAACTTCATCATCATGTTGTTTGGTAATTGATCAAAATAGTTCAAGTGTTTGATGCTATGTGTGAATGAATATGGCAATTTTTAATGATGGGTGTTGGTTCTTCACAATTGCTTTTTGATGGGTACATTTTGAATTCCAATAAATATTTTAATCGGTATACAATTATTAGGTAACCATATTGGAAGGCATGTAAAGATTTTCAAAAGGTTTCCCTGGTGAGCTTAGCTACAATCTATATTGTCCAGTTGATTTATAAGATATGGAGAGAAAAAATTAGTAACGCGACAAATAAAATGCAAGCGGGAATGTAGGGTTTCAACAAGTAATATGCAAACGGGAATGTAGGGTTTTGACCATTTAACCACTTCGTTACGCCGAGTCTTCTATGATCAAGGGAATAATCTTCACAGAAGTAGCTGCCATAGTTCCTATTCTCAAAAAAATCCGATCCTTCTCACATTAACGATCATATTGAGTTTGGCGGCGGTGCTCTCATAGGCCAATATTTTTCCAAACCAAATTCACTCATTCAAGGGAAATATTTTCCATTTTATAAATAATCAGAACCATTTAACCTGATCTAACATAAGAAAAATTCACACTATCTTGAAACTGTTTGCTTATAGATCCGAGAGTTACAAACATAACATCAGTGACATTAGAATATCCTAGGATCCATAAGCAAGTAAAGTTAGATATAAGGCTGCAGTCGTCACCAATGATGACTTTTATTAAGAGGTATTTGAATTAGAAAAGCCCTAGCCCATAATGGGGCCCATACTACTTGGTTTCCACCCAAGTCCGAACACAACCCGATCCGGCCCATTAACACTTGCCGAGAATAATCCTAAATCTTCTAGATTGTTCCAAGGGGCGGCCCTTCCCTAATCCAACGGCTGAGATTTTCCTGCAAAATTGGATATAAAATCTTTAGAAATCCGCCCACATTTTTCCTCACTCGCAGAACTCTAACCCCAATCCCAGACGCGAGCGAGCGAGCGAGCGAGCCTTATCCTCTTAAATCCCCCCTCAAAACCCTAGCTCAGATCCATTTCGAGGTATATTTTTTGCATTTTTCTTCGTAATCGTTGCAATATCATGCCAATCGCTTAGATTTTTCCGCATAAAGTTGGAATCTTGGTGACGATTTTTGGGGTTTAGGGTTTTGTGCTGATGCGCTTGAGCTGTATCGATGGGCTTCTGCTGAAAAGATTGGATTTTGATGGAAGTTATTTTTATTTTCATTTTTGGTTATTGAGGGATTAATTTGAGAGAGGCATATTTGAGATGTTTGTGAGCAAACATTTGAATTTGATTTGTTTTATTGGGGGTGTAATTTTAGTAGAAAAATGTTTAGGATTTTTCTACGATTTTGTATGTTGGAGGTGCTTGGCGTTTATAGCTTCTTTGTTCTGTTGAAAGTGCTTGCTTGAATACAAAAGCTTATATAAATGAAGACATTTCAATAGGATTAGCTAGTTGTGTTAAATAATATTCTCTCTCAAATGAGAGGTATGTAACTTTGGGTAAAAGGAGGCTGATGATGCAAAATTTGAATCTATAAGTCTTCAATTTGTAACTCATATGTGACGAGCATACAAGGGAATTAGAAATGCAAATTGACCAATGTTCAATTTTTCATGCTGGGTGTTAAAAAAGAAATGTTCAATTTGTTAGGTACTTCCAAGTGCACCGTTCTTCTGTGCCACAACTTGAAAAGGAATAAAGCCCAATATGAGATGTGATGCATCTAATAGTCAACTAGAAGATTAATCGAGCTAGCACTTTTTTCGGAGAGAAAATAGTTATGCATGTGATAGTGGGTTTGCTAAAATGCTAGGCGACTATTTGCAGTAATTTTCGTTCTTTAATATCTTGATTGATTTCATCCATAAAATAAAGATCATACTGTAAATGGTTCTTTTCATTAACCTTTGCTAGATGTTTGTTAGCATCTGCTGTTTTCTTTCTACCGCTGACCTTACTTGTATTTTCTTGTTATATTGTTGAGCAGAGTATGGCTTCAGCATACAGCACCATGTCTATGGTTGGCCCTTTAGCTGCTGCTGGTAGCTTTGGTTCAGACAAAAAGCTCTCTATTTCTTCTCAGAAGTTGTCACAGTTCTCTTCTTTCGCATCTATAACCTCAAGATCTCTAGGTAGTGGAAAGCAGAGGGTGCATCTACAGAAAAGATGCAACTCCAAGATCAGTGCAATGGCCAAGGAGTTATATTTCAACAAGGATGGGTCAGCCATTAAGAAGCTTCAAGTGAGTTTTCTGAGATTTTTTCTTTTAAAAAAAAAAAGCAAACTGGATTTTCTAATTTGTGTTATTTAATTGTTGTCAAATTTGTTGTTTCAGACTGGAGTTAATAAGCTTGCAGATCTTGTTGGGGTTACACTCGGCCCCAAGGGCAGGAATGTTGTTTTAGAGAGCAAGTATGGATCTCCGAAAATTGTCAATGATGGAGTTACTGTAGCCAGGGAGGTACGATTGTATTTGATAGTATAAATTATTACTGAAACATAGTATGAAGCAAGTGGTAAATAGTGAATCTTGCTTCATCATTTGCGTATCACTTCCATCACCTCAATTTGAGGACTTTGCTGTACGGCATAAAAGTTGAAAGCTCCTACTAGGCCACACTAATTGTTGATCATCAATTTAATCACTTTTTCTTTTCTGTTATTATTACTATTGTTAATTTATTATTTTGAAGCCTTACTACTAGATGCATTTCTTTGTTACGGGTTGCAACTGATTTCATTCTTGGTATTATCCCATTTATTTTTTGATAAATCCAAAATTTGCATTGTAGATCATGGGTAGTTCCTCCCATCTTCCACTAAAATCTTTTTTGCCTCTGTATTCTGCTAGTGGCGTATAAAGAACTCTCTCATGTGGATATTACTTTTTGCCTCTTGTTGTTACTGAAAACTTCTCTATTCTGAGCATAGTGAAATTGACATAGGTTAAAATATTGTCCATTCAATTAATCCTCTTCAACCGTCATATTATTAGGTCGAGCTAGAAGATCCTGTCGAGAACATTGGTGCCAAATTGGTAAGGCAAGCTGCTGCAAAGACCAACGACTTGGCTGGTGATGGCACTACTACTTCTGTTGTACTTGCTCAAGGTTTGATTGCTGAAGGTGTCAAGGTATAATTAAACATTCTATAGACAATCATGTCCTGTACTGACACCATTGCTGGATATAAGTTTCAATTTTGTTCATTTTTGCAATATGTTGTAGGTGGTTGCAGCTGGTGCTAACCCTGTTCAAATCACTCGAGGTATTGAGAAAACTGCCAAAGCTTTGGTTTCTGAACTCAAGCTCATGTCCAAGGAGGTAATTTCCACACTCAATTCTTGCATCTGCATTAACACTGTTTTGGATAGCATTCAGTACATAAATGCCTTGTAATTTCCTCTCGATAATTTTAGTAACTATTTATTAACAAACTATTCTAACCATCATAATTACTGAAAAATATGCCTGAAAGTTCATAGTTATTTTTTCCATGTAGTTAGGAAATCGCTCCAGACATCATTATTTACTGAAAAATATGTCAATTTGCCTGCGGCATTTTTACTATTTTATTAAATTGTTTATTTTTATTTTTATTTTTTTGAAAAATGCTAAAACAATAAAAATATATGGTATTCGTATCAAGAAGGCTAATACGGTCCATATAGACTATTCCGATTCCAAAATTGGCTGTCTGCTATTGGTATCGATATCGAGTTTTTAAACCTAGTTTTAATTAAATTGGATGGTATTCAATTATTAGCTTATCTCATGTAGGTTTTCAAAAATTCTATTGGTCTTAAGAATGCATCTTTGTAATGTTTCAGGTTGAAGACAGTGAACTTGCAGATGTAGCTGCAGTTAGTGCTGGAAATAACTATGAAATAGGAAACATGATAGCTGAGGCTATGAGTAAAGTAGGAAGGAAGGGCGTCGTGACACTCGAAGAAGGAAAAAGTGCTGAGAATAACCTCTACGTCGTCGAGGGAATGCAATTTGATCGCGGTTACATTTCTCCTTACTTTGTAACTGACAGCGAAAAGATGTCAGTTGAATATGAGAATTGCAAGGTTTGTGTATATTTATTTTTTGGGTAAACCTCCCCTGTAGTTTACCTTGTATAGCACTAACACCCTGTAGATGATTTATTAGTGCAAATACTCCCTTTGCTCTGACCAAAACCCCTCCAAAACACTCAAATGCTACTCTAAACAACAAAGTTCATGAGTTAAATTAGACAGTCATTTGAGTTACTTAGCGTACAATTAAAGTGTTTTTAAGGGTTTTGGTTGACATACAGAGGGAGTAGTATGGTCCATTAATCCCCATTTTCCAGTTATCTATTTTTAGCTTTCTTATTACTCGTCTCATGTTAAATTTGTATTTTTTTTCAGTTACTTCTAGTCGACAAGAAGATCACAAATGCGAGAGATTTGGTCGGTGTTTTGGAGGATGCGATTAGAGGAGGATACCCAATTGTAGTAATTGCCGAAGATATTGAACAAGAAGCCCTTGCAACTCTTGTTGTGAATAAGCTTAGAGGGGCTCTAAAGATTGCTGCACTTAAAGCCCCTGGGTTTGGAGAGCGCAAAAGTCAGTACCTTGACGACATTGCGATCCTTACTGGAGGCAAGTCTAATTTTCTTCTATTTCTGTTGACTCTGAAGAGTAATACTAATGCTGCAATAGCAACACAATCTGACATCGATAGTAGTTCCTTTATGAACTTATGTATTAATTATTATGAAATAAGTGCCACTCAGATAGTGTGATGGTTTTGATCGGTTTGCCATCTGTTATTAGGTTGAATTACTTGTTAGGTAAATTGCACAAAACATTCCTGTACTTCTCCCCACAGAACACTTATGCCTTAGCACAAACATCCCCTCTGCCCATCAACAAAAACCCTCAAACCAGATCCAAAATTTAGAGTTAAATTAGATAGTTATCTAAGTGTAACCTGGATTGCTAGGAGAACAATTATCAAACAACACAGGAACTTTGAGAAGACCAAGGGGATGTTTGTGTTTATAAGTCAATTGAGGGGGTACAAGTACTATATGGAGTACACTCCGTTTTTTTTGTGTAATTAACCCTTAGCCTTAGTTTTTATATTGTTAAGAACCCCTGTATCCAAAAGCTTAAGCTTATGGATTGTGGATAATCAATGTAAATCAAGCTAATTTGCCCCCGACAGTTTGATTTCCTGTTTTATTTCAAACATTTTGATGTACTAGTTTTTCCTGAGATTCAATCTCGCTATTTGCAGCAACTGTAGTAAGAGATGAAGTTGGGATTTCCCTCGATAAAGCAGACAAGGATGTCTTGGGTACAGCTGCAAAAGTTGTGCTAACCAAAGATTCATCCACAATTGTCGGTGATGGTAGCACTCAAGAAGAAGTAAACAAACGAGTTGCTCAGATTCGAAACCTTGTTGAGGTTTGTTTTGTAAATGTTCTTTTCTCGACAGATGGGGTCTCTCAGTTCTTCTCATCGAAATTTTATTATCTGCATGACTTTATTTCAGAATGCTGAACAAGAATATGAGAAAGAAAAGCTTAATGAGAGGATTGCAAAACTCTCTGGTGGTGTAGCTGTCATTCAGGTAACTCTAAGAGCTCGAGTGTTATTCTTTCTTAAATCATATACTACTCCCATAATTATTGTATGCTCATGGTGACTTGTAACCTACTTACAATGGTGCCTGCTATTAGTCATCATCAGTTTCATGATGATTTTCTCATTGGAAATGATGTAATACTGTTAGATTTATCGTCGGCCATAATTCTATGATATTTTATAGTTTCTGGATCTAGTACAATTGACCCATCATTGACGTTTAATTCAAACTTGAGCAGGTTGGTGCACAAACAGAAACGGAACTGAAGGAGAAGAAGTTGAGGGTTGAAGATGCATTGAATGCTACCAAGGTATATTCAGTTAGCTAATGAATTAGTTTTTAGCTGTGTTTTTCTTTAGCTTTGTTGTAATTGGAAACATATTTTATTTGACGGATATGCACTTTAGGCTGCTGTTGAGGAGGGAATTGTGGTTGGTGGAGGCTGCACTCTTCTTAGGCTTGCGTCAAAGGTCGATGCCATCAAGGATACTCTTGATGATGCTGAGCAAAAGGTTTGAATCGAATGTTAACATTTTGTTATTTGCAACTGCTATCTTAGGAAATGCTCACAAAAAAGGCCCTTGTACTTGGTATTTTCAGGTCGGGGCTGATATTGTCAAAAGGGCTTTGAGCTATCCACTGAAGCTTATTGCTAAAAATGCTGGAGTTAATGGCAGTGTGGTTACGGAGAAGGTATACTCTCTTGTTATGGCATTCACATAATTATTTTGCTCAGACAATGCTGCTGGTGTATAACTTGTTGTGCACATTGTTTTAGGTCCTCTCAAGTGATAATCCAAAATATGGATACAATGCGGCCACAGGGAATTACGAGGATCTGATGGCTGCAGGAATCATTGACCCCACTAAGGTTCGAATATAGTTTGATTCTGCTGATATTGAATCAGGAAGCATTTTTCTTAATAGATACCTTATAGCTTATTATGTTACCATATGGATTTTAGTTGATATATCTTAAGGTTATCTCTCTACTAAAATTATGCAAACTCTCTTGATGTAACAAATGGGTTGCAATTGGTATCATAGCTTACATATAATCACTCGGCCTTTCACCACAGAAAAACAAAGCCATAGGAAAGAGACCCGTGGCTTTTTGGGCTTTCAGTCTAAATCAAATTACACCGGATTTGCATGTGCACGGAAACTATTATGTGAATTGGAAGTCTCGAATCGCCCTGACTGCAGCTTTACTTACCAACAGAGGATAATCTAGTTTTCTTTTAATTTTCATAATTAAATGCATGTAGTGGTTGCTCATCCAATCTTGAAGTGGCGAACGCCCATTGGGCCAAAATAAAGAAACTAGTTCTTCACTTGCAAGAATTAACTGAGAAGTTGGAATACTAAGCATAGGCTATTTCTATTATTGACAAGCACAATTGAAGTATGTTAACTCATGATACTAACATTTTTTTTGGGCAAGCATTAATGTCTTCCTTTCCATTGAATTCTACAGGTCGTTAGGTGCTGTTTGGAGCATGCGGCTTCAGTTGCGAAAACTTTCCTAATGTCTGATGTCGTGGTCGTCGATATCAAGGAGCCCGAGCCTATTCCCGTCGGAAACCCAATGGACAACTCAGGTCCTAACTAATTGACTTGCTTTAGTGTTCAATCTTTCGCAATTTTGTTGTGGTGCCCTGATAACCGTTTATCATCTTTTATTTTGCAGGATACGGTTATTAGGAGGGTCAGAAAATAGCACAAGGAGCGGAAGTCAAATTTTTTCGGCAGTCTTTTTGTGAACTGGATCTTGTTTTGTTCACTGCTGAATAATTAGTTAGAAATCTTGCGAGGCTAGGTGTTTTTTTATTTATCTGCAGTGCGATAAGAGATTTATGTATCGTGAGAAGTGAATCAAAATTAGAGTCTATATCGTCTCTTCAAGTTGTTGATCAGTGCAATGCAGGTAATATTATTGATTCGGTAACAGTACACAAGGGATCATTTTTTAACTTTTGAACGATTGGTTTTGATGTTTTCTTGTTGGCTGGGTTTTGCCAAATGCGAAGGCATTAGAACGATGCAGGTTTGAACCAAAATTTCAATCAATCGTAAAGGACTTAAAATTTTAGAAAAAGAATTCAAGAGTGAGTGAGGTATGAAGTGAAGAAAAATCAACAACTATAAACTATGATGGGCATTCAGAAAAAGTTCTGCAAAATCAGCAAGTCTTTGTTAAAGATTGCCGAGAAAAACAACTACTTGTTAAAACCTTGGGATAAACTTACTTCTCAAATAATTATTAGGTATTTAATTCATGTATATTCAGAAAAATAAGTGCATGCAGACAACCGAAGCGGCGTAGTTCTGTCATAAACCTTAAACTTCGGTATGAGTAATTGTCACATAACAAAGGGAAAAAAAACTTTTATCGAAGCTAACTTAATGATATGTTCGACTAATTCAGTTAATTCCCCACTTGAATAATGTTTTTACTTGCATGCGCATTCAAGATGGATACTACGGCAAATTCATATAAAAAGGGTTTGTAAATATGCCCTTCTGCGTGATCTTAGTCAATCCTGATGGTCAATTGCTCTCTAAAACAGCAATCGGATGAAACTCGCACTCGTGCTCAGAAATATTCGCCGTCTCTCGGTCAATAATCGGTTGCACCATCAGCATCCAGTCTCCGTGATGTATTCTGCCAAGGCTAATCCGGGCCCGTTTCAATCCATCGAGCTCGTACATGACTCTGTCTTTGGAGACATAGCTTATGTAGCTGTAGCCGTTTTTTCTTCTCGTCTGCTTCATTGAAACTATTGTGTATCTGTCTAAGTGCTTCGCATTTGTTGATATATGCCCCTCTCTTTATTGGGAGGAAACTTTTAGCAAGTTCTTTGCACTCAGGATGGTCTCCTTCATCCTCGGTGACTTGTTTGAGATTTTCGAGCTTGGGACCGATATGGACTTCCACCAGAGAGTTCATCAGGATCGAAAGAACGGCGTGCGCTGCAGAAGCAAATGGATTTATCTGACATGCGAAGAATAGGTTCGGTGGTGGAGGTCATTACGGATTCACGATGGTTCGTCTTCTCGTGCAGTTCTGATATCGGTATTAGTCCGTAGACTGTCCGGCTGAGAAATTACGGAGATTGATTAATTGGACTATTGATGAATTAGGGAAATGACCAAAAAACAAAAGAACAGAGTGAAGCCTAACTTTCAAGACCTCATCATTCTTTTTATGTAGCCTGGAGGTGGATACAGGTATGGCTAATCGACTACCTGTTAAACCAAAAGGAAATATAAATACACAATAAGGATTCTGAAAGTACGGTTAACGACAAATTTTTCCCCCGAGTACTAGCCAAAGCATGAGTCATATAACAAAATGAAACAAGGACTTTTAGCAGCTCATATATGTATATATCTGATTGTTTTTATCAACAAAAATGCAAAATACTGAAATTAAACATTTCAAGGATTTTTTTTTCTTTCTTCCTTTTTTTCTGTGCACAAAATCGTAGGGGGTTTTCTGTGCACAAAATCGGCATCAGGATGGTTTTGGACACATTGGCTATAGTACATGGTCTTGGTGAAATATCCCAAATTTCAATCAATAGTAAATGACCATTAAATTTTTGGGTTTTTTTTATATACGTCCCTCAAATTGATATTTTTTAAAAAAACTCGCTCAAAACTTCATATTTATAAAAAAAACATCCAAAACTTGGTCCTTATCTAAAAATCCCATCCTGTCAGTTAAGTCTGTTAAATGGGTTAACCATAGTTGGGTTGGACCACTTAAATTCCTTTTTTACCCACTTTCCTTCTCTTTAATTTTATTTTCGAATCAATTTAGAGTGGTGTTCTTGATCATACCCTTATGTCTTCTCTACCCACTTCTTTACCATCTTATTGGCGCCGGCCAACACAGCCATGTGCTTCTCCTCCTCCTCCTCCTCTTTCTCCAACCAAATCACATAGAGCGTATTTAAACCTGAAAAAGAGCAATTCAGAGCGGTATTTTGGACTTTTTATCCCTTTAATGGTTATGGATTTAACCTCAAATGTATGGAAATTTAGCAAAGTGGTTTTTTTTTAGTTTAATTCATAGTTTTGAGTGGGGTTATTAAAAATGTGAAGTTTTGGATGGTTCTTTTAAAAAAATCAAAGTTTGGAGGGGTTATGGAAAAAAAACTAAAATTTTTAAAACTGCATTTCAGAACTATATTTATTTGGCATACACTATCTTTAGAATTTCTATAAGAAATGTTAACAATAAGGGCTTGAATCAAAGAATTCTAGAGTAAAGTATGAAGTGAAAAAAAATTCAAGAACCATAAACTATGGGCATTTAGAAAAAGTTTTGCAAAATCAGCAAGTCATTGATAAAGATTGTTGACGGAAACAAGTGCTTGTTAAAACCTTGGGGTAAACTTACTTGTCTAATAATTATTAATAGGTATTTAATTCATGAATATTCAGAAAAATAAGTGCACGCAGACGAACAAAGGGGGATAGTTCGTGTCGTAAACCTTAAACATCGGTATGAGAATTCAGTTATTCATTTTCCATATTAGTCACATAAAACAAGGCCGGTTTAATCGATTTTTAAAACTCAATTCTGAAACGCTAAAAAAAATCCGACGAAGCTAACTTAATTCAGTTAACTCCCCACTTGAATACTGTTCTACGTGCATTCATGATGGATCCTACGGCGAAAGCTTTAAAATGACATGCAAGGGATCATCATGTATCTCATGTATTAGTTTTCAGCGTCCATGCGACAAGAATATTACAAACTGATATCGCAATCAACATTGTTGAGTAGTTCATTTCAATCTGTACTGAATTATTCAATGTCAGGAACTAATTTCACTTTGTAAAATATAAAGAAACTGAATTCTTCAGTGGTTCTCAGGATCACAAGATTCGTACGCAGAGATTTCTTCGCTTAAGCTTTGCTGCAATTCAGCCTTCGCTTTCTGGACCGCTTCCGTCAGAAGTTTGAGCTGGTTATTCTTATGAAGCAACGCAGCGAATTCATACATAAAGAGTTTGTAATTAGGCCCCCTGAGTTTTCCCTTCTGCGCCATCTTAGTCAATCTTGATGGCCAATTGCTCTCTAAAACAGCCATCAGACGAAACTTGCACCCGTACTCAGAAATATTCGCCATCTCTCGGCCAATAATCGGTTGCGCCATCTCCATCCAGTCTCCATGATGTATTCTGCCATGGCTAATCGGGCCCCGTTTCAATCCATCAAGCTCGTACAAGACTCCGTCTTTGGGAAGATAGCTTATGTAGCTGTAGCCGTTTTTCTTCTCGTCAGGTTCAGTGAAACTGTTTTGTATTTGTCTAAGCCATTCCCATTTGTTGATAACTGCCCCTCTCTTTATCGGGAGGAAACTTTTAGCAAGTTCTTTGCGCGCAGGATTGCCTCCTTCATCCTCGGTGACTTGTTTGAGCTTTTCGAGCTTGGGACCAATAACGACTTCCTCCGGAGAGTTCATTAGGATCGAAAGAACGGCGTGCGCTGCACAAGCAAATGGATTTATCTGACACGCGAAGAATAGGTTCAGGGGGGGATCGGTCATCACGGATTCACGATGGTTCTTCTTCTCGTGTAGTTCTGATATCAGTATTAGTCCGTAGACTGACCGGCTGAGAAGTTACAGAGATTGATTAATCAGACTATTGATCAATGAAAGAGTTAAGGCAGAGAAATTCCAAAAAAGAAAGTGAAGTTTAACTTTCAACCTCATCATTCTTCTTACGCGGCTCGGCAGTGGATGCAAGCATGAAAATTCGATTACCTGTTAAACCAAAAGGAAATCTAAATAAACAATAAGGATTCTGAAAGTACAAATACAAACTCGCAACGACAAAGTTTTTTTCCGAGGACTAAATGAAAATGGTACCAGCCGAAGCATGAGTCATATATCAGAATGAAACTAAGATTTTTAGCAGCCCATATATCTATATATCCGATCGTTTTTAACAAAATGAGAAACGTGACAGGTTCTAACAAGAGGAAGGTCACATGCATATTATATGTTGTGCATTAATTTTCAGGTAATTAAGGAATTAACTAATCGATCGATAAGTAACGAGCGAATTAAGGTCATCAACTTACATGAACACCTTCGACATTCATCCTTTTGATCATATCAGCATAAAGACCTGGAAATCGAGTCAGAGGAGAAAAGTTTAGGATTCAACGATGTGAGTTTTTTCTTGAATCACACAAACACAATTATTAACAGAATTCTTCTAAAAATATTCAAAAAAGAAAAATAAAGAGCATGGTTTCTTTTTAACATGCTCGACGATAAGTGCTTGTTCTAAATCACATAAAAACAACGAATATGATAAAAAATCACTAGACATAAAACAAAAGGAACATAAGAGGAATTAACACAAAAAAATCATATGATCATATCTACCACACATGCACCTGCGTCAGATTCGATGCTCCGCCAAATTTTATTTGCCAAAAAATCCTTCATGATCTGAGTAAGGCAGAGAATCATGTTTGGTGTGTTAAAACGATGAATATAGAACAATGCCGACAAATATCATACACAATAAATCCCTAACTGTGATCTTGAGACTAAAATTTCAAGAAACCATCTTTCTAGTTTACAATAAAGATTAAAAAAAAGAGGTATGCAGGATTAAGTTTACTACTTCAAATTCTGATTAAAGAAGGAAAACAAATAATTCGGCGTGTGATGTGATGAATGAAATGCATGTGATATATATGAATAATATAGCATAATGCTTACCATCAATATGAAATACCATAAAATTCTCATGATCTTGACACTAAAATTTGAAGAAACTGCCATTGTAGCTTAAAATAGATTTTCAAGAAAAGCTACATGCTAATTCGGTACTAATTGAGAGTTTCATTTAGAATTCCAAGAAGAGCTTCATAAGCAATAAAAATGATGAAAGCTTGAGAGGAAAAAAAGCAAGGGCTTAGTAATCGACAAAATTCTTGCGGAAAACAAGCACATTACCGAGCGGTTCTTGCTCTTCATTTAGCTCTTCTTCTTCTATCTTCCTTGATTTATTTTTGTTGTTTTTATCTTTTTTGAATGTGAATTCTTTCTGCTGTTGTTGAATGTGAGACTAACTGTCACAGTTTTATATGGGTCCCAGAATGAGGAGAACCAATATTTTCATGCCATGTGGTTTCGGCTATGGACTGGATTCTGGTTATATGTGAGGGCTTACCAAATTAATGCTGTTTTTTTTATGTGCTTTTGCTTTGTCCAACTATGTATATGCATGCTAATTAGTAAACCCTGTTCTACTAATCCCTTTCCTATATAATTATATTTAACCATTTAATTAATGAGATTTCGAAAATATAATACAACAGTCAAACTTCGGCTAGGTTCATTTTTAACATAGATGTAATTTTCTGGCGGTGAGTATTCATTCTAATCTGTACAAGCTGTACCAATTCAAATACTACTGTATTATGCAATGTCAGGAACTAATCTCACAGAATTCTAAATTCTTCTGCCATTTAACGTTCATCTTTTGTATTAGATCAGCATAAACACCTGGAAATTGAGTAGAGGAAAAAAGATTAGATTCAATAATGCGGGTTTTTTCCTCAAATGAAATTAAAGTAGCTTTCATGTGGAGATAAATCACTATTACAATTATCCTTTTTTCCTCCCGGTTATATTAGATAGATAGTAACTTGATGCGAACGAAGTTTGACACCCCCAAGTTCCCAGACCTCAGCTTCCTCAATTACGGTGAGTCTTTACCGCTAGGCAATAGTGGCACACGCTCTATTTACAATTATCGGAGTAACAATATGTGACGTCAATTCCGTGTTATGTGCACTATTTTGAACAACCTGAAAGCCAATGACCACTAAAATTTCAATTAATCACTCAACCAATTACTAAGGCGTGAGACGGACATAGATGAGAGAGGAAGGTGATGAGGCCCATATTATGAAAGCGGAATCCTTTTATAGTGGACATGACCAAATGTGCCATAGACTATAAGACCGGTCACTCTTTTCATTAGTTCTAACGGCATGACGAAGGATTTGAGTGCGACCTTTTTCATTTTCTTTCTTTGGCAGTGGCCCGTAAGCCCCTTTGCGTCTGACCTTTGTCCAAGCAATATCAACCTCTCCTCTCTTTGCATCATCCAATCATCGCGAACTGATCGTGTTTCTGATTCTTACTGGTCGTGATTCGGGCCCGTGTTTCCTTGCGGGGCTTACCCTTGGGTTGGGAATACTCCCGCGGTAGTTGACGCTCACACTTGGACCGACGATTGGTTTAATGACATTGACATTGACATTGCATTGATTACTGGTTCGATACACATGCGTTACCATTACATGTACTGGTTATTTCATACCCATGTCATTGCTCTATACTTACTGCATATTGTTTATCATCATTACACATTATATATGTATATATTGTTGTTGTGTCGCTCTGACGACCTGAGTATGAATGTCCAGAGTGGAAGGAGTGGACTCGTCTGATTTTGAGGAGATCGTGGATGTCTAGACCAGTAAGCCGGCCCTATTGTTCCTTTCATTTTACTGGTTAGTTGTTGAATTTGCTACGCTCAGTTTCCTTCAATAGTTTTAGTAACTGTATTATCCCATCATCTGTGTTATGTTACTGCTACCATGTACTACTAGAAACCGAAGTATGACTAGACGGGGTTTTTTGCTTAACCGTAGGAGCATGACTGGCCTAGTCACCTCCAGTATTCCGTATTTTGGGAAGCGGGACGTGGCATTGATCATACCCTTATCTCTTCTCTACCCACTTCTTCACCCTCTTATTGGTGCCGGCCAACACCGCTATGTCCTTCTCCTCCTCCTCTTCTTCTTTCTCCAACCAAATCACACAGAGCATATTTAAACTTGAAAAAGTGCAATTCATAGCGGTATTTTGGTCTTTTTACCCCTTTAATGGTTATGGATTTAACTTCAAATGTATGGAAATTTACCAGAGTGGTTTATTTTTAGTTTAATTCATAGTTTTGAGTCGGGTTATTAAAAATGTGAAGTTTTGGGTGGTTCTTTTAAAAGAATCAAAGTTTGGAGGGGGTATGTAAAAAAAACCTAAAATTTTGAAACTGCATTTCAGAACTATATTTATTTGGCATACACCATCTTTAGAATTTCTATAAGAAATGTTAACAATAAGGGCTTGAATCAAAGAATTCTAGAGTAAAGTATGAAGTGAAAAAAAATTCAAGAACCATAAACTATGGGCATTTAGAAAAAAATTTGCAAAATCAGCAAGTCATTGATAAAGATTGTTGACAGAAACAAGTGCTTGTTAAAACCTTGGGGTAAACTTACTTCTCTAATAATAATTAATAGGTATTTAATTCATGAATATTCAGAAAAATAAGAGCACGCAGACGAACGAAGGGGGATATATAGTTCGTGTCGTAAACCTTAAACTTCGGTATGAGAATTCAGTGATTCATTTTCCATATGAGTCACATAAAACAAGGCCGGTTTAATCGATTTTTAAAACTCAATTCTGAAACGCTAAAAAAAAATCCGACGAAGCTAACTTAATTCAGTTAACTTCCCACTTGAATACTGTTCTCACTAGTAAAATAGGGGGTTGCCCCTACGGATATTGGTATCCGTAGGGGCAGATTTAACCTGGCCCTACAGATTAAACCGTAGGGCTAAAAGGTTGCCCCTACGGGCACATACGTCTAAGAATAAAAATATTAATTCTTAATTTGGTGTTTGCCCCTACGGATCCGCAAACAAAGGACCTACGGGTATATCCGTAGGAGCAAGTAAATATCGATTTAACAAAAGCCCAGATCGATCGCCTACGTTCACTTTCTCTCTTTCTCTCTCGATCGCGCGCGAAAAAAATCCCCAAATCGCCACGCCGTCGTCGCCACCGTCGTTCTCCTCGTCGCCACCGCCGGTTTCGTCGCCACCGCAGTTCCCGTCGCCACCGCGGTTCAGGTCGTCGCCACCGTCGTTTAGGTCGTCGCCCCAGCCCCAGCAGCAGCCGTTCAGGTGAGTAAATCTCGAGGTAAATTAAAGAATTTTTGGATTATTTTGGGCTTAGGGTTCATGGCTGGGTCTGGGTTGCGTGCGCGAGTTGGGGTTGGGCAGGGGTCGCGGTCGCGATCGGGGTCGCGGTCGCGGTAGGGTTAGGGTTGGGGTTCGGCTGCTGCTGGGGTAGGGCTGGGATTAGGGTTTGCCTTAGGGTTGGTGTTGGGGTTTAGCTGGCCGCGCTGTGGTTAGGGTTAGGTTGGGGCTGGGCTGGGGGCTGGGGCTGGGGCTGGGTTGGGGTTAAGTGGTGGGGAGTTGGAAAAAAACAAGAAAATGAAAGAGTAATGAATGTGAGAAATTAAGAATGAGAACAATTGCACAACAAATTTGTTGACAAGAAAATGAGAGAGTAATGAATGTGAGAAATTAAGAATGAGAACAATTGCACAGAAAAAGCTATGCTTGACTAGAGGGGATGGTTCTATGTGCTTTCAGAGAGCAACTTGGGGTTAGGGTTAGGTGGATTGATGACAACAAAATACCGTAATTTATAACTATATTACTCATATAATGTGTATGTCATGTGAAATCTAGATGAAGGTCGAGCCAAGCACAACAAATTTGTTGGATGGGACTGTTCCCCTCCGAAAGGCGGCGCACAGGACCGCGATGTCCTGACGCTGAGATTCGGGGCAGATGCTAACTGGTTTTATCCGTCTATCTCTCCGAATATGCCAAGTTGATTTATGGTACCGTGTATCGGAGGTTTAGACGGATGCGGCCGATGTAGCAGACTTTGTCAGATTCCCCCTCAGGGTGAGGGGTTTTTGATTGTGGGGACGCTCTTCCCTGCAGGCGCAAGCCCCTGCAGTTAATTACGCTACCGCGTCGCAGTAACAACTTTCTCCTTCTCCAGAATTTCACTTCGTGTCGTGGGTGTTTGTTTTGTTCGTGGTTGCCCGTGGATTGTATACGGAGACTGAGTAATGCCGTCTCCCGTAGGACGTGGATTAGTCCAAATCCGTATTTACTTGAATTTGGGTTTAGTGTTTTTAGTTTAAGGATGCATTAGTCGCGTTGTGGCTAAGATCAACTTAAACATTCGTTAAGGATACGATAGTCCTGTTTGAGACTAAGATCAACTTAACGTGATCGTTTAGATCCGAAAAAAGAGCGTTTGGGCTCTATTGTTCCAGTTTGGGAGATTCATAGTCCAATTTGGGACTAAAGTCTGTTTGGAGGATACGTTAGCCATTTTCTAGGCTAAGATCGACTCAAACGTTTGTTGAGGATACGTTAGTCCAGTTTGAGACTAAGATCAACTTAACGGGACCGTTTAGATCCGACAAAAGAGCATTTGGGCTCTATTGTGCCAGTTTAGGGACATGGTGGTCCATATTCCAGTTTAGGGACGTGATGGTCCGATATTAGTTTAGGGACGTTCCGGTCCGATATTAGTTTAGGGACGTTACGGTCCGATATTAGTTTAGGGACATTTCGGTCCACGAGTTTAAGGACCCCGCAGTCCATATTCATGTGTGGTCGTTGGGACCCGTCACCTCTCTGACGATGTTGAATGATTACAATGACGTGTGTCAGAGGAGTTCAGAGATGTACCCTCGAACCAGTAGTAAATTGATTTAGGAGAGCATCCTTGCTCAGTCAATTTAATTTGAGGACTTACGGCCATGATTGGACTAAGTCCAGTTGAAAAATATTCAACGCCCTTTTATTTGTTTTTGGTCTGCTAGACCTGTGCTAGGGCTTGGCCCATTCTTAAATAATGCATTGCATTATTTTCTATTTTTCTGTTTGGGCTCTGCTCATGAAAGATGCAGAGCATCAATTTATTCTGGGCTCTGCAAGGAATCTACTTTGTTTGAGCTCTGCCCCTTTTAAAATGCATAGCATTTTTATTATTTTGTTTGGGCTCTGCCCATTTATAAATGATGCAGAGCATCAATTTAATTAGGCATGCTTGGTCTTTTGACTTGGGCCTGGCCCTTTGAGAAATGCATTGCATTTATCAGGCGGTCTGCGCCAATTACTGAGCGCAAGCGCTTGCGGTTAGGACACGTGTCATACTCTAGCAAGTGCAAGCGCAACAGCGCAGTGCGCTACGCTAGTGCGCTGCACTGTTGCGCTGCTGACACGTGGCGCGCTCTGGTGAGTTGCGCCAATTCCAGAGAGCAAAGCTCTATTTCAAGAGCGCGTAGCGCAAATAGCTGACACGTGGCGCTTCCTCAAGAGCGCAACAGCGCAGTTTGAAAGTGCAAAGCACTAAGAATCTTTTAGATTCAAGAACAGGAGTGCAAAGCACTATTTGATTCCTTGATCTAATTTAAATCAAAGAAAAATAAATTTTCCTTTTTTATTTCAAGAACCAGAGGTTCATAAAAGTGCAAAGCACTATTATTACTTATTTATATATATATTTTTTCTATTTAAAATTATTGATCTTGTTCTTAGATCAATAATCTGCCCATAAGAGAATTTTCTCTTTTCCCTCAAGGTTTTTACCTTCTGTTGTTCTTGATGGGTTCTCAAGAGTTTTCTTCTCTCTCTCTCTTTTTTTTAGAAGGATGCTGATGCCTTTGAATTGAGGTCTATGGTCCTTTTTATAGTGCCCATAAATTAGTTAGATTTGTTGAAGAGATCTTTTTCTGACTGATTTGGGGAATTTCCCCCACCGTTGGATCTTTGATCCAAGGGCTCCTGCTTTGCAGAAAAAAATCTTCTTGTTTTAACAAGAACAGAAAAGATTTCTTAGAAATTTAATTCTGTTTGGCGCGGATGCATCTGCGCTGACACGTGTCGCGCAGCGCACAGCGCAACTGCGCTGGCGCATCTGCGCTGACTCGCGTCGCGCAGCGCAGTGCATGCGCAACCGAAGCGTTGCCTCCTTTAAACAGAGTTTTGCTCTGAGAGGGCGCGCCCTCTTGGGCGCAGCGCTGATACATCTGCGCCTGACACGTGGCGCGTTGCGCACAGCGCAAAGAATCTGAAGCGTTGCTTCATTTATTAAAGTTTAAATTTTGGGAGAATCGGAAGCGTCGCTTTTCCTGAGATATCTTTTCATCTCCTCTTTTCAAGTCAAACTTGTATTCCCGAAATTCTAATTTCCCGGGCCTTGGAAATGATTTCATTACGCACAGAATCTTCTGCGCCTGGGTCTATATATATAATTCGAGGCTGAGCCTTTTCGTCTCTCATTTTTAGAGAATTTCTTCAATCATGGCTTGCAATCGCCCTCATTCCCGCCGACAACCATGGGAGGTGCCGATTCGGGACATTGTTCCCCGCTTCGCTGCGCGCTTGGTAGACTCCTCTCTTTCAAATGAACAATGCGATGCCGCCATGTACGAGCTTTCGACTCATGTGGGGTCTCCTTTGCCTCCGAATTCTATTTGGCTTCGGATGATCCTTGCCTCGGTGCTCGCCGACATTCCCCCTCTTCCGGCGGAGATGTCCTCGGCAATACTTGATGTGGCCGAGGATAAGATCGAGAGCTTTTTCGAAGCGCTCTTGATCACCAAAGCCCTGAGGGACTTCTCCTTCTATTTACTGAGCCAGATACGGGCTCGTCGGGTCATCATCGCCACTTTTTCCCAGGAGTGCGGCGTCGACCGTTGGATGGCTACCCCTCGGGAAGATTGCCGCTTCGACGTGATGGAGAAGGCGGAGAGGGAGCTGAATAATTTTCTTTTCCTTTTTGTGAACCCTTGTCTCTCTGATCCCGTATTCGGTGATCTTTTTTAAATGTAATAATAATAAGAATAAATAAGCATTTTCCTTTTTAATCAAGTACTTCATTGTCTGTTAAGGGTTCTTTCATTTTAGCTCTCTGTTGTGCTTGTGCATCGTATGATTTTAATTCGTTATTATCAAGTACACGTAACTTTGCATGGATAAGTTGCCTTGGGCATTTAAGCCCCTAGCGCATCGGCGCGGACACGTATCGCGCAGCGCACAGCGCAGCGCGACTGCGCTAGCGCATCTGAGCGGACACGTGTCGCGCAGCGCACAGCGCTGCGCGTCTGCGCTGACACGTGTCGTGCAGCGCAGTGTATACGCAACTGAAGCGTTGCTTCCTTTAAACAGAGCCTTGCTCTGATTGGGCGCGCCTTCTTAGGCGCTGCGCTGATACATCTGCGCCTGACACGCGGCGCGTTGCGCACAGCGCAAAGAATCTGAAGCGTTGCTTCAAAAAATTTGAATTTTGAATTTGAACAGAGCTTTACTCTGATTGGGCGAAACAAATGCCCCCCCCACCGTTGCGCTCACGTGGCGCGCACGTGAGTGCAGCGGTGGCAACCCCTTGACCGTTGGATCAAGGGGTGAGCTCAAGAGACGCAAGCGCCTTATAAATAGGGCCTCTGGCCCTTAGAAAAAATCTTATCATTTCAAGATTTCTGATTTCCAGAGCTTAGCTTTTGCTTAGAACTCCAGAGCTTTGCTTTCGTTTCCAGAACCCTAGAGTTTTGCTCTCATTCTCCAAGTTAGAAGATTTTAGGTGGGGTTTCATAAATAGAGCTTTGCTCTAAAAAACTTATGGATCTACAGATGAATCAAATGTAGATCTTTTAGATCTGAAAAATGAAGAATTTTTTTATAAGTTTTCATGGATTTTTCAGGCTTCCAGAAATTTTAATTTTAAATTTCTTTTCAAAAATTTTCTTTTTGATGGGATATTACAGAGCTAAGCTCTTTTTATGGAATTTTATTCTTTTGAGACCAGAATTTGACAAGTGTCATTTTGTGACAGAGCTTTGCCCTGAAAGAGGAGATTTTCTCCTTGTCTCTAGGGATTCTTTATTAAGGGGAATGTTTTCCTGGGGAACAACTGACAATCTCATCCAATGATGAGATTGTCCTATTAACTGACGTACTGTCATCCAGATTTTGTGGGTCCCTCTTTGGTCCCTTACTCACTGCCCTGCTGCGTGATGTAATTAATTAATTTTAATTTTAATTTAATTAGTGCATTTTCTTCTTCCCCTTTTTTACACCAAACGTTGGAATTGCAACACTAACAACCAAATCGTTCTTTTGCAGCGATCATGTCTCTAGACACTTCATTCCCGTTTGCCCGCACGGAGGAGGGATTTCCTGAGGCGCCCCTGGACCGTGAAGTCCTGGCTATGATCAAGGAGTACGATCTTGAATACAAGAGCCTCCATCTTTGGGGGTCGTGGTACAATCATATCATCATGGGCCGACGGAGCTTCACCTGCGCGGTGCCGTCAGAACCCATCACGGCAATTCACTACGCTACCCCACCTCCAGTGCAGTATGCCGTGGAGATGATAGACTGGACCGCGAACAGCTTTCTTCATCCCGCTATGGATGCTGTTCCGGTTCAGCGTCCCATGGTCTTAGATATCCTAGGACGCCGCATTTGTCAGGGAGAGGCACGGCCTTGGGGGCAATCATATAACCTTGGTTTGATTCCCCGTCACCCGATTGGCTATCTGCCGTGGGCCCGATACATCCTGTCGATGAAGAAGTCGCAGTTGATAAGACTCGGCTTGTACACCGTGGTCTACGTCTCTCTTTTCCAGTATCCCTCGCTCCCCACCTGGTGGTTCAAGGCTTTCTTGGAGAAATGGAACATTCTCACCCACACTTTCCTTGCCATGGATCGGGAAGTGTCTATTTCTTTGGAGGAGTTTGCGGAGGTATCCGGCCTACCGGTCATGGGGGAACATTATGAAGAGCTGCTCCCGACAGATGAGTATGTCTTCGGTGCTAAGCCGATGGTAAGGAGGATTACGCCGGAAAATGCCGTTCAACACCAATTTCCGAGCCTGATCAAGGTGTTGAACATCTACGAGTCCCTCTTCATCGAACACGGGAGTCGAGGAGTTAATTTTGAGGACTTCATTGCTCGTTTCCTCCGTTCGAGCGTCATTTCGTCAGGAGCCGCCAAATCTGCTATCCTGGATGATCCCTTCGGTCTAGGTTTGGATAACCTGCCGACGAAGGAGATAGACCAAAAGGCTTTCTTCCTCCCAGACTTCCCTACCATATCTTTCGCGGAAATTGCGGCCCCTGGGATGGACGAAGAGGCCTTTTTCTTAGGATTCCTCGGGCTGTGGCTGAGTTGGTTCGCGATCCCAATGCACTCTCATCGCATGCGGCCCTCTGTCTTTTATCCAGCCCACCGCATGGTCATCGGGGTAAAGGTGGCCGTGGGGATTGCCGGCTTAGCGCACTTGTATCATGGTCTAAGCCGAGCCGCGGATGCCAACGAGCCCGGAGCATTGCACGTGGTCTTCCCGATGCACTACTTTATGTCATGGCTCGAGCTACATACGGCGGGTGTATTTGGAATGCATAAAAGGCCTTCGTTCTTTGACAGGTGTGGTTTCCCTCGTATTATTCAATTGATTGGCGCATCAATCGTGACCCCTTCACCACGGAATGCTAGAGGTTTACTGCTCCGCCCTCACACTGTTGGAGTCGGGATGTCCTTCATTGATAAGGTATTAACTATTGGAAAAGCGTCCACTACTGCGGCGCGACCATTACAGGACTCCTTTAAGGATGGAGCTTCAGTATTGACTGCCCGGGAGACCCTCCACTTGTATTCTATCAGACCGGGCTTCCTAGTCTTTAGGCAGGGCGGTGCAGCAATCTTTATGAGATATAACCCGCATCGTTTTGCGCAACAATTGGGTTATGATCAAGGGGTACCCTTGAAAGCTTTCTTACTGGAACCTGCTGCTAATGAAGAAGGGATGGAGAATACGTTACATCACTTCATGCGCTTGAGCACAGGTTCTCATTTCTTTATTAGCGCGCCAGCTTGCGCTCCACGACTCCTCAACGTATATAAAGAGTGGTACGGTCATGCGACGGGGGCCGTTATAAAGGAGGAGAGGCGAGTGTTGATCGACCGTAAAGAAGTACCTCCCAGCACCAATCGTAACGCTCCTTTAGTGCCGAGGACCTTGGTGGTTCCTCCTTTCAAAGATGCCGGGGGCAGACCATCTCGTGCGCAAAGTCCTCCACGTGAGCTGCCGCTCCCCGATGTCACGGATGCACCTCCCGCACCCTGTGCTCCGGTGGAAACAGTGGTTGTACCCTCACCGGAGTCTGGCGTGGGTGTGCACATCGGGACCCGTCGTCCCAAAGTGGCTGCCAAGCGGAAGTCGATTCCCCGTGAGCCTAGGGTCGGAGGGCAAAAGAAAAAGAAGTCGCTCTTCGCTGCGGACGTCGTGTTCGGCCAGGAACCCCATGCTCCTTATGCTGAAGGTCTGCTCGAATATGGGACTAACGCAGGGTTGGTGATGCCGCCGCCGGACGATACAGACTTGGAGGCTACTCTCAGAGCTTCGGCATGGTTGGCGAAGCGTGACGCGTGGCTGGTTAAGCTTGCGCAATCAGGTAACTACTAGTCGCCTTTTCTTTGGTGCAACATATCTTCTTCATTATTTTTGACTAACGCTTTTCTTTCTTTTCTTTCAACAGGCATTACTGATGAAGAAGCCATTGCTGCTTCTCTAAAGACTTTTCAGGAGGAGGAACGTCTCAGAGCATCTATGGGCCTTAGTAAGTTTTTGACTCATCAAGTTTTTCATTTTCCTTGCGTTATGGTCGATCTAATCTTTCCCTTTTAATTACAGGAACTTCAATGCCGTTCCCACCAAGCGACACAAATGTTCCGCCAGCCGCCGATGTTCCTGCTCCCTCTGAGCCGCCGCAGGAGGTTCGTCTTGAAGAGCCGATGAGAGATGCCTTAAAGGCTCTGGAGGCATCCCTGAATGAGGATGACGATGCCTTGAAGGAGGCGTCACAGAGGTCCCTTATGACCGCTCGGGAGGAGAGGAAGCGGCTAAGGCGTGAGGCGAAGGCGCGCAGGGCTGCCTTGGCTGCGGGAGCGGGCCCTAGCACTGTCCCTTGCGCCGATACTCCATCCGAAGAGGCCCATGTCGCCTTATCTACTGCCCACAGAGAGGTAGCACGTGCAGTTCGGGGCGCGAACGGTAAATCTGCTTCAGGTAATATTTCTCTCAGAGCTTTTGTTATAAGGATTTTAATGTCATTGGTCCTTATATCTCTTATCTTTGCAGGGCCAAGTCCGATTGAGGGAGAGGCCGAAGCCGTCGATCCTAGGGGAACAGAGGAGGCGGTGCCTGCCGAACTTGAGCCGACAGTGGGCAATATCGTTGAGGCCATGGAGCCTGAAGTGGAGATCGAGGGGCCTACCGCCGAAAAGGTCATTGATGCCGAACCGGAAGCGGTGGCAGATGATATGATCATTATAATTGAGTCCAAGGTGGTGGCGGCTGAGGCGCTCGAGGTCGGCGGTCCCCTGGCGACGGTGGACGATACAACCCCAGCTACTGAACCTGAGAGAGTGGTGGGTGAGGTGACCATGATTCCCGAGGACGAGCCAACCGCTCCTTCTTTGGAATCTGGCAACACTCCAATCATAGCCCTTTCCGGCTATGGCCCTCCGCCGTCTCCAGGTTTTGCGAGCACGGCGACGGTCCCCGTCGAGTCGGGTGACGAAGCCACTGGCGGTGGTCTCATGTCGGTAGAGGAGGGAGTTGCCTCCGTTTCGGCCGGGAGCTCCTCAGGTAAACCCCAAGTGACTTCTTTTCTTTACTTCACAATCTTTTCTGACAAGTTCACTTTTTCGTAATGCAGGTGCAGCTAGTGCCGATGCCCCACTGCTCGAGGGAGCGCCTTCAACGACTACCTTGGCAGTGGTCACTCCTCAACCTTCTCTCATACCCTCGAAGATGTTGGAAGGTATGTGTTTACGATTTATTAATCTTGTTTTCTAGACATACAATTCGTGTACTAAAGTCACGCCGTTGTGTTTTCAGGAGTACTTTTTGACCATCTTTACCAGATGTTGCTCCCACACTTCTCCTTTCCATCCGAGCTTGCTTCTTCCTCTGGTGGCGTTGGTGAGTATGATTTCCAATGACATCCTTTTTTCTTTATTGATGGGATTATTTATAAACCCTCCCTTTTTTACCTCGACTGCAGTGTTACAAATCGAAGGAGGGGATGAAAGACGGGCTGCACTACCGACCCTTCCAGCCCTGCCACCTGCTTCAGCTGGTACAGTGACCATCACATTGATAAATCCCCCCTTTTATTTTCTGAACTGTTATCTGACCATATCTTGTTTCCTTTCAGCCGTCGTTCCAGTCCCGGCACCCTTTGAATCTCGCATCATAATGCCAGCAGGTCCTTACCTGAGACGTCCATCTTCGAAAGGTGCCGCGAATAGCTTACGTACGTTGAGTGATTATGTTGAGGAGCTCGACATCGAGACCCCTACCTCTGCTGCGGATTTTGCTATAGCGGTTAACCCGATACTAGTGATACTCGTAAACTTTCATGACGAGGGTATCATCGCATCTTGGGTTAACCACTGCAGGGAGATCGAGGCTCGCCTGCATCAGTTGGAGTCTCTGCGTCCCGCTCCCGAGGCCTTGGCTGCCAGTAATCAAAGAACAGCGTGGATTGAGCAAAGCGCTCCTTACTTTCACCACCTAGAACAAGAAGTAATTTCAAGGCGTAAAGAGCGAGGTGAGACTTCGAGCAAGTCTGCCCAACTGCATGCTCGGGTGGAGGCCAACGCTGCACGGCTGAAGGTTGCCTTTGAAGGTCTCCTGCAATGTCTTTCTGAAAGGTTATCATTAAGGCAACACCTTGATGTTGTTGAGCGAGCTGCACCCAGCCAGGAAGCAGCCCAGAAGGCGGCAGAGGAGCGACTTTCATCTTTCTTGCGGCAGCGGGCCCAGGTGGAGGCGGAGGTGGCCGCGGCTGTCACTCAGGAGGAAGCGTTGAAGGGAGTGCGAGAGCAGCTTGTGAATTTACTAAAGACACTCCCTCCTCAGTAGCTATCCATCTTTGTATCGTTTGTACTCGCAGATAACAGAATGTCCATGTATATATTTTTTTCTTTGACATAATGTACCCTGTATCCAATCGAGTTTATGAATAAAAAGACACCCCCCCTCTTTTTTATGTGTCATTTTCTTCGTCTTTTCGTTCTTTTATTATCAGCATATCGCTTTAGCAAACATGGCTGACGGATGGTTAGAACGAGTAAGAACGAGTATCCTGACTTTCTTAAGAAATAGCGATGGCTTAGGCCGCAGGTTTAGATCTGCCGCCTAAGGCTTTTCAACTCTATGAGCCATGAGGGTCTCATAGAGGCTTTTCTCCCTACGGATCGAGAGGATCTCGTCGGTGGGGTTTTCTCCTTAGGAATCGTGAGGATTCCTAAGTGTAGTTTTTTCTCATAGGTCGTAAGGATCCTATAAGAGCATTTTTCCCTTTTACGAGTCGAGAGGATTCGTAAGCGGTTGTTTCCCTCCTTGTCGAAATTTGACTTTGGAGAGTGAGGCCCGTGAATAGTATGCAAGAGACCATTTTGGATTGACTTGCAGGGCCCCATTGTTCAGGAAGCAAGTTTTTTAATCCTCGCTGTCCGAGACTTTATCTTGCAAGGTGGGACGAACCGGGAATTCTCTCACGGGGACAGTGGTGGCTCTGCGAGTTGACGCGGGTTGGGAGGCTCTCGTCACGGAGTGTTTGTATCCGTGAGTCGAGGAGTTTGCTAGGGATTATTTGTTTTCCAAGCACCAAGGATTATTTGTTTCCTTGGGGTTTGAAACGAGTCGAGGATTCCTGCGGAGGCATTGGTGGCTCTGTGGGTCGACGCGGATCAGAAGGCTCTCGTCAAGGAGTGTTTGTATCCGTGAGTCGAGGAATTTTGCTAGGGATTATTTGTTTCCCAAGCGCCAAGGATTATTTGTTTCCTTGGGGTTTGAAACGAGTCGAGGATTCCTACGGAGGCACTGGTGGCTCTGCGGGTCGACGCGGATCAGAAGGCTCTCGTCAAGGAGTGTTTGTATCCGTGAGTCGAGGAATTTTGCTAGGGATTATTTGTTTCCCAAGCGCCAAGGATTATTTGTTTCCTTGGGGTTTGAAACGAGTCGAGGATTCCTACGGAGGCACTGGTGGCTCTGCGGGTCGACGCGGGTCAGAAGGCTCTCGTCAAGGAGTGTTTGTATCCGTGAGTCGAGGAATTTTGCTAGGGATTATTTGTTTCCCAAGCGCTAAGGATTATTTGTTTCCTTGGGGTTTGAAACGGGTCGAGGATTCCTGCGGAGGCACTGGTGGCTCTGCGGGTCGACGCGGATCAGAAGGCTCTCGTCAAGGAGTGTTTGTATCCGTGAGTCGAGGAATTTTTTGTTGAAGTCACTGGCTTCTTCGGTTGAAATGAACCGTTGAGGTTTGGCTTCGTCGTTTGACGGAATCCGCTGGGAAAGTACGGTTCCTTCTTTGTTTACGCCCTTGGATTGTATACAGGGATCGATGTGATCTTAACTGTAGGGCCAAAGTTTTATCATTTCTTCCTTTTATTTTATTTTATTTCCGCGATGCTCTATCATTTCAGCTTTTATATCGCGCAAGTCGCGATTGCCCAATCATTTCGGCTATTTTTCGCGGTGCCCAATCATTTCGGCTATTTATTTTATTTTTACTCATTGCTTTTTATTACGAGTTGCCCAATCATTTCGGCTATTTTGCATGCATACATTTTACTTGCTGCTTTTTATTGCAAGTTGCCCCATCATTTCGGCTATTTCGTATGCATGAGCGGCCTACTGGCTTTTCGCTGTAAACCTGAAATTG
Organism: Agapanthus africanus; assembly: GCA_030015575.1. Lineage (NCBI taxonomy): Eukaryota > Viridiplantae > Streptophyta > Magnoliopsida > Asparagales > Amaryllidaceae > Agapanthus > Agapanthus africanus. The sequence goes on along the minus strand of CM057337.1, from coordinate 1,009,194,427 downwards.
GACACCGATTTCGGTATCAGCACCGCTGCAACTGGGATATTACTAGGAGCGGATCATCATTTGCCTCTGTCGTTGTCGACCAAAGGAGGCTTAGTGACTAGGGTTAAGGTCCTGTCGACTAAGGCTTTTGACTTCATGAGCCGTAAGGGTCTCACAAAGGTATTTCTCCCTACAAGTCGTGAGGATCTTGCGGGTGTATTTTCTCCTTAGGACTCGTGAGGATTCCTAAGTGTTTGTTTCCTCTGTAGATCGTAAGGATCTTACATGAGGGTTTTCTCTTCATAAATCGAGAGGGTTTACAAGGGTTGTTTACCATGCGAACATATCCCCAGTCACGGATGAGACTTGGCTAGGGAAATGTTTATTCGCGCCCGTGGATTGTATACAAGGGTCAATATTGAACCCCCTGTAGGGCAATATTGGAAGTTTGTGGGGGTTTGCTTAAGCACAGGTTTAGGTCTCTGTAACTTAAGACTTTCAAATCTGATGGGCCGTGAGGGTCCCATAAGAGAGTTCTCCTTACGAGTCGTGAGGATCTAGCAAGTGTATTTTCTCCTTAGGAATCGTGGGGATCCCTAAGTGTGTTGCTCCCTTGTGAGTCGTAAGGATCTCACGCGGATGGTTTCTCCTTACAAGGTCGAAAGGACCCTATAAGTGTCTTTTAACGAGGTTGCGCCCTTTCGGGTTTTCACAAACACTCGCCAGTAGTCCTGCTGTTTTTATTCACGGAGCCCTTTCGGGTTTTCATCCGTGCCCATTTTGCTTATGGACATACCGTTTTTTTTAATTATATTTTTTTTATTTTTATTTTTATTTTTATTTTTATTTTATTTTTATTCATCTCGTCAGCCTAAGGACGCTGCGGTATTAGTTTAAAGACGTTTCGGTCTATTATTAGTTTAAGGACATTTCGGTCCTTCATTAGTTTAAGGACGTTTCGGTCCGTCATGGAGAAGGTCGGCTACTTTTTATAAAGCTCGAGTTTAGGAAGATAGCGAGCGGACATAGTCGTCGTCATCTATCATTGACCTAGGCTGTGGCTCATTAAGCATAATACTTCTTTAGGAAGCGACCGTTTATTGGCCTGAAAGGCCTTTCGCCGTGCATGTCCATGAGTAGATAGGCCCCACCCTGGTAAACTTTATCTATGATGTACGGGCCTTCATAGTTTGGCTCGAATTTTCCCCGCTTGGCGCGATTGGGGATCATCGGCCTTTTGACCACTAGCACGAGTTCGCCTTGGCGGAATGTCCTCGGTCGGGTCAATCTTTCATATGAGCGCGTCATCTTTGCTTTATAAGCTTCTAGATTTTGCTGCGCTATGAGCCGGGTTTCATCAAGAGCGTCAAGCTCTTCAAGCCGAAGGTGAGCATTTTCTTCGTCCGTCAGCTCATAGTGGACTGCTACTCGTAGAGAGGGTAACTCTATCTCGAGGGGGAGTACTGCTTCTGTACCGAATACCAACGCATATGATGTCGCGTTTGTGGCTGTCTTAAATGTAGTTCGATACGCCCAAAGAGCCTCTTGCAGTCTTTCGTGCCAATCCTTCTTGTTTCGGGATACCGTTTTCTTCATGATCTTTGTTAAGGTTTTATTGAAGGCCTCAGCTAGACCGTTGGCTCGCGGATTATAAACTGAGGAATATCTCCAGTCTATATTATGCTGTTGCGCAAAGCGACTGATCTTGTGGCTTCTGTAGGCTGGCCCGTTATCGGAGATGATCCGTCGCGGAGTTCCAAACCGATATATAACGTGCGTCTTGAAGAAGTGGAGGATATTTTCCGTCTTCACTTCCCTTAACGGTATCGCTTCTGCCCACTTAGAGAAGTAGTCAGTCGTCGCTAGTATGAAACGATGTCCCTTAGACGATGCTGGTTCGATGGGGCCGACTATATCAGTTCCTCACATTTCGAATGGCCAGCTAGCCACTGTCGGGTGTAGCGGATTTGGATGTTGGTGGATGAAGTCCCCATGAATTTGGCATGAGTGGCATTGCTTCGCATATTCGATGCAGTCCTGAATCATCGTGGGCCAGTAGTAGCCCATCCGTTTTATCTTCAACTTCATCTTAGGGCCTGCTTGATGAGAACCGCAGAGTCCGTCGTGAACTTCCTGGACGACTCTTTTCGCTTCGTCAGGTCCTAAGCATCTCAGCCACAAAGAATCAAATGACCTCTTGTACAGGGTATCGTTGACGAAGGCGAAAGACAGGGCTCGTTTCGCGAGCTGATGTCTTGTGGACGCTTCTTCAGGCATTTGGTGGGTCTTGAAGTAATCTATGAAGATTTCTCTCCAATCCTCGGCATTTTCCCAATCTTTTACTTGCAGGGTTGTCTTTTCGTTCGATCCTTTTTCTTCAGATGATTCCGGAGATATTTCTGCTGGGGAAAGAACTCGACGGCTTTGTACCATGATCCTAACGTCGTCGATGTTCTCGTCAGCCAGTTCTTTAGCAAGTTTGGCCAAAGCGTCTGCTTTGCTATTTTCCGCACGCGGTATGTTCTCCAAAGTATAAGAGGGAATTTGGATCAACAGTTGTTGTACCTTTTCACCGTATTTCACCAATTCCGGTTTACACGTTTGGTAGTCACCGTTTACTTGACTAACGACCAGTTGAGAATCCCCGTATATGAGGAGATTTTCAATTCCCATGTCGATGGCGATCTCGAGGCCTGCTATCAAAGCTTCATACTCAGCTTCATTATTCGTTCTCGGCTCTGTTAAGGAGAAGGCGAAGCGCATTACTCCTCCTTGAGGGGTCACGAAGATAAGGCCTACTCCCGATTTGATCATTGACGTGCTTTGTTTGTGCTTCTTCATGGAAGATGCTCCATCGAAATAAAGCTCCCAACGGGTATTACCACCGTCGATTGCGTCAAACGCATGTTTGTCTGGCAAATCGCAATTCAGGGGAGAGTCGGCAGGTATCGGGTGCTCAGCAAGGAAGTCGGCTATGGCCTGACCCTTCACTGCCTTGAGGGGTCGATATGTTATCGAGAACTCCATTAAAAGCAGAGCCCATTTAGCGAGTTGTCCCGTCAATATGGCCTTTGACATTAGATATTTGAGAGGGTCCACCTTTGAAATGAGATGGACTTCATGCGCTAATGCCTAATGTCTAAGTTTTGTTATTGCGAAGATCAACGCCAGGCAGTGTTTTTCAATGGGGGAGTAATTGCTTTCTGCCCCCAGCAGAACCCGACTTAAGTAGTAGAGTGCTCTTTCTTTCCCCTGGTCATTCTCTTGTGCCCATAACGCGCCCAAAGAACCTTCAAGGGCTGCCGTGTAAAGAATGAGAGGCTTTCCCTTAACTGGAGCAGTCAACACTGGAGGGTTTTGCAGATACTGCTTGATCTCGTCCAGTGCGCCTTGGCATTTGTGATCCCAAACGAATGGGGTTCCCTTCTTCATCAGGTGACTGTAAGGACGACACTTTCCTGAAAGATTAGCGATAAACCGCCGAATGTATGCAAGCTTTCCTTGGAGAGATCGCAGCTGTTTAAGAGTTCTTGGCGGAGGCATTTCCATGATCGCCTTGATTTTAGACGGATCTATCTCAATACCTCGGTGTCGGACGATGAATCCCAGGAATTTGCCCGAGGAAACCCCGAACGCACATTTTAGAGGATTCATCTTCAAATTGTATTGCCGAAGGCGTTGAAATACGGTCTTCAGATGCTCGAGATGCTCTTCGTATGACTTGCTTTTAACCACGAGATCGTCGATATAGCATTCGACGATTTCGTGTATAAGGTCGTCGAAGATCCTTGTCATGGCCCTTTGATAAGTAACACCGGCATTCTTTAAACCGAAGGGCATCACTTTGTAACAGAATATACCTAGAGGGGTCCTGAAGGCGGTATGTTTCTGGTCTTCAGGATGCATCTTTATCTGGTTATACCCTGATGAGCCATCCATGAAGGAGAAAACCTCATGAGTGGATGTATTGTCTATCATCAGTTCGGTGACTGGCACCGGGAAATCATCCTTCGGGCAAGCTTTATTAAGATCCCGGAAGTCTACGCATATGCGCACTGTCCCATTTTTCTTCATCACTGGGACGATGTTGGCGATCCATTCAGGGTATTGAGCCTCCTGGATGAAGCCAGAGTCGATTAACTTTTTGACCTCGGTCTTGATGCTCATCTCAAGCTCGAGTCGCATTCTTCTCGGTGCCTGTTTGACTGGCTTGATGTTCGGGGATATTGCTAGTCTATGTACAGCAACTTCTGGATCTAGTCCCGGCATCTCGGAATAGTTCCATGCGAAGCAATCTTTATGCTGCACAAGGACGTCCTTTAACGCAGCCATCCTTTCTTCAGACAGTAGCTCGCTGACGAATGTCGGTCGCGGATCGTTTACCGTCCCCAACTCGATTTTCTTGAGGTTATCTGCAGTGGTATGTATTCCATCCTCCAGTTCTTTCGGAGCTGGGGGAAATTCTGAGATCACCTCATCATTGCTGTTTTCGAGGCACCAAGGAAGGTTGTCCATGTTCTCGGGTTCTCCTTTTAGTATTGTTATCATGTGATAGGTACGAATTCGCTTCCAGTCCCAATGTGGAACTGTTTTTTCTTTCGTGGCCTTAGGTTCGTGTTTTTGTGGTGGCACTACCCTCCAGTTGTCGGACAGAGCGAATTTACCAAGCTGGTACTGATCTTTGACCCAATTCTTGAAGGTGAAGCAATCTTCAAGGGAATGACCTATCACTTGATGGTAAGAGCAATAGTCCGGGTGTGAGGCTTCGCCCGCTTGTTCGGGATGCTTAGACTCCGGCAATGTAAGCATTTGATGTTTTAGGGCAAGATCGAGTATCTTCTTCGTCTTTTCCCGAGGAAACGAGTATGCTCGACCCATTTTCTTCATGAGGGATAGGTCAATAACGCTCGATTCTCGTTTGCGTGGCTTCTTAGCCTCGCTTTGTTGCTGTTGAGCGCCTTTTCGGCCTTTCGGCTTGTTTCTGCCTCCGCGTCGAGCCCTTTTTGTATCAGGTTGACATGGGGCGGCATCTTCGTCTTTTACTGCCTGTTGAAGGAGGCGCTGCGTTTTGGTTTTCTCATAGATCGCCATTTCACGATTGTGATCATCTCGGGCTTTTTGACCCGCTTCCCTTATAAGTTTGCCCATCTGGTCTTCAAATGATGGACTGGGCGGTTTTGTATCAGGAACTTTTGCTGGTTCAGGATTAGCGTTTTTCTCTTGAGCATCTGCTTCTTCATCAGAATTATGCACGACGTAACAGTCGCGGAGCAGCTCTCGTTTCCTGGAGCGAATGTATCCGAGCCCGATCGTCTCCAACCTCCCATTGGGTAGCTTGTGCTGAGTTCCGGGGACGTTCCAAACCCTGTCATAGAATTTGGCCTTCCTAACGGTCTGTTCGAAAGGTATCCCCTGGCGTTTCAGCAGTCTCCTCAAGCCTTCCGTATAATATCGGGGTAGACGGATGGGCTGAAGTCTGTCCAACGTTGGATCCGCACCGTGCCAAAGTTCTTTTTCCACCTTGTTTTCTTCGGAACGGTAGAATAGGATTGCCCTATCGCCTTTTCGTCCGGGAGGGATATAAAATGTCCGCAATTCTTCCACGCTACCGTTGGCGAGCGCATCTAGTTCTTTATAATGTTCAAGCGGCACCATGGCTATCTGTAGACTTCGCTCTTCATCAGCAGAAGCTCTTATTGAGACCCGAGTAGGGAATACAGCATGGACTTCGTCCTCTAAATCACTACCAAAGATCAGTGAAGGGGCGGATGGTCCCGGCTCGGTGTATTGGGGCGGACCCGAATAAATTATATCCTCTTCTTCCTCGGTATCACTGCCGAAGACAGGGATGGTTGCGTTGGTTTTGTTCTCCGGCCTGTGACACCTCTCCGTGTCTTCGAAACTCGGCAAGAAGTATTTGGTATCTTCATACTTACGAACTTCATTCACGGAAAACGGATTCAATTCTCCGGCCACAGTGTACTCGAGGCCATCCCTACAATACTTCATGCACTGATGCTGTGTAGAAGGGATGATATTGTACTCGTGTAGCCATGGTCGGCCGAGCAGAGCATTGTAGCATGTCTTGGCGTCTATAACATGGAATTTGATGTCTGTGACGAGCAACCCGAAGCGTAGTGTCAATATCACAGATCCCAGAGTTTTTGATGATTGGGAGTCGAATCCGGAGATGGTGATTTTGTCTCGGGCGAGGTGTTGGACACTCATGCAAATTTCCTTTAACACCCGCACATTGAGCAAATTAACAGACGATCCGTTATCGACCAAGATTTTACCTATCTTTATGTCATGGCAGTATCCTGAGACGTAAAGGGGACGATTGTGGTCGCATGTCCCGAGGAGAAGGTCTTCATCACCAAAAGCAACGTCGGCTGTGTGCACTTCTTCTAATTCGTCCTTCATCTTTTCTTCGGCTAGGAAGGCTTGGAACTGGTCCGGGTCTTGTAGCGCCTTAATCAAAGAATCTCTCGCCTCCTTTGATAGTAATAAGGCATCAAGGATGCTGAGTTGTGAGGGCAGCTTTCTCAGATGTGCCAATACGTTGTAATCCACCTTATCCTTCTTCGGCGGGTTGTTGGCGTTTAGCTCTTCCAGAACTTGGTCATCTAAGACGATATCTTCAGAGACCTTTTCTTTCCCTTTATCTTTTCTATTCATGGGTCCGAGGTTCTTTTCAGGCAGCGTCCGATTCCGCAGTCGGATATTTTCGCAGACCATTGGCTCTTCTTCTTTTCCCGAAGTTGATTCTTTAAAGAGAGGGGCAATTTCTAGCTCCTCATCAGAGCCGCTCCCAAATGTAGGCACTTGTGACCCGCCAATGCTAACCATGTGACAATTGCCGGTAGTTCTTTCAAGCTCTTCGGTCGTATTTCTTTGCTCCCGACGAATTTTGCGTTTTTCCTGCTTAAAGCGTTGTCGATTAGCGACGTATCCTTGCCACCATCTATCGAAAGCTTTGCACTCTTGAGTGGGATGCGAGACCTTCTGATGATATAAGCAATAGGAGGGATGCATTTCTATTACACCAGTAATTTTTCCTTTAGAGGATGGTAGCTTCATGCCCATTGATATGGCCTTAGCAAACCTTTTTTTTTTATCTTGAATTGGCTTTTGTCAGCGGTGGAGGCATTTTGCTCCAGCGGGACCATTTCAGCTCTTTCCTCAAGTCGCTGGCGTTTGGCCCTTTCAAATATAGCCATCTCGCGTTCTCGATCAGCTTTACTTTTCAATCGAGCTTCATTAAGAAACGCGCCAATCATCTCGACTGATAACCCCGGAGCTCTTGATTCGGCATTTGCCCCCAGCGTTTTAGTGCCAGAAGTCTCTTCGTCGTTCGTGATCGAATGGGAGATCATATGACAGCTCGCCACATATTCCTCGGATTCATCCGATGAACTTTCTCCCTCATCTTCTTTTTGAAAGACGTGATCAAGGAACTCTTGGAGCGTAATGGGAGTCCGCGCCTTTTGTTTGTATTCATCCAGCGCGTCAATTTGCTTTTGTAAGTCCGTGCGCTTGTCGCTAGGCTCCACGGGCTTCTTTGATTTCTTCCTCTTCTTTTTCGAAGATTTGGACGGCTGGCTATGAAAGCTTGAACCACCATCATCGGTCTTTAGAGTCGGACGTGGCTTTAACATCCCCTCAATGACCTGCGGTTCCAAGAGGTTCTTCCACTTGACCGCTGGACATGCCTGAAGATCGTTTAGCATCCTCTTTGTCTTGGCTGATAATACGACCTCCCAAGGAGCTTCTTCAACGACGGAGCATGTTGCCCCCGGCGTATTCGTCCCCTTAGAGGTGTGGGGTTGCGGGGGATTCACCTTCCATTTGTCAGATAGCGCAAATTTACCCTGACGGTATTGATTCTCAAGCCAATTTTTGAAAACGTAGCAATCCTCGATGGGATGGCCTAGCACTCGATGGTAAGGGCAGTAATTGGGCTCGTTGACGTCGTTCGGTTGCAACGGACGTTTTGGATCTGGCAGGTTTATGAGTCTGTTGCGCAACGCGAGCTCGAATAGCCTCCTCGTTTTATCGCGGGGGAAGGAGTAGGGACGTCCCATCCTATCCTCAAGGGGTACGTACGGGCGCGTATTGTTTGGACGAGCAACTGGCTTTAAGTCGCTCGGTTGTTGCTGAGCATTCGCGACGACGATCGCTTTTCCCTTTCCTTTGTCGTTTCGGGAGTCCGGCTTTGGGAGAGGGGGTTTATGGCCCATCTGGTCCATCTGCGCTAGTTTGTCGATCAAAGCCTGGAAGGTAGTCGGCTTGAAGAACATCATGAACTGTGAGATGGTTGCTTGTGGATCAAGGGTTCCAACAAACATTCCCACCGCAGGAGCTTCTTCTATGCGCTGTTCGCACTTCGACCATAGATTACGCCACCGTATAGCGTACTGAACCCATGTCTCGCCGGGTTTTACCCTGGCGTTAATCAGTGCCGTCATCGGGGTACGTTCACTGGCACTTGCAAAACGTTGGGTAAACAGCAGCTCCATCTCCGCAAAGGTTTTAATAGAGTCATTGGGGAGCTCAGAATACCATTCGAACGCCGTATCTGACAAGCTTCCAACAAATTGGCGAAGCAACAACTTGTCATCGCCGCCGGTGTTGCCGTAGAGCACTTTGAACTGGGCAACATGTTGATGAGGATTGCCCGTCCCCTTGTAGACATGGAACTTAGGGATTGTATAGCCTGTCGGGTACTTAATTTGATCGTACCAACCCGGATATGACCGTCCTGTCTTTACTACCTGACCGGCTGCTTCAGTCGCCTGATGCACCCGTATTTGCTGGGCGATGTATTCATCCAAATCAGCTTTTGATATGGTATCCTCTTTAGCTGCGGATAGAGCCGGTGGAGGATTTGATGTCTCTCCCCTATCGTCTCCAAGGACGATCGGGGGCTCTTCAGCCGGGGGATCTTGTTGAATCATCATACCCACCATATCCTGGAACAGGAGGGCCATTTTCTTTATGTTGGCTGCCTGCTCCGCAGCTTCTTTATCTTTCTTTTCTAGTACGCGCCGAAAGAATTCGGCGTCCGTTTCTTGTTCTTGACGCTCTTCTGAAGAGGTTCCAGGGCTTTCGTTCGGCCCTGTGAGTGCAGCCATAGCGCTCATCATCTCCTGGAGTTTCTGTTGCTGCTCCTGAGCCTTGGTCACTGACCGTGTAAGTGGTCTATGGCCCGTGGACATACGGCTGTCTTCTTTTCCCGATGTCATGTAAACCGTATGAACTGTTATGCCCCCTGACTTGGGGCGTTTAGTTTCAACATTTTTAACTTTTGCTGCTGACACGGGAGTCTTCTCCGGCCTCCTTCTTTTGTGGGTCGTTGAGGTTGAAGGAACCTTAGCAGCTGTTATCCCCTGCTGTTTAATGGGACAGTCCTTGTCTTTTTCCACCTTCGCCTTTTTCTGGTGACGAGAGGAGTGACCTGGGTCAATCACGGAGTCTTGAACCCTCCGCCAAACTTTATAAATCCTTGAAGACAGCCGTTGAGGGGGCTGTTCTTGTTTTGTTTCAGGGGCTCTCTCCACAGGTGGAGGAGATCTTTTCAATGTAGCTGTTGAAGAATTCTTATGTACCCTCCTCAGCAGTTCAAAGCTGTTCCCAGTTGGAACAGCAGCATTGACCTCCGCCATTGGAGCAGGTGGAGTTAGCCCTGAGGGGGAATTGCCCCCTGCCTTCCTCACTCGTTGCCAATGGCGACGTCGAGCACGACGAGCCGCTGGGATTGGCTCGGAGATTGAGATAGCTTCCTTTTGCCCCCCGTCTGAATGAGGCGCCGTCGGTGTTAACCTCTTAAAGACTGAGGTTGTTCCTTGCGGGGTAATATCCAATCTGTTAAAGACAGATCTTCGTGCAGGGGCAGGAGCAGAAATCGTCAGTCTTGAAAAGACTGACTCTTTGACGGGAGAAGCCGCCTTAACGTCTTCCGGAGTAGCGGCCGTTGCCCTCCTTGGGACAGCCATTTTAGAGTTCCTGGGATTCTTGGTGGGCCCTTCAGAGTTTTGATCCAGCCTCGCAAAGACGGAGGTTGTTGGCTTGGTGGTGGGCGACCCGTTGACAGGGGTCGTGGTAGTAGTGAGTCGGTCGAAGACCGACTTCTTGTTCACCTCCGGTGCAGGTATCGGCATAGAGAAGCTTGTCGGTGGGATCATGGTCCCGAAGAATAAGCCAGTGGTGGCTTGGGTCACCTGGTCTACTGGCAGAGTGAGGAAGGAAGCCGCTTGGGGCCCATATGCTACACCTCCGGGAGAGGTGGAGCGTTCATTGCAGTGGCACTTCGAGCAGTTGGTGCAGTTGGAGGCCATTGAATCTTGAATTCTTCTTCTGTGCCAGACAAAATACCAAATCTTAGTAACTTGAAATCCGAAGGCAACCATTTAACAAACCGCGATTGGTTCGTGAGGATGACACACGAAGTGTGGAGTGGAAAGAGGAATCGTCCCACCGGGCGTGCCAGAATCTGTTCCCCTCCGAAAGGCGGCGCACAGGACCGCGATGTCCTGACGCTGAGATTCGGGGCAGATGCTAACTGGTTTTATCCGTCTATCTCTCCGAAGATGCCAAGTTGATTTATGGCACCGTGTATCGGAGGTTTAGACGGATGCGGCCGATGTAGCAGACTTTGTCAGATTCCCCCTCAGGGTGAGGGGGTTTTGATTGTGGGGACGCTCTTCCCTGCAGGCGCAAGCCCCTGCAGTTAATTACGCTACCGCGTCGCGGTAACAACTTTCTCCTTCTCCAGAATTTCACTTCGTGTCGTGGGTGTTTGTTTTGTTCGTGGTTGCCCGTGGATTGTATACGGAGACTGAGTAATGCCGTCTCCCGTAGGACGTGGATTAGTCCAAATCCGTATTTACTTGAATTTGGGTTTAGTGTTTTTAGTTTAAGGATGCATTAGTCGCGTTGCGGCTAAGATCAACTTAAACATTCGTTAAGGATACGATAGTCCTGTTTGAGACTAAGATCAACTTAACGTGATCGTTTAGATCCGAAAAAAGAGCGTTTGGGCTCTATTGTTCCAGTTTGGGAGATTCATAGTCCAATTTGGGACTAAAGTCTGTTTGGAGGATACGTTAGCCATTTTCTAGGCTAAGATCGACTCAAACGTTTGTTGAGGATACGTTAGTCCAGTTTGAGACTAAGATCAACTTAACGGGACCGTTTAGATCCGACAAAAGAGCATTTGGGCTCTATTGTGCCAGTTTAGGGACATGGTGGTCCATATTCCAGTTTAGGGACGTGGTGGTCCGATATTAGTTTAGGGACGTTCGGTCCAATATTAGTTTAGGGACGTTTCGGTCCACGAGTTTAAGGACCCCGCAGTCCATATTCATGTGTGGTCGTTGGGACCCGTCACCTTTCTGACGACGTTGAATGATTACAACGACGTGTGTCAGAGGAGTTCAGAGATGTACCCTCGAACCAGTAGTAAATTGATTTAGGAGAGCATCCTTGCTCAGTCAATTTAATTTGAGGACTTACGGCCATGATTAGACTAAGTCCAGTTGAAAAATATTCAACGCCCTTTTATTTGTTTTTGGTCTGCTAGACCTGTGCTAGGGCTTGGCCCATTCTTAAATAATGCATTGCATTATTTTCTATTTTTCTGTTTGGGCTCTGCTTATGAAAGATGCAGAGCATCAATTTATTCTGGGCTCTGCAAGGAATCTACTTTGTTTGGGCTCTGCCCCTTTTAAAATGCATAGCATTTTTATTATTTTGTTTGGGCTCTGCCCATTTATAAATGATGCAGAGCATCAATTTAATTAGGCCTGCTTGGTCTTTTGACTTGGGCCTGGCCCTTTGAGAAATGCATTGCATTTATCAGGCGGTCTGCGCCAATTACTGAGCGCAAGCGCTTGCGGTTAGGACACGTGTCATGCAAGCGCAAGCGCAAGCGCAACAGCGCAGTGCGCTACGCTAGGGCGCTGCGCTGTTGCGCTGCTGACACGTGGCGCGCTCTGGTGAGTTGCGCCAATTCCAGAGAGCAAGGCTCTATTTCAAGAGCGCGTAGCGCAAATAGCTGACACGTGGCGCTTCCTCAAGAGCGCAACAGCGCAGTTTGAAAGTGCAAAGCACTAAGAATCTTTTAGATTCAAGAACAGGAGTGCAAAGCACTATTTGATTCCTTGATCTAATTTAAATCAAAGAAAAATAAATTTTCCTTTTTTATTTCAAGAACCAGAGGTTCATAAAAGTGCAAAGCACTATTATTACTTATTTATATATATATATATATATTTTCTATTTAAAATTATTGATCTTGTTCTTAGATCAATAATCTGCCCATAAGAGAATTTTCTCTTTTCCCTCAAGGTTTTTACCTTCTGTTGTTCTTGATGGGTTCTCAAGAGTTTTCTTCTCTCTCTCTTTTTTTTTTAGAAGGATGCTGATGCCTTTGAATTGAGGTCTAGGGTCCTTTTTATAGTGCCCATAAATTAGTTAGATTTGTTGAAGAGATCTTTCTCTGACTGATTTGGGGAATTTTCCCCACCGTTGGATCTTTGATCCAAGGGCTTCTGCTTTGCAGAAGAAAATCTTCTTGTTTTAACAAGAACAGAAAAGATTTCTTAGAAATTTAATTCTGTTTGGCGCGGATGCTTCAGCGCGTGACACGTGTCGCGCAGCGCACAGCGCAGCGCAACTGCGCTGACACGGGTCGCGCAGCGCAACAGCGCAAGCGCATCTGCGCTGACACGCGTCGCGCAGCGCAGTGCATGCGCAACCGAAGCGTTGCTTCCTTTAAACAGAGCTTTGCTCTGATAGGGCGCGCCCTCTTGGGCGCAGCGCTGATACATTTGCGCCTGACACGTGGCGCGTTGCGCACAGCGCAAAGAATCTGAAGCGTTGCTTCATTTATTAAAGTTTAAATTTTGGGAGAATCGGAAGCGTCGCTTCTCCTGAGATATCTTTTCATCTCCTCTTTTCAAGTCAAACTTGTATTCCCGAAATTCTAATTTCCCGGGCCTTGGAAATAATTTCATTACGCTCAAAATCTTCTGCGCCTGGGTCTATATATATAATTCGAGGCTGAGCCTTTTCGTCTCTCATTTTTAGAGAACTTCTTCAATCATGGCTTGCAATCGCCCTCATTCCCGCCGACAACCATGGGAGGTGCCGATTCGGGACATTGTTCCCCACTTCGCTGCGCGCTTGGTAGACTCCTCTCTTTCAGATGAACAATGCGATGCCGCCATGTACGAGCTTTCGACTCATGTGGGGTCTCCTTTGCCTCCGAATTCTATTTGGCTTCGGATGATCCTTGCCTCGGTGCTCGCCGACATTCCCCCTCTTCCGGCGGAGATGTCCTCGGCAATACTTGATGTGGCCGAGGATAAGATCGAAAGCTTTTTCGAAGCGCTCTTGATCACCAAAGCCCTGAGGGACTTCTCCTTCTACTTACTGAGCCAGATACGGGCTCGTCGGGTCGTCATCGCCACTTTTTCCCAGGAGTGCGGCGTCGACCGTTGGATGGCTACCCCTCGGGAAGATCGTCGCTTCGACGTGATGGAGAAGGCGGAGAGGGAGCTGAATAATTTTCTTTTCCTTTTTGTGAACCCTTGTCTCTCTGATCCCGTATTCGGTGATCTTTTTTAAATGTAATAATAATAAGAATAAATAAGCATTTTCCTTTTTAATCAAGTACTTCATTGTCTGTTAAGGGTTCTTTCATTTTAGCTCTCTGTTGTGCTTGTGCATCGTATGATTTTAATTCGTTATTATCAAGTACACGTAACTTTGCATGGATAAGTTGCCTTGGGCATTTAAGCCCCTCCTTCTGCGCTAGCGCATCTGCGCTGACACGTATCGCGCAGCGCAGAGCGCAGCGCGACTGCGCTAGCGCACTAGCGCGTCTGCGCTGACACGTGTCGCGCAGCGCAGAGCGCAGCGCGACTGCGCTAGCGCACTAGCGCGTCTGCGCTGACACGTGTCGCGCAGCGCACAGCGCAGCGCAACTGCGCTAGCGCGTCTGCGCTGACACGTATCGCGCAGCGCAGTGTATGCGCAACTGAAGTGTTGCTTCCTTTAAACAGAGCCTTGCTCTGATTGGCCGCGCCTTCTTAGGCGCTGCACTGATACATCTGCGCCTGACACGCGGCGCGTTGCGCACAGCGCAAAGAATCTGAAGCGTTGCTTCAAAAATTTTGAATTTTGAATTTGAACAGAGCTTTGCTCTGATTGGGCGAAACAGGGACAATGTCAATAGGAGCTCAATGCTATTTGGAAAAATAATAATTCAAAGACATAGTGGAGTTTCCGATTGGTGGCATGGACTAGTTTGATGTATGTAGTTGGTTTGATTTATGAAAAAATTGGGAGACAACATGCATGTATGCATATAGGTAACATCTGCCAATATGCCATATCCAGACCGCAATCTATTTTTGCCTATTGGCTAATATGAAAATATCGGCCCGCGTATATGACATAATCAAAGTTGTTAAATCTTGATACGGTTTGTGTTTCGTTTTTTTATTTATCAGTTCTATCAATTTTGCGTATAACGCTTTATGATATCAGTATCCTACATTTGTAGTTTTAATTGTTGATTGTTATAGATGAATACCATTGCAATAATAGTTTTTGGTTGATGAATGCTATTGCAATGTAGGATGATCAGTTCTATTAATCTTGATCTCAATGGTTTAAAATCATGTTACACATACAACACGAATGCACAACAAACGCATAATTAGAGAGCGGCTCGAGATATTCAGGTTAAAACCAATATATGATACTCGATGATAATATGAAACCTTCATATTCCCATCGATACTCATATATGAAACTAAAAGCGCCACTTAGTCCCCGTCTATCGGTTAACATACGTGCGATGCTCGTCGTGACCTAGAACTATACGAAGGTTGTTAAATATCGGACAGTATAGCTCGATACTAACAACAGTCGTATAGTCTACGCGACGAGAAAATTCAATCGTATGGGAACCCATAGATTTGTCCTGTGTGGACAAGTTAAGAATGTATAAAGTAAACGCCTTCATTCACTTGTGTTTTCATCCGTTTCGAGATATTTCGTCGGTACCTTTCCGCTGGTTCTCCGTGTACAAAGATAGATTAGATGTTCATTTCAACGTTGTTTCACAGCTTTGAAATGATTATCTATTCTATTACAGTGTACTCGGAGAACAGCGGGAAGGTGCTGCCGAAATTTACTCGAAACGGTTGAAAGCACAAGTGATGGGCGTTCGCTCTATACATTCTTAATGGGATAGAAGCCTACCCCCGACAGCCGGAACACACACATACAACAAGAATACACAACAAACGCATAATTAGAGAGCGATTCGAGATGTTCGGGTTAAAACCAATATATGATACTCGATGATAATATGAAACCTTCATATTCCCATCGATACTCGTATATGAAACTAAAAGCGCCACTTAGTGCCCGTCTATCGGTTAACATACGTGCGATGCTCGTCGTGACCTAGAACTATACGAAGCTTGTTAAATATCGGACAGTATAGCTCGATACTAACAACCGTCGTATAGTCTACGCGACGAAAAAATTCAATCGTATGGTAGCCCATAGATTTGTCCCGTGTGGACAAATTAAGAATGTATAAAGCAAACACCTTCATTCACTAATGTTTTCATCCGTTTCGAGATATTTCGTCGGTACCTTTCCGCTGGTTCTCTGTGTACAAAGATAGATTAGATGTTCATTTCAACGTTGTTTCACAGCTTTGAAATGATTATCTATTCTATTAAAGTGTACTCGGAGAACAGCGGGGAGGTGCTGCCGAAATTTACTCGAAACGGTTGAAAGCACAAGTGATGGGCGTTCGCTCTATACATTCTTAATGGGATAGAAGCCTACCCCCGACAGCCGGAACACACACATACAACAAGAATACACAACAAACGCATAATTAGAGAGCGATTCGAGATGTTCGGGTTAAAACCAATATATGATACTCGATGATAATATGAAACCTTCATATTCCCATCGATACTCGTATATGAAACTAAAAGCGCCACTTAGTCCCCGTCTATCGGTTAACATACGTGCGATGCTCGTCGTGACCTAGAACTATACGAAGGTTGTTAAATATCGGACAGTATAGCTCGATACTAACAACCGTCGTATAGTCTACGCGACGAGAAAATTCAATCGTATGGTAACCCATAGATTTGTCCCGTGTGGACAAGTTAAGAATGTATAAAGCAAACGCCTTCATTCACTTATGTTTTCATCCGTTTCGAGATATTTCGTCGGTACCTTTCCGCTGGCTCTCCATGTACAAAGATAGATTAGATGTTCATTTCAACGTTGTTTCACAGCTTTGAAATGATTATCTATTCTATTACAGTGTACTCGGAGAACAACGGGGAGGTGCTGCCGAAATTTACTCGAAACGGTTGAAAGCACAAGTGATGGGCGTTCGCTCTATACATTCTTAATGGGATAGAAGCCTACTCCCGACAGCCGGAACACATACATACAAACGCATAATTAGAGTGCGATTCGAGATGTTCGGGTTAAAACCAATATATGATAATATGAAACCTTCATATTCCCATCGATACTCATATATGAAACTAAAAGCGCCACTTAGTCCCCGTCTATCGGTTAACATAACGTGCGATAATTTATTCTTTTCAACGACAAACGCACACACAAAGCATATACACGGATTTTCTCCTTTGTCAGTAACTATCCCGTTCTTATATTTCTCAATATAGTCAGCATAACCTACAATTTATATGTTATTCAGTCTAGCCGCTCAGAATACGGAGAACAGGAAGTCGACGAAGAGGGGTCGCCCCACTTACACAGGTGGCTCGAGGAACATTACTCGAGCCATGGAGTTATCGGTAAATTAAGAGTTATTCTCTAATATTCTGCAATATTAAGAGTTATTCTCTAATATTTCTAATATTAAGAGTTACTTTCTAATATTGCAGACATCTCGGACCGTGGCGTCAGGTGGTACACCGAGCGTGCTGTCCGCATATCTTGCCGTCCACGGCACCTCGACAGATCCCGCCACGGGCGAGCTTCGATATCCCGACGTCACTACCCAGGAGCACTGCGTAAGTGTTAATATTTTTTCTACCCAAATTTGAAATTTTAGTTTTGGAAGGTTCAAGTTTAAATTTTATACTTATACTTTACTGCTTAATGTGGGTGTAGGAGCGGGTGGTTGAGCAGGCCCAGGCCTCGGGGATCGATTTTACCGGACAGAACGATCCGAGGCTGCTGACCCCAGTTCTGGACGCCGCACACGGAGGGCACCACGGAGGTTGGGAGAGAGGCCGGGAATTGGGCCCTAGCAGGGCCCATATGAGGTTGGACTCCACCCCGGCGGTTACTTTCTCCGTCTCCAGTGACCGGCATGTCCATCAGGAACTGGATAGCTTGAGGGCCACCGTTCAGGAGTTGAAGGAGATGCTGGTATGTATACTACTTTATAGTAAAATATCATTTCATATTATATACATATCAACATATCCATAATTAGTACGTAGCTTGAGCTTATTTGGTTTTAGACTTAAGTTTGATTAATCATACATACATATGTAATTAAAATAAGCAACGCTTTTCCAAACTACATATCCAAACATGGTTTCGAAATAACTTAATAATGATACGAATTCGAATAATACACAGTTCTTACACGCTTCTTACACACGTTATGTCCAGACACGACAGGGTAGATCGGCCGAGCCTCCACACGCATCTCCTTCGGCTGCGGCTCCGCAAGCCACTATATCGGCTGCGGTTCCGCAGACAGCTCCTGTAGCTCCACCGCCCACTCAGACTCCCGCAGCCGCGGCTCCGCAAGCGACTACCTCGACGGCGGCTGCACAGACCACATCGCCAGCTCCACATGCCGCTCAGACTCCCGCTCGCGACGAATTGCAGAGTTTATTGACCGAGGAGCAGGCGCGCGTTATTCTATCGTTATTCAGAGGTGGAGCTGGACCGAGCTAGGGTAGATTTTTGGTTCTTATTTTTTGAAATATGTATTTATTTATATCATACACATTGTACTACATTTTGAAACGATATTGATATTGGTTTGTATTTATATCATATTCAGTTTTTGGGTTTCTTTTGTATATTATATATATGCGTGAGATGTGATTATGAATACTGCAATATATGATTTGATTGATGTATATATATTATTGTGCACAGGACGGGAAAAAATCAAGCAGCCCATTTTTAAAAAAAAAATACAGACAATATGTACCTACGAATTAATCTGTAGGCACACATTTTACCCCTACGGATATATCCGTAGGGCCAAAATATCAGCAGTAACTGATATTTCCCTCATGATCTCAGTGCCAGGGGGTTGGGAAAGCCCCTACGGACATAGCCGTAGGGGCCACTGCCTCTCCCCTACGGCGTTATCCGTAGGGGCCAAATATCAGGAATCCTGATATTTTGCCCCTACGGAAACGTACCTACGCACTTATCCGTAGGGGGTAGTACATGGACCTACGAACATGTCCGTAGGTACAAGTAATATATTAAAAAAACCCGTAAATAATATAAAATCTTATACCCTATGGCTTAATCCGTAGGGGCAACAGGACCTTCACATAAATCCGTAGGAGCAAGAATTTGCCCGTAGGGGCAAGCTCAGGGCCTCAACTTGCACCTGCGGTCTTTGCACCTACGGGGTATTTTTTCGTCCCTACGCATATATCCGTAGGGGCAGTGGGTTGGCTCTACGGATTTATCCGTAGGGGCAACCCTTATTTGTAGTAGTGTCTACGTGCATTCATGATGGATCCTACGGCGAAAGCTTAAAAATGGCATGCAAGGGATCATCATGCATCTCATGTATTAGTTTTCAGCGTCCATGCGACAAGAATATTACAAACTGATATCGCAATCAACATTGTTGAATAGTTCATTTCAATCTGTACTGAATTATTCAATGTCAGGAACTGATTTCACTTTGTAAAATATAAAGAAACTGAATTCTTCAGTGGTTCTCAGGATCACAAGATTCGTACGCAGAGATTTCTTTGCTTAAGCTTTGCTGCAATTCAGCCTTCGCTTTCTGGACCGCTTCCATCAGAAGTTTGAGCTGGTTATTCTTATGAAGCAACACAGCGAATTCATTCATAAAGAGTTTGTAATTAGGCCCCCTGAGTTTTCCCTTCTGCGCCATCTTAGTCAATCTTGATGGCCAATTGCTCTCTAAAACAGCCATCAGACGAAACTCGCACCCGTACTCAGAAATATTCGCCATCTCTCGGCCAATAATCGGTTGCGCCATCTCCATCCAGTCTCCATGATGTATTCTGCCATGGCTAATCGGGCCCCGTTTCAATCCATCAAGCTCGTACAAGACTCCGTCTTTGGGAAGATAGCTTATGTAGCTGTAGCCGTTTTTCTTCTCGTCAGGTTCAGTGAAACTGTTTTGTATTTGTCTAAGCCATTCCCATTTGTTGATAACTGCCCCTCTCTTTATCGGGAGGAAACTTTTAGCAAGTTCTTTGCGCGCAGGATTGCCTCCTTCATCCTCGGTGACTTGTTTGAGCTTTTCGAGCTTGGGACCAATAACGACTTCCTCCGGAGAGTTCATTAGGATCGAAAGAACGGCGTGCGCTGCACAAGCAAATGGATTTATCTGACACGCGAAGAATAGGTTCGGGGGTGGATCGGTCATTACGGATTCACGATGGTTCTTCTTCTCGTGTAGTTCTGATATCAGTATTAGTCCGTAGACTGATCGGCTGAGAAGTTACAGAGATTGATTAATCAGACTATTGATCAATGAAAGAGTTAAGGCAGAGAAATTCCAAAAAAGAAAGTGAAGTTTAACTTTCAACCTCATCATTCTTCTTACGCGGATCGGCGGTGGATGCAAGCATGAAAATTCGATTACCTGTTAAACCAAAAGGAAATCTAAATAAACAATAAGGATTCTGAAAGTACAAATACAAACTCGCAACGACAAAGTTTTTTTCCGAGGACTAAATGAAAATGGTACCAGCCGAAGCATGAGTCATATATCAGAATGAAACTAAGATTTTTAGCAGCCCATATATCTATATATCCGATCGTTTTTAACAAAATGAGAAACGTGACAGGTTCTAACAAGAGGAAGGTCACATGCATATCATATGTTGTGCATTAATTTTCAGGTAATTAAGGAATTAACTAATCGATCGATAAGTAACGAGCGAATTAAGGTCATCAACTTACATGAACACCTTCGACATTCATCCTTTTGATCATATCAGCATAAAGACCTGGAAATCGAGTCAGAGGAGAAAAGTTTAGGATTCAACGATGTGAGTTTTTTCTTGAATCACACAAACACAATTATTAACAGAATTCTTCTAAAAATATTCAAGAAAAGAAAAATAAAGAGCATGGTTTCTTTTTAACATGCTCGACGATAAGTGCTTGTTCTAAATCACATAAAAACAACGAATATGATAAAAAATCACTAGACATAAAACAAAAGGAACATAAGAGGAATTAACACAAAAAAATCATATGATCATATCTACCACACATGCACCTGCGTCAGATTCGATGCTCCGCCAAATTTTATTTGCCAAAAAATCCTTCATGATCTGAGTAAGGAAGAGAATAATGTTTGGTGTGTTAAAACGATGAATATAGAACAATGCCGACAAATATCAAACACAATAAATCCCTAACTGAGATCTTGAGACGAAAATTTCAAGAAACCGTCTTTCTAGTTTACAATAAAGATGAAAAAGAAGTATGCATGCAGGATTAAGTTTATTACTTCAAATTCTGATTAAAGAAGGAAAACAAATAATTCGGGCGTGTGATGTGATGAATGAAATGCATGTGATATAGCATAATGCTTACCATCACTATGAAATACCATAAAATTCTCATGATCTCGACACTAAAATTTGAAGAAACTGCCGTTGTAGCTTAAAATAGATTTTCAAGAAAAGCTACATGCTAATTCGGTACTAATTGAGAGTTTCTTTTAGAATTCCAAGAAGAGCTTCATAAGCAATAAAAATGATGAAAGCTTGAGAAGAAAAAAAGCAAGTGCTTAGTAATCGACAAAATTCTTGCGGAAAACAAGCACATTACCGAGCGGTTCTTGCCCTTCATTTAGCTCTTCTTCTTCTATCTTCCTTGATTTATTTTTGTTGTTTTTATCTTTTTTGAATGTGAATTCTTTCTGCTGTTGTTGAATGTGAGACTAACTGTCACGGTTTTATACGGGTCCCAGAATGAGGAGAACCAATAGTTTCATGCCATGTGGTTTCGGCTATGGACTGGATCCTGGTTATATGTGAGGGCTTACCCAAATTAGTGCTGTTTTTTTATGTAACCCTAACCCTAACCCTTTCCTTTCACCTATTTATTCCAGAATAATGGTTTTTTTAAAATTAAAAACGTTGTTTTTTCCCCTTTTTATTGGTCTTTTTTTTTGTTTTGTTATAAGCCATTCATGCAAAGCAATAATATTTCTTATAATCCTTGAAATTGCAATTACCTTGAGAAAAGAGAGCAAGCAATCCATTTATCTATCTATACGCTAATATAAGTTGGTATCAAAAGTCGAAATTTAGATATTTCTACTTTTGCCCCTTGACTTTGCCTATACTCTTTAGCATCACATTTGCGGTTTATTGGTATTTTGGAGAATATTGTTTGCTGGTGTGACCAAACATGAAAATTTAGATATGGGGCAAAAATTTTGGATTCCCTTTTTACTCTTCACATCAAGTATTGTGGAGGATAGATGGTGTGGGCAATCATGTAAATTAGCTATGGGAAAAGATTTATATTATAAATGTTATTATATAAATTTAGCCATGGAGATAGCTTAATAATAAATATTGTAATTGCGGGTTTTAAAATTTTTGCAAATAAATACCATATCTTTTATCTTCATATGAATTGAAAACTATAAAAATATAAGAAGTAAACATGTAAATTGGCTATGGGCAAAGATTTATATTATAAATGTCGTTATATGAATTTATGTAAATTTAGCTATGAGAATAGCTTAATCATAAATATCATAATTGAGGGTTTTTAAATTTTTGCAAATATACAGCACATCTTTTATCTTCATATGAATTGAAAACTATAAATATGTAAAAAAGTAAAATAAAAATAAAAGAATTTACGATTTTGTCTATTTTTGCATCCAAGAAAGTTTTTGACATTTAGTTTCTATGATATTTATCTAAGAAAGGCTAAGATCAATATTTGGTGAAATTTAATCTGATTTACTAAAAATCCTATAATGAATTTTGTTCATTATCGAAAATGCGACGAGTTTTGGATAAATATTATGGATTTTATTTGAAACAAATACTACGAGCTTTAACTATTTTTCATATAAATACCATGGACTTTGTTTTTTGCAAATAAACACAATCAACTAATAAAAAATACCATAGATTTTTACATTGATAAACCTTGAATCATATATAAATATTACTTTATATAATCAATTTTTTCAATGTACAACGGTTTCATGTATTATTCGTAGATCCTCCGTGTTTAACCCTAGTTTCCAATGTATTCCTATGCTACACGTGTGGATCACGAGCCATAATACAATATCCAAAACCCGAACCGCTACCTTATCGGGCTATCGGGCGCCAATCTTCATCATCCCCCAATCTCAAAAGCATACATATTTACAGAAAAGGACGAGAATTGGGGAGAAGACGAGCCAGGAGATATCGAGCAATGGCATCTCTAGTTCGAGGAGTGCTGAAGGCGATCAAAGAGAAGGGTGTCGTCAATTTCGTCAGAGATCTCAAAGACGAGGGCTTTTTGTGAGTTTCATTTGCCCTTTTCCTGCATCTATGCTGAATTTGTTGGGCTATTTTGGTATTTATATTGAGATCCATCCAGTTGTGGATGAATTCGTATGAAAAGCTTGATGCTTTCATCTCGGTTTCTGTCAAAATCTTAGCTTTTTCATCGAAGAACTGGATTTACATTAGGAATTCATTATATTTTGATGATTCTGTTTGAACCACAACCCCTAATTTACTGGGTTTTGTCAAAATCCCACCTTTATTAGGAAATTCATGCTAGATTTTATAGGAAATCAATTATAAGCAGTGTTAAGTTTATTTTTATTTGATTTGGGGGCTTACAAGTGTGCTGTTGTACATATTCCAGCTGAGCTTTGGTTTATACTAATACATAGAACAATTGAGGTTTGTCAAATTCATCTTCCCCCCCCCCCACCCCCACCCCATTTGATTTGTTGCAATGGAAACTTTTATATTGTCGAAAAAACCATTTGTATTATGGTTCTTTGTGCGCTTCAAAATTCTCGAAATCATGATTTCTACATCTGGTACTATAATTTAAGTAGTGTTGATAACGAATACACTCTAAAGTTAGGCATGGGTACAGCTACGTACTTGCTTGTTTGTTAACCTATGAATGTCTATTTATATAGATCGATCAATGTATTAGTAACCATGGTCCATGACCTTTTCTGCCATCTTATATGCTTACGATATATTTTTTCCCCTTTGCAGGAGATGTCTTCCGGATGGAAATATACTGTAAGTACACTATATTATATCATATTGGTATCGATGGTTGTGATTATCATTCTAGAGTTACATTGATTTGGCATGATTTATGGCTAACCATGGGCAAGAATTTCTTTCCAAAATATATTTTGTTCTGATTCAATAAAAAATATATTAATTTTCTATGTTCTCTCTAAGCAGCCAGCTCGTATAGTCTAAAAGTTCCTGTCGATTCACTCCCACCATTCCTTCAGCTAGTGCAACTAGCTGAAGAATAAAGCAAGACATACTAAGATTCATTTATATGTTCATTTAATTGCCTTTGCTCAATAAATTTGGTTTGGAAAGTTATTACTTGTGTCTATCCTATATATTACACATAAATAAATAAAAAATTTATAGTCGTTTGGTTCAAATTGTTTTGCCGTTCTTTGTTGTGCCAGACTATATTAAGTAGATACACGTTGTGGTCCTCATGGAATATGTTTTCATCCATTGAATTATTTTCCACTTCATTTTGGAACATTTCAAATACAATTTACCTATGAAGTCTATCTCTATGAAATAATTGCAATTATATTATGTACTGATATTTCAGGCAGACAAAAATCCACAATATTGGAGCAACCCTTGTAGGAGTTGATAAATTTGGAAACAAGTATTACCAAAAATTGGAGGACACTCAGTATGGTTAGTTAGTCTTTTTCTAACTATCTTTTGCTCTGTTGTTTTCCTTTTATGTAGGTTCTGTTTTGATTGTGCTGTCAACTATGCTGCCATTTATTATTAAAATTCTAGCTTAATTATTAAGGTACTTGCTTCTCAGCTTATAAAAAAGAAATGACTAGTGCCTGTCTGTATATGAGTTCAACTAAGTAGTAAAAAGGCCACAAATTTTCTTTTTGCACCAAGCATACTTGGCTCTGTAAACTCAGAAGATTGAATATATAAGCACTATACAGAAGAAAGTGTTGGGCGCTGTTTAGTCGGCAACAAGGAAACACAACATTTGCTACATAGAACAACTGTCGCATGCAACATATGTTGCAAAGGAAAGCCCGAACCCATTTTTTGGTATCTTTGGGTGTTCTCAACCTTATAGCTGGATTTTCAAGTCCAAACAACCTCGTGGTTCAACCGAAGAAAAAAATTGGAGAAGAAGAGGAAATGCAACAACTGTTGCAAATTTGGTTGGGTGGCTTATGATAAGCTTATGTGCACTCCTGATAATCACATTTTCCAAATTTTGGTTGCAAGTAATGTTGCAATAATTTGTAGCATTTTTTGCAACTCCCTTTCCATTTCCAACTCAAATTCTTGGTAACATACGTAGGAAATGAATTAGTTTTGCAACAAAACAAATGTTGCATGAAACTTCTTTTAAATTAATCAAGCAGACCCTTTATTAAGTAAAATTTTGTGGTATGATGATGATAAAGCCTTTAGAATGTCATCTTTGCTGGGGGTTTTTTGAGCAATTTAATTACTTTATGATGAAGATAACTCGGGTTTAATAATATGAATTGGTGTTCAGGAAGACACAGGTGGGTTGAGTACGCAGATAAGGGTCGTTACAATGCTTCACAGGTGCCTGCTGAGTGGCATGGATGGCTTCACTTCATCACAGACCACACTGGGGATGAGGTAACTGTAACCTTACCATTATTCGTTATGCTATCTAGTTTATGAGCCAGTACCTTTTTATTATATATTTGATTGTAATATTGAAAAACGGATTTATATAATTTTAGGTGCATTTAACAATTTTGAATTACGAACCAAAATTCACGACTCACTCAATAAAACACATATCATATGCATAATATTTTCTCAAGCATAAAGATTGGAAGCCTGACCCCCCCCTCCCCCCCCTTCATGGGAGAAAGCTTACTTGGTAACTTGCACTCTTTATCCCCCACCCCACCCCTAAAAAAGGAAAAAAAAAAAAAAGAAAACCCACGGCTACCACAGGAAAAAGAAAACGCCAAAGAAAGATCAACTACAACAAATTTGCTTAGCACATATTGTCACCTTATATTCATATCAGTAGGCCACCTTTTTATTCATTCCAATAGCCCAAATGCCTCCACACAAAGATTTAAGCGCTTAAGCTTAAGAAGTGAAAAGCTGTAGACGTGATTCTTCTTAAGTATTTGAATTCCGCAAGTCTAGAGAGTTCTGTGAGAAAATCAAAGTCTAAAACAGCGTCTTTGATTCATTTTTTATCCTACAAAAATTCTTGTAGAAGTCCCTAAGCAAGAAATGAATGCATCCCTAGATAATTGAGTGATAACATCTTTATTAAGTAGGTAATTATGGAGCGAGTAGTAATGGTAGAGCTGAAGATACATGGATGAAAGCAGTTATAAAAGATGTGCTGTATTTTTGTTATAGAAACGGCTTTTACTAAAAGCTAAATGGAAGAAAAAGATTCATGTGGTTGATCTAAAAGTTAAGGGTAAGGTCACGTTGTTTAGGTCCGGTATAAATTGTCAAACGAAAATGTACGCATCGACTAATAAAATGGAATTCATATAAATCAAAATGATAAAAGAATAGTTAATAAATATTATCGGTAAATTAAGATTGATTAATTTGAATCCAGAATAGCTGGAACTATGAAGGTTTTGGTTATTACTGTTAAAATATAAAAGTATTAACTTCTGTCCTCTCCTTTGAGTTTTGGTTGAGAGGCAGACATTAAGATGGTATAGAGCAGCATAGGTTCCATTTCCATTGAATATGCATGTAACAAAGCAGATTTCAAAACGTTTTTTCTCTCTCTCAGTTGATACTTTTAGATTTTATTCAGAGAAATGTTTTTACATGGGCTTAGCCCTGTACATTAAGGCCCGTATAAGGGTATATATACAACGTTTCAAAACGTTATTAGCACGAAATCCGTTAGTTTACCACATATACAAAAGTGATTTATTTGCTCAACACCCCCACTGCATATCGACCAAAACCCTTAAAACACTCAAATTCAACTCAAATGAAGGCTGTGATCTCCTTCAGATGTTGACCTCCGTCGATACTGTGATGGCGGTCTTTGACGGTTGAGATTTGGTTTGGAAGTTGTTAAGTGTGTAGATCTCAATGGGTTGGCGTTGATGCCGGGCTATCTGCAAAAGAAGTCCCAGGGTGGGTGACCACCGTAGGACCCTCCGACGATCAAGTTAGTGCCGAGATATAAGTGCAGAGTAGCGGCGTATTGGAAATGTGTTTCAGTTACCTGAGTCGTCTGAGAGAGGGGTTTATATAGGGGTCGTGTGGAGCGAGCAGGCGCGAGATCATCGCCGTCGGTTACCCCCAACGTTATCCTCGCCTTGAATGGCGGGATGCGTCCATTAATGGGGGATGCGCTAGTGTGGGACGCGGATCGTGGAGAGGCGAATATCTTGCCCAGGCGATATACGCGGAGCCGTTGCGGGGCGTATGGGATCCGCGCTCTTAGTCTCCGGGAGGCCGAGGAAGCTCGGCATGTCAGGAGCTCCGAGACAAGCCGGGAGGCCGAGGAAACTCGGCTTGTCAGATGGCTCGGAAGCGAGCAAGGGGACTGAGGAAGATGAGCTGTTGGTAGTTTGCTTGGTGAAGGTGGGAAGTACTCAGGGCGGTTTCCTAAAAGGTCGGATATTTCCTCGAGACGAGGTCCCGAGGAATGTCTCTGATGCAACTCATTTATTCCATCCCCTTTAGTCTTTGGGACACGTCATCCGCTACGTGTCGTAATCTGAGGAAACACCACTTGTGAGCATCATCAAACTCAAAACAACTTAAATTATTATCCAAGTTATGCATGGAACTTGATCGTGTTGTATAGAATAGAATTTGAGTGTTTTGGTTGATTAACAGAGTGGTTTTTGTGCTAATAAACCAGTTGCGGGGGTGTTGGGGTAAAAATTTACACCCCGGTTGACCAAGTTAAAATCAAAGTCAACCCCAAGCCAAGTGGGCCCGAGCCCAGATCCAGTGGGCCCATGCCTGGGTCGAGCCCGAACATGAAGCGGCCGGCCTCCCCCCATGCCAAGATAAAAAATTTTGTAATAAATAATTTTGTTGCATTTCTTTTATTTTATTTATGGATAAATGTAAGAAAAATAGGCATAAAGCCAAATTTTTGTAAAGCCCATGGCTTATGTGCAAAAAGGAATGGCACATGAGCCATGAAATAGGCAAAATGCCATTTTGTGAAGCCCAAGGGGCTATGTGTAAAGTGTATGGCCTATAAAGGCAAGGATAATGAAATATCCCAACAACTTTTTCTCTCTCCAAAAAAGTTTCAGAGCTGAGCTCTTTCTTCCTTCTCCAAGGTTCCAAAACCTTCTTCTTTCTTTTGAATTAAATCAAGAGTTTTACTCTTCCTTTTTCAAAACTAAATAGTTTTTCACCACAAAACCCATCAAGGGGAACTCAGATCTTCCATCAGATCTCAAAAAGAAAAGATTTTGAAATCCCACATCTCTTGATCTTCAAGATCCAGCTAACAGAGGAGGAAGAAGAAGAACATCTTTCACTAAACCCTCAAAAAAAAGAAGAAAAACACATTCAGGAGTCCAACTCCTCTCTGATTTCTCTTCTGAGAAATTTTTTTTTAGGCTAAAAGCCTCTTGTGCCTCTCCGGCGCGCAGCGCAAGTGCGCAAGGCGCCAGCGTGCCAACACGTGGCGCGCGCGCGCTTGCGCACCTGCGCGCTTGCGCAAGTGCGCAAGGCGCCCGCGTGCCGACACGTGGCGAGCGCGCTTGCGCACCTGCGCGCTTGCGCACGTGCGCAAGGCCCCCGCGTGCCGACACGTGGGCAAGTGCGCAAGGCGCCCGCGCGCCGACACGTGGCGCGCGCGCTTGCGCAACTGCGCAAGTGCGCAAGGCGCCCGCGCGTCGACACGTGGCGCGCGCGCTTGCGCACCTGCACAAGTGCGCAAGGCGCCCGCGTGCCGACACGTGGCCCCCACGCATCCCTTGGATGCCTTTTCCCTCTTTTTATGTACATACATATACACATACATATGTATACAAATTCACACATATACATACTCCGCCACATTCTCCCCCTCCAAAAAATTTTCGGGCCGGGGCGCTGCCCCGAACCCCGCAAGGGGGCTGCTAGCCCCCTTGACCCCCAGCCCGCTATCCGGGTAGCGGGACCCCCGTAAAAACTCTGCGTGGCTCCCGATATATCCAAAACCCCCTTTCAAAACACACGCACACTGCACATTGAGTTCGCATGACCAGTTTAACCCGTTAATCGGAGGTTCCCTCGCCCCAAAGGCGATGGGTAATTAACGGCAGCTTAGTCCGCGGCTGCCGGAGATTCGGATCCCCACAATCATTAAACCCCCGTCTACCCTAGGCAGGGGGAATCTGTAGTACGCCTGACAAGCGCTCGCTTATTCCCATCTCACTGGGGTGACGAAAAACATCCTACAGGGGGTATGAACGCTATACGAGGCAACTTTTTTTTTGGGTGGGGGCGGAGGAAGAGGGGAGGGGTGAGGCGCAAAATTACCTTATTAAATGGTACTCGACCCATGGGGAAGTGTTAAAAATTACTTTCTTTCCCAAACACTCACCGCAGCTTTATAGTTTCAGTGCACACATTTACGATGAAATCAGAACCACCTGGATTCAAATTCCACCTTGCACGCATTTAAGAAAGTAGATTTTAAGATGGCGCTCTAACACTTGGGAAAGTGTGAAATAGATTTTTGATGTTGTCATAGAAACATTAACACTTCTATGTTTTTGTTGGCAGCTTCTGATGCTGAAACCTAAAAGATATGGAGTCGAGCACAGGCAAAACTTCTCTGGCGAAGGTGACGAATATATTTACCATTCCAAAGGCCACTCTCTCAACCCAGGCCAAAGGGACTGGACCCGCTATCAGCCATGGGAACCCACCAAACCTTAAATCTCTCACGTCATGAGATTTCGATGCGGAAGAAATCTCATGCATAGTTCTTGATGTAACCTTTGGCTTGCCAGAATAAAATGGATTCAGACTTGCATCTCTTATTAAACCAATGTTTTTTAATCTTTTGTAGCCTTTTATGCGAAAATTGTATGAAGAATGTAATTCAAACTCACTGTCACTCATGCTTGAGATTGAGACTTGCCATTAATCAGAAATAGAAGAAGATTTCCGAAATTTTTTAGGTCATTCAGCTGTGGAAGAACTATTGAAATTGTTGATGGTAGTGTATACAATAGATTTCTTTGGTGATCAAGTTTAAAGAGCATATGCTTTCCACTTTGTCCTGGCAATTTCCGAAATTTTTTAGGTCATTCAGCTGTGGAAGAACTATTGAAATTGTTGATGGTAGTGTATACAATAGATTTCTT
Source organism: Agapanthus africanus (assembly GCA_030015575.1). Classification (NCBI taxonomy): domain Eukaryota; kingdom Viridiplantae; phylum Streptophyta; class Magnoliopsida; order Asparagales; family Amaryllidaceae; genus Agapanthus; species Agapanthus africanus. Next base: position 1,009,164,579 of record CM057337.1, on the reverse strand, counting down.
TGGTGATCAAGTTTAAAGAGCATATGCTTTCCACTTTGTCCTGGCATTCTCATAAGAGAAAAACGAGGCTCCAGTTGATCACAATGAGTCTGTTGTGATCTCGTGACCCGTAGCCAAGTGTGGGTCTTGCTTTACTCTTTGATGCTGTGGAGACAGTAGTGAACTCGACCCCAATCCATTAACCTCTTTTGGTATACATGTTTCCAGTTTCATAGTTATGCATCCCTTTGTTCAGTAACAAGAACCATGTTCAGATTTGAACATGTTTCCAGTTTCATAGTTGTGCATCCTTTTGTTCAGTAACAAGAACCGTGTTTAGATTTGAAAGCAATTTCAACTGCACCCTAACACAAATTTAGTTCTAGCCGCATACCATCGGCAACAACCGTTTAAAATCAACTCTATATTTGCGGGTGCAACAATAGCATAACGGTAATGTCTCCTTGCAGATGATGAACAAGAGGTATGGGGTTTTAAATCCCAAAAAAAATGAAGTTGTGACCACATAAAGCTCAAACCATAGATAAACAAACACATTGTATTTTCAAGAATGGATCTTTTGCGGTGCCCGAGGTCCTCCGTTCAACATCTAGATTCAAGAACAACGATATTATGTGTCTGTTATAAATATGTCCGACCATAAAAGGAGAATCCAATCACGGATCCCCACAAAAAGCTTTTCTAAAATTTTTCTAATTAGCCCCTCTCAAAGCATTAAACACCACATACCAAATAATTCTTTTAGGTTGATAACCAGATAATTATTATTTACTAAATTATATAAACTCGCTCCAATGTCCAAACTGCAGCAGTTGCATGTATATGTAACCAAAAATTCATTTTAGCTCCAAAGAGACAAATAAACATTCATCAGGCCCAAGCTTGAGTTTGGCCCATAAAGTGAGGAACCGCCTCTTTAGATTGGATCGGATCGGGCCCTTAAAAATCTGACACCAATGCTTACATATCCCCATATTCCATCACCCAAAAATACACCCAACGAATAAATTATGTTTTTAATCCTTTCTTTTGGGTAAGAAAGCGGGTGTGGAGGAAAAGCAAGACATTAAATGAATGAAATCGAAGGCCTCTGTCTCCTCAACAAAACACAGCTGAAGAAATTGGAGCTGGAGATTAATTATTCTTGAGTTTCTTGGATTCAAAGAGCTCTCGTAAGTAAGTGCTTGATTCTTCTAGGTTACAAAAATGTGATTTTTAATGATTAATTGTGATTTTCTATTGAAACAATTTGAGTAGCTCAGGATTTGGTTGGAATTAGCAAATGGGTAACCAATAAATTGACAGTTGAATGATTGAAGATGATGGCAGAAGATGTTAATTTTGAAAGAAAATTTCATGATTGAAGATTGGAAAGTGATTATGTTATTCTTTTAGGTGAAAAAAATGTGATTTTTAATGATTAATTGTGATTTTGTATCGAACTAGTTGTTAGCTCAGGATTTAGTGGGAAATAGAAAATGGGTAGCCTGCAAATTGATAAAAGAATTGTTGAAGAAAAATTTATGATTTAAGATTGGAAAGATATTATGTTTACTCTTTTAGGTAAAAAAAAAGTGATTATTTATTGATTAATTGTGATTTTGTATGGAACAATTTTGTTAGCTGAGAAATTAGTGGGCAATAGCAAATGGGTGACCTGCAAATTGATAAAAGAATGATTGGAAATGATGGTATTTGAGTTAATTTTAAAAGAAATGTCTATGATTAAAGATTGAAGATAAAAAAGAGTTAATTTTGAGATTCACCAGTATCATACTTTATTTTTTCGTCGTCGTCATCCTCATGAATAAAGCTTTTTCTCATCAAAATGGGGTTCACTATGAAGTAAATATTTGGTAAAGTTTGTTGGATAAAGTGGCATCATGTCTCTTAATTGGTCTTAGATTCTTGTTATATGGAACTATAAGCAAGAGAGGGATTATTCATTTGCTATCGAAAAATTATGTTCAATTCTAATGCACATATAAAGCCAGTAGAGAAACTGAGAACACAAGAACAAAAGCAACATCAACAGGCCCTTTGTTCCAAAGTTTTTGAGTCGGCCTAAAGCTAGGAATTTACAAATTTTTCCCAATATCCAAGTCGTGCTTTATTGAAAATTAGCTATATCTTGTAATTCGCAGTTGTTCACGCATGCTGCTTGAGAGAGCAAATCTTCATTATTTGAAACACCTGTTTCTTGTGAAGCATTTAGTGGGGGTAATGATTAATAAGTTATTTGCATACATGTGTATGAAAATTTACTTTTCATACTCGATCTCTGATAACGCTGGTGAATTTCTTGATCTGATGACATAGCTGTATGATAAGCTTAGCTTCAATATTTGCTTAATATAATTATTCATATTTGCTCTTTTATAAAGAAAAATAATGTCTCTGAAGTTATAAACCAGTTTAAACTTGATTGACCTTTGATTTCCTTGGAATCCAGGATAAAAATAAACTAAATTATGGACGTGCAAGTTGATTATGATGAGATTAACGAATACACATCTCTCAAAGATAAATTGAGAGAAGAAGATCCTTGGGAGGTTCTAACAAGAGTTGAACTTGACGTAGCTTATTCTTCTGAGAAAACACTTAATCTTGAGATGTTTTTGATACAAGTTGAAGATATAGCAAGCGATTATGCAGCTTTAAGTAAGGAGAATGAAGATCTCTCGATCAAGATAGTTGGCTTGTCCTTTGAGTTTGATATTTTGTCGGGAATATTGAACTCCGAGGTGAAAGAACTCGATCAGTTTGTCTCTTCCCTTCAAGTCAATATTGTGGATGTTATGAACTCAGAAGACTTTTCTGCCGAAATAAACGAAAAGTTACAAAATGCCGAAAAATCTTTAGAAAAGACACAAGATGTGGTCACTGATATAAGAAAGCGATCGTCAAAGTTTGAGAACGGCCTAGCTGTCGCTGGGTATGGAACCCGTAAGTCACAGGTATTTCCTTTTGATTAGGCTAAATTGTTATTTTTGCCCTTATATTAGGACGGCACCTTTCTTTTCAAACGCTGCACTTTGCCCTCTACTTTAACAAGCGATATTTTTTTTTGTGTCCGTATCTGCACTTTCTTGTCCCAAAAATGCCCTGATTTTCTCCATTTTTGTAAATTACATTGTGTGTTTAATACTTTTATCGAGACATATTTTGGAAAAGAAAACGGGGATTAGATTGTCGCGGTAGAGTATACCCTGATGTGATACTGCTGTGGCAATCCGCATTGAATGTTACATAATAAATTAAGCAATGCAATATAAAGTGAATCCAATATTTACCGCTTTATATAATAAGTAACATACAGTAGAATGTTGCCACACCAGCGGTCACTGTAGGGTGCTGAAGCGCCACATTTAAAAATAAATAGTCCAAATGAATGGGAAAAAAAAACTAACGACTGTTAAAAGTAGGTGGCAAAGTGCAATTGTTTGAAAGAGTGGATGGCATAATGCTATAAGCGCAAAAGTGAGGGATATTTCCTGCAATTTAGCCATTGATTAACTTTAAAAATACAGTTGGACTAGAAATTAATTTTTGATGCATACATTTAAACAGATACCAGTCTGGATTTGGAAATTGGAATCGATCAACATTCATCTACAAATGCCAAATGGAAGGAAGAAAAGGAGCAACAAAGACACTTTTTACAAATGTTGGAGAAATCATTGGCTAGAGAACTTGATCTTGAAAAGAAACTTTTCGAGTCTAAACATAATGAAGAAAATCTGCAATTGAAATTGCAGTATGCGGAACAGGAATTATACAGCTTGCAAGAATCAATCGAGATGATGCACCAGAGAATATTTGAAGCTGAAAATGCTTCCGAGGCACTTCTTGGAATTTCAAAAGAACTTTCCGGAAAACTCCAGATAGTTCAATTTAACTTAAAAGGTACGGTTCTTCGAGAAACTGAAGTGAACGATATTCAGGCCTTAGCTTTGAGAGATAAAGTGAAAGAACTTGAAGAGCATTTACGAGAATCCGATGCTCAATTGGTTTTAGCAAAGGCCTCGGCGGAAGCTAGTCGTGAACAACAAAATGTGTTAAACATTGAACTTCAAGGGTTGGAAAATACAATTGAGGGTCTTAAAGAGGATGTTTTGAGATTAGAAAGCAGAGCCGAGAGTGCAGAAGAGAAATGTGCATTTCTAACTAAAACTAATTTCGAACTTAACGGGCAGCTGAGTTTTCTTAATAATCACGGAACAGACAAAGCAGACTCATTGGAGAGGAAGCTAAAGGAATCAGATATGCAATTAGAGCATGCAAAGACATCAATAGAAGCAATCGAGGAACAACAAAACATGCTATGTTCTGCTCTAAGTGATATGGAAAATTTGATCGAGGATCTCAAGGGAAAGGTTTCGAAAGCTGAGAGTAGAGCTGAGAATGCGGAAGCCAAATGTACTCTGCTTACTGAGACTAATTTGGAATTAAATGATGAATTAGGTTATCTGAAGAGTAGATTAGAATCTGTTGAGGCATCTTTGAATCAAGCTGATGATGCGAAGATATCTGCTGCAAAGGATATTGGTATTAGAACTAAGTTCATCACTGATCTTGTTATGAAACTGGCCTTTGAAAGAGAACGTCTTCAAGCTCAGGTTCTTTATTTTGATTATTCTCTTTTTCGCATTTCTATTTATTATTTGGGTTTAATTGCACAAAACCCCCTTGTAGTTCACCATGTTTAGCACTTATGTACCCTCTGACCCTCATATGCCCCCTTTGCTGATGGACCAAAAGTCTTAAAATCGGTCAAATCCTATAGGGACTAGGTTTTGTGCAATTAACCCTTATTATTTCCATTAGTACTTAATATTTCTCTCTCTTACAAGTAACAAACATTGTATTCTCGGAGATCAAAAAGTGGAAATAATTTAGTGACTAATTAATTTTTAGACTTAGATCTGTACAACTGTAGCAAGGGTCATAGAATTGTTAAGGCATTATGTTTTAGGGTTATGAATTCCACCCTATTTTCACGTAGGGGTGGTCTTCAGTTGCAAAAACCCAACTTGGCATCTGGTATCCCTAGCCCTCTAGCACACCTCAACATGTAATCTTTCATGGCCCTGTTTTTTCCAATTCCTTGATCTTCTTATGGCATAGACACATCACACATGTGAAAAATGATAACGAAATAGGCATAAGTTTAAACACTTTCACTGAAGCCAAGTGGAAAGTCAAGAGACACAATTCTATTATTAAGTTTCATAGTTTACGATTAATGGCTATGTTATATCCATTATCCACTACTAGTTAACAATGATCTGACATTAGTACCTTATTTGAGATGGATTAAAGCGTGGATTAGCTTTGTATATGAAGGCGTGTGATGCTGTCCGTAGATTGTATGATGCAACTGCTTCTCTTAGCCTAACTAAATCAATTATGCCAATTTGACATCGGTTGTCGACTTCATGCCCAAAAAAAGGAGCTATGATAACTTCTTGTCTGACCTAAATAATTATAGACAGCTGTAAATAGCCTTGTATAGCCTGCAATATGATTTCTTTCATTACGTTCGTTGAGTGCTTTTTAGATGCTGGTTCAGTTTGGGTGATGCTATGAAGTTCTATAATACATTTTACAGGTTTGATAGTCAGGGCACGTTCACATGTCTGATGAACAAATGCTTACGTTTACATGGTTATTTACATACAAGTACTTCGAATTTCTGTTTGTTGTTATTTTATTTGAGAAATAAGAAGGAAAAAAGGTCAAATGAGTATTGGTTTAACTTTAAATTCCTGTGGAACTATTTCCAATATTTTCTGAGTGATAGAGATGGTCAGTATGACCTTAGCCAGGTGTAATTTTTTCATTGAAAATATGAATGTACAACTAAGAGTTAAACAGGAATTATTTCTGAGTTGTTTTGACCGATAAGTTTATCTCTTGAGAAACGAACAACCCAGAAGATTTTTCTTTTCCTTAATACTAGTGATAAATTCATATTGCAACAGTTTTGCTTCCCTATATGGTTAGCCTATTGGAGATACGGAAATACTGTGATACATGATTGTACAGACTCATTATATTGTGCCAAAACTTTCAAATATAATGACGTGGCCGGATATATGAGAACCAATAGCAACCAATATTGGCTCAATTTATTAATATATTTTGGACAGTTTTCTGTACTCGGTTGGCTTAACATATTTATATGGAAAATCCAAGCTGGCTTGCATTGTGTGTGTGTGTACTGAAATTGTTGTATCATGTTGACCTTGCTACTTTGTGAATTATGTATTTGTACGTCCATCTTAACTCCTTTTTGTTTAAATAATGTTAATTTATTGTGTAGATACCCGTTGCTTTACGCACATTGAGTTATTAATCCCTTCATATACAGATATCTTTGTTGGCAAAGCAGAACAGATTCCTAGCACAGAAAGGTTTGAAAACAAAAGATAGCTCACCAAATAATACAAATCAAAAGGAAGCTAACAGCGAAAATAATTTTAGTGTCCCCAAGTCATCTGAGGAGACATTAATAGGGTCTGCTGCTACAGCTACAAGCGTTAAGGTGTGCCATTTTTCTTTTACCTCCTTTACTATGCATGTAAATTGGTTTACAGATGTTTAGATAAAGAAACAATCGTTTCCTGTATTCTGGGGAAATTGGTCTTAACTGAACTTGAATGGCTGTGATCAAATTGACACTCAATTTCTTCCCCGGGGACTTTACGATTTTCAGTCCAAACCGATACTGGGGTATCGGGTGGTGAAGCAGAGGGAAGTAAGATTTCAATGACCTTTGAATTTCATTTTTGTTTTTAGCTTCTTTATTTTAAAAAACTCTGAAGATTAGAATAAATTCTTGTTATTAGAAGATACATGACCTAGTTTTTTGCCCCAACAGCGAGATAATTTCACCTTTGAATCCAAGATTTGTAAGCCGGCCCCCTCTTTTGTTAATATATTTCTTGGCCATAAATTTTGCTTTAATAATGGATCCCTTGGAAACAGCTATGACGACGACGAGGTGATACCATAGAGTAAAGCAAACAGCATCGTAGCATTCAATGTCACACATATTTTAAAGGGTTGATTGCATATAACCCATCTCATCTATATACCTCATATAACACTTCTCATCTCTCAACTGGTTTTAGTTGCACATGTCACCCCTTAATTAATCAATGTTCAGATTTGAATCCCATTTTCTCGTCTAAGTCAAATTTTGATTCTTAACCTCCTAGTTTTAGTGTAGCGACAGGGGTTTCAAAATTGTAACCCAATATAGTTAATATCAGAAATATAGATTTTTGACTGTTATGAATAATATTTCTATACATATGCATGCATTGCATGTGCCAAACCCTAGTTTAAATGGACCTCAGGGGCGTGATGTGCTAATTAACCAGTTTTGGGTGGCATGTGTTGGATGAGAAATACAATATATTAAGGGTGTTGTATGAAAGTTGCTCTATTTTTTAGGAAAAATTAAAAAATAACCATAACTATCATTTTCTTACTAATCTACCTTTATTTTTTGGGAAAATTGTTTCCCGACCCAGTTGTGAGAGATGACTTATTATTAAACCCAAAAAGTTCCAAAATTATGAAAAACCCCAAAAATATACCTTGACGTTATTGTAAACTCAAATCCTGATTTGTATATGTATTTATGTATGCATTGCCTATAATACCCTTTTAATATTTTTTTAAGATATTAGAACATGGATTTTTTTGATAATTATGTACCTAAGTTTTCCACCACTACTTTATTATCATCTCTTTATCATTACTTGCCAAAATTTCTTTTGTAAACCCATTTTCTTTCTAAACTCATCTTCTTTATTGTTGCTTGTTCTCTTTTTATTTGCTTGCCCGAATTTTCCAACTTCTTTATTATCCTTCTTTATTATTGATTGCCCTAGATTCAACCATCATGAGAGCGGAGATGTCGAAAATGGGAGAGAAGATTGTGACTTAGGAATGGAGATAAGGGAATCGGGGGAATTTGATCGGAGATTAAGGATTTGAAAGGTGAGATGCATAAATTGGAAATCGAAGAAATTGGATTGTAGACGGGGACTTGAAAATAGAGATATAGATTTGAGAGAGAAGATTGGGGAGAAAAAAAATGGGGAATTGGGATTGAAGCACCGAGGAAGGAGCGAACCATAGGAGCCGTGAGAGAAAATCTTACGAATAATTATTTTTAGAGAATAATCATTTATGTCTGATTAAAAAAATGAGGGTAAACATGGAATTCTTACAAAATATCCTAAGTATAATACACAACCTATTTTGGGCTTGAAACGTCCGTATTTTGGAAGTATTGGATTTTTTCACAATTTTGAAAATACGTGGGTTTAAAAATAAGTCATATCTCCAAACCGGGCCCGGAAACAATTTTCACTTATTTTTTTGATTACAGGAAGCTTCCTTAAAATGCTACATTTAAGGGTATTTTTAACGAAAACTCCCTCAAAACCAAAGTCAAGGGAGTTATAAAAAAAATTATTGAAAGTTTATTGGAAGACACCGAGAGTCAAGGGTGTGTAATGTAGTCCCTTTTTTTTACGTTTATGACTCATTTATCCTCTTTTCCTTTCAGGTGGTCAAATCAGTTGCAGCTGTGCCTAGCTCCGAGGAAACCAACATTTTGACGGAGAGCTCATCTGATGCAGCAGCGAAGCTCGAGACAGTGAGGACAATCGAAGCAGCTCAGCTCAGCGTCAAGTATCTGTTCATGGCTGTTCTCATCTTGTTGGTTTCAATTGCTGCTATATATCTGTTTCAGCTTGAAAACTAGGATGCTTGTTTGTACTTCTTTTTTCCCCCCTCGTGTATCAGTTGTTTTTTCGGAATTTTTTTAAGTTGTGAGATGCGGTTTTTTAAGGGGTTTTCCCTCTTTCTGTTGACGGGGTGTGGTGTGTATGGGGACTGTGTTTTTTTTTTTTGGGAAACCTAGAGTTGTAATTCCTTTGCAACAAAATTTTCCTGGTGTATTTTGGTTTTGTGCTGAAAAATGAAGGATACCTGAAATCCGTGTGTATATTACTTAATTTTTTTAGTTGTGTTTTATTGTATATTTGTTTTGTTTTTCTCATTTGGTAATGATTTTATTTCATGTTTTCAACAAAATGCATCATTTGGTTAGGACGAGTCTACTTTATTGCTTTTCTCACGGCAAAGAGTTATTATTTCTGGTTTCGAATATAGTTACTTTGATGAAAAGTTGAATATAATTACTTTGATGAAAAGTTGAAATTATTCGGTGAAGATGTTCAATAGTTAATTTGTGTGAAAGTATATGGTATTTCAAACAATATAACAGATAGAGAAATAGTTTTCGCTCCATGTCGGTCCATGAGTTGATGGAGCCTTCTAATAGCATGACCGCGGTTGATGGAGCCTTCTAATAGCATGACACAGCGGTCGAATGCGCTTTGTTTTAGTATGCTGATGAACAAGCTGATTCTTGAGGCGTCTTTGTTGGCTATACCATACCATCCCTACGAAACGAACCTTTAATAGCTTCTCAATATTTTCACACGTTTGACGACGTTGGCCGGTTGTTTGATAGGCTTTGTGCAAGGATTTGTATGCAAAGAGTGATCATACCGGATCAATACTTAAACCTTGCGTCTCACAGTAAGCCCAAGCTAGAAACCTTCCGATTTATAGTAGTAAGGGGCCCGATCAAGGAAGACCAAGCAAATTCTTGGCGCGATCAGACCACATCTCGCTTCAAAACCGTTTATGTTACACCATGCTTTCAGTGGAATTCGGAAGAGCTAGCTCCCATATTGATAGATCTAGCACCTACCAACGGGGCGTATAGTCATTTCAACATATTTATTCATTCATATAGTTAGACCGAGCCTGGTGTATAGACATTTCCACCTATTTATTCATTTATCTCGTCCATATGTGTGTGTGAAATGCCGTGTATGATCCCATGAATGAAGAATATTTTTTCTCTTTTTTCAAAACCTTTCAAACTTTTTCTTGAGAAAATAGTAAGAGGACACGTGACATCCGGTCAGTTTGGTTTAAATTAGCAGTTAATTAAATACATAAAGGAAGAGGGTTATATTAAAAATTTATACAAAAGGTGAAATATGTAAATACCCTTAAGAGTAAGGAGATATATGCTAAAACCCCAAACCAAAGCAAAACAAAAGGAGCCGGGTTTTTTTGGCCTAAAAATCCCCCAGCCCCTTTCGAAAGCTGAGGTTAGGGTTTTGGCGAGCGCCATGACCAAATTCAACGAGATTCAGAACAAACGAAGGGAGAAGATCCAAGAGGAGAAGCGCGCGATCCATGGCGACCCACACACTGGAAAACTGAAGCAGAGGGCCCAACCCATCGCCATTTCTGGGAAGCGCAAGCGAAAGCTCTTGAAGAAATGTAAAAGCGTAAACAAAAAATAAAATAAAAAAGCTGAATTTTTCTTTGGATCCCTACTTATTTTGGTGAATTCAGGGTTTAATTGTAATTGGTATTTGAAAAGATTCAATTTTTCTCCATTTTTGGTGGTTCAGGAGCAGAAGGAGGTCATAGAGAAGGGTTTGGTTACGGTGCAAGATGTCGAGACGGCAGTTGCAGATGGTGTGTATGATGATTCTTGCAGTTTTTTTTGTTTTATTTTTGATAATTTTTATCCTTAATTTATTCGTGTTAATTTTCTGGTATATTAGGGAGTTCTCAAGACAGTACTCAAAAGGCTCAGTTGATGTTCCATGTTAAGAAGGGTTCCAGTCTGAGGATTAGAAAGTTGAAGGGTAAAGGTAAGGGCTTTTCCCCTTTGAGTTAGAAAATATTGCATTCTATATTTCTTAGCTCTTTCTGTATTGTATAGATGTCAAATGCATTTGGTCTAGCATTCTAATAATTAAATCACTAAAGCATGCATATGAGACATCTTGGACTCCGCAAAGCATTCTAATAATTAAATCACTAATGCATGCATATGCGACATCTTGGACTCCGCAAGTAATTGCGGATCCACATTCTACATATAAACATAAATTTAGAATAGTTAATTTAATATACCAATTTTTCAGAGTCCACAGCATATAATTTATCAGCATTTCCATGTTACACATGAAAACTAGAATCTGTGACAAATTTTTTTTCCTCCAAAGTTATTGAGAGCTTGCATACTATATCTTGCAAAAACTAATATGTTTTATCTTTTTGCTGGAGGCATCGATAGATCACATGCTATAGCCTAATTATTGGAAAAATTTGCAAAACTGTTGATCTAAAAAATCGACACTTGCCATGCACCTATAATATTAAAAAAGTATGTAAGGTTTTCTATACTTCAAAGCCATTGGTTTTTACAATCTATAGTCCACAAATTATTTTTAAAAATATTATATTGGTCAACAAAATCATTAAATATGGTATATTGAAGCCAACAATAGTTGACATGCTATCATGTACTGAAATTGGTAAAGGTGATAAGTGTTTCTATTATGGAAGTCGATGATATATGTCTTGTTATAGCACTTGAAAAGTGGCTAAGCTTTGCAAAAACAATTTGTTTCTCAAAGTCAGTGTTGTCATAATCATCGGCATTTGGCATTTCATGACTTATGAAAACCATAAAATGTAAAGTATATTGCCCTCCAAACCTCCAAAGGCATTGTTTATTTGCATGATATACAACCCACGTGCATCTGTAAAAGAACATATTTTTTTAACAAACCAGTAGTATTCGACATGCTTAGGCCATGGAAATTGGAAAAAACAAAAAATTATTCTGTTCACCAAAGTTACTGATAGTTATCATGTTTAGCACGGGGAGTCGATTGAATAATAAAAAGTTTTTATCTATGACATTGGCAAACTATATAATCCATGAGAATTAGCAAAGATTTGTGAACTTCTGGTTTCCAAATCAACATCTGCATGTCATTACCGAAGGAAATCATAAAATATGGTTTCTTTATCGTTCTTAACATGAAAAAAGTTGGTAAAAGAATGAAATGTGTATTCTAGAAAATCACCATATTTGGTGTGTCCATGAAAGATGGTATATCCTTAATTGTTCGATATTATCCATACCATACCCTGGTAATATCGATACAAACTTGCAAAATTTATAGTTCAAAATAATTGATACGTGACAAGCTGTAACTTGTAGAATTTCTTAAAATTTGCAAGAAATTCAATGAAGGCATCAATGTTATCCATGTATCACAATAACCGAATTAATAGGCAACTTCATATTTAATGATATAGTTCAAAGAAATATTTAAATAATCACAATTTTTTTGTTCCCTAAGATCATGGATGCTTGAAATGTTATAGCCAGATGTGGCCGTGCAACCTAGGTTATAGGCTACCAAAATTGTTAAAATTGGAAATTTTTTGTTTCTCAAAATTCAACATTTTTTTGTGTTCCATAGCCGTGCAAATTGGTATAGGACAACACAAAGTTTATTTTTCAAAATTATTGATATTTGAAATTTGGCATTCTTTTGTCCATGAAATTATAAATTTGGCAAATAAATTTATTCTTCAAATTCAGCTATTTCTTAATTGTCGTGTCCACATAAACTGTCGTTATTTTGTTTTATAAAATTAGCGGCATTATGTGTTGTGGTTCAATAAATTTGTAATTATTGGCAAGCATTTACAAATTAATTCACCAAATTCATCGATAGCTAGTTTGTTATAACTTATGAAAGTCTATATAAAGGCCCTATTTAGATACAAAGTTAGGATAACCATGGTTTATTTTAAAGTGGAGGTAGGAGGCATGAGGCATACAAATTATGGTTTGCAAGCCTCAGACTCCAAAATGGGAGTTTAGAAAACTTTGATCAGATTGGAGTTGAGATAACTGTAGTTGCAGTTTAAGGCTGAAAATTGTAGTTATCTCAACTCCAAAATGGTTGCGAAACAAGCCAAAGTTAGTATTTTGGAGTTAACTTTTGCTAACTTTATGAAACCACAGTTTACAAAACTTAACTCCATCCCCGAACATGCCCTAAGTTGTTTGAGGAAATATTTACCTATTTCATGGAAATTTTTGTTTTCCAAAATTATTGATGACTTTGGTGAAATGCCAAACATTTTTTATCAATAAAAGTAATCTATAGCATGCCAATTATTGATGAATATATAAACAATGGCATTTCTTATCATTTATGCAGACAATAGAATGCAAAAAAATGACTTTGAAGAAAGAAGCTTGCTACGTTATATATTATATATTTTCATAGGTAGTAACATGCTGAATGCTAATGTTGTGGAAAGCGGAAGGCTAGTGCTTAGGTTTTATCTGGCTTTAGCATAAAAAAAAGCGCAACCTCTTATAATTATAATATATAATGATGCAAAAATTAGATAAATATAAATAATAGAAACAAAAAACATTAAAATAAGTGAATCATTTCTTTTATGATTGTCATGAAATTTATATGCATTAAAAGAATATATAAAAGATAATATTATTGGTTAGAAACAACAATACGATTCAATAATTCTATTGTTAACTTCTATAGAATATTAGCTTTATCCTATTTGGACCTGCTAAAAGGTGGATTTAAGCAGGGCTCCAAGCACATTAAATGGTCCAAAAGCAGGGCTTCAAGCCTCCATAGCAGCATAAAAACTTTATGCAAAAACAAACACTTCATGGCTCCAAGCACATTAAATGGTCCAAAAGTGGGGCTTCAAGCCTCCATAGCAGCATAAAAGCTTTATACAAAAACGAAGCACTTCATGGCTGTTTTCTGCCAAAGCGGGGCCTTATAAGGTTTATATGACAATGTTGAATAATGAATGCCAATGATTGATTAATGCAGGGAAATAATAAGTAACTTATGTAGGCTAAAGAGTGCTAATTATGAGTAACATTGTTGAGCAAAAAACTTGTGAATCTTATCAAAAAAAATTCTAGCTTTAGCATGCCAAATATTGGTGATTTTGTCGAACAAAAAGTTGGTATTTTACTTTCTTAGAGTGTAGGAGATTGATGACGGATGACTTCGAAGAAAGAAATTCGTTTTTCCCCAAGTTCCGTGGGCAACATAATGCAAAATTCTGATATATTAAGCAAATATTTACTGATTTTCTTAGGCTATAGTATGGGAAGTATTGATGTAATATTTAGCATGATACTATTCATGAAAATAAAAAACTGTACAAAGTTTTCGTACTCCAAAATCTTTCATTTCTTTTTTGTATAGTATACGGACAAAATTCTAAGTTCTTGACGGCAATTGGCCTTAGAAATCTAGTAAAAATATCCCCATTCTCTGGTTAACAAATCATCATATCTGGCAATTGACATGCTCTTGGCCACATTATTGATAAAAGTTGGGTACATTATAATCCATAGTCATGATATTTATGATGCTAAAGACCATGAAAGTCGGTAAACTGTAATAACTTTTATCTCCAAATTATTTCACATGCTTTGTCTATGAAAAATGATTGAAATTTGCAAAAAGAAAAAAAATCTCCATAAGCATTGCATTCATTTAATTCACAGAAATAAAAAATGCAGCTTCTTTTGCTTTATAAAGTGATCAAACTTTTGCATGATATAGTCCATCGAAATCAGTGAAAAGTATCTCTTTTGTTCCATAAAATTCCAATATTTGGTCACAATTTAGTGTGACAAATTGTCCTGTTTTTGGTTTCCAAAAGTCATTGATGGTTAGAGTGCTGTAGCCTATCGAAGTCGGTAAATATTGGCAGATTTTATCCTCACAAATTATCGATATTTTGGCATGCTGTTACCCTTAAAATTCGAAAAATGTGAATTTTCTTTTGTCCTCCGAAAGTGTTAATTTTGTGTTCCAAATCTTGGATTGTAGAATGCAAGAAATCTACAAGGAGCAGCAGTTTCTACGATTAATAATGCTGGAAGTCTATTACTTTGGAACACAAAGCTTGCTTGTTTTTTCAGTTTTTTTTGGGCAGTAGCATTCCATCATCTTTCATAAAATGGGATTAATACCTTTCTTTTCCTTTTTGTGATACAAGTTTTTGTTGTATTTGTGTGATTAGAACCCCCCCCCCCCCCCCAACACACACACCACTCTCGTGTTGTATGGCTTCCAAATGGTATAGATGCCTCTCAACCACTATAAACGACCCCATTATGTTTTAGTGAAGAAAAGCTTACATGCAAAGAAACCTTATAGGAAATGAGTATAAAGAGACTTGTTGGATCTGATTACATTCTTATTGCCATTATAGTTTTACATTTTGAGAACAAGCTTCACATTTTAGATAAGTTATCGAGGAAACAGGCAAACGATGTCTTGCAAATTACTATGTTAGAGAACCCATGCATATGGATGTGCTGAAAAGCGAAGGAAACAAGAGAGCATTAGAAACTGAGGGTGTTATCGCATGGGAGTTGCATTTACTTGAGCATTACATATGGTGGCATGCCTGCAATTAAATTTACATTTTGATTAATGATAAATTTACATTATCAATGAAAACTTTAATCTTTCTTCAAGGTTTCTTGCAAATGATTTAAATGGTTGGGAAAGGGTTTATTGTAAAATCAGCCAATGTTTACATTGCTTGTTATTTCCTTTTTTGATCATTGCAGGTTCATAGTTAATATGATATATTTTGTGAATTATATATCACATTTTCCTGTACAATTTATTCTTTATTTCTTTTTTTGCAGGCAAGACCAAAAAGAAATCTGTGAAACCGTGGACAGATGCTCCAGTAGCAGTAGATGCAATGGTAGAATGGTTAAGATTAGAGCAACCTTGCAATTTTCAACGTGCTTGTGTTCATGGGCAAAACGATAATTGTATAATTTGTATTTTCTTTCAAGTGTCTTAGTGAAATTTGTTTGTTAGAGAATGGACGGATAATTTCCTAGTGCTTGTTTATTGCTATGACGAATTCAGCCACATTATTGTGTCATTGTAGTTACTCTAAACATCTGTGGCATTCTTTGACTTTACTTTTTGGAAAAATTATCTGCTCAGTGTGCCTTTTTTGGAAAAATGTACCGAACGCTTTGATGTTGTATTCAAGGCATCATCTCTCTTGATTATTTTTTCTTTCATACTTGGAAGTTTGTCAAGTTAAACGGCGCATGGTTGTTCCGTAGACCACTTTACCAACAAACCAAAATTATTAGGCAGCTTTGGTTTGCTCATGTGTAAACCATGGTTTAGTTGTAACTTAATTGAATCTGCGGTTTCAGAAACCTCATCGACAAACTAGGCTTATAACATTTCTATATGGCATTCTTGAAAATGCAATAATATACGATATAACAAGAAAAAATTATAGTCAAAATGAAGCAGACATTTCTGAAATTTTTCTCCATCCAAGTGAGACAATTTGTGTGACCCATGAATCAGTGATTACTGTTATAAGCGTGAACTGAATATAAAGTGTATATTGTACAAAAATGCTAACTTTATTGCCTGAAAATGGACAATATTGACTGCACCGACAACTGAGTGGGCCCCACTCTTAGTTTCATTAGCTGTACTTGTTGGTATGTGGACCCACATTCCATGGCTGGGTGCTTTTATGGGTGCTTGTTAAACAGGTGCAATATCACACCTTACAAAGTAATTAAAGGAGCCGACGATCGCCCTCTAATTTACGAAATCGCCGCTCTCAGATCTAAAACACCCATCCCCAATTCATCACTAACCCCAAAAAGATCCAACCTTTCTTCGAAAATCCCTCACATCTCTTATAATCCCGAGACCCATCTCCAATTTCCAACTTTTTGTCCAGATTTTGGCAGAAAATTCGCCTTCTTTGTGGACAAAGATCCGATCTTTGACGAGTTTAGAGGGTTAACGGGCCGAAAGTAGTTAGATTTGTTGATGGTAATGATGATGGGGAAGCTAGGGGGAGCTGTTGCTGTGTTTGTTGTGTTGATATCATTTGGGTGGCGGGTTGAAGGAGATGGGTCTAATCACAAGTACAAGGAGGGGGATCATGTCCCTTTGTATGCCAATAAAGTTGGGCCTTTTCACAACCCTAGGTAACAATGTGTGAAATTTGAATGCTTTAATCACATAAAAGATGATAGATGTTGATGCGTGGAGTTGCTTTCTTAGTTACCGTCTGGAATTAGATAAATTGATGTCACTGTTATTAGTTCTTCATCCTGGAATTGTAATTATTTCTTTATTCTAGATTCACTCTATTGCTATCACTTTAACTAGTTCTTTTTCTTCTACGAATATTCCACTTTTCCATTTATTTCTTTTTTATGCAGATAAAGCCTCTTTTATGTTGATGGTTGCTTCACATAGGTTTGTTGTTATTTCCTTGCTAAATGGAGAAATATATTGTTGCAGGGTCATATGATATAATTTAAGTGATTTTGACACTGCCCAAGATCTTGAGGTTATCGATCTAGATATGATGTGGAGGTTTCTGTTTTGGTTGTTTCCTTTGTTAGTCCATGAAATTAATAAATTGATGTTACTCTTATATTAAAATATGGACCTTATTGTTAGAATTGTTAAAGAGTTATGTTAGCTTAAGATATTTTGTTATCCCCCACTCCAACAGTCTAAGCTTTTGGGTAAAGTGGTTTAACATGGCACAGAGCAATCCAGATTCAGATCCCAGCAAATACATATTTAAAGCTAATTAATTAAAAAAAAGATGTATCGCTGCGCAGAATCCTAAGTTTCCATCCATAAAGAGTGCTCAACCTACAGGGTCGTGTTAGACTATTAAAAAATATCTTGCAACGCTTGTCTTAACTTTGGAGTTTGGGTGTAGGGGTACGGATTTTGAATGTGATTAACGTTTTTTAAAGCAAGTTATATGTCAGAGATATTTGCAATTGATGTTTATCTGTGAGATGTTTGATTCCACAGATTGAAAAATATAACATAGAGGAATCAAGATAACGAGACCATCTTCTCTTTCAATCTTGAAGTGTTTGGTTGCTCATATGGCACATACTCGTTTGTTATATGTGACTTATAATATCATTTGACTAGCTTTTGTCTTCATTTATTCTTAGATATTTGACACAGTGTTCTCATTTGCATGCAGTGAAACATATCGGTTCTATGACTTGCCATTTTGTGTGCCAGGTTTGCTAGCTATCCTTGGTTATTCTCACATAAGATAAACTAATATTTTGGAATTTATATATAAAACTTACTGTTTTCAATTGGAAACTAACTGCAGACCATGTACATGAAAAGAAGGAAGCTCTTGGTGAAGTTCTAAATGGCGATCGTCTCGTCGATGCACCGTACGAGTTGAATTTCCGTGAGGACAAACAATCCACGACTGTTTGCAAGAAAACTTTGTCAAAAGAAGATGTTGCAAAGCTGAGAGATGCAGTATCAAAGGACTACTACTTCCAAATGTATTACGATGACTTGCCATTTTGGGGATTCATGGGGAAAGTAGAAAAGGACAAGATCTATCAAAGCGAGCCTAAGTACTTGCTCTTTAAACACATCCATTTTGACATTTTCTACAATGATGACCGCGTCATCGAAATCAATGTCCAAACCGACCCGAATTTGTCCGTTGATATCACGGACGATAAGGAAGTGGATATGGAGTTCTCGTATTCGGTTACATGGAAGAAAACCAATATCCCATTTGAGAAAAGAATGGAGAAGTACTCGAAATCTTCTTCTATGCCTCAACATTTAGAGATCCATTGGTTCTCTATAATTAATTCGTGTGTGACGGTCCTCCTTCTAACTGGGTTCCTTGCTACAATTCTCATGCGTGTGCTCAAGAACGACTTCATTAAGTGAGAAAGATGTGTTTTTTTAATGAATTTTTGTTGGGTTAATTGCACGAACTCCCTTCTGTATAGCAATTACTCCCCCTCGAGTGAATTCTTAACAAATTCTAAAACAAGTTATAAAGTTTAAATAAACACTATTTAACTTGTTTAAAAAGTTAGATTTGAGTATTTGCAAAGGATTTTGTCAACGAACCCTGCACGGCGGGGGGGGGGGGGGGATATATTCATGGGTATGCAAGTGTTCTTAAGGGGTTTGTGCAATTAACCCATCTTATTTTCTTCAATAAAGCTTGTGGTTTTTGGGATATTTTACTTAAGCCATTTTGATTGCTTCCTTCCCTTGCAGGTATGCACATGATGATGAGGCTCTTGAAGACCAAGAAGAAACTGGGTGGAAATATATTCATGGGGATGTATTCCGATACCCAAAGCACAAGTCTTTATTTGCTGCTGTTATGGGTTCGGGAACTCAGCTCTTAGCTCTGTAAGAACTCTATATGGTTTTTACATCTTTTAATTTTTAGCTCTTAGCTCTGTAAGAACTCTTTATGCTTTTTACATCTTTTAATTTTTAGTTTCCATTGCTGAGGTCTAATACTTGCTTGTTTGCTTACAGCACCATATTCATCTTCCTCCTCGCACTTGTTGGAGTTTTCTATCCTTATAATAGAGGGGCTCTTTTCACAGCTCTCGTTGTTATATATGCGCTTACCTCTGGTATAGCTGGTTATACTGCGACCTCCTTCTACTTGCAACTAGAAGGGACTAACTGGGTATGATGACCTTTTTCTTAATTGGCTACAAGAAACCTCACATAGTTTTGCCAGTGTATCAATTCTTATTTGGCTACAAGAAACCTCACATAGTTTTGCCAGTGTATCAAGACACCACTCTCTTCATGAAAACCACAGCGTGTCTTCACTTTACAACTATTTAATTTTACCGTTTCTTATTCTCAATTCACACTTGCTTTCCTGCCTTTCTGCCACTTTGCATTGCAAATTAAGAATTAAAAATTGCATAACAAAAAAAATGATGGTGAAAATCAAAGTTACCTAAAACACGAAATGTGATGTTATGAGAATCGAAAACAGGAACATTACATGCTAATATGTACGAAATGAGGAATGATAGGGGTAGGCTTCTTTGGAACGTTGAGGTAAAACAATATATGATGATATAAAACAAATAGTTATTATTAAAGGCTAAGATGATATTAGGCATTTTTAATAATTTGAACACCAATCATTATTATGCGGTGAGAATATTTTCATACTGAAAATGTTAGTCACCAAGTAGATAAACTATCTGTTAAAATTGAAAATATGTCCATGTTGTAATTGTTATTTCCTACACGATATTTATGACTTTGGAATGAAATAGGTCCGCGTTTTGGACTGAAAGTTCCAAAAACATAGAAGTTCGAAATTTTCTAGTAACTCGGTAAAATGGGTCAAATTGCTACTTTTGAAAGAGAGGGTGATGTATTATTGCTGGCCAGGTAAATTGAGGGAGGTTTTTGGCAATTTAACCTTCTTAATTTCTAATCATTTCCTATTGAACATATGTTATGTTAATATATACTACTTTCCTTGCAGGTGAGAAATCTATTATTGACTGGCTGCTTATTCTGCGGACCTCTTTTCTTAACATTCTGTTTTCTTAACACTGTTGCCATCACATATAGCGCAACCGCAGCATTACCTTTTGGCACCATCCTCGTGATTCTTCTCATATGGACATTGGTCACTTCCCCTTTGCTTGTTTTGGGTGGCATTGCTGGTAAAAATGGGAAAACTGAGTTTCAAGCTCCGTGTCGAACTACAAAATATCCAAGAGAAATCCCTCAACTTCCATGGTATAGGGGCACAATTCCGCAGATGGCAATGGCGGGTTTTCTTCCTTTTAGTGCTATCTACATTGAGTTGTACTATATATTTGCTAGCGTATGGGGCCACAAGATTTACACTATATACAGTATACTTTTCATTGTGTTTATTATCTTGATCATTGTCACGGCGTTCATCACTGTGGCATTGACGTATTTTCAGCTTGCGGTTGAGGACCATGGATGGTGGTGGAGGTAAAACTTTTGGCCCTTTTTGTGGTTTTTATATTTTGGACACAACAATCAAGAATTACTATGCCCTTTGTATTTCAATGGAATTAATTTTAGGTTGTATTGCTATCATGCTTTTCTTTTGGCATTTTTTGTCTCTTTATCTATGAATTATTTATTCATATAAAAATATCTTGAATTTATATATTGGGATCCTTTTTATGGATTCAGTCGGTTGCCACTTAGCAAAGAACATAGGTTTGATGGACATAGCTAAAACCATTGTAGGAGAGTTGTCTTTTTTACCACCATATGAGAAAAATTTCCCCTAAAGGTTATTGATTCCTATAACCTCATTCAAATTTAGTAACCCCGAAGGTATATCCAGTATGCATATAGGGCTCCAACTCAAGGTTTATCTACAATGCAGAACGAAAACGGGAGCAGGAATCTTTGGATATTTGGGACAATGAAGCAAGATATTTTGGGTAGAACAAATAGCTAATTTAAAGGACTAAAATTCACAAACTTTGTATTATGTAATAGTAGTATGCCCATGCTGTAGAACAAATAACGAAAACGGGAACATCTTTTCTTAATCAAATATACACTAAAAGTATGTCCATAGAGTAATTGTCTTGGAACGCCAAATTTAGCCTTTTGGAAATTAGAAGTTCCATTTTTCGGAACAAAAGCTCCAGAAGGGAAAACATACTAATTAGACAGTTTTATGATAATTATTTAAAAGTAACCATCATTTCTTCATCAAAATGTTTTATGAGAAAAATTTATACTGCTAGGTTTTTGTGAATATTGACTTGTTTCTTTTTCCTTCTTTCTTTCCTTTTTTTTTTCCATTTTAATTCAAGCACTAAAATTTGTGAACATTTGAACCTCCAGGTCAATTCTTTGTGGAGGCTCAACGGGTATTTTCATCTTTTTCTATTGTCTCTACTATTACCATGCGAGATCAGATATGTCAGGCTTCATGCAGACTTCTTTCTTCTTCGGCTACATGACCTGCATCTGCTATGGCTTCTTCCTCATGCTTGGGTCTGTTGGTTTCCGTGCATCTTTGCTGTTTGTGCGACACATTTATCGCTCAATCAAATGCGAGTAAACCGATAAATATTATGTTAGCCTAGCTCAGAATTGTATGAAATTTTATCCTTCTACGACGCTTGTACCACTGAATTTTCTTGACAATCAAGAACTTTCTGAAACTGTTATGGAACTATGTAACATGTATCTCTTATTTGGCTAAATTCCTATATCAGTGTAAGATGTGTTTCATGAAGTTGAAATTTTGGGACTATATGTTCTATTTTTATTCTTTTTTAACCTGAGAATATGATTGGTTCACCATTCTACTTCATTTTCTATCGAAATTAGTTCTCTCAGTTGTGCCAATACATGAATTTTCTCTGTTCTCATGAAATCGCATGTTAAACATCTGTCTTAAATGTTTATGAATTTTGTTATTTTCGTAGCATGAAGTATATTCTTGAAGTTGAAATGATGCATGCGCTATTTATTAAAAATCTTGCTAAAATTTGTTACCATGTGCTATATGACCTGCTAATTTTCTTCATTTTAGCTGTAATGCTTTGTTCCTAACTTTATGTAATTCTTATCAAAATTTAAGTGGCCAACACAAAAAAGCTTTATTTCTGTTGGCATTATGTTTTTCATTCTCCGGAATTATGTTTTTTCATTCGCCGGAAATAATGTACTCAGTATTTTCCGTGATATTTTAAAGCCATTTTGACTGTTTGCACCTCGAAGAAGACGCTGCCCCTGGAGGATTCAGGGTCTGATGTTATTTGGTCGGAGCTATTCACTCCTATTGGATCGAACGGTTAAAATTAGGTAAAAACAAAGGGCCAGGGTTCGGGTTTAAAAAGACCTCTAAGCCCTGTTTTCATCAGCTACAGCGGATTTCAGACCCGTCATGACTTTTTTTTTAAATTGAAAATGTGGATAGGATTTCTAAATAGCACTCAAGATGGATCAGCGTCCCCATATTCCTGGACTTGTAGCCTACAACCTCTGTGCTACAGCTGACACTTTCCAAAATGCCGATCTAGCCTGTGAAATTATACAGTGTGATTCTTGTATCAACACTTCTCAGAAATTGCTGGAATCACCCATACAATAAAATTATATACAAAAAATGGAATCACCCATAACAATGAATAGCAGAATAGCAGAGGAATTCAGTTCACACCGAAAAGTCCAGATAAAAACATTTTCTGATAAAGAAACATCAATGTATTTGAAAGAAAGATGTTGAACAACATATGGCAGATTCCTTGTGATGCTCAAGATACATTGCAGTTTTTTTGGTTATAGTTAACATTAGATATTCAAGGTTCTATCTCCTGAACAACCCCGATTTTCGAAGGGCCTTGCAATAGTCTGAAATCAGTGGAGATTTCTTCACTAGATCCCAGACTTTTGCCGAGTTACGCAGCCAATCTCGCTCTGACACAGTTTTCGCGAAAGAGGAACCATTCATTGACAATATCTGGACAAGTAAAGCAGCATACAAATAAATTTGGCAGTCAGCATTAATAAAAATAAAAGTATAAACATAGAGTCTAATAAAGAAAATTATTCATCATATTCTTAGTTCACTTCAGCATCGGATCAGCCTACACTAATGTTGCTGATATATTTCGGACTTGGTCTGCAATGTACTTGGAAGCAAGTTTGCGTTAGCAAATACATGAGATCCACATTCATTTAGTTTCCTTCTTTATTTTAATAATTTGCTTTTGCTAAATTACACTAAATTGTCCAAAAACATCGCTGATATTCAAAAACTGGCCTGAAGTTTTTTGTTACAGTAAAATCCCTTTCAAGTAAAATTCTCTCAACATTCAGTAGGAACAGAAAGGTGCGTATTTTTCCACTTGAAAGATGTATCTGCAACTAAGTAAATATAGTCTAGGTAGCATCCACACATATGTTGACCTTTAGTACCAAATAACCAATCCTAATTCTGAGTTAAAGGAAAGAAAACAATACCTGATCACGCAACTGGCCTAACATGGCGTTATAGGTTCCAAATAAAGGATTATGTGAGTCATCATGTGTTTTTGAAGGGAGTAGGAACAAGTCTGGTCCTATGCACTCTGAGGACTTAGTCTTCACATCAAAAGAAGTTGAATCGGCCTCTTCTTTTGTTACTACTTTAAATTTACTGTCATTAAACGACGATGTTTTGAAATATTGTGACAGCGCTCTCTTCAAAAGCAGAGTTTTAGAAGAAGATAAGTCTCTGTCTCGCAACCTGAATAGGCAAATTACAGACCTTCAGTAATCGATTAAGTAGCTTACTGAATATCAATAGTTCTTTCTCTATAGGAAGGATATTAAATACTTGATGCTTCTTTCGACAAGAAGAGAGCAAAAGAGAGCATGATACTGAATTATATTCTTACAATCTGAGATTTTAGACAGGAAAATTATAGAGAAAAATCACAATATTATTGCCTAAAATAGAACATGGCTGATTTTATTTCCTAAGATTTTTCCTGAGATTTCAATCCTACTTCTAGTTTCGCAATCATAGTACCACACCATTGCTGTTTCAGTACGATTTCTTGCATAATTTCCATTTAACGCATAATCAATTTTTTCAGCTGCAAGAATATTATTGCAGATGGGGTTTATTAAACTGTGGCAAGACTATAGGAATTATCTCGTAGGACAAGATTCCACCATTGCTTTATTTGGTCTACTATGTAATCAATTGGTATGTGTGTTGGTTGAATTGATTAAAGAATTATCTAAACTGCGACAAAACTGAATAATTATCCATTAGACAATTGTTTGGTCTGTGCGGTAGGCTAACAAAGCAACTCACCGACCGCATTGTCCCCTTGTAAAAAGGGGTCAGCCTAAAGAAAAACAACCCTAGACAGCGAATAAAGAATTAATGGAACCATAGCCATCTCAGAATATTTGATGAAATTTAAAACTGGCTATATCGGATGTCAACCATCTGAATGGAACTAATATTATAAAAAAGTGAAAATAGTAAAAACAGTCATGCCTTCCAGAAAATATTATGGCACGGCTTTAATTCTGACAATACAAGGATAGAAGGCCATTGTTCTGGTTTGAACTATATGCTAAAGTCAGAAGGAAGTCGGAAGAACTGATACTCACTTAGTATGAATGAAAACAGGAGCAGCCAGATGATCTTCGCTTGTAACTTGCTGATTGACTTTGCTTTCTTTGTCTGGCCCATTAGTGGAAGCTTGGGATTGTCCAGATGTCAATATTGATGGATCGGGTATTCCATGCTTCAACAAGTCCACCTAAAGTGACATTTAGAATTGTTTCACTTCACTGCTGTACTTCAAAGTATACTTCTAGACAATGTTGTCAAACACAGATTCGGTCTCTATTTGATCGGCCAAAGCATAACGCATAAAGGGATTATATATGTAACATAATCGGACTAGAATTACGCATAAATAGAATTTTAAGATATATACTCACATATGAAATATGGAAAAATCCCGAAAAATCATGAGATGGATGAAGAATACGTCGATCGTAAGAAAAAAAATAGCAAGAAACCAAGCCTTTCTTGATTGGATAATGAGTTGGGATGTTGGTTTTGGATATTGAGTAGGTTATACACATAATTTATGCGCTCCACTAACTGTCCATTCACCCGCATATTTCACTCAAGGCTAATAATCCGGCCACTTGGCCTTTTAATTCTCTCTGATGCAGTTGCTAGCTGAAAACATCTACACACTGATTAATCGGCCTTTAAACCTTGCTTTACAACATAGCATCTAAATGCAGGAAGCATGAGTGTTGCATAAATCACAAGAGCTCTCAGGGGAAAAAGGAAATTTAAGAAGCATGCAGAGTTTAAAAAATAAATAAAACAAAATAAATCTTGGTTCAATATGTAAATTTAAAATCTTGGTCACTATAGCTCAATTCTTTCTTTGTCATTATATGTTTATTGTATTAAATTCAAATTAGTATGCATCTATGTGTTGGATAGGTAAGTGGGTGCAATGTACACATAAACAATTACAACGGAACCTATTATTCATGGATTAACCTCGTCACCCGAGAAGAATAACCTCTAGGATGGATAGAGGCACATATAAATTAGTTTAGAGTGTAACCCCTAAGATTCCCTCTATCAAAATAGTGGTTTATTATTTTGGGTTCAAATCTTCAATAGGCAAAATAGCAATAGCATATAGCGTAGCGCTCCGTCTCCACATAGCAAAAAGCGCAAATAGCGTAGCGTATAGCGTAAGCTATATTGTTTATTAATATTTTAATTTAAAACTATAAATTTAGTTATACTGAATATAGAAAATATCAAAAATAGTATAAAATATTTTTTTTAAATCTAAAAAATTGCAAGCATACCAATAATATTCCTAAATTTTAATCCATGAGTTCACGATTCTCATCCATCGTTAGTAGTTCACAAGACAATTACATACCCATCCTAAATGTATAGATTATAAATAAACATTCAAATTAATTAAAGTATTTAGGAAACAAAATAACACAAGTAAATAGCTACTCGAACACCATAAGTTCTATCCTACAACTTTAAGATCATACAAAATGCTTGATAAAATATTCAAATGACACTAGAAGTCAAGAAATCAAGAAACAAAAGTCCTCTCCATCGGGCCGGGTCGGTTTTTTTAGTAAATCACCAATTAAAACCTTTTTTAAATATAGATTAAATAGCTTAAACTACATAGCATGTTATGTAGCGTATGTGATTTATGAAAATGCGCTATGTTGGCGTGCTACGTAGCAAAATGACCACGATGTGCTACATAACTCACTATTTTTGCTATGTAGCGTGCTATTTTCAACATTAGCGCGCACAAACCTATTGTTAATTACCTCTTGAGTTGCGCCAAGAGAACCTCCGATTATTGGGCTATGGTTGACACTATTATTTATAGAAATTTGAAAGTAAAAACACGAACTTGGAATTTTGAGGATGGACCACTGAAACTACAACACCTAGACAATGTTGCGGCTCTAGGATACCGACTCAACATATGCCTTAGATTTGGAATGATTTTGATAGAACAATATGCTTGATTTGGTGAAGCTTGGGGAGGATCTCCAAGCTATCGAATATTTTGGTAGAAATTTGATAGAATGATTGATTTTTTTATTGTGGAGAAGATTTTCACAATAGATTTGAATTTGGTAAGATTTTAATCATGTAGAAGACATTCATAACAAATTTGAATTTGTCATGATATTTATTGTGGAAAGGACTTTCACAATAGATTTGAATATCAATATTAGTTTAGAGACATGCAGGTCTGGTCTAAAATTCATAATCTAGTTTAACGGCTTAGCGGTAGAACCTGGATTTGATTTAAAGAACGAGCAACTACATTCTGCTTCTTCCTTTTCCACGCGACCCGGTTTCTTCCCAAAAATACACAGTAGCCACTGGTAGAACGTCGATCATCAATAAATCCAGCAAACTCAGCATCTGCAAAGGCTGTGAGCGACAACGTAGATGATTGTATGTAGAGAAAATTGTCCTGAAGAACTTTTGATGTATCAGTGAATATGCTCAACTGCCTTAAGGTGAGAAGTCAAAGGATTCTGTATATACTGACCCACTTTGCTAACAACAAAGACAATGTTAGGACGAGTGACAATGAGGTAAATAAGCTTCCCAACTAGATGTCGATATCGTCCTGGGTCAGACAGTGGAGGATCCGAAGGAGAACTCAATCGAGATAGAGGAATCCATAAGAGTGTCTACTAGTCTACATCCCAGAAATTCTGTCTCAGATAGAAGATCAAGTGCATACTTGCGCTGAGAGAGCTGTAATCTATCAAAGACCCATGGGTACCTATAAAAATCACATCACTTACTCAACTTTAAATACTCTAAACTTAACATGGTATCAAAACCAATGGCTTAATCCTCCACGTGACAACTACACCAAGAAAAAACGATAGTTGCACATAACTTTACTCGTACTTTCCACGTGACAACCACATCAAGAAAAAGTGATGGTTGCACATGAGAGGGTGTTGAAAGTAAAAGACAAATGAAGGGACTTTAAAGACAGTCCCACATTGGAAACAACAAAAGAAACACATGTGTATAAGATATAAGATAGGCCAAAGCTCAACAAGGCTTGAGTTTTATTGTTGAAACCCACTTATATCAAAAGCGTACGTGTATCTATAAAAAGTCCATCACTCTCTCAACTTTAAATATTCTAAACTCTTAACAGATCTTAGTTTCGGTTAACGTGGAGATCAATTTTCAATCTGACCCTTAGTTCAAGTTTAACTTCATAGAGATCGATTTCATACAAAGTTCCATTTTAAGGACATAGAGGTCCATTTTGGTAATTTTAATAGAGTTCTTGCTTCCTGCAATTTTCTATTCTTCCTGGATTCTTCCTGCAATTCCCGAAACTTCATGGACGCTTCTGTAATTTATGGAACTTCGGGATGATTTCTGAAACATTTGGATGCTTTCTACAATTTTTGAAACATTTAGGTGCTTTCTACAAGTTATGTAAGTTATGCAACTTCTGGGTGCTTCATCGGTGCTTTCTGTAAGTTATGTAACTTGATCAGTGCTTTCTTTAATTTCTGAAACTTCCGAGTTCTTTTTGCAATTTTTGAAACTTCTCAATTGCTTTCTGCAATTTCTGAGATTTCTACAAGTTATGAAACTTGATTGGCGCTTTCTGCATTTCCTGAAGCTTCCAGGTGTTCTTTGCAATCTTTGAAACTTC
This sequence comes from Agapanthus africanus, assembly GCA_030015575.1. Lineage (NCBI taxonomy): Eukaryota > Viridiplantae > Streptophyta > Magnoliopsida > Asparagales > Amaryllidaceae > Agapanthus > Agapanthus africanus. The sequence continues at coordinate 1,009,135,997 of CM057337.1, read as the reverse complement.
AAGAGTGCTTTCTGCATTTTTTGAAGCTTCTTGGTGTACGCTCTGCAATTTCTCAAGCTTCTACGCGTTTTTGCAATTTTTGTAACTTTTGTAGAATTTTGTTTATGCTTTACGTGATTGTTGAAACTTGATACATGTTTTTTGCAATTTTCAAAACTTCATGATAGCTTTCTACGATCTCTGAAACTCTTGGGTGCTTTTTACCGACTTTCAAAATTTCTCGGTTGCTTTATGCAATTTGTAGAACTTCTTGGTTGTTTTCTGTAATGTCTTTGATTTCGTCGATAGATGGTCTTTCAGTAATTTGGTAATCGAAGGGTGTTTCAGTAATTTCTGCAGGTGAACAAGATTTAGAAAGTTTCGTTGTGGGTTTCAGTAATTTTGTTAGCGGAGTGCGTTTTGGTAATTCTGCCATTGAGAACGTTTCGGCAAATTCGTCGTTTAAGGACGTTCTGATGTTTTCTACCGTTAAGAATGTTTCAATAAATTCACTGTTTGAAGATGTTTCGATAATTTTGCCATCGGAGAGCACGTTGAACATTTCACCATTGAAGAACTTTTCTGTACTTTTGCCATTTGAGGGTGTTTTGTAATTTTGCCATTATAAGGCAATTTCGCCGTATAACGATATCTTGGTGCTTTCTACCGTCGAAGAGAATATTGGTAATTTTGCTTTTGAAAGATGTCAATTGCATAACTTTCAATTTAAGAAGAAATATTTGAAATGTTATCCTGTTTGTTGAGATAAAAACAAATTTTGGTTCAAATAAAATCTATTATGAAGGAGATTTGTTGTTATCTTTTAGAAAATCAAGGTTTCATAACCGAGCAATGCCACGTCACTTTTTTTTATTGCTTGGCCACGGTCTTCAAGAGGCCAAGAATAAAAAAGGTTGTGAATCCTTTTTTTGTTTGTCTTCATGCATCTATTTCCTCTCTCCTTTTTATATAACCAATCAAAAATTATTTTCTAATGGCTTGAGAAGGATTCCATGAACCATTGCACATTGCACTTTCAAAAAATGTATTTCTGTTTTTTCTTACTTTTTTGTTGAGTGATGTGCGCTCTTGCTTATCCCATAGGTATTCAAACCCAACCTTGAGAGCCTCAGACTTTGTTGACGGTATTCACACGGTGTTTGCTATGGGTATTCAAACCCTCTCAACGGTACTCAGACTGTATTGTTTACAGGTATTTGAACCCAATTTTTAAGGTATTCAAACCTTGATGACGGTGTTCAAAATATACTATTGCGAGAGTTCTATTGGGTTTAAACACTTGTTTAAGTTGTAAAAATTTATCAGGTTTGAGTACCCAAAGTTGCAATCAATGTACATTTTCCCACGATCGCCGTCTCCATCGAATTATACCGGATTCGAATATCCATATTTGAAGCTGCTTTGAACACACTCGATTGGATTTGAATACCCGAATGGTTGCTTGTCTTGATCCATCGACTTCTATATTGTCAAGAATATCTTTTTTGATATATAATTATTTATTGACTCTTTTTTCGAGACATGCTTGCAAAAAATATTTCTTTATTTTTTCATTAAAGAAATAAATTGTTTCTGTACTATAAAAACAATGAATTTTTAACCTTCAACAAATGCACCCAACACAATAGAGTTGTCACTGGGAGACGATTGCATTCCCATGCGTCTTGACTTTGGCTTTATTTACTTGATGGTCATGACATTAATTTCTTAATTACTGGCAGACTCGAATCCTTTCATTTTTAGATCATGGCATTTTCTTAGGAAATGACTATTGTATGCATCCTCATCAACCGACCGAAAAAAAGATAAGCACTTGAAGAACTATTAGGAAGGCATCCTGACATGTGGGATTGGTTGAATACCATGTTTGATGGTACAAACACTTGCAACAATATGTTCACTCGTGCAGAGACTTTACCTAGAGTTCATACGTGAATCACACGTCTTCCACGGACGACTATGAGAACTGGTTATATGTTTATAATCGATGAATCGAGTCATTATATGTGGCACTGTGACGAATAATGAGAGTCAATTTATTGGCTTGATTTAGCCACGCACAAATGCTTTGATTTTTCCCGACTGTGGCCTTATCAGGTAACCAGTAAGCAAAAAAAAGCCGAGCCTTAGGGTATCTCTTTTTATGCTCGTGGATTGAGTTTCTATACTTTTTTAGCAGGTTATGTCAATTGAGCTAGATATATGTTGATTACAACTCGAGATATTCTCGATCATTACGCACTATATAAAACCGTATATTCGTCGCTCTTTGATTATGGAAAAGGACCAATTATTTTCTTCAAGGCATTTGTAGAGAATTGAAATCATTTGGCCAAACTTGTTTGATGGAGAATGAACCATGACCCTTTTATGACACATCTGTCAGGTAAACCGATTCTTAGGAATTAGTTCGACGAATATATCACTTTTGAAGTAAAGTTTTTCGATATATAAGAATTCATTAAGCATGTAGCTCCGGGGTCCTCAAGGAATAATAAATCTAAAAAAAGCCTTAAAGACATAAGCCACTGAGAACTCTGGCCAGGCTTAATGGATTCTTACATACCAAGAAGCTCCACTTCAAAAGGAATGTATCCATCGTACCGATCCCCAAGAATCGGTACACCGAGAACATGTCTTAGGTCCCAAAAGGTCATGGTCCATTCACCGCTCTCATCACACAAGTGTTGGGCAGATGATTTCAATTTTTCACAAATGCCTTGAAGAAAACAACCGGTCTATTTCCATAATCAAAGTGATGAACATACGGCTTTGTATAATCCGTAATGATCTAGAACATCTGGAGTTCTAATCAACATATATCTAATCCAATCAACATATCCTGCTAAAAAAACTATTGGGACTCAATCCACGAACATAAAAAGACGTACCTCAAGCCTCATCTTTTCCCTTAGCTATCCGATTATCTACTAGGACCACAGTAGGAAAAGAAATCAAACCATTTGTGCTCGGCTAAAACAAGTTAATAAACTAACTCTCATCATTCGTCGCAATGCCACATATAATGACCCGATCCATCGATTATAAATAGACGATCAGTTTTCATAGTTATCAGCGGAAGACGTGATTCACACATGAACTCTTAGTAAGCCTCTTCACGAGCAAACATGCCGTTGAAAGTGCTTTTACCATCTAGCATGGGGTTCACCCATTCCTACCAGGATGTTTGACTAATGGATCACGTTTTTTCAAATGTTCATCGATCTCTTGTTCAGACGGTTGGTGAGGATGCATATCAATAGTCATTTCCTAAGAAAATGTCATGATCTAAACCTAAAAGAAAATGAGTCGACCAGTAATCAAGAAATTGATGTCAGAGCAATCAAGCAAATAAAAAATAAAGATGAAAGAAAAAGACGGTCAAGATATAATTGACTACAGTCGTCTCCAGGCGACAACCCTATTCCGTTAGGGACATTTGTTGAAGATTAAAAATTCATCGTCGACTCATATTTTGGTGAAAAACTAAAAAATATTTGGTGAAAACACATCTCAAAAAATGTGGTAACATGTTGGAATTGACATAAAGATGTCATCATATAGATGCTAAATTAAGTTATGCAACAAAGAGAAAAAGAAGTGAAGAAATAAATATATAGACTCAAATGGCCAAAAGCTGCCAAATGATTCGTAGGAATTTTATTGAGTTTGAATGCCCGTATTTTGCCATATTTTGCTGAATGATTAAATCTCATCGGATTTGAATGCCTATATTCGTTGTATAGAACGAATATAGTCAGGTTTGAACATCCGTTTCTTGTTGTCTTCAAGAAATTTTGCCAGGTTTGAGCACACGTATTTGACCATTTCGAGCGATGTTGATTAAGTTCCATCATCCATATTCGTTTTATCATCCATATTCATCTCCTCGAACTAAATTTGGCGGGATTTAGTACCCTCGAAGTCTCATGCTTTTGTTCTTTGTTGAAATGAACTAGAGAAAGTAAGGCAAGATGAGAGTTGAATTATTTGCTTTTTGCAAAAAAGAGTGAGAACAGTAGTGAGTTGTGGAGATTTGATTGCATGGAGATGCATGTGGCTGTATACGTGAAAAAGAAAGGAATAATATAAGCTATGAAGACTTATCATCATCACCGCCTCCTTCCTCTTCTATATTTTTAGGCTTAGAGCAACTCTCTCTCTCTCAATTTTGTTCGTGCCGGTGTTGAGATAGATATCAACAACAACAACTGATCCTTTTATCCCAAGCATATGGGGTAGGCTACATGAACCAACATGAGAATCATGCCGGGTCGAGCACATGAATCCTCCGCTTCCACTCACTCCTATCGAACACCATACTTTCATAAGGCCTTTGGCATTCATATCTTTTCGTATCGTCTCCATCCATGTTTTATTCGGTCTCTCTTTCACACTTTTGACTTGGCCTAAATCAATAATATCTAATCGTCGAACCGATACTTCCGTAGGTTTACGTCGCACATGACCAAACCATCTTAAATGGTTTTCCCGCATCTTTTCCTCCACAGGTGCTACACCAACCTTTGCACGAATATTCTCATTTCGCATCTTATCTTCTTCAATGTTGCCATGCATTCAACGAAGCATGCACGTCTCCACTATATGCACCTTCTGTGCATAATGCTTCTTCGGAGCCCAGCATTTTGTACCATACAATGAGACAGGCCGAATAGTGGTTCGATAAAACTTCCCTTTCAACTTTAACGAAAAGTTACGATTGCACAAAATTTCCATTGCACTCCTCCATTTCAACCAACCAACCTGAAAGCTCTGGTTGATATCGCTATCGATCTCCCCATTCTTTTGGATGATGCAATCTAGATATCTAAATTGATCGCTCGGTGTATATCTTTTGCCCATCCTTTTGGATGATGTTGAGATAGCTATCGTTGTCTCAAATGCAATTTATCAGACGTTAATACCCAAAGTCGGCATCACAGCTGAACATAATTTTTCGAGTATTAGTACTTGACATCATCTTCACGATCACCACATTTCACTGGATGTTAGTACCCAGACGCATAATCGAATTCTGTAGGGTATTGGTACCCATCGCCGAAGGCGAAGCTGCTATCTTTCTCTTCTTTTCTTTTGACTTAGTGTTGTGTTACCGCGGAGAATAGCGGAGAATGCTTGAGAAGAGCTTGAAATTGTGCGATTAATGCGTGAGCAATGCAGTCACAAGCATATATGATGAAGAGGGGCATCAAATTTTCTGTGCTTTTTTATTGTCATTGCACTTGACAGAGTAAATAAAAATGAAAGAGTATCACCTATGCTAAAGATGAAACTGATGTCTCTGTGTTGGTGGTCACTATTCACTTTAATTCTCAATCCACTGTGAACCCCGTGGCGAACAGAGTCAATGAATAGTGTATCAAGGAAAGATATTTTTGTCAATATAAAAGTCAATGGATCAAGACAAGTAAGCATCTGGGTATTCAACCCCAATTGAGTGCATCAAAGCAGTTGCAAATATGGATATTATGTAAAAAGCATATCGCACATGGAACAAATAATGGAAACATGATACCTAGCGAAGTATGAAATGAGGTATGATAGGGTAGATTTCTTTAAAACATTGAGATGGTCTGATACATGTGATGGGACCAGTCATTATTTTCAAAGACTAAGATATCTTACGGGCTATTTTCATTAGTTAAACAAATACTTTTCATTAGTATGCAATGAAAATAATGTCCATTGGGTAATTGTTGGTTGTGGAAATAGCTATTAAAAAATTATGAATCTACTTGTAATTTAATATGTACTAAAAAATGTCGATGTTGTAATTAGTCTCTGTAAGGCCAAATTCAACGTTTTAGAACAAAACAATTCCGTGATTCGAATCGAAGGTTCCAAAATAGAGATAAAGACAATTTTCTAGCCAATCGGACATGGAGTTAACTACCCACCAGCCATTTTGCAGGTTGAAAATTATGTGTAAAAATAGACTTTCAAAAAGATAGGGTACATGTGTTAGCAACTATTTATAAGATATCTATTGATCTGGGAGAAAAAGAAAGGGATGGAATACCTAGTGTTATAAAATGCGTTGTGTGGGCGCATATGCGGCCACTTGACGCATGAAAACAGACATATATGGAAAAAGTATGTTTTGGCGCATAAAAATTATTATGCGGGCGTATAAAACGCATATCAATTTAAGAATTGTGTTGGGTTATGAAGAGGTTTGGGGATTTTTTTATTCTCGTATGCAAACCTGGAAAGATTATTAGGAGAGGATTAAGAGAGAAAATGTTTAAGGAATTGTAATGGATAGATTGGACTAATCTTAATCCTCCTCTTTATATAGACAACGTTATTTTGCTATTACACCCCTACTTAGCACCTAATTACATATAAGAAATCCATGTACAATACGAGCATTCTAACACTCTCCATCAAGCTGGAGCATACATATTATACATGCCCAGCTTGTTACAAATAAAATGCACTATATTCCTTTTCAAAGATTTTGTGAATAAATCGGCAAACTGATGAGCAGATTGAACATAGTAAATGTCGATGATCCACTCTTCAACCTTCTCCCTCATAAAGTGACAATCAACCTCGATGTGTTTCATTCGCTCATGGAATACAGGATTATAGACGATATAGATTGCGGCCTTATTATCACAATATAGCCGCATAGAAGAAGTGGGTTCAAAACCAAGCTCTCCAAGTTGAAAACGGATCCATACAAGCTCACAAATAGTATTCGTCATGGCTCGATACTCTGTCTCGATATTGGAATGAGACACTACACTCTGCTTTTTACTCTTCCAAGAGATCAAGTTACCTCCTACAAACACGCGGTATTCTATAGTAAATCTGCAATCAGATGGAGACCCAGCCTAATTTGCATCAGTGAATCCTGCTACTCGAGAAAGTCATTCCTATGAATACAGTAGACACTTCCCTGGAACATTCTTCAAATATCGAAGTATCTGAATCACCGCATCCAAATAAGCAACTCGAGGATCGGCCATGAATTGGTTCACAACGTTAACAAGACATGCAATATCAAGTCGAATGACAGTGAGGTAGTTAAGCTTACCGACCAATCGTCGGTATCTTCCAGGATCTTCAAACAAATCATTTTGTCTCGGAAGCTGCTTAGTATTAGGATCTATTGAAGCCTTAATGGGTCTGCACACTAACATCCCAAATTCAGTCGGCATATCAAGCACATACTTCGGCTGTGAGATATAGATATCATCCTTCTATTGGGCAATCTCGGTACCCAAAAAATATTTAAGGCTTCCATGGTTCTTGGTCTGAAACTTTGTTTGAAGAGGGTGATTAAGCTGTGCGATATCAGCCACATCATCACCGGTAATCACGGTCATCAACATATACCATCAATAGAATGCGAAGACCATTGGTGTGGACAACTTAGGATTTAGAATATAAAGATTTTGTTTTCTTTTTTAAATTTTTCTTAAAAAGAGGACAAAATGCTACATCCCACCCTGAGTTTATAATAGTAGAGATTACATATCTTCATATAAGTTCGGAGACCCTTCTAATGAAGCCCACGGGACTCAAAATCATGCTACAATATTCAACCTTCACAGACAAATAACAAAAGTAAGGAGAAGATGACGTATTCGAGGAGTTCCATTAATGAAATAATAAAGGCTTAGCTCATCTGTCCATGGTTGGATGTAAGTGAAATCAAGCAGAAAGAAGATGCACAATAAATATAAATGAGGCTAATCAGGCTTTTTTGATATATAAGTCTTACCGTTAGCATCATCTTCCACATGTTAAAATCATGAATTCCATCAGTCACCACCAATAACACATTGCAGACAGATGCTAGGAAAACACCAAGCTATAATGATTCCTTGCATTACAAGAAGAGAGCCGATTTTGTGGTCAAATATCACCATAAAGACAACCTGCAACAATATGTGTAGAAAGACTCGTTTTATTTCCAATAATCACCTGAATTCCCAACAATTCATGAGCCAGATCTGCTAATAAGGACTCCCCATTCAATACAGAAATTGCAGACAAACCATCGGGTCGCATCATATCAATTAAGACAGAAGGGCTGAACATTGGCTGCAGATAATATAAATTTAGGCTGTGACTTAAGTGAGCGTTAAACTATGAATATAAAGATGATTTGTCAAAAAATAGGCACATGGATTGGGAATTGAAACAACTTGTAAGTAGCATTTGCCAATAGATGACAACAATGTGCTTCTTCTTAGGCTATTTAGCTCTCAATATATGAGTAAGAAATTTGGATAGTATTCATTATCTAAAGTTTAAAATGTATTCTATACAATATTGTCCAGATTTGTCATGTTTTTGAATTATAAGGAGTTGACCAATGGTTGCATGAGTTTAAATTGAATTATAATGAGATTAGGTATTTATAGCATCAATCGACAAATTTGATTTCAGCATACCCGCCTAAGATGTTCAAGCCAAGAATATACTATCGCTATGCGCATGTTGGTGTTTCAATGAACATAGAAACAGCATAAGAAGCACAAAAGCCTATAAAAGACAAGGATTGCCATGCAAAAATTGAAGCATAGAGTCTTGCAACCAAACTATGTTTTCTAAAACTCTGCATTCCTTTTTATAGTTTTATAGTTTTCATTTTTCCTTTCTTTCTCTCCCCTTACCTGCTTAGTTCTTTTAAGGAGTGTTGAGGTGTTGTTAATATTTTGTTGAAATTTCTCTTCCTTTTTTCCTCTTGTAAATGACCCGATTAATTTTCTAATGCAATCGGTCAGGCATTTAATATGGCTAATTTTTCTGTCAAAAAAAACAGCTATGTTTTCTATGAGGCACTTGACACTTAGTAGAGGTAAATGCAAAGTACAGAAATCAAGAACTAAGAACAAATGCATAAAAGAAATTTGCGATTGATGGATGAATCTCGTAATGTTTAATCTCTCTAACTAATCATCAACATTGTATGAGAATTTTCAGTGAACCACCTGAGCATCCAGAAGTATAAGCCGCTCTGAAGAAACCCTCAATTCAACACCAGCAGTACAATGTTTCACCATCGCTCTGGTTTCATCAGACTGAGTTGCAAAAGGTGGTAGCATTCCTTGAAATAATTCATAACGAGAACCAAGAATTAAAGCTAAAAATTGCTCCTTTTTATATGGATCGAATCAATATGCATCAAATATGGACTTAAATTCAAATTATGTGAAGAAAAATACCAGGTGAGCTTCCATCGAATCCATAGAGCTCATTCAAAATCGTCGATTTCCCCACTCCGGTTGGCCCAATGATCCCAATAACATTGAAATCAGTGTTCTCCGTCAAGAACTGCACACAAATACTCGATCAAAATCCAATCCTTTTGCATCAAAATTTTTAGGGCTTCACAAGAAAGGGGAAAAGGGAGAGTACAGGCAAGATTCGATCAGTGTGGAAATCCCAGGAATCGGAGAAGAGGTTGAGGGATCCAGGCTGAGGAGCGTTGCGGGAGGATCGGAGTACGACGGCGGATCCTCCAGCGGAGGCGGCGGAGGGAGGCGGGGCTCCGGCGACGGAGGGATCTAGGGCTGCGGTGGGGACAGGAGAGGGCTTTGCGAGGAGAATCTTTGGCGGCGGCGGTGGCGGTGGGAGGGATGATGATGGGTTTGCGCCGCCGCCGCCGGCGGACGGCGGAGCTCCAGTGGCTGCCATTGCTTCTGCTTTGTGTTTCAACTCAGTTAATTATGAGGATGAGGGTATATAGGGCTTGACGGTCCAAGTCAGCAACTTTTTGGTTGAGGAAACTTATGGAATCATGTAAAAGCATTAAAAATAGTTTTAAACAAAAATATCTGAAAAGATTATTATAGTAAACAAAAAAATTCAACTGTTATTACAAATTTAATCAATTACATTCTCAATTACCTTCCTAAAAAATTGAACAATTCTAACAAATTTAAAGGCTTGCGGGGCTTACTGTTTCGTAAGTCGAATTATCAACAACTAGAAAGGTGCGAATTGCGGTGTTTGAGTTACTTACCACGTAAGTCGAATTATCGACAACTATAAAGGTCGTGCGAATTGCGGTGTTTGAGTTACATACTACCAAGATTTGGTTAGGGTGTGGTTCAGATTTGGTTATAAGTTGTATTAATCATGAAGGCTCTCTTTCCGATATTGCAAAATTAATGTTTAATGACATATTGGAGTTGACTGGATTGCTTAAGAGTTTTTCGAGTTTCTCATATCTTCCGTGAAGGAAGTGTTGGTGCTGGCTTTCTAGTAAATGTTGGATGTTGGATGGCGTTATCAGTTTTGATGAGATGTCACTTTTGGAGGCTTTTATGAAGCTGGTCCATATTGATCGTCAAGATTGATTTTTTGTTGGCACTTAAGAAGCGTCTTGTATTATAAAAAAAGTAAACTGATGCATCACAGATATAATTAAATTTCAAAATTAAAAATGCACTTATAATCTTAATATTTTTAATATAATCTCATGACATGTGCCAAAACACTGGTACTACATAAGACAGAAGTAGTTAGGAGAAGAAAAAAGTAGTGTTATTAGCCACAGAAATTGAAAAGTATGGAAATTATCTTGATATCCAAAATCATTGATTTCTGTTGTAATTAACAATTATTTATGAAATAATTAGAGGTTTTCTGTTACACAAAATCATTGATATGGTCATGTCGTATCTTGCAACATTTGTCCAACACTGAACCAAACCTTGAAATTGTTACTCCTGAAAATCGGAAAGAACTAGAAAGTTCATGTTTTCAAAATCGTTGACTTCTTCCGGCCTAAAATTAGGAAATGTATTAACTGCAAATCCCCAACCCCCCCCCCCTCCCAAACAAAATTCACGAAACCCTCTCCTGAACTTGAAAATCACGCACTTTACCATATACGATTTGACACCGTTTCTTTTCTAAATTCTATCTCCTTTACTTTTCTAATTTTTTTATTTTCCTCTAAATTTCTTTTCCTATTTTCTTCCTCAATCTCTAATTCAAAACACCACCCATCTTTTTTCTACTTCTTCAGCATAGATTAAAGAAGGTATGGATTTGAAAAGGTCAAAGAAAAGGAAAAGAAAATATTAAGTTAGTGAATTGAATTTATTAGAGAAGCATTTTTGGTATTTAAAAACATATGGATGGAAAACTTAATACCGCTAGGAATTTTAGGATAAAATGAAAATTTTCACGTTTAGAAAGGTTTTCTACTTTTCAGTCAAAGTGACGGGATTTCCTAAATTCTAGCTTTTTCTAAAATATAGAATGTAAATAGAATTATTATCAATAGTATTTGGGAAACTGCCACATGAAGCAGGATAAGTAACAACAATCAACATACAAAATCAAACATGCCAATTACATTTGGGATACCAGCATTGATTTGCTTCAGCAACAAGCACACACGATGTGCTTTATCATTCAAAAACAAGCTTTTAAATGATTAATAAATAAATAAGAATCGCATGATTATATCCAGAAGAAATAAAGAAACACATCCTGCCACCAATTTGCGAACAAATTCTCATATGTCAATTAACACCAATTTGTTAAACGCTTCACTTGCAGTCGATTGCATAACAAAAAAATATCAAATATATAGCTCAAGGGGCATTCACTGAACTATAAACAATGAAAAGGAACCAAAATCTCGAGCAAACAGCTCTTCAAATGCAAACAGTTCATCAAATTTGATTGAATTCAACGGGCTTGTAAATGCCTCGTCGCTTGTGCTTCGATTGGCCTTGCTCGATCTTGACTTGCTAGGGTATGAATTGCAGTTATCTATGTTCTGTGCAAACTCCTGGTCAACTAATGATGAAACATCCGGAACTAAGATGGCATCTTCAACTGATATTTTTTTGTGGTCCAGAGTTGGGGATCAAATTTGTGATTCGGGTAGATTTTTATGTAGTTTTATCATTGCAAATTTTGCACAGTTCATCTCTGAAAAGTTGCATTGATCTTCCTATGCAAACGTCAGTCACATTATAAATTTCGTTCACACCTACGAAAATTTGGAGCAGTTCAACGCAACTAATTTGGTTTGGTGAATCGTCGCAATTTTGGTTCAGCAGATTGTGTTTGCAAGCACCGTCACAATTTTGGTTCAGCAGATTGTTCTTGTGCGCACCATCACAAATTTGGTTCAGGGAATAGTTCTCATGAGCACCGGCTCAAATTTGGTTCTGCGAATTACGATATATCTCTTGCAAAGAACATATTTGTCCGACTGCAACGCAATATATATATATATATATATAAACATTTACTAAGTCCGAGGGTAATAGAAAATAAATCAAGAAGTATTAACAAGAAGAAATCAACAATAATAAATAGGATTTAATTAACACTTAAAAGTCAATATTTTTTATATTTCAACTCTTCAGTCTTATGCTTGTTTTTTCACATATCATCCTGATTTTTTCAATATTCTTTTAATAAAAACACCCCATAACCTCAATAGAATTATATTTGAACGCTTTGTTTTGATACTGCGTCTGAATTGTTCTTTTAAGTTTTCTCGAAAAAAACCCGAGATATCAATGTCATTTTAAGAGCTAACCATCAATAAAGATATTCCAAAAAAGACTATTTAACAGTTTTTAAGAGAATACACTATATATACAATTATATTTTCATCACATATTTGTCCATCTACATCAAATATGTAACAATTTAGCAAGTTAGGACGCCAGAAAATCTACAAGGCAACACAAATAAAACGAGAAATATTGACCAGACAAGCATTTTGGTATCTAAATGTTTCTATCTATCCAATTCCGCCATCATATTATATTATTAATTATTTCAAAAATTCATGGCACTTTTTGCCACTATAGCCTGATATAGACCGCTAAAGCCTTAGCTCTGTACTCCCACTTCACCACCTAGCTTTACGTTTTCCAAAACATTGAAATTAATAAAGATTTGCAGTTTTTCTCAAATCATCAACGTTTGGTATGTTATTAAATCGGTGTGCTACTGGCCTATGAAAGTCGGTAAATATCAGTAGGTTTTTATTCTGTCAGTTCAGTGATATTTTGTAAGCATATATCTAAATTCTCATTTGGCATGCTGAGGGCCTAAAAATATTAATTACAATTTACAAACCATTAATTTGCAGAGAAATACTTGAAGTATAAGGGTACTTCTGGAAATAAAATTTTGATTAACGGAAATAACTAGGGTTTGAAATCATGGACGATCCCAAACTGAGATGGCATGTTCTGATCCAAAAATGGTCATCTGAGCTCCGATACCGATACTATTTGATACCGACTAATATTGGATCAATCCATAGTGAGGTTTTAGCATTAAGTTTATTAGTGAGTTGGTGGATTTAGGAATGGGTTAGTGGTTTAGTTAATAGGTTAATAGGTTTCTAAATAGGTTATTGGGTTATTCAGTTTATTTGACACCATCAACTACAATTACTAGGTATAAAAAAATTATAGTTATTTTAACCAAATACTAAAACAACTATTCTAGACACCATTGTTTACTAAAGTTGTCAAACTTCTAACGTTTTACTATTTATTTGATAATTTTGTTTATTTTTAAATTTCTTTTTGTCAAACGATATGAAATCCGGTATTCTGATTCGATACGGCCGATAATGCCGGGATGCCTGATTCTGATCCCAATAGTGAGTCAGTGACCGGCTAAAACCAGTACGGATACCAAGATTTTAGAACTTAAAAATAACATTCTTAAACTTGGAAAAGGAAACATGCAGATTTTGAAAAGAAAGGGCTACCTCCTGCTAGAAGACCAAAAATCTCATTGTTTATTTCTGATGATCCCCATTCAATTTAGAAATTGCGGATGAACCAATGGGTCTCATCATATCAATTAAAAGAGAAGGGCTGAACATTGGCTGCGTAAAATATTAGGTTGATTTTGAAAGCATTAGACCATTAAGCTATGCATATGAAAATGGCAGGCAAGACATAGGCATTATAAACTAATGGACAAGGAAATGTTTATTAGGGAGGAGAACATAAATTATGAAGTAAATTGAAAACAGTATATGTCAATAAATTAGAATATCAGATTTGAATAGCATTCATAATCAAAAATTCAAAATGTATTCTCTAAATTACCATCTAGATTCGCATATCATGTCTTTTTATCATAAGGAGCACATCGGCGTCACATTGAACACTACCAACTTGGAAGCACAATATTCTATAGACTAGACGGATTGCCATGCAAATAAAATAAAATAAAAAATGTCGTATCAAGGAGATATTTGACCCTTTGCAAATGCAAATGCATATATCAACATTACAAACCGATTAATTAATCTCTCTCTAATTGATCATCAACATAGTAAGAGAGTTTTCAGTGAGCAACCTGAGAATCAAGGAGAATTAGCCGTTCTGAACAAACCCTCAGTTATAAACCAACAGTACTATGTTTCGCCGTCACTCCGGATTCCGTCAGACTCTGTTGCAAAAGGCGGAATCATTCCTGGAAATAATTCAATTGATAAAAAAAATGCTCCTTTTTTAGTGCAATGATTTAGATTCATATTAAAAAAGAAACATACCATGCGAGCTTCCATTAAATCCATATAGCTCATCCAAAATCATCAAATCTCCCCACTTCAGCTCCAGCGGAGGGGTCTAGGGCGGCTGTGGGCACTGGAAAGGGCATTGAGAGGAGACACTTTGGCGGCGGCGGAGGCGGAAGGAGACTTGATGGTGATGATATGCAGCAGAGACCGACGACGGCGGAGCTCCGGCAGCTGCCATTGGCCCTTTGTTGCTGCAGCTGCTGTGTTAAATCTTTCTATATGAGTGTGTACGGTTTGAATGATCATTGTATATGGAACTCCAAGTTGTAACTGAAATTTACAAGTCTAATTTTCCAAGATCATTTAAGTTTTATTTTCTATATCACACTAAAAACAGTCAAAAGATGGACAAAAATTTTGGTTGCTAATCCTCAATATTTAACATACTATTGCCACATCATTTCTTCTTGCATGCCATATAATTAGTTCATATCTGTGAAACCACTCCTGCTTCACAAAATCATCAACATTCGACACTCTATGGTAGACGGAAATTGGTAAAAATGGACACTCATTTAGCATGCTACCACAAAAGTCGGTACAAACCGTCAATTTTTTATTTTTCCAATGTATCAATATTTTGCGATTGATATCCCATGCAAGTCGGTAAAAACATTTATTATCATTTATCATCAAAATTTGGCATGCTATTACTTATGAAAATTCAAAAATATGACAATGTATATTCTAAACCATAAAATGTAATGAAAATACAACTGAGAGAAATTAGCACATGAAGCATTGATAATCATACACAATTAAAGCAGAGATTCAGAACATTGAATATCAAATAAATAGCTCAAGAAGCTATCACTTGACTCTGAAACAAAGAACCGAAACTAAAATCTGGCATGAATACTTCTTCAAATTTGGTTGAATTCAATGGGGTAAAAAAATGCCTGTAAATTCGCCCGTGCTGAAACAAGTTTTGTTTCATTCATCATCCACTGATTTGGTTCAGTGCATTGCTCTTGCGACCACCGGCGCAATATATCTTGTTAAGAACAAAATTGTCCATCTACAATGCAATACAAAACGGTGTTAGAAAGTACTTAGATTTACAGGGTAACGTAAATTATTTAAAAGCATTCAACAAGAAAAATCTAACAATAATAAATAAGGATTTTTTTAATTTAACCCTTAAATCTTAGGCTTATCTTTGATATTGCATCTTAAATTCTTCCATATATTTGAAATACACCCAAAAATCTCAATGTAAGGGCTTATGGGCCACTGCCAAAAAATAATAATAATAATAATAATCTCAATGTAAACGGCTGCCAAAACATTGAGATTCTAATTAACACCCAAAACCGAGATATTGTAAAAACAGCCCCAAAATTTTTAGTTAAGCTAAACTGGCCCCTATGGTTAATTCCCATCCTTACCACCACTAGAATGGACCGTTACGGATCTAAAATAACAATTTTCATACACCCACCCAGCTGTCAGTTGCTTTCTTTTAATGCCTCTAAACTCTTTCAAAATTGCTTCTTTGGGTGTGGTTTATATCCCTTCCATCAATTACTTTGAGCAGAGCTTGTTCACCATCTCTTCTTCATTTTCAAATGCAAACAACCATTGAATTTCAAGTTTTAAAAAATGAAATGAAATGTAATGAAAATACCAACAGAAAAGTAAACCATATATATGATTACACTCCATGCTTTCAGCATGGACTAAATAATTGTAAGAACTGGGGATAAATTACATAATAAAGTTGAAATTCAGAGAAACTGAGGATAAAAGTTAACTTCAATCCACACTTATAGCTGCCACTTCTTCAAAATCAATTATCCAATGGGACAAGAGGATTGCTTGATATATAATTGGGCCTTAGAGGTGATGATCCCTAATGGTTTTGAAAGATGATGTTTTGAAAGAGGCCATGGGATTTTGCATGAGGGAAGAGAGAGAAAGATAGGTTTTATGTATATTAAATATTAATAGGGGTAGATGGGAGCTCCCCCTAACCGTGGTCAGGCTTAATTCAAGCTCTAGGCTGAGTTATCTCGAAAGAGGGTTGTATATGGTTAACCTAATAGTTTAGGGGTTGCATCTACAATATCTCGGTTTTGGGGGTTGTTTATCAAAATCTCAATGTATGGCGGTCCTATATCAAAAAACCCATAATTGTATTTGGCCCTCAAATTTTGAGTTTGTTTTGATATTACATGGAATTCTTTCCTTGATTTTATTTTTTTTAAAGCCAAAATATCGATTTCATTTTAATACTTGACCGCCTAAAAAACTATTCCAATATAGACTATTCGACAGTTTTCAGAGAATACACCAAATGTATTTTGTAATATGTATGAAATATGTAACAATATAAGCAAGTCCGATTATCTACCACAATGCAACACATATGAAACAAGTATCAACACCAAAAAGTATCTAAATTAATAAATAATAACAAAAATCAAGAAAGTACCAAAAATATTGTTGTAATTTGATATAGGCTTAATTCCAAAAAACCATCAAATACTTCGGCCTAATTACAAGAAACTACCAAATAGTTGTTAAATACACAAGAAACTACCACAAAACATTCAAAAACTACATAAAAGTACCACAAAACTTTCAAAAGCTATGAAAAACTACAATAAATAAGGTGTCATGTCAGCAATAATTGCAAAAAAACTACCACAAAACTTTCAAGGCGTGGTAGCTTCTCATAGTTTTGAGAGAATTTTCTCGTAATTGAGGCATAGTAATTTGGAATTAAGCCTCTGGTATAATAACAGATTTCAAGAGTTGTAACCAAAAAAACCCATAATCTCATATGCGTAGAGAAACAAAGAG
Organism: Agapanthus africanus; assembly: GCA_030015575.1. Lineage (NCBI taxonomy): Eukaryota > Viridiplantae > Streptophyta > Magnoliopsida > Asparagales > Amaryllidaceae > Agapanthus > Agapanthus africanus. Next base: position 1,009,118,626 of record CM057337.1, on the reverse strand, counting down.
GGATGGACCACGTATCGAAGAAGGTTAAAAGTCTTAGTAAGAGTAATGGTCTCAAAAAGACAATTAAAAACAGAATATAAAAGTCAAACTTTAATGCAATACCATCAATATTAGTTACAATGATGAACTCTAGAAGGTAATATGCAATATTCAAGATGTATCGAGAAACAAAGAGAGTCTAGTAACAAAGCAAGACGGATTAAGTCGTAACAAGAAAAACAATCTGATCATAAATATTAGTCACGACGTGAATTTAAGGAATTGGAAGGTTAAAGGCTCACCGAGTCATTGATCCTAAATTCATGCATCCACCAACGCGTATTCTTTGCAACCTTCTTGTTCCCATCCTAAATTTGCTGAAATGCCAACTGCCTCTTTCTTCCAACAGTGACTCCTTCCGCGTTCTTGATCGACTTATCAACCTCGGCCCTCCAATAACCATTAGGCGTGGTTCGTTCAACATGCTTCCCAGTTCTGTGTTTACGAACAGTTTTCGTGAAAAAGTACCAAACTCCATCATGGCCGCTTTGCATGTAATGAATGAGAAATTCAGTACCAATCCAGAAAAAAGAAATAAAGAAAAAAGAATTGTTAAAATAATATTTCAAAAAGTAACTGAGGGTAAAGATAAATGGTAACTCTTAAAATTAACTTATATAGTTCAAAGGGTTCTTTTACAATGAATAAAAACATATAGTTCATGGTATGTTAGTGCAGTTTAAGTTGAGCAAGCAATAAGGAAACATACCTGCTAGCCCTTCAGGATGATATTGAGATATGTCGACTTCATTAATGAAACCTTTGCAAGAGAGAGAGAGAGAGCGTCCACGTACTTTGCGAGTTATGTAATATGTAATAAGTACTTCGTCTTTGGGACAAAATACAAACCCAGAACACAATCCCTTCAACGCAGAGGAGTTGATTATCTTGATTCTCCATCACTCCTTGTCAAGCTGTTCTTTGGTGTTCTGGAACAAGAATTCAAAACAGGAACTTAAGCTGGGTTTTAAGAGATTATAAATGGTTGTAAATGAGACTACTTGAATCTTGTGTTTTAATTAGATGCCCTTTTATTTACACACTAAACCTAGGCAATAAAGGAAGCCTTTAATAGTTATAGAGGTGATGAATATCAAGAAACTAGAATTGAATCAAGAAAAAGAAATTACCTTGATGATTTTTTTCACAGAAAATGTACGTGGATAAAACTAGGAGCATTTAAGAAACTATAATTAAAAAGGCATCTAAGCAAGGGAGAAAAAAAAATCCTTAAACCTGTAATACAAAGAGCAGTACCTGGTGTCTCCTTTCCTCTTTTCTCTTTTTTCTTTCCAAAGACTCTTGGTTGATATACATTGTTTGGATTAATTGGGTTCTAAATACAATCAGGAACCTAATTGGGAATTTATATTCTTACTATTTATCCAAATTATCATCAAATTCAATTCTTTGAATAAAAACCTTTATTTCACACAAACATATGACATGTTATATTGTGAAATATCAATCCTAGTAGTACTGTATTATTAAATCAGAACCTTGTTTTACAGAAAATTTAACATTTATAATAGTTGCACTTTTCCAAGTTAACAATCAATATTAATCAATTAATCTATTTACTCTTTATAAAATTATAAAATATCTTTACCAATATTTTTAGCTTTCGAGGAAAAGGATTCTCTATGTTGCGAAAAACATGAGATGGCTGATAAAACAGTTATTAGCTCATTGGCAATTTTGCACTTAGAACTTAGATCCTGCCCGACATGGACTATTTATAGAAAAGCAAACAATATAAGGAAAAGGAAACAGAAAGCTGCCGTAAATTAATTTCCTCTCATCAATTTTGAGCTTTCTAAATCGTTCAGCCTTCTTTCTTTCTTTCTTTCTAATACATTAAGCAAGATACCAAGGCAGCATTTTGGATTATATTGTCAAACTTGAGAGCTTCACATACAATGGAATGTGATAGCTTGTTTCCTTACAGTCTATGCCAATAAAACAAGATAATTTCTTGTATGTACCATCAAATATTAATTTGAGGGCAAAAACAGTATCGTTTTCCAAATTAGTTAAATTTTACTTTTCTGCCACTATATGATCCAATAAGCTGTTGAGTCGAGCTCAACTATCTTAGCATGATATATTCAAACATATAATAATGATAGATCATAGATCTCACCAATCTATAAGCTATTACAATTTACAAATGTAGAGTTTTAGAAGAATATTCAGTCATTTTTGGAAACTTTTGGCAAAATGACAAAAGCATTATTTTCCTTCTTCCTAATTTAGCCTTTAGTTCAGTTGGGTTTGGTTCTTGGGTGTGAGGGATATTAAAGGAAATTTCCCTTCATGCCCATTTATGAAGAAACTTGCTACTAGCATTAGATGGTAATTCTTGCTCATTTATGAACCCACCAATATCAATTCATGCTCATTTCGATTGTAAAATAACTTTTACTTATTATACTTTTTAATTACTACTGATTATATGCTGTTTATCTTTGGGATCTTTATGAAGACAAATTGTCTCGTTTCACCATAAATAAGACAATTTAATAAAAGCTTAAGCTTCTAAACTGATTTTAACCAGCATATTATAGCAAGTTTACAATAAAATTATATTGAAATGCATTGTTCTTAAACTTTATACTAAAGGAATGTTAAGCTTATCAAATAATTTGGGCTTTCAAGTTTTATATGCTGCGATATTTGTCCAAAATGCACATTTATCATACCTCGATGTAATTGCGCTCGATGTTGTAAAAATCGTTTTACTCGGCCGAGTACTCGTACTCGGTCAAAATACGAACTGGAACTCAGCTACTCGATATATTATTCGGTCAAAATGGGTACTCGCTTAAAAATCTGGTTAATCAGTCTTATTACTCGTTTTGGTTTGCGTACTCAGTTTTCAGGACTGAAAATCATTTTGAATTTGAAAGTTGAAACCAAGGCCCAATAATTCTGGCCCAATTTGAAAGCTAATAATTCTCAAAAGTCTTCCCATCCTTAACCCGAGAGCAACTTTCGACCTCTTCATAAAAAAAAGAAGAAAGATTTCGACGTCTTCGAACTGGAACTCAGCAACTTTCTACGTCTTCGATTATATATTTTTTGTAATTATATATATAATATATTAAAATATTAACGGCCGCATAATCTTCGTAAAACGATTAATCACCAAATAATCCAATTATACACTACCCGATGGCTCAACATTGATTGCGCTCTTTCTCTCTAATGATAGAAATTTTATACAACAATATCGAATGTAATGTAGAGTGAGTAATATCTAAACTAAATTAGATATAGAAGTATTCATTTAGTATTTAACTCATCAAGCAATTTTACATGTGGAAAATGAATGCCAATCAATTAACTCGTTTTTTATATATTTATGTGTGCTTTAGAGGCTAAGCTATGCCTCTATAATAATAGACATATGCACAAATGATCATGGAATATAATTTTTAATAAGAATCCATTTTCAATGTAATTTTCACCTATAGGAATATCAAAACTTACAGTATAGGAACATTATTTACAGAGGGAAATCAACTCAATTAGATAGACAATCTGATCTTGGAACATTAAATTTTTTGGCCATATATAATTATATTTTATTATTTTGTCTTTTCGTTCCATCCCCAGCTGATGTTTTGTCTTATCTACCCTGCGCACTTTTCATACATAATTATCACCTGCAGAATCATAATTCATAGAGAAACAGGTATAGAACACATCCCAGACATAGATATTTGTGTTTGACAAGAAAAAGAGAAAAAGAGGAGAGTTGGGAACAACCTACTAATAACTGTCCGATACAGGACATAAAAGAAATGAGAATTGAGGAATGAGTACTCAACTGTGTAGCTATTATGTTATCAAACAAGGGCATGCAAATAGGATTAACATCATGTATTGCAATAAGCTAAAAGTGGTCTTCCTACCAAATGGTAAGCATTGAAAACTGAACACACACGCGTGCGCGCTGCACCAGAAGGGAAAGGAAAACTAGAATTCCTAAGAAGGAATGCAGAAAGAAGTTAAGTGAATGCTTTAGTTCATCAATTTTAAATAGTACTAGTCACCAATGGTGGCTAGAGGGATCTCAGTATCTAGGTTATGAGTCTGCTATAAGTTAGTGTGTCCTTTTGACTCATTTCTACGACCACAATCCTCACTAGAGATAATTGAGAGGAAGCGGTAACAACCAGATAACTATGTACAACGCACTCAGGGTAAGCAGTCAGTAGATCAGCTACTGCTCTAATGCTCCAGTAGATATGTTTGGGAAGATGAAGAATGCCTTAGAGGGGATCCTGCATGTGGTGATTTTCTTTGGTCGGTGTGGTATAAGAGGAATCTCGTGGAAGGTTGCTGCCATCGTATAACATTGTATATATGCCAAGATCATACATAATATCATAGTCGCCAAAATTCACAAGGAATGAATCAGTTCCCGTAAAGCAAATATATTAAATAGTAATCATCTTGTGGTGTATTACAATGAGATGTTCAAATGCTTGTCCCGGAGAGGTATTCGAAATTGTCTGAAAAGTCTAAAAGCACTAGTCTAGCATCTCATCTCTAGAAACCCATTTAATAACCTTATATCTTCCTAAATCTATCATCTCTACAACTCTACACCCCTTCACATAATTCGACATCTACACCTCATATTTCTTCTAACCCGTCTCATTTCTCAATAAACATATCTCATATTTATACGCATCCACCATCCATCATCCAAACACATCCATAATCCATCACACATCAAGAACCTATAGCAACAACCTAGAAACTCATCTTCCATCTCTACAAGCCATATGCTAACAAGTCCACCTCAAATATCCATTTATTAATTTCACATCTCAACAACAAACTGGAAATATCACCCAAAAAAATATCTGCTTTCGCTACATATCGATCTCTATCTACAAATCAATATCATATCTTTGATAATCCATCAACTCACAAAAAAATATACAAATACCATATCTTCAACCGACAAAAAAACTATACAAAGACCATATTTAATCATATTTAAGGCTCCTCAATCAAATACAAGTCTGAATCCATCATAAACCCTACCCTCGTGCACAGCACCTTCCTCCTCCCTCAAGAAATCATTGCACGGTTTATCTAAAATGCATTCAGAAATTATGTGATCAAAGGATAGGCAATCATAACATTTGGATAGATACAATAAGAAATGTGTATACAGTGAGGATAAGGGCAAACAAAATGTTAAGAAAAATGAAAGTTTACTTCTAGGGGTTCTTTCTTTCACAATTTTGAAAGCATTGGGTTCAAAGAGATTCAGTTTCGACTAATATTCATATTCATGAAGACATCCTACACAATCATGTTCATGTGACTAGTAGTGGCACATGGCCAAGCCACACCCCACATTAAAGTTGGATTTTGATGCCTTGGCCTGGCCATGTTTCCATGACAATAAGATTATTACTGGCTTCTACACTTGACCAAATTACGTTTACTATGTGCAACATTCAATACATGTAATAAGCATCATATTACAACCAGCTGCAAGAAGCGTCAATATACTTATTCCAATATTTCCATACGCAGCCACATGAATGTACAACAATGGTAAAAGACAGAACTCCTACAACAATAAATATTCATTAAAATCTACGGAAAAACAAGGTTTTACAACCATACCGATTGTCAAGTCAGAGAAGCTTGCTAGGGTAAAGCCAGATGGGTGAGGGCCATCGAGGGTAACGCTTGTTACATGCTTGTAAAGCAGAATTAACTGAGTTTGCCACCGAACCGTCCAATGGAAAAACCGACCAATTACAATAACCTGGACCTACAATATAAACACAGTTGCTTCTTCCTCCCCATCTTGCAGGTTTCGAGCAAGCGGTCGAGCAATTACCCGCAACATCAATAAACAAACACCAATCTCCCAAGTTCTCCATTCTCACCCACGTTACCCTCGAGAAGTCCAATCGGTATACATCAATCCGAATCCCAAAATTCCTCACGGAAGGAAAAACAATCAATAGGAGATCTCCGCCGCATTCTACTAGATAGGCTTGAAAGTGAGTTGGAAAACCTGAGAATTCATTACCCTGCACGGATTCAGGCGCCTCCAACTCCAATGTATTCCAAGTCGCCGGCGGATCAAAATCAACAACTTTTACCTGATACAGACTATTGAGACAGTACACCTTCCCACTAAGCACGGACAAGGTGATAATTTCCACACCATATCGGAGATATTTCTCCGTAACCCATTCATGGCCGCCCAATCTCCAAAACAATGTACGAGATTTATCTACAAGAAGAAGTGTGCTGCCTTCCGACGAAGCCGGGGACGTCAAGATCCCGATTTGAAACTCATAGGCCTCTCCATCCGATCTCGACGGGAATGGAGGGGAGAGAATCTTGGCGCCGGTGAAGATGCCGGCGAGAAGCGCTCTGTCGCCCGACACGAAGATGAGATTTCCATGGGAGCAGCCGATGCATCGCTTCCTTAGGTTTAAAGAAGAGACCTTGGCCTTGTAGATCTTCGCCTTGGTTGGGATTGGGGTTAGGATTAGGGTTTCGAGGTGGCACTCGGGGAGGCGGCGCCAGTGAGGGGGGCCGCGGACGGAGGAAAGCATGGGGTTGAGGACGAGAGGTGGGCCCCATAAGCAGGGATCGGCGGAGACCGCGGCGGCGGTGGCGGCGTGCCATGAGCGGCACACGGCGGAGGCGGCGAGGAGGTCGGGGATGGAGAAGGAGAGGCGATCGATGATGAGAAGGAGGAGATCTCGAGGGAGATCCGACCATTTTGAGATCTTCCTCTTCGATCTTGTTTCCACCATTTTTTATTTTTTGGGGATGAATCAAGCTCGGTTTTTTATTTTTAGGGTTTTTGATTTGGGGGTTTTGGGAATTTTGGGAATTTGGAGAAAGAGCACCGTTCTCTCTGCATCCAGGTGTAATAAAAATCTCAAGCGGGATTTGTACTGGCTCCGACACAATTTGGTCCTAATAAAACCAATAAATCTCGCTAAACCCCCTCGAGGTTTGAGGAACATAATATTTTACAAGAATTTTCTCGGTGCTTTTTCGTTTAAACTAACATGTGATTAATTGTGCAGCATTGAACCCAAATGATGCCCGTTCAGCAGACCGTCTGGATTATACTTGTGAAGAAAATGAGAAAGATCGACATGTACTTATGAAAAGATAGAGAAAAACTAAGATTTTGTGCTAATTGATTGGACAGAAGGGGAAAGGGTAAAGTGCAAATAAAAATGATGCAAAGCAAATGATTCAAGAGTTTAGGACTTTACAGTGAGACTTAAGAAAGTTTTGTTAAATTCAAACCGATGCGGCATGAAAAATTTGCATGTATGCATGCGTTTTTCTAGCCTGATTTATTATCTGTCTGATTGGTTGTGTTTTACAATCAATTTATAATATTTGACAAGAATCAATTATAATTTGTAAAGTTGCTTGAACAGTATCTTTTAAACATATATACGATAAAGATCATATCTCACAACAATTGAATGCATAATTTATAATAACTAAATTTGTTTCTACAAACTATAAACCAACATTGTTCCGTTTAACATTACATATTATGCTCTATACAACCATCGACTATTATAACATGTATAACATCAAGCTACGCTGAAAAGCGGAGAAAGGTTTTCGACAGTGAAAAATGATTAATCTATCAATTCAGGCCTTCTTAATAAATTAGGCTTAGCACATAAGGTAAGAATTCACTTTCTAAATGTGCGAAGGGGGCTCGTTAAGCTGTATTTCTTGCCTTATCCAAATCCTAAAGCCGGTCAAGCGCCAGGTGACCTATTAACGATGTCCGAAAAGAGAAAAGAAAGCTGATTTTATATGTTCGTAAATCCAGGAACAAACAAGAGATTTCATACGGCTTGCTTGTTCTTTTCATCGATCTTAGCGGACGTGGCACTAGCCCCCGGCGATTGAGGGCCGGCCCTCCTCAACGTTTGCGGGGAGCAGTTGCCTTTCAGTTAAAAATCCTTTGTTAGAAGAAACCATTAGGCGAGACAGCGGAGGAGCCTTCACGAGCGAACAAATTAGGCGGCGCTTTATATATTGTGCCAATTCCAATTTTGAACTACCGCGTACTTGTTTCATACCTTACAATGTCAAAAAAAAAGCTCATTAATTTAACCTTCTTAATTTAGGAAAAACTAAAATGCAGGATACATTCCTTTCTTATGGCCTAAAAGTAGGACCCACTCTATCTTTTAAAAAACTCTATCATGTCCCTCTTAATTTAATTCCGGTTAATTTTACCATCCAAATTTTACATGACCCCTAAAAAATATCCGCATAAGAAAAACAAAACATTTATTCCTGCTCTCGCACAAACTCTACGATTATGATCTGATCCCACCGCCCTTCAAATCTCACTCCAGAAATGGGTTCGATCCAGAGTTTTAATCAAGACATTCATTAGAGTTCCAATCGAAATATTCTTATTTCTTTTTGGTCCTGGCCCAGCATATATGGCCGGGGTATACTGTAGATTTTTTCCAAATGAAACGTGGCTCCGCCTCATTCTGTTATATATACTTCAAAAATTCCGTCCATCTTATTAATCATTAAAAAATAAGAAGAAGAATATAAAAGGCAAAGACTTTTCTTTCCTCAATTTTGCGCAGAAAACCCCCAATTTCACCCAAAAATTTCATCTAAATCCGATTCAATAAATCCTTCAGATCTAACTTTTTCCTAAAATTAGGATTAGGGTCAGGGCTGGGGTTTATATTGTAGTGGGAATGGGAGTGGATTACTACAACATCTTGAAGGTGAATCGCAACGCGAGCGATGAGGATCTGAAGAAATCGTATCGGAGGTTGGCGATGAGATGGCACCCTGATAAGAATCCGAGCAGCAAAGCTGAAGCCGAGGCCAAATTCAAGCAGATCTCTGAGGCCTACGATGTGAGCTCCTTAATTTCTATTTATTTTTCTTTATTAAAAAAGTCATTTTTAGCTTCGAATTGTGAATGATTGTAATAAATGGAGTGTTTGATTGAAAAGTAATTGTAGATCATAGTAGAATGATGTTTAAGTCTGAGGGCATTGCTTAATTATTGGTGCATTCTAATCTATGAGCATCAAGTAGGCAAAAGTAGAGAGCTTTGAAGTGCATTTTAATCTTTTGCTTCTCAAAAGCTTAACTTTAAATGCACATAACTCATTAGAATTGCAAAGGTTTTGATTAATCCAAAAATTAAAGGATCGAATCAGTTTTTTTTTTTGCTTAATTAAAACTAAAATCTCGTGAGCTGAAATAAGAAATTTTGTTATTAGATGATATGCAGCATTTGGTCTGCACAATTGAGAAATAACAATGTGCTTGTTAAATTTCCATATACCGATTTTCTTGCAAGTTTTTTGATAGCTCAACCTCAACGATTCAGGTTTTAAGCGATCCAGAAAAGAGAGCAATATATGATCAATATGGAGAAGAGGGCATTAAGGGCATGCCCCCTCCCGGTTCTCAAAGCGCAGCCTCATTCTCTAATGCTTCAAGAAATCCTTCTAACCTCCGATTCAATCCTCGAGATGCAGAGGACATCTTTGCCGAGTTCTTTGGCAACAGTCCATTTGGGTACGAGTCAATGGGCCGTGCTAAGTCCATGAGGTTTCAGACTGACCGTGGCGGGGCTTTTGGTGGGTCAGGCACAAGTGGACTTAGCTCTACAGGTGGAGGTCAAAGAAAGAAACCTCCGGCTGTTGAGACGAAGTTGGCTTGTAGTCTTGAGGAACTTTATGTGGGTTTGACAAAAAAGATGAAGATATCGAGAAATGTATTGCGTTCTAATGGGTATGCACCGTTCATCATCTTTATATACTAGAATTTTGTATGTGTGATGCTCCTATATATTGTTTGACACATAGTAAATAATCTGTGTTCTTTAAAAAGATTTTTAGTTAGAATAGTAAGGTTTTAAAAGATTCTTAATATATTTTTAAAGATTGGATAGGTAGAAATGCACAAGCTGATATACATGAGTTTTGAATAGTGCAGTAAAGTTCTGCTGTGGATATGGATGGTGCTACGCAGTTTAAAATATCTGATTGATATGTGGATTACCAAATGCATTTGTGACCATACAAAAACATGTTATATCACATATGAACTGAAGTCTATTTATTATTATTATGACGTTAGTAATGTAATTCTATTATTTTTCTTATTTTGAGATAGTAGGAGGTTAAAATTGATGGTGCACCTCTCCTTTTCAAATTTTGGTTGCATTGTCTCTGGGTGTGTGAGTGGGATTTGGGGGGGTGTATCAGAATTAAGTAACATTATTGATCAATAATGTGAAACATTAAACAAAATTTATATGAAGTCATATAATACTCGTGCATACCGTCGCTATCCATGGAGCTATAACGTTAAAAACCAACTATATTATGAACCAATGATTTTAAATTATTAGTTAGAAAATTAGTTTTTCTTTTTCCGAACTAATTTATGCCGTACTCATCAATACTCGGCAAACATATAGTGATATCCAACCTTGAGAACATTGCGACAATGGGTTTAAATGCATCATGCAAGTTGGCACCCTTCATAAAATTTCGCTATTCTTATCACGTACTTTATTTACATATATCCACATATCATGCAGGAGATTGGAAACAGAATCAGAAATCCTAACAATAGACATAAAACCCGGGTGGAAAAAGGGAACGAAGATCACTTTTCCCGACAAGGGCAATGAAACCCTAACACAACTCCCAGCCGACCTAATCTTCATTATTGACGAGAAGCCTCACGAGCTCTACACCAGGGACGGGAACGATCTCATCTTCCACCACAAGATCTCTCTTGTTGACGCCCTTGCAGGGCCCACGCTATTAAATCTCAAAACCCTTGACGCACGTGATTTGTCTGTGCCGCTCCCCAATGTCGTGGGCCCTGGGTATGAGGTTGTGATGGCTGGTGAAGGGATGCCGATCGCTAGGGAGCATGGGAAGAAGGGGAATTTACGGGTCGAATTTGATGTGGTGTTCCCGTCTAGGCTGACAGCTGAGCAACGGATTGGCATCCGGCGGATTTTAGGTGGTTGATTTGATGTGAGGAGGTATCTTACGAATTTTACCCCAGGGGATAGTTGCGGAAACCCTAAACTATATGTGCCCTCTGAATTTGAGTTTTCAGCAATACACCAACTCTCTTGGCCCTCATTTTCCCCTCTCTCTTACAGAAAGTTTCTCCTGTTCATGGCGGGCATCGTAGGAATTTTACTGAAGGGGATACTTCTCGAAAACCCTAAACGGCTTGTGCCCTTGAAAGTGAATACCCAACCTACTTCAACACTATGTAGGGCCTTGTTCTCTTTCATTCTTACGGAAAGTTTTACTGGATGATGTTGCTACTCATGAAAAGTCATTGTTCGGCACCGTTCACAACATGCAGTTTGGGATATGAATCGAGCTTGTCATTTTTCTCCATCGAAATGGGATCGAGCATGAAGCAGGGTTTCGTGGAAGCCGGCAAAGCTTACAACTGGACATAACTGTAAAATTTTACGATAAAAGTGGTTGATAGGGTTTTAGATTTTGTTTTTATTTCTTTTTACTGTTATAATGGTGTCCTCTTTTTTCTTTTTGGTAGAGGTGGTGTTGTAAATGGAAGCTTTGTTATGTTGAGTGAGTATTGGAAATTGTTGATGGTTACTTTGGTTTATAATTGCACTCGTGATAACTGGTGGATGTGATGCTGCAGAAAATTTCTGTTCCCCCATAATTTTCAGTATGTGACACGTTATTATTCATGGAAATCAGATGAGCATTGTTAGTTTTTTGTTGCGTCTTCTGTGTGATCCTCCAGCTGTTGGTTAACTCATTCATGTTAATTTAGCTTCGAGCCCTATATATTCCCCCGTCTCAATTCCTCAAAGCATGATTTGGGGTTGAGGTCAAATCATGCGTATAGCTATTAAATATGAAATTACGCACAAAGAAAATATGCTAGGATCAGAGGTTTTGAAGCATCATTTTCTCAACGTGGCGCGTACCATGCTTGTTTAAAGTATTTACTAGCACACTAGCGATGACAGCATTGGGAACATGCCCTTGCTCACCCATCGACCATCAACCATCGAGATATAAACAGCTTTTCCAGCATCGTGCGTATGCACATAACATAGTACCACATGCAACCTCATCTGGTTCGCAACCTGCTTCAAGCATCTCCAAGAATATCTGTTCTGCGAGTCTGATCTTTCCAACTTGGCCGTAAAGTCTAAGAACAATAGTGTACACGATAACGCTAGGTCTGTAGCATAGCTGCATGTCCAACATAAGCCAACAATTGTTACAAATTGTATGCTTTGGTGTCCTACACACACACTGGTAGTTTTGCATGTTAGAGTCACGTATAAACATGTTTTATTTGCCAAAGCACGTATAAACATGTTAATATTGAAGGGATTTGCGAAGATTTTTAATTATTATGAAGTAGAGGTTTTTCTTGAAAATGAATAGAGGTTTCTAAGGATTTCAGATGTTTTAATCAGTTAAATTATATTTTAGAATATTATTTTTTCCAACAAATTATAAGAAACCTGCCATGTGCCATTCTGAGAACGAAAATAAAAATTTTGATATGAGACTCTCCCCCTTCTTGAGTTAAAACTGTAGAGCTATTGACCAAACTAAACGATCAGAAAAAGTCATATCCAACTCCATTCTGGTTGCCAAACGGACAAAAGCTTAAATTTTGGAATTTGGAGTTGAAACCTCACTGGTTTCGGAGACTGTAATCATGTTGCCAAACGAGGCCTTTAACATATTGAACAACTTACAATCTCACAATTTCTCGATCAATCGCAGAACATTTTTCCCTTACTTTGGCTTTAGCTTGATGGAGATGTGGATGAAAAAATATCTGAGAAGATGCCAACTGCCAAGTTGTATACCACATACGAGGACTAGAAACAAACCCTTCCTTCCTTTGCCATGATTCTTTGGCTTCCGGAGGGTTGAAAGCCAGGAATGTCATGCTTATTATCACCGAGGATTGATATCAGGTCGACATTTAATTGTAAGACTTCGTCAAATCATTGTGAAGCTTTAGCTAGCTTGGAAAAAGGTTCAGATAATAATGCATGCAAAATTCTCATATGTAATTTTTATGCAAAGTATAGAAATATGCAGCTGGTTGGTACAGGATTTGAGGCCACCTACAAAATTTGACATTATTAACGATGATTTCTAATAAACATTAAACGCCCTATGAGATGGGATTAATATGCAATTAATCTTTTATTTTTTAGTCTTCTTTGTGTCACACATGTATGATTTGGAAGTGATCGATGATCTCTAAGAGCTAATGTTTTAGAGTAAAAGTTATGCTCATTTAATAATGTCAATGCTTAATCCTGCTAAAATATAAAATCACTAGAAGCCGAAGCGATTAATCTAGGATTTTTTCTTTGAATGAGACTTCCAATCTATGGAAATTACTGTATTTTGGGATTTTTCCAATTTTGGACTTGGCTCGGGAGTTGATTGAGACGTCGGCGAGATTGACGATTTTATGCTTGCTCACTTGTGATACACCACTTAACTAATTTACATTAATGCATGTATTTTATGTGTTTTAGATGTTATAATTGCTCTATTTAGTTGTTATAATTCCTCTTTATGTAAGATGGTGCAAGTAAGAGGTTCATAATTTCAAATAAACTAAAGAACTCATAACGTTGAAATGGAAACGAATACCCTAAACTATTGTATTCATACGGCTTTAGTTCTGTAGCATGACATTCTTGTTTTATAGTATATCATTGTTTCATAGTGTATCCAAACAGCTTTTATATCTTTGGTATATGTGTTTTTCATATGCTGTTAATTTTTTTAGTCCGTTGCCGTTTTAAGTGATAATTCGAATAATTAATTTTCAGAGGTTATTTAGATATGTCTGTAGGGAGTGGCCGACAAGATCGATGTAGTACACATGGTCCCGATATTGCGGATGTTGATAATCAAAGACCAGATATTAATCCCGATATTGATGGTGACCAGTCCTTGGTAAAGAGGGAGCTTACATGAGCACAAAATATCTGGGACCGCGATATCAGTCGCGAAGGGAAGATTACGACTTACATGTATCCTTGCAGCGACTTCATTGCTAAGGGTTTTAATGATGTAAGAAAGTTTATGACATCGATCATAAATAACCCGGTTCACATGCCGCATGGTCCAGGATGAGCAAAGCGGCTCATCATGTAGAATGGAGAGACGAGAGATTAAATAAATTCAAGCAGAATGTTTTACATGAAATACATGTAATAATTTATTGCATCCACACATGCAATTAAGTTAAACCTATTGTAGTACTGTTGTAACATCTAATAATAGTGACACAAAAAACATATATATACTCAAAAATAAAAGGATTTTAATTAATTACGTTTTCTTGTATATGGCATTGGAGAGAACCAATCATCAAGAAGCTTGAAGTCTCTAACTACCATATAATTAAACAAAGCTTGTGGTCGTTGGTAGAGGGTAAGCTCACCACTTCCCATCCTCTCTTCTTTAGGTTGAGGTGACCCTATCCCTTTCCCTCCATTGTTTGTGGTTCTGATCACCACCCTCTTCCTATTTGCAGCTATATGTTTTTCTCTCATTAGTTCATATAAAAACTAATTTTTTGTTGTTTAAAGGAAAGAGATGGCGGGGATCTTTCCATAAAAGATTAATTGCATAGCACTTCTGTAAGTTATTGATTCATTCTTTTCTTCTTTTGATTTCCGGTTGTTTTTCCCTTTTCCTTTCATGATTACAGCAAGTTGAAACCTGGTCGTAAAATTGTTAAATCATTTTATGAGATGATGAGTATGAATCACATATATAACTTATCGATATTGCGGTTATGACGTTATCCGATTTGGCACAGGATATATATGATTGGCAGCCGATTGTAAAACTTCATCAAATTATTTGACAAGATGATTAATATTTACTACACTTGAATTTGATGGTTCTGTTTATTGTCTCACATAACAAATTTTTATGGTACAGGGTATGATTGGAACAACACAGTCAATCTTGGAACTAAGAAATTCTCTTCCTGTTGCTGGTTCTGCTTCCAATGGAATTGAAAAGGAGACTAATGATTTTAAAGTGATCGAGCAACCTATTGAACCTGTTGTTAAGTTGCCCACCACCAGAACCTTCAATCCTCAATGCAAGTTCTACTCTTTTCAGATAGTTTATTTTTTTGAAAATTATTTATGTTGATTATAGCAATTAAGCTCTGAAAAAGAGTTTAATTTTGACTCGTACAAAACAAGAGCACAGACATGCTCTTGTTTTCATCTTGCTTACATTAATTTGTGGCTCTGAATTTACGGCTCTTTGATACCACTTGTTAGAATTTAGCCAGCTATGATATCGCTTCGTAGGATATCTAGCTTTAAATTGTAGATTTAGTAAATAGCGGGGTAATGATCGAATTATCGGTAGCTGATAGAAATGAGTGAAAGATACCAAAGGAAATAAGATATTTAATAAGGAGAATTTGTTATAAGATCGATGTAGCTGCCGATGATTCTTGGATACATCGATTTCTTGTTATCAGAGCACAATTTCTCTCCAACTTACATAGAGTGGTTGTTGGGGCTTCTTATTTTCAACAACTTAGTTGTTGAAACTTGTTGGCTTACTTACTGCTTAAGACCTCATTTTCTATTTATAGACCTCATGGAAATTGTCTAGAAATAGATCCTTTTAGAGCTTCTAATCATGACATTAGATATAGAAGCTTCTAAATATAGTCACGAGCTAGAACTCTCATAGTTCGATACTTTCCATGACCATTCTTCAGAAGTTATATTTAGAGTGTTCTATAGAATTCTTGTATCTTCTAGAACACGTTAGAATATTCTAGAAAACTGTTCTCTAGAAAACTTGATAATGATATAATGCCCAAGTTGTTGTGGATTTCCAACAGAAACCTCCCCCTTAAGTGCTGCGTTTAAAGGTATTTTAGTTTTTTTAAAAGGAACTTCCTTAAAATCGATGCTTAAAAGGAGTGTATAGTGCTAATTTTTTTTAAAGGTAGTTTAGTGAAAAAGAGTGATAGTTAAGGGTATTTTAGTGTAAATTTGACCCACACAAAAATGCTGCAAGCTTTAAATATCATAAAAAGTTCTAAAACTTTATTTACATCAATTTTGTAATTTGGCATTTAGGACGGACGAATATGGAAGGCATGAATGTCGTCTAGTCAAAACTCGAGAATCAGAACAATGTTGCCTGTCGTGGATGATCCACCTCTTCCTGTCGGGAAAGAAGCCAAACAGCTGGTCCCCGCCAGGCAAAAACGAATGTCGCCGTCGCTCAGTGCCCCCGAGCGCACTATCTTGAGTCTTCTTTAAGAATGAAAATGATGTCAAAGATCATGAAACAAATTTTAATTGAAATTTGTTGGTGCAAAGATTTTGTGTTTCCCTTGTTATGGATTGTTATATGCTACAGTTTGAAGCTAATTAAATTGCTTTTTGCTTGCTTGCAGCATCTTGAATTAGTTAAACTCTGAAATTTAAAAAGAAGGTAAAAACCAAATATGGAGATTCTAATGGGCCAAAAACCAAATATCTGTTTTATTCCTCTAAATAACTGGTTGATGACCAAGACCTCCATACTTTAACTATACATTACAACACACATCTATAAACAACCCTAAAACAAATTTCAAGCATCAAATACAATCTCATAAAAAACCAATAACTCACTACCATCACCGGAAAAATTTATATAAAAAAAAATCTTAACATGTTCTTCCATCGCTCTTGCCTAACAAAGACGATGAGCTCTATGTTGTGCTATAATTCGGTTAAATAAAACAAAAGCATGTAAAAAAGGAATACGAGATGACTAGGCTCTCCGAAAATACTAGCTTTGCGACAATCTGCTACATGAAGAAATCACAAAAATAACATGTCTGATAATTCAAATCCAATAGGTCCAGTAACCAGGCATCTGTTTTTTTCTTCTAAGCAAATGGTTGTTAACCAACAGCTCAAAATATAGCATTAAACATTACAATACACACCTATAAACACCCCTCCAACAAATTTCAATCATTTGATACAATCTCATACAAACCAATAAGTACATTATTATCCCAAAAAGAAAAGAAACGAAAAGAAAGGAAAATAAAATCACTCCTGCCTACCAACAGGCAAGGAGCTCAACTCCGTTGTACTGAAGAAAGATTCATCAACCGCATAAGTGTCATCTTTTTCTTCATCCCATTTAAGCACTTCCCTTGTGTATTTAAAAGCCTCATCAACTGTTGGCCGATTCCAAGCACATGCTTGCCACACAAAAAGCTTTCGATTTGTGAGAGAAAAGTAAAGATCTTTAAATTTCATTGCGACATAAAAGAAGGCTTGTTGGGCTAGGGTTTGGTTGCTATGCGAGGTTCTCATGGGTGAGAAGTCGCTGAACCATTCGCATGTTGCCAGAGGGGAACTGTTGATTTTGTCTTCAAAGAGATCATATTTGTTGAGCACAAGCACAAATGGGGTGTCTCGAAAGCAAGGAAGCCTGATTTTTAAGAAAGAATAGTAATTAGTTCATAAAAAAAAACATAAAATTCAAACAAAAAAAAGGAGCAAGTCATCTTTAGATATTTCAGGTTAAACTGCAGAAAATATCCTTAACTTCTGGCCGTATAGAAGGAAATGCCCCTCTATTTTCAAATCTGCACTGTCCCCTATTTTAACAGCAGTTAAATATTTCAGTTAAGCTGGATTTTTATTCCCAAAATGCCCCATAGTAAGAATATTAATTGTTAGCTGTTAAATAAAACAATTACCAGGGAAAAAAAAGGAAAATTAGGGCTATTTTGATAATAAAAATCTAATTTAATGGAAAATAATTAATCGCTATGTTGGGAACAAGGTGCAGATTTTGAAAGTAGTATTTACTTATCTAAGGCCAAGAGTGAGGAGTAATTTTCCTCAATTTAGTCAAAAGATTTAACCGTATCAAGTTCTTCATTGCATTAGCATATATACATTACATTTTGGAACTTCGATTTATTTTAGGTGTGCACCATTAAAAATATTATAGTTGCTGGATAGGGTGGTAATATTTCTTCAGAATCTAGAAGGCAAACTATCATATCCCTTCACAATTTCTTCATATATACAAATTTAACTCGACAAAACTTAAAAACGTAAACTAGAACTAAATTGTCATGTATGACGGAATGGAGTGCTGTGGTAATCTCTAGACCGTGAGTCTGGTCAAATCCAAATCCAAGAAAAGTTTCGTCCCATGGTCAAAACATAAAAGATTAATTCCAAAATATGACTCAAAAAATCCTAATTGGCGTCCATGGGCTTCAGGCACCTCCTCAGCCTTAAAAGAGATCCAGAATCTAAACACCCACTCATTCACCCACCCAACAACTCCGTAGGGCCCATCGCTACCAAAATAAGGGCTTTGATTTCCTCCTACTTGGTTCCGCCTCATTGGCAGGCACAGGTGTTGTTTCTAGAATCTGCCGCCGCCAACTGGCAGGGGGAGAAGTAGAGGCAGAGGAAGAAGAGGGGAGAGAATAAGAAGGGTAGGGCCCCGGTGACGTCGCTGGCCGACGTTGCCGACGCTAGCGACCTGTGGTGCACGCCTGAAGTTTTTTTGGGGGCGGAGGCATCGGCGGATTGCGTGGTGGAGCACCACAGAGAGGGCTCATCGAGAGGTCCCCCCAACCCTCCCCCCTTCCCTTCCCTCCCAAAAGGATAAATTATTTGTTGTTATTTTTTGTGCTTAAATAGATGACTAGACTAGAGTAAAAAAAAATTATGCAGCCGACCCAATGTTTAACTAGGCAATAAAGGCATGTTTCTTTTTAACCCCAAAAAGTTTTTTAACGCTAAATTTCAGTAAACTACGATTGATTATGGATGTATTTCAGTTAACTGCCTTCAAAAAAATTGTTAACAGTAAGCTCCCTTCAAGTGCTATATTTAAGGGCTGTACAGCTGGAAGAAAAAATATTCTTTTACAACCGAAGATTAAGTAAGTTTGCTGAAATTAAAAAAAAAATTAATAGTTGAAATGAAGAAAACAGATTAAATGATATATGAGATGACTTTTTGAGAAAAGTAAAGTGGGCACCTGATTGTGGTCTCAAAAAGCTCCTTGCTTTGCATCATCTTGTGCTGAAGAGGCCTGCTATTTCCATTCACTGGGGACCCATACTGGTCATAGTCACTGAGAGCTACACAAAATATCACCACACGCACATCCTCAAACATTTCGACCCACTTGCAGCCTTCGTTCAGTCCCTTCGCACTAACCCTAATTAGCTGATATCTGATAAAAGTACGAAAGCGAAAGGAAGATCATTCACATGGTTATCGCTTACCCATTCTATAGATATATGCACTAAATATAAGGCTAAAATTACACTAAAGTACCCTTAAGTATCACTATTTTCATTAAACTACCTTAAAGTTTTTTTATTGCAGTGAGCTCTATTATAGTGCTACAATTTAGTTAACGAATGTAGCAAAAAGCAGTAAGGTAGTTTCATGAGAAAACATTTAAAGTTAAGGGTATTTATTTGTAATCTAGAACTAATATAAAGATCGATTGGATTTGGAATGTTCTTAAAGCACTGGGTCCAAAGCTCTGCTCCTGATCGTTTGTTATACCCTTGGTCCCAATTTGCAACCTAAGGGGTCATTTGAGAATATTAACCAAAGCATTACCTTTTCCCATTTTTTATTTGCACTTGGATTTTATAAACCATGGTCTTCCAGCTTGGAGGTCCGAGGATTTAGAATTTTCTTTGCCAATGGCATTTTCAAATTTAATTTTCTTGTTTTCCCTTGAATTAAAATTTGGTCAATACATGAGGCAGGCAAAATTACACTGAAATACCCTTAAATAACATTGTTCTCACTAACCAGCTTAAAGTTTTTTTTTTATTTCAAGGGGTTTTTTCTTTTGGGAAAAAGAACTCCAAAACCAAAGTTTCAAGAGTGTTGAAATTAAAAAGAAATACGGTGGTTTCGTGGAAACCAATGATAACAAAGGGTATTTTAGTATAATTTGGCCTTGGAAGTATATTGGAGGTTCTTAAATTGCCATGCTACTAAGCCAAATGAATCAGACATTACCTACCCCAAGTCACAACAACTGAAACCAATTGTGAAGTGATGAGAATTAACCTGGTAAGTGGTTGAGAATGAACGTCGGGATTGTCAGTATAAGGTTCCGACATCGGGCTGCGATCATCAAGCGAGAACTCAATGAAGGCCAATCCATTCCCTTGAGTTACCCCTTCAGCATACAATATATCTCTCTCTGAAGGTTCATACTCATTGCTAGATATTTCAATAGCCTGAAAGAACACAAATATGATTTACATTTATAATCAAATAAAATGCAACAAATTCTCCCAATGAATGTGTGTGCACATGCATGAACATATAGTTCAGTGGTATGTTGTAGCTTACAACACAACAGCTTAAACTTATGGGTCAAGCGGTTCTGGGTGTGGTAGCCGAGTACCAAGTTTCAAGAGGTCATGGGTTTAGACCTCATCAAGCCTATTTACACATATTTATTAATTTCCAAATTTATATTTCCTTTTGAAGCGAGTATTTGCGCTAAAGGTCTTTTCGCTTGGCCCAAAGGTCGATATGGGTTTGTTTGGCTTTGGAATTAAGATAACCAGAGCTTTGTAGAGTCACCTAAACTTCAGTTTCCTAACAGTTCCCCATTTGGCTTTCATTTAGAAGTTTGGATAACCGGAGTTACCAAAGGGTCAAACTTGAGATAAGCAGAAGTTGTCTAAAATCCAATCCAACCTCTGTTTTCCCAACTCCAAAAATGAAAAGAAAACACCCATGCTGGAGTTTAAATAGCTCCAAAGCCAAACCTCCTTTTAAGTGGAAATAAGGCCTTGCAAACTAGACATCACCTAATCTATACCTCCGCTTAAAATAAACTATGGTTATTCTAACAACACCAAACAGGCCCCTGAGTGTTACTACCTCCGTTTCACAATAGTCTGTCTTTCCTCTTGCACACTTATTAAGAAGAGTATAACTTTTCTAAAATCTAAATGTCACAGATGTAAAATCTCTGATTTAACCTTATGATAGTCTTCATTAATGCACTTTTAGGGCTAGTGGAACTCCATATTTAAAACGCATTCGTAATAGAAGCATAGAGTAAAACATGCTTCTTAATATTCTAAAGGAACATAATTCAAGGAGAGAAAAAAGTGCCCAAAAAAAACTAGCATTGTGAAACAGAGGGAGTATGTTATAGTTCGCACACATTGCAACAACTTAACCTTTTTGAGTTAAGTCCCCCCCACCCCTCTCAATATATACTAAAATTATTGAAAAGTTTAAAACAGATGGGTGTTAGAGATGTACCCGACTCAAGAAGTAATCAGCGACATTGGGAAGAAAATGAAGCTCGCTTCTTCTTTTGTACGTCTCTTGTATAGCATTATCTTTCCACATCTCATCAACCAAGGGAGCATATTCGCGTGTCGCGGCAGGGAAAAATGCATCTAAATCTCCCATGGCTATGATGTCTAAAAGCCAGTCTGAAAACTGCTTCAGCCTTCCATTGATGGAGTACACACATTGAGTCGAAACAGTGGTCTCACCAATGTCTTCACCTGAAGCTACTAGAAAATCAATTACTGCAGCAATACTAATGGATTCAAGAGCAGTAAAATCTCACTGTTTAAGAGTAACGCGATGTACTAAATTTTCAAACACATTTACATCAAATCATATGTACAGAAATCAGGGTTTGGTGTCAGTGTAGCATGCCCCTACATTGGAGTTGACGCGGCAACATTCTATTGGATAATACCTAATATTTAAATATTAATATAACTTTATGACATCTTTCTCATCCTAAATATTTGAACTTTATTCAATATGCAACACGCAACAAGACACTGTCACATCTGAGATTTTAGGGCCCGACTCATCTGTGAATTTGAGTTGGCAAGAAAATATCAGATATGAGAATAACAACAAGACTAATTTGAAACTTAAACACTGGAGTGACAACTGAATGTAATTTCACTATTACTGACAGAAATGTAGTGGTAATTACAAACAAATTAAGGGTTTGATCCTGAACAACAAACCCCATAACTTCTGATAAAACCTACAGAAAACTAAGTATTTTTTCAGGATCGTGTGGATAGGATATTTGAAAGGAACACAGCACCTTCAGATTCTATAGAACTAAGCACCCTTCAGAAGACTAATTAGTTTTCTTCGCTAAATTTTCATAATCGCTATTACTGTTCAATTAACCTTTGAAACTTAATACCAAACTAAGCAATATACCATGTTGAAATTAAATAATAGACTTGAACAGCTTCAAGCCAAAACAAAAAATAACTGCGCTAATGAGAGAAATAACCTTCAGTTGGATGCTGATCAAGAGAATCTATTGCTTTCGACTTAGATAAAGCTTCTTCCTCGAAGCGTTCCCGACCCTCTAATAAAATACTGAGATATTTGTACATATTACTCTGGATCATTAATTTAATATTATCAAGCTCTTCTTGGGTGAACTTATTCCCATATAAATATTTGGCCTGTTCAAAACAAAAAATGCCATCAAAGAGAAATCAGAACAATCATCATGAAAGGGAAAGAAGAAAAAGGGGAAATAAAATTGAACTAGTGTTACTTACTGCATAGACTAGATGTCTATTGGAAGGCCAATGAGGCTCATATATCATGTCAGAAGTGCATATTAGCTGCACGGCTTAATTTCGCTAAAACTATCAAAAAAACATACTTGTTTCTCACTAAACTGCGAAAAACAATGTAAATTACAACTGCCAAAAAGTTCCGTATTTACAATGTTTGTTTTCAGTAACTTATATCCATGTTTTACTAAACTAACATAATGGTGCTAACAATCTTATGGTAGTTTAGTGAAAAGCAGGCATTGTTAATATGAAACCTTTTAGTCGTTAGTTATAATTTACAAAGTATTTGGTAGTTTAGTAAAAACGGTAATATCGTTGTATGGTGAAAGTGAAAGTTTTATGGCTAATAAAGTAAAATAAATAAATGAATGAAATGGGTCTAAAGCATCACTAAAGGGCTTCCTGGCACTGACATTGCAGCACCTCAGTAGGCGTTTCCTATTTAAAGCGATGCCGCAAACAGTGAAGTCTTTATTTATTTTAAAAGGCATGTAACATGACTTTACATTAAAAAAATTTAAAAAAACTCAAGAATAAGGTATTGCTACGTATATTTCACCCTACAGTAACATTGTAGACCCCTTCTCTACTATATATAACTCGGAAGTCTATGGATATCAATTTACCCATTACCATAGCCTATAGAAAGAATTAAACCAGCAATTCAAGACCTCACCTGTTTAAAGATAGTGCTTGTCCCTGATCCCTGTGGTCCAATTAACAAAAGTTTTTGAATCCTTTTCGGCTCCAAGTAGTTTGGGACAGTTCTCGGAATATATGGAGCCTCATTTCTCAGTCCAGTTGAGTTTCCTTGAGGCACTGGCAGTGACAATAGCGAACATGCCAATCTTGTTAAAGTCTGCCTAGCAAGAAACATATAGTGCTATAAGAAAAAAGAGCTCCACATATATTCCACTAACATAAAACCAAAAATAATCAATATTCATATGTAAAGAAAACAACAGGTAATAGAAGCTATATGTACCGACTCCCAGATTTTCCCTTTAATGTTATTCTGGCCTTCCTCTTCGTAACGACCATCATCATACACCCAGAAATGAGTATCGCGTGGGCATTGCACATTTGCAAGCTGCAATTGTAAATTTCAGATAGTTAAGTGGCACAGAACATTTAACTGGTTAACTCAAATAAAACTTCATCATTGAATTACTACTCTTTCTTTAATCAATGTCTTATATTAGTTGGAATTGTTGTAGCAGACATTCCATAAATTGAAACAAGCCAAGTTAAATTGACTTCTCCTTAATAATAAAGGAAAATGTCGAAAGAATCAAGAAAATAACTAAAGAAGTATAACTAAACAACAACTATCTCCTTTTAATACAGAAGCTTTTATTGCTAAATTAATATTACAGAAAGGTATCTGAATACATCTCCTAACTCCTTTAATGTTTTAGCACGGAAATCAATCAACACGAAGCAAAAAATTATCTACAGTCCATTAGAAAAACAAATTATGAACATGTCTACCTTTAGCACTCTCAGCTCAATTCTTGTGATCTCTCTGCCATTTATGTACACTTGAGTATTTCCATTGCTCGCATTAGACGAAAGCTTCCCACTAAAATTCAAGTTTGCGCTAACAACTCTATCCGGTTTCTCCCCTTCCTGCAATACCAAAAAGAATGTTACAGTGTCACACGAAGCATAAGAAAATGGTTAATTGCACAAAACACCCCATGTAGCTTACCATGTTTAGCACTTTATCCCTCAGGTGACATATTAAGGCAAACACCCCCTCTGCCCATCTACCAAAACCCTTAAAGACATTCAAATTTAATTCTAATAGCTAAAATGATTGTCTAATTTATCTCTAGAAGTTGTTTATGTTGTTTAGCGTAGAATCTGAGTGTCTTTAGGGTTCTTGTCGATGACTGTAACACGTGTTTGCGCTAATAAATCGCTTGACGAGGCATAAGTGCTGCACTGAGTAGACTACACGGGTGTATTGGGCAATTAAAGCGGGAAAAAACATTAGCACATAATATATATTCACCTTTCCCCATAAGCCTGATTCCTTATCATACCAATACCTTCCGGGCTTTAGCTTCCGCGGTGGCAAGGGGCAACTTAGTAGTTCAGCCATCTCCTCTGGCCTCAAAGGGCATCCATTCACAACAAGTTGCTCCGGCCTCAACTGATTTGCTGGGCATTCCTTCTCTGCTTTCAAAATTTGCCTAACCTCCAATGGACCTAACAACCTCGACAAAATCCTCGAACTCTTGCCCAGCTTCGATCTTTTTGACTCATCGATTGCTCTGCCGATACATTGCACACATTTTCGCCCTTCCGGCATCGATCCCATCGCTCTAAGCACACAGTAACTACAATATCTCGAGTCACAAACCAAGCAAGACTCTTTGCTCTCCCACTTCCTTTTCCCACATCGATAGCACACTCTCTTTCGCTTCTCCTTTCTTGATACTCCAACATATTGAGGAGAAGAAGGCGTTCTATCAACATAAAGCTCTGAGCTTTTCGATTTTTCTATAGCTCCAAAAGTGACCACATTGACCCTTCTTGGTTCATTCACCGACTGGGCAGGATGCCTAGCTGGCGAGCTCTGAGCCGAGCCTGAAACAGACTCAGAATGCGAATTATCTGAAAATTCTTCATTTTGCAGAACTGAATTCACCGATTCGGGGCTCCCCAGGCCTCGAGGGCTCGAAGCGGAGGTGGGGCCTGCGAAACCTGCAATTCTAGAAACAGGGAGAGGTATAGGATCCACAACAGGTGGTGTGGAGCCAGCGGTGGACCGCTGAGACTCGGAGATTGGCTCTGCAGTTGGGATTGTGGAGTAATTGAGATCTACAGGCTCGACTTGAGGTAGGTCATGGGAGATTGGGGGTCCATCATACTCGATTGCGATCGAGTAATCAAGGTTTGCTGGGGCTTCAGGGATCAGAGTCCCAGGGGGTAGAATTCTCCTTAACATATCATCCCATGTGTCTTTCTCTAGGGTTTCTGCCATTTTGTTCACTCTTTTTCTTTCCCCTGAATATTAGGGTTTACAACATATCAAACTGAAACAGTTTGGGTTCAAATTAAGACAAAAAGAGGCAGAAAGATCTAACCTTTACTTGTTTCCCATAATTTTGAAGCAGCTCAAAAGCTCAAACCGAATCAAAATCGCAGCTTTTCAATCAAATCGATACAGTTTCGGTTCAAAGATCTAACCTTTAGACGTTTCCGATAGAATCCAGCTCCGCGAGAGTTCAAGAACGAATCAAAAACCGCGTCTTTTCTTGAGCTGTTGAATGATAAGTTTTGTTGGAAGAAGAAGAGGAAGAAGAAGTCGTGGGTTTGGCTGGTTAGAGCGCGGAAATTTCCCAGAATTGGGAGGAAAACGGGGCGGTCAAAAGATGAAAATTTAGAAAGAAATGAAATGAAATGAAAATTTTAGGACAGAGAGGGGGGAATTGAATAATGTGGGGACTCAAGAGAGAGGAGAGTCAGGAGACGGTGAATCCCAATTGGAGTGGAGCGTGCGAAAAAAAATATCCCACCGTTTTCAGATATTTTTGTCAAAAAAAAATAAAATAATAATTGATCTATTACGTAAAATCAGGACAAAATGCTTCTTTGTTTTGTTTTGTATATTCTCTTTTTGGGTTTTACCATATAAATTCGGTTAAATTGCTTAATAATATCATGTCTTTCACACTTTCTACAGAATAATACCACAATATTTTTTTTCAGCACTTCAATACCCCCAATTTTCATGCCGTCAACAAAGTGATACCTTCCGTTAGTTGACCGTTAAAATATTCCAAAGTAGATTCCCACGTGACTTGCACTTGGGCAATTTTGGACACTTGGATCTTCATATTTATTCTAGGTTCACACAAATTATTTATATTACTCGAGATTAGTTCCTCTTGTTGCTTTTCAACCTAAGGCCAATATTCCATTAACTCAATGTTTACACCGTTTACTCTCTTCCCTTCATTTAAAACCCATTTCTTTGGACAACTCAACTCTGATTTCTCGCTTTCCCCCTAAAATATGAAGCCCAAACTTCTTAGAATTCTTTATTTATTTAAAGAAGGAGTGGGATAAAACTTAGGGTTTTTGAGTTTTGGGGTTTAGAGATATGAGATGAGAGAAAAGTGAAAAAGGAATACTTCTTTAGCAAATGAGATGGATTATTTTAACCCAGAGATGGTTCGGTCATTAATTATGTAGGGTTTGGAGCTAATCAATGGATCAGTTAAATTTGGACGGAAGTAATTAACGGGAACAAATCTCAGTAACTTAATGATAATGGACCATTAAACAAAATATGAGGATTCGAGGGATTAGTATGGAATTAGTGAAGATTTAAGGGGCTTAAATCATAACAACCCTTTCCTTTTTCTTTTCAAAAAAAGAAAAAATGGAAAAAAGAATTAGGAAAAGTAATTTGAAAACTTTAAAAACCCAGAAAATCCACCTTGTCGCGGGTTTCTCTTAAAAATCTCAAAATGACGCAGATCTACATAAAATTTATAAAGATCTTTTTTGTAGATGGTTCTGAACTTGTCATAACAAGGCCTGCTTTAAAACAACAACTGAGCATTTTATTCCAAGCATATGGGATATGCTACATGAACTAACATGAGAATCATGCTGGGTCCAACACATGAATCCTCCGTCTCCACTCAGTCCTATCGAACAATATACTTTTATTGAGGCCTTTGGCAATCATATCTTTCGTATTACATCCATTCATGTTTTCTTTGGTCTCCTTTTCGCCCTTTTAACATTACCTATATTAAGAGTATACATTCATCGAACCGGTGTTTCATAGCTCTGCGTCGTACATGACCAAACCATCTTAGTCGGTTTTTCCGCATTTTCTCATCTACGGGTGTTACACCAACTTTTGCACGAATATCCTCATTTCGTACCTTATCTTTCCTAGTGTTACCACACATCCAACGAAGCATGTGGATCTCAGCTATGTGCATCTTCTATATATGATACTTTTTAGGAGCCCAGCATTCTGTGCTATATAATAAGGTAGGCCGAACATCGCTTTGATAAAACTTCCCATTCAACCTTAACAGAAAGTTATGATCGCATAAAATCCCTGTTGCGCTCCTCCATTTCAATCAACCAGCTTGGATCCTTTGATTGACATCTGTAATAACCGTTCCACCTTGTGCTTGAATCCGTATTTGAATAAATATTTTTTCTCTAAAATTTCCCCCATTTAAATCTCATCTAAATGTTCGATTTTGCCTAACTAGTTTCCTGATTAATTGAAACCTAAACTCTAATTAAACCCTAACCCTTTTCCTAATACAGACCCACACCCCGCCCAATCCCTATTACCCAAACCTAAACCCATACCCGAGCCCACTCCCTCTTCTCCTTCATCTTCTTCCTCTCTCCTCTCTATTTTTCCTCGTTCAAATCTCCCGAGTCCTCATCGCCACCATTCTCATGCCCACATCCTCGAGACCCGCTCCACGCCGACGTGGCCATCGTCCCAACTCCTTCGAGATCTCCTCCATCTCCTCCTTGTAGGCAAATTTTGCAATCAAGACAAGATTTTAAAACGAGCGGAAGTAATGAATTTCAAAAATCAAGGGAGAAAAAATATGCACACATAGAATCATGAACAAAGAATAAAACTTGCAACTAAACTAGTAAGCTAAAATTAAGAGTTTGGCGGGCTACAACCTTTGTAAAGCGTTAGCCACCTCTCTTTGGAATCCGGCTAGTCTCCACGAAATCCGGAACAAGTTTGCTCGATGATCCCATCACCGAAGATGATCCACCCTGAAATAACTCCAACACAAGCTTTAACTTCAAATTGATCTCATCAAAATGAAGCAACCTATTAATTAAATTTGCTAACAATGATTAGTAGGAGATGTAGAATAATTAGCTCACTAATTTTTCTCTTTTCTTTTCTCATTCCCCACTTGAAGAAAAATCAAGAGTAGAAGCCATGAAGATGAGATGAGAGTATGAAGAAGATATGTTTCAAGATAAGAAAAATGGCTAAAGATAATAATTCATCATTATCCAAATGAGTCATCAAAGTAAAAACATCTCAAATTCTGCAACCATCCAAAAATGCATGACTCGTTCTCTTTTCTTCCATATAATTCTCATACTCTCATCTCTAATGTATCATCATACATAACACAATATGTATATCAAAAATAAATATTAAAAAAGAGAAAAAAATAATAAAGTGAGTATGATATTAGTTAATATATAAATATCAATATATAAATTTACATTTAATTATTAAATCAACACTTGATTTAATAATATATATATATATATATATATATACCGGCTAATATCAATCAACACCCGATTAAAATACGTGTATCAATTACATGTGTTTAATCGAATTCTGCACGTATCCCTATACGCGCCCTACATCGTTTTGCATGTGTTAGGAAACCTCTGTGTGAAACTCTAAAGACTCGACAATATCCTGACAGCAGGTTAGGATCATATCCATAGCCCACAAGCACGTCAGCGGTACTAGCCGTACGTAACGGCTACCCAGTTATTGATCGAAAGAAGGTCAACGAGCAAGCTCATCTGACCCCTGCAAAGACTATGTCACGCCTCGCTTCCCGGTGTACGAGGAAGGAGACGTGGCGGGCACGCGACGTATTTACTCAGAAATAAATATGTTAAGCGTAAATAAACAATATATGAAAAGCATAAGAATGACAAGAGATATAATGTAAACAACAACTTTTATTAACATTCATCTTTATAATACAACTGATTTGAAAAGGAAATGTACAATGATAAAAGCAATGCCTAAACAGTGGCATACAAACTGGAAAGTAAGTACAAGCAAACTAGTAGTCTGGTTGTGCCTCAATCTGCTCCAAGTACTCCTGGCTGGGCTCGACCTCTTGAAGGTCCGGTCCTCATGACGAACATTCCAAGAAAAGAAATAGACAGGAATATCGTCAGCGCTCGGTAAGTCCCAAAAGAGAGAAATGAATAGTACAAATAATGTGGAAGGAAACTGTTAAGTCATACATGTATCAGTTTATTATTCTAACGTAATTGTTTGTAGCTTGGTACAGAAGGTATCGGTGTATACGAGAGGGATCCAATTATCCCGTAGACTATGGTAACATGTAAGTACAAAGCCCCGTCAAAACACACGGGACAACGGCATGAGAGTTCATGTAGGTGTCTTTTAGTGACCATCATCGTGCCATTTTTAATACATTCCATACCAATCTACCCTTTTAACCCCATAATATGTTATATAGATTATAGTTATCAGACTTGCCGAGACCATGGATACAAGTTGTTCAAGTAATCAGGTTCAGGATATAAACAAGTAGTCATGTGACCAAGTCAAGTTATAGTCATGGTTCGGTCAAGTCAAGTCATGATTGCATGTTGATATTGTTCTGGTATTCATGTTCAAGTATACATGTTAGAGTGTGAATTCATGTTTGAATTGGATTCTGGTTTGGATTGAATTCAAGTTGATTTAAACTCAGACTTGAGTCAAACACTTAGAACTGATTTGGATCCTGAATTATATTCGGGAGTTATCGGTAACTGCTGCACATGTACGGCAAGATTTGTGTCTTTTTCCAAGAAATTACCATTGATAACACCGTTAAGTTTTTCTACCTTAAATAGGCAAGCACCCACTTTTTCCAGCTCCCTGGGGCTCAAGAGAATTGATTCCGCTTAAACCTATATTTACTAAAATCCTTAACAGTGTTTTATATATAGCTCGAGGGGGTTTTATGAAAAATATTTTTATTATAGTTCAAAATAATCTCAAGAAATTATTTATATTCTTTAGGATTTCTATGGATGTGTATTTTAAGAATTGAGGTATTTTAGTGATAATTACCTTAACTTGAATAGTTCATGGTATTTTACTGTAAACTTGTCTTGTATTGATATCTTGATGAAACTTGAAATACTTTTATTTAAAAAATATAAGTTATTATATTTTGAAAATATATGGATTTTATAATATTTATATAATTATTAAAATTAATTTTATTATTAAATAGAAAATCTCGTTTTTCTTAAAAATCGTATTAAAAAGCTTTCGAGACCGAATGCTCCGTGAGGAGGTCTGCATCTCGCTCTACTAGCCAAAGAATGTGCGATAATCCACACCATTCAATAGCGGGTCCCCTTAATAGGGTTGTAGATGAAGGGTCCCGGCAGTGCCCCGGCCATCGAAACGCGGCCAAAATGCGGAACAAAAATTTCTAAACTGGCGCTACCGTTACCCGATTTACGGATCGACCTTAAACCCTAAACTAGCAAACTAACTAAGAGTTAGAATCGTTATACCGAGTTGATCCGAGTCCTTCGGTCTTCATTCCAAGCTCCTAGCGGTCCTTTGATGATGTTTGGTTGCCGATCTTCCTCCATCTCCGATGATCCACCCGAGAGAAACGGCGCAAGCTCCAATCTCGACAAACGAGGTAACCTACGCTCCAAAGTCGCTAGCGATGGAGAGTGGGGATGCATGAAAGTGTCACCATGTTATTCTCTCATCTCATGTGCTCAAGAGAGCAATGCAAGAAGAAGATGAAAGGAGTGAGGAAAACTTTGGCATGAGGCAACAAAAATGGCTAAGTTTCTTTGGTGAACTTAAGAGAGTGGGGTTTTTTGCAAGTGTAAAAAATCTTTTTCAAAATGAAATCAATCACCACCCTAATGTGGCAGCCCCCCTCTCATTCCCACCCCAAAAAAGTCTTACCAATCAATGAATAAACAAATCCAACCATAACTTGAACCATGTCCAAGACCATGCCTTTGCCACCTCAAACCCTCCACATCATTTGTTAAACAAATGAATTTCCATAAATGGAAATTCATACAAATGATGTGGCACCTTCTAGAAGCTATTCCGTAGAAAATACGGAATACTTCCCGGTATATGTATCGAAATACATATACGTGTATTCGTACAAAAATACGAATAGCCAAGAGAGAAAACGAATAGTGAACAATAATACTAGAATACGTATATACAAATACATATATAAATTATTAAATCAAAACCCGATTTAATAATCCGGCTTAATTCTAAGCCGCTAGTATTATCAACCGTCCGATTAAAGTCTGCGCAGCATGCACATGTTTAATCGGACACCTGTATGTACTAACATACGCCATGTACACCATATTGACTGAACCGTGAAAACCCTCTGTGTGGGACTCTAAAGAATCGTCAATACGCTGGCAGTAGGTTTAACCACAAGCACGTCAGCGGTACTAGCTGAACGTAACGGCTACCCAGGTATTGAGCGAAAGGGAGGCCGACGAGCAAACTCATGCAGAACCCCTACCGAGCCTAACAGTGACAATATCCGTACAGTCCGGTCTGTTCGTCTAAGAGTATCGCATATCGAGTCTAGGGGGGTGGATAAAGTCAGACCCCCCAACAACGCGATATTTAGTGTCGGTATGAAACCCATCACCACCTGAGAAACTATCGATCCTGGATCGATAATTCTCGTCCACCGTGGCCACGGATTTATGGTGATGGCCATCCATACACAACGCGGCATCAACCCCCAATATCGGGGAAGACGAATCCCCGACGATCCGATCACTGCCTCCATGTGGCTCGGGACTGTACCCAACTAAAACCTGTTTGCATGACTCCTTTGAGCCGTGGTAGGGTAGTAATCAAAGCACAGTGGGAACTCACATGAGACAAATGACGATCTCAGGTCGACAGACTAACCTGTACACATGTCACCTGAGAACTGCTATATGACAATAGGTATAATACCAACTAGCAGGTTCCCGGCGAGTCCGTCCAGTGTACTCATAACCCAATGAGCACCTGTATACTATCTTAGGTGAAAAAACTAACACCAATGGCTTGTGAGACCTAACCATCGCCCCTCGTCGGGGTCTCAATCAGTATACACTAGTCTACACTGGAGTATCGATGCCCGGTCTCGATACTCCTACGACTAGGGACATTTAAGGATGTGCTTATAGACCCCAGCTCCCACATATATGATCGCCATCATAATGCTGGCAGTCAAGCAAGAATCCTATGGGCTCTATCAACATGTATATGATGATAAAGACAAGCCAGATAGCATACTATCATCTTGAGTAAGACTGCTTTATCGGTATAGGTCCTCACTCAATCATCATAATCACAAGTTCGCGTCTATGATAATTGTCTTGAGGGCACTATAGCCAACAATCTCCCACTTGCACTTAAGGCCAATTATTGCGATGTCGCATACTCACAGTCCGTGTGATACCGAACACCTAACTTCTCTATTAATCAGTTTCGCAAAGCCTGTTTGTGAAAATGATTGCGTTCGAGAAATAGCCTCAGTGAGTGGATCCGCTCCAATGTTTCTTTCTGTATCTCTCTTAATATCAACTTCACGGAGAAAACTATCTCCCGAAATGAGCAATACTTGTCTTAGAATTTGTCTGGATATCTGATGGGAACCAGTTCACAAATGAACTCTAAATCCAGCAAACTACTTAGACTGTATCGTCCACTGAATTTAATCAGTATCCCGCGCCTTGCCTTTCCTCAGTATCCGCTTGGACCACCCGTCCAACATACTGTCCCTCAAAAGAGGGAAAACTATAACTCTGACAGTCACTCTGCCATCCAGGTCACCTTGGAAGCCTGAAATGATAACCGTCTCCCGAAGGAGGCTGTCGTAATCATTTCCCAAGAACATTCACTTATGTTCAATAACTGCTTCCCAATGTTTCTCCAGGATTGGATTAATATATCTGCTTATTGCATCTAGTGCAAAAGCAATATCTGGTGTGGTACTTGACATTTCATGATTAACTCAATTGCCTAAGCAAATGATATGTTAATCATGTAGATCCCTCTCCCTTTTAGTCTGTAAGACACCTTTAGAGAGGTTGACTCCATCACCTGCAGGTTCACCACCATGCTAGGAGTCGTCCATTCTAAAATATCTTTAGAATAATGTCAAAGTACCAAAATTGGGATACTTTCCAAATCTATATCTAAAAACATAGATCTAGTAACCAGGAAACTTGATATTATTTCTATATCCTATGTGGAGAAACAACTGTGTGACAACCAAAGTATAACCGATCGTAGTATAGGAATATCCCTTCCTATCAAGTGCATGTCATCCTAATACCTGGACATCACTCTCTACTACCTTCTTAGCAGATCCATCTCCTATTCTGATGAAGTCAAAGCCTATGACTGTCACATCAAAAAATAGATGATCTATTTCCGCTATACCTGCTTTAGTCTGTAAATAGACATAAGTTACTTGCCTACTATGCTTCCGATGCTCCCACTGACTACAACAACCCTCTGGCAGAGTCATATGCACGTGCACCTCTAAAGCTGGTTTATAATGGCGGTATACTCATCCTCCTGCTGGGTCTTATAGTCTAGAACAGCAGCAATGGCAAGTCTGGGTAAACAAGAACCTTCCTGTCACCGTCTCTGAGAAGACCGAAGTACCTCTCGGATGCCTGAGGTTACCCACCAAAATCTGCGGAGTGGCTAATGGAACGTCGAAACTAATTGAATCGTTAGGTTCTATAAAATCATCAGTGATCGTTTGTGGTTCTGGAATCACTTCCAGTTCTACCATACTCCCACTATTGTTTTTCTGAAAAAATCTATTTTATTAAAACTGTGGCGAGTCAAGAATAATATAAATATTGATCTTCCTGATGGTAGAAAACCCTCGTCAAAGCCCGGGATAATCCACAAACAGCCATTACTGAAACGTGCCTTGAGTTTATCCGGATTCTGGTTTTAAGCATCAGCCGGACAACTCCTTATACCTTAACATCGTTAAGATATAAATTGATTCTATATGTATCTAATATAGAAACAAAAGCACTAATTTAATTTGGAACCAGATTCAAAATCATACAGGTGTCTCCAGTGCATATTAACCAATTGGAAAGAGGACAATCAACATTACTCATCTAGGAGTGCATCCATATATGAGTAACCCGAAAGAGAAGCAAGTTCTCAAAACCATTACTATCAATGGAATACCAAACACAAGTATCTACATCTTCGACTTCCTCGAAGAATCCTGATACTTACAATAAATGGTTCTCTACTTTATTCTTATACCTATAACTTCTCAAAGTCCGAACCTTGCATTTCAATGAAATACATGTTTAGAATCAGAGAAGTTATGAATAAACAGAATACAGTGCAAGTACCAACCCCATTGTCCTAATAGACACTGGACAACATACAATACTTTGTATAAGTCTCCTGAGTTCAACAACTCAAACCCTATGCGTCGTAGGTTGAAAAACTGTAGTATGGTTAAGAAGAATTACACCGTTGTTGAATGCACCTTACCTAATCACCAGCTGATATAGGTAAATGTCACAGACATAATATCAAAAGGTTATATCTCACTTTATAAAATAAATGTACAGATATATCAGTTTGAAATTGGTGCATAACAACGGATATTCAAAACCAAATATTTGCCATCCGGCAAAATCCAGATGATTTCCTCAAATATCACCAATTACAACGAATTCCGATATAATGAGGATCTAATCACCCAATTCCCAATATCTTACTCCCACTCACCATCCGTAATAACATGCAGATGTGAGAAACTGATCTGGTAAATACATATCCTGGAGTTAGATTCCAATTGGGAAAAAAGTTTTCAATTAACATCGCACAGTGAAACTGAAACATGAAAATGTTTCAAAAGGGGTTAACTGGTATTCCTAGCAACACCTCTTACACTATCCTGATTCACGACAGTAACCATATACTTACCTGCCCGCACTCCAATCCCTTTATTATGTTTTTACTTATTACTTCTGTACACCTCCTTTATGCTAATTGGTTTTCTTCATTCCCTACCTTTCGGCACCGGCCTAAGGTTCGGAAGAAGACTATCCAATAAGCGTAATAGGTGTACTCTCCTAATCCTAGGAGCCCTCGCAACCTGAGAGAAGGTAAAGAGAAAAGACATCTGGATAATCCTATCCAATTTCTCTTGAACCGGAAACCATCCTCGAATCTGGAACGAATTCCTTCGAGTTCGTATGTAACTATACGATGACATATCCAATGGAAGTGGATATCCGTAGTGACACAGAGTGTTCTAGAGAAAATCAAAGTGGATGTAGGAGTGGCAGGGGTATACACGGTCATTGTCGTGAATGATGGTGATCGCAATTTCCTTTGCCATTATTCTAATCCCTTTATATGTCTTTACTTATTACCTTCTGTACACCACAGTTAAGCTTGTTGGTTTTCTTCCTTCCCTACCGTTCGGCACCTGCCTATTGTCTAGAGGAAGACTATCCAATAAGCTCAATAAGTGTACCCTCTCCTAATCCTAGGAGCCCTCGCATCTTAAGAGAAGGTAAAGGGAAAAGACAACCAAATAATCCTATTCAATCTCTCCAGAACCAGAATCCATCCTCGAAAAAATTCCTTCGAGTTCGTATGTAACTATACAATAGATTTATCCAATGGAAGTGGATGTTCGTAGTAATACGGGGTGTTCTGGAGAAATGCAAAGGTGATATAGAAGTGGCAATGATATATGCGACACCGTGACATTCCAAAAGTCAAAGTGTTTTAAAAGGATTCGGTTAACTTGGTTTCATGAGTTTTAGTCAAAGGTCGGGTCATAGTCGCAGCCAGAGAGAGAGAGAGAGAAAAGAAACACTCAGTGTGCACTCTAACCTTGATCAGAATGGTTAATCATTTTATCTAATCTGGATGGCTCCCACTGTTTCCTCGAATTCTCCTCCAAACCCAAAAGGAGAATTAGTCGGAATTACCCGAGGAGTAATCCTACTCATCAGTGGGAACCGGGATCCAACTATCATCGCATGATAACTTGATGGAAGCCACTCAAGTCACCACACTCCAGAAGGTATGCGCATGCCTGGAAAGTTTCCTGTATGTTTGAAACTCCCGATGTGTGTTTTTACCCTTAGGACCCAAGTGACCTTGACACAGTCAACAAATCAAAGAGTCCTAGTCAAGTTCAACCCGTCATTATCCAGGATTGCATTAAACCCACCCGTACGAGCCCTTGACACAGTCAACAAGGCCGCACGACTGTCCTAACCAATCGCATTAAATGCCACAAACAAGCACTACTTAGCTACCGCACACTACGCCTTGACACAGTCAACAAACGCAGCACGAATACTAAGCAATACTTGTAAGAAATGACGGAGGGCTACGGCTGGTTTTTGGCGAAAAACCTTTAACGTAGTGAACTTGATATCGTTGAAGGAATCCAAATGGTTTTTACAAATGTATAATGGCGAAAACTTTTGCTAAAGAGGTCATTTCCGGTGAAGCGATCTCGGCTCTTTCCCCGTCGAATGGGGTGCAGGATATCCTAAACTGAATACCACGATGCAAAGCAAAAATAATCGACTATAGTAAAGGTATTACGTTGACGCAAACTTTTACCCAATGGGTCACTCCCGATGAAGGGATCTCGGCCCTTGCCTCGTCGAATGAGGTGCAGGATATTCCAAAATGAATACCACGATGCAAAGCAAACATAATCGACTATAGTAAAGTTATTACGTTGACGCAAACTTTTACCCAAGGGGTCACTCCCGATGAAGGGATCTCGGCCCTTGCCTCGTCGAATGAGGTGCAAGATATTCCAAAATGAATACCACGATGCAAAGCAAAAGTGTACGTCTGTAATGTCAGTTTTTTAAAAACTTGGTTCCAACAACATCATATATATATATAGGTGTAACACCCGAGCCCAATACTACTATTTTCTGTTACTGGTTGAGCATTAGGTGGTACTCATTTCATTTATCTTGCTTGTTTGGGTCTTACTGCAAAATTTTAACTGGCTAAGTCATTTTTGCATATAACAAATTTTAACACCTAAAGTAAAATTAAAAATATCCATATTGGCCTACTCGACACCCCTAGCCGCGTGGTAGCGTCCGTGCCTCGAGTTCTCGTCCCGTTCGGTGAAACGGACAAGTTTGGACGGCTACGCGCGCGTACAGGTGTCCGACTTGGGGGCATGCTTTTTAATCATAAAACATTTCATTTTAAACTTTGGAACCCGCTTAAAATCCTATTATTTGAATTTCAAATTTTTGGACCCACTCCGGGCGCGATTTGGAAATGTTTCATTTAGCGCCAAAATCCCAAATTAATAAAATAATCAAAACTATAATATATATACTAATCTTACTGTTATTTTATAAATCCTTTAAATCTTTTTAAAATTTTCCTTTCCCACGCCCCAGCCAATCACGAGGCATGCTTAAACCTCGTGGGCCCCCTTCCTTTAGTCCCTCTCTCTCCCTCATATCTCTCTCTCTCTCTAATCTGTATCTCTCTCTCTAATCTTTATCTCTCTCTCCTCTATATATATATTACCTTCTCTCCTTCTTCAAAACCACGCGCAGAAGAAACCCACGCGAGAACCCTAGCCGCCGCCTCCTCCGTCGCCACCGGAGCCCCAGCGCCGGCGCTAGCACCGCCGGGATCCCTGCCTCCTCAACCTCGCCACCTCCTTCCTCCTTCCCCACATCCCCGTGCACCCTACGCCTAGCCGCGGCCACCTGCACCCATCGCTGCTCGCCGTCGCCGCCGCAACTCGTCGCCGACGACGCCAGCACCTTCCCCTTCGCCCCTCCTTCCGACCTCGACACCCTCCTCCTTCTCCCGTGTGCCCGGCGCCGCAACAGGGACCCAACAGCAACCCCCGCACCTTCTCTGGTTGGCCGGAAACGCCGCCGTTGACCCTCGTCGTCGTCACCTGCGTCACCGCCGACCACCTCCTCTTCACCTGCACACCAGACCCGACCACCTCCTCCCCCTCCTCACCTTCTTCCTCCTCCAGCAACCGCAGCCCTAGCCTACGCCGCAGCTTCCTCGCCGGCGCCCCATCGCCGTCGACCCCGTCGCTGTCGCAACCTTTGCAATCCCAGTAAGCTTTCCTTCACATTCCTCCTTCCTTTTCCCCTCTGGTTTGTCTTTTGGCTGTACATGGGTTTCTAAACTTTTGTCGCTGTTTTGCATCTCGCCGGAATCCGGTCGTGCCGACGACTTGACCCGACATTCCAGCGAGGTACCCAGATCCGCGTGGTCCCACTGTTCGTTGTTTGGGTTCGATCCGTGAACCATGCGTCCGTCGTGTGTTTTCCCGCCGACGCTGCGTTCCGTTTTCGTGTTCGTCGTTCCGTCGAGGCAAGTATCACTTGCTACATGCTATACTATACAATTATATATGTTTTGACTCGTAAAACCTGCAAAACTTAACTCGGAATAGTTATTTTCTCATTTGGTCGCAGTATGACATATATCATATCACGGTTAACCTAAAATTACAATTTGCCACTTAAACCCTAATAACGAAGTTTACCCGTTAACCACATTTTACTGTTTATGGATGATAGCCTTTACACCGGTAGTTCTATTACAATCAGATATGGAAGTAACGGTATTGCACTATTGTGATTAAATGAACTGCTTATTGTTGTTTAGTTTATTACTTATTTCCTGCTGTTAATCCATGTTCGATTATACATCTGTTGTGAGCACACCCACGATATTGGTACATCTTGACCTTGCTTCACATGATATATATATACCGATGCACCTGACATGGTACCCTTTACTATCGACTTGACCTGATGTACCATAACCTGACCTGTTACCTGATCTCATGCCTAATGCCGACAAACCTGACATGGAGTCCTCATGGACCATTCCTGTTGTCTATCCAGACAGACCTGACCTGTTACCTGATCCTGTGTTGGCATTAGTCCTTGACTACTGAATACCTAACCTGACACATATAATCTGGGGGTATGGGGAAATCAAAAGGGTAATCTAAAGTGTAACTTAAAAGGGTATTACTTGATCCGTGGTCCCGGGGGGTAACGGGACAGAGCCATTCGTGACTCTTACATTTCCTGATCCGTGGTCCCGGGAGGCAACGGGACAGAACCATTATTGGTTCCCATCTTCCTGATCCGTGGTCCCGGGGGGTAACGGGACATATCCTTTGAGTTACATGGAGGATTACTCGAATTGATTTCAAAGACTTTAGAATAGAAAACCCGATAGAACAGTTTAGTTACCCACTGCACACTACCCTGCACTGCTTGTTTCACACTATTGCTTTATTCTTGTTTATTTCTGCATTGCCTATTACACTGTTCATATTATATTATTGGTTGACATGACGCGCTGACGTCTGGGTTTTGCATGGCTCAGATCCTTTACCAATGTCGCTGTCCGAGCAGGAGTACTTCAGCCAGCAGGCTGAGTTGTGAGTCTTGTAGTGGCTAGTTTTATTTCCCGCATTTTATTTCCAGATGTGAGCCCGCATTATGGGACATACTTTTCTATTATTGTATTGGATCATTTGCTTCCGCATTTATTTATCGTTGACTCTTGTTATTCTGGATTTGGACATGTGTTTTAGATAGTTTTATCTTGTTCTTGATATCTCTACAGCCGTAATGTGACTGTGGATGGATACTTCCTACCCACAGGTAGCATGGTTGGCTATGTCACGTGCCCAATCTTGCGTACTCTGGGAAGCGGGACGTGACAATAGGTTTGCTTTATCATTGCATTGATAAGAATCTATGCAGTCCCATCAATTAATCACACCAGAAAAGAACGAAAATAAAATGTACGTATATGCCATCCGCATTCGCCACTGGGTCCCGTCATCACCCGTTAGGTTACTTAACTAA
The DNA here is from genome assembly GCA_030015575.1 of Agapanthus africanus. Lineage (NCBI taxonomy): Eukaryota > Viridiplantae > Streptophyta > Magnoliopsida > Asparagales > Amaryllidaceae > Agapanthus > Agapanthus africanus. Next base: position 1,009,078,126 of record CM057337.1, on the reverse strand, counting down.
CGACAGAGTGGGGACTGGGCTAGCGCGGGTGCAAAACATATACAACATCTACTAGTATATATAAATATATATAACAATCATCCCAGGCATGATATAAGCAACATCATAGAAAACATCACAGAAGTAACACATAATGGCGGATAATCTGGAGCCCCGGGTTTCACTTGAGCCACAAGTGAGACCCGACGTTCCCTGCCGTGTGGATAGCATGTGTAATGAAACTTAGACCCCTACGAGCGCGGCAAGTTACCCGCCAAAACCAGAAGTGAGGCAGCCCCCTTCAACAACGTGAATGGGCCACCCGACACTTCTCGGAATCCGGTAACTTGAGCGTCCATCCGTGGGTCATACCTATACCCCCTACGAGTGCGGCGAATAGCCCGCCAATTCTATAGTAAGGTCCCCTCCGTCCTAACGCCATGAGATGCGGACCAGTTGCCCTCTAGAATCCGGCTATTCGTGCACTCCTCCGCGGGGTAATCCTAGTACAGAAAAGAAAATAATATACAAGGGTGATATCGACCTCAGCCCGGTCATGCCCCAAAAGAATAATATACAAACTGGCAGTGACGGCAGTCCACATGTCGGACGCTCGCCCCGCAATATCAAATGTACAAATGAAATAAAACTGTACTAACATTGCACCATAGCTATCCACCACGACGATCCAACCAACATCACAACACAACACAGAACATCAACGTGAATGTCACGTTCGCAAACCCGTCTAAAGGAACATATAGCAGTTAGACGGGTTTACCGATCAAATGACATTCACGGTCGCAGATAGAAATGTATGTACTGTTAAACGCACACTTAAAATATCGATCGACTAAGTTTCAAATTGGCCCCAATAGCAAAACCAACACTTCACAGAAACCTGGGCCAAAACAGGATATTACAAAAATCAAAATTCCAAGCCAGGGGGCTACAGGAAAAATTTTGAAGCCCGTCGCCACTAAATGGCCGCGGATCCGTCGCCAATAGGGGGTAAGTGCGGCGGGTCCGCGGCGCTTTAGAGGAATCAGAAGCCCAAATTTTTTCTGTACCCCTAAAATCGCCTGCACGGATTTTTAAGCCTCTGGAAATAATTTTTTGAACACTTTTGAAAATCGACAGCAAACACAAAATGAAATCGTGATTTTGGCAATTTCCGTCGATCGATCTTTTATGCATGTTTAAACAAGCTAGTAAGGGGTTTAAAGGGTGGCTCTGATACCATGAAGGTTCCCGGCAGTGCCCCGGCCATCAAAACGTGGCCAAAATGCGGAACAAAAATTTCTAAACTGGCGCTACCGTTATCCGATTTACGGATCGACCTTAAACCCTAAACTAGCAAACTAACTAAGAGTTAGAATCGTTATATCGAGTTGATCCGAGTCCTTCGGTCTTCATTCCAAGCTCCTAGCGGTCCTTTGATGATGTTTGGTTGCCGGTCTTCCTCCATCTCCGATGATCTACCCGAAGGAAACGGCGCAAGCTCCAACCTCGACAAACGAGGTAACCTACGCTCCAAAGTCGCTAGCGATGGAGAGTGGGGGTGCATGAAAGTGTCACTATGTTATTCTCTCATCTCATGTGCTCAAGAGAGCAATGTAAGAAGAAGATGAATGGAGTGAGGAAAACTTTGGCATGAGGCAACAAAAATGGCTAAGTTTCTTTGGTGAACTTGAGAGAGTGGGGGTTTTTTGCAAGTGTAAAAAATCTTTTTCAAAATGAAATCAATCACCACCCTAATGTGGCCGGCCCCCCTCTCATTCCCACCAAAAAAAAGTCTTACCAATCAATGAATAAACAAATCGAACCATAACTTGAACCATGTCCAAGACCATGCCTTTGCCACCTCACACCCTCCACATCATTTGTTAAACAAATGAATTTCCATAAATGGAAATTCATACAAATGATGTGGCACCTTCTAGAAGCTATTCCGTAGAAAATACGGAATACTTCCCGGTATATGTATCGAAATACATATCCGCGTATTCGTACAAAAATACGAATAGCCAAGAGAGAAAACGAGTAGTGAACAATAATACTAGAATACGTATATACAAATACATATATAAATTATTAAATCAAAACCCGATTTAATAATCCGGCTTAATTCTAAGCCGCTAGTATTATCAACCGTCCGATTAAAGTCTGCGCAACATGCACATATTTAATCGGACACCTGTATGTACCAACATACGCCATGTACACCATATTGCCTGAACCGTGAAAACCCTCTGTGTGAGACTCTAAAGACTCGTCAATACGCTGGCAGTGGGTTTAACCACAAGCATGTCAGCGGCACTAGCTGTACGTAACGGCTATCCAGGTATTAAGCGAAAGGGAGGCCGACTAGCAAACTCATGCATAACCCCTACTGAGCCTGACAGTGACAATATCCGTACAGTCCGGTCTGTTCTTCTAAGAGTATCACATATCGAGTCTAGGGGGTGGATAAAGTCAGACCCCCAACAACGCGATATTTAGTGTCGGTATGAAACCCATCACCACCTGAGAAACTATCGATCCTGGATCGATAATTCTCGTCCACCATGGCCACGGATTTATAGTGATGGCCATCCGTACACAACGCGACATCAACCCCCAATACCGGGGAAGACGAATCCCCGACGATCTGATCACTGCCTCCATGTGGCTCGGGACTGTACCCAACTAAAACCTATTTGCACGACTCATTTGAACCGTGGTAGGGTAGTAATCAAAGCACAGTGGGAACTCACACGAGACAAATGACGATCTCAGGTAGACAGACTAACCTGTACACATGTCACCTGGGAACTGCTATCTGACAATAGGTATAATCTAACAGGTTCCCGGCGAGTCCGTCCAGTGTACTCATAACCCAATGAGCACATGTATACTATCTTAGGTGAACAAACTAACACCAATGGCTTGTGAGACCTAACCACCGCCCCTCGTCGGGGTCTCGATCAGTATACACTAGTCTACACTGGAGTATCGATGCCCGGTCTCGATACTCCTACGACTAGGGACATTTAAAGATGTGCTTATAGACCCCAGCTCCCACATATATGATCGCCATCATAATGCTGGCAGTCAAGCAAGAATCCTATGGGCTCTATCAACATGTATATGATGATAAAGACAAGCCGGATAGCATACTATCATCTTGAGTAAGACTGCTTTATCGGTATAGGTCCTTACTCAATCATCATAATCACAAGTCCGCGTCTATGATAATTGCCTTGAGGGCACTATAGCCAACAGTAGAGGCACAATCGCAAAGGGATTTTAAATACATTCTAAAGAAAACCGTTTTTTATAGTACATGGTATTTTAATGAAATATTGTATTCGCCACAAAAAAGGTTCAAAGAGAATCGTGCTATGGAATCATGTGTGTTTGTAAGGGGTAGGTCATTGCCCCGTGAGGTTTTCTAAAGGTATGTTCAAACAAATGAATAAAAATGACGTATATAAAGTTCATGGTATTTTCATGTAAAAGTTAGATTATAGTTATTTAGCATGATGTCTTTGAGTGAAAGTTGTTCTAAACATTAGTTTTATGGTTATAAACATAGGGTAAGAATTTGGATGAAAGATATGAAAGAAAATAGTGAAAATTTTAGGGTTTAGAATAAAAGTTCGGTGTTAACTCCGCTTACCGACATGTTTGGAAAAAAAGTTTTTAGAGAAAGAGAAAAAGGATGGGAAGGGACTTACTAGCTAGTAATCCTAAGGAAAGGTAGACGAGAGAGTGTTGATCTTCTTGGCGTCGCGGGGTCGCCAGAAAAGCCTCGATTCCTCGCCGAAAGTTGGTCGTTGGCTAACTCCTTTTCTACTCCACTTGTACTTGAGAAAATTTAAGGGTTTTGGCTAGGATTTTTAGAATGAGGAAGGGCTAGGGCATGGGATAGTATTTATAGTGTGGAATTAGGGTTTTGGAATTAAAAGAGTGAATTAAAATGCATTAAAATATGATAAATTGGGGAATTGAGGGGTCTCTGTTTGATTGCAGAGTAATCAAACAGTGCAGGGGTAATGGGGGTAGGGGAAACGACAAGTATGCAAAGCACGGACACTTTTTCCCACGGGGGGACGCCGTCCCTAGGTTTGATCTCGCTGGTCGAATAGTAAGGTTAGGTAGGTAGATTGATGCCACGTGTTCACCTCGCTGTTAATTCCTTTATGCACATGTTTATTTTCTCCGACTTTTCATTTTTATGTGCAGTGCACGTGTAAACTTTTGGGCCTCCAAAAAGTTTAAAAGAAAAATAAAAAAAATATAATGTGTCTAATACGGTTCGAACACATGGGTTACGTCACAGCAGTGCAAGGCTTTACGAGTAAGCTACAAGTTGTTTCTTACCGTTCTTAAAAAAAATTAATTTTTAAAGTGTACTCAGGCTTGTAAACTCCTTTCTATACATTATATTGAAAAAATTTCGTACAGCAAATTCAGCGTCGTTACATTCTACCCTCCTTATAAAAATTTTGTCCTCAAAATTTACAATTACAAAAGGACTAGTTTACAAATAAGAAAGGGTATCTTGCACGCATATCATCTTCTCGTTTCCACGTTGATTCTCCTGGTGAATCTTTTATCCACATCACTCAGACCAAGTTTACTTCCTTATTCCGCAGTGTCTTCACTTTTCTATCCAGGATCTCAACGAGTTATTGCTCAAAAGTCAGGTCAGTTTGTACAGTGAGCTTGGAGTGATTAAGAATATGGCTGGGGTTGCTCACAGAGCTTCGGAGCTGTGATATGTGGAACATGTTGTGCACTCCTTCCAATGAGGGTGGTAGTGCCAAACAGTATGCTACTTCTCCGACTTGTTCGAGAATGTCGAACGGTCCTATATATCTCGGACTGAGCTTACCCCTCTTGCCATAGCGGATTACTCCTCGGTTTGGAGAGATCTTCATAAAAACATGGTCTCCAGATTGGAACTCCAGGTGTCGACGCTTTGCATCAGCCCAGTGCTTCTGTCGGTCTTGGTCTATGCGCATTCTTTCCCTGATCGCGGGAACTACGTCTACAGTTGCTGTCATGCCCCGCTTCCCGGTGTACGGGTGGGGACGCGGTGAGGCCCGCTACGTATTTACTCAGAAGTAAACACTTTAAGCGTATCTAAGTAATATAAAATAAATGTACACAAGAAAAATGATAATAGATGTAATTTAACAACTGTTCCCACCAAAAATTTCTGCGCAAAAGAGCCCAAGGTATCAAATGGTAGCGATACATTTAAGAAAATGTGAACCGGTATTTTCTGGGCTATATTTTGACAAACTCCCGAAGTAGAAACAACTAAATTCTGATGGTATCGAAAGCTTCTCGAAAAAACCTTCGATTTGATATATTATGGGCCTCATAATTCATCCGGGATCAAAAGTTATGAGCAGATGTGCTATGCACGTGTAATCTAAGGAAGAAAATGCGAACCAGTATTTTCCGCGCTGTATTTTGACAAACTCCCGAATGAAAAACAGCTAAATTTTGATGGTATTGAAAGTGTCTCAAAAAATCCTTCGATTTGATATATTATGGGCCTCATAATTCATCCGGGATCAAAAGTTATGAGCAAATGTGCTACGCACGTGTAATCTAAAGTAATGCTCTACTACTTGGGAGATGCATTTTTAGTCCCATATCGGGAAAAAGAGAGATCTCTTCTCTACCACTCCCATATAAATAAGAGGGGATACCTCTTAGAAAAGGTAGAATTCAATTCTCAAAGGAGCTTAGTTCTCCATAGAATCTTGCTCCAAGTTAGGGATATAGCTGCCCCCCATAATGCGCAAGCGTCATGTGCGCCACGTGCAATGCACGTGCGCCCGCCCCATGCACTCCACGTGCAATGCACGTGAGCTAAACACGTGCAACGCACGTGGGAGAATTCAATTCTCAAAGGAGCTTAGTTCTCCAAGTTAGGGCCATGGTTGCCTCCCAAAATGCGCATATGCGCAAGCGCCACGTGCAATGCACGTGCGCCCGCCACATGCGCGCCTCATGCAACGCACGTGAGCCAAGTACGTGCAACGCACGTGGGAGAATTCAATTCTCAAAGGAGCTTAGTTCTCCAAGTTAGGGCCTTAGCTTCCCCTCCATAATGTGCATATGCGCAACGCACGTGCGCACCACGTGCAACGCACGTGCGTGAACGCAAAGAAGCCTTTTTCAGCAGTTAGGAGTTTAAGCTTCAACATATTCTTCCTCCTGATAAGTGGGACATGGTTCAAAGGGTACATCCTTCCACACCTTCGATATATGGCGCTGTAATCCTTCAGCGTCGTCGGAGAGGTGGTGGGTCCCAACGACCAATGATCTCTCTTTCCAAAGAGGGAGGAACCCCCCATAAACTTCAAGTTCAAAAAGAGAGATACAGACCAATGATCTCTCTTTCCAAAGAGGGAGGAACCCCCCATAAACTTCAAGTTCAAAAAAAGAGATACTTCAAGTTCAAAAAGAGAGATACAGACCAATGATCTCTCTTTCCAAAGAGAGAGGAACCCCCCATAAACTTCAAGTTCAAAAAGAGAGATACTTCAAGTTCAAAAAGAGAGATACAGAGGGAGAGGGGAAGAAAAAGAGAGAGATAATTTAATTCTCTAAAGAAGGGGAACCCCTCCCAAAAGCTCCCATAAAAAAGAATTTAATTCTCAAACCAAGAGTTTAACTTTTCTAAAAGAACTTAGTTCTTACTCTGGTTAAGATCTGCAGAAGCGGATCTCCCCACAAGTTGAGAATTTAATTCTCATCGGGGAGATTCTGTCGTGCAGATCCAAAACCTATGGGTAAGAACTGAATCCAAAAGAGTTTAACTCTTACAAAACGTATGGGAATTTAATTCCTCTGAAACTAGGGTTTAACCCTTTAAAAAGAATTTAATCTCTGCAAAGAACAAAAGGAGAACTTGATTCCTCGGAACCATAGAAGAACAGCCTGATGATTCATTAGCGTTCAAACGCTACGTAACAGATCACGTGTTCCCACGTGAGCACCTATGAGGAGCAAAAAGGAAAGACTGAGATCTAGGCACGTGACCCAACGTGACCCCTGAACAAGCCCTTCAGAAGAAAATGGGGGAATAAACCCAAAGCAGTTTCTAGTTTAGGGCGCCTTACGTGACATCACGTGACCCTTTAATAGTGCTTAGCACTTTTCAAAAGAGAATAAAACAGAGGCAACTTTCAGTCTTTGGGGACGCCTCACGTGATCCCACGTGACCCAATAGTGCTCAACACTTAGAAAAGAAAAAGAGAACAAATTCAAAGAAGCTGTTCCCTTACTTCAAATGCTTCACGTGACCTCACGTGAGCGCCTCAAACTTTCAGTATTTAGCACTACTTCAAACGCCTCACGTGACCTCACGTGAGCGCTTCAAATCTTCAGTGTTTAACACTATTTCAAACACCTCACGTGACCCCACGTGAGCGCTTCATATCTTCAGTGTTTAACACTACTTCAAACGCCTCACGTGGCCTTACGCGAGCGCTTCAAATCTTCAGTGGTTTAACACTATTTCAAATGCCTCATGTGACCCTACGTGAGCGCTTCATATCTTCAGTGTTTAACACTACTTCAAACGCCTCACGTGACCTCACGTGAGTGCTTCAAATCTTCAGTGTTTAACACTATTTCAAACACCTCACGTGACCCCACGTGAGCGCTTCATATCTTCAGTGTTTAACACTACTTCAAAACGCATCACGTGACCTCACGTGAGCACTTCAAATCTTCAGTGCTTAGACAACACTTTAAGACCTCACGTGGGAGCACGTGAGTGCCGAACATAGGATAGTGTTTAACATTATGATAGGCCAATCTTAGCCCAAGTTAGCTAAGTCTCCCAAAGCCAAAACCTTGACCGAGCCCTGATTATGTTCAGGTCTTTCAAAATTGATCTCAGATGGCATTCAAAGTAATGTTCATCCCATTACTTCTCAATCTGGCATTTGGTTTAAGGGTACATCTCTTCACACCTCTGATACATGTCGTTGTAATTCTTCAACGTCTTCAGAGAGGTGGTGGGTCCCAATAACCGATAACTTTTGGTGCATCCCCAAACGGTTGAACCAAAACCAGACAGACTATGACGTCTTTAAACTGGACTATGATGTCCTTAAACTTGATGGACTGTGGGGTCCTTAAACTCATGGACTATGATGTCCTTAAACTTTACGGACCGTGGGGTCCTTAAACTCATGGACTATGATGTCCTTAAACTTTACAGACTATGATGTCTCTAAACTACCATGGACTGTGAGGTCCTTAAACTCATAGACTATGATGTCTTTAAACTGTATGGACTATGACGTCCTTAAATTTTATGGACTGTGAGGTCCTTAAACTCATGGACTATGACGTCCTTAAATTTTATGGACTGTGAGGTCCTTAAACTCATGGACTATGATGTCCTTAAACTTTACAGACTATGATGTCTCTAAACTACCATGGACTGTAAGGTCCTTAATCTCATAGACTATGATGTCTTTAAACTTTACAGACTATGACGTCTTTAAACTGGACTGCAATGTTCCTAAACTAAACAATAGAGCCCAAATGCTCTTTTGTTGGATCTAAATGATCCTGTTAAGTAGATCTTAATCTAAAATTAGACTAACGTATCCTTAACAAACATTTAAGTTGATCTTAATGTCAAACGAGATTAATGACCCTTAAATCAATCCAACTACAGATCCCCCAACCAATATTGGTTCAAGGGTACATCTCTTCACTCCTTTGATATTTGTCGTTGTAATCTTTCAACGTCTTCAAAGAGGCGACGGGTCCCGACAACCAGACATTCCATGGACTGTGGGGTCCTTAAACTCATGGACCATGATGTCCTTAAACTTTATGGACTGTGAGGTCCTTAAACTCATAGACTATGACGTCTTTAAACTTTACAGACTATGATATCTTTAAACTGGACTGCAAAGTCCCTAAACTAAAACAATAGAGCCCAAATGCTATTTTGTTGGATCTAAATGATCCTGTTAAGTAGATCTTAATCTAAAATTAGACTAACGTATCCTTAACAAAAGTTTAAGTTGATCTTAGTCTCAAATGAGATTAACGATCCTTAAACCAACCCAAACCCAAATCTAAGAAAATACGGATTTGGACTAATCCCCGTTCTACGGGCGACAACATAAATTAGTCTCCGTATACAATCCACGGGCAACCAAAAACAAAACAAACACCCACGACACGAAGTGACCATCTGGAGAAGGAGAAAGTGGTTACCGCGATGCGGTAGCGTAATTAACTGCAGGGGCTTGCGCCTGCAGGGAAGAGCGTCCCCACAATCAAAACTTCCTCACAATGAGGGGGAATCTGACGAAGTCTGCTATATCGGCCGCATCCGTCTAAACCTTCGATACACGGTGCCATAAATCAACTTGGCATCTTCGGAGAGGCGGACGGATAGTACCAAATAGCATCTGCCCCCAAAATTCAGGCCCGACGTCCCAACATCCCGGTCGTGTCTTTCGACGGAGAACAACAACATTTGTGTATTAACAATTCTTTACAAGTACAATTGGAAATGTAAATACATGAATAGAAAGTGTTGGGGTAAAAATTTACACCCCGGTTGACCAAGTCAAAATCAAAGTCAACCCCAAGCCAGGTGGGCCCAAGTCCAGGTCAAGCGGGCCCATGCCCAAGTCGAGCCCGCAGCCAGCCTCCCCATGCCAACAACAAAATCATGTAATAAATAATTTTTATGTAATTGTTTATGCATGAATGTAAACAAAATGGGCATAAAGACGATATTTTGTAAGCCCATGGCTTATGTGCAAAAATGAAATGGCACATGAGCCATCGGATGGCTAAAATGCCATTTTTGTAAAGCCCAAGGGGCTATATATAAATATGTAAGCCTATATAAGGCAACATGATGATGAATAAAGCATACACTTTTTCATTCCCCCAAAAACTAGGGTTCTTTGTGCCTCCTTCTTCTTCTCCAAGGTTCTAAACCTTCTCATTTCTTTTAAATTAAATCAAGAGTTTTACTCTTTCTTTTCCAAAACTAAGTAGCTTTCCACCACAAAACCCACAAAGGGGAACTCAGATCTCCCATCAGATCTCAAAAAGGAGTGATTTTTAAAATCTCCTACTTCTTGATCTTCAAGATCCGGCCAAACAACAGGAGGAAGAAGAAGAACCCCCCTTCATCAGCCTCAAAACATCCTAGGAGTTTAACTCCATACATATATACATAATAAATATTTCCTTTCTGAAGCATAGCTTCTGTTTCTTAGGCTAAAAGCCTCCTTTTCTCGCCGGCGCTCAAGCGCAGAGCGCCCGCGTGCCGACACGTGGCGCGCTTGCGCTCAAGCGCCCAAGGTGCTGCCCCACGAATCCTTTGGATGTCTTTTCCCCTTTTATATATATACATGTATATCTATACATATGTATACATATGTACATACACACATACTCCACGACACTGTCACTGTTAGAAAAAAATTTCTAACGGGGCGCTGCCCCGCACCCCGCAAGGGGGCTGCGGCCCCCTTGACCCCCAGCCCGCTATCCGGGTAGCGGGACCCCCGTAAAAACTCTGCGTGGCTCCCAATATATCCAAAACCCCCCTTTCAAAACACAACACACGCACACTGCATATTGAGTTCGCATGACCAGTTTAACCCGTCAATCGGAGGTTCCCTCGCTCCAAAGACGAGGGGTAATTAACGACAGCTTAGTCCGCGGCTGCCGGAGATTCGGATCCCCACAATCAATAAACCCCGACCTACCCTAGGCAGGGGGAATCTGTAGTATACGCTTGACAAGCGCGCGCGTATTCCCATCTCAATGGGGTGACGAAAAACACCCTACAGATTCTGGCACGCCCGGTGGGACTAATCTCTCCTCCCATATTTCGGGTTAAGCGTTCATGCGAACTCAATCAATATACATACCTGTATTTATACTAAAAATAATGCTTTTTCATGCAGATTTTCAAGCAATCACCTTCCGACGATGTCTTCGATGATGAACTCAGCTCCCGTCTCCAACACGATGAGGATAGACTCTAGGACGGTCCTTCCGGCCAGTCTCGGGCGACAATGGGAGGAGCCGCTGCTACCATTCGACTCTATCATGTTCATGCCAGTTGGCGCCATCCCAGCTCCTTAAGCCCCGGTGGCAGACAGACCGGTCTCGAAAGGAAAGAGACCAAATGTGGTGATCTCAAGGACGCCCCAACCCAAACGCAAGCCGGTGTCTGAACGACTTTCCTTGGCCCCAGCTGGGGGCAGGGCCATCAACACCAACAAAGCTACAACGCGTCCCGAGCAAGCTCCAGCGGTGCCCTTGACCACTGCTCGATCGGGTGTCTTCTCGAAGCTCCCCGCCAGTGAGAAAGAGACGACTGGATATGAGGTCCACACTGTCTACATGGTGGGCACGCGCAGCAAGAGCAAGGATGGGGCCACTACATCCCAAATCCAATCTGGCTTGAATGTGGTGGCCGCTTCCCAAGAACAGCCGCCTCTGCTGGGTGATGAAGACCCTCTCGATGAGGATGATGGGCAGAAAGACCCTTCGATCCATGAGGAGTCGGGCTCGGAAAGCGAAGAAGAGCCGACTTTCCGCCCCAGAACCGCGGAGCAAGAGCTGCTTCAAGAGCTCCGAAAGCAGCTCAGAAACAAAGACAAGGAGATGGCCAAGCTCTACTCAAAAATTGACGACTTGACAAATGTCGTCCTACAGCTCACGGCCCAACTTGCCTCTCAGCCGCCCAATCAAGCGGAGGGCTCTGCTCGTGAACCGGGAAGTGGTGTCCCAAAGCAGTCGACACCTATTCCCTCAAATCCAAAAGTGGGCGAACTACATGAAAATCAGTCGCATCCTATCTCGGGAAATGTCTTGGCTACTGATGACAGTAGCCCGCTAACTCAAGATCAAATCATGGATTTGGTTACCGACAAAGTCAAAACCTTGGTAGCCAAAGCCGAAGCGCAAAAAGATATCAGCAGTAGTGGGAGACCATATCCTGCTCAGTATGATCTGGTAGAATTTCCTAGCGGCTATGTCATCCCCAAATTCGGAAGATTCGACGGGACGGGAAATGCGAATCAGCACATCGCCCACTTCAAATCCTCATGCGGGAATACTGGGGGCAATGATGCGCTTCTCCTCCGCCAGTTTGTTAATAGCCTGACTGATATTGCTTTCGACTGGTATGCGAGCATACCGGATGGCTCCGTCACAACTTTTGTCCAAATGGAGTCTCTGTTTCGGCAGAGGTGCATGAGCGTCAGCGATAAGATTACCATTGCCGAGCTCGTAAGGACCAAGCCCAAGAGCGACGAAAGCAGCACGGATTTTATAACCCGATGGCGTAATCTCTCCGTCAAATGCGAACCGCCGATAGAGCAGGACCAATCTGTCAGTCTCCTTGTCGGAAATCTCAACAACTGGATGGTCCCATTTCTATGTACCGCGGGTCTCAAAATATTCCAAGAGCTGACCAAAAAGGTCCAAACGTTGGAACGCTCAAAGCCCGAGTCCGCTCAGGATCTTCAGTTCACAAACAGACCGAAACCTTGGAGGGACAACAACCGAAAAGGCGGAAGTTCTAACATCACCGATTCTCCAAATAAGCAGAGAACGGGCGGAGCAAAAACTGACCAGTCTCGAGAGCCAACTTTGGAGGAAAGAAGAAATAAGGTCTACTCATTCCGAAGGGACAAGGTCCACAAAAATTTTAAAGATGCTCTGAAGAATGGCCTGCGGCTACCAGAACCGAAAAGGCTAAGTGAAGCGAACAAGACTGATCATTCCAACTTTTGCCCATACCACCGAGTGCTGGGGCACACTATTGAAGACTGTTGCATCTTCAAGGATTGGGTCGAGAAACAATACAAGGCGGGAGAAATATCATTGTCCCCTGGCGTGTTAACAAACAACCAAGCTGCGACCGCCAATTTCGTACACACGGGGACCGAAGTCCTTCAGGGACCTGATTCTCTCAAACACCCTCCTTTCTCTGGGAACAATCGACCACCACGTCATTAAACTGGAAACAGTCGACCTCTAAGTCGTTAAACTGGGAATGTAAAAAAAATGTAAATAAAAAAAATGTGTGTAAATAAAAAAAAAAGCCGAAATGATGGGGCAACTCGCAATAAAAATCAGCGAGTAAAATAAAGATGAAATAAAAGCCGAAATGATGGGGCAACCGCGAATAAAAGCCGAAATGATAGGGCAATCGCGACCTTCGCGATAAGAAAAGCTGAAATGATAGAGCAATTGCGGTAAAAAAAAAAAAAAAAACAAGGGCGGATGATGAGTTGCTCCCGGTATTATTCCAGTGCAGCAATGCAGACGCCAACAAAAATCCGATTTTCCAAAATTCCCCCGGCCCTACGGTTAGTCCCCAAATTGACTACCGTATACAATCCACGGGCTCAAATAATTCTCATCATACTCATTCCCCATTGTAATTACCAGTTATGCGGCTGGTCTCCGCCCTTGGAATTACGCTCCATTGAGAAGACCCACTCATGTGTCCTCACGATACATTAGGAGAACAAACCTTTGTGGGATCCTTACGACTCACCAAGGAAAAACACACTTAAGAGTCCTCACGACTCTTAAGGAGAAAATACACCTGCGGGATCCTTACGACTCGTAGGGAGAAAATGCTTTTATGGGACCCTCACGGCCCATAAAATTGAAAAGTCTTAGGTGATTGGGATCTAAACCTGTCTCCTAAGCCATCGCTCCCCAATCCCCAAGAGGCGAATGATGAGTCACTCCTGGTACCATATTCCAGTGCAGCGATGCAAACGCCAACCAAATTCCAAACTTAAATCCCAAGTGGCGAATGATGAGTCGCTCCTGGTACCATATTCCAGTGTAGCGATGCAGACGCCAACCAAATTCTAAATCCCATGCCCCAACGGCGAATGATGAGTCGCTCCTGGTACCATATTCCAGTGTAGCGATGCAGACGCCAACCAAATTCCAAATCCTATATCCCAAGTGGCGAATGATGAGTCGCTCCTGGTACCATATTCCAGTGCAGCGATGCAGACGCCAACAAAGTCTCGAAATTTTTATGGCCCAACGGTCTGGATCATACATCCTGCAAAACCGTATACAATCCACGGGCGTAAAACAATCCCAATCTCTCCCGAGTCCTACCGGTGAGACCACATTCAAAGTCCCACCAAAAATAATAAAATAAAAATTAAAAATTAAAAAAAAGGGTATGTCCACAAGCAAAATGGGCACGGATGAAAACCCGAAAGGGCTCCGTGAGTAAAAACAGCAGGACTGCCGGTGAGTTTGTGAAAACCCGAAAGGGCGCAAACTCGTGAAAAAGAGATGAAATGCACTCACAAAGTCCTCTCGACTTTGTGAAGAGAAAATCCCCGCGTGAGATCCTTACGACTTACAAAAGAGCAACACACTTAGGAGTCCCCACGACTCCTAAGGAGAAAATACACCTACGGGATCCTTACGACCCGTAGGGAGAAAATGCTTTGTGAGACCCTTACGGCTCACAAAATTGAAAAGTCTTAGGTGATAGGGACCTAAAACCTGTCTCCTAAGCCATCGCTTCCTGATAAACAAGCGCAAATGATGATTCGCTCCTGGTACCATATTCCAGTGCAGCGATACTGATGCCAAACGAAAAAAAAACAAATCCAAATCCTCCCGGGGCAAATGATGAGTTGCTCCTGGCATTACTCCAGTGCAGCAATGCAGATGCCGACAAAAATACCAATCCTAAAATTCTCTCATGACAAATGATGATTCGCTCCTGGTACCATATTCCAGTGTAGCGATGCCGATGTCGACTCAAATCAAACCAACCAATTCCACCAGCGACACTCTGCATCGGGGAAACGTCCAACACAGACACTCCGCATCAGGGAAACGTCCGACAACGACACTCCGTGCCGGGGAAACGTCAAGCAGACACTCCGTACCGGGGACACGTCAACTAGCGACACTCCGCATCGGGGAAACGTCCAACACAGACACTCCATACCGGGGAAACGTCCAACAACAGGCACTCCGTCTCGGGGAAATGTCAACAGCAGACACTCTGTCTCGGGGAAACGTCAATCAGCGACACTCCGCATCGGGGAAACGTTCAACAGCAGACACTCTGTACCGGGGAAACGTCAACCAGCGACACTCCGCATCGGGGAAACGTCCAACAGCCGACACTCCGTACCGGGGAAACGTCCAACAGCAGACACTCTGCATCGGGGAAACGTCCAACAGCAGACACTCCGTCTCGGGGACACGTCAACCAGCGACACTCTACATCGGGGAAACGTCCAACACAGACACTCCGCATCAGGGAAACGTCCGACAGCGACACTCCGTGCCGGGGAAACGTCAAGCAGACACTCCGTACCGGGGACACGTCAACCAGCGACACTCTGCATCGGGGAAACGTCCAACACAGACACTCCACATCAGGGAAACGTCCGACACCGATACTCCGCCTCGGGGAAACGTAAAGCAGACACTCCGTGCCGGGGGCACATTGACAACAGACACTCCGTCTCGGGGACATGTCAACCAGTCGATACTCTGCCTCGGGGAAACGTTAAGCAGACACTCCGTGCTGGGGGCACATCGACAACAGACATTCCGCATCGGGGAAACGTCCAACACAGACACTCCGTATCGGGGAAACGTCCAACACAGACACTCCGTACCGGGGAAACGTCCAACAGCAGACACTCCGTCTCGGGGAAAAGTCAACCACCGACACTCCGTGCCGGGGAAAAGTCGACCAGCGACACTCCGCGCCGGGGCAAAGTCGATCAGCGACACTCCGCGCCGGGGAAAAGTCAATCAGCGACACTCCGTGCCGGGGACACGTCAACAAGCGACACTGCGTCTCGGGGATATGTCAACCGGCAGACACTCCGTGCCGGGGACACGTCGACCAGCGACACTCCGTCTCGGGGAAACGTCAAGCAGACACTCCGTCTCGGGGACACTTCAACCAGCCGATACTCCGCCTCGGAGAAACGTCGACCAGCGACACTCCGCACCACGGGCACGTCAACGAAATCACTCCGGGCTAGGGAAACGTCTACCACAGACACTCTATCTCGGAGACGCGTCAAGCGCCGACCGTTCATGTCGTAAAAAGGGCAGTGCATCCCGAAAAAGTGGGAACCAAAGCAAGTCGCCTCCACGCAAAAGAAGATCTATCAATTTCATACACACGACCCACATATGCTGTGTGCATTTATTGATGGGGGGCAATTTTTTGGGGTAAAAATTTACACCCCGGTTGACCAAGTCAAAATCAAAGTCAACCCCAAGCCAGGTGGGCCCAAGCCCAGGTCAAGCGGGCCCATGCCCAAGTCGAGCCCGCAGCCAGCCTCCCCATGCCAACAACAAAATCATGTAATAAATAATTTTTATGTAATTGTTTATGCATGAATGTAAACAAAATGGGCATAAAGCCGATATTTTGTAAGCCCATGGCTTATGTGCAAAAATGAAATGGCACATGAGCCATGGGATGGCTAAAATGCCATTTTTGTAAAGCCCAAGGGGCTATATGTAAATATGTAAGCCTATATAAGGCAACATGATGATGAATAAAGCATACACTTTTTCATTCTCCCAAAAACTAGGGTTCTTTGTGCCTCCTTCTCCTTCTCCAAGGTTCTAAACCTTCTCATTTCTTTTAAATTAAATCAAGAGTTTTACTCTTTCTTTTCCAAAACTAAGTAGCTTTCCACCGCAAAACCCACAATGGGGAACTCAGATCTCCCATCAGATCTCAAAAAGGAGTGATTTTTAAAATCTCCTACTTCTTGATCTTCAAGATCCGACCAAACAACAGGAGGAAGAAGAAGAACCCCCCTTCATCAGCCTCAAAACATCCTAGGAGTTTAACTCTATACATATATACATAATAAATATTTCCTTTCTGAAGCATAGCTTCTGTTTCTTAGGCTAAAAGCCTCCTTTTCTCGCCGGCGCTCGAGCGCAGAGCGCCCGCGTGCCGACACGTGGCGCGCTTGCGCTCAAGCGCACAGCGCTCGAGCGCAGAGCACCCACGTGCCGACACGTGGCGCGCTTGCGCTCAAGCGCAAGCGCTCGAGCGCAAGTCGCCCCGGTGCCGACACGTGGCGCGCTTGCGCTCCAGTGCAAGCGCTCGAGCGCAAGTCGCCCCCGTGCCGACACGTGGCGCGCTTGCGCTCAAGCGCCCAGCGCTCAAGCGCAGAGTGCCCACGTGCCGACACGTAGCACTCTAGCGCCTGAGCGCACAGCACCTAGGCACACAGCGCCCAAGGTGCTGCCCCACGCATCCTTTGGATGTCTTTTCCCCTTTTATATATATACATGTATATCTATACATATGTATACATATGTACATACACACATACTCCCGTAAAAACTTTGCGTGGCTCCCAATATATCCAAAACCCCCCTTTCAAAACACAACACACGCACACTGCACATTGAGTTCGCATGACCAGTTTAACCCGTCAATCGGAGGTTCCCTCGCTCCAAAGGCGAGGGGTAATTAACGGTAGCTTAGTCCGCGGCTGCCGGAGATTCGGATCCCCACAATTAATAAATCTCGGCCTACCCTAGGCAGGGGGAATCTGTAGTATACGCCTGACAAGCGCGCGCGTATTCCCATCTCAATGGGGTGACGAAAAACACCCTACAGAAAGCAATGCCTAAACAATGACATAACTGAAATGAAAAGTATGTACAAGTATCTAAAGCTCTGGGTCAAAGGCCAACTGCTCCAAATCTTCAGTACTGGGCTCGATCTCCAGTGAGTCCGATCCACCTGACAACATTCCAAAGAAAGAAGAAAAGGAATGTCGTCAGCGAACAATCGCTCGGTAAGTCCCAAAGAAGGAGAGAAGCAGAATAGACAGAAAAGAGAGTATATCTAGTAGTGTTTGATTATAATGTTAACGTAGTTATTTGTAGCTTGGTACAGAATATACCAGTGTATACGAGAGAATTCCAACTTACACCATGGATTTTGGTAACCCTTAGTATAAGGCTCCGTCAAAAATACCACGGAATAACGGCATGGATGTAATTACGTTTTTAGTGACCACCTCGTGCCATCTTTAACATGTTCCGTACCAGTCTACCCCTTTATAAACCCCGTAATGTTTATTGTATTGATTGTATTGTTTTTGTTATATAGATGGATGACTTTCCGAAACCATGATATCAGTAAACGGAATGGATATAAATGGATAGTCATGTAAACGGAGTATATCCATGGTTCGGTTCAGTCAATATAGATTGATATAGATTGAATAGACGGATTCATGGATTCATGTTGTATTGTAGTTTATACTTGAATCATATTCAAGTCAGATTGATTATATTGAGACTCAGTCCGAGTCAGACACTTTGAAAAGAAATTGAAATCCTGAATTAGTTTTGATGTTATCGGTAACTGCTGCACATGTACGACAAGATTTGTGTCTTTTTCCGAGACAATTACCGTATTGATAACACCGTTTGTTAGATTCTCTACCTTAGATAGGCAAGCAACCACATTCTCCGGCTCCCTGAGACCCAAGAGAATTGGTCCCGCTTAAACCTATATTTACTAGGGTCCTTATTGTAATTTAGTATAACTTGAGGGGGTTTTATTTAAAAATAGTTTTGATACATATTAAAAATACACCTCAAGTATTTAATTATCGTCTTTAGGGTTTTCATAGATGTATATTATATAAAAGTGAAATTTCTATTGAGCAGAACCTAGTTTTTTTTGTATATGGTATTTTATTGAAATATTGGAATTGTTTTGTATTTGGATGGTAGTTTCATTTAATGGTGATTCCTTTGATTTAGAAAACTTGGTATATTTGTATAATATATTTAAAATAGATCTTTTGATAATACTCATATATATATATATTTATATATTTAATAAAAATAAATTTTATTTATTTTCTAGAAATCTCATTTTCTTAAAAATAGCATTAAAAATTCCATCGAGATCGAATACTCCTTGCGGAGGTCTGCATCTCGCTCTACTAGGCTCGAGGACGTGCGAAAACCTGCACCATCCCGATCGGGGTTCTCCAAAATGGGTTGTAGAGGCGTAATTGCAAGGAATTAATGAATACTCTTTTTAAAGAAAACGGTTTTGTAATAGTTTAGGGTATTTTATTGTAACTCGTAATATTCCCACAAATATTGTCCAAAAGTAAATCATTCTATGTCCAATATGAGTGTTGTGATGAGGTAGGTCCTTACCTCGTGATTTTTCTAAAGGTAATACAAGTATTATGTTGATTTGTGTCGAAAGTAAAGTATATGGTATTTTACTGTAAAAAATACGATAAAAGTTGCATAAAAGATTGTTTTGAGATGAAGCTTATTTTAATGTGTTTGTTAATGTTTTTTTAGAAATTATATGAGAGTATGCTATTTTATTGTTGTCACGCCCCGCTTCCCAGTGTACGGTGAAGGGGACGCGACGAGGTCCGCTACGTATGTACTCAGAAGTACATACGCTAAGCGTATCTAAACAATATAGAAATAAATAAACAAGAGACAAGAAATAAAAAGAACAGCAACTTTTATTTATTAACATTCTTTGTACAATACATGAAAAGGAAATACAACTGAAATAAAAGATGCCTAAACAGTGACATAACAGGAAATGAAAAGTACTGAAAAGAAAAGTGTACAATGAAACTAAAGTGCTGGATCTTCGGCAAACTGCTCCAAGTCTTCTGCAGATGACTCGATCTCTGCCGGGTCCAAATCACCTGACGACATTCAAAGAAAAAAGAAATAGAATGTCGTCAGCGAACAGGTCGCTCGGTAAGTCCCAAAGATAAGGGAGAAATAGACAGAGAGTAAGAGAGAGAGAGAGAGTAGCTTTTAATGTTGTATTATAATATTGTAATGTTGTATTAACGCTGTTGTTTGTAGCCTGGTACATAAGATACCAGTGTATACGAGGGGAGTCCCACTTACACCGGGGATCTTGGTAACCTGTAGTACAAGGCTCCGTCGATAATACCACGGAACAACAGCATGGATGTAATTACGTCTTAAGTGACCACCTCGTGCCACCTTTAACATATTCCGTACCAGTCTACCCCTGAAACCCCGCGATGTCTTGTTTGTATTGTTATCTTGTAAATTGTATTGGTTGTAAGATTGATTGACTGACCGAAACTAAGATATCAGTAAGCGGTTGTAACCATAGAGTCATGTAAATGGAATAACCGAGAATCATGTAAAAGTAATAGGTATATCCATGGTTCGGTTCAGTCAAGATGTATAGATTGATATTGGATTCATGAATTCATGAGTTCATATTGAAGTGGAAACTTGTAGATTATAGATTGACTTGAATCATATTCAAGTTAGATTAATCAGACTAAAACCCGAGTCAGACAATCAGAAATGTGAATCGAAGTCTTATAATTTCTAGGGTCCTTAAGGTAATTTATAAAACTTGAGGGGGTTTTATGTAAAAATACATTTATATACTTTTCAAAATACACCTGAAGTATTTATTACTCGTCTTTAGAGTTGTAATGAGGGTGGATTTTATATTGTGATATTTCTAGTGAGAATATCCTAGTTTTAGGTATTTATCTGTAATATTGATTTATTTGAAGTTCATGGTATTTTAGTGTTACATATATTTGTTCCCGCCAAAAATTTCTGCGCAAAAGAGTCCAAGGTATCAAATGGCAGCGATACGCTTAAGAAAATGCGGACCAGTATCTTCCGGCCTGTATTTTGATAAACTCCCCAATGAAGAACTGTTAAATTATGATGGTATTGAAAGCATCTCGAAAAAACCTTCGATTTGATATATTATGGGCCTCATAATTCATCCGGGATCAAAAATTATGAGCAAATGTCTATGCACATGTGATATAAGGAAGACGATGCGAACCAGTATTTTCCGAGCTGTATTTTGACAAACTCCGGAATGAGAAATGGCTAAATTCTGATGATATTGAAAGCATCTCGAAAAGACCTTCGATTTGATATATTATGGGCCTCATAATTCATTCGGGATCAAAAGTTATGAGCAAATGTGTTATGCACGTGTAACCTAAAGTAATGCTCTACTACATGGGGAATGCATTTTTTAGTCCCACATCGGGAAAAGGAGAGATGGCTTCTCTACCACTCCCATATAAATAAGAGGGCATACCTTTTGGAAAGGTAGAGTAAAAATCCTCAAAGGATTCAATACTCAAAGGAGCTTAGTTCTCCAAGATAGGAGCATGCTCCTCCATAATGCGCATATGCGCAAGCGCCATGTGCGCTACGTGCAACGCACGTGTGCCTGCCATGCGGCACTACGTGCAACGCACGTGCGCACCACATGAGAATATTTAATAATATTAAAAGGAGCTTGTTCTCCATATATAGAAGCTTTGCTTCTCCTCATAATGCGCATGTGCGCCACGTGCAACGCACGTATGCCCGCCATGCGGCACCACGTGCAACGCACGTGCGCACAACAGATAGTGCCTTGCACTTGCTATGAACCTCTGGTTCTCAGATAAATAAATAAATAAAAATAGTGCCTTGCACTTGCTATGAACCTCTGGTTCTCAGATAAATAAATAAATAAAAATAGTGCCTTGCACTTGCTATGAACCTTTGGTTCTCTGATATAAGAAAAACAAGAAGAATTTGTTTTTTTCTTAGATCTAAATAAAAATAGTGCCTTGCACTTGTTATGAACCTTTGGTTCTCTAAGATAAGAAAAACAAGAAAAACTTGTTTTTTCTTAGATCTAAAAAATAGTGCATTGCACTTGTTTTATGAACCATCGGTTCTTGAACCTAAAAGGTTCTTAAATTAATAGTGCTTTGCACTTTTATGAACCTTTGATTCTTGAAATAAAAAGGAAAAAACTTGTTATTCTTTGATCTAAATTAGATCAAGAAATCAAATAGTGCTTTGCACTTCTTTTATGAACCATTGGTTCTTGAATCTAAAAGATTCTCAAATTAATAGTGCTTTGCACTTATAAATTTGCACTGTTGTGCTTTTTGATTGGCGCAAAGCGCTTGATAAATGCAATGCATTTTCTAAAGGGCCAGACCCAAATCAAAATGACCTGACAGGCCAAAATAAATTGCAAGGCAATAAATGGGCAGAGCCCAAATAAATTGATGCTTTGCATCCTTTATACAAGGGCAGAGCCCAAATAAAATTGATGCCTTGCATCATTCCTAAAAGGGCAGAGCCCAAAACAAATTGATGCTCTGCATCCTTTCTGGGCAAGGCCCAAATAAAAATAAAAAAAGAAATGCAATGCAAAAGCAAATAAAATGTTGAACATTTCAACTGGACTTAGCCCAATTTTAGCCATAAGTCCTTAAATTAAATTGACTGAGCAAAATTGCTCTTCTAAATCAATTTACATCCGGTTCGAGGGTACATCTCCGAACTCCTTTGACATCCGTCGTTGTAATTCCTCAACGACGTCAAAGAGGTGACGGGTCCCAACGACCACACATCGATATGGACTGCGGGGTCTTTAAACTCGCGGACCGAAACGTCCCTAAACTAATATCGGACCGAAACGTCCCTAAACTAATGATGGACCGAAACGTCCTTAAACTAATATCGGACCGAAACGTCCTTAAACTAATATCGGACCGAAACGTCCCTAAACTAATATCGGACCACCACGTCCCTAAACTGGAATATGGACCACTACGTCCCTAAACTGGCACAATAGAACCCAAATGCTCTTTTATCGGACCTAAACGGTCCCGTTAAGTTGATCTTAGTCTCAAACTGGACTAACGTATCCTTAACAAACGTTTGAGTCGATCTTAGCCTCAAAAATGGCTAACGTATCCTCCAAACAGACTTTAGTCCCAAATTGGACTATGAATCTCCCAAACTGGAACAATAGGGCCCAAACGCTCTTTTGTCGGATCTAAACGATCACGTTAAGTTGATCTTAGTCTCAAACAGGACTAACGTATCCTTAACGAACGTTTAAGTTGATCTTAGCCGCAACGCGACTAACGTATCCTTAAACTAAAAACATCAAACCCAAATCTAAGTAAATACGGATTTGGACTAATCCACGTCCTACGGGCGACGGCATTACTCAGTCTCCGTATACAATCCACGGGCAACCACGAACAAAACAAACACCCACGACACGAAGTGAAATTCTGGAGAAGGAGAAAGTTGTTACCGCGACGCGGTAGCGTAATTAACTGCAGGGGCTTGCGCCTGCAGGGAAGAGCGTCCCCACAATCAAAAACCCCTCAAGCGAGGGGGAATCTGACGAAGTCTGCTACATCGGCCGCATCCGTCTAAACCTCCGATACAAAGTGCCATAAATCAACTTGGTATCTTCGGAGAGGTAGACGGATAAAACCAAATAGCATCTGCCCCGAACCTCAGGCATAGACGTCCTAACGTCTCGGCCGCCGTTCGGAGGGGAACAATATTCTTATGATTTTTCGAAAAAGGTGGAAAATTTATTTTATAATAAAATAGATATTTAAATGATAAATATACATATGTTTATACAAAAATAATTTTAATAAATATTTTATATTCCAAAAATCTCATTTTCTTATTATGTCGTATTTTAAACCTTTCGAGACCGAATGCTCCTTGCGGAGGTCTGAATCTCGCACTACTAGCTTGAGGGTGCACGATAAATCGCACGATCCCGAACGGGTTCCCCAAAGATGGGTTGTAGCAGCGCTTTGCAAAGATTGTAAAATACTAATCCTTTAGAAAACGGTTTTATATAGTAAAAGGTATTTATTTGAAAAGTGTAATTTTCCGTATTTTAGATTCTAGGGTTTCCTAAGCCAACTAGCCTATTTCTAAATGGTCTAAACGACAAGTCGTTAGAAGCCTCAAATCGCCTCTTCATCGCCAATTGCGGCCAGGTTAGGTCCTAGGTAAGAGCGGGGCTCTCCACTACAAGTAGTGGCCCTAATTAAGTAACCACTTGCCTTAGACACACTTGCCTAGACACCACAAAGTCAGGTTTAGATAAACGATCGATGTCCACAACTTATCGTATTTTTCCTATAAAAGATATAGTTTAAACAAATGTATCAAACCTAAACTTTTATAAAAGGTTTTATTAAGGAAATTGTATTTTAATGTAAAATCTTGTTTTATCGTATTAGGAGTTTTCAAGATAGCGTATTATGGTTGCATATATGTGTGTGAGGAGGTAGGTTATTACCTCGTGATCTATTTTAAGGTATAGCAATGTTAACGGGTTAAATATGAAATTGAAACATGATGGTATTAAAGTGAAAAAATACGGTAAGTTAAAAAGATTATCATTTCATGTGTGAAAACTTATTCAAATTGATTTTTACAAGTTTAATAATCATGATAAAGATGTTTAGACATGTTTGAATTGATTAGAAGTGAAATTTTATAGAAAACCGAATCGGAAACCGGATTTGTTCCGATTCCGTCGGGTTTCGTAATTTCGTATTTTTGAGAATTAGAAAGGGAGATAGAACGGGACTTACGGGTTTCGATCTATACTAAAGAGTATAGGGGAACTAGATGAGTTGTCGAGGCGTTGCTTCGTCGCCGGTTGTTTCAAAAAAACGTCGCCGGAATTCCGTCAGAGCTTCGCCGTGAACTCGATTTCAAAGTACACCCTTCTTGTAAAAATTTTGAGAGAGTAAACCTAATGTTTTGGGATGAGAGGGTAGAGGGTAGGGGGGTCTATTTATTGGGTAGGCTAGGGTAGGGTAGGTGAAAGGCTTTTATTTAAAAAATTGTAAAAATTAAAGAAAAAACAATAAAATTTGTAGTAAATAGGGTGTATTTAAGATTCGGGAACCGATCCAAGCATTTAGAGTATACAGGGGAGTTGAGAAAACAAAAAGCCACAACTTTCATTTTGACGACTCGGCCGTCCGGCCGGCGGCGCCGGCCGACTCGAGGTGTCGATGGGTGGGCGGTTTCCTGACGTAGGCTCTGGTATTTTTACTTTTTAGGGTTCAGTTCAACTTTTGAGAGTTATGGCCTGTGGACTGTTGGGCTTCCAAGAATTTTAAAAGAAAAATAATCTAAAAATAATGTGCGGCATGTGATTTGAACTCTGGTGACTTGGTTCAAAAGTGCAAGGTATTACCAATGAGCTACAAGCTCCTTCTTGTAATTATTATGGTATTTAATTACTTAAAATGATAGCAGCAAGAATAAATACTCCTAGTATACATTAAATTTAAAGTAATTTCTTGTACACTAAAAATGGAGTTATTACATTCTTGTAGCTTGTAATTAAAAACAAAATAATTACCTATATCTTGTGCTAAGGCTAAAATACCCTTTTGTGGAATTTGAAAAAAATTACTTTAAAAATTTGTATAGAAAAAGGGTATAAGAAAATTAGGGTTGTTACATTCTACCCTCCTTATAAAAATTTCGTCCTCGAAATTTATAAAAGGAAAGTGTAACAGATTCAAGGAAGGTTTGGTGAGAACGACAAGGTGATGCAAGGGTGTGAAAAAGGTTGAAGAGAATTACCAGGGTTATACTGATCAACCGTATCAGCTTCTACGGCCGCCAAATTGTAAGCCTGGCGTCTCGGCACGTTTCTCCTAGCTGGAGGCATATTCCCCTGTACCCGAGGCATGTTTCTCAGTGCCTGATGGAATTGGCGATTTGGCTGAGCAGGGAATCTACGTGGAGGTGGTGCTGGGAGTGCAGGACGAGTTGCAGGAGCCTGGATAGCTGGCTACTGCGGGTAGTTGACGGGTGTGTGTGCTGGGTTGCGTCTATAAGGACAGTTTCCAATTCCGTGATTGGACGCGCCACAAACCAAGCATAGGCCTTTTTGCGCGCCTACTGTCCTTCCACAAGTGTCCTTCCCTCTTGCAATAAAAGCAAAAATCGGGTCTTGGCCGATCTTCCAGTCTTCTGAGTTCAACAGCTGGCCTTGAAGAGGCCCCTCCTGCCATTTGAGTGGCAGGGCGTTTCACTCCTGGAGAGTGAGGTCTGCCCCTTGCCTTTATCACTGCTTCATAACGGCGGGCAGCTTCCAGAGCATCCTCGCGAGTCAGAAATTTCCCTGTGGCTAGTGCAGCCTGGATTTCCCTGTCTGATTGTTAGAGATTCTGCGTGTTCAAGTTTAGTTAATTACCGCAATCAAGACGGTTTCGCTTGTAGCTAGCCGGTTGAGTACGGGTCGTCCGCAGGGAGATGGGAATCTTTTTCTATGTGTTTTAACGAGTTAAGTCCGAAGGTCCAGATTTGTTTGTGATTAACTAAGTGTTAAAATGAGTGTAAAGAGAGCTTGTTAGGGTTAGGATTAGGTTAGTTTGAGTTAGGAGTCGCTCACCTCTTTCGTTGCCACTCTTAATATCGGTGTTACGGTAATTGGCAACAACGGGGATTAGCACGACTAGGAAGAAACTTGCGAGTATAAGCTAGGCTTTCCAACACATAAGTTCTTCCTTTTGGTGCTTGTCCGTCCGTTCTTGGCTCTTAGCTATAACCTCCGGTTAATTCAACCACAACCGGTCTCACTACGGAATCACCGCTATCATGTAGGATAAGGTGCCGTAAGGAGCGGATTGTGGTTCAATTAACGGGAGTCGATTTTAACATGTTGGGCAAGGAAAGAGTGAGAGAGATTTCCTTCTCTCAAACTTCCCTTATCCTACCCTAACAAGTATGAAACTACCCACACATCATAATAAAAAGAAAACAAAACAAAAGAGGAAGATAGAAAGAAGGAGATTAGAAGATAACAACTAGCTATTTGCTACCTCACCTTGGCAAGGATCAAGCGTAAGCATCATGGTTGTTTTAATGATAAAGGAAAAGAGAAAAGAAAGAAATAACAACAACTAAGTTAACAAATTAAAATTATAAGCAATTATAAAAGAACAAGACAAGATATAATAGAAAAATGAACTTCTTTATTCACCATTCTTCACTCACAAAAGCTCACTACAAGTTTTAATGGAGAAGAGATGAGAAGAGGAAGAAGAACAAGTATTCTAAAACCTAGAAAAAATACAAGATTATGCATGTTTCCTGATTTAAAATCAGGAAAGCTTCTGGAAAAGCTTCGGAAGAGGGTCACGTGCTTACACGTGACCAGCGGCCACGTGTTAACACGAGACACCTAAAAAGCATCATCAGATCGAGTTCAGTCTCCTAGCTACGCTGAAGAAAATGGGCTTCAGAAAGAGTCACGTGCTCCCACGTGACCAGGGTCATGTGGTGACACGTGACATTTAAATGCAAGCGTCCAACACGCAAGTTCTCTGATCGAGTCAAGAAAAAGGGTTCAGAAAGAGTCACGTGCTCCCACGTGACCAGGGTCACGTGTCGGCACGTGACGTTCAAGGCAGCAAGCGCGTTTCCAGAACAACCAAGGAAAGAGAGTTCAAATAAGGGGTCACGTGGTAGCACGTGATGTTTAAGCAGCAATCAGAAGACACAGTGCAGAAGGCTCGTTCCAAAGGGGGTCACGTGCTCACACGTGACCATGGATCACGTGGTCACACGTGACCGGCCTCCAAAGCCCATGTTGACGACAGAATTAAATTCTGAAGGAAATTCGAATCTTTCCAAAGGAAAGTAATTATTTGGGACTAATCAAATTAAAGATTCAGAGATGATTAAATATCATCTATCTATGGAAAATCTCGGCTTTGGGAAAGATTTCCCCCTTAAATCTAACCAGAATATCAAAGGAGAATCTCTGGATTTAAGATCCAATGGTGAATAAAATTCACCTAATAATCCAAAGGCCCAAAATGAATGATGGATGCAAATCAAATCTCCCAATGAAGATTCGTCAAAAACTGATTGATGCGGCTGCCTCTCCTATAAATAGGAGCCAAGGGACACAAAAAAAAAGACACATGCGCAGAGAAGAAAAGGAGAAAAAGAGAAGAGTTTTGATACTTCGAAAAGACTCAGATCTTCTGCAAAAACCCTAGGTAAGAAAGGGAAGCCCTTTTGAAAGAAGCAGAATTTAATTCTCAACAGAGTTTAACTCTGATAATATAAAAGCAGAAGAGCATATTTCTTCTCTCTTTGATAGAGGATCTGCAAAGTGCACATCTCCCCTTAAGGTTGAGAATTTAATTCTCAATGGGTTGAGATCCTGCCATGCAGATCCAAAACATAGAGAAGGAGTGCAAACTCGAGAATTTAATTCTCACAGAACTATAGGAATTTAATTCCTCCAAAATAAAGTGGGGCTAGACCCTATATCATGGGAATTTAATTCCTTCAGAACAAAAAAAAAGAAACAGGGTTTAACCCTAATTAAAGAACTTAGTTCTGTTGAAACAACGGGAATTTAATTCCCTTAATCATCATTTCCTCAAAAACTTTTATTAGGGTTTAACCCTATTCAGCCCTTCACATAAACGAGGAATTTAAATCCCACAGAAAATTCAGAGTTAAACTCTATTCCAGAATACAAGTCTTCAAAAGAAAGAAGGATTTAATTCCTCTGAAATTAAAAGTCTCTGGAATTTAATTCCTAAAAAAAAAGGAGTAACAAATCCTCTGAAAAACCACATTAAGGCAGGGTCACGTGTCACCACGTGACCCCCCACAAAAGCCCTACAGAAAACCCCTTTGAGGCAGCACCCCACGTGACCCACGTGACTTTCAGCAGAAGCCTTAACACATAGGCATTTGAATGCCCATCACGTGCTGACACGTGATGCTATCAAAGACACAGTAATTTCAGCAGAACAAATGAAGGAAGGGCGCTCTCACGTGCTGCCACGTGACCCCTCTTGTCTTAGTGTTTAACACTAAATTGAAACTCTCGAAATCAGTGTTAAAATATTGTTGGGCCTTAGTGTTCAACACTAATTAAAAAGCTTTATCTGCAGTGTTCAACACTGATTACCTTAGTGTTTAAATACTAATCTGAGATCTTCATTTGCAGTGTTCAACACTGATCCGTTTTAGTGTTTAACACTAATTTGAGAAGCCTTATTGCTGGTGTTTAACACCAATTATTTCTTAGTGTTAAACACTAACTTGTTAACCGCATGCCCAGTGTTCAACACTGATTGCTCTGTAGTGTTTAACACTAGGCTTTGGCCCAATTGGCTAAATGGATAGAGGCAAAGCCTCTCCTTCAATGGACCAGCAAGAGTCAATATTCCAGACCTGACTGGACTTAGCCCAAGCTGGCCATAAGTCCTCAATTTGTGATTAACTGGGCTAATGAGCTCATAACATAATTGATCAGTCTTGACCCAAATTGGGCCAGGGACTATTTAATCCACCCCGGTTCTAGGGTACATCTCTTCACTCCTTTGATACTTGGCATTGTAATCCCTCAATGTCTTCAAAGAGGTGACGGGTCCCGATGACCACTCATGATATGGACTGTGGGGTCCTTAAACCCATGCCTAATGCTAAACTTCCTGGTTACGTGGAAAGCGGATAACGTCACTCTTTGACCCCGTGGAAAACGTCCAGAGCGGATCCTGGTCCTCGCAGAGCATGGCAGTGAACCCATGCGAAGCATCCAGAGCGGAGCCTGGTCCTCGCCTAGCACGGCAGTGAACCCGTGTGAAGCATCCAGAGCACATACCGGACTGTGGAGTCCTTAAACCCATGGACTATGACGTCCTTAACCTTGACCGAGATGTCTTAAAACTACCCATGGACCGCAATGTCCTTAAACTACCCATGGACCGCAATGTCCTTAAACTACCCATGGACCGCAATGTCTTTAAACTACCCATGGACCGCAATGTCCCTAAACTACCCATGGACCGCAACGTCCTTAAAACTACCCACGGACCGCAACGTCCCTAAACTAGAACAATTGAGCCCTCCATATGCTCTTTTGTCGGATCTAAACGGTCCCGTTTAAGTTGATCTTAGCCCCCAAAAATGGCTAACGCGTCCTTAAACCTTCAAACAGATTGGACTACGAATCCCCTAAATTAACTCCGGCTTGAGGGTACATCTCTGAACTCCTCTGACATCCGTCGTTGTAATCTTTCAACGTCGTCAGAGAGGTGATGGGTCCCGACGGCCATACATACGGTGGACCACTACGTCCCTAAACTGGAACAATAGAGCCCAAATGCTCTTTTGTCGGATCTAAACGATCCCGTTAAGTTGATCTTAGTCTCAAACTGGACTAACGTATCCTTAACAAACGTTTAAGTTGATCTTAGCCTCAAATATGGCTAACGTGTCCTTAAACCAAACCCCCAAACCCAAATTTAAGATAATGCGGATTTGGACTAGTCCACGCCCTACGGGTGACGACATAACTCAGTCTCCGTAAACAATCCACGGGCAATAAAACAAACACCCACGACACGAAGTGACCATCTGGAGAAGGAGAAAGTTGTTACCGCAATGCGGTAGCGTAATTAACTGCAGGGGCTTGCGCCTGCAGGGAAGAGCGTCCCCACAATCAAAAACCCCTCAAATGAGGGGGAATCTGACGAAGTCTGCTACATCGGACGCATCCGTCTAAACCTTCGACACATGGTGCCATAAATCAACTTGGCATCTTCGGAGGGGTGGACGGATAGCACCAATTAGCATCTGCCCCGAACCCCAGGCATTCGGACGTCCCGACGTCCCGGCCGCCGTTCGGAGGGGAACAGATTCTGGCACGCCCGGTGGGACCTTTTCCTCTTTCCACTCCACACTTCGTGTGTCGTGATTCGCGAACCAATCGCGGTTCGCTAATAGTTGCCCTTGGGTCTCAAGGTACTGAGAATTGGCATCTTGCTTATTGCAGAAAGCAAAGGATCGATGGCTTTTATCCCTGCGAAATCCTCCAACTGCTTAGACGGCAACTGCAGCCGACGCTCTGCCTCGCCAGGAGGTGTAGCCTATGGACCCCAAGCTGCTTCACTGTTCACAATGCCGGTGGAACAGGTCACCCGCGCCACTACAGGATTGTTTTTTGGGACTATGATCCCGCCGACAAACTTTACCGCTCCAGTGCTGGCGAAGGAAACTCTCAAGAAGTCGGTCTTTGATCGTCTTACCCCTACCGCGGCTCCTCTCAACGAGTCGCCCAACGTCAACGCCTCGGTCTTCTCTAGACTGGGCCAGGAATCATGCGAGCTCATTACGGGGCCTACAATCTCAAAGAAGGCTGCTTCTAAGAAAGTGACCGCTCCCATCCCCGAAATCGCCAAGGCAACCTCTCCAGCCAAAAAGTCAGTCTTTACAAGATTGACGGCTCCGGCCTTTGCTCCCGCTTCCCAGAGGACATCGGTCTTCGATAGGTTAACGCCAACAACAACCCCCCATCCACACAGGGAGCAAGACGAAACCATTCTTACCGCTGACCCTACACCGTCCGCTCGACACTCTCGACGTCGCCATTGGCGCCGGGTGAGGAAGACTGGGGGCAACTCCCCCTCCGGATTGACCCCACCATCCCCAGTGGTCGAAGTTAATGCCGCTGTTCCGACCGGGAACAGCTTTGAAATGCTAAATAAGGTGCGAAGGAATTCCCCTACGGCAGTACTGAAGAAGTCTCCTCCCTTACTAAAAAAGGTTGTCCAAACAAAACCCGAACAGCCTCGATCTCCTCAACGGCTGTCTTCCAAAATTTATAAGGTTTGGCGACAAGCCCGAGATTCGATCATCGATCCAAACTTCTCTCGCCAGCACAAAAAGCCGAAAATCCAACCTGAAGCTGGTCACCAGGCTAAACCCCAAAAGGCTGTTGATCAACTGACTCATAAAAGGAGGAGGCCAGAGAGGACCCCACAGCATGCAACGACGGCTAAAAACACTAGGCCTAGACGCCCTAAGTCTGGGGGCATGATGGTCCACACTGTATACATGGCCTCTGGAAAGGAGGAGAGCCGCACTTCTACAGGCCATCGACCACTAACCCGATCCGTAACGAAATCCCAGGAGCAGCAACAGAAGCTCCAAGAAATGATGAATGCTATGGCCGCGCTCACCGGGCCAAAGGAAAACCCAGAAGCATCCTCAGACGCACGCCGGGAGGAAGAAACCGACGCTGAATTCCTTCGCCGGACACTGGAGAAAAGGGACAAAGAGGCGGCCGAACAAGCGGCCAACATACAACGGATGGGCCTTCTCTTTCAAGACGTGATAGGAATGATGATCCAGCAGGACCTACCCGCCGAAGATCCTCCGATTGTTCTTGAAGACGACCGAGGAGAGACGTCAAATCCACCACCAGCCCTCTCAACGGCCAAGGAAGAGACGATCTCTAAGGCTGACTTGGCTGACTACATAGCCCAGCAAATCCGAGTTCATCACGCAACTGAGGCAGCTGGTCAAACCGTGAAAACCGGGCGGCCGTATCCGAGCTGGTACGACCAAATCAAATACCCACAAGGTTATACGATACCGAAATTCCACGTGTATAAGGGGACCGGCAATCCCCATCAACATGTCGCCCAGTTTCGGGCCCTATGCGGTAACACCGGCGGTGACGATAAATTGTTGCTTCGCCAATTCGTGGGCAGCTTGTCAGAAACAGCGTTCGAATGGTATTCAGAACTCCCGAATGATTCCATCAAAACGTTCGCTGAAATGGAGTTGCTATTCACTCAGCGATTTGCAAGTGCCAGCGAACGCACTCCAATAACTGCACTTATTAACGCCAGGGTAAAACCGAGTGAAACCTGGGTCCAGTACGCTATACGCTGGCGGAACTTGTGGTCGAGATGTGAGCAGCGCATCGAAGAAGCACCTGCGGTGGGCATGTTCGTGGGAACTCTAGACCCTCATGCAACTATCTCCCAGTTTATGATGTTCTTTAAGCCAACCACATTCCAGGCTCTGATTGACAAGTTAGCTCAGATGGACCAGATGGGTCATAGACCACCTACACCGAAGTCGGAGCCTCGGAATGACAAGGGTAAAGGGAGGGCAACCTTTGTTGCGAATGCCCAACAGCAACCTAACGCCCCGAAATCGACGGATCAACTGGAGGAAAGACGCCGATACTATAATGAGAAGATGAAGCGTCCCTACTCGTTCCCACAAGACAAGACGAAGCGGTTATTCGAGTTGGCAATACGCAACAGACTTATAAACCTACCAAATCCAAGGCGACCGCCACAACCCACCGAGATGAATAACTCCAACTACTGCCCTTATCATCAGACGGTAAGTCATCCGATTGAAGATTGCTTCGTCTTCAAAGGATGGATCGAAGATCAATATCTTCAGGGGAAATTTGTACTGTCCGAAAAGTGGAAGGTGAACCCACCACAACCACATACTCCTAAGAAGGCCGATACACCGGGGGCAACCTGCTCCTTTATCGAAGAAGCTCCATGGGAGGTCGTGTTATCAACGAAGACCAAAAGAATGCTGAGAGACCTCCATGCATGCCCTGCGATCGAATGGAAGGACCCTCTTGAACCTCAAATTATCGAAGGGATGTTGAAGCCCCGCACCATTGCAAAGACTCGTGATAAGGGCCCAAATACTCACGCCCAACCGTCAAAATCTTCAAAGAAAAAGAAGAAGAAATCCAAGAAGCCCGCGAAGCTTGGAGACGAGCGAACAAACTTGCAGAAGCAAATCGATGCGCTGGAAGAATACAATCAAAAGGCGCGAACTCCTGTCACACTGCGAGAGTTCCTTAGTCACATCTCGCAAGATGGAGATGATGAAGAGAGCTCGTCGGACGAATCCGAAGAGTATGTGGCAAGTTGCAACGTGATCTCCCACTCGTTTACCGACGATGAGAAAACTCCTAGCACCAAGAAGCTAGAGACGGAGCCCGAGCCAGAGCGTGCGAGGCTGACAACGGAAATGATCAATGCCTTCTTAGACGAGATTCGTCTAAAAAGTAAAGCGGATCAAGAACGCGAAATGGCGACGCTAACGGGAACCAGAGGCGGGCGACTGGACGGAAGAGTGGAGTTACCCCTGCCAGAACAAAAGGCATCCGAAGTGGACAAGAAAATATTCAAGACAAGGAAAAGGTTCGCCAAAGCCATGTCAATGGGAATGATGCTACCACCTTCGGAAGCAAATACGCACGAAGGGGCGGAAAGGCACCCTGACTATTGCGCGTATCACCGGAAGATCTCACACCCCACGGAGGAGTGCGATGCCTTCAAAATATGGTGGCGAGGATATGTTATCCGTCAGCAACAGTTTAAGCGCATGAAACGCAAAAGCCGTCGGGAGCGAAGAAGTACTGTCGGAAGGCATAACAAGACTACTGGCAACTGTTACATGGTTGACGCCGGAGGGTCACAAGTTCTCACCTTCGGGAGCGACTCTGATGAAGAAATGGCTCTGGGCCCTCTCTTTACAGAATCCGTTCTAGGAAAAAAGGAGGAATCAGAGGCCTGCGAGAACATCCAGCTGCGCAACCGCACACTCCCGGAGAAGAATCTCGGGCCCGTCGGCCGAAAAGATAAGGGAAAGGAAAAGATCATTGAAGATATCACTTTAGATGACCAGGTCATAAAAGAGCTAACTAACAAAGACCCTCCCAAAAAGGGTAAGGTGGACTATAACATCCTCGCGCACTTAAGGAAACTACCCTCTCAGCTTAGCATTCTTGATGCCCTTCTATTATCAAAAGAAGCGCGAGACTCACTTATTAAAGCGTTGCAAGAACCTGAGCAATTCCAAGCCTTTCTCGCCACTGAAAAGATGAAGGACGAACTGGAGGAAGTGCACACGGCCGACGTCACTTTCGGTGATGAAGACCTCCTTCTCGGGACGTGCGACCACAACCGTCCCCTATACGTCTCCGGATACTGCCATGACATCAAGATAGGCAAGATCCTGGTGGATAATGGATCCTCCGTCAATCTCCTTAATGTTCGGGTGTCGAAGGAAATCTGCATGAGCGTGCAACACCTCGCTCGTGACAAAATTACTATCTCCGGTTTCGACTCACAATCGTCACGGACTCTCGGGTCCGTAATACTAACGTTACGCTTCGGGCTTCTCGTCACAGACATCAAATTCCATGTCATTGACGCCAAGACCTGCTACAACGCCTTGCTCGGCCGTCCTTGGCTACACGAGTACAACATCATCCCTTCTACACAACATCAGTGTATGAAGTACTTTAAAGACGGTTTCGAGTATACTGTAACAGGCGAGTTGAACCCATTTTCCGTGAACGAAGTCCGCAAATACGAGGACGCGAAATACTTTTTGCCAGACTTCGAAGATACAGAAAGGTGTCGTAACTCGGAAAACAAAGCCGCCTCCACCATCCCTGTTTTCGGGAGCGATACCGAAGAAGAGGAAGAGATAGTTTATACAGGGCCATCCCAACGCAACAACCAGAGGACGCCCGCCCCCATACTGGTCTTCGGAAGTGATTCAGAAGATGAGGTCAATGCCGTATTCTCCAATCGGCTTTCAATGCAAGCACCCCTCGGCGATGGCCACAGTTTGCAAATCACCATGGTACCGCGGGAACACTACAAGGATCTCGACACGCTTCAAGCTCACAGTGTGCAGGACCTGCAAACGTTTTACGTCCCTCCCAGGCGTAGGGGTGAGAAGGTGATCCTATTCTACCGATC
Source organism: Agapanthus africanus (assembly GCA_030015575.1). Lineage (NCBI taxonomy): Eukaryota > Viridiplantae > Streptophyta > Magnoliopsida > Asparagales > Amaryllidaceae > Agapanthus > Agapanthus africanus. Next base: position 1,009,042,631 of record CM057337.1, on the reverse strand, counting down.
CTCAGAGTCGAGAATAGAGAAAGAGATCTGGCATGGCGCAGATGCTGCATGCGACAGACTCCAACCCATCCGTCTGCCCAGATATTATACAAATGGATTAAAGAAGCTATTGAAGCGCCAAGGAGTACCCTTAAAACAAACTGTTCGACAGGCTCGGTTCTACAACAGGATTTGGGATGTCCCCGGGACTCAGCGCAAATTGCCCAATGGGAAAATGGAAACACTTGGGCTTGGGTACACAAGAACCGGAAAACGGGAGCGAGCCCACGGCAGCTACGCCATATATACCTTTGATGAAGAAGAGGGCGCCCTGTCAGGAGAGGCCAACCCCTCATCAAAACTAAACCCTGCGACCGAAGCGCCAAACCCGTTGTTTAAAGGACGAATGGGCAAGCCTACCGCGAAAGCGGATCAGAAAATTCGGGAAGATCACAACCACGAAGCGGCCATCTATGAGAAGGCCAGGACGCGACGTCTATTCCAACAGGCTGCACAGGCTGCAAAAGATAAAGATGTTCACCATCGTCAACCTGTCATACGAAAGGCCCGATGCAGGGACGGGAATAAATTAAGAAGCGAGAGAAGAAGCCGACAACAACGACGTAGGATTAGGGGGTTACGGGTATTGCGCGGCTCGGATTCGTCCTTCACGGAAAAGATGAGTCGAGCATACTCCTTCCCCCGAAACAAGACGGAACGGTTACTCAAGCTCGCCCTAAAACATCAGATAATCACGTTTCCAGAGTCTAGGCATCCTGAGCAAGCTAGCAAGGTCTCTCATCCGGGTTATTGCTCTTATCACCGAGCCATAGGACATCCGACCGAAGATTGCTTCACCTTCAAGAATTGGGTCGAGGACCAATACCGACGGGGTAGATTCGCTTTATCCGATGGTTGGAAAGTAACGCCGCCGCAAAGGCACGAGCCTAAAGCTACGAGAGCAGAACCGGATCCGCCTCGGTCCTGGGAACGGATTCGTACCTGTTATACGATTACAATATTAAAAGAAGAGCCCGAGAACATAGATGACCTTCCCCGGTGCTTCGAGAAAAGCGATGATGAGGTAATCTCGGAATTCCCGCCCGCTCCAAAAGAACTGGAAGACGGTATACATACTACCGCAGATAACCTCAGAAAGATTGAGTTGGGATCGGCAGAGGACCCGCGACCAACCTTTGTCAGTGAGCTACTCTCTGAAGAAAGGGTGGCCGCGTTAAAGAACGTGCTTCTACGGCATAAAGACTGCTTCGCGTGGAACTACTCTGAGATGCCAGGATTAGATCCGGAGGTCGCTGTGCACAGATTAGCGATATCCCCAGACATCAGGCCAGTCAAGCAGGCACCAAGAAGGATGCGACTCGAGCTTGAGATGAGCATCAACGCCGAAGTCAAGAAACTGATCGATTCTGGATTTATTCAAGAAGTCCAATATCCCGATTGGATCGCCAATATCGTCCCGGTGATGAAGAAGAATGGGACGGTGCGTATATGCGTGGATTTCAGGGATCTCAACAAGGCCTGTCCAAAAGATGATTTCCCAGTGCCGGTAACCGAGCTAATGATAGATAACACGTCCACTCACGAGATCTTCTCCTTTATGGACGGTTCCTCAGAATACAATCAGATAAAAATGCATCCCGAAGACCAGAAGCACACCGCTTTCCGGACCCCTTTGGGTGTATTTTGCTACAGGGTTATGCCCTTCGGTCTAAAGAACGCCGGCGCTACCTATCAAAGGGCCATGACAAAAGATCTTCGACGACCTCATACATGACATCGTCGAGTGCTAGATCGACGACCTCGTAGTAAAGAGCATGTCATATGAAGATCACTTAAAGCACCTAGAAACTGTATTTCAACGCCTTCGGCAATATAATTTGAAGATGAATCCCCTCAAATGCGCGTTTGGAGTCTCCTCGGGAAAATTCTTGGGATTCGTCATCCGACACCGAGGTATTGAGATAGATCCGTCAAAGATTAAAGCGATCATGGAAATGCCCCCGCCAAAAACCCTCAAACAGTTGCGGTCTCTCCAAGGGAAGCTCGCATACATCCGGCGATTTATCGCAAATCTTTCAGGCAAATGCCGCCCCTACAGTCACCTGATGAAGAAGGGAACCCCATTCGTCTGGAATCAAAAATGCCAAGGCGCACTAGACGAGATCAAGCAGTACCTGCAGAACCCGCCGGTATTAGCTGCGCCGGTCAAGGGAAAACCCCTCATTCTTTATACGACCGCCCTCGAAGGTTCCTTGGGCGCACTATGGGCGCAAGAGAACGATCAGGGGAAAGAGAGAGCACTCTACTACTTAAGTCGAGTTCTACTGGGGGCAGAAAGCAATTACTCTCCCATTGAAAAACATTGCTTGGCGTTAATCTTCGCGATAACAAAGCTCAGGCACTATGCGTTGGCACACGAAGTTTGCCTCATCTCGAAAGTGGATCCTCTTAAATACTTAATGTCAAAAGCCATATTGACGGGACGACTCGCTAAATGGGCCTTGCTCTTAATGGAATTCTCGATAACATATCAACCTCTCAAGGCAGTGAAAGGCCAGGCTATTGCTGACTTCCTCGCCGAGCACCCGATACCGGCCGACTCTCCTCTAAACTGTGATTTGCCGGACGAGCATGCATTCGATGCGATTGGCGGCAAAAGCACCCGATGGGAACTCTATTTCGATGGAGCGTCCTCTATAAAGAAACAAAAGCAAGGTATCCCAATGATCAAGTCAGGGATAGGCCTCATCTTTGCGACTCCACAAGGAGGGATAATGCGCTTCGCCTTCTCCTTAACAGAGCCGAGGACAAACAATGAAGCCGAATACGAAGCTCTGATAGCAGGCCTCGAAATCGCCATCAACATGGGAATTGAAGACCTCCACATATACGGGGATTCTCAGCTGGTCGTTAGCCAAATAAATGGTGACTACCAAACATGCAAACCGGAGTTGGTGAGATACGGCGAAAAGGTGCGACAACTGTTGGCCCAAATCCCCTCCTATATTCTAGAGAACATACCGCGCGCGGAAAACAGCAAAGCAGACGCGTTGGCCAAGCTCGCTAAAGAACTGGCTGACGAGAACCTCGATGACGTCAGAATCGTAATACAAAGCCGTCGAGTGCTCGCCCCGGCAGAAATACCTCCGGAATTATATAAAGAAAAGGGATCGATTCAACAAGCGACCCTACAAATAAAAGACCGTGAGAAGGCTGAGGACTGGAGGGAAGTCTTCATAGACTACTTTAAGTCCCACCGAATGCCCGAAGAAGCGTCCTCAAGACATCAGCTTATGAAACGAGCTCTATCCTTCGCTTTCGTCAACGATACCCTGTACAAGAGATCGTTTGATTTTCTATGGCTGAGATGCTTGGGACCTGACGAAACGGAACGAGTCGTTCAAGAAGTTCACGACGGACTTTGCGGTTCTCACCAAGCAGGCCCAAAGATGAAGTTAAAAATTAAACGGATGGGTTACTACTGGCCCACGATGATCCAGGACTGCCTCGAGTATGCGAAGCAATGCCACTCATGCCAGATCCATGGGGACTTCATCCACCAACATCCGAATCCACTACACCCAACGGTGGCCAGCTGGCCATTCGAAATGTGGGGGACTGACATAGTCGGCCCCATAGAGCCGGCATCAGCCCGGGGACATCGTTTCATCCTAGCGACAACTGACTACTTCTCCAAATGGGCAGAAGCGGTACCACTAAGGGAAGTGAAGACGGAGAATATTCTCCATTTCTTCAAAACGCACGTCATCTATCGGTTCGGAACTCCACGACGGATTATCTCCGATAATGGGCCGGCCTACCGAAGCCATAAGATTAGCCGCTTCGCACAGCAGCACAATATAGACTGGAGATATTCTTCAGTTTACAATCCACGAGCTAACGGCTTGGCCGAGGCTTTCAATAAGACCTTGACGAAGATCATGAAAAAGACCGTCTCCAGAAATAAAAGAGACTGGCACGAGAGGCTGCAGGAAGCCCTTTGGGCCTATCGAACTACATTCAAGACGGCCACAAACACAACGCCATACGCGTTGGTATTTGGGACGGAAGCAGTTCTCCCCCTTGAGATAGAGTTACCCTCTCTACGAGTGGCAGTCCACCACGAGCTGACGGACGAAGAAAATGCTCACCTTCGGCTTGAGGAGCTTGATGCCCTCGACGAAACCAGGCTCGTAGCGCAACAATATCTAGAAGCCTACAAAGCAAAGATGACGCGCTCATACGAAAGATTGACCAGGCCGAGAACATTCCGCCAAGGCGAACTCGTACTAGTGGTCAAAAGACCTATGATCCCCAATCGTGCCAAGCGGGGAAAATTTGAGCCAAACTATGAAGGCCCGTACATCATAGACAAGGTCTACCAGGGTGGAGCCTATCTACTCATGGACATGCACGGTGAAAGACCTTTCAGGCCAATAAACGGTCGCTTCTTAAAGAAATACTATGCTTAATAAGCTGCAGCCTAGGTCAATGATAGATGACGACGACTATGTCCGCTCGCTATCTTCCCAGGCTCGGACTTTACAAGCAGCAGCCGGCCTTCCTATAATGCCGGACCGAAACGTCCTTAAACTATCTAGGACCGAAACGTCCTTAAACTATCTACGGACCGAAACGTCCCTAAACTAATGCCGGACCGAAACGTCCTTAAACTAACAACGGACCGAAACGTCCTTAAAACTAACGACGGACCGAAACGTCCATAAACTAACAACGGACCGAAACGTCCCTAAACTACTACCGCAGCATCCTTGGGCTGACGAGATAAAAAAAAAAAAAAAAAAAAAAAAAAATTATATAAAATAATAGAAACGGTATGTCCATAAGCAAAATGGGCACGGATGAAAACCTGAAAGGGCTCCGTGAGTAAAAACAGCAGGACTGCCGGCGAGTGTTTGTGAAAACCCGAAAGGGCGCAACCTCGTTAAAAGACACTTATAGGGTCCTCTCGACCTTGTAAGGAGAAACCACCTGCGTGAGATCCTTACGACTCACAAAGGAGCTGCACACTTAGGGATCCTCACGATTCCTAAGGAGAAAAACACACTTACGAGATCCTCACGACTCGTAAGGAGAATTCTCTTATGGGACCCTCACGGCTCATGAGATTTGAAAGTCTTAAGTTACAGAAACCTGAACCTGTTCTTAAGCAAATCCTCCACAACCTCCGATATTGCCCTACAAGCGGCTCCATACTGACCCTTGTATACAATCCACGGGCGCGAATTAACACTTCCCCAACAAAGTCCAACCCTTATAGGTCCTCTCGACCCATAACGGGAAAGTCCTCTTGTAGGGTCCTTACGACTTACAGAGGAGCACACACTTAGGAATCCTCACGATCCCTAAGGAGGAAATACACCTGCAAGATCCTCACGACTTGTAGGGAGAAATACCTTTGTGAGACCCTTACGGCTCATGAAGTCAAAAGCCTTGGTTAACAGGACCCTTAACCCTGTTTGCTGAGCAACCTTTGTTCGTCATCGACAAAGGCAAATGATGATTCGCTCCTGGCAACATTCCAGTAGTAGCGATGCTGATGCCGAGATCGGTGCCTAAAATCCAAGCTTGCGGCGAGAAGGTCAGCAAGCCAAACATGCCTGCAAAATAGCCGAAATGATGGGGCAACTTGCAATAAAAAGCAGCAAGTAAAAATGAAGGCATAAAAAATAGCCGAAATGATGGGGCAACTCGCAACAAAAAGCAGCGAGCAGAAAATAAATAAATAGCCGAAATGATTGGGCACCGCGAAAAAATAGCCGAAATGATTGGGCAATCGTGAGTTTCGCGATATAAAAGCTGAAATGATAGAGCATCGCGGAAAAAGAAATAAAATAAAAATAAAATTTATGCCCTACAGGTGATATTCCGTCGCACCCTGTACACAATCCAAGGGCGTAAACAAAGAAGGGATCATACTTCTCCCCCAGGTTTCATCAGAAGAAGAAGCCAAGTCTCGATGGGCCACAAGCGACCTAGAGATCATCCAAACACTCGTCTCGTAACAACGGGCATGACTTCAAACGAAACGGAACAGCGGCAACCCCCAGTTCCATGACTCGGTGATATACACATCACCAAGAGTCAAACCTCCATTCCGTGAAATGCGGATACAATCAACAAATTTCCTGGTTACGTGGAAAGCGGATAACGTCACTCTTTGACCCCGTGGAAAACGTCCAGAGCGGATCCTGGTCCTCGCAGAGCATGGCAGCGAACCCATGCGAAGCATCCAGAGCGGAGCCTAGTCCTCGCCTAACGCGGCAGTGAACCCGTGTGAAGCATCTAGTGCAAACTTCCTGGTTACGTGGAAAGCGGATAACGTCACTCTTTGACCCCGTGGAAAACGTCCAGAGCGAATCCTGGTCCTCGCAGAGCATGGCAGTGAACCCATGCGAAGCATCCAGAGCGGAGCCTAGTCCTCGCCTAACGCGGCAGTGAACCCGTGTGAAGCATCTAGTGCAAACTTCCTGGTTACGTGGAAAGCGGATAACGTCACTCTTTGACCCCGTGGAAAACGTCCAGAGCGGATCCTGGTCCTCGCAGAGCATGGCAGCGAACCCATGCGAAGCATCCAGAGCGGAGCCTAGTCCTCGCCTAACGCGGCAGTGAACCCGTGTGAAGCATCTAGTGCGAACTTCCTGGTTACGTGGAAAGCGGATAACGTCACTCGTTGACCCCGTGGAAAACGTCCAGAGCGGATCCTGGTTCTCGCAGAGCATGGCAGCGAACCCATGCGAAGCATCCAGAGCGGAGCCTAGTCCTCGCCTAACGCGGCAGTGAACCCGTGTGAAGCATCTAGTGCAAACTTCCTGGTTACGTGGAAAGCGGATAACGTCACTCTTTGACCCCGTGGAAAACGTCCAGAGCGAATCCTGGTCCTCGCAGAGCATGGCAGTGAACCCATGCGAAGCATCCAGAGCGGAGCCTAGTCCTCGCCTAACGCGGCAGTGAACCCGTGTGAAGCATCTAGTGCAAACTTCCTGGTTACGTGGAAAGCGGATAACGTCACTCTTTGACCCCGTGGAAAACGTCCAGAGCGGATCCTGGTCCTCGCAGAGCATGGCAGCGAACCCATGCGAAGCATCCAGAGCGGAGCCTAGTCCTCGCCTAACGCGGCAGTGAACCCGTGTGAAGCATCTAGTGCGAACTTCCTGGTTACGTGGAAAGCGGATAACGTCACTCGTTGACCCCGTGGAAAACGTCCAGAGCGGATCCTGGTCCTCGCAGAGCATGGCAGCGAACCCATGCGAAGCATCCAGAGCGGAGCCTAGTCCTCGCCTAACGCGGCAGTGAACCCGTGTGAAGCATCTAGTGCAAACTTCCTGGTTACGTGGAAAGCGGATAACGTCACTCTTTGACCCCGTGGAAAACGTCCAGAGCGGATCCTGGTCCTCGCAGAGCATGGCAGCGAACCCGTGCGAAGCATCCAGAGCGGAGCCTAGTCCTCGTCTAACGCGGCAGTGAACCCGTGTGAAGCATCTAGTGCGAACTTCCTGGTTACGTGGAAAGCGGATAACGTCACTCTTTGACCCCATGGAAAACGTCCAGAGCGGATCCTGGTCCTCGCAGAGCATGGCAGTGAACCCATGCGAAGCATCCAGAGCGGAGCCTAGTCCTCGCCTAACGCGGCAGTGAACCCGTGTGAAGCATCTAGTGCGAACTTCCTGGTTACGTGGAAAGCGGATAACGTCACTCTTTGACCCCGTGGAAAACGTCCAGAGCGGATCCTGGTCCTCGCAGAGCATGGCAGTGAACCTATGCGAAGCATCCAGAGTGGAGCCTAGTCCTCGCCTAACGCGGCAGTGAACCCGTGTGAAGCATCTAGTGCAAACTTCCTGGTTACGTGGAACGCGGATAACGTCACTCTTTGACCCCGTGGAAAACGTCCAGAGCGGAGCCTGGTCCTCGCCAAGCACGGCAGTGAACCCGTGTGAAGCATCCAGAGCAAATACCGGACTGTGGAGTCCTTAAAATCCACGGACTATGATGTCCTTAACCTCGACCGTGATGTCTTAAAACTAACGATCAACCACCCCGATTCCCTACGGATTTTGCCTTGGTTTAAGGGTACATCTCTTCACTCCTTTGATACCTGGCGTTGTAATTCTTCAACGTCTTCAGAGAGGTGACGGGTCCCTGCAACCGCACATCGGACTGTGGAGTCCTTAAATCCACGGACTATGAGGTCCTTAACCTTGACCGTGATGTCTTAAAACTAACATCGGACTGTGGAGTCCCTAAATCCACGGACTATGAGGTCCTTAACCTTGACCGTGATGTCTTAAAACTAACATCGGACTGTGGAGTCCCTAAATCCACGGACTATGAAGTCCTTAACCTTGACCGTGATGTCTTAAAACTAACATCGGACTGTGGAGTCCCTAAATCCACGGACTATGAGGTCCTTAACCTTGACCGCGACGTCTTTAAACTACCTTGAGAGATCCCTAACCCCGTGAAATACAAAAAAAAAGGGGGTGATCACACCCGGCACTTGCAGGCCCTCACGACCTGTAAGGAAGAAAAACTCTCTTGTGAGATCCTTACGACTCTCAGGGGAAAACCCGCTTAAGGATCCTCACGATCCTTAAGAAAAACTCACACCTATGGGATCCTCTCGACCTATAGGGAGAAAGACTCCTTATGAGACTCTCGTGGCTCATAAGATGCAAAAGCCGTAGGAAACAGATCCTAACCCTGAATCCTAAGCCACGGCCGTCTTGCAAGAAGATTAAGATAGATTGTCCGCAGAATGCATTCAATGAAAAGGGGACACGTCACTGAGAGGAAAATTGTATCTTTTATTCATGACCCAAAATGGATACAAAATACAATATGAATGAGCTTCCGGTTGCCAGCACTAATCGGCCTGAAACAAGTTCATATCACCTGGTATGAAAAGCAACAATTTTTTTTTTCCCAACGTTTATCCTATCGAGCATGTGTTCGCGATTATATGGACATTCGGAAGAGAGATAAAATTCAAGGCTTTGATTCGCACGCAACATGACAACAGTATTGGTAATTGAAGAAAGTTTTCATAAAAAAGGAACACAAAGTTTACTCATGCAAGCGGAAACATACATACGAGTACCAAGCCTACAGGGAAGTTCAAAATAAAGCATGCAAAGAGGGGAGACCAAGTTATAAAAAAAAGGGAATGTCCTACTCTAACGGAAAAGGTCGCCAAACATAGGATCAATGGCACAAGGGTTAGTGAAGCAAAGGACAAAATTCTCCATCTCTCTCTCTGCTTTCTCCAGCACATCGAAGCGACGGTTCTCACGAGGAGTCGCTCCCCATCGATTGGCGCCGTGTTCGTCCGCGAAAGCGGACATAATAGCTCGCCGGGCCTTGATCTGGCCCAGCAGATGAATTGAGCAATCCTTCAAAGCCTGAGTGATCAGGCACGCTTCATGAAAGCCCTCGAGCTTCTCTTCCGCCGCGTCAAGCATCGCCAGGGTCATCTCTGCTGGGTGAGGGGGGATGTCGGCAAGCACGGCCGCGAGGATCATCCGGAGCCAAAGAGAACCCATCGGGAGAGGAGACCCCCTACGGATCGAGAGTTCATGCACGGCTGAGTCGCATTCGTTGTCGGTAAGGAGGGGATCCACCAACCGAGCGGCAAAGCGAGGGATCATCTCCTCGATAGGCACTTCCCATGGCTGTCGACGAGCGTGTGGGCGGTTACAGGCCATAGCGTCCAGATACTCCTCAAATTAAATCACGTCGATACGGGAATGAATTTCTCGGTGAAGAGAAAATAGGCCATGACCTCAAGAATATAAAGAAGTGCATTAAGTGCTATGCGCGGAAAATCTTGCATGCGAAAGATGTTTCCAAGGCCCAAAAAAGGAAAGGCATCGAAAATCAAGGAGAAATAACTATTTCCAAGGCTCCTTTTATGCATCTGATAATGCGCGCTAAAAATGCGGCATGGAAAGTTCTGTGAACAGTCCCATCAGATGATCTCGCGTGTAGAACACGTGAGGCCCAAACCTAATGTGCATTTAAAAGAAAGAATATGGAGTAGTACCCTGCATATTAAAGCACAAACGATAATAGTAACAGAATAATAAGATTTCAGAGGAAAAGCATGCAAACACACAGAGACATAATAAAGCTTATCATCCAGACTTCAAGAAGGCGATACAAAATAAAAAAAAAAAAAAAAAAAAAACTTTTACAATGGTAAGGCCTCTGACACGGGGCATGGATTGAGAAAATTGAAATTAACTTTATCCAAGATCTTCCAAGCATTTCGAACCTCCCGAGTATGCTTTCTCTCACGGTCACAGGCATCGGGGTCCCCGCGGATGTCCTCTTCCCTCCGGTAGGCGCCCAGTATGGCTGATTGCTGAAAAATCTGATGAAGGAGATCAATGAGATCATCCCGCCTTCTCTTTGAGATCAAGCCCATAAGGTACACCGAATGCACCTTATCCTCGGCAATGTCCAAGCCCCCGAGCGGTATGCCGGCACAAAAGAGAGGAAGTGCCTCCCGGATCGCCAGCACGATTAGCCTCAGAAGAGAAGAGCGGCGGGGGAGGAGCCTATGGTTGTACTCGTCGAAACGGCTCATGATCTCGGCACACTGAGCATCGGTGAACTCTTGGTTCTGACTGCGGCCCAGCGCACGAATGTTCCCATAGGAGATGATCTCGTCAAGTCTATACAGATGGGCATCCATGGTACCTACGATAGAAGTCAAGAGATCCATTACAAAGCCACCATTTCACTAATTGCAGAAGAACAGCCTTGGGCCAAGAGACCCCAAAGATTCTCTGTGTGAAGAAATCGAGTTCTTCGTTGGAATTCAATTCCTTATTAAGAAAAGGGAATTAAATTCCCAAAAAACATTTTGAGGGAATTAAAGTCCAGGGAGTTGAAACGTTGTCATCATCTCCCCGAAGATCATCTAAACCCTAAAAGGATCTACAGTTTGAAGATTAAACAGTTTTATGTTCTCATGGAAAAATATGAAGAAAAAGGGTAAAAACCCTTGCTTTGGATTTAAAATCCAGAGAAATGTGAAGGTCCATCGGTGTCCAAGAACACTACCTGAGGAAAAAGGATCCTTTTCGAACAGAGTTAAACTCTGCAGGCTGTTTCAAGACAGAGAACTAAGCTCTGAAAAACGAGAAATTAAATCCTCAAAGAAGAAGTTCTCAGGAGAAGAAGATGAACAAAGTGAAGGCTTCTATGAAGAGGCAGCTATTTATAGAAGACAATGAAAACGTTTCGTCTCCCCAGATCCCTAGAGGAATCCAACGGTCACAAGAGGTGACAGCGTTGCACTCACGTGCTGACACGTGAGAACAACGCTGTGGGGGCATTTGTTTCCTGATTTAAAATCAGGAAAGCTTCTGGAAAAGCTTCGGAAGAGGGTCACGTGCTTACACGTGACCAGCGGCCACGTGTTAACACGAGACACCTAAAAAGCATCATCAGATCGAGTTCAGTCTCCTAGCTACGCTGAAGAAAATGGGCTTCAGAAAGAGTCACGTGCTCCCACGTGACCAGGGTCACGTGGTGACACGTGACATTTAAATGCAAGCGTCCAACACGCAAGTTCTCTGATCGAGTCAAGAAAAAGGGTTCAGAAAGAGTCACGTGCTCCCACGTGACCAGGGTCACGTGTCGGCACGTGACGTTCAAGGCAGCAAGCGCGTTTCCAGAACAACCAAGGAAAGAGAGTTCAAATAAGGGGTCACGTGGTAGCACGTGATGTTTAAGCAGCAATCAGAAGACACAGTGCAGAAGGCTCGTTCCAAAGGGGGTCACGTGCTCACACGTGACCATGGATCACGTGGTCACACGTGACCGGCCTCCAAAGCCCATGTTGACGACAGAATTAAATTCTGAAGGAAATTCGAATCTTTCCAAAGGAAAGTAATTATTTGGGACTAATCAAATTAAAGATTCAGAGATGATTAAATATCATCTATCTATGGAAAATCTCGGCTTTGGGAAAGATTTCCCCCTTAAATCTAACCAGAATATCAAAGGAGAATCTCTGGATTTAAGATCCAATGGTGAATAAAATTCACCTAATAATCCAAAGGCCCAAAATGAATGATGGATGCAAATCAAATCTCCCAATGAAGATTCGTCAAAAACTGATTGATGCGGCTGCCTCTCCTATAAATAGGAGCCAAGGGACACAAAAAAAAAGACACATGCGCAGAGAAGAAAAGGAGAAAAAGAGAAGAGTTTTGATACTTCGAAAAGACTCAGATCTTCTGCAAAAACCCTAGGTAAGAAAGGGAAGCCCTTTTGAAAGAAGCAGAATTTAATTCTCAACAGAGTTTAACTCTGATAATATAAAAGCAGAAGAGCATATTTCTTCTCTCTTTGATAGAGGATCTGCAAAGTGCACATCTCCCCTTAAGGTTGAGAATTTAATTCTCAATGGGTTGAGATCCTGCCATGCAGATCCAAAACATAGAGAAGGAGTGCAAACTCGAGAATTTAATTCTCACAGAACTATAGGAATTTAATTCCTCCAAAATAAAGTGGGGCTAGACCCTATATCATGGGAATTTAATTCCTTCAGAACAAAAAAAAAGAAACAGGGTTTAACCCTAATTAAAGAACTTAGTTCTGTTGAAACAACGGGAATTTAATTCCCTTAATCATCATTTCCTCAAAAACTTTTATTAGGGTTTAACCCTATTCAGCCCTTCACATAAACGAGGAATTTAAATCCCACAGAAAATTCAGAGTTAAACTCTATTCCAGAATACAAGTCTTCAAAAGAAAGAAGGATTTAATTCCTCTGAAATTAAAAGTCTCTGGAATTTAATTCCTAAAAAAAAAGGAGTAACAAATCCTCTGAAAAACCACATTAAGGCAGGGTCACGTGTCACCACGTGACCCCCCACAAAAGCCCTACAGAAAACCCCTTTGAGGCAGCACCCCACGTGACCCACGTGACTTTCAGCAGAAGCCTTAACACATAGGCATTTGAATGCCCATCACGTGCTGACACGTGATGCTATCAAAGACACAGTAATTTCAGCAGAACAAATGAAGGAAGGGCGCTCTCACGTGCTGCCACGTGACCCCTCTTGTCTTAGTGTTTAACACTAAATTGAAACTCTCGAAATCAGTGTTAAAATATTGTTGGGCCTTAGTGTTCAACACTAATTAAAAAGCTTTATCTGCAGTGTTCAACACTGATTACCTTAGTGTTTAAATACTAATCTGAGATCTTCATTTGCAGTGTTCAACACTGATCCGTTTTAGTGTTTAACACTAATTTGAGAAGCCTTATTGCTGGTGTTTAACACCAATTATTTCTTAGTGTTAAACACTAACTTGTTAACCGCATGCCCAGTGTTCAACACTGATTGCTCTGTAGTGTTTAACACTAGGCTTTGGCCCAATTGGCTAAATGGATAGAGGCAAAGCCTCTCCTTCAATGGACCAGCAAGAGTCAATATTCCAGACCTGACTGGACTTAGCCCAAGCTGGCCATAAGTCCTCAATTTGTGATTAACTGGGCTAATGAGCTCATAACATAATTGATCAGTCTTGACCCAAATTGGGCCAGGGACTATTTAATCCACCCCGGTTCTAGGGTACATCTCTTCACTCCTTTGATACTTGGCATTGTAATCCCTCAATGTCTTCAAAGAGGTGACGGGTCCCGATGACCACTCATGATATGGACTGTGGGGTCCTTAAACCCATGCCTAATGCTAAACTTCCTGGTTACGTGGAAAGCGGATAACGTCACTCTTTGACCCCGTGGAAAACGTCCAGAGCGGATCCTGGTCCTCGCAGAGCATGGCAGTGAACCCATGCGAAGCATCCAGAGCGGAGCCTGGTCCTCGCCTAGCACGGCAGTGAACCCGTGTGAAGCATCCAGAGCACATACCGGACTGTGGAGTCCTTAAACCCATGGACTATGACGTCCTTAACCTTGACCGAGATGTCTTAAAACTACCCATGGACCGCAATGTCCTTAAACTACCCATGGACCGCAATGTCCTTAAACTACCCATGGACCGCAATGTCTTTAAACTACCCATGGACCGCAATGTCCCTAAACTACCCATGGACCGCAACGTCCTTAAAACTACCCACGGACCGCAACGTCCCTAAACTAGAACAATTGAGCCCTCCATATGCTCTTTTGTCGGATCTAAACGGTCCCGTTTAAGTTGATCTTAGCCCCCAAAAATGGCTAACGCGTCCTTAAACCTTCAAACAGATTGGACTACGAATCCCCTAAATTAACTCCGGCTTGAGGGTACATCTCTGAACTCCTCTGACATCCGTCGTTGTAATCTTTCAACGTCGTCAGAGAGGTGATGGGTCCCGACGGCCATACATACGGTGGACCACTACGTCCCTAAACTGGAACAATAGAGCCCAAATGCTCTTTTGTCGGATCTAAACGATCCCGTTAAGTTGATCTTAGTCTCAAACTGGACTAACGTATCCTTAACAAACGTTTAAGTTGATCTTAGCCTCAAATATGGCTAACGTGTCCTTAAACCAAACCCCCAAACCCAAATTTAAGATAATGCGGATTTGGACTAGTCCACGCCCTACGGGTGACGACATAACTCAGTCTCCGTAAACAATCCACGGGCAATAAAACAAACACCCACGACACGAAGTGACCATCTGGAGAAGGAGAAAGTTGTTACCGCAATGCGGTAGCGTAATTAACTGCAGGGGCTTGCGCCTGCAGGGAAGAGCGTCCCCACAATCAAAAACCCCTCAAATGAGGGGGAATCTGACGAAGTCTGCTACATCGGACGCATCCGTCTAAACCTTCGACACATGGTGCCATAAATCAACTTGGCATCTTCGGAGGGGTGGACGGATAGCACCAATTAGCATCTGCCCCGAACCCCAGGCATTCGGACGTCCCGACGTCCCGGCCGCCGTTCGGAGGGGAACAATGCACCCTTGGCTTCACAAGGTTCTGGGCTATTTATAGGCTGGAAAATGAAAACCTAGGGCAACAAACAGAACTAACATGGAATGACCATTCTGCCCCCAAAAACTCTGCACATGCGGCGCCTATATGGCCGCGGAACCGCGGCCTAGACCCCCCTTTGGCCGCGGTTCCGCGGCCGTATGAAGGAGTTGGGCTGTCTGCTTTTTTGGGCTTCCCTGGTTTTTCATGTACTTTATTCTGGCATATGAGTTTTCTCAGATTTTCTTCACGATTTTTCCAGAATTTCTGTTGAGCAAAAGGTGATTTGATGTGTATCTTTTTGTCATGATTTCCTCGAGCTCCGTGTAGATTTCTTGGATCTTGTGCTGCCATTGAGCCTTGTGCATGAAAACGACATTGATTTGACATTTTGTCTCTTAAACTGGTGTGTGGTAACAGACGGATAAAGAGCGGAGATCCGTGTTTTATCTGTGGTTGGCAGGAACCCGGGTTTTGTCGTGTTTTTCCATGAATTTCACCGTTTTAGAACCGAGAACCTGTATCCTGCAATTGACTAGCAAACACGGCTCAAGAGTACCTACCGATATGCAATGTGATAAAAATTGGGCGGTATGAAAATGCAAAAATCTGATATGAACAAATACCCCCAAACTTATCATTTGCTCGTCCCGAGCAAAGCCAATTTATTCACAAAAAATTTCCTAACCTCACTTTCGCAGGGAACGCGATTGCACTGAGCATGTGCAACAAGCCGTTAAACCTCTAGGTGTCCCTAGTAGGAGGAGTGTTGTCTCCTGAGGGTTTTCAGCGGATACTACTCACAAAATCCGGTCAAGTTGGTTTTGTAAAATAACTAAGACTCAAACCCTAAAGTTTTGTTTCAGAAAATAACAATTCTATTATCCTAAGTCTAGACTATCGAACCTTTATTTTTCACACCTCGCTTCTTCTTTAACTACAGATTTTATATGTCTTTACGTGCAGTGAAAATAGTGTCGTTAAGTTCCAGAAAGGTCGAATAAAGTCCTCATAATAAAGCCCGGATAAGAATTTTGAAAGGATCACATAAGTTTTATAAAGAGTTAAGCATTTTTCAAGTTTCGTTTTCCAGCAAGGTTTCAACTTCAGAATTTCTATCTTCCTTAATAGGAAACTAGGTCTTATTTTTCACTCCACCTTTTTCTTGTTTTCATTTCATACACACCTCTGTGAACGTGCAATAGTCTTTATCATAGAATAAAACCTTCATATCTCCGTTAAAGTTTTTTATAAAAGCCTGTCTTTTATCAAGATTATTCTCACACAAAGAACCGTTAGGAATTTTAACTCGGAGAGAACACTTGCTTGACTTTGTTTTAATCTGGACTTTCTAGGCTTCTTAGCGAGCTTTGGGCCAATGCACCCAAACCAGTTGGTTTTAGGGCATTAGGTGTAAAAACACCCCGGCGGACTTAGTTACTCAAGTTACCCAGGTCCAAAAACAAAAGACAGTTTGGCGTGAAAATCAGATGATTTAATACGAACGGAGATATAACCGGCAGTTCAGTTATTTTTTTGGATAAAAGACGTGTTTAGTGGGTTTGGTGTGTAATCATTCCAATCAAGTTCCAGATGGGTTATTTTTCAGACTTAGTTCCAATTAAGGCATCAATAACATTCCTTCATATTCACTCACTTCATAAACTATTCTTGATATTACTTATTTCAGAACAAACCTATTTGATCCTCAGAAAATCATTTATCTGTTTAAAAGTTTTTAAACATAAAAGCCTTGTCATTTAATTTCCAAAAACTCACGACACGTGGAGTGTGATGTAAAGACGTATATCAGCTATAGTTAACTTCAAAGGAGAGTTATCTTTCAGGTTTTCAAAATCTAAACATAAGATTTAGTTATTTTTATTTTATCAAACAAAACCGTCGAAATGTTGAATCAGAGTCCTCCCACTAGCTAACTTGACAGAAAAGTTTTTCTGTTTTTAGAAAATTTTCAGATTTTTATGGATTTTATGGATTTTAATATGCAGATGCAAAATATACATATGAATGCGAAGGTAAGAAATGCGTACCGAGCGTACCCCCAAACTTAAACTGGACAGTGTCCTCACTGTCATTGTATGAAGAGATCATTTTGAAGGGTCAAAATTGTCGGTTAGCGATACACAATTTTTTTTTGTTTTTGTTTTTAAAGAAAAGAAAAAGAAAAAGAATGGAAAACAATATCCACAAATATATACAAAAGGCTTTATACATACCCCCAAACTTATTTGGAACAGTGTCCACTGTTCTTGGCTGGATAACCGAAGTTTGGTGGTAGGCAGAGGAAGATCATGCAGGGTAAACCGGCTCCTGTAAGAACAGGAGCTCCTCTGTTGGTTCGGCGCTAAGGTACGGTTTGAGTCGGTGTCCATTCACTTTGAAAAATGAACCGTCCTTCGGATTCTCCAAATCCACAGCGCCTTGCGGATACACATTCCGCACAAAATACGGCCCTTTCCAGCGAGATCTGAGCTTTCCTGGATGGAAGTGAAGTCGGGTGTCGTAAAGCAGTACCTGTTGACCAGGTACGAAGGTTTTGCACAAAAGGTGTTTATCGTGAAACACCTTCGTTCGATTCTTAACGACAACCGCGTTATCGTAAGCCTTATCCCTAAGTTCACTCAGTTCGTTCAGTTGCAGCTTCCGATGGCTGCCCGCATCTTCGAGAGACAGATTCAGCTCTTTTATCGCCCAAAATACGCGATGCTCTATTTCGACAGGTAGGTGTCAGGCTTTTCCGTACACAAGCCGATAGGGAGACATGCCAAGGTCGGTCTTATAAGCGGTTCGAAACACCCAAAGGGCATCAGTGAGTTTCAGCGACCAATCCTTACGGTTCTTGGAAACCGTCTTTTCCAGTATCTGCTTGATTTGCCGATTTGAAACTTCGGCCTGCCCGCAGGTTTGGGGGTGGTAGGGCGTGGATAGCTTATGATTAATGGAGTATTTCCGCATTAAGGCCTCAAAAGTTTTATTGTAGAAATGACTTCCATTGTCGCTAATGATCGCTCGGGGGTGCCCAAAACGGGAGAAAATGTTTTCTTTAAGGAATCTAACGACAACCTTGTTGTCGTTAGTCCGGCTGGGCACAGCCTCGACCCATTTAGAGACGTAATCAACAGCGAGAAGGATGTACAAGTTCCCAAAAGAGCTGGGAAACGGCCCCATGAAATCTATCCCCCAAACATCGAAAATCTCCACAACCAAGATTGGTTGGAGCGGCATCTCGTTCCTCCGGGATATCCGGCCCATGTGTTGGCACCGGGAGCAAGTCTTGCAATAGTCATGAGCGTCTTTGAAGAGTTGTGGCCAGTAGAAACCACATTGCAAGATCTTCTCAGCTGTCTTTCTGGGGCCAAAATGCCCGCCACACGCTTGATCGTGGCAAAACGACAGCACACTCTTGAATTCCTCGTTAGGGACACACCGACGAATAATCTGGTCGGGACAGTACTTGAACAGATAGGGTTCGTCCCAGTAAAAGTGTTTTACTTGGGATAAGAAGCGAAGTTTGTCCTGGCTTGACCATTCAGTCGGTAGTAATCCCGTGGCCAAATAGTTTACAATATCTGCGAACCAGGGTTCGCAAGATACTGTCAAGAGCTGTTCATCCGGGAAAACGTCGTTGATCGGAATTGGAAGCGAAGGCGAAGAAGGAAGTCGTGAGAGATGGTCGGCAACTACGTTTTCACATTCTCGTTTGTCCTTAATGACAAGGTCAAACTCTTGAAGCAAGATGATCCAACGTATTAACCGAGATTTTGCATCTTTCTTCGCAAAAAGATGGCGCAGAGCAGAATGGTCAGTGTAGACAATGACTGGAGAGCCGATGAGGTAGGGCCTGAACTTTTCTAAAGCAAATACAACAGCCAAGAATTCCTTCTCAGTTGTTGTATAATTGAGTTGGGCGTCGTTCAGGGTTCGGCTCGGATAATAGATTACGTGCGGCATCTTGTTGATGTGTTGTCCAAGGACAGCACCAATGGCAAAGTCGGATGCATCGCACATAATCTCAAATGGGTGCGTCCAGTCAGGTGAAGAAAGAACGGGAGCAGAAGTGAGTGAGCGTTTTAGTGACTCGAATGCAGTCACACAGCTCGAGTTGAAGTCGAATGGCGTATCCTTGGCCAGCAAAAGAGTCAAGGGCCTAGCAATCTTGCTAAAGTCCTTGATAAACCGTCTATAGAAACCGGCATGGCCAAGGAAGGCTCGGATATCTCTGACGCATCGGGGAGGAGGCAGATTGGAAATGACCTCAATCTTTGCTTTGTCAACCTCTATGCCATTTTGCGAGATGATATGTCCTAAGACAATACCTTCGCGCACCATGAAGTGGCACTTCTCCCAATTCAAAGTGAGATTCTTGTCCTTACATCGGGTAAGGACAGCGTCAAGATGTAGCAAACACTCGTTGAAGGAATCGCCGAAGATGGAAAAATCATCCATGAAAATCTCCAGAAATTTTTCCACCATGTCTGAGAAGATTCCCATCATACACCGCTGGAAGGTAGCGGGCGCATTGCATAACCCAAAGGGCATGCGACGATATGCGAATGTGCCGAAAGGACAAGTGAATGTGGTCTTGTCCTGGTCTTTTTCGGCGATGGGAATCTGATTATAGCCGGAGTAGCCATCAAGAAAGCAGTAGTACTCGTGTCCGGCCAATCGTTCAAGAATTTGGTCAATGAAAGGTAGCGGAAAGTGGTCTTTCCGCGTTGCGGCGTTGAGTTTTCTGTAATCAATGCACACTCGCCACCCAGTTTGGGTGCGAGTAGGGATTAACTCGTTCGCCTCGTTAGTGATGACCGTTATACCTGATTTCTTGGGGACAACGTGGATGGGGCTAACCCACTGGCTATCAGAGATAGGGTAAGTGATACCACTATCTAGACATTTTACGATCTCCTTCTTCACAGCCTCTTTCATGACTGGATTGAGACGTCTTTGTGGATTCCGGGCTGGTTTGGCATCATCCATCAGATGAATGTGATGCTCAACGATAAGGGGACTAATCCCCTTGATGTCCGCCATGGACCAGCCAAAAGCTTGCCTGTTGCTGTGCAAGACCGCGGGAAGGGCTTTCTCTTGCTCTGGAGCTAGAGAAGCCGAAATGTTGACAGGGAGGGTCTCGTTCTCACCTAAGTAAGCGTACTTAAGGTGAGATGGAAAAGGCTTGAGTTCGAGCGCTGGAGGTGAAAAGATTGAAGGCAAGATTGGTGCAGAGGTCTCGAACTCAAAGGACTCTAGCAAAGGTTCAAAACGAGTGTAGGCGACCGAGTCGGATTGTTCAGGTAACTCATCCGGAAATTCGAAGGATTCAAACTCGGGTTGCGAGCGGCTAAGATCGTTCAAGAACGTGAAACACTCGTAGTCGTTGTCGGGCGCAGAAACAGCAGCAGGTTCGAGGAGGAACGCACTAGTGGCGTCAAGATTATCGTGTTCGAACAGAAACTCCTCGAATTCACATTCTTCTGGGGTGATCTCCTGGATCGAGCAGACGTCCAGTATATGAGCATTAGGTTCGGCGGGCTGATTCCCCAACCTAAAAATGTTGAGTTCAATCGTCATGTTTCCAAAAGAGAGGTTCATCGAACCATTGCGACAATTGATCACAACATTTGAGGTTGCAAGAATTGGGCGACAGAGTATCACCGGAATTTGATTCCGGGGGTTAGCTACAGGCTGTGTGTCTAATATAATGAAGTCAACGGGGAATATGAAGTCCCCGACTTTTATTAACACATCCTCTAGCTCACCCCTAGGATGGGTGATCGATCGGTCGGCCATTTGGAGAGTGCAGTGCGTGGGTTTCAGCTCTCCGACGCCTAATTGCTCGTATACTGAATACGGAAGCAGGTTAACACTGGCACCAAGATCTAATAGTGCGCGGTTGATGTTCTTATCCCCAATAGTAATAGAAATCGTAGGACAGCCAGGGTCCTTCCGTTTTTGTGGTAAAGATTGGGTAAGGGCATCACTCACAGCACTAGCCAAGAAAACTTTCTTGGGTACCCGAGACTTCCTCTTTTTCGTGCACAAGTCCTTTAAGATTTTCGCGTAGGACGGGACTTGTTGGACAGCATCTAAAAGAGGAATGTTAATGTTAACCTGCTTAAATAACTCCAGAATCTTCTCCATTTGAGGATTTTGTTTATTAGACCTCAACTGGTTTGGAAATGGAACATTTTTAAAATTGGTTGAGTCTAATGCTGGAGGAGGAGATTGTGGAGTTAGAACGGATCCCAGAATAGGTGTTTTCGTGGAGTGAGAAGTGGGTCCATTCGGAGCAGAAGAAGAGGAAGGAGAGCCTGTTGAGGAGTGGAGAATAGGCTCAGAAGACGAAGAAGCAGGAGAAGAAGAAGAAGAAGTAGAAGAAGAAGCGGCCGGGGTGTCATCGTTGATTCGTGTGTCAATGTTGTTTTACAGCATCCTTCCCGATCTCAATGTGGTCACGGCACTCACATTATGGTTCTGTTGTTCAAGAGCAACATGTGCATTATGTGGGTGACCGGGATTTGGGAGTGGCTGGGACGGGAGCTTCCCCTTTTCTCGCTCGCTTAAGGCTGCATTCAGCTGTGCAATCTGGGCCTCGATGGTCTTGATGCTTTGCCCGTGGGCGGCAGTGTGTTGCACTAAGGACTGAATGGAAGACTGGATGTTGGCGGTGGACTGAGTCGATTGTTTAACGAACGCCTCCAGACTTCGTTCGAGCGAGGAAACCTTATCGTTATTTGACGGAACAAAGTTGTTTGGTGGAAAAGAATTGTTGGGTGCAAAGTTGTTCGTCTGATTTTGGAAAGGTTGGGGTTGGAAGTGCTGCTGAAACTGAGTTTGTTGTTGCGCTTGTTGTTGCGGCGGAGGGGCCCTTTGGAAATTGTTGCCTTGGAATTGATTCTGATTCTGATTCCAGGCGAAATTGGGGTGGTTCCTTCAACCGGGATTGTAGGTGGAAGAGTATGGATCATTCCTCGGTCTTTGCTGGAATGCAGCATTAACCTGATCCTGTCCTTGCGATGGTAGATTGTAAGGACACTCTTCGGTCAAGTGAGAAGGATCGGAACAACAAGCGCAAATGGTACGAAGGGGGAGAACAGGGGCAGGAGCAGGAGAAGAAAATTTGCTCTCTATCGCTTCAAGCTTTCTTGTTATTGCAGCCATTTCAGCTTTCATCGCAATAGAGACATCAAGTTGGTGAATTCCTACCCTAGACTGACCGGTAGAAGTGGAAGTAGAAGAAGAAGAAGTCGGTCTGGTGCTCTCCCATTGTAGCGTTTGCTCCGCAAGGTCGTCAAAGAACTGCCACGCTTCCTCGTCAGATTTCGATAGGAAGTGGCCCTGACAGATGGTTTCCAACAACTGCTTCGTTGCTGGGTTCAGGCCCTCGTATAAGGTTTGGCAAAGTTGCCATTTCTCTATACCGTGGTGAGGACACTGAACAAGAAGGTCTTTGTACCGATCAAAGCACTTTCAGAAGGGTTCAGAAGGAAGCTGAGAGAATTGGTTGATTTCATTGCGAATCCTTGCGGTTTTATGATTCGGATAGAATTTTTTTAGAAACGCTTTAACAAACTCGTCCCAACTGGTTATGGAATGGGAAGCGGTGCTATACAGCCATTTTTCAGCAAGATCGCATAAAGTGAACGGAATGACCCATAGACGTATAGCATCGTCCGACAGTTGGGTGGTTTTCATCATGGCACAGACGTTTTGAAATTTATTGATGAAGATATAGGCATCTTCAGATTCAAGCCCATGAAATCGTGGAAGCAAGTTGATGAAGTGGGGCTTAATTTCAAAGTTGTCCCCATTGGCCGGTGGAAGAGAAAGGCAGGTGGGAAGTGCAGAACGGGTGGGATAGAAACGATCCTGGAGCGCGATTCGCTGCGGCGCTACAACAGGCGGTGGTGGTGGGATATTGGTCTTCGTAGGAGGTGGAGCCAATCCAGCGGTAGTCAAAGAGATGTTCGGATTAAATCCTGACATTGCGGAAGAAGAGGTTGGTGAAGGTGAAGGTGAAAGTGAAGATGTATGAACAGAATTCCGGTCAACGTCGGAGTTGGCCGGCAAAGGAAGGGGTGAAAGAGGAGTGGACGGAGTTTCGACTTCGGAGTCGATCGCGTAGTCGGTAGCGACTAACGTAACGCGGACTAGACGGGCGCTAGTGTCCCGAGTCCAAGCGGACATACACTAAACGAGTTTAGTATAGTCAAAGCGGAGAAGGTGAGGGTAAGAAAACGTCAATGGAGAAAACGATGGGTGGAGGGTGAAAAATGGATTTGGCGACAAAGGGCAAGTTTTTATAAAAGTTTTTGATTTTTTTCCTTTTTTTGTTTTTTAGAAATAGCTTTACAGAAATATGTACGGACTTACGGTTTTAAGCAATCACAAATAAGATATGCACAATCTCACCTAGATCTAGGGTCACCTAGGTCAACTAGACCTGCTCCTAACTGTTCCAGAGGGCTAGAAATAGGACCTCAAACCGCCTCTTCTCCGTCTAATGCGGCCAGATAAGTGCCAGGTAAGTGGGAGGTTGTCCAACGCTTTCACGAAGTTCCTTAATTAAATAACCACTTGCCTTCGTCACACTTGCCTAGGCACCGCAAAAGTCAGATAGGATAAATGGCCGATGCCTGTAACTAGTCCTCTGTCCTATTGAGCGCGAAGTCCTTAGGGCTGAGTCTAGTATTTTTTAATTTTTAACAATGGTCAATGCATATGCTTTTTGTGATTTTTGGGGTCCTGGGAAGGGTGATGAAATCCCCACCCAATCTGAATTGGTTTCAAGCCCCTTAAGTCCGTATTAATGAATGTAAAGCGATAACAAATCAACTGCAAACAATTTTTATTTTTAGCGCGGCGCAAAGAATCCTGCACAAGAACAGTTTATTGGAAGGGGGAGAAGAGTTTGCGCAAAGAATGCTGCAGAAAACACAGTTTATTGGAGTCCAGAGGAGTGGGAGAGAGGAGAGAGACACTTACAGGGAAATTGGAAGCCTGAGGCCACCAAACAGCCGCGGTTCCACGGCAATAGGGCTCTAATGCCGCGGTTCCGCTGCTATGTTGAGGAATTGGAGCTTCCGTTTTCTTGTGTGGTCTGGGTTGGGTGTCCTCTGCTTGACTGGATGTGCTGAATTTTGACTTGCTTACTGTATCTGCTCCAGATTTTTACAGCAGACCGTTTGCTACGTTTAGATCCGTCGCGGTGTAGCCGTGAAATATGGGTCTATCTTCCCACGTCTTTGGCACTGATCTTGAACTCCGTATTATCCTGCACACTTGCACAAAAACTAATAAAAAATAACAGGATGATTTTTTCACAAAGTATATTTTTTTTTGTTTTGTTTTTCGGTTATATTCACAAGTTAACCCGAAATTACACAAAGAAATAAACTACCGTCTCCCCGGCAACGGCGCCATTTGATTGTTAGAGATTCTGCGTGTTCAAGTTTAGTTAATTACCGCAATCAAGACGGTTTCGCTTGTAGCTAGCCGGTTGAGTACGGGTCGTCCGCAGGGAGATGGGAATCTTTTTCTATGTGTTTTAACGAGTTAAGTCCGAAGGTCCAGATTTGTTTGTGATTAACTAAGTGTTAAAATGAGTGTAAAGAGAGCTTGTTAGGGTTAGGATTATGTTAGTTTGAGTTAGGAGTCGCTCACCTCTTTCGTTGCCACTCTTAATATCGGTGTTACGGTAATCGGCAACAATGGGGATTAGCACGACTAGGAAGAAACTTGCGAGTATAAGCTAGGCTTTCCAACACATAAGTTCTTCCTTTTGGTGCTTGTCCGTCCGTTCTTGGCTGCCATAACCTCCGGTTAATTCAACCACAACCGGTCTCACTACGGAATCACCGCTATTATGTAGGATAGGGTGCCGTAAGGAGCGGATTGTGGTTCAATTAACGGGAGTCGATTTTAAGATGTTGGGCAAGGAAAGAGTGAGAGAGATTTCCTTCTCTCAAACTTCCCTTATCCTACCCTAACAAGTATGAAACTACCCACACATCATAATAAAAAGAAAACAAAACAAAAGAGGAAGATAGAAAGAAGGAGATTAGAAGATAACAACTAGCTATTTGCGACCTCACCTTGGCAAGGATCAAGCGTAAGCATCATGGTTGTTTTAATGATAAAGGAAAAGAGAAAAGAAAGAAATAACAACAACTAAGTTAACAAATTAAATTTACAAGCAATTATAAAAGAACAAGACAAGATATAATAGCAAAATGAACTTCTTTATTCACCATTCTTCACTCACAAAAGCTCACTACAAGTTTTAATGGAGAAGAGATGAGAAGAGGAAGAAGAACAAGTATTCTAAAACCTAGAAAAAATACAAGATTATGCACCCTTGGCTTCACAAGGTTCTGGGCTATTTATAGGCTGGAAAATGAAAACCTAGGGCAACAATCAGAACTAACATGGAATGACCATTCTGCCCCCAAAAACTCTGCACATGCGGCGCCTATATGGCCGCGGAACCGCGGCCTAGACCCCCCCTTTGGCCGCGGTTCCGCGGCCGTATGAAGGAGTTGGGCTGTCTGCTTTTTTGGGCTTCCCTGGTTTTTCATGTACTTTATTCTGGCATATGAGTTTTCTCAGATTTTCTTCACGATTTTTCCAGAATTTCTGTTGAGCAAAAGGTGATTTGATGTGTATCTTTTTGTCATGATTTCCTCGAGCTCCGTGTAGATTTCTTGGATCTTGTGCTGCCATTGAGCCTTGTGCATGAAAACGACATTGATTTGACATTTTGTCTCTTAAACTGGTGTGTGGCAACAGACGGATAAAGAGCGGAGATCCGTGTTTTATCTGTGGTTGGCAGGAACCCGGGTTTTGTCGTGTTTTTCCATGAATTTCACCGTTTTAGAACCGAGAACCTGTATCCTGCAATTGAATAGCAAACACGGCTCAAGAGTACCTACCGATATGCAATGTGATAAAAATTGGGCGGTATGAAAATGCAAAAATCTGATATGAACAGTGTCCAAACCTTGTTGAAAGCGACGGGCTCTGACCTCATCCGTCGGTATCAAGTGTGCCGCAAATCTGTTACGGTCTTGTGTTAGCTGTGTATTATGTGATATTAAAAATTTGAAATACTGTGACATATTTTACCGACTGAGCATGGTGAATTCAGCGTCATACTCATCTACTGACTTGTCCCACATCGAACCTTATTGTAGATGAATGAACTGCTGCTCCATGGAAAACCTGACAATCACAGGGAAGTACTTCGCGTCGAACTTCTCGCGAAAAGTCTTCCATTCAATGGGCTGATCAAGACGGCTTTCTTCCGCCTTCCACCAGTTCCGTGCATTGTCCGTGAGTTGCAGCTTTGCAAATCGGACCCAAGCTATTTCTGGCACTTGTGCTGCTGCCAGATCATCCTCGATACTTTGAGCCCATTCCTCAGCTTCTAGTGGGCTCCCCTTTCCTGAGAACCGTTTGGGGTGTAAAGCTCTGAATTGCTTCACCCCAGTTGCTTCAGTCTCGGGACGGCTTAAGAGCTGCTGCTGTCCCTCTAGGAGGCCGCGGATTGCCTCAAGCAGAACCGTTTGCTCGTTGAGTGGAGCAGGAACGGCTGGTGTGAGGGGTGGTGCTGGAGTTGGAGGTGTGTTGTTGACATTAGTGCTGGTGTTGTTCGGGGAATCCATAACCCTGAAGAAAAATTTGGGTTAGGAAAGATTCAAATGAAATGATAAGATTCAAGGAATATGAAATTGTAAGATTCAAGGAACATGAATTGTAAAGAATGTTTTAGTTGCCGGTTATTGTGTTTTATATTGCTTAGGGTTCCATACAGCTCTGACCTGCATGGGCCACCAACAAAACCTGTCACGCCCCGCTTCCCAGTGTACGGTGAAGGGGACGCGACGAGGCCCGCTACGTATGTACTCAGAAGTACATACGCTAAGCGTATCTAAGCAATATAGAAATAAATACACAAGAGACAAGAAATAAAAAAAACAGCAACTTTTATTTATTAACATTCTTTGTACAATACATGAAAAGGAAATACAACTGAAATAAAAGATGCCTAAACAGTGACATAACAGGAAATGAAAAGTACTTAAAAGAAAAGTGTACAATGAAACTAAAGTGCTGGATCTTCGACAAACTGCTCCAAGTCTTCTGCAGATGGCTCGATCTCTGCCGGGTCCAAATCACCTGACGACATTCAAAGAAGAAAGAAATAGAATGTCGTCAGCGAACAAGTTGCTCGGTAAGTCCCAAAGATAAGGGAGAAATAGACAGAGAGTAAGAGAGAGAGAGAGTAGCTTTTAATGTTGTATTATAATATTGTAATGTTGTATTAACGCTGTTGTTTGTAGCCTGGTACAGAAGATACCAGTGTATACGAGGGGAGTCCCACTTACATCGGGGGCCTTGGTAACCTGTAGTACAAGGCTCCGTCGATAATACCATGGAACAACGGTATGGATGTAATTACGTCTTAAGTGACCACCTCGTGCCACCTTTAACATATTCCGTACCAGTCTACTCCTGAAACCCCGCGATGTCTTGTTTGTATTGTTATCTTGTAAATTGTATTGATTGTAAGATTGATTGATTGATCGAAACCATGATATCAGTAAGCGGTTGTAACCATAGAGTCATGTAAATGGAATAACCGAGAATCCTGTAAAAGGAATAGGTATATCCATGGTTCGGTTCAGTCAAGATGTATAGATTGATATTGGATTCATGAATTCATGAGTTCATATTGAAGTGGAAACTTGTAGATTATAGATTGACATGAATCATATTCAAGTCAGATTAATCAGACTCAAACCCGAGTCAGACAATCAGAAATGTGAATCGAAGTCTTATAATTTCTAGGGTCCTTAAGGTAATTTATAAAACTTGAGGGGTTTTTTATGTAAAAATACATTTATATACTTTTCAAAATACACCTCAAGTATTTATTACTCGTCTTTAGAGTTGTAATGAGGGTGGATTTTATATTGTAACATTTTTAGTGAGAATATCCTAGTTTTAGGTATTTATCTGTAATATTGATTTATTTGAAGTTCATGGTATTTTAGTGTAACATATATTCTTGTGATTTTTAGAAAAAGGTGGAAAATTTATTTTATAATAAAATAGATATTTAAATGATAAATATACATATGTTTATACAAAAATAATTTTAATAAATATTTTATATTTCAAAAATCTCATTTTCTTAAGATGTCGTATTTTAAACCTTCCGAGACTGAATGCTCCTTGCGGAGGTCTGAATCTCGCACTACTAGCCCGAGGGTGCACGATAAACCGCACGATCCCGAACGGGTTCCCCAAAGATGGGTTGTAGTGGCGCTTTGCAAAGATTGTAAAATACTAATCCTTTAGAAAACGGTTTTATATAGTAAAAGGTATTTATTTGAAAAGTGTAATTTTCCGTATTTTAGATTCTAGTGTTTTCCTAAGCCAACTAGCCTATTTCTAAATGGTCTAAACGACAAGTCGTTAGAAGTCTCAAATCGCCTCTTCACCGCCAATTGCGGCTAGGTAAGTGCCAGGTAAGTGGGAGGCTCTCCATTACAAGTAGTGACCCTAATTAAGTAACCACTTGCCTTAGACACACTTGCCTAGACACCACAAAGTCAGGTTTAGATAAACGATCGATGTCCACAACTTATCGTATTTTTCCTATAAAAGATATTGTTTAAACAAATGTATCAAACCTAAACTTTTATAAAAGGTTTTATTAAGGAAATAGTATTTTAATGTAAAATCTTGTTTTATCGTATTAGGAGTTTTCAAGATAGCGTATTATGGTTGCATATGTGTGTGTGAGGAGGTAGGTCATTACCTCGTGATCTATTTTAAGGTATAGCAATGTTAACGGGTTAAATGTGAAATTGAAACATGATGGTATTAAAGTGAAAAAATACGGTAAGTTAAAAAGGTTATCATTTCATGTGTGAAAACTTATTCAAATTGATTTTTACAAGTTTAATAATCATGATAAAGATGTTTAGACATGTTTGAATTGATTAGAAGTGAAATTTTATATAGAAAACCGAATCGGAAACCGGATTTGTTCCGATTCCGTCGGGTTTCGTAATTTCGTATTTTCGAGAATTAGAAAGGGAGATAGAACGGGACTTACGGGTTTCGATCTATACTAAAGAGTATAGGGGAACTAGATGAGTTGTCGAGGCGTTGCTTCGTCGCCGGTTGTTTCAAAAAAACGTCGCCGGAATTCCGTCAGAGCTTCGCTGTGAACTCGATTTCAAAGTACACCCTTCTTGTAAAAATTTTGAGAGAGTAAACCTAGTTTTTTGGGATGAGAGGGTAGAGGGTAGGGGGGTCTATTTATTGGGTAGGCTAGGGTAGGGTAGGTGAAAGGCTTTTATTTAAAAAATTGTAAAAATTAAAGAAAAAACAATAAAATTTGTAGTAAATAGGGTGTATTTAAGATTCGGGAACCGATCCAAGCATTTAGAGTATACAGGGGAGTTGAGAAGACAAAAAGCCACAACTTTCATTTTGACGACTCGGCCGTCCGGCCGGCGGCGCCGGCCCGAGTCGGCCGGTCCGCCGGCCGACTCGGGGTGTCGATGGGTGGGGGGTTTCCTGACGTAGGCTCTGGTATTTTTACTTTTTAGGGTTCAGTTCAACTTTTGGGAGTTATGGCCTGTGGACTGTTGGGCTTCCAAGAATTTTAAAAGAAAAATAATCTAAAAATAATGTGGGGCATGGGATTTGAACTCCGGTGGCTTGGTTCAGCAGTGCAAGGTATTACCAATGAGCTACAAGCTCCTTCTTGTAATTATTATGGTATTTAATTATTTAAAATGATAGCAGCAAGAATAAATACTCCTAGTATACATTAAATTTAAAGTAATTTCTTGTACACTAAAAATGGAGTTATTACATTCTTCTAGCTTGTAATTAAAAACAAAATAATTACCTATATCTTGTGTTCAGGCTAAAATACCCTTTTGTGGAATTTGAAAAATTTAATTTAAAAATTTGTATAGAAAAAGGGTATAAGAAAATTAGGGTTGTTACATTCTACCCTCCTTATAAAAATTTCGTCATCGAAATTTGTAAAAGGAAAGTGTAACAGATTCAAGGAAGGTTTGGTGAGAATGAAAAGGTGATGCAAGGGTGTGAAAAAGGTTGAAGAGAATTACCAGGGTTATACTGATCAACCGTATTAGCTTCTACGGCCGCCAAATTGTAAGCCTGGCGTCTCAGCACGTACCTCCTAGCTGGAGGCATATTCCCCTGTACTCGAGGCATGTTTCTCAGTGCCTGATGGAATTGGCGATTTGGCTGAGCAGGGAATCTACGTGGAGGTGGTGCTGGGAGTGCAGGACGAGTTGCAGGAGCCTGGATAGCTGGCTGCTGCGGGTAGTTGACGGGTGTGTGTGCTGGGTTGCGTCTATAAGGGCAGTTTCCAATTCCGTGATTGGACGCGCCACAAACCAAGCATAGGCCTTTTGCGCGCTTACAGTCCTTCCACAAGTGTCCTTCCCTCTTGCAATAAAAGCAAAAAGTGGGTCTTGGACGATCTTCCGGTCTTCTGAGTTCAACAGCTGGCCTTGAAGAGACCCCTCCTGCCATTTGAGTGGCAGGGCGTTTCACCCCTGCAGAGTGAGGTCTGCCCCTTGCCTTTATCACTGCTTCATAACGGCGGGCAGCTTCCAGAGCACATCCTCGCGAGTCAGAAATTTCCCTGTGGCTAGTGCAGCCTGGATTTCCGTGTCCAAACCTTGTTGAAAGCGACGGGCTCTGACCTCATCCGTCGGTATCAAGTGTGCCGCAAATCTGTTACGGTCTTGTGTTAGCTGCGTATTATGTGATATCAAAAATTTGAAATACTGTGACATATCTTACCGACTGAGCATGGTGAATTCAGCGTCATACTCATCTACTGACTTGTCCCACATCGAACCTTGTTGTAGATGAATGAACTGCTGCTCCATGGCAAACCCGACAGTCACAGGGAAGTACTTCGCGTCGAACTTCTCGCGAAAAGTCTTCCATTCAATGGGCTGATCAAGACGGCTTTCTTCTGCCTTCCACCAGTTCCGTGCATTGTCCGTGAGTTGCAGCTTTGCAACTCGGACCCAAGCTATTTCTGGCACTTGTGCTGCTGCCGGATCATCCTCGATACTTTGAGCCCATTCCTCAGCTTCCAGTGGGCTCCCCTTTCCTGAGAACTGTTTGGGGTGTAAAGCTCTGAATTGCTTCACCCCAGTTGCTTCAGTCTCGGGACGGCTTAAGAGCTGCTGCTGTCCCTCTAGGAGGCTGCGGATTGCCTTAAGCAGAACCGTTTGCTCGTTGAGTGGAGCAGGAACGGCTGGTGTGAGGGGTAGTGCTGGAGTTGGAGGTGTATTGTTGACATTGGTGCTGGTGTTGTTCGGGGAATCCATAACCCTGAAGAAAAATTTGGGTTAGGACAGATTCAAATGAAATGATAAGATTCAAGGAATATGAAATTGTAAGATTCAAGGAACATGAATTGTAAAGAATGTTTTAGTTGCCGGTTCTTGTGTTTTATATTGCTTAGGGTTCCATACAGCTCTGACCTGCATGGGCCACCAACAAAACCTGTCACGCCCCGCTTCCCAGTGTACGGTGAAGGGGACGCGATGAGGCCCGCTACGTATGTACTCAGAAGTACATACGCTAAGCGTATCTAAGCAATATAGAAATAAATACACAAGAGACAAGAAATAAAAAGAACATCAACTTTTATTTATTAACATTCTTTGTACAATACATGAAAAGGAAATACAACTGAAATAAAAGATGCCTAAACAGTGACATAACAGGAAATGAAAAGTACTGAAAAGAAAAGTGTATAATGAAACTAAAGTGCTGGATCTTCGGCAAACTGCTCCAAGTCTTCTGCAGATGGCTCGATCTCTGCCGGGTCCAAATCACCCGACGACATTCAAAGAAGAAAGAAATAGAATGTCGCAAGCGAACAGGTCGCTCGGTAAGTCCCAAAGATAAGGGAGAAATAGACAGAGAGTAAGAGAGAGAGAGAGAGTAGCTTTTAATGTTGTATTATAATATTGTAATGTTGTATTAACGCTGTTGTTTGTAGCCTGGTACAGAAGATACCAGTGTATACGAGGGGAGTCCCACTTACACCGGGGGCCTTGGTAATCTGTAGTACAAGGCTCCGTCGATAATACTACGGAACAACGGTATGGATGTAATTACTTCTTAAGTGACCACCTCGTGCCACCTTTAACATATTTCGTACCGGTCTATCCCTTAAACCCCGCGATGTCTTATTTGTATTGTTATCTTGTAAATTGTATTGATTGTAAGATTGATTGACTGACCGAAACCATGATATCAGTAAGCGGTTGTAACCATAGAGTCATGTAAATGGAATAACCGAGAATCATGTAAAAGGAATAGGTATATCCATGGTTCGGTTCAGTCAAGATGTATAGATTGATATTGGATTCATGAATTCATGAGTTCATATTGAAGTGGAAACTTGTAGATTATAGATTGACTTGAATCATATTCAAGTCAGATTAATCAGACTCAAACCCGAGTCAGACAATCAGAAATGTGAATCGAAGTCTTATAATTTCTAGGGTCCTTAAGGTAATTTATAAAACTTGAGGGGTTTTTATGTAAAAATACATTTATATACTTTTCAAAATACACATCAAGTATTTATTACTCGTATTTAGAGTTGTAATGAGGGTAGATTTTATATTGTGACATTTCTAGTGAGAATATCCTAGTTTTAGGTATTTATCTGTAATATTGATTTATTTGAAGTTCATGGTATTTTAGTGTAACATATATTCTTGTGATTTTTAGAAAAAGGTGGAAAATTTATTTTATAATAAAATAGATAGTTAAATGATAAATATACATATGTTTATACAAAAATAATTTTAATAAATATTTTATATTTCAAAAATCTCATTTTCTTAAGATGTCGTATTTTAAACCTTTCGAGACCGAATGCTCCTTGCGGAGGTCTGAATCTCGCACTACTAGCCCGAGGGTGCACGATAAACCGCACGATCCCGAACGGGTTCCCCAAAGATGGGTTGTAGCGGCGCTTTGCAAAGATTGTAAAATACTAATCCTTTAGAAAACGGTTTTATATAGTAAAAGGTATTTATTTGAAAAGTGTAATTTTCCGTATTTTAGATTCTAGGGTTTCCTAAGCCAACTAGCCTATTTCTAAATGGTCTAAACGACAAGTCGTTAGAAGCCTCAAATCGCCTCTTCACCGCCAATTGCGGCTAGGTAAGTGCCAGGTAAGTGGGAGGCTCTCCACTACAAGTAGTGGCCCTAATTAAGTAACCACTTGCCTTAGACACACTTGCCTAGACACCATAAAGTCAGGTTTAGATAAACGATCGATGTCCACAACTTATCGTATTTTTCCTATAAAAGATATTGTTTAAACAAATGTATCAAACCTAAACTTTTTATAAAAGGTTTTATTAAGGAAATAGTATTTTAATGTAAAATCTTGTTTTATCGTATTAGGAGTTTTCAAGATAGCGTATTATGGTTGCATATGTGTGTGTGAGGAGGTAGGTCATTACCTCGTGATCTATTTTAAGGTATAGCAATGTTAACGGGTTAAATGTGAAATTGAAACATGATGGTATTAAAGTGAAAAATACGGTAAATTAAAAAGGTTATCATTTCATGTGTGAAAACTTATTCAAATTGATTTTTACAAGTTTAATAATCATGATAAAGATGTTTAGACATGTTTGAATTGATTAGAAGTGAAATTTTATAGAAAACCGAATCGGAAACCGGATTTGTTCCGATTCCGTCGGGTTTCATAATTTCGTATTTTTGAGAATTAGAAAGGGAGATAGAATGGGACTTACGGGTTTTGATCTATACTAAAGAGTATAGGGGAACTAGATGAGTTGTCGAGGCGTTGCTTCGTCGCCGGTTGTTTCAAAAAAACGTCGCCGGAATTCCGTCAGAGCTTCGCCGTGAACTCGATTTCAAAGTACACCCTTCTTGTAAAAATTTTGAGAGAGTAAACCTAATGTTTTGGGATGAGAGGGTAGAGGGTAGGGGGGTCTATTTATAGGGTAGGCTAGGGTAGGGTAGGTGAAAGGTTTTTATTTAAAAAATTGTAAAAATTAAAGAAAAAACATTAAAATTTATAGTAAATAGGGTGTATTTAAGATTCGGGAACCGACCCAAGCATTTAGAGTATACAGGGGAGTTGAGAAGACAAAAAGCCATAACTTTCATTTTGACGACTCGGCCGTCAGGCCGAGTCCGGCCGGCGGCGCCGGCCCGATTCGGCCGGTCCGCCGGCCGACTTGGGGTGCCGATGGGTGGAGGGTTTCCTGACGTATGCTTTGGTATTTTTACTTTTTAGGGTTCAGTTCAACTTTTGGGAGTTATGGCCTGTGGACTGTTGGGCTTCCAAGAATTTTAAAAGAAAAATAATCTAAAAATAATGTGGGGCATGGGATTTGAACTCTGGTTGCTTGGTTCAGCAGTGCAAGGTATTACCAATGAGCTACAAGCTTCTTCTTGTAATTATTGTGGTATTTACTTAAAATGATTGCAGCAAGAATAAATACTCCTAGTATACATTGAATTTAAAGTAATTTCTTGTACACTAAAAATGGAGTTATTACATTCTTGTAGCTTGTAATTAAAAACAAAATAATTACCTATATCTTGTGCTCAGGCTAAAATACCCTTTTGTGGATTTTGAAAAAATTTAATTTAAAAATTTGTATAGAAAAAGGGTATAAGAAAATTAGGGTTGTTACAATTGTTTAAGAAAAATAGAATTTTTAAAGAAAAACCGAATCGGAAGTCGGATTAACTCCGCTTCCGTCGGGTTTTAAAAATGAAAGTTTTTAGAATAGAAAATGAGAGGGGGAGAGGGGGCTTACTGGCTACAAGGTTAGAGGAGAGAAGGGGGAGGCTAGGGAAAGTGTCGGGGTGCCGTTTCGTTGCCGGAATCTTCTCGAAACTTCGTCGGAACTGCGCCCTTTGCTAACTCCACTTGCACAACTTAGAACTTGGAAATTTTATAGAGTTTTTGTGAGGAAATTCTGAATGAGGAGGGGTGAAATGCGGTGTGGTATTTATAGGGAAAATTAAGGTTTAGGGTAATGAAGAATAGAATTAAAACGTGCATTAAAAATAGATTAAAGAGGGGATTTATCATTTTCTTGATAAATGCAGAGAAATCAAACAACATGGGGGTAATGGGGTAGGCCAAAGGGTGCTAGGGTTAAATTTTAGGAGCATTTGGTACGGTTTGGACCGATGGTGCCGGCCCGAATCGCGATCTCACCGGTTTAATTTGCGTGGGTTGGGTCTGGATTCTTGCCACGTGTCATGTTCAGTGTATACAACATTTTGCACATGTTTTTTTTGTTGTGAATTTTCATTTTACGTGTTGTGCACGTGCAAACCTTTGGGCTTCTAAAAGATTAAAAGAAAAATTAATTAAAAAGATAATGTGGCTGGGGGGATTCGATCACAGGGGCTACATCACAGCAGTGCAAGGCTTTACCAATGAGCTACAAGTGCTTTCTTACTGTTCAAAAGCAAATCAAATACTTATAGTGTACACAGGATTGCAAATACTCCATTCGTACATTAACTTTTAAACAATTTTCTGTACATTGAAATTGAAGTTGTTACAGTTGCCACGATCATCTGTGGTCCAAGGAGTTCACGATCTCCGATGTCGTCCTAACTTAGTGGTGAATGACACTTTCTTCTATAGAGAGCTGCAAATGGTGCCATTCCAATACTCGCATGATAGCTGTTGTTGTATGAAAACTTCACAAGGTGTCGGTGATCTTCCCATGAACCTCCGAAGTCTAACATACAAACTCTTAGTATGTCCTCTAGAATCTGAATTGTTCGCTCAGACTGTCCGGCCGTTTGTGGATGGTAAGCTGTGCTGAAGTTCAGACTCGTTCCCAGGCTAGCTTACAGACTCTGCCAAAACTGCGATCGGAATCTGGTGTCACGATCGGAGACGATGCAAACCGGTACTCCATGTAATCTCACGATCTCCTGCATGAGTTCATGGGTATCAAAAATAGTACACTTTGAGGCTAATTCTTAGTTTAGATTCATGCTTACCTCTATGTACATCTTTGCTAACTTCTCGGTAGATTGGCCAACTCGAAAGTGAATAAAGTGAGCCGACTTGGTGAGTCGATCCACAATATCCCATACTGCATCGTTACCCTTTGTGCTGCGAGGAAGGGCAGTCACGCAGTCCATGGTAATATGCTGCCATTTCCATTTTGGGATAGGTAACGGTTGATGTAGACCAGCTGTTCTGTGATATTCAGTCTTTACTTGCTGACACACTAAACACTTGGCTATGCTTCTGGCTACTTCATGCTTCATTCCATGCCACCGGTAGTGTTGCTGTAGATCCTTATACATTTTGGTACCACCGGGGTGTACTGAGTACAGAGAGTTGTGAGCTTCTTTCATCAACTCTTCTCGAACAAGACCGTTTGGTACACACAATCTACTTTCATATCTCAAGGATCCATCTTCGTGGATGATGAAGTCTATTCGAAGTCCACTTTCTACCTGTCCCCGGATCTTTTGCAGCTTGGCATCACCTGCTTGAGCTGCTTTGATCTGATTGACAATAGTAGGCTGAATTTATGGGTTCATCAACTCTGAAGCATTACCTGGCATAACTACCTCGATCTCCATCCCGTGCAATTCCTGCTGTTGCTTCCACTGAGCGGTGAGATTCATTGCTAATGGCTGGCAGCTAAGTGCATCAGGAACTACATTCACCTTCCCAGGATGATACTGTAGGTTGATGTCGAAGTCCGCCATGAGTTCTAGCCATCTTCTCTGCCGTATATTCAATTCATTCTGAGTAAATACATACTTTAGACTCTTGTGGTCCGTGTATATATCCACTCGTTCTCCAAGAAGATAATGACGCCAAATCTTAAGTGCAAAGATAACGGCTGCCAACTCCAGACCGTGTGTTGGATAGTTGCGCTTATGAACTTTCAGCTTTCTTGATGCAAATGCTACAACCTTTCTATGCTGGTGTAGAACACATCCTAATCCCTTACCGGATGCATCATAATGTACAACGAAACCTCCAGATTGATCCGGTATTACAAGAATGGGAGCTGAAGTTAATCTCGACTTGAGTTCTATAAAAGCTTGTTCACATATTTCTGACAACACGAATGCTTCATCTTTATGTGTGAGCTTGGTCAGGGGTGTTGCAATCTTCGAGAAACCTTTAATGAATCTTCAGTAGTATTCTGTTAATCCTAAGAAAGTTCGAATGTCCTTCACCATCTTTGGTGTCGGCCATTCGCTGACAGCTGACACCTTAGCTGGATCTACTGAGATTCCTTCGCCTGAAACAATGTGTCCGAGAAATCTGACTTGATCTAGTCAAAATTCACACTTGCTGTACTTGGCATAGAGTTGATGTTGTTGCAATGTCTCCAGGACAATCCGCAAATGCTTAGCGTGTTCTTCCCGATTCTTTGAATACACCAGGATATCGTCGATGAAAATAACAATGGACCTGTCTAGGTACTCTCGGAAAACTTGGTTCATCAGATTCATGAATATAGCAGGTGTATTGGTCACTCCAAATGGCATCACGAGATATTCGTAATGACCATGGCGAGTCCTGAACGCCGTTTTAGGAATATCAGACTCTTTAACCGTCACCTGATGATAACCCGAACGAAGATCTAGCTTTGAGAATACACAAGACCCACTTAGCTGATCGAATAGATCATCGATACACGGTAGTGGATACTTGTTCTTTATCGTCACTTCGTTCAGAGCTCGGTAGTCTACACATATTCTGTATGAACCTTCATTCTTCTTCATAAGCAAAACTGGAGATCCCCAACTTGAAGTTTCTTAAGAAGTTCGTCCAACTGAGTACGGATCTCCTTCAATCCTTCAGGACTTAACCGATACGGAGTTTTGATTACCGGTTGCGCACCAGGTAGTAAATCAATGCTGAATTCAAGAGCTCGATTGGGAGGCAAATCTGTTATATCTTCAGGAAACACATCTTCGAACTCTCGAACTACCTCTGGCTTTTTTTCTTCCGCTGGTAGAGTAAACACTTCTGCATTTTTCGGCTTGGCACGGAAGATTCCTGGCTCCAAAGTTCTGTTTCCACTCTTGAAGTAAAAGACTGGGTGATCTGATATCTCAAATACTATTCTCTTTTGACGGCAGTCAATTGTAGAATAGAAAACTCCCAGCCAGTCCATCCCCAACACAACGTCGAAATTTGGAATGTCTAGTACTTTGAAATTCACGTAGAATTCTCGTCCGCAAACTACAATTGGACATTGATCCAATCCCATAATTGCCTTCAATACTCCATTCCCGGAACTGACATTCCAGTTTGAAATGAGTGGCTTCACGGGAATCGCATATGTTCACACAAAACGTTGGGACATGAAGCCGTGTGACGCTCCAGTGTCGAACAGTGCTAGTGCAGGAAGAGTGGCTGCTAGTATAGTACCTAAGTTGTTTGAGGTTGGTTTTAGATACATGAAACAATAAAGATATACAAGGATTGAAAAGATAAAAGGATTGGGAATTACCAGTGATAACTTGGCCAGTGGCTTCGGCTTCCTCAACGGTCATGGTGAAAGTCTGACGTCGGGGTACATTCCTCCTTGCTGGAGGCACATTCCTCTGTCCCTGGGGCATATTCCTCTGCCCTTGAGGCATGTTCCTCTGTGCCTGATGAAACTGACGAGAAGGCTGTGCCGGAGGTCCATGAGGAGGTGGAGCAGGTAGAGCAAGACGAGGTGCAGGAGCCTGAATACCTGGCCGCTGCGGAACGGTGATCGCTGGTCGGGGTGCGGGAGCTGGGTTGAGACGATATGGGCAAGCTCCAATGGCGTGAGTAGATGTGCCACAAACTAAGCACATGCTATTTGCACGCCTGCAGTCCTTCGCCAGGTGTCCATTCCTCTTGCAAAAAAAGCAAAAGTCTGGACTCGGCCGGTTAAAAGTTACTCCCGGTCTCCTGGGTGCAAATGTTGGTCTGGAAGAGGCTCCTCCTGCCATCTGAGTGGCATGGCGTTTCACACCGGCAGTCTGAGGTCTGCCCTTCTTTTTCACCACTGCCTCATAACGTCGAGCAGCCTTCTGAGAAAAATCATGGGTTGGGAAATCCCCTGTAGCTAGTGCACCTTGAATTTCCGGGTCCAACCCTTGCTGAAATCGTCTTGCCTGGATCTCAGCAGTCGGAATCAGGTGTGCCGCGAACCTGTTACGACCTTGTGTTAGCAGTGTAGTATATGATATCAGGAAATTAAATATTGAGACAATATCTTACCTGCTAAGCATGGTAAACTCAACATCGTATTCATCCATGGACTTGCTCCACATCGAGCTTTATTGTAAGTGGATGAACCGTTGTTCCATATTTTAACGGGTAGTCTCAGGGAAGTATTTCGCGTCGAACATATCGCGAAATGTCTTCCATTCAATCGGTTGGGTGAGTCGGATTTCTTTAGCCTTTGTCACGCCCCGCTTCCCAGTAGATGGAAACGGTGACGTGGCAAGCCCGCGACGTATTTATTATGAGAATGTCATTTCTCGAAATAAATACGCTAAACGTCTATAAGCAACATAAAGTAATAAGAACAAACAAAAAAATGAAATCCAACTCTGATTTATTACATTCATGATTCATAGTAGACAAAATATCTGAATATAAGATAATTAACATGATAAGCCTTAACAAGGAGGCATACATAAATAAGGTGAAATGAAATGAAAAGCTGAATGAAACTATACGTCAGTTTGTGATGCGAACTGGTTGTACTCCTTTTCGACCACTTCTATCTTCTCTGTCTCAATGTCACCTGACGAACATTTCAAGAATAGAAAGAAGTGGGTGGAATGCCCGTCAGCGAACTAACGCTCGATAAGTCCCAAAAGAGATGTGTAATATATAAATTGAGTGCAAGATGACATGTAATATAGTATAAATAGAAATTGTAATATGTGAACAAGTCTGGTAATGTATATGACAACTATATCAGCATGAAAATGTAACATAGGCATAGCAAACAAGTATAGCATGGCCGTGGAGTGTAGGTATAGTAAACATGAAATGAATGTAAGTGTCCTAAAAGGTCTCTAAAAGGGTAAAATTAACTAACGCGACTTCAAGTGTGAATGTCAACCAATCTCAAGAGTATTCGCAAACTCAAGGGTAGGGTCTCAGGAGTAAGGGAAACACGAGCCCAAAAGCAACGGGTGTAGGGTGTTTTTCGTCGCCCCAAAGCGCTAGGCAGGGAAACACGAGATAAGAATACGCGCGCGCTTGTCAGGCGTATACTACAGATTCCCCCTACCTAGGGTAGGCAGGGGTTTATTGATTGTGGGGATCCAAATCTCCGGCAGCCGCGGACTAAGCTGCCGTTAATTACCCCTCGCCTTTGGGGCGAGGGAACCTCCGATTAACGGGTTAAAATGGTCATGCGAACTCAATGTGCAGTGTACGTGTGTAAATATGTGTACATATGTATAGATATACATATATGTATAAAAAAAAGGGAAAAGACATCCTAAGGATGCGTGGGGGCAGCACCTTGGGCGCTGTGCGCCTAGGTGCTGTGCGCTCAGGAGCTAGAGTGCCACGTGTCGGCACGTGGGCGACTTGCGCTCGAGCGCTTGCGCTGGAGCGCAAGCACGCCACGTGTCGGCACGGGGGCGACTTGCGCTCGAGCGCTTGCGCTGGAGCGCAAGCGCGCCACGTGTCGGAACCGGGGCGACTTGCGCTCGAGCGCTTGCGCTGGAGCGCAAGCGCGCCACGTGTCGGCACGCGGGCGACTTGCGCTCGAGCGCTGGAGCGCAAGCGCTCCACGTGTCGGCACCGGGGCGACTTGCGCTCGAGCGCTTGCGCTGGAGCGCAAGCGCGCCACGTGTCGGCACGCGGGCGCTCTGCGCTTGAGCGTCGGCGAGAAAAGAAGGCTTTTAGCCTAAGAAACAGAAGCTATGCTTCAAAAAGGAAATATTTGTTGTTTTATATATATGGAGTTAAACTCCTAGGATGTTTTGAAGCTGATGAAGGGGGCTCTTCTTCTTCCTCCTGTTGTTTGGCCGGATCTTGAAGATCAAGAAGTAGGAGATTTTAAAAATCACTCCTTTTTAAGATCTGATGGAAGATCTGAGTTCCCCGGTGGGTTTTGTGGTGGAAAACTACTTAGTTTTGGAAAAGAAAGAGTAAAACTCTTGATTTAATTCAAAAGAAAGAAGAAGGTTTGAGACCTTCAGAAAAGGGAAAGAGATACAAACCCTAGGTTTTTTTGTGAGAATGAAAAGTTTTTTTTTTATTCATCATGTTGCCTTTTATAGGCTTACATATTTACATATAGCCCCTTGGGCTTTACAAAAATGGCATTTTAGCCATCCCATGGCTCATGTACCATTTCATCTTTGCACATAAGCCATGGGCTTACAAAATATTGGCTTTATGCCCATTTTGTTTACATTCATGCATAAACAATTACATAAAAATTATTCATTACATGATTTTGTAGTTGGCATGGGGAGGCTGGCTGCGGGCTCGACTTGGGCATGGGCCCGCTTGACCTGGGCTTGGGCCCACCTAGCTTTGGGGTTGACCTTGATTTTGACTCGGTCAACCGGGGTGTAAATTTTTACCCCAACAACGGGACTTCAATTGTCATTAAAGTATTCGGAACCCAAGAGTAGGGCCCCAGGGGCTTGGAAACACGGGCCCTCATTCATGAATTCGTGATGTACCGTTTCAGTCCGGTACCACAGCAACGTTATTTATACCGTTTTAGCCCGGCACCACAGCAACACGATTTGTATTAATGAGACTCATGAGATTCCGTTGGATTCATACTCAAATTACCCCAACACCCCATGTATATTAGTCTATGATTAATGTTACGAGTCTTGATCGAATACATGAATACAAAAGATGATGTATGATATTAAGTTTTCAAGATTGAGTTCATGTAGTCATGTCAAGTGCAAGTCATGCCAATTGTATTCATGGTTCGAGTCAAGTTGGTTCAAGTATACATATTGGGTTCAAGTATTCATGATTGAGTCGTGTCAAGATCAAGTCAATTCTAACATATAATGATTTAATCACAAGTCATATAAATAAAAATAAATAAGTAATCACAGAACATGATATGAGATAAGTATACAAGTAACGTCCAAAACAATGTTGTAAATATGTGATATGTACGACTAGTTAATCAAGTCATTTGAAATCAAAATATAAACGAAAACATAGCCTTAAGTTTTATGGACACGTGAGTTCTAGTCTCGCCTAAATACGACTAACGGTTTGGGAGATATACATGTTTTCGTATTGTCGTGCAAAACAGATCAGTATCTGTTCAGCACCGTCACACATTTTAAAAACGCAGTTTGAGTTAATTTCTATCGGGTTTCAGGTTACAAAAATTATTCGAATAGCTATTTCTATTTAGTTATCCAAAACACCAAGATTCGCACGATTTGGATTTTTGAAGCTCTAGTTATGATCGTTTTAATATCAGCGTTTAAAATCGAAATTCAGATTTCTGGACAACAACTATATGTTATATTGCAAAACCTATATCGGATTGTTTCATGCATTTCTAAGTAATCTAGTATACAGAAAATTATAGTTCTATCAATTGTGCATCTACATATCTAAAGTTTGTCACGAACGGACATCGGGAGTTTGAGTTATGTCTAATTTAAA
This sequence comes from Agapanthus africanus, assembly GCA_030015575.1. Lineage (NCBI taxonomy): Eukaryota > Viridiplantae > Streptophyta > Magnoliopsida > Asparagales > Amaryllidaceae > Agapanthus > Agapanthus africanus. The sequence continues at coordinate 1,008,999,909 of CM057337.1, read as the reverse complement.
AACAGTGTGCGAATCAGGACATATTCTGTCCAGATTAGTCGCTTAATATTTTAACGCAGTTTTCTATATTTTACATTGGTTTTCAGTAAATACTTAAAACTAAGAAAATCTAGATTATTCAATGTAGATATCTAAAACACCCGAATTTGCTCAATTTGGACATCGTTATACCAAGTTATGTGTCCTAGAAGTTGACCGATAACTGCAGTTTTCTGTTTTACGAACAGTTAATAAAAATGATGTAATTCCTAAACCGTTATGCGGTTCGATCTAAAATTTTTACAGCGTGTACAGAAAAAATATATTCTATCATATGTAAATTTCCTGAAATTTTCAGAAGTAAAAATTAATTTCTAAAAATTATTTTAAAAGTAAAGGTATTGATATGTCATATGTGAGAATGAGGAAATCATGGTATTTATTCGTAACTTTATTTTTTTAACAAATTTAAATAAAGTAATTTAAAATACAATAACAAACGATGCAATCCTAATTGGTTACTATGAAATCTTAACATATGGATTGAGAGTAATGAAAAAGACTTTACAAACTATATATTTGTGTATGTTCGTGTGTGTTCAGTATTTATATATGTATCCATTTAATTAATTATTTAGGAACTATGATACGACAAGGGAAGTTTTTTATGGCAATATAAAAAGAGAAGGATAAAGAGAAAGAGATGGAGGGTGGGAAAGAGAGAAGAGACCTACATACACAAGCCGGTATTGTCACTGGACTTGTCTATCTGCCGATAGCCTTGCGTTTCTAGCGAGGCTTTCTTGAGAATTTCTTCATGTTTTTCTTCGGGAAATCTAGATGAAGAGGAATATATGAAATGATAGAAAGGTGTGATGATGAAAAGAAAAGGGAGTGAGATATAAAAAAGATTTATGGCTACCATAATTCTAATAAATTATGGCTCATAACCATTCTAATTATTTTGGGAGTTAAAAAGAAGATGAAATGAAAGGTCTCATTTGTTGGTTATGAGAAGAATAAAAATTGATAAAAATAATTGCAAGAATGGAGATTTGAACATGTGATTTATGGAATAACAATGCAAAGACTTAACCGATGTGCTACAAGATTGTTTATGCACATATTTAATTAGAATTAAATATATCCTATTGCTTGAAAAGAAAATAGGCTTTTGGGCTTATAGTTTTATTAAAAAAAATGAAAATAATATTGGATTTGGGTTATGGGCTGAGTCGGGTCTTGCGTTTAATTTGAAATAGGTTAAGATTTAGTTTAAAGAAATGTGTTTGGGAAAAATAGATAGAATAATAAAATAATATATTTAATAGAAAACAAAATTTATGGAAAAATACTACGAATAAATAAATACAATATTTTACTAAAGAAAGAAAACACGAAGGTATAGTAATACTAGGGTTGTTACAGCCTTCCACCAGACTCTGGCGTTATCTGTCAGTTGTAGCTTCGCAACTCTCACCCAAGCAATCTCTGGCACTTGTGCTGCTGCCAGATCATCCTTGATAGATTGAGCCCATTCCTCTGCCTCTAGTGAGCTCTCTTTCCCAGAGAAATGTTTCGGGTGCAGTGCCCGGAATTGTTTGACTTCGGGTGCCTCGACCTCTGGGCGGTGCATGAGGATAGCAGTTTGATGCTGCTGACCCTCCAAGAGACTCTTGATCACCTCAAGCAATACCATTTGCTCGTTGATGGAAGATGCAACGGTAGGCGGTGGTGGTAGAGTAGGTGGTGAGGTGTTGCCATTAACGTCGGTGCTTGTGTTGTCGGGAGAATTCACGACCTTGCTAGAAAAAGAAAGGTTAGGATAGATTCAAGGAATTTAAATGTAAAGAATGTATAGTTTCTGATTCTTATAATTCTTGTGATATATTACTTAGGATTCCATGCAGAACTGACCTGCATGGGCCGCCAACAAAACCTGTCATGCCCCGCTTTCCGGTGTACGAGGAAGGAGACGTGGCGGTCACGCGACGTATTTACTCAGAAATAAACATGTTAAGCGTAAATAAGAAATATATGAAAAGCACAAGAATGACAAGAGATATAATGTAAACAACAACTTTTATTAACATTCATCTTTACAATACAACTGGTTTGAAAAGAAAATGTACAATGATAAAAGCAATACCTAAACAGTGGCATACAAACTGGAAAGTAAGTACAAGTAAACTAGTAGTCTGGCTGTGCCTCAATCTGCTCTAAGTACTCCTGGCTGGGCTCGGTCTCCTGAAGGTCCGGTCCTCCTGACGAACATTCCAAGGAAAGAAATAGACATGAATGTCGTCAGCGAACTAGAGCTCGGTAAGTCCCAAAAGAGAGAAAAGAATAGTACAAATAATGTGGAAGGAAACTGTTAAGTCATACATGTATCAGTTTATTATTCTAATGTAGTTGTTTGTAGCTTGGTACAGAAGGTATCAGTGTATGCGAGAGGAGTCCAACTATCCCGCGGACTATGGTAACATGTAAGTATAAGGCCCCGTCAAAACCCACGGGACAACGACACGAGAGTTCATGTAGGTGTCTTTTAGTGACCATCATCGTGCCACTTTTAATTCATTCCGTATCAATCTACCCCTTTAACCCCGTAATGTTTTATATAGATTATAATTATCAGACTTGCCGAAACCATGGATACAAGTTGTTCAAGTAATCAGGTTCATGATGTAAACAAGTAGTCATGTAATTAAGAAAAGCTATAGCCATGGTTCGGTCAAATCAAGTCATGTTTGCATGTTGATATTGTTCTGGTATTCAGGTTCAGGCTCAAGTATACATGTTAGAGTGTGGATTCATGTTTGAATTGGATTCTGGTTTGGATTGAATTCAAGTTGATTTAGACTCAGACTTGAGTCAGAAACTTAGAACTAATTTGAATCCTGAATTATATTCGGGAGTTATCGGTAACTGCTGCACATGAACGACAGGATTTGTGTTTTTTTCCAAGACAATTACCATTGATAACACCGTTAAGTTTTTCTACCTTAAATAGGCAAGCACTCACTTTCTAAGGCTCCCTGGGGCTCAAGAGAATTGATCCCGCTTAAACCTATATTTACTAAAGTCCTTAACGGTGTTTTATATATAGCTCGAGGGGGTTTTATGAAAAATATTTTTATTATAGTTCAAAATAACCTGAAGAAATTATTTATATTCTTTAGGATTTCCATGGATGTGTATTTTAAGAATTGAGGTATTTTAGTGATAATTACCTTAACTTGAATAGTTTATGGTATTTTACTGTAAACTTGTCTTGTATTGATATCTTGATGGTATTTTGATGAAACTTGAAATACTTTTATTTAAAAAAATATAAGTTACTATATTTTGAAAATATATGGATTTTATAATATTTATATAATTATTAAAAATTATTTTTATTATTAAATAGAAAATCTCGTTTTTCTTAAAAATCGTATTAAAAAGCTTTCGAGACCGAATGCTCCGTGAGGAGGTCTGCATCTCGCTCTATTAGCCAAAGAATGTGCGATAATCCGCACCATCCAATAGCGGGTCCCCTAAATAGGGTTGTAGAGGCACAATTGTAAAGGGGTTTTAAATACAATCTAAAGAAAACCGTTTTTTATAGTACATGATATTTTAATGAAATATTGTATTCGCCACAAAAATAGGTTCAAAGAGAATCGTGCTATGGAATCATGTGTGTTTGTGAGGGGTAGGTCATTATCCCGTGAGGTTTTCTAAAGGTATGTTCAAACAAATGAATAAAAGATGACGCATATAAAGTTCATGGTATTTTCATGTAAAAGTTAGATTAATTTATTTAGCATGATGTTTTTGAGTGAAAGTTGTTCTAAACATTAGTTTTATGGTTATAAATATAGGATAAGAATTTGGATGAAAGATATGAAAGAAAATAGTGAAATTTTTAGGGTTTAGAATAAAAGGTCGGTGTTAACTCCACTTACCGACATGTTTGGAAAAAGAAGTTTTTAGAGAAAGAGAAAAAGGATGGGAAGGGACTTACTAACTATTAATTCTAAGAAAAGGTAGACGAGGGAGTGTTGATCTTCGTGGCGTCGCGGGGTCGCCGGAAAAGCCTCAATTCCTCGCTGGAAGTTAGTTGTTGGCTAATTTCTCTTCTACTCCACTTGTACTTGAGAAAATTTGAGGGCAGGATTTTCAGAATGAGGAAGGGATAGGGCATGTGATAGTATTTATAGTGTTGAATTAGGGTTTTGGAATTAAAAGAGTGAATTAAAATGCATTAAAATGTGATAAATTGGGGAATTGAGTGGTCTCTGTTTGATTGCAGAGTAAACAAACAGTGTAGGGGTAATGGGGGTAGGGGAAACGACAAGTGTGTAAAGCACGGGCACTTTTTCCCACGGGGGACCGTCGGCGCCAGCCCTAAGGTTGATCTCGCCGGTCGAATAGTGGGGTTAGGTCGGTGGATTGATGCCACGTGTTCACCTCGCTGTTAATTCCATTGTGCACATGTTTATTTTCTATGACTTTTCATTTTTATGTGCAGTGCACGTATAAACTTTTGGGCTTCCAAAGAGTTTATAAGAAAAATTAAAAAAAATATAATGTGTCTGATGGGGTTGGAATTTCTTGCCGTTCTTAACAAAAATTAACTTTTAAAGTGTACTTAGGCTTGTAAACTCCTTTCTGTCCATTAAATTGAAAAATTTTCGTATAACAAATTCAGAGTCGTTACAGTATATCAGTGATATTACCGTACAGTTCGGTTTCTTCGTCTAAGAGTATTGTATATCGGGTCTAGGGTTTGGAATCTGTCAGACCCTAATAACTCGATAAATCGTGCGACAGAGGACTCATAACCAACCGGAGATACAACTAATAACACTTATCAGTTTATCTCCACTGCGATGGCCATCGACTTGTGGGTGCAATCATGTCCTTCACGGCGCGATATCAACTTCCTATACCGGGAGAGACGAATCCCCTCGACCTCTTACTGCCTCCACGAGATTCGGGATTATACCAAAAAAAACCTATTTGCACGACTCTTTTGAGCCGTGGTAGGGTAGATGTCTAAGTATAGTGGGAACACACATGAGATACTATGGTGATCTTAGGTCCTAAGGACTACCCTGTACTCATGTCACCAGTGAACTGCCACCTGATATTGATATATTACCAACTAAGAGTTCTCAGTGAGTCCGTCCAGTGTAACTCATCCAATGAGCGCCTGTATACAATCCTCTATGTCAAACACCAATAACTACATGATCAACTATCGCCCTCCAACCGTGTCAGGAAATGTACACACTAGTCTAAACTAGAGTACCGATGCTCAGTCTTGATACTCCTATGACTACGGACATTTAAGGATGTACTTATCAACTACCCAGGCCCCACTAGTATGATCTCCATCATCGTCCTGGTAGTCAAGCAAAATCCTAGGGCTTTATTTCATGTCTAAATGATACGTAATAATGAATAAAACGCATCACTTGAAAGATAAAGACAAACCAGATAGCATACTATCATCTCGAGTAAGCTTGTTCTCTCGTATAGGTTCTCCTTCAATTACAATAATTGCCTTGAGGGCACCTATATCCAACACTCCTCAACAACTTCAACATCTCCCTCCCCCTCTCTCTACTTCACTCTCTATTTCTCCATCTCTCTCTTTTTTCATTTCCATCCCACAATCTCTTTCTATCATACCAAGCCGCCACCAGCCAACACTTCCGACCACCACGACCCTCACCGACAAACCCTTCACCCTCCTCGTCTCCGCAAACCCAACCGAGCTTCGTCACTTCTTTTCCTTCAACCCAACATTGAACCCACCTCCAAATCCATCGCCGACTACCCACTACGTCGCTGCCTTCGCCCACAACCTCACCGCCGACGAGCCTCAACCACCTCTCAGTGCTACCAACCACCTCCTTCAACCAACAACGCCTAATCCCGAGCTCCTCCACTCCTCCATTGCCGAGCTCCCTATACCACCCTTACCGTCGGTTCACCCCATCGCCGCCAGAGCACCGTTGACGATCTCATCGTCATCACCACTACACTTACATTGAGCTCCCCGCTACACAGAGCTAGACCCGAGCACACGAGCTTTCACCCACCTCCTTTGCTGCCCTGAGCTCACCGCCGGTAGACTCTTCTGCACTCGACGTCGCTGGACACCTTTACGCCAACTGAAGCTCCTCGCCGTCGCCACCACTGCTACTGTGCCTAGCCGAGCTCCAAACCAAGCCCTTGGTGCTGCCGTGTCACGCCTAGCCCATGCATGCATCGAGCCCGTGCCATTCGTCGTCGCGATCGTCGCCAGGTAAGTGAAATCCCCATTCACTTGTTTAACATGCTAAATTAATATCCAGAATACACACACACACACACACGCTATCTAGATCCAACTAATCACTGCTAATCAACCTGTTAAATTAACGTTGGGACCTTCTAAAGGTTACAATCCATAGTTATATCAAGTAGGAAATTCATGAAATGATTTTCGTGTGACTGAATAAAAGAAACCAATAATTCGTTGGAATATCGTATACATATATAGCCGAGGTGTTCTATGCGAACCTTATGCAAAAACAAAATCTAAAATGGCAGAAATCATGATATTTAGAACCTAATATGATTAACAAACACACTGTATAAATTTGATGGCAATCGATATCGTTTTCATGCATAAAGTGATCCCCCTAGTGTCTATACCGAAACTCGCGTTTTACCGAACACTTAACACCGTTAAATTCATAATTAATTCCAGAAAAATCCAATCGCAGCCTTCTTAGGTTCGTTGCTAAGTTTACTGTATAATATTTAACATGACTTATAGTTTTACTGTTAAATATATCGTTTGAATATCGAAAACATAGAACTTACCTGACTTTGGACTGTAGTCCAGAGCAGAAATTCACCCCTTAACATGCCTATATACGCCTGAAACCTTACTATTTAATTATGATAGTGTGCGGATACATTTATCTCTGCGTATAAAATTGTTTTAGCTTTCCAATGGTACTGGTTTCATTGAATTCCAGTATCATTTGGTATTTTAAACATATTTTAAACGGAGGACGTGTACGGCAGATTTCTGCAATTTCAATTTACACCCTTCATCAGTAGACTAATAATAACTCCTAAACTAAGATGACTATTGTTGATCTTTATTTTGCACTATAAAGTTAACTCATATCCCTACAAATAGTTGAACTGTAGTGTTGCCAAATTATGATCTCAACATAGAGTAAAACGTGTTACGAAACAAACTTCCGGTTCAAAAATTGGATTTCCAGCAGTGAAAACTTAAATGGAATGACTGTAACTCGCGAACTTGAAACCCGATTGACCCGAAACCAATTTTGTTGGATTGTTGTTTAAGTTTACTTTCCACCACTTTTTTTTAATCATTTTTCATAATTACGATCATACGATTTAATATAATTTTCTGAACTCATAAGACGCATAGTGATTCATATTGCACATGACCTGATCAGAGGCATAATTCACATACTTACCCGACCATGACACATTTAGTGATAGCAAACGCTTTTATTGATTCTTAGAGATCATTGCATTGTCGAACGAGAGTGGTATCAGATTAGTTGTGTCAAGTACGCCGGTGAAAAGTAAATGATTCGGGAAAGTGAACAATGCAGTGAAAAGTTAATAAAACAGTGTTATTGGTACGTACTTATACACAACTAGTTCCATACATGCAGTTATTGAAAGCTGGGGAAATAGGGAAATCAAGGTGGAATCGAACTCTTATTTAGAAAGGTATTTAATATTTTAGAGGATGATCATTCGATATTAGTGACAGTGATATGTGCAGGTATTTGTGCCTGTTCCCCCAATATTTGAATGTAACTAAAGAGCTAAACTCTGTTAAAATTTAATGAGGTAGTGCCTCACGTGTTCCCCACGAGGGCGCCAACGCCAGCGCTAAACCCTTAAAGTTGAGTCTTATGATGGCGCCGCACGTGAAGCTCACGTGGGCTCCAATGTGCAAAGCACAATATCATATATAAGAATTAAATTCTTAAGTGGCGCCTACGTGCACAAAACGTGAGCACCGACGCCCAAAAAAAATCAAGTAGAGTTAAATTCTACATGAGGATATTTCCTTAAAAAAATTAGGATACTCTCTGTTAAACAGAGCTATTAGATCAAAGATCCAATGGTGATGATAAATCATCAAATAATAGAATAAAATTCTGTTATGGGAAAATATCTTTCTAAACAAAGAAAGATGTGCTCTGTATAACAGAGAGCCCTTGGATCAAAAATCCAATGATGATTAAAAATCACCGTTTAACAGAATAAATTCTGTATATGGGAAAATATTTCCCTGATCTTGTTAAAAACAAGAAAACATATTCTGTAAAATAGAAATCCTTGGATCAAAGATCCAACGGCGGGTAAAATTCTCCAAACAAATTTTGAGACTAATTAAATCAATTGGAATCTTTCAATAAGAGATTTTCTCAAAACTAATAACAATTTGCCTCCTATATAAAGGACCCAAGACTTCAAGTTTCATATAGAGGGAACCCCCCCATAAGTTTCTGCAAAAAAATATAGAAAGCTCTAAAAAACAACAGAGAATTTAATTCTCAATAGGGAAGAAGACCTTTTTAACTCTAGGTAAAGAAACCACAGAGATCAAAACATCTTCTCTACCCATTATAACATATCTAAGGGTTTAACCCTTCTCAAGAACTTAGTTCTTTCTCTGGATCTGAGATCCACAAGACAAGTCTTCCACAAGTTGAGAATTTAATTCTCACCGGGAAGATCTTGTTCTTGAGAATCAAAGATTCAGAAAAAAACTAGGTTAAAAAGAAAGAAAAAAGGAAAATAACCTATCCTGTGGGAATTTAATTCATCGGAAAACATGGTTTAACCCTAAAAGAAACTTAGTTCTTATAAAAGAACTTAGTCCTTAAAGAAAACCTGATCCCAGATATTCAAAACAAAAATCTTGGTGATCATTAATAGTCAAAATTCCATTATAGAAATTTAATCTTTGAAAAAGAAAAGAACTTAGCGCCTTACGTGCTTCCCACGTGGGCGCCCTCCTAACAGCACCCAGCGCCTCATGTGAAAAACACGTGGGTGCCCAAACCAGAAGGCCAGCGCCTCACGTGAAATACACGTGAGTGATGAACAAAAGTGCTTAGCACTTCATATACAGCCAAAACGGCTGAGTGCTTAGCACTAATTGGGCAGCGCCCAACGCCTCATGTGCTCCTCATGTGGACGCCTTACAAAAGTGCTTAGCACTTCATATACAGCCAAAACGGTTGAGTGCTTAGCACTGATTGGGCAGCGCCCGGTGTCTCATGTGCTCCTCACGTAGACGCCATATAAAAAGTACTTAGCGTATATATTTAGTCAAGATAACCGAGTGCTTAACACTGATTGGGCAGCGCCCATAACTGAAGGCTTCACATGATACCCATGTGAGTGCCAGAGCTTCAAACAAGCGCTTAGAACTTTTGCATAAAAGGGGGGGTTGAACAAACAGAGCCCAAATAAGTGCTTAGCACTTTTGAACAAAAAAAAGAGACTGAGCAGACTAAGCCCAAATTGGTTAATTCTCTGAAGTTTTTCTTGCAGCTGAGCCCAAATGCTCTGTTGTTGGATCTTAATAAAATTTAATGATCTTTAAAATATTGCTAAGTTGATCTTAATCTCAAATAGAACTAATGTATCCTTAGTTAAAAATAAATTGGGCCCAAATGCTCATATGTTTAAGTTGATTTTAATCTCAAACTAGATTAACGGTCCTCAAACAAAACAAAATATTTTTGAACTAAAGGAAAATATAACTTAAGTTCAAAATCTCAAATCTAAAATATATGGATTTGGACTGATCCGCGCCCTACGGGCGACGACATAAACTAGTCTCCGTATACAATTCACGGGCAACCAAGATAAACAAAAATACACACGACACGAAGTGAAATACTGGAGCAGAAGAAAGTGGTTATCGCAACACGATAAAGTAATTAACTACAGGGACTTGCTTCTACAGGGAAGAGCGTCCCCATAATCAAAACCCCCTCACACACGAGGGGGGATCCGATAAAGTCTGCTACAACGGTCGCATCTGTCCAAACCATCGATATATGGTGCCATAAATCAACTTGGTATCTTCGGAGAGGTGAATGGAGAAGTCCAAATAGCATCTGCCACCAAATTCAGGCCAGACGTCCCAATGTCCCGGTCCCTGTCTTTCGGCGGTGAACAGGTTCTGGCACGCCTGGTGGGATCTTTTTCTCTTTCCACTCCACATTTCGTGTGTCGTGTTTCGCGAATAAAATCACGGTTCTCTAAGATTGCCCTTGGATTTAAGGTACTAAAACTTGGTGTCTTGCTCCTGTACAGAAAATCAATGGCTCTCAACTGCACCTCATACAACAGCAACTTCCGCTCCACCCCAACTGGAGGAGTGACCTATGGGCCCAACGCGACCTCTATTTTCTCAATGCCGGTGGGACAGATTACACATGCCACTACTAGATTGTTCTTTGGGACCATGCTCCCACCTGTGAGTTTCGGTGCCTCAGCGCCGCAAGAAGAACCGCCTAAAAGGTCGATTTTCGATCGACTGGCAACCACAACGACCCTGTTGAGGTCGAAAATTACACCCCGGTTGACCAAGTCAAAGTCAAAGTCAACCTTAAGCCAAACGGGTCCAAGCCCAGGTCAAGTGGGCCCATGCCCAAGTCGAGCCCTGCGGCCGGCCCTCTATGCCAAAATTATGTAATAAAATTTTTTGATATAATTGTTATACATGTAAGGAAAATGGGCATAGAGCCAAAATTTTGTAAAGCCCATGGCTTATGTGCAAAAGAAATGAGCACATAAGACATGGGATGGGCAAAATGCCATTTTGTAAAGCCCAAGGGGCTAAGTGTAAATTTGTAAGCCTATAAAAGGCAACATGATGATAAAATGAAAACAATAATGCATTCTCCATCAAATCTCTAGGGTTTGTGCCTCCATCCTCAATCTCTCAAGTTCTTTTTCTTCCCTTTTCATTTTCCAATTAAATTAAGAGATTAGCTCTCTTTTTTTTAAACTAAATAAAGTTTACCATAAACCCACTGAAGGAGAGTTTAACTCTCACATTCGATCAAAAAAAAAAGAGGGGTAGATTTTTTCTACCTTCTTCTCCCTCCCCAAGATCCAATTTGAGAGAGGGAGAAGAAGGGAAACCCATCTCCCAAGACTTCATCAAGAGAAGAAAAAAATGGTCTCTTTTTTTATCATCCAAGATCTAAATCTTGGAGTTTCAAGAGAACCCATTTTGGGTTTCTTCTCAAAAGAGAAAGGAGGAAATTTTTTGGAGTTTAACTCCACATATAAAATTCTTTTGGAGTTTAACTCCATACTAAAAACGTTTTTTAGGGAGTTTAACTCCAAGTAAATTTTTTTTGGGAGTTTAACTCCGAATAATTTTTTTTTGGGAGTTTAACTCCGAATAAAATTTTTTTGGGAGTTTAACTCCAAATAAAATCTTATGGAGTTTAACTCTATAAAAAAAATGGGTCTTTTGGAGCTCCTGTTCCCTCTCACGTGAGGGAGAGGGGACCTCCCACTACGTGGGAGCTTTCCCTCCTTCTCACGTGAGTGGGAGGCCCCCACTATGTGGGAGCCCCTTCTCCCTCTCACGTGAGGAAGATGGAACTCCCACTAAGTGGGAGCTTTCTCCCCTCTCATGTGAGGGGGAGGCTCCCATTTAGTGGAGTTTAACTCTACACCAAATAAAAACCTTTTTGGAGTTGATTTCTATTTAAAATTCTTTTGGAGTTTAACTCCACAACAAAATTTCTTATGGAGTTTAACTCCACAATAAAATTCTTTTTGGGGAGTTTAACTCCACATTAAATCTTTTTAGGAGTTGAACTCCATTTAAAATTCTTTTGAAGTTGAACTCCATAATAAAAATCTTTTGGAGTTTAACTCCATACAAATGTTTTTGGAGTCTATCTCCTTAAAATTTTTTCTTTTAGAGCTCCTTTACTCTCTCTCATGTGAGGGAGAGGCTCCCATTTTGGGTTGCTCCTTCTCATGTGAGGGGGAGGCTCCCATCTTGGGAGCCCCATTCTCCCTCTCATGTGAGAGGGAAGCTCCCACTCTGTGGGGACTTCCTTTAAAAAAAAAGGTTTTGTCTTTGGAGTTCAACTCCACAATAAAAATTCTTTTGGAGTTTAACTCCATTATAAAATTCTTTTCTGGAGTTTAACTCCATTTAAAATTCTTTCGGACTTTAACTCCATAATAAAAATTCTTTCAGATTTCAACTCCACAATAAAAATTCTTTCGGAGTTTAACTCCTTTTAAATTCTTTTGGAGTTTAACTCTACAAATAAAAATTATTTTGAAGTTTAATTCCACAATAAAAATCTTTTTAGGAGTTTAACTCCATTTAAAATTCTTTTGGAGTTTAACTCCACAACAAAAATTCTTTTGGAACCTAACTCCATATAAAAACTTTTGGGAGTCTAACTCCAAATGAAATATTTTGGGAGTCTAACTCCTTAAAAAAATTATTATTATTTTAATTTTGGAGTCCCCTCACGTGAAGGGGAGGCTCCCACCAAGTGGGAGTCCATGCTCCCTCTCACGTGAGGGAGAGGGAGCTCCCACCAAATGGGAGCTTCCCCCCCTCACGTGAGGGGGAGGCTCCCACTTAGTGGGAGCCTCTTTCCTACCTCACGTGAGTGGGGGCTTCCTTTCTCTATAATTTTTTTTATTTAAAAAAAGAGAGAAATAAATAAAAATAAAAATAAAAATAAAATATAAATAATAATTTTTTTAGAAAAAATGTTTCTTTGAATAAAATAGAGTTTAACTCCATATAGAAATTTTTCGGACTTTAACTCCAAATAAATTTGTTTTTGGAGTTTAACTTCATATAAAAATAATGTTTATAAAAAAATATTTTTAATTTTTTTTAATAATAATAAAAAAATTCACAAATGGAACAAAATAATGAACACATCCCTATTGTTATGTATAAAAAAAACACATACCAATACATCACATTGTGTTCGCATGACCGGTTTTACCCGTCAATCGGAGCTTCTCTCGCTCCAAAAGCGATGGGTAATTAAAGGCAGTTTAGTCCACGGCTGCCGGAGATTCGGATCCCCACAATCAATAAATCCAGGACTGCCATAGGCAGGAGGAATCTGTACATGCCTGACAAGCGCGCGCATTCCCATCTTAATGGGGTGACGAAAAACACCCTACAGACCCCTCTCAACGAGCCGTTCAAATCTAGCATTTCAGTCTTCAACAGGCTGAGCAAAAGCACAAACGAGCCTGTAAAGAAGCTCGTAATACCTGAAGGGGATACCCCAAAATGAATAGCCCTCCTAACTCCTCTTACAGGAGAAGCCATCAAAGGCACTTCCCCCACCAAACGGTCGGTTTTCGAAAGGCTGACCGCTTCTCCTCAAACTTCAATAAGGACGTCGGTTTTCAACAGGCTGACACCGATTGAAGCTCCTCAGCAAAACCAGGAGTATGATGAAGTCGCTTCCAAAACTGAGTCGGTCCCTTCTGCGAGGTACACTCGACGTCGCCACTAGCACCAAGTGAGAGAAGCTGGGGGCAACTCCCCCTCAGGACTCACTCCACCAGCTCCAATGGTGGAAGTCGATGCTGTTGTTACAACCAGGAATAGCTTTGATCCGCTCAGGAGGATACGTAAGAACTCCCCGATGGCAGTGCTAAAGAAATCACCTCTGCCAGTAGAGGTCCCTGTGCAGGCAAAGACGGAGTGGCCTCACCAGCGGCTCTCCTCGCAAATTCATAGGGTCTGGCGGAAAGTCCAAGACTCTGTGATTGACAAAGATTACTCTCGTTGACCTGAGGAATCCAAAGGCCGGTAAGAAAAAGACCATTCCTCCGCCATACAACGGGGGACTTCTCCTAAACCGGTGCCTGTTACAACAGCTCCTTCAACTCCAATCTCTCATAAAAGAACGAGACTAGAGAAAACTCTACCGCCCGCGGCAAACTCAAAAGGCGATAGACCTAAACGTCCCAAGGCCGGGGACATAACAATACATACGATCTACATGGCTTCGGGAAAAGAAGAAAGTCGTGCTTCGGTGAGTCACCGTCCGCAAACTCAGTCGCTGACTAAGGCTCAGGATCAACAACAAAAGCTCCAGGAAATGTTGACCAAAATGGCAGCACTCACCGGACAGAAAAAAAGTCCGGACAAAGAACCTGAATAACTCCAAGAGAAGGAGACCGATACAGAGTTCCTGCGAAGGGTGCTCGAGAGAAAAGACAAAGAAGCTGTTGAACAAGCTGCCAACATAAAGCAGATGGCTCTCTTGTTCCAAGACATGGTTGGAATGATGATCCAATTAGAACCCCCGGCCGAGGATCCGCCGATAATCGTTGACGATGACAGAAGGGAAACATAAAACCCTCCTCCGGCCTTATCAGCAGCCAAAGAAGAAATGATCTCCAAGGCCGCCCTTGATGATTACATTGGTCAACAAATAAGAGCTCATCAAGCTAGTGAAGCCACTGGCTAAATTGTCAGAACCGGATGACCGTATCCAGGCTGGTATAATCAAATCAAATACCCGCCGGTATATACGATCCCCAAGTTCCATGTTTACAAAGGAACAAATAACCCTCATCAATATGTCGTGCAATTCAGAGCTCTGTGCCGCAACACCGGAGGAGACGACAAATTGTTCCTTCGCCAGTTCGTTGGCAGCTTGTCAAAAACGACCTTCGAATGGTACTCGGAGCTCCCAAATGATTCCGTGAAAACATTCGCAGAGATGGAACTGCTGTTCACACAGCGTTTCGCCAGCACGAGCGAACGTACTCCAATCACGGCATTAATCAATGCCAGGGTAAAGCCGGGAGAAACTTGGGTCCAATACGCGATCCGGCGGCGGAACCTGTGGTCTAAATGTGAACATCGCATTGAAGAATCTCCTGCTGTGGGCATGTTCATCGGGACTCTTGATCCTCAAACGATTGTGCCCCAGTTCATGACATTCTTCAAACCAACCACCTTCCAGGCTCTGATAGATAAACTTGCCCAAATAGACCAAATGGGTCACGGGCCTTCCTCCTCAGATAAGGACCCTCGAAATAGCAAGGGTAAAGGGAAAGCAGCCTTCGCTACCAATACGCAACAACAACCAAGTGGCCCAAAACCAGCTGCTCGCCAAAACTACGCATTTCCGTGCCCATCCTTGGAGGAAAGACTAGCACGCGCTTACTCGTTTCCCTGCGACAAGACGAGGAGACTGTTTGAATTGGCAATGCGTAATAAACTCATCACATTGCCAGACTCGCGGCGTCCATCGCAACCCGGCGACGTCAACAATCCTAACTACTGCTCTTATCACAGAATGGTGAGCCACCAAATTGAAGATTGCTACGTCTATAAGAACTGGGTCGAAGATCAGTATCAACAAGGGAAATTAGCGCTGTCTGATAACTGAAGGGTATACCCACCCCAGAAGCACACTTCCAAAAAGGTGGATGCGCATAGGGCATCATGCTCACTCGTGGAAGAAACTCTATGGGAAGTCGTTCTTTCAGCAAACTCTAAAAGAATGCTGAAGGATCTACATGCATGTACAGCAGTCAGGTGGAAAAGCCCACTTGAACCCAGAATAATTGAAGGGGTGTTAAAGCTCGTCCCGCACCGAAAATTGTTGATAAGGGGAAAACCCCCATGTCAAGCCTTCAAAGTATTCGAAGAAAAAGAAGAAGACCAAGAAGCCTGTGTAGCCTGCCGAGTATGACGACAAGCACACAGATTTACAAAAATACATTGACGTGCTGGAGGAGTACAACCAGAAGGCTCGGACACCGGTCACGCTCGAAGAGTTCCTTAAGCATATTGTTGAGGACGAAGATAGTGACTACGATGAGAAAAATGACTCATCAAAAGACACCGAAGACCGTGTATCAAGTTTCCACATGGTCTCCCATTCGTCGTTACATGACGAAGAAACTCTCTCAGCGTAAGAAAACAACGGGGAACTGGGGACAGAATCAGCGCTAAAATCACCGGAACTGCCAGAAGACCCGATCGATAGGCTGTTAAACGAAGCCTTTCAAAAAAGCAAAGTTGACCGAGAACGCGAGACAACCATATACGAAAAGGCTAAGCGTCAGCGTCAAGACAAAGAAGCTGCGGAAAGGATGAGTCGTAAAGTACTTCAACCAAACCAAAGTACACCTGCTACAAATAAGAGCAGGATCAAAACAGAGAAGCGGTTCGCCAAAGCCCTGTCAATGGGGATAAAGCTACCACCTCTCATAAGGAACACTCCCGGGGTCTTATGCCTCGATGGAGAAGATACATGCCCAAACTACTATTTATATCATCGGAAGGTCACCCACCCCACTGAGGGATGCAGTGCCTTCAAGAAGTGGTGGCAAGGATACGTTGCCCATCAAAAACACTTCAAGAGGATGAAGCGCGAAGCTTGTGCTCGTCGATGGCAAAATAGTGCGACAAATGTGTATGAAGAAACGACTGGCAACTGTCATATGGTTGGTACTAGTTCGGAAGGGGAAAAACCCCAAGTTCTTATCTTCGGGAGTGATTCTGAGGACGGGATACCCCTCATCTCTCTCTTCAAAGACTCCACCTCCGAAAAAAAAGAGGAGGAGAAGAACTGCGAGAATATGGAGCTCCATAACCGCACGCTGCCTGAGAAGAACCTCGGACCTACAAACAAAGGTTTGAATAAAAAAGACAGAAGAAAATCCCTGAGGAAATTGCCCTCGATGAAGAAGCAGTCAAAAAGTTCATAGCAAGGGATCTGCATATAAAAAACAAGGTGGATTACAACGTTCTGGCACATCTGAGAAAAATACCCTCGCAACTGAGTATGGATGCTCTTCTCCTGTCCAAAGAGGCACGAGATTCCCTGATCAAGGCATTACAAGAGCCCGATCAGTTCCAAGCTTTCCTCGCAGAAGAGAAGATGAAAGATGAACTGGCAGAGGTCTACACAGCCGATATTACATTCAGCGATGAAAATCTCCTTCTCAGTACGTGCGAACATAATTGCCCGTTATACATCACCGAGTACTGCCACGACATCAAGAAAGGGAAAATCCTTGTCGATAACGGATCCTCCGTTAACCTTCTCAACATGAGAGTGCTGAAGGAAATTTTCATGAATGTTCAGCACCTTGTCCGAGATAAAATTACCATTTCCGGGTTTGACTCACAGTCATCACGGACACTTGGGTCTGTAATACTGAAGCTATGCTTTGGTCTACTCGTCACTGACATCAAATTTTATGTCATTGACGCTAAGACTTTCTACAGCGTTTTGCTCGGCAGGCTTTGGTTATATGAGTACAATGTCATCCCTTCTACACAATATCAGTGTATGAAGTATTTCAAGGATGGATCGGATACACCGTCACGGGAGAGCTATACCTATTCTCCGTAAACGAAGTCCGGAAATACGAAGATGCAAAGTACTTCTTACCAGACTTCAAGAATACTGAAAGGTGCCACAAACCGGAGAATAAATAGAAGCCCATCGCCACTATCCCAATCTTTAGGAGCGATACCGAGGAAGATGAAAAAATATTCTACTCGGGGCAACCCCAAAGGCATAATAATAAGCCCGGACCATCTACTCCTATTTTGGTCTTTGGCAGCGACTCTGAGGACGAGACCAACGCGGTGTTCTCCGTCCGCCCGTCAATGCAAACTTTTGCCGGAACAGATCAGAGTCTGTAAATTACAATGGCTCCGCCTCGGCATTATAAGGAACTTGATGCGCTCCATACATATAGCGTACAAGAGCTACAAACTTTCTACGTGCCTCCTAGGCGAAAGGGTGAAAATACGATTCTCTTCTACTAATCTACGGAGACCAAAGTAGAAAAAGAAGTCTGGCATAGTGCCGATTTTGCACTCGACAGGTTTCAACCAATCCGTCTGCCAAGATACTACGTGGAGGGATTGAAAATGCTATTAAGATGCCAAGGTGTACCCCTTGAACAAATTGTACGACAAGCCCAATTCTCCAAAAAGATTTGGGATATTCCTGTGACTCAGCGAAAGATGCCCAACGGAAAGATGGAGACAACCGGGCTCGGATATATTCGTTTCAAGAAACGGGAGCAGATCCACAGTTGCTGCGTCGTAAACAGCTCCAGTGAAGCGGAAAACGCTCTTCCAAATAGCCGCGACGTCAAATCGGAGCGAGATCCCGCTATAAAAACGTTAAGTCCGTCACGGGAAGAAAAAATTAACAAGTTAATAAAAGAAGCTTGTTAAACGAGCCGGGACAACCACAACCGCGAAATAGCCATTTATGAAAAGGACAAAACACAACGTCTCAGTCAGCAATCTGCGGAGAAAGTAGACTATAATGCTCTTCATCCGCGGCCCAACATATGTTCTCAGGAAAGGGGAAAACCCCGAAATGGAGGCAAAAATAGGGCAAAGAACGCAAACAACGTTCGAAAACAACAAAGCGAATCCAAGACACCATGCAATTAAGAAAAAATCGATTGGAGCCCGTCTTTTATAAAGAAGATGGGTCGGGAATACTCTTTCCCTTAAGACAGGACAAGGAAAATATTCATCCTTTTCATGAAGCACCAAATGATGATGCTTCTGGAGTTTCAGCACCCCGAACAAATAAGCGAGATCCATCACACGGATTATTGCTCCTATCACCGAGTAATAGGTCATCCCCTTGAAGACTGCTTTACCTTCAAAGACTGGGTAGAAGACTAGTATCGACAAGGTAAGTTTATGTTATCCGACAGCTAGAGGGTAACCCCGCCACAAAAGCATGAGCCGAAAAGAACCTACAACGTTAGGTTACGACCGACTCGACAACAAGAATGGAAGTGAACTCGTATCTACCATATGATAACACTCTCAAAAGAGGGAGGGCACGAGACTATGAATGATCTCTATATGTGCTTCGCAAATGATGATGAGGAAGAGGTGATCTTAGAGTTTCCACCAGCACCAAAAAGCTGGAAGATGGGATACACACCACGGCAGACAATCTAAGAAAAATTGACTTAGGGACGGAAAATGATCCGAGGCCAACGTTCGTCAGTGAGCTACTATCTGAAAAACAGGTGGCCACGTTAAAAGACGTGCTCATGCAGTATAAAGATTGCTTCGCCTGGAACTACTCTGAAATGTCGGGTCTAGATCCAAAAGTGGCAGTACAAAAACTGGCTATATCGCCAGGTATAAAGCCAATCAAACATGCGCTAAGAAGGATGCGACTCGAACTTTAGACGAGTATCAATGCTGAAGTCAAGAAACTAATCGACTCCGGCTTCATCCAAGAGGTTCAATATCTCGACTAGATCGCTAAGATTGTTCCAGTGATGAAAAAAACGGGACGGTTCGCATCTGCGTGGACTTTCATGACCTCAACAAAGCTTGCCCGAAGGATGACTTTCTAGTACCTGTTACCGATCAATAACACGTCTACCCATGAGGTCTTCTCCTTCATGGATGGATCTTCAGGATACAACCAAATAAAAATGCATCCTGAAGAACAGAAGCATACCGCCTTCCAGACCCCATTAGGAATATTTTGCTATAAAGTGATGCTCTTCGGTTTGAAGAACGCTGGCGCTAGGGCCATGAAAAAGATCTTCGATAACCTCATCCATGAGATTGTCGCATGCTACATCGACGACCTTGTGGTAAAGAGCAAATCTCATGAGGAACATTGGGAACATCTAAAAATAGTGTTCCGACGTCTTCGGAAGTATAATCTGAAGATGAATTCTCTAAAATGCGCGTTTGGAATCTCCTTAGGCAAATTCCTAGGATTCATCATACGTCACCGGGGTATCGAAATCGATCTCTCAAAGATCAAGGAGATTATGGAAATGCCCATGCCAAGTGTAACATCCGAGCCCAATACTACTAATTTCTGTTACTGGTTGAGCATTAGATATTACTCATTTCATCTAGCTTGCCCGTTTGACACTTGCCGTGAAATTTTATCTGGCTAATTCATTTCTGCATATAACAAATTTTAGCACCCAAAGTAAAATTAAAAATATCTATCTTGGCCTACTCGTCACCCCTAGCCGCGTGGTAGCGTCCGTGCATCGAGTTCTCGTCCCGTTCGGTGAAACGGGCGAGTTTGGACGACTACGCGCGCGTACAGGTGGCCGACTTGGGGGTATGCTTTTTAATCATAAAACATTTCATTTTAAAATTTGGAACCCGCTTAAAATCCTATTATTTAAATTTTAAATTTTTGGACCCAACCCGGGCGCGATTTGGAAATGTTTCATTTAGCGTCAAAATCCCAAATTAATAAAATATTCGAAACCATATATATTCACAAATCCTACTGTTAATTTTATATTTAAAATCTATTAAATCTTTTAAGATCTCTTTTAACCTTTCCCTCAGCCAATCACGGGGTTCTTATCCCCCGTGGGCCCCCTCCAATATCTCTTTCTCTCTCTCTCTGACGATTCTCTATCTCTCTCTCTCGTATCTCTTCCCCTCTCTCTCTAACTTTCTCTATATCTTTCTCTCTCTAACTCTCTTTCTCTCTCTCCCTATTATATAAATTCCCCCTTCATTTTTACCATCTT
The DNA here is from genome assembly GCA_030015575.1 of Agapanthus africanus. Classification (NCBI taxonomy): domain Eukaryota; kingdom Viridiplantae; phylum Streptophyta; class Magnoliopsida; order Asparagales; family Amaryllidaceae; genus Agapanthus; species Agapanthus africanus. The sequence goes on along the minus strand of CM057337.1, from coordinate 1,008,979,317 downwards.
CACGTAGCCCACGCGAGAAAACCCATCGCGAACCCTAGCCCTAGCCACCTTCACCGTCGCCGCCGCAGCTCCGACGCCGACGCCAGCGCCACCGTCGCCCTCGCCTCCGCCTCCTCGTTCCAACCTCAACATCTCCTCCTTCTCCCCGTGTGCACGGTGCGGCAGCAACCCCGGATACCCCGTGCCTTCTCTGTACGGCCTGAGACGTCGCCGGCGACCTTCGTCGTCGCCACCCGCGCCACCTTCAGCACCTCCTCATCACCTGCGCACTCCAGCCCCGACCACCTCCTCTCCCTCTCCACCTTCTTTCCCGTTTCCCATACCCGAGCCCTAACCTTCACTGCTGCGACCTCCTCGCCGGCGTCCCACCGCCGTCGACCCCATCGCTGTCACGCCCTCTGCAACACCAGTAAGCCTTCTCTCCCCTTCCTCCTTCCATTTTCCCTCCGGTTTATCCCTTGGCCGTGCATTAATTTTTCCGTTTGTTGTTGTCGCTGTTCGCCGGAATCCGGCCGTGCTGGTGACGTGTCCTGACGATCCAGCGGAGTGCTCTGACCCGTGAGGTCCCTTGGTTCGTCGTTTGGGTTCAATCAGTGAACCATGCGTCCGTCGCGTGTTTCCCCGCCGACGTTACGTTCCGTTTTCCCGGTTCGCGACCCGTCGAAGCAAGTATCACTTGCTACATGCTATACTATATATTTATATATGTTTGACTCATTAAACCTGCAAAACTTAACTTAGTATAGAAGTTTCTCATTTGGTTGCAATATGACATATATCATCCTACAGTTAACATAACATTTACAGTTTGCCAATTTAAAACCAATAACTAAGTTTTCCTGTTAATCGCATTTTACTGTTTAATAGATGGTAGCCCTTACCTATGTAGTTCTATTACATTCGGATATTCGTATTCAAAGGCTTGATATAACTGTATTGCATCATCATTTAAACTATTGCACCGCTAAGGGTGCTCAAAACCTGTTAATATAATAAAATGGCTGCACTATATTAATGCACTATTGTGATTGAATGAAACTGCTTATTGTTGTTTAATCTGTTGCTTATTTCCTGCTGTTAGTCCCCTGTTCGATTATATCTGTTGTGAGCACACCCACGATATTGTTACATCTTGACTTGACTTTGTTACATATGGTATATATTGATTCACTTGACATGGTACCGTTTACTGTTGACTTGACCTGATGTACCATGACCTGACCTGTTACCTGATCTCGTGCCTAATGCCAACAAACCTGACATGTAGTCCTTATGGACCAATCTTGTTGTCTATCCAGACAAACCTACTGTTACCTGATCCTGTGTTGGCATTAGTTCTTGATTACTGAATACCTGACCTGACACATATAACTTGGGGGTATGGGGAAATCAAAGGTGAACCTGACTTGTAACTCGACAGTTCACTACCTGTTCGAGTGTACACATTCCTGTTTTGTGCCTAGCGGCATGTCTCGGCTGCAGCCGAGAATATTGTGGCCGTGATCCCGGGTATGTACGGGATACTATCGAGTGTACACATTCCTATTTTGTGCCTAGCGGCATGTCTCGGTTTCGGCCGAGAATATTGTGGCCGTGATCCCGGGTATGTACGGGATACTATTGAGTTACATCGATGATTCATCAATTGATTTCAAAGACTTTAGAATAGAAAACCTGATAGAACAGTTTAGTTACTGATCAGTCGAAAATATTGCATATTTTAACCGGCAATTTCCTTATCATCTGCATACATATAGAAGAGTACGGTATTCATAATTCACATATTAGCTAATCGGTCGCAAAATATCAAATTACATGTATTCGACCTTAAAACCGGCAATTCTAGGGAAAGTAACCGCATTGCATTACATGGCATATTTTCTATATATTGCAACCCTTGTTTTGAAGTCTGTGCAGAAAAGAGAAGCTTGTTCGATCAATACATTGCTCGACCATTACAATTGCTCGTAAACTCATTGAAAGCAAATCTGGTATCAACACAGAAGGGATTATACAAATCAAAACATCAGAGTAAAGCCCATACAGAAGTACAAGACCACTGAAGAAAGCGCAGATCCCAAGGCCACCAATGAGCCGCGGAAGAGCGGCCGTTACCTGGTATATGCGGCGGAAGAGCGGCGGCCCCAGGGAGTCAACTCCTCAAATTGCATCGAAACTCCTGTTTCAGTGGCTTCAGCTCAATAATGCACACAAACTTCCAGAATATTCCAGATACTTCCACCAGATCAGCAAACTCCTAAACTAGCCTAATACTTCTAGAACTTTCCTAAACCCTTGCTTAAACCCTAAGCTAAACCCCAACAAACTTGGCCAACAAACTTTGGGAGGGAAAGTCCAATTCAAACCTAAACCTAGTTCTATAAATAAGACCCTAGGCTCACTCATTTCTCATCTTTGATCATCTTGATTCAATCTTGGAGATAGATAGATTCAACCCATTTTTAGTTTTAGCCATTCTTTTTCGCCATCTTCCTCTTCCTCAAGTTTAGTGAGAAAACTTGTAGGAAACCCTAACCCTAATTCCTACCACAATTCAAGATCTTGAGTGCAAGCCAAGCAAGATTCCTTCAACCCTTTTATGAGCCGAGCCGATCTTCCATCGGGCAAGAGATCAAAGTAGATCCACGATCCACGGAGACGAGCGAAGCCGAGTCAACGATCGATTTTCTTTCTTCTTGTAGATCTTGAAAGAATGTATTGAAATTGTTGATTAAATAAAAGGTGATATTTTCTTCTATCTTGTTTTCTTTAAATTCCGCATCATGTTATCTTTACTATTCTTGAATATTGTCTATGTGGTGATGTGTGAATAAAACTCCGCTCGTTAAGGAGTCGAAACGATCTTTAGTATGATGATGTAGCAAATTTGTAATCAATTCTTGAATCCCATGAGTTTGTAAACCCTAGCAAGTTCAAGAATCGACAACCCAATTCGTTGCGATGCTTTCTTGATCAACATCGCTCGAGATTGGGGTGATCCGATCGTTTCTTGAAATTGCTAGAGGCTAGAATATAAATGGTATCCTCGAAAGAGCAAGGGTTAAGAGATGAAACCCTAATTTCATCAAGAAAACCCTAACTCTCGTCGATAACCATTGATCTAGTATCAATTCTTCGAAGGACAAGAATACGAAATATTGTAGACTACATCACATCTAAAGATCCGATCGATTCCTACGAGCCTCTCTATTATTCTTGATTGTTGTTTGGAAAATACCATTGAAACCCCGATTCTTGATTGTTTATAGTTTCTTGATTCTTTAATAGAGAATTGTGACACACGAATACAAATCACTCGTGAATCTTGTTTTCTTGTTGCTTAACATTTCATTTCAAACAAATTAAAATACAAACGAATCTCGAGATCCCTGTGGACGATCCGCACTCATTCATTAACTACATCCGACACCGTAGTTTGATTGCGGTCAATTTAAATATTTGATTTGATTTACACATCGAGAATTTACATTCAATCAAAATGGAGCCGTTGCCGGGGATCGCGCGCTAATTCGTTTACATTTTATAGTTTGAAGTGAAAGAATTATTACGTTTCATTTCTTGAAATCAAAATTCGTACAAACTCTTACACGTGTGTTGTGATTTGATTGCAAGGTGATCTGGAGCATTCTGAGCTGTGGAAAAATTATTTGGGATATACCAGAGAGCTGGAGATAGGAACAGAAAGCAGCTGAAGAAGTTTGGTACAGTGAACCCAACAACTGACCGCGGAAGGGCGGCATATGCATGGTTTTTGCGGCGGAAGCGCCGCAGTCTGAAGGGTTCTCTGGAAAATTTTCCAGCAGGTGATTTCTGTCTCTCTCCCCTCGCCCTTTTTAGCTCCAACTAATCTTTTCTGCAGGATTCTTTGCAAACAATAGCTGCGCCGCAAAAGCAAATTAAAATTGTGCGTGATTTTTGTTTTTCTTGGTTGTTTTGCATATTAAATACGGAATTTAAGGGGCACGGCCAAATCCAAATTAGGTGGGGATTTCATTACCCTTCCTAGGTCCCGAAAACCACCAAACTTGCATCCGCATTGACCCACATTAACTAAAAGAAATCTAGAGATGACTCTAAGGACTGTCGCGCTCAATTAGGACAAGAGAGGGCCGTGGGTAATTCATTGCTTATCCGCGTTTTCTTGTGGTGCCTAAGGCGAGTGTGTCTAAGGCTAGTGGTTATTAATTAGGCCCACTGTAGTGGTGGTTCCTTCCCACTTACCTGGCACTTATCCGGCCACAGGGGGACAAAGAGGCAGTGGAGGATTGATCCCGCGACTTGTCTTTTGGCAGTTAGGAGCGGTCTAGAGCCGGACCTAGGTGACCATTAGATTCTAGGGTTGTGTTGCTGCATTTGGTTGTCGCATCATTTTTTTCAAAATCCGTCCCTTTTCAAAGCAAACACCGCATTCACATTACCCCTAATTATAAGCCAACGCTGCCACTTGTACTAACCCTTTTTAGTACAAGATAGGCTGGACACGGGATTCTAGTGCCCGTTTAGTCCGCGTACCCTTTATCGACTCCGAAGTCGATAATTCTCCATTTACCTTTTCTTTACCTACTACCACACCCACACCGATGGATCCGAATCCATCCAACTTCTTTAACCCTAATCTGCCAACGTCCGTTGGTGCGCAGAATCCTCCACACATTTCTCTCCAGGAAAAATGCTATCCACACAGAGGTCCTCTTTCGACCTGCTTATCCACACCACCAGCCAATGGGGATAACTTTGAAATCAAGCCCCAGTATATCAACCTTTTACCTAAATACCACGGACTCGAGACCGAGGACGCTTACGTTTTCATTACCAAATTTGAAAACGTATGCGCTATGATGGGTACGTCTCAACTTTCTGTGGATGCGATGCGTCTATGACTTCTTCCTTTTACCTTGTGCGATATAGCCGAGAAGTGGCTATATAACACTACTGCACATTCTATTACGAATTGGGAAGAATTCGTCGCTGCATTCCTAAAGAAATTTTACCCAGTCCAAAAGACGGCTCGAATCCGTAGCGAACTAAACCAATTTGCCCAGCTCCCTACCGAACCATTTTCAAAGTACTTTGAACGTTTCAAGGATCTCTTGGTTCAATGTCCTCATCACGGCATCCCGAGATGGGAGCTTTGCCGAATCATATATGAGGGCAGTAACCCTAGCACTAAACAGAGCCTTGAAAATATGTGTCAAGGTACATTTATGACCAAAGATGATGGGGAAGCTTGGCGATACTTAGAAGAGTTCGCTGAAAAATCACTAATTTGGGAGAGTGGAACCCAACCATTGAATAGGGGTGGCGTACACCAAATAGATGTGTCCATAGGTGTTCGAGCAGAAATGGCAGCAATGCAAAAGAAGCTCGACGCTATGGAACACAAATTTGCAGCAGCCTCCCTAAACCCGGTATCACTCCCCAAAACTATTTGTGGGTGCTATTCTGATCCGTCACACTTAACGGAAGAATGTCCTTTAAACTCGGCGTTTCAAGGTCATGAGCATTCTAATGCCGCATTTCAACGACCTCGAAACGATCCATATTCTTCCACGTACAATCAGGGTTGGAGGAACCACCCGAATTTTGCTTGGAACCAAAATCAATCTCAAAACACGGTTCCAAACACAAATAACTTTCAAAGGGCTCTTCCTCCACCACAACAGCAACCCCTCCAACTCACTCAGCACCCCTACCAGTCACCAAATTTCCAAAACCAGGGCAACACTCCTGCACAGTCTAATCCTATGCAGTCCTGTTCTGACGATTTCTCTCAATTTACTCAAACCATGAAATCACTTTTATCAAATTTCATGGAGGTTTCAACTGAGGTTAGATCTTCCGTCAGTGAAATAAAGAAAAACTCAGCGTCACAAGCTGAGAGTATTAGAACGATGGAAGCTGAAATCGCACGCCTCAAAGCAGAAATGAGTGCGAGAGAAAAAGGGAAACTTCCCTCTCAACCCCTACAGAATCCTGGGCATTACAATGTAAATGCCATTACCACGTTGAGATCGGGAAGAGTGCTGAATAATAATGTCGGGGAAGATATTGATAATACTGAAAATCATGTCAAAACCCCGGCTGAGACCTTTCCACATACACACACTTCTCCTTCTGATCCTTCTTCTTCTACCAAACCACCTTCGCACGAGCCTATTCTCCAGTTCCCTTTAGGCTCAACACCTTCACCCAACCCTTATAGTTCTCCACAGACGGTCCCCACACCTTTTTTGGGATCTCGTCTACCCCCCTTTCCTTCTCCTATGATGGACCCTGCGCTTATTGCGAAAGCACCTTACCCGAACCGGCTAAGGGCTAACAGAACGAGTCCTCATATGGAGAAAATTTTAGAAATGTTCAAACAGGTTAACATCAATATCCCTCTCCTAAATGCGATTCAACAAGTCCCCGCTTATGCGAAAATTCTAAAGGACTTGTGCACTAGGAAGAGGAAGACTCAAGTGCCGAAGAAGGTCTTTATGGCTAATAATATCAGCACTGCTTTTATTCCCCAGCTACCAAAGAAACGAAAGGACCCAGGATGTCCTACAATATCGATTTCGATTGGGGGTAAAAACATAAATCGTGCTCTTTTAGACCTTGGCGCGAGTGTTAACCTGTTACCTTATTCTGTCTATGAGCAACTAGGAATTGGAGAACTGAAACCTGCTCATTGTACTCTCCAGATGGCGGACCGATCTATCACCAAACCAAGGGGTGAATTAGAGGATGTGTTAATAAAGGTCGGGGAATTTGTTTTCCCTGTAGACTTCATTGTGCTCGACACACATCCTGTAGCAAACCCCCGGGGCCAAATTCCGGTGATTTTAGGTCGTCCTTTCCTTGCCACTTCCAACGCTGTTATAAACTGTAGAAATGGTTCAATGAACTTATCATTTGGAAATATGACCATTGAACTAAATATCTACAGAGTTGGAAGTCAGCCATCAGAACCTAGTGCTCATATTTTAGATGTGTGTTCTGTCCATGAGATCGCTCCCGAAAGTTGTGGAGCCGAGGAACTTTGCTTTACTGATCTCGATGACATTAGCACATCTCTGCTTGATCTTACACTTGATCTTAGTGAGGACACTTCACTTACACTTGAGTCCTGCACTTCTGACTTTTCTCCACCCGAGTCTGTATCTTTCACAGGCTCTGAGCTTCTTTGTAAATCCAAAAATCATTCTATGATACTTCCTTCTATCATTTCTCCGCCTGAATTAGATCTCAAGGTCTTACCTTCTCACCTTAAATATGCATATCTTGGTGAGAACGAGACTTTACCGGTTATAATATCCACTTCTCTTGCATCAGAGCAAGAGAATGCACTGTTATCGGTATTAAGATCTAATAAAGAGGCGTTTGGTTGGAGTATGGCAGACATCAAAGGGATTAGTCCCTGATAGTTGAACATCATATACATGTGATGGATGATGCCAGACCGACCCGAGAACCACAGAGACGGTTAAATCCCGTCATGAAGGAAGCTGTCATGAAAGAGATCGTCAAATGCTTAGATAGTGGTATTATATACCCGATCTCCGATAGCCAGTGGGTAAGTCCTATACACGTCGTTCCTAAGAAATCCAGCATCACTGTGATCACAAATGAAGCGAATGAGTTGACTCAGACACGCACCCAAACTGGGTGGCGTGTATGCATCGATTATAGGAAACTCAACGCTGCTACGAGGAAAGATCATTTTCCTCTACCATTTATTGATCAAATGCTGGAACGCTTAGCGGGACGACAATACTATTGTTTCATGGACGGTTACTCAGGCTACAATCAGGTCCCCATCGCCAAAAAGGATCAAGATAAAACCACTTTTACTTGTCCTTTTGGTACCTTTGCTTACAGTCGCATGCCCTTCGGGCTATGCAATGCTCCCGCTACCTTTCAGCGGTGTATGATGGGGATATTCTCTGATATGGTAGAGAATTTCCTGGAGATCTTTATGGACGACTTTTCGATTTTTGGAGACTCTTTTTCTGATTGCCTAGCGAATCTCGACGCTGTTCTTACTCGATGCAAAGAGAAGAACTTGACTTTGAACTGGGAAAAATGCCACTTTATGGTCCAAGAAGGAATAGTCCTTGGACATGTCATTTCACAGAAAGGCATCGAGGTTGACAGAGCTAAAGTAGATGTCATTCAAAACCTCCCTCATCCCAAAAGCGTCAAAGATATTCGCTCTTTCCTTGGCCATGCTGGCTTTTATAGGAGATTCATAAAGGACTTTAGCAAAATTGCTAGACCTTTAACACTACTCCTGGCCAAGGATACGACCTTCCACTTTGACTCGGATTGCGAGACAGCTTTCGACTCACTTAAACACTCACTCACTTCAGCCCCCGTTTTATCATCACCAAACTGGGACTACCCCTTTGAACTGATGTGTGACGCATCTGATTTTGCAGTAGGTGCCGTCCTTGGACAACACATTGAAAAGATGCCACACGTGATTTACTATGCTAGTAAGACCCTGAATGATGCGCAAATCAATTATACAACCACAGAGAAAGAACTATTAGCGGTTGTATTCGCATTAGAAAAATTCAGGCCTTACTTAATCGGCTCACCTATTGTTGTATATACTGACCATTCCGCTTTAAAACATCTGTTGGCGAAGAAAGATGCCAAAGGTCGACTAATACGTTGGATCCTTCTTTTACAAGAATTCGATCTTGTTATCAAAGATAAGAAAGGATGTGAAAACGTAGTAGCTGACCACCTTTCACGCATCGTTTCTTCCCCTGTGACCCTGCCGATCAATGACTCGTTCCCTGACGAACAACTCTTGAGCGTATCCACTGAACCATGGTTCAGGGATATTGTGAACTTTCATGCCACGGGACTGATACCGAGCGATTGGTCAAAACAGGACAAATACCGCTTTCTATCCCAAGTAAAACACTATTACTGGGACGAGCCTTATTTGTTTAAATATTGTCCTGATCAAATCATTCGCCGGTGCATCCCAAATGAAGAGTTCAAGAGTGTTCTTTCATTTTGTCATGATCAGGCTTGTGGGGGTCATTTTGGTCCCAGAAAAACAGCGGAAAAGGTTTTGCAATCTGGATTTTATTGGCCGACCTTATTCAAGGACGCATTTGAACATTGCAAAACCTGTACACAATGTCAGTATACGGGTAGAATATCCCAAAGGAATGAAATGCCTCAGCAGCCCATCTTGGTTGTTGAAATGTTTGATGTTTGGGGCATAGATTTCATGGGTCCTTTTCCCAACTCCTTTGGGAATCTGTACATATTGCTGGCGGTTGATTATGTCTCCAAGTGGGTAGAAGCCATTCCAAGTCGCACTAACGACAGGAAAGTTGTCGTTAAGTTCTTAAAAGAGAATATCTTCTCGCGATTTGGACACCCACGCGCTATTATTAGCGATAATGGGACACACTTCTGCAACAGATCTTTCGAGACTCTGATGCGGAAATATTCAATCAACCACCGTCTTTCTACACCCTATCACCCCCAAACAAGCGGGCAGGCTGAGATCTCAAACAGACAAATCAAACTTATCCTGGAGAAAACTGTTGCTAAAAATAGAAAAGACTGGTCGACCAAATTGACGGATGCTCTTTGGGCATTCAGGACTGCATATAAGACCGACCTAGGAATGTCTCCATATAGGATAGTTTTTGGTAAAGCATGTCATCTACCTGTTGAGATAGAACATAAAGCATTGTGGGCTATAAAGGAAATTAATTTTGATTTAAACCTTGCTTGCAACTTTCGGAAGCTGCAACTAAACGAGCTAAGCGAACTCCGCGATGAAGCTTATGATAATGCTGTAATCACAAAGAATAGGACTAAGGTTTTTCACGATAAAAACATTTTGAGGAAAACATTTTTACCTGGTCAACAAGTCCTTCTTTATGATTCACGATTACACCTTCATGCGGGTAAGCTCCGATCTCGTTGGAAGGGACCTTTTGTTGTGCGGTCTGTATACCCGCACGGGGCAGTAGATATTGAAAATGTTAAAAACGGCACTGTTTTCAAAGTAAATGGACATAGATTAAAGCCGTATTTTTCCACTGACCCCACGGAGGAGCTCTTGTTCTTACAAGAGCCAGTTTATTTTGATTAAAATTCCTCCGTCTCACTTTCATGTCCAGTATATCATTGCATCATATTTTGAATGAAGGTGAGTAAATAAAACAAGTTTGGGGGAAGTTCTTCACTTATATATTTTGCCCCCACTAATAATTCTCCCCAGATTTACAGATTTTTGTAGGTATAACTGTCGGCAACAGTGAGGACACTGTTGAAAACAAGTTTGGGGGAGGTTTGTGCTTATTTTCGCATCATTTGCATATCATCTGCATAAGCACAAAACATTTCTTTTAAAAATCTATAAAAATTGAAAAATTTTCAAAACCCATAAAAATTTAAAAATTTTCAAATATAAAAATAATTTTAATATTTACACTTTTTGTATATAAATAAGATAATGAAAGTTTAGACAGTGAACAATTACATCCATGAGATTGGAAAATTTTTAGAAAACTAAGAAAATTAGAAGTTTTCTTATACGAACTAGTAATAAGTAGTTATGAGCCGTTGTCCCAAGGGTTAGTAAGATGAAGGACGTCACTAATCTGAGGATAAAAATAAGTCTGAAAAATAGTTTCTATTCTGGAAGCCAAACATTTTGAACGTTGCTACCCTGCTATTCGCACTTACACACATCTTAAAGCCTGGGATAGTAGAGGATACCTTGAAATGCTCTTGTCTTAAAGCCAAAAGTATGAAAAAGAAAAAAATATTTTGAAAGTGGTGAGAAAAATGGATACTGGTTTTGTTATCACCAAGGGCAAGAAAAATATATAGCAAAAGGGTGCTTCTTCACCTAGTGCCCCAAGGTCAACTGGTCTGGGAGTCACTGCTATGCCTGAGGTGGTGCAAGACTAGGAAAATACACCAAGTTAGCAAGCACATTAGTAATCGGTCGGTTAGTACCTCAAGAAGTATTAACGGTCGCATGAAAGTGTGTAAGCAATCTCGTTTGCCAAGAAGTACTGAGGTCGATGGGCAAGGGTATGATAGCTTGAATTGAATTCTCCGGGTGTAGGGATGTTTTTACACATACGCAGGGTGATATGATCGATGTTTGGAATAAAGATAGGAATGAAGAATAAGACGATGTTTTATTGAGGGAGGACGTGATTTCTGACAATTTTTTCATGACCATTAAGATAGGGCTCATGACAACCGAAAAGCTAGCTTAGTTGGAAACCCTAATTTTCAAAGTCTTTCTTTTACAATTCTTTTCTTTAAATGTAATATTCATGATCTTGCTTTTATTTTTGGATTTTGTGGGTGCAATCCGCTGAAAACCCTCAGGAGACAACACTCCTCCTACTAGGGACACCTAGAGGTTTAAAGGCTTGTTGCACGTGCTCAGTGCAATCGTGTTGCCTACGAAAGTGTGCTAGTTAGTTTTTCTCTTTCTTTATTTTCTCCTTCTCTTTTTAATAAAACATTCGCTCGAGACGATCGAAATTAAGTTTGGGGGTATTTGATCAGTCGAAAATATTGCATATTTTAACCAGCAATTTCCTTATCATCTGCATACATATAGAAGAGTACGGTATTCATAATTCACATATTAGCTAATCGGTCGCAAAATATCAAATTACATGTATTCGACCTTAAAACCGGCAATTCTAGGGAAAGTAACCGCATTGCATTACATGGCATATTTTCTATATATTGCAACCTTTGTTTTGAAGTCTGTGCAGAAAAGAGAAGCTTGTTCGATCAATACATTGCTCGACCATTACAATTGCTCGTAAACTCATTGAAAGCAAATCTGGTATCAACACAGAAGGGATTATACAAATCAAAACATCAGAGTAAAGCCCATACAGAAGTACAAGACCACTGAAGAAAGCGCAGATCCCAAGGCCACCAATGAGCCGCGGAAGAGCGGCCGTTACCTGGTATATGCGGCGGAAGAGCGGCGGCCCCAGGGAGTCAACTCATCAAATTGCATCGAAACTCCTGTTTCAGTGGCTTCAGCTCAATAATGCACACAAACTTCCAGAATATTCCAGATACTTCCACCAGATCAGCAAACTCCTAAACTAGCCTAATACTTCTAGAACTTTCCTAAACCCTTGCTTAAACCCTAAGCTAAACCCCAACAAACTTGGCCAACAAACTTTGGGAGGGAAAGTCCAATTCAAACCTAAACCTAGTTCTATAAATAAGACCCTAGGCTCACTCATTTCTCATCTTTGATCATCTTGATTCAATCTTGGAGATAGATAGATTCAACCCATTTTTAGTTTTAGCCATTCTTTTTCGCCATCTTCCTCTTCCTCAAGTTTAGTGAGAAAACTTGTAGGAAACCCTAACCCTAATTCCTACCACAATTCAAGATCTTGAGTGCAAGCCAAGCAAGATTCCTTCAACCCTTTTATGAGCCGAGCCGATCTTCCATCGGGCAAGAGATCAAAGTAGATCCACGATCCACGGAGACGAGCGAAGCCGAGTCAACGATCGATTTTCTTTCTTCTTGTAGATCTTGAAAGAATGTATTGAAATTGTTGATTAAATAAAAGGTGATATTTTCTTCTATCTTGTTTTCTTTAAATTCCGCATCATGTTATCTTTACTATTCTTGAATATTGTCTATGTGGTGATGTGTGAATAAAACTCCGCTCGTTAAGGAGTCGAAACGATCTTTAGTATGATGATGTAGCAAATTTGTAATCAATTCTTGAATCCCATGAGTTTGTAAACCCTAGCAAGTTCAAGAATCGACAACCCAATTCGTTGCGATGCTTTCTTGATCAACATCGCTCGAGATTGGGGTGATCCGATCGTTTCTTGAAATTGCTAGAGGCTAGAATATAAATGGTATCCTCGAAAGAGCAAGGGTTAAGAGATGAAACCCTAATTTCATCAAGAAAACCCTAACTCTCGTCGATAACCATTGATCTAGTATCAATTCTTCGAAGGACAAGAATACGAAATATTGTAGACTACATCACATCTAAAGATCCGATCGATTCCTACGAGCCTCTCTATTATTCTTGATTGTTGTTTGGAAAATACCATTGAAACCCCGATTCTTGATTGTTTATAGTTTCTTGATTCTTTAATAGAGAATTGTGACACACGAATACAAATCACTCGTGAATCTTGTTTTCTTGTTGCTTAACATTTCATTTCAAACAAATTAAAATACAAACGAATCTCGAGATCCCTGTGGACGATCCGCACTCATTCATTAACTACATCCGACAACGTAGTTTGATTGCGGTCAATTTAAATATTTGATTTGATTTACACATCGAGAATTTACATTCAATCAGTTACCCACTGCACACTACCCTGCACTGCTTGATTCACATTATTTGCTACTCTCGTTTATTCATGTTTATTTTGCATTGCTTGTTACACTGTTCATATTATATTACTTGATGACGTGACGCGCTGACGTCTGGGTTTTGCATGGCCCAAATTCTGTACCGCTGTCGCAGTCCGAGAAGGAGTACTTCAGCCAACAGGCTGAGCTGTGAGGTGTTAGTATTAGCTAGTTTTTATTTCCTGCATTTATTTCCTGATGTGAGCCCGCATTATGGGACATACTTTTCAGTTATTTGTATTGGATCATTTGCTTCCGCATTTATTTATCATTGACTCTTGTTATTCTGGATTGTGGACATGTTTTTAGATAGTTTTATCTTGTTCTTGATATCTCTACAGCCGTAATGTGACTGTGGATGGATACTTCCTACCCACAGGTAGCATGGTTGGCTATGTCACGTGCCCAATCTAGCGTACTCTGGGAAGCGGGGCGTGACACCAAGGACCCTTAAACAACTGCGGTCTTTCCAAGGAAAGCTCGCATATATCCGGCGGTTCATAGCCAACCTCTCCAGAAAATGCCGTTCCTACAGTCATTTGATGAAGAAGGGGACCCCATTCATCTGGGATCAAAAGTGTCAAAACGCACTGGATGAAATCAAGTAATACCTGCAAAATCCGCCGGTATTGACCGTTTTGGTTAAGGGAAAACCTTTTATCCTATATACAACGGCCTTTGAGGGTTCTCTAGACGCACTATGGGCACAAGAGAACGATCAGGGAAAGGAGAGAGCTCTGTACTATTTGAGTCGAGTTTTCCTGGGGGCAGAAAACAATTATTCCCCTATCGAAATGCATTGCCTGGTACCGATCTTCGCTATAACGAAGCTCAGACATTATGCCTTGGCATATTAGGTCCATCTCAAATCAAAGGTGGATCCTCTCAAATATCTAATATCAAGAGCCATACTAACAGGAAGGCTTGCCAAATGGGCCCTCCTTATGATGGAGTTCTCGATAATGTATCGTCCTCTTAAAACTGTGAAAGGGCAGGCCATTGCTGACTTACTAGCGGAGCATCCGATACCAGTTGACCCCCTTTAAATTGCTAGTTGCCAGACGAACATGCGTTCGATGCAATCGGAGAAGAAAATGATTCCCAATGGGAACTCTACTTCGATGGAGCATCTTCCATGAAACGGCGGAAGCAAAACACCCCCATAATCAAAGCTGGGGTAGGCCTTATCTTCGTGACCCCGCAAAGAGGGATAATACGTTACGCCCTCTCCTTAACAGGGCCAAGGACTAATAACGAAGCTGGATACGGAGCCTTGATAGCAGGTCTAGAGATCGCTATCGATATTGGAATCAAAGACTTTCTCATATACGGAGACTCCCAGCTGATCATTAGCCAAGTAAATGGCGACTATTAGACGTGCAAGCTAGAGCTGATAAAGTATGGCGAAAGAGTGTAGCAACTATTGACGCAAATCCCTGCCTATACCCTGGAAAGTATACCACGTGTGGAAAACAGTAAGGCAAATGCATTGGCCAAATTGGCTAAGGAATTGGCCAATGAAAATCTTGATGACGTAAGGATCATTGTGCAAAGCCGCAGGGTTCTCGCGCCAATAGATATATCTTTGGAAGACCTAATAGAGACATCCGAAAGAAAAGAGACGATTGAACAAGTAGCCCTTCAAATAGAGGATGAAGAAAAGGTCAAGGACTGGAGGGAAGTCTTCATAGACTACTTTAAGTCCTAACGAACGCCCGAAAATGCGTCGTCTAGACATCAGCTCATGAAACGAGCTTTGTCTTTCGACTTTGTCAATGATACTCTATATAAGAGATCGTTTGACTGTCTGTGGCTAAGATGCCTGAGGCCAAAGGAAACAAAGAAAGTCGTAAAAGAAATTCAAGACGGACTCTGCGGTTCTCATCAAGCTGGATCAAAGATGAAGCTGAAGATAAAAAGAATGGGTTACTATTGGCCCACAATGATTCAAGACTGCCTCGAATATGTGAAGTAGTGTCACTCATGCCAAATTCATGGAAACTTCATCCACCAACATCCAAATCCGCTATACCCAACAGTGGCTAGCTGGCCATTCGAAATGTAGGGAACTGATATAATTGGCCCCATTGAACCGGCATCGTCCAAAGGGTATCGGTTCATACTGGCAACGACCGACTACTTCTCTAAGTGGGTAGAAGCAGTACCACTAAGCGAGGTAAAGACGGAGAATATCCTCCATTTCTTCAGAACACATGTCATCTATCGGTTCGGCACCCTGCGACGGATAATCTTGGATAATGGGATAGCTTATAAAAGTCATAAAATCAGCCGCTTCACACAACAACATAAAATAGATTGGAGACACTCTTCAGTCTATAATCCTCGGACCAACGATCTAGCTGAAACTTTCAACAAGACTTTGATAAAGATTATAAAAAAGACGGTGTCCAGAAACAAAAAGGACTGGCACGAAAGGTTGCATTAAGCTCTCTGGTCGTACCGAACACTGTTCAAGACGGCCACAAATACAACACTGTACGCATTGGTGTTCAGCACGGAAGCAGTGCTCCTATTGGAAATAGAACTCCCCTATCTACGAGTAGCGGTTCGATACGAGCTGACTGATGAAGAAAATTCTCATCTTTGGCTTGAGGAGCTCGATGACCTCGACGAAACTTGCCTTATAGCAAAGCAAAATCCGGCGGCTTATAAGGCAAGGATGACACGGTCATACAAAAAACTGATCAGGCCGAGAACATTCCGCCAAGGCAAACTCATGCTAGTCGTCAAAAGACCAATGATCCCCAATCGTGCAAAACTGAGAAAGTTCGAGCTGAACTATGAAGGCCCGTACATCATAGACAAAGTCTACCAAGGTGGAGCCTACTTGCTTATGGATATGCATGGCGAAAGACCCTTCCGGCCAATAAACGGCCGATTCCTCAAAAAATACTATGCTTGACGGGTCACAACTTAGGTCAATGATAGACGACGACGCTTGTGTCCGTTCTCTATCTTTCTGAGTCAGAATCCTGAAAGTAGTATCCAAAAGCTCCGTCGCCTCAAAAAATGGTGATAATGGACCGAAACATGCTTACACTAATATTCGTCACAAAAACGGGAACATTGGATCGAAACGTCCTTAAACTAATTCTCGCTTCAAAAATGGCGATAATAGACCGAGAAGTCTCTAAACTAACAATCCGCCTCAAGCATGGCGATATTGGACCAAGAAGTCCCTAAACTAACAATCCGCCTCAAACATGGCGATATTGGACCGAAAATTCCCTAAACTAACAATTCTCTTCAAACATGGCGATATCGGACCGAAATGTCCCTAAACTAATAATGGACCGAAATGTTCTTAAACTAACATTCGTCCCCAAGATGGGAATGCTGGACCGAGAAGTCCTTAAACTAAAAAGCCACCTCAAGCATGGTGATAATGGACCGAAAATTCCTTAAATTAAAAATTCGCCTCAAACATGGCGATAATAGATCGGAACTTCCCTAAACTAGCACATCGCCCTAAATACGGCGATATGCTTCCTTGAGATTTATATTGCAATCGAAGTCCTAGAGGGAAAGGTTGAAACTCAAGTCCCACTGGCTACACAGCTACTCCAGCAATGAAGCCACCCCCAAGTCCCACCGGTAAACAGATGGGTCACCTGTGACGAAACTATTCTCGAGAGTTTCACCGCGTTAATAAAAACGGTATGTCCACAAGTAAAATGGATACGGATGAAAACCCAAAAGGGCGCTGTGAGTAAAAAACAGCAGGATAGCCGGCGAGCTGTGAAAACCGGAAAAGGATGCAAACTTGTAAAATAAAAAATTCATGTGCACTTGCAAGGTCCTCTCGATCTTGTGAGAAGAAAATGCCTGCGTGAGATCCTTACGGCTCACAAATGAGCAACACACTTAAGAATCCCCACGATTCCTATGGAGAAATTACACTTGCAAGATCCTTACGACTCGTAAGGAGAATTCCCCCTATGAGACCCTCACGGCTCGTAAGATTCAAAAGCCTTAAGTTACAGGGATCTAAACTTGTTCTTAAGCCGTTATATTCCCCTAATGTTGCCCAACAGGCGGTCCTATATTGACCCTTGTATACAATCCATGGGCATAAATAAATATGTCCCCTACCAAGTTTCACCAATGACGAGAAATGTCCCCATATGGTGAACGACACTTGTAAGTCCTCTCGACTTATAAGGAGAAAACACTCTTAGAAGATCCTTACGACTTAGAAGAGAAAGTATCACTTAGGAATCCCCACGATTCTTAAGGAGAAAACACACCTACGAGATCCTCACGACTCGTAGGGAGAAATACCTTTATGAGACCCTTACGGCTCATAAAGTCAAAAGCCTTAGTCGACATGATCCTAACCCTGTCTACTAAGCCATCTTTGTTCAAATCGACAAAGGCAAATGATGATTCGCTCCTGGCAACATTCCAGCTGTAGCGATGCTAATGCCTAAACAGATTTCTAAGTTCTCTCATGACAAATGATGATTCGCTCCTGGCAACATTCCAGTTGTAGTGATGCTGATGCCTAAACATGTGTCAAACTCCAAGTCCTCTCATGGCAAATGATGAATCTCTTCTGGCAACATTCCAGTTGCAGCGATGCTGATGCCTAAATAGGTGTCAAACTCCAAGTCCTCTCATGGCAAATGATGATTCACTTCTGGCAATATTCCAGTTGTAGCGATGCTGATGCCACAATGGGTATCAGGACCAAGTCCCCAACTCGTGATAAAAATCAGTGAGCAAGAAATATGCATAAACAACTGATTGATGTAGGTTTTTGTATGCGTTTTAAATTTAAGAATACCGCAATCAAGACGGTGTCACTTGGTAGCTAGCCGGTTGAGTATGAGTCGATCCACAGAGAAATGGTGTTCTTTTCTTTAAGTTTTAACGAGTTAAGTCCTAACTTTGGTAGGTTTTGTTTTAAAATCTAAGAATGAGAATAAATTGATTTAAAGGCTTGCTAGGGTTAGGATTAGGTTAGTTCGAAATAAGGATTCTTCTCACTTCTATCAATGCCCTAGTTAAGAATATAGGTGTTAGGGTAATAGTCAACAACGAGGATTATCACGACTAGGAAGAAACTTAGTTTCTTCCTTTTGGTCCTTGTCCGTCCGTTCTTGGCTCTTAGCCCTAACCTCCAGTTAATTCAACCACAACTGGTCTAACTAAGGAATCACCACTAACATATAGGATAGGGTGCCGTAGTGAGCGGATTGTGGTTGATTTAAAGAGAGTCCTTTTAATTGAAATTATTTGGGCAAAGAAAGGAGTGAGAGAGATTTCCTTCTCTCAATCCTTCCCTATCCTACCCCTAACAAGTGAGGAATTACTCACTCATTAAGGAGGTGACAATAAAATTCATTTTTATATTTTAATTGATAAACTAATTTGCAAATAATAAAAGAACAGATAAGAAAATTGCAGAGATTAAAATTCAGATAAAAACAATGCGAGATAAAAGAAAAGCTTACTTTATTGATGTTCTCTCAACAACGCATTACAATTGAATTGAAATCTAGAAATTAAAAAGAAGACTAAAAACTAAAGAGAGGCATGCCTTCATTTGGCTTTCAACTTTCCTATTTATGGATATGAAAAAAACCCTAGGTTATATTCTGATCCACACATGAATTTACAAGACTACCCTAAGAAAGCCGGGTCAAAGCACTGACACCCACCGACACGTGCACCGACACGTGCACCGACACGTGCACCATACGGCCGCGGTTCCGCGGAAGAAAGGCATGTTTGGCCGCGGTTCCGCGGCCATTTGGTGGGTTCTTGGTCTCAATTCTTCAGGGTTGTTTCATGTTGCTTTTTCCTTCTATTTTCTTCACTTGGTTCCTCAGAATCTCTTCTATTTTCTTCCAGATTTCTAACAGTGCAGATTGTTGTGGACTTTTTGCCGTGAGCTTCGCGTTGAAGTCTTGAATCTTGTGCTGCCCTTGTGCTTTGTGCATTGAACTGTCTAATAATTTTCATTTGTTCCTTGAACTGGCAGGCGGCATCATACGGACTCATCTATTGTTGGTCGTAGTCTCACATTTGTAGCGACTTTTCACTGTAACGATTTGAGAACCTGTAACCTGCAACTATTTAGCAGACATGGATCAAAAGCACCTATTTATATGTAATGTGATTAAGAATGAGTGATATAATACTGCAAAATTCTGATATGAACAAATACCCCCAAACTTATCTTTTGCTCGTCCCGAGCCAAGCCAATTTTATTCTCAAAAAATTCCTAACCTCACTTTCGCAGGGAACGCGATTTCACTGAGCTCTTGCAACAAGCCGTTAAACCTCTAGGTGTCCCTAGTAGGAGGAGTGTTGTCTCCTGAGGGTTTTCAGCGGATACTACCCACAAAATCCGATCAATTTGGCCATTGATTCTAATTCTTCAATTCAGTATTCTAGCAAGAAATTCTATTATCTTCAACTTAGAAATTATCAACCCGTATTTTTCACACTCACTTTTCATTTAACTTAAGATCGTATATGTTCTGTAAATTTATTAAGCTTTCAGCATCTTTTGAATTTTCCTTCTAAGGTGCAATCTTAACTTAGGAATTTTTATCATCTCTACTGAAGGTATAAGCCCTATCTTTCATTCCTATCTCTCATCCAAACCCCAATCATATACCCCTACATTTGTGTAATTTTCATCTCTACACTTGGAAATTCAATTCAAGCTATCATACTCTTGTCCATCGTCCAAAATACTTTTAGTTGGTGAATTTTAGATGAAATTGCTCATACATTCTTCATGCGACCGTTAATACTTCTTGAGATACTAAACGACCGATTACAAAATGTGCTTGCGTATTTAGGCGTAATTCCTCGTCTTGTAATATCTAAGGCTTAGCAGTGACTCCCAAACCAGTTGGTCTAAGGCACTAGGTGATAAAGCACCCTCGCTATATTTTTTTTATTTATGCTGTCTTAAGCAATTACAAAAACCAGTGTTCATTTTTTATTTCTTTATTCACCACTTATACTTTTATTTTACTTTCCTTCATACTAAGGATTTTAGCATTTCAAGGTATCCTCTACTATCCCAAGTTTCAAGGTGTGTGTATGTGCAAGTTGTAGGGTAATATATTTTCAGAGTTTTAGACTTAAGGTTCAGAATTATTTTTCAGACTTACACTTCAAATAAAAATTTCAATACTCTTTTCTTATTTTGACTTAGCCCAAGAACCGAACTCAAAATTTGCCTATTTCTAAATAAACTATAAGAACATATATTTTCTACAGTTAAACTTTAAGAAAGGATATTTTTATGGTTTTTAATTTACTAAGTTTAGGATCTAGTTTTTCCCTACTATTCAACCATTATGTTGAACTTAAGTCAAATATGGCCAAAATTGAACTTTTCAATTTTTATATTTTTAAAAATTTTTTTCAATTTTTTATTTGATTATATATATATATATATATATATTTATTTTTATTTTTTTATTTTTTATATTTTTTTATAAAGATGCAATGCGGAATTAAAATAAGCAAGGAAAGAAACAAATATGTACAAAAATAAAAATATGCAGATGCAATGCAAAGATAACTATTTACAATCCACCTCCATCCCCAAACTTATCAAAAGCAGTGTCCTCACTGCTCATGGCCTCGCCATCCCCTCGATCTTGAGCGGGATCGTTCCTCTCTGTCCAGTAGGGTGGTCATGCCCTGCTCCAAACCTGTGACTCGCTGATCAAGGTTGGACACCATCCCTATCAATCTTTCTATCCCCCTATTGGCTCTCCTAAGTAAGAGTGCTTGTGCCGCGGGGGTAAGCTCTTCATCGCTCGCGGTCGAGCTGGAGCTGGGTGTCTTAGCGGGCACGTCTTCAGCCGGCTCGGTGCGCGACCATACATCATGTAAGCGTGTGTAGGACATGGATACACCCTCAAGAAGAGGTCTAACGGGGATCCCTCCATGTATATAAAATTCGAATTCCTCCACAGAGAGGAAATGGCGACACAGTTGTGGCACCAACATAGGGCATGGATAGTTGGCAGCCATCTTGCTTGCACCAATAGAGTGAAGTAATACCGTGCTCATATCATAGCTGGGGTTTCTAGTCATCAAAGTGCGCACGATATGAAGGGATGGTGTGAAAAATGTAGTATTGTGCGAACTACCAAAAATATTATTTTGTGCCCAACGGCATACAGTTAACACGTTCGCAAAAAAGGTTCTAGCCTGGATGCCTTTGCGTGGCTCCCTAGAACAATCATTACCCATCAAGGATATGTAGTCTTCAAAATGGAGAGGTTGATCGTGAATAGGTAGTCTAGGTATTAAGGTGACTTCATGGATGAAGTCCCTATCGATTATTATTTCCCTATCCCCCAAATTAACCTAATATAACCGTGTTGTGAGAGGAAACCATCCTCCATGCATTCGTAAAATCGGGTGACAAGATCTGGAAGCACGAAGGAATTTGGATGGTTGAAAAGTAAAAAGTTCCAACCACACATTCGGATCTCATCACCGAAATAACTATTATAGACCGTGTGTGCAAACATTTGTGAAAAATCTCTTTCAAATTGCAAGGTGGGTGCCATCTCAGAGAATAATTTAATTTTTTTTAAATTTAACAGAGAGGATCAGAATGTGCAAACCTCCTCTGAAGTTTTCAGAGGGAGACGACACCAAGGAGCGGCGGATTAGCGGTCGAAAAGGACTTGGGCGGCGGTTCCGCGGCAGGAGGAGGGGATCTCTCTGAACTTGCTGCTGTGGCGGCTAGGGTTTTGAGGAAATGAGAAATTAGGGTTATGAAAATACAGAGGAGGGGTCGGGTTCTTTTTATAGGGGGTGTTTTGGTTATTTGCAAAAAGGACCTCTTAAAAAGAGGAATTTATTTGTAAATAATTTTTTTATTTATTTATATTTATTATTGTTCCCTCATAAAATATCAGGAAAAACCCCAATGGGGCATCACGTGCAAACACGTGATCAAGGGTCACGTGCTGACACGTGATGGTTTCCTGGGGACTCTGTTATAATAGAATTAAATTCTAATCAAGCAAGCAATTAGTGGAGTCACGTGCCCACATGTGATGGGCCCTTTTAAAAAAAAATCCCACCGAAGGAATTAAAAGGCATAATAAAACAGCAAGGAAAGATCCTAATGGGGCATCACGTGTCTACACGTGACCAAGGGTCACGTGCTGACACGTGATGATTCCTTAGCTCTTTAAAATAGCAGAATTAAATTCTGGTTAAAATTTTTAATCGGGGGGGGGGGGAGGGGTCACGTGTCAACACGTGATGGGTTCCTAAGCTCTTTAATTAATAGAATTAAATTCTATTTAAAATGATCAAACAATGGGATCACGCGCCAACACGTGATAGGCTTTAAGCCTTCTGAACTAATAGAATTAAATTCTAATTAAGAGGGAATCGAGAACCCTAACTAGAAAAATATTTCTCTAAATCTTTCTAAACAAAAAAGATTGTGCTCTGTAAAGTGGAGCACCGTTGGATTAAAAATCCAATGGTGATTAAAAATCACCAACTTATAGAAAAATTCTATACAAGGAAAGATTTTCCTGAAATTCACCAAGAATAACAAACAGAATATTTTTAGATTAAAAATCCAATAGTGAATAAAATTCACTGAGTAATCTAAAAAGATCATGTTGGTTACAAAATCAATTAAAATCTTTTAATGAAAAATTGACCAAACAAATTGATTCTTTTCTCTCTCCTATAAATAGGAGCCAAGAAGAGAAGAGAGGGGATCTGCAATTTTTTGAAGAGAGACAACAGCAGAGAGAAAAAAGAGAGGAGAATTTAATTCTCAAGAGATAAAAGAGGATCTTTTCAGAGAAAAGAAACCCTAGGTGAGAAAAGGGAAAGAGATCTAAGCTCCATAAAACAAAAGAGAATTTAATTCTCAATTAAGAGTTTAACTCTTCTGAATAAGAACTTAGTTCTTTTTTTGGTTGAAGATCTGCAGAAGCAGATCTCCCCACAAGTTGAGAATTTAATTCTCATCGGGGAGATTCTGCCATGCAGATCTAAAACTTAGAGGGAGAATTGAGTTTAAAGAATTTAATTCTTTCAAATTCATAGGAATTTAATTCCTCCAAAAGAAACTAGGGTTTAACCCTACATAAGAATTTAATTCTTCCAAATTCATAGGAATATAATTCCTCCAAATAAAACTAGGGTTTAACCCTATATAAGAATTTAATTCTTTCAAATACATAGGAATTTAATTCCTCTAAATCAAACTAGGGTTTAACCCTATAAAAGAATCTAATTCTTAAAACAAGAGACTTAAAGCTCTCCATGCACGTAAAGAACTTGGTCACGTGGTAACACGTGACCCTCATCCTTAATGAGTAGAAAAGAAAGAACAAGACTAGGTCACGTGCCCCCACGTGACCCTTAAACAGACTCCCCAAAATGAGAAGGAAAAAAGCTTGGAGACAATGCCTCACGTGCTCACACGTCACCCTAAAAATGAAGGGAATAAAGCTAAAGGCAATACTGATTTAGGGCGCCTCATGTGTCCCCACGTGACCCCTGACCAACATCTTTTTTTAAAAAAGATGCAAAAGAAGGAAAACAGAGGAATTAATACCCAACACATTAGCACTATCACGTGTCCACACGCGATGATTACAGAGGCTAAGTGTTTAACACTTATTTGCAGATTTTGAGAGTAAAAAAAGGAGGGTTGGCCCATTCTCAGACGCTTTACGTGACCCCACGTGACCACCTCATTTTTAGTGTTTAAAGCTATTTTGAGCGCTTTGTCCCTAGTGTTTAATACTATTGTAAGCGCATCACGTGGGAACACGTGATCGCCAAATATGTGCTAGTGTTTAACACTATATTTAAACCGGTCTTAGCCTAAATTGGCTGAGTCTTCCAAAGGCAAGACTCGTCTTCATCTGAACCTCAAAATTGATCAGTTTATATGATATGCAAAGTAAAGTTCAGAGCTATAATGAATGGTTAGTGCTCAGCCAAAGATAAAATGTTGTCAGAGCCCTAAACCCCCGTGTAGCATTGCTAAATAATAGGGGGCTGAACCCAGACAAATATTCAACAGTCCAACAAAGGGCCAACATTTCAAACCTAATTGGACTTAGCTCAAGTTGGCCATAAGTCCTCAATTCAGATTTAACTGAGCCAATGTGCTAATAATCTAATTAATTGATCTTAGTCCTAAATTAGACTACAGATTTCCCAATCAACTTTGGTTCAAGCGTACATCTCTTCACTCCTTTGATATTTGTCGTTGTAATCCTTCAACGTCTTCAGAGAGGTGACGGGTCCCGATAGCCAATCATTCCATGAACTGTGGGGTCCTTAAACTCATGGACTATGACGTCCTTAAACTTTATAGACTATGACGTCTTTAAACTAGACTGTGGTGTCCTTAAACCCATGGACTATGATGTCCTTAACCTTGGACTGTGGGGTCCTTAAGCCCACGGACTGTGATGTCCTTAACCTTTACAGACTATGATGTCTTTAAACTGGACCATCATGTCCTTAAACTGGTAATCGACCGCAATGTCCCTAAACTAAACAAGAGAGTCTGAATGCTCTTTTGTTGGATCTAAACGATCCCGTTAAGTTGATCTTAGTCTGAAATTAGACTAAAGTATCCTTAACATACGTTTAAGTTGATCTTAGTCTCAAATGAGACTAACGTATCCTTAAACCCAACCCCCAAACCCAAATCTAAGAAAATACGGATTTGGACTAATCCACGCCCTATGGGCGACGACATAAATTAGTCTCCGTATACAATCCACGGGCAATCAAAAACAAAACAAACACCCACGACACGAAGTGACCATCTGGAGAAGGAGAAAGTGGTTACCGCGATGCGGCAGCGTAATTAACTGCAGGGGCTTGAGCCTGCAGGGAAGAGCGTCCCCACAATCAAAACCCGCTCAAATGAGGGGGAATCTGACGAAGTCTACTACATCGGCCGCATCCGTTTAAACCTTCGATACATGGTGTCATAAATCAACTTGGCATCTTCGGAGAGGTGGACGGATAGCACCAATTAGCATCTGCCCCGAAATTCAGACAAGACGGACCTGCGCGGTCGCGCCTCCATATTTCGGAGGGGAACAGATTCTGGCACGCCCGGTGGGACCTCTTCCTCTTTTCACTCCACACTTCGTACGTCGTTTTCGCGAACGAATCACGGTTTAATATGGTTGCCCTTGGGTTCGAGATACTAAGATTTGGTTTTTCTCTCGTGCAGAAAAAGACGATCAAATAGCTTTCAACTGCATAAGCTGCAACAATGACAATAACTCTCACTCAGTCCCTGCGGGAGGAGTGACCTACGGGCCTCAGGCGGCCTCTGTCTTTATAATGCTGGTGGACCAGGTGACTCAGGCCACCACTGGGCTATTCTTAGGGACCATGCTCCCATCCATGAACTTCAATGCCCCGCTGCCGTTGCAGGAAGCCCCAAAGAAGTCGGTCTTTGATCGACTTACCACTGCCGCGGCCCCTCTCAACGGGTCGCTCAAATTCAATGCATCAGTTTTCAACAGACTGGGCCAGAACGCCAACAAGCTCGCGATACCTGAAGCAGCCATCCTAAAGCGAATAGCCATCCTGGCTCAAGCAGGCGAAATCATCGGAGAGGCTTCTTCTGCCAAGAAGTCAGTCTTCACAAGGCTGGCCATTCCGGCTCCCGCTCCAGGCGAAGTCCTCAAAGTTGCTTCCCCTGCCCAGAGGTCTGTCTTTGATAGATTGGACGTTGCTTCTCAACGGACATTGGTCTTTAAGAGGCTAACGCCGGCGACAACCTTTTGCCAAAACAAGGGGCATGATGAAGTCACCCCTGCAGCTGAGACAATCCCATCTGCACGACATGCTCGCCGTCATCACTGGCGCCGAGTAAAGAAGGCTGGGGGCAGCTCTCCTTCTGGGCTGACTCCGCCAGCTCCCATGGTGGAAATCGATGTTGCTGTTCCGACTGGGAACAGCTTTGAACCGCTTAGGAGGGTTCGCAAGAACGCTCCGACTGCCGTGCTGAAAAGATCTCCTCCACCTGTGGAGATTGCTACAGAAAAGAAGCCGGAGCAGCCCCCTCAGCGGCTGTCCTCCAAAATTTACAAAGTTTGGCGGCAGGTCCAGGAATCGGTGATTGACTAGGACTGATTAAACTATTTTCTGACGTGTATATGTAAAAAGTATCGACAATCAAAAAATTGTATTGACCGCAATCAAACTACGGTGTCAGCTGTAGTTAATGAATGAGTGCGGATCGTCCACAGGGATTGCACGATTCGTTTGTATTATGATACGTTTGAAATGAAAAGTTAAGCAACAATAAACGAAAACATGATTCAAGAATGATTTGTATTCGAGGGTCACTATTCTTTAATCAAGAATCAAGAAACTATAAACAATCAAGAATCGGTGTTTTGATAATATTTCCAATCAACAATCAAGAATCTAAAAGAGGCTCGTAGGACTCGATCGAGTCTATAGACGTGATGTAATCTAAAGATATCGTGTTCTTGTCCTTCGAAGGATTGATACTAGATCGATGATCATCGGCAAGAGTTAGGGTTTTCTCGTGAAACTAGGGTTTCATCTTATCCCTTGTTCTGTTGTCGATATCATTCACATTCTAGCCTCTAGCAATTTCAAGAAACGATCCTAACTCCCCAATTTTGAACGATGTCAATCAAGAAAGCATCGAAGCAAAATGGGTTGTCGGTTCTTGAACTTGCTAGGGTTTACAAAACTTGTAGGAATCAAGAATCGATTAAAGCTATGTTACATCATCTTTCTATTGACCGTCTCGACTCCTCGACGAGCGGAGTTTTATTCACACATCACCACACATAAGAGATTGACAAATTGTAAAGATATCATGATGCGGAAATTAAAGAAAACAAGATAAAAGAATATCACCTTTATTTATCTCAACAATTTTGATTACATTTGCTTCAAGAACTACAAGAAGAAGAATCTAGATTGTTGATCGGGCGTCGCTCGGCTTCATGAGTCGTGGATCGGCTCGGATCGCTTGCTCCGTTGAAGATCGGCTCCGCTCCTAAAGGTTGTCGGGCTTCTTGCTTAATGGGTACTCGGGATTCTTGATGTTGGCTTGGATTAGGGTTAGGGTTTCCTACAAGCTTTCTCACTAAACTTGAGGAAGAGGGGATGAAGAAAGAGATAGATTTTTCTAAGCTTTCCCAAGGTTGAATAGATGAATAATGAGTGAGCCTAGGGTCTTATTTATAGAACTCTCAAACCCTAGGTCTAGGTTTGAATTGGAAGTTTCCCTCCCAAAGTTTGTTGAAAGAGTTTGTTAGGAACTAGCTTAGGGTTTAAGCTAGGGTTTGGGGAAAGTTCTAGAATGATTAGGCTAGTTTAGTGAAACACAAAGTGTTTGCTGATCTGGTAGAGGTTTGTAGAGTCTTCTGGAAAATGTCTTGCATTTCTGAACTGTAGCCTTTTATATAGAAGTTGTGCACCAAAATTTAGGATCTGATCCCCTTGGTAAACCGCGGTTCCGCGGCCTTAGCAAGCCCATGCCGCGGAACCGCGGTCAATGTGGAGGCTTGGGCCTTGTAGCTTCTGGTGTGGTCTTTTACTGCCATTTGAGCTTTCATTTGATATGCTGAATTTTTATTACTCCTTTGTATTGGTACCAGATCTGAATTTAGTGAGTTTACGTATCTTTTGAGCGGTGTAATGATCGAGCAAGCTTCTCTTTTCCTGCACAGACTTCGAAACACGGGTTGCAAGATATAGAAAATATGCCATGAAATGAAATGCAGTCAATTTCCCTAGAAATGCCGGTTTTAAGGTCGAATACATGTAATCTGATATTCTGTGATAGATTTGCTAATATGTAGAATACT
This sequence comes from Agapanthus africanus, assembly GCA_030015575.1. Lineage (NCBI taxonomy): Eukaryota > Viridiplantae > Streptophyta > Magnoliopsida > Asparagales > Amaryllidaceae > Agapanthus > Agapanthus africanus. The sequence goes on along the minus strand of CM057337.1, from coordinate 1,008,951,018 downwards.
GATGCCGAACACTTCTATATGTATGCAGATGATAAGGAAATTGCCGGTTAAAATATGCAATATTTTCGACTGATCAAATACCCCCAAACTTAATTTCGATCGTCTCGAGCGAATGTTTTATTAAAAAGAGAAGGAGAAAATAAAGAAAGAGAAAAACTAACTAGCACACTTTCGTAGGCAACACGATTGCACTGAGCACGTGCAACAAGCCTTTAAACCTCTAGGTGTCCCAAGTAGGAGGAGTGTTGTCTCCTGAGGGTTTTCAGCGGATTACACCCACAAAATCCAATAATAAAAGCAAGATCATGAATATTACATTTAAAGAAAAGAATCGTAAAAGAAAGACTTTGAAAATTAGGGTTTCCAACTAAGCTAGCTTTTCGGTTGTCATGAGCCCTATCTTAATGGTCATGAAAAGATGTCAGAAATCACGTCCTCCCTCAATAAAACATCGTCTTATTCTTTATTCCTATCTTTCTTCCAAACATCGATCATATCACCCTGCGTGTGTGTAAAGACATCCCTACACCCGGAGAATTCAATTCAAGCTATCATACTCTTGCCCGTCAGCCTCAGTACTTTTTTGATAAACGAGATTGCTTACACACTTTCATGCGACCGTTAATACTTCTTGAGGTACTAACCGACCGATTACTAATGTGCTTGCTAACTTGGTGTATTTTCCTAGTCTTGCACCATCTCAGGCATAGCAGTGACTCCCAGACCAGTTGATCTTAGGGCACTAGGTGAAGAAGCACCCTTTTGCTATATATTTTTTTATTGCCCTTGGTGATAACAAAACCAGTGTCCATTTTTCTCACCACTTTAAAACATATTTTTTTTCCATACTTTTGGCTTTAAGACAAGAGCATTTCAAGGTATCCTCTACTATCCCAGGCTTCAAGACGTGTGTAAGTGCGAATAGCAGGGTAGCAACGTTCAAAATGTTTGGCTTCCAGAATAGAAACTATTTTTCAGACTTATTTTTATCCTCAGATTAGTGACGTCCTTCATCTTACTAACCCTTGGGACAACAGCTCATAACTACTTATTACTAGTTCGTATAAGAAAACTTCTAATTTTCTTAGTTTTCTAAAATTTTTCTAATCTCATGGATGTAATTTTTCACTATCTAAACTTTTATTATCTTATTTATGAAAAAAAAAATATTTTTATAGTTTAGAAATTTTTTAAATTTTTATGGTTTTTCAAAAAAAATGTTTTGTGCTTATGCAATGTATGATGCAAATGATGCGAAAATAAGCACAAACCTCCCCCAAACTTGTTTTCAACAGTGTCCTCACTGTTGCCATCTGCTAAATCTGGAAAAACCTGTAAGCTTGGGAGGAATTTATTAGTGGGGGCAAAATATTTAAGTGAAGATCCTCCCTCAACTTATTTTTGGCTTAAAATTTTGTAAACTTTTCTTTTCAAGAGCCAGAAAAAAATATCCCCCCCAAACTTGAGTTATGCAATGTTAATCTTTTAAAATCACAAGTGGGGGTCAAAAAAAATTCATTGGTCGATGCCAAGCTTTGCAAAGACCGAAGGTTAACACCAACCATTCAAAAAATTTATCAATGCAGTGCTCTGGTTGGTGGAAGAAGAAGTGGGGAAAGGTTAAGTGGTGGAAGAGAATGTGTGTGCGTCTCATATTGGAGAGACGATGCAGTGTATGTGATGGATTACTCGCATTCTTTTTACATTTCAGACGAGTGGGTGGAGGTTCAATTTTAGTGAGTGGAACCTGATTCATCTCAACACCCGTGCTTTTTAGAAATGCGAGTTCATCAGCGAAGATCTCCTCAAAAGTTTCATCTATACCCCGAAGAATAATGTCATCACAAGGTGCGGGGTGATCTTCAGACTCTAAAGGTAGTTCATAATCAGTGTTAATTGTTGACCCGGACATCTTGGTGGAAGAGTCCGTATGTGTATAATACATAGTTGGGTCAAACAACATATGAAAAGAGTCTAGATCAGTATCAGGAGGATCATTAAATTCGCTGCTGTCGACATCCATTAAGTCGACAGAACAAACCTGAGCAGTAGGTTCGGAGGGTACACTTCCTAACTTGTAAATGTTCATCTCAATTGTTCTATTCCCGAAGGATAGGGTCATAGAACCGTTACGACAATTGATGATAGCATTGGAAGTGGCCAAAAAGGGGCGACCTAAAATCACCGGAATTTGATTCCGTGAGTTCGCTACAGGCTGTGTATCAATTACAATAAAATCCACAGGGAAGATAAATTCCCCGATTTTTATTAACACATCCTCCAGTTCACCCCTAGGTCTGGTGATTGATCGGTCAGCCATCTGGAGAGTGCATGGAGATGGTTTAGCCATCCCATGGCTCATGTGCCATTTCATTTTTGCACATAAGCCATGGGCTTACAAAATATTGGCTTTATGCCGATTTTGTTTATATTCATGCATGAACAATTACATAAAAATTATTTATTACATGATTTTGTTGTTGGCACGGGGAGGCTGGCCGCGGGCTCGACTTGGGCATGGGCCCGTTTGACCTGGGGTTGGGCCCATCTAGCTTGGGGGTTGACCTTGACTTTGACTCGGTCAACCGGGGTTCAAATTTTGACCTCAACACTCGGAAGACGAGGTCAATGCCATATTTTCTGTTCGACCATCAATACAAGCCTTCACTGATAATGATCGGAGTTTGCAAATTGCCATGGTTCCGCAAGAGCATTACAAAGAGCTTGACGCGCTTAATACCTATAGTGTGCAAGAACTGCAGACATTCTACGTCCCTCCCAGGCGAAGAGATGAAAATACGATCCTCTTTTATCAATCCACGGAAACCAAAGTGGAGAAAGAAATTTGGCATGGTGCCTATTCTACACTTGACAGGCTCTAGCCCATCCGTCTGCCCAGATATTACACAGAAGGATTAAAAGGGTTGTTGAGGCGCCAAGGCGTACCTTTCAAACAGACTGCTCGACAAGCTCAGTTCTACAACAGGATCTGGGACGTCCCTGGAAATCAGCGAAAATTGCTCAACGGGAGAATGGAAACTATCGGGCTTGGATATGTTCAATCCAAGAAACGGGAACGATTCCATGGCTGCTACGTCATACATGACTTTGACGAAGAAGGAGATTTTCTGTTAAAAGACGCTAACCTTGAACCAAAATGAGGTCCCTCCATGAAAATGCCGAGCCCATCATTTGATGAACGGATGGTCAAGCTAATAAGGGAAGCGGGTCAAAAGGTCCGGGATGATCATAGCCGTGAAATGGCCATTTACGAAAAATTCAGGACGCAACGCCTCCTTCAGTAGGCCACGGAGAATGACAATGCTCTTCGTCGCCAACCTGTCATACAAAAGACCTGGCACAGAGGCAAAAATAAACCAAAGAACGGAAAAAGCGTTCGACAGCAGCGAAGCGGTTCTGAGAAGCCACGCGATCAAGAATCGAGCAGCCGGGATCTGTCTCTTATAAAGAAGATGGGTCGAGAATATTCTTTTCCCTAAGACAAGACAAAGAAGATATTCGATCTTGTTATAAAACATCAGATGATGACACTCCCGGAGTCCAAGCACCCCGAGCAAGCAAACGAGGTCTCTCATCCAGACTATTGCTCCTATCACCGAGCAATAGGACATCCTCTCGAAAACTGCTTCACCTTCAAGAACTGGGTCGAAGACCAATATCAACAAGGCAGGTTCGCTCTATCAGCAGTTGGAGGATAACCCCGCCACAAAAGTATGAGCCGAAAGCGACATGTATAGTGAGAGTAGAACCAGATCAACATCGATCCTGGAAGCGATCTCGTACCTGTCACGTGATAACGCTGTCAGAAGAAGAACCCGAGAATTTGGGTGACCTTTCTTGGTGCCTCGAGAACAATGAAGATGAATTGATCTCAGAATTTCCACCGGCGCCAAAAGAGCTGGAAGATGGGATACATACTACTGCAGATGACCTCAGAAAAATCGACTTAGGAATGGCAAACGACCCACGGCCGACGTTCATCAGTGAACTATTGTCTGAAGAAAAGGAGGCTACGCTTAAAGACATGCTTATGTAGTATAAAGACTGTTTCGCATGGAACTATTCCGAGATGCCCGGATTGGATCCAAAAATAGCCGTGCAGAAATTGGCGATATCTTCGGACGTCAAGCCGATTAAACAAGCACCGAGAAGAATGCGGCTCGAGCTTGAGATGAGCATCAACGCCGAGGTCAAGAAGCTAATCGACTCCGGCTTCATCCAAAAGGTTCAAAATCCTGTCTGGATCGCCAACATTGTCCCAGTAATGAAGAAAAATGAGACGGTGCGCATATGCGTAGACTTCCGGGATCTCAACAGAGCTTGCCTGAAGGACGAATTTCCAGTACCGGTCACTGAGCTGATGATAGATAATACGTCCACTCACGAAGTCTTCTATTTCATGGACGGCTCTTCAGGGTACAATCAGATAAAGATACACCCCGAGGACCAGAAGCATACCGCTTTCCGGACCCCTTTGGGTATATTCTGCTACAATGTGATGCCTTTCGGTCTAAAGAATGCCGGTGCCACCTATCAGAGGGCCATGACGAAGATCTTCGATGACCTCATACATGAAATTGTTGAATGCTATATCGACGACCTCGTAGTTAAAAGCAAATCGTACGAGGAACATTTAGAGCATCTGAAGATCGTGTTTCAGCGCCTTCGGAAATGCAATTTGAAGACGAACCCTCTCAAATGCGCGTTTGGAGTTTCCTCGGGCAAATTCCTAGGATTCTTCGTCCAACACCAAGGCATCGAGATAGACCTGTCTAAGATCAAGGCGATCATGGAAATGCCTCCGCCAAGGACTCTCAAGTAGCTGCGGTCTCTCCAAGGAATGCTCGCGTATATCCGGCGATTTATAGCCAATCTCTCCGGCAAGTGCCGTCCCTACAGTCACCTAATGAAGAAGGGAACCTCGTTCGTCTGGGATCGCAAATGCCAAAGCGCGCTAGAAGAAATCAAGCAATACCTGCAGAACCCGCCAGTGCTGGCCGCCCCCGTTAAAGGAAAACCTTTCGTCCTGTATACAACAGCCCTCGAAGGTTCCTTAGGTGCGCTTTGGGCACAAGAGAACGACCAAGGGAAGGAAAGAGCCCTCTACTATTTGAGTCGAGTTCTCCTAGGAGCAGAAAACAATTACTCTCCCATTGAAAAACATTGCCTGGCGTTGATCTTCGCGATAACGAAGCTCAGACACTATGCGTTGGCACATGAGGTCCATCTCATATCAAAGGTGGGTCCTCTCAAATATTTGATGTCAAAAGCTATATTAACGGGACGACTCGCTAAATGGGCCCTACTCTTAATGGAGTTCTCGATAACTTATCGTCCCCTCAAGGTAGTGAAAGGTCAAGCCATCGCTGACTTCCTCGCTGAGCATCCGATACCTGCCGATTCTCCTTTAAACTGCGAATTGCCCGACGAGCACATGTTTGACACGATCGATGGGGAAAGAAGAGAGAATGATACCCGGTGGGAACTCTATTTCGATGGAGCATCTTCCATGAAGAAGCGCAAACAAAGCACCCCCATAATCAAATCAGGGGTAGGCCTTATCTTCGTGACTCCACAAGGAGGGATAATGCGTTTTGCCTTCTCCTTAACAGAGACGAGGACGAATAATGAAGCCGAATATGAAGCTTTGATAGTAGGTCTTGAGATCGCTGTCGACATGGGAATCGAGAACCTTCTTATATACGGAGACTCCCAGCTGGTCGTTAGTCAAGTAAATGGCGACTATCAAACGTGCAAGCCAGAGTTAGTGAAGTACGGCGAGAGAGCGCAGCAACTACTGACTCAAATCCCTGCCTATGCCCTGGAGAGCATACCGCGTATGGAAAATAGCAAAGCGGATGCATTAGCCAAGCTTGCTAAAGAACTGGCCGATGAAAACCTTGATGACGTGAGGATCGTTGTGCAAAGCTGTCGGGTTCTTGCACCGGCAGAAGTATCTCCGGAATCTTCCGAAGAAAAAGGAAGCGACCGAGTAAATGGCTCTGCAAATAAAAGACCAGGAAAAAGCTAAGGATTGGAGAGAAGTCTTTATAGACTACTTCAAATCCCGTCGAACACCTGAAGATGAGTCGTCAAGACATCAGCTCATGAAACGAGCACTAGCCTTTGTCAATGATACTCTGTATAAGAGATCATTTGATTCTTTGTAGCTAAGATGCCTGGGACCTGAAGAGGCAAGGAGAGTCGTCCAAGAAACTCACGAAGGACTCTGCGGTTCTCACCAAGCCGGGCCGAAGATGAAACTAAAAATCAAAAAGATGGGATACTATTGGCCCACGATGATCCAAGACCGCCTCGAATACGCGAAGCAGTGCCACTCGTTCCAAATTCACGGGGACTTTATCCATCAGCATCCAAATCCGCTACACCCAACGGTGGCTAGCTGGCCATTCGAAATGTGGGGAACTGACATAATCGGGCCCATTGAACCAGCATCATCCAAAGGACATCGGTTCATATTGGCGACAACTGATTATTTCTCTAAATGGGCGGAAGCAGTACCACTAAGAGAAGTGAAGACGGAGAATATCCTCCATTTCTTTAAGACACATGTCATTTACCAGTTCGGCACTCCGCGACGGATTATCTCCGATAACGGGCCAGCCTATAGAAGTCATAAGATTAGCCGCTTTGCACAGCAGCATAATATAGACTGGAGATACTCTTCGGTCTATAATCCCCGAGCTAATGGTCTAGCTGAGGCTTTCAACAAGACCTTGACAAGATCGTGAAAAAGACGGTGTCTCGAAATAAGCGGGACTGGCATGAGAGACTGCATGAAGCTCTCTGGGCGTATCGAACTACGTTCAAAACAACCACGAACACAATGCCGTATGCATTGGTATTCGGCACAGAAGCGGTACTCCCCCTCGAGATAGAGTTACCCTCTCTGCGAGTGGCGGTTCACTACGAGCTAACAGACGAAGAAAATGCTCACCTTCGGCTTGAGGAGCTCGATGCCCTTGATGAAACCCGGCTCATGGCGCAACAAAATTTAGAGGTTTATAAAGCAAAGATGACGCGCTCATATGAAAGATTGACTAGGCCGAGAACATTCCGCCAAGGCGAACTCGTGTTAATGGTCAAAAGACCTATGATCCCCAATCGTGCCAAGCGGGGGAAATTCAAGCCGAACTATGAAGGCCCGTACATCATAGAGAAAGTTTACCAGGGTGGAGCCTATCTACTTATGGACATGCATGGCGAAAGACCTTTCAGGCCAATAAACGGTCGCTTCTTGAAAAAATACTACGCCTGACGAGTCACGGCCTAGGTCAACGATAGATGACGACGCCTAAGCCCAAACTTCATAAGTAGTAGCCGGCTCAGCGGACCGAAACGTCCTTAAACTAACAATAGACCACTATGTCCTAGAACTGGCTGTTGACCGAGACGTCGATAAACTACTACGGACCGCAGCATCCCAAGGCTGACGCAAAAAAAAAATATAAAAAATATAATAATAATAAAAAAAACGGTATGTCCATTAGCAAAATGGGCACGGATGAAAACCCGAAAGGGCTCCGTGAGTAAAAACAGCAGGGCTACCGGCGAGTTTTGTGAAAACCCGAAAGGGCGCAATCTCGTTAAAAGACACTTGCAAGGTCCTATCGACCCTGTAAGGATAAACCACCTGCGTGAGATCCTTACGACTCATAAGGGAGCAACACATTTAGGGATCCCCACGATACCTAAGGAGAAATTACACTTGCGAGATCCTCACGACTCGTAAGGAGAACCCTCTTATGAGACCCTCACGGCTCATAAGATTCAGAAGCCTTAAGTTACAGAGATCTGAACCTGTTCTTAAGCCATCACAACCTCCAATTTTTCCCTACAAGCGGTTCAATATTGACCCTTGTATACAATTCACGAGCACGAATGAACATTTCGCTAACAGAGTCCCATCAGCGACTAGGGACATGCTCACACGGTGAACAAACACTTATAGGTCCTCTCGACTTGTAAGGAGAAAACACTCTTATAAGATCTTTACGACTTATAAGAGAACACACTTAGGAATCCTCACGATTCCTAAGGAGAAAACGCACCTACGAGATCCTCACGACTCGTAGGGAGAAACACCTTTATGAGACCCTTACGGCTCATGAAGTTAAAAAGCCTTAGTCGACGGGATCCTAACCCTGTTTGCTAAGCCACCTTTGTTCGACATCGACAGAGGCAAATGATGATTCGCTCCTGGCAATGTCCCAGTTGTAGCGATGCTGATGCCTGAATCGGAATCAAATTCCAAGTCCTTTCACGGCAAATGATGATTCGCTCCTGGCAATATTCCAGTCGCAGCGATGCTGATGCTAAGACTGGCACCAGATTCCAGGCTCCACACTCGCAAAAAAAAAATCAGCGAGCCAAAAATGCATATGAAATAGCCGAAATGATGGGGCAACTTGCAACAAAATCAGCAAGTAAAAGTGTATGCATGCAAAATAGCCGAAATGATTGGGCAACTCGCAATAAAAAGCATCGAGTAAATAATATAAATAGCCGAAATGATTGGGCACCGCGAAAAATAGCCAAAATGATTGGGCAATCGCGATTTTCGCGATATAAAAGCTGAAATGATAGAGCATCGCGGAAAGAAAATATATAAAATGAAACCTTTTGCCCTACAGGTGAAATCATATCGATCCTTGTATACAACCCAGGGGCACAAATTAAGAGGGAACCATACCTTCCCACCAGGCCCCATCAGAAAAAGAAGCCACATCTCGACGGTTCACAGACAGCCTAGAGATCATCTCAACATTCGTTTCATTACAACAGACGCAACATCAGCAAATCGGAGCTGCGGCGAAGTTCCCAGTTCTATGACTCGACGATGCACAGACAACCGAGAGTCAACCGATCCAGGTTTCATGGAACACGGCTTATGTCAATCCTGACCCCGTAGGAAGCGTCCAGAGCGGATCCTGGTCCTTACGGAACACGGCTATGTCAATCCTGACCCCGTAGGAAGCACCCAGAGCAAATCCCGGTTTCGTAGAATACGGCTTATATCAATCCTGACCTCGTGAGAAGCGTTCAGAGCGGATCCTGGTCCTTGCGGAACACGGCTATGTCAATCCTGACCCCGTGGGAAGCATCCAGAGCAAATCCTGGTTTCGTGGAACACGGCTTATGTCAATCCTGACCCCGTGGGAAGCGTCCATAGCGGATCCTGGTCCATGCGGAACACGGCTATGTCAATCCTGACCCCGTGGGAAGCATCCAGAGCAAATCCTGGTTTCGTGGAACACGGCTTATGTCAATCCTGACCCCGTGAGAAGCGTCCAGAGCGAATCCTGGTCCTTGCGGAACATGGCTATGTCAATCCTGACCCTGTGGGAAGCATCCAGAGCAAATCCTGGTCTAGTGGAACACGGCTTATGTCAATCCTGACCCCGTGGGAAGCGTCCAGAGCGGTTCCTGGTCCTTGCAGAACACGGCTATATCAATCCTGACCCCGTAGGAAGCATCCAGAGCAAATCCTGGTTTCGTGGAACAAAGCTTATGTCAATCCTGACCCCGTGGGAAGCGTCCAGAGTGGATCCCGGTCCTTGCGGAACACGGCTATGTCAATCCTAACCCCATGGGAAGCACCCAGAGCAAATCCCGGTTTCGTAGAACACGGCTTATGTCAATCCTGACCCCGTGAGAAGCGTTCAGAGCGGATCCTGGTCCTTGCGGAACACGGCTATGTCAATCCTGACCCCGTGGGAAGCATCCAGAGCAAATCCTGGTTTCGTGGAACACGGATTATGTCAATCCTGACCCGTGGGAAGCGTCCTGAGCGGAACCTGGTCCTTGCGGAACACGACTTATGTCAATCCTGACCCCGTAGGAAGCGCCCAGAGCAAATCCTGGTTTCGTGGAACACGGCTTATGTCAATCCTGACCCTGTGGGAAGCATCCAGAGTGGATCCTGGTCCTTGCGGAACACGGCTATGTCAATCCTGACCCTGTGGGAAGCATCCAGAGCAAATCCTGGTTTCGTGGAACACGGCTTATGTCAATCCTGACCCCGTGAGAAGCGTCCAGAGCGGATCCTGGTCCTTGCGGAACACGGCTATGTCAATCTTGACCCCGTGGGAAGCATCCAGAGCAAATCCTGGTTTCGTGGAACACGGCTTATGTCAATCCTGAGCCCGTGGGAAGCGTTCAGAGCGGATCCTGGTTCTTGCGGAACACGGCTTATGTCAATCCTGACCCCGTGGGAAGAGTCCAGAGCAAATGCTGGTCCTTGCGGAACACGACTTATATCAATCCTGACCCCGTGGGAAGCGTCCAGAGCAAATCCTGGTCCCATAGAACACGGCTAAAGTCAATCTTGACCCCGTGGGAAATGGCCAGAGCAACCCCTGACTCCGTGAAATGTGGATAATGTCAACCTCATTCATCACTTACGGGTCCTCTCGACTTGTAAGGGAGAAAACTCTTTTGTGAGATCCTTACGACTCTTAAAAGAAAACGCACTTAGGAATCCTCACGATTCTTAAGGAGAAGATACACCTACGGGATCCTCTCAACCGGTAGGGAGAAAATTTTTTATGAGACCATCACGGCTCATAAATTTGAAAAGTCTTGGGCGGCAGATCCTAACCCTATCTCCTAAGCCATCATTGCCTCATGGAGTGGTCAAGGTAGATTTTCTACAGGCCACACTCTCCGACAAGAAAGAAAACAATCACTTACGGGTCCTTTTGACTCGTAAGAAAGAAAACTCTTTTCTGAGATCCTTACGACTCTCAAGAGAAAACACACTTAAGAATCCTCATGATTCTTAAGGAGAAATTACACTTATGAGATCCTCACGACTCGTAAGGAGAAATACCTTTATGAGACCCTCACGGCTCATAAAGTTGGAAAGCCTTATGAGGCAGATCTGAACCTGACTCCTAAGCCATCGTTGTCCTGCAAGTTGATCAAAATAGATTATCCACAAAATGCATTTACTAAAAGGGACACACCATCACGAAGCTAAATATGTCTTTTATTCATGAATCAAAATGAATACAAAGTGCAATTTATGAAAGAATAAAGAATATGTACTCTCATTAAGGAGTATGTACAAAAGAAGAAAAAAAAATATATACAATTCTTCAAGCCGGCGGACGATTTAATAGGTTTGCCAGTTCATCCTTTTTCCGCTGGGCCTCGGCTTCATGATTTATTATCGTTAAGAGACGGGACTCCGCTTGAGCCTGTTGGGGCTGGTACAAGGCAAGCCGACTTTCAAGCTCCTTTTCGGTAACCTTATGAGCTTCGACTATTTCGCGAGTGAAAATGACGGCTTTATCAATGGCTACCACCTCCCTGATAGCTTCTTGAAGCACCCGCCAAAGTTCATATGCCTGAGTTGTCTTGGCCGTAAGATTAGCTTGAAGTTCCCTCAGCGCTTTGGAAGCCAGCTCCCTCTCCGAAAACTTTCGGCTGAGCCTCTTCTCGCATGATAGCATATTCGCAGCGCACCGCTCAATCAGCCCCCGTAAGCTCGCCTTTGCAGCCACAACCTCTGAAGGAAGGCATGTACATTCAATAATATGCAAGCAAGCCTCCACCTGACGAAAGAACTTAACCCATACTTGCACCAATGTTTCACTATGGTAAGTAGCAAGAAAGGGAAGAGAACCGTTGGCTTCAGTGGCAAATGCTTCGGCCGTGATCAGACTGCCAGCACGAAGGTCTTCAATCATAGCCGACAAGGAGTGAAGGCTTAGCTTTGCCATCCGTTCCGAGGCACGTAGAGCATAGGGGACGGGCGGCATCACGATGCGAGATTCCAGCGTGGTAAGAACTGGGAAAGCTGTTAAGATTCATAGAAAACAATCAGCGAGAATCGCAAGTAAAGAGCGGGTGGAACAACATTGAAACTTTACTTACCCACGGTCATGCAAGAAGGGTCTGAAGGATCCCCAGGCCCGTCAAGAACCTCAACTTCTCATCGGCCTCCAGAACTGCATAAGGCATCAATATCGTTATACAAAATAATAATAGTGCCGTGAGGAGTAGGCAAATAACACTAACCCTTCCCGGAAGAGAGGACGATGCGTTGAGGGGATATCGCCTGCGGGGCAGCATCTCTAACAGACGCTGAAAAGACTTCCTGGGGGACAAGTCCGCGATGGACGCCGCCAATCCGCGCAATTCTGAAAAGACAGAAAGGTTCAGATAATGGAGAGATTATTAATATAAAATATAGAAGACTACCTTCGATGCTCCTCCCACTCTGGACTGGAGGGATAGCAGCTTCGGCGGCCTCCTCTATGCCCCCAGGCACATCTTCGGGGACGCGAGCTGGTATAACAACTTCCAACTGAGGAGCGGCGGCCACCAATGCAGGCTCCAATGAAATGACTGTAGCCTCGACTACCTGTCCCCTAGTCTCCGGGCCGTCCACAGAAAGATCCATTGAATCCGCGACCGATGAAGATGCTTCTGCCGGGGGAGCAAGCACCGGGGGAACGGAAGTCACCGAGGGGAGCTCTGTGGCAGGAACCACAGTTGTATCGACCCCCTCCACACTTACTAGTGTTTCATCGGGGATATTTGTGGAGTCCGTAATCAAGGCGCGACTCGAACTCAGATCCTCTGCCATTGCCGAAGTCCCTGCAAAGTTTTCACGAGGATAAGGATATATATATATATATATATATATATATATATATATATATATATATATATATATATATATATAAGCAGTGCAAAATACTAAAAAGATATATAAGTATACCAATGCGCAAAGGAGCCTCTAGTATGGCTTGTTCAAGCCGGCGTTCCTTCCTGAGGAGGTATGCTCGCCGGGGTTCGAGGTTAGACTCGTGGCCACCGGTCCACAATGAAAGCACATCTTCGGCATCGGCCGAGATAGGCTGTTTAAGAGCTATCTCGCCTCCCACTTCCAAAGGACCTATAAATATCGGCCGTATCGATGGAGGATCTTCATAAAAGATGATGGCAGGATAAGGCCTCTTCGGGATCCTTACATTCTCAGATTCATCCTGTGAGCGTCTTATAGCCTCAGCCAATTATGCGGCTTCCTTGGCAGATGAACCCGGGAAAAGTAGACCACCATCCGATTCTTGCATGGCTAGTGGTTCATCTTGAAGGATAGGCTCTGATTCCACTAAAAAGTCAAGCAGATTGGTGACCGTCCTCTTTCGCCTCTTGGACCCGGAACTAACTGCAGAAGACGATCGCCTCTTTCCCCTCGGTGCTTTAGTGCGACATTGACCTACTTCGCCTTCAATATCCTCACTCGGCGGTGCCACCGACGACGACACTGCCATTGCTGACGCCGCAGCTGATGATACTGCTACTGGCACCCTATTGGCCCTTGGTTGAGCTCTAGTTCACGGAGGCATACCAGCTGTGAGAGTTAGATCCACTTCCGCCGCCTCCGGAATAAGCACGATACCAGTATCTCTCAGGGGAGGGCGAACCATTGCCCGCAGTCGCGGCGGAACTCCCGTGGCTTGGATCGGAGTGGGAACCTTATATCCAAGGAGCGTCCTCCTCTCTTCAACAATGATAGGACTGACTCGGTGGAGATACCAGCCCATGAAAGCCCCTACACATCGAGGGATGTAGTCAGCCTTAGGAACCACGAAGCGAGATCCGGTGTTGAGCCGCATGAAGTGATGAGCGGCGTCACGAACGACTTCCGACGATGGGCTGGCTCCACTGTAAACGCCTCAAAGGGGACACCCTAGTCATATCCTAGTTGCCGAGCAAAGCGGTGTGGGTTATACCACATAAAAAGGGCCGCACCGTTTTGATGAAATACCAGATAACCCGGTCTGATCGAATATAAGTGCATGGCTTCCTTGGGCTTCAGGGAGGGTGCTCCCTCTTTCGACGAGTCACAAAGCTGTTGAATCGGTCTTGAAAGAGCAGAGGGGACTCGATCGTTGAATACCATCCCGCCCGCATTGGCATAGGGACTAAGCAGCACACGAATAGCTCCGGACTAAGTCAGATCAGGAGCTAAGGCGTCCACCAGCCTCATAAGCCGCAGAAAAGTGCAGGCATCATAAAAGCTGGGTCTCTGATGCGCGGCAAATTCCTTTAGCACATGCATCTCAATCCATGACGTAAAGTAATGAAGAAAGAAACTCACTACGTTCATGCCTGGTGTTGAGGTATTGGCTGCAGCGCTTATCCCATGATACATATGCGCTATCCCCGTAATTCCCACAGCTAGTCACGTCCCTCCAGCTATGCGATGAGCAGGGTAAATGACCGAAGCTCGCATGAATTGATGGTGCATTGGAATAACGAACTGAGCCAGACACTGATAAAACCTACGAATAAAGTCTCTTCACCTATGCCAGGAGCCGCGATCGACTCGAAAGGTACAGCCGACAGGATTGGAATGTAGAACTGCGGCAAATCCTCTGCTTTAGCCGGTAGCTTATTTAAACCGAACCCAAAGGGGTCGTTGATACTCGCAAACTTCGGAGCTGTCTTTGATAGAACGTCTCCGCGAAGGAAGCAGGCGATAAAGCTTTTGAAAGTGACGCCCTGCTCCTCTGACTCTGTGAATAGCTTCTAAAAAATGCCCAGAGTCTTGATCAGACTTGGGTGCTTGTGACGGACGACATTTTCAGTTGACAGGCCTTCAAGCATAGCAGGCTCAGTTTCGAAAACATACTCATCAGGAGGCAGTAGTTCTTCATAGAGCGTCCCCCTGATCTGCACCCCCGAGATCTCACGAAACTCTTCCAGGGAAATTGAAACTTCGCGGTCCCCTAGAAAGAAGGTGTTGGTGGGAAGATTCCATTGGTTTAAGAAAGCCTTAACCCACCAAACATGGGGGGAATGATAGTGGAAGAGAGAAGCGTACACCGCCTGATAGAGCCCGGCCCTCTGCAGTCGCGCACGATGGGCAGACAGGATATAACGAGCTCAGAGAAGGTAGCCCGTGGGATGTCGAGGAGTAAGCCCTATTTTGTAAACCTGTTCCCAGGGCTGGGCTTCACCTTGGCAGATTCGACGCCCTAAGATGTCTATAGCTGGCACAGGGTGGTTTGGAATCCCAGTTGTTGACGGCTTGAGCCGTCCCATAGGGGTCCAGTTCAACATCTCCACAGCAAAGGCAGTCCGTGGACGCTCCATCGGCAAAAATGGGTAGGTGGGCTCCGTCGGTATCTCACAAAGAAAACTGCGGCGACCACAGATGATATGATCGTACCAGGTCCCCCATAAAAGAAGGTTGGTGCAATTAGGGCCGTGAGCTCTAATCATCGTCATTACCTCTTCATCAGACGGTGACTGAGGAAAGGCGGCCTCCGAGCGAGTGAAAGGGAAGTATGGAAGAGAAGCCATTGTTCTTGAAATAAAGAAAGGGGAAACTGTTAGTGAAGCAAGCACATGTATATATATATGTTTATGAATGTATATATATAAAAAGACAGTGGAAGAAAGCGACAAAGAACTTATTTTATGGGACCATTGATTACAAAACACAAGGGCCCCACAAAATCAAAATGGCGGCTCACTAATGATAAGGCAGGGTAATCATTATGGGAATAAAAGGAAGATTCTCAATAAATGAACAGTGGATTTCAAACAACTCTACACATTCCCTAAGGAGAACACCCACTGCAGAACTCTATGCAAATCATGAAGGATCTCTCTGGAAATTTTCTTTTTTTTGCAAAGTACAACTTAGGGAAAGAAAGTCCCAAGAAGTTCTCTGTGAAGAACTGAGTTCTTTAGAGGAATTAAATTCATTTTTAATAGAGGAATTAAATTCCCAGAAAACATTTTCAGAGCTAAAGCTTTTTGGAATGGAATTAAATTCCAGAGAGAAGACAAGTATCACCACCGATCCCCGAGATCAGAGAAGCCCTAACAAAAGGAGTTTATTATTTAAAGATTGGATATTATTTTGAAGAACTTGGAAAGATGGGTTCTTGTTAAAGGGAAAAACCTTGGTGTGGATTTAAAATCCAAAGAAAATTCCTACAAGAAGTTCTTCAGCCGTTCAAGATCCTTACCTGAACAAGGAAATCTTTTGACAGAGTTAAACTCTGGAAAATTTTGAAACAGAGAACTGAGCTCTGGGAAAGAGAATTAAATTTCCAAAGGAAAATGAACAAGGAAGAAGATGAAAGAGTGGAGGCGCTTCTGAAGAGACCCCTGCATTTATAGGATGTGATGGGAAACAGTTCATCTGCCCCTTCCCTAGGCAGATCCAACAGCCACAAAAGATGACAGCGTTGCACTCACGTGCAAACACGTGAGAACAACGCTGTGGGGGCATTTGTTCCCACATAAAAATATCAAGAAAAATCCCAATGGGGCATCACGTGCAAACACGTGATCAAGGATCACGTGCTAACACGTGATGGTTTCCTGGGGACTTTGTTATAATAGAATTAAATTCTAATCAAGCAAGCAATTAGTGGAGTCACGTGCCCACACGTGATGAGCCCTTTTAAAAAAAATCCCACTGAAGGAATTAAAAGGCATAATAAAACAGCAAGGAAAGATCCCAATAGGGCATCACGTGTCTACACGTGACCAAGGGTCACGTGCTAACACGTGATGATTCCTTAGCTCTTTAAAACAGCAGAATTAAATTCTGGTTAAAATGTTTAATCGGGGGGGGGGGGGGAGGGGTCACGTGTCAACACGTGATGGGTTCCTAAGCTCTTTAATTAATAGAATTAAATTCTATTTAAAATGATCAAACAATGGGATCACGTGCCAATACGTGATAGGCTTTAAGCCTTCTGAACTAATAGAATTAAATTCTAATTAAGAGGGAATCGAGAACCCTAACTAGAAAAATATTTCTCTAAATCTTTCCAAACAAAAAAGATTGTGCTCTGTAAAGTGGAGCACCGTTGGATTAAAAATCCAATGGTGATTAAAAATCACCAACTTATAGAAAAATTCTATACAAGGAAAGATTTCCCTGAAATTCACCAAGAATAACAAACAGAATATCTTTTAGATTAAAAATCCAATGGTGAATAAAATTCACTGAGTAATCTAAAAAGATCATGTTGGTTACAAAATCAATTAAAATCTTTTAATGAAAAATTGACCAAACAAATTGATTCTTTTCTCTCTCCTATAAATAGGAGCCAAGAAGAGAAGAGAGGGGATCTGGAATTTTTTGAAGAGAGACAACAGTAGAGAGAAAAAAGAGAGGAGAATTTAATTCTCAAGAGATAAAAGAGGATCTTTTCAGAGAAAAGAAACCCTAGGTGAGAAAAGGGAAAGAGATCTAAGCTCCATAAAACAAAAGAGAATTTAATTATCAAATTAAGAGTTTAACTATTCTGAATAAGAACTTAGTTTTTTCTTTGGTTGAAGATCTGCAGAAGCAGATCTCCCCACAAGTTGAGAATTTAATTCTCATCAGGGAGATTCTGTCATGCAGATCTAAAACTTAGAAGGAGAATTGAGTTTAAAGATTTTAATTCTTCCAAATTCATAGGAATTTAATTCCTCCAAAAGAAACTAGGGTTTAACCCTACATAAGAATTTAATTCTTCCAAATTCATAGGAATTTAATTCCTCCAAATAAAACTAGGGTTTAACCTTACATAAGAATTTAATTCTTCCAAATACATAGGAATTTAATTTCTCTAAATGAAACTAGGGTTTAACCCTATAAAAGAATCTAATTCTTAAAACAAGAGACTTAAAGCTCTCCATGCATGTAAAGAACTTGGTCACGTGGTAACATGTGACCCTCATCCTCAATGAGTAGAAAAGAAAGAACAAGACTAGGTCACGTGCCCCCACGTGACCCTTAAACAGACTCCCCAAAATGAGAAGGAAAAAAGCTTGGAGGCAATGTCTCACGTGCTCACACGTGACCCTAAAAAATGAAGGGAATAAAGCCAAAGGCAATACTGATTTAGGGCGCCTCACGTGTCCCCACATGACCCTTGACCAACACCTTTTTTTAAAAAAGGTGCAAAAGAGGGAAAACAGAGGAATTAATACCCAACACATTGGCACTATCACGTGTCCACACGTGATGATTACAGAGGCTAAGTGTTTAACACTTATTTGCAGATTTTGAGAGTAAAATAAAGGAGGGTTGGCCCAATCTCAGACGCCTCACGTGACCCTACGTGACCACCTCATTTTTAGTGTTTAACGCTATTTTGAGCGCTTTTTCCCTAGTGTTTAACACTATTGCAAGCGCATCACGTGGGAACACGTGGTCGCCAAATATGTGCTAGTGTTTAACACTATATTTAGACTGGTCTTAGCCTAAATTGGCTGAGTCTTCCAAAGGCAAGACTCCTCTTCAACTGAACCTCAAAATTGATCAGTTTATATGATATGCAAAGTAAAGTTCAGAGCTATAATGAATGGTTAGTGCTCTGCCAAAGATAAAATATTGTCAGAGCCCCAAACCCCCGTGTAGCATTGCTAAATAATAGGGGGTTGAACCTAGACAAATGTTCAATAGTCCAACAAAGGGCCAACATTTCAAACTTAATTAGACTTAGCCCAAGTTGGCCATAAGTCCTCAATTCGGATTTAACTGAGCTAATGTGCTCATAATCTAATTAATTGATCTTAGTCCTAAATTGGACTACAGATTTCTCAATCAACTTTGGTTCAAGGGTACATCTCTTCACTCCTTTGATATTTGTCGTTGTAATCCTTCAACGTCTTTAGAGAGGTGACGGGTCCCGATAGCCAATCATTCCATAGACCGTGGGGTCCTTAAACTCATGGACTATGACGTCCTTAAACTTTATAGACTATGACGTCTTTAAACTGGACTGTAGGGTCCTTAAACCCTTGGACTATGATGTCCTTAACCTTGGACTGTGGGGTCCTTAAGCCCATGGACTATGATGTCCTTAACCTTTACAGACTATGATGTCTTTAAACTGGACCACCATGTCCTTAAACTGGTAATCGATCGCAATGCCCCTAAACTAAACAAGAGAGTCCGAATGCTCTTTTGTTGGATCTAAACGATCCCGTTAAGTTGATCTTAGTCTGAAATTAGACTAACGTATCCTTAACATACGTTTAAGTTGATCTTAGTCTCAAATGAGACTAACGTATCCTTAAACCCAACCCCCAAACCCAAATCTAAGAAAATACGGATTTGGACTAATCCACGCCCTACGGGCGACGACATAAATTAGTCTCCGTATACAATCCACGGGAAACCAAAAACAAAACAAACACCCACGACACGAAGTGACCATCTGGAGAAGGAGAAAGTGGTTACCGTGATGCGGCAGCGTAATTAACTGCAGGGGCTTGCGCCTGCAGGGAAGAGCGTCCCCACAATCAAAAACCCATCAAATGAGGGGGAATCTGACGAAGTCTGCTACATCGGCCGCATCCGTTTAAACCTTCGATACATGGTGTCATAAATCAACTTGGCATCTTCGGAGAGGTGGACGGATAGCACCAATTAGCATCTGCCCCAAAATTCAGGCAAGACGGACCTGCGCGGTCGCGTCTCTGTGTTTCGGAGGGGAACAATTATTTATTAAAACTGAAAATTTACAAAAATACCCCCAAAAATTAATTTTTTATATTTATATTTATATATATATTTTTTTTATTTTTATTTTTTATATAATTACAAGTGTGACATACCCCCAAACTTATTTGAAACAGTGTTTCCACCGTTTACGGCGTGATAACCGACATTTGGGGGTAGATGGAGGAAGATGAGTCTTTGTAATCCGGTTCCTGCAATATCAGGAGCTCCTCCGAAGGGTCCGCGGTGAGGAACGGTTTAAGTCTATGTCCATTCACTTTGAATAGTGAACCGTCCTCCGGATTCTCTAAGTCGACCGCACCGTGCGGATATACTGTGCGTACCAAAAATGGCCCTTTCCATCGAGATCTGAGCTTGCCGGGATGGAAATGTAGCTGGGTGTCGTAAAGTAACACCTGTTGACCAGGTTTGAATGTTTTGCGCATAAGGTGTTTATCGTGAAACACCTTCGTTCGGTTTTTGATGACAACCGCGTTCTCGTAAGCTTCATCCCGAAGCTCGTTCAATTCATTTAACTGCAGCTTTCTATGGCTTCCCGCATCTCCGATAGATAGATTCAGCTGTTTTATCGCCCAAAATGCGTGATGCTCAATTTCAACTGGAAGGTGGTAAGTCTTTCCATAAACAAGCCTATAAGGAGACATGCCAAGATCGGTCTTATAGGTAGTTCGAAATGCCCAAAGGGCATCAGTAAGTTTTAGAGACCAATCTTTACGGTTTTTGGAAACCGTTTTCTCCAATATCTGTTTAATTTGCCGATTTGAAATCTCGGCTTGCCCACATGTTTGGGGATGATAGGGCGTTGATAGCTTATGATCAATGGAATATTTCCACATTAAGGACTCGAAAGTCTTATTACAGAAATGGGTTCCATTATCGCTGATGATTGCGCGGGGGTGCCCAAACCGAGAGAAAATGTTTTCTTTGAGGAATCTAACGAAAACCTTGTTGTCATTAGTCTGGCCGGGCACAGCCTCGACCCATTTAGATACATAATCAATAGCAAGAAGAATATATAAGTTCCCAAAAGAATTGGGAAACGGCCCCATAAAATCAATCCCACAAACATCAAAAATTTCCACAACCAACATTGGTTGTTGGAGCGGCATTTCGTTTCTCCTAGATATCCGGCCCAACTGTTGGCACCGGGAGCATGTCTTGCAGTAATCATATGCGTCTTTAAAAAGTTGTGGCCAGTAGAAACCACACTGCAAGATCTTTGCGGCTGTCTTTTTAGGGCCAAAATGCCCGCCACACGCTTGATCGTGGCAGAATGACAACACACTCTTAAATTCATTGTCGGGGACACACCGACGAATAATTTGGTCGGGACAGTATTTGAATAGATAAGGTTTATCCCAGTAAATTTTTTTACCTGAGATAGGAATCGAAGTCTATCCTGATTCGACCATTCATTTGGTATAAGTCTGGTGGCCAAATAATTCACAATATCTGCGAACCAAGATTCGCATGATACAGTCAAGAGCTGCTCATCTGGAAAAACGTCATTTATAGGAAATTGAAGGGTCGGCGAAGAAGGGAGATGTGAAAGATGGTCGGCGACTACGTTTTCGCATCCTCTTTTGTCTTTGATGATAAGGTCAAAATCTTGTAGTAAGAGGATCCAACGTATCAGCCGAGATTTAGCGTCCTTCTTCGCAAAAAGATGGCGAAGAGCTGAATGGCCAGTGTATACAATGACTGGAGAGCCGATTAAGTAGCGCCTGACTTTTCTAATGCAAACACAACAGCTAAGAATTCCTTCTTGGTTGTTGTGTAATTTAATTGGGCATCGTTCAAGGTTCGGCTAGCGTAATAAATTACATGCGGCATCTTCTCGATGTGCTGTCCAAGGACAGCACCAATGGCAAAATCAGATGCATCGTACATAATTTCAAATGGATACGTCCAGTCAGGAGATGAAAGAATGGGAGCAGAAGTAAGTGAGTTTTTCAATGACTCGAACGCCATCATATAGCTCGAGTCGAAATCAAATGTGGTGTCCTTGGCCAACAAAAGAGTCAAGGGTCTAGCAATCTTGCTAAAATCCTTGATGAACCGTCTATAGAAACCGGCATGGCCAAGAAAGGCTCGAATGTCTCGGACGCATTTGGGAGGAAGGAGATTGGAAATGAATTCAATCTTTGCTTTATCTACCTCAATGCTATTTTACGAGATGATATGTCCTAAGACAATACCTTCTCGTACCATGAAGTGGCACTTCTCCCAATTTAAAGTAAGGTTCTTATCCTTACACCGGGTAAGGACTGCGTCTAGATGTAGCAAACACTCATCAAAGGAGTCGCCGAAAATGGAGAAATCATCCATGAAGATCTCCAAGAATTTTTCCACCATGTCTGAAAAAATTCCCATCATACACCGCTGGAAGGTAGCGGGTGCATTGCATAACCCAAAGGGCATGCGACGGTAAGCAAACGTACTGAAAGGACAAGTGAATGTGGTCTTGTCTTGGTCTTTTTCGGCGATGGGAATTTGATTATAGCCGGAGTAGACATCCAAAAAGCAATAGTATTCATGCCCAGCCAATCGTTCTAGCATTTGGTCAATGAAAGGTAATGGAAACTGGTCTTTCCGTGTCGCGGCGTTGAGTTTTCTATAATCGATGCATACTCGCCACCCAGTTTGGGTGCGAGTAGGTATTAACTCATTCACCTAATTAGTTATGACCGTTATACCCGATTTCTTTGGGACAACGTGAATGGGGCTAACCTAATGGCCGTCAGAGATAGGGTAAATGATACCACTATCAAGACATTTTACAATCTTCTTTTTAACAACCTCCTTCATGACTGGGTTGAGCCGTCTCTGTGGATCCATTGCTGGCTTGGCATCATCCATCATATGAATATGATGTTCAACTATTAGGGGACTAATCCCCTTGATGTCCGCCATAGTCCATCCAAAAGCTTGCCGATTGCTTTGCAAGACCGTTAAAAGGGCTTTCTCTTGCTCGGGGGCTAGAGATGCCGAGATGATAATAGGAAGGGTCTCATTTTCACCTAAGTAAGCGTATTTAAGGTGAGACGGCAATAGTTTGAGTTCGAGTGTTGGAGGTGAAACAATTGAAGGTAAAATTGTCTCAAACTCAAAGGATTCCAACAGAGGTTCAAAACGAGTGTAAGTAACCGAGTCGGATGGTTCAGCTAACTCATCCGAAAATTCAAAGGATTCAAACTCGGGTGGTGATTGTTCAAGATCGTTCGAGAAGGTGAAACACTCGTAGTCATTATCGGGTATGAAAGCAGTATCAGGTTAAGGGAGGAACGCACTAGTGGCGTCAAAATTGCTGTGATCGAACAGAAATTTCTCGAGCTCACAGTCCTCCTGGGTGATCTCTTGGATCGAGCAAACATCAAGTATATTAGCATTAGGTTCAGAGGGCTGATTTCCCAACTTCAAAAATGTTGAGTTTAATTGTCATGTTTCCAAAAGATAGGTTCATCGAACCATTTCGACAATTGATCACAGCATTAGAAGTTGCAAGGAATGGACGACCGAGTATCGCCGAAATTTGACTCAGGGGGTTAGCTACAGGCTGTGTGTCCAAAACAATGAAATCAACGGGGAATATGAAGTCCCCTACCTTTATTAACACATCCTATAGCTCACCCTTAGGATGGGTGATGGATCGGTCATCCATTTGGAGAGTACAATGTATGGGTTTCAGCTTTCCTACACTTAATTGTTCATATACCGAATAAGGAAGCAGGTTAACACTGGCACCAAGATCTAAAAGTGCGCGGTTGATGTTCTTATCCCCGATAGTTATTGAAATAGTAGGACAACCGGGGTCCTTTCGTTTTTGAGGTAAAGGTTGGGTAAGAGCATCACTCACTGCACTAGCCAAGAAAACTTTCTTAAGTACCTGTGATTTCCTCTTCTTGGTGCACAAGTCCTTCAAGATTTTTGCTTAAGAAGGGACTTGTTGGATTGCATCTAAGAGGGGAATGTTAATGCTAACCTGTTTAAATAACTCCACAATCTTCTCCATTTGTGGATTTTGTTTATTGGATCTCAACTTGTTTGGAAATGGAACATTTTGAAAATTGGTTGAGTCCAATGTTTGTGGAGAAGATTGTGGAGTTGGAACGGATCCCAGTGCTGGTGTTTTCGTGGACTGAGATGTGGGTCCATTCGGAGCAGTAGAAGAAGTAGAGCCTTATGAAGAATGGAGAACAGGCTCTGAAAACGAAGAAGGAGAAGAAGAAGAAGCGGCGGCCGGGGTGTCATCATCAGTGCCAAAATTGTTGTGCAATATCCTTCCAGATCTCAATGTAGTCACGGCACTCACATTATGGTTTTGTTGTTCAAGAGCAACATGTGCATTTTGTGGGTGACCAGGATTTGGGAGTGGTTGAGATGTAAGCTTTCCCTTCTCTCGTTCGCTTAAAGCTGCATTCAGTTGTGCAATCTGGGCTTCAATGGTTTTGATGCTTTGCCCATGTGATGCAGTGTGTTGCACTAAAGACTGAATGGATGACTGGATGTTGGCTGATGATTGAGTTGATTGTTTTAAAAATGCCTCCAGACTTCGTCCTAACGAGGAAACCTTATCGTTATTTGGTGGAACAAAATTGTTTTGAGGAAAAGAATTGTTGGGTGCAAAATTGTTCATTTGATTTTGGTAAGTTTGGGGTTGGAAAGGTTGCTGATATTGAGTTTGTTGAGGAGCTTGTTGTTGAGGAGGAGGCCTTTGGAAATTGTTGTTGCTTTGGAATTGTTGTTGATTTTGATTCCAAGCAAAATTGGGGTGGTTCCTCCAACCAGGATTGTAAGTTGAAGAGTATGGATCATTTCTTTGTCTTTGCTGAATGACAGCATTGACTTGATCCTGTCCTTGAGCAGGTGTGTTGTAAGGACACTCTTCAGTCAAATGGGACGGATCCGAACAACAAGCGCATATAGTGTGAGGGGGTAAAGCAGGGGCAGGAGAAGGTGATGAGAATTTGCTCTCAATTGCTTCTAGTTTTCGTGTAATTGCGGCCATTTCGGCTTTCATTGCAATTAACATATCGAGTTAATGAACGCCTGCCCTAGACGGACCGGAGGAAGTAGATGAAGTGGTCTGTCTAGTGCTTTCCCACTGAAGTGTTTGTTCAGCAAGATCGCCGAGAAATTGCCAAGCTTCCTCGTCAGATTTGGTTAGGAAGTGACCTTGACAAATGGTTTCCAGCAACTGCTTAGTTGCTGGGTTCAGTCCTTCGCATAAGGTCTGGAAAAGTTGACATCTCTCAATACCGTGATGAGGGCACTGAACAAGAAGGTCTTTGAATCGTTCGAAACACTTCCAAAAAGGTTTGGAAGGAAACTGGGAAAATTGGTTAATTTCATTACGTATTCTCGCGGTCTTATGATGTGGGTAAAACTTTTTAACAAATGCTTTAACAAACTCTTCCCAACTGTTTATGGAATACGATGCAGTACTATATAGCCACTTTTCTGCTAGGTCACACAATGTGAAAGGAATGACTCGTAGCCTTATAGCATCATCAGACAGTTGGGTGGTCTTCATTATTGCACAAACATTCTGGAATTTGTTAATGAAGATATAGGTATCTTTGGATTCCAGCCCGTGAAATTTGGGCAACATGTTGATGAAGTGGGGCTTAATTTCGAAATTATCCCCATTTGCCAGCGGGAGTGAAAGAAAGGTAGGAAGTGCGGAACGGGTAGGATAGAAACGATCCTGGAGCGCGATTCGCTGTGGCGCTTCAAAAGGATGTTGTTGCGGGTTATTCGCACCCAGTTGAGGTGGAATCAATCCCGAGGTAGGTAAAGGGTTGTTAGGATTGAATCCTGACATCTCTTTAGAAAATGATGAATATGAAGGTGAATGGACAGAATTCTGGTCAACGTTGGAGTTGGCCGGCAAAGGTAAGGATGAAGAAGAGGTGGATGGAGTTTCGACTTCGGAGTCGATCGCGTAGTCGGTAGCGACTAACGAAACACGGACTAAGCGGGCGCTAGTGTCCCGAGTCTAACCGGACATACACTAAACGAGTTTAGTGTAGTCAAAACGTAGAATGTGAGGGTAAGAAAACATCAATAGGGAAATGTGAATGAAGGGTGGGTGCAATGGGATTCTAGCGACAAAGGGCAAGTTTTTGTAAAAAAATGGTTTTGTGTTTTCTTTTATTTTTTTATTTTTTATAAAGAGGTTTGCAAAAAATTTTGTACGGAACTACGACACACTTTCAAACAATCACAATTTAAACATGCACAATCAAACCTAGAGCTAGGGTCTCCTAAGTCAACTAGACTGCTCCTAACTGGTCCAAAGTGACAAGTTGTGAGATATCCCTCAAATCGCCTCTTCATCGCCAATTGTGGCCAGGTAAGCACAAATGAAGAAAGGAGGGTTCCGCTCACGAATCACCGTGAGACGGGCCTTTTAAAATTACCTTTCTCACTTGTCTAGCCTAGGCACCACAAAGTCAGGTTTAGATAAACGACTGAATGCCCACAACCTTCCTCTGTCCTAATGAGCGCGACAGTCCTTAATTGGCTGAGTCTAGATATTTTTCAATTAGCTCAAGGGTGATGCATATGCTTTTAATGATTTCTGGGGTCTTAGGAAGGGTAATGAAATCCCCACCCAATCTTAATTGGTGTTATAGTCTCTTAGATTCCGTTTTAAATATGCAAAGCAGTAACACACAAAATCTAACACTTGCCAAAAAAATTTCTTTTTATTTGCGGCGCAAAGAATCCTGCATAAAATGATTTATTGGAGAGGGAGAAGAAGTTGCTGTGCAAAGAATACCTGTAGGAAAAATTTTCAGTGGAGTTCAGAGGGTAGGAGAGAAGAAAAAAAATACTCACAGAGAAATTTGGAGTGCTGACGTCACAGGTTGGCCGCGGTTCCACGGTCAACTGCTTGAATCTGCCACGGTTCCGCGGTGGTTCAGTTGGTTCAGATATGAAAATAATAAAAGAACAGATAAGAAAATTGCAGAGATTAAAATTCAGATAAAAACAATGCGAGATAAAAGAAAAGCTTACTTTATTGATGTCCTCTCAACAACGCAATGCAATTGAATTGAAATCTAGAAACTAAAAAGAAGACTAAAAACTAAAGGGAGGTATGCCTTCATTTGGCTTTCAACTTTCCTATTTATATATAGGAAAAAAACCCTAAGAAAGCCGGGTCAAAGCACCGACACCCACCGACACATGCACCGACACGTGTACCATACGGCCGCGGTTCCGCGGCAGAAAGACATGGATCAAAATCACCTATTTATATGTAATGTGATTAAGAATGGGTGATATAATACTGCAAAATTCTGATATGAACAACAGCCGAAATGTTTGGGCAACTCGCAATAAAAGCAGCGAGTAAAAATAAAAAAAATAGCCGAAATGATTGGGCTCCACGATAAATAGCCGAAATGATTGGGCAATCGAGACTTTCGTGACATAAAATCTGAAAAGATAGAGTATCGCGGAAAGAAAAAAATGATGAAAATGAAACTTTTCTGCACTGCAAGTATGTCCATATTGACTTTTGTATAATAAGAGACATGGAACCATATTTTCCCACCACGCTCGTCAAAAGTAGCTTTAAGTCTTGACGGTACATATACAACCTAGAGACTATCCTTGTGTTCCCTCACTCCTCATTCCAGGAAGGGCAGACACGACAATCAAATAAAAGTGAAGTGGCGGCAAAATCCTAGCTTCAGGTTTTAATGGCAACATCTAAAGCCTAGAGATCATTCCGACGTTCTTCTCATTCCAGCAGGATGCAGACGCAACGTCAAAAAAAGACCTAAGGTGTAACACCCTAGCACTGTTATACTATTTATTTGGGGTATTTCAAATCTTGCGGCAAAATTCCTTATTATTGTTGTTTTTGGGTTGCGTATAGTGCAATTGGTAATTATGGTTATTATTGACCCGACCCGCAAGGTTGAAACCCAACATGGTTCGAGATTACATTAATTATTTGCTAGTACAGAATATCCATGCAAATCTTGATTTTATATACATATATGATATATTTTAGCATCCACATATATTTTTAAAAATACAATATAAAATCAAATAACATATTTTCTTACCTAGCCTTGCATGTCATTGTACCCCATATCATGTGGTTGCACCTATATATCATGTTCATATCCTAAGTGTTACACAGACTAGTATTTTGATCGCTACGTATATTTACGAAGATCCGTACTTAGGGGTATATGTTTTTATTGAATGGATATCGCATAATGGTTTAAATTCTTACGTATATTCTCCATATTGAAAAACTAGATTTTTGAATGGACACGGGTAATATTCGGAGTGATCTGGTATTATATGTAAAATCCCATATATATATAAAATATTTTTATAACTAACATATATATAATACTGTTATAAATATATATAATATATTAATTTATATTTATTTAATTAAATCTCTCTCTAGTCTCTCTCTGTCTCTCTATAAAATATATATATATATAATAATAATAATAAAATTATAACACCTTCTTCTCTCTCCTCCGCTCTTCTCCTGATCACCTTTCACCCCTCACGGCCACGACGACCTCGCCGTCGACGACTTCGCCTCGTCGCCGTCACCTCATTGCCACCATCTCTCCTCTGTCCTCGCCAACCCTGTAACCCCAATAGCTAGTCTTCTTCTTCTTTCTTTTCTTTTCTTGATCCCCGTTCGTCTCGCCGGAGTTGCGCACGTCGCCGACGATCCAGATGACCTAGCCACCGTTGTCATCTGACCCAGTCACCATGTCACGCAGCTGCTCAACCGTTCCAGTCCTGCGTGCGTAAGTTTTGCGTCGTGACTTTATTTCGACATCGGAACGTGATGTTCGTATCTCGACGTGAGATTCGTTCAGGCATGTTCTAAACTTGCAACTTGCTATTTTGATTATATCGATATTTATATACTTGATTATAGTGCATACATTTTAATATTTAACGAGTAGTAGCGATTTACAGTTTACAGTATCCGTCTGTATCTGTACTGATAATAGCTTATCTAGTTGCATGCCGGAACATCACGATATTATCATACTACTATATCAGTTCAATATGTTATCTAGTTTGCGTCATACATGATAATAGACGTATAATGGTTATTACAGATACATACATATGCATCCTGGCAATAGTTGTGTTTACCGTGTTTCGATATTGATTACAGTTTTACATTGGTATATGTTTTGGTTGATATACGTTACATGACATGTTACGACACATTACCAGACTTGTTACTTGGATCCTATTACTAATGCCACCAATTCTGATTGTTGTCCTGATGGACGTGACTTGTTGTCTGTATAGACAAGATCTGTACCTGATTGATCATGTGTTGGCATTAGATTTATATTGTGAATACCTGACTTGACCACAGAACCTTGGGAAAAAAAGGGGAAATCAAGAATGTAACCGAAACGTAACTCAAGAGGATATTATTATTGTTTGCCATGATTCCGGGCATTATTGAATAATCATTATTATTGTTTTCTGTGTTTCCGGGCGTTACGGAATAATCATTATTTGCCGTGATTCCGGGTGTTACGGAATAAATCATTGTTTGCCGTGATTCTAGGCGTTACGAAATAAATCATTGTGCCGTGGTTCCGTGGGGGTTTGAACGGGATATATACTGTTGAGTTACGATGAGAATTATATTAATTGATTTCAAAGACTTGAAGAATAGATAACCTAGAAGCACATACTCTAGGATACACATCACATACCTATTTCTCACTGTTTTATGCCCGTGTTCATTATTTATACTCATGTTTAATTATATCATCATATCCTAGTTATTACTATTATTTTGATATTATGACACACTGACGTCTGGGTTTTGCATGGCCTAGTTCCTCTGACTTTATTGCAGGCAAATCAAGAGTATTTTAGCAATCAAGCCGAGCAATGAGAATCCAGCTATTTATGTTAGAGATGATTAGTTTATTTATTCCTGCAGTTTTATTTCTATTGATGTGAGCCCATATTGAGACGTGATTCAGATACTATTGTTTATTGGATCTTGATTCGTTTCCACTATATGCATTTCTTAATTTTATTTATTGTGGCAGATGGATATGTGTTAGCTAGATTTTATTTTATTGTTCTTGATATCCGATTGACAGCCATAATGTGACTGTGGAGGGATGATTCCTTCCCACAGGTAGCATGGTTGGTTTTTTCACGTGCCGTCTTTGCGTATTTTGGGAAGCGGGGCATGACATAAGGGTCAAAGCAAAAATAGAGCCATGGCAAAAATCTAGACGACATATA
The DNA here is from genome assembly GCA_030015575.1 of Agapanthus africanus. NCBI lineage: Eukaryota > Viridiplantae > Streptophyta > Magnoliopsida > Asparagales > Amaryllidaceae > Agapanthus > Agapanthus africanus. The sequence goes on along the minus strand of CM057337.1, from coordinate 1,008,921,191 downwards.
TACAACCTAGAGACTATCCCGGCGTTCTCCCTTATTTCAGCAGGATGCAGACGCAACTATCAGATGAAATTGGAGCAATGACATATTCCTAGCTCCGGACTTCAATTGCAATACATACAGTGCCTAGCGGCATGGCTGACAGGGTTATGTCCTGAGCACATTTTTGACTGTTATCTCGGGCATGCACGAGACCCTTACTAAACATGAGGATACATTCCATCGATCGATTTCAAATGAAATAAAGACTATTAATTTAGAGACCTGCATATTAACCCGGATTACTGCCATGATCCATGCCTACTACTGCTACCTGTTTATGTTATTTTATATATTTATGTTAGTGCTTTATACCGCTGTTTCATGCTTCACTATTTACTGTCTCCAGTTTAGTATTATTATATTATAATATTATGTCGCTCTGACGACATGAGCATGCATGCTCAGAGGATGCGGTGGACCTGCCTTATTTCGAGAAGATCACGGAGATCCAGACCAGTGAACCGGCAGTATCATTCCTTTGATATCTCTGGTAAGTTGTCTCTTTTGTTTGTATCCGTTGCGCTCAGTTTCCTTTACATCTGATAGTTTTTAGTGACGGTATTATCTCATCATCTGAGTTACATCACTGCTACCATGTACTGCTAGAAACCAAAGTGTGACTACGGCAGGATTTTTCCTTGACCGTACGAGCATGACTGGCTTATTCACCCTCGTATTCCGTATTTTGGGAAGCGGGGCATGAAAACATCGCTATCGATCTCCCCATCCTTTTTGATGATGGAACCTAGATATCTAAAATGATCACTCGGTGATCTCTCTTGCCCATCCAGTGTTATACCACTGTAGTCTCGACTTCTCTGTTTGCAAAATTTGCAATGCATATATGCTGTCTTGGACCTGCTCAATCTGAACACCCGAGATTCCAACGTTTGCCTCCATAACTCCAATTTGGTATTAACCTCTGCTTTCGTCTCATTTACTAGAACAATATCATTAGAAAATAGCATACACCAAGGTACCTCATCTTGGATAGTTCTAGTAAGCTCATCTGTCACGCCCCGCTTCCCAGTAGACGGAAACGGTGACATGGCAAGCCGCAACGTATTTACTATGAAATAAATACGTTAAGTGTAATTAAGCAATATATAAAAATGAACAAGAATGACAAGAGAATAAAATGAAACAACAATTTTATTTACATTCAACTTTACATACAACTGTTTGAAATAAAAGATACAATAATCAAAAGCAAATGCCTAAACAATGGCATACTGAAAGTAAGTACAGAGGAACTAGTAGTCAGGCTGAGCGGTAAGCTGGTCCAAATCCTCCTAGCTCGGATCTATTTCCTCAGAGTCTGGTCCTCCTGACGAACATTTCAAAGAAAAAAACAGAAAAGAATGTCGTCAGCGAACTAACGCTCGGTAAGTCCCAAAAGAAGAAAGAGAAGATAGTATATAAAGTTAAATGAACATGTAAAGTTGTATATGACCGATTACTGGTATATGATAGTTATTATAATGTGGTTGTTTGTAGTTTGGTAAGGAAGGTATTCATGTATTCGAGAGGAGTCCATCTTACCCCGTGGACTATGGTAACATGTAGTACAAGGCCCCGTCATAACCCATGGGATAACGGCATGAGAATTCATGTAGGTGTCTTTTAAGTGACCTCTCGTGCCACGATATACGTTCCGTACCAATCTACCCCTTTATCCCCGCGTAATGTATTGTATAGATTATGTTTATAAGTCTTGGCCGAAACCATGGATACAAAATGTCCAGGTTCATGTTCAGGATGTAATCATATATTCAAGTAGTCATGTCAAGTTATAACCATGGTTCAGTCAAGTCAAGTCAAGTATACATGTTGAATTCGAGTATTCATGTTCATGATCAAGTATTCGTGTTTGATTTTGGATTCAGGTTTGAGCTTGGACTCAGATTGAGTCAGACATTTGTAACGGTTTTAACTCTTGAATTCTTAGGTTCGAGAATTATCGGCAACTGCTATACATGGACGGCATGATTTGTGCCTTTTTCCAAGACAATTACAATTGATAACTCCTGTTAAGTTTTCTAATCTGAATAGGCAAGCACTCACTTTCTCCGGCTCCCTGGGGCTCAAGAGAATTGATCTCGCTTAAACCTATATTTACTAAAGTCCTTAAAATATTGTTTTGTATATCTCGAGAGGGTTTTATGAAAAATATTTTTAATATAGATTAAAAATAAAACATCGAGAGTGATTTGTATTACTCAGGGTTTTTATGAACATGTGTTTTAAGTATTGAGGTATTTTAATGATAAATACCCAGCTTTTAAAATTTTATGGTATTTTATTGAAAACTAGACTTTTTAGTAACTTGATGGTATTTTATTGAATTTTTTTAATCTTTCATCTTTATAAAAATATAGTTTCAGAATATAATGAAAATATTGATTTATAATTTTATATAATTTTAAAAAAATAGTTTTATTTAGAAAATTCATTTTTCTTAAAAACCGTATTTATATCTTTTCGAGATCGAATACTCTGCGAGAAGTGCTGCATCTCGCTCTGCTATCCCCAGGATGTGCGATAATCCGCGCCATCCATCAGCGGGTCCCTTAACAAGGGTTATAGATGCATAATTGCAAACGAATACGAAATACCGTTTTAAAAGAAATCCGGTTTTAAAGTATGTGGTATTTTATTGTAAAAATTATATTTCAAACAAATATACATACAAATAGGTATCGTGCTATGAAACCAAAGTGTACGTGTGGGGTAGGTCATTACCCCGTGAAGTTTTTCTTAAAGATATAGTTTTAACAAAGACGAAAAGAAGTGATAATAAATTTCAAGGTATTTTAATGAAAAAGTTTAATTACGGTTGTTTCACATGAGATTCCTGGTTAAACTTGATTTTAAACATTGGTATTTAAGGTTACAAGTAGTGTGTAAAATTAGGTTGACCAATATATAAAGGAAAAATGGAGTTTCTAGGGTTTTAGAAAAGAGTATCGGTAATAACTCCATTTTACCGATATAAGATTTAAAGATGAATTTCAATGAAGAGAAAAAGAGTTGGGAGGGACTTACGGTTTGAATATAACAAGAAAAGGTTAAGGAAGAGGAGGGAGGCTTCGTGGTGTCGCGGGAGCTCCGGAATCGGCTTCGATCTTCGACGGAAGAAGCTTGCTCGCTAACTCCACTTTACTCCACTTGCTTAGGACTTTCTGAGAGAGTTTTTGCTAGAATTTTCAGAATGGTGCCGAGCTAAAGTATGGGGTGGTATTTATAGTGGAGAATTAGGGTCTGGGAATTAAAAATGTGGATAAAAAAGCATTAAAATGATGTTAAATGGTGAAATGAAAGGTCTCTATTTGATTGCAGGAAATCAAACAGTGCAGAGGAGTTGAGAGGTGTCATGCCCCGCTTCCCAGTGTACGGGAAGAGGACGCGGCGATGCCCGCTACGTATTTACTCAGAAGTAAACACGCTAAGTGTATCTAAGCGGTATAAAGTAAAATGTACACAAGAGTCGTGAATATAAATGAACATCAACTTTTATTTATTAAACATGCTTTTACAATTACAACTGGAAATGTAAATACAAGGATGGAAAGCAATGCATAAACAATGGCATAACTGAAAAGAAAATTATGTACAAGTAAAGTCTAATGCTCAGGGTCTTCTGTGAATTGCTCCAAGTGCTCCTGGCTGGTCTCGAGCTCGTCAGATTCGGGTCCTCCTGACAACATTCCAAAGAAGAAGAGATATAGGAATGTCATCAGCGAACAATCGCTCGGTAAGTCCCAAAGAAAGAATGAGAAGAATAGACATAAAAGAGAATATATCTAGTATAATGTTTGATTGTTATGTTAACGCAGTGTTTGTAGCTTGGTATAGAATATGCCAGTGTATACGAGAGGATTCCAACTTACACCGTGGGCTTTGGTAACCCGTAGTACAAGACTCCATCGAAAATACCACGGAACAACGACATGGATGTAATAACGTCTTTTAGTGACCACCTCGTGCCACCTTTAACATGTTCCGTACTAGTCTACCCATTTATAAACCCCGTAATGTCTTATGTATTGATTTTATTGATTGTAATGAATGTATTGTATTGTATTGTAGTAAATGGAAGACTTGCCGAAACCATGATATCAGTAAACGGAATAGATATAAATGGATAGTCATGTAAACAGAGTATATCCATGGTTCGTTCAGTCATATTCATGTTGTTATAGATTGTATTCTGGCATTCATGGATTCATGTTGTATTACAGTCATACTTGAATTGGATTCAAGTCAGATTGATTTCAGATTTGATCATGACTCGAACCGAGTCAGACTTTTAAACAGAATTGAAGTCCTGATTGTTTTGGAGTTATCGGTAACTGCTGCACATGGACGGGAGAATTTATGTTTTTTTCCAAGACAATTACCGTGTTGATAACACCGTTGTTAGGTTGTCTACCTTAAATAGGCTAGCACCCAATTTCTCCGGCTTCCCGAGGCTTAAGAGAATTGGTCCCTCTTAAACTTATATTTATTAGGGTCCTTATTGTAATTTAGTATAACTTGAGGGGGTTTTATGTAAAAATAGTTTTGATATATTTTCAAAATACACCTCAAGTATTTAGTTATCGTCTTTAGGGTTTTTATAGATGTATATTTTATAAAAGTGAAACTTTCTAGTGAGTAGAACCTAGTTTTCATTGTATATGGTATTTTAATGTAAACTTGGAATGGTATTGAATTGTAAAGATAGTTTCATAAAATTTGTGATTCCTTTGATTTAGAAAACATGGAATATTCATATATTATATTTAAAATAGATAGTTTGATAATAGTTATATATATATTTTTAATAAAAATAATGTTTATTTATATTGTAGAAATATCATTTTCTTAAAAATTGCATCAAAAATTCCATCGAGATCGAATGCTCCTTGCGGAGGTCTGCATCTCACTCTACTAGGCCCGAGGATGTGAGATAACCCGCACTATCCCGATCGGGGTTCCCCAAAATGGGTTGTAGAGACACAATTGTAAGGAATTAGATAACACACTTTTTAAAGAAAACGGTTTTGTAAGTTTAGGGCATTTAAATGTAATGTCGTATTTTGTCCCAAAAGAATGTTTTACAAACCATCGTGCTATGTAAAAGATGAGTGTTGTGATGAGGTAGGTCATTACCTCGTGATTTATCTAAAGGTAATATGGTTAAATTGAATATTTACAAGTTGTATGTAATATGGTGGTATTTTACTGTAAAAGTGAAATAGAAATTGCAACATGAATTATTTTGAGATGAAACTTGTTCTAATATATTTATTTATTTTTGTTAAACATTATATAACAATATGGTATTTTATTGTTGAAGAAAAGTGAAGTTTTTAAAGAAAAACGAATCGGAAGTTGGAATAATTCCGCTTCCGAAGAGTTTTGAAAAAGAGAAGTTTTAGAATAGAAAAAGAGAAAGGGAGAGGGGACTTATAAGCTATTAAGATAGAGGGGAGAAGGAGGAATCTTAGAAAAGTGTCGAGGTATCGTTTCGTCGCAAGATACTCCTCGAAATGTCGTCGGAACTTCGTCCTTTGCTAACTCCACTTGCACAACTTGGGACTTGGAATTTTTTTGAGAGTTTTTGTAATGAAATTCTGAGTGAGGAGAGGTGAAATGGAGTGTGGTATTTATAGAGAAAATTAAGGTTTAGGGTAATGAAGAATAGAATTAAAATGTGCATTAAAAATGGATTAAAAAGAGGATTTATCATTCTCTGGATAAATGCAGAGAAATCAAACAACATGGGGGTAGTGGGATAGGCCAATGGATGCCAGGGTTAAATTTTAGAAGCATTTGGTACGGTTTGGACCGATGGTGCTGGCCCAAATCACGATCTCACCGGTCATCTTGGAGGGGATGGGGCTTGGATTGGGTCCACGTGTCCTAGGCTGTATAAATAGCATTTTCCACATGTTTGTTTTTATTATGACTTTTCATTTTACGTGCGGTGCACGTGCAAACCTTTGAGCTTCTAAAAATTTAAAAGAAAAATCAATAAAAATAATATGTGGCTGATGGGATTTGAACTCAGGTGTTCTGTCACAGTTGTGCAAGGCTTTACCAATGAGCTGCAAGTGCTTTCTTGCTGTTCAAAAGCAAATCAAATTTATAACTTGTGCTCAGGCTCAGGTATTCCTTTATGTATTTTGGAAAATTTTTGTACAGAATGTTTAGTGTTGTTACAAGGGGAGTTGAAGAGACGAGTGTGCAAAGCACGGACCAAAATGGAACCATCTGAACCATCCCCGCCGGCCCCTAGGTCAATTTGGCCGGTCGATTTTGGCTCTCTGGCCTTGAGATTCATGCTACATGATCTATTCAGTGTTTACATCATTTCCACATGTTTGATTTTTCTGAACTTTCATTTCCCCGTGTATTGCACGTGCAATCTTTTGGGCTTCCAAAAAGATAAAAAGAAAAATCAGAAAAATAATTGTGTCTGATGGGATTCGAACACACAGGCTACGTCACAGCAGTGTAGAGGTTTTACCAGTGAGCTACAAGTTGCTTCTTGTTTTTATTTAACAAAAGTAACTTATAACTCATACTCAGGCTGTAATACTCTTTTCTTGTATATTAACAGGAAAATTTTCGTACAGAGATTTCAGAGTCGTTACATTCTACCATCCTTATAAAAATTTCGTCCTCGAAATTTACAATTATATGGGGACTAATTTTCAAATAGGTAAGGGTATGTTCCACGCATGTCTTCTTCTCGTTCCCATGTTGATTCTCCTGGAGAATCCTTTCTCCACATCACTCGGAGCAAGTTTACTTTCTTGTTCCGCAATATCTTCACCTTTCAGTCTAGGATCTCAACTGGTTGTTGCTCGTAGGTTAGGCCAGTCTGTACAGTGAGCTCTGAGTGATCGAGTATGTGGCTGGGGTCGCTTAGATATCGCCGTAGCTGGGATATGTGGAACTGTTCACTCCTTCCAATGAGGGTGGTAGTACTAAACAGTATGCCACTTTTCCAACTCGTTCGAGTATGTCGAACGGTCCTATGTATCTTGGACTTAGCTTACCCCTCTTGACAAAGCGGATCACTCCTCTATTTGGAGATATCTTTAGGAAAACATGGTCTCCAGGTTGGAACTCCAGATATCGACGCTTTGCATCTGCCCAATGCTTCTGTCGGTCTTGGGTTATGCGCATTCTTTCCCTGATCGTGCGAACTACGTCCGCAGTTGCCACGATCATCTCTGGTCCAAGGAGTTCACGATCTCCAACGTCGTCCCAACATAGCGGTGAACGACACTTTCGTCCGTAGAGTGCTGCGAATGGTGTCATTCCAATGCTTGTCTGATAGCTGTTGTTGTATGAAAACTCCACAAGGTATAGGTGATCTTCCTATGAACCTCCGAAGTCTAACATACAGGCTCTTAGCATGTCCTACAGAATCTAAATTGTTCACTCGGACCGTCCGTCCATTTATGGATGATAAGCCGTGCTAAAATTCAGACTCGTTCCTAGTCTAGCTTGCAGACTTTACCAAAATTGTGATCAGAATCTTGTATCACGATAGGAGACGATGCAAACAGGTACTCCATGTAATCTCACGATCTCCTGCATGAGTTCATGGGTATCAATTATGGTACATCTTGAAGGTTTAAATATTACTTTAGATTTATGCTTACCTCCATGTACTTTTTTGCTAGCGTCTCGGTTGAATGGCCAACTATGAATGGAATAAAGTGAGCCGACTTAGTGAGTCGATCTACAATAACCCTTATTGTGTCGTTACCCTTTGTGCTGCAAGGGAGGGCAGTCATGAAGTCTATGGTAATGTGCAGCCATTTCCATTCTGGGATTGGTAACGGCTGAAGTAGACCAGCAGTTCTGTGATGTTCAGCCTTCATTTGCTGACACACCAAACACTTGGCTACGCTCTTTACTACTTCGCGCTTCATTCCATGCCACCAGTAGTGTTGCCGTAGATCTTTGTACATCTTTGTACCACCGGGGTGTATCGAATACGGAGAGCTGCGAGCTTCTTTCATCAACTCTTCTCGAACATGGCCGATTGGCACACATAATTGACTTCCATATCGCAAGTATCCATCTTCGTGGATGATGAAGTTAGTTCGAAGTCTGCTTTCTACTTGTTCTCGGATATTTTGTAGCTTGGCATCATTTGCTTGAGCTGCCTTGATCTGATTAACAAGAGTGGACTGGACTTGTAAGTTCATCAAATATGAAGCGTTACCTAGCATAACAACTTCGATCTCCAATCCGTGTAATTCTTGCTGTAGCTTCCACTGAGCGGTGATGTTCATTGCTAATGGATGACGACTAAGTGCATCAGGAACTACGTTCACCTTCCCAGGATGATACTGTAGGTTGATGTCGAAGTCCGCCATGAGTTCTAGCCATCTTCTCTGCCGCATGTTTAATTCCTTCTGAGTAAATACATACTTCAGACTCTTGTGGTCAGTGTATATATCTACTCGTTCTCCCAAGAGATAGTGGCGCCAAATCTTAAGTGCGAAGATGACGGCTGCCAACTCCAGATCATGCGTTGGATAGTTGCGCTCATGAACCTTCAGTCGTCTTGACACAAAAGCCATAAATTTTCCATGCTGGTGTAGAACACATCCTAATCTTTTACCAGATGCATCACAATGCACAACGAATCTTCCAGATTGATCCGGTATTACAAGAATAGGAGCAGAGGTTAATCTTGACTTGAGTTCTACAAAAGCTTTTTCACATGCTTCTGACCACACGAATGCTTCATCTTTACGTGTGAGCTTGGTCAGGGGTGCTGCAATCTTTGAGAAGTCTTCAATGAATCGTCGGTAGTATCCTGCTAATCCCAAGAAACTTCATATATCTTTCACCGCCTTTGGTGTCATCCACTTACTGACCGCTGACACCTTAACTGGATCTACATAGATTCCTTCTCCTGAAACGATATGTCCGAGAAATCCGACTTGATCTAGCCAAAATTCATACTTGCTGTACTTGGCGTAGAGCCGATATTGTCGTAATGTCTCCAGGACAATCTGTAAGTGCTCGGCGTGATCTTTCCGATTCTTTGAATACACCAGGATGTCGTCGATGAAGATGACAACGAACTTGTTTAAGTACTCTCGAAAAACTTGGTTCATCAGGTTCATGAAGATGGCAGGTGCATTGGTTACTCCAAATATCGAGTCCTAAACACCGTCTTCGGAATGTCAGACTCTTTGACCTTCACCTGATGATAACCCGAACGAAGATCTAGCTTTGAAAATACACAAGACCCACTTAGCCGATCAAAAAGATCATCGATGCGCGGTAGTTGATACTTTTTCTTAATCGTCACTTCGTTCAGAGCTCAATAATCCACACACATCCTGTATGAACCTTCTTTCTTCTTCACTAATAATACCGGAGATCCCCAACTTGAAGTACTTGGTCGGATCCACTCCTTCAATCTTTCTGGACTTAACCGGTACGGAGCTTTGATTACAGGTTGCGCACCAGGTTGTAAATCAATACTAAACTCAAGAGCTCGATCGGGAGGCAAACCTGATATATCTTCAGGAACACATCCTCGAACTCTCGAACTACTTCGGGCTTTTCTTCTTCTGCCAGTAGAGAGAACACTTCTACATTCTTCGGTTTAGCATGGTATCTTCCTGGCTCCAAAGTTCTATCTCCACTTTTGAAATAAAAGACTGGGTGATCTGGTATCTCAAATACTACCTTCCTTTGACGGCAATCAATCCTAGCATAGAATACTCCCAGCCATTCCATTACCAACACAACATAGAATTTTGGTATGTCCAGTACTTTGAAATCTGCATAGAATTCTTGTCCACAAACTACAACTGGACACTGATCAAACCCCATAGTTGCTTTCAAGACTCCATTCCCGGAACTGACATTCCAGCTTGTAATGAGTAGCTTCACGGGAATTGTATGCGTTCTCACAAATCGTTGGGACATGAAGCAGTGTGAAGCTCCAGTGTCGAAAAGTGCGAGTGCAGGAAGGGTGTCTACTAGTATAGTACCTAAGTGGTGTGAGGTTGTGTAACGACTCTGTTTTTAATGTACAGAAATTTGTTTAAAGTTAAAGTACTAAATGGAGTATTTGCAACCCTGAGTATGCTATAAATATTTAATTTGTTTTAGAACAGCAAGAAAGCACTTGTAGCTCATTGGTAAAGCCTTGCACTGCTGTGACGTAGCCCCTGTGTTCGAATCCCCCAGCCACGTATTATTTTTAATGATTTTTCTTTTGAACTTTTTGGAAGCCCAAAAGTTTACACATGCAATACACGTAAAAATGAAAAGTCACTAAAATCAAACATGTGGAAAATATCATATGAACAGATAGGGAATGTGGCAAACATCCAAGACCCCGACCCCCTACATCGAGCGGCGAGATTGGCCAAAAGGCTGGAGGCGCCGGCCCCCCATGGGGAATGCCTCTAATTCATGAACCCTAGTCTCTTGGCTTCCCCCCTTAACCCCAATACTGTTTGATTTCTCTGTAAATTTACAGAGAGATTAAATTCACCTCTTTAATCCATTTTAATGCATTTTTAATTCTTATTTTTAATTCCTTAAACCCTAATTCTATCCTATAAATACCACCCCATACCTATCCCTCTCTATTCTGAAATCTATCATCAAAACTTTCAAAATTTTCCAAGTCAAATTAGTTGTACAAGTGGAGTTAGCCCAAGGTCATCTTCCGGCGACGACTCGGGACAAATCCGGCGACCCCGCGAGTCCACGAAGCTGTCAAACCTTTCCCATACCTCCCCTCTCTCTTTTCAAACTGTAAGTCCCCTCTCCTCTCCTCTTTTCCTATTCTAAAAAGATCTCTTTTCAAAACTCGTCGGAAGTGGAGTTAATCCGACTTCCGATTTTAATTTTTTTAAAAACATAACTTATCTTAATAACCAAACACCCATATTTTTACAAATTGTTTAGTAATCATAAACAAACATTTAGAGCAAGTTTCAATTCAAAATACAATGCTATGCAACTTTTATTTCACTTTTACGGTTAAATACCACAAACTTTCTATTCGACATCTTTCATCATATATGCTCATATTACTTTTAGAAAACTCACGATATAATGAATTACCTTATCACAACACTCATCATGACATAGAACGATGGCTTTTGGAACAGTTTTTTGTAGGATAAATACAATTTTACAATAAAATATCTTAAGCTAATAAAACCGTATTCTTTAAGATTGTTTTAATTAAGTTCCTTACAATTAAGCCTCTACAACCCATTTTGGGGAACCCGATTTGGATGGTGCGGATTATCACACATCCTCGGTACTAGCAGAGCGAGATGCAGACCTCCTCACGGAGCATCCGATCTCGATGGAATTTTTACTACAATTTTTAAGAATAATGTGATTTTCTATTTAATAAATAAATTCTATTTTTAATATATATATATATATATATATATATTATCAAAATATCTATTTTAAATATATATAATAAATTCCATGTTTTCTAAACAAAGGAATCACAAATTTCATGAATATACCATCACAAATCCATACAATTCCAATTTACACTAAAATACCATATACTATTCAATCTAGGTTTATAATCATTAGAATACTTCACTTTTAAAAATTACATCCATGAAAACCATAAATACGACTAAAAAATACTTGAGATTTATTTTGAAATTATATCAAAACCATTTTTTCATAAAACCCCCTCAAGTTTATTAATTTACAATAAGGACCCTAGTAAATATAGGTTTAAGCGGAACCAATTCTCTTGAGCCTCAGGGAGCCGGAATAAGTGGGTGCTTACTTATTTAAGGTAGAAAACTAAAACGGGGTTATCAATGGTAATTGACTTGGAAAAAGTCACAAATCCTGCCGTCTATGTGCAGCAGTTACCGATAACTCCAAACCTAATTCAGGAATCAAATTCTGTTTAAGTGTCTGACTCAGACGAAGTTTCAGTCTAATCTGAAAACAATCCATACATGAATACAATCCAAATATAACTCCAATACAACATGAATCCATATATACTGAATACTATCAAATATCAACATGACTTGAACTGACCGAACCATGGATATACATTGATTTGATTACATGACTATCCGTTTACATCCTTATCCGTTTACATGAGCAATTGATATCATGGTTTCAGCAAGTCTTACATCTATAAAACAATACAATAAACATTATGTGGGTTTTAATGGGTAGATTGGTACGAAATGTGTTAAAAGTGGCACGATGATGGTCACTTTAATACACCCAATCTGAATATCCATTGCTGTTGTTCCATGGCTTAACGGTTCCTTGTGCTCCGTATACCTTAGTCCATGGAATAGTTGGACTCCTCTAGTATACACTGGCATATTCTGTACCAAACTACAAACAACTACGTTAGCATAACAAACATACATTATACAGTTTTATTCTCTCTTATCTGTCTATTTAATTTCTATTTCTTTGGGACTTACCGATCGATTGTCCGCTGACGACATTCCCTTTCTATTCTTTCTTTGGAATGTTGTCAGGAGGACCCGACTCTTTGGAGATCGAGCCTAGCTCAGAAGACTTGGAGCAGTTCATCGAGGACCCCGAACTCTAGTCACTTGTATATACTTTTACTTTCAGTTCATGTCATTGTTTAGGCATTTCTTTCCATATTGTATTTATTTTTCAGTTGTATTGTAAAGAATATTTAGTAAATAAAAAGTTGATGTTCATTTACATCTCATGTCTTTCTTGTGTACATTTATATTATATTGCTTATTTACGCTTAACGTGTTTACTTCTGAGTAAATACATCGTGGGCCTAGTCACGTCTCCTTATCCGTACACCGGGAAGCGGGGCGTGACAGGTTTTGTTGGTGGCCAATGCAGGTCAGTTCTGCATGGAAACCTAAGCAATATAACACAAGAATTATAAGATTCAGCAACTAAACATTGTAGCTCCGATCAACAAGCTGACGGTACTGCTCGAGGCAATAAAGAGCCTCTTGGAGGGACAGCAGCAGCAGACTGCTATCCTAATGAACCTCCTAGAAGCTAAGGCACCTGGAGTGAAACAATTCCGGGCAATTCATATGTTAAATTTCCCCTTACTGTCAATTCCGAGTAATTTAGGACACGCGTCTCATCTTGAACATACTTGCGGAATTGAAATACATGAAACACGTCATGAATACCCGCCAAGGATCGTGGTAAAGCCAATCGATAAGCTACCTCTCCAACACGCTCGATGATATCGAAAGGCCCTAGGAATTGAGGACTAAGATTGCCTTGACTACCAAATCGGATTACTCTTCTAGTCGGTGATATCTTCAAGAATACGAGATCACCAACTGCGAACTCCAGATGTCTTCTTCTAGTATCAGCCCAACTTTTCTGCCGATCTTGATCCACCTTCATATGATTTCAGATCACGTTAATCTTCTCCACCGTTTGCACAATAAGATCCAGTCCCAATAATTTGCTTTCTCCAATATTTTCCCAACAGACAGGCGAGCAACACTTACGACCGTATAATGCTTTGAATGGAGCTATCTGTATAGTCGCCCGAAAACTGTTATTGTATGTAAACTCCACCAAGTGAAAATGATCCTCCCATGAACCCTTGAAGTCCAGCATGCACGCTCTCAACACATCTTCAAAAGTTTGGATCGTTCTTTCAGACTGGCCATCTGTCTGAGGATGATAGGCTATGATAAATTTCAAGTGAGTTCCCAATCTTTTCTGTAGACTCCTCCAAAAGTGATAGAAATCGAGTACCACGATCCGAAACGATGCTCACAGGTACTCCATGCAATCTTACAATCTCCTGCATGTACCTTTCTGCCAAAGCCTTCGTCGACTGACCAACTCGAAACGGTATGAGATGAGCTGCCTTGGTCAATTGATCGACAATGACCCAAACTGCATTATTGCCCTTTGGACTCCGTGGTAAAGCTGTCACGAAATCCATGGCTATATGTTCCTACTTCTATTGAGGAATCGGAAGTGGTTGCAACAAACTAGCTACCCTTTGATGTTCAGCCTTGACTTGCTGACACACTAAGCACTTCGATACGTAGCGAGAAATCTCCCTTTTCATGCCTTCCCAAAATATTGTCGCAGATCTCTATACATCTTTGTGCCTCCTGGATGTATGGAATATGCGGAACTATGAGCCTCCTTCATAACTTCTTCATGAACATCTCCTTTAGGCACGCATAAACGACTCTCATAACGCAACGAACCATCTTCATGAATTAACAAGTCCGTTCGAAGTCCCGCTTCTACTTGTTCTCGGAACTTCTTCAATCTTGGATTGTGCGACTGTGCTGCTCTAATGTTATTGATCAAGGATGACTGTACTTGTAACTGAATCAACTTTTCCGAAGAATTCGGTAGTACGATCTCCAACTTGAACCTTTGAAGATCAGCTATAATCTCCTTTTGTGCAGTCAACATCCGTATCGCTGGCAACCGACTTAGAGCATCCGGCACTACATTAACTTTCCCCGGATAGTAATTTAGATCAAGATCATAGTCAACCATCAGCTCTAACCATCTACGCTGCCTCATGTTGAGCTCTTTTTGGGTGAACACATACTTTAGGTTTTTGTGATCGGTAAATACTTTTACCCTTTCGCCAAATAAATAGTGTTTCCAAATTTTTAAAGCGAAAATCACTACTGCTAACTCCAGATCATGAGTTAGGTAGTTCTTCTCATGATTCTTCAATTGTCTCGACGCATAAGCTATTACCTTCTCATGCTGCATTAGAACACATCCCAAGCCCTTTCCAGACGCGTCGCTGTGAATAACCTACCCTCCGGAACCATTTGGCACTGTCAAAATAGGATCAGTGGTCAATCTTTGCTTCAACGCTTCAAAAGCTGACGCACATTTCTCGGTCCATACGAATGGTATCTCTTTTCGTGTTAGCTTGGTCAATGGTTCTGCTATTCGAGCGATATTCTCTACAAACCTTCTATAGTATCCGGCAAGCCCAAGAAAACTTCTGATTTCTCCTACGTTCTTAGGAATTGGCCAATCATGAACATCTACAATCTTTTTAGGGTTAACGACAATTCCATCTTCGGATACAACATGACCCAAGAACTTCACTTCTTCGAGCCAAAACTCGCACTTGCTCATCTTAGAATATAACTTTTCCTGTCTCAACGTTTGCAGTGTGATCCTCAAGAGTTTTGCACGCTCTTCTTTTCTCCTCGAATAGAAATACCACTGCGAACTGGTCCAGGTACGGTGAAAAGATTCGGTTCATTAAGTCCATAATTATTGCGAGTGCATTAGTAACTCCAAATGGCATCGTAATGCCCATATCGAGTTCGGAACGCTGTCTTGCAAATATCTTCTGATTTTACCCGAACTTGATGATATCCAGATCATAAATCCAACTTCGAGAATACTCTCGCACCGCTGAGTTGATCGAATAATTCTCCGATGCGAGGGATTGGCTACTTATTCTTAATAGTCACCCGATTTAATTCTCGATAGTCAATGCACATCCTCCGCGTGCCATCATTCTTCTTGACTAGAAGAACTGGAGCTTCCCATGGTGAACTGCTGCTGCGAATCTAACCCTTCTCTAGCAATTAGGCAACTTGTTTCTTTACCTCTTCCAATTCCACCGGTGCCATTGGATAACAAGCTTTTGAAATTGGCGCTGCTCCTGGAATAAGATCGATTGTGAACTCTACATATCGTTTTGGCGGTAAACCCGAGATGTCCTCGAACACATCCATAAACTCCTGAACTACTGCTGGAGCTTCCTCCTTGTTTACTTCCATTGACGAAAGAAAGACATTAGCCGGCCTAGTCCTAAATTCGACTGGCCTGACAGATCTGCTACTTCCCAAAAATATGAAATCCGGATGTCCGGGAATCTGAAAAATCACTTTCTTTGCTCTACAATCAATGTGAGCGTGGAAAATGCCAAGAAAGTCCATTCCCAAGACAACATCATAGTTGCTAGCATCAATCACCAAGAAATCCGTGAATAACTCTCACCCGCAAATAACAATCGAGCAACCTTTGCACTCACTACTAGACATAATTTTCCCATCCCCAGTGTGTATGTCCTAGCTACTAGACAGGGCCATGTGTAGAATAGAGTGTGCACTAATAAACTTGGACCACATGAAGCAATGGGATGCACCTGAATCGAATAATGCCAATGCGGGAAAATTATAAACGAGTAGGATACCTGAAAAAACGTCATCTGAAGCCTTGGCCTTTTCAGCCGTCAAGGTGAAGGCTCGAGCTTGATTAGGCATCTGAGTAATCTACTTTTGCTGTGCTCTCGGAGTATCACCCTTCAACTGAACTCTCGATGGAAAAGTATGCATTCGATGATCAGTAGCTCCACAAATCAGACACTGCCCAAGCCTCATCCAACACTCCTTCCAGAAATGGCCCGGTCGTTAGCAGTAATCACACATCACATCCTTCTTCTACGTTGAAATAGAGGTCATTTTCATAGGTATTTTCCCCTGTTTATTTATCGGAATGCCTCTATGTACAGGAGCTCTATTTGGCGTAAACTCCGGTTTCTGCACTATAACAACTTGCTGTTGAGCACCCTTTTCTCTCACCAATAAAATCTGCTGCTCTCTGGCTGCCTTGAGAACTTAGGAGAAGGTTGGCAAACTCAGGGATATGATGTGTCTCTGAATCTCCACATCCAAGCTACGCATAAACCTTCGTGCCCTATCTTCCTCATTGGAAACTAAGGGCCCCGCAAATCAAATGAGCCGAGTCCACTTAGCCGCATGTACATCAACAGATCCGCCATTCTGCTTCAAGCTAATGAACTTCTCTTCCATTTCCTCCCGAGCAGACCGCGGAAAGAACTTCTCCAAGAAATTTTGCGAAAACGTTGCCTAACTGATTGGCTTGGTCAGACGGGCCTCCTCTACGAGCCACCACTCGCGAGCGTAATCTACCAATTGAATGCGTACTACAACTACCTTTTCTCATCTAGAATCTGCGCGACAACGAGTAGGTTTTCTGTATCAACTAGCCACTGCTCCGCTGACAATGGCTCCTCCAGTCCTGTAAATGTAGACAGACCGAGCTTTCTAATGTCCACCACGGTGCCCTCACGCTGTATTGGCCTGGGTGCTACTGCAACTAGGACCGCCGGACCGTTCACAGACCCTCCTAGAAAGCCTCGGCCTGCCGCTGATTAAGCTCAGTTTACCGCTTCTGGTTTTCAAGCATACCACGTATAACTCCAAGCAATGCGGCGTTATTAACATGCCTCTAGTATGATCGCAAGTTTCTATCCGCCATGATTCTGATGCCAAGACACTGAAGAGGATTAGTAACGGTAAACAGGATTCAATAAACAAGATAGCTATGGATTCAAGACTGGCAAGATAGTATTGTGGCAGGCCATGTTCCAAATTCTGGGTTTTCTGGTTAGTGTATTGGGTTCAATACCCAACTAAAAAAGAACCAAACCTGACCTACCCTAAATCCTATGGCTCTGATACCAAACAAATCCTGTCACGCCCCGCTTCCCAAGATACGTAACTACGGCACGTGACAGAGCCAACCATGCTAACTGTGGTTAGGAATCATCCCTCCACAGTTATATTATGGCTTTCAATCGGATATCAAGAACATTAAAATATAATCTAGCTAACACATGTCCATCTGCCACAGTAAATAAAATCAAGAAATGCATATAGTGGAAACGAATCAAGATCCAAATAAAAACAATCTCTGAATCATGTCCCTTATGGGCTCACATCAATAAAACTACTGAAATAAATAAACTAAGTGTCTCTAAACTAAATAGCTAGCTCCTCATGCTCGGCTTGATTGCTAAAGTAGTTTTGATCTGCCTGCGATAAAGGTAGAGGAACTAGGCCATGCAAAACCCAGACGTCAGTGCGTCATGATATTAAAATAATAGTAATGACTAGGATATGATGATATAATTAAACCAGAATATAAATAAATAACACAGATATAAATAGTGAGCTATATGTATGTGATGTATATCCTAAAGTCTGTGCGTCTAGGTTATCTATTCTAGAAGTCTTTGAAATCAATTAATGTAATCCTTATCGTAACTCAACAGTATATATCCCGTTCATGCCCCATGGGACCACGGTACAATATATCCCGTTCATTACCCACGGGACTACGGTACAATAAACAATGATTTATTCCATAACGCCCGGAATAACGGCAAAAAATAATAATATCCTCTTGAGTTACGTTTCAGTTATATTCTTGATTTCCCCCTTCCCTCTAGGTTTTGTGTTCAAGTCAGGTATTGACGATATAAATCTAATACCAACATAAGATCAAGCAGGTACAGGTCTTGTCTATGTAGACAACAAGTTACGTCCATCAGGACAACAATCAGGGTTGTTGGCATTAGCAATAAGATCCAAGTAACAAGTCTGGTAATGTGTCGTGAACATGTCATGCACTGTATATTAACCAAAATAGACACCAATGTAAAACTGTAATCGATATCGAAACACGACTAATGCCGGGATGCATATGTATCTATCTATAATAACCATTATACGTCCATTACTATGTAGGATGCAATCTAGATAGCATGTTGAACTGTTATAATATTATAATAATATCATGATGTTCCGGCATGCAACTAGATAAACTATTATCAGTACAGGTACAGACGGATGCTATAAAATGGTAAATCGGTAATTTTTGCTGAATATTAAACACATGCACTATAATTTATCAAATAAATATTGATATAATAACATAACATGTTGCAAGTTTAGAAATTGCCTGATCGGATCTCACGTCGAGGTACGGATGCCACGTTCCGACATTGAAATAAAGTTACGACACAAACGTATGCACGCAGGACTGGACCTGGCTGAGCAGCTGCGTGACGTGGTGACCGAGCTAGACGACGACGGTGACTGGGTCGTCTGGATCGTTGGCGATGTGCGCAACTCCGGTGAGACGGCCGGAAATCAAGAAAGCAAAGAACAAGAAATGAAAAGAAGCAGAAGAAGAAGAGAGGAGAGGACTGCTGTTGTTGGGGTAGGTGACGGCAGAGGAGAGATGGCGACGAGGTGAGGGTGACGAGGTCGACGGCGAGGTGGCGAGGTCATCGTGGAGTATGTAGCAGGGGTCGGTGGTGGTAGGGTATGGTGTTCGGGTTTGCTGGGGAGATGAGGATGGTGATGAGGTGGTTGGTGTTGGTAGGTTTCCGGCGACGAGGGGTCGCCGGCGATGGGGGATGGTTTGGAAAAGATGGGTTCTTGGTCGAGGAAGGTTGGGTGGTGCTCGGGGTTGTCGGGAAGAGGAGGAGAAGGATGGGGTGATGATGAGAGGACGAGGACGAGGATGAGAAGGCGAGGACGAGGGAGAGAAGGCGAACGGCGGCGAGGGGTTGCAATGAGGTGATGGGGAAAATGAGGGTTAGGGTTCTCGGCTTGGGGTCGCTTGGGTTTTGGTTTGGGGTTTTCGGGGAGAGGAGGAAGAGGTGGAGGTGATGGCTGCGAGGTAGGGATGGTGAAGGCAAGAGGGGGGTGGTGATGAGAGGGAGCGGCAATGGTGGTGGCGAGCATGGGTTAGGGTTCTGGATTTGTTCGCGGGGAAAAGAGAACGAGGGAGGAGAGAGGTGTGGGTTTTATAATAATAATTATATATACATACATACATACATATACATATATATATATATATATATGTATATATTAGAGAGATAGAAAGAGACTGAGGTTAGAGGGAGAGGGAGAGGGAGAGGAGAGAGGCGAGAGAAAGAGGGAGAGAAGAGATTTTATTTGTTTAAATTATTTAATATATTAAATGTGTGTGTGTGTGTGTGTGTGTGTGTATAAGTCCATGTCGCGCACCCCGCGGGATTGCGGGGAGGCATAATAGGTGAAAAATAATTTTCAAAAGATCGCGGCACAGACTTGGACTCCAGGATCGGTGCTAAACCCTAACTAGCAAACTAAAAGTGAGGTTAACTTAAAGTACAGAAGTTTATACCTCACGATTTCGGTCTTTCGGGTCTTCATTCCTCGCTGTCCTTCTTCTGGTTATTGACTCCGTGGATCGTTTGGATCGCCGCTCCCTCACCGGACTCCTCAAATCCATGATGATCCACCCGAGGAGATGTGCATCGAACTCCTACTTCAACGGAGACAACTAGGGCATCAAGGTCGCTACCCATGATGTCGTAGAGGATGTAGAGATGTGTAGATGGATTGCAATATCTATGCTTGCCCTAGATCACTCAACACATGAGTTCACTAGAGCTTTGAGGAAGAAGGTGACCTTTTAGGAAATGCTAGTGAGGAAAGAGAATGAGGATGAAGATAGCTCTCTCCCCTTTTTCAACCTGAACCATATTGATTTTTCACTTGATAAATCAATATCAATTATCAATTATATGGTTCAAGTAACAAAAAATGACTCATGGGCCAAAAACTCACCATGTGTCATAAGAAGCTAAGTCCATTTTCATGCAATTTCCACCTCATCCTCTTATGTCATAATGTATTTTCATTTAAACCAAAATGAATAATAACAATATGACATGTCACCTTCTAGAAGCATCTTTGACCAATTTACAAAAATGCCCCTGTCCGTACATACGTACCCGTATCCGTATTCCGAAAAATACGGATACAAAAAGACGAAAACAATCCATCAGTACAATACTAGGATCCGGCTTAAACCAAAGCCCGCTAGTATTGTCCGCCCGAATCATCATGCGCGCACGAGTACACGCACGTGATCAAACCCTTTCGTAAAACCATACGACTTCTACATCTTTTGTCCAATGCAGGGAAACCCTCTGTGTGGGACTCTAAAGACTCGACACTACGCTGGCAGTGGGTTTAACCATAGGTCGCAAGCGGCACTAGCTGTATGTAACGACCCCCAGGTATATGTCGATGAGAAGGCCGATGAGAATAACTCATCCAAACTCCAACTGAGCCTATCTGTGACAATCTTCGTACAGTCCGGTCTGTTCGTCTATGAGTATCGCATGTCAGGCCTAGGGGGCGGTAAACGTCAGACCCCTAATAGCGATACAAGTCGTGCCGGAGTGTAGCCCAGAACACCCTGAGAAACTACTGGAAATACTACCAGTAAATCTCACTTGCCCTGGCCAGGGACTTTGTGTAATGGCTCTCCAACACAGCGCGACATCAACCCCCAATACCGGGAGAGACGAATCCTATCTAACCGCTACTACCTCCAAGTGCTTCGGGACTGCACCCAACTACTACCTGTTTGCACGACTCCTTTGAGCCGTGTGATTGGTTCGAAAAAGTGTTTGTAGTAGTTAACCGCAATCAGAACGGTGTCGCGCGTAGCTAGAACGAGGTGAGTACGGGTCGTCCTCAGGGAAACGTTGAATATTTTAATCTTACTTTAGATGTGTTGAAAGAGAGAGGAGGAATAAAGAATATTGAAGAAAGGTTGTAGGATCTAGATCTACGTTTAAACACTAATGCAAAATATAGATCTAGATTAACTACGGATGTAAGTTTATATAAGAAGAGGGCTTGTAGGGTTCATTAGGATTTAGTAGTTATGAATGATTAATTAAAAATTACTCTTTTTATCCTTTAATAGATTTAAAACTAGAACGACGGTGATGCGTGTAGATTAGGGTTTCTGGAGGGAAAAGGAATCCCACTCTTAACCCTTATCTCGACACAGAACTCCGTTCATATCTAGCCTTTACCAAAACAATCATTAATCTAATCTCTAATCGCGGTCGGGACTAACAATGAATTGTTAGCGCGCCCGATTAGGATGTTAATGATTCTTTTTGATAAAGTTTATAAACTTTATAGGACTTAAAAAGAGTTTAGAGATATTCATCATCCATTAGCCTACCCTAATCCTACGAACCCTAACAAGCGGAGAATTACTCGCGCATGTTGGGAGAAAAAGAGATGGAGAGAAATTGCATAATTAAACTGCGAAGAAATAGAATAAGAAAAAGAAAGCTACCTTTATTAATCAACAATATTCATTACACTTTGATTCCTTAGAAAATGATTACAAAGACTAGTTTGCTTCTCGATCTCTTCCAAGGAGGTAGACGAACAGTTGATGATCAGTCTGGATGCGTGAGCCGTCTTGGACTTCGTGATCGCGTCGACTTGATAATTTTTCCAAGAGGCTCTCGGTCCATATTTATAATCCAAATCCAGAAACCTTTGCTTCCAAATATGGAAGCTAACTGTAGAGATTTTCGCCAAAAATTTGCAACATGTGAATTTTCAAGATTGCCGCGGATCCGCGGCCCAAGGGGGTATGGCCGCGGATCCGCGGCCATTCAATCTCAGCCCTCGATCATTTTTCTGGGTCTCTGTCTTTGTGACATTTGGCGATCCTTGGATTCTTTGTATCATGGAAATCTTCTCGTGGTTGCTGCCAGACTTGGTCTCCAAGTTTTTCTTTCTTAATTAGGCAAGTTTTCTTTAACAACTTGATTTCCTTGATTTTAGTCTTGAAAAATCCTGCACAACTTGGAAAAATTCTGCACAACAACTCAAATAATATTTAGTAGACTTTGTTATATTGAGATATTAATTTTAACATTAAGATTTGGTCAATGATATCTTTGCATACATTTTTCTACCAAATGTTAATTATAATATATCAACACATGAAAAATAGTATTTTTACAGATAAACCCTCATATGTATCATATAATATAATAAACACCTTTTCTAGTATAGAAATAGTAGGAAAAATGTAATAACAAATGTGCAGTTTTATCAACTGAACACCGTGGTAGGGTAGTAATCAAAGTACAGTGGGAACACACTCGAGGCAAAGTGGCAGCGTCAAGTCGACGGACTAAGATGTACTCATGTCACCTGGGAACTGCCACATGACGATAGGTATATTACCAACCAGCAGTTCCCAACGAGTCCTGTCCGGTGAACTCATAACCTAATGAGCACCTGCATACTATCTCCAGTACGACATACTAATGGCTGTGGGACAGACCATCTCCCCTGCTGGGATGAGAAGCGTACACACTAGTCTACTCTGGAGTATCGATGCCCTGTCTCGATAATCCTATGACTAGGGACTTGTATAAGGATGTGCTTATAGACTACCCAGCCCCCATTAGTGTGACTGCCATCACAACGCTGGTAATCAAGCAATGATCCTAAGGGCTCTACTAATATGTATAAGCGATATGTTAAAAGAAACACATGCACATATTGAAGTAGAAACAAACCAAGTAGCATACTACTATTTTGAGCAAGACTGTCTATACAACTGTGAATATCCCAAGCTTCCATTAAGTAATATACAAACTAGTATGATACAGTAATGGCCTCTAGGGCATATACACTAACAATCTCCCACTTGCACTAAGGCCATGTACTGGCGTATCGAAGACCTATCATCTCAATCAGCCGCTCGAACTGAGTTTGGGGTATGGCCTTCATGAATAGGTCTGTAGTGTTATTCTCCGAATCTACTCTCCTCACCTCGATCTCTCGGCGATCAACGATCTCCCTGATCAGGTAGTACCGCCTCAAGATGTGTCTAGACTTCTGATGGGACCTGGGTTCCTCTGCTAAGGCTATAGCGCCGTTGTTGTCGCAATACAGTGGTATTAGATCAACAATGGTAGGAACCACCTGAAGCTCCGTGAGGAACTTCTTTATCCAGACAGCTTCCTTTGCGGCATCGCAAGCAGCTATGCACTCCGCTTCCATCTTCGAGTCAGCAACGGTTTCCTGCTTGGAGCTCTTCCAGCAAACCGCCCCTCCATTGAGGGTAAATACATAACCCGACATGGACTTGGAGTCATCCTTGTCACTCTGGAAGCTGGAGTCAGCAAAGGCCTCGATCTGGAGGTCTTTTCCACCATACACCAAGAACATCTCCTTAGTCCTTCTCAAATACTTGAGAATGTTCTTTACTGCTATCCAGTGTTTCTCTCCTGGGTCCGACTGATATCGGCTTACAACTCTTAAAGCGTATGCTACATCAGGTCTGGTACATAACATCGCATACATTATAGAGCCTACCGCAGATGCGTAGGGTATAGATGACATGCGAGCCCTTTCCAAATCAGTCTTTCGAGACATCTCTTTGGAGAGGGTGATTCCGTGACATGCCGGCAGGTTACCGCGCTTTGAATCTTCCATACTGAATCGTTTCAATATGGTGTCGATGTACCTGGACTGTGAAAGTCCCAACATCCTTTTAGATCTATCACGATAGATCTGGATCCCGAGAATGTAGTTGGCATCGCCCAGGTCCTTCATGGAGAACCTCTGTGACAAGAATCTTTTGACTGACTGTAGGGTAGGAATGTCATTTGCTATCAAGAGAATGTCATCCACGTACAAGACGAGGAATACGACATTTCTCCCTACAATCTTACTATATATGCATGGTTCATCTGGATTTTTGATAAAGTCAAATTCTTTGACAATATCATCAAAGCAGATGTTTCAACTCCGCGATGCTTGCTTTAGTCCATAAATGGACTTAAGCAACTTGCACACTTTACCGCTGCTCCCACTCTGAATGAAACCCTCCGGCTGATCCATATAGACGCATTCTTCCAAATTTCCATTTAGAAAAGCCGTCTTTACGTCCATCTTCCAGATCTCATAATCATGGAAGACAGCAATGGAAAGAAGGATCCGAATGGATTTGAGCATAACTACTGGAGAAAAGGTTTCGTCATAGTCCAAACCAGGTCTTTGACGAAAACCCTTTGCAACAAGTCTAGCTTTATAGGTTTCAACCTGCCCATCTACACCAATCTTCTTTCTGAAGATCCATTTGCAGCCTACGGGTTTTACCCCTTCCGGAGCAATGTCCAAAGTCCAAACTTTGTTGGTGTACATGGACTCCATCTCGGTCCGCATTGCATCCAGCCATTTTACTGAGTCACCGCTCTGAATGGCTTGCTGGAAGGTAGTAGGCTCATCATTTTCAATGACGCAATCCTCTCGATCCCCGTATATGAAAAAACTGTAGTATCTTTCGGGCGGATGAGACTGCCTACTACTCCTGCGGAGTGGCGCTGGGATGTCCGGTTCTCCTGAAACTTCTGGTTCTACCAAGCTTTCAGTAATAGCTTGTGGTTCTGGAATTTCTTCCAGTTCTATTGTGCTCCCACTTATCTTATTTTCTAAAAATTCAGTTTCCAAGAAGTGGGGATGCTGAGAAAAAAATACCTTTTGTTCCTCTGCGGAATAGAAAAGATACCCCCAGGAGTTCTTGGGGTATCCCACAAACCTACACAGTACTGAGCGTGCCTCGAGCTTGTCCACATGCTGCTTCTTTACAAAAGCTGGACATCCCCATGTCTTAAGATACATAAGACAAGGTTTCTTCCCACTCAACATCTGATATGGTGTGGTAGGCACAGTCTTGGATGGAACCTTGTTCAAAAGATATGTAGCTGTTTCTAGTGCATAACCCCAGAAAGATCGCGGTAACTCAGCCTTACTCATCATGGAACGAACCATATCTAATAGGGTTCGATTCCGCCTTTCCGATACACCATTGTGTTGTGGTGTGTATGGAGGAGTAAGCTGAGAGAGAATTCCATTCTCTTTTAAGTAGTCCAGAAACTCGGCACTCAAGTATTCACCACCTTGATCAGATCTCAGTGTCTTGATACTTTTGCCTGTTTGTTTTTCCACTTCATTCTTGTATTCCCGGAATTTCTCAATGGCTTCGGATTTATGCTTCATCAGGAAGACATGTCCATAGCTAGAGAAATCATCCATAAAAGTAATGAAGTATGAATAACCACTTCGCGCATGTGTAGACCTTAGACCACACACGTCACTGTGTATGAGTCCCAAGAGCTCGCTTGCTCTTACTCTGTGTCCAGTGAACGGAGTCTTCGTCATCTTTCCCATGAGACAAGATTCACAAGTAGCATAAGACTGATACTCGAACGGTTTCAAATATCCCTCTTTATGTAACTTCGTTAACTGTGTCTCATTGATGTGACCCAGTTTACAATGCTATAAGAAAGCCTGATTTGTTTCCGGAGACTTTCTTTTAAGTGTGTTCTGGACACTGAAAACCTGAGCTTGATTTAATACGTATATTCCGTTTTCTAATGTACCTGACCCAATCAGAACTTGATTTAGGTGGTTGTGTACCACATCGCTTACAAAAGTAAAATCATATCCTTCCTTAGAAAGTAAGGATATAGATATGATATTTCAAGCTAGACTAGGTACATACAAACAGTTACGTAGAATCAATATCTACCCACTTGTCAATCCAAGGTGATATTCCCCTACGGATTCAGCGTCCACGCTCATTCCGTTAGCAACCCTGAGAGTCATATCACCTAATCTGATAACTCTACGGTTTCTCAAAGCCTGTAATGAATTACAGATGTGAGATCCTGATCCGGTATCTAGTACCCAGGAAGTAGAGTTAATTGACATACAGTTTTCTACTACAAGCACACCCGAAGCCGAAGCCACAACATGCTTCGAATCCTGGCTACTGGCTTTCAAAGCCCTGCAATCCTTCTGCCAATGTCCTTTCCCGTAATAATAGGAACGTCCCTCCTTTCCTACATCTAGTCCCGAAACTTTTGCCCTTCCCTTTCCTTCTACTTCCCTGGTTTCCTTCAGGGTGTAAGTAGAGGGCAGAGACTGTAGAATTAAGTCAGTATTTGACCCGTTCTTCAACGTGGTCTTCAGGTCCGTGAGCTTATCAAAATAGCTAGTCTCTGTATGGATGTTTTCCCCTACAGATAACCCGACAGCCAACCTCGCTTGAAGCAATTCGTTCGAGGTCTCATATCTTGTGATACGAGATTGCTCTCCATATAAATCTTTGTTAAGGAGGAAGACAGAAACTAAGTCCATCTTCTCGTGCTGCCTCTGGTATGTATCATCAACTGAGGCAAACACGAGGTACTTGGCATTCACACAGTCTTTTTCCGATGTCTTACGGATATCAGTATCCGTGACGATGGAAACTGGTCCTGAGATGACAGGGGTTGGATTAGTGAAGAGGTGTCCCAGTTTGTCATGGGTAATGGAGATCTGGACAGACCTTTTCCAGTCAATACAGTCAGATTCAGTCATTTTTTTATCTAGATGTAACCTATGTCTGGTCACTGGGTCGTTGCAATTAAGAGAGAGAGAAGAAAAAACTTAGCATGACGCTTTTGCAAGTTTAGATTGGTTTTTAATTTATCTAAACAGGATGGCTCCCACTGTTTCTCGAATCTCTCCTTAAACCAGAAAAGAGAAATTAGTCAGGATTAATCTCACCATACAATTCTTGCTTAACCGTTCAGCCAGGCTAGTGTTGGTACTTCGAGGAAGGTTTTCCAACGCTTTCGCGAAGTTCCTTAATTACAAAACCTCTTTTCCCTGGAGGCGTAGCCCCGCTAACACTGTTCTAGACACCTACTTGGTTTATAGTATTGATCGTTAAGTGAAATAATCTCCCGAGGAGTAGCGGATACTCACAGTAGGATCGGGATCCAAATATCATTGTGTGACATTGCTGAAGGAATCCTACCAACATTATCAAACTCCAAATGGTATGCAGCACTAGCAAGTTTCAATTTCCTTAGAAACTCCCGATGTGGATTTTTGCCCCATGCTCTTATGACCTTGACGAAGGTCAACAAATCATAAGTCACATGTCAAGTTCTACCCATCATTGTCCAGGTCAATTTGAACCCACCCGTATATACCCTTGACGAAGGTCAACAAGGTAATACGACTGTCCCAAACCAACGCATCTATTTATGCTACATATGAACACCCAACAGCTACCAATCACTATGCCTTGACGAAAGTCAACAAACATAGCTTGAATACTATTGAATATACATATGAAATGACGGAGGGCTACGAATGGTTTTGGTGAAACCGTGAACGTAGTGAACTTGATATAATCGAAGGAACCTTGATAGCTTTTAAAAGGAGTGGTTTAAGCTCCGCGTTTTTAAAAGTTTTTCTGTTTTGAAAAACCGAGTGGTTTTGAAATTGTTCCAACGATTCAACTTTGGTTTATTTGTTTTGCATTAATCTAATGCAGTCCCATCATTTATTCCTTTCATTACAGAGAGAATTGAAAGAAAAAAATATCACGTCCTCTTATGCCATCCGCCTTCGTCACGGGGCCCCGTCATCACCTGTTAGGTTACTTAACTAACGACAGAGCGGGGGCTGGACTAGCGCGGATGAAAAACATAAGTGACGCCTACTATATACCATATATAGATATTTTACAATCATCTCATGCAATAATAATCATTCCAGTCACAGATAAACATTTCAGATATGCTAGGAATGCCACGTTTCGTTTAAGCCCGCAACGAAAGACGGATCCCACGGTCGCGATGAATAGCCAAACCCCACCCCAGACCCCTACGGGTACGGCAAACTACCCGCCAAATTCCAGAAGTGAAGCAGCCTCCCTCAACAAAGTGAGTAGGCCACTCGGCAGTTCAAAGAACCCGGTAGTTTGTGTACCCCACCTTGGGTCTATCCTAGGAGCAGAAAACAGTAAAAAGAAAATAATACAACGGTGGCTACAACCTCAACCCGGATGTGCCCTGCGAAATAATATTACATCAATTTTACAATTTACATGAATGAAAGATAAAAAAACGTTCATCTCACATTCCCGGCTATTCATTATCGACAATCAAAAAATGTTTATATACACAAACCAACAAATATGTGCAACTTCAAACTAACAGACATATAGCAATTAGATGAAGTTTAAAACACATATATACATTATAGAAGAACCGGTTAGCTAAGTACAATTAGAATTTCGATCGAAAAACATTTTCCGTAACCACCCCAAATGCAAACCAGCATTCAGAAACATACTGGGTAGAAACCAAATATTCCAGAGAACTAAATGTAAGTCCACGGTAGCGCCCGGCCGTCTAACAGACGCCAAATGCGGAACAAAAACTTTTTACAACTGGCGCTATCGCGTCCTATAACCTGGATCTGCCATTAAAGCTAAACTAACAAACTACAAAGTGGGTAGAAATGTTATACCGAACGATCCGAGTCCTTCGGTCTTCAACCATCATCCCACGCTTTGTTGTGGCTGCTCCGATCTCCTGAATCTCCAGTCTTCTCATCCAGGTGGCACCACGTCGAAGGATCTTTAAACGGGCTCCCGCCTCTGAACCAAGGCAACTCGATCATCCAGTTTGCTAGAAGAGACGACCAAGATGATGTAGAAAAAGAGTAGAACACTTTGTCTCGTTACGTCCAAAGCTATGGACGAACGGTTAATGAAGTTGCCTTTTGGAATCGGATGATAAGAATTTGAGCTATATGAAATTTCCATATACAAATTTATCATAATCTTTTCCCTAGTGAGTGTCAAAGAAGAGAAGGGCAGGGCCGGCCATATATAGAGGATGAGGGAGGTGAGTGTAGGAGAGGGGGGGTGACCATTATCATGAATGAAAGAATGAGTCATGAAACACCTTGTATGAATACATTAAATGAAAACTATGATTCATAACCCTTAGTCATCATCTAATTAATGCACCATTAATGAACAAATGAGTCACAAGCCACCTCATCATCCTAGTCACCTTCTAGAAGCTTCCACACTCATCTTAAGAAAAGATAAATCCGTATTTAACCAAATGTTAAATACGGCTGATAGAAAACTGGAAACTGGAAACTTCCAAAAGTGATCCTGAAACGAATTTCAGGATAACCCCGTAACAGTATAAAACATACCCGCATTTGTATTACGACCGAATACAAATGCAACTGAGACAAAGATATTATATCTACACAGTATAATGCTGGGTTCTGGCTTAAACCAAAGCCTACCAGTATTATCTGCCCGAAAAATAACACGTGCGAAAACGCACGTGCATTTTCCGAACACTGCCATAAAAACATACGGCCTCTACAACGTTTCGCCCGAACTTGGGAAAGTGTCTGTGGGGGACTCTAATGACTCATCAACACACTGGCACTGGGTATAACCTCTAGCACGTCAGAGGTATAAGCTGTACGTAACGGTTGCCTATGTATTGATTGGAAGTGAAGCTGACGAGCGAACTCATCCATAAACCCTACTGAGCCTAACAGTGACAATATACATACAGTCCGGTCCGTTCGTCTATGAGTATCGCATATCGGCCTAGGGGCTGGTAACGTCAGACCCCCAATAGCGGTATAAGTCATGTCAGAGAGTGGCCCAGAACACCCTGAGATACTACTGGAGTACCTACCAGTAAATCTCCTGCCTCGGCTGAGGGCTATGTGTAATGGCTCTCCTAGACACAGCGCGATCTCACCCCCAATACCGGGAGAGACGAATCCCCTGCCGATCCGCTCACTTTCCTCTATGTGGCTCGGGACTGTACCAAAAAAAGACCTGTTTGCACGACTCCTTTGAGCCATGGTTGGGTGGAAATCAAAGCACAGTGGGAACTCACACGAGACAAATGACGACCTCAGGTCGATGAACTAACCTGTACACATGTCACCAGGGAACTGCTATCTGACGCTAGGTATAATACCAACTAGCAAGTTCCCGGCGAGTCCTGTCCGGTGTACTCATAACCCAGTGAGCACCTGTATACATCTTAGGTGAACAAACTGACACCAATGGCTTATGAGACCGGCCACCGCCTCTCGTCGGGGTCTCGACTGTATACACTAGTCTACTCTGGAGTATCGATGCCCTGTCTCGAAACTCCCACGACTAGGGACATTATAAGGATGTGCTTACAGACCCCAGCTCCCACGTATATGATCGCCATCATACTGCTGGTAGTCAAGCAAGAATCCTATGGGCTCTATCAATATGCAATAGCAAACTAAAGCATGTATACGATGATAAAGACAAACCAGATAACATACTATCATCTTGAGCAAGATTGTCATATCGGTATAGGTCCTGCCTCAATCATTGCAATCACGTACCTGCGATCCAATAATTGACTTTGAGGGCACTATCTCCAACAATCTCCCACTTGCACTTAAGGCTAATTATTGCGATGTCGCATACTCACAGCCCGTGTGATACCGAACATCCAACTCCTCTACTAATCAGTTTCACAAAGCTAGTTTGTAAAACTCTTGTGTTCGAGAAATACCCTCAGTGAGTGGATCCGCCCTGATGTTTCTTTCTATGTCTCTCTTAATCTCTAGTTCGCGGAGAAAGACATCTCCCGAATCGAGTAATACCTATCTTAGAATATGTCTGAATATCTGATGGGACCTAGTTCATAAATGAACTCCAAATCCAAACTTCTTAGACTGTATCGATAACTGAACCTAATCAGTATCCAGCACCAAGCCTCCCACAGTATCCTCTTGGACCACCTGTCCATAATACTGTCCCTCGTCAGAGGGAAAAACTATAACTCTGACAATCACTCTGTCATTCATGTCACCTTTGAAGCCTGGAATGATAATCGTCTCCCGAAGGAGGCTGCCGTCATCAAATCCGTAGAACATTCACTCAAGTTCTAAATCTGCTTCCTTATGTTTCTCCAGGATTGGATTAATATTAACTTATCGCATCTAGTGCAAAAACAACATCTGGTGTGGTACTTGACTTTTCACGATTGACTCAATTACCTAAGCAAGTGATCTGCCAATCATGCACATCCCTCTCCCCTTTAGTCTGTAAGACACCTTTAGAGAGGGTGACTCCATCACCTGCAGGTTCACTACCATGCCAGGAGTCATCTATTCTAAAATACTATTAGAATACTGTCAAAGTACCCTGATTGGGAAACTACCCAATACTAGATCTAAAACCATAGATCTAGTAACCAGAATGTCAGATATTATATCCATGTCCTTTGTGGAGAAACAACTGCGCGACAACCAAAGTACAACCGATCGTAGTACAAGAATTTTACTTCCTACTATGTGTATGTCATCCAAATACCAGGACATCACACCCTACTACCTTCTTAACATATCCATTCCCTATTCTGATGAAGTCAAACCCATGACTGTCACACCAAAAAATTAGATGATCTAATCTCTGCTATATTTGCTCAAGCTTATAAATAGACATAAGCTACTTGCCCACTATGCTTCCGCTGCTCCCACTGACTACGACAACCCTCTGGCAGAATAATATCTACGTACACTTCTAAAGCTAGTTTAGAACGACGTTATACTTATCCTCTGGCCGGGTCTCATAGTCTGGAACAACAGTAGTGTCAAGTCTGGGTAAACAAGAACCTCCCTGTCACCGTCCTTGAGGCTACCGGAGTACCTCTCGGGTGTCTGAGGTTACCCACCAAATCTGTGGAGTGGCTATTGGAATGTCAAACCTGATTGAATATATAGGTCCTATTAAATTTTCCATAATCGTTTGCGGTTCTAGAATCACTTCCAGTTCTACCATACTCCCACTACTGTTTTCTGAAAAAATCCATTTTACTAAAACTGTGGCGAGTCAAGAACAATATCACTATTGATCTTCCAGATGGTAGAAAATTAACCCTCGACATAGCCCGGGTTAACCCACAAACAGCTATTACAGAAACGTACCTTGAGTTATCCAGTGTCTGGTTTTAAGCATAAGCTGGACAACTCCCCGTATCTTAACAACGTTAAGATATGAACCATTCTATATACAATATAGAAATAGAGGCACTAATTTAATTGGAACCAGATTCAAAAACATGTAGCTATCTCCAGTGCATATCAACTTAATGGAGAGAGGCTAATCAGCATTACTCAACTTAGGAATACATCCAATTATGAGTAACCTGAAAGAGAAACAAGTTTCTCAAAACCATTACTATTATCTGAATACCAATCACAAGAATCTACATCTTCGATTTCTTTGAAGAATCCCGATACTTACGACATCTGGTTCTCTACTTTATTCTTATACCCACAACTTCTCAAAACTTAGACATTGTATTTCTACAAAACACTTATCTAAAAACTAGAGAAGTCATAAGTAAACAGAACATGGTATGAGGACCTACCCCTTTGTCCTGACGGACACTGGACAACATACAATACTCTGTATAAGTCCACTGAGTTTGAATAACTCAAAACCTGTGCATCGTAGGTTGAAAACTGTACTTATGATTAAGAACTACTCCGTTGTTTAATGCTCCTTACCCAATCGTCAACTGATATAGGTAAATGTCACGGACATAATTTCAAAAAGTTATATCTCACTTTATAAAAATAAACGTACAGATATATCATTTTGAAATTGGTGCACAACAACGGATACTCAAAACCAAATACATGCCATCTGGCATAAACTCAGGCGACTTCCTCAAATATTACCAATTACAACGAATTCCGATATAATGAGGATGATCACCTAATTCCTAATAACTTACTCCCAATCATCATCTGTAAAACCATGCGGATATGAGAATGGAACCTGGTAAATACATACCCTGGAGTAAGTATCTAATCGGGAAATCAGTTTTCCTTTAACAATGCACTGAAACATGAAAATGTTTCGTAGGGGTATCCTGGTATTCTTAGTAATGCCTCTTCCACAATCCAATTCATGACTTTAACCGTATATTTCTTTACCTTCTCTCCAAATCCCTTTATTTGTCTTTAGTCGTTACCTTTTGTACACCATCGTTAGGCTAAATGGTTTTCTTCCTTCCCTACCGTTCGGCACCAGCCTATGGTTTGGAAGAAGACTATCCAGTAAGCATAATAGGTGTACTCTCCTAATCCTAGGAGTACTCGCAACTTGAGAGAAGGTGATGATAAAAGACAACTGAATATTACCTTATTCTTCTTCTCCCGAACTGGGAAAAAAGCAAAAATAGGAGTGGCGATGAAGTACGCGGTTTGGTCGTGAATGATAGCAGTCGCAATTTACTTTGCCCTTTTTCTAATCCCTTTATTTTTGTCTTTATCTATTATCTTCTGTACACCCTACTTAGGCTAATTGGTTTTCTTCATTCCCTACCTTTCGGCACCTGCCTATAATTTGGAAGAAGACTATCCAATAAGCGTAATAGGTGTATTCTCCTAAACCAAGGATCCCTCGCAACCTGAGAGAAGGTGATAATAAAAGACAACTGAATAAACTAATTCTATTTCTCCTGAACCTGGATCCATCCTCGAAGAAGTCCCTTCGAGTTCGTATATAACCATACGATGGATATATCCAATGGAAGTGGATATCCGTAGTAATACGGGGTGTTCTGAGAAATACAAAGGGTAAAAGAAGGAGCGGTAATGACTTATGCAACTCAGACAATCCAAAAGCCAGTATTTTAAGAAGGTTCGGTCAACTTGGTCACTGAGTCATAGTCTAGGGTCGGTCAAAGGTCGCTGCCAAAGAGAGAGAGAAAAGAAACACTCTGCGTGCACTCTAACCTAGATCAGAATGGTTATCACTTTATCTAATCAGGAAACCTCCCACTGTAATCTCAAATTCTCCTCCAAACCTGAAAGAAGAATTAGTCGGGATCACCTGAAGAGTAAACCAACTCATCAGTGAGAATCGGGATCCATCTATCATCGCATGATAACTTGATGGAAGCCACTCAAGTTATCACACTCCAGAAGGTATGTGCATGCCT
The DNA here is from genome assembly GCA_030015575.1 of Agapanthus africanus. Lineage (NCBI taxonomy): Eukaryota > Viridiplantae > Streptophyta > Magnoliopsida > Asparagales > Amaryllidaceae > Agapanthus > Agapanthus africanus. The sequence goes on along the minus strand of CM057337.1, from coordinate 1,008,886,600 downwards.
GGCAAGTTTCCTGTATGTTTGAAACTCCTGATGTAATTTTTGCCTCATGCTCTTATGACCTTGACTAAGGGCCAACAAATCATAAGTCACATGTCAAGTTCTTCCCGTCATTGTCCAGGTTGATTTGAACCTACCCGTACATACTCTTGACTAAGGGCCAACAAAGTAATACGACTGTCCCAAACCAACGCATCTATCTATGCAACAAATGAATACCCAGCAGCTACCAAACACTATGCCTTGACTAAGGGCCAGCAAACATAGATTGAATACTACCGACCATCCATAAGATACGACGGAGGGCTACGACTGGTTTTTGGCGAAAAACCTTTAACGTAATGAACTTGATCTCGCTGAAGGAACCTGATAGCTTTTTATAAAATATAGTGACGAAAAACCTTTGCTAAAAAGGTCACTCCCGGTGAAGGGATCTCGGCTCTTTCCTCGTGGAATGAGGTGCAGGATATTCCAACTGAATACCGCGATGCAAAGCAACTTGTAATCGACTATAGTGAAGTTATTACCCTGGCGTAAACTTCTGCCCAAGGGGTCATTCCCGGTGAAGGGATCTCGGCCCTTGCCTCGTCGAATGAGGTGCGGGATATTCTGACTGAATATCACTATGCAAAACAAAAGGAAACATCTTTGTAATAACACCTTTTAAAATTTGTTCCAACAACATCAAATATAGGTTTGTTTTACTTTGCATTGATAAGAATCAATGCAGTCCTATCAAATAATCACACCAGAAAAGAACGAAAAAATAATGTACGTATATGCCATCCGCATTCGTCACTGGGTCCCGTCATCACCCGTTAGGTTACTTAACTAACGACAGAGCGGGGGCTGGACTAGCGCGGGTGTAAAACATATACAACATCTAATAGTATATATACCAATATACAATAATCTCTCCAGGCGTGATAATATGCAACATTACAGAAAAGTAATAAGCATCACAGAACAGTACAGTTAATCTGGGATCCCCGGGTTTCACAGAGCCGCTACTGAAACCCGACGTTCCCCTAGTCGTTTGGATAGCCTGTGCAATGAAACCTAGACCCCTACGGGTGCGGCAAGTTACCCGCCAAAACCTGAAGCGAGGTAGTCCCCCACAACATAGTGAATGGAACACCCGGCACTTCACGGAATCCGGTAAATTTAGCATCCCTTCTTGGGTCAACCTGTACCCCCTACGAGTGCGGCGAATAGTCTGCCAATTCTAGAGTGAGGTCCCTTTGCCTCTCAAAGCCATGAGATACGGACCCGTTGCCCTCTAGAACCCGGCTATCCGTGCACTCCTTCGCGGGATAAACTTAGTACAGAAATAAAAATACGTACAACGGGTACATCGACCTCAACCCGGTCGTGCACCAAAAGAATATTATACAAACAGGTAGTGACGGCAGTTCATATGTTGGACGCTCGCCCCGCAATATCAAATGTACAAATAAATCCAAACTGCACTATCATTGCACCCTGCTATCCACCACGACAAATCCGCAACATCACAGCACAACACAGAACATCAACGCGAATGTCACGTTCGCAAACCCGTCTAAAAGAACTATAGCAATTAGACGCGGTTTACCGATCAAATGACATTCCCGGTCGGAGATATAAAGTAAGTACTGTAAACTAACATGTTTAAATTTCGATCGACAAAATTTCCCGAAGTGGGCCCCACGTACATCTGCTGTACAGTAACAAAATCTGGGCCCAAAAGAACAGTACCAGAAATCACAATTTCCAACAAAGAAACACCAGAAGAAAGATGACCAAGTGAATCACCAAGTCGGACACGGTTCCGCGGTCAAAGCCAGGGTTTGACCGCGTTTTAGCGGCCGTACGGTCGGTTCACTTGATCGTATTTCTTCTGTACTCTTTTAAAAGCCTGCTTGATTTTCTGGTATACTCAAAATAATTTTTAGACACTGTTTAAAATCGACAGAAACTTTAACTTTTAGAGATTGCAATTTTGAAAATTCCGTCCGATCGATATTTTAAACGCGTTAGCACAAGTTAGTATAGCTTAATGGTGAGGCTCTGATACCACTGTAAGTCCACGGTAGCGCCCCGGCCGTCTAACAGATGCCAAATGCGGAACAAAAACTTTTTACAACTGGCGCTATCGCGTACTATAACCTGGATCTGCCATTAAAGCTAAACTAACAAACTACAAAGTGGGTAGAAATGTTATACCGAACGATCCGAGTCCTTCGGTCTTCAACCATCATCCCACGCTTTGTTGCGGCTGCTCCGATCTCCTGAATCTCCAGTCTTCTCGTCCAGGTGGCACCACGTCGACGGATCTTTAAACGGGCTCCCGCCTCTGAACCGAGACAACTCGATCGTCAAGTTTGCTAGAAGAGACGACCAAGATGATGTAGAGAAAGAGTAGAACACTTTGTCTCGTTACGTCCAAAGCTATGGACGAACGGTTAATGAAGTTTCCTTTTGGAATCGGGCGATAAGAATTTGAGCTATATGAAATTTCCATATACAAATCTATCATAATCTTTTCCCTAGTGAGTGTCAAAGAAGAGGAGGGGAGGGCCGGCCATATATAGAGGATGAGGGAGGTGAATGTAGGAGAAGGGGGGTGACCATTATCATGAATGAAAGAATGAGTCATGAAACACCTTGTATGAATACATTAAATGAAAACTATGATTCATAACCCTTAGTCATCATCTAATTAATGCACCATTAATGAACAAATGAGTCACAAGCCACCTCATCATCCTAGTCACCTTCTAGAAGCTTCCACACTCATCTCAAGAAAAGATAAATCCATATTTAACCGAATGTTAAATACGGCTGATAGAAAACTGGAAACTGGAAACTTCCAAAAGTGATCCTGAAACGAATTTTAGGATAACCCCGTAACAGTATAAAACATACCCGCATTTGTATTACGACCGAATACAAATGCAACTGAGACAAAGATATTATATCTACACAGTATAATACTAGGTTCCGGCTTAAACCAAAGCCTACCAGTATTATCTGCCCGAAAAATGACACGTGCGAAAACGCACGTGCATTTTCCGAACCCTGCCATAAAACTATACGGCCTCTACAACGTTTCGTCCGAACTTGGGAAAGTGTCTGTGGGGACTCTAATGACTCATTAACACACTGGCACTGGGTATAACCTCTAGCACGTCAGAGGAATATTCCCAAATCAATTAGAGAATAAATCTCTTTAACTGATTCAACAAATCAGCCTCCCCTATATAGAGGACCCGAGACTTCAAGTCTTGTACGGAGGACCCCCCCATAAACTTTGAGAAAATCTCAAGAAGAAGAAGAAGATCTCGGCAAAAGAAGACAATTCTTTTTCAAGATAAAAAGAATAGAAAGACGAAATCGTCTCAATATAAACAGAAGTATTTACTTCTTTCACAGATCATAGATCTATAAGACAAAGTTGTCTTTCACAAAAGAGATTATGAACATCTCATTATAAAGGGGGGAGAATTATTCAATTCTCTTAGGATCACAGATCCATAAAGGCAAAGCCTTTCATCAAAAAGAGATTGAAATATCTCCTATGAACTAATAACTTTGTTCTTAGAATCTTGAGACAAAGTCTCTTATCAAAAAACAGATAATCTGCAGAGCGCAAAGTTGACCTAAGAAGAGCCTTAGCGTTCCTAATCTAATAAGAGCCTTAGTGCTCCTAATTCAAAAGTGCCTTAGTGCTCTTCACCTAGCGCAAAGCGCTGCAGTGCCATAGAGCTTCAAACACAGCGCACTGCATTCATTGTCTAGCGCTCAGCGCGTCACGTGCTCCTCACGTGTGCACTGCATTATTAAAAGCGCCCTGTGCTCATTATATGGCATCAGCGCCAAACGTCTCAACGCTTCAACGAAAAGCGCATCAGCGCTCCACATCTAGCGCTAAGCGCATCAGCGCTCTTCATTTAGAGCAAAGCGCTAAGCGCATTATCGCTTCATATCTGGCGCTAGTGCCAAGTGCACCACATACTTTTATGTGCGCTTGGACAGAACATAAAATGTTCTTTGAGTAAGCCTGGGGCTATGATAAATGCACAACATTCAATTAAAGACAAAACATTGTCAGAGACTAAACCAATGCTTAGTATTTTTAAAGGGATTGGGCTCAAACAAACATCTAACAACTCCAAAAACAAATGTTGAACATTGTAATTGAATGGTTAGCCCAAATTGGACATAAGTCCTCAATTCAGATTAATTGAGTTCATATGCTCATAAATCACAGATCTTAGTCCCAATTGGACTACAGGTCTCTCAATCCATATCGGTTTAAGGGCACATCTCTGAACTCCTCTGATATTTGTCGTTGTAATCTTTCAAAGTCTTCAGAGAGGTGACGGGTCCCGACAACCATACATTTCATGGACTGTGGGGTCCTTAAACTCACGGCCTATGATGTCCTTAATCTTGACTGTAAGGTCTTTAAACTCACGGACTATGATGTCCTTAACCTTGACTGTGAGGTCTTTAAACTCACGGACCATGATGTCCTTAACCTTGACTGTGAGGTCTTTAAACTCACAGACTATGATGTGCTAAACCTTGACTGTGAGTTCTTTAAACTCACGGACTATGATGTCCTTAACCTTGGACCGAGACGTCCTTAAACTAACATTGGACTATAATGTCCTTAAACTAAATGACCGCAATGTCCCTAAACTAAACAATAGAGCCCAATTGCTCTCTTGTTGGATCTAAACGATCCCGTTAAGCTGATCTTAGTCTAAAAATTAGACTAACGTATCCTAAACATGCGTTTAAGTTGATCTTAGTCCCAAATGAGGCTAACGTATCCTTAAACCCAACCCCCAAACCCAAATCTAAGAAGATACAGATTTGGACTAATCCACGCCCTACGGGCGACAACATAAATTAGTCTCTGTATACAATCCACGGGCAACCAAAAATAAAACAAACACCTACGATACGAAATGACCATCTAGAGAAGGAGAAAGTGGTTACCGTGATACGGTAGCGTAATTAACTGCAGGGGCTTGCGCGTGCAGGGAAGAGCGTCCCCACAATCAAAAACCCCTCAAATGAGGGGGAATCTGACGAAGTCTGCTATATCGGCCGCATCCGTTTAAACCTTCGATACATGGTGTCATAAATCAACTTGGCATTTTCGAAGAGGTGGACAGATAGCACTAATTAGCATCTGCCCCGAAATTCGGGCAAGATAGATCTGCGGGGTCACGTCTACGTGTTTCGGCGGGGAACAGATTCCGGCACGCCCGGTGGGACCTTTTCCTCTTCCCACTCCACACTTCGTGTGTCGTGTTCATGAACGAATCGTAGTTTGCTATGGTTGCCCTTGGGTTCGAGGTACTAAGATTTGGTGTCTTGCTCGGTGCAGAAAACGAAAGATCAATGGCGTCTACCTGCATAAAATGTTCCGGCTGCAACTGCAACTCCCGTTCCGCCTCATATGGAAGTGTAACTTACGGGGCCCAGGTGGCCTCCCTGTTCACGATGCCGGTGAACCAAGTAACTCAGGCCACCACTGGGCTATTCTTTAGGACTATTATCCCACCCATGATTTTCAATGCCCCAATGCTGCCGCAAGAAGCCCCAAAGAAGCCGGTCTTTGATCGACTTACCACTGCCGCGGATCCTCTCAACGGGTCGCCCAAGTCTAATGCCTCAGTTTTCAACAGACTGGGCCAGAATGCCAACAAGCCCGCAATATCTGAAGCAGCCATCCCAAAGCGGATAGTCATCCCGGCTCAAGCGGACGAAATCATTGGAAAGGCTTCTCCTGACAAGAAGTCAGTCTTCAAGAGGCTGGCGCCAGCGACAACCCTTCTCCAACACATGGGGCATGACGAAGTCACCCCTACAGCTGAGACAATCCCATCCGCACGACATGCTCGACGTCGCCACTGGCGCCGAGTAAGGAAGGCCGGGGGCAACTCCCTCTCTAGGCTAACTCCGCCAGCCCCTATGGTGGAAATCAATGCTGCTGTTCCAACTGGGAACAGCTTTGAACCGCTTAGGAGGGTTCGCAAGAACTCTCCGACCGCCGTGCTAAAGAGATCTCCTCCACCTATGGAGATTACTACAGAAAAGAAGCCGGAGTAGCCCCATCAGCGGTTGTCCTCCAAAATTTATAAAGTCTGGCGACAGGTCCAGGAATCGGTGATTAACCAGGACTACTCTCGTCGGCCAAAGAAGCTTAAAGCTCAGAAAGAAAAGAGCCATCTCGTGGTACCTCAGAAGACGTCATCCGTCTGGATGCCCGCCGCAATGGCCCCCTCAACTTCAACTGCTCACAAGAGAAGGAGGCCAAAGAAAGCCCCTGTGAACGCGGCAAACCGTAAGGACGTTGAATCTAAACGCCCTAAGTCCGGGGGCATGGTAATACATACCGTTTATATGGCTTCCGGAAAAGAGGAAAGCCGTGCTTCTACGGGTCATCGACCGCTTACCCGATCAATAACGAAGGCTCAGGAGCAACAGCAGCAGAAACTTCAGGAGATGCTGACTGCAAAGGCCGCACTCACTAGGCCAAAAGAAAATCCAGAGACCTCGGAGCAGCATCGGGAACAAGAAACTGATACCGAGTTCCTCCGAAGAATACTTGAGAGGAAAGAAAAAGAGGCCGCGGAACAGGCATCCAATATAAAATAAATGGCTCTCTTGTTCCAAGACATGGCTGGGATGATGTTACAGCCGGAACCTCCAGCTGAAGACCCCCCGATCATCATTGAAGACGACAGAGGGGAGACATCGAACCCTCCTCAGGCTCTTTCAGCAGACAAAGAGGAGACCATCTCCAAAGCTGCCCTGGATGTTTACATTGCTCAGCAAATACGAGCTCACCAGGCAAACGAAGCGGCTGGATAGATCGTTAAGACTGGACGACCTTATCCAGGCTGGTATGACCAAATAAGGTACTCGCCGGGATATACGATCCATAAATTTCATGTATATAAAGGGATGGGGAATCCACATCAGCATGTCGCTTAATTCAGAGCCTTGTGCGGAAACACCAGAGGCGACGATAAACTGCTACTTCGCCAGTTCGTCGGCAGCTTGTCGGAGACGGCATTCGAGTGGTATTCCGAACTTCCAAACGGCTCCGTCAATACTTTTGCAGAGATGGAGCTACTATTTACCCAGCATTTCGCGAGTGCTAATGAACGCACCCCAATTACGGCATTGATCAACGCCAGGGTGAAGCCAGGCGAAACTTGGGTACAATACGCAATACGATGGCGAAACTTATGGTCAAAATGTGAGCAGCGTAACGAGGAAGCACCGGCAGTGGGCATGTTCGTGGGCACTCTGGACCCTCAGGCAACTATTTCCCAATTCATGATGTTCTTCAAGCCGACCATGTTCCAGGCTTTGATCGACAAACTGGCCCAAATGGACCAGATGGGTCATAGACCGTCTCCTCCAAAGCCGGAGCCGCGGAACGAAAAGGGTAAAGGGAAGGCGACATTCGTTGCAAATACTCAACAGCAGCCCAGTGGCCCAAAACTAACTGATCGCCTAGACGAGATGCGGCAATTCAATAACGAGAAGATGAAACGCCCTTATTCGTTTCCCCGGGACAAAACGAAGAGATTGTTCGAGCTAGCGGTGCGCAACAGGCTCATCAATCTGCCAAATCCAAAATGACCATTGCAACCCGGCGAGGCTAATAGTCCTAATTATTGCCCCTACCATCAAACCGTAAGCCATCCAATTGAAAATTGTTTCGTCTTCAAGGGCTGGATTGAAGACCAGTATCAACAGGGCAAATTTGACCTGTCCGGGAACTGGAAAGTGAACCCACCATAGCCACACGCTTCCAAGAAGACGGATACACCGGGGGCATCATGCTCCTTCATAGAAGAAGCTCCACGGGAGGTCGCTCTTTCAGCCGAGACGAAAAGAATGCTGAAGGATCTCCAAACATGCCCGGCGATCAGGTGGAAAAATCCACTGGAACCCGAGATCATCGAGGAAATGCTGAAACCGCGCCCAACTCCAAAGATTGGTGGTGATAGCCAAAGCGCTCACACCCAGCCGTCAAAGTCTTCGAAGAAGATGAAGAAGACCAAAAAGCCCGTGAAGCCTGGTGACAAGCACACGGAGCTGCAAAAGCAGATTGACGCACTGGAAGAATATAATCAGAAGGCGCGGACTCCAGTCACACTTCAAGAGTTTCTCAACCACGTCCTTGAGGACGGAGACGATGACAATGGAGAAGACTCGTTGGATGAATCTGAGGATTACGTGGCAAGTTGCCATGTGATATCTCACTCGTCGATAAATGATGAAGAAGCTCCTTACACACAGAAACTGGGGGCAGATCCTGAGCCGGAACTTCTAGGGCCATCAGACGAAATGATTGATGCATTCTTGGACGAAGCTCTTCTTAAAAGCAAAGCTGCTCGAGAGCGTGAGATGGCCATATTTGAAAAAGTCAAACGCCGTCGACTGGACGAAAGGGTTGAAACACTCCCGCCAGATCAAAGTACATCCACCGCAAATAAAATCAGGTTCAAAACAAGGAAGAGGTTCGCCAAAGCCATATCGATGGGAATGAAGCCGCCATCCTCCGAAGCGAACGCCCTTAGTGAAGCGGAAACATAGCCTAGCTACTGCTTATATCATCGAAAGATTGCGCACCCCACTGAAGAGTGCAACGCTTTTAAAAGATGGTAGCAGGGATATGTTGCTCACCGGCAACATTTCAAGCAAATGAAATGCAAAACTCGTCGGGAGCAAAGAAATACGACCGAGGAGCGTAAAGAACTGTCGGCAACTGCCATATGGTTGACTATGGGGGATCGCAAGTTCTCACCTTTGGGAGCGATTCTGATGAAGAAATAGCTCTTGGCCCTCTCTTCAAAGAATTCACCTCGGGAAAAGAGGAAGAACCAAAGAGTTGTGAGAACATTCAGCTGCGCAGTCGCACATTACCTGAAAAGAATCTCAGACCTGCAAATAAGGGCTCGAACAAAAAGGATAAGGGGAAATAAAAAGTCCCTGAGGATATCGCCCTTGATGATCGAGTCGTCGAAGAGCTGGCAGCCAAGGACCCGCCCAAGAAAAGTAAGGTAGATTACAACGTTCTTGCACACCTAAGGAAGATACCCTCGTAGCTCAGTATTCTCGACGCCCTTCTGCTATCCAAAGAGGCGAGAGATTCGCTGTTCAAGGCATTACAAGAGCCCGAACAATTCCAAACTTTCCTCGCCGAAGAAAAGATGAAGGATGAGTTGGAAGAAGTACACACGGCCGATATCACCTTCGGCGATGAAGACCTCCTCCTCGGGACGTGTGAGCATAACCGTCCCCTATATGTCTCCGGATACTGTCATGACATCAAGATAGGAAAAATCCTGGTTGACAATGGGTCCTCCGTCAATCTCCTCAATGTGAGAGTGTTGAAGGAAATCTGCATGAGCGTTCAGCACCTCGCTCGTGATAAAATCACCATTCCCGGGTTTGACTCCCATTCATCACGGACGCTTGGGTCTGTAATATTGACACTACGCTTTGGGTTGCTCGTCACGGACATCAAGTTCCACGTCATTGACGCTAAGACCTGCTATAACGCTTTGCTCGGCCGGCCTTGGTTACACGAGTACAACATCATCCCTTCTACACAACATCAATGTATGAAGTATTTCAAGGATGGTCTCGAGTACACTGTGACGGGGGAGTTGAACCCATTCTCCGTGAATGAAGTCCGAAAGTACGAAGATGCAAAATACTTCTTACCGGATTTCGAGGACACGGAAAGATGTCACAAATCAAAGAACAAAGCTATCACCACTATTCCGGTCTTCGGGAGTGATACCGAGGAAGAAGAAGAGATAGTTTATTCAGGGCCGCCCCAATGCAACAAGCCAGGACCGTCCACCCCTATGTTGATCTTCGGCAGCGACTCAAAAGATGAAGTCAATGCCGTATTCTTTGCTCGGCCATCAATACAAGCCTTTGCTGATGAAGATCAAAGTTTGCAAGTTGCCATAGTTCCGCCAAAGCATCATAAAGAGCTAGACGCGCTTGATACCTACAATGTGGAAGAACTATAGACATTCTACGTCCCTCCCAGGCGAAAAGGTGAAAAGGCGATCCTATTCTACCTATGCGGGGAAACCAAAGTGGAGAAAGAAATTTGGCATAGTGCGGATTCTACACTTGACAGGCTTCAGCACATACGTCTGCCCAGATATTATACAGACGGATTAAAAAGACTGTTAAGGCGCCAAGGCGTGCCCCTTAAGCAGACTGCTCGACAAGCTCAGTTCTATAACAGGATCTGGAGTGTCCCCGGAACTCAACGAAAGTTGCCCAACGAGAGAATGGAAACGATCGGGCTTGGATATGTTCAGTCCAAGGAAAGAGAGCGATTCCGCGGCTGCTACGTCATACATGACTTCAATGAAGAAGGAGATACTCTGTGGGAAGATACTAACCCTGAACCAGAACGAGCTCCCGCCGTGAAAATGCCAAGTCCGTCGTTCGAAGAACAGATGGACAAGCTTATAAGGGAAGCGGGTCAAAAGGTTCGAGACGATCATAATCGCGAAATGGCCGTCTACGAGAAAGCCAAGACACAGCGCCTCCTTCAGCAGGCCGCGGAGAATGATAATGCTCCCCGTCGCCAGCCTGTCATACAAAAGACCCGGCACAAAGGCAAAAACAAACCAAAGAACGGAAAAAATGTTCGACGGCAGCCACACGGGTCTAAGAAGCCACGCGAACAAGAGTCGAGCAACCGGGATCTGTCCCATATAAAGAAGATGGGTCGGGAATATTCTTTTCCCCAAGATAAGACAAAGAAGATATTCGATATCTTCGTAAAGTATCAGATGATGACACTCCCGGATTCCAAGCACCCCGAGAAAGCGAACGAGACCTCCCACCCAGACTATTGCTCCTATCACAGGGCAATATGACATCCTCTCGAAGACTGCTTCACCTTCAAGAACTGGGTCGAAGACCAATATCAACAAGGCAAGTTCGCTCTATCCAGCAGTTGGAGGGTAAGCCCGCCACAGAAGCATGAGCCGAAAGCCACGTGTGCATCGAGAATGGAACCAGATCAATGTCGGTCTTGGAAAAGATCTCATACCTGCCACGTGATAACGCTGTCAGAAGAAGAGCCCGAGAATGTGGATGACCTCCCCTGGTGCTTCGAAAACGATGATGGCGATGTGATCTCAGAGTTTCCACCGGCGCCAAAAGAGCTGGAAGATGGAATACATACTACTGCAGATAACCTCAAGAAAATTGAATTGGGAACGGCAAGTGACCCGCGGCCGACATTCGTCAGTGAGCTGTTGTCTGAAGAAAGGGTGGCTACGCTTAAGGACGTGCTCATGCAGCATAAAGATTTCTTCGCATGGAACTATTCCGAGATGCCAGGACTAGATCCAGAGATTTCTGTACACAAATTGGCAATATCCCCGAATGTCAAGCCGATCAAACAAGCACCGAGAAGAATGCGGCTCGAGCTTGAGATGAGCATCAACGCCGAGGTCAAGAAGATAATCGACTCTGGCTTCATCCAAGAGGTTCAATATCCTGACTGGATCGCCAACATCTTCCCAGTGATGAAGAAAAATGGGACGGTACGCATATGTGTGGGCTGTCGGGATCTCAACAAAGCTTGCCCAAAGGACGACTTTCCAGTACCGGTCACTGAGCTGATGATAGATAATACGTCCACTCACGAAGTTTTCTCCTTTATGGACGGCTCATCAGGATACAATCAGATAAAGATGCATCCCGAAGACCAGAAGCATACCGCTTTTCGAACTCCTTTGGGCATATTCTGCTACAAGGTGATGCCTTTCGGTCTGAAGAACGCCGGCGCTACCTATCAGAGGGCCATGACGAAGATTTTCGATGACCTCATACATGAAATCGTCGAATTCTATATCGATGACCTCGTAGTTAAAAGCAAATCATACGAGGAACATTTAGAGCATCTGAAGATCGTGTTTCAGCGCCTTCGGAAATACAACTTGAAGATGAACCCTCTCAAATGCGCGTTCGGAGTTTCCTCAGGAAAATTCCTAGGATTCATCGTTCGACATCGAGGCATCGAGATAGACCCGTCGAAGATCAAGGCGATCATGGAAATGCCTCCGCCGAGGACTCTCAAGCAACTGCGGTCTCTCCAAGGAAAGCTCGCGTATATCCGACGATTTATATCCAATCTCTCAGGTAGGTGTCGTCCTTACAGTCACCTAATGAAGAAGGGAACCCCGTTCGTCTGGGATCGCAAATGCCAAAGCGCAATGGACGAAATCAAGAAATACCTACAGAATCCTCCGGTGCAGACCGCTCTAGTCAAGGGAAAGCCCCTCGTCCTGTATATAACAACCCTCGAAGGTTCTTTAGGCGCGCTGTGGGCACAAGAGAACGATCAAGGGAAAGAAAGAGCTCTCTACTATCTGAGTCGAGTTCTCCTGGGGGCAGAAAGCAACTACTCCCTCATCGAAAAACACTGCCTAGCGTTGATCTTCGCGGTAACAAAGCTCAGACACTACGCGTTGGCGCATGAGGTCCATCTCATATCAAAAGTGGATCCTCTCAAGTATTTGATGTCGAAAACTATATTAAAATTGTGTCTCGCTAAATGGGCCCTACTCTTGATGGAATTCTCGAGAACCTATCGGCCTCTTAAGGCAGTGAAAGGCCAGGCCATCGCCGACTTCCTCGCTGAGCACCCGATACCTGCCGATTCTCCTTTGAACTGCGAATTTCCAGACAAACATGCGTTTGAAACGATCGACGGGGATGATACCCGGTGGGAACTCTACTTTGATGGAGCGTCTTCCATGAAGAAGCACAAACAAAGCACCCCTATGATCAAATCAGGGGTAGGCCTCATCTTCGTGACTCCATAAGGAGGGATAATGCGCTTTGCCTTCTCCTTAATAGAGCCGAGGATAAACAGTGAAGCCGAATATGAAGCTTTGATAGCAGGTCTCGAGATCGATATCGACATGGGAATTGAAAACCTCCTCATATACGGAGACTCCCAACTGGTCGTTAGTCAAGTAAACGGCGACTATCAAACGTGCAAGCCTGAGTTGGTGAAGTACGGCGAGAGGGTACAGAAATTGCTGATTCAAATTCCTTCATACACCTTGGAAAACATACCGCATGCGGAAAATAGCAAGGTGGATGCATTAGCCAAGCTCTCTAAAAAACTGGCTGACGAAAATCTCGATGACGTGAGCATCGTTGTGCAAAGCCGTCGGGTTCTTGCACCGGCAGAAATATCTTCGGAGTTGCCCGAAGAAAAGGGAGCGATCGAGCAAACAAATCTGCAAATAAAAGACCAGAAAAAGTCTAAGAATTGGAGAGAAGTCTTTATAGACTACTTAAAATCCCGTCGAACGCCTGAAGATGCGTCCTCAAGACATCAGCTCATGAAACGAGCTCTATCCTTCGCCTTTGTTAATAATACTCTGTATAAGAGATCATTTGATTCTATGTGGTTAAGATGCCTGGGACCTGAAGAGGTAAAGAGAGTCGTCCAAGAAACTCACGATGGACTCTGCGGTTCTCACCAAGCCGGCCCGAAGATGAAGCTGAAGATCAAAAGGATGGGCTACTATTGGCCCACGATGATCCAGGACTGCCTCGAATACGCGAAGCAATGCCACTCGTGCCAGATTCATGGGGACTTTATCCATCAGCATCCAAATCCACTACATCCAACGGTGGATTGCTGGCCGTTCGAAATGTGTGGAACTGACACAATCGGTCCCATCGAACCAGTATCGTCCGGAGGACATCGATTCATTTTGGCGACAACTGATTACTTCTCTAAATGGGCAGAAGCAGTACCGCTGAGGGAAGTGAAGACGGAGAATATCCTCCATTTCTTCAAGACGTGCGTCATTTATCGGTTTGGAACTCCGTGACGGATCATCTCCGATAACGGGCCGGCCTACAGAAGCCACAAGATCAGCCGCTTCGCACAACATCATAACATAGACTGGAGATACTCTTCAGTCTATAATCCTCGAGCTAATGGTCTAGCTGAGGCTTTCAACAAGACATTGACAAAGATCGTGAAAAAGACGGTGTCTCGAAATAAGAAGGACTGGCACGAGAGACTACATGAAGCTCTCTGGGCGTATCGAACTACGTTCAAAACGGCCACGAACACAACGCCGTACGCGTTGGTATTCAGTACGGAAGCGGTACTCCCCCTTGAGATAGAGTTACCCTCTCTACGAGTGACGGTTCGCTACGAGCTAACAGACGAAGAAAATGCTCACCTTCGGCTTGAGGAGCTCGATGCCCTTGATAAAACCCGGCTCATAGCGCAACAAAATCTGGAGGCTTATAAAGCAAAGATGACGCGCTCATATGAGAGATCTATGAAGGCCCGTATATTATAGACTAAGTTTACCACGGTGGAGCATATCTACTCATGGACATGCATGGTGAAAGACCTTTTAGGCCAATAAACGGTCGCTTCCTAAAAAGATACTACGCCTAACGAGTCATGGCCTAGGTCAATGATAGATGACGATGCCTATGTCCGCTCGCTATCTTCCTAAGCCTAAACTCTGTAAGTAGTAGCCGGCTTCCTTTTCTTGGACCGAAACGTTCTCAAACTAACAATGGAACACTATGTCCTAAAAACTAGCGACGGACCGAAACGTCCTTAAACTAACAATGGGCCACTATGTCCTAAAACTGGCTGTTAACCGAGACGTCGATAAACTACTGTGGACCGCAGCATCCCAAGGATGACAAAAAAAAATATAATATAAAATAAAAAAGGAAAGAAAACGGTATGTCCATAAGCAAAATGGGCACAGATGAAAACCCGAAAGGGCTCCGTGAGTAAAAATAGCAGGGCTACCGGCGAGTTTTGTGAAAACCCGAAAGGGCGCAATCTCGTGAAAAGACACTTGCAAGGTCCTCTCGACCTTGTGAGGAGAAACCACCTGTGTGAGATCCTTACGACTCACAAGGGAGTAACACACTTAGGGATCCCCACGATTCCTAAGGAGAAATTACACTTGCGAGATCCTCACGACTCATAAGGAGAACCCTCTTATGAGACCCTCACGGCTTATAAGATTCAAAAGTCTTAAGCTCCAGGGATCTGAACCTGTTCTTAAGCGGCCACCACAACCTCCAATGCTGCCCTACAAGCGGCTTAATGCCGACCCTTGTATATAATCCACGGGCACGAATAAACATTTCCCTAACAAAGTCCCATCCGTGACTAGGGATATGTCTATACGGTGAACAGCCCTTGTAAGTCCTCTCGACTTAGAAGGAGAAAATACTCTTGTAAGATCCTTACGACTTATAAGAGACCACACACTTAGGAATCCTCATGATTCATAAGGAGAAAACGCACCTACGAGATCCTCACGACTTGTAGGGAGAAATACCTTTATGAGACCCTTACGGCTCATGAAGTCAAAAGCCTTAGTCGACAGGATCTTAACCCTGTTTGCTAAGCCACCTTTGTTCGACATCGACAGAGGCAAATGATGATTCGCTCCTGGAAATATCCCAGTTGTAGCGGTGCAGATGCCGAAATCGGCGTCTAATTCCAATCTTGCAGCGAAAAGCCAACAAGCCACACATGCATACGAAATAGCCGAAATGATGGGGCAACTTGCAACAAAATCAACAAGTAAAAATGTATGCATACAAAAATAGCCGAAAATGATTGGGCAACTCGCAATAAAAAGCAGCGAGTAAAAATAAAACAAATAGCCGAAATGATTGGGCACCGCGAAAAATAGCCGAAATGATTGGGCAATCATGACCTTCGCGATATAAATCTGAAATGATAGAGCATCGCGGAAAGAAATAAAAAAAATGAAATTTATGCCTTACAGGTGATATCACATCAATCCCTTTATACAATCCAGGGGCGCAAACAAAGAGGGAACCACACCTTCCCTCCCCAGGCTCCATCGGAAGAAGAAGCCAAATCTCAATGGTTCACAGACAGCCTGGAGATCATCTCAATATCCGTCTCATTTCAACAGACACGACGTCAACAAATCGGAGTTGCGATAAAATCTCCAGTTCCATGACTCGACGATGCACAAACAACCGAGAGTCAACATTTCCTGGTCATGTGGAACACGGCTATGACCCCGTGGGAAGCATCCAGAGCAAATTCCTGGTCACGTGGAACACGGCCTATGTCAATCCTGACCCCGTGGGAAACGTCCAGAGTGGATCCTGGTCCTCGCAGAACACGACTATGACCCCGTGGGAAGCATCCAGAGCAAATTCCTGGTCACGTGGAACGCGGCTTATGCCAATCCTGACCCCATGGGAAACGTCCAGAGCGGAGCCTGGTCCTCGCTGAACACGGCTATGTCAATCAGACCCTTTGGGAAGCATCCAGAGAAAATTCCTGGTCACGTGGAACGCGGCTTATGTCAATCCTAACCCCGTGAGAAACGTCCAGAGCGGAGCCTGGTCCTTGCAGAACACGGCTATGACCCCGTGGGAAGCATCCAGAGCAAATTCCTGGTCACATGGAATACGACCTATGTCAATCCTGACCCCATGGGAAATGTCCAGAGCGGAACCTGGTCCTCGCAGAACATGGCTATGTCAATCAGACCCCGTGGGAAGCATCCAGAGCAAATTCCTGGTTTCATTGAAAGCGGCTTATGTCAATCCTCACCCCGTGGGAAACGTCCAAAGCGGATCCTGGTCCTCGCAGAACACGGCTATGACCCCGTGGGAAGCATCCAGAGCAAATTCCTGGTCACGTGGAACGCGACTTATGTCAATCCTGACCCCGTGGGAAACGTCCAGAGCAGAGCCTGGTCCTCCCAGAACACGGCTATGTCAATAAGACCCCGTAGGAAGCATTCAGAGCAAATTTCTGGTTTCGTGGAACGTGGCTTATGTTAATCCTGACACCGTGGGAAACGTCCAGAGTGTATCCTGGTCCTCGCAGAACACGGCTATGTCAATCAGACCCCGTGGGAAGCATCCAGAGCAAATTCCTGGTTTCATGGAACGCGGCTTATGTCAATCCTGACCCCGTGGGAAACGTCCAGAGCAGAGCCTGGTCCTCGCAGAACACGGCTATGACCCCGTGGGAAGCATCCAGAGAAAATTCTTGGTCATGTGGAACGCGGCTTATGTCAATCCTGACCCCGTAGGAAACGTCCAGAGCGAAGCCTGGTCCTCGCAGAACACGGCTTATGTCAATCAGACCCCGTGGGAAGCATCCAGAGCAAATTCCTGGTTTTGTGGAACACGGCTTATGTCAATCCTGACCCTGTGGGAAACGTCCAGAGCGGAGCCTGGTCTTCGCAGAACACGGCTATGCCCCCGTGTGAAGCATCCAGAGCAAATTCCTGGTCACGTGGAACACGGCCTATGTCAATCCTGACCCCGTGGGAAACGCCCAGAGCGGAGCCTGGTCCCCGCAGAATACGACTATGTCAAACCGACCCCGTGGGAAGCATCCAGAGCAACCCTTGACTCCGTGAAATGCGGATAAAGTCAACCCCTGACACCAGATGGCCAATGTCAATCTTGACCCCGTATGGCTTATGTTAACATTTGTCGTAGAACAATGCTCCGACAGTTCCTCGTCGTTAAGCAAAGCTTCGACTTGGACCTTATGTTAATCTTTGTCGTAGAGCAATGCTCTGACACTTCCTCGCCGTTAAGCAAAGCTTCGACTTGGACCTTATCACCCCCCTGTCGTCGAGCAATGCTCCGACGTTTCCTTGTCTTCAGGCAAAGCCTCAATTTGGATACATGATAACTCATAGCTCCCCATGTCGTCGAGCAATGCTCTGACACTCCATGTCGTCAAGCAAAGCTCCAACACGGAAAAATATCAACTCATGACCCTTTCAAACAGAACAAGCTTCGTCTCAAAAAATATATATATACATTAATTCATAACTTCTCCATCATAGAGCAATGCTCCGTTTCGGGGATAAATCAAATCACAAATATCTTAACTTGAAAAAGAAGGGCACAGTCTTGCAAAGAGATTTAAATAAACTATCAACGGAATGCTCTCTCTGTCATCTACAGACTATGCTTACTAAGGTAACGCACCGGCAACAGAGAAAAGAGAAGAAAGCGACAAGGAGAACAGTTGATTTGCATTCGGTTAAATGTTTAAAGCATACCCATTCATGCATGTGCAAAAGATTTAGTGCGTAAGATAAACACATGGAAACGAGGAATTTTCTATTCATACTTCTAAAAGTTCTTACAATAATGAAAGCAGTAAACGAAAACATCATCAAAATGATTACAATGGTAAAACCTCAGATCCAGGGCATGGATTGAGGAATTCAAAAGTAAGGCCATCTAGAATCTTTCTAGCCTTTCTGACCATTCTCGTGTGCATCCTCTCGTGATCACGGGTGTCGAGATCCTCGCCAATGCCCTTCTCCCTTTGATAAAAAGCGATTATCGTCGTCTGTTGGAAAGTTTGATGCAGATTATCAATGAGGTTATCTCGACGCTTCTTTGAGATCAGGCCAGACAGGTACACTGAGTGCACTTTGTCTTCAGCATCATCCAGCGTATCCAGCGGCATGGCTTCGTAAAACCCAGGAAGTGCTCCCCAAATTGCTCTCACTACGATTTTCAAGAGAGCGGAGCGACGAGGAAGCAGTCGACCATTGTGTGCATACAGACGAGCCATAATCTCCGCACATTGGACATCTGTAAACTCTTGGTTCTGGCAACGGCCCTGTACGCGAATATCCTCATAAGAGATAAACTCGTTCAGATTATATAAATGAACAGCCATAGTTCATGAAAAGAAACATCATTAAAAGATTGGTAATGAGAAAAATCAGACATTGGGATTTGGACAAGTTCTCGGGAAGACAAGATTTGTCAAGCGACAAACAAATCCAAATTTGGGCGATTAAGGAAGAAAACCCTCAAAAGACTCCCATTTAAGTCTCTCAAGCCAAGGAGTAAATCTCCCTTGAGAGCAATGCTCTGCAGCAGAAATGAGAACTGCCATAATTAATAGGGGAATAAAATTCCCCGAAGATGCTAAAGAGCAATGCTCTGTAGAGAAGATGAAATGATCCTTCAAGAAACCCTGAAAGCAAAGCTTTCTGCAGAAGTAAAAACTTCGAGAGCTTTAAGAGCTATAAATTGAATTCCAAGAATTCTTCATCAATGGGTCGAAAGAAACCCTAAAAAGGTTTTCTTTTTCAGATCCATGATCCAAATAGAGCAAAGCTCTGATAACGAGTTCAAATCTTACCAAAAAAAAAGAAAATATCTGACAGAGTTTTTAAAAGACTTCTTAAAAAAGAGAGCAATGCTCTGAAGGAGAAATAATTCTCAGAAAGAAGATGAACAATGGTCATCTCAGAGGGCCAAAGGCTCTATTTATAGGCACTAAGCGTCGTTTCAGTTCTTTGGGTGATCCAAGAGTCGAGATGTTGCCACCGCTGCACCCACGTGTGGGCCCCGTGAGCGCAACGGTGGGGGGCATTTGTTTCCCCAATTAGAGCAAAGCTCTGTTCAAAATTCATAATTTGAATTGAAGCTGCGCTTTTATAAAAGCGCTGCGCTACAACTAGCGCACCCCATGCAAAGCGCATAGGCGCTAGCGCCAGATGTGCTGCGCTCCAAGTAGAGCACCACATGCAAAGCACATGTGCGCTAGCGCTAAAAGCGCTGCGCTCCAAGTAGCGCACCATAGGCATATCGCATAAGCGCTAGCGTTGGAACTAAATGTTCCTCACCGTTGGATCAAATATCCAACGGACATGATTAAATCATCAATTAACAAGAATGAGATTCTGTTGAATCTTTCCAAACAGAAAAGATTGTGCCCTGAATTTGGAACACCGTTGGATCATTAATGGTGATTGAAAATCACTAAAATACAGAACAAATTCTGTAAAGGGGAAAGATTTCTCAATCTTATTAAAACAAGAAGATTATCTTCTACAAACCAGAAGCCCTTAGATCAAAGATCCGACGGTGGGGAAATTCTCAAATCAATCAGAGAATAAATATCTTTAACTGATTCAACAAATCAGCCTCCCCTATATAAAGGATCCGAGACTTCAAGTCTTATACGGAGGAACCCCCGCATAAACTTTGAGAAAATTTCAAGAAGAAGAAGAAGCTCTCGGCAAAAGAAGACAATTCTTTTTCAAGGTAAAAAGAATAGAAAAACGAAATCGTCTCAATATAAACAGAAGTATTTACTTCTTTCACAGATCATAGATCTATAAGACAAAGTTGTCTTTCACAAAAGAGATTATGAACATCTCATTATAAATGGGGGGAGAATTATTCAATTCTCTTAGGATCACAGATCCATAAAGGCAAAGCCTTTCATCAAAAAGAAATTGAAATATCTCTTATGACTAAGAACTTTGTTCTTAGAATCTTGAGACAAAGTCTCTTATCAAAGAACAGATAATCTGCAGAGCGCAAAGTTGACCTAAGAAGTACCTTAGCGCTCCTAATCTAATAAGAGCCTTAGCGCTCCTAATTCAAAAGTGCCTTAGTGCTCTTCACCTAGCGCAAAGCGCTGCAGTGCCATAGCGCTTCAAACACAGCGCACTGCATTCATTGGCTAGCGCTCAGCGTGTTACGTGCTCCTCACGTGTGCGCTGCATTATTAAAAGCGCCATGCGCTCATTATATGGCATCAGCGCCAAACGCCTCAACGCTTCAACCAAAAGCGCATCAGCGTATCGAGACGAATGTCGAGGTGGTGACCACTCTGTGCTAGTGTGGGATGATCTCCGATAGTCTTTCAGGTTTTATTTGAGTTGCCGTCAAGACCCTGAAGCTAGGAATTTGGCCTTTGCTTCGTTTGCTGGAATTGCGTCTGCTGTATCGAGACGAATGTCGCGGTTGTCTCTAGGTTGTTGGTGAACCGTCGAGGTTTGGAACTAGGGATTTTGCCGTAGCTCCGTTGTTTGATTGTCGCGTCTGAATCCTGCTGAAGGAAGAACGCTGTGGTGACGTCTCGTCTACTGTATCGAGACGAACGTCAAGGTGGTGACCACTCTGCGCTGGTGTGGGATGATCTCCGATAGTCTTTCAGGTTTTATATGAGTTGCCGTCAAGACCCTAAAGCTAGGAGTTCGGCCTTCGCTTCGTTTGCTTTGGCGTGTCCGAATCCTGTTGGAGGAAGAACGATGTGGTGACATCTCGTCTACTGTATCGAGACGAACGTCAGGATGGTGACCACTCCGCGCTGGTGTGGGATGATCTCCAGTAGTCTTTCAGGTTTTATATGAGTTGCTGTCAAGACTTTGAAGCTAGGAATATTTCCTTTACTTCATTTGTTGGTTTTGCATCTGCTGTATCGAGACGAATGTCACGGTTGTCTCTAGGTTGTCCGTGAACCGTTGAGATTTGGAATTAGGGACTATGCCGTGGCTCCGCTTTGCTGACGTTGCGTCTGCTGTAACGAGACGAATGTCGAGGTGGTCTCTAGGTTGTCTGTAAACCGTCGAGATTTGGAACTAGGGACTATGCCGTGGCTCCGCTTTGCTGACGTTGCGTCTGCTGTAACTAGACGAATGTCGAGGTGGTTTCTAGGTTGTCTATGAACCGTTGAGATTTGGAACTAGGGACTATGTCGTGGCTCCGTTTGGTGATGTTGCGTCCAAGTCCTGTTGGAATGAGCAGGATCACTATTGCTAATTTTTAGGCTGTAGATATTGCCGTTAAGATTTGGAACTAGGGACTATGACGTGGCTCCGTGATTGATTTTCGCATCCGAACCCTGCTGGAATGAGGAGGAACGCTGTTGTGGGTCTCCAGGCTGTAGATGTGGCCGTCGAGACTTGGCTCTCTTTCTGATGGAGCCTGGTGGGATGATATGGTTCCCTCTTTGTTTGCGCCCCTGGATTGTATACAGGGATCGATGTGATCTTACCTCTAGGGCAAAAGTTTCATTTCCTATGTATACATTTTTTTATTTTCTTTCCGCGATGCTCTATCATTTCAGATTTTATATCGCGAAGGTCGCGATTGCCCAATCATTTCGGCTATGTTTCGCGGTGCCAAATCATTTCGGCTAATTTTTCTTTTTACTCGCTGTTTTTTATTGCGAGTTGCCCAACCATTTCGGCTATTCTGTATGCATATATTTTACTTGCTGATTTCGTTGCAAGTTGCCCCATCATTTCGGCTATTTCATATGCATTTGTGGCTCGCTGACTTTTCGCCGCGAGTATGGGATTTGATACCGATTTAGGCATCAACATCGCTACAACTGGGATATTGCCAGGAGCGAATCATCATTTGGCTCTGTCGATGTCGAACAAAGGTGGCTTAGCGAACAGGGTTAGGATCCTGTCGACTAAGGCTTTTAACTTTATGAGCCGTAAGGGTCTCATGAAGGTATTCCTCCTTACGAGTTATGAGGATCTTGTAGGTGTGTTTTCTCCTTAAGAATCGTGAGGATTCCTAAGTGTGTGTTCTCTTATAAGTCGTAAGGATCTTACAAGAGTATTTTCTCCTTATAAGTCGAGAGGACTTACGAGTGTTGTTTTCTGTACGAGCATATCCCTAGTCACGGATAGGACTTTGTTAGGGAAATGTTTATTCGCGCCCGTGGATTGTATACAAGGGTCAATATTGAACCGCTTGTAGGGCAAAGTTGGAGGATGTGATGGCTTAAGAACAGGTTCAGATCCCTGTAGCTTAAGGCTTTTGAATCTTATGAGCCGTGAGGGTCTCATAAGAGGGTTCTCCTTACGAGTCATGAGGATCTCGCAAGTGTAATTTCTCCTTAGGAATCGTGGGGATCCCTAAGTGTGTTGCTCCCTTGTGAGTCGTAAGGATCTCACGCAGGTAGTTTCTCCTCACAAGGTTGACAGGACCTTGTGAGCGTCTTTTAAAGAGATTATGCCCTTTCGGGTTTTCACAAAACTCGCTGGTAGTCCTGCTGTTTTTACTCACAGAGCCCTTTCGGGTTTTCATCCGTGCCCATCTCGCTTGTGGACATACCGTTTTTTTAACACCACGTCAGCTGGAGACGGTGCGGGTCGGTAGTAGTTTAACGACGTTTCGGTCAACAGCCAGTTTTAGGACATAGTGGTCCATCGTTAGTTTAACGACGTTTCGGTCCGTCGTTGCCGCATTTGAGGTGAGTTTCTAGTTTACGGACTTTTCGGTCCAAGGGGCTTTCTCTATGAATGAGCACGATGCCCCCGGTATGTCCATCTTTTTAGGGGCGTGAGGCTGTGGCGGGTTCACCTTCCAGTTTTGGGACAATGTGAACTTACCTTGTTGGTATTGATCCTCAATCCAGCCTTTGAAGACGAAGCAATCTTCGATTGGATGGCTTACTGCTTGATGGTAAGGGCAGTAATTAGGATTCTTGACATCGCCTGGTTGCAACGGACGTTTTGGATCCGGCAGATTGATGAGTCTGTTGCATACTTCCAGCTCGAACAGTCTCCTCGTTTTATCCTGGGGAAACGTGTAAGGACATCCCAGTCTCTCCTCGAGGGATGGGCGTGGACGCACGTTGTTTTGTCGAACAACCGGCTTTAAGTTTCTCGGCTGTTGTTGAGTATTGGCGACGAAATTTGATTTTCCTTTCCCTTTTTCGTTTCGAGGCTCCGAGTTCGAATGAGATGGTCTATGACCCATCTGATCCATTTGGGCCAGCTTGTCAATCAAGGCCTGGAACGTGGTCGGCTTGAAGAACATCATGAATTGGGAAATAGTCGCCGGCGGATCAAGGGTTCCCACAAACATGCCTACTGCAGGAGCTTCTTCAATGCGCTGCTCGCATTTCAACCATAGATTCCGCCACCGTATTGCGTATTGGACCCAAGTTTCGCCTGGCTTCACCCTGGCATTGATCAATGCCGTGATTGGGGTGCGTTCGCTAGCACTTGCGAAACGATGGATGAATAGCAACTCCATCTCCTTAAATGTCTTGACGGAATCGTTGGGAATCTCTGAATACCATTCGAAGGCCGTTTCCGCCAAGCTGCCGATGAACTGACGAAGTAACAATTTGTCTTCACCTCCGGTATTGCCGCAAAGAGCCCTAAATTGAGAAACGTGCTGATGCGGATTTCCCGTCCCCTTATATACGTGGAATTTGGGGATCGTGTATCTCGGTGGGTACTTTATTTGGTCATACCAGCCTGGATAGGGTCGCCCATTTTTAACAATTTGGCCGGCCGCTTCATTCGCCTGGTGAGCTCGTATTTGCTGAGCAATGTAATCATCCAAGGCGGCCTCAGAGATGGTCTCCTCCTTGGCTGCTGAAAGAGCCGGAGGGCGGTTCGATGTCTCCCCTCTGTCGTCTTCAATGATGATCGGGGGGTCTTCAGCTGGAGGTTCTGGCTGTAACATCATCCCAGCCATGTCTTGGAACAAAAGAGCCATTCGTTTTATGTTGGCCGCCTGTTCGGCGGCCTCTTTTTCTTTCCTCTCGAGCATTCTTCGGAGGAAATCAGCATCGATTTCTTGTTCCTGATGCTGCTCTGAGGTCTCCGGATTGTCTTTCGGCCCAGTGAGTGCGGCCATTGCAGTTAGCATTTCCTGAAGTTTCTGCTGCTGCTGCTCCTGAGCCTTTGTTATCGATCGAGTAAGCGGTTGATGACCTGTGGAAGCACGACTTTCCTCTTTTCCGGAAGCCATATAAACGGTATGTATTACCATGCCCCCAGACTTGGGGCGTTTAGATTCAGCATCCTTGCGGGTCGCCGCGGTCACATAGGCTTTCTCCGGCCTCCTTCTCTTGTGGGCGGTTGAAGTTGAGGGAGCCATTGCAGCGGGCACCCAGACGGCTGTCGCCTTTTGTGGCTTGACAGGATGGTTCTTTTCTTGCCGAGCTTTAAGCTTCTTTGGCCGGCGAGAGTAGTCCTGGTTAATCACCGATTTCTGGACCTGTCGCCAGACTTTGTAAATTTTGGAAGAAAGCCGCTGAGGGGGCTGCTCCGGCTTCTTTTATGTAGTAATCTCCAGAGGTGGGGGAGATCTCTTCAGCACGGCAGTCGGAGAGTTCTTGCGGACCCTCCTAAGCGGTTCGAAGCTGTTCCCAGTTGGAACAGCAGCATTGATTTCCACCATGGGAGCTGGCGGAGTTAGTCCAGACAGGGAGTTGCCCCGAGCCTTCCTTACTCGGCGCCAGTGGCAACGTCGAGCGTGTTGAGCCGTTGGGATTGTCTCAGCTGTAAGGGTGACTTCCTCATGCCCCATGTGTCGGTAAAGGGTTGTCGCCGGTGTCAGCCTCTTAAAGACCGATATCCGTTGAGAAGCATTGTCCAATCTGTCAAAGACAGACCTCTGGGCAGGGGAAGCAGCTTTGAGGACTCTGCCTGGAGCGGGAGCCGGAATGGCCAGCCTTATGAAGACTGACTTCTTGGCAGGAGAAGTCTCTTTGACGACTTCACGAGCAGGAATGGCTATCCGTTTAGGGATAACCCCTTCAGGAATTGCGGGCTTCTTCATGGGCCCGTTGGAGCTTTGGCCCAGTCTGTCAAAGACTGAAGCATTGGAGCTGGACGAACCATTGAGAGGGGTCGCGGCAGTGGTAAGTCGATCAAAGACCAAGTTCTTTGGGGCTTCTTGCGACAACAGCGGGGCACTGAAGCTCATCTGTGGGATCATAGTCCCAAAGAACAGCCCAGTGGTGGCCTGAGTTACTTGCTCCACTGGAATCTTGAATAAGGAGGCCGCTTGGGGCCCATAGGTTACACCTCCAGATGAGGCGGAACGGGAGCTGCAGTTGCAGTTGGAGAAGTTGGAGGCCATTTCTTTTTCAGCACGAGAGAAAAAACCAAATCTTAGTACCTTGAACCCAAGGGCAACCATATCAAACCGCGATTCGTTCGTGAACACGACACACGTAGTGCGGAGTGGAAAGAGGAAGAGGTTCCACCGGGCGTGCCAGAATTTGTTCTCCGCCGAAAAGACGCGACCGGGACGTTGGGACGTCCGGGCCTGAATTTCGGGGGCAGATGCTAATTGGTGCTATCCGTCCACCTCTCCGAAGATGCCAAGTTGATTTATGACACCATGTATCGAAGGTTTAAACGGATGCGGCCGATGTAGCAGACTTCGTCAGATTCCCCCTCGTTGAGAGGTTTTTGATTGTGGGGACGCTCTTCCTTGCAGGCGCAAGCCCCTGCAGTTAATTACGCTACCGCATCGCGGTAACCACTTTCTCCTTCTCCAGATGATCACTTCGCGTCGTGGGTGTTTGTTTTGTTTTTGGTTACCCGTGGATTGTATACGGAAACTAATTTATGTTGTCGCCCGTAGGGCGTGGATTAGTCCAAATCCGTATTTTCTTAGATTTGGGTTATGGGGTTTAGGTTTAAGGACACGTTAGTCTCATTTGAGACTAAGATCAACTTAAACGTTTTTTAAAGATACATTAGTTTAATTTTAGACTAAGATCAACTTAACAGGATCGTTTAGATCCAACAAAAGAGCATTTAGGCTCTATTGTTTAGTTTAGGGACATTGCGGTCGATAATTAATTTAAGGACATTACGGTCCAATGTTAAGGACATCATAGTCCATGGGCTTAAGGACCCCACAGTCCGAGGTTAAGGACATCATAGTCCATAGGTTTAAGTACCCCAAAGTCCAAGGTTAAGGACATCATAGTCCATGGCTTTAAGGACCCCACAGTCCAGTTTAAATACGTCATAGTCTATGGAATGTATGGTTGTCGAGACCCGTCACCTCTCTGAAGACGTTGAAGGATTACAACGACAAATATCAGAGGAGTGAAGAGATGTACCCTTGAACCAATTTTGGTTGGGAGATCTATAGTCCAATTTGGGACTAAGATCTTTTAAAAAGATTTATGAGCATATAGGCTCATTTAATCTGAATGAGGGGTTTATAGCCAATTTGGGCTCGGCCCACTCAGTTAAAAATGTTAAACATTTGACAATGCTGAGCATTGATTTGAGCTTCTGACAATTTTTGTCTTTTATGGAATGTTGAGCATTCATCATAGCTCTAGGCTTTACTTATGGAACAATTTATGTTCTTTTAGCGCACACGTGCGGAGCACGTGGCGCTCCTGACGCTTTGCGCCAGTCAAAGAGCGCATAGCGCTTCTGCTGGGTAGCACACACGTGAGGAGCACATGGTGCGCTTGGCGCTGTGCACCAGATTTGGAGCACTAAGGCGGTTCTGCTGAGTAGCGCACACAAGAGGAGCACGTGGCGCGCTTGGCGCTGAGCGCCAGTCAATGAGCACAAAGCGCTTCTGGTGATGTAGCGCACACGAGAAGAGCACGTGGCGCGCTTGGCACTGAGTGCCAGTCCAAAGAGCGGAAAGCGCTTCTGTTCCAGTAGCGCACATGTGGGAAGCACGTGGCGCGTTTGGCGCTTTGCGCCAGTCAAAAGAGCGCAGAGCGCTTCTGCTGGGTAGCGGACACGTGGTGCGCTTGGCGCTGAGTGCCAGACCATGAGCGCAGAAGCGCTAGTTTATGAGCGCAGAAGCGCTATTTGTCCAATGGCGCACACGTGAGGAGCACGTGGTGCGCTCGGCGTTGAGCGTCAGATCAGGAGCGCTGAGATGCTTCTTTTAAGTAGCGCACACGTGAGAAGCACGTGGCACGCTTGGCGTTGAGCGCCAGTTCAAAGAGCGCAATACGCTTCTGTTCAAGTAGCGCACACGTGGGAAGCACGTGGCGCGCTTGGCGTTGAGCGCCAGTTCAAAGAGCGCAATGCGCTTCTGTTCAAGTTTGGAGCGCCAAGGCTCTGCAGTGCTTTGCGCTAGATTTGGAACGCTGAGGCGCTCTTTAGGCAGCTTTGCGCCCTGAGAATTAAATTCTTTCTATAAGAGATTTTGTCTTATAGATTTAAGAACAAAGTTCTTATTTTTTTTATAGGAGATATTTCAATCTCTTATATTTTTGATGAAAGGCTCTGCCTTTATGGATCTATGATCCTAAGAGAATTGAATTATCCCCCCCCTTTTATATTGAAATATTATGATCTCTGAAAGACAATTTTTCTTATAGATCTATAATCTGAAGAAAATTAAATTATTCCCCTTATTTTTATGATGAGATACTTTGATCTCTTTGTGAAAAGACTTTGGTCTTATAGATCTATGTTCTTAGAAAAAGAAGTAAATTCTTCTTTTTATATGAGACGACTTCGTCTTTCTGTTCTTTTTACCTTGAAGAAAATCTTATTCTTCTGAGAGCTTGCTCTTTGTCTTTGAATTTCTCAAAATTTATGGGAGGGTTCCTCTGTATGTTTCTCTATTTTTTGTTTCTTTTCCTTTTTTTTCGAAAAGAAGGATCATTGGTCATTGGGACCCACCACCTCTCCGACGACACTGAGAGATTACAGCGCCATATATCGAAGGTGTGGAGGGATTTACCCTTTGAACCATGTCCCACTCATTAGGGGGAAAGAACAGGCTGGAGCTTAAGCTTCACGCTGCTGAAAAAGGCTTCTTTGCGTTCGCGCACGTGCGTCGCACGTGTTGGGCGCACATGTTTGCACGTAGCGCATATGAAGCTTGCACATATGCGCATTATGGGGGGGAGAAAGCTCCTATGGAGAAATAATCTCCTTTGAGTATTATGGAATACTCCTACGTGCGTTGCACGTGTTTGGCTCACGTGCGTTGCACGTGGCGCGCATGTGGCCGGCGCACGTGCATTGTACGTGGCGCTTGCACATATGCGTATTATGGGGGGAGCAAGCTCCTATGGAGAAATAATCTCCTTTGAGTATTATGGAATACTCCCACGTGTGTTGCACGTGTTTGGCTCACGTGCGTTGCACGTGGCGCGCATATGGCCGGCGCATGTGCATTGCACATGGCGCACATGGCACTTGCGCATATGCGCATTATGGGGGGGGCAAGCTCCTATGGAGAAATAATCTCCTTTGAGTATTATGGAATACCCCTCCTTTCCTAAAAGGTATCCCCTCTTATTTATATGGGAGTGGTAGAGAAGGGATCTCTCTTTTTTCCGATGTGGGACTAAAAATGCATCCCCCGTGTAGTAGAGCATTACTTTAGATTACACGTGCGTGGCATATTTGCTCATAACTTTTGATCCCGGATGAATTATGAGGCCCATAATATATCAAATCGAAAGATATTTCGAGACACTTTCAATACCATCAAAATTTAGTTATTTATCATTCGGGGGTTTGTCAAAATACAGCCCGGAAAATACTGCTTCGCATTTTCTTCCTTAGATTACACGTGCATAGCATATTTGCTCATAACTTTTGATCCCGGATGAATTATGAGGCCCCTAATATATCAAATCGAAGGCTTTTTCGAGACGCTTTCGATACCATCAAAATTTAGCCGTTTCTCATTCGGAAGTTTGTCAAAATACAGCCCGGAAAATACCGGTTCACATTTTCTTAAGTGTATCGCTGCCATTTGATACCTTGGGCTCTTTTGCGCAGAAATTTTTTTGGCGGGAACAGTAGTCATGGTATGCAGCAATGGCAAGTAGGATGCGGATGGACTTAAGCATAGCCACTGGAGAAAATGTTATATCATAATCTACACCTGGTCGTTGACGAAAACCTTTTGCTACAAGTCTAGCTTTGAAAGTCTTAACTTTACCATCTACACCAATCACCTTCTCAAGATCCACTTGCTCCCAATGGGTTTCACCCCTTCAGGAGCAACTTCCAAAGTCCATACTTTGTTGGTGTACATGGATTCCATCTCAGATCTTATTGCATCCAGCCATTTCATAGAGTCCCCCACTCGTGATGGCCCGCTCGAAACTAGTTAGGTCATCATCTTCCATGATGCAATCCTCGCTCCCACTATCAATGAGAAAACCGTGGTATCTCTCAGACGGATAAGGAACCCTACTAGATCTGCGGAGTGGCTGAGGTTCATCGGGGCCTATTGAATCCTCTGGTTCTACCAAATCATTAGCTGTAGTTTGTACAGCTAGAACTTCTTCCAGTTCTACCCCATTACCACTAATTTCTTTTACAAGAAATTCCTTTTCTAAAAAGGTGGCATTCCGAGAAACAAACACATTTTGTTTCTCAGTGTGGTAGAAGATATACCATTGCGAATGCTTGGGATATCCTACAAACTTGTACAAAACTGACATTGCCTCGAGCTTGTCCGGATTTTGCTTTTTAACATAGGCCGGACAACCTCATATCTTAACTCGTTTAAGAGATGGTCTCTTCCCATTCCATATCTCATATGGAGTGGTAGGTACTGATTTGGTTGGAACTCTATTCAATAGCTATGCGGCTGTCTCAAGCGCATAACCCTAAAAGGAAATAGGCAACTCAGCAGTACTCATCATAGAGCGCACTATATCTAATAGGGTGCGGTTCCTCCGCTCCGATACAACGTTGTGCTGTGGTGTATACGGAGGAGTAAGCTGAGAGAGAATCCCATTCTCTTTTAATCTAGGAACTCTTTGCTTAAGTATTCTCCTCCCCAATCAGATCGAAGGATTTAATACTTTTACCCGTTTGGTTCTTTACTTCGCGCTTATATTCTTTGAATTTCTCAAAAGCTTCAGACTTGTGTTTCAACAGGAACACATGTCCGAATCAGAGATCATCGGTGAACATGATAAAGTAAAAAGAACCATTCCTGGCATGTGTAGACATGGGACCACATACATCACTATGTATCAGTCCCAAGAGTTCAGTAGCTCTTTCTCCGTGTCCAGTAAACGGAGTTTTGGTCATTTTGCCTTTGAGACATGACTGGAAAGTTTCATAAGATGTAAATTCAAACTGATTCAAATATCCATCTTTATGTAACTTATTTAGTCGTGTCGCATTGATATGACCTAGTCTACAATGCCACAAGAAGGATTCGTTCATTTCTGAACTTTTCCTCTTGTGTGTGTTCTGTACGTTAAGAACTATATTTTGATTCAGAACGTATAAACCGTTACATAACGTACCAAACCCAATCAACACTTGATTTAGGAAAATTTTCATAACATTTTTCTCTACTACAAAGTTATATTCTTCTTTATCTAATAAAGAAATTGATATTAAATTGCACATCATAGATGGTACGTAATAACAGTCATTCAAGATCAATGTATTCCCATTTGGTAATATAAGGTGATATTCACCAACTGCTTTGGCTGCAACATTTGCACAATTCCCTACTTTCAGAGAATGATCACCTTTTTCCCGTTCTCAACCTCTCTTAAAGCCCCTGTAACATATTACATATATGGGATCCTGATCCGGTATCTAATACCCAGGACGTAGAGTGTACTGAGAAACAGTTCTCGGTAACGAACACACCCGAAGAACATGCATCAACATGCTCATTCCTCGTTCGGGTCACATGGGAATCCGGATATTCCCCTATTTCCTGCTCAGACTTATAACAATTATAAGATAGAGTGGAACAAACATTCCCCAGCTCAGCATAAAAAGCGGGTTCGGTCAATACATCCATATTATTATCTTGATTAAGGCGTATCTTGGTCGCTACCAGGAGAGAGAGAGAGAGAGAAGAAAACACTGCGTGTGCTCTTGTAAGATTAGATTGGTTATTGTTTTATCTAATCAGGATGGCTCCCACTGTTTTTATCAAATTTTCCTTCAAACTCTAAAAGGTAAGACTAGCCGGGATTAATTACACCCTACAAGTTCTCTAACCGGTCAGCCAGGCCAGTGTCGGTACTTTGAGGGAGGTTCCCCGTGCTTTCGCACGGACCTAATTAAAATAAACCTCATTTTCCCAGAGGCATAACCCCGTTGACACCTTTCTAGACACCTACTTGATCGGCTAATTGAAAAGTGCAAAACTCTCCCAGGAGTAACTCTTACTCGCAGTGGGTATCGGGATCCAACTATCTCATAGAAGGGTATGCAATCTCATTACAAATTTTAACACTTGAAATTCCCAATAATTCTTTTGCCCCAAGCGATTTATGACCTTGACAAGGTCAACAAATCATAAACCGCAAGTCAAGTTCAACCCGTTCATTTCGTGGTTGAATTAAACCCACCCGCACGACCCTTGACAAGGTCAACAAGGTCGTACGACTACCCTAATCCAATCGCATCACATGCTTGCAGATAAGCACTAATCAGCTACCGTACACTACACCTTGACAAGGTCAACAAACGCAGCACGAATACTAAATAGTCCTTATCTGAAATGACGGAGGGCTACGACAGGTTTTTAAGAAACATTTTGCGTAATGAACTTGATATCGTTGTAGAATATGGTGATTTGAAAATGTGTGGTTTAAGCTCCGCTTTTAAAATCTAGTTTTTAAAAATAAACCGAGTGGGTGTAGCATATGCTAGCTTTTGCTAAAGAGGTCATTCCCGGTGAAGGGATCTCGGCTCTTTCCTCATCGAATGAGGTGCTGGATATTCATCAAGAAATACCGCTATGCAAAGCAAGAACTAGAGCTACCTTTTTGAAAATTTGATTCCAAAACATCATTAGGTTTCTTTCCTTTTCATTAATCTCATTAATGAAATCCCATCATTTATGCTTCCCAAGCATCACAGATAAAGAAACGAAAATACAACGCTTATGCCATCCGCATTCGCCACGGGGTCCCGTCATGCACCGTTAGATTAGTTAACTAACGGCAGAGCGGGGGTAGGACTAGCGTGGATGCAAAACATAAGCAACGTTTATTATATATCATATATATAATACAAAGCATTCGTCTCACGCAGTTATATGATCTCATCACAGAACATTGCAGCAGAAGTCAACATAAGAAATATTGGATATACTAGGAGGTCCGTGTTTTAAATTAAGCCAGTAAAAAACACGGATTCCACGTTCATGATAAATAGCCAAACCCACATCCCGAGACCCCTACGAGAGCGGCTAGCAACCCTACCAATTCTAGAGTTAGGAGACCCAGTCTCAACTCCTCGAGATGGTCTCCCACTGGACTCTAGAACCCAGTTACTTGTGCTCCTCGTCTTGGGTCTATCCTAATGCGGAAAAGTAAATAATATACATCAATGGTGACATCATCCTCAACCCGGAAGTGTCCCAATAAAAGAATATTACATAAAAAAAATTTACATGAATGAAAATGGAAAACTCTCATCTCACGCAAAAACCCCCGGCTATTTCTTAGGCTCCACTAGGCGAAAGGAACGAGCTTGCTTAAGGATCTTCAAGGCCGAAGATGATCTACGTCGAAGAATCTCTAACTCAAGCTATTTCTTCACTAATTGAGAAATTAGTGAAGCAAACAACCTATACTAAATGGCTAGTTTGGTATAGATTGATGAAGTAGGAATTTTGCTCACTTTAGAATTATTTTTCTCTATTTCTTTTTCACCTCACTCAAAAGCTAGAGAGCAAAGAAGGAGATGAAGAAGATGAACTAAAGTGAACCCTTGGGTTAAAAAATATCTCATAGATATTTGTATAGATTTAACCATGGCTAAAGATAATGGTTGGGTTAATAAATATCTAGAGTAAAACAAAATTAGTGGACTAAGTCAAGCTTTCTACAAGCATCCTAAACCATGCCAATTTCCACCTAATTTTGATTTATCCTTAATTAAATCCCCAAATTATCTTTAGTTTGGTATAAGTCTCATACACCCATGTCCAATGTATCATCAAGCATGACACAAAAATAAATACATTAATATATATCACATATATATTTATATGTATTTAGAGAAGAGAAATTATTAAGTGAGCTAATATTAGTTAATATATATTAATATATCAAATATATAATTATATATTAAATTATTAAATCAACACTTGATTTAATAATCCGGTTATATCGCATACAACCGACTAATATCATTTATATGTATATCAAATATACATACAATAAATTATTGAATCAACACTTGATTCAATAATCCGATTATATCACATATAACCTATATCGCGAGAGTAGAATGATGTATCACATACACGTATTAATCTCAGTCCCGCACAAATCACATATGTGTCCTATTTCGTTTCACTTGAGCCAGGAAACCTCTATGTAGGACTCTAAAAACTCGTCAATACGTCAGCAGTAGGTGTGATCATATCAGTCACCCACAAGCCGTCAGCAATACTAGCTGGACGTAACGGCTACCCAAGTATTGAGCGATCAGAAGATCAACAAGCAAGCTTGTCCATACTCCCGTGAATCCAGTAAGTAACACTACCGTACAGTCTGGTCTCTTCGTCTGATATATCGCATATCGAGTCTGGGGGTGGTAAACGTCAGACCCCAATAACTTGATAAGTCATGCCGATGTGAGGCTCATAACGGTCGAGAAACTACTGATAATACTTACCAGTAAATCTCAGCATCATCCCTGGCCAGGAACTTCCTGTTATAGCCAATCGAGCATAGCACAACATCAACCCCCAATACCGGGAGAGACGAAACCCCTCTTATCGCTCTTTAACTCCATATGACTTGGGACTGTACCCAAAATCCACCTGTTTGCACGCTCACTTGAGCATGGTAGGGAGGAAATCAAAGAACAGTGGGAATCATACAAGAGTCTATGACGATCTCGGTTTTACAGACCAACCTGTACCAGTATCACCAGAGAACTGCTATCTGACGATAGGTATAATACCATCTAGGAGTTCTCGGCGTGTCCTGTTCGGTGTACACATTCTCCAATGAGCACCTATGTACAATCTTTGATGTCAAACACCAATGGTTGTGGGATCAACCATCGCCCCATACAGGGTCAAGAAACATACATACTAGTTTACTCTGGAATATCGATGCCCCATTTCGATACTCTCTCGACTAAGAACAATTAAAGTATGTACTTATGGACTACCTTGGCCCCACTAGTATGATCTCCATCATAGTCCTGGTAGTCAAGTCCACATGCTAAGGGCTTTATCAACATGTAACAGAGAGACAGTATAAAGATACAAGCGTATATGTTAAGATAAAGAGCAACCAGATAGCATATTATCATGTCGAGCAAGAAAGTCCTCTCTATATATGTCCAAGCATCCACTATAATATACAATCATGTACAATAATGGCCTCTAAGGCATACATATAACTATCACTTTCTGTGATTGATCTTCGCCGGAGTGCGTCGTATATTTACTGCTTTATTTCGTGGTTGTGATTCCACCAATTGGCGAAGAGCTAGCTCCCGCTTGGGGATGCCTATATATTGCATGTGTGGTTTTGGATTAAAATATACAAGGGTGGTACTGTCCAAATTTTTAAAAGGATGAAAAATGTTTTCAACTAGTATATATTTCTCTTGCATTTTCATATATCATTATTTATGCAATTAAAGAAAAACTTGATTTCATTATACCTTTATTTCAAACTGCACCTCTACTATTTTCCGCAAAAAGTTTTAGATTTCTGGGCTTTGGTTTACTTGAATTACGTTACGCCTTTAGACGTTGCGTGATTTAAGTGCCGGACACGTGCCAAATTCTGGGCCGTGACAGATACGGCGAGTGTCCTCATTGCTCGGAGTCGAGCCAATGGAGACGACCATGATCTGTTCTACCGTCAACTCTCCGGTGGAAGGTTAGTCTACTTGCTCCTTATCTGCTTGACATTTGTATCGCATGTACTTTGCTAGGTGACCGGAGCGGATCAGTTCCTAGATATAATCGCGCAGCTATTTTCAGTTGTCGATCGGGTGTCCATGCGACCAATGAAAGGCATAGTGGGCCGTGGAGTCGCTTTCCCGGTCTTTATATCATCGGCAGGAGCTTGAAGAATCTCTTGCTCTTT
The DNA here is from genome assembly GCA_030015575.1 of Agapanthus africanus. Lineage (NCBI taxonomy): Eukaryota > Viridiplantae > Streptophyta > Magnoliopsida > Asparagales > Amaryllidaceae > Agapanthus > Agapanthus africanus. The sequence goes on along the minus strand of CM057337.1, from coordinate 1,008,850,929 downwards.
ACCTCCTCTAGCAGCTCGGCCTCAGACATATTCATGGGAGTGTACTCATGAAACCTCGGAGAATAGGGTTTCAGACGGACGACCTTCCTCTTCTCTTCTCGGTTCCGTTTCTTTCGGTTCGTCCGGTTTCCACGGGGAAGGTTAGCGTTCACCTCAGACTCAAGTTGGATTTCTCATTTGGTCCAGACTTTTATCTCGGCCATGGTCTTAGGTTACGCTAATGCAAAAGAGCGGAGCCACTCTTTGCGCCTAAGACCGGACCTCAAGGCGGTGATAACCGTCTCATCCCGGTACTCGGGTACTTTCAGGAGAGCATTGTAGAACCGGGTGATATAGCCCTTGAAAGATTCCTTGTACTCACTATTGATGGTGAAAAGGTAGTCGACCGATCTCTTTTGTCGTCATTTGAAGACGAAGTGGCTAAGGAACTGAGTAGCCAGCTTATCGAAAGTTGAGATCGAGTGCGAAGTCAGACCGCGAAACCAGTCTCGCCCGGCCCGGATGAGAGTGGTGGGAAGGCTCGGCACTGAGCCGCATCCAAGTTACCTTGAAAGGTCATACCCACGATGAACGCGTCCAAGTGGTCTTTCGGGTCAGAATTCCTGTCAAAGAGAGCCAGTTTGGGCAGTTTGTTCCGAGAGGACACCTCTCCCTCAGCAATTGCTCAGTGAAGGGCTTCATGAAAGAGTCCGCGAAGTATTTTGCCGATGTGCCGGGCGAACAGGTGGTGAGCCACATGTCCTCGATCTTCTTCTCGAGGACCTCGATTCGCTGCTGGTACCCTGATGATTCTCAGTAATCGGAGTGCCTGTTGTCCCTTCTATGGGCTTGGGCGATGGAGCGGCTCCGCTCTATCACGTTCCTCAGATTTTCGGGACAAACCCTCTGTGGCTCTCCTCGACATATGCCCTGGGCACGACCCCGATGATTATGGTGACGTCAGTCTTCTCTGGAATCAGGAGACCTGACCGACGTCGCCTCGGAAAGCGAGGGAACACGGCGAGCATTGAAGCGACCGTTCGGTTGGTCTTGAGATCTCGGCATTGGACTGTCCGGCACCCAACGAGTCATAAAATCATTTCTCGTATGGGGGTCGCGATTTCCGGAATCGGCACGCCGATGTTCCATGGAGTCGTGGTTGGCACGAGCGAGCCCGAGTACCTGAACGCGTCCTTCAACCGCCTCATGCACGCCGCCGCTCTGGGGAGCAGGGGCGGCGGTTTGCCGGGCGTAGACAACAGTTTGGACACGAGCGAGCACGTTTGCCATCCCTGTCAGTCTGTTGATCTGTACCGATAAGGCTTCGACAATGTTGGGAGGAGGAGTGGAACCACCCTCGCCTCCGTTGTGGAGGATGGAATGGCTCATGCTAGGGTCTTCATTGTGATGATCACTAGCCATCGTATCGAAGGTGGAAGATCAACTTATTGGGGCGAAAAACGGTGTTTCCCACAGACGGTGCCTACTGATGGAGATCGAAATCTCCCTCAAATTCTGTCCTCTGTCGATCTTGTGGCCAGCGGGGCTGAACGGTGGAGATTTGTTGTGGAAGGTTGAGCGTGTGGATCTTAATGGGTTTTTGATTGTTGTTGACGCCGAGCTACCTGCAAAGGAACCCCCGGGGTGGGAAACCACCGTAGGACCTTCAGACGATCAAGTAAGTAACGAGGAATAATTGTGTATAATAGATGTAACGACTCTGAAATCACTGTAAAAAAATTTTCTTTTCAATGTACAGAAAAGAGTATAGCAGCCTGAGTTTGAGTTATAAGTTACTTTTGCTAAATAAAAGCAAGAAACAACTTGTAGCTCACTGGTAATGCCTCTACACTACTGTGACATAGCCCCTGTGTTCGATCCCCATCAGACACATTATTTTTTTCTGATTTTTCTTTTTTAACTTTTGGAAGCCCAAAAGGTTGCACGTGCAATATACAGAAAAATGAAAAGTCAAAAAAATCAAATATATGGAAATGGAGTAAACACTAAAAAGTACATGTGGCACCAATCCAGAGACCCAACCCTAACAAATGACCGGCGGATCTTTCTTCTGGGCCAGTACAGGCGATTCGATGGTGACGAAATGTCCCCGGGCTTTGCACACTAACCCCTTCAACTACCCCTAACCCCTCTGCACTGTTTGATTTCCTTGCAATCAAACAGTGGCCTTTCATTTCATAATTTATCACAATTTTAATACTTTTTAATCCACATTTTCAATTCCAAAACCCTAATTCTCCACTACAAATACCACCCCACACTTTGGCTCCATATCATTCTCAAAAATTTCCTAAGTACAAGTGGAGTAAAGAGAATTTAGCAAGCAAGAAACTTCCGGCGAAGATCGAAGCTAATTCCGACGCTTCCGCAACACCCCAAAGCTTTCCTAATCTTCCTTCCTCTCTTCTTAGCATAATCAAACGGTAAGTCCCTCTCAATCTCTTTTCCTCTTCATTGAAATTTCATTTCAAAACTCGTATCGGTAAATGGAGTTAATACCGATATCATTTTTTCTAAACCCTAGAAACTTCTTATTTTCATTCTTTGATCAACCAAGCTTTTACTCTATACTTATAACCTTAAACCCTAATATTTAGAATCAAATTTTCATCAAAATTCTCATGTGAAATAACAATAGTAACACTTTTTCATTTAAATACCATGAACTTTAAATATCATCTTTTATTGTTTTGTTAAAACAATACCTTTAGAAAAACTTCACGGGGTAATGACCTACCCCACACGTACACATAGTTCCATAGCACGATACCTCTTTTGTGTGAATTTTTTTTACGAAGAAATTATTGCAAGAAAATACCACTTACTATAAAAACCGGAATTCTTTTAAATGGAGTTTTAAATTCCTTTGCGATTATATCTCTACAACTCTCTTTAGGGGACCCGCTATTGGATGGTGAGGATTATCGCACATTCTTGGGCTAGTAGAGCGAGATGCCGACCTCCTCACGGAGCATTTGGCCTCGAAAGGTTTTAAATACGGTTTTTAAGAAAAACGAATTTTTCTAATTAAATAAAATTAAATTTTAATAATTATATAAAAAAATTACAAATACTTGTTTTCAAAATATAATAAACTTATTTTTTCTAAAAATGAAAGATTAACAAGTTTCAATAAAATACCATCAAATTACCAAAAGACAACTCTTTTCAATAAAATACCATGAACTTTCCAAGCTAAGCAATTATCACTAAAATACTTTAAATCCTTAAAACCCATGCTGATGAAAACCCTAATAATATAAATAACCTTTAGAGGTTTATTTTTAACTATATTATAATATTTTTTCATAAAACCCCTCGAGTTATATAAAAACAATATTTAAGGACTTTAGTAAATATATGTTTAAGCGGGATCAATTCTCTTGAGCCCCAGGGAGCCGGAGAAAGTGAGTGCTTGCCTATTTAAGATAGAAAACCTAACGGAGTTATCAATGGTAATTGTCTTGGAAAAAAACACAAATCCTGCCGTCCATGTGCAGCAGTTATCAATAACTCCCGAATCTAATTCAAGATCTAAATCAGTTTACAAGTGTCTGACTCAGCCTGAGCCCAATTCAAATCTGAATCCAATTCAAACCTGAATCCAATATTAAACATGAATACTTGAACATGAACATGAACACTCTAAACATCAATCTCAAACATATAAATTTGACTTGACCAAACCCTGGTTATAAATTGACATGAACCTAATATGAATACCAGAACACAATGGTTGCTATTTAAACTGACTTGACTTGAACCATGAATACAAATTGACATGAATATAAGAATACTTGCCACGAATACATGATATTGGCATGAACTCAATCATGCAACTTGATGTATTCATGGATTCGAACAAAGCTGGTAATCTTAATTGTAACGTAGAATACAAGTGGTGTTGGGGTAGTTCTTGTATGAATCCAACAGAATCTCAGGAGTCCTCTTAGATCATGAATTCATGTCTACTGAAACAAGTAAGCTATCATGAGGGCTCGTATTTCCTTGCTCATGGATTATAGCCTGTTGAGTTTGGAATACTTCAACACTAGGTTGAAGTCCCGTTACTAACACTTGATTCGGGCCCGTGGTTTCTTACCCCTGAATTATAGCCTGTTGGGTTCGAGAACACTTTTGAGATTGGTTGATATTCACCCTTGAATTCACGTTAGTTACGTTTACCTTTTAGAGACCTTTTAGGACACTTACAATCTCTTCATGTTCACTATACCCACACTCCACGGCCATGTTATACTTGTTTTCCATGTTAATATAATTGACATACACATTACCATGCACGCTACTATACTCATTTACATATTTATGATTTATATCCATGATATACTATATATCACATTACACCTTGCATTTCATTTATATACATCACACCCATTTCTTAGGGACTTACCGAGCGAAAGTTCGCTGACGGGCATTCCACCCATCTTTGTTTCTTGGAATGTTCGTCAGATACTGTGGAGACTGAGGAGGTGGATATTACAGAGGAGGAGCGATCAAAGCGCAACTCAGGACTAGACTAGTTTTTTTTTTATGTATGCCACCTGTTTAGGCATCTCACTTCTTGTATTGTATTTACTTTCAGTTGAACTCATGTATTGTAAATGAATCAAGTTGAATGTAAATAAAGTTGTTGAATTTTAAATCTCATGTTAATTTTCTTGTCATTTTTCTATTGATTCTTGTACGCTTAGCGTATTTATTCCAGGAAATGACCTTCTCCAAATAAGTACGTCGCGGGCCTCGTCACGTGTCGTTTCCGTCTACCGGGAAGCGGGGCGTGTCAGTAGTGGCGTATTGGATTGAGTTCCAGTTATCTGAATCATCTGGAGGAGAGATTTATATAGGAGTCGCATTGGAGAAAGCCGATGCGAGATTCTCGCCATCAGTTACACCCCCACGTCACATTCGCTTGATGGCGGGATACGCCCATTAATGGCGAGATACGCAAGCGTGAGATGCGGGACATGGAGCGGCGGAGATCTTGTCGTTGCAAGATACATAGAGCCGTTGCAGGGGTGCTCGAACTCCGTGCTCCTGGCCAAACAGAGACGTTGAGAAATCTCAGTTATAAGATAGCTCAGAGACGAGTAAAGATAGCTGAGGAATCTCTGCTATAGGATAGCTCAGAGACGATCTAGGGATCCGATGAAGCTCAACTCTATGATTGCTCGGAGATGAACGATGGCTGGTGGTTAGGCGAAGAGAGAACATACTCAGGGTCCAAAAGGTCGGGAGCAATCTTGGGAGCTAGGCGCCGAGGAATGTCCCCAATGCATCATACATATTCCAGCTCCATAGCCCCCAGAAATATAATGAAATTACGTGGACGACACGTTATCTGCTACGTGCCGTGATATGGGAATTTCCCACGTATGAGTATCATCAACATTCTTTAAAGTCTTTTGAGCATTTGGGTTTGTTTAAATATGCAATAATACGATACTACTCTGTCTTTCTCTCTCCACTCAAAATCATTTAGGTTTTTTGTTTTCATTTCCCATGTTCGGTTTGAAACGCCTTTAGATGGATTTGGAAATGAAGTTGTCAAGACAGTGCCAAATTCTTGCAATATTTGTTGCATCCAAAATAGTTGTAAGAAACATTAGAGCGTGTCCATGACTATTATTAGAGACGATACCATATAAGCAATTTTGCAACATATGTTGCATTTCCTATTGTATTTTAGTCACCAAACACAAAACAATTGTTTCGATTTGTAAATCCAACAACAAAAGTTTGAAATCACCCACAAAATATTGAGTGTTTTTATTTTACAACAAATGTTGTATTTAACATTTGCTGCATGTAACAAATGTTTCACTTTTATCTTGTTGCAAACCAAACACCGTCTAAATGTAAACCAACCATTTCAAATAATTCTTTTTCCGTTAACTCTTTTTAGTAAACAATTAAAAAAATGGATGAAATGATATATATGGTGAATTGATTTTTTTTTCTTTACCGCCATCTATACAGTCTCCCTATATCACCATGTGGAGATGATGAAGATTTGTATCCCACTATCCTATTTGGAGCTGAAGTTAAAATTTTGATTTCAGGGTTTCAAAGACTAACTTAGTCTTTTGAGGTTTTAATCCAGAACTCATAGATTCGTCTTACATAAACATACATATCATAAGAGATTATTTTCTACGCAGGCAGTATACATCTGGATAAGAAATAGAAGTGTGGAGCCTAAAAGCAGCCCAAGGCTGCACGGAACTCTTCCACCCCTTATCTCCCTCTGCTGGCGTGTATTATACCCGGCATAGATAAATGCAAACCAATTGGGCTTAGCTTTGTTGGTACCAATTTTCTCTCTGATGATGCTCTATATTGGCGATCTCAAAGATCAGAAAGCGTGGCAGATGACGTGTCCCAGAACTCAGAAGAAAGGGTCCACAGGGGCCGACCAGGCCACCCCTGCACCCGACCTGCAAGCACAAACTGGCTCTCCTCAGGACCCCTGCAAATTGGCCTCCTCGGCCTCTCAGCTCTCCCCGAGCTGCCACAGGACCAAGACTCCTCGGCCCTCCTGCTGGGTCCCGAGCTCCCCTGCCGACGCCACCTTCATCGGTCCCTCCGACCGACCAACTCCACCACTCACTGGCGTAACCGCCGCTCCGCAAATCTCGCCATGTGCAGATTCTCCGCCAGCAACATCTCACGTTCCACGCCATCACGATCCCCATTAACGGGTGATCCGCTCTTTACGCGGGCGTGACGTCGGGAGAATAACTGCCGGCGAGATTCTTGCGCCTGCTGCTGCGCGCCGCCGCTACTATATAAACCCCCATCATAGAGGGGTCAAGTAAGCTTTTTTCATCCCACTTAACCGTTACTCTGCTCGGATCTTGTGCTAACTTGATCGTCGAAGGGTCTCGGTGGTACCAAACCACCCCGGGACTTCTTTGCAGGTACTCAGCGTAGACTCCTCAAAACAACCAATCTCCTCAAAACCCTTTGAGACCCACATGCAACAGGAGATCACCTTCAAGATCCACCGGGAGATCGACGGAAGACAACATCTGACGGAGACCCGAAAAGGACCTCCATCAGTTGGCGCCGTCTGTGGGAAACTAAACTCCACAAAAAATAAAGTTGGCCTTCTGATCTCCATCCACATGGCAAGCGATCACCCTGAAGATACAGGTACCAGCCGCCGCCTCCCCCTCACCGGAGGCACGGGTGAAACCCCCCCCCCCCGACGACCATCGTCAACGCCCTCACCAGCCGAATAGATCGGCTACAGTCCCTCGTGGAGGCGCTCGTCCGCGTCTAAACGGCCAGGCCAGGGCCCCAGATCGCCGCTCCTCCGCCTCCAGAAGGCTCTGCCCTCGTCGGCACGGCTGACCACCGGCAGGCTATGACCCTTGGCCACAGATATCACGGGCCGATACTCCCTGAGGCCCGCTGGGCGCTCCACAGATCCACACCAAGATCCGCCGCCCGAGCGCCTCACCTCGAGCCTCCTCGCGACCCTTACCCCCCTGAGAAGATGTCGGTCACCTCGCTTATCCCCAGGCATGATCGACACCCCCTCCCTCGATGGGGTCGCACAGAAGGGGTTCGCCACGAAGGCTCGAGGGTCGTCTCGCCCGGGGATCTGAGGAACCTCATCGAGAGGAACCGGGGCCGCGTCCAGACGAAGATCTCCCACAGCAGAGGCCAGGGATCACAAGGCACCGAATCCTCAGGGTACCACGGCCGACTCGACGCCCTCGAAAAGAATATCGAGGACATGCACCGAGGAGGCCACCTCTCGGGCGACGGGGCTAAGTACGCCGCCGACTCACTCACCAAGCCGTTTACCGAGGAACTGCTCGCTGTCCACGTCTCCTCGCGCAACAAGCCCCCAAAGTTCTCTCTGTTCGACGGGAAAACCGACCTGAAAGACCATTTAGATGCTTTTACCGCGGGGATGAGCTTCCTGGACCATTCCGATGCCGCCCAGTGTAGGGCCTTCCCAGCCACCCTCATCCACTCTGGTCGGGACTGGTTCCGAGGACTTGAGCCTCGCTCGATCTCGACTTTTGATGAGCTGGCTACTCAGTTCCTCGGCCACTTCATCGGGAACCGTCGGCAGAAGCGCACAGTCGACTACCTCTTCACAATTAAGAGCGGGGACAAGGAGACGTTCAAAGCTTACGTCACCCGCTTCTACAACGCCCTCCTCTAGGTCCCCGAGCACCGGGACGAGACCGTCATCACGGCCCTCAGATATGGTCTTAGGCATAAGAAGTGGTTGCGCTCCTTCGCATTGGCGCAGCCTAAAACCATGGCCGAGGTCAAGGCGTAGACCGAGCGCGAGGTCCAGCTGGAGTCCGAGGTGAACGCGAACCTCCCTCGAGCAGAATGGTCCGACCAGAAGAAGAGGGCTCGGGAAGAGAGGCCGGAGCGTCAGCAACCCTACCACCCGAAGTTCCAGGAGTACACCCCGCTCAACGTCTCCCTCGCAGTGTTACTAGAGGAAGCCCAGGGCGAGGGGTTCTTCAAGTTCCCTCCAATCCCGCGTCAGGACTCGAAGCGAACCCGGGGCCCCTACTGCGCCTTCCACCGGACGCTGGGCCACGCCACGGAGGATTGTAAGCAACTCCGGGACTACATCGAGGAGCTCATCCGATCGGGGCACCTCGCCGCCTACTTGAGGGACAAACGACATGCCGACCGCGAGCAAGAGCAGCGTCCCCCTCCCGCCGAGCTGACCATCGGCCAGATCATGCTCATGTCGGCAGATGACCAGTCCGGCACCTAGGGAGCCCCGTACCCGGTGCCGAGCACGGAGACCAACAAGCCTCCGGGGAGCTCGGGCCACGCTAATAAGGTCATCTATTAGCATGTAATTTTTTTAGGGCAATGCAAACTCTTCCTAGGGTCTGTTTTTAATTTAATAAAGATCAATGGAACATTGCGAAAAGGAAGGAAAAGTCTCATTTATTCAAAAAGGTATTATGGGCTCCTCAGCCATACATACAAAAAGAAAAAGAAAATTACAGCAGCGGGGGAAGGGGTTGTAGAGAGCACTGCTCATGGTACTCAGTAAAGATCTCCGCCAGCCGAGGCCTTGTGAGATCCAACCTCTGCCCTCGGTTCCCCCCGCGCACGTCGACCTCGAGCCTCGGTTTGTAGCACTCACGGACGAGTGCCACCGAGCGAGCCAACCGACTTGCGGAGATCAGGCCGAAGCGCCTCAAAGACCGCAGCTTGCCCACGGACTCGTCGTAGAGCTGCTCGGACAAGGGGTTGTAAAGCCCTGGCGACGCCCTCCAGATGGAGTACATCAGCAGCTGCAGCAGGGGGGAGCGCCGGGGGAGCAGCCGACCGAAGTGGTCTTCGATGCTCCCATAGACCAACTGCATCGTATCCTCGGTGCATTTCTGGTCATAGAGGTATACGTCTTCGAAGTGGATGATGTCGGGGATGGTAAAGGGGAAGTCTTCCATTCTCAACGATCTGTTTGTGAAGAAATGAAGTACCGGCGCTCCCTCAGCTTTATATGGCCCACTGCACCCCAACGGAACTCAACAGTCGCCCGCTTTCGCTCAAGGAGTCGTTGCCACGCGGCGATCATTGAGCCTTCTCTGGCGGAAACGAAAAGACGCGACTCTGGCGCTTTGCCTCCCCCACGTTCAATGTGCATGCTACGCGCACGTTCGCCGCAACCGTTCCTGTTCCCTATACCTGCAACTGGATGGTCAGGCGAAACCTCATGAAGAATCAGCCGAGCAGCTACCCTGCTCGGTTATCCCTGACCGGTGGCTTCCCTACTCGCAACGCCAGGGATCAAATCCCTCACCAAGAGGCAACCGCGCAGCTTCACTGCCCGGTTATCCTTAGCAGGACTCCTACGGCCCCTCCAACGCTAAGGATCTAAGTCCTCCTTAGAGGCAGCTTAGCAGCTACCCTGCTCAGCTATCCCCGGCTGGTAGCTTCCTACCACGACCGACAGGGATAAAAAGCCCTCCCAGAGGCAGTCGAGCCCTCGCTCGGCTATCCTTCAGGACAAAAGCCCTCGCCGAGAGGCACCGGGAAGTAACCCTGCCCGGCCAAGGGTCCTTGGTAGGCTTCTTATAGCCCTTCCCGCGCTAAGGACCAAAGTCCTCCCAGAGGCAGTCGAGCCCGACCCTTGCTCAGCTATCCCCGGCTGGTAGCTTCCTACCACAACCGACAGGGATCAAAGTCCTCGCCAAGAGGCACTGGGCAGTAACCCTGCTCTGTCCCCGTCCTAAAGGATCAAAGCCCTCGCAAGAGGCAACCGAGCGGCTACCCTGCTCGGTCATCTCTGGGTGGTAGCTCCCTACCCATGACGCCAGGGATCAAAGCCCTCGCAAGAGGCATCCGAGCGGCTACCCCGCTCGGTCATCCCAGGCTGGTAGTTGCCTACCCATGACGCCAGAGATCAAAGCCCTCGCCAAGAGGCAACCGCGCAGCTTCACTGTCTGGTCATCCTTAGTGGGCCTCTTACAGCCCCTCCAACGCTAAGGATCAAAGTCCTCCGTAGAGGCAGCCAAGCGGCTTCCCTGCTCGGCTATCCCTGGTCGGTAGCTTCCCTACTCGCAACGCCAGAGATAAAAGCCCTCGCCAAGAGGCAACCGCGCAGCTTCACTGCCCGGTTATCCTTAGCAGGCCTCCTGCGTCCCCTCCAACGCTAAGGATCCAAATCCTCCTTAAAGGCAGCTCAGCAGCTACCCTGCTCGGCTATCCCCGGCTGGTAGCTTCATACCATGACCGATAGGGATAAAAAGCCCTCCCAGAGGCAGTCGAGCCCTCGCTCGGCTATCCTTCAGGACAAAAGCCCTCGCCAAGAGGCACCGGGCAGTAACCCTGCCCGGTCAAGGGTCTTTGGTAGGCTTCTTACAGCCCCTCCCGCGCTAAGTACCAAAGTCCTCCCAGAGGCAGTCGAGCCCGACCCTTGCTCGGCTATCCCCGGCTGGTAGCTTCCTACCATAACTGACAGGGATCAAAGTCCTCGCCAAGAGGAACTGGGCAGTAACCCTGCTCGGTCCCCGTCCTGAAGGATCAAAGCCCTCGCAAGAGGCAACCGAGCGGCTACCCTGCTCGGTCATCTCCGGCTGGTAGCTCCCTATCCATGACGCCGGGGATCAAATCCCTTGCAAGAGGCATCCGAGCGGCTACCCCGCTCGGTCATCCCAGGCTGGTAGTTGCCTACCCATGACGCCAGAGATCAAAGCCCTCGCCAAGAGGCAACCGCGCAGCTTCACTGCCCGGTCATCCTTAGTGGGCTTCTTACAGCCCCTCCAACGCTAAGGATCAAAAGTCCTCCCAGAGGCGGTCGAGCCCGACCCTCGCTCGACCATCCCCAGCTGGTGGTCGTTGCTTGCAACGCCAGAAATCAAAGGCCCTCGCCAAGAGGTAACCGAGCAGCTTTCGGGCTCGGTCATGCCCAACAGACGCTGCGGGCATGTAGCCCTCATAACGAGGCCTCTGAGCCCATTCTTGCTCGGCACAAATACGGAAGAAATCCCTCTACCCATCACGTGCAGAGGATCCGAGGCCCCAACAAGGGGAATCAGGTCTATCCAAGTCTGAGCGATCCCCCCTCGACTTCGGGGACATGGAGATGCCTCCTTCTCAGAAGCGCTTGGCACGCTTGGCAAATGATCGAAATCAACTCGACGAACGATCGCTAGACAGATAATCGACCTGACATGGAAGCCCAACGGTGCAAGCAGAGATATTTTACGAGCATTCTTCACAAACAGAAGATAAAGTGCAAACCGATGAAACAAAAAAAGGGTTTTATTACCAAAAGCAAAGTCTTTACAAAGGGTATTTTAGGCTCCCCAGCCATACAGACTGCCCGGAGGTTTACAAAAATTCCAGAAGCGACAAAATAAAAGGAGGAGGAAGACGGGGGCTTTAGGCCTCGGGGCCAGGCACGACCTCGGGTTCCTCGACATCCACCACGAGACGAGCAGGGTCCTCGGCCACCTCCTCATCAGGAATCTCTCCCCCCTGCTCATCTGCGTCCTTGAGGGGGTATTCAGCACGGAGCTCTTTGTCGGCGAACTCCGGCATCCGGGCCTTAACGGTGTCGAGGGCCTCGTGCCAGATGCGGGTTGTGGCCACGGCTAGGTCATCATAGAAGTCCTTCGACTTCTTGTAGCTCTCCACCGCCTTCGCCACCGAGAGGTCGGCCGACTTCGCTGCCTCGTCCGCCGCCCCCATCTCCTTTCGGAGGGTCCTCACTGTCTTTTTCAGGTTACCGGCGAGCGCCTGAGTGTTCTCAAGCTTGACCTCAGCACCCACGACGGCATCGCGGTACCGGGCAACCCCCCGTTTCCCGGCCTCCATCTCGCCCTCCAAGGTGACAACCCTCGCCATCACCGCCTCCAGCTCCCGCTTGGAGCACTCTTCCAGCGAGGCAAGCTGGCCCGCAGCCTTCATCGCCGGGGCTATCACCTCGGCCTCCATGCGCAAGGTAAGGGCAACGTACTGGAGAACCTGAAATATAGGAAAGAGATCAGAAAGACGAAGGAGGCACTGAGTCTCACAAAAAAACCCAAACACTTACCTGCACGGACTCCTGGGCGATGGACGCCATCTGGGCCCTGAAGGTCCCCTGGGGACCCTACCCCCACCAATTTCTCCATTTCATGCAGCAGGCTATCCGCGATGGACAGGCCCGAGGGCACCGCGAACTGGAGGCCCCCCTCCTCCACCATGATCGGCGAGGGCGGGCCCCGGGAAGACCTCCGGGAACCCCTCTTGAGTGGCTCCGATGGAGAGCCGATCTCCTCCTCCGAGACCAGGTCCTCCAGAATCCGAGCTCGCTTCCGGCCCGACGCTCTGCTAGGCCCCAGGGCGGGATCCGTCCCCGAACGCTCACGGGACGCGACCACCGGATGAGAAGGAGCCGAGGCAGGCTTCGAACGGGAAGAGCCGGCGCCTCCAGCCTTCATGACCTTTCTCGACTGGCGCATGGAGTCTTGGAGCTCATTCATGTCCATGGGTCCTGCACAAAACCAAATGCAAAAAAGTCAGCGACAGGTGCAATATAAAAGCCAAAAAGCAAGCCTAACTTACGGACGAACTCAACGGGGCTGAGCCCGGCCCAACTCAGGACCCTCTCAGACAGCAGCACGTCGAATCGGGGAACGGGCTCCTACGACGCCACTCTCACCGCGGCGGGGTCATTGGACCGGTTCCCTGGCAAGCATTTTTCCCTCAACCACTTGGTGGGCACGGGCCAGTCCTCGCCCTCGGGCAGGGAAATGAAGAAGAACTTCTTCTTCCAATCTTGAATGGAAGAAGGCAGGGCTACAACCCCTGTCCCGGCGGCACCCCCCTGTCGCTTTCTAAACGAGAGGTAGACCCACCTCGGGTCGCCCGCTCGACCCCTAGGATGATTTTTGAAAACGAGAGAAGAATCAAGGATGGAGAGGGTGAAGGGGACCGCCTGTAACTTCAGGAGGATCAGGAACCCGAGGAGAATCCTCCATGGGTTCGGCACTAACTGGCCAGGGCTAGCCCGAAGAAGTTCAGCGCTTCGACGACCTTGGGAAAGAAGGGTAGTCGCATTCCACCCCAAAAAGCATCCAAGTACAGGGCGATCTCCCTACCCCTTACTTGGTCTGCCCTCTCTCCCTCCTTGGCCAGACGGAGCGTATAACGTGGGGGGATGTCGAAGCGAGCCCAAGAATTGGCAAGCTCTTCCTCATGCCTCACCTAACACGAGGCGCCGGGGGCAGCATCTACCGCCTCCTCCCTGGGGACTGCCCCCGCCGCACGATCCCGAGAAGAGGGTCTGATCCCTACTCCCCGAGAAGACTCAGGCTCAACTAAAGGGTCCCTAGAACCTACTCCTACGACATCTACAGATTCCACGAAAGAAGACATCTAACCTGGAGAAGAGGGATCCTCGGGAAACGAAAGCAGAAGAAAAAAGACGAGCGCCGAGCAACCATGGCTTATAGTAAGGAAATATGAAGGAGTAGGTACCCTGGAGTGGGCCCTACCCCTTTTTGACACTGCAATCGCCCTCATCCAATGGCGCTCTTCATCTCCCGCCAAAGCGCCTCCTCGCGTCCAACGACTCTGATTGCTTCACTTGTCATTCCCACACTGGACCGCACCCCATCAGACGCCGCAGGTCTGCACACGTCGTGTCGGCCAACCGACGCTTGACACGTGGACCGTCGCTTCAGTGACAAGATGCACGAACCGGCGCACCTTCCTTAAATGCAGAGATCTCTCCCTGATTCGCTGGCAGAAAAGACAGCTGACAGCCCGGGGACACATCCCGGCGAAACCTTAGGGGGGAGCTCACCCCGGGCGGCCCGGCAGTCCACTCCTGACCCGACCCGCTAGCTGGTCGGGACAAGATTGGGGGGCTAATGATGATGCTCTATATTGGCGATCTCCAAGATCAGGATGCGTGGCAGAAGACGTGTCCTAGAACTCAGAAGAAAGGGCCCACAGGGGCCGATCAGACCACCCCTGTATCCAACCTGCAAGCACAAGCTGGCTCTCCTCAGGACCCCCTGCAAATTGGCCTCCTCGGCCACTCAGCTCGCCCCGAGTTGCCACAGGACCAAGACTCCTCGGCCCTCCCGCTCGGTCCCGAGCTCCCCTGCTGAGGCCATCTTCCTCGGTCCCTCCGACCGACCAACTCCACCACTCACAGGCGTAACAGCCGCTCCGCAAATCTCGCCATGTGCAGATTCTCCGCCAGCAACATCCCACGTTCCATGCCATCATGATCTCCATTAACGGGCGATCCGCTCTTTACGCGGGCGTGACGTCGGGAGCATAACTGCCGGCGAGATTCTCGCGCTTGCTGCTGCGCGCTGCCGCCACTATATAAACCCCCATCACAGAGGGGTCAAGAAAGCTTTTTTCACCCCACTTAGCCGTTACTATGCTCGGATCTTGTGCTAACTTGATCGTCGGAGGGTCCTCGGTGGTACCAAACCACCCTGGGAATTCTTTGCAGGTACTCGGTGTAGACTCCTCAAAACCACTAATCTCCTCAAAACCCATTGAGACCCACACGCAACAGGAGATCACCTTCAAGATCCACCGGGAGATCGACGGAAGACAACATCTGACGGAGACCTGAAAAGGACCTCCATCACTCTCCAATGTAAAAGTCTATAGGTTTGGTTCCAAAAAACACACACTCTTATTTGACAACCAATTAGCCAATGTATATAAAGCCCACATTTGTTGTCAATCTAAAGTAAGTTTGATGCCCCTTATCCAGCATTGACAATTTGGTATATATCTATAATTTTTGAATTAGTGCTCTAATTGATAAATTTTCCAGTATTCCTTAAACACTGGCTAAAATACGAAAACAATAAATTTCATGTCCCCATATTTCTTTTTAAAATCATAGATATTATAATCAAAGGAAAATTTTGCAAATCAACAACATATATGAAAGAGAGAGCCATACATCATTTTGATGCCAAAGAAACCGCATCAAAATTTTGACACCCCTAATTTAAATAAAATTTCATTATATATATATATATATATATATAGAGAGAGAGAGAGAGAGAAATGGAGGAGAGATGCCACAGGAGGGAATTTCCTCCTATGGCGTCGAAAAAGTACCCCCTTCTTCATTTTTTCCGACAATCGGCACACATCATCTTCATCGTTATCATCTAAGATGTGGGTACACCAAATTTCACGCGATTCTACAACCTTTTCACCGTTGATTTAGTGGGTTCAAAATTAACGATTTACCGACAACATAACTTTTTATCTTGGTAAATCAACGGTGAAAAAGTTGTAGAATTGCATGAAATTTGGTGTACCCATAACTTAGATGATAACGATGAATATGATGGATACCGATCGCCGGAAAAAAATGAGGTAGGACGTACTTTTTCGACGTCATAGGAGGAAATTCTATGGCCACTTCCCTCCATTAACCTCACTCACACACACACACACACCACCTTATATATGTATGAGGATAATGGAGAAAATGTGTCATACGAGGGAATTTTCTCTTATGGCGTTGACAAAATACACCCTTCATGATTTTTTTTGACGATCAACATCCATCACCTCCTTCTTTATTATCTAAAATGTGGATATACCAAATTTCATGTGGTTCTATCACTTTACCTTTTCATCATTGAATTGGTGGGTCCAAAATTAACGGTTTAGAGACAATAGAACATTTTGCATTGCTAATTCAACGGTGAAATTTGGAGAAAAACACATACACACACTATGAAGCTTTTTCTTTAGGATGCGTTAAAAAAATATATTCTCCACCGTTTTTTACGATGATTGGCATCCATCATCTTCATCTTTATCATCTAAGATGTGGATACTCCAAATTTCACGTGATCCCACCATTTTTTGACCGTTGATTTACTGGATGTAAAATTAAAGGTTTACCAACAATAGAATTTTTTACATTGCTAATTCAACGGTGAAAAAGTGATGAAATCACATGAAATTTTATTATCCACATCTTACATGATAAAGATGATGATAACGGGTATCAATCGTCAAAAAAATCGTGAAAGATAAATATTTTTAACGCCGCCTAACGAAAAAGCCTCATAGAACCTCTTTTCATCATTATTCTCACACACACTCTCTCTCTCTCACCTCTTTTCTTCATTATTTTCACACATTCACTCTCTCACTATATATATATATAGAGAGAGAGAGAGAGTGTGTGTGTTATATATATATATATAGGTGAGAGAGAGAGAGAGAGAGGTTAATGGAGGAAAGGTGACATAGGAAGGAATTTCCTTCTATGGCGTCGGAAAAATGCATCCTCCATGATTTTTTTCGACGAGCGGCATACATCAGTTCAATCTTTATCATCTAAGATGTGGATACACCAAATTTCATGTGATTATACCATTTTTTTACCGTTGATTTAGTTGGTGCAAAATTAATGGTTTACCGACAATAGAACTTTTTACATTGCTAATTAAACGGTGAAAATGTGGTAGAATCACAAGAAATTTAGTGTATGCACATCTTTAGATGATAACGATGATGGTGGTGGATGCCGATCGTCGGAAAAAATGGTGGAGGTATTTTTTTGACACGTCATAGGAGAAAATCCCCTCCTATGGCCTCTTTCCTCCATTATTCTCATATATATATATATGAGAATAATGGAGGAAAGAGGCCATAGGAGGGAATTTACTCCTATGGCGTCGAAAAAATACGCCCTCCATCGTGTTTTCTGACGATCGGAATCCATCATCTTCATTGTTATCATCTAAGATGTGGGTACTGTAAGGCAACGCTAGCGCCCCATGTAAGTCCATGTCACGCACCCCACGGTTCATGGGGAGGCAAAATATATGAAAAACGATCATCAAAGCATCGCAACATGGACTCGAGTTCACGGATCGTGACTAAACTATAACTAGCAAACAACAAGAGGTTTAACTACTTGGATTCGAAGTTATACCTCACGATACAAGTCCTTCGGGTCTTCATCGTTGTCCTCCTCGTCATCGTAGACTCCAAGTATTGTAACGGATCGTGGCTATCACGACGGCCTCCTCGAGTCAAAGACGATCCACCCGAGTGTCTCTAGTCTGAGCTTCTATCTCGAATCTGAGATAACTACGGCTTCTAGTTTACCAAACTAGAAGTGCTAGAAAGTGTAGAGTATAAAGATGGAGTGCTTTGTCTCTTTTAAACCCTAGGATTCTCAACACATGAGAGCTATTAGGGTTTTGAAGAAGAAGAAGATGAAGACTTGAGAGAATGAGAGTGTTTGTGATAATTATATGAATAGTTCCTCATGTTTGAATAATATGAGGCATACAAATATCTTAACCAAAAAATATGTAGTAAATATCTTAGCATGCTTCATTTAATTCAAGTAGTGAATCACCTCATGAGTCATGGTTCATTTAATGTAAACATACACCTCATTGCCTCCACCTCATTTAAGCTTTAATCAAATGATAAAAACCATAATGAGTCATCTCCTTCTAGAAGCTTTCTTGACAAATTACGAGAATGCCCCTCATCCGTATATACATACACGTATCCGTATTCCGTAGAATACGAATACAAAGAGGCGAAATAAATCCATCATTATAATACTAGGATCCGGTTTAAACCAAAGCCCACTAGAATTATCCGCCCGATCATCGTACGTGCACAAGTGCATGTAAGTGATCGAAGCCCTTTCGTAAAACCATACGGCCTCTACACCTTTTGCCCGGTGCAGGGAAACCCTCTATATGGGACTCTAAAGACTCGACACCACGCTGACAGTGGGTTTAACCACAAGCTGCAAGCGGTACTAGCTGTACGTAACGGTCCCCAGGTAGATGTCGATAAGAAGGCCGATGAGCTAACTCATCCGAACTCCTACTGAGCCTGAATGTGACAATCTCCATACAGTCCGGTCTGTTTGTCTAAGAGTATCGCATATCGGGCCTAGGGGGATGGTAAACGTCGGATCCCTAATAGCGGTATAAGTCGTGTCGGAGTGTATCCCGGAACACTCTGAGAAACTACTGGAACACCTACCAGTAAATCTCACTTGTCGTGGCCACGGACTTTGTGTAATGGCTCTCCAACACAGCGCGATATCAACCCCCAATACCGGGAGAGACGAATCCTATCTAACTGTCACTGCCTCCAAGTGCTTCGGGACAGCACCCAACTACTACCTGTTTGCACGACTCCTTTGAGCCGTGGTAGGGTAGTGATCAAAGTACAGTGGGAACACACTCGAGGCGAAGTAGCAGTGTCAAGTCGACAGACTAAGCTGTACTCATGTCACCTGGGACCTGCTACCCGACGACAGGTATAATTACCATCAGCAGTTTCCGACGAGTCCTGTCCAGTGTACTTGTAACCTAACGAGCACCTGCATATTATCTCCAGTACTACGTACTAATGGCTGTGGGACAGACCATCTCCCCTGCTGGGATGAGAAGCGTATACACTAGTGTACTCCGGAGTATCGATACCCCGTTTCGATAATCCTACGACTAGGGACCTGTATAAGGATGTGCTTGTAGATTACCCAGCCCCCACTAGTATGACTGCCATCACAACGCTGGTAATCAAGCAAAGATCCTAAGGGCTCTACCAATATGTATAAGCGATATGCTAAAAGAAACACATGCACATATTGAGGTAGAAACAAATCAGGTAGCATCTACCATTTTGACCAAAACTGTTACTATATCCGTGTATATCCCAAGCTCCCATTAAGTAATATACAATCCAGTATGTTACAATAATGGCCTCTAAGGCATATATCACTAACAATCTCCCACTTTCACTAAGGCCATATACTGGCATATCGCAGACCGAATAGCCTCTCGAACACTGTCTAAGGGATGGCCTCTGTGAGTGGATCTGCAGTATTGTTCCTGTATCTACTCTCCTCACCTCAATCCCCTGGGGATTAACCATCTCTCTGATCAGGTGGTACCGCCTCAAGATATGTCTGGATCTCTGATGGGACCTGGGTTCCTTCCCTAAAACTATAGCGCCGTATGTTGTCACAATACTAAAGTATTGGACCAACAAATGGAAGGAACCTCCTGAAGTTCAATTAAGAACTTCCATATCCAGACTGCCTCTTTTGCGGCGTCTCATACAGCGAACTACTCCATTTCCATCGTCGAGTCTGCAACGGTGTTCTGCTTGGAGCTCTTCCAACAGACCGCCCCTCTACTGAGGGTAAAGCCAAAACCTGACATGGACTTGGAATCATTCTTATCAATCTGGAAGCTGGAGTTTAGCAAAGTCCTCGATGTGGAGGTCCTTTTCTGCCATATACCAAGAACATCTCTTTAGTCCTTCTCAGGTACATGAGAATGTTCTTTACTGCTTCTCCCCTGGGTTTGGCTGATACCGGCTTACATGCTCAGTGCGTAAGTTACATCTGGTCCAGTATGCAACATCGCATACATTATAGAGCCTATCGCTGAAGCGTAGGGTATAATCGACATGCGAGCCCTTTCCAAAGCAGTCTTGGAAGACATCTCTTTGGAGAGGGTGATTCCGTAACAAGCCGGTAGACTACCGCACTTAGAATCTTCCATACTAAATTTTTTTTAGTATGGTGTTGTTGTATATTGACTATGAAAGTCTTACCATCCTTTTTGATCTATCAAGATAAATCTGGATCCCTAAAATGTAGTAGGTATCACCCAGGTTTTTCATGGAGAACCTCTATGACAAGAATCCTTTGACTGATTGTAGCATAGGAATATCATTTCCTATCAAAAGAATGCCATCCACGTACTCAACGAGGAATTCCACAGTTCTTTCTACAATCTTACTATAAATGCATGGTTCATCTGGATTTTTGATAAAGTCGAATTCTTTGACTGTCTCAATAAAAACAGATGTTCCAACTCCGCGATGCCTGCTTTAGTCCATAAATGGACTTAAGCAACTTGCACATTATCCCGCTGCTCCCACTCTGATTGAAACCCTCTGGCTGATCCATATAGATGCACTCTTCCAAATTACCATTTAGAAAAGCCGTATTTACGTCCATCTGCCGGATCTCAAAATCTTGGAAGACAGCAATGGCAAGAAGGATCTAAATGGATTTGAGCATAGACACTGGAGAAAAAAGGTTTCATCATGGACCAAACCAGGTCTTTGACGAAAATCTTTTGCAACAAGTCTATCCTTATAGATTTCAACCTATCCATCTACACCAATCTTCTTTCTGAAGATCCATTTGCAGCCTACAGGTTTTACCCTTTCTGGAGAAATGTTCAAAGTGCATACTTTTTTGGTGTACATGGACTCCATTTCGGTCTGTATTGCATCCAGCCATTTTACCGAGTCACGGCTCTGAATGGCTTACTGGAAGCTAGTTGGCTCATCATTGTCAATAATGCAATCCTCTCGATCCCCGTCTATGAGAAAAACCGTAGTAACTATCGGGCGATGAGACTGCCGACTAGTCCTGCGGATTGGCGTAGGGATATCCGGTTCTTTTAAAATCTATGGTTCTACCATACTTTCAATAATAGTTTGTGGTTCTGGAATTTCTTCCAGTTCTATTGCGCTCCCACTATTTTGATTTTCTAAAAATTCAACTTCCAAGAAGTGGGGATGCTGAGAAACAAAAACCTTTTGTTCCTCTGCGTAATAGAAAAGATACCCCCTGGAGTTCTTTGGGTATCCCATAAACTTATACAATACTGATCGTGCCTCGAGCTTGTCCGTATGCTGCTTTTCAACAAAAGCTGGACATCCCTATATTTTCAGATACTGAAGATAGGGTTTCTTCCTACTCCACATTTGATATGGTGTGGTAGGCACTGTCTTGGTAGGAACCTTATTCAAAAGATATGCAGCTGATTCTAGTGCATAACCCCAGAAGGATCGCGGTAACTCAGCCTTACTCATCATGGAACGAACCATACCCAATAGGGTTCGATTCCTCCTTTCCGATACACCGTTGTGTTGTGGCGTGTATGGAGGAGTAAGCTGAGAGAGAATTCCTTTCTCTTTTAGATAATCCAGGAACTTGGCACTTAAGTATTCACCACCTCGATCAAATCTTAGTGTCTTGATACTTTTGCCTGTTTGTTTTTCTACTTCATTTTTATATTCCCGGAATTTTTCAAAGGGTCTCGGATTAATACTTCATTAGAAGACATGTCCTTACCTAGAGAAATTATCTGTAAAAGTAATGAAATAGGAATAACCACTTTTTGCATATGTAGATATTGGACTATACACGTCCCTGTGTATGGGTCCCAAGAGCTCGCTTGCTCTTACTCCATGTCCAGTGAACGGAGACTTTGTCATCTTTCCTATGAGACAAGATTGACAAGTTGCATAAGACTGATATTCGAAAAAATCAAAATATCCATCTCTAAATAACTTCAACAACCGTGTTTCATTGATGTGACCCTGTCTACAATACCATAAGAAAGTTTTATTTAATTCTGGAGACTTTTTTTTAAGTGTGTTCTGGACGTTTGAAAACCTGAGCTTGATTCAATATATACTGTCCTCTAGTGTACTTGACCCAATCAAACTTTGATTTAGGTGGATGTGAACCACATCGCTTACATGGTAGACTCGGTACACACAAATAGTTACGTGGAATCAATATCTGCCCACTTGTCAATTCTGGATGATATACCCTACGGATACAGGGTCCACGCTCATTCCGTTAGCATCCCTAAGAGTCATATCACCTACCCTGATAACTCTACGGTTTCTCAAAGCCTATAATGAATTACAGATATGAGATCTTGATCCGGTATCTTGTACCCAGAAAGTAGAGTTAATTGACAGACTGTTTTCAATTACAAATACACCCGAAGTCGAAGCCACAACATGCTTCGGATCCTGAATTCTGGCTTTCCAAGCCCTGCAATCCCTCTGCCAATGCCATTTCCCATAACAACAGGAACATCCCTCCTTCCCTACTGTTAACCCCGAAACTTTTGCCCTTCCTGTCCTTCTACCTTATTAACACCGCATATCAGATTTGTGGAGATCTTCTTCTTCTCACTCTTGGCTTCCGCCTTGGATCCAGAAGAGGAAGATTCTCTAATAAGCAGAGCGGGTGTCACCCTGGTTTCCTTCAGGGTGCCCTCAACTGGAAGTATAACTTTCTTCTCCTGGGCGTAAGTAGGAGGTAGGGACTGTAGAATCAAGTCAGCATATGACCCGTTTCTCAACATGGTCTCTAGGTCCGTGAGCTCATCAATATAGCTAGTCATCGTAAGGACGGTGTCCCCTACAGATGACCCGACAGCCAATCTCGCTTGAAGCAATTCCTTCGAGGTCTTATATCTTGCGATATGAGATTGCTCTCCATATAAAACTTTGTTATGGAGGAAGATAGAAACTAAGTCCATCTTCTCGTTCTGCCTCTAGAATACACTATCAACTGAGGCCAACACGAGGCACTTGGCATTCGCACGGTCTTTTTCCCTTGTCTTACGGATATCCTTATCCGCGACGGTGGAAACTGGACCTGGGACGGCGGGGGCCTGAGTAGTAATGAGGTGGTCCAGATTGTCCTAAGTAGTGGACATCTGGACAAACCTTTGCCAATCAAAATAGTATAACTCAGTCATTTTATTATCTATTTGTAACCTAATCTGGTCACCTGGTTGCTGCAATTAGGAGAGAGAGAAGAATACACTTAGCATGATACTCTTGCATGTTTAGATTGGTTTTTAATTTATCTAAACAGGATGGCTCCCACTGTTTCTTGAATCCTTCCTCAAACCATAAAAGAAGAATTAGTCAGGATTGATCTTACCGTACAATACTTGCTTAACCGTTCAGCCAGGTCAGTGTCGGTACTTCGAGAGAGGTTTTACGACGTTTTTGCGAAGTTCCTTAATTAAATAACCTATTTTCCCTGGGGGCGTAGCCCCGCTAACACCTTTCTAGACACCTACTTGATTTATAGCATTGATCGTTAAGTGAAAGAATCTCCCGAGGAGTAGCATATACTCACAGTTTGATCGGGATCCAAATATCATCGTGTGATAATGCTGAAGGAATCCTACCAACATTATCAAATTCCAAATGGTATGCAACACTAGCAAGTTTCAGTTTCTTTAGAAACTCCCGATGTGGATTTTTACCCCATGCTCTTATGACCTTGACGAATGCCAACATATCATAAGTCACATGTCAAGTTCTACCCGTCATTGTCCAGGTTAATTTGAACACACCCGCACATATCCTTGACGAAGGCCAAAATAGTAGTACGACTGTCCCAAACCAACGCATCTATCTATGCTACAGATAAATATCCAGCAGCTACCAATCACTATGCCATGATGAAGGCCAACATGCATAGCTTGAATACTACTGACTATTCATATGAAATGACGGAGGGCTACGAATGGTTTTGGTGAAACCGTGAACGTAGTGAACTTGATATAATCGAAAGAATCTGATAGCTTTTAAAAGGAGTGGTTTAAGCTCCGCATTTTAAAAGTTTTACTGTTTTGAAAAACCGAGTGGTTTTAAAACTTTGTTCCAACGATTCAGTTTTGATTTGTTTGCTTTGCATTAATGTAATGTAGTCCTATCAAAAACCTATCATTGCAGAAAACAACGAAAATACATCATACGCTTATACCATCCGCATTCACCACTGGGATCCGTTGATTGCACGCTTTTAGCATGTCGGAGTTCAAAGTTCTAAAGTTATAACCGCGATCAGGACGGTGTCACTTTGCAGCTAGCCGGTTGAGCACGGGTCGATCCGTAGGGAGACGGTAGTATGTCCGTTCGTGTTTTAGACGAGTCAATAAAGAATGTGTATATGTTTGTTCAATTCTATCCTAAGTGTTCGTATTTTATGTTCAAGTAAGCTTGTTAAGGTTAAGGTTGGTTAGTAGAGTTAGGATTAGTCTTGTGCTTATCTTTTGCCATTCTTAAAACGATATTGCAATAATCGAAAGTAGCGGGGATTAGGAGGACATAGGAATGGGATTTGCGAGTTTAAGCGAGCTTTCCAATGCTAAATCCATTCCTAGTGCCCGTTGTCCGTCCGTTAAATACGCTTAATTCCAACCCTCGGCCAAACACCCGCAACCATGTATCCAATTAAGTCACAATTACATGGCACGTTGTAGTGCGCTTAAAGGACTTCTCGACTTAGGTCGCGGCTATATGTCACGTATAGCGCGCCTAAGTAAGGGGTTTGCATTTGTTTGGTCGGGGTTCGTTTCAAGATGTTTGGCAAAGAGAAACACAAAGGATTTTTCCGTCTCTCGTACCACCTTCCTTAGCCTTAACAAGTGTGGAATTATTCACGCATGGTAAAAGAAAATAAAACAAAACAAGAAGGAAGAAAAGAAGGAAAAGGAAAATACGGTTTTACAAATGGTGCAAGCTAACTCTTGGATACTCACCTAAGCAAGGAACTCCGTCGAAATATCATCGCTTGAAAATAATACGAATAAGAAGAGAATAAAAAACAAGTAAAGAAATAACAACAACTAATTAACAAAAAGAATGTAAATTACAATACAAGATAATAAAATTAGAAGACGAGAAATTAAAGAGACAAGATAATAAAAACCATCATCTTCATTTCATCATCCACTCAATGCTCTCACTACATTTTAATAGAGGAAGACATGAAGAAGAAGAAGAAGCTAAACTAAAGCTAAACTAAATCCTAACAAAAAGATGCATGAAAAGAAGACCCTTGGCTTGGCACAAAACTGGGCTATTTATAGCCGAAACCCTAGGGTAAGATTCTCTGCCCAAATGAAATGTCCAAACTACCCCCAAAATATCTTCTGGCACCGAGTTAACTCGGTCGCGGATCCGCGGCCGAGTCGCCACTTTGGTCGCGGTTCCGCGGCGCTTTGAGGGAGTTGGGATGTCGTTTTTTCTGGGTTTTCTTATGTTGCTTTCTTCTGTTGTTCAACATACTCCAAATTGCAAATTCCTTCCACAATTTCTTCAGATCTGCAATAGTCCAAAATGGCTTCAAAAATAATACTTTTGACCTCATCTCCCTCGAGCTCCGCGCACCCATTGAGTTTTGTGCTGCCCCCCCTCGTGCTCTGTGCTTGTCCGAGACACGAATGACCACTGTCATATGTCTTGTCTCTGGAACAGGTACGCGGAACTGGACGGATACAGATGACCGGAACCCGGCTTTTATTTGTTGTCAACAGATGTTCTGGATTTTAGCGTAACAGTGGAGATTTTGTATGATTTGTATTATTTTGTACTAGGAACCTGTAGCCTGTAAATATGTAGCAAACACGGATTAAAAGCGCTTACCTATAAACAAACGAACATAAGAATGGACGATATTAAATGCAATATTCTGGTATGAACAAATACCCCCAAACTTAACTTTTGCTCGTCCCGAGAAAAACCAATTATTCACAAAAAGTCCTCACTTTCGCAGGGAACACGATTGCACTGAGCTCGTGCAACAAGCCGTTAAACCTCTAGGTGTCCCTAGTAAGAGGAGTGTTGTCTCCTGAGGGTTTTCAGCGGATACTACCTACAAAATCCTGTCAAGCTAGTTTCACAAGTTAACGTCGATCCTACTCCTACAGTTTAGTATCTAGATTAGAAACTCTATCATTCTAAATTAGAAATATCCAACCCTTATGGTTCACACCTCCTATCTATTTAACCTCAGATCCTATACATTTTACAGTTTAAAAACGATCTCGGTCTCTCCTAAGTTTTCCTTCTAAAGTGCCGTATTAAATCAGGGATTTTTATCAGTTTTATGGAAAACATAAGTCTTATTCTTTATTTCTATCTTTCCTCCAAACATCGATTGTATACCCCTACGTGTGTGTATAATTTCACCCCTACACTTGAGAATTCAATTCAAGTTATAATACCCTTGCCCTAATACCTAATACTACTTCTTTTCATTAATGAAGGACGGTGTTGCTTACACACCTTTCATGCGACTATTAATGCTTCTTGAGGCACTAACGGCCGATTACTGAATGTGTGAGCTTAAAGAGTAAATAGCAGTTTCCAGGTCTTGACATTATTTCTTTTTCTTTTTCTTTTTCTTTACTTTTCTTTTTCAAGACCGGATATATTTTTCAATGATGCTCTTTTTTGGTGTTTAGCTTTAAATACCTTTTTCTTTCATACTAGGTTTTCAGGCAAGAGTATTTCTAGGTATCATCTACTATCCCAAGTTTCAAGGTGCGTGTATGTGCAGTTTATAGGGTATATACTTTCTAAATTTGAACTCAAGAATAGAAACTATTTTTCAGACTTATCTTTCAGTAAAGCTTCAATACTTTCCCTTCATCTCGACTTAACTCAAGAACTGAACTCAAGATTACCTACTTCTATAAAAAAAACTTGTAAGGACGTATAATCACCAAGTTTAAACAGAATGAGGGTTATTTTTAGAGTTTTCAATTCCTAGGCCTAGGATTTAGTTATTTCTAACATATCACCTAAACTTTCGGAAAAAATCTAAGTTACCCTATTAGCTAACTTGACGACAAAGATTTTATATTTTTGGAAAAAAATTCTATTTTTTTTGTGGGTTTTTAATAAGGTATGCAAATGCAGAATATACAAATGAATGGGAAGGTAGAAAGCTTACCGAGCACACCCCCAAACTTAAACTTGGCAGTGCCCTCACTGTCAGGCTACACCAAGAGGGTCAAAATTGTCGGCGCTCCCTAAAAATTTTTTTATACAAAAAAAAATATACACAAAAAGCCCCCCCCAAACTTAAGTGAAACAGTGTTTCCACTGTTTAAGCATTAAAGTTCAGAGTTAGGGGGGAGAACACGGTATCAAGCTATACAAGGCCTTACAAAGGCCAAAAGTGAGCACCAACCATTCAAAGATTTTATCGTTATAAAGCGGCGGTTGGTGAAAGAATGGAGTGTAGAGAAAAAAATGAGAAACACGCGAGACCGTGTGGGGATAGAAGCGGCGTCCGGTCTCGGTGGAGAAGAAGAATGGCGGAAGGGAGAAAGAAGTGGAATATGAACTTGAGGGTGAAAATGGATTGAATAAATTAGTACAATCTGTAATGATCGATGTGAAAAGATGGATTGTACTAATCTATCAATATGGCGAGAAATTGGGTCAAAACCCTCAAGATTCGTGAGAAACCATGGGTACGCCGAACTTGGTAAACCAGACACTGAAAATGAAAGTGATACGGTTTCTTGTAAGGTCGGAACGACGGAAAGGATGTGGGGAAGTGATTGAGGAAGGGTATCGGTTAAGGGTTCGGGAGGGTGTGCACAGTCAATGAAAGAAACATGATGAATTGGAAAATCCGACTCATCAATTATAACTGGTTCATCCTCAAAAATATCCTCAAAATTTTCCTCAAAGTTAAGCTCATCCATGCATTTATCATCAAAATCCAGATGCAAATGGAGTTCGGGAAAAACAGTTAAAGACTCAGGATGATGAATTGGAGAGGAAAACTCATCCAAAATTGCGGGTTCATCATCCAAAATATCCCAGCGTCGATATCCTCAATCAAGTGAAAATCAATATTCTCAGACACCTCATAAAAAGTATGGATTTCAATCAATTCAGGTTCTAAGATGGAGGTGTAGAGGTCAAAAGGTTTAGGGTTGGTTTAACTTGGAATGGACCCTTCACAATCGGATAAATCAAACACTACAAAGTCGCTCAACTCATTAAACATTCTATCTTCAATTGATAAATCCTTTGGGACACCAGATAGACATTCAAAACCGGAGTTGTGGGATTCAATTTGGGATGGGTAGGTTTGATTAGGAAGGGCGTATATCTCACTCTCTCCACTCAAATACTCAACCTGTCCTACCGCCTCATCATACATTGGAAAATGTGGAGCTAGTTGAAAACTAGCTACCGGATCACTAGGTTGTATGAGAGCGGCTATGGACACATTCAAATCCATCATCTGTTGGCATGACGCTACCCTAAAGTCTTCCAACGACTGTTCCAGACTAGACATGGGTTGTGATGGGGTTTCGGTAAAAAATTCAAAGTTGTTTGGATACTGAAAACTCCCAAATAGCGGTTCAGAAGCAATGTCTAGGGAAGGTACAATAGTTGGGTAGGATGGATAGGAATAGAATGGTTGGACAGGGATAGGATCAACATACGGATAAGAAGATAAATGGATCTGTTGATCCAAAAAATTCGCAGTGGTGAAAGGAGTGAAAGATCGGTTACGAGATTGTTCAATACATTCAGCAAGAGACATAGGTCTTCGAGTTACAACTGGACGCTCAAAAGTGGTATCAACGTAAGAAAGGGTGAATGTTTGAAACGGTTGATACGAAGTGGATTGCGGAGTCCAATTGTTTGTCTTAGATGCGTCTATCCGATCTTTCAAAGAAAGTTTAGGCATGGAAGGATCGTTCGAAATTCGACCAAAGCAAGAACTGTAAGAAGTAATGTTTGGTTGTGGGTACCAAAGTTCGGCAAGAGTTTTGCGATGTGGGGTACCCATGCTAGAAGAGTGAAAAGGTAGGGAAGGAGGGAAGATTTATTTTTTTTTATTTTTTTTTAAAAATGTTTGTTTTTTTCTTGGAGTTTTGAAATTGTTTGTTTTTGAAAGAATATGGAATTATGGGACTAAATATTATACAAGCATGTTCCCGCCGAAAATTTCTGCGCAAAGAGCCTAAGGTATCAAATGGCAGCGATATGCTTAAGAAAATGCGAACCAGTATCTTCCGGCCTGTATTTTGGATAAACTCCCGAAGGAGAAACAGCTAAATTCTGATGATATTGGAAGCATCTCGAAAAACCCTTCTATTTGATATATTATGGGCTTCATAATTCATCCGGGATCAAAAGTTATGAGCAAATATGCTATGCATTGTTCCCTGATTAAAAATCAGGAATTACCTCAATGAGGCATCACGTGCCCACACGTGATCATTTACAGGCAAAGCTTGTAGGCACTGAATAAAATAGGGTCATGTGTCATCACGTGATAGGCCTTTGAAAACCCACTGAAGAAAATTAAAAGTGCAATAAAACAATCAGGAATTACCTCAATGAGGTATCACATGCACACACGTGACCAACGGTCACGTGTTGACACGTGACAATTAAAACAGAAATAAAATTAAAAAAAACCTCTGTTTAGCACTGCTAAATAATGTGGGCTGAAACCAGACAAATGTCTAATGGGCCAACAAAGGGCCAACATTTTGAATCTAATTGGACTTAGCCCAAGTTAGCCATAAGTTCTCAATTTAGACTTAACTGAGCCAATGTGCTCACAACATAATTAATTGATCTTAGTTCCAAATTGGACTACAGATCACTTAATCCATATTGGTTCAAGGGTACAACTCTTCACTCCTCTGATATATGTCGTTGTAATCCTTCAACGTTTTCAGAGAGGTGACGGGTCCCGACAACCAGCAAATCTTACAGACTATGATGTCTCTAAACTTGGACTGTGGGGTCCTTAAATTCATGGACTATGATGTCCTTAACCTCGGACTGTGGGGTCCCTTTAAACCCACGGACTATGATGTCCTTAACCTCGGACTGTGGGGTCCCTTTAAACCCATGGACCACTATGTCCTTAAACTGGTATTGGACCACTATGTTCTTAAACTGGTAATGGACCACCATGTCCTTAAACTGGTCATCGACCGCAATGTCCCTAAACTAAACAATTGAGTCCAAATGCTCTCTTGTTGGATCTAAACGATCCTGTTAAGTTGATCTTAGTCTGAAATGAAACTAACGTATCCTTAACAAATGCTTAAGTTGATCTTAGTCTCAAATAAGACTAACGTATCCTTAAATAACCCCCAAACCCAAATCTAAGAATATACGGATTTGGACTAATCCACGCCCTACGGGCGACAACATAAATTAGTCTCCGTATACGATCCACGGGCAACCAAAAACAAAACAAACACCCACGACACGAAGTGACCATCTGGAGAAGGAGAAAGTTGTTACCGCGACGTGGTAGCGTAATTAACTGCAGGGACTTGCGCATGCAGGGAAGAGCGTCCCTACAATCAAAACCCCCTCAAGCGAGGGGGAATCTGACGAAATCTGCTACATCGGCTGCATCCGTTTAAACCTTCGATACACGGTGCCATAAATCAACTTGGCATCTTCGGAGAGGTGGACGGATAGCGCCAATTAGCATCTGCCCCGAATTTCAAGCAAGACGTCGGTCTTGCGCCGTCTTTCGGCGGAGAACAGATTCTGGCACGCCCGGTGGGACCTTTTCCTCTTTCCACTCCACACTTCGTGTGTCGTGTTCGCGAATGAATCGCGGTTTGCTCATGGTTGCCCTTGGGTTCGAGGTACTAAGATTTGGCATTTTTCTTGGTGCAGAAAGCGAAATAGCAATGGCATCAACTTGCGTAAAGTGCTCCAACTGCAGCTGCAACTCGCGCTCCGCCTCATCTGGAGGCATAGCCTACGGGCCTCAAGCGGCTTCCCTGTTCACGATGCCGATGGAACAGGTCACCCAGGCTACTACTGGATTGTTTTTCGGGACCATGCTCCCGCCAACGAGCTTCACCGCTCCTGTGCCAGCACCGGAAGCTCCTAAGAAGTCGGTCTTCGATCGGCTTGCTACTACCACGGCCCCTCTCAACGGGTCGTCCAGCTCTAACTCCTCGGTCTTCACCAGACTGAGCCTGAACTCCGATGGGCCTGCCAAGAAGCCCATGACACCTGAAGTGGCCATCCCAAAGAAAATATCCACCCCTGCTCCTGAAGTCGTCAAGGCGGCTTCTCCTGCCAAAGAGTCGGTCTTTACAAGACTGACTATTCCGGCTCCCGTTCCTGCTCGAAGGTCTGTCTTTGACAGGTTGGATACCACTACTCAAAAGACGTCAGTCTTCAAGAGTCTGGCACCAGCGGCGCCTCATCTGGACAGGGGGCAAGACAAAGCCATCCCCATCGCCGAACCATCCCCAACAGCTCGACACGCTCGACGTCTCTACTGGCGCCGAGTAAGGAAAGCTGGGGGCAACTCCCCCTCTGGGCTAACTCCACCAGCTCCAACGGTGGAAGTGAATGCTGCTGTTCCAATCAGGAACAGCTTTGAGCTGCTGAATAAGGTGCGCAGGAATTCCCCTACCGCCATGCTAAAAAGATCTCCGCCGCCGGTGAAGACCGTCATAGAAATGAAGCCGGAACAGTCCCCTCAACGACTGTCTTCTAAAGTTTACAAAATCTGGCGACAAGTCCGAAAGTCGGTGGTTAATCAAGACTATCCCCGCCGGCAGAAGAAGCTGAAGGTCCGACAGGAAGAAAACCGTCCCAGTAAGCCGCAAAAGACAACAATCACTTGGGTGCCCGCTACAAAGGCCCCCTCAACTTCAACTGCTCAAAAGAGAAGGAGGCCAGAGAAAGCCCCTGTGATCGCGGCGAACCGCAAGGACGCTGAACTTAAACGCCCCAAGTCTGGGGGCATGGTAATACATACCATTTATATGGCTTCCGGAAAAGAAGAAAGTCGTGCTTCTACGGGTCATCGACCGCTTACTCGATCGATAACGAAGGCTCAGGAGCAACAGCAGCAGAAACTTCAGGAAATGCTGACAGCCATGGACGCACTCACTGGGCCGAAAGAAAGCCCAGAGACCTTAGAGCAGCATCGAGAACAAGAGACTGACACTGAGTTCCTCCGAAGAATTCTCGAGAGGAAAGAAAAAGAGGCTGCGGAATAGGCAGCCAATATAAAACAAATGGCTCTGTTGTTCCAAGACATGGCTGGGATGATGTTACAGCCGGAACCGCCAGCTGAAGACCCCCCGATAATTATCGAAGATGACAGAGAGGAGACATCGAATCCCCTTCCGGCTCTTTCAGCAGCCAAGGAGGAGACCATCTCTAAAGCCACGCTCGATGATTATATCGCTCAGCAAATACGAGCTCACCAGGCGAATGAAGCGGCCGACCAAATTGTTAAGACCAGACGACCCTATCCGGGCTGGTATGACCAAATAAGGTACCCGCCGGGATATACGATCCCTAAATTCCATGTATATAAGGGGACGGGAAATCCGCATCAGCATGTCGCTCAATTCAGAGCCATGTGCGGCAACACCGGAGGTGATGATAAATTGCTGCTCCGCCAGTTTGTTGGCAGCCTGTCGGAAACGGCATTTGAGTGGTACTCTGAACTCCCAAATGACTCTATCAAGATATTTACGGAGATGGAGCTGCTGTTTACAAAGAGATTCGCGAGCGCTAGCGAGCGTACCCCGATTACCGCGTTAATTAACACTACGGTAAAGCCAGGCGAAACATGGGTGCAATATGCAATACGGTGGCGGAATTTATGGTCAAACTGTGAGCAGCGCATAGAGGAAGCTCCTGCGGTGGGCATGTTCGTGGGCACTCTTGATCCGCAGGCGACCATCTCCCAGTTCATAATGTTTTTCAATCCGACCACTTTCCAAGCTTTGATTGACAAACTGGACCAGATGGGTCACAGACATTCCTCTTCAAAGCCGGAGCCTCGAAACGAAAAAGGGAAAGGGAACGCGACTTTTGTCGCCAATACTCGACAACAGCCGAGCAACTTAAAGCCAGTTGTTCGCCAAAACAACGTGCATCCATGCCCATCGCTCGAGGGGAGACTGGGACATCCTTACTCGTTTCCCCGAGATAAAACGAGAATACTGTTTAAGCTAGCGGTGCTCAACAGGCTCATCAATCTCCCGAATCCAAAACGACTGTTGCAACCCGGCGAGGCTAATAGTCCCAATTATTGCCCTTACTATCAAACGGTAAGCCATCCAATTGAAGATTGCTTCGTCTTTAAAGGTTGGATAGAAAATCAATACCAACAGGACAAGTTCGTATTATCCGAAAACTGGAAAGTGAACCCGCCTCAGCCGCACGCTCTCAAAAAGACGGACACACCGGGGGCATCGTGCTCTTTTATAGAGGAAGCTCCATGGGAGATCGTTCTTTCAGCCAAGACAAAAAGAATGCTGAAAGATCTCCAAACATTCCTGGCGATCAGATGGAAAAATCCACTGGAACCCGAAATCATCGGAGGAATGCTAAGGCCGCGCCCAATCCCAAAGATTGGCGGTGATAGTCAAAATGCCCACGCCCAGCCTTCAAAGTCTTCGAAGATAAAGAAGAAGAAAGCCAAGAAGCCCGTGAAGCCTGGTGACGAACGCACGGGCCTGCAAAGGCATATTGACGCGTTGGAAGAATACAATCAAAAAGCGCGGACTCCAATCATACTCCAAGAATTTCTCAGCCACGTCCTTGAGGACGGAGATGATGACAATGGCGAAGACTCGTCAGATGAATATGAAGATTATGTGGCAAGCTGCCATGTGATCTCTCACTCGTCAATAAATGACGAAGAAGCTCCTTACACAGAGAAGCTGGGGGCAGATCCTGAGCCAGAACTTCTAGGACCATCAGACGAAATGATTGATGCATTCCTGAACGAAGCCCGTCTTAAAAGCAAAGCTGATCGAGAGCACGAGATGGCCATATTCGAGAAAGCCAAACGCCGGCGACTAGATGAAAGGGTCGAAACACTCCCACCAGATCAAAGTACATCCGCTGCAAATAAAAGCAGGTTCAAGATGAGGAAAAGATTCACCAAAGCCATATCGATGGGAATGAAGCCGCCACCCTCTGAAGGAAACACTCCTGATGAAGCGGATGTACATCCTAGCTACTGCTTATATCATCGAAAGATTGCGCACCCAACCGAATAGTGTAATGCCTTTAAAAACTGGTGGCAGGGATACGTTGCTCACCGGCAGCGCGGTCAGCGATTGAAGCGCAAAGCTCGTCGGAAACAGAGAAGCACGACAAATGAGCATATGAAAACTGCCGGCAACGGTCACATGGTTGACGGGAGTAGATCACAAGCTCTCACCTTCGGGAGCAATTCTGAAGAAGAAATGACTCTCAGCCCTCTCTTCAAAGAATCTACCTTAGGAAAAGAGAAAGAAAAGAAGAGCTGCGAGAACGCTCAGCTGCGCAATCGCACGCTACCCGAAAAGAATCTCAGACCCGCAAACAAGGGATCGAACAAAAGGGATAAGGGGAATGGAAAAGTGACCTTCGTCGCCAACGCTCAACAACAGCCGAGTAACCCGAGACCGTTTGGTCGTCAAAACAACAAGCCGCGATACCTCAATGAGAAGTTGAAACGTTCTTACTCGTTTCCCAAAGATAAAACAAAGAGATTGTTCGAGCTAGCGGTGCGCAGCGGGCTCATCACTCTGCCAGATCCAAAACGTCCGTTGCAGCCAGGTGACGTTAGCAATCCTAACTATTGTCCCTACCACAGAGTAATGGGTCACCCACTCGAAAATTGCTATGTCTTCAAAGGCTGGATTGAGGATGAATACCAAAAGGGCAAATTCGCGTTGTCTGACAACTGGAAGGTGAGCACGCCACGACCACATGATCCGAAAAAGATGGACATGCCAGGGGCATCATGCTCGTTCATAGAGAAAGCCCCATGGACCACTATGTCCTAAAACTGGCTGTTGAACGAAACGCCGTTAAACTAATACCAACCCGCGGCACCTTCAGGCTGACGTGGTAGAAAAAACGGTATGTCCATAAGCAAAATGGGCACGGATGAAAATCCGAGAGGGCTCCATGAGTAAAAATAGCAGGACTGCCGACGAGCTTATGAAAACCTAGAAGGGCGCAATCTCAACAACAACAAAAAAACGGTATGTCCATAAGCAAGATGGGCACGGATGAAAACCCGAAAGGGCTCCGTGAGTAAAAACAGCAGGGCTACCGGCGAGAATTGTGAAAACCCGAAAGGGCGCAACCTCGTTAAAAGACACTTGCAAGGTCCTCTCAACCTTGTGAAGAGAAACCACCCGCGTGAGATCCTTACGACTCACGAAGGAAGCAACACACTTAGGAATCCCCACGACTCCTAAGGAGAAATTACACTTA
Source organism: Agapanthus africanus (assembly GCA_030015575.1). Lineage (NCBI taxonomy): Eukaryota > Viridiplantae > Streptophyta > Magnoliopsida > Asparagales > Amaryllidaceae > Agapanthus > Agapanthus africanus. The sequence continues at coordinate 1,008,815,547 of CM057337.1, read as the reverse complement.
CGAGATCCTCACGACTCGTAAGGAGAACCCTCTTATGAGACCCTCACGGCTCATAAGATTCAAAAGTCTTAAGTTACATAAACCTGAACCTGTTCTTAAGCGCGCCCCCCTCCCGACAACCTCCGATACTGCCCTACAAGCGGCTCAATGCTGACCCTTGTATACAATCCACAAGCGCGAATAAACATTTCCCTAACAAAGTCCCATCCGTGACTAAAGATATGTTCACACGGTGAACAACCCTTATAAGTCCTCTCGACTTAGAAGGAGAAAATACTCTTATAAGATCCTTACGACTTATAAGAGAACACACACTGAGGAATCCTCACGACTCCTAAGGAGAAAATGCACCTACGAGATCCTCACGACTCGTAGGGAGAAATACCTTTATGAGACCCTTATGGCTCATGAAGTCAAAAGCCTTAGTCGACAGGATCTTAACCCCATTTACTAAGACACCTTTGTTCGACATCGACAGAGGAAAATGATGATTCGCTCCTGGCAATATTCCAGTCTCAGCGATGCTGATGCTAAGATTGGCACCAGATTCCAAGTTCCGTACTCGCAATCAAAATCAGCGAGCTACACAAGCATGCAAAATAGCCGAAATGATGGGGCAACTTGCGACAAAATCAGCAAGTAAAAATGTATGCATGCAAAATAGCCGAAATGATTGGGCAACTCGCAATAAAAAGCAGCGAGTAAATAAAACAAATAGCCGAAATGATGGGGCAACTCGCAATAAAAAGCAGCGAGTAAATATAACAAATAGCCGAAATGATTGGGCAACTCGCAATAAAAAGCAGCAAGTAAAAATAAAAAATAGCCGAAATGATTGGGCACCGCAAAAAATAGCCGAAATGATTGGGCAATCGTGACTTTCGCGATATTAAAAGCTGAAATGATAGAGCATCGCGGAAAGAAAGAAATAAAAGATGAAATGAAACCTTTTGCCCTAGAGGTGAGATCACATCAATCCTTGTATACAATCCAGGGGCACAAATAATGAGGGAACCATACCTTCCCGACAGGCTCTATCAGAAAGCGAAGCCTAATCTCGACAGTTCATAGACAAGCTAGAGACAACCTTGACATTTGTCGCAATATTGCAGACACAATGTCAACAAATGAAGCAAAAGAAGGTCCCTAGCTTTAGGGTCTCGAAGTCAACATCGACAACTTAGAGATCACCAACGGCGTTTCTCCTCACTCCAACCAGATGCAGACATGACGTCAACAACCGACCTCAGAGTCGCAACAAAACGGAACCATGGCAAAGTCTCTAGTTCCAAATCTCAATGGCCACATCTACAGCCTGGAGACCAACAATGGTGGGCCTCCTCATTCCAGCAGGACACAGATGTTACACCATCAAACGGAGCCACGGCATAGTCCCTAGTTCCAAATCTCGACGGTTCACAGACAACCTAGAGATCATCTCAGCATTCATCTCGTTATACCAGACGCAATGTCAACAACGGCGTTCCTTCGCGGTCCAGCAGGATGCAGATGCAACGTCAATAAAAGACCTCACGGTCGAAACAAAGCGGAGCGACGGCAAAATCCCAGCTCTACCTCAACATTCGTCTCAATACAGTAGACGAGATGTCAACGACGGCGTTCCTCCGCAGTCCAGCAGGATGCAAATGCAAGGTCAAAAAAAGACCTCACGGTCGAAACAAAGTGGAGCGACGGCAAAATCCCAGCTCCATCTCAGCATTCGTCTCGTTACACCAGACGCAATGTCAACAACGGCATTCCTTCGTAGTCCAGCAGGATGCAGATGCAACGTCAATAAAAGACCTCACGGTCGGAAAAAAGCGGAGCGATGGCAAAATCCCAGCTCTACCTCAGCATTCGTCTCGATACAGTAGACGAGATGTCAACGACGGCGTTCCTCCGCAGTCCAGCAGGATGCAGATGCAACGTCAACAAAAGACCTCACGGTCGAAACAAAGCGGAGCGACGGCAAAATCCCAGCTCCACCTCAGCATTCGTCTCGATACAGCAGACGAGATGTCAACAACGGCGTTCCTTCGCAGTCCAACAGGATGCAGACGCAACGTCAACGAAAGACCTCACGGTCAAAACAAAGCGGAGCGACGGCAAAATCCCAGCTCCACCTTAGCATTCGTCTCGATACAACAGACGAGATGTCAACAATGGTGTTCCTTCAGGGTCTGTCAGGATGCAGATGCAACGTCAACAAAAGACCTCATGGTTAAAACAAAGCGGAGTGATGGCAAAATCCCAGCTCCACCTCAGCATTCATCTCGTTACACCAGACGCAATGTCAACAACGGCGTTCCTTCGCAATCCAACAGGATTCAAATGCAACGTCAACGAAAGACCTCACGGTCGAAACAAAGCGGAGAGACGGCAAAATCCTAGCTCCACCTCAGCATTCGTCTCGATACAGCAGACGAGATGTTAACAATGGCGTTCCTTCGCAGTTCAACAGGATGCAGATGCAACGTCAAAAAAAGACCTCATAGTCGAAACAAAGCGGAGTGACGGTAAAATCCCAGCTCCACCTCAGCATTCGTCTCGTTACAGCGGACGCAATGTCAACAACGGCGTTCCTTCGCAGTCCAGCAGGATGCAGATGCAACGTCAACAAAAGACCTCATGGTCGAAACAAAGCGGAGTGACGACAAAATCCCAGCTCCACCTCAGCATTCGTCTCGTTACAGCAGACGCAATGTCAACAACGGCGTTCTCTCGCAATCCAGCACGATGCAAATACAACGTCAACGAAAGACCTCACGGTCGAAACAAAGCGGAGTGACGGCGAAATCCCAGCTCCACCTCAGCATTCGTCTCGTTACACCATACGCAATGTCAACAACGACGTTCCTTCACAGTCCAGCAGGATGCAGATGCAACGTCAACAAAAGACCTCACGGTCGAAACAAAGCGGAGCGACGGCGAAATCCCAGCTCCACCTCAGCATTCGTCTCGATACAGCAGATGAGATGTCAACAATGGCGTTCCTTCGCAGTTCAACAGGATGCAGATGCAATGTCAACAAAAGACCTCATGGTCGAAACAAAGAGGAGTGACGGCAAAATCCCAGCTTCACCTCAGCATTCGTCTCGTTACAGCGGACGCAATGTCAACAACGGCGTTCCTTCGCAGTCCAGCAGGATGCAGATGCAACGTCAACAAAAGACCTCATGGTCGAAACAAAGCGGAGTGACGGCAAAATCCCAGCTCCACCTCAGCATTCGTATCATTACAGCAGACGTAATGTCAACAACGGCGTTCCCTCGCAATCCAGCACGATGCAAATACAACATCAGCAAAAGACCCCATGGTCGAAACAAAGCGGAGTGACGGCAAAATTCAAGCTCCACCACGACATTCGTCTCGATACAGCAGATGCAGTGCCAGAAAATGAAGCGAAGGCCAGATTCCTAGCTTCAGGGTCTTGAAAGTAACTCATATAAAACCTGAAAGACTATCGGTGATCATCCCACATCAGCGCGGAGTGGTCACCACCTCGACGTTCGTCTCGATACAACAGACGAGATGTCACTACAGCGCCCTTCCTCCAACTGCATTCAGACGCACCAAAGAAAACGAAGCGAAGGCCAAATTCCTAGCTTCAGGGTCTTGAAGGCAACTCATATAAAACCTGAAAGAATATCGAAGATCATCCCACATCAGCGCGGAGTGGTCACCATCTCGACGTTCGTCTCGATACAGCAGACGAGATGTCACCCCAGCGTTCTTCCTCGAACAGGACTCAGACGCGACAATCAAATAACGGAGCCATGGCAAAATCCCTAGTTCCAAACCTCGACGGTTCACATGCAACCTAGAGACAACCGCGACATTCGTCTCAATACAGCAGACGCAGTGCCAGCAAACGAAGCGAAGGCTAAATTCCTAGCTTCAGGGTCTTGACGGCAACTCATATAAAACCTGAAAGACTATCGGAGATCATCCCACACCAGTGCGGAGTGGTTATGACTCATCGGGGCTCTCCAAAATGAGCCTAACCTCAAGTAAAAAGCGGCATGGCAAAATTCCTAACGCTTGCTCTTCTGACGGTCAAACTGCCTAGGAAGATTACTTGAAGACGTCTTGTCCAGCCCCCGAAGGGATCAGAGACACGACAGTCGCAAGGCTGCTCGAACAACAAGATTGCCTATGGAGGAATACATCAGCCAACGCGACGGTACGACGGACAAAATCCTAGTACCACAGACCCTAATGGACCTTTGTCGTAAAGAGCAGGGGTTAATTGTGACGTTAGGACATCCTTGCGAGAACTTCTCGATTCGTCTCAACTCGTAAGGCAAAGCCTTAGGCAATGGGGATTAAAAAACATGTTTCCTAAGCACTGGAGCCCTGCAAGTCGATCCAAAATGAACACTTGCATACTATTCACGGGCCACACTCTCCAAAGTCGAATCTCGACAAGGAGGGAAACAACCGCTTACGGGTCCTCTCGACTTGTAAGAGGGAAAATTCTCTTGTGAGATCCTTACGACTCTTAAGAGAAAACGTACTTAGGAATCCTCACGATTCCTAAGGAGAAAATACACCTACGAGATCCTCTCGACTCGTATGGAGAAAAGTCTTTATGAGACCCTCACAGCTCATAAAGTTGAAAAGTCTTAGGTAGTAGATCCTAACCCTGTCTCCTAAGCCATCACTGCCCTACAGAGAGGTCAAGATGGACTATCTATAGGCCACATTCCCCGAAGTCAAATATCGACAAGGAGGGAAACAATCACTTATGAGTCCTCTCGACTTGTAAGGGAGAAAATTCTCTTGTGAGATCCTTACGACTCTCAAGGGAAAACGCACTTAGGAGTCCTTACGACCCCTAAGAAGAAAATACACCTGCGGGATCCTCTCGACCTGTGGGGAGAAAAAACCTTGTTGAGATCCTTACGGCTCATGAAGATGAAAAAGTCTTAGGTTACAAGAACCCTAAACTTGTCTCCTAAGCCATCAATTCTATTGCCATGCGTAACTCTGCACTACTTCACCCACGTACATACTTACGTGGGCAAACTAGTGGGGGCATTTGTTCCCGCCGAAAATTTCTGTGCAAAGAGCCTAAGGTATCAAATGACAGCGATACGCTTAAGAAAATGCAAACCAGTATCTTACGGCCTGTATTTTGGATAAACTCCCGAAGGAGAAACAGCTATATTCTGATGATATTGGAAGCATCTGAAAAACCCTTCGATTTGATATATTATGGGCTTCATAATTCATCCGGGATCAAAAGTTATGAGCAAATATGCTATGCATTGTTCCCTGATTAAAAATCAGGAATTACCTCAATGAGGCATCACGTGCCCACATGTGACCATTTACAGGCAAAGCTTGTAGGCACTGAATAAAATGGGGTCATGTGTCATCACGTGATAGGCCTTTGAAAACCCACTGAAGAAAATTAAAAGTGCAATAAAACAATCAGGAATTACCTCAATGAGGTATCACATGCTCACACGTGACCAACGGTCACGTGTTGACACGTGACAATTAAAACAGAAATAAAATAAAAAAACCTCTGTTAGCACTGCTAAATAATGTGGGCTGAAGCCAGACAAATGTCTAATGGGCCAACAAAGGGCCAACATTTTGAATCTAATTGGACTTAGCCCGAGTTGGTCATAAGTTCTCAATTCAGACTTAACTGAGTCAATGTGCTCACAACATAATTAATTGATCTTAGTTCCAAATTGGACTACAGATCACTTAATCCATATTGGTTCAAGGGTACATCTCTTCACTCCTCGGATATATGTCGTTGTAATCCTTCAACGTTTTCAGAGAGGTGACGGGTCCCGACAACCAGCAAATCGTACAGACTATGATGTCTTTAAACTTGGATTATGGGGTCCTTAAATTCATGGACTATGATGTCCTTAACCTCGGACTGTGGGGTCCCTTTAAACCCACGGACAATGATGTCCTTAACCTCGGACTGTGGGATCCCATTAAACCCATGGACCACTATGTCCTTAAACTGGTATTGGACCACTATGTCCTTAAACTGGTAATGGACCACCATGTCCTTAAACTGGTAATGGACCACCATGTCCTTAAACTGGTCATCGACCTCAATGTCCCTAAACTAAACAATTGAGTCCAAATGCTCTCTTGTTGGATCTAAACGATCCTGTTAAGTTGATCTTAGTCTGAAATGAGACTAACGTATCTTTAACAAACGCTTAAGTTGATCTTAGTCTCAAATAAGACTAACGTATCCTTAAACAACCCCCAAACCCAAATCTAAGAATATACGGATTTGGACTAATCCACGCCCTACGGGCAAAAACATAAATTAGTCTCCGTATACGATCCACGGGCAAGCAAAAACAAAACAAACACCCATGACACGAAGTGGCCATCTGGAGAAGGAGAAAGTTGTTACCGCGACGCGGTAGCGTAATTAACTGCAGGGGCTTGCGCCTGCAGGGAAGAGCGTCCCCACAATCAAAAACCCCTCAAGCGAAAGGGAATCTGACGAAGTCTGCTATATCGGCCGTATCCGTTTAAACCTTCGATACACGGTGCCATAAATCAACTTGGCATCTTCGGAGAGGTGGACGGATAGCACCAATTAGCATCTGCCCCGAATTTCAAGCAAGACGTCGGTCTTGCACCGTCTTTCGGCGGGGAACAAAGCACAATCACAATCACAATATGCACACACACACCTAGAGCTAGAGTCTTCAAAGTCCAACTAGACCGCTCCTAGACTTCCAAGCGACAAGTTGCAAGATAACCCTCGAATCGCCTCTTCACTGCCAATTGTGGCCAGGTAAGCACAAGTGAGGTAAGGAGGGTTCCGCTCATAAATCACCGTGAGACGGGCCTTTTAAAATTACATCATCACTTGTCTGGCCTAGGCACCACAAAGTCAAGTTTAGATAAACGACCGATTCCCCCCAACCTTCACTTTTCCTAAATGAGCGCGACAAGTCCTTAAAGGTTTGGTCTAGATATTTTTTATTAGCTCAAGGTGATGCGTATGTATTTAGTGATTTGTGGGGTCTTAGGAAGGGTGATGAAATCCCCACCCAATCGGAATTGTTGTTATAGCCCCTTAAAGTCCGTATTATTATATACAAAGCGCGTAAACAAACAAAAATCTAAAACTAAAAAAAATTATTTTGGCGGCGACGCAATTCTATGCAAAGAGACCTGCAGAAAATTCAGTTCAGTAAGCTCAAAGAGGGAACTAGAGCAAAGAGAAGGGGAGTAAAAAAAATTGGGGACAGAATCCACAATAGGACCGCGGAACCGCCGCGAAACTCCCTCTTTAACCACGGTTCCGCGGTCAAATTGTTGATTTGGCGCTCGAAACTTTGGTCAATGCACTTCCCTTTTTCTGTACACCCTAATAAAAACCTCTGTTTATTAATTCACTTACTGTAATTGCTCCAGATCGCTTGCACACTTGCACCAAAAATATAAAAATAACAAAAAGATTTTTTTATTGTTATATTTATAATTTTATATATATACAAAAAGAATATTAACCCGAATAACAAGAAAGAAAATACGTTACCGTCTCCCCGGCAACGGCGCCATTTGATCGCACACTTTTGGCGTGTCGGAGTTCAAAGTTCTAAAGTTATAACCGCGATCAGGACGGTGTCGCTTTGCAGCTAGCCGGTTGAGCACAGGTCGATCCGTAGGGAGACGGTAGTATGTCCGTTCGTGTTTTAGACGAGTCAATAAAGAATGTGTATATGTATGTTCAATTATATCCTAAGTGTTCGTATTTTATGTTCAAGTAAGCTTGTTAAGATTAAGGTTGGTTAGTAGAGTTAGGATTAGTCTTGTGCTTATCTTTTGCCACTCTTAAAACGATGTTGGAATAATTGAAAGTAGCGGGGATTAGGAGGACATAGGAATGGGATTTGCGAGTTTAAGCGAGCTTTCCAACACTAAATCCATTCCTAGTGCCCCTTGTCCGTCTGCTAAATACGCTTATTTCCAACCCTCGGCCAAACACCTGCAACCATGTATCCAATTAAGTCACAACTACATGTCACGTTGTAGTGCGCTTAAAGGACTTCTCGACTTAGGTCGCGGCTATATGTCACGTATAACGCGCATAAATGAGGGGGTTGCGTTTGTTTGGTCGGGGTTCGTTTCAAGATGTTTGGCGAAGAGAAGCACAAGAGATTTTCCTGTCCCTTATCCCACCTTTCTTAGACTTAACAAGTGTGGAATTATTCACACATGGTAAAAGAAAATAAAACAAAACAAGAAGGAAGAAAAGAAGGAAAAGGAAAATACAGTTTTACAAATGGTGCAAGCTAACTCTTGGATTCTCACCTAAGCAAGGAACTCCGTCGAAATATCATCGCTTGAAAATAATACGTATAAGAAGAGAATAAAAAACAAGCAAAGAAATAACAACTAATTAACAACAAGAATGTAAATTACAATACAAGATAATAAAATTAGAAGACGAGAAATTAAAAAGACAAGATAATAAAAACCCTCATCTTCATTTCATCATCCACTCAATACTCTCACTACATTTTAATGGAGGAAGACATGAAGAAGAAGAAGAAGAAGCTAAACTAAATCCTAACAAAAAGATGCATGAAAAGAAGACCCTTGGCTTGGCACAAAACTGGGCTATTTATAGGCTGAGTGTCGAAACCCTAGGGCAAGATTCTCTGCCCAAATGAAATGTCCAAACTACCCCCAAAATATCTTCTGGCACCGAGTTAACTCGGTCGCAGATCCGCGGCCGAGTCGCCACTTTGGCCGCGATTCTGCGGCATTTTGAGGGAGTTGGGATGTCGTTTTTTCTGGGTTTTCTTGTGTTGCTTTCTTCTTTTGTTCTACATGCTCCAAATTGCAAATTGCAAATTGCTTCTACATTTTTTTCAGATCTACAACAGTCCAAAATGGCTTCAAAAATAATACCTTTGACCTCACCTCCCTCGAGCTTCTCACACCCATTGAGTTTTGTGTTGCCCCTCTCGTGCTCTGTGCTTGTCCGAGACACGAATGACCACTGTCATATGTCTTGTCTCTGGAACAGGTACGCGGCACTGGACAGATATGGATGACCGGAACCCGGCTTTTATCTGTTGTCAACAGATATTCTGGATTTTGGCGTAACAGTGGAGATTTTGTATGATTTGCATTATTTTGGACTAGGAACCTGTAGCCTGTAAATATGTAGCAAACACGGATTAAAAGCACCTACCTATAAACAAACGAGCATAAGAATGGACGGTATTAAATGCAATATTCTGGTATGAACACCCGTCATCACCCGTTAGGTTACTTAACTAACGACAGAGCGGGGGCTGGACTAGCGCAGATGCAAAACATAAGCAACGCCTACTAGATATCATATATAGATATGTACATTCGTCTGACGCAATAATAGGCATTCCAGATCACAGATGAACATATTGGATATATTAGAAAGTCCGCGTTTCGTTTGAGCCTGTAACAAAAGACGGTTTCCACGGTCGTGATGAATAGTCAAACCCTACCCTAAGCCCCTACGGGTGGGGCAAACTACCCGCCAAATACCCGAAGTGAAGCAACCTCCCTCAACAAAGTGAATAGGTCACTCGGCACTTTAAAGTACCCGGTAGTTTTTGCACCCCACCTTGGGTCTATCCTAGGAGCAATAAACAGTAAATGAAATAATACAACAATGGATACAACCTCAACCCGGATGTGCCCCGCGAAATAATATTACAACAAATTACAATTTACATCGAATGAAAGATAAAACCCCTCATCTCACATCCCCGGCTATTCATCCATGACAATCCAACAAGTTCATATACATAATCCAATATCACAGAATACAGATATGTGCAACCCCCACTAATCGACGTATAGCGATTAGCAGACGTTCAGCACATATAACAACACAGATGAAACCCGATTTGCAAATAACTTAGAATTTTGATCGAAAACTATTTTCCGTGTCTACCCCAAATGCAAACTAGCACTCAAAATAATCTGGGTAGATACCAAATATGCAAGAAGACAGAACACCAAAAATAAGACAATACTGTGGAAAAACGAGCTAACTCGGCGTCGACTCGGCCGCGGATCCGCGGCGAATCACATAGATTTGTCGCGCATCCGCGGTGGTCTAACCGAGTTAGGGACTCGTTTTTCTCCAGTGTTCTTATAATTCCTTGCAGTGAATTTTCATACCTCTGAAATAATTTTTTCGACAGTTTTAAAATTGACAGAAACTGCAGGGATTCAGAGTTTTTTTTCATGTTTTTCCGACGATCGAAGTTCTAATAAGTTGCTAACAAGCTAGTAATGGTTTAGTAGGCTCTGATACCACTGTAAGTCCATGTCACGCACCCCATGGTTCATGGGGAGGCGGAATATGTGAAAAACGATCATCAAAGCATCGCAACACGGACTCAAGCTCACGGATCGTGACTAAACCATAACTAGCAAACAACAAGAGGTTTAACTACTCGGATTCGAAGTTATACCTCACGATACAAGTCCTTCAGGTCTTCATCGTTGTCACGCCCCGCTTCCCAGAGTACGCTAAGATGGGCACGTGACATAGCCAACCATGTTACCTGTGGATAGGAAAAATCCTTCCACAGTCACATTACGGCTGTAAAGATATCAAGAACAGGAAAGTAAACTGCACTATCTAGTACATGTCCATGAGCCAGAATAAATGAATCAAGAAATAATATAGTATGCGGAAGCAAAGGATCAAATAAACACCTGGAAGGTAAGGCTGGATACCAACAGGATCCTTACCGCTCGGTCTAACAGCGGCAAAACTCCTGATCAGTCTGCAACATAGGTAGAGAATCTGGGCCATGCAAAACCCAAACGTCAGCGCGTCATAACATCAAGCAATAATAATAAAAACAGGGGTGGCAATACATGCAAGTATGAGCATAGATGGTAAACAAGCATAACAGTGATATAAGCAAGGACAGTGGTGTAATGTGTAGTGAGTTATCTAAACTGGTCTATTGGGTTAACTACTCTCAAGTCTTTGAAATCAATTTGATGAATCATCGATGTAACTCAATAGTATCCCGTGCATGCCCGGGACCACGGTCTAAGACTCTCGGGCTGAAACCGAGACGTGCCGCTAGGCACTAACAGGAAAAGGGTACAGACCAACGATGTCAGCAGCATCGTCACGAGGCGGGCCTAGCCTCTAAAACTGATCAGTAAAAGCAAGCAACTGTCGAGTTACAAGTCAGGATTTCATCATTGATTTCCCTATACCCACAAGTTATGTATGTCCAGTCAGGTATTCAGTAATCAAGAACTAATGCCAACTCAGAATCAGGTAGGTGCAGATTTGTCTGGATAGACAACAGGAACAGTCCGTAAGGACTATATGTCAGGTTTGTTGGCATTAGACACAAGATCAGGTAACAGGTCAGGCCATGGTACTTCAGGTCAAGTCAAGTAGTGTATTTAGGTGTCATGTCATGTCAAGAGTGTACGGAACCATGTCATACCAAATAGGAAGTGCAACAGGTCATGTCAGGAAGCACAAAATACTATGTGGGTGCTCATAAATCAAACTAATATAAACATGTATAAACCAAACAAGCATGGGTACTGATGAAACAATAAAAATGAAACACGGTGATGATATATGCAAGGGTACAGATTAAAGCATGAGGATGCACAGTTATAGATTAGAGTTAGGGTTGTGGTTACAACTTTAAATATCCTACACTTAAACAAATATAGAATTGTTAAATCTCGTTATTATGGGTTAACTGGTCTAAAGATGCAATGATATATAAAATATGCTCAATGGATGCAACCGGGTATTCGGGGTAGAAACTATTTAACAGTGCTATGTGTTACGCGGTTAACTAGTAATCAATCTAACCACGGATGTGAGTATGTGATATTGTACTTCAAGGTGCAACAAGTTATAATTTAAACCCGAGTCTTATAATGATATAATTTGACATCGAAATGCAAGAATGGAAACTAATAGCCTTAGGTTCAATTTACAGGTTCAATCATGAAATAAATTTGTATAAATAAGATAGTAGCATGTAGCAAGTTTCACTTGCCTAATGGATCGCGATACGGATACACGCTGCGATGTCCAATGTCGGTAAAAGCTGCGATGCACACACGCGTACCCGGAACGGAACCAGCCAATGCAAGAAGACTTGGAACCATATGAAATCTTGTAAAAGCCAAGCTCATGGCACATGTAATCTTGTTAACTGTTGGAGAGACTTGTCCTCTGCAGGAATAAATTTTGTAAAGCCTTTTCCAAGCAAGTCGGGCTTGATATCCTGGAACACTCCAAGCTTCCAATTGTAGTCAGACTCAGGCAACAACAGTAATGAGACCGTCAGTTTCAGCTTGTGATTTGGCTGTACAAAGTGACAATCCGCGTGTTTCCCAACTTCCACCTCTCCTTCAGCATCCAGATTAAAAGAAACGCTATCCAGTTTTCCCAATTCAACAAAAGCATCATGGCTAGCTTTTGTGTAAACGAAACTTAAATCCTTTTTCACCATCATCGGCTCCTCTACAACCCTTTGCATGATCATGCTTCCCACTAGAAAAGCCAGCAGCAGCAAGCCTTAGAAGCTCCTTGAGAAATCATCTGAACATTGGTCTCATTCTTCTTTAAAACACTAAATGCCTTTTCCAGTATCAGCGAAGATCGCTGCACCTTCCCGATGAGAGAGATTATTGATCTATTCTGGAGAAGATTAACCACTGCAATTTTTTTCCAGTTCTTCAACAAGGTGATCGAGTTCAGATGCCTGCTGGATTTGTTCGGTGCTGCAGACTTTTGCAGGGTCTAATGTTAATGAGATGCTAACTTCACTTGTAGCAACACCAATCCACTGAGATGCCCAACTCTTCAAATGTAGAAAAAAAACCGTTGCTAAAAAAACCATATTGACCAAGCATTCATGTGCGCACAATATCAAGCATGGTGATATTTGATTTTAAGACGATACTTATCAAAACAGCCGGGAGCTTGAGGGTTGTAGGAGTTCTGGACTCGAACAGGTATATCACTTTCTTTAGCAGGACGCATAGACTGGGGATGGAGAACCTGTTGGGTTTCCTCGGATTCTCCATCTCAAAAGCACTACTCAAAGGCACCCAATGCAGCTCATAAACCCTCGTAGACACCCTGAGCTTCACCGTATCATCCTCCCGCAAAATCAACAGCAGCAATCTAAGCCCCAATCTTTTCCCCTGAAACCCAGGTGCCATGAACCGAATCCAGATCGGTCACGGAGAGGCTCTAGATTTCGAGATGGAAACGGCCGATGCTCGGATGATCGAGCACGATGTGGCAATCTGGGTGACTTCCGATGAGAATAGAATCGTCGTCTCGCACTTCTTCTTCTTCTTCCTGCTCTTGCTAGGGTTGTGGGGCCCACGCGTTGGCCACCGTCATTTTTAGAGAGATGGTGAGAGAGAAAAGGAGAGAGAGATATAATCTTTTTAAAATATAAATATATATATATATATATATATATATATATATATATTTAAAAGAGATATAAATCTGTTAAGGAAAATATAGTAAATATTTTCTTAGTTGAAAAATTATAATGAAATATGGAATATAATATTAGTCCGTTTTGAGATTTTGGCAAATACAAACTTACTCCAAAACACGCCCGGGTCGGGTCTAAAAATTCATATTTAAAATATTAAAAATATATGCAACTTCCAAATTTCAAAATGGATTCTCAGTTAAAGAAAATGCATACCCCCAAGAACGGATGCACGTACGTGCGCGTAGCCATCCAAACACGTCCGTTTCACTGAACGGGACAAGAACAAGATGCACGGATGCTACCACAGGGTTAGGGGTATCATGCAGGCTATGAAATGCAATTCTAATTTATTTTCGACTTAAAATGTTATATGATAAAAGGTGCAATGCCAGCTGAAATTTCCGTATGTATTAATCGTGAGATGCCCGAGTCCATTCAAAAAGTCAAGCTAATCTATAAATAAGAATTAAACAGGTTCAAGGAAGCGGGTCGGGTCGAATGCGATGTACCAAGTAACTACCATTCGACCCAAACACGCTAAATCAAGAAAAGACCATGGATAGGTAATTACGGAAACTGGAATTGGTATAAGTGAACTCGGGTGTTACAATCGTTGGCCTCCTAGTCATCGTAGGCTCCAAGGATCGTAACGGATCGCGGCTACCTCAACGGCCTCCTCGAGTCAAAGACGATCCACCCGAGAGTCTATAGTCCGAGCTTCTATCTCGTATCTGAGATAACTACGATTTCAAGTTTGCCAAACTAGAAGTCCTAGAGAGTGTAGAGTATGAAGATGGAGTGCTTTGTCTCTTTTACACCATAGGATTCTCAACACATGAGAGCTATTAGGGTTTCGAGGAAGAAGAAGATGAAGACTTGAAAGAATGAGAGTGTTTGTGATAATTATATGAATAATTCTTCATGTTTGAATAATATGAAGCATACAAATATCTTAATCAAAAAATATCTAGAAAATATCTTAGCATGCTTCATTTAATTCAAGTAGTGAATCACTTCATGAGTCATGGTTCATTTAATGTAAACATACACCTCATTTTGTCCACCTCATTTAAGCTTTAATCAAATGATAAAAACCTTAATGAGTTATCTCCTTCTAGAAGCTTTCCCGACAAATTACGAGAATGCCCATCATCCGTATATACATACCCGTATCCGTATTCCGTAGAATACGAATACAAAGAGACGAAATAAATCCATCAGTCTAATACTAGGATCCGGCTTAAACCAAAGCCCATTAGTACTATCCGCCCGATCATCGTACGTGCACAAGTGCACATAAGTGATTGAAGCCCTGCCGTAAAACCATACGGCCTCTACACCTTTTGCCCGGTGCAGGGAAACCCTCTGTGTGGGACTCTAAAGACTCGATACTACGCTGGCAGTGGGTTTAACCACAGGCCGCAAGCGGTACTAGCTGTACGTAACGGTCCCCAGGTAGATGTCGATAAGAAGGCCGATGAGCTAACTCATCCGAACTCCTACTGAGCCTGAATGTGAAAATCTTCATACAGTCCGGTCTGTTCATCTAAGAGTATCGCATATCGGTCCTAGGAGGATGGTAGACGTCAGACCCCTAATAGCGGTATAAGTCATGTCGGAGTGTAGCCCAGAACACCCTGAGAAACTACTGGAACACCTACCAGTAAATCTCACTTGCCGTGGCCACGGACTTTGTGTAATGGCTCTCCAACACAGCGCGATATCAACCCCCAATACCGGGAGAGACGAATCCTATCTAACCGCCACTGCCTCCAAGTGCTTTGGAACTGCACCCAACTACTACATATTTGCACGACTCCTTTGAGCCATGGTAGGATAGTGATCAAAGTACAGTGGGAACACACTCGAGGCGAAGTAGCAGTGTCAAGTCGACGGACTAAGCTGTACTCATGTCACCTGGGAACTACTACCCGACGACAGGTATAATATCCATCAGCAGTTCCCGACGAAACCTGTCCAGTGTACTTGTAACCTAACGAGCACCTGCATACTATCTCCAGTACTACGTACTAATGGCTGTGGGATAGACCATCTCCCCTGCTAGAATGAGAAGCGTATACACTAGTCTACTCCGGAGTATCGATGCCCCGTCTCGATAATCCTACGAATAGGGACCTGTATAAGGATGTGCTTGTAGATTACCCAGCCCCCACTAGTGTGACTGCCATCACAATGCTGGTAATCAAGCAAAGATCCTAAGGGCTCTACAAATATGTATAAGCGATATGCTAAAAGAAACACATGCATATATTGAGGTAGAAACAAATCAGGTAGCATACAACCATTTTGAGAAAGACTATTACTATATCCGTGTATATCCCAAGCTCCCATTAAGTAATATACAATCCATTATGATACAATAATGGCCTCTAGGGCATATATCACTAACACCCCGGCCATTAATCCGTGGCCAAATACGGAACAAAAACTTTTTTAAAACCCGGCGCTAACGAAACCCGATTCCCGGATCGAACCATTAACCCTATACTAGTTAACTGTAAAAGGAGTTTATAGAGTTTATACCGATCAATCCATGTCCTTAGGTCTTCAATCTCTGTCCCAAGCTCCTCGCGGCTTCCTCAATCAAGTTCGGTCTCCGGTCTCCCTCGTCGAAGACGATCTACGTCGAGAATCAGTAACACGGGCTCCCGCTTCAAAACCGAAGCAACTCGGGCATCCAGTTTGCTAGCCTAGATACCCAAGGTGAAATAGAGAGTGTGTGTGAATACTTTGTCTCAGAGCACCCAAGGATTTGGGTGGAGGTGAATGAAGTTGCCAAGTGAAGAAGTGTGAGCAAGTTTTGGCCAAAAATGAGCTTACTGGAAAATTGGGCTTGGCCAAAATGAAAAATGGTTCTCTGTGGATTTTGGTGGGTGTATGTAATTAATGAATAGCGACTAAAGAAATATATATCCACCTCTAAAGAGAACAGCCACCAATATCCTCAAAATATCTTACTAAATATCTTCAACCATTAATGCATAATTAATGCAAGCATGAGTCATGAAATTGTCAGCCAATGCCTACAAATTTCCTAGCCACTGCTCAAGAATTTCTCATCCGAAAGATTTGCCAAAATCCACTCACACAATTCACATTAAATATCAAACTAAATGTTTAAACAAAAAAGAGAATAGCAATTTCAAAAGTAAACTCGTAGGTAGGGTGGGTGGTGGGAAAAAGAAAATGTAGAAATACCGACTTTGGGGTCGTTGGGGGAAACGCAGACAAGACGGGCACTAGAATCCCGTGTCCAGCCAAGCTTGCACTAAAGGGTTTAGCACAAGTGGCAGCGTTGTGATAATTAGGGGAAAAGTTGGTTGGTGTTTGTTTTGAAAAATACGGTTTTTGCAAAATCAAATCACAAAAAATGCACACACCACCCTAGATCTAGTGGTCACCTAGGTCAAGGCTCTAGACCGCTCATAGACTTCCAGAAGACAAGTCGCAAGATAAATCCTATACTGCCTCTTTGCCCCTTCTGTGGCCAGGTAAGTGCCAGGTAAGTGGGAGGTTCTCCACTACATAAGTAGTGGGCCTAATTAAGTAACCACTTGCTTTATACACACTTGCCTTAGACACCACAAAAGAAACGCGGATAAGCAATAGATTATCCACGACCTCTTTCTGTCCTATGTGAGTGCGACGGTCCTTAGAGTCATGTCTAGATCTTTTTTAGTTAATGAGGATGATGCGGATGCAAGTTTGTGATTTCTGGGGCTTAGGAAGGGTAATGAACTCCCCACCTAATCTGAATTTGGTCTTTGTCCCTTAATTTCTGTATTAAAATATGCAAATAACCAAGATCAAACACGCAACAATTTTTCTTTTTGCGGCGCTGCGAATTTTTTGCAAAGAATCCTGCAGAAATTGGTTAATGGACAAAGCAGGGAGGAGATAAGAAAGTATAGAAGTTACCACAGAGAAATGAAATTCTGAAGCTTCAATATCACCGCGGATCTGCCGCGAAATGCTTGCTATGGTCGCGGTTCCGCGGTGAGTTGACGAGATCTCTGCACAAAATTTTGTACAGATGCTCCTTTTACTCGACTTCCTGAAATGATCTGAATATTTTTCCCTTTGCTCCGATGATTCCAGATTCCCTCGCAAAAATCACAACAAATCGTTAAGCACTTGTTGCGAACTTTGATCTAAAAATTCTGATGGAATAATAAATTTTCAACTCAAATAACAAAAACGAACAAAATAGCACACATCCCCGGCAACGGCGCCATTTGATTGATCATTCTTCGTGTGTATGGAAAAGTTTTAATCACAACCAAAGAAATTTATACCGCAATCAATTAACGGTGTCGATGTAGCGCGTTAATGAATACAGATCGTCCACTGAGATGTGTGTTTTGATCGATCTTGTTTTAGATGAGTCGAAATGAAAATATAAAAGAAAATGCAAAAAAAGTTGATTCAAGATTTGTATGATTTGATTTTAAGAAACATCAAGAAAATAGAGATCTAGAATCAAGAATCAAGAAATGTCCCAATCACTTTGATTTATCAAGATAATGAAGAATAGCTTGTAGGATTCGATTGAGTCAATAGTTAATGATGAATCTAATAATTCCTAATCTTATCTATTGATAATTTTTAGCTAGATTGATGATGATGAATGAAGATTAGAGATCTGTTGAAGAAACTCGGGTTTCTCCTTCTATCCCTTGTCTTTTCAATCATGATCATTCGGATCTAGCCTCTAGCAAAGAAAATCATCAATCATTTGATCCCTAACTTGCAACGAAATTCGCAAGAATGTGATCTCGATCCAAATTAGGTCATTGATGATTCTTTTTCCTAGAGTTCACAAATCTCATAAGACTTAAAATTAGTATTAAGATTTGATCATCATTAAATCTATCAATTCTCTCGAATCCTCCACAAGCGGAGAATTTACTCAAGCATCATGAAAATAAATGAATCAAAGATCAAGAAATTTCACAACGCAAGAATGTAAAGAAAACAAGAATGTCAATTATCACCTTTATTAAATCGACGACTAATTACACATTCCCTCAATTCGAGGTTACAAGATATTGCTCTCGATCACTCCTTTTGAAGAGGTAACTAGCTCCGTCGAATTTCGCTCCGCTCGATCTCCGTGAGTCGCGGATCGTCGTGGATCTCTTGCTCGGATGAAGATTGGCTTCGCGGATAAAGGATCGATAGTTGCTTGCTTGATTTGCTTCTCAAAATGATCTTGATTTTGCTTGGATTTGAATTTGGGCTAGGGTTTTGGTATCAAGTTGTGTCACTCAACTTGAATTTGAATTTTGGCTCCAAATGTGTCACTAACTCACCACTAATTGTGTAACCTCAAAACCCTAGCTCTAGATCTCTTTTTATAACCACCTCATTTGAATCTTCCCTCCAAAGCTAGGTTGTTAGAGAGAGCCTTCTAGAATGAGTTTGTTAAAGGGAATATTCTAGAATGAGTTTGTTATGCAGAGTCTTCTAGAAGAAGCCACGTGCTCTTTGAGAGTCTTCTGAAAGCTTAGGCCTTTACAAGAGCCACATGGAGAAATTTGACGCGCTGATGAATTAACAAGGCCGCGGAACCGCGGCAACTCGGCCGAATCGGCCGCGGATCCGCGGCCATGTTGGTGAATTACTGCATTCAATTTCCAGGTAATTCTTCTGTTGGCTTTATGGCACTTTCTTGATATCTGGAATATTTTTATACTTTCTTGTTTACTGCCAGATTTCAAGTCTTTGACTTAACGTATTTTATCAGCACTTTTAGCTGTTCCGGCTCATTTACCTAGAGAATTTCCTGCACACAATCTCGAGACAAGTGTTGATACACAAAAGATCATGCCTGTAGTAATAAACACTCAATTTCCCTCAAAATGTCGGTTATAATGTATAACACATGTTATTTGGTATTTTGCAGACAAATTGCTAATATGTGCTATATTTATACCAAACATCTTTAGATGATTGCAAATAGTAGGGAAATTGATGTGTTAAAAATGCAATATTTTCGACTGATCAAATTCCCCCAAACTTAATTTTGGTCGTCTCAAGCAAATATCTTTTATTCAAGAGAAGGAGAAAATAAAGAAAAAGAAAAACTAACTAGCACACTTTCATAGGCAACACGATTGCACTGAGCACACACAACAAGCCTTTAAACCTCTAGGTGTCCGTGGTAGAAGGAGTGTTGTCTCCTGAGGGTTTTCAGCGGATTGCACCCACAAAATCCAATAATAAAAGGAAGACCGTGAAAGTTACATGTAAAGATAAGAATTATAAAAAAAAGACTTTGAAAATTAGAGTTTCCAACTACACTAGCTTTTCGGTTGTCATGGCTCTATCTTAATAGTCATGAAAAAAATTTAGAAATCGCATCATCCCTCAATAAAACATCGTCTTTATTCTTTATTCCTAACTTTCTTCCAAACATCGATCTTATACCCCTACGTGTGTGTAAAAGACATCCCTACACTCGGAGAATTCAATTCAAGCTATCATACTCTTGTCCATCTACCTCGGTACTTTTTAATCGATGAACGTTTAGATGACATTGCTCACACATTTTTCAGGCGACCGCTAATACTTCTTGAGGTACTAACAGACCGATTACTCATGTGCTTGCTTATTAGGCGTAAGTAGCATTTTCCTCGTCTTGCACCACCTAAGGCTTAGCAGTGACTCCCAAACCAGTTGGTCTAAGGCACTAGGTAATGAAGCACCCTCTCTATATTTTTTTTTATTGCTGCCTTGGTGATAACAAAACCAGTATTCATTTTTTTCTTAACACCATTTTATCTTTTTCATTTTTTATCTCCTCCATACTTTGGCTTTTAGACAAGAGCGTTTCAAGGTATGCTCTACTATCCCGAGTTTCAAGATGTGTGTAAGTTCGTATAGTAGGGTATCAACGTTCAAATGTTTGGCTTCCAGAATAGGAACTATTTTTCAGACTTATTTTTATCCTCAGATTAGTGACTTCCTTCATCTTACTAACCCTTGGGACAACGGCTCATAACTACTTATTACTAGTTTCGTTTAAGAAAACTTCTAATTTTCTTGGTTTTCTTAAATTTTTCCAATCTTTTGGATGTAATTTTTCACTATCTAATCTTTTATTATCTTATTTATGTACAAAAAAAAATTATATGTTTTGTTTTGTGCTTATGCAAGGTATGATGCAAAGTGATGCATAAATAAGCACAAACCTCTCCCAAACTTGTTTTCAACGGTGTCCCCACTGTTGTCTTCTATTAAATCAAAAAAAACTGTAAGCCTTGGAGGAAATTATTTATTAATGGGGACATTAAATATGATCATGAAAATCCTCCCCTAAACTTATTCTTTTGGCTCACCATTTTGAGTAAAAAATTTATTTTCGAGAGCCAAAAATATAACCCCCCCCCCCCACAAACTTGAGTTAAACAATGTTAATCTTTTGAAAATCACAAGAGGGCGTCAAAGTTACTGGTCAATGCCAAGCTTTGCAAAGACCAAAAGTCAACTCCAACCATTCGAAGATTTTATCCGTGTAGTGCACCGGTTGGTGAAAGAACATGTTGTATGGAGACATGACGAAGTGGGGAAGAGATAAGTGGTGGGATAGAATGTGTTTGCGTCTCGTTTTGGAGAGACGACACAGTGATTGTGATGGATTACTCGCATTCTCTTTATAGTCCAGAAGAAGGAGTGGAGGTTCAATTTCTTTGTATTGAGGTGGATTCATCTCAACACCCGTGTCTTTTAAAAATGCGAGTTCATCAGCGAAAATTTCCTCAAAACTCTCAAGGATACCCCGAAGAATAATGTCATCAAAAAGCGCGGGGTGATCTTCAGACTCCAAAAATGGTTCATAATCAGTGTTAGTTGTTGACCCGGACAACTCGGTGGAAGAGTCCGTATGTGAATGATACATAGTTGGGTCAAACAACAACATATGAAAAGAGTCTAGATCAGTATCATGAGGCTCGTCAAATTCGCTGCTGTCGACATCCATTAATTCGACAGAACATACTCGAGCATGAGGATTGGAGAGTTGACTTCCCAACTTGTAAATGTTGAGCTCAATTGACCTATTCCCAAAAGATAGGTTCATAAAGTCGTTTCTACAGTTGATTACAGAGTTGGAAGTAGCCAAAAAGGGACGACCTAGAATCACCGGAATTTGGTTCCGTGGGTTCGCTACAGGCTGTGTATCAAGAACAATAAAGTCCACAGGGAATTCAAATTCCCCGATTTTTATCAACACATCCTCAAGTTCACCCCTAGGTTTGGTGATTGATCGGTCGGCCATCTGGAGAGTTATGTTCGAGGGCTTTAACACTCCGATACCTAGTTGCTCATAGAATGAATATGGAAGCAAGTTAACACTAGCGCCAAGGTCAAGAAAATAACGGTTAATATGTTTATCCCCAATAGAAATAGAAATAGTAGGACAGCCAGGGTCCTTACGTTTCCTTGGTAATTGTTGGGGAAAAGCCGTGTCTACAGTACTTGACATGAAAACCTTTTTAGGCACCTGAAACTTCCTCTTCCTAGTGCACAAGTTCTTAAGAATTTTCGCATAGGACGGAACTTGTTGTATAGCATTTAGGAGAGGGATGTTGATGTTAACTTGCTTAAACATTTCTACAAGCTTCTCCATTTGGGCATTGGGTTTGTTAGGCCTCAACCTTTCCGGAAATGGAGCTCTATCAATAAGTGTTGGATCCCACATTTGTGGAGAAGGTTATGGGAGTGGAAAAGATGAAGTGGGTGGAGGGTTCGAGCCTTTGGGAAAACAGAGAATAGGCTCGGAAGAAGAAGGTAAATTAGACGAAATAGGGTAAGAAGTAGAAGTGGGAGTGGAAGTGGAAGCCTAGGGTTCAATTGATTCCTCAACATCAATCTGTTCACCCACATGATTGTCTAGCACTCTTCCAGATCTCAACATGGTAAGTACATTCACATTAGTGTAATGTGAAGGTCCAGGATCAGGTAGAGGTTGAGATGGAAGATTCCCTTTCTCTATAGCACTTATTTCGGCTGTTAACTGTGCAATTTGTGCTTCCATCGATTTAATAATCTCACCTTGGGAGGCGGTGGTTTTCTTTATATCATCGATAGAAGACTTAAAATCAGCCGACATTTGAATAGAATTTGTCAGAAGCAAACTCATGGTTTGTTCAAGTGTAGAGGTGTTATTGGTACCGGCAGAAAAAGGATCAAAACTGTTGTCCGGGTTTTGAAAAGGTTGCGATTGAAAGGGGTGCTGACTCAGTTGTGGTGGTTGCTTTTGTGGTGGAGGGACCCATTGAAAGTTATTCTGGTTTAGATTCGTGTATTGAGTTTGGTGTTGGATCCAAGAAAGATCAGGGTGATTCCTCCAATCTTGATTATATGAGGAAGAAGAAGGATAATTCCAGGTCTGTGCTGAAATGCAGCATTAGTGTGACCTTGAAACGGTACATTCAAAGGACATTCTTCCGTCAAATGTGATGGATTTGAATAGCAGCCACACACGGTTTTGGGAAGTGTGTAATGGTTTAGGGGGCTGAAGAAATTCTGTTTTCTATAACGTCGAGTTTCCTTTGTATTACGGCCATTTCGGCTCTCATTGTGATGGAAACATCGAGCTGATTGATATCTTCCCTAGGTGATGGAGGTCTAACACTTTCCCATTGTAATGTGTTTTGAGCTAAATATTCTAGGTATTTCCAAGCTTCTCCATCATCTTTAGATAGGAATTAGCAATGACACATGGTTTCAAGCATCTGTTTAGTCGTGAGATCAATACCCTCATAGATAACTCGACACAAATCCCATCTGGGGATTCCGTGATAAGGACATTGGATAAGAAGATCCTTGAACCGTTCAAAGTATTTCCAAAATGGTTCATTAGGAAGTTGGGTAAATTTGAAGATTTCGCTCCGAATACGGCTGGTCTTGTGATTTGGATAAAATTTCTTAAGGAATGCTGCAACAAATTCATCCCATTTTGAAATAGAATGTGCGGTTGTATTATAAAGCCACTTCTCAGCTAAATCTCACAAAGTGAATGGGAGAAAACGTAAACGCAGAGCATCCAAAGACAGTTATGACGTTCCAATCATTGCGCATACGTTTTCAAATTTGGAGATAAAAACGTATGCGTCTTCAGACTCAAGACCGTGAACTTTGGGTAACAGTTTGATAAATAGGGGTTGATTTCAAAATTTTCCCCATTGGCAGGAGGTATAGAAAGACAGGTGGGAAGGGGAACACGTGTTGGATAGCATCTCTCTTGGAGAGAAATGCGTGGAGGATTCTGTGCACCTGCGGGCGGAGGCAGAGTGGTCTTAAAGTTTGATGGAAATCCGTCCATCACGGTCGGGGTGGGTGGTGGGAAAAAGAAAATGTAGAAATACTGACTTTGGGGTCAATGGGGGAAACACAGACAAGACGGGCACTAGAATCCCGTGTCCAGCCGAGTTTGCACTAAAGGGTTTAGCATAAGTGGCAGCGTTGTGATAATTAGGGGAAAAGTTGGTTGGTGTTTGTTTTGAAAAATACAGTTTTTGCAAAATCAAATCACAAAAAATGCACACACCACCCTATATCTAGTGGTCACCTAGGTCAAGGCTCTAGACCGCTCCTAGACTTCCAGAAGAAAAGTCGCAAGATAAATTCTCTACTGCCTCTTTGCCCCTTCTGTGGCCAGGTAAGTGCCAGGTAAGTGGGAGGTTCTCCACTACATAAGTAGTGGGCCTAATTAAGTAACCACTTGCCTTAGACACACTTGCCTTAGACACCACAAAAGAAACACGGATAAGCAATAGATTACCCACGACCTTCTTCTGTCCTAAGTGAGCGCGACGGTCCTTAGAGTCATGTCTAGATCTTTTTTAGTTAATGAGGGTGATGCGGATGCAAGTTTGTGATTTCCGGGGCTTAGGAAGGGTAATGAACTCCCCACTAATCTGAATTTGGTCTTTACCCCTTAATTTCCATATTAAAATATGCAAAAAACCAAGATCAAACACGCAACAATTTTTCTTTTTGCGGCGCTGCGAATTTTTTGCAAAGAATCCTGCAGAAATTGGTTAATAGACAGAGCAGGGAGGAGATAAGAAAGTATAGAAGTTACCACAGAGAAATGAAATTCTGAAGCTTCAATATCACCGCGGATCCGCCGCGAAATGCTTGCTATGGCCGCGGTTCCGCGGTGAGTTGACGAGATCTCTGCACAAAATTTTGTACAGATGCTCCTTTTACTCCACTGGACTTCCTGAAATGATCTGAATATTTTTCCCTTTGCTCCGATGATTCCATATTCCCTCGCAAAAATCACAACAAATCGTTAAGCACTTGTTGCGAACTTTGATCTAAAAATTCTGATGGAATAATAAATTTTCAACTCAAACAACAAAAACGAACAAAATAGCACACATCCCCGGCAACGGCGCTATTTGATTGATCATTTTTCGTGTGTATGGAAAAGTTTTAATCACAACCAAAGAAATTTATACCGCAATCAATTAACGGTGTCGATGTAGCGCGTTAATGAATACGGATCGTCCACTGAGATGTGTGTTTTGATCGATCTTGTTTTAGATGAGTCGAAATGAAAATATAAAAGAAAATGCAAAAAAAGTTGATTCAAGATTTGTATGATTTGATTTTAAGAAACATCAAGAAAATAGAGATCTAGAATCAAGAATCAAGAAATGTCCCAATCACTTTGATTTATCAAGATAATGAAGAATAGCTTGTAGGATTCGATTGAGTCAATAGTTAATGATGAATCTAATAATTCCTAATCTTATCTATTGATAATTTT
This sequence comes from Agapanthus africanus, assembly GCA_030015575.1. Classification (NCBI taxonomy): domain Eukaryota; kingdom Viridiplantae; phylum Streptophyta; class Magnoliopsida; order Asparagales; family Amaryllidaceae; genus Agapanthus; species Agapanthus africanus. Next base: position 1,008,790,221 of record CM057337.1, on the reverse strand, counting down.
TAGCTAGATTGATGATGATGAATGAAGATTAGAGATCTGTTGAAGAAACTCGGGTTTCTCCTTCTATCCCTTGTCTTTTCAATCATGATCATTCGGATCTAGCCTCTAGCAAAGAAAATCATCAATCATTTGATCCCTAACTTGCAACGAAATTCGCAAGAATGTGATCTCGATCCAAATTAGGTCATTGATGATTCTTTTTCCTAGAGTTCACAAATCTCATAAGACTTAAAATTAGTATTAAGATTTGATCATCATTAAATCTATCAATTCTCTCGGATCGTCGTGGATCTCTTGCTCGGATGAAGATTGGCTTCGCGGATAAAGGATCGATGGTTGCTTGCTTGATTTTCTTCTCAAAATGATCTTGATTTTGCTTGGATTTGAATTTGGGCTAGGGTTTTGGTATCAAGTTGTGTCACTCAACTTGAATTTGAATTTTGGCTCCAAATGTGTAACTAACTCACCACTAATTGTGTAACCTCAAAACCCTAGCTCTAGATCTCTTTTTATAACCACCTCATTTGAATCTTCACTCCAAAGCTAGGTTGTTAGAGAGAGCCTTCTAGAATGAGTTTGTTATAGGGAATATTCTAGAATGAGTTTGTTATGCAGAGCCTTCTAGAAGAAGCCTCGTGCTCTTTGAGAGTCTTCTGGAAGCTTAGGCCGTTACTGTTGGGGTCAAAATTTGCACACCCGGTTGACCGAGTCAAAGTCAAGGTCAACCCCAAGTCAGGTGGGCCCAAGCCCAGGTCAAGCGGGCCCATGCCCAAGTCGAGCCCGCGGCCAGCCTCCTCCATGAAAAAATATAGATCATGTAATAAATAATTTTTATGTAATTTTTTTATGCATGAATGTATGCAAAATGGGCATAAAGCCAAATTTTTGTAAAGCTCATGGCTTATGTGCAAAAAGAAATGGCACATGAGCCATGGGATAGGTAAAATACCATTTTGTAAAGCCAAAGGGGCTATATGTAAAGTGTCTAGCCTATAAAGGCAAGAATAATGAAAATATCCCAACAACTTTTTTCTCTCTCCAAAAAAATTTAGATCTGAGATCTTTTCTCCTTCTTCAAGGTTCCAAAACCTTCTTCTTTCTTTTGAATTAAATCAAGAGTTTTACTCTTCATTTTATAAAACTAAATAGTTTTTCACCACAAAACCCATAAAGGGGAACTCAGATCTTCCATTATATCTCAAAAAAAAGAGATTTTTAAAATATCATATCTCTTGATCTTCAAGATCCAGCAACCAGAGAAGAAAGAAGAAGAACCCCAAAACATCATAGGAGTTTAACTCCACTCTGATTTCTCTTTCGAGAATTTCTGGGGCTAAAAGCCTCTTTTTATCGCCGGTGCCCAAGCGCTCAAGCGCCAAGCGCCCACGTGCCGACACGTGGCGCGCCAGCGCTCGAGCGCCCGGCGCTCGAGCGCCAAGCGTCCATGTGCCGACACGTGGCGCGCTACGCTCGAGCGCTTAGCGCTCAAGCGCAAAGCGCCCACGTGCCGACACGTGGCGCGCCAGCGCTCCAACGCTCAGCGCTCAAGCGCAAAGCGCCCACTTGCCGATACGTGGCGCCCAGCGCTCAAGCGCAAAGCGCCCATGTGCCGACACGTGGCGCGCTAGCGCCTAAGCGCACAACACCTAAGCGCACAGCGCTCAAGGCGCTGACCCCACGCGTCCTTTGGGCGCTTTTTTCCTTTTTTTATGTATGTATACATGTATATATATGTACAGATACACACACACTCCACAACACTGTCCCCCTCAAAAAAAAATTTGGGCCGGGGCGCTGGCCCGCACCCCGCAAGGGGGCTGCTAGCCCCCTTGACCCCCAGCCCGCTATCCGGGTGGCGGGACCCCCGTAAAATCTCTGCGTGGCTCCCGATATATCCAAACCCCCTCCAAAACAACACACACGTACACTGCACATTGAGTTCGCATGACCAGTTTAACCCTTCAATCGGAGGTTCCCACGTTCCAAAAGCGAGAGGTAATTAACGGCAGCTTAGTCCGCGGCTGCCGGAGATTCGGATCCCCATAATCATTAAACCCCGGCCTACCCTAGGCAGGGGGAATCTGTAGTACGCCTGACAAGCGCGCGCGTATTCCCATCTCAATAGGGTGACGAAAAACACCCTACAGATTCTGGCACGCCCGGTGGGACCAATCTCTCCTCCCATATTTCGGGTTAAACGTTCATGCGAACTCAATCAATATACATACCCATATCTATACTAAAATAATGCTTTTTCATGCAGGTTTCAAGCAATCACTTTTCAACAATGTCTCCTATGATGAACTCAGCTCTCAGCACGGCTCCCATCTCCTACACGATGAAGATGGACGCTAGGACGGTCCTTCCGGCCAGTCTCGGGCGACAATGGGAAGAGCCGCCGCTACCATTCAGCTATATCCTGTTCGTGTCAGCTAACGCCATCCCAGCTTCTCAAGTCCCGGTGGCAGATAAACCGGTCTCGAAAGGCAAGAGGCCAAATGTGGTGGTCTCGAAGGCGCCCCAACTCAAACGCAAGTCGGTGTTCGAACAACTCTCCTTGGCCCCAGCTGGGGGCAAGGCCATCAACACCAACAAAGCAACAAGGCGTCTCGAGCAAGCTCCGGCGGTTCCCTTGACAACTGCTCAATCGGGTGTCTTCTCTAAGCTCCCCGCTAATCAACTCACGGTGGCTTCCCAGGAGCAGATGCCCGCCAAGCCCTTAAAATTGAGAAGCTAAGGCAGAAAAGGCTCAGATATAGAGCCAACAAAAGGGCTAGGGCTCCTGCTAGGCTGAACCTCATGGGGTTCGAAGAACAGGGTTACCCCGCCGAAGATAGGGAAATGGCAGGATATGTGGTCCACACTGTCTACACGGTGGGCACGAGCAGCAAGAGCAAGGACGGGGCCACCACATCTCAAATCCAATCTGGCTTGAATGTGGTTGCCGCTTCCCAAGAACAGCCGCCTCCGCTGGATGATGAAAACCCTCTCGATGAAGATGATAGGCAGAAAGAACCTTCGGTCCATGAGGAGTCGGGCTCGGAAAGTGAAGAGGAGCCAATCTTCCGTCCCAAGAATGTAGAGCAGCAACTTCTCCAAGAGCTCCGAAAACAGCTCAGAAGCAAAGACAAGGAGATGGCCAAACTTTACTCCAAAATTGACGACTTGATGAACGTCGTCTTGCAGCTCACGGCCCGACTTGCCTCTCAGCCACCCAATCAAGCGCAGGGCTCTGCTCGTGAACCGGGAAACGGTGTCCCAACGTAGCCGACGCTTATTCCCTCAAATCCAAAAGTGGGCGAACCGCATGAAAATCAGTCGCATCCTATCTCGGGAAATGTCTTGGCTACCGATGACAGTAGCCCTCTAACTCAAGATCAAATCATGGATTTGGTTGCCAGCAAAGTCAAAACACTGGTAGCTGAAGCTGAAGCGCAAAAAGATGTTAGCAGTAGCGGGAGACCATATCCTGCTCAATATGATCTGGTAGAATTTCCTAGCGGCTATGTCATCCCTAAATTCGGAAGATTCGATAGGACGGGAAATGCGAATCAGCACATCGCCCACTTCAAAGCCTCATGCGGGAATATTGGGGGCAACGATGCGCTTCTCCTCCGCCAGTTCGTTAATAGCTTGACCGATGTTGCTTTCGACTGGTACGCGAGCATACCGGATGGCTCCATTACTACTTTCGTCCAAATGGAATCTTTGTTTCGACAAAGGTTCATGAGCGTCAGCGATAAGATCACAATTGCCGAGCTTGTAAGGACCAAGCCCAAGAACAACGAAAGCAGCACAGATTTTATAACCCGATGGCGCAATCTCTCCGTCAAATGCGAACCGCCGATAGAGCAAGACCAATCTGTCAGTCTCCTCGTCGGAAATCTCAAAAATTGGATGGCCCCGTTTCTATGCACCGCGGGTCTCAAAATATTTCAAGTGCTAACCAGGAAGGTTCAGATGCTGGAGCGCTCAAAGAAGGAGTCCTCCTCTGACTCCCAAAATAACAATAGGTCCTGGAGAAACCGAAAGGACGAAAATCGCAAAGGCGGAAATTCCGACGATACTGAATCTTTCAATGCCTCGGCTAACCGAAACAAGCAAGGGTCGAGCGGGCCTAATGCCAACCAGCTTCGGAAGCCAATGTTCGGAGAGGAACGAGAATCTCCACTGAAAGAGAAGCTGGACAAGGTCTATTCCTTCAGAAGGGACAAAATCTGTAAAATATTCAAAGATGCCCTGAGGAACGGTCTACAACTGCCAGAGTCAAAAAGACCGCAGGAAGCGAATAGGACCGAAGACCCCAAATACTGTCCCTATCACAGAGTGATAGGTCATGCCATTGAGGACTACTTCGTCTTCAAAGATTGGGTCGAAAAGCAATACAAGGCAGGAGAGATAAAACTGTCTAAAGGCGTGTTAACAAACAGTCCAGCTGCGACCGCCAATTTCATACAAACGGAGACCGAAGTTCTTCGTGAAACTGATTCTCTCAGACATCTGTCTTTCTCTGAAAACAATCGACCACCACGTCATTAAACTGGGAACAGTCGACCACCATGTCGTTAAACTGGGAACAATCGACCTCTAAGTCGTTAAACTGGGAATGTAAAAAATATATAATATATGTAAATAAACAAAAAAATGTGTAAATAAAAGAAAAATAAAGAAAAGCCGAAATGATGGGGCAACTCGCAATAAAAATCAGCGAGTAAAAATAAAAATGAAAATAAAGCCGAAATGATAGAGCAATCGCGACCTTCGCGATAAGAAAAGCTGAAATGATAGAGCAATCGCGGTAAAACAAAAACAAAAACGAAAAAAAAACAAAAACAAAACAAAGGCGAATGATGAGTCGCTCCTGGTACCATATTCCAGTGCAGCGATGCAGACGCCAACAAAAATTCAAATTTCCAAAATTCTCCCAGCCCTACGGCCAGTCCCCAAATTGACTACCGTATACAATCCACGTGCTCAAATAATTCTCATCATACCCATGCCCCACCGCAATCACCAGTTACGCGGCTGGTCTCCGCCTATGGAATTATGCTCCATTGGGAAGACCCACTCATGTGTCCTCATGATGCATGAGGAGAACAAACCTTCGCGGGGTCCTTACGACTCACAAAGGAAAAACACACTTGGGAGTCCTCACGACTCCTAAGGAGAAAATACACCTATGGGATCCTTACGACCCGTAGGGAGAAAATGCTTTTATGGGACCCTCACGGCCCATAAAATTGAAAAGTCTTTGGTGGTAGGGATCTAAACCTGTCTCCTAAGCCATCGCTCCCCAACCCCAAGTGGCGAATGATGAGTCGCTCCTGGTACCATATTCCAGTGTAGCGATGCAGACGCCAACCAAATTCCAAATCCCATACCCCAATGGCGAATGATGGGTCGCTCCTGGTACCATATTCCAGTGTAACGATGCAGACGCCAACCAAATTCCAACTCCCATATCCCAACGGCGAATGATGAGTCGCTCCCTGTACCATATTTCAGTACAGCGATGCAGACGCCAACAAAGTCCCGAAAGTTTTCCGGCCCTACGGTCTGGATCATACATCCTGCAAAACCGTATACAATTCACGGGCGTAAAACAACCCCAATCTCTCCCAAGTCCTACCGGTGAGACCCCATTCAAAGTCCCACCAAAAATAATAAAATAAAAAAAGGGTATGTCCACAAGCAAAATGGGCACGGATGAAAACCCGAAAGGGATCCGTGAGTAAAAACAGCAGGACTGCCGACGGGTTTGTGAAAACCCGAAAGGGCGCAAACTCGTGAAAAAGAGATGAAATGCACTCGACTTTGTGAGGAGAAAATTCCCGTGTGAGATCCTTACGACTCACAAAGGAGCAACACACTTAGGAGTCCCCACGACTCCTAAGGAGAAAATACACCTACGGGATCCTTACGACCCGTAGGGAGAAAATGCTTTGTGAGACCCTTACGGCTCACAAAATTGAAAAGTCTTAGGTGATAGGGACCTAAAACCTGTCTCCTAAGCCATCGCTTCCTGATAAGCAAGCGCAAATGATGATTCGCTCCTGGTACCATATTCCAGTGTAGCGATACTGATGCCAAGCAAAAACCAATTCCCAAATCCTCCCAGGGCAAATGATGAGTTGCTTCTGGCATTATTCCAGTGCAGCAATGCAGATGCCAAACAAAAACCGAAATCCTGAAATCCACTCATGGCAAATGATGATTCGCTCCTGGTACCATATTCCAGTGTAGCGATGCTGATGTCAACCCAAATCAAATCAAACCAACAACCTCTGCGGAGGAACCATGCTCCGTCCTAAAATTTACCCCGTGTCGAAATCATACTTCGCCTCGGGATATCTACCTTCCCTGCCGGAATTATGCTCCGCCTCGGAATCAAGTCAACTAACAAGCTCTGCGCCGGAATCATGCTCCGTCTCAGAATGTGCAACCCGTGTCGAAATCATGCTTCACCTCGGAGTATTTGCCTTCCCTGTCGGAATTATGCTTCGCCTGGGAATCAACCTCTGCATCGAAATTATGCTTCGGTCAGAATGTCTGCCGCTCTTCGGAATGATGCTCTGATCCCCTGGAATCATGCGCCGCCCTTCGGAATGATGCTCCGATCTCTGGAATCATGCTCTGCCCTTCAGAATGATGCTCCGATCTCTGGAATCATGCTTCGCTCATCGGAATGATGCTCCGATCCCTGGAATCATGCTCCGTCTCAGAATGTGCACCCCGTGTCGAAATCATGCTTCGCCTCGGAGTATTTGCCTTCCCTGTCGGAATTACGCTTCGCCTGGGAATCAACCTCTGCATCAAAATTATGCTTCGGTCAGAATGTCTGCCACTCTTCGGAATGATGCTCCGATCCACTGGAATCATGCTCCGCCCTTCGGAATGATGCTCCGATCTCTGGAATCATGCTCCGCTCATCGGAATGATGCTCTGATCCCTGGAATCATGCTCCGCCCTTCGGAATGATGCTCCGATCTCTGGAATCATGCTCGCTCATCGGAATGATGCTCTGATCCCTGGAATCATGCTCCGCTCGTCGGAATGATGCTCTGATCCCTGGAATCATGCTCCACCCTTCGGAATGATGTTCCGATCTCTGGAATTATGCTCCGCCTTTCGGAATGATGTTCCGGTCTCTGGAATCATGCTCCGCCCTTCGGAATGATGCTCCGATCTCTGGAATCATGCTCCGCCCTTCGGAATGATGCTTCGATCTCTGGAATCATGCTCCGCTCATCGGAATGATGCTCCGATCCTTAGAATCATGCTCCGCGCTTCGGAATGATGCTCCGATCCATGGAATCATACTCCGCAAATCGGAATGATGCTCCGATCCCCGGGAATCATGCTCCCCGAGGGATACTCCGACCCTGGAATTATGCTCCGCAAATCAGAATGATGCTCCGATCCCCGGGAATCATGCTCCCCGGGATGATGCTCCGCCCCCGGAATGATGTTCCACCACGAAGTTCAGCTTCAAGATCCATCAATTTCATGCACACAACTCAAATGTGCGGTGTGCATTTATTGATGGGGACACTTTGTTGGGGTCAAAATTTGCACCCCCGGTTGACCGAGTCAAAGTCAAGGTCAACCTCAAGCCAGGTGGGCCCAAGCCCAAGTCAAGCGGGCCCATGCCCAAGTCAAGCCCGCGGCCAGCCTCCTCCATGACAAAATATAGATCATGTAATAAATAATTTTTATGTAATTTTTTTATGAATGAATGTATGCAAAATGGGCATAAAGCCAAATTTTTGTAAAGCCCATGGCTTATGTGCAAAAAGAAATTGCACATGAGCCATGGGATAGGCAAAATCCCATTTTGTAATGCCCAAGGGGCTATATGTAAAGTGTATAGCCTATAAAGGCAAGGATAATGAAAATATCCCAACAACTTTTTTCTCTCTCCAAAAAAATTTAAATCTGAGATCTTTTCTCCTTCCTCAAGGTTCCAAAACCTTCTTCTTTCTTTTGAATTAAATCAAGAGTTTTACTCTTCATTTTATAAAACTAAATAGTTTTTCACCACAAAACCCATAAAGGGGAACTCAGATCTTCCATTAGATCTCAAAAAGAAGAGATTTTTAAAATCTCATATCTCTTGATCTTCAAGATCCAGCAACCAGAGGAGAAAGAAGAAGAACCCCAAAACATCTTAGGAGTATAACTCCACTCTGATTTCTCTTTCGAGAATTTCTGGGGCTAAAAGCCTCTTTTTCTCGCCGGCGCCCAGCGCTCAAGCGTCAAGCGCCCACGTACCGACACGTGGCGTGCTAGCACTCGAGCGCCCAACGCTCAAGCGCAAAGCGGCGGCGAGCGCCCCGCGCTCCAGCACAAAGCGCCCACGTGCCGACACGTGGCGCGCCTGCGCTCAAGCGCAAACCGCCCACATGCCGACACGTGGCGTGCTAGCGCCTAAGCGTACAGCGTTCAAGGCGCTGACCCCACGCATCCTTTGGGCGCTTTTTTCCTTTTTTTTATGTATGTATACATGTATATATATGTACAGATACACACACACTCCACAACACTGTCCCCCTCAAAAAAGAATTTGGGCCGGGGCGCTGGCCCGCACCCCGCAAGGGGGCTGCAAGCCCCCTTGACCCCCAGCCCGCTATCCGGGTGGCGGGACCCCCGTAAAACCTCTGCGTGGCTCCCGATATATCCAAACCCCCCTCCAAAACAACACACACGTACACTGCACATTGAGTTCGCATGACCAGTTTAACCCTTCAATCGGAGGTTCCCACACTCCAAAGGCGAGGGGTAATTAACGGCAGCTTAGTCCGCGGCTGCCGGAGATTCGGATCCCCACAATCATTAAACCCCGACCTATCCTAGGCAGGGGGAATCTGTAGTATGCCTGACAAGCGCGCGCGTATTCCCATCTCAATGGGGTGACGAAAAACACCCTACAGTTACAAGAAGCCACGTGGAGAAATTTGACGCGCTGATGAATTAACAAGGCCGCGAAACCGTGGCATCTCGGCCGAATCGGCCGCGGATCCGCGGCCATGTTGGTGAATTACTACATGCAATTTCCAGGTAATTCTTCTGTTGGCTTTATGGCACTTTCCTGATGTCTGAAATATTTTTATACTTTCTTGTTTACTGCCAGATTTCAAGTCTTTGACTTGACGTATTTTATCAGCACTTTTAACAGTTCCGGCTCAATTACCTGGAGAATTTCCTGCGCACAATCTCGAGACAAGTGTTGATACACAAAAGATCATGCGTGTAGTAATAAACACTAAATTTCCCTCAAAATGCCGGTTATAATGTATAACACATGTTATTTGGTATTTTGCAGACAAATTGCTAATATGTGCTTTATTTATACAAAACACATTTAGATGATTGCAAATGGTAGGGAAATTGATGTGTTAAAAATGCAATATTTTTGACTGATCAAATTCCCCCAAACTTAATTTTTGTCGTCTCGAGCAAACATCTTTTATTCAAGAGAAGGAGAAAATAAAGAAAAAGAAAAACTAACTAGCACACTTTCGTAGGCAACACGATTGCACTGCACAACAAGCCTTTAAACCTCTAGGTGTCCGTGGTAGAAGGAGTGTTGTCTCCTGAGGGTTTTCAGCGGATTGCACCCACAAAATCCAATAATAAAAGGAAGACCGTGAAAGTTACATGTAAAGATAAGAATTATTAAAAAAAGACTTTGAAAATTAGAGTTTCCAACTACACTAGCTTTTCGGTTGTCATGAGCTCTATCTTAATAGTCATGAAAAAAATTTAGAAATCGCATCATCCCTCAATAAAACATCGTCTTTATTCTTTATTCCTAACTTTCTTCCAAACATCGATCTTATACCCCTACGTGTGTGTAAAAGACATCCCTACACTCGGAGAATTCAATTCAAGCTATCATACTCTTGTCCATCTACCTCGGTACTTTTTAATCGATGAACGTTTAGATGACATTGCTCACACATTTTTCAGGCGACCGCTAATACTTCTTGAGGTACTAACAGACCGATTACTCATGTGCTTGCTTATTAGGCGTAAGTAGCATTTTCCTCGTCTTGCACCACCTAAGGCTTAGCAGTGACTCCCAAACCAGTTGGTCTAAGGCACTAGGTAATGAAGCACCCTCTCTATATTTTTTTTTATTGCTGCCTTGGTGATAACAAAACCAGTATTCATTTTTTTCTTAACACCATTTTATCTTTTTCATTTTTTATCTCCTCCATACTTTGGCTTTTAGACAAGAGCGTTTCAAGGTATGCTCTACTATCCCGAGTTTCAAGATGTGTGTAAGTTCGTATAGTAGGGTATCAACGTTCAAATGTTTGGCTTCCAGAATAGGAACTATTTTTCAGACTTATTTTTATCCTCAGATTAGTGACTTCCTTCATCTTACTAACCCTTGGGACAACGGCTCATAACTACTTATTACTAGTTTCGTTTAAGAAAACTTCTAATTTTCTTGGTTTTCTTAAATTTTTCCAATCTTTTGGATGTAATTTTTCACTATCTAATCTTTTATTATCTTATTTATGTACAAAATATTTTTTATATATGTTTTGTTTTGTGCTTATGCAAGGTATGATGCAAAGTGATGCATAAATAAGCACAAACCTCCCCAAACTTATTTTCAACAGTGTCCTCACTGTTGTCTTCTGTTAAATCACAAAAACCTGTAAGCCTGGGAGGAAATTATTTATTAATGGGGACATGAAATATGATCGTGAAAATCCTCCACCAAACTTATTCTTTTGGCTCACCATTTTGAGTAAAAAATTTATTTTCGAGAGCTAAAAATATACCCCCCCAAAAACTTGAGTTAAACAATGTTAATCTTTTGAAAATCACAAGTGGGGGTCAAAGTTACTGGTCAATGCCAAGTTTTGCAAAAAACGAAAGTCAACACCAACCATTCGAAGATTTTATCCGTGTAGTGCACCGGTTGGTGAAAGAACATGTTGTATGGAGACATGACGAAGTGGGGAAGAGATAAGTGGTGGGATAGAATGTGGTTGCGTCTCGTTTTGGAGAGACGACACAGTGATTGTGATGGATTACTCGCATTCTCTTTATAGTCCAGAAGAAGGAGTGGAGGTTCAAAATCTTTGTATTGAGGTGGATTCATCTCAACACCCGTGTCTTTTAAAAATGCGAGTTCATCAGCGAAAATTTCCTCAAAACTCTCATCGATACCCCGAAGAATAATGTCATCAAAAAGCGCGGGGTGATCTTCAGACTCTAAAAATGGTTCATAATCAGTGTTAGTTGTTGACCCGGACAACTCGGTGGAAGAGTCTGTATGTGAATGATACATAGTTGGGTCAAACAACAACATATGAAAAGAGTCTAGATCAGTATCATGAGGCTCGTCAAATTCGCTGTTGTCGACATCCATTAATTCGACAGAACATACTCGAGCATGAGGATCGGAGGGTTGACTTCTCAACTTGTAAATGTTGAGCTCAATTGACCTATTCCCAAAAGATAGGTTCATAGAGCCGTTTCTACAGTTGATTACAGAGTTGGAAGTAGCCAAAAAGGGACGACCTAGAATCACCGGAATTTGGTTCCGTGGGTTCGCTACAGGCTGTGTATCAAGAACAATAAAGTCCACAGGGAATACAAATTCCCCGATTTTTATCAACGCATCCTTAAGTTCACCCCTAGGTTTGGTGATTGATCGGTCGGCCATCTGGAGAGTTATGTTCGAGGGCTTTAACACTCCGATACCTAGTTGCTCATAGACTGAATATGGAAGCAAGTTAACACTAGCGCCAAGGTCAAGAAAAGCACGGTTAATGTGTTTATCCCCAATAGAAATAGAAATAGTAGGACAGCCACGATCCTTACATTTCCTTAGTAATTGTTGGGGAAAAGCCGTGTCTACAGTACTTGACATGAAAACTTTTTTAGGTACTTGAGACTTCCTCTTCCTAGTGCACAAGTTCTTAAGAATTTTCGCATAGGACGAAACTTGTTGTATAGCATCTAGGAGAGGGATGTTGATGTTAACTTGCTTAAACATTTACACAAGGTTCTCCATTTGGGCATTGGGTTTGTTGGGCCTCAACCTTTCCGGAAATGGAGCTCTATCAATAAATGTTGGGTCCCACATTTGTGGAGAAGGTTGTGGGGGTGGAAAGGATGAAGTGGGTGGAGGGTTCGAGCCTTTGGGAAAACGGAGAATAGGCTCGGAAGAAGAAGGTAAATTAGACGAAATAGGGTAAGAAGTTGAAGTGGGGGTGGAAGTGGAAGTGGAAGCCTGGGGTTCAATTGATTCCTCAACATCAATCTGTTCACCCACATGATTGTCTAGCACTTTTCTAGATCTCAACATGGTAAGTGCATTCACATTAGTGTAATGTGAAGTTCCAGGATCAGGTAGAGGTTGAGATGGAAGATTCCCTTTCTCTCTAGCACTTATTTCGGCTTTTAACTGTGCAATTTGTGCTTCCATCGATTTAATAATCTCACCTTGGGAGGCGGTGGTTTTATTTATATCATCGATAGAAGACTTAAAATCAGCCGACATTTGAATAGAATTTGTCAGAAGCAAACTCATGGTTTGTTCAAGTGAAGAGGTGTTATTGGTATCGGCAGAAAAAGGATCAAAATTGTTGGCCGGGTTTTGAAAATGTTGCGATTGAAAGGGGTGATGACTCAGTTGTGGTGGTTGCTGTTGTGGTGGAGGGACCCATTGAAAGTTATTCTGGTTTAGATCCGTGTATTGAGTTTGGTGTTGGATCCAAGAAAGATCAGGGTGATTCCTCCAATCTTGATTATATGAGGAAGAAGAAGGATCGTTTCCAGTTCTTTGCTGAAATGCAGCATTAGTGTGACCTTGAAACGGTACATTCAAAAGACATTCTTCCGTCAAATGTGATGGATTTGAACAGCAGCCACACACGGTTTCGGGAAGTGTGCAATGGTTTATGGGGGCTGAAGAAATTCTGTTTTCTATAGCGTCGAGTTTCCTTTGTATTACGGCCATTTCGGCTCTCATTGTGACGGAAACATCGAGCTAATTGATATCTTCCCTTGGTGATGGTGGTCTTACACTTTCCCATTGTAATGTGTTTTGAGTTAAATCTTCTAGGTATTTCCAAGCTTCACCATCATCTTTAGATAGGAATTGGCAATGACACATGGTTTCAAGCATCCGTTTAGTCGTGAGATCAATACCCTCATAGATAACTCGACACAAATCCCATCTGGGGATTCCGTGATAAGTACATTGGATAAGAAGATTCTTGAACCGTTCAAAGCATTTCAAAAATGGTTCATTGGGAAGTTGGATAAATTTGAAGATTTCGCTCCGAATACGGCTGGTCTTATGATTGGGATAAAATTTCTTAAGGAATGCTGCAACAAATTCATACCATTTTGAAATATAATGTGCGGTAGTATTATAAAGCCACTTCTCGGCTAAATCGCACAAAGTGAATGGGAGAAAACGTAAACGCAGAGCATCCAAAGACAGTTGTGACGTTCCAATCATTGCGCATACGTTTTCAAATTTAGAGATAAAAACGTATGCGTATTCAGACTCAAGACCGTGAAATTTGGGTAACAGTTTGATAAATAGGGGGTTGATTTCAAAATTTTCCCCGTTGGCAGGTGGTATAGAAAGACAGGTGGGAAAGGGAACACGTGTTGGATAGCATCTCTCTTGGAGAGAAATGCGTGGAGGATTCTGCGCACCTGCGGGCGGCGGCAGAGTGGTCTTAAAGTTTGATGGAAATCCGTCCATCGCCGTCGTGGTGGGTGGTGGGAAAAAGAAAATGTAGAAATACCGACTTTGGGGTCGATGGGGGAAATGCAGACAAGACGGGCACTAGAATCCCGTGTCCAGCCGAGTTTGCACTAAAGGGTTTAGCACAAGTGGCAGCGTTGTGATAATTAGGGGAAAAGTTGGTTGGTGTTTGTTTTGAAAAATAAGGTTTTTGCAAAATCAAATCACAAAAAATGCACACACCACCCTAGATCTAGTGGTCACCTAGGTCAAGGCTCTAGACCGCTCCTAGACTTTCAGAAGACAAGTCGCAAGATAAATTCTCTACTGCCTCTTTGCCCCTTCTGTGGCCAAGTAAGTGCCAGGTAAGTGGGAGGTTCTCCACTACATAAGTAGTGGGCCTAATTAAGTAACCACTTGCCTTAGACACCACAAAAGAAACGCGGATAAACAATAGATTACCCACGACCTCCTTCTGTCCTAAGTGAGCGCGACGGTCCTTAGAGTCATGTCTAGATCTTTTTTAGTTAATGAGGATGATGCGGATGCAAGTTTGTGATTTCCGGGGCTTAGGAAGGGTAATGAACTCCCCACCTAATTTGAATTTGGTCTTTGCCCCTTAATTTACATATTAAAATAAGCAAACAACCAAGATCAAACACGCAACAATTTTTCTTTTTGCGGCGCTGCGAATTTTTTGCAATGAATCCTGCAGAAATTGGTTAATGGACAGAGCAGGGAGGAGATAAGAAAGTATAGAAGTTACCACAGAGAAATGAAATTCTAAAGCTTCAATATCACCGCGGATCCGCCGCGAAATGCTTGCTATGGCCGCGGTTCCGCGGTGAGTTGACGAGATCTCTGCACAAAATTTTGTACAGATGCTCCTTTTACTCCACTGGACTTCCTGAAATGATCTGAATATTTTTCCCTTTGCTCCAATGATTCCATATTCCCTCGCAAAAATCACAACAAATCGTTAAGCACTTGTTGCGAACTTTGATCTAAAAATTCTGATGGAATAATAAATTTTCAACTCAAACAACAAAAACGAACAAAATAGCACACATCCCCGGCAACGGCGCCATTTGATTGATCATTTTTCGTGTGTATGGAAAAGTTTTAATCACAACCAAAGAAATTTATACCGCAATCAATTAACGGTGTCGATTTAGCGCGTTAATGAATACGGATCGTCCACTGAGATGTGTGTTTTGATCGATCTTGTTTTAGATGAGTCGAAATGAAAATATAAAAGAAAATGCAAAAAATGTTGATTCAAGATTTGTATGATTTGATTTTAAGAAACATCAAGAAAATAGAGATCTAGAATCAAGAATCAAGAAATGTCCCAATCACTTTGATTTATCAAGATAATGAAGAATAGCTTATAGGATTCGATTGAGTCAATAGTTAATGATGAATCTAATAATTCCTAATCTTATCTATTGATAATTTGTAGCTAGATTGATGATGATGAATGAAGATTAGGGATCTATTGAAGAAACTCGGGTTTCTCCTTCTATCCCTTGTCTTTTCAATCATGATCATTCGGATCTAGCCTCTAGCAAAGAAAATTATCAATCATTTGATCCCTAATTTGTAACGAAATTCGCAAGAATGTGATATCGATCCAAATTAGGTCATTGATGATTCTTTTTCCTAGAGTTCACAAATCTCATAAGACTTAAAATTAGTATTAAGATTTGATTATCATTAGATCTATCAATTCTCTCGAATTCTCCACAAGCGGAGAATTTACTCAAGCATCATAAAAATAAATGAATCAAAGATCAAGAAATTTCACAATGCAAGAATATAAAGAAAACAAGAATGTCAATTATCACCTTTTTTAAATCGACGACTAATTACGCATTCCCTCAATTCGAGGTTACAAGATATTGCTCTCGATCGCTCCTTTTGAAGAGGTAACTAGCTCCGTCGAATTTCGCTCCGCTCGATCTCCATGAGTCGCGGATCGTCGTGGATCTCTTGCTCGGATGAAGATTGGCTTCGCGGATAAAGGATCAATGGTTGCTTTCTTGATTTGCTTCTCAAAATGATCTTGATTTTGCTTGGATTTGAATTTGGGCTAGGGTTTTGGTATCAAGTTGTGTCACTCAACTTGAATTTGAATTTTGGCTCCAAATGTGTAACTAACTCACCACTAATTGTGTAAACTCAAAACCCTAGCTCTAGATCTCTTTTTATAACCACCTCATTTGAATCTTCACTCCAAACCTAGGTTGTTAGAGAGAGCCTTCTAGAATGAGTTTGTTAGAGGGAATATTCTAGAATGAGTTTGTTATGCAGAGCCTTCTGGAAGAAGCCACGTGCTCTTTGAGAGTATTCTGGAAGCTTAGGGAAGCCACGTGGAGAAATTTGACGCGCTGATGAATTAACAAGGCCGCGGAACCACGGCAACTCGGCCGACTCGGCCGCGGATCCGCGGCCATGTTGGTGAATTACTGCATGCAATTTCCAGGTAATTCTTCTGTTGGCTTTATAGCACTTTCCTGATATCTGGAATATTTTTATACTTTCTTGTTTACTGCCAGATTTCTGGTCTTTGACTTTACGTATTTTATCAGCACTTTTAGCAGTTCCGGCTCTTTTACCTGGAGAATTTCCTGCACACAATCTCGAGACAAGTGTTGATACACAAAAGATCATGCGTGTAGTAATAAACACTCAATTTCCCTCAAAATGCCGGTTATAATGTATAACACATGTTATTTAGTATTTTGCAGACAAATTGCTAATATGTGTTATATTTATACCAAACACCTTTAGATGATTGCAAATAGTAGGGAAATTGATGTGTTAAAAATGCAATATTTTCGACTAATCACCACCCATCTGAAATGACGGAAGGCTACGAATAGTTTTTGGCGAAAAAATTTTAACGTAGTGAAGTTGATATCATTGAAGGAACCGGATAGCTTTTTATAAATATATAGTGGCGAAAACCTTTGCTAAAGAGGTCACTCCTGGTGAAGGGATCTCGGCTCTTTCCTCGTGAAATGAGGTGCAGGATATTCCAACTGAATACCACGACCCAAAGCAAAAAGTAATCGATTATAGTGAAGTTATTATCCTGACGCAAACTTCTGCCCAAGGGGTCACTCCCGATGAAGGGATCTCGGCCCTTGCCTTATCGAATGAGGTGCTGGATATTCATGACCGAATACCACTGTGCAAAACAAAAGAAAATGTCCTTGCAATAACAGCTTTTGAAAATTTGTTCCAACAATATCGAATAGGTTTGTTTTCCTTGCATTGATCTAAATCAACACAGTCCCATCAATTAATCACACCAGAAAAGAACGAAAATATGATGTACGCATATGCCATCCGCATTCGCCACTAGGTCCCGTCATCATCCGTTAGGTTACTTAACTAACGACAGAGCGGGGACTGGACTAGCGCGGATGTAAAACATATACAATATCTACTAGTATATATATAACAATATATAATAATCGCTCCAGGCGTGATAAATGCAACATCACAGATAAGTAATAAGTATCACAGAACAATACAGATAATCTGGAAACCCTGGGTTTCCTTTGAGCCGCAAGTGAAACCCGACGTTCCCCTGGTCGTGTGGATAGCCTGTGCAATGAAAACCTAGACCCCTACGAGTGCGGCAAGTTACCCGCCAAAACCAGAAGCGAGGCAGCCCCCTTCATCAAAGTGAATGGCCGGCACTTCACGGAATCCGGTAATTTGAGCACCCCTCCTTGGGTCAACCTGTACCCCCTACGAGTGCGGCGAATAGCCTGCCAATTCTGGAGTGAGGCCCCCTCTTTCTCAACGCCATGAGATGCGGACCCGTTGCCCTCCAGAACCCGGCTATCCGTGCACTCCACCGCGGGGTAATCCTAGTACAGAAAAGAAAAATATGTACAACGGTGACATCGACCTCAACCCGGTCGTGCCCCAAACAAATAATATACAAACAGACGGTGACGGCAGTCCACATGTCAGACGCTCGCCCCGCGAAATCAAATGTACAAATAAAACTAAATTGTACTAACATTTCACCCAAGCTATCCACCACGACAAATCCGCAACAACACAGTACAACACAGAACATCAACGTGAATGTCACATTCGCAAACACGTCTAAAAGAACTATAGCAATTAGATAAGTTGTACCGCTCTAATGACATTCACGGTCGCAGATAGTAATGTAAGTACTGTTAAACTTTAAACAATGTTAGAAATATCGACTTCGAAATAACCCCGAATAGCCCCAAACAACTAGATAAAATCATATCCAAACTGGGCTAAACAAGCAATACCACTGAACTAATATTCCAGAGACTAGATGACATTGGGATGAAGAAAATGTGAAGCAATTGGTTTTTTTTAAAAAAATATGAAGTGGAGTGGCTGTGGTTTAATGGATTGATGAAGTGGCTGTTTAATTTCATTTGAGTGGAGTTGTGTTGTTTTTAAAGCAACACAAGGGAAAAAAAAACTGCACACAAAAAACAGCCACTAAATTTTCCCTTGCACAGCCACGAAATTTAACCTCTTGCTAAAAACAACAGCCCCTCAATTCCCCATCACCAAAAATCTCATTGGTATTGTTTCGGGGTTGTTTCGGTTTCGATATTTTAACATTGTCTAAACAACTAGTATGTAGTTAATGGGTTGGCTCTGATACCATGTAAGGCTACGCTAGCGCCCCGGCCATCAATCCGCGGCCAAACGCGGAACAAAAACTTTTTTAAAACCCGGCGATAACGGAACCCGATTCCCGGATCGAACCATTAACCCTATACTAGTTAACTGTAAAAGAAGTTTAGAGAGGTTATACCGATTGATCCGTGTCATTCGGTCTTCAACCTCTGTCCCAAGCTCCTCGCGGCTTTCTCGATCAAGTTTGGTCTCCGGTCTCCCTCGTCGAAAACGATCCACGTCGAGGATTAGTAATACGGGCTCCCGCTTCAAAACCGAAACAACTCGGGCATCCAGTTTGCTAGCCTAGATACCCAAGGTGAAATAGAGAGTGTGTGTGAATACTTTGTCTCAAAGCACTCAAGGATTTTTGTGGAGGTGAATGAAATTGCCAAGTGAAGAAGTGTGAGCAAGTTTGGGCCAAAAGTGAGCTTGCTGGAAAATTGGGCTCGGCCAAAATGAAAAATGGTTCTCTGTGGTAATTAATGAATAGCAACTAAAGAAATATATATCCTCCATCAAAGAGAACAGCCACCAATATCCTCAAAATATCTCACTAAATATCTTCAACCATTAATGCACAATTAATGTAAGCATGAGTCATGAAATTGCCAGCCAATGCCCACGAATTTCCCAGCCACTGCTCACGAATTTCCCATCTCAAAGATTTGCCAAAATCCACTCACACAATTCACATTAAACATTAAACTAAATGTTTAAAAAAAAGAGAGAATGGCAACTTCAAAAGTAAACCCGTAACGAATTACAAGAATACTCATCATCCGTATATATACCTGCATCCGTATTCCGGCTGAATACGAATACAACGAGACGAAAATAATCCAACAATATAATATTAGGATCCGGTTTAAACCAAAGCCCACTAGTATTATCCGTCCGATCATGATCCGTGCACAAGTGTATGTATATGATCGAACCCTGCCATAAAACCATACGGCCTCTACAACGTTTCGCCCGAATCAGGGAAACCCTCTGTGTGGGGCTCTAAAGACTCGTCGATACGCTGGCAGTGAGTTTAACCACAAGTACGACAGTGGCACTAGCTGTACGTAACGGCTACTCAGGTATTGAGCGAAAGGAAGGCCGACAAGCAAACTCATCCTGAAACCCTACTGAGCCTGACAGTGACAATATCCGTACAGTCCGATCCGTTCGTCTATGAGTATCGCATATCAAGTCTAGAGGGTGGATAAAGTCAGACCCCTAATAACGCGACATTTAGTGTCGGTATAAAACCTATCGCCAAGTGAGAAACTACTGATCTGAATCAGTAATTCCCGTCTACCCCGGCCTAGGATTTCTGGTGATGGCCATCCGTGCACTCCGCGACATCAACCCCTAATATACCGAGAGAGACGAATCCCCTGACGATCCGCTCACTTCCTCCATGTGGCTTGGGACTGTACCCAACTAAAACATGTTTGCACGACTCCTTTGAGCCGTGGTAGGGTAGTAATCAAAGCACAATGGGAACTCACACGAGACAAATGACGATCTCAGGTCGACAGACTAACCTGTACACATGTCACCAGGGAACTGCCATCTGACAATAGGTATAATACCAACTAGCATGTTCCCAGCGAGTCCGTCCGGTGTACTCATAACCCAATGAGCACCTGTATACTATCTTAGGTGAACCAACTAACACCAATGGCTTGTGAGACCGGCCACCGCCCCTCGTCGGGGTCTCGATCCGTATATACTAGTCTACTATTGGAGTATCGATGCCCAGTCTCGAAACTCCCACGACTAGAGACACTTTAAGGATGTGCTTATAGACCACCCAACTCTCACGTATCTGATCGCCATCATACTGCTGGTAGTCAAGCAAGAATCCTATGGGCTCTATCAACATGTAATAGTGATCTGTAATGTCACCTGAAGCATGTGCACGATGATAAAGACAAATCAGATAGCATACTATCATCTCGAGTAAGACTGTTCTACCGGTATAGGTCCTTCCTCAATCATTGCAATCAGGTGCCTGTGATCCAATAATTGACTTGAGGGCACTATAGCCAACAGGTAGGCCAAATTTCATGTGATTTTACAACTTTTTCACCGTTGATTTAGCAATGTAAAAAGTTCTATTGTCGGTAAACTGTTAATTTTGAACCCACTAATTCAACGGTGAAAAGGTTGTAGAATCACATGAAATTTGGTGTACCCATATCTTAGATGATAACGATGAAGATGATCGGTCTCAATCGTTGGAAAACACGATGGAAATTGTATTTTTTCTACGCCATAGGAGGAAATTCCCTCCTATGGCATCTTTCCTCCATTATTCTCTCTCATAATGGAGGAAAGAGGCCATAGGAGGGAATTCCCTCCTATGGCGTCGAAAAAATACACCCTCCTTTATTTTTTTCCGACGATCGGCATCCACCATCTTCATCGTTATCATCTAAGATGTGGGTACACCAAATTTCAAGTGATTCTACAACCTTTTCACCGTTGATTTAGTGGGTTGAAAATTAACGGTTTACCGACAATAAAACTTTTTACATTGCTAAATCAACGGTGAAAAGGTTGTAGAATCACATGAAATTTGGTGTACCCACATCTTAGATGATAACGATGAAGATGGTAGGTGTCGATCGTCGGAAAATATGAGGGAGGGTATATTTTTTCGACGCCATAAGAGGAAATTCCCTCTTATGGCATCTTTCCTCCATTATTCTCATATATATATATATATATAAATATATATATATATATATATTGATTGTAGGGTTCCTATGAACGACAGCAAGGTTTCGGGAGGCATCGTCCATGCCATTTTCAAAATTGTCGTTTTAAAGAAGCCTAAACTAGAATCGTTAACTAGAGAATCATACGAAACGAAATGTAAACTACTTTACATCTAAGTGATAACGGAATACAACCTTTGTAGACCGGTCCTTCACTACAATTGCCCCTTGTAGTGGTCTCTTTGCTGTGATCATGGAACTCCCGGACTCTTGTATGGCTTCTCAAGGTGAAAGGAATGAACTTGCTTGAAGTTTTCGAGGCCGAAATTGATCTACGTCGAGGAGACACTAACTCAAGCTACTACTTCACTAATGAGAGATTAGTGAAGCTAACACCCTATACTAAAGTGCTAATCTAGTAGAGGATGATGAAGTAGGAAGTGGGCTCACTTTAGTTTCATTTCTCTCACAATATTTTCTCACTTTGGAAAAAAGTAGCAAGCTTTTTCTCAAGGAAGAAGAAGATGAAGTCAAGAGATGAGAATAAACTAATGAGGTGAGAGAATCAACCATGGGTGAGTTTGTATCATATATCTAACTCATAGGGAGACATAACCATGGCTAAGTTATAATGGTTAGGTTAATAAATATCTTTAGTAAAACAAAATTAGTAGACTAAGTCAATGCATCCACAAGCTTCTACAAGCTTCATGCATGTGACTAATTATCCACTAATTTGGATTTACTTTAAATATCTAAACCCTATATTATAATTAGTATGGTGTAAGTCTCATACACCCATGTAGTGTGTGTCATCAACCATGACACAAAATAGAACGCAATTAATATATATCACATATATATTAAGTGTGCACATGTGAGAAAAATAAATGCTTAAGTGAGCTAATATTAGTTAATGTAAACTAGTATATCAAATATACAATTATACACTAAATTATCAAATCAACACTTGATTTAATAATACTGCTATATCACATATAACCGACTAATATTATATGTACCAACTTATCGAATCAACACTTGATTCGATAACCCGGCTATATCACATATAACCGACCGATACAAATATCGCGAGAATAGAATACGGTATCACATACTCGTATTATTCTCGGTCCCGCACATATCACATATGTCCTCCTACTTCGTTTTGCCTGAGCCAGTAAAACCTCTGTGTAGAACTCTAAAGACTCGTCAATACGCCGGCAGTAGGTGATGATCACATCAAGCACTCACAAGCCGTCAGCGGTACTAGCTGGACATAACGGCTATCCGGGTATTGAGCGATCAGAAGATCAACAAGCAAGCCCGCTCTAGCTCGTATAAATCCTGTCAGTAACACTACCGTACAGTCCGGTCTCTTCGTCTGATATGTCGCATATCAAATCTAGAGGTGGTAAATGTCAGACCCCAATAACTCGATAAGTCATGCCGATACGAGGCTCTAACGGGTCGATAAACTAGTGATAATACTTACCAGTAAATCTCTAAATCATCCATGGCCAGGGACTTCCCTGTTATGGCCAATCGAGCACAGCGCAATATCAACCCCCGATACCGGGAGAGACGAAACCCCTCCTATCGCTCATTACCTCCATGTGACTCGGGACTGTACCCAAAAACCATCGTTTTGCATGTCCTCTTGAAGATGGTAAGGTGGAAATCAAAGCACAATGGGAATCACACAAGACTCTATGACGATCTCGGGTTTACAGACTAACATGTACCAGTGTCATCAGAGAACTGCTATCTGACGTGAGGTATAATACCATCTAGGAGTTCTCGGCGAGTCCGTCCAGTGTACCCAGTCTCCACTGAGCACCCGTATACCATCTCCGATATTAAACATCAATGGATATGGGATCATCCATCGCCCATTTCATGGATCGAGAAGCGTATACGCTAGTCTACTCTGGTTTATCGATGCCCCGTCTCGATACACCCACGACTAGGAACATTAAAGGATGAACTTATGGACTACCATGGCCCCACTAGTATGATCTGCATCATAATCCTGGTAGTCAAGTACACATCCTAAGGGCATACCAACATGTAACCATAAGACAGTAAGAGACAAGTATACATGTAGAGATAAAGAGCAACCAGATAGCATACTATCATATCGAGCAAGAAAGTCCTCTCTATATATGTCCAAGCATCCACTATATTATACATCATATGTACAATAATGGCCTCTAGGGCATACATACAACTAACAATCTCCCACTTGCACTAGGGTCGGCTGCTGTAGTATCGCATACCCAACATCCCGAAGAGTCTCTCGAACTGTATCTGGGGAATGGCCTTCGTGAGTGGATCCGCTGTGTTGTTCTTCGTGTCAACTCTCCTGACCTTGATCTTCCGGCGATCAACTATCTCCCGGATCAGGTGATACCGCCTTAGAATATGCCTGGATCGCTGATGGGATCTGGGTTCCTTGGCCAAATCCACCGCTCCATTGTTATCACAATACAAAGGTATTGGATGCTCAATGGATGGAACCACTCCAAGTTCAGTTATGAACTTCTTCATCCAGACAGGCTCTTTGGCAGCATCGTTGGTAGCGATGTATTCAGCCTCCATCGTCGAGTCTGCCGCGGTTTCCTGCTTGGAACTCTTCTAGCATACCGCCCCTCCATTGAGGGTAAAGACAAATCCCGAGTGCGACTTAGAGTCGTCCTTATCACTCTGGAAGCTCGAATCGGTAAAGGACTCCACTTGGAGTTCTCCGTTACCATACACCAAGAGCATCTCTTTAGTCCTTCTCAAGTACTTAAGAATACTCTTCACAGCTGTCCAGTGACTCTCTCCAGGATCTGCTTGATACCTACTCACTACACTTAGTGAGTATGCTACATCGGGTCTGGTACATAGCATCGCGTACATGATAGAGCCTACTGCTGAAGCATAAGGTATCTCTTGCATGCGAGCTCTCTCCAAATCAGTCTTGGGAGACATCTCTTTGGAGAGAGTGAGTCCTGAGATCGTGGGTAAAAACCCACGCTTGGATTTTTCCATACTAAACCTCTTTAGTATGGTGTCAATGTACCTGGATTGGGACAATCCCGGTATCCGTTTAGATCTCTCTCTATAGATCTTAATCGCTAAGATGTAGGAGGCATCCCCTAGATCTTTCATTGAGAATCTTTGTGATAAGAAGAGCTTGACCGATTGCAGCATAGGAATATCATTTCCTATCAAGAGTATGTCATCTACGTACAATACGAGGAAGACAACCTTACTCTCTGCCACCTTCTTGTATATATAAGGTTCATCTACGTTTTTGACAAAATCAAACTCTTTGATAACGACATCAAAACAGATGTTCCAACTCAGCGATGCTTGCTTTAACCCGTAGATGGATTTAAGCGGCTTGCACACCTTTCCGCCGCTCCCACTGTCTACGAAGCCCTCTGGATGAGTCATGTACATGCACTCTTCCAAATAACCATTTAGAAAGGTGGTCTTAACATCCATTTGCCAGATTTCGTAGTCATGAAATGCAGCGATGGCAAGTAGGATCCGGATGGACTTAAGCATAGCCACAGGAGAAAAGGTTTCGTCATAATCCACACCTGGTCGTTGATGGAAACCCTTTGCAACAAGTCTAGCTTTGAAAGCCTCAAGTTTTCCATCTACACAAAGTTTCTTCTTAAAGATCCATTTGCTCCCAATGGGTTTTACCCCTTCAGGAGAAACTTCCAAAGTCCATACTTTGTTGGTGTACATGGATTCCATCTCAGATCGCATTGCATCCAGCCATTTCACAGAGTCTCCACTCGTGATGGCCTGCTCGAAGCTAGTCGGGTCATCATCCTCCATGATGCAATCCTCGCTTCCACCATAAATAAGAAAACCGTAGTATCTTTAAGGTGGATGAGGAACCCTACTAGATCGGCGGAGAGGCTGGGGTTCGTTGGGCACTACCGAATCCTATGGTTCCACTAAATCTTCAGTTGTAGTTTGTGTAACTGGAACTTCTTCCAGCTCTACTTCTTCGCCACTAATTTCTTTTGCAAGAAATTCATTTTCTAAAAAGGTGGCATGTTGAGCAACAAACACCTTTTGTTGTTCACTGTGGTAGAATAGATATCCATTTGAATGTTTAGAATATCCAACAAACTTACAAAGAACTGATCGTGCCTCGAGTTTGTCCAGATTTTGCCTTTTGACATAGGTCGGACAACCCCATATCTTAACTCGTTTAAGACATGGTCTCTTCCTACTCCATATCTCATATGGTGTGGTAGGCACAGATTTTGATGGAACCTGATTCAATAGGTATGCTGCTGCTTCAAGCGCATAACCCCAAAAGGAAATAAGCAACTCAGCAGTGCACATTATAGAGCGCACCATATCTAATAGGGTGCGATTCCTCCGTTTTGATACACCGTTGTGCTGTGGTGTATACGGAGGAGTAAGCTGAGAGAGAATCTCATTCTCTTTTAGAAAGTCCAGGAACTCTGTGTAAGTGCACGGCGGCGCCCTGGCCGTCAATCCGACGCCGGAATGCGGAAACGAAAACTTTTCTATAAACTAGAACCGGCACCACCGCGCACTAAAAACCCGGATCGGGCCATTAACCTAACTCGAGCAAACAAGAAAAGGAGTAGAAAGCTATACCGAGCGATCCGTGTCCTTCGGTCTTCGGCCTCCACTCCGATCTCCTCGCGGAACCTCCGGTCTTCATCTCCTCATCGGAACGGGCACCACATCGCCGGATTCTTTTACGGGCTCCCACCTCTGGACCGAGGCAACTCGGGCACGAAGCTGGCGAGTCGATGTGCCCAAGGGTGCTATAGATGAAGTGTAGAAACCATTGTCTCAATGGGGTAGTGAAGTTGCCTTTGATGAAGGTGGAATGAAGTTTGGAGAATGATGGTGTTCTCATTTTTCTAGCAAAGGAAAATGAAATGAGATGAAGAAATCACTACACCAAATGAATCCCTCACCCTCTCTCCCTAAAGTGGTCGGCCCAACAAAAAATGGTGGAGGCAAATTGCAATAATGCAAGGAAAGAAAATGAATGATAATCATGAATTAAAATGGTCACACCATTTCTCATCTAATCTAATCAAAACTCTCATCTCATAATTGCAAAGGAATTGATCCAAAAGGAATCTCATGATGTTAGTCATATCATGAAGCCCTCATACTGCTGGTGGTCAAGCAAGAATCCTAGGGGCTCTATCAACGTGCAATAGTGATCAGTAATGTCACCTAAAACAGTACACGATGATAAAGGTAAACCAGATAGCATACTATCATCTTGAGTAAGACTGTCCTACCGGTATAGGCCCTCCCTCAATCATTGCAATCGCGTGCCTGTGATCCAATAATTGACTCTGAGGGCACTATCTCCAACAATCTCCCACTTGCACTCAAGGCTAATTATTGCGATGTCGCATACTCACAGCCCGTGTGATACCGAACACCCAACTCCTCTACTAATCAGTCTCACAAAGCTCGTTTGCGAAACTATTGCGTTCGAGGAATAGCCTCAGTGAGTGGATCCGCTGTGATGTTTCTTTCTATGTCTCTCTTTATCTCAAGTTCGCGGAGAAACCCATCTCCCGAAATGAGCAATACCTGTCTTAGAATATGATTGGATGTCTGATGGAACCTAGTTCACAAGTGAACTCCAAATCCAAACTTTTTAGACTGTATCGTCGACTGAACTTAATCAGTGTCTTGCGCCATGCCTCCCTCAATATCCGCCTGGACCACCTGTCCAAAATACCGCCCCTCGTCAGAGGGAAAACTATAACTCTGACAACCACTCTATCATCCAGGTCACCTTGGAAGCCTGGAATGATAACTGTCTCCCAAAGGAGGCTGCCGTTATCATTTCCCTAGAACATCAACTTATGTTCTAAAACTGCTTCCGATCGTTTCTCCAGGATTGGATTAATATCAACCTACTGCATCTCGTGCAAAAACAATATCTGGTGTGGTACTTGACATCTCATGATTGACTCAATTGCCTAAGCAAGTGATCTGCCAATCATGCACATCCATCTACCCTTTAGTCTGTAAGACTCCTTTAGAGAGGGTGACTCCATCACCTGCAGGTACACTACCATGCCAGGAGTCGTCCATTCTAAATACCTTTAGAATGTTGTCAAGTACCCTGATTGGGAAACCACCCAAATCTAGATCTATAGATCTAGTAACCAGAATGTCTAATATTATATCCAAGCCCTATGTGGAGAAACCACTGTGTGACAACCAAAGTATAACCGATCGTAGTATAGGAATATCACTTCCTACTCTGTGTATGTCATCCAAATACTAGGACATCACACCTTACTACCTTCTTAACAGATCCATCCCCTATTCTGATGAAGTCAAACCTATGACTGTCACATCAGAAATAGATGATCTATCTCCGCTACATCTGCTTTAGTCTATAAATAGACATAAGCCACTTGTCCACCAATGCTTCCGCTGCTCCCACTGACTACGACAACCCTCTGGCAGAGTCATATACACGTGCACTTCTAAAGCTAGTTTAGAACGATGCTATACTCATCCTCCTGCCGGATCTCACAGTCTGGAACAGCAGCAATGACAAGTCTGGGTAAACAAAAACCTCCCTGCCACCGTCCTTGAGCATACCGAAGTACCTCTCGAGCGCATGAGGTTACCCACCATATCTGCGGAGTGGCTAATGGAATGTCAAATCAGATTGAATCTTTAGGTTCTTATCGAATTTTCAGTAATCGTTTGCGGTTCTGGAATCACTTCCAGTTCTACCATACTCCCACTACTGTTTTCTGAAGAAAAAAAATCCAATTTTATTAAAACTGTGGCGAGTCAAGAACAATATCACTATTGATCTTCCAGATGGTAGAAAATCAACCCTCGTCATAGCCCGGATCAACCCACAAACAGCCATTACAGAAACGTGCCTTGAGTTGTCCAGTGTCTGGTTTTAAGCATAAGCCGGATAACTCCCCATACCTTAACATCGTTAAGATATGAACTGTTCTATATCCAATATAGAAACAGAGGCACTGATTTAATTGAACCAGATTCAAATCATGCAGCTGTCTCCAGTGCATGTCAACTAAATGGAAAGAGGCCGATCAGCGTTACTCAACTTAGGAATGCTTCCAATTATGAGTAACCTGAAAAAGAAGCAAGTTCTCTTAATCATTACTATCAACTGAATACCATACACAAGTATCTACAACTTCGATCACCTTGAAGAATCCCGATACTTGCAACACCTGGTTCTCTACTTTATCCGCATACCTATAACTTCTCAAAACTTGGACCCTGTGTTTCTACGAAACACATGTCTAAGAACCAGAGAAGTCACAGGTAATCAGAATATAGTACAAGGACCAACCCCTCTGTCCTAATGGACACTGGACAACATACAATACTCTGTATAAGTCCTCTGAGTCTAATAACTCATTCCCTGTGTGTCGTAGGTTGAAAACTATACTTATGGTTAAGAAGAATTACACCGCTGTTTAATGTTCCTTACCTAACCATCCACTGATATAGGTTAATGTCATAGACATAATTTCAAAAAGGTATATCTCACTCTATAAAAATAGACGTACAGATATATCAATTTGAAATTGGCGCATAACAACGGATATTCAAAACCAAATATTTGCCGTCCGGCAAACAGCCCAGGCGATTTCCTCAAATATCACCAATTACAACGAATTCCGATATAATGAGGATGATCACCTAATTCCCAATAACTTACTCCCACTCATCATCTGTAAAACCATACAGATGTGAGAATCATACCTGGTAAATACATACTCTGGAGTAAGGACTAATTAGGAAATCAGTTTTCTTTTAACTGTACACAGTGAAACTGAAACATTGAAATGTTTCGTAGGGGTATCCGGGTATTCCTAGTAATGCCTCTTCCATTATCCAGATTCACAACTGTAATCGTATAATTCTTTGCCATCTCTCCAAATCCTTTTATATGTCTTTAGTCATTACCTTCTGTATACCCTCTTAGGCTATATGGTTTTCTTCCATCCCTACCGTTCGGCACCAACCTATGGTTTGGAAGAAGACTATCCAATAAGCATAATGGGTGTACTGTCCTAATCCTAGGAGCACTCACAACCTGAGAGAAGGTGAGGATAAAAGACAACTGAATAAACCTTATTCCTATTTCTCCTGAACCAGAATCCATCCCCGAACTGGAACAGGTTCCTTTCGAGTTCGTATATAACCATACGATGGAGTATCCAAATAAACTGTGGATCTTCGTAGTGATACGGAGTGTCCTGGAGAAATACAAAGGTGAAGTGGGAGTGGTAATGAAATACTTGGTTTGGTCGTGAATAGCAGTCGCAATTTACTTTGCCCTCCTTCTAATCCCTATATATGTCTTTACTTAATACCTTCTGCACACTACAATTAGGCTAATCGGCTTTCTTCATTCCCTACCGTTCGGCACCAGCCTAAGGTTTGGAAGAAGCCTATCCGATAGGCGTAACGGGTGTACTATCTCCTAAACCAAGGAGTACTCGCAACCTGAGAGAAGGTAAAAGGAAAAGATAACTGAATAGTCCTATTCGTTTTCTCCAGAACCAGAAACCATCCTCGAATAAATTCCTTCGAGTTCGTATATAACCATACGATGGTTTTATCCAATGGAAGTGGACGTTCGTAGTAATACAGGGTGTCCTGGAGAAAAGGGTAAAAGTAGGAGTGGCAATGAAGTATGCAACTCTGACAATCTAAAAGCCAGTGTTTAAGAAGGTTCGGTCAACTTGGTCACTGAGTCATAGTCAAGGGTCGGGTCATGGTCGCTGCCAAAGAGAGAGAGAAAAGAAACACTCAGCGTGCACTCTAACCTAGATCAAAATGGTTATCACTTTATCTAATCTGGAAACCTCCCACTGTGCCGTCAAATTCTCCTCCAAACCTAAAAGAAGAATTAGTCGGGATCACCCGAGGAGTAAACCAACTCATCAGTGGGAATCGGGATCCAACTATCATCGCATGATAACGTGACAGAATCCGCTCACGTTATTACACTCCAGAAGGTATGCGCATATCTGGCAAGTTTCAGTTTCTTTAGAAACTCCCGATGTGATTTTTACCCCATGCTCTTATGACCTTGACTTTGGCCAACAAATCATAAGTCACATGTCAAGTTCTACCCGTCATTCTCCAGGTTAATTTGAACCCACCCGTACAAGCTCTTGACTTTGGCCAACAAGGCTATACGACTGTCCCAAACCAACGCATCTATCTATGCAGCATATGAATACCCAATAGCTACCAATCACTGTGCCTTGACTTTGGCCAACAAATACAGCTTGAATACTTATTGACTATCCATATGAAACGACGGAGGGCTACGAATGGTTTCTGGCGAAAACCTTTAACGTAATGAACTTGATATCGTTGAAGGAACCGGATAGCTTTTTAAAAATATAGTGACGAAAACCTTTGCTAAAGAGGTCATTCCCGGTGAAGGGATCTCGACTCTTTCCCCGTAGAATGAGGTGCAGGATATTCCAACTGAATACCACGATGAAAAGCAAAAGTAAACGACTATAGTGAAGTTATTGCCCTGACGCAAACTTCTGTCCAAGGGGTCACTCCCGGTGAAGGGATCTCGGCCCTTGTCTCGTCGACTGAGGTGCAGGATATTCCAACTGAATACCACTGTGCAAAACAAAAGAGAACGCCATTGCAATAACAGCTTTTTGAAAAGTGTTCCAACAACATCAGAATAGGTTTGTTTAGCTTGCATTGATCCGAATCAATGCAGTCCCATCAATTGATCACACCACAAAGAACGAAAATAATGATGTACGTATATGCCATCCGCATTCGCCACTGGGTCCCGTCATCACCCGTTAGGTTACTTAACTAACGACAGAGCGGGGACTGGACTAGCGCGGATGCAAAACATATACAACATCTACTAGTATATATATCAATATATAATATTCGCTCAAGGCGTGATAAAAAGCAACATCACAGAAATGTAATAAGCAGCATAGAACAATACAGATATCTGGGATCCCCGGGTTTCATAGAGCCGCTACTGAAACCCGACGTTCCCCTGGTCGTGTGGATAGCCTGTGCAATGAAATCCTAGACCCCTACGGGCGCGGCAAGTTACCCGCCAAAACCTGAAGCGAGGCAGCCCCCTTCAGCAACGTGAATGGACCACCCAGCACTTCACGGAATCCGGTAACTTGGGCACCCCTCCTGGGTCAACCTGTACCCCCTACGAGTGCGGCGAATAGCCCGCCAATTCTAGAGTGAAGCCCCCTCCGTCTCAACACCATGAGATGCGGGCTCGTTGCCCTCTAGAACCCGGCTATCCGTGCACCCCTCCTTGGGGTAATCCTAGTACAGAAAGTAAAATATACATACAACGGGTACATCGACCTCAGCCCGGTCGTGCCCCAAAAGAATAATATACAAACAGGCAGTGACGGCAGTCCACATGTCGGACGCTCGCCCCGCAATATCAAATGTACATATACAACCAAACTGTACTATCATTGCATCCAGGCTATCCCCCCACGACCAATCCGCAACATCACAGCACAACACAGAACATCAACGTGAATGTCACGTTCGCAAATCCGTCTAAAAGGGCTATAGCAGTTAGACAGGATTTACCGATCGAGTGACATTCACGGTCGCAGATATAATGTAAATACTGTGAACTAACATGTTTAAAATTTTCGATCGACCAAATTTACCGAAGTGGGCCCCAAGCACTACTGTAGCACTCAAAGAAATTCTGGGCCAAAAAAGAATATTCCAAAAAAACCTATTTCCAAGTTTAAAGAGCTTTGTGCAAAAATGGTACAGTGAACTCACTGTACTGCGGCGGAACCGCAGCCATGAGGGGGGTTTGGCCGCGGTTCCGCGGTCGGTCTACAGTATCACGCTACCATTTTTTCACAAAATTCTTAAAACTTCCTGCATGTTATTCTGCAATGTACTGAAAAAAATTTAGAGCCAAAAAAAATTTCGACAGAAACTAATGCAATGAAAACGCGGTTTTGGAAAATCCGTTCGATCGAACTTGTAAACACGTTAGAGCATACTAGACTAGGTTAATGGCGTGGCTCTAATACCAATGTAAGTGCACGGCGGCGCCCCGGTCGTCAATCCGACGCTGGAATGCGGAAACGAAAACTTTTCTATAAACTAGAACCGGCACCACCGCGCACTAAAAACCCGGATCGGGCCATTAACCTAACTCGAGCAAACAAGAAAAGGAGTAGAAAGCTATACCGAGCGATCCGTGTCCTACGGTCTTCGGCCTCCACTCCGATCTCCTCGCGGAACCTCTGGTCTTCATCTCCTCGTCGGAACGGGCACCACATCGCCGGGTTCTTTTACGGGCTCCCACCTCTGGACCGAGGCAACTCGGGCACGAAGCTGGCGAGTCGACGTGCCCAAGGGTGCTGTAGATGAAGTGTAGAAACCATTGTCTCAATGGGGTAGTGAAGTTGCCTTTGTTGAAGGTGGAATGAAGTTTGGAGAATGATGGTGTTCTCATTTTTCTAGCAAAGGAAAATGAAATGAGATGAAGAAATCACTACACCAAATGAATCCCTCACCCTCTCTCCCTAAAGTGGCCGGCCCAACAAAAAATGGTGGAGGCAAATTGCAATAATGCAAGGAAAGAAAATGAATGATAATCATGAATTAAAATGGTCACACCATTTCTCATCTAATCTAATCAAAACTCTCATCTCATAATTGCAAAGGAATTGATCCAAAAGGAATCTCATGATGCTAGTCATATCATGAAGCCCTCATACTGCTGGTAGTCAAGCAAGAATCCTAGGGGCTCTATCAACGTGCAATAGTGATCAGTAATGTCACCTAAAACAGTACACGATGATAAAGGTAAACCAGATAGCATACTATCATCTTGAGTAAGACTGTCCTGCCGGTATAGGTCCTCCCTTAATCATTGCAATCACGTGCCTATGATCCAATAATTGACTATGAGGGCACTATCTCCAACACTCTGTGCTCAAGTATTCACCTCCTCAATCAGATCGTAGAATTTTAATACTTTTACCCGTTTGGTTCTCGACTTCGGATTTATATTCTTTGAATTTCTCAAAAGTTTCAGACTTGTGTTTCAACAGGAACACATGTCCGAATCTTGAGAGATCGTCGGTGAATGTAATGAAGTATGAGGAACCATTCCTGGCATGTGTAGACATAGGACCACATACATCACTATGTAGCAGTCCCAAGAGCTCACTAGCTCTTTCTCCGTGTCCTGTAAACGGAGTTTTGGTCATTTTGCCTTTGAGACATGACTGAAAAGTGTCATAGGATGAAAATTCGAACGGATTCAAATATCCATCCTTATGCAACTTAGTTAGTCGTGTCGCATTGATATGACCTAGTCTACAATACCACAAGAAGCATTCGTTCATTTCTGAACTCTTCCTCTTGTGTATGTTTTGTACATTAAGAACTGTGGTTTGATCTAGAACGTATATGCCATTATTTAACGAGCCTGATCCAATCAACTTTTGATTTAGGAAGATGTTCATAACATTATCCTATATTACAAAATTATATCCTTCTTTATTTAATAAAGAAACTAATATAAAATTGCATATCATGGTCGAAATGTAATAGCATTCGTTCAGAATCAATGTATTACCATTTGGTAATACAAGGTGATATTCGCCAACTGCTTTGGCTGCAACATTTGCATCATTCCCTACTCTTACGGAATGATCACCCATTCCCAGTTCTCTACCTTTCCTTAGCCCATGTAACATATTACATATGTGGGATCCCGATTCGGTATCTAATACCCAGAACGTAGAGTGAATTGAGAAACAGTTCTCAACAACTAACACACCCAAAGAAGATGCATCAACATACTTATTCTTCGTTTGGACGGCGTGGGAATCCGGATATTTTCCTATTCCCTGCTCGGACTTATAACAATTATAAGTGAGAGCGGGACCAACGTTCCGCAGCCCAGTATAACAGGCGGGTTCGATCAATACATCCATATTATTATCTTAATTAAGGCCTGACATGGTCGCTACCTAGAGAGAGAGAAGAAAATAGTTTAGCGTATACTCTTACAAGATCAGATTGGTTATTATTTTATCTAATCAGGATGGCTCCCACTGTTTTTATCAAATCTTCCTTTAAACCCTAAAAGGAAAGACTAGCCGGGATTAATTACACCCTACAATTTCGCCAATCTTTCAGCCAGGCCAGTATTGGTACTTTGAGGGAGGTTCCCCGTGCTTTCGCATGGACCTAATTAAAATAAACATCGTTTTCCCATAGGCATAACCCCGTGAACACCTTTGTAGACACCTACTTAATCGGCTAATTGTCTTGTGTAAAACTCTCCCAGGAGTAACATTTACTCGCAGTGGGTATTGGGATCCAACTATCTCATAGAAGGTATGCAATCTCATTGCAAATTTCAACACTTGAAATTCCCGATAATATTTTTCCCCTAGCATGCTATGACCTTGACAGAGGTCAACAAATCATAGTGCACTAGTCAAGTTCAACCCGTCATTTCTGATTGAATCAAACCCACCCGCACGACCCTTGACAGAGGTCAACAAAGTCGTAGGCTACTCTAATCCAATCGCATTACATGCTTTACAGATAAGCACTAATCAGCTACCGCACGCTACGCCTTAACACAGGTCAACAAGCGCAGCACGAATACTAAATAATACTTATCTGAAATGACGGAAAGCTACGACAGGTTTTTATGAAAACCTTTTGCGTAATGAACTTGATATCGTTGTAGAAACAAGTGATTTTAGAAAAGGAGTGATTTTTAGGCTTTCACTGGTTTTGCTAAAGAGGTCACTCCCGGTGAAGGGATCTCGGCTCTTTCCTTATTGAATAAGATGCAAGATATTTCACAAATATCACTATGCAAAGCAGAAACTATAAAAGCAATCAAAACACAAACCGAGTGTTGTAGCATCTGCTAGCTTTTGCTAAAGAGGTCACTCCCGGTGAAGGGATCTCGGCTCTTTTCTTATCGAATAAGGTGCTGGATATTCTATAAGGAATACCGCTATGCAAAGCAAAAACTAGAGATACCCTTCTTGAAAATTTGATTCTACAATATCTTTTAGGTTTATTTTCTTTCATTAATCTCATTAATGAAGTCCCATCATTTATGCTTCCTAAGCATCACAGAAGAAACGAAAATACAACGTACGCTTATACCATCCGCATTCGCCACAGTATCCCGTTATGCACCGTTAGCTTACTTAACTAACGGCATACCGGGACGGGACTAGCACGGGTGCAAAACATAAGCAACGTCTATTATATATCTCATATATAATATATATACATTCGTCTCAGAATCCACAGTGATCACATCACAGAGCGGCAGAAGAAACATATGAAATATTGGATATAGTAGGAGGTCTGTGTTTTATTTTAAGCCTGTATAAAACATGGATTCCACGGTCGCGATGAATAGCCAAACCCACATCCCTAGACCCCTACGAGAGCGGCAAGCAACCCTACCAATTCTAGAGTTAGGAGACCCGGACTCGACTCCTCGAGATGCTCTCCCACTGGACTCTAGAACCCGGTTACTTATGCTCCCCTCCTTGGGTCTATTCTAATGCGGAAAAGAAAATAATATACAACAATGGTGACATCATCCTCAACCCGGAAGTGCCCCAATAAAAGAATATTACATACAATTAATTTTACATGAATGAAAATAAAAACTCTCATCTCACATAAAAACCTCGGCTATTCAAAACGCGACGATCCAATATAACATATCACAGTAACACATAACATCACATGTCATCAACGTAAGTAAATATGCGTATCCCAATTGTCGGTGATATATAGCAACGAAACCGGCGACACACCACATATTACACTTACGGTCGCAGAAAAGAAAATGTCAAATTACAACATTTGGAATCCATAATAAC
This sequence comes from Agapanthus africanus, assembly GCA_030015575.1. NCBI lineage: Eukaryota > Viridiplantae > Streptophyta > Magnoliopsida > Asparagales > Amaryllidaceae > Agapanthus > Agapanthus africanus. The sequence goes on along the minus strand of CM057337.1, from coordinate 1,008,754,126 downwards.
CTTAGATATCATACACCCAAAAATCACAAACTTTGGATTTCATGCCTAACTATACGAATTCGATCTATTGTATCACATTCCAGAAAAAGCTAGACGATATTAAACATTCCGATCGAATCAATAAACACCCAAAATTACCCAAAAAGCTCAACACTTGAGCATAGTTTAAAATTATTCAGCACATGCCACAGTACCAATGAACCAGCTGTAGAAGGGTCAACCAAGGCCTCACATGTGGCACCACTGAACCACCACAAACCCTAGGGTTTAGTGGCGGTTCTGACGGTCACATAATCGAGTTAGGGTTTCGTTTTTTTAGAGGGTCCATTGCATAACTTGCATGATGTTTGAATGCTCTTTAACTACGAAAAAATCCAACTCTTGGAAAATTTTCCGACAAGGGTTAAAGTGGGTATTTGATATCCGTACGAACTTTTTAACACCGTTTAAATAACCCGAAAAACAGTTAGAATTACGACTACGAAACACTCCGAGTTGCCTTTGCAGCAAGTTAACATCACATGAAAATTTAGCAAAATCAAACACCACCTGAAACACCAAAATCCAGAGACCAGAACACAAAAAAAAATTGAACCAAAAATTCCCTTACAGAGCCGGCCTCCTCGGTTTTAGGGGTAAAGTGCTCGGTCAAAATCCGGCAGTTTGGGTTTAAATTTCTTCTGTGTTCTTCTAATGTCACATACAACATTCTGCAGTTGTTTAAAAAAATTTTAAAGCTCATATAAAAATCAACAGAACCTGGATTCTAGGGTTTCAAGTTTCGGAATAGTTTTGGTTTCGTAATCTAACAATACGTCTAATTCTCTAGCTAGACTCTGATACCACTGTAGGGTTCCTATGAACGACAGCAAGGTTTCGGAAGGCATCGTCCATGCCATTTTCAAAATTGACGTTTTAAAGAAGCTTAAACTAGAATCGTTAACTAGAGAATCATACGAAACGAAATGTAAATTACTTTACATCTAAATGATAACGGAATACAACCTTTGTAGACCGGTCATTCACTTCAATTGCTCCTTGTAGTGGTCCCTTCGCTGCGATCATGGAACTCCTGGACTCTTGCATGGCTTCTCAAGATGAAAGGAACAAACTTGCTAGAAGTCTTCGAGGCCGAAAATGATCTACATCGAGGAGACACTAACTCAAGCTACTACTTCATTAATGAGAGATTAGTGAAGCTAACACCCTATACTAAAGTGCTAATCTAGTAGAGGATGATGAAGTAGGAAGTGGACTCACTTTAGTTTTATTTTTCTCACAATATTTTCTCACTTTGGAAAAAAGTAGCAAGCTTTTTCTCAAGGATGAAGAAGATGAAGTCAAGAGATGAGAATGAACTAATAAGGTGAGAGAATCAACCATGGGTGGGTTTGTATCATATATCTAACTCATGGAGAGACATAACCATGGCTAAGTTATAATGGTTAGGTTAATAAATATGTTTAGTAAAACAAAATTAGTGGACTAAGTCAATGCATCTACAAGCTACATGCATGTGACTAATTATCCACTAATTTGGATTTACTTTAAATATCTAAACCCTACATTATAATTAGTATGGTGTAAGTCTCATACACCCATATAGTGTGTGTCATTAACCATGACACAAAATAGAACACAATTAATATATATCGCATATATATTAAGTGTGCACATGTGAGAAAAATAAATGCTTAAGTAAGCTAATATTAGTTAATGTAAACTAGTATATCAAATATACAATTAAACACTAAATTATCAAATCAACACTTGATTTAATAACCCGGGTATATCATATATAACTGTCTAATATTATATCTACCAACTTATCGAATCAACACTTGATTCGATAACCTGACTATATCACATATAACTGACCGATACAAATATCGCGAGAATAGAATACGGTATCACATACTCGTATTATTCTCGGTCCCGCGCATATCGCATATGTGCTCCTATTACGTTTTGCCTGAGCCAGTAAAACCTCTGTGTAGGACTCTAAAGACTCGTCAATACGCCGGCAGTAGGTGATGATCACATCAAGCACTCACAAGCCGTCAGCGGTACTAGCTGGACGTAACGGCTACCCGGGTATTGAGCGATCAGAAGATCAACAAGCAAGCCCGCTCTAGCTCCTGTAAAGCCTGTCAGTAACACTACCGTACAGTCCGGTCTTTTCGTCTGATATGTCACATATCAAGTCTACGGGTGGTAAACGTCAGACCCCAATAACTCGATAAGTCATGCCGATACGAGGCTCAAACGGGTCGAGAAACTAGTGATAACACTTACCAGTAAATCTCTAAATCAGCGCTGGCCAGGGACTTCCCTGTTATGGCCAATCGAGCACAGCACAACATCAACCCCCAATACCGGGAGAGACGAAACCCCTCCTATCGCTCATTGCCTCCATGTGACTCGGGACTGTACCCAAAAACCACCGTTTTGCACGTCTTCTTGAACGTGGTAAGGTGGAAATCAAAGCACAGTGGGAATCACACAAGACTCTATGACGATCTCGGGTTTACAGACTAATCTGTACCAGTGTCACCAGAGAACTGCTATCTGACGTGAGGTATAATACCATCTAGGAGTTCTCGACAAGTCCGTCCAGTGTATCCAGTCTCTACTGAGCACCCGTATACCGTCTCCGATGTTAAACATCAATGGATATGGGATCATCTATCGCCCATTTCATGGATCGAGAAGCGTATACGCTAGTCTACTCTGGTATATCGATGCCCCGTCTCGACACCCACGACTAGGAACATTAAAGGATGAACTTATGGACTACCATGGCCCCACTAGTATGATCTGCATCATAATCCTGGTAGTCAAATACACATCTTAAGGTTTTACCAACATGTAACCATAAGACAGTAAAAGACAAGTATACATGTTAAGATAAAGAGCAACCAGATAGTATACTATCATGTCGAGCAAGAAAGTCCTCTCTATATATGTCTAAACATCAACTATATTATACTTCATATGTACAATAATGGCCTCTAGGACATACATACAACTAACATATATATATATACTCAATGCTTTGTATGAAGAATAGATTTCAATTGGAAAGACTTGAAAACTATGCTTTGTATGAAGAATGACACTTCCAAGAGCATGTCAAGAGCAAACTTCTTCTTTTTCCTTTTTCATTAGTCAGTCCTCGCTCGGAAAATAACCAAAAGAAACAAAAACCAGAGCTTTCTGAACTATCTTTTTTTTCATGAACATACAAGCCAATGTAGCCGCGATGGTGACAGCAGTGACAAATGTGGTGAAACCACAATAACAATGTCAGTGGCAGCGTGCACGAAATACTAGAAGTGATGAGGGTAAAGATCACTGTTGCGATAAGATTGCGCTAGAAGCATTAGGCAATCATAAAGTTGATGCTGATAGAAGTGGTAGGCCAGCCCAAAGTTGATGTTGATACTAGGCTTGGCCAACAGCAAGGCCCGTTGATCGCCCTTTTAACACCAGAAACTGGATTATTAAATGAAATTACACACCGCAGCTAACATTCTATAAAATCCCAGTTTTCGCTGGCAAGTAAAATAAGCAACAGTAAATCATTACTCATACATTTCGCTCCATTTCAAGTGTAACTGGCCAGATGAACCATTTCAATTCCTACGCCTTCCGCCGTGCCTCTTTGTTTAGCCAGGATCCCCTTGAACGTCTGGCCCTAAATCTGGGATCATATGCAACTATGATCCTGACAGTTAATGCAAATGTTATGTAAGATAAAGGATGAGGGCAAATGGGGGCACAAAATTCATAATGGAAACAAAATGGGTCAAATTCAGAAAAGCACTGACATTCATGCCATCACAGTACAGAAGAAAATGCCCAAACTCATTACCTGTTTTCCATTCTATCTCACAATAAAAATACATTGAAAAAGTTTTTTTTGGAACTTTCAGAAGAAAAATACAGCAAACGTAATTAATGATGATTAGCAACTAATTGGGGGTATATCATAGAAATGAGACAAACTGCATGCGAGCTAGCATCGTCTAAAAAACAAAGGGTAAATTGTCAAAATACCAAGGCAAGTTTTCCCACTGACAAACTCCCCCTAGCCCTTTTTCGGTTGTCAAAAACATCTCACAAAAGTTTTTAGTTGTCAAAAAAAGCCTTGCCTGTGTAATATATATAGTTGCCTGCTATATCTAATTTTCATGCGATATGTATGCAGTTACCTGCAATATGTATGAACTAATTAGATATAGCAGACAGCTTTTACTCGAGGAAAATTTTGCAAAAGGTTTTGGACAACCGCTTCCAGGCCAAGGTTTTTTGTTAGTGGGAACTGGCATTTTTTTTTCTGACAATTTGCCCGAAACAAATGACATCAGATTCCCGTAATTTATAATCTGCGATTTAATCCATGAACTGATGAATATTCAATAAAAAGATCACTTTTGGGAATACCCCAACGCCTCAATTTCCAGATTTGGGGGGGGGGGGGGGGGGAATCCTACTCACAGTACACACAATGTGTCAGAACAATAAAGAACCTAAAATCTCACCGGCAAACACAGGTGATAAAAAGTTCAACCATGCACAAAGGCATGAACATAGCTGTTGAGGCATAAGACTGTCATGCATATTCATACTATAAAAGTCCGACATTTAAACAAATGCATGACAAGACAATCAAAAGAAGTAGAGCCTAAAGCAATGGCTGCATACCTCATCTCCATCCTCTTGACAAGTCTCGTTCTCTCAACCTCAGCAACCGATGAAACCCCGCCAACAGAAGAAATCATCACCACAATGCAAGAGATGCAACGGGCAAGCTATTTCACCTTCGTTACTCTCCTCAACATGGTTCAAGACAAAATACCAAGAAACGCCACCACTTTCTTAATGCCAAGCGATCGAGCTTTATCAAAAGCCTCAATTCCCGAGAACAAAACCATAGATTTCATTTTAAGGCATTCGATCCCGTCCACTCTTTTATTTGACGATCTGTTGCGTCTGCCATCAGGAACTTCAATTCCGACTCATCAACAAATTTTTTTGCTCAAAATAGTAAATGGGGGTAAGAAAGGATTTTACCTTAATAATGTTGAGGTTGTGAGCGCAAATATTTGTACTGCTGGCTCTTTGTTTAGGTGCCATGGAATTTACGGAGTTTTGAATATGACCGAGGAAAATGACAGAAATGAGACAAAATGTTCGGCTGCAGTCGAGCCAGCTCCAGCTCCGTCTCAGCCAGGCCCACCGCCATCAGGTTTGGTTCCGGTGGCGAGCCTGGGCCCGGCACCGGATGAAATAAAAGATGGGTCAAGGAAAGCCAGCTCTTCAGATAGGATTTGTCACAGATTCTTTACCACAATAATTCTGTATGTGGTAGTGTTAGTGATGAAGTTTCATTTCTAGATATTTAGGAGATTTATCTTCTGTGATTCGGATATATGTTTTTTTAATGATTATTTTATTGCAAAGCATAATCAATAACAGCGACCAGGATGAAGATTTCAATTTTAGAAAAGGATTTCTGTGAATGTTGTCAGGCAATTAATATTATTTTATAAATACTGAGATTTGCATACCTCTGATTGTCTTCAATTACTCAATCGACAAACTAGGGCTCCGCACCTGATCCTGTGAACCATAAATGAAAGATAGAATGAGATTAATTAACAGAACTACATGACATCATGATCCTCCTATTGAATTAATACACCTGTTCAGATTCAAGAAACTAATAAAAATAACAATATTAAATTAAAAAAGGAAATTATATTGAGAAAAAAAAGAAAATATAAACTGTGGGAAAAGCTCGGGTATACCTGAAAGGGCAATGAAAATACTCATAGAATGAATCTGCGAAGTAACAAAATCTTTTGCATTCACAGCCCCTTGACATTGAAATTTAATACAAAACTCGGCACCCATAATCTTACAGAAATGATTTATACTAAAATTTCATTATGGAAGGACTTGAATAAAGTGAGCGACTGCATTCCAATAGATTGAACTATGATCCATAAAACATTGCATATTCTCCTACGCAGGCTAAAACATGTTCTTTTATTGTGCAAAGCATGTGCGCTTAACAAGTGTACCTTCAACCATACCATATACAAATCAGCCACTAATTGTTAATTACATTACTTTTATCACAAAGAGTTATAAATTACATCAAACACACAGAGAGAACAAGAAACTAGCATTATTTCTAGCAAGCAATCAGCATGTCCTGCTTGGACTTTGACTGTTAAAAGACCAGTCAAGGCAGAAACTGAACCTGGAATTAACTTTTGTAAAGACATTATACTACCTAGTGACAATTAACTTTAGTAAAACTATAATCCTCATGTTCATAACATACTATGCAATGTGAGTGGGCATATATATAGCCAGGTTTTAATGACCACCACCCTCTGCTGTATTCTTTTGTGTTGCTTGCACATCAAAGGAATGTTGGCAATTTCTGTCGACTTTTGAATCTTCTTCGCTCCTAGGCTTCTCTCCGAGTTTCTCCTGCAAATGTTGCATTCATTCTTAATATTCATGACTCATGAGTAATGGCCATATGAACATATCAATTGAAAGCGCCCCCCCCCCCTAATATCACCCCCTATGCATTATCTATTTCCATATATCACCCCAATAAACTTCATATTTCCATACATCAGCCCCAATACCTACTAGTTATTCAAAAAGTCAAGAACATCTGAGTATATTATGGAACAGTTGCATTGATCATATTGGGTAATAGCAAATGAGCATTTTCTTTTTCCAATGGCAAAAGTTTGCATGTATCTTTTGCTCTACAAGAAGGAACGATTAGTAGCATGACACATAAAGGTCCAGGTTGTCAAAGCGTTGCAGATTTAAGAAGTTAAACTAAATGGCATAATTTAGTCATAAAATCAGGTTAAATTTGACAACATATGAACGACAATGTGGGGTTATTTGATTATTAGTAAGGTATTGGAGGTGGTATATAGACATAGCAACTTTTAGGGGTCCAATAAGGAACAAATAAGTTGTGGAGTCGGCATATGAAAAGCCCAAATAAGTAATGGGCCATGAGGGAATAACAATAACCTTCAGAGAAATGTTCTGTGAAAGAAGTTGGTCAAACTCCTCCTTGATCTGGTTTAACTCTGCTCTTAGAGAAGCATTTTCCTCTTTCAATACCTCAACACGCTGAGCAAGCTCTTCACACTCGGCCTGAAAATCATAAACCATTAACAAATTGTGTGTACTATTTGTGGCCTTAGCAGTTTAGGGCTGGCTTTGAACATCTCCAATCAATCTCCAATCAAAAATAACTTAAGGGATTTCGTCAATTGCACAAACCCCCATGTATCGTACAACTATAAGCTCTTGAATAATTTATTGGGTCAATTGCACAAAACCCCATGTACCGTATAACTATAACCCCTCAAAGGATTTATTAGAGTAAATACCTCCTCTGTTAATTGATTGAAACCCTCCAAAACACTCAAATTTCACCTTAGACAACAGAAAAGAAAAAATATAGAGTTAAATAAGACAATCATTTAGTTGTTTAGATTTGAATTTGAGTATTTTGTGAAGGTTTTGGTCGATGAGCAATGAGAGTGTTTACACTTGCAATAATAAAACATTTGAGGGGGTCTAAGTGCTATACGGAATAAACTACTGCGGATTTTTGTGCAATTAATGCTAAATTATATACTCCACACCTGCTTGCGTAACCTGGATCGACGAGCAGATTCCCTGTTAGACTGCTTTCTTCGCTGTCGTTTAAGCTCTCTCTCGTCCTGAATTACAAAACAAACATTGACGAGACCAAAAGTTAGAGAGAACATCCAACTTAAATAGAGTCACAAATCAAGTGCAACAAGCATATTTGTAATATATTCATGTTGCCATGTTCATAATATGTTGATATATTATGCAGGTAGTTTATTTCATGCAGCATCATTCACAATCTACAGAGTTTGGAGTTTCGCAAAGTCCTTTCTGTAAAGAGCTTGAAACTATGTGCAGGCCTTGTAGCATTAGGCCCTCGTCACTTGACTTCATTGATTGATCCTTCTAAGGAAACATTGTATGAAATAACTAATGTGACTGATAAACAGTTTGCTATTACTAAATATTAATAACTTTAGCTTCAAATTTTAAGAATTCAATTTTCCATAGTAAATCAGGGTCCACGAAATGAATTCCATCAGCTGTGAAATTCCAAGAGTCACTGTATGTTGACATTTTTCAAATAAAAATATCCGCATGCTTTACAAATTACAGCTTCGAATTAACTGATATCTAATAAATATAATGACCTTATAACATTCTTCAATTTAGTACTATACACTGCTTTCCGGCTTTCAGAGAGGGCCCTTTGGCTTTAAACACCACTTCGGTGTATCATATAAAACAACACATGATATTAAAATGAAATTTGCTGAGAGGTAATGATACTTTAAATAAACCAAGTAAGTTCATGGTATCAACCTGCAAGTAACAAACTATATGATATATATCTGAAAAGCATCGCAAGCTCAGGGTATTTTAGTATAGTTTAGCCTAAAACCCACTACCTGAATCCATGGTTCTGATGAAGCGCCAGGAACCATAGCCACTCCAAGGGCAGGTGCCGGAACCTTGGCACGTATTGGAGGTATCGGTGACGGGGCTGTGGCGCCCGGGCCCCAGTAGTCCATCCCTATATTCAAGTTTGTGGTGGGGCCTGCAATGGCAGTCCCAGGCACACCAGCTGGCATAGGCATGATTGGCATGGTTTGGTTCAATGCAGATTGAGATGCAGTTCGGACTACTCCGTTTCGAGAACCACGCGCATGAGTACCATTTTGGGTTGCTTCTGCTTCAATAAATTGACAAGGTTAAAGATTAAACAAAAGGAATTCGAGAATTACGTTGCATATTTCCATATCTTACCATCATAGGAATCTTGCCCATTAGATGTCTTTAGTTGAGAATCCTGATCAACAACAAAAACGAATAATCTAGGCATAAGTTCATCCTAGCAACTGTTGACACACAGTTTAACTTGGAAAAGTTAATGGTCAAACAAGAGAAAATATGCCGATTAGTTGGCATCGAGTCATCAGTTGAAATTTTGGATCTAAAAGTCAATTGTAAGTTATGTATAAAAGAAATTGATATAGATCAGAAGAACTGATGTAAATTAAACAGTCGTCTACTATAATCATAGGCGATGCAACTAGAACGATGGTATATGCCACTAAACATTAATGGCTTTCAAGAATAAACCACGTTTAGTATTTAATTGGCATATCTAGATAGACATGGAATAGTGCAAGAAAATGGAATATCTGTTGCTACTAAGTTCTGTGAATAACAAAATGCAGCTCTGCTGATATGGAATAGAGCTAGAAGATGGAATGCTTATGGTTACAAAGTTTGGTCACCATATAACCGTTTTCTATCAAAATAGAGCTGAGTATGAAACACAGCTCTAAGAAAGATTTGACAAAATTTTACACCCAACTCTCAATCTGAATATCAAGTAAAGTAGGCCGAGAAGAGTCCATAAGAAGTGGATATACTGTGGTTTAACAAAATGTTGATCTACACAGCAAAATAATCAAGTACAGTGGACCTCACATTTTGTGAATTGGCATCACTTCCTTCACTTGAATCTTCACTTCCACTTTCGCAGCTAGGAAAATCACAATTATGGTGTGATCAGTAATAATAGTTGCATATATGGTTATCAACAAAAGTGATAAGGCTTATATATGCATGTCATCATACCTATGAGAAAAGCCCCCATTCGCTGATGCCCCTGATGTTTTGCCAGGATCATTGTTGGTCTTGCCCGTGATCATATTCAAACTGCCCAAACTTCCTTTTGAGCTCTTGAGGGGGCTTCTTTCTTTGCCGTCAGGTGATTTTCCATCCCCATCAACACCACTTGGCGTTGCTCCCTATGAAAAAGAGTAGATATTAAACTCATTTTATCCATGAATAGGATGGCAATGAACAAACCATTCTAAACAAGAAACTCACATAGGCCTCAGCATTATTAATTGGAGAAGGCATTGCATAAGGACTAAATGAGTGCGGACCCTGTTCAAAGCAACATATTATATACCAAATGCTGGTGTTATTGCGAGGAAATTGGGCATAAACTGTCACTGTAGTTGAACGCTACAATAACGTTGACGTGGCAATATTCTGTCAGATGATACCAATTATTTTAAGTGATATGGCATGTCTATCATATTAAATATTAGATTCGCTTTATGCCACATCACTCTTTAATATGCAACACCCAATGAGGTATTGTCATGCCAACTCCATTGTAGCATGCACCCTACAACGACACTTTAGGCCTCAACTACAAAACAAGAACAAACATCTCAGGCACATAGGATTTGAGGTTCAGCTTGGTACAAGGATATACCGGCGGCATAGAGGGATGGGCATAAACACCATGAGGATACATGACATATGGAGGTGGAGGTGTCCCATATGGAGGCATGATGGGCTGCAAACAAAGGAAATACTCATGAATAACAACAAACAATAAATGCTACAATCTTGATGGCTCGACGCTAAAAAATCAACTTTGCATCTAAAGCCGAATTAACTTCCTTTTCTGAATATTCCATTTTTTTCCTCTCCATTGTCCGTTAAGTTGAAGCTGTATGCCATCTCAATGTCAAGATAACACCATGAAAAATACCCGCCAAACACAGTACCACATCCTAGAGCACAGAGGATCATAAACTCTATGAATAAACGCTCTAGGATTTCAACAACCCTCAAGTTCTTCGATGACAATTACATACTCTTTCTTTTCCAACAGTCATAAAAATTCTCTTACAAGAAACCAAAGAACAAAAGGTAAATCTAATTGGGGGCTCATTTTTTCAGTTCTTAATGGGGGGTAACCAAGCAACCAGAAATAAACCTCTAAAATCATAAACCCGCATCCAAGCATATCATTTCCAAATTAATCCGGTCATCACTTCTGAGGAACAACTAGACCAACGAGGCAACACTTGCTACAGAATCAAATCCTATCCTTTTCCACTCGAGCTATCACCAACCAAATGTTTCACATTACAAAGCAATAACCCTCACCAACCATCAACATGAACATAAATTAATTTACTGTTGCAGATAAAATACACCTGAGGTCCCCACATGTAAGGATGCGCCGGGGAACCTGATGCCATGGGCGAAGGAAAGAACCCATGTGGTGGAATTGGCGAATACGCCTATATCCAATTCAATTTCACACAAACATATCAGTTTCCCCTACTAAAATAAATCTAAACCCTAAAAAATTCACTTTCTTTCAATAAAACGAACAAATTACCTGAAAACTGGACCAATCGGGGTAGGCCGGGGCAGCTGGCGCTGAGCTAGTCGCCGGAGGTTGCTCCTATACAAACGAAACACGGTAAAGATCCAAAGTTTTCTGTCAAAAATTGAAATTTTACAGCTCAAATTAACGAAATTGCCATCACGGGAACAAGATCCTATCATACCTGAGCTGCAGCTGATGCTTTCGGAGCTTTCGCAGCTGCTTCGTTATCGCCGCTTCCCATTGTCAGACCCTAATTTTCCTCTCAATTCATAATTCGATCCAACAACCTAAACCAAACTCAAAACACTAACCCTAATTAACACGAAAGAAGAGAGGAAAGGCAAAGATTACGTGAATTAAAGCGACGACCGCTGCGAATTCATTTGATTTTTGGAAGATCTAAGTGATACTTACATGAAAAAGGTACGAACTTTTTGCTGAGTGATGGAACCCTGGATCGAAAGCATAAATCGAAATTACGGGAGGGGCAAAATGGAAAAATGTTGGTGGGTTCTGGGAAACGGAAACAACAGGGCTTGAGCCAGAACGCGAACCAGAATCGCTCACAAACCGTTTCCCGGTCCCCAAAAGGCCCACGTGCATTGCACGCGGTTTGGCATTGTCATTCGTGTTCTGCACATGCCACGCGACGCAGTACGAAATAAAAAAATAATTATATATAGAGAGAGAATAATGGAGAAAAGAGGCCCTATGGCTTCGAAAAAATACGTGCTTCATCGTGTATTCCGACGATCGGAACCCATCATCTTCATCGTTACCGTCTAAGATATGGGTACGCCAAATTTCATGTGATTCTACAACTTTTCACAGTTGAATTAATGGGTTCAAAATTAACGGTTTACCGACAATAGAATTTTTTACATTGCTAAATCAACGGTGAAAAAGTCGTAGAATCACATGAAATTTGGCGTACCCACATCTTAGATGCTAATGATGAAGATGTTGGGTTCCGATCGTCGAAATACACGATGGAGGGCGTATTTTTTCGACGCCATAGGAGTCGAAAAAGTACACCCTCCTTTATTTTTTCCGACGATCGACACACATCATCTTCATCGTTATCATCTAAAATGTGGATACACCAAATTTTATGTGATTCTACGACTTTTTCACCGTTGATTTTGTGGATTCAAAATTAACGGTTTACCGACAACAGAACTTTTTACATTGCAAAATCAACGGTAAAAAAATCGTAGAATCACATGAAATTTGATGTATCCACATTTCAGATGATAACGATGAAGAATGATGGGTGCCGATCGTCGAAAAAAGTAAAGGAGGGTGTACTTTTTCAACGCCATAGGAAGAAGTTCCCTCCTATGGCCTCTTCCCTGTCACGCTCCGCTTCCCGGTGTACGGCGAAAGGGACGCGACGAGACCGCTATATATTTATTTAGAAATAAATACGTTAAGCATAACTAAGCAATAAAAGAAATACACACAAGAGACAAATGTAATGAACAGCAGGTTTGTTTATTAACATTCTTTTGTACAAATGCATGGAAAAGTAAATATATGGAATAAAGGGATGCCTAAACATATAATAGAAATGGAAAATACAAAATGTAAAGGAAATGTACAAGTGTAACTACTGCTCGGGATGTTCAATAAACTGGTCCAAGTCTTCAGTGCTAGGCTCGATCTCTGAAAGGTCCGAATCACCCGACGGCATTCAAAGAAGAAGAAAGAGAATGTCGTCGGCGAACAAATCGCTCGGTAAGTCTCAAAGATAAGGAAGAAATAGAATAAACACAGAGAGAGAGAGAGTAGCTTTTAAAGTTATATTATATTCTTAACGCTGTTGTTTGTACCTGGTAAAGAAGAGACCAGTGTATACGAGAGGAGCCTCTATATGCCAGAGACTAAACGCAAATGGAATACAAGGCTCCGTCGATAATACTACGGAACAACGGTATGGATGTAATTACGTCTTAAGTGAACATCTCGTGCTACCTTTAACATATTCTGTACCAGTCTACCCCTTTATAAACCCCGCGATATCTTGTTTGTATTGTTGTATTGTTTGAATTATATATTGTATATAGATGGATGATTTGTGTTGTAAATGGAAGACTTGTCGAAACCATAATATCATATAAATGGAAATGGATGTACTTGATAATCATGTAGATGGATGTATATCCATGGTTCGGTTCAGTCAAGTTGTATAGATCGATAGATTAAACAGATTGAATATGTGGATTCGTATTAAATTGTAGTTTGTACTTGAATCATATTCAAGTCGGATTATTTATAATGAGACCCAGTCTGAGTCTGAGTAATTAGAAAAGAAATTGAAGTCCTGAATTAGGTTTTGATGTTATCGGTAACCGCTGCACATGGACGGCAGGATTTATGTCTTTTTCAAAAACGATTACCGTATTGATAACACCGTTTGTTATGTTGTCTACCTTAAATAGGCAAGCACCCATATCTCCGGCTCCCTGAAGCTTAAGAGACCGGTCCCGCTTAAACCTGTATTTATTAGGGGTCCTTAGGGTAATTTATAGAACTTGAGGGGGTTTATATAAAAATAATTTTATATACTTTTCAAAATACAACTCAAGTAATTAATTATCGTCTTTAGAGTGTAAATTTTATATATGCGACATATCTAGTGAATAAGACCTAATTTTCATAATATAGGGTATTTATTTGCAATATTGAACTTGTATGGAATTGCATGGTATTATTATGTAAAGTGATTCTTTTGATTTAGAAAAGTCGGAATATTTACATTATATCAAAATTGGATATTTTGATGATACACACACACACGCATACACACACACACACACACACACACACATATATATATATATATAATAATTTTAATTTATTATTTTTCTAAAGATCTCATTTTCTTAAGATATTTGTATTTTAAAATCTTTCGAGACCGAATGCTCCTTGCGGAAGTCTGCATCTCGCACTACTAAGCCCGAGAATGTGCAATAATCCGCACCATCCCGAACGGGTTCCCCAAAATGGGTTGCAGCGGCGCTTTGCAAAGATTTATTTAAAATACATAATTTTATAGAAAAAGGTTTTATAAGATAAAGGTATTGAAGTGTAAATTCGTATTCCCGTATTCTCTGTTCTGAAAAGTATCGTGCTATATTGTATATGAGTGTTGTGAAGAGGTAGGTCATTACCTCGTAATCTATTTAAAGGTATAGCAATGAAATATGATGTTTAATGTCAAAACTAAACTACATGGTATTTTACTGAAAAAGTACGATAAAAATTGCAATATGAAATATTTTGCTATGAAACTTGTTCATGATTTTTTGTTAATGATTACTAGTCAAGATGTGATAGTTTGGAATAGTTGTATTTAATGAAAATTGTACTTTATAAAGAAAACCGAATCGGAAGTCGGTTTAACTCCACTTCCGTCGGGTTTTAGAAATACTGGTTTTAAGAATAAAATAGAGAAGGGAAAGGTGGGACTTACTGGCTTTTGGTTTAGAGGAGAGGAAGAGTGAGTGGAAGTAGGTTCCGGTGCGTCATTTCGTCGCTGGGAACTCCAAAGATCATCGTCGGAAGTTCGCCGGAGTTTCGCCCTTCGCTAACTCCACTTGTACACAAAATTTCTAGAGAGTTTTCATGAGAGTTCGGACAGAATTTGTAAGTGAGGGGTATGTGTTTAGGGGTGGTATTTATTTGAAAAGATTAGGATTAGAGTAGGTGAAAGGGTGTGAGAAAAAGTATTAAAAATTGTATTAAAAATGGAGTAATTAGGTGTTTTTATCGGCACTGTTAAATTGCAGGTTAAATAAACATGTCAGGAGTTATAAGGAGGCCAAGAGACACAACTTCACAGAAGACCCAACTCCGATTCTCCCGAGTTCGGCCGGCGGCAGTAGCCGATTCGGTCGATCCGCCAGCCGAATCAGGCCGAGTCGGGCCGGGGCTCGTCGCCAAATGCCCATCGTCGTTTGGTTTACCCCCTGGACCAGTTTGTTTTTAGTGTGACTTTTGGGTTTATGGGTTTAGCACATGTAGACCTTTGGCATTCTAAAAGTTTAAAAGAAATTTAATCAAAAATAATATGTGGGTGATGAGATTTGAACTCTGGAGCTTTGGTTCAACAGTGCAAGGTATTACCAATAAGCTACAAGCTCTTGCTTGCTATTAAAAAGCAAAACAAATTTATAACTTGTGCTCTGGCAAAAGTATTCGTTTATGTATTTATGAAAAAATTGTACAGAAAGTTTAGGGTTGTTACATTCCCTCCATTAGCCTATATATATATATATATATATATATATATATATATATATATATATATATATAGAGAGAGAGAGAGAGAGAGAGAGAAGAGGCCATATGAAGGAATTTCCTCCTATGGCGTCGAAAAAATACCCCTCCCACATTTTTTCCGGCGATCGGCCTCCATCATATTCATCGTTATCATCTAAGATGTGGGTACACCAAATTTCATGTGATTCTACGACTTTTTAACCGTTGATTTAGCAATGTAAAAAGTTCTATTGTCGGTAAACCGTTAATTTTGAACCCACTAAATCAACGGTGAAAAAGTTGTGGAATCGCATGAAATTTGGTGTACTCACATCTTAGATGATGATGATGATGATGGATGCCAATCATCGAAAAAATGGTGGAGGTCGTATTTTTTCCACGCCATAGGAGGAAACCCCTTCTATGGCCTCTTTCCTCGATTATATATATATATATATATATATATATATATATATATAACCCCCTCCTATGGCCGCTTTCCTCCATTATATATATATATATATATATCGTTTACAAAGCTTAATGAGCCACTGCCCTCCAAATGAGAAGTTGTGATGTCTAATTTTTACTTCTAGAGTTGGATTTTGAGACTCTGCTGTTGTTGATTCTTCCTTCAGATGAAAAAATACCGAACTTGTGGGCCTCTCTGTTTTTACCACACTTCCACCGGTGGAATCCCTAGAGTCTATCTTATTGCTTAGATTATTAATTAGCTCAATGGCTTGGTTTTTTGAAGAAGTGACAATCAAACACCAAGTAAGGACAGCTTACGGTACTTGCCATTCAGTCTTCATGACTTAAAATTTTCGATCTTCAGTTTTGATCACGACACTTAAAACACGGAATCATTCAAATAAAACATTTCCATTACAGCAAACCAAAGCTCAAATTATGCAAATTCCAGAGCATTAATACTTTTCTATTTGTCAAAGAAATATTCAGACAAACCCAGCACCAGCTTGATAATTACATCATACGGAAGAGCCCAATTCACTAAGAATATTGCTTTTATTCATGTACCTAAAAACCTCTGCTATCGTTGTAGCATCGTCAAAAAACCAAAAAATCTATCTAAGGAAATTCATGATCACGAGATGAAGAAGCAAGCTGTAGAGAACACAATCAGCAAATGCTCGCTCCGTTGGCAAGTCCTGTAAATTAATGTCAATTTAAGAAATCGACATGCAATATGAAAATTCTCTACACATTGTATTTACCTTGAATTCTGAGGAAAACTGCATTCGAGATGTATAATCAATATAATTTTTGAAGCTTGGAATCATTCAAAATATACAGAATAATAAAAAGAAAAGTAAATAAGGGGGAGGGGGTTAGCTCTTTACCTACAGGAAATGCAGTGCTGATACAGGAAAAGACGCCGGAGAGAAAAGAATTGAATGGATATAACGTTTTGTAGAGATAACATGAACACATTAGGTATAAACCTTAAAAGATCCGACAATCGACAAATTTTACGGTCAACTGTTGATCTGTTGTGGAGCCTCTCTTGTACAACACCCTGACTCATCACACTAAGTCATCCACCACTTCCTATACAACAATCGCAACTTCTCTTTGACGCTCAAGAAATCAAATTTTACAGTCAACTTTATTTTATTCTGATATACAGTATAAATTTCTACAATAAGTTGAAATTTAGAACTAAAATGGATCACAAGAACCGGGAAATTCACCTTTTTTTTATTTTGTTAATGTTGTGCATTGCAAAATCATTGAATCGCTCAAGTACAAATATAAAAAGAACCCCATAGTTTATATATAAAAAACGCATGACATACTTATACATGTCGAAGCAGAAAGTAGTATTCACACGGCAGAGCAAAAGAAGGCCCAACAAAAATCGCACTGTGTAGGACTAGTACCCTCAATATAGACAACCGTTATGCCAAATGCAACCATACAAGATAAGATCATCTCGACTAACTTTGTATTCGGATGGCAAGGATTGATATACTGCTTTGATATCCACTTTAAGTGTCTGATTTGCTTGGCTATATGAAACATATTGGGATGTTATGTGTCCCTAACATTCATCCCTAAAGATTTCCCTACTGATCCGACATTATCATGAAGAAAATTTGAAGTGCCACGCCTCGCTTCCTAATAGACAGAAACGGTGACATGGCAAGCTTGCGATGTATTTATTTCGAGAAGATCGTTTTTCTGGAATAAATACGCTAAGCGTAATATAAGCAATATAAAATGACAAGAAATAAACATGAGATTTAAACTTCAACAACTTTATTTACATTCAACTTGAAACGTTTACAATACATGAGTTCAACTGAAAGGAAATACAATACAGGAAGAGAAATACCTAAACAGGTGGCATACATAAACTGAGAGAAATGACTAGTCTAGTCCTTAGTCGTGATCTGGTTTTGCTCCTCCTCGGTGGTGTCCACCTCCTTAGTTTCCACAGTATCTGACGAACAATCCAAGAAACAAAGATGAGTGGAATACCCGTCAGCGAACTTTCGCTCGGTAAGCCCTTAAGAAAAGAGTGTGAAGTATATTGATGAATAAAAATGTACATCATGAATCAATAGACTAGGAGTTATGCTGTTTAAACATGCCATTGCTGTAAACATGGAAATTCTATTTAACATGCGGTTCTATATCATAACATGAGCATAGTATAGTATGGCCGTGCCGTGTAGGTATAGTGCATATGAAGTAATTGCAAGTGTCATAAATGGTCTTTACATGGGTAAACTAATTTAACGTAAGTTCAAGAGTGAATGTCAACCAATCTCAAGAGTGTTCTTGAACCCAACAGGCTGTAATTTAGGGGTAAGGAACCACGGGCCCGAATCAAGTGTTAGTAATAGGACTTCAACCCGGTGTTGAAGTATTCAAAACTCAACAGGCTGTAATTCAGGAGCAAGAAAACACGGGCCCTCATGATAGCTTACTTGTGTTAGTAGACATGGATTCATGATCTAGTGGGACTCCTGAGATTTCATTGGATTCACGCATGAACTACCCAAACACCCCGTGTATTCTACGTTATAGTTAAAATTACCTGTCTTTCTCGAATCCATGAATACATCAAGTTTTCAAGATTGAGTTCATGTCAATATCATGTATTCGTGTCAAGTATTCTTGTATTCATGTCAAGTTGTATTCATGATTCGAGTCAAGTCAGTTTAAATAGCAACTATTGTGTTTGGTATTTATGTTAAGTTCATGTCCAAATATAGACAGGGTTTGGTTAAGTCAAGTATACATGTTTGATACCGAGTTCGTGTTCAAGTATTCATGTTTGACTTTAGATTTAGGTTTGAATTAGACTCAGACCGAGTCAGACACTTGTACCGATTTAACTCTGGAAATCTTAGGTTCGGGAATTATCGACAACTGCTGCACATGGACGGCAGAATTTGTGTATTTTTTCAAGACAATTGCCATTGATAACTTCGGTTAAGTTTTCTAACCTGAATAGGCAAGCACTCACTTTCTCCGGCTCCTTGGGGCTCAAGAGAATTGATCTCGCTTAAACCTATATTTACTAAAGTTCTTAAAATATTATTTTTATATAACTCGAGGGGGTTTTATGAAAATTATTTTAATATAGTTTAAAAATAAATCTCGAGAGGTTATTTATATTATTAGGGTTTTCATGAACATGAGTTTTAAGGATTTAAGGTATTTTAGTGATAAACAATTAACTTTGGAAGTTCATGGTATTTTATTGAAAAAAGTTATCTTTTGGTAATTTGATGATATTTTATTGAAACTTGTTAATCTATAATTTTTGAAAACTATAGATTTATTATATGTTGAAAATATGGATTTATAATTTTATATAGTTTTAATTTTAAAAATGATTTTAATTTATTTAGAAAATTCGTATCTCTTAAAAACCATATTTAAATCCTTTCGAGACCGAATGCTCCGTGAGAAGGTCTGCATCTTGTTCTACTAACCTGTTCATATCAGAATTTTGCATTATTATATCACCCATTCTTATTCATATTACATATAAATAGGTGTTTTTGATCCATATCTGCTAAATAAATGCAGGTTACAGGTTCCCAGATTATTACAGTGAAATTCATGAAAATATACTACAAATGTGAGACTACGACCAACAATAGATGAATCCGTATGATACCACCTACCAGTTCAAGGAATAACTGAAAATCATTAAACAGTTCAATGCACAAAGTTCAAGGGCAGCACAAAATTCAAGAATTCAACGTGAAGCTCACGGCAAAAAGTCCACAACATTCTGCACTGTGGAAATCTGGAAGAAATAGAAGAGATTCTGTGGAACCAAGTTAAGAAAACAGAAGGAAAAAGCAACATGAAGCAACCCTAGAAGTTTGATGCCAAGATCCTACAATACGGCCGCGGAACCGCGACCAAACGTGGCTTTCTGCCGCGGAAACACGGCCGTGCAATGCACGTGTCGGTGCACGTGTCGGTGGGTGTCGATGCTTTGACCCGGATTTCTTAGGGTAGTTTTGTAAATTCAAATATATATCAGATGTAAAACCTAGGGTTTCTCCTATCTATAAATAGGAAAGCCGAAAGCCTAATTAGGCATGCCTCTTTTTAATATCTTAGATTAAAATTTTAATTCAGTTGTAATGCATTGTTGAGAGGTATCAATAAAGTAAGTTTTATTTCTATCTTGCATTTTCTTTTATCTGAATTTAATTTCTGCATTATTTTTTTTATCTGTCTTTTATTATCTGCAATTTAAATAGTCTAGTAAAAAGAAAACAAAAAAATGAACTTTATTATCACTTTCCTAATGAGTGAGTAATTCATCACTTGTTAGGGTTATGATAAGTAAAGTTTGAGAGAAGGAAATCTCTCTCACTCCTTTCCTTGCCCATATAATTTAATTAAGACTCTATTTAATTTAACCACACACCACTCACTACGGCACCCTATCCTGCATGATAGCGGTGATTCCTTAGTTAGACCGATTGTAGTTGAATTAACTAGAGGTTAGGGCTAAGAGCCAAGAAAGGACGGACAAGGACCAAAATGAAGAAACTAAGTTTCTTCCCAGTCGTGCTAATCCCCTTTGTTGACTATTACCCTAACACCTATGTTCTTAACTAGGGCATTGTTAGTGGTGAGAAGATTCCATATTTCAAACTAACCTAATCCTAACCCTAGCAAGACTTTAAATCAATTGAATCTCATTCTTTGATTTTAAAACAAAACCTACCAAAATAGGACCTAACTTGTTAGAATTTAAAGAAAGAACACCATTTCCCTGTGGATCGACCCGTACTCAACCGGCTAGCTACCAAGCGACACCGTCTTTATTGCGGTATTTCTTAAATTTTAGAACGCATACGAAAAACATCAACCAATCAAATGGCGCCGTTGCCGGGGAGACGGTATTTTATTTCTTTTTGTAATTTCGAGTTAATTAAATAAAAATTATACAAATTGAAAAAAAAACATAAAAAAATCATCTTGTTATTTTTGATTGGGTTTTGTGCTAGTTGTGCAGGAAAAGAAGACGGACTGATTCAGATCTGGAGTAAGCCCAGTGAACAAATCAATAAACAGAGGATCTGAACAGACAGAGGAGAACCACAACAGAACAGAGAAATTTTTTTTAGATCCAAACCTACAAAACTGCCGCGGAACCGCGGCGGATTCAGGCAGTTGACCCGTGACGTCGGCACTCCAATTTTTCTGTGAGTATTTTTTGTCTTCTTTTTTATCCTTTGAACTCCACTGAAAAGTTTTCCTGCAGGGTTCTTTGCGCAAAATTTTTTCTCCCTCTCCAATAAATCATTTTATGCAGGATTCTTTACGCCGCAAATAAAAAGAAAAATTTTTGGCAAGTGTTTTAGATTTTTTGTGTTACCGCTTTGCATTTTTAAAACGGAATCTAAGGGGCTATAACACCAATCAAGATTGGGTGGGGATTTCATTACCCTTCCTAAGACCCCAGAAATCACAAAAAGAATATGCATCACCCTTGAGCTAATTAAAAAATATCTAGACTCAGCCAATTAAGGACTGTCGCGCTCATTAGGACAGAGGAAGGTTGTGGGCATTCAGTCGTTTATCTAAACCTGACTTTGTGGTGCCTAGGCTAGACAAGTGAGAAAGGTAACTTTAAAAGGCCTGTCTCACGGTGATTCGTGAGCGGAACCCTCCTTTCTTCATTTGTGCTTACCTGGCCAAATTGGCGGTGAAGAGACGATTTGAGAGATATCTCACAACTTGTCGCTTTAGACCAGTTAGGAGCAGTCTAGTTGACTTAGGAGACCCTAGCTTTAGGCTTGATTGTGCATGCTTAAATTGTGATTGTTTGAAAGTGTGTCGTAGTTCCTTACAAAATCTTTTGCAAAACTCTTTATAAAAAAAACAAAACAAAACAAAATTTTTACAAAAAAAACTTGCCCCTTGTCGCTAGAATTCCATTGCACCCAACCTTCATTCATATCTCCCCATTGACGTTTTCTTACCCTCACATTCTACGTTTGACTACACTACAACTCGTTTAGTGTATGTCCGGTTGGACAAGGGACACTAGCACCCGTTTAGTCCGTATCTCGTTAGTCATTACTGACGACGCGTTCGAATCCGAAGTCGAAACTCTCTCCACTTCTTTTTCATCTTTACCTTCATCTTCACATTCATCATCTTCTAAGGAGATGTCAGGATTCAATCCTAACAACCCTTTACCTACCTCGGAACTGATTCCACCTCAACTGCGTGCGAATAACCCGCAACAACCTCCTGTTGAAGCGCCACAGCGAATCGCGCTCCAGGATCGTTTCTATCCTACCCGCTCCGCACGCCCTACTTGTCTTTCACTCCCGCCGGCTAATGGGGATAATTTCGAAATTACGCCCCACTTCATCAATATGTTGCCCAATTTCACGGGCTGGAATCCAAAGATGCCTATATCTTCATTAATAAATTCCAGAATGTTTGCGCAATGATGAAGACCACCCAACTTTCTGATGATGCTATAAGGTTACGAGTCATTCCCTTCACTCTATGTGACCTAGCTGAAAAGTGGCTATATAGTACTGCATCGCATTCTATAAACAGTTGGGAAGAGTTTGTTAAAGCGTTTCTAAAAAATTTTTACCCACATCACAAGACCGCGAGAATTCGTAATGAAATTAACCAATTTTCCCAGCTTCCTTCCGAACCCTTTTGGAAGTGTTTCGAACGATTTAAAGACCTTTCTGTTCAGTGCCCTCATCACGGTATTGAGAGATGACAACTTTGCCAAACTTTATACGAAGGACTGAACCCAGCAACTAAGCAGTTGCTGGAAACCATTTGTCAAGGTCACTTCCTAACCAAATCTGACGAGAAAGCTTGGCAATTTCTCGACGATCTTGCTGAACGAACACTTCAGTAGGAATGCACTAGACAAACCGCTTCGTCCACTTCATCTACTTCATCCGATCCATCTAGGGCAGGTGTTTATCAACTCGATATGTTAATTGCAATGAAAACCGAAATGGCTGCAATTACACTTAAATTAGAAGCAATTGAGAGAAAATTCTCATCGCCTTCTCCTGCCCCCGCTTTACCCCCTCGCACTATATGCGCTTGTTGTTCGGATCCATCCCATTTGACTGAAGAGTGTCCTTACAACCCACCTGCTCAAAGACATGATCAAGTCAATGCTGCCTTTCAGCAAAGACAAAGAAATGATCCATACTCTTCAACTTACAATTCTGGTTGGAGGAACCACCCCAATTTTTGTTGGAATTAAAATCAACAATAATTCCAAGGCAACAACAATTTCCAAAGGCCTCCTCTACAACAACAAGCTCCTCAACAAACTCAATATCAGCAACCTTTCCAGCCCCAACCTTACCAAAATCAAATGAACAATTTTGCACCCAACAACT
The DNA here is from genome assembly GCA_030015575.1 of Agapanthus africanus. Taxonomy (NCBI): domain Eukaryota; kingdom Viridiplantae; phylum Streptophyta; class Magnoliopsida; order Asparagales; family Amaryllidaceae; genus Agapanthus; species Agapanthus africanus. The sequence continues at coordinate 1,008,730,642 of CM057337.1, read as the reverse complement.
CTTTTCCTCAAAATAATTTTGTTTCACCAAATAACGATAAGGTTTTCTCGCTAGAACGAAGTCTGGATGCGTTTTTGAAACAATCTACTCAATCCTCCGCTAACATCCAGTCTTCCATTCAGTCTTTGGTGCAACACACTACATTACATGGGCAAAGCATCAAAACCATTGAAGCCCAAATTGCATAACTGAATGCTGCTTTAAGCGAGCGAGAGAAGGGGAAGCTTCCATCTCAACCACTGCCAAATCCTGGTCACCCACAAAATGCACATGTTGCTCATGAACAACAAAACCATAATGTGAGTGTCGTGACTACATTGAGATCTGGAAGGATGTTGCACAACAATGTTGGCACTAATGATGACACCCCGGCCGCCGCTTCTTCTTCTTCTTCTTCATCATCTTCTTCTCATCATCAGAGCCTGTTCTCCATTCTTCATAAGGCTCTAATTCTTCTACTACTCCGAACGGACCCACATCTCACTCCACGAAAACACCAACACTGGGATCCGTTCCAACTCCACAATCTCTTCCACAAACATTGGACTCAACAAATTTTCAAAATGATCCATTTCCAAACTGGTTGAGATCCAATAAACAAACTCCACAAATGGAGAAGATTGTGGAGTTATTTAAACAAGTTAGCATTAACATTCCTCTCTTGGATGCAATCCAACAAGTCCCTTCTTACGCAAAAATCTTGAAGGACTTATGCACCAAGAAGAGGAAATCATAGGTACCTAAGAAAGTTTTCTTGGCTAATGCAGTAAGTGATGCTCTTACCCAATCTTTACCTCAAAAACGAAAGGACCTTGGCTGTCCTACAATTTCAATAATTATTGGGGATAAGAACATCAACCGTGCACTTTTAGATCTTGGTGCCAGTGTTAACCTGCTTCCTTATTCAGTATATGAGCAATTAGGTGTTGGAGAGCTGAAACCCACATATTGTACTCTCCAAATGGCCGACCGATCCATCACCCATCCTAGGGGTGAGTTAGAGGATGTATTGATTAAAATAGGGGACTTCATATTCCCCGTTGATTTCATTATTATGGACACACAGCCTATAGCTAACCCCCGGAGTCAAATTCCTGTGATACTCGGTCGACCATTCCTTGCAACTTCTAATGCGGTGATCAATTGTCGAAATGGTTCGATGAACCTATTTTTTGGAAACATGACAATTGAGCTCAACATTTTTAAGTTGGGGAATCAGCCCTCCGAACCTAATGCTAATATACTTGATGTTTGCTCGATCCAAGAGATCACCTAGGAGGACTGTGAGCTCGAGAAATTTCTGTTCGATCACAACAATTTTGACACAACTAGTGCGTTCCTCCTTGAATCTGATATTACTTTCACGTCCGATAATGATTACGAGTGTTTCACTTTCTCGAACGATTTTGAAGAATCACCACCCGATTTTGAATCCTTTGAATTTTCGGATGAGTTAACTGAACCATCCGACTAAGTTGCTTACACTCGTTTTGAACCTCTGTTGGAATCCTTCGAGTTTGAGACAATCTCACCGATTTTACCTTCAATTGTTTCGCCTCCAACACTCGAACTCAAGCTATTGCCGTCTCACCTTAAATATGCTTACTTAGGTGAGAATGGGACCCTTCCTGTTATCATCTCGGCTTTTCTAGCCCCCGAGCAAGAGAAAGCCCTTTTAACGGTCTAACAGAGCAATTGGCAAGCTTTTGGCTGGACTATGGCGAACATCAAGGGGATTAGTCTCCTAATAGTTAAACATCATATTGATGGATGATACCAAGCCAGCAATGGATCCACAGAGAAGACTCAACCCAGTCATGAAGGAGGCTGTTAAAAAGGAGATCGTAAAATGTCTTGATAGTGGTATCATATACCCTATCTCTGATAGCCAGTGGGTTAGCCCCATTCACGTTGTCCCAAAGAAATCGGGCATAACGGTCATAACTAATGAGGCAAATGAGTTAATACCTACTCGCACCGAAACAGGATGGCGAGTGTGCATCGATTATAGAAAACTCAACGCCGCGACACGGAAAGACCACTTTCCATTACCTTTTATTGACCAAATGCTAGAACGATTGGCTGGGCACGAATACTACTGTTTTTGGATGGCTACTCCGGCTATAATCAAATTCCCATTGCCGAAAAGGACCAAGACAAGACCACATTCACTTGTCCTTTCGGTATGTTTTCTTACCGCCGCATGCTCTTTGGGTTATGCAATGCGCCCGCTACGTTCCAGTGGTGTATGATGGGTATTTTTTCAGACATGGTGGAAAAATTCTTGGAGATCTTCATGGATGATTTCTCCATTTTCGGCGACTCCTTTGATGAGTGTTTGCTACATCTCGACACAGTCCTTACCCAGTGTAAGGATAAGAACCTTACCTCAAATTGGGAGAAGTGCCACTTCATGGTACGAGAAGGTATTGTCTTAGGACATATCATCTCGTAAAATGGCATTGAAGTGGATAAAGCTAAGATTGAAGTCATTTCCATTCTCCCTCCTCCCAAATGCGTCCGAGACATTCGAGCCTTCCTTGGCCATGCCGGTTTCTATAGACGGTTCATCAAGGATTTTAGCAAGATTGCTAGACCCTTGACTCTTTTGTTGGCCAAGGACACCACATTTGATTTCGACTCAAGCTGTATGAAGGCGTTCGAGTCATTGAAAAATTCATTTACTTCTGCTCCCATTCTTTCGTCTCCCGACTGGACGCGTCCATTTAAAATTATGTGCAATGCATCTGATTTTGCCATTGGTGCTGTACTTGGACAGCACATCAATAAGATGCCGCATGTGATTTATTACGCTAGCCGAACCTTGAACGAGACCCAATTAAATTACACAATAACCGAGAAGGAATTCTTAACTGTTGTGTTTGCATTAGAAAAGTTCAGGCCCTATTTAATTGGCTCTCCAGTTATGTTTACACTGACCATTCGGCTCTTTGCCATCTTTTTGCGAAGAAGGACGCTAAATCTCGGTTGATACGTTGGATCTTCTTACTGCAAGAGTTTGACCTTGTCATCAGAGACAAGAGAGGATGCGAAAACGTAGTCGCCGACCATCTCTCACGCCTTCCTTCTTCGCCAACGCTTCAAATTCCTATAAAAGACGTTTTTCCAGATGAGCAGCTCTTGACTGTATCATGCGAATCTTGGTTCGCAGATATTGTGAATTATTTGGCCACCAGACTTATACCAAATGAATGGTTGAATCAGGACAGACTTCGATTCCTATCCCAGGTAAAACATTTTTACTGGGATGAACCATATCTATTCAAATATTGCCCCGACCAAATCATTCGTCGGTGTATCCCCGACAATGAATTTAAGAGCGTGCTGTCATTCTGCCATGATCAAGCGTGTGGCGGGCATTTTGGCCCTAAAAAGACAGCCGAAAAGATCTTGCAATGTGGCTTCTACTGGCCACAACTTTTTAAAGACGCACATGATTACTGCAAGACATGCTCCCGATGCCAACACTTGGGCCAGATATCTAGGAGAAACGAAATGCCACTCCAACCAATATTGGTTGCTGAAATTTTTGATGTTGGGGAATAGATTTTATGGGACTGTTTCCCAATTCTTTTGAGAACGTATATATTCTCCTCGCTGTTGACTATGTTTCTAAGTGGGTCGAGGCTGTGCCCTGCCGGACTAATGACAACAAGGTTGTCCTTAGATTCCTCAAAGAAAACATTTTCTCTCGGTTTGGGCACCCCCGTGCAATCATCAGCGATAATGGAACCCATTCTGTAATAGGACTTTCGAGTCCTTAATGCGGAAATATTCCATTAATCACAAGCTATCAACGCCCTATCATCCCCAAACTTGTGGGCAAGCCGAGATTTCAAATCGGCAAATTAAATAGATATTGGAGAAAACGGTTTCCAAAAACCGTAAGGATTGGTCGTCAAAACTTATTGATGCCCTTTGGGCATTTTGAACTGCCTATAAGACCGATCTTGGTATGTCTCCGTATAAGCTTGTTTATGGAAAGGCTTGCCACCTTCCGGTTGAAATTGAGCATCGCGTATTTTGGGCGATAAAAGAGTTGAATCTATCTCTCGGAGATGCGGGCAGCCATAGAAAGCTGCAATTAAATGAATTAAACGAGCTTCGGGCTAAAACTTACGAAAACGCGGTTGTCGTCAAAAACCGAACGAAGGTGTTTCACGATAAACACCTTACGCGTAAAACTTTCAAACCTGGTCAACAGGTTTTACTTTACGACACCCGGCTACATTTCCATCCCGGCAAGCTCAAATCTCGATGGAAATGGCCATTTTTGGTATGCACCGTATATCCGTACGGTGCGGTCGATTTAGAAAATCCTGAGGACGGTTCACTGTTTAAAGTGAATGGATATAGACTTAAACCGTTCCTCACCGCGGACCTTTCGGAGGAGCTCCTGCTGTTGCAGGAGCCAATTTATATTGACTGATCTTGCTCTATCTACCCCCAAATTTCGGTTATCCAGCTTAAACAGTGGAAACACTGTTTCAAATAAGTTTGGGGGTATGTAACACTTGTAATTATATAAAAACAAAATAAAAATATAAAAAATAAAAATTTTCAAAATTTTGGGGTTATTTTTTAAAATTTTCAGTTTCAAATAAAAAAAATAATAATTTTTTTATTTACAAATAAATTCCTCTTTTTGAGAGGTCCTTTTTGCAAATAACCAAAAACAACCCCTATAAAAAGAACCCGAACTCTCCTCTGACTTTTCATAACCCTAATCTCTCATTTCTTCAAAGCCCTAGCCGCCGCTTCATTTCTGCAGCGAGATCTCCCTGTGCCGCCGCGTTTCCGCTGCCTTCGGCCGCGCAACCGCTGCGCATTGGTGTCTGCTCCCTCTGAAATCTTCAGAGGAGGTTTGCTTTCTTCGATCCTCTCTGTTAAAATTTTAGAAATATCTGTATTCTCTGTGATGGCACCCACTTTGCAATTTGAGAGGGACTTTTCCCAAATCTTTGCATACACGATCTTTGGAAGTTACTTCGGTGAAGAGATCCGAAGGCGCGGATGGAATTTTTTACTGTTTAACCATCCGAATGCTTTTGCACTTCCAAATCTCGTCACCCGATTTTACGAGTGCATGGAGGATGGTTTCCTCTCACAACACGGTTATATTAGGCTAATTTGGGGTGATAGGGAAATAATAATCGATAAGGACTTCATCTATGAAGTCACCTTAATACCTAGACTGCCTACTCATGACCAACCCCTCCAATTCAAGGATCACCTACCCTTGATGAGTAATGATTGTTCGAGGGAGCCACGTAAAGGCATCCAGTCTAGAACCCTCTTTGCGAACGTATTAACTTTGTGCTGTTGGGCACAAAATAACATTTTTGTTAGTTCGCACAATACAACATTTTTCACACCATCCCTTCATATCGTGCACACTTTGATGACTAGAAACCCAAGTTATGATATGTGCGCGGTATTACTTCATTCGATTGGTGCGAGCAAAAGGGCTGCCAATTACCCATGCCCTATGTTGGTGACACAACTGTGTCGCCATTTCCTCCCTGTGGAGAAATTTGAGTTTTATATGCATGGAGGGATCCCTATTAGACCTCTTCTTGAGGGCGTATTCACGTCCTATACACGCTTAAATGATGTATGGTCACGCACTGAGCCGGCCGAGGACGTACCCGCCAAGATACCCAGCTCTAGCTCGACCGCGAGCGAGGAAGAGCTTACCTCTGCAGCACATGCACGTTTACTTAGGAGAGCCACTAGGGGGATAGACAGATTGATAGGGATGGTGACCAAGCTGGATCAGCGAGTGACAGAAATAGAGCATGGCATGACCACCCTGCCGGCGAAAGAGGAACGTTCCCATTCACGTTCGAGAGGACGGCGAATACATGAGCAGTGAGGGCACTGCTTTTGATAAGTTTGGGGGTGGAGGTGGTTTGTAAATAGTTATCTTTGCATTTGCATATTTTTATTTGTTTTTCTTTCTTTCTTTGCATATTTAATTCCGCATTGCATCTTTATAAAAATAAAAAAAATATATAAAAAAATATATAAGATAAAATCAAATAAAAATTGAAAAACTTTAAAAATTATAAAAAATTGAAAAATTCAATTTTGGCCATATTTGACTTAAGTTTGACAAGACGGTTGACTAGCTAGGAAAAACTAGATCCTAAACTTAGTAAATTAAAAACCCTAAAAATAACCTTTCTTAAAGTTTAACTATAGAAAATATATGTCCTTGTAGATTATGAAGAAATAGGCAAATTTTGAGTTCAGTTCTTAGGCTAAGTCAAAAATAAGGGAAGAGTATTGAATTTTTATTTTGAAGTGTAAGTTTGAAAAATAATTCTGAATCTTAAGTCTAAATTCTAAAAATATATACCCTGCAACTGGCACCTACACGCACCTTGAAACTTGGAATAGTAGAGGATACCTTGAAATGCTCTTGTCTAAAAATCCTTAGTATGAAAGAAAAGAAAATAAAAGTATAAGAGGTGAATAAAGAGATAAAAAATGAACACCGGCTTTGTAATTACTTAAGGCAGCATAAATAAAAAATATAACGAGGGTGCTTTATCACCTAGTGCCTTAGAACAACTGGTTTGGGAGTCACTGCTAAACCTTAAGTATTACAAGACGAGGAATTACGCCTATATGCGCAAGCACATTTAGTAATCATTCGTTTAGTACCTCAAGAAGTATTGACGGACGCATGAAGGATGTGTGAGCAATTTCATCTAAAAATTCACCAACTAAAAGTACTTTGGACGATAGACAAGAGTATGATAGCTTGAATTGAATTTCCAAGTGTAGGGGTATATGATTGGGATTTGGATGAGAGATATGAATGAAAGATAGGGCTTATACCTTCAGTAGAGATGATAAAAATTCCTAAGTTGAGATGGAACCTTAGAAGGAAAATTCAAAAGATACCAAAAGCTTAATAAATTTGCAGAACATATACAATCTTAAGTTAAATGATAAGTGAGTGTGAAAAATACGGATTGATGATTTCTAAGTTGAAAATAATAGAATTTCTTACTAGAATACTGAATTGAAGAATGAGAGTCAAAAAGGCCAAATTGATCGGATTTTGTGGGTAGTATCCGCTGAAAACCCTCAGGAGACAACACTCCTTCTACTAGGGACACCTAGGGGTTTAACGGCTTGTTGTACGAGCTTAGTGCAATCGCGTTCCCTGCGAAAGTGAGGCTATGATTTTTTGAGAATAAAATTGGCTTTGCTCGGGACGAGCAAAAGATAAGTTTGGGGGTATTTGTTCATATCAGAATTTTGCATTATTATATCACCCATTCTTATTCATATTACATATAAATAGGTGCTTTTGATCCATGTCTGCTAAATAGTTGCAGCTTACAGGTTCTCAGATCATTACAGTGAAATTCAAGAAAAGACGCTACAAATGTGAGACTACGACCAACAATAGATAAATCCGTATGATGCCGCCTACCAGTTCAAGGAATAACTGAAAATCATTAGACAGTTCAATGCACAAAGTTCAAGGGCAGCACAAGATTCAAGACTTCAACGTGAAGCTCACGGCAAAAAGTCCACAACATTCTGCACTGTGGAAATCTGGAAGAAAATAGAAGAGATTCTGTGGAACCAAGTGAAGAAAACAGAAGGAAAAAGCAACATGAAGCAACCCTAGAAGTTTGATGCCAAGATCCCACAATACGGCCGCGGAACCGCGGCCAAACATTGCTTTCTGCCGCGGAACTGCGGTCGTGCAATGCACGTGTCGGTGGGTGTCGATGCTTTGACCCGGCTTTTTTAGGGAAGTTTTGTAAATTCAAATATGGATCAGATGTAAAACATAGGGTTTCTCCTATCTATAAATAGGAAAGCCGAAAGCCTAATTAGGCATGCCTCTTTTTAATTTCTTAGATTAAAATTTTAATTCAGTTGTAATGCATTGTTGAGAGGTATAAATAAAGTAAGTTTTATTTCTATCTTGCATTTTCTTTTATCTGAATTTAATTTCTGCATTATTTTTTTATCTGTCTTTTATTATCTGCAATTTAAATAGTCTAGTAAAAAGAAAACAAAAAAAATGAACTTTATTGTCACATTCTTAAAGAGTGAGTAATTCCTCACTTGTTAAGGTTAGGATAGGAAAGGTTTGAGAGAAGGAAATCTCTCTCACTCCTTTCCTTGCCCATATAATTTAATTAGGACTCTATTTAATTTAACCATACACGGCTCACTACGGCACCCTATCCTGCATGATAGCGGTGATTCCTTAGTTAGACCGATTGTGGTTGAATTAACTAGAGGTTAGGGCTAAGAGCCAAGAAAGGACGGACAAGGACTAAAAGGAAGAAACTAAGTTTCTTCCTAATCGTGCCAATCCTCTTTATTGACTATTACCCTAACACGTATGTTCTTAACTAGGGCATTGTTAGTGGTGAGAAGATTCCATATTTCAAACTAACCTAATCCTAACCATAGCAAGACTTTAAATCAATTGAATCTCATTCTTAGATTTTAAAACAAAACCTACCAAAATAGGACTTAACTCGTTAAAACTTAAAGAAAGAACACCATTTCCCTGTGGACCGACCCGTACTCAACCGGCTAGCTACCAAGCGACACCGTCTTGATTGCGGTATTTCTTAAATTTTAAAACGCATACGAAAAATATCAACCAATCATAGCCCAAGAATGTGCGATAATCCGCACCATCCGTTAGCGGGTCTCCTAAAGAGAGTTGTAGATGCATATTTACAAAGGATATGAAAACCGCATTTTAAAGAAATCCGATTTTTAAATTATATGGTATTTTATTGAAAGATTCTCTTCGTAACAAATATTCATACAAAATAGTCATCGTGCTATGGAACAAGAGTGTCCGTGAGGGGTAGGTCGTTACCCCGTGAAGTTTTTCCTAAAGGTTTTCTATTAATGAAACTAGATATCAAAATTCATGGTATTTTAATGAAAAAGTTAATTTAAAGTTATTTTACATTATATTCTAGACTAAAATTTATTCTACATATTGGTATTAAGATTACAAGTATTGTGTAAGAATTTGGATGAACAATATATAAGAAAAAGTGGAGTTTCTTGGGTTTATAAAAAAGATATTGGTATTAACTCCACTCTTACCGATTTTGATTAAAAAGTAATTCAAAGAATAGAAAGGGAGTTTGGGAAGGACTTACTGTTTGAATATGTTAAGAGGTAGAAGAAGAGGATGAAGGCTTTGGGGTGTCACGGGAGCTCCGGATGTTGCTTCGATTTTCGCCGGAAGTTAATCGCTTGCTAACTCCTCTTTACTCCACTTGCACCTAGAAACTTTTGAGAGAGTTTTGGCTAGAATTTTCAGAATGGTGAAGGGCTAGGACATGGGGTAGTATTTATAGTGGAGAATTAGGGTTTTGGAATTGAAAATGTGGATTAAAAAGTATTAAAATATGGTTTAATTGTGAAATGAAGGGTCTCTGTTTGATTGCAGGGAAATCAAACAGTGCAGGGAAGTTAGGGGTAGCTGAAGGGGTGTGTGTACAAATCACGGGGCTCATTGGAGCAATCTCGACCGTCGATGCCGGTCTAAATGGGCTTTTGGCCAGTCGTTTTAGGTTGATGGATCTCGAGATTTGTGCCACGTGTATTTCTCAGTGTTTACTCCATTTTTCACATGTTTGATTTTTTTAACTTTTTATTTTTCTGTGTTTTGCACGTGCAATCTTTTAGGCTTCCAAAAAGTTAAAAAGAAAATCAGAAAAAATATTGTGTCTAAACACACAGGCTACGTCACAGCAGTGCAAGGGCTTTACTAGTGAGCTACAAGTTGTTTCTTGCTTTTATTTAGCAAAAGTAACTTATAACTCAAACTCAGGCTGTTATACCCTCTTCTGTACATTAACGAGAAAAAAAATTGTACAGTGATTTCAAAGTCATTTAATTCTACACTCCTTATAAAAATTTCGTCCTCGAAATTTATATAAGGAAGTTGTAACAGATTCAAGAAAAATTTGATTACAGCAGTGGTGAAAGAACTACTGATATTGTACTGAAAGTGCATGAAAATGTTTAAAAGAATGAAATGATGCAAGAATTTGAAATGGCTGAAAAAGATGGGAGGAAGTTTACCAGTATTATCTTGACCTATGGCTTCGGCCTCTACGGCCGCCAAAATGAAAGTCTGACGTCTCGGCATATTTCTCTGTGTATGCTGATACATTGATGGCTGACGAGGTAAAGGTGATCCGCGTGGAGGTGGTGAAAGAAAGGCTAAACGAATAGGTGGAGCTTGAATGCTGGTCTAGCTGCGGGGATTGGGCCAGTTCGGTTGTGTGGGCAAGTTCTTATAGTGTGTGAGAATGATCCACATATCAGACAAAGACCATTCGCTCGACGGCAGGTGTCCAGTTCACTTGCAATAAATACAAAAGTTTGGTTCAGTCTCGGAAAATGATCCTCCCGAATTTATATTTAGCGCCGGGAGAGTTATCCTAGAAGAGGCTCCTCCATTAATCTGGTTGGCAGGACGTTTCATACCGACCAGCCGTGGCCTTCCCTTCTTCTTAATGACAGCTTCATAGCGACGGGCTGACTTCAAAACTGCTTCATATGTTAGGTATTCTCCTGTTGCTAGGGCAGCCTAGATCTCAGGGTCTAATCCTTGCTGAAAATGCCTAGCTCTGATTTCTGCAGTAGGAATTAGATGGGCGGCGAATCTGCCGAGCATGGTGAATTCGGCATCGTGCTCGTCCACCGACTTATCCTACATAGATCCTTATTGCAGATGAATGAACTTATGTTCCATCTCGAAATGTGCAGTTTCCTGAAAGTACTTAGCGTCAAAGAGATCACGGAAAGTCTTCCACTCGATTTGCTATTCAAGACGTCTCTCTTCGGCCTTCCACCAGACTCTGGTATTGTCGGTAAGCTGGAGTTTGGCTATTCTGACCCAAGCCACTCTGGAACTTGGGCTGCGGCTAGGTCATCTTCTATACTTTGAGCCTATTCCTCGGCCTCAAGCAGTTTCTTTTTCCCTGAGAAGTTCTTCAGGTGTAACGCTCGAAATTGTTTCACTCTCGGTACTTCTACTTCAGAGCAGATGAAACTCTGTTGAAGGAAAGCAGTTTGCTCCTGCAAAATCGTGCTTTGAGCCTGCTGACCTTCAAGTAGGATTTTGATAGCCTTCAAAAGCATCGTCTGTGTGAGTGGAGCGGCTACGGTAGGTAGAGGTGGTAGAACGATAAGGATAGGTTGTGATGGTGTACTTCCATCGTTGGTGCTAAGATTACTGGGAGAATCCATTACCTTAGATAGAGTAGAAAGATTAGGATAGATTCAAAGGAAATTGAATTGAAAGGAATGTAAAGTTGTTGAATCTCATATTTTTTGTTATATATTGCTTATGACTTCATGCAGAACGGACCTGCATGGGCCACCAATAAAACCTGTCTCGCCCCGCTTCCCAATAGATAGAAACGGTGGCGTGGCAAGCCCACGACGTATTTATTTCGAGAAGGCCATTTCCCGGAATAAATACGTTAAGGGTAACATAATCAATATAAAATGATAAGAAATAAACATGAGATTTAAACTTCAACAACTTTATTTACATTCAACTTGAAGCATTTACAATACATGAGTTCAACTAAAAGGAAATACAATACAAGAAGAGAAATACCTAAACAGGTAGCATACATAAACCGAGAGAAATGGCAAGTCTAGTCCTGAGTCGTGATATGGTTTTTCTCCTCCTCGGTGGTGTCCACCTCCTCAATTTCCACAGTATCTGATGAATATTCTAAGAAACAAAGATGAGTGGAATACTCGTCAGCGAACTTTCGCTCGGTAAGTCCCCAAGAAAATGGTGTGAAGTATAATGATGAATAAAAATGTACATCATGAATCAATAGACTATGAGTTATGCTGTTTAAACATGTCATTTGTTGTAAACATGGCAATTCTATTTAATATGCAGTTATATATCATAACATGAGCATAATATAGTATGGCCGTGTCGTGTAGGTATAGTGAACATGAAGTAATTGCAAGTGTCCTAAATGGTCTTTACATAGGTAAACTAATTTAACGTAAGTTCAAGAGTGAATGTCAACTAATCTTAAGAGTGTTCTCGAACTCAACAGGCTGTAATTCAGGGGTAAGGAACCACGGGCCCGAATCAAGTGTTAGTAATGAGACTTCAAGCTAGTGTTGAAGTATTCCAAACTTAACAGGCTGTAATCCAGGAGCAAGAAAACACAGGCCCTCATGATAGCTTGCTTGTGTTAGTAGATATGAATTCATGATCTAGTGGGACTCCTGAGATTTCGTTGGATTCACGCATGAACTACCCAAACACTCCGTGTATTCTACGTTATAGTTAAAATTATTGATCTTGCTCGAATCCATGAATACATCAAGTTTTCAAGATTGAGTTCATGTTAATATCATGTATTCTTGTCAAGTATTCTTATATTCATGTCAAGTTCTATTCATGGTTCGAGTCAAATCAGTTTAAATAGCAATCATTGCGTTCTGGTATTCATATTAAGTTCATGTCCAGTTATAAACAGGGTTTGGTTAAGTCAAGTATACATGTTTGATACTAATTGTTTGAATTCGAGTATTCATGTTCAAGTATTCATGCTTGAATTGGATTTAGGTTTGAATTAGTCTCAGACCGAGTCAGACACTTGTACCGATTTAACTCTGGAAATCTTAGGTTTGGGAATTATCGACAACTACTGCACATGGACGACAGGATTTGTGTCTTTTTTCAAGACAATTGCCATTGATAACTCCGGTTAAGTTTTCTAACCTGAATAGGCAAGCACTCACTTTCTCCGGCTCCCTGGGGCTCAAGAGAATTGATCCTGCTTAAACCTATATTTACTAAAGTTCTTAAAATATTATTTTTATATAATTCGAGGGGGTTTTATGAAAAATAATTTAGAATAGTTTAAAAATAAATCTCGAGGGCTTATTTATATTATTAGGATTTTCATGAATATGAGTTTTAAGAATTTGAGGTATTTTAGTGATAAAAAATTAACTTTGGAAGTTCATGGTATTTTATTGAAAAGAGTTGTCTTTTGGTAACTTGATGGTATTTTATTGACACTTGTTAATCTTTAATTTTTGAAAAATATAGATTTATTATATGTTGAAAATATGGATTTATAATTTTATATAGTTTTAATTTTAAAAATGATTTTAATTTATTTAGAAAATTTGTATCTGTTAAAAAACTGTATTTAAATCCTTTCGAGACTGAAAGCTCCGTGAGGAGGTCTGCATCTCGTTCTACTAGACCAAAAATGTGCGATAATCCGCACCATCCGTTAGCGGGTCCCCTAAAGAGGGTTGTAGATGCATATTTGCAAAGGATATGAAATACCGCATTTTAAAGAAATCCGATTTTTAAATTATATGATATTTTATTGAAAAATTCTCTTCGTAACAAATATTCATACAAAAGAGTCATCGTGCTATGGAACAAGAGTGTACGTGAAGGATAGGTCGTTACCCCGTAAAGTTTTTCCTAAAATTTTTCTTTTAAAGAAACTAAAAGAAGCGATATCAAAGTTCATGGTATTTTAATGAAAAAGTTATTTTAAAATTATTTTACATGATATTGTAGACTAAAATTTATTCTACATATTGGTATTAAGATTAAAAGTATTGTGTAAGAATTTGGATGAACAATATATAAGAAAAAATAGAGTTTCTTGGGTTTATAAAAAAGATATCGGTATTAACTCCACTTTTACCGATTTTGATTAAAAAGTAACTCAAATAATAGAAAGGGAGTTTGGGAGGGGCTTACCATTTGAATATGTTAAGAAGAGGTGGAATGCTTTGGGGTGTCACGGGAGCTCCGCATGTTCCTTCCATTTTCGCCGGAAGTTGATCGCTTGCTAATTTCTCTTTACTCCACTTGCATCTTGGAACTTTCGAAAGAGTTTTGGCTAGAATTTTTAGAATGGTGAAGGGCTAGAGCATGAGATAGTATTTATAGTGGAGAATTAGGGTTTTGGAATTGAAAATGCGGATTAAAAAGCATTAAAATGTGGTTTAATTGTGAAATGAAGGGTCTCTGTTTGATTGCAGGGAAATCAAACAGTGCAGGTGAGTTAGGGGTAGTTGAAGGGGTGTGTGCAAAGCACGGAGCTCATTGGGGCAATCCCGACCGTCGGTGCCGGTCTAAACAGGCTTTTGGCCGGTCATTTTAGGTTGATGGATCTCGAGATTTGTGCCATGTATATTTCTCAGTGTTTACTCCATTTTCGACATGTTTGATTTTTCTGACTTTTCGTTTTTCTGTGTTTCGTACATGCAATCTTTTGGGCTTCCAAAAAGTTAAAAAGAAAATCAGAAAAAATATTGTGTCTGATGGGGATCGAACACACAGGCTACGTTACAGCAGTGCAAGGGCTTTACCAGTGAGCTACAAGTTGTTTCTTATTTTTATTTAGCAAAAGTAACCTATAACTCAAACACAGCCTGTTATACTCTCTTCTGTACATTAAAAAGAAAAAAATCTGTACAGTGATTTCAGAGTCGTTACATGAAGTTACCTCCAGGACAGACGTCTTCCTCGCACCGATAATTCTGGAGTTTCGGTAAATACCCTACAGACGTCTTGTAACACCATAGTACGTTTATACAGTATAACTTGGTATTTTAAGTTTTGCTTATAATTCTTTTGTTTATTTATTTGGGCTGTGAGTGTTTCGTATAGCAGTAATGGTTTTCCGACCCGACCCGCATGTTTAGAACCTAATATGGTGCAAGATTATATATGATATTTACCAATAAAGTGTATTTACCGTGAATCTAGTATAATACATACATTATATATATATATATATATATATATATATATATATATATATATATATAATCACAAGATATGGATAAATAATATTTTGCTAACTGACCTTCCATGGCATATTACCTCATATTTTATTTCGTTCTTATCTATTATGTTCAAATCCTAAAATATCAGATAACCAAATATTTATTAGACCTTTATATATTTATTTAAATCTTATTGGGGGGTATATATATTTAATATCAGATTATCGCGTTATGGCCTAAATTTTTTACGTATATTTTTTCTCTAAAATATATTTTTTTAACAAGATTCGGTAAAGTTTGGTAGTATTTGATATTATCTGTAAGCCCTAATATTACACACACACACACACACACACACTATATAAACAATTTATTATATTTTTCGTTAATAATAAAACTCTCTCTCTCTCTCTCTCTTCCCGTCTCTAACTCTCTCTTTCTCCCCTTTCATTCTCGCCTCACCCTTCTAACCCACGCCTTCGTAACCTCGTCGCTGCCCTCCTCCTTTCTCGTCGTCATCCTCCTCCTCATCTCCACAACCTCACTACCCTCGTCGTCACCTCTTCGCTCAACTTCGAGACCTAACCTGAGTACTCGACTCCATCATCGAGAACTCACTTTTTCCTCTTCCTCGTTGACCTCGCTGCCTCGACCCGACCACCATCACCCTCATCACCGTTTCTCTCTCGTCGTCGCCAGCAATCCTTACACCACCAACGGCATCTTTTTCTTCTTCTTTTATTCTTTTCTTCCTTTTACCGAAACTAAACCGACCTCCTCATCTCTTCCGTACCTCGCCGTCGATTCCACCCTCATTTCCTTATCGCCGACCTAACCTTGCCTATCTTCTCTCCTTGCCCTCGACGTGACCCATAACCCAGACCATCACCAGCATCTACCCCATGCAGGGTTTTTTTCGTCACCCCATTGAGATGGGAATACGCGTTGCTTGTCAGGCGTACTACAGATTCTTCCTGCCTAGGATAGGCTGGGGTTAATTGATTGTGGGGATCCGAATCTTCGGCAGCCGCAGACTAAGCTACCGTTAATTACCCCTCGCCTTTGGAGCGAGAGAATCTCCGATTAACGGGTCAAATCGGTCATGCGAACTCAATGTGTAGTGTACATGTGTTGTGTCTTGAAAGGTTTTGGATATATCGGAGGTCTCGCAGAGTTTACGGGGGTCCCGCTACCCGGATAATGGGCTGGGGGGGGCTAGCAGCCCCCTTGCGGGGTGCGGGGCAGCACCCGTTAGAAATTTTTTCTAACGGGGAAAGTGTGTATGTATATAAAAAAAAGGGAAAATAGAGTCTGAAGGATGCTGGGCGCCAGCGCCCTATGTGCCTGGCACGCAGGCGCTGGGCGTCAGCAGGAAAATAGGCTTAGCCCCTATACTGGGAGTTGTACTCCCGATTAACTTTTGGAGTTGAACTCCTGATAAAGAGGACAAAGGGGTTAGCCCCTGCACTGGGAGTTGTACTCCTAAAAAGAAAGATTTATTAATTATATATATATATATATATATATATATATATATATATTTGAGGAGTTAAACTCCTAAGATATTTTTAGAGCCGATGAAAGGAGACAATTTTCTTCTCCCTTGAGCCCTGGATCTTCTCCAAAGTGGGGTTTTTGGAGATGGGTCTCCATCTTCTTCCTCTCTATTGGATGGATCTTAGAGAAAAGGGGGTTGGATTTTAAAAATCTCCTCTTTTGGAGATTTGATGGAAGATCCGCGTTCCCCTTCAAGGGTTTTGTGGTGAAAACTATTTCTTCTTGGAAAAGAAAGAGTGGAACTCTTGATTTAATTCAAAAAAAAGAAGAAGGTTTAGAACCTTGAGCAAAGAGAAGGAGACACAGAAAACCTAATTTTTGGGGAGAATGAATTATCTTTTTTATTTCATTATCATGTTGCCTTATATAGGTTTACAAATTTACATATAGCCCCCCTTGGGCTTTACAAAATGGTATTTTTTCCCATCTCATGTCTCATGTGCTCATTTCTTTTGCACATGAGCTCTGAGCTTTACAAAAATTTGGCTTTATGCCCATTTTTCTTACATTCATGCATAAAAAATTGCATCAAAATTATTTATTACATGATTTTATTTTAGCATGGGGGAGGCCGGCCGCGGGGCTCGACTTGGGCATAAGCCCACTTGATTGGGCTCGGGCTTACCTGGCTTGGGGTTGACTTTGACTTTGACTTGGTCAATTGGGGTGTAATTTTTGACCCCAACACCCCTGACCTCATCTTTCTTCTTCTTCTCTTTTCTTTTCCTTGTCTCGCCGGAGCTGTTCATCACCGTGACCACCCACTTCCCTTCGCTAACGAGCACGACCTAGACACCCCAGTCACCACCTCCTCGACGTACAGACCCCATCATCATCTCTTTCTCTTTTTTCTTCACCGAGGCTTCAATCCCCGACTTCGCCTCGTCGCCAGCGAACTTCGACCCATTGTTGTGTCTCGACCCAGACATCAGGACCAGAGCATAGCACAGAGCACCAGCGAGCATCTCAAAGCAGTACACAATCGTTTTTATCCAAGGTTGTGAATACGTCGTGTTTTCAAACGCCGTCGTCGTGCAGATATCCGTATTTTATCGTGAGTTTATCGATCGAGGCAAGTTTCCAAACTTGCAACATGCAACTTTACTTATACCAATATTTATATAATTATTTATAGTATATGCATTTTAATATTTATCAAGTATTATCATTATACAATATTATAGTATTAATCCGTATTTTGTATCAATAACAAGTGTATTCCGTTGCATGCTATAAATCCACTGTAGTTCATGATCTTTTACCTAGACGGCAGTATATTTAGTAGTAAACGTAAAACGTTATTACAAATAGGTTTATATATAAATAAATAAATAAATTATATCTTACAATTTAAATAATATACATTAGTTATTTCTATAGTGTTTTAAATGAACTGGTTACTGTTTTCCATCAAGTATTTATCCTGTTTAATACACATTGCCTGACATGTTCACGACACGTTATCTTGCCTGTTACTTGGATAGTTTACCAATACCGAAAATCCTGACTTGTTGTCTAGTTAGACAAAACCTGTACCTGCCTGTTCCTGTGTTGGCATTGAGTAGATGTTAATACCTGACTTGAACACGAAACCTGGGGGAAAGGGGAAATCAATAATGAAACTTGACTTGTAACTCAATAGTTCACTATTTCTAGAGACTGATCAGTCGATATGGGTTTCGGGCCCCAGAATGATGGTGCTGACATCATTCGTCTGTACATGATATCGCTTTTTTACTGCTTAGCGGCACATCTCGGATTCAGCCCCGAGGGTCTTGACCGTGGTCCCGGGCACGCACTGGATACTATTGAGTTACATCGACGATTCCATTAATTGATTTCAAATATCATTAGAATAGATAACCTAGAAATACAGACTTTAGGATACACGTGACATACCTATAGTCCACTGTTATAACGCCTGTGATTATTATTTATACTCATATCTTTTTTATAGTGTCATGTTCTGATCATTACTATTATTATTGATGTTTATGACGCACCGACGTCTGGATTTTGCAAGGCCCAATTCCTCTGACTTTGTCGCAGGAAGATCAAGAGTATTTTGACAAGCAAGCCGAGCAGTGAGGAGCTTGATGATTAGTTTTAGAGATACCTGGTTTATTTTATTTCCGTAATTAAGTTTATCGTTGTGATCCCATAAAGGACGTGATCAGGATATTATTTCTTTATTGGATCTTTATTCGTTTCCGTTATATTCATTTCTTGATTATGATCTATTGTGGCAGATGGACATGTGTTAGATTTTATTTATTATTCTTGATATCTGATCAGCAGCCGAAATGTGACTATGGAAGGATCTTTCCTCACCATAGGTAGCATGGTTGGTTTTGTCACATACCGTATTTATTTATTTTGGGAAGCGGGGCATGACACGTCTGTACCACTGTAGCGGACGCCTGTAAACCTGGGTAGAGAGTTGATGTTTTCGGATATACTCTGACCGACGTCTGCCCACAGGAGACAAACGTTTATCGTCGGACCTGATGTGAAATTTCCTTACTTAGGAAATTAGTTTTTAGAGAATATCTTTTGTATGCTATATATATATATATATATATATATATATATATAGCTTATTTTAGATTTAGACAGGATAACAATTTGATTATTGGTGAGAACCAATTTTTATTGTGAGAGACCTAGGCTTTGAGAGGGATTTGTGTTTTCTCCATCGATTTGTACTCCTCCGTATTTGGATTATTAATAAAGTTTTGCCTTCGACTATTTGTTTTGTATTAAGTTATCATATTTTCATCTTGCCTGTGATTTGTTTCTTTTTCTTTTTATCGTTTGGTTTGTGCTTTGTGATTGCCTTATTCGCAACAAACTGGTATCAGAGCTATTTTTGCGTTGTTGTGGGATTTTTGGTTGAACTATTAGGTCTTTGATTTTGCGATCTAATTCAACGGTGGATAACGACAACTACGTCCTCTTCCCCATTTTCTTAGATCATGATTTTGAAGTTTAAGGTTCGTTAATATTCAAAGTATTTTGATCCTACATCATGTCTCTTACAATCATGAAGTTCGATAGGAATATAAGTTTCTATTTGTGGCAAGTTCGTATGGTTTCCATTTTGCCTCAAAACAATTTGAAGAAGGCAATTCATGGGAAGGAGAAGAAGACTTCCACCATAACGGGGGAAGCTTGGGAAGAGATGGATGAAAAATCCCTCACGGCTATCCACTTATGTCTGATGAATGAAGTACTATAAGAAGTTTTGGTAGAGAAGACAATAAATTGGAGGAGTTATATTTAAGAAAATCTCTCACAAATCGACTACTATTGAAGCAGCGTCTCTACACACTTCGTATGTCTTTCCAATAAAATCCCACATTGGTGAGTTTAATGCGATAATTACGGATACGGGTAAAATCAACATTAAAATTGATGATGAAAATCAGGCTCTTCTCTTGTTGTGTTCGTTGTCACCCTCATATAAGCACTTTCGTGACACCATGGTTTATGGACGAGATACGATCTCAATCAAGGATGTTAAGGAGAATTTGATAAACAAAGAGAAAATTGATAAGGAGTTGACTTCCACCGAAATGGATGGTTTATCGTCTGGCTTATTTGTTAGAGGGCAAGCGGAGAAGAGAGATCCGAAAGAAAATAGGAAGAAGTCGCGGTCAAAATCAAAGGTTAAGAATGTGATCTGCAATTATTGTAAGAAGAAATGACACTTCAAGGTCGATTGCTTTAATTTGCAGAACAAATAGAAGCAGGAAGAGAAATCCAAGGAGTATTCCGCTGAAGCAGGTATAGAGGAAAGAGAAGGAGATCTTCTTGTGATCCTCAACAACATGCATCGATCCAAGAACGAGTGGATCATGGATTCAAGTTGTTCTTACCACATGTGTCCCAATAGGGATTTGTTCACCACGTATGAGTCCGTTGATGGTGGAGTGGTTTTTGTAACACCACGGTACTGTTATACTACATTTATTTGGGGTATTTGAAATCTTGTGGCAAAATTCTTGATTATTATTGTTTTGAGTTCCGAATGGTGCAACTAGCAGCTGTGGTTATTATCCGACCCAACCCGTATGTTCATCATGGTTCAAGATTACATCAAATATTTGCCAGTACAGAGGATCCATGTAAATCTAGATTCTATACACATATATAATATATTCCACATATATTTTAATAATACAAAATAAAAACCAAATAATATATTTTGATATCTGGCCTTGCATGTCATCACACCCCATATCATGTGGTTGCACCCATATATCATGTTCATACCCTAATTGTGAAAACAGACTCGTGTTTTATCGCTACGTATATTTACGTAGATCTGTACTTGGGGGTATACATTTTTATTGACAGGATATCACATTATAATTTAAATTCTTACGTATATTCTCCATAATTAAAAACTAGATTTTTAGAAGGGACACGGGTAATATTCGGAGTAATCTGGTATTAGCTGTAAAATACCATATATACATATATAATATATTTTATATAACTAATATAATATATAACTGTTATATATATAATATATTAATTAATTTAAACAAATCTCTCTCTATGCTTCTCTCTCTCTTCTATTTTCCCCGTCCCTACCATTCTCTCTTTCTAATAATATATATATTAAATATTATAAAAACTATTATTATAAAACACCTCTCTCTCTCTTCTTTCTTCTTTCTTCTTCTTCACGTCCTCACTCACGAACCCGAAGCCCTAGTCCATGCCCCCGTCGTCGTCGCCCCCTCACCGTCGTTGTCCCCTCTCTCCTCGTCCTCACCTCCATCAACTCCTCCTTCTCACCTCTTCTCCTCCCCCGACAACCTCAAACTCCTAAGCTAACATGTCCCCGATGCCAAGATCCAAACATCCTCGCCGGAAACCTACCAACACCGACCACCTTCTCACCCTCCTCTCGATCCCAGAATACCCATATTGCACCCCCACCCCCACCACCGACCACTTGCTAATCCCGAGCACACCAAGACTCACGGCCACGACCACCTAGCCGTTGACTTTGTTACCGTCACCTTGTCGCTACCATCTCCTTTGTTCTCGACGAACACCAGTAACTCAGTAACAGCAACAGATTTTTCTCTTCTTTTTCTTCTTCTTCTTCTTCTTTCTTTTCGTTTTTCTTTTTCTGGCCGTCTCGCCGGAGTTGCGCGCGTCGCCGACGATCCAGATGACCCAGCCACTATCGTCATCTAGCCCAGTCACCACGTCACTGCTCAGCCAGGTCAAGTCCTGCGTGCGTAAGTTCGGGTTGTAACTTTATTTCAATGTTAGAACGTGATATCATCTCGATGTGAGATCCGATCAGGCAAGTTTTAAACTTGCAACATGCTATTTTGATTATATCGATATTCATATGTTCAACCAGAGTGCATACATTTTAATATTCAGCGAGTAGTAGCGATTTACAGTTTTATAGCATCCGTCTTTATCTGTACTGATAATAGTTTATCTAGTTGCATGCCGGAATATCATTGTTCCCCTCCGAAACACGGAGACGCGACCGCGCAGGTCCGTCTTGCCTGAATTTCGGGGCAGATGCTAATTGGTGCTATCCGTCCACCTCTTCGAAGATGCCAAGTTGATTTATGACACCATGTATTGAACGTTTAAACGTATGCGGCCGATGTAGCAGACTTCGTCAGATTCCCCCTCATTGAGGGGTTTTTGATTGTGGGGGCGCTCTTCCCTGCAGGCGCAACCCCCAGCAGTTAATTACGCTACCGCGTCGCGGTAACCACTTTCTCCTTCTCCAGATGGCCACTTCGTGTCGTGTGTGTGTTTGTTTTGTTTTTGGTTGCCCATGGATTGTATACGGAGACTAATTTATGTCGTCGTCCGTAGGGCATGGATTAGTCCAAATCCGTATTTTCTTAGATTTAGGTTTGGGGGTTGGGTTTAAGGATACGTTAGTCTCATTTAATACTAAGATCAACTTAAACATTTGTTATGGATACGTTAGTCTAATTTTAGACTAAGATCAACTTAACGGGATCGTTTAGATCCAGCAAAAGAGCATTTGGGCTCTATTGTTTAGTTTAGGAACATTGCGGTCGATTACCAATTTAAAGACATGGTGGTCCAATGTTAGTTTAAGGACATCTCGGTCCAGTGTTAGTTTAAGGATATCTCGGTCCAACGTTAGTTTAAGGACATCATAGTCCGTGGGTTTAAAGGGACCCCATAATCCAAGGTTAAGAACATCATAGTCCATGGGCTTAAGAACCCCACAGTCTAAGGTTAAGGACATCATATTCCATGGGCTTAAGGACCCCACAGTCCATGGAATGATTGGCTATCGGGACCCATCACCTCTCTGAAGACGTTGAAGGATTACAACGACAAATATCAAAGGAGTGAAGAGATGTACCCTTGAACCAAAGTTGATTAGGAAATCTGTAGTCCAATTTGGGACTAAGATCAATTAATTAGATTATGAGCACATGGGCTCAGTTAAATCTGAATTGAGAACTTTTGGCCAACTTGGGCTAAGTCCAGTTAGGTTTAAAATGTTGGACCTTTGTTTGGACTGTCGAACATTTGTCTGGGTTCAAACCCCCATTATTTAGCAATGCTAAACATGAATCTGGGTTCTGACCATGTCTTTATCTTTTATTGAGTGCTGAGCACTCATATGCCATATGAGATGATCAATCTTGGAAGACAGGGATATATTTAAGGCTCAGTCAAATGGAAGTCTTGCCTCCGGAAGACTTAGCCAATTTGGGCTAGATTGGTTTTAAAATAGTGTTAAACACTAGAGGATATTTGGCGATCAAGTGTTCTTACATGATGCACTTTAAAACAGTGTTAAACACTGGGGACAAAATGCTCAAAATAGTGTTAAACACTAAAAATGGGGTGGTCACGTGGGGTCACGTAAGGGGTCTGAGAATTGGGCCAAACCTCCTTTATTTTACCCTCAAATATGCAAATAAGTGTTAAACACTTAGCCTTCAAGCCATCACGTGTGAGCACGTGAGGCATCTGAAGATGGGGCCAGACTTCCTTTATTTTGTTCTCAGAATATTCAAATAAGTGTTAAACACTTTCGGTCTTCAGGCCATCACGTGTTGGCATGTGATGGGTATCCATGTATTAATTATTAAAGTGTTTATTAGGGGTCACGTGGGGACACGTGAGGGCGCCCAAAATTGATTCTGCCCTTGGATTGTTCCCTTTTGTTTTGAGAGTCACGTGTGAGCACGTGAGGCATTGCCTTCATGCTTTTTCTTTCTCATTTTGAGGAGTCTGTTTGAGGGTCACATGGGGCACGTGACCATGTCTCATTCGTTCTTTTCTGATAATTAAAAGAAGGGTCATGTGTTGCCACTGTTCCCCTCCGAAAGATGGAGACGCGACCGCGCAGGTCCGTCTTGCCTGAAATTCGGGGCAGATGCTAATTGGTGCTATCCGTCCACCTCTCCGAAGATGCCAAGATGATTTATGGCACCGTGTATCGAAAGTTTAAACGGATGCGGCCGATGTAGCAGACTTCGTCAGATTCCCCCTTGTTTGAGGGGTTTTTGATTGTGGGGACGCTTTTCCCTGCAGGCGCAAGCCCCTGCAGTTAATTACGCCACCGCATCGCGGTAACAACTTTCTCCTTCTCCATATGGTCACTTCGTGTCGTGGGTGTTTGTTTTGTGTTCGGTTGCCCGTGGATTGTATACGGAGACTAATTTATGCTGTCGCCTGTAGGACGTGGATTAGTCTAAATCCGTATTTTTCTTAGATTTGGGTTTGGGGGGTTGTGTTTAAGCATATGTTAGCCTTATTTGAGGCTAAGATCAACTTAAACGTTCGTTAAGGACACGTTAGTCTAATTCTAGACTAAGATCAACTTAACATGATCGTTTAGATCCGACAAGAGAGCAATTGGGCTCTATTGTTTAGTTTAATGACATTGCGGTCGATAATTAGTTTAAGGACATTACGGTCCAATGTTAGTTTTAAGACATTGCGGTCAAGGTTAAGGACATCATAGTCCGTGAGTTTAAGGACTTCACAGTCCGGTGTTAGTTTTAAGACATCACGGTCGAGGTTAAGGACATCATAGTCCGTGAGTTTAAGGACCTCACAGTCCGATATTAGTTTTAAGACATCACGGTCAAGGTTAAGGACATCATAGTCCGTGGATTTAAGGACCCCACAGTCCGATGTGATGTATGGTTGTCGGGACCCGCCACCTCTCTGACGACGTTGAAGGATTACAACGACGGATGTCAGAGGAGTAAAGAGATGTACCCTCGAACCGGGTGTAAATTGATTGGAAGAGCAGTTGTGCTCAGTTCAATTTATATTGAGGACTTATGGCCAGAATTGGGCTAAGTCCAGTTAAAAAATGTTTGACATTTTATTTTATGTTATGCCTGTTGGGCCTCTGTTTGGGCTCTGCCCTTTTTATAATACATAGCATTGGGCTCTGACATTGGATGTAATTAAATGCATAGCATTTATCAGGAGAAAAATAGTGGTTTGACAGTGCGCCACGTGGCTTGTCAGGCGCTTTGCGCCAATCAAAGAGCGCATTGCGCTAGCGCATGCTAGGGTGACACGTGTCACACTCAACGCTAAGCGCAAGTCTGTCAGCGCACTGCGCTTTCTGAGTGCGCTGTGCCAGCGAGTGACACGTAGCTCGCTCTGGCGCTGTGCGCCAGTCCAAGAGCGCAGTGCGCTATATTTAGAAGCGCAAAGCGCAAACTATTCTGTGGTTGACACGTGGCGCGTTTTGGCGCTGTGTGCCAGTCCAAGGAGCGCAAAGGCGCAATTCAAGAGTGGCACTGTCCAATAGCGCAGAGCGCAATTTTGATCAATTTAAGATCAAAGAACAAGTTTATGTTCTCTTAAAAGAGGCTTTGCCTTAAGATTCAAGAACCAAAGTTCTTGTTCTTATCAAAAGGCTCTGCCTTTATAGATCAAAAGATCTGTTAATGAAGTAAATTACTTCTTTTAATCTTTTATAATTAGATCTTTCTTGATCTTTTTCTTTTCTATTGAAGATCTTGATGTTGTTCTTAGATTTCTGATCTTTTTGGAAGATGATTCTTCTTTTTTTTAATGGGATGATTTCATCTCTGTTCTTCAAGAATATAATTCTTTACCTTTAAAGATGAAGAAAATGATCTTCTTTCTTCAAAGGCTTGCCTTTCTTTCTCTTTGAGTTCTTCTCTCAAAGTTTGCAGAGGGTTCTCTCTATATGAGACTTGAAGTCTTGGGGCCTTTATATAGGGCCAATTGATTTGTTAATTTAGTTGAAGAGATCTTTCTCTGATTGATTTGGGAATATTTCCCACCGTTGGATCTTTGATCCTAAAACTTCTGTTTTACAGAAGATAATCTTCTTATTTTAATAAGATTGGAAAGATCTTTCCAAAACAGAATTTTAATTCTGATTAATTAATAATTTATTATTATTATTTAGATCTTTTGATCTAACGGTGGGGAATTCTTTAAATTCCAGCGCTGGCGCAATTGGCGCTGGCGCAATTGCGTTTGACACGTGGCGCGCAGCGCAGTTGGCGCGCCTGCGTTTGACACGTGGCGCGCAGCGCAGAGCCCAAGGGATCTGAAGCGTTGCTTCAATTTTTAAAATTTGAATTTTGAAAGAGAGCTTTGCTCTGATTGGGGGTGCGCTGCCTAGGGCGCAGCGCTTCTGGCGCTGGCGTGTCTGCTTTTGACACGTGGCGCTCAGCGCGCAGAGCAAGCGCTCTGAAGCGTTGCTTCAATTTTTTGAATTTTGAAATTCAAACAGATCTTTGCTCTGATTGGGGGAAACAAATGCCCCCCACCGTTGCGCTCACGTGGCGCACACGTGAGTGCAGCGGTGGCAACATCTGAGCCATTGGATCAACTCAGAAGTTGAGGAGGCGTTTCAGCGCCTATAAATAGGACCCTTGGTCCTCAGATGATTATCATCTCTCTTCAAGAATTTTATTTCTCAGAGCCTTGCTCTTCTTGCCAAGAACCTTCAAGAGTTAGAACTCTAAAAAATTTTAGGTAAAAATTAAATTAAATTAATTAATAACTTAGGGGTTTTACCCATTAACAGAGCCCTGCTCTCATAGATCTTTTGATCTAAAGAAAACCCCTATAGGGTTTTATAAACAGAGCCTTGCTCTCAAGAACCCATAGATCTAAATAGATCTTTTCCTTAGGGTTTCTTAGCCCATGGGTCAGAGCTCTGCTCTTTTGACAGTATAGATCTTTTGATCTTCTGATGAAGAACTCTTAAGAGTTTTTTCATGGATCTTTAAGATCCCAGAATTTTAATTCTTAGGAATTAATTTTCATTAACTTTTGATGGATTTTCCATCATCATTACAGAGCTAGGCTCTTTAAGGAATTTTATTCCCTCGTGACCAGAGTTTGAAAAGTGTCACTCTGTTGTAGAGCTTTGCTCTGAAAGGGAGATTTTCTCATTGCCTCGAGGGATTTCTCATTCAATGAGAATATTCTTTGAGGATTTCCTCATTAATTGACAGTCTCATCCAATGATGAGGCTGTCTTATTAATTGATGCATTGTCATCTGGATTTTGTAGGTCCCCCTTTGGTCCCCTCTCCACCGCATTGCAGTGTGGTACAAATTTTAAAGTGTCGCTCAGAATTTTAATATTAAATTATAGTACTGATAATTGAATTCTTTTCTTTTTCGCAGGCGACATGTCTTCGGATCTCTCGTTCCCATTTTTCCGTTCAGAAGGAGGATTCCCTGAGGCATCGGTGGACCGGGAGGTTCTTGTTCTTATTAAGGATTATGACCCGGAGTACAAACGCCTTCACTTATGGGGTAGGTGGTACGACCAAATAATTAAAGGTCGCCGAAGCTTCTCTTGTGCGACGCCATCGGATCCGATCTCGTCGATTTCGTACACGGATATACCCCTGGTGAGCTATGCCGTGGAGGTCGTTAACTGGACTTCGGAGGGTCTTCTTCAACCCTCGATTGCTGCCATACCCATGCAGTTGCCGGCAGCCTTGGATATTTTGGGACGGCGCATATGCCAGGGCGAGTCGCGCACTTGGGGACAACCCTACAACATCGGGTTGACCCCTTGACACTCGGCAGGGTATTTGCAGTGGGCCAGGTATATTTTGTCAGCGAAGAAGGCGCATCTGCTGAAGATCGGTTTATACCCTGCGGTTTACGCCTCGCTGTTCGAGTATTTTGCTCCTCCGACATGGTGGATTAAGGCATTCGTGGAGCAATGGAACATCCCCACCCATACCTTTCTTCTAATGGACATGGAATTTTCCATCCCTCTAGAAGAATTTGCTGAGATTTCCGGTTTGCCGGTGAAGGGGGAGCACTATGAGGAGCTGATTCCTCCTAATGAATATGTTTTTGCCACCAAGCCGTTGGTGATGGACTTAACGCCGGAGAACGCTATTCAGCACCAGTTTCCGAGTCTGGTAAAGGTGCTGAATATGTATGAAAGTCTTTACTTGGAATCGGGAGGCCGGGGATAGTTTCGTAGACTTCATCACCCGCTTTCTTCGACCGGAGATTCTATCGCAACGGGGCGAAAAATTTGCCAAGCTTGACGACCCCTTCGGCCTTGGCTTAGATCGTCGACCAGCACTGGAAGCTGATCAAAAAGGTTTTTATCTTCCCGATGCCGCAATCATCCCTTTGTCGGAAATCACTGCTCCGGGCATCGACGAGGAGACTTTCTTTCTCGGGTTTCTGGGGATATGGTTGTGCTGGTTCGCGCTCCCCATGCACCCTCGCTATATGAGGCCGTCCGTGTTCTACCGGGCACATCGGATGGTGGCTGGCATACAATTGGCCATCGGGATTGCCGGGTTGGCCCATGTGTACCATGGTCTAAACGTGGTGGCGGACGCAACTGAACCGGGGGTGCAACCCACTAACTTCCTGATGCACCACTTTACTTTGTGGATGGAAATGCACGTGCTCAGGGTGTTTGGTATTCATAAGAGACCCTCGTTTTACGAGAAGTACAGATTCCCGAGAGTTATGCGGCTGATCGGCGCTTCTATCGTGAATCCGCCTCCGCGGGTGGCTAGGGGGTTGCTTCTTCGTCCGCGCACGGTCAGAGTGGGTATTTCTTTCATGGACAAGGTCCTGACAATCGTCCCGGAGACCTCCAAGGCGGTGTTGGCGTTGCGCGATAATTTCAGGACGGGGACTCCGTATTGAAAGCCCGGAAGATTCTACATCTATACTCCATTAGGCCGGGCTTCCTCGTGTTCAGGCAGAACGAGGCGGTGCTTTTTATGAGGTACAACCCCCATCATTTCACCCAACAACTAATTTATAACCAGGGGGTCCCACTGGAGGCGTTTTTGGAAGAGCCTGCGGCCATCAGAGAGGGGATACGGAGTGCACTACATCACTTTATGCGACTAAATACGGGCTCCCACTTCTTCATTAGCGAGCCGACTTGCATTCCAAGGGACTTCAATATATACGGGGCCTGGTATCAGCACACGATGGGCACTGTTATCAGGGAAGAGAAGTGGCTGCTGCTTGATCGCAAGGGTGCGCCCCCCGCCAGCGATCGCAACGTCCCCCTAAAGCGAAGGACCCATGTCCCTCCTCCACTAAGAGGAGATGCTGGAGATGAGCCTCCACGTATGCTAAGCCCCATGCGTGGATTGCCCCGTAATCCTGTGGACGTGCCCTCAGTGCCCCGTGCTCCCGTGGAGACGGTAAACGTGGTTTCGCCCGAATCCGGCGTGGGCTCGAACTTCGGGACCCGCCGTCCTAAGGTGCCCACGAAGCGTAAGCTGGTTCTGGCTGTGACCGGAGCTCGCGTACAGAGAAAGAAGAAGAAGTCGGTCCTTTCCCTTGATGCCGTACTCGACTTAGAGCCTCAGGCTCCTCTTATCGAAGGCTTGAGTGAATATGGAACCAATGAGGGTTTCTTCGTAGCGCCAGAAGACACTGATCTCGACGCCGCTGTTGCTGCTTCTACGTAACTTGCGAGCCACCAAGCGAAAATAGCCGCCCTCACGCAATCAAGTAAATATTAGTCATACTTTTGTCATTGCGTTATATTTTATTGTCATGTCTTGACTGACATTCTTCTATTTGTAACAGGCTTCACTACTGAGGAGGTTCTGGCGGCTTCCCTCAGGACTTTCGAGGAGGAAGAGAGGAATCGCGCTCTATTGGGCATCGGTACGTTTCGGTTTGCTATGTCTCTGCTTCCATTTCTTATGAGTAATCTGACCCGCTCTTTGTCTTTTCGCAGGGACCACAAGACCTGCCTCGCACGCCGATGCGGGAATCCTTCCCGGGCCAGTTACCGAAGTCCCGGCCTCTTCGGGATTGCCGTAAGAGGCCTTACTTAAAAAGCCGATGATGGAAGCCTTGACGGCTCTGGAGGCAACCCTGAACGCGGACGACGACGCCTTGCTGAAAGAGGCTTCCAAAAGGTCTGTCGCGACGGCCCGGGAAGAAAGGAAACGCCTGAGGCGCGCAGCAAGAGAGCGTAGCGCTGCTTTGGCTGTGGGAGCAGGCTCAAGCGCTGTTACTCCCGCTGCTACTACTTCAGAGGAGCTCTCGGTCGCCTTGTCTACTGCTCATAGAAGGGCGGCACACGCAGCTCGGGAAGCCAACGGTAAATCCGCCTCAGGTAATGTGTTTTTGAGGCTTTGTTGTCAAAGTTTTAGACTATCAGTTCTTATATATCTTGTCTTGCAGGGCCGAGTCTTACTGAAGGAGTGGCGGCGACCGTCGAGCCTGAGGGGACGGTGGAGGAGGTAACTGCTGAACCCGAGGTGACGGTAGGCGATGTAGTCGTAGTTGCCGGGCCCGAGCTAGTGGCTGACGAGACAGTCACGACTGCTATGCCCGAGATGGCTACCAATGCCGAGCCCGAGGCGGCGGCGGGTGAAACGGCTGCTACGGCCGAGCCTGAGGCAGTAGTGGATGAAAAGGCTGCGATGGACGAACCTAAGGCAGCAGTGGATGAAACGGCTGCTACCACTGAGCCCGAGGTGGTAACGGGTGAAATGGACATGATCGCTAAGCACGAGATGGCCGATCTTTCTCAAGAGTCGGGCACCGCTCCGATCATTGCTCTCCCTGCTTATGGCTCTTTGTCATCTCCTGGCGTCGCGAGCGTGACGACGGCTCCTGTAGAGTCGGGCGATGAGGCAACGGGAGGTGAGACCATCCCAATGGAGGAGGGAGACGGCACCGTTGCATCAAGTGACGCCCTCGTTAGGGCTCCGGCCGGCGACTCTTCAGGTAAATCTTGGGTCACCGCCCTTCTTTCTTTATTCTGCAATCTTTCCTAATAAAGTTTATCTTGTTTCTAATGCAGGTGTGGCTAGTGCTGAAATCGAGCTGCTCGAGACAGCGCCGCCAGTTACCGCCCTGACGGTGACCACCCCTCTGCCTTCTCTCGCACCGTCGCAAATGCTGGAAGGTATGGATTTGTAACTCATTAGTCTTATCCCTCGGGCGTATAATTCATGTACTGACGTCGAGTCATCGCGTTTTTGCAGGGGTTCTTCTTGACCACCTGTATAAGGTGTTGCACCCACACTTCTCCTTCTTGTCCGAGACGAATCCGCCTGCTGGTGTCGGTGAGTGTTTTCTCTAAACGATGCCCTCTCCTTTGACGGGTAGTCGCATTATTGCTAATATCTTCTTTATATTGCTTGTAGCCTTACGAATCGAAGGAGGGGATGAGGCTGTCGTTGCGCCACCAGTACTCCCAGCTCTGCCCCCTGCTGCAGCCGGTATAGTAGACTCTACTTTTTTGCTTGTTTTCTTTATTTCTTGAGCCGGCATCTGATTATGATTTATTTTGCAGCAATCACATCGACTCCAACTCCGTTCGAGTCTCGCATTATAATGCCGGCCGGGCCCTTTTTAAGGCGTCCATCATCCAAAGGTGCTGTGACCAGCCTACGCATGCTAAGCGAGTATATCGAGGAGTTCGACGCAGAGGCTCCCACATCTGCCGCGGATTTTGCCGCAGAGATTAACCCTATGCTGGCGACGCTCATGAACTTTCATGGTGAGAGCGTCGTTGAGTCTTGGGTTAATCGTTGCCGGGAGCTCGAGGCTTGCTTACATGAGCTTGAGTTTAAGCGTCTGACACCTGAGATTCTGGCTACGAGCACTCAACGGGCGGCATGGATCGAGCAGAGCGCTTCTTACTTCCGCCATCTTGAAAAAGAAGTGGCTTTAAGCGGAGGGAATACGAAGAAACTTCAAGCGAGTCTGCTTGACTGCGTGCTGAGGTCGACGCGAATGTTGCCCAGATGAAAGTTATCTTCGAGGGCCTTTTGCAATGTATCTTTGATGGGTTAACATTGAAGCAGAAGCTCGATGTCATTGAGCGTGATGCCCAAGATCGTGAAGCAGCTCAGCGGGCCGTCGAAGAACAACTCTCATCCTACTTGCAGCAGCGAGCTCAGGTCGAAGCAGAGTTGGCCGCGGTAGCTGATCAGGAAGAGGGGCTGAGGGAAGTGCGCGAGCGGCAGGTTGGACTACTGAAAGCGCTTTTCTCTCAATAAAATTTTTGTACCATTTGTAATTTTGAATAAAATGTATTTGTTCTTTTATTCTTTCATATGATGTATTTTGTACCCAATCGAATTCATGAATAAAAGATACACGTTCTTCGTAATGTCTTGTGTCATTTCTCTACTTTCTTCTTTCTTGCTGTGTTGTTTGCCATGTGATTTTAGCAACTGCGGTCTGTAGATAGTATATAACTGTCAATCTTGTGCTCTTTGTAAGGTAGTGATGGCTTAGAAAATAGGGTTATGATCTGTCACCTAAGACTTTTCAACTTTATGAGCCGGGAGGGTCTCATAAAGAATTTTCTCCCTACCGGTCGAGAGGATCCCGTAGGTGTAATTTTCTCCTTAAGAATCGTGAGGATTCCTAAGTGTGTTTTCTCTTGAGAGTCGTAAAGATCTCACAAGAGAATTTACTCCCTTACGAGTCGTGAGGACCCACAAGTGACGGGTGAAGTTGCCTTTATCTGCATTTCACGGAGTCAAGGGTTGCTCTGGATGCTTCCCACGGGTTCACTGCCGTGTTTGGCGAGGACCAGGCTCCGCTCTGGACGTTTTCCAGGATACCGTAGTTTAAATACATCGCGGTCGAGGTTAAGGACATCCTAGTCCGTGGATTTAAAGACTCCACAGTCCGTTATTAGTTTTAAGATATCACGGTCAAGGTTAAGGACGTCATATTCCATGAGTTTAAGGACCCCACAGTCCGTTATTAGTTTTAAGACATCACGATCAAGGTTAAGGACATCATATTCCATGAGTTTAAGGACCTCACAGTCCAATGTTAGTTTTAAGACATCACGGTCGAGGTTAAGGACATCATAGTCCATGAGTTTAAGGACCTCACAGTCCAATGTTAGTTTTAAGACATTACGGTTGATGTTAAGGACATCATAGTCCATGAGTTTAAGGACCTCACAGTCCGCGAAATGTGTGGTTATTGGGACCCGTCACCTCTTTGAAGACGTTGAGGAATTACAACGACAAATATCAAAAGGGTGAAGAGATGTGCCCTTGAACCAAGGTAAAATCAGTTTAAAATCATTATGGTTGATTGTTAGTTTTAAGACATCACGGTCGAGGTTAAGGACATCATAGTCCGTGAGTTTAAGGACCTCACAGTCCGACGTTAGTTTTAAGAAATCGCGGTCAAGGTTAAGGACATCATAGTCCGTGGATTTAAGGACCCCACAGTCCGATGTTTGCTCCGGATGCTTTCCACGGGTTCACTGCCGTGTTTGGCAAGGACCAGGCTCCGCTCTGGATGCTTCACACGGGTTCACTGCCGTGCTCTGCGAGGACCAGGATCCGCTCTGGACTTTTTCCACGGGGTCAGAAGTGACGTTATCCGTGTTCCACGTAACCTGGAATTTTGCTCTAGATGCTTCCCACGGGTTCACTGCCGTGTTCGGCGAGGACTAGGCTCCGCTCTGGATGCTTCACATGGGTTCACTGCCGTGCTCTGCGAGGACCAGGATCCGCTCTGTACGTTTTCCACGGGGTCAGAAGTGAAATTATCCGCATTCCACGTAACCAGGAATTTTTCTCTAGATGCTTCCCA
This sequence comes from Agapanthus africanus, assembly GCA_030015575.1. Classification (NCBI taxonomy): domain Eukaryota; kingdom Viridiplantae; phylum Streptophyta; class Magnoliopsida; order Asparagales; family Amaryllidaceae; genus Agapanthus; species Agapanthus africanus. The sequence continues at coordinate 1,008,697,154 of CM057337.1, read as the reverse complement.
CGGGTTCACTGTCGTGTTCGGCGAGGACTAGGCTCCGCTCTGGATGCTTCACATGGGTTCACTACCGTGCTCTGCGAGGACCAGGCTCCGCTCTAGATGCTTCACACGGGTTCACTGCCATGCTCTGCGAGGACCAGGATCTGCTCTGGACGTTTCCCACGGGGTCAGAAGTGACGTTATCCGCGTTCCACGTGACCAGGAATTTGTTGATTATATCCGCATTTCACGGAGTTGGGATTTGACTCTCGGTCATCTGTACACCGCCGAGTCATGGAACTGGGAGTTTCTGCTGTTCCGTTTTGCTTGATGCTGTGTCTGCTGAGACGAATGTTGAGATGATCTCCAGGTTATCTGTGATCCATCGAGATTTGGCTTCTTCTGATGATGAAACCTGGGGGAGGAGGATGATTTCTTCTTTGTTTGGGCCCTTGGATTGTATACAGGGACTGCTGTGATGTCACCTGTAGGGCATAAATTTCATTTTATTATTTATTATTATTTTTTTTTACGATGCTCTATCATTTCAGCTTTTTATATCGCAAAGGTCGTGATTGCCCAATCATTTCGACTATTTTTTGCAGTGCCCAATTATTTCGGCTATTTATTTTATTTTTACTCGCTTCTTTTTATTACGAGTTGCCCAATCATTTCGGCTATTTTACATGCATACATTTTTACTTGCTGATTTTGTTGCAAGTTGCCCCATCATTTCGGCTATTTCGTATGCATGTGTGGCTCGCTAGCTTTTTGCCGCAAGCTTGGGATTAGACACCGATTTTGGCATCAGCACCGCTACAACTGGGATATTACCAGGAGCGAATCATCATTTGCCTCTGTCGATATCGAACAAAGGTGGCTTAGCGAACAGGGTTAGGATTCTGTCGACTAAGGCTTTTAACTTTATGAGCCGTAAGGATCTCACAAAGGTATTTCTCCCTACAAGTCGTGAGGATCTCGTAGGTGTGTTTTCCCCTTAGGAATCGTGAGGATTCCTAAGTGCATGTCCTCCTGTAAGTCGTAAGGATCTTACAAAGGGGTTTTCTCCTTATAAGTCGAGAGGACTTACAAGGGTTGTTCACCATATAGACATACCCCTAATCACAGATAGGACTTTGTTAGGGAAATGTTTATTCGCGCCCGTGGATTGTATACAAGGGTCAGTATTGAGCCACTTGTAGGGCTTTATCGGAGGTTGTGGGGGTTGCTTAAGAACATGTTTAGGCTCTGTAACTTAAGACTTTCAAATCTTATGAGCCGTGAGGGTCCCATCAGAGAGTTCTCCTTACGAGTCGTGAGGATCTCGCAAGTGTAATTTCTCCTTAGGAATCATGGGGATCCCTAAGTGTGTTGCTCCCTTGTGAGTCGTAAGGATCTCACGCGGGTGATTTCTCCTCACAAGGTCGAGAGGACCCTGTAAGTGTCTTTTAACGAGATTGCGTCCTTTCGGGTTTTCATAAACACTCGCCGGTAGCCCTGCTGTTTTTACTCACGGAGCCCTTTCGGGTTTTCATCCGTGCCCACTTTGCTTATGGACATACCATTTTCCCTCATTTTTATTCTTTCTTTTTTTGTTCAAACGAGGTTGCGCCTTTTTGGGTTTTCACAAGACTCGTCGGTAGCCCTGCTGTTTTTACTCACAGAGCCCTTTCGGGTTTTCATCCGTGCCTATTTTGCTTATGGACATACCGTTTTCTTTCTATTTATTTATTTATTTATTTTCTCTTCTCTCTTTTTTTTTATTTTTGTATCGGCTTTGGGATGCTGCAATCCACCGTATTTTATCGACATTTCGGTCAACAGCTAGTTTTAGGACATAGTGGTCCGTTGTTAGTTTAAGGACGTTTCGGTCTGTTGTTAGTTTAAGAACGTTTCGGTCCGCTGTTAGTTTAAGGACATTTTGGTCTGCTGTTAGTTTAAGGACGTTTCGATCTGTTGTAAAATAAGCCGGTTACTACTTATAGAGTTTGGGCTTAGGAAGATAGCGAGCGGACATAATCGTCGTCATCTATCATTGACCTAGGCCGTGACTCGTCAAGCGTAGTACTTCTTCAGGAAGCAACCGTTTATTGGCCTGAAAGGTCTTTCACCATTCATGTCCATGAGTAGATAAGCTCCACCCTGGTAGACCTTGTCTATGATGTACAGGCCTTCATAGTTCGGCTCGAATTTTCCCCGCTTGGTGCGATTGGGGATCATAGGTCTTTTGACCACTAGCACGAGTTCGCCTTGACGGAATGTCCTCGGTCTGGTCAATCTTTCATATGAGCGCGTCATCTTCGCTTTATAAGCTTCCAGATTTTGTTGCGCTATGAGCCGGGTTTCATCAAGGGCATCGAGCTCCTCAAGCCGAAGGTGAGCGTTCTCCTGGTCCGTCAGCTCGTAATGAACCGCCACTCGTAGAGAGGGTAACTCTATCTCGAGGGGGAGTACCGCTTCTGTACCGAATACCAATGCGTACGGCGTTGTGTTCGTGGCCGTCTTGAACGTAGTTTGATACGCCCAGAGAGCTTCTTGCAGTGTCTCGTGCCAGTCTTTCTTATTTCGAGACACCGTCTTCTTTACGATCTTTGTCAAGGTTTTGTTGAAAACCTCAGCTAGATCGTTAGCTCGGGGATTATAGACTGAGGAGTACCTCCAGTCTATATTATGCTGTTGTGTGAAGCGGCCGACCTTGTAGCTTCTGTAGGCTGGCCCATTATCAGAGATGATCTGTCGCGGAGTTCCAAACCGATAAATGACGTGCGTCTTGAAGAAATGGAGGATATTCTCCGTCTTCACTTCCCTCAGCGGCACTGCTTCTGCCCATTTGGAGAAGTAATCAGTCGTTGCCAAAATGAATCAATGTCCTCTGGACGATGCTGGTTCGATGGGGCCGATTATGTCAGTCCCCCATATTTCAAACGGCCAGCTAGCCACCGTTGGATGTAGCGGATTCGGATGCTGGTGGATGAAGTCCCCATAGATCTGGCATGAGTGGCATTGCTTCGCATACTTGAGGCAGTCATGAATCATCGTGGGCCAGTAGTAGCCCATCCGCTTAATCTTCAACTTCATCTTCGGGCCTGCTTGGTGAGAACCGCAGAGTCTGCCATGAACTTCTTGGACGACTCTTTTTGCTTCTTCAGGTCCCAGACATCTTAGCCACAAAGAGTCAAATGATCTCTTATACAGGGTATCATTGACGAAGGCGAAAAATAGGGCTCGCTTCATGAGCTGATGTTTTGAGGACGCATCATCAGGCGTTCGACGGGATTTGAAGTAGTCTATGAATACTTCTCTCCAATCTTCAACCGTTTCTTGGCCTTTTACTTGTAGAGCCGTTTGCTCAGTCGCTCCCTTTTCCTCGTATGACTCCGTAGATATTTCCGCCGGTGCAAGAACTTGACGGCTTTGTACCATGATTCTTACGTCATCGAGGTTCTCATCGGCCAATTCTTTAGCAAGCTTGGCTAATGCATCCGCTTTGCTATTTTACGCACGTGGTATACTTTCCAAGGTGTAGGAAGGTATTTGAGTCAGCAGTTGCTGTACCTTCTCGCCGTACTTTACCAACTTTGGTTTGCAGGTTTGATAGTCGCCGTTTACTTGACTAACGACCAGTTGGGAGTCTCCGTATATGAGGAGGTTTTCAATTCCCATGTCGATGGCGATCTCGAGACCCGCTATTAGAGCTTTGTATTCGTCTTCATTGTTCGTCCTCGGCTCTGTCAAGGAGAAGGTGAAGCGCATTATCCCTCCTTGTGGGGCCATGAAGATAAGGCCTACCCCCGATTTGATTATAGGGTTGTTCTGTTTGCGCTTCTTCATGGAAGACGCTTCATCAAAATAAAGTTCCCACCGGGTACCACTACTGTCGATCGCATCGAACGCATGTTCGTCTGGCAGTTCGCAGCTTAAAGGAGAATCGGCAGGTATTGGATGCTCAGTGAGGAAGTCGGCGATGGCCTGGCCTTTCACTGCCTTAAGAGGCTGATAGGTTATTGAGAACTCCATCAGGAGCAAGGCCCATTTAGCGAGCCTTCCTGTCAATATGGCCTTTGACATCAAGTATTTGAGGGGATCCACCTTCGATATGAGACGGACTTCATGCGCCAACGCATAGTGCCTGAGCTTCGTTATTGCGAAGATCAACGCCAGGCAGTGTTTTTCGATGGGAGAATAATTGCTTTCTGCCCCCAGGAGAACTCGACTCAGGTAGTAGAGAGCTTTTTCTTTCCTTTGGTCGTTCTCTTGTGCCCATAATGCGTCTTAGGAACCTTCGAGGGCTGTTGTATAAAGAATAAGGGGCTTTCCCTTGACCGGAGTGGCCAGCACTGGCGGGTTCTGTAGATACTGCTTGATTTCATCCAGCGCGCCTTGGCATTTGTGATCCCAAACGAAAGGGGTTCCCTTCTTCATCAGGTGACTGTAAGGACGGCACTTCCCTGAAAGATTGGCTATAAATCGCCGGATATATGCGAGCTTTCCTTGGAGAGACCGCAGCTGCTTGAGAGTTCTTGGCAGGGGCATTTCCATAATCGCCTTGATCTTTGACGGATCTATCTCGATACCTCGGTGTCGGACGATGAATCCTAGGAATTTGCCCGAGGAAACTCCGAATGCGCACTTGAGAGGGTTCATCTTCAAGTTGTATTGTCGAAGGCATTGAAATACGATCTTCAGATGCTCGAGATGTTCCTCGTATGATTTGCTTTTCACTACGAGGTCGTCGATATAGCATTCGACGATTTCATGTATGAGATCATCGAAGATCTTCGTCATGGCCCTCTGATAGGTGGCACCAGCGTTCTTTAGACCGAAGGGCATCACCTTGTAGCAGAATATACCCAAAGGGGTTCGGAAAGCATTGTGCTTATGGTCTTCGGGATGCATCTTTATCTGATTATATCCTGATGAGCCGTCCATGAAGGAGAAGACTTCATGAGTGGACGTGTTACCTATCATCAGCTTAGTGACCGGTACTGGGAAATCGTCCTTCGGGCAGGATTTATTAAGATCCCGGAAGTCCATGCATATGTGCACTGTCCCATTCTTCTTCATTACCGGGAAGATGTTGGCGATCCAATCAGGGTACTGAACTTCTTGGATGAAGCCGGAGTTGATTAGTTTCTTGACCTCGGCGTTGATACCCATCTCAAGCTCGAGCCGCATTCTTCTCGGTGCTTGTTTGATTGGCTTGACGTCTGGGGATATTGCCAATTTGTGGACAGCAATCTCTGGATCTAATCCTGGCATTTCAGAATAGTTCCACGCGAAGTAATCCTTATGCTGCATAAGCATGTCTTTTAGTGTAGCTACCCTTTCCTCAGACAGCAACTCACTGATGAATGTTGGTCGCGGGTCACTTGCCGTCCCCAAATCAATTTTCTTGAGGTTATCCGCAGTAGTATGTATTCCATCTTCCAACTCTTTTGGCACCGGTGGAAATTCTGAGATCACCTCGTCATCATTGTTTTCGAAGCACCAGGGGAGGTTGTCCATGCTCTCGGGCTCTCCTTCTGATAGCGTTATCATATGACAAGTACGAGCTCGCTTCCAAGACCGATGTTGATCTGGTTCTACTCTCGCTGTATGCAAGGCTTTTAGTTCATGCTTCTGTGGCGGAGTTATCCTCCAACTGTCGGATAGAGCGAACTTGCCGAGCTGATACTGATCTTCGACCCAGTTCTTGAAGGTGAAGCAGTCTTCGAGAGGATGTCCTATTGCCCTATGATAGGAGCAATAGTCTGGATGAGAGACCTCGTTAGCTTGCTCAGGGTGCTTGGACTCCGGAAGTGTAAGCATTTGATGTCTTATGGCAAGATCATGTATCTTCTTTGTCTTGTCTTGAGGAAAAGAGTATGCTCGACTCATCTTCTTCATAAGGGACAAATCCGGACCGCTCGATTCCCGATCGCGTGACTTCTTGGTCCCGCTTTGTCGTTGTTGAACGCCTTTTCTGCTCTTTGACTTGTTTCTGCCTCTGCGTCGGGCATTTCGTACAACGGGTTGACAGGGAGGAGCATTTTCATCTTTCGCAGCCTGTTGAAGAAAACATTGCGTTCTGGCTTTCTCGTAGATGGCCATTTCGCGATTGTGGTCGTCTCGAACCTTTTGACCAGCTTCCCTTATAAGCTTGTCCATTTGTTCTTCGAACGATGGACTGGGCATTTTTATGTCGGGAGCCTTTTCCGATTCAGGGTTGGCATTATCCCATTGAGCATCTCCTTCTTCATCAAAGTCATGCACGACATAGCAGTCGTGGAGTAGCTCCTGTTTCTTGGACCGAACGTATCCAAGCCCGATTGCTTCCATTCTCCCGTTGGGCAACTTGCGCTGAGTTCCAGGAACGTTCCAGACCCTGTCTTAGAACTTAGCTTTTCGAGCGGTCTGTTTGAAGGGTATCCCTTGGCGCTTCAACAGCCTTTTCAAGCCTTCTGTATAATATCTAGGCAGACGGATGGGTTGAAGCCTGTCAAGTGTGAGATCCGCACCATTCCAGATTTCTTTCTCCACTTTGGTTTCCCCAGAGTGGTAGAATAGGATCGCATTTTCGCCTTCTCGCCTGGGAGGGACATAAAATGTCTGCAGCTCTTCCACACTGTAGGTATCAAGCACGTCTAGTTCTTTATGATGTTTGGGCAGAACCATGGCAACCTGCAAACTTTGCTCTTCATCAGCGAATGTTTGTATTGAAGGCCGAGCGGAGAATATAGCATGGACCTCATCTTCCGAGTCACTGCCAAAGATCAACATAGGAGCGGACATTCCTGGCTTATTGTACTGGGGCGGGCCTGAATAAACTATCGCTTCCTCTTCTTCAGTATCACTCCCGAAGACTGGAATGGTGGTGATAGCTTTGTTTTCCGGTTTGTGACATCTCTCTGTGTCCTCAAAGTCTGGTAAGAAGTATTTTACGTCTTCGTACTTGCGGACTTCGTTCACGGAGATTGGGTTCAGCTCTCCCGTTACAGTATACTCGAGACCATCCTTAAAGTATTTCATACACTGATGTTGTGTAGAAGGGATGATGTTGTACTCGTGTAACCAAGGCCGGCCGAGAAAAGCGTTATAACATGTCTTGGCGTTAATGACGTGAAATTTAATGTCTGTGACGAGCAGCCAGAAGCGCAGCGTTAGTATCACAGATCCGAGAGTCCGTGACGACTGGGAGTCGAAACCAGAGATGGTGATTTTATCACGAGCGAGATGCTGGACGCTCATGCAGATTTCCTTCAACACTCGCACGTTGAGGAGATTAACGGAAAACCCATTGTCGACTAGGATTTTGCCTATCTTTATATCGTGGCAGTATCCCGAGACATAAAGAGGACGGTTGTGCTTGCACGTCCCAAGGAGGAGGTCTTCGTCGCCGAAGGTGATATTGGCCGTGTGTACTTCCTCCAACTCATCCTTCATCTTTTCTTCAGCGAGAAAAGCTTGGAATTGCTCTGGCTCTTGTAGCGCCTTGATCAATGACTCTCTCGCTTCTTTGGATAGTAAAAGGGCGTCGAGAATACTGAGTTGCGATGGCAACTTCCTCAAGTGCGCCAGAACGTTATAGTCCACCTTACTCTTCTTTGGCGGGTCCTTGGCGGTCAGTTCTTTCATGACTTGGTCTTCCAGGGCAATATCCTCGGAGAACTTTTCTTTTCCCTTATCTTTTTTACTCGTGGATCCGAGATTCTTTTCCGGAAACGTGCGATTGCGCAGCTGAATGTTTTCACAGGCCTTCGGTTCTTCTTCCTTTCCCAATGTGGATTCTTTAATGAGGGGGCCAAGAGCCATTTCGTCGTCAGAGTCGCTTTCGAAAGTGAGAATTTTCGATCCCCCGGTGTTGACCATGCGGCAGTTACCAGTAGTCCTTCTTTGCTCCTCGGTCGTACTTCTCCGCTCCCGACGAGTTTTGTGTTTCATCCGCTTAAAATGTTGCCGGTGAGCAACATATCCCTGCCACCATCTTTTAAAACCCTCGCACTCTTCGGTGGGGTGCGAAATCTTTCGATGATATGAGCAGTAGCTAGGATGCATCTCTGCTTCACCGGGAGTGTTTCCTTCGGAGGGTGGTAGCTTCATTCCCATTGATATGGCTTTAGCAAACCTTTTCCTCGTCTTGAACTTGCTTTTATCCGCGACGGATGTTCCTTGATTCGGCGGGAGTGCCTCAACTCTTTTGTCCAGTCGCCGGCGTTTGACCTTTTCAAATATGGCCATCTCACGCTCCCGATCAGCTTTACTTTTCAGGAGAGCTTCGTTTAGGAATGCGCTGATCATTTCATCTGACGGCCCTAGAAGTTCCGGCTCAGGCTCTGCCCCCAGTTTCTTTGTACAGAGAGCTTCTTCATTGTCTAGCGATGAATGAGAGATCACATGGCAGCTTGCTACGTAATCCTCAGATCCATCTGACGAGTCTTCCCCATCATCTTCGTCCTTAAGGACGTGGCCGAGGAACTCTTGGAGCGTGATTGGAGTCCGTGCCTTCTGGTTATACTCTTCCAGCGCGTCAATCTGCTTCTGTAAGTCCGTGCGCTTGTCGCCAGGCTTCACGGGCTTCTTGGATTTCTTCTTCTTTTTCGAAGATTTCGAGGGCTGGGTATAAGCACTTTGGCTATCACCACCAATCTTTGGAGTTGGGCGCAGCTTCAGCATCCCTTCGATGATCTAGGGTTCCAGCGGGCTCTTCCACCTGATCGCCGGGCATGTCTGGAGATCATTCAGCATTCTTTTGGTTTTGGCCGAAAGAGCCACCTCCCATGGAGCTTCTTCAACAAAAGAGCACGTTGCCCCCGGTGTGTCCATCTTCTTAGGAGTGTGCGGTTGTGGTGGGTTTACTTTCCACTTCTCAGACAGCGCAAACTTGCCTTGTAGGTACTGATCCTCGATCCATCCCTTAAAGACGAAGCAATCCTCGATCGGATGGCTTACTGTTTGGTGGTAAGAGCAATAATTAGGATTATTCACTTCGCTGGGTTGCGGTGGTCGCCTTGGATTTGGCAAGTTGATAAGCCTGTTGCGCATCGCCAGCTCAAACAACCTCTTCATTTTGTCCCGTGGGAATGAGTAAGGACGCTTCATTTTCTCATTGTAATAGCGCCGTCTCTCCTCCAGTTGATCTGCTAGCTTTGGGGCACTGGGCTGCTGTTAGGTATTCGCAACGAAGGACACCTTCCCTTTGCCCTTGTCGTTTCGAGGTTCCGGCTTCGGGGGAGACGGTCTATGACCCATTTGATCCATCTGGGCTAGCTTATCTATTAAAGCCTGGAACGTGGTCGGTTTAAAGAACATCATGAACTGTGAAATAGTTGCATGAGGGTCTAGGGTGCCCACGAACATGCCCACCGCTGGTGCTTCTTCGATGCGCTGTTCGCACTTCGACCACAGGTTCCGCCATCGGATTGCATATTGAACCCAAGTTTCGCCTGGCTTCACCCTTGCATTAATCAACGCCGTTATTGGGGTGCGTTCGCTGGCGCTCGCGAATCGCTGGGTGAATAGCAACTCCATCTCTGCGAAAGTTTTGACGGAGTCGTTTGGAAGTTCGGAGTATCACTCAAATGCCGTTTCCGACAAGTTGCCCACGAATTGACGGAGCAAAAGCTTATCATCACCCCCGGTGTTGCCGCACAGAGCTCTGAACTGGGCTACGTGCTGGTGGGGATTGCCTGTCCCCTTGTATACATGGAATTTCGGGATTGTGTAGCCCGGCGGGTACTTTATCTGATCATACCAGCCTGGATACGGTCGCCCAGTCTTCACGACCTGGCCAGCCGCTTCATTTTCCTGGTGAATTCGTATTTGTTGAGCAATATGATCATCCAGGACAGCTTTAGAGATTGTTTTCTCTTTGGCCGTTGACAGAGCCGACAGAGGATTCGATGTTTATCCTCTATCATCTTCAATTATTACTGGAGGATCTTCGGTTGTGGGATCCGGCTGGATCATCATGCCCACCATGTCTTGGAAGAGAAGAGCCATTTGCTTTATATTGGCCGCTTGTTCCGCAGCCTCCTTGTCCTTCTTTTCGAGCATTCTGCGAAGGAATTCAGCATCAGTCTCGTGTTCGTGACGTTGTTCCGATGACGCCTCTGGGCTTTCTCCTGGACCAGTGAGTGCGGCCATTGCAGTCAGCATCTCCTGGAGCTTCTGCTGCTGCTGTTCCTGAGCCCTTGTGATGGATCGGGTGAGTGGTCGGTGGCCCATAGAAGCGCGGCTATCCTCCTTCCCGGATGCCATGTAAATAGTATACACCACCATGCCCCCAAACTTAGGGCGTTTGGGCTCAGTGCCTTTGACATTTGTCGCAGGCACGGGGATCTTCTCCGGCCTTCTCTTCTCAGGAGCGGTCGAAGTCGAGGGGGCCGTCGCGGTGGGTACCCAGATAGCTTTCCGTGGCTTGGCAGGATGGCTTTCTTCTTGTTGAACCTTCGCCCTTTTCTGTCGGCGAGGGTAATCTTGATCAACCATTGAGTTTCGGACCTGCCGCCAGACCTTGTAGATCTTGGAGGACAGCCGCTGAGGGGACTGCTCTGGCTTTGTTTCTGCAACATTCTCTACCGGAGGAGGAGATATCTTCAGTACGGCGGTGGGCGAATTCCTGCGCACCTTATTCAGCAGCTCGAAGCTGTTCCCAATTGGAATAGCAGCATTAATTTCAGCCGTCGGGGATGGTGGAGTTAACCCAGAGGGGGAGTTACCCCCGGCCTTCCTTACTCGGCGCCAGTGGCGACGTCGAGCTGTTAGTTATATGTTGCCCTAGAGGCCATTACTGTACATACGATGTATATTGTAGTGGATGCTAGGACATATATAGGGAGGACTTTCTTGCTCGACATGATAGTAAGCTATCTAGTTGTTCTTTATCTTAACATGTACTCTGATTGTCTCTATATTACATGTTGATAAAGCCCTTAGGATATGTACTCGACTGCTGGGACTATGATGAGATCATACTAGTGGGGCCACGGTAGTCGACGAGTACATCCTATAACTGTTCCTAGTCGAGGGTGTATCGAGACAGGGTATCGATACACCAGAGTAGACTAGCGTATACACATCTTGACCCATATGATGGGCGATGGATGATCCCATATCCATCGGTGTTTGACATCAAGGATGGTGTACGGGTGCTCAGTAGAGACTGGGTACACTGGACGGACTCGCCGAGAACTCCCAGATGGTATTATACCACACGTCAGATGGCAATTCTCCGGTGACACTGGTACAGAGTAGTCTGTTGACCCGAGATCGTCATAGAGTCTTGTGTGATTTCCACTGTGCTTTGATTTCCATCATACCACGTCCAAGAGGGCGTGCAAAAAGGTGGCTTTTGGGTACAGTCCCGAATCATATGGAGGCAATGAGCGATAGGAGGGGATTCGTCTCTCCCGGTATAGGGAGTTGATGTTGTGCTGTGTTCGATTGGCTATAACCGGAAATCCCTGGCCAGGGTTGCTGAGATTTACTGGTAAGTGTTATCAGTAGTTTCTCGAACTGTTATAGATCTCATATCGACACGACTTATCGAGCTACTGGGGTCTGACGTTTACCACCCTTAGGCGAGATATGTGACATATCAGACGACGAGACCGGACTGTACGGGAGTGTTACTGTTTGGATTCACAGGAGAAGTTACAGGCTTGCTTGTTGATCTTCTGAGCGCTCAATACCTGGGTGGCTGTTACGTTTAGCTGACCGCTTGCAGCTTGTGGGTGTTTGATATGATCATCACCTACTGCCGGCGTATTGACGATTCTTTAGAGTCCTACACAGAGATTTCTTGACTCAGGCAAAACGGAGTAGGGACACGTATGTGATATGTGTGGGACCGAGGATAATGCGATATGAGATACCGTATTCTATTCTCGCGATATTTGATATCAGCCGGGTCATCGGATCAAGTGTTGATTCGATGAATCGGTACAGATAAATATTAGTCGGTTATATGCGATATAGCCGGATTGTCGGATCAAGTGTTGATTCGATAATTTAATGTATAATAATATATATGATATATTAAATGACATTAACTAATATTAGCTCACTAAAAGATTCTTTTTCTCACTCGGATAATACATTGATATATATGCGATATATGTTAATTGTATTATTTTATTTTGTTACGATAAATATTATATATGTGATATATAATATTGTAACATGATATGATAACTAATGCAACATATTTAGTGGAGTTTAAACATGATTAGGGTTTGGATTAGGGTTAACACTTCTAGTTGATTCTAGAAGCTTTTCTTTTGTCATGATAAAGATATTTGTGTAGATTTTTATCAATGACTCATACTTAACCCAACCCAAACCCTAGCCCTTGGTTAATTCTCTACAATGGTTAAGTCAACCATGGTTGAATTATTTATCATATTAATCCTTTCATTATTCATCACAAATGAAATGGATCACTGTTCTTCTTCTTCCTTGAGTTCTTCATGCAAAGCTTTCTTGCTTTGATATTTGTGATGAAAATATGTGAGAAAAGGATAAATAAAGAGAGCAAAAATCCCACTTCATCATCCTCATCTTCCCTTGCCCTTTAGATGAGAGTGTTCACTCAATTTTAGTGAGTGTTAGCTTGTGTTAATGAAACTTCAAGGTAGATCATCTTTGTATCGAAGATCGGAAGCAAGTTGCATCTTTCTCTTCGTGGAACCTCTCGAGAGTCCGGAGTACGATGATTGCAGCGAAGGGACCTCAACACGGAGCATATGAAGTGAAGGACCGGATCTACAAAGGTTGTAATCCCTCTCACTTAGTGTTAAAGTGTTTAGCATGTTAGTTTTCGCCTAATCTCTAGTTTAAAGATCCGTATTCGGGTTGTTCGGCACGGCTAATTTTTTAATCGGGCATGGTTGATGCCTCGTAGACCCTTGTGCGCGTGCCTAGCAACCCTACACGAGCATGTCGAGCTGATGGAGTTGGCTCGGTGATGGGGATGGCCTTGTCTTTCCCCCTGTTCAAGTGAGGGGCCGTTGCTGGTGTCAGCCTGTTAAAGACTGATGTCCTTTCAGTAGCAGGAGCGGGAGTTGGGACGATCAGTCTTGTAAAGACCGACCCCTTGGCAGGAGAAGTCGCCTTGATGAATTCGGGAGCAGGGTTGGTTACTTTCTTCGGAATAACCTTCTCTGGGATTGCAAGCTTCATTGCGGGCCCACAGGAATTTTGGCCCAATCTGGAGAAGACTGAGGCGCTGGTGCTGGACGACTCGTTGAGAGGGGACTCAGTAGCTGTAAGCCGATCAAAGACCGACTTCTTGGGAGCCTCTGGTACGGGCACGGGAGCGGTGAAGCTCATTGGCGGGAGCATGGTCCCGAAAAACAGCCCAGTAGTAGCCTGGGTGACCTGTTCCACCGGCATCGTGAACAGGGACGCTGCTTGGGGTCCGTAGGTTATGCCCCCAGTTGAGGCAGGACGCGAGTTGCAGTTGCATGTGGAACACTTTGAGCAGGTGAAAGCCATTGATCCTTTGCTTTCTGCACCGAACAAAACGCCAAATCTTAGTATCTCGAAACCCAAGGGCAACCATTAGCAAACCGCGATTGATTCGCGAACACGACACACGAAGTGTGGAGTGGAAAGAGGAAGAGGTCCCATCGGGCGTGCCGGAATCTGTTCCCCTCCGAAAGACGGAGACGCGACCGCGCAGGTTCTTCTTGCCTGAAATTCGGGGCAGATGCTAATTGGTACTATCCGTCCACCTCTCTGAAGATGCCAAGTTGATTTATGGCACCGTATATCGAAGGTTTAAACGGATGCGGCCGATGTAGCAGACTTCGTCAGATTCACCCTCGTTTGTAGGGTTTTTGATTGTGAGGACGCTTTTCCCTGCAGGAGCAAGCCCCTGCAGTTAATTACGCTACCGCATCGTGGTAAAAACTTTCTCCTTCTCCATATGGTCACTTCGTGTCGTGAGTGTTTGTTTTGTGTTCGGTTGCCCGTGGATTGTATACGGAGACTAATTTATGCTGTCGCCCGTAGGACGTGGATTAGTCCAAATCCGTATTTTTCTTAAATTTGGGTTTGGGGGGTTGTGTTTAAGGATGCGTTAGCCTTATTTAAGGCTAAGATCAACGTAAACGTTCGTTAAGGACACGTTAGTCTAATTCTAGTCTAAGATCAACTTAACAGGATCGTTTAGATCCGACAAGAGAGCAATTGGGCTCTATTGTTTAGTTTAATGATATTGCGGTCGATAATTAGTTTAAGGACATTACGGTCCAATGTTAGTTTTAAGACATTACGGTCAAGGTTAAGGACATCATAGTCCGTGAGTTTAAGGACTTCACAGTCCGTTGTTAGTTTTAAGACATCACGGTCGAGGTTAAGGACATCATAGTCCGTGAGTTTAAGGAGCTCACAGTTCGATATTAGTTTTAAGACATCACGGTCAAGGTTAAGAACATAATAGTTCGTGGATTTAAGGACCCCACAGTCCGATGTGATGTATGGTTGTTGGGACCCGTCACCTCTCTGACGACGTTGAAGGATTACAACGACGGATGTCAGAGGAGTAAAGAGATATACCCTCGAACCGGGTGTAAATTGATTGGAAGAGCAGTTGTGCTCAGTTCAATTTATATTGAGGACTTATGGCCAGAATTGGGCTAAGTCCAGTTAAAAAATGTTTGACATTTTATTTTATGTTATGCCTGTTGGGCCTCTGTTTGGGCTCTGCCCTTTTTATAATGCATAGCATTGGGCTCTGACATTGGATGTAATTAAATGCATAGCATTTATTAGGAGAAAAATAGTGGTCTGACAGAGCGCCACGTGGCTTGTCAGGCGCTTTGCGCCAATCAAAGAGCGCATTGCGCTAGCACATGCTAGGGTGACACGTGTCACGCTCAGCGCTAAGCGCAAGTCTGTTAGCGCACTGCGCTTTCTGAGTGCGATGCGCCAGCGAGTGACATGTAGCGCGCTCTGGCGCTGTGCGCCAGTCCAAGAGCGCAGTGCGCTATATTTAGAAGCGCAAAGCGCAAACTGTTCTGTGGTTGACACGTGGCGCGTTTTGGCGCTGTGTGCCAGTCCAAGGAGCGCAAAGACACAATTCAAGAGTGTAAGGCACTGTCCAATAGCGCAGAGCGCAATTTTGATCAATTTAAGATCAAAGAACAAGTTATGTTCTCTTAAAAGAGGCTTTGCCTCAAGATTCAAGAACCAAAGTTCTTGTTCAAGATTCAAGAACCAAAGTTCTTGTTCTTATCAAAATGCTCTGCCTTTATAGATCAAAAGATCTGTTAATGAAGTAAATTACTTCTTTTAATCTTTTATAATTAGATCTTTCTTGATCTTTTTCTTTTCTATTGAAGATCTTGATCTTGTTCTTAGATCTCTGATCTTTTTGGAAGATGATTCTTCTTTTTTCCTTAATGGGATGATTTCATCTCTGTTCTTCAAGAATATAAATCTTTACCTTTAAAGATGAAGAAAATGATCTTCTTTCTTCAAAGGCTTGCCTTTCTTTCTCTTTGAGTTCTTCTCTCAAAGTTTGCAGAGGGTTCTCTCTATATGAGACTTGAAGTCTTGGGGCCTTTATATAGGGCCAATTGATTTGTTAAGTTAGTTGAAGAGATTTTTCTCTGATTGATTTGAGAATATTTCCCACCGTTGGATCTTTGATCCTAAGGCTTCTGTTTTACAGAAGATAATCTTCTTATTTAAATAAGATTGGAAAGATCTTTCCAGAACAGAATTTTAATTTTGATTAATTAATAATTTATTATTATTATTTAAATCTTTTGATCTAACGGTAGGGAATTCTTTAAATTCCAGCGCTGGCGCAATTGGCGCGAGCGCGCCTGCGTTTGACACGTGGCGCGCAGTGCAGAGCGCAGCACAACTGTGCTAGCGCGCCTGCGTTTGACACGTGGCGCGCAGCGCAGAGCGCAAGGGATCTGAAGCGTTGCTTCAATTTTTAAAATTTGAATTTTGAAACAGAGCTTTGCTCTGATTGGAGGTGCGCTGCCTAGGGCGCAACGCTTCAGGCGCTGGCGTGTCTGCTTTTGACATGTGGCGCTCAGCGCGCAGCGCAAGGGATCTGAAGCGTTGCTTCAATTTTTTGATTTTTGAAATTCAAACAGAGCTTTGCTCTGATTAGGGGAAACAGCCACGTGACCACGTTTACGTGCATGGATAATTTAAGTCCTTTGTTTGAGAATTAAATTCTTTGGTAGGTTTAAACCCTAATCTTGTTTTGAGGAATTAAATTCCTATGTATGTGGAAGAATTAAATTCTTATGTAGGGTTAAACCCTAGTTTTATTTGGGAGAATTGAATTCCTATGAATTTGGGAGAATTAAATTCTCATATAGGGTTAAACCCTAGTTTCATTTGGAGGATTTAAATTCCTATGAATTTGGAAGAATTAAATTCTTATATAGGGTTAAACCCTAGTTTCATTTGGAGGAATTAAATTCCTATGAATTTGGGAGAATTAAATTCTCTAAACTCAATTCTCCCTCTAAGTTTTAGATCTGCATGGCAGAATCTCCCCGATGAGAATTAAATTCTCAACTTGTGGGGAGATCTGCTTCTGCAGATCTTCCACCAAAGAAAGAACTAAGTTCTTATTCAGAAAAGTTAAACTCTTAATTTGAGAATTAAATTCTCTTTTATTTTATGGAGCTTAGATCTCTTTCCCCTTTCTCACCTAGGGTTTCTTTTCTCTGAAAAGATCTTCTCTTCTCTCTTGAGAATTAAATTCTCCTCTCTCTTTTCTCTCTAAAAAAAATTCCAAGGATCCTTCTCTTCTCTTCTTAGCTCCTATTTATAGGAGAAAGAAAAGAATCAATTTGTTTAGTCAATCTTTCATTGAAAGATTTTGGTTGTTTCTGTAACCAACATGATCTTTTAGATCACTCGGTGAATTTTATTCACTATTGGATTTTTAATCCAAAAGATATTCTGTTTGTTATTCTTGGTGAATTTCAGGAAAATCTTTCCTTATATAGAATCTTTCTATAAGTTGGTGATTTTTAATCACCATTGGATTTTTAATCTAACGGTGCTCCACTTTATAGAGCACAATCTTTTTCTTTTCTGTTTGGAAAGATTTAGAGAGATATTTTCTAGTTAGGGTTCTCGATTCCTTCTTAATTAGAATTTAATTCTATTAGTTCAGAAGGCTTAAAAAGCCTATCACGTGTTGGCACGTGATCCCATTGATTGATCATTTAAATAGAATTTAATTCTATTAATTAAAGAGCTTAGGGACCCATCACATGTTGACACGTGACCCCCCTTGATTAACATTTTAACCAGAATTTAATTCTGCTGTTTTAAAGAACTAAGGAATTATCACGTGACCCTTGGTCACGTGTGATCACGTGATGCCCCATTGGGGTTTTTCCTTAGTTATTTTACTATACTTTTAATTCTTTTCAGTGAGTCTAAAGGCCCATCACGTGTGAGCACGTGACTCCTTTTGATTAGAATTCAATTCTATTATAACAGAGTCCCTAAGAAACCATCACGTGTCAGCACGTGACCCTTGGTCACGTGAGAGCACGTGATGCCCTATTGGGGGTTTTCCTAATATTTTATCAGGGAACAATCACGATATTATCATAATACTATAATGGTTCAATATGATTATCTATATTGTATCATATATAGTAATAGACGTATAACGGTTATTACAGATAGATACATATGCATCCTGGCATTCGTTGTGTTTCGATATTGATTACAGTTTACATTGGTATTTATTTTGGTTAATATACAGTACATGACTTGTTCGCGGCACACTACCATACTTGTTACTTAGAGCTTATTGCTAATACCAACAATCCTGATTATTGTCCTGATGGACGTGACTTGTTGTCTGCATAGACAAGACCGGTACCCGCTTGATCCTGTGTTGGCATTAGATTATATTGGCAATACCTGACTTGAACACAGAACCTTAGGGGAAATGGGGAAATCAACAATGTAACCAAAATGTAACTCAAGAGGATATTATTATTGTTTACCGTGATTCCGAGCGTTACGGAATAAATCATTGTTTGCCGTGATTTCGGGCATTACGGAATAAATCATTGTTTGCCATGATTCCGGGCGTTACAGAATAATCATTGTACCGTGGTCCTGTCGGGAATGAACGAGATATATTGTACCGTGGCCCCGTGGGGCATGAACGGGATATATACTGTTGAGTTACGATGAGAATTACATTAATTGATTTCAAAAATTTGTAGAACAGATAACCTAGAAACATAGATTTTAGGATACACATCACATACATGTACCTCACTGTTTTATATCTGTGTTATTTATTTACATTCTTGTTTAATCATATTATTACTATTGTTTGATATTATGACGCAGTGACGTCTGGGTTTTGCATGGCCCAGTTTCTCTACATTTATCGTAGGCAGATCATGAGTACTTTAGCAATCAAGCCGAGCCATAAGAAGCTAGCTATTTAGTTTATAGACTCTTAGTTTAGTTATATCAGTAGTTTTATTTTTATTGATGTGAGCCCATATTAGGACATGATTCAAATACTATTGTTATTGGATCTTGATTCATTTCCGCTATATACATTTCTTGGTTTTATTTATTGTGGCATATGGACATGTGTTAGCTAGATTATATATTTTACTATTCTTAATATCCGATTGATAGCCGTAATATGACTGTGGAGGGATGATTCCTAGCCACAGGTAGTTGGCTCTGTCACGTGTCGTGTTTACGTATTTTGGGAAACGGTACGTGGCAGGATTTGTTTGGTATCAGAGCCATAAGTTTTGGTTAGCTGGGCTTGGTTCAATTTATAGTTGGGTATGATACCCAATACAATGTCTTTAAGACCCAGAATTTTAGGAACATGTCCTGCCACATTATTGTCTTCTCATTCAAATTCTTGAATCTTATCTTTCCCTTAACTCTTGTATCTTGACGATATGAAAATGATTTTGCATCTTGTCTTGGAATCCATTTGGATCCTTATTATTTCTCTCATATTATTCTCTCGATCTTGATAGTAGGATTTGGGCGACTTGAATGGAGTTATGTAGTTGTAACTATGTACTGCGGTATGGTTACAATGCGATACTCTAGTTAGGGAACCTGAAGTCCTATTTTGATTTATTTTCTTGACTTATGGTCTTTGTATTACCTTGTTTCCTCTCGGCGTCATTACTCACGAGTTTATGTCTCATCGTGAGCTTGAATCCAACAACCACGTTATATCTCTCCTCTCGTCCCGTAAGAACCAATCCATTTGCGTTTCGAAGAATAAGGAGAAACATATGAGAAGCTTTTGATGATTGCAGTAGTTCGAGATTAACCCCAGCGGGAGCTGGTATAGACCGCTTCAAGGACGATCAGATGTAAGATATTTGATTAAAAAAGTTTTGACAGACCCACCTTAAATTATCAAAGTAGTGCAGCAGAAGAATGGTGGGCTGATAACCTACAAGTCTTAGAATAAACTTGCAAATTCATGATGAAGGGAACCGTTTACTAGAGGGTGAAGTTCGTAAACAAGTTGTAGGTGAAGCGCTGATAGCAGTTCGGGATTTCATGAATGTGTTCAAGGACATCTTGAGTTTACCATCTAAACGAGATATGGAGTTTGCGATTGATCTTATTTCTGTAGCAGCGCCAATTCGAATACTTTTATCTGATGTCACCGGTGAAATTAAAAGAGGTAAAGAAACAAGTTTCCGAATTGCTAGAGAAGGGTTGGATTCGCAGCAGCGGTTCACCATGGGGAGTTCCAGTTCTTCTAGTCAAGAAGAAGGATGGCACACGGAGGATGTGCATTGATTATCGAGAATTAAACCGGGTAACTATTAAGATAAGAACAAGTACCCAATCTCTCGCATCGGCGAATTATTCGATCAACTCAGTGGCGCGATGGTATTCCCGAAGTTGTATTTGCGATCCGGATATCATCAAGTTCGGGTGAAATCAGAAGATATTTGCAAGATAGCGTTCCGAACTCGATATGGGTATTATGAGTACATAGTGATGCCATTTGGAGTTACTAACGCACCGGCAATATTTACGGATTTGATGAACCGAATCTTTTCACCATACTTGGACCAGTTCATAGTAGTATTTATTGATGATATTTTGGTCTATTCGAGGAGAAAAGAAGAGCATGCAGAACACTTGAGGATCGCACTGCAAACGTTGAGACAATAAAAGTTATATGCTAAGATGAGCAAGTGCGAGTTTTGGCTCGAAGAAGTAAAGTTCTTGGGTCATGTTGTATCCGGAGATGGAATTGCCGTTGACCCTGAAAAGATTGCAGCTGTTCATGATTGGCCAATTCCAAAGAACGTAGGGGAGATCAGAAGTTTTCTTGGGTTTGCCGGATACTATAGAAGGTTCTTGGAGAACTTCGCTCGAATAGCAGAACCATTGACTATGTTAACACGAAAGGAGGTACCGTTTGTATGGACCGAAAAATATACGTCAACTTTTGAAATATTGAAGCAAATATTGATCACCGCTCCTATTTTGACAGTGCCAGATGGTTCCGGAGGGTTAGTTATTCACAGCGACGCATCTTGGAAAGGCTTGGGATGTGTTCTAATACAGTATGAGAAGATCATAGCTTACACGTCGAGACAATTGAATACTCATGAGAAGTACTCAACTCATGATCTTGAGCTAACAGCAGTGATTTTTTTCTCTGAAAATTTGGAAATACTACTTATTGAGCGAAAGGGTAGAAGTAATTACCGATCATAAAAGCCTAAAGTATGTATTCACACAGAAAGAGCTCAACATGAGGCAGCGTAGATCGTTAGAGCTGATGGCTGACTATGATCTTGACCTAAAATACCATCCGGGAAAAGTTAATGTAGTGCCGGATGCTCTAAGTCGGTTGCCAGCAATACGGATGTTGACTGCACAAAAGGAGATTATAGATGGCTTTCGGAGGTTCGAATTGGAGATTGTACCACCAAATTCTTTGGGACAAGTTGATGCAGTTGCAAGTGCAGTCATCCTTAATCGATAACATTAAAGCAGCACAGCCGTACGATCCAAGATTTTAGAAGTTTCAAGAACAAGTAGAAGCGGGATTTCGAACAGGCTTGTTAATTCATGAAAATGAAACTTTACGATATGGTAGTCGTTTATGTGTGCCCGAAAGAGATGTTCGAGAAGAAGTCATGAAGGAGGCTCATAGTTCCGCGTATTCCGTATATCTAGGAGGCACAAAGATGTACAGAGATCTGCGACAACATTTCTGGTGGGAAGACATGAAAAGAGAGATTACTCGCTATGTATAGAAGTGCTTAGTGTGTCAGCAAGTCAAGACTGAGTATCAAAGGGCAACGGGTTTGTTGCAACCACTTCCGATTTCTCAATGGAAGTGGGAGCATATAACCATGGATTTCGTGACAACGTTACCACGGAGTCCAAAGGACAATAACGCAGTTTAGGTGATTGTCGATCGAATGACCAAAACAGCTCATTTTATACCGTTTCGAGTTGGTCAGTCGACGGAGGCTTTGGCAGAGAGGTACATGCAGGAGATTGTGAGATTGCATGGAATACCCGTGAGCATCGTTTCCGATCGTGATACTCGATTTCTATCACACTTTTGGAGGAGTCTACAGGAAAGTTTAGGAACTCACTTGAAATTTAGCACAACCTATTTTCCTCAGACAGATGGCCAGTTTGAAAGAACGATCCAAACTCTTGAAGACATATTGAGAGCATGCACGTTAGACTTCAAGGGTTCATGGGAAGATCATTTGCACTTGGTGGAGTTTTCTTACAATAACAATTTTTAGACAACTATACAGGTGGATCCATTTGAAGCATTATATTGTCGTAAGTGTCGCTCTCCGGTTTGTTGGGACGATGTTGGAGAAAAAATATTATTGAGACCGGATATTATTGTGCAAACGGTGAAGAAAGTTAACGTGATCTGAAATTATATGAAGGCGACACAAGATCGACAGAAAAGTTGGGCTGATACTGGACGAAGACCCCTAGAGTTCACAGTTGGTGATCTTGTATTCTTGAAGATATCACCGACCAGAGGAGTGGTCCGATTTGGTAGTCGAAGCAAGCTTAGTCCCCGATTCGTGGGGCCTTTTGGTATTATCAAGCGTGTTGGAGAGGTAGCTTATCGCTTGGTTTTACCACATTCTTGGCGGGTGTTCATGACGTATTTCATATATCTCAACTCCGCAAGTATGTTCGAGATGAGACGTACGTCCTAGATCACTCGAAATTGACAATAAGGGAAGATTTTACATATGAAGAACGACCAATGGCAATTGTGGATTGACGAGAAAAGGTCTTCAAGAATAAAGTTATCCCACTAGTACTCGTTTCATGGGGGGATCGTTCGCACGAAGAATTTATTTAGGAACGTAAAGACAAGATCCGACAGAAGTTTCCATACCTCTTTTCTTAGATCCGTGTCTTATTATATCTTTTCTTGTTCCGGGAATTTTGAGAACGAAATTCTTTTATAGTTGGGTATAATGTAACACTCTAATACTGTTATACTATATTTATTTGGGGTATTTCAAATTTTGCGGCAAAATTCTTGATTATTGTTCTTTTGGGTTCCGAATGGTGCAATTAGCAGCTGTGGTTATTATCCGATCTGACCGTATATTTGAAACCCATTATGGTTCAAGATTACATCAAGTATTTGTTAGTACAGAGGATCCTTGCAAATTTAGATTCTATACATATATATAATATATTCCACATATCTTTTAATGATACAAAATAAAAACCAAATAATATATTTTGATCCAGCCTTGCATGCCATCGCACCCTATATCATATGGTTGCACCCATATATCACGTTCATACTTTAATTATTAAAACAGACTCGTTTTTTATCGCTATGTATATTTACGTAGATCCATACTTGGGGGTATACATTTTTATTAACAGGATATCGCATTATGGTTTGAACTCTTACGTATATTCTTCATATTTAAAAACTGGATTTTTAGAAGGAATACGGATAATATTCGGAATAATCTGGTATTAGCTGTAAAATCCCATATATATATAATATATTTTATATAACTAATATAATATATAACAGTTATATATATAATATATATAATATATTAAATAATTTAAACAAATAACTCTCTCTCTCTCTCCCGTCTCTCTCTATCTCTGCTTCTCTCTCTCTCTTCTATTTTCGCCGTCCCCACCATTCTCTCTCTTTAATAATATATATATTATATATTATAAAACCTATTATTATAAAAAAAACTCTCTCTCTTTCTTCTTCTTCATGTCCTCACTCACGAACCCGAAGCCCTAGCCCATGCTCCCATTGTCGCCGCCCCCTCACCGTCGATGTCCCCTCTCTTCTACCTCCATCAACTACTACTCCTCACCTTTTCTCCTCCCCCCAATAACCTCAAGATCCTAACCCAACCTGTCCTCGTCTCCAAGATCCAAACATCCTCGCAGGAACCCCCTCCTCGCCGGAAACCTACCAACACCGACCACCTCTTCACTCTCCTCTCGATCCCAGAATACCCATACAGCAGCACCACAACCACCACCACCGACCACTTGCTAATCCCGAGCATACAAAGACTCACGACCATGACCACCTCGCCGTCACCTCGTCGCCACCATCTCCTCTGTCCTCGACAGAACACCAGTAACTCGGCAGCAACAACAACCCTTTCTCTTCTTCTTCTTCTTATTATTATTTTCTTTTCTCTTTTTCCGGCCGTCTCGCTGGAGTTGCGCGCGTCGCCGACGCTCCAGACGACCCAACCACCGTCATCATCTAGCCCAGTCACCACGTCACTGCTCAGCCAGGTCAAGTCCTGCGCGCGTAAGTTTGGGTCGTAACTTTATTTCAACGTCAGAACGTGACATCCGTATCTCGACGTGAGATCCGATCAAGTAAGTTTTAAACTTGCAACATGCTATTTTGATTATATCGATATTCATATGCTCGACTAGAGTGCATACGTTTTAATATTCAGCGAGTAGTAGCGATTTACAGTTTTATAGCATCCGTCTTTATCCGTACTGATAATAGTTTATCTACTTGCATACTGGAACATCATGATATTATCATACTACTATAACAGTTCAATATGATTATCTAGATTGCATCATATATGGTAATGGACGTATAACGGTTATTACAGATAAATACATATGCACCCTGGCATTCGTTGTGTTTCGATATTGATTACAGTTTGCATTGGTATCTATTTTGGTTAATATACAGTACATGATATGTTCACAACACACTACCAGACTTGTTACTTGGATCTTATTGCTAATACCAACAATCATGATTGTTGTCCTGATGAACGTGACTTGTTGTCTGCATAGACAAGACCGGTACCTGCTTGATCCTGTGTTGACATTAGATTATATTGGCAATACCCAACTTAAACACAGAACCTTAGGGGAAAAGGGGAAATTAAGAATGTAACCAAAACGTAACTCAAGAGAATATTATTAATGTTTGCCGTGATTCCGGGCGTTACGGAATAAATCATTGTTTGCCGTGATTCCGGACGTTACGGAATAATCATTGTACCATCGTCCCATAGGGAATGAACGGGATATATTATACCATGGTCCCGTGGGGTATGAACGGGATATATACTGTTGAGTTACGATGAGAATTAAATTAATTGATTTTAAAAACTTGTAGAATAGATAACCTAGAAGTACAGACTTTAGGATACACACCGCATACATGTACCTCACTGTTTTATACCTGTGTTATTTATTTACATTCTTATTTAATCATATCATCCTATCCTGATTATTACTATTGTTTGATATTATGACGTACCGACGTCTGAGTTTTGTATGGCCCAGATCGTCTACCTTATCGCAGACAGATCAGGAGTACTTTAGCAATTAAGCGAGCCATGAGGAGCTAGCTATTTAGTTTATAGATTCTTTGTTTAGTTATTTCAGCAGTTTTATTTCTATTGATGTGGGCCCATATTGGACATGATTCGGATACTATTGTTATTGGATCTTGATTCGTTTCCGCTAAAAATCTAGTAGTGTAGTAGTGTTGTACTAGTGACCCTAAGATTACATCTGAAGCACGAACCCTATAGGCTCGGATTTGGCTGGTGACATTCAGAGGAAATCCGGCGACCTCGGCCATTGGGTGGAGTTGGGGCTTGGGTTTTTTAGGGTAGCTTTCTGCAGTGGTTTAGGAGTGTTTGGTACTGTTTGATTTTTGGGTTTTGACAGTATACAAAATCTGGGATCACTCTGCTATAATCTATTGTTTTGAGTACGCGTGTTACGTTATCCGACACGGTTCGTGATCTTGTGTTGCTGCTGCACTTGGGTTGGTTTCGTAGTGTCGCTACACACGTTAGCCACTAGACGAACACTTGTGAATTGTTTTGGTGTTGGTGTGTCGGTCAAAACGTAGTTGTACGTGATATTGGTCGATTTCTGAGATTTGCACTTATTATGTTTGTGTTAATAGGATCGCAGGCGGGGACTTCGGACGCTGCGAAGAAAGGGAAGCGGGTGATTGGATTTACCTAGCTCGACATCGTCGATGAGTAGATTTAACATCTACGGGGAGATCGTCTGTTCCCCTCCGAACGGCGGCGCAGACTTTGCGTCTGGCCTGAGGTTCGGGGCAGATACTATTTGGTTTTATCCGTCTACCTCTCCGAAGATGCCAAGTTGATTTATAGCACCGTGTATTTTAGACGGATGCGGCCGATGTAGCAGACTTCGTCAGATTCCCCCTCAGGATGAGGGGTTTTTGATCGTGGGGACGCTCTTCCCTGCAGGCGCAAGCCCCTGCAGTTAATTACGCTACCGCATCGCGGTAACAACTTTCTCCTTCTCCAGAATTTCACTTCATGTCGTGTGTGTTTGTTTTATTTGTGGTTGCCCGTGGATTGTATACGGAGACTGATTAATGCCGTCGCCCGTAGGACGTGGATTAGTCCAAATCCGTATTTACTTAGATTTGGGTTTGGTGTTTTTAGTTTAAGGATGCATTAGTCGCGTTGCGGCTAAGATCAACTTAAACGTTCGTTAAGGATACGTTAGTCCTATTTTAGACTAAGATCAACTTAATGTAGTGATTCATTTAATATATGGTCGTCGGGACTCGTCACCTCTCTGACGTCGTTGAAGGATTACAACGATAGGTGTCGGAGGAGTTCAGAGATGTACCCTTGAACCAAAGTCGATTTGAAGTCTTATCGTTCATTTGAATGCTTAAGGATACGTTAGCCGTATTCGGGGCTAAGACCGACTTAAACGGGACCGTTTAGATCCGGAAAAGAGCATTTGGATACTCTATTGTTCCAGTTTAGGGACGTGGTGGTCTATCGTTAGTTTAAGGACGTGGTGGTCCAATGTTAGTTTAAGGACGTTTCGGTCCAATATTAGTTTAGGGACGTTTCGGTCCAATATTAGTTTAAGGACGTTTCGGTCCATGTTCCAGTTTAAAGACGTGGTGGTCCGTTATTAGTTTAGGGACGTCTCGGTCCGATATTAGTTTAGGGACGTCTCGGTCCGATATTAATTTAGGGACGTTTCGGTCCGATATTAGTTTAAGGACGTTTCGGTCCACGAGTTTAAGGACCCCGCAGTCCATATTCATGTGTGTGGTCGTCAGGACCCGTCACCTCTCTGACGACGTTGAATGATTACAACGACATGTGTCAGAGGAGTTCGGAGATGTACCCTCGGGCCGGATATAAGTTGATTTAGGGAGCAACCGTGCTCAGTCAATTTGATTTGAGGACTTATGGCCATGATTGGGCTGAGTCCAGTTGAAAATTTCCAACATTTTATTTGCTTTTACATTGCATTTCTTTTTATTCTTATTTGGGCTTTGCCCAGAAAGGATGCAGAGCATCAATTTGTTTTGGGCTCTGCCCTTTTTTAGGCCTGCTAGGTCTTTTTGATTTGGGCCTGGCCCCTCAAGTAATGCATTGCATTTGTGCAAAGCACTAGGAATCTTTTAGATTCAAGAACAGAAGTGCAAAGCACTTTTTTAATTTCTTGATCTAAATTTAGATCAAAAATAAAACAAGTTTTTTCTTGTTTCAGAGAACCAAAGGTTCATAGCAAGTGCAAGGCACTATATTTTTTTTAATTATTTTTATTTATTTATTTATTTATTTATTGAAGATCACTGATCTTGTTCTTAGATCAATGATCTATTCCTGAGAGAATTTTCTCTTATTTTAAAGGTTTTTACCTTTTTTTTTTATTCTCAAGGGGTTCTCAAGAGTTCTCTTCTCTCTTCTTTTTTTTATCCAGATCTTGATGTCTTTGAAATGAGGTCTGGGGTCCTTTTTATAGTGCTCATAAATTAGTTAAATTTGTTACATAAATCTTTTTCTGAGTGATTTGGGGAATTTTCCCCACCGTTGGATCTTTGATCCAAAGGCCCCTGCCTTATACAAGAAAATCTTCTTGTTTTAACAAGATTTATTCTGTTTTGCGCAACTCCCCCAGTGAGTGACACGTGTCGCGCAGCGGTGCGCTTGCGCAACTGCGCAGACACGTGTCGCGCAGCGGTGCGCTTGCGCAACTGCGCAGAGACGTGTCGCGCAGCGGTGCGCTTGCGCAGTCGTGTTTGCGCAACTGCGCAGACACGTGTCGCGCTGTGGTGCGCTTGCGCATTCGTGTTTGCGCAACTGAGTGTTGCTTATGTTTTTTAAAGAGCCTTGCTCTGATTGGACGCACTGCCTTGGGCGTTGCGCTGGCGTGTCAACTTCTGACACGTGGCGCGTTGCGCGCAGCGCACGGGATCTGAAGCGTTGCTTCAAAAATTTGAATTTTCAAAATTCAAACAGAGCCTTGCTCTAATTGGGGGAACAAATGCCCCCCCCACCGTTGCGCTCACGTGGCGCGCACGTGAGTGCAGCGGTGGCAAGATCCCGATCGTTGGATCATGGAGGTCAGGTGAAGAGGCGCAGGCGCCTATAAATGGGACCCTTGGTCCTTTAATCTCTTTACCGTTTTCAAGAACTTTGA
Source organism: Agapanthus africanus (assembly GCA_030015575.1). Taxonomy (NCBI): domain Eukaryota; kingdom Viridiplantae; phylum Streptophyta; class Magnoliopsida; order Asparagales; family Amaryllidaceae; genus Agapanthus; species Agapanthus africanus. The sequence continues at coordinate 1,008,669,200 of CM057337.1, read as the reverse complement.
TTCAGAGCCTTGCTCTTGCTTAAGAACTCTCAGAGCCTTGCTCTTGCTTCTTCCCAAGAACTTTAAAGTTCAGAACTTAGAATCACTCTAGGTAAAAATTTAAATTAATTTAAATTAAATTTAATTAACAGAGCCTTGCTCTTATAGATCTTTGATCTAAAGAAAACCCCTTTGGGGTTTCATCCACAGAGCCTTGCTCTCAAAAATTTACAGAGATCTTGTTCCTGGGTTTTAACCCATGAACAGAGCCTTGCTCATAGATCAAAAGGAGAACTCCAAAAAGTTTTCATGGATCTTTAAGATCCCAAAATTTTTCTTTTAATTCTTAGGAGTTATAGTTTTCATTACTATTACAGAGCTAGGCCCCCCCCTTTTTAGGAAGTTTTATTCCCTTGAGATCAGAGTTTGACAAATGTCACTCTGTGACAGAGCTTTGCTCTAAAAGAGGAGATTTTCTCCTTGTCTCTAGGGATTTCCCCCCAATGAGGATATTCTCTTGGGGGTCTTTTTCATTAACTGACAGTCTCATCCAATGATGGGACTGTCTTATCAAATGATGCGCCGTCATCTAGATTTTGTGGGTCCCGCTTTGGTCCCCTACCCACTGCATTGCAGTGTGATGTAGGACTTTAAAATATGAAGCATTGGAACACTAACGGTTATTATTTTCTTGCTTTTTCTACAGGAAACATGTCTGAAGATTTGTCTTTCCCTTTCGTTCGCTCGGAGGGAGGGTTCCCCCATTCGCCAGTGGACCGGGTGGTGTTCGCCTTGATTACAGATCATGACCCCGAGTGCAAGAAACTCCACCTGTGGGGAAGGTGGTACAGCCAAATCATCCAAGGCCGTCGTAGCTTCAGCTCCGCCTCGCCCTCTGAGCCCATAGTTACGATCCCTTATGCGGACGAGCCCCCGGTGAAGTATGCCGTGGAGGTTAAAAATTGGAATTCTGACGATCTCCTCCAGCCTTCCATCGGTGCCATCCCAGTGCAGCCGCCGCCGGCGATAGACATCTTGGGGAGGCGAATCTATCAGGGTGAAGCACGCCCTTGGGGACAAGCTTATAATATTGGACTGATCCCGCGACCGCTCGCCGGCTATTTACAATGGGCCCGCTACATCTTAGCGGCGAAAAGGGCTCACCTGACGAGGATTGGTTTATACTCGGCCGTCTACGTTTCGCTTTTCGAGTATCCTTCTCCTCCAACATGGTGGATGAAGGCCTTTATTGAACAATGGAACATCCCCACCCACACCTTCCTGATAGCGGATAGGGAAGTCTCCATCTCTTTGGAGGAATTTGCTGAGATTTCAGGTCTACCAATGAGGGGGGAGCACTACGAGGAGCTGCTTCCTCCTGACGAGTACGTCTTTGCCACTAAGCAGCTGGTGTTCGACTTAACTCCGGAGAACGCCATTCAGCATCAGCATCCTGGCTTGGTGAAGGTGTTGGAGATCTATGAGGAACTCCATTTGGAATCGGGTGACCGGGGCGTCAGTTTTGCGGATTTCATTGCTCGCTTTATTCGCCCGGAGTTCCTATCAGAGCAGAGTGAGAAGTTCGCTCAGCTTGCTGACCCTTTTGGTTTCGGCTTGGACCGCCGACCTACATCGGAAAACGACCAGCGGAATTTTTATCTCCCCAGCACTGCCAGCGTCCCTTTCTCAGAGATCGCCGTTCCTAGCATGGACGAGGAAACTTTTTTCATAGGGTTCTTGGGTTTATGGTTATGCAGCTTCGCGCTCCCCATGCACCCACGCCTCATGCGGCCCTCCGTCTTTTACCCGGCGCATCGAATGGTGGCCGGTTTGCAGTTATCGGTAGGGATCGCCGGATTGGCTTACCTTTACAATGGACTTAGCGTAGCGGCGGACGCTAGTGAGCCTGGGGTATAGCCTGCCAACTTCCCGATGCACTATTTTACTTCTTGGATGGAGATGCACGTGCGAGGAGTGTTTGGTGCCCACAAGACTCCTCCGCTCTTCGAGAAATACAGACTCCCGAGAGTCATGCGGTTGGTCGGGGCTTCAATTGTGGTTCTAGCCCCGCGGGAGTCTAGAGGGTTGCTCTTTCGTCCACATCTGGTCGGAGCGAAGGTTTCCTTTGTGGATAAGGTCATAACCATAGGCTCAGAGACCACCAAGTCAGTGGTGCCCCTGCGTGATGACTTCAAAGATGGGGCTTCTGTATTGAAAGCTCGGGAAATCCTCCATCTCTACTCCATTCGGCCGGACTATCTAGTGTTTAGGCAGAATAAGACAGCCTTGTTTATGAGATATAACCCACACCGATTTTCCCGGCAGTCAAGCTACAACCAAGGGATCCCGCTGGAAGCTTTCTTGGAAACGCCCGTGGTCGGCCCAGAGGGGATAAAGAATGCGATGCATCATTTTACACGGCTTAACACAGGTTCCTATTTCTTCATTAGTGAACCCAGCTGTACCCCTAAGATGCTTAATTCATATGTGGCCTGGTATGCGCACGCGATGGGCCCAATTATCTTAACGGAGAAGCGTATGTTGGTTGACCGTAGGGGTGCGCCTCCTGGTGGTGATCGCAAGGCCCCTTTGCAGCCAAGGCTCCCGGTCGTCCCTCCGCTAAAAGATGCTGGAGTCGATCGACCACGCGTGTTGAGCCCCCCGCGGGGATTGCCACTGCCTACTATGGTGGATGCACCGCCGGCGCCCCGTGCTCCCACGAAGACGGTTAATGTGGTATCACCAGGTTCCGGCACAGGAGCAGAGATCGGGACCCGCCGCCCTAAAGTGACTGCCAAGCGCAAATCTGCTCCGGGTGGATCTAAAGCTGGTGGACAGCAGAAGAAGAAGTCCGCCCTTTCCCTCGATGCGATCCTCAGCTTAAAGCCTGCGGCTCCTCCCACCGAAGGCATATGTGAATATGGAAGTAACGAGGGCTTCTTGGTAGACCCTGCGGTCACCAATTTGGCCCCCGCCATTGCAGCTTCGGAGCGATCGGCGAGGCTCGAAGCGATGTTAAGCAGACTCGCTGAGTCAGGTAATCATCAGCCGCTTTATTTGTCATTTTATTGCACTTTTTATTATCATCTTTAGCTAATATTTGCCTCATTCTCAACAGGTGCTTCTACTGAAGAGGCCATTGCTGCCTCTTTGAAGACCTTCCAGGAGGAGGAGGAGAAGCGTGTCCCAGCAGGCGTTGGTATGTCCCACCCCTTTTCTCTTTCATAAGGAAAGTTTGTCATCTTTTCTGATGGTCAACCTAACCTTCTTTTGTTTCTTTGCATAGGTTATATCAGTTGATGCGGGGATCCTTCCCGAGCCCGTTACCGAAGTCCCGACTTCGTCGAAGTTGCCGCAAGAGCCTCGGCTTGACAAAACGACGAGGGATGCCCTGAAAAATCTAGAGGCCTCCCTATTTACGGACTAAGAAGCCTCACTCAAAGAAGCCCTAGTGGCATCCGTCTCAACGGCTCGAGAGGAGAGGAAGCGGTTGAGACGCGAAGCAAAGGCGCGCAGAGCTGCTTTGGCCACAGGAGCGGGCCCTAGCACTATTCCTCGTGCCGACACTCCTTCTGAAGAGGCCCCTGCCGTCCTGTCTACTGCTCATAGGCAAGTGGCGCGCGCGGCCCGGAGTGCAAATGATAAATCTTCTTCAGGTAGCATTTCTTTCAGAACCTTGTTGTAAGAATTATAAAGCCATTGGCTCATATGCATTCCATCTTGCAGGGCCAGGTCCGACTGAGGGGGAGGCGGAGACCGTCGAACCCAGGGGAGCGGAGGAAGCGGTACTTTCCGAACCAGAGCCGACAGTGAGCAACGTCGTCAGGGCAACGGGGCCTGAAACAGAGGTTGAGGGATCCGCCGCCGAGAGGGTCATTGATGCCGCACCTGAGGTGGCGGCAGATGAGATGATTGTATTAACAGAGCCGAAAGCAGTAGAGGGCGAAGCGCTTGAGGCTGGAGACCTCATGGTGCCGATGGACGAGACAATCGCGACCGCAGAACTCGAGGGAGTATCGGGTGAGGCGGCCACGATTCCTGAGGAGGAGCCGACCGCTCTTTCCCAGGAATCTGGCAATACTCCGATCATAGCCCTCCCCGTGTATGGTTCCTTGCCGTCTCCAGGGCTTGCGAGCACAACAACGGTTCCCATCGAGTCGGGTGATGAGGCTACGGGCAGTGGTCTCATGTCACTGGAGGAGGGGATTGCTTCAGTTTTGGCTGGCAGCTCGTCGGGTAAATTTTTTTTTTTAGTTACCAGCGTTCCTCTCTTTTTTTTATATATGTCTCATGACCTCTTCTAACAAGTTTGTCTTTGCAGGTGCGGCCAGTGCCGACGCTCCATTGCTCGAGGGAGCACCGTCAACTACCGCTTTGGCGGTGGTCACTTCCCCGCCTTCCCTTGTACCATCGCGGATTTTGGAAGGTATGGATTTACAACTCACGCATTAATAATTTTTTTTTTAAATGTAGCTTTTGTACTAACGTTATATCACTGTGCCCTTTCAGGAGTGCTCTTTGATCATTTATATCAAGTGTTGCTCCCACACTTCTCCTTTCCATCCGAACTCGCTTCTCCCTCTAGTGATGCCGGTGAGTATACTTTCACTAAAATGTCTTTATTTATCCCTTTTTTAGCAACGGGATGATTTCTGACTTTTCCTTTTCTTTATTGCAGTGCCACAAATCGAAGGAGGGGATGCAAGACCTGCCACGCTACCGGCCTTTCCGGCTTTGCCGTCCGTTGCAGCTGGCATAGTAAATTTCCTTTTTGGTAACCCTTCAACATCTCTTGAACCATCGTTTGACCATGTTTTATTTTGCAGCTATTGTTCCGACTCCGGTCCCTCTTGAGTCTCGCGTCCTTTCACTGACAGGCCCTTTCTTGAAACGTCCATCTTCAAAGGGTGCTGTGATGAGCTTGGGCATGCTGAGCGGGTACATCGAAGAGCTTAACATGGACGCTCTCCCTTCTGCCGTAGATTTCGCTGTGGAGGTTAACCCGATGTTGGCGGCGCTCGTAAATTTTCATATCGAAGGCGTCGTCGAATCTTGGGCTAATCGTTGCAGGGAAATCGAGGCCTGTCTACATCGGCTCGAGTCGACGCGTCCTTCTCCCGAAGCTTTAGCCCTAAGCGCCCAACGAACAGCTTGGCTCGAGCAAAGCACTTCTCACTTCCGCCATTTGGAGCAAGAAGCAGCTTTAAAACTAAGGGAATGCTAAAAGGCCTCGAACGAAACGGCTCATCTGCGCGCTGAGGTTGAAGCAAATGCTGCCCAAGTGAAGACTATCTTTGAGGGTCTCTTGGAGCGCATCTCACATGGACTAAACTTGAGGCGGAAGCTTGACGTAGCTGAGAGCAATACCCCAGGTCGGGAAGCTGCTTATCAGGTCGTCAGGGAGCAGCTTGCGTCTGTCTTGCAGCAACGAGCCCAAGTGGAGGCGGAGCTGGCGGTGGTAGCCGATCAAGAGAAGGCGTGGAAGGAAGTATGCAAGCAATTGCTAAATCTATGCAAGACGCTTCCTTCCCAGTAATTCTCCTTGTATCATTTGTACTTGTAAAATATATGTATATTTTTTTTATTCTTTAGTACAATGCATCCTGTACTCGATCAATATTTATGAATAAAAGATACACATTTTTGTAATGTCCTGTGCTATTTCTCCGCCTTTTCTTTCTTTTATTATCAGTATGCCACCTTAGTAACCATGGTTGACGGATGATTAGGATGAGTATCCCGACCTTCTTAAGAAATAGCGATGGCTTAGGCCTCAGGTTCAGATCTGCTGCCTAAGTCTTTTCAACTCTATAAGCCGTGAGGGTCTCATAGAGACTTTTCTCTCTACGGATCGAGAGGATCTCATAGGTGGGTTTTCTCCCTAGGAATCGTGGGGATTCCTAAGTGTGGTTTTCTCTTATAAGTCGTAGGGATCCTATAAGAGAATTTTTCCCTCTTATGGGTCGAGAGGACCCGCAAGCGGTTGTTTCCCTCCTCGTCGAAATTCGACTTTGGAGGGTGAGACCCGTGAATAGTATGCAAGAGACCATTTTGGATTGACTTGCAGGGTCCCATTGTTCAGGAGGCAAGTTTTTTTTGACCCTGCTGCCTGAGGGTTCATCTTGCAAATTGAGAAGCAAATTCGATTTATTAAAGAAATCCCTTTTCTGAATGATTTAGGGGAATTTTCCTTCACAGTCGGATCTTTGATCCAAGGGCTTCTGTTTTACAGAAGAAAATCTTTTTATTTTAACAAGAGCAGAAAAGATTTTTTTAGAACCTTTAATTTTGTTTAGCGCAAATGGTTCAGGGTAGGACACGTGTCGCACAGCGCGCAGTGCAGCGCAATTGTGTTAGCGCATCTGCGCTGACGCGTGTCGTGTAACGCACGGCTTAGCGCAACTACGCTAAACGCATTTGCGCCGACACGTGTTGTGTAGCGCACGGCGCATACGCAGCTGAAGCGTTGCTTCCTTTAATTTTGTTTGAAAAGGAGCTTTGCTCTGATTGGGTGCACTGCTTTGGGCGCTGCGCTGATGCGTCTGGGTCAGACACGTGGCACGTTGCGCAGCGCAAATAATCTGAAGCGTCGCTTCATTAAATTAATTTTCAAGACAGAGCTTTGCTCTGATTGGAGGAAGACGAAGCGTTGCTTCATCTCCCGCCTCGGAATTTGAACAGAGCTTCGCTCTGATTAGGGTAAACCGCCGTGACAAATTTTGGAAGTTGAAGAGGCACTTGATGCCTATAAATAGGACCTTTGGTCCCCCACAGATACTTATCATCTTTCAGATTTTTATTTCCAAAAACTTCAGAGCTTCGTTCTTGCCTTCAAGAACTCCGGTGCTTTGCTCCCCTTTTTTTTAAAAAGTTTTTAGAAAAACTTTTTAGGTGAAATCGATTCTTAGATTAATCTTAACCAGCAGAGCTTTCGTCCAGGGGACTTTATCCTTGAACATATTTTTGCTCTCTAGGACTTTAGTCCTTTATGTATGTTATCGCTTTTCTATTGCTGACCTTCCTGTAATATTTCTTCTAGGCATAATGGCGGCGGTGCATCTATACAGTTTGCACGAGTTCATTACTCACGACGATATCCGCGCTCAGGGTCGTTAACAAAACCAGGAGTTTACAGACGCTGAATGTGCAGAAGTCATGGGTCGTCTGAACGCAAGCGGTGGGTGGCTGTTGCCTCGTCGTTCGGCCCTTTTGAAAGTCGTGTGAGGAGCCATATGGAGAGCACTTCCGGGTCTTCATGAGGCCTTACCGCTCAACGCGCTGGATGATGCCGAAGACAAGGTGCATTCAGTGTACCTGACGGGGCTCATCTCAAAGAAACGGCGGAACAGCCTCATTGACATCCTACACCAAGTCTTCCAGCAGACAACGATAGTTGCCGCTTATCGAAGGCCAGGGGGGCTTGCCGATGATATTGACACAGAGGAGCGCGAAAGACTGCGCATAAGAATAATTAGAAAGGCCAGAAGAACTCTGGATGGCCTTACTTTCGATTTCCTCAATCCGTGCCCCGGGTCCGAGGTTATACCGTTGTAATAATTTGAATAATGTTTCTTATTTATTGTTCTTATGATTGTAAAAAGGAATTTTCTAGCAGTATGAATGGAAACTCTTCCCTTTTCTATTTCAGCTTGTCTTATTTCTCGTCCTGAGTCTTCTGCCCATGCATAAATGAATGCGTCACGCACGCCAGATCAAATGTAGACCGGATATTCTTTCTGTCATCTTCTTTTTTTTATTGTCAGCAGGCTGTCTTAATAACCATGGTTGATGGATATCTAAAACGAGTATTCTGACTTCCTTAAGAAATCGTGATGGCTTAGGCCGCAGGTTCAGGTCTACTGCCTAAGACTTTTCAACTCTATGAGCCGTGAGGGTCCCATAGAGGCTTTTCTCCCTACGGGTCGAGAGGATCCCATAGGTGGATTTTCTCCTTAGGAATCGTGAGGATTCCCAAGTGTGGTTTTCTCTTATAAGTCGTAAGGATCCTATAAGAGAATTTTTCCCTCTTACGAGTCGAGAGGATTCGTAAGCGTTGTTTCCCTCCTTGTCGAAACTCGACTTTGGAGAGTGAGACCCGTGGATAGTATGCAAGAGACCATTTTGGATTGACTTGCAGGGCCCCATTGTTCAGGAAGCAAGTTTTTTAATCCTTGCTGCCCGAGACTTTATCTTGCAAGGTGGGACGAACCGGGAATTCTCTCACGGAGACAGTGGTGGCTCTGCGAGTTGACGCGGGTTGGGAGGCTCTCGTCACGGAGTGTTTGTATCCGTGAGTCGAGGAGTTTGCTAGGGATTATTTTTTTCCCAAGCGCCAAGGATTATTTGTTTCCTTGGGGTTTGAAACGAGTCGAGGATTCCTGCGGAGGCATTGGTGGCTCTGCGGGTCGATGCGGATCAGAAGGCTCTCGTCAAGGAGTGTTTGTATTCGTGAGTCGAGGAATTTCGCTAGGGATTATTTGTTTCCCAAGCGCCAAGGATTATTTGTTTCCTTGGGGTTTGAAACGAGTCGAGGATTCCCACGGGGGCACTGGTGGCTCTGTGGGTCGACGCGGATCAGAAGGCTCTCGTCAAGGAGTGTTTGTATCCGTGAGTCGAGGAATTTTGCTAGGGATTATTTGTTTCCCAAGCGCCAAGGATTATTTGTTTCCTTGGGGTTTGAAACGAGTCGATGATTCCCACGGGGGCACTGGTGGCTCTGCGGGTCGACGCGGATCAGAAGGCTCTCGTCAAGGAGTGTTTGTATCCGTGAGTCGAGGAATTTTGCTAGGGATTATTTGTTTCCCAAGCGCCAAGGATTATTTGTTTCCTTGGGGTTTGAAACGAGTTGAGGATTCCCACGGGGGCACTGGTGGCTCTGCGGGTCGACGCGGATCAGAAGGCTCTCGTCAAGGAGTGTTTGTATCCATGAGTCGAGGAATTTTGCTAGGGATTATTTGTTTCCCAAGCGCCAAGGATTATTTGTTTCCTTGGGGTTTGAAACGAGTCGAGGATTTCCACGGGGGCACTGGTGGCTCTGCGGGTCGACGCGGATCAGAAGGCTCTCGTCAAGGAGTGTTTGTATCCGTGAGTCGAGGAATTTTGCTGAAGTCACTGGCTTCTTCGGTTGAAATGAACCGCTGAGGTTTGGCTTCGTCGTCTGACGGAATCCGCTGGGAAAGTATGGTTCCTTCTTTGTTTACGCCCTTGGATTGTATACAGGGATCGATATGATCTTAACTATAGGGCCAAAGTTTTATCATTTCTTCTTTTTAATTTATTTTATTTCCGCGATGCTCTATCATTTCAGCTTTTATATCGCGAAGGTCGCGATTGCCCAATCATTTCGGCTATTTTTCGCGGTGCCCAATCATTTCGGCTATTTATTTTATTTTTACTCGCTGCTTTTTATTACTAGTTGCCCAATCATTTCGGCTATTTTGCATGCATACATTTTACTTGCTGCTTTTTATTGCAAGTTGCCCCATCATTTCGGCTATTTCGTATGCATGAGCGGCCTACTGGCTTTTCGCTGTAAACCTGAAATTGGATACCGATTTCGGCATCAGCACCGCTGCAACTGGGATATTACCAGGAGCGAATCATCATTTGCCTCTGTCGTTGTCGAACAAAGGAGGCTTAGTGACTAGGGTTAAGGTCCTGTCGACTAAGGCTTTTGACTTCATGAGCCGTAAGGGTCTCACAAAGGTATTTCTCCCTACAAGTCGTGAGGATCTTGTAGGTGTATTTTCTCCTTAGAACTCGTGAGGATTCCTAAGTGTTCGTTTCCTCTGTAAGTCGTAAGGATCCTACATGAGGGTTTTCTCCTCATAAATCGAGAGGATTTACAAGGGTTGTTTACCATGCGAACATATCCCCAGTCACGGATGAGACTTGGCTAGGGAAATGTTTATTCGCGCCCGTGGATTGTATATAAGGGTCAATATTGAACCACTTATAGGGCAATATCGAAAATTGTGGGGATTGCTTAAGCACAGGTTTAGGTCTCTGTAACTTAAGACTTTCAAATCCTATGAGCCGTGTGGGTCCCATAAGAGATTTCTCCTCGCGAGTCGTGAGGATTTCGCGAGTGTATTTTCTCCGTAGGAATCGTGGGGATCCCTAAGTTTGTTGCTCCCTTGTGAGTCGTAAGGATCTCACGCGGGTGGTTTCTCCCTACAAGGTCGAGGGGACCTTGTAAGTGTCCTTTAACGAGGTTGCGCCCTTTCGGGTTTTCACAAACACTCGCCGGTAGTCCTGTTGTTTTTACTCACGGAGCCCTTTCGGGTTTTCATCCGTGCCCATTTTGCTTATGGACATACCGTTTTTTTTTTATTCTTTTTATTTTCTTTTTCTCTTTTTTTTTACGAGGTCGCGCCCTTTCGGGTTTTCACGAACACTCGCCGGTAGCCCTGCTGTTTTTACTCACGGAACCCTTTCGGGTTTTCATCCGTGCCCTTTTTGCTTATGGACATACCGTTTTTATTTATTATATTTTTTATTTATTTATTTATTTATATTTTTTTTTATCTCGTCAGCCTAAGATGCTGCGGTAGCAGTTTAAAGACGTTTTTGTCTGCTATTAGTTTAAGGACATTTCGGTCCGTTGTTGAGAAGGTTGGCTATTTTTATAAAGCTTGAGCTTAGGAAGATAGCGAGCGGACATATTCATCGTCATCTATCATTGACCTAGGCTGTGGCTCATTAAGCGTAGTATCTCTTTAGGAAGCGACCGTTTATCGGTCTGAAAGGCCTTTCACCGTGCATGTCCATGAGTAGATAGGCTCCACCTTGGTAGACTTTGTCTATGATGTACGGACCTTCATAGTTTGGCTCGAATTTTCCCCGCTTGGCGCGATTGGGGATCATAGGCCTTTTGACCACTAGCACGAGTTCGCCTTGACGGAATGTCCTCGGTCGGGTCAATCTTTCGTATGAGCGCGTCATCTTTGCTTTATAAGCTTCTAGATTTTGCTGTGCTATGAGCCGGGTTTCATCAAGGGCGTCAAGCTCCTCAAGCCGAAAGTGAGCATTTTCTTCGTCCGTCAGCTCGTAGTGGACTGCCACTCGTAGAGAGGGTAACTCTATCTCGAGGGGGAGTACTGCTTCCGTCCCAAATACCAACGCGTATGGCGTTGTGTTTGTGGCCGTCTTAAATGTAGTTCGATACGCCCAAAGAGCTTCTTGCAGTCTTTCATGCCAGTCTTTCTTATTTCGTGACACCGTTTTCTTCATGATCTTCGTCAAGGTCTTGTTGAAGGCCTCAGCTAGACCGTTAGCTCGCGGATTATAAACTGAGGAATATCTCCAGTCTATATTATGCTGTTGCGCAAAGCGACTGATCTTGTGGCTTCTGTAGGCTGGCCCGTTATCGGAGATGATTCGCCTTGGCGTTCCAAACCGATATATGACATGCGTTTTGAAGAAATGGAGGATATTCTCCGTCTTAACTTCTCTTAACGGTACTGCTTCTGCCCATTTAGAGAAGTAGTCAGTCGTTGCTAGGATGAAACGATGTCCCCTAGACGATGCTATATCAGTCCCCCACATTTCGAATGGCCAGCTAGCCACCGTTGGATGTAGTGGATTTGGATGCTGGTGGATGAAGTCCCCATGAATTTGGCATGAGTGGCATTGCTTTACATATTCGATGCAGTCCTGAATCATCGTGAGCCAGTAGTAGCCCATCCGTTTTATCTTCAACTTCATCTTAGGGCCTGCTTGATGAGAACCGCAGAGTCCGTCGTGAACTTCCTGGACGACTCTTTTCGCTTCGTCAGGTCCTAAGCATCTCAGCCACAAAGAATCAAATGACCTCTTGTACAGAGTATCGTTGACGAAGGCGTAAGACAGGGCTCGTTTCACGAGCTGATGTCTTGTGGACGCTTCTTCAGGCATTCGGTGGTCTTAAAGTAGTCTATGAAGACTTCCTTCTAATCCTTGGTATTTTGCCAATCTTTTACTTGCATGGTTGTCTGCTCGTTCGCTCCTTTTTCTTTGGATGATTCCAAAGATATTTCTGCTGGGGTAAGCACTCGACGGCTTTGTACCACGATTCTAACGTCATCGAGGTTCTCGTCAGCCAATTCTTTAGCAAGTTTGGTCAGTGCATCCGCTTTGCTGTTTTCCGCGCACGGTATACTCTCCAAAGTATAGGAGGGAATTTAGGTTAGCAGTTGTTGCACCTTTTCACCGTATTTTACCAATTCCGGTTTGCATGTTTGGTAATCGCCATTCACTTGACTGACGACTAGCTGGGAGTCCCCATATATGAGGAGGCTTTCGATTCCCATGTTGATGGCGATCTCGAGGCCTGCTATCAGAGCTTCATATTCAGCTTCATTATTCGTTCTCGGCTCTGTTAAGGAGAATGCGAAGCGCATTACTCCTCCTTGAGGGGTCACAAAGATAAGGCCCACTCCCGATTTGATCATCGACGTACTTTGTTTATGCTTCTTCATGGAAGATGCTCCATCGAAATAAAGCTCCCAACGGGTATCACCACCGTCGATTGCGTCAAACGCATGCTTGTCTGGCAAATCGCAATTCAGGGGAGAGTCGGCAGGTATCGGGTGCTCAGCAAGGAAGTCGGCTATGGCCTGACCCTTCACTGCCTTGAGGGGTCGATATGTTATCGAGAACTCCATTAAGAGCAGAGCCCATTTAGCGAGTCGTCCCGTCAATATGGCCTTTGACATTAGATATTTGAGAGGGTCCATCTTTGAAATGAGATGGACTTCATGCGCTAATGCATAATGTCTAAGCTTTGTTATTGCGAAGATCAACGCCAGGCAGTGTTTTTCAATGGGGGAGTAGTTGCTTTCTGCCCCCAGTAGAACTCGACTTAAGTAGTAGAGTGCTCTTTCTTTCCCTTGATCGTTCTCTTGTGCCCATAATGCGCCTAAAGAACATTCGAGGGCGGTTGTATAAAGGATGAGAGGCTTTCCCTTAACCGGAGCAGCCAATACTGGAGGGTTTTGCAGGTACTTCTTGATCTCGTCTAGTGCGCTTTGGCATTTTTGATCCCAGATGAACGGGGTTCCCTTCTTCATCAGGTGGCTATAGGGACGGCACTTGCCTGAAAGATTGGCTATAAATCGCCGTATGTATGCGAGCTTCCCTTGGAGAGATCGCAACTGTTTAAGAGTTCTTGGCGGAGGCATTTCCATGATCGCCTTGATTTTAGACGGATCTATTTCAATACCTCGGTGTCGAACGATGAATCCCAGGAATTTGCCCGAGGAAACCCCGAACGCACATTTTAGAGGATTCATCTTCAAATTGTATTGCCGAAGGCGTTGAAATACGGTCTTCAAATGCTCGAGATGTTCTTCGTATGATTTGCTTTTAACCACGAGATCGTCGATATAGCATTCGACGATTTCGTGTATAAGGTCGTCGAAGATCTTTGTCATGGCCTTCTGATAAGTAGCACCGGCGTTCTTTAAACCGAAGGGCATCACTTTATAACAGAATATACCTAGAGGGGTCCTGAAGGCGGTGTGTTTCTGGTCTTCTGGATGCATCTTTATCTGGTTATACCCCGATGAGCCGTCCATGAAGGAGAAAACCTCATGAGTGGATGTATTGTCTATCATCAATTCGGTGACTGGCACTGGGAAATCATCCTTCGGGCAAGCTTTATTGAGATCCCGAAAGTCCACGCATATGCGCACCGTCCCATTTTTCTTCATCACCGGAACGATGTTGGCGATCCATTCAGGATATTGAACTTCCTGGATGAAGCCAGAGTCGATAAGCTTCTTGACCTCGGCGTTGATGCTCATTTCGAGCTCGAGGCGCATTCTTCTCGGCGCTTGTTTAACTGGCTTGACACCCGGGGATATCGCCAGTCTATGTACAGCAACTTCTGGATCTAGTCCTGGCATCTCGGAATAATTCCATGCGAAGCAATCTTTATGCTGCACAAGGACGTCCTTTAACGCAGCCACCCTCTCTTCAGACAGCAGTTTGCCGACGAATGTCGGTCGCGGATCATTTACCGTCCCCAACTCGATTTTCTTGAGGTAATCTGCGGTGGTATGTATTCCATCCTCCAGTTCTTTCGGAGCTGGGGGAAATTCTGAGATTACCTCATCATTGCTGTTTTCGAGGCACCAAGGAAGGCTGTCCATGTTCTCGGGTTCTCCTTTTAGTATTGTTATCATGTGACAGGTACGAATTCGCTTCCAATCCCAATGTGGAACTGTTTTTTCTTTCATGGCCTTGGGCTCGTGCTTCTGTGGTGGCACTACCCTCCAGTTGTCGGACAGAGCGAATTTACCAAGCTGGTACTGATCTTCGACCCAATTCTTGAAGGTGAAGCAATCTTCAAGAGAATGACCTATCACTTGATGGTAAGAGAAATAGTCCGGGTGCGAGGCTTCGCCCGCTTGTTCGGGATGCTTAGATTCCGGCAATGTAAGCATTTGATGCTTTAGGGCAAGATCGAGTATCTTCTTCGTCTTTTCCCGAGGAAACGAGTATGCTCGACCCATTTTCTTCATGAGGGATAGGTCAATAACGCTCGATTCTCGTTTGCGTGGCTTCTTAGCCCTGCTTTGTTGCTGTTGAGCGCCCCTTCGGCCTTTCGGCTTGTTTCTGCCTCCGCGTCGAGCCCCTTTTGTATCAGGTTGACATGGGGCAGCATCTTCGTCTTTTACTGCCTGTTGAAGGAGGCGCTGCGTTTTGGCTTTCTCATAGATCGCCATTTCACGATTGTGATCATCTCGGACTTTTTGACCCGCTTCCCTTATAAGTTTGCCCATCCGGTCTTCAAATGATGGACTGGGCGATTTTTTATCAGGAACTTTTACTGGTTCAGGATTAGCGTTTTTCTCTTGAGCATCTGCTTCTTCATCAAAATTATGCACGACGTAACAGTCGCGGAGCAGCTCTCGTTTCCTGGAGCGAGTGTATCCGAGCCCGATCGTCTGCATCCTGCCATTAGGTAGCTTGTGCTGAGTTCCGGGGACGTTCCAAACCCTGTCATAGATTTTGGCCTTCCTAATGGTCTGTTCGAAGGGTATCCCCTGGCGTTTCAGCAGTCTCCTCAAGCCTTCCGTATAATATCGGGGTAGACGGATGGGCTGAAGTCTGTCCAGCGTTGGATCCGCACTGTGCCAAAGTTCTTTTTCCACCTTGTTTTCTTCGGAACGGTAGAATAGGATTGCCCTCTCGCCTTTTCGTCCGGGAGGGATATAAAATGTCCGCAATTCTTCCACACTATCGTTGGCGAGCGCATCTAGTTCTTTATAATGTTCAAGCGGCACCATGGCTATCTGTAGACTTCGCTCTTCATCAGCAGAAGCTTGTATTGAAAGCCGAGCAGGGAATACAGCATGGACTTCGTCCTCCGAATCACTACCAAAGATCAGTGAAGGGGCGGATGGTCCCGGCTTGGTGTATTGGGGCGGACCCGAATAAATTACATCCTCTTCTTCCTCGGTATCACTGCCGAAGACAGGGATGGTTGCGTTAGCTTTGTTCTCTGGTTTGTGACACTTCTCCGTATCTTCGAAATCTGGCAAGAAGTATTTGGCATCTTCGTATTTGCGGACTTCGTTCACAGAGAACGGGTTCAGTTCTCCCGTCACGGTATACTCGAAACCATCCTTAAAATACTTCATACACTGATGTTGTTTAGAAGGGATGATGTTGTACTCGTGTAACCATGGTCGTCCGAGCAAAGCGTTGTAGCACGTCTTGGCGTCTATGACATGGAACTTAATGTCCGTGACGAGTAGCCCGAAGCGTATCGTCAGTATCACAGACCCAAGAGTTCTTGATGACTGGGAATCGAACCCGGAGATGGTGATCTTGTCACGAGCAAGGTGCTGGACGCTCATGCAGATTTCTTTTAACACTCGCACGTTGAGAAGATTGACGGAGGATCCATTGTCGATCAGGATTTTGCCTATCTTAATATCGTGGCAGTATCCTGAGACATAAAGGGGGCGGTTGTGTTCACATGTCCCAAGGAGAAGGTCCTCGTCGCCGAAAGTGACATCGGCCGTGTGCACTTCTTCCAATTCATCCTTCATCTTTTCTTCTGCTAGGCAAGCTTGGAATTGTTCCGGATCTTGTAGTGCCTTGATCAACGAATCTCTCGCCTTCTTTGATAATAAAAGGGCGTCGAGAATACTGAGCTGTGAGGGCAGCTTTCTCAGATGTGCTAAGACATTGTAATCCACCTTATTCTTCTTCGGCGGATTGTTGGCGTTTAGCTCTTCCAGAACTTGGTCATCTAAGATGATATCTTCAGAGACCTTTTCTTTTCCTTTATCTTTTCTGTTCAAGGGTCCGAGGTTCTTTTCAGGCAGCGTCCGATTCCGCAGCCGGATATTTTCGCAGACCATTGGCTCTTCTTTTTTTTCCGAAGTTGACTCTTTAAAGAGAGGGGAAAGTTCTAGCTCCTCATTAGAGTCGCTCCCGAATGTAGGCACTTGTGACCCGCCAGTGTTAACCATGTGACAATTGCCGGCAGTTCTTTCAAGCTCTTCGGTCGTATTTCTTTGCTCCCGACGAATTTTACGCTTTTCCCGTTTAAAGCGTTGTCGATTAGCGACGTATCCTTGCCACCATCTATCGAAAGCTTTGCATTCTTGAGTGGGATGCGAGACCTTCTGATGATATAAGCAATAGGAGGGGTGCATTTCTATTCCACCAGTAATTTTTCCTTCAGAGGATGGTAGCTTCATGCCCATTGATATGGCCTTAGCAAACCTCTTCTTTATCTTGGATTGGCTTTTGTCGGCGGTGGAGGCATTTTGCTCCAGCGGGATCATCTCAGCTCTTTCCTCAAGTCGCTGGTGCTTGGCCCTTTCGAATATAGCCGTCTCGCGTTCTCGATCAGCTTTACTTTTCAATCGAGCTTCATTAAGGAACGCGTCAATCATTTCGACTGATAACTCCGGAACTCTTGACTCGGTATCTGCCCCCAGCGTTTTAGTGCCAGAAGTCTCTTCATCGTTCGTGATCGAATGGGAGATCATATGACAGTTTGCCACATATTCCTCGGATTCATCCGATGAACTTTCTCCCTCATCTTCTTCTTGAAAGACGTGATTGAGGAACTCTTGGAGTGTAATAGGAGTCCGTGCCTTTTGGTTATATTCATCCAACGCGTCAATTTGCTTTTGTAAGTCCGTGCGCTTGTTGCTAGGCTCCACGGGTTTTTTAGATTTCTTCCTCTTCTTTCTCGAAGATTTTGACGGCTGGTTGCGAGTGTTTGAGCCACCACCATCGGTCTTTGGAGTTGGACGTGGCTTCAACATCCCCTCAATGACCTGTGGTTCCAAGGGGTTCTTCTACTTGATCGCTGGACATGTTTGAAGATCGTTTAGCATTCTCTTTGTCTTGGCTGATAATACGACCTCCCAAGGAGCTTCTTCAATTACGGAGCATGTTGCCCCCGGCGTATTCGTCCCTTTAGAGGTGTGGGGTTGCGGGGGATTCACCTTCCATTTGTCGGAAAGCGCAAATTTGCCCTGACGGTACTGGTTCTCAAGCCAATTTTTGAAAACGTAGCAATCCTCTATGGGATGGCCTAGCACTCGATGGTAAGGGCAGTAATTGGGCTCGTTAACGTCGTTCGGTTGCAACGGACGTTTTGGATCTGGAAGATTTATGAGTCTGTTGCGCAACGCCAGCCCGAATAACCTCCTCGTTTTATCGCGGGGGAAGGAATAAGGACGTCCCATCCTATCCTCAAGGGGTACGTATGGGCGCGTATTGTTTGGACGAGCAACCGGCTTCGAGTCGTTCGGTTGTTGTTGAGCATTAGCGACAACGATCGCTTTTCCCTTTCCTTTGTCATTTCGGGAGTCCGGCTTTGGGAGAGGGGGTTTATGGCCCATCTGGTCCATCTGCGCTAGTTTGTCAATCAAAGCCTGGAAGGTAGTCGGCTTGAAGAACATCATAAACTGTGAGATGGTTGCTTGTGGATCAAGGGTTCCAACAAACATTCCTACCGCAGGGGCTTCTTCTATGCGCTGTTCGCACTTTGACCATAGATTACGCCACCGTATAGCGTACTGAACCCATGTCTCGCCGGGTTTTACCCTGGCGTTAATCAGTGCCGTCATCGGGGTACGTTCACTGGCACTTGCAAAACGTTGGGTAAACAGCAGCTCCATCTCCGCAAAGGTTTTAATAGAGTCGTTGGGGAGCTCAGAATACCACTCGAACGCCGTATCTGATAAGCTTCCAACAAATTGGCGAAGCAACAGCTTGTCATCACCGCCGGTGTTCCCGCAGAGCGCCCTGAACTGGGCAACATGCTGATGAGGATTGCCCGTCCCCTTGTAGACATGGAACTTAGGAATTGTATAACCTGTCGGGTACTTAATCTGATCGTACCAACCCGGATATGGTCGCCCCGTCTTTACGACCTGACCGGCTGCTTCAGTCGCCTGATGCACCCGTATTTGCTGGGCGATGTATTCATCCAAATCAGCTTTTGATATGGTATCCTCTTTAGCTGCAGATAAGGCCGGTGGAGGATTTGATGTCTCTCCCCTATCGTCTTCAAGAATGATCGGGAGATCTTCAGCAGGTGGATCTTGTTGAATCATCATACCCATCATATCCTGGAACAGGAGGGCCATTTTCTTTATGTTGGCTGCCTGCTCCGCAGCTTCTTTATCTTTCTTCTCTAGTACGCGCCGAAGGAATTCGGCGTCCGTTTCTTGTTCTTAACGTTCTTCTGAAGAGGTTCCAGGGCTTTCGTTTGGCCCTGTAAGTGCATCCATGGCGTTCATCATCTCCTGGAGCTTCTGTTGCTGCTCCTGAGCCTTGGTCACTGACCGTGTAAGCGGTCTATGACCCGTGGACGTATGGCTGTCTTCTTTTCCCGATGTCATATAAACCGTATGAACTGTTATGCCCCCTGACTTGGGGCGTTTAGTTTCACCATTTTTAACTTTTGCCGCTGACACGGGAGTCTTCTCTGGCCTCCTTCTTTTGTGGGCCGTTGAGGTGGAAGGGGCCATTGAAGGGGGCACCCTAGCAGCTGCTGTCCCCTGCTGTTTAATGGGACAATCCTTGTCTTTTTCCACCTTCACCTTTTTCTGGCGGCGAAAGTGACCTGGGTCAATCACAGAGTCTTGAACCCTCCGCCAAACTTTATAAATTTTTGAAGATAGCCGTTGAGGGGGTTGTTCTTGCTTTGTTTCCGGAGCTCTCTCCACAGGCGGAGGAGATCTTTTCAGTGTAGCGGTTGGAGAATTCTTACGTACCCTCCTCAGCAGTTCAAAGCTGTTCCCAGTTGGAACAGCAGCGTTGACTTCCACTGCTGGAGCCGGTGGAGTTAGCCCTGAGGGGGAGTTGCCCCCTGCCTTCCTCACTCGTTGCCAATGGCGACGTCGAGCACGACGAGCCGTTGGGATTGGCTCGGAGATAGAGATAACTTCTTTTTGCCCCCCGTCTGAATGAGGCACCGCCGGTGTTAACCTTTTAAAAACTGAGGTTGTTCCTTGCGGGGTAATATCCAATCTGTCAAAGACAGATCTTCGTGTAGGGGCAGGAACGGGAATCGTCAGTCTTGAAAAGACTGACTCTTTGACAGGGGAAGCCGTCTTGACGACTTCTGGAGCAGCAGTCATTGCCTTCCTTGGGACAGCCCGTTTAGAGTCCTGATCTAGCCTGGTGAAAACAGAGGCTGTCGGTTTGGTAGCGGGCGATCCGCTGACAGGGGCCGTGGTAGCAGTGAGTTGGTCGAAGACCGACTTCTTGTTCACCTCCGGTGCAGGTATCGGTGTCACGCCCCACCTCCAATACAGAGAGTATTGTCCGCTCTGGCCGAAGCCGCACGGTTTTGTCCTTCAGGGCAAACCGGACCCGACCAGGGGCCACTTCCCAGGAGGTCACCCATCCCAGAACTTCCCTGGCTCGAGCACGCTTAACTACGGAGTTCTCAAACTCCTGTAGTGCCGGTTCACTTAAAAGGCGCCTCTGTATTGAAGAGTGGTATCATTCCATTTATAGTATAGATCTGCCCCCTTTCGGAATGTATTCCGAAAAGTCCCCGTTGTTCTACAGTGGGTCCCACGGACTCAAGAGGTGGCCCCCACGGATTCAAGAGATGGCCCCCGCCCACTTAACCCGACACTTGGCGTGGCACTTTGTTCCGTGTGGCACTTTGCTCCGTGAGCAAGAACCGGGTCCCGACATTCTCCCCACCTTTGAACAACGGTTCGTCCTCGAACCACAGACCTACTATTGAGGGACCAGCTCTGATACCATTCTGTCACGCCCCACCTCCAATACAGAGAGTATTGTCCGCTCTGGCCGAAGCCGCACGGTTTTGTCCTTCAGGGCAAACCGGACCCGACCAGGGGCCACTTCCCAGGAGGTCACCCATCCCAGAACTTCCCTGGCTCGAGCACGCTTAACTACGGAGTTCTCAAACTCCTGTAGTGTCGGTTCACTTAAAAGGCGCCTCTGTATTGAAGAGTGGTATCATTCCATTTATAGTATAGATCTGCCCCCTTTCGGAATGTATTCCGAAAAGTCCCCGTTGTTCTACAGTGGGTCCCACGGACTCAAGAGGTGGCCCCCACGGATTCAAGAGATGGCCCCCGCCCACTTAACCCGACACTTGGCGTGGCACTTTGTTCCGTGTGGCACTTTGCTCCGTGAGCAAGAACCGGGTCCCGACATTAAAAATAATTGCAAATCCCATGATTTGAACATGTGACCTATGGAATAACAATGCAAGAACTTAACCAATGAACTACAAAGCCAGTGTTTAGTATCAAGGGATAACATTAACTATGCAATATTACGTTATTCTTGTTTCACTACCCTGATTTCTATTCTTGAATCTGAACCTATTCTTTTGAATCTTCCAGTGATATGACGTCCCCGAACGACCCCTCCTCGGACTCCAGCTCTCAGGATCGCACGGAAAGAATACTCAGTGCACTGACCACTCTCGCGGAAGCTCAGGAGAGGAAGACAGATTTGCTTACTGAGGGACTCAGGGCGATTACCGCCGCAGGAGGACCCTCCGCACTGATTACCACCTCCGAGGGCGCTACTCCACCAGCTTATCAGGCTAGGGCTGGTACTGTGTCAGACTTCCGACGGTTACACCCAGCTGCGTTCACAGGGTTAGCTGAACCACTTGAAGCTGAGCAATGGCTGGTGAACATGGAGAATTTATTGGCAGCCGCCAGGGTTCCAGAGGAAGACAGAGTGAATGTGATAAAGATACAATTAGAAGACGAGGCTCGTACATGGTGGTCGGTAGAAGAAAGCAGACTTGAAGAGCCGATTGAATGGGACAAGTTTAAGGAGTGCTTCTTAGATCACTATTTTCCTCCCACAGCCAAGGCAGAAATGGAGGAAAGGTTTATTCTTCTGAAGCAGAATGGACGCCCAGTGGACGTTTATGCGGCAGAGTTCAACCGTCTGAGCCGCTTTGCTCCATACATGGTCAAATCAGAAGTCACCAGGGCTAGGCGTTTCCTTCAGGGGTTAGATTTTGAGTTGCAGCAGCTGATTGCATCGTTAGATCTGCAGACTTTCGCACAGATACTCAACGCGGCGAGAGTTCAGGAGCAATTGATTAACAAGTTCAGAAGACCCCCAGTTGTTCCAGCACGTAGCCACGCGCCTTCTCGAGGAGCCATACCGGTTCACAGAGCAGGGACGACGCAAATGAAGCGCCCTTTCGTACCACAGCATCGCCCCCAGAGGCAGGGCGTAACTTGCGGATATTGCGGTAGAGGAGGACATACCCAGAAGGACTGTCGCCGCGCTAAGGGACAGTGTCTGATTTGCGGCTCCAGTCAGCACAGGATTAACAGTTGTCCTGAGCGAGCAGAGATACAAGGAAGTTCTGGACCGCCACAGCAGAGGCCGCAGGAACAGAGACAGCCATTTACAGGTCGCGGTCAGGGACGGGCTTTCACCTTGACCGCAGAGCAGGCAGAAGCATCAGGAGATGTGGTTACAGGTACTCTACTCGTATATTCCTTTCCAGCTAGAGTACTTTTTGATTCAGGAGCATCGCATTGTTTCTTGTCTGAGCATTTCACCAATACACACTCAATACCACATGAACCACTAACCAAGGGATGGGAAATTCATACGGGTAATGGCATCATAATATCTAGTCGAGAATGTAGATTATGCCCGGTTGTAGTGTGTGGCAGGGAATTCTATGCGAATTTCCTCCTAATTGGGACAGGCAGTTACGATGCAATTCTTGGGATGGATTGGATGAGCACTTTCCATGCAGTTATTGATTGTCGTGCAAAGAAGGTGATCTTCCGCATTCCCAATCACCCGGAGTTTGTTTTCGAGGGCGGAAGCGAATGTTTGGAACCAGCTAAGTACAGAGCAAGAACCGGGTCCCGACAATCGGCATAGAGAAGCTTGTCGGTGGGATCATGGTCCCGAAGAATAAGCCAGTGGTGGCTTGGGTCACCTGGTCTACTGGCAGAGTGAGGAAAGAGGCCGCTTGGGGCCCATATGCCACACCCCAGGTGAGGTGGAGCATCCGTTGCAGTTGTACTTCGCGCAGTTGGTGCAGTTAGAATCCATGGATGCTTGATTTCTGCGTCAGAAAAAAGACCAAATCTTAGCAACTTGAAATCCGAAGGCAACCTTTTAACAAACCGCGATTGGTTCGCGAAGACGACACACGAAGTGTGGAGTGGAAAGAGGAAGAGGTCCCACCGGGCGTGCCAGAATCTGTTCCCCTCCGAACGGCGGCGCAGAATTTGCGTCTGGCCTGAGGTTCGGGGCAGATGCTATTTGGTTTTATTCGTCTACCTCTCCGAAGATGCCAAGTTGATTTATAGCACAGTGTATCGGAGGTTTAGACGGATGCGGCCGATGTAGCAGACTTCGTCAGATTCCCCCTCAGGGTGAGGGGTTTTTGATCGTGGGGACGCTCTTCCCTGCAGGCGCAAGCCCCTGCAGTTAATTACGCTACCGCATCGCGGTAACAACTTTCTCCTTCTCCAGAATTTCACTTCATGTCGTGTGTGTTTGTTTTATTTGTGGTTGCCCGTGGATTGTATACGGAGACTGAGTAATGCCGTCGCCCGTAGGACGTGGATTAGTCCAAATCCATATTTACTTAGATTTGGGTTTGGTGTTTTTAGTTTAAGGATGCATTAGTCGCGTTGCGGCTAAGATCAACTTAAACGTTCGTTAAGGATACGTTAGTCCTATTTTAGACTAAGATCAACTTAACGTAGTGATTCATTTAATATATGGTCGTCGGGACTCGTCACCTCTCTGACGTCGTTGAAGGATTACAACGATAGGTGTCGGAGGAGTTCAGAGATGTACCCTTGAACCAAAGTCGATTTGAAGTCTTATCGTTCATTTGAATGCTTAAGGATACGTTAGCCGTATTCGGGGCTAAGACCGACTTAAACGGGACCGTTTAGATCCGGAAAAGAGCATTTGGATGCTCTATTATTCCAGTTTAGGGACGTGGTGGTCTATCGTTAGTTTAAGGACGTGGTGGTCCAATATTAGTTTAAGGACGTTTCGGTCCAATATTAGTTTAGGGACGTTTCGGTCCAATATTAGTTAAAGGACGTTTCGGTCCATGTTCCAGTTTAAAGACGTGGTGGTCCGTTATTAGTTTAGGGACGTCTCGGTCCGATATTAGTTTAAGGGACGTCTCGGTCCGATATTAGTTTAGGGACGTTTCGGTCCGATATTAGTTTAGGGACGTTTCGGTCCGATATTAGTTTAAGAACGTTTCGGTCCACGAGTTTAAGGACCCCGCAGTCCATATTCATGTGTGTGGTCGTCAGGACCCGTCACCTCTCTGACGACGTTGAATGATTACAACGACATGTGTCAGAGGAGTTCGGAGATGTACCCTCGGGCCGGATATAAGTTGATTTAGGGAGCAACCGTGCTCAGTCAATTTGATTTGAGGACTTATGGCCACGATTGGGCTGAGTCCAGTTGAAAATGTCCAACATTTTATTTGCTTTTACATTGCATTTCTTTTTATTCTTATTTGGGCTTTGCCCAGAAAGGATGCAGAGCATCAATTTGTTTTGGGCTCTGCCCTTTTTTAGGCCTGCTAGGTCTTTTTGATTTGGGCCTGGCCCCTCAAGTAATGCATTGCATTTGTGCAAAGCACTAGGAATCTTTTAGATTCAAGAACAGAAGTGCAAAGCACTTTTTTAATTTCTTGATCTAAATTTAGATCAAAAATAAAACAAGTTTTTTCTTGTTTCAGAGAACCAAAGGTTCATAGCAAGTGCAAGGCACTATATTTTTTTAATTATTTTTATTTATTTATTTATTTATTTATTGAAGATCACTGATCTTGTTCTTAGATCAATGATCTATTCCTGAGAGAATTTTCTCTTATTTTAAAGGTTTTTACCTTTTTTTTTATTCTCAAGGGGTTCTCAAGAGTTCTCTTGTCTCTTCTTTTTTTTTTTATCCAGATCTTGATGTCTTTGAAATGAGGTCTGGGGTCCTTTTTATAGTGCTCATAAATTAGTTAAATTTGTTACATAAATCTTTTTCTGAGTGATTTGGGGAATTTTCCCCACCGTTGGATCTTTGATCCAAAGGCCCCTACCTTATACAAGAAAATCTTCTGGTTTTAACAAGATTTATTCTGTTTTGCGCAACTCCCCCAGTGAGTGACACGTGTCGCGCAGTGAAGCGCTTGCGCAACAGCGCTTGCGCAACTGCGCAGACACGTGTCGCGCAGCGGTGCGCTTGCGCAACTGCGCAGACACGTGTCACGCAGCGGTGCGCTTGCGCAGTCGTTTTTGCGCAACTGCGCAGACACGTGTCGCGCTGTGGTGCGCTTGCGCAGTCGTGTTTGCGCAACTGCGCAGACACGTGTCACGCAGCGGTGCGCTTGCACAGTTCTTTTTGCGCAACTGCGCAGGCACGTGTCGCGCTGTGGTGCGCTTGCGCAGTCGTGTTTGCGCAACTGAGTGTTGCTTATGTTTTTTAAAGAGCCTTGCTCTGATTGGACGCACTGCCTTGGGCGTTGCGCTGGCGTGTCAACTTCTGACACGTGGTGCGTTGCGCGCTGCGCACGGGATCTGAAGCGTTGCTTCAAAAATTTGAATTTTCAAAATTCAAACAGAGCCTTGCTCTAATTGGGGGAACATCGTCCATATGGCGTTATGTGTCAGGGCTGGATATGATATGATATTAGCCGCATGTCTATATGCACATATATAGATTGTGCATGAGCATCATTGCATATTATCACTTGTTGTGTCTGGACTTGTACCCACTGGACACTGCACTATTATTGACGGTTCATGTTGCACGAGCACTAATTGTATGCTACACACACCCCGTCGGTAATTGCCATGACATACACATATGCCTTGCTATGCCTACATGCTTACACATATACCTATAGGGTATTGTAACATTATTGACATGTATAGACACATATCTTGCTATAGCTACATGTTCACCCTTATATGATGTTGCGTTGGATTTTGGAGAAATTAGGAACCGCATGATATATTTAATAACTTGTTGCATTTAAATCGCGGTTTTTCCTTTATATACTCATATTACTGTTTTATGTTGCATATATTATATTTCATGGGTTTACGCATTGAGATATGGATTTCATATGATGTTTTACTCCTGATGATATATCAGTGGTATGGGACGCTGTTATATATGTATATATATAATATATCATCTTAATGATCTATGCAAGTATTCTAATTATCTTGATATGATATTTTGATGCGTCCACCATGAGTTTTCTCGATTCTGAGACTTGTGTTAAATAGCCGATTCGAGAAGCGGTAAGCACCGTCTGCGGGTACATGGTGGACCCGGTATGGTACCCCGGGGCGAGAGGTGATTTCGTGGTGTAGACGATGAGCCTGGCAGAGGGACCACTACCTACCGGTGATATTATTTAGACTCGGCGGATATCTGGAGGATACTGACCGGAGTCAGGTTCGGACATGCTACGTGGATTGCGAGTGTCAATGTGGACACCCAGGTTCCATGAGATGTATGTACATCAGGGTCAGTCGTGGTGACGGCGCCTGACAGATGAGTGTTTACGTGTCGATGCTGGACACTAGTTTTCATGATATTTTCGGGTGTCGATGTTGGACACTCAGGTTCCATGAGACTTACAGGGTATGAGGGCCGATCTGAGGATGCAGTGCCTTTGGTATTGGGATTTGGAGTGTCATTGATGGACACTGGTCTTCCCACGATGAGGATTTCGTGAGGATGACATGTTTTATCCCATACTCAGCTTTATTTGATATGCATTGCTTCATGATGATGTACCTTTACATAATTGTTGCATATCCATATTGCCATACTTATGCTATCAGAGTTCATGATGGATTATCGTTGTTCGTGCATATTTGCGATTAATGAATGATGTTATTTACTATTCACGAGTTGGCAACTCACCCCCGTCTTGCCACAGTGTTTTGCAGGTCCGACCCTCAGGGTGGTCGCGCAGGGCGCCTTTTTATCTTTACTTTTGCGGATACCGCTACGGTTGGCTGTGAGACCTTTCTGCTATAGGTGGGTTTGCGGTTATCCGATGATCTCATTGTATATCTTTTGTATCTAGTACACTCCATCTACTATCTTCATGTATTGACTTAGAGACGAGTTGTGAGGATCGATGTTGTATATACTTACGACTCTGGTTGTCGTGCTCGTGTGAGCCGGCCTTTATTTATGTTGATTATTGTCTTTTCCTTCGCTACGGCGTCGTATATCTGTTGTGGTGGTTGTTTCCGCGTTTGGGCGAGATTTGCTCCCGGTTGGGGATATTTTACTTATATCTTATGTTTGTACCCGTTTCGGGGCTAGTTTTTACAAAGGAGGTGCTGCCGAAATTTTCATGATAACAAACTAAAGCTTTA
The DNA here is from genome assembly GCA_030015575.1 of Agapanthus africanus. Lineage (NCBI taxonomy): Eukaryota > Viridiplantae > Streptophyta > Magnoliopsida > Asparagales > Amaryllidaceae > Agapanthus > Agapanthus africanus. Next base: position 1,008,642,348 of record CM057337.1, on the reverse strand, counting down.
AGTTTTGCTTGAGATTTAAAAAAATTAGTTTCTATCTTTTCATTCTTGTGATGATTTAGATTGCTGGGTTTCGGCTTACTTGTTGTGTTACGCCTGTTGACGTTACGTAGTCCAAGTGCTGGTCATGTGCCTAACTTGGGTCGTGACAAAGTTGGTATCAGAGCGCTAGGTTTTACCTTTCGGAGTGTAGCATGACCTTGGTATGATGGAGTAGGTAGCTTAAGCAGAGTAACGTAGCGTGTGTATGTTCCGCGGCATACTTACGACACGGTACTCCGCCTAAGTGACCTTAGGATTTATTGCTTGAAATTCCTTCCGTGATTTCATACATCCTAGTGATTCGATTTCTGTGTTCTTATCGAAATCCTATTTCCTTTTCCAGCCTTTATGCCGCCGAAGACTACGAGGGCGCAGAGAGCGGCCGCGAGGGCCGATGTCAGAGTTGACTCGTCTGAGACGAGATTTGACCCGGGTGGTACGCCCGTTGTACAGGAGCAGATTGATCCACCTTCGGAAGACCATATTGCTATGCTAGGTGCCGGTATGCAGGATTTGCTCCAGATGATGGGGTCGTTATTTGAGGCCATTCGAGCGCAGAGATAGGAGGTTGTTCCACCCGTTATGGGGACTGTGTTGGTGCCTACTGTTCCGACAGTCGTACCTGCAACTACGGAGGTGATCACCGTATCGTTAACAGAGTTCATGAGGTTAAGGCCTCCGGTTTTCACTGGCACCGATGCAGCTGAGGATCCGCAGTCGTTTATCGATCGGATGGCCAGGATATGTCGTTCACTGAGAAGCTCTGACGCGAGATGGGTAGAGCTCGCGAGTTTTCGTCGGGAGGGTCTGGCCTAGAAGTGGTGCGAGTCCTTAGAGAAGGGCAGAGCCACAGGTCTTTCCCCTATGACCTGGGCTGAGTTCATGACGGTGTTTCTTGCGCGTTTTCTTCCGCAGAGCGTCAGGGATACTCGAGCGCGCAGTTTCGAGTCGTTACGCCAGACTCCGGGTATGACGGTGGCCGAGTACGATGTGCAGTTTACCAAGTTGTCTGTGTATGCTCTGTATTTGGTAGCTACCCAGGAGATGCGGGTAAAGAGGTTTGTTCGGGGCTTGCTTACCCAGTTGTTCCTCGCTATCAGCGTACAACATTGTGACACGTATGCAACGGCGGTGGACGCAGCCCTTTTGGTTGAGGAGCGTATTTCTGAGACGTTGGTTGTTCCGGAACCGAAGAGGGTTCGTACTGATGTATCAGCACGGAGACAGAGGTTTGGACGCCGCGACAGAGTTCCTTCAGACTCGGGGAGTAGCAGAGACGTGGGACGGGGCCAGTTATTCAGCTCTTATCCCCAGGAGGGTCAGCGGTCGTCGTGTGGGTGCTATGGGTGTGGCAGTCTACATCACCTTGTTAGGGATTGTATCGTGATACGCCAGAGAGAGGCAGCCATACCCCAGGTTACCTTACCACCTTCTCCACCTCAGAGAGCGTTGCCTCTTAAGCCTGTTGTTGCCCCGCGTCAGACTCATGCTCAGAGAGGTCGTGGTCGCGGTGGTTTTTTTCAGAGAGGACGAGGTGGCGAAGGCAGAGGACATCCAGTCGCAGGTAGAGGGCAGGCTCAGGTGTTTACCTTGACTCACCAGGACGCGCAAGCGTCCAATGCAGTGATTTCAGGTACCCTTTCTGTATGTTCTTTTGATGCACATGTTTTGTTTGATCCGGGATCTACGCACTCGTATGTTTCTACACACTTCGTGTCGAGATTGGGCCGAGAGTCGTGTTTTCTAGATCGGCCGCTTGTTGTGTCCACTCCTGTTGGCGAGTCGTTTGTTGCGCGACACGTGTTTCAGTCGTGTACCGTTCGGATAGGAGATAGAGAGCATAGTCACATAATTCGCGATTTATTCAGCGAATTCACGAATAATTCGCGAATTATGCGACTGCCGATTAAATCTGTGAATTATTCGCCATCATCGAACACGCCGAATTATTCGCGAATAATTCCCGAATTATTCGCGAATTATTCAAAAAAACGAATTATTCAAAAAACAGCAAATAATTCACGAAATCAAAATCTAGCATCTCATATGTTAATTTTATATTAATTTTTTGCTCGAAATCCTTCCCGAACATTTCCCGAACACTTACCGAATCTTTCCCGAATACCTGCCGATTTTTTCCGAATAGTTCTCCGAATCCGAATTTTTGACCTCGCCGAATTATTGCCGAATCACGAATTTGGAGAAATTAGGAACCGCATGATATATTTAATAACTTGTTGCATTTAAATAGCGGTTTTTCCTTTATATGCTCATATTACTGTTTTATGTTGCATATATTATATTTCATGGGTTTACGCATTGAGATATGGATTTCATATGATGTTTTCTGGATGTTTTACTCCTGATGATATATATCAGTGGTATGGGACGCTGTTATATATGTATGTGTGTGTGTGTATATATATATATCATCTTAATGATCTATGCAAGTATTCTGATTCTCTTGATATGATATTTCGATGCGTCCACCATGAGTTTTCTCGGTTCTAAGACTTGTGTTAGATACCCGATTCGAGGAGTGGTAGGCACCGTCTGCGGGTACATGGTGGACCCGGTATGGTACCCCGGGACGAGAGGTGATTTCGCGGTGTAGACAATGAGCCTGGCGGAGGGACCACTACCTATCGGTGATATTATTTAGACTCGGCGGATATCTGGGGGATACCGACCGGAGTCAGGTTCAGACATGCTGCGTGGATTGCGAGTGTCGATATGGACACCCAGGTTCCATGAGATGTACGGACATCAGGGCCAGTCGTGGTGACGGCGCTTGACAGATGAGTATTTACGTGTCGATGCTGGACACTAGTTTTCATGATGTTTTCGGGTGTCGATGTTGGAAACTCGGGTTCCATGAGACTTACAGGGTATGAGGGCCGATCTGAGGATGCGGTGCCTTTGGTATTGGGATTTGGAGTGTCATTGATGGACACTGGTCTTCCCACGATGAGGATTCCGTGAGATTGACATGTTTTATCCTATACTCAGCTTTATTTGATATGCATTGCTTCATGATGATGTACCTTTACATGATTGTTGCATATCCATATTGCCATACTTATGCTATCAGAGTTCATGATTGATTATCATTGTTCGTGCATATTTATGATTACTGTATGATGTTATTTACTATTCATGAGTTGGCAACTCACCCCCGTTGTGCCACAGTGTTTTGTAGGTCTGACCCTTAGGGTAGTCGCAGCAGGGCGCCTTTTTATCTCTACTTTTGCAGATACCGCTACGGTTGGCTGTGAGGCCTTTCTGCTATAGGTGGGTTTGCGGTTATCCGATGATCTCGCTGTATATCTTTTGTATCTAGTACACTCCATCTACTATCTTCATGTATTGACTTAGAGAAGAGTTGTGAGGATCGATGTTGTATATTCTTATGAATCTGGTTGTCGTGCTCGTGTGAGCCGGCCTTTATTTATGTTGATTATTGTCTTTTCCTTCTCTACGGCGTCGTATATCTGTTGTGGTGGTTATTTCCGCCTTTGGGCAAGATTTGCTCCCGGTTGGGGATATTTTACTTATATCTTATGTTTGTATCCATTTTGGGGCTAGTTTTTACAAAGGAGGTGTTGCCGAAATTTTCATGATAACAAACTTAAGCTTAAGTTTTGCTTGAGATTTAAAAAAAATGAGTTTATATCTTTTCCTTCTTGTGATGGTTTAGATTGCTGGGTTTCGGCTTACTTAATGCGTTACACCTGTTGATGTTACGTAGTTTAAGTGCCGGTCATGTGCCTAACTCGGATCATGACAGGTTGGCTCTGTCACTTGTCATGTTTACGTATTATGGAAAGCGGGGCGTGACAGTTTTGATGGGCAACAATAGCTCGTGTCGTGCTATTGGCAATGGGACAATCCAAATCAAGATGTTCGATGATATTGTGACGACATTGGGAGACACGTACCTGACTTGAAGAAGAACCTTATCTCTTTAAGTGCACTTGACGACAAGGGTTACAAATTTTCCGCTGAAGGTAGAGTTTTGAAGGTAACTAAAGGTGCTCTCGTTGTGATGAAAGGCTTGAAGAAAGGGTCCTTATATTCATTGCAGAGTTTGACGACTTCCGGATTGGAAATAATTTCATCATCCAAATTTATGATTGATTCGGAAACTACCAGATTATGGCACATGAGACTCCAGCAAATGATTGAGGATTGGCCGAGTTGTCGAAGAAGAATCTACTTGGTGAGAAGAGTACGAAGAAACTGGATTTTTGTGAACATTGCGTCTTTGGAAAGCAAAAGCGCGTTAGCTTCAGTTCGGCGGTGCACAATATGAAAGGTATTCTAGATTATCCATTCGGATGTTTGGAGACCCTTTTCGGTTGCTTCTAAAGGAAGCGGTGCCAAGTATCTGCTTAGCTTCATTGATGATTTTTCGAGTAAGGTTTGGGTATACTTTTTGAAACACAAAATTGATGTGTTTACCATATGCAAGGAATGGAAGACGTTGCTTGAGAAGTAGGTCAAAAGACTGAGAATGGACAATGGGTTAGAATTTTGCGGTGGAGATTTCAACAATTTCTTCAAAAACGAAGGGATGGTTCAGCATCATACCATTGTCTACACACCACAGCAAAATGGAGTTGCAGAGCGAATGAACCGGACTCTTTTGGAAAAAGCACAATGCATGTTGTCCAACAGAAGGCTCGAAAAGGAGTTTTGGACAAAAGCGGTAAATACGGCAAGTTATATTGTGAATCGGTCATCTCATACATCGCTAGGTTGTAAGACACCGGAGCAGGTATGGTCGGGAAAACACGCTGATTATTCAACACTTAAGGTGTCTGGTTGCCCCATTTATGCACATTACTATGAAGGAAAATTGAATCATCGAGCGAATAAATGTATATTTCTCGGTTATGCAACTGGCGTTGAGGATTATAGGTTGTGGTGTTCGGATCCTTAGTCGCCTAAATTTATAATTAGCAGAGATATGACTTTTGATGAATCTGCTATGTTGAATCCGAACAACAAGGAATTTCTAGATGAAGACGATTTGAAGAAGGATGAGCCGCGAGTCGGGAAAGCATGCATCCAAAGCAGCAGAAGGAGAGGAGCAAGAAGGCAAAGACTTGGCTGTTGTGGTCTTTCCTTACAGATGGACACTGGAGCCAGAGCCTTCGATTCGCCCATTTCAATAAGGCAGAAGCTAGGACCTTGTTCCCTTGCCTGAAGGGATATTAAGGTGTCACGACCCGAAGGTACGGAACGTGACCGACACTTAAATTACGAAACGTCTAAAGGCGTAACGTAATCTAAGTAAGCCGAAGCCCAGAAATCTAAACCATTTAAAAGAAGAAGTGTAGGAAAACATGTTTTAAAAGCAACATCAAATTTTCTCAAAAATTTCGACAGAGTCTCCTTTGTAAAAACTGGCCCCCAAACGGGTACAAACAAGAATATATATACAAACAATAATAAAGGCATCCCCAAGCGGGAGCTAGCTCTATGCCAAAAGGCGGAAATAACCACACAATGCACTAAAATATACAACGCCGAAGGGCAAGGCTCAAAACTCAAAAGAAAACCAAATCCACCAAAAGCCATAATAATACAAGCGCGACTCTAAGGTCGAAAGAATAAGCAACTGGTCTTCTAAATCTATCAAGTAATACAAGTCTGGTTGATAGAGCTTACTAGATACAAATGAAATAATAAAAGTACAACGGCGGTCCTGATACAAGTGAACCAACCTACCAAGAAAATCACCCTGAATGAAATGATGTGCCAGCAAGCTGCCAAGGAAACCTGTACATCGAAACCTGTAAGAAAATTTGGCACAACGGGGGTGAGTTGCCAACTCGTGAGTAGAAAACATCTGCGAGTAGAAATCGCATGCACGACGCTCTCCTAAGTCATAATAATATACTTAACCTAATACTAGATATCTAGTAGTGACAGGGTAGGACCTATACATAAGTGCAATACTTAGTGCTCGTGTCAGTGTCTCAAGTAGTAACATGTCAAATGTATGAGTATGCATGCATCATGAATGTAAAACAATCAACCAAGAAATCTGGATATATCTGTATAAAAGATCTTTACTTTTATCATAGTAAAATTTGTATGGTAATCTGAAACATCATCAATGAAATCCATGGAAATCCGTGTCAAGCATTGACACAAAACATGTAAATCTCAAAATCTCAATACCTCATAGTCTTAATATCACATAGTCTCAATATCTCATAGTCTCAATATCTCGGGCTCCGTCAGTCCGGATCGGCCCATATCATCAAATCTCACGACAACGGTCGGTATCCTTCGAATATCCGTCGCGCCAGACATCATCGGTAAGTAGTCTTCCCCTGCTAGGCTCATCGTCTACAACTCGAGCTTCTTGCCCCGGAGAACCATACCGGGCCCACCATGTACCCGAGACGGTTCATCCACTCCTCGAATCGGGTCTCGAAATCCAAAAGAAAACATGAAATCACATGGTGGACGACACATACATCACGAGAAAACAGCAACTTGTATTTTAAAATAAGAGGGAGAGAGAGAGAAGTTTTTATATATATTCTTGCGGGTTTCCCCAAAATCCAGAAATCTCTTAGAAATCCAAAATCCCAAAATCATGAGTAAGTAAATAATGAGTATCGGCATAAGCCCCACAATACTGCATGATAACATGAAAATGTGAATGCATGAAGTGTCTAAGTAATAAATGCAATGTTTAAACTAGCACATGAGAGTAATCACACAATATTATATTGGTCTAGCATTTAGCTGATTATATCAATAAAAGATAATATGTTCTAAAGTGTACGTGACATGGCAATCACCGATGATGATGTGTGTGAGCCGGCAAATAAGTATATGTGGAACATGCTCATCATCGGTAATGGTGCTGGTGTCCTAACAGGCAGAGCTTCATATTAGCTAAAGAACATATGTATGAATATGCGATGCGATGAACACAATATGAATATAACGGTGAATATGTAGTAACGCACAACTAGAAAATACATACTGATTACGAGTCATACGGTTTGTTGTTTGAAAAAGCACGATTCATCAGTTTGAAAATAAGTATGACTCGAGCCTAAACTAAGATTTACCTAATCAACTAAGGAACTAACTAAAGACACTAGTCGAAAGGTAAGAAAAATCCTTCTAAAGTCTGAGTCGATATCTCTAGTAGTCGGCGATCCAGCCTCAATAGCGTCACGTACGCAGTACGACTTTCTCGAGTCACGAGTGCGGATCAATCATCACATCTATGCCTCGTACGGTAAAATCCATCGTACGGCTTACCAAAATCGGGGTATGGGTCAACTATCACATATATACATCATCGTTCGTATAGTATCATCCTCAAACAATTTCATGATCAAGGGTACTGTACTATAATCGCATACATCCCATTATCATCAAACATATATCATCGTCTGTGTAAATATATATCGTCAAATGATCCACTAAAATATCATGTCATATCTCATATCGTGATTAAGTCACATATTACAATCTGGGTTCTATTCTAGAGTCTCGTTCATTCCAATGTCATCAACACATATTATCGTTTATATAAATATATTTTATATAATCTCATTGCCCAACGATCCGCTAATATCATAACACATCTCATGTCATAACTCGATTATATATCCAATAGATCACGGCATCAAGCCTAGTCATATCGACTCATCCCCATGTATCATATAACATCCTCATATCACGTGTGTGTGTGTGTGTGTGTACCTACACACATTCCTATACACACACATACACACACACCAAGTCAAGTTTATGTGTGTGCGTATGTGTGTCTACATGAAACCTACGAATTCCCTCCAAGGCAATCATCCTCTGGTTAAATCTTTCTAAATCAGTCTAATCCAACCTAAAGTCTTCAATAGTACCCTACTCACCAAGAATCTAAGGTCACGTCCCACTTTCTAAAAATAATGCATAATATCCTTATGCGGGGGTGTTATACGCCATCCACCCGACTTCCCCCGTAGATATACATCTACTCACCTGGTCCTTGCCTGCCGAAGTCGATACCGCCATCCTCTTCTTCATTGTCCGAAGTCCACGCGAGAGGTGCATATATCCAAAAATATATGTATATCGTAAACCGAATCGTGGATAAAACCAAAACGGCGTACGAAACGCTCATAGGTTAAAACTTATTCCTCCCCCCTCATGCAAAAGAACCAAATAACCCTCGATATCGGCGTACAAACGCCGATTGATCGAGATAAAACACAAACATACAAATCTTAGTTCCAAAACTCATTACTTATAATATAAAACATGGTTTAAATCATCAAAACCTTAAAATCAATCAAATCGTTCTATTTTGCAAAAACCTAGAAAGCGTCAATTAACCGTTTTACTTCAAAATTTGATATTTAAACGAAACTAATGGCCATAATATTTACTAAATATCATAACTAGGGTATATAAACCATTTCCATAATTTAATCTCATCAATTTGTATAAAACCCAAAATTCTAGTTTGCGAAAATATCCAATTTTAACACTTTTTAAAGAAAAAATCACAATTTCACAACTAAACTTGATTTTGCATATTTTAAATTGTTAAACCACTCATGGAAACCTTAATGATGTGCTAAAACCCTAACTAGATTTTTAATCCCACATTTTAAATTAATTTCTAAAACCTAGTTTACAAAATAGCATATTTATCACAATTTTTTACTAACAAATAGCAACTAGTAACCCAATTAGGTTTTGCATTCAATTAACATGTTAATCTCCTCATTAAAACCATAATCTAATGATAGAAACTCTCATCATAATTTTATCTCACCAATATACATGATTTATAAAAATCTAGTTTGCGGATAACTTAATTCGAACAATTAAAATGTAACAATTAGTAAATTGACAACTAAATTTCATTTTGCATACCCTAAGATGTCACACTACACTATCAAACCATGATTACATGATAAGAACCCTAATTGCATTCAAAAACCCTTTCTTGAAGTTTTTTTTTCAAGCTAGAAATTTAAACCATAATTAAACACACAAATTCATTATGTTGAAGTAATTAACCTAAATTTAAGCACCAGGGTTAGGATTTTACCTCAAAATCAAGAGATCTAGCATGCACATGACCTCCAAAATGGTCTCTTGCTCCAAGGATTTTAAGATAGAATGAGCAAAGAATAATGGGTAAGAATTAAATTAGGAATTAGTGGTGTTTTTTGTGGATTTTGATGGGATTTTTGAAGTTTTTTGAAGAGAAAAAGAGTGGAGAAAAGATGGGGGCTGCCATGAGGGTTTCGGCCATGAGGGAGGGAGTGAGGGGAGAGGGAGAGAGAGAGAGAGTAGAAATGTGTAGAAAGTTCACTAATTGATGAATCTTTTAACTCATTTAATAATTCCTTTTTCTCATTTTCTTTATTTTCTATTAAAACTTTACTTAGAAAAGTCTAGAACCCTTGAGTAATTTTTCAAAAACAACATATTAAAATTTAAATATTAAGTTGTCATGGTGCACAAATTGTGTAATTAACCCATTCTAATTTGTAATTTACACTAATTAAATGTATAATTAAAGCTTAGGTTAATATTTTAATTTAATTAATTTAGGAAAAATATTTTAGTAAACTAGAAATTTACAAGTGACTAAATAAATACCAATTACTAGCAATTACATAATTAAAATAAGCGTATTTAAGTTTATATTGAAAAATAATTGTAGTTGAGTTTTACGGAAAATACGGTTTATTTTACCGATTATCAGAAAATTCACCTAAAGGATTTTATTTATTTAATTATTTATTTATTTATTTTTTAAAACGTTACATAAGGTCGGTGATGTCTCGGGTTTGCAGGAGATCTCTCCTTCACCATCGTCCGAAGAAGCTCAAGATGAGCAGTCCCACGATGAGGAGTATTTGCTTGCTCATGACCGACAGAGAAGGGACATTAGACCGCCAAATAGGTATGGCTACGATGAGCTAGTTGCATATGCACTGTCTGTTGCAGAGACGGCTCATAGTAGTGAGCCGACAAGTTATAAAGAAGCAATCTCATTTGATGAATCAGCTCGTTGGTTAGTCGCTATGAATGAAGAGATTGAGCCTCTTCACAAGAACCAAACTTGAAAGCTCGTGAAGCACGAAGGAGGAAAGAAGATTGTTGAATGCAAGTGGATTTTCAAAAAGAATGAAGATGACTATTGGATGGTTGATACGAGGTACAAGACGCAGTTGGTAGCTAAAGGCTATTCGCAGGAGTGGGGAGTTGACTTCAATGATGTATTTTCTCCGGTTGTTAAGCACACCTCTATTCGTGTCTTGCTCGGTTTGGTAGTTATATAAGATTTGAAGCTTGAGTAGCACGATGTGAAGACCGCTTTCTTACACGGTGATATGGTGGAGAAAATCTACATGTACCTGCCTGAAGGTTTTGAAGTTGAAGGAAAAGAAGACCATATTTTCTTGCTAGAGACGTCTCTCTACGGTTTGAAACAGTCACCTAGACGGTTGTATAAGAAGTTCAACTCCTTTATGAAAGAAGTTGGGTTTATGAGAAGTATGGGCAACAATTGTGTCTATATGAAGAAGCTCGCCGATGGTTCTTTCATATATTTGCTATTTTATGTTGATGATATATTGATAGCAGCAAAATATATGGTTGATATTAAGATTTTGAAGGAACAATTGAAAGGAAAATTTGAGACCAAGGACTTAGAAGCAACCAAGAAAATACTTGGTATGGAGATCAAGCAAGATCGCAAAAGAGGAAAGCTATATTTGTCTCAACAACGATATGTTGAGAAAGTTTTGGAACGTTTCGGCATGGAAGATGCTAAATCTTTAAGTACTCTGTTGGCAGCTTATTTTAAACTTTCAGCTCGTTCATCACCGCAGATAGAGAATGAGATTAGATATATGTCGAATGTTCTATATGCGAGTGCGGTGGGTAGCGTTATGTATGCCATAGTTTGTACACGACCCGACATTTCACACACCGTTAGTGTTGTTAGTTTCTATATAGCATCTCCTGGAAAAACCCATTGGCAGGCGGTGAAATAGATATTAAGATACATGTGAGATACGTCTGACGTGGGGTTGGTGTTTGGAAGGAACAGCGGCAATTTGGTTGGATTCAGTGACTCCGACTATACGGGTGATCTTGACAGATACAGATCGATCACCGGTTATTTTTTCTCCTTAGGAAGATGTGCCATTAGTTGGCATGCTTCTTTACAGCCCACGGTAGCGTTGTCTACGACGGAGGCGGAGTATATGACCATTGTTGCGACTGTTAAGGAGGAGATCTGGTTGAAGGGGCTATTTTCGGAACTTGGTATTCCAAAAGATACCATAATAGTTTATTGTGATAGCCAAAGCATTATTCACTTGATGAAAGATCGGACGCATCATGATAGGACGAAGCATATCGACATAAGGTACTGGTTTATGCAGGAGATCGTTGAGAAAGAAAAGATTGTAGTGAAGAAGGTTGGCATAGCGGATAATCCGGCCGACATGTTGACGAAATCTCTTTCAGTTATTAAGTTTAAGAATTGCTTAAACTTAATTGGAGTGTGTAGCACTCATCGAGCCCCTGAGGGGTTTTGTGGTGAAAGTGGAGCTATTATTAGTTTGTGGAATGCGAGGTAAGGTGGAGATTTATTATGTGTGCATCACATTCATCCTTAAAGATTTCCCTATTGATCTGGCGTTATCACGAAGCATATCTAAAATTACCTCTAGGACAGACGTTTGGGACAGTCGTCGGTTCAGACGTCTGCCTCGCTCTGTCAATTCTGAAGTTTCAGCAAATACCCTACAGACGTCTGTACCACTGTAGAAGACGTCTGTAGGCCTGAATAGAGAGTTTTAGTTTCTGGATATATTCTGATAGTCATCTGCCTACAGGAGACAGGCGTCTGTCGTCGGACCTGATACGAAATTTCCTTACTTAGGAAATTAGTTTTTAGGGAATATCTTTTATATGTTATATATATGATAACTTATTTTAGACCTAGACAGCATATCAATTTGCTTATTGGTGAGAACCCATTGTTATTGTGAGAGATCTAGGGTTTGAGAGGGATTTGTGTTTTCTCCATCGATTTGTACTCCTCCGTATTTGGATTATTAATAAAACTTTACCTTCGTCTATTTGTTTTGTATTAAGTTCTCATATTTTCATCTTTCCTGTGATTTGTTTCTTCTTCGTTTGGTTTGTGATTGCCTTATTCGCAACATGAGAAAATGTACATTAGACTAAGTCAAGGGTGAATTGCACAAGACACCCTTCATGTATATCTTATCTGGTACTCATCATCACTCAGCTGGTTTATTCGCACATAGCAGCTTGCTAGCTTTAGGGGATATGATATAGATGAGGAAATTTGATCTAGTAGTCGACTCACATGCTAATAAATTAATTGAGCCGTTGGGTGGAGATACGTGTAGGATGAGATATAGATGAGGAGTGATATCTGTAATTAACCCAAGTATCAATGCTACCAACCAATAATATCGATGGTCAATTGTGTATAACATCCGGCATCTATCATCAGTCGGTTGGTTTAGAAAAATGAGTATACGGACAGAAAAGGAACCTACCCTGCAACTAGAGACCCCATAACTAGAATAGCCGTATCTGCAGATCGAAGAAATAGACGAGTCAAATGAAAGGCCTTTATAAACTGAAATGAAAATGAAGTCTAATTAATTAATTTTTTTTCATATTTTTCATATATACCTTATGATTTTCAATCCCGAAACAATAAATCGAGAAAAATCTAATAGAGGCAATGAAAAAGATGAAAGGGACAACCCTAAAAGAGTCGTAACAACAAAATCTCAAATACATTAGGGGGTAAAAAATATTTCTCAATACTCCAACCTGATCGCATCATTGAGTTCTGTTCTATGTCAGTTCAGAAGGTACATCACACCAATACAATTTGCACTACTGATGGAGGTCCTTTTCGGGACCCCGTCAGATGTTGTCTTCCGTCGATCTTCTGGTGGATCTTGGAGGTGATCTCCTGTTGCGTGTGGGTCTCAATGGGTTTTGAGGAGATGGGTGGTTTTGAGGTGTTTGTGCCGAGTACTGCAAGGAAGTCCCGAGGTGGTTTGGTACCACCGAGGACCCTCCGACGATCAAGTTAGCACAAGATTCGAGCAGAGTAGCAGCTTAGTGGGGTGAAAAAAACTTACTTGACCCTTCTGTGATGGGGTTTTATATAGTAGTGGCAGCACGCAGTAGCAGGCGCGAGAATCTCACCGGCAGTTACGCTCCCGACGTCACGCCCGTGTAATAAGCGGATCGCCCGTTAATGGGGATCATGATGGCGTGAAACGTGGGATGTTGCCGGCGGAGAATCCGCACATGGCGAGATTTGCGGAGCGGCGGTTACGCCTGTGAGTGGTAGAGTTGGTCGGTCGGAGGGACCGAGGAAGATGGTCTCGGCAGGAGAGCTCGGGAACGAGTGGGGGAGCCAAGGTATCTTGGTCCTGTGGTAGCTCGGGGGCGAGCTGAGAGGCCGAGGAGGCCAATTTGCAGGGGGCTCTGAGGTGAGACAGCTTGTGCTTGCAGTTCGGGTACAATGGTGGCCTGGTCGGCCTCTGTGAGCCCTTTCTTCTGAGTTCCGGGACACGTCATCTGCCATGTGTCCTGATCTGGGAGATCGCCAATATAGAGCATCATCATTAGCCCCCCACTCTTGTCCCGACCAGCTGGTGGGTCGGGTCAAGAGTGGACTGCCGGGTCGCCCGGGGTGAGCTCCCTCCTAAGATTTCGTCGGGACGCGTCCCCGGGCTGTCAGCTGTCTTTTCTGCCAACGAATCAGGGCAAGATCTCTGCATTTAAGGAAGGTGCGCCGGTTCGTGCATCTTTCACTGAAGCAACGGTCCGCGTGTCAAGCGTCGGTTGGCCGACGCGACGTGTGCAAACCTGCGGCGTCTGATGGGATGCGGCCCAATATGGGAATGACAAGTGGAGCGATCGGAGCCGTTGGACGCGAGGAGGCGCTTTGGAAGGAGATGAAGGGCGCCGTTGGATGAGAGTGATTGCGGTGATAAATAGGGATGGGGCCCACTCCAGGGCCTCTACTCCTTCATATTTCCTCGCTCTAAGTCCTGGTTGCTCGGCGCTCGTCTTCTTTCTTCTGCTTTCGTTTCCCGAGGACCCCTCTTCTCCGGGTTAGATGTCTTCTTTCATAGAATCTGTAGATGTCGTAGGAATAGATTCTAGGGACCTACTAGTTGAGCCTGAGTCTTCCTGGGGAGCAGGGATCAGATCATCTTTCTGGGATCGTGCAGCAGGGGCAGCCCCCAGGGAGGAGGCGGTACACGCTACCCCCGGCGCGTCGTGTTGGGTGAGGCATGAGGAAGAACTTGCCAATGCTCGGGCTCGCTTCCACATCCCCTCACGTTATACGCTTCGTCTGGCCATGGAGGGAGAGAGGGCAGACCAAGTGCGGGATAGGGAGATCGCCCTGTACTTGGAAGCTTTTGGGGTGGAATGCACCCGGCCTTCTCTTCCGAGGTCGTCGAAGCGCTGAACTTCTTCGGGTTAGCCCTTGGCCAGTTAGTGCCGAACTCATGGAGGATTCTCCTCGGGTTCCTGATCCGCCTGAAGATACAGGCGGTTCCCTTCAGGCTCTCCATCCTTGATTCTTCCCTCGTTTTCAAAAATCATCCTAGGGGTCGAGCGGACGACCCGAGGTGGGTCGACTGCTCTTTTTAGAAAGCGACAGGGGGCGCCGCCGGGACAGGGGTTATAGTCTTGCCTTCTTCCATTCACGACTGGAAGAAGAAGTTTTTCTTTGTCACGCCGCCCGAGGGCGAGGACTATCCCGTGCCCACCAAATGGTCGAGGGAAAAATGCTTGCCGGGGAACCAGTCCAATGACTCCGCTGCGGTGAGAGTGGCATCGTGGGAGCCCGTCCCACGATTTGACATGCTGCTGTCTGAAAGGGTCCTGAGTTGGGCCGGGCTCAGCCCCGTTGAGTTCGTCGGTAAGTTAGGCTTGTTTTTTGGTTTTTATATTGCATGTGTCGCTGACTTCTTTGCATTTCCCAGGAGTCCGTGCAGGTAGGTGCTCGGTTGTTTGTGAGATTCGGTGCTTCCTTCTTCTTCCTGACCTCTTTCTTATTTTTTTCAGGTCTTCCAGCACATCGCCCTTGGCTTATGCATGGAGGCCGAGGTGATAGCCCCGGCGATGAAGGCCGCGGACCAGCTTACCTCGCTGGAAGAGAGGTCCAAGCGGGAGCTGGAGGCGGTGATGCCGAGGGTTGTCGCCCTGGAGGGCGAGGTAGAGACCGGGAAACGGGAGGTTGCCCGGTACCGCGAGGCCGCCGTGGCTGCCGACGTCAAGCTTGAGGATGCTTAGGCGCTTGCCGGCAACATGAAGAAGATGGTGAGAACCCTCCGGAAGGAGCTGGGGGCGGCGGTCGAGGCGGCGAAGCGGGCCGATCTCTCGGCAGCGAAGCGGGCCGATCTCTCGGCGGCGAAGACGGTGGAGGGCTACAAGAAGTCGAAGGAATTCTACAATGACTTAGCCGTGGCCACTACCCGCATCTGGCACGAGGCCCTCGACTTCGTTAAGGTCCGGATGCTGGAGTCCGCTGATGAAGAGCTCCGGGCGGAATACCCCCTCGCGGACGCCGATGAGCAGGGGGGAAAGATTCCTGACGAGGAGGTGGCCGGGGACCCTTCTCGACTCGTGGTAGATATCGGGGACCCCGAGATCGTGCCTGGCCCCGAGGCCTAAAGCCCCCATCTTCCTCCTCCTTTTATTTTGTCGCTTTTGGAATTTTTGTAAGCCTTCGGGCAGTCTGTAAGGCTGGGGAGCCCAAAATACCCTTTGTAAAGACTTCGCTTTTGGTAATAAAACTTTTTGTTTCATCGGCTTGCACTTTATCTTCTGTTTGTGAAGAATGCTACTGGACAGGGATAGCCGAGCAGGGTAGCTGCTGAGCTGCCTCTAAGGAGGACTTTGATCCATAGCGTTGGAGGGGCGTAGGAGGCCTGCTAAGGATAGCCGGGAAGTGAAGTTGTGCGGTTGCCTCTTGGCGAGGGCTTTGATCCCTGGCGTTGCAAGTAAGGAAGCTACCGGCCAGGGATAGCCGAGTAGGGAAGCCGCTCGGCTGCCTCTAAGGAGGACTTTGATCCTTAGAGTTGGAGGGGCTGTAGGAAGCCTGCTAAGGATAGCCGGGCAGTGAAGCTGCGCGGCTGCCTCTTGGCGAGGGCTTTGATCCTTAGCGTTGGAGGGGCTGTAAGAAGCCTACTAAGGATAACCGGACAGTGAAGCTGTGCGGTTGCCTCTTGGCAAGGGCTTTGATCTCTGGCGTCGTGGGTAGGCAACCACCAGCCGGGGATGACCGAGCGGGGTAGCCGCCCAGATGCCTCTTGCGAGGGCCTTAATCCCTGGTATCATGAGTAGGGAGCTACCGGCTGGAGATGACTGAGCAGGGTAGCCGCTCGGTTGCCTCTTGCGAGGGCTTTGATCCATCAGGATGGGGACCGAGCAGGGTTACTGCCCAGTGCCTGTTCACACCATAATATTGTATTTTATATTCCCCATTCTTATGCATTTTACAATGAAAACAGGTGCTTTTGACGCATGTCTGCTACATGTTACAGGTTACAGGTTCTTGGACAGAAAACAGTGAAAACGAGGTAAAGACGATGAAAAAGTGAATTTTAACCAATGAACAGAAGATCTTAATCAAGCCTACATAAGAAACAGTTCACAAAGCAAGGTTCAAGACGTCAACACAAAGCAACGGTTAAAAATCCACTTCAAATATTCACTGAGGATCTGGAACCAATGTAGAAGCCCAATTGATAAAAATATTGAAGAATAAGAAAGCCCATGAAGCCCAGAGCCTGCAACAGAATTTGAAGAGCCCAATCCTCCTTTTTGGCCGCGGAACCGCGGCCAAACCAGGCCTCGGGCCGCGGTTCCACGGCCGTATAGAGTACGGAGTTCGAGAAAATTTACCATAATGCAGAGGCAGCGCGGATCTTTGACTTGGTCTTTTCTTAGAGGGCATTTTTGTAAATACAGATGTGCGAATCAAAATGTAACCCTAGGGTTTCCTATTCTCTATAAATAGGAACTCTAATCATTGTAATTTCTTATGCCTCCCTTTATGAATAAAATTTAGAAATCTTTTGGAGAGCATCGGTGTTTCTTTTCCATTCAGAAATTCAGATCTGACAAACCTGCATGGATGATTGGAGGGATGCATCTGTAAGTAATTTAATTTCTTGCCTTAGGAACTTGTTTAGGGTTTAGCTTTGAGGAAGGCTTTTGAGAGATGAGATCTCTCATCCCTTTCTTACTCATCACATAGAATCTATAGGACTCCATGCATACATGCACATACCGCTCCCTACGGCACCCTATCCCTCGAGGTAGCGGTGATACCATAGTCTAAAGGCCCGGTTGTGATGTTTTCCATGGAGGTTAGGGTAAGGATTGATAAAGGAAGGACAAGAACCTAGAGGAAGGAACACCTTCCCGAACGGATCTAATCCACTTTATTGATAATTATCATAACTCCTCTTAGATCCTAATCTGGGTATAGAAAGCGTTGAGATTTATTTGCATTTCCAAATCATTCCTAAACCTAACCCTAGCAAGATTTAGATCTAGATTAATTTAGTTTTTAGATAGAATCAATTTTTAGATTTAATAATCAACCGAACACCCTTCGGAATTAACTCGTAAGAACGAATCGGAAATTCACAAAATCCCTGTGGACCGACCCGTACTTACCGGCTAGCTGCAAAGCGACGCCGTTCTTGATTGCGGTTATAAATATTTTTTATCTATCTTTTAGAAAGCGCAAGCACGCCAAATCATTCAATCAAATGGCGCCGTTGCCGGGGATGGCATAGAACTTTCCTTTTCGCAATTTCGGGTTAATCATAAAATTTAAAAAATCATAAAAATCTAAAAAATCCAAAAAATATAAAAAAATATATATATTTTGTTATTTTTGGAAGGGATACTTTGTTGTTTTAATTTTGCAGGATATACAAAGACGATCTGGAAATTTCCAGAAGGCGAAACGGAAATCAGAAGATCTAAACAGCAGGGGATTAATTCAACAGAACACCAGAGAAAATTTGGAGATTTGAATCATCCAAAATACCACGGATCCGCCGCATTTCTCTGCTCCCGCCGCGGAAGCGCCGCCATCTGGTGACGTCAGCAAAATCTGAACACGTGTCTCGCATGTTTAGCCGCGGAACCGCCGCGGTAGGCCTCCTTTGACCGCGGAAACGCGCTCTTTTGGTGAGATCATCCTCTGAAATTTGCACTGTAAGCTCTTCTGTTATTTCTCCTCTGCAAATTTCAATATATTTTCTGAAAAAGGCCTGCAGGATTTTGTGCACCTTAAAAATATATTCACTTCCATATAACAGTCTTGTGCTGGATTTTTGGGCCCAGCTTGAACTGCATTGATTGCAAGAAATATTTTGCTGTTAATTATTTCCAAATAAAGATTCTTGTGATATGATTCAAATAATAACCAATTGCAAGTAATATTTTGTTGTTGCATATCTTTTCTATAAAGTATTTTGCTGTTGCATATCTTTTTGCTAAAATCTTTTTGCAACAAAATTTTTTCCAAATAAAAAAAAATGAAAATAAAAAGGAAAAATATTTTATAGAACTTGCAAAATTTTTTAGCCCCAAATAAATCCTTGCACCATCCAACCTTCCTTCTTGTCACCTTTCTTCTTCTAACATGGGTACCCCACATAAAAAATCATTAGCCGAACTTTGGTATCCCGAACCTAATTTTGCATCATATGTCAATGTGTTCGGTCAATTTAAAAATGATCCCTCCATGCCTAAAAAATCTCTGAAAGATCATATAGAGGAGTCTAGGAGAAACAGTTTGACTTTTCAACCCACTTTGTGTCAACCTAGTCAACCTTCACCACTTCCATATGTTGATACCACTTTTTCAAGTCCTTCTGTCACTCCTAGGCCGATGTCCATTGCTGAGCATATTGCTCAATCTCGCAGTCGATCTTTCACCCCTCTCCACTCATCTAGTTCTAGGGATCCGCACGATTATTCACCTTTTTATCCATATGTTGACCCTACCCCTACCCAACCACCCACTTCCTACCAGTCATACCCAACCTTCCCACCTTTACTAGACACTGTTTCTACACAGCCTTTTGGGAGTTTCACATATCCAACCAATTTTGAATCTTTTACTGAAACCCCCTTACCACCAAAGTCTAGTTTGGAAGAGGCGTTGGAGGCATATATTGCTGCAACAAATAAAATGATGAGGAATGTGGAAGCGTCCATGGCCGCCCTTATGCAACCTAGTGAACCGGTAGCTAGTGTCCCGCTAGCTCCAAATTTTTCAATGTATGAGGCGGCAGTTGGACAGAGTGAGAATGAGAGAGGATTTTCAAATCAATCCTACCCTTACCCAATTGAAGCCCACAACTCCTGTTTTCCATCGATTGCCCTAAATAGTTCACCTGTTGAAAATAAAGATGAGTTGAGCGAATTTGTAGTGTTTGATTTGCCAGATTGTGAGGAACCCCTTTCGAGTGAAACAACACCTAATCCTTTCGATCTTTACACCTCCACTCTAGAAACTAAATCGATAAATATCCATGCTTTTGATGAGGTGTCTACAGAAATTTATTTTCACTTGATTGAGGATATAGACGCCGGGAATATTTCGGATGATGAACCTGTCGATTTAATTGAAATTTTATGTTCAAATCATCATCCTGAGTTATTAAATGTTTCTCCCGAATCTCATATGCGTCTAGATTTTGATGATAATGGCATGGATGAGTTGAATATTGAGGATAGTATTGAGGAGAGTCTTGAGGATAATATTGAGGTTGAATCATTTTTATTTGATGTGTCTGATTTTCCAATTCATCCTCCTGAACCTTTGACTGTTATATCACCCTCCCTCCTTCCCATCGTTCCGACCCCGCTTGAAGACCGTGAGCTTGAAACCTTTTCCTTTGAATCTGACACAGATCTCACAGATGATAACACTTACGAGTGTTTCACTTTTTCGGACGATGTTGATGACTCACCGTCCGAGTTTGAGTCCTTTACATTTTCAGATGAGCCATCAGACTCGGTTGATTATAGTAGTTTCGAACCATTAATGGAATCTTTCAAGTTTGAAACAGTTTACTACGGTGAGAAAGATACTATCCTTAATTCACTCCCTTCCATCTTTCCCATTGTTCCGACCGAACAAATAACCGTTACGCTTTCATCTCCTATACCAAGTTCGGTGTACCCATGTTTTCTTGCGAATCTTGAGGGATTTGATCCCATTTCTCGACGAGTTGATAGGTTAGCGCAATCGCTTTTAACATCTCGGTCTTCCCATATTGCGCTAATTTATTCACTCGATTTACACCCTCAAGATCGTACTCCACTTCCTTCTTCTTTTCGCCATTCTTCTCCCCCACCGAGACCATATTCTACCATTCTTCTGTCCACACGGTCTCGCGTGTTTCTCCTTTCTTTCCTCCACATCCCATTCTTGCACCAACTATACCATTACCACGATAAGATTTTTGAATGGTTGGTGTTAACCTTTGGCTTGTGTAAGGCCAAGCTTAAGTTTGGGGGAATCTTTGTATATATGTATATATATTTTTGTTTTCTTTTTCTATAAAAAAATAAATTTTTTTTTCAAAACATTAAAAATATAAAAAAAATTATAAATAAATAAACAGGGGAGTATCGGTATTTTTGACCCTCTTGGTTTAGCATGACAGTGAGGACACTGTCAAGTTCAAGTTTGGGGGTATGCTCGGTACGTCTTCTTCCTTCGCATTCATTTGTACATATTTTTTGCATTTGCATACTTATTTGAAAACCCATAAAAATTTGGAAAATTTCAAAAATTATAAAAATTATTATTGTATTCAATTTTGGCTAATTGACTAGAGTTTGACAAATAGGTCAACTGGCTAGGAACAACTAGATCTTAGACTTAGTAAATTAGAAACCCTAAAAATAACTGTCCTTAAAGTTTAACAGTAGAAAGTATATGCCTTGTAGTTTATTTAGAAATAGGCAAATTTTGGGTTCACTTCTTGGGTTAAGTCGAAACAAAGGAAGAGTATTGATGTTCTTATTAGAGTATAAGTTTGAAAAATAGTTCCTAGCTTAAGTCTAAATTCTGAAAATGTATACCATACAAATTGCACATTCACGCACCTTGAAACTTGGAATAGTAGAAGAGACCTTGAAATGTTCTTGTCTAAAGTCCTTAGTATGAAAAAGTGTGAATAAAGAAAAAAAAAATGGACACTGGTTTTTGTGATTATTTAAGGCTGCAAAAATAGAAAAATATTTAGCGAGGGTGCTTCATCACCTAGTGCCTTAGACCAACTGGTTTGGGAGTCACTGCTAAAGCCTTGGGTGTTGCAAAGACTAGGAAGTACGCTTTAAAGTGCAAACGCATTTTGTAATCGGTCGTTGGTACCTCAAGAAGTATTAACGGTCGCATGAAGGATGTGTAAGCAAATTTCATTCACCAACTAATTAGTACTTTGGACAATGGACGAGAGTACGATTGCTTGATTTGAATTTCCAAGTGTAGGGGTGATATATACACACACGTAGGGATATGTGATTGGAATTTAGATGAGAAAAAGGAATGAAGAATAGAACTTGTATCTTTAGTAGAGTTGATAAAAATTCCTAAGTGGAGATGTAACCCTAGAAGGAAAACTTAGGAAATGCCGAAAGCTAAGTAAGTCCACAGGATATATATAATCTTAAGTTAAATAATGAGGAAGTGTGAAGAATGTGGGTGGATAATTTACAAGTAGAAAATAATAGAATTCCTTGTTAGAAGACCTAATTGGAGAACAAAAGTCAATGGGCCGAGTTGATAGGATTTTGTGGGTGTAATCCGCTGAAAACCCTCAGGAGACAACACTCCTCCTACTAGGGACACCTAGAGGTTTAACGGCTTGTTGCACGAGCTCAGTGCAATCGCGTTTCCCTGCGAAAGTGCGGTTAGGTTTTTTGTAGAGAATAAAACAATAAGTTTGCTCGAGGACGAGCAAAAGATAAGTTTGGGGGTATTTGTTCACACCATAATATTGTATTTTATATTCCCCATTCTTATGCATTTTACAATGAAAACAGGTGCTTTTGACGCATGTCTGCTACATGTTACAGGTTACAGGTTCTTGGACAGAAAACAGTGAAAACGAGGTAAAGACGATGAAAAAGTGAATTTTAACCAATGAACAGAAGATCTTGATCAAGCCTACATAAGAAACAGTTCACAAAGCAAGGTTCAAGACGTCAACACAAAGCAACGGTTAAAAATCCACTACAAATATTCACTGAGGATCTGGAACCAATGTAGAAGCCCAATTGATAAAAATATTGAAGAATAAGAAAGCCCATGAAGCCCAGAGCCTGCAACAGAATTTGAAGAGCCCAATCCTCCTTTTTGGCCGCGGAACCGCGGCCAAACCAGGCCTCGGGCCGCGGTTCCACGGCCGTATAGAGTACGGAGTTCGAGAAAATTTACCATAATGCAGAGGCAGCGCGGATCTTTGACTTGGTCTTTTCTTAGAGGGCATTTTTGTAAATACAGATGTGCGAATCAAAATGTAACCCTAGGGTTTCCTATTCTCTATAAATAGGAACTCTAATCATTGTAATTTCTTATGCCTCCTTTTATGAATAAAATTTAGAAATCTTTTGGAGAGCATCGGTGTTTCTTTTCCATTCAGAAATTCAGATCTGACAAACCTGCATGGATGATTGGAGGGATGCATCTGTAAGTAATTTAATTTCTTGCCTTAGGAACTTGTTTAGGGTTTAGCTTTGAGGAAGGCTTTTGAGAGATGAGATCTCTCATCCCTTTCTTACTCATCACATAGAATCTATAGGACTCCATGCATACATGCACATACCGCTCCCTACGGCACCCTATCCCTCGAGGTAGCGGTGATACCGTAGTCTAAAGGCCCGGTTGTGATGTTTTCCATGGAGGTTAGGGTAAGGATTGATAAAGGAAGGACAAGAACCTAGAGGAAGGAACACCTTCCCGAACGGATCTAATCCACTTTATTGATAATTATCATAACTCCTCTTAGATCCTAATCTGGGTATAGAAAGCGTTGAGATTTATTTGCATTTCCAAATCATTCCTAAACCTAACCCTAGCAAGATTTAGATCTAGATTAATTTAGTTTTTAGATAGAATCAATTTTTAGATTTAATAATCAACCGAACACCCTTCGGAATTAACTCGTAAGAACGAATCGGAAATTCACAAAATCCCTGTGGACCGACCCGTACTCACCGGCTAGCTGCAAAGCGACGCCGTTCTTGATTGCGGTTATAAATATTTTTGATCTATCTTTTAGAAAGCGCAAGCACGCCAAATCATTCAATCAGTGCCTCCTGGCGAGGACTTTGATCCCTGTCGGTTGTGGTAGGAAGCTACCAGCCGGGGATAGCCGAGCAAGGGTCGGGCTCGACCGCCTCAAAGGAGGACTTTAGTCCTTAGCGTGGGAGGGGCTGTAAGAAGTCTACCAAGGACCCTTGGCCGGCAGGGTTACAGCCCGGTGCCTCTTGGCGAGGGCTTTTGTTTTGAAGGATAGCCGAGCGAGGGTCGGGCTCGACTGCCTCTGGGAGGGCTTTTGTGTTGGATATAGTGCCCTCTAAGTCAATTATTGGATCGCAGGTACGTGATTGCAATGATTGAGGGAGGACCTATACCGATAAAATAGTCTTACTCGAGATGATAGTATGCTATCTGATTTGTCTTTATCATCATGATAAAGCCCATAGGATTCTTGTTTGACTACCAGCAGTATGATGGCGATCATATATGTGGGAGCTGGGGTCTATAAGCACATCCTTAAAGTGTCCCTAGCCGTGGGAGTTTCGAGACAGGGCATCGATACTCCGAAGTAGACTAGTGTATACAGTCGAGACCCCGAAGAGGGGCGGTGGCCGGTCTCACAAGCCACTGGTGTCAGTTGGATCACCTAAGATGTATACAGGTGCTCATTGGGATATGAGTACACCGGACAGGACTCGCCGGGAACATGCTAGTTGGTATTATACATATCGTCAGATAGCAGTTCCCTGGTGACATGTGTACAGGTTAGTTCATCGACCTGAAGTCGTCATTTGTCTCGTGTGAGTTCCCACTGTGCTTAGATTACTACCCTACCACGCTCAAAAGAGTTGTGCAAACAGGTTTTAGTTGGGTACAGTCCCGAGCCACATTGGAGGCAAGTGAGCGGATCTTCGGGGATTCGTCTCTCCCGGTATTAGGAGTGAGATCGCGCTGAGTTTAGGAGAGCCATTACATGAAATACCTGGCCAGGGTAATCGAGATATACTGGTAGGTATACCAGTAGTATCTCAGGGTGTTCTGGGCTGCTCTCTGACACGACTTATGCAGCTATTGGGGGTCTGACGTTTACTGACCCCCTAGGCCTAATATGCGATACTCATAGACGAATGTTCCGGACTGTACAGATATTGTCACTGTCAGGCTCAGTAGGGTTTACAGATGAGTTCGCTCGTCAGCTTCCCTTCCAATTAATACATAGGCAAAACGTTACGTACAGCTTGTACCTCTGACGTGCTAGTGGTTATACCCAGTGCCAGTGTACTGATGAGTCATTAGAGTCCCCCACAGACACTTTCCCAAGTTTGGGCGAAACGTTGTAGATGCCGTATGGTATTATGGCATGGTTCGGAAAATGCACGTGCGTTTTCGCACGTGTCATTTTTCGGGCAGATAATACTGGTAGGCTTTGGTTTAAGCCGGATCCCAGTATTATACTGTGTAGATATAATATCTTTGTCTCAGTTGCATTTATATTCGGTCGTAATATAAATGCGGGTATGTTTATACTGTTACGGGGTTATCCTGAAATTCGTTTCAGGATCACTTTTGGAAGTTGCCAGTTTCCAGTTTTCTATCAGCCGTATTTAACATTCGGTTAAATACGGATTTGTCTTTTCGTCTTGAGGGCGAGTCATGCTTCTAGAAAGTTCTAGAAGTGGTGATTAGGCTTGTGACTCACTTATTCATTAATGGTGCATTTATTGTGTTCATACTTTGTGTTCACACTATGTGTTCACACTTTGTGTTCACACACTAGATATTTTCCTTAAGCTCACCCTCTCCTCTCCTACACTCACCCTCCCTCTCCTATATATTGTGGCCGGCCCTCTTTGTGAGGATGAGGGATTTTTCCATTTGCTTGAGAGAAAAAGATCATGATAGTTTAGTGTATGGAAATTTCCTAATTCAATTTCCATTCACCCGATTCCAATTGGCAACTTCTTTTAACCGTTTGTCCATAGTCTTGGACGTAACGAGACAGAGTATTCTACTCATTTTCTACTTCATCTTGGTCGTCTCTTTTGGCAAACTTGACGATCGAGTTGCCTCGGTTCAGAGGCGGGAGCCCGTTTAAAGATCCGTCGATGTGGTGCCACCTGGACGACGAGACCGGAGATCGAGCAAGTTCGGATCAGTTGCAACATAGCGTGGGATGATGGTTGAAGACCGTAGGACTCGGATCATTCGGTATAACAATTCTACCCTCTTTACAATATGTTAGTTTAGCTTTAATGGACGATCCGGGATAAAGTACGCGATAGCGCTAGTCGTAAAAGTTTTGTTCTGCATATTGGCGTCTGTTAGACGGCCGGGGCGCTGCCGCGGACTTACAGTGGTATTAGAGCCTCACCATTAAGCTATACTAACTTGTGCTAACGCGTTTAAAAGATCGATCGAACGGAATTTTCAAAACTACATTTTTCTGTACCCACAGTTTCTGTCGATTTTAAATCTGTTCTAAAATTCATTTTGAGCATTTCAAAAAAACAAGCAGGGTTTTTGAAGCAAACTGTGAAAATTTGGGCACGTGATCCCATTAAATCATCGCGGAACCACGGTCAAACCTAGGGTTTGGCCGCGCTTCCGCGGCGGTTTAGTGGGATTGGTGCACCAAATTTTTCCAGGGGTTCTTCACAGGGAAATGTGGTTTCCGGTACTATTATTTTGGGCCCATATTTTATTACTGTACACCAGATGCTTATGGGGCCCACTTCGGGAAATTTAGTCGATCGAAATTTTAAACATGTTAGTTTTCAGTACTTTCATTATATCTCTGACCGGGAATGTCATTTGATCGGTAAACCACGTCTGATTGCTATAGTTCTTTCAGACGGGTTTGCGAACGTGACATTCGCGTTGATGTTCTGTGTTGTGCTGTAATGTTGCGGATTCGTCGTGGTGGATAGCAGTGTGCAATGGTAGTGTTGTTCAGATTTATTTATACATTTGATATTGCGGGGCGAGCGTCCAACTTGTGGACTGCCGTCACTGCCTGTTTGTATATTATTCTTTTGGGGCACGACCAGGTTGCGGTCGATGTACCTGTTGTACTATTTTTCATTTTCTGTACTAGGTTTATCCCGCGGTGGAGTGCACGAATAGCCGGGTTCTGGAGGGCAACGGGTTCGTATCTCATGGCATTGAGAGGCAAAGGGACCTCACTCTAGAATTGGCAGACTATTCGCCGCACTCGTAGGGGGTACAGGTTGACCCAAGGAGGGGTGCTCAATTTACCGGATTCCGTGAAGTGCCGGGTGTTCCATTCACTATGTTGTGGGGACCACCTCGCTTCAGGTTTTGGTGGGTAACTTGCCGCACCCGTAAGGGGTCCAGGTTTCATTGCACAGGCTATCCACACGACCAGGGAACGTCGGGTTTCAGCAGCGGCTCTGTGAAACCCGGGGATCCCAGATTATCTGTATTGTTCTGAGATACTTATTACTTATCTGTAATGTTGCATATTATCACGCCTGGAGCGATTACTGTATATTAGTATATATACTATTAGATATTGTATATGTTTTACACCTGCGCTAGTCCAGTCAGTCCCCGCTCTGTCGTTAGTTAAGTAACCTAACGAGTGATGACGGGACCCAGTGACGAATGCGGATGGCATATACGTACATTTTATTTTTCGTTCTTTTCTGGTGTGATTGATTGATGGGACTGCGTTGATTCTTATCAATGCGAGATAAAACAAACCTATATTTGATATTGTTGGAACAAATTTTAAAATTATTATAAAGACGTTTCCTTTTGTTATGCATAGCGGTATTCAGTTGGAATATCATGCACCTCATTCCACGAGGAAAGAGCCGAGATCCCTTCACCGGGAGTGACTTCTTTAACAAAAGGTTTTCGCTACTATATATTTTTATAAAGCTATCAGGTTCCTTCAACGAGATCAAGTTCATTACGTTAAAGGTTTTTCGCCAAAAACCAGCCGTAAACCTCCGTCATTTCTTATGGATGGTCAGTAGTATTCAAGCTATGTTTGTTGGCCTACGTCAAGACATAGTGTTTGGTAGCTGCTGGGTATTCATTTGTTGCATAGATAGATGCATTAGTTTAAGTCAGACGTACACCTTGTTGGACTACGTCAAGGGCATGTACGATGACTTAAGTTGATCAGGACAACGACGGGTAGAACTTGACATGTTGCTTATGAGTTGTTGGCCTACGTCAAGGTCATAAGAGCATGGGATAAAAATTACATCGGGAGTTTCAAACATACAAGAAACTTGCCAGACTTGCGCATACCTTCTGGAGTGTGTTGACTTGAGTGGCTTCCATCAAGTTATCATGCGATGATAGTTAGATCCCGATTCTCACTGATGAGTTGGTTTACTCTTCGGGTGACCACGACTAATTCTTCTTTCAGGTTTGGAGGAGAATTTGAGAAAACAGCGGGAGGTTTCCTAATTAGATAAAGTGATAACCATTCTGTTTTAGGCCAGAGTGCACGCAGAGTATTTCTTTTCTCTCTCTCTTATGGCAGCGACTTTTGACCAACCCTAGACTATAACTCAGTGATCAAAGTTGACCGAACCTTCTTAAAATACTGGCTTTTGGATTGTCTATAATTGCATAAGTCATTGCAGCTCCTTCTTTTACCCTTTGTATTTCTCAGAACACCCCGTATCACTACGGACATCCACTTCCATTGGATAGATCCATCGTATAGTTATATACGAACTCGAAGGGATTTCTTCGAGGATGGATCCAGGTTCAGGAGAAATAGAATTGGTTTATTCAATTGTCTTTTATCATCATTTTCTCTCAGGTTGTGAGGGCTCCTTGGTTTAGGAGAGTACACCTATTACGCTTATTGGATAGTCTTATTCCAAACCATAGGCAGGTGTCGAAAGGTAGGGAATGAAGAAAACCAATTAGCCTAAGTAGGGTGTGTAGAAAGGTAATATGTAAAGACAAATAAAGGAATTAGAAAGAGGGCAAAGTAAATTGCGACTACTAACATTCACGACCAAAACCACGTATTTCATCGCCACTCCTACTTCACCTTTGATTTCTCCAGAACAACCCGTATCACTACGAACATCCAATTCCATTGGATAAATCCATCGTATGGTTATATACGAACTCGAAGGATATTTTTTCGAGGATGGATTCCGGTTCAGGAGAAATAGGAATAAGGTTTATTCAGTTGTCTTTTATCATCACCTTCTCTCAAGTTGCGAGTACTCCTAGGATGAGGAGGGTACACCTATTATGCTTACTGGATATTCTTCTTCCAAACCATAGGCTGGTGCCGAACGGTAGGGAAGGAAGAAAACCATTTAGCCTAATGATGGTGTACAGAAGGTAACGTCTAAAGACAAATAAAGGGAATTGGAAAGATGGCAGGGAAATATACGGTTAAAGTCATGAATTGGATAATGGAAGAGGCATTACTAAGAATACCAGAACACCCATTTCGAAACATTTTCATGTTTCAGTTACACTGTGCATTGTTAATTGAAAACTGATTTCCCGATTTGATACTTACTCCAGGGTATGTATTTACCAGGTATGATTCTCACATCTGTACGGTTTTATAGATGTTGAGTGGGAGCAAGTTATTGGGAATTAGGTAATCATCCTCATTATATTAGAATTCGTTGTAATTGGTGATATTTGAGGAAATCGTCTGGGGACAGTTTTCAACCTACGACGCACAGGTTTTGAGTTATTCAACTCAACGGACTTATACAGAGTATTGTATATTGTCCAGTGTCCATCAGGACAAAGGGGTTAGTCCTCATACTATATTCTATTTACTTATGACTTCTCTAGTCTTTAGACAAGTGTTTCGAAGAAATACAATGTCTAAGTTTTAAGAAGTTGTGGGTATAAGAATAAAGCAGAGAACCAGATATTGCAAGTATTGGGATTCTTCAAAGAAATCGAAGATGTAGATTCTTGTGATTAGTATTCAATTGATAGTAATGGTTTTGAGAAACTTGTTTCTCTTTCAGGTTACTCATAATTGGATGCATTCCTAAGTTGAGTAATGCTGATTAACCCCTCTCCATTAAGTTGATATGCACTGGAGACAGCTGCAGGATTTGAATCTGGTTCCAATTAAATAAGTGCCTATGTTTCTATATTGGATATAGACTGCTTCATATCTTAACGATGTTAAGGCAATGGGAGTTGTCCAGCTTTTGCTTAAAAACAGACACTGGAAAACTCAAGGCACGTTTCTGTAATGACAGTTTGTGGGTTGACCCTAGCTTTGACGAGGGTTGATTTTCTACCATCTGGAAGATCAATAGTGATATTGTTCTTGACTCGCCACAGTTTTAGTAAAATGGATTTTTTCAGAAAACATTAGTGGGAGTATGGTAGAACTGGAAGTGATTCCAGAACCTCAAACGATTACGGAAAGTTTAATAGGACCTATATATTCAATCAGGTTTGACATTCCAATAGCCACTCCGCAGATATGGTGGGTAACCTTAGACACCCGAGAGGTACTCCGGTAGCCTCAAGGACGGTGACAGGGAGGTTCTTGCTTACCCAGACTTGATACTACTGTTGTTCCAGACTATGAGACCGGGCAGGAGGAAATGTATAGCGTCGTTCTAAACTAGTTTTAGAAGTACACGTATATATTATTCTGCCAGAGGGTTGTTGTAGTCAGTGGGAGCAGCGGAAGCATAGTGGACAAGAAGCTAGTGTCTATTTATAGACTTGAGCAGATATAGCGGAAATGGATCATCTGATTTTGATGTGACAGTCATGGGTTTGAGTTCATCAGAATAGGGGATGGATCTGTAAAGAAGGCAGTAGGGTGTGATGTCCTGGTATTTGGGTGACATACACAGAGTAGGAAGTAAAATTCCTATACTACGATCAGGTTGTACTTTGGTCGTCACACAGTTGTTTCTCCACAAAGGATTTGGGTATAATATCTGACATTCTTGTTACTAGATCTAATGGTTTTTTGATCTAGATTTGGGTAGTTTCCCAATGTGGATACTTTGACAGTATTCTAATAGTATTTTAGAATAGTTGACTCCTAGCATGGTGGTGTACCTGCAGGTGATGGAGTCACCCTCTCTAAAGGTGTCTTACAGACTAAAGAGGAGAGGGACGTACATGATTGACAGATCACTTGCTTGGGCAATTGAGTCAATCATGAGATGTCAAGTACCACACCAGATGTTGTTATTGCACTAGATGTGATAAGTTTATATTAATCCAATCTTGGAGAAACACAAGGAAGCGGTTTTAGAACATAAGTGAATGTTCTACGGATTTAATGACGGCGGCCTCCTTCAGGAGACGGTTATCATTCCAGGCTTCAAAGGTGACATAGATGACAGAGTGATTGTCAGAGTTATAGTTTTTCCTCAGACGAGGGACAGTATTATGGACAGGTGGTCCAAGGGGATACTGTGGAAGGCATGGTGCTGGACACTGATTAGTTTCAGTGATTGATACAGTCTAAGAAGTTTGGATTTGGAGTCCATTTATGAACTAGGTCCCATCAGATATCCGGACATATTCTAAGACACGTATTACTCAATTCGGGAGATGGTTTTCTCCGCAAAGTTGAGATATAGAGAGATACGGAAAGAAACACCAAAGCGGATCCACCCACTGAGGTTATTTCTCGAACACAAGAGTTTTACAAACTAGCTTTGTGAAACTGATTAGTAGAGGAGTTGGATGCTCGGTATCACACGAGCTGTGAGTACTCGACATCGCAATAATTAGCCTTAAGTGCAAGTGGGAGATTGTTGGATATAGTGCCCTCTAAGTCAATTATTGGATCGCAGGTACGTGATTGCAATGATTGAGGGGGGACCTATACCGATAAAATAGTCTTACTCGAGATGATAGTATGCTATCTGATTTGTCTTTATCATCATGATAAAGCCCATAGGATTCTTGTTTGACTACCAGCAGTATGATGACGATCATATATGTGGGAGCTGGGGTCTATAAGCACATCCTTAAAGTGTCCCTAGCCGTGGGAGTTTCGAGACAGGGCATCGATACTCCGAAGTAGACTAGTGTATACAGTCGAGACCCCGACGAGGGGCGGTGGCTGGTCTCACAAGCCACTGGTGTCAGTTGGATCACCTAAGATGTATACAGGTGCTCATTGGGATATGAGTACACCGGACAGGACTCGCCGGGAACATGCTAGTTGGTATTATACATATCGTCAGATAGCAGTTCCCTGGTGACATGTGTACAGGTTAGTTCATCGACCTGAAGTCGTCATTTGTCTCGTGTGAGTTCCCACTGTGCTTAGATTACTATCCTACCACGCTCAAAAGAGTTGTGCAAACAGGTTTTAGTTGGGTACAGTCCCGAGCCACATTGGAGGCAAGTGAGCGGATCTTCGGGGATTCGTCTCTCCCGGTATTAGGAGTGAGATCGCGCTGAGTTTAGGAGAGCCATTACACGAAATCCCTGGCCAGGGTAATCGAGATATACTGGTAGGTATACCAGTAGTATCTCAGGGTGTTCTGGGCTGCTCTCTGACATGACTTATGCAGCTATTGGGGGTCTGACGTTTACTGACCCCCTAGGCCTAATATGCGATACTCATAGACGAATGTTCCGGACTGTACAGATATTGTCACTGTCAGGCTCAGTAGGGTTTACAGATGAGTTCGCTCGTCAGCTTCCCTTCCAATCAATACATAGGCAAAACGTTACGTACAGCTTGTACCTCTGACGTGCTAGTGGTTATACCCAGTGCCAGTGTACTGATGAGTCATTAGAGTCCCCCACAGACACTTTCCCAAGTTCAGGAGAAACGTTGTAGATGCCGTATGGTATTATGGCATGGTTCGGAAAATGCACGTGCGTTTTCGCACGTGTCATTTTTCGGGCAGATAATACTGGTAGGCTTTGGTTTAAGCCGGATCCCAGTATTATACTGTGTAGATATAATATCTTTGTCTCAGTTGCATTTATATTCGGTCGTAATATAAATGCGGGTATGTTTATACTGTTACGGGATTATCCTGAAATTCGTTTCAGGATCACTTTTGGAAGTTGCCAGTTTCCAGTTTTCTATCAGCCGTATTTAACATTCGGTTAAATACGGATTTGTCTTTTCGTCTTGAGGGTGAGTCATGCTTCTAGAAAGTTCTAGAAGTGGTGATTAGGCTTGTGACTCACTTATTCATTAATGGTGCATTTATTGTGTTCATACTTTGTGTTCACACTATGTGTTCACACTTTGTGTTCACACTTTGTGTTCACACACTAGATATTTTCCTTAAGCTCACCCTCTCCTCTCCTACACTCACCCTCCCTCTCCTATATATTGTGGTCGGCCCTCTTTGTGAGGATGAGGGATTTTTCCATTTGCTTGAGAGAAAAAGATCATGATAGTTTAGTGTATGGAAATTTCCTAGTTCAATTTCCATTCACCCGATTCCAATTGGCAACTTCTTTTAACCGTTCGTCCATAGTCTTGGACGTAACGAGACAGAGTATTCTACTCATTTTCTACTTCATCTTGGTTGTCTCTTTTGGCAAACTTGACGATCGAGTTGCCTCGGTTCAGAGGCGGGAGCTCGTTTAAAGATCCGTCGATATGGTGCCACCTGGACGACGAGACCGGAGATCGAGCAAGTTTGGATCAGTTGCAACATAGCGTGGGATGATGGTTGAAGACCGTAGGACTCGGATCATTCGGTATAACAATTCTACCCTCTTTACAATATGTTAGTTTAGCTTTAATGGACGATCCGGGATAAAGTACGCGATAGCGCCAGTCGTAAAAGTTTTGTTCCGCATATTGGCGTCTGTTAGACGGCCGGGGCGCTGCCGCGGACTTACATTTTGATCCCTGTCGGTTGTGGTAGGAAGCTACCAGCCGGGGATAGCCGAGCGGGGGTCGGGCTCGACTGCCTCTGGAAGGACTTTTTGATCCCTGTCGTTGCGAGTAGGGAAGCTACTGGCGAGGGATAGCCGAGCAGGGTAGCTGCTGAGCTGCCTCTAAGGAGGGCTTTGATCCTTAGCGTTGGAGGGGCCGTAGGAGGCATGCTAAAGATAACCGGGCAGTGAAGCTGCGCGGTTTCCTCTTGGCGAGGGCTTTGATCCTTGGCATTGCGAGTAGGGGAGCTACCGGCCAGGGATAGCCGAGCGAGGGTCAGGCTCGACTGCCTCTAGGAGGAATTTTTGATCCCTGGCGTTGCGAGTAGGGAAGCTACCGACATAGGATAACCGAGCAGGGTAGCTGCCGGGCTGCCTCTAAAGAGGACTTTGATCCTTAGCGTTGGAGGGGCCGTGGGAGGCCTGCTAAGGATAACCGGGCAGTGAAGCTGCGCGGTTGCCTCTTGGCGAGGGCTTTGATCCCTGGCGTTGCGGGTAGGGAAGTTACCGGCCAGGGATAGCCGAGCAGGGAAGCCGCCCAGTTGCCTCGAAGGAGGACTTTGATCCTTAGCGTTGGAGGGGTCGTAGGAGGCCAGCTAAGGACAGCCGGGCGGTGAAGCTGCGCGGTTGCCTCTTGGCGAGGGCTTTGATCCCCGGTGTTGCGTGTAGGGAAGTTATCGGCAAGGGATAGCCGAGCATGGTAGATGCTTGGCAATTTCTTCATGAGGTTTCGCCCGACCATCCTGTTGCAGGTATAGGGAACAAGGACGGTCGCGGCGAACGTGCGCGCAGCATGCGCATTGAATGTGCGGGGAGGCGAAGCGCCAGAGTCGCGTCATTTCGATTCCGCCAGAGAAGGCTCAATGATCGCCGCATGGTAGAGACTTTGTGGGCGAAAACAGACGACTGTTGAGTTCCGTTGGAGCGCAGTGGGCTATATAAAGCTGAGGGAGCGCTGGTCCTTCCTTTCTTCACAAACAGATCGTTGAGAATGGAAGACTTCTCTTTTACCATCCCCAACATCATCCACTTCGAAGACGTATACCTCTACGCCCAGAACTGCACCGAGGACACGGTGCAGTTAGTCTATGGGAGTATCGAAGACCACTTCGACCGGCTGCTCCCCCGGCGCTCACCTCTGCTGCAGCTGCTGATGTACTCCATCTGGAGGGCATCGCCGGGGCTTTACAACCCCTTGTCCGAGCAACTCTACGACGAGGCCGTGGGCAAGCTGCGGTCTCTGAGGCTCTTCGGCCTGATCTTTGCGGGTCGGCTGGCTCGCTCGGTGGCACTCGTCCGAGAGTGCTACGAACTGAGGCTCGAGGTCAACGCGCGCGTGGGGAATCGAGGGCAGAGGCTGGATCTCGCGAGGCCTCGGATGGCGGAAATCTTTACTAAGTACCATGAGCAGCGCTCTCTGCACCCCCTCCCCCCGCTACTATAATTTTCTTTTTCTTTTTGTATGTATGGCTGAGGAACCCATAATACCTTTTTAAATAAATAAGACTTTTCCTTCTTTTTCGCAATGTTCCATTGATCTTTTATTAAATTAACAACAGACCCTAGGAAGAGTTTGCATTGCCCTAAAAAAAGTACATGCTAATAGATGACCTTATTAGCATGGTCCGAGCTCCCCGGAGGCTTGTTGGCCTCCGTGCTCGGCGCCGGGTACGAGGCTCCCTGGGCTCCGGACTGGTCATCTGCCGAAACAAGCATGATCTGGCCGATGGTCAGCTCGGCGGAAGGGGGATGCTGCTCCTGCTCGCGGTCGGCCTGCTGCTTGTCCCTCAAGTAGGCGGCGAGGTGCCCTGATCAGATGAGCTCATTGATGTAGTCCCGGAGTTGCTTACAATCCTCATGGCGTGGCCCAGCGTCCGGTGGAAGGCGCAGTAGGGGCCCCGGGTTCGTTTCGAGGCCTAACGCGCGATTGGAGGGAACTTGAAGAACTCCTCGCCCTAGGCCTCCTCTAGTAACACTGCGAGAGAGACGTTGAGCGGGGTGTACTCTTGGAACTTCGGGTGATAGGGCTGCTGACGCTCCGGCATCTCTTCCCGAGCCCTCTTCTTCTGGTCGGACCGTTCTGCTCGAGGGAGGTTCGCGTTCACCTCGGACTCGAGCTGGACCTCGCGCTCGGTCCACACCTTGACCTCGGCCATGGTCTTAGGCTGCGCAAATGCAAAGGAGCGCAACCGCTCCTTGTGCCTAAGACCAGATCTAAGCGCCGTGATGACGGTCTCGTCCCGGTGCTCGAGGACCTCGAGGAGGGCGTCGTAGAAGCGGGTGACGTAAGCTTTGAACGTCTTCTTGTCCCCGCTCCTAATTGCGAAGAGGTAGTCGACCGTGCGCTTCTGCCGATGGTTCCCGACGAAGTGGCCGAGGAACTGAGTAGCCAGCTCGTCAAAGGTCAAGATTGAGCGAGGCTCGAGTCCTCGGAACCAGTCCCGACCAGAGCGGATGAGGGTGGCTGGGAAGGCTCTGCACTGGGCGGCGTCAGAATGGTCTTGGAAACTCATCCCCGCGGTGAAAGCATCCAAATGGTCTTTCGGGTTAGTTTTCCCGTCGAACAGAGAGACCTTCAGAAGCTTGTTGCGCGGGGAGACGTGAACAGCGAGCAGTCCCTCGATAAATGGCTTGGTGAGCGAGTCGGCGGCGTACTTAGCCCCGTCGCCCGAGAGGTGACCTTCTCAGCATATACCCTAGATCTTCTTCTCGAGGGCGTCGAGTCGGCCGTGGTACTCCGAGGATTCGGCGTCTTGTGATCCCTGGCCTCTGCTGTGGGAGATCTGTGTTTGGGCGCGGTCCCGGTTCCTCTTGATGAGGTTCCTTAGATCCCCGGGCGAGGTGGCCCTGGAGCCGCCATGGCGAGACCCTTCTGCGCAACCCCGTTGAGGGAGGGGGTGTCGGTCATGCCTGGGGACAGGCGAGGTGACCGACATCTCCTCAGGGGGGTGAGGGTCGTGAGGAGGCTTGAGGCGAGGCGCTCTGGCGGCGGATCTTGGTGTGGAGCTGTGGGGCGCTCAGCGGGCCTCAGAGAGTATCGGACCGTGAAATCTCTGGCCATGGGACGTAGCCTGCCGGTGGTCAGCCGTGCCGACGAGGGCAGAGTCTTCTAGAGGCGGAGGAGAGGCGATCCGGGGCTCTGGCCCGACTATTTGGACGCGGACGAGCGCCTTTACGATGGACTGTAGTCGGTCTATTTGGCCGGCGAGGGCGTTGATGACGGTCGCCGGAGAAGGTTCATCCGCGCCTCCGGTGAGGAGGGGCGGCGGCAGGTGCTTGGATCTTCAGGGTGATCGCTTGCCATGTGAATGGAGATCGGAATGCCAACTTTGTTTTTTATGGAGTTTATTTCCCACAGACGGCGCCAACTGATGGAGGTCATTTTCGGGTCTCCGTCAGATGTTGTCTTCCGTCGATCTTCCGGTGGATCTTGAAGGTGATCTCCTGTTGCGTGTGGGTCTCAATGGGTTTTGAGGAGATTGGTGATTTTGAGGAGTTTGCGCCGAGTACCTGCAAGGAAGTCCCGGGGTGGTTTGGTATCACCGAGGACCCTCCGACGATCAAGTTAGCACAAGATCCGAGCAGAGTAACGGCTAAGTGGGGTGAAAAAAGCTTACTTGGCTCCTCTGTGATGGGGGTTCATATAGTGGCGGCAGCACGCAATAGCAGGCGCGAGAATCTCACCGGCAGTTATGCTCCCGACGTCATGCCCGCGTAATAAGCGAATCGCCCGTTAATGGGGATCGTGATGGCGTGGAACGTGGGATGTTGCCGGTGGAGAATCCGTGCATGGCGAGATTTGCGGAGCGGCGGTTACGCCTGTGAGTGGTGGAGTTGGTCGGTCGGAGGGACCGAGGAAGATGGCCTCGGCGGGAGAGCTCGGGAACGAGCGAGGAAGCCGAGGTATCTTGGTCCTGTGGTAGCTCGGGGGCGAGCTGAGAGGCCGAGGAGGCCAAATTGCAGGGGGCTCTGTGGTGAGCCAGCTTGTGCTTGCAGGTCGGGTACAATGGTGGCCTGGTCAGCCCCTGTGGGCCCCTTCTTCTGAGTTTTGGGACACGTCATCTGCCACGTGTCCTGATCTGGGAGATCGCCAATATAGAGCATCATCAACTACATTGCATGGACACAATTAAACGAATTTAATTCGGTTCATGAATTGGTATATGAGAAAATACTTTGATTAATTGGAAAAGATGCACAGAGCTGGATTCTATCTTCAGTGCAATGAACAAAAATGTAAATGAATGGCTGGTGATGATGCTCTATATTGGCGATCTCCCAAATCAGGACACGTGGCAGATGACGTGACCCAGAACTCAGAAGAAAGGGCCCACAGGGGCCGACCAGGCCACCATCGTACCCGACCTGTAAGCACAAGCTGGCCCACCTCAAAGCCCCCTGCAAATTGGCCTCCTCGGCCTTTTAGCTCGCCCCCGAGCTACCACAGGACCAAGATACCTCAGCTCCCCCGCTCGTTCCCGAGCTCTCCCGCCGAGACCATCTTCCTCGGTCCCTCCGACCGACCAACTCCACCACTCGTAGGCATAACCGCCGCTTCGCAAATCTCGCCATGCGCGGATTCTCCGCCGGCAACATCCCACATTCCACGCCATCACTATCCCCATTAACGGGCGATCCACTTATTATGCGGGCGTGATGTCAGGAGCGTAACTGCTGGCGAGATTCTCGCGCCTGCTACTGCGTGCTGCCGCCACTATATAAACCCCCATCACAGAGGGGTCAAGTAAGCTTTTTTCACCCGACTAAGACGTTACTCTTCTCGGATCTTGCGCTAACTTGATCTTCGGAGGGTCCTCGGTGGTACCAAACCACCCCGGGACTTCCTTGCAGGTACTCGGCGCAAACTCCTCAAAACCACCAATCTCCTCAAAACCCATTGAGACCCACATGCAACAGGAGATCACCTCCAAGATCCACTGGGAGATCGACGGAAGACAACATCTGACGGAGACCCGAAAAGGACCTCCATCAGTTGGCACCGTCTGTGGGAAATAAACTCCACAAAAAACAAAGTTGGCCTTCCGATCTCAATCCACATGGCAAGCAATCACCCTGAAGATCCAGGTACCAGCCGCCGCCTCCCCCTCACCGGAGGCGCGGATGAACCTCCTCTGGCGACCGTCATCAACTAGACCAACTACAGTCCCCAGTGGAGGCGCTCGTCCGCGTCCAAACGGCTGGGCCGGGGCCCCAGATCGCCGCTCCTCCGCCTCCAAAAGACTCTGCCCTCGTCGGCACGGCTGACCATCGGCAATCAACGTCCCATGGCTACAGATCTCACGGGCCGATACTCTCTGAGGCTCGCTGGGCGCCCTGCAGCTCAACACCAAGATCCGCCGCCAGATTGCCCCGCCTCGAGCCTCCTCATGACCGACACCTCCTCCCACGACGTGGTCGCACAGAAGGGGCTCGCCACGGCGGCTCGAGGGCCATCTCTCCCGGGGATCTGAGGAACCTCATCAATAGGAACCGGGGCCGCGCCGAGACGCAGACCTCCCACAGCAGAGGCCAGGGATCACAAGACGCCGAATCCTCGAGGTACCACGGCCGACTCGACGCCCTCAAGATGAAAATCGAGGGCATATGCCGAGAAAGTCACCACTCGGGCGACAGGGCTAAGTACGCCGTCGACTCACTCACCAAGCCATTTACCGAGGGACTGCTCGCTGTTCATGTCTCCTCGCACAACAAGCCCCCGAAGGTCTCTCTGTTCGACGAGAAAACCGACCCGAAAGACCATTTGGATGCTTTCACCGCGGGGATGAGCTTCCAAGACCATTCCGACGCCGCCCAGTGCAGAGCCTTCCCAGCCACCCTCATCCACTCTGGTCGGGACTAGTTCTGAGGACTCTAGCCTCGCTCAATCTTGACCTTTGACGAGCTCGCTACTCAGTTCCTCGGCCATTTCGTCGGAAACCGTCGGCAGAAGCGCACGGTCGACTGCCTCTTCACAATTAAGAGCGGGGACAAGGAGACGTTCAAAGCTTTCGTCACCCTCTTCAACAACGCCCTCCTCGAGGTCCCCGAACACCGGGACGAGACTGTCATCACGGCACTCAGATCTGGTCTTAGGCACAAGGAGTGGTTGCGCTCCTTTACATTGGCGCAACCTAAGACAATGGCCGAGGTCAAGGCGTGGACCGAGCGCGAGGTCCAGCTCGAGTTCGAGGTGAACGCGAACCTCCCTTGAATAGAACGGTCCGACCAGAAGAAGAGGGCTCGGGAAGAGAGGCCGGAGCGTCAGCAGCCCTATCACCCGAAGTTCCAGGAGTACATCCCGCTCAACGTCTCCCTCGCAGTGTTACTAGAGGAGGCCCAGGGCGAGGGGTTCTTCAAGTTCCCTCCAATCCCGCGTCAGGCCTCGAAGCGAACCCGGGGCCCCTACCGTGCCTTCCACTGGATGCTGGGCTACGCTACGGAGGATTGTAAGCAACTCCGGGACTACATCGAGGAGCTTATCCGATCAGGGCACCTCGCCGCCTACTTGAGAGATAAACGGCAGGCCGACCGCAAGTATGAGCAGCATCCCCCTCCCGCCGAGCTGACCATCGGCCAGATCATGCTCGTTTCGGCTGATGACAAGTCCGGTGCCCAGGGAGCCCCGTACCCGGCGCCGAGCACGGAGACCAACAAGCATTCGGGGAGCTCGGGCCACGCTAATAAGGTCATCTATTAGCATGTACTTTTTTTAAGGGCAATGTAAACTCTTCCTAGAGTCTGTTGTTAATTTAATAAAAGATCAATGGAACATTGCGAAAAAGAAGGAAATGTCTTATTTATTCAAAAAAGGTATTATGGGCTCCTCAGCCATACATACAAAAAGGAAAAGAAAATTACAGCAGCGGGGGAAGGGGGTG
The DNA here is from genome assembly GCA_030015575.1 of Agapanthus africanus. Lineage (NCBI taxonomy): Eukaryota > Viridiplantae > Streptophyta > Magnoliopsida > Asparagales > Amaryllidaceae > Agapanthus > Agapanthus africanus. The sequence continues at coordinate 1,008,602,175 of CM057337.1, read as the reverse complement.
CAGAGAGCATTGCTCATGGTACTCAGTAAAGATCTCCGCCAGCCGAGGCCTCACGAGATCCAGCCTCTGCCCTCGATTCCCCCCGCGCGCGTTGACCTCGAGCCTCAGTTCGTAGCACTCACAGACGAGTGCCACCGAGCAAGCCAGCCAACCCGCGGAGATCAGGCCGAAGCGCCTCAGAGTCTGCAGCTTGCTCACGGCCTCATCGTAGAGCTACTCTGAAAAGGGGTTGTAAAGCCCCGGCGATGCCCTCCAGATGGAGTACATCAACAGCTGCAACAGAGGGGAGCGCCGGGGGAGCAGCTGGCCGAAGTGGTCTTCGATGCTCCCAAAGACCAACTGCACCGTGTCCTTGGTGCAGTTCTGGTCATAGAGGTATACGACTTCAAAGTGCATGATTTCGGGCATGGTAAAGGGGATGTCTTCCATTCTCAATGATCTGTTTGTGAAGAAAGGAATGACCGGCGCTCCCTCAGCTTTATATAGCCTACTGTGCCCCAACGGAACCCAACAGTCGCCCGTTTTCGCCCACAAAGTTGCTGCCACACGACGATCATTGAACCTTCTCTGGCGGGATTGAAACGACGAGACTCTGGCGCTTCACCTCCCCGCACATTCAATGCGCATGCTACGCGCACGTTCGCTGCGACCGTTGATCAGTCGAAAATACTGCACTTTTTAACACGGTAATTTCCCTACCATTTGAACTCATATAGAAGTGTTCGGTATTCATAATTGCACATATTACCAAATCATCTCTGAAATACCAAATTGCATGTGTTAGACTTTTAAACCGGCACTTTGAGGGAAATTAACTGTGTTTCATGGCATCGCATCATCCTTGTATTGCGCAACTTTTATCTGGGGTCTAATGCAGGAAATTCTAGAAGCAGGGCCTAATTGGGAAATGAACTAATAAAAGATACACCAATTTAAAGGCTAAAGATCTGGAGCAAATACAGAAGGCCAAATAAAAATCCATATATCAGAAAGAGGCCCACCAGTCAGCCCAAGAATTACCATGTGAAAATAAATCACCAAGGCCACCAAAGGGCCGCGGATCCGCGGCCCAAGCCCCCTTGGCGCGGCGGATCCGCGGCCAATTGAAGAGATCATGCCATCAAAATTCATCACATGTTAAATTGTAACGGCCAAAGCTTCCAGAAGACCCCAGAAACTCCACGTGGCATCTCTAGAAGGCTCGGCTTAACAACTTCTTGGAGGGAAATTCAAAATTTAAAGCTTAACTAACTTTTTGGAGGGAAATTTAAATCATTTGATAACTAACTTGTGGGGGGAATTCAAATTTCAATTCTAAATCAAGAGGTCTATAAAAAGGAGCTTAGATTAAGGTTTGAATTGGTTCAAGAATCACCACCATCTTCAACCCACAAGTTTAGTGACAAAAGCTTGTGCCAAATTCAATTCCCATCTCCAATTCAAAATCAAGATCAAGATCCCGAGATCAATTTGAGCAAGAGAGCCTTCAACCTTTAGCAAGCGACGCCGGATTTCCAACGGAGCAAGAGATCCACGCCGATCCGCGACTCAAGGAGCCGAGCGAAGCCGAAATCGACGATCTAGTTCCTTCCTTTTGTAAATTCAAGAGAGTTGTAACAAAATTTGTCGATAAATAAAGGTGAATTTTCTATACTCTTGCTTATCTTTTAATTCAAGCATAATGATTAGAATTCAATTTGTGATTGTGTTTGTGATCATGTTGTTTGAGTAATCTCCGCTCGTGTAGGAGTTGTGACGATCTTTAGATGATGATGATTTAGATATTTTTACAATTCTTAAATCCTATAATGTTTGGAAATTCTAGTGAATCAAATGATTAATAACCTAGTTTCGAGATGATGCTTTCTTGATCGTGTTCACATCGAAACTAGGGAACAACTATTAAACATTTGATTAATTAGAAGCTAGAATTTGAATGCGATCCATCGAAAGGACAAAGGATGAGTTGCGGAATCCCTAATTTTCTCGCAAAGATCCTTAAACCTCGATGAATTTGCATCGATCTAGTATCAACTCATTAATGGATAAGAATTAGTAATCTTTAGATCTCATCACATCTATAGATCCGATCCACTCCTACGAGCCATACTTCTAATCTTGATTGTTGGTTGGAAATTATCACACATCTCAATTCTTGCTTTTAATGTCTTTTCTAGATCTAGATTTTTCTTATTTCTTGATCTTTAAATGCAAATCATGAATTGTTTTCTTTTCTATGCCCTAAATTTTCAACTCATCTAATTCGGAAATTGAACGGAACTCACTTTCCCTGTGGACGATCCGCAACTTACTAACGCGCTACATCCGACACCGTTATTGATTGCGGTCAAATATTTTTTGGTTGTGATTTCTTTACCATTTCATACTACACAATCGGAAAATCAATCAAATCAACCGTCCATGTTCCCCATACCTTTAGCGGGATGGTCGGGCAAAACTTCATGAAGAATCGGCCAATCCTCTACCATGCTCGGCTATCCCTGGCCGGTAGCTTCCCTACTCGCAACGCCGGGGATCAAAGCCCTCGCCAAGAGGCAACCACACAGCTTCACTGCCCGGTTATCCTTAGCAGGCCTCCTACGGCCCCTCCAACGCTAAGTATCAAAGTCCTCCTTAGAGGCAGCCGAGCGGCTTCCCTGCTCGGCTATCCCTGGCCGGTAGCTTCCCTACTCGCAATGCCAGGGATCAAAGCCTTCGCCAAGAGGCAACCGCGCAGCTTCACTGTCCTGTTATCCTTAGCAGGCCTCCTACGGCTCCTCCAACGCTAAGGATCAAAGCCCTCCTTAGAGGCAACTCAGCAGCTACCCTGCTCGGCTATCCCTGGCGGGTAGCTTCCTACTTGCTACGCCAGGGATCAAAAAGTCCTCCCAGAGGCAGTCGAGTCCGAACCTCGCTCGGCTATCCTCGGCTGGTAGCTTCCTACCACAACCAACAGGGATCAAAAGCCCTCTCAGAGGCAGTCGAGCCCGACCCTCGCTCGGCTATCCTTCAGGACAAAAGCCCTTGCCAAGAGGCACCGGGCAGTAACCCTACCCGGCCAAGGGTCCTTGGTAGGCTTCTTACAGCCCCTCCCACGCCAAGGACCAAAGTCCTCCTTTGAGGCGGTCGAGCCTGACCGTTGCTCGGCTATCCCCGGCCGGTAGCTTCCTACCACAATCGACAGGGATCAAAGTCCTCGCCAAGAGGCACTGGGCAGTAACCCTGCTCGGTCCCCGTCCTGAAGGATCAAAGCCCTCGCAAGAGGCAACCGAGCGGCTACCCTGCTCGGTCATCTCTGGCTGGTAGCTCCCTACCCATGACGCCAGGGATTAAGGCCCTCGCAAGAGGCATCTGAGCGGCTACCCCGCTCGGTCATCCTAGGCTGGTAGTTGCCTACCCATGACGCCGGAGATCAAAGCCCTCGCCCAGAGGCAACCGCGCAACTTCACTGCACGGCTATCCTTAGTAGGCCTCCTACGGCCCATCCAACACTAAGGATCAAAGTCCTCCTTAGAGGCAGCCGAACTGCTTCCCTGCTCGACTATCCCTGGCCGGTAGCTTCCCTACTCGCAACGCCAGGGATTAAAACCCTCGCCAAGAGGCAACCGCGCAGCTTCACTGCCCGGTTATCCTTAGCAGGCCTCCTACGGCCCCTCCAACGCTAAGGATCAAAGTCCTCCTTAGAGGCAGCTCAGCAGCTACCCTGCTCGGCTATCCCTGGCCGGTAGCTTCCCTACTCGCAACGCCAGGGATCAAAAAGTCCTCCCAGAGGCAGTCGAGCCCGACCCTTGCTCGGCTATCCCCGGTTGGTAGCTTCCTACCACAACCGACAGGGATCAAAGCCCTCCCAAGATCAACCGAGCAGCTTCCCTGCTCGGTCATCCCCAGCAGGCATCCCCCTGCCCATCACATGCAGCGGATCTGAAGCCCCAACAAGAGACATCAGGTCTATCCTAGTCTGAGTGATCCCCCCTCGACTTCGGGGCCATGGAGATGCCTCCTTCTCAGCAGCGCTCGGCACACTTAGCAAGTGATCGGAATCAACTCGACGAACGATCGCTAGACGGATAGCCGAACTGACATGGAAGCCCAACAGTGCAAGCAAGGATATTTTACGAGCATTCTTCACAAACAGAAGATAAAGTGCAAGCCGATGAAACAAAAGTTTTACTACCAAAAGCGAAGTCTTTACAAAGGGTATTTTGGGCTCCCCAGCCTTACAGACTGCCCGGAGGCTTACAAAAATTCCAGAAGCGGCAAAATAAAAGGAGGAGGAAGACGCTGGCTTTAGGCCTCGGGGCCAGGCACGACCTCGGGGTCTTCGATATCTACCACGAGTCGAGCAGGGTCCTCGGCCACCTCCTCGTTAGGAATCTATTCCCCCTGCTCATCGGCGTCCGCGAGGGGGTATTCGGCCCGGAGCTCTTCATCGGCGAACTCCGGCATCCGGACCTTAACGGAGCCCAGGGCCTCGTGCCAAATGCGGGTGGTGGCCAAGGCTAGGTCATTGTAAAAGTCCTTCGACTTCTTGTAGCCCTCCACCGCCTTCTCCGCCGAGAGGTTGGCCCGCTTTGCCGCCTCGAGCGCCGCCCCCAGCTCCTTCCGGAGGGTCCTCACCGTCTTCTTCATGTTGCCGGCGAGCGCCTGAGCGTCCTCAAGCTTGACCTCGGCAGCCACGGTGGCCTCGCAGTGCCGGGCAACCTCCTATTTCTCGGCCTCCACCTCGCCCTCCAGGGCGGCCACCCTCGCCATCACCGCCTCCAGCTCCCACTTGGAGCTCTCTTCCAGCGAGCTAAGCTGGTTTGCGGCCTTCATCGCCGGGGCTATGACCTCGGCCTCCATGTGTAAGGTAAGGGCGACATGCTCGAGGACCTGAAAAATAAGAAAGAGGTCAGGAAGACGAAGGAAGCACCGAATCTCACAAACAACCGAGCACCTACCTGCACGGATTCCTGGGCGATGGACGCCATCTGGGCCCTGAAGGTTCCCCCGGGGACCCTACCCCCTGCCGACTTCTCTATTTCGTGCAGCAGGCTATCCGCGACAGATAGCCCTGAGGGCACCGCGAATCGGAGGCCCCCTCCTCCACCATGATCGGTGAGGGCAGGCCCCGAGGAGACCTCTGGGAACCCCTCTTGAGTGGCTCCGATGGAGAGCCGGTCTCCTCCTCCTAGACCGGGTCCTCCAGAATTCGAGCCCGCTTCCGACCCGGCGCTCTGCTAGGCCCCGGGGCGGGATCCACCCCCGAACGCTCAAGGGGCGTGGCCACCGGAGGCACTGGGACGGAGGCCGAAGGAGCCGGGGCAGGCTTCAAACGGGAAGAACTGGCGCCTCCAGCCTTCGTGACCTTTCTCGGCTGGCGCATGGAGTCTCAGAGCTCGTTCATGTCCATGGGTTCTGCACAAAACCAAATGCAAAGAAGTCAGCGACACATGCAATATAAAAACTAAAAAGCAAGCCTAACTTACCGACGAACTCAATGGAGCTGAGCCCAGCCCAACTCAGGACCTTCTCAGACAGCAGTATGTCAAATCGAGGGACGGGCTCCCACGATGCCACTCTCACCGCGGTGGGATCATTGGACTGGTTCCCCGGCAAGCATTTTTCCCTCGACCACTTGGTGAGCACGGGCCAGTCCTTGCCCTCGGGCGGCGTGACGAAGAAAAACTTCTTCTTCCAGTCGTGAATGGAAGAAGGAAGGACTACAACCCATGTCCCAGTGGCGCCCCTATGTCGCTTTCTAAAAGAGAGGTAGACCCATCTCGGGTCGCCCGCTCGACCCCCAGGATGATTTTTGAAAACGAGGGAAGAATCAAGGATGGAGAGGCTGAAAGGAACTGCCTGTAGCTTCAGGCGGATCAGGAACCCGAGAAGAATCCTCCATGAGTTCGGCACTAACTGGCCAGGGGCTAACCCGAAGAAGTTCAGCGCTTCGACGACCTCGGAAGAGAAGGGCAGGCGCATTCCACCGCAAAAGGCTTCCAAGTACAGGGCGGTCTCCCTACCCCGTACTTGGTATGCCCTCTCTCCCTCCTTGGCCAAGCGAAGCGTATAACGTGAGGGGATGTGGAAGCGAGCCCGAGCATTGGCATGCTCGTCCTTATGCCTCACCCAACACGACGCGCCGAGGGCAGCATCTACCGCCTCCTCCCTGGGGGCTGCCCCCGCCGCACAATCCCGGGGAGAGGATCTGATCCCTGCTCCCCGGGAAGACTCAGGCTCAACTAGAGGGTCCCTAAAACCTACTCCAACGACATCTACAGATTCTATAAAAGAAGACATCTAACCCGGAGAAGAGGGATCCTCAGGAAACGAAAGTAGAAGAAAGAAGACGAGCGCGAGTAACCATGACTTAGAGCGAGGAAATATGAAGGAGTAGAGGCCCTGGAATGGGCCCCACCCCTATTTATCACCTTAGAGCGAGGAAATATGAAGGAGTAGAGGCCCTGGAATGGGCCCCACCCCTATTTATCACCGTAATCGCCCTCATCCAACGGCGCCCTTCATCTCCCGCCAAAGCGCCTCCTAGCGTCCAACGGCTCCGATCGCTCCACTTGTCGTTCCCACACTGGGCCACATCCCATCAGACGCCGCAGATCTGCACACGTCGCGTCGGCCAACCGACGCTTGACACGCGGACCGTCGCTTCAGTGACAGGATGCACGAACCGGCGCACCTTCCTTAAATGCAGAGATCTCGCCCTGATTCACTGGCAGAAAAGACAGCTGACAGCCCAAGGATGCGTCCCGACGAAATCTTAGAAGGGAGCTCACCCCAGACGGCCCGGCAGTCCACTCTTGACCCGACCCGCCAGCTGGTCGGGACAAGAGTGGGGGGCTAATGATGATGCTCTATATTGGCGATCTCCCAGATTAGGACACGTGGCAGATGACGTGTCTCAGAACTCAGAAGAAAAGGCCCACAGGGGCCGACCAGGCCACCATCGTACCCGACCTGCAAGCACAATCTGGCTCACCTCAGAGCCCCCTGCAAATTGGCATCCTCGGCCTCTCAGCTCGCCCCCGAGCTACAACAGGACCAAGATACCTCAGCTCCCCCGCTCGTTCTCGAGCTTTCCCGCCGAGGCCATCTTCCTCGGTCCCTCCGACCGACCAACTCCACCACTCGCAGGCGTAACCGTCGCTCCGTAAATCTCGCCATGCGCGGATTCTCCGCCGGCAACATCCCATGTTCCACGCCATCACGATCCCCATTAACGGGCGATCCGCTATTGTTAGTTATATGTATGCCCAAGAGGCCATTATTGTACATACGATGTATATTGTAGTGGATGCTAGGACATATATAGGGAGGACTTTCTTGCTCGACATGATAGTATGCTATCTGGTTGTACTTTATCTTAACATGTACTCTGATTGTCTCTATGTTACATGTTGATAAAGCCCTTAGGATATGTACTTGACTACTGGGACTATGATGAGATCATACTAGTGGGGCCACGGTAGTCGACGAGTACATCCTATAACTGTTCCTAGTCGAGGGTGTATCGAGACAGGGCATCGATACACTAGAGTAGACTAGCGTATACGCATCTTGACCCATATGATGGGCGATGGATGATCCCATATCCATCGGTGTTTGACATCAAGGATGGTGTACGGGTGCTCAGTGAAGACTGGGTACACTGGACGGACTCGCCGAGAACTCCCAGACGGTATTATACCATACGTCAGATGGCAGTTCTCCGGTGACACTGGTACAGAGTAGTCTGTTGACCCGAGATCGTCATAGAGTCTTGTGTGATTCCCACTGTGCTTTGATTTCCATCATACCACGTCCAAGAGGGCGTGCAAAAAAGTGGCTTTTGGGTACAGCCCCGAATCACATGGAGGCAATGAGCGATAGGAGGGGATTCGTCTCTCCCGGTATAGGGAGTTGATGTTGTGCTGTGTTCGATTAGCTATAACCGGAAATCCCTGGCCAGGGTTGCTGAGATTTACTGGTAAGTGTTATCAGTAGTTTCTCGAACTGTTATAGACCTCATATCGACACGACTTATCGAGCTACTGGGGTCTGACGTTTACCACCCCTAGGCGAGATATGCGACATATCAGACGACGAGACCGGACTGTACGGGAGTGTTACTGTTTGGATTCACAGGAGAATGTACAGGCTTGCTTGTTGATCTTCTGAGCGCTCAATACCTGGGTAGCTGTTACGTTTAGCTGACCGCTTGCAGCTTGTGGGTGTTTGATATGATCATCACCTACTGCCGGCGTATTGACGATTCTTTAGAGTCCTACACAGAGGTTTCTTGGCTCAGGCAAAACGGAGTAGGAGCACATATGTGATATGTGCGGGACCGAGGATATTACGATATGAGATACCGTATTCTATTCTCGCGATATTTGATATCAGCCGCGTCATCGGATCAAGTGTTGATTCGATGAATCGGTACGGATAAATATTAGTCGGTTATATGTGATATAGCCGGATTGTCGGATCAAGTGTTGATTCGATAATTTAATGTATAATAATATATATGATATATTAAATTACATTAACTAATATTTGCTCACTAAAAGATTCTTTTTCTCACTCGGGTAATACATTGATATATATGCGATATATGTTAAATGTATTATTTTATTTTGTTACGATAAATATTATATATGTGATATATAATATTGTAACATGATATGATAACTAATGCAACATGTTTAGTGGAGTTTAAACATGATTAGGGTTTGGATTAGGGTTAAGCTTTCTAGATGATTCTAGAAGGTTTTGGTTTTGTTTTGTGAAAAATATTTTCAAGTGACTCATGCTTTAACCCAACCCAAACCCTAACCCTAGTTAATTCTCTACATGAGTTTGGTTGACCATGGTTGCATTTTTTATCATATTAATTCTTTCTATTCATCACAAAAGGATAATTCCATTATTCATCATCTTCTTCCTTCTTCTTTCTTCATGGAAAAAGCTTACTAGCTTTTTCCAAGTGATGAATAAATGTGAGAAAAAGATAAATAAAGAGAGCAAAAATCCTACTTCATCATCCTCATCTTCCCTTGCCCTTTAGATGAGAGTGTTCACTCAATTTTAGTGAGTGTTAGCTTGTGTTAATGAAACTTCAAGGTAGATCATCTTTGTATCGAAGATCGGAAGCAAGACTGTACCTTTCTCTTCGTGAAGCCTCTCGAGAGTCCAGAGCACGATGATCGCAGCGAAGGGACCTCAACATGGAGCATATGAAGTGAAGGACCGGATCTACAAAGGTTGTAATCCCACTCACTTAGTGTTAAAGTGTTTAGCATGTTGGTTTTCGCCTAATCTCTAGTTTAAAGATCCGTATTCGGGTTGTTCGGCACGGCTAATTTTTTAATCGGGCATGGTTGATGCCTCATAGACCCTTGTGCGAGTGCCCAGCAACCCAACAGTGGTATCAGAGCCAAGCTAGAGGTTTAGGCGAAGTCTAGACGAAGTTTAAAGTCCGATCGAACCCGGAAAACCCGATAAAACCCCTTCTCTGGAAATTTTTCCAAACTGTGATTTTTTCCATATTAAAAATACCTAAAAAATTCAGCAGGGAATTGTAAGAATTACTGTGAAGCACGTGCGCCTGATTCCACCAAAGCACGGCGGAACCGCGGCACAAGCATGGCTTGTGCGGCGGTTCCGCGGCCATTTAGCCACTTCAGCATTTGCAATTTGCACAGTAATTCTTATCTTTTAGTGCTGTATTTTCTGGGAATTTTTAATATTTATTCAACTGTTGAATTTTCTGGGTTGTATTTGGGATTCGATGATTCGATCGGGAACTTTAACTGCGTCTTTGTGTTTGTCCGAATAACTTTTAGAAACTGTTAAAAAGTTCGAACGGATATCAATAACTCACTTTTTCCCCTGTCGGAAAATTTTTCAAAAGTTGGATTTTTTTTCTCGTGTTTAAGAATGTTCTAAGTCGTGCAAGTAACGCGGTGGACCCTCTAGAAGACAACAAACCTTAACTCGATTATGTGACCGTCTTGAACTACCTTTTGAACCTTAGGGTTTGGGGCAGTACGGTGTGCCACATGTGAGGCGTTGGCTTGACCCTTCTACGGCTGGACCATTGGTACTGTGGCATATGATGGATGTTTTTAAACTGATTTCAAGTGTTGAGATATATTGGGGAAATCTTGGGTGTTTGATTATTCGATCGGAAAGTTTAACATTGTCTATTTATCTGGAATGTGATACAATATTTGGAATTCACAGGTAGTTATGAGATAACAAATTTGAATGTTATAAACATAGCAGTTTAGTCTCGATGATCGGTTGCTACGGAATTTTGATGTGATCAAAAGTCCGTCGCAATCACGTAGCGTACGCGGATACTCGCCGGGTAAACTTAATAGACAGCTACGCCCCATAGCCCCAACCAAGTGACTGTAGGAGAACCCCGTCGCCGAAAGCATCTGTTCGGGTGCTCGCGGCAGCGGTGTTCCGCCTTAGTGCACTTCGTCGACGGCATCTGGGGGTACGGCCGTCTACTAAAGTTTGCGACGAGCATTCGATCCGGATGTCGGGAATCTTGTTGAATTCTACGACTTGATATTGAAAAGAGTTTTCGATAAATGAGACTAAAATGCGGGGTTTATAATTGTTAGGCATGCGATGTCTAAGGAATTCATTTGGTTAGGCATGCGATGTCTAAAGAGGTTGCGGATTCCAACTGTTGTAGTTTTACACTTTCTTTTCTGTGACCGTAAGCGTAGTATGTGGTGTATCGCCGGCTTCGTTGCTATACATCAACGACAATCGGGATACGCATACTTGCTTACGTTGATGATATGAGATATTATGTGTTGCTGTGATATGTTATATTGGATCGTCGCGTTTGAATAGCCGGGGGTTTTATGTGAGATGAGAGTTTTTTCTTTTTCATTCATGTAAAATTCATTTGTATGTAATATTCTTTTATTGGGGCACTTCCAGGTTGCGGAAGATGTCATCGTTGTATATTATTTACTTTTCCGCATTAGGTAGACCCAAGGCGGGGAGCACAAGTAACCGGGTTCTAGGGTCCAGTGGGAGACCATCTCGAGGAGTCGAGACCGGGTCTCCTAACCCTAGAATTGGCAGTGTTGCTTGCCGCTCTCGTAGGGGTCTAGGGATGTGGGTTTGGCTATTCATCGCGACCGTGGAATCCGTGTTTTATACAGGCTTGTATTGAAAACAGGGACGTCCTAGTATATCAAATATTTCATATATGTTCTTCTGCTGCAATGTTCTGTGATGAGATCATATTACTGCCTGAGACGAATGTTTATATTTTATATATATGAGATATATGTTATATTGCAGATTTCGTTTCAAAAGAGATGCTTGTGAAGCATAATAAAATGGGACTTCATTAATGAGATTAATGAAATAAAAGAAACCTAAGATGTTGTAGAAACTTGTTTATAAAAACTGGTAGCTCTAGTTCTTGCTTTGCATAGCGGTGTTCCTTGTAGAACATCCAGCACCTTATTCGATAAGGAAAGGACCGAGATCCCTTCACCGGGAGTGACTCCTTTAGCAATAACTGGCAGAAACTAGAAACTCGGTTTGTCTTTTGATTGCTTCTATAGTTCTTGCTTTGCATAGTGATATTTGTGAAATATCCTGCACCTTATTCGATGAGGAAAGGGCCGACGATCCCTTCACCGGGAGTGACCCCTTTAGCAAAACTAGAAGAGCCTCAAAAACACTCCATTTAAAATCACTCGATTTTACAACGATATCAAGTTCATTACGCAATAGCTTTTCTTAAAAACCTGTCGTAGCCCTCCGTCATTTTAGATAAGTTGTATATAGTATTCGTGCTACATTTGTTGGCTTTCGTCAAGGTGTAGTGTGCGGTAGCTATATGCTGCTTATCTGCCGCATACGATGTGATTGGATTAGGGTAGTCGTGCGGCTTTGTTGGCTTTCGTCAAGGGTCGTGCAGGTGGGTTTAATTCAATCAAGAAATGTACGGGTTGAACTTGACTAGCGGGCTATGGTTTGTTGGCTTTCGTCAAGGTCATAGCACGTTAGGGGCAAAATTATCGGGAATTTCAAGGGTTGAAATTTGCAATGAGATTGCATACCTTCTATGAGATAGTTGGATCCCGATACCCGCTGCGAGTAAGAGTTACTCCTGGGAGACTTTTACACATTACAATTAGCCGATCAAGTAGGTGTCTAGAAAGGTGTCAACGGGGTTACGCCTCTGGGAAAACGAGGTTTACATTAATTAGGTTCGTGCGAAAGCACGGGGGACCTCCCTCAAAGTACCGACACTGGCCTGGCTGAAAGATTGGCGAACTTGTAGCGTGTAATTAATCCCGGCTAGTCTTTCCTTTTAGGGTTTGAAGGAAGATTTGACTAAAACAGCGGGAGACATCCAGATTAGATATATTAGATAACCAATCTAATCTTGCAAGAGCATACGCTGAGTGTTTTCTTCTCTCTCTCTCAAGGTAGCGACTATATCACACCTTAATCAAGATAATAATACGGATATATTTGACCGAACCCGCTTGTTATACTGAGCCGGGGAACGTTGGTCCCGCTCCAACTTATAATTGTTATAAGACAGAGCAGGAAATTGGGGATTACCAGAATTCCCGTGCCGCCCAAACGAAGAAAGTGCATATTGATGCATCTTCTTCGGGAGTGTTCATTATAGAGAACTGTTTCTCAGTATCCTTTACGTCCTGGGTATGTGATACCGGATCAGGATCCCGCATATGTAATCTGTTACATGGGCTACAGAAAGGTAGAGAACTGAGAACGGGTGATAAGTTTCATGAGACAGAAAACGGTGCAAGTGTTGCAGCCAAGTCTGTTGGTCACTGTCACCCTGTATTACCAGAATACATTGATTCTGAACAATTGTTATTAGATACCGAACCTGATATACAAAATCATATCAGTCTCTTTATTAGTAAAGAAAGGATATAATTTTGTATTGTTGGATAATGTTTTGAACATTTCCTATATCAAGAGTTGATCGGTTCAGGCACGTTATCTAAAAGCATAGACGTTCTAAATCAAACTACAGTTCTTAGTATACAGAACACACACAAGAGGAAGAGTTCAGAAATGAATGAATCCTTCTTGAGGCATTGTAGACTAGGTCATATCAATGCGACCCGGCTAGCTAAGTTACATTTAGATGCATATTTAAATCTGTTTGAATTTACATCTTGTGAAACTTGCCGGTCATGTCACAAAGATAAGATGACCACAGCTCTGTTTATTGGAAACAGAGAAAGAGTTAGTGAACTCTTGGGATTGATACATGCTGATGTATGAAGGTCCCCTGTCTACACATGCCAAGACCGGTTCTTTTTACTTCATTACGTTCTCTGATAATCTCTCAAGATTCAGACATGTGTTCCTGTTGAATCATAAGTCCGAAACTTTTGAGATATTCACAGAATATAAGTTAGAAGTAGAGAACCAAAATACAGGTATAAGTATTATGTCCTTTGATGAGATCAAAGAGGAGAATACTTGAGCACGGAATTCCTGGACTATTCTAAAGGAGAATGAGATTATCTCTCAGCATTACTCCTCCGTATACACCACAGCACGTCGGTGTATCGGGGCGGAGCATTAGCACCCTATTTGATATGGTGTGCTCTATGATGAGTACTACTGAGTTTCCTATTTCTTTTGGGGAGTTATGCACTTGAGAAGCTGCATACCTATTGAATAGGGTTCAAATCAAATCAGTTGCCTGCCACTTCATATTTGATATGGAAAGGGAAGAGCCCATATCTTAAGCTTGTTAAGATTTGGGGTTGCCCGGCCTATGTCTAAAAGCAAAATCCGGACAAGCTCGAGGCAAGGTCTGTTATGTAGAACTGGAAATGTTCCAGCTATACAAACTACAGCTGATAATTTGGTAGAACCAAAGGATTCAATAGTTTCCAACGAATCTCAGCCTCTCCGCCGATCTAGTAGGGTTCCTCACCCACCTGAGAGATACTCCGGTTTCTCTATGACAGTGGGAGCGAGGATTACATCATGAGATGATAACCCAACTAGTTTTGAGCTGGCCATTAGGAGTGAGACTCTGTAAGAATGGCCGGATGCTTATCGATCTGAGATGGAATCTTTATACACCAACAAAGTATGGACTTTGGTTGCTTTATCTGAAGGGTTAAATCTCCATCAGGAGCGAGTATATCTTGAGAAGATTACTTGGTTTACATGGAAAAGTTGAGACTTTCAAAGTTATACTTAAGTCCATCCAGATCCTACTTGCCACGGCTACATACCATGACTACGACATCTGGTGGTTGGGTGTCATGACTGCTTTTCTAAATGATGTTTTAGAAAAGAGCGTCTATAAGTACACAGCCAGAGGGCTTCGTAGACAGTGGGAGCAGCGGAAACGTGTGCAAGATGTTTTATATGATAAAACAGGCATCGCGGAGTTAGAACATCTGTTTTGATGTGGTAGTCAAAGAGTTTGACTTCATCAAAATGGTAGATGAACCTTGTATATACAAAAAGGTAGTAGGGAGTATGGTGGTGATCCTCGTAGAGTACGTGGATGACATACTCTTGATAGGGAAGGAGTTTCCTATGCTACGCTCGGTCAATCTCCACTTATCACAAGGATTCTCCATATAGGATCAAAGTGATACCTCCTACATCCGGGGTTTTGGATCTATGAGATAGATCTAATTGGATGTTAGGATACTCACTAGTTGTAGTGAGTTGGTATCAATCAATCCTGAGGAGAATCACTGGAAAGGTTCCAGAGTGATAAGGACGACTGAATGTCAGTCGCAGGCATTGTCTACACCCTCAGTGGAGGGACGGTATGTTGGAAGAGTTCCAAACTAGATACCGTGACATACTAGACGATTAAAGGCAAGATACATCGTTACCAAGGATGCTACCAAAGAGGCAGTCTGGATATATATAAGTTCATGAGATGAACTTCGTTCCTACCATTGCGTGACAATGGAGTTGTGGCTTTAGCCAAGGAACTACCGTCCCATCAGAAATCCAGATATAATTCTTAGGCAGTATCACCTGATCATGGAGATGGTTGATCTCCAGGGAGATCGAGGTTAGGAGAGCAAACACAGAGGACGACAGCGCGGATCCATTCACAAAGGCCTTTTTCCCAGTAGAGACTTTTATGGGATGGTTGAGTATGAGATACTTCAACCGCAGCTAATTGTTGGGTATGCGATACCATAACAGATGGCCCTAGTGCAAGTGGGAGATTGTTAGTTATATGTATGCCCTAGAGGCCATTACTGTACATACGATGTATATTGTAGTGGATGCTAGGATATATATAGGGAGGACTTTCTTGCTCGACATGATAGTATGCTATCTGGTTGTACTTTATCTTAACATGTACTCTGATTGTCTCTATGTTACATGTTGATAAAGCCCTTAGGATATGTACTCGACTACTGGGACTATGATGAGATCATACTAGTGGGGCCAAGGTAGTCGACGAGTACATCCTATAACTGTTCCTAGTCGAGGGTGTATCGAGACAGGGCATCGATGCACCAGAGTAGACTAGCGTATACGCATCTTGACCCATATGATGGGCGATGGATGATCCCATATCCATCGGTGTTTGACATCAAGGATGGTGTACGGGTGCTCAGTGGAGACTAGGTACACTGGACGGACTCGCCGAGAACTCCCAGATGGTATTATACCATACGTCAGATGGCAGTTCTCCGGTGACACTGGTACAGAGTAGTCTGTTGACCTGAGATCGTCATAGAGTCTTGTGTGATTCCCACTGTGCTTTGATTTCCATCATACCACGTCCAAGAGGGCGTGCAAAAAGGTGGCTTTTGGGTACAGTCCCGAATCACATGGAGGCAATGAGCGATAGGAGGGGATTCGTCTCTCCCGGTATAGGGAGTTGATGTTGTGCTGTGTTCGATTAGCTATAACCGGAAATCCCTGGCCAGGGTTGCTGAGATTTACTGGTAAGTGTTATCAGTAGTTTCTCGAACTGTTATAGACCTCATATCGACACGACTTATCGAGCTACTGGGGTCTGACGTTTACCACCCCTAGACGAGATATGTGACATATCAGACGACGAGACCGGACTGTACGGAAGTGTTACTGTTTGGATTCACAGGAGAATGTACAGGCTTGCTTGTTGATCTTCTGAGCGCTCAATACCTGGGTAGCTGTTACGTTTAGCTGACCGCTTGCAGCTTGTGGGTGTTTGATACGATCATCACCTACTGCCGGCGTATTGACGATTCTTTAGAGTCCTACACAGAGGTTTCTTGGCTCAGGCAAAACGGAGTAGAAGCACATATGTGATATGTGCGGGATCGAGGATATTACGATATGAGATACCGTATTCTATTCTCGCAATATTTGATATCAGCCGCGTCATCGGATCAAGTGTTGATTCGATGAATCGGTACGGATAAATATTAGTCGGTTATATGCGATATAGCCGGATTGTCGGATCAAGTGTTGATTCGATAATTTAATGTATAATAATATATATGATATATTAAATTACATTAACTAATATTTGCTCACTAAAAGATTCTTTTTCTCACTCGGGTAATACATTGATATATATGCGATATATGTTAAATGTATTATTTTATTTTGTTACGATAAATATTATATATGTGATATATAATATTGTAACATGATATGATAACTAATGCAACATATTTAGTGGAGTTTAAACATGATTAGGGTTTGGATTAGGGTTAAGCTTTCTAGATGATTCTAGAAGGTTTTGGTTTTGTTTTGTGAAAAATATTTTCAAGTGACTCATGCTTTAACCCAACCCAAACCCTAACCCTAGTTAATTCTCTACATGAGTTTGGTTGACCATGGTTGCATTTTTTATCATATTAATTCTTTCTATTCATCACAAAAGGATAATTCCATTATTCATCATCTTCTTCCTTCTTCTTTCTTCATGGAAAAAGCTTACTAGCTTTTTCCAAGTGATGAATAAATGTGAGAAAAAGATAAATAAAGAGAGCAAAAATCCTACTTCATCATCCTCATCTTCCCTTGCCCTTTAGATGAGAGTGTTCACTCAATTTTAGTGAGTGTTAGCTTGTGTTAATGAAACTTCAAGGTAGATCATCTTTGTATCGAAGATCGGAAGCAAGACTGCACATTTCTCTTCGTGAAGCCTCTCGAGAGTCCAGAGCACGATGATCGCAGCGAAGGGACCTCAACACGGAGCATATGAAGTGAAGGACCGGATCTACAAAGGTTGTAATCTCTCTCACTTAGTGTTAAAGTGTTTAGCATGTTGGTTTTCGCCTAATCTCTAGTTTAAAGATCCGTATTCGGGTTGTTCGGCACGGCTAATTTTTTAATCGGGCATGGTTGATGCCTCGTAGACCCTTGTGCGCATGCCTAGCAACCCAACAGCTATTACGCGGGCGTGACGTCGGGAGCGTAACTGCCGGCGAGATTCTCGCGTCTGCTACTGCGTGCTGCCGCAACTATATAAAATCCCATCACAGAGGGGTCAAGTAAGCTTTTTTCACCCCACTTAGCCGTTACTCTGCTCGGATCTCGCGCTAACTTGATCGTCGGAGGGTACTCTGCGCAAATTCCTCAAAACCACCAATCTCCTCAAAACCCATTGAGATCCACACACAACAGGAGATCACCTCCAAGATCCACCGGAAGATCGACGGAAGACAACATCTGACGGAGGCCCGAAAAGGACCTCCATCATCTGGGTTACATGAACACTATAATAGGTTAGTGATGGAATTTGAGGAAGGTCTTTAAATGGAAAAAGGATAATTGTGTTGGATTCACCTGGTAATCCCCTTGCCATTGTGCAATGTATAAATTGAAACAATAAGAAACAACTGTTTCAATGTCTTTCTCCATTATCAGTGTGCAAAATGTGAGGCTCATAGCTCAATCCTAGACTCGACAAATTTCAAGGTAAGATTTCTTGATATACATAAGATCCTTTATATCTTAACGATAAAAGGTAGCGATCATTCTGACCCCAAATATTCAATGCTAAACGACCATCAGATCTCCCCTTTTATTTGTTTCAAGAAAGGAAAGCATTGTTGGATTGCCTATAATCTCTCACCCACCTCTACTTCTCTCTCTACTTCTCTCTTATCAGGTCAGAAAATTTTCGAGGGCTACTCGCTAGCGAATGTATGGAAAGTGTTTGTAGATGTCCATTTTTATAGCGTTCGCAAGTGAGGGAACCTGATGTCATGGCCTCCTTTTTAAGCCCATGTTGGTTAATAAGAGCAGGGAGGGAAATCAATTAGCAATGGGAATAAAATGCTGAAAGTTCATGGTCTTTATTTGTAATCAGTAAAGACCGTTGTATTTATACATGAAAAAAGAAATCATGAAAATCCATGCCATCGAATACAACCGAGTCTAGTTTTTTGTTTCATATTTATCAATCACAAAAACCAAATAGAAATGTGGTAGATCGCTATTGATAAACTTTCATACTTTAAAATCTATGTACTGGGACAGCAATAAGAAAAGATATTTTTTGCTAAAACTTAGGAAATTTGGTGCAGGTTTCTGAAATGAACTAAAGTTGGTGATGGTGAAACCAACTCTGTTTAAATATTGATAAGGCCAGCATAGGAGCATAGTATAATTCAAATATATTGTGGTCTTTGTAGATTCAATGGCTGATTTGCAACATGCATCAGTCCATAACTTGAAATAAACCAAGTAAAAAGTATTCAGTAGCTTTTCTAGAAATAACCCAAGTTAAAAAATTCTAGATACTACAACATGGCAATCAAATCATAAACTAAATAGATAGATCCTACTAACCCTAAAATTGGCCTTGAGGGTTTTAGCAATGCGCAATGGGGTGTTCGCGCTAATAAATCACCGGTGGAGGTATGAGAGTTGTATGGGATATATTACAGGGATGTTTTTTGCAATTAACCGCAAATTTAATCCAAACATTTGAAAGTTAAAAACTTATAGGCTACACAAACATCATGAGAAATGGTAACTAGAAAATGTAGAAAACACAACATGACTCTGGATCGAAAACTACAAGGCACATAAATAAAATGTTATTATAAGTTTATAACTAAAATTTCTCATTAATCCCATCAAATTAACCCTGAGCTTAGCCTTGAGTTACATTAAAAGGTTCATAATTTTAAGGATAAATTACATTAAATCTATGAATGTTTTTCCAGTTAGATGCCTTAAGGTTTTTCTATTAAAGCAAACTTATTTTTGTATTAAGGAGAAAAACTCCTTAATTATCATGATTGTCTGTATCATCTCATTAATTTATCCAATAATTTAGTTCCATAACTTTGGAAAAAACTACCCACTAACATAATGCAGTTGCGAGTTTTTATTCAAATCAAAACCAATTCTCTACTATTAATTCTCAAACACATATGGGCAACATAATTTTTTTTATCTTTTTCTTTTTACAAAATAATGCAAATAAAAGAGAAAAATCTCATATGAAACCCTAGGCTTTACATTTATTTACAATTATACCCTTATGATAACCGACAAAAGATCAATATAATTCAAAGTGGACCCGGCATTCTTTCCCACAAGTGATTAAAAAGCGGCAAAAAAAATTCGTGCGGGCCCGGCCGCATAGGCGTCACCTAGACGCCTAGATGGCTGCTCAGGCCGTATTGACATCAATTTAGGTGTATTTTGAGTTAATTTTGTTATTTTCTTTAAATTATTTGTTAAATATTGATTCTAATTTCGTTATTAACTACTTTGGTTTCTTTAGAAGCGGCCTAAATAAACATTCTCAAAAATGTTAAACAATTAAATGCAAGCTGGTAATGAAGTAAACCCTGCCAATATTTCAAAGATCCAAAAAAGTTTAATTAAATAATTAATTAATCATCTTAAGCTAAATCTCTCCAATTTTAAGTCCTAAAGCGAAAAAAGAAAAGGAAAAAAAAACTCATTGTCGTCAAAGGCTTGAAAGAGCAGTCGAAACTCGAAGGCGATGTTAGCGTGGTTGAAGCTTGAAGTTGAAGGTGAGTTCAAAGTTGAAAATCGAAAACAAAGACAAGATTGAAGTTTGAAATGAAGATCGAAGTGGGGATCTTGGTTCAATTTCGATCTAGAGGACTTCGAAGCCAACAACCATCGCTAGCAGTTATGGCCTTCGAAATTCGAGACGGCTCTTGAAATCTGCGAAGGAAGGTCCTTATGGTGGCCTTTGGTATTTAATGATGGTAAAACAACGCCGATTTATTATATATTACACTCCAATTAACAAATAAAGAGAGTATACCCATAAAAATACAAAAATACAAACGTAAGCATAATTCCCAACTAAGCGGTCCAATACAGTGCGGTGCAGCTCTTCTACGCGTCTAGATGGCCGCCCTTTAAAACACGGTTTCCCATAAAGAATGCTTGCTATCTTTCCTACAAAGGCTTTTGCCAAAGCTTTCCAAGAAATGTTGCGGGTGAGAGGTGGGTAAGAATTTTAATGAGGGTTGTCCAATTTCTTTTTTAATGCCCAATAACTACTACTACTACTACTACTTAGTTGATACATTGTCTTAACAGGATTAATTCATAAGCTTTATTTGTATATACCATGTAATATTGCTCATGTATCCTGACTTAATTTCTATATAACTACACGCGCACACACTATCTATTAGTTTACATCAATTATTTTCCTTTATATTATAATATAAAATAAAGAGGCATGAAAATTGAATGGAATGTAAATGGATTGGATTTGGAGAGGATATAATTGTTACCATATCCGTAACCAGTAGTCGTAGGAGGGTTTGAATACGGATACAAATAGTTATCAGAAATGAAAATAACTACGAATACGGATATAAGATGAATATTGAGAAGAGATATACCCGATAAAGTAAAACGTTACTAATTTTATATCGGATATAGGTACGGAACAGATATAGGTGTTACCATATCCGTATCTGGTTGTTAGCGGTTGCAAATACGACTACAAATAGTCATTAGAAATGAAACATCGCTATCCATATTTGATAAAAATAAGATATTGATACAAAGTTGGCTCAAGTATTTTGAATCCGTTTACATCCCTAAAGATTGAACATGATGTTGGCGTATGGTAAGTTCTCTCCTATGGAAATGAGATTTCGTGTACCTTCAAATACTAGGAAATGAACCATACATGTGTTTTGTAGTAATTATTTAAATACATGTATTTTAATAATATACATGTGCATAACACGTGCAAAAATACTAGTTATCACATAGCTTGACCTAAAATTTTCACTCACTTTTGAGCGAAAACTACCCATTAGGCACCTTTAACTCCAACACATTTGAAAAGAGCTTGTTAAAAGAAAGGCTAAAACGCAGGAAAGCCCCTCATTCCTCTTCCCTTACTTTTCCCTCAAAAGCATGATGCCCCCTTAACTTGGAACACATGCACTTTAGCCCACAAATTTAACACCATTGGTGTTATTTTTATATTTATGTTTACAAAATGCCCTTCGAGCCATTCTTCTCCAAATCCTTCCGCTCTTTCTTCTCTAAAATTATTTTCCCTCGGAACTTCTTTTACTCCTTTTCCAAAATCTCATATTCAATACACCACATGCCTTCTCTCTTCTCCAAAGAGTGCGCATAGATTCAAGAGAGCATGGAATTGGAAAAGATGAAGATGAAGAGAAGAGAACGATTGGGTTGGTTAACTAAATTTACTGGCGAAGTATTTTTGGTATAAAAAAGTCTTATGGATAAAAATATTAACATTGTTGGGGGTTTTAGGGTAAAGTGTTAGCATTTCAAGCTTAGGTTGGTTTGTTGCTTTTGGGGCAAAAACAATTAGGGCCATTTGGTTGGATATAGTTTGAGCACCATGCAGTTTCAACTACACAGAATTACAAAACAAATGTTTGGTTGCTGGTAGTTACAATAATTTGAACTAAAAAGACATGTAGTTACAACTACGCTCAAACTGAACACTTTTGAGCTCTCCTTGTATGTAGGGGGAGCCCATCCAAGGGCTTGCGCCATGCAAGCCTTGCATAGTAGTTCTTCTCCTTTTACGAAAAAACTACTCTTGAAGGGCTTGCATGGTGCAAGCCCTTCTAGAGCCCTTGGATGGGCTCTTCTTGTATGTGGGGGGAGCTCATCCAAGGGCTATGCAAGCCCTTGTATAATAGTTCTTCTTCACTTTTACAACCATATGTGTTGGAATACAAAAAAACAAAGGAAAAGATCATTTTTGTGTTGAAGCTACATTCAACCAAAAGCATATTTTGTAAAACATGTACTTCAAACTACATTCCACCTAAACAAAGAAATAGTATTACAACAATTGTAGTTGGATCTACATGTATTTGTGAATACAATGATTTTCTAACTACAAGCAACCAAACATACAGTTAGCTGAAACCACTTACAGTTAGCGTAGTAAAGTGTAATTTAGCCTTATTTTAGACCACATCCCAAAACATGGGAATAAGAAAGTAATAAAAGAAGTTAGAACTTACAATATGAACATCAATCTTAACCTAAATAGATCGATTTCTTAAGCAATGCCCATTTCTCCTTTCATCAACCTGGTGGAAATTCACGCATCAGAAGCCCTAGCTCGCAGCTATAATTAAACCCAAGAAAGATGCAATCTTTATCATCCAGAACTCAAGAATTCATTTATAAATACAAATAGCTACACATTTAGTTGCAAACTTTATTTTGCTCTGAAATATAGATAACTTTCTGCAATAAGTTGAAATTTAGAACTTACATGGATCATAACCCGGGCGCTTCACCTGTTTTATGATGTTAGCGTTCTGCATTGCCATATCAATGAATCAGTATATCAAGTACAAAAATATATATATAAAAAATCCCATGGTTTATAAAAAAGCATGACATACACTATAAATGTTAACAAAAAATGGGTAAGGATCCTGTAGAATTCCCATTTAACATTTTTAAATTGTCGCTGGTTATCCACCTCTATGCTGTGATACACAGGATGATACACAGGTAAGAATATCACACTGTATTCACATGGCAGAGCACACAAAGCCCGACAATATCACACTATGAAGGACTAATTCTCAATCTAGGCCACCATGACACCAAATGCAATGTGGGCCCACCCATGGATTGGCCATACAAAATGAGATTTATTTGACTAACTCCTCTATTTGGATTGCACTCATTGGTATGCTGCTTCGACGCGTCCGCATAAGTCTTTGATTCGCTTAGCTATGTGACAAAAATTGGAAATATGTATGTTAGACTAAGGAATGTCAAAGGTAATTGCGTTAAACGCCCTTTACGTACATCTCATCTGGTATTTATCATCACTCGATTGGTATTTATCAATGCAACCAAAGCTGAGGTTATATATATAATAAATGAAATATTTTATTCATAATTGTTTGCACACATCCCAAAGTTAATCTAATGGTGAAAAAATGGGTCCGATAGAATATATATATAGAGAGAGAGAGAGAGATGGAGGAAAGAGGCCATATGAGGGGATTTCCTCCTATGGCGTGGAAAAAATACAACCTCCACCATATTTTCCTACGATCGGCACCCATCATCATCATCGTTATCATCTAAGATGTGCGTACACCAAATTTCATGTGATTCCACAACCTTTTCACCGTTGATTTAGTAGATTCAAAATTAACGGTTTACCGACAATAGAACTTTTTACATTGCTAAATCAATGGTGAAAAAGTTGTGGAATCACATGAAATTTGGTATACGCACATCTTAGAGGATAACGATGATGATGATGGGTGCCGATCGTCGGAAAAAATGGTGGAGGTTGTATTTTTTTCACGCCATAGGAGGAAATCCCCTCCTATGGCCTCTTTTCTCCATTATATATATATATATATATATATATGAGAATAATGGAGGAAAGATGCCATAGGAGGGAATTTCCTCCTATGGCGTCGAAAAAATACCCCCTCCATGGTTTTTTCCGACGATCGGCACCCAACATCTTCATTGTCATCATCTAAGATGTGGGTATACCAAATTTCAAGTGATTCTACAACTTTTTCACCGTTGATTTAGCAATGTAAAAAGTTCTATTGTCGGCAAACCGTTAATTTTGAACCCACTAAATCAACGGTGAAAAAGTTGTAAAATCACATGAAATTTGGTGTACCCACATCTTAGATGATGACGATGAAGATGGTGGGTGCCGATCGTCGGAAAAAATTAGGGAGGGGGTATTTTTTCGACGCCATAGGAGAGAATCCCCTCCTATGGCCTCTTCCCTCCATTAATCTCTCTCTCTCTCTCTCTCTCTCTATATATATATATATATATATATATATATATATACAACCAAGTATAAAAAATGAAACCAGGTATAAAAACAGTAAAAGAACCTACCTTGCCACTAAAAAGCCCCGTGACCAGACTAGTATGAAAACCTTTATAATCTGAAAGGAGAATGAAATCAAAGTTATTATTTCTATAACTCATCATTTTCAACCCTGCAACAATATATAGGGAAAATTCTAATAGAAGTGATGGAGGAGTGAATCTCCTTCAGATATTGCCTTCCGTTGATCTGCTGATGGAGGCGATGGATGGCTGAGATTGGATCTGAAGGCTGTCGATCCTGAAGCGTGTGGATCTCAATAGGTTTGAGGTTATGGTTGCCGAACTACCTGCAAGAAAGTCCCGGGATGGTTGTACCACCGAGGACCCTCCGACGATCAAGTTAGAAAGGAAATCCGAGCAGAGTAACGGCTTAGTGGAGTAAAAATGGTTTACTTGAACTGTCTGAAGAAGGGGTTTATATAGCGGTGGCAGCAGGAAAGACAGACGTGAGAATCACACCGGCCGTTACGCTCCCGACGTCACGCCCACGTAATAAGCGGGACCTCTCATTAATGGCGAGACAGGCTCGTTAATGGGGGATTGTGGTGGCGTGGAATGTAGGATGTGGCCGGTGGAGATCTCGCGCATGGCGAGATTCGTGGGATGGCTGTTACGCCTGCAAGCGGTGCTGTTGGTCGGTCGATGAGACCGAGGAAGATAAGCTCGGCGGGAGAGCTCGCGGAGGAGCGGGAGAGCCGAGATATCTTGGTTCTGCTCGAGCCCGGAGGCGAGCTGAGAGGGCCGAGGTAGCTCGGGCCTGTGATAGCTCGGAGACGAGCTGTGGGGCCGAGGAGGCCAATTGTGCTGGGGGCTCAGAGGTGAGCCAACGTTTGCTTGTAGGACGGGCACAGGAGTGGTCTGGTCGGCCACTGTAGGTCCTTTCTTGTGAGCCCTGAGACACTTCATCTGCCACGTGTGCCGATCTGGGAAACTACCGATATCGAGCATCATCATTAGCCCCCCACTCTCGTCCCGACCAGCCGACGGGTCGAGTCGAGAGTGGTTTGCCGGGTCACCCGAGGTGAGCTTCTTTTCGAAAATATAGTCGGGCGTGTCCCTGGGCGATTGGTTGTTTTTCCGGGTGATGTCAGCGGATCAGGGTGAGATCTCTGCATTAAAGAAGGTGCGTCAGATCGTGTGCCCTTTTGCTGAAGTGACAGGCCACGTGGTGGGTGTCGGTTGGCTGATGTGACGTACCGCAGGTTTCTGGCGTCCGATGGGATGCTGCCAATGCGCTTGCGGCAGGTGGAGTGATCGTGGCCGTCGAGTGTACTGAATTATTTTGGTGGGAGTTGACCGTCGCCGCTGGATGAGGACGCCGGCGGTATAAATCCAGGGGAGGCCTGATTCGGGGTCTCTCTCTCTTCAAACTTTCCTCGTTCTGAGTCTTGTTAGCTCGGCGCTTTCCCCTTTAAGTCGGATCTCAGCGTTTTCTCTTCTCGAGGATTTCCTCCCATCAGGTTAGATGTCTTGTTTTGAGGAGTTTGTATATGTCGTAAGGGTAGATACTAGGGATTCTTTCCCTGGGTTGGAGCCCCTTCAGGAAGATGGGGTCAGATCCTCTTCCCGGGGTCACGCGTCTGGGGCGGTTCCTGGAGCGGTGGCGGCGGACGCCCCTGGTGCGCCGTCCTCAGTAAGATATGAGGACGAGCTTGTCACCGCTCGGGCTCGTTTCCATATTCCCTCCGGCTACATGCTAGATTGGCCGAGGAAGGAGAGAGAGCAGATCAGGTGAGAGGTAGAGAGATCGCCTTGTACCTGGAAGACCTTTGGGCCGGAATGCGCCTGTCTTTCTCTCCCGAGCTTGTAGTTGCGTTAAATTACTTTGGGTTGGCCTCGGGCCAGCTAGTGCTGAACTCCTGGAGGATTCTCCTTAGGTTCCTGGTCCGGTTGAAATTGCAGACGATCTCCTTTAGTCTGTCCATCCTTGCCTCCTCCCTTATTTACAAAAGTCATCCCGGAACACGCACGGGCGACCCGAAATGGGTTTACCTCTCTTTTATGAAGCAGCGGGGAAGTGTAGCCAGGTCAGGAGTTGTCGTCCTGCCTTCTTCCATCCATAATTGGAAGAAGAAGTTTTTCTTCGTCGGGCCGCCAGAGGGTGAGGACTGGCCCGTACCCGTCCAGTGGTCTAGGGATAGCAGCTGGCAGGGAAATCCGTCCAATGACCCCGACGCGGCGAGAGTGGCGGCGTGGGAGACTATTCCTCGGGCTGATGTGCTGCTTTCTGAGCGGGCCCTCGGTTGGACCGGGCTCAGCCCCGCCCAGTTCGTCGGTAAATTAGGAGCTTGTATTTGTTTTTACTTTGTGTCGCTGACTCCATCATAACTTGTCTTGTGTAGAAACCATGGACGCGGGCCTCCTCCGAGCAGCCATACGCAAGCCGAAGAAGGGGTCGAAGGCTGGAGGGGCCAGCTCTTCCCGTCAGACGCCGGTCCCAGCTTTCCCAGCGGTCGTCCCGCCCCAGCGCTCGAGTGCGGATCGCACCCCGGGGCCCAGCCAGGTGCCGAGCAGAAAAAGGGCTCGAGGAGAGGACGCCCAAGCTTCGGAGGTGGAAACGAGCTCTCCGTCGTCGTCTCTCAAGAGGTTCCCCCGAGTAGTTTCGCGGACCCCGGCCACTCCGATCTTGGTGGACGAGGGGGAGCTCCGCTTTGAGGTGCCCTCGGGGCTTTCCATCGCTGACAGCTTGCTGCACGACATGGAGAGGTCAGCCGGGGGCCGGGTCGCTGGGGGACGCTGAAGGCACAAATGGCGTTCATCGCCCAAAAGTCCCTGCAGGTTAGCGCTCATATATCGTCTCATTGCTTAGGAGATTTGGTGCCCCTTTTTCTTTCTAACCCCCTCCGATTTCTTCAGTTCCTCCAGCACGTCGCTATCGTCGCCCGGATGGAGGAGGAGGAGATAGCCCCGGCGATGCGAGCCGCGGACGAGCTTTCCTCACTAGGGGAGAGCTCGAAGCGGGAGCTGGAGGCGGCGATGGCAAGGGTCGCTGCCCTCGAGGACGAGGTGGCTGCCGGAAGGCAGGAAGCGGCGGCGGCGAAGCAGGAGGCGGCGGCGGCGAAGCAGGAGGTGGCGGCCTCGAAGCAAAAGGTGACCAGGTTCCGTGGGGCCGCCCAGGTCGCCGAGACCAAGATTCAGGGCTCCGAGGTACTCGTCGGCACCATGAAGAAGTCAGTGAGCACCCTCCGAAAGGAGTTGGGGGCTGCGGTAGAGGCAGCGAAGAGAGCCGACCTCAGGGTGGCGGAGGCGGTGGAGAACTCTTAGAAGTCGGAGCAGTTCTATACCGTCCTAGCCTCGGCCACCACCCTCATCTGGCACGAGGCTCTTGACGCTGTCAAGGCCCGGGTACCGGAGTTTGCTGATGAAGAGCTCCGAGTAGAATATCCCCGCGGGGATGACGAGCAGGGGGATGCCCCAGGGAGCACTGCCGGGGAAAGGACTCTCGGCAAGGGCGACGCCGAGGCTCCAGTGACGGACGCATCCCCAGTCGTGGTGGACGTCGAGCTCATCGGTATCGCGCCCGGCCCTGAGGCCTGAAGCCCCTCGTCTTCTCTGTCTTTTCTTTTGTTTCCTCGGGTATTTTGTAGGCCTTCGGGTATTTTTGTAAGGCTGGGGAGCCTACAGTAGCTTGTAGAAGCTTTGACTTTTTGAATAAAGATTTTTGTTTTTGTAGTAGTGTTTGTGCTTGTATTTCCTTTTGTTGGTAGATACTTGTATTTGCACAGACTGCCTTCATTTTATGCCGGTTCTTTGTCTAGCGATCACACATCGAGTTGAATCTGTTCGATTGCTGAGTGTGCAAAGACCGGTGCGAAGACAGTATCTCCATGGCCCCGAAGTCGAGGTGGAGATTGTTTAGACGTTGAACCGGATTCCTCTTATTGAGTTCATGTTCCTTAGTTGTTGGAAGGGCCGTGAGTGGCCTACTAAAGATGGGGACGAGCAGGATAGCTGCTCGGTGCCTCTTGACGAGGGCTTTGATCCTTAGGACGGGAGGGGCCATAAGTGGCCTACTAAGGATGGTGCCGAGCAGGGTAGCTGCTCGGTGCCTCTTGGCGAGGGCTTTGATTCCTGGTTTGTTGGGGTAAAGAGCTACCAACCAGGGATAACCGAGCAAGGGCGGGCCCGGTTGCCTCTTTATGAGTCCTTTGATCCTCAATCTTTGGAGGGACCGTAATTGGCCAGATAAGGATGGGGCCGAGCAGGTTAGCTGCTCGGTGCCTCTTGGTGAGGGCTTTGATCCTTAGTGCGGGAGGGACCGTGAGTGGCCTACTAAGGATGGTGCCGAGCAGGGTAGCTGCTCGGTGCCTCTTGGCGAGGGCTTTGATCCCTGGTTTGTTGGGGTAGGGAGTTACCAGCCAGGGATAACCGAGCAAGGGCGGGCCCGGTTGCCTCTTGCGAGGGCTTTGATCCTTAAGGACGGGCCGAGCAGGGTTACTGTCCGGTGCCTCTTGGCGAGGGCTTTGACCCCTGGTTTGGTAGGGAGCTACCAGCCAGGGATAACCGAACAAAGGCGGGTCCGGTTGTCTCTGTGAGGACTTTGATCTCTGGTTTGTTGGGGTAGGGAGCTACCAGCCAGGGATAACCGAACAAGGGCGGGTTTGGTTGCCTCTTGCAAGGGCTTTTCATCCGGGAGGAGCCGTAAGAGGCCTACTAAGAATGGCCAAGCAGGGTTACTGCCCGGTGCCTCTTGACGAGGGCTTTTTGTCCTTAAGGATGGCCGAACAGGGTTGCTGCCTGGTGCCTCTTGGCGAGGGCTTTGATCCCTGGCGTTGTGGGGTAGGGAAGCTACCAGCCAGGGATAGCCGAGCAGGGTAGCTGTTAGGCTGCCTCTTGCTAGGGCTTCGATCCTTGGCGCTGGAGGGGCCGTGGGAGGCCTACCAAGGATGAACCAAGCAGTGAAGTTGCAGGGTTGCCTCTTGCGAGGGCTTTGGTCCCTGGCGTTGTGGGGTAGGGAAGCTACCAGGCAGGGATAGCCGAGCAGGGTAGCTGCTGGGCTGCCTCTTGCGAGGGCTTCGATCTTTGGCGCTGGAGGAGCCGTGGGAGGCCTGCCAAGGATGAACCAAGCGGTGAAGCTGCTTGGTTGCCTCTTAGTGAGGGCTTAGATCCCTGGCGTTGTGGGGTAGGGGAGCTACCGGCCAGGGATAGCCGAGAAGGGTAGCTGTTAGGCTGCCTCTTCGTGAGGGCTTAGATCCCTGGCGTTGTGGGGTAGGGAAGCTACCAGCCAGGGATAGCCGAGCAGGGTAGCTGCTGGGCTGCCTCTTCGTGAGGGCTTTGATCCCTGGCGTTGTGGGGTAGGGAAGCTACCAGCCAAGGATGGCCGAGCAGAGTAGCTGCTGGGCTGCCTCTTGGTGAGGGCTTAGATCCCTGGCGTTGTGGGGTAAGGAAGCTACCAGCCAAGGATAGCCGAGCAGGGTAGCTGCTGGGCTGCCTCTTCGTGAGGGCTTTGATCCCTGGCACTGGAAGGGCCATGGGAGGCCTGCCAAGGATGAACCAAGCAGTGAGGATGCTCGGTTGCCTCTTTATGAGGGTTTTGATCCCTGGCGTTGTAGGGTAAGGAAGCCACCAGCCAGGGATAGCCGAGCAGGGTAGCTACTGGGTTGCCTCTTCATGAGGGCTTGGATCCCTGGCGTTGTGGGGTAGGGAAGCTACCTGCCAGGGTAGCTGCAGTGCTGCCTCTTCGTGAGGGTTTCGGGAAGATGGACAATCGCGATTGACACGTGCCACGAACGCGTGGAGGAGGCAAAGCGCCAGAGCCGCGTCATTTCGATTTCGTATCGAGCGGCGCGGTGTCTGCCCCGTAGCGGCACAGTTGCGAGCGACCGTTGAACTCCAGAGGCGTGGTGGGCTATAAAATGGAGGGATTGTTGATGACTCCTTTCCTCACACCCAAAACGCAAAAATGGAGGACTTCCCATTCACCATCCCCGAAATCATAAGCTTCGAGGACGTGCATCTCTATGATCAGTACTGCACTGATGACAAAGTGCAGTTGGTTATAGGCCGGATCGAGGACCACTTCGGCCGATTGCTCCCCCGACGTTCCTCCCTCCTCCAGCTGCTGATGTACTCCATCTGGAGGGTGTCGCCGGGGCTCTACAACCTCTTATCCGAGCAGCTGAAAGACGAGGCCATTGGAAAGTTGAGGTCTCTGAGGCGTTTCGGCATGATCTCTACGAGCCGGCTAAATCGCTCGGAGGCACTCGTCCTTGAGTGTTACCACTTGAGGCTCGATGCCGACGCTAGTGGGCGTCATCGAAGGGAGAGGTTAGACGTCGTGAGGGCTCTGCTGGCGGAGATATTCTCAGAGTACTACGAACAGTGCTCTCTGTACCCCATTCCCCCGCTGTTGTAATATATATTTTTTTATGTACGGCTGAGGAGCCTATAGTACCTCTTGAATGAATAAGATTCCTTTTCTTTTCTGCAATACTCTATTGATCCCTTTATTATATAAACAAAAGATCTCAAGAAAGATGTACATTGCTCTGAAAAGAAAATACATGCTAGTAGATGTTCTTATTCGTGCAGCTCGATCCCCCCGGATGTCTGTTGGCATCTATGCCCGGCATAGGGTACCGAGCTTCGTGGGTACTGGACGTATCCTCCGCTGACACTACCATGATCTGGCCGATGGTCAGCTCGGTTGGAGGGAACGCTGCTCCTGCTCGCAGTCAGCTTGCCGCTTGTCCCTTGGGTACGCTGCGAGGTGCCCCGAAGGGATGAACTCTTCAATATAGTCTCGAAGTTGTTTGCAGCTCTCCGTTGAGTGGCCCAGTGACCTATGAAAGCCGCAGTATGGGCCCCGGGTTCGCTTTGAGGCCATTTGCGGGACTGGGGGAAGCTTGAAGAACCCCTCACCCTTGGCCTCCTCTAGTAGCACCGCCTGGGAGACGTTGAGCAGGGTATACTCCTGGAACTTTAGGAGATAGGGCTTTTGCCCTCAGGTCCCCTTCTCTCTTCTCTTGCCTTCTTCTTTTGGTCGGTTTGCTCTGCCCGGAGGAGATTTGCATTTACCTCGGATTCGAGCTGGACCTCGCGCTCGGTCCAGGCCTTTACCTCGGCCATAGTCTTAGGTTGCGCTAATGCAAAAGAGCGCAAACCACTCCTTGTGCCTAAGACCAGACCTCAGAGCCGTGATGACCGTCTCGCCCCAGTGCTCTAGGACCTCGAGAAGGGCGTTGTAGAAGCGGGTGACGTATGCTTTGAACGTCTCCCTGTCTCCTCTCTTGATATTGAAGAGATGGTCGACTGTGCTTTTCTGTCGCCTGTTCCCGACGAAGTGGCCGAGGAATTGTGTAGCCAGCTCGTCGAAGGTTGAGATCGAGCGCGGTTTGAGTCCTCGGAACCAGTCTCGCCCAGAGTGGATGAGAGTGGCCAGGAAAGCTCGGCCGGCGTCGGAGTTGTCTTGGAAGCTTATTCCCGTGGTGAATGCATCCAAGTGGTCCTTTGGGTCAGATTTGCCATCGAAGAGGGAGACCTTTAGGAGCTTGTTGCGGGAGGAGACGTGGACAGCGAGCAGCTCCTCGGTGAACGGTTTTATGAGCGAGTCGGCGACATACTTAGCCCCATCGCTCGAACGGTGACCTTCCCGATGCAGACTCTCGATCTTCTTCTCGAGGGCGTCGAGTCGGCCATGGTACCCCGACGACTCGGCACGTTCTGATCCCAGGCCTCTTCTGTTGGAAGCCTGCGTTTGGCCGCGGCTCCGGTTCCTCTCAATGAGGTTCCTTAGATCCCCCGGCGAGGTGGTCTTCGAGCCGCCGTGGTGAGTCTCGTCCGCGCGACCTCATCGAGAGAGGGGGTGTCAGTCAGGCCTGGTAACAGGCGAGCTGACAGGCATCTCCTCGGGAGAGACAGGTGCGCGGAGGATCTCGGGGCGAGGTGCTCTGGCGACGACCTCGGCATTGAACTGTGGGGCGCCCAGCAGGCCTCAGAATGTATTGGCCCGGGAGATCTTCGACCGTGGGAGGTAGCGACGCGGTGGTCGGCAGTGCCGACGCGGGCGGAGTCTTCTCTCCCCTATAGGGGTCCTAGTCCCGAGGTGGGTGAGCGGCGACTTGATGATCTTGCCCTGTCGTTTGGACGCGGACAAGCGCTTTCACGATGGACGCGAGTCGGTCTATCCGGCCGGCGAGGGCGTTGATGGCATTCAGCGGAGGAGGTTCATCCGCGCCTCCGTTGAGGGGGAAGTGGCGGCTGGTGCTTGGATCGTCGTGATTATCGCTCGCCATTAGGTGGAAATCGGGAGGCGAAATTTTGTTTTTGTGGAATCAAGGATTTCCCACAGACGGCGCCAGCTGATGGAGGCGTGAATCTCCTTCAGATGTTGCCTCCCGTTGATCTGCTGATGGCAGGGATGGATGTCTGAGATTGGATCTGGAGGCTGTCGCTCCTGAAGCGTGTAGATCTCAATGGGTTTGAGGTTATGGTTGTCGAGCTACCTGCAAGGAAGTCCCGGGGTGGTTGTACCACCAAGGACTCTCCGACGATCAAGTTAGAGAGGAAATCCGAGCAGAGTAACGGCTTAGTGGAGTAAAAATGGCTTACTTGAACCGTCTGAAGAAAGGGTTTATATAGCGGTGGCAGCAGGCGAGGCAGGCGCGAGAATCACGCCGGCCGTTACGCTCCCGACGTCATGCCCGCGTAATGAGCGGGACCTTCCATTAATGGCGAGACAGGTTTGTTAATGGGGGATCATGATGGCATGGAACGTGGAATGTGGCCGGCGGAGATCTCGCGCATGGCGAGATTCGCGGGATGGCGGTTACGCCTGCAAGCGGTGCTGTTGGTCGGTCGATAAGACCGAGAAAGATGACCTCGGCGGGAGAGCTCGCGGAGGAGCGGGAGAGCCGAGATATCTTGGTTCTGCTCGAGCCCGGAGGCGAGCTAAGAGGGCCAAGGTGGCTCGGGCCTGTGATAGCTCGGAGACGAGCTGTGGAGCCGAGAAGGCCAATTGTGCTGGAGGATCGGAGGTGAGCCAGCGTTTGCTTGTAGGACGGGCACAGGAGTGGTCTGGTCGGCCACTGTAGGTCCTTTCTTGTGAGTTCCGGAACGCGTCATCTGCCACGTGTCCCAATCTGGGAGACCACCAATATCGAGCATCATGAAGAAGTAATGAAAAAGATGAAAGGTCTAACCCTAAAAGAGTCCAACAAAATCCCAATCTATCAACCTGACCTCATCATTGAGTTTCATTTTATGTCAATTAAAAAAAGTACATCACACCATTATTAGGTCCAAGAATTAGGATAAGAAATGCATTCATCGATATCATATAGCAAACAGGTTACCAAAAGAATTCGATATAAAATTTTAGGGATCAATAGATTAAATGGAAAATAAATACTGATCTGGATTCTATCTTCGGTGCAATGAACAAACATGCAAATGAATTTTTGGGTTAAATGAACACTATAATAGGTTCATACAGGAGAAGATATTTCGATCCTAATGATGGAATTTAAGGAAGGTCTTTAAATGAAAAGGATAATTGTGTTGGATTCACCTGGTAATAATCCCTTTGCCACCGTGCAATGTATTTTGGCAATGTCTATGGCTATAAACTGAGACGAAAACAAAAACGCAAACAATATGAAAAAAATGTTTGAATGTCTTTCTTCAGTATTAGTGTGCAAAATGTGAAGCTCAGAGTTCGATCCCATACTCAAGAAATCTAAGGCAAGATTTCATGGTGCCAAAATAATCTTTCAAATTTTATTTTTATAAACGAAGGTTGTGACCTTTCCAACCCCAAATATTTAATGCAAAACGACCATTAGATACCATTACTAAGTCATCTCTATAGTTTCTCACCCACCACTACTTCTCTCTTACCAGATCAGAAAACTTTCAAGGGCCACTCCCCAGCGAAACATATGGTCTGTGCATAGCATTTTTATTCTGACGACAAGAATTCTGAGAATATAAAATATGTTCCGTCCACCCTCATCGTAACTTCGGAGTTTTGGTGCGGTGGAAGGGAGATTACACAATAACTATTGATAAACTTTCAAATGTTCATGGAAATAACTTTGGAAATTTGTTGCACATTTTTCAAATGAGCTAAACTTGGTCTTGGAGAAACCAACTCTGTTTAAATATGGTAAAAGTTAGCTTAGGAGCATGACTATAATTCAAATATATACCAAATTCAATGGCTGATGATGCAGAATTTGCAAAATGCATCGGTCCATAGTTTGACACGCGATTTAGTTAATCATCTTTCATCAGCATTTGTTGTGAGTAAGCCGACATCATTTTTCGAAGGAGAAGTTGGTACTCACGTTTTGAACTCTAGTGTTAGCAAAAACTCTAGTGTTAACAATGTAGTTGTTATTGACAAGCTAACCTAAATCTAAATAACAACAATATCAGTAGCCACCAATCAAAGAGTAACAGATGCCATGCAAGACTTTTAGAATTGACAAATTCATTTGCTAGGTAGAAACCCGACTCCATAGCAAATTCAAGAACTGAATTCATAAATTTAACTATTTAAGTAGCAAGATATTGAAGTTAGATTTTGTAGAGAACATGTTATCATTTCGACAATTTACAAACTGAAGTTGCTAAATTTTTGACTCGGCAGATGAATAGCCAGATGTAGTCACCTCAAAAGCACTCATATTTAAAGTTAGGTCAGTAATTTAGCTTAAATTTAGACTACATCACAAAACATGGCAACAACAAAGTATCAATAATATTGGCCTTAAGGTTTTTTTTATTTAATTAAATCGATGAGATACTACTAAACCCATCAATTTAACCCTAATATTGGCCTTGAGGGTTTCAATCAATATGCAGAGGGTGTTTGCGTTGATAAATCACTTGTGGGTTATATAAGGGTTGGACGAGTATACTATAAGGATGCTATGTGCAATAACCCTAAATTTAATACACACAATTAAAAGTTCAAAACTTTAGTCGCTACACAAACATGATGAGAAAAGGTAGCCAGAAAATTTAGAAAGTACAACATGACACTCAATCAAAAATTAAAAGACGGATAAATAAAATGTTATTATAACGAAAATTACTCGCTAACTCCATCAAATTAATCCTGAGCTTAGCCTTGAGTTGCATAGCAACCACATAAAGTTAGGGTAGTAATGTGCAATTTAGCCTAATTTTAAACCAAATCACAAAACATGGAACAAAAAAGTAATAAAAGAAGTTAGAAATTACAATATGAACATCAATCATACCCTAACTTTAATGGCAAATTCTACATTTGTGCTTGGGATATCAGTCAGCATGAGCAACATGTAGCAGTGACTCATTTCTTCAAAATTGGTGTAGTGCCTAAAGCAGTGAATTCAACAGTTAAAAATAAAGGCCGCTCAAAGATTACGGATTTTAGGCCCATCGGTCTTTGTAATTTTCTATATAAAATCTTTACTAAAATTTTAACCAGCGGGCTTGCGAGTAATCTACCAAAAATAATATCACAAGCTCAGGGGGCATTTGTAAAAGGTAGAGAAATATCTGAGAATATATCTTTGGTTCAAGAAGTTACTCGAGATATTTTAAGAAATCAAGGGGGCACAATATTATCCTTACACCGGATATGGAGAAAGCATTTGACAGATTAGAATGGGATTATCTATTCCAAATCATGGCAGCCCCCGGTTTTTCTGCAGAGTTTGTGAATCTAATAAAAGGATGCTTGGCAGCTATCACGCTGCGCTTCCCAAAATATGGAATACGAGAGGTCACTGGGCCAGCCATGCCATGCTCCTACGATCAAACAAAGATCCTGCCGTAGTCACATTTCAGCTTCCAGCAGTACCTAGTAAGCAATAATCTAACACATATAACGAGATATACAATCACTAAGTCTATCACATTTAAACGAATCAGAGTTCAACGGATACAACAAGTAAAAGAGATAACTAACCAGATAGTGGTAAAGAAAAGATAACACGGACGTCGCTGAACCAGATCTCCGCAATATTCTCAAAGAGGGTAGGTCCTAATCTGGGTTAAGTCCACTTTCTGCTCTGAGCCTGCATACTCAGATCGTCATGGCGACACAATATAGCAGTACATAATATGTGTAATGATAATATATATGAAGTAGCATGCATAAGGTAATGTTGTGAGCATGAAATAACATGTACAGATAAACAGTAAAGCATGTGTATCAAATCAGTAATCAATGCAATGTTCATGTCACTAAACCTATCAGTCACTAAGTCTTAAGGTCCATATCACTAAACCTATCATCGGTCTGAGTATGAACATCAATCACCGCAAGAGTATTCCCAGGCCAAGGGTAATCCCCATGGGCAAGAAAACACGGACCCGAATCACGATCAGTAACAATATCACGAAATATATCGTTCCAGCTCGGTATCACAGCAACACGTAATCACTAAATATACCGGTAATGGGACTCCTGATTCCGTTGATCGAACTCACAATCAAACTATCCCACCCTCCGCGGTCTACATCAAGCTCCGACCACAAGTCTAAATACTAGTCGCTCCATGACAAGTCTATCCGAGAATTAGAGGCATGGTCTCCATCAAGCATGTCTTGACCGGTATCTTAGATAAGTGGATAGTCATCGATGTCTTACTTATGACACTAATATAAGTGCTTCCATACCCGTCTCATTCCAGCTATAGCTATACTTAGGTATGTCCTATAGACGTCGACAATGCAATAATTAAATGATTCCGCTGATTGTGTATAAGTACAGGTCACTTCCACTATTCAATCACGCTTTTGCTTATCAATATCACTTTCAATCACTGTTTCACTATCGTACTTGTTACAACATAGTCGCTAACATTTATCAAATGACAAGGCAATCAGTCGTTTGGGTTTCAATGTAAACGATCACTAAGTAAAAAGGTGTAAAGCAATCACAAGATGTGGTAGAAATGCGTTAAGTAGTGTTCGCTAAATTATGGGCAGCCGGTGTCAATAAATTGCAAAATTCACTATAAATCACACGTGCAGAATTGAGCAAAACAATATAAAAGGCATAAGAAGTATACTTGATTATCTAAACAGTAAAATTGGTTTCATATCAATAAGTTTTTCGATTAAGAAGTTATGTACATTTAAAAACGGTGTAAGCTGCTGGAATTCCAATTTCAGAACTGGAAGTCCAACTTCAAGCGCAATTTTCTATAATTTGTGATCAAATTCAAGGAGCGCTACAGTGAATAAAATTTAGCCCTATCGGTTAGGTTTCCAAAGAAATATACAGATCAATAATATCCACCGTGTACGAGAAGATATGTTCAGTTTAATGTCAATGCTTTTAAAATAGCAAACAGTACTTAAATTAAATGAAACCAGCACTTTCAGTCAGCTAACTTGACTATCTACGCCACGATATAGGACTCCAATGTATAGATGTCTCAAATAAGGTATCGATATTTGTTACTGCTCTGGACTGCAGTCCAGAGCCGTATTTCTATCCCATTTTCATTAGCGTAACATGTTAATATCCAGTAACGAATTACAGAAGGATGTAGATTATTCCGTTGACTTCGATACGAGCCCTAGAACGCCACGATTCGATTTATACATAATTAACTATGAATTTTATGGGACTAACATGATGGAAAATTTCAAATTTCGTATCAGTTATTCGAGGTATCATTTCATGGTGTAAACGTCAATAATTTGCATCCAAATTTCTGTACGAAATTCATAGTCAGTAAAGGGGTTTATTAATCACAAGTTCCGCCATTTTAAAATAGGTTTTCGCTTAGTGCTCCATATCAAACACCTAGGCTATGTACGGTTATCACTCGAAACATTTGTTTCCTTTAATCAATTAAATCTGGATTTAATTCATGAAATTCCTAAACAATATTATCACGGTATAGTCAACCCGTATCGAGTCCCAATCACCAAAATTAATCACAATGGTTTATTGATAAGAAAACGACTCGATTATGATTTCACGAGATATATATATATATATATATATATATATATATATATATATATATATATAACGATTACTATATCATGATAAACAAGTGAAAGGAGTTTCCACTTGCCTTCGATAGTGACAACCGCATGGTAGCAACGATGTTGATGGCAACGGCACGATCACGGTCACGACACACACGACTAGGGTTTGGCTTGGGATCGGCTTAAGGGGCTTGGCTTAGAGACGGCTAGGCACAGTGCAGAGCTCGATGGTGGCACTAGTTGGGCACGGCAGAGGCGGCGGAGCACCGCTGAGCACGGGTAGCGACGAGGTGGCTTGGCGCCGCGGCGGCGGCAGCAATGGTGGTCAGGAAATGAACCGGAGATGGGGCTGGGTTGGTGTCGCCAACAATGGATGGAGGTTCTGTCGTTGTGGAGGCATGGATGAGGGGGGTCATCGGCGTCGATGGCGGCAGCTCCGTGGTCGGAGGCGGCTCCGGTGAGGGGAGCTCGGTGAGGGCTGAGATGCTCGAGGAGGTAGCTGGGCTCGGAGGTGGTGAGGGGTCCGCTGGAAATGGTCGGCGATGAGGTCGAGGGGTCATGTTCGATGGAGGAGGGTCGACAGTGATGCTGGGGGTTGAAGGCGATGGGATCGAAGATGATGAAGGCGAGGTCTCGGTTGATGGCGAGAGATGGCGGCGGCAAGAGGAAGTGAGGTGGCTCGTCGGAGGAGTCGGTCGTTGTGATGTGAGGTGGTGCACAGCGGCGTGAGAAGGCCGGCGGTGATGAGTGCAGTGGGCTCGAATGCTTGGACGTAAAGAAGACGAAGGTGATGGCAGTGAGGACACGTTGGACAGGGAGAAGCTCGGTGGGTGGTGGTTACGGGTGTTGTCGAGGTGGCGACGACGAGAGGGGGGCTCGTCAACGGTGCACTAAGGGGTTGAGAGAATAATAGAGAGAGGGAGAAAGAGATGAAAGAGATAAAGAGATGAGACGTCGATGAGAGAAGGGAGGCGCGCGGCCTCCGAGGAGATCTCGGAATTGTTGGGATAAGAGGCGAGGCCGCGGCCGTTGGCGAGTGATTCTTGAGGGCGACGTGGCGAGGAAGGAGAAGACGAAGACATGGAGGCTCGGTGAAAAAGCAAAGGAAAAATGAAGAAAGAAAAGAGAGTGGAGTGTTAGGGTACGGCTGTGGGTGTGGGTGTGGGTGTGGGTGTGGGTTTGGGTATTGGGCTTGGGCCGGGAGCTGCTGGGCTTGAGGTTTTGGTAGGGTTTGATTCAAAAAGAAAATGGCCGAGGGAGATATTTCGATTAGGGTTAGGGTTTTAGGTCAAAAAAAATTAGAAATAAAAATGTTAATAAAAATAGAAATAGAAATGGTAGGAAAAATAGAGAAATATTGGGAGAGAGGGTGGAAATTTAGGAAAGAAATATTTATTAAAATACAAGAAATAACGTTCACAAGAAAACTGGTTATTAGAGCAACTCAATCCTTCTCTATAAATATGAATGGACAATTGGGAGGCTACTTTTATGGAACTAGAGGGGTCAGACAAGGTGATCCCTTGTCTCCTGCTCTCTTTATTATAGCTTCAGAATATCTCAGTGTAGACATAACTTGCTTAAATGCAGAAAGGAAATTAATACCATACAGGAATAAAACAAACTCTTTTGGTACCACTCACCTATTATATGCTGATGATACTTTGATTTTCACAAATGGCGGTAAAAAGAGTTTGAAAAGGTGGTTTGATTTTCATCATATTTATGAGACAATTTCTGGTCAGCAAATTAACAAGCAGAAGAGTGCTTTTTATATACAAAAAGACCATCCTCCATCCACTTGTTCTTTCATCCAGTCTCTAATAGATATTAACAAAAGGAGTCTGGCCTTTAAGATATCTTGGAGCTCCAGTTTTTCCAGGCAGAAGCAAAATAAAATACTTTGAGCCTCGTATAAAGAAGATTAAAGCAAGGTCGCAAGGATGGCAGAATAGATTATTATCTCCTGCAGGTAGATATACTGTTATAAATCATGTTTTGATGTCTATACCAGTGCATATTTTACCTTCCTGCAACCCTCCTAATATAGTAATAAAAAGAATAACTTCCATGTTTGCAAAATTCTTTTGGAATGATTGTGATAGTCAAAGCCATCACCATTGCAAAATATGTAAGCCTAAAAAATAAGGATGCCTTAATATCAGATTACCTAGCGAGGTAACCGACACTTACAATATGAAAAAAGCTTGGAAGTTTATGAAAAATGATAGTCTGTGGGCCAACTTTATGCATGCAAACTATATGAAAGCTTCAGGAGCTATATACAACTCTACAGGTTCTGCTACTTTGAAGAAAATCTATCATTATATGCCTGCCAATAGTTCTTTATCCAAATGGGTTATTGGACAAGAAAAAATTAATTTCTGGTCTGATATATGGCATGGAGATGTGCCTTTGAAAATCTTTTCAGACCACTACAAAGATGCAGTTCCAGTTAATAATATCTTGACTGAAAGTGGATGGGATTTCTCAACAATTCAAGATGATATTTCATCTAGTATTATTTCTGAGATTAAATGCAAAAATTGTCTCAATAAGAATCAAGATAAATTGATCTGGAAACTTACAAACTCTAGAGAATTTACAATTCAGTCTGCATGGGAGTTCATCACACATAATAAACAGTTGGACAATAAAGCCAGGTTTCTCGAGCTAAAGAATATTCCCAAAAATATTATGATATTGTTGGAAACTCTTCAGAAATGATTTGCCTCTTGATTCTAAAATTAGAGGCTTGGGTTTCAATATTCCTAGCAAATGAATATGTTGCAGCAATCCATAAGAAGACAGAGAACATCTATTCATTACCGGTGATGTATCAGCTATAATCTGGAATACCATGCATGATATTTTTAATACAGGAAGAAAACCAGATGATGTTGGTTCTGTTGAAGAAATATTCACATTTTTGTATGATATTTCAAAAGATGCAGATATAGCCAAATGGTTTCCATATATTGTATGTTGGAATGTTTGGAAAATGAGGTGCAGAAGCAGGTTTCAGGGGAAACGCACTGCAGTTTACACTGTTTGGTATCGAATTATTGCAGATATAAAGAATTTAGTTTCTGCAGCACTAACTTCTCAGAAAAACGATTTAAGCCCACAGATTCCTGTGAGGCTAGGTATTTCTGAACCGGTGATGGTGGAAAAAGTATATCAAAGAATTATCATAACTTCTCGGGAGAAGCCTTCAAAAGGGAAACATAAATTAAATGCTGATGGGGCTATAGATCCCATAGCCAATTTAAGTGCAGGGGGTACAGTTCTGAGAAATGATATAGGGAATATTGTTTTTGCATCCAAATTCCATAATGGCGGAGGTAACATACTAGAAGCAGAGTGTAAAGCTATCCTTGATGGAATGTTGCATTGCAAGCTTATGAATATAAAAGGTGTGGAGGTTGAATCAGATTCTAGCACAATTGTTGCATATATTACTGGGAGATGAAAGGTCGAATGGGATTTATTATATTTGGTGCAAGCTATTCAAAATATAGCAGTAGACATAAGCATACTTTCAGAGAAAACAATGCAGCGGCAAATTTACTGGCAGCTCAAGCAAAATATGAAAAATACAGTAAGGGTTATATAATTCAAAAGCTTCCAGATGAAATTAAAAGATTGGTCTGCCTAGATCTGTCATATCTGCCG
Source organism: Agapanthus africanus (assembly GCA_030015575.1). Taxonomy (NCBI): domain Eukaryota; kingdom Viridiplantae; phylum Streptophyta; class Magnoliopsida; order Asparagales; family Amaryllidaceae; genus Agapanthus; species Agapanthus africanus. The sequence goes on along the minus strand of CM057337.1, from coordinate 1,008,560,208 downwards.
AGATTCAGAATCAAGAAGAGGAAAAATCCCAACCTTGAAGATGATTTGAGGTTTGAATCTTAAGAGCATGGATATGAAGTATTACTGCTAATAGAAGCTACAAAGTATTTTAAAGATCGAATTTTGAGTTAGCCGAAGATCAAAGTTTAGCTCTGCTGCTTTAAGTTCAAGTGAAGATACAAGAATTAGTAAAAAAAAAGGAATTTTTGGCTTACCCGGAACTTGCCTGGGTATTAATATGAAAATGCTCTGTTTTGCAGAGTTTAAAGAGGAGATCATGGATTTCAGAGAGATGTTTTCAGATATGATGATCTTTAGTGCAACCGAGTAAAAAATGGTTTTTTTAGATCAGCTGGAGATGTACATGAAAATTTCATATTTGAAGTTTAAGCAGATCAAAGATCTGAACGTTGAGAAAGCGGATCTGAAATGTTGCCATGCAAAGATGGGATTTTTATACTTACCAGATGATTACATAGATATATCTCAAAGTTGTGAAGATGTTTTGTCGAATTTTTTGGTGAAAAAAGAAGTATATTCAAGCTCTGAAGCTTTGAGAGAGAAGGAAAGAAGCCGGAGGAGCTTCAAGAGAGAGAGCGAAGAGAAAACGATAGGAGAGGAAACCCTAGGTTAAAAGTGTATAAATCTCTTTGTTCAAGCCTTTTGTATGGGCTAAAACCCAAATACTCTGATTCAATAAAATTTACTGGGATATTTCCCAGTTCATTAAAAAAAATACCCTAAATAGATCTACGCAATTCCAATTTCTCCTTTCATCAACTTGGTGAAAAATTCGCGCATCAGAATCCCTAGCTTGCTGCTATAATTAAACCCACGAAAGATGCAATCTTTATATAATCCAGAACGCAAGAATTCAATCATACATACAAAAAAATTAGTTAATGGACGATCCGCTCTTTACGCGGGCGTGACGTTGGGAGCGTAACTGCCGGCGAGATTCTCGCACCAGCTGCTGCGTACCGCCACCGCTATATAAACCCCCATCACAGAGGGGTCAAGTAAGCCATTTTTATTCCATTTAGCCGTTACTCTGCTCGGATCTAGCACTAATTTGATCGTTGGAGGGTCCTCGGTGGTACCAAACCATCCCGGGACTTCTTTGCAGGTATTCGGCGCTAAACTCCTCAAATCATCAATTTCATCAAAACCTATTGAGATCCACACGCAACAGAAGATCACCACCAAAATCCACCGGGAGATCAACGGAAGACAACATCTGACAGAGACCCGAAAAGGACCTCTATCAGTTGGCGCCGTCTGTGGGAAACGACTCCACAAAACACAAAATTGGCCTTCCGATCTCCATACACATGGCAAGCGATCACCCTGAAGACCCAGGTACCAGCCGCTGCCTTCCCCTCACCGAAGGCTCGGACGATCCCCCTCCAACAACCAGCATCAACGCCCTCGCCAACCGAATAGATCGACTGCAATCCCTCGTGGAGACGCTCATCCGCGTCCAAACGGCCGGACCTAGACCGCAGGTCGCCGCTCCTCCGCCTCCAGGAGGCTCCGCCCTCGTCGGGACGGCTGACCACCAGGAGGCTGCGACCCCCGGCCACAGATCTCACGGGCCGATGCTCCCTGAGGCCCGTTGGGAACCCCAAGGCTCCACCCCGAGATCCGCCACCAGAGTGCCTCGCCTCAAGCCTCCGCGCGACCCTTACCCTCCTGAGGAGATGTTGGTCACCTCGCCTGTCCATAGGTATGGTCGACACCCCCTCCTTCGACGAGGTCACACGGGAGAGGCTCACCTCGGCGGTTTGAGAGCCAGCTCGTCCGGGGATCTGAGGAACCTCACCGAGAGGAACCGGGGCCGCTCCCAGACGCAGGTCAGCCGCAGCAAAGGCCAGGGGTCCCAAGGCGCCGATTCCTCGGGATACCACGTCCAACCCGACGCCCTCGAGAAGAAGATCGAAGGCATGCGCCGGGAAGGTCGCCTCTCGGGCGACGGGGCTAAGTACGCCGCCGATTTGCTCAATGGGCCGTTCACCGAGGAACTACTCGCTGTCCACGTCTCCTCGCGCAACAAGCCCCCGAAGGTCTCTCTGTTCGACGGGAAAACCGATCCGAAGGACCATTTGGATGCTTTTACCGCGGGGATGAGCTTCCAGGACCACTCTGACGCCGTCCAGTGCAGGGCCTTCCCAACCACCCTCATCCGCGCAGGTCGGGACTGGTTTTGAGGGCTCGAGTCCCGCTCAATCTCGATCTTCGACGAGCTGGCTACTCAGTTCCTCGGCCACTTCGTTGGAAACCGTCGACAGAAGCGCACGGTCGACTACCTCTTCACGGTTAAGAGTGGGGACAAAAAGACGTTCAAGGCCTACATCACCCGCTTCTACAACACCCTTCTCGAGGTCCCCGAGCACCGAGATGAGACCGTCATCACGGTGCTCAGATCTGGTCCGAGACACAAGGAGTGGTTGCGCTCTTTTGCGTTGGTACAACCTAAGACCATGGCCGAAGTCAAGGCGTGGACCGAGCGCGAGGTTCAGCTGGAGTCCGAGGTGAACGCAAACCTCCCTCGAACAGAACGATCCGACCAGAAGAAGAGGGCTCGGGAGGAGAGGCTGGAGCGTCAGCAGCCCTATCACCCGAAGTTCCAGGAGTATGCCCCACTCAACGTTTCCCTCGCAGTATTGCTAGAGGAGGGCCAGAACGAGGGGTTCTTAAAGTTCCCTCCGATCCCGCGTCAGGCCGCAAAGCGAACCCGGGGCCCTTACTGCGCTTTCTACCGGATGCTGGGCCACACCACGGAGGATTGTAAGCAACTTCGGGACTACATCGAGGAGTTCATCCGATCGGGGCACCCCGTCACCTACTTGAGAGACAAACGGTAGGCCGGCCGTGAGCAGGAGCAGCGTCCCCCTCCCGCCGAGCTGACCATCGGCCAGATCATGCTCGTTTCGGCAGAGTTCCCCTTACCGGGCCACAATACCGTTAGGATTTAGCAACCTGTCCGACGCTCAGGGAGCCCCGTACCCGGTGCCGAACACGGAGACCAACAAGCCTCCGGGAAGCTTGGGCCACGCTAATAAGGTCATCTATTAGCATGTACTTTTCTTTTGGGGCAATGCGAACTCTTCCTAAGGTTTGTTGTTAATTTAATAAATATCAATGGAACATTGCGAAAAGGAGGGAAAGATCTCATTTATTCAAAAAAGGTATTATAGGCTCCTTAGCCATACATACAAAAAGAAAAAGAAAATTACAGCAGCGGGGGTAGGGGGTGCAGAGAGCACTGCTCGTGATACTCGGTAAAGATCTCCGCCAGCCGAGGCCTCGCGAGATCTAACCTCTACCCTCGGTTCCCCCGGCGCGCGTTGGCCCCAAGCCTCAGCTCGTAGCACTCGCGGACGAGTGCCTCTGAGCGAGCCAGCCGGTTCGCGGAGATCAGGCCGAAGCGCCTCAGAGACCGCAGCTTGCCCACGGCTTCGTCATAGAGCTGCTCGGACAGGGGGTTGTAAAGCCCCGGCGACGCCCTCCAGATGGAGTACATCAGCAGCTGCAGCAGGGAGGAGCATCGGGGGAGCAGCCGGCCGAAGTGATCCTCGATGCTCTCGTAGACCAACTGCACCGTGTCCTCGGTGCAGTTCTGGTCATAGAGGTATACGTCTTCGAAATGGATAATATCGGGGATAGTAAAGGGGAAGTTTTGCATCCTCAACGATCTGTTTACGAAGAAAAGAAGGACCAGTACTCCTTCAATCTTATATAGCCCACTGCGCCCCAACAGAACTCAACAGTCGCCCGCCTTCACCCAAAAATCCGCTGCCACGCGGCGATCAACGAGCCTTCCTTGGCGGAATTGAAATGACGCGACCCTGGCGCTTCGCCTCCCCCCACATTTAATGCACATGCTGCGCGCGCGATCGCCACGACCGTTCCTGTTCCCCGTACCTGCGACTGGAGGGTCGGGCGAAACCTCATGAAGAATCAGCTGAGCAGCTACCCTGCTCGGCTATCCCTGGAGGGTAGCTTCCTACCGCAACGCCAGGGACCTGAAAGTCTTCCCAGAGGCAGTCGAGCCCGACCCTCCCTCGGCTATCCCTGGCGGGTAGCTCCCCTACCGCAACGCCAAGGATCAGAAAGCCCTCCCAGAGGCAGTCGAGCCCGAGGATCCCTCGCTCGGCTATCCTTCAGGACAAAAGCCCTCGCCAAGAGGTATCGGGCAGTAACCTGCCCGGCCAAGGGTCCTTGGTAGGATTCTTACAGCCCCTCCCGCGCCAAGGACCAAAGTCCTCCCAGAGGCAATCGAGTCCTTGCTCGGCTATCCCCGGCTGGTAGCTTCCTACCACAACCGACAGGGATCAAAGTCCTCGCCAAGAGGCACTGGGCGGTAACCCTGCTCGGTCCCCGTCCTGAAGGATCAAAGACCTCGCAAGAGGCAACCGAGCGGCTGCCCTGCTCGATCAACTCTGGCTGGTAGCTCCCTACCCACGACGCTAGGGATCAAAGCCCTCATAAGAGGCACCCGAGCGGCTACCCCGCTCATTCATCCCAGGCTGGTAGTTGCCTACCAACGACGCCAGAGATCAAATCCCTCGCCAAGAAGCAACCGCGCAGTTTCACTGCCCAGTCATCCTTAGTGGGCTTCTTACAGCCCCTCCAACGCTAAGGATCAAAGCCCTCGCAAGAGGCAACCGACCAGCTACCATGCTCGGTCGTCTCTGGAGGGTGGCCTCCCTACCGCAACGCCAAGGACCAGAAAGTCCTCCTTAGAGGTAGCTCAGCAGCTTCCCTGCTCAGCTATCCCTGGCGGTTAGCTTCCCTACCGCAACGCCAGGGATCAGAAGGCCCTCCCAGAGGCAGTCGAGCCTGAGGATCCCTCGGTCGGCTATCCGTCAGGACCAAAGTCCTCCCAGAGGCAGTCAAGTCCTTACTCAGCTATCCCCGGCTGGTAGCTTCCTACCACAACCGACAGGGATCAAAGTCCTTGCCAAGAGGCACTGGGCGGTAACCCCACTCGGTCCCTGTCCTGAAGGATCAAAGCCCTCGCAAAAGGCAACCGAACAGCTACCCTGCTCGGTCATGTCCGGTTGGTGGTCGATACTTACATTGCCATAAGTCAAAAGATGGCACCCCCCATGGGGCCACCGAGCAGCCTCCCACTCACGCTCGGCACAAATACGGCGAACAGCACTTTGCCCGTCACCCGCAGAGGATCCGAGACCCTAGTGAGGGGTATCAAGTTTATCAAGGTCTAAACGATCTCCCCTCGACTTCGGGGCCCATGGGGATACCTCTTCGGCAGCGCTTAGCATGTTCGTCGGCAAGTGATTGAAATCAACTCGACGGACGATCGCTAGACAGATGGCCAACCTGACATGAAAACACAACAGTGCAAGCAGAGATATCTTACGAGCATTCTTCATAAACAGATGATAGAGCGCGATTCGATGAAACCAAAGAAAAATTTTATTACTGCCAAAGACAAAGGATTTACAAAGGGTATTTTTTGGGCTCCCCATCCTTACAAAATTCCAAAAACAAAGAAATAAAAGGAGGAAGACGGGGGCTCTAGACCTCGGGGCCAGGTGCGACCTCGGGGTCTTCGACATCCACCACGTGACGCGCGGGGTCCTCAGCGGTTTCCTCGTCAGGAACCTCTCCCCCCTGCTCATCGGTGTCCGCGAGGGGGAATTCGGCCCGGAGGTCTCCATCGGCAAACTCCGGCATCCGGGCCTTAACGGCATCGAGAGTCTCGTGCCAGATGCGGGTCGTAGCCACGGCCAGGTCATCATAGAAGTCCTTCGACTTCTTATAGCTCTTCACCGCCTTCAGGTCGGCCGACTTGGCCGCCTCGGCCGCCGCCCCAAGCTCCTTCCGGAGGGTCTTCACTGTCCTCTTCAGGTTGCCGGCAAGCACCTGAGCATCCCCGAGCTAGGCCTCGGCAGTCACGGCAGCCTCACGGTACCGGGCTACCTCCCGTTTCCCGGCCTCCACCCCGCCTTCCAAGGCGGCAACCCTCGCCGTCACCACCTCCAGCTCCCGCCTGGAGCTCTCTTCCAGCGAGGCGAGCCGGTCCGCAGCCTCCAGCGCCGGGGCTACCACCTCGGCTTCCATACGCAGGGAGAGGGCAACGTGCTGGAGAACCTGGAAGATACGAAAGAGATCAGAAAGATGAAGGAGGCACCGAATCTCACAATGAACCAAACACTTACCTGTACGGACTCCTGGGCGATGGACGCCGGCTGAGCCATGAAGGTCCCCCTGGGAACTCTACCCCCGGCCGAGACCTCTATCTCATGCAGAAGGTTGTCAGCAACGGATAGCCCCGATAGCACCGCAAACCGGAGGCCCCCTTCCTCCACCATGATCGGCGATGACCGGCCCCGGGAAGGTCTCTGGGAGCTCCTCTTAAGCGGCTCCGAGGGAGAGCCGATCTCCTCCTCCGAGCCCGAATCCTCCAGAACCAAGGCCCGCTTCCGGCCCGACACTCTGCTGGGACCCGGGGCGGGATCCGCCCCCGAACGCTCGCGGGACACCACCACCGGAGCAGTAGGAGCCGGGGCGGGCTTCGCGCGAGAAGAGCTGGCGCCCCCAGCCTTCGTAACCTTCCTCGGCTGGTGCATGGAGGCTTTAAGCGAGTCGAAGTCCATGGATCCTGCACAAAACAAATACCCAACAAGTCAGCGACACGAGCAAAATACAAGCCAAAAAGCAAGCCTAACTTACCCACGAACTCAATGGGGCTGAGCCCGGTCCAACTCAGGATTCTCTCAAACAGTAGCACGTCAGGTCGGGGGATGGGCCCCCACGACGCCACTCTCACCGCGGTGGGGTCATTGGATTGGTTCCCCGGCAAACATTTCTCCCTCGACCACATGGAAGGCATGGGCCAGTCCTCGCCCTCGGGAGGGGAAACGAAGAAAAATTTCTTCTTCCAATAATGAATAGAAGAGGGCAAGGCCACGACCCCGGTCCCGGCAGCGCCCCCCGGCCGCTTTCTGAAAGAGAGATAGACCCATCTCGGGTCGTCCGCTCGACCGCCAGAGTGATTTTTGAAGACGAGAGAAGAATCGAGAAGGGAGATGCTGAAGGGAACCGCCTATAACTTCAGGAGGATCAAGAACCCGAGGAGGATCCTCCACGAGTTCGGCACTAACTGGCCGGGGGCCAAACCGAAAAAATTTAGCGCTGCGACGACCTCGGGAGAGAAGGGCAGGAGCATTCCGGCCCAAAAAGCTTCCAAATACAAGGCGATCTCCCTGCCCCATACTTGATCTGCCCTCTCTCCCTCCTTGGACAACCGAAGCTTGTAACACGAGGGGATGTGGAAGCGAGCCCGAGCATTGGCGAGCTCGTCCTCATGCCTCACCCAACACGAGGTGCCGGGGGCCGCATCTGCCGCCTCCTCCCTGGGGGCTGCCCCCGCCGCACGATCCTGGGGAGATGATCCGACCCCTGCTCCCCGGGGGGGCTCGGACACAACTAAAGGGTCCCTAGAACCTACTCCTACAACATCTACTGACTCTACAAAGGAAGACATCTAATCTTGAAAAAGGGAATCCTCGGGAACCGAAAGCGAGAGAAAGAAGACGAGCGCCGAGCAACCAGGATTTAGAAGAGGGAAATATGAAGGAATAGGGGCCCAAGGATGGGCCCCACCCCTGTTTGTTGCTGCAAGCGACCTCATCCAACGACGCCCATCATCTCCCGCCGAAACGACTCCTCGCGTCCAGCGGCTCCAATCGCTCCACGTGTCGATCCTGCGCTGGACTGCATCCCATCAGACGCCGCAGGCCTGCATACGTCGCATCGGCCCATCGACGCTTGACACGTGGACCGTCGCTTCAATGGAAGAATACACGAACCAGCGCACCTTCCTTAAATGCAGAGATCTCACCCTGATTCGCTAGCAGAAAAGACATCTGACAGCCCGAAGACTCGTCCCGACGAAGCCTTGGGAAGGAGCTCACCTGGGAGGCTTGGCAGTCCACTCCTGACCTGAACCGCTAGCTGGTCGGGACAAGAGTGGGGGGCTAATGATGATGCACAATATTGGTGATGCTAGATCAGGACACGTGGCGGATGACATGTCCCAAGACCCAGAAGAAAGGGCCCACAGAGGCCGACCAGGCCACCCTTGTACCCGACCTGCAAGCACAAACTGGCCCTCCTCGGCCCCCCTGCAAATTTGCCTCCTCGGCCCCTCAACTCGCCCCGAGCTGCCACAGGACCAAGACTCCTCGACCCTCTTGCTCGGTCCCTCTGACCGACCAACTCCACCACTCACAGGCGTAACCGCCACTCCGCAAATCTCGCCACGTGCAGATTCTTCGCCAGCAACGTCCCACATTCCACGCCATCACAATCCCCATTAATGGGCGATCCGCTCTTTACGCGGGCGTGACGTCGGGTGCGTAACTGCCGACGAGATTCTCATGCCAGCTGTTGCGTACCGCCACCGCTATATAAACCCCCATCACAGAGGGGTCAAGTTAGCCATTTTTATTCCACTTAGCTATTACTCTGCTCGGATCTAGCACTAACTTGATCGTCGGAGGGTCCTCGGTGGTACCAAACCACCCCGGGACTTTTTTGCAGGTATTCGGCGCTAAACTCCTCAAATCACTAATCTCATCAAAACCCATTGAGATCCACACGCAATAGAAGATCGCCACCAAAATCCACCGAGAGATCAATGGTAGACAACATCTGACGGAGACCCGAAAAGGACTTCCATCAGTAGGCGTGGAAAATGAGGCGACTCGCCCGTCAGGTGAAGCGAGCAAAACTCACCTCGTTGGTTACATGAGGTGAGGTGAGGCGTGCAATTATAGCCAAACCCAAGAACCTACTCGCATCATCAACTCGTCCAAGCGATCCACGAGGCGAGACGAATCGGTTCCGCGAGTTAGGAAGCCAACTAGCCTGGTTTTGATTTGAATTTTTAGAAAGCAAAGCATAAAAATAAAAACATATAGACCAAATTTTTTTAGAGAGGTATGGATTTTGGTGTGAAATGAAATACGTGAGGGAGTTTTTACTTATATACTGCTCAAAATTAAACTCCTTATGAGGTGAGGTAGGATGGGTCGACCAGAGCACTAGCCATTTAGGGGAACTTTCGAAGCGAGATGAGGCGATTCGACCGTTAGAATATAGCCATTAGGCGAGTTCCCGAGTCGAAGCAAGGCAAACCAAGGCGAGTCGACTCGTATTTAGTCGTTGGGATTCATAAGGGCTAGTTGAACTAGGTTAAACGAGCCAACCCACCGAGTTGACGGGGTAAGGCGAGGCGAGTTGCGAGTTAGGCGAGGTATTGCACCGAGTCAACATTTCATATTTTGGAAACTTGCTCGCCTCGTTAACTCGCCAATTTGGCCACGCCATCAATGAGGCGAGGCGAGTAAACGGTCGGCTCATTTTCGAGATGATGATGCTCACAAGTGGTGTCTCCTCGGATTACGACACATGGAGGATGACGTGTCCCGAAAGCTACGGAGGTGGAATAAATGAGTTGCATTCTGAAGATTCCTCGAGACTTCATCTCAAGGAACGTGTCCGACCTTCCAGGAGACCTCTCTGAATACATTCCACCATCACCTGGGAATCTACCAACAGCTTACCTCCGAGCTATCTCAGTATCTTTGCTCATCTCCGAGCATCCGACGTGTCGGGCTTCTTCGACCTCCTTGCTCGTCTCCGAGCATCTGACATGCCGAGCTTCCTCGGCCTCTAGGCTCGTCTCCGAGCCCCCGACGTTCCAAGATTCCTCGGCCTCCCCCGATCTACCGGGAGCTCAGATCCCATGCGGCCCGCAACGGCTCTGCGTATATCGCCTGTTCCTTTCCGAAAGACGGCGCGACGCAGAGAGACGTCTTGCCCTAAGATTCGGGGCAGATGCTATTTGGTTTTATCCATCCACCTCTCCGAAGATGCCAGGTTGATTTATGGCACCGTGTATCGGAGGTTTAGACGGATGCGGACGATGTAGCAGACTTTGTCAGATTCCCCCTCGCTTGAGGGGTTTTTGATTGTGGGGACGCTCTTCCCTGCAGGCGCAAGCCCTTGCAGTTAATTACACTACCGCATCGCGGTAACAACTTTCTCCTTCTCCAGAATTTCACTTCGTGTCGTGGGTGTTTGTTTTATTTGTGGTTGCCCGTGGATTGTATACGGAGACTAATTTATGTCGTCGCCCGTAGGATGTGGATTAGTCCAAATCCGTATTTTCTTAGATTTGGGTTTGGGGTTTTGGTTTAAGGATACGTTAGCCATATTTGGGGCTAAGATCAACTTAAACGTTTGTTAAGGATATGTTAGTCCGATTTGGGACTAAGATCAACTTAACTGGATCGTTTAGATCTGACAAAAGAGCATTTGGGGGCTCTATTGTTCTAGTTTAGGGACATAGTGGTCCATTGCCAGTTTAGGGACATGGTGGCCCAACATTCCCATTTGGGGGATGAATATTGGTTTAAGGACGCATTAGTCCATGAGTTTAAGGACCCCGCAGTCCGTATTACCAGTTTAGGGACATGGTGGTCCAACATTCCCATTTTGGGGACGAATATTGGTATAAGGACGCATTAGTCCATGAGTTTAAGGACCCCACAGTCCGTATTACCAGTTTAGGGACATGGTGGTCCAATGTTCCCATTTTGGGAACGAATATTGGTTTAAGGACGCATTGGACCATGAGTTTAAGGACCCCACAGTACGTATTACCAGTTTAGGGACATGGTGGTCCAACATTCCTATTTTGGGGACGAATATTGGTTTAAGGACGCATTAGTCCATGAGTTTAACGACCCCACAGTCCGTATTACCAGTTTAGGGACATGGTGGTCCAATGTTCCCATTTTAGGAACGAATATTGGTTTAAGGACGCATTAGTCCATGAGTTTAAGGACCCCACAGTCCGTATTACTAGTTTAGGGACATGGTGGTCCATTGTTACCATTTTGGGAACGAATATTGGTTTAAGGACGCATTAGTCCGTGAGTTTAAGGACCCCACAGTCCGTATTAATGTGTGGTTGTCGGGGCCCGTCACCTCTCTAACGACGTTGAAAGATTACAACGACAAATATCAGAAGAGTTCAGAGATGTACCCTTGAACCGGGTGTAAATTGATTTGGAAGAGCAGTTGTGCTCAGTTCAATTTAATTTGAGGACTTACGGCCAGAATTGGGTTAAGTCCAGTTGAGAATATTCAACATTTTATCTGTGTTTGGCCTGTCAGGCCTTTATTTGGGCTCTGCCCTTTTTAATAATGCACTGTATTAAAGGTTCTGACAGTGCCCCACGTGGCTTGTCAGGCGCTTTGCGCCAATTGAAGAGCGCAAGGCGCAAATTCATGTGGAGGTGACACGTGTCACACGCTAATGAACGTAAGTCTGTTAGCGCAGTGTGTTGCGCCAGTGCGCTGCGCTAGTGCACTGCTGACACGTGGCGCGCTCTGGTGACTTACGCCAAACTAAGAGAGCAGTGCTCTGTTTTTAGAAGCGCAATGCGCAGTTGTTCTGTGATTGACACGTGGCGCTCTCTGGTGACTTGCGCCAATCCAAGGAGCGCAACAGTGCAGATTTCAAAAGTGCAAGGCACTGTTTAATATCTTGATCAAATTTAGATAAAAGAAAACAAGTTTTTTTCTTGTTCCAGAGAGGTTCTACCTCAAATTTCAAGAACCAGTGGTTCATCAAAAGGCAATGCCTTTATATAGATCAAAAGATCTAGTCATGAAGTAGATTACTTTTTTTTTTTATCAAAGATCTTGATCTTGTTCTTAGATCATTGATCTTTTTAGAAGAAATTCTTCTTTTTTTTCCAAAGGTTTTACCTTTTCTTTTTTTCGAGTTCTTCTCAAAGTTTTTGACGAGTTTTGTAGCTCTATCTCTGTATATCTGTATCTGTATGATTTAGACTTGGAGTCTAGGGGCCTTTATATAGGGCCAATTAATTTGTTAGGTTGGTTATAGAGATCTTTCTCTGATTGATCTGGGGATATTTCCCCACCGTTGGATCTTTGATCCAAGGGCTCTATTTTACAGAAGAGAATCTTCTTGTTTTTAACAAGATTGGAAAGATCTTTCCAGAATTTTAAATGCTGGCACAGTTGGTGCAAGCGCATATGCGCTTGACACGTGTCGTGCAGCGCAGAGCGCAGCGTAACTGCGCTGACACGTGTCGCGCAGCGCAGAGCGCAAGTCACCTGAAGCGTTGCTTCCTTTATTAAAATTTGAATTTTAAACAGAGCCTTGCTTTGATTGGGTGCGCTGCCTTGGGCACTGCGCTCCTTGCGCTGACGTGTCTGATTTTGACACGTGGCTCTCTGCGCACAGCGCAAGGAATCTGAAGCGTTGCTTCACCTTTTGAATTTGAAATTCAAACAGAGCTTTGCTCTGATTGGGGGAAACAAATGCCCCCCCACCGTTGCGCTCACGTGGCGCACACGTGAGTGCAGCGGTGGCAAGATCCTAGCCATTGGATCAACTCAGGAGTTGAAGGGGCGCACAAGCGCCTATAAATAGGACCCTTGGTCCTCAAAAGATGATCATCATCTTCAAGATTTTTAATTTTCAGAGCCTTGCTCTTGCTTTCAAGAACTTCAGAGCCTTGCTCTTGTTTTTCAAGAACTTCAGAGTTAAAACTCTAGAAAAATCTTAGGTAAAATTTAACTTAACTTAAATTAAATTAACTTTAATTAATAGAGCCTTGCTCTCATAGATCTTTTGATCTAAAGAAAAACACCTTTAGGGTTTCATATACAGAGCTTTGCTCTCAAGAATCCATGGATCTAAAGAGATCTTGTTTCAGTGTTTCTTAACCCATGAACAGAGCTTTGCTCTTGGACAAAATATAGAACTTTTTGATCTAAAAATGAATAACTCTTAAGAGTTTTCATGGATCTTTAAGATCCCAATCTTTAATCTTTTAGAAATTAATTTTCCTTTGATGGATTTTTCCATCATTATTACAGAGCCAAGCTCTTTAAGGAATTTTATTCCCTTAAGATCAGAGTTTGACAAGTGTCACTCTGTGACAGAGCTTTGCTCTGAAAGGGGAGATTTTCTCCTTGTCTCTAGGGATTTCTCATTTAATGAGAGTGCTCTTTTGGGGATCTCCTCATTAATTGACAGTTCCATCCAATGATGGGGCTGTCTTGTTAACTGATGCATTGTCATCTGGATTTTGTAGGTCCCTCTTTGGTCCCCACTATACTGCATTGCAGTGTAGTATCAAGCGTCAGGCTTTTAAAATTAAATTATGACACTGGCGGCTGAATTTCGTTTTTCTTTGCAGGCAATCATGTCTGCTGATCTGTCTTTCCCATTTGTTCGCTCAGAGGGAGGATTCCCTGAGGCACCGGTGGACCGGGAGGTGCTTGCTCTCATTAAGGATCATGACCCCGAGTATAAGAACCTTCACCTGTGGGGTAGGTGGTACAGTGAAATCATTAAGGGTCGCCGAAGCTTCGGTTGCGCAACTCCGTCAGAGCCTATCTCGTCGATCCCCTATGCGGGATGCACCCCCGGTGAAGTATGCCGTGGAGGTCGTGAACTAGAATTCGGAGGATCTTCTCCAGCCTTCGATTGCTGCCATCCCCGTGCAGCTGCCGGCAGCCGTGGACATTTTGGGGCGGCGTATATGCCAGGGTGAGGCACGCCCTTGGGGACAACCTTATAACATCGGATTGACCTCTCGACAACCAGCCAGGTATTTGCAGTGGGCCAGATACATCCTATCAGCGAAAAGGATGCATTTGATGAAGATTGGTCTGTACTCCGCAGTCTATGTCTCATTGTTCGAATACCCTGTTCCTCCGACGTGGTGGGTTAAGGCATTCATAGAACAATGGAACATCCCCACCCATACTTTTCTTCTGACGGACAGGGAAGTCTCCATCCCCCTGGAAGAATTTGCTGAGATTTCCGGCCTGCCGGCGAGGGGAGAGCATTATGAGGAGCTGCTTCCTCCTGACGAGTATGTTTTCGCCACCAAGCCACTGGTAATGGGCCTAACACCAGAGAATGCTATTCAGCACCAGTTTCCGAGTCTGATGAAGGTGTTGAATATATATGAAGGTCTCTATTTAGAATCGGGAGTCCGGGGAGTTAGTTTTGCAGATTTTATTGCCCGCTTCCTTCGACCGGAAATTCTATCACAGCGGAGCGAGAAGTTCGCCAAGCTCGACGACCCCTTCGGCTTTGGCTTAGATCGTCGACCAGTACTAGAAGACGATCAAAAGGATTTCTATCTCCCCGATGCCGCCATCATGCCCTTATCAGAAATCGCTGCCCCGGGCATTGATGAGGAGACCTTCTTTCTAGGGTTTCTGGGATTATGGCTGTGCTGGTTCGCACTCCCCATGCACCCGCGTCACATGAGGCCGTCTGTCTTCTACCCAGCGCATCGGATGGTGGCTGGTATACAGTTATCGATCGGAATCGCCGGGCTGGCTCACTTATACCATGGACTCAGCGTGGCGGCGGACGCAAATGAACCTGGGATGCAACTTGCCAATTTCCCGATGCACTACTTCACTTCGTGGATGGAAATGCATGTGCTCGGGGCATTTGGCATTCATAAGAGCCCCGCGTTTTTCGAGAAGTGCAGACTCCCAAGAGTTATGCGGCTGATTGGCGCCTCGATTGTGAATCCGTCTCCGTGGGAGGCTAGGGGGTTGCTCCTTCGTCCGCACCTGGTCGGAGCGAGGATTTCTTTCATGGACAAAGTCGTGACCATCGGCCCGGAGACCTCCAAGGCGGCGTTGGCTCTGCGTGATGGTTTCAAGGACGGGGCCTCCGTATTGAAAGCCCGGGAGATTCTTCACTTATGCTCCATCCGGCCAGGCTTCCTGGTGTTCAGGCAAAACGACATGGCACACTTCATGAGGTACAACCCGCAACGGTTCGCCCAACAATCAAGCTACAACCAGGGGGTCCCACTGGAGGCATTTTTGGAAGAGCCCGCGGCCACCAGGGAGGGGATAAGGAGTGCGCTGCACCATTTTATGCGGCTGAACACGGGCTCCCACTTCTTAATCAGCGAGCCGAGCTGCGTCCCCCGGGCCCTCAACGTGTACGTGACTTGGTACGCGCACGCGATGGGTGCTGTTATCCGGGAAGAGAAACGGTTGTTGGTTGACAGCAAGGGTGCGCCTCCTGGCAGCGACCGCAAAGCTCCCCTGAGGCCAAGGATTCCTGTCGTTCCTCCGCTAAGAGATGCTGGAGCTGAGCCACCGCACGTGTTGAGCCCTCCGCGTGGATTTCCCTGTGCTACCGCGGACGTGCCCCCAGCGCCCCGGTGGAGACGGTGAATGTGGTTTCGCCTAAATCCGGCGTGGGCTCGGACATCGGGACCCGCCGTCCCAAGGTGCCCACGAAGCGCAAGTTGATTTTGGGTGCATCCGGGGCTCGCGTGCAGAAGAGGAAGAAGAAGTCGCTCTTCTCTGCTGACGTTGCATTTGGTCAAGAACCTCATACCCCTTATAGCGAGGGCTTGGGTGAGTATGGGACCAACGAGGGCCTATTTACGCCGCCAGACGACACTGATATGGCGGCCGTAATCGCAGCTTCAAAGCGATTGGCGAGGCGTGATGCGTGGTTGGCTAAACTTGCGCAATCGGGTAATCACTGGTTGTATTTTTCCGTCATTGCATCGTACTTTTATCATTATCTTTGACCAACGCTTTCCCCCCTTTTTTAACAGGCATTTCCACCGAAGAAGCTATCGCCGCTTCCCTCAAAACTTTCCAAGAAGAGGAACGACTCAGAGCGTCCTTAGGCCTTAGTATATTTCGGTTTATTATGCATTCCTTTCTATTTCTTATGAGTGATCTGACACTCTCTTTGTCTTATCGCAGGGACCATATGATTGTATGATTTAGCGTGCTTGCACTTTCTAAAAGATAGATCAAAAATATTTGTTAACCGCAATCAAGAACGGCGTCGCTTTGCAGCTAGCCGATGAGTACGGGTCGGTCCACAGGGATATTGTGAATCTCCGATTCGTTCTTACGAGTTAATTCCGAAGGGTGTTTGGAGTTGTTATTAAATCTAAAAACCTAATTAACCTAGGGCAATTATCTAGATCTAAATCTTGCTAGGGTTAGGTTTAGGAATGGTTTGGAAATGTAAATAAATCTCAACGCTTTCTATACCCAGATTAGGATCTAAGAGGAGTTATGGTAATTATCAATAAAGTGGATTAGATCCGTTCGGGAAGGTGTTCCTTCCTCTAGGTTCTTGTCCTTCCTTTAGAGATCCTTACCCTAACCTCCATGGAAAACATCACACCCGGGCCTTTATAGTACGGTATCACCGCTACCTCGAGGGATAGAGTGCCGTAGGGAGCGGTATGTGCATGTATGCATGGAGTCCTATAGATTTTATTTGATGGGTAAGAAAGGGATGAGAGATCTCATCTCTCAAAAGCCTTTCCCAAAGCTAACATCTAAGGCAAGGAATTAAAATCTAAACTAGAACAAGAAATTAAATTACTTACAGATGGATCCCTCCAATCTTCCATCCAGGTTTGTCAGATCTGAATTTCTGAATTAAAGAGAGGCACCAATGCTCTCCAAAAGATTTCTAAATTTTATTCATTAAAGGGAGGCATAAAAAGTTACAATGATTAGAGTTCCTATTTATAAAGAATAGGAAACCCTAGGGTTACATCTGATTCGCATGTCTACAATTACAAAAATAGCCCTTAGGAAGACCAGTCAAAGACATAAAGAATTATGGTAAAAATTTTATTCTCTAACTGCTCCACTCCACCGTGGAACTGCGGCCCAAGGCCCTGTTTGGCCGCGGTTCCGCGGTCAACTAAGAAGATTGGGCTTTGAATTTTGGGCTGCAGCTTCTGGTCATTTTGGGCTTCCTGTATCTACATATCTTTTTCCATTTGGGCTTCTAGGTTGGTTCCAGATCTTCAGTGAACAATTTGCAATGGATTTTTAACCGTTCGCTTTGAGTCGATGTCTTGAATCTTGCTTTGTGAATTGTTCTTTATGTAGGCTTGATCAAGATTCTCTGTTTGTCGGTCAAAATCCACTTTTGCATCGTCTTTTCATCGTTTTCACTGCTTCCTGTCCAAGAACCTGTAACCTGTAACATGTAGCAGACATGCGTCAAAAGCACCCGTTTATTTATAAAAAGAATAAGAATGGGGAATATAATAATACAATATTATGGTGTGAACAAATACCCCCAAACTTATCTTTTGCTCGTCCTCGAGCAAACTTATTTTTATTCACTAAAATCCTAACCACACTTTCGCAGGGAAACGCGATTGCACTGAGCACGTGCAACAAGCCGTTAAACCTCTAGGTGTCCCTAGTAGGAGGAGTGTTGTCTCCTGAGGGTTTTCAGTGGATTACACCCACATCCTATCAATTCGGCCCATTAACTTTTGTTCTCCAATTAGGTTTTCTAACAAGGAATTCTATTATCTTTTGACTCGCAAATTATCCACCCACATTCTTCACACTTCCTCATTATTTAACTTAAGATTATATATGTTATGTAGACCTACTTAGCTTTCGGCATCTCTTAAGTCTTCCTTCTAGGGTTTCATCTCCACTTAGGAATTTCTATCAACTCTATTAAAGATATAAGTTCTATTTTTCATTCCTCTCTCTTATCTAAATTCCAATCACATATCCCTACGTATGTGTATAGATCACCCCTATACTTGGAAATTCAAATCAAGCAATCGTACTCTCGTCCATTGTCCAAAGTACTTATTAGTTGGTGAATTTAAATGAATCTTGCTTACACATCCTTCATGCGACCGTTAATACTTCTTGAGGTACCAACAACCGATTACAAGATGTGTTTGCACTTTAAAGCGTAAATCCTAGTCTTGTAACACCCAAGGCTTTAGCAGTGACTCCCAAACCAGTTGGTCTAAGGCACTAGGTGATGAAGCACCCTCGCTAAATATTTTTCTATTTTTACAGCCTTAAGTAATCACAAAAACCAGTGTTCATTTTTTTTCTTCTTTATTCACTTTTTTTTTATTTTCATTGTACTAAGGACTTTAGACAAGAGCATTTCAAGGTCTCTTCTACTATTCCAAGTTTCAAGGTGCGTGATTGTACAAATTGTAGGATATACATGTTCAGAATCTAGACTTAAGCTAGGAACTATTTTTCAAATTTATACTTTAATAAGAACATCAATACTCTTCCCTTCTTTTGACTTGGCCCAAGAAGTGAACCCAAAATTTGCCTATTTCTAAATAAACTACAAGGCATATACTTTCTACCGTAAAACTTTAAAGAAGGTTATCTTTAGGGTTTTTAATTCACTAAGTCTAAGATCTAGTTGTTCATAACCAGTTAACCTATTTGTCAAACTCAAGTCAACTAACCAAAATTGAATACATTAATTTTTATAATTTTTGAAATTTTTCAAATTTTTATGGGTTTTCAAATAAGTATGCAAATGCAAAAAAAAAAATGTACAAATGAATGCGAAGGAAGAAGACGTACCGAGCATACCCCCAAACTTGAACTTGACAATGTTCTCACTGTCATGCTAAACCAAGAGGGTCAAAATGCCGATACTCCTCTGTTTATTTATTTATAAATTTTTTTTATATTTTTAATGTTTTGAAATTTTTATTTTTTATTTTTATAGAAAAAGAAAACAAAAAAAATATATATACATATATACAACAAAGTCCCCCCAAACTTAAGCTTGGCCTTACACAAGCCAAAAGTTAGCACCAACCATTCAAAAATCTTATCGTGGAAATGGTATAGTTGGTGCAAGAAAATGAGAAGCATGCGGGACCGTGTGGAAAGAAGAATGGTAGAATATGGTCTCGGTGGGGGAGAAGAATGGCAAAAAGAATAAGGAAGTGGAGTACGATCTTGAGGGTGTAAATTTAGTGAATAAATTAGCGCAGTTTGTGATGACCGATGCGTTAAAAGCGATTGCGCTAACCTATCAACCCGTCGAGAAATGGGGTCAAATCCCTCAAGATTCGCAAGAAAACATGGGTACGCCGAACTTGGTATTGGAGATGAAAGCGTAACGGTCATTTGTTCGGTCGGAACAATGGGAAAGACGAAAGGGAGTGAATTAGGGATAGTATCTTTCTCACCATAGTAAACTGTTTCGAACTTGAAAGATTCCTTTAATGGTTCGAAACTACTATAATCAACCGAGTCTGATGGCTCATCTGAAAATGTAAAGGACTCAAACTCGGGCGGTGAGTTATCAACATCGTCCGAAAAATTGAAACACTCGTAAGTGTTATCATCTGTGAGATCTGTGTCAGATTCAAAGGAAAAGGTTTCAAGCTCACAGTCTTCAAGCGGGGTCGGAACGATGGGAAGGAGGGAGGGTGATATAACAGTCAAAGGTTCAGGAGGATGAATTGGAAAATCAGACACATCAAACAAAAATGATTCAACCTCAATACTATCCTCAAGACTCTCCTCAATACTATCCTCAATATTCAACTCATCCATGCCATTATCATCAAAGTCTAGACGCATATGAGATTCGGGAGAAACATTTAATAACTCAGGATGATGATTTGAACATAAAATTTCAAGCAAATCGACAGGTGCATCATCCGAAATATTCTCGGCGTCTATATTCTCAATCAAGTGAAAATCAATTTCTTTAGAAACCTCATCAAAAGTATGGATATCTATCGATTTAGGTTCTAGAGTGGAGGTGTAAAGATCGAAAGGATTAGGTGCGGTTTCACTCGAAAGGGATTCCTCACAATCTGGCAAATCAAACACTACAAAATCGCACAACTCATGGTTATTTTCAACTGGTGAATCATTTGGAACAATCGATGGCAAACAGGAGTTGTGGGCTTCAATTGGATAAGGGTAGGTTTGATTTGAAAATCCTCTCTCATTCTCACTCTGTCCAACCGCCTCCTTATACATTGAAAAATTTTGAGCTAGCGGGAAACTAGCTACCGGTTCACTAGATTGCATAAGGGCGGCCATGGATGCTTCCACATTCCTCATCATTTTATTTGTTGCAGCAATATATGCCTCCAACGACTCTTCCAAACTAGACTTGGGTGGTGAGGGGGTTTCGGTAAAAGATTCAAAATCGTGTGGATATGTGAAACTCCCTAGTGGCTGTGTAGAAACAGTGTCTAGTGAAGGTGGGAAAGTCGGGTAGGACTGGTAGGAAGTGGGTGGTAAGATAGGGGTAGGGTCAACATATGGATAAAAAGGTGAATAATCGTGCTGATCCCTAAAACTAGATGAGTGGAGAGGGGTGAAAGATCGACTGCGAGATTGAGCAATATGCTCAGCAATGGACATCGGCTTAGAAGTTACAGCAGGACTTGGAAAAGTGGTGTGAACATATAGAGGTGGTGAAGGTTGACTCGGTTGACACAAGCTGGGTTGAAAGGTCAAACTGTTTCTCCTAGACGCCTCTATTTGATTTTTCAACGAAATTTTTGGCAAGGAAGGATCGTTTTTAAATTGACCGAACACATTGACATATGACGCAAAATTCGGTTCGGGATACCAAAGTTCGGCTAATGATTTATTGTGTGGGGTACCCATGTTAGAAGAAGAAAGGTGACAAGAAGGAAGGTTGGGTGGTGCAAGGATTTATTTGGGGCTAAAAAATTTTGCAAGTTCTATAAAATATTTGTCCTTTTTATTTTCATTTTTCATTGATTTTTCTCTCTCTTTATTTGGAAAAATTTTGTTGCAAAAAGATTTTAGAGAAAAGATTTTAGAGAAAAGATATGCAACAACAAAATATTTTATAGAAAAGATATGCAACAGCAAAATATTACTTGCAATTGGTTATTATTTGAAGCATATCACAAGAATCTTTATTTGGAAAAAATTGTTGCAAAAAGATATTCGAGAAAAGATATGCAACAAAAAAGATTACTTGCAATCAATTTCAATTTTGAGCGGGGCCCAAAAATCCTGCAGAAGACTTGTTATAAGGAAGAGAATATATTTTTAAAGCACACAAAATCTTGCAGGCATTATTCAGAAGATATATCAAGATTTGCAGAGGAGGAGAGAGAAAACTCACAGAAATATGCAGTGGCACAACTGTTTTTTTTTTATCGCGCTCTGCCTTTTTTTTCAAGCCCTGAATCGACCAGGACGCGGCGGTTCCGCGGCCAAAAGGCGGTTTCGGCGGCGGTTCCGCGGCGGTTCAGGCGGTTCAGAATTTTTTATTTTTTATTTTTTTATTTTTTTTTGGAACAGATCACCACGGTTAACTTGTAGACTCGGTCCTCTAAATTTCTTCTATTCCTCGGTTGTTGTGATCTTCTGTTGTTCCGATCTGTTTTTTCCTGTTTTGATCTCTGTAGATTTCTAGATCCGAATTTGATCCTGCAAAGATTCACAAAAAAAACAAAGTATCCCTTCCAAAAATAACGAAATATATATATTTTTATATTTTTTTGATTTTTCAGATTTTTATGATTTTTTAAATTTTATGATTGACCCGAAATTGCGAAAAAGAAATGACACGCCATCCCCGACAACGGCGCCATTTGATTGTAATGATTTAGCGTGCTTGCGCTTTCTAAAAGATAGATCAAAAATATTTGTTAACCGCAATCAAGAACGGCGTCGCTTTGCAGCTAGCCGGTGAGTACGGGTCGGTCCACAGGGATGTTGTGAATCTCCGATTCGTTCTTACGAGTTAATTCCGAAGGGTGTTCGGAGTTGTTATTAAATCTAAAAACCTAATTAACCTATGGCAATTATCTAGATCTAAATCTTGCTAGGGTTAGGTTTAGGAATGGTTTGAAAATGTAAATAAATCTCAACGCTTTCTATACCCAGATTAGGATCTAAGAGGAGTTATGGTAATTATCAATAAAGTGGATTAGATCTGTTCGGGAAGGTGTTCCTTCCTCTAGGTTCTTGTCCTTCCTTTAGAGATCCTTACCCTAACCTCCATGGAAAACATCACACCCGGGCCTTTATACTACGGTATCACCGCTACCTCGAGGGATAGAGTGCCGTAGGGAGCGGTATGTGCATGTATGCATGGAGTCCTATAGATTCTATTTGATGGGTAAGAAAGGGATGAGAGATCTCATCCCTCAAAAGCCTTTCCCAAAGCTAACATCTAAGGCAAGGAATTAAAATCTAAACTAGAACAAGAAATTAAATTACTTACAGATGGATCCCTCCAATCTTCCATCCAGGTTTGTCAGATCTGAATTTCTGAATTAAAGAGAGGCACCGATGCTCTCCAAAAGATTTCTAAATTTTATTCATTAAAGGGAGGCATAAAGAGTTACAATGATTAGAGTTCCTATTTATAAAGAATAGGAAACCCTAAGGTTACATTTGATTCGTATGTCTACAATTACAAAAATAGCCCTTAGGAAGACCAGTCAAAGACATAAAGAATTATGGTAAAAATTTTATTCTCTAACTGCTCCACTCCACCGTGGAACCGCGGCCCAAGGCCCTGTTTGGCCGCGGTTCCGCGGTCAACTAAGAAGATTGGGCTTTGAATTTTGGGCTGCAGCTTCTGGTCATTTTGGGCTTCCTGTATCTACATATCTTTTTCCATTTGGGCTTCTAGGTTGGTTCCAGATCTTCAGTGAACAATTTGCAATGGATTTTTAACCGTTCGCTTTGAGTCGATGTCTTGAATCTTGCTTTGTGAATTGTTCTTTATGTAGGCTTGATCAAGATTCTCTGTTTGTCGGTCAAAATCCACTTTTGCATCGTCTTTTCATCGTTTTCACTGCTTCCTGTCCAAGAACCTGTAACCTGTAATATGTAGCAGACATGCGTCAAAAGCACCCGTTTATTTATAAAAAGAATAAGAATGGGGAATATAATAATACAATATTATGGTGTGAACACCATAAGACCTATCTCGCAAACTGATGAGGGAATTCTCTCCGAGCCAGCTGCCGATGTTCCGGCCTCTTCACAATTGCCGCAAGAGACCCAGCTCAAAAAGCCGATGATAGATGCCTTAAAAGCTCTAGAGGCAACTCTGAACGCGGACGATGATGCCCTACTGAAGAAGGCTTCGAAGAGGTCCGTCGTGACGGCCCGGAAGGAGAGGAAGCGCTTGAGGCACGCAGCGAAGGAGCGTAGCGCTGCTTTGGCCGTGGGAGCGGGCCCAAGCGCCGTTATTCCCGCTGCCACTTCTTCCGAGGAGCCCCCGGTCGCCTTGTCTACTGCCCATAGACAGGCGGCGCGTGCAGTTCGGGAAGCCAACGATCAATCCACCTCAGGTAATGTGTTTTTCGAGGCTTTATTGTAAAAGTTGTAAAGCTATTGGTTCTTATGCATCTTGTCCTGCAGGGCCGAGTCCAACTGAAGGAGCGGCAGAAACCGTCGAGCCTGAGGGGATGGTAGAGAAGGTGGCAGCTGAAACCGAGGCGACGGTAGGCGGTGTTGCCATAGTCGCCGGGCCTGAGCTAGTGGCTGACGAAACGGTCATGCTTACTATGCCCGAGAAGGTTTCCGATGCCGAGCTCGAGGTAGCGGCGGATGAAATGGTTGCTACAGCCGAGTCTGGGGCAGCAGCGGATGGAGCAGCTACGACCGATGAACCCATGGCAGCGGTGGACGAGACGGCTGCGACCGCCGAGCCCGAGGGGGTAGCGGGTGAGAAGGGCATGATTGCCGAGGACGAGCCGGCCGCTCTTTCTCAAGAGTCGGGCAACGCTCCGATCATCGCTCTCCCTGCCTATGGTTCCTTGTCGTCTCCCGGTGCCGCGAGCGTGATGACGGCTCCTGTGGAGTCGGGCTATGAGGCAACGGGAGGTGAACCTATGCCGATGGAGGAGGAAGACGCCGCCGTTTCGGCTGGTGACTCGTCAGGTAAATTTCGGGTTACCGTCCTTTTTTTGATTTTGGAATTCTTCCTGACAGGTTTATCTTGTTTTTAACGCGGGTGCGGCCAGTGCTGATGCCCCATTGCTCGAGGGGGCGCCGTCAGTTACTGTCTTGACGGTGGCCACCTCTCTACCTTCTCTTGCACCGTCGCAAATGTTGGAAGGTATAGATTCGTGACTTATCAGTCTTACCTTGGCTGCATAATTTATGTACTGATGTAGTACTATTGCGTCTTTGCAGGAGTGCTTTTTGATCACCTTTACCAAGTGCTGCACCTGCACTTCTTCTTCCCGTCGGAGCTTGCTTCCTCCAGTGGCACTGGTGAGTATAGTTTTCAATTAATGCCCTTTCTTTTTTCAATAATGGAATTATTTCTGATTCTTCCTTGTCCTGATTGCAGTGCTACAGATCGAAGTAGGAAATGTAAGATCAGCCGCGCCACCGGTCCTCACGGCTTTGCCGCCTGCTGCAGCTGGTATAGTAAACTCCATCATTGATGACTTTCTTATATTCCTCGAATTGTCATTTGATTGTGTTTTGTTTTGCAGGTATCGTTCCGGTTCCGGTCCCTTTCGAGCCCCGCATCATGATGCCGGCAGGCCCGTTCTCCAGGTGTCCATCCTCAAAGGGTGCTGCGATGAGCTTGAGCATGCTGAGCGGATGCATCGAAGAGCTTGACGCAGAAGCTCCCCCATCTGCCGCAGATTTCGTTGCGGAGGTTAATCCGATGCTGGCGACGCTTGCAAATTTTCATAATGAAGGCGTCGTCGAGTCTTGGGTTAATCACTGCAGGGAGATCGAGGCCCGCCTGCATCAACTGGAGTCTATGCGTCCTGCCCCCGAGATCTTGGCCGTGATCACTCAACGGGCGGCATGGATCGAGCAGAGCGCTCCTTACTTCCGCCATCTCGAACAAGAAGTTGCTTTAAGGCATAAGGAGCATGGAGAGACTTCGAGCAAATCTGCCCGACTGCATGCTCAGGTGGATGCAAACGCTGCACAATTGAAGGTCATCTTTGAAGGCCTTCTGCGATACATCTCTGACGGGTTAACACTAAGGCAGCAGCTTGACGTCGTCGAGCGGGATGAACCAAGTCAGGAGGCAGCCTAGCAGGCAGTTGAGGAGCGGCTTTCATCCTTCCTACAGCAGCGGGCTCAGGTGGAAGCAGAATTGGCGGTGGCAGCCGCTCAGGAGGAGGCGTTGAAGGAAGTGCGAGAGCAGCTCGCGGATTTGTTGAAGACACTTCCTTCTCCATGAACACTTTGTATCATTTGTACTTGTAAATAAAAATGTATTTGTTTCTTTTATTCTTTAACACAATGTATCTTGTACTCAATCAAATTTATGAATAAAAGATATACATTCTTCATAATGTCTTGTGTCATCGCTCCGCTTTCTTCTTTCTTTTATTATCAGCATGTTACCTTAGTAAGCATGGTCGACAGATGATAGAGCGAGCATCCTGTATTGTCTTCTTCAGGAGGTAGTGATGGCTTAGGCCGCAGGTTCAGATCTGCTGTCTAAGACTTTTCAACTCTATGAGCCGTGAGCGTCTCATAAAGACTTTTCTCCCTACGGATCGAGAGGATCTCGTAGGTGTATTTTCTCCTTAAGAATCGTGAGGATTCCTAAGTGTGTTTTCTCTTATAAGTCGTAAGGATCTTATAAGAGAATTTTTCCCTCTTACGAGTCGAGAGGACCCGTAAGCGGTTGTTTCCCTCCTTGTCGAGATTCGACTTTGGAGAGTATGACCCGTGAATAGTGTGCAAGAGTTTATTTTTGGACCGACTTGCAGGGTCCCAGTGCTTAGGAAACAAGTTTTTTAATCCCGCTGCCTAAGGCTTTATCTCACAAGTCAAGAGGAATCGAGAAGTTCTCGCAAAGACACTAATTTCCTCACGAGTCGAGATGAATCGAGCAGTTCTTGCAAGAATATCCTAACGTCATAGTTAACCTCTGCTCTTTACGACAGAGATCCGTTAGGGTCTGTGGTACTAAGGTTTTGTCCGTCATACCGTCGCGTTGGCTGATGTATTCCTCGATAGGCAATCTTGCTGTTCGAGTAGCCTTGCGATTGTCGTGTCTCTGATCCCTTCGGGAGCTGGACAAGACGTCTTCAAGCAATCCTCCTAGGCAGTTTGACCGTCGGAAGAGAAAGCGTTAGGAATTTTGCCATGCCGCTTTTTACTTGAGGTTAGGCTCATTTTGGAGAGCCCCGATGAGTCATAACTACTCTGCGCTTGGTGTGGGATGATCTCCGATAGTCTTTCAGGCTTTATATGACTTGCCGTTAAGACCCTAAAGCTAGGAATTTGGCCTTTGCTTCGTTTGCTAGCATTGCGTCCTCTATATCGAGAAGAATGTCGTGGTTGTCTCTAGGTTGCTGGTGAACCGTCGAGGTTTGGAACTAGGGATTTTGCCATGGCTCCTTTTGGTGATGTTGCGTCTGTTGTATCGAGACGAACGTCGAGGTGGTGACCATTCCATGCTAGTGTGAGATGATCTCAGATGGTCTTTCCGGTTTTATATGAGTTACCGTCAAGACCCTGAAGCTAGGAATTTGGCCTTCGCTTCGTTTGCTTTGGTATGTCCGGATCCTATTGGAGGAAGGACACTATTGTTGACATTGCGTCTGCTGTAACGAGACGAACGTCGAGGTGGTGATCACTCCGTGCTGGTGCGAGATGATCTCCGATTGTCTTTCAGGTTTTATATGACTTGCCGTTAAGACCCTGAAGCTAGGAATTTGGCCTTCGCTTCGTTTGCTTTGGTGTGTTCGAATCCTATTGGAGGAAGGACACTGTCGTGACGTCTCGTCTATTGTATTGAGACAGATGTCGAAGTGGTGACCACTCCACGCTGGTGCGAGATGATCTCCGATAGTCTTTCAGGCTTTATATGACTTGCCGTCCAGACTTGGCTCCGTTTTTTTTATGGAGCATGGGGAGGGAAGATGTGATTCCTTCTTTGTTTGTGCCCCTGGATTGTATACAGGGATTGTTGTGATATCGCCTGTAGGGCATAAATTTTATTATATATATATATATATTTTATTTTATTTCTTTCCGCGATGCTCTATCATTTCAGCTTTTATATCACGAAGGTCGTGATTGCCCAATCATTTCGGCTATTTTTCGCGGTGCCCAATCATTTCGGCTATTTATTTTATTTTTACTCGCTGATTTTTATTGCGAGTTGCCCAATCATTTTGGCTATTTTGCATGCATACATTTTTACTTGCTGATTTTGTTGCAAGTTGCCCCATCATTTCGGCTATTTCGTATGCATGTGTGGCTTGCTGGCTTTTCGCTGTAAGCCTGGAATTAGACACCGATTTCGGCATCAGCACCGCTACAACTGGGATATTGCCAGGAGTGAATCATCATTTGCCTCTGTCGATGTCGAACGAAGGTGGCTTAGTAAACAAGGTTAGGGTTCTGTCGACTAAGGCTTTTGACTTCATGAGCCGTAAGGGTCTCACAAAGGTATTTCTCCCTACAAATCGTGAGGATCTCGTAGGTGTGTTTTCTTCTTAGGAAGTGTGGGGATTCCTAAGTGTATGTTCTCTTATAAGTCGTAAGGATCTTACAAGAGTGTTTTCTCCTTATAAGTCGAGAGGACTTACAAGGGTTGTTAACCATATGGTCATATCCCTAGTCACGGGTGGGACTTTGCTGGGGAAATGTTTATTCGCGCCCGTGGATTGTATACAAGGGTCAGTATTGAGCCACTTGTAGGGAAATATCGAAGGTTGTGGGGGTTGCTTAAGAACATGTTCAGGTCTCTGTAACTTAAGACTTTCAAATCTTATGAGCCGTGAGGGTCCCATAAGAGAGTTCTCCTTACGAGTCGTGAGGATCTCGCAAGTGTAATTTCTCCTTAGGGATCGTGAGGATCCCTAAGTGTGTTACTCCCTTGTGAATCGTAAGGATCTTACGCGGGTGGTTTCTCCTTACAAAGTCGAGAGGACCCTGTAAGTGTCTTTTAACGAGGTTGCGCCCTTTCGGGTTTTCACAAACACTCGCCGGTAGCCCTGCTGTTTTTACTCACGGAGCCCTTTCGGGTTTTCATCCGTGCCCATTTTGCTTATGGACATACCATTTTCTTTTTCTCTCTTTTTTTTATTTTTATTCTTCTCTTTTTCTAACGAGGTTGCGCCCTTTCGGGTTTTCACAAACACTCGCCGGTAGTCCTGCTGTGTTTACTCACGGAGCCCTTTCAGGTTTTCATCCGTGCCCATTTTGCTTATGGACATACCGTTTTTATTTATTTTATTTTTTTTGTATCAGCCTTGGGACGCTGCAATCCATCGTAGTTTATCGACGTCTCGGTCATCAGCTAGTTTTAGGACGTAGTGGTCCGTCATTAGTTTAAGGGCGTTTCGGTCCGTTGTTAGTTTAAGGACGTTTCAGTCCGTTGTTGAAGAAGGCCGGCTACTGCTTATAGAGTTTGGGCTTAGGAAGATAGCGAGCGGGCATAGTCGTCGTCATCTATCATTGACCTAGGCTGTGCCTCATTAAGCGTAGTATTTCTTCAGGAAGCGGCCGTTTATTGGCCTGAAAGGCCTTTCGCCGTGCATATCCATGAGTAGATAGGCTCCACCCTGGTAGACCTTGTCTATGATGTACGGGTCTTCATAGTTCGGCTCGAATTTTCCCCACTTGGCGCGATTGGGGATCATAGGTCTTTTGACCACTAGCACTAGTTTGCCTTGGCGGAATGTCCTCAGCCTGGTCAATCTTTCATATGAGCGCGTCATCTTTGCTTTATAAGCCTCCAGATTTTGTTGCGCTATGTGCCGGGTTTCATTAAGGGCATCAAGCTCCTCAAGCCGAAGGTGGGCATTTTCTTCGTCCGTTAGCTCGTAGTGGGCTGCCACTCGTAGAGAGGGTAATTCTATTTCGAGGGGAAGTACTGCTTCTGTACCGAATACTAACGCGTACGGCGTTGTGTTCGTGGCAGTCTTGAACGTAGTTCGATACGCCCAGAGAGCTTCTTGCAGTCTCTCGTGCCAGTTCTTTTTATTTCGGGACACCGTCTTTTTCACGATCTTTGTCAAGGTCTTTTTGAAAGCCTCAGCTAGACCGTTAGCTTGGGGATTATAAACTGAGGAGTATCTCCAGTCTATATTGTGTTGTTGCACGAAGCGGCTGATCTTGTGGCTTCTGTAGGCTAGCCCGTTATCGGAGATGATCCGTCGCGGAGTTCCAAACCGATAAATGACGTGTGTCTTGAAGAAATAGAGGATATTCTCCGTCTTCACTTCCCTCAGCGGTACTGCTTCTGCCCATTTGGAGAAGTAGTCAGTCGTCGCCAGAATGAATCGATGTCCCCTGGACGATGCTGGTTCGATGGGGCCGATTATGTCAGTCCCCCACATTTCGAATGGCCAGCTAGCCACCGTTGGATGTAGAGGATTTGGGTGCTGATGGATAAAGTCCCTATGAATCTGGCATGAGTGACATTGCTTCGCATATTCGAGGCAGTCCTGAATCATCGTGGGCCAATAGTAGCCCATCCGTTTAATCTTCAACTTCATCTTTGGGCCTGCTTGGTGAGAACCGCAGAGTCCGTCATGGACTTCCTGAACGACACTTTTCGCCTCTTCAGTGTTGGATATATGTATGCCCTAGAGGCCATTATGTGATAGTGGATGTATCTATACATGTATATATATTCAGTTTGCATTCTTGCTCGACATGATAGTATGCTATCTGGTTCTTCTTTATCTGACATGTTGATTTGATCATACTTTTATTCATTCATACATGCTGATAAAGCCCTGAGGATATCGGCTTGACTACTCTGATTATGATAGAGATCATACTAGTGGGACATTTGTAGTCTATAAGCATATCCTGAAATGTCCCTAGTCGCAGGTGTATCGAGACGGGACATCGATATACCAGAGTAGACTAGCGTATATGATACTAGACCCATGTGATGGGCGATGGATGTTCCCACATTCATCGATGTTTGACATCAAGATCATATACGGGTGCTCAGTGCTGACTGGGTACACTGGACGGACTCACCGAGAACTCCTATATGGAATTATATCTATCGTCGGATAGCAGTTCTCAGGTGACACTGGTACAGGTTAGTCTGTAGACCCGAGATCGTCATGGAGTCTTGTGTGTTCTCCCACCGTACTTTGATTGCCACCCTACCACGGTTCTACTGAGTCGTGCAAACAGGTGGCCGTTGGGTACAGTCCCGAGACACACGAAGACGATGAGCGATAGGAGGGGTTTCGTCTCTCCCGGTATTGGGAGTTGATGCTGTGTTGTGCCCGACTAGTTATAACAGCAAGTCCCTGGCCAGGGCTGCTGAGATTTGCTGATAAGTGTTATCAGTAGTTTCTCGATCTGTTATAGACCATTCACCGGCATGACTTATTGAGTTATTGGGGTCGACGTGACCATCCCTAGGCTCGATATGCAGCATATCTGACGAAGAGACCGGACTGTACGGTAGTGTTTCCGGTTGGCTCGACGGGAGTTGTAGCAGGTTCGCTTGTTTTCTTCTGATCGCTCAATACCCGGGTGGCCGTTACGTTTAGCTGACCGCTTGCGGCTTGAGGGTACCTGATATGATCATCACCCTCTGCCGGCGTATTGACGAGTCTTAGAGTCCCACAAAGGAGTTACCCAGTCCAGGCGAAACGTTGTGGTGCGCGTATGTGATATGCGCATGCACCCGATTGAAATGTGCGTATATGATACCGAACATTGATCGGGCGGCTTGCTTTTGGTGGGGTCATATGTGATATGGCCGGATTGATGAATCAAGTGTTGATTTAACATTTAACCATTAGTTTTCTCACTTGAAACCTTTCTAGTATGTGATGTATGTATGTAAGCATGCATGTGTTTCTTTCTTTCATTCTAGTTTCATGCACATGTGGATGTGCATACATGCATACATACATACACCCATCCATCATGGTTGTTAGCATATGGAAATGGTGGCAATATAAGACTCACACCATGGATTAAATAATGGATTATTATTTGATTTTGGATTTAAAAGAAAATGAAAAGGAAAGGATAATCATTCTAGCTTCTACATTCTTCCTTTGACCTAACCATGCTCAACTACCACTAACCTAGGGTTATCCTTCTCTTTATCATTTAAAACCCAAGTTAAATTAACTATCCATCATTTAATCATGGTTGAAAGCAAGAAGCAATAAAATATAAAAGGTTATATTTCATTTCTTTTGCAACTAAGGGTTATTTTTTCCACCTCTAGTTAAAAATAGCCACCATCTTCATCCTCTTTCTCATTTGCTCTCTAGCTTTTTTCTAGTGAGTAAATCACACTTAAAGAAAGGTTTTTGAAGTGAGAATCTTAACCACAACTTCATTCTACACAAGTTTAGCCAACTTGTTTAGAGTGTTCTCTTCGGTTTTACGAAGTTGCGAACTTAGACGGCGAACTCCATGGTGGATCGTCGTGGACACAAGAGGACTTCAAGAGGACTTCCATTCAACACCCTAGAGACCAAGGAGTCCAGCGAAAGGGAGCTACAAAGGTTGTAGTCTCGAAACCCTAGATTAGTTCGCTTTAATTTTCGAAACCCTAATTTTCTAGGATCGATTCCTTTGCATGTTCGTTTAGCACCATAAAAATTTAAACTTTTGGACATGCGATGCTTCAAAACTCTTAATGGGGTACTAAACAAACCTTTCATTGGTATCACGGCGACCCCATTGGATGGGGTGCCTGCCTGACCTACAGTGGTATCAGAGCTACTAGGCATTGGATGTCGACCTATGGGGGGTTCTCACTGTGTGACAGTATGGCGAAGCATAGGCTCTTACCCCCAGGGTGTCCCGAGACCGGAAGGTGTTCCGGCGGGTTGTAGTCCTCGCGAGGGGGCATGCGTAAAAAGTAACGGCTGAGGGACCCGTTGGTGCCACGGCGACCCTATTGGATGGGGTGGCTAAACAAACCTTTCATTGGTATCAGAGCCGACCTAGAACATTAGGCGACCTTTTTACGAAGTTAAAACTCCGATCGAACCGAAATACGGCTTTTTAGGGTGCTCTCTGGAAATTTTCTAAAATTTGACATTTTTCAGAATTAAAAATATCTAAAAAATTCAGCAGGAAAAAATAAGGATTACGGTACAAAAATTATTCAATGAACAGTGATTGTTGCCGCGGAAACGCGGCCTAAGCTTGCTTAGGCCGCGGTTCCGCGGCCGTATGTATTAATTGTTGGATAATTTTTTTTTCAGTAATTCTGGAATCTGCTTGTATAATTTTTTGGGTATTTTTAATCTGTATTTAGTTTTGAAAAATTCTGGAGATGGTTTTGGACTCGTCAATTCGATCGAGATTTTCATTTCGTAGCTTTTCCGGGTAAATTAGAAAGTATTGAAGTGTTTGAATGACTATCATTTGCTCACTATTCACGGGGTTTAAATACTTTGGAGATACGTGCAAGTCTTTTTGTGGTGGACCCTCTAGAAGACAACAAAGCTTAACTCGATTATGTGACCGTCTTGAACTGCCCTTTGAACCTTAGGGTTTGGGGCAGTACGGCGTGCCACATGTGAGGCGTTGGCTTGACCCTTCTACGGCTGGACCGCTACTACTGTGTCACACTCCGGATTTTTTGAACCCTGCTCAAGTGTTGAGCTTTAGTGAATCTTGGGTACTTGATCGTTCGTTCGAAAACTTTAATACCATCTGTTTGTCTGGAATGTGATACAATATGTGAAATTCATATAGTTTAGGCATGAAATACGAAATATGTGATATTTCGCATTTATGATGTCTAAAGAGAATGTGGATTCCAAATATTGTAGTTTTACACTTTCTTTTCTGTGACCGTAAGTGTAGTATGTTCGATATCGCCGGTTTCGTTGCTATACATCAACGACAATCGGGGTACGCATACTTACTTACGTTGATGATATGAGATATTATGTGTTGCTGAGATATGATGTGCAGGATTGTCGCGATCGAATAGCCGGGGGGTTTTTGTGAGATGAGAGTTTTATATTTTCATTCATGTAAATTCAAATGTAATGTAATATTCTTTTATTTGGGGCACTTCCGGATTGAGGTTGTGTCACCAGTGTTGTATATTATTTACTTTTCCGCATTAGGATGGACCCTAGGAGGGGAGCACAGGTGACCGGGTTCTGGGGTTCAGTGGGAGGCCATCTCGAGGAGTCGAGACCGGGTCTCCTAAACTCCAGGATTGGTAGGGTCACTTGCCGCTCTCGTAGGGGTCCAGGGTGTGGGCTTGGCTATTCATCGCGACTGTGGAATCCGTATTTTCTATTCTGGCTAAATACTAAATACGGACGTCCTAGGATATCCCACGTTATATCTATGTTTCTGCTGCCTGTGTTCTGTGATATCTGAGACGAATGACATATTATATATATGATATATAGTAGACGTTGCTTATGTTTTACACCCGCGCTAGTCCCGTCCCGGTATGCCGTTAGTTAAGTAACCTAACGGTGCATAACGGAACATTGCGGCGAATGCGGATGGCATAAGCGTACGTGTTATTTTCGTTTCTTTTCTGTGATTGGCTTAAGGACTTAAATGATGGGATTACATTAATGTGATTAATGTAAAGAAAATAAACCTAAAAAGATGTTGTAGAATCGGATTTGAAAACTACTCGGCTATTTATGAAAAAGCTACATTTCAAAACCGCGGAGCTTAAGCCACTCCTTCTGAAAACTGTTTGATTCTACAACGATATCAAGTTCAAAGCGTTAAAGATTTTCTTAAAAATCATTCGCAACCCTCCGTCATTTTAGGAAGTAGAGCACTTAGTATTCGTGCTACGTTTGTTGACTTTAGTTAAGGCGTAGTGTACGGTAGCTAAGTGATGTCTTCCTACACTGCATATGATGCAGATTAATTAGGATATTCATGCGACTTTGTTGACCATAGTTAAGGGTCATATGGGTGGGTCTAATTGATCAAGAAATGACGGGTAGAACTTGACTGGTACTTATGATTTGTTGACCATAGTTAAGGTCATAAGTACTAGGGGTAAAAATTACATCGGGAATTTCAAGTGTTGAAATTTGCAATGAGATTGCATACCTTCCATGTGATGGTTGGATCCCGATCCCACTGTGGGCAATAGTTGCTCCTAGGAGAGTTTTACAGTTTACAATTAGTTAACTCATTAGGTGTCTAGAAAGGTGTTAACGGGGCTCCGCCTCTGGGAAAATGAGGTTTACTCTAATTAGGTCCGTGCGAAAGCACGGGGAACCTCCCTCAAAGTACCGACACTGGCCTGGCTGAACGGTTAGCGAAGTTGTAGACTGTAATTAATCCTGGCTAGTTTTTCTTTTTAAGGTTTGAAAGAAAAACTCGATAAAAGCAGAGGGAAACATCGATTAGACAAGATAATAAACCAATCTAATCTATGCAAGAGCTTTCGCTGAGTGTATTCTTTTCTCTCTCTTAATGGCAGATACCAATGACTGGACTTAAGCTTCTACTAGATAAAAACAAACTGAATGGGACCAACTACAAAGACTGGCTGAGGAATCTGAAGATTGCCTTGACTTATGATAAAGTATCATATGTCCTCACGGCTTCAGCCCCGCCCGTCCCAGGTCCAAAATCCTCAGTTGCATACATTGAAGTCCGCAAGACATGGGACGCTGACTGTGCCACGGCAAAATGCCTCGCGCTTGCATCGATGGACAACACACATCAAAAGCAGCACGAGGACATGGACATTCACAGTATATTGCTCCATACAAAGGAGTTGTATGGGGAGCAATCCCGCGTATTACGATACGAAGCATCAAAGAAACTGTTTCAGATGCGAATGGCCCCTGGCACACCAGTAGGAGACCATGTTTTGAAGATGATAGCTCTTATAGAAGAGCTTGAGGGCCTTGGATGGACAATGGAAAATGAACAATATATAGATATTATTCTGCAGTCCCTCCCCTCCACCTTTGCTCAGTTCATGGTGAACTTTAACATGCATGGTATGGAGAAGGAACTCCCTGAACTCCTTAATATGTTAAGGAGTGCAGAGAGCACTATGAAGTCAGCAAAAACTCCCGTTATGACTATTGGACAGTCTTCTTCTTCTCGCCCGAAAGCTAAGGCCAATGGAAAGAAAAAGAAGAAACCCACTAATCCTAAGGGCGGAGTTAAAAAGGTGAAGGGAAAGGGAAAGTCCAAAGCTGGAGACCCGGGGAAAGGCGGGTGTTTTCATTGCCACAAGACAGGACATTGGAAGCGCAATTGCACGGAGTACCTAAGTCTCAAGAAGAAGCATGGTGATGCTTCTGCTTCAGGTGCGTTTGTGACTGAAAACTGTTTTTCTATAAACTCTACTTCCTGGGTATTGGATACCGGTTCAGGTTCTCACATTTGCAATTCTATGCAGGGGCTGAGAAATAGCAAGGTTTTGAAGACATGTGACCATACTCTCCGCGTTGGAAATGGTTCCAATGTACATACAGTCGCAGTGGGAGAGTATCACTTGGGGTTGCCATCTGGATGTATTTTGATTTTGAATCCATGTTATTTTGTACCAAGTATGCTATGTAATATAATATCCGTTTCTTTGTTGGACAATGAAGGATATAATTTTGTGTTGCAGAACAATGTTATGAACATTCACCTAAATCAAATGTTGGTTGGGTATGGTACGCTTAATAACGAAATATATGTCCTAAATCAACACACAGTTTTCATTATACAACACACTAATAAAAGAAAACTTTCAGAATTAAATGAAGCTTTTCTTTGGCATTGTAGACTTGGTCATATTAACGAAACAAGACTAAACAGGTTACACAAAGATGGATATTTAAACTCTTTTGAATATAAATCTTATGCGACTTGCCAGTCTTGTATCAAGGGTAAAATGACCAAAACTCCGTTTACCGGACACGGAGAAAGAGCTACTCAGCTCCTTGGCCTCATACATAGTGATGTATGTGGGCCAATGTTTACACAGGCTAGAGGCGGTTTTTCATACTTCATTACATTCACCGACGATTTCTCAAGATTCGGTCATGTATTTTTATTAAAGCACAAGTCCGAAGCTTTCGAGAAATTCATTGAATATAAACAAGAAGTAGAAAAACAAACCGGCTTGAGTATTAAGATGCTTCGATCAGATCGAGGTGGTGAGTATCTCAGTACAGAATTTGCAAACTTCCTAAAAGAGAATAGGATTCTCTCTCAGCTCACTCCTCCTTACACACCACAGCACAACGGTGTGTCAGAACGACGGAATAGGACCCTATTAGATATGGTCCGGTCCATGATGAGTGACACTGAGTTACCAGTCTCATTTTGGGGGCATGCATTGGAGACTGCAGCGTTTCTGCTAAACAGGGTTCCAACCAAAGCCGTGTCTACCACGCCATATGAGATATGGAATGGGAAGAGACCATCTCTTAAAAGAATTAAGATTTGGGGTTGCCCGGCCTATGTTAAAAAGCAGAATCCGGACAAACTCGAGACACGGTCAGTCATGTGTAACTTTGTGGGATATCCAAAGAATTCTTATGGATATCTGTTCTACCACAAAGAGGAACAAAAAGTGTTTGTTTCTCAGTATGCCACATTCTTGGAAAAAGAGTTTTTCACAGATAGAGATGATGGCAAGGTGGTAGATCTAGAAGAGGTTCTGGAGACACAAACTACAAATGACGATTTGGTTGAACCGGCTGTTGCAACAGAAACTGAAGAACCTCGGCCACTCCGTAGGTCTGGTAGGACTTCTCGCCCACCGGAGAGGTACTACGGTTTCCTCATTGATGGTGACGGAGAAGATTGCATCATGGATGATGATGATCCTACCAGTTTTCAGCAAGCTATCACGAGTGGTGACTCTGTGAAGTGGCTGGATGCCATGAGATCCGAAATGGAGTCTATGTACACAACAAAGTATGGACTTTGGACGTTGTACCCCCTGGGGTAAAACCTGTAGGGTGCAAATGGATCTTTAAAAGAAAGATTGGTGTGGATGGGCAGGTAGAGACCTATAAGGCAAGACTTGTGGCGAAAGGTTTTCGTCAAAGACCAGGTTTGGACTATGACGAAACTTTTTCGCCCGTAGCCATGCTTAAATCCATTCGGATCCTACCTGCTATTGCTGCTCACTACGACTATGAAATCTGGCAGATGGACGTTAAAACCGCGTTTCTAAATGGAAATTTAAAGAATGCGTTTATATGGATCAGCCAGAGGGCTTCATTGACAGTGGGAGCAGCGGGAAAGCATGTAAATTGCTTAAATCCATATATGGGTTAAAGCAGGCATCACGGAGTTGGAACATCTGTTTCGATGATGTCATCAAAGAGTTTGATTTCATCAAAAATCCAGACGAACCTTGTGTTTATAAGAAGGCTGTAGGAAGAGCTGTCACATTCCTCGTATTGTACGTGGATGACATTCTTCTGATAGGAAATGATATTCCTATGCTACAGTCGGTCAAATCATTCTTATCACTGAGGTTCTCCATGAAGGACCTGGGTGATGCCACATACATCCTGGGCATAAGGATCTATAGGGATAGATCCAAAAAGTTATTGGGATTGTCCCAAACCAGGTACATCAACACCATCCTAAAACGGTTTAGTATGGAAGACTCCAAGCGGGGTGCCTTACCCGCTTGCCATGGAGTCACTCTCTCCAAGGATTCTTGTCCAAAGACCGATGAAGAGAGAGCTCGCATGAGCATTATACCTTATGCTTCGGCAGTAGGATCTATAATGTATGCGATGTTATGTACACGCCCAGATGTAGCTTATGCACTTAGTGTTGTAAGCAGGTATCAATCCAACCCAGGGGAGAACCACTGGACAGCTGTGAAGAACATTCTTAAGTACTTGTGAAGGACCAAAGAATTGTTCTTGGTGTATGGTAATACAGATCTCCAAATGGAGGCCTTTACCGATTCGAGCTTCCAGAGCGATAAGGATGACAGCAAATCTATCTCAGGGTTTGTATTTACCCTCAATGGAGGGGCGGTAAGTTGGAAGAGTTCCAAACAGGATACCGTTGCAGACTCTACGATGGAGGCTGAGTACATTGCTGCAAATGATGCCGCCAAGGAAGCCGTCTGGATGAAGAAGTTCGTCTCGGAGCTAGGAGTAGTTCCAACCATTATTGATCCAATACCCTTGTATTGTGATAATAATGGGGCTATGGCGTTAGCCAAGGAGCCCAGGTCCCATCAGCGGTCCAGACACATCCTGAGGCGTTTTCATTTGATCCGGGAGATTGTAGATCGCCGCGAGATCGAGATTAAGAGAGTAGACACAAAGAATAATGCCGCGGATCCACTCACCAAGGCCCTCCCACAGCCACAACATGAGCGACTTTTTGAGATGTTGGGTATGAGATACGCCAATAACTGGCCTTAGTGCAAGTGGGAGATTGTTGGATATATGTATGCCCTAGAGGCCATTATGTGATAGTGGATGTATCTATACATGTATATAACCTTGTACCTCCACCAATTGTTGGATATATGTATGCCCTAGAGGCCATTATGTGATAGTGGATGTATATATACATGTATAGATACATCCACTATTACATAATGGCCTCTAGGGCATACATATATCCAACATTCAGGTCCCAGACATCTCAACCGCAGAGAATCAAACGACCTCTTGTACAGAGTATCATTGACGAAGGCGAAAGACAGAGCTCATTTCATAAGCTGATGTCTTGAGGACGCATCTTCAGGTGTTCGACGGAATTTGAAGTAGTCTATAAAGGCTTCTCTCCAATCCGCCTTTTCCTGGTCTTTTAATTGCATAGCCATTTGCTCAGTCGCTCTCTTTTCTTCGGATGATTCCGGAGATATTTCTGCTGGGGCAAGCACCTGACGGCTTTGTACCACGATTCTTACGTCATCGAGCTTCTCGTCGGCCAGTTCTTTAGCGAGCTTGGCTAACGCGTCCGCCTTGCTATTTTCTGCACGCGGTATGCTCTCCAGCATGTAGGAGGGGATTTGAGTCAGCAATTACTGTACTCTCTCGCCATACTTTACCAGTTCGGGTTTGCACGTTTGGTAGTCGCCGTTTACTTGACTGACGACCAGTTAGGAGTCTCCGTATATGAGGAGGTTTTCGATTCCCATGTCGATGGCGATCTCGAGGCCTGCTATCAAAGCTTCGTATTCGGCTTCATTGTTCATTCTCGGCTCTGTTAAGGAGAAAGCAAAGCACATTATCCCTCCTTGTGGAGTTAAGAAGATGAGGCCTACCCCCGATTTGATTATAGGGATGCTTTGTTTGCGCTTCTTCATGGAAGACGCTCCATCAAAATAGAGTTCCCATCGGGTATCACTACCTTCGATCGCATCAAACGCATGTTCGTCTGGAAGCTCGCAATTCAGAGGAGAATCGGCAGGTATCGGATGTTCGGCGAGGAAGTCGGCGATGGCCTGGCCTTTCACTGCCTTAAGAGGTTGATAAGTTATTGAGAACTCCATCAAGAGCAGGGCCCACTTAGCGAGTCTTCCTGTCAATATGGCCTTCGACATTAAATACTTAAGGGGGTCCACCTTCGAAATGAGACGGACTTCATGCGCCAACGCATAGTGCCTGAGCTTTGTTATCGCGAAGATCAACGCCAGGCATTGTTTTTCGATGGGGGAGTAGTTGCTTTCTGCCCCCAGAAGAACCCGACTTAAGTAATAAAGAGCTCTTTCTTTCCCTTGGTCATTCTCTTGTGCCCATAATGCGCCTAAGGAACCTTCGAGGGCGGTTGTATAAAGAATGAGAGGCTTTCCCTTGACCAGAGCAGCCAACACTGGCGGATTCTGCAGATATTGCTTGATTTCGTCCAGCGCGCCTTAGCATTTGTGATCCCAGATGAACGGGGTCCCCTTCTTCATCAGATGACTATAAGGACGGTACTTTCCTGGAAGATTGGCTATAAATCGCCGGATATATGCAAGCTTTCCTTGGAGAGACCGTAGCTGTTTGAGAGTTCTTGGCGGAGGCATTTCCATGATCGCCTTAATCTTCGACGGATCTATTTCGATACCTCGATGTCGGACGATGAATCCTAGGAATTTGCCCGAAGAAACCCCGAATGCGCACTTGAGAGGGTTCATCTTCAAGTTGTATTATCGAAGGCGTTGAAATACGGTCTTCAGATGCTCTAAATGATCCTCGTATGATTTGCTCTTAACCACGAGGTCGTCGATATAGCATTCGACGATTTCATGTATGAGGTCATCGAAGATCTTCGTCATGGCCCTCTGATAGGTGGCACCGGCGTTCTTTAGACTGAAGGGCATCATCTTATAGCAGAATATACCCAAAGGGGTCCGGAAAGCGGTGTGCTTCTGGTCTTCGGGATGCATCTTTATCTGATTATATCCTGATGAGCCGTCCATGAAGGAGAAAACCTCGTGAGTGGACGTGTTATCTATCATCAGCTCGGTGACTGGAACTGGGAAATCATCCTTCGGGCAGGCTTTATTGAGATCCCGAAAGTCCACGCATATGCGCACTGTCCCATTTTTCTTCATCACCGGAACGATGTTGGCGATCCAATCGGGACACTGAACTTCCTGGATAAACCCAGAGTCGATCAGCTTCTTGACTTCGGTGTTAATGCTCATCTCAAGCTCGAGCTGCATTCTTCTCGGTGCTTGTTTGACTGGCTTAACGTCCGGGGATATCGCCAATTTATGCACAGCAATTTCTGGATCTAGTCCTGGCATTTCGGAATAGTTCCATGCGAAGCAATCTTTATGCTGCATGAGCACGTCTTTTAATGAAGCCACCCTCTCTTCAGACAACAGCTCACTAATGAATGTCGGTCGCGGGTCGTTTGCCGTCCCCAACTTAATTTTCTTGAGGTTATCTGCAGTGGTGTGTATTCCATCTTCCAGTTTTTTCGGCGTTGGTGGAAATTCTGAGATCACCTCGTCATCGCTGTTTTCGAAGCACCAGGGAAGGTCATCCATATTCTCGGGCTCTTCTTTTGATATTGTTATCATATGACAAGTACGAGCTCGCTTCCAAGACCGATGTGGATCTGGTTCTGCTCTCGTGGCTTTGGGTTCATGCTTCTGTGGCGGCGTTACCCTCCATCTGTCAGATAGAGCGAACTTGCCGAGTTGATACTGATCTTCGACCCAGTTCTTGAAGGTGAAGCAATCTTCGAGGGGATGGCCTATTACTCGGTGATACGAGCAATAGTTTGGGTGAGAGACTTCGCCTGCTTGCTCAGGGTGCCTGGACTCCGGAAGCGTAATCATTTGGTGGTTTATAGCTAGGTCAAGTATCTTCTTTGTCTTGTCTTGAGGAAAAGAGTATGCTCGGCTCATCTTCTTCATAAGGGACAAATCCGGACCACTTGATTCCCGCTCGCGTGACTTCTTGGTCCCGCTTTGTCGTTGCTGAATGCTTTTTTCGCTTTTTGACTTGTTTCTGCCTCTGCGTCGGGCCTTTTTTACAACAGGTTGACAGGGAGCGGCATTTTCATCTTTCACAGCCTGTTGGAGGAGACGTTGCGTCCTAGTTTTCTCGTAGATAGCCATTTCGCGGTTGTGGTCGTCTCGGACTTTTTGACCTGCTTTCCTTATAAGCTTGTCCACTTGTTCTTCGAATGACGGACGGGGCATTTTTACGTCGGGGACTTTTTCTGGCTCAGGGTTAGCATCTTCCTATTGAGCATCCCCTTCTTCATCAAAGTTATGCACAACATAGCAGTCGCGGAGTAGCTCTCGTTTCTTGGACCGAATGTATCCAAGCCCGATTGTTTCCATTCTTCCATTAGGCAACTTGTGCTGAGTTCCGGGAACGTTCCAGACCCTGTCATAGAATTTGGATTTTCGAGCGGTCTGTTTGAAGGGTATCCCATGGCGCTTCAATAGCCTTTTCAAGCCTTTTGTATAATATCTAGGCAGACGGATGGGCTGAAGCCTGTCAAGTGTAGGATCCGCGCCGTGCCAGATTTCTCTCTCCACTTTAGTTTCTCCGGAGCGGTAAAATAGGATCGCCTTCTCGTTTGGGAGGGACATAGAACGTCTGTAGCTCTTCCACACTGTAGGTATCGAGCGCATCTAGTTCTTTATGATGTTTGGGCGGAACCATGGCAACTTGCAAACTTTGCTCTTCGTCAGCGAATGTTTGTACCGAAGGTCGAGCGAAAAATATAGCATGGACTTCATCTTCCGAGTCACTGCCAAAGATTAACATAGGAGCGGACGGTCCTGGCTTGTTGTGTTGGGGTGGACCTGAATAAACCATCTCTTCCTCTTCCTCAGTATCACTCCCGAAGACTGGAATGGTGGCGATAGCTTTGTTCTCCGGTTTGTGACATCTCTCCATGTCCTCGAAATCCGGTAAGAAGTATCTTGCATCTTCATATTTGCGGACTTCGTTCACGGAGAACGGGTTCAGCTCTTCTGTTACGGTATACTCGAGACCATCCTTAAAATATTTCATACACTGATGCTGTGTAGAAGAGATGATGTTGTACTCGTGTAACCAGGGTCGGCTGAGCAAAGTATTATAGCATGTCTTGGCGTCTATGACGTGGAATTTAATGTCCGTGACGAGTAGCCCAAAGCGTAACGTCAGTATCACAGACCCGAGAGTCCGTGATGATTGAGAGTCGAACCTGGAGATGGTGATCTTATCCCGAGCGAGGTGCCGGACGCTCATGCAGATTTCCTTCAATACCCGTACATTGAGGAGATTGACAAAAGAGCCATTGTTAACCAAGATTTTGCCTATCTTTATATCGTGGCAGTACCCTGAGACATAAAGGGGACGATTGTGTTCGCACGTCCCAAGGAGGAGGTCTTCATTACCGAAAGTGACGTCGGCTGTCGCACTTCCTCCAGCTCGTCCTTCATCTTTTCTTCGGCGAGAAAGGCTTGGAATTGCTCTGGCTCCTATAGCGCTTTGATTAATGAATCTCTTTCTTCCTTTGATAGTAAGAGGGCATCGAGAATACTGAGTTGCGAGGGTAACTTCCTCAAGTGCGCCAGAACGTTGTAGCCCACCTTATTTTTCTTTGGCGGGTCCTTGGCGGTTAGCTCTTCCATGACTTGGTCATCTAGGGCGATATCCTCAGAGACCTTTTCTTTTCCCTTATCTTTTTTATTTGAGGGTCCGAGATTCTTTTCGGGCAATGTATGATTACGCAGCAGAATATTTTCGCAGGCCTTTGGCTCTTCCTCTTTTCCCGAAGTGGACTCTTTAAAGAGAGGGCTAAGAGCCATTTCCTCGTCAGAGTCGCTCCCGAACATGAGAACTTGCGCTTCCCCGGCGTTAACCATGCGACAATCGCCGGTAGTTCTTCTAAGCTCCTCGGTCGTACTTTTCCGCTCCCGACGAGTTTTGCGCTTTTCCCGCTTAAAATGCTGCAGGTGAACAACATACCCCTGCCACCATCTATTGAAAGCTTTGCACTCTTCGGTAGGGTGCGAAATCTTTTGATGATATAAGCAGTAGGAAGGGTGCATTTCTGCTTTGCCGGCAATGTTTCCTTCAGAGGGTGGTAGCTTCATCCCCATTGATATGGCTTTAGCAAACCTTTTCCTCATCTTGAATTTGTTTTTATCCGTAATGGATGTCTTTTGATTTGACGGAAGTGTCTCAACTCTTTCGTCTAGTCGCCGGCGCTTGGCCCTCTCAAATATGACCGTCTCGCGTTCCCGATCAGTTTTACTTTTCAAAAAAGCTTCGTTGAGGAATGCATCAATTGTTTCATCCGATGGCCCCAGAAGTTCCGGTTTAGGATCTGCCCCCAGCTTCTCAGTGCAAGGAGTTTCCTCATCGTCTGTAAACGAGTGGGAGATCACATGACAACTTGCTACGTAACCCTCAGATTCATCCGACGAGCTTTCTCCATCATCTTCCTCCTGAAAGACGTGGCTGAGGAACTCTTGGAGCGTGATGGGGTCCGTGCTTTCTGATTATACTCCTCCAGCGCGTCAATCTGTTTCTGTAAGTCCGTGCGCTTGTCGCCAGCCTTCACGGGCTTTTTGGATCTCTTCTTCTTCTTCTTTGAAGATTTCAACGGCTGGGTGTGAATGCTTGGGCCATCACCACCGACCTTTGGAGCTGGGCGTGGCTTCAGCATCCCTTCGATGATCTGGGGTTCTAACGGGTTCTTCCACCTGATCGCCGGGCATGTCTGGAGATCATTTAGCATCCTTTTGGTTTTGGCAGATAGCACAACCTCCCACGGAGTTTCTTCTACAAGGGAGCACGTTGCCCCCGGCGTGTTCACCTTTTTAGGGGTATGAGGTTGCAGTGAGTTCACCTTCCATTTTTCGGATAACGCGAACATGCCTTGTTGGTATTGGTCTTCGATCCAGTTTTTGAAGACGTAGCAATATTCGATCGGATGACCCAGTATTCGATGGTAGGGGCAATAATTGGGATCATTGACGTCGTTTGGCTGCAACGGACGTTTTGAATCCGGCAGATTGATGAGTCTGTTGCGCACTGCCAGCTCGAACAGTCTTCTCGTTTTAACTTGAGGAAACGAGTAAGGACGACCTAGCCTCTACTCAAGGGAGAAGCGCGGGAGCATATTGTTTTGACGGACAACCGGCTTCAGATTGCTCGGCTGTTGTTGAGCATTGGCGGCGACGATCGCTTTTCCCTTCCCCTTCTCATTTCGAGAGTCCGGCTTTGGAGGAGACGGTCTATGGACCATCCGGTCCATTTGGGTTAATTTGTCAATCAAGGCCTGGAACGTGGTTGGTTTAAAGAACATCATGAACTGTGAAATAGTTGCATGAGGATCTAAGGTGCCTACAAACATGCCCACCGCTGGCGCTTCTTCGATGCGTTGTTCGTATTTTGACCACAAGTTCCGCCATCGGATTGCATATTGGACCCAAGTTTCGCCCGGCTTTACTCTTGCATTGATCAAAGCTGTTATTGGAGTACGCTCGCTGGCGCTTGCGAAACGCTGGGTAAACAACAACTCCATTTCAGCAAAAGTTTTGACGGAGTC
Source organism: Agapanthus africanus (assembly GCA_030015575.1). NCBI lineage: Eukaryota > Viridiplantae > Streptophyta > Magnoliopsida > Asparagales > Amaryllidaceae > Agapanthus > Agapanthus africanus. The sequence goes on along the minus strand of CM057337.1, from coordinate 1,008,515,412 downwards.
GTTCGGAAGCTCGGAGTACCATTCAAACGCCGTCTCCGATAAGCTGCCGACGAATTGGCGAAGCAGGAGCTTATCATCGCCACCGGTGTTGCCACAAAGAGCCCTGAACCGAGCAACATGTTGATGGGGATTGCCTGTCCCCTTGTAGACATGAAATTTTGGGATCGTGTAGCCCGGCGGGTATTTGATCTGATCATACCAGCTCGGATATGGTCACCCCGTTTTGACAACCTAACCGGCCGCCTCATTTGCCTGGTGAACTCGTATCTGCTGAGCTATATATTCATCCAGGGCAGCTTTGGAAATTGTCTCCTCCTTGGCTGTTGAAAGAGCCGGCGGTGGATTTGGCGTTTCTCCTCTGTCGTCTTCAAAGACGATCGGAGGATCTTCAGCAGGAGGATCCTGCTGGATCATCATACCCACCATGTCCTGGAACAGAAGGGTCATTCGTTTTATATTGGCTGCTTGTTCCGCAGCCTCTTTGTCCTTCTTTTCCAGTATTCTCCGAAAGAATTCGGCATTGGTTTCTTGCTCCTGGCGTTGATCCGAGGATACTTCTGGGCTTTCTTTTGGCCCAGTGAGTGCAGCCATCGCAGTCATCATTTCTTGGAGCCTCTGCTGCTGCTTTTGAGCTTTAGTCACCGATCGCGTGAGCGGTCGATGACCTGTGGATATACGGCTATCCTCTTTCCCGGATGCCATGTAGACGGTGTGTACCACAATGCCCCCAGACTTAGGGCGTTTGGGTTCACTGCCTTTGACATTTGCCGCGGGCGTGGAGACTTTCTCCGGCCTTCTTCTATTGTGGGCCATCGAAGTTGAGGGGGCCGTTGCTTTGGGCACCCAGGTGACCGTCGTCTTCCGTTGCTCAACAGGGCGGTTTTCCTCATGTCGGACTTTCGACTTCTTATGCTGATGGGAGAAATTCGGATCAATCACCGATTCTCGAACGCGTCGCCAAGTCTTGTAGACTTTGGAAGACAGCCGTTGAGGAGACTGCTTCGGTTTTGTTTCTATGACGGTCTCTACCGGCGGAGGAGACTTTTTGAGCACAGCAGTTGGCGAATTCCTGCGTACCCTGTTCAGTAGCTCAAAGCTGTTCCAGGTTGGAACAGCGGCATTAATTTCCACCGTTGGAGCTGGTGGAGTTAGCCTAGAGGGGGAGTTGCCCCCAGCCTTCCTTATCCGGCGCCAGTGGCGACGTCGGGCGTTACGAGCTGTTGGGATTGGTTCAGCGACGGTTTTGTCTTGCCCCTCGTTCAGGTGGGGGGCTGTCGCGGGTGTCAGCCTCTTGAAGACTGACGTCCGTTGAGAAGCCGTGTCCAACCGGTCAAACACAGATTTCTGAGCGGGAGCGGGAGCAGTCAGTCTGGCAAAGACTGACCTTCTGGGAGGAGAAGCCGCCTTGACGACTTCAAGAGCAGATATGGCTATCTTCTCTGGGATGGCCACTTCAGGTGTAACGAGCTTCTTGGCAGGCCCTTTGGAGCTTGAGTTCAGCCTGGTGAAGACCGAGGGGTTGGAATTGAACTACCCGTTGAGAGGGGCCGTGGGAGTAGCAAGTCGATCGAAGACTGACTTCTTTTGTGCTTCCTGCGGCAGCGGGACATTAATGTTCACTGGCGGGAGCATGGTCCCGAAGAACAGACCAGTGGTAGCCTGCGTCACCTGTTCTATCGGCATTGTGAACAGGGAACCAGCCTGCGGTCCATAGGCTACACTTCCAGGTGAGGCGGAGCGTCGGTTGCATTTGCAGTTGGAGCAGTTCGAGCAGTTGAACGTCATTGCTGTTTGATTTCTGCGCCAAGCAAGAGACCAAATCTTAGTAACTTGAAGCCCGAGGGCAACCATTAACAAACCGCGATTGGTTCGCAAAGACGACACACGAAGTGTGGAGTGGAAAGAGGAAAAGGTCCCACCGGGCGTGCCAGAATCCGTTCCCCTCCGAAAGACGGCGCGACGCAGAGAGACGTCTTGCCCTGAGATTCGGGGCAGATGCTATTTGGTTTTATCCGTCCACCTCTCCGAAGATACCAAGTTGATTTATGGCACTGTATATCGGAGGTTTAGACGGATGCGGCCGATGTAGCAGACTTTGTTAGATTACCCCTCGCTTGAGGGTTTTTTTATTATGGGGACGTTCTTCCCTGCAGGCGCAAGCCCCTGCAGTTAATTACGCTACCACATCGCGGTAACAACTTTCTCCTTCTCCAGAATTTCACTTCGTATCGTGGGTGTTTGTTTTATTTGTGGTTGCCCGTGGATTGTATACGGAGACTAATTTATGTCGTCGCCCGTAAGACGTGGATTAGTCCAAATCCGTATTTTCTTAGATTTGGGTTTGGGGTTTTGGTTTAAGGATACGTTAGCCATATTTGGGGCTAAGATCAACTTAAACGTTTGTTAAGGATACGTTAGTTCGATTTGGGACTAAGATCAACTTAACTGGATCGTTTAGATCCGACAAAAGAGCATTTGGGGGCTCTATTGTTCTAGTTTAGGGACATAGTGGTCCATTGCCAGTTTAGGGACATGGTGGTCCAACATTCCCATTTTGGGGACGAATATTGGTTTAAGGACGCATTAGTCCAAAAGTTTAAGGACCCCACAGTCCATATTACCAGTTTAGGGACATGGTGGTCCAACATTCCCATTTTGGGGACGAATATTGGTTTAAGGACGCATTAGTCCATGAGTTTAAGGACCCCGCAGTCCGTATTACCAGTTTAGGGACATAGTGGTCCAACGTTCCCATTTTGGGGACGAATATTGGTTTAAGGACGCATTAGTCCATGAGTTTAAGGACCCCGCAGTCCGTATTACCAGTTTAGGGACATGGTGGTCCAATGTTCCCATTTTGGGAACGAATATTGGTTTAAGTACGCATTAGTCCATGAGTTTAAAGACCCCACAGTCCATATTACCAGTTTAGGGACATGGTGGTCCAACATTCCCATTTTGGGGACGAATATTGGTTTAAGGACGCATTAGTCCATGAGTTTAAGGACCCCACAGTCCGTATTACCAGTTTAGGGACATGGTGGTCCAATGTTCCCATTTTGGGAACAAATATTGGTTTAAGGACGTATTAGTCCATGAGTTTAAGGACCCCACAGTCTGTATTACCAGTTTAGGGACATGGTGGTCCATTGTTCCCATTTTGGGAACGAATATTGGTTTAAGGACGCTTTAGTCCGTGAGTTTAAGGACCCCACAGTCCGTATTAATATGTGGTTGTCGGGACCCGTCACCTCTCTAATGACGTTGAAGGATTACAACGACAAATATCAGAGGAGTTCAGAGATGTATCTTTGAACCGGGTGTAAATTGATTTGGGAGAGCAGTTGTGCTCAGTTCAATTTAATTTGAGGGCTTACGGCCAGAATTGGGTTAAGTCCAGTTGAGAATATTCAACATTTTATTTTTGTTTGGCCTGCCAGGCCTTTATTTGGGCTCTGCCCTTTTTAATAATGCACTGCATTAAAGGTTCTGACAGTGCCCCACGTGGCTTGTCAGGCGTTTTGCGCCAATTGAAGAGCGCAAGGCGTAAATTCATGTGAAGGTAACACGTGTCACACGCTAGTGAACGCAAGTCTGTTAGCGCAGTGCGCTGCGCTAGTGCGATGCTGACACGTGGCGCGCTCTGGTGACTTACGCCAAACCAAGAGAGCAGTGCTCTGTTTTTAGAAGCGCAAGGCGCAATTGTTCTGTGATTGACACGTGGCGCTCTCTGGTGACTTGCGCCAATCCAAGGAGCGCAACAGTGCATATTTCAAAAGTGCAAGACACTGTTTAATATCTTGATCAAATTTAGATCAAAGAAAACAAGTTTTTCTTGTTTCAGAGAGGTTTTACCTCAAATTTCAAGAACCAGTGGTTCATCAAAAGGCAATGCCTTTATATAGATCAAAAGATCTAGTCATGAAGTAGATTACTTTATTATTATTATTATTATTATTTTTTATCAAAGATCTTGATCTTGTTCTTAGATCATTGATCTTTTTAGAAGAAATTCTTCTTTTTTTTCAAAGGTTTTACCTTTTCTTTTCTTCGCGTTCTTCTCAAAGTTTTTGAGGAGTTTTGTAGCACTATCTCTGTATATCTGTATCTGTATGTTTTAGACTTGGAGTCTAGGGGCCTTTATATAGGGCCAATTAGTTTGTTAGGTTGGTTACAGAGATCTTTCTCTGATTGATCTGGGGATATTTCCCCACCGTTGGATCTTTGATCTAAGGGCTCTGTTTTACAGAAAAGAATCTTCTTGTTTTTAACAAGATTGGAAAGATTTTTCCAGAATTTTAAATGCTGGCACAGTTGGCGCAAGCGCACCTGCGCTTGACACGTGTCGCGCAGTGCAGAGCGCAGTGCAACTGTGCTGACACGTGTCGCGCAGCGCTGAGCGCAAGTCACCTGAAGCGTTGCTTCCTTTATTAAAATTTGAATTTTAAACAGAGCCTTGCTCTGATTGGGTGCGCTGCCTTGGGCGCTGCGCTCCTTGCGCTGGCGTGTCTGATTTTGACACGTGGCGCTCTGCGCGCAGCGCAAGAGATCTGAAGCATTGCTTCACCTTTTGAATTTGAAATTCAAACAGATCTTTGCTCTGATTGGGGGAAACATCGCCAGGGTGAGATATCCTCCTCTACACGGTCCGCGTCCCACGCTAGCGCATCCCGCCATTCGAAGCGAGGATAACGCTGGGGAGTAATTGACGATGGTGATCTCGCGCCCGCTTGCTCCACACGACCTCTATATAAACCCCTCTCTCAGACGACTCGGGTAACTCGAATTATCTCAATACTCTGCTCCTATTCCTCGGTTCTAACTTGATCGTTGGAAGGTCCTACGGTGGTCGCCCACCCCGGGACTTCTTTGCAGGTAGCTCGGCGTCCAACACCAACCCATTGAGATCCACATCAAACAATTCCAAAACCAAATCTCAGCCGTCCAAGACCGCCATCGCAGGATCGACAGAGGACAACATCTGAAGGCGATCTCGAACCTCCATCGGTTGGCTCCGTCTGTGGGAACGAAAGACTTATTTTGTTCCACCCAAAAAGTTGATCTTCCACCCCCTGGTCTTCTTTCGGGCCTTCGCGGCCATGGCAGCTAAGAACTTTGATCGGTCCATTTGCTCTGCAAAAAGGGGGAATACACAAAGAGAGTTAGTGACGCTGAAAAGGGTAAAGAAAATTCATCAAAGTCTAAATGGACCGTCTACTGCCCTAACTTACCCAGAAAGCGCGCGGGGCTGTCACACCCCGCTTCCCGGTGTACGGCGAAGGAGACGGGACCGGTCCGCTACGTATTTACTCTGAAGTAAATACGCTAAGAATATCTAAGCAATATAAAAGTAAGCACAAGAGACAAGATATAATAAAACAACAACTTTATTTATTAACATTCTTTTGTACAATACATGAAAAGTAAATACAACTGAAATAAAGCAATGCCTAAACAATGGCATAACAGAAATGAAAGTACTGAATGGAAAGTGTATAATGACTAGAGCTCGGGATCTTCACTGAAATGGTCCAAGTCTTCAGCAGTGGGCTCGATCTCTGACGTGTCCAAATCACCTGACGACATTCAAAGAAGAAAGAAAGATAATGTTGTCAGCGAACAGATCGCTCGGTAAGTCCCAAAGAGAAGGGAGAAATAGAATAGACAGAGAGTAAGAGAGAGAGTAGCTTTTACAGTTATATTATATTGTTATATTGTTTTATTTGGTGTTAACGTTGTTGTTTGTAGCTTGGTACAGAAGTATGCCAGTGTATACGAGAGGAGTCTCACTTGCCCCGGAGACTAAGGTATCAGGAACTCAAGGAACCGTTGGGCCACGGTACAACAACAACGGAATACAGGTTAGGTGTCTTAATCTTACCGTCTCGTGCCACTTTTAACACCTTCCGTACCAATCTACCCCTTAAACCCCGTAGTGTTTTGATTTTATTGTTTGTCTTGTAAATTGTATTGATTGTATAATTGGTTGACTGACCAAAACAATGATATCAGTAAACGGATGTAACCGTAGAATCATATAAATGGAATAACTGGAGAACCATGTAAATGGAATGCATATCCATGGTTCGGATCAGTCAAGTTGTATAGATTGATAATTGGATTCATAGATTCTGGTTGAATTGTAATATTGAAGATTGTAAATTGTAAATTATACTTGAATCATATTCAAGTCAGATTATACTGAGACTCAAACTGAGTCAGACAATCAGCAAAGTAACTTGAAGTCCTGATTGTTTTATTAATTTGTCTATCTTAGATAGACAAGCACCCACTTCTCCGGCTCTCTGAGGCTCAAGAGATTGGTTCCGTTTAAACCTATGTTTACTAGGGTCCTTAGGGTAATTTATAGAACTTGAGGGGGTTTTATGTAAAAATACTTTTATATACTTTTTCAAAATATACCCTAAGCATTTATTATTCATATTTAGGGCTGTAATGAATGTGGATTTTATATTGTGATATTTCTAATGAAAATATCCTAAATTCAGAAATAAAGGTATTTATTTGTAATATTGATTTATATGGAATTCGTGGTATTTTAGTGTAAAATTGATTCTTGTGATTTTTAGAAAAAGGTGAAATATTTATTTCATAACAAAATAGGTATTTTAATGATAAATATACATATATTTATACAAAAATAATTTTAATATATTTTTTATATTCTAAAAATCTCATTTTCTTAAGATATCGTATTTTAAATCTTTCGAGACCGAATGCTCCTTGCGGAGGTCTGAATCCCGTACTACTAAGCCCGAGGATGTGCGATAATCCGCACCATCCCGAACGGGTTCCCCAAAATGGGTTGTAGCGGCGCTTTACAAAGATTGTATAAATACTAATCCTTTAGAAAACGGTTTTATGAAATAAGTGATATTTATTTGTAAAGATGTCAATTTTCCGTATTCTATGTTCTAAGGTCGCCTAAGTCAACCAGACTATTCCTAACTGGTCCAAAACGACAAGTTATGAGGTGCCTCAAATCACCTCTTTACCGCCAATTGTGGCCAGGTAAGTACAAGTGAAGAAATGAGGGATCCGTTCACGAATTACCGTGAGACGGGCCTTTTAAAGTTATCTTTCTCACTTGCCTAACCTAGACACCATAAAATCAAGTTTAGATAAACGACTGATATCCACAACTTATCCTATTTTCATAATAAGTGGTATTTATTTAAAAAGTATATCAATACTAAATCTTTTAGAAATGACTTTATTTAGTAAAGGGTATTTAAATGAAAATATTTGTTTTTCCCGTATTCTAAGTTTTCGATGGCATCGTGTTAGGTTGTATATGAGTGTGTGAGGAGGTAGGCCGTTACCTCGTGCTCTACTTTAAAAGTATAGCAAGTTTAATAGAGTTAAATGTAGAATTGAAACAATATGGTATTTAAGTAAAAAATACGATAAATTGAAATAGCCATCATTTCATGTGATGAAACTTGATCAATTTGGTTGATTAGTATTTAATAGTCAACATGAGGAAGTTTAAGTATGATTGTATCAGTGAGAAGTGGAATTTTATAAGAAACCAAATCGGAAATCGGATTTGTTCCGATTCCGTCGGGTTTTGTAAAACCGTATTTTTTTATAGAAGAGATAGGTAGGAATTGGGACTTACGGGTTTTAGATCACACAAGAGAGTGAGAGGGAAGTAGAGGAATCGCCGATGTGTTGCGTCATCGTCGGTAGTTCCTAAAACGATCGCCGGAAGTTCCGCCGGGAATTCGTCAGAGCTTCGTCTCGAGCTCGTTTTCAAAGTGCACAAGATTCTTGGAATTTTGAGAGAGTGGGCTCAGAATTTTGGGGTGAGAGGGTAGAGGGTAGGAGGTGTATTTATAGGGTTAGGCTAGGGTTAGGGTAGGTGAAAAGTTAAAATGAAAAATGTGATAAAATATATTAAAAATGTATTAAAAGTGGAGTAATTGGGGTTTTAAAAGAGCTCTGGAAATGGTCCGAGACTGAAATTTTGCAGGTGCATAGGGAATATGAAAAGACACAACTTTCATGTTGGGGTTGTCGCCGGAATCGGCCGACTCGGCCGTGACTCGGTCGGAGGATTGAGTCGGCCGAGTCGGGGCCGATTTGGCCGATTCCCGGCCGAGTCAGGCCGCCGGGATCCCCCTCGACGGTTCATCTATCCTCTGGCAATATTATATCTTTGGGTGTAGTGGGGTTTTTATGAGATATGCACGTGTAAACTCTTGGTATTCTAAAGGTTCAAAATAAAAACAATATTAAAAATAATGTGGGGTATGGGATTTGAACTCTGGTGGCTTGGTTCAGCAGTGCAGAGTATTACCAATGAGCTACAAGCTCCTTCTTGTAATTATGGAGCTAATTAATTACTTAAAGTAATAACAGTAAATGTAAATACCCCAAGTATACATTAATTTTAAAGCAAATTTTTGTACACTAAAAATGGAGTTGTTACATTCTTTTAACTTGTAATTAAAAAGCAAAATAATTACTTATAACTTGTGCTCAGGCTAAAATACCCCTTTATGGATTTTTTGAAATTTTTTTGTAAAAACTTGTATTGGAAATTTGGGTTTGTAACAGGGGCTGAGCCCAACCCAGCTCAGAGCCTGCTCAGAAAGCAGGACATCGGCCCGCTGGATCGGCTCCTACAAAGACACTACGCTTGCCTTGGGTGAAGATGACTGTTTCACTCTCGAGCTGTCATGTGCCACTGTGTAGGCACGGACCAATCTTCGCCTTCGGGTGGCCCGGCGAAAATGAACTTCTCCTTCCATTCATGGATGGAAGAAGGGACGACTACAACACCCGATCCGGCCATCCCGTCCTTACGTTTTTTGAAGGAAAAATACACCCAGTTCGGTTCATCCTTACTGGTGCCAGGGTGATTCTTATAACAAAGGAAGGAAACGAGGAGGGTCAAACTGAAGGAGATATTTTCAAGTTTCAACCAGACCAGAAACCCGAGGAGGATTCTCCATGAGTTGGGCGCTAGCTGGCCCGGGGCAAGATGGAAGCAGCGAAACATCCCACATATCTCGGCTGAGAAGGGCAGACGCATTCCAGCCCGAAATGCTTCCAAATTCAGGGCAATCTCCTTAATCTGCACCTGGTCCGCCCGCTCACTCTCTCTAGCTAAGCAAAGCGAATAGTTGGAGGGAATATAGAATCGAGCCCGAATCTCGGTAAGCTCGTCCACATTCCTCAAAACAGAGGGAGCATCGTGGGCATTCCCGATGCGCGCCTTAGGGGCCCTTGTTGCCACCCGACAGTGAACGACACGGGCGGCCCTGGCTCTAGGGGCGAACCCTACACAGATGATGCAGCAGAATAACCTTCTTGGCTATCTGAAGCAGGGGGGAGGAAGACCCGCTGGACTCGGCTCCAACAACTAGAGCCTCATCGTCTGACTCAACCCTAGCTATCTCTACTGACGCCTCAGATGAAGACATCTAACCTGATTCGAGAAAATGGGCTCGTCGAGAAAAAATCACGGGCCATCCGATCTAAAAGGAAGGAGCGCCGAGCAATCTTCGACAACGAAAGTAAGTTATGGCGGAAGTGTTAGCTCTAGAGGGGTCCCCTCCTATTTATACAGCTCAAAGAAAACATCCGACGGCCCAGATCGACTCCCGCCAAAACGAAACGTCGCGCCTGCCAGTCGTCAGAGCTCCACGTGGCGATCGGCCATTGGGGATGTGTCACGCCCCGCTTCCTAGAGTACGCAAGATTGGGCACGTGACATAGCCAACCATGCTACCTGTGGGTAGGAAGTATCCATCCACAGTCACATTACGGCTGTAGAGATATCAAGAACAAGATAAATAAACTATCTAACACATGTCCAAATCCATAATAACAAGAGTCAATGAAAAATAAGTGCGGAAGCAAATGATCCAATACAATAGTAGAAAGGTACGTCCCATAATGCGGGATCACACCTGGAAATGAAATGCAATAAATAAACTAATCACTACAGAACTCACAAATCAGCCTGCTGGCTGAAGTACTCCTGCTCGGTCGGCGACAGTGGTAAAGAATCTGGGCCATGCAAAACCCAGACGTCAGCGCGTCATGTCAACCAATAATATAATATGAACATGGTAATAAGCAATGCAGAAAGAAACATGAATAAAGCAATAATATGAAACAAGTAGTGCAGGGTAGTGTGCAGTGGGTAACTAAATTGTTCTATCAGGGTTTCTATTCTAAAGTCTTTGAAATCAATTGATGACTCGTCGATGTAACTCAATAGTATCCCGTGCATGCCCGGGACCACGGTCAAGACCCTCGGGGCTGAATCCGAGACGTGCCGCTAGGCAGTAACAAGTAGCAGGATGGACGAGTGATGTCAGCATCATCACTCCCGGGCTGGCCGAGCCCGTAAGACTGATCAGAACAGGTATCGAACTGTTGAGTTACAAGTCGGTTTCACCTTTGATTTCCCCATACCCCCAAGTTATGTATGTCAGGTCAGGTATTCAGTAATCAAAAACTAATGCCAACACAGGATCAGGTAAAAGCAGGTTTGTCTGGATAGACAACAGGAATGGTCCATGAGGACCCCAAGGCAGGTTTGTTGGCATTAGGCATGAGATCAGGTAACAGGTCAGGTCATGGTACAACAGGTTGAGTTGGTAGTAAAGGGTACCATGTCCGGTGCATCGGTATGTATATATGTCATGTGTATCAAGGTCGGGTCAATATGTAACGCAATCGAGGGTGTGCTCATAACAGGTATATAATCGAATAAGGAATAACAGCAGGAAATAAAGTAAGCAACAATAACAGTTCATTTAATCACAATGGTGAATTAATATGGTGCAGTTGTATTATCATATTAACAGGTTCGAGCACCCTTGGGATGCAATAATCACAAGATAGTGCACTATCAATAACAGAAAGTAATGAAGCTATAGGTGTACGGCTATCGTCCTTTAAATAGCAAAAATGATTAACTGGTAATTTTGTTATTAGGGTTACAGTGGCAAAATACGGTTTAGATTATAGTATCATGATATATATCATATTTCGTCCAAATGAGAAAAGTAACTACACTAGTTAATCTTTGCAAGTTTAATGATTCAATCACACTTAATTTGTATAGCATAGCATGTAGCAAGTAATACTTGCCTCGACGGATCAAGAAACGGAAGTGTACGGAACGTCTCACGTCGGTGAAAAGTCGTGACGCGTGCACGCTACACGGAACGGATCCAAACAACGCACAAGGTGATCACACTGGTCAGGCACACTCGCTGGGTCGTCGGGATCGTCGGCGTCGTCACGGCTCCGGCGAACTACAGAAATCAAGAATTAAAGAATAGAAAAGAAAAGAAAGAAAGAAGAAAGAGAAGAAAGAAAGAGGAAGAAGAAGAATGAGAAGAAGAGGGATTGCTCACTGGGTTTGCAGAGAGGAGTCGTGGGGGGGTCGACGGCCGTGAACGAGCTCCGGCGAAACTAGGGTTTGGTGTTAGGGTTTCGGTTAGGGTTTGTGATTTGGTTTGCTGGGTTCCCTGGTCGGTTTGTGGGTGCAGGGATAGGTTGAGTCGGGAAAGGAGAGAGTGGAGAGGAAGATGAAAGAGTCGTCGACGATGGTGGGCCGTCGACGGTGAGGTGCAGGCGGTGGAGTTTCTGGGATCGGGGAAAGGGTCGGAGTTTGCAGGGAAGGCTCGTTTTGAGGAGGTGGTGGTGTCAGGAGGTTGGGAGAGAGAGATGCGGGAGGTGCAGAGGTGGTTGAGGAGGAATCGACGAGAACAGTGGTGGTGGCGACGACGAGGCGAGGGCAAGCGAGGAGTTGGGTTTCTTGGGTTCGTTTTGCGGTGTTCGGGCAAGGGAGGAGATGGCGAGGAGGCAAGGGTGACGGTGGTGGTGTCGTCGGCGCGGGGCTGCGGCGGCGACTGGCATGATGGCGGCTAGGGTGCGACGGGGGTTCGTGGTGATTCTCGCGTGGGTTTCTCTCGGAAAGGAAGACGAAGCGAGGAAAGATGTATATATATATAGGAGAGAGAGAGAGATAGTTAGAGAGAGAGAGAGAGAGATTAGAGGATGAGAGAGACAGACAGAGAGAGAGAGTGTTACGGTGGGGCCCACGAGTTTAAAACCCACTCTCATTGGCCAGAAGCGAAAGATTTAACCAGTTAAAAGGATTTAATACTAAAGATTTAGAGATTTTAAGAATCAAAAGAAACTAACAGTAAAATATTATAAGGTTTCGAATATTATATTAAATTGGGATTTTGGAGCTAAATGAAACATTTCCAAATCGCGCCCGGGTTGCGCCCAAATATTTGAAATTCAAATAATAGGATTTTAAGCGGGTTCCAAATTTTAAAATGAGATGTTTTATGATTAAAATGCATGCCCCCAAGTCGGACACTTGCACGCGCGCGTAGCCGTCCAAACTCGCCCGTTTCACCGAACGGGATGAAATCTCGACGCGCGGACGCTACCACGCGACTAGTGGTGACGAGTAGGCCAATATGGATATTTTTAATTTCATTTTAGGTGTTAAAATTTGTTATAGGCAAAAATGACTTAGCCGGTTAAAATTTTGCAATAAGAACCAAACAAACAAGATAATTGAAATGAGCAACGTCTAACACTCAACCAGTAACAGAAATAGTATTATTGGGCTCGGGTGTTACATCATACCCAACTACAAAAAGAATTTCGTCCTCGAAATTCCAAGAATACAAGATAGCTAACTACAGGAAAAGGTGAGGAAACTTCTGCCGGATCTCGTCTTCTCGCTCCCAAGTGGATTCTCCATGCAATCGATTAACCCAAGAAACTAGCACAAGAGGGATAACCTTGTTCTTAAGAACCTTTTCTCTTCGATCCTTGATTTCAACCGGTCGCTCCTCAAAAGTTAGGTCCTCCCGTACAGTCAACTCCGAATGATCCAAGACGTGGGTTTCATCTCGAACATACCTCCGTAGTTGAGATACATGAAACACATCGTGCACTCCTGCCAAGGACTGTGGTAACGCCAAACGGTACGCTACCTCTCCCACACGCTCCAATATCTCGAAGGGTCCAACGAATCGAGGACTAAACTTTCCCCGACTCCCAAAGCGAATCACCCCTCTAGTCGGTGATATCTTCAAGAATACCAAATCACCCACAGCGAACTCTAGAGGTCTTCTTGACGTGTCAGCCCAACTTTTCTGTCTGTCTTGAGCTGCCTTCATATGCTTCCTGATTGTATTCACCTTCTCGACTGTCTGTACCACCAAATCTGGTCCCAGTAACCTTCGTTCACCAACATCATCCCAACAAACAGGTGAACGGCACTTACAACCATATAAAGCTTCAAACGGAGCCATCTGAATAGTCGCTTGGAAGCTATTGTTGTACGAAAACTCTACCAAGTGTAGGTGATCCTCCCAAGAACCTTTGAAGTCCAACATGCATGCTCTCAACATATCTTCAAGAGTCTGGATCGTTCTCTCCGACTGCCCATCAGTTTGAGGATGATAAGCTGTGCTAAACTTCAATCGAGTCCCCAAACTTTCTCGTAAACTCCTCCAGAAGTGTGACAAGAACCGAGTGTCCCGATCGGACACGATGCTCACCGGTACTCCATGCAATCTTACAATCTCCTGCATGTACCGCTCTGCCAAAGTCTCCGTCGATTGACCAACCCGAAAAGAATAAAGTGAGCTGCCTTGGTCAATCGATCGACAATCACACATACTGCACTGTTGCCCTTTGGACTCCGCGGTAAAGCCGTCACGAAATCCATGGTTATATGTTCCCACTTCCACTGAGGAATCGGAAGTGGTTGCAACAAACCAGCAACCCTTTGGTGTTCAGCCTTGACTTGCTGACACACCAAGCACTTAGCCATGGAGCGAGTAATCTCCCGTTTCATACCTTCCCACCAGAAGTGCTGTCGAATATCTCGGTACATCTTTGTACCTCCCGGATGTACAGAGTAAGCCGAACTGTGTGCCTCCTTCATGAGCTCTTCCCGTACATCCCCCTTTGGCACACACACACGGCTACCATACCTCAACGAACCATCATCGTGGACCAGTAAATCTGTTCGTAGTCCGGCTTCAACCTGCTCTCGAAACTTTTGCAGTCTAGGATCCTGCGATTGTGCCGCTTTAATCTTCTCAACTAAGGACGACTGTACTTGCAACTGCATCAGCTGTCCCGTAGAGTGTGGTAGCACAACCTCCAAGTCAAATCTTCGAAAATCTGCAACGATCTCCCTCTGTGTAGTCAATACCTAAATCGCTGGTAACCGACTAAGCGCATCCGGCACGACGTTAACCTTTCCCGGATGGTACTTAAGATCAAGGTCGTAGTCGGCCATCAGCTCCAACCATCTGCGTTGCCTCATGTTCAACTCCTTCTGAGTGAACACATATTTCAAACTCTTGTGATCTGTAAAAACTTCAACTCTCTCGCCCAAAAGGTAGTGTCTCCAAATTTTTAAGGCGAAGATCACGGCCGCAAGCTCCAAGTCATGAGTTGGGTAATTCTTCTTATGGGTCTTCAGTTGTCTTGATGCGTAAGCTACGACCTTCTCATTCTGCATCAAAACACATCCCAATCCTTTTCCAGATGCGTCGCTGTGAATCATCAGTCCTCCTGAATTGTCTGGTACGGTCAGGATAGGGGCGGTTATCAACTTCTGCTTCAACGTCTCGAAGGCCAATGCACATCCATCGTCCAAATAAAAGGTACTTCCTTGCGCGTAAGCTTGGTCAACGGTTCTGCCAAACGAGCGAAGTTCTCCACAAATCTCCTGTAGTATCCGGCCAAACCAAGGAAACTTCTTATCTCAGCCACATTTCTTGGAATAGGCCAATCTCGAACTGCTGCAATCTTTTCGGGATCGACGGCGATTCCATCGCCCGACACAACATGCCCCAGAAACTTCACTTCTTCCAGCCAGAATTCGCACTTACTCATCTTCGCATACAATTTCTCCTTTCTCAGCGTCTGCAGTGCGATCTTTAAATGCCCAGCCTGCTCTTCCGAACTCTTCAAGTAAACCAGAATGTCGTCAATGAAGACCACGATAAACTGGTCCAAGAACGGTGAAAAGATTCGGTTCATCAAGTCCATGAATATTGCCGGCGCATTCGTTACTCCGAAGGGCATCACTAGATACTCGAAATGTCCATACCGAGTTCGAAACGCCGTCTTGCAAATGTCTTCTGCTTTCACTCGGACCTGATGATATCCGGATCGCAAATCCAGTTTCGAGAATACTCTCGCGCCACTAAGCTGCTCAAAAAGTTCTCCAATGCAAGGGATCGGGTACTTGTTCTTAATAGTCACCCGGTTTAATTCTCGATAATCAATGCACATCCTTCTCGTGCCATCCTTCTTCTTTACTAAAAGAACTGGAGCTCCCCAAGGCGAGTTGCCGCTTCGAATCCCATCCTTCTCAAGTAATTCACCAACTTGCTTCTTAACTCCTTCCAATTCCACTGGTGCCATTGGATAGTAAGTTTTAGATACTGGCGCTGCACCAGGACTAAGGTCAATCGGGAACTCCACGTCTCTCCTCGGTGGTAGACCCGATATCTTTACTATGTCCATGAAATCGCGAACTACCACCGGTTCTTCACAACCATCAACTTCCATAGCTGCAAGAACACTGTGTGTCGGCCCAGCCCTAAACTCGATTAGCCCGACAGAAATGCCTCCTTACCGCAACTGCTGTCTGCATCGTTGGCTGCGAAAGGTCCAGCAAGACTACTGAGTCTCGTCCACTCTGCTGCATGCACGTCCACGGCGCTCCATTCTGCCTTAGTCCGATGAACTTCTCTTCCTTTTCCTCCGAGCAGTCTGCGGGAAGAATTTCTCCAGGAAACTCTTAGATAAATCCGCCCAACTGATCGGCTTGGCAACAGCTCCATTAAACTAGTAAATGTAGACGGACCAAAAGTCTGAAATCTGCTACGGTCCCTACTCGGTCAACTGGTCTAGTTCCAACATCGTTCACAGACTGCTGAACGATCTGCAAACCTTCCTGAAACAAGTCCGCTTGCTGTTGGATCAGCTCGGTCTGTTTCTTTGATTTCCAGCATTCCTCTTATCACTCCAAGCATGGCGGCTTCGTTCACACGCCTCTGGTACGTCTTCAACTTTTTACCTGTCATAATCCTGAACTCAAAACACCCAACATTAGCATGATGATAGATTCTGAATGTGGATTAAGGCTAGAACTCCAAGATACTTAAATAGAGTACCGCATTGTAGCTATGCCGCGGTATCATAGCCACAATTACTTAGCTCCACCCAAGTCGCCCAAGTCCTAGGGATAACAAGAAATCAGGTTTCCGAGTCGACATGCAAAGTAAGTTTGCACGTCGTAAAAGATATAATCCGGAAGAATGTGATTCAAGAATGGTAAAACGGTCAAGGTGGTAGGACATGTTTCCTAAACACGGGTATTCTGATTCGTGTATTGGGTACAATACCCAACTACAAAAGAATCAACCCAACTAACCTATGGCTCTGATACCAAAAGAACCATGTCACGCCCCGCTTCCCAGAGTACGCAAGATTGGGCACGTGACATAGCCAACCATGCTACCTGTGGGTAGGAAGTATCCATCCACAGTCACATTATGGCTGTAGAGATATCAAGAACAAGATAAATAAACTATCTAACACATGTCCAAATCCATAATAACAAGAGTCAATGAAAAATAAGTGCGGAAGCAAATGATCCAATACAATAGTAGAAAGGTACGTCCCATAATGCGAGATCACACCTGGAAATGAAATGCAATAAATAAACTAATCACTACAGAACTCACAAATCAGCCTGCTGGCTGAAGTACTCCTGCTCGGTCGGCGACAGTGGTAAAGAATCTGGGCCATGCAAAACCCAGACGTCAGCGCGTCATGTCAACTAATAATATAATATGAACATGGTAATAAGCAATGCAGAAAGAAACATGAATAAAGCAATAATATGAAACAAGTAGTGCAGGGTAGTGTGCAGTGGGTAACTAAATTGTTCTATCAGGGTTTCTATTCTAAAGTCTTTGAAATCAATTGATGACTCGTCGATGTAACTTAATAGTATCCCGTGCATGCCCGGGACCACGGTCAAGACCCTCGGGGCTGAATCCGAGACGTGCCGCTAGGCAGTAACAAGTAGCAGGATGGACGAGTGATGTCAGCATCATCACTCCCGGGCTGGCCGAGCCCGTAAGACTGATCAGAACAGGTATCGAACTGTTGAGTTACAAGTCGGTTTCACCTTTGATTTCCCCATACCCCCAAGTTATGTATGTCAGGTCAGGTATTCAGTAATCAAAAACTAATGCCAACACAGGATCAGGTAAAAGCAGGTTTGTCTGGATAGACAACAGGAATGGTCCATGAGGACCCCAAGGCAGGTTTGTTGGCATTAGGCATGAGATCAGGTAACAGGTCAGGTCATGGTACAACAGGTTGAGTTGGTAGTAAAGGGTACCATGTCCGGTGCATCGGTATGTATATATGTCATGTGTATCAAGGTCGGGTCAATATGTAATGCAATCGAGGGTGTGCTCATAACAGGTATATAATCGAATAAGGAATAACAGCAGGAAATAAAGTAAGCAACAATAACAGTTCATTTAATCACAATGGTGCATTAATATGGTGCAGTTGTATTATCATATTAACAGGTTCGAGCACCCTTGGGGTGCAATAATCACAAGATAGTGCACTATCAATAACAGAAAGTAATGAAGCTATAGGTGTACGGCTATCGTCCTTTAAATAGCAAAAATGATTAACTGGTAATTTTGTTATTAGGGTTACAGTGGCAAAATACGGTTTAGATTATAGTATCATGATATATATCATATTTCGTCCAAATGAGAAAAGTAACTACACTAGTTAATCTTTGCAAGTTTAATGATTCAAGCACACTTAATTTGTATAGCATAGCATGTAGCAAGTAATACTTGCCTCGACGGATCAAGAAACGGAAGTGTACGGAACGTCTCACGTCGGTGAAAAGTCGTGACGCGTGCACGCTACACGGAACGGATCCAAACAACGCACAAGGTGATCACACTGGTCAGGCACACTCGCTGGGTCGTCGGGATCATCGGCGTCGTCACGGCTCCGGCGAACTACAGAAATCAAGAATTAAAGAATAGAAAAGAAAAGAAAGAAAGAAGAAAGAGAAGAAAGAAAGAGGAAGAAGAAGAATGAGAAGAAGAGGGATTGCTCACTGGGTTTGCAGAGAGGAGTCGTGGGGGGGTCGACGGCCGTGAACGAGCTCTGGCGAAACTAGGGTTTGGTGTTAGGGTTTCGGTTAGGGTTTGTGATTTGGTTTGCTGGGTTCCCTGGTCGGTTTGTGGGTGCAGGGATAGGTTGAGTCGGGAAAGGAGAGAGTGGAGAGGAAGATGAAAGAGTCGTCGACGATGGTGGGCCGTCGACGGTGAGGTGCAGGCGGTGGAGTTTCTGGGATCGGGGAAAGGGTCGGAGTTTGCAGGGAAGGCTCGTTTTGAGGAGGTGGTGGTGTCAGGAGGTCGGGAGAGAGAGATGCGGGAGGTGCAGAGGTGGTTGAGGAGGAGTCGACGAGAACAGTGGTGGTGGCGACGACGAGGCGAGGGCAAGCGAGGAGTTGGGTTTCTTGGGTTCGTTTTGCGGTGTTCGGGCAAGGGAGGAGATGGCGAGGAGGCAAGGGTGACGGTGGTGGTGTCGTCGGCGCGGGGCTGCGGCGGCGACGGGCATGATGGCGGCCAGGGTGCGATGGGGGTTCGTGGTGATTCTCGTGTGGGTTTCTCTCGGAAAGGAAGACGAAGCGAGGAAAGATGTATATATATATAGGAGAGAGAGAGATTAGAGGATGAGAGAGACAGACAGAGAGAGAGAGTGTTACGGTGGGGCCCACGAGTTTAAAACCCACTCTCATTGGCCAGAAGCGAAAGATTTAACCAGTTAAAAGGATTTAATACTAAAGATTTAGAGATTTTAAGAATCAAAAGAAACTAACAGTAAAATATTATAAGGTTTCGAATATTATATTAAATTGGGATTTTGGCGCTAAATGAAACATTTCCAAATCGCGCCCGGGTTGCACCCAAATATTTGAAATTCAAATAATAGGATTTTAAGCGGGTTCCAAATTTTAAAATGAGATGTCTTATGATTAAAATGCATGCCCCCAAGTCGGACACTTGCACGCGCGCGTAGCCGTCCAAACTCGCCCGTTTCACCGAACGGGATGAAATCTCGACGCGCGGACGCTACCACGCGACTAGTGGTGACGAGTAGGCCAATATGGATATTTTTAATTTCATTTTAGGTGTTAAAATTTGTTATGGGCAAAAATGACTTAGCCGGTTAAAATTTTGCAATAAGAACCAAACAAGCAAGATAATTGAAATGAGCAACGTCTAACACTCAACCAATAACAGAAATAGTATTATTGGGCTCGGGTGTTACAGGATGTCCCTTCGATTGCAGATGACAGCGGCAACATGTCACGTCCGCCAACTGACATTCGACACGTGGCTAGTGTCCCAACTGGCGACCGACTGAAATGGTGCCCCCTCTATAAAGCGCGATCATTTCATTTGATCCGCTGACGCCATCGAGGATACGCGCGAAGATTTAGGCGCACGACGAGGCGACACGTGGGCCCAAAAGATCGAAACGACGCGACCGCCAAACGCCGTGCCATTCCCAGGCATTCCGCATTATGATCCTTGGCTCCAAATTGAACGAAAGAAAGACCGAGCAGACCACTCTCGACCCGACCCTTAGATAGGTCGGAACGAGAGTGGGGGATAATGATGATGCTCACAAGTGATGTCTCCTCGGATTACGATACGTGGCGGATGATGTGTCCCGAAAGCTACAAAGGTGGAATAAATGAGAGGCATTCTGAGGATTCCTCGGGACTTCGTCGCGGGGAACGTGTCCAACCTTCCAGGAGACCTCCCTGAATACATTCCATCTTCACCTGGGAATCTACCAACAGCTCGCCTCCGAGCTATCTCAGTCTCCTTGCTTGTCTCCGAGCATCTGACGTGTCGAGCTTCCTCGGCCTCCTTACTCATCTCCGAGCATCTGACGTGCCTAGCTTCCTTGGCCTCCAGGCTTGTCTCCGAGCCTCCGATGTTCCGAGCTTCCTCGACCTCCCCCGATCTACCAGGAGCGCAGATCCCATGCGGCCCGCAACGGCTCCGTGTATATCGCCAGGGCGAGATATCCGCCTCCCCACGATCCGCGTCCCACTCTAGCGCATCCCTCCATTAATGAGCGCATCCCGCCTTTCAAGGCAAGGATAACACTGGGGTGTAACTGATGGCGGTGATCTCGCGCCCATTCTCTCCATGCGACCCCTATATAAACCCCTTTCTCAGACGACTCAGGTAACTCGAATTATCTCAATACGCCGCTACTCTGCACCTATTTCTCGGCTCTAACTTGATCGTCGAATGGTCTTATGGTGATCGTCCATCCCGGGACTTTTTTGCAGGTAGCTCGGCGTCCAACACCAACCCATTGAGATCCATACCCAACAACTCCAAAACCAAATCTCAGCCGTCCAATACCGCCATCGCAGGATCGACGGAGGACAGCATCTGAAGGAGATCCTGAAGCTCCATCACAAGGCCTACATTTTGGACCTCTTTTTTTTCCTTCACTTTTTAGGGTTTTTTGATATATATCCCTGTAATCTTTTGTATTTAGAGTTTGGGAGCTTGTACTTTTGAGGGTTTTTTTATGAGAATAATGGAGGAAAGAGGTCCTAGAAAGCTTTTTCGTCAGGGTGGCGTCAAAAAACTACACCCCACCGTTTTACTCGGCGATTGGTACCCATCATCTTCATCTTTATCATCTAAGATGTGGATACACCGAATTTCATTTGATGTTACTGTTGGGGTCAAAATTTGCACCCCAGTTGACAGAGTCAAAGTCAAGGTCAACCCCAAGTAAGCGGGCCCAAGCCCAAGCAATGGGCCCATGCCCAAGTCGAGCCCCGCGGCCGGCTTCCCCATGCCAAAATAAAAATCATGTAACAAATAATTTTGATGTAATTTTTTGTGCATGAATGTAAGCAAAATAGGCATAAAACCAAATTTTTGTAAAACCCATGGCTTATGTGCAAGAGAAATAAGCACATGAGACATGGGATGGGCAAAATGCCATTTTGTAAAGCCCAAGGGGCTATATGTAAATGTGTAAGCCTATATAAGGAAACATGATGATGAATAAAAGAGAGACTTTTCATTCCCTAAAAAATTTAGGGTTCTTTGTGCTTTCTTCTTCTTCCTCAAGGCTCTAAACCTTCTTCCTCCTTTTTAATTAAATCAAGAGTTTTACTCTTCTTTTCCCAAAACTAAATAGTTTTTCACCACAAAACCCACAAAGAGAAGCTCAGATCTTCCATTAGATCTCAAAAAGGAAAGATTTTTAAATCCCATCCCCTTTCTCCAAGATCCGGCCAACCAACTGGAAGAAGAACCAGAAATCTTATCTTGGGAAGATCCAGAGCTAAAGGGAGAAACAAAGCAGCTCCCCTTTGATCATTTCTAAATATTTTTAGGAGTCTAACTCCATTCAAGATCCATTGGAGTTTAACTCCCTAAATTAATCTCTGTAAGGAGTTCAACTCCATAAGTCAAATCGGGAGCACAGCTCCCAGTGCAGGGACCAAGTCTCTTTTGCTGCTGACGCCCAGCGTCCGCGTGCCTGGCACGTGGGGCGCTGGCGCCTTCTCCCACGCATCCTTTGGATCCCCCTTCCCTTACACACACATACACTCCACGACGTTGTCCCTGTTAGAAAAAAATTTCTAACGGGACGCTGCCCCGCACCCCGCAAGGAAGCTGCTAGCCCTCTTGACCCCAGCCCGCTATCCGGGTAGCGGGACCCCCGTAAAAACTCGGGACCCCCGATATATCCCAAACCCCTTCAAAACACAAAACTGCATATTGAGTTCGCATGACCAGTTTGACCCGTCAATCGGAGGTTCTCTCACTTCAAAGGCGAGGGGTAATTAACGGCAGCTTAGTCCGCGGCTGCCGGAGATTCGGATCTCCACAATCATTAAACCCCCGCCCACCCTTGACAGGGGGAATCTATAATACGCCTGACATGCGCGAGCGTATTCCCATCTCAATGGGATGACGAAAAACACCCTACAATTACCACTTTTTCACCATTGAATTAGTGGGAGCAAAATTAACGGTTTACTGACAATAGAACTTTTTGGACATTTTTTTTTAGTTTTTGTTTTTTTTGGGTTTTTGCACATTTTAGGGTTTTTTGATAGATACCCCTGTAATCTTTTGTATTTATATATATCCTGTTCTACTCTTCGTATTTGCATATCACCCTCCAATATTTCATGTTTCAAAAACCCCCTTCTCAGTCAACTGTGTCTGCATAAAGAGTGAAATTAGTTTAGTTAATGCTAATTCTACTATATTTCTCTTAGCTGTCCCCGGTTATGTTTAACCAAACTAAATATTCAAATTCATCAAATAGCAAGATCTTCCTTCAATATGTTAATTTTCTTCCCTGTGACTACTGAATCTACAGCTATAAACCTAAAAAATTTGAAGACGGATAATAGCGAAAGTGACGAGTTCTCGAACATACGACACAAATATCAACATGGATATGAATCATCTCTTATACAAGAAGACTGATCGGAGTAATAAACTTGCAAGCAATATCGAATTTCTGCCTCAAACATAATCATAAAGCAAACCTCATTAAACAAACCAAAAAACATCAGAATTAGACTAATTAATCCCAACAATTACCCATTACTGATTAAATAACATCTCATGAAGTTTACATGAACTCACATACTGTAAACCTTAAAAGTTCTAACAAATTTTACAATCAGCTATCAACCAACCTGCTGTCAATCCTCTTATACAACTTCCTAACTCGCCATTCTAAAACCCTACGAAGTCAGCCATCGCTTCCTATACAACAATTGCAACATCTCTTCGACACTCTAGAAATCAAACCCTTCACAGACCCACATCCACATCCACAACCACAATCGCAACCACAATGACATGTGCACACGCACGGACACCTGCACTTTGGCTTTTGAACTCTGATCCTACAACAACAATTAGTAGTAAAAGTGGTGGTCGTGGTGGCAACAGCAGTAGCGGCAGCAGGAGGCTTTGACCGCTTATTTTTTTGGTTTAGCTTGATCTTTTTGAGACGGGTCGCTGTGGTGACGTTCTCCATATCTCGTATGAATCGAGCCAAGTGGCGGATGTAGTCAGGGTATAGCTCAAGATTGCAATGTCCGCCACCTTTGATCCATAATGGCTCATAGGGGTCTTTTGATAGCTTATATAGTCCGTTTCCGTGATGCCAGTTTACAACGTCGTCGTCTGTGCCCTGCATGGGTAGAGTTTGCAATATAAACAAGGTAACATCATAATTGTTAAAAGACATCAAAGTCATGGATGATTACGTTTCTTGTTACGCTCTGGCTAATTAAACCATCTTATTTAGAGAGATTTAAGGCTTTTTATATATATGGTCGGAAAAGTCTTTTAACGTCGTCCTATTTGTATGGAACATTCCAAGGATTACTCCTCGATAAATATCACATAAGATATCATTACGATCAATCAAGCTATTTATCTTAATAATATGTACATATTGGGATTCATTTTATCGATAACCGACTATGTTTTACACTGGTTGTCAACTATCTAAGGCAATTCTCTCCTTCTATTCTGGCTTTGGATGGCTTGGAATAGGGAAAGATATGATGTCGAAGCATAAAAATGGCGGAGTTAAATTTAACAATATTAATTTGAATACTACAAGGATTTTACTTGGGTTAAAATGTAAATGCTTTTACAACCTTTTTTACGGACAAGAAAAAATACGCATCGATGGTGTAGTTTATGGCTTCATAGCACAATACATGACCGTGAATACCTGATAATCTGAAGATAGATAAAAAATAGATATTTATGTACAGCTGATCAAAGATGCATATTTATAGTTCTTATTTTGTAATGAAAATTTTGCAGTTATATGATATTGGCGAAACAAAAAGGTGAAGTCAAAAAGAAGAAGAAACGATGACAAAATCAAAAACAGATCATCCCTAAAATCCTAAATTGCTTGAAGTAATGAAAATTTACGACAATTTTAACCAGGCCTATGGCTTGTAGCTTCTCAGTTCTTTTTTAATGATATATATTAAAGAGAGATATTTAAGTAATTTCCGGGGCAAAAATCTACAAGCTACAAGGGCATGTTTCAATTCTAAACATTTTAAGTACGCATTGAGCCTACAACTATATACCGATATCAAATATAAAGCTCAAAAGAACTTACATGGATCACAAGGACCGGGCACTTCACCTTTTTTATTTTGTTAATGTTCTGCATGGCCAAATCACTAAATCAGTAACTAAAGTTTAAAAAATGTTCATTTTACCACAATCTATAAATAAACAACAGATATAATTGGGAAAGAAAACTCTGTAGCTTACCCCATGTAGCTCTTGTATATGAAAAATGCTTAAACCTACCGGGCTTGAAATCCTACCACAATCTACCCAAGAGACAAATACCATGGACCCACTTATTTGGCACTAGTATCTAGATGTTGTGGGTCCCGCCATTTTGTCTCTTTGGGTAGATTGTGGTAGGAATTCAAGCCCGGTAAGTAAAGTATACACCCCCTCTGCTCATCAATCAAAACCCTTAAAAGCACTCGAGTTAAACTTTAAACAACTGAGATGGTTGTCTAATCCAACTATTGAACTTGTTTGTGTCGTCTAGAGTAGAATTTTAGTGTACTTTTGAGGGTTTTGATTAATGAAATCACTTGGGGGGGTATGGGTTCCATGGTGCAATCTTTATTTTTTTACAATATTTTTTTTATCATTTATTTTATTTATATATTTGTTTGTTTGTTTTGGTGGGGGGGGGGGTAGGGGATGGGGGTTTGAAATAACATACTTTATAAATGTCGAAGCAGAAAGTAGTATTCACATGGCAGAGCACACGAAGCCCCGACAATATTGCACTATGAAGGACGACGCCCCTCAATCTGGGTAACCGTGACGCCAAATGCAATGTGGGCCCGCTACCCACAGACTGCCCATACAAAATGAGATCTTCTTGACTAATCCCATATTCAGTTTGCAAGCAGTCGTATACTGCTTCGATGTCAGCATAAGTATTGGATTCGCTTGGCTACATGACATAAATTTGGAAATACTTATGTTAGACTAAATAATATCAAGGATTAGCACCATATTTGAGGTATAGATGAGGGGTTTTATTTGTAATAAACCCAAGTATCATTGCAACCAAATTTGAGTTAAACATATATAAGGACAGTCGAGGAACCTACCTTACCACTAGAAGCCCCATAACCAGAGTAGTCATATCTGCATATCGAAGGAATAGGTGAGTTTAATGAAAGGGCTTCACAAACCGAAATGAGAATGAAGTCTAACTGATTATTTCTATTCATTTTCAAGCCTGCAACGATAAATAGGGCCAGTACTAGCAATAGTAATGAAAAATATGAAAGGCCTAACCCCAAAAGAGTCCAAACAGCAAAATCTCAATGAATCAACTAAACCAACCTGACCTCATCAATCTTCATTGAGTTCCATTCTATGCGATTCAAAGGGTACATCACTCCACTACAATTTGCATTGCATTGCATTGCCAATTTAATTAGGTTCATGAATAGGTATTAGAAATGTGTGATCAATATCATATAGCCGCCAAATTACTAACCGTTCTTGGATCTAGAATTTTAAGGATTGGTTAATTCAATGAAAAATATATAATGAGCTGGGCTATATCTTCCATTCAATGAATAAAATGCAAATCTGTATCTGGGTCACTTAAAAATTATGCAAGGTTTATGAAGGAGAAGATATTCCGATCTTAGTTATGGAATTCAAGGCAGGTTTTTAAATGAAAAAGATTATGGTGGTGGCGTCACCTGTAATTCCTTGTGCAATGTATTTGACAACATGTTTTGGCTATAAATTGAAATGAAAAGCAAAATGTAAACAATATGAAACAAGTGTTTGTTTGAATCTCCTATATGTTAAAAGTATTAATTTGCAAAATGAGATATTAGAACATCTCATCCATCAAGAAGGATGAGATGTGCGGCAACCAATGCCTCTTTTTTGAAGCGCAGAGTTCAATCCTAGCAGTCGTCACCACCCAAGGGAAAGATATTTCAAAATTTATCTATAAACACTGGTTTTGATCATTCCGAACGAAAATTTACAATACGAAACGATCGTCAGATCTCTCCCCTTCCCTTTTCTTTTAAGAAAGAAAATTCCAGTAAACAGTCTCTTTAAGTACGCAATCACCTGTCTTTCTCTCCTTTTCAGATCAGAAAAATACAGTGCAATTGTGAAGGAATGGCCCTTATCGATATCAACGGCTACTCTTGTCATAAGGTATGGGTGTGGACGATACCAACCCATTAATACTTTCGACATTGGGGACTTCGGATGTGATGAAGATGGATGGTGGCCTAACGGCTAAATAAGCAGATTATCTACGAAATCACAGCTACTCCGATTACCTTATTCAGAATTATTTGATTACAATTATAGCCGGTCTTTGACTTATTTTCTTCTCTACTTAGGTAGTTTTATTTTCTAATATATTAATTAGGTATAAGTATAGATAGCATTCATGATATCAATAAATTATCAATTCAACACATTTTACGCAATGCGCTGTGTTTTGTGTTATCCAAATGGCAAGAATCTGATAATAATTCAGCTTATTCATCGATTTTACTTGCGTTAGCGAGTGAGGGGACTGATCTGAAGGCTTTGTGTGAGGTCCCTTCAATCAATCGAGCAGAAAAGGGAAGGAATTTGTAAGCGAAACAAAATGCTGAAACTTCACAGAATTTATTTGCAATTTATAAAGATCTTGTTTTTATATAAAAGAAAGGCTAAAATGCACAAATGTATCCATCAACTTTCACGTTTTTTGTGATTGATACCATGAACTAATTTAATTATAAACAAGCATCATGAACTATCACCCCGATTGCAATTAAATACCTTCAACTTTTCTTCCGTCAGCAAACGTTATATTTGACTGCCATGTCATCAATATTTAACTTGTTTCCCCCATTTTACCCTTTTGTTCTCAGTCAACCCCTAAAATTTCGAGGGTATAATGGTCTATTAAGGCACAAAAGTTAACGTCGTATGGCAGTTATGTAAAAAAAATAGTTCATGGTACCTATTTCTAATTATTAAAGTTCATGATATCAATTGCAAAAAAAACGTGAAAGTTGATGGGTACATTTGTGCAGTTTATCCTAAAAGAAATTATGAATATATGTGTCATCTCCGAATACAACTTTGTTTATTTTGTTGCTTCATTTCGATAAAAAAACAATAAGAAAATATGGTAGTTAATTGTTGATAACGTTTAAACATGCAAACCCACGCTGTAATACAGCAATAATGAACAACATATCTTAGCAGTAACTTTGAGTTTCGTTACGGGTTTCTGAGATGAAGTAATGTTGGCCAAATCTGTTTAAATATGCTAAAATCAGATTAGGAGCCTTATATATAACTTTTAGGCTGTATCACAAACATGATGAGTAGAAAATCTAGAAACTACAACTTGGCAATAAATCGCTAACCTAAGGGCGCATAAATCCTACTACAACCAAAAGAATTCACAATTGCTTCAAAATGTTCATGATTTTAGGCTGAATTACAGTAAACTACCCTTAACTATGAGTGTTTTTCAGTCAACTACCTTAAAGTTTCTTTACTGCAATAAACGCCCGTGAGCTCTAGTTCTAAGGGAGTTATATTTTCACTAAAATACCTTCAAAATGCAGCACTTTAGCAGAGCTTACTGTAAGTTTAAGGGTGGTTCAATGTAATTCTGCCTAACTTTAGACTCTGCTACATCACAAAACATGACAACAAAAAAGCACTAACAATCTAGAAACTACAACATGGCAATGAATCATCATAAACTAAGTAGGTAAATCTCACTAACCCCATCAAATTAACCCTGAGATTGGCCTTGAGCTGCACAAAGAGATCATACAGCTGCCCCAGATCTGCTGCATTGCCATGAGAATACAGCACGGTGAGCCGCGCATACGGGTTCTTCAGATAAAAAGCCACGATCTTGTTCCCATTCTTGCTTTCCACAATGTGCACATCCGTCGACTGATCTCGGGGGATCCCCGAGGCGAAAAACCTCCCATTTCCGACCCCCGGCTCCTTCGTGACACTATAAGTTGGAGGATTTGGAGGGAAGAAGGCGAACTTCGCAGCCAAATTCGACACCGAACACCCCGATAACATCGAGGTCGATCCAACTCATTGACAGAGTGAAATTTGTTTAGAATTGCATATGAGAAACCCTCTTCCACCAGCTCTTTTTTTTCCCTTTCTTTTTTCCCCTTTTTCTTTTTTGGGTTAAAAATGAAGCAAAAGCTGATGGATTTGATAAACAGTGGACAAAGATCAAGAGGCCCTTTCACCTCAACCTCTTTTTGGGTGAAAAAAATGAACAAAATTTGTTGAGATTGAGATGTTTTTTGAGGTGGGTTTCTCTAAATGAAGCTCCTTTTTCCTCTCCTTCAACTTCACCTTGAGAAATAAAAATCTCAGCCTTCCTTGGCTCTAAAAATGAACAAAATGGATTTTTGAAGTGGGTTTTAAGATAGGAATTTGGAAATAAATGGAAGGAGACATCTTTCACAGCAAAAGATGGATGGGTTTCTTAATTGAGGAGAATCTGAAGCAGCAAATTGAAAAGATTGTTTTGGAATTGAATGAAGCTTTTTGATTTTTTTGAGAAAAATACTAGAAAGAAAGAAAGAAAGAAAAAATTTAATTAAAGCGGTGGGGATCGGTAGGGAATTATGTTGCTATATGTGCACCTTGTTGAGACATCAATCAAACTGATGTTTGGCATTGAAAACAGGGAAAATGGTCGAAGTCCTTCCCTTTTAAAACAATAGTTTATGTAATTGGCCGGCCAAAAAAGTTTTAAAAAACTTATAAAAAACTCCATAAACTTAAAGGTTCTTGTGTTTTAATACATACAGTGCATTTAATATTTTTTATGTCGGCACTATCCTTTCAGGTAAACTGCTGCATTTACTTTTTAAAGTGCTATAGTTATCTTTCAAAATATTACATTTATATTATAAAGTACCATGTTTATATTGAAATATGTCAAATGTAATAGATATAACAATTTTACTAAAAATGGAACAGTTTTATGTCGAATATAGTATTTTAACACAAATGTAGTAATTTATAACATAAATGTAGTATTTTGAAAAATAACTATAGTATTTTAAGAAGTAAATTTAGCAGTTTACCCGAAAGAGCAGCGTTGGTATAATGGATCTAAACCTGTTACTTTTCAAACCTAAGGACTTAGGCTATTTTTCCCTTGAAAATAATACGAAGAAATGAAAGCGACAAGAGGCATGAAGAGCTAAATGATTCTAGGACTCTGAGATTCTTTAGTTTTATTTTTGTGTGACCTGGACTCGAAGAGTCAGCAACAAACATCCCGGAAAATTTTCATGCAGTATCTATATAGCTGCATGTTATAAAGTAAAAGATAGTTTTTATCATTTACTAGAAGAGAGAAACTTAAAAAATTTGTAAATAATGAGACGATTGATTAAATGAAGGAGAGAAAAATCTAATAGGATTTTTTAATAAGATTCTTCACTTTCTTTCTCCATGTAAATAACAAAAACTGTCCTTATTTTATCTATGAATGAAGGGCAAGTGGAGTAATTATCCACATGGCATAACTAAGCTGGTTATGCCGTGACAGTAGATTAGTCTTACCCATATCTAAATAATTCATAGATGTCATTGACAACTGCATAAATGTCGCATGCAACTATATATAGATCTTTCATAATAACTAGATATAGCAAGCATCCATACTGCAAGCAGAGAATTTTTCGACAACCGAAAAATTTTCGGTGGGGTTCCGAAGGGGGTGGGGGTGTTTGGGGTGGGGTTTTTTTTTGTGTGTTCGTTTTTCTCTCACTATAGACACATTTATTAATGATAGTGGACTGTTTTGTTGTGTAGTTGAGTGAGAGAGAAGGAAAGAGAGTGTGTAGTGTTGGTAAAATAGGGGAGCTTGGAGAGAGTTTATTTTATTTTATTTTAAAGAAAATTAATATTTGTGGACAGAAGGAAATGAGGAAAGTGTGAGAGAGTGTGCAGTTTCATGTGGGGCACCAACTTTACCATGCAACAAGTGAATCAGAGCAGATAATGGGACAACTCTTTTAACATGCAGGAGGGCAATACAACAATTGGGCTTCCTTGATCTGCTCTTCTCTTCACTTCAGCAAACAGCTAGCCTTTCTTTTAACATTAAAATACCCTCCTGTTTTTCACTAACATATACATGAAACAATTTTAGTTTCACTTCATTGAACTAGCTAACTGCGCTACTCTAGTATACCGTGATAGCAGTAAAGGCGGGGTCAACTTGGGGAAACGGCGGCACCGTGGAGTTTGGAGGAAAGGACGAGATGCCAGAGGTTGGAGAGGATGAGATGATGCCGGATGGTTGAGAAGAGACGGACGAGAGAGGGAGGAGGGGAGGCTGCAGGGAAGAAGAGGTTAAAACGGCAGAGAAAGAGATGTGGAAGAGAAAGATGGAGGAGGAGAGAGGAAGCGGAGGAGTGGAGGATGGAGGGAGGGAGATGGAGTAGAAAAGAAGAGATAACTGCCAAATCATGATCTAGGTCGAGCTATTTTTGTCTTTAAAAATCACATCACCGGAAAATTTAATTTACTGGACGGAACGCAAGCACATGGTAGTTTAGTGAAAAAGTCGATGGCAGGTATTTTACTATAATTTTTAATTGTTTGATCTGTCTGAGTGAAAATCATTGAAGACATTTTTGTGTAATCCATCCATTTCATTTTTCCTTGTTACATTACATGTTGGAATTTCATATAAATCACAAGCATCAAGATTTGTGTGGAAAACCAAAATTGTCAAGTCTTTGTCTAATATTCCTAGAGATATGATTTGCATGCGTTTCTTACTCCCTCTCTGGTTTCTTCCTTTTCTCTTTATTTTCCTTACTCAGTCAATTTACGATCAATTTTGTTGATTGCTTATCGTAGCCTATTCCGAGAGTGTATAGAGTTCTTTTTATCAATGAATATAGAAGAAAAAAATCTTTAAGCTTACCGATTATCATAAAAAGATCTTATCGGTGCACCGCAACTGCAATATGATTGTGAGGGTTGAGAATATAATTTTATATTCTAACATGTCTTTACGGGTCTGATCGTGGCCGAAATCAAGACTATTGTATATGCTTCTGATGAAATTTAAAACATGGTTGCTGCTTTGATACGACTTTAAACTCCTAAATCAAGGTAATAAAAATCTCTCTCTTTTTTTTATTACTTTTGATACTGGTATTGAACATGTCTTGATTTTTGTACGTCCAAGAAAGAAAACATTCTTTCCCTTTAATGTTCCACCAGCATTTTGCCCGTGGTGTGCACGTTTTATTAATAAAATGTGTAATACTTATATAAATCTGAATGAACTGTGTAGTTTTATCCTATTTAGAGCCCAAATTTTTTTTCTTGAACCCATGGATAAATATAAATTGAGGTGCTTTTGGTTTAAAATTATTTTGAATGTTAATAAGTGAAAAAATAGTCATTTTAGTAACTTAGATTAAGAGTATCCTAAAATATATTATAATATGTTATTTACCATATTTAAGTAAAAAAAACAGTTTTAAGTAAATGAAAGCAAGAAAATATTTTAATTTTTCTCTCAAGTATTTAGATATAAACAGTGAAAGAATTAAATTATATATATGTATATTATACATATATACAGATACACGCTCATACACTAACAATAAAATAACCCTCCAGCTTTTAGAATTACGTTTTACTCCGTATAATTGTACAGAAGAAAGAAGACTATACATATTGTGCAACATTTCATAACAAGCAACATTTCGCGTTCTCGTTTCCGCTGCACGTATCATAAGGTCCATGCATAATGTTTGGCTTTGCAGGTGATATTGGTATTTGTCCTCTCTATTGTATAATATCTAAACATTGATGTAAAATTAAGTTTTGTAGATAAAAATGCAGCCTTTTTGTTTTCTTATTAGAAAAGAAAGGTTGATAAAGATGATTATCTCTAAAAATCTTTGTTTCACAAAACGTAAATCTCAACATCAAGGAAATTACAAGTACAGTTTAGTCGAAGGGGACCGGACTAATTTCATGCATATCAATCATCTTCTCATGACTTTGTTGCTCTTAAAATATGCATAAATTAATGTTGCCACCAATTTGATGGAGAAAAGCACCAATCATCTTATGCTATTGGCCATAGTCACAATGCCACATGTTTCTTGATTGATCTAATTTGGCATTTTGCATCATGCTTCCCACCTTCATCAGGCCCTTCAATTTGTTGCCTTGTACATATAAATTTCAGACAGAAAATCTCTTCTACTTTATTATATGATGCAAAGCTTTTGTGCTGTTTTTGGAGAAATTAATTACTTGTTTGAATTCATTTTCATGTTGTAATACCAAATTCTATACATATATGTATGTCAAGCTAAATTCGAACGTTTCTGTTTGTTTTTTATCTTCTTAAAACTTTTCTGGTTGACGATGATGTTTGAGAAATATAATTTTATACTTCAAAAAAGTATGGGTAAATTGTCAAATAACCCTAACAAAGTTTTCTGATGTCAAAAAAACTCCTAGCCCAAAGATTCCGGTCCCCGGAAAAGTTTTCCGTTATCAAAAAGCCATGCATGCGATATCTGTATAGTTGTCTGCAATATGTAGATACTGCATACATATTGCAGACAACTATACAGATATTGCATACAGGGGGTTTTGACAACGGAAATTTTTTCCAGGTTTTTCTTTGACAGCAAAAAACTTTGTTGGGTTCCCCCCCTTTTTGACAATTTACCTTTCAAAATTTTGTGTGTTTGGCCTTCGAGGCTTGTTTGGTTGCAGGATTTGTTAGGATTTGGATTGTGGAATCTTAGGATTCCATAATTTTGTGTTTGTTTGGAGAATTTGAATTTCTAGGATTCCTTTGTTTTTTATGGAGGGTCCACCACAAAACATGGATTCCTGAATCCTAAAAATTTTCAAGGATTTGGCACTATTCATTGTACTTTTAGATGGACCCTGTGTACTTTATTTATTTAATAATCCTCTCTCTATCTATCTCTTTCTAAAATCCCCAAATCCAAATCTCACTTTATTTTCACCAACCAAACAAAGATTACAAGAATCTACAAATCCAATACTAGAAATCTAAAACCAACCAAATAACAAATTACCAAATTCAGAAATTTTCAACCGTACTATTTTGGAATCCAAATTTCATAATCTTGCAACCAAACTGTCCCTTATAGTTCAAATAAATTTTCAATCACATGAACAAGGCTGCTTGTCATGTTAGCAACAGCCACGTTATGTCTTGTTCAATATTCAAACATAAGTCATGGCATGCAAAATGCTCCAAGCCTAACTATTCTTTTAATGCATGGAAATGTGAGATAATTCCAAAGCTCTCATGAATGTGGGACTAAACAAATTGAAGGAGGTACATGTTCATTATTAGAAGATAATCATATCACATGATTCAAGATATAAAAGGACATTAGATCAGTGTAATTCTTGTGCTTAGAGATTGGGTTGAGTAGAATATGGGGACTTACCTGGTTTCATCTCATGTTATGATTGATCATTGCATACAATTATAATGTGATGTGTGTTTTTTTGTTCATTTAAACAAATCTGATTCCACAATTCATCATTCACATAAAAGAAAAAAAAAATTATTTAAAAAAATTCAAATCTCCTAGGGCATGTATTAGGTCATGAGAGATTATGAATTGCATAATTTGACTTGCGAATCTGCCTATAGATTGCCAAATACTGTCGTCTATGTGTCTTCCTTCAGATTGTATTGCATCCAAAACACTAAATAATTTCTTTACTCAGGATCTTACACGCCCAACCTTAAGAGTGATATAGGTCAAGCTTCATATTTTTGTTGACAAATACATCATTGCAATATATCATTTCTTTCTTAAATACTATAAAGAGCCCCTGCGCACCGAAGTTATACAAACAACAAATGAACAGTGTATTAAGCAACGATTTTCTAATAGAGCTGCAGCAATACTGTAGTCGCAAGTTAAAATTTTTCCATAAGGAAATTAAAGTGTATTATTGGATTTTGTTTACGAAATTTTGCAACCGTGACGGCGTTTTGCAGCCATGACTACTAAATTTTGAAAATTAGGGTCTTCCATATAATTATCCATTAAATGCCAAAAAGAATATGAAAAAGCGAAGTTTCCATCTGTACATTTGAAAGCAAAATGAACACTGCATTAAACGACAATTTCCTAATATAACCGCAGTAAGATAGTTGCTGCGGATTAAAAATTTTCCGAAAAAAAGTTAAAATATAATTTTCATGATGAAATTAAAGTGTATTATTAGAGTTTGTTTAAAAAAGTTTGCAACCATGACAAAAATTTTAAAAATGAGGGTCTTTCAATAATTATCCGGTAGATGCCTAAAAAAACATGAAAACCAAAGTTTCTATCTGTACATTAGAAAGAAAAATGACCCAATAGCAGCAGCAAGATGATTGTCGCAAGTTAAAAATTTTGCACGATGAAGTTAAACGAAATTTTACCATCGTAAAAAAATTATGGAAATGAAGGTCCTCCACGTAATTTTCTGTTAGATGTCTAAAAAGTAAAGGGCTTTCCTACAATTTTTTCCGCATAAAGACAAAATTAAACTTGAAAACTCCAAGCACATCCATATATTATATATATTAATTTATATATATAAAGATATGTAATATAGGGCCGGAGGAAAAAAGAAAGCTCGAAATTCTAGCTAGAGAACAAGAAAGTGTTTGAAGCTTGCCACATAACTTTACACACACGCGCGCGCGTAAGTACCCTGTGCCATTGATGGGCATGAGAAGTTGGCCAAAATATATGCTATCACATTAGCTTAACTAAATTTTATTGCTGACAAATCTTTCAAGCTTGATTTAAATTCTCTTGAAACAATTTAGAAAATTTCTTCATTTTGTCATAAAACAAATCCGTTGAAGTATTTGCCTTTTCTCGCCAATTTTTCATATTCTGTAATTCAACTTACTGCTTTTAATGTATATTTTAAAAGTATATATAGCTTTTAATATATATTTCATAACCATCTTAGTAGTTGATTTAAAGAATACACATTTTCATTTCTTATAATTATCCATATCTATATTTGCATCCGTCTACAACTACATGATACAAATATGGTAATATCTACATCCAATCCATATCCGGTTGATGAAAATGTATGCAAAACAATAGTTGAAGTGTTGATTGCAATTTTTCAAAAAACATCAAGAGCTCATACTTGTATGTATAGAAGGTAATAATGGATGGACTGATTGGAATTTTCAAAATATATCACGAGCGTCATCTAATTTTCCATCCAAATGTATCCAGGAAGAAAATGCTTTCCATAGATATTATGATACAATTTAGATTGAATAGTGATAACTCATATGAATACAATCCAGGGAGTAAATAATATGTGTATCTGAATTGCAACAAAAGTTACTAAAATCAGAATTTGATGACGACACAGATAAACAAAAATATGTTGCATGTATTCGAATTAAATTGTTTCAATTTCATTTTCCGCATGAGGTTTTGTGAGAATTTTGAAATAAGACATATTCTTATTTATCTACTTCCGAAAATTTGATTTTTAACTTGAAAAATAAATTTTTTGCTAAAACAATTTTATCGCACCTTGTTTTGATTATATATATATATATATATATATATATATATATATATATATATATATCATTTAAGAGTGATGAGGCTCGTTATCGGTGACTCTCCAGATGTTGACACGTTGTAGATGACGTGTCCCAGAACCTACAAGAAAGGATCAGGAACCTCAGTTGGAATCACACCTCGAACCTCCGGTCCAAGGAGTCTCCCGACCTTTGGTGGCCTTCCAGACCACCCACGGCTCGCCTCCGAGCTATTACAGAACCAAGATGCCTCGGCCTCCCGCCGAGCTCATCTTCCTCGGTCTCACCCAGACCGACCCACAGCACTGATTACAGGCGCCTCCGCCACGGCTCCGCAAATCTCGCCATGCGTGAGATATCCGCTGCCCACGGCCCCGCGTTCCATGCCATCACGATCCCCCATTAATGAGCCTGTCTCGTCATTAATGCGGGATCCCGCCTATCACGCGGGCGTGACTCTCGCGCCCGCTTGCCCATTGCTGTTGCTATATAAACCCCTCTCTCAGACGATCGAGGGAAGCCATTTTTACTCTACTACGCCGTTACTCTGCCAAAATACCCCGCCTAACTTGATCGTCGGAGGGTCATCGGTGGCACAACCACCCCGGGACTTCTTTGCAGGTAGCTCGGCCTCAACCACACCAAACCCATGAGATCCACACGCTCCAGGGGAAACTCAATCTCAGCCGTCTGTCAACACGCGAAGAGATCAACGGAAGATAACATCTGAAGGAGATCCAGAGATCCATCAGTTGGCGCCGTCTGTGGGAAACAAATTCCACTCAACCAAAAGTTCATCTTCCGATCTCGACTACATGGCAAGCGGTCACCGCGACGATCCAAGCACCAGCCGTCGGCCTCCCCACGGTGGAGACGAGGGAGAGTCCCCTCCTCTACCAAACACCATTCACGCCCTATCCGCTCAGATAGATCGGCTCACGTTAATCGTAGATGCGCTCGTCCGTGTCCAAGCGGCCGGGCAAGCTCCCCAGGTCGCCGCTCCCCCTCCACGGGACCGGGCCCCCTACAGAAGGAGAGAATACTCGGCCCGCGTTGACATGACTGATCACCGCCTCGCTGTCTCCTGCGACCGCAGATCTCCCAGGCCGACATATTTAATGACCCGGTGGGCGCCGCACAGCTTAACTCCGAGGTCTTACGCTAGAGAGCCTCGCACCGAGCCCCATCGTGGCCCGTCCCTCCCGAGGAGGTGTCGGTCAGCTCGCCTGCGCCCAGGCATGACCGACACCCCCTCCCTCGACGTGGGTGTTTGTTTCGTGTTCGGTTGCCCGTGGATTGTATACGGAGATTAAGTTATGCTGTCGCCCGCAGGACGTGGATTAGTCCAAATCCGTATCTTTCTTAGATTTGGGTTTGGGGGGGGGTGTTTAAGGATACGTTAGCCTTATTTGAGGCTAAGATCAACTTAAACGTTCGTTAAGGACACGTTAGTCTAATTT
Organism: Agapanthus africanus; assembly: GCA_030015575.1. Taxonomy (NCBI): domain Eukaryota; kingdom Viridiplantae; phylum Streptophyta; class Magnoliopsida; order Asparagales; family Amaryllidaceae; genus Agapanthus; species Agapanthus africanus. Next base: position 1,008,478,069 of record CM057337.1, on the reverse strand, counting down.
CAGACTAAGATCAACTTAACGGGATCGTTTAGATCCGACAAGAGAGCGATTGGGCTCAATGACATTGCGGTCGATAAGTAGTTCAAGGACATTGCGGTCCAATGTTAGTTTTAAGACATCACGGTCAAGATTAAGGACGTCATAGTCCATGAGTTTAAGGATCTCACAGTCCGGTATTAGTTTTAAGACATCACGGTCGATGTTAAGGACATCATAGTCCGGTATTAGTTTTAAGACATCACGGTCGAGGTTAAGGACGTCATAGTCCATGAGTTTAAGGACCCCACAGTCTATGAAATGTGTGGTTGTTGGGACCCGTCACCTCTCTAACGACGTTGAAGGATTACAGCAACGGATGTTAAAGGAGTGAAGAGATGTACCCTCGAACCGGGTGTAAATTGAGTGAAAGAGCAGATGTGCTCAGTTCAATTTATATTGAGGACTTATGGCCAGAATTGGGCTAAGTCCAGTTGAAAAATGTTTAACATTTTATTCATGTTCTGCCTATTAGGCTTTTACTTGGGCTCTGCCCTTTTTTAATAATGCATAGCATTGGGCTCTGTAATTAAATGCATAGCATTTATATTTGGCCTGTTATACCTTTACTTGGGCTCTGCCCTTTTTAATAATGCATAGCATTTATAGTGGTCTGATAGTGTGCCACGTGGCTTGTCAGGCACTTTGCGCCAATCAAAGAGCGCAATACGCTAGCGCATGCGGAGGTGACACGTGTCACGCTCTGCGCTAAGCGCAAGTCTGTTAGCGCACTGCGTTTTCTGAGTGCGCTGCGCTAGTGCGCTGTGCCGGTGAATGACACGTGGCGCGCTCTGGCGCAGTGCACCAGTCCAAGAGCGCAATGCGCTATATTTAGAAGCGCAAAGCGCAAATTGTTCTGTGGTTGACACGTGGCGCGTTCTGATGACGTGCGCCAGTCCAAGGAGCGCAAATGCGCATTTCAAAAGTGCAAGGTACTTTCCAATAGCGCAGAGCGCATCTTGATCAAATTAAGATCAAAGAACAAGTTGTTTGTTCTCTCAAAAGAGGTTTTACCTCAAGATTCAAGAACCAAATTTCTTGTTCTCAACAAAAGGCTGTGCCTTTATAGATCAAATGATCTGTGGATGAAGTAAATTACTTCTTTAAATTTTTATGATTAGATCTTTTTTGATCTTTTTCTTTTTTATTGAAGATCTTGATCTTGTTCTTAGATCTTTGATCTTTTTAGAACAGAATTCTTCTATTTGTGAGATGTTTTTATCTCTGTTCTTCAAGAATTAAATTCTTTACCTTTAAAGATGAAGAAGATGGTCTTCTTTCTTCAAAGGCTTGCCTTTTCTTTCTCTTTGAGTTTTTTCTTAAAGTTTGCAGATGGTTCTCTCTCTTCTGTATATATGTGAGACTTGGAGTCTAGGGGCTTTTATATAGGGCCAATTGATTTGTTAAGTTAGTTACAGAGATCTTTCTCCGATTGATCTGTTTTACAGAAGATAATCTTCTTATTTTAATAAGATTGGAAAGATCTTTCTAGAATTTTAATTCTGATTAATTAATAATTTATTATTTAAATTCTAGTGCTGGCGCAATTGGCGCTAGCGCACCTGCGTTTGACACGTGTCGCGCAGCGCAGAGCGCAGCGCAACTGCGCTAGCGCGTCTGTGTTTGACACGTGGCGCGCAGCGCAGCGCAGAGCGCAACTGCGCTAGCGCACCACTGTTTGACACGTGGCGCGCAGCGCAGAGCGCAAGTGATCTGAAGCGTTGCTTCATTTTAAAATTTGAATTTTGAAACAGAGCTTTGCTCTGATTGGGGGTGCGCTGCCTTGGGCGCAGCGCTCCTGACGCCGGCGTGATTGCTTTAGACACGCGGCGCTCTGCGCGCAGCGTAAGGAATTTGAAGAGTTGCTTCAATTTTTGAATTTTGAAATTCAAACAGAGCTTTGCTCTGATTGGGAGAAACATTGCCCATTTCTTTTAATTCTAATATTTGAAAATAAAATGAATAAATCTTACAGGCTTGAAATAATCTTACAGCGGTCAGTCATAGTTCTGACAAGTGGCAAGTTACGGATTATCATATAATCGAGCGGATTCGAAGAGCCGGATTTTATGAAGTTTCATTACTTCGTCATATCCAACTCGACCACAGTCTCGTTACCTCTCTTGTTGAGCGTTGGAGAAAAGAGACACACACTTTTCATCTTAGATGGGGTGATGCCACTATTACACTCTAGAATATTGGCATTTTACTCGGTTTACGGATGAATGGACTTGGATTAATTGGAGGTACAATTGTGGGTCCAGAAACCGAGCTCCCATATTAGGATACATATATTGAGTCTGCTCCCGGACAGGTATAATTCGTAATTTTTTTTAAATAAAAAGTTTAAGTATGTTACAGTGATATTAATTAACAATTAATTGTAAAATTCAGGTGCCAGGAAGGTATACTAAGGGGTATAAGATCAGTTTAAACTGGCTCAAAGATACATTTATTAATATCCCTGATGAAGCTACCGATGATGTCTTGGATAGACATGCACATGCCTACATTCTGTACATGATCGGTTCTTGGTTGATGCTGGACCAATCGGAAACGCATATCCATCCTTTATACCTTGGGTTTCTTACGGACTTTGATGTGTATGGCCAGTATGCTTGGGACCCCTTGGCCTATCTTTATAAGGAGCTAGATAAGGCATGTGCTCCTACGAAGAATAAAATTTGTGGCTGTATTACATTACTTCAGGTACATAATATTTTTGAATAGCTAGGCATTTGAAAAATTGTAATATTGGTTCTTTCTAATATTATGACACTTTATATATAGATTTGGTCATGGGAGCACATGTGTATGGGAATACCAGATCGCATTAATATTTTTGCCGTGGATCCCGTGGAAAGCCTCTCGGCTCTTGGTGGAGTGGCAAGAAATCATATAAGGCTCCTCGTCGAGTACTTAAGTATTATAGAGATGAGTTGGATCGCATGGAGGCGACTCGGGTAATCATACATTAGGTAATTAATTTTTTAAAAAAATTTTAAATTAGCTTCATTGCAATTTTTGTACTATGTTATTTGCGCAGTTCACGTGGACGCCTTATACAGCAGATCGTCTGCAAGGATTACCGGGCATATGTATCGAAGAAGAGCCGGTTTGGCGGGCTCGATGCCCACTACTATGCATTAATATCTGAAAGGTTCCTAGGCACCCTAGTGAGGTCGCACAAGGCATCGGACATGCCAATTAAAAAAAATGGTGCCGAGAAGCCCTAGACTACGGATCGTCGCTAGAATTCTAGGCGAAAAGATAAGCTAGTTAACTATTTAACTATAGGTTAGATGCTACAACCTTTGTAGATCCGGATTTCCACCTCCTTAGCTCCACGTGGTCATGCCCTCGCTGTCCATCATGAATCCTCGACTCATTCGTCGGCTTCATCGAAAAAACGTGCGGAATAGGTCGTCGGCTTCGTGTCAAAGACGATCTACGTCGAGGTTGCACTAGTTCAAGCTCCGACTTCACAAAGTTGTGAAACTTGTGAAGAGAACACCCAAAACAACTTGGCAAGAGGTAGAGGGTGAAGAAATAGGAGATGGGTTCACTTTAGATTTGGAATTCTCTCACTAGAACTCAAGTTGCCATTGATGGCATCTAAGTTTTTCTTTTGAAGATGAAGAAGAAGAAGAGCTAGAATTATGATAAGTTATTTTAAAATGAAAAGAAAAATCTATACTTATCATAATTCCAACTAAGGTTAAGTGTAGAGAATCAACCATGGTTGTTAGGAGAGTTAGGGTTAAGCTAGTGGACAAGAATGGTTGCACAAAGTCAAGGCTTCATGAAGCTTCAACATAAAACAAGAAATGCCACCATTCTCCACTTAAGCTTTATCCAAATAAATGAATAAACAAATAAATGAATAAATAAATATGCAAAACCCTAATTATCATAATAACCATGGTTTAATTCTATTCACTTAACCACATGATCAAGTATCATCAAACATGATACAAAAGGTGCACAAAAGTATATCACATATACAATGTGCAATCCAAGTGAGAAAAATCCGTTTAAAGTGAACCAATACTAGTTAATGCAAAGTAATATATCAAATATATAATTATACATTAAATCATTAAATCAACATTTGATTCAATGATCCGGTCATGTCGCACATAACCGACTAGTATTCAATGTATCGATTTATCGAATCAATGATTCGATAACTAGGTCATATCGAATATAACCAATCGAAACATTTATCGCGAGAATGAAATGCGGTATCACATACACGCATTATTCTCGGTCCTGCACATATCTCATATGCGCTCCTATTTCGTTTCGCTTGAGCTAGGAAACCTCTGTGTAGGACTCTAAAGACTCGTCAATACTCCGGTAGCAGATGATGATCATATCAAGCACCCACAAGCCGCAAGCGGTCTGCTAAACGTAACGGCCACCCGGGTATTGAGCGATCAGAAGATCGACGAGCTAGCCCGCTCACACTCCTGCGAATCCGACTAGTAACACTTACCATACAGTCCGGTCTCTTCGTCTAATATGTCGCATATCAAGTCTAGGGGTGGTATACGTCAGACCCCAATAACCGATAAGTTGTGCCGATGTGAGGCTCATAACGGGTCGAGAAACTACTGGTAACACTTACCAGCAAATCTCTGATCAGCCCTGGCCAGGGACTTCCCTGTTACGGCCAATCGAGCACAGCGCAACATCAACCCCCAATACCGGGAGAGACGAAACCCCTCCTATCGCTCATTGCCTCCATGTGACTCGGGACTGTACCCAAAGACCACCTTTTTGCACGCCCTCATGGACGTGGTAAGGTGGAGATCAAAGCACAGTGGGAATCACACAAGACTCTATGACGATCTCGGGTCTACAGACTAACCTGTACAAGTGTCACCTGAGAACTGCCATCTGACGTGAGGTATAATACCATCTGGGAGTTCTCGGCGAGTCCGTCCAGTGTACCCAGTCTCCACTGAGCACCCGTATACCATCTCTGATGTCAAACACCAATGGATATGGGATCATCCATCGCCCATCACATGGGTCGAGAAGCGTATACGCTAGTCTACTCTGGTATATCGATGCCCCGTCTCGATACACCCACGATTAGGGACCTTGAAGGATTTACTTATGGACTAGCATGTCCCCACTAGTATGATCTGCATCATAGTCCAGGTAGTCAAGTACACATCCTAAGGGCTTTACCAACATGTAACTATAAGACAGTATAAAGAGACTAGTGTACATGTTAAGATAAAGAGTAACCAGATAGCATACTATCATATCGAGCAAGAAAGTCATCTCTATATATGTCCAAGCATCCAATATAATATACATCATCTGTACAATACTGGCCTCTAGGGCATACATACTACTAACAATCTCCCACTTGCACTAGGGCCAGCTGCTGTAGTATCGCATACCGAGCATCCGGAAGAGTCTCTCAAACTGTGTCTGGGGAATGGTCTTCGTGAGTGGATCCGCCGTGTTGTTCTTCGTGTCAACTCTCCTGACCTCGATCTCCCGGCGATCAACTATCTCCCGGATCAGGTGATACCGCCTCAGAATATGCCTGGATCGCTGATGGGACCTGGGTTCCTTGTCCAAAGCCACCGCTCCATTGTTATCGCAATACAAAGGTATTGGACGCTCAATGGATGGAACCACTCCAAGTTCAGTAATGAACTTCTTGATCCAGACAGCCTCTTTGGCAGCATCGTTGGCAGCGATGTATTCAGCCTCCATCGTCGAGTCTGCCACGGTTTCCTGCTTGGAACTCTTCCAGCTAACCGCCCCTCCGTAAAGGGTAAAGACAAATCCCGACTGCGACTTAGAGTCGTCCTTATCACTCTGGAAGCTCGAATCGGTAAAGGACTCCACTTGAAGTTCTCCGTTACCATACACCAAGAACATATCTCTAGTCCTTCGCAAGTACTTGAGAATACTCTTCACAGCTGTCCAGTGACTCTCTCCAGGATCAGCTTGATACCTGCTCACTACACTTAGTGAGTATGCCACATCGGGTCTGGTACATAGCATACATGATAGAGCCTACTGCCGAAGCATAGGGTATCCCTTGCATGCGAGCTCTCTCCAAATCAGTCTTGGGAGACATCTCTTTGGAGAGAGTGACTCCAGAGATCGTGGGTAAGTTCCCACGCTTGGACTCTTCCATACTAAACCTCTTTAGTATGGTGTCAATGTACCTGGATTGGGACAATCCCAAAATCCGTTTGGATCTATCTCTATAGATCCTGATTCCCAATATGCAGGAGGCATCACCAAGATCTTTCATTGAGAATCTTTGTGATAAGAAGAGCTTGACCGATTGCAGCATAGGAATATCATTTCCTATCAAGAGTATGTCGTCCACGTACAATACGAGGAAGACAATCTTACTCTCTGCCACCTTCTTGTAGATACAAGGTTCATCTGGATTTTTGACGAAATCAAACTCTTTGATAACGACGTCAAAGCAGATGTTCCAACTCCGCGATGCTTGCTTTAATCCATAAATGGATTTAAGCAGCTTGCACACCTTCCCGCTGCTCCCACTGTCTACGAAGCCCTCTGGCTGAGTCATGTACACGCACTCTTCTAAATCACCATTTAGAAAGGCGGTCTTAACATCCATTTGCCAGATTTCGTAATCATGATATGCAGCGATGGCAAGCATGATCCGGATGGATTTAAGCATAGCCACTGGAGAAAAGGTCTCGTCATAGTCCACACCTGGTCTTTGACGAAAACCCTTTGCTACAAGTCTAGCTTTGAAAGTCTCCACTTTCCCATCTACACCAAGTTTCTTCTTGAAGATCCACTTGCTCCCAATGGGTTTTACCCCTTCAGGAGCAACTTCCAAAGTCCACACTTTGTTGGTATACATGGATTCCATCTCGGACCGCATAGCATCCAGCCATTTCACTGAGTCTCCACTCGTGATGGCCTGCTCGAAGCTAGTTGGGTCATCATCCTCCATGATGCAATCCTCGCTTCCACCGTCAATGAGAAAACCGTAGTATCTCTCTGGTGGACGAGAAACCCTACTAGATCGGCGGAGAGGCTGGGGTTCATCGGGAACTACGGAATCCTCTGGTTCCACCAGATCTTCTGTTGTAGCTTCTGCAGCTGGAACCTCTTCCAGTTCTACCTCATGACCACTAATCTCTTTTTCAAGAAATTCCTTTTCTAAAAAGGTGGCATGCCGAGAAACAAACACTCTTTGTTCCTCAGGGTGGTAGAAGATATACCCTTGAGAATTCTTGGGATATCCTACAAATTTGCATAGAACAGACCGTGCCTCGAGTTTGTCCGGATTTTGTCGTTTGACATAGGCTGGACAACCCCATATCTTAACATAGTTAAGACTTGGTCTCTTCCCTTTCCATATCTCATATGGAGTGGTAGGCACAGATTTGGTGGGGACCATATTCAATAGATGTATGGCTGTCTCAAGCGCATACCCCTAGAAGGAAATAGGTAACTCAGCTGTGCTCATCATAGAGCGCACCATATCTAATAAGGTGCGGTTCCTCCGTTCTGATACACCGTTATGCTGTGGTGTATATGGAGAAGTCAGTTGAGAGAGAATCCCATTCTCTTTTAGGAAGTCCAGGAATTCATTGCTCAAGTATTCACCTCCTCGATCAGATCGAAGGATTTTAATACTTTTTCCGGTTTGGTTTTCGACTTCTTGTTTATATTCTCTAAATTTCTCAAAAGCTTCAGACTTGTGTCTTATCAAGTACACATGTCCGTATCTTGAGAGATCGTCAGTGAATGTAATGAAGTACGAAGAACCATCCCTGGCATGTGTAGACATGGGACCACATACATCACTATGTATTAGTCCCAAGAGTTCGGTAACTCTTTCTCCGTGTCCCGTAAACGGAGTTTTGGTCATCTTGCCTTTGAGACATGACTGGCAAGTGTCATAAGATGAAAATTCGAAAGGTTTCAAATATCCATCCTTATGCAACTTAGCCAGTCGTGTCACATTGATGTGACCCAGTCTACAATGCCACAAGTAGGATTCGTTCAGTTCTGAACTCTTCCTCTTGTGTGTGTTTGTTATGCTCAGAACTGTTGATTGATTTAGAACATAAATGCCATTGCATAACGTGCCTGATCCAACCAACTTTTGGTCACGGAAAATGTTCATAACATTGTCCTGTAATACAAAATTATATCCTTCTTTGCTTAATAAAGAAACCGATATAATGTTGCATATCAGGTTCGGCATGTAATAGCATTCGTTCAGAACCAATGTATTTCCAGTTGGTAATACAAGGTGATATTCCCCGACAGTCTTAGCTGCAACAATTGCACCATTTCCAACTCTAATATCTTTATCACCTTCTCCAAGTTCTCTACCTTTCCTAAGCCCATGTAACTGATTACATATATGGGATCTTGACCCGGTATCTAATACCCAGGACGTAGAGCAAATGGAGAAACAGTTCTCAGTAACGAACACACCCGAAGAAAATGCATCAACATGTACTTTCTTCATTCGGGTGGCATGGGAATCCTGGTATTCCCCTATATCCTGTTCATTCCTATAACTCTTATAAGAATGAACGGAACCAACGTTCCCCAGCACAGTATAACATGCGGGTTCGGTCAATACATCCATATTATTATCTTGATTAAGGCATGAACTGGTCGCTACCTGGAGAGAGAGAGAAGAAAACACTTTAGCGTATGCTCGTGCAAGATCAGATTGGTTATTATCTTATCTAATCAGGATGGCTCCCACTGCTTTTTATCAAATCTTCCTCCAAACCCTAAAAGGAAAGACTAGCCGGGATTAATTACACACTACAAGTTCGCCAATCTTTCAGCCAGGCCAGTGTCGGTACTTTGAGGGAGGTCCCCCGTGCTTTCGCACGAACCTAATTAATGTAAACCTCGTTTTCCCAGAGGCGTAACCCCGTTGACACCTTTCTAGACACCTACTTGATCAGCTAATTGCAATATGTAAAACTCTCCCAGGAGTAACTCTTACTCGCAGTGGGTATCGGGATCCAACTATCTCATAGAAGGTATGCAATCTCATTGCAAATTTCAACACTTGAAATTCCCGATAATGCTTTTGCCCCTAGCGTGCTATGACCTTGACGAAAGCCAACAAATCACAGCCCGCTAGTCAAGTTCAACCCGTACATTTCTTGACTGAATCAAACCCACCCGCACGACCCTTGACGAAAGCCAACAAAGCCGTACGACTACCCTAATCCAGTCGCATCATATGCAGCAGATAAATAGCACATAGCTACCGCACACTACACCTTGACGAAAGCCAACAAATGTAGCACGAATACTATATGTAACCTATCTGAAATGACGGAGGGCTACGCAGGTTTTTCTGAAAACCTATTGCGTAATGAACTTGATATCGTTGTAGAATCAAATGAAGTTTTGAAATGGAGTGATTTTGAGGCTTTTCTAGTTTTGCTAAAGGAGTCACTCCCGGTGAAGGGATCTCGGTCCTTTCCTCGTCGAATGAGGTGCGGGGTATATCATATATACCGCTGTGCAAAGCAAAAAATGCAAAAGCAGTCAAAAGCAAACCGGGTGTGTAGCATCTGTCAGTTATTGCTAAAGGAGTCACTCCCGGTGAAGGGATCTCGGTCCTTTCCTCATCGAATAAGATGCGGGGTATATCATATATACCGCTGTGCAAAGCAAGAACTGTAGCTACCTGTTTTATTTAAAATTTGATTCCACAACATCTTAGGTTTCTTATCTTTCATTAATCACATTAATGAAGTCCCATCATTTAAATACCTAAACATCACAGATAGATATGACGTACACTTATGCCATCCGCATTCGCCTCGATGTCCCCTCGTGCACCGTTAGGTTAGGTAACTAACGACAGAGCAGGGCAGGGCTAGCGCGGGTGTAAAACATAAGTAACGTCTATATAATATATCATATATACTATATACTATATCCATCACAGAATCACATCACAGATATCGCAGCAGAATAAACATATGAAATATTGGATATACTAGGACGTCCGTGTTTTCAATACGAGCCAGTATAAAACACGGATTCCACGGTCGTGATGAATAGCCAATCCCACACCCCTAGACCCCTACGAGAGCGGCAAGCAACCCTGCCAATTCTAGGGTTAGGAGATCCGGACTCGACTCCTCGAGTTGGTCTCCCACTGGACCCCAGAACCCGGTTACTTGTGCTCCCATCCTTGGGTCTATCCTAATGCGGAAAAGTAAATAATATACAAAGGGTGACAACTTCCGCTACCTGGAAGTTCCCCAAATAAAAGAATATTACATACAAGTTTTTACATGAATGAAAATGAAAAAAACTCATCTCACATAAAAACCCCCGGCTATTCGAATACGACGATCCAATATAACATATCCAGCAACACATAACATCACATGTCATCAACGTAAGTAAGTATGCATACCCCAATTGTCGTTGACGTATAGCAACGAAACCGGCGATATGAACATACTACACTTACGGTCACAGAAAAGAAAGTGTAAAACTACAACAATTGGAATCCGCAACTTCTTTAGACATCACATGCCTAACAGATATAAATCCCGCATTTTAGTCTCATTATCGAAAACTCTTTTCAATATCATATGGGACTAAACTGCTAAATTTATAACATACATTCAGTTATCTCATAACTGTTTGTGAATTCCAATTATTGTATCACATTCCAGATAAACAGAAAATGTTAAACTTTCCGATCGAACAGTCGAATACCCAAGTTTTCCCGATACAGTCCATCACATGAAATAAGTCTAACAACATTCAGTTCGTGCCTCAGTACCGACGGTCCAGCAGTAGAAGGGTCAAGCCAATGCCTCACATGTGGCACGCCGTACTCCCCCAAACCCGAAGGTTCAAAGGGCAGTTCAAGACGGTCACATAATCGAGTTAAGGTTTGTTGTCTTCTAGAGGGTCCATCGCGTTACTTGCACTACTTAGAACGTCGTTAAACTACGGAAAAATCCAACACTTGGAAATTTCCCGATAGGGGAAAAATTGGGTATTTATATCCGGTCGAACTTTTTAACATATTCTATAAATTATCCGGAAAAACACAAAGACGAAATTTGATACCCCGATCGAAACACCGAAGCTCTAAAACAATCCCAGAAAATTCAACTTTTGAATAAATATTAAAAATTCCCAGAAAATCCAGCACCATAAAACAAGAATTACTGTGCAAACAGTATTGCTCAATTTGAACAGTTGGCCGCGGAACAGCGGCAGAAGCCATGCTTCTGCCGCGTTTCCGCGCCTGTAAAGATGTATCATGATACCGTGTTTCACCATAATTCTTATATATTCCTGCTGAATTTTTTAGACATTTTTAATCTGGAAAAATCCCACTTTTTGGAAAAAGTCCAGAGAGCAAGATAAGTTTAGGGTTTCGGGTTCGTTCGGGCTTCAAATCGCGTCTACACTTCTCCTAAGGCTCTAGCTAGGCTTTGATACCAGTGAAAGGTTCCTAGGCATCCTAGTGAGGTCGCACAAGGCATCGGACATGCCAATTTAAAAAAAATGGTGCCGAGAAGCCCTAGACTACGGATCGTCGCTAGAATTCTAGGCGAAAAGATAAGCTAGTTAACTATTTAACTATAGGTTAGATGCTACAACCTTTGTAGATCCGGATTTCCACCTCCTTAGCTCCACGTGGTCATGCCCTCGCTGTCCATCATGAATCCTCGACTCATTCGTCGGCTTCATCGGAAAAACATGCGGAATAGGTCGTCGGCTTCGTGTCAAAGACGATCTACGTCGAGGTTGCACTAGTTCAAGCTCCGACTTCACAAAGTTGTGAAACTTGTGAAGAGAACACCCAAAACAACTTGGCAAGAGGTAGAGGGTGAAGAAATAGGAGATGGGTTCACTTTAGATTTGGAATTCTCTCACTAGAACTCAAGTTGCCATTGATGGCATCTAAGTTTTTCTTTTGAAGATGAAGAAGAAGAAGAGCTAGAATTATGATAAGTTATTTTAAAATGAAAAGAAAAATCTATACTTATCATAATTCCAACTAAGGTTAAGTGTAGAGAATCAACCATGGTTGTTAGGAGAGTTAGGGTTAAGCTAGTGGACAAGAATGGTTGCATAAAGTCAAGGCTTCATGAAGCTTCAACATAAAACAAGAAATGCCACCATTCTCCACTTAAGCTTTATCCAAATAAATGAATAAACAAATAAATGAATAAATAAATATGCAAAACCCTAATTATCATAATAACCATGGTTTAATTCTATTCACTTAACCACATGATCAAGTATCATCAAACATGATACAAAAGGTGCACAAAAGTATATCACATATACAATGTGCAATCCAAGTGAGAAAAATCCGTTTAAAGTGAACCAATACTAGTTAATGCAAAGTAATATATCAAATATATAATTATACATTAAATCATTAAATCAACATTTGATTCAATGATTCGGTCATGTCGCACATAACCGACTAGTATTCAATGTATCGATTTATCGAATCAATGATTCGATAACTAGGTCATATCGAATATAACCAATCGAAACATTTATCGCGAGAATGAAATGCGGTATCACATACACGCATTATTCTCGGTCCTGCACATATCTCATATGCGCTCCTATTTCGTTTCGCTTGAGCTAGGAAACCTCTGTGTAGGACTCTAAAGACTCGTCAATACTCCGGTAGCAGATGATGATCATATCAAGCACCCACAAGCCGCAAGCGGTCTGCTAAACGTAACGGCCACCCGGGTATTGAGCGATCAGAAGATCGACGAGCTAGCCCGCTCACACTCCTGCGAATCCGACCAGTAACACTTACCATACAGTCCGGTCTCTTCGTCTAATATGTCGCATATCAAGTCTAGGGGTGGTATACGTCAGACCCCAATAACCGATAAGTCGTGCCGATGTGAGGCTCATAACGGGTCGAGAAACTACTGGTAACACTTACCAGCAAATCTCTGATCAGCCCTGGCCAGGGACTTCCCTGTTACGGCCAATCGAGCACAGCGCAACATCAACCCCCAATACCGGGAGAGACGAAACCCCTCCTATCGCTCATTGCCTCCATGTGACTCGGGACTGTACCCCAAGACCACCGTTTTGCACGCCCTCATGGACGTGGTAAGGTGGAGATCAAAGCACAGTGGGAATCATACAAGACTCTATGACGATCTCGGGTCTACAGACTAACCTGTACAAGTGTCACCTGAGAACTGCCATCTGACGTGAGGTATAATACCATCTGGGAGTTCTCGGCGAGTCCGTCCAGTGTACCCAGTCTCCACTGAGCACCCGTATACCATCTCTGATGTCAAACACCAATGGATATGGGATCATCCATCGCCCATCACATGGGTCGAGAAGCGTATACGCTAGTCTACTCTGGTATATCGATGCCCCGTCTCGATACACCCACGATTAGGGACCTTGAAGGATGTACTTATGGACTAGCATGTCCCCACTAGTATGATCTGCATCATAGTCCAGGTAGTCAAGTACACATCCTAAGGGCTTTACCAACATGTAACTATAAGACAGTATAAAGAGACTAGTGTACATGTTAAGATAAAGAGTAACCAGATAGCATACTATCATATCGAGCAAGAAAGTCATCTCTATATATGTCCAAGCATCCAATATAATATACATCATCTGTACAATACTGGCCTCTAGGGCATACATACTACTAACAATCTCCCACTTGCACTAGGGCCAGCTGCTGTAGTATCGCATACCGAGCATCCCGAAGAGTCTCTCAAACTGTGTCTGGGGAATGGCCTTCGTGAGTGGATCCGCCGTGTTGTTCTTCATGTCAACTCTCCTGACCTCGATCTCCCGGCGATCAACTATCTCCCGGATCAGGTGATACCGCCTCAGAATATGCCTGGATCGCTGATGGGACCTGGGTTCCTTGGCCAAAGCCACCGCTCCATTGTTATCGCAATACAAAGGTATTGGACGCTCAATGGATGGAACCACTCCAAGTTCAGTAATGAACTTCTTGATCCAGACAGCCTCTTTGGCAGCATCGTTGGCAGCGATGTATTCAGCCTCCATCGTCGAGTCTGCCACGGTTTCCTGCTTGGAACTCTTCCAGCTAACCGCCCCTCCGTAAAGGGTAAAGACAAATCCCGACTGCGACTTAGAGTCGTCCTTATCACTCTGGAAGCTCGAATCGGTAAAGGACTCCACTTGGAGTTCTCCGTTAATATCATGGTCATGCACCTACCGGACCGGGTGTTGCGGCAGTTTAGTAGATTGCAACATATTCCTGTTCCGCCGCCTGTGCCTATGACAATAGAGGGAGATATGGGAGGACGAAAGGCGGAGCGTGATTGGAGGGATCATCATCATCAATATTTGTTGAGATGGGAGGATGGGCAGCGTAATATTGCCTTACGGCAAATAGGTGACCAAACAACCACCGACGCTACAGAAACATATCTACAATGGTATAAGCGTGTCACTGTAAGATATCTTTCTGCTCCCCCTAACGACTTCCAGACATCCGGCAGTACGAGCCTAGAGGCCACGTGGAATGAGAAATGGTAAGTTAAATTTTTTAAATTAAATTAGTTTTTAACATCCGACGGTATGAGTCAATAATTATATCTTATTTTTAATATAACGACAGGCTCGTAGGTTGCATCATATACAATCATTGATACATGATCCATATCCGACTGATGCTGGTCCAGATACTCAGGCTTTATTTTCTACTGTAGACTCATATATTGGTGGTATATTCAGATCATATAAAATGCTTCCACATTTATCGCCATCGCTAGAGCAACAGCATAAGCCGGCACCAGAGCCGCAGCATGAGCCGGCACCAGAGCAGCAGTATGAGCCGGAACCAGAACCGCAGCATCAGGGAGATCCAGAGCAGCGGGATCAGTGGTTTGGAGCACCATATTGTCAGCAGCAACCCTGGCATATTGAACAAGCACAACAACTGAGCAACAACAGTTTTGGGGGACATGTTTTGCGCAACAACAGCAGTCTTGGGGGTCAGGTTTTGCGCAACAACAGCAGTCTTGGGGAACAGGTTTTGCGCAGCCTTGGGGGACAGGTTTTGTGCAACAGCAGCAGCATGAAACCGGGACAGGTTCTTCGCAACAACAGCTCAGTTGGGAGACGGATTTTTCGTCCTATATACAGTTGTTGAGAGGCAATACATATCCGACACATGTCCCACATTCAGGATTTGCGGAACAACAGCCTGTCCAAGACGATACTGAAGACGAAACAGAAGAGCAGACGCCGTTGCCGCCGCCATATACCCAAGAAACGGAAGGGTCGTCCAGTCGCCCCTAGAGGCATAGGCTTATGTCAAGCCTCCTCGGATTGGGAAAGGGAAAAGGGAAAGGGAAAGCGATAATTGTATACTTTTATAATTGGATGTCAAAGTGTCAAATACTTTTGATGGATTCATTTTGTTAATGAAGTATATACAAAATTCATATTTATAGTAATTCTATATAAACTGTAATAACAATTGTCAACCGTTCGTAACAAAAACAACAATCTTATTATTTATTCAGGGTTTTTTAAACGGAGATTTTTTAAATTCTTTTTTGATTTATTTATTTTTTTTAAATTTTAAATATGGCAGGTTCCTAGAACCCACCCCCGCCCATGATAGAGAAGAGGGCGGGTTCCTAAAACCCGCCCTCTTCCCTATGAGGGTGGGGGCCGTCCTCTCCTTTGATGAGGCGGGATGGGTATGGGTGAGGGTTTAGAGGGCGTGTTATCGGATCCCGCCTTCGAGAAACCACCGTATTCCCATAAATATAATTTAAACTATATTATTTTAATAATTTTAAAATATATTCACCCGGTTTCGAAAAAAAAACCCTGAAAATAAAAGGTTTGGGTTTTTGAAAAAAAAAAGGAAATTGAGGGATTCAGAACATCTTATGCTTGCTATTCTGGTGCAGTCGGAGCATCCGGACCGCACATCACACGTGTGAAAATAACGTGAAAAACACAAACACCAAAGCCCCATGTTTTACTCTGTTTGACAGCCGATCGTAACCGTTGATCTTAAAATCAAAGATTCCTGGGCCGTTGATCTTAAAATCAAAGAATTCTAGGCCGTTGATTTTGATAGCAGGGAGTGAAGAATAGTAAGGACTCCGGACCCGAAATTGAGGGGAGCTTGGTTTAATTATTTAAACGAGCTTACAAACTTTCTCGAGTTCGGATCGTTATTTTTCGAACGAGTTCAAGTGAGCTTTCACCAACCCAAGCCAAGTCTCGAGTTTAATCGGGCTTATTTATAATCCAGAAAATATCTACAAATAGTTATAAGAATATATGGAAAAACATATAGGTATTCAATATTAATTTTAACAAACTGGACAATGAGAAATATTGTTATTACTAGATGAATGAGCTAGTGCTTGTTTAAAACACTGCCAATATCTAGATTCTTCGATATTTTAGTGTAATAATATTTGACACAAACTTTATTATGATTTGAGTTTCGTGTTAAAAACGATAAGTAAACAAATATCATCCGAATTTAAGAAAAAATAACTATTTTATTATTACTCATAAATTCTAATTAAGCCATAAATTATTTGATCCCACATGGGCTCTAAAACAGCCGAGCCTAAACACAAGCTCACTCGAACAAGCTATATTCATATTTCTTTGTTTATTTTATCTACTTTCAATTTATGTTCAAGCTCGGCTTGTTTAACTATCAAACGAGCTTGAACAAGCTTTTTATCGAGCTGATCCAAGCTAAGTTATGAGCTTCAAGTTTATTTTAACCACAGATATTCATCGTTGAGACCAATAACTCTATTTATGGAAAAATTGTTCTGCTTACTAAAATAAAGATACAATTAGAAATGCAGCACAATACAACCTGTTCTTCTGAAAATGAAAACAAATGTTGCAATTAAGATGATTGAAGCAAAATTACTGGTTACGGAAAATTTATCCAAAAACTTTCCTAAGAAAAAAAGATGAGTAATGTTTAGTTACAACAAATGTTACATAGATAAGGACAAATAATGCAGTTTTTTTGGCAGTAAAAATGAACTGCTGGATAGAATAATAATAGGTAGATATTGGATGACAGATCTTAATCATAAAACAACTAGTTATCAGTTACCATGGATGAAATAAATCCCACAATCTAAAAAATAATATACAGCAGTGCTAATACTAAAATATCATCCAATCATACACTTTTTAGCTCCAAAATTGCAATTTTCTTTCAATTAATACACCTTGTCGTCCTCGTCATTAAAGCGATGAAATCTGCTATCTGCTATGTTTCCATATATTTTCACTGCAAACTGAGAGATAATGAATGTTGACTACATTTGCTCGGAAATAAATTTCCTCTCTGATTACTTGAGAAATGTTGCTATACAAAATTGTATGAACCCAAGAAAAATCTTCGGTCTTCGAAATTGAACTCCCTGACACACTCTCGACGAAGGCCTTTCAGTGGCATGATCTGGGCTCTAACGAAGCATATGCCCTCAAACTTTCGTATGTTATTCTCTTCACTCGCTGAAAAAACGATGAATCACAACAATAACATTAACATGAAAAATTCTCCATCCTACTCGAATGCTTTTAGACTACTGTCAGACGGAAACGAGATTGAGAAACAAATCACTCTTGTTAGGACAGAAATCTAATGCTTTTCGCTCTTGATCGAGTCTTTGACAGCATCAGGAAGCTGAAAATTTTCAGCAAAATCGTCCATCATCGAATAAATCTTCTCAACCTCAGGCTGTGACCGACCCCCAACCTTAAAATTATGAACAATCTCATTCAAATCTACAAGCCCGCCATCAGATAATGTTCTAACTCCTCTCTCCCTCATCATCTCCTTCACTTTTCAAGCATCTTCAAATTTTCCTGCTGCCATATACACATTCCATAATAAAACGTATCGAGAACCATTATAAGGTTCTAATTCAATCAATGCCTTTGATATTCGTTCGGCTAATTCTATCTCTCCTCTGAATCGACAATAGCCAAGCAGGCCACTCCAAATTAAAGATTCTTTCTCTTCAGGCATGCTTTTGAGAACTTGTTCCGCTTCTTCAATCATATTGAGGTTGTCGTAGAGATTGGCCATGCACCAATAATGGGCAAATGTTGGTTTTACGTGATATATTTTTGTCATCTGCTCGAAGTAGTTTTTTCCTTCTTTGAGCAGACCGATACGACCGCATGCTCACAAGACTCCAACGAAAGTTACTTCGTCTGGAGAGACGTGTTTTTCACCTGATGAAATGGCAATGACCAGATAGTGAATTTTGTAGTTCACAAGAAAGCTCTTTAGCAAATTTTTAAATTTATTAAACTTATTTATTTCTCAATAGCTCAGTGGTAGTTATCGTGCTTTTGAATTTACACAACATGCTGCAAATCAACTATCATCCACGGAAATAGGAAAAGAAGGGAAAATAATATAATCAACATTTTTTTCGAACCAATGACTTCAATTGATATAGCTACAGCTGGGATCATGCATTTCCAATGGCATGCAACTCCTACTAATGTACAACAAGATTCATTGGGTTGTTTGTAGTGCTGCGTGTATATGTGTCAAGAACCACTTGACCAAAAGCTTAAGCATGTGGGTGAAGTGGTTTTTGACCTGGCATCAAAACATAGAGTTTTTCAAGAGTTTTTGTTCAAACCTTATCATTGTCAATTAAAAAAATATATCTAATCAACCCCCATTTATTTGGCCTTTATAAGTTGAGGGTTTGAGGCGTCTCCACTTAGACCAAAGGTGCAAATGAGTATATTTGCTTGATTTACATTGTTGTCCAACAACTCAAATATATGTTTCCAAGAGGACAAGTGTTCAGCTAGGGTGGAATTCCTGTTGTTGTAAATCAACGATAACAAAACTAACTGGGGAAAAGAAAAGAAATGTCACCTTCTCGAACCATCTCTTCAAACAATTTGATCCCCTCCCTCGGATCATCACCCCGTGCATGCAACACCCCAGCACCAATGCATTCCAACACACCAAGTTCCTCTCCATCATCCCATCAAACACCCTGCTCGCGTCCCCCACCCTCCCGCACTTGCCATACATATCCACCAACGCCGTCTGATGATGCTCAATATCGGTGATCTCCCAGATCATTACACGTGGCTGGTGACGTGTCCCAGAGCATACAAGGAAGGGCCTACAGTGGCCGACCAGACCACTCCCACGCCCGTCCTACGAACAAAGCTGGCTCACCTCCGACCCCCAGCACGATTGGCCTCCTCGGCCTCATAGCTCGTCCCCGGGCTACCGCAGAACCAAGATACCTCGGATCTCCCGCTCGTCCGCGAGCTCTCCTGCCGAGATCATCTTCCTCGGTCTCACCGACCGACCAACGACACCGCTCACAGGCGCAACCGCCATCCCGCGAATTTCGCCATGCACGAGATATCCGCCGGCCACATCCCACGTTCCACGCCATCACTGTCACGCCCCGCTTCCCAGAGTACGCTAAGATGGGCACGTGACATACCCAACCATGCTACCTGTGGGTAGGAAGTATCCATCCACAGTCACATTACGGCTGTAGAGATATCAAGAACAAAAATAAAACTATCTAATACATGTTCATAAGCCAAAATAAAATGAGTCAAGAGTAATAATAATGCGGAAGCAAAATATCCAATACAAGAATAACTGGAATATATGTCCCATAATGCGGGCTCACATCAGGAATAAAATGCTGAAAAGTAAAAGAACTAACTACTACTGAATCCTCACTGCTCAGCCTGCTGGCTGAAGTACTCCTGCTCGGACTGCAGCAAAGGTACGGAATCCGGGCCATGCAAAACCCAGACGTCAGCGCGTCATGTCATCAAGCAATAAGATATAAATAGGGTAACAAGACATGCAAGTATAATCACAAGAGATAAAGCAGGTGTAACAGCAATCTAAAATCATGGCAGTGAAGGGTAGTGTGCAGTGAGTAAGCTAAACTGGTCTATTGGGTTATCTACTCTCAAGTCTTTGAAATCAATTTGATGAATCATCGATGTAACTCAATAGTATCACGTGCGTGCCCAGGACCACGATTAAGATTCTCGGGTTGAATCCGAGACGTGCCGCTAGGCAGTAAAAGGTAGCATGTACAGATGAGTGATATCAGCATCATCACTCCGGGGCTGGCCTAGCCCGTAAGACTGATCAGAACAGGTATCGAACTGTTGAGTTATAAGTCAGGTTTCATCATTGATTTCCCCATACCCCCAAGTTATAAGTGTTCAAGTCAGGTATTTAAGTAATCAAGAACTAATGCCAACACAGGAGCAAGTAGGTGCAGGTTTGTCTGGATAGACAATAGGAACGGTCCGTAAGGACTACATGTCAGGTTTGTTGGCATTAGACCTAAGATCAGGTAACAGGTCAAGCCATGGTACATCAGGTCAGGTCAAGTAGTGTACGGTACCATGTCGGGTCAAGTAATACGTGCGTAGCAAGTCATGTCAGGGTGTAAGAGATATCGTGTGGGTGCTCATAATCAACTAACATAATCATGGTTATAAATAAACAAGCATGGGTATCAACAACATAATAAATTAGCACATGTAATAGGTTAAGCAATATGTGCAGATTAAACTACTTAGCTGTACGGTTATCTATTTGTGTTTAAGAGATGGTTCCAACATTATATGAATACAGTATGACAGATATGATTGTTAAAATCAGGTTAATAAGTATTAAGTAATCTAATGATGCAGTGACATGTATAATATGTTCAATGGATGCAATTATAACTAAAACAGGTTAAAATGCACACGGGTGTCTGATGGAGTAAAACTATAGGAAAAGGGTATCACAGGCTATGTACAATAGTTATTATGAGATCTAACATATAAATGTAGTTATTAGGTTTAGTAAACTAATTGCAACAGTTAGGTTTCAAGTTCCAGATCTGCAATATGTAAACGGAACATCATATAGTTAACTTGTAACTCAAGACTTTAGGTTTTATCTATAGATTTAATAGGAAAATAGATAAATTAATATAGGAATAGTATGAATAGCATGTAGCAAGTTTCACTTGCCTCGACGGGTCGCGATACGGAAAACGGAACGTCACGCTTCGGCGGGAAAAGTCGTGACGCACGCACGGTACACGGAATGAGTCCAAACGACGAACAGTGGAATCACAAGGGTCAGAGGTCCTCGCTGGATCGTCGGGAATCGTCGACGTCGCGGCCGGAATCCGGCGCACCAAGAAAACAGTAAGCAATCCAAAGAAAAATGCTAAAAGGAAGAAGAAGAGAAGAGGGGAAGGAGGATGGAGAGGAAGGAGGAGACTTGTCACGCCCCGCTTCCCAAAATACAGAAACGAGGGATGACTAGGCCAGCCATGCTCCTACGGTCAAGGAATCATCCCGCCGTAGTCACACTTCGGCTTCTAGCACTACATGGTAATCAGTAAATAAAGCACAGTATTAAAGAAATCACATCACTAATTTATTACATTAAAATCCCATTATTCACAAATTACAGATAATAAGAACAATAACTAACCAAGTTCAATCTCACGATCACTCTAAGAAAAGCAATAAAGATAGGGAGTACACCAGACTATATCTCTGTGAGCTCGAAGGGTAGATCCGTCTCCTGTGCTGGTCCTCCTGCGGAATCTGAGCATGCATACTCAGGTCGTCAGAGCGACACAATAATAATATTATTATAATCAGATGAAACAGGTAAATGAGGTAATACTGGTATGAGAATAATGCAAATAATCACTATGTCACAATTTGATGCAGAATAAGTTATGTGTCCCTATCGGTCTCTAGGTCATGTTTGAAATCACATAGTGGAAGGAGGATCATGTTTAACAGGAGTCTCGTACATACCCGAGACCACGGCCCACATGCCCGGGACATAACCCTGTCAGCCGGATCGCTAGATCCTATCCTATACGTATCAGTATCACAGTTCGAATGATCATCCTCTAAACACGGTCCCGCTAAATACGATACTCTTTCCACTTTGATTTCCCCTTTTTCCCCAGGTTACACTATTTATGATATTGATCTAGTTGTGTACAAGTATACCAATGGCACGGTTTCATCACTGTCCACTGTATCAATCACTGTCACGAATATTCACTTTCCATTGGTGTACTCGTCACTCCTAAACCAACATCTATCACGCACGATAATGCAATGTCCATACGCACTAACACTGAGTATATGACAAGGGTATGATATATGTATTGTATGCTACCAATACGCTCTGTATGTTATGAATTAACATGCATGTCATGAACTAAAATAAATTGCACAAATTAATATGTTAAGAATTCAGAAAAAATGATGTAAGTAAGATATATAGAACAATCAGTCAGTAATTCATCAAAATTTGTTTCAGTTCAATCAGAATTTCGGTTTTCAAGATATAACTGTTTCAGTTTAAGTGCTTGCGGCTGGAATTTCAGTTTCAGAACTGAACGTCCGTTTCGCGCCACGAATTTCACCCAGTTAGGCTCAGAATCTAGTGCTGTTTCAGTTGAATGAAATCTAGGGTTTTCAATAAAGTATTCAACGCAATAGACGGATCCTCAATCGCATCTGTACGTTGAAAGTTATACACAGTTTAACCTCAAAATGTCATTTCAGAATCTGTTCTGAACAGTTATACGTTCTGCCCTTTTAAATATAGTTTAAAATAGCAAACGGCGATGAATCGGAATGGAACCACTTGTTTTGTTTAGCTAACAGAATTATCTATAATCTACTGTAAAGTTCCGTAATGTACGATTTCAGGAAACACAGTGACGCAGGCCTTTGGACAGAACACACTAATCAAAAACGCTCTGGACTGCAGTCCAGAGTCGTGTTCCGATCCAATTATCTTCATGGTTACATAACAGAAATGATCAGAAATTTACATAGGATTAAATTTCGTCGAGTCGGTTTCGATTTAAGCCCTCGAACGCATCTTTCCAATATGTATATGATTTATGGTGATTTTATTCGTTTTCAGGTACGAGAGAATTCTAGTTTTAACAACATATATGGGGGTATCACTTTTTGTCACGAACAAACGTATTTTTCAGCGGGATTCCTACACTATATTTATCATCCTGCGGGCCAACAGAAACTATCAATTTCCGTCAAAATAAACAATCATTTCCATTGGGATCATACATCGAACACATACGTCACAATATATATCGTTATTCGATAAGTTTATAATTATATGATTTTAAGGTTGTACCACTAATATTTTAGCATGAAGCAAGTAAACACTTGCCTGGAACGTCTCGGGGTCGCAAGGCAGCAACGTCGTCACGAACGCGTGATATGTGCCGTGGAACCGATTCGCGCGAGTTTGGATCGTGATGCGGATCTCGCGTCGGGGTTGTCCGGAGTCTTCTTGTGCGTGCTGAAACTGTAGTCGAGGCTCTGTGGGTCTCCCGGGTGCGCTGGGGTCGACGATGTCGGCGGCTGTCGCTCCGGCGAAGTGCAACAGTGAAAAGTTTGGAAGTGGGTTTGGGTGATCTTGGGTTTTGTGTGGTTTTGGAGAGGGGAGAGATTAATCAGTGGGGCTTGGGAATTGTGGTGAGGGTGATGAAGCTGAGGAGGTGGGGGTCGACGACGTGGTGGGTTGCCGGCGTCGAGGAGGCGTGCAGAGGTGACACGAGCTTGGTCGGGTAATGGGTTCCGTGTGCAGAGGTGTGGGTGCAGGGGGTCTCAAGTTGGTGGAAGTGGAGTCGTGGAGGGAGGAGGAGAGTGAACGTGTGGATGTCGTCATCGTGGGTCGAACGGAGCGGTGGGATGATCGCCGGCGGTGGAGGTGGCAAAGGTTTCGAGGGAAGTTTTGGGTGCTCGCGTTTTTGGGGCTCGGTAAATGTAGAGGAGAGAGATGAGGAGTGAGTTGGAGACGAGGTTGAAAACGTGGGGGGGGGGGGGTAACGGCAGGAGCGTGGGCGTGAGGCGTGAGCGTCGGCGGAGGAGGCGGGTCGCGCGCGAGTTAAGGGAGGTTACCGTTGGGAATTTTTTTGAAGGAGGAGATGAACAGTGGCGTAGCGGGTCGGGTAGGAGGAAACGGATGAGGGAGTGGGCCGGGCTCGTAAGAAAAGAATTCCTTTAAGAATAAAATATAAATGGGCTGCAGGTGAGGAAATAGGCCGGTCCACAACTTAGGTTAAGGAATTATTTAAAAATAGGATTGGGCTGAGTAAGGAGTTTGGGCCGAGGGATTAAAGGATTTATTTAAATCCAAATGGGCTGGGAAAGTAGTGAGGGGCCGGCTATGTTTTAATTTAGGGATTTATTTAAAAGTTTTGAATGGGCTGAAAGTTAAAAATAGGTTTAAGTTTTAAGTATTTTACTCACTTTGGTTTAATTCGGCTTTGGTTTTAGACCTTGGGTTTTGGCTTTTAGGGATAAATATAAATATTAAGCTTAAACAATCAATTCAAAATATGAAGGAAAAGAAAAGAACCTACTGGAAATCAGAGAATAGGAAACTTTTATTAGAATGGAAACGGGGATTTACAAGACTCACTGTGGATCCTCAAACAACTGCGAAGTGGTCGATGGCGTCGACGAGACTCCGGCGAACAACTGCAGAGAACATCGGCAATGATAAAAACTGAAGAACAGAGAAACAAGGAAGAGGGAAAGAAGAAGGGAGGAAGTAAGGGTGCAGGCTTACTGGGTTGTCAGGTGATCTGGGGCACAAGGATGAGGTCACCGGCGGCGATTCCCGGCGGTGCAGATGTGTGCAGGGGTGCACGGCTGCTCGGGTGCGAGTGCAACGTGACCGGGGAGGAAGAGAGTGGAGGAGGAGTGACGAGGGTGAGGAAGCGACGAGGCTTGTGCGGGGGTCGTCGGCGCTAGGTAAAGGCGAGAGACGACAATTAGGGTTTTCTGGGAATGGGTTCGTGAAGGAAAGAATGATGCAGGGAAAGAAAATATATTAGAGGGGAGAGAGAGAGAGAGATTTGTGCGAGAGGAGTGAGAGAGAGAGAGATTCTCGCGTGAGAGGAGAGAGAAGAGGAGAGAGATAGAGAGGACGAGAGAGATAGAGAGGAGAGAGAGAGGGGAGAGGAGAGATAGAATTCGCTGCAGAGAGAGAAAGATAGACAAGAGAGAAAGAGAAGGAGAAAGGTAAGAGAGGGGGAGAGAGGAGTGGGGCCCAGTGAGAAATGGGGTATTGGGATTGGCTGTAGATTTGTTTAGGAAATTTTATTAAAGATTTTTAATGAAGGAATCATTCTGTATGCAGGGGAAAAAGAGACTAGGTTGGGAAAAAAGATTATTGGAGTTACAAGGAAAATATAGTATCGTTTGCTTAGGCTATAAAATATTTGGCTGATATAAAAATTTAGAATAAATAGAATTTGGCGGAAAACGAAAATATTTCGGAATTGCGCCCGGATCGGGTCCAAAAATTTGAATTTGAAATACGAAAATTATTGGCAGGTTCCAAAATTTAAAATGAAGGATTTTGTACTGAAAAAGCATACCCCCAAGAACGGACGCACGTACGTGCGCGTAGCCGTCCAAACACGTCCGTTTCACTGAACGGGACGAGAACACGATGCAAGGACGCTACCACAGGGTTAGGGGTATTAAGCAGGCCAAGTCATGTATTTTAAATTATTTTAAATAACTTAAATGGTTATCTGCAAGAATATGAAATGTTAATACAATCTATAATTAGGAAACAACGAGCTCAAGGAAACGGGTCGAATATAAAGTAAATTACCACTTTGCAACCAATCATGATAAATGAACTAGATACCATAAACCACATACGGTAACTGGAATTGGTATGACTGGACTCTGTTGTTACATTATACCCAACTACAAAAAGAATTTCGTCCTCGAAATTCCAAGAATACAAAAAGATAGACGACAAACAACTACAAGAAAAGATGAGGAAACTTCTGCCGGATTTCATCTTCTCGTTCCCAAGTGGACTCTCCATGTGAGCGATTACCCCAAGAAACAAGTACAAGAGGGATAATCTTGTTCTTAAGAACCTTTTCCCTTCGATTCACAATTGCAACCGGTCGCTCCCCAAAAGTCAAATCTTCTCGTACAGTCAGCTCCGAATGATCCAACACATGTGTTTCATCTCGAACATACTTACGGAGTTGTGATACGTGAAACACATCATGAATATTCGCCAAGAATTGCGGTAACGCCAATCGATACGCTACCTACGTGAAACACATCATGAACATTCGCCAAGGATTGCGGTAACGCCAATCGATACGCTACCTCACCAACACGCTCCAAGATCTCAAAGGGTCCAACGAATCGAGGACTGAGCTTTCCTCGACTTCCAAAACGAATCACCCCTCTAGTCGGTGATATCTTCAAGAATACCAAATCACCCATGGCGAACTCTAGAGGTCTTCTCGACGTATCTGCCCAACTCTTCTGTCGGTCTTGTGCTGCTTTCATATGATTCCGGATAGCATTAACTTTCTCAACTGTCTGCACAACCAAGTCTGGTCCCAACAATCTTCGTTCACCGACATCATCCCAACACACAGGTGAACGACACGTGCGGCCATATAAAGCTTCGAATGGAGCCATTTGAATCGTTGCCTGGAAACTGTTGTTGTAAGAAAACTCCACCAAATGCAGATGATCCTCCCATGAACCTTTGAAGTCCAACATGCAAGCTCTCAACATATCTTCAAGAGTTTGGATCGTTCTCTCCGACTGGCCATCTGTTTGAGGATGATAAGCTGTGCTAAACTTCAATCGAGTCCCCAAACTTTCCTGTAAGCTCCGTCAAAAGTGTGATAAGAACCGAGTGTCACGATCGGACACGATGCTCACCGGTACTCCATGCAATCTTACAATCTCCTGCATGTACCGTTCTGCCAAAACTTCTGTCGATTGACCAACCCGAAAAGGAATGAAATGAGCTGCCTTGATCAAACGATCAACAATCACCCATACTGCATTGTTGCCTTTTGGACTCCGCGGTAGAGCTGTCACGAAATCCATGGTTATATGTTCCCACTTCCACTGAGGAATCGGAAGTGGTTGCAATAAACCGGCAACCCTTTGATGTTCAGCCTTAACCTGCTGACACACCAAGCATTTTGCTACAAAGCGGGCAATCTCCCGTTTCATGCCTTCCCACCAGAAATGATGCCGTATATCTCGGTACATCTTCGTGCCTCCTGGATGTACGGAATAAGCTGAGCTGTGCGCCTCCTTCATAAGTTCTTCACGAATATCTCCCTTTGGCACACACAAACGGCTACCATATCTCAACGAACCATCTTCATGGATCAATAAATCTGTTCGAAGTCCAGCTTCAACCTGTTCTCGAAACTTTTGCAATCTAGGGTCCTGCGATTGCGCTGCTTTAATATTCTCGATCAACGACGAATGTACCTGCAGCTGCATCAACTGTCCCGAAGAATGCGGTAGCACAACCTCCAAATCAAATCTTCGAAAGTCTTCGATGAGTTCCTTCTGCGTAGTCAACATCTGAATAGCTGGTAACCGACTGAGCGCATCCGGCACGACATTAACTTTCCCCGGATGGTACTTAAGATCAAGATCGTAGTCGACCATCAGCTCCAACCATATACGTTGCCTCATATTAAGCTCCTTCTGCGTGAACACATACTTCAAGCTTTTATGATCCGTGAAAACCTCGACCCTTTCGCCCAAGAGGTAGTGTCTCCAAATCTTTAAAGCGAAGATCACAGCCGCAAGCTCCAAGTCGTGAGTTGGGTAATTCTTCTCATGGGTCTTCAACTGTCTCGATGCGTACGCTACAACCTTCCCATGCTGCATCATAACACATCCCAATCCTTTCCCAGATGCGTCGCTGTGAATCACTAATCCTCCGGAACTGTCTGGCACGGTCAGAATAGGAGCGGTAATCAACTTCTACTTCAACGCCTCGAAAGCTGATGCACACCTATCCGTCCACACAAATGGCACCTCCTTGCGCGTAAGCTTGGTCAACGGTTCCGCCAGACGAGCAAAGTTCTCCACAAATCTTCTGTAATACCCGGTGAGTCCAAGAAAGCTTCTTATCTTCGCAACATTCTTCGGAATTGGCCAATCGCGAATTGCTGCAATCTTTTCGGGATCGACGGCGATTCCATCGGCAGACACAACATGCCCCAAAAACTTTACTTCTTCCAGCCAAAACTCGCACTTGCTCATCTTCGCATATAATTTCTCTTGTCTCAACGTCTGCAGTGCGATCTTCAAATGTTCAGCATGCTCATCAATACTCTTCGAGTAAACCAGAATATCGTCAATGAACACCACGATAAACTGGTCCAAGAATGGCGAAAAGATTCGGTTCATCAAGTCCATGAATATCGCTGGTGCATTCGTAACTCCGAAGGTCATCACTAAGTACTCGTAATGTCCATATCGAGTTCGGAACGCAGTCTTGCAAATATCCTCTGCTTTCACCCGGACCTGATGATATCCGGATCGCAAATCCAGCTTCGAGAATACCCTCGCGCCACTAAGTTGCTCAAAAAGTTCGCTAATGCGAGGGATCGGGTACTTGTTCTTAATAGTCACCCGGTTTAATTCTCGATAGTCGATGCACATCCTTCTTATGCCATCTTTCTTCTTAACTAGAAGAACTGGAGCTCCCCAAGGCGAGTTACTGCTTCGAATCCAACCCTTCTCAAGCAATTCAGTAACCTGCTTCTTAACTTCTTCCAACTCCACTGGTGCCATTGGATAATACGCTTTAGAAACTGATGCTGCACCAGGAATAAGATCAATTGCGAACTCCACGTCTCGCTTCGGCGGTAAACCTGATATGTCTTCAAATACGTCCATGAAATCTCGAACAACAGCTGGCATTTCATCTTGAGCAACCTCCATTGATGCAAGAATATTAGCCGTCAGCCTAGCCCTAAACTCGACTGGCCCGACAGAACTGCTTCCTCCAATAAAGATAAACTCGGGGTGTCCGGAAATCTGGAAAATTACTTTCTTTGCCCTACAATCAATGTGAGCATGGAAAGTGCCGATAAAATCCATTCCCAAGACGACTTCGTAGCTGCCCATATCAATCACCAAGAAATCTGCAAAAAACTCCCGTCCGCAAATAACAACTGCACAATCTTTACACTCTCTACTAGATATGATTTTCCCATTCCCAGTGTGTATGTCCCAGAAAGTAGACAAGGTCGTGCAGGTAATCGAGTGTGTAGCTATAAACTTGGACAACATAAAACAATGGGATGCACCAGAATCAAATAACGCTAATGCGGGAAAACCATGAACGAGTAGAATACCTGAAATAACTTCTCCTGAAGCCTTAGCTTCCTCAGCCGTCAAGGTAAAAGCTCGAGCCTGATTGGGTCCTTGAGTCAGCTGCTTCTGTCCCTGAAATGGTTTCTGCGGTGGCTTCTGAATATCATCCCTCGTGCGAAGCTTCGACGGACAAGCGTTGACAGTGTGATTTGCCGCTCCACAAACCAAACAGAGTCCTTGCCTCCTTCGGCAATCCTTTTGCACGTGTCCAGGTAAATGGCAGTAGTCACAAATCACGCTCCTTCTTCGATCAACGACAACAGGCTTCTTCATCGGTGTTACGCCACGATGGTTCACTAGAATACCCCTGTGTCCATGTGCTCGGTTCGGTGCAAAAGTCGGCTTCCATACTGTAATTGCTGTCTGCTGTTCTCGGGTTGCCGTAAGTACCTGTGAGAAAGTGGTCAAACCCAGGGAGACAATCTGCCTCTGGATGTCCACGTCCAAACTGCGTATGAACCTCCTTGCCCTATCCGCATCGTTGGCAACTAAAGGTCCAACAAACCTACCGAGCCGCGTCCACTCAGCTGCATGTACATCTACAGGTGCACCGTTCTGCTTAAGACTGATAAACTTCTCCTCCATTTCCTCCCGTGCAGTCCGCGGGAAGAACTTCTCCAGGAAACTCTTTGAAAAATCTGCCCACTTGATCGGCTTGGGCAAGCGGGTCTCCTCCACAAGCCACCATTCACGGGCGTAATCCACAAACTGGATGCGTACTACATCCACCCTCTTATCGTCGGGATCTGTGCTGCAATGAGTAGATTCTCCGTGTCAACCAGCCACTGCTCCGCTGGCAACGGCTCCTCCAGGCCAGTAAAAACAGATGGACCCAGTCTTCTGAAATCTGCTACGGTCCCCACACGATCTACTGGTCTGGCCCCAACATTGTTCACGGACTGCTGAACGGTCTGCAAACCTTCCTGAAAAGATTTAGCTTGCTGCTGGATCAGCTCGGTCTGTCTCTTTTGATTCTCCAACATCCCACGTATCACTCCAAGCATAGCGGCTTCGTCAACACGCCTTTGGTACGTCTTCAGATTCTTTTCTGCCATATTCCTGAAATCAAAACACCCAAGGATTAGCATGATAACAGATTCAAAATGTAGATCAAGGCTAGAACTCCGAGTTATTTAAATATAGTACCGCATTGTAACCATGCCGCGGTATCATAGCTACAATTACATAACTCCATCCAAGTCACCTAAGTTCTAGAGATAACAAGGAATCAGGTTTCGAGTCGATATGCAAAGGAAGTTTGCACACCGTAAAAGATATAATCAGAAGGAGGTTAGATTCAAGAACGGTAAAACGGCAAGGTGGCAGGACATGTTTCCTAAACACGAGTATTCTGATTCGTGTATTGGGTACAATACCCAACTACAAAAGAATCGAACCCGATTATCCTATGGCTCTGATACCAAAAGAACCATGTCACGCCCCGCTTCCCAGAGTACGCTAAGATGGACACGTGACATAGCCAACCATGCTACATGTGGGTAGGAAGTATCCATCCACAGTCACATTACGGCTGTAGAGATATCAAGAACAAAAATAAAACTATCTAATACATGTCCATAAGCCAAAATAAAATGAGTCAAGAATAATAATAATGCGGAAGCAAAAGATCCAATACAAGAATAACTGGAATGTATGTCCCATAATGCGGGCTCACATCAGGAATAAAATGCTGAAAAGTAAAAGAACTAACTACTACTGAATCCTCACTGCTCAGCCTGCTGGCTGAAGTACTCCTGCTCGGACTGCAGCAAAGGTACGGAATCCGGGCCATGCAAAACCCAGACGTCAGCGCGTCATGTCATCAAGCAATAAGATATAAACAGGGTAACAAGACATGCAAGTATAATCACAAGTGGTAAAACAAGTGTAACAGCAATCTAAAATCATGGCAGTGAAGGATAGTGTGCAGTGAGTAAGCTAAACTGGTCTATTGGGTTATCTACTCTCAAGTCTTTGAAATCAATTTGATGAATCATCGATGTAACTCAATAGTATCCCGTGCGTTCCCGGGACCACGGTCAAGATTCTCGGGCTGAATCCGAGACGTGCCGCTAGGCAGTAAAAGGTAGCATGTACAGATGAGTGATGTCAGCATCATCACTCCGGGGCTGGCCTAGCCCGTAAGACTGATCAGAACAGATATCGAACTGTTGAGTTACAAGTCAGGTTTCATCATTGATTTCCCCATACCCCCAAGTTATAAGTGTTCAAGTCAGGTATTTAAGTAATCAAGAACTAATGCCAACACAGGAGCAAGTAGGTGCAGGTTTGTCTGGATAGACAGCAGGAACGGTCCGTAAGGACTACATGCCAGGTTTGTTGGCATTAGACCTAAGATCAGGTAACAGGTCAAGCCATGGTACATCAGGTCAGGTCAAGTAGTGTACGGTACCATGTCGGGTCAAGTAATACGTGTGTAGCAAGTCATGTCAGGGTGTAAGAGATATCGTGTGGGTGCTCATAATCAACTAACATAATCATGGTTATAAATAAACAGGCATGGGTATCAACAACATAATAAATTAGCACATGTAATAGGTTAAGCAATATGTGCAGATTAAACTACTTAGCTGTACGGTTATCTATTTGTGTTTAAGAGATGGTTCCAACATTATATGAATACAGTATGACAAATATGAATGTTAAAATCAGGTTAATAAGTATTAAGTAATCTAATGATGCAGTGACATGTATAATATGTTCAATGGATGCAATTATAACTAAAACAGGTTAAAATGCACACGGGTGTCCGATGGAGTAAAACTATAGGAAAAGGGTATCACAGGCTATGTACAATAGTTATTATGAGATCTAATATATAAATGTAGTTATTAGGTTTAGTAAACTAATTGCAACAGTTAGGTTTCAAGTTCTAGATCTGCAATATGTAAACGGAACATCATATAGTTAACTTGTAATTCAAGACTTTAGGTTTTATCTATAGATTTAATAGGAAAATAGATAAATCAATATAGGAATAGTATGAATAGCATGTAGCAAGTTTCACTTGTCTCGACGGGTCGCAATACGGAAAACGGAACGTCACGCGTCGGCGGGAAAAGTCGCGACGCGCGCACGGTACACGGAATGAGTCCAAACGACGAACAGTGGAATCACAAAGGTCAGAGGTCCTCGCTGGATCATCGGGATCGTCGACGTAGCAGCCAGAATCCGGCGCACCAAGAAAACAATAAGCAATCCAAAGAAAAATGCTAAAAGGAAGAAGAAGAGAAGAGGGGAAGGAGGATGGAGAGGAGGGAGGAGACTCACTGTGGATCCTCAAACAACTGCGAAGTGGTCGATGGCGTCGACGAGACTCCGGCGAACAACTGCAGAGAACATCGGCAATGATAAAAACTGAAGAACAGAGAAACAAGGAAGAGGGAAAGAAGAAGGGAGGAAGTAAGGGTGCAGGCTTACTGGGTTGTCAGGTGATCTGGGGCACAAGGACGAGGTCACCGGCGGCGATTCCCGGCGGTGCAGATATGTGCAGGGGCGCACGGCTGCTCGGGTGCTAGTGCAACGTGACCGGGGAGGAAGAGAGTGGAGGCGGAGTGACGAGGGTGAGGAAGCGACGAGGCTTGTGCGGGCGTCGTCGGCGCTAGGTAAAGGCGAGAGACGGCGGCTAGGGTTTTCTGGGAATGGGTTCGTGAGGGAAAGAATGATGCAGGGAAAGAAAATATATTAGAGGGGAGAGAGAGAGAGAGAGATTTGTGCGAGAGGAGTGAGAGAGAGAGATTCTCGCGCGAGAGGAGAGAGAAGAGGAGAGAGATAGAGAGGAAGAGAGAGATCGAGAGGGGGAGAGAGAGGAGAGGAGAGATAGAATTGGCTGTATTCGCAGAGAGAGAAAAAGAGACGAGAGAGAAAGAGAAGGAGAAAGGTGAGAGAGGGAGAGAGGGGCGTGGGGCCCAGTGAGAAATGGGGTATTGCGATTGGCTGGAGATTTGTTTAGGAAATTTTATTAAAGATTTTTAATGAAGGAATCATTCTGTATGCAGGGGAAAAAGAGACTAGGTTGGGAAAAATGATTTTTGGAGTTACAAGGAAAATATAGTATCGTTTGCTTAGGCTATAAAATATTTGGCTGATATAAAAATTTAGAATAAATAGAATTTGGCGGAAAACGAAAATATTTCGGAATTGCGCCCGGATCGGGTCCAAAAATTTGAATTTGAAATACGAAAATTATTGGCAGGTTCCAAAATTTAAAATGAAGGATTTTGTATTGAAAAAGCATACCCCCAAGAACGGACGCACGTACGTGCGCGTAGCCGTCCAAACACGTCCGTTTCACTGAACGGGACGCGAACACGATGTAAGGACGCTACCACAGGGTTAGGGGTATCAAGCAGGCCAAGTCATGTATTTTAAATTATTTTAAATAACTTAAATGGTTATCTGCAAGAATATGAAATGTTAATGCAATCTATAATTAGGAAACAACGAGCTCAAGTAAACGGGTCGAATATAAAGTAAATTACCACTTTGCAACCAATCATGATAAATGAACTAGATACCATAAACCACATACGGTAACTGGAATTGGTATAACTGGACTCGGTTGTTACAATCACGATCCCCATTAACGAGCCTGTCTCACCATTAATGGGAGATCCAGCTCATCGCGCAGGCGTGACGTCGGGAGCGTAACGGCCGGCATGATTCCCGCGCCTGCCTCGCCTGCCGTCACCGCTATATAAACCACTCCTTCAGACGGTTCAAGTAAGCCATTTTTACTCCACTAAGCCGTTACTCTGATCGGATCTCCTCTCTAACTTGATCGTCGGAGGGTCCTCGGTGGTACAACCATCCCGGGACTTCCTTGCGGGTAGCTCGAACAACCAGCCTCAAACTCATTGAGATCCACACGCTTCAGGAGCTTGCCTCCAGATCCAATCTCAGCCATCCATCGCCGCCATCTGCAGATCAACGAAAGGCAACATCTTGGCGCGATCCCGGTCGCGTCAGCTGGCGCCGTCTGTAGGAAAGACCTTGATTCCACAAAAACAAAAGTTGATCTTCCGATCTCAGTCCAATGGCGAACGATCATCACGACGATCCTAGCGCTAGCCGCCGCCTCCCCCTCAACGGAGGCACTGAAAAACCTCCTCCGCCAAATGCCATCAGCGTCCTTGCCTGCCGAATAGACCGACTCACGTCCTTCATCGAGGCGCTCATCCGCGTCCAAACGGCAGGGCAAGACCCCCAGGTCACCGCGTCCCCCCTCGGGACCAGGACCCCTACAGGGGGAGGGAAGACTCCATCCACGCCGACACTGCCGACCGCCACCTTCCTACCTCCCGCGGCCACAGATCTCCCGGGCCAATACGTTCTGAGACCCGCTGGGCGCCCCACAGTTCCACTCCGAGGTCCGTCGCCAGAGCACCTCTCCCTATCGAGGAGATGTCGGTCAGCTCGCCTGTTTACCAGGCATGACCGACATCCCCTCTCTCGACGGGGTCGCGCAGACGGGACTCGCCATGGCGGCTCGGAGACTGCCTCGCCGGGGGATCTAAGGAACCTCATTGAGAGGAACCGGGGCCGCGGCCAGACGCAGGCCTCCAACAGCAAAGGCCAAGGATCAGAATGCGCCGAATCGTCGGGGTACCACGGCCGACTCGACGCCCTCGAGAAGAAGATCGAGGGTATGCAACGGAGGCCGACTCGACTCCCACGGCCTCGTCTTTCAGCAATTCGGACAAGGGGTTGTAGAGCCCCGACGACGCCCTCCAGATGGAGTACATCAACAGCTGAAGTAGGGAGGAGCGCCAGGGGAGCAATCGGCCGAAATGATCCTCGATCCGGCCTATCACCAACTGCACCGTGTCATCAGTGCAGTACAGGTCGTAAAGGTACACATCCTCGAAGTTTATGATATCGGGGATGGTGAAAGGGAAATCCTCCATTCTGGCGTTTCGGGTGTGAGGGAAGGAGTAATAAACACTCCCTCCGTTTTATAGCCCACGACGCTTGGAAGTCCAACAGTCGCCCGTTTCACCTGCAACACAGGCGCCATGCGGCAGACGTCGCTCCTCCCCATGCGAAACCGAAACGACGCTACTCCGGCGCTTCTCCTTCACCACGCCCTCGTGACACGTGTCTCCCGCGACTGTCCCACTCCTCGGTACTCACCTTGGGAAGGTCGGATAAAACCTCGCAAAGAGGCAACCGAGCAGCTCCACTGCTCGGTCCTTCCTCATTGAGCTAAGCCCTCATTGAGAGACCGCCCAGCAGCTACCCTGCTCGGCTATCCTTGGTCGGTAGCTTCCCTACCCCACAATGCCAGGGATCTAAGACCTCACCAAGAGGCAGCCGAGCGGCTACCCCGCTCGGCTATCCCTGGCCGGTAGCTTCCCTACCCAACAACGCCAGGGATCGAAGCCCTCACAAAGAGACAGCCGAGCGGCTACCCTACTCGGCTATCTCTGGCTGGTAGCTTCCCTACCCCACAACGCCAGGGATCTAAGTCTTCTCCAAGAGGCACCGGGCAGTAACCCTGCTCGGCCTATCCTTAGTAGGCCACTTACAGCCCCTCCCATGCTAAGGATCTAAACACTCACTAAGAGGCAGCCGAGCGGCTACCCTGCTCGGCTATCCTTAGATGGTAGATTACCTACCCCCGCAACGCCAAGGATCTAAGCCCTCGCTAAGAGGCAGCCGAGCGGCTACCCTGCTCGGCTTCCCTACCCCACAACGCTAGGGATCTAAGCCCTCGCCGAGAGGCCGCCCAGCAGCTACCCTACTCGGCTATCCCTGGACGGTAGCTTCCTTACCCCACAACGCCAGGGATTTAAGACCTCACCAAGAGCCAGCCGAGCGGCTACCCCGCTCGGCTATCACTGGCCGGTAGCTTCCCTACCCAACAACGCCAGGGATCAAAGCCCTCACTAAGAGGCAGCCGAGCGGCTACCCTGCTCGGTTATCCCTGGTTGGTAGCTTCCCTACCCCACAACGCCAGGGATCTAAACCCTCGCCAAGAAGCACCGGGCAGTAACCCTGCTCGGCCTATCCTTAGTAGGCCACTTACGGCCCCTCTCGTGCTAAGGATCTAAGCCCTCATTAAGAGGCAGCCGAGCGGCTACCCAGCTCGGCTATCCCTAACTGGTAGCTTCCCTACCCCATAACGCCAAGGATCTAAGCCCTCACTAAGAGGCAGCCGAGTGGCTACCCTGCTCGGCTATCCCTGGCTGGTAGCTTCCCTACCCCACAACGCCAGGGATCTAACCCCTCGCCAAGAAGCACCGGGCAGCAACCCTGCTCGGCCATCCTTAAGGATCAAAGCCCTCGCCAAGAAGCACCGGGCAGTAACCCTGCTCGGCCTATCCTTAGTAGGCCACTTACGGCCCCTCCCGCGCTAAGGATCAAAAGCCCTCGCAAGAGGCAGCCGGGCCCAACCTTGCCCGGCTATCCCTGGATGGTAGCTCCCTACCCCAACACACCAGGGATCAAAGCCCTCACCAAGAGGCACCGGGCAACAACCCTGCCCGACCTATCCTTAAGGATCCAAAGCCCTCGCCAAGAGGCACCGAGCAGTAACCCTGCTCGGCCAATAATTAGTAGGCCACTTACGGCCCCTCCCACGCTAAAGATCAAAAGCCCTCGCAAGAGGCAACCGAGCCCTATCTTGCCCGACTATCCCTGGCTGGTAGCTCCCTACCCCAACACATCAGGGATCAAAGCCCCCGCCAAGAGGCAACCGAGCAGATTCATTGCTCGGTCCATCCTTAGTAGGCCACTTACAGCCCCTCCCGCGCTAAGGATCAAAAGCCCTCGCAAGAGGCAACCGGGCCCGCCCTTGCTCGGTTATCCCTGGCTGGTAACTCGCTACCCCAGCACACCAGGGATCCAAGCCCTCTCCAAGAGGCAACTGAGCAGCTTCACTGCTCAGTCCATCCCTGGCAGGCCTTGTGCGGCCCTTCAACGCCAGAGATCGAAGCCCTCGTCTAGAGGCACCGGGCAGCTACCCTGCTCGGTCCATCCTTAGCAGGCCTTGCACGGCCCATCCCGCACTAAGGAACACGACCTCACCAAGAGGCATCCGGGCTATCTACGTCTGCGCGATCTCCACCTCGACTTTGGGACCATGGAGATACCGTCTTCCCGCCGGTCTTTCGAACTTGGCAAGTGAACAGATTCAACTCGACGCGTAGTCGCTAGATGAAGAAACGACACAACACAAAGGAAGTACCGTACAAATACAAGTGTTTACCGACAAAGGAAAATACGACCACAAACACTACTGCAAAAAGTCTTTATTCACAAAATCAAAGTCTTTACAAAATGCCCGGAGGCCTACAGAATTCCCGATGCAACGAAAAAAAGAGAAGAAACAAGAAGACAAGGGGCTTCAGGCCTCAGGGCCAGGCGTAACCCCAGGAAACTCAGCGCCCACCACGACTCGGGAGGCATTCGGGGGATCATCACCCATCACATCGACCTCGGCGTCGACCTCGCCGGGAATCACTTCTACGGCATCGCCATCGGGGTCGTCCCCCTGCTCGTCATCCTCGCGAGGATATTCGGCTCGGAGCTCTTCGTCAGAAAACTCCGGCATCCAAGCCTTGACGGCGTCGAGGACCCCATGCCAGATGGCGGTAGTGGCCGAGGCTAGGATGGTGTAAAAATGTTCCGACTTCTGGAAGTTCTCCACTACCTTCGCCGCTCTGAGGTCGGCTTGCTTCACCGCCTCTACCTCCGCCCACAACTCCTTCCGGAGGGTGCTCGCCGACTTCTTCATAGTGCCGACGAGCTCCTCGGAGTCCTGAAGCTTGGCCTCGGCGATCTGGGCGGCCTCGCGGAACCTGGCAATCTCCTACTTCGCGGCCGCCACCTCCTGCTTCCCGGCCTCCACTTCGCCCTTAAGGGCAGCGACCCTCGCCATCGCCGCCTCCAGCTCCTGCTTTGAGCTCGCCCGTGGCTCGCATCGCCGGGGCTATTTCATCCTCCTCCATCCGGACGATGAGAGCGACATGCTGGAGGACCTGCAGAGATCAGAAAGAAAGAGGGACGCCAAGTCTCGCGAACGGCGAGACGCTGAGTGAAAAATTGAGTGAGGTACGAGCACTAACCTGCACTGCCTCTTGCGCGATGGATGCCATCTGTGCCTTCAGAGTCCCCACAGGGACCTTGCCCCCGGCCGACCTCTCCATGTCGGACAGTATGCTGTCAGCGACGGAGAGCCCTGAGGGCACCTCAAAGCGGAGCCCCCATCGTCCACCAAGATCGGGGAGGCCGGGGTCCGTGGGACGGTGCGGGGGAACCTCTTGAGGGCCGGCGGTGGAGGGTTGGTCTCTGCCTCCGAAACCGGGACCTCCTGCCCCCGAACCCGCTTTCGGCTCGGCGTTTTGCTGGGCCCCGGGGCACGATCCGCGCTCGAGCGCTGGGGCGGAACGGCTGCTGGGGGAGCCGGGACCGACGTCTGACGAGAAGAGCTGGCCCTCTAGCCTTCGACCCTTTCTTCGACTTGCGCATGGCCGCTCGGAGGTAGCTCAAGTCCATGGGTTCTGCACAAGGCAAGATACAATGAAGTTAGCAACATAAACAAAAAAAAATAGACGCAAGCCCAACAGAACGCCTACGAGCTCCTAACTTACCGACGAACTGGGCGGGGCTGAGCTCGGCCTAACTAAAGACCCACTCGGAAAGCAGCATGTCATCCCGGGGAATGGGCTCCCACTCCGTCACTCTCAACACGTCGGGGTTGTTGGACAGGCTTCCCCGCCAGCACCTATCCCTAGACCACTGGATGGGCACGGGCCAATCCTCGCCTTCTGACGGCCCAACAAAGAAAAACTTCTTCTTCTAATCGTGGATGGAAGATGGCAAGACGACGACTCCCGACCCGGCTGCACTCCTCCGTCGTTTCCTAAAGGAGAGGTAAACACACCACGGGTCGCCCGCGCGAGTGCCAGGGTGACCTTTGTAAATAAGAGAGGAGGCAAGGATGGACAGACCGAAAGAGACCATCTGCAACTTCAAACGGACCAGGAACCCAAGGAGAATCCTCCATTAGTTCGGCACTAGCTGGCCCGAGGCTAACCCGAAGTAATTTAGCGCTCTAACAACCTCGGGAGAGAAGGGCAGGCACATTCCGGCCCAAAAGGATTCCAGGTACAGGGCAATCTCTTTACCCCGTACCTGATCTGCCCTCTCTCCTTCCTCGGCCAAACGTAGGGTATAGCCGTAAGGGATATGGAAACGAGCCCGAGTGGTGGAAAGCTCGTCCTCGTGCCTCACCAAGGAGGGCACAGCAGGGGCGTCCGCCACCTCCACTCGGGGATCCGCCCCTGACGCGCGACCCCGGGAAGAAGATCTGACCCTAGCTTCCCGAGAAGACTCCGACTCGACGGAGGAATCCTTAGAATAGACCCCGACGACATCTACAGACTTCTCAGAGGGAGACATCTAACCTGATGGAGAAGTCCTCGGGAACGCAGAGATCCTACCTAAAGAGGAGAGCGCCGAGCTTACAAGTTCAAGAACGAGGAAGATATGAATAGAGATGGGCCCTGAAGGGGACCCCACCTTTATTTATAGCCACCGGCATCCTTATCCAACGGCGACGGTCAGCTCCTGCCAAAAACAACTCTTCGTATTCAACGGCCACGATCGCTCCACCTGCTGCACGCACATTGGCTGGATCCTATCAGACGCCAGAAGTCTGCGGCCCGTCACGTCAGCCAACCAACGCCCGACACGTGGGTTGTCGCTTCAGCGAAAGTATGCACGACCCGACGCACCCTCTTTAATGCAAAAGATCTCGTCCTGATTCGCTGGCATCATCCAGAAAATACAACGGATTGCCCTGGGATACGCCCGACGATATCTTCGAAAAGGAGCTCACCTCGGGTGACCCGGCAGACCACTCTCGACCCGACCCATCAGCTGGTCGGGACAAGAGTGGGGGGCTAATGATGATGCTCAATATCGGTGATCTCCCGGATCATGACACGTGGCTGGTGACGTGTCCCAGAGCATGCAAAGAAGGGCCTACAGTGGCCGACCAGACCACTCTCACGCCCGTCCTACAAACAAAGCTGGCTCGCCTCCGACCCCCAGCACGATTGGTCTCCTCGGCCTCACAGCTCGTCCCCGGGCTACCGCAGAACCAAGATACCTCGACTCTTCCGCTCGTCCGCGAGCTCTCCCGCCGAGGTCATCTTCCTCGGTCTCACCGATCGACCAACGGCACCGCTCACAGGCGCAACCGCCATCCCGCGAATCTCGCCATGCGTGAGATATCCGCCGGCCACATCCCACGTTCCACGCCATCATGAATCCCATTAACGAGCATGTCTCGCCATTAATGGGAGATCCCTCTCATCACGCGGGCGTGACGTCGGGAGCGTAACGGCCGGCGTGATTCTCGCGCCTGCCGCCACCGCTATATAAACCCCTCCTTCAGACGGTTCAAGTACGCCATTTTTACTCCACTAAGCCGTTACTCTGCTCAGATCTCCTCTCTAACTTGATCGTTGGAGGATCCTCGGTGGTACAACCACCCCGGGACTTCCTTGCAGGTAGCTCGGCAATAACCAACCTCAAACCCATTGAGATCCACACGCTTCAGGAGCTTGCCTCCAGATCCAATCTCAGCCATCCATCGCCGCCATCTGCAGATCAACGGAAGGCAACATCTTGGCGCGATCCCGGTCGCGTCACCGTCCCAAACCTCAAGTCCCCCCAAACATCCGTACAAACTTTCCATGCACGGACCGCCCCCTCCTTCCCCAGACCCAGCCGCCCGCACCCGGTCGCCGCCATTACCATCGTCTTGACATCCATCCCCACCCCACCACGCATCACCCTCACCGACCTCAGCCCCGCCTCCGTCCTCCTCCCCTTCAAGTACCCCCCGACTATCACATTCCAAGAAACCACATTCTGTTCCGGCATTCCGTCAAACACCTCCCGTGCACGCCCCAGATCCCCAACTCTCGCATACCAGCTAACCATCGAGTTCCATGAAACCAAGTCTCTTCTATCACCTCCCATCTGGTCGAACACCCTGCGGGCGTCGGTGACGGTGAATGGGGAAGAGGAGATGAGGGAGGAGACGGTGAAGTGGGCCTGGATTT
Source organism: Agapanthus africanus (assembly GCA_030015575.1). Classification (NCBI taxonomy): domain Eukaryota; kingdom Viridiplantae; phylum Streptophyta; class Magnoliopsida; order Asparagales; family Amaryllidaceae; genus Agapanthus; species Agapanthus africanus. The sequence continues at coordinate 1,008,436,622 of CM057337.1, read as the reverse complement.
AGAAAAAGGAGCGGAGGGAGGTGCAGCGCTGCAGGAGGAGGAGGAGGAGGAGGGTGGGTGGTTTGCTGAGATACTGCTTCTTGTTCTTATTCAAGAGGGGAGTGGTAATGGTGGTGGAAGGTTGGTCCATTCAAGAGGGGAGGAGCCATTTGCTGTTAGGGTTTTTTGATTTTTTTTTTTGATTTGGGTGGAGAAAGGAGGAGGAAGATGATGGTGGCTTTGGGCTTTTTTTTGGACTTACAAATTCACACAAATACTTGATAAAATAAACAGATTCTGCACCTGTTCAGGTATTAGGTCTGTCTCCATCCAGATCTATTGTTAAAATCCAAGTCTGGTTTGGGCCCATCCAGACCCAGCCCCGTTTATTAGTTTAATAAATAGGTCGAGTCTGGATCTCTTTGGTTCAGATCCATTCAAGCATTTGATATAAGTAATGAATTTGTTATCTCCTGTATACTATTTTATGAAGATTAAAAGATATCTTAATAGTTGTAGATTTTCATTCTGTATGTATATTTTTTTCTCCATGTATCTTAATGGTCATGAACTTTATATATACGTTGTATATTTTTTTCTCAATGTATCTTAATGGTCATGAACTTTATATATACGTTGTTTTTAGATTATGAATTATATACTTTTAAGTTGCAAAAGTTGCAAATTTGACAAATAAACCATACATAGTTCTAGTTGAGTTTTAATATGCAGCTTGCTTGCTTCTAAAAGTAAGTTCTGAGATTCTGATGATGTATTTATTTCAGAATACAGGATTTTGTTTACTCAAGCTAGTAGAGCCAGGTAGCTTCGAAACATACAAGTTATCATGATCAGAGCAAGCAATGTAGTGGTAGTTGATAATTAGTAAGTACCCTTCGTTGCCCTGACAAAACATAAATGGCGTCTACACCACGAATGCTCCCAATATGAAATCGCCGTCATAACAAAGTAGACAGAGAATAGCTTCATTAGATCGCTTTTCAGTAGGATATACAATTAGGCACGCAGTTTGTATATCTTAAACAATGACGTGATTATAATCACGTCATTGTTTAAGATATACAAACTGCGTGCCTAATTGTATATCCTACTGAAAAGCGATCTAATGAAGCTATTCTCTGTCTACTTTGTTATGACGGCGATTTCATATTGGGAGCATTCGTGGTGTAGACGCCATTTATGTTTTGTCAGGGCAACGAAGGGTACTTACTAATTATCAACTACCACTACATTGCTTGCTCTGATCATGATAACTTGTATTTTTCGAACCTAGCTTCTTCAGTCTTGTCGACGACCACGTTGCTTCTCCTCCAGCCAAATCCGATACCCCACGAAACACAATTACAGGCACCCCAATTGATGCTGCCGCCTATTTTAAAAAAATACAAAAATAATTAAATGGTAATGAAATCATTGGGATGCAGCTCAATCTATTTATGGCAGAAAGGGCTAATCAAAAGAACTCAAATATATATATATATATATATATATATATATAGATTAATGGAGGAAAGAGGCCATAGGAGGGAATTCCCTCCTATGGCGTCGAAAAAATACCCCCTCCACCAATTTTTCCGACGATCGGCCCCCATCATCTTCATCGTCATCATTTAAGATGTGGGTACACTAAATTTCATGTGATTCTACAACTTTTTCACCGTTGATTTAGTGGGTTCAAAATTAACGGTTTACCGACAATAGAACTTTTTACATTGCTAAATCAATGGTGAAAAAGTTGTAGAATCACATGAAATTTGGTGTACCCACATCTTAAATGATGACGATGAAGATGATGGGAGCCGATCGTCGGAAAAATTGGTGGAGGGGGTATTTTTTCGACGCCATAGGAGGGAATTCCCTCCTATGGCATCTTTTCTCCATTATTCTCATATATATATATATATATCTCGAAGTTTGACATGTACAACAAATGTGCCGGTTAAGACGAGCGAGAAAATCTTAAAAATATATGGGTTGTGAAGTTAGTCGTAGCAATGTTTATTAACAACATTCAATGAAACAGAAGGATTCAAATTTTCAACATTGTGCTCATGATAGTATGAGTAACAAGACTATTACCAGTAGAATGATCCAACGTTATGGTCAAAAGGGGTCAATGAAGTCAACGGAAAACGCACCACAGAGGTCAACGAAGGGGACGTCGGATCGAGCCACGAATTCGCCAGAGTACTGGAGGGCGTCCGCCTCCGGCCCATAAGCCATCACGACCCCAACGAACGGCCCTGATTCGTTGATGACGTCAATCGTTCCGTGCAGTGGGTGCACCGCCGGCAGAGCCGTTGACCGCCACCCGATCAGGAGGAGGAGGAGAGAAATGGCGGGTAGCAGTGGCAACCGTTGGATTAAGGACTGGGATCGCATCGCCATGGCCAATGAGTGGGCTGAGACTGAGATTTGCGGCAACATGTGGGATTTTTTTTATATATTTGAGGTTTGATTATTGTTTGATATTATTATTTTTTTTAATTATTTATTTTTTAATTATTGTTGTTGAAAATGTGGTTGAGATTTCTCCATTTAATAATACAAGTGGCGTTGAAGAAAAGAAAAAAGATAGACGTGCCCATGTGATTTTCACACGTTTGAATATTTTATGCTTGCCTTTTTTGATTTTCACACCTTTGAATATGTTATGCTTGCCTTTTTTTTTTGATTAGTTTTCATAATTAACATAGGATATTTTGTGCTTCGGAAGCTTTCTTGATTGGTTTTCATAATTAAAATGGGATGTTTTGTGCTTGGGATGCTTTCTTGATTGGTTTTCATAATTAACATGGGATGTTTTGTGCTTGGGATGCTTTCTTGATTGGTTTTCATAATTAACATGGGATGTTTTATGCTTGGGATGCTTTCTTGATTGGTTTTCATAATTAACACAAGATAGTTTGTGCTTGAGATGTCATCTCAAAAAAGAAAAACTAAAGGTCAACTCCCTTCACTAACTCCAATCTTTAAAATTCAAATTCAAACCCAAAATAGGAGCCAAATATCCATATTAGAATTTTCTACACAACCAAAATCCTACTTAAACCCAAATATCCATATTAGAAAAATGCAATACAAATATCCGATTTTATTAGCTTGTTTTGAAGATTTTTATATTTATACTAGATTTCATTATCTTCTATTATGAAAATATGAGAGCATGCTCTTACATGTGAGTCTTATGGAAAAGACGAAGTCAAACGTTTATATATATTCAACTTGGACTTTGCTAAACCCAAAACGAGCATATTAAGCCGATACCATTGTGTAGTTAGATTTTTCTTTAGCCCATCCTTAGCAAGTTGTTTTGATCATGCCTTAATTTAGACATTTTAACATATATATGAGAATTACAGCCCTCATATTTAATCACAAGACATTAAAATTGAGACTGAATGGCAACGCAATTATCTCGTTAAGGTTTATGTATCAGGGTAGCGGCACTGTTTGTTGTATCCATCTTGAGCCTAGTTTATCGTGTTTGCTTGGATGCACAAAGAACAACAACATATTTTTCAACTAAATTGTACTGTTTGGTTGCATTGCAGTTAAATTCAGCTTTTGGCAAGGCGTGACTATTGTTGAAGTGGAAGGACCCGTATGTAAGAAAACACATAAAATAACTGCATGCTTTTCAAAATAGTGCATATTGTGTTGTGGTTATTTGAGTGCATTTTCAACCGCACCATTTCCGTCACAATTTATTCTTTCAACTACATTAGCAGGACACAAAATTAGTGAATGGAACACCTAAAATTTGAATATTCATTTGGTTGATTATATGAAACATAACATGTTGCAAATCAACAATAACATCCATGAAATAAGAAAACAAAAGAAAATGATATAATCAACATTTTCGTCCAACCAATGACTTTAATCGATGCAGCTATAGTTGGGATCATGCATACTTTAATCGATATAGCTATAGCTGGGATCATGCATTTCCAATGGCATGCAATTCCTACTAATGTACAGCTAGACTCATTCGTTGTTTGTAGCATTACATTTATGTGTGTCGAGTGTTGATCTATGAGTCTCATTTTCTTTAGTTTTGCTTATTTTACAAAAACTATATGTAAATCCCCAGTTCCATTATATTTCCTGTATTTAAAATTTTAATCCCAATAAATTTTCGTTCAAATTCCCAAATTAAATTTCTAAATATTTTCCCAAAACTCTTCTAAATCTTTTTCCCTTTAAACCTTAATCCAATATCCCCATTCTCTCTCTCTCCATATATATATATATATATATATATATTTCCTTTCCAAATTTCTATTTCTCTTTTTACCCAAATCCCCAGCCCGAGCCCGGCCTAAACCCCCGCGACCCGACCCGACCCGACCCGTACCCCTTTCCTTCTCTCTTTCTCTTCTTGTATCCCTCTTTCTTCTTCGTCTACTCTTTCTTTCTCTTTTCCCATCTCGACCCCACGACTCCCCTCCTCTCTCGCACTCGATCCCGACCCGGTCCTCGTCGACGTCGCGCCTGATCCTAACATCCCGAGATCTCCTCGTCCTTCTCCCCATCATCCTCAAAGGCTATACATGCGAACTGCACATAGAATGGAGATTGTCAGTTAAAGATCATGGTTTTAAGGATTTTGATTTTAACAAAAACCGCAACAACTTTGTAGATAGCGCGCAACAACTTTGTAGATAGCGAGGGAAGAAATAAAGAATGCTAAAATTCATCCAAGTCAAACCATTTATTTCTGAGACTTGTCTTGGAGGCAAAACTATCATAGTAAAACCATTTGAATATTTATTACAGATAATTCGCTCCGATAGATACGAACCAATAAACGTGAAGACACGTGGTTGAGTTTCCTAATTCAACACCTTCATTAATAGTTAGTCGATATTTACTCGGGAAGGAATTTACGCAAAAGGCAGAAATAGGTCAAGATTTGGGATTCTACGAGATTGAGGAGTCTCCTAGTCGGTCAGCGTTGCAGAAAGAATTAGTTCCTTCAGTAGTTGGCGACAGTGGGAGCGATATTTCCGCTGATAGATCGGAGCCAATCACGAATCGTCAAGAGACTTGTAGATAGTGCTATGGATTGACACCCTGACAATATTTCAATATCGAAAGGGAGATGTCTATGATAACCCTGCATTGGTTGTGGAACCCAAGTCACATGATGGCGCCATTTTTGGGTTTATTGCAAAGAAGTGAATAATGATAATGGAAGAGATGCAAAAGTCAACGTTAGAGGATTAAATCTGGGATTTGGCCAAATTATCCTATGCAAGACTATTGATAAAAACTATGTTTTTTGAAATCTTGCGAAAAGAGGATGATATTGTAGAGATATACAAGGTACGCTTATTGGAGAAGGAATTCACCTAGCGTAGGTGGACAACAAATGGACACTTTTCACCCGGGGTGATGATTCCATTTATTTCTCCTTCTTTAAGAAATCATTGAGGATAAAGATCTTGAGCCAGCCTTGGGGACTTAGATCGTATTGTCGATGGAGATTTTGATTAGAAGATCTGCCTACGGGTTTCAAAGTCAAGTTCACCCGAATTAACTCAGAGAGTCCATTTATGACGTGGAATAGTTATCCAAGCAGTTGTTGGTTTGATGTCCTTGTTCTCCGCCGAAAAACGTGACCGGGACGTTGGGACGTCCGCCCTGAATTTTAGGGGCAGATGCTATTTGGTGCTATCCGTTCATCTCTCCGAAGATGCCAGATTGATTTATGGCACCATGTATCGAAGGTCTAGACGGATGCGGCCGATATAGCAGACTTCGTCAGATTCCCCCTCATGATGAGGGGTTTTTGATTGTGGGGACGCTCTTCCCTGCAGGCGCAAGCCCCTGCAGTTAATTACGCTACTGCATCGTGGTAACCACTTTCTCCTTCTCCATATGGTCACTTCGTGTCGTGGGTGTTTGTTTTATTTTTGGTTGCCCGTGGATTGTATACGGAGACTAATTTATGTTGTCGCCCGTAGGGCGGGAATTAGTCCAAATCCGTATTTTCTTAGATTTTGGTTTGGGTTGGGTTTAAGGATCGTTAATCTCATTTGAGACTAAGATCAACTTAAACGTTTGTTAATGATACGTTAGTCTAATTTTAGACTAAGATCTACTTAACAGAATCATTTAGATCCAACAAAGGAGCATTTGTGATCTATTGTTTTAGTTTAGGGACTTTGCGGCCCAGAAGTTTAAGGACATCATAGTCCATGGAGTTTAAGGACATTATAGTCCATAGTTTAAAGACGTCATAGTCTGTAAAGTGTAAAGATATCATAGTCTATGAGTTTAAGGACCTCACAGTCCGTGGTAGTTTAGAGACATCATAGTCTGTAAAGTTTAAGGACATCATAGACCATGAGTTTAAGGACCCCACAGTCCGTAAAGTTTATGGACGTCATAGTCCATGAGTTTAAGGACCCCACAGTCCGTAAAATATCTAGTTGTCGGGACCCGTCACATCTCTGAAGACGTTGAAGGATTACAATGACAAATATCAGAGGAGTGAAGAAATGTATCCTTGAACCAATATTGGTTGGGGGATCTGTAGTTGGATTGATTTAAGGATCGTTAGTCTCGTTTGAGATTAAGATCAACTTAAATGTTTGTTAAGGATACGTTAGTCTAATTTTTAGACTAAGATCTACTTAACAGGATCATTTAGATCCAACAAAAGAGCATTTGGGCTCTATTGTTTAGTTTAGGGACATTGCGGTCCAGAAGTTTAAGGACATCATAGTCCATGGAGTTTAAGGATATCATAGTACATAGTTTAAAGACGTCATAGTCTGTAAAGTTTAAAGACATCATAGTCTATGAGTTTAAGGACCTCACAGTTCGTGGTAGTTTAGAGACATAATAGTCTGTAAAGTTTAAGGACATCATAGTCCATGAGTTTAAGGACCCCACAGTCCGTGGAATGTCTGGTTGTCGGGACCCTGTTTCCCACCGAAACACGGAGACGCGACCGCGTAGGTCCTTCTTGCCTGAATTTCGGGGCAGATGCTAATTGGTGCTATCCGTCCACCTCTCCGAAGATGCCAAGTTGATTTATGGTATTCTGTATCGAAGGTTTAAATGGATGCGGCCGATGTAGCAGACTTCGTCAGATCCCTCCCCCCCCCCCCCCATTTGAGGGGTTTTTTGATTGTGGGGACGCTTTTCCCTGCAGGCACAAGCCCCTGCAGTTAATTACGCTACCACATCGCGGTAACAACTTTCTCCTTCTCCATATGGTCATTTCGTGTCGTGTGTGTTTATTTTGTGTTTGGTTGCCCGTGGATTGTATACAGAGACTAATTTATGTTGTCGCCCCTAGGGCGTGGATTAGTCCAAATTCGTATCTTCTTAGATTTGGGTTTGGGGGTTGGGTTTAAGGATACGTTAGTCTTATTTGGGACTAAGATCAACTTAAACGTATGTTAAGGATACGTTAGTCTAATTTTAGACTAAGATCAACTTAACGGGATCGTTTAGATCCAACAAAAGAACATTTAGACCCTATTGTTTAGTTTAGGGACATTGCGGTCGATTAGTTTAAGGACATTACGGTTCATTGTTAGTTTAAGGACATCTCGGTCCAAGGTTAAGGACATCATAGTCCGTGAGTTTAAATACATCACAGTCAAGGTTAAGGACATCATAGTCCGTGAGTTTGAAGACCTCACAGTCAAGTTTAAGGACATCATAGTCCGTGAAATGTGTGGTTGTCAGGACCCGTCACCTCTCTGAAGACGTTGAAGGATTACAACGATAAATATCAAAGGAGTGAAGAGGTGTACCCTTGAACCAAATTTGATCGGGAGATCTATAGACCAATTTTGGAACTAAGATCAATTAATTAAATTATGAGCACATTGGCTCTGTTAAATCTGAATTGAGGACTTATGGCCAACTTGGGCTAAGTCCAATTAGATTAGGAATGTTGGCCCTTTGTTGGACCATTAAACATTTGTTTGAGTTCAACCCCCCATTATTAGGCACTGCTAAACAGGGGTTCTGATAACATTTTATCTTTTGTTGAGTGCTGAGCACTCATATGCCATATAGGATGTTCAATTTTGGAAGGCAAGGATGTACTTGAGACTCAGTGAAAAGAGAAGTCTTGCCTCAGAAGGACTTAGCCAATTTAGGCTAGGATTGATTTGAATATAGTGTTAAACACTAACATATATTTTATGGTCACGTGTTCCCACGTAATGCGCTGAAAATGGTGTTAAACACCAAGAACAAAGCGCTCAAAAATAGTGTTAAACATTAGAATGGGATTGGTCGTATGGGGCCATGTGAGACCTCTGAAGGTGGGGACAAGTCTTCCTTTGTTTTATTCTCAAATCTGTAAATAAGTGTTAAACATTTTTAGTTTTCACGGCCATCGCGTGTGGGCACGTGATAGGCACTCATGCACTGATTTATTAAGGTGTTTATTAGGGGTCATGTGAGGACACGTGAGGGCGCACAAATTAGAATCTGCCTTTGCCTTTGTTTTCTTTGTTTTGGAGGTCACGTGGGAGCACGTGAGGCATTGCCTCTGAGCTAATTCCTTCTTATTTTGGAGGATCTTTTTAGGGGTCACGTGGGGGCACGTGACCTAGTTTTATTCTTTCTTTTCTGATCACTGAGGATTAGAGTCGCGTGTCATCACGTGACCAAGTTCTTTTCATGCATGGAGATCTTTCAAGTCTCTTTATTTTAAGAATTAAATTCTCTGTAGGGTTAAAACCCTAATTATGTTTTTAGGGGAATTAAATTCCTATGTATGTGGAAGAATTAAATTCTTATATAGGGTTAAACCCTAGTTCTGTCTTGGGGGAATTAAATTCCTATGAATTTGGGAGAATTGAATTCTCCTGCAGGGTTGAACCCTAATTTTATTTGGAGGAATTAAATTCCTATGAAATTGGGAGAATTAAATTCTCATATAGGGTTAAACCCTGGTTTTATCTTGGAGGAATTAAATTCCTGTGAATTTGGGAGAATTAAATTCTCATATGGGGTTAAACCCTAGTTTTATTTTGGAGGAATTAAATTCCTGTGAATTTGGGAGAATTAAATTCTCATATAGGGTTAAACCCTAGTTTTATTTTTTTGAGAATTAAATTCTCTAAACTCAATTCTCCCTCTAAGTTTTGGATCTGCATGGCAGAATCTTCCCGATGAGAATTAAATTCTCAACTTGTGGGGAGATTTGCTTCTGCAGATCTTCAACCAGAGGAAGAACTAAGTTCTTTTACAGAAGAGTTAAACTCTTAGATTGAGAATTAAATTATCTTTTTGTTTTATGGAGCTTTGATCTCTTTCCCCTTCCTCACCTAGGGTTTCTTTTCTTGAGAATTAAATTCTCCTTTCTTTTCTCTCTGCTATTTTCCTTCAGAAAATTCCAAGATCCAAAAATCAATCCTCCCTCTTCTCTTCTTGGCTCTTATTTATAGGAGAAGGAAAAGAATCAATTTGTTTAGTAAATCTTTCATTGAAAGATTTTGTTTGTTTTTGTAACCAACATGATCTTTTAGATCACTCAGTGAATTTTATTCACCATTGGATTTTTAATCCAGAAGATATTTTGTTTGTTATTCTTGGTGAATTTTAGGGAAATCTTTCCTTGTATAAAATCTTTCCATAAATTGGTGATTTTTAATCACCATTGGATTTTTTATCCGGCGGTGCTCCACTTTACAGAGCATAATCCCCTTTTGTTTGGAAAGATTTAAAGAAATACTTTCCTAGTTAGGGTCTTTGATTTCCCTTAATTAGAATTTAATTCTATTAATTCAGAAAGCTTTTAAAACCCATCACGTGTTGGCACGTGATCTCAATGTTTGATCATTGAAATAAAATTTAATTCTATCAATTAAAGAGCTAAGGGACCTGTCACGTGTTGACACGTGACCCTCTTTTATTCAGAATTTAATTCTGCCTATTATCAGAGCTAAGGAATCATCGCGTGTCAGCACGTGACCCTTGGTCACATGTGAGCACGTGACCCTTGGTCACGTGTGAGCACGTGATGCCCCATTGGGGTCTTTCCTTAGCTGTTTTGTTACATTCTTGTTTGATTAGAATTTAATTCTATAAAGTAGAGATCACAGGAATCTATCATGTGCAAACACGTGACCCTTGGTCACGTGTGAGCACGCGATACCTCATTGAGGTATTTCCTGATTTTTATCAGGGAACAAATGCCCCCACAGCGTTGTTCTCACGTGTCTGCACGTGAGTGCAACACTGTCACCTTTGTGACCGTTGGATCTGTCTAGGGAATAGGGGAGATGAACCGTTTCCCATCACATCCTATAAATGCCAGCGTCCCTTCAGAAACGCCTCCACTTTGTTCATCTTCTTCCTTGGCTGCTTTTTCCTTTGAGAATTTAATTCTCTCTCCCTGAGCTTAGTTCTCTGTTTCGAAAATTTCCAGAGTTTAACTCTGTTAAAAAGATTCCCTTTTCTTAGGTAATGATCTTGAATGGTTGAAGAACTTTTGTAGAAATCTTCGTTGGATTTTAAATCCATACCAAGGGTTTTTCCCTTTAACAAGAACCCAATTTTTTTAAGTTCTTTAAAAGAAAACCGCTCAATCTTTAAATCATAACTCCCTTTTGTTAAGGCTCCTTTGATCTCAGAGATCGATGGCGATGCTTGTTTTTTTCTCTGGAATTTAATTCCATTCCAAAGAGCTTTTGGCTCTGAAAAATGTTTCTGGGAATTTTAATTCCCCTGTTCAAAAGGAATTTAATTCCTCTAAAGAACTCAGTTCTTTAACAGAAGGTCTCTCGAGATTTTTTTTTGGCCTGAGTTGTTCTTTGCAACAAAGGAAAGGATTTGCAGTAGGGTTTTCTGGGAATTTAATTCCCTTGTTCTGCTTGATTTTTGCAGAGTCCAAGATGGATTTCTTTTTGGGGAATGTGTAGGGTCATTTGAAATCTACTGTTCATTTATTGAGAATCTTCCTTTTGTTCTCATAATGATTGCTTTGCCTCATTATTAGTAAGCCGCCATCTTGATTTTATGGGACCCATGCGTTTTGTAACTAATCGTCCCATAAAATGAGTCCTCTGTCGCTTTCTTCCACTGTCTTTTTATATATGAATTTACAAACACACACACACACACACACACACACACACACACACACATATTGGCTTCGCTTAACAGTTTCCCCTTCTTTTATTTCAGGCACAATGACTTATGTTCCATATTTCCCTTTCACTCGCTTGGAGGCTGCATTTCCTCAGTCGCCGTCTGACGAGGAAGTGATGGCGATGATCAGGGCTCATGACCCGAATCGCACCAATTTACTTTTATGGGGGACCTGGTACGGTCACATCATTCGCGGTCGCCGCAGTTTTCTTTGCGAAATACCGACGGAGCCTACCCATCCGTTTCTGCCGATGGATCCTCCACAGACCGCCTTTGCTGTGGAGATGCTGGACTGGACCCCTATGGGACGGCTTGAGCCTTCAACAACTGGTATTCCGAACCATCCGGTGCCGGCTATAGACATTTTAGGGCGCCGCATTTGCCAGGGCGAATCCCAGCCATGGGGACAGATTTACAAGATAGGGCTTACCCTTCGACACCCCACGGGCTACTTTCTCTGGGCCCGTTACATCCTGTCCGCCCATCGCGCGCGACTGCAGAGGGTCGGACTCTATCAGGCGATATATGCGTCTCTTTTCCACTATCAGTCTCCCCATGTCTGGTGGGTTAAGGCCTTCTTGAACCAATTGAACCTTCCCACCAACACCTTCCTTCTAGGGGACTGCGAAGTTTCAATTTCTCTGGAAGAATTTCGCGAGATCTCAGGGTTGCCGGTCAGGGGGACACTTTATAAAGAATTACTGCCTCCCGACAAGTATGTCTTCGAGACCGAGCCTGCCATGCTTGACGGCCTGTCGACCGAGAATGCCGTCCGCCACAAGCGTTCAAGCTTGATCAGGACCCTGAGTATTTTTGACAAACTGTTCACAGAGTCAGAGGAGCAGAGCGTCACTTTTAAAAGCTTTATCGCCTGCTTCCTTCGCGACGATGTCCTATCAAAGACGCCTCCGAAGTTCGCGAACATTAACGACCCCTTTGGGTTCGATTTAAATAAGCGGCCGACTAAAGAAGAAGACTTGCCGCAGTATTACATTTCCATCATGTCAGCGGTATCTTTCGAGTCGATTGCAGATCCTGGTATGGATGAGAAGACTTTGTTTGTGGGCTTCATCAGTGTTTGGCCATTCCCATGCATCGCCATTTCATGAGAGCCTCAGTTATCTATCCTGCTCATCGCATTGCTGAGGGAACGCGACTAGCTGTGGGCACTGCAGGGCTAGCGCATCTCTATCATGGGTTAGGCGCCGCGGCCAATACCTCGACTCCAGGCGTAGATGTGGAAAATTTCTCTCTTCATTACTTTACGTCCTGGATTGATATGCACATGATGGGAGCCTTTGCTGCACACCAAAGACCCAAATTTTATGACGCTTACACTTTTCCGCGACTCATGCGGCTGGTGGACGCTTCTGCTCCTGACTCGACTCAGTCTGGGGCTATTCGCGTGCTGGTCAATCCCTATGCCAATACAGGTGGGATGGTATTCAACGACCGCGTTCTTTCTGCTCCCTCAGGACCGGTTCAATAGCTCTGCGACTTGTCGAAAGAGGGGGTACCTTCTCTGAAGCCCAGGGAAGCCATGCACCTGTATTCGATTAGACCAGGTTATCTGGTATTTCGTCAGAACGGTGCGGCCCTTTTTATGAGGTACAACCCACACCGCTTTGCTCGGCAACTTGGATATGACCAAGGCGTCCCCTTTGAGGCATTTACAGTGGCGCCTAGCCCATCGCCAGAAGTTGTTCGTGACGCCGCTCACCACTTCATGTAGCTGAACACTGGTTCCCGCTTCATGATTCCTGAAGCTGATCGTCTTCCTCGATGTGTGGGGTTTTTCGCGGGCTGGTACCTCCACCAGGTCAGTCCAATTATTGCTGAGGAGAGGAGGGTGCTTCTTGGTTATAGGGCTCCTACTCTGATCTAAGCTACGGGAGTTCCGCCGCCACCGCGTGCAACGGTTCGCCCTCCCTTGAGGGATACTAGCGTCGTGTTTATCGCGGAGGCGGCGGAAGTGGATTTAACTCCCACAGCTGGTATGCCACTGCGTACTAGGGCTCAATCGATGGCTAATAGGGCACCAGTAGAAGTGTCATCGGCCGCGGCGTCAACAATGGCCATATCGTCATCGGTAGCACCGCCGAGCGAGGACATTGAAGGCGAAGTGGGTCAACGCCGTACCAAAGCTACACGGGGAAGGAAACGATCGTCTTCGGCGGTTAGTTCTGGACCCAAGAGGCGGAAGAAGACGGTCACCAATCTGCTCGACTCCTTAATAGAGTCCGAGCCTATTCTTCAAGATGGACCACTAGCCATGCAAGAATCGGATGGTGGTCTACTTTTCCCGGGTTCATCTGCCGAGGAAGCCGCACAATTGGCTAAGGCTATAAGACGTTCGCAAGATGAATCCGAGAACGTAAGGATCCTAAAGAGGCCTTACCCTGCCGTCATTTTTTATGAAAACCCTCCATTGATACGGCGGCAATTCATAGGCCCTTTGGAAGAATGGGGTGAGAGGGCCCTTAAGCAGGCTGTTTCGGCTGACGCCGAGGACGCACTTTCATTGTGGACCGGTGGCCACGAGTCTACTCTCGGACCTCGGCGAGCATATCTCCTCAGGAAGGAGCGTCGGCTTGAACAAGCCATATTAGAGGCTCCCTTGCGCATCGGTATGTTCATGTATTTCCTTGTAATATTTTGTATTGCTTGTATACATATATATATATATATATATATATATATATATATATATATATCCTTATCCTCGTACAAACTTTGCAAGGACTTCGGCGATGGCGGAGGATCTGAATTTGAATCGCGCTTTGACTTTAGATTCCACTAATATCCCCAATGAAACACTAATCAGTGTGGAGGGGGTTGATGCAACCGCTGCTCCTACAATGGAGCCTCCCTTGGTGACTCCCGCTCCCCAAGCGCTTGCTCTCCCGGGAGAGGCATCTTTGTTAGTCGCCGATCCGATGGATCTTTCTGAGGGCGGCCCGGAGATTAGGGGACAGGTGGTGGAAGCTACCGTCCTTCTGCTAGAGCCTGCAGTGGGGACGACTGCTCCTTGCTCGGAAGTCGCTACATTGGCCCACGTCCCCGATGATGTGCCTGGGGCACGGAGGAGGCCGCCGAAGCTGCTATTCCTCCAGCCCATAATGGGAGAAGTATCGAAGGTAGCCTTCTTTGTTTTACATTAATGATCTCTCCATTATCTGAACCCTTCTGTCTTTTCAGAATTGCGTGGATTGGCGGCGTCTATTGCCGATCTATCTCCCAGGAAGTCCTTTCAGCGCCTGTTAGAGCTGGCCGCTCCGCAGGCGATATCTCCTCAACGCATTGTCCTCTCTTCTGGGCAAGGTCAGTGTCTTTTGCCCTCTCCTCACTGTGTTATTATTATTTCATATAATGACATTGATGTCTTTTACAGTTCTGGAAGCTGATGACGAGGTTGAAATTCTTGACGGGCCTGGGGAGCCTTTAGACCCCTCTTGCATGACTGTGAGTAAGTAAAGTCTCAACGTCGTTCCATTTGTTCTTTGCCTACAAGTCTCGCTGACTGTTTATAAATCTGAACAGCTTTGCCAGTTCTAACCACGCTGGAGTCTCGCATCATCATGCCACCCGGCCCCTACGCTTTACGTGCCTCGGAACGGATGGCAAAGCTAAGCCTCCACTCCCTGTCATCCCTAATTGAGGACCTTCGCGCTGGCAGTCTGATCACGGCCGAAGCGTTTACCGCTGAAGCTAACGGCTCTCTTCCCTTCCTTGCCACCTACCATAGTGAAACATTGGTGAAAGTCTGGGTTAAGTTTTGTCGGCAGGTGGAGGCTTGCTTGCATGTTCTTGAATGCACACGCCTTCCTTCGGAGGTTGTGGCCGCGAAGGCGAGCTTGCGGGGGCTGATTGAGCGGCGTGCTGCGAACATGATATCATGTGAGAAAATTCTCAGCCGCAAGTTTTCGGAGAGGGAGCTGGCTTCCAAAGCGCTGGGGGAGCTTCAAGCCAACCTTACGGCCAAGACCACTAAAGCATACGAACTTTGGCGGGTGCTTCAAGAGGCTATCAAGGAGGTGGTAGCCATTGATAAGGCCGCCGTGTTTACTCGTGAAATGGTCGAGGCCCATAAGGTTACTGAAAAAGAGCTTGAAGGCCGGCTTGCCTCATACCAGGCCCAACAGGCTCAAGTGGCGGCCCGTCTTTTGACGATAATAAATCATGAAGCCGAAGCCCAGCGAAAAAGGGAGGAACTGGCAAATCTACTAAATCGTCCGCCGACTTGAGGAATTGTATATATATTTTTTATTCTTCTTTTGTACATACTCCTGAATGAGAGTATATTATTTTTTTTTGTTCTTTCATGAACTGTACTTTGTATTCATTTTGATTCATGAATAAAAGATATATTTTTTCTTCATGATGGTGTGTCCCTTTTAGCAAGTGTATTCTGCGGATAGTCTATTTCGATTTCTTTGCAGGACGACGATGGCTTAGGATTCAGGGTTAAGATCTGCCTCCTAAGACTTTTCAACTTTATGAGCCGTGAGGGTCTCATAAAGAATATTCTCCCTACAGGTCGAGAGTATCCCGTAGGTGTAATTTCTTCTTAAGAATCGTGAGGATTCCTAAGTGTGTTTTCTCTTGAAAGTCATAAGGATCTCACAAAAGAGTTTGCTCCTTTACCAGTCGTCAGGACCCGTAAGTGATGGGTGAGATTACCATTCTCCGCATTTCACGGAGTCAAGAGTTGCTCTGGATGCTTCCCACGGGGTCAGGATTGACATAGCCGTGTTCTGCGAGGACCGGGATCCGCTCTAGACGTTTCCCACGGGGTCAGGATTGACATAGGCCGTGTTCCACGTGACCAGGAATTTTGCTCTGGATGCTTCCCACGGGGTCATAGCCGTGTTCTGCGAGGACCAGACTCCGCTCTGGATACTTCCCACGGGGTCATAGCCGTGTTCTGCGAGGACCAGGATCCGCTCTGGAAATTTCCCACGGGGTCAGGATTGACATAAGCCGCGTTCCACGTGACCAGGAATTTGCTCTGGATGCTTCCCACGGGGTCATAGCCGTGTTCTGCGAAGACCAGGCTCTGCTCTGGACGTTTCCCACGGGGTCAGGATTGACATAAGCCGCGTTCTACGTGACCAGGAATTTGCTCTGGATGCTTCCCACGGGGTCATAGCCGTGTTCTGCAAGGACCAGGCTCCGTTCTGGACGCTTCCCACGGGGTCATAACCGTGTTCTGCAAGGACCAGGATCCGCTCTGGACGTTTTCCACGGGGTCAGGATTGACATAGGCCGCGTTCCACGTAACCAGGAATTTGCTCTGGATGCTTCCCACGGTGTTATAGCCGTGTTCTGCGAGGACCAGGCTCCGCTCTGGATGCTTCCTACGGGGTCATAGCCGTGTTCTGTGAGGACCAGGATCCGCTCTGGATGTTTTCCACGAGGTCAGGATTGACATAAGCCGCGTTCCACGTGACCAGGAATTTTGCTCTGGATGCTTCCCACGGGGTCATAGCCGTGTTCTGCGAGGACCAGGCTCCGCTCTGGACGTTTCCCACGGGGTCAGGATTGACATAAGCCGTGTTCCACGTGACCAGGAATTTTGCTCTGGATGCTTCCCACGGGGTCATAGCCGTATTCTGCGAAGACCAGGCTCCACTCTGGATACTTCCCACGGGGTCATAGCCGTGTTCTGCGAGGAACAGGATCCGCTCTGGACGTTTTCCACGGGGTCAGGATTGACATAAGCCGCGTTCTACGTGACCAAGAATTTTGCTCTGGATGCTTCCCACGGGGTCATAGCCATATTCTGCGAGGACCAGGCTCCGCTCTGGATGCTTCCCACGGGGTCATAGCCGTGTTCTGCGAGGACCAGGATCCGCTCTGGACGTTTTCCATGGGGTCATGATTGATATAAGCCGCATTCCACGTGGCCAAGAATTTTGCTCTGGATGCTTCCCACGGGGTCATAGCCGTGTTCTGCGAGGACCAGGCTCCGCTCTGGACGTTTCCCATGGGGTCAGGATTGACATAAGCCGCGTTCCACGTGACCAGGAATTTTTCTCTGGATGCTTCCCACGGGGTCATAGCCATGTTCTGCGAGGACCAGGCTCCGCTCTGGATGCTTCTCACGGGGTCATAGCCATGTTCTGCGAGGACCAGGATCCGCTCTGGACGTTTCCCACGGGGTCATGATTGACAGAAGCCGCGTTCCACGTAACCAGGAAGGATTGACTTTATCCGCATTTCACAGAGTCGGGGTTTGACTCTCGGTCATCTGTGCACCTCCGAGTCATGGAACTGGGAGTTGCCGCTGTTCCGCTTTGCTTGATATTGTGTCTGTTGTAATGAGACGAATGTTGAGATGATCTCCAGGCTATCTGTGAACCGTTGAGATTTGTCTTCTTCTTCTGATGAAGCCTGGGGAGAAAAGGTGTGATTCCCTCTTTGTTTGCGCCCCTGGATTGTATACATGGATTGATGTGATATCGCCTGCAGGGCAAAAATTTCATCATCATTTTTTATTTCTTTCCGCGATACTCTATCATTTCAGCTTTTATATCGCGAGGGTCGCGATTGCCCAATCATTTCGGCTATTTTTCGCGGTGCCCAATCATTTCGACTATTTGTTTTATTTTTTTACTCGCTGCTTTTTATTGCTAGTTGCCCAATCATTTCGGCTATTTTGCATGCATACATTTTTACTTGCTGATTTTGTTGCAAGTTGCCCCATCATTTTGGCTATTTTGCATGCATGTGTGGCTCGCTGGCTTTTCGCTGCAAGCTTGAAATTAGACACCGATTTCGGCATCAGCACCGCTACAACTGGGATATTTCCAGGAGCGAATCATCATTTGCCTTCGTCGATGTCGAACAAAGACGGCTTAGTAGACAGGGTTAGGATCCTGTCGACTAAGGCTTTTGACTTCATGAGCCGTAAGGGTCTCATAAAGGTATTTCTCTCTACGAGTCGTGAGGATCTCATAGGTGCGTTTTCTCCTTAGAGATCGTGAGGATTCCTAAGTGCATGGTCTCTTATAAGTCGTAAGGATCTTACAAGAGTGCTTTCTCCTTATAAGTCGAGAGGGCTTACAAGGGGGGTTCACTGTGCAAACATATCCCTAGTCACGGACGGGACTTTGTTAGGGAAATGTTTATTCGCGCCCTTTGATTGTATACAAGGGTCAACATTGAGCCGCTTGTAGGGCAGTATTGGAGGTTATGGTGGCCGCTTAAGAACAGGTTCAGATCCCTGTAGCTTAAGACTTTTGAATCTTATGAGCCGTGAGGGTCTCATAAGAGGGTTCTCCTTACGAGTCGTAAGGATCTCGCAAGTGTAATTTCTCCTTAGGAATCGTGGGGATCCCTAAGTGTGTTGTTCCCTTGTGAGTCGTAAGGATCTCACGCAGTTGGTTTCTCCTTACAGGGTCGAGAGGACCTTGCAAGTGTCTTTTAACGAGATTGCGCCCTTTCGGGTTTTCACAAAAACTCGCCGGTAGCCCTGCTGTTTTTACTCACGGAGCAATTTCGGGTTTTCATCCGTGCCCATTTTGCTTATGGACATACCGTTTTTTTGTGTCAGCCTTGGGATGCTGCAGTCCACAGTAGTTTATCGACGTCTCGGTCAACAGCCAGTTTTAGGACATAGTGGTCCATTGTTAGTTTAAGGACGTTTCGGTCCGCAAACTGGCTACTACTTATAGAGTTTAGGCTTAGGAAGATAGCGAGCGGACATAGGCGTCGTCATCTATCATTGACCTACGTCATGACTCTTCAGGCGTAGTATTTTTTTAGGAAGCGACCGTTTATTGGCCTGAAAGGTCTTTCACCATGCATGTCAATGAGTAGATATGCTCCACCCTGGTAAACTTTGTCTATGATATACGGGCCTTCGTAGTTAGACTCGAATTTCCTTCGTTTGGCACGATTAGGGATCATAGGTCTTTTGACCATTAACACGAGTTCGCCTTGGCGGAATGTTCTCGGCCTAGTCAATCTTTCATATGAGCGCGTCATCTTTGTTTTATAAGCCTCTAGATTTTGTTGCGCCATAAGCCGGGTTTCATCAAGGGCATCGTGCTCCTCAAGCCGAAGGTGAGCATTCTCTTCATCTGTTAGCTCGTAATGAACCGCCACTCGTAGAGAGGGCAACTCTATCTCGAGGGGGAGTACTGCTTCTGTGCCGAACACCAATGCATATGGCGTTGTGTTTGTAGCCGTTTTGAACATAGTTCGATACGCCCAAAGAGCTTCATGCAGTCTTTCATGCCAGTCCTTCTTATTTCGAGACACCGTCTTTTTCACGATCTTCGTCAAGGTCTTGTTGAAAGCCTCAGCTAGACCGTTAGCTTGGGGGTTATAGACTGAGGAGTATCTCCAGTCTATGTTGTGTTGTTGTGCGAAGCGGCTGATCTTGTGGCTTCTGTAGGCTGGCCCGTTATCGAAGATGATCCGTCTCGGAGTTCCAAACCGATAAATGACGTGTGTCTTGAGGAAATGGAGGATATTGTCCGTCTTCACTTCCCTCAGCGGTACTGCTTCTGCCCATTTGGAGAAGTAATCAGTTGTCGCCAAAATGAATCGATGTCCTCTGGACGATGGTGGTTCGATGGGGCCGATTATGTCAGTTCCCCGCATTTTGAACGGCCAGCTAGCCATTGTCGAATGTAGTGGATTCGGATGCTGGTGGATAAAGTCCCCATAGATCTGGCACGAGTGGCATTGCTTCGCATACTCGAGGCAGTCCTGAATCATCCTGGGCCAATAGTAGCCCATCATTTTAATCTTCAGCTTCATCTTCAGCCCGACTTGGTGAGAACCGCAGAGTCCGTCGTGAGTTTCTTGGACGACTCTCTTTGCCTCTTCAGGTCCCAGGAAACTTAGCCACAAAGAATCGAATGATCTCTTATATAGAGTATCATTAACAAAGGCGAAAGATAGAGCTCGCTTCATGAGCTGATGTTTTAAGGACGCATCTTCAGGTGTTCGACGGGATTTGAAGTAGTCTATAAAGACTTCTCTCCAATCTATAGCCTTTTCCTGGTCTTTTATTTGTAGGGTTGTCTGCTCGGTCGCTCCCTTTTCCTCGGACGACTCCGGAGATATTTCTGCCGGTACAAGAACCCGACGGCTTTGCACAATGATCCTCACGTCATCGAGGTTCTCGGCAGCCAGTTCTTTAGCGAGCTTGGCTAATGCATCCGCCTTGCTATTTTCCGCATGCGGTATACTTTCCAAGGTGTAGGAAGGAATTTGAATTAGTAGTCGTTGTACTCTCTCGCCATACTTCACCAACTCTGGTTTGCACGTTTGGTAGTCTCCATTTACTTGACTAACGACCAGTTGAGAGTCTCTGTATATGAGGAGGTTTTCAATTCCCATGTCGATGGCGATCTCGAGACCTGCTATCAAAGCTTCATACTCGGCTTCATTGTTTGTCCTCGGCTCTGTTAAGGAGAAGGCAAAGCGCATTATCCCTCATTATGGAGTTACGAAGATGAGGCCTACCCCTGATTTGATTATGGGCGTGCTTTGTTTGTGCTTCTTCATGGAAGACGCTCCATCGAAGTAGAGTTCCCATCGGGTATCATTCTCCTTTCTTTCCCCGGCGATCGTGTCAAACGCGTGTTCATCTGGCAATTCGCAGTTCAAAGGAGAATCGACGGGTATCGTATGCTCAGCGAGGAAGTCGGCGATGGCCTGGCCTTTCACTTCCTTAAGAGGACGATAAGTTATCGAGAACTCCATCAATAGCAGGGCCCATTTAACGAGTCGTCCCGTTAATATGGCCTTCGACATCAAATATTTGAGAGGATCCACCTTCGATATGAGATGGACCTCATGTGCCAACGCGTAGTGTCTGAGCTTTGTTATTACGAAGATCAACACCAGGCAGTGTTTTTCAATGGGAGAGTAATTGCTTTCTGCCCCCAGGAGAACTTGACTCAGATAATAAAGGGCTCTCTCTTTCCCTTGGTCATTCTCTTATGCCCATAATGTGCCTAGTGAATCTTCGAGGGCTGTTGTATACAGGACGAGAGGTTTTCGTTTAACGGGAGCGGCCAGTACTGGCGGATTCTGCAGGTACTGTTTGATTTCATCCAGTGCGCTTTGGCATTTGTGATCCCAAATGAATGGGGTTCCCTTCTTCATTAAGTGACTGTAGGGGCGGCACTTGCCTGAGAGATTGGTTATAAATCGCCGGATATACGCGAGCTTCTCTTGGAGAGACCGTAGTTGCTTGAGAGTCTTTGGTGGAGGCATTTCCATAATCGCCTTGATCTTTGACGGATCTATCTCGATGCCTCGGTGTCGGACGATGAATCCTAGGAATTTTCCCGAGGAAACTCCGAACGCGCATTTGAGAGGGTTCATCTTCAAGTTGTATTGTCGAAGGCGTTGAAATACGATCTTCAGATGCTCTAGATGTTCCTCGTATGATTTGCTTTTAACTACGAGGTCGTCGATATAGCATTCGACGATTTCATGTATGAGGTCATCGAAAATCTTCGTTATGGCCCTCTGATAGGTGGCACCGGCGTTCTTTAGACCGAAGGGCATCACCTTATAGCAGAATATGCCCAAAGGGGTCCGGAAAGCGGTGTGCTTCTGGTCCTCAGGATGCATCTTTATCTGATTGTATCCTGATGATCCGTCCATGAAGGAGAAGACTTCGTGAGTGGACGCATTATCTATCATCAGCTCAGTGACTGGTACTGGAAAGTCGTCTTTTGGACAAGCTTTGTTGAGATCCCGAAAGTCCACACATATGCGCACCGTCCCATTTTTCCTCATTACTGGAACAATGTTGGCGATCCAGTCGGGGTACTGAACCTCTTGGATGAAGCCAGAGTCGATTAGCTTCTTGACCTCAGCGTTGATGCTCATCTCAAGCTCGAGCCGCATTCTTCTTGGCGCTTGTTTGATCGGTTTGACGTCCGGGGATATTGCCAATTTGTGGACAGCAATCTCTGGATCTAGTCCTGGCATCTCGGAATAGTTCCATGTGAAACAGTCTCTATGCTGCATAAGCACGTCCTTCAGTGTAGCCACCCTTTCTTCAAACAGCAGCTCACTGACGAATGTCGGCCGTAGATCACTTCTCGTCCCCAAATCAATTTTCTTGAGGTTATCTGCAGTAGTATGTATTCCATCTTCCAGCTCTTTTGGCGCCGGTGGAAACTCTGAGATCACCTCATCATCGTTGTTTTCAAAGCACCAGGGGAGGTCATCCATATTCTCGGGCTCTTCTATTGACAATGTTACCGCGTGACAGGTAGGAGATCGTTTTCAAGATCGATATTGATCTGGTTCTATTCTTGCTATACGCGTCGCTTTCGGTTCATGCTTCTGTGGCGGGCTTACCCTCCAACTGCTGGATAGAGCGAATCTGCCCTGTTGATATTGGTCTTCGACCCAGTTTTTGAAGGTGAAGCAGTCTTCGAGAGGATGCCCTGTTGCTCGGTGATAAGAGCAATAGTATGGGTGGGAGATCTCGTTCGCTTGCTCCGGGTGCTTGGACTCCGGAAGTGTTATCATCTGATGCTTTACAATGAGATTGAATATCTTCTTTATTTTATCTTGGGGAAAAGAATATTCCCGGCTCATCTTCTTTATAAGGGACGGATCCCGGCTGCTTGACCCTTGCTCGCGTGGCTTCTCAGACTCTCTTGGATGCTTTCGAACGTTTTTTCCGTTCTTTGGTTTATTTTTGCCTCTCCGCGTCCTGTTGAAGGAGGCGCCGCGTCCTGGCTTTCTCATAAATGGCCATCTTACGGTTATGGTCATCCCGGATCTTTTGACCCGCTTCCCTGATCAAATTGTCCATCCGTTCTTCAAACGACGGACTCGGCGTTTTGATGACAGGACCTTGTTTTGGTTCAGGATCAGAGTCTCTTAACAGAATGTCTCCTTCTTCATCGAAGTCATGTATGACGTAGCTGCCATGGACTCGCTCTCGTTTTCTGGATTGAACATATCCAAGCCCGATCGTTTCCATTCTCCCGTTGGGCAACTTGCGCTGAGTTCTAGGGACATCCCAAATCCTGTTGTAGAACCGAGCTTGTCGAGTGGTCTGTTTGAAGGGTACACCTTGGCGCCTCAGCAGCCTTTTCAAGCCTTTTGTGTAATATCTAGGCAGACGGAAGGGCTGGAGCCTGTCAAGTGTAGAATCAGCGCCATGCCAAACTTCTTTTTCCACTTTGGTTTCCCCAGATCGGTAGAATATGATCGCCTTTTCACCTTTTCGCCTGAGAGGGACGTAGAATGTCTGCAGTTCTTGCACACTATAAGTTTCAAGTGCATCGAGCTCTTTGTAATGCTCTTGTGGAATCATAGCAACTTGCAAACTTTGATCTTTGTCGGCGGAGATTTGTATCGACGGCCGAGCAGAGAATACAGCATTGACCTCATCTTCCGAGTCGCTTCCGAAGATCAACATAGGGATGGACGGTCCTAGCTTGTTGTATTGGGGCGGCCCTGAATAAACTATCTCTTCTTCCTCCTCGGTATCACTCCCGAAGACCGGAATAGTAGTGATGGCTTTGTTCTTCGGTCTGTGACATCTTTCCGTGTCCTCAAAGTCTGGTAAGAAGTATTTTGCATCTTCATACTTTCAGACTTCATTCACGGAGAATGGGTTCAACTCTCCCGTTACGGTATACTCGAGACCGTCCTTGAAATACTTCATACACTGATGTTGTGTAGAAGGGATGATGTTGTACTCGTGTAACCAAGGCCTGCCGAGCAAAGCATTATAGCATGTCTTGGCGTCAATGACATGAAACTTAATGTCCGTGACAAGCAGCCTAAAGCGTAGTGTTAATATTACAGACCCAAGCATTCGTGATGACTGAGAGTCAACCCGGAGATGGTGATTTTATCACGAGCGAGGTGCTGAATGCTCATGCAAATTTCCTTCAATACTCTCACATTGAGGAGATTGACGGAGAACCCATTATCGACCAGGATTTTGCCTATCTTGATATCATGACAGTATCCGGAGACATAAAGGAGGCGGTTGTGCTCGCACGTCCCGAGGAGGAGGTCTTCATCGCCGAAGGTGATATCGGCCGTGTGTATTTCTTCCAGCTCGTCCTTCATCTTTTCTTCGGCAATGAAAGCTTGGAATTGCTCAGGCTCTTGCAGTGCCTTGATCAGAGAATCTCTTGCTTCTTTTGATAGCAGAAGGGCGTCAAGAATGCTAAGCTGCGAGGGTATCTTTCTCAAGTGTGCCAGAACGTTGTAGTCCACCTTACTTTTCTTTGGCGGGTCATTGGCGGTCAGCTCTTTGACGACTTGGTCATCTAGGGCGATATCTTCATGGACTTTTTCTTTTCCCTTATCTTTTCTATTCGCGGGCCCGAGATTCTTTTCGGGCAGCATACGATTGCGCAGCTGAATATTTTCACAGGTCTTCGGTTCTTCCTCTTTTCCCGAGGTGAACTCTTTAAAGAGGGGGCCAAGAGTCATTTCTTCATCAGAGTCGCTCCCGAATGTAAGAACTTGCGATCCCCCAGCGTCGACCATGTGACAGTTGCCGGTAGTTCTTTTATTCTCCTCGGTCGTATTTCTTTGCTCCCGACGAGTTTTGCGTTTCATCCGCTTGAAATTTTGCCGGTGAGCAACATATCCCTGCCACCATCTTTTAAAAGCGTTGCACTCTTCGGTGGGGTGCGCAATCTTTCGATGATATAAGCAGCAGCTAGGATGCTTTTCCGCTTCACCAAGAATGTTTCCTTCAGAGGGTGGCAGCTTCATTCCCAGTGATATGGCTTTGGCGAACCTCTTCCTCGTCTTGAACCTGCTTTTATTCGCGGCGGATGTACTTTGATTTGGCGGGAGCGTTTCAACCCTTTCATCCAGTCGCCGGCGCTTGGCCTTTTCAAATATGGCCATCTCACGCTCTCGAGCAGCTTTGCTTTTAAGAAGAGCTTCATTCAGGAATGCATCAATCATTTCGTCTGATGGCCCTAGAAGTTCCGGCTCAGGACCTGCCCCCAGTTTCTCTGTGTAAGGAACTTCTTCATCATTTATCGACGAGTGAGAGATCACATGGCAACTTGCTACGTAATTTTCAGATTCATTCGACGAGTCTTCTCCATCATCTGCGTCCTCAAGGACGTGACTGAGAAATTCTTGGAGTGTGACTGGAGTCCGCGCCTTCTGGTTATACTCTTCCAGCGCGTCAATCTGTTTTTGCAGGTCGGTGCGTTTGTCGCCAGGCTTCACGGGCTTTTTGGTCTTCTTTTTCTTCTTTGAAGACTTTGACGACTGGGTGTGAGTGCTTTGAATATCACCACCAATTTTTGGAGTTGGGCGCGGTTTCAGCATTCCCTTGATAGTCTCGGGTTCCAGCGGATTCTTCCACCTGATCGCCGGGCATGTTTGGAGATCGTTCATCATTCTTTTAGTTTTGGCCGAAAGAGCGACCTCCCATGGAGCTTCTTCTATGAAAGAGCATGATGCCCCCGGTGTGTCTGTCTTCTTAGGAGCGTGTGGCTGCGGTGGGTTCACTTTCCAATTCTCGGACAGCGTAAACTTGCCCTGTTGGTATTGGTCTTCGATCCAGCCTTTAAAGACGAAGCAATCTTCAATTGTATGGCTTACTGTTTGATGGTAAGGGCAATAATTAAGACTATTAGCTTCGTCGGGTTGCAGTGGTCATTTTGGATTCGGCAGATTGATGAGCCGGTTGCGCATCGCCAGTTCGAACAGTCTCTTCGTTTTGTCCCGGGGGAACGAATAAGGACGCTTCATTTTCTCATTATAGTATCGCCGTCTCTCTTCTAGTTGATCCGTTAGTTTTGGGGCACTGGGCTGCTGTTGAGTATTCGCAACGAATGTTGCCTTCCCTTTACCCTTTTCGTTCCGCGGCTCCGGCTTCGGAGGAGACGGTCTATGACCCATCTGGTCCATTTGGGCCAGTTTGTCGATCAAGGCTTGGAACATGGTCGGCTTGAAGAACATCATGAATTGGGAAATAGTAGCCTGAGGGTCCAGAGTGCCCACGAACATGCCCAATGCCGGCGCTTCCTCGACGCGCTGCTCACATTTTGACCATAAATTTCGCCATCGTATTGTGTATTGTACCTAAGTTTCGCCTGGCTTCACCCTGGCGTTAATTAATGCGGTAATCGGGGTACGTCGCTAGCGCTCGCGAATCTCTGTGTAAACAGCAGTTCCATCTCCGCGAATGTCTTGATGGAGTCGTTTGGAAGTTCAGAATACCACTCGAATGCCGTCTCTGACAAGCTACCAACAAACTGGCGGAGTAGAAGTTTATCATCACCTCCGGTGTTACCACATAGAGCCCTGAACTGGGCGACATGCTGGTGGGGATTGCCCGTCCCTTTATATACAAGAAATTTTGGGATCGTATATCCCGGCGGGTATTTTATTTGGTTATACCAGCCTGGATATGGTCGCCCAGTTTTAACAATTTGGCCGGCCGCTTCATTCGCCTGGTGAGCTCGTATTTGCTGAGCAATGTAGTCATCCAGAGCGGCCTTGGAGATGGTTTCCTCTTTGGCTGCTGAAAGAGCTGGAGGAGGGTTCGATGTCTCCCCTCTGTCGTCTTCAATGATGATCGGGGGGTCTTCAGCTGGAGGTTCTGGCTGTAACATCATCCCAGCCATGTCTTGGAACAGGAGAGCCATTCGTTTTATATTGGCTGTCTGCTCCGCCGCCTCTTTTTCTTTCCTCTCGAACATTCTTCGGAGGAACTCGGTATCAGTTTCTTATTCCCGACGTTGCTCCGAGGTTTCTGGATTTTCTTTTGGCCCAGTGAGTGCGGCCATTGCAGTCAGTATCTCCTGAAGTTTCTGCTGCTGTTGCTCCTGAGCCTTTGTTATCGATCGGGTGAGCGGTCGATGACCCGTAGAAGCACGGCTTTCCTCTTTTCCGGAAGCCATATAAACAGTGTGTATTACCATACCCCCGGACTTGGGACGTTTAGATTCGACGTCTTTGCGGTTTGCTGCATTCATGGGGGCTTTCTCTGGCCTCCTTCTCTTGTGAGCAGTTGACGTCGAGGGGGTCGCTGCAGTGGGCACCCAAACAGCTGTTGCCTTTTGTGGCTTGACAGGATGGTCCTTTTCTTGCCGAACTTTTATCTTTTTCTGTCGGCGAGAGTAATCTTGATCAATTACCGAGTCCTGAACCTGTCGCCAGACTTTATAAATTTTGGAGGACAGCCGCTGAGGAGGCTGCTCCGGCTTCTTTTCTGTAGTAATCTCCATAGGTGGAGGAGATCTCTTTAGCACGGCAGTCGGAGAGTTCTTGCAAACCCTCCTAAGCGGTTCAAAGCTGTTCCCAGTTGGAACAACAACATTGATTTCCATCATCGGAGCTGGTGGAGTTAGTCCAGAAGGGGAAATGCCCCCAGCCTTCCTAAATCGGCGCCAGTGGCGATGTCGAGCATGTCGTGCGGACGGGATCGTCTCAGCTGTAGTGGTGGCTTCGTCATGCCCCCTGTCTTGGCGGAGGGTTGTCACCGGCGTCAGCCTCTTAAAGACCGATGTTCGCTGAGAAGTAATGTCCAACCTATCGAATACAGATCCCTGGGCAGAGGTGGCTTCGCCCGGTGCGGGAGCCGGAGTGGCCAGCCTTGTGAAGACTGACTTCTTGTCAGGAGAAGCTACTATGGTGACCTCGAGGGTAGGAATGGCTATCCGTTTTGGGATGGCCGCTTTAAATATCGTGGGCTTCTTGACAGGCCCATTGGAGTTCAGGCTCAGCCTATCGAAGACTGATGATGTTGGCTTGGCATTGGATGACCCGTTGAGATGGGCCGTGGTGGTAGTGAGCCGATCAAAGACCGACTTCTTCTGCGCTTCTTGTGGCAGCGGGATGTTAACGCTCACTGGTGGGAGCATGGTCCCGAAGAACAACCCGGTGGTAGCCTGTGTTACCTGCTCTACCGGCATTATGAAAAGGTAGGCCGCTTGGGGGCGGTAGGTTACACCCCCAAATGGGACGGAATGGGAGTTGCAGTTGCAGTTGGTGCAGGTTGAAGCCATTGATCTTCTGTTTTTTGCACGAAGCAAGACACCAAATCTTAGTACCTCGAACCCAAGGGCAACCATATCAAATCGCGATTCGTTCGCGAACATGACACACGAAGTGTGGAGTGGAAAGAGGAAAAGGTCCCACCGGGCGTGCCAGAATCTGTTCCCCGCCAAAACACGGAGATGCGACCGCGTAGGTCCGTCTTGCCTGAATTTCGGGGCAGATGCTAATTGGTGCTATCCGTCCACCTCTCCGAAGATGCCAAGTTAATTTATGGCACCCTGTATCGATGGTTGCCCGTGGATTGTATACGGGGACTAATTTATGTTGTCGCCCGTAGGGCATGGATTAGTCCAAATCCGTATCTTCTTAGATTTGGGTTTGGGGGTTGGGTTTAAGGATACGTTAGTCTCATTTGGGACTAAGATCAACTTAAACGTATGTTAAGGATACGTTAGTCTAATTTTAGACTAAGATCAACTTAACGGGATCGTTTAGATCCAACAAAAGAGCATTTGGACCCTATTGTTTAGTTTAGGGACATTGCGGTCGATTAGTTTAAGGACATTACGGTCCATTGTTAGTTTAAGGACATCTCGGTCCAAGGTTAAGGACATCATAGTCCGTGAGTTTCAAGACATCAGTCAAGGTTAAGGACATCATAGTCCGTGAAATGTGTGGTTGTCGGGACCCGTCACCTCTCTGAAGACGTTGAAGGATTACAACGACAAATATCAAAGGAGTGAAGAGATGTACCCTTGAACCAAAGTTGATTGGGAGATCTATAGTCCAATTTTCGAACTAAGATCCATTAATTAGATTATGAGCACATTGGCTCAGTTAAATCTGAATTGAGGATTTATGGCCAACTTGGGCTAAGTCCAATTAGATTAGGAATGTTGGCCCTTTGTTGGACCATTAAACATTTGTTTGAGTTCAACCCCCCCTTATTAGGCACAGCTAAACAGGGGTTCTTATAACATTTTATCTTTTGTTGAGTGCTGAGCACTCATATGCCATATAGGATGTTCAATTTTGGAAGGCAAGGATGTACTTGAGACTCAGCGAAAAGAGAAGTCTTTCCTCAGAAGGACTTAGCCAATTTAGGCTAGGATTGATTTGAATATAGTGTTAAACACTAACATATATTTTATGGTCGCGTGTTCCCACGTGACGCGCTGAAAATGGTGTTAAACACCAAGAACAAAGCGCTCAAAAATAGTGTTAAACATTAGAATGGGATTGGTCGTATGGGGCCATGTGAGACCTCTGAAGGTGGGGACCAGTCTTCCTTTGTTTTATTCTCAAATCTGTAAATAAGTGTTAAACATTTTTAGTTTTCACGGCCATCGCGTGTGGGCACGTGATAGGCACTCATGCACTGATTTATTAAGGTGTTTATTAGGGGTCACGTGAGAGCGCCCAAATTAGAATCTGCCTTTGCCTTTGTTTTCTTTGTTTTGGAGGTCACGTGGGAGCACGTGAGGCATTGCCTTTGAGCTAATTCCTTCTTATTTTGGAGGATCTTTTTAGGGGTCACGTGGGGGCATGTGACCTAGTTTTATTCTTTCTTTTCTGATCACTGAGGATTGGAGTCACGTGTCATCACGTGACCAAGTTCTTTTCATGCATGGAGATCTTTCAAGTCTATTTATTTTAAGAATTAAATTCTCTGTAGGGTTAAAACCCTAATTATGTTTTAGGGAAATTAAATTCCTATGTATGTGGAAGAATTAAATTCTTATATAGGGTTAAACCCTAGTTCTGTCTTGGGGGAATTAAATTCCTATGAATGCAGGAGAATTGAATTCTCCTGCAGGGTTGAACCCTAATTTTATTTGGAGGAATTAAATTCCTATGAAATTGGGAGAATTAAATTCTAATATAGGGTTAAACCCTGGTTTTATCTTGGAGGAATTAAATTCCTGTGAATTTGGGAGAATTAAATTCTCATATGGGATTAAACCTTAGTTTTATTTTGGAGGAATTAAATTCCTGTGAATTTGGGTGAATTAAATTCTCATATAGGGTTAAATCCTAGTTTTATTTTTGGGAGAATTAAATTCTCTAAACTCAATTCTCCCTCTAAGATTTGGATCTGCATGGCAGAATCTTTCCGATGAGAATTAAATTCTCAACTTGTGGGGAGATTTGCTTCTGCAGATCTTCAACCAAAAAAAGAACTAAGTTCTTTTGCAGAAGAGTTAGACTCTTAGATTAAGAATTAAATTCTCCTTTTGTTTTATGGAGCTTTGATCTCTTTCCCCTTC
Organism: Agapanthus africanus; assembly: GCA_030015575.1. Lineage (NCBI taxonomy): Eukaryota > Viridiplantae > Streptophyta > Magnoliopsida > Asparagales > Amaryllidaceae > Agapanthus > Agapanthus africanus. Next base: position 1,008,406,239 of record CM057337.1, on the reverse strand, counting down.
CTCACCTAGGGTTTCTTTTCTTGAGAATTAAATTCTCCTTTCTTTTCTCTCTGCTATTTTCCTTCAGAAAATTCCAAGATCCAAAAATCAATCCTCCATTTTCTCTTCTTGGATCCTATTTATAGGAGAAGGAAAAGAATCAATTTGTTTAGTAAATCTTTTATTGAAAGATTTTGTTTGTTTTTGTAACCAACATGATCTTTTAGATCACTCAGTGAATTTTATTCACCATTGGATTTTTAATCCAGAAGATATTTTGTTTGTTATTCTTGGTGAATTTTAGGGAAATCTTTCCTTGTATAAAATCTTTCCATAAATTGGTGATTTTTAATCACCATTGGATTTTTAATCCGACGGTGCTCCACTTTACAGAGCATAATCCCCTTTTGTTTGGAAAGATTTAAAGAAATACTTTTCCAGTTAGGGTCTTTGATTTCCCTTAATTAGAATTTAATTCTATTAATTCAGAAAGCTTTTAAAGACCATCACTAATTGGCACGTGATCCCAATGTTTGATCATTGAAATAGAATTTAATTCTATCAATTAAAGAGCTAAGAGACCTGTCACGTGTTGACACGTGACCTTCTTTTATTCAGAATTTAATTCTGCCTATTATCAGAGCTAAGGAATCATCACGTGTCAGCACATGACCCTTGGTCACGTGTGAGCACGTGATGCCCTATTGGGGTCTTTCCTTAGCTGTTTTGTTACATTCTTGTTTGATTAGAATTTAATTCTATAAAGTAGAGATCACAAAAATGTATCACGTGCAAACACGTGACCCTTGGTCACGTGTGAGCACGTGATACCTCATTGAGGTATTTCCTGATTTTTATCAGGGAACAGACCCATCACCTCTCTGAAGACGTTGAAGGATTACAACGACAAATATCAGAGGAGTGAAGAGATGTACCCTTGAACCAATATTCCGATTTGGGAAATGGGATGAACATCAGTTTAGATGTCATCTGTTAGGAGAACACTAGTCATCTTTGGGACTAGGATTAGTTTGGGGAGACCTGAACATGAAGGCTCGGTTGATTGGTGAAAAAAAGGGTCTTGGCTTCGGAAGACTTGGCTAATTTGAGCTAATGTTGATTTCCCTTAGTCATCCCATAGTGCTAAGCACTGAATCATTGTTAAACACTGGACTTTGGAGGAGCTCACGTGTGAACACGTGAGGGGCCCCGAAGCGGGCATTGTTCCTTGAGTTTATTCCCGCATATATATATATATATAAAAGTGCTGAGCACTTGGCTCATGTGTGAGCACGTGAAACGCCCGAGGTGAGAATTGTTCTCTGGATTTTATTCCTCTTTCATTTATAAGTGCTAAGCACTTAGTTCATCAAACAGTCACGTGAGGTGCCTTCAAAATGCGAGCGTTGTCTTTGGAATCTTCTCCCTCTTTTATACACCACTGTTTGGGGGTCACGTGGGAACACGTGAGGTGCCCCCAAAATGGGCTTGTGTTTATTCTCTTTTTCCTTTTCTGAGTGCTAAGCACCATGGGGTCACGTGAGATCACGTGAAGCACTCTGAAGAATGAAAATTGCCTTTGTTTTATTCTCCTTTTCTTTTTCTGAGTGCTAAGCACTATCAAGGGATCACGTGAGGTCACGTGAGGCGCCCCCAAATTGAGATGTGTTTTAGATTTACTCCCCTTTTTGAAAAGCTTATTTGGTGGTGCGCCAAGAGTTATTGGTTATTGGGACCCTCCACCTCTCTGAAGACGTTGAAGAGTTACAACGACATGTATCAGAGGTGTGGAGAGATGTACCCTTGAACCAAATGCCAGATTGAGAAGGAATGGGATGAACATTACTTTGAATACCATCTGAGATCAATTTTGAAAGACTTGGGTATGATTGGAGCTCGGGTGTTGACTTTGGGAGACTTGGCTGATTTGGGCTATGGTTAGCCACTAGTAGTGTTAAACACTAGTGTATGCTCAGCGCTCACGTGCTCCCACGTGAAGCGCTTGAAGTAGTGTTAAACACTGAGAATTGAGGCGCTCACGTGGGGTCACGTGAGGCTCTTGAAATAGTGTTAAACACTGAAGATTTGAAACGCTCATGTGGGGTCATATGAGGCGCTCGAAGCAGTGTTAAACACTGAAGATATGAAGCGCTCACGTGGGGTCACGTGAGGCACTTGAAGTAGTGTTAAACACTGAAGATATGAAGCGCTCACGTGGGGTCACATGAGGTGTTTGAAGTAGTGTTAAACACTGAAGATATGAAGCGCTCACGTGGGTCACGTGAGGTGTTTGAAGCAGTGTTAAACACTGAAAGTTTTAGGCGCTCACATGAGGTCACGTGAGGCGCCTGAGATTTGGCACAGCTTCTTTGAATTTGTTCCCTTTTTCTTTTCTGAGTGCTGAGCACTATTGGGTTACGTGGGATCACGTGAAGCCTTCCCAAAGACTGAAAGCTGCCTCTGTTTTATTCTCTTTTGAAAAGTGCTAAGCACTATTAAGGGGTCACGTAATGCCACGTGAGGCGTCCCAAAAATAAGATTTATTCCCTTTTCTCTTTTATAAGTGTTGAGAACTTCTCAGGGGTCACGTGATGTCACGTGAGGCGTCCAAAAAATAGGGTTTATTCCCTTTTCTCTTTTATAAGTGCTGAGCACTTCTCAGGGGTCACGTGACCCCTGAGAAGTGTTGATGTCACGTGAGGCATCCCAAAAATAGGGTTTATTCCCTTTTCTCTTTTATAAGTGCTGAGCACTTCTCACGGGTCACATGGGGTCACGTGAGGCGCTTCAAAAATAAGGTTTATTCCTTTTTCTATTTTATAAGTGCTGAGCACTTCTTAGGGGCCATGTGACTAGATCTCAGTCTTTCCCCCTTTTTTCTTCCTCAAAGGAATTCACGTGAGGACGCGTGAGCTTTTATTGTGTAACATTGAACACTAATATGCATCACCAGGCTGTTCTTCTATGGTTCTGAGGAATCAAGTTCTCCTTTGTTCTTTGCAGGGATTAATTTCTTTTTAAAGGGTTAAACCCTAGTTTTAGAGGAATAAAATTCCCATATGTTTTGTAAGAGTTAAACTCTTTTGGACTCAGTTCTTTCCCTTAGGTTTTGGATCTGCATGACAGAATCTCCCCGATGAGAATTAAATTCTCAACTTGTAGGGAGATCTGCTTCTGCAGATCTTAACCAGAGAAAGAACTAAGTTCTTTTGAGAAGAGTTAAACTCTTGGTTTGAGAATTAAATTCTCTTTTTTTTGTGAGAGATTTTGGGAGGGGTTCCTCTTCTTTAGAGAATTAAATTCTCTCTCTATTTTTCTTCCCCTCCCCTCTTTTCTCCTGTCCCTTTGCTCTTATTTATAGGAGAAAGAAAAGAATCAATTTGTTCAGAAAATCTCTCATTGAGAGATGTTGATTGATTTTAAAATCAACCAAAATGATCTTTTAGATTAATCGGTGAATTTTATTCACCGTTGGATTTTTAATCCAAAGGCTCTCTGTTTAACAGAGAAGATTTCTTGTTTGTTCAGCAAGATTATGAATATCTTGTTAGTTTTAACAAGATTAGAATTTTATTCTATCAAATCTTTTTAGTTTAACAATATTTAAAAATATATTTTCTTAATATGGATATCTTGTTAACATAGAATTTTATTCTTGTTATAAGATTAGGAAAATATTTTCCTATGATAGATTTTTATTCTATCAAATGATCACCGCTGGATCATTGATCCAAGGGTTCTCTGTTTAACAGAGAAGATCTTTCTAGTTTAAGGAAGATCAAGAAAATATTTCCCAAATAGAATTTAATTCTAGAATTTGATAGGAACATTTTAAATTAGGGTGCACACATGCTTTGCACGTGATTGGAAAAAACACTCACGTGTTTAACACGTGACCTTTATTATGGGTTTTAGCCTGTTTATGTTCAGAGCGCTCACGTGCTTAACACGTGAGGCATGTTTGGCCTTGGTGATTTTTGTTTAACGCTTATATGCTTTGCATATGAGCGCTCACGTGTTTTACATGTGAGGCCTGTTTGGCCCTTTAAGTTTATTTTATTCAGCGTTCATACGCTTTGCATATGAGTGCTCACGTGTTTTACACGTGAGACCTGTTTTTTGAGGATTCTCCCCTTTTTTGTAAGGGAACAAGTAGCTCTTGGCCGAAAATTTTGGCGGGAACAAATGCCCCCCACTACTTTGCCCACGTAAGCTTGTACGTGGGTGAAGTAGTGCAGAGTTATGCATGACAATAGAATTGACGGCTTAGGGGACAAGTTTAGAGTCTTTGTAGCCTAAGACTTTTTTCATCTTCATGAGCCGTAAGGGTCTCAAGAAGGTTTTTTTCCCTACAAGTCGAGAGAACTCATAAGTGATTACTTCCCTCCTTGTCGATATTCGACTTCGGAGAGTGTGGCCCATAGATAGTCCATCCTGACCTCTTTGCAGGGCAGTGATGGCTTAGGAGACAGGGTTAGGATCTGCCACCTAAGGCTTTCCAACTTTATGAGCCGTGAGGGTCTCATAAAGACTTTTCTCCCTACGAGTCGAGAGGATCCCGTGGGTGTATTTTCTCCTTAGGAGTCATGAGGACTCCTGAGTGTGTTTTCTCTTGAGAGTCATAAGGATCTCATAAAAGAATTTTCTTTCTTACAAGTCGAGAAGACTCGTAAGTGATTGATGAGTTGACCTGCTCCGAATCAAAGCATTGCTTTGACGGGGAGGTCGAGAGTTGACTTTGGCCGTTTTCCACGGGGTCAGGATCGACTTCAGCCATATGGGGTCAGGATTGACTTTAGCCATATGGGGTCAGTTGATTTTAGCCATATGAGGTCAGTTGATGACGTATTTCCGTGACGGGGTCATTGGATGACGTGTTTCCGCGACGGGTTCATTGGATGACGTATTTCCGCGATGGGGTCATTGCCTGACGTATTTCCGAGACGGGGTCATTGGATGACGTGTTTCCGCGACGGGGTCACTGGCTGACGTGTTTCCGCGACGGGGTCATTGGCTGACGTGTTTCCGCGATGAGGGTCATTGGATGACGTGTTTCCGTGAAGGGGTCATTGGATGGCGTATTTCCGTGACGGGGTCATTGGATAACGTGTTTCCGCGATGGGGTCATTGGATGACGTATTTCCGCGACGAGGTCTGTTTCCCCCAATCAGAGCAAAGCTCTGTTGGAAATTCAAAATTCAAATTTTGAAGCAACGCTTCAAATCTCGGGCGCAACGCGCCACGTGTCAGGCGCAGATGCATCAGCGCAGCGCCCAAGAAGGCGCGCCCAATCAGAGCAAAGCTCTATTTAAACTAAAATTAAAGGAAGCAACGCTTCAGTTGCGCAAGCACTGCGCTGCGCGACACGTGTCAGCGCAGATGCGCTAGCGCAGTTGCGCTGCGCTTTGCGCTGCGCGACACGTGTCAGCGCAGATGCGCTAGCGCAGTTGCGCTGCGCTTTGCGCTGCGCGACACGTGTCACGCTCTGGAGCATTTGCGCCAAACAGAATTAAAATCCTAAAGAAATCTTTTCTGTTCTTGTTAAAACAAGAAGATTTTCTTCTGTAAAACAGAAGCACTTGGATCAAAGCTCCAACGATGGGGAAAATTCCCCAAATCACTCAGAGAAAGATCTCTTTAACAAATTTAACTAATTTATGGACACTATAAAAAGGACCCTAGACCTCAATTCAATGGCATGAACATTTTTGAGAAATCAAGAGCTTCAAGCAGAGAAAACTCTGAAGAACTTCCAAAAAAAAAGAAAGGTAAAAGACCTTTTAGATAGAAGAATTTCTTCTGATAGATCATTGATCTAAAAATAAGATCAATGATCTTTAATAAAAACAGTGCTTTGCACTTTTTATGAACCTCTGGTTCCTGAAATAAGAAAAAGCTTGTTTTTTCTTTGATCTAAATTAGATCAAGAAATCAAATAGTGCTTTGCACTTCTTTTATGAACCATTGGTTCTTGAATCTAAAAGATTCTTAAATCATAGTGCCTTGCACTTGCAAACTGCGCTGTTGCGCTCCTGGATTGGCGCAAGCCACCAGAGCGCGCCATGTGTCAACAGCACAGGCGCAGCGCATTAGCGCAGCGCACTGCGCTTGCGCGACACGTGTCAACACTACAAGCGCTTGCGCTCTCTGATTGGCGCAAAGTGCCTGATAAATGCAAGGCATTTCCTAAAGGGCCAGGCCCAAATTAAAAAGACCAAGCAGGCCTAATTAAATTGATGCTCTGCATCATTTATAAATGTGCAGAGCCCAAACAAAATAATAAAAATGCTATGCATTTTAAAAGGGGCAGAGCCCAAACAAAGTAGATGCTTTGCATCATTTATAAATGGGCAGAGCCCAAAACAAATTGATGCTCTGCATCTTTTATGGGTAGAGTCCAAATAAAAATAAAAAGAAATGCAATGCAAAAGCAAATAGAATGTTGAACATTTTCAACTGGACTTAGCCCAATTTTGGCCGTAAGTCCTCAAATTAAATTGACTGAGCAAGATTGCTCTCTTAAATCAATTTACCTCCGGTTCGAGGGTACATCTCCGAACTCCTCTGACACCTGTCGTTGTAATCCTTCAACGACGTCAGAGAGGTGACGGGTCTCGACAACCACACATCAACACGGACTGCGGGGTCCTTAAACTCATGGACCGAAACGTTCTTAAACTAATATTGGACCGAAACGTCCTTAAACTAATATTGGACCGAAACGTCCTTAAACTAATATTGGACCGAAATTTCCCTAAACTAATGATGGACCGAAACGTCCCTAAACTAATGATGGACCACCACGTCCCTAAACTGGAACATGGACCACTACGTCCATAAGCTGGAACAATAGAGCCTCCAAATGCTCTTTTGCCGGATCTAAACGGTCCCGTTTAAGTTGATCTTAGCCCCAAATACGGCTAACGTATCCTTAAACATTCAAATGGACTATAAAACTCCAAATCAACTTTGGTTCAAGGGTACATCTCTGAACTCCTCTGACACCTATCGTTGTAATCCTTCAACGACGTCAGAGAGGTGATGAGTCCTGACGGACATATATAATGGATCACCACGTTAAGTTGATCTTAGTCTCAAACAGGACTAACGTATCCTTAACGAATGTTTAAGTTGATCTTAGCTTCAATACGGCTAATGTATCCTTAAACTAAAAACACCAAACCCAAATCTAAGTAAATACGGAATTGGACTAATCCACGTCCTACAGGTGACGACATTACTCAGTCTCCGTATACAATCCACGGGCAACCACAAACAAAACAAACACACACGACACGAAGTGAAATTCTGGAGAAGGAGAAAGTGTTTACCGCGATGCGGTAGCGTAATTAACTGCAGGGGCTTGTGCCTGCAGGGAAGAGCGTCCCCACAATAAAAAAACCCCTTGAGCGAGGGGGAATCTGACGAAGTCTGCTACATCGGCCGCATCCGTCTAAACCTCCGATACACGGTACCATAAATCAACTTGGCATCTTCGGAGAGGTGGACGGATAAAACCAAATAGCATCTGCCCCGAATCTCAGCATCAGGACTTCGCAGTCTTGTGCGCCGTCGTTCGGAGGGGAACAGATTCTGGCACGCCCGGTGGGACCTTTTCCTCTTTCCACTCCACACTTCGTGTGTCGTCTTCGCGAACCAATCGCGGTTTATTAATGGTTGCCTTTAGATTTTAAGTTACTAAGATTTGGTATTTTGCCTGGCGCAGAACTCAAGCATCAATGGCCTCTAACTGCACCAACTGCTCGAAGTGCCACTGCAACGGACGCTCCACCTCCCCCGGAGGTGTAGCATATGAGCCCCGAGCGGCTTCCTTCCTCGCTCTGCCGGTAGACCAGGTGACCCAGGCCACCACCGGCCTGTTTTTCGGGACTATGATCCCGCCTACCAGCTTCTCTATGCCAATACCTGCACCGGAAGTGAGCAAGAAGTCGTTCTTCGACCGGTTCACTGCTACAGCGGCCCCTGTCAACGGGTCGCCAACTACCAAACCAACAGCCTCTTTTTTCTCCAGGATGGATCAGAACTCTAAATTGGCTGTCTCGAGGAAGGCAATAACTGCTGCTCCAGAAGTCGTCAAGACGGCTTCCCCTGTCAAAGAGTCAGTCTTTTCAAGACTGACGATTCCTGCTCCTGCCCTTGCTCGAGGATCCGTCTTCGATAGGTTGAATATCACCCCTCAAAGGACAACCTCAGTCTTTAAGAGGTTAACACCGGCGGTGCCTCATTCAGACAGGGGGTAAAAATAAGCTGTCTCTATCTCCGAGCCAGTCCCAATGGCTCGTCATGCTCGACGTCGCCATTGGAAACGAGTGAGGAAGGTAGGGGGCAACTCTCCCTCAGGGCTAACTCCACCAGCTCCAGTGGTAGAAGTCAACGCTGCTGTTCCAACTGGGAACAACTTTGAACTGCTGAGGAGGGTACGAAAGAACTCTCCAACCGCTACACTGAAAAGATCCCCTCCACCTGCGGAGAGAGTTCCGGAAGCGAAGCAAGAACAGCCCCCTCAACGGCTGTCCTAAAAAATATACAAGGTTTGGCGAAGGGTTCAAGACTCCGTAATCGACCCGGATCACTCTCGTCAACAAAAGAAGACGAAGGTGCAAAAAGAAAAGGACCGTCCTATTAAGCAGCAGAGGACAACAATCGCTAGGGCGCCCACTACAACAGCCCCCTCCACTTCAACGGCCCACAAAAGAAGAAGGCCAGAGAAAACCCTGCGCCGGCGAAAAATATCAGAGGTGGTGAACCCAAACGCCCTAAGTCAGGGGGCATTGTAGTTCATACCGTCTATGTGGCGTCTGATAAAGAAGACAGTCGCATATTTACGGGTCATCGACCGCTTACGCGATCAGTGACCAAGCGCAGGAGCAGCAACAGAAGCTCCAAGAGATGATGAACGCTATGGCCACACTTACTGGGCCAAAAGAAAACCCTGAAACGTCCTCGGATGAACGCCAAGAGGAAGAAACCGACGCCGAATTCCTTCGTCGAATATTGGAGAAGAAGGACAAAGAGGCTGCTGAACAAGCAGCCAACATACAGCGTATGGGCCTCCTCTTCCAAGACATGGTAGGGATAATGATACAACAAGATCCTCCGGCCGAAGAACCCCCGATCGTCCTTGGAAACGATAGGGGAGAGACATCAAATCCTCCGCCAGCTCTGTCGACGGCTAAGGAGGATACAATCTCCAAAGCTGATTTGGACGAGTACATAGCCCAGCAAATACAAGTTCATCATGCGACTGAAGAAGCCGGCCAGGTCGTAAAAATGGGGCGGCCGTATCCGAGTTGGTACGACCAGATCAAGTACCCGCCGGGCTACACAATTCCCAAGTTCCATGTCTATAAGGGGACGGGCAATCCTCACCAGCATGTTGCCCAGTTCAGGGCTCTCTGCGGCAACACCGGCGGTGATGACAAGTTGTTGCTTCGCCAGTTTGTTGGAAGTTTATCAGATACGGCGTTCGAGTGGTACTCTGAGCTCCCGAACGACTCTATCAAAACCTTCGCGGAGATGGAGCTGTTTTTTACTCAGCGTTTTGCAAGCGCCAGTGAACGTACCCCAATGAGGGCACTGATTAACGCCAGGGTAAAGCCAGGCGAGACATGGGTCCAATATGCTATACGGTAGCGAAACTTATGGTCGAAGTGCGAGCAGCGCATTGAAGAAGCTCCCACAGTGGGTATGTTTGTGGGAATCCTTGATCCGCAAGCAACCATCTCGCAATTTATGATGTTTTTCATGCCGACTACCTTCCAGGCCTTGATTGACAAGCTAGCACAAATGGATCAGATGGGCCATAAACCCCCTCTTCCAAAGCCGGACTCCCGAAATGACAAAAGGGAAGGGAAAAGCGATCGTTGTCGCTAATGCTCAATAACAACCGAGCGACTCGAAACCAGTCGTTGGTCAAAATAATATGCGTCCGTACGTAGCCCTTGAGGAGAGGCTAGGACGTTCTTACTCCTTTCCCCGCGATAAAACGAAGAGGTTATTCGAGCTGGCGTTACGCAACCGACTCATAAATCTGCCGGATCCAAAACATCCGTTGCAACCAAGTGATGTCAATGAGCCCAACTACTGTCCTTATCATCGAGTACTGGGCCATCCGATCGAAGATTGCTACGTTTTCAAAAATTGGTTTGAAAACCAGTACCGACAGGGCAAATTCGCGTTATCGGACAAATGGAAGGTGAATCCTTCGCAGCCCCACACATCTAAGGGGACGAATACGTCGGGAGCAACATGCTCCGTCGTTGAAGAAGCTCCTTGCGAGGTTGTATTATCAGCCAAGACAAAGAGGATGCTAAACGATCTTCAGACATGTCCAGCGATTAGGTGGAAGAACCCGTTGGAACCACAGGTCATTGAAGGGATGTTGAAGCCACGTCCAACTCCAAAAACCGATGGTGGTGGCTCAAGCACTCGCAACCAGTCGTCAAAATCTTCGAAGAAGAAGAAAAAGAAATCAAAGAAGCCCGTGAAGCCTGGAGACAAGCGCACGGACTTGCAAAAACAAATTGACGCGCTGGAGGAGTACAACCAGAAGGCACGGACTCCCATTACATTCCAAGAGTTCCTCAATCACGTCTTTCAAGAGGAAGATGAGGGAGAAAGTTTATCTGATGAATCTGAAGAATATATGGCGAGCTGTCATGTGATTTCCCATTCGTTCATGGACGATGAGGAGACTCCTTGTACTGAAAAGCTGGGGGCAGATCCTGAACCAAAAATTCTGGGGCCATCAGATGAAGTAATTGACGCATTCCTTAATGAAGCTCGGTTGAAAAGTAAAGCTGATCGGCAACGCGAGACGGCTATATTTGAAAGGGCCAAGCGCCAGCGACTCGATGAAAGAGCTGAGACGCTCCCGCTGGAGCAAAATACCTCCACTGCGGATAAAAGACAATTCAAGATGAGGAAAAGGTTTGCTAAGGCCATATCAATGGGCATGAAGCTACCATCCTCCGAAGGAAAAATTACTGGTGAAATAGAAATGCACCCCTCCTATTGCTTATATCATCAGAAGGTGTCGCACCCCACTCAAGAGTGCAAAGCTTTCGATAGATGGTGGTAAGGATATGTTGCTCATCGACAACATTTTAAGCGGGAGAAACGTAAAACTCGTCGGGAACGGAAAAATATGACAGAAGGGTTTAACAGAACTACCGGTGATTGTCGCATGGTTAACACCGGCGGGTCACAAGTGCCTACATTCGGGAGCGATTCTGATGAGGAGCTGGAACTTGCCCCTCTCTTTAAAGAGTCCACTTCGGGAAAAGAAGAAGAGCCGAAGGTTTGCGAAAATATTCGGCTGCGAAATCGGACGCTGCCTGAAAAGAATCTCGGACTCTCAAACAGAAAAGATAAAGGGAAAGGAAAGGTCCCTGAAGATATCGTCTTAGATGACCAAGTTGCGGAGGAGCTAACTGCCAAAGACCCGCCGAAGAGAAATAAGGTGGATTACAACGTCTTAGCACATCTGAGGAAGCTGCCCTCATATCTCAGCATTCTTGACGCCCTTTTGTTATCAAAAGAGATGAGAGATTCGTTGATCAAGGCACTACAAGATCCGGAACAATTCCAAGCGTTCCTGGCTGAGGAAAAGATGAAGGATGAACTGGAGGAAGTGCACACGGCCGATGTCGCTTTTGGTGATGAAGACCTTCTCCTTGGGACGTGCGAACACAATCGCCCCCTCTATGTCTCAGGATACTGCCACGATATAAAGATAGGCAAAATCCTGATCGACAATGGATCCTCCGTTAACCTCCTCAATGTGCGGGTGTTAAAAGAAATCTGCATGAGCGTCCAGCACCTTGCTCGTGACAAGATCACAATCTCCGGGTTCGACTCCCAGTCATCAAGAACTCTTGGGTCTGTGATATTGACGCTACGCTTCGGGCTACTCGTCACAGACATTAAGTTCCACGTCATAGACGCCAAAACATGCTACAATGCTCTGCTCGGCCGACCGTGGTTACACGAGTACAACGTCATCCCTTCTACACAACATCAGTGTACGAAATACGCTAAGGATGGTCTCGAGTATACCGTGGCGGGAGAACTGAATCCGTTTTCCGTGAACGAAGTCCGCAAATATGAAGATGCCAAGTACTTCTTACCGGATTTTGAAGACACGGAAAGGTGTCACAAGCCGGAGAACAAAGCTAACACCACCATCCCTGTTTTCGGGAGTGACACCGAGGAAGAAGAGGAGATAGTTTATTCGGGTCCACCCCAATACAACAAACCAGGACCATCTGCTCCTATGTTGATCTTTGGTAGTGACTCGGAAGATGAGGTCCATGCTATATTCTCTGCTTGGCCTTCAATACGAATGTCCGCTAATGAAGAACAAAGTCTACAAGTCGCCATGGTGCCGCTTAAACACCGTAAAGAACTGGATGCACTTGTTATTTACAATGTAGAAGAGCTGCAAACGTTCTATATCCCTCCCAGGCGAGAAAGCGAAAAAGCAATTCTATTCTACCGCTCTGAAGAAACCAGAGTGGAGAAAGAAATCTGGCATGGCGTGGATCCTACGCTCAACAGGCTGCAGCCTATCCGTCTCCCCAGATATTATACAGAAGGCCTGAAGAAGCTGCTAAAACGCCAGGGGATATCCTTCAAGCAGACCGTTCGAAAAGCCAAGTTCTATGACAAAGTCTGGAACGTTCCCGGGACTCAACGCAAACTGCCTAATGGGAGAATGGAAACAAGAGGGCTTGGATACATCCGGTCAAAGAAACGAGAGTTACTACACGGCTGCTACGTCATGTATGACTTCGATGAAGAAGCGGATGCTCAATGGGAGGACGCTAATCCTGAACCAGTAAAAGTTCCAGATGCAAAAGTGCCCAGTCCGTCGTTCGAAGAACAAATGGACAAGCTTATAAGGAAAGCTGGTCAAAAAGTCCGAGACGACCATAACCGTGAAATGACCATCTACGAGAAAACCAAAACGCAACGCCTCCTCCAACGGGCCGTGAAAGATGAAAATGCCGCTCCTTGTCAACCTGTTATAAAGAAGGCTCGACGCAGAGGTAGTAACAAGTCAAAACGCGAAAAAGGCGCTCAAAAGAAACAAAGCGGGGCTAAGAGGCCACGCGAGCGAAAATCGAGCGGTTCCGATCTATCACTCATAAGAAAAATGGGTCGGGCGTACTCTTTTCCTCAGGACAAGACCAAGAAAATACTTGACCTCGCTCTAAAACATCAAATGCTTATACTGCCGGAGTCTAAACACCCTGAACAAGCAGGCGAGGTCTCACACCCAGACTATTGCTTTTACCACCGAGTGGTAGGGCATCCTCTCGAAGACTGCTTCACCTTCAAGAATTGGGTTGAAGATCAGTATCAGCTTGGCAAGTTCGCTTTGTCCGACAACTGGAGGGTAACACCGCCCCAAAAGCATGAACCCAAAGCCACGAGAATAGAACCAACTCCACATTGGGACTGGAAGCGGATTCGCACTTGTCACATGATAACAATATCAAAAGAAGAGCCCGAGGACATGGATGACCTTCCCTGGTGCTTCGAAAACAACAACGATGAGGTGATCTCAGAGTTTCCACCAACGCCAAAAGAGCTGGAAGATGGAATCCATACCATGGCGGATAACCTCAAGAAAATTGAATTGGGAACGGCGAATGACCCGCGACCGACATTCATTAGTGAGCTGCTGTCTGAAGAGAAGGTGGCTTTATTAAAAGACCTGCTTATGCAGCATAAAGATTGATTTGCATGGAACTATTCCGAAATGTCGGGATTAGATCCAGAAATTGCTGTGCACAAATTGGCGATATCCCCGGATGTCAAGCCGGTCAAACAGGCGCCAAGAAGAATGCGGCTCGAGCTTGAGATGAGTATCAATGCCAAGGTCAAGAAGCTGATCGACTCTGGCTTCATCCAGGAAGTTCAATATCCGGAATGGATCGCCAACATCGTCCCGGTGATGAAGAAAAATGGGACAGTGCACATATGCGTAGACTTCCGGGATCTCAATAAAGCCTGCCTGAAGGACGATTTCCCAGTGCCAGTCACCGAACTAATGATAGACAATACGTCCACTCATGAGGTTTTCTCCTTCATGGATGGCTCATCGGGGTATAACCAGATAAAGATGCATCACGAAGACCAGAAGCACACCGTCTTCAGGACCCCGTTGGGTATATTCTGTTATAAAGTGATGCCCTTCGGTTTAAAGAACGCCAGTGCCACCTACCAGAGGGCCATGACGAAGATCTTCGATGACCTCATACACGAAATCGTCGAATGCTATATCGACGATCTCGTGGTTAAAAGCAAATCGTACGAGGAACATCTCGAGCATCTGAAAACCGTATTTCAACGCCTTCGACAATACAACTTGAAGATGAACCCTCTCAAGTGTGCATTCGGAGTTTCCTCAGGCAAATTCCTGGGATTCATTATTCGGCACCGGGGGATTGAGATAGATCCGTCAAAGATCAAGGCGATCATGGAAATGCCTCCGCCAAGGACTCTCAAACAGCTGCGGTCTCTCCAAGGGAAGCTCGCGTATATACAGCGATTTATAGCCAACCTTTCAGGAAAGTGCCGTCCTTACAGCCACCTGATGAAGAAGGGAACCCCGTTCGTCTGGGACCAAAAATGCCAAAGCGCGCTAGACGAGATCAAACAATACCTGCAGAACCCGCCGGTGTTGGCTGCTCCGGTCAAGGGAAAACCCCTCATTCTTTATACAACCGCCCTCGAAGGTTCCTTAGGCGCATTATGGGCACAAGAGAACGATCAAAGGAAAGAAAGAGCACTCTATTACTTAAGTCGAGTTCTACTGGGGGCAGAAAGCAACTACTCCCCCATTGAAAAACACTGCCTGGCGTTGATCTTCGCGATAACAAAGCTTAGGCACTATGCCTTGGCGCATGAGGTCCGTATCATTTCAAAGGTGGACCCCCTCAAATATTTGATGTCAAAGGCCATATTGACGGGACGACTCGCTAAATGGGCCATGCTCTTGATGGAGTTCTCGATAACGTATCAACCTCTCAAGGCAGTGAAAGGCCAGGCCATCGCCGACTTCCTCGCTGAGCATCCAATACCCGTCGATTCTCCTTTAAATTGCGATCTTACAGACGAACATGCGTTTGATGCGATCGACGGCGGTGATACCCGATGGGAGCTTTATTTCGATGGGGCATCTTCCCTGAAGAAGCGCAGACAAAACGCCCCTATAATCAAATCAGGGGTAGGCCTCATCTTCGTGACTCCACAAGGAGGGATAATGCGCTTCGCTTTCTTCTTAACAGAGCCGAGGACGAACAATGAAGCCGAATATAAAGCTTTGATAGCAGGCCTCGAGATCCCCATCGACATGGGAATTGAAAACCTCCTCATATACGGAGACTCCCAGCTGGTCGTTAGTCAAGTAAACGGTGACTACCAAACGTGCAAACCAGAGTTGGTGAAGTACGGCGAAAAGGTGCAGCAACTGTTGACCCAAATTCCCTCCTATACTTTGGAGAACATACCGCGCGCGGAAAACAGCAAAGCGGACGCGTTGGCCAAGCTCGCTAAGGAACTGGCTGACGAGAACCTCGATAACGTTAGAATCGTGGTACAAAGCCGTCGGGTGCTTGCCCCGGCAGAAATATCTCCGGAATCACCCGAAGAAAAGGGAGCGACTGAGCAAACGACTCTGCAAATAAAAGACCGGGAAAAGGCCGAGGATTGGAGGGAAGTCTTCATAGACTACTTTAAGTCCCACCGAATGCCTGAAGAAGCGTCCACAAGACATCAGCTCATGAAACGAGCTCTGTCTTTCGCCTTCGTCAATGATACTCTATACAAGAGGTCATTTGATTCTCCGTGGCTGAGATGCTTAGGACCTGACGAAGAGAAAAGGGTCGTCCAGGAAGTTCATGACGGACTCTGTGGTTCTCATCAAGCGGGCCCAAAGATGAAGTTTAAGATCAAACGGATGGGCTACTACTGGCCCACGATGATTCAAGACTGCCTTGAGTATGCGAAGCAGTGCCACTCATGTCAAATTCACGGGGATTTCATCCATCAGCATCCAAATCCTCTACACCCGACGGTGGCTAGCTGGCCGTTCGAAATGTGGGGAACTGACATAGTCGGCCCCATCGAACCAGCATCGTCCAGGGGACATCGTTTCATCCTGGCGACGACCGACTACTTCTCCAAATGGGCAGAAGCAGTACCATTGAGGGATGTGAAGACAGAGAATATCCTCCATTTCTTCAGGCCGCACGTCATATATCGGTTTGGAACTCCGCGACGGATCATCTCCGATAACGGGCCATCCTACAGAAGCCACAAGATCAGTCGCTTCGTGCAACAGCATAATATAGATTGGAGATATTCTTCAGTTTACAATCCGCGAGCTAATGGTCTAGCTGAAGCCTTCAACAAGACCCTGACGAAAATCATGAAAAAGACGGTGTCCCGAAATAAGAGAGACTGGCACGAGAGACTGCAAGAGGCTCTTTGGGTGTATCGAACTACGTTCAAGATGACCACGAACACAACGCCGTACGCGTTGGTATTTGGGACGGAAGCAGTACTCCCCCTCGAGATAGAGTTACCCTCTCTACGAGTGGCAGTCCACTGCGAGCTGACGGACGAAAAAAATGCTCACCTTCGGCTTGAGGAGCTTGACGCCCTTGATGAAACCCGGCTCATAGCGCAACAAAATCTGGAAGCTTATAAAGCAAAGATGACGCGCTCATATGAAAGATTGACCCGGCCAAGGATATTCCGCCAAGGCGAACTCGTGCTGGTGGTCAAAAGGCCTATGATCCCCAATCGCGCCAAGCGGGGAAAATTCGAGCCAAACTATGAAGGCCCGTACATCATAGATAAAGTTTACCAGGGAGGGGCCTATCTACTCATGGACATGCACGGTGAAAGGCCTTTCAGGCCAATAAACGGTCGCTTCCTAAAGAAATACTACGCTTAATGAGCCACAGCCTAGGTCAATGATAGATGACGACTACTATGTCCGCTTGCTATCCTCCTAAGCTCAAGATTTATAAGCAGTAGCCAACCTTCTTAATGACGGACCGAAACGTCCTTAAACTACTACCGCAGCATCCTCAGGCTAACGAGATAAAAAAAGGAAGAGAAAAAAAAAGAGAAAAAAGAAAATAATAAAAAAAATGAATGATAAAAAAAACGGTATGTCCACAAGCAAAAAAGGGCACGAATGAAAACCCGAAAGGGCGCCGTGAGTAAAAACAGCAGGGCTACCGGCGAGTGCTCGTGAAAACCCGAAAGGGCGCGACATCGTAAAAAAAAAGAGAAGAAGAAAATAAATAAAAATAAAAAATAAATAAAATAAATAAAATAAAATAAAAACGGTATGTCCATAAGCAAAATGGGCACGGATGAAAACCCGAAAGGGCTCCGTGAGTAAAAACAGCAGGACTACCGGCGAGTGTTTGTGAAAACTCGAAAGGGTGCAACCTCGTTAAAAGACACTTACAAGATCCTCTCGACCTTGTAAGGAGAAACCACCCGCGTGAGATCCTTACGACTCACAAGGGAGCAACACACTTAGGGATCCTCACGATTCCTAGGGAGAAAATACACTTGCGAGATCCTCACGACTCGTAAGGAGAACTCTCTTATGGGACCCTCTCGGCTCATAAGATTTGAAAGTCTTAAGTTACAGAGACCTCAACCTGTGCTTAAGCAATCCCCACAACTTCCGATATTGCCCTACAAGTGGTTCAGTACTGACCCTTGTATACAATCCACAGGCGCGAATAAGCATTTCCCTAACCAAGTCTCATCCGTGACTGGGGATATGTTCGCATGGTCAACAACCCTTGTAAATCCTCTCGATTTATGAGGACAAAACCCTCCTGTAGGATCCTTACGACTTACAGAGGAAACGAACACTTAGGAATCCTCACGATTCCTAAGGAGAAAATACACCTAAAAGATCCTCACGACTTGTAGGGAGAAATAACTTCGTGAGACCCTTACGGCTTATGAAGTCAAAAACCTTAGTCGACAGGACCCTAACCCTGGTCGCTAAGCCACCTTTGTTCGACATCGACAGAGGCAGATGATGATTCGCTCCTGGTAATATCCCAGTTGTAGCGGTGTTGATGCCGAAATCGGTTTACAGCGGAAAGCCAGTAAGCCGCACATGCATCCAAAATAGCCGAAATGATGGGGCAACTTGCAATAAAAAGCAGCAAGTAAAAATGTATGCATGCAAAATAGCCGAAATGGTAGGGCAACTTGCAATAAAAAGCAGCAAGTAAAAACGTATACATACAAAAAGGCCGAAATGATTGGGCAACTCGCAATAAAAAGCAGCGAGTGAAAACAAAATAAACAGCCGAAATGATTGGGCACCGCGAAGAATAGCCGAAATGATTGGGCAATCGCGACCTTCGCTATATAAAAGCTGAAATGAAGAGCATCGCGGAAATAAAACAAAAAAAATGATAAAACTTTGGCCCTACAATTGAGATCACATCGATCCCTATACACAATCCAAGGGCGTAAACGAAGAGGGAACCATACTTTCCCAACAGGCTCCGCTAGAAAACGAAGCCAAATCTCGACGATTCATCCCAACTCTAAAGAAACCAATGTCTTCGGTAAATACCTCAACTCAGGGAAACAAACAATCCTTGACGAGAGCCTCCTGATTCGCGTCGACTCGCAGAGCATCCAGTGCCTCCGTGGGAAATTCTCGACTCGTTTCAACACCAAGGAAACAAATAATCCGTGGCGCTATGGAAACAAATAATCCTTAGCAAATACCTCAACTCAGGGAAACAAACAATCCTTGACGAGAGCCTCCTGATTCGCGTCGACTCGCAGAGCAACCAGTGCCTCCATGGGAAATTCTCGACTCGTTTCAACACCAAGGAAACAAATAATCCTTGGCGCTAGGGAAACAAATAATCCTTGGCAAATACCTCAACTCAGGGAAACAAACAATCCTTGACGAGAGCCTCCTGATTCGCATCGACTCGTAGAGCAACCAGTGTCTCCGTGGGAAATTCTCGACTCGTTTCAACACCAAGGAAACAAATAATCCTTGGCGCTAGGGAAACAAATAATCCTTAGCAAATACCTCAACTCAGGGAAACAAACAATCCTTGACGAGAGCCTCCTGATCCGCGTCGACTCGCAGAGCAACCAGTGTCTCCGTGGGAAATTCTCGACTCGTTTCAACACCAAGGAAACAAATAATCCTTGGCGCTAGGGAAACAAATAATCCTTAGCAAATACCTCAACTCAGGGAAACAAATAATCTTTGATGAGAGCCTCCTGATCCGCGTCGACTCACAGAGCAACCAATGCCTCCGTGGGAAATTCTCGACTCGTTTCAACACCAAGGAAACAAATAATCCTTGGCGCTAGGGAAACAAATAATCCTTAGCAAATACCTCAACTCAGGGAAACAAAAAATCCTTGACGAGAGCCTCCTGATTCGCGTCGGCTCGCAGAGAAACCAGTGTCTCCGCAGGAAAATTCCCGATTCGTCTCAACTTGCAAGATGAAGCCTCAGGCAGCAGGGACTAAAAAACTTGCTTCCTGAACAATGGGACCCTGCAAGTCGATCTAAAACGGTCTCTTGCATACTATTCACGGGTCTCACTCTCCAAAGTCGAGTTTCGACAAGAAGGGAAACAACCGCTTACGGGTCCTCTCGACTCGTAAGAGGGAAAAATTCTCTTATAGGATCCTTACGACTTACAAGAGAAAACACACTTAGGAATCCTCACGATTCCTAAGGAGAAAACCCACCTACGAGATCCCCTCGATCCGTAGGGAGAAAATATCTATGAGACCCTCATGGCTAATAGAGTTGAATTCCCGAAACTTCTGCCCTTCTCTTTCTTTCTACTTCCCTGGTTTCCTTTAGGGTAGTAGGTAGAGACTGTTGAACTAAGTCGGCATCTGACCCGTTCTTCAACGTGGTCTTCAGGTCCGAGAGCTCAAAAGAGCTGGTCTCTGTAAGGACGTTGCCCCCTACAGATGACCCGATAGCCAACCTCGCTGGAAGCAATTCGTTCGAGGTCTCATATCTTGCGATACGAGATTGCTCTTCATATAAAACTTTGTTATGGAGGAAGATAGAAGCTGAGTCCATCTTCTCGTACTGCCTCTGGTATAAACCATTAACTGAGGCTAACACGAGGCACTTGGCTTTCGCACAGTCTTCTTCCGATGTCCTACGGATATCAATATCTGTGACAGGGGAAACTGGACCTGAGACGGCAGGGGTTGGATCAGTCAAGAAGTTTCCCAGCTTGTCATGGGCAATGGACATCTGGACAGACCTTTGCCAGTCATAACAGTCAGATTCAGTCATTTTATTATCTAGATGTAACCTAGGTGCGGTCACTGGGTCGCTGCAATTAAGAGAGAGAGAAGAAAACACTTAGCATGATGCTCTTGCAAGTTTAGATTGGTTTTTAATTTATCTAAACATGATGGCTCCCACTGTCTCTCGAATCCCTCCTCAAACCATAAAGGAAGAACTAGTCAAGATCTATCTCACCGTACAATACTTGCTTAACCGTTCAGCCAGGCCAGTGTCGGTACTTCGAGGGAGGTTTTCCAACGCTTTCGCGAAGTTCCTTAATTAAGTAACCTCTTTTCCCTGTGGGCGTAGCCCCGCTAACACCTTTCTAGACACCTACTAGGTTTATAGCATTGATCGTTAAGTGAGAGATTTCCCGAGGAGTAGCATATACTCACAGTAGGATCGGGATCCAAATATCATCGCGTGATAAAACCGAAGGAATCCTACCAGAATCATCACACTCCAAATGGTATGCAGCGCTAGCAAGTTTCAGTACTTTTGAAACTCCCGATGTGGATTTTTGCCCCATGCTCTTATGACCTTGACGAAGGTCAACAAATCATAAGTCACATGTCAAGTTCTACCCGTCATTATCCAGGTTAATTTGAACCCACCCGCACATACCCTTGACGAAGGTCAACAAGGTAATACGACTGTCCTAAACCAACGCATCTATCTATGCTACATATGAACACCCAACAGCTACCAATCACTATGCCTTGACGAAGGTCAACAAACATAGCTTGAATACTATTGAATATCCATACGAAATGACGGAGGGCTACGAATGGTTTTGGCGAAACCGTGAACGTAGTGAACTTGATATAATCGATGGAACGAGATAGCTTTTAAAAGGAGTGGTTCAAGCTCCGCGTTTAAAAAGCTGGTTTTTGAAAAGAACCGAGTGGTTTTGAAAGTGTTCCAATCGACTTTTACTTGGTTTATTTTCTTGCACTAGTTCTTTTAATGCGTCCCATCATTTAATCCTACCATTGCAGAAAACAACCAAAATATGACGTACGCTTATACCATTCGCATTCGCCACGGGGCCCCGTCATCACCCGTTAGGTTACTTAACTAACGACAGAGTGGGGGCTGGGCTAGCGCGGCTGAAAAACATAAGCAACGCCTAAATAGATATCATATATAGATATATAGCAATGATAGACATTACATATCACAGATGAACACTTTGGATATACTAGGAATCCGTGATTCGTTCGAGCCTGCAACGAAAAACGGATTACACGGTCGCGATGAATAGCCAAACCCCACCCTAGACCCCTACGGGTGCGGCAAACTACCCGCCAAGTACCCGAAGCGAAGCAACCTCCCTCAACACCATGAGTAGGCCACTGATTGGTCTCGAAAGAGTGTTTTTTTTTGTAGTTTAACCGCAATCAGAACGGTGTCACGTGTAGCTAGACCGAGGTGAGTACGGGTCGTCCTCTGGGAAACGTGGAACCTTTTACTTTTACTTTAGATGTGTTGAGAAAGAGAGGAGGGATAAAGAATTTTATAGAATGGTTTCTAGATCTACGTTAAACAAGAATGTAAAATATAGATCTAGATTATTTTAAAGATGTAGTTAATATAATAAGAAGGCTTGTAGGGTTCGTTAGGATTTAGTAGTTATGGACGATTAATTAAAAGTTACCCTTTTTATCCATTAATAGATTTAGAACTAGAACGACGATGATGCGTGTAGATTAGGGTTTCTGGAGGGAAAAGGAATCCCACTCGTAACCCTTATCTCGACACGGATCACCGTTCATATCTAGCCTTTACCAAAACAATCATTAATCTAATCTCTAATCGCGGTCGGAACTAGCAAAGAATTGCTAGCGCGCCCGATTAGGATGTTAATGATTCTTTTGATAAAGTTCCTAAACTTTATAGGACTTAAAAAGGGTTTAATTATTTTCATCGTCCATTAGCCTACCCTAATCCTACGAACCCTAACAAGCGGAGAATTACTCGCGCATGTTGGGAGAAGAAGATGAAAAGAAAGAGAGGGAAAACATAATGTAAAAAAAACAATTAAATAAAATAACTACCTTTATTAATCGACTTCTTCAAACTACACTTTTAATCCATAGAAAATGATTACAACTAGTTGCTTCTCGATCTTTCCTAAGGAGGTAATCGAACAGTCGATGATCAGCCTGGATGCGTGAGCGTCGGGAGCTTCGTGATCGCGTCGGCTTGATACCTTTTCCAAGAGGCTCTCGGTGCCCTTTTATAGTGCAAAGCCAGAATTTTATTATTGAAAACTTGCTAAAATATAGCATAGATTTATCCCAAAAAATCTTTTTCTCTAATTCCATAATATTGCGGCGGATCCGCGGCAAATGGGGGCTAAGGCCGCGGATCCGCGGCCAACGGGTGAGATCTCTTGATCAAAATTCTTGTGCTTGCATCTTGTGACATGTGGCAATCCTAAGGACCTTCATAATTCAGAAATCTTCTCTCGGTTGCTTCCAGACTTGGTCTCCAAGTTTTGCTTCTTAATTTGGCAAGATTTCTTCAACAGCTTGATTTCTTTGATATATTCTGCATAACAACTTGGAAAATTCTGCACAACAACTCAAATAAGATTTTAGTAGACTTTGTTCTACTAGGATTAGGTCAATAATATTTTCATACATTTTTCTACCAAATGATAATTAAAATATATTAACACATGGAAAATAATGTTTTTACACATAAACCCTCATATGTATAATATATTATAATAAAGTCCTTTTTTAATATGAAAATGGTAGGAAAAATGTAATACAAATGTGCAGTTTTATCAACTGAACAAATACCCCCAAACTTATCTTTGATCGTCCCGAGCAAACTAGTTTATTTAAGAGGAGAAAAAGAAAAAGAGAAAACTAAGCACACTTTCGTAGGCAGACACGATTGCACTGAGCACGTGCAACAAGCCGTTAAACCTCCAGGTGTCCCTAGTAGGAGGAGTGTTGTCTCCTGAGGGTTTTCAGCGGATTACACCCACAAAATCCAATAACAAAAGAAAGATGGTGAAATTTACATATAAAGACAAGAACCATATAAGAAAGGCCTTGAAAAGAAGAGTTTCCAACTATACTAGCTTTTCAGTTGTCATGAGCCCTATCTTAATAGTCATGAAAAAATGTTAGAAATCACATCATCCCTTAATAAAACATCGTCTTTATTCTTCATTCCTACCTTTCATCTAAACATTGATCATATAACCCCACGTGTGTGTAAATAACATCCCTACACTCGGAGAATTCAATTCAAGCTATCATACTCTTGTCCATCTACCTTAGTACTTTTTAATTTGATGAATACTTAGATTTGCTCACACATTTTCATGTGACCGTTAATACTTATTGAGGTACTAACCGACCGATTACTCATGTGCTTGCTGATTTGGTGTTAATATTTTCCTCGTCTTGCACCACCTAAGGCTTAGCAGTGACTCCCAGACCAGTTGGCATTAGGGCACTAGGTGAAGAGGCACCCTCGCTATATTTTTTTATTGCTGCCTTGGCGATAACAAAACCAGTGTTCATTTTTTTCTTTTCACCATTTTTATATTTTCTTCATCATTTTTTTTTATTTCCTTCATACTTTGGCTTTTAGACAAGAGCATTTCAAGGCATCCTCTACTATCCCGAGTTTCAAGACGTGCGTAAGTGCAAATAGTAGGGTATCAACATTCAAATGTTTGGCTTCCAGAATAGAAACTATTTTTCAGACTTATTTTTATCCTCAGATTAGTGACTTCCTTCATTTTACTAACCCTTGGGACAACAGCTCATAACTACTTATTACCAGTTCGTGTAAGAAAACTTCTAATTTTCTTGGTTTTCTTAAATTATTCCTATCTTTTGGATGTAATTTTTCACTTTCTACTCTTTTATTATAAAAAAAAATTTAATGCCCGGTGTCAAAGATAATTCAGTGAATACAAACCTCCCCCCTAAACCTGTTTTCAGCAGTATCCTCACTGATGTAGCCTTTTGAGAACATGGACCTGTATACTAAGGGAGAGATACAAGGGGTAAAATAATAGTTAAATGAAAAATTCCCCCAAACTTATTCTTTGACACGCAAAGATTTTCAATCAAATCATTTTTTTTTACTCACCTCCATTCTTAAAATGTGAAAAAGTTACCAAAACATGGAGGTGAGGCGGAGGAAATTTACTTTTGATAAAGCGGCTCCTGTAAAAACAGGAGCTCCTCCGCGGGGTCAGCAGAAAAATACGGTTTTAATCTATGCCCATTTACTTTAAAAATCGAACCGTTTTTCAAATTTTCGACTTCAACCGCCCCGTGCGGGTGTACATACCGCACCACAAAAGGTCCTTTCCAACGAGATTTAAGCTTACCCGGATGAAGATGGAGACGGGAATCGTAAAGAAGGACTTGTTGCCCCGATGTGAAGGTTTTTCTAGAAAGATTTTTATCGTGGAACACTTTAGTCCTATTCTTTACTATCACCGCATTATCGTAAGCTTCATCGCGGAGTTCGCTTAGCTCATTCAATTGCAGCTTCCGATAGCTGCCTGCATTATCAAGATCAAAATTAAGCTCTTTAATAGCCCACATTGCCTTATGTTCAATCTCGACAGGGAGGTGACATGCCTTCCCAAACACAAGGCGGTATGGAGACATACCAAGATCGGTCTTATAAGCGGTGCGAAATGCCCAAAGAGCATCCGTCAATTTGGTTGACCAATCTTTACGGTTCTTAGAAACCGTCTTCTCCAATATCTGTTTGATCTGCCTATTTAAGATCTCAGCCTGCCCGCTTGTTTGGGGATGATAGGGTGTAGAAAGCTTGTGAGTGATTGAATATTTCCGCATCAAGGCCTCGAAAGACCTATTGCAGAAATGTGTCCCGTTGTCGCTAATGATAGCGCGAGTGTGTCCGAATCGCGAGAAGATGTTTTCTTTAAGGAACTTAATGACAACTTTGTTGTCATTAGTGCGACACGGTATAGCTTCCACCCACTTCGAGACATAATCAACTGCTAACAAGATATATAGATTCCCAAAGGAGTTGGGAAAAGGGCCCATAAAATCAATACCCCAAACATCAAATATTTCCACAACCAATATAGGTTGGAGCGGCATCTCGTTCCTTCATGAAATCCTACCCAAATGCTGACATCGCGGACAAGTTTTGCAATGTTCAAATGCATCTTTAAATAATGTTGGCCAATAAAAGCCACATTGCAAAACTTTCTCCGCCGTTTTTCGAGGTCCAAAGTGACCGCCGCATGCCTGATCATGACAAAATGATAACACGCTCTTGAATTCATCGTTAAGGACACACCTGCGAATGATTTGATCGGAACAATACTTGAATAGATATGGTTCATCCCAGTAAAAATATTTTACTTGGGATAAAAATCGAAGTTTGTCTTGTTTCGACCAATCGCTAGGTATAAGTCCCGTCGCAAGATAGTTCACGATATCCACGATATACTTGAAGAGCTGTTCGTCGAGAAATGAGTCATTTATCGGCACGGTCACAGTTGGCGAAGAAGTGATGCGTGAAAGATGGTCGGCTACTACGTTTTCACATCCACTCTTGTCTTTGATAACAAGATCACATTCTTGTAACAATAGGATCCAACGTATCATCCTGGCCTTTGCATCCTTCTTCGTTAAAAGATGTCGTAGGGCGGAGTGATCTGTGTAAACCACAATAGGCGAGCCAATCAAGTAAGGCCTGAACTTCTCTAATGCAAATACAACTGCCAAGAGTTCTTTCTCGGTAGTTGTGTAATTTATTTGTGCATCATTCAAGGTCCTACTTGCATAGTAAATTACATGTGGCATCTTATCAATATGCTGTCCCAAGACAGCACCAACAGCAAAATCTGATGCGTCACACATAAGCTCGAACGGGTGGTTCCAATCCGGAGATGATAGAACGGGGGCTGTCGTGAGTGATTCTTTAAGCGATTCAAAAGCAGCCTCACAATCCGAATTGAAGTGAAAAGTAGTGTCCTTGGCCAATAGAAGGGTTAAGGGTCTAGCAATTTTGCTAAAGTCCTTAATAAATCTCCTATAAAATCCTGCATGACCAAGGAAAGATCGTATATCTTTGACGCAATTGGGACGAGGGAGGTTTTGAATGACATCTATTTTAGCTCTGTCAACCTCAATGCCTTTATGTGAAATTATATGTCTAAGTACAATACCTTCTTGGACCATAAAATGGCATTTTTCCCAATTCAAAGTCAAGTTCTTATCCTTACAGCGGGTAAGAACAGCGTCAAGATTACGAAGGCAGTCCTCAAAGGAGTCCCCAAAAATGGAGAAATCGTCCATAAAAATTTCTAGAAAATTTTCCACCATATCTGAAAATATCCCTATCATGCACCGCTGAAATGTAGCGGGAGCGTTGCATAACCCAAATGGCATGCGTCTATAAGCAAAAGTTCCGAAAGGACAAGTAAAAGTGGTTTTATCTTGATCCTTTTCAGCGATGGGGACCTGGTTGTAACCAGAGCATCCGTCCAAGAAACAGTAGTATTCATGTCCCGCTAATCGTTCCAACATCTGGTCAATGAAAGGTAGAGGGAATTGATCTTTCCTCGTCGCGACATTGAGTTTCCTGTAATCGATACATACGCACCACCCAGTTTGGATGCGTGTTTGGATTAACTCATTAGCCTCATTAGTGATGACCGTGATGCCAGACTTTTTAGGGACTACATGAATTGGACTTACCCATTGGCTATCAGATATGGGGTAAATTATTCCACTATCAAGGCACTTGACGATTTCTTTCTTTACCGCCTCCTTCATAACGGGATTTAACCGTCTTTGTGGGTCTCGGGTTGGTTTGGCTTCATCCATCAGATGTATGTGATGTTCAACAATTAAGGGACTAATCCCTTTGATGTCGGCCATTGTCCAACCAAATACTTGCCGATTCGATCTCAACACTGCCAAAAGTGCATTCTCTTGCTCTATGGCTAGAGAAGCGGATATAATTACTGGCAAAGTCTCATTCTCTCCTAAATATGCATATTTAAGATGAGAAGGTAGCGGTTTGAGATCAAGAATTGGCGGAGAGACAATAGAAGGAGGGGTAACGGAATGATATTCGGACTCCTTAAGAGGTTCAAAACTTGCATAAGATATTGACTCGGAAAGTGCTGCTGACTTTTGCAACGAGTCAACGGGTTCAATCTCAAGGTCGGACTCATTGAACATATCTTCACTGTGAAGTGGTGCAAGATCAAACGATGTCTCATTAGTGTTGTCGAGAACATCAAAGCAAAGTTCCTCATCCATGCAGCTTTCGGGAGCTATCTCGTGGATGGAACAAACATCCAGCAAATGAGCAGAAGGTTCTGATGGCTGACTTCCTAGCTTGAAAATATTAAGCTCAATTGTCATTTTCCCGAAGGATAAGTTCATAGAACCGTTACGACAATTAATCACAGCGTTAGAAGTTGCTAGGAAGGGTCGACCAAGTATCACCGGGATTTGATTGCGTGGTATTGCCACAGGTTGTGTATCTAAAACAATAAAGTCCACGGGAAATATGAATTCCCCGACTTTAATTAACACATCCTCTAGTTCGCCCCGAGGTTTGGTGATAGATCGGTCTGCCATTTGGAGAGTACAATGGGCGGGTTTTAACTCTCCAATTCCTAACTGCTCGTATACTGAATAAGGAAGCAAGTTGACGCTAGCGCCTAGATCGAGTAAAGCACGATTTATATTTTTACCCCCAATAGAGATAGAGATTGTAGGACAGCCGGGGTCCTTACGTTTCTTTGGTATTTGTTGGGTAAAAGCTGTGCTAACATTACTCGTCATGAAAACCTTTTTAGGCACTTGAGTTTTTCTCTTCCTAGTGCACAAGTCTTTAAGGATTCTTGCATAAGATGGGACTTGTTGAATAGCATCTAGGAGAGGAATATTCACGCTAACTTGCTTAAACATTTCCACAATCTTTTCCATTTGCGGGTTAGGTCGGTTGGCCCTTAATCGGTTTGGAAATGGAGCTCGATCAATAAGTTTTGGGTCCAACGTTTGTGGAGAAGACTGTGGAGACGGATTCGATCCCAAAATTGGAGTGGGCATCGACTTAGATAGATTTGGCGAAATGTTCGAGCCTTGGGGAAAACGGAGAATAGGCTCGGATGAAGGTGGGAGACTAGACGAATTAGGGGAAGAAGAAGAAGAAGAGGTATCAAATGTGTCACTATCATCAAATTGCTCACCCACTTGGTTATTCAGCACTCTCCCCGATTTCAACGTAGTAATGGCATTCACATTATGACTTTGTGAATGGCCAGGATTCGGTAGGGGTTGAGATGGGAGTTTCCCTTTCTCTCTCGCACTCATTGCGGCGTTTAACTGTGCGATTTGGTTTTCTATTGATTTAATACTCTCACCATGGGAGGAGGAGTTTTTCGTTAGGGTATCAATAGAAGACCTTATCTCAGCCGAATTTTGCATGGATTGTTTCATGAACATATCCAAAGTTTGTGCAAGTGAGTTGTCAGTACCGGCCACTTGTGGTGTAGAAATGTTGGCCAGATTTTGGAAATTTTGTGACTGAAAGGGGGGCTAATTCTGTGGTTGTGGTTGCTGTGGAGGAGGTCTTTGATAATTACTTTGTTGGTTTTGATTCCAAGCAAAGTTAGGATGATTCCTCCATCCTTGATTATATGTGGAAGAATAAGGATCATTTCTAGGTCGCTGCTGAAAAGCAGCATTAGCTTGAAACGATGCATTCATAGGACATTCTTCCGTTAAGTGTGAAGGATCCGAACAGCAACCACAGACAGTCTTAGGAAGCGTGACCTGATTTAGGGAGAATGTTGAGAACTTGTTTTCAATAGTATCGAGTTTCTTCTGTATCACTGCCATTTCGGCTTTCACTGCGATAGAAACATCGAGCTGGTGAATACCTCCCTTAGTTGAAGGTGGTCTTACGCTTTCCCACTGCAACGTGTGTTCAGCAAGGTCTTCCAGATATTTCCATGCTTCACCGTCATCTTTAGACATGAAATTGCATTGACACATTGTTTCAAGCATCTGCTTTGTCGCTGGATTAATGCCCTCATATATAATCCGACATAAATCCCATCTTTGTATTCCGTGATGGGGGCATTGGACAAGAAGATCTTTGAAACGTTCAAAGCACTTCCAAAATGGTTCATTGGGAAGCTGGGTGAACTGGTTGATCTCGCTCCTAACATGTGCAGTCTTATGATTTGGGTAAAACTTCTTAAGAAATGCTATGACGAATTCATCCCAATTAGCGATAGAGTGTGCGGCAGTATTATAAAGCCATTTTTCTGCCAAGTTGCACAGTGTGAATGGGAGAAGACGTAAGCGCATAGCATCTAAGGTCAATTATGAAGTACCCATCATTGCGCATACGTTTTCGAATTTGGTAATGAAAACGTACGCGTCTTCCGACTCAAGCCCGTGAAATTTGGGCAGCAGATTGATGTAGTGGGGTTTAATTTCGAAATTATCCCCGCTAGGTGGTGGAAGAGATTGACAAGTAGGAAGAGGACCACGAATAGGATAGCATCTCTCTTGGAGAGAGATGCGCGGTGGATTCTGCTCACCTGCGGGCGGTGGCAGCGTGGTGTTATAATTAGATGGAGTGTCGTCCATCACGGTCGATGTGGTGTGTGGTGGGGGGAAAGAAGATGAAGAAGTACCGACTTCGGCGTCGATAGCAGGAACGCGGACAAGACGGGCACTAGGATCCCGTGTCCAGCCGAGCATGCACTAAGCGGGTTTAGTGCAAGTGGCAGCGTGTGTGTGATTTTAAAATTGGCTTGTTTTGAAAAAGTGGGACTCAAGACAAATCTCCTTAATATGCACAAGCAACCCTAGAACTAAGGTTACCTAGGTCCAGTCTCTAGACCGCTCCTAGACTTCCAAAGGACAAGCCGCGGGATAAATCCTCTACCGCCTCCGTACTACCCTTGTAGCCAGATAAGTGCCAGGTAAGTGGGAAGGAACCACGTCGTGGGCCTAATTAAAAACCACTAGCCTTTGTCACACTTGCCTAGGCACTACAAAAGTAATGCGGATAAACGATAGATTACCCACGACCTTCCTCTGTCCTTATTGAGCGCGACAGTCCTTAGAGTCTGGTCTAGATATTTTTTAAATTATTGTAGGGTTGATGCAGATGCTCGGTTTGTGATTTGTGGGGCTTAGGAAGGGTGATGAAATCCCCACCTAATCTTGATTTGGTCTTTGCCCCTTAGAAATCCGTATTAAATATGCAAAACAAAACCAATCACAAAACTTTTGCAAAAAGATTTTTTGAGCGGCGCAATTTTGCAAAGAATCCTGCAGAAAATAGATTTTATTGGATTTGGGGAGAGAGAGAAGGAGTTGAGAATCTTACCAGAGAGTTCTGTAGCCCTAATCCCTCTAAGCAGCCGCGTTTCCGCCGCAGGAAGCACCTTTGTGCCGCGGTTCCGCCGTGAGGTGGATAGATCGTTTGCTGAAAATTTTTCTGTGATCTCCTTTGCTCCTCTGGATCTCTAAAAATGTCTCTGTTTCCTGTTTTCCTCAATTCTGTGACTCCAGATCTCCTTGCAAAAATCCACGTACAAATCGTTAAATATGCAATTTGCAGTTTTGTTTTAATAATGATATGGCTCGTCTAAGAATTCAACACAAATAGTAAAAATAAAAAAATTACGCACGTATCCCCGGCAACGGCGCCATTTGATTGGTCTCGAAAGAGTGTTTTTTTTGGTAGTTTAACCGCAATCAGAACGGTGTCGCGTGTAGCTAGACCGAGGTGAGTACGGGTCATCCTCTGGGAAACGTGGAACCTTTTACTTTTACTTTAGATGTGTTGAGAAAGAGAGGAGGGATAAAGAATTTTATAGAATGGTTTCTAGATCTACGTTAAACAAGAATGTAAAATATAGATCTAGATTATTTTAAAGATGTAGTTAATATAATAAGAAGGCTTGTAGGGTTCGTTAGGATTTAGTAATTATGGACGATTAATTAAAAGTTACCCTTTTTATCCATTAATAGATTTAGAACTAGAACGACGATGATGCGTGTAGATTAGGGTTTCTGGAGGGAAAAGGAATCCCACTCGTAACCCTTATCTCGACACGGATCACCGTTCATATCTAGCCTTTACCAAAACAATCATTAATCTAATCTCTAATCGCGGTCGGAACTAGCAAAGAATTGCTAGCGCGCCCGATTAGGATGTTAATGATTCTTTTGATAAAGTTCCTAAACTTTATAGGGCTTAAAAAGTGTTTAATTATTTTCATCGTCCATTAGCCTACCCTAATCCTACGAACCCTAACAAGCGGAGAATTACTCGCGCATGTTGGGAGAAGAAGATGAAAAGAAAGAGAGGGAAAACATAATGTAAAAAAAACAATTAAATAAAATAACTACCTTTATTAATCGACTTCTTCAAACTACACTTTTAATCCATAGAAAATGATTACAACTAGTTGCTTCTCGATCTTTCCTAAGGAGGTAATCGAACAGTCGATGATCAGCCTGGATGCATGAGCGTCGGGAGCTTCGTGATCGCGTCGGCTTGATACCTTTTCCAAGAGGCTCTCGGTGCCCTTTTATAGTGCAAAGCCAGAATCTTATTATTGAAAACTTGCTAAAATATAGCATAGATTTATCCCAAAAATTCTTTTTCTCTAATTCCATAATATTGCGGCGGATCCGCGGCAAATGGGGGCTAAGGCCGCGGATCCGCGGCCAACGGGTGAGATCTCTTGATCAAAATTCTTGTGCTTGCATCTTGTGACATGTGGCAATCCTAGGCACCTTCATAATTCAGAAATCTTCTCTCGGTTGCTTCCAGACTTGGTCCCCAAGTTTTGCTTCTTAATTTGGCAAGATTTCTTCAACAGCTTGATTTCTTTGATATATTCTGCATAACAACTTGGAAAATTCTGCACAACAACTCAAATAAGATTTTAGTAGACTTTATTCTACTAGGATTAGGTCAATAATATTTGCATACATTTTCCTACCAAATGATAATTAAAATATATTAACACATGGAAAATAATGTTTTTACACATAAACCCTCATATGTATAATATATTATAATAAATTCCTTTTTTAATATGAAAATGGTAGGAAAAATGTAATACAAATGTGCAGTTTTATCAACTGAACAGCCACTCGGCACTTCGAGATACCCGGTAGTTTGTGCACCCTACCTTGGGTCTATCCTAGGAGCAAAAACAGTAAAAAGAAATTATACAATGACGGCTACAACCCCGACCCGGTTGTGCGGCCAAATAAATAATATTACATCAATTTAAAAAATTTACAATGAATGAAAGAAAAAGAAACTCTCATCTCACACCCATTCCCGGCTATTCATCCGCGACAATCCACCGAGTTCATATATACAAACCATCAACATTACAGATCACAGATATGTATAACCCCCGCTAATCGACGTATAGCGATTAGCGGACGTTCAATACATATATCACATCACAGATAATATTCATTAGCCAAAGAGTACGGAATATCGATCAAAATACGGATTTTTAACCACCCCAAAAGTCAATTTGCTTTCTGGAAAATCTGGGTAGAAAAAACATGTATTAAAAATCCCAAAACATCCAAACTAAAAAACTGCACAAAACCCGATCCAGTGCCGAGTCAAAACGGCGGCGGAACCGCGGCAATGAGCATGTCATTGCCGCGGAACCGCGGTCGTTTGATCGAATCACTGGATCGTTTTTCTGCAGTGTTTTCATAAAACCCTGAGACGATTTTTCATATATTTTAAAACACTTTTTGAGCAGTATAAAAATCGACAGAAACTTGAGGTTTTGTGGATGTGTTTTGCGACTTTTTTCCGATCGATGTTCTTAACACTTTGCTAACTTACTAGTTTATGTTTAGCTAGGCTCTGATACCACTGTAAGTCCACGTTGCTCACCCCGGTTCTTACGGGGAGGCGGAAACGGCGAAAAACGATGATTTTGGCGCAAGGCAACATGGACTTAAAGCACGGATCTTGGCTAAACATGAAACTAGTAAACTACAAGAGGCTATAACTACTATGCTGTAGAAAGTATACCTCACGGAACCGGTCCTTCGGGTCTTCATCCCGCTGTCCCACTCGTCCATCCAAGCTCCAAGCGTCGATCCGGACCTTGGGCACCTCCGCGGCCTTCTTGAGTCGAAGACGATCCACCCGAGAGTTGTACACTAAGCTTCGCCTCAAGCCAAGGCAACTAGGGCAAAGAGATTGCTAATCTAAATTCCTTAGGTTGTGTAGAAGAGAAAGATGGGTGTGTTTGTCTATGTGGATTCTTTTTCTCTCAACACATGAGATCAAAAGAAGAGATCAAGAGGAGGAAGAAGAAGGAGAAAGTTTGCAACCATGGAGCTTTTCTTTTCTTCTCATTTCTAGAGAGAGAATGAGAATCAACAAATGAAAAACTTAACCAAGAGAAAACACAACCATGGTTGCAATAATGCAAAACATTATCATTACTAATCCCATCAAGATAAAGTTGATGGCTACAAATGACATGACCATTATCATAACAAAATGAAAAAGAAAACCAAAGAATACTTTAGACCTTTCAAGAAGATCCTAGTCAACTTTGGTCAAACGGTCAACAAAGTCAAGATGGTCAAATGGTCAATGTAATTAGCCATAACATAATTATCAATAAAAGAATTAGTAAATAATGTCTTCGGCTCATAACGGTTTTGACCAAACGAATTGTCAAAAACCCTAATGAGTGTGCCACATTACGGTTTTGGCCGAACCATCTGCCAAAACCCTAATGGGGCACCTCCTCCTTCATCGCTCCTCAAAACTGTGCATACACACCCGCATCCGCATTCCGTAGAATACGAATGCACAGAAGACAAATCAAATCCATCTGTGCAATACTAGGATCTGGTTTAAACCAAAGCCCACTAGTATTGCCTGCCCGAACAGCATACGCACACAAGTGCACGTAAGTGATCGTAGCCCTGCCGTAAAACCATACGGCCTCTACACGTTTCGCCCAGTGCAGGGAAACTCTCTGTGTGGGACTCTAAAGACTCGATACTACGCTGGCAGTGGGTTTAACCACAGACCGCAAGCGGCACTAGCTGTGCGTAACGGTCCCCCGGTAGATATCGACAAGAAGGCCGATAAGATAAACCCATCCGAACTCCTACTGAGCCTGTATGCGACAATCTCCGTACAGTCCGGTCTGTTCGTCTGATACATCGCATGGCGGGCCTAGGGGGGCGGTGAACGTCAGTCCCCTAATAGCGGTACAAGTCGTGTCGGAGTGTAGCCCAGAACACCCTGAGATAACACTGGAAACCTACCAGTATATCTCGCTTGCCCTAGCCAGGGACTACTTGTGTAATGGCTCTCCTAGACACAGCGCGATGTCAACCCCCAATACCGGGAGAGACGAATCCTGTCTAACCGTCACTGCCTCCAAGTGCTTCGGGACTGCATCCAACTACTACCTGTTTGCACGACTCCTTTGAGCCGTAGTAGGGTAGTAATCTAAGTACAGTGGGAACACACTCGAGGCGAAGTGACAGTGTCAAGTCGGCGGACTAAGCTGTACTCATGTCACCTGGGAACTGATAACTGACGATAGGTATAATACCAACCAACAGTTCCCGACGAGTTCTGTCCAGTGTACTCGTAACCTGACGAGCACCCGCATGCTATCTCAAGTACGATGTACTGACGGCTGTGGGACAGACCGTCTCCCCCGCTGGGATGAGAAGCGCATACGCTAGTCTACTCCGGAGTATCGATGCCATGTCTCGATAGTCCTACGACTAGGGACCTGTATAAGGATGTGCTTATGGATTACCCAGCCCCCACGAGTGTGAGCGCCATCACAACGCTGGTAATCAAGCAAAGATCCTAAGGGCTCTACTAACATGTATAAGCGATATGCTAAAAGAAACACATGCACATATTAAAGTAGAGACAAACTAAGTAGCATACTACCATTTTGTGCAAGATTGTCTATACAACTGTGAATATCCCAAGCTTCCATCAAGTAATATACAAGCTAGTATGATACAGTAATGGCCTCCAGGGCATATACACTAACAGCAAGTGAACAGAAATTAGCCGTTAGTGTTGCAATCCCAACGCTTAGCGTTTAAGGAAAAAATGCATTAATTAATCAATTAAATTAAAAAATTAATTAAATTAAAATTAATTAATTACACCACACAACAGTGCAGTGGGTAGGAGACCGAAGGGGGACCCAAAAAATCTGGATGACAATACGTCAGTTAATAAGACAACCTCATCATTGAATGAGATTGTCAGTTGGTCCCCAGGAAAACATTCCCACTAATAATAATAATAATAAAATCCCTAGAGACAAGGAGAAAATA
Organism: Agapanthus africanus; assembly: GCA_030015575.1. Taxonomy (NCBI): domain Eukaryota; kingdom Viridiplantae; phylum Streptophyta; class Magnoliopsida; order Asparagales; family Amaryllidaceae; genus Agapanthus; species Agapanthus africanus. The sequence continues at coordinate 1,008,370,503 of CM057337.1, read as the reverse complement.
TCCTCTTTCAGAGCAAAGCTCTGTCACAGAGTGACACTTGTCAAACTCTGGTCTCAGGGAAATAAGATTCCTTAAAAGAGCCTAGCTCTGTGGTGATGATGAGAAAATTTATTTAAAACTCCTAAAGAAATTAGAACATTTTGAAGACTCTTAGAAGTTCTTCATTTTTAGATCAAAAAGATCTATTTTTGGATCCATGAGCAAAGCTCTGCTCATAGGTTAAAACCCATGAACAAGATCTCTGTAGATCTATAGATTCATGAGAGTAAAGCTCTGTTGGTGAAACCCCAAAGGGAATTTCTTTAGATCAAAAGATCTATGAGAGCAAAGCTCTTTTGGTTAAGATTAATGTAAATTAATTTGATTTAAATTAATTTTACCTAAAAGTTTTCTAACTTCGGAAACGAGCAAAGCTCTGAAGTCCTTAAGCAAGAGCAAGCTCTGAAAATAAAAGTTCTTGAAGATGGTAATCATCTACTAAGGGCCAGAGGTCCTATTTATAAGGCGCTTGCGCCCCTTCAGCTCACCCCTTGATCCAACGGTCAGGAGCTTGCCACCGCTGCACTCACGTGCGCGCCACGTGAGCGCAACGGTGGGGGGGCATTTGTTTCCCCTAATCAGAGCAAAGCTCTGTTGGAAATTCAAAATTCAAATTTTGAAGCAACGCTTCAAATCTCGGGCGCAACGCGCCACGTGTCAGGCGCAGATGCATCAGCACAGTGCCCAAGAAGGCGCGCCCAATCAGAGAAAAACTCTATTTAAACTAAAATTAAAGGAAGCAACGCTTCAGTTGCGCAAGCACTGCGCTGCGCGACACGTGTCAGCGCAGATGCGCTAGTGCAGTTGCGCTGCGCTTTGCGCTACGCGACACGTGTCAGCGCAGATGCGCTAGCGCAGTTGCGCTGCGCGACACGTGTCACGCTCTGGAGCATTTGCGCCAAACAGAATTAAAATTCTAAAGAAATCTTTTCTGTTCTTGTTAAAACAAGAAGATTTTCTTCTGTAAAACAGAAGCCCTTGGATCAAAAGATCCAACGGTGGGGAAAATTCCCCAAATCACTCAGAGAAAGATCTCTTTAACAAATTTAACTAATTTATGGGCACTATAAAAAGGACCCTAGACCTCAATTCAAAGGCATGAACATTTTTGAGAAATCAAGAGCTTCAAGCAAAGAAAACTCTGAAGAACTTCCAAAAAAAAGAAAGGTAAAAGACCTTTTAGATAGAAGAATTTCTTCTGATAGATCATTGATCTAAAAACAAGATCAATGATCTTTAATAAAAAACAAAATAAAAACAGTGCTTTTCACTTTTTATGAACCTCTGGTTCCTGAAATAAGAAAAAACTTGTTTTTTCTTTGATCTAAATTAGATCAAGAAATCAAATAGTGCTTTGCACTTCTTTTATGAACCATTGGTTCTTGAATCTAGAAGATTCTTAAATCATAGTGCCTTGCACTTGCAAACTGCGCTGTTGCGCTCCTGGATTGGCGCAAGCCACCAGAGCGCGCCACGTGTCAGCAGCGCAGGCGCAGCGCATTAGCGCAGCGCACTGCGCTTGCGCGACACGTGTCAACACTACAAGCGCTTGAGCTCTCTGATTGGTGCAAAGTGCCTGATAAATGCAAGGCATTTCCTAAAGGGTCAGGCCCAAATTAAAAAGACCAAGCAGGCCTAATTAAATTGATGCTCTGCATCATTTATAAATAGGCAGAGCCCAAACGAAATAATAAAAATGCTATGCATTTTAAAAGGGGCAGAGCCCAAACAAAGTAGATGCTTTGCATCATTTATAAATGGGCAGAGCCCAAAACAAATTGATGCTCTGCATTTTTTATGGGTAGAGCCTAAATAAAAATAAAAAGAAATGCAATGCAAAAGCAAATAGAATGTTGAACATTTTCAACGGACTTAGCCCAATTTTGGCCGTAAGTCCTCAAATTAAATTGACTGAGCAAGATTGCTCTCTTAAATCAATTTACCTCCGGTTCGAGGGTACATCTCCGAACTCCTCTGACACCTGTCGTTGTAATCCTTCAACGACGTCAGAGAGGTGACGGGTCCCGACAACCACACATCAACACGGACTGCGGGGTCCTTAAACTCGTGGACCGAAGCGTCCTTAAACTAATATTAGACCAAAACGTCCTTAAACTAATATTGGACCGAAACGTCTTTAAACTAATATTGGACCGAAATGTCCCTAAACTAATGATGGACCGAAACGTCCTTAAACTAATGATGGACCACCACGTCCCTAAACTGGAACATGGACCACTACGTCCATAAGCTGGAATAATAGAGCCTCCAAATGCTTTTTTACCGGATCTAAACGGTCCCGTTTAAGTTGATCTTATCCACAAATACGGCTAACGTATCCTTAAACATTCAAATGGACTATAAAACTCCAAATCGACTTTGGTTCAAGGGTACATCTCTGAACTCCTCTGACACCTATCGTTGTAATCTTTCAACGACGTCAGAGAGGTGATGAGTCCTGACGGCCATATATTAAATGGATCACCATGTTAAGTTGATCTTAGTCTCAAACAGGACTAACGTATCCTTAACGAATGTTTAAGTTGATCTTAGCTTCAATACGGCTAATGTATCCTTAAACTAAAAACACCAAACCCAAATCTAAGTAAATACGGATTTGGACTAATCCACGTCCTACGGGCGACGACATTACTCAGTCTCCGTATACAATCCACGGGCAACCACAAACAAAACAAATACACACGACACGAAGTGAAATTCTGGAGAAGGAGAAAGTGGTTACCGCGATGCGGTAGCGTAATTAACTGCAGGGGCTTGCGCCTGCAGGGAAGAGCGTCCCCACAATCAAAAACCCCTCGAGCGAGGGGGAATCTGACGAAGTCTGCTACATCGGCCGCATCCGTCTAAACCTCCGATACACGGCACCATAAATCAACTTGGCATCTTCGGAGAGGTGGACGGATAAAACCAAATAGCATCTGCCCCGAATCTCAGCGTCAGGACTTCGCAGTCTTGTGCGCCGTCGTTCGTAGGGGAACAAGGTCATTGCCTGACGTATTTCTGAGACGGGGTTATTTGCTGACGTATTTCCCCGACGGGGTCATTTGCTGACGTGTTTCCGCGACGGGGTCATTGGCTGACGTGTTTCCGTGATGGGGTCATTGGATGACGTATTTCCACGACGGCGTCATTGGATGACGTGTTTCCGAGACGGGGTCATTGGATGACGTGTTTCCGAGACAAGGTCATTTGCTAACGTATTTCCGAGACGGAGTCATTAGGTGACGTATTTCCGCGACGGGGTCATTGGATGACGTATTTTCGCGACGGGGTCATTGGCTGATGTATTTCCGCGACGGGGTCATTAGATGACGTATTTCCACGACGGGGTCATTTGCTGGCGTATTTCCAAGACGGGGTCAATGGATGACGTATTTCCGTGATGGGGTCATTGGCTGACGTGTTTCCGCGACGGGGTCATTTGCTGACGTGTTTCCGCGACGGGGTCATTGGATGACGTCTTTCCGCGACGGGGTCATTGGATGACGTATTTCGCGACGGGGTCATTGGCTGACGTGTTTCCGCGACGGGGTCATTGGCTGACGTGTTTCCGAGACGGGATCATTGGATAACGTCTTTCCGCGACGGGGTCATTGGCTGACGTGTTTCCGAGACGGGGTCATTGGCTGACGTATTTCCGCGACGGGGTCATTGGATGACGTGTTTCCGCGACGGGGTCATTGGCTGACGTGTTTCCGCGACGGGGTCATTTGCTGACGTGTTTCCACAACGGGGTCATTTGCTGACGTGTTTCCGTGACGGGGTCATTTGCTGACGTGTTTCCGCGATGGGGTCATGTGCTGACGTGTTTCCTTTTCTGCGGTGTTGGGACTGATTCTAGGTTGTCCGTGAACCATAGAGTCTTGGAATTGGGGACTTCGCCTTGGCTCCGATTGGTGATGTCGCGTCCGTGCTCTGCTGGCAGGAGGAGGAACGCCGTTGTTGGTCTTTTGGGATGTAGATGTTGCAGTTGAGATCTGACTTTCCCTTTTGACAGGATCTGGTGGGGGACATGTGGTTCCTTTTTCGTTTATGTCCATGGATTGTATACAGGGGTCAGTATGGAGTCGCCTGTAGGGCAAAAGTTTCATTCTTTCATTTTTTTTATTTCTTTCCGCGACGCTCTATCATTTCAGCTTTTTATATCGCGAAAGTCGCGATTGTCCAATCATTTCGGCTATTTTTCGCGCTGCCCAATCATTTCGGATATTTTTCTTTTTTACTCGTTGCTTTTTATTGCGAGTTGGCCAACCATTTCGGCTATTTTTTATGCATATATTTTTACTTGCTGATTTTTTTTGCAAGTTTCCCCATCATTTCGGCTATTTCATATGCATTTTTGGCTCGCTGATTTTTTATCGCGAGTGTGGAACTTAGAATCTGGTGCCAATCTCAGCATCAGCATCGCTACGACTGGAATATTGCCAGGAGTGAGTCATCATTTGCCGTGAAAGGACTTGGGATTTGATACCGATTTAGGTATCAACATCTCTATCACTGGGACATTGCCAGTAGCGAATTATCATTTGCCTCTGTCGATATCGAACAAAGGTGGCTTAGTAAACAGGGTTAGGATCCTGTTGGCTAAGGCTTTTTGACTTTACGAGCCGTAAGGGTCTCATAAAGGTATTTCTCCCTACGAGTCGTGAGGATCTCTTAAGTGCGTTTTCTCCTTAAAAATCGTGAGGATTCTTAAGTGTATGTTCTCTTATAAGTCGTAAGGATCTTACAAGAGTGTTTTCTCCTTATAAGTCGAGAGGACTTACAAAGGTTGTTCACCGTGTGAGCATATCCCTAATCAGTGGTGGGAATTTGTTGGGGAAACGTTTATTTGTGCCTGTGGATTGTATACAAGGGTCAATATTGAACCGCTTGTAGGGCAATCTGGGGATTGTGATGGCTTAAGAACAGGTTCAGACCCCTGTAGCTTAAGGCTTTTGAATCTTATGAGCCATGAGGGTCTCATAAGAGAGTTCTCCTTACGAGTCGTGAGGATCTCGTAAGTGTAATTTCTCCTTAGGAATCGTGAGGATCCCTAAGTGTGTTGCTCCCTTGTGAGTCGTAAGGATCTCACGCAGGTATTTTCTCCTTACAGGGTCGAAAGGACCTTGCAAGTCTCTTTTAACGAGATTGCGCCCTTTCGGGTTTTCACAAACTCGCCGGTAGTCCTGCTGTTTTTATTCACGGAGCCCTTTCGGGTTTTCATCCGTGTCCATCTCGCTTATGGATGTACCTTTTTTTTTGCGTCAGCCTTAGGATGCTGCGGTCCGTAGTAGTTTATAGACGTCTCGGTCAGGTGTAGTATTTCTTTAAGAAATGTCCGTTTATTGGCCTGAAGGGTCTTTCGCCATGCATATCCATGAGCAAGTAAGCCCCACCCTGGTAGACTTTGTCTATGATATACGGGCCTTCATAGTTTGGCTCGAATTTCTCCCATTTGGCACGATTGGGGATCATAGGTCTCTTGACCACTAGCACGAGTTCGCCTTGGCGGAATGTTCTCGGCCTAGTCAATCTCTCGTATGAGCGCGTCATCTTTGCTTTGTAAGCTTCCAAGTTTTGCTGCGCCATGAGCTGGGTTTCGTCAAGGGCGTCGAGCTCCCTAAGCCGAAGATGAGCATTCTCTTCGTCTGTTAGCTCGTAATGGACCGCCACTCGTAGAGAGGGTAGCTCTATCTCCAAGGGAAGTACTGCTTCAGTGCTAAATACCAATGTATACGGCGTTGCGTTTGTGGCCGTTTTGAACGTAGTTCGATACGCCCAGAGAGCTTCATGTAGTCTTTCGTGCCAGTCCCTTCTATTTCTGGACACCGTCTTCTTTATGATCTTTGTCAAGGTCTTGTTGAAGGCCTCAGCTAGACCATTAGCTCGGGGATTATAGACCGAAGAGTATCTCCAGTCTATATTATGTTTCTGCGCGAAGCGGCTGATTCTGTATCTCTGTAGGCTGGCCCGTTATCGGAGATAATTCGTCGCGGAGTGCCGAACCGATATATGACGTGCGTCTTGAAGAAATGGATGATGTTCTCCGTCTTCACTTCTCTCAGCGGTATGGCCTCAGCCCACTTAGAAAAGTAATCTTGTTGTCCCCAATATGAACTGGCGTCCTCTGGATGACGCTAGTTCGATGGGCCCGATTATATCGGTTCCCCACATTTCGAACGGCCAGCTAGCCACCGTTGGGTGTAGCGGATTTGGATGCTGGTGGATGAAGTCCCCGTGAATTTGGCACGAGTGGCACTGCTTCGCGTATTCGAGGTAGTCTTGGATCATCGTGGGCCAATAGTAGCCCATATTTTTTATCTTCAACTTCATCTTTGGCCCGGCTTGATGAGAACCGTAAAGTCCGTCGTGAGTTTCTTGGACGACTCTCCTTGCTTCTTCAGGTCCCAGGCATCTTAGCCATAGAGAATCAAATGATCTCTTATATAGAGTGTCATTGACGAAGGCGAAAGACAGGGCTCGTTTCATGAGCTGATATCTTGAGGACGCATCTTCAGGTGTTCGACGGAATTTGAAGTAGTCTATAAAGACTTCTCTCCAATCCTTAGCCTTTTCCTGGTCTTTTGTTTGTAGGGCCATTTACTTGGTCGCTGCCTTTTCTTCAAACGACTCCGGAGATATTTCTGCCGGTGCAAGAACCCGACGGCTTTGCACAACGATCCTTACGTCATCGAGGTTCCCGTCGGCCAATTCTTTAGCGAGTTTAGCTAATGCGTCCGCTTTGCTATTCCCCGCTCGCGGTATGCTTTCCAGGGCGTAGGCAGGGATTTGAGTCGATAATTTTTTTACTCTCTCCGTACTTCACCAACTCCGGTTTGCACGTCTGATAGTCGTCGTTTACTTGGCTAACGACCAGTTGGGAGTCTCCGTATATGAGGAGGTTCTCGATTCCCCTGTCTACAGCGATCTCAAGACCTACTATCAAAGCTTCATATTCGGCCTCATTGTTCGTCCTCGGCTCTGTCAAGGAAAAGGCAAAGCGCATTATCCCTCCTTGTGGAGTCACGAAGATGAGGCCTACCCCAGATTTGATTATGGGGATGGTGTGCTCTCGCTTCTTCATGGAAGATGCCCCGTCGAAGTAGAGTTCCTATCGGGTGTCACTCTCTCCTTTCTCCCTGTTGATTGTGTCAAACGTGTGCTCTTCTGGCAATTCGCAATTTATGGGTGAATCGGAAGGTATCGGATGCTCAGCGAGGAAGTCCGCGATGGCCTGGCATTTCACTGCCTTGAGCGGATGATAAGTTTTCGAGAACTCCATCAAGAGGAGGGCCCATTTAGTGAGTCGTCCTGTTAGTATGGCTCTTGACATCAAATATTTAAGAGGACCCACTTTTGATATGAGATGGACCTCATGTGCCAACGCATAGTTCCGGAGTTTCGTTATCGCGAAGATTAACGCCAGGCAGTGTTTTTCAATAGGAGAGTAATTGTTTTCTGCCCCCAGGAGAACTCGACTCAAATAGTAGAGGGTTCACTCCTTCCATTGGTCGTTTTCTTATGCCCATAATGCGCCTAGAGAACCCTCAAGGGCGGTTGTATACAGGAAGAGAGGCTTTCCCTTGACCGTAGCAGCCATTAATGGAGGATTCTGCAGGTATTGCTTAATTTCGTCTAGTGTGCTCTGGCATTTGCGATCCCAGACGAACGGAGTCCCTTTCTTCATTAGATGACTGTAGGGGCGGCATTTGCCAGAGAGGTTGACTTGGAGTTTGACACCTGTTTAGGCATCTGTATCGCTACAACTGGGATATTGTCAGGAGCGACTCATCATTTTCCCCTGTCGATTTGGACAAAGGTGGCTTAGTAGACAGGGTTAGGACTCCGTCGACTAAGACTTTTGACTTTATGAGCCATAACGGTCTCATAAAGGTATTTCTCCCTACGAGTCGTGAGGATCTCGTAGGTGTATGTTCTCCTTAGAAGTCGTGAGGACTTCTAAGTGGTGTTTTCTCTTGCAAGTCGTAAGGATCTTCCAAGCGTGTTTTCTCCTTATAAGTCGAAAGGACCTACAAGTGTTATTCACCATATGGGGACATTTCTTGCCATTTGTAGAAATTGGCAAAGAAATATTTATTCATGCCCCTGGATTGTATACAAGGGTCAATATGGACCGCCTGTAGGGCAATTTGAGAGATATGACGGCTTAAGAACAGGTCTAGATCGCTGTAACTTAAGGCTTTCGAATCCTATAAGCTGTGAGGGTCTCACAGGGGGATTCTCCTTACGAGTTGTGAGGATCTTGTAAGTGTATTTATTTTAACGAGATTGCGCCCTTCTGGGTTTTCATAAGCTCGCCGGCAGTCCTGCTGTTTTTACTCACGGCGCCCTTTCGGGTTTTCATCCGTGCCCATTTTGCTTGTGGACATACCGTTTTTTTTTGAAAGCGTGATTTAGGAAATCAATATCCAACTCGTGCTCTGTTCTTTCTCCAGGTGCGGCTTCGGGATTTGCCTTAGACGATGGATTAGCGAGTGATGCCACCTGAGCAAGAATCTCCTGCTGATTTTCACGTCGCAGTTGAACTTTTCGAGTTTGAGGTCGGTGACTAGTAGAAGCTCGAACTTCATCTTTGGAATTTACCACGTAGACTATGTGAACTACCATGCCCCCAGGCTTGGGGTGTTTGGAGTTTTGTCCTTTGGAGTTTGCTCCGGGCACTTGAGATTTATTAGGCCTTTTGTTGTGAAAAGCCGTTTTGGTTTTGGGAGGAACCGTTGTATCAGGATCCGTCTTGGGGTGACTCCCCTTCACCTGCTTCAAAACCTTATTTATAGATGAGGAAGGTTGCCTCAGGGAGCGAACTGGTTTCTGCTCTCGTGGGATCTCCATGGGCTGCGGAGACTTCTTCAATATTGCGGTAGGAGAATTTTGTCTGACCCTTCACAACAATTTGAAGCTATTCCCAGTTGGAACAACAACATTCACCACTAGGGTTGAAACAGGACCATACGGAGAACTGCCCCCAGCTCATTTTGTATGACGCTGATATCGACGTCGACCGTTTCTTACGGCTGGGATTTGATTAGCTTCAGGATTTTGACGAGCCTGCCCCCTGTTTCCTTTGAGAGCTTGAATATTCTGCCCGCTGCGTCGACCTTGGTCCTTGGCATGTGCCAGTGGTTTGAGGACTGATTCCGTCGGCAAAGCTGCTGCTTTGGGAGCCCTGCCTGTGGAAGACAGACTTCCTCCATCGGCGTTGAGGCACCGAGGGTGGGAGGTGGGAGCACTGAGGGTGGGAGGTGGGAGCACCGACCCAAAGATAAGCCCGTCGATTTCTTGAAGAGCCGGATTGCAGAGATTTGAGCCTGCAAGTGGCCCGTACTTGACTCCACCAGATATGACAGAGCCTGAGTTGCTAAGGTGGGAGCAAACGCCATTCTTCATAGAGACGAAACGTCGGCTTCAGCATCCCCTCCTCTGAGGGCAACCACAAACATATACACCGCGATTATTTGATCGCGAAAAAACACGACACACGAAATGTGGAGTGGAAAGAGGTAAAGGTCCCACTGGGCGTGCCAGAATCTGTTGTCCGCCGAAAGACGCGACCGGGACGTTGGGACATCCGGCCTGAATTTTGGGGGCAGATTCTATTTGGTGCTATCCGTCCATCTCTCCGAAGATGCCAAGTTGATTTATGGCACCATGTATCGAAGGTCTAGACGGATGCGGCCGATATACCAGACTTCGTCAGATTCCCCCTCATGATGAGGGGTTTTTGATTGTGGGGACGCTCTTCCCTGCAGACGCAAGCCCCTACAGTTAATTACGCTACCGCATCGCGGTAACCACTTTCTCCTTCTCCAGATGGTCACTTCGTGTCGTGGGTGTTTGTTTTGTTTTTGTTTGCCCCTGGATTGTATACGGAGACTAATTTATATTGTCGCCCGTAGGGCGGGGATTAGTCCAAATCCGTATTTTCTTAGATTTGGGTTTGGGTTGGGTTTAAGGATCGTTAATCTCATTTGAGACTAAGATCAACTTAAACGTTTGTTAAGGATACGTTAGTCTAATTTTAGAATAAGATCTACTTAACATGATCATTTAGATCCAACAAAAGAGCATTTGGGCTCTATTGTTTTAGTTTAGGGACTTTGCGGTCCAGAAGTTTAAGGACATCATAGTCCATGGAGTTTAAGGACATCATAGTCCATAGTTTAAAGACGTCATAGTCTGTAAAATTTAAAGACATCATAGTCTATGCGTTTAAGGACCTCACAGTCCGTGGTAGTTTAGAGACATCATAGTCTGTAAAGTTTAAGGACATCATAGTCCATGAGTTTGAGGACCCCACAGTCCGTAAAGTTTAAGGACATCATAGTCCATGAGTTTAAGGACCCGAAAGTCCGTAAAATATCTGGTTGTCGGGACCCGTCGCCTCTCTGAAGACGTTGAAGGATTACAACGAAAAATATCAGAGGAGTGAAGAGATGCACCATTGAACCAATATTGGTTGGGGGATCTGTAGTTGGATTAATTTAAGGATCGTTAGTCTCATTTGAGATTAAGATCAACTTAAATGTTTGTTAAGGATACGTTAGTCTAATTTTTAGACTAAGATCTACTTAACAGGATCATTTAAATCTAATAAAAGAGCATTTGGGCTCTATTGTTTAGTTTAGGGACATTGCGGTCCAGAAGTTTAAGGACATCATAGTCCATGGAGTTTAAGGACATCATAGTCCATGGTTTAAAGACGTCATAGTCTGTAAAGTTTAAAGACATCATAGTCTATGAGTTTAAGGACCTCACAGTCCGTGGTAGTTTAGAGACATCATAGTCTGTAAAGTTTAAGGACATCATAGTCCATGAGTTTAAGGACCCCGCAGTCCGTGGAATGTCTGGTCGTTGGGACCCGTCACCTCTCTGAAGACGTTGAAGGATTACAACGACAAATATCAGAGGAGTGAAGAGATGTACCCTTGAACCAATATCCCGATTTGGGAAATGAGATGAACATCAGTTTAGATGTCATCTGTTAGGAGAACACTAGTCATCTTTGGGACTAGGACTAGTTTGGGGAGACCTGAACATGAAGTCTCGGTTGATTGGTGACAAAAAGGGTCTTAACTTCGGAAGACTTGGCTAATTTGAGCTAAGGTTGATTTCCCTTAGTCATCCCATAGTGCTAAGCACTGAATCAGTGTTAAACGCTAGACTTTGGAGGAGCTCACGTGTGAACACGTAAGGGGCCCCGAAGCGGGCATTGTTCCTTGAGTTTATTCCCTTATATATATATATATATATATATATATATATATATATATATATATAAGTGCTGAGCACTTGGCTTACGTGTGAGCACGTGAGACGCCCGAGGTGAGAACTGTTCTCTGGATTTTATTCCTCTTTCATTTATAAGTGCTAAGCACTTGGTTCATCAAACAGTCACGTGCAGACACGTGAGGTGCCTTCAAAATGCGAGCGCTGTCTTTGGAATCTTCTCCCACTTTAATACACCACTGTTTGGGGGTCACGTGGGAACACGTGAGGTGCCCGCAAAATGGGAGCTATCTTGTGTTTATTCTCTTTTTCCTTTTCTGAGTGCTAAGCACTATGGGGTCACGTGAGATCATGTGAGGCACTCTGAAGAATGAAAATTACCTTTGTTTTATTCTCCTTTTCTTTTTCTGAGTGCTAAGCACTCTCAAGGGATCACGTGAGGTCACGTGAGGCGCCCCCAAATTGAGATGTGTTTTAGATTTACTCCCCTTTTTGAAAAGCTTGTTTGGTGGTGCGCTAAGAGTTATTGGTTATTGGGACCCTCCACCTCTCTGAAGACGTTGAAGAGTTACAACGACATGTATCAGAGGTGTGGAGAGATGTACCCTTGAACCAAATGCCAGATTGAGAAGGAATGGGATGAACATTACTTTGAATACCATCTGAGATCAATTTTGAAAGACTTGGGTATGATTGGAGCTCGGGTGTTGATTTTGGGAGACTTGGCTGATTTGGGCTAAGGTTAGCCTCTCGTAGTGTTAAACACTAGTGTATGCTCAGCACTCACGTGCTCCCACATGAGGCGCTTGAAGTGGTGTTAAACACTGAGAATTGAGGCACTCACGTGGGGTCACGTGAGGCGCTTGAAATAGTGTTAAACGCTAAAGATTTGAAATGCTCACGTGGGGTCACATGAGGCGCTCGAAGCAGTGTTAAACACTGAAGATATGAAGCGCTCAAGTGTGGTCACGTGAGATGTTTGACGTAGTGTTAAACACTGAAGATATGAAGCACTCACGTGGGGTCACGTGAGGTGCTTGAAGTATTGTTAAACACTGAAGATATAAAGCGCTCACGTGGGATCATGTGAGGTGTTTGAAGTAGTGTTAAACACTGATGATATGAAGCGCTCACGTGGGGTCACGTGAGGTGTTTGAAGAATTGTTGAATACTGAAAGTTTGAGGCGCTCACGCGAGGTCACGTGAGGCGCCTGAGATTTGGCACAGCTTCTTTGAATTTGATCCCTTTTTCTTTTCTGAGTGCTGAGCACCATTGGGTCACGTGGGATCACGTGAGGCCTCCCTAAAGTCTGAAAGCTGCCTCTGTTTTATTCTCTTTTGAAAAGTGCTAAGCACTATTAAGGGGTCACGTGATGTCACGTGAGGCGTCCCAAAAATAAGTTTTATTCCCTTTTCTCTTTTATAAGAGCTGAGCACTTCTCAGGGGTCACGTGATGTCACGTGAGGCGTCCCAAAAATAGGGTTTATTCCCTTTTCTCTTTTATAAGTGTTGAGCACTTCTAAGGGGTCACGTGATGTCACGTAAGGTGTCCCAAAAATAGGGTTTATTCCCTTTTCTCTTTTATAAGTGCTGAGCACTTCTCATGGATCACGTGGGGTCACGTGAAGCGCTCCAAAAATAGGGTTTATTCCCTTTTCTCTTTTATAAGTGTCGAGCACTTCTCAGGGGTCACATGACTAGATCTCAGTCTTTCCCCTTTTTTTTCCTCAAAGGTATTCACGTGGGGACACGTGAGTTTTTATTGTGTAACATTGAACACTAATATGCATCACCAAGTTGTTCTTTTATGGTTCTGAGGAATCAAGTTCTCCTTTGTTCTTTGCAGGAATTAATTTCTTTTTAAAGGGTTAAACCCTAGTTTTATAGGAATTAAATTCCCATATGTTTTGTAAGAGTTAAACTCTTTTAGACCCAGTTCTTTCCCTTAGGTTTTGGATCTGCATGACAGAATCTCCCCGATGAGAATTAAATTCTCAACTTGTGGGGAGATCTGTTTCTGCAGATCTTAACTAGAGGAAGAACTAAGTTCTTTTGAGAAGAGTTAAACTCTTGGTTTGAGAATTAAATTCTCTTTTTTTGTGAGAGCTTTTGGGAGGGGTTCCTCTTCTTTAGAGAATTAAATTCTCTCTCTATTTTTCTTCCCCTCCCCTCTTGTTTCCTGTCCCTTTGCTCTTATTTATAGGAGAAAGAAAAGAATAAATTTATTCAGAAAATCTCTCATTGAGAGATGTTGATTGATTTTAAAATCAACCAAAATGATCTTTTAGATCAATCGGTGAATTTTATTCACCGTTGGATTTTTAATCCAAAGGCTCTCTGTTTAACAGAGAAGATTTCTTGTTTGTTTAGCAAGATTATGAATATCTTGTTAGTTTTAACAAGATTAGAATTTTATTCTATCAAGTCTTTTTAGTTTAACAAGATTTAAAAATATATTTTCGTAATATGGATATTATTGTTAACATAGAATTTTATTCTTGTTATATGATTAGGAAAATATTTTCCTATGATAGATTTTTATTCTATCAAACGATCACCGCTAGATCTTTGATCCAAGGGTCCTCTGTTTAACAGAGAAGATCTTTCTAGTTTAAGAAAGATCAAGAAAATATTTCCCAAATAGAATTTAATTCTAGAATTTGATAGGAACATTTTAAATTAGGGTGCTCACATGCTTTGCACGTGATTGGAAAAAGCACTCACGTGTTTAACACGTGACCCCAATTATGGGTTTTAGCCTGTTTATGTTCAGAGCGCTCACGTGCTTAACACGTGAGGCATGTTTGGCCCTTGGTGATTTATGTTCAGCGCTTATATGCTTTGCATATGAGCGCTCACGTATTTTACATGTGAGGCATGTTTGGCCCTTTAAGTTTATTTTATTCAGCGCTCATACGCTTTGCATATGAGCGCTCACGTGTTTTACACGTGAGGCCTGTTTTTTTAGGATTCTCCCCTTTTTTGTAAGGGAACAAGTAGCTCTTGGCCGAAAATTTTGGCGGGAACAGTCATCAATCTATATTGGATATGGACTGACGATGATTGAATGCGACAGCTGTGAATTCAGAGATCTTGTTGTAAACGATGTAGTGATGACCAAAAGTGGTTTAGAGACAATGAATGCCACTTGGAGTGGTTGTTCTCTCTATAGAGGACATATGAGATATTGAGTTTGTGCTTGGGAATTGGATCCAAAAGGATTCGTTTCAAGAGCATCCTATGTTTGCCTTCGGAGACTCACATGAAGTATGTTTTAAAACGGTTTAACCCGCACAATCACTCCAATTTATTACTGCAGTCACTAATGGACATAATTTAGCCTTGATCTTTACTATAAGACTCTTGATGAAGAAGGACAGATTTTTTGGGTTCCATTTTGCTTAGTCTATAGTCAAATGTATGAATGGTGTGTACTTGATCACACATATAACTCTTGCCGATTAGACTTAGTATCAGGCTCTGCTTGTCGGGATGAAGTGACGAGAATTTTCAGGTATTTATGTGGGACGAACCACAATACCCAGTGGTATGAGGAATCGGGCTTGCGATTATATGGACATACAAATGCCGACTAGGCCGACAATCTGAGTATGCGAACATTCATATCTGCACGTGCTTTCTTGCATAATGGCAGGGCCATCACTTGGAGTGGCAAGAAACATGAAGTATAGCTTTTTCACCATGGGGGTGGAATATGTGGCTACCAAAAGAGCTGCTAGGCTGAGGTGATTTCTCGGGAGTTTGCATCTGATTTCGCATGCAAGAAAAATACGATTTCTTTTTATTGTGATACTTCATCAAGGAGTAAGTGGCATAAGAAGTTGGTCTAAACTATAGGGTTTTCCTTCAGGTTAGACGATCGGGAAAACGATGACGAAGGAAATAGCTGAGTAACACTATATGCATTTGGGCTTCGTCCTAGGTGATGTATTGCACATCAGATAGTTTGATAGACCTTACTCTTATGTTTGACATTATTATTATGGGTGGCGACAATATATATATGCATATTTTAAGATTGATGGTGTATAGCTTTCTTTCTTATCTGGGATAGATATTTCTATATTTTGTTTGACTATTTCAGGTATGGAGTACAAGTGTACAGGGTACATAATGTGTGCGGGGTACACGATTTGTGCGAGATACACATTTAACAAGGATGCATCAGCAGGTAGGAACTCTCACACATGAGAGATCCCCTTTTATGCTAAGAAAGCATACGAAGGTGATACTAAAGGCAAGACATCATTTGCTCGAAGTAGTGACTGTGATATTGCATACTGGCTATGGCGACAGTGGGAGCACTTAATAGAGTCGTCCTGACTGGGTCAGGATGAGGTTGCCATGTGTTGTAAGCCAAGCGACCGAATTGGTTATCCCATGGCCACTTTTATCTATTTACATATAGCCGGAGTAGAGGTCTGACTCGTCGAATGAGGTATGAACTTGTCAGGAGATTCCAGGCATATCGTAAGGCGATATGGTCGGGCAAGTCAATCACAGGCATATCGCAAGGTGATATGGCCGGGCAAGTCAATTATTGGGTGATTGGACTTGGTTCCGTATGACATAACCTTAATGGCCCAGGGAGAGAATTTTATACCGTAGCACGTTGCCATACGACATACTCTTGGATCGTGCACATAAGGAGGTTGAGGGATGGATCCCGTCTCTTTTACTGTGTAAGCCCTTATGACGACCTTCTTTACGGAAGGACGGTCGATCTATACCTTTAGTGACACTGGGCTTTCTAAGTAGGCATGTTATGAGCGTCTGCTACTTTGGCTGTTGTTTCCTGCTGCGATGACAATATACCGCTCATACAGAGCTGTGTCAGAAAAGAGGGTGAATAGCAGACCTAACTATTCAGAGCCGGAAGAAGATTGATTGGAATGTCTTCTGATTGTATCGCATGACCAACTCTTATTGACGCCATGGTGGCGAAGTTTAAGAGTGATGAATTGAGAGGTTCACCTAGGTGTTCAAGTACGTTTTTGAAAGGGATTGAAGGTGCTTGAGCAGACATGTCTGATCGGATTTGAGGTATGAGATTTCGCAAGCCTGATATATTTTGGTTTATGTTGTTTTCTTTTAGAGAGATCCTTGTGTCGGTCCTAACGGATCTAGCTGTAAGGCTATCCGCTTGCTGGTTCTCAACGGTCCACGTATATATGTATGGGTAAGAATGAGGAAAAGAAGGAGGAGATTCTCAAGGAGACAATTGATTCATGAAATCAATGGTTCAGGGAACCGGATCAATAAACAATGGACGACACACACTCGAATGTGCGAGTGGGGGTATGTTAGCCATTGGGCCCGATCCGACGCAATATCCCCCATATAAGTGGGTATCCTATATATTCATATATATAGGGGGCTAGGGTTTCATATGAGATTATATGTATACAATATAGAAAGTTTTTCTAGAGAGAAAAACAAGAGAGAGCCATCGTCTCCTTTCCTCATCCTCTTCTCTTTTGGGTTGGCTTGCGGGATGATCAAGAGAGGGATTCTCGCTTTCTATCAAAGTGTGGTTTCCCTCCGATCGTTACTTGGAGACGCTAAAGATCGGATCTTCTATGTGACATGAGTAAGGTGATCGATCTAATCAATCAGATCAGATATACCATAAACTTTTAAGGTAGATACATAGACTTTCCGCCATGCTTGGTTGCATGTTTTGTATCTACGTTACCTAAAGTGAACAGGCCACAAATTAACGCTTTCAGGGAAAATTCGTGGATGCCCTGGTGCGTGTGTTATATGCTTGTCTGTGATGTGTGCGTGGATGCGTTGTGTGTGTTGTATGCATAAGTTAAGGCATGGCTAGTGCGGAAAAAAATCCAGTTATCCTAACCTTATACCCAAACAGGGTTTTAAAAGGTGGAAAAAGTTAGTTGAGAACAAGAAATAAGAATATGGATCCTACCAAACTACCCGAAGGCTTGCCCAAAATTCTCTCGGTGTATTATACCAGGCACATTGAATAATTTCTACTAAAAAGTCCTGATGAGGAGATCAAAGGGGTGGACGAAGTCAACGCAGCTGAGAGGTCGACAAAGGGGACATGCGATCGAGCGACTAACTCGCCGGAGCTCTGGAGAGCCTCCGCCTTTGTCCGATACACCATCACGGCCCAAACGAACGTCCCCAACTTGTTGACGGCGTCCGCCGCCGTGTGAATCGGGTGCGCCGCCGGCAGAGTCGTCGACCACCGCGCAATCGAGAGGAGGAGGAGGAGGAGGAGCGAAATGGCGGGAAACAATTATAGCCGTTGGATCGAGAGCTGGGTTCTAATCGTCATGGCCACCAATGAGTGGAGGGTTGAGACTCAGATTTCATCTGAGGTAAAAAAAAGGGGAATTTTATATTTGAGGTCTAATTATTGTGTAATGATTATTCTTATTTTTTTAATAATTGTTGTGGCAAAATTGTGGTTGAGATTTCTCCGTCAATAATACAGATGGTGCAGTAATCTTTACTATTATAATTAGAACTCATGGAAACATACCAAAAAGTATATCATTTTTTCATTTAAAAAATACAAAATAAGGAGAAAAATCCATGTGAGAGTTCCATAGTAAGAACATGCCATGTCATTCTCTCATATCCATGTAATTAATTTTATACCCTTTAACAATTTTCAATACAGAATATCTTCTCTTTGGAAGATGAATAAATTTGGTCAAAAAGTCCTTGAGCCTATGACCATCAACGAGAACACAAAAAATCATGACATGCCATAAATTTTTCCGCATGACACCCGTACATAGCACATGCATGTTACTATTAAGATTACATAAAAGAGAAAGGAAAATAGACGTTGACCATATAATATAATTTTCAATCCTCTGCGTATTTTGTGCTTCATGCTTTCTTGGTTAGTTTTCATAACCAACACAGTAGTTTTTCCGATATTCGATTTCTGAAACGAGAGAAGTGTGACTGAACATATAAAAAATAACATGTAAAGAAATGTGATTCAGACTTGAAAATCTTTTCTTCTTCCAAAACACCATGATTTGATCCGAATGCCAAAGCTATTCAGAGAGATAGATATATTGCCCATATCAGTTAACAGTTACAAGAAAAAAAATACCATAACAAATACAATACGGATATTCTTTTGGATTTTTCCATTCCAATGACTAGTTAGCTTTTAGGATTTACATCACGGTACGCTTGCTTTCCGGATAAGAAAAACATGACTAAAACTTACTGTTTTCTTTTTCGAGCTCATGTTTTTGATAGCATGTTTTGAAGACTTCTATATCATTATCTTCTATTGTGGCATTATGAGAGCATGCTGGCATATTTCTTATGGAAAAAAGAGGAAGCCAAACATTTATATACACTACTACAATATGGGGTTGCCCCTACGGATAAAGGAATCCGTAGAGGCAACTTTTTATTGCCCCTACGGATTAATCCGTAGGTCCCCATGCTTGTCCCTACGGTTCTCTGCGTTTTAATTTAAAAATATTTAGTCGTAATTTGATATTTGGCCCTACGGAGCCGCAAACAAAGGACCTACGGGGAAGTCCGTAGGGGCATGTATATGGGTTAATAATAAAAAAAAGGCACAGAAAAGCCCTCACCGTTCCCAAAAATTCTTTCTCTCATTCTCCCGCTCCTCGCGATCGATCGTTCCCGCGCCTCGATCCCGAGCCTCGTCGCCGATTGCGTCCTCATCCGTCCGCCACCGCCCTCGATCGTAGGTCATAACTTCCTCGTCGACTTCCTCGTCGCCACCGCGCTTGACTCGTCGCCGATTGTGTCGTCGACTACCGGCCTCCTCCGTCGTCTCCTCCACCGCCCTACAGGTTAGTTAATCTCCAATTTTTACTTCTAATTTAATGCTTTTATTTCCCTCTTTTGATGATGTTAGGGCTAGGGTTCAGGGTTCAGGGTGAGGGTAGGGTGAGGGTTAGGGTTAGGCATCTGGTCAGTTTAGGTTAGGGTTAAGGTTAGGGTTGGGGTTGGGGTTTGGGTTCGGGTTCGGGTTGGGGTTGGGGTTGGGGTTGGGGTTAGGGTTCGGTGGGGGTTGGGGTTGGGGTTGGGGTTAGGGTTAGGGTTCGGTTGTAGTTGGGGTTGTGGTTGGGGTTGGAGTTAGGGTTAGGGTTCGGTTGGGGTTGGGGTTAGGGTTAATTAGTTGGGCTTAGGGTTAGGTTTTGGGTTAGGGTTAGGGTCAGGTTTAGGGTTAGAGGCTAGGGTTAATTAGAGTGTAGGGTTAATTTGGGTTAATTAGTGATAATTTGAAAGGGTTAGGGTGTTGATTAGGGTTAATTTGGTTAATTTGGGTAAATTTGGTTAAGTTTAGGTTGATTAGGGTTAATTAGGTTAATTTGGATAAATTGGGTTAAGTTTGGGTTAATTAGGGATAATTTGTGTTAGGGTAACGATTATGGTTAATTGTGGTTAATTAGATTAATTTGGGTTATTTAGGTTTATGGTGCACTAGTTTATTTAGTAGGATACACTAGTTCATTGCAGTAGGATACTCGATGATAACGTAAACGTACAACTTTACCGTAAACGCAAGAAAAAATTACCCTAAACTTGAAATTTCGAACCCTTAATAACGAAACGTAAACGTAAAACCTATTCATGTTAAATGTTCACGTTAAAACCAATATATGATACTCGATGATAATATGAAACTTTCATATTCTCATCGATACTCATATATGAAACTCAAAGCGCCACTTAGTCCCTGTCTATCGGTTAACATACGTTCGATGTTCGTCGTGACATAGAACTATACGAAGGTTGTTAAATATCGGACGGTATAGCTCGGTACTAACAACCGTCATATAGTCTATGTGATGAAAAGATTCAATCGTATGATAACCGATAGATTTGTCACGTGTGGACAAGTTAGGAATGTATAAAGCAAACACCTGCATTCACTTGTGTTTTCAACCGTTTCGAGATATTTCGTCGGTACTTTTCCGCTGGTTCTCCGTGTACAAAGATAGATTAGATATTCATTTCAACGTTGTTTCACAGCTTTGAAATGATTATCTATTCTATTACAGTGTATTCGGAGAAGAGCGGGGAGGTGCTGCCGAAATTTACTCGAAACGGTTGAAAGCACAAGCGAATGGGTGTCCGCTCTATACATTCTTAATGGGATAGAAGCCTTACCCCCGACAGCCGAAACACACACATACAACACGAATACATAACAAACGCATCATTAGAGAGTGATTCAAGATGTTCAAGTTAAAACCAATATATGATACTCGATGATAATATGAAACTTTCATATTCTCATCGATACTCATATATGAAACTCAAAGCGCCACTTAGTCCCCGTCTATCGGTTAACATACGTTCGATGTTCGTCGTGACATAGAACTATACGAAGGTTGTTAAATATCGGACGGTATAGCTCGGTACTAACAACCGTCGTGTAGTCTATGTGACGAGAAGATTCAATCGTATGATAACCAATAGATTTGTCCCGTGTGGACAAGTTAGGAATGTATAAAGTAAACACCTTCATTCACTTGTGTTTTCATCTGTTTCGAGATATTTCGTCGGTACTTTTCCGCTGGTTCTCCGTATACAAAGATAGATTAGATGTTCATTTCAACATTGTTTCACAGCTTTGAAATGATTATCTATTCTATTACAGTGTACTCGGAGAACAGCGGGGAGGTGCTGCCGAAATTTACTCGAAACGGTTGATAGCACAAGCGAATAGGTGTCCGCTCTATACATTCTTAATGGGATAGAAGCCTTACCCCCGACAGCCGAAACACACACATACAACAAGAATACACAACAAACGCATCATTAGAGAGTGATTCTAGATGTTCAAGTTAAAACCAATATATGATACTCGATGATAATATGAAACTTTCATATTCTCATCGATACTCATATATGAAACTCAAAGCGCCACTTAGTCCCCGTCTATCGGTTAATATACGTTCGATGTTCGTCGTGACATAGAACTATACGAAGGTTGTTAAATATCAGACGGTATAGCTCGGTACTAACAACCGTCGTGTAGTCTATGTGACGAGAAGATTCAATCGTATGATAACCGATAGATTTGTCCCGTGTGGACAAGTTAGGAATGTATAAAGCAAACACCTTCATTCACTTGTGTTTTCATCTGTTTCGAGATATTTCGTCGGTACTTTTCCGCTGGTTCTCCGTATACAAAGATAGATTAGATGTTCATTTCAACATTGTTTCACAACTTTGAAATGATTATCTATTCTATTACAGTGTACTCAGAGAACAGTGGGGAGGTGCTGCCGAAATTTACTCGAAACGGTTGAAAGCACAAGCGAATGGGTGTCCGCTCTATACATTCTTAATGGGATAGAAGCCTTACCCCCGACAGCCGAAACACACACATACAACAGGAATGCACAACAAACGCACACACAGCACATACACACTAACAACCCTACACTTAAGCGAAATCATAAATTGAAACACACATATATAGAATACAACTCATACATGAGTATCCTCAAATCTAACTTTGATTATCGATAATTTATTCTTTTCAACGACAAACGCACACACAAAGCATATACACGGATTTTCTCCTTTGTCAGTAACCATCCCGTTCTTTGATTTCTCAATATAGTCATCATAACCTACAATTTATATGTTATACAGTCTAACATGGCCCATGAGTACGTCAGAGTTAAGGACTGGATGTATGTGGATTGGCAACAACGTATGTAACCTAAGTTTGTCGCAGGAGTTGCTGCTTTTATTGAATTTACACGCGCACATAATAAGATCGTGATAGAGAAGATTCTATGCCCGTGCGATAGATGTGGGAATAAGTACTGGCAGAAGGTAGAATTGGCAGAGCTTCATATCGTAAAAAATGGTTTTACTAGACTTTATACAACTTGGCTACATCACGGGGAAGGAGAAGAACACAGTAATGCGGCAGAAGAAGAAGCAGAAGATGATAATGTGGCAGGAGAAGAAGGAAAAGACGGTAATGCGGCAGAAGGAGAAGACGGTAATTTATTTCCATCAGAAGAAATGGAGGATATGGTAGAGGCTGCCCTAGGTGAATCTATTCGTACCGAAGATGACATTCCTTCCGGTCAAGGACCGCGTGCGGATAAATATGAAAATTTCATGAATGATGCTAGAAAACCAATTTATGAGAATGCAAAGTATTCCACCCTCTCATGGTTCGTCCAACTTTTCCAGATTAAGTGCCTAAATGGATGGAGCAACAAGTCATTCACAATGCTTCTTTCATTCTTAAAAGATTCTATGCCCCCGGGAAATAACGTGCCCGACAGCTGGTACGGAGCCCAGAAGATGATGTCTGATTTTGGTCTGAAGTGTGAGAAGATTCAATCATGTCCTAAAATTTGCGTGTTGTACCGGAAAGAGAATTCAGATTTGAAAGAGTGTCCAACATGCAGAGAGGCCAGATATAAGCCGAAAGATTCTGATAAGAAGCTCGATATACCTGCCAAGATAGCACGATACTTTCCCATAACACAGAGGCTGCAGAGGCTATTCAGGTGCAAGAAAACAGCCGAGGTAATGATTTGGCATCACCGTGCTCCTCCAAGTGAAGATGAAAAAATGAGTCATCCAAGAGATTCACCGGCATAGAAGGATTTCGATAGGAGGCACGCAATATTCAGTAATGATCCTCGCAATATCAGGCTCGGACTGGCTAGTGATGGCTTCTGCCCATTCAACTATATGGCTGGAAGCCACAGCACATGGCCCATTGTAATGATAATTTATAATCTGTCGCCTTGGTTGGCTTTGGACCAATCATACTTTATGATGCCTCTTCTTATCGACGGACCAAACTCACCGGGAAACAATATCGACGTCTATCTCCGACCTCTGATCGAGGAGTTAAAATCTTTGTTCATTGATGGTGTAGAGACTTAAGATGCAAACACAAATACAACCTTCATACTACGTGCGACTTTAATGTGGACAATTAATGACTTTCCAGCGTATGGAATGCTATCAGGTTGGTCCGTACATGGTCACAAAGTATGTCCTCATTACCATCAACATACAACATCAAAATTCTTGAATTTTAGCAGGAAAGTTTGTTATTGCGGCCATCGACGTTTCCTGCCTCTAGACCACCCCTACATGTTAGACGTTGTTCACTTTGATGGTCATCAGGAGCTTCTTGGACCTCCAGCCCCATTGTCCGGAGAGGACGTCACTGCTCAGTGGGATGGTTACAATAATGAGACCTTCGGGATGGATCCGACAAAACATGTCAAACCACCATTCTGGAACAAGTTAAGCATTTTCTTCGAGCTTCCGTACTCGTCAACAAATTTAGTGCGTCATTGCCTGGACGTCATTCATATAGAGAAGGGAGTATCCGAGCACATACTCAACTTGCTTCTTTGTAAAGACGGGAAATCGAAAGACAACCTCAATGCTCGGATGGATCTATAGGACTGGGAAATTAGAAGTGAATTGCATCCTAAAATGGTAGCGGGTAAACCAGGAAAGTTTGTACTTCCCAATGCCTCTTATCATATGTCACAACCGGAGAAGAAAAGATTCCTGCAGGTGTGTTTCCTGATTTAAAATCAGGAGAGCCTACGGAAAAGGCTTCAGAAAAGGGTCACGTGCTTACACGTGACCAGCAGTCACGTGTTGGCACGTGACACCTAAAAGCATCAGCAAGGAAAATTCAGCTTCCTGATTACATCGAAAAAAAGGGCTTCAGAAAGGGTCACGTGCTCCCACGTGACCTGGATCACGTGTTGGCACGTGACAATCAAAAGCGGCTTCAAAGGCAAACCGGTTCCCTGAATCAAATCAAGAAAAAGGCTTCAAAGGAGGTCACGTGCTCCCACGTGACCAGGGTCACGTGTTGGCACGTGATAATCAAAAGCAGCAGATTTGTTCTCCGGCTAAACCAAGAAAAAGAGTCCAGACAAGGGTCACGTGCTCACACGTGACCAGGGGTCACGTGATGGCACGTGACGGTTAAGCAACAAACAGAAAGCAGAGCGCAGAAAGAAAGAAGAAGGCTCGTTCCAAGAGGGTCACGTGCCCACACGTGACCAAGGGTCACGTGGCCACACATGACCGACTTCAAAGCCAATTTGTTAACAGAATTAAATTCTGAGAAAAGAACTCTCAAATCTTTCCAAAAGCAACCGATTAAATTAAAGATTTAGAGCTGATTAAATATCATCTATCTATGGGAAAATCTCGAATTTGGAAAGATCTCCCCTTCAAATCTAACAGAAATAACAAAGGAGAATCCCTGGATTTAAAATCCAATGGTGAATAAAATTCACCTAATAATCCAAAGGTCCAAAACGAATGATGGATGCAAATCAAATCTCTCAATGAAGATTCGTCAAAAAACTAATTAACTCGGCTGCTTCTCCTATAAATAGGAGCCAAGAGACACAAAAAAAAGATATGTATGTGCAGACGGAAGAAAAGGGAGAGAAAGCCTTGATACTTTGAGGAATTTGGATCTTCTGCAAAAGAAAACCCTAGGTAAGAAAGGGAAGGCTCCTTGAAAGAAAAGAGAATTTAATTCTCAACAGAGTTCAACTCTGATGTAAAACAGAAGAACATATTTCTTCTCTCTTTGATAGAGGATCTGTAAAGCGCACATCTCCCCTTGAAGTTGAGAATTTAATTCTCAATGGGTTGAGATCCTGCCATGCAGATCCAAAGCATAGAGAGGGAATGGAAGCACGAGAATTTAATTCTCACAGAACTATAGGAATTTAATTCCTTTAAAATAAAATTAGGGTTTGACCCTGTGTCATGGGAATTTAATTCCTTCAGAATAAAAAGAAACAGGGTTTAACCCTAATTAAGAACTTAGTTCTGTTGAAACAACGGGAATTTAATTCCCTTAATCATAATTCTTTAACAGAGAGTGGGAGTTTAATTCCTTAAAGCTTTTATTAGGGTTTAACCCTATTCAGTTCTTCACATATATGAGGAATTTAATTCCTACAGAAAATTCAGAGTTCAACTCTATCCCAGAATATAAATTTTCAAAAGGAAGTAGGAATTTAATTCCTCTATTGTCAGGGTTCAACCCTACGAGGAATTTAATTCCTGAAAGGGATTAACAGATCTTCTAAACAACTACAGAAAAAAAGGGTCACGTGTCACCACGTGACCCCCCCAAAAGATCTACAGAAAGCCCCTTTGAAGC
The DNA here is from genome assembly GCA_030015575.1 of Agapanthus africanus. Classification (NCBI taxonomy): domain Eukaryota; kingdom Viridiplantae; phylum Streptophyta; class Magnoliopsida; order Asparagales; family Amaryllidaceae; genus Agapanthus; species Agapanthus africanus. Next base: position 1,008,345,013 of record CM057337.1, on the reverse strand, counting down.
AGTGCCTCATGTGACCCACGTAACCCTTGACAGAAGCTTTAACACACAAGCGCTTGAATGCCCGTCACGTGATGACACGTGATGCTCCAAAAAAAATGCGATCTCCTCAGAAGAACAAATGAAGGGAGGGCGCTCTCACGTGTTGCCACGTGATCCCTCTTGCCTTAGTGTTTAACACTAAATTGGAACTCCCAAATCCAGTGTTAAAACACTGTTGGGCCTTAGTGTTCAACACTAATCAGAGAACTTTATTTGCAGTGTTCAACACTGATTACCTTAGTGTTTAACGCTAATTTGAGATCTCCGTTGCCAGTGTTTAACACTGATCTGTTTTGGTGTTTAATACTAATTTGAAAGCCTTGTTGCTGGTGTTTAACACCAATTATCTTTTAGTGTTAAACACTAACTTGTCAATCTCATTCCCAGTGTTCAACGCTGATTGGTCCGTAGTGTTTAACACTAGGCATTGGCCCAATTGGCTAAATGGCCAGAGACAAAGTCTCTCCTTCAATGGACCAACAGGAAGCCAATATTCCAGACATGATTGGACTTAGCCCAAGTTGGCCATAAGTCCTCAATTCGTAATTAACTGGGCTAATGGGCTCATAACATAATTAATTGGTCTTGATCCCAAATTGGGCCAAGGACTATTTAATCCACTCCGGTTCCAGGGTACATCTCTTCACTCCTTTGATACTTGGCATTGTAATCCCTCAATGTCTTCAAAGAGGTGACGGGTCCCGATGACCACATATTGATATGGACTGTGGGGTCCTTAAACCCATGGACTACGACGTCCTTAACCTTGACCGAGATGTCTTAAAACTAACAATGGACTGTGGGGTCCTTAAACCCATGGACTACGACGTCCTTAACCTTGACCAAGATGTCTTAAAACTAACAATGGACTGTGGGGTCCTTAAACCCATGGACTACGACGTCCTTAACCTTGACCGAGATGTCTTAAAACTAACAATGGACTGTGGGGTCCTTAAACCCACGGACTACGACGTCCTTAACCTTGACCGAGATGTCTTAAAACTAACGATGGACCGCAATGTCCTTAAACTACCCATGGACCGCAATGTCCTTAAACTACCCATGGACCGCAATGTCCCTAAACTGGAACAATAGAGCCACGCATGCTCTCTTGCCAGATCTAAACGATCCCGTTTAAGTTGATCTTAGCCTTAAATATGGCTAACGTATCCTTAAACCTTCAAACAGACTGGGCTATGAATCTCCCCCAATTAACTCTGGTTCGAGGGAACATCTCTGAACTCCTCTGACATCTGTCGTTGTAATCCTTCAACGTCGTCAGAGAGGTGACGGGTCCCGACGGCCATACATACGATGGACCACTATGTCCCTAAACTGGAACAATGGAGCCCAAATGCTATTTTGTCGGATCTAAACGATCCCGTTACGTTGATCTTAGTCTCAAGTTAGACTAACGTATCCTTAACAAACGTTTGAGTTGATCTTAGCCTCAAATATGGCTAACGTATCCTCAAACCAAACCCCCAAACCCAAATCTAAGATAACACGGATTGGGACTAGTCCACGCCCTACGGGCGACGACATAACTCGGTCTCCGTAAACAATCCACGGGCAACAAAACATAAAATAAACACACACGACACGAAGTGACCATATGGAGAAGGAGAAAGTTGTTACCGCGATGCGGTAGCGTAATTAACTGCAGGGGCTTGCGCCTGCAGGGGAAAGCGTCCCCACAATCAAAAACCCCTCAAACGAGGGGGAATCTGACGAAGTCTGCTACATCGGCCGCATCCGTTTAAACCTTCGATACATGGCGCCATAAATCAACTTGGCATCTTCGGAGAGGTGGACGGATAGCACCAATTAGCATCTGCCCCGAATCTCAGGCGAGACAGTCCATGTCTTGGCCGCCATTCGGAGGGGAACAGATTCTGGCACGCCCGGTGGGACCTTTTCCTCTTTCCACTCCACACTTCGTGTGTCGTGATTCGCGAACCAATCACGGTTCGCTAATGGTTGCCCTTGGGTTTCAAGATACTAAGAATTGGCGTCTTGCTTATTGCAGAAAGCAAAGGATCGATGGCTTCTACTTCTGCGAAATCCTCCAACCGCTCAGACTGCAATTGCGACCAACGCTTTGCCTCGCCAGGAGGTATAGCCTACGGACCCCAAGCTGCTTCGTTATTCACAATGCCGGTGGACCAGGTGACTCAGGCCACTACCGGATTGTTCTTTGGGACTATACTCCCACCAACAAGCTTCGCGGCGCCGGTGCTGACAAAGGAAGCTCTTAAGAAGTCGGTCTTTGATCGTCTTACCCCTGCCGCGGCTCCTCTCAACGAGTCGCCCAACGTCAACGCCTCGGTCTTCTCTAGATTGGGCCAGAAATCCTGCGAACTCATCATGGGGCCTACAATCTCAGAGGAGGCTGCTTCTAAGAAAGTGGCCGCTCCTGCCCCCGAAATCGCCAAGGCGGCTTCTCCGGCCAAAAAGTCGGTCTTTACAAGATTGACGGCTTCATCTCCCGCTCCTGCTGCCCAAAGGACATCGGTCTTTGACAGGCTAACACCAACAGCGACCCCCCACCCACACAGGGGGCAAGACGAAACCATTCTTACCGCTGACCCAACGCCGTCCGCTCGACACGCTCGACGTCGCCATTGGCGCCGAGTAAGGAAGGCTGGGGGCAACTCCCCCTCCGGGTTGACTCCATCAGCCCCGATGGCAGAAGTTAATGCTGCTGTTCCAACTGGGAACAGCTTCGAAACGCTAAATAAGGTGCGAAGGAATTCTCCTACTGCAGTGCTAAAGAGGTCTCCTCCCCCATTAAAAAAGGTTGTGGAAATAAAATCAGAACAGCCCCGATCCCCTCAACGGCTGTCTTCCAAAATCTATAAGGTTTGGCGGCAGGCCCGAGACTCGATCATCGATCCAAACTTCTCCCGCCAGCACAAGAAGCTGAAAATCCAACCGGAAGCTGGTCACCAGGCTAAACCCCAAAAGGCTGTCTGGACGCCCACCTCAACGGCCCCCTCAACCTCCATGGCTCATAAAAGGAGGAGGCCAGAGAAGATCCCCCAGCCTGCAACGACGGCTAAAAGCACTGAGCCCAGACGCCCTAAGTCTGGGGGCACGGTGGTGCACACTGTTTATATGGCTTCTGGAAAGGAGGAAAGCCTCACTTCTACGGGCCACCGACCGCTAACCCGATCCGTGACGAAAGCCCAGGAGCAACAACAAAAGCTTCAGGAAATGATGAATGCTATGGCCGCACTTACCGGGCCAAAAGAAAACCCAGAAACGTCCCCAGACGCACGCCAGGAGGAAGAAACCGACGCTGAATTCCTTCGCCAGATACTGGAGAAGAAAGACAAAGAGGCTGCCGAACAAGCAGCCAACATACAACGTATGGGCCTTCTCTTCCAAGATATGATAGGAATGATGATCCAACAGGACTTACCCGCCGAGGATCCCCCAATCGTTCTTGAAGACGACCGAGGAGAAACGTCAAATCCACCACCAGCCCTCTCAACGGCCAAGGAGGAGGCAATCTCTAAGGCTGACTTGGTTGACTACATAGCCCAGCAAATCCGGGTTCATCATGCGACTGAGGCAGCTGGTCAAATCGTAAAAACGGGGCGGCCATATCCAAGCTGGTATGACCAAATCAAATACCCGCCAGGCTATACGATACCAAAATTCCACGTGTATAAGGGGACCGGCAATCCCCATCAATATGTTGCCCAGTTCCGGGCCCTCTGCGGTAACACCGGCGGTGATGATAAACTGTTGCTTCGCCAGTTCGTGGGCAGCTTATCAGAAACAGCGTTCGAATGGTATTCGGAACTCCCGAACGATTCTATCAAGACGTTCGCTGAAATGGAGTTGTTATTCACTCAGCGATTCGCAAGTGCCAACGAACGCACTCCAATAACAGCATTGATTAACGCCAGGGTAAAACCAGGCGAAACCTGGGTCCAGTATGCTATACGCTGGCGGAATTTGTGGTCGAGATGCGAACAACGCATTGAGGAGGCACCCGCAGTGGGCATGTTCGTGGGAACCCTAGACCCTCACGCAACTATCTCCCAGTTTATGATGTTCTTTAAGCCAACCACATTCCAGGCTTTAATCGACAAGTTGGCTCAGATGGACCAGATGGGTCATAGACCACCTCCCCCGAAGTCGGAACCTCGGAATGACAAGGGTAAAGGAAGGGCAACCTTTGTCACGAATGCCCAACAGCAACCTAACGCCCCGAAACCGGCAGATCAACTGGAAGAAAGACGCCGGTATTATAATGAGAAGATGAAACGTCCATACTCGTTCCCACGAGACAAGACGAAACGGTTATTCGATCTGGCAGTACGCAACAGACTTATAAACCTACCAAATCCAAGGCGACCGACGCAACCCACCGAGGTGAATAACCCTAACTATTGCCCTTACCATCAAACGGTAAGTCATCCGATTGAAGATTGCTTCGTCTTCAAAGGATGGATTGAAGATCAATACCTCCAGGGGAAGTTTATACTATCCGAAAAGTGGAAGGTAAACCCACCACAGCCGCATACTCCTAAGAAAGCAGATACACCGGGGGCAACCTGTTCCTTTATTGAAGAAGCTCCATGGGAGGTCGTGCTATCAACTAAAACCAAAAGAATGCTGAGAGACCTTCATGCGTGCCCTGCGATCGAATGGAAGGACCCTCTTGAACCTCAGATTATCGAAGAAATGTTGAAGCCTCGCCCAACTACGAAGACTCGCGATAAGGGCCCAAATACTCACGCCCAACCGTCAAAATCTTCGAAGAAAAAGAAGAAATCCAAAAAGCCCGTGAAGCTTGGAAATGAGCACACGAACTTGCAGAAGCAAATCGACGCGCTGGAAGAATACAATCAAAAGGCGTGAACTCCTGTCACACTGCAAGAGTTCCTCAACCACATCTTTCAAGAGAAAGATGATGGAGAGAGCTCGTCGGATGAATCCGAAGGATATGTGGCGAGTTGTAATGTAATCTCCCACTCGTTTGCCGATGATGGGAAAACTCCTGGCACTAAGAAGCTGGAGGCAGAGCCTGAACCAGAGCGTGCGTGGCCGACAAATGAAATGATCAATGCCTTTCTAGACGAGATTCGTCTAAAGAGTAAAGCGGATCAGGAGCGTGAGATGGCAGCGTCAGAAGGAACCAAATGCAGGCGACTGAACGGAAGAGTTGAACTACCCCTGCTGGAGCGAAAGGCATCCGAAGTAGACAAGAGGATATTCAAGACGAGGAAAAGGTTTGCCAAAGCCATGTCAATGGGGATGAAGCTACCACCCTCGGAAGGAAACACACACGATGGGGTGGAGAGGCACCCTGATTATTGCGCATATCATCGGAAAATCTCACACCCCACGGAGGAGTGCGACGCCTTTAAGATATGGTGGCAAGGATATGTTGCTCGTCGGCAACATGTTAAGCGCATGAAACGCAAGATCCGTCGGGAGCGAAGAAGTACTGTCGATGGGCACAACAGAACTACGGGCAACTGTTATATGGCTCACGCCGGGGGGTCACAAGTTCTCACCTTTGGGAGCGACTCTGATGAAGAAATGGCTCTGGGCCCTCTCTTTAAAGAATCCGTTTTTGGGAAAGAGGAGAAATCGGAGGCCTGCGAGAACATTCAGCTGCGCAATCGCACACTCCCAGAAAAGAATCTCGGGCCCGTGAGTAGAAAAGATAAGGGAAAGGAAAAGGTCACTGAAGATATCACTTTAGATGACCAAGTCATGAGAGAGCTAGCTGCCAAAGACCCTCCTAGGAAGGGTAAGGTGGACTATAACATCCTCGCGCACCTAAGGAAGCTACCTTCTCAGCTTAGCATTCTCGATGCCCTTCTATTATCAAAAGAAGCGCGAGACTCACTAATTAAGGCATTACAAGAACCTGAGCAATTCCAAGCCTTCCTCGCCACTGAAAGGATGAAGGATGAACTGGAGGAAGTGCATACGGCCGACATCACTTTCGGTGACGAAGACCTCCTTCTCAGGACGTGCGACCACAACCGTCCCCTATATGTCTCTGGATACTGCCATGATATCAAGATAGGCAAGATCCTGGTGGATAATGGATCCTCCGTCAATCTCCTTAATGTTCGGGTATTGAAGGAAATCCGCATGAGTGTGCAACACCTCGCTCGTGACAAAATTACTATCTCCGGTTTCGATTCACAATCGTCACGGACTCTCGGATCTGTGATACTAACATTACGCTTTGGACTTCTCGTCACAGACATCAAATTCCATGTCATTGACGCCAAGACCTGCTACAACGCCTTGCTCGGCCGTCCTTGGCTACACGAGTACAACATCATCCCTTCTACGCAACATCGGTGTATGAAGTACTTCAAGGATGGTTTCGAGTATACCGTAACAGGTGAGTTGAACCCATTTTCCGTGAACGAAGTCCGCAAATACGAAGATGCGAAGTACTTTTTGCCAGATTTCGAGGATACAGAAAGGCGTCGCAACCCGGAAAACAAAACCGCCGCCACCATCCCTGTTTTCGGGAGCGATACCGAAGAAGAGGAAGAGATAGTTTATGCAGGGCCATCTCAACGCAACAACCTGGGGACGCCCGCCCCCATGTTGGTCTTCGGAAGTGATTCAGAAGATGAAGTTAATGCCGTGTTCTCCAATCGGCTGTCAATACAAGCACCCCCTGGAGATGACTATAGTTTGCAAATCACCATGGTACCGTGAGAACATTACAAGGATCTCGACACACTTCAAGCTCACAATGTGCAGGACCTGCGAACATTTTACGTCCCTCCCAGGAAAAGGGGTGAGAAGGTGATCTTATTCTACCAATCTTCAGAGTCGAAAATAGAGAAAGAGATCTGGCATGGCGCAGATGCTACACTCGACAGGCTCCAACCCATCCGTCTGCCCAGATACTATACAAATGGATTAAAGAAGCTATTGAAGCACCAAGGAGTACCCTTAAAACAGACTGTCCGGCAGGCTCGGTTCTACAACAAGATTTGGGATGTCCCTGGGACTCAACGCAAATTGCCCAACGGGAAAATGGAAACACTCGGGCTTGGATACGCGAGAACCGGAAAACGGGAACGGGCTCACAGCAGCTACGCTATATATACCTTTGATGAAGAAGAGGACGCCCTGTCAGGAGATGCCAACCCCTCATCAAAATTAGACCCCGCGATTGAAGCGCCGAGTCCGTCGTTTGAAGAACGAATGGACAAGCCTATCAGGAAAGTGGGTCAGAAAGCTCGGGAAGACCACAACCGTGAAATAGCCATCTACGAGAAGGCCAGGACGCAACGTCTATTTCAACAGGCTGCAAAAGACAAAGATGTTCGTCTTTGTCAACCCGTTGTACGAAAGGCCCGATGCGGAGACGGAAATAAATCAAGAAGCGGAAAGAGGAGCCGACAACAACGACGCAGGATTAGAGGGTTACGTGATCGGGTATTGCACGGCTCGGATTTGTCCCTCATGAAGAAGATGAGTCGGGCGTACTCCTTCCCCCGAGACAAGACGGAGAGGTTACTCAAGCTAGCTTTAAAACATCAAATGATCGCGCTTCCAGAGTCTAGACATCCTGAGCAAGCTAACAAGGCTTCTCGTCTGAGCTATTGCTCTTATCACTGAGCCATAGGACATCCTACCGAAGACTGCTTCACCTTCAAGAACTGGGTCGAGGACCAGTACCAACATGGAAGATTCGCTTTATCCAACGGATGGAGGGTAACGCCGCCACAAAAGCACGAACCCAAGGCCGCAAGAGCAGAACCGGATCCACCTCAGTCCTGGGAGCGGATTCGCACCTGTTATACGATTACGTTATTAAAAAAAGAGCCCGAGAACATGGATGACCTTCCCTGGTGCTTTGAGAACAGCGATGATGAGGTGGTCTCAGAATTTCCGCCAGCTCCAAAAGAACTGGAAGACGGCATACATACTGCTGCTGATAACCTCAAGAAGATTGAGTTGGGATCGGCAGATGACCCGCGACCGACATTTGTCAGCGAGCTGCTATCTGAAGAAAGGGTGGCTGAGTTAAAGAACGTGCTTCTACGGCATAAAGACTGCTTCGCGTGGAACTACTCCGAGATGCCAGGATTAGATCCGGAGATTGCTGTGCATAAATTAGCAATATCCCCAGATATCAAGCCAGTCAAGCAGGCGCCAAGAAGGATGCGACTCGAGCTTGAGATAAGCATCAACGCCGAAGTCAAGAAGCTGATCGATTCTGGATTTATCCAAGAAGTCCAATATCCCGATTGGATCGCCAATATCGTCCCGGTAATGAAGAAGAATAGGACGGTACGCATATGCGTGGATTTCAGGGATCTCAATAAAGCCTGTCCAAAGGACGATTTCCCAATACCAGTAACCGAGCTAATGATAGATAACACGTCCACTCACGAGGTTTTCTCCTTTATGGACGGTTCTTCAGGATACAATCAGATAAAGATGCATCCCGAAGACCAGAAGCACACCGCTTTCCGGACCCCTTTGGGTATATTCTGCTACAGGGTTATGCCCTTTGGTCTAAAGAACGCTGGCGCTACCTATCAAAGGGCCATGACAAAGATCTTCGACGACCTCATACATGACATCGTCGAGTGCTATATCGATGACCTCGTAGTAAAGAGCATGTCATACGAAGAGCATTTAAACCATCTGGAAACTGTATTTCAACGCCTTCGGCAATATAATTTGAAAATGAATCCCCTCAAATGCGCGTTTGGAGTCTCCTCGGGCAAATTCCTGGGATTCATCGTTCGACACCGAGGTATTGAAATAGATCCGTCAAAGATTAAAGCGATCATGGAAATGCCTCCGCCAAGAACTCTCAAACAGTTGCGGTCTCTCCAAGGGAAGCTCGCATACATCCGGCGATTTATCGCCAATCTTTCAGGCAAATGACGTCCTTATAGCCACCTGATGATAAAGGGAACCCCATTCGTTTGGGATCACAAATGTCAAGGTGCACTAGACGAGATCAAGCAGTACCTGCAGAACCCTCCGGTGTTGGCTGCGCCGGTCAAGGGAAAACCCCTCATTCTTTATACGACCGCCCTCGAAGGTTCCTTGGGCGCATTATGGGCACAAGAGAACGATCAGGGGAAAGAGAGGGCACTCTACTACTTAAGTCGAGTTCTACTGGGGGCAGAAAGCAACTACTCTCCCATTGAAAAACATTGCTTGGCGTTAATCTTCGCGATAACAAAGCTCAGGCACTATGCGTTGGCGCATGAAGTCCGTCTCATTTCAAAGGTGGATCCCCTTAAATACTTGATGTCAAAAGCCATATTGACGGGACGACTCGCTAAATGGGCCCTGCTCTTGATGGAGTTCTCGATAACGTATCAACATCTCAAGGCAGTGAAAGGCCAGGCCATTGCCGATTTCCTCGCTGAGCACCCGATACCGGCCGATTCTCCTCTGAACTGTGATTTGCCGGACGAGCATGCATTTGATGCGATTAGCGGCGGTAGCACCCGATGGGAACTCTATTTCGATGGAGCGTCCTCCGTAAAGAAACAGAAACAAGGTATCCCAATGATCAAATCGGGGATAGGCCTCGTCTTTGCAACTCCACAAGGAGGGATAATGCGCTTCGCCTTCTCTTTAAAAGAGCCGAGGACAAACAATGAAGCTGAATACGAAGCTCTGATAGCAGGCCTCGAAATCGCCATTGACCTGGGAATTGAAGACCTCCTTATATACGGGGATTCTCAACTGGTCGTTAGTCAAGTAAATGGTGACTACCAAACGTGCAAACCGGAGTTGGTGAAATACGGCGAAAAGGTGCAACAACTATTGACCCAAATTCCCTCCTATACTTTGGAGAACATACCGCGCGCGGAAAACGGCAAAGCAGACGCGTTGGCCAAACTTGCTAAAGAGCTGGCTGACGAAAACCTCGATGATGTAAGAATCGTGGTACAAAGCCGTCGAGTGCTCGCCCCGGCAGAAATATCTCCGGGATTATACAAAGAAAAGGGGGCGACTGAGCAGACGACCCTACAAATAAAAGACCGTGAGAAGGCTGAGGACTGGAGGGAAGTCTTCATAGACTACTTTAAGTCCCACCGAATGCCCGAAGAAGCGTCCTCAAGACATCAGCTCATGAAACGAGCTCTATCTTTCGCTTTCGTTAACGATACTCTATACAAGAGATCGTTTGATTCTCTATGGCTGAGATGCTTAGGACCTGACGAAGCAGAAAGAGTCGTTCAGGAAGTTCACGACGGACTTTGCGGTTCTCACCAAGCAGGCCCAAAGATGAAGTTAAAAATTAAACGGATGGGTTACTACTGGCCCACGATGATCCAGGACTGCCTCGAGTATGCGAAGCAATGCCACTCGTGCCAGATTCATGGAGACTTTATCCACCAACATCCGAATCCACTACACCCAACGGTGGCTTGCTGGCCATTCGAAATGTGGGGGACTGACATAGTCGGCCCCATCGAGCCAGCATCGTCCCGGGGACATCGTTTTATCCTGGCGACAACTGATTACTTCTCCAAATGGGCAGAAGCAGTACCACTGAGGGAAGTGAAGACGGAGAATATCCTCCATTTCTTCAAGACACACGTCATCTATCGGTTTGGAACCCCACGGCGGATTATCTCCGATAATGGGCCAGCCTACCGAAGCCATAAGATTAGCCGCTTCGCGCAGCAGCACAATATAGACTGGAGATATTCTTCAGTTTACAACCCACGAGCTAACGGTCTGGCCGAGGCCTTCAATAAGACCTTGACGAAGATCATAAAAAAGACCGTTTCCCGGAATAAGAAAGACTGGCACGAGAGGCTGCAAGAAGCCCTTTGGGCTTATCGAACTACATTCAAGACGGCCACGAACAAAACGCCGTACGCGTTGGTATTTGGGACGGAAGCAGTGCTCCCCCTCGAGATAGAGTTACCCTCTCTACGAGTGGCAGTCCACCACGAGCTGACGGACGAAGAAAATGCTCACCTTCGGCTTGAGGAGCTTGATGCCCTCGACGAAACCCGGCTCATAGCGCAACAACATCTAGAAGCCTACAAAGCAAAGATGACGCGCTCGTACGAAAGATTGACCAGGCCGAGGACATTCCGCCAAGGCGAACTCGTACTAGTGGTCAAATGACCTATGATCCCCAATCGTGCCAAGCGGGGAAAATTTGAGCCAAACTACGAAGGCCCGTACATCATAGACAGGGTCTACCAGGGTGGAGCCTATCTACTCATGGACATGCACGGTGAAAGGCCTTTCAGGCCAATAAACGGCCGCTTCTTAAAGAAATACTATGCTTAATGAGCCACAGCCTGGGTCAATGATAGATGACGACGACTATGTCCGCTCGCTATCTTCCTAAGCTCAGACTTTACAAGCAGCAGCCGGCCTTCCCCTAACGATGGACCGAAACGTCCTTAAACTAACGATGGACCGAAACGTCCTTAAACTAACAACGGACCGAAACGTCCTTAAACTATCGATGGACCGAAATGTCTTTAAACTAACGACGGACCGAAACGTCCCTAGACTACTACCGCAGCATCCTTAGGCTGACGAGATAAAAAAAAAGAGAGAAAAAGAATAAAAAACGGTGTGTCCACAAGCAAAATGGGCACGGATGAAAACCCGAAAGGGCTCCGTGAGTAAAAACAGCAGGACTACCGGCGAGTGTTTGTGAAAACCCGAAAGGGCGCAACCTCGTTAAAAGACACTTATAGGGTCCTCTCGACCTTGTAAGGAGAAACCACCTGCGTGAGATCCTTACGACTCACAAAGGAGCAACACACTTAGGGATCCTCACGATTCCTAAGGAGAAAATACACTTACGAGATCCTCACTACTCGTAAGGAGAACTCTCTTATGGGACCCTCACGGCTCATAAGATTTGAAACTCTTAAGTTACAGAAACCTAAACCTGTTCTTAAACAAATCCTTCACAACCTTCGATATTGCCTTACAAGGGACTCAATACTGACCCTTGTATACAATCCACGGGCGCGAATAAACATTTCCCCAGCAAAGTCCAACCCTTGTAAGTCCTCTCGACCCATAAGGAGAAAGCCCTCTTGTAGGATCCTTACGACTTGCAGAAGAACATACACTTAGGAATCCTCACGATCCCTAGGGAGAAAATACACCTACAAGATCCTCATGACTTGTAGGGAGATATACCTTTGTGAGACCCTTACGGCTCATGAAGTCAAAAGCCTTGGTCGACAGGACCCTTAACCTTGTTTGCCAAGCCACCTTTGTTCAACATCGACAAAGGCAAATGATGATTCGCTCCTGGCAAGATCTCAGTTGTAGCGGTGCTGATGCCGAAGTCGGTGTCTAAAATCCAAGCTTGCGGCGAAAAAGCTAGCAAGCCACACATGCCTACAAAATAGCCGAAATGATGGGGCAACTCGCAATAAAAAGCAGCAAGTAAAAATGTATGCATGAAAAATAGCCGAAATGATGGGGCAACTCGCAATAAAAAGCAGCGAGTAAAAAGAAAAATAGCCGAAATGATTGGGCACCGCGAAAAATAGCCGAAATGATTGGGCAATCACGATTTTCGCGATATAAAAAGCTGAAATGATAGAGCATCGCGGAAAGAATAAAAAAAATGAAAGAATGAAACTTTTTGCCCTACAGGTGAGATCACATCGATCCCTGTAAACAATCCAGGGGCACAAACAAAGAGGAAACCATACCTTCCCAACAGGCTCCATCAGAAAGCTAAGCCAAATCTCGACGGTTCATAAACAACCCAAAGACAACCTCGACATTTGTCGCAATATTGCAGACATAATGTCAATAGACGAAGCAAAAGAAGGTCCCTAGCTTCAGGGTCTCGACGTCAATATCGACAACTTAGAGATCACCAACGGCGTTTCTCCTCACTCCAACGAGATGCAAACGTGACGTTAACAATCGACCCCAGAGTCGCAACGAGAATGGAACCATGGAAAAGTCCCTAGTTCCAAATCTCAATAGCTAAATCTGCAGCCTGGAGACCAACGACGGTGGGCCTCCTCATTCCAGCAGGACACAAGTGTTACACCATCAAACGGAGTGACGGCGAAATCCCAGCTCCACCTCAGCATTCGTCTCGTTATAGCAAACGAGATGTCAATAGCAGCGTTCCTTCGCAATCCAGCAGGACGCAGATGTAACGTCAACAAAAGACCTCATGGTCGAAACAAACGGAGTGACGGCGAAATACCAGCTCCACCTCAGCATTCGTCTCGTTACAACAGACGAGATGTCAACAGCAGCGTTCCTTCGCGGTCCAGCAGGATGCAGACACAGCGTCAACAAAAGACCTTACGGTCAAAACAGACGAAGCAAAGGCCAAATTCCTAGCTTCAGGGTCTTAACGGCAAGTCATATAAAACCGGAAAGACAATCGGAGATCATCTCACACCAGAATGGAATGGTCACCACCTCTACGTTCGTCTCGATACAGCAGACGCAACATCACCAAAAAGAACAGCGGCAACTCTCAGTTCCATGACTCGGCGATATACAGATCACCGAGAGTCAAATCTCCATCCCGTGAAATGCGGATACAATCAGCAAAATTCCTGGTTACGTGGAACGCGGATAACGTCACTCTTTGACCCCGTGGAAAACGTCCAGAGCGGATCCTGGTCCTCGCAGAGCACGGCAGTGAACCCGTGTGAAGCATCCAGAGCGGAGCCTAGTCCTCGCCGAGCATGGCAGTGAACCCGTGTGAAGCATCTAGTGCAAAATTCCTGATTACGTGGAACGCGGATAACGTCACTCTTTGACCCCGTGGAAAATGTCCAGAGCGGATCCTGGTCCTCGCAGAGCACGGCAGTGAACCCGTGTGAAACATCCAGAGCGGAGCCTAGTCCTCGCCGAGCATGGCAGTGAACCCGTGTGAAGCATCTAGTGCAAAATTCCTGGTTACGTGGAACGCGGATAACGTCACTCTTTGACCCCGTGGAAAACGTCCAGAGCGGATCCTGGTCCTCGCAGAGCACGGCAGTGAACCCGTGTGAAGCATCCAGAGCGGAGCCTAGTCCTCGCCGAGCACGGCAGTGAACCCGTGTGAAGCATCTAGTGCAAAATTCCTGGTTACGTGGAACACGGATAACGTCACTCTTTGACCCCGTGGAAAACGTCCAGAGCGGATCCTGGTCCTCGCAGAGCACGGAAGTGAACCTGTGTGGAGCATCCAGAGCGGAGCCTAGTCCTCGCCGAGCACGGCAGTGACCCGTGTGAAGCATCTAGTGCAAAATTCCTGGTTACGTGGAACGCGGATAACGTCACTCTTTGACCCCGTGGAAAACGTCCAGAGCGGATCCTGGTCCTCGCAGAGCACGGCAGTGAACCCGTGTGAAGCATCTAGAGCAGAGCCTAGTCCTCGCCGAGCACGGCAGTGAACCCGTGTGAAGCATCTAGTGCAAAATTCCTGGTTACGTGGAACATGGATAACGTCACTCTTTGACCCCGCGGAAAACGCCCAGAGCGGAGCCTGGTCCTCGCCAAGCGCGGCAGTGAACCCGTGTGAAGCATCCAGAGCAAATACCGGACTGTGGAATCCTTAAAATCCATGGACTATGATGTCCTTAACCTCGACCGTGATGTCTTAAAACTAACGATCAACCACCCCGATTCCCTACGGATTTTGCCTTGGTTTAAGGGTACATCTCTTCACTCCTTTGATACCTGGCGTTGTAATTCCTCAACGTCTTCAAAGAGGTGACGGGTCCCTGCAACCAAACATCGGACTGTGGAGTCCCTAAATCCACGGACTATGAGGTCCTTAACCTTGACCGTGATGTCTTAAAACTAACATCGGACTGTGGAGTCCCTAAATCCACGGACTATGAGGTCCTTAACCTTGACCGCGACGTCTTTAAACTACAATACCTGGAGAAACCCCTGACTCCGTAAAACACGGACAAGAGTGACCACATCCAGCACTTACAAGTCCTCACGACCTGTAAGGAAGAAAAACTCTCTTGTAAGATCCTTACGACTCTCAAGGGAAAACCCGCTTAAGAATCCTCACGATTCTTAAGAAGGACTTACACCTATGGGATCCGCTCGACCTGTAGGGAGAAAAACTCTTTATGAGACCCTCGTGGTCCATAAAATGCAAAAGTCTTAGGAGGCAGATCTAAACCCTGAATCCTGAGCCATCGCTGTCCTGCAAGGAGATTAAGATAGAATATCCGCAGAATACATTCAATAAAAAGGGAACACACCATTGAGAAGAAAAATGTATCTTTTATTCATAAACCAAAATGGATACAAAGTACAATTCATGAAAGAAACAAAAAAGAAAGATGCTCTCATCCATGAGTATGTACAAAAAAGGGGAAAAGATACAAGTCCTCAAGCCGGCGGGCGGTGCAGTAATTTTACCAGCTCATCGTTCTGTTGCTGAGCCACGGCTTCATGGCGCAAGATCTCCAGAAGACGAGCCTCCGCCTGAGCTTGCTGAGCCTGATACGAAGCAAGCCGAGCTTCGAGCTCTTTCTCGGTGGCTTTATGAGCCTCGACCCTCTCACGAGTGAATGTGGCAGCCTTATCGAGAGCCACCACCTCTTTTATGGACTCCTGGAGCACTCGCCAGAGTTCGTATGCTTTGTTGGCCTTGGCTGTGAGGCTGGCATGAAGCTCGCTCAGCGCCTTAGAAGCCAGCTCCCTCTCCGAGAACTTGCGGCCAAGCCTCTTCTCGCATGACGTCATGTTGGCCGCACATCGTGCTATCAGACCCCGCAACTCCGCTTTTGCAGCCACGGCTTCCGAGGAAAGGCGAGAACATTCGAGAGCGTACAAGCAAGCCTCCACCTTCCTACAGAACTCCACCCA
Source organism: Agapanthus africanus (assembly GCA_030015575.1). NCBI lineage: Eukaryota > Viridiplantae > Streptophyta > Magnoliopsida > Asparagales > Amaryllidaceae > Agapanthus > Agapanthus africanus. Next base: position 1,008,329,155 of record CM057337.1, on the reverse strand, counting down.
GACCTGCACCACCTCCTCGCTATGATAGGTGGCGAGAAAAGGAAGAGAGCCGTTAGCTTCAGCGGCAAACGCTTCGGCTGTGGTCGCGCTACCAGCACGGAGCTCCTCGACGAAAGATGATAGGGAGACAAGGCTCAATTGGGCCAAGCGTTCTGAAGCCCGCAAAGCATAAGGACCGGGCGGCATCACGATGCGCGATTCCAAAGCCATAGAGACTGGCAGGGCTGTTCAAATTTTGGAAATGTTAGTAAAACTCTTAAACGCAGAACGAACGGGACTATAATAAAATGTCACTCACCGACAGTCATGCAAGTAGGAGCTGAAGGTTCCCCTGGCCCTTCAACGACCTCGACCTCATTGTCAGCTTCCAAAACTATAAGAGACATCAACGTCATTTCGCGAAATAGTAACAATGCTATGGTAAAAAAATGGCGAATGACACTAACCTTGCCCAGAGGAAAGGACAATACGCTGAGGGGAGATCGCATGCGGAGCTGCCATCTCCAATAAACGCTGAAATGACTGTCGAGGCGACAGATCCGCGATCGTGGCCGCCAAACCGCGCAATTCTGGGAAAGATAAAAGAGTTCAGACTATGAAGGGGTTGCTAAATTAAAACGCAAAAGGATACCTTCAACACTCCTCTCATTCTGAGCCGGGAGGATAGCAGCTTCAACGGTCTCCACCGTGACCTCAGGCTCCAACAAAGGAAGAGTAGTCCCGACTACCTCTCTTCCAGCCTCTGGGCCGCCCTCAGTAAGAGTCTTCGGGGCGGCGACCTCCAAAGGAGCCTCCCCCAAAGGGGCAAGCGCTCCCTGATCAAGAACCGCCGCTGGAGGTTCTACCATGAGAGGAGCAGCCTCGTCAGCCCCCTCCACATCAAGCAAGGCTTCATTGAGAATTTCGGCGGGCTTTAGCTTTAATGGGCCAGTAGGGAGCTCCCCCAGCGTCGAAGATTCTGCACGATTCAAATAAGAATAATGATACATATGCACGGGCATAAATAATCGGAAAGACTACAAAAGAAGCACAACGTACCTATACGCAAAGAAGCCCTCAATATGGCTTCTTCAAGCCGCTGCTCCTTCTCAAGGAGGTAGGCTCGCTGGGGTTCAAGGGTAGACTCATGACCGCCGGTCCATAAACAAAGTGCATCAGCTGCGTCTTCTGAAGCGGCCTGCTTCAAAGCCCTTTCCCCCCATTCCTCCAAAGGACCGATAAATCGCCGCCGAATCCACGAGGGGTCTTCGTAAAAAATTACAGCGGGATAAGACTTCTTCGGAACCTTGGCGTTATGAGACGCGTCTTTTGAACGCCGTATGGCCTCAGCCAGCTGTGCGGCCTCCTCATCAGCCGAACTCGGGAAGAGAAGTCCAGCGTCTGACTCTTGCAGGGCCAATGGTTCGTCTTCAAGGATAGGCTCAGACTCCGCCACAGAATCAAGTGGGGTGGTGGCCGCTTTCCTCTGCCGTTTAGACCCAGAGCCGGTCGCTGAGGATGACCGCTTCCTCCCTCGCGAAACCTTAGGGCGGCGTTGGCCCACATCGCCCTCAGCGCCCTCATCCCTGTTACTCTCGCTCGGTGCCACAACCGAGGATAACATCACCATTGTCGACGCCACAGGCGGCGGTGCCGCCACCGGCAGGGGTGCTACTACTGGGGCCCGTTTACCCCGCGATCGGGAACCCAAGGGCATACCAGCTGTTGGAGTAATGTCTACCCCTGACTCCCCCGAAATGAGCGCGGTGCCAATCTCCCTCAAAGGAAAGCGGACCGGAACCCTCGGTCGTAGCTTAGCTCCCGAAACCTGAGGAGGGGCGTCGTGACCAAGAAGCACCCTTCTTTCTTCAACAATAATTGGGCTGATCCGATGAAGATACCAGCCCGTAAATGCACCCACACACCGGGGCATGTACTCAGCTTCAGGGACCATGAAACGGGAGCTGGTGTTCAGCCTCATGAAATGATGAGCGGCATCGCGAACAGCATCGAGCGAAGGGATCGGGGCGACTATAAAAGCCTCGAAAGGAACACCCTGGTCGTATCCAAGTTGCCGGGCGAATCGATGCGGATTGTACCGCATAAAAAGAGCTGCACTGTCCTGGCGAAACACCAAGTAGCCCGGTCTAATTGTATACAAATGCGCGGCCTCCCGGGGCTTCAAAGAAGGTGCGTTTTCTTTCGACTGGTCCCAGAGTTGTTGAACGGGACCCGAAGGAGTAGACAAGACCCGATCATTAAAAACCAACCCGCCAGCGGTGGCATGAGGAAAAATCAGCACCCGAATAGCCCCGAATTGAGTCGGGTCGGCAGCAGAAGCACCCACTAGTCGCATAAGTCGCGGGAAGGGATAAGCATCGTAAAAGGCGGGCCTCTGATGCATAGCGAAATCCCCCAGCACATGCATTTCGACCCAGGACGTGAAATAATGAAGCGAAAAGTTCACTACATCTACGCCGGGTGTAGATGTATTAGCTGCGGTGCCCAATCCATGATAGAGGTGCGCCAAGGCCGGGATGCCGATGGCCAACCGCGTCCCCTCAGCAATACGATGAGCCGGGTAGATAACCGAGGCTCTCATGAAGCGGCGATGCATGGGGATAACGAACCAACTGAGCCAAACACTAACAAACCCCACAAAGAACGTCTCCTCGTCCATGCCTGGGACAACAATGGATTCAAAAGATATCGGCGATATAATAGGGATGTAGTACTGAGGTAAATCTGATTCGGTGGTCGGCAACCTCTTCGGACCGAACCCAAAGGGGTCCCCAATGTTGGCAAACTTCGGGGCTGTCTTCGTTAAGGCGTCCTCACGAAGGAAACGAGCAATGAAGCTCTTGAAAGTAACACCCTGCTCTTCGGACTCGGTGAATAATCGGTCGAAGATGCCTAGCGCCTTGATTAAACTGGGGCGCTTGTGGCGAACAGCATTCTCAGCAGACAGGCCGTCAACCAGGGCAGGCTCGGGTTCAAAAACGTACTCGTCAGGAGGCAACAACTCCTCATACAAACTACCCCTAATTGGCAACCCCGAAATATCATAGAATTCTGCTAGAGAGATCGAGACCTCGCGATCTCCTAGGATGAAAGTGTTGGTAGGAAGATTCCATTGGTTTAAAAACGCCTTAACCCACCAGACATGCGGGGACTTATAATGGAATAGTGACGCGTATATGGCCTGATAAAGCCTGACTTTCTGCAACCGCGCATGATGGGCAGAAAGGATGTAGCGAGCCCAGAGAAGGTAGCCCGTAGGATGCCGGGGAGTAAGCCCTATCTTATAAATTTGCCCCCACGGGTGGGCCTCACCCTGGCAGATACGCCGCCCCAAGATGTCTATGGCCGGGATCGGATGGTTCGGAATACCAGTCGTCGAAGGCTCGAGCCTCCCCGTTGGAGTCCAGTTGGGCATTTCCACAGCAAAAACCGTCCTCGGAGGATCCATCGGTAAAAATGGGAAAGTGGGCTCCGTCGGCACCGCGCAAAGAAAACTCCGGCGACCCTGAATAATCTGACTATACCAAGATCCCCACTGAAGAAGGTTGGTGCAGTTCGGGTCATGGGCCCGAATCATCGCCATCGCTTCCTCATCAGATGGTGACTGAGGAAAAGCAGCCACCGAGCGAGAAAAGGGAAAGCGTGGAACAGAAGCCATAGCACCTGAAATCCAATAAAGGAATACCGTTAAAAGAAAAGTCAGCAATATATATTCATGCATGAACATGAAGACTAGTTAAAGAAAGCAACAGCAGAGTTTTCTGGGACCATTGGCTACAAAACACATGGGCCCCACAGAATCCGGATGACGGCTCATTAATAATGAGACCAAACAGTTACAATAAAACAAAGGGAATACCCTCGTTAAATAAAGAATGATGACCATGCACATTCCCCCCAACAGGATCTGTCTCGGGCTCTACAATGAATCCAACAAGATCAAAGGAATTAAATTCGTACAGAAGACATCATTACAAAACCCCTATTTCATTAATTCCAGAAGAACAACCTCGGGCCAAGAGACCCCAAGGAGCCTCCGTGCGAAGAAACTGAGTTCTTCATTGGAATTAAATTCCTTATTAAGAAAAGGGAATTAAATTCCCAGAAACATTTTTGGATGGAATTAAATTCCATGGAGTTGAAACGCCATCATCATCTCCCCAAAGATCATCTAAACCCTAAGAGATCTACAGTTCGAAGGTTAGGCGGTTTCCTGTTCTTATGGAAAAACTCGAAGAAAAATGGGTTCCTTGTTAAAAAGGAGTAAAAACCCTTGTTTTAGATTTAAAATCCAAAAGAATGTAGAAGTTCGCTGTTTGTCCAAGAACATTACCTGAGGAGGAAGAGTCCTTTTTTTTAAAACAGAGTTAAACTCTGAAGATTGTTTCAAGACAGAGAACTAAGCTCTGGAAGCGAGAATTAAATTCTCAAGGGAAAAAGTTCTCAAAAGAAGGAGATGAGCAAAGTGAAGGCACTGCTGAAGAAACATGGGCATTTATAGGAGGTGATGGAAACGTTTCATCTCCCCCAAATCCCTAGAGGAATCCAACGGTCACAAAAGGTGACAGCGTTGCACTCACGTGCAGACACGTGAGAACAACGCTGTGGGGGCATTTGTTTCCTGATTTAAAATCAGGAGAGCCTACGGAAAAGGCTTCAGAAAAGGGTCACGTGCTTACACGTGACCAGCAGTCACGTGTTGGCACGTGACACCTAAAAGCATCAGCAAGGCAAATTCAGCTTCCCGATTACATCGAAGAAAAGGGCTTCAGAAAGGGTCACGTGCTCCCACGTGACCTGGATCACTTGTTGGCACGTGACAATCAAAAGCGGCTTCAAAGGCAAACCGGTTCCCTGAATCAAATCAAGAAAAAGGCTTCAAAGGAGGTCACGTGCTCCCACGTGACCAGGGTCACGTGTTGGCACGTGATAATCAAAAGCAGCAGATTTGTTCTCCGGCTAAACCAAGAAAAAGAGTCCAGACAAGGGTCATGTGCTCACACGTGACCAGGGGTCACGTGATGGCACGTGACGGTTAAGCAACAAACAGAAAGTAGAGCGAAGAAAGAAAGAAGAAGGCTCGTTCCAAGGGGGTCACGTGGCCACACGTGACCAAGGGTCACGTGGCCACACGTGACCGACTTCAAAGCCAATTTGTTAACAGAATTAAATTCTGAGAAAAGAACTCTCAAATCTTTCCAAAAGCAACCGATTGAATTAAAGATTTAGAGCTGATTAAATATCATCTATCTATGGGAAAATCTCGAATTTGGAAAGATCTCCCCTTCAAATCTAACAGAAATAACAAAGGAGAATCCCTGGATTTGAAATCCAATGGTGAATAAAATTCACCTAATAATCCAAAGGTCCAAAACGAATGATGGATGCAAATCAAATCTCTCAATGAAGATTCGTCAAAAAACTAATTAACTCGGCTGCTTCTCCTATAAATAGGAGCCAAGAGACATAAAAAAAAGATATGTATGTGCAGAGGGAAGAAAAGGGAGAGAAAGCCTTGATACTTTGAGGAATTTGGATCTTCTGCAAAAGAAAACCCTAGGTAAGAAAGGGAAGGCTCCTTGAAAGAAAAGAGAATTTAATTCTCAACAGAGTTCAACTCTGATGTAAAACAGAAGAACATATTTCTTCTCTCTTTGATAGAGGATCTGTAAAGCGCACATCTCCCCTTGAAGTTGAGAATTTAATTCTCAATGGGTTGAGATCCTGCCATGCAGATCCAAAGCATAGAGAGGGAATGGAAGCACGAGAATTTAATTCTCACAGAACTATAGGAATTTAATTCCTTTAAAATAAAATTAGGGTTTGACCCTGTGTCATGGAAATTTAATTCCTTCAGAATAAAAAGAAACAGGGTTTAACCCTAATTAAGAACTTAGTTCTGTTGAAACAACGGGAATTTAATTCCCTTAATCATAATTCTTTAACAGAGAGTGGGAGTTTAATTCCTTAAAGCTTTTATTAGGGTTTAACCCTATTCAGTTCTTCACATATATGAGGAATTTAATTCCTACAGAAAATTCAGAGTTCAACTCCATCCCAGAATATAAATTTTCAAAAGGAAGTAGGAATTTAATTCCTCTATTGTCAGGGTTCAACCCTACGAGGAATTTAATTCCTGAAAGGGATTAACAGATCTTCTAAACAACTACAGAAAAGAAGGGTCACGTGTCACCACGTGAAACCCCCCCCCCCCAAAAGATCTACAGAAAGCCCCTTTGAAGCAGTGCCTCACGTGACCCACGCGACCCTTGACAGAAGCTTTAACACACAAGCGCTTGAATGCCCGTCACGTGATGACACGTGATGCTCCAAAAAAATGCGATCTCCTCAGAAGAATAAATGAAGGGATTGCTCTCTCATGTGTTGCCACGTGATCCCTCTTGCCTTAGTGTTTAACACTAAATTGGAACTCCCGAATCCAGTGTTAAAACACTGTTGGGCCTTAGTGTTCAACACTAATCAGAGAACTTTATTTGCAGTGTTCAACACTGATTACCTTAGTGTTTAACACTAATTTGAGATCTCCGTTGCCAGTGTTTAACACTGATCTGTTTTGGTGTTTAATACTAATTTGAAAGCCTTGTTGCTGGTGTTTAACACCAATTATCTTTTAGTGTTAAACACTAACTTGTCAATCTCATTCCCAGTGTTCAACGCTGATTGGTCTGTAGTGTTTAACACTAGGCATTGGCCCAATTGGCTAAATGGCCAGAGACAAAGTCTCTCCTTCAATGGACCAACAGGAAGCCAATATTCCAGACATGATTGGACTTAGCCCAAGCTGGCCATAAGTCCTCAATTCGTAATTAACTAGGCTAATGGGCTCATAACATAATTAATTGGTCTTGATCCCAAATTGGGCCAAGGACTATTTAATCCACTCCGGTTCTAGGGTACATCTCTTCACTCCTTTGATACTTGGCATTGTAATCCCTCAATGTCTTCAAAGAGGTGACGGGTCCCGATGACCACATATTGATATGGACTGTGGGGTCCTTAAACCCATGGACTACGACGTCCTTAACCTTGACCGAGATGTCTTAAAACTAACAATGGGCTGTAGGGTCCTTAAACCCATGGACTACGACGTCCTTAACCTTGACCGAGATGTCTTAAAACTAACAATGGACTGTGGGGTCCTTAAACCCATGGACTACGACGTCCTTAACCTTGACCGAGATGTCTTAAAACTAACAATGGACTGTGGGGTCCTTAAACCCACGGACTACGACGTCCTTAACCTTGACCGAGATGTCTTAAAACTAACGATGGACCGCAATGTCCTTAAACTACCCATGGACCGCAATGTCCTTAAACTACCCATGGACCGCAATGTCCTTAAACTACCCATGGACCGCAATGTCCCTAAACTGGAACAATAGAGCCACGCATGCTCTCTTGCCAGATCTAAATGATCCCGTTTAAGTTGATCTTAGCCTTAAATATGGCTAACGTATCCTTAAACCTTCAAACAGACTGGGCTATGAATCTCCCCCAATTAACTCTGGTTCGAGGGAACATCTCTGAACTCCTCTGACATCTGTCGTTGTAATCCTTCAACGTCGTCAGAGAGGTGACGGGTCCCGACGGCCATACATACGATGGACCACTATGTCCCTAAACTGGAACAATGGAGCCCAAATGCTCTTTTGTCGGATCTAAACGATCCCGTTAAGTTGATCTTAGTCTCAAGTTAGACTAACGTATCCTTAACAAACGTTTGAGTTGATCTTAGCCTCAAATATGGCTAACGTATCCTCAAACCAAACCCCCAAACCCAAATCTAAGATAACACGGATTGGGACTAGTCCACGCCCTACGGGCGACGACATAACTCGGTCTCCGTAAACAATCTACGGGCAACAAAACATAAAATAAACACACACGACACGAAGTGACCATCTGGAGAAGGAGAAAGTTGTTACCGCGATGCGGTAGCGTAATTAACTGCAGGGGCTTGGGCTTGCGCTTGCAGGGAAAAGCGTCCCCACAATCAAAAACCCCTCAAACGAGGGGGGATCTGACGAAGTCTGCTACATCGGCCGCATCCGTTTAAACCTTCGATACATGGCGCCATAAATCAACTTGGCATCTTCGGAGAGGTGGACGGATAGCACCAATTAGCATCTGCCCCGAATCTCAGGCGAGACAGTCCATGTCTTGGCCGCCATTCGGAGGGGAACAAGGTGTTGCATGATTTGAAAGTTCCCACGGGTTTCTCAGGATCATTCAGCAAGAAAATAAAAATTGTGAAAGGCAAGATCGATGGGCTGAAAAGTCATGATCACCATATTATCATGAAGCACCTTCTCCCATTAGCCCTCAGGACTTCCCTCCTCGAATCGGTTGGTCTAGTAATCAACGACCTATGTTGTTTTTTCAGAGAGTTATGCGCTAAAACACTGGATGTTGTGACGCTGGAGAAACTCGAAAATTCTATTGCGTTGATGCTTTGCAAGTTTGAGCGTATTTTCCCACCGTCATTCTTCGATATCATAATACACTTGACGGTTCATCTTGCAACCGAGGCTAAGTTAGCCGGACCGGTACAATATCGATGGATGTATCCCGTCGAAAGGTACGTGGAATTTTTCGTTTCACGCAATTTTTAAAATTACTGTTGTCCTGTATGCCCGTATTTATTTATTCAACATATTTTCTTTAGGTACCTCTACACTCTTAAAAAGTATATACGCAATAGAAATCGACCAGAGGGTTCTATCATGCAAGGTTATCTTCTAGATGAAGCAACCATATTTTGTTCCCGCTATCTGGACGAGAACATTAAGACGAGACTTAACCGGCCTCGAAGAATTCAAGACGGGCCATATGGTAAAGCCGATTATAAGAGGGTAGACACTATGTTTATCAACAAAATATACCGGTTTATCTTGATCAATAGCGCATGTCTTGAAAAAAATAGAGAGTAAGTTTTTTTTGGATTAATTGTTATATTTGTGTTTGTGTGTGTATGAAATGATATAATATTAATGTCATAATTTATTGTCGAGAACAGAATTCATTTTAACGAGGTACGTGAGGGGCATCCTGATTAGAACGATGAACGATTGGAAAAATATCATCAGGATAATTTTTGCGATTGGGTTGCAGATCATATAAGTTATTCGAATAACATGTTATTGGTATCAGTTTTAATCTAAACTTATATCGTTATGTATTTATCGTAAAATTTGTTTTGTTAGATCCACGATCCGAACTTGTCTGCATCATTAGAGAGTGATTCAAGATGTTTAGCTCAATTTCCGAGTATGAAGGTTGCATATTATAAAGGATTCGATGTCCTTGGATACAAATTCGAAGTTAAGGACATAGAAACATCTAGAACACCTCAGAATAGTGGGATTGCGACGGTAGAATCGGATGGTGTGATTTATTATGGATACTTAAATTGTATACTCGGCATCCAATATCCCGGACGATCAGAACCCTTTTATATATTTCAGTGTACTTGGTACGATACGCGAACCGATACGGATAAGTGGAGAAGCAATCTCGGGACTTGGAAAGATGAATATTGATTGACAAGTGTGAACACACTTCGATTTTACGGTCAGGAAGATCCAGTGTGAACACACTTCGATTTTACGGTCAGGAAGATCCAGTGTGAACACACTTCGATTTTACGGTCAGGAAGATCCGTTTATCTTTACGAACCAAGTGTTCCAAGTATACTACTCACAGTGTTTGAAGCATCCGGGATGGAGTGTCGTATGCCGTTGGAAACCCAGGGATGTCTACGATGTCCCAGAATTCGAGGACAGCGACGAGGATGAAGAAGAGAGAAGACTTAGAGTGCTCCGACCGTCTGTTTCGAAAGACGGGTTGTCTTCGGCTGATCATGAAGTTACGTTGGTTAGAAATGATATCGATGATAAAATCCAAGTAGATGTCTAATGCGCCCACGAAACGAAAAAAGGTTATCAGTAATGTTATATTATTACTTCACATTTTACGATCTATACATATATAGTCAATTCTTGTAATGATTGTTTAATGCGTCCACGAACCGTTTTATTTAGATTTGATGACGATGACGGGAGCAGCGAGGGGCGGCAGGAGCTCCAGCCGCGGCACCGGCAGAGGCAGAGGCAGAGCGGTTCTGCCGCCCGGAGAGCTGCGTAGGGAGTTTCAGAGGGCCAGTCTTGCACCCCGATTGAAAACCCCTTCGAATGCCTCCTTCCGTGTGGACTTTGCCACACCTCCAGGTATATTGCACGCATATTCATTTTGAATGTAATATTATAGATATACATGCATGTTCATGTCAAAATTACTTACATTGTCAATGTTTGATTGTCTAGCTGTTAGTGATGCGTCCACATCAGGGACAGAGGCCACTCCCGCACCTCCAGGTATGTTTATATATCATATAGTGCATGTATATTGATTTAGAATGCTATATCATAAATATACATACATTCTTTTTGCTCTTACGTACTTACATCTCGGGCTGTAGGTGGTGCCTTCACATCTCCGGCAGAGCCCACCACCGCACCTGCGGGTATGTTTATATATCCTATAGTGTATACATGTTGATTTAGAATATTATATTATTGATATACGCATTCTTTTTGCAATTACTTATATAGCTGATACTTGATTGTCTAATTATAGGTGGTGCGTTCTTGTCTGGTGCAGGGGCCACTCCCGTCACTTCCATACCCTCCGCTCAGTCTGCAGGTTTGTATGAATAAATATAAAATATTTATTCATTTTACATATCCTTTAAGAATAAACATGAACTTCATGTAATTTTATCGATGTTTATTTTCTAGTTGGAGATGCGTCCACGTCCGGGTCACCGGCTGTTCCTCACCGGAGGAACTATCATCCCGCTCGTGCTGCTGCCCGGACCCAGGCTCGTGCTTTAGTCGCCGGAGGTATATATCACACTTCAATTTTCGTTAAATCTTGATTTCTTAATACCATTTTGTTTTAATATTGATTGTCTTGATATTTCTTGTAGACGCAGGGCCTCCCCATCCCGAGAGGGAGACTCGAGGCCCGAATCAGTCCCACAGGCTGAGGCCCGATAGAGTTAGGGGGGAGGCAGCATTCCCCCTCTCTTTTACCCCTGATTATCGCTATACCGGCGATTATGCCGAGAGGTTCGGCCGGTATATGGGGGATGAGAGCCGCCTCGTGAAGAACTATCCACTTCACGTTGAGTGGTGCGACCAGCACCGGCGCTCATTCGCCCTCTTCTGGGATTGGGTATTAATATATATTTTCATTTGATTTATCCAATATATTTATTATTAACACTTGCAATTTAATAACATTGTTTTTTTTTTAATTTTCAGTTGGATTACGATTTTCAGCCTGTACTCGACCCTGATCATCCGGGGAGGGTGCTCGATCTTTACGCTCTGTACCATGGCCTGATGAAGAACATGCAATCGAAGGTCCGATACAATAGGAATGACCTGAACATCGACTGCTATTCCCTGTGGATGTTGACCCCGAGGCAGAGAGAGCGGCCCTCCTACATACTCCGGCCTTTGCGAGAGTCGACGTAGATACATGGTCTCTATTGTGCCAATATTTCGACTCTGAGCGCAAACAGGTATGTATTTTAAATGTAATTCATTGTTTAGTATATAATTTATTTTTTTGTGTTGCTTAATTAGAAAACTAAATCTGAATGTGTTGTGCAGAAACAGGCCGATCAAAATAAAGAGAATAGGAAGTCGGCGAAGAGGGGTCGCCCCACTTATACAGGTGGCTCGAGAAATGTTACTCGTGCCATGGAGTTATCAGTAAATTACAATAGACCGGCCTTTGTGATATAATGTAATATTAAGAGTTATTTTCTAATATATGTAAATTTTTGACGAATTGCAGAGAGCTCAGACCCTGGCGTAGGGTGGTACACTGAGCGTGCTGTCCGCGTATCTTGCCGTCCACGGCACCTCGACAAATCCCGCCACGGGCGAGCTTCGATACCCCGACACCGCTACCCAAGAGTATTGCGTAAGTGTTAATATTTATTCAATCCCTATTTGAAATTTTTGTTTTGAAAGGTTCAAATTTAAATGATATACTTATATTTTACTGGTTAATATGGGTGTAGGAGCGGGTGGTTGAGTAGGTGGAGGCATCGGGGATCGATTTTACTGGACAGAACGATCCGATGCTGCTGACCCCAGTCCTAGACGCCGCACACGGAGGGCACCACGGAGGTTAGGAGAGAGGCCGGGGTTGGACTCCACTTCGGCGGTTACTTCATCTATCTCCCGTGAGCGATATTTCGAGCAAGAACTGGACACCTTGAAGGCCACCGTTCAGGAGTTGAAGGAGATGTTGGTATGTATACTACTTAATAGTAAAATATTATGTCATATTATATATAGCAACATATCCAATATTAGTACGTACCCTGAGCTTATTTGGTTGTAGAGTTAGCTTTGATTAATCATACATACATATAACTGTCTAATTAAAATAAACATGGTTTTCCAAACTAGATATCCAAACGAGGCCTAAGTCCCTAAGTATACATAGATCAGGGTTTCACAATAACCTGATAATGATACGAATTCGACTAATACACAGTTCTTACTCGTTTATTACACACAAAATTGAACAGACGCGACAGGGTACATCGGCTGAACCTCCACATGCATCTCCTTCGGCTGCGGCTCCGCAAGCCACTACCTCGGCTGCGGTTGCGCAGACAACTCCTATAGCTCCACAGCCCGCTCAGACTCCCGCAGCTGCGGCTCCGTAAGCCATTACCTCGGCGGCGGTTGCGCAGACCACTACTACAGCTCCACAGCCCGCTCAGACTCCCGCACACTCCGCATTGCTCGAGATATTGACTTAGGGTATATCCGAGGAGCAGGCGCGCCAGATTACGGCGTTTATCAGAGGTGGAGCTGGACCGAGGTAGGGTAGCTTTTTGATTCTTATATTTTAAACATGTATTTACTTATATGATACATATTGTATATATTTTGGACGATATTGATATTGGTGGTGTTTGCGTGTTCATATTGATTTAGATTGATATCGTATTCCGCTTGTTGATTTCTTTTATATATCATGCGTGAGATGTTGATTATGAATACTGCGGTATATATTCTGCGTGTTGATTAATTTTATATATGATGTATTATTGTGCACAGGGCGAGGAAAAAACAGGCAGCCCTTTTTTTATAAAAAAAACTGATAATATGTCCCTACGAATTAAACCGTAGGGCCAAATGTTGCATCTACGGATTAATCCGTAGGGTCCTATTTTGCCCCTACACATTTATCCGTAGGGACAAAATATCAGGATACCTGATATTTTGCCCCTATGATCTCAGTAAGAGGGGTTATACTTGTCCCTACGGATTGGACCGTATATGCCCCTACACAGGTATCCGTAGGGACAAAATATCAAGAAACCTGATATTTTGCGCCTACACATCTGGACCTACGTATGTATCCGTAGGGGCAGCAATTTGACCCTACGAAGTTATCCGTAGTGACAACTATTTTATTTTATAAACCGATAAATTAAATAAAAAAAATTCCTCTACAGTCTAATCCGTAGGGACATATGGACCTATGCATTAAACCGTAGGGACAAGTATTTAACCGTAGGGGCATGTTTAAGGCTAAGACTTGCACCTGCGGCGTTTGTCCCTACGGTGTAATTTCATGCCCCTACGGCTATAGCCGTAGGGGCAGTGGTTTGCTCCTACGGATTTATCAGTAGGGGCAACCCCTATTTGTAGTAATGATATAGGAGAGTGCTTCATTGTAAACCGATTCGCATTTAAAAAAAAAAGAACTCTTGATCACATTTTTGAACAATCTGAACCGTTCAAGTTGACCATCCTCACATTTTTGAACTATCTGAACCGTTCAAGTTGATCATCCTACCTCCAAAACTATATGTGTGGGAAACCGAAGGATTTGAAGATCTACAACACATGCATCGAATGAGTGCAAAAATGAACGTCTATCAACAATTTAACATAAACGTCATCCGATGCATGGGTTAGAAACTTTCAAATCTTTTCATTTTTTTTCCATACATATAGGTTTGGATGTATGAAGAATAACATGAACGATGCCGATCGTTCAAATATATCGTGAATCAAGAGTTCCTATTTTTAAAAGACGCAGACTGTCGGTTTGTAATGGATCACTTTCAACATGGACTTTGCTAAGCCCGATATGAGTATATTGGGCCGATACTCTTGCCGGTAGTGAGAAATTTCTTTATCCCAGCAACGGCAGCATGTTTTGGTCAAGCCTTTGTTAGTGCTTACATATATACAGTACTTTTATTTAAATATTCATTTGCGCAATCGTTTTTAACGCATAATATTGTTCTAAAAATCACGTTGGTAAATCTATAATTACTTTTTTAAACTAAAGCATGGAACAAGTCATGCTAGTTATACAGAACTAGAATGCTTCACTTCCCAAGTGCAAGTGGAAATGGAGATTGTAGGTTTTTGATTTTAACAAAAAGCCGCAACTGCTTTCTTAGATGGTGCGTAGACGGTGTTTTATTTTCATTCAGCTAAATTATTGAGATGATGTGGAAAATAAAGATGTAAACCACTCCATTATAGGTGTTACTATATTTGTACCAACAGTCCTAGACGGGTATGAATAGTTATCGGAAATAAAAATTACTAGTCATATCCGGTGAAACTCGTATACGGATACAAATACGAAATGAAATGAATATTGGGAGGGAAAAAATCAATAAACCTAAAAACTATTTATTCTGGCATAGGATTTCTCATGAGATGTTTTCTAAAGTGCAGCTTCATAAAGTTAGCAAACCTTAACTCCAAAATGCTAACTTTATCTTGTTTGGCAACCAATTTGGAGGTGAGATGCCTGCAGTTTTTCCTGTGCCCATATTTGTTGTCCAATGCATGCCGGAGAAAATTTCTTAGGCCTTTTGAATGTTATTCGTGTGGCCATATTATAGGCTGTTAGTTTTTCCTGAGTATAGAGTGCCCGTTACCAATTTCATTTCTATTAGGAGGGCGTTATTCATGACTATAGATATTTGGTTTAGTTGCATGTAACGCCTCTCATCTACACCTTGCCTAGCACTCATCACCCATGAACTTGTTTGTTAGAACTTGGTCTCCCTTGCATGTGGTGTTTGAACTCAGGCCTGTTGCTCAAGAGCAAGAAGCTTTACTACTGTAATATAGTGACATTTGCAAGAAAAACGTAATTTAGATGTTTCTATAGCAACATAAAAAAATATCATAAACGAAAATATATTTGAGAATTAATGTTTCGGTCAAATATGGGTTTGTACGACTTATTCTACAGGCCATAAAACAACACTTTCTTAAACTGGTTGTCCATTTCTTTTCTCATGTCTATTTTTCCCTCTAGATCTTGAGTCTGAAGGGCAAAATCTTCCCGATAAGAATTAAATTCTTAATTTATGGGAGATGTGGCTTGCGGATCGCATATCCAAAGAAATAACTAAGTTCTTTTATGGAGGGTTAAACCCTTGTATTTTTATATATCGGGCAAAAGAGATATTTTTTATCTCTGTTTTTTCTTTATCTATGGTTTAAGAGGAGAATGAACTTTTCTTCAACAAGAAAATTAACTTCTCGATTGTTGCTTTTTATCACCTTATGGGGTTGATTCACCTTTCGAGACTTAAAGTCTCGGGTCCTTTATATAGACGATGAAAAATTGTTGATTAGTTGAGAAAATCTCTTATCAGAAAGATTTCAATCTGATTTTATAATCAGAGGATGATTTTTACTCACCATTGGATCTTTAGATCTAAGGTTTTCTGTTTAACTGAATATATTTTTCTTATTTTTAACAAGATTGGGGAAATATTTTTCCATGCATAGAATTTAATTTTATCTTTTAATTCAAACGGTGATTTTTAATTACCATTGGATTTTTAATCCAAGAGTTCTCTATTCAACAGAGTACAACTTTCTTGTTTAGAAATATTAGGGAAATATTTTCCCATATAGAATTTAATTTTATCTTTGATGACCATTGGATTTTTGATCCATCGGTTCTCTGTTTAACAGAGAATATTTTTCTTATTTAATTTTATCAGGGAGATATTTTTTCCTAATAGAATTTAATTCTATCATTTGAATATAATTTAATTCTATCATTTAATGATAATTATTTATTATTACCATTGGATATTTGATCCAACGGTTCTCTGTTTAACAGAGAATATACTTCTTGTTTAGAATTTAATTCTACAAAAGCAAAGCTGTTTTAATTTGGGCGCTGATGCTCACGTATTATGCACGTAGGCATATCCAAAGAATTTAATTCTTACTGAAGCAGATGCCCTCGTGCTTTGCACCCCAGCGTTCACGTGCGTTTCACGTGATACGCTGCTTTAGGATTTAATCCTATCAGAGACAAGTGTCCATGTTGTTGGGGTTAAAATTTACACCCCATTGGCTAAAGGTCAAAATCAAGGTCAGACCGCAGACAAGTAGACCCAAGACAAAGTAAATGGACCCTATTGTTGAATTAAGCCGGGCCCACGTCCGAACCCAAGTCGGACCCACGCCCGAATCCATGTACAAATAGGTAGGCCCAAGCTCAGACTTATCCCATGCCAAGAAAGTATACTAGATAAATGTAATATTTAAATAAATAAGCAAAAGGCCAAATTTTTGTAAAACTTATGGCTCATGTGCAAACAGAAATAAGCACATGAGGCATGGGATGAGCAAAATGCCATTTTGTAAAGTCCAAGGGGTTATGTGTAAACTTATAAACATATAAGGCAACATTATGATGAAATAAAACAATATTTTCATTCCCCTAAAATATTAGGGTTCTGTGCCTCCTCCTTCGTCAAGGTTCTAACCCTTCTTCTTCTTTTTTGAATTAAATCAAGAGTTTAACTCTTCTTTTTCCAAAAAACAATAGTTTTTCACTATAAAACCCTTGAAGAGAAGCTCAGATCTCCCATTAAATCTCTAAAATGGGAGATTTTTAAGTCTCACCCCTCTTTTCTCCAAGATCCAGTCAACAGAGACAAGGAAGAAGGAGACACATCTCTAAAAATCCCACTTTGGGAAAATCCAAGGCTCAAGAGAAGATCCAGGGCTCAAGAGAGAAGAAAGCGGTCCCCTTTCATCATCTCCGAAAATCTCTTGGGAGTTTAACTCCAAACAAGTGTCTCTTCTTTAGGAGTTTAACTTCAAATCAATATTTGAGAAGCTCAACTCTAAAATCTAAATTCTCGAAGGAGTTGAACCCCCAAAAATCCAACTCTTTCAGGAGTTTAACTCCACAAAAAGATTCTTTTTTTTAGGAGTTTAACTCCAAAAGTCACTCGGGAGTTCAACTCCCAGTTCAGGGGTTAAACCCTTTTTCCGCGGGGGCCCAGTGCCCACGTGCAGTGCGCGTGATCCGTTGGCGCCCACGCGTCATGGCGTGACCCAGTGGCGCACAACGCCCACGTGCCGGACACGTGACCCGCTGGTGCCTGCGTGCAGGGCGCGTGACCCGGTGGCTCGCAGCGTCCGCCCCAAGCACGTGGTCCACCGCCGCCCATGCACTACACACGCGTTCTTAGGACGCTCCTCACCCCTCTTTTTCCACACGCTCCACACTCGAAACACGTCTTCCGTTAGAAAAAAATTCTAACTAGACGTTGCTCCGCACCCCGCAAGGGGGCTGCTAGTTCTCTTGACCCCCAGCCCGCTATTCGAGTTGCAGGACCCCCGTAAACTCTGCGAGGCCCCGATACATCCAAGTCCCCTTCAAAACACGACACACGCACACTGCACATTGAGTTCGCATGACCTGTTTTACCTGTCAATCGGAGGTTTTCTTGCTCCAAAAGCGAGAGGTAATTAACGGCAGTTTAGTCCGCGGCTGCCGGAGATTCAGAGCCCCGCAATCAATAAACCCCGGCCTACCCTAGGCAAAGGGAATCTGTAATACGCCTGACAAGCGACGCGTATTCCTATCTCAATAGGGTGACGAAAAACACTCTACATACGTGTTTTGCACGCCAGCACTCACGTGCCTTTCACGTAAGGCGCCGCCTCGTTTTATGAGGGAACAACATGCATCTGAAAAAATTGTTTACCATCTGCGCCATAGGTTCTCACACCAAGTTTCCACAGCAATTTTAACTCATCATTCAAGGGTTGAAGGTATATGTCGATATTTTTTCCAGTAGACGAGAGACCGTCGATTCGAAGCGTCAACGTAAAATAAGACTGCGTCATAGCCCACCATGACGGCAGATTGTATATAGTCACCACAACGTGCTAAATACTGTGAGTACGCCCGCCGCGAACCATCCCAAATGGATTGAAACCATCGCTCGCAATCCCCGGCCTCACGTTATGAGGGTCTGTGCTGAACGAAGAATGTTTTTCATCTAACACTTTCCACGATATCGAAACTCTGGGATGACCCATTTTTCCCTCTTCATGAGGCGCTTTATAGCGGCACTGCATTTCGGACGCCGCCTCCTCATATAAATAACCGTTGCAGTCTCGGTATTAACGGAAAATGACGAAGAATTTTCACGGGCACATCACTCGAACGAGAGTCTTTCTTAGGCTTGAATCTGCTTTTCCCGTACACTGGGCAGCTTTTGAGTGCGGCGTGTTCTTTCCAGAACAAAACGCAGTCATTCTCGCATGCATGTATCTTCTCACACTTTAGGTCGATATTTGTGATTAGCTTTTGCGCCTCATATCAGCTCGGTGGCAATTCATTTCCGTCGGGAAAAACTTCCTTCAGCAATACTAGGAGGCCGATGAAAGACTGGTCACTCCATCTGTTCTTGCACTTGATCTGAGACAGACGTACGAAAAAGGATAGTATCGAAAACCTTTTGCAATTTAGATATAGAGGAATTCTTAAGGATGTCTTGTACTTCTCTAATAACGCGTTTCCAGTGCTTTCTGTATCATTAGAAAGTCCACCGGCATTTATAAGCCCATCCATGTCATCGACCGGCGCGAACACAGCATCATCGTTTTCGACTTCTTCAAACTGCCATTTTTCCTATTCCTCCTATTCTTCTACTATCTTTTGCCACTCATCGGTTTCCGCTTCAATGAATTCATTTTTCATCTCTTGCATTGGTTCTCCATCGTCCTTTTCTCCATGAATATCCCACTTAGTGTAAACTCTAACGAAATCTTTTTTCATGATGTGTAACTCAATATCCGACTTCTTTTGCAATCCCGTGTTCATACACTTATAGCAAGGACAATAGATTTCGTGTTCTTTCGGTATCTCAAGACGTGCGTAGGCAAAATCGGTGAAAAAGTAAACACCGTTAAGGAAAAAACCAGTAGCTCTCGAAGAAACGTCGACGTACATCCAACTCTTGTCGTGGAGGTACGGGAATGCCATATTGGAAAAAATGGAACGTAGGAAGGTTCCTATAGATAAGAGTTATGGAATTAAGGTTTCATGAATACGAGATAGACGAATAATAAGAAGCGTCAATATTAGGTTTAATTGACGACTTCGTTAAGTTTGGTTTCAATTGTTATTGGATTGGGCTCTCCTCAAACTCTTATTGAGAACTTTCTCCTTCTAATCTCAAAGCTCAAGAGTTGGATTTTTCTTTCAAGAAAGATGATGATAATATTAAATGTTCTTTATTAAATGTCGAAGGTAGCGGCTGTAGGGGTAAGGCACCTATCCCATTAAGAATGTATAAAGCACACACCCATTTACTTATGCTTTCATCCATTTCGAGAAAATTTCGGCAGCGCCTCCCTGCTGTTCTTCGAGTACACTGGAATAGAACAGATAATCGTTTCAATGCTGTGAAACATTGAAACAAACATCTAATCTATCGTTGTACACGGAGAACCAGCGGAAAGGTACCGACGAAATATCCCGAAACGAATGAAAAACACAAGTGAATGCAGGTGTCTGCTTTATACATTCTTAATTTGTGCACACGAGAAAAATCTATCGGTTATCATACGATCGAATGTTAATTATCGTCACATAGACTACGCGACGGTTGTAAGAAACCGAACGATAACGTCCGGTGTTTCACAATCTTCGTGTAGTTCTATGTCCCAACGAACACCGAACGTATGTTAACCGACAGACGGGAACTAAATCACGTTTTCATTTTAACATATGATTAATTATCGATAAGAATATGAAAATTTCATATTATCATCCAAAATCATTCACTTAGTTTAGGATTTGATTTCAATTAGTTTTACGTTTACGTTTGAAATACAAGGTTTTGAAGTTCTAAATTTAGGGTAATTTTTTTTAAAGATGAGGGTTTTCTTAATCGATTTTAAGATTTTAGATTTAGGGAAAATGTTACGGTGGGATTTGACAAGAGTTCGATATAAAGGAGAATGATGATGAATTAGGATTTAGCCTAGTTCATGTGTCTGTGTATTTGTGTGTGTGTGCGCGCGCGCGCGCGTGTGTGTGTTTGTGTATATCTGAGTGTGTATATCTGGAGTCAGGGTTAGGGTGGGATTTGAAAATAGTTCCAAGAAACCAAGTCTCTTCTATCACCTCCTATATGGTCGAACACACTGCGGGCGTCGATGACGGTGAATGAAGAGGAGAAGACGAGGGAGGAGATGGTGAAGTGGGCCTGGATTGGGAAAAAGGAGCGGAGGGATGTGCAGCGCTGCAGGAGGAGGAGGAGGTGGCATGGGTGGTTTGCTGAGATCCTGCTTCTCGTTCTTATTCTTGGCTTGGTAGTGATATTGGTGGTGGTGGTGATGGTGGTGGAACGTTGGTCCATTCAAGAGGGGAGGAGCCATTTGCTGTTAGGGTCTTTTTGATTTTTTTTTAATTTGGATGGATGGAGGAAGAGGAAGAGTGATGGTGGCTTTGGGCTTTTTTTGGGGATTACAAATTCACACAAATACTTGATAAAATTGATAAGAAACAGATTCTGCACCTGTTCAAGTATTAGGCATGTCCCCACCCAGACCCGTTGTTAAAATCCAGGTCTGATTTGGACTCATCCAGACCCAGACCCGTTTATTAGTTTAATAAATGGGTCGAGTCTGGATCTCTTTGGTTCAAACACGTTCAAGTTTTTGATATAAGTAATGAATTTGTTATCTCCTATATATTATTTTAAGAAGATTAAAAGATATCTTAATAGTTGTAGATTTTAGTTCTGTATGTATATTTTTTTTCAATGCATCTTAATGGTAGTGAACTTTATATATACTTTATTTTTATAGATTATGAATCATAAATTTTTAAGGTGCAAAAGTTGCAAATTTGAGAAATAAACCATATATAGTTCTGGTTGATTTTTAATATGCTGCTTGCTTGCTTCTAAAAGTAAGTTGTGAGAATCTGATGATGCATTTTTTACACAATACAGAACTTGATGAGATAAACAATTGATTTGATTTTTTTTTAAAATAAAACAAAAGAAAGCTAAACAGACGGGTCTGGCGTAATTATTAACAGGTCCGGGTCTGGATCTATTCCATACATACCCGTAAAGTAAATGGATGGGTCTGGACCCATAGGATAAACGGATGGGTCTGGAACCGTAGGGTAAATGGATGGGTGCAGGTCTGGATCTATTCCATACATATCTTAATAGTTGTAGATTTTAGTTTTATATTTTTTTTTAGTATACGATCTCGCTTTCTAGCTACGTAGAAAATAGAAAGTGGAATGAAAGTGATAGAAAATTGATCGACTTCATTTTTATTGTTGGATTTCTTTTTATCCATTACATATACGAATTTTCACGAGCACATCACTCGAACGGGAGTCTTCTTAGGCTTGAATCGGCTTTTCCCGCACACTGGGCTGCTTTTGAGTGCGGCGTGTTCTTTCCGGAACAAAACGCAGTCATTCTCGCATGCATGTATCTTCTCACACTTTAGGTCGATATTTGTGATTAGCTTTTGCGTCTCATATCGGCTCGGTGGCAATTCATTTCCATCGGGAAAAACTTCCTTCAGCAATACTAGAAGGCCGATGAAAGACTGTCCACTCCATCTGTTCTTGCACTTGATCTGAGAGAGACGTACGAAAAAGGATAGTATCGAAAACCTTTTGCAATTTAGATATAGAGGAATTCTTAAGGATGTCTTGTACTTCTCTAATAACACGTTTCCAGTGCTTTCCGTATCTTTAGAAAGTCCACCGGCATTTATAAGGCCATCCATGTCATCGACCGGCGCGAACACAGCATCATCGTTTTCGACTTCTTCGAACTGCCATTCTTCCTATTCCTCTTATTCTTCTACTATCTCTTGTCACTCATCGGTTTCCGCTTCAATGAATTCGTTTTCCATCTCTTGCATTCGTTCTCCATCGTCCTTTTCTCCGTGAATATCCCACTTGGTGTAATCTCTAACGAAATCGTTTTTCATGATGTGTAACTCAATATCCGACTTCTTTTGCAATCCCGTGTTCATACACTTATAGCAAGGACAATAGATTTCGTGTTCTTTCGGTATCTCAAGACGTGCGTAGGCAAAATCGGTGAAAAAGTAAACACCGTTAAGGAAAAAACAAGTAGCTCTCGAAGAAACGTCGACGTACATCCAACTCTTGTCGTGGAGGTACGAGAATGCCATATTGGAAAAAAAATGGAACGTAGAAAGGTTCCTATAGATAAGAGTTATGGAATTAAGATTTCATGACAAATACGATATAGACGGATAATAAGAAGCGTCAATATTAGGTTTAATTGATGACTTCGTTAAGTTTGGTTTCAAGTGTTATTGGATTGGGCTCTCCTCAAACTTCTATTGAGAACTTTCTCTTTCTAATCTCAAAGCTCAAGAGTTGGATTTTTCTTTCAAGAAAGATGATGATAATATTAAATGTTCTTTATTAGATGTCGAAGGTAACGGCTGTAGGGGTAAGGCACCTATCCCATTAAGAATGTATAAAGCATACACCCATTTACTTATGCTTTCATCTATTTCGAGAAAATTTCGGCAGCGCCTCCCTGCTGTTCTTCGAGTACACTGGAATAGAACAGATAATCGTTTCAATGCTGTGAAACATCATTGAAACAAACATCTAATCTATCGTTGTACACGGAGAACCAGTGGAAAGGTACCGACGAAATATCCCGAAACGAATGAAAAACACAAGTGAATGCAGGTGTCTGCTTTATACATTCCTAATTTGTGCACACGGGACAAATCTATCGGTTATCATACGATCGAATGTTAATTCTCATCACATAGACTACGCGACGGTTGTAAGAAACCGAACGATAACGTCCAGTGTTTAACAATCTTCGTGTAGTTCTATGTCCCAACGAACACCGAACGTATGTTAACCGACGGACGGGAACTAAATCACGTTTTCATTTTCACATATGATTAATTATCGATAAGAATATGAAAATTTCATATTATCATCGAAAATCATTCACTTAGTTTAGGATTTGATTTCAATTAGTTTTACGTTTACGTTTGAAATACAAGGTTTTGAAGTTCTAAATTTCGGGTAATTTTTTTTAAAGATGAGGGTTTTCTTAATCGATTTTAAGATTTTAGATTTAGGGAAAATGTTACGGTGGGATTTGACAAGAGTTCGATATAGAGGAGAATGATGATGAATTAGGATTTAGCCTAGTTCATGTGTCTGTGTATTTGTGTGTGCGCGCGCGCGCGCGTGTTTGTGTATATCTGGAGTCAGGGTTAGGGTGGGATTTGACAATATTTCCAAGAAACCAAGTCTCTTATATCACCTCCCATATGGTCGAACACCCTGCGGGCATCAATGACGGTGAATGGGGAGGAGGAGACGAGGGAGGAGACGGTGAAGTGGGCCTGGATTTGGAAAAAGGAGCGGAGGGAGGTGCAGCGCTGCAGGAGGAGGTGGCATGGGTAGTTTGCTGAGATCCTGCTTCTTGTTCTTATTCTTGGCTTGGTAGTGATATTGGTGGTGGTGGTGATGGTGGTGGAACGATTGGTCCATTCAAGAGGGAAGGAGCCATTTGCTGTTAGGTTTTTTTTATTTTTTATTTTTTTGGTGGAGGAAGGAAGAGGAAGAGTGATGGTGGCTTTGGGCTTTTTTTCGGGCTTACAAATTCACACAAATACTTGATAAAATTGATAAGAAATAGATTCTGCACCTGTTCAAGTATTATGCCTGTCCCCACCCAGACCCGTTGTTAAAATCCAGGTCTGATTTGGACCCATCCAGACCCAGACCCGTTTATTAGTTTAATAAATGGGTCGAGTCTGGGTCTCTTTAGTTCAGACCCGTTCAAGTGTTTGATATAAGTAATGAATTTGTTATCTCCTATATATTGTTTTAATAAGATTAAAAGATATCTTAATAGTTGTAGATTTTAGTTTACTTTGTATATATTTTTTTCAATGTATCTTAATGGTAGTGAACTTTATATATACTTTATTTTTATAGATTATGAATTATTAATTTTTAAGGTGCAAAAGTTGCAAATTTGAGAAATAAACTATATATAGTTCTGGTTGATTTTTAATATGTTGCTTGCTTGCTTCTAAAAGTAAAGTTGTGAGAATCTGATGATGCATTTTTTTCACAATACATAACTTGATGAGATAAGCAATTGATTTGATTTTTTTAAAAATAAACCAAAAGAAAGCTAAACAGACGGGTCTGGCGTAATTATTAACAGGTCCGGGTCTGGATCTATTCCATACATACCCGTAAAGTAAATGGGTGGGTCTGGACCCATAGGATAAACGGATGGGTCTGAAACCGTAGGGTAAATGGATGGGTGCAGGTCTGGATCTATTCCATACATATCTTAATAGTTGTAGATTTTAGTTCTATATTTTTTTTTAGTTTACGATTTCGCTTTCTAGCTACGTAGAAAATAGAAAGTGGAATGAAAGTGATATAAAATTGATCGACTTCTTTTTTATTGTTGTATTTCTTTTTATCCATTGCATATACGAATTTTCACGGGCACATCATTCGAACGGGAGTCTTTCTTAAGGCTTGAATCAGCTTTTCCCGCACACTGGGCAGCTTTTGAGTGCGGTGTGTTCTTTCCGGAACAAAACGCAGTCATTCTCGCATGCATGTTTCTCACACTTTAGGTCCATATTTGTGATTAGCTTTTGCGCCTCATATCAGCTTGGTGGCAATTCATTTCCGTCGGGAAAAACTTCCTTCAACAATACTAGGAGACCGGTGAAAGACTGGTCACTCCATCTGTTCTTGCACTTGATCTGAGAGAGACGTACGAAAAATGATAGTATCGAAAACCTTTTGCAATTTAGATATAAAGGGATTCTTAAGGAAGTCTTGTACTTCTCTAATAATGCGGTTCCAGTGCTTTCTGTATCATTAGAAAGTCCAGCAGCATTTATAAGCCCATCCATGTCATCGACCGGCGCGAACACAGCATCATCGTCTTCGACGGCTTCGTCTTCTTCAAACTGCCATTCTTCCTATTCCTCCTCTTCTTCTACTATCTCTTGCCACTCATCGGTTTCCGCTTCAATGAATTCGTTTTCCGTCTCTTGCACTGGTTCTCCACCGTCCTTTTCTTCGTGAATATCCCACTTAGTATAATCTCTAACGAAACCGTTTTTCATGATGTGTAACTCAATATCCGACTTCTTTTGCAATCGCGTGTTCATACGCTTATAGCAAGGACAATAGATTTCGTGCTCTTTCAGTACGTGTGTAGGCAAAATCGGTAAAAAAGTAAACACCGTTAAGAAAAAAAATCAACAACTCTCGAAAAAACGTCGACGTATATCCAACTCTTGTCGTGGAGGTATGGGAATGCCATATTGGAAGAAAATGGAACTCAGCAAGGTTCCTATAGATAAGAGTTATGAAATTAAGATTTCGTGACAAATACGAGATAGACGGATAATAAGAAGCGTCAATATTAGGTTTAATTGATGACTTCGTTAAGTTTGGTTTCAATTGTTATTGGATTGGGCTCTCCTCAAATTCCTATTTAGAACTTTCTCCTTTTAATTTCAAAGCTCAAGAGTTGGATTTTTCTTTCAAGAAAGATGATGATAATATTAAATGTTCTTTATTAGATGTCGAAGGTAACGGCTGTAGGGGTAAGGCACCTATCCCATTAAGAATGTATAAAGCATACACCCATTTACTTATGCTTTCATCTATTTCGAGAAAATTTCGGCAGCGCCTCCCTGCTGTTCTTCGAGTACACTGTAATAGAACAGATAATCGTTTCAATGCTGTGAAACACCATTGAAACAAACATCTAATCTATCGTTGTACACGGAGAAACAGCGGAAAGGTACCGACGAAATAACCCGAAACAAATGAAAAACACAAGTGAATGCAGGTGTCTGTTTTATACATTCCTAACTTGTCCATACGGGACAAATCTATCGGTTATCATACGATCGAATATTAATTCTCGTTACATAGACTACGCGACGGTTGTAAGAAACCGAATGAGAACGTCCGGTGTTTAACAACTTTCGTGTAGTTCTATGTCCCGACGAACACCGAACGTATGTTAACCGATAGACGGGAATTAAATCACGTTTTCATTTTCACATATGATTAATTATCGATAAGAATATGAAAATTTCATATTATCATCGAAAATCATTCACTTAATTTAGGATTTTGATTTCAATTAGTTTTATGTTTACGTTTAAAATACAAGATTTTGAAGTTCTAAATTTAGGATAATTTTTTTTAAAGAAGAGGGTTTTCTTAATCGGTTTTCAGATTTTGGATTTAGGGAAAATGTTAGGGTGGGATTTGACAAGAGTTCAATACAGAGAAGAATGATGATGAATTAGGATTTAGCCTTGTTCATGTGTCTGTGTATTTGTGTGTGTGTGTGTGTGTGTCTGTTTGTGTATATCTGAGTGTGTATATTCGGAGTTAGGGTTAGGGTAGGATTTGACAATATTTCCAAGAAACCAAGTCTCTTCTATTACCTCCCATCTGGTCGAACACCCTGCGGGCGTCGATGACGGTGAATGGGGAGGAGGAGATGAGGGAGGAGATGGTGAAGTGTGCCTGGATTTGGAAAAAGGAGCGGAGGGAGGAGCGGCGCTTGAGGAGGAGGAGGAGGAGGGATGGGTGGTTTGCTGAGATCCTGCTTCTTGTTCTTATTTTAGGCTCGGTAGTGGTATTGGTGGTTGTGGTGGAACGTTGGTCCATTCAAGAGGGGAGGAGCCATTTGCTGTTAGGGTTTTTTGAATTTTTTTGATTTGGGTGGAGGAAGGAGGAGGCAGAGTGATGGTGGCTTTGGGCTTTTTTTGGGCTTACAAATTCACACAAATACTTGATAAAATTGATAAGAAACAGATTCTGCACCTGTTCAGGTATTAGGCCTGTCCCCACCCAGACCTGTTGTTAAAATTCAGGTCTGATTTGGACCCATCCAGACCCATACCTGTTTATTAGTTTAATAAATGGGTCGAGTCTAGGTCTCTTTGGTTCAGACCCGTTCAAGTGTTTGATATAAGTAATGAATTTGTTATCAAAAGAAAGCTAAACAGACGGGTCTGGCCTAATTATTAACAGGTCCGGGTCTGGATCTATTCCATACATACCCGTAAAGTAAATGGGTGGGTCTGGATCCGTAGGGTAAACGGATGGGTGCAGGTCTGGATCTATTTCATACATATCTTAATAGTTGTAGATTTTTGTTCTATATTTTTTCTTTTTAGTTTACGATTTCTCTTTCTAGCTACGTAGAAAACAGAAAGTGGAATGAAAGTGAGAAAATTGATCGACCTCTTTTTTATTGTTGTATTTCTTTTTATCCATTACATATATGAAGTGGGCAGACACACCGAAAGCGATCAAACATTTATTTAACCAGTATAGCAGTTACATGCAGCGTGCACTAAAATGTGGATGCTTTATTTAGTAGTTACATACATGCACACACTAAAATGTGGATGCTTTATTTGAAAGCAGAGGTAAATGGTTTTCTCTTCCCAATCACCCCCACAAACTCCACTGCAGCTTTAAGAGAATTCGTCGAAGCTAGCTTCTCCAGTCTTGTCGACGACCACGTTGCTTCTCCTCCAGCCAAATCCGATACCCCACGAAACACAATTACAGGCACCCCAGTTGATGCTGCCGCCTATTTTAAAAAAATACAAAATTAATTAAATGGTAATGAAATCATTGGGATGCAGCTCAATCTATTTATGGCAGAAAGGGCTAATCAAAAGAACTCAAATAGCATACGCCCTTCAAATTTAACTGCACTTAATATTAGGGTTAATTGCACAAACCCCTCCTATAGTTTACCACATACAGAATAATCCCTCAAATGATTTATAAGCACAAGCATGCCTTATATTCAACTCGAATGAACCGAGGGATGGTTTGCGCCGATAAATTACTTGAGGGGTTAGAAGTGCTATAGGGGATAAACTATAAGGAGGATTTAGTGCAATTCACCCTTGACATTATTTAGTGTAGATTAATCCGACTCACTTTAATCTTTAATCAATTCTAGATCTCTCTTACCATCACCATGGCTGCACTCTCCTCATCGACTGTTGATACCCCAAACTCTTTGAAAAGAAACTCGCGATAAGCAGCATTATCCACAAACACATCGGCGGTTGATGCCTTTAACCCACTCACTACTTTAGGCGTCTCCGGCAAGCAAAAAGTTTCATTTACACACCTCTGCAGCTCAACCTGTAATATACTTCTTTAATATTAATTCAAATATCCTTTTTTTGGGGCACTGAATTCAAATATCATATTAAACCTCAACTATAAAAAATTAGGTAAAATTCATCAAAAAATAAAACTTGTTTAGACATCATTGATTAGCGAAGAATTTTCAAAATGTATATATTTATTTCACCTTTTTATAAACTTTTCACTAATGTTTTTGAACATTAAGTAAACCTAAACCAAAATTTAATATTTCTATGCCAAACTAGCTGTGTGACACCGATATTCCGAACCTGTCTTCAACCACATTATTTCATTGGTAGTAAAAAAAATCATTGATCGCCTTTTTAATCAACAAAACAATTACAGCAAGCTGTTATTATTAAGTTTCAAGGGGGCGACTATATATTTTATGTGAGTGTACATGAGCTTTGATATGTTCTATCAATAAGACTTAAGCCTTGTTGAGATTTGGTCCATTTTATATTTTTATACCCATGTATCTCTCTTATAGTTTTCGCAAACGTGGGACTATTTTAATTCACGGTTAAAATTAATTAATTGCTATATAAGGTTAAATTTTTTATTGCATGGCATGCTTGAACAAGAACAAGAGAAAGAGAAAGAGAAATATGTCAGGTGCCACACCTGAAGTTGTTCTGCAACACTGTACCATTCAGGATCAACTTGCATCCAAAAGACTTTCTTCATGGGTTTGCCAACTGAGAAGAACTCCTCAGGCTTAAACTTCACACCTGACAGCAGGTCCAAGCCCTTTGTTGGGAAATTGTATTCACCAAAGCTGAGATATGGGTCTTCTCTCTTGGGTGAGCCAAATTTCTATTGTAACACAATATAGAAGAGTAGGTGAATACGAGAGTAGCTACATAAATGATGGAGAGTCAATTGTAACACAATATAGAAGAGTAGGTGAATACGAGAGCAATTACCGTCCATGTCCATGAGCCTGTGAAAGCAACAAACTTGGGAACACTAACGTCGCCGAAGGACATTGAGTTGTTAGCACATCCAGCAGTTCCGTAATGAACTATTCCCCAAACATTAAAAACATCCAGCAGAGTTTGTACTGTAATTCCTGCATTCAACTGATTTCACAAAGTCGGAGCTTTAGTTAGTTTTTTGATTTCAAATTCCAGTTCAGAAATTATTTTCATTTGCTATGCAGAGCATGAGATAAAAAATATCCTGCTGAGTTAACTAGATAAACAATTTGAAGTAGTAGAGCCAGGTTCATTAGAAACATATAAGTTATCATGATCAGAGCAAGCAATGTAGTGGTAGTTGATAATTAGTAAGTACCCTTCGTTCCCCTGACAAAACATAAATGACGTCTACACCACGAATGCTCCCAATATGAAATCGCCGTCCTAATAAAGTAGACAGAGAATAGCTTCATTAGATCGCTTTTCAGTAACCACAGGAGGGAATTTCCTTCTATGGCGTCGAAAAAATACGCCCTTCCTCATTTTTTCCGACGATCGGCGTCCACCATCTTCATCGTTATCATCTAAGATGTGGGTACACCAAATTTCATGTGATTTTACAACCATTTCACCGTTAATTTAGTAATGTAAAAAAGTTCTATTGTCGGTAAACCGTTAGTTTTGAACCCACTAAATCAACGGTGAAATGGCTGTAGAATCACATAAAATTTGGTGTACCCAGATCTTAGATGATAACGATGAAAATGGTGCATGCAAAAATAAGAGAGTGTAGGAAATTCCCTCCTATGGCCCTCCCTCTCTCTCTCTCTCTTTTTCTCTCTCTTTCTTTCTATATATATATAGATATATATATCACGAAGTCTGACATGTACAACAAATGTGCAAATCGTAAAAAGATATGGGTTGTGCAGTTAGTCGTAGCAATGTTTATTAACAACGTTCAATGAAACAGAAGGATTCAAATTTTCAACATTGTGCTCATGATAGTATGAGCAACAAGACTATTACCAGTAGAATGATCCAACGTTATGGTCAAAAGGGGTCAATAAAGTCAACGGAAAACGCACCTGAGAGGTCAACGAAGGGGACGTCGGATCGAGCCACGAACTCGCCGGAGTACTGGAGGGCGTCCGCCTCCGGCCCATACGCCATCACGACCCCAACGAACGGCCCTGATTCGTTGATGACATCAATCGTTCCGTGCAGTGGGTGCACCGCCGGCAGAGCCGTTGACCGCCACCCGATCAAGAGGAGGAGGAGAGAAATGGCGGGTAGCAGTGGCAGCCGTTGGATTAAGGACTGGGATCGCATCGCCATGGCCAATGAGTGGGCTGAGACTGAGATTTGCGCCAACATGTGGGATTTTTTTTATATTTGAGGTTTAATTATTGTTTGATATTATTATTATTATTTTTAATTATTTATTTTTTAATTATTGTTGTTGAAAATGTGGTTGAGATTTCTCCATTTAATAATACAAGTGGCGTTGAAAAAATGAAAAAAGATAGACGTGCCCATGTGATTTTCACACGTTTGAATATTTTATGCTTGCCTTTTTTGATTAGTTTGTTATTTTGTGCTTCGGATGCTTTCTTGATTGGTTTTCATAATTAACATAGGATGTTTTGTGCTTCGGATGCTTTCTTGATTGGTTTTCATAATTAAAATTGAGATTGAATGGCAACGCAATTATCTCTTTAAGGTTTATGCATCAGGGTAGCGACACTGTTTGTTGTATCCAACTTGAGCCTAATTCATCGTGTTTGCTTGGATGCACAAAGAATAACAACGTATTTTTCAACTAAATTGTACTGTTTTGTTGCATTGCAGTTAAATTCAGCTTTTGGCAAGGGGTGACTATTGTTGGAGTGGAGGGACCCATATGTAAGAAAAAGCATAAAAAAACTACATGCTTTTCCAAATAGAGCATATGGTGTTGTGGTCATTTGAGTGCATTTTCAACCACACCATTTCCGCCACAATTTATTCTTTCAACTATATTAGTAGGATCCAAAATTAGTGAATGTAACACCTAAAATTTGAATATTCATTTGGTTGATTATATGAAACATAACATGTTGCAAATCAACAATAACATCAATGAAATAAGAAAACAAAAGAGAATGATATAATCAACATTTTCGTCCAACCAATGACTTTAATCGATGCAGCTATAGTCGGGATCATGAATACTTTAATCGATACAGCTATAGCTAGAATCATGCATTTCCAATGGCATGCAACTCCTACTAATGTACAGCTAGATTCATTCGGTTGTTTGTAGCATTACACTTATGTGTGTCAAGTGTTGACCTATGAGTCTCATTTTCTTTAGTTTTGCTTATTTTACAAAATCGATATGAAAATCCTCAGTTCCATTATATTTCCTGTATATAAAATTTTAATCCCAATAAATTTGTGTTCAAATTCCCAAATTAAATTTCTAAATATTTTTCCAAAACTCCTATAATTCTTTTTCCCTTTAAACCTTAATCCAATTCCCCCCCCTCTCTCTCTCTCTCTCTCTCTATATATATATATATATATATATATTTCCTTTCCAATTTTCTATTTCTCTTTTTACCTAAATCCCTAGCCCGAGCCCGGCCCAAACCCCCGCGACCCGACCCGTACCCTTTTCCTTCTCTCTCTCTTTCACCTCTCGTATCTCTCTCTCTGTGTGTGCCACGTCCCGCTTCCCAAAATATGGAATACGAGGGGCGACTAGGCCAGCCATGCTCCTACGGTCAGAGAATAATCCCGCCGTAGTCACACTTCGGCTTCTAGCATTACATGGTAGTCAGTAAACAGTACGAGAGTAAAGGAAATCACAGTTCAAAACTTTATTATATTAATAAAGAGAGTTCGAGATATATTTATTTTGCAGAATAAAATAACTAACCAACGAAAAACGATGTGCTCAAAGCAAAAGGGAATGACACTGATGTTGCAGTTTAGACCTCCGCGATCTCGAATGGAAGATCATGCTCCTGGGTTGGGTCCATTTCGTCCTCTGAGCATGCACACTCAGGTCGTCAGGACGACACATATATCAATATATATATATGATAGGTACAATGCTATTAAACATGAAAGGTGCAACAGAATACAGAGCATGCGAATAATGAACATCAAATGAATATGAACAGTGCGATATGAGTATCATGTCGGTAAATCAGGAAATTTGTATGTCGCTACTTATCAGTCACTAAGTCAATGAAATCAATTGGTG
Source organism: Agapanthus africanus (assembly GCA_030015575.1). NCBI lineage: Eukaryota > Viridiplantae > Streptophyta > Magnoliopsida > Asparagales > Amaryllidaceae > Agapanthus > Agapanthus africanus. The sequence continues at coordinate 1,008,296,338 of CM057337.1, read as the reverse complement.
GAAAAGATGCTCGTGTTTAACAAGGGTCTCGTGCATGCCCGAGACTACGGTCCACTGTTGCCCAGGACATAACCCTGCAGCGTGTCGCTAGGCCCACGACCTAATATATATATATATATATATATATATATATATATATATATATATATATATATATATATATATATAATATCGAATGATCATTCTATAAATCACCGTACCTCGCTAAATACGAGTTCAATTTCACCTTGATTTCCCCATTCCCCAGGTTATAGCACGTATTCTGGTATTAGATGGGTTGTGAACAACTACGTATCACTTTCACTCTCAATCACATTTCCACTTATCTACCACAACCCAACCACTAACACTTATATATCGACAATGCACAACAGTCGCTAGGTCTCAATGTAAATAATCACTATACAGAAGGTATAAAGCAAGCACAAAAATATGTAGAAATGCACTGAACAGATATTCACTACATTAAGACACCCTACGCCATATGACTTGAAAAATTCACCATAAACTACACGTATAGAATTGACCAAAAAAATATAAAAAGCGTACAATGTATACTTGATTATCTACGCGGTAAAATTAGTTTCATGTCAAACGGAATTCAGGTTAGGGACTTATCATCCTTTTAAATTAGCGATCGATTGTTGGAATTCCAGTTTCAGAACTGGAAGTCCAACTTCGCGCGTAGTTTACTATAGATTATGTTCAGATTCAGGTGTTATCCCAGTTGAATAAAATCTATTTCTATCTGTTAGGTTTCTAATGCATCAAACAGATTAACCATATCCTTTCTGTACTAGAAGTTATGTTCTGTTTAATGTGAAGGTGTGAGAAATGTTACTGCAGAAACTGCAGAACACGTCGATACTCTAAAATACAAACTAAATATCAAACGACGGTGAAAATGCACGGGACCAGATTCATGTGTTATCTAACTAAATTATATACGCGACTATATGGGGCTCCATGTATTTTCAGTTTTAAGAAGGTATGTACAGGTATTTAAACTCGGGTATCCTCGAGAAATGCCGTCCCGGACAGCAGTCCAGAGTCGCATTCCCAGTCAATTATTGTTACCGTAATCTATCAGTATCGAAAAATAAACTTTGGATTATTCTAGATTATTGAGTCGGGTTCGATATGAGCCATAGAACATTATATTCCAAACTGTATTGAATTTACGATGATTTTAACAAGGTAACATGCGCGGTAAAATTTCAGATTTAGTGTCGCCTTTAGGGGGCGACTTTACATGATTGTACACGATATTTTGCATCCGAATTTCTACACGATATTCATAATCAGTAAAGAGATCTAACTATCGCAGGTTCCACCATAATAAGATATGTTTTGGTTTATAGTTCGCATCAAACACTAGGGTAGCGTTTGGTAATCGGTCGAAAACACACATCTACACTACTATATAACAAAATAATCTAACATTATTATCTAGCCTAGGTATTAAAATAGAATGAACAACAAGAGATGGGTTTTATCTTGCCTGGAGACGGCGGCGGCACGGTGGCGGCGATGATGGCGATGGCACGAACACGGCTCAAGAACAGCACAAGCAGCAGCGACAGTGGCACTGTGAAACTTGGGCTCGTCGATGGTGACGGGGTTCGCTTGGGATGATAGTTGCAGGAGCTCGGGTGGCACTAGATGGGCACGGCGAAGGCAGCAACGGTAAGGAGAGGTCGGCAGCAGTGAAGAGGTGGCTGTGGGGCAGAGATGGCGACGACGACGATGGTTATCGTTGGCAGCAAGGTGATGCTGCAGTGGGTAGCTGGGATCGTTGTAGTGGATGGAGGCAGCGAGCTCGAGCGAGTTAGTGGTCGCTTGAGGTGGGTTGTCGGCGATTGGACGAGGCGATGATGAAGATGCTGCTCGGTCGAGATTGGGGATCTTGGCTGGGGAGATGGGTGCAGGCGGTGGAGAAGTTGGCGGAGGTGTGGTAGTGCTCAGGTGGTCGCGGTTGGGGGGAGGAGATCGGTGGAGGTGACAAGGAGGTGTTGCTGGTGGTCGGTGGTGGCAAGGTCGACGGTGGGTTTGGTGGTGGTGGCTGGCTGGCGATGGGTGGATGGAGGGTGGCAAAGAGGTCGGGGGTAGTGAAAGAGGGAGAGTGTGTGGGAGGTTTGGGAGATGGGGTCGCCGGTGATGAGGGTCAGAGCTTGGAGATGGGGAGTTGAGTTTGAGAGAGAGGGAGAGAGAGAGGGAGAGAGGAAACGGGTAAGATAGGATAAAAGTGAGAGGGGTTCAGTTGGAGGAGACGGCGTTGAGGAGATCGTGGGATCGGCGCGCAGATCGTGCGATCGTTGGCGATGAGAATTCGTCGTAGGTGGAGCGGGTCTCACGGGTGCGGCGTGAGCGAGAAGAAGTCGTTGGCAAGAGGAAACGAGAGAGGATGGAGATGTAGGCGGTTGCGACGTGGCGAGGACTGGGTCGTGGGAGAGCGCGAGAAGTGGGGGCGGAGGTTGCGTGAGGATGAGAGGAACGTTGGAAGGAAAAAGAAGCGGGAAAACAAAAAGGAACGAGGAAGAAGAAGAGGAAGCGGGTCGTGGGGAGTCGGGTCGGGTAGGGTGAGCACGGGTCGGGTAGATTAGGAATAATTTGGGGTTAGAGTAAGAGTAGGAATAATTTAATAAAAAAATATAAAAAATATAAAAATATATATATAAAAAGATGAAAAAATATAGGAAAAGTCTGAAAAAAATACGAAATATATCTATACGGAAACTGGGGATTTACATCATACCCTCCTTACAAATATTTCGTCCTCGAAATTAAGGAACGAAAATAAAGGAACAACAACACTACTCGAACGGGTGCGGAAAACGTGAATGGATGTCCTCTTCGCGTTCCCAGGTAGACTCTTCTAGCGAACGAACACCCCTAGAAACTCGAACCAAGGGAATGACTTTGTTCTTTAGCACTTTTTCCCGACGATCGAGAATGGTGGTAAGCTGCTCCTCGTAAAACAGATCAGTGCCCAACGTTAACTCCAAATCGTCCAGGATATGGCTGTCATCTCGAACGTAGCGCCTCAACTGAGATACATGGAAAGTATTGTGCACACTAGCTAGCGATGGAAGCAAGGCACCTCTCCTACTCACTCTAGCACATCAAAAGGTCCGATGAATCGGGGACTGAGTTTCCCGTGACTACCAAACCTGATCACTCCGTGAGTGGGAGATATCTTCAGAAACACGTGGTCACCAACACCAAATTCTAACGACCTTCTGCCGGCATCTGCCCAACTCTACCGGTGCCATTCTGTACAGTGCTTTCGAGACTGGTGATGAACCCGGGATCAAGTCGATTGAGAAGCCCAAAACACGAGGCGGGGGAAAACCAGGTATATATTCAGGGAACACATCAAGGAAATCCCGAACGATCTTTGGGGCTGGACTCTCATCAATCTCCATAGCCATCAACACTTTCGGCTTGGCTCTAAACTTGGCTGGCTCCAAGGATTCGCTTCCGCTTTCGAAAACAAACTCAGGGTGATTGGGAATGCGGAAGGTCACTTTCCTAGCTCGGCAATCGATGATCACATGGAAGGTACTCATCCAATCCATCCCGAAAATTGCGTCTTAGCCGCATGTCCCGATTAAAAGGAAATTCGCATAGAATTCCCTGCCGCATACTACCACCGGATATAACCTACACTCTTGGTTGGACACAATAATTCCGTTACCCGTATATATCTCCGAACCCTTGGTCAACGACTCGTGAGGTATAGAGTGTGTGTCAACAAACCGCGTAGAAATAAAGCAATACAAAGCACCAGAATAAAAAAAAACTCTAGCTGGTACAAAATAAACAAGGAGGGTACCTGTAACTACTTCTCCAGAAGTCTCTGCCTGCTCGCCAGACATGGTGAAAGCCCTCCCCTAATTCCGACATGTACCAGTATGCCTCTAATCAAACAACCGCTGCTGGGATACCAGAGGTGGACCCCTATGAGCTGAAGTGTCGTACGATGGTTGATGTTGCTTGAACCCTCCCTGTAGCTCAGATCTCTGGGGAAATCCGCTGACCCTGTGCTCGCTGGATCCGCAAAGCAAACACTGCCCCTTAGCTCTGCGACAATCTCTCTGCATGTGCCCTGGCCTCTGCCAATACTCGCAAAACAGGGCCCTCCGTTGCAGATGCCGTGGTGAAAAAGTACGCTTCATCTGCGTAATACCCGGTATGTGAACCGGGATCGCTCCACGGGGGGAAAGGGTAGCTCGTGCTAGAACTACGTGGGGTCTCATGTCCACCGATCGCTGGCCCTTGGCCTTCTTCGCCAATCTTTCCTGTACCCTGGCAGTGTTCAACACCTGAGCGAAGGTCGGTAGATCGAGTGACACGATAAGTTGCTGCAGTTCAATATCGAGCCCCTGCTGAAACCGTCTTGCCCTGGCGGCTTTGGTGGCTACCATGTATGGCGCGAAGCGACTCAGCCGGATAAACTCTGCGGCGTAGACATCCACTAAGCGTCCATTTTGCTTTAACATGATGAATTTCTCCTCCATCTCGGCCTTGGCAGTGGCCGGAAAATAGTGATCTAGAAAGCACGCGGAGAACGTGTCCCATCTGATAGGTTTCTCTAGCCGGCTTTCCTCGACGGACCACCACGTGCGTGCCTCGTCTTCTAGCTGGATCTTCACCATGTTCACTCGGTCATCGTCAGGAACTCGAGCGACCGTCAGAAGGTTCTCTATGTTGATGATCCATTGCTCGGCATCGAGTGGATTTGCTGATCCCGTGAAAACTGCAGGATGAAGCCTCCTAAAATCCGAAACAGTACCAACCCGAGCCTGTGTAGTCGGTACGAGGGATCCCTCGGGGGAGGCGGGGATAGCCGTAGATCTCTCTAGAGCGGTAATTGTGGTATCCTGTACCGCCTTCAATCCCTCGGCTAGAAGATCGGTCATCTTGGTCCCGACGGTTCACAAACAACCTAGAGACCACCTCGACGTTCGTCTCGATACAACAGATGCAATGTCACCCCGGCGTTCCTTTTCAACTCCAGCAGGATGCAGATGCAACGTCAACAACCGACCCCGGGGTCAAAACCTCGAAGTCATGGCAAAGTCCCTAGTTCCAAGCCTCGACGGTTCACCAACAACCTAGAGACTACCTCAGAGCCATGGCAAAGTCCCTAGTTCCAAGCCTCGACGGTTCATAGACAACCTAGAGACAACCTCGACATTCGTCTCGTTACAGCAGACACAATGTCAACAAACGAAGCAAGGAAAATCCCTAGCTTCAAGGTCTTTACGAAAACTTAAATAAAACCCGAAAGACTATCGGATATCATTCCACACCAGCGCGGAGTGGTTATGACTTATCGGGGCTCCTAAACTGAGCCTAACCTCAAGTAAAAAGAGGCATGGAAAATCCCTAACGCTTGCTCTTCCGACGGTAATATAACCTGGGAGATTACTTGAAGACGTCTTGTCCAGCCCCCGAAGGGATCATAGACACGACAGTCGCAGGGCTACTCGAACAGCAGGACTGCATATCGGGGAATGCATCAGTCAACGCGACGGTACCACGGACAAAAACCCTAGTACCACAAAACCTAACGGACTTATATCGTAAAGAGAAGGGGTTATAACGTTAGGATATTCTTGTGAGAACTTCTCGACTCGTCTCGACTCGTAGGAAAAACAATGTTCCTGCGAGAACTTCTTGACTCGTCTCGACTCATAGGAAAAATAATGTTCCTGCGAGAACTTCTTGACTCGTCTCAACTCGTAAGGAAAAACATCTTCATGAAACCCTCACGGCTCATGAAGGTGAAAAGCCTTAGGCAACGGGGATATCAACCTATTTCCTAAGCACCGTGGCCCTACAAGCAGGTCCAAACTGACTCTTGTATACTGTCCACGGGCCATGTTCTCCAAAGTCGAATATCGACAAGGAGGAAAAAACCACTTACGAGTCCTCTCGACTTGTAAGGGGGAAAATTCTCTTGTGAGATCCTTACGACTCTCAAGAGAAAACGTACGTAGGAGATCCTCATGACTTCTAAGGAGAAAATACACCTGCGGGATTGTCACACCCCGCTTCCCAATATACGGGCAGAGGACACGACGAGGCCGCTACGTATTTACTCTGAAGTAAACACGCTAAGCGTATCTAAGCAATATAAGTAAAATGCACAAGAGACAGGATGTAAATGAACAACAACTTTATTTATTAACATTCTTTTTACAATACATCTGAAAAGTAAATACAGGGAATGGAAAGCAATGCCTAAACAGTGGCATAACAGAAATGGAAAATACTGAAATGAAATGTACAAGTAACTAGAGCTCCGGGTCGAAAGCTAGCTGATCCAGATCCTCGAAGGTGGGTTCGATCTCCTGAAGGTCCGAATCACCTGACGATATTCCAAAGAAAAGAAAGAGAATGTCGTCAGCGAACAAATCGCTCGGTAAGTCCCAAAGAGGAGGGAGAAGTAGAATAGACAAAGAGGGAGTATTATAATGTTGTTTGTTATGTTAACATAGTTGTTTGTAGCTTAGTACAAAAGATGCCAGTGTATACGAGAGGAGTCTCACTAGACCAGAGACTACGGTATCAGGAGTACAAGGTTCCGTTGATAATACCACGGAACAACGATAATTGAATTCAGGTTAGGTGTCTTTATGGTTGCTGTCTCGTGCCACTTCTAACACCTTCTGTACCAATCTACCCTATATAAACCCCGCGATGTCTTGATTGTATTGATGTATTGTTTGAATTGTATATTGCATATAGATGGATGACTTGCCGAAACCATGATATCAGTAAATGGATGTAACTGGAGAATCATGTAGATGGATGTATATCCATGGTTCGGTTCGGTCAATATAGTTTGATATAGATTGAATAGACGGATTCATAGATTCATGTTGAATTGTATTTTGTACTTGAATTCTATTCAAGTCGGATTGATTATATTGAGACTCAGACTGAGTCAGACAACTAGAAAAGAAATTGAATCCTGAATTAGGTTTTGGTGTTATCGGTAACTGCTGCACATGGACGGCAGGATTTGTGTCTTTTTCAAAGACAATTACGGTATTGATAGCACCGTTTGTTAAGTTGTCTACCTTAAATAGGCAAGCACCCATATCTCCGGCTCCCTGAGGCTCAAGAGACTGGTCCCGCTTAAACCTATGTTTACTAGGGTCCTTATTGTAATTTAGTATAACTTGAGGGGGTTTTATGTAAAAATAATTTTGTATAATTTTCAAAATACACCTCAAGTATTTCATTATCGTCTTTAGAGTTTCCATTGATATATATTTTATCAATGTGACATTTCTAGTGAATAGAAACTTAATTTCATAATATATGGTATTTATTTGTAATATTGGAATTGTATGGTATTTTCTTGTAAATGAGATGCTTTTCTTGAATTTTGGAAATGTGGAATATTATAAATTTTAAAAAAATATATTTTGATATTAATTACATATATATATATTAAAAATATAAGTTTTATTTTATGATAGAAATCACATTTTATAAAGAAAATTGTATTTTAAATCTTTCGAGATCGTATGCTTCTTGCGGAGGTCTGCATCTCACTCTACTAAGTCCGAGGATGTGCGATAATCCGCACCATCCTGAACAAGTTCCCCGAAATGGGTTGTAGAGGCGCAATTGCAAAGATTTGTTAAAATACACATCTTGTAGAAAAATATTTTTTATAAGTCGGAGGTAGTTATGTGTAAAATCGTATTTTTCCCAAATCTATGTTCCCAAATTTCATCGTGCTATGTTACATATGAGTGTTGTGAGGAGGTAAGTCATTACCTAGTGAGTTTTCTAAGGTAATACGGTTTTAAAAAGTTCAAGCATGTCGAAATGAAACATAAGGGTATTTTAATATAAATGTTGAATAAAACTTGCTACGGTTATTATTTTGTTTTAAATTTTATGGAAGCCCAACAGTCCACACAAGCTAACTCCAGATTTTCCTACTACACTTTAAAAACTAAATATACCAGAGGCTACACTAGACGACCCCCCACCTCCCCATGCCCTGACTCGGCCCGACTCGGGCCGGCGCCGCCGGCCGGACTCGTCCGGACGGCCGAGTTCCCTTCTTCAATATTGTGTCTCTTCATCTTCTAAACCCCCCTGTACACTTCAAATTCCTAGATCTGTTTCAGAGACCTTTGAAATCCCCATTTACTCCATTTTAATGATTTTTTAATACATTTTTACATTAAAACCTTTCATATACCCTATTTACTCCAATTTTTAATGATTTTATACATTTATACATTTTCTTTATTTAAAAACCCTTCACCTACCCTACCTGTAGCCTACCCTATAAATACACCCCCTCCCCTCTACCCTCTCATCCCAAAATGCTAAGCTCACTCTCTCAAAATTTTCCAACAGTTGTGTACTTTGAAAACAAGCTCGCGGCAAAGCTCCGACGAAATTCCGGCGGAAATTCCGGCGATATTTTTAGGAACTACCGGCAACGACGCAACGCATCGGCAATCCTTTTAGTTCCCCCTCACTCTAGTATAATCGAAAACCCGTAAGTCCCTTTCTATCTCTCTTTCCTATTCTCAAAAGAAAATACGAAATTACAAACCCGACGAAATCGGAACAAATCCGATTTCCGATTCGGTTTTCTATAAATTTCACTTCTCACTAATACAATCATAATTAAACATCCTTATATTGACTACTAAACACTAATCAAACAATTTGAACAAGTTTCATCACATGAAATGATAGGTTTCTCAATTTATCGTATTTTTTCACATAAATACCACAATGTTTCACTCTTTCATTTAACACCATCAAACTTGCTATACATTTATAGTAGATCACGAAGTAACGACCTACCTCTTCACACACTTACATACAACCTAATACGATACCATTGAAACCTTAGAATACGAGAAAACAAACAATTTCATTTAAATACCATATACTTAATAAAACCATTTCTAAAAGATTTAGTTTTGATGCACTTTTTAAAGAAGTACCACTTATTATGAAAATACGATAAGTTGTAGACATCGGTCGTTTATCTAAACCTGACTTTGTGGTATCTAGGCTAGGCAAACGAGAAAGGTAACTTTAAAAGGTCCGTCTTACGGTAATTCGTGAGCGGATCCCTCCTTTCCTCATTGTACTTACCTGGCCACAATTGCCGGTGAAGAGGCGATTTGAGGCATCTAACAACTTGTCGTTTAGACTATTTAGAAATAGGCTAGTTGACTTAGGAAACCCTAGAATCTAAAATACGGAAAATTGACATTTTTACAAATAAATACATTTTACTTTATAAAACCATTTTCTAAAGGATTTAGTATTTTACAATCTTTTGCAAAGCGCCGCTACAACCCATTTTTGGGGAACCCGTTCGGGATGGTGCGGATTATCGCACATCCTCAGGCTTAGTAGTGCGAGATTCAAACCTCCGCAAGGAGCATTCGGTCTCGAAAGGTTTAAAATACGACATCTTAAAAAAATGAGATTTTTGGAATATAAAATATTTATTAAAATTATTTTTGTATAAATATATGTATATTTATCATTTAAATATATGTATATTTATCATTTAAATATCTATTTTATTATAATATAAATATTCCACCTTTTTCTAAAAATCACAAGAACAAATTTTACACTAAAATACCATGAACTTCAAATAAATCAATATTATAGATAAATACCTTTAATTATAAAAAACTAGGATATTTTCACTAGAAATGTTATAATATAAAATCCACTCTCATTACAACCCTAAAAACGAGTAACAAATACTTGAGGTGTATTTTGGAAAAGTGTATAAAAGTATTTTTACATAAAACCCCCTCAAGTTTTATAAATTACCCTAAGGACCCTAGCAATTATAGGACTTCGATTTACACGTCTAATTGTCTGACTCGGGTTTGAGTCTGATTAATCTGACTTGAATATGATTCAAGTCAATCTACAATCTACGATATTCCAATTCAATATGAACACCTAAAACCATGAATTCAATTATTAATCTATACAACTTGACTGAACCGAACCATGGATATATTCCTTTTACATGATTCTCATAATTCTATTTACATGACCCTACGGTTACAACCGTTTCCTGATATCACGGTTTCGGTCAGTCAGCCAATCAATGTTATAATCAATACAATTTACAAGATAACAATACAAACAAGATATCGCGGGGTTTAAGGGGTAGATTGGTACGGAAGGTGTTAAAGGTGGCACGAGGTGGTCAGATTAAGATACCTAATCTATATTCCGTTGCTGTTGTATCGTGGCTTAACGGTTCCTTGTACATTCCGTTTGCCCTGGTCTCTAGCATATAGAGACCCCCCTCGTATACACTGACATCCTTCTATACCAAGCTACAAACAACAGCGTTAACACAACATTACAACAATAGTATACAACTTTAAAAAATATCTTCTTATTCTGTTTATTCTACTTTCCTCTTACCTTTGGGACTTAACGAGCGACCTGTTCGCTGACGACATTCTATTTCTTTCTTCTTTGAATGTCGTCAGGTGATTTGGACCTGGCAGAGATCGAGCCATCTCAAGAAGACTTGGAGCAGTTTGCCGAAGACCCTGCACTTTAGTTTCATTGTACACTTTTCCTTTCTGTACTTTTCATTTCCTGTTATGCCACTGTTTAGGCATCTTTTTATTTCAGTTGTATTTCATTTTCATGCATTGTACAAAAGAATGTTAATAAATAAATGTTGCTGTTTTTATTACCTCTTGTCTCTTGTGTATTCTTTTTATATTGCTTAGATACGCTTAGCGTATCTACTTCTGAGTATGTACGTAGCGGACCTCGTCACGTTCCCTTCGCCGTACACAGGGAAGCGAGGCGTGACAGATAACTACAAATCAATACAATATACACTGCGGGATTTTAACGGGGTAGACTGGTACGGAATGTATTAGAAGTGGAACGAGATGGTCACTAAGATACACTACATGAACATCTGTGTCGTTGTCCCGTGGTTTTGTCGACGGGGCCTTGTACTACGGGTTACCATAGTCCACGGGATAAGTTGGACTCATCTCGTATACACTGATACTTTATGTACCAAGCTACAAACAACTACATTAGTATAACAAACAGATAATTTACCAGTTCTATTATCTTTACTTGTATATTCAATTCTATCATTTGGGACTTACCGAACGCTAGTTCGCTGACGACATTCTTGTCTCTTCTTTCTTTGGAATGTTTGTCAGGAAGACCCGACCCTCAGGAGACCGAGCCCAGGCAGGACGATTTGGAGCAGATCACAGAACAACACGACTTCTAGGCTTTTACTTGTACTTATTTCTTTTCAGTTCATATGCCACTGTTTAGGCATCGCATTCCATCATTGTACTTTATTTTTCAGTTGTATGTAAAGAATGATTATCAATAAAAAGTTGTTGTTTTATTACAACTCTTGTTATTCTTGTGTTATTCACTTATATTGCTTATTTACACTTACCGCGTTTACTTCTAAGTAAATACGTACCGGCCGGCCACGTCTCCTTTCCCGTACACTGAGAAGCAGTGCGTGACCCGGCCCCACACTCGCAACCCGATGCCACCGGATGCCTCCTCACCGCGTCGTCGCCTCTACTCTGCAACCCCTTCACCTTCTCTGCAACCCCCAGCCCTCACCCACCACCGCGACCACCGGCGACGCAGCAGCTTCCGTCCCACGCCGTGCCAATCCCCGTGCCACGTTGTGCCAGTCCCCGTGCTATGTTGTGCCTGCCTCCGTGCTACGTCGTGCCAGTCCTCATGCCACGTCGTGCCAGTCCCCGTGCCACGCTATGCCCGCTTCCGTGCTACGCCGTTCCCCGATCCAGTGCACGCACCATACCCACTCCCGCACCAGCATCGCGTCCGGTACCGTGTCGCGCCGTGCCACTCCCACACCACGCATCGAGCCAAGACTACGCCTACTACCATATCACGCCCACGTCGTCACCGTACCCGATATCGGATCTCCATGCATCGCGCTCACGCCACGCACCGTGTCTAGCATCGTATCGTCTCGTGTGTCGAGACGAAGTCCGCAAGTGGTGTCGCTTCAATATCAGCGACCGAAAGCAAGTGAAGCTCTCACTTGCTTTAACATGCTATGAACTATGATTTCGTGCTAGAATTATATTAGATAGATTATTGCGAACATTTGTTAAGTAGTATACTATCACGTATATATTGTAAGCCATCACCGTATTTTCATGGAAAACCATAGAAATCCTAAGATGTTAGTTTTGAGCGTAATCAGATCTAAAATATCATATTAATATCGTGTGGAATTGTAAGTATTATATACTGTTTTCACGAGTTGTGCAAAACCGACTTTAATTCGATAGCTCTTGATATTGTACGCTAAGAGTTCGATATCGTGAACTGAACCAAAACCATTACCAATAATTTCTTTTGCTACTTACGAATATTATGTAGAAAACTGAACTCAAATAACAAAGCATCGCGCAAATAAAACGACGTCCTAAAGACATGACGTCAAATCTGGCTTTACAGTACACATAGTAGTGTTAAATTGATATTAAATTAGTTACGTGTCGGAATGTAATGTTCTACGGATCATATCAAAGCCGACTCGATAGGATAGAACCCTCTATAGTTTATCTTTCTATGCCGATAGACCACAGCAATGAGAACAGACAGGGAATGCGGCTCTGGACTGCAGTCCGGGGCAGCATTCCATGAGGATACCTGAACTTAAGCGCCTGCACGTCCCTACATAAAACTGAAAATGCGTGGAGTCTGATATAGCTGCGTAGATAATTTAGTTAGATAAGATATGGATCTGGTCTCATTTAGTTACACCGTCATTTGGTATTTTGTTTATATTTTAGATTGTAGACGTGTTCTGCAGTTTCTGCAGTAACATTTTCTTTCACCTTCACACTAAACAGGAGATATCTCTTATTACAGAAAGGCTATCATGGATCCACTTGATGTGTCGGAAACCTAACAGATAGAAATAGGTTTTACTCAACCGTGGAAACGTCTGAATCTAAACACAATCCCTAATAAACTGCGCGTGAAGTTGAACTTCCAGTTCTGAAACTGGAATTCCAGCAATTGATCGCTGATTTAAAATGATGATAAGTCCCTAACCTGAATTCCTATTAACATAAAACTAATTTTACCGCTTAGATAATCAAGTGTACTTCGTATTCCTTTTATATTGTTTTGGTCGATTATATACGTGTGATTTATGGTGAATTTTTCAAGTCATATGGCGTTGGCTGTCATAACTTAGTGAATATCTGTTCAGTGCATTTCTATCTTATTTTGTGTTTGCTTTATACGTTCTGCATAGTGATCATTTACATTGAGACCTAGTGACTGATTTGCATTGTCGATATAAGTGTTAGTGATTGGGTTGTGGCAAGTACGATAGTGAACCAGTGATCGAAATTGATATTGATAAGTGGAAGCATGATTGAAAGTGAAAACGATACATATTTGTTCACAACCTATCTAATACCTGAACATATACTAGAACCTGGGGAATGGGGAAATTAAGGTGGGATTGAACTCGTATTTGCGAGATACAGTGACTTAGAGGGTGATCATTCGATATTAGTGATACACACACACATTAGGTCGTGGGCCTGGCGGTACGGCTGCAGGGTTATGTCCCGGACCGTAGTCTCGGGCATGCACGAGACCCTTGTTAAACACGAGCATCCTTTCCACCAATTGATTTCATTGACTTAGTGACTGATAAGTAGTGACATACACATTGCCTGGTTTACTGACATGATACATATATCGCGCTGTGCATATTCAAATGATATTTATTATTCTCATGTTTCTGTATTCTGTCGCACCTTTCATATTTGATAATATTGTACGCACATTATATATTTATTGTTATATGTGTCGCCCTGACAACTTGAGTGTGTATGCTCAGAGGACGAAGTAGACCCAGCCAAGGAGCAGGACCTACCATTCGAGATCGCGGAGGTTTAGACCGCGACATCAGCGCCACCCTTTTTGCTATAAACACATTGTTATTTCATTGGTTAGTTATTTCTTTATACAAAATAAATGTATCTCGAACTCTTTTATTTTAATATAATAAAGTTGTGAACTGTGATTTCCTTTACTCTAGTACTGTTTACTGACTACCATGTAATGCTAGAAGCCGAAGTGTGACTATGGAGGAATTATTCCCTTACCGTAGGAGCATGTTTGGCCTTGTCATCCCCCGCATTCCGTATTTTAGGAAGCGGGGCGTGACAGGATCACTATGTTGTATTTTTGTAAAAATACTTATATAAGTATTTTTCACATTTTAAGAGTTAAAATTTTAAGTTCAACACACCAGATGCCAAAAAGAGCATGAAAAACCGAAGTTTTCATCTATACATTTGAAAGCAAAATGAACACTGTATTAAGCGACGATTTCGCAATACAGCTGTAATAAGATGGTTGTCGCAGATTAAAAATTTTCCATGACGAAATTAAAGTGTATTATTTGAGTTTGTTTAAAAAAGTTTGCAATCATGACAAAATTTTGAAAATAAGGGTCTTCCAATAATTATCCGCTAAATGCCTAAAAAGCATGAAAATCCGAAATTTCCATCTATATATTTAAAAGTAAAATTAACAGTGTATTAAGCGATGGTTTCCCAATATAGCTGCCGTAAGATAGTTGTCGCAAGCTAAAAATTTTGCATGACGATATTAAAGTATGTTATTGGAGTTTATTTACAAAATTTTACAACCGTAACAAAATTGTGGAAGTGAGGGTGCTCCATTTAATTTTCCATAGATACCTAAAAATTGAGGGGCTTTCATACATTTTTTCGCATAAAGACAAAATTGAGCTTGAAAATTCCAAGCTATATACATATATATATGAGAATAATGGAGGAAAGGTGCCATGGGAGGGAATTTTCTCGTATGGTGTCGAAAAAATATACCCCCAAGATTTTTTTCGACGATCAGCACCCATCATCTCCATCTTCACCAACTAAGATGTAGATACATCAAATTTCACGTGATTCTACCACTTTCTCACCGTTGATTTAGTGCGTGCAAAATTAACGGTTTACCAACAATGGAACTTTTTACATTGATAATTTAACAGTGAAAAGGTAATAAAATCACATAATAAAGATGGAGCTGATGGACGCCGGTCATCGAAAAAAATTGTGGATATTGTATTTATTCGACTCCATAGCAGTAATTCCCTCCTATGGCCTTTTCTGTGTGTGTGTGGAGAGAGAGAGAGAAAGAAATAACAATGGAGGAATTGTGCCGGAAAGAATTTCCTCCTATGGCGTCAAAAAACTACATTCTCTACCATTTTATTTGACTTCGACACCATCCATCTTGATATTCATCGTTTAATATAGTAATACTTTAAATTTCATATGATTCTAATACCTTTTCACCGTTAATTTAGTGAGTGCAAAATTAACGATTTATCGACAATAGAACTTTTTACATTGTTAAATTAACGGCGAAAGGGTGTTAGAATCGAATGAAATTTGGTGTATCGACATAATAGACGATGAAGATCAAATTGGACGGTGCCGATCGTCGAATAAAATTGTGGAGGGTATAGTATTGTGATGCCACCTGAAGAAAAAGACTTCTAGGGTCTTTTTCCTCCGTCATTCTCATTAATTATATATATATATATATATATATATATATATATATATAGAGAGAGAGAGAGAGAGAGAGAGAGAGAGGGAATATAGAGAGAGAGAGAGAGATAGGGGGGCTAGAGGACAAAAGAAAGCTTGAAATTCTAGCTAGAGGACCAAAAAAATGCTTGAAGCTTGCCACATAGCTTTTTATATATAAACTAGCAAGTACCGCGTGCTATACACGGACTTGAGGAGTTGCCCAAAAAAATGATATCGCATAAATGACTAAATTTAACTATATTTTATTCCAAGCAAATCGTTCAAATCTAACATAAATCGCGTCCCTTTCAAAACAATTTAGAAAATTTCTTATTTTTCTCTCAAAATAATTCCAGAAAAGTATATGTCTTTACACATTTCTGCATATTGCATGTATTTACCGGATGATAAATTGCATTCGAAAATTCATGCAATCATCACTGATCGCATTTGAAATTTTAAAAGATTTTCTCCGCAATCTTCCTGCTATTATCACTGATTGCTTTCGACCTCCGTTCTTTTTCAGACGACGGTTATCTTGACTCATTATGTACTGTTCTCTTGCTAATTTTCATATTTTATAATTCAACCCACCGCTTTTAATATATATTTCATAAGTGTATGTAACTTTTAATATATATTTCATAATATTATTGGTAGTCAATCTATAATGTATGATTTTTATTTTTTATAACTATTCATATCCATATTTGCATCCGCCACTGACCACATGATACGAATATGATAACATCTACATCTGATCCGTATCCGGACGATAGGAACATATAAAAAATAATAGTGAAAGTGTTGATTGTAATTTTTTAAAAAACTTTTGAGCCTCATATAATTTTTTATCCATGTACTTATGCAAAGTATAATGGACGAACGTATCCGATCGATGAGAACGTATACAAAGTAATAATGAAAGTGTTGACGACAGTTTTTCAAAATACATCTGAGCCCTATCTAATTTTCCATGCACGTATATATACAAATTAATGATGGACTGGTTGATTGCAATTTTCGAAAGATATTATGGATCTTATTTAATTTTCCATCCACATGTGTCTATGGAGAAAATAATTTCCATAAATGTTATGGTACAATTTAGATTGAATAGTGATAACTTGTACAAAAATAAATACAGATAACTCATCAGAAAATATATCGCATGAATATGAAGATAAACTTAGAATGGGCCAAATGCATATTAACTAAAAATTATTATAGGGAGCGGATGATTAATTTCTTGCAACAAGGGGCTAAAAGCGGATTTTCATTAACTAAAGAGATGTAGCCTAATTTTCCATTCATGAAGACAAAAGAAAAGCTTGAAGATATTCAGGATAAAATAGTAATTAAATTAAATGCAAGGGCAAAATGGGAAAAAGAAAAGCTTGAATCAACCTTTTAAGGGCTTTATATATAGGATAGGATAGGTAGGATTATTCTCATACGTATATAATATAATAGATAGATAAATAGATTGTTAGTGAAAACATCTGCATAAGCAAATTAAATACATTCAGCACCAATTGTGAGCAAACTCATGAAAAAATAGCTGCTAAGAACATTAAGCAATATGCAAATCAGAATGGTTGATTATATATTTATCTCCATAAATTCACAACAATTTCATAACCTTCTACCAATAATCTCCACATGAGCATTTTCCATCTTTAAAATGATGAAACCTCTGCATATCCCGATAATCTCTCTCCCAGTATCTTTCGATATAAACTTCGTCGCCGTATGACAATCTCTACAGACTCGCAAGTTTTTCTTTACTTGAATCGTTTCCACGCTCTTCGTATTTAAAAGCCTGAAAGCAATAGAGAGCTTCTCGGTATGGCTTTCGAGCAACCGAACCTGCACGTCGTCTTCGACGTCATGAATCGATTCGGTATCAGGAACATACCCGATCTCTCTAATCTCTTTTCAACCTTTTATAAATCACTTTCGATTGTTTGTGATTCGTACTGCCGGAGTAAAGTGCATGCACCTCGTTCCTCAGTTCGATGAAACTGCAGCCGGGCGTTTTTTTGCAAGTTATTCCTTTCCATCTGTTTTCTGATTCTGGAGACATCTTCCCATTTAGACGATGTCGCGTAAATATTGGCTAACAAAACATGGTAACCTCCTTGTGGGTTCAGCTTGAATAGCCTCATTGCTGCAGCTTCTCCTAGTTCGACATTCTTATGAATTTTGCATGCACCGAGCATTGCACCATAAACACTAATCCCTGGCTCAAATGGCATGTTTTCGATGAAATTCCAAGCCTCTTCGAGCTTGCCAGCCTGGCCCAACAGGTCCACCATGGCCCCATAATGGCCCATCGGCTCGAGCCCAAATTCATTTTTCATGCTCGAAAATAGACTTTTCCCTTCTTCGAGTAAGCCAGAATGGCTACAGGCAGATAGGATACAAAGAAATGTAACATCATTGGGCTCGATCGAGCTCTTCTTCATCTCTTCGAAAAGATCGAGGGCTTTTTCGCAAGCCCGTTTGTGCCATACCCATCAATCATCGCATTCCATGTTGTCACGTGTCTATCAATCATAGAATCAAATAGTTTTTGGGCTAGCACAACATTTCCACATTTCGCACACATGTCAACAAGTGCGGTTGCCACATAGATATTTCGATCAAACACATCCTTACAGCGTAGCCATGGATCCATTTGGCTCGTCGCAAGACTGATATGTCAGCTAAAGCTGGAATCACACTGACAAATGTGAAAGAATCTGGTTTTATGTTTTCTGATTTCACCTTGGTGAAGAGTTTGATTGCATCATCGGGGCATTCGTTTTGAGTGTATCCCAATATCGTAGCGTTCAGCCTTCAATTTTTCGAACACATTTCGAGCAAGATCAACTTTCTTGCATTTGGAGTATGTTGTGATAAGAGCGTTCATTACCGATACATTTGACCCCAACCCAATGCCCAATGCGAGCTAGTGAATTTTAGACCCCTCTGCGATATCGCACAATTCACTGCAAGCATTCAATGCAGCTAAAATCGTGACCTCGGTGGCCTTAACTCCCATCGCCAACATTCTCTTATACAAACTCATCGCCTCTGTAGCATCACCTCTTTGTGCATACCCATCGATCATTGAGTTCCACGAAATCACATTTTTGCCCCTCAACCGATCAAACACCAACCTCGCCAAGCAATCGCCCCGCATTTTGCATACATTCACCAAATGCTCAAACCCAGCTCGAACCGCAGGCCCATGAATCGATTTCCTGATCTTCAAGCGTCTAGCATCAGCACAGGCTGGCAGAGCCGACACCAGGGCAATCGAATCAGGCCTCGTCCCTTCTCCTTGCATCCCACCAACCGTCTCTAACGCAGCTAAAGCCAACCCATTCTGCGAGAGCCCCCGAAATGATTGTGTTCCAAGCGACCAGGTCCCTCTCACACATTCTCTCAAACATCTTGCGAGCGTCTTCGACCTTCCTACATTTGGCATACATGTTCACCACCGCGGTCATTGCAAAGACATTGGAACCAAGCCCACTAGCAACCAGTTAGGCATGTACCTCCCTACCTACCATAAGGTCTGCATGGTCACCGCAAGATTTCAAGAGGTAGGTGAAGTTGTGGACCAAGACGCGGACCTGGGCATGCATCATGAGGCAAAAGAAGAGGATGGCTTGATGAAGCGAGGAATGGTGGCAATGGCCTTTAAGGATCGAGTGGTAGAGCTCATGGGGCTTCTCGGGGGCCGAGGAGAATAGGAGGGAGGCGTTTCGGAGGTCGCTGAAGCGGGAGAAGAGGGAGATGAGCTTGGTTTGGGTGAAGGGATCGGAGAAGTGGTTGTGTTTGAGGAGGTGGGGGAGGAGCTGTTGGAGCTCTTTGGGGTTGGAGCAGAGCTCCAAGAGGATGGGGTTCTTCTTGAGGATGATGATGATGATGATGATGATGGGATGAGAGATGATGGAGGGGTGAAGGATTGGAGAGTGGAGAGCATTTGGGGTTTGTTCGGTGAAATAAAAAGGTTTGGGTTTTTGAAAAAGTGAGGGAAATAGACAGATTTGAAAAAGAGAGAGAAATCAAGGAAAGATGCGGTAGGCAGGGAATTTCTCACTCCTATGGTCTCTTTCCTCCATTAATCTCATATATATATATATATATATAATGATCATCCTCTGAATCACTGTACCTTACTAAATACGAGTTCAATTCCATCTTGATTTCTCCATTCCCCAGGTTATTCAGGTATTAGACAGGTTGTGAACAAACACGTATCGCTGTCACTTTCAATCACTTTCCCACTTATCAATTTCACTGTCGTATTTGTCACAACCCAATCACTAACACTATCGACAATGAAAAACAATCGTTAGGACTCAATATGAACGATCATTATGCAGCAGGTATAAAGTAAGTACGAAAATAGGCAAAAATGCACTGAACAGATATTCACTATTTTATGACGGCCAATGCCATATAACCTGCAAAATTTACGATAAATCACACGTATAGAATCGACCAAAATAATATAAAATACGTACGAAGCACACTTGATCATCTAAACATTAAAATTAATTTCATGTCAAACGGAATTCCGGTTAGGGAAATATCATCATTTTAAGATAGCGATCGATTGCTGGAATTCCAGTTTTAGAACTGGAAACCCAACTTCACGCGTGTTTTATCAGTGATTGTGTTCAGATTCGGGTGTTGCCTCAGTTGAATAAAAACTCGTTCTATCTGTTAAGTTTCCAACGCATCAAATGGATTATCAATAGCATTTCTATATTAGAAGTTATGTCCGGATTAGTGTAACGATGTAAGAAAGGCCACTGTAGAACACATCAGTACTCTAAAATGCAAATTAAATATCAAACGATGGTGAAATGGCAAAGGACTAGGTTCAGGTGTTAGCTAATTAAATTATCTATGTAGTCATATGGGGATCCACGCATTTTCAGTCTAAAGCGGGGATGCACAGGTGTTCAAGGTCTGGTATCCAAAACGAAACGCTGCCCCAGATTGCAGTCCAGTGCCGCGTTCACAATCAGGTATCGTTACAGTGATCTAAATTTGTCGAGAAAAAAACTGTGGATGGTTTTAGGTTATCGAGTCGGCTTCGATATGAGCCGTAGAACGTTACGTTCCAAACCGTATTTAATTTACAATGAATTTAATAAGGTAGCGTGCGCAGTAAGGTTCGGATTTTTGTGTCACCTTTAGGGGACGACTCTACATAGTTATGCACACGATATTTTGCATCCAAATTATTACATGATATTCGCAACCAGTAACGGAATTGAACTATCGCAAATTCCGCCATCACAAAATATATTTTGGTTTATAGTTTGCATCGAACACTAGGCCAGTGTTTAGTAATCGGTCGAAAGCACATATTTATACTACTTTATAACAAAATAATCTAACATTATTATCTAGCCTAAGTATTAAAATAGCATGAATTTCAAGAGATGGGTTTTCTCTTGCCTGTGGCGAAGATGGCACGACTTGAGATGGCGGCACGACACGTGCACGATCACGGCACGATACACGCGCAACTCGGCTGGCTCGGGGGGGGGGGGTACTTAGGGCTCAGCACTGGCGTGGAGGTGGCCACGGGCAATGGGTTCCCAGTGACTCCGGTGAGGCGCTTGGGTGCTGCGGTTACAGAGAGCTCGGCTCGTCGGCGACGGAGTGGTGTGCAGGGGGAAGGTTTTAGTCACAGTGGAGGGGTTGGGGAGCTCCGACGATGGAGGAGCTGCCGGTGGTCGTCGGTGACGGAGATACTCGGAGCTTGGAGCTCCGAGATGGTGAGTTGGGGAGCTCCGACGATGGTGGAAGCAGAGGTGATCGCGCTCGTATGCGAGAAAGCTCGGCACGCAGAGGGTGGTGCTGGAGTTTTTGGGTCTTGCGGGTGTTGGTCGACGGGGGTAAGGCGCTCGACGGTGGGTTCATGGTGGTGGTGCGCTCACGTTGAAGGAGGAGGAGCTGGGGTCGGCTGGGGAGCTCGAAGGCGTCGGTGGGTCGGTGAAGGGAAGGTGGGTTGTCGGTGACGATAAGTGAGGGAGAGGGAGAACGAGAGAGAGAGAGAGGGGAAAACGAGAGAGATCGAGAGAGAGTGAAGTAGGGGAGAGACTTGGTCGAGACGTGGAGGAGCGGATTTTGCTGCGACGGGCGCGGGGAGAGGGGAGTCGTTGGAGGAGCGTGGGTCGTGGGGCGAGCGCGGGTCATGGGGAGACGTTAAAAGAGAGAAGCGAGGAGCGAGGCGAGCGCGGGTCATGGCGAGCATGAGAAGTGGGCGCGAGAAGCGGGGAGACGTTAAAAGAGAGAAGCGAGGAAGAAGAAGAGGAGGGAAGCGGGTCGGGGTAGAGTTAGGTAATGGGGTAGGCTTAGGATTTATATAGTTTAGGTTATAATTTAATAAATAAAATAATAAAAATATTTTAAAAATGTGTACAAATTCTTGAAAAAATCTGAAAAAATATACGGAAAATAAATATACGGAAACTGGGATTTACAATTTATTTCACAATACAGAATATGATGAGATAAACAATTGATTTTTTTATAAAAAAAAAATCAAAAGAAAGCTAAACAGACGAGTCTGGCCCAATTATTAACGGGCCCGGGTCTGGATCTATTCCATACATACCCGTAGGGTAAATGGCTGGGTCAGGACCCATAGGATAAACGGATGGGTCTGGACCCGTAGGGTAAACTGGTGGATCCAGGTCTCGATCTATTCCATACATATCTTAATAGTTGTAGATTTTAGTTTTATATTTTTTTTTATTTTAAGATTTCGCTTTCTTGCTATAAAGAAAATAAAAAGTGGAATGAAAGTGATTGAAAATCGATCAACTTCTTTTTTATTGTTGTATTTCTTTTTATCCATTACATATATGAAGTGGCCAGACACACCGAAGCGTTCAAACATTTATTTAACCAGTATAGCAGTTACATGCAGCATACACTAAAATGTGGATGCTTTATTTAGTAGTTACATACATGCACACACTAAAATGTGGATGCTTCATATGAAAGCAGAGGTAAATGGTTTTCTCTTCCCAGTCACTCCCACAAACTCCACTAAAGCTTTAAGAGTATTCTTCGAAAAGAAAAATGGGGTTTGGCCCGCCGGAGGGGTCGGTCTAGTCGAAGGGTGGTCGGTCTCGATGTAGTGGGATCAATGGTCATGGCGGGGGATCGGATTAGAGGCTGGTTAGTGCGGAGAAAAGAGTGCAAATTTTTTCTTCTTTCTTTTGTAGGGGCATTTTTTTAATATGTGTAATTTTTGGATGGCAAATTTAACAACGGTTGAGCAAAATGGGCGATTTTGGACGTTAGGTGGGCCGAACAGCTTTTGGGCCGAACATTTTGTTAAGATGTGGGTTTCTTGCTTCCTGTCTGTTGGATCCACTGCAATTTTGGTTTGGTCTCATGGACCTTAGCCCACTTTATTTGGGCTGAGGGGAGAATTATGACGTAGAAGTTCAAATTAAATCATTAGTTAGCTAAGAATAATTAGAAGCGGCCTAATTTGGTTTAGGAGTATGTTACGATTATCATCTAGTTTCTTTTTCTTAAGGAGCTCTCTACTGTGATTATCGTGTAGAGAGGTTTTAAGTAAAGAAACTAGCATTTTGGCAAGTGTGATGCTCGTGATTTAATTAACAATATGAAAATAACGAATGATTCTGAAGTATAAGTATATATATGTTATATTAATTTAATTTGTTACCAGCTTTGCTTATTATGTATTTTTTATTTTGGAAGAAGTTTGATAATGAAAATGCACAAGATAGCGATATAAATCACAAATCAATGGAGGATATGACTGGACGCTCGTGTTCATGCCAAAATCTGGGCTTTAGGTAATTTGTAAAAAACCTCGACGCTCGTGTTCATATCAAAATTGCTGGAAAGGGTCTACTGTTCAAAATCATTATGCAAAATCCTCTGGGCCGCATTTCATTTAGGCATTTATTCTCTCTAACTTTTTAGATATTAGAAACAACTTTTTAGATATTACAGGCAACTGGCAACTGGTATAAAGGTAGTTTTAATAGAGCCCGTGATTTTTTAACAAGAGCCACACAAATTTGAAGTTGGCTGAGTTCTTTTTGACAATTTACCCTTTATTTTATCTTGGTCTGTATAGGTTTATTTCTGGGCATGGCTCCCCTCAGGCCCAAACTTGGTTGCTGCAGGAGGAGTTCTGTTGTTAGTTTTGCTCCAAAATTAGATCTGACTGTATTCTACTTATTTATTTATTTTTTTTGATTTTCGGTTTCAACATGTTATTCATTTGCTACTAATTTGCGCATATAACCTTCTATGATTTAAATTTTGGTCACTAACCCTTCTGCATGAAGAACTCAGAATCATAGCTAAAGTAGTTGAAATTTTGCATATGTTTTGCATAAAGTGCCTCTGTCACCAAGTTCATTGTATCATACACTGGAATTAGTGTTAGCTTTACACTAAATGGCAAAAGAATGAAAAGAGGAAAAAAAAAATCTGGGGGGACAAATGAGTAATGAGAGGGCTTTCAGCAAATGAATGCAAAGGGCGCAGGCAGAGGTGGGTCCCACCCATGAAGGCTGCCCGTGCTGCCCGGGGATGTGAAAGGACAAAGGCCTGGCCTTAGTCAGGCTACGGTCAGCCCTCGGGCAGGGGTCAGAGGTCACACCTCAGTCCCAATCATAAAGCAATTGAGTACCAAATCATTTCCCGTTTTCTTTAAATTATTATTTAAAAATTAGTACATAAGAATACAAGAAATTAAAGAATTTAATATTCCGTACTGCTGCTCTATTTTACACAACATCTTTGCCATTCATTGTTATATGTAGAATATTCTTGCATGCATAAAATTATGGGATTGTTTGATGCTTGGTTGGATTAATTGGCCTTTTGATTCTCTTATAGGGAATTATATTCTATAATAATTGGAAACTTGCTCAAATCGATTGCAAATGCAACGTAAACTAGAACGTGCATGTTTGTAGCTGTAGTAGGAGGAATCGGTTGGAAATATAGATAATGGGATTGATATCTAACTGCTGCAGTCAAAATTGCATGTACGTATGTAGATGCAATTAAGTTATATTGAACTGCACACAACTGATATAAAGAAATAAATAAACCCATGTGTAAGCTTTATCGCAGACCATATGATCATAGATCGTTAAAAAAAGATGGTTACTCTTATGATTCATAGTTTTTTAGGATGTTTGTTAGGCCATCAATTTTTCTTTCAAGTTTTTATTGATTGTATCATTATTATATTTTGTTGGATTAGATAACGTCAATTGTACTAATATCGGGAAAATTCAGCAACATTTGTTAGTTTGGAAACTAGCTAGACATCACACCATCTTAAACTACAATATTAATATCACTACTACAAATGTGGGTTGCCCACTACGGACGGGAAAATCCGTAGGGGCAATTTTTGTTTGCTCTTACGGTTCACACTATAAGGGCAAACAATGTCCCTACGGTTCATATCGTAGCAACATATTTAAATAAACAATTAATAAAATCTTACTTCAGTTGTTGTCCCTACGGTGCAGCAAGAGAAACCCCTATGGTGGACCCCGAAAGGGAAATTAAGGGTATTTAAAAAAAATAAAACCAGATAAGTTTCTCGATCTCCCTTTCCAAAAATTTTTTCCCACGCATCCTTTTACGCCCCTCACACAAAAATACCCCCGCGTGTCGAGCTCCATCGCCATCTTCTCGTCGTCGTTGAGCTCGTGTGTGCACCACCTCCCCCTCCCCCTGCTTGTGTTGCCTCCCCTTCCTCGTCGGCCTCCTCCCCCTCATTCCCGGCCTCGATCCTCCTTGTCGCCACTCTCCTCGTCGCCAACGGCTCTAATTTAGAGGTTAGCTAGTTAATTTCTTCAAATTTAATTAGTTTTCCTACATTTAGTTGTTGATTTCTTCAATTTTAGGAATTTAGCAATTAATTTTGTCATTGTTGCTGGTGTTATTGTTGTTGTTAGGGTTATGGTTAGGGGTTAGGGCCGGGTTAATTAGGGTTAGGGCTTAATTAGGGTTAGGGTTAATTAAGGGGTTAGGATTGATTAAGGTTAGCGTTATGATTAGGGTTAGGTTTAGGGTTAGTGATTCATTAGGGTGTTAGGGTTAGGATTAAACTTATTATTAGATTTAAATGTTAGGATTCGGGCAATATGTAGTGAATTGTTATAGGTAGTTTAGTGAAAAGATACAATAGTAGAGTATTTTAGTGAAAAAACCTACAATAGTTAATGGTATTTTAGTGTTAAAAAAATGGTAAGATAGTAGTTTAGTGAAAAACAAACAATAGTTAGGGGTACTTTAGTTTAATTTAGTAAAATTGAAGAAATATGTTGTTTAGGAAAAATTTAAGGTGGTTTAGTGATAAACAACAATAGCTAAGTGTATGATATTCGATGATAACGTGAACGTAAAAATTTTCTGTAAACGTAAAAAACTTTATCCTAAACTAAAAACTTTAAAACCATGAAATTGAAATGTAAACTTAAAACCAATTCAAATTAAATTTCACACTAAGTATATATATGATACTCGATGATAATATAAAATTTTCATATTCTTATCGATAATCATATATGAAAATCAAAACGCGCCTTAGTCTCCATCTATCGGTTAACATACGTTCGATATTCGTTGTGACATAAAACTACACGAAAGTTGTTAAATATCAGACGGTCTCATTCGGTTCTAACAACCGTCGTATAGTCTATATGACAAGAAGATTCAATCGTATAATAACCGATAGATTTGTCCAGTGTGGATAAATTAGGAATGTATAAAGCAAACAACCGGATTCACTTGTGTTTTCATTCGTTTCGAGTTATATCGTCGGTACCTTTCTACCGGTTCTCCGTATACAAATATAGATTAGATATTCATTTCAATATTGTTTCATAATATTGAAATGATTATCGGTTCCATTACAGTGTACCTGGGAACAGCGGGGAGGTGCTGCCGAAATTTTCTTGAAACGGATGAAAGCACAAGCGAATGAGTGTCTATTTTATACATTCTTAATGGGATAGAAGGCTTACTCCGACAGCCGAAATATACATATACAACACGCATACACAATACACACATATACAAAGCACATACACAATAACAACCCTACACCAAAGAGAAATCATAAATTGAAATCAATGACAAATTTGCCCTTCCCATTCTCTTCTTTGTCAATAACCATCCCGTTCTTAAATTTCTCAAGTCACCATCAAAAACCAACTTCCATAATTTCACTACTTTCTTCAATTTGTGAAACTTATAATTTATATATTGTACAGTCTAATATGACCCATAAGTACATCAAAGTTACGGACTGTATGTACGTAGATTGGCAACAACGCATGAACCATAAATTTGTCGATGGAGTTGCCGCCTTCATCGAATTTGCACGCGAACATAATAAGGTCGTGTTGGGGAAGATCTTTTGTCCATGCGTCAGAAGATAGAAATTGTAGAGTTTCACATCGTTAAGCATGGTTTTATTAGATTTTATACACTTGGCTATATCACGGGGAAGAAGATGAAGAAGCTGGTAATGCGGTGGACGTAGAAGAAGAAGACGGTAATACGACAGAAGAAGAAGATAACTTCTTTCCAGGAAAGGAAATGGGAGATATGGTAAATGCTGCTCTCGGTGATAGTATTCCTACCGAAGAAGACATTTTTCTGGTCAAGGACAGCGTGCGGATAAGTATGAGAAGTACATGAAAGATGGCAGGAGACCAATTTATGAGAATGCAAGTATTCCAAACTATCATGATTTGTCTAACTTTTCCAGATTAAGTGCCTGAATAGACGGAGTAACAAGTCATTCATGATTCTTCTCAAGTTCTTGAAAGATTCTATGCCCCGTGAAATAACGTGCCCGAGAGTTGGTATAAAGCCCAGAAGATGATGTATGATTTGTGTAACGACTCTGAATTTACTGTACGGAATTTTCTAATTTAATGTACAGAAATGAGTTATACAATCTGAGTTTGAGTTATAAGTAAATTTTGTTAAATAACAACAAGAAACAACTTGTAGCTCACCGGTAAACCCTTTGCACTGCTATGACGTAGCCCTTGTGTTCGATCCCTATCAGACACATTCTTTTTTCTGATTTTTCTTTTTAACTTTTTGGAAGCCCAAAAGTCAACATGTGCAACGCACAGAAAAATAAAAAGTCAGAAAAATCAAACATGTGGAAAATGGTGTAAACACTGAGATATACACGTGGTACAAATCCAGAGCCCCTATGCCCTAGATCGACCGGCGGAATTGGGCATCAGGCCGGCGCCGACGGTTGGATTAAGCCCAATGAGGCCCGGGCTTTGCACACTAACCCTTTCACCTACCCCTAACTCCATGTTCATATCAGAATTTTGTATTATTATATCGCCCATTCTTAATCATATTACAAATAAATAGGTGCTTTTGATCCATGTCTGCTAAATAGTTGCAGGTTACAAGTTCTCAGATCATTACAGTGATATTCATGAAAAGACGCTATAAATGTGAGACTACGACCCACAATAGATGAATCCGTATGATGCCGCCTATCAGTTCAAGGAACAAATAAAGATCAATGAACAGTTCGAATGCACAAAGTACGAGGGGCAATACAAGATTCAAGACTTCAACGCGAAGCTAACAGTAAAAGTCCACAAATTCTGCACTGTTGGAAATCTGGAAGAAAGTGAAAAGATTCTGAAGAACCAAGTGAAGAAAACAGAAGAAAAATGCAACATGAAGCAACCCGGAAGAAATGAGCCAGAGATCTCACCATATGGCCGCGGATCCGCGGCCAAACATGGGATTTTGCCGCGGTTCCGCAGCCGTGCAGTGCACGTGTCGGTGCAAAGTGTCGGTGGTGTCGGTGCTTTGACCCGGCTTTCTTAGAGTAGTATTGTAAATTCAAATGTGGATCAGATGTGAACCCTAGGGTTTCTCCTATCTATAAATAGGAGAGCCGAAAGCCTATTTAGTCGTACCTCTTTTGGGGTGCCTCTTTTGAGATGCCTCTCTTTAGTTCTTAATCTATTTTCAATTTCTAAATTTAATTCTCATTTTGTAATGAATCGTTGAGAGGTCATCAAAAAAGATTTTTTTTTATCTTGCATTCTTTTTATCTGCAATTTTAATTCCTGCAATTTTTATTTATTCTTTTATTATCTGCAATTTAGTTTTCTAAAATTAAAAATTATAAAAATGAATTTGATTGTCACATTCCTAATGAGTGAGTAATTCCTCACTTGTTATGGTTATGATAGGAAAGGTTTGAGAGAAGGAAATCTCACTCCCTCCTTTCTTTGCCCAAATAATTTTATTTAAAGGACTCTCTTTAAATCAACCATAATCCGCTCACTACGGCACCCTATCCTACAAGATAGTGGTAATTCCCTAGTTAGACCGGTTGTGGTTGAATTAACCAGAGGTTAGGGCTAAGAGCCAAGAACGGACGGACAAGGACCAAAGGGAAGAAACTTTAGTTTCTTCCTAGTCATGCTAATCCCCGTTGTTGACTATTACCCTAACACCTATATTCTTAATTAGGGTATTGATAGAATGAGAAGAATCCATTTTTCGAACTAACCTAATCCTAACCCTAGCAAGCCTTTTTATCAGTTTATTCTCATTCATAGGTCTGGCAAAGTGTTGAGTTTATTGCACACTGCAAGTTCGAACAGTCTCCTCATTTTATCATGGGGAAACGAGTAAGCATGTGGTATCTTCTATTCCAGGGATTGGCTCGGGCGCGCATTGTTTTGGCGAGAAACCGGTTTCGGGTCACTCTGTTACTGTTGAGTGTTGGCAATGAATGCCGCTTTCCTTTTACCCTTTGCATTCTGAGGGTCCATTTTTTAAGAGGAAGGTCAGCGGCCCATCTGGTCCATTTGGGCCAACTTATCGATCATAGCCTGGAAGGTGGTCGGCTTAAAGAACGTCATGAACTGGGACATAGTCGCTTAAGGATCCAGAGTCCCTATGAACATGCCCACGGCAGAAGCTTCTTCGATGCGTTGTTCACATTTTGACCATAGGTTCCGCCACCGGATTGCGTATTGAACCCAGGTCTCTCCTGGCTTCACCCTGGCATTGATTAATACTGTGATCGGGGTGCGCTCGCTTGCGCTGGAGAAATGCTGCGTGAACAACAATACCATTTCCTTGAAAATTTTGACGGAGTCATTTGGGAGCTTCGAGTACCATTCAAACGTCGTTTCTGACAGGCTGCCAACAAATAGGCGAAGCAACAATTTGTCGTCGCCTCTAGTATTGCCGGATAGAGCTCTGAACTGAGCGTCGTGCTGATGAGGATTGCATGTCCCCTTATACACGTGGAACTTGGGGATCGTATATCCTAGAGGGTTTTTGATTTAGTCATACCAGCCCGGATACAGTCGCCCAGTTCTGACGACTTGGCCAGCGCTTCACTTGCCTGATGAGATCGTATTTGTTGAGCTATGTAATCATCATAGGCAGATTTGGAGATCGTTTCCTCCCTGGCTGTTGATAAAGCTGGAAGAGGGTTTGATGTTTCTCCTCTGTCGTCCTCGATGATTATCGACGAGTCTTCAGTTGGAGGTTCTGGCTGGATCATCATTCCAACCATATCTTGGAACAAAAGTGCCATCTATTTTATATTAGCAGCATGTTCCGCGGCCTCCTTATCCTTTCTTTCCAGCACCCTTCGCAGGAGCTCTGTATCGGTCTCCTGCTCCTGGCGATATTCAGACGCTGCTTCCGGGTTTTCTTTCTGTCCGGTGAGTGCTTCCATTTTCGTTAGCATCTTCCAGAGCTTTTGTTGCTGCTTCTGATCTTTTGTCAATGACCGAGTTTGCGACCGATGACCCACGGAAGCACGGCTTTCCTCTTTTCCAGAAGCCATGTAAATCGTGTGCACTATCATGCCCCCAGACTTAGGACGTTTGGGTCCATTGACTTTGGAATTTGCCGCCGGCGGTGGGAGATTCTCCAGCCTTCTATTTTTATGGGAGGTCGAAGTTGAAGGAGCCGCTGAAAGACGCGACCAGGACGTTTGGACGTCTGGCCTGAATTTTGAGGGTAGATTCTATTTGGATTTATCCGTCCATCTCTCCGAAAATGCCAAGTTAATTTATGGCACCGTATATCGGTGGTTTGGACGGATGCGGCCGTTGTAGCAGACTTCGTCAGATCCCCCCTCGTTTGCGAGGGATTTTTTTGATTGTGGAGACGCTCTTTTCTGCAGGCGCAAGCCCCTGCAGTTAAGTACGTTATCGTATCAAGATAACCACTGCGATAACCACTTTCTCCTGCTCCAGAAGTTCACTTCATGTCGTGTTTGTTTTTATTTGTTTTGGTTGCCTGTGGATTGTATACGGAGACTAATTTATGTTGTCGCCCGTAGGGCGTGCATTAGTCCAAATCCGTACATCTTAGATTTGGGGTTTTTTATTTACGGATCGTTCATCTATTTTGAGATTAAGATTGACTTAAATGTATGTGAGCATTTGGGGGCTTGATTTGTTTTTGTTAAGGATAAATTAGTCCAATTTGAGACTAAGATCCACTTAACGGGGTTTCAGGATAATTTTTATTTCAGATCCAACAAAAGAGCATTTGGGCTCCATTGTTTTAGTTTAAGCATGTTTCGGTCCATTATCGCCATTTTGGAGGTGAAGTTCTAGTTTGAGAACATCTCGGTCTGTTGATCACCATTTTGGAGGTGAGATTTTAGTTTAAGGACATCTCGGTCCGTTGTTCACCATTTTGGAGGTGAGATTTTAGTTTAAGAACGTCTCGACCATTAATCACCATTTTAGAGGTGAGATTTTAGTTTAAGGACGTCTCGGTCCGTTGATCACCATTTTGGAGGTGAGATTTTAGTTTAAGGACGTCCCGGTCCGTTATCCATCTTGAGGGCATGTGTATTTGTTACGTGACGGGATGAACATCGATATTGATATGGAATACGCTCAATTTGGGGTGCAGTCTGATTTGAGGTGTGCACGTCAATTTGAAAGTGCATCAACGAGTTGTTGGTTGTCGGGACCCGCCAACTCTCTGAAGAAGTTGAAGAATTACAATAACATATATCAGAGGTGTGGAGAGATGTACCCTTAAACCAAATCCCATATTTGAGGGAAAAGATGGTGATGTTGTAGACCTAAGGAATGTTAGTTATGTTTGAGACTAAAATTATCTTAGAAGATATAAGATGAGTATCAATTGGGATATCATCAATGGGAGACCACTAGTCGTTTTTGAGACTAAGGTCAATTTGGGAAAGCATGAGCACAGAGGCTCGGTTGTTTTAGTATCAAAGAGGTCTAAACTCAGAAAACTTAGCCAATTTGGGCTAAGATTGAGTCTCCAACAATGCTAAGCACTGAGGAATACAGTGTTCATGTGTGTTTCACGTGGGCACTGGATTAGTGTTAAACACTAGAGTTTTATGGCGCTCACGTTACACACGTGAGGCACCCCAAATATGGGCACTGGACTTTGGGTTTTATCTCCTTCCCTTTTTTATATAAGTGCTAAGGACTTGGTTCTCGTGCAAAGCACGTGGGTATCCCCTTTTTCTTTATTGATGCTGGAGTACTGTAGTTTCCTCTTTCTTTTACTTGTTTTCCTCTTAAACAAATCACGTGGTAAACACGTGAGGAAGTTTTGGTTATTTTCCTTGTTCGTTTGAAGCACTCACGTAGGAAACACGTGAAGCTTCGAAATAGTGCTAAGTACCAACGTTTGGCCTTGGAGATCTTGGATCGCTATTTTTTTATTGAAGAACCAAGTTCTTTATTTAGTGTTAAACCCTAATCTTTGGAGGAATTAAATTCCTAT
The DNA here is from genome assembly GCA_030015575.1 of Agapanthus africanus. Classification (NCBI taxonomy): domain Eukaryota; kingdom Viridiplantae; phylum Streptophyta; class Magnoliopsida; order Asparagales; family Amaryllidaceae; genus Agapanthus; species Agapanthus africanus. Next base: position 1,008,263,831 of record CM057337.1, on the reverse strand, counting down.
GTGTTCCTATTATTCTTCTCCCCTTTTTATGTAACTTGGTTCTTTTCCCCTAGGTTTTGAATCTTGCAGAGCAAAATCTCCCTGATGAGAATTAAATTCTCAACTTGTGAGGAGATTTGTCTCTGCAAATCTCAACCAGAGGAAAGAACCAAGCTCTTATATGAAGGGTTAAACCCTTAGAGAGGCAAAGGAGAGGTGTTTTCTTTTTAGCTAGTGTTTCAAGAAAGCAAGTCTTTTCTTTGAGAATTAAATTCTCCTGTTCCTCAAAAGCTTACTGTATATTCTTTTTTAAGCCTCTGGGGAGTTCTCCCTCTCTCTCTGCGTTCGTCTTTTTTTTTTGACTTGAAATCTCGGGTTCTTTATATAGTGGAGAGAAATTTGTTTAATTCTGAGAAAATCTCTCATTGAGATATCCCAATTGATTTAATTGGTCTCAGAATTGATTTGGGGAATTTTACCCACCATTGGATTTTGGATCCAAGGACTTCTATTTTACATAAAATATTGTTCTTGTTTTTAATAAGATTGGGGATATTCTCCCATTTATAGAATAAAATTCTATCGAGCGGTGATATTTTAATCACCATTGAATTTTTAATCTAAGGGTGCTTAATTTAACAGAGTATAATCTTTCTCTGTTTAGAAATATATAGAAAATATTTTGGATCTTTGATCCATTAACTCTCTGTATGACAGAAAATATTCTTCCCAATAGAATTTAATTCTATATTTAATCACCGTTGGATCCTTGATCCAACGGTTCATTAAGTAGAATTTAATTCTACGTAAGGACGTGTCCTCACGTGTTTAGCATGTGAGGCTTTGTTTAGCCTATCTGTTGTTTGATTGCAGCGTCTATATGCTTTGCATATAGGCGCTCACGTGAGGTTTTGTTTTGCCTATCTGTAGTTTAATTTCAACGCCTATATATTTTGCATATAAGCGCTAACGTATTTAACACGTGAGACTTCGTTTAGCCTATCTGTAGTTTAATTGCAGCGCCTATATGCAAAGCATATAGGCGCTCACGTGTTTAACACGTGAGCCTTTGTTTAGCCTATCTGTAGTTTAATTGCAGCGCATATATGCTTTGCATATAGGCGCTCACGTGTTTAACACGTGAGGCTTTGTTTAGTCTCTCTGTAGTTTAATTGCAGCGTCTATAGGCTTTGCATATAGGCGCTCACGTCTTTAACACGTGAGCCTTTATTTAGCCTATCTGTAGTTTAATTACAGCATCTATTTATAGGTGCTCACTGTTTTCCCAATTAGAGCAAAGCTCTGTTCAGAATTCAAAATTTGAATTAAAGCCGCGCTTTCACAAAAGCGCTGCGCTACAACTAGTGCACCCCGTGCAAAGCGCATAGGCGCTAGCGCTAGATGCGCTGCGCTCCAAGTAGCGCACCACGTGCAAAGCACGTGTGCGCTAGCGCTAAGAGCGCTGCGCTCCAAGTAGCGCACCATGGGCAGAGTGCGTAAGTGCTAGCGCTGGAACTAAATGTTTCTCACTGTTGGATCAAATATCCAACGGATATGATTAAATCATCAATTAACAAGAATAAAATTCTGTTGAATCTTTCCAAACAGAAAAGATTGTGCCCTGAATTTGGAACTCCGTTGGATCAATGATCCAATGGTGATTAAAAAATCACCAAAAATACAGAATAAATTCTGTTTAGAAAGATTTCCCAATCTTATTAATAACAAGAATATTATCTTCTGTAAACCAGAAGCCCTTAGATCAAAGATCCGACGGTTGGGAAATTCCCAAATCAATCAGAGAATAAATCTCTTTAACTGATTGAACAAATCGGCCTCCTCTATATAAAGGACCCAAGACTTCAAGTCTTAGATAGAGGAACCCCCCATAAACTTTGAGAAAATCTCAAGAAGAAGAAGAAGCTCTCGGCAAAAGAAGACAATTCTTTTTCAAGATAAAAAGAATATACAGACGAAATCGTCTCAATATAAACATAAGTACTTACTTCTTTCACAGATCATAGATCTATAAGACAAAGTTGTCTTCCACAAAAAGAGATTATGAACATCTCATTATAAAGGGGGGAGAATTATTCAATTCTCTTAGGATCACAGATCCATAAAGGCAAAGCCTTTCATCAAAAAGAGATTGAAATATCTCCTATAAATTAAGAACCGTTGTCCTTAGATTTTGAGTCAAAGTCTCCTTTAAAAGAACATAAATTTGTTTTCCGGCGCTTTGCGCTCTTGAACTGTGCTCTGCGCTCATGAACTGCGCTTCTGCGCTCTCTAAACCGGCGCTCAGCGCCAAATGCGCCACGTGTCAACCACGTATGCGCCAATTGACAACTTGCGCTTTGCGCTTCTGAAATAGTGCACTGCGCTCATGGGCTGGCGCCAAGCGCACCACGTGTGCGCCACTAAATTGAAAGCGCAACGCGCTCATGGATTAGCGCTCAGCGCTCATAAACTGGCGCAATGCGCCCATCATCTGGCACTTAGCGCCAAGCGCGACACGTGTCCTTCACGTATGCGCCACGTGGCAGAAGCACACTGCGCTCTTTGACTGGCGCAAAGCGCCAAGCGCACCATGTGTTGCGCTGACAGAACATAAATTGTTCTTTAATAAGCCTAGAGCTATGATGAATGCTCAGCATTCAATAAAAGACAAAACAATGTCAAGATATAAATCAATGCTCAGCATTGTTGAAAGGGCTAAGCCCAAATAAAAGCTCAACAACCCAAAATAAATGTTAAAACATTTTAACTTGATTGGACTTAGCCCAAAATTGGCCATAAGTCCTCAAATTCAGATTAATTGAGCGCACATGCTCATAAATCTTTTAACTAATCTTAGTTCCAAATTGGACCACAGATCTTTCAAACAAAATTGGTTCAAGGGTACATCTCTGAACCCCTCTGATATATGTCGTTGTAATCCTTCAACGTCAACAGAGAGGTGACGGGTCCCGACAACCATACATTTCACAGGGTATGACGTCTTTAAACTGGAATGTGGGGTCCTTAAGCCCATGGACTGTGATGTCCTTAACCTTGACTGTGAGGTCTTTAAACTCACGGACTATGATGTCCTTAACCTTGACTGTGAGGTCTTTAAACTCACGGACTACGATGTCCTTAACCTTGACTGTGATGTCTTTAAACTCACGGACTATAATGTCCTTAACCTGGACCGAGATGTCCTTAAACTAACATTGGACCACTATGTCCTTAAACTGGTAATGGACCACCATGTCCTTAAACTGGCAATCGACCGCAATGTCCCTAAACTAAACAATAGAGCCCCAATGCTTTTTTGTTGGATCTAAATAATCCTGTTAAGTTGATCTTAGTCTAAAAATTAGACTAACGTATCCTTAACAAACGTTTAAGTTGATCTTAGTCTCAAATGAGACTAACGTATCCTTAAACCCAACCCCCAAACCCAAATCTAAGAAAATACGGATTTGGACTGATCCACGTCCTACGGGCGATGACATAAATTAGTCTCCGTATACAATCCACGGGCAACCAAAAACAAAACAAACACCCACGACACGAAGTGACCATCTGGAGAAGGAGAAAGTGGTTACCGCGATGCGGTAGCGTAATTAACTGCAGGGGCTTGCACCTGCAGGGAAGAACGTCCCTACAATCAAAAACCCCTCAAATGAGGGGGAGTCTGACAAAGTCTGCTACATCGGCCGCATCCGTTTAAACCTTCGATACATGGTTCCATAAATCAACTTGGCATCTTCGGAGAGGTGGACGAATAGCACCAATTAGCATTTTCCCCCGGAATTCAGGCCGTGACGTCTCAACGTCCCGGTCACGTGTTTCGGAGGAGAACACTCACGTGTTGGTACGTGAGGCTTGTTTAGCCTCCTTATAGTTTTAATAGCAGCGTCTATATGCCTTGCATATAGGCGCTCACGTGTGTTGGGGTAAAAATTTACACCCCGGATGACCGAGTCAAAATCAAGGTCAAGCCCAGGCCAGGTGGGCCCAAGCCCAGGTCAAGTGGGCCAATGCCCGGAAGCGAGCCCGAACATGAAGCGGCCGACCTTCCCCCATGCCAAAATAAAATTTTTGTAATAAATAATTTTGTTGTATTTCTTCTATTTTATTTTATGAATAAATGTAAGAAAATGGGCATAAAACCAAATTTTTGTAAAGCCCATGGCTTATGTGCAAAAAGAAATGGCACATGAGCCATGGGATAGGCAAAATGCCATTTTGTGAAGCCCAAGGGGCTATTTGTAAAGTGTATAGACTATAAACGCAAGGATAACGAAAATATCCCAACAACTTTTTCTCTCTCCAAAAAAATCCAGATCTGTGATCTTCTTCTTCCTCAAGGTTCTAAAACCTTCTTTTTTTCTTTTGAATTAAATCAAGAGTTTTACTCTTCCTTTTATAAAACAAAATAGTTTTTCACCACAAAACCCACAAAGGGAAACTCAGATCTGCCATCAGATCTCAGAAAGGAGAGATTTTTAAAATCTCATATTTCTTGATCTTCAAGATCCGGCCAACAATGGAAGAAGAAGGAGACCCATCTCCAGAAACCTCACTTTGGGGAAGAACTAGGGCTCAAGGGGAGAAGCCCTTCATCAGCTTCAAAACATCCAAGGAGTTTAACTCCTCATATATATAGACACATACACACAAAAAAAAATAATAATAATTAGTGCTCCTTTATGGGAGTACAACTCTCATTGCAGGGACCGAGTCCCTTTTGGCGCCCGAGCGCCCACGTGCTGACACGTGGGACGCTAGCGCTCTTGCGCTCAGAGCACTAGCGCCTAAAACGCTAGGGCCCGAGCACCCACATGTTGACACGTGGGGCGCCAGCGCTCAAAACGCTAGCGCTCTTGCGCTCAGAGCGCTAGCGTCCAAAGCGCTAGCGCCCGAGCACCCACGTGCTGACACGTGGGGCGCTAGCGCTCTTGCGCTCAAAGCGCTAGCGCTCTTGCGCTCAGAGGGCTAGCGCCCAAAGCACTAGCGTCCGAGCGCCCACGTGCTGCACATGGGGCGCTAGCACCCGAGCGCCCACGTGCTGACACGTGGGGCGCTAGCGTCCGAGCGCCCACGTGCTGACACGTGGGGCGCTAGCGCTCTTGCGCTCAGAGCGCTAGCGCCCAAAAGCGCTAGCGCCCGAGCGCCCACGTGCTGACACGTGGGGCGCTAGCGCTCAGAGCGCTAGCGCCCGAGCGCCCACGTGCTGACACGTGGGGCGCTAGCGCTCATAGCGCTAGCGCTCTTGCGCTCAGAGCGCTAGCACCCAAAGCGCTGGCGTTTTTTTTTCCACGCATCCTTTGGATGTCCTTTCCCTCTTCCATACACACACACACACACACATACATACATACACACACATACTCCATACTAAATATACCTCCCCCGTAAAAAACTCTGCGGGGCCTCCAATATATCCAAAACCCCTTCAAAACACAACACTACACATTGAGTTCGCATGACCAGTTTAACCCGTTAGTCGGAGGTCCCCTCGCTTCAAAGGCGAGGGGTAATTAACGGAAGCTTAGTCCGCGGCTGCCGGAGATTCGGATCCCCACAATCAATAAACCCCAGCCTACTCTAGACATGGGGAATCTGTAATGCGCCTGACAAGCGCATGCATATTCCCATCTCAATGGGGTCACGAAAAACGCCCTACAGATTCCAGCACGCCCGGTTGGACCCTTCTCTTCTCCCATATCTCGGGTCAAGCGTTCATGCGAACTCATTTAACATATATGCCGATGTTTGTACTGAAATAATGTTTTTTTTTCTGTGCAGCAACCAACTTTCAACGACAATGTCTCCTAAGACGAATTCAGCTTCCGACGCGACCCCGTTCTCGTACTTAGTCAAGATCAATGCCCGCGTGGTTCTCCCCGCCAGTCTCAGCCGGCAATGGGAGGAGCCACCCCGTCAATTTGGTTCCGTCATCATCAACCCTGCTGGAAGCGCTCATCTGGCGGAGGTCACGGCAAACCAAGCAGCCAAACCGACCTCAAGGGGCAGGAGGCCGAACGTTGTGGTCGCCAGAGCATCCCACCCCAAAAGCAAATCTGTATTCGAACGACTCTCCACTATTCCGACCTGGGGCAAGGCCGTCTACACCAATGGGGCTACGAAGCATCTCCAGCAGGCTCAGATGGTGCCCTTGACAATCGTGTTGTTCCCCTCCGAACAAAGAGACGCGACCGCGCAGGTCCGTCTTGCCTGAAATTCGGGGCAGATACTAATTGGTTCTATCCGTCCACCTCTCCGAAGATGCCAAGTTGATTTATGGCACCATGTATCGAAGGTTTAAACGGATGCGGCCGATGTAGCAGACTTCGTCAGATTCCCCCTCGTTTGAGGGTTTTTTTTTATTGTGGGGACGCTCTTCCATGCAGGCGCAAGCCCCTGCAGTTAATTACGCTACCGCATCGCGGTAACAACTTTCTCCTTCTCCATATGGTCACTTCGTGTCGTAGGTGTTTGTTTTGTGTTCGGCTGCCCGTGGATTGTATACGGAGACTAAGTTTTGCTGTCGTCCGTAGGACGTGGATTAGTCCAAATCCGTACTTTCTTAGATTTGGGGTTGGGGGGGTTGTGTTTAAGGATACGTTAGCCTTATTTGAGGCTAAGATCAACTTAAACGTTTGTTAAGGACACGTTGGTCTAATTCTAAACTAAGATCAACTTAACGGGATCGTTTAGATCCGACAAGAGAGCAATTGGGCACTATTGTTTAGTTTAATGATATTGCGGTCGATAATTAGTTTAAGGACATTACGGTCCATTGTTAGTTTTAAAACATCGCGGTCGAGGTTAAGGACATCATAGTCCGTGGGTTTAAGGACCTCACAGTCCGGTGTTAGTTTTAAGACATCACGGTCGAGGTTAAGGACATCATAGTCCGTGAGTTTAAGGACCTCACAGTCCGATGTTAGTTTTAAGACATCACGGTCGAGGTTAAGGACATCATAGTCCGTGGATTTAAGGACTCCAAAGTCCGACGTTAGTTTTAAGATATCACGGTCAAGGTTAAGGACATCATAGTTTGTGGATTTAAGGACTCCACAGTCCGACGTTAGTTTTAAGACATCACGGTCAAGGTTAAGGACATCATAGTCCATGAGTTTAAGGACCCCACAGTCCGTAGTAATGTGTGGTCGTCGGGACCCGTCAACTCTCTGACGACGTTGAAGTATTACAACAACAGATGTCAGAGGAGTAAAGAGATGTACCCTCGAACCGGGTGTAAATTGATTGGAAGAGCAGGTGTGCTCAGTTCAATTTAAATTGAGGACTTACGGCCAGAATTGGGCTAAGTCCAGTTAAAGAACATTTTATTTTGTTCTGCCTGTTAGGCCTTTGTTTGGGCTCTGCCCTTTTAATAATGCCAAGCATTGGGCTCTGGCATTTTGTCTTATACTGAATGCACAGCATTTATCAGGAACAAGGTACGTTCTGAAAGAGCGCCACGTGGTGCACTAGGTGCTTTGCGCCAGTCAAAGAGCGCATTGCGCTTCTTTTGATTAGCGCACATGAGGAGGACACGTGTCGCTTAGCGCTAAGCACTAATTTGTTAGCGCACTGCGCTTTTAATTTATGAGCGCGCTGCGCTAGTTTATGGGTGCGCCAGTGAGTGACACGTGGCGCGCTTGGCGCTGAGCGCCAACCCAAGAGCGCAGTGCGCTGTTTTCAGGAGCGCAAAGCGCAGATCATGTCTATGGTTGACACGTGACATGTTATGGCGCCGAGCGCCAGTCCAAGGAGCGCAAGGGCGCAGTTCATGAGTGCAAAGCACTGTCTAATAGCGCAAAGCGAATTTTGATCAATTTTAAGATCAAAGAACAAACTTATGTTCTTCAAAGGAGGCCTTGCCTCAAGATCCAAGAACAACAGTTCTTGTTTTTTTATTTAAAGGCTCTGCCTTTGTAGATCAGAAGATCTGAGAAGTAAAAATACTTCTTTTTATATATTTTTTTATGATTAGGTCTTTTGATCTTTTCTTTTTAATCAAAGACCTTGGTCTTTTTATAGATCTAAGATCTTTTTAGAAGACGTTTCTTTTTTTACGAGATGTTTTCATCTCTGTTTTTCAAGAATCAATTCTTTACCTTTCTTTTCCTTTGAGTTTTTCTCAAAGTTTGCAGAGGGTTTTTTCTATATCAGACTTGAAGTCTTGGGGCCTTTATATAGGGCCAATTGATTTGTTAAATCAGTTGAAGAGATTTTTCTCTTGATGGATTGAGGAATATTTCCCACCGTTGGATCTTTGATCCTGAGATTCCTGTTTGACAGAAGATAATCTTCTTGTTTTAAATAAGATTGAGAAATCTTTCTATGCAGAATTTGTTCTGTTTTGGTAATTCATTATTTACCATTGGATCATTGATCCAGCGGTGCTTAAAGCACAATCTTGTCATTTGGAAAGATTTTGAGAAATCTTTCCTTAACAAAATTTAATTCTGGTTAATAAATGATTTATCATTATTATTAGATCCTTTGATCTAATGGTGGGAATTTTAATTCCAGCGCTGGCGCACCTACGTTGGACACGTGGCGTGCAGCGCAGAGCGCAGCGCAACTGCGCTAGCGCACTCGTGCTTTCCAGGTGGCGTACAGCGCGCAGAGCGCGGCGCAACTGCGCTAGCGCACCTGTGTTAGACACGTGGCGCGCAGCGCAGAGCGCGACACAACTGCGCTAGCGCACCTGTGTTAGACACGTGGCACGCAGCGCAGAACGCTGGATCTGAAGCGTTGCTTTCACTTTTTAAATTTTGAATTTTGAAAACAGAGCTTTGCTCAGATTGGGGTGTGCTGCCTAGGGCTCAGCGCTCCTGGCGCTGGCGTGTCTGCTTTTGACACGTGGCGCGCAGCGCGCAGGATCTGAAGCGTTACTTCAATTTTTGAATTTTGAAATTCAAAACAGAGCTTTGCCCTGATTGGGGAAACAAATGCCCCCCACCGTTGCGCTCACGCGGCGCACGCGTGAGTGCAGCGGTGGCAACATCTGAGCCTTGGGATCAACTCAGAAATTGAAGAGGCAATTCAGTGCCTATAAATAGGACCTTTGGTCTTTTAGATGATTATCATCTTCTTCTTGAGAATTTTCATTCAGAGCGCAGCTCTTTTGTTAAGAACTTTCAAGAGTCAAATCTCTTAGGTAAAATTTAGAAATTTTAATTTTAACAAATTAGGGTTCTTACCCATTAACAGAGCCTTGCTCTTCATAGATCTTTGATCTAAAGAAAACCCTTTTAGGGTTTCATTAATAGAGCCTTGCTCTCATGAACCCATAGATCTAAACAGATCTTTTCTTGGGGTTTCTTGTCCCATGAATCAGAGCTATGCTCTTTTTGATAATACGTAGATCTTTTGATCTTTTGATGAAGAACTCTTGAGAGTTTCTTCATGGATCTTTAAGATCCCAGAATTTTAATTCTCAAGCATTAATTTTGATAATCCTTGATGGATTTTCCATCATGATTACAGAGCTAGGTTCTTTAAGGAATTTTATCCCTTCATGACTAGAGTTTGACAAGTGTCACTCTGTTATAGAGTTTGCTCTCAATGGGAGATTTTCTCCTTCTCCCGATGGATTTCTTATTCAATGAGAATATTCTTTGAGGATTTCCTCATTAATTGACAGTCTCATCCAATGATGAGGCTGTTTTAGTAATTGATGCATTGTCGTCTGGATTTTGTGGGTCCCCCTTTGGTCCCCTTTCCACTGCATTGCAGTGTGGTATAAATTTTAAAGTACCAAGTGTTAGAAATTAAAAATTACAGCACTAACAGTTGATTTCCGTCCCCCTTTTTTTTGCAGGCAACATGTCTTTCGATGCTTCATTCCCATTCGTTCGCTCAGAGGGAGGATTCCCTGGAGCACCAGTAGACCGGGAGGTCCTAGCTTTGATCAGAGACCATGATCCAGAACATAAGAATCTTCACCTTTGGGGATCATGGTACAATCAGATTATCAGGGGTCGACAAAGCTTTTCATGCGCGGTGCCTTCGGAGCCTATCACGGCGATCCATTATGCCAACTCACCCCCGGTGAACTACGCCGTGTAGATGGTCAATTGGACTTCAGAAGGCCTTCTTCAACCCGCTATAGCTTCGATTCCCGTTCAGCCTCCATGGTTTTAGATACCTTGGGACGCCGTATTTGTCAAGGCGAAGCGCGACCGTGGGGGCAACCATATAATATAGGTCTGATTCCCCGTCATCCGATCGGTTATCTGCCATGGGCCCGCTATATTTTGTCAGCGAAGAAGTCGCAGTTGATGAGGCTTGGGTTGTATACCGCTGTTTATGCTTCTCTCTTCCAATACCCTATGCTTCCTACCTGGTGGGTTAAGGCTTTTTTGGAGCAGTGGAATATCCCTACTCACACCTTCCTCGCACTGGACTGGGAAGTGTCGATCTCTTTAGAGGAGTTTACAGAAGTTTCCGGCTTACCGGTCATAGGGGAGCATTATGAGGAGCTGCTTCCCATGGACGAATATATCTTCGGTGCCAAGCCAGTGATAATGGGCCTTACTCCGGCGAATGCTGTTCAACATCAGTTTCCCAGTCTGATCAAAGTGTTGAATATCTACGAGCGCCTTTTTCTCGAATCTGGGAGTCGCGGGGTTAGTTTCGAGGATTTCATCGCTCGCTTCCTTCACCCGAAAGTCTTTTCGGCGGAAGCTGCTAAATTCGCCACGCTTGATGACCCTTTCGGTTTAGGTTTGGACAACCTGCCAGTGACGGAGATAAATCAGAAGAGTTTCTTCCTTCCTAACTCCCTGGTTGTTCCTTTTGCGGAGATTGCAGTCCCTGAGATGGATGAGGAAGCATTCTTTTTGGGATTCCTTGGGCTATGGTTGAGCTGGTTTGCGCTCCCGATGCACCTTCGCCGTATGAGGCCATTTGTCTTTTACCCGGCTTACTGGATGACTATTAGGGTAAAAGTGGCCGTCGGGTCGCCGGCTTAGCCCATCTGTATTACGGCCTTAGTCAAGCAGCGGATGCTACTGAACCTGGAGTATTGCATGTGATCTTCTCGATGCATTACTTCATGTCATGGCTCGAGCTACATGCACTTGGCGTTTTTGGTATCCATAAAAGGCCTTCATTCTATGACAGGTGCAGCTTCCCTCGGATTATGCGATTGGTCGGCGCCTCAATTGTGAATCTGTCGCCACGGGACGCCAGAGGTTTGCTCCTTCGTCCCCGCACAGTTGGAGACGGGATGACCTTCACCGACAAGGTGTTAACCATCGGAAAGGCATCTACCACAACAGTGCGGTCATTACAAGATATTTTCAAAGATGGAGCCTCAGTTCTGACAGCCCGAGAGACCCTCTATTTATATTCTATCAGACCGGGCTTCCTGGTGTTTAGGCAAAATGATGCGGCGCTCTTCATGAGATATAACCCGCATCGTTTTGTCCAGCAATTGAGCTATAATCAAGAAGTGTCGTTGGAGGCTTTCTTGCTGGAACCTACTGCCACTGAAGAAGGGATGCGAAGCGCGATGCATCATTGAAGGCGTCTGAATACGGGCTCTCACTTTTTCATCAGCGAGCCGAGTTGTGTCCCACGGATCCTTAATACATATACGGCATGATACCAGCATTCGACGGGCGCCGTTATTAAGGAAGAAAGGCGTTTGCTGCTTGATCGCAAAAGTGCACCTCCTGCCAGTGATCGTAAAGTCCCTTTGAAGCAGCGGATCGCTGTACCCCCCTCCGCTAAGAGAGGTTGCTGCAGTCGAGCCTCCTCGCGCGCTAAGCCTTACTCGTGGATTGCCTCATGCTCTTGTAGAGACGGTGAATGTGCCTTCGGTGCCCCGTGCTCCCGTGGGGACGGTAAACGTAGCTTCCCCCAAATCTGGTGTGGGCTCGGATATCGGGACTCGCCGTCCTAAAGTGCCCACAAAGCGCAAGCTGGTTCTGGCTGCGACCGGAACTCGCGCACAGAAGAAGAAGAAGAAGTCGGTCCTCTCCCTCGATGCCGTACTCGGCCTAGAGCCTCAGGCTCCTCTTACCGAAGGCCTAAGTGAGTATGGAACCAATGGGGGTCTCTTCATAGCTCCAGCAGACACTGATCTCGATGCCCTTATTGCTGCTTCTGAGCGACTCGCGAGGCAGCAAGCGAAAATAGCCGCCCTCGTGCAATCAAGTAAATATTAGCCGCACTTTTGTCATTGCGTTATATCTTTATTTTTATTATCATGTCTTAACTGACATTCTTCCTTTCGTAACAGGATTTACTACTGAAGAGGCTCTGGCGGCTTCCCTCAGGACTTTCGAGGAGGAGGAGAGGAATCGCGCTCTATTCGACATTGGTATGTTTCGGCTGATTGAATCTTCATTCTTCTTTTTATGGACAATCTAACCATTTCTTTATCTCATCGTAGGGACCACAATGCCGGTCCCGCGAGGTGATGTGGAGACTCTCCCCGGGTCAGCCACCGAAGTCCCGGCCTCTTCAGTACTGCCGAAAGAGGCATTGCTCAAAAAACCGATGATGGAAGCCTTGACGGCTCTGGAGGTAACCCTGAATGCGGACGACGACGCCTTGCAGAAGGAGGCTTCTAAAAGGTCTGTTGTGACGGCCCGGGAGGAAAGGAAGCGCCTGAGGCGCGCAGCAAGGGAACGTAGTGCTGCTTTGACTGCGGGGGCAGGTTCAAGCGTCGTTACTCCCGCTGCTACTCCTTCAGAGGAGTTCCCGGTTGCCTTGTCTACTGCTCATAGACGGGCGGCACGTGCAGCTCGGGAAGCCAATGGTAAATCGACCCCAGGTAATGTGTTTTGAGGCTTCGTTGTCAAAGCTTTAAACGATCAGTTCTTATATATTTTTTCCTGCAGGGCCGAGCCTTACTGAAGGAGTGGCGGCGACCGTTGAGCCTGAGGGGGCGGTGGAGGAGGTAGTTGCTGAACCCGGGGCGACGGTAGGCGATGTAATCGTAATTTCCGAGCCCGAGATAGTGGCTGACGAGACAGTCACGACTGCTATGCCCAAGATAGCTACCACTGCCGAGCGCGAGGTGGCGGCGGATGAGACGGCTACTACGGCCGAGCTCAAGGAAGCGGTGGATGAGACGGCTACCAAGGCCTAGCCTAAGGCAGCGGTGGATAAGACGGCTGCTACGGCCGAGCTCGAGGCAGCGGTGGATGAAACGGCTACCACGGCCTAGCCTAAGGCAGCGGTGGATAAGGCGGCTGCGATCACTGAGCCCGAGGTAGTGGCGAGCGAAACAGGTACGATTGCTGGGCCCAAGATGGCCGCTCGTTCTCAAGAGTCAGACACCGCCCCGATCATCGCTCTTCCCGCTTATGGTTCTTTGCCGTCTCCCGGCGTCGCAAGTGTGACGACGGCTCTCATGGAGTCAGGGGACGAAGCAACATGGGGTGAGACCACCCCGATGGAGGAGGGAGACACCGTTGTTGAATCAAGTGACGCCCTAGTCACGGCTCCGGCTGGTGACTCTTCAGGTACATTTTAGGTTACCGTCATTGTTTTTATTCTGCAATTTTTTTTAACAAGGTGTTGAAGTCAAAATTTGCACCCTGGTTGACCAAGTCAAAGTCAAGGTCAGCCCCAAGCCAAGTGGGCCTATGCCCGAGTCGAGCCGGAACATGGAGCTGCCGGCCTTCCTCCATGCCAAAATATAGATCATGTAATAAATAATTTTTATGTAATTTTGTATGCATGAATGTATGTAAAATGGGCATAAAGCCAATTTTTTGTAAAGCACATGGCTTATGTGCAAAAAGAAATGGCACATGAGCCATGAAATGGGCAAAATGCCATTTTTGCAAAGCCCAAGGGGCTATATGTAAATATGTAAGCCTATATAAGGCAAAATGATGATGAGTAAAGCATATACCTTTTCATTCCCAAAAAAATTAGGGCCTGTGCCTCTTCCTCCTTCCTCAAGGTTCCAAAACCTTCTTCTTTCTTTTTGAATTAAATCAAGAGTTTTACTCTTCCTTTTTCAAAACTAAATAGTTTTTCACCACAAAACCCACAAAGGGGAACTTGGATCTACCATTAGATCTCAAAAAGAAGAGATTTTTAAAATCTCACATCTCTTGATCTTCAAGATCCGGCCAAACGACAGGAAAAAGAAGGATACCCATCTCCAGAAACCCCACTTTGGGGAAGAACTAGGGCTCAAGGGGAGAAGCCCCTTCATCAGCTTCAAAACATCCTTGGAGTTTAACTCCTCATACACACACACACACACATAAAAAAAAAGTGCTCCTTTCTGGGAGTACAACTCCCATTGCAGGGACCAAGTCTCTTTTTGTGCCCGAGCGCCCACGTGCTGACATGTGGAGCGCTAGCGCTCTTGCGCTCAGAGCGCTAGCGCTAGAGCACCCACGTGTTGACACATGGAGCGCTAGCGCTCTTGCGCTCAGAGCGCTAGCGCCCGAGCGCCTACGTGCTGACACGTGGAGCGCTAGCGCTCAAAGCGCTGGCGCTTTTCCCCACGCATCCTTTGGATGCCCTTTCCCTTTTTTATTATATATATATATATATATATATATGTATATATACACACACAGACATACTCTACAACACTCTCCCTCCCAAAAAACTCTGCGTGGCTCCCGATATATCCAAGCCCCCCCTCCAAAACAAAACACACGTACACTGCACATTGAGTTCGCATGACCAGTTTAACCCGTTAATCGGAGGTTCCCTCGCTCCAAAGGTGAGCGGTAAATAACGGCAGCTTAGTCCGCGGCTGTCGGAGATTCGGATCCCTACAATCAATAAACCCCGGCCTACCCTAGGCAGGGGGAATCTGTAGTACGCCCGACAAGCACGCGCGTATTCCCATCTCAATGGGGTGACGAAAAAAACCCTACAGATTCTGGCACGCCCGGTAGGACCAATCTCTCCTCCCATATTTCGGGTTAAGCTTTCATGCAAACTCAATTGATATGCATATCAATTGCCTGTACTAAAATCATGTTTTTTTTGTGCAGGTTAACGTTCTCCAATTGCAATCTTCGGACGCAGCAAAGATGTCTTCAAGGATCAGCTCAGCTCTCAGCACAGCTCCCGTCTCTTACACAATGAAGATAGACTCCAGGACAGTCCTCCTGGCAAGTCTCGGGCGACAATGGGAGGAGGAGCCGCTACCATTTGGCTCTATCATGTTCGTGTCAGCTAACGCCGTCCCAGCTCCTCAAGCTCCGGTAACAGACAGACTGGTCTCAAAGGGGAAAATGCCGAATGTCATGGTCTCGAGGGCACCTCAGCCCAAGCACAAGTCCATTTCTAGACGACTCTCCATTGCTCCAGCTGGGGGAAAGGCCATCAACACCAACAAAGCAACAAGGCCTCTCGAGCAAGCTCCGGTGGTGCCCCTGACGACTGCTCGATCGAGTGTCTTCTCTAAGCTCCCCGCTAATCGACTTACGGTGGCTTCCCAGGAAATGGATGCCCACCAAGCCCTTAAAATTGAGAAGCTAAGGCAGAAAAGGCTCAGATATAGAGCCAACAAAAGGACTAGGGCTCCTGCTAGGCTGAACCTCATGAGGTTCGAAGAACAGGGTCACCCCGCCAAAGATGAGGAAATGGCTGGATATGTGGTCCACACTGTCTACATGTTGGGCACGCGTAGCAAGAGCAAGGATGGGGCCACCACATCTCAAACCAATCTGGCTTGAATGTGGTTGCCGCTTCCCAAGAACAGCCGCCTCCGCTGGGTGATGAAAACCTTCTCGATGAGGATGATAGGAGGAAAGACTCTTCGGTCCATGAGGAGTCGGGCTCGGAAAGTGAAGATGAGCCAATTTTCCGTCCTAAGAACGCAGAGCAGCAACTTCTCCAAGAGCTCCGAAAGCAGCTCAGAAACAAAGACAAGGAGATGGCCAAGCTTTACTCAAAAATTGACGACTTGACAAACGTCGTCTTACAGCTCATGGCCTAACTTGCCTTTCAGCCACCCAATCAAGCGCATGGTTCTACTCATGGACCGGGAAACGGTGTCCCGATACAGCCGACGCCTATTCCCTCAAATCCAAAGGTGGGCGGACCGCATGAAGGCCAGTCGCATCCTATCTTGGGAAATGTCTTGGCGGCCGACGACAGCAACCCGCTAACTCAAGATCAAATCATGGATTTGGTTGCCAACAAAGTCAAAACATTGGTAGCCGAAGCCGGAGAGCAAAAAGATACCAGCAGTAGCGGGAGACCGTATCCTGCTCGGTATGATCTTGTGGAGTTTCCCACTGGCTATGTCGTCCCCAAATTTGAAAGGTTCGATGGGACGAGAAATGCGAACCGGCACATTGCCCAATTTAAAGCATCATGCGCAAACACTGGGGGCAATGATGCGCTCCTTCTCCGTCAGTTTGTTAATAGCTTGACGGATGTTGCTTTCGATTGGTATGCAAGCATACCAGATGACTCGATCACGACGTTCGCTCAAATAGAATCCATGTTCAAGCAAAGGTTCATGAGTGTCAGTGATAAAATCACCATTGCCGACCTCGTAAGGACAGAGCCAAAGAACAACGAAAGCAACATGGATTTTATAGTCCGATGGCGAAATCTCTCTGTCAAATGCGAACCGCCGTTAGAGCATGACCAATCCGTCAGTCTTCTTATAAAAAATCTGAAGGACTGGATGAAATCTTTCCTCTGCACCACAGGCCTTAAAACATTCCAAGAGCTGACCAAAAAGGTCCAAACGTTGGAACGCTCAAAGCCCGAGTCTGCTCAGGATCTTTAGTTCACAAACAGACCGAAACCTGGGAGGGACGACAACCGAAAAGGCGGATGTTCTAACAGCACCGATTCTTTAAATAAGCAGAGAGCGGGTGGAGCAAAAACTAACAAATCTCGAGAGCCAACTTTGGAGGAAAGAAGAAATAAGGTCTACTCATTCCGAAGGGATAAGGTCCAAATTTTTTTTTAAAGATGCTCTGAAGAATGGCCTGCGGCTACCAGAACCAAAAAGGCTAAGTGAAGCGAACAGGACTGATCATCCTAACTTTTGCCCATACCACCGAGTGCTGGGACACACTATTGAAGACTGTTGCATCTTCAAGGATTGGGTCGAGAAACAATACAAGGCGGGAGAAATATCATTGTCCCCTGGCGTGCTAACAAACAATCAAGCTGCGACCGCCAATTTCATACAAATGGGGACCGAAGTCCTTCAGGGACCTGATCCTCTCAGACATCTGCCTTTCTCTAAAAAGAGCGAACCAAGGCAACAAGCTAAGGGCCAAGCGAGCAACATTGCCAATAAAGAATCAATAGACGGGTACACAACCCATACGGTCTATATGATGGAGCTCAGAGGAACAAGTCCTCCTACGCCTTATAACCATGACGATGACGCGGTTGTTGCCGTCCAACATCGGCCCGATCCAAATGATGAAGAGCCCGCTCAGGCCATTGAGCCAAAGGAACCCGTGGTTCATGCTGAGTCAAGATCAGGCGGTAGGGATGACCCCGTTGTCATCCCCGGAACTATAGAATACGCATTATTCCAATGGCTTCAAAGGCAACTTCAGGACAGGGATGCGAAGATGGCCAAGGTCCATTCTAAAGTCGACGAGCTGGCAAATGTCTTGGCGGACCTCATGACCCAAGTCGCCCGATTGCAATTACAGCAAAATCAAATTTTGGTTCGTGAGCTGGGGATTGATATCCAGAAGCAGCCGACCGATGCTCCCTCCAGCCCGAGAGCGGAACACCTTTGTGAAAAACGGACGCGATCAACCTCCAGTCCCTCCGATACGTACACTGAACGTGGTAAGCGGACATTAGGCGAACCAAAGACTTATCTTCCTCGGGGTCCGGCATCAGTAAGGCCACCTTCCAATAGAGAGAAAGAAGAATGTATACTCCTTCAGGAGGGATAAAGTACGCGAAATATTCGTGGACGTCTTGAACAACGGTCTTCAATTGCCCATTCCAAAGAGGCCACACGAGATGAACATGACTGGCAATCCCATATACTGCCCATATCATAGAATGGTGAGTCATACCATTGAAGACTGCTATGTTTTTAAAGATTGGGTGGAGAACCAATACAAACTCGGGAAAGCCTCACAGCCGTCAGATGTACCGACAGGCCACAGAGCTACGGTCATCAACATAGCCCCGCCAAGATCAAAGTTTGAGGAGATGGGATAAGCGAACAACTGACCACCACATCGTTAAACTGGGAACAACTGACCACCACGTCGTTAAACTGGGAACAATCGACCACCACGTCATTAAATTGGGAACAGTCGACCTCTAAGTCGTTAAACTGGGAATGTAAAAAAAAATATATGTGTAAATAAAGAAAAAATGTGTAAATAAAAGAAAAATAAAGAAAAACCGAAATGATGGGTCAACTCGCAATAAAAATCAGCGAGTAAAATAAAGATGAAAATAAAACCGAAATGATGGAGCAACCGCGAATAAAAGACGAAATGATGGGGCAATCGCGATCTTCCAATAAGAAAAGCTGAAATGATAGAGCAATCGCGGTAAAAAAAAACGAAAACAAAAAACAAACAAACAAATAAACAAAACAAAGGCGAATGATGAGTCGCTCCTGGTACCATATTCCAGTGCAGCGATGCAGACGCCAACAAAAATTCAAATTTCCAAAATTCTCTCAGCCCTACGGCCAGTCCCCAAATTGACTGCCGTATACAATCCACGGGCTCAAATAATTCTCGTCATACCCATGCCCCACCACAATCACCAGTTACGCGGCTGGTCTCCGCCTTTGGAATTATGCTCCATTGAGAGGACCCACTCATGTGTCCTCACGATACATGAGGAGAACAAACCTTTATGGGATCCTTATGACTCACAAAGGAAAAACACACTTAGAAGTCCCCACGAATCCTAAGGAGAAAATACACCTGCGGGATCCTTACGACTCGTAGGGAGAAAATACTTTTATGGGACCCTTACGGCGCATAAAATTGAAAAGCCTTGGGTGATAGGGACCTAAACCTGTCTCCTAAGCCATCACTCCCCAAACTCTCAAATGGCGAATGATGAGTCGCTCCTGGTACCATATTCCAGTGCAGCGATGCAGACGCCAACCAAATTCCAGATCGCATACCCCAACGGCGAATGATGATTCGCTCCTGGTACCATATTCCGGTGCAGCGACGCAGATGCCGACTAAGTCCCGAAATTTTTCCGGCCCTACAGTCTGGATCATACATCCTGCGAAACCGTATACAATCCATGGGCGTAAAACAACCCCAATCTCTCCCAAGTCCTACCGGTGAGACCACATTCAAAGTCCCACCAAAAATAAAGAAAAAATAAATAAATAAAATAAAATAAAATAAAAATGGTATGTCCAAAAGCAAAATGGGCACGGATGAAAACCCGAAAGGGCTCCGTGAGTAAAAACAGCAGGACTGCCGGCGAGTTTGTGAAAACCCGAAAGGGCGCAAACTCGTGAAAAAGAGATGAAATACACTCACAAAGTCCTCTTGACTTTGTGAGGAGAAAATCCCCGCGTGAGATCCTTACGACTCACAAAGGAGCAACACACTTAGGAGTCCCCACGACTCCTAAGGAGAAAATACACCTACGGGATCCTTACGACCCGTAGGGAGAAAATGCTTTGTAAGACCCTTACGGCTCACAAAATTGAAAAGTCTTAGGTGATAGGGACCTAAAACCTGTATCCTAAGCCATCGCTTCCTGATAAACAAGCACAAATGATGATTCGCTCCTGGTACCATATTCCAGTGTAGCGATACTGATGCCAAGCAAAAACCAATTCCCAAATCCTCTTGGGGCAAATGATGAGTTGCTCCTGGCATTATTCCAGTGCAGCAATGCAGATGCCAAACAAAAAAAACCAATCCCCAAATCCTCTCATGACAGATGATGATTCGCTCCTGGTACCATATTCCAGTATAGAGATGCTGATGTCAACTCAAATCAAACAAATCAAACCAACCAATTCCAACATCGACCTCTGCGTCAAACAACGGACACTCCGTGCCGGGGACACGTCGACCAGCGACACTCTACATCGGGGAAACTTCCAACACAGACACTCCGCATCAGGGAAACGTCCAATAACAGACACTCCGTAATGGGGAAACGTCAAGTAGACACTCCGTCTCGGGGACACGTCGACCAGCAACACTCCGTATCGGGGAAACGTCCAACACAGACACTCCGTAATGGGGAAACGTCAAGTAGACACTCTGCATCGGGGAAACGTCCAACACAGCCACTCCGCATCAGGGAAACGTCCAACAACAGACACTCCATAACGGGGAAATGTCAAGTAGACACTCCGTCTCGGGGACACGTCGACCAGCGACACTCCGTACCGGGGAAACGTCCAACACAGACACTCCGTAATGGGGAAACGTCAAGTAGACACTCTGCATCGGGGAAACGTCCAACATAGACACTCCGCATCAGGGAAACGTCCAACAACAGACACTCCGTAACGGGGAAACATCAAGTAGACACTCTGCCTCGGGGACACGTCGACCAGTGACACTCCGTACCGGGGAAACGTCCAACAATAGACACTCCGTAACGGGTAAACGTCAAGTAGACACTCCGCCTCGGGGACACGTCGACCAGCGACACTCCGTACTGGGGAAATTTCCAACAACAGACACTTCGTACCGGGGAAACGTCCAACAACAGACACTCCATAACGGGGAAACATCAAGTAGACACTCCGTCTCGGGGACACGTCGACCAGCGACACTCCGTACCGGGGAAACGTCCAACACAGACACTCCGTAACGGGGAAATGTCAAGTAGACACTCTGCATCGGGGAAACGTCCAACACAGACACTCCGCATCAGGAAAACGTCCAACAACAGACACTCCGTAATGGGGAAACGTCAAGTAGACGCTCTGCCTCTGGGACACATCGACCAGCGACACTCCATAATGGGTAAACGTCAAGTAGACACTCTGCATCGGGGAAACGTCCAACACAGACACTCCGCATCAGGGAAACGTCCAACAACAGACACTCCGTAACGGGGAAACGTCAAGTAGACACTCTGCCTCGGGGACACGTCGACCAGCGACACTCCGTACCGGGGAAACGTCCAACAACAGACACTCCGTAACGGGTAAACGTCAAGTAGACAATCCGCCTCGGGGACACGTCGACCAGCGACACTCCGTACCGGGGAAACGTCCAACAACAGACACTCCGTACTGGGGAAACGTCCAACAACAGACACACCGTACCGGGAAAACGTCCAACAACAGACACTCCGTACCGGGGAAACGTCCAACAACAGACACTCCGTAACGGGGAAACGTCAAGCAGACACTCTGCCTCGGGGACACGTCGACCAGCGACACTCCTACCGGGGAAACGTCACAAACAGACACTCCGTCTCGGGGACACGTCGACCAGCGACACTCCTACCGGGGAAACGTCACAAACAGACACTCCGTCTCGGGGATACGTCAACCAGCCGATACTCCGCCTCGGGGAAACGTCAAACAGACACTCCGTGCTGGGGGCACATCGACAACAGACACTCCGTCTCGGGAAAACGTCCAACGCAGACACTCCGTGCCGGGGACACGTCAGCCAGCAGACACTCCGTCTTGGGGACACGTCAACCAGCCGATACTCCGCCTTGGGGAAACATCAAGCAGACACTCCGTGCCGGGGGCACATCGACAACAGACACTCCATCTCGGGGACACGTCAGCCAGCAGACACTCCGTCTTGGGGACACATCAACCAGCCAACACTCCGCCTCGGCGAAACGTCAGACACTCCGTACCGAGGACACGTCAACCAACAGGCACTCCGCCTCGGGGAAACGTTGACCAACGACACTCCGTGCCGGGGGCACGTCTACCAAATCACTCTGGGCCAGGGAAACGTCTACCACGGACACTCCGTCTCGGAGACGCGTCAAGCGTTGACCGTCCACGTCGTAAAAAGGGCATTGCATCCCAAAAAGTGGGAACCAAGGCAAGTCGCCTTCACATGAAAGAAAATCCATCAATTTCATGCACACGACCCAAATATGTGATGTGCATTTATTGATGGGGGGCACTTTGTTGAAGTCAAAATTTGCACCCCGGTTGACCAAGTCAAAGTCAAGGTCAGCCCCAAGCCAAGAGGGCCCATACCCGAGTCGAGCCGGAACATGAAGCGGCCGGCCCTCCTCCTTGCCAAAATATAGATCATGTAATAAATAATTTTTATGTATTTTTTATGCATGAATGTATGTAAAATGGGCATAAAGCCAATTTTTTGTAAAGTCCATGGCTTATGTGCAAAAAGAAATGGCACATGATCCATGGGATGGAAAAAATGCCATTTTTGCAAAGCCCAGGGGGCTATATGTAAATATGTAAGCCTATATAAGGCAAAATGATGATGAATAAAGCATATACCTTTTCATTCCCAAAAAAATTAGGGCCTGTGCCTCTTCCTCCTTCCTTAAGGTTCCAAAACCTTCTTCTTTCTTTTTGAATTAAATCAAGAGTTTTACTCTTTTTTTTTCAAAACTAAATAGTTTTTCACCACAAAACCCACAAAGGGGAACTTGGATCCACCATTAGATCTCAAAAAGAAAAGATTTTTAAAATCTCACATCTCTTGATCTTCAAGGTCCGGCCAAACGACAGGAAGAAGAAGGATACCCATCTCCAGAAACGCCACTTTGGGGAAGAACTAGGGCTCAAGGGGAGAAGCCCCTTCATCAGCTTCAAAACATCCTTGGAGTTTAACTCCTCACACACACACACACACACACACACAAAATAATAAGTGCTCCTTTCTGGGAGTACAACTCCCATTGCCCCCATTGCAGGGACCAAGTCCCTTTTTGCGCCCGAGCGCCCACGTACTGACACGTGGAGCGCTAGCGCTCTTGCGCTCAGGGCGCTAGTGCCCAAAGCGCCAGCGCCTGAGCGTCCACGTGCTGACACGTGGAGCGCTAGCGCTCAAAGCGCTCTTGTGCTCAGAGCGTTAGCGCTCAAATCGCTAGCGCCCGAGCGCCCACGTGCTGACACGTGGAGCGCTAGCGCTCTTGCGCTCAGAGCGCTAACGCTCAAAACGCTAGCGCCCGAGCGCCCACGTGCTGACACGTGGAGCGTTGGCGCTCAAAGCGCTGGCGCTTTTCCCTACGCATCCTTTGGATGCCCTTTCTCTTTTTTATTTTATATATATATGTATACACACACACACACATACTCTACAACACTCTCCCTCCAAAAAATTTTTTGGGCCGGGGTGCTGTCCCGCATCCCGCAAGGGGGCTGCTAGCCCCCTTGACCCTCAGCCCGCTATCCGGGTAGCGGGACCCCCGTAAAAACTCTGCGTGGCTCCCGATATATCCAAGCCCCCTCTCCAAAACAAAACACACGTACACTGCACATTGAGTTCGCATGACCAGTTTAACCCGTTAATCGGAGGTTCTCTCGCTCCAAAGGCGAGGGGTAATTAACGGCAGCTTAGTCCGCGGCTGCCGGAGATTCGGATCCCTACAATCAAAAAACCCCGGCCTACCCTAGGCAGGGGAATCTGTAGTACGCCCGACAAGCGCGCGCGTATTCCCATCTCAACGGGGTGACGAAAAACACCCTACACAAGGTTTATCTTGTTTCTAATGCAGTTGCGGCTAGTGCAGATGTCGAACTACTTGAGACAGCGCCGTCAGTCACTGCACTGACGGTAACCACCTCTCTGCCTTCTCTCGTACCGTCGCAGATGCCGGAAGGTATGGATTTGTGACCCCATCAGTCTTGTCTCTCGGCTGTCTAATTCATGTACTCACATTGCGTTATCGCGTTTTTGCAGGAGTCCTTTTTGACCACCTGTACCAGGTGCTGCATCCCCATTTCTCCTTCCCGTCGGAGGTTTCTTCATCCAGTGGCGCTGGTGAATACAGTTTTCAATTAATGCCCTTTCTTTTCCTGACCATGAAATCATTTCTGAGCCTTCTTTGCCTTGATCGCAGTGCTACAGATTGAAGGAGGAGATGAGAGATCAGTTGCGCCACCAGTCCTTCCGGCTTTGCCACCTGCTGCAGCTGGTATAGTAAATTCCATTGTTCATGAATCTCTTATATTTTTAAATCCATCATCTGATTATGACTTGTTTTGCAGCGGTTGTTTCAACTCCGGCCTCTTTCGAATCTCACATTATGATGCCGGCAGGCCCCTTCTCCAGACGTCCATCCTGAAAGGGTGTTGTGACGAGTCTGCACATGTTGAGCGAATACGTCGAGGAGCTTGACGCGGAAGCTCCTACATCTGCCGCGGATTTCGCTGCCGAGGTCAATCCGATGCTGGAGACACTTGTAAATTTCCATAATGAAGGCGTCGTCGAGTCTTGGGTTAGTCACTGCAAGAAGTTCGAGGCTTGTCTGCATCAGCTTGAACTTATGCGTCTTGTTCCCGAGACTCAATCTTTGAACTCCCAGCGGGCCGCATGGGTCGAGCAAAGTGCGTCTTTCCTCCGCCATTTCAAAAAAGAAGCGTCCTTGAGGCGGAAGGAATGCGAGGAGGCTTTCGCTGAGTCTATCCAGTTGCGTGCCCAGGTCGAAGCGAACGTCGCACAACTGAGAGCCGTCTTTGATACCTTGCAGCAATGTATTTCGGACGGGCTCGTATTGAGACGGAAGCTCGACTCTATCGAGCGGGTTACACAGAGTCGCGAAGCTGCCCAACGGAAAATTGATGAGAAGATTTCATCATGCTTGCAGCAAAGGACTCGAATCGAAGCGGAGCTAGCCGCGCCGGCTGATCATGAGAAGGCACTGAAAGAAGTGGGAGAGCAGCCTGCGGACTTGTTGAAAATGCTTCCTTCTCAGTAGCTTCCTTCGTATCAATCATACACTTGTAATCTATGAATAATATGTATTTTTTTATTCCTTTATATGATGTATCTTGTATTCAATTGAATTCATGAATTAAGACATTCTTTTTGTTATATTGTTGCTTTCTTCTCTTTGCTGTGTTGTTGCCAGGTGATTTTAGATAGTATATAACTTTCAGTCTTGGATTCTTTGTAGAGTGGTGATGGCTTAGAAAACAGGGTTAGGATCTGTCACCTAAGACTATTCAACCTTATGAGCCGTGAGGGTCTCATAAAGAGTTTTCTCCCTACCGGTCGAGAGGATCCCGTAGGTGTAATTTCTCCTTAAGAATCGTGAGGATTCCCTAGGGCGTTTCCTCTTGAAAGTCGTAAGGATCTCACAAGAGAATTTTCTTCCTTACAAGTCGTGAGGACCCGCAAGTGATGGGTGAAGTTGTTCTTATCCGCATTTCACGGAATTAAGGGTTGCTCTGGATGCTTCCCATGGGTTCACTGCCGTGTTTGGCGAGGACCAGGCTCCGCTCTGGACGTTTTCTAGGATACCGTAGTTTAAAGACATCGCGGTCGAGGTTAAGGACATCATAGTCCGTGGATTTAAGGACTCCACAGTCCGTTACTAGTTTTAAGACATTACGATCGAGGTTAAGGACATCATAGTCCATGGATTTAAGGACTTCGCAGTCCAATGTTAGTTTTAAGACATCACGGTCGAGGTTAAGGACATCATAGTCCGTGGATTTAAGGACTCCACAGTCCGACGTTAGTTTTAAGACATCACGGTCAAGGTTAAGGACATCATAGTCTGTGGATTTAAGGACTCCACAGTCCGTTGTTAGTTTTAAGACATTACGGTCGAGGTTAAGGACATCATAGTCCATGGGTTTAAGGACCCCACAGTCCGTGAAATGTGCGGTTGTCGAGACCCGTCACCTCTTTGAAGACGTTGAGGAATTACAACGACAAATATCAAAGGAGTGAAGAGATGTACCCATGAACCAAGGTAAAATTAGTTTAAAATCATTATGGTTGATTGTTAGTTTTAAGACATCACGGTCGAGGTTAAGGACATCATAGTCCGTGAGTTTAAGGACCTCACAGTCCGATGTTAGTTTTAAGACATCACGGTTGAGGTTAAGGACATCATGGTCCGTGGATTTAAGGACTCCACAGTCCAATGTTAGTTTTAAGACATCACGGTCGAGGTTAAGGACGTCATAGTCCGTGGATTTAAGGACTCCACAGTCCAATGTTAGTTTTAAGACATCACAGTCGAGGTTATGGACATCAAAGTCCGTGGATTTAAGGACTCCACAGTCCAATGTTATATGTGGTTGTCGGGACCCGTCACCTCTTTGAAGACGTTGAGGAATTACAATGACAAATATCAAAGGAGTGACGAGATGTACCCTTGAACCAAGGTAAAATTAGATTAAGGACATTAAGGTCCATTGTTAGTTTAAGACATCACGGTCGAGATTAAGGACATCATAGTCCGTGAGTTTAAGGACCTCACAGTCCGATGTTAGTTTAAAGACATCACGGTCGAGGTTAAGGACATCATAGTCCATGAGTTTAAGGACCTCACAGTCCGATGTTTGCTCTGGATGCTTCCCACGGGTTCACTGCCGTGTTTGGCGAGGACCAGGCTCCGCTCTGGATGCTTCACACGGGTTCACTGCCGTGCTCTGCGAGGACCAGGATCCGCTCTGGATGTTTTCCACGGGGTCAGAAGTGACGTTATCCGCGTGACACGTGATCAGGAATTTTTCTCTGGATGCTTCCCACGGGTTTACTGCCGTGTTCGGCGAGGACCAGGCTCCGCTCTGGATGCTTCACACGGGTTCACTGCCGTGCTCTGCGAGGACCAGGATCCACTCTGGACGTTTTCCACGGGGTCAGAAGTGACGTTATCCGCGTTCCACGTAGCCAGGAATTTTGCTCTGGATTCTTCCCACGGGTTCATTGCCGTGTTCTGCGAGGACCAGGCTCCGCTCTGGACGTTTTCCACGGGGTCAGAAGTGACATAATCCGCGTTCCACGTAGCCAGGAATTTTGCTTTGGATGCTTCCCACGGGTTCACTGCCGTGTTCTGTGAGGACCAGGCTCCGCTCTGGATGCTTCACACAGGTTCACTGCCGTGCTCTGCGAGGACCAGGATCCACTCTGGACGTTTTCCACGGGGTCAGAAGTGACATAATTTGTGTTCCACGTAGCCAGGAATTTTGCTCTAGATGCTTCCTACGGGTTCACTGCCGTGTTCGGCGAGGACTAGGCTCCGCTCTGGATGCTTCACACGGGTTCACTGCCGTGCTCTGCGAGGACCAGGATCCGCTCTAGACGTTTTCCACGCGGTCAGAAGTGACATAATCCACGTTCCACGTAGCCAGGAATTTTTCTCTAGATGCTTCCCACGGGTTCACTGCCGTGTTTGGCGAGGACTAAGCTCCGCTCTGGATGCTTCACACGGGTTCACTGCCGTGCTCTGCGAGGACTAGGATCCGCTCTGGACGTTTTCCACGGGGTCAGAAGTGACATAATCCGCGTTCCACGTAGCCAGGAATTTTGCTCTGGATGCTTCCCACGGGTTCACTGCCGTGTTCGGCAAGGACCAGGCTCCGCTCTGGATGCTTCACACGGGTTCACTGCCGTGCTCTGCGAGGACCAGGATCCGCTCTGGATGTTTTCCACGGGGTCAGAAGTGACATAATCCGTGTTCTACGTAGCCAGGAATTTTGCTCTGGATGCTTCCTACGGGTTCACTGCCGTGTTCGGCGAGGACCAGGCTCCGCTCTGGATGCTTCATACGGGTTCACTGCCGTGCTTTGCGAGGACCAGGATCCGCTCTGGACGTTTTCCACGGGGTCAGAAGTGACATAATCCGCGTTCCACGTAGCCAGGAATTTTGTTCTAGATGCTTCCCACGGGTTCACTGCCGTGTTCGGAGAGGACTAGGCTCCGCTCTGGATGCTTCATACGGGTTCACTGCCGTGCTCTGCGAGGACCAGGATCCGCTCTGGACGTTTTCCATGGGGTCAGAAGTGACATAATCCGCGTTCCACGCAGCCAGGAATTTTGCTCTGGATGCTTCCCACGGGTTCACTGCCGTGTTCGGCGAGGACCGGGCTCCGCTCTGGACGTTTTCCACGGGGTCACGAGTGACATAATCCGCGTTCCACGTAGCCAGGAAGTTTTGACTTTGTCCGCATTTCACGGAGTCTGACTCTCGGTCATCTGTACACCACCGAGTCATGGAACTGGGAGTTGCCGCTGTTCCGCTTTGCTTTATGTTGTGTCCGTTGTGATGAGACGAATGTCAAGATGATCTCGAGATTATTTGTGAACCGTCGAGATTTGGCTTCTCCTTCTGATGAAAACCTGGGGAGGAAAGGTGTGATTCTCTCTTTGTTTGCGCCCCTGGTTTGTATCCAGGGATTGATGCAATATCACCTGTAGGGCATAAATTTCATTCATTCATTTTTTTTATTTCTTTCCGCGATACTCTATCATTCCAGCTTTTATATCGCGAAGGTCGCGATTGCCCAATCATTTCGGAAGTTTTTCGCGGTGCCCAATCATTTCTGCTATTTGTTTTATTTTTACTCGCTGCTTTTTATTGCGAGTTGCCCAATCATTTCGGCTATTTTGCATACATACATTTTTTTACTTGCTGCTTCTATTGCAAGTTGCCCCATCATTTCGGCTATTTCGTGTGCATGTGTGGCTTGCTAGCTTTTCGCTGCAACCTGGGGATTAGACATCGATTTCGGCATCAACATCGCTACAACTGGGATATGGCCAGGAGCGAATCATCATTTGCCCCTATCGATGTCAGACAAAGGTGGCTTAGCGAACAGGGTTAGAATCCTGTCGACTAAGGCTTTTGACTTTTGAGCCGTAAGGGTCTCATAAAGGTATTTCTCCCTACAAGTCATGAGGATCTCATAGGTGCGTTTTCTCCTTAAGAATCGTGAGGACTCCTAAGTGTATGGCTTCTTGTAAGTCGTAAGGATCTTACAAGAGAGTTTTCTCCTTATAAGTAGAGGGGACTCACAAGGGTTGTTCACCGTGCGAACATATCCCTAGTCATGGATGGGAATTTGTCAGGGAAATGTTTATTCGCGCCCGTGGATTGTATACAAGGGTCGACGTTGGGCCGCTTGTAGGGCAGTAGTGGAGGTTGTGGGGGTTGCTTAAGAACGGGTTTAAATCTCTGTAGCTTAAGACTTTCGAATCTTATGAGCCGTGAGGGTCTCATATGAGGTTTCTCCTCACAAGTCGTGAGGATCTCGCAAGTGTAATTTCTCCTTAGGAATCGTGAGGATTCCTAAGTGTGTTGCTCCCTTGTGAGTCGTAAGGATCTCACGCGGGTGATTTCTCCTTACAAGGTTGAGAGGACCTTGCAAGTGTCTTTTAACGAGCTTGCGCCCTTTCGGGTTTTCACAAACACTCACCGGTAGCCCTGTTGTTTTTACTCACGGAGCCCTTTCGGGTTTTCATCCGTGCCTATTTTGCTTATGGACATACCGTTTTTTTTCTTTCTTTTTTTAACGAGGTTGCGCCCTTTCGGGTTTTTACAAGACTCGCCGGTAGCCCTGCTGTTTTTACTCACGGAGCCCTTTCGGGTTTTCATCCGTGCCCATTTTGCTTATGGACATACCGTTTTCTTTCTTTTTATTTTTTTTTAATTTTTTTTTGTATCAGCTTTGGGATGCTGCAATCTGCCGTAGTTTCTTGACATCTCAGTCAACAGCTAGTTTTAGGACATAGTGGCCCGTTGTTAGTTTTAAGGACGTTTCGGTCCGTCGTTAGTTTAGGGACATTTCGGTCCGCTGTTAGTTTAAGGACGTTTCGGTCCACTGTAAAGTAGGCCGGTTACTACTTATAGAGTTTAGGCTTAGGAAGATAGCGAGCGGACATAGTGGTCGTCATCTATCATTGACCTAGGCCGTGACTCGTCAAGCGTAGTACTTCTTCAGGAAGCGACCATTTATTGGCCTGAAGGGCCTTTCGCCATGCATGTCTATGAGTAGATAGGCTCCACCCTGGTAGACCTTGTCTATGATGTACAGGCCTTCATAGTTCGACTCGAATTTCCCTCGTTTAGCACGATTGGGGATCATGGGTCTTTTGACCACTAGCATGAGTTCGCCTTGGCGGAATGTCCTTGGCCTGGTCAATCTTTCATATGAGCGCGTCATCTTTGCTTTATAGGCTTCCAGATTTTGCTGCGCCAAGATCCGGGTTTCATCAAGGGCATCGAGCTCCTCGAGGCGAAGGTGAGCATTCTCTTCGTCCGTTAGCTCGTAACGAACTGCCACTCGTAAAGAGGGTAGCTCTATCTCGAGGGGGAGTACCGCTTCTATACCGAATAATAATGCGTATGGAGTTGTATTCGTGGCTGTTTTGAACGTAGTTCGATACGCCCAGAGAGCTTCATGTAGTCTCTCATGCCAGTCCTTCTTATTTCGAGACACCGTCTTTTTCACGATCTTCGTCAAGGTCTTGTTGAAAGCCTCAGCTAGACCGTTAGCTCAGGGATTATAGACCGAAGAGTATCTCCAATCTATGTTATGTTGTTGTGCAAAGCGGCTGATTTTGTAGCTTCTATAGGCTGAACCGTTATCGGAGATGATCCTTCGCGGAGTTCCAAACCGATAAATAACGTGCGTTTTGAAGAAGTGGAGGATATTCTTCGTCTTCACTTCCCTCAGTGGTACTGCTTCTGCCCATTTGGAGAAGTAATCAGTTGTCGCCAAAATGAAACGATGTCCTCTGAACGATGCCGGTTCGATGGGGCCGATTATGTCAGTTCCCCACATTTCGAACGGCCAGCTAGCCACCGTTGGATGTAGTGGATTTGGATGCTGATGGATAAAGTCCCCATAGATCTGGCATGAGTGGCATTGCTTTGCATACTCAAGGCAGTCCTGGATCATCGTGGGCCAATAATAACCCATCCGTTTGATCTTCAGCTTCATCTTCGTCCCTGCTTGGTGAGAACCGCAGAGTCCATCGTGAACTTCCTGAATGACTCTCTTTGCTTCTTCAGGTCCCAGACATCTCAAACACAGAGAATCAAATGACCTCTTGTACAGAGTATCATTGACGAAAGCGAAAGATAGGGCTCGCTTCATGAGCTGATGCTTTGAGGACGCATCTTCAGGTGTTCGACGAGATTTGAAGTAGTCTATAAAGAATTCTCTCCAATCCTCAGCCTTTTCTTGGTCTTTTACTTGTAGAGCCACTTGCTCGGTCGCTCCCTTTTCCTCGGACGACTCTGGAAATATTTCCGCCGGTGCAAGAACCCGACGACTTTGTACAACGATCCTCACGTCATCGAGGTTCTCATCGGCCAATTCTTTAGAAAGCTTGGCTAATGCATCCGCTTTACTATTTTCCACACACGGTATGCTTTCGAGGGTGTAGGAAGGAATTTGGGTCAGCAGTTGCTGCACTCTCTCACCGTACTTTACCAGTTCTGGTTTGCACGTTTGATAGTCGCCGTTTACTTGACTAACGACCAGTTGGGAGTCTCCGTATATGAGGAGGTTTTCAATTCCCATGTCGATGGCGATCTCGAGGCCTGCTATCAAAGCTTCATACTCGGCTTCATTGTTTGTCCTCAGCTCTGTTAAGGAGAAAGCAAAGCGCATTATCCCTCCTTGTGGGGTCACGAAGATAAGGCCTACCCCCGATTTGATTATGGGCATGTTCTGTTTGCGATTCTTAATGGAAGACGCTCTATCAAAATAAAGTTCCCATCGGGTATCACCACCGTCGATCGCATCAAACGGATGTTCGTCTGGCAGTTCGCAATTCAAAGGGGAATCGGCCGGTATCGGATGCTCGGCGAGGAAGTCGGCGATGGCCTGGCCTTTCACTGCCTTAAGAGGTTGATAAGTTATTGAGAACTCCATCTGGAGCAAGGCCCATTTAGTGAGCCGACCTGTCAATATGGCCTTTGACATCAAATATTTGAGAGGGTCCACCTTCGATATGAGACGGACTTCATGCGCCAATGCATAGTGCCGGAGTTTCGTTATCGCGAAGATCAACGCCAGGCAGTGTTTTTCGATGGGAGAATAATTGCTTTCTGCCCCCAGGAGAACTCGACTCAAGTAATAGAGAGCTCTTTCTTTCCCTTGGTCGTTCTCTTGTGCCCATAATGCGCCTAAGGAACCTTCGAGGGCTGTTGTATAAAGAATAAGGGGCTTTCCCTTGACCGGAGCGGCCAGCACTGGCGGGTTCTGCTGATACTGCTTGATTTTGTCCAGCGCGCCTTGGCATTTTTGATCCCAGACGAACGGGGTCCCCTTCTTCATCAGGTGACTGTAAGGGCGGCACTTGCCAGAGTGATTGGCTATAAATCGCCGGATATACGCGAGCTTCCATTGGAGATACCGCAATTGCTTGAGAGTCCTTGGCGGGGGCATCTCCATAATTGCCTTGATCTTTGACGGGTCTATCTCGATATCTCGGTGTTGGACGATGAATCCTAGGAATTTGCCTGAGGACACCCCGAACGCGCATTTGAGAGGGTCCATCTTTAGGTTGTATTGCCGAAGGCGTTGAAATACGATCTTCAGATGCTCGAGATATTCCTCGTAAGATTTTCTTTTCACCACGAGGTCGTCGATATCTATTTCATGTATGAGGTCATCGAAGATCTTCGTCATGGCCCTCTGATAGGTGGCACCGGCGTTCTTCAGACCGAAAGGCATCACCTTGTAGCAGAATATACCAAAGGGGTCCGGAAAGCGGTGTGCTTCTGGTCTTCGGGATGCATCTTTATCTGATTATATCCTGATGAGCCATCCATGAAAGAGAAAACTTCGTGAGTGGACGTATTGTCTATCATCAGCTCGGTGACCGGTACTGGGAAGTCGTCTTTCGGGCAGGCTTTATTGAGATCCCGAAAGTCCACACATATGCGCACTGTCCCATTTTTCTTCATCACCGGGACGATGTTAGCGATCCAGTCAGGATACTGCACCTCTTGGATGAAGCCAGAGTCGATTAGCATCTTGACCTCGGCGTTGATACTCGTAGAAGCGGGAGTTCCAGTAGTACCAATGTCTTCAATGCGCCCGACAATAAAGACAAGCGAAGGGCGAGCGGGACGACAACCGTAGAAGCGGGAGTTCCAGCAGTACTAATGTCTTCAATGCGCCCGACAATGAAGACAAGCGAAGGGCGAGCGAATCCAAAACCAACCGGTCTCAAAAGCCAGTGCTGGGGGGAGAAGGGCCTTCCCTACAGGAGAAAAAGAACATGGTTTACTCTTTCAGAAGGGACAAGGTCCGGAAGATATTTAAAAATGCCTTGAACAACGGTCTACAGTTGCCAGAGTCGAAAAGACCTCAAGAAGGAAAAATGACCGACAATCCCCTGTATTGCCCATACCACCGAGTAGTGAGCCATGCGATCGAGGATTGCTATATCTTCAAAGACTGGGTTGAGAAGCAGTACAAGGCTAGAGAGATCGAGCTGTCCAAAAGTGTGTTGGTGAACAATCAAGTTGCAACCACCAACTTTATACAGACAGAAGCTGAAGCCTTCTGGGAGCAGACAACCGAACCCGCTGCCCTGAGAAATGAGACCGACTCACCGCAGCCTCCTTGGAGTAAGCACATATCTAATAAGACGAAGAAGATGCTAAAGCTGCTTTAGAAAGAGCCCAGAACGGAATGGGAAGGACAGAAGAAGCCTACTAGCCCAGCTGCCAATGCGGCTCTATCAGGCTCAAAATCCAATAAGCTCAAGAAGAAGAAAAGTGCAGCTCGGCGCGAAAAAGAGTCTGCAGGGAGATCAACAATTCAAAAATATATCGATTCCCTCGAAGACTATGAACAGAAGGAGAGAACTCTGATTCAATTGAAGGAGTTCCTCCCTATAGAAGCGGCAGAAATTCTGGAGGAGTTAGAAGAAGACTCCAATGAAGAGATCCTTATAGTGACCTGCTACGCCATCCATCTGGGCAGCGACTCTGAGGAGGATCTCTGTTTTCCCGAAGAGGACGAGGAGCTCACCATAAAGGCCAATCAAATCCAGCTCAGAAGCGGCCGGGCTCTACCGCCAAATCAGGGCAACGCCCCAAAAGGGAAGGAAAAACAGGTGGCTAATGAGGAAGGTGGCAAAGAACCGGCTGATGAAAACACAAGTCCTTCCTCGGTGGACTATAATGTCTTGGCTCATCTCCGGAAGCTTCCGTCTCTCCTGAGCATCTACGATGCCTTGGTCCTATCTAAGGAGCTTAGAGATGTTCTCATTCACGCTCTACAAAACCCCGAGCGGTATCAGGCTCGCTTTGCGGAAATTAATATGAAAGAAGCCCAGTATGCTTTGCATGCCACCGCGGTCACGTTTAAGGACGAAGACTTGCTACTGGGAACGGCTGAGCATAATCGGCCGCTTTATGTGACCGGGTACAGCGACGGAGATCGGATTAATCGCATATTGATTGATCCAGGGTCCTCAGTGAACATCATGAACTTGCGAACTCTGAAGAGTTTGTCAATGGACGTCCGACACTTGACAAGGGAAAGGATTGTCATTCGAGGCTTCAACCAAAATTGCCAGTAAGTTCTGGGGTCTATAGCTGTGCCAATCAAATTTGGGGATCTGCAAACTGAAGCTAAGATATACGTGATCGACGCTGACACGTCTTATAAAATTCTCTTGGGACGACCGTGGCTCCACGATTACGGCATCGTTCCGTCAACTCTCCATCAATGTATGAAGTATACTAAAAATGGCGAAGAAAGACGTATTGACAGACACATCCAGCCGTTCGGTGTGCATGAAGTCCGATATGAAGATTCTCGGTACTTTGTGAACCTCCAAAGTGCTGAGCCACAACTGACCAAAGACGGAACATCTCCGAAACTCAAAAGCAAGACTGAGCCGGCTGTCACTTTCAAAATCAGAAACCCCCAAGTGCGTCCGCGTTTCGGTAGTGACACTGATGAGTCCGACGTTGGAAGTCCACCCTTCTGTAAAACTCGCCCTCGTTTCGGTAGCGATACGGACGAATCCGATACTAAAGGCCCATCTAGCAGCAAAGTCCGCCCTCATCTTGGCAGCGACACTGAAGGGTCGGAGGAAGAGGACCTGCCTTGCAACAGCTGTGCAGATTGGACCCCCATGCAACAAGCGAAATTACGAGAGACCTTCGAAATTGCAGAAGGGTCCCTAGCCGTCACAAGGGTACCGGGGCAGATGTGCAAAGAGCTCGATGCATTGTCAGTCTCCACCGTGGACCAGCTGAAAACTTTCTACGTTCCCGGGAGGAAAAGTGGACATAAAGGCATCCTGTTTTATGGGTCTAACCCTGTTGTGCACCCGGACGATTTGTCTGTCGCGTGTCTTCCCTATGAGAGAGGCATAAGAGCCGTCCTCAATCCCAGATACTATGCACCCGAGATGCAGGAATATTTCAAAAAGTGCGGATGCCGGTTATATCAAACGGAGTCCGAAGCAAAGTTTTATGAAGGGCTATGGCATCCGCCCCAGGTCCGAGCACTCATCGATGGACAAATTCCAGACAGACGGGGCATAGGCTTCATTCAGCCTGATTCCAAAGTGTGCTACATGATCCATATTGGTGAAGCCAGCGAAAGATCAAATGATGATGACGAGATAGCCGAGCCAGAAGAAGCTCCTCAAGAACTCGAAGATGGCGGACAAGCAACCTTCGACGAGCTAGACGAGATTGACTTAGGAACGCCCGATAATCCAAGGCCGACCTACATCAGCTCACTCTTTTCAGAGGAAATGAAAGCACAGATAATAGCCCTGCTGTGTGAGTTCGTCGACTGCTTCGCGTGGACGTATAAAGAAATGCCTGGCCTTTCCCCTGAAGTAGCCGTGCATAAGCAGGCTATATCTCCTGATGCTAAGCCAGTCAAACAAGCTCCTCGAAGAATGAGAAGGGAACTGGAAGAAAAGGTCATCGAGGAGACCAAGAAACTCATCGATGCCGGCTTCATCAGGGAAGAGAAATATGCGAACTGGATCGCATGCATAGGCCCAGTGAAGAAGAAAAATGGGCAGATCCGAGTTTGTGTCGATTTCAGGGACCTCAACAAGGCATGTCCTAAAGACGACTTCCCGCTACCGGTCATGGAAATGATGGTTGATGACACCTCAAATTACGAACTGTTCACCTTTATGGATGGCTCGTCTGGATATAATCAGATCAAGATGTCGCCTGAGGATGAGAAGTACATAGCATTTCGATCCCCGATCGGAATATACTGCTACAAAGTGATACTGTTCGGACTGAAGAACGCAGGTGCTACATATAAAAGGGCAATGACCAATATCTTTGATGACCTAATTCATAAAGTCGTCGAATGTTATGTTGATGATCTGGTCGTCAAGACTAAAGCCAAGGCCGATCACATCCAAGATCTTAGGACCGTTCTCACCAGACTGAGAGAGTACGATCTGAAAATGAATCCTCTAAAGTGCGCTTTTGGCGTGTCATCGGGAAAATTCCTGGGCTTCATAGTCCGACATCGAGGGATTGAAGTTGACCCATCCAAGATAAAGGCCATCATGGAGATGCCCCCTCCGAAGAGTCTGACGCAGCTAAGATCTTTTCAAGGCAAGCTTGCTTATATACGGAGGTGTTCCCCTCCGAACGGCGGCCTAGACTTCGCGTCCGTGCTTGAGGTTCGGGGCAGATGCTATTTGGTTTTATCCGTCTATCTCTCCGAAGATGCCAAGTTGATTTATGGCACCGTGTATCGGAGGTTTAGACGGATGCGGCCGATGTAGCAGACTTCGTCAGATTCCCCCTCAGGGTGAGGGGTTTTTGATTGTGGGGACGCTCTTCCCTGCAGGCGCAAGCCCCTGCAGTTAATTACGCTACCGCGTCGCGGTAACAACTTTCTCCTTCTCCAGAATTTCACTTCGGGTCGTGTGTGTTTGTTTTATTTGTGGTTGCCCGTGGATTGTATACGGAGACTGAATAATGCCGTCGCCCGTAGGACGTGGATTAGTCCAAATCCGTATTTACTTAGATTTGGGTTTGGTGTTTTTAGTTTAAGGATGCATTAGTCACGTTGCGGCTAAGATCAACTTAAACGTTCGTTAAGGATACGTTAGTCCTGTTTTAGACTAAGATCCACTTAACGTAGTGATTAACTTAATGTATGGCCATCGGGACTCGTCACCTCTCTGACGTCGTTGAAGGATTACAACGACATGTATCAGAGGAGTTCGGAGATGTACCCTCGAACCAGAGTTAATTGGGAGTTTTATAATCCATTTGAATGTTTAAGGATACGTTAGCCATGTTTGGGGCTAAGGTCAACTTAAACGGGACCGTTTAGATCCGACAAAAGAGCGTTTGGAGGCTCTATTGTTCTAGTTTGGGAGATTCATAGTCCAATTTGGGACTAAAGTCTGTTTGGAGGATACGTTAGCCATTTTTGAGGCTAAGATCGACTCAAACGTTTGTTAAGGATACGTTAGTCTAGTTTGAGGCTAAGATCAACTTAACGGGACCGTTTAGGTTCGATAAAAGAGCATTTGGGCTCTATTGTGCCAGTTTAGGGACGTGGTGGTCCATGTTCCAGTTTAGGGATGTGATGGTCCAATATTAGTTTAGGGACGTCTCGGTCCGATATTAGTTTAGGGACGTCTCGGTCCGATATTAGTTTAAGGACGTCTCGGTCCGATATTAGTTTAAGGACGTCTCGGTCCAATATTAGTTTAAGGACGTCTCGGTCCAATATCGATGTGTGGTCGTTGGGACCCGTCACCTCTTTGACATCGTTGAGGAATTACAACGACGGATGTCAAAGGAGTTCGGAGATGTACCCTCGAACCGGATGTAAATTGATTTAAGAGAGCAATCTTTGCTCAACCGATTTAATTTAAGGACTTACGGCCAAAATTGGGCTAAGTCCAGTTGAAAATGTTCAACACCCTTATTTATTTTTAGTCTATTAGACCTGTACTAGGGCTTTGCCCCTACTTAAATAATGCATTGCATTACTTCAGGTCATTTATGCCTATTTTGACTGGGCTCTGCCCTTTTTATTATGATGCAGATCATTTGTTTTGGTCCATTGGACCTTTCAGTTGGGCACTGCCCTTTCAAACAATGCACAGCATTTTATTTATTAGGCCTGTTAAGCCTTTTAATTGGGCCTGGCCCTTCAGGAAGTGAAATGCCTTGCATTTGTCAGACGCTTTGCGTCTATTACTGAGCGCAAGCGCTTGTGGTGAAGACACGTGTCATGCTCTGGCGAGCGCAAGCGCACTAGCGCAGTGCGCTGCGCTGTTGCGCTGCGCTGTTGCGCTGGTGACACGTGGCGCGCTCTCAGCGAGTTGCGCCAATTCCAGAGAGCAAAGCTCTATCTTAAGGGCGCTTAGCGCAAGTGGTTTTATAGCCGACACGTGGCGCTCTCTTAAGAGCGCAACGGCGCAGTTTGGAAGTGCAAAGCACTAAGAATCTTTTAGATTCAAGAAGGGAAGTGCAATGCACTGTTTAATTTCTCGATCTAAATTAGATCAAAGAAAAAATAAGTTTTTCTTTGTTTGAAGAACCAGAGGTTCATAAAAGTGCAAAGCACTATTATTTTTTTTATTCTTATTGTTTTTTAAAGAACCGGAGGTTCACAAGAAGTGCAGAGCACTGTTTATTATGTAGAGATCATTGATCTTGTTTTTAGATCAATGATCTATTAGAAGGAATTTCTTCTAATTCATGAAGGTTCTGTACCTTTTTCTTGAAATCTTCTCAGAGTTCTCTCTGTTTTTTAAGTTCTTGAGTTTTCAAGAAAAATGTTTTTTATATCCTTGAATTGAGGCTTAGGGTCCTTTTTATAGTGCTCACAAATTAGTTAAATTTGTTAAAGAGATCATTCTCTGAGTGATCTGGGGAATTTTCCCCACCGTTGGATCTTTAATCCAAGGGCTTCTGCTTTGCAGAAGAAAATCTTCTTGTTTTAACAAGAACAGAAAAGATTTCTTAAAATCTTAATTCAGTTTGGCGCAGATGCCCCAGCGCGCGA
The DNA here is from genome assembly GCA_030015575.1 of Agapanthus africanus. Lineage (NCBI taxonomy): Eukaryota > Viridiplantae > Streptophyta > Magnoliopsida > Asparagales > Amaryllidaceae > Agapanthus > Agapanthus africanus. The sequence goes on along the minus strand of CM057337.1, from coordinate 1,008,225,004 downwards.
CACGTGTCGCGCAGCACAGAGCGCAGCGCAACTGCGCTAGCGCATCTGCGCCGACACGTGTCGCGCAGCGCAGAGCGCAGCGCAACTGAAGCGTTGCTTCAGAAAAATAGAGCTCTGCTCTGATTGGGCGCGCCTTCTTGGGCGTTGCGCTGACGTATTAGCGCCAGACACGCGGCGCGTTGCGCCCGAGACTTGAAGCGTTGCTTCAAAATTTGAATTTTGAATTCAAACAGAGCTTTGCTCTGATTGGGCGAAACAAATGCCCCCCCACCGTTGCGCTCACGTGGCGCACACATGAGTGCAGCGGTGGCAACCCCCCTGACCGTTAGATCAAGGAGGTGAGCTCAAGAGGCGCAAGCGCCTTATAAATAGGGCCTCTGGCCCTTAGAAAACTCTCCACCATTTTCTAGATTTAGATTTTCAGAGCTCTGCTCTTGCTTAAGAATTTCAGAGCTTTGCTCTTGCTTTCAGAACTCTAGAGCTTTGCTCTCATTTCCCAAAGTTTAGAAAACTTTAGGTAATAATTAATTTAAAATTACGTTAAATTAATTTAAATCAATTTTAACCAACAGAGCTTTGCTCTCATAGATCTTTTGATCTAAAGAAATTCCCTTTGGGGTTTCATCAACAGAGCTTTGCTCCATAGATCTACAGAGATCTTGTTCATGGGTTCTAACCCATGAACAGAGCTTTGCTCTTGAATCAAATGTAGATCTTTTAGATCTGAAAAATGAAGAATTTTTCTATAAGCTTTCATGAATCTTTTTTCTGAATTCCAGAAATTTTAATTTTAAATTTCTTTTCAAAAACTTTCTTTTTGATGGAATATTATAAAGCTAAGCTCTTTTTTAAGGAATTTTATTCTTTTGAGACCAGAATTTGACAAGTGTCATTCTGTGACAGAGCTTTGCTCTGAAAGAGGAGATTTTCTCCTTGTCTCTAGGGATTCTTTCCCCCCTTTTTTTTTGGAATGTTCCCCCCAGGGACCAACTGACAATCTCATCCAATGATGAGCTTGTCTTATTAACTGACGTATTGTCATTTAGATTTTGTGGGTCCCTCTTTGGTCTCCTACTCACTGCACTGTGGTGCGGTGTAATTAATTAATTTTGATTTTAATTTAATTAATGCATTTTCTTCTTTCAATGCCAAACGTTGGGATTACAACACTAACGGCTACATTGCTCTTTTGCAGCGATCATGTCTGAAGACACTTCATTCCCGTTCGTCCGCTCGGAGGAGGGATTTCCAGAGGCGCCTTTGGACCGTGAGGTCCTGGCCATGATCAAGGCATACGACCCGGAGTACAAGAGTCTCCACCTGTGGGGGTCGTGGTACAATCAGATCATTATGGGTCAACGCAGCTTCACATGCGCGGTGCCGTCCGAGCACATCACGACGATTCATTATGCTACCCCACCCTCGGTGCAGTATGCCGTGGAGTTGGCGGACTGGACATCGAAAGGCTTTCTACATCCCGCTATAGATGCGATACCGGTTCAGCGTCCTATGGTTTTGGACATCCTAGGACGTCGTATCTGTCAAGGTGAAGCGCGACCTTGGGGGCAATCGTATAACCTTGGTCTGATTCCCCGCCACCCGATTGGCTATCTGCCGTGGGCCCGGTATATCCTGTCGACGAAGAAGTCACAGTTGATAAGATTAGGACTGTACACCGCGGTCTATGTCTCTCTATTCCAGTATCCCACGCTTCCCACCTGGTGGTTTAAAGCTTTCTTGGAGCAATGGAATATTCCCACCCACACTTTCCTTGCCATGGATCGGGAAGTGTCAATCTCCCTGGAGGAATTTGCGGAGGTATCCGGTTTACCGGTGATGGGGGAACATTATGAGGAGCTGCTCCCAACAGACGTGTACGTCTTTGGTGCTAGGCCGATGGTGAAGGGGGTCACGCCGGATACTGCTGTTCAACACCAGTTCCCAAGCTTGATTAAAGTGTTGAACATATATGAGTCTCTCTTCGTCGAACATGGGAGTCGAGGAGTTAATTTTGAGGATTTCATTGCTCGGTTTCTTCACCCGAACGCCCTCTCTGCGGCCACTGCCAAGTTTGCCACCCTTGAGGACCCTTTCGGTTTAGGTTTGGATAACCTGCCGGCGAATGAAATAGGCCAAAAGGATTTTTTTCTTCCTAACTTTCCAACCATGTCTCTTGCAGAAGTAGCGGCCCCTGGGATGGATGAGGAGGCCTTTTTCTTAGGGTTTCTCGGGTTATGGTTGAGTTGGTTCGCTATCCCAATGCACTCTCATCGGATGCGGCCCTCTGTCTTTTATCCAGCACACCGGATGGTCATCGGGGTGAAGGTGGCTGTTGGGATCACCGGCTTGGCACACTTATACCACGGCCTCAGTCGAGCAGCGGATGCTAGCGAGCCCGGGGTGCTGCATGTGGTCTTCCCGATGCATTACTTTGCATCGTGGCTCGAGTTACACACAGCGGGTGTCTTCGGGATGCATAAAAGGCCCTCGTTCTTTGATAAGTGTGGTTTTCCTCGCATTATACAGTTGATCGGCGCATCAATTGTAAACCCCTCACCACGGAACGCCAGGGGCTTACTCCTTCGCCCTCATACCGTCGAAGCCGGGATGTCCTTTGTCGATAAGGTATTGACCGTTGGGAAAGTGTCTACCACTGTGACGCGGCCATTACAAGATATCTTTAAGGATGGAGCTTCAGTTTTAACGGCTCGGGAGACCCTCCACTTATATTCCATTAGACCGGGTTTCTTAGTTTTTAGGCAGAATGGTGTGGCAATTTTTATGAGGTATAACCCACATCGTTTTGCTCAACAACTGGGCTACGATCAAGGGGTCCCCTTGGAAGCCTTCTTGCTGGAACCCGCTGCCACTGAAGAGGGGATGGAGAACGCATTGCACCATTTCATGCGCGTGAATACGAGCTCTCATTTTTTTATCAATGCGCCGGCTTACGCTCCGAGACTCCTCAATGTGTACAAAGACTGGTACAATCATGCAACAGGAGCAGTTATAAAGGAGGAAAGGCGACTGTTGGTCGATCGTAAGGGTGTGCCTCCAGGTACCGATCGCAATGCTCCTTTGGTTCCTAGGACCCCAGTAGTCGCTCCTTTAAAAGATGCCGGGGGCAGACCATCACGTGCGCAAAGTCCTCCACGTGAATTGCCGCTCCCTGATATCGCGGATGCACCTCCTGCACCCCGCGCTCAGGCGGAAACAGTGGTTGTACCCTCGCCGGAGTCTGGCGTGGGTGCGGACATCGGGACCCGTCGTCCCAAAGCGGCTGCCAAGCGTAAGTCGCTTCCCCGTGAGCCTAGGGCTGGAGGGCAAAAGAAAAAGAAGTCGCTCTTCGCTGCGGACGTCGTGTTCGGCCAGGAACCCCCACGCTCCTTATGCTGAAGGTCTGCTCGAATATGGGACTAACGCAGGGTTGGTGATGCCGCCGCCGGACGATACAGACTTGGAGGCTGCTCTCAGAGCTTCGGCAGGGTTGGCGAGGCGTGACGCGTGGTTAGCTAAGCTTGCGCAGTCAGGTAACTACTAGTCACATTTTCCTTATTACAACATATCTTCCTCATCGCCCTTGATTAACGCATTTCTCTCCTTTCTTTCAACAGGTATCACTGATGAAGAAGCCATTGCCGCTTCTTTGAAGACTTTCCAAGAGGAGGAACGTCTTAGAGCATCTATGGGCCTTAGTAAGTTTTAATTCGTCAAGTTTCCATTTCCCTCGTGTTATGGTCGATCTGACCTTCTTTCTTTTTATTGCAGAAACCTCAATGCCGTTCCCACCAAGCGACACAAATGTTCCGCCAGCCGCCGATATTCCTGCTTCCTTTGGGCCACCACAGGAGGTTCGTCTTGAAGTGCCGATGAGAGATGCCTTAAAGGCTCTGGAGGCATCCCTGAATGAAGATGATGATGCCTTGAAGGAGGCGTCACAGAGGTCCCTCATAACCGCTCGGGAGGAGAGAAAGCGGTTGAGGCGTGAGGCGAAGGCGCGCAGGGCTGCCTTGGCTACGGGAGCGGGCCCCAGCACCGCCCCTCGAGCTGATACTCCCTCCGAAGAGGCCCCTGTCGCCCTATCCACTGCCCGCAGAGAGGTGGCGCGAGCAGTTCGGAGCGCAAACGGTAAATCCGCTTCAGGTAATATTTCTCTCAGAGTTTTTGTTATAAGGATTTTAATGTCATTGGTCCTTATATATCTTATCTTTGCAGGGCCAAGTCCGATCGAGGGAGAGGCGGAAGCCGTCGATCCTAGGGGAACGGAGGAGGCCATGCCTGCCGAACTCGAGCCGACAGTGGGTAATATCGTTGAGGCCATGGAGCCTGAAGTGGAGGTCGAGGGGCCTACCGCCGAGAAGGTCATTGATGCTGAACCTGAAGCGGTGGCAGATGATATGATCATTATAACTGAGTCCAGGGTGGCGGCGGCTAAGGCGCTCGAGGTCGGCGGTCCCCTGGCGACGGTAGACGATACAACCGCAGCTACTGAACCTGAGAGAGTAGTGGGTGAGGTGGCCATGATTCCCGAGGATGAGCCAACCGCTCCCTCTCTGGAATCTGGCAATACTCCAATCATAGCCCTTCCCGTCTATGGCCCTCCGCCGTTCCCAGGTCTTGCTAGCACGACGACGGTCCCCATCGAGTCGGGTGACGAGGCCACGGGCGGTGGTCTCATGTCGGTAGAGGAGGGAGCCGCCTCCGTTTCAGCCGGGAGCTCCTCAGGTAAACCCTAAGTGGCTGCTTTTCTTTACTTTACAACCTTTTCTGACAAGTTCACCTTTTCGTAATGCAGGTGCAGCTAGCGCCGATGCCTCACTGCTCGAGGGAGCGCCTTCAACGACTGCTTTGGCGGTGGTCACCTCTCAACCTTCTCTCATACTCTCGAAGATGTTGGAAGGTATGTGTTTACGATTTATTAATCTTGTTTTCCAGACATATAATTCGTGTACTAAAGTCACACTGTTGTCTTTTCAGGAGTGCTTTTTGATCATGTATATCAGATGTTGCTCCCACACTTTTCCTTCCCATCTGAGCTTGCTTCTTCCTCTGGTGGCGTTGGTGAGTATGATTTCCGTTGACATCCTTCCTCTCTTTTTTCTTATTGATGGAATTACCTCTAACCTCTTTTTCTCATCTCAACTGCAGTGCTACAGATTGAAGGAGGGGATAAAAGACCAGCTGCGCCACCAGCCCTTCCGACCTTGCCACCTGTCTCAACTGGTACAATGACCATCATATTGGTAACTTTCCTCTCTTTATTTTCTGTACTGTTATCTGGTCGCATCCTGTTTCTTTCAGCTGTCGTTCTGGCTTCGGCGTCCTTCGAACCTCGCATCACAATGCCGGCAGGTCCTTATCTGAGGAGTCTGTCTTCAAAAGGCGCCGCGAATAGTCTGCGCATGTTGAGTGACTATGTCGAGGAACTCGACGTTGAAACTCCTACATCTGCCGCAGACTTCGCTATGGTGGTTAACCCGATGCTAGCAATACTCGTGAACTTTCATGATGAGGGCATCATTGCATCCTGGGTTAACCATTGTAAGGAGATCGAGGGTCGTCTATATCAGTTGGAGTCGCTGCGTCCTGCTCCCGAGACCGTGGCTGCCAGTAATCAAAGGACAGCATGGATTGAGCAGAGCGCTCCTTACTTCCGCCATCTCGAACAAGAAGTCATTTCAAGGCGTAAGGAGCGTGGTGAGACTTCGAGCAAGTCTGCTCAACTGCATGCTCGGGTGGAGGCCAATGCCGCACGGCTGAAGGTTATCTTTGAGGGCCTCCTGCAATGCCTCTCCGAAGGGTTATCATTGAGGCAAAAACTTGACGTTGTCGAGCGAGCTGCAGCCAGCCAGGAAGCAGCCCAGAAGGCGGCAGAGGAGCAACTTTCATCCTTCTTGCAGCAGCGGGCTCAGGTGGAGGCGGAGGTGGCCGCGGCTGTCACTCGAGAGGAAGCGCTGAAGGAAGTGCGAGAGCAGCTTGTGAACTTACTAAAGACACTTCCTCCTCAGTAGCTATCCATTTTTGTATCGTTCGTACTTATAGATAAAAGAATGTATATGTATATTTTTTTATCCTTTGATATAATGTATCCTGTATCCGATCAAGTTTATGAATAAAAGATACACCCTTTTTTTTTGTAATGTGTCATTTCCCGGTCTTTTCCTTCTTTTATTATCAGCCTATCACCTTAGCGAACATGGTTGACGGATAGTAGGGCACGTATCTTGACTTTCCTAAGAATCAGCGATGGCTTAGGCCGCAGGTTCAGGTCTACTGCCTAAGCCTTTTCAACTCTATGAGCCGTAAGGGTTCCATAGAGGCTTTTCTCCCTACGGGTCGAGAGGATCCCATAGGTGGATTTTCCCCTTAGGAATCGTGAGGATTCCTAAGTGTGGTTTTCTCTTATAAGTCGTAAGGATCCTATAAGAGAATTTTCCTTCTTACGAGTCGAGAGGATTCGTAAGTGGTTGTTTCCTTCCTCGTCGAAATTCGACTTCGGAGAGTGAGACCCGTGAATAGTATGCAAGAGACCAGTTTGGATTGACTTGCAGGGCCCCATTGCTCACAAAGCAAGCTTTTCAATCCTTGCTGTCTGAGACCTCTTCTCACAAATTGAGACGAATCGGGGATCTGTTTGCAATTGTAGCGGAATAGTTGACATGAGTTTGGAAGCTCTCGTCACGGAGTGTTTGTATCCGTGAGTCAAGGAATTTGCTAGGGATTATTTGTTTCCCAAGCGCCAAGGATTATTTGTTTCCTTGGGGTTTGAAACGAGTCGAGGGTTCCCACGGAGGCTCTGGTGGCTCTGCGGGTCGACGCGGATCAGGAAGCTCTCGTCAAGAAGTGTTTGTATCCGTGAGTCGAGGAGTTTGCTGGGATTATTTGTTTCCCAAGCGCCAAGGATTATTTGTTTCCTTGGGGTTTGAAACGAGTCGAGGGTTCCCACGGAGACTCTGGTGGCTCTGCGGGTCGACGCGGATCAGGAAGCTCTCGTCAAGGAGTGTTTGTATCCGTGAGTCGAGGAGTTTGCTGGGATTATTTGTTTCCCAAGCGCCAAGGATTATTTGTTTCCTTGGGGTTTGAAACGAGTCGAGGGTTCCTACGGAGGCTCTGGTGGCTCTGCGGGTCGACGCGGATCAGGAAGCTCTCGTCAAGGAGTGTTTGTATCCGTGAGTCGAGGAGTTTGCTGGGATTATTTGTTTCCCAAGCGCCAAGGATTATTTGTTTCCTTGGGGTTTGAAACGAGTCGAGGATTCCTACGGAGGCACTGGTGGCTCTGCGGGTCGACGCGGATCAGAAGGCTCTCGTTAAGGAGTGTTTGTATCCGTGAGTCGAGGAGTTTGCTGAAGTCACTGGCTTCTTCGGTTGAAATGAACCGGTGAGGTTTGGGGTTCGTCGTCTGACGGAATCCGCCGGGAAAGTATGGTTCATTCTTTGTTTACGCCCTTGGATTGTATACAGGGATCGATGTGATCTTAACTGTAGGGCCAAAGTTTTATCATTTCTTCTTTTTATTTTATTTTATTTTCGCGATGCTCTATCATTTCAGCTTTTATATCGCGAAGGTCGCGACTGCCCGATCATTTCGGCTATTTTTCGCGGTGCCCAATCATTTCGGCTATTATTATTATTTTTATTTTTACTCGTTGCTTTTTTTATTACGAGTTGCCCAATTATTTCGGCTATTTTGCATGCATACATTTTACTTGCTGCTTTTTATTGCAAGTTGCCCTACCATTTCGGCTATTTTGCATGCATACATTTTACTTGCTGCTTTTTATTGCAAGTTGCCCTATCATTTCGGCTATTTTGCATGCATACATTTTACTTGCTGCTTTTATTGCAAGTTGCCCTATCATTTCGGCTATTTTGCATGCATACATTTTACTTGCTGCTTTTATTGCAAGTTGCCCTATCATTTCGGCTATTTCGTATGCATGAGCGGCCTACTGGCTTTCGCCGTAAACCTGAATTGGACACCGATTTCAGCATCAGCACCGCTGCAACTGGGATATTACCAGGAGCGAATCATCATTTGCCTCTGTCGTTGTCGAACAAAGGAGGCTTAGCGACCAGGGTTAGGATCCTGTCGGCTAAGGCTTTTGACTTCATGAGCCGTAAGGGTCTCGTGAAGGTATTTCTCCCTACAAATCGTGGGGATCTTGTAGGTGTATTTTCTCCTTAGGAGTCGTGAGGATCCCTAAGTGTTTGTTTCTCTGTAAGTCGTAAGGATCCTACAGGAGGGCTTGCTCCTTGTAAGTCGAGAGGACTTACAAGGGTTGTTTACCATGCAAACATATCCCTAGTTTCAGATGGGACTTAGTTAGGGAAATGTTTATTCGCGCCCGTGGATTGTATACAAGGGTCAATATTGAACCACTTGTAGGGCAATATTGGAAGTTTGTAGGGGTTTGCTTAAGCACAGGTTTAGGTCTCTGTGACTTAAGACTTTCAAATTCTATGAGCCGTGAGGGTCCCATAAGAGAGTTCTCCTTACGAGTCGTGAGGATCTCGCAAGTGTATTTTCTCCTTAGGAATCGTGGGGATCCCTAAGTGTGTTGCTCCTTTGTGAGTCGTAAGGATCTCACGCAGGTGGTTTCTCCTTACAAGGTCGAGAGGACTCTATAAGGGTTCTTTAACGAAGTTGCGCCCTTTCGGGTTTTCACAAACATTCGCCGGTAGTCCTGTTGTTTTTACTCACGGAGCCCTTTCGGGTTTTCATCCGTGCCCATTTTGCTTATGGACATACCGTTTATTTTATTTTATTTTTATATGTTTTTTTTTATCTCGTCAGCCCAAGGATGCTGCGGTATTAGTTTAAAGACGTTTTGGTCTGCTATTAGTTTAAGGACATTTCGGTCCATCACTTGAGAAGGCGGGCTACTGCTGATAGAGTTTGAGCTTAGGAAGATAGCGAACGGACATAGTCGTCGTCGTCTACCATTAGCCTAGGCTGTGGCTTATTAAGCGTAGTATCTCTTTAGGAAGCGACCGTTTATTGGTCTGAAAGGCCTTTCGCCGTGCATGTCGATGAGTAGATAGGCTCCACCTTGGTAAACTTTATCTATGATGTACGGGCCTTCATAGTTTGGCTCGAATTTTCCCCGCTTGGCGCGATTGGGGATCATAGGCCTTTTGACCACTAGCACAAGTTCGCCTTGGCGGAATGTCCTCGGTCGGGTCAATCTTTCATATGAGCGCGTCATCTTTGCTTTATAAGCTTCTAGATTTTGCTGTGCTATGAGCCGGGTTTCATCAAGGGCGTCAAGCTCCTCAAGCCGAAGGTGAGCATTTTCCTCGTCCGTTAACTCGTGGTGGACTGCCACTCGTAGAGAGGGTAACTCTATCTCGAGGGAGAGTACTGCTTCGGTACCAAACACCAACGCGTACGGCGTTGTGTTTGTGGCCGTCTTGAACGTAGTTCGATATGCCCAGAGAGCTTCTTGCAGTCTTTCGTGCCGGTCTTTCTTATTTCGGGACACCGTTTTCTTTATGATCTTTGTTAAAGTCTTATTGAAGGCCTCAGCTAGACCGTTAGCTCGCGGATTATAAACCGAGGAATATCTCCAGTCTATATTGTGATGTTGCGCGAAGCGACTGATCTTGTGGCTTCTGTAAGCTGGCCCGTTATCGGAGATGATCCGTCGCGGAGTTCCAAATCGATATATGGCATGCGTTTTGAAGAAATGGAGGATGTTCTCCGTCTTCACTTCCCTCAGCGGTACTGCCTCTGCCCATTTGGAGAAGTAATCAGTCGTCGCCAAGATGAAACGATGTCCCTTGGACGATGCTGGTTCGATGGGGCCGACTATGTCAGTTCCCCACATTTCAAATGGCCAGCTAGCCACCGTTGGATGTAGTGGATTGGGATGCTGATGGATGAAATCCCCATGAATTTGGTATGAGTGACATTGCTTCGCATATTCGAGGCAGTCTTGCATCATTGTGGGCCAATAGTAGCCCATCCGTTTTATTTTCAACTTCATCTTAGGGCCTGCTTGATGAGAACCGCAGAGTCCGTCGTGAACTTCCTGGACGACTCTTTTCGCTTCGTCAGGTCCTAAGCATCTCAGCCACAAAAAATCAAATGACCTCTTGTACAGGGTATCGTTGACAAAGGTGAAAGACAGAGCTCGTTTCACGAGCTGATGTCTTATGGACGCTTCTTCAGGCATTCGGTGGAACTTGAAGAAATCTATGAAGACTTCTCTCCAGTCCTCGGTATTTTCCCAATCTTTTATTTGCAGGGCTGTCTCCACGTTCGCTCCTTTTTCTTCGGATGATTCCGAAGATACTTCTGCTGGAGCAAGCACTTGACGGCTTTGTACCACGATTCTAACGTCATCGAGGTTCTCGTCAGCCAATTCTTTAGCAAGTTTGGCCAGTGCGTCCGCTTTGCTGTTTTCCGCGCGCGGTATGCTTTCCAAAGTATAGGAGGGAATTTGGATTAGCAGTTGCTGCACCTTTTCACCGTATTTTATCAATTCCGGTTTGCATGTTTGGTAATCGCCGTTCACTTGACTGACGACTAGCTGAGAGTCCCCATATATGAGGAGGTTTTCAATTCCCATGTCAATGGCAATCTCCAACCCTGCTATCAAGGCTTCGTATTCAGCTTCATTATTCGTTCTCGGCTCTGTCAAGGAGAAGGCGAAGCGCATTATTCCTCCTTGTGGAGTCACAAAGATGAGTCCTACCCCCGATTTGATCATTGGCGTACTTTGTTTGTGCTTTTTCATGGAAGATGCTCCATCGAAATAAAGCTCCCAACGGGTATCACCACTGTCGATTGCGTCAAACGCATGTCTGTCTGGCAAATCGCAATTTAAGGGAGAATCGGCAGGTATGAGATGCTCAGCAAGGAAGTCGGCGATGGCCTGGCCTTTTACTGCCCTGAGAGGTTGATATGTTATTGAAAATTCCATCAAGAGCAGGGCCCATTTAGCGAGTCGCCCTGTCAATATGGCTTTTGACATTAGATATTTGAGAGGGTCCACTTTTGAAATAAGACGGACTTCGTGCGCCAACGCATAGTGCCTAAGTTTTGTTATTGCGAAGATCAACGCCAGGCAGTGTTTTTCAATGGGAGAGTAGTTGCTTTCTTCCCCCAGCAGGACTCGACTTAAGTAGTAGAGTGCTCTTTCTTTCCCTTGATCGTTCTCTTGTGCCCATAATGCGTCTAAGGAACCTTCGAGGGCGGTTGTATAAAGAATGAGAGGCTTCCCCTTAACCGGAGCAGCCAACACCGGCGGGTTCTGCAGGTATTGCTTGATCTCGTCCAGTGCGCCTTGGCATTTTTGATCCCACACGAATGGGGTTCCCTTCTTCATCAGGTGACTATAAGGACGACACTTTCCTGAAAGGTTGGCTATAAATCGCCGTATGTATGCGAGTTTCCCTTGGAGAGACCGCAGCTGTTTGAGAGTCCTCGGCGGAGGCATTTCCATGATCGCTTTAATCTTTGACGGATCTATTTCAATACCTCGGTGTCGAACAACGAATCCCAGGAATTTTCCCGAGGAAACCCCGAACGCACATTTAAGAGGATTCATCTTCAAGTTGTATTGCCGAAGGCGTTGAAATACAGTCTTCAGATGCTCGAGATGTTCCTCGTATGATTTGCTTTTAACCACGAGATCGTCGATATAGCATTCAACGATTTCGTGTATAAGGTCGTCGAAGATCTTTGTCATGGCCCTCTGATAAGTAGCGCCGGCGTTCTTCAAACCGAAGGGCATTACTTTATAACAAAATATACCAAGAGGAGTCCTGAAGGCTGTGTGCTTCTGGTCTCCTGGATGCATTTTTATCTGGTTATACCTCGATGAGCCGTCCATGAAGGAGAAAACCTCATGAGTGGATGTATTGTCTATCATCAATTCAGTGACTGGCACTGGGAAATCATCCTTCGGGCAAGCTTTATTAAGATCCCGGAAGTCTACGCATACGCGCACTGTCCCATTTTTCTTCATCACTGGGACGATGTTGGCGATCCATTCAGGGTACTGAACTTTCTGGATGAAGCCGGAGTCGATTAACTTTTTGACTTCGGTATTTATGCTCATTTCAAGCTCGAGTCGCATTCTTCTCGGCGCCTGTTTGACTGGTTTGACGTTTGGGGATATTGCTAGTCTATGTACAGCGACTTCTGGATCTAGTCCTGGCATCTCGGAATAGTTCCATGCGAAGCAATCTTTATGCTGCACAAGGACGTCTTTTAATGCAGCCACCCTCTCTTCAGACAGCAGCTCGCTGACGAATGTCGGTCGCGGATCATTTACCGTCCCCAACTCGATTTTCCTGAAGTTATCTGCGGTGGTATGTATTCCATCTTCCAGCTCTTTCGGTGCTGGGGGAAATTCTGAGATTACCTCATCACTACTGTTTTCGAGGCACCAAGGGAGGCTGTCCAGGTTCTCGGACTCTTCTTTCAATATCGTTATCATACGACAGGTGCGAATTTTCTGCCAATCCCAATGTGGAACTGGTTTTTCTTTCGCGGCTTCAAGCTCGTGCTTCTGTGGTGGCGCTACCCTCCAGTTGTCAGAAAACGCGAATTTGCCTAGCTGATACTGATCTTCAACCCAATTCTTGAAGGTGAAGCAATCTTCAAGAGGGTGTCCCATTGCTCGATGGTAAAAGCAATAGTTCGGGTGTGAGACTTTGCCCGCTTGTTCGGGGTGTTTAGACTCCGGCAGTGTAAGCATCTGATGTTTTAAAGCAAGCTCAAGTATCTTCTTCGTCTTGTCCCGGGGAAATGAGTACGCTCGACCCATTTTCTTCATGAGGGATAAATCAATAACGCTCGACTCCCGTTTGCGTGGCTTCTTAGCCCTGCTTTGTTGTTGTTGAATGCCTTTTTGGCCTTTTGACTTATTTCTTCTTTTGCGCCGAGCCTTCTTTATAACAGGTTGACAAGGAGCGGCATTTTCATCCTTCACGGCCTGTTGGAGAAGGCGTTGCATCTTGGCTTTCTCATAGATGACCATTTCGCGGTTATGGTCGTCTCGGACTTTTTGACCCGCTTCCCTTATAAGCTTGTCCATTTGTTCTTCGAACGACGGACTGGGCTATTTTGCATCTGGAACTTTTACTGTTTCAGGATTAGCGTCCTCCCATTGAGAGTCCGCTTCTTCATCGAAGTCATACATGACATAGCAGCTGTTTAGTAGCTCTCGTTCCTTTGACCGGATGTATCCAAGCCCGATTGTCTCCATTTTCCCATTAGGCAGTTTGCGTTGAGTCCCGGGAACGTTCCAGACTTTGTCATAGAACTTGGCTTTTCGAACGATCTGCTTGAAGGATATCCCCTGGCGTTTCAGCAGCTTTTTCAAACCTTCCGTATAATATCTGGGGAGACGGATAGGCTGAAGCCTGTCGAGCGTAGGATCTGCGCCATGCCAGATTTCTTTTTCCACCTTGGTTTCTTCAGAGCGGTAGAACAGAATTGCTTTCTCGCTTTCTCGCCTAGGAGGGATATAGAACGTTTGCAGCTCTTCTACATTGTAAATATTAAGTGCATCCAGTTCTTTATGGAGTTTAAGCGGCATTATGGCGACTTGTAGACTTTGCTCTTCGTCAGCGGACGTTCGTATTGAAGGTCGAGCAGAGAATACAGCATGGATCTCATCTTCCGAGTCGCTACCAAAGACCAACGTAGGAGTGGACGGTCCTGGCTTGTTATGTTGGGGCGGACCCGAATAAACTATCTCCTCTTCCTCTTCAGTATCACTGCCGAAGATAGGGATGGTGGCGTTAGCTTTGTTCTCCGGCTTGTGACACTTCTCCGTGTCTTCGAGATCCGGTAAGAAGTATTTGGCATCTTCATATTTGCGGACCTCGTTCACAGAGAACGGGTTCAGTTCTCCTGTCACGGTATACTCGAAACCATCCTTAAAATACTTCATACGCTGATGTTGTGTAGAAGGGATGATGTTGTACTCGTGTAACCATGGTCGGCCGAGCAAAGCGTTGTAGCATGTCTTGGCGTCTATGACGTGGAACTTAATGTCCGTGACGAGTAGCCCGAAGCGTAGCGTCAGTATCACAGACCCAAGAGTTCTTGATGACTGGGAGTCGAACCCGGAGATGGTGATCTTGTCACGAGCAAGGTGCTGGACGCTCATGCAGATTTCTTTTAACACCCGCACATTGAGAAGATTAACGGAGGATCCATTGTCGATCAGGATTTTGCCTATCTTTATATCGTGGCAGTATCCTGAGACATAGAGGGGGCGATTGTGTTCGCACGTCCCAAGGAGAAGGTCTTCATCACCAAAAGCGACATCGGCCGTGTGCACTTCCTCCAGTTCATCCTTCATCTTTTCCTTGGCCAGGAAGGCTTGGAATTGCTCCGGATCCTGTAATGCTTTGATTAACGAATCTCTCGCCTCCTTTGATAGCAAAAGGGCGTCAAGAATGCTGAGCTGTGACGGTAGCTTCCTCAGATGCGCTAAGACGTTGTAATCCACCTTATTTTTCTTCGGCGGGTCCTTGGCACTTAGCTCTTCCACCACTTGGTCATCTAAGACGATATCTTCGGAGACCTTTTCTTTCCCTTTATCTTTTCTGTTTGAGGGTCCGAGATTCTTTTCAGGCAGCGTCCGATTCCGCGGCCGGATATTTTCGCAGACCTTCGGCTCTTCTTCTTTTCCCGTGGTGGACTCTTTAAAGAGAGGGGCAAGTTCCAGCTCCTCATCAGAATCGCTCCCGAATGCAGGCACTTGTGACCCGCTGGTGTTAACCATGCGATAATCGCCGGTAGTTCTTTCAAGCTCTTCGGTCGTATTTCTCCGCTCCCGACGAGTTTTGCGCTTCTTCCGCTTAAAGCGTTGTCGATGAGCAACGTATCCTTGCCACCATCTATCGAAAGCTTTGCATTCTTGAGTGGGGTGCGAAACCTTCTGATGATATAAGCAATAGGAGGGGTGCATTTCCAATTCACCGATGATGTTTCCTTCAGAGGATGGTAGCTTCATGCCCATTGATATGGCCTTAGCAAACCTTTTCTTTATCTTGAATTGGCTTTTGTCAACGGTGGAGGCATTTTGCTCCAGCGGCGGGATCGTCTGAGCCCTTTCATCAAGTCGCTGACGCTTGGCCCTTTCAAATATAGCCGTCTAGCGTTCTCGATCAGATTTACTTTTCAATCGAGCTTCGTTAAGGAACGCGTCAATCATTTCATCTGATAGCTCCAGAAATTTTGGTTCAAGATCTGCCCCCAGTGCTTCGGTACAAGGAGTTTCCTCATCGTCCATGAACGAATGGGAAATCATATGACAGCTCGCCACGCATTCTTCAGATTCATCAGGTGAACTTTCTCCCTCATCTTCTTCTTGAAAGACGTGATTGAGAAACTCTTGGAATGTAATGGGAGTCCGCGCCTTTTGGTTGTATTCATCCAGTGCGTCGATTTGCTTTTGTAAGTCCGTGCGCTTGTCGCCAGGCTTCACGGGCTTCTTAGATCTCTTCTTCTTCTTTTTCGAAGATTTTGACGGCCGACTATGAACGCTTGAACTGCCACCATCGGTCCTCGGAGTCGGACGTGGCTTCAACATCCCCTCAATAACCTGCGGTTCCAAGGGGTTCTTCCACTTGACCGCTGGACAGGTCTGAAGCTCATTTAGCATTCTCCTCGTTTTGGCTGATAATTCAACCTCCCAAGGAGCTTCTTCAATGACGGAGCATGTTGCCCCTGGCGTATTTGTCCCCTTGGCGGTGTGGGGCTGCGGAGGATTCACCTTCCATTTGTCAGATAACGCGAACTTGCCCTGTCGGTACTGGTTTTCAAGCCAATTTTTGAAAACATAACAGTCTTCGATCGGATGTCCTAGCACTCGATGATAAGGGCAGTAATTAGGCTCGTTGACGTCACTTGGTTGCAACGGGCGTTTTGGATCTGGCAGATTTATGAGTCTATTGCGCAACGCCAGCTCGAATAGCCTCCTCGTTTTATCGCGGGGGAAGGAATAAGAACGTCCCATCCTATCCTCAAGTGGTACGTACGGGCGTGTATTGTTTGGACGAGCAACCGGCTTCGAGTCGCTCGGTTGTTGTTGGGCATTAGCGACAATGATCGCTTTTCCCTTTCCTTTATCGTTTCGGGAGTCCGTCTTCGGGAGAGGGGGTTTATGGCCCATCTGGTCCATCTGCGCTAATTTGTCGATCAAAGCCTGGAAGGTAGTCGGCTTGAAGAACATCATAAACTGTGAAATGATTGCTTGTGGATCAAAGGTTCCAACAAACATTCCCACCGCAGGGGCTTCTTCTATGCGCTGTTCACACTTCGACCATAGATTACGCCACCGCATAGCGTACTGAACCCATGTCTCGCCGGGCTTTACCCTGGCATTAATCAGCGCCGTCATCGGGGTACGCTCGCTGGCACTTGCAAAACGTTGGGTGAAGAGCAGCTCTATCTCCGCAAAGGTTTTAATAGAATCATTAGGGAGTTCAGAGTACCACTCGAACGCCGTATCTGATAGGCTTCCAACGAACTGGCGGAGCAAAAGCTTGTCATCACCGCCGGTGTTACCGCAAAGCGCCCTGAACTGGGTAACATGCTGATGGGGATTGCCGGTCCCCTTGTAGACATGGAACTTGGGAATTGTGTAACCCGGCGGGTACTTGATTTGGTCATACCAGCCCGGATATGGCTGCCCCGTTTTTACGACGTGGCCGGCTGCTTCGGCCGCGTGATGAACCTTTATTTGCTGGGCTATATATTCGTCCAGATCAGTTTTAGAGATTGTATCCTCTTTAGCCGTTGATAGAACGGGCTGAGGGTTTGATGTCTCTCCCCTATCATCCCCAAGGACGATCGGGGGTTCTTCAGTCGGGGGATCTTGTTGTATCATCATCCCTATCATGTCCTGGAAGAGGAGGCCCATGCGCTGTATATTGGCTGCTTGTTCAGCAGCCTCTTTGTCTCTCTTTTCCAGTACTCGGCGGAGGAACTCGGCGTCGGTCTCTTCCTCTTGGCGTTCATCTAAGGATGTCTCAGGGTTTTCTTTTGGCTCCGTGAGTGCAGCCATTGTAGTCATCATCTCCTGGAGCTTTTGTTGCTGCTCCTGAGCCTTGGTCACTGATCGGGTAAGCGGTCGGTGACCCGTAGAAGTACGACTTTCTTCCTTTCCAGAAGCCATATAAACCGTATGAACTGTTATGCCCCCTGACTTGGGGCGTTTAGGTTCACCGCTTTTAAACTTTGTCAGTGTCACGAGAGCTTTCTCTGGCCTTTTTCTTTTGTGGACCATTGAGGTTGAAGGAGTCGTTAAAGTGGGCATCCTAGCATTTGTTGCCCCCTGCTGTTTAATGGGGCGGTTTTTGTCCTCTTTCACCTTTGCCTTTTTCTGGCGATGAAAGTGGTCTGGGTCAATCACGGAGTCTTGAACCCTCCGCCAAACTTTATAAATTTTTGACGACAGCCGTTGAGGGGGCTGTTCCTGCTTTGTCTCCGGAGCTTTTTCCATAGGCGGAGGAGATCTTTTCAATGTAGCAATTGGAGAGTTCTTTCTCACCTTCCTCAGCAATTCAAAGCTGTTCCCAGTTGGAACAGCAGCGTTGACCTCCACCACTTGAGCAGGTGGGGTTAGCCCTGAGGGGGAGTTGCCCCCTGCTTTCCTTACTCGTTGCCAATGTCGACGTCGAGCACGACGAGCCGTTGGGATCGGCTCAGAGATAGAGATGACTTCTTTTTGCCCCCTGTCTGAACAGGGTGCCGCTGGTGTTAACCTCTCAAAGACTGAGGTTGTCCTTTGAGGGATGATATTCAACCTGTCGAAGACGGATCCTCGAGCAGGGGTAGGAGCAGGAATCGTCAGTCTTGAAAAGACTGACTCTTTGGCGGGAGAAGCCGCCTTAACGACTTCCAAAACAGCGGTCGTTGCCCTCTTTGGGACAGCCAATTTAGAGTTCTGATTCAGCCTGGTGAAAACAGAGGCTGTTGGTTTGGTAGCGGGCGACCCGTTGACAGGGGTCGTGGTAGCAGTGAGTCGGTCGAACACCGACTTCTTGTTCGCTTCCGGTGCGGATATCGGCATAGAGAAACTTGTAGGTGGGACCATGGTCCCGAAAAACAGGCCAGTGGTGGCCTGAGTCACCTGTTCAACCGGCAGAGCGAGGAAAGAGGCCGCTTGGGGCCCATATGTTACACCTCTCGGTGAGGTGGAGCGTCCGTTGCAGTGGCATTTCGAGCAGTTGGTGCAGTTGGAATCCATGGATGCTTGAGTTCTGCGCCAGGTAAAAGACCAAATCTTAGCAACTTGAAATCCGAAGACAACCATTTAACAAACCGCGATTGGTTCGCGAAGACGACACACGAAGTGTGGAGTGGAAAGAGGAAAAGGTCCCACCGGGCGTGCCAGAATCTGTTCCCCTCCGAACGGCGGCCTGGACTTCGCGTCCGTGCTTGAGGTTCGGGGCAGATGCTATTTGGTTTTATCCGTCTATCTCTCCGAAGATGCCAAGTTGATTTATGGCACCGTGTATCAGAGGTTTAGACGGATGCGGCCGATGTAGCAGACTTCGTCAGATTCCCCCTCAGGGTGAGGGGTTTTTGATTGTGGGGACGCTCTTCCCTGCAGGCGCAAGCCCCTGCAGTTAATTACGCTACCGCGTCGCGGTAACAACTTTCTCCTTCTCCAGAATTTCACTTCGGGTCGTGTGTGTTTGTTTTATTTGTGGTTGCCCGTGGATTGTATACGGAGACTGAGTAATGCCGTCGCCCATAGGACGTGGATTAGTCCAAATCCGTATTTACTTAGATTTGGGTTTGGTGTTTTTAGTTTAAGGATGCATTAGTCGCGTTGCGGCTAAGATCAACTTAAACGTTCGTTAAGGATACGTTAGTCCTGTTTTAGACAAAGATCCACTTAACGTAGTGATTAACTTAATGTATGGCCATCGGGACTCGTCACCTCTCTGACGTCGTTGAAGGATTACAACGACATGTATCAGAGGAGTTCGGAGATGTACCCTCGAACCAGAGTTAATTGGGAGTTTTATAATCCATTTGAATGTTTAAGGATACGTTAGCCATGTTTGGGGCTAAGGTCAACTTAAACGGGACCGTTTAGATCCGACAAAAGAGCGTTTGGAGGCTCTATTGTTCCAGTTTGGGAGATTCATAGTCCAATTTGGGACTAAAGTCTGTTTGGAGGATACGTTAGCCATTTTTGAGGCTAAGATCGACTCAAACGTTTGTTAAGGATACGTTAGTCTAGTTTGAGACTAAGATCAACTTAACGGGACCGTTTAGGTCCGATAAAAGAGCATTTGGGCTCTATTGTGCCAGTTTAGGGACGTGGTGGTCCAGGTTCCAGTTTAGGGACGTCTCGGTCCGATATTAGTTTAGGGACGTCTCGGTCCGATATTAGTTTAGGGACGTCTCGGTCCGATATTAGTTTAAGGACGTCTCGGTCCAATATCGATGTGTGGTCGTTGGGACCCGTCACCTCTTTGACTTCGTTGAGGAATTACAACGACGGATGTCAAAGGAGTTCGGAGATGTACCCTCGAACCGGATGTAAATTGATTTAAGAGAGCAATCTTTGCTCAACCGATTTAATTTAAGGACTTACGGCCAAAATTGGGCTAAGTCCAGTTGAAAATGTTCAACACCCTTATTTATTTTTAGTCTATTAGATCTGTACTAGGGCTTTGCCCCCTACTTAAATAATGCATTGCATTACTTCAGGTCATTTATGCCTATTTTGACTGGGCTCTGCCCTTTTTATTATGATGCAGATCATTTGTTTTGGTCCATTGGACCTTTCAGTTGGGCACTGCCCTTTCAAACAATGCACATCATTTTATTTATTAGGCCTTTTAAGCCTTTTAATTGGGCCTGGCCCTTCAGGAAGTGAAATGCCTTGCATTTGTCAGACGCTTTGCGTCTATTACTGAGCGCAAGCGCTTGTGGTGAAGACACGTGTCATGCTCTGGCGAGCGCAAGCGCACTAGCGCAGTGCGCCGCGCTGTTGCGCTGCGCTGTTGCGCTGCGCTGTTGCGCTGGTGACACGTGGCGCGCTCTCAGCGAGTTGCGCCAATTCCAGAGAGCAAAGCTCTATCTTAAGGGCGCTTAGCGCAAGTGGTTTTATAGCCGACACGTGGCGCTCTCTTAAGAGCGCAACGGCGCAGTTTGGAAGTGCAAAGCACTAAGAATCTTTTAGATTCAAGAAGGGAAGTGCAAAGCACTGTTTAATTTCTCGATCTAAATTAGATCAAAGAAAAAATAAGTTTTTCTTTGTTTGAAGAACCAGAGGTTCATAAAAGTGCAAAGCACTATTATTTTTTTTTATTCTTATTGTTTTTTAAAGAACCGGAGGTTCACAAGAAGTGCAGAGCACTGTTTATTATGTAGAGATCATTGATCTTGTTTTTAGATCAATGATCTATTAGAAGGAATTTCTTCTAATTCATGAAGGTTCTGTACCTTTTTCTTGAAATCTTCTCAGAGTTCTCTCTGTTTTTTAAGTTCTTGAGTTTTCAAGAAAAATGTTTTTTATATCCTTGAATTGAGGCTTAGGGTCCTTTTTATAGTGCTCACAAATTAGTTAAATTTGTTAAAGAGATCATTCTCTGAGTGATCTGGGGAATTTTCCCCACCGTTGGATCTTTAATCCAAGGGCTTCTGCTTTGCAGAAGAAAATCTTCTTGTTTTAACAAGAACAGAAAAGATTTCTTAAAATCTTAATTCAGTTTGGCGCAGATGCCCCAGCGCGCGACACGTGTCGCGCAGCGCACAGCGCAGCGCAACTGCGCTAGCGCATCTGAGCCGACACGTGTCGCGCAGCGCAGAGCGCAGCGCAACTGCGCTAGCGCATCTGCGCCGACACGTGTCGCGCAGCGCAGAGCGCAGCGCAACTGAAGCGTTGCTTCAGACAAATAGAGCTCTGCTCTGATTGGGCGCGCCTTCTTGGGCGTTGCGCTGACGTATTAGCGCCAGACACGCGGCGCGTTGCGCCCGAGACTTGAAGCGTTGCTTCAAAATTTGAATTTTGAATTCAAACAAAGCTTTGCTCTGATTGGGCGAAACAAATGCCCCCCCACCGTTGCGCTCACGTGGCGCACACGTGAGTGCAGCGGTGGCAACCCCCCTGACCGTTAGATCAAGGGGGTGAGCTCAAGAGGCGCAAGCGCCTTATAAATAGGGCCTCTGGCCCTTAGAAAACTCTCCACCATTTTCTAGATTTAGATTTTCAGAGCTCTGCTCTTGCTTAAGAATTTCAGAGCTTTGCTCTTGCTTTCAGAACTCTAGAGCTTTGCTCTCATTTCCCAAAGTTTAGAAAACTTTAGGTAATAATTAATTTAAAATTACGTTAAATTAATTTAAATCAATTTTAACCAACAGAGCTTTGCTCTCATAGATCTTTTGATCTAAAGAAATTCCCTTTGGGGTTTCATCAACAGAGCTTTGCTCCATAGATCTACAGAGATCTTGTTCATGGGTTCTAACCCATGAACAGAGCTTTGCTCTTGAATCAAATGTAGATCTTTTAGATCTGAAAAATGAAGAATTTTTCTATAAGCTTTCATGACTCTTTTTTCTGAATTCCAGAAATTTTAATTTTAAATTTCTTTTCAAAAACTTTCTTTTTGATGGAATATTATAAAGCTAAGCTCTTTTTTAAGGAATTTTATTCTTTTGAGACCAGAAATGTCAGATCTCCCACCATGATACGGGATTGCGGAGAGCATGCAAAGAAATGTCAGATCTTCCAAATCCATGGTGATTTCATTCACAAACATCCCAATCCGTTGCATCCTACGATTGCGTCGTGGCCCTTCGAAGTTTGGGGCACCGACATAGTTGGTCCAATTGATCCTCCATCATCCAAAGGCCATCGGTTCATACTGGCCGCAACAGAATACTTCTCTAGATGGGCTGAAGATGTGCCGCTAAAAGAAGTCAAGACAGAAGATATTCTGACATTCTTCTAGCATAATATTCTATACCGCTTCGGTATTCCAAGAAGAATCATTTCTGACAACGGGCATTATTTCAAGAGCTTCAAAGTCTCTAGGTTCGCTACCCAGCACAAGATAGACTAGAGATATTCCACCATCTATAATCCAAGAGCCAATAGGCTGGATGAAGCCTTCAATAAGACTCTATGCAAGCTCCTGAGGAAAAATGCTTCGGCCAACAAGAGAGACTGGAATCTCAAACTTCATGAGGCATTGTGGGCATATAGTACTACGCACCGCACTCCAACTCAGTCCACTCCATACTCACTACTCTTCGTAGTGGAAGCAATCCTCCCCCTCGAAGTCGAAGTTCCAAGCTTAAGAATGGCCGTCCAGCATGAGTTGAAGGAAGAGGAAAACGTGCTCCTACGGCTTGAAGAGCTCGACGTCCTCGAAGAAAAGAGTCTCGCGGTACAGCAAAAACTGGAGTTGTACCGAGCCCAAATGTCACAGGCCTATGACAAGATGACTTGTCTCCGCGCTTTCAAGAAAGGCGAATTGGTGTTGGTCCTCAAAAGACCTATTGTTTCCCCCAATCAGAGCAAAGCTCTGTTGGAAATTCAAAATTCAAATTTTGAAGCAACGCTTCAAATCCCGGGCGCAACGCGCCACGTGTCAGGCACAGATACATCAGCGCAGCGCCCAAAGCAGCGCACCCAATCAGAGCAAAGCTCTATTTAAAGCAAAATTAAAGGAAGCAACGCTTCAGTTGCGCAAGCGCTGCGCTGCGCGACACGTGTCAGCACAGATGCGCTAGCACAGTTACGCTGCGCGACACGTGTCAGCGCAGATGCGCTAGCGCAGATGCGCTGCGCTATACGCTGCTTAACACGTGTCACGCGCTGGGACATTTGCGCCAAACAGAATCAAGATTCTAAAGAAATCTTTCTGTTCTTATTAAAACAAGAAGATTTTCTTCTGTAAAACAGAAGCCCTTGGATCAAAGATCCAACGGTGGGAAAAATTTCCCAAATCACTCAGAGAAAGATCTCTTTAACTAATTTATGGGCACTATAAAAAGGACCCTAGACCTCAATTCAAAAGGATCAACTTTTTTTGAGAAATCAAGAGCTTAAAACAGAGAGAACTCTAAAGAAATCTCAAAAAAAGGTAAAAACCTTCATAAAATAGAAGAAATTTCTTCTAATAGATCATTGATCTAAGAACAAGATCAATGATCTTCACATAATAAACAGTGCTTTGCACTTCTTATGAACCACTGGTTCTTTAAAAATAAGAAAAAAACAAGAAATACTTGTTTTCTTTGATTCTCATTAGATTGAAAAAAACAAACAGTGCTTTGCACTTTATCATGAACCATTGGTTCTAAAAGATTCTCAAATTATAGTGCCTTGCACTTGCAAACTGCGTTGTTGCGCTCCTGGATTGGCGCAAGCCACCAGAGCGCGCCACGTGTCAGCAGCGCAGGCGCAGCGCTTTAGCGCAGCGCACTGCGCTTGCGTGACACGTGTCAACACCACAAGCGCTTGCGCTATCTGATTGGCGCAAAGCGCCTGACAAATGCAATGCATTTCCTAAACGGGCCAGGCCCAAATCAAAAAGACCTAGCAGGCCAAAATAAATTGCAAAGCAATAAAAAGGGCAGAGCCCAAGTAAAATTGATGCTCTGCATCATTTATAAATGGGCAAAGCCCAAAACAAATTGATGCTCTGCATCCTTTATGGGTTGAGCCCAAATAAAAATAAAAAGAAATGCAATGCAAAAGCAAATAAAATGTTGAACATTTTCAACTGGACTTAGCCCAATTTTGGCCGTAAGTCCTCAAATTAAGTTGACTGAGCAAGATTTCTCTACCTCCGGTTCGAGGGTACATCTCCGAACTCCTCTGACACCTGTCGTTGTAATCCTTCAACGACGTCAGAGAGGTGACGGGTCCCGACGATCACATACGTATACGGACTGCGGGGTCCTTAAACTCGTGGACCGAAACGTCCTCAAACTAATATTGGACCGAAACGTCCTTAAACTAATAATGGACCGAAACGTCCTTAAACTAATATTGGACCGAAACGTCCTTAAATTAATTTTGGACCGAAACGTCCTTAAACTAATAATGGACCGAAACGTCTTTAAACTAATGGTGGACCACCACGTCCCTAAACTGGAACATGGACCACTACGTCCCTAAATTGGAACAATAGAGCCTCCAAATGCTTTTTTGTCGGATCTAAACGATCCCGTTTAAGTTGATCTTAGCCCCAAATACGGCTAATGTATCCTTATACATTTAAATGGACTATAAAACTCCCAATCGACTTTGGTTCAAGGGTACATCTCTGAACTCCTCTGACACCTATCGTTGTAATTCTTCAACGACGTCAGATAGGTGATGAGTCCTGACGGCCATATATATTAAATGGATCACCACGTTAAGTTGATCTTAGTCTCAAACAGGACTAACGTATCCTTAACGAATGTTTAAGTTGATCTTAGCCTCAATACGGCTAATGTATCCTTAAACTAAAAACACCAGACCCAAATCTAAGTAAATACGGATTTGGACTAATCCACGTCCTACGGACGACGGCATTACTCAGTCTCCGTATACAATCCACGGGCAACCACAAAAAAAACAAACACACACGACACGAAGTGAAATTCTGGAGAAGGAGAAAGTGGTTACCACGATGCGGTAGCGTAATTAACTACAGGGGCTTGCGCCTGCTTGGAAGAGCGTCCCCACAATAAAAAACCCCTCAAGCGAGGGGGAATCTGACGAAGTCTGCTACATCGGCCGCATCCGTCTAAACCTCCGATACACGGTGCCATAAATCAATTTGGCATCTTCGGAGAGGTGGACGGATAAAACCAAATAGCATCTGCCCCGAACCCCAGCGTCAGGACTTCGCAGTCCTGTGCGCCATCTTTCGGAGGGGAACAGATTCTGGTACGTCCGGTGGGACCTTTTCCTTTTTCCACTCCACACTTCGTGTGTCGTCTTCACGAACCAATCGCGGTTTGTTAATGGTTGCCTTCGGATTTTAAGTTACTAAGATTTGGTCTTTTGCCTGGCGCAGAACTAAAGCATCAATAGCCTCTAACTGCACCGATTGCTCGAAGTGCCACTGCAACGGACGCTCCACCTCCCCTGGAGGTGTAGCATATGGGCCCCAAGCGGCCTCCTTCTTCGCTCTGCCGGTAGAACAGGTGACCCAGGTCACCACCGGCCTGTTTTTCGGGACCATGATCCCACCTACAAGCTTCTCTATGCCAATACCTGCACCGGAAGTGAACAAGAAGTCCGTCTTCGATCGGCTCACTGCTACGACGGCCCCTGTCAACGGGTCGCCCACTACCAAACCAACAGCCTCTGTTTTCGCCAGGCTAGATCAGAACTCTAAATTGGCTGTCCCAAGGAAGGCAATAGCTACTGCTCCAGAAGTCGTCAAGGCGGTTTCCCCTATCAAAGAGTCAGTCTTTTCAAGACTGACAATTCCTGCTCCTGCCCCTGCTCGAGGATCCGTCTTCGACAGGTTGAATATCACCCCTCAAAAGAAAACCTCAGTCTTTAAGAGGTTAACACCGGCGGCGCCTCATTCAGACAGGGGGCAAAAAGAAGCTGTCTCTATCTCCGATCCAGTCCCAACGGCTCGTCATGCTCGACGTCGCCATTGGCGGCAAGTAAGGAAGGAAGGGGGAAACTCCCCCTCAGGGTTAACTCCACCTGCTCCAGTGGTAGAAGTCAACGCCGCTGTTCCAACTGGGAACAGCTTTGAACTGCTGATGAGAGTACGTAAGAATTCTCCAACCGCTACACTGAAAAGATCTCCTCCGCCCGCGGAGAGAGTTCCGGAAACAAAGCAAGAACAGCCCCCTCAACGGCTGTCCTCAAAAATATACAAGGTTTGGCGAAGGGTTCAAGACTCCATGATCGACCCAGATCACCCTCGTCAACAAAAGAAGACGAAGGTGCAAAAAGAAAAGGACAGTCCTATTAAACAGCAGAGGACAACAATCGCTAGGGTGCCCACTGCAACGGCCCCCTCCACTTCAACGGCCCACAAAAGAAGAAGGCCGGAGAAAACCCCTGCGACGATGACGAATATCAAAGGTGGTGAACTCAAATGCCCTAAGTCTGGGGGCATTGTAGTTCATACCGTCTACGTGGTGTCCGGTAAAGAGGACAGTCGCATATCTACGGGTCATCGACCGCTTACGCGATCAGTAACCAAAGCGCAGGAGCAGCAGCAGAAGCTCCAAGAGATGATGAACGCTATGGCCGCACTTACAGGGCCAAAAGAAAACCCTGAAACGTCCTCAGATGAACGCCAGGAAGAAGAAACCGACGCCGAATTCCTTCGACGAATATTGGAAAAGAAGGACAAAGAGTCTGCTGAACAAGCAGCCAATATACAGCGTATGGGCCTCCTGTTCCAAGACATGGTGGGGATGATGATCCAACAAGATCCTCTGGCCGAAGATCCCCCGATCGTCCTTAGAGACTATAGGGGAGAGACATCAAATCCTCCGCCAGCTCTGTCGACGGCTAAGGAGGATACAATCTCCAAATCTGATTTGGACGAGTACATAGCCCAACAAATACGGGTTCATCATGCGGCTGATGCAGCTGGACAGGTCGTAAAAACGGGGCGGCCATATCCAAGTTGGTACGACCAAATCAAGTAACCGCCGGGTTACACAATTCCCAAGTTCCATGTCTACAAGGGGACGGGCAATCCTCACCAGCATGTTGCCCAGTTCAGGGCACTCTGCGGCAACACCGGCGGTGATGACAAGCTTTTGCTTTGCCAGTTTGTTGGAAGTTTATCAGATACGGCGTTCGAGTGGTACTCTGAGCTCCCGAATGACTCTATCAAGACCTTCGCGGAGATGGAGCTGTTGTTTACTCAGCGTTTTGCAAGCGCCAGTGAACGCACCCCGATGACGGCACTGATTAACGCCAGGGTAAAGCCAGGTGAGACGTGGGTTCAATATGCTATACGGTGGCGGAACTTATGGTCGAAGTGCGAACAGTGCATTGAAGAAGCTCCCGCGGTGGGTATGTTTGTGGGAACCCTTGATCCGCAAGCAACCATCTCGCAATTTATGATGTTTTTCAAGCCGACTACCTTCCAAGCCTTGATTGACAAGCTAGCGCAAATGGATCAGATGGGCCATAAACCCCCTCTTCCAAATCCGGACTCCCGAAATGACAAAGGAAAGGGAAAAGCGATCGTTGTTGCTAATGCTCAACAACAACCAAGCGACTCAAAACCGGTTGTTCGTCAAAATAATATGCGTCCGTACGTAGCCCTTGAGGAGAGGCTAGGACGCTCTTACTCTTTTCCCCGCGATAAAACGAGAAGGTTATTCGAGCTGGCGTTGCGCAACCGACTCATAAATCTGCCGGATCCAAAACGTCCGTTGCAACCAAGTGATGTCAATGAGCCCAACTACTGTCCTTATCATCGAGTACTGGTCCATCCGATCGAAGATTGCTACGTTTTCAAAAATTGGCTTGAAAACCTGTACCGACAGGGCAAATTCGCGTTATCTGACAAATGGAAGGTGAATCCCCCGCAGCCCCACACCTCTAAGGGGACGAATACACCGGGGGCAACATGCTCCGTCGTTGAAGAAGCTCCTTGGGAGGTTGTTTTATCAGCCAAGACAAAGATGATGCTAAATGATCTTCAGACATGTCCAGCGATTAGGTGGAAGAACCCGTTGGAACCGCAGGTTATTGAGGGGATGTTGAAGCCACGTCCAACTCCAAAGACCGACGGAGGTGGCTCAAGCACTCGCAACCAGCCGTCAAAATCTTCGAAGAAGAAGAAAAAGAAATCAAAGAAGCCCGTGAAGCCTGGCGACAAGCGCTCGGACTTACAAAAACAAATTAACGCGCTGGAGTAATACAACCAGAAGGCACGGACTTCCATTACATTCCAAGAGTTCCTCAATCACGTCTTTCAAGAGGAAGATGAGGGAGAAAGCTCATCTGATGAGTCTGAAGAACACGTGGCGAGCTGTCATGTGATTTCCCATTCGTTCATGAACGATGAGGAGACTTCTTGTACTGAAACGCTGGGGGCAGATACCGAATCAAAAATTCTGGGGCCATCGGATGAAGTAATTGACGCATTCCTCAATGAAGCTCGGTTGAAAAGTAAAGCTGATCGAGAACGCGAGGCGGTCATATTTGAAAGGGCCAAACGCCAGCGACTTGATTAAAGAGCTGAGACGATCCCGCTGGAGCAAAATGCCTCCACTATCGACAAAAGCCAATTCAAGATGAGGAAAATGTTTGCTAAGGCCATATCAATGGGCATGAAGCTACCATCCTCCGAAGGAAAAATTACTGGTGAAATAGAAATGCACCCCTCCTATTGCTTATATCATCAAAAGGTTTCACACCCCACTCAAGAGTGCAAAGCTTTCGATAGATGGTGGCAAGGATACGTTGCTCATAGACAACGCTTTAAGCGGGAAAAACGCAAAACCCGTCGGGAGCGAAGAAATACGACCGAAGGGCTTAAAAGAACTACTGGCGATTGTTGCATGTTTAACACCGGCGGGTCACAAGTGCCTACATTCTTGAGCGATTCTGATGAAGAGCTGGAACTTGCCCCTCTCTTTAAAGAGTCCACTTCGGGAAAAGAAGAAGAGCCGAAGGTTTGCGAAAATATCCGGCTGCGTAATCGTATGCTGCCTGAAAAGAATCTCGGACCCTCAAATAGAAAAGATAAAGGGAAAGAAAAGGTCTTTGAAGATATCGTCTTAGATGACCAAGTGGTGGAGGAGCTAAGTGCCAAGGACCCGCCGAAGAAGAATAAGGTGGATTACAACGTCTTAGCGCATCTGAGGAAGCTACCCTCACAGCTCAGCATTCTTGACGCCCTTTTGCTATCAAAGGAGGCGAGAGATTCGTTAATCAAGGCATTGCAAGATCCAGAGCAATTCCAAGCTTTCTTGGCCGGAGAAAAGATGAAGGATGAATTACAGGAAGTGCACACGGCCGATGTCGCTTTTGGTGATGAAGACCTTCTCCTTGGGACGTGCGAACACAATCGCCCCCTCTATGTCTCAGGATACTGCCACGATATAAAGATAGGCAAAATCCTGATCGACAATGGATCCTCCGTTAACCTCCTCAATGTGCGGGTGTTAAAAGAAATCTGCATGAGCGTCCAACACCTTGCTCGGGACAAGATCACCATCTCCGGGTTCGACTCCCATTCATCAAGAACTCTTGGGTCTGTGATACTGACGCTATGCTTTGGGCTACTCGTCACGGACATTAAATTCCACGTCATAGACGCCAAGACATGCTACAACGCTTTGCTCGGCCGACCATGGTTACACGAATACAACGTCATCCCCTCTACACAACATCGGTGTATGAAGTATGCTAAGGATGGTCTCGAGTATACCATGTCGGGAGAACTTAATCCATTTTCCGTGAACGAAATCCGCAAATATGAAGATGCCAAGTACTTCTTACCGGATTTCGAAGACACGGAAAGGTGTCACAAGCCGGAAAACAAAGCTAACGCCACCATCCCTGTCTTCGGCAGTGATACCGAGGAGGAAGAGGAGATAGTTTATTCGGGGCCGCCCCAACACAACAAGCCAGGGCCGTCCGCTCCTACGTTGATCTTTGGTAGCGACTCAGAAGATGAGATCCACCCTGTATTCTCTGCTCGATCTTCAATACGAACGTTCGCTGATGGAGAACAAAGTCTACAAGTCGCCATGGTGCCGCTTAAACACCCTAAAGAACTGGATGCACTTGATATTTACAATGTAGAAGAGCTACAAACGTTCTATATCCCTCCCAGGCGAGAAAGCGAAAAAGAAATTCTATTCTACCACTCTGAAGAAACCAAAGTGGAGAAAGAAATCTGGCACGGCACGGATCCTACGCTCGACAGGCTTCAGCCTATCCGTCTTCCCAGATATTATACGGAAGGTTTGAAAAAGCTGCTGAAACGCCAGGGGATATCCTTCAAGCAGACCGTTCGAAAAGCCAAGTTTTATGACAAAGTCTGGAACGTTCCCGGGACTCAACGCAAACTGCCTAATGGGAGAATGGAGACAAAATGACTTGGGTACATCCGGTCAAAGAAACGAAAGCTACTAAACAGCTGCTATGTCATGTATGACTTCGATGAAGAAGCGGATGCTCAATGGGAGGACGATAATCCTGAGACAGTGAAAGTTCCAGATGCAAAAGAGCCCAGTCCGTCGTTCGAAGAACAAATGGACAAGCTCATAAAGGAAGCGGGTCAAAAAGTCCGGGACGATCATAACCGCGAAATGGTCATCTACGAGAAAGCCAAAACGCAACGCCTCCTCCAACAAGCTGTGAAAGATGAAAATGCCGCTTCTTGTCAACCTGTTATAAAGAAAGCTCGACGTATGGGTAGAAACAAGTCGAAACGTGAAAAAGTCTCTCAACAGCAACGAAGCGGGGCTAAAAGGCCACGCAAGCGGGAACCAAGCGGTTCCGATCTATCCCTCATGAGAAAAATGGGTCGAGCATACTCTTTTCCTCGGGACAAGACGAAGAAAATACTTGACCTCGCTTTAAAACATCAGATGCTTACACTGCTGGAGTCTAAACACCCCGAACAAGCAGGCGATGTCTCATACCCAGACTATTGCTCTTATCACCGAGTGGTAGGGCATCCTCTCGAGGACTGCTTCACCTTCAAGAATCGGGTTGAAGATCAGTATCAGCTTGGCAAGTTCGCTCTGTCCGACAACTGGAGGGTAGCGGCGCCACAGAAGCACGAACCCAAGGCCACGAAAGAAGAACCAGTTCCGCATTGGGATTGGAAGTGAATTCGTACTTGTCACGTGATAACGATATCAAAAGAAGAGCCCGGGAACATGGATGACCTTCCCGGGTGCTTCGAAAACGGCAACGACGAGGTAATCTCAGAGTTCCCGCCTGCGCCAAAAGAGCTGGAAGATGGAATCCATACCACTACAGATAACCTCAAGAAAGTTGAGTTGGGAACAGCGAATGACCCGCGACTGACATTCATCAGCAAGCTACTATCTGAAGAAAGGGTGGCTGCATTAAAGGACGTGCTTCTACAGCATAGGGATTGCTTCGCGTGGAACTATTCCGAAATGCCGGGACTAGATCTAGAAATTGCTGTGCACAAATTGACGATATCTCCGAACGTCAAACCAGTCAAACAGGCGCCGAGAAGAATGCGGCTCGAGCTTGAGATGAGTATCAATGCCGAGGTCAAGAAGCTGATTGACTCTGGCTTCATCCAGGAAGTTCAATACCCTGAATGGATCGCCAACATCGTCCCGGTAATGGAAAAAAATGGGACAATGCGCATATGCGTAGACTTCCGGGATCTCAATAAAGCCTGCCCGAAGGACGATTTCCCAGTGCCAGTCACTGAACTGATGATAGACAATACGTCCACTCACGAGGTTTTCTCCTTCATGGACGGCTCGTCGGGATATAATCAGATAAAAATGCATCCCGAAGACCAGAAGCACACCGCCTTCAGGACTCCTTTGGGTATATTCTGCTACAAGGTGATGCCCTTCGGTCTAAAAAACGCCGGTGCCACCTACCAGAGAGCCATGACGAAAATCTTCGATGACATTATACATGAAATCGTAGAATGCTATATCGATGATCTCGTGGTTAAAAGCAAATCATACGAGGAACATCTCGAGCATCTGAAGACCGTATTTCAACGCCTTCGACAATACAACCTGAAGATGAACCCTCTCATGTGTGCATTCGGGGTTTCCTCGGGTAAATTCCTGGGATTCATCGTCCGACACCGAGGTATTGAAATAGATCCGTCAAAGATCAAGGCGATCATGGAAATGCCTCTGCCAAGGACTCTCAAACAGCTGCGGTCTCTCCAAGGGAAGCTCGCGTATATACGGCGATTTATAGCCAACCTTTCAGGCAAGTGCCGTCCCTACAGCCACCTGATGAAGCAGGGAACCCCGTTCGTATGGGACCAAAAATGCCAAAGCGCGCTAGACGAGATCAAACAATACCTACAGAACCCACCGGTGTTGGCTGCTCCGGTCAAGGGAAAGCCCATCATTCTTCATACAACCGCTCTCGAAGGCTCCTTAGGCGCATTATGGGCATAAGAGAACGATCAAGGGAAGGAAAGAGCACTCTACTACTTAAGTCGAGTTCTGCTGGGGGCAGAAAGCAACTACTCTCCCATCGAAAAACACTGCCTGGCGTTGATCTTCGCAATAACAAAGCTCAGACACTATGCGTTGGCACATAAAGTCCGTCTCATTTCGAAGGTGGACCCCCTTAAATATTTGATGTTGAAGGCCATATTGACAGGTCGACTAGCTAAATGGGCCCTTCTCTTGATGGAGTTTTCGATAACCTATCAACCTCTCAAGGCAGTGAAAGGCCAGGCCATTGCTGACTTCCTCGCTGAGCATCCGATTCCTGCCGATTCTCCTCTGAATTGCGAGCTGCCAGAAAAACATGCGTTTGACGCGATCGACAGTGGTGATACCCGATGGGAGCTTTATTTCGATAGAGCATCTTCCATGAAGAAGCGCAAACAAAGTACGCCTATAATCAAATCGGGGGTAGGCCTTATCTTCGTGACTCCACAAGGAGGGATAATGCGCTTTGCTTTCTCCTTGACAGAGCCGAGGACGAATAACGAAGCCGAATATGAAGCCTTGATAGCAGGTCTCGAGATCGCCATCGACATGGGAATTGAAAACCTCCTCGTATATGGAGATTCCCAGCTGGTCGTTAGTCAAGTAAACGGCGACTACCAAACGTGCAAGCCAGAGTTGGTAAAGTACGGCGAAAAAGTGCAACAACTATTGACTCAAATTCCCTCCTATACTTTGGAAAACATACCGCGCGTGGAAAACAGCAAAGCGGACGCATTGGCCAAGCTCGCTAAGGAACTGGCTGATGAGAACTTCGATGACGTAAGAATCGTGGTACAAAGCCGTCGGGTGCTTGCCCCAACGGAATTATCTCCGGAATCATCCGAAGAAAAGGGAGCGACTGAGCAGACGACCCTGCAAATAAAAGATCGGGAAAATACCGAGGATTGGAGAGAAGTCCTTATAGACTACTTCAAATACCGCCGAATGCCCAAAGATGCGTCCTCAAGACATCAGCTTATGAAACAAGCTCTGTCTTTCGCCTTCGTCAATGATAATCTGTACAAGAGGTCATTTGATTCTCTGTGGCTGAGATGTCTCGGACCTGACGAAGCGAAAAGAGTCGTTCAGGAAGTTCACGACGGACTCTGCGGTTCTCACCAAGCGGGCCCGAAGATGAAGTTGAAGATCAAACGGATGGGCTATTACTGGCCCACGATGATCCAGGACTGCCT
The DNA here is from genome assembly GCA_030015575.1 of Agapanthus africanus. Taxonomy (NCBI): domain Eukaryota; kingdom Viridiplantae; phylum Streptophyta; class Magnoliopsida; order Asparagales; family Amaryllidaceae; genus Agapanthus; species Agapanthus africanus. The sequence continues at coordinate 1,008,191,695 of CM057337.1, read as the reverse complement.
CGAATATGCGAAGCAGTGCCACTCGTGCCAAATCCATGGAGACTTCATCCACCAACATCCAAATCCACTCCATCCAACAGTGGCTAGCTGGCCATTCGAAATGTGGGGAACTGACATAGTCGGCCCCATCGAACCAGCATCGTCCAGGGGACATCGTTTCATCCTGGCGACGACTGACTACTTCTCCAAATGGGCAGAGGCAGTACCGCTGAGGGAAGTGAAGACGGAGAATATCCTCCATTTCTTCAAAACACACGTCATATATCGGTTTGGAACTCCGCGATGGATCATCTCCGATAACGGGCCAGCATATAGAAGCCACAAGATTAGTCGCTTCGCGAAACAACATAATATAGACTGGAGATATTCCTCGGTTTATAATCCGCGAGCTAATGGTCTAGCCGAGGCCTTCAACAAGACCTTGACAAAGATCATGAAAAAGACGGTGTCCCGAAATAAGAGAGACTGGCACGAGAGACTGCAAGAAGCTCTTTGGGCGTATCGAACTACGTTCAAGACGGCTACGAACGCAACGCCATATGCGTTGGTATTCGGTACAGAAGCAGTACTCCCCCTCGAGATAGAATTACCCTCTCTACGAGTGGCAGTCCACTACGAGCTGACGGACGAAGAAAATGCTCACCTTCGGCTTGAGGAGCTCGACGCCCTTGATGAGACCCGGCTCATAGCGCAACAAAATCCGGAGGCCTATAAAGCAAAGATTGTTAGTGTTTATACCCTAGAAGGCCATTACTGTATCATACTAGTTTGTAAATTACTTAATGGAAGCTTGGGATATTCACATGTATATAACAGTCTTGCTAAACATGGTAGTATGCTACTTGGTTTTTCTATCTTAATATGTGAGTGTACGTATTGATAGAGCTCTTAGGATCTTGCTTGACTACCAGCATTGTGATGGCAGTCACACTAGTGGGGGCTGGGTAGTCTACAAGCACATCCTTATTCAGGTCCCTAGTCGTTGGATTATCGAGACAGAGCATCGATACTCCGGAGTAGACTAGTGTGTACGCTTCTCATCCCAGTTGGGGAGATGGTCTGTCCCACAGCCGTCAGTACGTCGTACTGGAGATAGTATACAGGTACTCGTTAGGTTACGGGTACACCGGACAGGACTCACAGGGAACTGTTGGTTGGTTTTATACCAGTCGTCAGTGAACAGTTCCCAGGTGACATGAGTACAGCGTAGTCCGCAGACTTGACACTGCTACTTCGCCTCGAGTGTGTCCCACTGTTCTTATATTGCTACCCTACCACGGCTCAAAGGAGTCATGCAAACAGGTAGCAGTTGGGTGCAGTCCCGAGCACTTGGAGGCAGTGGCGGTTAGACAGGATTCGTCCCTCCCGGTATTGGGAGTAGATATCGCGCTGTGTCAGAGAGCCATTACGCAAAGTCCCTGGCTAGGGCAAGCGAGATTTGCTGGTAGGTTCCAGTAGTTTCTCAGGGTGTAATGGGCTTCCCTCCGACACGACTTATACCGCTATTAGGGGACTGACGCTTGCCGCCCCCTAGGCCGGATATGCGATAGTCTTGGACGAACGGACCGGACTGTATGGAGATTGTCACATCAGACTCAGTAGGAGTTCGGATGGGTTTCCTCATCGGCCTTCTTATCGAAAACTACCTGGGGACCGTTACGTACAGCTAGTGCCGCTAGCGGTTTGTGGTTAAACCCACTGCCAGCGTAGTAGTCGAGTCTCTAGAGTCCCACACAGAGAGTTTCCTATTCCAGGCGAAACGATATAGAGGTCGTATGGTTTTACGACAAGGGTTCGGACGCATACGTGCGTTTACGCGCGTACGTCGTTTGGACAGTTTTTACCAGTCGGCTTTAGTTTAAGCCAGTTACTGGTATCCGGTTATTGGATTTTTACAGTCTAAAGTTTTTCCGTGTTTTCACGGATCGGAGGGGCATTCTCGTAATTGCGCGAGAAGCTTCTAGAAGATGGTGACTAAGGAGGTTTAGGTGGCATATACTTTGGATAAGATTAGTGAGTCATGAGAGTGATTCATCATTGTCATTATTGCACCATAAATGATTAATGACTCATGCTAATGAATCACCACTTAACATTTATGAAGCATGCTTATTCATCACATTTATTCATTTATTCTTTAATGAGAATGCTTCATAATATGTTATGATACTCACAATCTTATCTCATAATTTATCTACACATTCTCTCTCCTCAAGCTCTCATCTTCAAACCCTAATCCTTACACCTCATGTGTTGAGATCAAAGGATTAGAAAGACTAATCAATCCATAACCATCACTCTATTTCATTCTATCTTCTTTGATTAGCAATCCAAGAAGATTAGTTACCTCAAGTTAGAGGTTTAGTTTGGAGTTTTGCTCTCGGGTGGATCGTCTACTACCTAGAGAAGGCCGAGGAGAACAAGGAGATCGTAAATACGAAGGACTGGTTTCATTAGGTATAATCCCTAAACACAATAGTTAGAAACACTTTGTGTTTGGTTATTTATAGTTTAGCTTCGATTCAAGCGGTTAGTCGATGTTCGTTCACTAAACAAGTTCGTTTTTGAAAATTCCGCCTCCCCACAAGTATTGGGGTGTAGTATATCGACTTACAGTGGTATCAGAGCCTCGCTAAACAATAAATAACTTAATTGCAAATTTGTACGAATTTCGAACGGAAAAACGAAGCCGGAAAACCCTAAAACTGTCAAGTTTCTGTCGAAATTTAAATGAAGTCCAAAAATTTTTCAGGTGAGTGCAGAAAGCTTGAAATGAATACAGAAGAACACCCAAGAAATTTGGGTTCCTGATTCGTCTACAGTGCCGCGGAACCGCGGCGGATCCCACCGATCCGCCGCGCTTCCGCCGCCGAGTTGACGAGTAAGGAACTCGTTTTTCTTGTGTGGGTCCCCTGTGATATTTAGTGTTTTCTGGAATATTTAATATATGCTCAGGTTTCAGTTTTACAGAGCAGTTTTTGGAGCAATATTAATGGTGTTTAATCGATCGAAATTGTACAGTATTTGCATATTGGATTATATCTGTGATTGATAAATGTGTTCGTAAACCTCCCCTAACTGCTAGTATGTCAGTTGGCAGGGGGTTGCACATTTCTGTAATGGTTATATCTGTTTGTGCATATGAACTGTATTGGACTGTTGTGGTGTATAGCCGGGGTTTTGAAATGGGTTATTATTTAATTCATTTGTTGTAAATGTAATTTGTTGTAATATTATTTTGCGGGGCACATCCAGGTTGCGGTTGTAGCCACCGTTGTATTATTTCATTTTACTGTTTTTGCTCCTAGGACAGATCCAAGGTGGGGTACACAAACTGCCGGGCGGGTAGTTTGCCGTACCCGTAGGGATCTTGGGTGGGGTAATGGCTATTCATTACAACTGTGTAATCTGTCTTTTCTTGCAGGCTCAAAAGAAATACAGATTGCTTGCAAATCCAATAAAGTTTATCTGTGTTCTGGAATGTATATCATTGCGTCAGACGAATGTAAAATATCTATATATATGATAGCTATTTAGACGTCACTTATGTTTTACACCCGTGCTAGCCCAGCCCCCGCTCTGTCGTTAGTTAAGTAACCTAACGGGTGATGACGGGACCCCGTGGCGAATGCGGATGGCATAAGAGGACGTTGTATTTTCGTTGTTTTCTGCAATGATAGGTTAATGATGGGACGCATTATCTATAATGCAAAGAAAATAAACCAAGTTTTAATCGTTGGAACAATTTAAAAGAAACCACTCGGTTAATTTTAAAAACAGATATTTTTAAACGCGGAGCTTTAACCACTCCTTTTAAAGCTATCAGGTTCCTTCGGTTATATCAAGTTCACTACGTTCACGGTTTCGCCAAAACCATTCGTAGCCCTCCGCCATTTCATCTGGGTATTCAGTAGTATTCAAGCTATGTATTTTGACCTAACGCCAAGGCATAGTGTTTGGTAGCTGCTGGATATTCATTTGTTGCATAGATAGATGAGTTAGTTTGGGACAGTCGTATTATCATTTTGGCCGAACGTCAAGGATATATACGGATGGGTTCAAATTAACAAGATAATGATGGGTAGAACTTGACATGTGACTTATGACATTTTGACCTAACGCCAAGGTCATAAGAGCATGGGGCAAAAACTTATATCGGGAATTTATAAAGAAACTGAAATTTGCAAAGAGATGCATACCATTTGGAGTTTGATGAATGTTGGTAGGATTCCTTCAACATTATCATACGATGATATTTGGATCCCGATCCTACTGTGAGTATATGCTACTTATCAGGATATTAGTCACTTAACGATCAATGCTATAAACCTAGTAGGTGTCCAGAAAAGTGTCAGCGGGGTTACGCCCCCAGAGAAAAGAGGTTATTTAATTAAGGAACTTCGCGAAAGCGTTGGAAAACCTCCCTCGAAGTATCGACACCAGCCTGGCTGAACGGTTAAGCAAGAATTGTACGGTGAGAATAGTCCTGGCTAATTCTTCTTTTATGGTTTGAGGAAGGATTCGGGAAACAGTGGGAGCCATCCAGTTTAGATAAACTAAAAACCACTCTAAACTTGCAAGAGCATCATGCTAAAGAGTTTTCTTCTCTCTCTCCTAATTGCAGCGACCCTGAAAATGACTGGACTTAAGTTACTTTTAGAGAAAAATATACTGACAGGGCCAAACTATAAAGATTGGCTGCGGAATGTCAAAATGGCTTTGACCTATGACAAACTGGGGTACATCCTCACCGCTACGGCACTTGCTGTCCCTCGTCCCAAATCCAGTAATGCGGATAAGGAAATCCGCAAAACCTGGGATTTAGATTGCGCGAAAGCCAAGTGCATCGTGCTTGCCTCGATGAACAATGAACATCAAAGGAGGCACGAGGATATGGACCTTGATGGCATATTTCTCCATACAAAGGAACTTTATGGAGAGCAATCTTGTATAGCAAGATACGAGACCTCAAAGAACTTGTTTCGAGCGAGGTTGGCTGTCGGGTCATCGGTAGGAGAACATGTCCTAAAGATGATCGGCTATATAGAAGAGCTCGCAGACCTTGGGACGACTTTGGATAATGAGCTCTATACAGACCTTATTCTCCAGTCCCTTCCTCACACCTACGCCCAGTTTATCCTGAACTTCAACCTTCAAAGAAAAGAAGTTGAACTTCCGGAACTCCTGAACATGTTAAGGAGTGCAGAGGGCACCTTGAAGAATTCAAGGGAAACACCCGCTATGTTTGTTGGCGGTACATCTTCTTCCGGGTCCAAGGCTAAGGCCAAAGGAAGGAAGAAGAAGGCCGCACCCAGACCTAGAGGAGGTGTTAGTAAGGTGGGAGGGAAGGGAAAGAAAAAGTTTGCGGTACCGATAGTTGGCCAGGATGAGTGCTTCCATTGTCACAGGAAAGGGCACTGGAAGAAGGATTGCAAGGCGTGGAACGCCAAGAACCAGGAACCGAAGCAAGCTGTGGCTTCGACTTCAGGTGTGTTTATAATTGAGAATTGTCTGTCGATCAACTCTACTTCCTGGGTATTGGATACCGGATCAGGATCTCATATTTGCAATTCATTGCAGGCACTGAGAAACCGTAGAGTGCTGAAGGAAGGTGATATGACCCTAAAGGTTGCTAACGGAGCTAGCGTGGGAGCTGCGTCCGTCGGAGATTATCACCTAGGATTGACGAGTGGACACATTTTGGTTTTACATAACTGTTATTTTGTACCAAGCTTAACGTGTAATATCATATCAGTTTCCTTGTTATCAAATAAAGGTTATGATTTCACGTTTGTAAGAGATGTTGTCAACATCCACCTTAATCATGGTTTGATTGGGTCAGGTACACTAAATAACGGAATATATGTTTTAAACCAACTCTAAATTTTCAATGTCCAGAACACACTAAAAAGAAAGTCTCCAGATTTAAATAAAGCTTTCTTATGGCATTGTAGACTGGGTCACATCAATGAGAGAAGGTTGACTAAGTTGCATAGAGAAGGATATTTGGACTCGTTCGAATATCAATTTTATGTCACTTGTCAATCTTGTCTCAAAGGAAAGATGACAAAGACTCCATTCACTGGACAAGGAGTAAGAGCGAGCGAGCTCTTAGGACTCATACACAGCGATGTATGTGGTCCAATGTCTACACATGCGAGAGGTGGTTTTTCCTATTTCATTACTTTCACGGATGATTACTCAAGATACGGATTCATTTATCTGATGAAACATAAATCCGAAGCTTTTGAGAAATTCCAAGAGTATAAGAATGAAGTAGAAAACCAAACCGGCAAAAGTATCAAGACACTTAGATCTGATCGAGGTGGTGAATACTTGAGTGCCGAGTTCCTAGGTTACCTAAAAGAGAAAGGAATTCTCTCTCAGCTTACTCCTCCGTACACTCCATAGCATAACGGTGTATCGGAGAGACGGAATCGAACCCTATTGGATATGGTACAATCCATGATGAGTAATGCTGAGTTACCGCGATCTTTCTGGGGTCATGCGCTAGAATCAGCGGCATATCTTTTGAACATGGTACCTACCAAGACTGTGCCTACCACTCCATATCAGATGTGGAGCGGGAAGAAACCCCATCTACAGTATATAAAGATTTGGGGATGTCCAGCTTTTGTTAAAAAGCAGCATGTGGACAAGCTCGAGGCACGATCAGTAAAGTGTAAGTTTGTGGGATATCCAAAGCACTCCAGGGGATATCTATTCTATTACGCAGAGGAACAAAAGGTATTTGTTTCTCGAAATGCCCATTTTCTAGAACATCAGTTTTTAGAAAAGGAATCAAGTTGGAGCGAAATAGAACTGGAAGAAATTCCAGAACCACAAACTGCTACTGAAAGTTTGGTAGAACCGGAAGTTCAAGAAGAACAGGACATTCCCGCACCCCTCCGCAGGAGTAGTAGGCCGTCTCATCCGCCTGAGAGATACTACGGTTTTCTCATAGGCGGGGATAGAGAGGATTGCATCATAGAAGATGATGAACCTACTGACTTCCGGCAGGCCATCCAGAGCGGCGACTCGGTACGATGGCTAGATGCAATGCGGACCGAAATGGAGTCCATGTACACCAACAAAGTATGGACTTTGGACTTTGCTCCAGATGGGGTAAGACCCATAGGATGCAAATGGATCTTCAAGAAAAAGATTGGTGTAGATGGACAGGTGGAAACCTATAAGGCTAGACTTGTTGCAAAGGGTTTTCGTCAAAGACCTGGTTTGGACTATGACGAAACTTTTTCTCCAGTGGCTATGCTCAAATCCATTCGGGTCCTTCATGCTATTGCTGCCTTCCATGATTATGAAATCTGGCAGATGGACGTAAAGACGGCTTTTCTGAATGGAAATTTAGAAGAGAGCGTCTATATGGATCAGCCAGAGGGTTTCAATCAGAGTGGGAGCAGCGGGAAAGTATGCAAGCTGCTTAAGTCCATTTATGGACTAAAGCAGGCATCGCGGAGTTGGAACATCTGTTTTGATGAGACAGTCAAAGAATATGACTTTATCAAAAATCCAGATGAACCGTGCATATATAGTAAAGTTGTAGCCAGAAGTGTCGTATTCCTCGTCTTGTACGTGGATGACATTCTATTGATAGGAAATGACATTCCTATGCTACAATCTGTCAAAGGATTCTTGTCACACAGGTTCTCCATGAAAGACCTGGGTGATGCCTCTTACATTCTGGGGATCCGGATCTATCGTGATAGATCCAAGAGGATGTTGGGACTTTCGCAGTCCAGGTATATCGACACTGTACTGAAAAGATTCAGTATGGAAGATTCTAAGCGCGGTAATCTACCGGCTTGTCACGGAATCACCCTCTCCAAAGAGATGTCTCCCAAGACTGATTTGGAAAGGGAACGCATGTCTATTATACCCTACGCTTCTGCGGTAGGCTCTATAATGTATGCGATGTTGTGTACAAGACCAGATGTAGCTTACGCACTAAGCGTGGTGAGCCGGTATCAGTCAGACCCAGGGGAGAAACACTGGATAGCAGTAAAGAACATTCTCAAGTACCTGAGGAGGACTAAGGAGATGTTCTTGGTTTACGGCGGAAAAGACCTCAGGTTGGAGGCCTTTGCTGATTCTGGCTTCCAGAGTGATAAGGACGATTCCAAGTCCATGTCGGGTTATGTCTTTACCCTCAATGGAGGGGCGGTGTGCTGGAAGAGCTCCAAGCAGGACACCGTTGCTGACTCGACGATGGAAGCGGAGTATATAGCTGCTTGCGATGTCGCAAAAGAAGCAGTCTGGATGAAGAAGTTCCTAACAGAACATCAGGTGGTTCCTACCATAGTTGATCCAATACCTCTGTATTGCGACAACAACGGAGCTATAGCTTTAGCGAAGGAACCAAGGTCCCATCAGAAGTCCAGACACATCTTGAGGCGGTATCACCTGATCAGGGAGATCATTGATCGTCAGGAGATCGAGGTTCGGAGAGTTGCTTCAGAAGAGAACATTGCTGATCCATTCACGAAGGCCCTACCTCAGACGCAGTTCGAGAGGCTACTCGAGATCATTGGTCTTCGATATGCCAGTACATGGCCCTAGTGCAAGTGGGAGATTGTTAGTGTTTATGCCCTAGAAGGCCATTACTGTATCATACTAGTTTGTATATTACTTAATGGAAGCTTGGGATATTCACATGTATATAACAGTCTTGCTAAACATGGTAGTATGCTACTTGGTTTTTCTATCTTAATATGTGAGTGTACGTATTGATAGAGCTCTTAGGATCTTGCTTGACTACCAGCGTTGTGATGGCAGTCACACTAGTGGGGGCTGGGTATTCTACAAGCACATCCTTATTCAGGTCCCTAGTCGTTGGATTATCGAGACAGAGCATCGATACTCCGGAGTAGACTAGTGTGTACGCTTCTCATCCCAGTTGGGGAGATGGTCTGTCCCACAGCCGTCAGTACGTCGTACTGGAGATAGTATACAGGTGCTCGTTAGGTTACGGGTACACCGGACAGGACTCACAGGGAACTGTTGGTTGGTTTTATACCAGTCGTCAGTGAACAGTTCCCAGGTGACATGAGTACAGCGTAGTCCGCAGACTTGACACTGCTACTTCGCCTCGAGTGTGTCCCACTGTTCTTAGATTGCTACCCTACCACGGCTCAAAGGAGTCGTGCAAACAGGTAGCAGTTGGGTGCAGTCCCGAGCACTTGGAGGCAGTGGCGGTTAGACAGGATTCGTCCCTCCCGGTATTGGGAGTAGATATCGCGCTGTGTCAGAGAGCCATTACGCAAAGTCCCTGGCCAGGGCAAGCGAGATTTGCTGGTAGGTTCCAGTAGTTTCTCAGGGTGTAATGGGCTTCCCTCCGACACGACTTATACCGCTATTAGGGGACTGACGCTTGCCGCCCCCTAGGCCGGATATGCGATAGTCTTGGACGAACGGACCGGACTGTATGGAGATTGTCACATCAGACTCAGTAGGAGTTCGGATGGGTTTCCTCATCGGCCTTCTTATCGAAAACTACCTGGGGACCGTTACGTACAGCTAGTGCCGCTTGCGGTTTGTGGTTAAACCCACTGCCAGCGTAGTAGTCGAGTCTCTAGAGTCCCACACAGAGAGTTTCCTATTCCAGGCGAAACGATATAGAGGTCGTATGGTTTTACGACAAGGGTTCGGACGCATACATGCGTTTACGCGCGTACGTCGTTTGGACAGTTTTTACCAGTCGGCTTTGGTTTAAGCCAGTTACTGGTATCCGGTTATTGGATTTTTACAGTCTAAAGTTTTTCCGTGTTTTCACGGATCGGAGGGGCATTCTCGTAATTGCGCGAGAAGCTTCTAGAAGATGGTGACTAAGGAGGTTTAGGTGGCATATACTTTGGATAAGATTAGTGAGTCATGAGAGTGATTCATCATTGTCATTATTGCACCATAAATGATTAATGACTCATGCTAATGAATCACCACTTAACATTTATGAAGCATGCTTATTCATCACATTTATTCATTTATTCTTTAATGAGAATGCTTCATAACATGTTATGATACTCACAATCTTATCTCATAATTTATCTACACATTCTCTCTCCTCAAGCTCTCATCTTCAAACCCTAATCCTTACACCTCATGTGTTGAGATCAAAGGATTAGAAAGACTAATCAATCCATAACCATCACTCTATTTCATTCTATCTTCTTTGATTAGCAATCCAAGAAGATTAGTTACCTCAAGTTAGAGGTTTAGTTTGGAGTTTTGCTCTCGGGTGGATCGTCTACTACCTAGAGAAGGCCGAGGAGAACAAGGAGATCGTAAAGACGAAGGACTGGTTTCATTAGGTATAATCCCTAAACACAATAGTTAGAAACACTTTGTGTTTGGTTATTTATAGTTTAGCTTCGATTCAAGCGGTTAGTCGATGTTCGTTCACTAAACAAGTTCGTTTTTGAAAATTCCGCCTCCCCACAAGTATTGGGGTGTAGTACATCGACTTACAGTGGTATCAGAGCCTCGCTAAACAATAAATAACTTAATTGCAAATTTGTACGAATTTCGAACGGAAAAACGAAGCCGGAAAACCCTAAAACTGTCAAGTTTCTGTCGAAATTTAAATGAAGTCCAAAATTTTTTCAGGTGAGTGCAGAAAGCTTGAAATGAACACAGAAGAACACACAAGAAATTTGGGTTCCTGATTCGTCTACAGTGCCGCGGAACCGCGGCGGATCCCACCGATCCGCCGCGCTTCCGCCGCCGAGTTGACGAGTCAGGAACTCGTTTTTCTTGTGTGGGTCCCCTGTGATATTTAGTGTTTTCTGGAATATTTAATATATGCTCAGGTTTCAGTTTTACAGAGCAGTTTTTGGAGCAATATTAATGGTGTTTAATCGATCGAAATTGTACAGTATTTGCATATTGGATTATATCTGTGATTGATAAATGTGTTCGTAAACCTCCCCTAACTGCTAGTATGTCAGTTGGCAGGGGGTTGCACATTTCTGTAATGGTTATATCTGTTTGTGCATATGAACTGTATTGGACTGTTGTGGTGTATAGCCGGGGTTTTGAAATGGGTTATTATTTAATTCATTTGTTGTAAATGTAATTTGTTGTAATATTATTTTGCGGGGCACATCCAGGTTGCGGTTGTAGCCACCGTTGTATTATTTCATTTTACTGTTTTTGCTCCTAGGACAGATCCAAGGTGGGGTACACAAACTGCCGGGCGGGTAGTTTGCCGTACCCGTAGGGATCTTGGGTGGGGTAATGGCTATTCATTACAACTGTGTAATCTGTCTTTTCTTGCAGGCTCAAAAGAAATACAGATTGCTTGCAAATCCAATAAAGTTTATTTGTGTTCTGGAATGTATATCATTGCGTCAGACGAATGTAAAATATCTATATATATGATAGCTATTTAGACGTCACTTATGTTTTACACCCGCGCTAGCCCAGCCCCCGCTCTGTCGTTAGTTAAGTAACCTAACGGGTGATGACGGGACCCCGTGGCGAATGCGGATGGCATAAGAGGACGTTGTATTTTCGTTGTTTTCTGCAATGATAGGTTAATGATGGGACGCATTATCTATAATGCAAAGAAAATAAACCAAGTTTTAATCGTTGGAACAATTTAAAAGAAACCACTCGGTTAATTTTAAAAACAGATATTTTTAAACGCGGAGCTTTAACCACTCCTTTTAAAGCTATCAGGTTCCTTCGGTTATATCAAGTTCACTACGTTCACGGTTTCGCCAAAACCATTCGTAGCCCTCCGCCATTTCATCTGGGTATTCAGTAGTATTCAAGCTATGTATTTTGACCTAACGCCAAGGCATAGTGTTTGGTAGCTGCTGGATATTCATTTGTTGCATAGATAGATGAGTTAGTTTGGGACAGTCGTATTATCATTTTGGCCGAACGTCAAGGATATATACGGATGGGTTCAAATTAACAAGATAATGATGGGTAGAACTTGACATGTGACTTATGACATTTTGACCTAACGCCAAGGTCATAAGAGCATGGGGCAAAAACTTATATCGGGAATTTATAAAGAAACTGAAATTTGCAAAGAGATGCATACCATTTGGAGTTTGATGAATGTTGGTAGGATTCCTTCAACATTATCATACGATGATATTTGGATCCCGATCCTACTGTGAGTATATGCTACTTATCAGGATATTCGTCACTTAACGATCAATGCTATAAACCTAGTAGGTGTCCAGAAAAGTGTCAGCGGGGTTACGCCCCCAGAGAAAAGAGGTTATTTAATTAAGGAACTTCGCGAAAGCGTTGGAAAACCTCCCTCGAAGTATCGACACCAGCCTGGCTGAACGGTTAAGCAAGAATTGTACGGTGAGAATAGTCCTGGCTAATTCTTCTTTTATGGTTTGAGGAAGGATTCGGGAAACAGTGGGAGCCATCCAGTTTAGATAAACTAAAAACCACTCTAAACTTGCAAGAGCATCATGCTAAAGAGTTTTCTTCTCTCTCTCCTAATTGCAGCGACCCTGAAAATGACTGGACTTAAGTTACTTTTAGAGAAAAATATACTGACAGGGCCAAACTATAAAGATTGGTTGCGGAATGTCAAAATGGCTTTGACCTATGACAAACTGGGGTACATCCTCACCGCTACGGCACCTGCTGTCCCTGGTCCCAAATCCAGTAATGCGGATAAGGAAATCCGCAAAACCTGGGATTTAGATTGCGCGAAAGCCAAGTGCATCGTGCTTGCCTCGATGAACAATGAACATCAAAGGAGGCACGAGGATATGGACCTTGATGGCATATTTCTCCATACAAAGGAACTTTATGGAGAGCAATCTCGTATAGCAAGATACGAGACCTCAAAGAACTTGTTTCGAGCGAGGTTGGTTGTCGGGTCATCGGTAGGAGAACATGTCCTAAAGATGATCGGCTATATAGAAGAGCTCGCAGACCTTGGGACGACTTTGGATAATGAGCTCTATACAGACCTTATTCTCCAGTCCCTTCCTCACACCTACGCCCAGTTTATCCTGAACTTCAACCTTCAAAGAAAAGAAGTTGAACTTCCAGAACTCCTGAACATGTTAAGGAGTGCAGAGGGCACCTTGAAGAATTCAAGGGAAACACCCGCTATGTTTGTTGGCGGTACATCTTCTTCCGGGTCCAAGGCTAAGGCCAAAGGAAGGAAGAAGAAGGCCGCACCCAGACCTAGAGGAGGTGTTAGTAAGGTGGGAGGGAAGGGAAAGAAAAAGTTTGCGGTACCGATAGTTGGCCAGGATGAGTGCTTCCATTGTCACAGGAAAGGGCACTGGAAGAAGGATTGCAAGGCGTGGAACGCCAAGAACCAGGAACCGAAGCAAGCTGTGGCTTCGACTTCAGGTGTGTTTGTAATTGAGAATTGTCTGTCGATCAACTCTACTTCCTGGGTATTGGATACCGGATCAGGATCTCATATTTGCAATTCATTGCAGGCACTGAGAAACCGTAGAGTGCTGAAGGAAGGTGATATGACCCTAAAGGTTGCTAACGGAGCTAGCGTGGGAGCTGCGTCCGTCGGGGATTATCACCTAGGATTGACGAGTGGACACATTTTGGTTTTACATAACTGTTATTTTGTACCAAGCTTAACGTGTAATATCATATCAGTTTCCTTATTATCAAATAAAGGTTATGATTTCACGTTTGTAAGAGATGTTGTCAACATCCACCTTAATCATGGTTTGATTGGGTCAGGTACACTAAATAACGGAATATATGTTTTAAACCAACTCCAAATTTTCAATGTCCAGAGCACACTAAAAAGAAAGTCTCCAGATTTAAATAAAGCTTTCTTATGGCATTGTAGACTGGGTCATATCAATGAGAGAAGGTTGACTAAGTTGCATAGAGAAGGATATTTGGACTCGTTCGAATATCAATCTTATGACACCTGTCAATCTTGTCTCAAAGGAAAGATGACAAAGACTCCATTCACTGGACAAGGAGTAAGAGCGAGCGAGCTCTTAGGACTCATACACAGCGATGTATGTGGTCCAATGTCTACACATGCGAGAGGTGGTTTTTCCTATTTCATTACTTTCACGGATGATTACTCAAGATACGGATTCATTTATCTGATGAAACATAAATCCGAAGCTTTTGAGAAATTCCAAGAGTATAAGAATGAAGTAGAAAACCAAACCGGCAAAAGTATCAAGACACTTAGATCTGATCGAGGTGGTGAATACTTGAGTGCCGAGTTCCTAGGTTACCTAAAAGAGAAAGGAATTCTCTCTCAGCTTACTCCTCCGTACACTCCACAGCATAACGGTGTATCGGAGAGACGGAATCGAACCCTATTGGATATGGTACGATCCATGATGAGTAATGCTGAGTTACCGCGATCTTTCTAGGGTCATGCGCTAGAATCAGCGGCATATCTTTTGAACATGGTACCTACCAAGACTGTGCCTACCACTCCATATCAGATGTGGAGCGGGAAGAAACCCCATCTACAGTATATAAAGATTTGGGGATGTCCAGCTTTTGTTAAAAAGCAGCATGTGGACAAGCTCGAGGCACGATCAGTAAAGTGTAAGTTTATGGGATATCCAAAGCACTCCAGGGGATATCTATTCTATTACGCAGAGGAACAAAAGGTATTTGTTTCTCGAAATGCCCATTTTCTAGAACATCAGTTTTTAGAAAAGGAATCAAGTGGGAGCGAAATAGAACTGGAAGAAATTCCAGAACCACAAACTGCTACTGAAAGTTTGGTAGAACCGGAAGTTCAAGAAGAACAGGACATTCCCGCACCCCTCCGCAGAAGTAGTAGGCCGTCTCATCCGCCTGAGAGATACTACGGTTTTCTCATAGACGGGGATAGAGAGGATTGCATCATAGAAGATGATGAACCTACTGACTTCCGGCAGGCCATCCAGAGCGGCGACTCGGTACGATGGCTAGATGCAATGCGGACCGAAATGGAGTCCATGTACACCAACAAACCTGTGCTTAAGAAACCTCCACAACTCCCGATATTGCCCTACAAGTGGTTCAATACTGACTCTTGTATACAATCCACGGGCGCGAATAAACATTTCCCTAACCAAGTTTCATCCGTGATTGGGGATATGTGCGCATGATAAACAACCCTTATAAGTCCTCTCGACTTGCAAGGAGAAAACCCTCTTGTAGGATCCTTACGACTTACAGAGGAACAAACACTTAGGAATCCTCACGATTCCTAAGGAGAAAATACACCTACAAGATCCTCACGACTTATAGGGAGAAATACCTTTGTGAAACCCTTACGGCTCACGAAGTCGAAAGCCTTAGTCGACAGGACCTTAACCCTGATCGCTAAGCCACCTTTGTTTGACATCGACAGAGGCAGATGATGATTCGCTCCTGACAATATCCCAGTTGTAGCGGTGCTGATGCCGAAATCGGTGTCTAATTCCAGGTTTACGGCGGAAAGCCAGTAGGCCGCACATGCATACGAAATAGCCGAAATGATGGGGCAACTTGCAATAAAAAGCAGCAAGTAAAATGTATGCATGCAAAATAGCCGAAATGATTGGGCAACTCGCAATAAAAAGCAGCGAGTGAAAACAAAATAAACAGCCGAAATGATTGGGCACCGCGAGAAATAGCCGAAATGATTGGGCAATCGCGACCTTCGCGATATAAAAGCTGAAATGATAGAGCATCGCGGAAATAAAAAAAATGATGATAAAACTTTGGCCCTACAGTTGAGATCATATCGATCCCTGTATACAATCCAAGGGCGCAAACGAAGAGGGAACCATACTTTCCCAACAGGCTCCGCCAGAAAACGAAGCCAAATCTCGACGGTTCATCTCAACCCCAGAGCAACCAATGTCTCCGTGGGAAATTCTCGATCCGTCTCAACACCAGGGAAACAAATAATCCTTGGCGCTAGGGAAACAAATAATCCTTGGCAAATACCTCAACTCAGGAAAACAAACAATCCTTGACGAGAGCCTCCTGATCCGCGTCGACTCGCAGAGCAACCAGTGTCTTCGTGGGAAATTCTCGACTCGTTTCAACACCAGGGAAACAAATAATCCTTGGCAAATACCTCAACTCAGGGAAACAAACAATCCTTGACGAGAGCCTCCTGATCCGCGTCGACTCGCAGAGCAACCAGTGTCTCCGTGGGAAGTTCTCGATTCGTTTCAACACCAGGGAAACAAATAATCCTTGGCGCTAGGGAAACAAATAATCCTTAGCAAATACCTCAACTCAGGGAAACAAACAATCCTTGACGAGAGCCTCCTGATCCGCGTCGACTCGCAGAGCAACCAGTGCCTCCATGGGAAATTCTCGATTCGTTTCAACACCAAGGAAACAAATAATCCTTGGCAAATACCTCAACTCAGGGAAACAAACAATCCTTGATGAGAGCCTCCTGATCCGCATCGACTCGCAGAGCAACCAGTGCCTCCGTGGGAAATTCTCGATTCGTTTCAACACCAAGGAAACAAATAATCCTTGGCAAATACCTCAACTCAGGGAAACAAACAATCCTTGATGAGAGCCTCCTGATCCGCGTCGACTCGCAGAGCAACCAGTGCCTCCGTGGGAAATTCTCAATTCGTTTCAACACCAAGGAAACAAATAATCCTTGGCAAATACCTCAACTCAGGGAAACAAACAATCCTTGATGAGAGCCTCCTGATCCGCGTCGACTCGCAGAGCAACCAGTGCCTCCGTGGGAAATTCTCGACTCGTTTCAACACCAAGGAAACAAATAATCCTTGGCACCAGGGAAACAAATAATCCTTGGCAAATACCTCAACTCAGGGAAACAAACAATCCTTGACGAGAGCCTCCTGATTCGCGTCGGCTCGCAGAGAAACCAGTGTCTCCGCGGGAAAATTCCCGATTCGTCTCAAATTGCAAGATGAAGCCTCAGGCAGCAGGGACTAAAAAACTTGCTTCCTGAACAATGGGACCCTGCAAGTCGATCTAAAACGGTTTCTTGCATACTATTCACGGGTCTCACTCTCCGAAGTCGAGTTTCGACAAGGAGGGAAACAACCGCTTACGGGTCCTCTCGACTCGTAAGAGGGGAAAATTCTCTTATATGATCCTTACGACTTACAAGAGAAAACACACTTAGGAATCCTCACGATTCCTAAGGAGAAAACCCACCTACGAGATCCTCTCGATCCGTAGGGAGAAAAGTCTCTATGAGACCCTCACGGCTCATAGAGTTGAAAAGTCTTAGATAGCAGATCTGAACCTGCGATCTAAGCCATCGCTATCTCTTGAAGAAACCAAGATGCTTACTCAATTATCTGTCAACCATGTTTACTAAGGTGGCATGCTGATAATAAAAGAAAGAAAAGGCGGAGAAATGACACAAGACATTAAAAAAAATGTGTATCTTTTATTCATAAACTTGATTGAGTACAGGATACATTGTGTCAAAGAATAAAAAATATATATATACATTTTTTATTTACAAGTACAAACGATACAAAGAGGGATAGCTACTGAGGAGGAAGTGTCTTTAACAAATCCGCAAGCTGCTCTCGCACTTCCTTCAGCGCCTCCTCCTGAGTGGCTGCCGCGGCCACCTCCGCTTCCACCTGGGCCCGCTGCTGCAAAAAAGATGAAAGTTGCTCCTCAGCCGCCTTCTGGGCTGCTTCCTGGCTGGGTGCATCCCGCTCGACAACGTCAAGCTGTTGCCTCAATGATAACCCTTCGGAAAGACATTGCAGAAGGCCCTCAAAGACAACCTTCAGCCGTGCAGCATTGGCCTCCACCCGAGCATGCAGTTGGGCAGACTTGCTCGAAGTCTCACCGCGCTCCTTACGCCTTGAAATGACTTCTTGTTCGAGATGGAGGAAGTAAGAAGCGCTCTGCTCAATCCATACTGCTCTTTGATTACTGGCGGCTAAGGTCTCGGGAGCGGGACGCATTGACTCCAGCTGATGCAGGCGGGCCTCGATCTCCCTGCAATGGTTAACCCAAGATGCGATGATGCCCTCGTCATGAAAGTTCACGAGTATCACCAGCATCGGGTTAACCGCCGTAGCGAAGTCTGCGGCATATGTAGGAGTTTCAACGTCGAGTTCATCGACGTAGTCACTCAACATGCGCAGACTATTCATGGCGCCTTTTGAAGATGGACGTCTCAGATAAGGACCCGCCGGCATTGTGATGCGAGGCTCGAAGGGCGCCGAGACCGGAATGACAGCTGAAAAGAAACAAGATGTGATCAGATAACAGTTCAGGAAATAAAAAGGGGGTAGTCATCAATGTGATAGTCGCCATACCATCTGAGACTGGTGGCAAGGCCGGAAGGGCCGGTGGCACAGCCGATCTTTTATCCCCTCCTTCAATCTGTAGCACTGTAGTCGGGATGAGAAAAAAGGTTAGAAGTAATTCCATCAATGAAAAAGAAAGATATCAATGGAAATCATACTCACCAGCGCCACCAGAGGAAGAAGCGAGTTCGGATGGGAAGGAGAAGTGTGGGAGCAACACCAGATAAAGATGGTCAAAAAGCACTCCTGAAAGACACAACAGTATGAATTTAGTACACAAATTATACGTCTGAAAAGTGAGATTAATAAGTTGCAAACCCATACCTTCCAACATCTTTGACGGTATGAGAGAGGGCTGAGACGTGACCACCGCCAAGGCAGTAGTTGAAGGCGCTCCCTTGAGCAATGGGGCATCGGCACTGGCTGCACCTGCGTTACGAACAAATGTGAACTTGTCAGAAAGGATTTGTAAGATAAAAAGGACAGCAACTTGGGATTTACCTGATGAGATGCCGGCCGAAACGGAGGCGACTCCCTCCTCCATCGACACGAGGCCACCGCCCGTGGCCTCGTCACCCGACTCAATGGGGACCGTTGTCGTGCTCGCAAGACCTGGAGACGGCGGGGGACCATATGCGGGGAGGGCTATGACTGGAGCATTGCCAGATTCCTGAGAAGGAGCGGTTGGCTCGTCCTCAGGAATCATGGCCACCTCACCCGCTACTCCGTCGGGTTCAGCAGTCTCGGTTGTCTCATCTACCGTCACCACAAGGTCATCAGCCTCAGGCACTCCGCCCGCTGCTACCCCGGGCTCAGCAACAACCGCTTGCTCAGGTATAGTGAACATGACCAGTTCGTCAGCCACTACCTCGGGCCCAGCTATCCCAGCTGTGTCATCCGCCACTGATTCAGGCTCGACCAATGTCTCTCCCCTCAGCCCCTCAGGTTCGACAGTCTCCGCCTCCCCCTCGGTTGGGCTTGGCCCTGCAGGGTAGAACATATAAGAACCGACAGCTTTATAAGTCTTATAACAAAATTCTGAAAGAAGTATTACCTGAGGTAGACTTGTCGTTAGCTTCTCTATTGGCGTGGATCGCCTGTCTATGAGCTGTAGACAGGGCGACCGGGGACTCTTCTGACGGGGTGTCGGCACGAGGGATGGTGCTTGGGCCCGCTCCAATGGCCAAGGCAGCCCTGCGTGCCTTTGCTTCGCGCCTCGACCGCTTCCGTTCTTCCCGGGCTGTCGCGATGGACCTCTTTGACGCTTCCTTCATCGAAGCGTCGTCGTCCTCATTTAAAGATGCCTCAAGAGCCTTAAGGCATCTCTCATCGGCTCTTCAAGACGAACCTCCTGCAGTAGCCCATAGGAAGCAGGAACATCGGCAGCTGGCAGAGCAGTTGCGTCACTTGGCGGGAACGGCATTGAGGTTTCTACGATAAAAGGGAGAGATTAAATTGACCATAACACAAGGAAAACGAAAACTTAATGAATTGAAACTTACTAAGGCCTAAAGACGCTCTGAGACGTTCCTCCTCTTGGAAAGTCTCGAGGGAAGCGGCAATGGCTTCTTCATCGGTGATGCCTGTTGGAAGAAAAGAAGGAAAAACGTTAGTCAAAGGCAATGAGGAGGATATGATACAATAAAGAAAACGCGACTAGTAGTTACCTGACTGCGCAAGCTTAGCTAGCCATGCGTCACGCCTTGCCAACCACGCCGAAGTTTCGAGGGCGGCCTCCAAGTCTGTGTCATCCGGAGGCATGACCAATCCCTCGTTAGTCCCATATTCACTCAGGCCCTCGGCATAGGGAGCATGGGGTTCCTGACCGAACGCGACGTCTGCAGCGAAGAGCGACTTCTTTTTCTTCTGCCCTCCGACCTAGGTGCACGTGGGATCGACTTACGCTTAGCAGCCACCTTGGGACGGCGGGTCCCGATGTCTGCACCCACGCCAGACTCCGGCGAGGCTACAACCACTATCTCCACTGGAGCACAGGGCGCTGGAGCGGCATCTGTAATATCGGGGAGCGGCAATCCGTGCGGAGGACTTTGCGCATGCGATGGCCCGGTCCTAACCTCTTTTAGAGGGGAAACTACTGGAGTCCTAGAAACCAAAGGAGCGTTGCGGTCGCTGCCTGGGGGCGCAACCTTACGGTCGACCAGCAGTCGCCTTTCCTCCTTTATAACGGCTCCTGTTGCATGATTGTACCAGTCTTTGTATACGTTGAGGAGTCGTGGAGCGCAAGCCGGCGCACTGATAAAAAAATGAGAACCTGTATTCAGGCGCATGAAATGATGCAGCGCGTTCTCCATCCCTTCTTCAGTGGCAGCGGGTTCCAGCAGGAAAGCTTCCAAGGGAACCCCTTGATCATAGCCCAGTTGCTGGGCGAAACGATGCGGGTTGTACCTCATAAAAATTGCCACACCGTTCTGCCTAAATACTAGGAAGCCCGGTCTAATGGAATATAAGTGAAGGGTCTCCCGGGCCGTCAAAATTGAGGCTCCATCCTTGAAAACATCTTGTAATGGCCGCATCGCAGTGGTAAACGCCTTTCCAATAGTCAATACCTTATCGACGAAAGACATCCCCGCTCCAACGGTGTGGGGGCGAAGGAGTAAACCCCTGGCGTTCCGTGGCGAAGGAGTCACGATTGATGCGCCAATCAGCTGTATAATGCGAGGGAAACCACACTTGTCGAAGAACGAGGGCCTTTTATGCATGCCGAAGACACCCGCCGTGTGTAGCTCGAGCCACGATATAAAGTAGTGCATCGGGAAGACCACGTGCAGTACCCCGGGCTCATTAGCATCCGCTGCTCAACTGAGGCCATGATATAGGTGTGCCAAGCCGGCGATCCCAACGGCCACCTTTACCCCGATGGCCATCCGGTGGGCTGGGTAAAAGACAGAGGGTCGCATACGGTGAGAGTGCATTGGGATCGCAAACCAACTCAGCCACAACCCGAGAAATCCTAAGAAAAATGCCTCCTCGTCCATCCCGGGGGCCGCAATTTCTGCAAAAGACATAGTAGGGAAGTCCGGAAGAAAAAAACCTTTTTGGTCTATCTCCTTCGCCGGTAGGTTATCCAAACCTAGACCGAAAGGGTCATCCAGGGTAGCAAACTTGGCAGCTTCTGATGAGAGGACGCTTGGGCGAAAGAACCGAGCGATGAAATCTCAAAGCTAACTCCGCGACTCCCATGTTCGATGAAAAGGGCCTCATAGATGTTCAACACTTTAATTAAGCTTGGGAATTGGTGTTGAACAGCATTCTCCGGCGTGAGCCCCCTTACTACCGGCTTAGCAGCGAAGACATACTCATCTGTCGGGAGCAACTCCTCAAAATGTTCCCCTATAACCGGTAAACCGGATACCTCCGTAAACTCTTCCAGAGAGATTGACACTTCCCGATCCATGACGAGGAAAGTGTGGGTAGGAATGTTCCACTGCTCCAGGAAGGCCTTGAACCACCAGGTGGGGAGCATGGGATATTGGAACAGAGAGACGTACACCGCGGTGTACAATCCTAACCTTATCAACTGCGACTTCTTCGTCGACAGGATGTACCGGGCCCACGGCAGATAACCGATCGGGTGGCGGGGGATCAGACCAATGTTATATGATTGCCTCCAAGGTCGCGCCTCGCCCTGAAAAATACGGCGTCCTAGGATATCCAAAACCATAGGACGCTGGACCGGAATCGCATCTATGGCGGGATGAAGAAAGCCCTTCGAGGTCCAATCAACCATCTCCACGGCATACTGCACCGAGGGTGGGGTGGCGTAATGAATCGCCGTGATGGGTTCTGACGGTACGGCGTACGTGAAGCTCCGTCGATCCATGATAATCTGGTTATACCACGACCCCCAAAGGTGGAGGCTCTTATATTCCGGGTCGTGGTCCCTAATCATAGCCAATGCGTCACGGTCCAAGGGCGCTTCGGGAAATCCCTCCTCTGAACGAGCAAACGGGAATGAGGTGTCGAGAGACATGATCGCTGCAAATGAACAGAAATTAGCCGTTAGTGATGCAATTCCAACGTTTGGCGTTTAAAAATTTTCAATTAACTGAATTTAAAAATTAATTAAATTGAAATTAATCACACTACACTGCAGTGCAGTGGGTAGGGGACCAAATGGGGACCTACAAAATCTGGATGAAAATGCCTTATTTAATAAGACAGCCTCATCATTGGGTGAGACTTTCAGTTAAAGAAAAGATCCCTAAGAGAATATTCTCATCAGTGGGGAATCCCTAGAGACAAGGAGAAAATCTCCTCTTTCAGAGCAAAGTTCTGTCACAGAATGACACTTGTCAAATTCTGGTCTCAAAGGAATAAAATTCTTTAAAAGAGCATAGCTCTGTGGTAATAATGGAAAGGTCCATCAGAAAAAAATTTACACTTAAAAGAATTAAAAATTTTGGAATCTTGAAAAATCCATGAAAAACTTATGAAAAATTCTTCATTTTTCAGATCTAAAAGATCTACAGTTGATTCAAGAGCAAAGCTCTGTTCATGGGTTAGAACCCATGAACAAGATCTCTGCAGATCTATAAGTTTTGAGAGCAAAGCTCTTTGGTTAAGATTAATTTAAATTAATTTGATTTAAATTAATTTTTTTACCTAATGTTTCTAACTTTGGAAATGAGCAAAGCTCTGAAGTTCTTAAGCAAGAGCAAAGCTCAGTTGAAATCAAAAATCTTGAAAAAGAGAAGATTTTTTAAGGGCCAGAGGTCCTATTTATAAGGCGCTTGCGCCCCTTCAGCTCACCCCTTGATCCAACGGTCAGGAGCTTGCCACCGCTGCACTCACGTGCGCGCCACGTGAGCGCAACGGTGGGGGCGGGGGCATTTTTTCCCCCAATCAGAGCAAAGCACTGTTGGAAATTCAAAATTCAAATTTTTGAAGCAACGCTTCAAATCCCGGGCGCAACGCGCTACGTGTCAGACGCAGATACATCAGCGCAGCGCCGAAAGCAGCGCACCCAATCAGAGAAAAGCTATATTTAATGCAAAATTAAAGAAAGCAACACTTCAGTTGCGCAAGCGCTATGCTGCGCGACACGTGTCAGCGCAGATGCGCTAGCGCAGTTGCGCTGCGCTGTGCGCTGCTTAACACGTGTCACGCGCTGGGGCATTTGCGCCAAACAGAATCAAGATTCTAAAGAAATCTTTCTGTTCTTGTTAAAACAAGAAGATTTTCTTCTGTAAAACAGAAGACCTTGGATCAAAGATCCAACGGTGGGAAAAATTCCCCAAATTATTCAGAGAAAGATCTCTTTAACTAATTTATGAGCACTATAAAAAGGACCCTAGACCTCAATTCAAAAGGATCAACTTTTTTTGAGAAATCAAGAGCTTAAAACAGAGAGAACTCTGAAGAAATCTCAAAAAAAAGGTAAAAACCTTCATAAAATAGAAGAAATTTCTTCTAATAGATCATTGATCTAAGAACAAGATCAATGCTCTTCACATAATAAACAGTGCTTTGCACTTCTTATGAACCACTGGTTCTTTAAAAATAAGAAATACTTGTTTTCTTTGATTCTCATTAGATCGAAGAAAACAAACAGTGCTTTGCACTTTATCATGAACCATTGTTCTAAAACATTCTCAAATTATAGTGCCTTGCACTTGCAAACTGTGCTGTTGCGCTCCTGGATTGGCGCAAGCCACCAGAGCGCGCCACGTGTCAGCAGCCCAGGCGCAGCGCTTTAGCGCAGCGCACTGCGCTTGCGTGACACGTGTCAACACCACAAGCGCTTGCGCTCTCTGATTGGCGCAAAGCGCCTGACAAAAGCAATGCATTTCCTAAAGGGCCAGGCCCAAATCAAAAAGACCTAGTAGGCCAAAATAAATTGCAAAGTAATAAAAAGGGCAGAGCCCAAGTAAAATTGATGCTCTGCATCATTTATAAATGGGCAAAGCCCAAAACAAATTGATGCTCTGCATCCTTTATGGGTAGAGCCCAAATAAAAATAAAAAGAAATGCAATGCAAAAGCAAATAAAATGTTGAACATTTTCAACTGGACTTAGCCCAATTTTGGCCGTAAGTCCTCAAATTAAGTTGACGGAGCAAGATTGCTCTACCTCCGGTTCGAGGGTACATCTCCGAACTCTTCTGACACCTGTCGTTGTAATCCTTCAACGACGTCAGAGAGGTGACGGGTCCCGACGATCACATACGTATACGGACTGCGGGGTCCTTAAACTCATGGACCGAAACGTCCTTAAACTAATATTGGACCGAAACGTCCTTAAACTAATAATGGACCGAAACGTCCTTAAACTAATATTGGACCGAAACGTCCTTAAACTAATAATGGACCGAAACGTCTTTAAACTAATGGTGGACCACCACGTCCCTAAACTGGAACATGGACCACTACGTCCCTAAACTGGAACAATAGAGCCTCCAAATACTCTTTTGTCGGATCTAAACGATCACGTTTAAGTTGATCTTAACCCCAAATACGGCTAATGTATCCTTAGACATTTAAATGGACTATAAAACTCCCAATCGACTTTGGTTCAAGGGTACATCTCTGAACTCCTCTGACACCTATCGTTGTAATTCTTCAACGACGTCAGAGAGGTGATGAGTACTGACGGCCATATATATTAAATGGATCACCACGTTAAGTTGATCTTAGTCTCAAACAGGACTAACGTATCCTTAACGAATGTTTAAGTTCATCTTAGCCTCAATACGGCTAATGTATCCTTAAACTAAAAACACCAAACCCAAATCTAAGTAAATACGGATTTGGACTAATCCACGTCCAACGGGCGACGGCATTACTCAGTCTCCGTATACAATCCACGGGCAACCACAAACAAAACAAACACACACGACACGAAGTGAAATTCTGTAGAAAGAGAAAGTGGTTACTGCGATGCGGTAGCGTAATTAACTGCAGGGGCTTGCGCCTGCAGGGAAGAGCGTCCCCACAATCAAAAACCCCTCAAGCGAGGGGGAATCTAACGAAATCTGCTACATCGGCCGCATCCGTCTAAACCTCCGATACACGGTGCCATAAATCAATTTGGCATCTTCGGAGAGGTGGACGGATAAAACCAAATAGCATCTGCCCCGAACCCCAGCGTCAGGACTTCGCAGTCCTGTGCACCGTTTTTCGGAGGGGAACACCTATCATCCCCAATCGACATGCCAAGGGAAAATTCGAACCAAACTGGGAAGGACCATATGTCATCGAGAAAGTGTTCGACGGAGGATCCTACCAACTATTAAGTGCCGAGAGAGAAAGGCCCATGCCACCCATCAATGGCCGATATCTCAAGAAATACTACGCGTGAATGCTCCAAGTCGCAGGCAAATTGAGCACACCATCCCTACGGTCTGGATCATACATCCTGCAAAACCGTATACAATCCTTGGGCGCAAACGACCCCTATCTCTCCCAAGTCCTTCCGGTGAGACTACTTTTAAAGTCCCACCAACGGCAATATAAAAAGGAAAAAATGAAAAAAAGAAAAGAAAAAGGTATGTACACAGGCAAAACGGGCACGGATGAAAACCCGAAAGGGCTCCGTGAGTAAAAACAGCAGGACTGTCGGCGAGTTTGTGAAAACCCGAAAGGACGCAAACTCATAAAAAAAAGGAAGATAAAACACACTCGCAAAGTCCTCTCGACCTTGTGAGGAGAAAAACCCTGTGTGAGATCCTTACGACTCACAAAGGAGAAACACACTTAGGAATCCTCACGATTCCTAAGAAGAACATACACCTGCGAGATCCTCTCGACTCGTAGGGAGAAAATGCTTTTATGAGACCCTTACGGCTCATAAAATTGAAAAGCCTTAGGTGATAAGGACCTAAACCTGTCTCCTAAGCCATCGTTCCCCAACGGGCAACGGCAAATGATGAGTCGCTCCTGGCATTTCGCTTCAGTGTTAGCGGTGCTGATGCCGACCAAAAACCCAAATCCCAAGTCCTCCCGAGGCAAATGATGAGTTTCTCCTGGCATTATTCCAGTGCAGCAATGCTGATACCAAACAAGATCCAAATTCCAAGTCCCCAAACGGCGAATGATGAGTCGCTCCTGGTACCATATTCCAGTGCAGCGATGCAGACGCCAACCAAAATTCAATTTCTCAAAATTCTCCCAGCCCTACGGTTAGTCCCCAAATTGACTATCGTATACAATCCACGGGCTCAAATAATTCTCATCATACCCACACCCCACCGCAATCACCAGTCCAGCGGCCGGTCTCCGCCCTTGGACTTATGCTCCATTTTGGAAGACCCACTCATGTGTCCTCACGATACATGAGGAGAACCAACTTACGGGATCCTCACGACTCGTAAGAAAACACCTTTGTGGGATCCTTACGACTCACAAAGAAAAAACACACTTAGGAGTCCCCACGACTCCTAAGGAGAAAGTGCACCTACGAGATCCTTCGACTCGTAGGAATAAAATGCTTTTATGGGACCCTAACGGCTCATAAAAATTGAAAAGCCTTAGGTGATAGGGACCTAAACCTGTCTCCTAAGCCATCGCTTCCCAACAGGAAACGACAAATGATGAATTACTCCTAGCACATGCGCTTCAATGTTAGCAACGCTGATGCCTACCCTAACCCCAAAATTCCAAACTCCAATCCATAGACCCCTAAGTCTTTAAACTGGGAACAGATGACCTCTAAGTCGTTAAACTGGGAACAGATGATCCCTAAGTCGTTAAACTAGGAACGAGGGAAATTTCCTCATGGCAAATAATGATTCGCTTCTGGTATCATATTCCAGTGTAGCGATGCTGATGCCAAACCAAAACCAAAATCCCCAAATTCACCCATGGCAGATGATGATTCGCTCCTGGTACCATATTCCAGTGTAGCAATGCTGATGTCAACCCAAATCACATCAAATCAGAAAAACAACCAATGACCTCCCGGGCAGAATCAAACTCCGTCTCGGAAACAAGTCAACTTCATCCCTGACACCGCAAGGAGCGGAGCGAGTCCAAATCCAGCACCGACCGTCCCAGTCGCTAAAAGGGCAGAACCGACCGTCCAAGTCACTAAAAGGGCTGCACCGACCGTCCAAGTCGCTAAAAGGGCAACACCGACCGTCCAAGTCGCTAAAAGGGTAGCACCGACCGTCCACGTCGCAAAAAGGGCAGAACCGACTGTCCACGTCGCAAAAAGGGCAGAACCGACCGTCCAAGTCGCTAAAAGGGCCGCACTGACCCTCCACGTCGCTAAAATGGCAGAACCGACCGTCCAAGTCACTAAAAGGGCAGCACCGACCGTCCACGTCGCTAAAGTGGCAGAACCGACCGTCCACATCGCTAAAATGGCAGAACCGACTGTCAACGTCGTTAAAATGGCAGAACCGACCGTCCAAGTCACAAAAAGGGCAGAACCGACCTTCCAAGTCGCTAAAAGGGCAGCACCGACCGTCCAAGTCGCAAAAAGGGCAGTATCGACCGTCCAAGTCGCAAAAAGGGCAGCATCGACCGTCCAAGTCGCAAAAAGGGCAGCATCGACCGTCCAAGTCGCAAAAAGGGCAGCACTGACCGTCCACGTCGCTAAAATGGCAGAACCGACCGTCCAAGTCGCAAAAAGGGCAGAATCGACCGTCCATGTCGTAAAAAGGGCAGTGCCAGCTTTCCAAAAAGCGGGAACCAAATCAAGTCGCCACCAAGTAAAAGAAGATCCATCACACGACCCACATATGCGGTGTGCATTTATTGATGGGGGGCAATTTGTTGGGGTAAAAATTTACACCCCGGTTGACCGAGTCAAAATCAAGGTCAACCCTAAGTCAGGTGGACCCAAGCCCAGGTCAAGTGGGCCAATGCCCGGAAGCGAGCCCGAACATGAAGCGGCCGGCCTTCCCCCATGCCAAAATAAATTTTTTGTAATAAATAATTTTGTTGTATTTCTTTTATTTTATTTTATGAATAAATGTAAAAAAATGGGCATAAAGCCAAATTTTTGTAAAGCCCGTGGCTTATGTGCAAAAAGAAATGGCACATGAGCCATGCGATAGGCAAAATGCCATTTTGTGAAGCCCAAGGGGCTATGTGTAAAGTGTATAGCATATAAAGGAAAGGATAATGAAAATATCCCAACAACTTTTTCTCTCTCCAAAAAAATCCAGATCTGTGATCTTCTTCTTCCTCAAGGTTCTAAAACCTTCTTTTTTCTTTTGAATTAAATCAAGAGTTTTACTCTTCCTTTTACAAAACAAAATAGTTTTTCACCACAAAACCCACAAAGGGTAACTCAGATCTGCCATCAAATCTCAGAAAGGAGAGATTTTTAAAATCTCATACTTCTTGATCTTCAAGATCCGGCCAACAAAGGAAGAAGAAGTTGACTCATCTCCAGAAACCTAACTTTGGGGAAGAACTAGGGCTCAAGGGGAGAAGCCCTTCATCAGCTTCAAAACATCCTAGGAGTTTAACTCCTCATACACACACACACAAAAAAAAAAAAATAAGTGCTCCTTTCTGGGAGTATAACTCCCATTGCAGGGACCGAGTCCCTTTTGGCGCCCGAGCGCCCACGTGCTGACACGTGGGGCGCTAGCGATCTTTCGCTCAGAGCGCTAATGCCCAAAGCGCTAGCGCCCGAGCGCCCACGTGCTGACACGTGGGGTGCTAGCGCTCAAAGTGCTATCGCTCAGAGCGCGAGCACCTAGCGTCCGAGCACCCGAGCGCCCACGTGCTGACACGTGGGGCGCTAGCGCTCTTGCGCCCAGAGCTCCCGCGCCCAGAGCGCTAGCGCCCGAGCGCCCAGAGCGCTAGCGCCTGAGCGCCCACGTGCTGACACGTAGGGCGCTAGCGCTCAAAGCACTCTTGCGCTTAGAGCGCTAGCACCCAAAACGCTGGAGTTTTTTGTTCTCCACGCATCCTTTGGATGTCCTTTCCCTCTTCCACACACACACACACACACACACACACACACACTCCATACTAAATATACCTCCACACTCAAAGGCGAGTGGTAATTAACGGCAGATTAATCCGCGGCTGCCGGAGATTCGGATCCCCACAATCAATAAACCCCAGCTTACCCTAGGCAGGAGGAATCTGTAATACGCCTGACAAGCGCATGCGTATTCCCATCTCAATGGGGTGACGAAAAACACCCTACAATGTGTTTAACATGTGAGGCTTGTTTAGTGGGGAGTTTCCCCCTTTCTTTCTCTCATCTTCTTCTTCTCTTTTTTTAATAAGGAAACATGGGGATGCCATTATAATTGTTATTATGTACCTGTTTTCTCCAAAAATTACAAAGGGAGTGCTGCCGAAATTTCTAATGGCGAAAACTTTTCTTAACTCTTTTTCAAATCACTTGTTGTATGCTTTAAATTAAACAATCTTTGTAATACAAAAAATGGGGTTTCATATCAATTAACCTCCTTTATTCTTCAAAAAGGGTTTAGATCTTGGTTTCTGGTTTACTTGGATTGCGTCGATATCTTTAGACGTCACAAAATCTAAGTGTCAGTCACGTGCCAATTTCAGATCGTGGCAGAATGATATTGATGATGAGATCCTAGTAAATATTCCTAAGATGTCTAATGCATCTACGAAACGAAAAAAGTTATCATTAATGTTATTTTATGAATTCACATTTTCTACAATCTATATTTTTATTGCATGCATATATAATGATTGTACTTCTATTTCGGGATGATTGAGAGTTCAGGAGCAGAGAGGGGCACCAGAGACACCGGCGGGGGCACCGGCAGAGTCAGCGGCAGAGGCAGGGTCGCCAGCAGAGGGATTCTGCTGCCCGGGGATCTGCGTAGAGTGCAGATCCTACAGCAGAGGGGTGCTCTTGCACCCCCGTCTGTACCACCTCCAGATCTCCCATTAAGTGTGGATGCAGCCACACCGTCTGTACCCTCTCCAGTCAAGTCATTCTGTAGGGACTTTGCCACACCTCCAGGTATATTGCATGCATATTAATTCATTTTGAATGTTATATCATAGATATACATGCATATTAATTCTTAAGTTACTTATATAGTCATTTTTTCCTCTTTAGTTGTAAGTGGTGCACATGACGCTCCGACACCTGCAGCAGGTACGTTTATATATTCTATATTGCACGCATATTTATTTTTAATATTATATTATAGATATACACTCATATTCATTTCGAAATTAATTATTATAGATATACATGCATATTCATCCGGGACAGAGGCTGCTCCCGTACGATCCGTACCCTCCGCGAAGTCTGCAAGTTAGTATTATTTTAATACGTCAAATTGATTATGTATTATTTTATTCAGAAGTTACTTATATCATCATTGTTTGTTATCTAATTGGAAGGATGCATCCACATCCAGGTCGTCGGTTGTTCCTCACCGGAGAAATTATCGTCCCGTTGCCTGGGCTCAGGCTCGTGGTGATGTCGCTGGAGTTATATATCGCACTTCACTTTTCGTTAATTCTTGCATTCTAAATATTATTTTGTCTAGATATTGCTTGTATATTTATACATTTTGTAGATGCAGGGCAGCCACGGCCCGAGAGGAGGACTCAAGGGCCCAAACAATCCTACAAGTTGAGACCCGATGTTGCTAAGGGGCAGGGACCATTCCACTCTTCTTTACCTCCGATCATCGCTACACTGGCGATAATACCAAGAGGTTCGGCATGTATTTAGAGGATGAGAGTCGCATCCAAAAGAAGTATTTTCTTCACGTTGACTGGGGCGAGCAACACACCAGCTCCTTTGTCCTGTTCTGGGAGCAGGCCCAAGTAGTATTATATATTTTAATTTGATTTATTAAATAAATTTACTATTAATTGGCACTTATAATTTAAGTGTTCCCCTCCGAAAGACACGCAAGACATGGACGTCTTGCCTGAGATTCGGGGCAGATGCTAATTGGTGCTATCCGTCTACCTCTCCGAAGATGCCAAGTTGATTTATGACACCGTGTATCGGAGGTTTAAACGGATGCGGCCGATGTAGCAGACTTCGTCAGATTCCCCCTCGTTTGAGGGGGTTTTGATTGTGGGGACGCTCTTCCCTGCAGGCGCAAGCCCCTGCAGTTAATTATGCTACCGCATCACGGTAACAACTTTCTCCTTCTCCAGCTGGTCACTTCGTGTCGTGGGTGTTTGTTTCGTGTTTTATTGCCCGTGGATTGTTTACGGAGACTGAGTTATGTCGTCGCCCGTAGGGCGTGGACTAGTCCAAATCCGTGTTTATTTTAGATTTGGGTTTGGGGGTTTGGTTTGAGGATACGTCAGCCATACTTGAGGCTAAGATCAACTCAAACGTTTGTTAAGGATACGCTAGTCTAACGTTGAGACTAAGATCAACTTAACAGGATCGTTTATATCCGAAAAAAGAGCATTTGGACTCTATTATTCCAGTTTAGGGACATAGTGGTCCATCGTATATGTGGCCGTCGGGACCCGTCACCTCTCTGACGACGTTGAAGGATTACAACGACGGATGTCGGAGGAGTTCAGAGATGTACCCTCGAGCCAGAGTTAATTGGGGGGGTTCATAGTCCAGTCTGTTTGAAGGTTTAAGGATACGTTAGCCATCTTTGAGGCTAAGATCAACTTAAACGGGACCGTTTAGATCCGACAAAAGAGCATACGGGGCTCTATTGTTCTGCCACCTTGACCGTTTAGATCCGACAAAAGAGCATACGGGGGAGTCAGGGGTAGACCTTACTCCAACAGCTGGTATGCCCTTGGGTTCCCGATCGCGGGGTAAACGGGCTCCAGTAGCAGCACCTCTGCCGGTGGCGGCACCGCCCCCCGTGGCGTCGACGGTGGCGATGTCGTCCTCGGTTGTGGCATTGAGCGAAAGTAATAGGGATGAGGGCGCTGAAGGCGATGTGGGCCAGCGCCGCCCTAAGGCTTCGCGAGGGAGGAAGCGGTCATCCTCAGCGACCGGCTCTGGGTCCAAACGGCGGAGGAAAGCGGCTACCACCCCGCTTGATTCTGTGGTGGAGTCTGAGCCTATCCTTGAAGACGAACCATTGGCCTTGCAAGAGTCAAACGCTGGACTTCTCTTCCCGAGTTCGGCTGATGAGGAGGCTGCACAGTTGGCTGAGGCCATACGGCGTTCAAAAGACGCGTCCCATAACGCCAAGGTTCCGAAGAAGTCTTATCCCGCTGTAATTTTTTACGAAGACCCTTCGTGGATTCGGCGGCGATTTATCGGCCCTTTGGAGGAATGGGAGGAAAGGGCTTTGAAGCAGGCCGCTTCAGAAGACGCCGCTGATGCGCTTTCTTTATGGACCGGCGGTCATGAATCTACCCTTAAACCCCGGCGAGCTCACCTCCTTGAGAAGGAGAAGCGGCTTGAAGAAGCCATATTGAGGGCTTCTTTGCGTATAGGTACGTTGTGCTTCTTCTGTAGTCTTTTCGATTATTTATGGTCGTGGGTATGTATCATTATTCTTATTTGAATCGTGCAGAATCTTCGACGCTGGGGGAGCTCCCTACTGGCCCATTAAAGCTAAAGCCCGCCGAAATTCTCAATGAAGCCTTGCCGGATGTGGAGGTGGCTGATGAGGCTGCTCCTCTCATGATAGAACCTCCAGCGGCGGTTCTTGATCAGGGAGTGCTTGCCCCTTTGGGGGAGGCTCCCTTGGAGGCCGCCGCCCCAATGACTCTTACTGAGGGCGGCCCAAAGGCTGGAAGCGAGGTAGTCGGGACTACTCTCCCTTTGTTGGAGCCTGAGGTCACGGCGGAGACCGTTGAAGCTGCTATCCCCTTGGCTCAGAATGGGAGGAGTGTTGAAGGTATCCCTCTGCGTTTTAATTTAGCAACCCCTTCATAGTCTGAACTCTTTTATCTTTCCCAGAATTGCGCGGCTTGGCGGCCACGATCGCGGATCTGTCGCCTCGCCAGTCATTTCAGCGTTTATTGGAGATGGCAGCTCCGCAGGCGATCTCCCCTCAGCGTATTGTCCTTTCCTCTGGGCAAGGTTAGTGTCATTCGCCATTTTTTTACCATAGCTTTGTTACTATTTTGCGAAATGACGTTGATGTCTCTTATAGTTTTAGAAGCCGACGATGAGGTTGAGGTCGTTGAAGGGCCAGGGGAACCTTCAGCTCCTACTTGCATAACTGTCGGTGAGTGACATTTTATTATAGTCCCGTTCATTCTGCGTTTAGAAGTTTTACTAACATTCGCCAAATTTGAACAGCCCTGCCAGTCTCCATGGCTCTGGAATCGCGCATTGTGATGCCGCCCGGTCCCTACGCTTTGCGGGCTTCAGAACGCTTGGCCCAATTGAGCCTTGTCTCCCTATCTTCTTTCATCGAAGAGCTCCGTGCTGGTAGTGCGACCACAGCTGAAGCGTTTGCCGCTGAAGCTAACGGCTCCCTCCCTTTTCTCGCCACCTATCATAGCGAGGAGGTGGTGCGGGTCTGGGTGGAGTTCTGTAGGAAGGTGGAGGCTTGTTTGTACGCTCTAGAATGTTCTCGCCTTTCCTCGGAAGCCGTGGCTGCAAAAGCGGAGTTACGAGGTCTGATAGCACGATGTGCGGCCAACATGACGTCGTGCGAGAAGAGGCTTGGCCGCAAGTTCTCGGAGAGGGAGCTAGCCTCCAAGGTGCTGGGTGAGCTTCAAGCCAACAAAGCGTATGAACTCTGGCGGGTGCTTCAGGAGTCTATTAAGGAGGTGGTGGCTCTCGATAAAGCCGCCACGTTTACTCGCGAGAGGGTTGAGGCTCATAAGGCCACTGAGAAAGAGCTTGAAGCCCGGCTTGCTTCATATCAGGCCCAACAAGCTCAGGCGGAGGCTCGCTTTCTGGAGATCTTGCGTCATGAAGCTGTGGCTCAGCAACAGAACGATGAGCTGGTGAAATTATTGCACCGCCCGCCGGCTTGAGGACTTGTATCTTTTCTCCCCCTTTTTTTGTACATACTCATGGATGAGAGTATCTCTTTTTTTTTGTTTCTTTCATAAATTGTACTTTGTATCCATTTTGGTTTATGAATAAAAGATACAATTTTCCTCTCAATGGTGTGTCCCCTTTTTTATTGAATGTATTCTGCGGATATTTTATCTTAATCTCCTCGTAGGACAGCGATGGCTCAGGATTCAGGGTTAAGATCTGCTTCCTAAGACTTTTGCATCTTATGAGCCACGAGGGTCCCATAAAGAGTTTTTCTCCCTATTGGTTGAGAGGATCCCATAGGCGTAAGTTCTTCTTAAGAATCGTGAGGACTTGAAGCGGGTTTTCCTTTGAGAGTCGTAAGGATCTCACAAGGGAGTTTTTTCTTCCTTACAGGTCGTGAGGACCTGCAAGTGTTGGATGTGGTCACCCTTATCCGTGTTTCACGGGGTCAGAGGCTGCTCCGGGTATCGTAGTTTAAAGACATCGCGGTCAAGGTTAAGGACCTCATAGTCCGTGGATTTAGGGACTCCACCGTCCGCTGTTAGTTTTAAGACATCGCGGTCAAGGTTAAGGACCTCATAGTCCGTGGATTTAGGGACTCCACCGTCCGATGTTAGTTTTAAGACATCACGGTCAAGGTTAAGGACCTCATAGTCCGTGGATTTAGGGACTCCACAGTCCGATGTTAGTTTTAAGACATCACGGTCAAGGTTAAGGACCTCATAGTCCGTGGATTTAGGGACTCCACAGTCCGATGTTAGTTTTAAGACATCACGGTCAAGGTTAAGGACCTCATAGTCCGTGGATTTAGGGACTCCACAGTCCGATGTTTGGTTGTAGGGACCCGTCACCTCTTTGAAGACGTTGAGGAATTAAAACGCCAGGTATCAAAGGAGTGAAGAGATGTACCCTTAAACCAAGGCAGAATTCATAGGGAATCGGGGTGGTTGATCGTTAGTTTTAAGACATCACGGTCGAGGTTAAGGACGTCATAGTCCGTGGATTTTAAGGACTCCACAATCCGGTATTTGCTCTGGATGCTTCACACGGGTTCACTGCCGTGCTTGGCGAGGACCAGGCTCCGCTCTGGATGCTTCACACGGGTTCACTGCCGTGCTCTGCGAGGACCAGGATCCGCTCTGGACGTTTTCCACGGGGTCAAAGAGTGACATTATCCGCGTTCCACGTAACCAGGAATTTTGCACTAGATGCTTCACACGGGTTCACTGCCGTGCTCGGCGAGGACTAGGCTCCGCTCTGGATGCTTCACACGGGTTCACTGCCGTGCTCTGCGAGGACCAGGATCCGCTCTGGACGTTTTCCACGGGGTCAAAGAGTGACATTATCCGCGTTCCACGTAACCAGGAATTTTGCACTAGATGTCTCACACGGGTTCACTGCCGTGCTCGGCGAGGACTAGGCTCCGCTCTGGATGCTTCACACGGGTTCACTGCCGTGCTCTGCGAGGACCAGGATCCGCTCTGGACGTTTTCCACGGGGTCAAAGAGTGACATTATCCGTGTTCCATGTAACCAGGAATTTTGCACTAGATGCTTCACACGGGTTCACTGCCGTGCTCGGTGAGGACTAGGCTCCGCTCTGGATGCTTCACACGGGTTCACTGCCGTGCTCTGCGAGGACCAGGATCCGCTCTGGACGTTTTCCACGGGGTCAAAGAGTGACATTATTCGCGTTCCACGTAACCAGGAATTTTGCACTAGATGCTTCACACGGGTTCACTGCCGTGCTCGGCGAGGACTAGGCTCCGCTCTGGATGCTTCACACGGGTTCACTGCCGTGCTCTGCGAGGACCAGGATCCGCTCTGGACGTTTTCCATGGGGTCAAAGAGTGACATTATCCGCGTTCCACGTAACCAGGAATTTTGCACTAGATGCTTCACACGGGTTCACTGCCGTGCTCGGCGAGGACTAGGCTCCGCTCTGGATGCTTCACACAGGTTCACTGCCGTGCTCTGCGAGGACCAGGATCCGCTCTGGACGTTTTCCACGGGGTCAAAGAGTGACATTATCTGCGTTCCACGTAACCAGGAATTTTGCACTAGATGCTATCCGCATTTCACGGGATGGGGGTTTGACTCTCTGTGGGAATACATCGTCGAGTCATGGAACTGGGAGTGGCCGCTGTTCCGTTTCGCTTGATGTTGTGTCTGCTGCCATGAGACGAACGACGAGATGATCTCTAGGCTATCTGTGAACCGTCGAGATTTGGCTTCTCCTTATGATGAAACCTGGGGAAGGAGTATGATCCCTTCTTTGTTTGCGCCCCTGGATTGTATACAGGGGTAGATGTACCATCACCTGTAGGGCGAGGATTTCACTTTTATTTTATTTCTTTTTCCGCGATGTTCTATCATTTCAGCTTTTATATCGCGAAGGTCGCGATTGCCCCATCATTTCGGCTATTTTTCGCGGTGCCCAATCATTTCGGCTATTTATTTATTTTCTGCTCGCTTCTTTTTATTGCGAGTTGCCCCATCATTTCGGCTATTTTTCATGCCTTCATTTTTACTTGCTGCTTTTTATTGCAAGTTGCCCCATCATTTCGGCTATTTTGTAAGCATGTGTGGCTTGCTAGCTTTTTCGCTGCCAGCCTGGATTTTAGGCACCGATTTCGGCATCAGCACCACTACAACTGGAATGTTGCCAGGAGCGAATCATCATTTGCCTTTGTCGACGACGAACAAAGGTGGCTCAGCAAACAGGGTTAAGGGTCCTGTCGACCAAGGCTTTTGACTTCATGAGCCGTAAGGGTCTCACAAAGGTATTTCTCCCTACAAGTCGTGAGGATCTTGCAGGTGTATTTCCTCCTTAGGGATCGTGAGGATTCCTAAGTGTGCGCTCCTCTGTAAGTCGTAAGGATCCTACAAGAGGGCTTTCTCCTTATGGATCGAGAGGACCTACAAGGGTTGGACTTTGCTGGGGAAATGTTTATTCACGCCCGTGGATTGTATACAAAGGTCAGTATTAAGTCCCTTGTAGGGCAATATCGAAGGTTATGGAGGATTGCTTAAGCACAGGTTTAGGTCTCTGTAACTTAAGACTTTCAAATCTTATGAGCCGTAAGGGTCCCATAAGAGAGTTCTCCTTACAAGTCGTGAGGATCTCGTAAGTGTATTTTCTCCTTAGGAATCGTGAGGATCCCTAAGTGTGTCGCTCCTTTGTGAGTCGTAAGGATCTCACGCAGGTGGCTTCTCCTTACAAGGTCGAGAGGACCCTATAAGTGTCTTTTAACGAGGTTGCGCCCTTTCGGGTTTTCACAAACACTCGCCGGTAGCCCTGCTGTTTTTACTCACGGAGCCTTTTCGGGTTTTCATCCGTGCCCATTTTGCTTATGGACATACCGTTTTTATTTTATATACTTTTTTTTTCTTTTTTTTTTTATCTCGTCAGCCTAAGGATGCTGCGGTAGTAGTTTAGGGACGTTTCGGTCCGTCGTTAGTTTAAAGACGTTTCGGTCCGTCGTTAGTTTAAGGACGTTTCGGTCCGTCGTTAGTTTAAGGACCTTTCGGTCCGTCGATAGTTTAAGGACGTTTCGGTCCGTCGATAGTTTAAGGACGTTTCGGTCCGTCGTTAGTTTAAGGACGTTTCGGTCCGTCGTTATGGGAAGGCCAGCTGTTGCTTGTAAAGTTTGAGCCTAGGAAGATAGCGAGTGGACATAGTCGTCGTCATCTATCATTGACCCAGGCTATGGCTCATTGAGCATAGTATTTCTTTAAGAAGCGGCCGTTTATTGGCCTGAAAGGCCTTTCACCGTGCATGTCCATGAGTAGATAGGCTCCACCCTGGGAGACCTTGTCTATGATGTAAGGGCCTTCGTAGTTTGGCTCAAATTTCCCCCGCTTGGCACGATTGGGGATCATAGGTCTTTTGACCACTAGCACGAGTTCGCCTTGGCGGAATGTCCTCGGCCTGGTCAATCTTTCGTACGAGCGCGTCATCTTCGCTTTGTAAGCTTCTAGATGTTGTTGTGCTATGAGCCGGGTTTCGTCGAGGGCATCAAGCTCCTCAAGCCAAAGGTGAGCGTTTTCTTCGTCCGTCAGCTCGTGGTGGACCGCCACTCGCAGAGAGGGTAACTCTGTCTCGAGGGGGAGTACTGCTTCCGTCCCAAATACCAACGCGTACGGCGTTGTGTTCGTGGCCGTCTTGAATGTAGTTCGATAAGCCCAAAGGGCTTCTTGCAGCCTCTCGTGCCAGTCTTTCTTATTCCGGGAAACGGTCTTTTTTATGATCTTCGTCAAGGTCTTATTGAAGGCCTCGGCCAGACTGTTAGCTCGCGGGTTGTAAACTGAAGAATATCTCTAGTCTATATTGTGCTGCTGCGCGAAGCGGCTAATCTTATGGCTTCTGTAGGCTGGCCCGTTGTCGGAGATAATCCGTCGTGGGGTTCCGAACCGATAGATGACGTGTGTCTTGAAGAAATGGAGGATATTCTCCGTCTTCACTTCCCTCAGCGGTACTGCTTCTGCCCATTTGGAGAAGTAATCAGTTGTCGCGAGGATAAAACGATGTCCCCGGGATGATGCTGGCTCGATGGGGCCGACTATGTCTGTCCCCCACATTTCGAATGGCCAACTAGCCACCGTTGGATGTAGTGGATTCGGATGTTGGTGGATAAAGTCTCCGTGGATCTGGCACGAGTGGCATTGCTTCGCATACTCGAGGCAGTCCTGGATCATCGTGGGCCAGTAGTAACCCATCTGTTTAATTTTTAACTTCATCTTTGGGCCTGCTTGGTGAGAACCGCAAAGTCCGGCGTGGACTTCCTGAATGACTCTTTCCGCTTCGTCAGGTCCTAAGCATCTCAGCCATAGAGAATCAAACGATCTCTTGTATAGAGTATCGTTGACGAAGGCGAAAGATAGAGCCCGTTTCATGAGCTGATGCCTTGAGGATGTATCTTTGGGCATTCGGTGGGACTTAAAGTAGTCTATGAAGACTTCCCTCCAGTCCTCGGCCTTCTCATGGTCTTTTATTTGCAGGGTCGTCTGTTCAGTCGCTCCCTTTTCTTTATATAATTCCGGGGGTATTTCTGCCGGGGCAAGCACTCGACGGCTTTGTACCACGATTCTTACATCATCGAGGTTTTCGTCCGCCAGTTCTTTAGCAAGTTTGGCTAACGCGTCTGCTTTGCTGTTTTCCGCGCGCGGTATATTCTCTAAAGTGTAGGAGGGAATTTGGATCAATAGTTGTTGCACATTTTCGCCGTACCTCACCAACTCCGGTTTGCACGTTTGGTAATCACCATTTACTTGACTAACAACCAGTTGAGAATCCCCGTATATAAGGAGGTCTTCAATTCCCAAGTCGATGGCGATTTCGAGGCCCGCTATCAGAGCTTCGTATTCAGCTTCATTGTTTGTCCTCGGCTCTGTTAAGGAGAAGGCGAAGCGCATTATCCCTCCTTGTGGAGTTGCAAAGACGAGGCCTACTCCCGATTTGATCATTGGGATACCTTGTTTCTGTTTCTTTACGGAGGACGCTCCATCGAAATAGAGTTCCCATCGGGTGCTACCGCCGCCAATCGCATCAAATGCATGCTCGTCCGGCAAATCACAGTTCAGAAGAGAATCGGCCGGTATCGGGTGCTCAGCGAGGAAATCGGCAATGGCCTGGCCTTTCACTGCCTTGAGAGGTTGATACGTTACCGAGAACTCCATCAAGAGTAGGGCCCATTTAGCAAGTCGTCCCGTCAATATGGCTTTTGACATCAAGTATTTAAGGGGATCCACCTTTGAAATGAGACGGACTTCATGCGCCAACGCATAGTGCCTGAGCTTTGTTATCGCGAAGATTAATGCCAAGCAATGTTTTTCAATGGGAGAGTAGTTGCTTTCTGCCCCCAGTAGAACTCGACTTAAGTAGTAGAGTGCTCTCTCTTTTCCCTGATCGTTCTCTTGCGCCCATAATGCGCCCAAGGAACCTTCGAGGGCGGTTGTATAAAGAATGAGGGGTTTTCCCTTGACCGGCGCGGCCAACACCGGAGGGTTCTGCAGGTAATGCTTGATCTCGTTTAGTGCACCTTGGCATTGTGATCCCAAACGAATGGAGTTCCCTTTTTCATCAGGTGGCTGTAAGGACGGCATTTGCCTGAAAGATTGGCGATAAATCGCCGGATGTATGCGAGCTTCCCTTGGAGAGACCGCAACTGTTTGAGGGTTCTTGGCGGAGGTATTTCCATGATCGCTTTAATCTTTGACGGGTCTATTTCGATACCTCGGTGTCGAACGATGAATCCCAGGAATTTGCCCGAGGAGACTCCAAACGCGCATTTGAGGGGATTCATTTTCAAATTATATTGCCGAAGGCGTTGAAATACAGTCTCCAGATGGTTTAAATGCTCTTCGTATGACATGCTCTTTACTACGAGGTCATCGATATAGCACTCGACGATGTCATGTATGAGGTCGTCGAAGATCTTTGTCATGGCCCTTTGATAGGTAGCGCCAGCGTTCTTTAGACCAAAGGGCATAACCCTGTAACAGAATATACCCAAAGGGGTCCGGAAAGCGGTGTGCTTCTGGTCTTCGGGATGCATCTTTATCTGATTGTATCCTGACGAACCGTCCATAGAGGAGAAAACCTCGTGAGTGGACGTGTTATCTATCATTAGCTCGGTTACCGGTACTGGGAAATCATCCTTTGGACAGGCTTTATTGAGATCCCTGAAATCCACGCATATGCGTACCGTCCCATTCTTCTTCATTACCGGGACGATATTGGCGATCCAGTCGGGATATTGGACTTCTTAGATAAATCCAGAATCGATCAGCTTCTTGACTTCGGCGTTGATGCTCATCTCAAGTTCGAGTCGCATCCTTCTTGGCGCCTGCTTGACTGGCTTGATATCTGGGGATATTGCTAATTTATGCACAGCAACCTCTGGATCTAAACCTGGCATCTCGGAGTAGTTCCACGCGAAGCAGTCTTTATGCCGCAGAAGCACATTCTTTAACGCGGCCACCCTTTCTTCAAAGAGTAGCTCGCTGACAAATGTCGGTCGCGGGTCATCCGCCGATCCCAACTCAATCTTCCTGAGGTTATCTGCCGTAGTATGTATACCATCTTCCAGTTCTTTCGGAGCTGGCGGAAATTCTGAGATCACCTCATCATCGCCGTTCTCAAAGCAGTGGGGAAGGTCATCCATGTTCTCGCGCTCTTCTTTTAATATCGTAATCGTATAACAGGTGCGAATCCGCTCCTAGGACCGAGGTGGATCCGGTTCTGCTCTTGCGGCCTTGGGTTCATGCTTTTGCGGCGGCGTTACCCTCCAGCCGTCGGATAAAGCGAATCTGCCCCGTTGGTATTGGTCCTCGACCCAGTTCTTGAAGGTGAAGCAGTCTTCGGTGGGATGTCCTATGGCTCGGTGATAAGAGCAGTAGCTCAAACGAGAAGCCTTGTTAGCTTGCTCAGGGTGTCTAGACTCTGGAAGCACGATCATTTGATGTTTTAAAGCGAGCTTGAGTAATCTCTCCGTCTTGTCTCGGGGGAAGGAGTACGCTCGACTCATCTTCTCCATGAGGGACGAATCCGAGCCGTGCAGTACCCGTAACCCTCTAATCCCGCGTCGTTGTTGTCGGCTCCTCTTCCCACTTCTTAATTTATTTCCGTCTCCGCATTGGGCCTTTCGTACAACGGGTTGACAAAGATGAGCATCTTTGTCTTTTGGAGCCTGTTGAAATAGACGTTGCGTCCTGGCCTTCTCGTAGATGGCCATCTCGCGGTTGTGGTCTTCCCGAGCTTTCTGACCCATTTTCCTGATAGGCTTGTCCGTTCGTTCTTCAAACGACGGACTCGGTGCTTCAATCGCGGGGTCTGGTTTTGAGGAGGGGTTGGCATCTCCTGACGAGGCGTCCTCTTCTTCATCAAAGGTGTATATGGCGTAACTACTGTGGGCCCGTTCCCGTTTTCCCGCTCTCGCGTATCCAAGCCCGAGTGTTTCCATTTTCCCGTTGGGCAATTTGCGTTGAGTCCCGGGGACATCCCAAATCTTGTTGTAGAACCGAGCCTGCCGAACAGTCTGTTTTAAGGGTATTCCATGGCGCTTCAATAGCTTCTT
Organism: Agapanthus africanus; assembly: GCA_030015575.1. NCBI lineage: Eukaryota > Viridiplantae > Streptophyta > Magnoliopsida > Asparagales > Amaryllidaceae > Agapanthus > Agapanthus africanus. Next base: position 1,008,149,497 of record CM057337.1, on the reverse strand, counting down.
TAATCCATTTGTATAGTATCTGGGCAGACGGATGGGTTGGAGCCTGTCGAGTGTAGCATCCGCGCCATGCCAGATCTCTTTCTCTATTTTCGACGCTGAGGATCGGTAGAATAGGATCACCTTCTCACCCCTTTGCCTAGGAGGGATGTAAAATGTTTGCAGGTCCTACACATTGTGAGCTTGCAGCGTGTCGAGATCCTTGTAGTGTTCTTGCGGTACCATGGTGATTTGCAGACTATGGTCATCGCCAGGGAGTGCCTGTATTGACAGCCGATTGGAGAACACAGCATTAACTTCATCCTCTGAATCACTTCCGAAGACCAGCATGGGGGCGGGCGTCCCCAGGTTGTTGCGTTGAGATGGCCCTGCATAAACTATCTCTTCCTCTTCTTCGGTATCGCTCCCGAAAACAGGGATGGTGGCGGCGGTTTTGTTCTCCGGGTCGCGACACCTTTCTGTATCCTCGAAATCTGGCTAAAAGTACTTCGCATCTTCGTATTTGCGGACTTCGTTCACGGAAAATGGGTTCAACTCACCTGTTACAGTATACTCGAAACCATCCTTAAAGTACTTCATACACTGATGTTGTGTAGAAGGGATGATGTTGTACTCGTGTAGCCAAGGACGGCCGAGCAAGGCGTTGTAGCAGGTCTTGGCGTCAATGACATGGAATTTGATGTCTGTGACGAGAAGTCCAAAGCGTAATGTTAGTATCACAGATCCGAGAGTCCGTGACGATTGTGAATCGAAACCGGAGATAGTAATTTTGTCACGAGCGAGGTGTTGCACACTCATGCAGATTTCCTTCAACACCCGAACATTAAGGAGAATGACGGAGGATCCATTATCCACCAGGATCTTGCCTATCTTGATATCATGGCAGTATCCGGAGACATATAGGGGACGGTTGTGGTCGCACGTCCCGAGAAGGAGGTCTTCATCACCGAAAGTGATATCGGCCGTATGCACTTCCTCCAGTTCATCCTTCATCTTTTCAGTGGCGAGGAAGGCTTGGAATTGCTCAGGTTCTTGTAACGCCTTAATTAGTGAGTCTCGCGCTTCTTTTGATAATAGGAGGGCATCGAGAATGCTGAGCTGAGAAGGTACCTTCCTTAGGTGCGCGAGGATGTTATAGTCCACCTTACCCTTCCTGGGAGGGTCTTTGGTAGTTAGTTCTTTCATGACTTGGTCATCTAAAGTGATATCCTCAGTGACCTTTTCCTTTCCCTTATCTTTTCTATTCGCGGGCCCGAGATTCTTTTCTGGGAGTGTGCGATTGCGCAGCTGAATGTTTTCGCAGGCTTCCGATTTCTCCTCTTTCCCTAAAACGGACTCTTTAAAGAGAGGGCCAAGAGCCATTTCTTCATCAGAGTCGCTCCCAAAGGTGATAACTTATGACCCCCCGGCGTGAGCCATATAACAGTTGCCAGTAGTTCTGTTGTGCCCTTCGACAGTACTCCTTCGCTCCCGACGGCTCTTGCGTTTCATGCGCTTAAAATGTTGCCGACGAGTAACATATCCTTGCCACCATATCTCAAAGGCGTCGCACTCCTCCGTGGGGTGTGAGATTTTCCGATGATATGCGCAAAAATCAGGGTGCCTTTCCACCCCATCGTGTGTGTTTCCTTCCGAGGGTGGTAGCTTCATTCCCATTGACATGGCTTTGGCAAACCTTTTCCTCGTCTTGAATATATTCTTGTCTACTTCGGATGCTTTTCGCTCTGGTAGGGGTAGTTCAACTCTTCCGTTCAGTCGCCTGCATTTGGTTCCTTCTGACGTTGCCATCTCACGCTCCTGATCCGCTTTACTTTTTAGACGAATTTCGTCTAGAAAAGCATTGATCACTTCATTTGTCGGCCACGCACGCTCTGGTTCAGGCTCTGTCTCCAGTTTCTTAGTGCCAGGAGTTTTCTCATCATCGGTAAACGAGTGGGAGATTACGTTACAACTCACCACATACTCTTCGGATTCATCCGATGAGCTCTCTTCATCATCTCCCTCTTGAAAGATGTGGTTGAGGAACTCTTGCAGTGTGACAGGAGTTCGCGTCTTTTGATTGTATTCTTCCAGCGCGTCGATTTGCTTCTGCAATTTTGTGTGCTCGTTTCCAAGCTTCGCGGGCTTCTTGGATTTCTTCTTCTTTTTCTTCGAAGATTTTGACGGTTGGGCGTGAGTATTTGGGTCCTCATCGCGAGTCTTCGTAGTTGGGCGGGGCTTCAACATCCCTTCGATAATTTGAGGTCCAAGAGGGTTCTCCCATCCGATCGCAGGGCACGCATGAAGGTCTCTCAGCATTCTTCTGGTTTTAGTTGATAGCACGACCTCCCATGGAGCTTCTTCAATAAAGGAGCAGGTTGCCCCCGGTGTATCTGCTTTCTTAGGAGTATGCGGCTGTGGTGGGTTCACCTTCCACTTTTCGGACAATACAAACTTCCCCTGGAGGTATTGATCTTCAATCCATCCTTTGAAGACGAAGCAATCTTCAATCGGATGACTTACCGTTTGATGGTAAGGGCAATAGTTAGGGTTATTCACCTCGGTGGGTTGCGGCGGTCGCCTTGGATTTGGTAGGTTTATAAGTCTGTTACGTATTGCCAGCTCGAATAACCGTTTCGTCTTGTCTCTTGGGAACGAGTAGGGACGCTTCATCTTTTCATTATAATACCGGCGTCTTTCTTCCAGTTGATCTGCCGGTTTCGGGGCGTTAAGTTGCTGCTGGGCATTCGCGACGAAGGTTGCCCTTCCTTTACCCTTGTCATTCCGAGGTTCCGACTTCGGGGGAGGTGGTCTATGACCCATCTGGTCCATCTGAGCCAACTTGTCGATTAAACCCTGGAATGTGGTTGGCTTAAAGAACATCATAAACTGGGAGATAGTTGCGTGGGGGTCTAGGGTTCCCACGAACATGCCCACTGCGGGTGCTTCCTCAATGCGTTGCTCGCATCTCGACCACAAATTCCGCCAGCGTATAGCATACTGGACCCAGGTTTCGCCTGGTTTTACCCTGGCGTTAATCAATGCAGTTATTGGAGTGCGTTCGCTGGCACTTGCGAATCGCTGAGTGAACAACAGCTCCATTTCAGCGAACGTTTTGATAGAATCGTTCGGGAGTTCCGAATACCATTCGAACGCTGTTTCTGATAAGCTGCCTACGAACTGGCGGAGCAACAGTTTATCATCACCGCCGGTGTTACCGCAGAGGGCCTGGAACTGAGCGACATGTTGATGGGGGTTGCCGGTCCCCTTATACACGTGGAATTTTGGTATCGTATAGCCTTGCGGGTATTTGATTTGGTCGTACCAGCTCGGATACGGCCGCCCCGTTTTTACGACTTGACCAGCTGCCTCAGTCGCATGATGAACCCGGATTTGCTGGGCTATGTAGTCAACCAAGTCAGCCTTAGAGATTGCCTCCTCCTTGGCCGTTGAGAGGGCTGGTGGTGGATTTGACGTTTCTCCTCGGTCGTCTTCAAGAACGATTGGGGGATCCTCGGCGGGTAAGTCTTGCTGGATCATCATGCCTATCATATCTTGGAAGAGCAGGCCCATACGTTGTATGTTGGCCGCTTGTTCAGCAGCCTCTTTTTCCTTTTTCTCCAGTATCCGGCGAAGGAATTCAGCATCGGTTTCTTCCTCCTGGCGTGCGTCTGAGGACGTTTCTGGGCTTTCTTTTGGCCCGGTAAGTGCGGCCATAGCATTTATCATTTCCTGAAGCTTTTGTTGCTGCTCCTGGACTTTTGTCACAGATTATGGTAAGCGGTCGGTGGCCTGTAGAAGTGCGGCTCTCCTCCTTTCCAGAGGCCATGTAAACAGTGTGCACCATCATGCCCCCAGACTTAGGGCGTCTGGGCTCAGTGCTTTTAGCCGTCGTTGCACGCTGGGGGGTCTTCTCTGGCCTCCTCCTTTTATGAGCCATGGAGGTTGAGGGGGCCGTTGAGGTGGGCGTCCAGACAGCCTTTCGGGGTTTAGCCTGGTGACCAGCCTCCGGTTGGATTTTCAGCTTCTTGTGCTGGCGGGAGAAGTTTGGATCGATGATCGAGTCTCGGGCCTGCCAACCTTATAGATTTTGGAAGACAGCCGTTGAGGGGATCGGGGCTGTTCTGATTTTATTTCCACAACCTTTTTTGATGGGGGAGGAGACCTCTTCAGCACTGCAGTAGGAGAATTCCTCCGCACCTTATTTAGCATCTCGAAACTGTTCCCAGTTGGAACAGCAGCATTAACTTCTGCCATCGGGGTTGATGGAGTTAGCCCGGAGGGGGAGTTGCCCCCAGCCTTCCTTACTCGGCACCAATGGCGATGTCGAGCGTGTCGAGCGGACGGTATGGGGTCAGCGGTAAGAATGGTTTCGTCTTGCCCCCTGTGTGGGTGGGGGGTCGCTGTTGGTGCTAGCCTGTCAAAGACCGATGTCTCTTGGGTAGCAGGAGCGGGAGCTGAAGCCGTCAACCTTGTGAAGACCGATTTTGTGGCCGGAGAAGCCGCCTTGACGATTTCGGGGGCAGGAGCGGCCACTTTCTTAGAAGCAGCCTTCTTTGAGATTGTAGGCCCCATGATGAGTTTGCAGGATTCCTGGCCTAATCTAGAGAAGACCGAGGCGTTGACGTTGGGCGACTCGTTGAGAGGAGCCGCGGCAGGGGTAAGACGATCAAAGACCGATTTCTTGAGAGCTTCCTTTGTCAGCACCGGCGCCGCGAAGCTTGTTGGTGGGAGTATAGTCCCAAAGAACAATCCGGTAGTGGCCTGAGTCACCTGGTCCACCGGCATTGTGAATAACGAAGCAGCTTGGGGTCCGTAGGCTATACCTCCTGGCGAGGCAAAGCGTTGGTCGCAATTGCAGTTTGAGCAGTTGGAGAATTTCGCAGAAGTAGAAGCCATCGATCCTTTGCTTTCTGCAATAAGCAAGATGCCAATTCTTAGTATCTTGAAACCTAAGGGCAACTATTAGCGAACCGCGATTGGTTCGCGAATCACGACACACGAAGTGTGGAGTGGAAAGAGGAAAAGGTCCCACCGGGCGTGCCAGAATCTGTTCCCCTCCGAAAGACACGCAAGACATGGACGTCTTGCCTGAGATTCGGGGCAGATGCTAATTGGTGCTATCCGTCTACCTCTCCGAAGATGCCACGTTGATTTATGACACCGTGTATCGGAGGTTTAAACGGATGCGGCCGATGTAGCAGACTTCGTCAGATTCCCCCTCGTTTGAGGGGTTTTTGATTGTGGGGATGCTCTTCCCTGCAGGCGCAAGCCCCTGCAGTTAATTACGCTACCGCATCACGGTAACAACTTTCTCCTTCTCCAGCTGGTCACTTCGTGTCGTGGGTGTTTGTTTCGTGTTTTATTGCCCGTGGATTGTTTACGGAGACTGAGTTATGTCGTCGCCCGTAGGGCGTGGACTAGTCCAAATCCGTGTTTATTTTAGATTTGGGTTTGGGGGTTTGGTTTGAGGATACGTCAGCCATACTTGAGGCTAAGATCAACTCAAACGTTTGTTAAGGATACGTTAGTCTAACGTTGAGACTAAGATCAACTTAACGGGATCGTTTAGATCCGAAAAAAGAGCATTTGGGCTCTATTGTTCCAGTTTAGGGACATAGTGGTCCATCGTATATGTGACCGTCGGGACCCGTCACCTCTCTGACGACGTTGAAGGATTACAACAACGGATGTCAGAGGAGTTCAGAGATGTACCCTCGAGCCAGAGTTAATTGGGGGGGTTCATAGTCCAGTCTGTTTGAAGGTTTAAGGATACGTTAGCCATCTTTGAGGCTAAGATCAACTTAAACGGGACCGTTTAGATCCGACAAAAGAGCATACGGGGCTCTATTGTTCTAGTTTAAGGACATTGCGGTCCATGGGTAGTTTAAGGACATTGCGGTCCATTGTTAGTTTTAAGACATCTCGGTCAAGGTTAAGGACGTCATAGTCCATGGGTTTAAGGACTCCACAGTCCGGTATGTGCTCTGGATGCTTCACACGGGTTCACTGACGTGCTAGGCGAGGACCAGGCTCCGCTCTGGATGCTTCACACGGGTTCACTGCCGTGCTCTGCGAGGACCAGGATCCGCTCTGGACGTTTTCCACGGGGTCAAAGAGTGACATTATCCGCGTTCCACGTAACCAGGAATTTTGCATTAAACATGGGTTTAAGGACCCTACAGTCCATATCATGGGTGGTCGTCGGGACCCGTCACCTCTTTGAAGACATTGAGGGATTACAATGCCGAGTATCAAAGGAGTGAAGAGATGTACCCTAGAACCGGAATGGCTTAAGTAGTCCTTGGCCCAATTTGGGATCAAGACCGATTAATTATGTTATGAGCCCATTAGCCCAGTTAATTACGAATTGAAGATTCATGGCCTAGCTTGAGCTAAATCCTATCATGTCTGGAATATTGGCTTCTTGTTGGTCCATTGAAGGAGAGGCTTTGCCTCTATCCATTTAGCCAATTGGGCCAAAGCCTAGTGTTAAACACTACAGAGCAATCAGTGTTGAACACTGGGAATGAGGTTGACAAGTTAGTGTTTAACACTAAAAGATAATTGGTGTTAAACACTAGCAACAAGGCTTTCAGATTAGTGTTGAACACTAAAACAGACCAATGTTAAACACTGGCAACGGGGATCTCAGATTAGTATTAAATACTAAGGTAATCAGTGTTGAACACTGCGAATAAGGTTCTCTGATTAGTGTTGAACACTAAGGCAAGAGGGGTCACGTGGCAACACGTGAGAGCGCCCTCTCTTCATTTATTCTGCTGAGATTATTGTATCTTTCAGGGCATCACATGCCATCACGTGACGGGCATTCGAATGCTTAGATGTTAAAGCTTCTGTCGAAGGTCACGTGGGTCACGTGGGGTGCTGCCTCAAAGGGGTTTTCTGTAGATATCTCGGGGGGTCACGTGGTGGCACGTGACCCTGCCTCTTTATACGTTGTTTTAGAGGATCTGTAAATCTTTTCCAGGAATTAAATTCCTCGTAGGGTTAAACCCTGACAGTAATTTCAGAAGAATTAAATTCCTACTTCCTTTTGAAGATTTTTATTCTGAATAGAGTTAGACTCTGAATTTTCTGCAGGAATTAAATTCCCCATACATGTGAAGAACTAAATAGGGTTAGACCCTAATAAATCTTTTAAGGAATTAAATTCCCATTCTCTGTTAAATTATGATCAAGGGACTTAAATCCATGTTGTTCCAACAGAACTAGGTTCTTAATTAGAGTTAAACCCTGTTTCTTTTTTGTTTTGAAGGAATTAAATTCCCATAACACAGGGTCAAGCCCTACTTTTATCTTAAAGGAATTGAATTCCTATAGTTCTGTGAGAATTAAATTCTCATATTTCCATTCCCTCTCTATGTTTCGGATCTGCATGGCAGGATCTCAACCCGTTGAGAATTAAATTCTCAACCTAAAGGGGAGATGTGCACTTTGCAGATCCTCTATCAAGGAGAGAAGGAATATGTTCTTCTGTTTTACATCAGAGTTGAACTTTATTGAGAATTAAATTCTCTTTTCTTTCAAGGAGCCTTCCCTTTCTTACCTAGGGTTTTCTTTTGCAGAAGATTCAAATTCCTCAAAGTACCAAGGCTCTCTCCCTTTTCTTCCCTCTACGTGTATATATTTTTTGTATCTCTTGGCTCCTATTTATAGGAGAAGCAGCCGAATCAATTAGTTTTTGACCTTTGGATTATTAGGTGAATTTTATTCACCATTGGATTTTAAATCCAGGGATTCTCCTTTGTTATTTCGGTTAGATTTAAAGGGGAAATCTTTCCAAACCCGAGATTTTCCCATAGATAGATGATATTTAATCACCTCCGAATCTTTAATTCGATCGGTTCCAGATAATCACTTTCCTTTGGAAAGATTTGAATCTCCTTCAGCATTTAATTCTGTTAACAAAACGGGCTTTGAAAGCCGGTCACGTGTGACCACGTGACCCCCTTGGAACGAGCCTTCCTCTTTCTTTTCGTTCTCTGTCTTCTGGTTGCTGCTCAGTCATCACGTGTCAACACATGACCATTGGTCACGTGTGAGCACGTGACCCCTGTCTGGAGCTTCTTTCCTTGATTCGACTGGAGAACGAGTCTGCTGTCTTGAGCGTCACGTGCCAACACGTGACCCTGGTCACATGGGAGCACGTGACCTCTTCTGAAGCCTTTTCCTTGACTTGATCAGGGAACCAATGTGCCTTTTCCGCTGCTTTATATGTCACGTGTCAACACGTGACTGCTGGTCACGTGTAAGCACGTGGCCCCCTTCTGAAGCTTTTCCCATAAGCTTTTCTGATTTTAAATCAGGAAACATTAAGTACATTCATTTCTTGTATTTGCAGTCGGATTACGACTTTCAGCCCGTACCCGATACCGATCATCCTGAAAGAGCACTCGATCTTCACGCTCTTTACTGGGGCCTCATGAACAACATACAGACTAAGGTCCGACATCATAGGAATGAGCTGAAAAATAATTGCTACGAGCTATGCCGAACAATTCCCGAGGTGGAAAGAGCGGCTTCCCTGCAGTTTTCGGCCTTTAGCAGGGTCGATGTAGATACATGGCCTCTCTTGTGCCAGTTTTTTGCGTTTGAGCGCAAGCAGATTTGTAATTTAAATATAGCATATAATTTATTTTGTTGCTTAATTAGGAAAATAAATCTGATTAAGTTGTGCAGAAATATGTCGCTCAATACAAGGAGAATTGGAAGTCCGCGAAAAGAGCTTGACCTACCTACAAGGGTGGCTCGAGGAATAATACTCGTGCCATGGAGGCAGCGGTAGATTATAGTATATCTATTTTGATATAATATAATATGAAAAGTTATGTTATTATATATGTAAATTTTTGGTGAATTGCAGAGAGCTCAGACCCTGACTCAGGATGGTATACCGAGTGTGTTGAAAAATTATTTATCCTTCGACGCCACATCGACAGATCCGGCCACCGGCAAGCTTCAATATTACGACACTGCTACGTAGGAGTATTGCATAAGTGTTAATATTTGTTCTAATTCGAATGAAATTTTGTTCTGAATAGTTTAAATTTAAATAGTTTACTTACGTTTCAATACTTTACATGGTGTAGGAGTGGGTGGTGCAGCAAGCGCGGTCATCAGGGATTGATTTCACCGCAGCGACCGATCCGGCCATGCTGATCCCTGTTTTAGACGCCGTACACGGAGGGAACCACGGTGGTTGGGAGAGAGGCCGGAAACTTGGTCCCAGCAGAGCCAATTTGAAGTTTTCCTCCTCTCTAGCAGTTACTTCTCCTACCGCCACGAGCGACGTCTGGAGCAGCGGTTCGACGTGCTGAACTCCAAATTCGATGCGCTGCATGGTACGTATGTTACAGACACACATACACACACAAGCGTAAGCGTGCGCACGCACACGCATAGACATACACACACAGACAGAGACACACACATAAACAACAACAACATAGCGATAATTACAACAACAACAAGCATAAAGACAAACCTGAGCGACGAGCCTATAGATCAATAGCACATCATTTCAACTCGCAAGACTTGATTTTTAGACTTCAAATTTCACAACTATACATATATATTAAATCTAGTATACCGTTCCTTACTCGTTTATTACACAAACTTTAAAACTTTACAGATTCAACATGCCACTTATTCGGCTGTGGCTCCACATGCCCCTCCTTCAGCTGCGGCTCCACATGCCCTCCTTCAGCTGCGGCTGCACAGGCCACTCCTACGGATCCGTCTTCGCTGGCCACCCATCCAAGTTCTTCTGTGCATGCCCCTCCTTCAGCTCCATAGCCCGCTCCCACTCCTGCACAGGCCACTCCTTTATTACTCGAGATTTTGTTGGCACAGGACTGCAACGAGAAGCAAATGCGTCAGATTTTCCAAATACTTAGAGGTGGGGCAGTTGGACGGAACTAGCATAGATTTATTTATATTTTTTGGATTTCTAGAGAATGTGTACTTAATTTGATACATATTATATATTTCGGACATCGGTTGTTGTATATGATGTCTATTATCATGACTTTAGATTGATTTCGTATTGTTTTTGTTTATTTCGTTATATATTATGCGTGGAATTTTGTTTATAAATATTTCTGTATTTGGTTATAGGATAAACTGTGCGTTATATATATATATATATATATATATATATATATATATATATATATATATATATATAGTACCGGGCGGGGAAAAACGGGGAAACTAATTTTTTTTTAAAAATATGAAACTTTGCCCCTGCCGTTGTCACCGTAGAGACAATATATTCCCCTGAGGCTGCAGTCGTAGGGGCAAAATATCAGAAAAAACCTGATATTTTGCTCCTACGGAGTAATCCGTAGGGTCGAATATATGCCGCTACGGCGACAACCGTAGGAGCATAAATTACAATTTCTTTTTAAAAAAATATTATTAAAATGAAAGTATGGCCCTACGGTGTAATCAGTAGGGCCAAATTTATGCCTCCACGGTGACAACCGTAGAGGTATAAATTACAATTTTTAATTTTTTTTTAATTAAAATGAAGGCCTTTTTAAATTTTTTTGCATAAACTCATAAAAACACAACCTCCCTTATGTTGGAAACCATAAGGGCAGTTAGCCCGAAGGTTATGTCCGAAGGGACAAATTTTCATCCGTAGAGACAGAAACTTGCCTCTACGGCCTTTAGATATACGGATGGTTTTTTTGTCCCTACGGTCCTAACCGTAGGGGCAGCCCCTATTCGTAGTAGTGTATGAAACTATATTATTTAATTCTCCTCGTACATCATCAAAGTTTTGATGTTGTGTTATAAGACGGTCTTTTTCCATCAAATTCCTTGTAAACCTATTTAAATATTGATCCAACAAAAAAACATACTTACGAAGTTTAAAGAAAATAGTGTTGTACAAAAGTTTCCTATATAGCAACCTACATCAATATAGTAACTGAATATTGAACAATAATGAAGGCTTGTTTGTATATAGTTTTACTTATTGTTTAAATTTTTCAGTAATCCAAACTACACAAGATGCCATATATGCATCCCCTCGAGCAATGAGAAATTACCATCACCTCATGTAAAATCCCAAGGGCATAGTATATAGAGCAGTTGACAAATCAACACCAACATATACGCTCTCCTGTTGACTATTGACTAAACGTCCTGATAGAAAGTTGACCTGGGCCCACACTTAGGAAGACTCAATAGTGAAAAGGGCTCATCTCTCAAGGCTTGTATTGCATAGGGAATAGGCAAGAAGCTATTTTTGTGCAGGGGTTACAAGGACTAGGGTTTTGATGAAAACAATACCTCATAGAGACATGTCATTTCATGGGGCTCAGAGACTTGATGTCTTCTGAAGCGCGCTCTCTCTCTCTCTCAACACAGTCATAAGAGCACCAATTACAACCCACTTGTCCCTTTGTTAAGGAAGAAGAGAGAGAGAGAAGCTTTTGGACTCTTGTACATCATACTATCATTGAGTAATGACTCCTTAATAATTTGATGTGAGAGGGGGGGGGGGGGGGAGGGGGGGAGAACAAGGATATTGTTAGACTCTTCTTATAAAATGTAGAATTACTGCACCCATTAGCTTCATAGCTTAGGTCCAAATGCATAGACATTAACATGGTGTGTTAGCATGGAATAGATCCACGTTACATATGAATTCAAGACACGACATGAGTCAGTTTAGATGTAATTTTTCAAAAGTCTAGGATAGGATTATTTGGGAAAGACTAATAATTGTTTCATTTGAATATATACAAAAACATTTTAGCAAATGTAAGGCTAAGAATTTAGATAATTTGGTGGTGTAGATGCACAAGTTTGTTGGTGTCTTATAGCCATAGGTACATTTTAGATTCGTACAATACAATATGCATTTTAGGATGTACAAGAAGTGTTTCCTAAGTTCTAAATGAATCTCAAAGAATCTAACATGGATGCTAAGCTAATTAAAAATTCGATATGGATAAGTTTACTCAACAAAAAATCCGTGCTACACAAGGTATTAGAGCAATACAGATTCAGGATATCCATCATACGTTTATTTAAAAAGTGGATAACAATATGTAAAACACCATTTAGCTCACGGAACTGGTACACAATCCGTAAGATTGTAGAAGATACGTTATATTTCTCGATGCCTACCATAACTTTGGAGGTTTGGGACTGCAGTAAAGTCGGACTACCCAGAAATCGGCTCTTATACAATAGTTAGCCATTCTTTAATTATTTGAAGAGAGGGAGGGGGGGGGGGGGGGGGGGGGAGTACTAGTGAGAGAAGGGTTTAATTTGGACTCATAGTGTATGTATCTTTGAAATCATTCTTTAATTATTTGAGGATAAAGGCTTCTCCTTTTCTTTTCTTTCATTTTTTCAGTGAGCTGGATAAAGAAAAAAGAGGGTATTAATTAAGGCTCTAAACAGAAACCTTTTATCATATACTCATCTGCCTTTAAAGTGTAAGATGTTGGGATCTATTGCTTTCAATTTGCTTCAAACCCAAGGCAAATAAGCTATTTGTCCACATAGTTTTAATTGGACACAAAATTTACATTTGATTTATGTTGTGCTTGGATGTGACATAATTAAGATGGCCATTGAATTTGTAGGGAACATATGTAATGAGAGAGTCAGTACAGTTGATAGGCTCACAGCCTCACAAATACGCATTAATTGTAGCATATATTATAATGTATGAATGTATTTTATCATCTTTTCTTCTGGATCTTGCCGGTGCTATCACTACATGAATGTTGCACCAAACAATATCATCAATGTGCTTCCCTTTTGTTTTGTTTTCTGAAGCATTATACTGGCTCATGAAGCGTATTACAATAAATATATGAGGTGGACCACTTGAAAGTCAATGTTCTTCAAGTTGTTCCCCCCAAAAAAAAATTTTAAGTTCCAACTTTTTCTCTAATTATGGAGTTCATATTTTTTGATATGGAACAAATCTAAGGGCCTGTTTTTTGAACTATTGCAGCAAATATTGTACATTATTGAGAGAGAGAGAGAAAACATGGCCTGCAGTGATACTACAGGCCCAAAACTACAGTGACCTCTTACTAAGAATTTGAATACATCAAATATTGTAATTTCTAGTACAGGAGAATAGACATGTCAACTCAGCGTATTTCTCACAATTACAAATGTTATCTGGCCTGTAAATATGACTATATTTAATTTAGATTTATCATGACTTTTATAAGACGATGAAACTGGCAGGGCATAAAATTTAAGATAAGAAGACCATAAATTTAAGTATTTAACAACCCCAAAAAAAAGGGAGGAAGAGGCAAGACACATTATTTATGAATGGATGTCGATCCAACCTTAAGCTTAAAAAATAATTTTCGTTAGAAAAAAAATAATAATAAATTACTTAACCACATAAGAAAATACTGTACACAATGAAAACAATTGATTTTTCATCCTCACCTTTTGCAAAAAACTTGTATGAATAACAATATTGCAAAAAAGACTTGCACTTAAAGCTTGCCAACAAGGAGCATATATAAAATTGGTAACCAACTTGTTTAGTGGGTGTTACAAGTTATAATATTATAGACATTTCTTGTGCACATGCTAGCACAATTTTAAGAAGCTAGAAAAAGAACCATTGGCAGCATTAATGCTTGATGTCAGTGAATTTAGCTAGGTTGTTTGTTGGTGGATATATATATTGATGTGCATTTTCTATTTTGAGGAAAGAAAAAAGTGTGGTTAGAAACCCTACTCCAAAAAATAAATTAAGAAATGTTGATATGCATATGAATGTTTAAATAAATACCATGTTAAATTGATGGAGTGTATGAAGTGTGTTGGTTTTTTATTCATTTGGTAGGTCATAAATAATATTAAGTCATTTTAAAAATCCAAATCAGGAATTTTAAATAGCGTTGGTCCCAAACCATTTGAAATTGGTATTCGCTTTTTAGTGTGGGTTGAAATTAGCGTTTCACAATATTAGAACTAGAATTATGAAGTTTGTCATTCAAGTTGTAGTACAGAAATAATAAAATCCATCAAACTCAAAATCACAATACACCCTCGGAATATCTACAATTACATCCATCATCTGCCAACTGCCACCGCTCACCAGCAAGCCGCCGCGCGCAACCGCCACCATCGCCAACCCTGACTTTGTCGCTGTCTGCGGTCTCCGCCACCCGCCAAACCGGCCACCGCCATCAGAGACACACCCAGAGCAAACTGAAGGGGGCATGTGCCACATCTCAAATTTCGAAAAAGAAATGCTTAGTATTGGTTTCAAGTGAAAAGTAGATATATATTATATATATTTACTTCTTAAAAAATAATCACTAAGAACATACACATGACTCAAATGGTAGTGTATTTGATTTTAAAATAGTTGGTCATGGGTTCAAATACCTCTACGCTTCATTATTAATTTCGATTTTATATAATATACGTATTTTAACAAGTCCCACAAAGATTTAAAAAGAAGTATTTTAACAAGTCCCACAAAGATTTAAAAAGAAGAACTAGAAACTTTTAAATGAAAGCTTATTGTCCAAGTTATGAAGCTCACATATATAAAATATTGTAAAAATTATTATGCTTATATTAATTTAAATTTTTGTTGTCAAATATTAAATTGTGATGGCGGAAGTAAATATATAGTGTAGTTGAGCTCTTAAAAAGTCTTTATTATGTGTGGTTGCCCATGTGTCTTCTCTGACCAAAATTCTTGGGCCCGTTCCTGACCACCATCGCCGCCACCGATTGTCGTTCGTCCTCCGTCGTCGCCGCCGCCATCAGATTGGTCGTCGTCACCTCGTCGGCAATCGCCAATCGGCAACAATCGACACACCCTCTTACTGGTTGTCGCCGCCTTGTAGACACCTTAATTTTGACCCGCAGACACCATCGTCTCCATTGACCATTGACCATCGGCATTCGCTAACCGGCTGCCAACATCACCGACAGCGTCATTTCCTGAGTGGCCGCCACCATAGCTGCTACGCGCCGCCACCACCATCAACGACCGATATAGCGCAGTGCCGATCGTCAGCGCTGCCCATCGATCGATGAATGTAGTCGACCAGGAGGCCGCCGAGTTCCGTAGATCAGCCACTGCTGCCAATGGCCGGTCACCGATACCCACCGGCCAGGCGTCGACACACTGGCAGCAGCCGCTGGCCGGTCACCGATACCCACCGGCCAGGCGTCGACACACTGGCAGCCGCCGCTGAGTGGTAACCGTGCCAACATCCGTCCAACATTAAAGTTATCATCTCAATTTACATATGAATTTAGAAATCAAATGACTAGAATTTTGAATAGCCTTGGATTTTGTTTACGGTCATTTCATTTGTAAATTCTTGACTGTGAAATAACTTTGAGATTAATTCCCTCTAGGATCAGAGTGCTAAAATATATTGAAAAGTTAAATAAAAGATTTAACATTAAAGTAGCAATTGGCCATGCATGATGGATCCTTTTGTATGATTGAAATGCTTTGTCCTTCCTTTGGCCTTTTCTCTTTGTTGGGAAACTACAAAGCAAAACAAATGCCCTTCTAGGCTTTTAATGTCACTTGAAAGTTGTAAGAACCCTCTCCTCTACCCTATCTTTCTTTCTTGTAAGTTTTCTAGTTAGAGAAGGGGTAATCCAAAAAACTCATATTTATGCATAGTTACCCTCTCTCTCTCTCTCTCTCTCTCTCTAGCTTTCCTATGATAGATAAGCTCAAGCTGGCTTTGCAGGGAAAGATAGGCTTTAATACCACTTTCTTTTTCTCCTTTGCTTTCAATGGTCTCCTTGTTTTTCTCTCTTTTGCTTTGTTGCATGTTGTGATCTTCAAAGTGAGATTAGAGCTGCATTCCCAAGGTGAACTCAAGGTTGGGCCTATCTACCAATGAAACACAGCAAGATGAATTCAGATCTGATATGATCTCCATTCTTTTGGATTGTGTTTTCTGCACAAGGGGGCAAATTAAAAGGGAGAAAAAAAAGAAGGTGATTAGACATCTCATTCCATCAATCATAATTGACATTATGCATCATAATCATAGTGAAGATATCAACCTATCATGATCGTTTTTGCTAATAGGACAACACACAATCATATCATGCCATAAATACTTCTACGTGGCTCAGAATATATTGAATTAATTAAGACATCCATTCCAATCGATTCACGAATTAATTCCTCTCTATCCAAATGAATCATTATTCTTATGGTCTATCTCTGTCCCAACCTGGCACCAAAATTAATAGAAAAGAAATTTTAGCCAAATTGAATAGCTAGTGTTAAAACTCTAAAATATGTACATATCAAGGGTGGGATCATTTAGAGCTACAAATCCTTAGTCTTAAGTTAGCTTCTTCTTCTATGGAAACCAAGATTAAAATTTGAATAAAATGAATTGGAAAAATAAATAAAATGAATTGGGTACCTCAAAGCAGGGCTTGCTCCCTGTGGTGGAATCCCTTGGTGTGCCATCAACCCAGTTTCCCCTACTGAAAAATCACCATATGAGTATAACTTTTATATGTACAAATTTTACTACTAGCTTGTTAACAATTATGCCTTGGTTCAAAAATATACATGATTGAAATAATGTGAAAATAAAGTAAGCTAGCTCATTTCCCAAAGGAAATTTCATTCATACAACAATTCAGCCTTTGTAAAAAGACTAATATATATATATATATAGAGAGAGAGAGAGAGAGAGAGAGAGAGAGAGAGAGAGAGAGATCATTGTACCATCATTTTACTTCAAAAGAAAAAAGAGAAAATCATTGTCCCATCATGGGTTTTTAACATGCTACTGATTATGACAGATGGAACAACACTATGAGATGTGTGCTCCCTTTGGGAGCACAGCTTGCATGAAGGTTAGAGAGAGCAAGCTAGAGAGAGCATAGGATATCACAATGATTTATTTTCTTTTTTATAAAAAAAAAAATTTGTGCTACATCACAACTCTTCTTCCCCCCCCCCCCCCCCCCCCCCCTCTCCCCCCCTTCCCGGAGTTGATACATTGAACATGTGTTATCCTTGAGGTTATTTCAAAATAATTTCTCACAAGGAAGTTTGAAGTTGGGTTAATTAATCAATTGGAGGTATTTTGTATCACTTAATTTAACAATAAACAATCTTGAAGTTAATATTAAACACGTTCATGATCAAGTTTCCTATTGCTAATTAATTAGACTAAATATTTATATCTGCCTGTCTAAGAACACCCATAACGCATGTAAATTAAAATAAATTGTTTTTTAAATGAGGTTTTCATTGGTAGATAGTATCATAGTAAAGTGAGATGCATATTTTAGATATGAAATTGTAATTATAAAGTTCTATATGTGGATAAGTGTAGATTTTGCAAGATTGCTTATTAAACCTATCCATTAATCATACAAAGGCCAATAAAAGTAAAGTGCATTTGATCATAAATAAATAAAGTTAAGGGCAAATTCTATGAAACAACATCAACTTTTCAAGACGCTTTTCGAGATATCACCAAGGAACTTTAAAACTACCACAAATCCTCCTAAACAACATCAACTTTTCATCGGTTTTATCACAAAATCTTCCTGTCGATAGTGTTCTATCGAAACTTTATCCTAACGTAAACAAGGTTTAAAGTTTTTAATCACCTTGAAGAGTTGCTCCACAGACCATACTGATTGTTAACTCCCTGCAAATTAATCCCTGACCTTCCTCCATCTTGATTTGATGAGATATTGTCATCAGAAATCTCACCAGCGGAACCATTATCAAACCCATCAGATTGCCCTGCATATATGAAAAGTAATTGAAAAATACTTGCACATAAAAAATGATCGATATCAAGAAAATTAAATCTCATGAAGAAATTTGTATACCTGAAGAAGCTGCAGCCGCATTTGTGCTCTTCACTGTTCGATACATCTATAATCATATCATACATGCACACTTATAAAATTAACTAATATCCATATGATATATGTGTATAGTATAGTTAGTCACAATGGGCAGCATGAAGAAATGAGCATATATATTCATGAATTCCACATTGTTGTTATTAACATGTGATTGTATTGATAAGCTTTAAGATCTTACATATTAGATTTTATATTTACTTTAAAATAAAATGTGGGTACTAAATTACTCCTTGCAGAGATCACTAACATGTACATGTAGTAGTGAACGTATATATAGGGCAAAATAGGGAAAAGAAATAAATATGAAATTAGATATTTTCCCCTTTGTCTCAGTATGACCTCAAAAATAATTCTTAGCCATTTCAGCTGTTTTTCTTAGATGCTAGCAAAATTACCAAGTTCAATTGAGGCTTAAAGAATTTTTTTTGAGGAAATTTTATTTTTTGAAGCAAGTCTAAAAATATTTTTAAAACATGAGGATTTAATTACTTTTCTTCAATAATTAATAAATATTCCAACTAATTAGATCAAGAATCATTCTCATACCTGCAAGTGAGATTTCACATGAGCCAAGGTGAGATCCTTCACATCCATAAGCTCAAGCACTGACTTGGGTGTTGCTCCTAATTAATCAAACCCCAAAATGCCAAACTTCAATATAAATTAAATAACTCAACAAAGAAAAAGTACTACTTCTATATTAAGAGGGAGAAAAAAATAAATAGATCCCTACTTTCATGGCCTCCTAAAAGCTCCACTGCATGAACAAATCTTGCATGAAGCATCGTCGTCCACCGCATCCTCGGTGCCCTCATGCTTCTTTTCACGGGCATCGCCCGTGATAAGAATCTCGATCTCGATAGCCCTTGAAAAGCATTAGTGTTTGATATATTTGATGATGAGTCATAGAAATGGTACTTTTGTTGGTGTTGTTGTTGATGATGATGCAAGTTAGGGTTGTGGGTATATAAAGGGATTCCTCTAATGGGTCTCAAGAAAGAAAAATCTTGGTGGGGGTTGAAGTGGAAATGAGAGTTTTGGGGATACTGGATATTGAAAGGGTTTGTGATGGAGTTTGAGCTTGACAGCGAGAGATCGATGCCGGGAGCGATATTAGGGTTTGTGGGTTTTGTGGTGGTGGAGTCTAGGGTTCTTCTCCAAAACCCTAGATCCATGTTGTTCTCTTCTTCATGTGTAGGTTTTCTATAGCTTGAAGTGGGTTTTGTGTTTGGGGGGCTAATTTGCAAGGTTAGGTCTGGTTGCATTGGAAAAAGCTCCATCTTTTTAGCAAGTAAGAGCTCTATATACTCTTCTTCTTCCTCTTGATCTTCTTCTTCTTCTTCAACTTCAAGTGTAACTACTAGTGTTAATGTGATTTGATGTGGGAGATGAATAATATGATCTCAAGTTGAGATGGGTTGTTTTGTATATGGGTTGTGGGGGCAAAAGGTTGCGTAATAAATTACTAGTGTGCTGTTAAGAGAGAATGACAGTTGTATATGAGAGAGACAGAAAGATGAATATTTGAGGAGGCTAAAATGGGACACTTTTCTAAATTTTAAAAGTTTGCACTTTAGATCTAAACTTCATAATTGAGGTTAGAAATTGTTATTTCCTGACATTCTCTATTCAAATTTCTATCAACTTTTTTTTAAATATTCCATATTGTTAGAAATTGTTGAGTTTCTTTCAAGTCAGAAGTCTGTCTAGAACAACAACAAATGTCGGAACATGCACATGAGAAGCATGTTAGAACAACAGAGTAACGGCAAACGTCTTTGCAGAAGACCGTCCCAACCCGAGACTGAAGGCCAGACGTCTGACCAAGTGTTTTTCAGACGTCTGGTGAAGAAATGAAGCCCAATCCAAGACTAGAGACCGGACGTCTAGCGACAAGCCAGACGTCTGCACAAGGGAAATCAAGATATGCATATCAAAGGCAGACGTCTGCCCAAACATGGGTCAAACGTTTGTCGACGGCGAAACTGCAGCGAATCTTTATTCGGTAAATTGAGATTTATCTCAATTTTGGATAGCTTTAGAGCTTGCCTATATAAGGAGACTTCTCATACATGTATTAGATACTACCTAAATTAATCTAGAGAGAAACCATTGTCTTGAGCGGGTGACAGTTATGCTTTGTGAGATTTTGAGAGATTTGAGAGAAATCTCTTACGCTTGCTCGTGCTTGTAATTGATTCAAGAATTCTAGTAGACGTTTGCGGATTCCATTCAGCCGGTCACTAGTCATACGGTAGATGAATGTAACGACCGTGTTTTCTAATACCCAATAAAATGTCTTTTATTTAGTACCAAGTATTTGTTTGCGTATTTAGTTGATCAAGAAATATTTTATTTTAATGATTTTATTTTTAAAAGTAATGTTAGTAATTTTTAAAGTATTGAAATATAATTAAAGGAATTTTCAAAAATCTATTTATATTTTTCTGGGCTTAAAATGTTTTAATGAAATTTTATAATGCCTTAAAATAATTTACATATTTTTATTATCAATTAAAATAATTATTTCATAACTAAAATGATTTTCAAGGAAAAACTAGATTTTAAATAATTATAATAAATAAAAAATATCATAGATATGGGAATATTATTTAGTTTTAGCCCAAAATAATTTTTAAACTGAAGATAATGATAAAATATATTTTTCTTGTTTTTCTCATATTTTTCCGTAATTTAAAAAATATTTTAACAATTTTTTCAAAACAAACTCGATTTAATAAAACAGTTTAGATTTTAAACTAAATAAATAAATAAAATAAAATATATATAAGTAGGGAAACCTGGATCGTTTGATTCAAAATCCAACGGCCCAGAATCGTGGCGCGGCGGTGCAATCATCAGGCGATGATTGTAATCATTGTGACCACGGATTCTGAGATTTTTTTTATCAGATTTGAACCGGAGTTTGGGATTTTATTGTTGGGAGAAAAATCTATAAATAGAGATCTTCAAACTCTATTTTCTCACACCACAGAACTCTGAAAATTCTGGAAAAAAATGCCAAGACCTTCGTATCGACAACGCCGACGCTGTGGTTCCACCCGATCGTCGAGAAAAAATCAGAACGCGGAGGTATTCTTGTTTTAGTGTAACGAGATGTTTTCAGCTTCTTCATCTCAAAACAAAGATAGGATCTGTCTCTTACCATCTTGTATCTGTCACTTTCTTCCTTAGCTCCTAAATCTAAATTTTTTTAATCTCTCCACACTCAATAAAATGATATTAAAAATAAATATTGCTTGTTTAGATTACGGTGCCATCATATTTAAATAAAAACCAAAACTTTGATATGGATATCACGGGGTAATGACCTATCCCTCATGTATACACATATCCAAGATCATAAAAACTACACTTGCTTATTAGATGCTAAGTTGATACGACAATCTTACTCTATGATACCAATTAAATATTGAAGTAGGTTATTTTCACAAAATACCATCATTTTATTAATATATTATATTTAATTAAAGTACCCATATGATATAGGGCATTGTGAATAAAATACTTTTGACATATTAAAATGATATTTATTTTTAATCTTTTCCACTAATTATTTTAGTTTTATTAAAATCCTTTTACCTTTTGAAAATGGGTAATATTAATCTAAATAATTATATTATGGTTTCCAACTTAACCCCTTCCACTTAGAAAGAATATTTTTATATTAATATTTTTTCGGCCTTTTAACTAAGATTTAATAAAATACACTAATGGGGTAATATTTTATATGAACATCCCGTGGTTACTAGACAATCGTCCATAAAAAGGATACAAATGCTGCCGTCTATGTGCAGCGGTTGTCAACGCAGAGTTGTTTTTGTAGAATATCATCTTTAATAAAATACCCTAATTTTATAGGATAATGTTTTACATAAATATCTCGTGGTTGATAGGTAATTGATTAGTCTAAAATATTGCACATTTGTATGAATATTTTCCCTACTATTATAAATAAATAAAAGGTGTTAATTGTAAATAAAGAACATATGCGGATTTATTTGTAAAAGTTTATTATCATATGTTTCTTCATTTATAATTAACACAATTAGGGAAAATATATGCATATAATATTTAAATGAAATATTAGTAATTAAAATATACATATCATATCAAATATTCATAATCATTATTCTTAAAATTTTATATCATATAAATGGTTGGAATAATATCTAAAAAATACCAAATACTACTAACACTTTGATTTGAGATATTATGCAGGTATTAGCTCAGTTCTGAAATCTATGTAGGAGATCCAAGTCAAATCGGGATATCGAAACTGAATTTACCAAATTTTAGAAGCAAATTGAGGAATGTAGCAACGACAGAGACTAAAGACAATATTTTCAGAACCTATATATTAAGAGGATCTCCAAATATCGACACGAAAAGCCAGAAAAAATCTCAAGACCCAATCCTACTAGGAGGCGGCAGATCTGCGGTCATACGTGGCATTAGGCGGCGGAACCGCGGTCCTTTGGTGGCCGTTGGATCTGAGATTTTGGGGCATGATCGTATCTACATCTACTCACATATGACATCTAGGGCTTCGAGTTTTAGACATTATATAAAGGATCGAGACCTGTGCATTCAAAAATCATCCAATAATCCAACAATTGAAGATCCCAAACTCAAATTTCAAGAGAGAGATTTACGAACAAAACTAGGATTCTTGTAATCTACTTTTGAAGAAGAAAAATTTGTAATGCAATAGTTGATTAATAAAGATAGTTTATGTTTTAATTCTTTTTGTATTTACTTTTCCGCATTTACTTTTCGTATTTACTTTTTCCGCATTACTTTTCCTCATTACTTTTTCTGCATTACTTTCTGCACTTCTAATATGATTTCATTCATTTTCCACCCCTCTTCTAAATCGCTACTAATCATTAGCGAGTAATTTCTTGCTTGCTAGAATTTGTAGGATATGCTAGAATAATGGATGAAATATCTTTAAATTCCTTTTGACATTTTAATGTTCATAAATTTTAGCAAAATAAATATTAATTCTCTTATCGGGCATGCTATCAATTTATTGATAGTCATGACCACGATTCGAGATTAGTTAAACGCTAGTTTTGTTAAAGGGTTGAAATTAATAGAGATCAATAGAAGGACAAGGGGCAGTAGTGGGAAACCCTAGTTCCCTCCAAGAACCCCTAATCCCTACTCATCGCTATCTCTTTAAATTTTAAACTATTAAAAGATCAAAAGAAATATTTCTAAATATTCATCCATTAACTACTAAGTCCTATAAACTCTATAAGCCCTTCTATTTTAAATTTTATATCCATATTAAAATAAAACGACAACAACCCATTCTCTCTTTTATCAACTCGTCTAAAATAAGAAAAGAAGTTCACGTTTCCCTGTGGACGACCCGTACTCATCACGGTTAGCTATTTGCAACACCGTTTTGATTGCGGTTATTTACAAAAACATATAGAACACTTTTCGCACGAACAATCAGCAATCATCCCTGAAAATGACACAAATCCTTTCACCCATATACAGCGGTTGCCAATATGGACGTATTTCTAAAATGTTACCTCCAAATAAATACCATAACTTTATAAAATTATTATTTACAATAAAATACTTTAATCCATCCTAAAAGAATATAATTTCATTTAAATACCTTGATCTTTACTAAAAAACTATTTTCAGCAAAAACTATAACCTTTATAAATGATATTTTTCAAAAAGAATACCTAAAACTTTATTAAAAGATAATTTCAAATAAATACCATAATCTTCCATTAAAAAGATATTTTCATTAAAATACCATGGGTTTCCCAAAATTATAATTACTCTAAAATATCATGGTTTTCTTATAAACAATAACTACTATTAAATACCATGATTTTTATTAACTAAGGATTCTATAAAATATTATGATATACATTACAGACTTTAAAGGTAACAACATAAAATGAATGGTTGTGGAAGACCATATTAAATGAGATCAACTATCCAAATACGAACTTACGACATACCTGGCACATGATACGGTTAAGGTAAGAATGCGCGAACTTAGGTTTGGAATACTTTATAAATGAAGATCTCTGCAGGCAGGGTGAACAGTCCAATATGTGAACGACTACTAACCCGATATTCAGGCGAATACTAACCCGGTTTTCGGACGAATGCTAACCCGGTCTTCGGGTGAATACTAACCCTATTTTGAGGGCGAATAATCGAATATGCAGATGACATACAATATGGAAATTCCATGCCTAGATAATATACGCACTAACTCTATCACGCCCCGCTTCCCGGTATATGGGGAAGGAGACATGGCGGGCACGCAACGTATTTACTTAGGAGTAAACACATTAAGCGTAAATAATAAATATATATATAAAATGCATAAGAAATGACAGGAGATATAATGTAAACATCAACTTTTATTAACATTCATCTTTACAATACAACTGGTTTGATAAGGAAATGTACAATGATAAAAACAATGCTTAAAAATGGCATACAAACTGAAAATTAAGTACAAGTAAACTAGTAGTCTGGCTGTTTCTCAATCTGCTCTAAGTATTCCTGGCTGGGCTCGGTCTTCTGAAGGTCCGGTCCTCCTGACGAACATTCCAAGGAAAGAAATAGACAGGAATGTCGTCAGCGAACTAGCACTCGGTATGTCCCAAAAGAGAGAAAAGAATAAAACAAGTAATGTGGAAGGAACTGTTAAGTTATACAGGTATCCGTTTATTATTCTAACGTAGTTGTTTGTAGCTTGGTACAGAACATATCAGTGTATACGAGAGGAGTCCAACTATACCATGGACTATGGTAACATGTAAGCACAAGGCCCCATCAAAATCTACAGGACAACGGCATGAGAGTTCATGTAGGTGTCTTTTAGTGTTCATCATCGTACCACCTTTAATACATTCCATACCAATCTACCCCGTTAACCCCGTGTAATATTTTATATAGATTATAATTATCAGACTTGCCGAGACCATGGATACAAGTTATTCATATAATCAGGTTCAGGATATAACAAGTAGTCATGTAATCAAGTCAAGTTATAACCATGGTTCGGTCAAGTTAAGTCATGTTTGCATGTTTATCTTATTCTGGTATTCAAATTCAGGTTCAAGTATACATATTAGAGTTTGGATTCATATTTGGATTGGATTCCGGTTTGGATTGAATTCAATCTTGATTTAGGCTCATACTTGAGTCAGACACTTAGAACTGATTTGGATCCTGAATTATGTTCGGACGTTATCGGTAACTGCTGCACATGGACGACAGGATTTATGTATTTTCCAAGACAATTACCATTGATAACACCGTTAAGTTTTTCTATCTTAAATAGGCAAGCACTCACTTTCTCCGGTTCTCTGAGGCTCAAGAGAATTGATCTCGCTTAAACCTATATTCACTAAAGTTCTTAACGGTGTTTTATATAGCTCGAGGGGGTTTTATGAAAAATATTTTTAATATAGTTCAAAAAAACATCGAGAAGTTATTTATATTCTTTAGAGTTTCCATGGATGTGTATTTTAAGAATTGAGGTATTTTAGTGATAATTACCTTAACTTGAATAGTTCATGGTATTTACTGTAACTTGTCTTGTATTGATATCTTGATGGTATTTTGATGAAACTTGTAATTCTTTTAGTTGAAAAACATATAAGTTATTATATTCTGAAAATATATGGATTTTTAATATTTATATAATTATATAAAATTAATTTTATTATTAAGTAGAAATTTCGTTTTTCTTAAAATCGTATTAAAAACCTTTCGAGGCCGAATGCTCCATGAGTAGGTCTGCGTCTTGCTCTACTATCCCAAAGATGTGAGATAATCCGCACCATCCAATAGAGGGTCCCCTAAAGAGGGTTGTGGAGGTTTATTTGCAAAGAGATTTTAAATACGATCTAAAATAAAACCGTTTTGTATAGTACATGGTATTTTAATGAAATATATTGTAATCGCCACAAAATTAGGTTCAAGGAGAATCGTGCTATGGAACCTTGTGTGTTTGTGAGGGGTAGGTCATTACCCCGTGATGTTTTCTAAAGGTATGCTCAAACCAAGTAATAAAGATGGTGTATATCAAGCTCATGGTATTTTCATGTAAAAGCTAGATTAAAGTTATTTAGCATGATATTTTTGAGTGAAAGTTGTTCTAAACATTAGTTTTATGATTACAAACATGGTGTAAAAATATGGATGAGCAATGATTAAGAAAAAGTGTGATTTCAAGGTTTTAGAATCAAAAGTCGGTGTTAACTCAACTTACCGACATGTTTTGACAAAAGAGATTTTTTTAGAGAAAGAGAATAAGAATGGGAAGAGACTTACAATCTAGTAATCCTAACGAAAGGTAGACGAGAGAGTGTTGATCTTTGTGGCGTCGCGGGGTCGCCGGAATAGCCTCGATTCATCGCCGAAAGTTGGTCGTTGGCTAACTCCACTTCTACTCCACTTGTACTTGAGAAAATTTGAGGGTTTTGGCTAGAATTTTCAGAATGAGGATGGGTTAGGACATGGGCTAGTATTTATAGTGTAAAATTAGGGTTTTGGGATTAAAAAAGTGAATTAAAATGTATTAAAATTTGATTTTAAGGTGAAATTGATGTTTCTGTTTGATTGCAAGAAAATCAAACATTGCGGCGATAATAGGGATAGGCCAAGAGTCGAGTGTGAAAAACCCGGGCACTTTTTCCCTACGGGGGCCCGTCGGCGCCGGCCATAGGAGTGATCTCGCCGGTTGAAATGTGCGGGGAAGCCGGTGGATTGATGCCATGTGTCCATGCTTGTATTAACCCTAATTTGCACATGTTTGATTTCTTCAAACTTTTTACACGTGTAAACTTTTGGGCTTCCAAAAACATTAAAATAAAAATCAGGAAAAATATAATGTGCCTGAGGGGATTCGAACACAGGGGCTACGTCACAGCAGTGCAAGACTTTACCAATGAGATACAAGTTATTTCTTGCTGTTCTTAAACAAAAAATAACTTATAAATTGTACCCAGGCTTGTAAACTCCTTTCTGTATATTAACTTGAAAAATTTTCGTAACGAAAATTCAAAGTCGTTACAAAGTCTAATTCGTCAAAATCTTTATACTGAACAATGGGGATGGGTAGTTTGATTAGGTAAGGAGATACATGCGGAACTTGGATTCCCCTACTACTCGATCATGATCCCGGAAAGTGAAACGGTACATTTCACTTTTCCAGTTGTTGTTCCGTGGCCACAACGGAATAATCGCGAGTATCCGGACTCTTGTTTAACAAACTAATGCGAACTTTTGCCTAATAGATTCCTCATACAATATACTCTTATTCACATATAGCTCATACAATATACTCTTATTCACATATACATCATTCAACATCCCTTATTTTCATACACCTCATATCCTCATACCTATATACATCATAGCTGTACACACATATCATACCTATATATATTTGCTCGTTTTTGTTCCTTTACTTCCTTATTAGGCAATTCTACTCGAGTGTAACTCGCTGACGGACCTTCCTTTTCTCTTTTCTATATCTTTGGAATGTCCATTAAGTGATGATGAGTATTATGATGAGGATCAAGGTGTGGAGCCTACTAATGAAGATTATACGGACTTGAAAACAGATGATTATCTAGTTATATTTTTGTTTGTTGCCCACGTGTTAGGGCTTTTGCTTCATTCTTCGATGTAATTAAACTATTTAGTTTATTTTACTCATTCTTTTGAGATGTAATAAAATTTGGTTAATGGAAATAAATGTCTTCCGCTTTTATTATTTTGTTTTGGTACATATCCTGAATATTATAGATATTTATACGCTTAACGTAACTGTATTGAATAGACTACTTTTAATACAGTTAGATTGCGGACCATGTCACGTTACCCCTTCACCTTCTTTTAGGAAGCGGGGCGTGACAATGAATTTCATTAACAAATACTCTCTTATTTGTGTTTGATTTCTTAATTATTCTCGCATCGTTTATCATTCTATCTTTTCACTGATTAATTGAGTGGTTGTGTTGATTGCGTGATTGTGTTGTCGGGAGCATTGTTCCATGTAACGGCTCCTCCCCTCCCCAACGACTGATATCAGAGCTTGGTTAAGAAATCTAGGGTTCTTTAATTCTATGATTTAGGTCAACAGTGAGTAACGACAACTATGTTCTTTTCCTCACTTTCTTAGATCGTTATTTTGAAGGTGTTGCTTCAGATCTAAGAGAGAAGTTATGTTTGTTACGACTGTAGAGTGAAAGATGGTGGAGGATAAGATAAGGATCGAAAAATTCAATAGTCATAATTATGGTTAGTGGCGCATGCAGATAGAAGACTATATCTAAAGGATCTATATCTTCCGTTGATAGGCGAGAAGCCCAAGAAGATGGCCGATGAGACGTAAAATCTTTTGGATACAAAATCCTGGGCGACAATCAGGTTGTTGTTGACTCCGCGGGTGGCCTTTAATATCTTGAAAGAGAAGACAATCATAGGGCTAATGACGGCGTTAGCCAAGTTGTATGAGAAGCCTTCTATATCAAACAAAATATTCCCGATGAAGAAGATTTTCAACATGAAGATGGCAGAAAGTGGTTTGGTGACAAAACACTTGAATGATTTCAACAACGTGACGAGCCAATTAGAATCTGTTTCAATTATATTTGAAGATGAGATCCGAGCCCTGCTATTTCTCTGTTCGTTACCGGAGAGTTAGGAAAATCTCATGATGGCGGTTATCAACTCTATCTCAATAACTCTCATATTTAATGATGTTGTGAGGTGATGACGTCAGGAGAAAAGCAGTGAGTGGGAGTTCGGGAACTTCTGCGCTTGCAGTGGAGAATCGCAGCAAGTTGATGGAAAGGGGAAAAGGGAAGAAGGGCAAATCTAAAAGTAGAGGAAAATCTCGAGGAAAAATTCAAGGTTTGTGTTGTAATTCTTCGAAGAAGGGTCACAGGAAAAATGAATGAGAAAGGATCAGATGAGAAGGAGGATGAAAAGGGAGCGAATGTGGTGTCTACACAAAAATAAGGGGAACAAAGGCTGTTGTAGAGTGTTTTTCGTCACCCTATTGAAATGAGAATACGCGCGCGCTTGTCAGGTGTACTGCAGATTTTCCCTGCCTAGGGTAGGTTGGGGTTTATTGATTGTGGGGATCCGAATCTCCGGCAGCCGCGGACTAAGCCGCCGTTAATTACCCCTCACTTTTGGAGCGAGAGAACCTCCGATTGACGGGTCAAACAGGCCATGTGAACTCAATATGCACTGTTATGTTTTGAAGGGGTTTTGGATGTATCGGGGGCCCCGCAGAGTTTTTACGGGGGTCCCGCTACCCGGATAGCGGGCTGGTGGACAAGGGGGTTAGCAGCCCCCTTGCGGGATGCGGGGCAGCGCCCCGTTAGAAATTTTTTCTAACGGGAACAGTGTGGTGGAGTATGTGTGTGTGTGTGTGCATATATATATATGTATATATATGTATATATGTATATGTATATATATAAAGGAAAGGGCATCCATAGGATGTGTGGGAGAAGGTACCAGCGCCTCACGTGCGCGACACGCGGATGCTATATATATATAAAGGAAAGGGCATCCATAGGATGTGTGGGAGAAGGTACCAGCGCCTCACGTGTGCGGCACGCGGATGCTCGGCGCCGGACGCTATGCGCCGAGCGCCCCACGTGCCAGGCACGCGGGCGCTATGCGCCAGAGCACCAGCGCCCCACGTGCCTGGCATGCGGTCGCTAGGCGTCAGCAGCAAAAGGAACTTGGTCCCTGCACTGGGAGTTGTGCTCCCGATTTGACTTATGGAGTTGAACTCTTGACAGAGATTAATTTAGTGAGTTAAACTCCAATGGATCTTGAATGGATTTAGGCTCCTAAAAATATTTAGAAATGATCAAAGGGGGCTTCTTTGTTTCTCCCCTTTAGCCCTAGATATTCCCAAGATAGGATTTCTGGAGATGAGTCTCCTTCTTCTTCCTCTCGGCTTGCCGGATATTGGAGAAAAGGGGTGAGATTTTAAAAATTTCTTCTTTTTGAGATCTAATAGAAGATCTGAGCTCCCCATTTTGGGTTTTGTGGTAAAAAACTATTTAGTTTTGGAAAAGGAAGAGTAAAACTCTTGATTTAATTGAAAAGGGGAAGAAGGTTTTAGATTCTTGAGGAATGAGAAGGAGGCACAAAACCTGGCGTTTTTAGAGAATGAAAAAGTGTCTGCTTTATTCATTATCATGTTGCTTTATATAGGCTTACACATTTACATATAGCCCCTTGGGCTTTACAAAATGGCATTTTTCCCATCTCATACCTCATGTGCTCATTTCTTTTGCACATATGCCGTGGGCTTTACAAAAATTTGGCTTTATACCCATTTTGCTTATATTCATGCATAAAAAATTACATCAAAATTATTTATTACATGATTTTTTATTTCGGCATGGGGGAGGCCAGCCGTGAGGCTCGACTTAGACATGAGCCCACTTGCTTGGGCTTGGGCCCACTTAGTTGGGGTTGATCTTAAATTTGACTTGGTCAACTAGGGTGCAAATTTTGACCCCAACAAAATGCCCCCATCAATAAATACACACCGCGCATATGAATTGTGTGCATGAAATTGATGGATCTTGAAACCGGACTTCGAGATGGAACATCATTCCGGGTGCGGAGCATCCCTCGGGGAGCATGATTCCTGGGGATCGGAGCATCATTCTGATTTGCGGAGCATAATTCCATGGTTGGAGTATCATTCCGAAGAGTCGGAGCATAATTCCGAAGAGTAGAGGCATGATTCCAGATATCAGAGCATGATTCCGATGAGCGGAGCATGATTCCAAAGGGGTCGGAGCATAATTCCGACGGGCAAAGCATGAATCCAGGGATCGGAGCATGATTCCGATGAGCGGAGCATGATTCCAAAGAAGGTCGGAGCATAATTCCGATGGGCGGCAGACATTCTGACCGAAGCATAATTTCGATGCGGAGGTTGATTCCCAGGCGAAGCATAATTCCGACAAGGAAAGCAGATACTCCGAAACGAAGCATGATTTCGACACGGGGTACATTCTGAGACGAAGCATGATTTCGACGCAGAGCTTGTTAGTCGACTTGATTTCGAGGCGGAGCTTAATTCCGATGGGGAGATCGCTTGTTGACTTGATTCCAGGGCGGAGCATAATTCCGTTGAGGAGGTCGCTTGTTAATAAAACTTGACCTTCAAATCCGTTTCAGGGCGGAGCATAATTTGATGAGGAGGTCGCTTGTTGACTTGATTCCAGGTACGGAGTGTCACTGGTTTTGATGTAGAGGATTGTTTCCTGATTTAAAATCAGGAAAGCTTCTGGGAAAAGCTTCAGAGGAGAGTCACGTGCTTACACGTGACTAGCGGTCACGTGTTGGCACGTGACACCTTAAAAGCATCATCAAGTCGAGTTCAGTCTCCTGACTACGCTGAAGAAAATGGGCTTCAGAAAGAGTCACGTGCTCCCACGTGACCAGGGTCACGTGGCGACACGTGACATTTGAATACAAGCGTCGAAGACACACAAGTTCTCTGATCAAGTCAAGAAAAAGGATTCAGAAGAGGTCACGTGCTTCCACGTGACCAGGGTCACGTGTTGGCACGTGACGTTCAAGACAGTAGACTCGTTCTCCAGACGAACCAAGGAAAGAGAGTTCAAACAAGGGTCACGTGCTCACACGTGACCAAGAGTCACGTGGTGGCACGTGACGCTTAAGCAACAATCAGAAGAAAGGAAAAGGCTCATTCCAAAGGGGGTCACGTGCTCATACGTGACCATGGGTCACGTGGGCACACGTGACCGTCTTTCAAAGCCCTTTTTATCAACAGAATTAAATTCTGAGAGAAATGCAAATCTTTCCAAAGGAACGCAACTATATTCATCCAATCAAATTAAAGATTCGGAGGTCATTTATCTATGGAAAATCTCGGGTTTGGAAAGATTTCCCCCTTAAATCTAACCAAAATAACAAGGGAGAATCTCTGGATCTGAAATCCAACGGTGAATAAAATTCACCTAATAATCCAAAGGTCCAGAACGAATGAAGGATGCAAATCAAATCTCTCAATGAAGATTCGTCACAAAACTAACTGATTCAGCTGCCTCTCCTATAAATAGGGGCCAAGAGACACAAAAAAAAAGAGACCTACATGCGCAGAGAAGAGAAAAGAAAAAAGGAGGAGAGCTTTGATACTTTGAAAAGACTCGGATCTTCTGCAAAAAACCCTAGGTAAGAAAGAGGAAGCCTTTCGAAAGAAAGAGAATTTAATTCTCTATAGAGTTTAACTCTAATATATAAAACAGAAGAGCAAATTTCTTCTCTCTTTGATAGAGGATCTGCAAAGTGCACATCTTCCCTTAAGGTTGAGAATTTAATTCTCAATGGGTTGAGATCCTGCCATGCAGATCCAAAACATAGAGAAAGAATGCAAGCATGAGAATTTAATTCTCACAGAACTATAGGAATTTAATTCCTCTAAGATAAAAGTAGGGCTTGACCCTGTGTTATGGGAATTTAATTCCTTCAAAATAAAAAGGAGCAGGGTTTAACCCTAATTAAGAATTTAGTTCTGTTGAAACAATGGGAATTTAAGTCCCTTAATCATAATCTGACGGGAAACGGAAGTTTGATTCCTTAAAAAGTTTTTTAGGGTTTAACCCTATTCAATTCTTCACATAAACGAGGAATCTAATTCCTACAGAAGGTTCAAGGATCGAAAGGGAAGTAGGAATTTAATTCCTTTGAAAATTAAAGCCAGAGGAATTTAATTCCTGAAAAGAAAGATCAACAGATCCTCTAGAAACTACATAGAGGCAGGGTCACGTGCTACCACGTGACCCCCCAAAACCCCTACAGAAAGCCCCTTTGAGGCAGCACTCCACGTGACCCACGTGACCCTCAGCAGAAGCCTTTAACACAAAGGCATTTGAATGCCCATCACGTGACGGCACGTGATGCTATGAAGGAAATGATAATTTCAGCGGAACAAATGAAGGGAGGGCGCCCTCACGTGCTGCCACGTGACCCTTCTTGCCTTAGTGTTTAACACTAAAATTAAAACTCTCAAGCCCAATGTTAAAACACTGTCGAGCCTTAGCATTCAATGCTGACTAAAAAGCCTTATTGGCAGGATTCAACACTGATCCGTTTTAGTGTTTAACACTAATTTGAAAAAGCCTTATTGCTGGTGTTTAACACCAATTATCTCTTAGTGTTGAACACTAACTCAACAGCCTTATTCCCAGTGTTCAACACTGATTGCTCTGAAGTGTTTAACACTAGGCTTTGGCCCAATTGGCTAGAGGGATAGAGGCAAATATTCTCCCTCAATGGACCAACAAAGAGTCAATATTCCAGACCTGACTGGACTTAGCCCAAGCTGGCCATAAGTCCTCAATTTGTGATTAACTGGGCCGGTAGGCTCATAACATAATTGATCAGTCTTGACCCAAATTGGGCCAAGGACCATTTAATCCATCCCGGTTCTAGGGTACATCTCTTCACTCTTTTGATACTTGGCATTGTAATCCCTCAATGTCTTCAAAGAGGTGACGGGTCCCGAAGACCATTCATGATATGGACTGTGGGGTCCTTAAACCCATGCATGATACAAAATTCCTGGTTACGTGGAACGTGGATAACGTCACTCTTTGACCCCACGAAAAACGTCCAGAGCGGATCCTGGTCCTCGCAGAGCACGGCAGTGAACCCGTGTGAAGCATCCAGAGCGGAGCCTGGTCCTCGCCTAGCACGGCAGTGAACCCGTGTGAAGCATCCAGAGCACATACCGGACTGTGGAGTCCTTAAACCCATGGACTATGACGTCCTTAACCTTGACCGAGATGTCTTTAAACTACCAACGGACCGCAATGTCCTTAAACTACCCACGGACCGCAATGTCCTTAAACTACCCACGGACCGCAATGTCCTTAAACTACCCACGGACCGCAATGTCCTTAAAAACTACCCATGGACCGCAATGTCCTTAAACTACCCACGGACCGCAATGTCCTTAAACTAGAACCATAGAGCCTCCATATGCTCTTTTGTCGGATCTAAACGGTCCCGTTTAAGTTGATCTTAGCCTCAAAGATGGCTAACGCGTCCTTAAACCTTCAAGCAGACTGGACTATGAATCCCCCTAATTAACTTTGGCTCGAGGGTACATCTCTGAACTCCTCTGACATTCGTCGTTGTAATCCTTCAACGTCGTCAGAGAGGTGACGGGTCCCGACGGCCACACATACGACGGACTACTATGTCCTGAAATTGGAACAATGGGGTCCAAACACTCCTTTGTCGGATCTAAACGATCCCGTTAAGTTGATCTTAGTCACAAAGTTAGACTAACGTATCCTTAACAAACGTTTGAGTCGATCTTAGCCTCAAGTATGGCTGACGTATCCTCAAACCAACCCCCCCAAACCCAAATTTAAGATAATGCGGATTTGGACTAGTCCATGCCCTACGGGCGACGACATAACTCAGTCTCCGTAAACGATCCACGGGCAATGAAACATAAAACAAGAACACACGACACGAAGTGACCATCTGGAGAAGGAGAAAGTTGTTACCGCAAAGCGGTAGCGTAATTAACTGCAGGGGCTTGCGCCTGCAGGGAAGAGCGTCCCCACAATCAAAAACCCCTCAAACGAGGGGGAATCTGACGAAGTCTGCTACATCGGACGCATCCGTCTAGACCTCCGATACATGGTGCCATGGATCGAATTGGCATCTTCGGAGAGGTGGACGGATAGCACCTATTGGCATCTGCCCCGAACCTCAGGCGAGACGGTCCCGACGTCCCGCGTGTCCGTTCGGAGGGGAATAGATTCTGGCACGCCCGGTGGGACCTTTTCCTCTTTCCACTCCACACTTCGTGTGTCGTGATTCGCGAACCAATCGCGGTTCGCTAATGGTTGCCCTTGGGTTTCAAGATACTAAGAATTGGCGTCTTGCCTATTGCAGAAAACAAAGGATCGATGGCTGCTACTTCCGCGAAATCCTCCAACTGCTCAAACTGCAATTGCGACCAACGCTCTACCTCGCCAGGAGGTATAGCCTATGGACCCCAAGCTGCTTCGTTGTTCACAATGCCGGCAAACCAGGTGACTCAGGCCACTACCGGATTGTTCTTTGGGACTATGCGCCCCTCATCGAGCTTCGTGGCGCCAGTGCTGACAAAGGAAACTCTCAGGAAGTCGGTCTTTGATCGTCTTACCCCTGCCGCGGTTCCTCTTAACGAGTCGCCCAACGTTAACGCCTCGGTCTTCTCTAGATTGGGCCAGAAATCTTGCGAACTCATCATGAGGCCTACAATCCCAGAGAAGATTGCTTCTAAGAAGGAGGCCGCTCCTGCCTCCGAAATCGCCAAGGCGGTTTCCCCAGTCAAGAAATCGATCTTCACGAGATTAACAGCTTCGACTCCCGCTCCCGCTGTACAAAGGACATCGGTCTTTGACAGGCTAACACCAACAACGACCCCCCACCCACACAGGGGGCAAGATGAAACCATTCTTATATCTGACTCTACGCCGTCTGCTCGACGCGCTCGACGTCGTCATTGGCGCCGAATAAGGAAGGCTGGGGGCAATTCCCCCTCTGGATTGACTCCACCAGCCCCGGTGGTAGAAGTTAATGCTGCTGTTCCAACTGGAAACAGCTTTGAAATGCTAAATAAGGTGCGAAGGAATTCCCCTACCGCAGTGTTGAAGAGGTCTCCTCCCCCATCAGAAAAGGTTGTGGAAATAGAATCAGAACAGCCCCGATCTCCTCAACGGCTGTCTTCCAAAATCTATGAGGTTTGGCGGCAAGCCCGAGACTCGATCGTCGATCCAAACTTCTCCCGCCAGCACAAGAAGCCGAAAATCCAACCGAAAGCTGGTCACCAGGCGAAAACCCAAAAAGCTGTTTGGATGCCCGCCTCGACGGCCCCCTCAACCTCCATGGCTCATAAAAGGAGGGAGCCCGAGAAAATCCCTCGACGTGCAACGACGACTAAAAGCAACAAGCCCGGACACCCTAAGTCTGGGGGCATGATGGTCCACACCGTATACATGGCCTCGGGAAAGGAGGAGAGCCGCACTTCTACAGGCCACCGACCGCTAACCCGATCCGTAACGAAATCCCAGGAGCAGCAGCAAAAGCTCCAAGAAATGATGAATGCTATGGCCGCGCTCACCGGGCCAAAGGAAAACCCAGAAGCATCCTCAGACGCACGCCGGGAGGAAGAAACCGACGCTGAATTCCTTCGCCGGACACTGAAGAAAAGGGACAAAGAGGCTGCTGAACAAGCGGCCAACATACAACGGATGGGCCTTCTCTTTCAAGATGTGATAGGAATGATGATCCAGCAAGACTTACCCGCCGAAGATCCTCCGATTATTCTTGAAGACGACCGAGGAGAGACGTCAAATCCACCACCAGCCCTCTCAACGGCCAAGGAAGAGACGATCTCTAAGGCTGACTTGGCTGACTACATAGCCCAGCAAATCCGGGTCCATCATGCGACTGAGGCAGCTGGTCAAGTCGTGAAAACGGGGCGGCCGTATCCAAGCTGGTACGATCAAATCAAATACCCGCAAGGCTATACGATACCGAAATTCCATGTGTATAAGGGGACCGGCAATCCTCATCAACACGTCGCCCAGTTCCGGGCCCTCTGCGGTAACACCGGAGGTGACGATAAACTGTTACTCCGTCAGTTCGTCGGCAGCTTATCAGAAACAGCGTTCGAATGGTATTCAGAACTCCCGAACGATTCCATCAAAACGTTCGCTGAAATGGAGCTGTTGTTCACTCAGCGATTTGCAAGTGCCAGCGAACGCACTCCAATAACTGCACTTATTAACGCCAGGGTAAAACAGGGCGAAACCTGGGTCCAGTACGCCATACGCTGGCGGAATTTGTGGTCGAGATGCGAACAACGCATTGAGGAAGCACCCGCAGTGGGTATGTTCGTGGGAACCCTAGACCCCCACGCAACTATCTCCCAGTTTATGATGTTTTTTAAGCCAACCACATTCCAGGCTTTGATCGACAAGTTGGCTCAGATGGACCAGATGGGTCATAGGCCACCTCCCCCGAAGTCGGAACCTCGGAATGACAAGGGTAAAGGAAGGGCAACTTTTGTCGCGAATGCCCAACAGCAACCCGACGCCCCAAAATCGGCAGATCAATTGGAAGAAAGACGCCGATATTATAATGAAAAGATGAAGCGTCCCTACTCGTTCCCACGAGACAAGACGAGACGGTTATTTGAGCTGGCATTACGCAACAGACTTATTAACCTCCCGAATCCAAGGCGACCGCCACAACCTAGTGAGGTGAATAACCCCAACTACTGCCCTTACCATCAGACGGTAAGTCATCCGATTGAAGATTGCTTCGTCTTCAAAGGATGGATCGAAGATCAATACCTCCAAGGGAAGTTTGTACTGTCCGAAAAGTGGAAGGTGAACCCGCCACAACCACATACTCCTAAAAAGGCAGACACACCGGGGGCAACCTGCTCCTTTATCGAAGAAGTTCCATGGGAGGTCGTGCTATCAACGAAGACCAAAAGGATGCTGAGAGACCTTCATGCGTGTCCTGCAATCGAATGGAAGGACCCTCTTGAACCTCGAATTATCGAAGGAGCAGTGAAGCCCCGCGCAACTACGAAGACTGCTGATAAGGGCCCAAATACTCACGCCCAGCCGTCAAAAGCTTCGAAGAAAAAGAAGAAGAAATCCAAGAAGCCCGTGAAGCTTGGAGACGAGCTAACAAACTTGCAGAAGCAAATCGACGCGCTGGAAAGATATAATCAGAAGGCGCGAACTCCTGTCACACTGCAAGAGTTCCTCAGCCACATCTTTCAAGAGGACGATGATGGAGAGAACTCGTCGGATGAATCCGAGGGATATGTGGCAAGTTGCAACGTGATCTCCCACTCGTTTACCGATGATGAGAAAACTCCTAGCACCAAGAAGCTGAAGGCGGAGCCCGAGCCAGAGCGTGCGAGGCTGACAACTGATATGATCAATGCCTTCCTAGACGAAATTCGTCTAAAAAGTAAAGCAGATCAGGAGCGTGAGATGGCAGCATCAGGAGGAACCAAATGCGGGCGACTGAACGAAGGAGTTGAACTACCCCTGCCAGAGCGAAAGGCATCCGAGATGGACAAGAAGATATTCAAGACGAGGAAAAGGTTCGTCAAAGCCATGTCAATGGGAATGAGGCTACCCCCCTCGGAAGGAAACACGCACGATGGGGCAGAGAAACACCCCGATTACTGCGCATATCATCGGAAAGTCTCACACCCCACAGAGGAGTGCGACGCCTTTAAGATATGGTGGCAAGGATATGTTGCTCGTCGGCAACATTTCAAACGCATGAAACGCAAGAGCCGTCGGGAGCAAAGAAGCGCCGTTGACGGGCCCAACAGAATTACTGGCAACTGTTATATGGCTCATGCCGAGGGGTCGCAAGTCCTCACCTTTGGGAGCGACTCTGACGAAGAAGTGACTCTGGGCCCTCTCTTTGAAGAATCCGCGCTAAGGAAAGATGAGGAATCAGAAGCCTGCGGGAACACTCAGCTGCGCAATCGCACACTCCCGGAAAAGAATCTTGGGCCTACGAATAGAAAAGATAAGGGAAAGGAAAAGGTCACTGAAGATATCACTTTGGATGACCAAGTCGCGAAAGAACTGGCTGCCAAAGACCCTCCTAGGAGGAGTAAAGTGGACTATAACATCCTCGCGCATCTAAGGAAGCTACCTTCTCAGCTTAGCATTCTCGACGCCCTCCTATTATCAAGAGAAGCACGGGACTCACTAATTAAGGCACTACAAGAACCTGAGCAATTCCAAGCCTTTCTCGCCACCGAAAAGATGAAGGACGAACTGGAAGAAGTACATACGGCCGACGTCACTTTCGGTGATGAAGACCTCCTTCTCGGGACGTGCGACCATAACCGTCCCCTGTATGTCTCCGGATACTGCCATGATATCAAGATAGGCAAGATCTTGGTGGATAATGGATCCTCTGTCAATCTCCTTAATGTTCGGGTGTTGAAGGAAATCTGCATGAGTGTGCAGCATCTCGCTCGGGACAAAATTACTATCTCCGGTTTCGATTCACAATCGTCACGAACTCTCGGTTCCGTGATATTAACGTTACGCTTCGGGCTTCTCGTCACAGACATCAAATTCCATGTCATTGACGCTAAGACCTGTTACAACGCCTTGCTCGGCCGTCCTTGGTTACACGAGTATAACATCGTCCCTTCTACACAACACCAGTGTATGAAGTACTTTAAAGATGGTTTCGAGTATACTGTAACGGGTGAGCTGAACCCATTTTCCGTGAACGAAGTCCGCAAATACGAGGATGCGAAATACTTCTTGCCAGACTTTGAAGATACAGAAAGGTGTCACGACTCGGAGAACAAGGCCGCCGCCACCATCCCTGTTTTCGGAAGCGATACCGAAGAAGAAGAAGAGATAGTTTATACGGGGCCATCTCGGCGCAACAACCGGAGGACGCCCACCCCCATACTGGTCTTCGGAAGTGATTCGGAAGATGAGGTCAACGCCGTATTCTCCAATCGGCTTTCAATGCAAACACCTCCGGGCGATGACCATAACCTGCAAATCACCATGGTACCGCGAGAACACTACAAGGACCTCGACACGCTTCAAGCTCACAGTGTGCAAGAGCTGCAAACGTTTTGTGTCCCCCCCAGGCGAAAGGGTGAGAAGGTGATCCTATTCTACCGATCCTCAGAGTCGAAAATAGAGAAAGAGATCTGGCACGGCGTAGACGCTACGTGCAACAAACTCCAGCCCATCCGTCTGCCCAGATACTATACAAATGGATTAAAAAAGCTATTGAAGCGCCAAGGGGTACCCTTAAAACAAACTGTTCAACAGGCTCGGTTCTACAACAGGATTTGGGATGTCCCTGGAACCCAACGCAAATTGCCTAATGGGAAAATGGAGACACTAGGGCTTGGATACGCGAGAACCGGAAAGCGAGAACGGGCTCATAACAGCTACGCTATATATACCTTTGATGAAGAGGAGGACGCCCTGTCAGGAGATGCCAACCCCTCATCAAAGCCAGACCACGCGATTGAGGCGCCAAGTCCGTCATTTCTAGAACAAATGGACAAGCCTATCAAGAAAGTGGGTCAGAAGGGTCAGGAAGACCCCAACCACGAAATGGCCATCAACGAGAAGGCCAGGGCGCAACGTCTATTTCAACAGGCTGTGAAAGGCAAGAATGCTCATCCTTGTCAACCCATCATGCGAAAAGCCCGATGCGGAGACGGAAATAAGTCGAGAAGCGGGAAAAAGAGCCAACAACAACGACGCAGGGTTAGAGGGTTACGCAATCGGGTATTGCACAGCTCGGATTCGTCCTTCATAGAAAAGATGAGTCGAGCGTACTCCTTCCCCCGAGACAAGACGGAAAGGTTACTCAAGCTCGCCCTAAAACATCAGATGATCGCGCTTCCGGAGTTTAGACACCCTAAGCAAGCTAATAAGGCCTCTCGCTCGGGCTATTGCTCTTATCACCGAGCCGCAGGACATCCTACCGAAGACTGCTTCACCTTCAAGAACTGGGTCGAGGACCAGTACCGACGGGGCAGATTCGCTTTATCCAACAGTTGGAGGGTAACGCCGCCACGAAGACACGAGCCCAAGGCCACAAGAGCAGAGCCGGATCCGCCCCGGCCCCGGGAGTGGATTCGCACCTGTTATACGATTACGATAGACAACCCTCCCCGGTGCTTCGAAAACAGCTATGATGAGGTTATCTCAGAATTCCCGCCCGCTCCGAAAGAACTGGAAGACGGTATACATACTACCGCAGATAACCTCAGAAAAATTGAGTTGGGATCGGCAGAGGACCCGCGACCAACATTTGTCAGCGAGCTACTCTCTGAAGAAAGGGTGGCCGCGTTAAAGAACGTGCTTCTACGACATAAAGACTGCTTCGCGTGGAACTACTCTGAGATGCCAGGATTAGATCCGGAGGTTGCCGTGCATAAATTAGCAATATCCCCGGATATCAAGCCAGTCAAGCAAGCGCCAAGAAGGATGCGACTCGAGCTTGAGATGAGCATCAACGCCGAAGTCAAGAAATTGATCGATTCTGGATTTATCCAAGAAGTCCAGTATCCCGATTGGATCGCCAATATCGTCCCGGTGATGAAGAAGAATGGGACGGTGCGTATATGCGTGGATTTCAGGGATCTCAATAAGGCCTGTCCAAAGGATGATTTCCCAGTACCGGTAACCGAGCTAATGATAGATAACACGTCCACTCACGAGGTTTTCTCCTTTATGGACGGTTCATCAGGCTACAATCAGATAAAAATGCATCCCGAAGACCAGAAGCACACCGCTTTCCGGACCCCTTTGGGTGTATTTTGCTACAGGGTTATGCCCTTCGGTCTAAAGAACGCCGGCGCTACCTATCAAAGGGCCATGACAAAGATCTTCGACGACCTCATACATGACATCGTCGAGTGCTATATCGACGACCTCGTAGTAAAGAGCATGTCATACGATGATCATTTAAAGCATCTGGAGACTGTATTTCAACGCCTTCGGCAATATAATTTGAAGATGAATCCCCTCAAATGCGCGTTTGGAGTCTCCTCGGGAAAATTCCTGGGATTCGTCATCCGACACCGAGGTATTGAAATAGATCCGTCAAAGATTAAAGCGATCATGGAAATGCCTCCGCCAAGAACCCTCAAACAGTTGCGGTCTCTCCAAGGGAAGCTCGCATACATCCGGCGATTTATCGCAAATCTTTCAGGCAAATGCCGCCCCTACAGTCACCTGATGAAGAAGGGAACCCCATTCGTCTGGGATCTAAAATGCCAAAGTGCACTAGACGAGATCAAGCAGTACCTGCAGAACCCGCCGGTATTGGCCGCGCCGGTCAAGGGAAAACCCCTCATTCTTTATACAACCGCCCTCGAAGGTTCCTTGGGCGCACTATGGGCGCAAGAGAACGATCAGGGGAAAGAGAGAGCACTTTACTACTTAAGTCGAGTCCTACTCGGGGCAGAAAGCAATTACTCCCCCATTGAAAAACATTGCCTGGCATTGATCTTCGCGATAACGAAGCTCAGGCACTATGCGTTGGCACACGAGGTCTGCCTCATCTCGAAGGTGGACCCTCTTAAATACTTGATGTCAAAAGCCATATTGACGGGACGACTCGCTAAATGGGCCCTGCTCTTGATGGAGTTCTCGATAACATATCAACCTCTCAAGGCAGTGAAAGGCCAGGCCATTGCCAATTTCCTCGCTGAACACCCGATACCGGCCGATTCTCCTCTGAATTGTGACTTGCCGGACGAGCATGCATTTGATGCGATTAGCGGTGGAGGCACCCGATGGGAGCTCTATTTCGATGGAGCGTCCTCTATAAAGAAACAAAAGCAAGGTATCCCAATGATCAAGTCAGGGATAGGCCTCATCTTTGCAACTCCATAAGGAGGGATAATGCGCTTCGCCTTCTCCTTAACAGAGCCGAGGACAAACAATGAAGCTGAATACGAAGCCCTGATAGCAGGTCTCGAGCTTGCCATTGACATGGGGATTGAAGACCTCCTCATATACGGGGATTCTCAGCTGGTCGTTAGTCAAGTTAATGGTGACTACCAAACGTGCAAACCGGAGTTGGTGAGATACGGCGAAAAGGTGCAACAGCTGTTGGCCCAAATTCCCTCCTATACTTTGGAGAACATACCGCGCGCGGAAAACAGCAAAGCAGATGCGTTGGCCAAACCCGCTAAAGAACTGGCTGACGAGAACCTCGATGACGTCAGAATCGTGGTACAAAGCCGTCGAGTGCTCGCCCCGGCAGAAATATCTCCGGAATCATGTAAAGAAAAGGGAGCGACTGAGCAGATGACCCTACAAATAAAGGACCATGAGAAGGCCAAGGACTGGAGGGAAGTCTTCATAGACTACTTTAAGTCCCGCCGCATACCCAAAGAAGCGTCCTCGAGACATCAGCTCATGAAACGAGCTCTATCTTTCGCTTTCGTCAACGATACTCTATACAAGAGATCGCTCAATTCTCTATGGCTGAGATGCTTAGGACCTGACGAAGCAGAAAAAGTCGTTCATGAAGTTCATGACGGACTTTGCGGTTCTCACCAAGCAGGCCCAAAGATGAAGTTAAAGATTAAACGAATGGGCTACTACTGGCCCACAATGATCCAGGACTGCCTCGAGTATGCGAAGCAATGCCATTCGTGCCAGATTCATGGAGACTTTATCCACCAACATCCCAATCCGCTACACCCAACGGTGGCCAGCTGGCCATTCGAGATGTGGGGGACTGACATAGTCGGCCCCATTGAACCAGCATCATCTCGGGGACACCGTTTTATCCTGGCGACAACTGATTACTTCTCCAAATGGGCAGAAGCAGTACCACTGAGGGAAGTGAAGACGGAGAATATCCTCCATTTCTTCAAAACGCACGTCATCTATCGGTTTGGAACCCCACGGCGGATTATCTCCGATAACGGGCCAGCCTACAGGAGCCATAAGATTAGCCGCTTCACGCAGCAGCACAATATAGACTGGAGGTA
This sequence comes from Agapanthus africanus, assembly GCA_030015575.1. Classification (NCBI taxonomy): domain Eukaryota; kingdom Viridiplantae; phylum Streptophyta; class Magnoliopsida; order Asparagales; family Amaryllidaceae; genus Agapanthus; species Agapanthus africanus. The sequence continues at coordinate 1,008,105,954 of CM057337.1, read as the reverse complement.
TTCTTCGGTTTACAACCCACGAGCCAACGGTCTGGCCGAGGCCTTCAATAAGACCTTGACGAAGATCATAAAAAAGACCGTCTCCCGGAATAAGAGAGACTGGCACGAGAGGCTGCAAGAAGCCCTTTGGGCTTATCGAACTACATTCAAGACGGCTACAAATACAACGCCATACGCGTTGGTATTTGGGACGGAAGCAGTACTCCCCCTCGAGATAGAGTTACCCTCTCTACGAGTTGCAGTCCACCATGAACTGACCGACGAAGAAAATGCTCACCTTCGACTTGAGGAGCTCGATGCCCTCGACGAAACCCGACTTATAGCGCAACAACATCTAGAAGCCTACAAAGCAAAGATGACGCGCTCGTACGAAAGATTGACCAGGCCAAGGGCATTCCGCCAAGGCGAACTCGTGCTGGTAGTCAAAAGACCTATGATCCCCAACCGTGCCAAGCGGGGAAAATTCGAGCCAAACTACGAAGGCCCGTACATCATAGACCAGGTTTACCAGGGTGGAGCCTATCTACTCGTAGACATGCACGGTGAGAAGCCTTTCAGGCCAATAAATGGCCGCTTCTTGAAGAAATACTATGCTTAGCGAACCACAGCCTGGGTCAACGATAGATGACGACGACTATGTCCGCTCGCTATCTTCTTAGGCTCAGACTTTACAAGCAGTAGCTGGCCCTCCCATAACGACGGACCGAAACGTCCTTAAACTATCAACAGACCGAAACGTCTTTAAACTAACGGCGGACCGAAACGTCCTTAAACTAACAAGGGACCGAAACGTCTTTAAACTATGAATGGACCGAAACGTCCTTAAACTATCAACAGACCGAAACGTCTTTAAACTAACGGCGGACCGAAACGTCCTTAAACTAACAAGGGACCGAAACGTCTTTAAATTATGAACGGACCGAAACGTCCTTAAACTATCAACAGACCGAAACGTCTTTAAACTAACGGCGGACCGAAACGTCCTTAAACTAACAAGGGACCGAAACGTCTTTAAACTATGAACGGACCGAAACGTCCTTAAACTATCAACAGACCGAAACGTCTTTAAACTAACGGTGGACCGAAACGTCCTTAAACTAACGACGGACCGAAACGTCCTTAAACTAACGACGGACCGAAACGTCCTTAAACTAACGACGGACCGAAACGTCCCTAAACTACTACCGCAGCATCCTTAGGCTGACGAGAAGAAAAAAAAAAAACGGTATGTCCACAAGCAAAATGGGCACGGATGAAAACCCGAAAGGGCTCCGTGAGTAAAAACAGCAGGACTACCGGCGAGTGTTTGTGAAAACCCGAAAGGGCGCAACCTCGTTAAAAGACACTTATAGGGTCCTCTTGACCTTGTAAGAAGAAACCACCTGCGTGAGATCCTTACGACTCACAAAGGAGCAACACACTTAGGGATCCTCACGATTCCTAAGGAGAAAATACACTTACGAGATCCTCACGACTCGTAAGGAGAACTCTCTTATGGGACCCTCACGGCTCATAAGATTTGAAAGTCTTAAGTTACAGAGACCTAGACCTGTTCTTAAGCAAATCCTCCACAACCTCCGACATTGCCCTACAAGCGGCTCGGACTGACCCTTGTATACAATCCACGGGCGCGAATAAACATTTCCCTAAACAAAGTCCCACCCGTGACTGGGGATATATCCATATGGTGAACGACCCTTGTAAGTCCTCTCGACTTATAAGGAGAAAATCCTCTTTGTAAGATCCTTACGACTTACAAGAGAACATGCACTTAAGAATCCCCACGATTCTTAAGGAGAGAACACACTTGCAAGATCCTCACGACTTGTAGGGAGAAACACCTTTGTGAGACCCTTACGACTCATGAAATCAAAAGCCTTGGTCGACAGGACCCTTAACCCTGTTTGCTAAGCCACCTTTGTTCAAACGTCGACAGAGGCAAATGACGATTCGCTCCTGGTAAACATTCCAGTTGTAGCGGGGCTGACGCCGAAACCCGTATCCAAGAAATCCGAGCTTACCGCAAAAAAGCTAGCAAGCCACACATTCATGACAAAATGGCCGAAATGATGGGACAACTTGCAATAAAAAGAAGCAAGCAAAATCTCGGCGGTTCACAGATAACTTAGTGATCGCCACCGTGGCATTCGTCTCGATACAGCAGATGCGATACCGGCAAATGAAGCGAAGGCCAAATTCCTAGCTTCATTGTCCCGACGACACAACATCAAGCGAAACGGAACAGCGGCAACCCCAAGTTCCATGGCTCGGCGACGCATATCGTCAAGAGTCAACCCCCATCCCGTGAAATGCGGATACAATCAGCAAACTTCCTGGTTACGTGGAAAGCGGATAACGTCACTCTTTGACCCCGTGGAAAACGTCCAGAGCGGATCCTGGTCCTCGCAGAGCATGGCAGTGAACCCGTGCGAAGCATCCAGAGCGGAGCCTAGTCCTCGCCTAACACGGCAGTGAACCCGTGTGAAGCATCTAGTGCAAACTTCCTGGTTACGTGGAAAGCGGATAACGTCACTCTTTGACCCCGTGGAAAACGTCCAGAGCGGATCCTGGTCCTCGCAGAGCATGGCAGTGAACCCGTGCGAAGCATCCAGAGCGGAGCCTAGTCCTCGCCTAACACGGCAGTGAACCCGTGTGAAGCATCTAGTGCAAACTTCCTGGTTACGTGGAAAGCGGATAACGTCACTCTTTGACCCCGTGGAAAACGTCCAGAGCGGATCCTGGTCCTCGCAGAGCATGGCAGTGAACCCGTGCGAAGCATCCAGAGCGGAGCCTAGTCCTCGCCTAACGCGGCAGTGAACCCGTGTGAAGCATCTAGTGCAAACTTCCTGGTTACGTGGAAAGCGGATAACGTCACTCTTTGACCCCGTGGAAAACGTCCAGAGCGGATCCTGGTCCTCGCAGAGCATGGCAGTGAACCCGTGCGAAGCATCCAGAGCGGAGCCTAGTCCTCGCCTAACACGGCAGTGAACCCGTGTGAAGCATCTAGTGCAAACTTCCTGGTTACGTGGAAAGCGGATAACGTCACTCTTTGACCCCGTGGAAAACGTCCAGAGCGGATCCTGGTCCTCGCAGAGCATGGCGGTGAACCCATGTGAAGCATCCAGAGCGGAGCCTAGTCCTCGCCTAACGCGGCAGTGAACCCGTGTGAAGCATCTAGTGCAAAATTCCTGGTTACGTGGAACGTGGATAACGTCACCCTTTGACCCCACGGAAAACGCCCAGAGCGGAGCCTGGTCCTCGCCAAGCACGGCAGTGAACCCGTGTGAAGCATCCAGAGCAAACACCGGACTGTGGAGTCCTTAAAATCCACGGACTATGACGTCCTTAACCTCGACCGCGATGTCTTAAAACTAACGATCAACCACCCCTATTCCTTACAGATCTTTGCCTCGGTTTAAGGGTACATCTCTTCACTCCTTTGATGCCTGGCGTTGTAATTCCTCAACGTCTTCAAAGAGGTGACGGGTCCCTGCAACCAAACGTCGGACTGTGGAGTCCCTAAATCCACGGACTATGAGGTCCTTAACCTTGACCGTGATGTCTTAAAACTAACATCGGACTGTGGAGTCCCTAAATCCACGGACTATGAGGTCCTTAACCTTGACCGTGATGTCTTAAAACTAACATCGGACTGTGGAGTCCTTAAATCCACGGACTATGAGGTCCTTAACCTTGACCGCGACGTCGTTAAACTACGATATCTGGAGAAACCCCTGACTTCATAGAACACGGACAAGGGTAACCGCATCCGGCGCTTACAAGTCCTCACGACTGGGAGAAAAGCTCTTTATGAGACCCTCTTAGCTCATAAGATGTAAAAGTCTCAGGAAACAGATCTTAACCCTGAATCCCGAGCCATTGCTGTCCTGCAAGGAAATCAAGATAGGATACCCGCAGAATGCATTCAATAAAAAGGAGACACACCATTGAAGAGAAAAATGTATCTTTTATTCATAAACCAAAAAGGGTACAAGGTACAATTCAAGAAACAAAAAATGAAGATACTCTTATCAATGAGTAGGTACAAAAAGGGGAGGAAAGATACAGTCCTTAAGCTGGTGGCCGGTGTAGCAATTTTAGCAGCTCGTCGTTTTGTTGCTGAGCCACGGCCTCATGACGCAAGATCTCCATAAGGCGAGCCTCCGCCTGAGCTTGTTGGGCTTGATATGAAGCGAGCCGAGCTTCAAGCTCTTTTTCAGTGGCCTTGTGAGCCTCAACCCTCTCGCGAGTAAACATGGCGGCTTTATCAAGAGCTACCACCTCCTTGATGGACTCCTGAAGTACTCGCCAAAGGTCATACGCTTTGTTGGCTTTCGCTGTAAGGCTAGTCTGAAGCTCGCTCAACGCCTTGAAGGCTAGCTCCCTCTCTGAAAACTTGCGGCCAAGTCTCTTCTCGCACGACGTCATGTTGGCCGCATGTCGTGCTATCAGACCTCGTAACTCCGCCTTTGCAGCCACGGCCTCTGAGGAAAGGCGAGAACACTCGAGAGCGTACAAACAAGCCTCCACCCTCCGACAGAACTCCACCCAGACCCGCACCACCTCCTCACTGTGGTAGGTGGCGAGAAAAGGAAGGGAGCCGTTAGCTTCAGCGGCGAACGCTTCGGCCGTGGTTGCACTACCAGCACGAAGCTCCTCAATGAAGGAAGATAAGGAGACCAGGCTCAATTGGGCCAAGCGCTCTGACACCCGCAAAGCGTAGGGGCCGGACGGCATCACAATGCGTGATTCCAAAGCCATGGAGACTGGCAAGGCTGTTCAGATTTGGCAGATATTAGTAAAACTTTTAAAACAGGATGAACAGGATTTTGATAAGACGTCACTCACCGACAGTCATGCACGAAGGAGTTGAAGGTTCCCCTGGCCCTTCAATGACCTCGACCTCATCATCGGCTTCTAAAACTATAAGAGACATTAACGTCATTTCACAAAATAGTGACAATGATATGATAAAAAAATGGCAAATGTCACTAACCTTGCCCGGAGGAAAGGACAATACGCTGAGGGGGAATCGCCTGCGGGGCTGCCATCTCCAATAGACGCTGAAATGATTGGCGAGGCGATAGATCCGCGATCGTGGCTGCCAAACCGCGTAATTCTGGAAAAGATAAAAGATTTCAGACCATGAAGGGGTTACTAAATTAAAACGCGGAAGGATACCTTCGACACTCCTCCCATTCTGAGTCGGGGGGATAGCAGCCTCGACGGTCTCTGCCGTAACCTCAGGCTCCAACAAAGGGAGAGTGGCCCCGACTACCTCACCTCCAACCTTTGGGCCACCCTCAGCAAGAATCATTGGGATGGCGGCCTCCATAAGAGCATCCCCCGAAGGGGCGAGCACTCCCTGATCAAGAGCCGCCGCTGGAGGTTCGATCACGAGAGGAACAGCCTCATCAGCCCCTTCCACACCTAGCAAGGCCTCATTGAGAATTCCGGCGGGCTTTAGCTTTAAAGGGCCAGTAGGAAGCTCCCCCAGTGTTGAAGATTCTGCACGGTTCAAATAAAAATGATGACACATACCCACGAGCATAAAAAATCGAAAAGACGACAAAAGAAACACAGCGTACCTATACGCAAGGAAGCCCTTAACATGGCTTCTTCAATCCGCTTTTCCTTCTCAAGGAGATAAGCTCGCCGAGGTTCAAAAGTAGACTCATGACCACCGGTCCATAAAGAAAGCGCATCAGCTGCATCTTCTGAAGCGACCTGCTTCAAAGCCCTTTCCCCCCATTCCTCCAAAGGACCGATAAATCGCCGCCGAATCCACGAAGGGTCTTCGTAAAAAATTACAGCGGGATAAGACTTCTTCGGAACCTTGGCATTTTGGGACGGGTCTTTTGAACGCCGTAAGGCCTCAGCCAGTTGTGCAGCCTCCTCGTCAGCCGAACTCGGGAAGAGAAGCCCAGTGTCTGACTCTTGCAAGGCCAAGGGTTCGTCTTCAAGGATAGGCTCAGATTCCACCACAGAATCAAGCGGAGTAGTAGCCACTTTCCTCCGTCGTTTAGACCCAGAGCCGATCGCTGAAGATGACCGCTTCCTCCCTCGCGAAGCCTTAGGGCGACGCTGGCCCACATCGCCTTCAACGCCCTCGTCCCTGTTACTCTCACTCGGTGCCACAACCAAGGATGACGACGACGTCGTCGACGCCGCGGGGGGCGGTGCCGCCACCGGCAGAGGTGCTACCACTGGAGCCCGTCTACCTTGCGATCGGGAACCTAAGGGCATACCAGCGGTCGGAGTAAGGTCTACCCCTGACTCCCCCGGAATGAGGGCAGCGCCAATCTCCCTCAAAGGGAAGCGGACTGAAACCCTCGGTCGCAACTCAACTCTCGAGACCTGAGGAGGGGCGTCATGACCAAGAAGAACCCTTCTTTCTTCAGCAATAATTGGGGTGACCCGATGAAGATACCAGCCTGTAAATGCACCCACGCATCGAGGGATGTACTTGGCTTCAGGGACCATGAAATGGGAGCCGGTGTTCAGCCTCATGAAATGATGGGCTGCGTCACGAACAGCGCCGAGCGAAGGAACTGGAGCAATCATAAAAGCTTCAAAAGGAACGCCCTGGTCATATCCGAGCTGCCGAGCAAATCGATGAGGATTGTACCGCATAAAAAGGGCTGCACTATCCTGGCGAAACACCAAGTAGCCCGGTCTAATTGAATACAAGTAGGTGGCCTCTCGGGGCTTCATTGAAGGTGCGTTGTCCTTTGATTGGTCCCAAAGTTGCTGAACAGGACCCGAAGAAGAAGACAGAACCCGATCATTAAAAGCTAACCCGCCGGCGGTGGCGTGAGGGGAAATCAGCACCCTAATAGCCCCAAATTGAGTTGGATCGGCAGCGGAAGCACCCACCAGTCGCATAAGTCGCGGGAAGGTATAGGCGTCGTAAAAAGCGGGCCTCTGATGCATAGCAAAAGACCCCAGCACGTGCATTTCAATCCACGACGTGAAGTAATGAAGCGAAAAGTTCACTACGTCCACGCCAGGCGTGGAAGTATTAGCTGCAGTGCCCAATCCATTATAGAGGTGCGCCAGGGCCGGGATGCCAATAGCCAACCGCGTCCCCTCCGCAATACGATGCGCCGGGTATATGACCGAGGCTCTCATGAAGCGGCGATGCATGGGGATAACGAACCAACTTAGCCAAACACTAATAAACCCCACAAAGAACGTCTCCTCGTCCATTCCTGGGACAGCAATAGATTCAAAAGAGATCGGCGATATGATAGGGATGTAATACTGAGGAAGATCTGATTCGTTGGTCGGCAACCTCTTCGGACCAAACCCAAAGGGGTCCCCAATGTCGGCAAACTTCGGGGCTGTCTTCGGTAAGGCGTCCTCGCGAATGAAACGAGCAATGAAGCTCTTGAAAGTAACGCCTTGCTCCTCAGACTCGGTGAATAATCGATCAAAAATGCCTAGAGCCCTAATTAAACTGGGACGCTTGTGTCGAACAGCGTTCTCAGCGGATAAGCCGTCGACGGGGGCGGGCTCAGGTTCAAAAATGTACTCGTCAGGGGGCAGCAACTCCTCGTACATGTTACCCCTTATCGGCAACCCCGAAATTTCATAAAACTCGGCCAAAGAAATCGAAACCTCGCGATCTCCCAGAAGAAAAGTATTAGTGGGAAGATTCCACTGGTTCAGAAACGCCTTGACCCACCAAGCATACGGGGACTTGTAATGGAATAGCGACGCGTATACGGCCTGATAAAGCCCGACTTTCTGCAATCGCGCCCGATGGGCAGAAAGGATGTAGCGAGCCCAGAGAAGGTAGCCCGTAGGATGCCTGGGAGTGAGCCCTATTTTATAAATCTGCCCCCACGGGTGGGCCTCACCCTGGCAAATGCGCCGTCCCAAGATGTCTATAGCCGGGATCGGATGGTTCGGAATGCCGGTCGTCGAAGGCTCCAGTCTCCCCGTTGGAGTCCAGTTGGGCATTTCTACGGCGAAAGCTGTCCTTGGAGGATCCATCGGTAAAAATGGGAAAGTAGGCTCCGTTGGTACCACGCAAAGAAAACTCCTGCGACCTTGAATAATCTGACTGTACCAAGGTCCCCATTGAAGAAGGTTGGCGCAGTTCGGGTCATGGGCTCTAATCATCGCCATCGCCTCTTCATCAGACGGTGACTGAGGAAAGGCCGCCCCTGAGCGAGAGAAAGGAAAGCGTGGAGCAGAAGCCATCGCACCTGAAAACCAATAAAGGAAGACCGTTAGAAAGAAAAGTCGGCAACGTACATTCATGCATGAACATGAAGACTAGTTAAAGAAAGCAAAAACAAAGCTTCCTGGGACCATTGGCTACAAAACACATGGGCCCCACAGAATCCAGATGACGGCACATCAATAATAAGGCCAAAACGCTACAATAAAACAAAGGGAATGTCCGCATTTAATAAAAGGTGGTAACCATGCATATTCCCCTCAACAAGATCTGGCTAGGGCGCTACACCGAACCCAACAAAATCAAGGGAATTAAATTCCCACAGAAGGCATCATTACAAAATCCCCATCGCATTAATTGCAGAAGAACCGCCTCGAGCCAAGAGACCCCAGAGATTCTCTGTGTGAATAAACCGAGTTCTTCGCTGGAATTTAATTCCTTATTAAGGAAAGGGAATTAAATTCCCAGAAACATTTTGAATGGAATTAAATTCCATGGGTTTGAACCGCCATCATCATCTCCCTAAGGGATCATCTGAACCCTAAGTGATCTACTGTGGGAAGTCAAGTGGTCTCATATTTTGGTTAAATGACTTGAAGAAAAATGGGTTCTTTGCGAAACCCTTAATACAGATTTGAAATCCAAAAAGTTCTTTTAAAAACGAAGGCGCTTTGGCCGTTCAACACCATTACCTGAGAAGAAAGGTTCTTTGCGAACAGAGTTAAACTCTGCAGACTGTTTCAAGACAGAGAACTAAGCTCTGAAAAACGAGAATTAAATTCTCAAAGAAGAAGTTCTCAGGGGAAGAAGATGAACAAAGCGAAGGCTTCTGTGAAGAGACAGCTATTTATAGAAGACAATGAAAACGTTTCGTCTCCCCAGATCCCTAGAAGAATCCAACGGTCATAAGAGGTGACAGCGTTGCACTCACGTGCGGACACGTGAGAACAACGCTGTGGGGGCATTTGTTTCCTGATTTAAAATCAGGAAAGCTTCTGGGAAAAGCTTCAGAGGAGAGTCACGTGCTTACACGTGACTAGCGGTCACGTGTTGGCACGTGACACCTTAAAAGCATCATCAAGTCGAGTTCAGTCTCCTGACTACGCTGAAGAAAATGGGCTTCAGAAAGAGTCACGTGCTCCCATGTGACCAGGGTCACGTGGCGACACGTGACATTTGAATACAAGCGTCGAAGACACACAAGTTCTCTGATCAAGTCAAGAAAAAGGATTCAGAAGAGGTCACGTGCTTCCACGTGACCAGGGTCACGTGTTGGCACGTGACGTTCAAGACAGTAGACTCGTTCTCCAGACGAACCAAGGAAAGAGAGTTCAAACAAGGGTCACGTGCTCACACGTGACCAAGAGTCACGTGGTGGCACGTGACGCTTAAGCAACAATCAGAAGAAAGGAAAAGGCTCATTCCAAAGGGGGTCACGTGCTCATACGTGACCATGGGTCACGTGGGCACACGTGACCGGCTTTCAAAGCCCTTTTTATCAACAGAATTAAATTCTGAGAGAAATGCAAATCTTTCCAAAGGAACGCAACTATATTCATCCAATCAAATTAAAGATTCGGAGGTCATTTATCTATGGAAAATCTCGGGTTTGGAAAGATTTCCCCCTTAAATCTAACCAAAATAACAAGGGAGAATCTCTGGATCTGAAATCCAACGGTGAATAAAATTCACCTAATAATCCAAAGGTCCAGAACGAATGAAGGATGCAAATCAAATCTCTCAATGAAGATTCGTCACAAAACTAACTGATTCAGCTGCCTCTCCTATAAATAGGGGCCAAGAGACACAAAAAAAAAGAGACCTACATGCGCAGAGAAGAGAAAAGAAAAAAGGAGGAGAGCTTTGATACTTTGAAAAGACTCGGATCTTCTGCAAAAAACCCTAGGTAAGAAAGAGGAAGCCTTTCGAAAGAAAGAGAATTTAATTCTCTATAGAGTTTAACTCTAATATATAAAACAGAAGAGCAAATTTCTTCTCTCTTTGATAGAGGATCTGCAAAGTGCACATCTCCCCTTAAGGTTGAGAATTTAATTCTCAATGGGTTGAGATCCTGCCATGCAGATCCAAAACATAGAGAAAGAATGCAAGCATGAGAATTTAATTCTCACAGAACTATAGGAATTTAATTCCTCTAAGATAAAAGTAGGGCTTGACCCTGTGCTATGGGAATTTAATTCCTTCAAAATAAAAAGGAGCAGGGTTTAACCCTAATTAAGAATTTAGTTCTGTTGAAACAATGGGAATTTAAGTCCCTAAATCATAATCTGACGGGAAACGGAAGTTTGATTCCTTAAAAAGTTTTTTAGGGTTTAACCCTATTCAATTCTTCACATAAACGAGGAATCTAATTCCTACAGAAGGTTCAAGGATCGAAAGGGAAGTAGGAATTTAATTCCTTTGAAAATTAAAGCCAGAGGAATTTAATTCCTGAAAAGAAAGATCAACAGATCCTCTAGAAACTACATAGAGGCAGGGTCACGTGCTACCACGTGACCCCCCAAAACCCCTACAGAAAGCCCCTTTGAGGCAGCACCCCACGTGACCCACGTGACCCTCAGCAGAAGCCTTAACACAAAGGCATTTGAATGCCCATCACGTGACGGCACGTGATGCTATGAAGGAAATGATAATTTCAGCGGAACAAATGAAGGGAGGGCGCCCTCACGTGCTGCCACGTGACCCTTCTTGCCTTAGTGTTTAACACTAAAATTAAAACTCTCAAGCCCAATGTTAAAACACTGTCGAGCCTTAGCATTCAATGCTGACTAAAAAGCCTTATTGGCAGGATTCAACACTGATCCGTTTTAGTGTTTAACACTAATTTGAAAAAGCCTTATTGCTGGTGTTTAACACCAATTATCTCTTAGTGTTGAACACTAACTCAACAGCCTTATTCCCAGTGTTCAACACTGATTGCTCTGAAGTGTTTAACACTAGGCTTTGGCCCAATTGGCTAGCGGGATAGAGGCAAATATTCTCCCTCAATGGACCAACAAAGAGTCAATATTCCAGACCTGACTGGACTTAGCCCAAGCTGGCCATAAGTCCTCAATTTATGATTAACTGGGCCGGTAGGCTCATAACATAATTGATCAGTCTTGACCCAAATTGGGCCAAGGACCATTTAATCCATCCCGGTTCTAGGGTACATCTCTTCACTCCTTTGATACTTGGCATTGTAATCCCTCAATGTCTTCAAAGAGGTGACGGGTCCCGAAGACCATTCATGATATGGACTGTGGGGTCCTTAAACCCATGCATGATACAAAATTCCTGGTTACGTGGAACGTGGATAACGTCACTCTTTGACCCCACGAAAAACGTCCAGAGCGGATCCTGGTCCTCGCAGAGCACGGCAGTGAACCCGTGTGAAGCATCCAGAGCGGAGCCTGGTCCTCGCCTAGCACGGCAGTGAACCCGTGTGAAGCATCCAGAGCACATACCGGACTGTGGAGTCCTTAAACCCATGGACTATGACGTCCTTAACCTTGACCGAGATGTCTTTAAACTACCAACGGACCGCAATGTCCTTAAACTACCCACGGACCGCAATGTCCTTAAACTACCCACGGACCGCAATGTCCTTAAACTACCCACGGACCGCAATGTCCTTAAAAACTACCCATGGACCGCAATGTCCTTAAACTACCCACGGACCGCAATGTCCTTAAACTAGAACCATAGAGCCTCCATATGCTCTTTTGTCGGATCTAAACGGTCCCGTTTAAGTTGATCTTAGCCTCAAAGATGGCTAACGCGTCCTTAAACCTTCAAGCAGACTGGAGTATGAATCCCCCTAATTAACTTTGGCTCGAGGGTACATCTCTGAACTCCTCTGACATTCGTCGTTGTAATCCTTCAACGTCGTCAGAGAGGTGACGGGTCCCGACGGCCACACATACGACGGACTACTATGTCCTGAAATTGGAACAATGGGGTCCAAACACTCCTTTGTCGGATCTAAACGATCCCGTTAAGTTGATCTTAGTCACAAAGTTAGACTAACGTATCCTTAACAAACGTTTGAGTCGATCTTAGCCTCAAGTATGGCTGACGTATCCTCAAACCAACCCCCCCCCCAAACCCAAATTTAAGATAATGCGGATTTGGACTAGTCCATGCCCTACGGGCGACGACATAACTCAGTCTCCGTAAACGATCCACGGGCAATGAAACATAAAACAAGAACACACGACACGAAGTGACCATCTGGAGAAGGAGAAAGTTGTTACCGCAAAGCGGTAGCGTAATTAACTGCAGGGGCTTGCGCCTGCAGGGAAGAGCGTCCCCACAATCAAAAACCCCTCAAACGAGGGGGAATCTGACGAAGTCTGCTACATCGGACGCATCCATCTAGACCTCCGATACATGGTGCCATGGATCGAATTGGCATCTTCGGAGAGGTGGACGGATAGCACCTATTGGCATCTGCCCCGAACCTCAGGCGAGACGGTCCCGACGTCCCGCGTGTCCGTTCGGAGGGGAACAAGGATGATTCCCAGGCAAGCATAATTCCGACAGGGAAGGTGGATACTTCGAGGCGAAGCATGATTTAGACACGGAGTACACTCTGAGACGAAGTATGATTCCGCTGCAGAGGTTGTTGGTTTGATTTAATGATTGGCATTAGCATCGCTACACTGGAATATGGTACCAGGAGCGAATCATCATTTTCCATGAGTGGATTTGGGGATTTTGGTTTTGGTTTGGCATCAGTATCACTACACTAGAATATGGTACTAGGAGTGAATCATCATTTTCCATGAGGAGATTTCCCTCATTCCCAGTTTAACGAATTAGGGGTCATCTCTTTCCAGTTTAACGACTTAGAGGTCATCTGTTTCCAGTTTAAATACTTAGGAGTCTATTGGATTGGAGTTTGGAATTTTGGGGTTAGGGTAGGCATCAGCGTTGCTAACACTGAAGCACATATACCAGGAACAATTCATCATTTGCCTTTTCCTGTCGGGAAGCGATGGCTTAGGCGACAGGTTTAGGTCCCTATTACCTAAAGCTTTTCAATTTTTTGGGCCATAAAGGTCCCATAAAAGCATTTCTCCCTACGAGTCGAAAGGATCTCATAGGTGTACTTTCTCCTTAGGAGTCGTGGGGACTTCTAAGTGTGTTTTTCCTTTATGAGTCGTAAGGATCCCACGAAGGTTTGTTCTCCTCATGTGTCGTGAGGACACATGAGTGGGTTTTCCTAATGGAGCATAATTCCAAGGGCGGAGACCGGCCGCGTGACTGGTGATTGCGGTGGGGCAGGGGTATGGTGAGAATTATTTAAGCCCCTGAATTGTATACGGTAGTCAACTTGGGGACCAACCGTAGGGCCGGAAGAATTTTGAGAAATTGGATTTTGATTGGCGTCTGCATCGCTGCACTCGCTGTTGGGATTTGGAATTTGGTTGGCGTCTGCATCGCTGCACTGGAATATGGTACCAGGAGCGACTCATCATTCGCCGTTTTTTTTGCGGCGATTGCTCTATCATTTCAGCTTTTCTTATCGCGAAGGTCGCGATTGCCCTATCATTTCGGCTATTTATTCGCAGTTGCCCCATCATTTCGGTTTTATTTTTCATCTTTATTTTTACTCGCTGATTTTTATTGCGAGTTGCCCCATCATTTCGGCTTTTTAATTTTTGTTTTATTTACACATTTTTACATTCCCAGTTTAACGAATTAGGGGTCGATTATTCCTAGTTTAATGACATGGTGGTCAGCGGTTCCCAGTTTAAAGACTTATAGGTCTATCGTTCCTAGTTTAACGACGTGGTGGTCAGCTGTTTCCATTTTAACGATTTAGAGGTCATCTGTTTCCATTTTAACGACTTAGTGGTCATCTGTTTCCAGTTTAACAACTTGGTGGTCATCTGTTTCCAGTTTAACGATGTAGAGATCATCTATTTCCAGTTTAACGACTTGGTGGTCATCTATTTCCAGTTTAATGACTTAAAGGTCATCTGCTTCCAGTTTAACGACGTAGAGGTCATCTGTTTCCAGTTTAACGACTTGGTGGTCATCTGTTTCCAGTTTAATGACTTGGTGGTCATCTGACAGGGAGCTTAGAGAAGATACCCGATTGAGCAGTTGTCGAGGGTACCGCTGGAACTTGCCCGAGATGCCCCTTTGCTTCGTTGACGTTGATGGCCTTGCCCCTAGCTGGAACCAAGGAAAGTCGTTCAAATAGCGACTTGCGTTCGAAGATGGCAATTGAAAATTGTTAACCTGCAAATAGAAACATGATTTCAGTACAAGAAATCAATGTATATGTTGATTGAGTTTGCATGAATATTTAACCCGAAATATGGGAGGAGAGATTGGTCCCACCGGGTGTGCCAGAATCTGTAGGGTGTTTTTCGTCACCCTATTGAGATGGGAATATGCGCACTCTTGTCAGGTGTAATACAGATTCCTCCTATCTAGGGTAGGCTAGGGTTTATTGATTGTGGGGATCCGAATCTCCGGCAACCACGGACTAAGCTGCCGTTAATTACCCCTCGCCTTTGGAGCGAGAGAATCTCCGATTGACAGATCAAATAGGCCATGCGAACTCAATATGCAGTGTTGTGTTTTGAAGGGGTTTAGGATGTATCGGGGCCCCCGCAGAGTTTTGTAAGTGCACAGCGGCGCCCCGGCCGTCTGAACGAGGCCAAAATGCGGAAACGATACTTTTACAAAACTTGTAAACCGGCACCACCGCGCACTATAAAACCGGATCGGGCCATTAACCTACTCCTAGCTAACAAGAGAAGGGGTAGAGAGATATACCGAGCGATCCGTGTCCTTCGGTCTTCTCGTCGTCATCCCGATCTCCCCGCGGAATCTCCGGTCTTCATCTCCTTGTCGGAAAGGGCACCACATCGCCGGGTTCTTTTACGGGCTCCTACCTCTGGACCGAGGCAACTCGGGCACGAAGTTGGCGAGTCGACGTGTCCAAGAATGCTGTAGGCTATATGTAGATTACCATGTCTCTAAAGGGTTATGAAGTTGCCATGTTTGATGGAGGAATGAGATGTAAACTTTTTGGATGAACTTGGGAATTTTTTGTAAGCATCAAGAGAACAAAATCCCTCACCATATTTTTGGACAGCCCCACACTTGTTGTGGCCGGCCATTCTCTCAAGAATGAGAAGAGGGAGTGAGCCAAGATAATGCAAGAGAGAGAAAAGATAATGGGTGATGATGAGGAGTCATGATCACACCAAAAAGTCTCAACCTACTCCCATCACATAAAGTAAGCCATCAAGAACTAAAGAAGTCAAAGGAAGTAGGAACCACCATGAGAACCAATCATCACAAAAAAGTCTTCACCATGATGAATTGTACATTTGCAAATAAACCCTCCTCCACTAATTTTTCAGCCAAAGAAGGAACAAAAGAAAAATGGCCGAAACGGAAAGCAAACTGGCAACTTCAAAAAACCGATCCCGTAATAAATTACAGGAAAACCCCGCGACTGTATATACATACCTGCATTTGTATTCCGACCGAATACAAATGCAATGAGACAAAATCTATACTGTACTATACTAGGATCCGGCTTAAACCAAAGCCCGCTAGTATTATCCGTCCGATCATGATCCGTGCAATACCGCACGTATATGATCGAACCCTGCCATATCTCCATATGGCCTCTACAGCGTTTTGCCCGAAACTTGAGAAACGGTCTGTGGGGGACTCTAAAGACTCGTCAATACTTTGGCTGTGGATTTAACCACTAGCACGTCAGAGGTATTATCCATACGTAACGGGCTACCAGGTATTGACCAAAAGGGAGGTCGATGAGCGAACTCATCCTGACACTCTACTGAGCCTGTCGGTAACAATATCCGTACAGTCCGGTCCATTCGTCTATGAGCATCGCATGGTGGGCCTAGGGGGTTGGTAAAAGTCAGACCCCAAAAAGTGGTACAAGTCGTGTCGGAGTATAGCCCAGAACACCCTGAGATACTACTGGAATACCTACCAGTAAATCTTCTGCCTTGGCCAAGGACTTCGTGTAATGGCACTCTTAGACACAGCGCGACCTCACCCCCAATACCGGAAGAGACGAACCCCTACAGATCCGCTCACTGCCTCCATGTGGCTCGGGACTGTACCCAACTAAAACTTGTTTGCACGACTCCTTTGAGCCGTGGTAGGGTAGTAATCAAAGCACAGTGGGAACTCATACGAGACAAATGACGATCTCAGGTCGATGAACCAACCTGTACGAATGTCACCAGGGAACTGCCATCTGACGTCAGGTATAATACCAACTAGCATGTTCCCGGCGAGTCCTGTCCGGTGTACTCATAACCCAATGAGCACCTGTATACATCTTAGGTGAACCAACTGACACCGGTAGCTTGTGAGACCGGCCACCGCCCCTCGTCGGGGTCTCGACTGTATACACTAGTCTACTCTGGAGTATCGATGCCCTGTCTCGAAAACTCCCATGACTAGGGACCTTTTAAGGATGTGCTTATAGACCCCAGCTCCCACGTATATGATCGCCATCATACTGCTAGCCTTCAAGCAAGAATCCTAAGTTCTCTATCAACACGTAATAGTGACCTGTAAGGTCACCTAAAACAGTACACGATGATAAAGATAAACCAGATAGCATACTATCATCTTGAGTAAGACTGTCCTACCGGCATAGGTCCTCCTTCAATCATTGCAATCACGTACCTGTGATCCAATAATTGACTCTGAGGGCACTATCTCCAACAATCTCCTACTTGCACTCAAGGCTAATTATTGCGATGTCGCATACTCACAGCCCGTGTGATACCGAACACCCAACTCCTCTACTAATCAGTCTCACAAAACCCGCTTGCGAAACTAATGCGTTCGAGGAATAGCCTCAGTCAGTGGTCCGCTCTAATGTTTCTTTCTATGTCTCTCTTTATCTCAAATTCACGGAGAAAAACCATCTCCCGAAATGAGTAATACCTGTCTCAGAATATGTCTGGATATCTGATGGGACCTACCTCATAAATGAACTCCAAATCCAAACTTCTTAGACTGTATTGTCAACTGAACTTAATCAGTATCCTACGCCATGCCTCCCTCAGTATCCTCCTGGACCACCTGTCCAAAATACTGCCCCTCGTCAGAGGGAAAACTATAACTCTGACAACGTCTCTGTCATCCAGGTCACCTTGGAAGTCTGGAATGATAACTGTCTCCCGAAGGAGGATACCGTTATCATATTCCTAGAACATCCACTTATGTTCTAAAACTGCTTCCGATTGGTTTTCCAGAATTGGATTATTATCAACTTATTGCATCTACTGCAAAAACAATATCTGGTGTCGTACTTGACATCTCATGATTGACTCAATTGACTAAGCAAGTGATCCGCCAATCATGCACATCCCTCTCCACTTTAGTCTGTAAGACACCTTTAGAGAGGGTGACTCCATCACCTGCAGGTATACTACCGTGCCAGGAGTCGTCCATTCTAAAACACTTTTAGAATGCTGTCTAAGTACCCTGATTGGGAAACTACCCAAATACAGATCTAAAACCATAGATCTAGTAACCAGAATATCTGATATAATATCCTAGTCCTATGTGGAGAAACCACTGTGTGACGACCAAAGTATAACCGACCGTAGTATAGGAATTTCACTTCCTACTCTGTGTATGTCATCCAAGTACCAAGACATCACACCCTACTACCTTCTTAACAGATCCATCCCCTATTCTGATGAAGTCAAACCTATGACTGTCACATCAGAAATAGATGATCTATCTCCGCTATATCTGCTTTAGTCAATAAATAGACATAAGCTACTTGTCCACTATACTTCCGCTGCTCCCACTGACCATGACAACCTTCTGGCAGAGTCATATACACGTACGCTTCTAAAGCCAGTTCAGAACGACGCTATACTCATCCTCCTGCCGGGTCTCATAGTCTAGAACAACAGCAATGACAAGTCTGGGTAAAAAAGAACCTCCCTGCCACCGTCCTTGAGTCTACCGGAGTACCTCTCGGGTGCCTGAGGTTACCCACCATATCTGCAGAGTGGCCAATGGAATGTCAAACCAGATTGAATTTTTAGTTTCTTATCAAATTTTCAGTAATCGTTTGCGGTTCTGGAATCACTTCCAGTTCTACCATACTCCCACTACTGTTTTCTGAAAATATCCATTTTTATTAAAACTGTGGCGAGTCAAGAACAATATCACTATTGATCTTCCAGATGGTAGAAAATCAACGCTCGTCATAGCCCGGGTCAACCCACAAACAGCCATTACAGAAACGTGCCTTGAGTTATCCGGAGTCTGGTTTTAAGCATAAGCCGGACAACTCCCCGTACCTTAACATCGTTAAGATATGAACTGTTCTATATCCAATATACAAATAGAGGAACTAATTTAATTGAACCAGATTCAAATCATGCAGCTGTCTCCAGTGCATGTCAACTAAATGGAAAGAGGACGATCAGCATTACTCAACTTAGGAGTGCTTCCAATTATGAGTAACCTGAAAGAGAAGCAAGTTCTCTTAATCATTACTATCAACTGAATACCATACACAAGTATCTACATCTTCGATTACCTTGAATAATCCCGATACTTGCATTACCTGGTTCTCTACTTTATTCATATACCTACAACTTCTCAAAACTTGGACCCTGTGTTTCTACGAAACACCTATCTAAAAACTAGAGAAGTCATAAGTAAACCGAATACAGTGCGAGTACCAATCCCTCTGTCCTAATGGACACTAGACAATATACAATCCTCTGTATAAGTCCTCTGAGTCGAATAACTCAAACCCTGTGTGTCGTAGGTTGAAAACTGTACTTGTGGTTAAGAAGAATTACACCGCTGTTTAATGCTCCTTACCTAACCATCCACTGATATAGGTAAATGTCATAGACATAATTTCAAAAAGGTATATCTCACTCTATATAAAAATAGACGTACAGATATATCAATTTGAAATTGGTGCATAACAGCGGATATTCAAAACCAAATATTTGTCGTCCGGCAAACAACCCAGGCGACTTTCTCAAATATCACCAATTACAATGAATTCCGATATAATGAGGATGATCACCTAATTCCCAATAACTTACTCCTATTCATCATCTGTAAAACCATACAGATGTGAGAATCATACCTGGTAAATACATACCCTGGAGCAAGAGCTAATTGGGAAATCAGTTTTCTTTTAACAGTACACAGTGAAACTGAAACATTGAAATGTTTCGTAGGGGTATCCGGGTATTCCTAGTAATGTCTCTTCTATTATCCAGATTCACAACTGTAACCGTATATTTCTATGCCATCTCTCCGCATCCCTTCATATGTCTTTAGTCATTACCTTCTGTACACCCTCTTAGGCTAAATGGTTTTCTTCCTTTCCTACCGTTCGGCACCAGCCTATGGTTTGGAAGAAGACTATCCAATAAGCATAATGGGTGTACTGTCCTAATCCTAGGAGCACTCGTAATGCGAGAGAAGGTGAAGATAAAAGACAACCGAATAAACCTTATTCCTATTTCTCCTGAACCAGAATCCATCCCCGAACTGGAACAAGTTCCTTTCGAGTTCGTATATAACCATACGATGGAGTATCCAATAAACTGTGGATCTTCGTAGTGATACGGAGTGTTCTGGAGAAATACAAAGGTGAAGTGGGAGTGGTAATGAAATACTTGGTTTTGGTCGTGAACAGCAGTCGCAATTTACTTTGCCCTCCTTCTAATCCCTTTATTTGTCTTAACTTAATACCTTCTGTACACCACACTTAGGCTAATCGGCTTTCTTCATTCCTTACCGTTTGGCACCAGCCTAAGGTTTGGAAGAAGACTATCCAATAGGCGTAACGGGTGTACTATCCCCTAATCCAAGGAGCACTCGCAACCTGAGAGAAGGTAAAAGGAAAAGACAACTGAATAGTCCTATTCGTTTTCTCCAGAACCAGAAACCATCCTCGAATAAATTCCTTCGAGTTCGTATATAACCATACGATGGTTTTATCCAATGGAAGTGGAGGTTCGTAGTAATACGGGGTGTCCTGGAGAAAAGGGTAAAAGTGGGAGTGGCAATGAGGTCTGCAACTTTGACAATCCAAAAGTCGGTGTTTAAGAAGGTTCGGTTAATTTTGGTCACTGAGTCATAGTCTAAGGTCGGGTCATGGTCGCTGCCAAAGAGAGAGAGAAAAAAAAAACACTCAGCGTGCACTCTAACCTAGATCAGAATGGTTATCGCTTTATCTAATCAGGAAACCTCCCACTGTACCGTCAAATTCTCCTCCAAACCTAAAAGAAGAATTAGTCGGGATCACCCAAGGAGTAAACCAACTCATCAATGGGAATCGGGATCCAACTATCATCGTATGATAATGTGATGGAATCCACTCACGTTATCACACTCCAGAAGGTATGCGCATATCTGGCAAGTTTCAGTTTCTTTAGAAACTCCCGATATGAATTTTACCCCATGCTCTTATGACCTTGATTTTGGCCAACAAATCATAAGTCACATGTCAAGTTCTACCCGTCATTCTCCAGGTTAATTTGAACCCACCCGTACCTACCTTTGATTTTGGCCAACAAGGCAGTACGACTGTCCCAAACCAACGCATCTATCTATGCTGCATATGAATATCCAATAGCTACCAATCACTGTGCCTTGACTTTGGCCAACAAACACAGCTTGAATACTATTGACTATCCATATGAAATGACGGAGGGCTACGAATGGTTTTTGGCCAAAAACCTTTAACGTAATGAACTTGATATCGTTGAAGGAACCGGATAGCTTTTATAAAAATATAGTGACGAAAACCTTCGCTAAAGAGGTCACTCCCAGTGAAGGGATCTCGGCTCTTTCCCCGTAGAATGAGGTGCAGGATATTCCAACTGAATACCACGATGCAAAGCAAAAGTAAACGACTATAGTGAAGTTATTGCCCTGACGCAAACTTCTGTCCAAGGGGCCACTCCCGGTGAAGGGATCTCGGCCCTTGTCTCGTCGACTGAGGTGCAGGATATTCCAACCGAATACCACTGTGCAAAACAAAAGTGAACGTCCTTGCAATAACAGCCTTTTGAAAAATGATCCAACAACATCAGAATGGGTTTGTTTAGCTTGCATTGATCCGAATCAATGCAGTCCCATCAATTGATCACACCAATAAAGAACGAAAATAATGATGTACGTATATGCCATCCGCATTCGCCACTGGGTCCCGTCATTACCCGTTAGGTTACTTAACTAACGACAGAGCGGGGACTGGACTAGCACAGATGTAAAACATATACAACATCTACTAGTATATATATCAATATATAATATTCGCTCAAGGCGTGATAAAATGCAACATCACAGAAATGTAACCAGTATCACAGAACAATACAGATATCTGGGATCCCCGGATTTCATAGAGCCGCTACTGAAACCCGACGTTCCCCTGGTCGTGTGGATAGCCTGTGCAATGAAATCCTAAACCCCTACGGGCGCGGCAAGTTACCCGCCAAAACCTGAAGCGAGGCAGCCCCCTTCATCAACGTGAATGGACCACCCAGCACTTCACGGAATCCGGTAACTTGGGCACCCCTCCTGGGTCAACCTATACCCCCTACGAGTGCGGCGAATAGCCCGCCAATTCTAAAGTGAATCCCCCTCCGTCTCAACGCCATGAGATGCAGGTCCGTTGCCTTCTAGAATCCGGCTACCCGTGCACCCCTCCGCGGGGTAATCCTCGTACAGAAAGTAAAATATACATACAACGGGTACATCGACCTCAGCCCGGTCGTGCCCCAAAAGAATAATATACAAACAGGCAGTGACGACAGTCCACATGTCGGACGCTCGCCCCGCAATATCAAATGTATATATAATACCAAAACTGTACTACTACTGCATCCAGGCTATCCCCACGACAAATCCGCAACATCACAGCACAACACAGAACATCAACGTGAATGTCACGTTCGCAAATCCGTCTAAAAGGGCTATAGCAGTTAGACAGGATTTACTGATCAAATGACATTCACGGTCACAGATATAATGTAAATACTGTGAACTAACATGTTTAAAATTTTCGATCGACTGAATTTTCCGAAGTGGGCCCCAAGCACAACTGTAGCACTCAAAAACATCTGGGCCCAAAAAGAATATACCAGAAACCCTATTTCCATGTCATAGAGCCACTATAAAAATTTGATGCAGTGAAGCCAAAATTCGGCGGCGGATACGCGGCCAAAATGTGGTTTTGGCCGCTGATCCGCCGCGCTACAGTAACTTCAGCCTACCAAATTTTCACAGAATGCATAAAAAACCCTGCACGTATTTTTACAATGTACCAAATAATTTTTAAAGCACTGGAAAAATTCGACAGAAACTTGACATGGAAACACAGTTTTTTGAAAATCCGTTCGATCGAACTTGTAAACACGTTAGATTAAGCTAGACTAGCTTAATGGCGTGGCTCTGATACCAGTGTAAGTGCACGGCGGCGCCCCGGCCGTCTGAACGAGGCCAAAATGCGGAAACGATACTTTTACGAAACTTGTAAACCGGCACCACCGCGCACTATAAATCCGGATCGGGCCATTAACCTACTCCTAGCTAACAAGAGAAGGGGTAGAGAGATATACCGAGCGATCCATGTCCTTCGGTCTTCTCGTCGTCATCCCGATCTCCCCGCGGAATCTCCGGTCTTCATCTCCTCGTCGGAAAGGGCACCACATCGCCGTGTTCTTTTACGGGCTCCCACCTCTGGACCGAGGCAATTCAGGAACGAAGTTGGCAAGTCGATGTGTCCAAGAATGCTGTAGGCTATATGTAGATTACCATGTCTCTAAAGGGTTATGAAGTTTCCATGTTTGATGGAGGAATGAGATGTAAACTTTTTGGATGAACTTGGGAATTTTTTGTAAGCATCAAGAGAACAAAATCCCTCACCACATTTTTGGACAGCCCCACACTTGTTGTGGCCGGCCATTCTCTCAAGAATGAGAAGAGGGAGTGAGCCAAGATAAAGCAAGAGAGAGAAAAGAAAATGGGTGATGATGAGTCGTCATGATCATACCATCACATAAAGTAAGCCATCAAGAACTAAAGAAGTCAAAGGAAGTAAGAACCATCATGAGAACCAATCATCACAAAAAAGTCTTACCATGATGAATTGCACATTTGCAAATAAACCCTCCTCCACCAATTTTTCAGCCAAAAAAGGAACAAAAGAAAAATGGCTGAAACAGAAAGCAAACTGCCAACTTCAAAAAACCGATCCCGTAATAAATTACAGGAAAACACCACGACTGTATATACATACCCGCATTTGTATTCCGACCGAATACAAATGCAATGAAACAAAATCTACACTGTACTATACTAGGATCCGGCTTAAACCAAAGCCCGCTAGTATTATCCGTCCGATCATGATCCGTGCAATACCGCACGTATATGATCGAACCCTGCCATATCTCTATACGGCTTCTCCAACGTTTCGCCCAAAACTTGAGAAACGGTCTGTGGGGGACTCTAAAGACTCTTCAATACTTTGGCTGTGGGTTTAACCACTAGCACGTCAGAGGTATTAACCATACGTAACGGGCTACCGGGTATTGACCAAAAGGGAGGTCGATGAGCGAACTCATCCTGACACCCTACTGAGCCTGTCAGTGACCATATCCGTACAGTCCGGTCTGTTCGTCTATGAGCATCGCATGGCGGGCCTAGGGGGTTGGTAAAAGTCAGACCCCAAAAAGCGGTACAAGTCGTGTCGGAGTGTAGCCCAGAACACCCTGAGATACTACTGGAATACCTACCAGTAAATTTCCTGCCTTGGCCAAGGACTTCGTGTAATGGCACTCCTAGACACAGCGCGACCTCACCCCCAATACCGAGAGAGACGAACCCCTGCAGATCCGCTCACTGCCTCCATGTGGCTCGGGACTGTACCCAACTAAAACCTGTTTGCACGACTCCTTTGAGCCGTGGTAGGGTAGTAATCAAAGCACAGTGGGAACTCACACAAGACAAATGACGATCTCAGGTCGATGAACTAACCTGTACACATGTCACCAGGGAACTGCCATCTGACGTCAGGTATAATACCAACTAGCATGTTCCCGGCGAGTCCTGTCCGTTGTTCTCATAACCCAATGAGCACCTGTATACATCTTAGGTGAACCAACTGACACCAGTGGCTTGTGAGACCGTCCACCGCCCCTCGTCGGGGTCTCGATTGTATACACTAGTATACTCTGGAGTATCGATGCCCTGTCTCGAAAACTCCCATGACTAGGGACCTTTTAAGGATGTGCTTATAGACCCCAGCTCCTACGTATATGATCGCCATCATACTGCTGGCCATCAAGCAAGAATCCTAAGGGCTCTATCAACGCGTAATAGTGACCTGTAAGGTCATCTAAAACAGTACACGATGATAAAGATAAACCAGATAACATACTATCATCTTGAGTAAGACTGTCCTACCGGCATAGGTCCTCTCTCAATCATTGCAATTACGTGCCTGTGATCCAATAAATGACTCTGAGGGCACTATCTCCAACAAGTTTTTACGGGGGTCCCGCTACCCGGATAGCGGGCTGAGGGTCAAGGGGGCTAGCAGCCCCCTTACGGGGTGCGGGGCAGCGCCCCGTTAGAAATTTTTTCTAACGGGAACAGTGTTGTGGAGTATGTGTGTGTGTGTGTGTGTGTGTCTAAAGGAAATGGCATCCATAGGATGCGTGGGAGAAGGCGCCAGTGCCTCACGTGCGCGGCACGCGGGTGCTCGACGCCGGACGCTATGCGCTGAGCACCAGCGCCCCACGTGCCAGGCACGCGGGCGCTGTGCACCGAGCGCCAGCGCCCCACGTGCCTGGCACGCGGGCGCTAGGCGTCAGCAGCAAAAGGGACTTGGTTCCTGCACTGGGAGCTGTACTCCCGATTTGACTTATGGAGTTGAACTCTTGACAGAAATTAATTTGAGTTAAACTCTAATAGATCTTGAATGGAGTTAGACTCCTAAAAATATTTAGAAATGATCAAAAGGGGCTGCTTTGTTTCTCCCCTTTGGCCCTGGATATTCCCAAGATGGGATTTCTGGAGATGGGTCTCCTTCTTCTTCCTCTCGGCTTGTCAGATCTTGGAGAAAGGGGGTGAGATTTTGAAAATCTCTCCTTTTGAGATCTAATAAAAGATCTGAGCTCCCCATTTTGGGTTTTATGGTTAAAAACTATTTAATTTTGGAAAAGGAAGAGTAAAACTCTTGATTTAATTGAACAGGGGAAGAAGGTTTTAGAACCTTGAGTAAGGAGAAGGAGGCACAAAAACCCTAGCGTTTTAGAGAATGAAAAAAGTGTCTGCTTTATTCATCATCATGTTGCCTTATATAGGCTTACACATTTACATATAGCCCATTAGGCTTTACAAAATGGTATTTTGCCTATCTCATGCCTCATGTGCTAATTTCTTTTGCACTTAAGCCATGAGCTTTACTAAGATTTGGCTTTATACCCATTTTGCTTACATTCATGCATAAAAAATTACATTAAAATTATTTATTACATGATTTTTTATTTCGACATGGGGGAGGCCGGCCGCGGGGCTCGACTTGGGCATGGGCCCACTTGCTTGGGCTTGGGCCCGCTTAGTTGGGGTTGACCTTAATTTTGACTTGGTTAACTGGGGTGCAAATTTTGACCCCAACAGCTGTGTTTATCGATGTATATAGGTCTGAGGATATGAGGTGTATGGAAATAAGGGTATGTTGAATGAAATGTATGTGAATAAGAGTATGTTGTATTAGGTATATGTGAATAAGCGTATGTTGTATCGGGTATCTGTTAGGCAAAAGTTCGCATTAGTTTATTAAACATGGGTCCGGATACTTGTGATTATTCCGTTGTGGCTACGGAACAACAACTGGGGAAGTGAAATATACCGTTTCACTTTTTGGGATCATGATCGAGTAGTAGGGGAATCCGAGTTCCGCATCTAGATACCTAATCAAACTACCCATCCCCATTATTCAGTATAAAGGTTTTGACGAATTGGAGTTAGTGCGTATATCATCTAGGCATGGAATTTCCACATTGTATGTCATCCACATATTGGATTATTCTCCCTCAAATTACGGTTAGTATTCGCCCGAAGAACGGGTTAGTATTCGCCCGAAAAACCCACTTAGTATGCGCCCGAATATCTGGTTAGTAGTCTTCTACATATTGGACTGTTCACCCTGTCTGCAGGGATTTTCATTTATAAAGTATTCTATACCTAAGTTCGCGCATTCTAACCCTAACCGTATCATGTGTCAGGTATGTCGTAAGTTCGTATTCGGATAGTTGATTTCATTTAATATGGACTTTCACAACCACTCATTTTTTTCTTGTTACCTTTTACAATCATTAAAGTGTGTCATAATATTTTATAGAATCCTTAGTTAATAAAGATCATGACATTTAATGGTAGTTATTGTTTGTAAGAAAACCATGATATTTTAGAGTAATTATAATTTTAGGAAACCCATGGTATTTTAATGAAAATATCTTTTTAATGAAAGATTATGATATTTATTTGAAATCATCTTTTTATAAAGTTTTAGGTATTCGTTTTGGAAAATATCATTTATAAAGATTATGGTTTTTGCTGAAAATAGCATTTTAGTAAAGATCAAAGTATTTAAATGAAATTATATCCTTTTATGATGGATTAAGATATTTTATTGTAAATAATAATTTTATAAAGTTATGGTGTTTATTTGGAGGTAAAAGTTTAGAAATACGTCAGTGTTGGCAACTGCTGCATATGGGCGGCAAGATTTGTGTTCTTTTCAGGGACGATTGCCTATCAACCACGAGTTATTTACGTAAAACATTATCCTATAAAATTAGTGTATTTTGTTAAAGGTGATATTCTACAAAAACAACTTCGCGTTGACAACCGCTGTACATGGATGGTAGAATTTGTGTCATTTTTAGGGAAAATTTTCCAGTAACCACGGGTTGTTTCATGTAAAATATTACCCTATTAGAGTATTTTATTAAACCTTAGTTAAAAGGCGAAAAATATTGATATAAAAATATTCTCTCTAAGTGAAAGGGGTTAAATTGGAAACCATAATATAATTATTTAGATTAGTATTACCTCTTTTCAAAGGGTAAAAGGATTTTAATAAAACTAAAGTAATTAGTGGATAAGAGTAAAATAAAATATCATTTTAATGTGTCAAAAGTATTTTATTCACAATGCCATATATCATATAGATATTTTAATTAAATATAACGTATTAATAAAATGATGGTATTTTATGGAAGTAACCTATTTTGATGCCTAATTGGTATCATAGGGTAAGATTATCGTGTCAACTTAGCATCCAATAAGCAAGTGTAGTTTTTATGATCATGAATATGTGTATATATGAGGGATAGGTCATCACCCCGTAATATCCATATTAAAGTTATGGTTTTTATTTAAATATGATGGCACTGTAATCTAAACAAGTAATATTTATTTTTAATATCATTTTATTGAGTGTGGAGAGATTAAAAAAAATTAGATTTAGGAGCTAATGAAGAAAGTGACAGATATAAGATGGTGAGAGGCAGATCCTATCTTTGTTTTGAGATGAAAAAGCCGAAAACGTCTCATTACATTAAAACACGAATACCTCCACGTTTTGATTTTTTTCTCGATGATCGGGTGGAGCCACAACGTCAGCGTTGTCGATACAAAGGTCAGGTTTTTTTCCCCAGAATTTTCGGAGTTCTGTGGTGTAAGAAAATAGAGTTTGAAGGTCTCTATTTATAGGGTTTTTTCCCGAACAATAAAATCCCAAAATCCGTTTCAAATCTCATCAAAAAATCCCAGAATCCGTGATCACAATGATTACAATCATCACATGACGATTGCGCCTCCGCCGCCATGATTCTGGGTTGTTGGATTTTGAATCCAACGGTCCAGCTTCCCCCCCCACATATATATATATATATATATATATATATATATATATATATATATATATATATATATATATATATATATATAATTTTATCTTTTTATTTTAAAATCTAAAACCGTTTTGTTAAATCAAATTTGTCTTGAAAAAATTGTTAAAATATTTTTTAAAATATGAGGAAAATCAAAAAATATATATTTTATTATTATCTTCTGTTTAAAAATGATTTTGGGCTAAAACTAAATAATATTCCCATATCTATGATATTTATTAGTTATTATAATTATTTAAAATCTAGTTTATCCTTGAAAATCATTTTAATCACGAAATAATTATTTTAAT
Source organism: Agapanthus africanus (assembly GCA_030015575.1). Lineage (NCBI taxonomy): Eukaryota > Viridiplantae > Streptophyta > Magnoliopsida > Asparagales > Amaryllidaceae > Agapanthus > Agapanthus africanus. The sequence continues at coordinate 1,008,077,479 of CM057337.1, read as the reverse complement.
TGATAATAAAAATATGTAAATTATTTTAAGGCCTTACAAAATTTCATTAAAACATTTTAAGCCCAGAAAAATATAAATAGATTTTAGAAAATTCCTTTAATTATATTTCAATGCTTTAAAAATTACTAACATTACTTTTAAAGATAAATCATTAAAATAAAATATTTCTCTATCAACTAAATATGCAAATAAATACTTGGTACTAATAAAATACCTTTTATTGGGTATTAGAAAACACGGTTGTTACAATCTAATTTCCTTAAAATAATTTCGTCCTCGAAATTTCAGAAGGTAGCGGCTAAGGAAAAATTACTGAAGGGATTATCGTAGTTAAAAATTTGGGTCTTGCTCTCTCGTCCCGTTTTCTCGTTTCCACGTAGGTTCGCCTGAGAGTTCTTCCTACACATAACTCTAACCAGCTGGATCGTCTTTTCTATCAAGATCTTATCCTTCTAGTATCCCGACCGGTTGCTGCTCGTAGGTTACGCCAGCTCTTACTATGATTTCGGAATGATAAAAAATGTGACTAGGTTCACCGACATACTCTCTTAACTGCGAGATATAAAAGCATTATGTACGCCCTCTAAAGAAGGTAGCAAATCTAGGCTATACGCAATCCCACAGTCACTTTTTAGGATGTTAAACGACCGATGAGTCGTGGGATGAGCTTTCCGCGCTTTCTGTATTGTATCACTATCTCCATTGTTTCTATAATTATCTCAATCTTACAAGTTCTCAATATTCAGGATCGTCCCAATAGATCTCCACTTCTCCCATATAAAACTTGACCCCTCTCATCTGCTTCATGTGTTTCAACCATCCGTGTCCATACGTTCTCCTTATAGTAGTGTCTCTATATCTTCAAGATGAATATCACAATTGCCAGTCCTAGATCTGGATAGGATAGTTGCGTTCACGAGTCTTTAGTTGTCTTGATGCATATGCAACTATATCGCCGTGCTGATACACCGCACCACCAAATCCCTTCCCCGAAATATCATAGTGGATGTTAAAACTTCCGGGTCTGTTAGGAATGGCAAGAATGGGTGCGATAGTCATGATCTACCCTTCTTAGAATAATTTCATATTTGAAATTTTCAAAGGAGTAGCCACTACTAGGCATGAAAATTAGTGATGCTATAAGGAACCCTCTTTTACTACATGTGTCACTCCCAGGAGTTGGTGTGTCGCTTGATACATGGAAAGTCTATGAATGGTTTAGATATAAAGAATCAGAAAGTGTAAAATCAGTAGTTGCTTCCGGATAGAAAAGTTTTAAAGTTGAATGAGGGTTATAGGTATTTCTAAACTAATAAGAAAGGTATAAGTGAATTGATGGAAAACTTGAGAGATATAAACATAAAGACAACTAGTCGAAACTACGGAAACTAGAAGAATTATGGTGAGTCTAACTAAGATTTGCATCGAAAGATAAATAAGTATGGTATTGAAAAGGAAGGTTAAAAAAGAAAAGAGAATCTATGCTATCTTGCCCTGTGGCATCAGCCTTCTCGGCTGTCATGGTGAAGGTCTGGCGTTTGGGTCCATTTCGGTGCGCTTGCTGAAAAACACGCTTCTGTGATGGCAAGGGTGGTCTCTTTGGTGACGCCCCTTGACTGATTGGTTTAGTGGTGGAAAGTGGCCGGTTTTCCTGCTGTGGTGTCCCATAGTTAACCAGCTTATTGACATGGCCTAATTGTCTCCTTCTCTAAGGAAAGTCCCCAATAGCATGATCCAGAGACCCACGGACTATACAGAATTTTTTCAACGCGCCAGTCTCTCATGTAGTGTCCAGTTCTACCACAATGGTTGCATATAACGGCTAGTTTTCTTGAGACAGTTGGCCCTACTGGCCTCTTGAATTGCTGCCCTCGTTGAATTTGAAAGACGATTCTCCAGAAAATTGGCTTGCCGGTTGCTTAACACCTGACGAATGGTCATTCTTCCTTATGCATTTCTGTAGATCTTTAAAGTTTCGTGCTGCATCTAAGATTGCGTCATAAGTCGAAAGGGTAACAAAAAACATGGAGTACTACGTCTTCAGGTCCAACCCTTATCGGAACCTCTTAGCATATAGTTTTAGGGTTGCCACCAGACGACGTGCGAACCGACTTAACCTTGCGAACTATGAAGCGTACTCGTCTACGGGCTTATCCCACAAACTCTCATGTTAGAGTTGTACAAATTCCCTTTCCATCTCTAGGTGTGCCACGGTTGGAAAGTACTGGGTATCAAAACGCTGTTTGAACATTTCCCAGTCGATGGACTTCTTCAGTCTACTTTCCTATGGCTCCCATCATATTCTAGTATTATCCATAAGTTGCAATTTAGCAATGTTTACCCACGCATCCTTAGAAATTTGAGCGGCACCGAGATCATTGACGGTTCCTTTGAGCCATTCTTCAGTTTCTAAGGGAGTTTCACTAAAAACGTCTTAGAGTGATAATCTGAATTGCTTCACTCTTGCCGAACCTTGAGAAACTGGGGCTATTGCCTTCCTTAAAACCTCCGCTTGTTGCAGCCTATTTTCTCGAAGCTCCTGATGAAGGGCAGTCGTCTGCTGCTGCTGTTGTTCTAGTAGTCCTTACATCATTTATAACATGGCTGCTTGTTGAGCAGCGACTTCATTGATCCTATTTCCTCTTCTGTTACGGTTAGGGTGTCGTCCGGCCATTGTGATCTAAATTTTAAGGGGGTTAGGTTACAAACAGACTAAGGGGTGAGATAAGATAGTAATTTGCATGAAAGAAAAATAATTAATGCAAGAGGAAAATTAATAAAAAGAAGAGCAAGAGACACAAGAGAGATTTTGCTCAAAACTAAGATTTTATTATCCAACTTCAATAAGGAGACTACAACTGAAAAGAAAGGACATGTCCTTACCACTAAACATGGTTTTATTCGGCCAAAAGGAAAATAAGTCTTATTAATCTCGATTATGGGAGCTCAACAAGTTGTGACAGGCTCTCACACTAAAAGAGATTCGGCTATTCCCACAATGTCTTGCGGGGACAACTACCTGACATTCTTCGATCTCGAATTCCTCCTCACTCGAAATTTCATCTTTTGACTCGTTCTCGGTTGGAGCCTCATTCTCGGACTTCACTTTTATAGGGTTTTCTTCTTCTACGGAAGCCACCTCTATAGGATCATCTTCTATAGGTTCATCGTCTATAGGATCTTCTTCTTCGTCTTCAGAGTCATTGGTCATCATAGACTCCGATACTGCAACATTGACTTCCTCATCCTCCGAGTAGTTGTCAGAGATAATTGTCTGGGTCTTAATACTTCATCATCCTATCCAAGCGTAGACTCAAAGGTGATGTCTGACATGTTATTCTCGTCCGAAATATTGGCTATGACCTAAAAGGAAGGCCATGATCAGGATGAAGAATGCTAAGGAAAGAACAAGGAACAAAGGGAAATTATGAAATCGATATAAGTAGATGAGATTCACAAATATAATAAGGCAATTAACGGTTTCATTTTAGTACATTGAGGACCTACATGGACCACCACTAAAACATGTCACGTCCCGCTTCCCAAAAGAAGGTGAAGGGGTAACGTGATATGGTCCGCAAGCTAACTGTATTGAAAGTGGTTTATTCAATACAGTTACGTTAAGCGTATGAATATCTATAATATGCAGAATATGTACCAAAAAAATATAATAAAAGCGGAAGGCATTTATTTCCATTAACTAAACTTTATTACGTCCCAAAAGAATGAGTAAAATAAAATAAATAGTTTCATTACATCAAAAAAAAGAAGCAAAAGCCCTAACACGTGGGCAACAAACAAAAATATAACTAGCTAGTCTTCCATCGTCAAGTCCGCATAATCTTCATTAGTAGGCTCCACACCTTGATCCTCACCATAATACACATCCTCACATAACGGACGTTCCAGAGATAGAGAAAAGAATGGTCAATTAGCGAGTTACACTCGAATAGGATTGCCTCATAAGCAAGTAAAGGTAAAAAAACGAGCAAATGTATACAGGTATGATGTGTGTGTACTGATTAGTTTAAAATATTGCACATTTGTATGAACATATTTCTTACTATTGTTAAATGCTAAAAAGTGTTTATTGTAAATAAAGAACATATGTGGGTTTATGTAAAATATTATTATCATATATTTTTACATTTTAATTAATATAATTAGGGAAAATATATGCATATAATATTTAAATGAAATATTAGTAATTAAAATATACATATCATATCAAATATTCCTAACAATATTCTTAAGATATTATATCATATAAATGGTTAGAATAATATCTTAAAAATACTAAATGCTACTCACACTTTAATTTGAGATATTGTGCAGGTATTAGCTCAAGTCTGGAATCCAAGTAAGAGAACCAAGTCAAATCAGAATATCGGAACCGAATATACCAAATTTTAGAAGCAAATCGAGGAATCTAGCAACGGTAGAGACTCGGAGCAATATTTTCAGAATCTATGTATAAAAAGGATCTCTAAATATCGACACAAAAAGCCAGAAGAAATCTCAAAACCTAGTTCCACCATGAAGCGGCGGATCCATGGCCATACGTGGTATAATGCGACGGAACTGCGATTCTTTGATAGCCGTTGGATGTGGGATTTTATGGATCTGATCTTAACAGCATTTACTCTCATATGGAATCTAGCGTTTCTGGTTTCAGGGACTATATAAAGAACCTAGACCCGTGCATTCAAAATTATCCAAGGATCACATAATCATCTATTCATCTACCTCCATAATAAGATAGATCTAGAGCAAACTATGGTTCTTGTAATCTATCTAAGGAGAAAAGTTGTATGCAATAGTTGATTAATAAAAATAGTTTTTGTTTTAATTCTTTTTGCATTTACTTTTCAGCATTTACTTTACGCATTACTTTTCTGCATCTTCATTATGCTTTCATTCATCATCAACCTCTCTTCTAAATTAACCATGAGCGAGTAATTCCTTACTTGCTAGGATTTACAGGATATGGTAGAATAATGGATGAAAAATCTTTTAACTTCTTAACATTTTAAAGTTTATAAATTTTAGTAAAATAAATATTAACTTTCTTATCGGGCGTGCTACCAATTTATTGATAGTCATGACCACGATTTGAGATTGGTTAAACACTTATTTTGTTAAGGACTTGACATGAATAGAGATCAATGGACGGACAAGGGTCGGTAGTGGGAAACCCTAATTCCCTCCGAGAACCATAATCCACATTCATCGCTATCGTTCTACTTTGAAATTATTAAAAGAAAAAACGAGTCATTTTTAATATTCATCCATTAATTACTAAGTCCTATGAACTCTACAAGCTTTTTTATTATAAATTTTATATCTATATTAAAATAGAATGAAAACAATCACACATATCTTTTATCAACTCGTCTAAAACAAGAAAACATTTCACGTTTTTCTGCGGATGACCGTACCCATCACGGCTAGCTACTAGCGACACCGTTTTGTTTGCGATTATTAAAAAACACTTCTTTTCGCATGAACAATCAAATGCCGCCGTTGCCGGAGAGACGGTTGTAATTTTTTTCTTGTTATTCCAGTTGATTTCTTATAAAAACCAGCAAACATAAATAAACGAGAACCAAAACCGCATATTGTGTTTTTAACGATTATTGTACGAGTTTTGAAAGAAAATCTGGAGTAATTGGAGAAAGCTAACGGAGATTCAAAGACTTTAAACTTGGACCAGAGGAGTATAGGGGTGTTCTGAAGAAATTGTAGCAGAAGATCCTTCAAAATGGCAGCGGAACTGTGGCATTAAATGCATTTAGAGGCGGAACCGCGGCTTGTTTGACGATTTGGGCCCCTAAATTTCTTGGGTATTTTTCTATTATCTTTCTCTCTTCTCTAAAACTCCAATAATCTGATTTTACCTGTAGGATTCTTTGCAAACAGTGTCGCTCAAAAATCTTTTTGTGTGTTTTGATTTTGATTTGTTTTTGCATATTTAAACTGGACTTTAAGGGGAAATAAACCCAAATCCAGATTACATAGGGATTTCATCACTCTTCCTAGGCCCCACAAATCACAAACGAGTATACTACCACCCTACATTAATAAAAAAATATCTAGACCTAGCCCCTAACGACATTCGCGCTCAATTAGGATAGAGGAAGATCGTGGGTAATTTATTGCTTATCCGCATTTCTCTTATGGTGTCATGGCAAGTGTGACTAAGGAAAATTGTTACTTAATTAGGCCCGCTATTTCGGTGATTCATATAGCGTATATTTCCCACTTATCTGGCACTTACCTGGCCATAAGATTTATGAGAAGGTAGTAAAGGATTGATCCTGCGTCTTGTCCTTTGGAAGTCTAGAAGCGGTCTAGTGATTTGACCCAGGTGATCCTGTCTTTATGGATTGATTGTGCATTTTGTGATTTGTTGAGTCAAGCCTCACGTCTGACATTTTCTTCAAAACAAGCTTTCTTAAAATCGTTCTCACACACATCACACGCTGCCACGTGCACTAAACTCGCTTAGTGCATGATCGGCTGGATACGAGATTCTAGTGCCCGTCTAGTCCACGTTTTTGCTGTCGACTCCGAAATCGAAACTTCTTCAGCTTCTATTTCTCCTTCACCCACCATATCTTCCAAAATAGAAGGATCTCCATCGGGTTTTAACAACACCACCCTACCACCACCCGTGGTGCGCAAAATCCACCATGCATCACTCTTTAAGACAGATGCTATCCCGTACACGGACCCCTTCCTACGTGTCTGTTTCTTCCACCGGCCAATGGGGATAATTTCAAAATTAAACCCTACTTCATCAACTTATTGCCCAAACTTCACGGACTTGAATCCAAAAATGCATACGTTTTTATAACCAAATTCGAAAATGTATGTGCTATGATGAGTACCACCCAACTTTCAGGGGATACACTGCAATTACGTTTTCTCCCTTTTACCTTGTGCGATCTCGCAGAAAAGTGGTTTTATAGCACCGCTGCACATTCTATCGCAAAATGGGATGAATTCGTTATAAAATTCCTTAAGAAATTCTATCCTCATCACAAGACCGCCCGTATTCGGAGCGAGATTAACCAGTTTGCCTAACTTCCCAATGAACCTTTTTGGAAATGCTTTGAACGGTTTGAAAATTTTCTTATCCAATACTCTCATTATGGAATCGATAGATGAAAACTTTGCCAAATTATATGTCACGCCCCGCTTCCCGGTGTACGGCGAAGGAGACACGACGAAGTCCGCTACGTATATATTTAGAAGTACATACGCTAAGCGTATCTAAGCAATATAAAAGTAAATCATAAGAGACAAGAGATATAGAAATAACAGCAAATTTATTAATAACATCCTTTTGTACAATGCATGAAATGTAAATACAAAAGCGATGCCTAAACAATGGCATAAGAAGAAATGAAAATACTGAATAGAACAAGGTACAATGTCTAAAGCTCGGGGTCTTCATGAAACTGATCCAAGTCTTCACCGATGGGCTCGATCTCTGCTGGGTCCAAAACACCTGACGACATTTAAAGAAGAAAGAAATAGAATTTCGTCAGCGAACAGGTCGCTCGGTAAGTCCCAAAGATTAGAAAAAGGCAGAATAAGAAGTATCCTCTTAAGTTGTATAATATTGTAGAATATTGTGTTTACGCTATTGTTTGTAGCTTGGTACGGAAGGATACCAGTGTATACGAGAGGGGTCTCAGTATGCTAGAGACCGGGGAAAACGGAATGTACAAGGAACCGTTAAACCACGGTACAACAGCAACGGAATATAGGTTAGGTGTCTTAATCTTACCGTCTCGTGCCACTTCTAACACCTTCCGCACCAATCTACCCTTTAAACCCCGTAGTGTTTTGATTGTATTGTTGTATTGTATTGTGTAAGTTGGATGACCGACCAAAACCATGATATCAGTAAACAGATTGTAACTGCATAATCAGGTAAATGGAATAACGGAATAATGGATGTATATCCATGGTTTGATTCAGTCAAGTTATATAGATTGATAACTGGATTCTGGAATTCATGTGTTCATATTGAGTTGGAATATTAAAGAATGTAGATTGACTTGAATCATATTCAAGTCAGAAATAATCAGACTCAAACCTGAGTCAGACCAAAAGAAATGCAAGTCGAAGTTCTATAATTGTTAGGGTCCTTATTGTAATTTATAAAACTTGGGGGGGGGGTTTATGTAAAAAATACTTTTGAATAGTTTTCAAGATACACTCCAAATATTTATTATTCATCTTATAGTTATAATGAGTGTATATTTTATTTGTGATATTTCTTAGTGAAAATATTCTAATTTTATAAATAAGGGTATTTATCTGTAATATTGATTTATTTGAAATTCATGGTATTTTAATGTAAAACTTAGTCTTGTGATTTTTAGAAAAAGTGGAATATTTATATTATAACAAAATAGATCTTTAATGATAATATACATATATTTATACAAAAATAATTTCAATAAATATTTTATATTAAAAAATATAATTTTCTTAAGATATCGTATTTTAAACCTTTCGAGACCGAATGCTCCTTGCAGAGGTCTGAATCTCTCACTACTAAGCCGAGGGTGCACGATAAACCGTACAATCCCTAACGGGTTCCCTAAAGGTGGGTTGTAGTGGAGCTTTGCAAAGATTTTATAAATACTATCCTTTAGAAAACGGTTTTATAAAGTAAAAGGTATTTATTTGCAAAAGTCGATTTTCCGTATTTTAAATTCTAGGGTTTTATATTTCAACTAGACTATTTCTAAATGGTCTAAACGACAAGTCGTTAGAAGCCTCAAATCGCCTCTTCACCACCAATTGTGGCCAGGTAAGTACAAATGAGAAAAGGAGGGATCCGCTCACGAATCGTGAGACGGGCCGTTTAAAGTTACCTTTTCTCACTTGTCTAGCCTAGACACCACAAAGTCAGATTTAGATAAACGATCGATGTCCACGACATATCGTATTTTCCTATTAAAAGATATTTGTTTTGAAAGTGTATCAAACCTAAAACTTTTAGAAAAGGTTTTATAAGAAAAGGGTATTTAAATGTAAAATCTTGTATTATCGTATTCTAAGTTTTGATGATATCATTTAGGGTTGTATTTGCGTGTGTGTGGAGGTAGGTCATTACCCCGTGGTCTAGTTTAAGGTATGGCAATGTTAAGGGATTAAATGTGAGAACTAAACATTGTGGTATTTAAGTGAAAGAAATACGATAAATGGAAACGTTATCATTTCATGTGAGAAAACTTATTCAAATTAGTTGTTAAGGGATTATTAGTCAACATGGAGATGTTTAAGCATTATGGAATTGGTGATAAGTGAGATTTGATAGAAAACCGAATCGGAAATCGGTTTGTTCCGATTTCCGTCGGGTTTGTAAAGTCGTATTTTATGAAAGAAAAGAAAGGTAGAAAAGAGAGACTTACGGGTTTGGACAACGCTAGAGAGTGAAAGGGAAGTAGAGGGTTTGCCGGTGCGTCGAGTCGTCGTTGAGAGCTCCTAGCATGATCACCGGAATTTCGCCGTCGATTTCGTCAACGCTTCGCCTTTCGCTCGTTTCCAACGTACCAAAGTTCTCTTGGGATTTTGAGAGAGTGGACTTAGGAATTTAGGATGAGAGGGTAGAGGGTATGGGGTATATATAGGGTTAGGCTAGGGTTAGGGTTTTCAACTAAAAAATATATAAAAATATATAAAAATCATTAAAATCATTAAAATTTTGGAGTAAAAGGGATTTATTGGGCGTTCTGTAACCGGTCAAGGAATTTAGTGTGTGCAGGTGAGAAGACCAAGTCAAGATGCACGCTTCCTATTTTGACAACTAGGCCGTCCGGCCATGTCCGGCCGGCGCCGGCCAGAGTCGGGCCGAGTCGAAGTGTCGATGGTTGGGGGGCCTCTTGGGGGGATTTTTGGTGCATCTAAATTTTTATGTGTAGAAGGAATTTTGTGAGAAACGCACGTGTAAAGGTTGGTATTCTAAAAAATCAAAACAAAATAATATTAAAAATAATGTGGGGCGATTTGAACTCTGGTGGCTTGGTTCAGCAGTGCAAGGTATTACCAATGAGCTACAAGCTCCTGCTTGTAATTATGGAGTGAAATAAATACTTAAAGAGATATCAGCAATAATAAATACTCCAAGTATACATTGAATTTAAATCAATTCTTTGTACATTAAAAATGGAGTTGTTACAGTCCACCTTCCTTACAAAAATTTCGTCCTCGAAATTTACAACTTTTATTTGAGGACTAGTTTACAAAGAGGTGTGGATATCTAGTACGCATTTCATTCTCCCTTTCCCAAGTGGACTCTCCTGGAGTGTCTTTCCTCCACATCACTCGAACCAAGTTAACTTCCTTGTTCCGAAGTGTCTTCACTTTCCTGTCCAGGATCTCCACGGGCTGTGGCTCACAAGACAAATGTATAGTGAGCTCGGAATGATCAAGTGCATGGCTGGGATCACTCACATACTTTCTGAGTTGGGATATGTGGAACACATTATGCACTCCTTCCAATGAGGGTGGAAGCGCTAAACGGTATGCTACTTCACCGACTCGTTCGAGTATGTCGAACGGTCCAATATATCTCGGACTCAATATACCCCGTCTTCCAAAACGGATCACTCCGCGGTTCGGAGATATCTTCAAGAATATGTGATCTCCTGGCTGGAACTCTAAGTGTCGCCTCTTTGCATCAGCCCAGTGCTTCTGTCGATCTTGGGCTATGCGCATCCTTTCCCTGATAGTACGAACCGCATCAACCGTCGCTACTATCATCTCTGGTCCAAGAAGTTCCCTATCTTCGATGTCGTCCCAACTTAATGGCGATCGACACTTCCTTCCATACAGTGCTGTAAAATGTGCCATTCCTATGCTTACTTGGTAGCTGTTGTTGTACGAAAACTCCATAAGATGTAGGTGATCTTCCCACGATCCTTTGAAGTCTAGCATACACGCTCTGAGCATATCCTCCAAGACCTGAATAGTTTGTTCCGACTGACCATCTGTTTGTGGATGATAAGCCGTGCTGAAGTTCAGACTTGTTCCCAAGCTTACTTGAAGACTCTGCCAAAATTACGATCGGAACTTGGTGTCACGATCGGAGACAATGCAGACCGGTACTTCATGAAGTCTCAGAATTTCCTATATGAGTTCATGGGTATCAGAGATGATACATTATGAAGAGTTTAAATCTTAATTAGATTATTACCTCCATGTACTTCTTTGCTAGTGTCTCAGTTGATTGGCCAACTCGAAATGGGATGAAGTGGGCCGACTTTGTGAGTCGATCCACAATGACCCATACAACATCGTTACCCTTTGTGCTGCGAGGAAGAGCAGTCACAAAATCCATCGTGATATGTTGCCACTTCCATTCTGGGATTGGTAACGGTTGAAGTAATCCAGCAGTCCTGTGATGTTCAGCCTTTACTTGCTGACACACCAAGCATTTTGCGACGCTTCTGACTACTTCACGCTTCATTCCATGCCACCAATAATTCTGACGTAGATCTTTGTACATTTTGGTACCTCCAGGGTGTACTGAGTAGGGAGAGCTGTAAGCTTCTTTCATTAACTCTTCCCGAACAGGACTTTTTGGTACACACAATCTGCTGCCGTATCTCAAATATACGTCTTCATGGATGATGAAGTCTATTCTGAGTCCATTCTCCACTTGTCCTCTGATCTTTTATAACTTAGCATCACTTGCTAGAGCTGCTTTGATCTGATTGACAATGGTTGATTGAACTTGTAAATTCATCAAACTTGAAGCATTACCTGGCATGATTACTTCAATCTCCATCTGATGCAAGTCTTGATGAAGCTTCCACTGAGAGGTGAGATTCATTGCTAATGGTTGGCTACTAAGAGCATCAGGTACTACATTCACCTTCCCTGGGTGATATTGCAAGTTGATGTCAAAGTCCGCCATGAGTTCTAACCATCTTCTCTGCCGCATATTCAACTCCTTCGGAGTAAACACGTACTTCAGGCTCTTATGATCTGTGTAGATGTTCACTCGTTCACCAAGTAGATAATGACGCCAAATCTTGAGAGCAAAAATAACGGCTGCCAACTCCAGATCATGCATCGGATAATTGCGCTCATGAATCTTCAGCTGTCTTGAAGCATAAGCCACAGCCTTACCGTGCTGATGTAGAACACATCCTAATCCCTTACCGGATGCATCACAATGCACTTCGAATCCTCCAGATTGATCCGGTATGATGAGAATAAGTGCTGATGTCAACCTTGACTTGAGTTCTACGAAAGCTTGTTCGCATACTTCTGACCACACAAATTCTTCATCTTTACATGTGAGCTTGGTCAGGGGCGTTGCTATCTTCGAAAAGCCTTCAATAAACCTTCTGTAATATCCAGCTAAACCCAAGAAACTTCGAATATTCTTCACTGAATTTGGTGTAGGCCATTCGCTAACTGCTAAAACTTTTGCTGGATCCACAGAGATTTCTTCTCCTGATACGATATGTCCAAGAAAACCAACTTGGTTTAACCAAAACTCGCACTTGCTGTACTTGGCATAAAGCTGATGTTGTCGAAGAGTTTCTAGGACAATTCGTAAGTGATCTGCATGTTCTTTCCGAATTTTAGAATACACCAGGATGTCATCGATGAAGATGACAACAAACTTGTCTAAATACTCCCGGAAAACTTGATTCATTAGGTTCATGAATATTGCGGGTGCGTTGGTCACTCCAAATGGCATAAATAGAAATTCGTAATGTCCATAATGAGTTCTGAAAGCTGTTTTGTGAATATCAGCTTCTTTGACCTTCACTTGATGATAACCTGAATGGAGATCCAATTTAGAGAAAACACAAGATCCATTTAGCTGATCGAATAAATCGTCGATGCGCGGAAGTGGATACTTGTTCTTTATAGTGACTTCGTTCAAGGCTCTGTAATCGATGCACATTCTGTATGAACCTTCCTTCTTCTTCACAAGTAATACAGGTGATCCCCAACTTGAAGTGCTGGGACGAATCCATCCTTTCGCAAGTAATTCGTCCAACTGTGTTCGGACTTCTTTCAAATCTTCCGGAGTTAAACGATAGGGTGTTTTGATCACCGGTTGTGCTCCTGGTACTAAATCAATACTGAATTCAAGAGCTCGATCGGGAGGCAAACCTATTATATCGTCAGGAAATAAATCGTCGAACTCTCGAACCACATCTAGCCTTGATTCTTCCTCTGCTTGAGCTGCTGCAACTACTGCTTCTCTTGGCTTCGCTTTGTAGGTACTTGGCTCCAGTGTACGGTCTTCGCTTTTTCAATAGAAGTCCGGATGGTCTGGAATCTCGAATACTACCCTCCTTTGACGACAGTCTATGGTAGCATAAAAAGTTCCAAGCCAATCCATTCCTAGAACCACATCGAAGTTCGGTATGTCGAGCACTTTGAAGTCAGCATAAAACTCTCTGCTGCAGACGACGACTGGACACAAGCTGTATCCCATAGTTGCCTTTAGAACGCTATTTCCTGAACTGACATTCCGGCTGGATACAAGCAGTGAGACTGGAATCGCATGGGTTCGGGCAAACCGTTGCGACATAAAGCAGTGTGATGCTCCAGTATCAAACAGTGCAAGTGCAGGGATTGAGAATACTAAGATTGTACCTAAGGTATGTGGGATTTGTTTTAGGTATAGGAAATATGTAACTAAGTAGCAGAATAGAAAAGCAAAGTTTGAAAAGAAAATTTTACCAGTGATGACTTGGCCAGTGGCCTCAGCTTCTTCCACGGATATCGTGAAAGCCTGGCACCTTGGTACATTCCTCCTGTCCTGAGGAGCATTCCTCAGAACGTTCCTTTGAGCTTGATGGAACCGACGAGGAGGTGGTGCCGCTTGTGGTCCTCTGGGTGGTGCAGGTAGTGCAGGTCTTGGAGCAGGTGCCTGAAAAGTTGGTCGCTGCGGATAAGTAATTGTTGGCCTGGGTGCAGCAACTGGGTTCTGTCTTTGGGGACAAGACCCAATATCGTGAGTAGCCGAGCCGCAGTCTAAGCAAAGACGGTTGGCTCGACGGCATTTTTTCATCATATGTCCAGTTCTCTTGCAGTAGGTGCAAAAGGCTGGGCTGGGACGATGGTTCGGTACTCCGGGTTGCCTTGGCATGAAAGGTGGCCTGGACGAGGCTCCACCTGCCATCTGATTGGCAGGGCGCTTAACTCCTGCAGACTGAGGTCTACCCCTTGCTTTTACCACTGCCTCCTAACTGCGGGCAGCTTCCAGAGCATCCTCATGAGTCAGAAATTTTCCCGTGGCTAGAGCAGCCTAAATCTCCGTATTCAGTCCTTGTTGAAAGTGATGGGCTCTGATCTCGTCCGTCGGTATCAAGTGTGCCGCGAATCTGTTTAAAGATTGTGTTAGCTGTGTAGTATGTGAGTTTTAAAAATTGAACTGTTGTGACATATCTTACCGGCTTAGCATAGTGAATTCAGCGTCGTACTCATCTACTGATTTGTCCTACATCGAACCCTGTTGTAGATGAATAAACTGCTGCTCCATTGCAAACCTGGAAGTCACAGGGAAGTATTTCGCATCGAACTTCTCGCGAAAAGTCTTCCATTCAATAGCTTGTACCAGACGGCTTTCTTCCGCCTTCCACCAGTTGCGAGCATTATCCGTGAGCTGTAGTTTCGCCACACGGACCCAAGCTAGGTCTGGCACTTGAGCTGCTGCCAGATCGTCTTCTATGCCTTGTGCCCATTCTTCCGCTTCAAGAGGGCTTCCTTTTCCAAAGATCTGCTTGGGGTGTAAAGCCCTGAATTGCTTTACTCCCGGTGCGTCGGTCTCGGGATGGTTCAGAAGTTGTTGTTGTCCCTCAAGAAGGCTGCGGATCGCCTCAAGTAGCACTGTTTGCTCGGTAGTTGGCGCAGGAACAGCCGGTGTGAGAGGTAGTGCTGGAGGTGTGTTGTTGACATTGGTGCTGGTGTTGTTTGGGGAATCCATAACCTTGAAGAAAAATTTAGGTTAGGATAGATTCAAATTCATGAAATGATAAGATTTAAGGAATAGAAATTTGTAAGATTCAAGAAACATGAATTGTAAAGAATGTTTTAGTTCCTGGTTCTTGTATTATATTGCTTAGGTTGTTCACGCAGCACAGAACTGCATAGTATGGTTCTATACAGCTCTGACCTGCATGGGCCACCAACAAAACCTGTCATGGCCCGCTTCCCGGTGTACGGCGAAGGGGACGCGACGAGGTCCGCTATGTATTTACTGTGAAGTAAATACGCTAAGCGTATCTAAGCTATATAAAGGTAAATCACAAGAGACAAGAGATATAAAATTAACAACAACTTTATTAATAATATTCTTTTGTACAATGCATGAAAAGTAAATACATCTGAAATAAAAGCGAAGCCTAAACAATGGTATAACAGGAAATGAAAAAAATACTGAATAGAACAAGGTACAATTTCAAGAGCTCGGGGTCTTCGTGGAACTGATCCAAGTCTTCACCGGTGGGCTCGATCTCTGACGGGTCCAAAATACCTGACGACATTCAAAGAAGAAAGAAATAGAATGTCGTCAGCGAACAAGTCGCTCGGTAAGTCCCAAAGATTAGAAGAATTAGAAAAGACAGAATAAGAGGTATCTTCTAAAGTATAATGTTGTAGAATATTTTGTTTACGCTGTTGTTTGTAGCTTGGTACGGAAGAATGCCAGTGTATACGAGAGGGGTCTTAGTATGCTAAAGACCAGGGCAAACGGAATGTACAAGGAACCGTTAAGCCACGGTACAACAATAATGGAATATAGGTGAGGTGTCTTAATCTTACCGTCTCGTGCCACTTCTAACACCTTCCGCACCAATCTACCCCTTAAACCCCGTAGTGTTTTGATTGTATTGTTGTATTGTATTGTGTAAGTTGGATGACCGACCAAAACCATGATATCAGTAAACAGATTGTAACTGTAATCAGGTAAATGGAATAACAGAATAATATATGTATATCCATGGTTTGATTCAGTCAAGTTGTATAGATTGTTAACTGGATTCTGGGATTCATGTGTTCATATTGCGTTGCAATATTAAAGAATGTAGATTGACTTGAATCATATTCAAGTCAGAAATAATCAGACTCAAGCCCGAGTCAAACCAAAAGAAATATAAGTCGAAGTTCTATAATTGTTAGGGTCCTTATTGTAATTTATAAAACTTGAGGGGGTTTTATGTAAAAATACTTTTGTATAGTTTTCAAGAAAAACCCCAAGTATTTATTATTCGTCTTTATAGTTATAATGAGTGTAAATTTTATTTGTGATATTTCTTAGTGAAAATATTCTAATTCCATAAATAAAGGTATTTATCTATAATATTGATTTATTTTAAATTCATGGTATCTTAATGTAAAAATCTAGTCTTGTGATTTTTAGAAAAAGTGGGATATTTATATTATAACAAAATAGATCTTTTAATGATAATATACATATATTTATACAAAAATAATTTCAATAAATATTTTATATTAAAAAATATAATTTTCTTAAGATATCGTATTTTAAACCTTTCGAGATCGAATGCTCCTTGCGGAGGTCTGAATCTCGCACTACTAAGCCGAGGGTGCACGATAAACCGTACTATCCTTAACGAGTTCTCCAAAGGTGGGTTGTAGTGGCGCTATGCAAAGATTTATAAATACTAAACCTTTAGAATACGGTTTTATTAAAGTAAAAGGTATTTATTTGCAAAAGTTGATTTTTCCGTATTTTAGATTCTAGGGTTTTATATTTCAACTAGAATATTTCTAAATGGTCTAAACGACAAGTCGTTAGAAGCCTCAAATCGCCTCTTCACCGCCAATTGTGGCCAGGTAAGTACAAGTGAGGAAGGAGGGATCCGCTCACGAATCGTGAGACGAGCCTTTTAAAGTTACCTTTGCTCACTTGTCTAGTCTAGACACCACAAAGTCAGGTTTATATAAACGATCGATGTCCACGACATATCGTATTTTCCTATTGAAAGATATTTTTTTTGAAAGTGTATCAAACCTAAAAATTTTAGAAAAGATTTTATAAGAAAAGGGTATTTAAATGTAAAATCTTGTATTATCGTATTCTAAGTTTTGATGATATCATTTAGGGTTGTATTTGCGTGTGTGTGGAGGTAGTTCATTACCTCGTGATCTAGTTTAAGGTATGGCAATGTTAAGGGATTAAATGTGAGAACTAAACATTGTGGTATTTAAGTGAAAGAAATACGATAAATGGAAACGTTATCATTTCATGTGAGAAAACTTATTCAAATTAATTGTTAAGTGATTAGTAGTCAAAAGATGTTTAAGCATTATGGAATTGGTGATAAGTGAGATTTGATAGAAAACCAAATCGGAAATCGGTTTGTTCCGATTTCTGTCGGGTTTGAAAAGTTGTATTTTAATGGAAGAAAAGAAAGGTAGAAAAGGGGGACTTACGGGTTTGGACAATGCTAGAGAGTGAAAGGGAAGTAGAGGGTTTGCCGGTGCGTCGAATCGTCGTTGAGAGCTCCTAGCACCATCACCGGAATTTCGCCGTCGATTTCGTCAGCGCTTCGCCTTTCGCTCGTTTTCAACGTACCAAAGTTCTCTTGGGATTTTGAGAGAGTGGACTTAGAAATTTAGGATGAGAGTGTAGAGGGTATGGGGGTATATATAGGGTTAGGCTAGGGTTAGGGTTTAATTAAAAAAAATATAAAAATATATAAAAATTATTAAAAAATCATAAAGTTTGGGAGTAAAAGAGGTTTAATGTGCATTCGGTAACCGATCTAGGAATTTAGTGTATGCAGGTGGGAAGACCAAGTCAAGATGCACGTTTCCCATTTTGACGACTCGGCCGTCCGGCCGGCGGCGCCGGCCCGAGTTGGCCGGTCCGCCGGCCGACTCGGCCGAGTCGGGCCGAGTCGAAGTTCCGATGGGTGGCGGGGGCCTCCTGGGAGGATTTTTGGTGCATCTAACTTTTTATTTGTAGAAAGAATTTTGTGAGAAACGCTCTTGTAAAGGTTGGTATTCTAAAAAAAAATAATAATAATATTAAAAATAATGTGGGGCTCTGGTGGTTTGGTTCAGCAGTGCAAGGTATTACCAATGAGCTACAAGCTCCTTCTTGTAATTATGGAGTGAAATAAATACTTAAAGAGATATCAGCCACAATAAATACTCCAAGTATATTGAATTTAAATCAATTCTTTGTACATTAAAAATGGAGTTGTTACAGTCTACCCTCCTTACAAAAATTTCGTCCTCGAAATTTACAACTTTTATTTGAGGACTAGTTTACAAAGAGGTGTAGATATCTAGTACGCATTTCATCCCCCCTTTCCCAAGTGGACTCTCCTGGAGTGTCTTTCCTCCACATCACTCGAACCAAGTTAACTTTCTTGTTCCGAAGTGTCTTCACTTTCCTTTCCAGGATCTCCACAGGCTGTTGCTCACAAGACAAATCGGGCTGTATAGTAAGCTCGGAATGATTGAGAACATGGCTGGGATCACTCACATACCTTATGAGTTGGGATATGTGGAACACATTATGCACTCTTTCCAATGAAAGTGGAAGCGCTAAACGGTATGCCACTTCACCGACTCGTTCGAGTATGTCGAACGGTCCAATATATCTCGGACTTAGCTTACCCCGTCTTCCAAATCGGATCACTCCGCGGTTCGGAGATATCTTTAAGAATACGTGATCTCCTGGCTGGAACTCCAAGTGCTGTCTCTTTGCATCAGCCCAGTGCTTCTGTCGATCTTGGGCTATGCGCATCCTTTCCCTGATAGTACGAACCACATCAACAGTCGCTACTATCATCTCCGGTCCAAGAAGTTCCCTATCTCCGATGTCGTCCCAGCTTAATAGAGATCGACACTTCCTTCCATACAGTGCTGCAAAAGATGCCATTCCTATGCTTGCTCGGTAGCTGTTGTTGTACGAAAACTCCACAAGATGTAGGTGATCTTCCCACGATCGTTTGAAGTCTAGCATACACGCTCTGAGCATATCCTCCAAAATCTGAATAGTTCGTTCCGACTGACCATCTGTTTGTGGATGATAAGCCGTGCTGAAGTTCAGACTTGTTCCCAAGCTTGCTTGCAGACTCTGCCAAAATTGCGATCGGAACCGGGTGTCACGATCGGAGATAATGCAGACCGGTACTCCATGAAGTCTCATAATTTCCTGTATGAGTTCATGGGTATCAGAGATAATACATTATGAAGAGTTTAAATCTTAATTAGATTATTACCTCCATGTACTTCTTTATTAGTGTCTCAGTTGATTGGCCAACTCGAAATGGGATGAAGTGAGCCGACTTTGTGAGTCGATCCACAATGACCCATATAGCATCGTTACCCTTTATACTGTGAGGAAGAGCAGTCACAAAATCCATCATGATGTGTTGCCATTTCCATTCTGGAATTGGTAACGGTTGAAGTAATCCAGCAGTCCTGTGATGTTCAGCCTTTACTTGCTGACACACCAAGCATTTTGCGACGCTTCTGGCTACTTCATGCTTCATTCCATGCCACTAATAATTCTGACGTAGATCTTTGTACATTTTGGTACCTCCGGGGTGTACTGAGTAGGGAGAGCTGTGAACTTCTTTCAATAACTCTTCCCGAACAGGACCTTTTGGTACACACAATCTGCTGCCGTATCTTAAAGATCCGTCTTCATGGATGATGAAGTCTATTCTGAGTCCATTCTCCACTTATTCTCTGATCTTTTGCAACTTAGCATCGCTAGCTTGAGCTGTCTTAATCTGATTGACAATGGTTGATTGAACTTGTAAATTCATCAAACTTGAAGCATTACCTGGCATGAGTACTTCAATCTCCATCTGATGCAAGTCTTGTTGAAGCTTCCACCGCACGGTGAGATTCATCACTAATGGTTGGCGACTAAGAGCATCAGGTACTACATTTATCTTCCCTGGGTGATATTGCAAGTTGATGTCAAAGTCCGCCATGAGTTCTAACCATCTTCTCTGCCGCATATTCAAATCCTTCTGAATAAACACGTACTTCAGGCTCTTATGATCTATGTAGATGTTCACTCGTTCACCAAGTAGATAATGACGCCAAATCTTGAGAGCAAAGATGACGGCTGCCAACTCTAGATCATGCGTCGGATAATTGCGCTCATGAATCTTCAGCTGTCTTGAAGCATAAGCCACAACCTTACCGTGCTAATGTAGAACACATCCTAATCCCTTACCGGATGCGTCGCAATGCACTTCGAATCCTCCAGATTGATCCGGTATGACGAGAATAGGTGCTGATGTCAATCTTGACTTGAGTTCTACGAAAGCTTGTTCGCATACTTCTGACCACACAAATTCTTCATCTTTACGTGTAAGCTTGGTCAGGGGCGTTGCTATCTTTGAAAAGCCTTCAATAAACCTTCTGTAATATACAGCTAAACCCAAGAAACTTCGAATTTCCTTCACTGACTTTGGTGTAGGCCATTCGCTATCTGCTGAAACTTTTGCTGGATCCACAGAGATTCCTTTTCCTGATACGATATGTCCAAGAAAACCAACTTGCTTTAACCAAAACTCGCACTTGCTATACTTGGCATAAAGATGATGTTGTCGAAGAGTTTCTAGGATAATTCGTAAGTGCTCTGCATGTTCTTTCCGACTCTTAGAATACACCAGGATGTCGTCGATGAAGATGACAACAAACCTGTCTAAGTACTCCCGGAAAACTTGATTCATTAGGTTCATGAATATTACGGGTGCGTTGGTCACTCCAAATGGCATCAATAGAAATTCGTAATGTCCATAACGAGTTCTGAAAGCTGTTTTGTGAATATCAGCTTCCTTGACCTTCACTTGATGATAACCTGAACGAAGATCCAATTTAGAGAAAACACAAGATCCACTTAGCTGATCGAATAAATCGTCGATGCGCGGAAGTGGATACTTGTTCTTTATAGTGACTTCATTCAAGGCTCTGTAATCGATGCACATTCTGTATGAACATTCCTTCTTCTTCACAAGTAATACAGGTGATCCCCAACTTGAAGTGCTGGGACGAATCCATCCTTTCGCCAGTAATTCATCCAACTATGTTCGGACTTCCTTCAAACCTTCCGGACTTAAACAATAGGGTGCTTTGATCACCGGTTGTGCTCCTGGTACTAAATCAATACTGAATTCAAGAGCTCGATCGGGAGGAAAACCTGATATATCGTCAGGAAATACATCGTCGAACTCTCGAACCACATCTGGCCTTGATTCTTCCTCTGCTTGAGCTGCTGCAACTACTTCTTCCCTTGGCTTCGCTTTGTAGGTACTTGGCTCCAGTGTATGGTCTCCGCTTTTGAAATAGAAGACTGGATGGTCTGGAATCTCGAATACTACCCTCCTTTGATGACAGTCTATGGTAGCATAAAAAGTTCCAAGCCAATCCATTCCTAGAACCACATCGAAGTTCGGTATGTCCAGCACTTTGAAGTCAGCATAAAACTTTCTGCTGCAGACGACGACTGGACACAAGCTGTATCCCATAGTTGCCTTTAGAACGCCATTTCCTGAACTGACATTCCAGCTGGATACAAGCAGTGAGACTGGAATCGCATGGGTTCGGACAAACCGTTGCGACATAAAGCAGTGTGATGCTCCAGTATCAAACCGTGCAAGTGCAGGGATTGAGGATACTAAAATTGTAGCTAAGGTATGTGGGATTTGTTTTAGGTATAGGAAATATGTAACTAAGTAGCAGAATAGAAAAGCAAAGTTTGAAAAGAAAAGTTTACCAGTGATGACATGGCCAGTGGCCACAGCTTCTTCCACGGACATCATGAAAGCCTGGCGCCTTGGTACATTCCTCCTGACCTGAGGAGCATTCTTCGGAACGTTCCTTTGAGCTTGATGGAACCAACGAGGAGGTGGTGCAGCTTGTAGTCCTCTGGGTGGTGCAGGTAGTGGAGCAGGTGCGTGAAGAGCTGGTCGCTGCGGATAGGTAATTGCTGGCCTGGATGCAGCAACTGGGTTTTGTCTTTGGTGACAAGACTCAATATCATGAGTAGCTGAGCCGCAGACTAAGCAAAGACGGTTGGCTCGACGGCAGTCTTTCATCATATGTCCAGTTCTCTTACAGTAGGTGCAAAAGTCTGGGCTGGGACGATGGTTTGGGACTCCGGGTCGCCTTGGCACGAAAGGTGGCCTGGACGAGGCTCCACCTGCCATCTGATTGGCAGGACGTTTGACTCCTGCAGACTGAGGTCTGCCCCTTGCTTTTATCACTACCTCATAACTGCGGGCAGTTTCCAGAGCATCCTCATGAGTCAGAAATTTTCCCATGGCTAGAGCAGCCTGAATCTCCGTGTCCAGTCCTTGTTGAAAACGACGGGCTCTGATCTCGTCCGTTGGTATCAAGTATGCCGCGAACCTGTCACGCCCCGCTTCCTGGTGTACGGCGAAGGGGACGCGATGATGTCCGCTACGTATTTACTGTGAAGTAAATACGCTAAGCGTATCTAAGCAATATAAAGGTAAGTTACAAGAGACAAGAGATATAAAAATAACAGCAACTTTATTAATAACATTTTTTGTACAATGCATGAAAAGTAAATACAACTGGAATGAAAAGCGATGCCTAAAAAATGGCATAACAGAAAATGAAAATACTGATTAGAACAAGGTACAATGTCTAGAGCTCGGGGTCTTCGTGAAACTGATTCAAATCTTCACCTGTGGGCTCGATCTCTGCTGGGTCCAAAACACCTGACGACATTCAATGAAGAAAGAAATAGAATGTCGTCAGCGAACAGGTCGCTCGGTAAGTCCCAAAGATAAAGAAGAATTAGAAAAGACAGAATAAGAGGTATCTTCTAAAGTATAATGTTGTAGAATGTTGTGTTTACGCTGTTGTTTGTAGCTTGGTATGGAAGGATGCCAGTGTATACGAGAGGGGTCTCAGTATGCTAGAGACCAGGGCAAACGGAATGTACAAGGAAACGTTAAGCCACAGTACAACAGCAACGGAATATAGGTTAGGTGTCTTAATCTTACCGTCTCGTGCCACTTCTAACACCTTCCGCACCATTCTACCCCTTAAACCCTGTAGTGTTTTGATTGTATTGTTGTATTGTATTATGTAAGTTGGATGACCGACCAAAACCATGATATCAGTAAACAGATTGTAACTGCATAATCAGGTAAATGGAATAACGGAATAATGGATGTATATCCATGGTTTGATTCAGTCAAGTTGCATAGATTGTTAAGTGGATTGTGGGATTCATGTGTTCATATTGAGTTGGAATATTAAAGAATGTAGATTTACTTGAATCACATTTAAGTCAGAAATAATCAGACTCAAACCCGAGTCAGACCAAAAGAAATGTAAGTCGAAGTTCTATAATTGTTAGGGTCCTTATTGTAATTTATAAAACTTGAGGGGGTTTTATGTAAAAATACTTTTGTATAGTTTTCAAGAAACGCCCCAAGTATTTATTATTCGTCTTTATAGTTATAATGGGTGTAAATTTTATTTGTGATATTTCTTAGTGAAAATATTCTAATTCCATAAATAAAGGTATTTATCTGTAATATTGATTTATTTGAAATTCATGGTATTTTAATGTAAAATCTAGTCTTGTGATTTTTAGAAAAAGTGGGATATTTATATATAACAAAATAGGCTTTTTAATGATAATATACATATATTTATACAAAAATAATTTCAATAAATATTTTATATTAAAAAATATAATTTTCTTAAGATATCGTATTTTAAACCTTTCGAGACCGAATGCTCCTTGCGAAAGTCTGAATCTCGCACTACTAAGACGAGGGTGCACCATAAACTGTACTATCCCTAACGGGTTCCCCAAAGATGGGTTGTAGTGGCGCTTTGCAAAGATTTATAAATACTAAACCTTTAGAATACGGTTTTATTAAAGTAAAAGGTATTTATATGCAAAAGTTGATTTTTCCGTATTTTAGATTTTAGGGTCTTATATTTCAACTAGACTATTTCTAAATCGTCTAAACGACAAGTCGTTAGAAGCCTCAAATCGCCTCTTCACCGCCAATTGTGGCTAGGTAAGTACAAATGAGAAAAGGAGGGATCCACTCACGAATCGTGAGACGGGCCTTTTAAAGTTACCTTTTCTCACTTGTCTAGCGTAGACACCACAAAGTCAGGTTTAGATAAACGATCGATGTCCACGACATATCGTATTTTCCTATTAAAAGATATTTGTTTTGAAAGTGTATCAAACCTAAAACTTTTAGAAAAGGTTTTATAAGAAAAGGGTATTTAAATGTAAAATCTTGTATTATCGTATTCTAAGTTTTGATGATATCATTTAGGGTTGTATTTGCGTGTGTGTGGAGGTAGGTCATTACCTCGTGGTCTACTTTAAGGTATGGCAATGTTAAGGGATTAAATGTGAGAACTAAACATTGTTATATTTAAGTGAAAGAAATACGATAAATGGAAACGTTATCATTTCATGTGAGAAAACTTATTCAAATCAGTTGTTAAGTGATTAGTAGTCAACATGGAGATGTTTAAGCATTATGGAATGGGTGATAAGTGAGATTTGATAGAAAACCGAATCGGAAATCGGTTTGTTCCGATTTTCGTCGAGTTTGTAAAGTCGTATTTTATGAAAGAAAAGAAAGGTAGAAAAGAGGGACTTACGGGTATGGACAACGCTAGAGAGTGAAAGGGAAGTAGAGGGTTGCCGGTGCGTCGAATCGTCGTTGAGAGCTCCTAGCACGATCACCGGAATTTCGCCGTCGATTTCGTCAGCGCTTCGTCTTTCGCTCGTTTCCAACGTACTAAAGTTCTCTTGGGATTTTGAGAGAGTGGACTTAGGAATTTAGGATGAGAGGGTAGAGGGTATGGGGGGTTAGGCTAGTGTTAGGGTTTTCAATTAAAAAAATATAAAAATATATAAAAATCATTAAAATTTTGGAGTAAAAGGGATTTATTGGGCTTTTTGTAACCTGTCAAGGAATTTAGTGTGTGCAGGTGAAAAGACCAAGTGAAGATGCACGTTTCCTATTTTGACGACTCGGCCGTCCGGCAAAGTCCGACCGGCGGTGCCGGCCCAAGTCGGCCGGTCCGCCGGTCGACTCGGCCGAGTCGAAGTGCCGATGGGTGGGGGGGCCTCCTAGGGGGATTTTTGGTGCATCTAACTTTTTATGTGTAGAAGGAATTTTGTGAGAAACACACGTGTAAAGGTTGGTATTCTAAAAAATCAAAACAAAATAATATTAAAAATAATATGGGGCATGGGATTTGAACTCTGGTGGCTTGGTTCAGCAGTGCAAGGTATTACCAATAAGCTACAAGCTTCTGCTTGTAATTATGGAGTGAAATAAATATTTAAAGAGATATCAGCAACAATAAATACTCCAAGTATACATTGAATTTAAATCAATTCTTTGTACATTAATAATGGAGTTGTTACATTATATATGAGGGTGTTAATCTAGCAACAAAACAAATGCTAGAAACCATTTGTCAATGTCATCTAATGTCAAAAGACGATGGCGAAGTATGGCAATTTCTGGAAGATCTCGCTGAACAAACCTTACAATGGAAGAGCACTAAACCAATATCGTCTTCATCAAGGTAAGATATCCATCAGTTTGATGCTTCCATGCAATGCAAAAGATACTCGAAACTATGAAAAGCAAATTCTCTTCAGCCTCCCTAAACCAAGTTACGCTCCCCAAAACTGTGTGTGGTTGATGTTTTAACTCATCACATTTAACAGAAAAATGTCTTTTGAATTCTCCGTCTCAAGGTCATGAACAAACTAATAGTGCTTTTCAATAACAACCTAGGAATGACCCTTATTCATCTACATATAATCAGGGATGGAGGAATCATCCTAATTTTGCTTGGAACCAAAACCATTCTCAAAATCAAAATCAGTTGCCAAGACAAAATAACTATCAAAGGCTTCCTCCACAGCAACAACCGCCACAACAACAAATTCAGCAGCCCTTTCAATCGCAAACTTTTCAAAATCCGGCCAACAACTTTGCACGTTATAATAATATTTCGACGGTCGATACCAATAAAATCTCTGCATTCGAATGAAGTTTAGAAACGTTTATTAAAAAATCTACACAAATAATGGCTAATTTAATATCGTCTATCCAAACATTGATGCAACAAACCACTTCCCACGGAGAAAGCATAAGATCGATAGAAGCACAGATTGCATAGTTAAATGCCGCAATGAGTGAGAGAGAGAATGGGAAACTTCCATCTCAACCTCTACCAAATTCTGGTCACTCACAAAGCGCAAATCTCATCTTTCAAAATCATATTGTGAGTGTCGTAGCCACGTTGAGATCGGGAAGAGTGCTGAATAGCCAAGTTGATGAACAAGTTGAAGTTGATGATACAAATGATTCCCTAGCTACTAGTTCTACTCCTACTTCGTCTGATCCAACATCTTCTTTTCAAGTTTTTCTTTTATATGTTCCTTATCTTTGTATGTAATTTTCATTTTCTTTCGTTTATTATGGGATTTTATGGGTGTAATCCGTTGAAAACACTCGGGAGACAACTCTCCTCCTACTAGGGACACCTGGAGTTTTAAAGGCTTTTTGCACGTGCTAAGTGTAATCGTGTTGCCTACAAAAGTGTGCTAATTAGGTTTTTCTTTTTCTCTTTAATAACTAGTTTGCTCGGGAAGATCAAGAATATGTTTGGAGGTATTTGATTAGTTTAAAATATTGCCATTTATATGAACATTTTCCCTACTATTGTTAACTGCTAAAAAGTGTTTATTGTAAATAAAGAACATATGTGGGTTTATTTGTAAAACATTATTATCATATGTTTCTATATTTTAATTAATATAATTAGGGAAAATATATGCATATAATATTTAAATGAAATATTAGTAATTAAAATATGCATATCATATCAAATATTCCTAATCAATATTCTTAAGATATTATATCATATAAATGGTTAGAATAATATCTTAAAAATACCAAATATTACTCACACTTTGATTTGAGATATTGTGCAGGTATTAGCTCAGGTCTGAAATCCAAGTAAGAGATCCAAATCAAATCGGGATATCGGAACCGAATCTGCCAAATTTTAGAAGCAAATCGAGAAATCTAGCAACGGTAGAGACTTAGATCTATATTTTTAGAATCTATACATAAAAAGGATCTCCAAATATCGACACAAAAAGCCAGAAGAAATCTCAAAACTTAGTTCCACCGTGAAGCGGCGGATCCGCTGCCATACGTGGTACAATGCGGCGGAACCACGGCTCTTTGATAGCCGTTGGATATGGGATTTTGTGGATTTGATCTTAACGGCATTTACTCTCATATGAAATTTAGGGTTTCTACTTTCAAAGACTATATAAAGGACCGAGAGCTATACATTCAAAATTATCCAAGGATCACATAATCATCTATTCATCTACCTCCATAAAGAGAGAGATCTAGAGCAAACTAGGGTTTTTATAATCTACTTTCTAAGGAGAAAAGCTGTATATAATAGTTGATTAATAAAGGTAGTTTTTGTTTTAATTTTTTTGGCATTTACTTTTCAGCATTTATTTTACGCATTACTTTTCTGCATCTTCATTATGATTTTATTCATCTTCAACCTCTCTTCAAAATTAACCATGAGCGAGTAATTCTTTATTTTCTAGGGTTTGTAAGATAAAGTAGAATAACGGATGAATTTTTTTAACTTAACATTTTAAAGTTTATAAATTTTAGCAAAAAAAATGTTAAGCTCCTTATCGGACGTTCTACCAATTTATTGATACTCACGACCACGATTTAAGATTGGTCAAACACTTGTTTTATTAAGGGCTTGACATGAATAAAAATAAATGGACAGGCAAAGATCGGTAGTGGGAAACCCTAATTCACTCTAAGAATCCTAATCCACATTCATCGCTATCGCTTTAGTTTTAAACTATTAAAAGATAAAAGGAATCATTTTTAATATTCATCCATTAACTACTAAGTCCTATGAACCCTACAAGCCTTTTTATTATAAATTTTATATCCGTATTAAAATAGAACGACAACAATCACCTATCTCTTTTATCAACTCGTCTGAAGCAAGAAAAGAGTTCACGTCTTCTTGCGAACGACCCGTACTCATCGCGGCTAGCTACTAGTAACACCGTTTTAATTGCAATTATTTACAAAACACTTCTTTTCGCATAATCAATCATGTACATATATGATGTATATAGGTATGAGAATATGAGGTGTATGGAAATAAAGGTATGTTGAATAAGATATATGTGAATAAGAGTATGTTGTATGAGCTATATGAGAATAAGAGTATGTTGTATCAGATATCTGTTAGGCAAAAGTTCGCATTAGTTTGTTAAACAAGGGTCTGGATACTCGCAATTATTCCGTTGTTGCCACGGAACAACAAATGGGGAAGTGAAATGTACCATTTCACTTTCCGGGATCATGATCGAGTAGTAGGGGAATCCGAATTCCGTATCTCCTTACCTAATCAAACTACCCATCCCCATTGTTCAGTATAAAGGTTTTGACAAATTAGAGTTAGTGCGTATATCATCTAGGCATGGAATTTCCACATTGTATGTCATCCACATATTGGATTATTCGCCCTCAAAGTAGGATTAGTATTCGCCCGAATATCGGGTTGGTATTCTCCCGAATATCGGGTTGGTATTCGCCCGAAGACCGGGTTAGTAGTCTTCCACATATTTGACTGTCCACCTTACCTGCAGGGATCTTCATTTATAAAGTATTCCATACCTAGGTTCACACATTCTAACCGTAACCGTATCATGTGTCTGGTATGTCGTAAGTTCGTATTTGGATAGTTGATCTCATTTAATATGGTCTTCCACCACTACTCATTTTATCTTGTTATCTTTTAAAGTCCGTAAGGTGTGTCATAATATTTTATAGAACTTTTAATTAATAAAAATCATGGCATTTAATGGTAGTTATTGTTTATAAAAAAACTATAATATTTTAGAGTAATTATAATTTTGGGAAACCCATGGTATTTTAATGAAAATATCTTTTTAATGAAAGATTATGGTATTTATTTGAAATTATCTTTTAATAAAGTTTTAGATCTTCTTTTTGTAAAATATCATTTATAAAGGTTATGGTTTTTGCTGAAAATAGCCTTTTAGTAAAGATTAAGGTATTTAAATAAAATTATATCCTTTTAGGATGGATTAAGGTATTTTATTGTAAATAATAATTTTATAAAGTTATGGTATTTATTTGGCGGTAACACTTTAGAAATACGTCCGTGTTGGCAACCGCTGTATATGGGCGGCATGATTTGTGTCTTTTTTAGGGACGATTGCCTATCAACCACGAGATATTTACGAAAAACATTAACCTATAAAATTAGGGTATTATATTAAAGGTGATATTCTGCAAAATAAAACTCCACGTTGACAACTGCTGCATATGGAAGGCAGGATGTGTGTCCTTTTTAAAGACGATTGTCCAGTAACCACAGGGTGTTTCATGTAAAATATTACCCTATTAGAGTATTTTATTAAACCTTAACTAAAAGGCCGAAAAAATATTAATATAAAAATATTCTCTCTAAGTGAAAGGGGTTAAGTTGGAAACCATAGTATAATTATTTAGATTGGTATTAACCCTTTTCAAATGGTAAAAAGATTTTAATAAAACTAAAGTAATTAGTGGATAAGAGTAAAAATAAAATATCATTTTAATGTGCCAAAAGTATTATATTCACAATGCCCTGTATCATGTGGATATTTTAATTAAATATAACGTATTAATAAACTGAAGGTATTTTGTGGAAGTAACCTATTTCGATACTTAATTGGTATCATAAGTGCCACGTCCCGCTTTCCAGTGTACGGGCATAGAATGCGACGAGGCCGCTACGTATTTACTCTAAAGTAAATACGCTAAACGTATCTAAGTAATATAAATAAAAATGCACAAGAGACAAATGTAATGATTGAACATCAACTTTATTTATTCACATTCCTTTTTACAATACATGGAAAAGTAAATACATGGGTTAAAGCGATGCCTAAACAGTGGCATAATAGAAATGAAAAGTACTGAAATAAAATGTGTACAAGTGTAACTACAGCTCGGGATCTTCAATAAACTGGTCCAAGCCTTCAGTGCTGGGCTTCATCTCTGGAAGGTCCGAAACACCTGACGACATTTAAAGAAGAAGAAAGAGAATGTCGTCAGCGAACAAATCGCTCGGTAAGTCCCAAAGATAAGAGAGAAGTAGAATAGACAGAGAGTAAGAGAGAGGGTATAACTTTTAAAGTTGTAATTAGTGTTAACGCTGTTGTTTGTAGTTTGGGTACATAAAGATGCCAGTATATACGAGAGGAGTCTCTATATGCCAGAGACTAATGCAAATGGAAGTACAAGGCTCCGTCGATAATACCACGGAACAACGGCATGGATGTAATTACGTCTTATGGTTGCTGTCTCGTGCCACTTCTAACACCTTCCGTACCAATCTACCCCTTAAACCCCGCGATATCTTGATTGTATTGTATTGCAACGTGTATTGTCTTGTAATATAGATTGTATAATTGGATGACTTGCCGAATTCATGATATCAGTAAAATGGATGTACTGGAGAATCATGAATGTAACTGGAGAATCATGTAAATGGAAGTATATCCATGGTTCGGTTCAGTCAATACAGATTGAATAGTTTGAACAGATTGAATATATGGATTCATATTGAATTGTAGTTTGGATACTTGAATCATATTCAAGTCAGATTATTTATAATGAGACTCTGAGTCAGAACAATTAGAAAGAAATTGAAGTCCTGAATTAGGTTTTGATGTTATCGGTAACCGCTGCACATGTGCGGCAGGATTTGTGTCTTTTTCAAAGACGATTACCGTGTTGATAACACCGTTTGTTAAGTTGTCTACCTTAAAATAGACAAGCACCCATTTCTCCGGCTACCTGAGGCTCAAGAGATTGGTCCCGCTTAAACATATATTTACTAGGGTGTAATTTATAAAACTTGAGAAGGTTTTATGTAAAAATAATTTTGTATATTTTACAAAATACATCTCAAATATTTAATTATTGTCTTTAGAGTTTTCATAGCTGTGGATTTTATATTTGTGATATTTCTAGTGAATAAACCTATTTTTCATAATACATGGTATTTAATTGTAAATTGTTGGACTTGTATGGAATTTCATGGTATTTTCATGTAAAGTGATTCTTTTGATATAGAAAAGTTGAAATATTTATATTATATCAAAAATAAGTATTTTGATAATACATATATATATATTTTATATAAAATAATTTTAATTTATTATTTTCTAGAAATCTCATTTTCTTAAGATATTTGTATTTTAAATCTCTCGAGACCGAATACTCCTTGCGGAGGTCTGAATCTCGCACTGCTAAACCCAGGGATGTGCGATAATCCACACCATCCCAGTCGGGTTCCCCAAAAATGGGTTGTAGCAGTGCTTTACAAAGATTTGTAAAAATACGTAATCTTGTAGAAAACGGTTTTAATAGTAAAAGGTATTTGATTGTAAATTCGTATTCCAGTATTCTATGTTCCCGAAAGGTATTGTGCTGTGTTGCATATGAGTGTTGTGAAGAGATAGGTCATTACCTCATGATCTACTTAAAAGTATAGCAAGATTAATGATGTTTTAAAGTCAAAATTATACTACATGGTATTTTACTGAAAAAGAGCGGTAAAACTTACAAAATGAAATGTTTTGCTATAAAAATTGTTCTAACATGTTTTGTTAATGATTAGTAGTCAAGATGTAGGAGTTAAATATGGTTATGTTAAGTGAAATTGAACTTTATAAGAAAACCGAATCGGAAGTCGGATTTAATTTTGCTTCCGTCGGGTTTTAGTAAAAGAAATTTTAAGAATAGATTAGAGAAGAGGGAGGTGGGACTTACGGGTTTATAGTATAGAGAAGAGGGATAGGAAAACGTAGGAGGCATCGGTGTGTCATTTCGTCGCCGGGAGCTCCTAAGGTCGTCGTTGGAAGATCGCCGGAGTTTCGCCCTTCGCTAACTCCAATTGCACACTAGAATTCTATAGAGTTTTCTTGAGAGTTTGGACAGTATTGTGAGTGAGGGGTGTGTGTTTATGGGTGGTATTTATAAGGTAAAGCTAGGGTTTAGGGTAGGTAAAAGGGTGTAAAGAAAAATACATTAAATTGTATTAAAAATAAGATTTAATTGGATTTTAAAGAGTTCTGTTCATATGCAGGAAATTTAAACTATATAGGAGTAATGGGGAGACCAAAAGACACAACTCCTAAGAAAACAACTCGGCGATCCGGCTCAACTCGGCCGCGGCGGCCGGCCGAGTCGACCGAGTCGCCGGCCCGAGTCGAGCCGGGGCTCGCTGCCACATGTCCTATGTCGTATGGTGTAGATCCTGGGACAGTTTGTTTTATATGTGTAGTGGGGTTTTTACGAGTTATGCACGTGTAGACTCTTGGACTTCTAAAAATTCAAAAGAAAACAGTATTAAAAATAATGTGGGGGATGGGATTTGAACTCTAGTCGCTTGGTTCAGCAGTGCAAGGTCTTACCAAAAAGCAAAACAAACTTATAATTTGTGCTCAGGAAAAAGTACCCCTTTATGTATTTATTTGAAAATTTTGTACAGAAAGTTGTACATAAAGTTTAGGGTTATTACATTCTACCCTCCTTATAAAAATTTCGTCCTCGAAATTTGTAAAAGGAAAGTGTAACCGATTCATGGAAAGTTTGATGATAGAACTATTGGTACTGTATGAAAAATATGTGAAAGAACGAAAGGATGCGAAGGTTTTGATAAGATTGTAAAATAGGTGAGAGAATTTTGGGTTAGGACAGATTCAAAATATATGAAATTGTAAGATTCAAGGAATATGAATTGTAAATAATGTTTTCAGTTGATGGTTCTTGTGTTATATTGCTTAGGTTGTTCACGCAGAACAGAACTGCATAGTAGGGTTCCATACAGCTCTGACCTGCATGGGCCACCAACAAAACCTGTCACGTCCCGCTTCCCAATGTACGGGCTGAGAAAGTGACGGGGCCGCTACGTATTTACTCTGAAGTAAATACGCTAAGCGTATCTAAGCAATATAAATAAAAATGCACAATAGACAAATGTAATGATTGAACAACAACTTTATTTATTCACATTCATTTTTACAATACATGGAAAAGTAAATACATGGCATAAAGCGATGCCTAAACAGTGGCATAATAGAAATGGAAAGTACTGAAATGAAATGTGTACAAGTGTAACTATAGCTCAGGATCTTCAATAAACTGGTCCAAGTCTTCAGTGCTGGGCTTGATTTCTGGAAGATCCGAAACACCTGACGACATTTAAAGAAGAAGAAAGAGAATGTCGTCAGCGAACAAATCACTCGATAAGTCCCAAAGATAAGGGAGAAGTAGTATAGACAGAGAGTAAGAGAGAGAGTATAACTTTTAAAGTTGTAATTAGTGTTAACGCTGTTGTTTGAAGCTTGGTACAGAAGGATGCCAGTGTATACGAGAGGAGTTTCTATATGCCAGAGACTAATACAAATGGAAGTACAAGGCTCTGTCGATAATACCACGGAACAACGGCATGGATGTAATTACGTCTTATGATTGCTGTCTCGTGCCACTTCTAACACCTTCCGTACCAATCTACCCCTTAAACTCCGCGATATCTTGATTGTATTGTTTGTATTGAATTGCAACTTGTATTGTCTTGTAATATAGATTGTATAATTGGATGACTTGTGTCACGCCCCGCTTCCCAGAGTACGCAGGATTGGGCACGTGACATAGCCAACCATGCTACATGTGGGTAGGAAAGATCCATCCACAGTCACATTACGGTTGAAGAGATATCAAGAACAAGATAAAGAACTAATCTAACACATGTCCAAATCCATAATACAAGAATCAATAAACAATAAGTGCGGAAGCAAAGGATCCAATACAATAAATAAACAGTACGTCCCATAATGCGGGCTCACATCTGAGATAGAATGAAATGAAATAAACTAATCACTAAGGAACTCACAGATCAACCTACTGACTGAAGTGCTCCTGCTCGGTCGTCGACAGTGGTACAGGATCTGGGCCATGCAAAACCCAGACGTCAGCGCGTCGTGTCATCAAGTAATATAATATAAATATGGTAATAAGCAATGCAGGTATGAACATGAATAAAGAAGTACTAAGAAATAACAGAGCAGGGTAATGTGCAGTGGTGACTAACTGTCCTATCAGGTTTCTACTCTATAGTCTTTGAAATCAATTGATGAATCGTCGAAGTAACTCAATAGTACCCCGTGCGTGCCCGGGACCACGGTCAAGGTCCTCGGGGCTGAATCCGAGACGTGCCGCTAAGCAGTAATAGGTAGTAGGATGGATGAGTGATGTCAGCATCATCACTCCCGGACTGGCCAAGCCCGTAAGACTGATCAGAACAAGTATCGAACTGTTGAGTTACAAGTCGGTTTCACCTTTGATTTCCCCATACCCCCAAGTTATGTATGTCAGGTCAGGTATTCAGTAGTCAAGGACTAATGCCAACGCAAAATCAGGTAAAAGTAGGTCTGTCTGGATAGACAGCAGGAATGGTCAGGTTGGTCGGCATTAGGCATGAAATCAGGTATCAGGTCAGGTTCCGTTTCAACAGGTTGAGTCGATATATATACAGGGTATCATGTCCGGTGTATCAGTATATGTGTCAGGTGTATCAAGATCAGTCAATATGTAATGCAATCAAGTGTATGCTGATAACAGGTATAGTAACGAATAAGGAACAACAGCAAGGACAGCAAATAACAATATTATTCTATGTAAACACAGTGATGCTTTGTATTCTCTTATTAACAGGTTCAAGCACCCTTGGGGTGCAATAGTCTCAAAGTGAAACAATATCAACAACATACGTAATGAAGCTACCTGAATTTAAACTAAAACATAATAATTGTCTCATGGGTGATTTAACAAATGAAGTGAGAACGAGCTACTTGGTTTAGTTAGTTAAAGTGTGAATTAGTAGCAGACCGATTAATTACAAGCAACTACTATATTGATTTAATATTACGGATAATTGTGACCATCAATTCTAAGTTATAAAAGATATCGATGTTACCAAAAGCTGTGTGGTTATAGTAAATAATATGATGATTAAGTTTGTAACAAGACTTGATCTTGTGTACGAGCATGTTAAAGCAAGTATTCGGATACTTGCCTCGACGGTTCCGCAAATCGGAACGCACGGATGCAAAGTCGGCAGAAAACACGGGACGGGTGTACGGGCCACGGATCGAGTCCCAACAGCGAACAGCGGGATCACACGGACCAGGGTACTTCGCTGGAGCGTCGGGTCCAAAAGACGGCATGGTCGGAAACCGGCAAAAGTCAAAAGTAACAACGTTAGCAAACGCGATAAACATGAGCAATCGACCAGCGAGGGGTTTCGCACAAAGGAAGGACAAGGAAAGCTTACAGGGAGACACCAGGGGTAACCCCGGCGGGCTCGACGGCGCTGGAACGCCGGCGAGGCAGCGACGGCGGCTGCGAAGGCCTGAACAGCCTCGGGTTCGCTGGAGAGGGTAGTGCGACGAGTAGAGGAGGGTGGTGGTCGGCTCTGGTGATCGAGGGGGAAAGGAGGTGGTCGGAGGTGGCGCGGGTGACGTCGACGAGGGTCGACGGCACGTTCTCCGGCGACCCGGGGATTGGTGCAGGGTCGGGCTCGGGTCTGATGGTGGTCTGGCGAGGGGAGGAGGAAGGCGACGACGAGGTCGCGATGAGGAGGAGGAGAGGGAGTCTCCGGCGTCGTTGGCGACTGGAGGCGGCGGCGACGGCGAGGTCTGCGGTGCAGAAGGTGGCGTCGGGGTTGGGTGCAGGCGCGGGAAGAGGCGGAGGAAGGAGGTAGGAGGGTGCGGCTAGGTTGAGGAGGTGTTGACGGCGACGGCGAGGTCGCGGTGGGGGTCGGCGGCGCACGCACGATGAGCTAGGGTTAGGGCTTGGAGTTCTCGTGACGGGGAAAAGAAGGAGGCGGCTGCATGAAGGAAAATATATATAGGAAGAGAGAGAGAGAGATTGGTTAGAGAGAGAGAGAAAGAGAATGAAGAGAGAGACAGGGAGAGGCGGAGAGATATAGAGAGGGAAAGGGGGCCCACGAGAGATTCAGGCCTCTCGTGATTGGCTGGCAAGGAGAAAGGAATTTTTAAAATAAAGATTTTGAAAGGATTTGAATGATTTTAACTGTTAAGGAAATATATATTCGTATATATATAGTTTTATGATATTTAATCAAATGGGCCCTTTTGGCGCTAAATGAAACATTTCCAAATCGCGCCCGGGCTGCGCCCAAATGTTCCATATTCAAATTATAGGATTTTAAGCGAGTTCCAAATTTTGAAAAGAGGTGTTTAATGATTAAAATGTATGCCCCCAAGTCGGACACTTGTACGCGTGCGTAGGCGTCCAAACTTGCCCGTTTAACCGAACGGAAAGAAATCTCGACACGCGGACGCTACCACGCGACTAGTGGCGACGAGTAGGCCCACATGGATACTTTTAATTTCATTTTAGGTGTTAAAATTTGTTATGTGCCAAAATGACTTAACCGGTTAAAATTTAGCAATAAACACCAGAAAATCAGGATAATTGGAAATGAGTAATATATAACCCTCAACTAGTAATAGAGATAGTATTATTGGGCTCGGGTGTTACATCATACCCAACTACAAAAGAATTTCGTCCTCGAAATTCCAAGAATACAAGATAGCTAACTACTGGAAAAGGTGAGGGAATTTCTGCCGGATCTCGTCTTCTCGCTCCCAAGTGGATTCTCCATGCGATTGATTACCCCAAGAAACTAGCACAAGAGGGATAACCTTGTTCTTAAGAACCTTTTCTCTTCGATCCTTGATTTCAACTGGTCGCTCCTCAAAGGTTAGGTCCTCCCGTACAGTCAACTCCGAATGATCCAAGACATGAGTCTCATCACGAACATACCTCCGTAGTTGAGACACATGAAACACATCGTGAACTCCTGCTAATGACTGTGGTAACGCCAAACGGTACGCTACCTCTCCAACACGCTCCAATATCTCGAAGGGTCCAACGAATCGAGGACTAAGCTTTCCCCGACTTCCAAAGCGAATCACCCCTCTAGTCGGTGATATCTTCAGGAATACCAAATCACCCACGGCGAACTCTAGAGGTCTTCTTGACGTGTCGGCCCAACTTTTCTGTCTGTCTTGAGCTGCCTTCATATGCTTCCTGATTGTATTCACCTTCTCGACTGTCTGTACCACCAAATCTGGCCCTAGTAACCTTCGTTCACCAACATCATCCCAACAAACAGGTGAACGGCACTTACGACCATACAACGCTTCAAACGGAGCCATCTGGATAGTTGCTTGGAAGCTATTGTTGTACGAAAACTCCACCAGGTGTAGATGATCCTCCCAAGAGCCTTTGAAGTCTAACATGCAAGCCCTCAACATATCTTCAAGGGTTTGGATCGTTCTCTCCGATTGTCCATCAGTCTGAGGATGATAAGCTGTGCTAAACTTCAATCGAGTCCCCAAACTTTCTTGTAAACTCCTCCAAAAGTGCGACAAGAACCGAGTGTCCCGATCGGACTCGATGCTTACCGGTACTCCATGCAGTCTTACAATCTCCTGCATGTACCGTTCTGCCAAAGTCTCTGTCGATTGACCAACCCGAAAAGGAATAAAGTGAGCTGCTTTGGTCAACCGATCGACAATCACCCATACTGCATTGTTGCCCTTTGGACTCCGCGGTAAAGCCGTCACGAAATCCATGGTTATATGTTCCCACTTCCACTGAGGGATCGGAAGTGGTTGCAACAAACCAGCAACCCTTTGGTGTTCAGCCTTGACTTGCTGACACACCAAGCACTTAGCCACGAAGCGAGCAATTTCCCGTTTCATACCTTCCCACCAGAAATGCTGTCGAATATCTCGGTACATCTTTTTCCCTCCTGGATGTACAGAGTAAGCTGAACTGTGTGCCTCCCTTATAAGCTCTTCACGCACATCTCCTTTTGGCACACACACACGGCTACCATATCTCAACGAACCGTCTTCATGGATCAGTAAATCGGTTCGTAGTCCGGCTTCAACCTGCTCTCGAAACTTTTGCAGTCTAGGATCCTGCAATTGTAACGCTTTAATCTTCTCAACTAAGGACGACTGAACTTGTAACTGCGTCAACTGTCCTGTAGCATGTGGTAGCACAACCTCCAAATCAAATCTCCGAAAATCCGCAATGATCTCCCTTTGTGCGGTCAATATCTGAATTGCTGGTAACCGACTTAGCGCATCTGGCACGACGTTAACCTTTCTCGGATGATACTTAAGATCAAGGTCATAGTCGGCCATCAGCTCCAACCATCTGCGTTGCCTCATGTTCAACTCCTTCTGAGTGAACACATACTTTAAACTCTTATGATCTGTAAAGACTTCAACTCTCTCGCCCAAAAGGTAGTGTCTCCAAATCTTCAGGGAGAAGATCACGGCTGCAAGCTCTAAGTCATGATTCAGATAGTTCTTCTCATGAGTCTTCAGTTGTCTCGATGCGTAAGCGACGACTTTCCCATTCTGCATCAACACACATCCCAATCCCTTTCCGGATGCGTCGCTATGAATCACCAGTCCTCCTGAATTATCTGGTACGGCCAGGATAGGAGCGGTTATCAACTTCTGCTTCAACGTCTCGAAGGCCAATGCACATCCATCCGTCCAAACAAACGGTACCTCCTTGCGC
This sequence comes from Agapanthus africanus, assembly GCA_030015575.1. Lineage (NCBI taxonomy): Eukaryota > Viridiplantae > Streptophyta > Magnoliopsida > Asparagales > Amaryllidaceae > Agapanthus > Agapanthus africanus. The sequence goes on along the minus strand of CM057337.1, from coordinate 1,008,038,678 downwards.
GTGAGCTTGGTTAACGGCTCAGCTAAACGAGCGAAGTTCTCCACAAATCTTCTGTAGTATCCGGCGAGTCCAAGAAAACTTCTTATCTCCGCAACATTCTTTGGAGTTGGCCAATCTCGAACTGCTGCAATCTTCTCGGGATCAACGGCGATTCCATCGCCCGACACGACATGCCCCAGAAACTTCACTTCTTCCAGCCAGAATTTGCACTTACTCATCCTCGCGAATAATTTCTCCTGCCTCAGCGTCTGCAGTGCGATCTTTAGATGCTCAGCATGCTCCTCCGGAACCTTCGAGCATACCAGCATATCATCAAATACATCCACAAAGTCGCGAACAACTGTCGGCTCTTCATTACTACCCACTACCATAGCCGCAAGAACATTGTTCGTCGGCCTAGCCTTAAACTCGACTGGCCCGACAGAACTGCTTCCTCCAGTGAAAGTAAACTCAGGGTGTCTGGAAAGTTTCCTTCCTTGCCCTACAATCGATGTGTGTGTGGAAAGTGCCAAGAAAATCCATTCCCAAGACTACTTCATAACTGCCCATATCTATCACTAAGAAATCCGCAAAAGAACTCCCGCCCGCAAACAACGACTGTACAATCTCTGCACTCCTTACTAGCTATGATTTTCCCATTCCCAGTGCGTATGTCCCAAAAACTAGACAGGGTCGTGCAGGTAATCGAATGTGTAGTTATAAATTTGGATGACATAAAACAGTGGGATGCTCCGAAATTAAATAATGCTAATGTGGAAAACCATGAACGAGTAAATTACCTGAAACCCCTTCTCCTGATGCCTTAGCTTCCTCAGCTGTCAGCGTGAAAGCTCGAGCCTGATTAAATCCTTGATTCAACTGTCTCTGCCCTTGGAATGGTCTCTGCGGAGGCTTCTGAACATCATCCCTTGTACGAAGCTTTGACGGACAAGCACTAACAGCGTGATCTGCCGCTCCACATCTAAAACAGAGTCCCAGCCTCTTACGACACTCCTTTCGCACATGTCCGGGTATATGGCAGTAGTTACAAATCACGCTCCCTTTCCGATCACCCACAATCGTTTTCTTCATTGGTGCTACGCTGCGCCTGTTCACCGAAAAACTTCTACGTACAGACGTTTGGTTCAGTGCAAATGCCGGTTCCAATTCGGTCTGTTCCTTTAGATTCTCCAGCAATCCCCTTATCACTCTACGCCTGGCGGCTAAGACCGCACGTCTTTGGTCCATCTTCAAATTCTGACCGGCCATATTCCTGGAAATCAAAGTACCCAACATTAGCATGATGATAGATTCTGAGTATAGATCAAGGCTAGAACTCCAAGATACTTAAATAGAGTACTGCATTGTAGCTATGCCGCGGTATCATAGCCGCAATTACTTAACTCCACCCAAGTCGCCTAAGTCCCAGAGATAACAAGAAGTTAGGTTTTCGAGTTGACAATGCAAAGTAAGTTTGCATGTCGACATGATCCGGAAGAATGATTCAAGGATGGTAAAACGGTCAAGGTGGCTGGACATGTTTCCTAATCACGGTTGTTATGATTCGTGTATCGGGTGCAATACCCAACCACAAAGAATCAACCCAATTAACCTATGGCTCTGATACCAAAAGAACCATGTCACGCCCCGCTTCCCAGAGTACGCAGGATTGGGCACGTGACATAGCCAACCATGCTACCTGTGGGTAGGAAAGATCCATCCACAGTCACATTACGGTTGAAGAGATATCAAGAACAAGATAAAGAACTAATCTAACACATGTCCAAATCCATAATACAAGAATCAATAAACAATAAGTGCGGAAGCAAAGGATCCAATACAATAAATAAACAGTACATCCCATAATGCGGGCTCACATCTGAGATAGAATGAAATGAAATAAACTAATCACTAAGGAACTCACAGATCAGCCTACTGACTGAAGTGCTCCTGCTCGGTCGTCGACAGTGGTACAGGATCTGGGCCATGCAAAACCCAGACGTCAGCGCGTCGTGTCATCAAGTAATATAATATAAATATGGTAATAAGCAATGCAGGTATGAACATGAATAAAGAAGTACTAAGAAATAACAGAGCAGGGTAATGTGCAGTGGTGACTAACTGTCCTATCAGGTTTCTACTCTATAGTCTTTGAAATCAATTGATGAATCGTCGAAGTAACTCAATAGTACCCCGTGCGTGCCCGGGACCACGGTCAAGGTCCTCGGGGCTGAATCCGAGACGTGCCGCTAAGCAGTAATAGGTAGTAGGATGGATGAGTGATGTCAGCATCATCACTCCCGGACTGGCCAAGCCCGTAAGACTGATCAGAACAAGTATCGAACTGTTGAGTTACAAGTCGGTTTCACCTTTGATTTCCCCATACCCCCAAGTTATGTATGTCAGGTCAGGTATTCAGTAGTCAAGAACTAATGCCAACGCAAAATCAGGTAAAAGTAGGTCTGTCTGGATAGACAGCAGGAATGGTCAGGTTGGTCGGCATTAGGCATGAAATCAGGTATCAGGTCAGGTTCCGTTTCAACAGGTTGAGTCGATATATATACAGGGTATCATGTCCGGTGTATCAGTATATGTGTCAGGTGTATCAAGATCGGTCAATATGTAATGCAATCAAGTGTATGCTGATAACAGGTATAGTAACGAATAAGGAACAACAGCAAGGACAGCAAATAACAATATTATTCTATGTAAACACAGTGATGCTTTGTATTCTCTTATTAACAGGTTCAAGCACCCTTGGGGTGCAATAGTCTCAAAGTGAAACAATATCAACAACATACGTAATGAAGCTACCTGAATTTAAACTAAAACATAATAATTGTCTCATTGGTGATTTAACAAATGAAGTGAGAACGAGCTACTTGGTTTAGTTAGTTAAAGTGTGAATTAGTAGCAGACCGATTAATTACAAGCAACTACTATATTGATTTAATATTACGGATAATTGTGACCATCAATTCTAAGTTATAAAAGATATCGATGTTACCAAAAGCTGTGTGGTTATAGTAAATAATATGATGATTAAGTTTGTAACAAGACTTGATCTTGTGTACGAGCATGTTAAAGCAAGTATTCGGATACTTGCCTCGACGGTTCCGCAAATCGGAACGCACGGATGCAAAGTCGGCAGAAAACACGGGACGGGTGTACGGGCCACGGATCGAGTCCCAACAGCGAACAGCGGGATCACACGGACCAGGGTACTTCGCTGGAGCATCGGGTCCAAAAGACGGCATGGTCGGAAACCGGCAAAAGTCAAAAGTAACAACGTTAGCAAACGCGATAAACATGAGCAATCGACCAGCGAGGGGTTTCGCACAAAGGAAGGACAAGGAAAGCTTACAGGGAGACACCAGGGGTAACCCCGGCGGGCTCGACGGCGCTGGAACGCCGGCGAGGCAGCGACGGCGGCTGCGAAGGCCTGAACAGCCTCGGGTTCGCTGGAGAGGGTAGTGCGACGAGTAGAGGAGGGTGGTGGTCGGCTCTGGTGATCGAGGGGGAAAGGAGGTGGTCAGAGGTGGCGCGGGTGACGTCGACGAGGGTCGACGGCACGTTCTCCGGCGACCCGGGGATTGGTGCAGGGTCGGGCTCGGGTCTGATGGTGGTCTGGCGAGGGGAGGAGGAAGGCGACGACGAGGTCGCGACGAAGAGGAGGAGAGGGAGTCTCCGGCGTCGTTGGCGACTGGAGGCGGAGGCGACGGCAAGGTCTGCGGTGTAGAAGGTGGCGTCGGGGTTGGGTGCAGGCGCGGGAAGAGGCGGAGGAAGGAGGTAGGAGGGTGCGGCTAGGTTGAGGAGGTGTTGACGGCGACGGCGAGGTCGCGGTGGGGGTCGGCGGCGCACGCACGAGGAGCTAGGGTTAGGGCTTGGAGTTCTCGTGACGGGGAAGAGAAGGAGGCGGCTGCATGAAGGAAAATATATATAGGAAGAGAGAGAGAGAGATTGGTTAGAGAGAGAGAGAGAAAGAGAATGAAGAGAGAGACAGAGAGAGGCGGAGAGAGATAGAGAGGGAAAGGGGGCCCACGATAGATTCAGGCCTCTCGTGATTGGCTGGCAAGGAGAAAGGAATTTTTAAAATAAAGATTTTGAAAGGATTTGAATGATTTTAACTGTTAAGGAAATATATATTCGTATATATATAGTTTTATGATATTTAATTAAATGGGCCCTTTTGGCGCTAAATGAAACATTTCCAAATCGCGCCCGGGCTGCGCCAAAATGTTCCAAATTCAAATTATAGGATTTTAAGCGAGTTCCAAATTTTGAAAAGAGGTGTTTAATGATTAAAATGCATGCCCCCAAGTCGGACACTTGTACGCGTGCGTAGGCGTCCAAACTTGCCCGTTTAACCGAACGGAAAGAAATCTCGACACGCGGACGCTACCACGCGACTAGTGGCGACGAGTAGGCCCACATGGATACTTTTAATTTCATTTTAGGTGTTAAAATTTGTTATGTGCCAAAATGACTTAACCGGTTAAAATTTAGCAATAAACACCAGAAAATCAGGATAATTGGAAATGAGCAATATATAACCCTCAACTAGTAATAGAGATAGTATTATTGGGCTCGGGTGTTACAACTTGCCGAAACCATGATATCAGTAAAATGGATGTACTGGAGAATCATGAATGTAATTGGAGAATCATGTAAATGGAAGTTATCCATGGTTCGGTTCAGTCAATACAGATTGAATAGTTTGAACAGATTGAATATATGAATTCATGGATTCATATTGAATTTTAGTTTGGATACTTGATCATACTCAAGTCAGATTATTTATAACGAGACTCAGTCTGAGTCAGAACAATTAGAAAGAAATTGAAGTCCTGAATTAGGTTTTGATGTTATCGGTAACCGCTGCATATGGGTGGCAGGATTTGTGTCTTTTTCAAAGACGATTACCGTGTTGATAACACCGTTTGTTAAGTTGTCTACCTTAAAATAGGCAAGCACCCACTTCTCCGGCTCCCTGAGGCTCAAGAGATTGGTCCCGCTTAAATCTATATTTATTAGGGTCCTTATTGTAATTTATAAAACTTGAGAGGGTTTTATGTAAAAATAATTTTGTATACTTTACAAAATACACCTCAAGTAGTTAATCTTTAGAGTTTTCATAGCTGTGGATTTTATATTTGTGAAATTTCTAGTGAATAAACATATTTTTCATAATACATGGTTTTTAATTGTAAAGTGTTGGACTTGTATGGAATTTCATAGTATTTTCATGTAAAGTGATTCTTTTGATATAGAAAAGTTGAAAGATTTATATTATATCAAAAATAAGTATTTTGATAATACACATATATTTTTTTATATAAAATAATTTTAATTTATTATTTTCTAGAAATCTCATTTTCTTAAGATATTTGTATTTTAAATCTCTCGAGACCGAATGCTCCTTGCGGAGGTCTGAATCTCGCACTACTAAACCTAGAGATGTGCGTTAATCCGCACCATCCCAGTCGGGTTCCCCAAAATGGGTTATAGCATCACTTTGCAAAGATTTGTAAAAATACGTAATCTTGTAAAAAACTGTTTTAATAGTAAAAGATATTTGATTGTAAATTCGTATTCCCGTATTCTATGTTCCCGAAAGGTATTGTTCTATATTGCATATGAGTGTTGTGAAGAGGTAGGTCATTACCTCGTGATCTACTTAAAGGTATAGCATGATTAATGATGTTTTAAAGTCTAAACTATATTACATGGTATTTTACTGAAAAAGAGCGGTAAACCTTACAAAATGAAATATTTTGCTATGAAACGTGTTCAACATGTTTTGTTAATGATTAATAGTCAAGATGTAAGAGTTTAATATGGTTGTGTTAAGGGAAATTGAACTTTATAAGAAAACCGAATCGGAAGTCGAATTTAACTCCGCTTCCGTCGGGTTTTAGTAAAAGAAATTTTAAGAATAGATTAGAGAAGAGAGAGGTGGGACTTACGGGTTTGTAGTATAGAGAAGAGGGAGAGGAAAATGTAGGAGGGAGAGGAAAAGGTAGTTTCGTCTCCGGAAGCTCCTAGGGTCGTCGTTGGAAGATCGCCGGAGTTTCGCCCTTCGCTCACTCCAGTTGTACACTAGAATTCTATAGAGTTTTCTTGAGAGTTTGGACAGGATTTTGAGTGAGGGGTGTGTGTTTAGGGGTGTTATTTATAGGGTAAATTTAGGGTTTAGGGTAGGTGAAAGGGTGTAAAGAAAAATGTATTAAATTGTATTAAAAATATGGTTTAATGGGATTTTAAAGTGTTCTGTTCATGTGCAGGAAATTTAAACCATATAGGAGTAATGGGGAGACCAAAAGACATAACTCCTAAGAAGACAACTCGGCTATCCGGCTCAACTCGGCCGGCGGCGGCGGGCCGAGTCGACCGAGTCGTCGGCTCGAGTCGGCCGAGTCGGACCGGGGCTCGCTTCCACGTGTCCTATGTCGTATGGTGTAGATTCCGGGACAGTTTGTTTTATATGTGTAGTGGGGTTTTTACGAGTTATGCACGTGTATGCTCTTGGACTTTTAAAAATTCAAAAGAAAAAAAATATTAAAAATAATGTGGGGGATGTGATTTGAACTCCGGTAGCTTGGTTCAGCAGTGCATGGTCTTACCAATGAGCTACAAGCTCTTTCTTGTTAATAAAAAGCAAAACAAACTTATAATTTATGCTCAGGCAAAAGTACCCCTTTTTTATTTTTTTGAAAAATTTGTACAGTAAGTTGTACAGAAAGTTTAGGGTTGTTACAATAAGGTAAGATTGTCGTATCAACTTAGCATCCAATAAGCAAGTGTAGTTTTTATGATCATAGATATGTGTATACATGAGGGATAGGTCATTACCCCATGATATCCTTATCAAAGTTATGGTTTTTATTATAATATGATGGCACTGTAATCTAAATAAGCAATATTTATTTTTAATATCATTTTATTGAGTGTGAAGAGATTAAAAAAATTCAGATTTAGGAATTAAGAAAGAAAGTGACAAATATAAGATGGTGAGAGGCGGCCCCTACCTTTGTTTTGAGATGAAAAAGCCGAATATGTCTCGTTGCACTAAAACATGAATACCTTCGCGTTTTGCTTTTTTCCTCCACGATCGGGTGGAACCACAGCGTCGGCGTCATCGATACGAAGGTCTGGGTATTTTTTCAGAATTTTTGGAGTTTTGTGGTGTGAGAAAGTAGAGTTTGAAGGTTTCTATTTATATGGTTTTTCTCCGAACAATAAAATCCCAAAATCCGGTTTAAATCTCATAAAAAAATCCCAGAATCCATGCTCACAATGAATACAATCATCGCCTGATGATTGCACCGTAGCCCCCATGATTCTGGGCCGTTGAATTTTGAATCTAATGGTCCAGGTTTCCCCATTTATATATATTTTATTTTATTTTATTTCTTTTTATTTTAAAATCTAAAACTGTTTTATTAAATCGATTTTGTTTTTAAAAAATTGTTAAAATATTTTAAAAATACGGAAAAATATGAGAAAAAGTAGAAAATAATATTTTATTGTTATCTTCAGTTTAAAAATGGTTTTGGACTAAAACTAAATAATATTCCCATATCTATGATATTTGTTAGTTATTATAATTATTTAAAATCTAGTTTATCCTTTAAAATCATTTTAATTACAAAATAATTATTTTAATTCATAATAAAAATATGTAAATTATTTGAAGGCATTATAAAATTTCATTAAAATATTTTAAGCCCAAAAAAATATAAGTAGATTTTAGAAAATTCCTTTAATTATATTTCAATACTTTAAAAATTACTAACATTACTTTTAAAAATAAAATAATTAAAATAAAATATTTCTCCATCAACTAAATATGTAAATAAATACTTCGTACAAATAAACGACCTTTATAGGGTATTAGAAAACACGGTCGTTATAAGTTTTGCTCACACAAGGATATTTGTTGGTTGAAAATGGTACCGGGGACGCCACAGCAGAATGACATCGCTGAAAGGATGAACATGAAAATCATAGAGCGAGTGTGGAGTATGACCTTGGATGCAGATGTGCCAAAATTCCAATGGGTAGCAGCTATCGATGCTACTGTGTATCTGATCAATAAAAGCCCAGCAAGTACGCTTGATGGAGGTATTTTGGAAGAAAATTGGTCAGGTAAACCGGTTAATTATACACACCTTAAAATTTTTGGTTGCATGCATAATCTTTGATTGATAAGATAGAAAAGAGTAAGCTTGACTCAAAATCTAAGAAGTGTGCTTTCGTTGGCTATGGTGGAGAAGAGTGCGGATATCGGTTGTAAGATTATTCAAGCAAGAAGGTAATACAAAACCGGAACGTCGCCTTTGATGAGCAACACTTGTACAAAGAAGAGAAAAAAGCCGAAGAAGGTACAGTATCAGAGTTTGTAGAGTTAGACGGAACTCAAAAAAGCATTCAGGTAGCTACAGGTGGAGATCAGAATGTAAAGGAAGCTATAGTGCAGAATCAGATTCAAGAACAGAATGGTGACCATGTTCAGCAACCAGATGTACCAGTTCTAAAGAGATCTACACGAGATAGGCGACTACCTGAAATATTTGTGATTGACTTTGTATTGTACGCAGATTTAGGTGAGCCCGAATCTCTTGAAGAAGCAATAAGCGACGGTGCTAGTAAGCAGTGAGAGCAAGATATGAATGAGAAGATGGATTCTTTGAAGAAGGACCGTACATGGGATCTTTTGAAGCCACCCAAGGGTCGGAAAGCGTTGCTGAATAGGTGGGTGTACAAAATTAAAGATGAGGTCAATGATGTGAAGCGGTATAAGGCTCGTTTGGTAGTCAAGGGTTACGCACAAAAGTAAGATATTAACTATCAAGAAATATTTTTCCTAGTTGTAAAGACAACATCTATTCGAGTGATTCTTAGTATCGTGGCAATGGAGGATTTGCACTTAGATCTGCTGGATGTCAAGATTGCGTTCTTTCATAAAAATTTGGAGGAAGAGACCTATATGATGCAGCCACCGAGATACGAAGTGAAGGGGAAAGAAACTTTGGTGTGTAAACTGTGAAAGAGCTTGTATGGCCTCTAGCAAGCTCCTAAGCAGTGGTATTTCAAATTCGATCAGTTCATGTTAGAGACGGGATTTGTGCGATGTGAATCCGATGGGTCTATATTCAGAGTTTTAAGGACGACTACTACATTATTGTATCACTGTACGTAGATGATATGCTAGTAGCGGGTCCGAGTTTCGAGAAAATTCAAAATTTGAAGAAGACGATGGCTGAAAAAATCTCCATGAAGAATTTGGGAGCGGAAAAAAAAAATCTTGGGCATGAAAATCGTAAGAGATAGGAAGTAGCGGAAGCAGTGGTTATCACAAAGGGGCTATATCGATATGGTTTTGAAGGGTTCAACATTTAAAGTCAAAACCGGTGAGTACGTATTTGGAGAAGCATTTCAAACTCAGTAAGGAGTTATGCCCGACACTCAAGAGCAGAAAGATGAGATGACAAGTATCCCATATGCATCTGCGGTGAGGAGTTTGATATATGCAACGACGAGTACGAGATCCGATATTGCACATGCAGTGGAAATTGTTAGCAGGTACATGCAGAACCCGGGTAAGGACCATTGGAATGTGTTGAAGCGGATGTTGAGATATCTAATGGGTATGTTAAGTCACTGTTTATGCTTCGGGTGTAACTCTCTAAAAGTGTAAGGTTACGTTGATACAGAATATTCGGATGATCGAGATGGCGGGAAGAACATAACGAAATACGTATTTACAGTTGGGGGAATGTTGGTGAGTTGGGTCTCTCAACTACAAAAGGTGGTGGTATTATCAACAACAGAGACTGAATACGTGACAATCACAGAATTTAACAAGGAGATGATATGGTTGTAAGGGTTACTTGAAGAATTGGGCAAGAAGTAAGATTTCAATACCTTGTGGAGTGACAACCAAAGTGCGATACATTTAGCGAAGAATGTGGCCTATCACTCGAGGACGAAGCGCATAAGGTGCAGTATCATTTCATTCGCATTGTGGTGGAAGAAAGTGAGTTGACATGCAAAGATCGCGGGAGAAAAGAATCCGGCGGATATGTTTCCCAAATTCATAGACAGAGACAAGTTGGAGCTCTATTGCGAGTTGGTGAACCTTTCCATGAAATTCTGATGCGGAGAGAGTATAGTGGAATCGTGTAAAGTCCACTAGCGTTGGTAATTAAGGCTGAAGAATCTCCAAGTGGGAGATTGCTAGAAATTGTGGAGTTTCCTTTATGTCAGACGTATATCTGGGACAACAGCAGACGTCTGGACGTGCACAAGAGAAATATGTCAGAACAATAGAGCAACGGAAAAAGTTTGTAGAAGACCAAACCCCAAGACGATACTGAAAATCAGACGTCTGACCAAGTGTGGTTCAGACGCCTAGTGAAAAGAAGAAGCCCAACCCGAGACTTAAGACCAGACGTCTGGGATAGACCAGACGTCTGCACAAGGGAAATAAAAATGTGTAGATCAAAGGCAGTCGTCTGCCCAAACATGGGTTAGACATCTGTCGACGACAAAACTGCAGCGGATTTTTATTTGATAAATTGAGATTTATCTCAATTTTGAATAGGTTTAGGGCTTGTTTATATAAGAGAACCTCTCATACATGTATTAGATGCTGTCTAAATTAACCTAGAGGGAGATCATTGTATTGAGAGGGTGACGGCTAGGGTTTATGAGATCTTGAGAAATTTGAGAGAAATCTCCAAGGGTTGCTCGTGCTTGTAATTGATCCAAGAATTCTAGCGGACGTTTGCAGATTCTGTTCTGCTGGGGACTAGTCATACGGTAGGTGAACCTTATTAACAAATTCTTTCTTGTTTGTGTTTGATTTCTTATTTATTCTCGCATCGTTTATCGTTTAATCTTTCGCTGATTAAGTGCGTGGTTGTATTGATTGCGTGATTGTGTTGTCGGGAGCATTGTTCCGTGTAACGGCTCCTCCCCTCCACAAAAAATATTTAATAATTTCATCAATTATTATTTTTGAAAGATATATTAAAAGGTTGTAGAATCAAAGCTTTCTGATAATTGTTAGAGTAGAGATAAAATACAGATTTCTAGACGTTAGGATGATTTTATGCTATTCAAGATTCCGAGTGTAAAAAGAGACATTTTATGCAATTTAGCACTTTAAGGATATTTATAACTTTTACTTGGAATTTTTGGGGGGAGGTGGCACACACTTTTGAAGCTGTTTACAAACAATAATCTCTTAGGGAAAGAAGAAATGTGACATGTAGAATACATATCACTTGCGGGGTTTGTATGTCTGGTTGGTGGGACATGAATTCCTTGATACCTACCCATTTCATCCCTATTTTTAAAATTTGACATTTCATCCGCAACTAATTTCCCTCATTTCTCCTTTTTCAATGAATAAAGTACGATATAATTTAAATTACAAAGAGGAACTTTGTTCAATTATCATATGCCCAACATATTTAAAACTACCACTATTATAAATTTATAATCATAACCAGCTCTGATTAAGATGATAGTTTCTAAGGCTAATTAGGTTCATGCTTTCTTCACTCAGTCTCTCACTCTTAAGTCATTTGTTCCATGAATTATCTACTCCGGGACGTTTCTAGGATTTCTAGGATTACTTTGTTTTTTATGAGGGGTCCACCACAAAATAAGAATTCTTGAATCCTAAAAAATTTCAAGGATTTTCAAGGATTTGGCACTATTCATTGTATTTTTAGATGGGACCCGTGTACTTTATTTATTTAATAATCCTCTCTCTATCCATCTCTCTCTAAAATCCCCAAATCCAAATCCCACTTTTTTCACCAACCAAATAAAGATTACAAGGATTTACAAATCCAGTACTAGAAATCCAAAACCAACCAAACAACAAATTACCAAATCCAGAAATTTCAACCGTACTATTTTGGAATCCAAATTCCATAATCCTGCAACCAAACATCCTACTCTTTCTAAATCTTGATCCAAGAAACCTATGGAATAATTACACGTGTACTTGATTATATTATATTCTGACAAATGCTCAACAAGTGTGATTAGTACTCTCAGATTGTATCAAAGAATCTCTAATGTGCTCAGATTAAACTTGTTGGTGACCCACGTTATATATAATTTAGGGTAAATTGTCAAAAAAGCTTGTCAAAAAGCCCCCAGCCCGTTCCAAACTTGTTTAAACACCTTGGGCTTTTTGCTCGTGTTAGAAAACTCCCAGGACCAATCAAAACCTCTTATACTAGCTAGTTGCCTGTAATATGTAAACAACTGTAGTTGTCTGTAATATCTAAGTAGATTTATATAATATCCAAACAGTTGAGAGAATACAAAGCCTAAATGAAATAAAGCCCAGCGGTTTTCACAAAAATTTGGAACGGTTGGTCATTTTTCAATAATTTTGAAAATTACAGGGGTTTTTGAACAACTCCTGAATGGACCGGAGGCTTTTTTTTTATAATTTACCCTATAATTTATTTACATGTGTCCGTGTCTTTTTCATTCATTGTACTTCTTGTTCTACCACTGATTTGATCATTCTTTTGCCCATCACTACTTGTCGTCCATGCTTCTGGTTTCTAGTAGTTACAAGAAACACATACCTCTAAATACTAGTATTTTTCACGTCCATAGCACAGCACGTATTTGATAAATTAGACGTTTTTAAAATAGAAAAAGAAAGCGATTATCACTACTATAAATGTGGCTTTCTCCTACGGACGGAAAAATCCGCAGGAACAATTTTTGTTTGCCCCTACGGTTCACACCGTCCCTACGTATCATATCGTAGGGGCATATTTAAATAAAAAATTATTAAAATCTTACATCAGCTATTGTTTCTACGGTGTCGAAAAAGAAACCCCTATGATGGGCACCATATAGGTAATTAAGGGTATTTGAAAAAAATAAAATCAGGCAAGTCTCTCCTCAATTTTTTTTCCACACAGCCCTAATCCTCTCGTGCCCCTCACAAAAAAATCCCACTCCCCCCTCGAGCTCCATCGCCTCCGTCTTTTCCATTGCCGCCGTCGAGCTCCATCGCCGTCTTCTCATCATCGATCAAGCTTTCATGTGCGTCGCCTCCTCTTACTCGCGTTGCCTCCTCCTCCTCGTCAGCCGCCTCCTCCTTCCCGGCCTCCTCCTCGCCGCCACACTCCTCGTCGTCTGCGGTTCTAATTTCGAGGTTAGCTAGTTAATTTCTTCAAATTTAATTTTAATTTTCCTAAATTTAGTTTTTGATTTCTTCAATTTTAGGAATTTAGCAATTAATTTTGTTGTTGCTGTTAGGGTTAGGGTTAGGGGTTAGGGGTTAGGGCCGGGTTAATTTGGGTTAGGGTTAGAGGTTAGGGCTTAATTAGGGTTAGGGTTAATTAGGGGGTTAGGGTTGATTAGGGTTAGGTTAAGGGTTAGGATTAATTAGGGTAAAGATTAGTTGTTAGTGTTAGGGTTAATTAGGGGGTTAACTTGTTATTAGGTTTAAGTGTTAGGATTCGGGTAATATGTAGTGAATTGTTGTACGTAGTTTAGTGAAAAGCAATAATAGCTTAGGGTATTTTAGTTTTAAAAACTTACAATAGTTAAGGCTATTTTAATGTTAAATTTTTTGTTAAGGTGGTTGTTTAGTGAAAAACCAACAATAGTTAAGGGTATTTTAGTGTAATTTAGTAAAATTAAAGAAATATGTTGCTTAAGAAATTTTTTAAGGCATTTTAGTGAAAAATAACTATAGCTAAGTGTATGATACTCGATAATAACGTAAACATAAAACTTTACAGTAAACGTAAAAAACTTTATCCTAAACTAAAAACTTCAAAACCGTGAAATTGAAACGTAATGTAAAACTAATTCAAGTTAAATCTTATACTAAGTGTATATATGATACTCAATACGAATATGAAATTTTCATATTCTCATCGATAATTATATACGAAAATCAAAGCGCACCTTAGTCCCCGTTTATCGGTTAACATACGTTAGATGTTCGTCGTGACATAAAACTACACGAAGATTGTTAAATACGGGACGGTATTATTTGATGCTAACAACCGTCGTGTAGTCTATATGATGAGAAAATTCAATCTTATGATAACTGATAGATTATTCCAGTGTGGACAACTTAGGAATGTATAAAGCAAACACTTGCATTCACTTTTGTTTACATTCGTTTCGGATTATTTCGTTTGTACCTTTCCGCTGGTTCTCCATGTACAAAGATAGATTAGATATTCATTTCAATGTTATTTCACAATATTGAAATAATTATATGTTCTATTACAGTATACTCGGAGAACAACCGGAAGGTGCTGTCGAAATTTTCTAGAAACGGATGAAGAACAAGCGAATTGGTATCTGCTCTATACATTCTTAATGGGATAGAACCCTTACCCCTGACCGTCGAAACACACACACACACACAACACGCATACACATCACACACACAAAACACACACACAATAACAACCCTACACCTAAGCGAAATCATAAATTGAAATCAACGACAAACTTGCTCTTCCTGTTCTCTTCTTTGCCAATAACCATCCCGTTCTTAGATTTATCAAGTCACCATCAAAAACCAACTTCCATAACTTCACCACTTTCTTCAATTTGTGAAATTTATAATTTATATGTTACACAGTCTAACTTAACCCATGAGTACTTCAGAGTTAAGGACTGGATATACGTGGTTTGGCAACAACGCATGAACCTTAAGTTTGTCAATGGAGTTGCTGCCTTCATCGAATTTCCACGCGAACATAATAAGGTCATGTTGGGGAAGATCCTTTTTCCGTACGACAGGTGTGGGAATAAGTTCCGGCAGAAGATAGAAATCGTAGAACTTCACATCATTAAGCATGATTTCACCAGATTTTTATACAATTTGGATATATCATGGGGAAGGAGAAGGAGAATCCGGTAATGCAGCTGGAGTAGAATAAGAAAATAGTAATGCAGCGAAAGAAGAAGAATATAACTTCTTTTCAGGAGAGAAAATATAGGTTATGGTAGATACTGCTCTTTGTGATAGTAATTCGACCGAAGAAGATATTCCTTCCATTCAAGAAAAGCGTGCATATAAGTATGAGAAGTACATGAATGATACCAGGTGTCCAATTTATGAGAATGCAAAGTATTCCACACTATTATGGTTTGTCCAACTTTTCCAAATTAAGTGGGTAAATAGATGGAGTAGCAAGTTATTCACGATACTTCTCAAGTTCCTGAAATGTTCTATGCCCCGGGAAATAATGTGCCCGAGAGTTGGTATGAAGCCAGAAGATGATGTCTGATTTGGGTCTGAACTGTGAAAAAATTCATGCATGTCCCAAAAATTGCGCGCTGCACTGGAAAGAGAACTCAGATTTGAAAGAGTGTCCCACATACGGAAATGATAGGTATAAGCCGAAAGTATTTGACAAGAATCCAGATATACCTGTCAAGGTTGTAGTCCGTCATGAAGGGATTACATATAAAGTAGTTGCTGAGAGACCTATGGGCGCCACGGCCAGTTTCCGCTTCACTGAGGACTTTAATCGAACGGATGTTAATACTAGCCGACGTAAAATTAAGCCGGATTATTAAATCAAGTATTGATTTAATAAGTTACACATATATATATATATATATATATATATTTTGATATGTATATTCTAGTATTATTTTCATTGTATTATTCTATCTTTTTGGGTATTCGTATTTCGATACGAATATAGGTATGTATATAAAGAGATGTATTCGTGTATTTTTACAAGCATGCATTCTATAAGGAGGACACCTCATAATTGGATTTTCTATTTTTGAAAAATTGATAAGAGGTGGAGGGGTGAGATGGCAAAGGCATGGAGAGTGGAATGGTGAATAGCATGGACAAATAAATTGTTAATTCATTTGTCCATGCTATTCAAGTATGGCTAAAAATCTTTTATCAAAACCATAATTGGGTAGCTTTTTTTCATAAGACTTGGCTCATTTCTTTACTTGATCTTCTCTCTCATTTTTGCTCCATGTTCTTGAACTCCTCCTCCTCCATCTTCCCTACACTCTCATGTGTTTAGAATCAATGGAATGAAATAGATAAACACGTGAACAACTTCACTGAATCCTAAGTATCACTTCTCAACAAGTTTTGATTCCTAACTGCTTCACTTGGTCGATTGGTGTAAAGCTAGAGCCTTGAACTTGTTCCCTCAGGAAGATCATCTTCGATATAGGAACACCGGCTTCCAAGCTTGATTCAGCAGCCTCGAGAAGCTAAAGAAGTGGATAGAAGATGAAGGAAACAACTACAAAAGTTGTAATCCCAACCGAATAGTATAAATCTCCTTATAGCTTTGCTAGTTTTAGTGTTTGGTTAAGATTTTACGGTTTTAGTTTCTAGCACCTTTTCGAAATTTTTCGGTTTTTATTCCGTAAAGACTGCGGTTGTAGCGGTTAGGGCACTAGGAACTTCATCGTGGTATCAAAACTACTTGGAAGGGATGCCGACCCATGGGGGGTGTAACGACTCTGAAATCACTGTACAGAAATTTTATTGTTAATGTACAGAAAAGAGTATTACAGCCTATGTATGAGTTATAAGTTACTTTTATTAAATAAAAACAAGAAACAACTTGTAGCTCACTGGTAAAGCCCTTGCACTGCTATGACGTAGCCTATGTGTTCGATTCCCATCAGACACAATTATTTTTTATGATTTTTCTTTTTTATTTTTGGAAGCCCAAAAGGTTGCACGCGCAATACACGGGGAAATGAAAAGTTCAGAAAAATCAAACATGCAGAAAATAGAGTAAACACGGAATTAATCATGTCGCACGAATCTCGAGGCCAAAGCTCGAGAATCGACCGGCCAAAATGCCCTTAGGGCCGGCGGCGACGGTCTTGATGCACTCAATTTGATCCGTACTTTGCACACTCGTCTCTTCAGCTCCTCTTAACTCCTCTGCACTGTTTGATTTCCCTGCAATCAAAGAGAGGCCTTTTATTTCACCATTTAACATTATTTTAATACTTTTTAATCCAAAATTTTAATTCCAAAACACTAATTCTCCACTATAAATACCACCCCATATTTTAGCTCAGCACCATTCTGAAAATACCAGCGAAAATTCTCTTAAAAAGTTTCTAAGTGCAAGTGGAGTAAAGTGGAGTTAACGAGCAAGCTTGTTCCGTCGAAGATAGAAGCCATTTAAGGAGCTCCCGCGACGCCACGAAGACACTCTTCTCTTCCTCACCCTTTTCTTAAGAATTCCAAACCATAAGTCTCTCTTCCCTTCTTCTCTTTTATCTCAAATCGTATTTATTCAAAACATCGACAAAAGTGGAGTTAACACGTGACAACCTTAGTCTCTAAATATTTTTTCATGCTTGATATGTCTAAATGTCATATAAACACCTTAATATCTTTTTAAAAGAAAACTTACATCTATTGTCTTTTTATGAAACCAAAATTTTATGTTCAATACGCAAATAACGAACTTTTTCATTAAAATACCTTGAACTTTAATATCACCTCTTTCGATAATTGTTAAATACCTTCAGGAAAAACTTCACGGGATAACGACCTACCCCCCCTCACACACACTTTGGTTTCATAGCACGATGCCTATATGTGTGTGTGTGTGTGTGTGTGGTTCAAAGAATAATCTTTACAATAAAATACCACATATTTTAAAACCGGGTTTCTTTTAAAGCATTATTTCATATTCCTTTGCAATTGCATCTACAAGCTTTGTTAGGGGACCCGCTAATGTATGTGTAACAACTCTATTTTAATATACAAAATTTTCTTAAAGTTAATATACAGAATGGAGTATTTGCAAGCCTGCGTACAACTTATAAATTTAATTTGTTTTAGAACAGTAAGAAAGCACTTGTAGCTCATTGGTAAAGCCTTGCACTGCTTTGACATAGCCCCGGTGTTCAAATTCCCCCAGCCACATATTATTTTTAATGATTTTTCTTTTAAACTTTTTGGAAGCCCAAAAGTTTACACGTGCAATACATGTAAAAATGAAAAATCATAGAAAACAAACATGGGAAAAATGTTGTATGAACAGAGGAGAACACGTGGCAAACATCCAGAGACCCAACACCCCAAGATGGCCGACGAGATGAGTATAAGGGCCGGCACCGCCGGACCAAACCGTAGGTAATGCTCTCATGTTCTGAACCAAACACCCTTTGGCCCACCCCACTACCTTCATGTTGTTTGAATTCTCTGTAAATCAACAGAGAGTGTAAATTCACTCATAAATTCAATTTTTTAATACATTTTTAATTCTCTCGTCAATCTCTAAACCCTAATTCTACTCTATAAATACAACCCCACACCCTAGCCCTCTTCATTCTGAAATCTCTTGTTAAAATTCTCAAAATTTTCCAAGTCAAGGAAGAGTACAAGTGGAGTTAGCCTAAGGTCAAGTTCTGGCAACGATTTCGGCGACCCTGTGACTCCACGAAGCCAACACTCTATTCCTACACCTCTCATCTCATTTCATCTTGTAAGTCCCCTTTCTTCTTTTCCTTTTCACATCTCAAAACTTCTTCTTTTTAATGATGTCGGTAAGTGGAGTTATACCGACATTCATTTGTAAAACTTTTTAAAATAACAACTTTTCTTAAGAACTAATTATCTAAGTCATTGAACTTTGTTTGTTGAACATTAAACAATAATTAGAAACAAGTTTCATTCCAAAACTCCATATAAAACAACTTTTATTACACTTTTACATTTAAATACCACAAACTTTACATACGACATCTTTAATCTCTTTGCTCATATTACCTTTAGAACATCTCACGAGGTAATGACCTACCTCTCACAACACGCATCTTGACATAGCACGATTCCTTTTTACAATATATTTGGGACAAATATGACTTTTACATTAAAATACCATAAACTATTAAAAACCCTATTCTTTAAATTGTATTATTTAAATTCCTTACGATTGTGTCTCTACAACCCACTTTTGGGGAATTCGATTCAGTTAGTGCGGGTTATCGTACATCCATCGCACTAGTAGAGCGAGATGCAGACCTTCTCACGGAACATACGATCACGATAAAATTTTTAATGCAATTTTTAAGAAAAACGTGATTTCTATTTAATAAATAAATTTTATTTTTAATAAATATATATATCAATATTATCAAACCATCTATTTTAAATATATAATAAATTCCATGTTTTCTAAACCAAAAGAAAAGAATTATAAGTTTCATGAAAATATCATTAAGAATCCATACAAGAAAACTTTACACTAAAATACCATGTATTATTCAATCTTGGTTTATATTCACTAGAATACCTCACTTTTAAAAATTATATCCATGAAAACCCTAAATACGATAAATAAATAGTTGAGGTTTATTTTTAAAGTATACTAAAACCATTTTTCATAAACCCCCCTCAAGTTATATTAAATTACAATAATGACCCTAATAAATATAGGTTTAAGCGGAACCAATTCTCTTGAGCATCAGGGAGCTGAAGAAAATGGGTGCTTGCTTATTTAAGTTAGAAAATTAAAACAGGGTTATCAATGGTAATTGTCTTGGAAAAAGACACAAATCCTGTCGTCCATGTGCAGCAGTTACCGATAACTCCAAAACCTAATTTAGGAATCCAATTCTGTTTAAGTGTTTGACTCAGTCTGAGTCTCAGTCTAATTTGAATACAATCTAAACATGAATAAAATCCAAACATAACTTCAATACGACATGAATCCATATATACTGGAACATGAACATGAATACCAGAATACTATCAAATATGCAACATGTCTTGACTTGACCAAACCACGGATATATATTGACTTGACTACATGACTATTCGTTTACATAAACAATTTATACCATAGTCTCGGCAAGTCTTACATCTATAAAACAATGCAATATGCATTTACGGGGTAGATTGGTACGGAATGTATTAGAAGTGGAATAAGACGGTCACTATAATACACCTAACATGAATATCCGTTGTCGTTGTCCCGTGGGTTTTTACGGGGCCTTGTACCTTAATCCACGGAGCAAGTTGGACTCCTTTCATATACACTGATATATTCTGTACCAACCATAAACAACTACGTTAGTATAACAAAAACAAATAAGTTACCAAATCTATTCCTTTTACTTGATCTATCTCTATTTTGGGACTTACCGAGCGATTGTTTGCTGACGACATTCATTTTCTCTTCTTTCTTTGTAATGTTGTCAGGAGGACCCGAATCTCAGGAGATCGAGTCCAGCTAGGACGATTTGGAGCAGTTCATTAAGGATCTCGAGCTCTTGTTCTACTTGTGCATACTTTTACTTTCAGTTCATATGCCATTGTTTAGGCATCGCTTTCCAGTATTGTATTTACTTTCCAGTTGAATGTAAAGAATGTTGATCAATAAAAAAGTTGCTGTTATTTTACATCTCTTGTCTTTCTTGTATACATTTTATTATATCGCTTATTTACGCTTAACATGTTTACTTCTCAGTAAATACGTCGCAGGCATCGTCACGTCTCCTTCTCCGTACGTTGGGAAGCGGGGCGTGACAAGTTTTGTTGGCGGCCCATGAAGGTCAGTTCTGCATGGAAACCTAAGCAATATATCACAAGAATTATAAGACTCTTCAACTAAACATTCTTTACATTTCATATTTCTTGAATCTATCTTAACCATATTTTTCTTTCAAGGTTATGAATTCCTTGAACAACACGAGTACAAACGTCAACACTCCATCACCTCTTCCACTTACACCTACCGTAGCAACTCCGATCAACGAGCAGACGATATTTCTTGAGGCAATCAAGAGCTTCTTGGAGGGACAGCAGCAACAGACTGCTATCCTAATGAACCGTCCAGAATCGGAGGCATCCGGAGTGAAGCAATTCCGGGCACTGCATCCGAAACAATTCTCAGAGAAAGAGAGCCCATTGGAGGCTGAAGAATGAGCTCAGTCAATTGAGGACAATCTGGAAGCAGCACAAATGCCAGATATTTCTTGGGTAAGGGTTGCGAAGCTGCAACTTATTGACAATGCCAGAGTATGGTGGAAGGCTGAAGAAAGCCGACCTACCCAGCCAATCGAATGGAAGACATTTCGCGAAATGTTCGATGCGAAATATTTTCCCGATACTTCCCGTCTTGACATGGAGCAGCAATTCATCCACTTGCAATAAGGCTCTATGTGGAGGAAATCTGTGGATGGGTATGATACTGAGTTCATCATGCTGAGCAGGTAAGATATGTCTCAGATATTCAATTTTCTAATATCATATACTACACAGATAACACAAGACTATAACAGGTTCGCATCATACCTCATACCGACTGCTGAGATCAGGGCCAGACGATTTCAGTAAGGGTTGGACCAGGAGATCTAAGCTGCTCTAGCTACGGGGGATTTTCCAACTCACGACCTAGCTCTGAAGGCTGCCCGTCAATATGACGCAGTAGTGGAGAAGAAGGGAAACCTTAGTCTGCCGGTGTAAAGCGCCCTGCTACTCAGATATCAGGAGGAGCCTCTTCCAGGCCACCGTTTGTACCCAGGAGACCGGGAGTACCTTTTAACCGGCTCAATCCAGATTTTTTTCTTTTACTGCAAAAGGAATAGACACCTGGCGAAGGACGGCAGGCATGCTAATCGCCTGTGCATAGTCTGTGGCTCATCGACACACGATATTGGATCTTTTCCTCGTAGACTCAATCCAAATCCTGCACCTAGACCAGCAATCACCTATCCGCAACAGCCAGCTATCTAGGCACCTTCTCCTCGACTTGCTCTCCCAGCACCACCTTCTCATGGACCTACTGCACCTCCTCCTCGTCAGTTCCAACAAGCAAAAAGGAACCTACCTCAGAGACAGAGGAATGGACAAAGGAATGCTCCCCCAGCAAGGAGGAATGTACCGAGGCGACAGGCTTTCACAATGACTGTGAAAGAAGCTGAAGCCACTGGCCAAGTCATCACTAGTAACTCCCTTTCTTTCAAACTTTCTTTTAACCTTTATACATATCAAAATATTATTTCCTATACCTAAAACATATCCTACATAACTTAGGTGCGATCTTAGTAGCCTCACTTCCTGCACTACCACTCTTCGATACTGGAGCATCTCATTGCTTTATGTCGTGACGGTTCGTCCGAACTCATATGATTCCAGTCAAACCGCTCTTATACAGCTGGAATGTCAGTTCAAGGAACGACGTTCTAAAAGCAACGATGTGATATGATCTCTGTCCACTGGTCGTCTGTAGCAGATAATTTTATGCCGACTTCAAGGTGCTGGACATACCGAATTTCGATATAGTTTTGGGTATGGATTGGTTAGGAACTTTCTACGCTGCCATCGACTGTCGTCAAAGGAGGGTAGTGTTCGAAATTCCAGACCATCCGGTCTTTTATTTCAAAAGTGGAGACTATACCCTGGAGCCTAGCACATACTAAGATAAACCAAATAAGGCCGTGGTTGCAACACTACAAGTAGAGGAAGAATCGAAGCCAGAGATAGTTCGACGATGTATTTCTTGAAGACATATCAGATTTGCCTTCCAATTGAGCTCTTGAATTCGGTATTGATTTAATACCTGGAGCACAACCGGTGATCAAAACACCATATCGCTTAAATCCATAAGGTTTGAAAGAGATCCGTACTCAGTTGGACGAACTTCTGAAGAAAGGATGGATTCGTCCCAGCACATCCAGTTGGAGATCTCCAGTTTTACTTGTGAAGAAAAAGGAAGGTTCATATAGAATGTGCGTTGATTATAGAGCTCTGAACGAAATAACGATAAAGAACAAGTATCCACTACCACGCATCGACGATCTGCTCGATCGGCTAAGTGGGTCTTGCGTTTTCTCCAAGTTAGATCTTCGTTCGGGTTATCATCAGGTGAATGTCAAAGAGTCTGATATTCCTAAAAAGGAATTCAGAACTCGCTATGGACATTACGAATATCTCGTGATGCCATTTGGAGTGACCAACGTACCAGCTATATTCATGAATCTAATGAACCAAGTTTTCCGAGAGTACTTAGACAGATTTGTTGTTATTTTCATCGACGACATCCTGGCGTATTCAAAGAGTCGGAAAGAACACGCTGAACATTTACGAATTCTCCTGGAGACTTTGCGACAGTATCAACTCTATGCCAAGTACAGTAAGTGCGAGTTTTGGCTAGATCAGGTCGGATTTCTCAGGCATATAGTTTCAGGCGAAGGAATCTCGGTAGATCCAGCTAAAGTATCATCAGTAAGTAAATGGCCGAAACCAAAGACAGTGAAGGACATTCAAAGTTTCTTGGGATTAGCAGCATACTACCGAAGATTCATAGAAGGCTTTTCGAAGATTGCAACACCCCTGAACAAGCTCACACGTAAAGATGAAGAATTCATGTGGTCAGAAGCATGCGAACAATTTTTCATAGAACTCAAGTCAAGATTGACATCAGTACCTATTCTCATAATACCGGAAAAATATGGAGGATTCATAGTGCATTACGATGCATTCGGTAAGGGATTACGATGCGTTTTACATCATCACGGTAAAGTTGTACCTTATGCATCAAGACAGCTGAAAATTCATGAGTGCAACTATCCAAGGCATTATCTGGAGCCGGCAGCTGTTATTTTTGCACTTAATATTTAGTGCCATTATCTTCTTGGTGAACGGGTAGATATATACACAGACCACAAAAGTCTGAAATATGTGTTTACTTATAAAGAATTGAACATACGGCAGAGAAGATGGTTAGAACTTATGGCGGACTTCGACATCAATCTACAATATCATTCAGGGAAGGTAAATATAGTTCCTGATGCACTTAGTCGCTAACCACTATCAATGAATCTCATCGCACAGTGGAAACTACAGCAAGATTTTCACAAGATGGAGATTGAAGTGGCCATGCCAAGTAACGCTTTGTATTTAATAAACTTACAAGTTCAGTCTACAATTGTCAATCAGATCAAAACAGCTCAAGCAAGTGATGCCAAGTTGCAAAAGATCAAAGAACAAGTAGAAAGTAGACTTCGAATAGACTTCATCATCCATGAAGACAGATCTTTGAGATACGGAAGCAGATTATGTGTACCACAAGGTTCTGTTCGGGAAGAGTTGATGAAAAAAGCTCACAACTCTCCTTACTCAGTACACCCTGGTGGTACAAAGATATACAGAGATCTACGTCAATATTACTGGTGGCATGGAATGAAGCGTGAAGTAGCCAGAAGCGTAGCCAAATGCTTGGTGTGTCAGTAAGTAAATGCTAAATATCACAGGACTGCTGGTTTACTTCAACCGTTACCTATTCCAGAATGGAAGTGGCAAATCATCACCATAGACTTCGTGACTGCACTTCTTCGCAGCACGAAAGGTAACGATATTGTATGGGTTATTGTGGATCGACTCACAAAGTCGGCTCACTTCATCCTTTTTCGAGTTGGCCAATCTACCGAGACATTAGCAAAGAAGTACTTGGAGGTAAGTCTGAATCTAAGTAAGATTTAAACTTTTCAAAGTGTACTATCTCCGATACCCATGAACTCATGCAGGAGATCGTGAGATTACATGCAGTACTGGTTTGCATTGTCTCCGATCGTGACACTAGATTCCAATCACAGTTTTGGCAGAGTTTGTAAGTTAGCTTAGGAACAAGTCTGAACTTCAGCACAGCTTACCACCCACAAACAGATGGACAGTCTGAGCAAACGATTCAGATCCTTGAAGATATGCTAAGAGCTTGTATGTTAGACTTCGGAGGATCGTAGGAAGATCACCTACATCTTGTGGAGTTTTCATACAACAACAGCTACCAAGCGAGTATTGGAATGGCACCATTTGCAGCTCTTTATGGAAGGAAGTGTCGTTCGCCATTAAGTTGGGACAACATCGAAGATAGAGAACTTCTTGGACCTGAAATGATCGTGGCGACTGTGGATGTAGTTCGCACGATCAGGAAAAAAATGCGCATAGCCCAAGACCGACAGAAGCACCGGGCTGATGCAAAACGCCGACATTTGGAGTTCCAACCGGGAGATCACGTCTTTCTTAAGATCTCTCCAAACCATGGAGTAATCCGATTTGGTAAGAGGGGTAAACTCAGTCCGAGATACATTGGACCGCTCGACATACTTGAACGAGTCGGAGAAGTGGCATATCGTTTGGCACTTCCACCCTCATTAGAAGGAGTGCGAGTCGGAGAAGTGGCATATCGTTTGGCACTTCCACCCTCATTAGAAAGAGTGCACAACGTGTTCTACATATCCCATCTCCGAAGATATGTGAGTGACCCAAGCCACATTCTTGATCACTTCGAGCATACTGTACAGACAGATTTATCTTGTGAGCAACAACCTGTTGAGATTCTGGACAAAAAGGTAAAAACACTTCGGAACAAGGAAATAAACTTGGTTCGAGTGATGTGGAGAAAAGATTCGCCAGGAGAATCAATAGGGGAAAGAGAAGATGACATGCGTGCAAGATACCTTTACTTGTTTGTAAATTAGTCCTTAAATAATTTTAAATTTCGAGGAAATTTTTTTTATAAGAAGGGTAGAATGTAACGAATCTGTTTTAATGTACAAATTTTTCTTATAGTTAATGTACAGAATGGAGTATTTGCAAGCCTGGGTACAAGTTATAAATTTAATTTGTTTTAGAACAGCAAGAAAGCACTTATAGCTCATTGGTAAAGCCTTGCACTGCTGTGACATAGCCCCCGTGTTCAAATCCCCACAGCCACAAATTATTTTTAATAATTTTTCTTTTAAACTTTTTGGAACCCCAAAATTTTACATGTGCAATACACGTAAAAATGAAAATTCACAGAAAACAAACATGTATAAAATGTTGTATGAATAGAGGAGAACATGTGGCAAACATCCAGAGACCCAACACCCCAAGATGGCCGGCAAGATGAGCATAAGGGCAGGCACCGCCGGGCCAAACCGTAGGTAATGCTTCCATATTCTGAACCCAACACCCTTTGGCCTACCCCACTACCGCGATGTTGTTTGAATTCTTTGTAAATTAACAGAGAGTGTAAATTCACTCATAAATTCAATTTTTAATGCATTTTTAATTCTCTCTTCAATCTCTAAACCCTAATTCTACCCTATAAAAACAACCCCACACCCTAGCCCTTTTCATTCTGAAATCTCTTGTTAAAATCCTCAAAATTTTCTAAGTCAAAGAGGAGTACAAGTGGAGTTAGCCCAAGGTCAAGTTCCGGCGATGATTCGAGATGATTTCGGCGACCACGTAACTCCGTGAAACCACCACTCTATTCCTACACCTCTCATTTCTTATTTCCTCTTGTAAGTCCCCTCTCTTCTTTTCCTTTTCACATCTCAAAACTTCTTCTTTTCAATAATATCGGTAAGTGGAGTTATACCGACATTCATTTCTAAAACTTTTTAAAATAATATCTTTTCTTAAGAACTAATTATCTAAATCATTGTACTTTATTTGTTGAACATTGAACAATAATTAAAAACAAGTTTCATTCCAAAACTTCATATAAAACAACTTTTATTACACTTTTACGTTTAAATACCACAAACTTTACATACGACATCTTTAATCTCTTTGCTCATATTCCCTTTAGAATATCTCATGAGATAATGAAATACCTCTCACAATACGCATCTTGACATAGCATGATTTTATTTTTACAATATATTTGGGACAAATACGAATTTTACATTAAAATACCATAAACTATTAAAAACCGTATTCTTTAAATTGTATTATTTAAATTCCTTACGATTGTGTCTCTACAACCCACTTTTGGGGAATCCGATTCGGTTGGTACGGATTATCGCACATCCATCGGACTAGTAGGGTGAGATGCATACCTTCTCATGGAGCATACGATCTCGATGGAATTTTTAATGCAATTTTTAAGAAAAAAGTGATTTCTATTTAATAAATAAATTTTATTTTTAATAAATATATATAAATATTATCAAACCATATATTTTAAATATATAATAAATTTCATGTTTTCTAAACCAAAAGAAAAGAATTACAAGTTTCATGAAAATATCATCAAGAATCCATACAAGTCAACTTTACACTAAAATACCATGTATTATTCAATCTAGATTTATATTCACTAGAATACCTCAGTTTTAAAAATTACATCAATGAAAACCCTAAATACGATAAATAAATACTTGAGGTTTATTTTGAAAGTATACTAAAACTATTTTTCATAAAACCCCTCAAGTTATATTAAATTATAATAAGGACCCTAGTAAATATAGGTTTAAGCGGGACCAATTCTCTTGAGCCTCATGGAGCCGAAGAAAGTGGGTGCTTGCCTAGTTAAGTTCGAAAACTAAAACGGGGTTATCAATGGTAATTGTCTTGGAAATAAACACAAATCCTGTCGTCCATATGCAGCAGTTACCGATAACTCCAAAACCTAATTCAGGAATCCAATTCTGTTTAAGTGTCTGACTCAGTCTAATCTGAATACAATCTAAATACGAATACAATCCAAATATAACTCCAATACAACATGAATCTATATATACTGGAATGTGAACATGAATACCAGAATATTATCAAACATGCAACATGTTTTGACTTGACCAAACCATGGATATATATTGACTTGACTACATGACTATCCACTTACATCCTTATCCGTTTACGTGAACAATTTATGCCATGGTCTCGGCAAGTCTTACATCTATAAAACAACACAATATGCATTTACGGGGTTTTTAAGGGGTAGATTAGTACGGAATGTATTAGAAGTGGAATGAGACGACCACGATAATACACCTAACCTGAATTTCCGTTGTCGTTGTCCCGTGGGTTTTGACAGGGCCTTGTAGTTCACAGAGAAAGTTGGACTCTTCTCATATACATTGATATATTTGTACTGATTGTTTGAGATTTTGTGTACGTGCGTTTTATAAAATTATTTAAGAATACCGCAATCAAGACGGTGTCGCTTGGTAGCTAGCCGGTTGAGTACGGGCCGGTCCACAGGGAAATGGTGTTCTTTCTTTAAGTTCTAACGAGTTAAGTCCTATTTTTGGTAGGTTTTGTTTTAAATCTAAGAATGAGATTAAATTGATTTAAAGTCTTGCTAGGGTTAGGATTAGGTTAGTTTGGAAAAGAGATTCTACTCACTGCTTTTAATGCCCTAGTTAAGATTATATGTGTTATGGTAATAGTCAACAAAGGGGATTAGCACGACTAGGAAGAAACTACGTTTCTTCATTTTGGTCCTTATCCGTCCTTTCTTAACTCTTAGCCATAACCCCTATTTAAAAAAACCACAACCGGTCTAACTAGGGAATCACCGCTATCTTATAGGATAGGGTGCCGTAGTGAGCGATGTGTGGTTAATGTAAATAGAGTCCGTATTAATTAAAATTATAGGAGCAAGGAAAGGAGTGAGAGAGATTTTCTTCTCTCAAACCTTCCCAATCCTAACCCTAACAAGTGAGGAATTACTCACTCATTAGGAAGTTAACGATAAAATTCATTTTTATAATTTTTATATTAGAAAACTAAATTTCAGATAAAGAAAGACAGATAAAAAAAATGCAGGAATTAAATTCTGATAAAAAAATGCACGATAAAAAAAAACAAAACTTACTTTATTGATGACCTCTTCTACGATTACAAGGAAATGAAATTTTAATCTAGAAAATAAAAAGAGGCATGCCAAATTAGGCTTTCGGCTTTCCTATTTATAGATAGGAGAAACCCTAGGTTTACATCTGATCCACATTTGAATTTACAAAACTACCCTAAGAAAGCCGGGTCAAAGCACCGACACCCACCGACACGTGCACCAACACGTGCACTGCACGGCCGCGGTTCCGCAACAGAAAGCCATGTTTGGCCCCGGTTCTACGGCCATTTAATTGGCTCTTGGGCTCAATTCTTCAGTGATGCTTCATGTTGCTTTTTCCTTCTTTTTTCTTCACTTGGTTCCTCAGAATCTTTTCTACTTTCTTCCAGATTTTCAACACTGCAGAATTATGTGGACTTTTATTGTGAGCTTTGCGTTGAAGTCCTGAATCTTTTGCTACCTTTGTGTTTTGTGCATTGAACTGTCTACTGATCTTCATTTGTTCCTTAAACTGGTAGGCGGTATCATATGGACTCATCTATTGTTGGTCGTAGTCTCACATTTGTAACGTCTTTTCATGAAGTTCACTGTATTGTTCTGAGAACCTGTAACCTGCAACTATTTAGCAGACATGGATCAAAAGCAACTATTTATTTGTAATGTGATTAAGAATGGGCGATATAATAATGCAAAATTCTGATATGAACAAATACCCCCAAACTTATTTTTTGCTCGTCCCGAGCAAATCCATTTTTATTTTCAACAAAATCCTAATCTCACTTTCGCAGGGAATCACGATTGCACTGAGCTCATGCAAAAAGCCGTTAAATCTCTAGGTGTCCCTAGTAGGAAGAGTGTTGTCTCCTGAGGGTTTTCAGTGGATACTACCCACAAAATCCGATCAATTTGGCCTGCTGACTTTCATTCTTCAATTTGGTATTCTAGCAAGAAATTCTATTATCGTAAACTTAGAAATCATCAACCTGTATTTTTCACACTCACTTTATTCAGCTTTCAGTATCTTTTGAATTTTCCTTCTAAGGTTCCATCTCAACTTAGGAATTTTTATCATCTCTACTGAAGGTATAAGTCCTATCTTTCATTCCTATCTCTCATCCAAACCCTAATCATATACCCCTACATGTGTGTATGTATCACCTCTACACTTGGAAATTCAATTCAAGCTATCATACTCTTGTCCATTATCCAAAGTACTTTTAGTTGGTGAATTTTGGATTAAATTGCTCACACATTCTTCATGCGATCATTAATACTTCTTGAGGTACTAACGACCGATTACAAAATGCGTTCGCGCATTAAGGCGTAATTCCTCGTCTTGTAATACCTGAGGCTTTAGCAGTGACTCCCAAACCAGTTGGTCTAATGCACTAGGTGATAAAGCACCCTCGCTATAATTTTTTATTTATGCAGCCTTAAGTAATTACCAAACCAGTATTTATTTTTTTATATCTCTTGATTCACTCTTGTACTTTTATTTTATTTTCCTTCATACTAAGGATTTTAGACAAGAGCATTTCAAGATATCCTCTACTATCCCAAGTTTCAAGATGCGTGTATGTGCCAGTTGTAGGGTATATATTTTCAGAATTTAGACTTAAGGTTAGGAATTATTTTTCAGACTTACACTTCAAATAAAAATTTCAATACTCTTCCCTTATTTTGACTTAGCCCAAGAACTGAACTCAAAATTTGCGTATTTCTAAATAATCTACAAGTACATATATTTTTTATAGTTAAACTTTAAGAAAGGTTATTTTTAGGGTTTTTAATTTACTAAGTTTAGGACCTAGTTTTTCCTAGCTAGTCAATCGGCTTGTCGAACTTAAGTCAAATATGGCCAAAATTGAACTTTTCAATTTTTTTATAATTTTAAAAGTTTTTCAATATTTTTTATTTGATTTGATTTTTATATTTTTTAAATTTTTTAATTTTTATATATTTTTTATAAAGATGCAATGCGGAATTAAATATGTAAAGAAAGAAGAAACAAATATGCACAAAAATAAAAATATGCAAATGCAAAGATAACTATTTACAAACCACCTCCATCCCCAAACTTATCAAAAGCAGTGCCCTTACTGCTCATGGCCTCGCCGTCCCCTCGAACATGAACGGGAACGTTCCTCTCTCGCCAGCAGGGTAATCATGCCATGCTTTATTTCTGTCACACGGTGATCCAGGTTGGTCACCATCCCTATTAATCTGTCTATCCCCCTAGTGGCTTTCCTAAGTAAATGTGCATGTGCTATAGGGGTAACCTCTTCCTCGCTCATGGTCGAGCTGGAGCAGGGTGTCTTGGCGGGTACGTCCTCAGCCGGCTCGGTGCGCGACCATACATCATTTAAGCGTGTGTAGGACGTAGATACGCCCTCAATAAGAGGTCTAATAGGGATCCCTCCATGCATATAAAACTCGAATTCCTCCACAGGGAGGAAATAGCGACACAGTTGTGTTACCAACATAGGGCATGGATAATTGGCAGCCCTTTTGCCCGCACCAATCGAATGAAGTAATACCGTGAACATATCATAGCTTGGGTTCCTAGTCATTAAAGTGTACACAATATGGAGGGATGGTGTGAAAAATGTCGTATTGTGCAAACTACCAAAAATGTTATTTTGTGCCCAACGGCACACAGTTAGTACATTCGCAAAGAGGGTTCTAGCCTGGATGCCCTTACGTGGCTCCCTCGAACAGTCATTACCCATCAAGGGTAGGTAATTCTCGAATTGGAGGGGTTGGTCATGGGTAGGTAGTCTAGGAATTAAGGTGATTTCATGGATAAAGTCCTTATCAATTATTACTTCCCTATCACCCCAAATTAGCCTAATGTACCCGTGTTGTGATAGGCAACCATCCTCCATGCACTCGTAAAATCGTGCGACGAGATCTGAAAGCGCGAAAGAGTTTGGATGGTTAAAAAGTAAGAAATTCCACCATCTCCTTCGGATCTCTTCACCGAAATAGCTACCGTAGATCGTGTGTGCAAACATTTGTGAAAAGTCTCTTTCAAATTGCAACGTGGGTGCCATCATAAAGAATGAAAGTTGCAGAATCTATAAATTAACAGAGAAGATTGGAGAATGCAAACCTCCTCTGAAGATTTTAGAGGAAGACGACACCAGGGAGCGGCGGATCATCGGCACAATGCAGGGATCGGCGGTGGTTGCGCGACTGCTGGAGATGATCTCTCTGCAGAAATTTGAGCGACGGTCAGGGTTTTCAGAGAGTGGAAATTAGGGTTATGAAAAGTCAGAGAAGGGCCGGGTTCTTTTATAGGGGGTATTTTTGGTTATTTGTATAAAGGACCTCTTAAAAAGAGGAATTTATTTGTAAATAATTTTTTTTATTAAAACTGAAAATTTACAAAAATACCCCCGATTTTATTTTATTTTATTTTTATATTTTTATTTTATATAATTACAAGTGATACATACCCCCAAACTTATTTGAAACAGTGTTTCCACTGTTTATGGCTGGATAACCGAAATTTAGGGGTAGATAGAGGAATATCAGTCAATGTAAATCGGCTCCTGCAAAAGCAGGAGCTCCTCTGAAGGGTCCATGGTGAGAAATGGTTTAAGTCTATGTCCGTTCACTTTAAATAGTGAACCGTTCTCCGGATTTTCTAAATTGACCGCACCGTGCGGATATACGGTGCGTACCAAAAATGACCCTTTCCATCGAGATCTAAGTTTGCCGGGATGGAAATGTAGTCGGGTGTCGTAAAGTAAAACCTGTTGACCATGTTTGAAAGTTTTGCGCATAAGGTGTTTATCGTGAAACACCTTCGTTCGGTTTTTGACGACAACCACATTCTCATAAGCTTCATCCCGAAGCTTGTTTAATTCCTTCAATTGCAGCTTTCTATGGCTGCCCGCATCTCCTAGAGATAGATTCAACTCTTTTATTGCCCAAAATGCTCGATGCTCAATTTCAACTGGAAGGTGGCAAGCCTTTCTATAAACAAGCCTATACGGAGACATGCCAAGATCGGTCTTATAGACAGTTCGAAATGCCCAAAGGGCATCAATAAGTTTTGACGACCAATCCTTACGGTTTTTGGAAACCGTTTTCTCCAATATCTGTTTAATTTGCCGATTTGAAATCTCGGCTTGCCCACACGTTTGGGGATGATAGGACGTTGATAGCTTGTGATTAATGAAATATTTTCGCATTAAGGACTCGAAAGTCTTATTACAGAAATGAGTTCCATTATCACTGATGATTGCGCGGGGGTGCCTAAACCGAGAAAAAATGTTTTCTTTGAGGAATCTAACAACAATCTTGTTGTCAATAGTCCGGCTGGGCATAGTCTCGACCCACTTAGAAATATAGCTAACAGCGAGGAGAATATACACGTTCCCACAAGAATTTGGAAACGGTCCCATAAAATCTATCCCTCAAACATCAAAAATTTCCACAACCAAAATTGGTTAGAGCGGCATTTCATTTCTCCGAGATATCTGGCCCAATTGTTGGCACCGGGAGCATGTCTTGCAGTAATCATGTGCGTCTTTAAAAAGTTATGGCCAGTAGAAGCCACACTGCAAGATCTTTTCGGCTGTCTTTTTAGGGCCAAAATGCCCGCCACACGCTTAATCGTGGCAGAATGACAGCACGCTCTTAAATTCATTGTCGGGGACACACCGACGAATGATTTGGTCGGGACAGTATTTGAATAGGTAAGATTCATCCCAATAAAAATGTTTTACCTGGGATAGGAATCGGAGTCTGTCCTGATTCGACCATTCATTTGGTATAAGTCCAGTGGCCAAATAATTCACAATATCTGCGAACCATGGTTCGCATGATACAGTTAAGAGCTGCTCATCTGGAAAAACGTCTTTTATAGGAAATTGAAGAATCGGGGAAGAAGGGAGGCGTGAAAGATGGTCGGCGACTACGTTTTCGCATCCTCTCTTGTCTCTGATGACAAGGTCAAACTCTTGTAGTAAGAGGATCTAACGTATCAGCCGAGATTTAGCGTCCTTCTTCGCAAATAGACGGCGAAGAGCTGAATGGTCAGTGTAAACGATGACTGGAGAGCCGATTAAATAGGGCCTGAACTTTTCTAATGCAAACACAGCAGCTAAGAATTCCTTCTCAGTTATTGTGTAATTTAATTGGGTCTCGTTCAAGGTTCGGCTAGCGTAATAAATTACATGCGGCATCTTATTAATGTGCTGTTTAAGGAAAACACCAATGGCAAAATCATATGCATCGCACATAATTTCAAATGGATGCATCCAGTCAGGAGATGAAAGAATGGGAGCAGAAGTAAGTGAGTTTTTCAATGACTCGAACACCTTCATACAACTCGAGTCGAAATCAAATATGGTGTCCTTGGCCAACAAAAGAGTCAAGGGTCTAGCAATCTTACTAAAATCCTTGATGAACCGTCTATAGAAATTAGCATGGCCAAGGAAGGCTCGAATGTCTCGGACGCATTTGGGAGGAGGAAGATTGAAAATGACTTCAATCTTAGCTTTATCTACCTCAATACCATTTTGTGAGATGATATGTCCTAAGACAATACCTTCTCGTTCCATAAAGTGGCATTTCTCCCAATTTAAAGTAAGGTTCTTATCCTTACAACGAGTAAGGACTGCGTCTAAATGTAGCAAACACTCATCAAAGGAGTCGCCGAAAATGGAGAAATCATCCATGAAGATCTCCAAATTTTTTTCCACCATGTCTAAAAAATACCCATCATACACCGCTGAAAGGTAGCAGGTGTATTGCATAACCCAAAGGGCATACAACGGTAATCAAACATACCGAACGGACAAGTGAATGTGGTCTTGTCTTGGTCCTTTTCGACGATGGGAATTTGATTATAGCCGAAGTAGCCATCCAAAAAGCAATAAAATTCATGCCTGGCCAATCGTTCTAGCATTTGGTCAATAAAAGGTAATGGAAAGTGGTCTTTTCATGTCGCGGCGTTGAGTTTTCTATAATCGATGCATACTCGCCATCCAGTTTGGGTGCGAGTAGGTATTAACTCATTCGCCTAATTAATTATGACCGTTATGCCCGATTTCTTTGGGACAACGTGAATGGGGCTAACCCACTGGCTATCAGAGATAGAGTAAATGATACCACTATCAAGACATTTTACGATCTCCTTTTTAACAGCCTCCTTCATTATTGGGTTGAGTCGTCTCTGTGGATCCCTTGCTGGTTTGGCATCATCCATCATATGAATATGATGTTCAACAATTAGGGGACTAATCCCCTTGATGTCCGCCATAGTCCAGCCAAAAGCTTGCCGATTGCTGTGCAAGACCGTTAAAAGGGCTTTCTCTTGCTCGGGGGATAGAGAAGCCGAGATGATAACAGGGAGGGTCTCATTTTCACCTAAGTAAGCATATTTAAGGTGAGACGGTAATAGCTTGAGTTCGAGTGTTGGAGGCGAAAAAATTGAAGGTAAAATTGGTGAAATTTTCTCAAACTCGAAGGATTCCAACAGAGGTTCAAAACGAGTGTAAGCAACCGAGTCGGATAGTTCAGTTGACTCATCCGAAAATTCAAAGGATTCAAACTCGGGTGGTGATTCTTCAAGATCGTCCAAGAAATTGAAACACTCGTAGTCATTATCGGGTGTGAAAGCAGCATCAGATTCAGGGAGGAACGCACTAGTGGCGTCAAAAGTGCTGTGATCGAACAGAAATTTCTCGAGCTCACAGTCCTCCTAGATGATCTCTTGGATAGAGCAAACATCAAGTATATTAGTATTAGGTTCGGAGGGCTGATTCCCCAACTTAAAAATGTTGAGTTCAATTGTCATGTTTCCAAAAGATAGGTTCATTGATCCATTTCGACAATTGATCACCGCATTCGAAGTCGTAAGGAATGGTCGACCGAGTATCACAGGAATTTGACTCCGGGGGTTAGCAACAGGCTGTGTGTCCATAACAATGAAATCAACGGGGAATATGAAGTCCCCTACTTTAATCAACACATCCTCTAACTCACCCCTAGGATGAGTGATGGATCGGTCGGCCATTTGGAGAGTACAATGTGTGGGTTTCAACTCTCCAACACCTAATTGCTCATATACTGAATAAGGAAGCAGGTTAACACTGGCACCAAGATCTAATAGTGCGCGGTTGATATTCTTGTCCCCAATTGTTATTGAAATTGTAGGACAGCCAGGGTCCTTTCGTTTTTGAGGGGTAAGAGCATCACTTACTGCACTAGCCAAGAAAACTTTCTTAGGTACCTGTGATTTTCTCTTCTTGGTGCATAAGTCCTTCAAGATTTTACGTAAGAAGGGACTTGTTGGATTGCATCCAAGAAGGGTATGTTAATGCTATCTGTTCCCCTCCGAATGGCGGTCAAGACATGGGCGTCTTGCCTGAGATTCGGGGCAGATGCTAATTGGTGCTATCCGTCCACCTCTCCGAAGATGCCAAGTTGATTTATGGCACCATGTATCGAAGGTTTAAACGGATGCGGCCGATGTAGCAGACTTCGTCAGATTCCCCCTCGTTTGAGGGGGTTTTGATTGTGGGGATGCTCTTCCCTACAGGCGCAAGCCCCTGCAGTTAATTACGCTACCGCATCGCGGTAACAACTTTCTCCTTCTCCAGATGGTCACTTCGTTTCGTGGGTGTTTGTTTTGTTTGTGGTTGCCCATGGATTGTATACGGAGACTAATTTATGTCGTCGCCCGTAGGACGTGGATTAGTCCAAATCCGTATTTTCTTAGATTTGGGTTTAGGGTTTTGGTTTAAGGATACGTTAGCCCTATTTAAGGCTAAGATCAACTTAAACGTTTGTTAAGGATACGTTAGTCCAGTTTTAGACTAAGACCAACTTAACGGGATCGTTTAGATCCGACAAAAGAGCATTTGGGCTCTATTGTTCCAGTTTAGGGACAGTGGTCCAACATTCCCATTTTGGGGATGGATATTGGTTTAAGGACGCATAAGTCTATGAGTTTAAGGACCCCACAGTCCATATTAATGTCACGCCCCGCTTCTCAGTGTACGGCGAAGTGGACGTGACGAGGCCCGCTACGTATGTACTCAGAAGTACATACGCTAAGCGTAACTAAGCAATATAAAATAATCACAAGAGACAAATGATATTGAAATAACAGCCACTTTTATTAATATCATTCTTTGTACAATGCATGAAATGAAAATGCAACTGGAATGGAAAAGCAATGCCTAAACAGTGGCATAATAATAAAAGGAAATACTGGAAAGAACAAAGTACAATTATCTAGAGCTCTGGGTCTTCTTGGAACTGCTCCAAATCTTCACTTGTGGGCTCGGTCTCAACTTGGTCCAACGCACCTGACGACATTCAAATAAGAAAGAAATAGAATGTCGTCAGCGAACAGGTCGCTCGGTAAGTCCCAAAGAAAAGAAGAATGAGAATGGCAGAGTAGCAGTATTTTCTAAAGTATTATGTTGTTGAATATTATGGAATATTGTTTAACGCCGTTGTTTGTAGCTTGGTACAGAAGGATGCCAGTGTATACGAGGGAGATCTCTATATGCTAGAGATCAGGGCAAACGGAGAGTACAAGGAACCGTTATGCCACGGTACAACAGCAACAATATTCATGTTAGGTGTCTTAATCTGACCACCTCGTGCCACCTTTAACACCTTCCGTATCAATCTACCCCTTTAAACCCCGTAGTGTTTTAACAGTGTTGTAGTATTGGAATATGTAAACTGGATAACTGACCAAAACCATGATATCAGTAAACATGTTGTAACTGTATATTCAGGAAAATGGAATATCAGGATAATGGATGAATATCCATGGTTTGATTCAGTCAAAATGAATATATTGTTAACTGGATTTAGGGATTCTTGTATTCAAATTTGTATTGGAATATGATTGAATATAGGTTGACTTGAATTATATTCAAGTCAGAATTAGTCAAACTCCAACCTGAGTCAGACTAAAAGAAAGATAATTTGAAGTTCAATATTAGTTAGGGGCCTTATTGTAATTTGTGAAACTTGAGGGGGTTTTATTGTAAAAAGTACTTTTGTATAGTTTTCAAAATATACCTCAAGTATTTAATAATCATCTTTATTATTATAATGAATGTGAATTTTATTTGTGTTATTCTAGTGAATATATCCTAATAGAAGAATTAATTGTTTATTTGAAATTCGTGGTATTTTAATGTAACTTTTAATCTTGAATTTTAGGAAAAAGTGGAAACTTTATATTATAACAAAATAGGTATTTAAATGATAATTATATATAATTAAACACATAAATAATTTTCTTTTATATGAATATTTTATTTACAAAAAGTCTCACGTTCCTTAAATATCGTATTTTAAACCTTTCGAGACCGAATGCTCCTTGCGGAGGTCTGAATCTCGCACTACTAGCCTGCGGGTGCACGATGAACCGTACTATCCCTAACAGGTTCCCCAAAGATGGGTTGTAGCGGCACTTTGCTTAGGTTTTATAAATACTTTTCATTTAGGAAAAACGGTTTTATAAATATAGGGTGTTTATTTGCAAAAGAGTATAGTTTCCGTATTTTAGTTATTAGGGTTTCCTAAGCCAACTAGCCTATTTCTATGGTCTAAACGATGAGTCATTAGAAGCCTCAAATCGCTCTTCACCGTCAATTGCGGCCAGATAAGTGCCAGGTAAGTGGGAAGGAACCACAGTCGTGGGCCTAATTAAAAACCACTAGCCTTAGACACACTTGCCTAGACCCACAAGACAGTTTAGATAAACGATCGATGTCCATAACCAATCGTGCTTTCATTTTATATAAGATTTTATTTAGAAAAGTTTACAATTTAAAGATTTAACTAAAGGTTATAAAGGTTATGGTATTTTAGTGAAAAGTCCTGTAATTTCGTATTCTGTATTTTTGATATTTATCATTTAGGGTTATATTGAGTGTGTGTAAGGGTAGGTCATTACCCCGTGACTTATATTAGGTTTTGGTGAAGTTTAAAGGTGAAATAAGCTATGTTAAACCTAAAGGTATTAAAGTGCAAGAATACGGTATTCGTAAACGTTATCATTTCATGTGTGAAATTTCATTCAAATTGATTGAAACAAGTTTAGTTATCACAATAAACATGTTTAGGAGTGAGGTACTTGATTACATTAAGAAAAATGAACTTCATGGTATTTTAATGAAAGAAATACGGTTTTGTAAAGAACTTATCATTTCATGTGGAAAAGTGTGATTAAATTGGTTTAAGGGTGATTAATAGTCAACATGCATATGGGTAGATAATATGTATTAGGTGACAAGTGGAATTTTAAAGAAAAATTGAATCGGAAATCGGTTTGTCCGATTTCCGTCGGGTTCCAGAAATTCGTATTTTTACATTAAAGAAAAAGAAGGTAGAAGAGGTGGGACTTACAGGTTTAAACTCTTCTAAAGAGTAAAGAGAACTTGGGAGGAAGGCCGAGGGGTGATTACGTCGCCGGTTGCTCCAAAACGCGTCGTCGGAATTCCGTCAGAGCTTCGCCGGGAACTCGATTTCGAAGCACACTTCTTATGGAAACTTTTGAGAGAGTGGCTCAAGATTTTGGGGGCTGAGAAGGTAGTGTGTAGGCTTGGTATTTATAGGGTTAGGCTAGGGTTAGGGTAGATGAAAAGTTAAAAATAAAAATATGATAAAATGTAATAAAAATGTATTAAAAGTGGAGTAATTGGGGGTTTTAAAGAGCTCTGGAAGTGGTATGAGGCTGAAACTTTGCAGGTGCGTAGGGAATACCAAAAGACACAACTTTCATGTTGTGACCCTCGCCGGAATCGGCCGAATCGGGGGTGACTCGGCCGTGACTCGGTCGGATCACTGAGTTGGCCGAGTCAAGTCCGAGTTGGCCGATTCCCGACCGATTCCGGTGACCTGGATCTCCCCCGACGGTTCATCTACCCTCTGCAAGTGTTACATCTTTGGGTGTAGTGGGGTTTTTGTGAGATATGCACGTGTAAACTCTTGGTATTCTAAAGGTTTTTTAAAAAATCCATATTAAAAATAATGTGGGGTATGGGATTCGAACTCTGGTGGCTTGGTTCAGCAATGCAAGCTATTACCAATGAGCTACAAGCTCCTTCTTGTAATTATTGTAAGGAATTAAATATTTAAGTTGTTTCCAGCAACAACAATACTCCAATTGTACACTATTTTTAAAGCAAATTTTTGGTATACAAAATTGGAGTTGTTACAATTAATGTGTGGTTGTCGGGACCCGTCACCTCTCTGACGACGTTGAAGGATTACAACGACAAATATCAGAGGAGTTCAGAGATGTACCCTTGAACCAAAGTTGTTTGAGAGATCTATAGTCCAATTTGGGACTAAAATCTGTTTGAAGGTTTGATTTAAGGACACGTTAGCCATATTTGAGGCTAAGATCAACTTAAACGTTTGTTAAGGATACGTTAGTCCAATTTGAGACTAAGATCAACTTAACATGATCGTTTAGATCCAACAAGAGAGCATTTGGGGGCTCTATTGTTCTAGTTTAGGGACATAGTGGTCCATTACCAGTTTAAGGACATGGTGGTCCAATACCAGTTTAAGGACGCAATGGTCCAATACCAGTTTAAGGATGTAGTGGTCCAATACAAGTTTAAGGACATAGTAGTCCATTAAATGTATAGCTGTCGGGACCCATCACCTCTCTGAAGACGTTGAAGGATTACAACGAAAAATATCAGAGGAGTTCAGAGATGTACCCTTGAACCAATGAGTTGGTTGAAAGAGCAGATGTGCTCAGTTCAAGATAATTTGAGGACTTATGGCCAGTTTGGGCTAAGTCCAATTATGTTTGAAATATTGGCCCTTTGGACCATTAGACATTTGTCCGGGTTCAACCCCTCATCATTCAGCAGTGTTAAACAGAGGTTTGGGGGCTCTGACAACATTTTGTCCTTGATTTCCTCAATTTTGAGATTCATTTGGAGGAGGGACTTTTGCCTCTGGAAAATTAGCCAATTTGGCTGAAAGTAGTGTTAAACACTAGAGAACAACAGTGTTAAACACTGGAGATAGAACTCTTAAATTAGTGTTAAACACTAAAAGACAATCAGTGTTAAACACTGGAAATATAATCTTCAATTTAGTGTTAAACACTAGAAACAATCAGTGTTAAACACTGAAAATATAATCCCCAAATTAGTGTTAAACACTAAAGATAGAGGGGTCACGCGTGGATACGTGAGAGCGCCCAAAGGGGGGACCAGATCCCTTTTCTTCGTTCTGCAATTAAGTGTTAAACACTTTTCATTTCCTGGCCATCACGTGTGGGCGCATGATAGGCATCCATCCATTGGATATTAAAGGGATTGGTTAGGGGTCACATGGGGACACGTGAGGGCGCCCTAAATGTGGAGCCAGATCTCCTTTGTTTTATCCTCAAATCTGCGAATAAGTATTAAACACTTTTCATTTTTATTTCGAGCATCACGTGTTGATACGTGATGGGGATTTATGCGCTGACTGTTAAAACGTTTGCTAAGGGGTCACGTGGTAACACGTGAGAGCACCCAAAGCCTTCATTTCCTTTGCTTTTTCTTTCTGCGTTTTGGGAGTCATGTGGGAGCACGTGAGGCATTGCCTCAAAGCTTCTTTTCTTCAGGGATCTTTTCAAGGGTCACGTGGGGGAACGTGACCTTAGTTCTTTTCATACACAGAGATCTTTTAAGTCTCCTTATTTTAAGAATTGAATTCTCTGTAGGGTTAAACCCTAATCATGATTTTGGAGGAATTAAATTCCTATTATGGAAGAATTAAATTCTTAAGTAGGGTTAAACCCCAATTTTTTTTAAGGGAATTAAATTCTTGTGAGTTTGAGATAATTAAGTTCTCAATTAGGGTTAAACCCTAGTTCTATCCATTTTGAAGGAATTAAATTCCTATGATATTGGGTTAAACCCTAATTTTATCTCAAAAGAATTGAATTCCTATAACTATTGTGAGAATTAAATTCTCAAAACTCAATTCCTCCTCTATGTTTTAGATCGGCATGGCAGGATCTCAACCCAATGAGAATTAAATTTTCAATTTATGGGGAGATGTGCACTCTGCAGATCTTCAACCAGAGAAAGAACTAAGTTCTTTTCTTTATATAAGAGTTAAACTCTTTTGAGAATTAAATTCTCTGTTTGAAGTTTTGATTCCCTTTCTTTTCTTACCTAGGGTTTTCTTTGTTGAGAATTAAATTCTCCTCTCTTTTCTTTTTTTTCTCTTGAGAATTAAATTCTCCCCTCTCTGTTTCTCTCTCCAAAAAGGTCGCCCTTCTCTTCTTTTCTTGGCTCCTATTTATAGGAGAAAGAAAAGAATCAATTTGTTTAGAAAATCTTTCATTGAAAGATTTGATTTGTTTTCATATTTAATATGTGCCTTTAGATCATTCAGTGAGTTTTATTCACCGTTGGATTTTAAATCCAAAAGATATTCTGTTTGTTATTTTCGGTGAGATTTAGGGAAATCTTTCCTTGTCTAAGATTTTCCCATAAATTGGTGATTTTTATCACCCTTGGATTTTTAATCCAACGGTCCCCCATAGACATTTTGTTTTTGGAAAGAATTAGAAAATTTTAGAATTTTAATTCTATTAATCTGTAAGGCTTTCAAAGCCTGGCACGTGCTGGCACGTGACCCTTGGTCACGTGTGAGCACGTGACCCCCAATTGAGTCATTTTCTCAGTATTTACTTACGGTTCAGTTTTAACCATCACGTGACCATTGGTCACGTGTGAGCACGTGGCACCTCATTGAGGTATTTCTTTCAGCTGTTTGTTATTTCATTTCTGTTTCGATTGTCACGTGTGAGCATGTGACCCCCAATTGGGTCCTTCTTCAGCCGTTATTTTCATATTCGGAAATTCAACAATACCAGTCTTCTTTCATCCGATTGACTCAAACTTTTTGGAAAAAAGCAGGGCGAGGCCAGTGTGAGCTCAGCGGTCAGCCCCTGACGTTAGGGGGTCTTTCGCTTTTTAACTATCACGTGTCAACACGTGACCATTGGTCACGTGTGAGCACGTGATACCTCATTGAGGTAATTCCTGATTTTTAATCAAGGAAAAATGCATAGCATATTTGCTCATAACGTTTGATCCCGGATGAATTATGAAGCCCATAATATATCAAATCGAAGGGTTTTTCGAGATGCTTCCAATAGCATCAGAATTTAACAGTTCCTCTTTCGGGAGTTTATCAAAATACAGGCCGGAAGATACTGGTTCGCATTTCCTTAAGCGTATCGCTTCCATTTGATACCTTGGACTCTTTTGCGCAGAAATTTTTGGCGGGAACACTAACCTGTTTAAATAACTCCACAATCTTCTCCATTTATGGAGTTGGTTTATTGGATCTCAAGCTGTTTGGAAATGGAACATTTTGAAAATTGGTTGAGTCCAATGTTTGTGAAGGAGATTGTGGAGTAGGAACGAATCCCAGTGCTTGTGTATTCGTGGAGTGAGATGTGGGTCCGTTCGGCACAGCAGAAGAAGTAGAGCCTTGTGAAGAATGAAGAACAGGCTCTGAAGACGAAGAAGATGAAGATGAAGAAGAAGAAGAAGCGGCGGCGGCCGGGGTGTTATCATCAATGCCAACATTGTTGTGCAAGGTCCTTCCAGATCTCAATATAGTCACGGCACTCACATTATGATTTTGTTGTTCATGAGCAATATGTACATTTTGTGGGTGACCGGTATTTGGCAGTGGTTGAGATGGAAGTTTCCCCTTCTTTCGCTCGCTTAAAGCAATATTCAGTTGTGCAATTTGAGATTCAATGGTTTTGATACTTTGCCCATGTGATGCGGTTGTTGCACCAAAGGCTAAATGGAAGATTGGATGTTGGCTGAGAATTGAGTAGATTGTTTTAAAAACGCATCCAGACTTCGTTCTAGCGAGAAAACCTTATCGTTATTTGGCTGGAAAAAATTGTTTTGAGGAAAAGAGTTGTTTGGTGCAAAATTGTTCATTTGATTTTGGTAAGGTTGGGGCTGGAAAGGTTGCTGCTATTGAGTTTGTTGAGGGGCCTATTGTTGAGGAAGAGGCCTCTGAAAATTGTTGTTGCCTTGGAATTATTGTTGATTTTGATTCCAAGAAAAATTGGGGTGGTTCCTCCAACCAAGATTATTTCTTTGTCTTTGCTGAAAGACAGCATTGACTTGATCCTGTCCTTGAGCAGGTGGGTTGTACGGACAATCTTCAGTTAAATGGGACTGATCCGAACAACAAGCGCATATAGTGCGAGGGGGTAAAGCAAGGGCAGGAGAAGGCGATGAGAATTTGCTCTCAATTGCTTCTAGTTTTCGTGTAATTGCGGCCATTTCGGCTTTCATTGCAATTGACATGTCAAGTTGATGGACACCTTCCCTAGATGGACCGGATGAAGTAGATGAAGTGGACGAAGAGGTCTGTCTAGTGCTTTCCCACTGAAGTGTTTGTTCAGCAAGATCATCGAGAAATTGCCAAGCTTCCTCGTCAGATTTGGTTAGGAAGTGACCTTGACAAATGGTTTCCAGCAACTGCTTAGTTGCTGTGTTCAGTCCTTCGTATAAAGTTTGGCAAAGTTTCCATCTCTCAATACCATGATGAGGGCACTGAACAAGAAGGTCTTT
This sequence comes from Agapanthus africanus, assembly GCA_030015575.1. NCBI lineage: Eukaryota > Viridiplantae > Streptophyta > Magnoliopsida > Asparagales > Amaryllidaceae > Agapanthus > Agapanthus africanus. The sequence goes on along the minus strand of CM057337.1, from coordinate 1,007,994,478 downwards.
AAATCGTTCGAAACACTTTCAAAAAGGTTCGGAAGGAAGCTGAGAAAATTGGTTAATTTCATTGCGAATTCCCGCGGTCTTATGATGTGGGTAAAACTTTTTAAGAAAAGCTTTAACAAACTCTTTCCAACTGTTTATAGAATGTGATACTGTACTATATAGCCACTCTTCAGCTAGGTTACATAAAGTGAAGGGAATGACTCGTAGACTTATAGCATCATCGAATAGTTGGGTGGTCTTCATCATTGCACAAACATTCTGGAATTTGTTAATGAAGATATAGGCATCTTCGGATTCCAGTCCGTGAAATTTGGGCAACATATTGATGAAGTGGGGCTTAATTTCGAAATTGTCCCCATTAGCCGGCGGAAGTGAAAGACAAGTAGGAAGTGCGAAGCGGGTAGGATAGAAAAGATCCTGGAGCGCGATTCGCTGTGGCGCTTCAACAGGAGGCTGTTGTGGGTTATTCGCACCTAGTTGAGGTGGAACCAGTCCCGAGGTAGGTAAGGGGTTGTTAGGATTGAATCCCGACATCTCCTTTGGCGGGAGCAAATGCCCCCCACTACTTTGCCCACGTAAGTATATACGTGGGTGAAGTAGTGCACAGTAATGCATAGCGTATGACCAGTTTCGGGTTGATATATAACTTTCAAAATCTTGATCTGATAAGACAACGAGCGGACACAAGCGTCGTCATTTATCATTGACTCAAATCTCGACTCTTAAGAGATATAGTTCCAAACTCTCAACTCCATGAGCCGCACCCTTCTATTTTTTATGTCTTACTCTGGCGTGAAGTAGTTTATACGCTCATGAGTAAGTTCTCCATTTCAGTGGCATGTAGCTTTGGCAAGTGTGGCTCATAGATGGTCCATCTTAACCTCTTTGTAGGGCAGTGATGGCTTAGGAGACAGGGTTAGGATCTGCCACCTAAGACTTTTCAACTTTATGAGCCGTGAGGGTCTCATAAATACTTTTCTCCCTACGAGTCGTGTGGATCTCGTAGGTGTCTTTTCTCCTTAGGAGTCGTGAGGATTCCTAAGTGTGTTTTCTCTTGAGAGTCGTAAGGATCTCACAAGAGAATTTTCCCGCTTATAAGTCGAGAGGACTCGTAAGTGGTTGTTTCCCTCCTTGTTGAGATTCGACTTTGGAGGGTGTGGTCCGTGAATAGTATGCAAGAGTCCGTTTTGGACCAACTTGCAGGGCCCCAGTACTTAGGAAACAGGTTTTTTAATCCCCATTGCCTAAGGCTTTGCCTTACGAGTCGAGACGAATCGAGAAGTTCTCGCAAGGATGTCCTAACGTCACAGTTAACCTCTGCTCTTTACGAAAAAGGTCCGTTAGGGTCTGTGGTACTAGGATTTTGTCCGTCGTACCGTCGCGTTGGCTGATGTATTCCTCGATAGGCAATCTTGCTGTTCGAGTAGCTTTGCGATTGTCGTGTCTCTGATCCCTTCGGGGGCTGGACAAGACGTCTTCAAGCAATCCTCCAAGGCAGTTTGACCGTCGGAAGAGCAAGCGTTAGGAATTTTGCCATGCCGCTCTTTACTTGAGGTTAGGCTCATTTTGGAGAGCCCCGATGAGTCATAACCACTCCGCGCTGGTTTGGGATGATCTCCGATAGTCTTTCAGGCTTTATATGACTTGCCGTTAAGACCCTGAAGCTAGGAATTTGGCCTTTGCTTCGTTTGCTGGCATTGTGTCCTCTATATCGAGACGAATGTCGCGGTTGTATCTAGGTTGCTGGTGAACCGTCGAGGTTTTGAACTAGGGATTTTGCCGTGGCTCCTTTTGGTGATGTTGCGTCTGAGTCCTGTTGGAAGAAGAACGCTGGGGTGACATCGCGTCTACTGTATTGAGACGAACGTCGAGGTGGTGAACACTCCACATTGGTGCGAGATGATCTCCGAATGTCTTTCAGGCTTTATATGACTTGTCGTCAAGACCCTGAAGCTAGGAATTTGGCCTTTTGCTTCATTTGCTTTGGCGCGTCCGAATCCTGCTGGGGGAAGAACGCTGGGGTGACATTTCATCTGCTGTATCGAGATGATTGTCGAGGTGGTGACCACTCCGTGCTGGTGCGAGATGATCTCCGATTGTCTTTCAGGCTTTATATGACTTGCCGTCAAGACCCTGAAGCTAGGAATTTGGCCTTTTGCTTCATTTGCTTTGGCGCGTTCGAATCTTGCTGGGGGAAGAACGCTGGGGTGACATTTCATCTGCTGTATCGAGACGATCGTCTAGGTGGTGACCACTCCGTGCTGGTGCGAGATGATCTCCGATTATCTTTCAGGCTTTATATGAGTTGCCGTCAAGACCCTGAAGCTAGGAATTTGGCCTTTGCTTTATTTGCTTTGGCGCGTCCGAATCCTGCTGGGGGAAGAACGCTGGGGTGACATTTCATCTACTGTATTGAGACGATCGTCGAGGTGGTGACCACCCCGCACTGATACGAGATGATCTCCGATTGTCTTTCAGGCTTTACATGACTTGCCGTCAAGACCCTAAAGCTAGGAATTTGGCCTTTTGCTTCATTTGCTTTGGCGCGTCCGAATCCTGCCGGGGGAAGAACGCTGGGGTGACATTTCATCTGCTGTATCGAGACGATCGTCGAGGTGGTGACCACTCCGCACTGGTGCGAGATGATCTCCGATTGTCTTTCAGGCTTTATATGACTTGCCGTCAAGACCCTGAAGCTAGGAATTTGGCATTTTGCTTCATTTGCTTTGGCGCGTCCGAATCCTGCTGGGGGAAGAACGCTGGGGTGGAATTTCGTCTGCTGTATCGAGACGATCGTCGAGGTGGTGACCACTCCGCGCTGGTGCAAGATGATCTCCGATTGTCTTTCAGGCTTTATATGACTTGCCGTCAAGACCCTGAAGCTAGAAATTTGGCCTTTGCTTTGTTTGCTTTGGCGCGTCCGAACCCTGCTGGAGGAAGGACGCTGCAGTGACATTGCGTCTGCTGTATCGAAACGAATGTCAAGGTGGAGCTGGGATTTTTCCATCACTCCGCTTTGTTTCGACCATGGGGTCTTTCGCTGACGTTGCATCTGCATCCTGCTAGACTGCGGAGGAACGCCGTCGTTGACTTCTCGTTTGCTGTAACGAGACGAATGCTGAGGTGGAGTTGGGATTTTGTCGTCGCTCCGCTTTGTTTCGACTGTGAGGTTTTTTGTTGACGTTGCATCTGCATCCTGCTGGACTGCGAAGGACGCCATTGTTGACATCTCGTCTGCTGTATCGAGACGAATGCTGAGATGGAACTGGGATTTTTTCATGGCTCCGTTTGATGGTGTAACATCTGTGTCATGCTGGAATGAGGAGGCCCACCGTCATTGGTCTCCAGGCTGCAGATGTGTCCATTGAGATTTGGAACTAGGGACTTTGCTATGGTTCCGTTTCGTTGCGACTCTGAGGTCGATTGTTGACGTCACATCTGCATCTGGTTGGAGTGAGGAGAAACGCCGTTGGTGATCTCTAAGTTGCCGATGTTGACATCGAGACCCTGAAGCTAGGGATCTTCCTTTGCTTCATTTGTTGACATTGTGTCTGCAATATTGCGACAAATGTCGAGGTTGTCTCTAGGTTGTCTATGAACCGTCGAGATTTGGCTTCGCTTTCTGATGGAGCCTGTTGGGAAGGTATGGTTCCTTCTTTGTTTGCGCCCCTGGATTGTATACAGGGATTGACATGATATCACCTGTAGGGCATAAAGTTTCATTCTTTCATCATTTTTTTATTCTTTCCGCGATCCTCTATTATTTCAGCTTTTTATATCGCGAAAATCGCGATTGCCCAATCATTTCGGCTATTTTTCGCGGTGCCCAATCATTTTGGCTATTTTTCTTTTTACTCGCTGCTTTTTATTGCGAGTTGCCTAATCATTTCGGCTTGTATGCATACATTTTTACTTGCTGATTTTGTTGCAAGTTGCCCCATAATTTCGGCTATTTCATTTTTTTTTTGGCTCAATGATTTTTTCTCGCGAGTAGGGGATTTGGGATCTGATGCCAATCTTGGCATCAGCATCGCTGCGACTGGAATATTGCTGATTGAGTGATTTAGCGTGCTTGCGCTTTCTAAAAGATAGATCAAAAATATTTGTAACCGCAATTAAGAACGGCGTCGCTTTGCAGCTAGCCGGTGAGTACGGGTCGGTCCACAGAGATGTTGTGAATTTCCGATTCGTTCTTACGAGTTAATTCCGAAGGGTGTTCGGAGTTATTAAATCTAAAAACCTAATTATTCTAGTGCAATTAATTAAATCTATTCTTGCTAGGGCTAGGTTTAGGGATGATTTGGAAATGGTAGTAAATCTCAACGCTTTCTTTACCCGAATGAAGATCTGTGAGGAGTTATGGTAATTATCAATAAAGTGGATTAGATCTGTTCGGGAAGGTGTTCCTTCCTCTAGGTTCTTGTCCTTCCTTTAGAGATCCTTACCCTAACCTCCATGGAAAACATCACACCCGGGCCTTTATACTACGGTATCACCGCTACCTCGAGGGATAGAGTGCCGTAGGGAGTGGTATGTGCATGTATGCATGGAGTCCTATTGTAAATATTTGATGGGTAAGAAAGGGATGAGAGATCTCATCTCTCAAAATCCTTCCCAAAAGCTAAACCCTAAACAAGTTCCTAGGGCATGAAATTAAATCTACCTAGGGCAAGGAATTAAAATCTACTCTAGGGCAAGAAATTAAATTACTTACAGATGGCTCTCTCCAAACATCAAAGCAGGGTTGTCAGATCTGAATTTCTGAATTAAAGTGAGGCACCGATGCTCTCCAAAAGATTTCTAAATTTTATTAATGAAGGGAGGCATGAAAAGAATACAATGATTTGGGCTTCTATTTATAGGAGATAGAAACCCTAGGTTACAATTGATTTGCATGTCTACATTTACCAAAATATCCTTAGGAAGACCTAGTCAAAGTAGACTTCAAGCTTTGGTAAAATTTTATGTCTCTTTAAAAGAAAGTATTGGGCCTTGGATCTTTGGGCTTCCTTATTATTTGGTTCTTTGTTAAAATAGCTTCTATGTTTCTTCCAGATTTCCAGTGAATAATTGCGGTGGGCTTTTAACCGTTCGCTTTGTAATCTTGGACCTTGCATTGCCTTATACTCTGTGAATTTTATGTTTGATGTAGGCTTGATCAAGAGTCTTCTATTTGTTGGTCAAAGTCCACTTTTTGTATCATCTTTTGTCTTTTTCACTGTTTTCGCTTCAAGAACCTGTAACCTGTAATATGTAGCAGATATGCATCAAAAGCACCTTTTTATCATTGTAAAATGCATAAGAATGGGGAATAGAAAATGCAATATTACGGTATGAACAAATACCCCCAAACTTATCTTTTGCTCGTCCTCGAGCAAACTTATTTTTTTATTCTCGATAAAAATCTAACCTAGCCGCACTTTCACAGGGAAACGCGATTGCACTAAGCTCGTGCAACAAGCCGTTAAACCTCTAGGTGTCCCTAGTTAGGAGGAGTGTTGTCTCCTGAGGGTTTTCAGCGGATACTACCCACAAAATCCTATCAATTCGGCCCATTAACTTTTGTTCTCCAATTAGGTTTTCTAACAAGGAATTCTATTATCTTTTGACTCGCAAATTATCTACCCATATTTTTCACACTTCCTCATTATTTAACTTAAGATTATATATGTTATGTAGACCTACTTAGCTTTCAGCATCTCTTAAGTTTTCCTTCTAAGGTTTCCATCTCCACTTAGGAATTTTTATCAACTCTATTAAAGATACAAGTTCTATTCTTCATTCCTTTTTCTCATCTAAACTCCAATCACATACCCCTACGTGTGTGTATAAGTCACCCCTACACTTGGAAATTCAAATCAAGCAATCGTACTCTCGTCCATTGTCCAAAGTACTTCTTAGTAGGTGAATTTAAATGAAATTTGCTTACACATCCTTCATGCGACCGTTAATACTTCTTGAGGTACCAACGACCGATTACAAAATGCGTTTGCACTTTAAAGCATACTTCCTAGTCTTTGCAATACCCAAGGCTTTAGCAGTGACTCCCAAACCAGTTGGTCTAAGGCACTAGGTGATGAAGCACCCTCGCTAAGGATTTTTCTATTTTTGCAGCCTTAAGTAATCAGAAAAACCAGTGTCCATTTTTTTTATTCGTTCACACTTTTTCATACTGAGGACTTTAGACAAGAGCATTTCAAGGTCTCTTCTACTATTCCAAGTTTCAAGGTGCGTGATTGTGCAAATTGTAGGGTATACATTTTCAGAATCTAGACTTAAGGTAGGAACTATTTTTCAAACTTATACTCTAATAAGAACATCAATACTCTTCCCTTGTTTCGACTTAGCCCAAGAAGTGAACCCAAAATTTGCCTATTTCTAAATAAACTACAAGGCATATACTTTCTACTGTTAAACTTTAAGAAAGGTTATTTTTAGGGTTTTTAATTTACTAAGTCTAAGATCTAGTTGTTCCTAACCAGTTAACCTATTTGTCAAACTCAAGTCAAATAAGCCAAAATTGAATACAGTAATTTTTATAATTTTTGAAATTTTTCAACTTTTTATGGGTTTTTAAATAAGCATGCAAATGCAAAAATATGTACAAATGAATGCGAAGGAAGAAGACGTACCGAGCATACCCCCAAACTTGAACTTGACAGTGTCCTCACTGTCATGCTAAACCAAGAGGGTCAAAATACCGGCACTCCCCTGTTTATTATTTTTTTTATTTTTAATGTTTTGAATTTTTTTTTTATTTTTTATAGAAGAAGAAAACAAAAAATATATACATATATACAAAGGTTCCCCCAAACTTAAGCTTGGCCTTACACAAGTCAAAGGTTAGCACCAACCATTCAAAAATCTTATCGTGGTCATGGTATAGTTGGTGCAAGAATGGGATGTGGAGGAAAGAAATGAGAAACACGCGAGACCGTGTGGACAGAAGAATGGTAGAATATGGTCTCGGTGGGGGAGAAGAATGGCGAAAAGAAGAAGGAAGTGGAGTACGATCTTGAGGGTGTAAATTTAGTGAATAAATTAGCGCAATTTGTGATGACCGATGTGTTAAAAGCGATTGCGCTAACCTATCAACTCGTCGAGAAATGGTATCAAATCCCTCAAGATTCGTGAGAAAACATGGGTACGCCGAACTTGGTATAGGAGATGAAAGCGTAACAGTCATTTGTTCGGTCGGAACAATGGGAAAGACGAAAGGGAGTGAATTAGGGATAGTATCTTTCTCACCATAGTAAACTGTTTCGAACTTAAAAGATTCCATCAATGATTCGAAACGAATGTAAGCAACCGAGTCTGAAGGATTAACTAACTCATCTGAAAATGCAAAGGACTCAAACTCGGGCGGTGAGACTTCAACATCGTCCGAAAAAGTAAAACACTCGTAAGTGTCATCGGCTGTGGGAACTGTGTCAGATTCAAAGGAAAAGTTTTCAAGCTCACAGTCGTCAAGCGTGAAATGAGACGTGGTCGGAACGATGGAAAAAAGGGAGGGTGATTTAGGTAAAGGTTCAAGAGGATGAATTGGAAAATCCGACACATCAAAGAAAAATGGTTCAACCTCAATATGATCCTCACCACTCTCCTCAATATTATCCTCATAATTCTCCTCAATATTCAACTCATCCATGCCATTATCATCAAAATCAAGACGCATATGAGATTCGGGAGAAACATTTAATAACTCGGGATGATGATTTGAACATAAAATTTCAATTAAATCGACAGGTTCATCATCCGAAATATTCCCGGCGTCTATATCCTCAATCAAGTGAAAGTCAATTTCTTTAGACACTTCCTCAAAAGCATGGATGTTTATCGATGTAGGTTCTAGAGTGGAAGTGTAAAGATCGAAAGGATTAGGTGCGGTTTCACTCGAAAGGGGTTCCTCACAATCTGGCAGATCAAACACTACAAATTCGCTCAACTCATCTTTATTTTCAACTGGTGAATCATTTGGGACAATCGATGGAAAACTGGAGTTGTGGGCTTCAATTGGGTAAGGGTAGGTTTGATTTGAAAATCCTCTCTCATTCTCACTCTGTCCAACTGCCGCCTCATACATTGAAAAATTTAGAGCTAGCGGGACACTAGCTACCGGTTCACTAGGTTGCATAAGGGTGGCCACGGACGCTTCCACATTCCTAACCATTTTGTTTGTTGCAGCGATATACGCCTCCAACGCCTCTTCCAAACTAGACTTAGGTGGTGAGGGGGTTTCAGTAAAAGATTCAAAATTGTTTGGATATGTGAAACTCCCAAAAGGCTGTGTAGAAGCAGTGTCTAGTGAGGGTGGGAAGGTTGGGTATGACTGGTAGGAAGTGGGTGGTTGGGTAGGGGTAGGGTCAACATAAGGATAAAAAGGTGAATAATCGTGCGGATCCCTAGAACTAAATGAGTGGAGAGGGGTGAAAGATCGACTGCGAGATTGAGCAATATGCTCAGCAATGGACATCGGCCTAGGAGTGACAGAAGGACTTAAAGAAGTGGTGTCAACATATGTAGATGGTAAAGATTGACTAGGTTGACACAAAGTGGGTTGAAAAGTCAAACTGTTTCTCCTAGACTCCTCTATATAATCTTTCAGAGATTTTTTAGGCAAGGAAGGATCGTCTTTAAATTGACCGAACAAATTGCCGAACGACGCAAAATTATGTTTAGGATACCAAAGTTCGGCAAGTGATTTTTTATGTGGGGTACCCATGTTAGAGGAAAGGATGAAAGAAAGGTTGGATGGTGCAAGGATTTATTTGGGGCTAAAAAATTTTGCAAGTTCTATAAAATATTTGTCCTTTTTATTTTCAATTTTCATTAATATTTTTCTTTCTCTTTATTTGGAAAAATTTTGTTGCAAAAAGATTTTTAGAGAAAAGATATGCAACAGCAAAATATTACTTGCAATTGGTTATTATTTGAAGCATATCACAAGAATCTTTATTTGGAAAGAATTAACAGCAAAATATTTCTTGCAATCAATTTAGTTCAAGCGGGGCCCACAAATCCTGCACACGATTGTTATTTGGAACGGGAAATATTTTTATAGCGCACAAAATCCTGCAGGAATTTTCAGAAAATATATTTCAAAAATTACGGAGGATGAACCAGAGAAGCTTACAGAGCAAATTTCCTGCGCTGAAGACACTAGTTAGCCGCGGAATCGCGGTCGCAGGAGGCTTGGCGCGGCGGAAGCGAGGCGACTGAAGCGGCGCAGATCCCGAGACTTCACCAGATGAGCGCGGAAGGGCGGCAGAAGCGGGTTTTTGCCGCGGATTAGCGGTCCAGTGGGCGGTTCACGTCTTGAAAATTTTTCTGTTGTTTCGTTTTGAAAATCCCCCTGTATTCTGATCTTCTGAATTCTGTTTTGCTTCCTGGAAATTTCCAGATCCGATTTTGTTCCTGCAAAATTCAAATAACAAAGTATCCCTTCCAAAAACAACAGATTATATATTTTTTATATTTTTTTGGATTTTTTAGATTTTTATGAATTTTTAAATTTTATGATTAACCCGAAATTGCGAAAAGGAAAGTTCTACGCCATCCCCGACAACGGCGCCATTTGATTGAGTGATTTAGCGTGCTTGCGCTTTCTAAAAGATAGATCAAAAATATTTGTAACCGCAATCAAGAACGGCGTCGCTTTGCAGCTAGCCGGTGAGTACGGGTCGGTCCACAGGGATGTTGTGAATTTCCGATTCGTTCTTACGAGTTAATTCCGAAGGGTGTTCGGAGTTATTAAATCTAAAAACCTAATTATTCTAGTGCAATTAATTAAATCTATTCTTGCTAGGGCTAGGTTTAGGGATGATTTGGAAATGGTAGTAAATCTCAACGCTTTCTTTACCCGAATGAAGATCTGTGAGGAGTTATGGTAATTATCAATAAAGTGGATTAGATCCGTTCGGGAAGGTGTTCCTTCCTCTAGGTTCTTGTCCTTCCTTTAGAGATCCTTACCCTAACCTCCATGGAAAACATCAAACCCGGGCCTTTATACTACGGTATCACCGCTACCTCGAGGGATAGAGTGCCGTAGGGAGCGGTATGTGCATGTATGCATGGAGTCCTATTGTAAATATTTGATGGGTAAGAAAGGGATGAGAGATCACTAAATATTTGTAATCGTCTTTTGTCTTTTTCACTGTTTTCGCTTCAAGAACCTGTAACCTGTAATATGTAGCAGACATGCATCAAAAGCACCTGTTTATCATTGTAAAATGCATAAGAATGGGGAATAGAAAATGCAATATTACGGTATGAACAATTGCCAGGAGCGAATCATCATTTGCCGTAAAAGGACTTGGAATTTGATATCGTTTTAGGCATCAGCATCGCTACCACTGGGATATTACCAGGAGCGAATCATCATTGGCCTTTGTTGATGTCGAACAAAGGTGGCTTAGTAAACAGGGTTAGGGTTCTGTCTACTACGGCTTTTGACTTCATGAGCCGTAAGGGTCTCATAAAGGTGTTTCTCCCTACGAGTCGTGAGGATCTCGCAGGTGTGTTTTCTCCTTAGGAATCGTGAGGATTCCTAAGTGCATGGTCTCTTATAAGTCGTAAGGATCTTACAAAAGAGTTTTCTCCTTATAAGTCGAGAGGACTCACAAGGGTTGTTCACCGTGCGAACATACCCCTAGTCACGGATGGGACTCGGTTAGGGAAATGTTTATTCACGCCCGTGGATTGTATACAAGGGTCAGTATTGAGCCACTTGTAGGGCAATATCGAAGGTTGTGGGGGTTGCCTAAGAACAGGTTCAGGTCTCTGTAACTTAAGACTTTCAAATCTTATGAGCCGTGAGGATCCCATAAGAGGGTTCTCCTTACGAGTCGTGAGGATCTCGCAAGTATAATTTCTCCTTAGGAATCGTGAGGATTCCTAAGTGTGTTGCTCCCTTGTGAGTCGTAAGGATCTCACACGGATGGTTTCTCCTTACAAGGTCGAGAGGACCCTGTAAGTGTCTTTTAACGAGGTTGCGCCCTTTCGGGTTTTCACAAACACTCGCCGGTAGCCCTGCTGTTTTTACTCACGGAGCCCTTTCGGGTTTTCATTCGTGCCCATTTTGCTTATGGACATACCGTTTTTTTTACCACGTCAGCCTGGGGATGCCGCGGGTTGGTAGTAGTTTAACGACGTTTCGGTCATCAGCCAGTTTTAGGACATAATGGTCCATCGTTAGTTTAACGACGTTTCGGTCTTCAGCCAGTTTTAGTACATAGTAGTCCATCGTTAGTTTAACGACGTTTCGGTCTACAGCCAGTTTTAGGACATAGTGGTCCATCGTTAGTTTAACGACGTTTCGGTCTACAGCCAGTTTTAAGACATAGTGGTCCATCGTTAGTTTAACGAAGTTTCGGTCTACAGCCAGTTTTAGGACATAGTGGTCCATCGTTAGTTTAACGACGTTTCGGTCTATCGTTGCCATATTTGTGGCGAATCTCTAGTTTACTGACTTGTCGGTCTAGCGTCGTCGTATTTGAGGCGAATCTCTAGTTTACTGACTTTTCGATCTATGGGGCTTTCCCTATGAATGAGCATGATGCCCCCAGCATATCCATCTTTCTCGGGGCATGTGGTTGTGGCGGGCTCACCTTCCAGTTTTCGGACAGCGCGAGTTTGCCTTGTTGGTATTGGTCTTCAACCCAGTTTTTGAAGACGTAGCAATTTTCGAGTGGGTGACCCATTACTCTGTGGTAGGGACAATAGTTAGGATTGTTAACGTCACCTGGCTGCAATGGACGTTTTGGATCTGGCAGAGTGATGAGCCTGCTGCGCACTGCTAGCTCGAACAATCTCTTTGTTTTATCTTTGGGAAACGAGTAAGGACGTTTTGACTTCTCATTGAGGTATCGCGGCTTGTTGTTTTGACGAAAAAATGGTCTCGGGTTACTCGGCTGTTGTTGAGCGTTGGCAACGAAAGTTGCTTTCCCTTTGCCCTTTTCATTCTAAGGCTCTGTCTTTGAAGAGGAAGGCCTATGGCCCATCTTGTCCATTTGGGCCAGCTTTTCAATCAAGGCTTGGAAGGTGGTCGGCTTGAAGAACATCATGAATTAGGAGATAGTTGACTGAGGGTCAAGAGTACCTACGAACATGCCTACGGCGGGAGCTTCTTCAATGCGCTGTTCGCACTTCGACCATAAGTTCCGCCATCGGATTGCATATTGGACCCAAGTTTCACCCGTCTTCACTCTTGCATTAATCAAAGCTGTTATCGGGGTGCGTTCGCTGGCGCTCACGAAACGCTGGGTAAATAATAATTCCATTTCAGCGAAGGTTTTGACGGAGTCATTCGGAAGTTCGGAGTACCATTCAAATGCCGTCTCCGATAAGCTACCGACGAACTGGCGAAGCAACAATTTATCATCACCGCCGGTATTGCCACAAAGAGCCCTGAACTGGGCAACATGTTGATGGAGATTGCATGTCCCCTTGTACATATGGAATTTGGGGATCGTATATCCCGGCGGGTAACTTATTTGGGCATACCAGCCCGGATATGGTCTCCCAGTTTTAACAACTTGGCTGGCCGTTTCGTTCGCTCGGTGAGCTTGTATTTGCTGAGCAATATAATCATCAAGCGTAGCTTTTGAGATGGTTTCCTCCATGGCTTCTGAAAGAGTCGGATGAGGGTTCGATGTCTCCCATCTGTCGTCTTCAATAATGATCGAAGGGTCTTCAACTGGAGGTTCCGGCTGTAACATCATCCCCACCATGTCTTGGAAGAGAAGTGGCATTCGCTTTATATTAGCCGCTTGTTCTGAGACTTCTCTGTCCTTCTTTTCGAGTACTCTGCGAAGGAAGTCAGCATCGGTTTCTTGTTCATGACGCTGCTCCGATGACGCCTCCGGGCTTTCTTTTGGTCCGGTGAGCGCAGCCATTGCAGTTAGCATCTCCTGAAGCTTCTGCTGTTGTTGTTCTTGAGCCCTTGTTATTGATCGGGTGAGCGGTCGGTAGCCCGTCGAAGTGCGGCTTTCTTCTTTTCCGGAAGCCATGTAGACAGTATGTACCATCATGCCTCCAGATGTTCCCCTCCGAAAGACGGCGACGACGTGAAGACGTCTTGGCCTGAGATTCGGGGCAGATGCTATTTGGTTTTATCCGTCTACCTCTCCGAAAATGCCAAGTTGATTTATGGCACCGTGTATCGAAGGTTTAGACGGATGCGGCCGATGTAGCAGACTTTGTCAGATTCCCCCTCAGGGTGAGGGGTTTTTGATTGTGGGGACGCTCTTCCCTGCAGGCGCAAGCCCCTGCAGTTAATTACGCTACCGCATCGCGGTAACAACTTTCTCCTTCTCCAGAATTTCACTTCATGTCGTGGGTGTTTGTTTTGTTCGTGGTTGCCCGTGGATTGTATATGGAGACTGAGTAATGTCGTCGCCCGTAGGACGTGGATTAGTCCAAATCCGTATTTACTTAGATTTAGGTTTGGTGTTTTTAGTTTAAGGATGCATTATCCGTATTGAGGCTAAGATCGACTTAAACGGGATCGTTTAGATCCATTTAAAATATGGCCATCGGGACTCGTCACCTCTCTGACGTTGTTGAAGGATTACAACGACAGGTGTCAGAGGAGTTCAGAGATGTACCCTTGAACCAAAGTTGATTTGGAGTTTTATAGTCCATTTGAATGTTTAAGGATACGTTAGCCGTGTTTGGGGCTAAGATCGACTTAAACGGGATCGTTTAGATCCGGCGAAAGAGCATTTGGAGACTCTATTGTTCCAGTTTAGGGACGTGGTGGTCTATATTCCAGTTTAAGGACGTGGTGGTCCGTATTCCAGTTTAGGGACGTGGTGGTCCATCGCCAGTTTAGGGACGTAGTGGTCCATGTTCCAGTTTAGGGACGTGTTGGTCCATCATTAGTTTAAGGACGTCTCGGTCCGATATTAGTTTAAGGACGTCTCGGTCCAACATTAGTTTAAGGACGTTTCGGTCCACGAGTTTAAGGACCCCGCAGTCCATGTTGATGTGTGGTCGTCGGGACCCGTCGCCTCTCTGACGTCGTTGAAGGATTACAACGATGGGTGTCAGAGGAGTTCGGAGATGTGCCCTCGAACCGGTCGTAAATTGATTTAAGAGAGCAATCTTGCTCAGCCAATTTAATTTGAGGACTTACGGCCAAAATTGGGCTAAGTCCAGCTGAAAATGTTCAATATTTTATTTGCTTTGGGCCTGTACTAGGGCTTGGTCCATTGCATTATTTTCTATTTTTATTTGGATTGGGCTCTGCCCTTTTATAAATGATGCAGAGCATCCATTTTGTTTGGGCTCTGCCCTTTTTTATTGCTTTGCAATTTATTTTGGCCTGTTGGTATTTTGACTTAGGCCTGGCCCTTTAGAAAATGCATTGCATTTATCAGGCGCTTTGCGCCAATCAGAGAGCGCAAGCGCTTGTGGTGATGACACGTGTCATGCAGCGCAGTGCGCTGCGCTAGTGCGCTACGCTTGCGCTGCTGACACGTGGCGCACTCTGGTGAGTTGCGCCAATTACAGAGAGCAAAGCTCTATCTCAAAGCGCATAGCGCAAGTGGCTTAGATGCTGACACGTGGCGCTCTCCCAGGAGCGCAACAGCGCAGTTTGCAAGTGCAAAGCACTAAGAATCTTTTAGATTCAAGAACAGAAGTGCAAAGCACTATTTGATTTCTTGATCTAATTTAGATCAAAGAAAAATAAGTTTTTTCTTGTTTTTCTTATCTCAGAGAACCAAAGGTTCATAAAAAGTGCAAAGCACTATTTTATTTTTCTTTTTATTAAAGATCATTGATCTTGTTTTTAGATCTATATCTGTTCATAAGAGAACTTTCTCTTTTTCTAAAGGTTTTTACCTTTTTTTGTTCTTTAAGGAGTTCTTCAGAGTTCTCTTTTTTTTTTCAAAAAATGTTGATGCCTTTGAATTGAGGCCTGGGGTCTCTTTTATAGTGCCCATAAATTAGTTAAATTTGTTAAAGAGATCTTTCTCTGAGTGATTTGGGGAATTTTCCCCACCGTTGGATCTTTGATCCAAGGGCTTCTGTTTTACAGAAGAAAATCTTCTTGTTTTAACAAGAACAGAAAAGATTTCTTTAGAATTTGAATTCTGTTTGGCGCAGATGCCCCAGCGCGTGACACGTGTCGCGCAGCGCACAGCGCAGCGCAACCGCGCTGGGGCATCTGCGCTGACACGTGTAGCGCAGCGCACAGCGCAGCGCAACCGCGCTGGCGCAACCGCACTGACGCATGTCGCGCAGCGCACAGCGCAGCGCAACTGAAGCGTTGCTTCCTTTAACTTTACTTAAAATAGAGCTTTGCTCTGATTGGGCGCACTGCCTTAGGCGCTGCACTGCCGTATCAGCTTTTGACACGTGGCGCGTTGCGCGCGGCGCATAGAATCTGAAGCGTTGCTTCATTTATTAAAGTTTAAATTTTCCAAGCAGAGCTTTGCTCTGATTGGGGGAAGATGAAACGTTGCTTCATCTCCCGCCTCGGAATTTGAACAGAGCTTTGCTCTGATTGGGGTAAACACCAGACTTAGGGCGTTTGGGGTCAATGCCTTTGCGGTCTGCCGCAGCCACAGGGGCTTTCTCCGGCCTCCTTTTCTTTTGAGCAGTTGAAGTTGAGGGGGGCGTCGCAGCGGGCACCCAGGCAGCTTTTTTTGATTTGGCAGGATAGTTCTCTTCTTGTTGAACCTTCGCCTTTTTCTGTCGGTGAGGGTAATCTTGATCAATTACTGAGTCCCGAACCTGCCGCCAGACTTTGTAGATTTTGGAGGACAGCCGTTGAGGGGATTGTTCTGGCTTTGCATCCGCGACATTCTCCACTGATGGCGAAGACCTTTTCAGTACGGCGGTAGGAGAATTCCTGCGCACCATGTTCAGCATTTCAAAGCTGTTCCCAGTTGGAACAGCAGCATTGATTTCCACCGTTGGGGCTGGTGGAGTTAGCCCAGAAGGAGAGTTGCCTCTATCCTTTCTTACTCGGCTCCAGTGGCGACGTCGAGCGTGTCGAGCCATTGGGATTGTTTCAGCTTTAGGGGCGACTTCGTTATGCCCCCTGTTTTGGAGAAGGGCTGTTGTTGGCGCCAGCCTATCAAAGACAGATGCTCGCTGAGAGGCAATGTCTAATCTTGAAAGGGCCGATTTTCGGGCAGGGGAAACAGGCTTGGCTACTTCACCCGGAGTAGGAGCTGAAACGGTCAGTCTTGTGAAGACCAACCCCTTAGCCGGAGAAGCCGCCTTGGTGACTTCGGGAGTAGGAATAGCTATCCGCTTCGGGATAATGCCTTCTGGTATTACGGGCTTCTTCACGGGCTCATTGGAGTTTTGGCCCAGTCTGCTGAAAACTGAGACGCTTGGTTTGGGCGACCCGTTAAGAGGGGCCGCAGTAGTTGCAAGCCGATCAAAGACCGACTTCTTAGGAGCTTCTTGCGATGGTACAGTGGCGTTGAAGCTCGTTGGCGGGAGCATGGTCCCGAAGAATAATCCAGTGGTGGCCTGAATCACCTGTCCCACCGGCATAGCAAATATGGGGGCCGCTTGGGGCCCGTAAGTCACTCCTCCGGACGGGACGGAGCGAGAGTTACAGTTGCAGTTAGTGCAGTTTGAATCCATTGATCTTCTGTTTTCTGCACGGAGCAAGACACCAAATCTTAGTATCTCGAATCCACAGGCAACCATAGCAAACCGCGATTCGTTCGCGAACACGACACACGAAGTGTGGAGTGGAAAGAGGAAAAGGTCCCACCGGGCGTGCCAGAATCTGTTCCGCTCCGAATAGAGGACAAGACATGGGCGTCTTGCCTGAGATTCGGGGCAGATGCTAATTGGTGCTATCCGTCCACCTCTCCGAAGATGTCAAGTTTATTTATGGCACCATGTATAAACGGATGCGGCCGATGTAGCAGACTTCGTCAGATTCCCCCTCGTTTGAGGGGTTTTTGATTGTGGGGACGCTCTTCCTTGCAGGCGCAAGCCCCTGCAGTTAATTACGCTACTGCATTGCGGTAACAACTTTCTCCTTCTCCAGATGGTCACTTTGTTTCGTGGGTGTTTGTTTTGTTTGTAGTTGCCCGTGGATTGTATACGGAGACTAATTTATGTCGTCGCCCGTAGGACGTGGATTAGTCCAAATCAGTATTTTCTTAGATTTGGGTTTAGGGTTTTGGTTTAAGGATACGTTAGCCCTATTTAAGGCTAAGATCAACTTAAACGTTTGTTAAGGATACGTTAGTCCAGTTTGAGACTAAGCTCAACTTAACGGGATCGTTTAGATCCGACAAAAGAGCATTTGGGCTCTATTGTTCCAGTTTAGGGACATAGTGGTCCAACATTCCCATTTTGGGGATGGATATTGGTTTAAGGACGCATAAGTCCATGAGTTTAAGGACCCCACTGTCCGTATTAATGTGTGGTTGTCGGGACCCGTCACCTCTCTGACGACGTTGAAGGATTACAACGACAAATATCAGAGGAGTTCAGAGATGTACCCTTGAACCAAAGTTGGTTGAGAGATCTATAGTCCAATTTGGGACTAAAATCTGTTTGAAGGTTTGATTTAAGAACACGTTAGCCATATTTGAGGCTAAGATCAACTTAAACGTTTGTTAAGGATACGTTAGACCAATTTGAGACTAAGATCAACTTAACAGGATCGTTTAGATCCAACAAGAGAGCGTTTGGGGCTCTATTGTTCTAGTTTAAGGACATAGTAGTCCATTACCAGTTTAAGGACATGGTGGTCCAATACCAGTTTAAGGACGTAGTGGTCCAATACCAGTTTTAGGACATAGTGGTCCATTAAATGTATGGCTGTCGGGACCCATCACCTCTCTGAAGACGTTGAAGGATTACAACGACAAATATCAGAGGAGTTTAGAGATGTACCCTTGAAACAATGAGTTGGTTGAAAGAGCAGATGTGCTCAGTTCAAGATGATATGAGGACTTATGGCCAGTTTGGCCTAAGTCCAATTATGTTTGAAATATTGGCCCTTTGTACCATTAGACATTTGTCTGGGTTCAGCCCCTCATCATTCAGCAGTGTTAAACAGAGGTTTGGGGTCTCTGATAACATTTTGTCCTCGATTTCCTCAATTTTGAGATTCATTTGGAGGAGGGACTTTTGCCTCTGGAAAATTAGCCAATTTGGCTGAAAGTAGTGTTAAACACTAGAGAACAACAGTGTTAAACACTGGAGATAGAACTCTCAAATTAGTGTTAAACACTAAAAGACAATCAGTGTTAAATACTGGAAATATAATCTTCAATTTAGTGTTAAACACTAGAAACAATCAGTTTTAAACACTGAAAATATAATCCCTAAATTAGAGTGAAACACTAAAGATAGAGGGGTCACGTGTGGACACGTGAGAGCGCACAAAAGGGGGACCATATCTCTTTTCTTCGTTCTGCAATTAAGTGTTAAACACTTTTCATTTCCTGGCCATCACGTATGGGCACGTGAAAGGCATCCATCCATTGGATATTAAAGGGATTTGTTAGGGGTCACGTGGGGACACGTGAGGGCGCCCTAAATGTGGAACCAGATCTCCTTTGTTTTATCGTTAAATCTGCGAATAAGTGTTAAACACATTTCATTTTTATTTCGAGCATCACGTGTTGACACGTGATGGGGATTTATTCGCTGACTGTTAAAACGTTTGCTAAGGGGTCACGTAGTAACACGTGAGAGCGCCCAAAGCCTTCTTTTCCTTTGCTTTTTCTTTCTGCGTTTTGGGAGTCACGTGGGAGCACGTGAGGCATTGCCTCAAAGCTTCTTTTCTTCAGGGATCTTTTCAAGGGGCACGTGGGGGCACGCGACCTTAGTTCTTTTCATGCACAGAGATCTTTTAAGTCTCCTTATTTTAAGAATTGAATTCTCTGTAGGGTTAAACTCTAATCATGATTTTGGAGGAATTAAATTCCTGTTATGAAAGAATTAAATTCTTAAGTAGGGTTAAACCCCAATTTTTTTAAGGGAATTAAATTCCTGTGAGTTTGAGATAATTAAGTTCTCAATTAGGGTTAAACCCCAGTTCTGTCCATTTTGAAGGAATTAAATTCCTATAATGTAGGGTTAAACCCTAATTTTATCTCAAAGGAATTAAATTCCTATAACTCTTGTGAGAATTAAATTCTCAAAACTCAATTTCTCATCTATGTTTTAGATCTGCATGGCAGGATCTCAACCCAATGAGAATTAAATTCTCAATTTATTGGGAGATGTGCACTTTGCAGATCGTCAACCAGAGAAAGAACTAAGTTCTTTTCTTTATATAAGAGTTAAACACTTTTGAAAATTAAATTCTCTGTTTGAAGTTTTGATTCCCTTTCTTTTCTCACCTAGGGTTTTTTTGTTGAGAATTAAATTATCCTCTCTTTTCTTTTTTTTTCTCTTGAGAATTAAATTCTCCCCTCTCTGTTTCTCTCTCCAAAAAGGTCGCCATTCTCTTCTTTTCTTGGCTCCTATTTATAGGAGAAAGAAAAGAATCAATTTGTTTAGCAAATCTTTCATTGAAATATTTGATTTGTTTTCATATTTAATATGAGTCTTTAGATCATTCAGTGAGTTTTATTCACCGTTGGATTTTAAATCCAAAAGATATTCTGTTTGTTATTTTCGGTGAGATTTAGGGAAATCTTTCCTTGTCTAAGATTTTTCCATAAATTGGTGATTTTTATCACCCGTGGATTTTTAATCCAACGGTCCCCCATAGACCTTTTGTGTCTGGAAAGATTTAGAAAATTTTAGAATTTTAATTCTTTTAATCTGTAAGGCTTTCAAAGCCTGGCACGTGCTGGCACGTGACCCTTGGTCACGTGTGAGCACGTGACCCCCAATTGAGTCCTTTTCTCAGCATTTACTTACGGTTCAGTTTTAACCATCACGTGTCAACACGTGACCATTGGTCACGTGCGAGCACGTGACACCTCATTGAGGTATTTCCTTCAGCCGTTCGTTATTTCATTTCTGTTTCGATTGTCACGTGTCAACACGTGACCATTGGTCACATGTGAGCACGTGACCCCCAATTGGGTCCTTCTTCAGCCGTTATTTTTATTTCTGTTTTAACTATCACGTGTCAACACGTGACCATTGGTCACGTGTGAGCACGTGATACCTCATTGAGGTAATTCCTGATTTTTAATCAGGGAACAGTGCATAGCATATTTGCTCATAACTTTTGATCCCGGCTGAATTATGAAGTCCATAATATATCAAATCGAAGGGTTTTTCGAGATGCTTCCAATACCATCAGAATATAACAGTTTCTCCTTCGGGAGTTTATCAAAATTCAGGCCGGAAGATACCGGTTCGCATTTCCTTAAGCGTATCGCTGCCATTTGATATCTTGGACTCTTTTGCGCAGAAATTTTTGGCGGGAACACTAACCTGTTTAAATAACTCCACAATCTTCTCCATTTATGGAGTTGGTTTATTGGATCTCAACCTGTTTGGAAATGAAACATTTTGAAAATTGGTTGAGTCCAATGTTTGTGAAGGAGATTGTGGAGTAGGAACGAATCCCAGTGCTTGTGTATTCGTGGAGTGAGATGTGGGTCCGTTCGGCACAGCAGAAGAAGTGGAGCCTTGTGAAGAATGGAGAACAGGCTCTGAAGACGAAAAAGATGAAGATGAAGAAGAAGAAGAAGAAGAAGCGGCGGCCGGGGTGTTATCATTAATGCCAACATTGTTGTGCAACGTCCTTCCAGATCTCAATATAGTCACAGCACTCACATTATGATTTTGTTGTTCATGAGCAATATGTGCATTTTGTGGGTGACCGGTATTTGGCAGTGGTTGAGATGGAAGTTTCCCCTTCTTTCGCTCGCTTAAAGCAGTATTCAGTTGTGCAATTTGAGATTCAATGGTTTTGATACTTTGCCCATGTGGTGCGGTGTGTTGCACCAAAGACTAAATGGAAGATTGGATGTCGGTTGAGAATTGAGTAGATTGTTTTAAAAACGCATCCAGACTTCGTTCTAGCGAGGAAACCTTATCGTTATTTGGCTGGACAAAATTGTTTTGAGGAAAAGAGTTGTTTGGTGCAAAATTGTTCATTTGATTTTGGTAAGGTTGGGGCTGGAAAGGTTGCTGATATTGAGTTTGTTGAGGGGCTTGTTGTTGAGGAGGAAGCCTCTGAAAATTATTGTTGCATTGGAATTATTGTTGATTTTGATTCCAAGCAAAATTGGGGTGGTTCCTCCAACCAGGATTGTAAGTTGAAGAGTATGGATTATTTCTTTGTCTTTGCTGAAAGACAGCATTGACTTGATCCTGTCCTTGAGCAGGTGGGTTGTAAGGACACTCTTCAGTTAAATGGGATTGATCCAAACAACAAGCGCATATAGTGCGAGGGGGTAAATCAATGGCAGGAGAAGGCGATGAGAATTTGCTCTCAATTGCTTCTAGTTTTCGTGTAATTGCGGCCATTTCGGCTTTCATTGCAATTGACATCTCAAGTTGATGAACACCTGCCCTAGATGGACCGGATGAAGTGGACGAAGAGGTCTGTCTAGTTCTTTCCCACTGAAGTGTTTGTTCAGCAAGATCATCGAGAAATTGCCAAGCTTTCTCGTCAGATTTGGTTAGGAAGTGACCTTGACAAATGGTTTCCAGCAACTGCTTAGTTGCTGGGTTCAGTCCTTCGTATAAAGTTTGGCAAAGTTTCTATCTCTCAATACCATAATGAGGGCACTGAACAAGAAGGTCTTTAAATCATTCGAAACACTTCCAAAAAGGTTTGGAAGGAAGTTGGGAAAATTGGTTAATTTCATTGCGAATTCCCGCGGTCTTATGATGTGGGTAAAACTTTTTAAGAAAAGCTTTAACAAACTCTTCCCAACTGTTTATAGAATGTGATACTGTACTATATAGCCACTTTTCAGCTAGGTTACATAAAGTGAAGGGAATGACTCGTAGACTTATAGCATTATCGAATAGTTGGGTGGTCTTCATCATTGCACAAACATTCTGGAATTTGTTAATGAAGATATGGGCATCTTCGGATTCCAGTCCGTGAAATTTGGGCAACATATTGATGAAGTGGGGCTTAATTTCGAAATTGTCCCCATTAGCCGGCGGAAGTGAAAGACAAGTAGGAAGTGCGGAGCGGGTAGGATAGAAAAGATCCTGGAGCGCGATTCGCTGTGGCGCTTCAACAAGAGGCTGTTGTGGGTTATTCGCACCTAGTTGAGGTGGAACCAGTCCCGAGATAGGTAAGGGGTTGTTAGGATTGAATCCCGACATCTCCTTAGAAGATGATGAATAAGAAGATGAAGGTAAAGATGAAAAAGAAAAAGAGAGAGTTTCGACTTCGGAGTCGAACGCGTCGTCAGTAGCGACTAACGAGACACGGACTAAATGGGCGCTAGTGTCCCTAGTCCAACCGGACATACACTAAACAAGTCTTAGTGTAGTCAAACGTAGAATGTGAGGGTAAGAAAACATTGATGGGGAAATGTGGGTGAAGGTTGGGTGCAATGGAATTCTAGCGACAAATGACAAGTTTTTTTTTAAAAAATTGTTTTTTTTTATAAAGAGTTTTGCAAAAGATTTTGTAAGGAACTACGACACACTTTCAAACAGTCACAATTTAAAAATGCACAATCAAGCCTAGAGCTAGGGTCTCCTAAGTCAATTAGACTTCTCCTAACTGGTCCAAAGCGACAAGTTATGAGATATCCCTCAAATCGCCTCTTCACCGCCAATTGTGGCCAGGTAAGCACAAGTGAAGAAAGGAGGGTTCCGCTCACGAATCAACGTGAGACGGGCCTTTTAAAGTTACCTTTCTCACTTGTCTAGCCTAGGCACCACAAAGTCAGGTTTAGATAAACGACTGAATGCCCACAACATTCCTCTGTCCTAATGAGCGCGACAGTCCTTAATTGGCTGAGTCTAGATATTTTTTAATTAACTCAAGGGTGATGCATATGCTTTTTGTGATTTCTGGGGCCTTAGGAAGGGTAATGAAATCCTCACCCATTCTTGATTGGTGTTATAGCCCCTTAAATTCCGTTTTAATTATGCATAGCAATTAACACACAAAATCTAAAACACTTGCCAATTTTTTTTTTATTATTTGTGGCGCAAAGAATCCTGCACAAAATGATTTATTGGAGAGGGAGAAGAAGTTTTGCGCAAAGAACCCTGCAGGAAAATTTTTTAGTGGAGATCAGAGGATAGGAGAGAGGAAAAAAATACTTACAGGGAATTTTGAAGTACTGGCGTCAGCAAATGGCCGCGGTTCCTCGGTCAACTGCGCAAATCTGCGGCGGTTCCGTAGTGGATAAGTTGGTTCAGGCCTCCAAAATTTTTCTGTGTGCTTTTATGGTTCTCCTCTGTCTGTTCAGATCTTCTGTTTGTTGATTTATTCACTGGGCTTGCTCCAGATATGAATCAGTCCGTCTTCCGTTCCTGCACAATTCGCACAAAAACCGATCAAAAAGAACAAGATGATTTTTTTTAGTTTTTATATTTTCAATTTTTATAATTTTTCAATTTCAATTAACCCAAAATTACAAAAAGAAAATAACTGTCGTTTCCCCGGCAACAACGCCATTTGATTGTTTGAGATTTTGTGTACGTGCGTTTTATAAAATTATTTAAGAATACCGCAATCAAGACGGTGTCGCTTGGTAGCTAGCCGGTTGAGTACGGGTCGGTCCACAGGGAAATGATGTTCTTTCTTTAAGTTCTAACGAGTTAAGTCCTATTTTTGGTAGGTTTTGTTTTAAATCTAAGAATGAGATTAAATTGATTTAAAGTCTTGCTAGGGTTAGGATTAGGTTAGTTTGGAAAAGGGATTCCACTCACTGCTTTTAATACCCTAGTTAAGAATATAGGTGTTAGGATAATAGTCAACAAAGGGGATTAGCACGACTAGGAAGAAACGTAGTTTTTTTCCTTTTGGTCCTTGTCCGTCCTTTCTTAACTCTTAGCCCTAACCCCTATTTAAATCAACCACAACTGGTCTAACTAGGGAATCACCGCTATCTTGTAGGATAGGGTGCCGTAGTGAGCGATGTGTGGTTAATGTAAATAGAGTCTGTATTAATTAAAATTATAGAGGCAAGGAAAGGAGTGAGAGAGATTTTCTTCTCTCAAACCTTTCCAATCCTAACCCTAACAAGTGAGGAATTACTCACTCATTAGGAAGTTAACGATAAAATTCATTTTTATAATTTTTATATTAGAAAACAAAATTTCAGATAAAGAAAGACAGATAAAAAATGCAGGAATTAAATTCTGATAAAAAAATGCACGATAAAAAAACAAAACTTACTTTCTTGATGACCTCTTCAACGATTACAAGGAAATAAAATTTTAATCTAGAAAATAAAAAGAGGCATGCCAAATTAGGCTTTCGGCTTTCCTATTTATAGATAAGAGAAACCCTAGGTTTACATCTGATCCACATTTGAATTTACAGAACTACCCTAAGAAAGCCGGGTCAAAGCACCGACACCCACCGACACATGCACTGCACGGTCGCGGTTCCGCGGCAGAAAGCCATGTTTGGCCGCTGTTCCGCGGCCATTTAATGGGCTCTTGGGCTCAATTCTTCAGTGATGCTTCATGTTGCTTTTTCCTTCTTTTTTCTTCACTTGGTTTCTCAGAATCTTTTCTACTTTCTTCCAGATTTCCAACAGTGCAGAATTATGTGGACTTTTATCGTGAGCTTTGTGTTGAAGTCCTGAATCTTTTGCAACCCTTGTGCTTTGTGTATTGAACTGTCTATTGATCTTCATTTGTTCCTTGAACTGGTAGGCGGCATCATATGGATTCATCTATTGTTGGTCGTAGTCTCACATTTGTAACGTCTTTTCATGAATTTCACTGTATTGTTCTGAGAACCTGTAACTATTTAGTAGATATGGATCAAAAGCACATATTTATTTATAATGTGATTAAGAATGGGTGATATAATAATGCAAAATTCTGATATAAACATGTACCAAACTACAAACAACTATATTAGTATAACAAAAACAAATAAATTACAAAATCTATTACTTTTACTTGATCTATCTCTCTTTTGGGACTTATCGAGCGATTATTCGCTGACGACATTCCTTTTCTCTTATTTCTTTGGAATGTTATCAAGAGGACCCGACTCTCAGAAGATCGAGCCCAGCCAGGACGATTTGGAGCAGTTCATTGAGGATCCCGAGCTCTAGTTCTACTTATACATACTTTACTTTCAGTTCATATGCCATTGTTTAGGCATCGCTTTCCAGTATTGTATTTACTTTCCAGTTGTATATAAAGAATGCTGATCAATAAAAAGTTGTTGTTATTTTACATCTCGTCTTTCTTGTGTACATTTTATTATATTCCTTATTTAAGCTTAACGTGTTTACTTCTGAGTAAATACGTCGCGGGCCTCATCACGACTCCTTCTCCGTACGCTGGGAAGCGGGGCGTGACAAATGTCGGGATCCGGTTCTTGTTCACGGAATAAAGTGCCACACAGAAAAAAGTGCTACGCCAATTGTCATACCAAGGGGCAGGGGCAACCTCTTGAATCTGTGGGTGTGATTGAAATAGCGCTTTCACGCGTTTCGTCTTTTAAGTTCTAAAGATAACCGCAATCTGGACGGCGTCGTGTGTAGTTAGCCACGATGAGCACGGGTCGTCCACAGGAAGACGGTGCGTTTTGTGTTCTTGTTATCACGAGTTAATGCGAGAGTCGGAAAGGTTCGTTTCGAACCTATGTGTTTACATGCAAGTATAAGTTTGTTAGGAATAGATAGGTTAGTGTAAGTTAGTGAAGTCCGTACTCAATACTTTGTGCCGAGTTGACCAAATGAAGCTAGAGCAATCGGCAACAACGTGGATTATGGTGCTCAAGCACGGTATTTGAGGAATCCGGCTTATTGACCCTTGTCCGTCCGTTCTTGTCTCTTGACTTTCACCTTAGGCCAAACCGATCGCGGTTAGGGATCACCAATACCTTGGTAGGGTAGGGTGCCTAACGGAGCGCTTGCGTAAGTTTTGGGCGGAGTTCAAAGGAAAATATCGAGCAAAGAAGATGAGAAAAGAAAACCTTAATTTACAACACCATTCTTTTTCCTAACAATATCGTTTATTCACAAACATCAAAACTACAAAAAGAGAGAGCAAATGAAAAGATAAAAGAAAAGAAAAGAGCAACATTACAAGAAAGTAAGTGCAAGATAAAAAAAATGAGCAAGTAAAAGTGCAAGAATTAAAATTGCAAGTAAGTAAAGAGATAGAAATACTAAGAACCAAAAGCGATATTACAAACCATGGGTTCAATAATCTAAACTTAAACTTGCAAGCTCAATGAAGAGATTGCAAGATCAAGAGAAGGCTAAGAACTCAAGGCAAAATGAAGGGAAAATGAAAGCTTTATTGATTCCAAATAATGATACAAATCTTGAATTCAATAACCAAAACTTAAACCTGCAAGCTCAATGAAGAGGTTGCAAGCTCAAGAGAAGGCAAGGAGCTCAAGGGAAACTAGATATGTACAAGAACTAAAATGAAAAAAAAAGAGTATAAATTCTTGGACAAAAGTATACAAAGTATGGCCCCTTCCCTTGCTCACTGATCTGGCTTTTATAGGCCCAAAATAAGATTAAACAAGCAATATAATATGGATGATGTGACTGCAAGGGAAGGCCGGAGGAAAATTGGGGACAATTGGATCTAATAAAACCGGTGGGGCCGGTTTTTGAGATGATGTCGCCGGTCCAAACAGAGGCGAGTAGGCTCGTGTTTGTTGTGTGATGTTGTGTGCTCTCCATAATCCCACTGGTATTGCTTGATTTTTATGTAGAATCCTGGATTGTATTCAGGGATTTGGAGGGAAACTTGTAGTTTTATATCACATCACATCCTTTTGCATTTATCACACATCACTTCTCACTGGTGCCCACTGGTGCCCCTTGCATCCTGGCAGCCCCACCATGGTCCATGACAAAGAGTTGTGTGCACACTTGTATTTTGTTGGACCAAAATAGTGTGCACACATTTATTTGCTAAAGAACTCTTTGGGTATCGATCGGTTTACAGTTCCGGTTGCAGTGTCGGCTCACCAATGTAATATCCGTGCATTTGAATGTGTTTCCAGTATTTTGTCACGGATACCTGTAATCTGTAATTACCGAGCAGACACTGATTAATAGTACCGATCTACAACAAAACAGATAATGAATTAGCATTATTGAAATGCAGTTTTCTGTGATAAACAGGACACCACCTCTAGAGTCCGTGGGACCCACTGTAGAACAATGGGGAATTTTCAGAACACATTCCGAAAGAGGACCGAACTGCATTATAAATACAATGATACCACTCTCAATTACCGAGGCGTCTTTTAAGTGTACCGGAACTGCATGAGTTTGAGAACTCCTTAGTTAAGTATGGTCAGGTCAGGGAAGTCTTAGGATGGATGACCTCCTGGGAAGTGGTCCCTGGTCGGATCCGGTTTGCTCTAAAGGGAAAAACCGTGCGGTTACGGCCAGAGCGGACAATACCATCTGTACTAGGGCAGGGGAATTACAGGATGGTGCGGATTATTGCACATCCTTAGGATAGTAGAGTGAGATACAGCACTCCTCACGGATTATTCGATCTCAAAAGGATATAAAATACGGTTTTTAAGAAATACTAATTTTCTAAATAAAACTAATTTTTAAAATTACATAAAATTATAATTCCATATTTTCAAAATATTATGAAACTATATTTTTCTAGAAATGAAAGATTAAAAAATGTTAATAAAATACCATCAAGTTACCAAAAAGGGCAAGTTTTCAATAAAATACCATAAACTTTCAAAAGCTAAGTATTTATCATTAAAATACCCTAATACTTAAAATACATGTTCATGAAAACCGTAAATAATATAAATCACCCTCGAGGTTTATTTTAAAACTATATTAAAATATTTTTCATAAAACCCCCTCGAGATATACATAACAATATTTTAAGGATTCTGGTAAATATGGGTTTAAGCGGGATCAATTCTCTTGAGCCCTACGGAGCCGAAGAAAGTGAGTGCTTGCCTATTCAAGTTAGACAACTTAACGGAGTTATCAATGGCAATTGTCTTGGAAAAAGACACAAATCCTGCCGTCCATGTGCAGCAGTTGCCGATGACTCCTGAACCTAAGAAATTCAAGAGTTAAATCCGTTTACAAGTGTCTGACTCAAGCTGAGTCCAAACTCAAACCTGAATCCAAAATCAAAAAAAGAACTTGAATACTTGATCATGAATATGAGCACTCGAAATCAATATCAAATTCAAACTTGTATACTTGACTCAACTTAACCGAACCATAGTTATAACTTGACATGAACTCGACATGACTATTTGAACACATGATTATATTCTGAACATGAACTTAAACATTTTATATCCATGGTTTTGGTCAAGACCTGTAATCTTAATCCATACAATACAATACGCGGGGATAGAGGGGTAGATTGGTACATAACGTATACGAGAGGTCACTTTAAAAGACACATAAATGAATTCACGTGATGTTGTCCCGTGGGTTATGACGGGGCCTTGTACTACGTGTTACCATAGTCTACGGGGTAAGATGGACTCCTCTCATATACATGAATACCTTCCTTATCAAATTACAAATAGCCACGTTAGAATAATAATCCTAATCCTGTAAACAATCATATATAACTTACATGTTCATTTCATATTACATAATATCATCTATTTCTTCTTTTGGGACTTACCGAACGCTAGTTCGCTGGCGACATTCCTTTCTGTTTCTTTCTTTGGAATGTTCCTCAGGAGGAACAATAACTAAAGAGATAGAGCCGAGCCAGGAGAACTTGGACCAGCTTACTGCACAGCCAGACTACTATTTCTTCCTGCACTTACTTTTCTGTATGCCATTATTTAGGCATTGCTTTTGCTTATTGTATCTTTTTACTTCCAAACAGTTGTATGTAAAATTGAATGTAAATAAAGTTGTTGTTTATTTTATTACACTTGTCATTCTTGTTCATTTATATATATATTGCTTAATTACGCTTAACGTATTTATTTCACAGTCAATAAAGTTGCGGCCTGCCTCGTCACCGTTTCCGTCTACTGGGAAGCGAGGCGTGAAAGGTTTTGTTGGAGGCCCATGCAGGTTACTTCTGCATGAAGTTTTAAGCAATATATCACAAGAATTATAAGCATCATCAACTATACATTCCTTACATTTCAAATTTCTTGAATCTATCCTAACCTTTCCTTTTCTATCAAGGTAATGAATTCTCCCAATAACACCAGCACGAACGTCAACGGCAATACTACATCGCATACTCTACCACCACCACCTATCATTGCAGCTTCTATCAATGAGCAAGAGGTACTGCTTGAGGCGATCAAGAGACTGTTGGAGGGTTAGCAGCAGCAAACTGCAATCCTCATGCACCGCCTCGAAGCTAAGACACTCGGAGTCAAACAGTTCCGGGCAATGCACCCAAAACACTTCTCGGGAAAAGAGAGCCTACTTAAGGCAGAAGAATGGGCTCAAGCAATCGAAGATGATCTGGCAGCATCTCAAGTGCCAGATATTGCCTGGGTGAGAGTTGCTAATGTTAGTTATATGTATGCCCTAGAGGCCATTACTGTACATAAGATGTATATTGTAGTGGATGCTGGGACATATATAGGTATGACTTTCTTGCTCGACATGATAGTATGCTATCTGGTTGCTCTTTATCTTAACATGTATACTTTCAGTCTCTCCGTTACATGTTGATAAATCCCTTAGGATGTGTACTCGACTTCCAGAACTATGATGTAGATCATACTAGTGGGGCCTGGGTAGTCTATGAGTACATCCTTCAATGTTCCTAGTCGTGGGAATATCGAGACGGGGCATCGATATTCCAGAGTAGACTAGCGTAAATCTTCTCGACCCATGTGATGGGCGATGGATGATCCCATATCCATTGGTGTCTGACATCAGAGATGGTATGCGGGTGCTCAGTGATGACTGGGTACACTGAACGGACTCACCGAGAACTCCCAGATGGTATTATACCTCACGTCAGATGGCAGTTCTCTGGTGACACTGGTACAGCTTAGTCTGTTGACCCGAGATCGTCATAGAGTCTTATGTGTCTCCCACTGCACTTTGATTTCCACCCTACCACGGCTCTACTGATTCATGCAAAAAGGTGGTTTTTGGGTACAGTCCCGATTCTCATGGAGGCAATGAGCGATAGGAGGGGATTCGTCTCTCCCGGTATTGGGGGTTGATGTTGCGCTATGCTCGACTGGCCATAACTGGAAATCCCTGGCCAGGCTTGCAGTGATATACTGGTAAGAGTTATCAGTAGTTTCACGCTATGTTATGGACCTTACATTGGCATGACTTATCAAGCTACTGGGGTCTGACGTTTACCACCCCTAGGCGAGATATGCGACATATCAGACGAACAGACCGGACTGTACGGTAAGTGTTACTGGTTGGATTCACAGGAGTGTGAGCGGGCTTTCTCGTTGATCTTCTGATCGCTCAATACCCGGGTGGCCGTTACGTTTAGCAGAGCGCTTGCGGCTTGTGGGTGTTTGATATGATCATCACCTGCTGCCGGCGTATTGACGAGTCCTTAGAGTCATACACAGAGGTTTCCTGGCTCAAGCGAAACGAAATAGGAGCGCATATGAGATATGTGCGGGACCGAGAATAATACCAGTATGTGATACTGAATTCTATTCTCGCGATTTGTATCATCGGATGGTTATATAAGATATAGCCGGGTTACCGAATCAAGTGTTGATTCGATACATTGATACACTTGATATTAGTCGGTTATATGCAATATGACCGGATCATTAAATCAAGTGTTGATTTAATGATTTAATGTATAATTATATATTTGATATATTACTTTACATTAACTAGTATTTGTTCACTTAATATTGATTTTCTCATTTGATGTGCACAAGTAGTATATGTGATATATTTTTGTGCACTTGTTTGTATCATGTTTGATGATACATGCAAACTTGGGTGTATGTTTGATTTAAACCATGTTTAGGTTAATGGTTAGGGTTTTTTTATCTTTACTTATTTTCTTTATTCATTTTTGGGCAAGAAATAAAATGGTGGCTTCTTTTGTTTTTTACTTGAAGCTTCATGAAGCTTTGAAAAGCTTTGACCATTTTGTTTCTTTCCTTAACCTAACCTTTCACCTAAACCCTAGTTTAGTCTCTACACTAGTTACACTCACCCATGGTTGCTAAAATGATAAGGATCACTTGATTTTCTATTATTCATAATTCACTTTCTTTTCCTTCTTCTTCATCTTCTTCAAGAGGTGAAGAAAGCTTACTGGAAAATTACAAGTGATGAATCCAAGTGAGAAATCCAAATCCAAAGTGAACCCACTTCCTATTTCTTCATCCTCTACCACTTGCCATGTAGTAGAGTGTGTTATCTTCACAAGTTCTATGACCAAGTGAAGATGGAGCTTGATCTTGAGTTGCCTCGACGTAGATCATCTTCGGCATCGAAGTCGACGACCTAGCCCGATCATTTCTCCGACGAAACCATCGCCAGAGTCCGGGATCCGATGATCGCAGCGGAGGGACCTCATCACGGAGCTAAAGAAGTGGAGGACAGGATCTATAAAGGTTGTATTTCTATTCACTTAGTAGCAAAGTAGTTTTCTTGATTGTAGTTTCGCCTTTACCTCTAGTTAACGATCTAGTATAGGGTTCTTTGGCACATGGAAATTTTTGAATTGGACATGTTTGATCAGTTGTAGAGCCTCATGGGTGTGCCTAGGAACCCTACAGCTAAGTTGCAACTGACCGACAATGCAAGAGTCTGGTGGAAGGATGAGGAAAACCGTCTCATCCAACACATAGAGTAGAAGACGTTTCGCGATCTGTTCGATGCGAAGTTCTTCCCTGAGACTGTCTGTTTCGAGATGGAACAAAAGTTCATCCACCTACAACAAGCTTCTATGTAGGTAAAATCTTTGGACGAATATAATGCCGAATTCATCATGCTTAGCAGGTAAAGAATTCATATCAAATTATGTTCCGTAAAACACATCTCTATCCTGACATCAACATCTTATCAGGTTCGCGGCATATTTGATCTCGACTGATGAGATTCGGGCTAGACGATTTCAACAGGAGCTAGACCCGGAGATTCAGGCGGCGTTAGCCACAGAAGACTACCCGACTCATGAACTCGCCCTGAAGGCAGCATGTCTTTATGAAGATGTGGTAAAGAAGAAGGGTAAGCCTCAAACAGCTGGAATCAAACATCCTGCCGCACAGATTTCAAGAGGAGCCTCTTCTAGGCCGACCTTTGCACCCAGGAGACCGGGAGGATCATTTAACCGATCCAGTCCAGATTTCTATTTCTACTGCAAGAGAACTGGACAGCTGGAAAAGGACTGCAGGCGTGCAAATGGCCTGTGTTTGATTTGTGGCACATCTACTCACTCTATAGGAGTATGCCCATATCTTTTTAATATAGCTCCAGCACCTAGACCCACAATCACAGCCCCGTAGATGCCATCCATCCAAGTTCCTGCACCTCGCCTAGCTCTTTCTGTACCAGCTCCGCGTGGACCACCTGCACAGCCTCAACGTCAATTCTATCAGGCATAGAGAAACTTGCCTCAAGGGCAGAGAAACGTTCCCTAAGGACAGAGAAATGTGCCTCCGGTAAGGAGGAATGTACCAAGACTTCAGGCTTTTATAATGACGGTCGAGGAGGCCAAAACCACAGGACAAGTCATCACTGGTAATTTCCCATCCTTTCAATCTTTCAATACTTGTGTATCACTATATTTTTCCTATATCTAAACCCAACCTCACACAATTAAGGTACTATACTAGTAACCACCCTTCCTGCACTCGCATTTTTCGACACTGGAGCTCCACACTGCTTCAAGTCGCAACGATTCGCGAGAATGCACATGATTCCCGTGAAGCCACTCATTTTAAGCTGGAATGTCAGTTCCGGGAATGGAGTCTTGAAAGCAACTATGGGGTATGATCAGTATCCAGTTGTAGTTTGCGTATGAGAATTCTATGCAAATTTCAAAGTACTGGATATACCAAATTTTGATGTTGTGTTGGGAATAGATTGGCTAGGAGTATTCTATGCTACTATTGACTGCCGTCAAAGGAAGGTAGTATTTGAGATGCCAGATCACCCAGTCTTCTATTTCAAAAGTGGAGATATAACTTTGGAGACTAGAAGCTACTGTGCTAAACCGACGAATGCAGAAGTGTTCTCTCTACCGGCGAAAGAAGAAAAGCCCGAATTAGTTCGAGAGTTCGAGGATATGTTCCCTTAAGACATATCAGGTTTTCCTCTCGATCGAGCTCTTGAGTTTAGTATTGATTTACAACCTGGTGCACAACCTGTAATCAAAGCTCCATATCGGTTAAGTCCGGAAGGATTAAAGGAGATCCACATTCAGTTGGACAAACTGCTAAAGAAAGGTTGGATCCGACCCTGTACTTCAAGTTGGGGATCTCCGGTACTACTGGTAAAGAATAAAGAAGGTTCTTACAGGATGTGTGTGGATTATCTATCTCTGAACGAAGTGACGATTAAGAACAAGAATCCACTACCGCGCATTGATGATCTTTTCGATCAGTTAAGTGGGTCTTGTGTCTTTTCAAAACTAGATCTTCGTTCAAGTTATCATCAGGTGAAGGTCAAAGAGTCCGACATTTCGAAGACGGCGTTTAGGACTCGATATGGTCATTATGAATATCTCGTAATGCCATTTGAAGTGACCAATGAACCTTCCATCTTTATGAACCTGATGAACCAAGTTTTCCGAGAATACTTAAACAGGTTCGTCATCATCTTCATCGACGACATCCTGGTGTATTCAAAGAATCGGAAAGAATATGCCGATCACTTACGGATTATCCTGGAGACATTGCGACAACATCAGCTCTACGCCAAGTACAGAAAGTGTGAATTTTGGCTAGATCAAGTCGGATTTCTCGGATATATCGTTTTAGGCAAAGGAATCTCTGTAGATCCAGCTAAGGTGTCAGCTATCAGTGAGTGGCCGAAACCAAAGACGGTGAAAGATATACGAAGTTTCTTGGGATTACCAGGATACTACCAACGATTCATCGAAGGATTTTCAAAGATTGCAGTACCCTGACCAAGTTCACACGTAAAGACAAAGTATTCGTGTAGTCAAAAGCATGTGAAAAAGCTTTTGTAGAATTCAAGTCGAGATTAACTTCTGCTCCTATCCTCGTAATGCCGGATCAATCTGGAGGATTCATTGTGCATTGTGATGCATCTGATAAAAGATTAGGATGTGTTCTACACTAGCATGTAAAAGTTGTGGCTTTTGCATTAAGACAACTAAATGTTCATGAGCGCAACTATCCAACACATGATCTGGAGTTGGCAGTCGTCATCTTCGCACTTAAGATTTGGTGCCACTATCTCTTAGGGGAATGAGTGGATATATACACTGACCACAAGAGTCTGAAGTATGTATTTACTTAGAAGGAACTCAACATGCGGCAGAGAAGATGGCTAGAACTCATGGCGGACTTCGACATCAACCTACAGTATTATCCTGGGAAGGTGAACGTAGTTCCTGATGCACTTAGTCACCAGCCATTAGCAATAAACCTCACCGTTCAGTGGAAGTTACAGCAAGACTTGCACGGATTTGAGATCGAAGTAGTTATGCCAGGTAACGCTTCATATTTGATGAACTTACAAGTCTAGTACACTCTTGTAAATCAGATCAAGCCAGCTCAAGAAAAGGATGCCAAGCTACAAAAGATCCGAGAACAAGTAGAAAGTAGACTTCGAACTGACTTCATTATCCATGATGATGGATCCTTGTGATATGGAAGTCATTTATGTGTACCAATCGGCCCAGTTCGAGAAGAGTTGATGAAAAAAGCTCACAGCTCTCCGTATTCGGTACACCCCAACGGTATGAAGATGTACAAGGATTTACGGAAAAACTAATGGTGGTATGGAATGAAGCGTGAAGTAGCAAGGAGCGTAGCCATGTGTTTGGTGTGTCAGCAAGTGAAGGCTGAACATCATAGAACTACTGGTCTAGTTCAGCCGTTACCAATCCCAAAATGGAAATAGCAGCATATTACTGTTTCCCCCAATCAGAGAGTAAAGATCTATTCAAAATTTGAAATTTGAAATGAGGCAGCGCTCACGTGCAAAGCATGAGAGCGTCTGCGCCAAGAGCACCGGCGCTAAAGTCTCTGAGGCAGCGCCTCACGTGCAAAGCACGAGAGCGCTAGTGCCAAGAGTCAAAGACTCTGAAGCAGCACCTCACGTGCAAAGAACGAGAGCGCTAGCGCCAAGAGCGCTAGTACCAAGAGTCAAAGACTCTGAGGCAGCGCCTCACGTGCAAAGCACGAGAGCGCCAGCGCTAGAACTAAATGTTCTCCATCCTTGGATCAAAGATCTAACGAAGATGATAAATCATCAAATTACCAGAATAAAATTCTGTTGAGGAAATACTCCTCAAAATCTTTCCAAACAGGAAAGATTGTGCTCTGTAAATCAGAGCACCGTTGGATCAAAGATCCAATGGTGATTAAAAATCACCCAAATACATAATAAATTATGTATGGGAAAATCTTTTCCCAATCTTGTTAATAACAAAAAAAAAACAATCTTCTGTAAAACAGAAGCCCTTTGATCAAAGATCCAACGGTGGGAAATATTCCCCAAATCAATAAGAGATCTCTCAATGAGAGATTTCCTTAACTGGTTCAACAAATCAACCTCCCATATATAAATGACTCAATACTTCAAGTCTTGTACAGAGGAAACCCCCCCCCCACATAAACTTCAAGTTCAAAAATACAAAAGAAAGAAAGAAAGAGAGAAACCCCCTGGTAGGCTTATAAGAAAAGAGAATTTAATTCTCCAGAGAGAAGAAGACCTTCTAAAAGAGAAAAAGAAACTCTAGGTAAGAGAAGGAACAAAACATAGAGAATATCTCATCTCTTTTTCACCTCTATAAGAGTTTAAATCTTCTAAAAAGAATTTAGTTCTTCCTCTGGTTGAGATCTGCAGAAGCAGATCTCCAAATAAGTTGAGAATTTAATTCTCATCGGGGAGACTCTGTTGTGTAAATTCAAACCCAGGTAAAAGAACTAATTTCAAAGAATTTAATTCTTACCAAAAAGATATAGGAATTTAATTCCTCTGATAAAACTAGGGTTTAACCCTATAAAAGAATTTAATTCTTATAAAAATAAGGGACCTGAAATTCACAAAACTCAGATCCAGAGCTCCATGCATATTAGTGTTCATTGCTACACAATAAAAGCTTACGTGTTCCCACGTGAGTGCTTTTGAGAAACAAAAAAGGAAACACTGAGATCTAGCCACGTGACCCCTGAGAAGTTCTTAGTACTTATAAAAGAGAAAAGTGAATAAACCATATTTTGGGGCACCTCACGTGATCCCACGTGACCCCTGAGAAGTGCTCAGCAATTATAAAAGAGAAAAGAGGAATAAACCCAAGACAGTTCCCATTCTGGGGCACCTCACGTGATCCCACGAGACCCAACAGTGCTTAGCACTAGAATAAGAGAATCAGAGAGGCAGTGCCCAACTTTAAGCACCTCACGTGACCCCACGTGAGCGCCTCAAATTCTTAGTGTTTAACACTACTTCAAGCGCCTCACGTAACCCTACGTGAGCGCCTCAAACTCTCAGCGTTTAATACTACTTCAAGCGCCTCACGTAACCCCACGTGAGCGCTTCAGATCTTTAGTATTTAAACAATACTTTAAGACCTCACGTGGGAGCATGTGAGCGCCGAACATATGCTAGTGTTTAACACTATGATAGGCCAACCTTAGCCCAAGTTAGCTAAGTCTCCCAAAACCAAAACCTTGTTTTTTTAACCGAGCCCTAATTATGCTCAGGTCTTCCAAAATTAATCATCTCAGATAGCATTTACAATAATGTTCATCCCATTACTTCTCAATCTGGCATTTGGTTCAGGGGTACATCTCTTCACACTTCTGATACATGTCGTTGTAATTCTTCAACGTCTTCAGAGAGGTGGTGGGTCCCGACGATCAATAACTATCTGGTGCATTTCCAAACCCATGATTACATCCAAACAATAGACCACAACATCCTTAAAATAATGATGGACCGTAATGTCCTTAAACTAACTCTGAACCGTAACGTCCTTAAACTAACAACGGACCGGGACGTCCTTAAACTAAACATCATGGACTATGATGTCCTTAAACTGAAAAAACCTTACAGACTATGATGTTTTTAAACTCATAGACTATGATGTCCTTAAACTTACGGACCGCAACGTCCCTAAACTAAATCCTACGGACTATGACGTCCTTAAACTGATGGACTATGATGTCCTTAAACTTATGGACCGCAATTTCCCTAAACTAAAACGATAGAGTCCAAATACTCTTTCGTTGGATCTAAATGATCCCAAAGTCTTGTTAAGTAGATCTTAGTCTAAAATTAGACTAACATATCCTTAACAAGAATTTAAGTTGGTCTTAATCTAAAATAAGATTGACGATCCTTAAACCAACCCAAACCCAAATCTAAGAAAATATGGATTTGGACTAATCCACGCCCTACGTGCGACAACATAAATTATTCTCCGTATACAATCCACGGGCAACCAAAAATAAAACGAACACACACGACACAAAGTGACCATCTGGAGAAGGAGAAAGTGGTTACCGCTATGCAGTAGCGTAATTAACTGCAGGGGCTTGCGCCTGCAAGGAAGAGCGTCCCCACAATCAAAAACCCCTCCTACACGAGAGGGAATTTGACGAAGTCTACTACAACGGCCTCATCTGTCCAAACCTTCGATACACGGTGCTATAAATCAACTTGGCATCTTCGGAGAGGTGGACGGATAAAACCAAATAGCATCTGCCCTCAAATTCAGGCAAGACGTTTGTCTTCCCAGTTTTCGGCGGTGAACAATTACCATGGATTTCGTGACTGCCCTTCCTCGTAGCACGAAAGGAAACGGCACAATATGGGTTATGGTGGATCGACTCACCAAGTCGGCTCACTTTATTCCATTTCGAGTTGGCCAGTCAACCGATATGTTAGCAAAGAAGTACATAGAAGCAAGCATAAATCTAAAGTAATATTTAATCCTTCAAAATGTACCATATTTGATATCCATGAACTCATGCAGGAGATCAGGAGATTACATGGAGTATTTGTTTGCATCGTCACCGATCGTGATACAAGATTCAGATCACAGTTTTGGTAGAGTCTGCAAGCTAGCCTGGGAACGATTCTGAATTTCAGCACGGCGTATCATCCATAAACGGAGGGAAAGTCTGAGCGAACAATTCAGATTCTGGAAGAAATGTTAAGAGCGTGTATGTTAGACTTCGGAGGTTTATGGGAAGATCACCTACACCTTGTGGAGTTTTCATACAACAGCTATCAAGCATGCATTAGAATGTCACCATTCGCAGCCCTCTACGGACGGAAGTGTCGTTCACCGCTAAGTTGGGATGACATTGGAGATCGTGAATTACTTAGACCAGAGATGATCGTGGCGACTGTGGACGTAGTTCGCACGATCAGGGAAAGGATGCTCATAGCCCAAGACCGACAGAAGCATTGGGCAGATGCAAAGCATCGATATCTGGAGTTCCAATCTGGAGACCATGTATTCTTGAAGATCTCTCCAAATAGAGGAGTGATCCATTTTGGAAAGAGGGGTAAACTCAGTCCAAGAAACATAGGACCATTTGATATACTCGAACGAGTTGGAGAAGTGACATACCGCTTAGCATTACCATCCTTATTGGAAGGAGTGCACAACGTGTTCCATATATCTTAGCTATAACGATATGTGAGCGACCCCAGCCACATATTTGATCATTCATAGCTCATAGTATAGACTGACCTAATCTGCAAGCAACAACCAGTTGAGATCCTGGACCGAAAGGTGAAGACATTGCGGAACAAGGAAGTAAACTTGGTTCGAGTGATATGGAGAAAGGATTCGCCAGGAGAATCAACATGGGAACGAGAAGAAGATATGCATACATGATACCTTTATCTCTTTGAAAATTAGTCCCTATATAATTGTAAATTTCGAGAACGAAATTTTATAGATAGGGTAGAATGTAACGACTCTGAAATTACTGCACAGAAATTTTCTTGTTAATGTACAGAAAAGAGTATTATAGCCTGTGTATGAATTATAAGTTACTTTTGTTAAATAAAAATAAGAAACAACTTGTAGCTCACTAGTAAAGCCCTTGCACTGTTGTGACGTAGCCTGTGTGTTCGATTCCCATCAGACACAATTATTTTTTCTGATTTTTCTTTTTTATTTTTGGAAGCCCAAAAGGTTGCACGCACAATACACGGGAAAATGAAAAGTTCATAAAAATCAAACATGCGCAAAATGGAGTAAACACAAAATTAATCATGTGGTACGAATCTCGAGGCCATAGCTCGAGGATCGACAGACCAAAATGCCCCTAGGGCCGGCGATGACGGTCTCGATGCACCCAATTTGATCTGTGCTTTGCACACTCGTCTCTTCAGCTCCTCTTAACTCCTCTGCACTGTTTGATTTCACTGCAATCAAACAGAGACCTTTCATTTCACCATTTAACATCATTTTAATGATTTTTAATCAAAAATTTTAATTCGCAAACTTTAATTCTCTACTATAAGTACCACTCCATACTTTAGCTCAGCACCATTATGAAAATACTGGCAAAAATTCTCTAAAAAAGTTCCCAAGTGCAAGTGGAGTAAAGTGGAGTTAACGAGCAAGCTTGTTCCGTTGAAGATCGAAGCCATTTCCGGAGCTCCTGCGACAGCACGAAGACACTCTTCTCTTCCTCACCATTTTCTTAAGAATTCCAAACCATAAGTCCATCTTCCCTTCTTCTCTTTTATCTTAAATTATATTTATTCAAAACATCGACAAAAGTGGAGTTAACACGTAACAACCTTCGTTTCTAAACATTTTATCATGCTTAATATGTTTAAACGTCATATAATCACCTTAATATCTTTTTCAAATAAAACTCATATCTATTGTCTTTTTATGAAACAAAAATTTCATGTTCAATACGCAAATAACGAACATTTTCATTAAAATACCTTGAACTTTAATATCAGCTCTTTCAATAATTGTTAAATACTTTTAGGAAAAACTTCATGGGTTACAACCTACCCCACATGCACACTTTGGTTTCATAGCATGATGCCTATATATATGTGTTTGGTTCAAAAAATAATCTTTACAATAAAATACCACATATTTTAAAACCAGGTTTCTTTTAACATGGTATTTCGTATTCCTTTGCAATTATGCATCTACAACCCTTATTAGGGGACCCGCTAATAGATGGTGTGGATTATCGCACATCCTGGGGATAGTAGAGTGAGACGCGACACTCCTCACGGAGTATTCGATCTCGAAAGGATATAAAATACGGTTTTTAAGAAATACGAATTTTATAAATAAAACTAATTTTTAAAATTACATAAAATTATAATTCCATATTTTCAAAATATTATGAAACTATATTTTTCTAAAAATGAAAGATTAAAAAATGTTAATAAAATACCATCAAATTACCAAAAAGGGCAAGTTTTCAATAAAATCCTATAAACTTTCAAAAGCTAAATACTTATCATTAAAATACCCCAATACTTAAAATACATGCTCATGAAAACCTTAAATAATACAAATCACCCTCGAGATTTATTTTAAAACTATATTAAAATATTTTTCATAAAACCCCCTCGAGATATGCAAAACAATATTTTAAGAATTTTAGTAAATATGGGTTTAAGCGGGATCAATTCTCTTGAGCCCTATGGAGCCGGAGAAAGTTAGTGCTTGCCTATTCAGGTTAGAAAAATTAACGGAGTTATCAATGGCAATTGTCTTGGAAAAAGACATAAATCCTGCCATCCATGTGCAGCAGTTGCCGATAACTCCCGAACCTAAGAAATTCAAGAGTTAAATCAGTTTATAAGTTTCTGACTCAAGCTGAGTCCAAACTCATACCTGAATCCAAAATCAAACAAGAACTTGAATACTTGATCATGAACATGAATACTCGAAATCAATATCAAATTCAAACTTGTATACTTGACTCGACTCGACCGAACAACAACAACAACTGAGCATTTTATCCTAAGCATATGGGATAGGCTACATGAACCAACATGAGAATCATGCTGGGTCCAGCACATGAATCCTCCACCTCCACTCACTGCTTTCGAACCATGGTTATAAATTGACATTAACTCGACATGACTACTTGAACACATGATTACATCCTGAACATGAAATTGAACATTTTATATCCATGGTTTCGGCCAAGACCTGTAATCCTAATCCATAAAACACAATACGCGGGGATAAAGGGGTAGATTGGTACGGAACGCATATCGTGGCACGAGATGTCACTTTAAAAGACACCTGTATGAATTCGCGTGCCGTTGTCCCATGGGTTATGACGGGGCATTATACTACATGTTACCATAGTCCACGGGGTAAGATAGACTCCTCTCGTATATATGCATATCTTCCTTATCAAACTACAAATAACCACGTTAGAATAATTATCCTAATCCTTTGAACAACCATATATAACTTACCTGTTTATCTCACATTACATACTATCACCTATTTCTTCTTTTGGGACTTACTGAGCGCTAGTTCGCTGAAGACAATCTTTTCTGTTTCTTTCTTTGGAATGTTCGTCTGAAGGACCAGACAATGAAGAGATAGATCCGAGCCATGAGGACATGGACCAGCTTGCTGCACAGCCAGACTACTAGTTCTTCCTGCACTTAATTTTTTGTATGCCATTGTTTAGGCATTGCTTTTGCTTATTGTATCTTTTTACTTCCAAACAGCTGTATATAAAGTTGGATGTAAATAAAATTGTTGTTTATTTTATTACACTTGTCATTCTTGTTCATTTATATATATTTCTTAATTACTCTTAACGTATTTATTTCACAGTAAATACGTTGTGGCTGCCACGTCACTGTTTTCGCATACTGGGAAGCGGGGCGTGACAGGGGGTTCTCACTGTATGACAGTAATGACGAAACGCGAGCTCTTACCCCTACGTTGCCCCATGCGGATTGGTTCTGCGAGTTGTAGTCCGTCGCGAGGGGACAACGTAAAAAATAGTTGCCGAGAACCTTTGGGCGCCACGGCTAGTTTCTGCTGCGCTGGCTAACCCTTCAATGGTATCTGAGCCACATAAACACGTAAACTAGTTATAGACGATATTTAAGTTTCGAAAACAACAAAATTCCTTTTTTTTTCAAAACCCAATTCTCAAGTTTCTGTTCGAATTTTTTTGGTCTATAAATTTTTTTTGGAGTATTGCAGAAGAATGATATATGTATGCTATAGAAACAGAATGAAAATGAACCAAATCTGAGTAGACTTAGCCGCTTAAAAATTCTATTTGGCTGAAATTTGCTACCATTTTTTCTGTTTGATCTCTTTTTTTTCAGTGTCCTGGGTTTTGGAAAATAGGATTTTTGGAATACTTATTTTTTCCCCAGATTTGGTTTAGTACTGTTTATGTTTTGCGGCAACATGGAAAGTTTTAAAACTTGAAACTTTTGCATCGTTGATGTCTATGATGTTGTTTGTGTTTCAAACGTCGTCTAATTGCTATATTACATTTAGATGGGGTTGCACATACTTTGCTTGTGTTGTTGTGATATATATCTCTGTGGTGGTTTATATGGATTGTCGTGTTGGGTAGCCCCTCGTGCGATATTAGTTGTACAGTTGTGTCTTTTATATATTCATTATTCTGGGAAGAGCGTCTGACTTGTGGCCTGCCGTTTCTGACTGATTGTATATTTTTTATTGGTACATGGTCGGGTTGACCTCGTGTCACCATTGTATATTATTTCATTTCTGTATTAGGATAAACCCGCGGAGAAATGCTCGAATAGCCAGGTTCTAGAGTGCGCTGGGTAGTCATCTTGCAGTGGTGAGTTCGAGCTACCCCGCTCTAGAATTAGCGAGTTATTTGTTGCACTTGCAGGGGTTTTAGGATGACCCATAGTGGAGTGCTCAAGTTACCGGATTGCGTGAAATGCTGGGTGGCCCACTCATGACCTAGAGTGTGGGTTGCCTCACTTCCAGAATTGGCGGGTAACTTGCCGCGCTCATAGTGGTCTTGGTTTGATATTGAACGGGCTATCCAAACGACCAGGGAACTTCGAGTTTCATTTGCGGAACAAATGAAACGTGGGGCTCCTAAATTATCTGATATTCCATTTTATTTATTGCATACCTTTAATGTTTTTGTATCATGCCTGACATGACTATATGTGTGTGTGTGTGTGTGTGTTTTATATATTTTGCATTCGTGTTAGCCCTGCCCATGCACTGCTGTAAGTTAAGTAGCCTTACGGTGAAGTCCCTGGACCCTGTGGCGAATGCGGATGTCATATATGTACATTCTATTTTCGTTGTTTTCTGGTGTGATAGGAATTAATTGATGGGACCGCATTAATTTTGATTAATGCAAGAAAAAATAAACATAATATGATGTTGTTGGAATAAATTTTTAGAAAAAATATAATCGTAATCTTTTTCTTTGCATAGAGCTATTTGGTTAAGAATATCATGCGCCTTATTCGATGAGGGATGAGCCTTGATCCCTTCAAAGGGATTTCTCTCTAAAGCAAAAGTTTGTGATACTATAGATTACTCGGGTTTTTTTAAAACCATTTTTTTAAAAGCGGAGCATAAACCACTCATTTTCAAAACTATTCGGTTCCTTCGATGATATCAAGTTCAATACGTTCACGGTTTTTTGCCAAAAACCATCCGTAACCCCCTGTCATTTCAGATAAGTGGCACATAGTATTCATGCGCTGTTTTTTGGATAAATTTAAGGTATTGTGAATGATAGTTATATGTTTCTTATTCGTAGCATAGATAGATGCATTGGTTTAGGACGGTCGTACCATCATATTAGCCAAAGTCAAGGATGAGTACGGGTAGGTCTAAATTAATATAGATAATGACGGGTAGAACATGATTTGCGTGTTATGATTTATTGACCAATGTCAAGGTCATAAGCACATGGAGAAAAAACAACATCAGGAGTTTCAAATATACAGAAAACTTGCTAGTGATGCATACCTTCTGGAGTGTGGCGATTAGAGTGGCTTCCATTTAGGTTATCATACGATGATAGTTGGGTCCCGATCCCACTGTAAGTATTTGTTATTTGTCATGCCCCGCTTCCCAGTAGACGAAAACGCTAACGTGGCAAGCCCGCGGCATATTTATCCAGAGAAGGTCATTCTCTAAATAAATATACTAAGTGTATTGAAAAAATAATACACAATACAAGAATAAATAGAGACCGTAAATTTTTTTTCAACAAGCATCTTCATTTACATTCAACTTCTAATATTTACAAATACATAAGTTTATGCTGGAAAGTAAATACAATA
This sequence comes from Agapanthus africanus, assembly GCA_030015575.1. Classification (NCBI taxonomy): domain Eukaryota; kingdom Viridiplantae; phylum Streptophyta; class Magnoliopsida; order Asparagales; family Amaryllidaceae; genus Agapanthus; species Agapanthus africanus. The sequence goes on along the minus strand of CM057337.1, from coordinate 1,007,949,989 downwards.
AGAAAAATGCCTAAACAAGTGGCATACATATATTGAAGAAAAGTGAAGCTGAGCTAGCCCTGAGTAGCGATCTGGTTATAGTCCTCCTCTGTGGCTTCCACTTCCTCCGTCTCGACCGTATCTGACGAACATTTCAAGAGAAGAAAAGTGGGTGGAATGCCCGTTAGCGAACCAGCGCTCGGTAAGTCCCAAAGATAAGCAAAAGTAAATAAAATGACAATTGTAGAATATTTATATAAAGAGTAAGAGTATATGATCATGGGTAAATATATTCTATAGGTTTCTATATGGTCATTATGTTAACGTTAAGTTCCAACTGTGAATGTCAATGCAGCCGTAGAATTATTCACGAGATCAAGAGTGGGGCCCCAGGAGAAAGGAAACACAGGCCCATTTCATGTGTTAGCATCGGGGCTCTAAGCAGTGGATGAGTCAACCCGACTGATATTCGAGTAAAATAATAAAAGATGTTAATACGGGACTCCTGAAGCTCTGTTGGATTCACACAAGAAACTATCCCAAACACCCTGAGTATAATATATATAACTGGTAAATATACTTAATTGGTTTGATTGATTGATTAATATGTCTTGATCAAAACCAAAGATTGCAAAAGGGGTGAAATGTAGTCGAGTGAGTCGAGTAATATTCGAGTCATGACAATTGCAATCTTGGTTCGAGTCAAGTTGATTCGAGTAGTCTGGGTTCGGGTTCATATTAGAGTTTAGATTCGAGTTAGGTTAGAGTTTGAGTTTGTGTTCAAGTTTAGATTCGGGTTTGGATTCGAGTTCATGCCTTTTTCATAGTAATTGATGTAAATTGTTAAAAATCTTATGTTCGGGAGAAATCGGTAACCGTTGTACATGGATGGAGAAATTTGTGTTTTTTCCAAAACAATTGACATTGATAACTCCATTAAATTTTTTTAACCTGAATAGGAAATCACTCACTTTCTCCGGCTCTCTAGGGCTCAAGAGAAATGATACCGTTTAAACCTATATTAATTCTAGAGACCTTAAAATATTGAGACCTTAAAATATTGTTTGCATATCTCGACGGTTTTTATGAAAAATATATATTAATATTGTTTAAAAATAACCTCGAGGGTGATTTATAATATTTAGGGTTTTCATGAACATGTATTTTAATTATTGTGGTGTTTTGGTGATAAAACCCAGCCTTTTTGAAAGTTTATGGTATTTTTGTGAAAACTACTACTTTTGGAAACTTGGTGATATTTTAATAAGAATTATAACTTTTCATTGTAAAGAATATAGTTTCATAATATGTTTTTATTGAAAATATGGATTCATAATTTTTATATAATTTTTCAAAAATTAGTTTTGTATAGAAAAGTCGCATTTCTTAAAAAACCGTATTTTTATTTTCTTTCGAGACCGAATACTCCGTGAGGAGTTCTTCATCTCGCTCTATTATCCCAAAGATGTGCGATAATCTGCACCATCTATTAGCGGGTCCCCTAATGAGGGTTGTAGAGGTGTAATTGCCAAGGATTTTAAAATACCGATTAAAAGAAACTCATTTTTTAAAGGTGTGGTATTTTAATATAAAAGTTATTCTTTAAATTAGCTATATATTTAGAGTACCGTGCTATGAAACCATAGTGTGCGTGTGGGGTAGGTCGTTACCCTATGAAGTTTTCCTAAAGGTATCTTTTTAACAATTATGAAAAAGCGGTTATACTAAAGTTCATGGTATTTTAATGAAAAGTTCGTTTTATGATAGTTTCACATGAAAGTTTTGATTAAATTCAAAGCTAAAAGATTGTAAACCAAGTTACAAGTAGTGTGAGAAAGTTATTATGACCTATTTTGCTTTAGGAAGGGGAGTAAAAAGGTTAAAACTACACATATCAGAGTTAACTCCAATTTTTTGATATGTTTTTAGAAGATGTTTTGAAATGAAAGAAGAAGAGAGAAGAGAGACATACAAGTTTAGATGGTTAACAAGAGAGAGAAGAAGCCTTTGGGTGTCGTGGTTTCGTCGGAGATGCTCCGATCGTCAAGTTTGGCTTGCTACTCCACTTGGGTGCTTAACTCCATTTGATACTTAGAGAGTTTGAGAGATTTTATGATAGAAATTTCAGAATGGGGGAGAGTTAGGGCATGTGGTGGTGTTTATAGTGAACAATTAGGGTTTGGGAATTAAAAATATGGATTAAAAGAATTTAAATAATATTAAATTGTGAGTTGAAGAATCTCTGTTTGATTGCAGGAAAATAAAACAGTGCAGGAGAGTTGAGAGGAGTCGAAGGGGTGTGTGTGCAAAGTATAGGAGGAATTGGGGCCACATCGACCGTCAGCGCCGGCCCTATGATGAAACGGGCAGTCGGATTTTGATGATCCGTCTTGAGATTTTTGCCACGTGTCAAGTTGGGTGTGTACACCTCATTACGTCTGTTTGACTTTTCTGAAACTTTTCGTTTCTCCGTGTATTACACGTGCAATTCTTAAAAATAATTGGGTCTGATGGGAATCGAACACACAGGCTATGTCATAGCAGTGCAGAGGCTTTACTAGTGAGCCACAAGTTGCTTCTTCCTTTTATTTAACAAAAATAACTTTTAACTCTTATACAGGATGTAATACCCTTTTCTGTATAATAACAAGAAATTTCTGTACAGGAATTTCAGAGTCGTTACATTCTACCTTCCTTATAAAACTTTCGTCCTCGAAATTTACAACTACATAGAGACTAAGTTTCAAAAAGGTAAGGATTTCGTGTACGCATATCTTCTTCTTTTTCATTCTCCTGGCAAATCCTTTCTCCATATCACTCGGACCAAATTTACCTCCTTGTTCCGTAATGTTTTCACCTTTCGGTTCAGAATCTCAACTGGTTGTTGCTCGCAGATTAGGTCGGTTTGTACTGTGAACTCTGAGTGATCAAGTATGTGGCTGGGGTCACTCACATATTGTCGTAGTTGGGATATGTGGAACAAATTGTGCACTCCTTCCAACGAGGGTAGTAGTGATAAACGGTACGCCACTTTTCCAACTCGTTCGGGTATGTCGAACGGTCCTATATATATTGGAATTAGCTTACTTCTTTTGCCAAAACGTATCACACCTCTGTTTGGAGAGATCTTCAAGAATACATTTTCTCCGGGTTGAAACTCCAAGTGGCGACGCTTTGTATCTGTGCAATACTTCTATCAGTCCTGGGATATGCGCATCTTTTCTCTGATCGTGCGAACCATATCTGCAGTTGCCACGATCATCTATGGTTCAAGGAGTTCACGATCTCCAATATCTTCCCAACTCAGCGAGGAATGACATTTCCGTCTGTAGAGTGCTGCGAAAGGTGGCATCCCAATGCTTACCTGATAGCTGTTGTTGTATGAAAACTCCATAAGAAGTAGGTGATCTTCCCACGAACTTCTAAAGTCTAACATACAGGCTCTCAGCATATCGTCTAGTATCTGAATTGTTTGCTCGGACTGTCCGTCTGTTTATGGATGGTACGTCGTGCTGAAATTCAGACTCGTTCCCAAGCTAGCTTGCAAACTCCGCCAGAACTGAGATCGGAATATCGTATCACGATCGGAGACGATGCAAACAGGTACTCCATGTAATCTCACAATCTCCTGCATGAGTTTACGGGTATCAAGTATGGTACATCTTGAAGGTTTTAAATCTTATTTTAGATTTTTACTCACCTCCATGTATTTTCTTGCCAAACTCTCAGTTGACTAGCCAACTCTGAATGGAATAAAGTGAGCCAACTTGGTGAATTGATCCACAATAACTCAAATTGCATCGTTACCTTTTGTGCTATGAGGGAGAGCAGTCACAAAGTCCATGGTAATGTGCTGCCATTTTCATTCTGGGATTGGTAACGGCTGAAGTAGACCAGCAGTCATGTGATTTTCATCCTTCACTTGCTGCCACACCAAACACTTGGTTACACTCCTTGCCACTTCTCGCTTCATTCCATGCTACCAGTAGTGTTGCCGTAGATCCTTGTAAATCTTTGTACCACCGGGATGTACAGAATAAGAAGAGCTGTGAGCTTTTTTCATCAACTCTTCTCGAACAGGGTCGACTAGCACGCATAAACGGCTTTCATATCGTAAGGATCCATCTTCGTGGATGATGAAGTCAGTTCGAAGTCCACTTTCTACTTTTTCTCGGATATTTTTTAGCTTGGCATCATTTGCTTGAGCTGCCTTGATCTGATTTACAAGAGTGGACTGGACTTGTAACTTCATCAAATATGAAGCATTAGATGGAACAACTATTTCAATCTCCAATCCATGCAATTCTTGTTGTAGTCTCCACTGAGCGGTGAGGTTCATTGCTAATGGCTGGCGACTAAGTGCATCAGGAAGTACATTCACCTTCCCAGGATGATACTTTAGGTTGATGTCGAAATCCACCATGTGTTCTAACCATCTTCTCTACCGCATGTTGAGTTCCTTCTGAGTAAATACATACTTAAGACTTTTATGGTCAGTATATATATCCACTCATTCTCCCAAAAGATAGTGGCGCCAAATCTTGAGTGCGAAGACTACTGCTGCTAGTTCTATATCATGTGTTGGATAGTTGCGTTCATGAACTTTTAACTGCCTTGATGCAAAAGGCACAACTTTTCCATGCTGGTGTAGAACACAACCTAATACTTTACCGGACAGATAACAATGCACAACAAATCCGCCAGATTGATCCGGTATTACAAGAATAGGTGCAGTTGTTGTCACGCGCCGTTTCCCATTAGACGGAAGCGGTGACGTAGCAGGCCACAACGTATTTACTAAGAAATAAATGCGTTAAGCTTAATTAAGAAATATATAAAATGAACAAGAATAACAAGTGAATAAATTAAACAACAACTTTATTTAAATTCATTTTTACATACAACTGTTTTGGAAATAAAAGATACAATGATGTAAAGCAATGCCTAAACAGTGTCATACAAAATAAAAGCGCAGGTGAACTAGCAGTCAGGCTGAGCGGTGAGCTGATTCAAGTCCTCCTGGCTAGGCTTGATCTCCTCAGAGTCCGATCCTCCTGACGAACATTCCAAAGAATCGTTAGCGACCTAACGCTCGATAAGTCCCAAAAGAAGAAAGAGAATATAACAAGTAATATGAAATGAACAGGTAAGTGTATAGGATCAATTACTGGTATATGATAGTTATTCTAATGTGGTTGTTTGTATCTCGATAAATAAGGTATTCATGTATACGAGAGGAGTCCATCTTACCCTGTGGACTATGGTAAAATGTAGTACAAGGCCCCGTCATAACACACAGGACAACGGCACGTGAATTCATATAGGTGACCTCTCGTGACACAATATACGTTCCGTACCAATCTACCTCTGTATCCCCACGTAATGTATTGTATAAATTATGATTATAGATCTTAGATGAATCCATGGATATAAAATGTTCAAATATTCATGTTCAGGATATAATCAAGTATTCAAGCAGTCATGTCAAATTATAACCATGGTTCGGTCAAGTCAAGTCAAGTATACATGTTTGATTTTGATGTTTGGATTTGAGTATTCATGTTCATGATCAAGTATTCGTGTTCGAGTTTAGATTCAGGTTTGAGGTTAGATTCAGACCGAGTGAGACACTTGTACTGATTTAACTCTTGAATTTATTAGGTTCGGGAGTTATCGGCAACTGCTGCATATGGACGGCAGGATTTGTGTCTTTTTCCAAGACAATTGTCATTGATAACATCCGTTAAGTTATCTACCTTACATAGACGAGAATTCACTTTCTACGGCTCTCTGGGGCTCAAGAGAATTGATCCCACTTAAACTCATATTTACTAAAGTCCTTAAATATTGTTTTGTATATAACTCGATGGGGTTTTATGAAAAAATATTTTAATATGGTTAAAAAGTAAACCTCGAAGGTGATTAGATTACTCAGGGTTTTCATGAGCATGGATTTTAAGTATTGGGTATTTTAGTGATAATTACTTAGCTTGGAAAGTTCATAGTATTTTATTGAAAAACTTATCATTTTTGTTATCTTGATGGTATTTTATTGTCAATTGTTAATATTTCTTCTTTTTTTTTTGAAAAGATATAGGTTTATTATATTTTGAAAATATGGATTTATAATTTTTAAAAAATTAATTTTATTTTATTGAGAAAATTCGTATTTCTTAAAAGACGTATTTAAATCCTTTCGAGATCGAATTCTTTGTGAGGATGTCTGTATCTTGTTCTACTAGCTTAAGGATGTGCGATAATCCGCACCATCCATTAGCGGGTCCCCTAAAGAGGGTTGTTGATGTATAATCGTAAAGGAAATGAAATACTGTTTTATAAGAAATCCGGTATTTAAAGTATGTGGTATTTTATTGTAAATATTACTCTTCGAAAAAAAATACATACAATGAGTATCGTGCTATGAAACTAAGTATGCGTGTGGGGTAGGTCGTTACCCAGTGAAGTTTTTTCCTAAGGTGTTGTTTTAAAAAAAATACTAAAATGGGTGTTTATAAAGTTCAAGGTATTCTAATGAAAAAGTTCTACTGTGATTGTTTCACATGAGAATTTTGATTAAATTCGATTCTAAACATTAGTATTTAAGGTTACAAGCGATGTAGTAAAATTAGATTGACTAAATTGTAAAGGAAAAGAGAGTTATATGTTTTAGAAAAGAAGATGTCGGTATTAATTCCACTTTTACCGATATAAAATTTGAAGAGGAATTTTAATAGAAAGGAGGAGATTTGGGAGGAACTTACGGTTTAGAAAGCTTGGGAAGAGGGTGTGGAAGGGAAGAGAGTCGTCGTGTCGTCGTGAGAGCTCCGGAATTGGCTTAGATCTTCACCGGAACCCACTTGCTCACTAACTCCACTTTACACCACTTGCACTAGGAACTTTTTAGATAGTTTTGGCTAGAATTTTCAGAATGGTGCTGAGCCAAGGTAGGGGGTGGTATTTATAGTGGAGAATTAGGGTTTGGGAATTAAAAATGTGAATTAAAAGTATTAAAATTGTGTTTAATTGTGAAATGAAAGGTCTCTGTTTGATTGCAGGAAAATCAAACAGTGCAGAGCAGTTAGGGGTAGCTGAAGAGGTGTGTGTGCAAAGCATGGGGTTCATTGGCCTCATCTGAGCCATCGATGCCGGTCCAAACCTCATTTCCACCGGTCTATTTGTGATATCTGGTCTCGAGATTCGTGTCATTTGATTTAATCTCCGTTTAAAACCATTTTGTACATGTTTAATTTTTCTGAACTTTTCATTTCCCGTGTATTGCACGTGCAATCTTTTTGGCTTCCAAAAAGTTAAAAAGAAAAATCAGAAAAAAAATAATTTTGTCTGATAGGAATCGAACACGGGGGCTACGTCACAGTAGTTCAAGGGTTTATTAGTGAGCTACAAGTAGTTTCTTGCTTTTATTTAATAAAAGTGACTTATAACTCGAACTCAGGATGAAATACTCTTTTTTGTATATTAACAGGAAAATTTTCTGTACAAGATTTCAAAGTCGTTACAGAGGTTAATCTCTACTTGAGTTCTACAAATGATTTTTCCTATGCTTCTGACCACACGAATACTTCGTTTTTACGTGTGAGTTTGGTCAGGGGTGCTGCAATCTTTGAGAATACCTCAATGAATCGTTGGTAGTATCCTGCTAAGCCTAAGAAAGTTCTTATATCTTTCACTGTCTTTGGTGTCGGCCACTCGCTGACAGCTGACATCTTAGCTGAATCCACAGAGATTCCTTCACCTGAAACGATATGTCCGAAAAATCTGACTTGATCTAGCCAAAATTCACACTTCTTGTACTTGGCGTAGAGCTGATGTTGTCGTAATGTCTTCGGGACAATCCGTAAGTGCTCGGCATGTTCTTTCTGATTCTTTGAATACTCCAGGACGTCATCGATGAAGATGACAACAAACCTGTCTAAGTACTCCTGGAAAACTTGGTTCATCAAGTTCATAAAGATGGCAGGTGCATTGATCTTTCCAAATAGCATTACAAAATATTCATAATGGCCATATCGAGTCCGAAACGCTGTCTTCGGAATGTCAGACTCTTTGACCTTCACCTGATGGTGATCCGAATGAAGATCTAGCTTTGAAAAGACACAAGATCCACTTAACTGATCAAAAAGGTTATCGATGCGCGGTAGTGGATACTTGTTCTTAATTGTCACTTCATTCGGAGCTCGATAATCCACACACATTCTGTAGGAACCTTCCTTCTTCTTCACCATTAGCACCGGAGATCCCCAGCTTGAAGTACTGGGACGAATCCAACCTTTCTTCAGGAGTTCGTCCAATTGAATGTGGATCTCCTTCAATCCTTCCGGACTTAATCGGTACAGAGCTTTTATTACTGGTTGTGCGCCAGGTTGTAAATCGATACTGAATTCAAGAGCTCAATCGGTAGGCAAACCTGATATATCATCTGAGAATACATCCTCGAACTCTCGAACTACCTTTGGATTCGATTCTTCTTCTTGCAATGCTGCAATCTCTGCATTCTTTGATTTTTCTCGGTAGACGCTAGGTTCCAAGGTTCGGTCTCCACTTTTGAAGTAGAACATAGGATAATCTGGTATTTCGAACACTACCTTCCTTTAGTGACAGTCGATGGTAGAGAAGAAAGTTCCAAGCCAGTCCATTCCAAACACTATGTCGAAGTTCGGTATGTCCAGCACCTTGAAGTCCGCATAAGATAGCTATGAATTGAAAGGTCTTAAAAGAGAATAGGGAAGAGATTTACCAGTGCTAAACTGACCCGTAGCTTCGGCCTTTTCGACTGACATAATGAATGCTTGGCATTGCGGCACTTTCCTCTATGCCTGATTAAACACTCTGTGTTGAAGTTGAGTGGTCTGGGCGAGGAAAGTTGGAGCCGGTAGAGCTAACCGGGTAGGAGGATCTTGGATCGCCGGTATAGCTGGAGGATTGTTGGGTCCTCGGTTCTGGGGGCATGCTCCAATGGCGTGAGTAGAAGACCTACAGATCAAGCACAAGTTATTCGTCCTGCGACAGTTCTTCACAAGATGCGTGTTATTTTGCAGTAGATGCAAAAGTCTGGCCTGCTGTTGGCGAACGAACCTACTGGGCTCCGAGATGGTCCATTGAAGGCGGGCCTGGAAGAAGCCCTTCCTGTGATCTGGTTCACAGGGCGTTTCATACCGGCAGTATGCGTCCTGCCCTTCTTCTTCAAAACTGCATCATAGCGTCAGGCAGCCTTCAAAGCAAGCTCATGGGTTGGGAAATCTCCTATAGCGAGTGCGGCTTGGAATTCAGGTTCCAACCCTTATTGAAATCGCCGGGCCCGGATCTTAGCAGTGAGAATAAGGTGTGCAGCGAACCTGCTGATCATGGTAAACTCAGCATCATATTCATCCACCGACTTGACCCACATTGAGCCTTGCTGTAAATGGATGAATTGTTGCTCTATATCAAAGCGGGAAGTCTCTGGGAAGTACTTGGCATCGTAGAGGTCTCAGAATGTTTTCCATTCTATCTGTTGTGCGATACGGCTTTCCTTAGCCTTCCACCAAATTCTGACGTTATCGGTCAGTTGCAACTTAGCAACTCTCACCCAGGCAATATCTGACACATGAGCTGCTGCCAGATCATCCTCGATCGCTTGAGCCCATTCTTCTGCTTCAAGCGGACTCTCTTTACCCGAGAAGTTCTTTGGGTACAGTGCCCGAAATTTCTTAACTTCGGGTGCTTCGGTTTCGTGGCGGTGCATAAGGATAGCAGTCTGCTGGTGCTGACCCTCCAATAGGCTCTTGATAGCCTTAAGCAGTACCGTTTACTCATTGATAGGAGCAGCAACGGTAGGTGGTGGTGTTAGCGTAGGTGGTGGAGTATTGACATTGATGTTTGTACGGGTATTGTTCGGAGATTCCATCACTGATCAGTCGAAAATATTGTATTCTTAACGCATCAATTTCCCTACTCTTTATAATTATCTAAAGGTGTTTGGTATAAATATAGCATATATTAGCAATTCGTCTGTGAAATATCAAATAACATGTGTTATACATTATAACCGGAATTATGAGGGAAATTGTGTGTTTATTACTACACGCATGATCTTTATATATCAACACTTGTCTCGAGATTGTGTGCAGGAAATTCTCCAGGTAAAAGAGCCGGAACTACTAAAAGTGCCGATAAAATACATCAAGTTCAAGACTTGAGATCTGGCAGCAAAAAAGAGATAATTATAAGTTTCCAGACATCATAAAACAACCATAAAGCCAACATGAAACAACCCTGAAATTTTCATGCAGAGATCACCTAAAACGGCCGTGGATCCGCGGCCGAGTCAGGCCGATCCGCCGCGGATCCGCAGCTATTCTGACTCGTCGGCGGTGGAAAATTTTTGCAGAGGCTCTCTTTTAACGGCCAAACTTCTCCAAGACGTTTCGAATTGTGTAGATTTCTCCTGAAGCTTCCCTTCTAACAGCCAAGCTTCTTATGTAAGTTTGATACCTACCAAGCTTCTCATGCAAGCCTTATAACAACCAAGCTTCCTTAAGAAGATTGACCTAGATTCTAGGGGAAGCTTGAGGGAAAACTATAAAAGAGCACCTATGGTTTCATTACAAAGCTTGTTCATTAATTGAGTGGTTGAATATTGAGCCAAATTTACACAAGTTGAGTGACACAACTTGTAATCAAAACCCTTGCCCAAATCAAATTCAAAAGCCAAATCAAGATCCATCGAGAAGCGAATCAAGCAAGCAAATGAAGATCCTATGAAGCAACTCCGACCTTCATCCGAGTAAGAGATCCACGACGATCCGCGACTAAAGAATATCGATGCGAAGCTAATTTCGGCGGATCTAGTTACCTTCTCAAATCTTGTAACCTCGAGTTGAGTGAATTGTACCTAATCGTTGATTAATAAAGGTGATTATTGTAAATCTTACTTTTCTTTACATTCTTGCATTATGAAAAGTTACCGATTCTTGATCCTTTCCTTTTTCATGATGTGTGAGTGAAATCTCCGCTTGTAGCAGAATCGAGAGAATAGGTAGATGATGATGATTAAATTATTGAAAGATTCTTAAGTCTTATGAGTTTTGTAAACTTTAGGAAATTGAATCATCGAAGAACTAATTTGAGCGAGATCGCTTTCTTGAATGTTTTCGCTCCAAATTAGAGATCAACGATCAGTGCTTGAATTTGCTAGAGGCTAGAATTTGAATGATAATCAATGAAACGATAAGGGATGATGACGGAGAAACCCTAGTTTCTTTAATAGATCCCTAAACCTCGTTGATCATCATCGATCTAGCAAAAAATCCTCAATAGATAAGAATTTGTAATCAATAGTATTCATCATCACTATCAATTTGATCGATTCCTACAAACTACTTTACAAATCTTGAGAATTCAATTGGTTTGGACATTTTCTTGATCTTTATTAATTGTTGATCTTAGATCTATTTCTTTATGTTCCTGAAACTAAAATCTCATGAATATTGAATCATTTTCTTTTATCTTTTCTTTTCAACTCAAATAAAACGATTTCGAACAAATCACACTTTCTCAGTGGACGATCCGTATTCATTAACACGGTACATCGACACCGTTAATTGATTGCGGTCCTTGGTTGTGAAACATTTCCAAATACACACAAAGATGATCAATCAAATGGCGCTGTTGCCGGGGATCGTGTGCTAATTTGTTCGTTTTTGTAATTTGAGTCGGAAAATTTATTATTCCATCAGAATTTTTAGATCAAAATTCGCAACAAGTGCTTAACAATTTGTTGTGATTTGTTGCAAGGAGATCTGGAATCTGTGGAGCGAGAGGAAAAATTTTCAGGACATCTCAGAGAGCTCAGTGAAGGTACAGGAGCATCTGCACCAATTTCTGTGCAGGGAACATATTAAACTGCGGCGGATCCGCGGTTTTTGGTGCCTTAATGCGGCAAAAACGCGGTGATTTGAAGGCTTCACTGTACAAAATTTTTTTAGGTCCATCTCTGACTTTCTTATCTCCTCCCTAGTCTGTCCAATAACCAATTTCTGCAGGTTTCTTTGCAAAAATTCGCAGCGCCGCAAAAAGAAAAATTGTGCATGTTTGATCTTGGTTGTTTGCATTTTTAATACGGAAATTAAGGGGCAAAGACCAAATTCAGATTGGTTGGGGAGTTCATTATCCTTCCTAAGCCCCAAAAATCACAAACTTGCATCCGCATCACCCTCATTAACTAAAAAATATCTAGACAAGACTCTAAGAACCGTCGCGCTCACTTAGGACAGAATGAGGTCGTGGGTAATCTATTGCTTATCCGCATTTATTTTGTGGTGTCTAAGGCAAGTTGTTACTTAATTAGTCCCACTACTTACGTAGTGGAGAACCTCCCACTTACCTGGCACTTACCTGGCCACGGAAGGGGTAAAGAGGCAGTAGAGGATCTATCTTGCGACTTATCTTCTGGAAGTCTAGGAGCGGTCTAGAGACTTGACCTAGGTGACCATTAGATCTAGGGTTGTGTGTGCATATTTTGTGATTTGATTTTTCAAAAATCCGTATTTTTTCAAATCAAACACCAACTCATCTTTTCTCTAATTATCACTCAACGCTGCCACTTGTGCTAAACCATTTAGTGCATGCTCGGCTGGACACGGGATTCTAGTGCCCGTCTTGTCCGCGTTCCTCATATTGACTCCGAAGTTGGTATTTCTACGTCTATTTTTTCTTCACCCACTACCACACCCACTTCGATGGACGGTTCTCCATCAAACTTCTTTAACACTACTCTACCACCGTCCGCAGGTGTGCAGAATCCGCCCCGCATCTCTCTCCAAGAGAGATGCTACCCTATGTGAGGTCCTCTTTCGACCTGTCTCACCATTCCACCAGCCAATGGGGACAATTTTGAAATCAAACCTCAATACATTAATCTTCTACCAAAATATCACGGTCTCGAGTCTGAAGACGCATACGTCTTTATCACCAAATTTGAAAATGTATGCGCTATGATGGGTATTTCACAGCTTTCTGTGGATGCTATGAGATTACGTCTTCTCCCATTCAATTTGTGCGATATAGCCGAGAAGTGTCTTTATAACACAGCCACACATTCTATTTTGAACTGGGGAGAATTCGTAACAGCTTTCCTAAACAAATTCTACCCTAATCATAAGACAGCTCGAGTCTGTAACGAAATAAATCAATTTACCCAGCTTCCCAATGAACCATTTTCAAAGTGTTTTGAACGCTTCAAGGATCTGTTTGTTCAATGTCCTCATAACGGAATCCCTAGATGGGATCTGTGCAGAATCATATATGAGAGCATTAATCCTACAACAAAACAGACCCTTGAATCCATGTGTCAATGCACCTTCATGAATAAAGATGATGGTGAAGCTTGGACATTTTTAGAAGATTTCGCTGAGAAAACTTTACGGTGGGAGAGTGTAAATCAGTTATCGTCTAGGGATGGCATTCATCAACTTGATATTTCCATAGGAGTTAGAGCTGAAAAGGCAGCAATGCAAGAGAAACTCGAAGCTATGGAACATAAATTTTTAGCAGCCTCTCTAAATTAGATGTCACTCCCCAAAACTGTCTGTGGATGCTGTTCTGATCCATCTTATCTTACGGAAGAATTTCCTTTAAATTCTCCATTTCAAGGTCAAGAGGATACCAATGCTGCTTTCCAACAAAGACCTAGAAATGTTCCGTATTCTTCCACTTATAATCAGGGTTGGAGAAATCACCCTAACTTTTCTTGGAACCAATCACAAACTCAAAACACAGTTCCAAACCAAAACAATTTCCAAAGGGGTCCTCCACCACAACAGCAACCACTTCAAATAAGTCAGCACCCCTATCAATCACAAAACTTTCAAAATCCGGTCAACACTTCTGCACCGTACAACAATTCTTTTCAATTGGCCGGTACTGATAACTCCTCTTCACTCGAACAAACCCTGAATTTGCTTCTGACAAATTTCATGCAAGTTTCGGCTGAGATGAAGTCTTCCGTCGATAAAATCCAGAAAAACTCTGACTCCCAAAGTGAATTAAATCGATGGAAGCACAAATTGCACAATTAAAAGCCGAAATGAGTGCTAGAGATAAAGGGAAACTTCCGTCTCAACCCCTACCGAATCCTGGATATTCACAACACTACCATGTGAATGCTATCACCACGTTGAGATCTGGAATAGTGCTTGACAACCATGTCGGTGAAGAGATTGATAATAATGAAGAATCGATCGATGATACCCCGGCTGAGACTTTTCCTTCCACCTCTACTTCTGACCCCAGTTCATCTACCTCACCATTTTCTTCCGAGCCTATTCTCCGTTTTCCCCAAGGCTCGAACCCTCAGTACACTTCTTCTAGTCCACCAAAGAAGATCCCCACTCCTATTCTGAGATCTTTTCTACCCACACGATCTTCTCCAATGTTGGACCCCGCTCTTATTGCTAAAGCTCTTTATCCAAATCGGTTAAGGGGAAACAGACCAAGTCCGCAAATGGAGAGGATCACTGAAATCTTTAAGCAAGTTAACATCAATATCCATCTCCTAGATGCTAAACAACAAGTCCCAGCTTATGCAAAAATTCTCAAGGACTTGTGCACTAGGAAGAGGAAGAATCAAGTGCCCAAAAAGGTGTTCATGTCGAGTAGTGTAGACACAGCTTTTCCCCAACAATTACCTAGAAAACGTAAGGTCTCTGGCTGTCCTACAATTTCTATTTCTATTGGGGGTAAACACATTAACCGTGCACTACTTGACCTTGGCGCAAGTGTTAACCTGCTTCCTTACTCGGTTTATGAGTAGTTAGGGATTGGAGAGTTGAAACAAGCTCACTACACTCCTCTCCAGATGGTCGAACGATCAATCACCAAACCTAGGGGTGAGCTGGAGGATGTGTTAATAAAAATCAGGGAATTTGTATTCCCTGTGGACTTTATTTTTCTAGATACACAGCCTGTAGTGAACCCACGGAATCAAATTCCGGTGATCCTTGGTCGCCCTTTTTTGGCCACTTCCAATACTATAATCAACTGTCTCAATGGCTCTATGACCCTATCCTTCGGGAAGATGTCAATTGAGCTGAACATTTACAAGTTGGGAAGTGTACCCTCCGAACCTTCTGCTCATGCATGTTCTGTCGAATTAGAGGATGTCGACGACAGCGAATTTGATCGGCCTCATGATACTGATCTAGACTCTTTTCATATGTTGTTGTTTGACCCAACTATGTATCGTACACATACGAACTCTTCCACCAAGTTGTCCGGGTCAACAACTAACACTGATTATGAACAGTTTTTAGAGTCTGAAGATCACCCCGCGCTTTTTGATGAGATTATTCTTCAGGGTATCGATAAAAGTTTTGAGGAAATTTTCGCCGATGAACTCGCATTTTTAGCAAATACGGGTGTTGAAATGAATCATCTCCAAAACAAAAAAAAATTGAACCTCCACCTTTTCTTCTGAACAATCACAAGAATGCGAGTAATCTATCATCACAATCACCGTGTCGTCTGTCCAAAACGAGACGCAAACCCTTTCTATCACACCATTTATATTTTCCCCACTTCTTCCTGGCTCCTTATAAAATGTTCTTCCACCAACCGATGCACTACACCGATAAAATCTTTGAATGGTTGGTATTGACTTTCGGTCTTTGCAAAGCTTGGCATTGACTACTAATTTTGACCCCCTCTTGTGATTTTCAAAGCTTAACATTGTTTAATTCAAGTTTGGGGGGGGGGGTAATTTGGCACATGAAAATAAAAATTTTTACTCAAAATGATGAGCCAAAGAATAAGTTTGGGGGAGGATTTTCAGGATCATATGTCTTGCCCCCGTTAATAAATTTCCTCCCAGGCTTACAGGTTTTTGTGATCCAGCAGATAGCAACGGTGAGGACACTGTTGAAAACAAGTTTGGGGGAGATTTGTGCTTATTTGCGCATCACTTTGCATCATAATTTGCATAAGCACAAATTTTTTTATACATAAATAAAATAATAAAAGATTAAATAGTGAAAAATTACATCCAAAAGATTAGAAAAATTGAAGAAAACCAAGAAAATTAGAAGTTTTCTTAAACGAACTAGTAATAAGTAGTTATGAGCCGTTGTCCCAAGGGTTAGTAAGATGAAACAAGTTACTGATCTAAGGATAAAAATAAGTCTGAAAAATAGTTCCTATTTCTGAAAGCCAAACATTTGAATGTTGATACCCTACTATACGCACTTACACACGTCTTGAAACTCGGGATAGTAGAGGATACCTTGAAATGCTCTTGTTTAAAAGCCAAACTATGAATGAAATAATAATTGAAGAAAATATAAAATGGTGTAGAAAAATGAACACTGGTTTTGTTATCACCAAGGAAGCATAAAAAAAATATAGCGAGGGTGCTTCATCACCTAGTGCCTTAGACCAACTGGTTTGGGAGTCACTGCTAAGCCTTAGGTGTTGCAAAATGAGGAAATTTCTACTTACGCCTAATCAGCAAGCACATGAGTAATCGGTCAGTTAGTACCTCAAGAAGTATTAACGGTCGCATGAAAAATTTGTGAGCAAATTCATCTAAATATTCATCGATTAAAAAGTACTGAGGTGATGGACAAGAGTATGATAGTTTGAATTGAATTCTCCAAGTGTAGGGATGTCTTTTACACACACGTAGGGGTATATGATCAATGTTTGGAAGAAAAATAGGAATGAAGAATAAAGACGATGTTTTATTGAGGGGTGATGTGATTTCTAACATCTTTTCATGACTATTAAGATATGGGTCATGACAACCGAAAAGCTAGTGTAGTTGGAAACTCTAATTTTCAAAATCTTTCTTTTACAGTTCTTATCTTTATATGTAACTTTCACAGTCTTCCTTTTATTATGGGATTTTGTGGGTGCAATCCGCTGAAAACCCTCAAGAGACAACACTCCTCCAACTAGGGACACCTAGAGGTTTAAAAGCTTGTTGCACGTGCTCAGTGCAATCGTGTTGCCTACGAAAGTGTGCTAGTTAGTTTTTCTTTTTCTTAATAAATTTTTCCTTCTCTTAAATAAAAAAGTTTGCTCGAGACGACAAAAATTAAGTTTGGGGGAATTTGATCAGTCGAAAATATTGCATTCTTAACACATCAATTTCCCTACTCTTTGTAATCATCTAAAGGTGTTTGGTATAAATATAGAACATATTAGAAATTCGTCTTTGAAATATCAAATAACATGTGTTATACATTATAACCGGTATTATGAGGGAAATTGTGTGTTTATTACTACACGCATGATCTTTGTATATCAACACTTGTCTCGAGATTGTGTGCAGGAAATTCTCCAGGTAAAAGAGCCGGAACTGCTAAAAGTGCTGATAAAATACATCAAGTCCAAGAATTGAGATCTGCCAGCAAACAAGAGATAATTATAAGTTCCAAACATCATAAAACAACCATAAAGCCAACATGAAACAACCCTGAAGATTTCATACAGAGATCACCTAAAACGGCTGCGGATCCGCGGCCGAGTCAGGCCGATCCGCCGCGGATCCGCGGTCGTTCTGACTCGTCGGCGGTGGAAACATTTTGCAGAGGCTTTATTTTAACGGCCAAACTTCTCCAAGACGTTTCGAATTGTGTAGATTTCTCCTGAAGCTTCCCTTCTAACAGCCAAGCTTCTTATGCAAGTTTGATATCTACCAAGCTTCTCATGCAAGCCTCATAACAACCAAGCTTTCTTGAGAAGATTGACCTAGCTTCTAGGGGAAGCTTGAGGGAAAACTATAAAAGAGCACCTATGGTTTCATTACAAAGCTTGTTCATTAATTGAGTAGTTGAATATTTAGCCAAATTTACACAAGTTGAGTGACACAACTTGTAATCAAAACCGTAGCCCAAATCAAATTCAAAAGCCAAATCAAGATCCATCGAGAAGAGAATCAAGCAAACAAATGAAGATCCTTTGAAGCAACGCCGACCTTTATCCAAGCAATATATCCACGACGATCCGCGACTCAAGAAGATCGACGCGAAACTAATTTCGGCGGATCTAGTTACCTCCTCAAATCTTGTAACCTCGAGTTGAGTGTATTGTACCTAATCTTCGATTAATAAAGGTGAATATTGTAAATCTTGCTTTTCTTTACATTCTTGCATTATGAAAAGTTACTGATTCTTGATTCTTGATTCTTTCCTTTTTCATGATGTGTGAGTAAAATCTCCGCTTGTAGCGGAATCGAGAGAATAGGTAGATGATGATGATTAAATTCTTGAACGATTCTTAAGTCTTATGAATTTTGTAAACTTTAGGAAATTGAATCATCGAAGACCTAATTTGAGCGAGATCGCTTTCTTGAATGTTTTCGCTCCAAATTAGAGATCAACGATCGGTGATTGAATTTGCTAGAGGTTAGAATTTGAATAATAATCAATGAAAGGGTAAGGGATGATGAAGGAAAAACCCTAGTTTCTTCAATAGATCTCTAAAGCTCGTTGATCATCATCAATCTAGCAACAAATTCTCAATAGATAAGAATTTGTAATCAATAGTATTCATCATTGTTAGTTATATGTATGCCCTAGAGGCCATTACTGTACATACGATGTATATTGTAATGGATGCTTGGACATATATAGGGAGGACTTTCTTGCTCGACATGATAGTACGCTATCTGGTTGTACTTTATCTTAACATGTACTCTGATTGTCTCTATGTTACATGTTGATAAAGCCCTTAGTATATGTACTCGACTACTGGGACTATGATGAGATCATACTAGTGGGGCCACGGTAGTCGACGAGTACATCCTATAACTGTTCCTAGTCGAAGGTGTATTGAGACAGGGCATCGATACACCAGAGTAGACTACCGTATACGCATCTTGACCCATATGATGGGCGATGGATGATCCCATATCCATCGGTGTTTGACATCAAGGATGGTGTACGGGTGCTCAGTAGAGACTGGGTACACTGGACGGACTCGCCGAGAACTCCCAGATGGTATTATACCTCACGTCAGATGGCAGTTCTCCGGTGACACTGGTACAGAGTAGTCTGTTGACCCGAGATCGTCATAGAGTCTTGTGTGATTCCCACTGTGCTTTGATTTCCATCATACCACGTCCAAGAGGGCGTGCAAAAAGGTGGCTTTTGGGTACAGTCCCGAATCATATGAAGGCAATGAGCGATAGGAGGGGATTCGTCTCTCCCGGTATAGGGAGTTGATGTTGTGCTGTGTTCGATTGGGTATAACCGGAAATCCCTGGCCAAGGTTGCTGAGATTTACTGGTAAGTGTTATCAGTAGTTTCTCGAACTGTTATAGACCTCAAATCGACACGACTTATCAAGCTACTGGGGTCTGACGTTTACCACCCCTAGGCGAGATATGCGGCATATCAGACGACGAGACCGGACTGTATTTCAAAGCATTTCCAAAATGGTTCGTTGGGAAGTTGGGTAAACTGGTTAATCTCGCTTCAAATACGGACGGTCTTATGATTGGGATAAAATTTCTTAAGGAATGCTATGACGAAATCATCCCATTTGGCAATAGAGTGTGCGGAAGTGTTATAAAGCCATTTTTCTGCCATATCGTACAAGGTAAAAGGGAGAAGACATAATCTCATAGCATCCACTGAAAGTTGTGAACTGCCCATCATTGCACATACGTTTTCGAATTTGGTTATGAAAACGTCTGTGTCTTAAAATTCAAGCACGTGAAATTTGGGCAATATTTTGATGAATTGGGGTTTAATTTCAAAATTTTCCCTATTGGCTGGTGGAACAGACAAACAAGTAGGAAGGGGACCGCGTATCGGATAGCATCTTTCTTGGAGAGAGATGTGTGGTCGATTCTGCGCACTTATGGGTGGTGGCAGGGTGGTTTTGGTAAAATCTGATGGAGAACCGTCCATCTCGGTAGATGTGGTGGGTGGAAGGAAAAAAGAAGATAAAGAAATACCGACTTCAGAGTCGATAGAAAAAACACGGACAAGACGGGCACTAGAATCCCGTGTCCAACCAATCATGCACTAAGCGGGTTTAGCGCACGTGCAGCGTGTATGAGAACGATTTAAAAATATTTTTTTTTGAAAAAGTCGGACGTGAGGCTTGACCCAAAAAATCACAAAAATGCACAATCAACCCTTGAACCACGGTCACTTAGTTCAAGCACTAGACCGCTCCTAGACTTCCAAAGGACAAGCCGCATGATCAATCCTCTACCACCTTATTATTACTCTTGTGTCCAGGTAAGTGCCAGGTAAGTGGGAGGTATCCGCTATACGAATCACCGAAATAGCGGGCTTAATTAAGTAACCACTTTCCTTAGTCACACTTTCCTAGACGCCACAAGAGAAATGCGGCTAAGCGATAGATTACCCATGACCCTCCTCTGTCCTAATTCAGCGCGGCAGTCCTTAGAGGCTTGGTCTAGATATTTTTTAATTAATGTAGGGTTATGCGGATGCTCGTTTTGTGATTTGTGGGGCCTACGAAGGGTGATGAAATCCCCACCTAATCTGAATTTAGGTTATTGCCCCTTAAAGTCCGTATTAAAATATGCACAAACAAACCAATATCAAAACACGCAAAAAGATTTTTGAGCAGCGATATTTGCAAAGAATCCTGTAGAAAATATCAGATTATTGGATTTTAGAGGAGAGAGAAAGATACCATAGGAGTTTGGAGACCTAATTCCACCACCGAGTCGCGGTTCCGCCGCACTTTGCAGACAATTGCCGCGGTTCCGTGGCAGAAAGGAGAGTTCTTTTGCTCGTTTTTCTTCAGTGCACCCACTTGCTCCTCTGGAATATGTTGAAAGTCTTTGAATCTCTAATTTCTCATTCCGGTTGCTCCAGATTCCCTTGCAAAACTCACACAATAATCATTAAATACACAAGATGCGGTTTTGATTCTCGTTTATAATGTATTTACTGGATTTTATAATAATTCAACACGAATAGTAAGAAAAAAAATTACGCACGTATCACCGACAACGGTGCCATTTGATTGATTCTAGATTTGTGGAGAGTGTTCGTAGTAAAGTAACCGCAATCAATTACGGTGTCGCTCATAACTAGCCGAGATGAGTACGGTTCGTCCGCAGGGATGCGTGGAACTTTAAACTCGCTTTAGACAAGTTGATTGAAAATAGGATGATTGTATTTAGATCTATATTGAACACGGATGTAGAATTTAGGAAGAAGAGGCTTGTAAGGTTAATAGAATTTAGTAGTAATGGGTGATTAATTAAAGATGACTCCTTTTATTTTTTAATATATTTAAAACTAGATCGATAATGATGAATGAAGATTAGGGTTTTAGGAGGGAATAGGGTTTTATGATGTACAAATTCTTTTAACGTAGAGTACAAGAACCCTAGTTTTTGCGGCAGGATTAACACCCTATTGACCTCGTGATCTCTTCAGTTTGATGATCTAAAAGGTGGTCTATTTTGAGATGATCATCATATGAAGCTTTCGGTCCTTTAAATAGCCATACAAGCAGAAAACCCTAAATCCCATGTGTTAGGATTTGTTGATACGATCACACCCACAAAATCCAGAATCCTACGGCTATGATCTTGCTGCGGATCCACCGCATATATATGGACTTTAGGTATGGTGGGATCATGCTTTGAAAATTCATCCGCCATTTGATGTTGACACGTGGAGATTATTGCGATGTATGGATTCTTCAAATCTTCCTCTGAGTCTCAGTCGTTTATGATTTACGATTCGATTCAACTTTATCAGCGGATTTTATTCCCGACATCTCGAATATCTCGATCTCCAGATCTGAGCTCATATCTGCATAATATCTCAAGTCATAGTGTTAGTAATATTTGCTATATTTGAGATATTATCCTAATCATTTTATATGATACAATATTTTAAGAATATTGATTAGAATATTTGATATGATATGCATATTTTAATTATTAATATTTTATATAAATATTTTATGCATATCTTTTCCTTCATAATATTAATTATAATGTAGAAACATATGTTAATAAATATTTTACAGATAAACCCACATATGTTCCATATTTACGATAAACACCTTTAAGTACTTAATAAAAGTAAGGAAAATATTCCAACAAATGTGCAATAATTTCGACTAGATAAATATTGTAGTATAGTGGTGAGTATTCCCGCCTGTCACGCGGGTGACCCGAGTTTGATCCGTGGCAACGACGCCATTTGATTGATTCTAGATTTGTGGAGAGTGTTCGTAGTAAAGCAACTGCAATCAATAATGGTGTCACTCGTAGCTAGCCGAGATGAGTACGGGTCGTCCGCAGGGATGCGTGAAACTTTAAACTTGCTTTAGATGAGTTGATTGAAAATAGGATGATTGTATTTAGATCTATGTTGAACACGGATGTAGAATTTATGAAGAAGAGCCTTTTAGGGTTCATAGAATTTAGTAGTAATGAATGATTAATTAAAGATGACTTCTTTTATCTTTTAATAGATTTAAAACTAGATCGATAGTGGTGAATGAAGATTAGGGTTTTTGGAGGGAATAGTATTCCCACTCTTAACCTTTATCTTTTCATTGACCACTATTCATGTTTAGCCTTTATCAAAAAAAATTGTTAATCTAATCTCAAATCGGGGTCGAGACTATCAATAAATTGATAGCGCGCCCGATTAGGATGTTAACAATTACTTTGCTAAAATTTATAAACTTTAAAAGATGTAAAAGAAGTTAAGAGATTTTATCATTCATTGATTTATCCTAATCCCACGAACCCTATCAAGCGTAGAATTACTCACGCATGTTTTGAGAAGAAGAAGAAAGGATAGAGAAGGAAATCATAATGTAGAAAGTAATGCAGAATTTAAATGCAGAAAGTAAAATGCAAAGAACTAAACTAAAGATCTATCTTTATTAATCAACTTTAACATGTACAACTCCTTTGAAATTTAGAATACAAAGAACTCTCGTGTTGCTCTCGATCTTTATCTCATAAGAAGTAGATGTTCAATCGATGATCATGTCGCTTAATCACGTTGATTCGTGGACCGTCTCAGATCTCTTGATCTTGTCGGTGATTTGCTCAGTGATAAAAGGTGATAGATTTCAAAATATAGCTCTCGGTTCTTTAAATAGCACATAAGCATAAACCCTAGATCCTATGTGTTATGATTTGTTGTTGTGATCACCCTCAGAAAATCTTAGATCCTACGGCCCTGATCTTGCCGCGGATCCGCCACAAGTGTAAGTTATTGGCCGCGGTTAGGCGGCGGCATGGTGGCATCAGGATTCCAAAATTCTGGTGTTGCCTCATATTGACACGTGGAGATTGTTGTAATGTCTGTATTCTTTAAATCTTCTCTGAGTCTCTGCCATTTATGATTTTATTCAACTTTATCGGCAGATTTCATTCCCGACCTCTCGAATATCTCGATCTCCAGACCTGAGCTAAATCTGCACAATATCTAAATTAATAGTATTAGTAATATTTGTTATATTTGAGATATTATCTTAATCATTTTATATGGTATTAAATTTTTAAGAAATTTGATTAAGATTATTTGATATGATATGCATATTTAATTATAATAATTCATATAAATATTTTATGCATATATTTTCCTTCATAATGTTAATTATAATATATAAATATATGATAAAGAGTTTTTTGCAGATAAACCCACATATGTTCCATAATTACGATAAACACATTTAAGTACTTAACAAAAGTAAGAAAAATATTCTATCAAATATGCAATATTTTCGACTGAACAAGGCATATTGCCAAGAATTTAAAATATCGATTTAAAAGAAACCCGTTTTGAAAAAATATGGTATTTTAATGAAAGGCTTCTTCCTTGAATTACCCATATACCTAGAATACCATGCTATGAAACCATAGTGTGCGTGTGGGGTAGATCGTTATCCCATGAAGTTTTCATAAAGGTAGATAAACTAGTTATCAAGAAAGATTATACTAAAGTTAATGGTATTTTAATGAAAAAGTTCGTTATTTGATTATTTCTCAAGAAAACTTTATTAAACTAAAATCTAAATGATTGCAAATAAGGTTACGAATGGTGTGAGAAAGTTAGTTTGACCTATCTTGCTTAATGAGGGGCGTACAAGAACTTAAAATTACACATATCGAAATTAACTCCACCTTACCGATATGTTTTTAGAAGATAATTTGAGATGAAAGAAAAAGATAGAGGGGGGACTTACTCGTTGTGTAGCGTTGGAAAGAGATTAAAGAAGAAAGGAGGGGTTCCATGGCGTCGCGGAAACTCCAGAAACGACTTCGATCTTCAACGAAAAGGGCTTGGTTGCTAACTCCACTTGACTCCGCTTGCATTTAGAAACTTTTGGAAGAATTTTGATAGAAATTTTTAGAATAGAGGGGAGCTAGGGTATGGGATGGTATTTATGGTGAAAAATTTAGGGTTTGGGAATAAAAAAATTGGATTAAAAAAATTTAAATGGGTGTTAAATGGTGAATTGAATAGTGACTATTTGATTCCAAGGAAATCAAACAGAGCAGGAGAGTTGAGGGGAGTCGATGGGACGAGTGTACAAAACACGGAGGAAATTGGGGGTAATCCAACCGTCGGCGCCGGCCAATAGAAGGAAACGGGCGGTCGGATTTGGTTGGTTTGCCTCGAAATTCGTGCAATGTGTCTAGTTTGGTGCTTACTCCTCTTTGCGCTTGTTTAATTTTTCTGAAATTTTCCATTTCTCCGTGTATTGCACGTGCAACTTTTGGGCTTCCGAAAAAATTAAAAAGAAAATCTTAAAAAATAATTGGGTCTTATGGGATCCGAGCACACAGGCTATGTCGCAGCAGTGTAGACACTTTACCAGTGAGCTACAAGTTGCTTCTTGCTTTTATTGAACAAAAATAACCTGTAACTCCTATACAGGTTAAAATACCCTTTTCTATTCATTTAAACAAATAATTCTGTACAGAGTTTTCAGAGTCGTTATAGAAGGAAAATACTCCGAGGCGAAGTATGATTCTGACACGGGGTATATTCTGAGACGAAGTATAGTTCCGATGCAGAGGTAGGCATTCTGAACGAAGTATAGTTTCGATACAGAGGTTGATTCCGAGTCGAAGCATAATTCCGATAGGGAAGGAAGATACTCCGAGGTGAAGAATGATTCTGACGCGGGGTATATTCTGAGGCGAAGCATGGTTCCAACGCAGAGCTTGTTGGTTGACTTGTTTCCGAGGCGGAGCTTGATTCCGACGGGAAGTTTTTTGGTTGACTTATCGATTTGATTTGATTTGGGAGTTGCTTATCCGTCCAACAGGGATTTTGAGCATGGGACTTGGAATTTGGGTTTTTATTTGGCGTCAGCATCGCTACACTGGAATATGATAGCAAGAAAGAATCATCATTTGCCGTGGAGAATATGGGATTTGAATTTTGGTTTCTATTGGATATGTATGCCCTATAGGTCTTCATTGTATAAGATGCTAGGGATATGTATGTACATGACAATCTTGCTCTATATGATAGTATGTTATTTGGTTTATCTTTGTCTTAACATGTGATATGTTTTACTTATTATTTCATATCTCATATACATGTTGATAAATCCCGTAGGATCCTTACTTGACTTCTAGCGTTGTGATGGCAATCATACTTACGGGAGCTGGGTAGTTGATAAGCACATCCTTAAAATATCCCTAGTCATAGGAATATCAAGACTAGGCATCGATACTTTAGGGTAGACTGGTGTATACATATCTAGACCCTGACGAGCAGCAATGGTTGGTCCCGCAGCCATTGGTGAGGTGCATCTAAGATTGTATACAAGTGCTCACTAGGGATGAGTACAATGTACGGACTTGCCGAGAACTGGCTAGATGGTATTATATCTAATGTCAGATAGCAGTTCTCTGACGACATGAGTGCAGATAGTCTGTCGACCTGAGGTCATCATTTTTCTTGTGTGAGTTTCCACTGTGCTTTGATTACTACCCTACCACGGCTCTACTGAGTCGTACAAATAGGTTTTAGTTGGGTACAGTCTCAAGCCACATAGAGGAAGTGAGCGATTGTTGGGGAATCGTCTTTCCCAGTATAAGGAGTCAATGTCGTACTGTATTCGGTTAGCCAACACCATAAGTTCCTGGGCAGGGCGGATTGAGAATTACTAGTAGTTGGACCAGTAAATTCTCGGATGGTCTTGAGCCACATCGGCACGACATGTCAGGTTATTAGGGGTCTGACGTGATCCACCCCCTAGACCCGGCATGCGATACTCTTAGAAGAACAGACTAGACTGCACGGAGATTATCACGGACAGGCTCAGTAGAGGTTTGTATGAGTTTGCTCGTCGGCCTTCTTTTCGACAGGTACCTGGGTAGCCGTTACGTACAGATAGTGCCACTGACGGAATTGTGGTTAAATCTACTGCTAGCGTACTGTCGAGTCTTTAGATTCCCACACAGAGGGTTTCCCTGGTTCAGAAAAATGATCTAGTGGCCGTATGGTTTTACGTGCAGGATTCCGATCATATACGTGTACTAGCTACACGGATGTTGTTCGGACGGATAATACTAGTAGGCTTAGAATTAATCCGCATTCTAGTGTTATATTATTGGATTATTTTTATCTCTTGGTATTCGTATTTTTTGCAGTACAAATACGGGTATGTATATACGATGAGGGCATTCTTGTAATTTTACAAGATATGCTTCTAGAAGGGGGCACCTCATTTTGGTTATATCTATTTTTAGTAAATAGATAATGAGGTAGAAAATGGAGATATTTGTGGCATGGTTTGAAGCATGGCTAATTCTTTTGTTTATTCATTTGACTTTACTATTCAAGCATGGTTGCATTTTTCTATGAAAAAATATTGCATGCTTGATTATTGGAAAAAGACTTAGCCATTCTTTACTTGCTCAATCTATCATCATTCTACACTTTGCTCTCTCTCTCTCTCTCTCCATTCCTCTCCTTCCTCAAAACCTAACCCTCACATGTATTGTGAATCCTAGGGTTCTTTGAGATAAAATAGTCTAATCAACTCTCTACATCTCCTAAGCTACCTAGATTAGCAAACTAGGTACTTTAGTTAGCTCACCCTTGAGGTTAGAGCTTGAACCAAAGACCCTCGGGTGGACCGTCTTCAACACGAGGATGCCGATGATCAAGCACAATCTGTACCATCTAGGAGCTCAAGAAGAGGAGAAGAAGACCCGAATGACTAGAATCATCAAGGTATAAAACACTATGTAACAACTCCAATTCTTGTGTACATAAAATTGATTTAAAGTTAATGTATACTTGGGGTATTTACATTTCCTGTGAGTACTATAAGTATTTGATTCAATTTTGAACAGAAAGACCCGTATACTGGGAAGCGGGGTTGTTTCCCCCTATAAAAGCAAAGCTCTGTTTGAATTTCAAAGATTCAAAAATTGAAGCAACGCTTCAAATCCCGTGCGCTGCGCGCAACGCGCCATGTGTTAGAAATTGATACGTCAGCGCAGCGCCCAAGGCAGTGCGCCCAATCAGAGTAAGGCTCTATTTAAAACAAAAATTAAAAGAAGCAACGCTTTAGTTGCGCAAGCGCTGCGCGACAGGTGTCAGCGCAGTTGCGTCAGCGTAGTTGCGCAAGCGCTACGCTGCGCGACACGTGTCAGCGCAGTTGCGCTGCGCTGTGCGCTGCGCGACACGTGTCAGCGCAGTTGCGCTGCGCTGTGCGCTGCGCGACACGTGTCAGCGCAGTTGCGCAAGCGCGGTTGCGCTGCGCTGTGCACTGAGCGACACGTGTCAACGCAGTTGCACTGCGATGTGCGCTGTGTGACACGTGTCAAGCGCTGGTGCATCTGCGCCAAACAGAATTAAAATTCCAGTAAGATCTTTCTGTTCTTGTTAAAACAAGAAGATTGTCATCTGTAAAACAGAAGCCCTTGGATCAAACATCCAACGGTGGGGAAAATTCCCCAAATCACTCAGAGAATGATCTCTTTAACAAATTTAACAAATTAATGGACACTATATAAAGGCCCCTAGACCCCAATTCCAAAGGAGGCATCAACACAGAGAGAACTCCTCTAAAGAAAATTTTCAGAAGAGTTCAAAGAAAGGAAGGGTAAAAACCTTTAATAAAAGAAGAATTTCTTCTAAAAAAGATTTTTGATCTAAGAACAAGATCAAAGGTCTTCAATAAAAATATAATAATAATAAAGGCATTGCCTTTTGATGAACCACTGGTTCTTTGAAAACAAGAAATTTTGTTTTATTTGATCTAAAATTGATCAAAATAATAAAACAGTGCCCTGCACTTGCAAAATCTACACTGTTGTGCACTCGGGTTGGCGCAAGCCACCAAAGAGCGCCACGTGTCAGCCCCATAATAATCTGCGCTATGCGCTTCTAAAAACATAGCACTGCTCTCATGAATTGGCGCAACTCACCAGAGTGCGCCACGTGTCAGCAGCGCAACAGCGCAGCGCACTGCGCTTGCACTCTCTTGAGCGTGACACGTGTCACCTCCCCATGGACTTGCGCCTTGCGCTCCTCAATTGGTGCAAAACGCCTGACAAACCACATGGCACTTTGTCGGACTAATTAATGTAGCGCATTGTTAAAGGGCAGAGCCCAATTAAAAGGCCCAATGGACCAAAACAAATGCTCTGCATTATAAAAAAGGGGACAGAGCCCAACTTAAAAGGCCTAATAGGCCAGAATAAAATGCAGTGCAGGGGCAGAGCCCTAATAAAGGCCGACTAGGCTAAATATAAATAAAAATGTTGAACATTCTCAATTGGACTTAGCCCAATTCTGGCCGTAAGTCCTCAAATTAAATTGACTGAGCACGGCTGCTCTTTTAAATCAATTTACACTTGGTTCAAGGGTACATCTCTGAACTCCTCTGACACCTATCGTTGTAATCCTTCAACGACGTCAGAGAGGTGACGGGTCCCGACGGCCATACATGCAATGGACCACCACGTCCCTAAACTGGCAATGGACCACTACGTCCCTAAACTGGAACAATAGAGCCCCCAAACGCTCTTTTGTCGGATCTAAACGATCTCGTTTAAGTCGATCTTAGCCTCAAATATGGCTAACATATCCTTAAACCTTCAAACAGACTTTAGTCCCAAATTAGACTATAGATCCCCTCCAATCGACTTTGGTTCAAGGGTACATCTCTGAACTCCTCTGACACCTATCGTTGTAATCCTTCAACAACGTCAGAAAGGTGACGGGTCCCGACGGCCATGCATGCAATAGACCACTATGTCCCTAAACTGGAACAATAGAGCCCCCAAATGCTTTTTTGTCGGATCTAAACGATCCCGTTAAGTTGATCTTAGTCTCATATCAGACTAACGTATCCTTAACGAACGTTTAAGTTGATCTTAGCCTCAAAAATGGCTAACGTATCCTTAAACCAAAACCCCCAAAACCAAATCTTAAAAAAATACGGATTTGGACTAATCCACGTCCTACGGGCGACGACATAAATTAGTCTCCGTATACAATCCATGGGCAACCACAAACAAAACAAACACACACGACAC
This sequence comes from Agapanthus africanus, assembly GCA_030015575.1. NCBI lineage: Eukaryota > Viridiplantae > Streptophyta > Magnoliopsida > Asparagales > Amaryllidaceae > Agapanthus > Agapanthus africanus. Next base: position 1,007,920,480 of record CM057337.1, on the reverse strand, counting down.
GAAGTGAAATTCTGGAGAAGGAGAAAGTTGTTACCGCGATTCGGTAGCGTAATTAACTGCAGGGGCTTGCGCCTGCAGGGAAGAGCGTCCCCACAATCAAAAACCCCTCGAAAGAGGAGGAATCTGACGAAGTCTGCTACATCGGTCGCATCCGTCTAAACCTCCGATACACGGTGGCATAAATCAACTTGACATCTTCGGAGAGGTGGACGGATAAAACCAAATAGCATCTGCCCCGAATCTCAGACATAGACGTCCCTACGTCGTCTCCGCCGCGTCATTCGGAGGGGAACAGATTCTGGCACACCAGGTGGGACATTTTCCTCTTTCCACTCCACTCTTCGTATGTCGTGTTCGCGAACGAATCGCGGTTTGCTGTGGTTGCCTGTGGATTTGAGGTACTAAGATTTGGTGTCTTGCTCCGTGCAGGAAAACAGAAGATCAATGGCTTCAAACTGCACTGCTTGCAACCGCAACTCTCGCTCCGTCTCTGCTGGAGGAGTGACTTACGGGCCCCAAGCGGCCTCTCTTTTCAAGATGCCAGTGGAGCAGATAACTCAAGCCACCACTGGGCTGTTCTTTGGGACCATGCTCCCACCAATGAGCTTCAATGCCCCTCTGCCATTGCAAGAAGCTCCGAAAAAGTCGGTCTTTCATCGGCTTGCAACTACTGCGACCCCTCTCAACGGATCGCCCAAATCCAGTGCATCGGTTTTCAATAGGCTGGGTCAAAACTCCAATGGGCCCGTGAAGAAGCCCACAATACCAGAAGGTGTTATTCCCAAGCGGATAGCCATTCCTGCTCATGAAATCGTCAAGGCTGCTTCACCTGCTCGGAAGTCTGCTTTCGATAGATTGGCTATCCCCATTCAACGGACGTCGGTCTTCAAGAGGCTGGTACCAGCAGCGCCTCACCAGAACAGGGGGCATGACAAAGACATCCCCATCGCCGAACCAACTCCATCCGCACGACACGCTCGATGTCGCCACTGGCGCCGAGTAAGGAAAGCTAGGGGCAACCCCCCCTCTGGATTTACACCACCAGCTCCGATGGTGGGGATCGAGGCTGCTGTTCCAACCGGGAACAGTTTTGAATTGCTGAACATGGTGCGCAGAAACTCTCCTACTGCGGTGTTGAAACGAACTCCTTCATCTGTGAAGAACACTCCAGAGAAGAAGCTAGAGCAGCCCCCTCAACGGATGTCCTCTAAAATTTACAAAGTCTGGCGACAGATCCAGGAGTCGGTGATTGATGAAAACTATCCCTTCCGACAGAAAAAGATGAAGGTTCGGCAGGAGATAGACTACTCCGTCAAGCTAGAAAAAGCAACAGCTTGATGGGTGCCCACGACAACGGCCCCCTCAACTCCAATCAGTCAAAAGAAAAGGAGGCCGCAAAAAGCCCCTGTGAACATGGCAAACCGTAAAAGCGCTGAACACAAACGCCCCAAGTCTGGAGGCACGGTGGTGCACACAGTTTATATGGCTTCCGGAAAGGAGGAAAGCCGCGCTTCGACGGGTCACCGACCGCTCATCCGATCCGTGATAAAAGCCCAGGAGCAGCAACAGAAGCTTCAGGAAATGATGACTGCGATGGCTGCACTTACCGAACCGAAAGAAAGTTCAGAAGCATCATCAGAGCAGCGTCATGAACAAGAAACTGACGCTGACTATCTACGCAGAGTCCTCGAAAAGAAGGACAAAGAGGCGGCAGAACAAGCTGCCAACATAAAACAAATGGCGCTCCTCTTTCAAGACATAGTAGGGATGATGTTACACCCGGACCTTCCAGCTGAAGACCCTCCGATCATTGTTGGAGACGACAAAGGGGAGACATCTAATCCTCCTCCGGCTCTTTCAGCGGCCAAGGAAGAAACCATTTCTAAGGCCGCACTGGATGACTATATAGCTCAGCAAATACGAGCTCATCAGGCGAGTGAAGCGGCTGGGCAAATTGTCAGAACTGGACGACCCTATCTGGGCTGGTATGACCAAATCAGTTACCCGCCAGGATATACGATCCCTAAGTTCCACGTATATAAAGGGACAGGGAATCCGTATCAGCATGTCGCTCAATTCAGGGCCTTATGAGGCAATACTGGAGGCGATGACAAATTGTTGCTTCGCCAATTCGTCGGCAGCTTTGCAGAAACATCCTTTGAATGGTATTCAGAGTTACCTAACGACTCTGTCAAAACATTTGCGGAGATGGATCTACTGTTTACACAAAGATTCGCGAGTGCTAGTGAACGCACCCCGATAACAGCACTGATAAATACCAGGATAAGGCCAGGCGAAACATGGGTCCAATACGCAACACGATGGCGGAACCTATGGTCGAAATGCGAACAACGCATAGAAGAGGCACCTGCGGTAGGCATGTTCGTGGGCACTCTCGATCCGCAAGAGACCATCTCGCAATTCTTGATGTTCTTCAGGCCGACCACCTTCCAGGCCTTAATCGACAAATTAGCCCAAATGGACCAGATGGGCCATGGACCGTCTCCTCCAAAACCAGACTCTCGAAATGAGAAAGGAAAAGGGAAAGTGATTGTCGTCGCCAATGCTCAAGAGCAGCCGAGCAACTCAAAGCCAATTGTTCGCCAAAACAACGTCCGTCCACGCCCATCCCTCGAGGAGAGACTGGGACGTCCTTACTCATTTCCTCAGAATAAAATGAGAAGACTGTTCGAACTGGCAGTGCGCAACGGACTCATCAATCTGCCGAGTCGAAAACGTCTATCGCATCCAGGCAATCTCAATAATCCCAATTATTTCCCTTACCACCAAACGATAAGCCACCCGATCGAGGATTGTTTCGTCTTTAAGGGATGGATCGAGGATCAGTACCTATAAAGCAAGTTCGCGCTGTCTGAAAACTGGAAGGTAAACCCACCACAGCCGCACACTCCAAAGAAGACGGACACGATGGGGGCAGCTTGTTCTTTTGTTGAGGACGAAAACGATGGAGAAGACTCATCAGATGAATCTGAAGACTACGTAGCGAGTTGTCATGTGATCTCTCACTCATTGGCCGATGATAAAGAGGCTCCTTGCGCCGAGAAACCGAGGGCGGACCCTGGACAAGAAATTCCGCGGCCGTCAGACGAGTTGATCGATGCCTTCCTGAATGAGATTCGTCTGAAAGTTAAAGCCAATCAAGAGCATGAGATAGCCATACTGGAAGGAGCCAAACACCGACGACTAGACCAAAGAGTCGAGGCACTCCCGTCAAATCAAAATCCATCCGCTGCGGATAAAAACAAATTCAAGACGAGGAAAAGGTTTGCTAAAGCCCTGTCAGCGGGAATGAAGCTACCACCCTCTGAAGAAAATACTCTCGGTGGAGTAGAGATACATCCTAACTTCTGCTTATATCATCAGAAGATCACACATCCTACCGAAGACTGCGACTCCTTTAAGTGTTGGTGGCAAGGGTATGTAGCTCAAAAGAAACACTTCAACAGGACAAAGCGTGGAGCTCGTAGACATCAGAAAAATGCGATAGATGAGCGCAAAAAAGCCGCCGACGACTGTCACATAGCCGACTCCAAGGAATCGCAAATTATCACCTTCGGAAGCGACTCTGACGAAGAAGCTTCCCTCAACCTTCTCCTCAAGAAATCCATTTCAAAAATGAAAGAATTGAGGAGTTGCGAGAATGTTCAGCCGTGCAATCGCACGCTACTCGGAAAAAATCTCGACCTTGCGAACAAAGGATCGAGCAAAAAGGATAAAAAGAAAGGAAAAACAGCCCTCATAGCCAATACTCAACAGCAATTGAGTGGACCTAGTCCGTTTGTTTACCGAAACAACAAGCGGCAACCCCTCCAGGAAAAGTTGAAACGTCTTTACTCGTTTCCTCAAGATAAAACAAGGAGACTGTTCGAGCTGGCAGTGCGCGACAAACTCATCAATCTGCCGAGTCCAAAATGTCCGTTGTGGCCAGGCGATGTCAACGATCTCGATTATTGCCCTTACCACCAAACGGTAGGTCACCTGATCGAGGATTGCTACGTCTTTAAAAACTGGGTTGAAGATCAATACCAACAAGGAAAGTTTGTCATATCTGAAAACTGGAAGGTGAGCCCGCCACAACCGCACGCGACGGGAAAGATGGAGACACAGGGGGCATCATTCTCATTCATAGAGAAAGCCCCATAAACTGAAAAGTCAGTAAACTAGAGATTCGCCCCGAATACGGAAACAACGGACCGCAACATCCTTAAACTAACGGTGGACCGAAATGTCCTTAAACTAATGACGGACAACTACGTCCTAAAACTAGCTGATGACCGAAACGTCTTTAAACTACTACCGCAGTATCCTCAGGCTGACGAGATAAACAAAAAAAATTATATAAAAACAGTATGTCCATAAGCAAAAGGGGCACGGATGAAAACCCAAAAGGGCTCCGTGAGTAAAAACAGCAGGGCTACCGGCGAGTGTTCGTGAAAACCCGAAAGGGCGCGACCTCGTTAAAAAAAAGATTAAAAAAGTATTAAAAAAAAGACGGTATGTCCATAAGCGAAATGGGCACGGATGAAAACCTGAAAAGGCTCCGTGAGTAAAAACAGCAGGGCTACCGGCGAGTGTTTGTGAAAACTCGAAAGGGCGCAACCTCGTTAAAAGACACTTACAGGGTCCTCTCGACCTTGTAAGGAGAAATCACCCGCGTGAGATCCTTACGACTCACAAGGGAGCAACACACTTAGGGATCCTCACGATTCCTAAGGGGAAAATACACTTACGAGATCCTCACGACTCGTAAGGAGAACTCCCTTATGGGACCCTCACGGCTCATAAGATTTGAAAGTCTTAAGTTACAGAGACCCAAACCTGTGCTTAATCAACCCCCACAACCTTCGATATTGCCCTACAAGCGGCTCAATACTGACCCTTGTATACAATCCACGGGCGCGAATAAACATCTCCCTAACCAATTCCCATCCGTGACTAGGGATATGTCTGCACGGTGAACAACCCTTACGAGTCCTCTCGACTTATAAGGAGAAAACAGTCTTATAAGATCCTTACGACTTATAAAAGAACATAACTTGGGAATCCTCATGACTCCTAAAGAGAAAACACACCTATAAGATCCTCACGACTCGAAGGGAGAAATACCTTTATGAGACCCTTACGGCTCATAAAGTCAAAAGCCTTAGTCGACAGGACCCTAACCCTGTTTACTAAGCTACCTTTGTTCGATATCGACAGAGGAAAATGATGATTCGCTCCTGGCAATATTCCAGTTGTAGCAGTGCTGATGCCGAAATCGGTGTTTAATCCCGAGCTTGCAGCGAAAAGCCAGCAAGCCGCACATACATATGAAATAGCCGAAATGATGGGGCAACTTGCAAATAAAAATCAGCAAGTAAAAAAAATGTGTATGCATGCAAAATAGCCGAAATGATTGGGCAACTCGTAATAAAAAGCAGTGAGTGAAAGTAAAATAAATAGCCGAAATGATTGGGCACCGCGAAAAATAGCCGAAATGATTAGGCAATCGCGACCTTCGCGATATAAAAGCTGAAATGATAGAGCATCGCGGAAATAAAATAATAATACAAAAAAAATGAAATTTATGCCCTACAGGTGAAATCATATCGATCCCTGTATACAGTCCAGGGGCACAAACAAGAAGGGAACCATACCTTCCCACCAGGCTCCATCCGAAAGAGAGCCAAGTCTCGACGGTTCACCAAAAAACTAGAGACAACTGCGACACTCGTCTCGATACAGCAGATGCAATGCCGCCAAACGAAGCAAAGGCCAAATTCCTAGCTTCAGGGTCTTAACGGCAGGTTATATAAAGCCTGAAAGACAATCGGAGATCATCTTGCACCAGTGCGGAATGGTCACCACCTCGACGTTCGTCTCGATACAGCAGACGAGATGTCACCCCAGCGTTCTTCCTCCAGCAGGGTTCAGACGCGACAATCAAACAAACGGAGCCACGGCAAAATCCTTAGTTCCAAACCTCGACGGTTCATCAACAACCAAGAGACAACCCAGACGTTCGTCTTGATACAGCAGACGAGATGTCACCCCAGCGTTCTTCCTCCAGCAGGGTTCAGACGCGACAATCAAACTAACGGAGCCACGGCAAAATCCCTAGTTCCAAATCTCGACGGTTCACCAGTAACCTAGAGATAATCGCGACATTCGTCTCGATACAGCAGACGCGATGTCAGTAAACGAAGCAAAGGCCAAATTCCTAGCTTCAGGGTCTTGACGGCAACTCACATAAAACCTGAAAGACTATCGGAGATCATCTCACACCAGCGCGGAGTGTTTATGACTCATCAGGGCTCTCCAAAATGAGCCTAACCTCAAGTAAAAAGCGGCATGGCAAAATTCCTAACGCTTGCTCTTCCGACGGTCAAACTGCCAAGGAGGATTGCTTGAAGACGTCTTGTCCAGCCCCCGAAGGGATCAGAGACACGGCAGTCGCAGAGCTACTCGAACAACACGATTGCATATCGAGGAATATATCAGCTGATGCGACGGTACGACGGCGAAAATCCTAAGTACCACAGACCCTAACGGACTTCTGTCGTAAAGAGCAGAGGTTAACTGTGACATTAGGATATTCTTGCGAGAAATGCTCGATTCGTCTCGACTTGTGAAGAAATTGATTTCTTTGCGAGAACTTCTCGATGCGGCTCGACTCGTAAGATAAAGCCTTAGACAGTAAGGATTAAAAAACTTGTTCCATAAGCACTGGGACTCTGCAAGTTGGCCCAAAACGGACTTTTGCATACTATCCAAGGGTCTCACTCTCCAAACTCGAATCTCGACAAGGAGGGAAACAACCGCTTAGGATTCCTCTCGACTCATAAGAGGGAAAATTCTCTTATAAGATCCTTACGATTTATAAGAGAAAACGAACTTAGGAATCCTCACGATTCCTAAGGAGAAAATCCACCTATGAGATCCTCTCGATCCGTAGGGAGAAAAGTCTCTATGAGACCCTCACGGTTCATAGAGTTGAAAAGTCTTAGGCAGTAGATCTGAACCTGCGGCATGAGCCATCGCTATCTCGTGAAGAAACCAAGATGCTTACTCTATTATCTGTCAACCGTGTTTATCAAGACAACATGCTGATAATAAGAGAGAAAAAAAGCAAATAAATGATACAAGACATTGCAAAGAAAAAATGTGTATCTTTATTTATAAATTCAATCAAGTACAAGGTGAATCGTACAAAAAAATAAAGAATGGATACATCTTATTCGAAAAAGAAAAACTTTACAAGTATACTGATATAAAGGCAGCTACTGGGAAGGAAGCGTCTTAAATAACCCTATCAGTTGCTTACGCACTTCCTTCCATGCCTTTTCTTGATCGGCCACCACCGCCAGTTCCGCCTCCATTTGCGTCCGTTGCTGCAAGAAGGATGCAAGCTGCTCCCCAACGGCCTGCTGAGCTGCTTCGTGGCCTCGGGCATTACGCTCGACAGCATCGAGTTTCTGCTTCAGGTTCAGCCCATTAGAGATACGCTCCAGAAGGCCCTCGAAGATAACCTTCACCTGGGCAGCATTCACCTCAACTTCAGCACGTAGGCGTAAATCTGCTTCTTGTTCTAAATGGCGGAAGTAAGAAGCGCTTTGCTCGATCCATGCTGCCCGTTGAGTAGTCACGGCCAAAACCTCAGGGGCAGGACGCATCGACTCCAGCTGATGCAGGCGGGCCTCGATTTCCCTGCAGTGATTGACCCAAGATTCGACGACGCCTTCGTTATGAAAATTTACAAGCACCGCCAACATTGGGTTAACCTCCACAGCGAAATCTGCGGGAGATGGGAGAGCATCTGCGTCAAGCTCTTCGATGTATCCGCTCAACATGCCCAAACTCATCACGGCACCCTTTGAAGATGGACGTTTCAAGAAGGGGCCTGCCGGCATTGTGACTCGAGACTCAAAAGGCGCCGGGATCGGAACGACGGCTAAAAAAAAAGAAACAAAATACGATTAGATGACAGTTCAAGAAATACAAAAAAAAGTCATTGATGAGATAGTTTACTATACCAGCTGTAGCGGGTGGCAAGGCTGGAAGGGCCAGTGGCGCGACCGATCTCTCATCCCCTCCTTCGATTTGTAGCACTGCAATCAAGACAAGGGAAAGTTAGAGATAACTCCATCACTAAAAAAAAAAAGAAAAGACATCAGTTGGAAACTATACTCACTAGCGCCACTAGAGGAAGAAGTGGGTTCAGATGGGAAGGAGAAGTGCGGGTGCAACACCTGATAGAGATGATCAAAAAGCACTCCTGAAAAGACGCAATAATACGACATTAGTACATAAATTATGCGGCTGAAAGATAAAACTAATGGGTCCATACCTTCTAACATCTTTGATGGTACAAGGGAAGGCAGAGAGGTGACCACCGCCAAGGCAGTAGTTGACGGCGCTCCCTCGAGCAATGGAGCATCGGCACTGGCCGCACCTGCGTTAAAAAAACAAAGATAAACTTGTCAGAAAGGATCGCAAAATATAAAAAAAAATGGGACAATAACTCAAAATTTACCCGAAGAGCCGCCAGCCGAAACGGAGGCGTCTCCCTCCTCCATTGAGACGAGTCCACTTCATGTGGCCTCATCACCAGACTCTACGGGGGTCGTCGTCGTGCTCGCAAGGCCAGGAGACGGCGGAGGACCGTAAGCGGGGAGAGAAATGATCGGAGCATTGCCAGACTCTTGAGAAAGAGCGGCCGGCTCGTCCTCAGGAACGCCCACCTCACCCGCTATTCCCTCGGGCTCGGCGGTCGCCATTGTCTCATCCGCCGTCACCATGGGGTCACCGGCCTCAGGCGCCTCGTCTGCCGCTTCCCCAGGCTCAGTTATAGCAGTCATCTCATTTGCCGCCACCTCAGGCTCGGCATCAACGACCTTCTCTGGTGCAGCTCCCTCAGCCTCCAGCTTAGGCTCAGCAACCCCGACGACGTTGCCCACCGTCGGCTCGGGTTCGACCAATACCTCCTCCACTGTCCCTTTAGGCTCGACGGTTTCCGCCTCCCATTCGGTTGGACTTGGCCCTAAAGGACGAGATATATAAGAACCGATAGGTTTATAATTCTCGCAACAAAATCTTAAAAAACACACTACCTGAGGTGGACTGATCGTTGGTCTCCCGAGCTGCACGCAACGCTCGCCTATGAGCAGTGGACAGGGCGACTGGAGACTCTTCCGAAGGAGTAGCAACATGAGGGACGGTGCTTGGGCTAGCTCCCATGGCTAAAGCAGCCCTGCGTGCCTTCGCCTCGCGCCTTAGCCGCTTTCTCTCCTCCTGAGCCGTTGAGACAGACCTCTTCAAAGACTCCTTCATTGAGACGTCCTCGTCTGTGAACAGGGATGCCTCCAAATCCTTCAAGGCATCCCTCATCGACTTGTCGAGTTGAGGCTCTCGCGGCAGCCCCGAGGAGACTGGGACTTCAGTAGCGGGCCCGAGGAGAGTCCCCGCATCAGCTGGCGCGGCCCCTGCAAATAGACAAAGGAAGAAGGTTAGGTCATCCATCAGAAAAGAGAACACAAAAAAAAACTTGATAAGGCGGGACGTACCAACGCCCATTAAAGCGCGCTTATTTTCTTCCTCGTGGGAGGTTTTCAAAGAAGCAGCGATGGCTTCTTCGGTAGTGACACCTGTTAAAAAAGGGGGAAAGCATTAGTCAAAGATAATGATAAAAATGCTATAAAATGAAGAAGAATACAGCTAATGATTACCTGCTCGAGTGAGTTTATCCAACCACGCTTCGAGCCTCGCGGATCGCTCAGAAGTCGCAATAGCGGCCGCCAGATCAGTGTTTGTGGGGTCTCCCGATAAGCCCTTATTGCTGCCATACTCGCTTATTCGTTCGGTAAGAGGGGCCTCAGGCTCCAAACCGAGGATCGCGTCGAGAGAAAGGAGTGACTTCTTCTTCCTCTTCTGCCCACCAGCCCTGGGTGCACCCGAGATCGACTTGCGCTTTGCAGGCACCTTAGGGCGGCGGGTCCCGATATCCGCGCCCACGCCGGACTCCGGCGAAACCACATCTACCGTCTCCACTGGAGCACGGGGGCTGGTGGTGCATCCACAGTACCACGGAGCAGCAAGCCGCGCGGAGGACTCAACACGCGCGGTGGCACGGCTCCGGCATCTTTCAGCGGAGGAATGACCGGGGTCCTTGGCTTCAAGGGAGCCTTGCGATCGCCGCCGGGAGGCGCACCCTTGCGGTCAACCAACATGCGCTTCTCCATATGGATAACCAGACCCATTGCGTGGGCGTACCAAGCCACGTACGCGTTGAGGACTTTAGGGAAACAGCTCGGCTCGCTGATGAAGAAATAAGAGCCCATGTTAAGCCGCATGAAATGGTGCATCGCACTCCTTATCCCCTCCCGGCTGGCCATGGGCTCTTCTAAAAAGGCTTCCAGCGGGATCCCCTGGTGATAGCTGGATTGTTGGGCGAACCGGTAAGGGTTATACCTCATGAAAAGCGTCATCTCATTCTGCCTGAACACCAGGTAGCCCGGCCGAATGGAGTAGAGGTGGAGGATCTCTCGGGCTTTCAATATGGAGGCCCCGTCCTTAAAATCATCGCGTAGCGGCACCACCGACTTATTGGTTTCTGAGCCTATGGTTATGAATTTGTCCAAAAAAGAAACCTTTGCTCCGACCAGGTGTGGACGAAGGAGCCCCTAGCCTCTTGCGGAGACGCAACCACGATCGAGGCGCCGACCAGCCGCATGACTCTTGGGAGTCTGCACTTTTCAAAAAACGGAGGGATCTTGTGGACGCCGAACACCCCATGCACGTGCATTTCCATCCAAGAGGTGAAGTAGTGCATCGAGAAATTAGCAGGCTGCACCCCAGGTTCATTAGCGTCCGCCGCCACGCTAAGTCCATTATAGAGGTGAGCCAACCCGGCAATTCCTATTGTTAACTGCAGGCCAGCCACCATCCGATGCGCTGGGTAGAAAACGGATGGCCGCATGTGGCGCGGGTGCATGGGGAGCGCAAAGATGCACAACCACAATCCCAGGAACCCTACAAAAAAGGTCTCTTCATCCATGCCCGAGACGGCGATCTCCGACAACGGCGTGACGGCGGCGCTGGGAAGATAAAAGTCCTTTTGATCGCCCTCCGATGTTGGTCGACGGTCCAGGCCGAAGCCGAAAGGGTCGTCAGGCTTGGCGAACTTCTCGCTCTGTTCCGATAGAAACTCCGGTCGAATGAAGCGGGCAATAAAATCTGCGAAACTGACTCCCCGGATGCCCGATTCCAGATAGAGCCCTTCATAGATCTCCGGTGCCTTCACCAAGCCCGGAAACTGGTGCTGAATAGCGTTCTCCGGCGTCAGATTAAACACCAACGGCTTGGTGGCAAAGACGTATTCGTCAGGAGAAAGCATCTCCTCGTAATGCTCCCCCCTCATCGGCAGACCCGAGATTTCAGCAAACTCCTCCAAGGAGATAGAGACTTCCCTGTCCGTCATCAGGAAGGTGTGGGTAGGGATATTCCATTGTTCAATAAAAGCCTTAACCCGCCACGTTGGAGGAGAGGGATACTCAAAGAGTGAGACATAGATGGCCGAATACAAACCAATATTCATCAGATGAGTCCACTTCGCTGATAAGATATACCGGGCCCACTACAAATATCCGGCAGGCTGTCGCGGGAGCAATCCAATGTTATAGGCCTGTCCCCAAGGGCGTGCTTCACCCTGACAGATTCGCCTCCCTAAAATGTCTATTGCCGGCGGCGGCTGCACTGGAATAGCACCAATCGCGGGTTGGAGGAGGTCATCTGAATTCCAATTTTTAACCTCCACGGCATACTTCACCGGGGGTTCATCCGCGTAAGGGAGCGAAGATATGGGCTCAGACGGCGTGACGGAACCGAAACTTCGGCGACCCTGGATGATCTCATTATACCACCTACCCCACAGGTGAAGGCTCTTATGCTCGGGGTCATGATCCTTGATGAGAGCGAGCACTACTCGGTCCACTGGTGCCTGGGGAAATCCTCCCTCCGAGCGAACAAACGGGAAAGACAAATCAGTAGACATGTTCACTGCAAGGGGACAAAAATCAACCGTCGGTATCATAATTCCAACGCCTGGCATTTTAAAATTTATACCACACTGCAATGCAGTGGGTAGGGGACCAAAAAGGGAACCCACAAAATCTGGATGACAGCGCATCAGTTAATAAGACAGCCCCATCATTGGATGAGACTGTCAATTAATCCCCAAGAGAATATTCTCATTAATAATAAAAATCCCTAGAGACAAGAAGAAAATCTCCTCTTTCAGAGCAAAACTCTATCACAGAGTGATACTTGTCAAACTCTGGTCTCAAGCGAATGAAATTCCTTAAAAGAGCCTAGCTCTGTGATAATGATGAGAAAATCTATTAAAAGAAAAGAAAACTTTTCTTTAAGCTCCTAAAGATTAAAAAAAAAAATTGGGATCCTAAAGATACATGAAAACACTTAGGAGTTCTTCATTTTCAGATCAAAAAGATCTACATTTGATCCATGAGCAAAGCTCTGTTCATGGGTTAAAACCCATGAAACAAGATCTATGTACATCTATAGACTTTTGAGAGCAAGGCTCTATTGATTAAACCTCAGAAAGGTTTCCTTTAGTTCAAAGATCTATGAGAGCAAGGCTCTGTTAATTAAATTTAATTTAATTTAATTTAATTTTACCTAAGATGATTCTAGGTTCTGAACTCTGAAGTTCTTGGGAAGAAACAAGAGCAAGGCTCTAAAATTCTTAAACAAGAGCAAGGCTATGAAAATTCAAGTTCTTGAAAAATGGTAAAACATTTCCCAAGGACCAAGGGTCCTATTTATAGGCGTCTGCGCCCCTTCAACTCACCCGTTGATCCAACGGCCAAGATCTTACCACCGCTGCACTCACGTGCGCGCCACGTGAGCGCAACGGTGGGGGGGCATTTGTTTCCCCCAATCAGAGCAAAACTCTGTTTGAATTTCAAAGATTCAAAAATTGAAGCAAAGATTCAAAAATTGAAGCAACGCTTCAAATCCCGTGCGCTGCGCGCAACGCGCTACGTGTCAGAAGTTGATATGTCAGCGCAGCGCCCAATCAGAGAAAGGCTCTATTTAAAACAAAAATTAAAAGAAGCAAAGCTTTAGTTGCGCAAGCACTGCGCTGCGCGACACGTGTCAGCGCAAGCGCTGCGCTGCGCGACACGTGTCAGTGCAGTTGCGTCAGCGTAGTTGCGCAAGCGCAGTTGTGCAAGCGCTACGCTGCGCGACACGTGTCAGCGCAGTTGCGTTGCGCTGTGCGCTGAGCGACACGTGTCAGCGCAGTTGCGCTGCGCTGTGCGCTGTGTGACACGTGTCAAGCGCTGGTGCATCTGCGCCAAACAGAATTAAAATTCCAGTAAGATCTTTCTGTTCTTGTTAAAACAAGAAGATTGTCTTCTGTAAAACAGAAGCCCTTGGATCAAAGGTCCAACGGTGGGGAAAATTCCTCAAATCACTCAGAGAATGATCTCTTTAACAAATTTAACAAATTAATGGGCACTATATAAAGGCCCCTAGACCCCAATTCCAAAGAAGGCATCAACACAGAGAGAACTCCTCTAAAGAAAATTTTCAGAAGAGTTCAAAGAAAGGAAAGGTAAAAACCTTTAATAAAAGAAGAATTTCTTCTAAAAAAGATTATTGATCTAAGAACAAGATCAAAGGTCTTCAATAAAAATATAATAATAATAAAGGCATTGCCTTTTGATGAACCACTGGTTCTTTGAAAACAAGAAAATTTGTTTTATTTGATCTAAAATTGATCAAAATAATAAAACAGTGCCCTGCACTTGCAAAATCTACACTGTTGCGCTCTCGGGTTGGCGCAAGCCACCAGAGAGCGCCACGTGTCAGCCCCATAATGATCTGCGCTATGCGCTTCTAAAAACAGAGAACTGCTCTCATGAATTGGCGCAACTCACCAGAGCGTGCCACGTGTCAGCAGCGCACTGCGCTTGCACTCTCTTGAGCGTGACACGTGTCACCTCCCCATGGACTTGCACCTTGCGCTTCTCAATTGGCGCAAAACGCCTGACAAACCACGTGGCATTTTGTCGGACTAATTAATGTAGCGCATTGTTAAAGGGCAAAGCCCAATTAAAAGGCCCAATGGACCAAAACAAATGCTCTGCATTATAAAAAAGGGGACAGAGCCCAACTTAAAAGGCCTAATAGGCCAGAATAAAATGCAGTGCAGGGGCAGAGCCCTAATAAAGGCTGACTAGGCTAAATATAAATAAAAATGTTGAACATTCTCAATTGGACTTAGCCCAATTCTGGCCGTAAGTTCTCAAATTAAATTGACTGAGCACGGCTGCTCTTTTAAATCAATTTACACTTGGTTCAAGAGTACATCTCTGAACTCCTCTGACACCTATCGTTGTAATCCTTCAACGACGTCAGAGAGGTGACGGGTCCCGATGGCCATACATGCAATGGACCACCACGTCCCTAAACTGGCAATGGACCACTACGTCCCTAAACTGGAACAATAGAGCCCCCAAACGCTCTTTTGTCGGATCTAAACGATCCCGTTTAAGTCGATCTTAGCCTCAAATATGGCTAACATATCCTTAAACCTTCAAACAGACTTTAGTCCCAAATTGGACTATAGATCCCCTCCAATCGACTTTGGTTCAAGGGTACATCTCTGAACTCCTCTGACACCTATCGTTGTAATCCTTCAACGATGTCAGAAAGGTGATGGGTCCCGACGGCCATGCATGCAATGGACCACTATGTCCCTAAAATGGAACAACAGAGCCCCCAAATGCTCTTTTGTCGGATCTAAACGATCTCGTTAAGTTGATCTTAGTCTCATATCAGACTAACGTATCCTTAACGAACGTTTAAGTTGATCTTAGCTTCAAAAATGGCTAACGTATCCTTAAACCAAAACCCCCAAAACCAAATCTAAAAAAAATACGGATTTGGACTAATCCACGTCCTACGGGCGACGACATAAATTAGTCTCCGTATACAATCCACGGGCAACCACAAACAAAACAAACACACACGACACGAAGTGAAATTCTGGAGAAGGAGAAAGTTGTTACCGCGATGGGGTAGCGTAATTAACTGCAGGGGATTGCGCCTGCAGGGAAGAGCGTCCCCACAATCAAAAAACCCTCGAAAGAGGGGGAATCTGACGAAGTCTGCTACATCGGCCGTATCCGTCTAAACCTCCGATACACGGTGCTATAAATCAACTTGGCATCTTCGGAGAGGTGGACGGATAAAACCAAATAGCATCTGCCCTGAAATAGTCGAGGCAAGACGTCTTCACGTCGTCTTGGCCGTATTTCGGAGGGGAACAGGGGCATGACACACTATCATAGTAGTTTAGAACCTTATGGGTTTAGTTAGTTAAGGTTTCTGAATGATCTTAGAAGTTTAATCGATGTTACTTATCTTAAATTCATTTGTTATAAATTCTTCCTCTCCATAAACCTTGTAGGGTGTATGACATCAACTTACAGCATCGCTACACTGAAAAATGATACTAGTAGCGAATCATCATTTGCCATGAGAGGATTTAGGGATTTTGGTTTGGTATCAGCATCGCTACACTGAAATATGGTGCCATGAGCGAATCATCATTTGCCATGCCCATTGGGGAACGATGGTTTAAGAGATAGGTTTAGGCCCCTGTTATCTAAGACTTTTCAATTTTATTAGTCGTAAGGGTCTTATAAATGCATTTTCTCTCTACGAGTCAAGAGGATCTCGTAGGTGTATTTTCTCCTTAGGAGTCGTGAGACCCTCAAGTGTGTTGCTCCTTTCTGAGTTGTAAGGATCTCATACAGGAATATTCTCGTCACAAGGTCGAAAGGATTTTGCGAATGTGGGATTTGGATTTTGGCTCGGGATCAGCCCCGCTATCACTGAAGCGTAATACCATAAGCGACTCATCATTTGCCGTGAGAGGATTTCCTTCGTTCGCAGTTTAACGACTTAGGTTTCATATGTTCCCAGTTTAATGACTTAGGGGTCATCTGGATTTGAAAGCTTGGAATTTTAGGGTTGGGGCCAGTATCAGCGTTGCTAACACTGGAGTATGGGTGCCAGAAGCAATTCATCATTTGCCTTTGCCTGTTGGGGAGCGATGACTTAGGAGACATGTTTAGGTCCCTATCACCCAAGACTTTTCAATTTTATGAGCCGTAAGGGTCCCATAAAAACATTTTCTCCCTATGAGTCGAAAGGATCTTGTCGGTGTATTTTCTACTTAGGAGTCGTGGGGACACCCAAGTGTGTTTTTCCTTTATGAGTAATAAGGATCCCACACAGGTGTTTTCTTACAAGTCGAGAGGATCTCGTAAGTTTTGTTCTTCTCATACATCATGAGGACACATTGTAACGACCCTAGTATTTCTGTACCTTCGTGTTTTCTTTCTTTAGTAAAATATTGTATTTATTTATTCTTAGTATTTTCTGTATATTTTGTTTTTTATAAATATATTATTTTATTCTTCTATCTATTTTTCCCAAACACATTTCTTTAAAACTAAATTTTAACTTTTTTTCAAATTAAACATAAGACCTAACCCAGCCCATAACTCAAATTCAATTTCATTTTCATTTTCTTTAATAAAACTATGAGCCCAAAAGCCCACTTTTTTTAAGCAACATCATATATTTAATTCTTATTGAATATATGTATAAACAACCTTGTAGCTCATTGGTTAAGTCTTTGCATTGTTATTCCATAAATCACATGTTCAAATCCTCATTCTTGCAATTATTTTTTTATCAATTTTTTATTTTTCTCATAACTTACAAATGAGACCTTTCATTTCCAAAATGAATGGCGACCTTTCATTTCTCTTTTAATTCCCATATTGAATACATATATTATTATACATAATTCACCATTACACCATCTTTATTTGTCCTCCTCTATCTTTTCATTCCTCATATTTTTCTATCTCTCACTTCTTCATCTTCATCTATAGTCCAAGAAGAAGAACATGAAGAAGTCTTTAAGAAGGTCTCGCTAATAACGCGAGGCTATCGGTGGATAGACAAGCCCGGTGACAATACCGGCTTGTGTATGTAAGTTCATTCTCTCTCCTTCCCCCCATCTCTTATTTTCCTCTTGTCATACCTCGTGAACCCCCTATTCTTTTCATATCGTAATCCGTAAGAGAAGATAAATACAAACATATACATATATATAAGTCTAGATATATATTGTTTTATATGGTTTAATAATACCTTATTGCATCTTGTTCAAATTAAAGTGTTTTAATTTTTTGTTCATGACTATGAATGTTTATTACAAGTTGTGAGAACACAAATTTCATGCCATAATATATCTATAATGTCTCAAGAAATCGGTTTGTTTATTAAAAGAAAAATAGAAGCCTGCATAAAATACTAGTTAATCTTTTACTTATGAAAATTTCAGGAAATTTACATATGATAGATTATATTATTTTGTACATGCTGTACAAAATTTAGATCGAATCACTTACGGTTTAGGAATTATATCGTTTTTATTCATTGTTCGTAAAACAGAAAACTGCAGTTATCGGTCAACTTATAGGACACATAACTCGGTCTAACGATGTCCAAATTGAGAAAACTCAGGTGTTTTGGTCATATACATCGAAATATATAGATTTTATTAGTTTTAAGTTTTTTACTGAAAACCAATGTAAAATATAGAAAACTGCGTTACAATATTAAGCGACGAATCTGGACAGAATCTGTCCTGATTCGCACACTGTTTTTAAATATGACATAACTCGAAATCCCGATATCCTTTCGTGACAAAATTTAGATGTGTAGATGTATAATTGATAAAGTTATAATTTTCTGTATATTAGATTACTTAGAAATGCATGAAACAACCCGATATAGGCTTTGCAATATAACATATAGCTGCTGTCCAGAAATCTGAATTTCTGTTTTAAACGTTGATATTAAAATGATCATAAATAGAGTTTTAGAAATCCAAATCGTGCGAATCTTAGTGTTTTGGATAATTATATCGAAAGACCTACAATTTTTTAATAATCATCGTAACCTGAAACCTGATGGAAATTAACTCAAACTGTGTTTTAAAAATATACGACGGTGCTGGACAGATTCTGATCTGTTCTGCGCGACAAAACGAAAATGAATGTATCTCCCAAATCGGTAGTCGTATTTAGGCGCGAATGGAGCTCACACGTGCAAAACACTTATAATCATATTTCTGTTTATATTCCGCATTGGTTGACTTGATTGATTAGTCGTACATAATATTTCTTTACAGCATTGTTTATGGTAGTTACTCGAATAATATACTTGACTCATTTCATACTATTCGAACATGTATTCATATTTATCTTGATCATTAAATTGTCGTATGTACATAAAGACGATAATTAAATACTTGAGTTGTATTTTGAAAACTATACAAAATTATTTTTACATAAAACCCCCTCAAGTTATATAAATTACAATAAGGACCCTAGTAAATATAGGTTTAAGCAGAACCAGTCTCTTGAGCCTCAGGGAGCCGGAGATATGGGTGCTTGTCTATCTAAGGTAGACAATCTAACAAACGGTGTTATCAATACGGTAATTGTCTTTAAAAAAGACACAAATCCAGCCGTCCATGTGTAGCAGTTACCGATAACACCAAAACTTAATTCAAGATTCCAATTTCTTTTCTAATTATTCTGACTCAGACTGGGTCTTATTATAATAATCTGACTTGAGTATGATTCAAGTACAACCTATAAACCAACATGAATCCATGAATACGTATGTTCAATTTATTCAATCTGTATTGACTGAACCGAACCATGGATATACTTCCATTTACATGATTCTCCAGTTACATCCATTTACTGATATCATGGTTTCGGTAAGTCATCCAATTATACAATCTATATTACAAGACAATACAAGATACAATACAAACAATACAATCAAGATATCGCGGGGTTTAAAGGGTAGATTGGTACGGAAGGTGTTAGAAGTGGCACGAGACTGCAACCATAACACACATATCCTTTATTCCGTTGCTATTGTACCGTGGCTTAAACGGTTCCTTGAGTTCCCGATACCTTAGTCTCTGGGGCAAGTGAGATTCCTCTCGTATACACTGGCATCTTTCTGTACCAAGCTACAAACAACATCGTTAATACTAAATACAACTTTATAACAATATAATACAACTTTAAAAGTAACACACTCTCTCTTTCTCTGTCTATTCTACTTCTCCCTTATTTTTGGGACTTACCGAGCGATTGTTCGTTGACGACAATTCTTCTCCTTCTTCTTTGGAATGTTGTCAGGTGTTTCGGGCCTTCAGGAGATCGAGCCTACCAGCGAGGTCTTGGATCGGCTATCTTACGACCCAGAGCTTTAGATTCATTGTACACATTTCATTTCAGTACTTTCCATTTCTGTTATGCCATTGTTTAGGCATTGCTTTCAGTCAGATGTATTTACTTTTTCATGCATTGTACAAAAAAATGTGAATAAATAAACTTGATGTTCAATTATATCTTTTGTCTCTTGTGTATATTTTTATATTGCTTATATACGCTTAGCGTATTTATTTCAGAGTAAATACGTAGCGTCCTCGTCGCATCCCCTGGCCATACACCGGGAAGCGGGGCGTAACAGGTTTTGTTGGAGTAAATACGTAGCGGCCTCGTTGCATCCCCTGCCCGTACACCAGGAAGCGGGGCGTGACACACATGAGTGGGTCCTTCCAAATGGAGCATAATTCCAAAGGCGGAGACCGGCTGTAGGACTGGTGATTGCGGTGGGGTATGCGCGTGATTTAGCTTGTTTATGCTCATGGATTGTATACAGTAGTCAATTTGAGTACTGACCGTAGGGAGGGTATAGTGGAATTTGGTTGGGATGGGGATCATTTGTTCCCGTGGATTGTATACGGTGGTCATTTTAGGGATCGGCCGCAGGGCTAGGAGAATTTGGGGAATTTGGGTCTTGGTTTCTTGGTCGGCATCTATATCGTTATACTGGGATGGTACCAGGAGCGACTCATCATTCACCGTCGGGGCGTTTCGGGATTTGAAATTTGGTTAGCGTCTGTATTGGTTATACTTAAGTATGGTTTTAGGAGTGACTCATCATTTGCCTATGGAGGGGTTTGAAATATTTATTTATATGCACATTTTTTACCGCCATTACTCCATCATTTCAGCTTTTCTTATCATGAAGGCATCATTCGTCTTTGGAGGGTTTTAAAATATTTATTTATATACACATTTTTCTACTACCATTGCACCATCATTTTGGCTATTTATTCGCAGTTGTCCTATCATTTCAGCTTTATTTTCATTTTTTTACTCGCTGATTTTTATTACGAGTCGCCCTATCATTTCGGCTTTATTTTCATTTTTTTACTCGTTGCTTTTTATTGCGAGTTTCCCCGTCATTTTAGCTTTATATTATTTATTTATTTACACAAAACTTTTTTTACACTCCCAGTTTAACGACTTAGGGGTCATATGTTCCCAGTTTAACGACGTAGGGGTCGACAGTTCCCAGTTTAATGACGTAGAGATCATTTGTGTCTGCTTATCCAAACCTCTCAAACTTTGATCTTGGCGGCGCTGAGTTGATGACCGTAAGTTGGTGGTATGCCGGTACAAACGGGGACGGTAGGTTTTTCCCAGCCTTGTATTGGTTCTTTACCCAATCTTTGAAAATATAGCATTTTTCGATGGTATGACTCACAATCCTATGATATGGGCAATATATGGGATTGTCGGTTATATTCATTTTATGTGGCCTTTTTGGAATAAGCAATCGCAGACCGTTTTTCAAGGCTTTCTCGAATATTTTTCGGACTTCATCTCTCTTGAAGGAATATACTTTCTTCTTTCTTTCTATTAGAGTCAGCGCCTTTCTTGATGCTGGTCCTCGAGACCGATCGGTCTTTGGTTTGCCTGTTGTCCGCTTACCACATTCAGTATACGTATCAGAGGAACTGGAAGCTGATAGCGGCCGTTTTTCGCAAAGGTGTTTCGCTTTTGGGCTGGAGGGAGTATCAGTTGGCTGTTTCAGGATATCAATCCCTGGATCATGAACCAAATTTTGATTTTGCTGTAATTGCAATCGGGCGACTTGGATCGTAAGATCTACCATGACGTTTTCCAGCTCGTCGACTTTGAAATGGACCTTGGCCAACTTCTCGTCCCTGTCCTGAAGCTGCTTTTGAAGCCATTGGAATAATAATTGCTCTATGGTTCCGGGTATGATAATCGGGTCATCCTTACTGCATGAGCTCGATTCCGCAGGAACCACGGGCTCCTTTTGCTTAATGGCCTGAGCGGTCTCTTCATCATCTAGACCGAGCCGGTGTTGGATAGCAACAACCAAATCATTATCATGGTTATAAGGCTTAGGAGGACTTGTTTCTCTAGGCTCCACCATGTAGATCATATGGGTCGTGTACCCATCTACTACTTCTTCATTGGAAATATTGCTCGTTTGGATTTTGGCTTATTGCCTTGGTCCGCTCTTTTCATTGAAGGGTAAACGACTGAAAGAAGCAGTTTACCAAAGGGCTTCAGTCTCTGTTTATATGAAATTGGCTGTCGCAGCTTGATTATTTTCTAACACGCTTTTAAACAGTTTTATCTCTCCTGTCTTATATTGTTTTTCGACCCAATCTTTAAACACAAAGCAGTCCTCAATGGCATGATCTATCACTCTATGATAGGGGAAATATTTTGGGTCGTCGGTCATATTCGCTTCTTGCGGTCTTTTTGATTCTAGCAATTGTAGACCGTTTCTTAGGGCGTTCTTGAATATCTTGTAGACTTTGTACCTTCTGAAGAAATAGACCCTATCCAGCTTCTCTTTCAGAGGCGATTCTCCTCCCCCTCCCAACAATGGCTTCTGAGGTTGGTTGACATTGGGCCCTCTTGTCCCTCGTCTATTTCGATCAGCCGAAGTGTTAAAAGATTCAGCATCGTCGGAATTTCCGCCTAGGCGATTATCGTCCTTTTGGTTTCTCTAGGATTTATTGTTAATTTGGGGGTCTGAGGTGGACTCTTTCTTTGAGCGTTCCAACATTTGGACCTTCTTGGTCAGCTCTTGGAATGTTTTAAGACCCGCGGTGCATAAAAAATGATTCATCCAGTTGCTGAGATTTCCGATGAGGAGATTTACGGACTGGTCTTGTTCCAACAGTGGCTCACGTTTGACGGAAAGATTGGGCCATCGGGTTATAAAATCCGTGCTACTTTCGTTGTTCTTTGGCTTGGTCCTTACGATGTCGGCAATGGCGATCTTATCGCTGACACTCATGAACCTTTGTCGAAACAAAGATTCCATTTGAACGAAAATAGTAACGGAGCCATCTGGTATGCTCGCGTACCCGTCGAAAGCGACATCGGTTAGGCAATTAACGAACTAGCGGAGGAGAAACGCATCATTGCCCCAGTATTCCCGCATGAGGCTTTAAAGTGGGCGATGTGTTGGTTTGCATTTTCTATCCCATCGAATCTTCCGAATTTGGAGATGATATAGCCACTAAGAAACTCTACCAAATCTTACTGAGCAGGATATGGTCTCCCGCTACGGCTGATATCTTTTTGCGTTTCGGCTTTGACTACCAACTTTTTGACTTTGTTGGTGACCAAATCATTATCCGCTCTTGCGTTAATGGAACGGTGCCATCTGGGGCCAAGGCATCCCCAGAAGCGGAATGCAGCTGGCTTTCATGTGGCTCGCCCATACTTGGACCTAAAGGGGCATGCGTTGGCTGCTTCGGGTCGTTGTCACATGGCTCATGAGTAAAGACTTGTGCTTGATTAGATGGCGTCCGGGTAACCTGAGCCGTGAGCTACATCACGACATACGTCAAGTCGTTAATTTTGGAGTAAAGTTTGGCCATCTTCTTGTCTTTACTTCTGAGCTGTTTTCGGAGCTCTTAGAGTAGCTCCTGCTCTGAGGTCCTAGAACAGAAAATCGGCCCTTCTTCGTTGTCCGAGCTTGATTCTAAATGGACAGAGGGGTCCTTCTGCTCATCAGCCTCATCGAGGGGTTTTCATTATCCTGTGGAGAAGGCTAATCTTGGAAAGTGGTTGCCACATTCAAGCCAGATTGGGCTTGAGATTTGGTGGCTCCATACTTACTTTTGCACCGCGTGCCTGCCATATAGACAGTGTGGATCACATATCCAGCCATCGCTTTATCTTTGGCGGCTGATTTTTCGAACCGTCGTCGTGGCCCTTCATCCTTAGGAAAGGACAAGCGACTGAAGACGGTTGGTATAGATGGGTCCTTGGGTGGCGCTGGCGCTTCTTTTCTGGTTTTATGCCGCTGCTTTTGCACTGCAAGAACTGCTTAGTAGACTTCTGAAGAGAGGGTGTCATGCCTTTTGCGCCGGAGCGTGGACACATCTCTTCGTAGCACATTTTGAATTGCGGCCTTCTTAATCTTGGCAAATATCGCATTCTTCTAGACCCAGTTTAAGTGTTCGAAAGAATTGCGGGTTTTCACGGCTGACACGGCTGTAGTCGCGGAGCAGTCCGGGACTTGGAGCTTTATAAAATTGAAGTTGGCCGGAACCCTGGCCCTTTTGTTGGCCTTATATCTGAGCTACTTTCGCCTCAGCTTTTTTGATTTGAGCACCTGGCGGGCTTTTTCTCTTCGGGAAGCCGCCATAGGCCGAGTGATAAGGAGCCTTGAGAAGACATCCTCTCGTGCGTCCATCGAAGGCCTGACCTTTCCCGTGACGTCTAGAGACTTCTTTTGTTCCGACGGTTCTGCCCCCAACTGGAGCCATGGAAATCCGTTCAAACACCGACTTGCACTTGATTTTTGGTGCCCTTGCGATCACCATATTTGGCCTCCTGCCCATTGAGGTCAGTTTATCCACTTGGTTTGCCGAGGTTTCCATCAGATGCGTGCTTCCGGCGGGGTAGTTAATGACGGAACCAAATTAGCATGGAGGCTCCTCCCACTGCGTTATGAGATTCACCAGGAGAATCACGTGGGCGTTCGTCTTGACCATGTAGGTCACCGGAGTTGCGTCAGAAACGAAGTTCATCTTGGGAGACATGGTTGCTGAGTTCGAGATTGTGACTGAAAGCTGTTAACCTGCAAAAGTAAGCAGGATTTCAGTACAGACAATCGATGTATATGTTGATTGAGTTCGCATGAACGTTTAACCCGAAATATAGGAGGAGAGAAAAATCCCACCGGGTGTGCCAGAATCTGTAGAGTATTTTTCGCCATCCTATTGAGATAAAAATTCACGTCGCTTGTCAGGCGTATTACAGATTCCTCCTGTCTATGGTAGGCTGGGATTTATAGAATGTGGGGATCCAAATCTCTAGTAGCCGCGGACTAAGCTGTCGTTAATTACCTCTCGCTTTTGGAGTGAGGGAATCTTCGATTGACAGGTAAAAATGGTCATGCGAACTCAATGTGCAGTATACGTGTGTTGTGTTTTGAAGGTGTTTTGGACGTATCAGGGGCCTTAAAGAGTTTAACGGGTGCGGGGCAGCATCTCGTTAGAAATATTTTCTAACGAGGGAAGTATTTTTAGTGAGGAACGTTTGGGAAAAAGAGGGGCGAGGAGTGTTCTAAGGACGCGTGAGAACCCTAATATTTTTTAAGGGAATGAATTATTTTTCATTTCATTATTATGTTTCTTATATAGGCACCTCTTTGGCTTTCCAAAATAGCATTTTACCCTTCTCATAACTCATGTGCTTATTTATTTTTGCACATGAGCCATGAGTTTTAAAAAAAAATAGATTTTTGCCCATTTATTTTACATTCATGCATGAAAATTATATCAAACTTATTTATTACATAATTTTCTTCTTGGCATGGAGGAGGCCGGCCTTTTCATGTTCGGGCTCGACTTGGACATGAGCCCACTTAACCTGGGCTTGGGCTTGCTTGCTTGGAGTTAATTTTGATTTTGACTTGGTCAACCGGAGTGTAATTTTTGCCCCCAACAAATCTGCCAAAAGGTTATTGTAGTTAGTGAGAGCAGCGGAAGGTGTGCAAGTAGATTATGTCTATTTATAAACTAAAGCATGCAAAGTGGAGACGAATCATCTGTTTTTGATGTGACAGTCAAGGTGATTAATTTTATCAAAACAACAGATGAACATAGTAAGAAAGATGTTGGGAGTTATGTCCTGGGATTTGGATGACATACTTCTGATAGGAAGTGGTGTTCCTATACTACAATCAGTCAAAATTTAGTTGTTACAGATGTTTCTCTAGATAAGGTCTGGATAAAATATCAGGAATTCTGGTGACTGGATGTATGGTTTTAGATCTAGATTTGGGAAGTGTCGCAATACGAGTACTTAGTCACCATTCTAAAAGTGTTTAAGAATGGATGACTCCTAATGTAGTGGTATACCCGCAGGTGATAGAGCAACCCTCTCTTAAGAGATGTCTTCTAGATTGATGAGGAGACGGACTTGCATGAATATAATATCACTTGTTTAGTCAGTTGAGTCAATCATGTGATATCAGGTACCAAACCAGATGTTGTTTCTGCACTTATCATAGTAAGCAAATATTAATCCAATCCTGGAGAAAAAAAAGAGAAGCGGTTAAGAACATAAGAGAATGTTCTTGGTATATGATACGGCAGTTTTCTTCAGGAGGCGGTTATCGGTTCAGACTTCCAAGGTGACCTAGATGACAGGGATGCTGTCAGAGTTTTGAGTTTACCCTCTTCTGAGGAGCAGTATATTGGATAAGCTTCCAATAGGGATACTTAGATAGACACAGTGCAGGATACTGGTGACGCAACGAAGGATACAGCCCAAGAAATTTGTTAGATAAATTAGTTCATTTATAAACTTGGTCCCATCAAGTAGGGTATCACTCAATTCGGGAGATTTTAAATTTCCGCGAAGTTGAGATATAGAAAGAGAAAGTTGGAACATTGTAGTGGATCCACTCACTGAGGCTATTTCTCAAACATGGATGTTTCACAAATACGGTTTGCAAAACTGATTAGTAGAGAAGTTGGGTATTCGGTAGCACGCGAGCTGTGGGTATGCGATAGCGCAATAATTGTCCTTAAGTGCAAGTGGGAGATTGCTGGATATAGTACTCTCAAGGAAATTATTGTAATTGCAGGTAGGCGATTATGATAATTGAGGGAGGACCTATATTGGTAGAATAATCTTACTCGAAATGATAGTACGCTATCTAATTTGTCTTTATCATTGATGTGTATATGTTTTAGTTGTTATTATGTGTCGATAATACATAATGATGAATCCTGTAGGATTCTTGCATGACTACCAGCATTATGATGGCGATCATATACGTGAGAGCTGGGTAGTCCATAAGCACATCCTTAAATTTCCCTAATCGAGAGAGTATCGAGACTGGGTATCGATATTCCCGAGTAGACTAGTGTATACGTTTTTATACACTGACGAGAGACGATGACCAGTTGTCACGTCCCGAAAGTACGGAACATGACCGGCACTTAAACTACGAAACGTCTCGAGGCGTACGTAATCTAAGTAAACCGAAAACCCAGAAATCCAAACCAAGAAAAGAAGTAGAGTGAAGGAAAACCAATTTAAAACAAGTAGTTTTAATAGCATAAGCCGAATTATGCGGTTTTTAAGAACATCAAAATTTACTGAAAATTTCGGCAGAGTCTCCTTTGTAAAAATTGGCTCCCAAACGGGATACAACATGAATAGTATACGAAATCAATAAAAAGGCATCCCCAAGCGGGAGCTAGCTCTTCGTCAATCGACGGTCACAACCACACAAGCAATATAATATACAACGCCAACGGCGAGGATCAAAACTCAAAAGGAACTCAAAACCACCAGAAATATAACGAGCGACTCTAAGGTCGAAAGAATAAACAACACTGGTCTCTAACTCAATAAATACATGTTTGGTTGATGGAATTTACTAGATACAACTGAATAATATCATACAAGGTAAATAATGGGGGTATGATACAAGTAAACCCACCTACTAGCAAATCACCCGAATGAAACTATGCCCGTAAAGCCGTAAGGAAACCGGTACGGCAAACCTGCAAGAAACTGGGGCACAACGGGGGTGAGTTGCCAACTCGTGAATAGAAAATATCTACGCACAGAAATCGCATAAATAACGCAATCCTAGGTCAATGATCATAATATATCCTCAAATATATGTATAACAGGCAGCCTATGACAATGTCTAGGGTAATATCTAACCCGAGTGTAATCACATGTGCCCGTGTCAGTGCCTCAGGTAGCAATATATCATATGAATGAGGTATGAATACATGAAACAGAATACATGTAAATGAAGAAACTGTTTTCATAAATTAGTGAGATTTCCTTCGTATTTTTAAAACTGAGGTATCATAATGAAATCAGTATCAACAGTGTCTAGCATCGATACAAAACATAAATCTCACTGTCTCGAAATATCAATGTCTCAATCTCAATATCTAGGGCGCCGTCAGTCCAGACCGGCCCCTACCATCCATCTCAAGACCACGACGGTATCCTCCGGATATCCGACGCGTCGGGTAATATCACCGGTAGGTAGTGCTCCCCAGCCAGGCTCAACGTCAACACCACATTCCTCTTGCCCCGGGGTACCATACCGGGCCCACCATGTACCCGTGACGGTTCCTCCACTCCTCGACACGGATCTCCAAAACCACAGCAAACTCATGGTGGACGACACTTTACATCACTAGAAAACCGCAACATTTTATATTTTAAAAGATCATAAGTTGTAAATTTTGCGGCTTTCCCCGAAATCCAGAAATATCATAAATCTCAAGAAATCATCACAAGTGCATATGTCAATGATAATGAACTAGGCATGAACAACTGAATAACAGTATGCACGAAGTGGTAGGTAATAACTACAATGTCTAATATGGCATATAAGGGAAGTACACTAATATCATGTCAAAACTACCAGCTAACAATCTAAGTCAAGCAATTATATTCTCTAAAGTGTACGTGACATGGCAATTACCGATGAAGATGTGTGTGAGCCGGCAAGTAGGTGTACGTGGTACATACGCATCATCGGTAATGGTGCTGGTGTCCTAACAGCATGATATCAATAATGGAATATGCAGCAAAATAAATATGCGAGGCAGAGCGAACAGCAATAATATGCGGGAGCTGAATACTAGACACAACGATAACTAATCTGCAATAATCTAATATAAGTCCTACGAATGGTGCCTTTTGAAATAACACGAATCATGGGGTTTTGAAAATAGGGGCTACGGTGTTTTTATGAAAAGATACGTCGTTTTTGAAATATCCGTAGATTCCTTTGAGCTGTCTTTAAAAATGCCCACGATTCGTTAGTTTTATAAATAGGTAAGAAGTCTAATCTAATCTAACAACTACACTAAACTATACGTCTGAACTAACAAGCTGAACTACAGGTAAGGAAACCGCCTATCATCTGAGTCGATACATATACATACCTGTATATGTATAGTCGGTGATCCCGCCTCAATAATATCATATCCGATACCATATCTATAATCAGGCATCCCAAGTCAAGAGTGCGTATCAATCATCAATATAGCTCGTACGTAAATCCGTCGTACGGCATCCCAATCTGGGTACGGGTCAATATCACATTCATCATACTATTCACCTGGTATCCTCTTTATCAAATATCATGATCGGGGTACTGATCTACGTCTAGTACCATACTAATACCGCCTACGTATGCATGGACGTGTGTGAAACACTACGTCAAGGACCCGCTACAACGTCATGTCGTATCTAAGATACGAACCCTGCTATATCACCGATCTCACGGCCTCAAATCGAATCTCATCGACTCAGCTCAATCCTAAGTATCAACCTCAATCCATATGTGAACACATAGTCCCATACCCATGTGAACACATAACTATAAGGAATCCCATGAGCACATATCAATAGGAATGTATGCAAGTATGTATGTGTGTATGTGTGTGTAACACTACCCTAGGGTTCGCAACACTAAAGTAATCCAACACACCAATATCCATCCTAAGCATCGTTATTAATCCCAAATAACATATAATAATTGTTGGTGTGTATACGCATCCGTATACACCACCACGGACTGCGGGGGTGCTATACGCCATCCACCCGACTTCTCCCCGTAGATATAAATCTACTCACCTGAACCTCGCTCGCCGGTGCCGACGTCGCCACGCGCTTGCTTATCGTCTCGAAGTCCACATGGGGGTACCTACATATCATAACGCACCATATCGCATTAAAACTAAATTCGAAATCGAAACGGCATAAGAAAACCAAATCGGCACGCGTATCACGCATAGGTCCAAACCCATCGCCTACGCATGCAAGAATAGTCAAACCAACCTTCGATGTCGATGTACAAACGTCAAACCATCGAGAAAAATCCAATCACACTCATTTGCACATCCACGAACACTAATTTTAATATAAACTAGGTTGAAACTCACAAAAACGCCAATTTCACTCAAAAAGTCATTTTTCCGAAAATCTAGCGAGCACAATTCGTCGTTTTTGTACAAAACACGATATTTAAATGAATGTAGCGGCCAATATATTTATTAAATATCTTACATAAGTCATAAAAACCATTTCCGGAATTTAATCTCATTAAATTCCAAAAACCCTAATATTCTAGTTTACAAAATACTCTTTTTACAATTTCATAGCAAAAATACACAAACTACAATTTAGGTTGGATTTCCATGAACTAAAGTGTTAAACTACACTTAATAAAGTTAATAATATGATAAAAAAACCCTAACCATATTTTAATTCTCGATTTAACACAATATTTACAAAAACTAGTTTGCAAATTTAACCAATTTCGACCTTTTTATAGCAAAATGCACATACAACAAACTAGTTTGGATTTGCATGATTTAAAACATTAAACTACATTTTATAATGTTAATAAAGTCATCAAAACCTTAATTAGATTTTAAATCACCCATTTGGAACCAAAAGCTAAAAACTAGTTTGCTTAAATAAAGCTAAATTGGATATTTTAATGTTACAATTAGCACTAAGCAACAAGATTACATTTTGCATGCCCTAAGATACAAAATACATCACATAACCATGCACAATTGATCACCATTCAACTCCAACACAAAACCCCACTTCAAATTCATAAACCCTAATCTTGAATTTGGACTCTAAATTTATAATCTAAACTAAACCTTTCATTAACATAATTTGAAGTAATAACAAACAACTCAAAAAAAAAGAACAAGATTTATACCTCATAACCATCTTGAGATCAACATGAAACTTGTCTCCAAAATGCAAACTTTTCACCAAGATCCATGCTAGATAGGCTAAGGAAAAATGGGTAGGGCTTGGATTTGCATTTTAGCTTTGATTTTTGATGGAAATGGGTGAATTTTTTGATGGAAAATTAGAGGAGAAGAGGGAGGGAGGGGCTGCTGTTTTGGGGCTGAGAATTTCGGCCAAAAATGGGTGAGGGGAAAGAGAGGGAGGTGAGGAAAATGCAAGGGAGGAAAGTCAAGGTCAAGGTAAGGTCAAAGTCTAACTACTTTATCTATTTTCTAATCTTTTCTTTTATTTCATTTCATTTCTTTTTCCTTTGCAAACCAAGTGGGGAAAAAGTGAGGGCTGCTGAATTTGGCTAAGGGGAGGGGTAAGTGGGGGTGTGTGGGTGTGGGCACGGGTGTGGGGTGATGAAAAATGATAAATACAATACCCCAAACATCCATTTACGCTAAAAAAAAAGCCTTTTTTCTTCAATAATTTCTAAACCGTTTTGGCAAATGATTTCGTTCCAAAAACCACATGATAAATTTTTATTTAATGTTTTATGATGCACAAAATTTGTTTCAACTCATTCCAATTTGTAATTTTCCCTAATTAAATGTATTAGTGACGGCTTAAAATAATAATAAAATAATATTTTTTTCAGAAAATTTGAAATTTCACCAGCGGCTCAATAAACACCAAATAATAGAAATTACATAGCTAGAATATGTATATTTAATTTTTATAATAAGATATTTGTATTTTGACTTTTTACAGAAAACCCCTTTATTTTACCGATTTTTCGAAATTTCACCGAAACGATTTTCAAAACGCTGCAGTCTTCCCCCCTTAAAGAAATTCGGTCCCCGAATTTAAATTAAAAATCCCCCAAATACTAAAACATCTAAGAAAACCATCAAGTCGTCGGGGCTCCGAAATTGTAAATACATAAAATAAATCGTTGCGCAGCGCATGCGCTTGAAAAATGAGCATATAACTCAAATCAAAACTCCGTCAAGCATCCCGCAATCATCGGAGTCATGGAGAAGACATCAATGCCAAATCCAAATCAAAACCAATATGACATAACTCGAAACTATACATGTAAATATTGAATCTATATCTGTAAGTATCTGAAGGAAATGCATGCCAAATCTCTTTAAGTCGCTGTGCAACGCGTATAACACTGCACAGTGGCGGACGTCTACCATAAGAAAATAACTATATACATAAATACTTTTGTTTGAAATGTACGTTCCGCCGTTTTGGAAACAATTTAGAAGGGTCTCCTTGTTTTAAACATTTCATGTCCTATCAGACACGTAGGTAAATACTGAGGCTATAGCTCGCTTTTTGGAAATCCCTTCAATAACTATCAATGCATGCAAAATGTATTCAGGTACTGTCCTCTGACTAGTCCTGCTCAGTACGAAAACACATAGCAATATCATAAAAACGTACTGCTCTATAAGAAATCAATCCCAAAATATGCACATGAATACTACGTGCGTCTGGTGCACACGGAAATAAAAATCCATATATGTGCCATACATATGCACAGAAATAAGATCTAAGTGCATCGGGTGTGCACAAAGCATCTGTCGTAGGCAACGTGTGTGCCTGACAGCAAAATCAGGTGCATCTGACATGCACGAAAAATCTTGATTTAGTGCATCTGGTGTGCACCAAAATCGCATCTCAAGACATGCGCTCAACATGCGCGAAAATCTAAATCAGGTGCATCCATCGTGCACGAAATCATGAAATCCAATATCAAGCGCCGAACGTGCGCAAAATCACTCAGGTGCACAAGGTGCACAAAACAAATATCGAGTATCACAATCGAAATCGAAGTCCAGTGCATCTAAGTGCACACAAGGCGTATCACTGCACTACAAGCATATATAAACTATACAGAGTGCAGGAACCAAATCATGTGCGTGCATATGCACAAAACCAACTCAACTGTTTAAAACCGTAAAATCACAAACATGTGAAACTAAAGAACTAAAACGATATCAAGTGCAACACTGTGCAAAGATCGTAAATCCTCAATCATCAAAATCAAATCATACGAATAAATCACCCAAAACATCGTAATCAATAATGGCGGAATAGTACCGCTCAATTGCATTCTCTAAGAATCTCGGCCAACTGTCGCGGTCATTAGTGGGACGTCTCATCGATGATCATGTACTCTGTCCTGCTGGCGTGCGTAACCATGACCACTCCTGGGTCAAGGTCTTCACTGTGAATTACCAATCTTTTGGTCCATCGGCTCATCGGTCCTGTCAGGTGTGCTAACGGGGACGATTCCGTTCTGGCACTTCTCTGGTCATCTCTTGGTCAATCATCGCGACCACTCGTAAGACAGCATATTACTGGCGTCGGCCTCTGGGTCTCTGAATGTATGTGATACATCTGATCCTGGATGCAAGTATCATTGCAGCAGTGTCCTGAAAGGAATCCTGCTCACGGTCTCTTCCATGTCTTGTCTCTGCCAACTGTCCGGAAGTCATTGTCCTTTCCTATATCTGCATCTTGCTCTGTAACGGCTGCATACCCATCGCGACTCCTTCTGGAAGGTATATCCAGTACTCTGCCTCGGCATGCGCATCGTATCTCTGATGTCGGCGGAGTGGAACGTCATCTCATCTAGATCTGGTACGAACCTCTTACTTCACTTTTCTCTAATGTCGTCTGCTTTGGACTCGTCTCGTCGCGGCTGCATGGACTGAGCTCCAACGACTATCCTCGTATCTGGAGTCTCCCAAGAATGCATCTCACCACCTAGCATCCGAATTAAGTCGAGTCATCCGATCGAGTCGTCAAAACCTCATAATCCCCCCAAGAGCTCAACCTCTTGGGCACAGTTTAATAGTATCGAGTACATACCACAGCATCGGTGGTCCAGCCGTAGAAGGGCAAACCCAAGCCTCACTAATGGCGCCGTAGAACTGCCGCAAACCCGAAGGTTCAAAGGCTTTCACACGGTCATTAAGTCGAGTTAGGGTTTCATTCTTCTAGAGGGACCATAGAATTGCCTGCATGTCTTTCCGACTACTTAAAACTTGGAATAATAGGTTGCTGACATTCGATCGTCTCTATCGACTCTCAACGTCTCCGCGTGAAATCGTCTCCAGCTGAAATCAATCTATCTGATGACCTCGCATCGGGGTAGGCGAACGATCCACAAGTCCTAGTCATTCATCCTCGATGACTAGCGACCTTCTATCATCTCTTAGTACAACTCGTTCTGCACTAACGCCATCATCTGGGGCAATATCTCGTCGTTCGCAGCAATAACTAGCTCGCTCACCTGCACGTTGAACATTGCCTCGACCATCATGAATAAGCAACACACCAACGGTCATCAAAATCTGGCTGGCCTCTGTCAGTGGCTCAATCCTCTAGTGTCGATCAGCACCTCCGAGTAACCTCATAAAGGCGATCCGCCAAACGCTCGTGGCGCGGAAACACAGTAAAAAGACACATCTCTGCAATCGTGTGTCGCCGGAATTTCGCCCTGGTCCTCGTTCGTGACGAGCTTGTGCTGACCGCAACTCTAGCCGTAGCTCTCCCTGCCGGTAACCGTAGCAGCAAAACCAAACTGGTACCGACGAGGCTAGATCAGGAAGGAATATAATACAGAACAAGAAAATGTACATCCTAAGGCTTCATAAGTGGAGTGGCGTGTCGTAAATATGCCGCGGAACATACCAACGGTACGTCACTCTACTTTAGTCACCTATTCCATCAACCAAGGGTCATCCTACGCTCCGAAGGTAAAACCTAACGCTCTGATACCAACTTTGTCACGTCCCGAAAGTACGGAACATGACCGGCACTTAAACTACGAAACGTCTCAAGGCGTACGTAATCTAAGTAAACCGAAAACCCAGAAATCCAAACCAAGAAAAGAAGTAGAGTGAAGGAAAACCAATTTAAAACAAGTAGTTTTAATAGCATAAGCCGAATTATGCGGTTTTTAAGAACATCAAAATTTACTGAAAATTTCGGCAGAGTCTCCTTTGTAAAAACTGGCTCCCAAACGGGATACAACATGAATAGTATACGAAATCAATAAAAAGGCATCCCCAAGCGGGAGCTAGCTCTTCGTCAATCGACGGTCACAACCACACAAGCAATATAATATACAACGCCAACGGCGAGGATCAAAACTCAAAAGGAACTCAAAACCACCAGAAATATAACGAGCGACTCTAAGGTCGAAAGAATAAACAACACTGGTCTCTAACTTAATAAATACATGTTTGGTTGATGGAATTTACTAGATACAACTGAATAATATCATACAAGGTAAATAATGGGGGTATGATACAAGTAAACCCACCTACTAGCAAATCACCCGAATGAAACTATGCCCGCAAAGCCGTAAGGAAACCGGTACGGCAAACCTGCAAGAAACTGGGGCACAACGGGGGTGAGTTGTCAACTCGTGAATAGAAAATATCTACGCACAGAAATCGCATAAATAACGCAATCCTAGGTCAATGATCATAATATATCCTCAAATATATGTATAACAGGCAGCCTATGACAATGTCTAGGGTAATATCTAACCCGAGTGTAATCACATGTGCCCGTGTCAGT
Organism: Agapanthus africanus; assembly: GCA_030015575.1. NCBI lineage: Eukaryota > Viridiplantae > Streptophyta > Magnoliopsida > Asparagales > Amaryllidaceae > Agapanthus > Agapanthus africanus. Next base: position 1,007,885,579 of record CM057337.1, on the reverse strand, counting down.
GCCTCAGGTAGCAATATATCATATGAATGAGGTATGAATGCATGAAACAGAATACATGTAAATGAAGAAACTGTTTTCATAAATTAGTGAGATTTCCTTCGTATTTTTAAAACTGAGGTATCATAATGAAATCAGTATCAACAGTGTCTAGCATCGACACAAAACATAAATCTCACTGTCTCGAAATATCAATGTCTCAATCTCAATATCTAGGGCGCCGTCAGTCCAGACCGGCCCCTACCATCCATCTCAAGACCACGACGGTATCCTCCGGATATCCGACGCGTCGGGTAATATCACCGGTAGGTAGTGCTCCCCAGCCAGGCTCAACGTCAACACCACATTCCTCTTGCCCCGGGGTACCATACCGGGCCCACCATGTACCCGTGACGGTTCCTCCACTCCTCGACACGGATCTCCAAAACCACAGCAAACTCATGGTGGACGACACTTTACATCACTAGAAAACCGCAACATTTTATATTTTAAAAGATCATAAGTTGTAAATTTTGCGGCTTTCCCCGAAATCCAGAAATATCATAAATCTCAAGAAATCATCACAAGTGCATATGTCAATGATAATGAACTAGGCATGAACAACTGAATAACAGTATGCACGAAGTGGTAGGTAATAACTACAATGTCTAATATGGCATATAAGGGAAGTACACTAATATCATGTCAAAACTACCAGCTAACAATCTAAGTCAAGCAATTATATTCTCTAAAGTGTACGTGACATGGCAATTACCGATGAAGATGTGTGTGAGCCGGCAAGTAGGTGTACGTGGTACATACGCATCATCGGTAATGGTGCTGGTGTCCTAACAGCATGATATCAATAATGGAATATGCAGCAAAATAAATATGCGAGGCAGAGCGAACAGCAATAATGTGCGGGAGCTGAATACTAGACACAACGATAACTAATCTGCAATAATCTAATATAAGTCCTACGAATGGTGCCTTTTGAAATAACACGAATCATGGGGTTTTGAAAATAGGGGCTACGGTGTTTTTATGAAAAGATACGTCGTTTTTGAAATATCCGTAGATTCCTTTGAGCTGTCTTTAAAAATGCCCACGATTCGTTAGTTTTATAAATAGGTAAGAAGTCTAATCTAATCTAACAACTACACTAAACTATACGTCTGAACTAACAAGCTGAACTACAGGTAAGGAAACCGCCTATCATCTGAGTCGATACATATACATACCTGTATATGTATAGTCGGTGATCCCGCCTCAATAATATCATATCCGATACCATATCTATAATCAGGCATCCCAAGTCAAGAGTGCGTATCAATCATCAATATAGCTCGTACGTAAATCCGTCGTACGGCATCCCAATCTGGGTACGGGTCAATATCACATTCATCATACTATTCACCTGGTATCCTCTTTATCAAATATCATGATCGGGGTACTGATCTACGTCTAGTACCATACTAATACCGCCTACGTATGCATGGACGTGTGTGAAACACTACGTCAAGGACCCGCTACAACGTCATGTCGTATATAAGATACGAACCCTGCTATATCACCGATCTCACGGCCTCAAATCGAATCTCATCGACTCAGCTCAATCCTAAGTATCAACCTCAATCCGTATGTGAACACATAGTCCCATACCCATGTGAACACATAACTATAAGGAATCCCATGAGCACATATCAATAGGAATGTATGCAAGTATGTATGTGTGTATGTGTGTGTAACACTACCCTAGGGTTCGCAACACTAAAGTAATCCAACACACCAATATCCATCCTAAGCATCGTTATTAATCCCAAATAACATATAATAATTGTTGGTGTGTATACGCATCCGTATACACCACCACGGACTGCGGGGGTGCTATACGCCATCCACCCGACTTTTCCCCGTAGATATAAATCTACTCACCTGAACCTCGCTCGCCGGTGCCGACGTCGCCACGCGCTTGCTTATCGTCTCGAAGTCCACATGGGGGTACCTACATATCATAACGCACCATATCGCATTAAAACTAAATTCGAAATCGAAACGGCATAAGAAAACCAAATCGGCACGCGTATCACGCATAGGTCCAAACCCATCGCCTACGCATGCAAGAATAGTCAAACCAACCTTCGATGTCGATGTACAAACGTCAAACCATCGAGGAAAATCCAATCACACTCATTTGCACATCCACGAACACTAATTTTAATATAAACTAGGTTGAAACTCACAAAAACGCCAATTTCACTCAAAAAGTCATTTTTCCGAAAATCTAGCGAGCACAATTCGCCGTTTTTGTACAAAACACGATATTTAAACGAATGTAGCGGCCAATATATTTATTAAATATCTTACATAAGTCATAAAAACCATTTCCGGAATTTAATCTCATTAAATTCCAAAAACCCTAATATTCTAGTTTACAAAATACTCTTTTTACAATTTCATAGCAAAAATGCACAAACTACAATTTAGGTTGGATTTCCATGAACTAAAGTGTTAGACTACACTTAATAAAGTTAATAATATGATAAAAAACCCTAACCATATTTTAATTCTCGATTTAACACAATATTTACAAAAACTAGTTTGCAAATTTAACCAATTTCGACCTTTTTATAGCAAAATGCACATACAACAAACTAGTTTGGATTTGCATGATTTAAAACATTAAACTACATTTTATAATGTTAATAAAGTCATCAAAACCTTAATTAGATTTTAAATCACCCATTTGGAACCAAAAGCTAAAAACTAGTTTGCTTAAATAAAGCTAAATTGGATATTTTAATGTTACAATTAGCACTAAGCAACAAGATTACATTTTGCATGCCCTAAGATACAAAATACATCACATAACCATGCACAATTGATCACCATTCAACTCCAACATAAAACCCCACTTCAAATTCATAAACCCTAATCTTGAATTTGGACTCTAAATTTATAATCTAAACTAAACCTTTCATTAACATAATTTGAAGTAATAACAAACAACTCAAAAAAAAAGAACAAGATTTATACCTCATAACCATCTTGAGATCAACATGAAACTTGTCTCCAAAATGCAAACTTTTCACCAGATCCATGCTAGATAGGCTAAGGAAAAATGGGTAGGGCTTGGATTTGCATTTTAGCTTTGATTTTTGATGGAAATGGGTGAATTTTTTGATGGAAAATTAGAGGAGAAGAGGGAGGGAGGGGCTGCTGTTTTGGGGCTGAGAATTTCGGCCAAAAATGGGTGAGGGGAGAGAGAGGGAGGTGAGGAAAATGCAAGGGAGGAAAGTCAAGGTCAAGGTAAGGTCAAAGTCTAACTACTTTATCTATTTTCTAATCTTTTCTTTTATTTCATTTCATTTCTTTTTCCTTTGCAAACCAAGTGGGGAAAAAGTGAGGGATGCTGAATTTGGCTAAGGGGAGGGGTATGTGGGGGTGTGTGGGTGTGGGCACGGGTGTGGGGTGATGAAAAATGATAAATACAATACCCCAAACATCCATTTACGCTAAAAAAAAGCCTTTTTTCTTCAATAATTTCTAAACCGTTTTGGCAAATGATTTCGTTCCAAAAACCACATGATAAATTTTTATTTAATGTTTTATGATGCACAAAATTTGTTTCAACTCATTCCAATTTGTAATTTTCCCTAATTAAATATATTAGTGACGGCTTAAAATAATAATAAAATAATATTTTTTTCAGAAAATTTGAAATTTCACCAGCGGCTCAATAAACACCAAATAATAGAAATTACATAGCTAGAATATGTATATTTAATTTTTATAATAAGATATTTGTATTTTGACTTTTTACAGAAAACCCCTTTATTTTACCGATTTTTCGAAATTTCACCGAAACGATTTTCAAAACGCTACACCAGTCTTACAAGCCATAGGTGTTTTGTCACCTAAGATAGTATACAGGTACTCATTGGAGATGAGTACACTGGTTGGACTCGCCGAAAACTTCTATATGGTATTATATCTATCGTCAGATAGTAGTTCTCTAGTGGCATGGGTACATGTTAGTCCTTTAACCTGAGATCATAATTTGTCTCGTGTAAGTTCCCACTGTATTTAGATTACTATCCTAAAACGGATCAAAGAAGTCGTGCAAACAGGTTTTAGTTAGGTACAGTCCATATCCACATGAAGGCAGTGAGTGATTGTCAGGGATTCGTCTCAAATCAACACTTTATTTATTCAAAACACCGTCATTACCTCTAGACAACTTTTAATGCCCACTTGTGCTCCATGGCTGCTCATGTGCCCACTTGTGCTGATTTGTACACATGCTTTACTTATTTGCTACAAAAATTTTAGAACTTGCTCGTTTTTTCGTCCCGTTGCAGTTTTGACTTGAAATTGTCGATGTTGTGCATGCACTGTGTATGTTTTCAGTTAAATTGCCCTGAGTACATGTACCATGTACTTATGTAGCAATCTCAGATTAATAGCACTAGATTATTAACAAAATGATACAAAATGGATGGTAATAAACAGTTTATCGCAATGAACAATAGCTCCAAACCAATTTTTGGCTCGTTCTGAGCAAAACAAAATCCTAATCTCACTTTCGCAGAAATCGCGATTGCACTGAGTATGTGCGACAAGCTGTTAAACCTCTAGATTACTCTAGAGGAGGAGTGTTGTCTTCTGAGAATTTTCAGCGGATTACACCCACAAAATCTCGTCAAACTAGTTTCGTGAGTTAACTGTCGATTCTAATCCTAAAGTTCAAAATCTAAGCTAGAAATTCTATAAACCTAAGTTAGAAACATCAAACCCTTATTTTTTACACCCCACTTCTTTATTTAACATAAGCTCCTTTACGTCATTACGTGCTCGTGAAATAGTGTCGTTTTGCTTCAAGAACTTCGATTGAAAGTTTTCAATGCCTCCAATAAAGAACAGGAAAAACTTCCAAAAGTATATTGCGAGTTTGTAATGTCCTAAGCTTTTCTCGAGTTTTCATCCTATAGTTAGGCCTCAAATTTAGGATTTCTATCATTTTTAACAAAAAACTTAGTTTTATTCTTCACTCCACCTCTCACCTGTCTTCGATCATACACACCTTCGTGATTGTGCAAAAATTCTTTTAATCTTTCAATTCAAACCTTCATATCTTCGTTAAATTCCCTTTCCAAAAATTGGCTTTTTAGCTTGCACTCGAAATTCATCCTAGCCAAGATTATTCTCCTACAAAGAACTGCAAGAACTTTTAACCAGGAGAGAACACTTTTTTGACTTGTTTTATTAGGCTTTCAAGGTTTCTTAGCGAGCTTTGGGTCAATGACTCTCAAGCCAAATGGTTTTAGGGCATTAGCTGTAGAGACACCCATAGGACTTAATCGCCCAAGTCATCTAGGCCACAAAAAAGACTTATTTGTATGCGTGAAAATTCTTAGAAAGAAAACCAACGAAGACATTTCCAGTTATTCTTTTCACCCCAAGCCGTGTTTGTATGGATAAGGTGTGTAATCACTCTAATCAAGTTCAAAATGTGTTATCTTTCAGACAAGTTGGAATTAATCAATATTTTCCCTTCATATTAACTTTACTCATGAACTATACTCAATATTACTTGCTTCAAAAGAAACTTGTTTGATCATTAAGAAGTTCCTCAATTTTAAAAGTTTTTAGGACATTTCAAACTTATCAACTAATTCTCAAAAATCACGACACCTGTAGTGTGATGCAAAGACGTAAATTTGCTACGGTTAAACTCAAAGGAGCTTATCTTTCGGGCTTTCAATTTCTAAACCTAAGATTTAGTTATTCTAATCTATCAAGCTAATCTGTCAGACTTTGAGTCTAAGTTCTCCCACTAGCTAATTTGACGACAAAGTTTTTATATTTTTGAAAAAATTTCAAAATTTTATAGGTTTCCTAATATATATGCAATGCAGAATTTACACATGATGCAACAAAGAAAACGGAGTGCTCATCCCCAAACCTGAGATTGACGATATTTTCATCGTTGCCCCTGTCTCCAGTTGCTAGACTTAGACATATAGGATGAGTTTTTATTCATAAAAAAGAAACCTAAGAGATAATTACAGTAGTTAAAAGTTAGGAGATTGTGCTAGTCTACAAATTAGTACCAGCCATTCAAATGTTTTGTCAATGTAAGACCAGGGCCGATCGAACAAATAGTATACAAAAAAATGTTAATGTTATGGTTAGATGTTAGCATTGGACATGGGTGAGTGAATGGAGGGATCTGAAAATGTTGATGAAGAAGATGAAATTTTGGAGTTAAATGAGTGTTGCTCGGATGAATTATGTCTACAAGAATCATGTGCAGAGTTTTGTAGTCAAGTTCGTTCAAACATCGGAGTTCATCCTCAAAAAGTTCATTAAAAGAGAGGCCTTTAGAATGTTGCCAAATTAATTGTGACTTAAACTCATCAAGAATAGAAAGTTCATCCGCATAAATCTTCTCAAAACTCGGTATGAAAGAATATTTTTTAAAGATAGCTTTCCCCTTATACTCCTCTAAAATCATATTCTCATCAATAACATCACAGCTCACATCTCTCAATACAAATTCTCCCTCATCACATTCGTTTACGGGAAGATCTATGTCATCTAAGAATGTAGATTCCCACTCTAAAGTTTCATCAAAAACTATATCAATCGGTAAAACTAAATTCATGGGTTGCTTATCATTAATTTTCTCAAACGGTATATCAACATCATACCCATCAAATTCATAAGTCTCCTCAAAAATTTCTCGCTATAATCAGTTGGTTTAAGAATCTCGTCTTCAAGTACTTTATCAATTAAATCTTCTTCAAAGCCACAAATGATTGGAGGTCTAATTGGTACATGAAGATTAGTTTCAGACTGACTCGGAAGGTTTTCTTGTTTGTCCTTGTAACACCCATTCAAATCAATAATTGTATCTTCAACATTGTCTATGAAATCATCAAAAAATGTTTGGTCATGTATCTCACTCAGTTGACTTCCTAGTTGACAGATTTCTCCATTATTAGTTTCAGTTTGACTGTGTTCACTCTCTAAAATTTATACAGCTAATTGTTTCGTTTATTCGTCGATTTTAGCCAATGATTGCGATTGAGCATGAAACAATTGATCAAATTATTGTATGAATATGGTTAGAGTTGAAACTGTTTGAGTCTCGACTGCAATCATCACTTATGAACTTTTTTTCTAAAGCAGTCAACCTAACATCCATCTTACTATCAAACCCTATAAATATGACAGTTGTTTTGGGAAAGGAAGGTTGTGCTTGTGGCGATGCATAAACAAACATCCGGTCTACCTCTTTCTCTAAGTTCCCAATCAATTGCTCTAAATTTGAAGTGGGCTTGGGATCAAAAGTGTTAGGGTGTGGACCAATATCAAAATTCTGACGCGGTCGTTACATCCTAAGAAAGGACGGTTTTTAAGAATGTGGGAAGAATATTGACAATTTAAACAAAAGAATTAGGGATGTGTCTTAAATAAATAATATGGATCGTGAAGAACCGGAAAAAATGCGTGTCACTCATATCTACAAGCATTCACAAAAATCAAAAAAGACAAAAATATCATACCCTGATAGTCTATATTATGCTAAGTCAATTAGAGCTGCTCAAAAACCTGATTATTGAAGTAAAACTGGATTAAGAATCAAACCCAAGATTATACTAATCTAGAGGCCAAGTGAGTGCAAAAGATCATGGAGGTTTTCCAATGCTTTCGCAAAATTATTTAATTATAATAACCTTCACTCTTTTCGGCAGTTTCGCCTTTTACACTTGTCTAGACACCACTTGGAATATTACACCGTTAAGTAAGATTCTACATATAGTTAACTTTCCTTAATGAACGCGTTTTCTTTAAGGTGGAGTCTAATTAATTTTTAAAATTACTGGGGGAATGCAAGAATACTCGGTTTGTGATTTGTGGACTACGGAAAGAGTGATGAAATCCCTTACTATATCTTGTCGGGGTTCGCTTACCCTTAAAGTCTGTATGAAGATGCAAATGCGCAATCAATAAAAGAATTTAATCAACCAAACAATCAAGCACATCTTTTTCATTTTATGCTTAAGCGCTGCAAAAAATACGAGTTGGTTCTCTATTCTTTTACGGTGAAGTTTACGAAGAATTCTGCAAAAGATAGAAATATTGAAAGGCGTCGGGATTCGAGAGAGGAGTTAGAAAAGTACGTACCAAAAATGTTGGGTTAAGAAACCCCGTTGATTCGATCCCGAGTGCTTACAAAGTTCGCTTATTAGGGTACATTTACCCAGATCTTTGGCACTGCACTTCAATATTCTTCTTGCTCTTCAAGTCTAAATCGTCTCCGCACATTTGCTGCTCGCTAACTCATCAAACCTGAAAATCAAGAAATCAATGCATTGTTAACGAGAAAAGCGATATATTTTGACCAATCTACTGTACCCAAACAATTGTCAAATTTAAAGTATAAATATAGATCATGAGGGGAGAGCACAACCTGAGCCCCCTTTAATTTATTGGGTTATTCCGTCGGCTATTAGCCGAAGTAATAACCCAATAAAAATATTAAAGCTTTTCGGCATTTACTTTATTGGGTGCTTATTCCATGGACTAATAGCAGACGGAATAAACACCCCGACAAAATAGACCTATTTATTTTGCAGTTAGATAACTTACTCCGTTTGTTTTTACTGGACCTTTTTTGTTCTTTTGTTTATTGTTTTCCAAATTACCAGTACATTTAGAATGATTCTAAAACGAAGGCACTTTTGCATGATTGAAATTTATCCCTAATTGAGAGTTTATTATAAGATTAAATTAGAATTTCTTATTTATGACATTTTAAATTTTAAAGTGGTTGCGATCTTTTTAACAGGTGTGTAAAAAGAAAAATAGGACTAAAAAAAGATAAAGGGTTTAAGTACAAAATTGCAGTTATTCTTCAAAATTGCCTTTTAATATTTCACATGCATTAAAATTTCTATTCCAAATTTGTTTTAAAACAGGGGAAATTATTTTTGGACCCAGTCTCATAATCCATTTATTTTCAAACCCATGAAGTTCGAAAATCCTCTAAAAACCCAAAAATATAGTTCCACATCATTTTAAACCCAAACTCTTATTCGTATATATATTTATGTATGTATTGCCTATAAAACTCTTTTAAGATTTTCCAAAATATAAGAATGTGGGGTTTTTAAGATTTCCCATGATATTATAACTTGATATTGTTGGTTACGACACATAAAGTTTCAGGCGGCGTCCTTATTATTTCCGCTCACGTGTTTATGAAAAATTTACATCAATGAATAATAAATTCTCTGTTTTATATGCACAATCTAACCAATCAACATCCTCACAATTATATAAGAAAAGGATAAAAGAATCATGTTTCAAATACCTGAGAATTTACTTTTGAATATCAAGCGTCATCATTGAAGTACATGAACCATTCAAAGGGAAAACAAAAACCAATATCATTCTTCAATCACATCTATAACAAATAAAATTAAAAAATAAAACTACTTTATGCATCCAAAATTATGTAAAGCATATTAGAATCAATTGAAAATTGGGAACAGAGAGAATGGAAATTAGAATTAGGGTTCAACATTAATGCACATTTAATTTCCCTGTCGAGCTCGAATATGAGAAAATAGGCGAGATCCTTTTGCGATGAAGGAGAAGAAAAGAAGAAAAGAACAAGCAAGTAAAAGATCTCACATCTATTATACACATTTTTTAGAAAATACTTTACCATATATAAGAATAAGGGGAACATTGAGATTTTTAGAAAAACATCCTAATTATTATACGTATAAGCCATTTTGGGTTTCGATCTTTTGTATTTTCAAAATATTGAGTTTTTTCACGATATTAGAAATATATGGACTTTAAAACAAATCATTTCTCCAAATTAGGCTTGGAAATAATTTCCCCTTAACAATATTATGTGACATCTTTGCCCATTCCCCCATGTTTATTTATGCTACCCAAGAAACTGTGTCACATGCATGCATGACCATGAAATTAATAATTAAAACCAAGATTGATACTCATAAGAGCAGCCTCTCATGGCCATTAATGCTCTGTTTCTCAAGTTTTCAAGTTTTAGTGCCCACTTCCATTAGATTGAAATATATATATATATATATATATATATATATATATATATATGGGGCCCTTGCAATAACCTCATAGTCAAAATTCAAGCTAGAAAATAATTAAATGAATAACATGCACCAACCTCTCTATTCCCTTGCTCACCATAACAGTTATCTATTTTGTTCTTGGAACTTTTTGTAAGCCTAATTTAAAGTGAGACACAAATATAGAGCATCTTAATATTTTTTAGTTTTTTTTCCTGTGGAATGCAATTCTCTCAAAACAAAACAAAAAGAAAATTAGGTCCTCCTAATTGATATATCAATGAGAAGAGCATTCTGTGGAAATTAATGCCTATGGATAAAACTTGATCATTGTAAATAATTATCTTGATTTAGCTAATCAATTAGGATAGGAGTGATTTTCTTATCGATTAAGATACAAATAAATCCAACCTTCATTTTGAATAAATATTTAGATGGTACATTTAGAACCCGCATTTCTGCTCTACGAGCAGAACACATGATTAAATTTGTCGGGATGCCTTAAATACCGAAATGGTATGAAACTCATGTATCTGTTGATTCGATCAATTGATGGAATTCAAACAAATACATGTAATTCTATTGTTGATGGCTCTATACACCATCAACATTGTCACGCCTCGCTTTTCAAAATACGGAATACGAGAGGTGACAAGACCAGCCATATTTCTACGGTCAAGAAATTATCATGTCGTAGTCACACTTCGGCTTCTAGCATTACGAAGTAATCAGTAGTCATAGCACAAGTAATGAGAAACGCGGTTACTAATTCTATCAACAGATATAAAACCAACCAGATAGAGTCAAAGGGAAAAGTAGCGCCGGCGCCACTGATCTAGATGTCCGCAATATCCTCGAGGTAAGGCATGTCCTGATCCGAGCTAAATCCACCCCTCACTCTAAGCATGCATACTCAGGTCGTCAGAGCGACACAATAGAAATATATATGAATATATAATATGTGCAATGATGATAAATATGAAGCAGTAACATCGAATAATGACGCGAGCATGAATAACCGGTACATGAAACGATAAAGCAATTGTATCAGATCAGTAATCAATACAATATCCATGTCACCAAAGCTATCGGTCTCTAAGTCTCAATGTCCAAATTACTAAACTTATCGTCAGTCTAAGTGTGAGCGTCAACCACCGCAGGAATATCCCCAACCCAAGGGTAGGCACCAGGGGCAAGGGAACACGGGCTTGAATCACGCTCGCTAATAATCAGAAACACCATCCATACGACTCCCGAAATCACTACACATGCCAACAGTGGGACTCCTGAGATTCCGTTGATCGTACTCACACTCAAACTACCCCACACCCCGCGGTCTACATCAAACACCGACCATGAATCTAAATACTAGTCGCTCCATGATAAATCTACGCGAGAACTAGAGACAGGGTCTCCATCCAACATGTCTCGACTGGCATCTAAGATAAATGGATAGTGTTCGGTATCTTACCTATAACACTAATATAAATGCTTTCATACCCGTCCCATACCGGTTATAGTTATACTTATATATGCCCCACAGGCGTCGACAATGCAATAACTAATTGGTTCTGCTGATTGTGTACAAGTACGCGTCACTTCCACTATTCAATCACGCTTTTACACTAACGTACTTGCCACAATCCAATCACTAATATTTATCGCTTGGTAATGTTACTCGGTCACTGGGATATTGATGCAAATGAACGTTATTTACAGGAGTATAACAATCATGCAATATGATGTGGATACAGTAAATGCACTACTGAATACATGTCACGACCCGAAATAGCACGTGACTGGCACTTGAATCATATGAAGTCTATAGGACCCCATCTAATCCAAGTAAGCCAAAAGCCCAGAAACCTAAAACCATTTTAAGGAGTAAATAAGGAAAACTAGTTTTTAAGAAGTAAGAAATCATATTTAAAAACAAGGTTTTCAAATAAGTAGCCGAATATGCATTTGTAAAATCCTCAATGTCTTTTCTGAAAATTTCGGCAGTGTTTCCTTTGTAAATACTGGCCCCGAACGGGGTACAACATGAATAATATATATATGCACAATGAAAAGGCATCCCCAAGCGGGAGCTAGCTCTTCGTCAATCGACGGTCACAACCACGCAAGCAATGTAATATACAACGCCAAATGCGAGGATCAAAACTCAAAGGAAAACTCAAATCAGCTTGAAAACCATAATACTACAACGCGCGACTCTAAGGTCGAAATAATACACAACTAGTTTTCTAAGTCTGAAATAATATACAAGTTTGGTTGATGGAATTTCTAGATACAACTGAATAGTACATATACAATGGTGGTTCTGATGCAAAAGAATCCACCTACCAAGCAAATCACCCGTGAGGGAAGCGGTGTGCCAGAAAGCCGCAATGGAACCTGTACGGCAAAACCTGCAAGAACTGTGGCACAACGGGGGTGAGTTGCCAACTCGTGAATAGAAAACATCATAGAACAGAAATCGTATGTATGACACAATCCTAGGTCAATACGATCAGATATATATATAAACCTCAAATGAATAAGTCTGAAGCATGATAAGGTGGCAATGTAACATCTATATATGAGTGTAGTGCCAAGTGCTCGTGTCAGTGCCTCAGGTAATAACATATCATAGATATGAGGTATGATCAATGTCGACTATATCATGAAGTCAATGAAAAAGTGGATATCATCCAACTATGTAATCAATGTCATCAATTTCAACTATATGTATGTGAATATCGTCCACGTATTACCCAATGAAAATAAGCATCATGCATGTAAATATCATAAACATATACATGGAAGTATGAGGATGTAAATCAACATGTGTCGCTCGCGACATATCAAAATCATGGAACCTGAGTGTCAAGCATCGACACTCAAAAACATCATGAAACCTGTGCCTAGCTTCAGCACGTAAATCCTCATATATCGGGCTCCGTCAGTGCGGATCGGCACACATCATCTCTCGACTCCAGTCGGTATCCTCCGGATATCCGCCGAGCACAAATACTATCACCGGTAGGTAGTAGTCCCTCTGCCAGGCTCACCGTCTGTATACACAACATCTCTTTCTTGCCCCGGGGTACCATACCGGGCCCACCATGTACCCGCAATCGGCCTCATCCGCCTCCTCGAATCGGGTTTCACATGTCGCTCTCAGAACCGAGAAAATACATGGTGGACGCACTGAAATATCATATCAAGGGTAACCGGGTTTTTAAAACAATTACATACTCTCTTTTGAAATATCCACGGTTCCCAAATCCAGAAATATCATGGAAACAGCATATCTCAATACGTATAATCAAAAGCATGATGTATGCGACATGTAAAAGAAATGTAAGTATATCAGTATATCATGCAATATGGAATAGTAATATGCACATATTGAGGAAAACCGCTCTTTTAAAATGAATCAGTTTTAAAGAGTATCTTGCGGTTCACAATCTCCAAATCCAGCGAGAATCATCTATGTATGTGCGAATATGTATGTATGCACGTATGGGTGTACAATAGGTATGTACACAAGTATGCCATGCAAGGGATCATATCCTGAATGCAACAGTACTACAGTGTAGTGATATGGCAATTATCGATGATGAAGTATGTGAGCCGGTAAGCAGGTGTACATGAAATATATGCATCATCGATAATGGTGCTGGTGTCCTAACAGCATGATTTTTATATAACAATAACCATTTGCACATGCAATGCGATGCGAATAACAAGAGTATGCAGAAATCGACTAATAAATGCAACAGTGACGCATCTGCATCAATATAAAAAAAATCATACAGTTTGCCATTTGAAATAAGACGAATCGGGGTTTTTAGTAAACTAAGGGCTACGGTGTTTTTAAGAAAAGATGTGTCTTTTGAAAATATCCGTAGAATCCTTTTGCCTGTCTTTAAAATACTCCTGATTCGTTATTTTTGAAATAGGTATGATATCGGCCTCGCCTAACATCTACTAGCAAAACTACAGTTCAAACTAACAAGTCAATCGGGAGGGGTATGGAAACCATCTAAATCTGAGTCGATATATCTATATCTATATAAATATAATAGTCGGTGATCCCGCCTCAAATGTACCGCGTACGATACAATATTATATAACATCCTCGAGTCATGAGTGCGGATCTATCATCAATATAAAGTTCGTACGGTAAATTATCGTACGACATCCCAAAAGATGGGTACGGGTCAATATCACATGCATCCCATCAATTATCTGGTATCCTTATCGTCATATTACATGATCTGGGGTACTGATCTAAGTCTAGTACAAATCGACACCATCTATATAAAAGCGTGTGTGAAACACACGTCCAAAGGCCCGCTAAATCTCATGTCGTATCCTAAATACGAATCACAATATATCACCGATCTCATGGCACTATGCTCAATCTCATAGACTTATCTCCAAACATCATACACTATCCTCGTCATCTAGGTATATGTATAACAAATATGCATGTGTGTGCGTGTGGCTGTAAAACTATTCTAGGGTTCGCAACTAGAAGCTATACTAGTTTACTTCTACGCTCTAATCTAACCATAGTACACCTAATCTCATCTCAAATATCCACGACACATAATAAGCTATCATAAATAGTATATATATATACTATACTAAATATCGAACTGCGCGGGTGCTATACGCCATCCATCCTACTTCCCCCGTAGATATAATCTACTCACTTTGAATCCTGCGTGTCGGTGTCGATGTCGCCTTCATCTTCTTCATCGTCTCGAATCATCGTGGGGGTACCTACATATCACACGTATCGCATCGCATTAAAACCAAATCAAAACTAAAACGACACACGAGAACCAAAACGATACGCTTGAAAGCTTATAGGTTAGAACCTATGGGTACGCTTTCAAAACCATCACACGATCCTCGATCTCGTCGTACAAACGTCAAGTGATCGAGGTAAAATACAATACGCAAATCCAGAATTCAAAATACGAGAAACAAAAACACGAATCAAAGCAGCAACTCAGGAAAAAGGTCCCAGATTCTACCCTAGGTCAAATCAGACAATTTTGCATATGCCAGGGGTCTATTTTACTGGAGATGGGGCCATGGAAGAAACACGAACCCAATTGGACCAAGTCTGGCTGCAAATTGCGGCCAGAGGGATTAAATTTGCGGCCAGGGAATGGATTCAGGGGCTGGGGTCTTGGGGTTATCTTCCTAGGTACCTGCACACTCCTCTGTGTTTGCAAAATAATTTTTAGAGGCTCCGGGTGATAGCAGATTCCAATTTCCCCACACAATTCTCACAATTTTCCGTATCTGCAGAATTTAAAGTTCGCAACCTGGGTTTTGTCTAAGGTTTTACTCCATAATAATATCACTATAGGAGTTGTAGTCCTCAATCACACCTCAATTACACTATCTCTTCTCAAATCACATCCTAAACTCTAACTAGAATTTTCAAAGTTCACCAAATCGCACCGAATCATAACTAAACACATATATGGTTTAAAGTGAATGAAAAACCACACTAAGTGTGATGGTATTACCTCGTTTGGTACTCATGAAACTCCTACAACGCCAAAACGCAAGCTTTCTTGGTCCAACGGGTTGCTTGAGAGCTTGTGCATATATTTTGTGAAGGGAAGATGGGATTTTGATGAGGGAAATGAGATGTTTGTGAGGGTTTGATGAAGAGGGAGATGAGCTTCAGCCATGGGCTGAGGAGGAGAGGAAGTTGAAGAGAAAATAATGAAGGAGGGAAAGCTATGACCAAGATTGACCCCCTCACCACTCTCTCCCATGCCCATACCTTACGCTATGTACATTTTTAAATGTTTTCCTTTTCTTTTCTTTTTCTCATTCTCTCTAATTAACAACCATGGTTAAAACATGTAGGAAATCCATAAGAATATGTAACAAGTGAAAAAATATGGTGCATGTTTTGCACAAATATGCTAAAAATCCGATTAGCGATTTTTAATCGCGATTAGCACTAAATTAGTGTCAAACTAATCATAAAAACTTAAAATTTACATAATTCACAATAAACACCCTCTTTCTAGTAATTTCTATAATCTTCCAAATTTTTCCCCATTTTATCGGTATTTTATTATACCGAAATATTAAAATATTCATTAAAAATAATATTAAATTATAAAAATTCCCAAAAATAATATTTTATTTTTTTGAAATGTTACAATGTTCCCTCCTTAAAGAAATTCGGTCCTCGAATTTAAATTTTAAACCCCCAAATTCTAAAACATTTCAATAAAAAGTCCAAGTCGTCGGGGCTCCGAAATCATCAATACATAAAACGCATCGTAGTGCAATGCATGCGCATGAACAATGAGCAGATAACTCAAAATCAAATCTTCGTCAAGCATCCCGCAATCATCGGAGTCGTAAAGAAACAAATGTCAAATCTAAAATAAAACCAATATGATATAAATCAGAACTATACATGTAGACATCAAATCTATACATATAAATAGCTGAAGTAAATGCATGCCAAATCTCTTTTAAGTTGTTGTGCGATGCGCATAACACTGCACAGTAGCGGACGTCTATTATAATAAAATAATCATATATGTATATATCCTTTGTTTAATATATACGTTCCGCCGTTTTGAAAACAATTTGGAAGGGTTTCCTTATTTTAAACGTTTCGTATTATATCGGACACGTAGGTAAATACTGAGACTATAGCTCTCTTTTTGGAAATCCTTTCGATAACTATCAATGCATGAAAAGTATATCCAGACACTGTCCTCTGACTAATTCTGCTAAGTACGAAAACAAATAGCAAATATCATAAAAACGTACTGGTCCATAAGGAATAAATCCCAAAAATGTATATAAGAATACCCTGTGCGTCTGGTGCGGACGGAAATCAAAATCCATATATGTGCCATACATGTGCACAGAAACATCATCTAGGTGCAACGGGTGTGCACGAAACATCTGCCAAGGGCAACGGGCGTGCCTGACAGCAAAATTAGGTGCATCTGACATGCACAAGGAATCCCGATTTAGTGCATCTGGTGTGCACCAAAATCGTACCTCAAAACATGCGCTCATCACGCGCGAAAATCAAAATCAAAACACTAAAAGTGCATGAAAACTATGCTGGAAGCATAAATCAAATCACCGGCCTAAAATAGGCATGAAATCACAATCAATACCTCAAACGTAATAACTATGCGCAAAATATAAATACCCAGTAGGTGCAACCATGGTGCACGAAAATAGAAATCATGAAACTCAGCCATCAAGACCAAATCATGCGAATAGATCTCCCAAAAATACTGAAATCCAAGGTGACGGATATGTGATAATCGAATCACAAAATCACAAATCATAAATACCGTCGTCGGTATATTCTCCTTCAAAATCGAGAAGGTGTTGGTGCATCCAATGCTAGCAGCGCAAGATATCTACTTGCCTCTTGCTCACGGTCTGGCGTTCTCTGTCTCTGGTTCCTTATCTCCTCTGCGGATCAACAATCTCGCAATCCATCGGCTCATCGGTCCTGTCAGGTGTGCTAACGGGGACGATTCCGTTCTGGCACTTCTCTGGTCATCTGCATCCTCAGCACAGCATATTCCTTGGAAACTGGTCGCATCCTAACGCCTCTGTAGACATATCCTATCTTTAATCTTAACGGGGAGTAACAGCAGCTCGTCAGCATCTTGCATGAACCTCTTATCCCGCTTGTCTATATCATCATCTACTCCGACGTCACGGCTCTATCTGCGCACTGCAATTGTTCTCGGCCACGGTCCATCCGAAGTCTCTCACACGGACTCGAAATCACGAACTCGGTATCTTCATCACTCTGTAGAAGATATCTGGCCGAACACGTCCTCGGAAACTCGTCCCAACCGGCGGATGTATACTCCATATTCGTCCATTCTTGATCAACTCACAACGCCTCTGCATGCGTATCGCACCTCTGATATCAGCGGAGTGAAACGTCATCTTGTCGAATTCCTTACTCCACTCTGTTCCAATGTCGACTGATTCGGACTCGTCTCATCGTGGCTGCATGGACTGCGCTCCAACGGCTATGCTCGTATCTGGAGTCTCTCAAGCAATGTGTCCCATCACATGATATCCGAAAGATGTCGAACCATCCGGTCGATTTTTCAAAACCTCATAATCTCCCAAGAGATCAACATCTTGAGTACGGTTTAATAGTATTCCGGTACATACCACAGCACCTGTGGACCAACCGTAGAAGGGCAAATCCAAGCCTCACAAATGTCACCGCTAAACTGCCGCAAACCCTAAGGTTCGGAGGCGTTCCATGGTCATTATGTCGAGTTAGGGTTTCATTCTTCTAGAGGGTCCATAGCACTACTTGCATTGTCTTCCGAATACTTTAAACTTGGAATCGGGTTCCTGACGTTCGATCATCTCTAGCTAGAATCAATCTATCTGATGACCTCGCATCGGGGTAAGCGAACGAACCACATGTCCTAGTCCTTCATCCTTGGGTGACTAGCGACCTTCCATCATATCTCTAAATATATACTTATGCTGCAGTAGCTCCAACATCTGGGCGATATCTCGTCATTTGCAGCAACAACTGGCTCATTCGTCTGTACGCCGAACAACGCCTCAATCATCATGAATAAGCGATATATCAATGGTCATCACATTCTGGCTGGCCTCTAGCAGTAGCCTGATCCTCTGGTGCCGATCAGCACATCCGAGAAATCTCATAACAGCGATCTGTCAAACGCTCATGGTGCGAAAACACAATAAGACGACGCCTCCATATGCAATCGTATGTCTCTGGAATCGCGCCCTGGTCAGCCCTCGTCCGTGACGAGCTCAAGCTGACGCAACTCTAGCCGTAGCTCTCTCTTCCCGTGTAATCGTGGCAGCAAAATCATAACCAGTATCGATGAGGATAGATCATAGGAATGAATATAATACTGTGCAAGGAAATGTACATCCTAAGGTCTCTTAAGCGGAGTAGCGTATCGTAAATATGACGCGGAACATATGTATGGTACGTCACTCTACTCAAGCTACCTACTCCATCAACCAAGGGTCATCCTACGCGACGAAAGTTCGGGTATAATACCCCCTCGACTAAGTCTAAGTTCCGTAAGGTCAAGCCTAAGTTCCGTATATATATAAACGCTCTAGGCTCCGCATAATCAAACTTAGACTTGAAACAAGATTAACCTGGCGCTCTGATACCAACTTTGTCACGACCCGAAATAGCACGTGACTGGCATTTGAATCATATGAAGTCTATAGGACCCCATCTAATCCAAGTAAGCCAAAAGCCCAGAAACCTAAAACCATTTTAAGGAGTAAATAAGGAAAACTAGTTTTTAAGAAGTAAGAAAACATATTTAAAAACAAGGTTTTTAAATAAGTAGCCGAATATGCATTTGTAAAATCCTCAATGTCTTTTCTGAAAATTTCGGCAGAGTTTCCTTTGTAAATACTGGCCCCGAACGGGGTACAACATGAATAATATATATATGCACAATGAAAAGGCATCCCCAAGCGGGAGCTAGCTCTTCGTCAATCAACGGTCACAACCACGCAAGCAATGTAATATACAACGCCAAGGGCGAGAATCAAAACTCAAAGGAAAACTCAAATCAGCTTGAAAACCATAATACTACAACGCGCGACTCTAAGGTCGAAATAATACACAACTGGTTTTCTAAGTCTGAAATAATATACAAGTTTGGTTGATGGAATTTCTAGATACAACTAAATAATACATATACAATGGTAGTTCTGATGCAAAAGAATCCACCTACCAAGCAAATCACCCGTGAGGGAAGCAGTGTGCCAGAAAGCCGCAATGGAACCTGTACGGCAAAACCTGCAAGGACTGTGGCACAACGGGGGTGAGTTGCCAACTCGTGAATAGAAAACATCAGAGAGCAGAAATCGTATGTATGACACAATTCTAGGTCAATACGATCAGATATATATATAAACCTCAAATGAATAAGTCTGAAGCATGATAAAGTGGCAATGTAACATCTATACATGAGTGTAGTGCCAAGTGCTCGTGCCAGTGCCTCAGGTAATAACATATCATAGATATGAGGTATGATCAATGTCGACTATATCACGAAGTCAATGAAAAAGTGGATATCATCCAATTATTTAATCAATGCCATCAATGGCAACTATATATATGTGGATATCGTTTACGTGTCACCCAATGACAATAAGCATCATGCATGTAAATATCATAAACATATGCATGAAAGTATGAGGATGTAAATCAACATGTGTCGCTCGCGACATATCAAAATCATGGAACCTGAGTGTCAAGCATCGACACTCGAAAACATCATGAAACCTGTGCCTAGCATCGGCACGTAAATCCTCATATATCGGGCTCCGTCAGTGCAGATCGGCACACATCATCTCTCGACTCCGGTTGGTATCCTTCGGATATGGGCCGAGCCCAAATACTATCACCGGTAGGTAGTAGTCCCTCTGCCAGACTCACCGTCTGTATACACAGCATCCCTTTCTTGCCCCGGGGTACCATACCGGGCCCACCATGTACCCGCAATCGGCCTCATCCGCCTCCACGAATCGGGTTTCACATGTCGCTCTCAAAACCGAGAAAACACATGGTGGACGCACTGAAATATCATATCAAGGGTAACCGGGTTTTTAAAACAATTACATACTCTCTTTTGAAATATCCACGGTTCCCAAATCCAGAAATATCATGGAAACAACATATCTCAATGCGTATAATCAAAAGCATGATGTATGCGACATGTAAAAGAAATGTAAGCATATCAATATATCATGCAATATGGAATAGTAATATGCACATATTGAGAGAAACCGCTCTTTTAAAATGAATCAGTTTTAAAGAGTATCTTGCGGTTCCCAATCTCCAAATCCAGCGAGAATCATCTATGTATGTGCGAATATGTATGTATGCACGTATGGGTGTACAATAGATATGTAAACAAGTATGCCATGCAAGGGATCATATCTTGAATGCAACAGTACTACAGTATAGTGACATGGCAATTATCGATGATGAAGTGTGTGAGCCGGCAAGCAGGTGTACGTGGAATATATGCATCATCGATAATGGTGCCGGTGTCCTAACAGCATGATTTTTATATAACAATAACCAAATGCAACAATGACGCATCTGCATTAATATAAAAAAAATCATACAGTTTGCCATTTGAAATAAGACGAATCGGGGTTTTTAGTAAAATAAGGGATACGGTGTTTTTAAGAAAAAATGCGTCTTTTGAAAATATCCGTAGAATCCTTTTTCCTGTCTTTAAAATACTCCCGATTCGTTAGTTTTGAAATAGGTATGATATCGGCCTCGCCTAATATCTACTAGCAAAACTACAGTTTTAACCAACAAGTCAATCGGGAGGGGTATGGAAACCACTTAAATCTGAGTCGATATATATATGTATGTATATATATGTATGTATGTATATATATGTATGTATGTATGTATATATATATATATGTATATATATATATAAATATAATAGTCGGTGATCCCGCCTCAAATGTACCGCGTACGATACAATATCATATGACATTCTCGAGTCATGAGTGCGGATCTATCATCAATATAAAGCTCGTACGGTAAATCATCGTACGGCATCCCAAAAGCTGGTTACGGGTCAATATCACATTTATCCCATCAATTATCTGGTATCCTTATCGTCATATCACATGATCTGGGGTACTGATCTAAGTCTAGTACAAATCGACACAATCTATATAAATGCGTGTATGAAACACACGTCCAAAGGCCTGCTAAATCTCATGTCGTATCCCAAATACGAATCACAATATATCACCGATCTCATGGCACTATGCCCAATCTCATGGACTCGTCTCCAAACATCATACACTATCCTCGTCATCTAGGTATATGTATAACAAATATGCATATGCGTGCATGTAGGTGTAAACCTATTCTAGGGTTCGCAACTAGGAGCTATACTAGTTTACTTCTACGCTCTAATATAACCATAGTACACCTAATCTCATCTCAAATATACATGACACACAATAAGCTATCATAAATAGTATATATATACAATACTAAATATCGAACTGCGCGGGTGCTATACGCCATCCACCCGACTTCCCCCGTAGATATAATCTACTCACTTTGAATCCTGCGTGACGGTGTCGATGTCGCCTTCATCTTCTACAGCATCTCGAATTATCGTGGGGGTACCTACATATCACACGTATCGCATCGCATTAAAACCAAATCAAAATTAAAACGACACACGAGAACCAAAATGATACGCTTGAAAGCTTATAGGTTAGAACCTATGGGTACGCTTTCAAAACCATCACACGATCCTCGATCTCGTCGTACAAACGTCAAGTGATCGAGGTAAAACACAATACGCAAATCCAGAATTCAAAATACGAGAAACGAAAACACGAATCAAAGCAGCAACTCGGGAAAAAGGTCCCAGATTCTACCCTATGTCAAATCAGACAATTTTGCATATGCCAGGGGTCTATTTTACTGGAGATGGGGCCATGGAAGAAACACGAACCCAATTGGACCAGGTCTGGCCGCAAATTGCGGCCAGAGGGATTAAATTTGCGGCAGACTCAGGGGCTGGGGTCTTGGGGTTATCTTCCTAGGTGCCTGCACACTCCTCTGTGTTTGCAAAATAATTTTTAGAGGCTCCGGGTGATAGCAGATTCCAATTTCCCCACACGATTCTCACAATTTTCCGTATCTGCAGAATTTAAAGTTCACAACCTGGGTTTTGTCAAAGGTTTTAATCCATAATAATATCACTACAGGGGTTGTAGTCCTCAATCACACCTCAATTACACTATCTCTTCTCAAATCACACCCTAAACCCTAACTAGAATTTTCAAAGTTCACCAAATCACACTGAATCATATCTAAACACATATATGGTTTAAAGTGAATGAAAAACTATACTAAATATGAAGGGATTACCCTCGTTTGGCACTCATGAAACTCCTACAATGCCAAAACGCAAGCTTTCTTGGTCCAACGGGTTGCTTGAGAGCTTGTGCACATATTTTGTGAAGGGAAGATGGGGTTTTGATGAGGGAAATGAGATATTTGTGAGGGTTTGATGAAGAGGGAGATGAGCTTCAGCCATGGGCTGAGGAGGAGAGGAAGTTGAAAAGGAAATAATGAAGGAGGGAAAGCTATGACCAAGGTTGACCCCCTCATCACTCTCTTTCATGCACATACCTCACATTATGCACATTTTTAAATGTTTTCCTTTTCTTTTCTTTTTCTCATTCTCTCTAATTAACAACCATGGAAAAAAAACATGTAGAAAAGCCATAAGAATATGTAACAAGTGGAAAAAAAATATGGTGCATGTTTTGCATAAATATGCTAAAAATCCGATTAGCGATTTTTAATCGCGATTAGCACTAAATTAGTGTCAAACCAATCATAAAAACTTAAATTTTGCATAATTCACATAAAACACCCTCTTTCTAGTAATTTCTATAATTTTCCAAATTTTTCCCCATTTTATCGGTATTTAATTATACCGAAATATTAAAATATTCATTAAAAATAATATTAAATTATAAAAATTTCCAAAAATAATATTTTATATTTTTGAAATGGTACAATACATATGAGCAACCGGTGTCAGTTGGATTAGAAAAATCACATAAAATCACATGTGCATAATCAAGCAAAACGATATAAAAGGAGTAGGTAGTATATTTAATTATATGTACGGAAAAATTAGTTTCGTGTCAATCGGGTTTCAGGTTTGAGAGTTATGATCATTTCATTTTAAGTGTTCTCTGCTGGAAATCCAATTTCAAACTGGAAGTCCGTTTCGTAACACGTTTTACTCTCTGTTGGGAACATAATTAGGCGACGCTACTTGTCAACTAATTGTAGGGTCATGAGTTAACTTTACAGTACAGGAGACAGATCAACAATAGTCATCTTGGTTTAGGAGTTATGATCAGATTACTGATGAAGTGTGCAAGCTGAAATGAGAGAAATCTGCCACACATGTCATCCGTTTAAAAAATGATTTATAAACCAAATGATACTGGAATTTAGTAAAACTAGTATCATTGGAAAGCTAAAACAATTGTTTACGCCACGGTAATTGTCTCCTCACACTATCACAATTAAACAACAAGGTTTCATGGGTATAAAAGCATGTCAAGGGTAAGTTCCTGCTCTGGACTCCAGTCCAAAGTCAGGTAAGTTCTTTGTTTTCGATGTTCAAAGGATATACCTAATAGTAAACCTACATCTCATGTTAAAGATTATGCAGTACCCTTCGCAATGAACCCAGACACGCTGCGATTGTATTTTTCAGGAATTAATTATGAATTTAATAGTGTTAAGTGTTCGATACAACGCGAGTTTCTGTATATACATTAGGGGCATCACTTTAGGTGTGAAATTGCGTTCTTTGCTACGAAACTTTTAATCTGTCGCTATCTATCACTAAACATACATAAGCATCAATGGTACTGCCATCAAGGCGTAAAGACGAGGATTGACCTAAAGAGAGCCGTATTAATCTGTTTCGATACGCGACTTGGGGGTATAGAATCCGTGGTCAAACATTATCCGATTGGTGCTAATTTTCAATATGTTGTTCGTCATCATGTACAAAATTCATTGGTTACATGTTCCTCAAATATTAATGGGTGATTTACACTAGAGTTTCAATTTCGGTTCGGTTAGTATTAAAAGTGTTATATTTATATACAAACTGTCCCTACTATAGCATGAAAACAAGTGAATGGGTTCACTTGTCTTGTTGACGATATCACAGAGATGATGGATCGGTCGGACGCTGCAATGTACGTCACGGATGCGAAAACGGTCGTTGAGACAAAACCGGAGTTCGCGAGACTTAGAATCGCAGTGGCGTGGCCTCGAATCTTTGCTTTCGATTGGCTACAGTTTGCACAAATCGATGTTAGCGGCGGTACTTGAAGGCTCCGAGTTCGTAGAGATAAAGTCGTCGATGGTGGAGCAGTCGTCGTGCAGTGTTGGGTCGTGGCAGGAGCAAGTGGAGGGAGCAAAGGGAGCTCGGGTACAGGGCTTTGAGGTTGGTGACGAGCTGCGGCTGTTAGCAACGTAGAGGTGGTCGTGCGGGTGCTCAGGCGGTGCTGGGGTGAGCCGACGACGATGGTGGTGGTCAGTGCTCGTGGCGGCGAGTGTGGTCACGAGGTTGAGGATGCGAGCAGTTGATGCAGAACGATGGTGATAGATGCTGTTAGCAACGTCAGTGGTGTTCGTCGAGCTCTGGTGGATGGTCGCCGTGGATGCGTGGGCGCCGGCGGTGGTTGCAAGGTGGTCATCGATGTAATGGAGCTGGAGCGAGGAGGAAGCTTGGCTAGCGGGGAAGCGGGTGGCGGTTTTAGTGGTGTCCTTGGAGGGAAGAGCTCAGGTCCGTGGGGATGCCAGCAGTGAAGTGTTGGAGATGGGACTGCCGACGATGGGGTTTTGCAGGCGTGGGGTCGGGGAGGTGTTCGGTGCGATGGTGAAGGTTGATGGCGGTGTTGGGGAAGTTATGGTGAGAGGTGTTTGGTGGTGAGGAAGAGAGAACGAGGAGGTTGCAGGGGAGCTCAGTTGGTTGGGGCTAGGTGAGGAGATGAGGGGTCGGGGAGGTGAAGATGGTGGATGAAGGCTCGTGAAGGGTTGAGTGCTCGGTTGTTGAGGTTGATGGGGAGCTGGCGAGGAGTCATGGGGTTGGGCATGAGAATCGGGACGGTTGCGGTGAAGGAGGAGAGTAGGCGAGGGGATCGCGGAGCGGTTGTTGGCGAAGGAGAAAGGGTCGTGGGTTTGTGCGGGTCATGGGTTTGTGCGAGTCGTAAGAGACGTCGGCGATGCGAGAGAAGGGAGCGAGTGAGGGTTCGGGGGAGGAGATCTCGTGGGGACGTTGGCGCAGTGGACATGGTCGTCACAGCACGGGCGCGAAGAAAGAGAGGACGAGGAAAAAAGCGGGAAGGAGAAAAGAAGGGAGAAGAAGAAGAAAGGAGTTGGGGGAGTGCGGGTCGGGTAGGGAAAGGGTTAAGGAATGAGAGAAGTGGGTTCGTGGGCTGGGCTTGGGGCTGGGCTTTGGGTTAGGAGAAATGGGGTTAGGGTTAGGATTTAAGGTTTAGGTCAGGAAAATAAAATTGGGAATTATATTTAGAAAAAAATATAGGAAATACTAATGTAAAATTTTAAATAGAAAATTTTTGGAAAAAAAAACACTTATTTAAAATACGGAAGATATTTATAGGAAAACTGGCTATTACAATCAGCAAGTAATGCTTTTGACATTGTCATCAAGAAATAATCACCGACAAAAGATTAATCCGTGTAGTAAATTAGAGAATAGCTACAAATTAGAGGTGAATCGGTGTCAACCCTTTATTGGGAGATGAGAAGTGAGGGTTTAATTAATACAAAGATGCAAGGTTAGGAGATTAAAATGTGACTAACCCAAGAAGTGTTCCATTCTCATTTATTGCTTTATGTTTCCCTAGGTCTTGTCATTGACATGACCAAAAAGGAATCTTTGCACTAGGGCTTTGATCATTTAATGAGTGAGGGGAAAATTAATATTTAGGGTTTGTTTGGTTTGATCTTGGTTAGAGGAAGTTTTGGGTCACGTGATTTTGTGATTTGCACAAAGCTCCCAGTTGTGTGTCATTAATGAGGACCCTTCCTAAGTCCAATGCTTAATTTCTTTTTGGGTAAATTGTCAAAAAGCACCCGGGCGCTTCAAACTTATGTAAAAACCCTATGCCTTTTGCCCTTGTTAAAAAAAACTTGGGCCCAATCAAAACTCCCTGTATACCGGTTACATATAATATCTAAACAGTTGGTTGTAGTTTCTAAGCAGTTACAGTTTCCTGTAATATCCAATCAGTAATATGCAAGCACTTGTCTGTAAAATCCAAACAGTTGGGGGGATAGAATGCCTAAATGAAATACTGCCTAGGGTTTTTTCATAAACATTTTGAACAGTATACTCTTCCTAACAATTTGAAAATTGCAGGGGTTCTTAGACAACTCCAGAGGGGACTGGGGGCTTTTTGATAATTTACTCTTTCTTTTAAGGGAAAATTGTTTCCAAGCCCAGTTTGAAAAAATGGCTTATTTTCAAAATTATAAAAGAAAACCCAAAAATATACTTTTACATTATTTTAAACACAAATCCTAATTTGTAATCGTATTTATGTATGCATCGCCTATAATATATTTTTAAAGATATTATAACATTAGACTTTTGGGTTATATCTATATATCACTCACAAAATTTCCCTAATTCTAAATATGACCCCCTCCCATATATACACACTATGATATTCTCTAAAAAAAACGCATTTAACCATTTCAATCATTCTTTAAGAACAAAAATTGGATTAACTTGACTTTTCCCTCCCCCCTCCCCCCCTCCTTAAAATCCATAAACCTAATAAATATCATCTCAACATCTTTCCATCTAATTTTATGAACCTAACAATCACATCTCCATTCTCTTTTAATCTCATGAAACAAATAATTTCTCCACCTATATCAATCTTTTAACGCTACAATAGTCATAATCAATTCTTCAAATACATAAAAAAAACGCTTTCTCTCTTCCTCTAATTAAACTCCTCCAAACAATCAACAATTTAGTAGGATTAGAATAAAAGAAATAGAGATGATATTTGTTAGGTTTATGGATTTAAAAGGGGGAAGGAAGAGAAGTTAACCCAAGTTTAGCTTTTAAAAAATTGATTAAATGGTTAAAGGGATGTTTTTGGAGAACATTATAGTTTTGGAAAAGATATATGGAAATATGAAGTTTTGAGTGTGATATTTAAAATTAGGTAAGTTTTGAGGGTGATATATAGAAAAAACCCTAGATAATTTTAGATTTCCCAAAACATTAGAAGTTTAGAACATGAGAATTTTGGTTATGAACGTATATTTTTCTATGGCTTTTTATTTGCCCTAATCCTTTTATAAACCCATTTTTTACTGTTTCTTACCCTCTTTATTATTGTTTGCCATCGTTTTCGATTTTTTATCATTATTCTATCTTTATTATTGATTTCTCTAGTTTCAGCTGTCATGGGAGTGACGATGCTGAAAACAAGAGAGAAGATTAGAGAATTGTGAGGGGAGCTGGGGAAATCAAGGACAATGGATTGAAAATTAAAGATTTGAAAAAGAATATATGGAAATTGAAAACATGGATGGGGAATTCGGAGAAATTGGATTGCAGATGAGAGATTTGAAAACAGAGATTCAGATTTTGAAGGAATAGATTAAGAAGAAAATTGAAGAATTGGGAGAGCAGCATTGAGGAAGGAGAAGCGAAGCATATTAGTCGCAAGAGAAATTCATTCATATGAATATTTTTTTAAAAGAATAATCATATATATATTTGATTAATAAGGATAAGGGTGAAACCGGAATTTTTGCAAAAAGATCATAAGTATAATACACACAATCTATTTTGGACTCGAAACATCTGTATTTTATAAATATAGGATTTTTTTTCACAATTTTGAAACTGCGTGGATTTTATAAGATAGGCCTCTGGAATCTACTGGTCCATGTGAGAGGCCGCTACAGAATTCCTGCAGGCCCCGTTTCTTATATAAGCCATCTTTCCAAATCGGGTTTGGAAACAATTTTCCCGTCTTTTAATCAAAACATAATTTTGGATTGTAATAATTTGTTCTTTTGGCTTCTATAGCAATTAGTCTTCTCCTTTTTCCACATCTATTTCTAGGATATGGAAATTTAGTCCAGAAAACAACAAACTGCTTCTCGTCAATTCTATTCAATCAAGAACCAAAATTAGACAAATATACAAAATCACTTGTATTGATGAACATGAACAGTGTAAATCTTTTCTATCAATCTTTTTCGATGTTTGGTCGATAGAACATATAAGAATTAGGGGCAGAGTTTTCTTAGGTGTTTGTGAGAACAAAACGCAAAAGATAAAGAAAGAAAAAAATAGCACACCGCCAACAACAACATCAACAATAAGTTTTTGTCCCAAACTTTGGGGGTTAGTTATATGAATCCTGAATATAGCGTTTTGCCCACTAGCATATGCCTCTCATATTTGTTCCAAATTTTTTAGGTGTATCATAATTTATATCCTATATTTACCGCAGTTTTTTTCTGTATACCATAATTTATATCCTATATTTACCATAGTTTTATTACATCCCTGGACCATCCTTGCCCGCTTATCATCAAATTAGGTGTTGTCGATGCAATGCATCGCTTAGACACGTAACACAACATTTCACGTTATTTTCTCTTGATACAGACAATGATAAGGTAAAATATTTAAGCACGGTACTGAGGGAGTTAGGAGGGAAGAAAATAATAGAGAAAGAAAAAAGAACTCGGAATATTTGAAGATTCCTTCAAAACGAGCGCTGGGTTTATGCTGATTTTCCATTGTTTTTTTAAAAATGAAATGGATTGAAAGCTTATTATTAATTAATCATCACTAGTATTTTGTGGGTGCATAAGTGTCGGAAAAATTGTGTTTAATTTGTTTTAAATTTGAATTCAAAATTGTAAATCTCAAAAGTGTTGGTTATATATAATAGTAGAGATAAGCGTCAGTGAACAGAAAATTAAATTGAATTTTGACCAGTTGAATATTAAGGGGGCAAAAATCTATGACTATCAAAAGTATATTTTCGTAAAAATCTGTAACTATCAAAATATATTATTACCTAATAATCCTTTCCAATGAAGAAAGGAAGAAACAATGAGGGGCCCAAACAACCGGCCCATATTAAAAGGATTCTATGTTTATTTCTTTTGGTTTTATTTGCAGGACTGTTAAAGACCTCGCCGGGCCCATATACTCTTTTATTAATTACACCCTATTTTTCTTGGAAATTACACTCACATAAATATAACCTTATTGACTTCTATTTTGCACATTGAAGACCACCTAGGTCAACAGTCAACAGGTGAACAGTAAAAAATTAATACAATCGTCGAGTTAGATTTTTTTTTTTTAATAAAAACTTTTTTTTTCTGAGAAAACGGGGCATGCAGTCCCAAACTGCTGTGACCTCTTATATGGGTCAGTGAGACCCGCTGTCTATTTTACAGTTAGCCCCCTGCATCCCATCGGTCCATGTGAGAGGTCGCTGCAGTTTTGGGCCTGCAGGGTTCTTGCAGGTCCCATTTTCTCTTTTTCTATCATGAAGACATGGTTGGGGATGGTTGAATGCGACTACCGATCTCGACGATCTGGCATCCATGTACTACTTGAAAACTTCGGAAAAATTTCTTTATAATAGTAGTACAGATATATATATTAGCAATTTGTATAATTTATTTAAACGTTTTTGCATATTTGCAATTGATCCCCTCAATAAATAGAAGAGAATAAGTTGAGGGTTTTTCTTTGAGCATAGTTTGGCTGCTACATATATATCATTAATCAGATTTCTTCCTCATCTTTAATCAGATCACTTTGAAGAAGAGATCTTGGTTCTACATCAACACTTCAAGGTAAAGCGTTTTCTTGTCATAAGATTAACTTTATTTTCTTAAAAATGTTTTTCATCGCAACTTATTTAATCAGATATCGTTTCTTAATTTATCATGTTGATAACATCTTTATAATTGTTTGCACATATTTTAATATGGATGTAATGGTAAACAAGCAGCTATGATTTTATATGTATGTATACATGCCTTTGTGTAATCACCTAACTCTTATAAGGCAAACTTTTTTGGGTAACACAGATTAATTTTGTCTTCGTGTAAATATGTGCGGTCTCTATTTTGTGTGATTTTTTTTTTTCAAAATAGCAAAACCCTGTCAAAATTAATCATATTCTAAGCTACCCATTTCATAAATTCCAAATTAAACATACATATAAGTCTTTCAAATTCAAACATATATATATATATATATATATATATATATAGAGAGAGAGAGAGAGAGAGAGAGAGAGAGAATAATGGAGAAAAGATGCCATAGGAGGGAATTCCCTCCTATGGCGTCGAAAAAATACCCCCTACACCAATTTTTCCGACGATCGGCCCCCATCATCTTCATCGTCATCATTTAAGATGTGGGTACACCAAATTTCATGTGATTCTACAACTTTTTCACCGTTGATTTAGCAATGTAAAAAGTTCTATTGTCGGTAAACCGTTAATTTTGAACCCACTAAATCAACGGTGAAAAAGTTGTGGAATCACATGAAATTTGGTGTACGCACATCTTAGATGATGACGATGATGATGATGGGGGCCGATCGTCGGAAAAAATGGTAAAGGTTGTATTTTTTCCACGCCATAGGAGGAAATCCCCTCCTATGGCCTCTTTCCTCCATTAATCTCATATATATATATATATATATATATATATATATATATATATATATATATATATATATATATATATATATATATATATATATATATATATATTTGCATGCTAAGTACCTAATTGCATTAGCTCTTCTCCATTAAAAATTCTCTGCTGCTTTCTTGAAACAAGATGTTATAAGTTGGAAAAATTGGGAATAGAAGTGGAATTGAGTTATTGTTTCAAATCTTGATACCACTGTGATCCTTAAGGTGATTATTTGCCCCCACTCGAAAGAGTTTGCTGATGGGACCGTAGCAAATCATCTCTAGGATATATTAAAGCAACCCAGAAATCGGCACTCAGCAAAACTTAAGATTCTCCTTGGAACTTCAAAATTAGAGATTGGGTATTTTAGATAATACAAGTATGAGAGAGAGAGAGAGAGCATACGATTTATGAAGGAAAGTGTGATTTGCAATTGTTCCTGGCATTCATTTAAATAGGTTTAAATGCACATTTTCATGGTATCCTTTCAATCCAATATATTCACTAAAAGACAACTCTTCCAAACAATATGACCGTTGGCATAAATGCATCTTTTCATGG
This sequence comes from Agapanthus africanus, assembly GCA_030015575.1. NCBI lineage: Eukaryota > Viridiplantae > Streptophyta > Magnoliopsida > Asparagales > Amaryllidaceae > Agapanthus > Agapanthus africanus. The sequence goes on along the minus strand of CM057337.1, from coordinate 1,007,853,532 downwards.
CATCATTTCAATCCAAAAATCCAAAAATTGTAAGATACAAGTGGATCTTTAAGAAGAAATCTGAAATCTTAGATGAACAAGGAACAAGATTTAAGAATCGTCTAGTTGCTATGGGATACAATTCAAAGGAGAGAGGAGATTACAACGAAAATTTTCCCCCGTTCTGAGGCATACTTCTGTTCGCATGTTGCTTGCTGTGGTAGCATATCAGGACCTGGAGTTAGAGCAACTCGACGTGAAGACGGCTTTTCTTCATGGTGTGTTAGAGGAGAATATCTTGATGAGTCAGCTAGAAAGATTCATTGTTCATAGTAAGAAAGATTATGTTTGTATATTGCGAAAATCGTTGTATGGATTAAGGCAGTCTCCGAGACAGTGGTACAAGAGATTTGACAAGTTTATGGTAGAGCATAGCTACAATAGGAGTCTGTATGATTGTTGTGTTTATCATAGAAGACTGAAGGACGGCTCATTTGTTTATTTACTCCTATATGTAGATGACATGCTTATTATAGCTCGAGACAAATCGGAGATTAAGAAATTAAAGGTGCTTCTTAGTGGTGAATTCGAGATGAAGAATCCTGGAACAGCTCGAAAGATTTTGGGTATGAAGATATATAGAGATCACAAGCAGTGGAAGATTTTCTTATCACGAGAAAGCTACATTCAGAAGATGTTGAGGAGGTTCAACATGTCAGTTGTAAAGCTTGTAAGTACTCCATTGGGTGCTAATATCCGTCTTTCGGCAGCTTTCTCACCTTAATCAGAAGAAGAAGCAGAGCATATGTCTCAAGTCCCATATGCTAGTGTTGTGGGAATTTTGATGTAGGCTATGGTGTGCATTAAGCTAGATATTGCACACGTGGTTAGCATTGTTAGTGGGTACATGGTTCCTGGAAAGGAGTATTGGCAAGCAGTGAAGCAGATATTTTGATACCTCAGAGGGATGGCAGATATTCGTCTGATTTACGGAGGAATTGATACGTGTTGTGAACTAGCAGGTTATTCTGATTCAGATTATGCAGCCGATCTTGATGAGAGAAGATCGGTGACAGGCTACGTTTTCACATTAGCTGGTTTTTTCATTAGTTGGAAAGCTATATTACAGCATTCAGTTACCTTATCTACTATAGAGGCAGAGTATGTGGCATTGACAGAAGCAGCAAAGGAAGACGTCTGGTTAAAAGGTTTAGCCGGTGATCTCGGCTTACATCATGATTAAACTGTGTTGTTTTGTGACAGCTTGAATGTTGTATGTTTAGCAAAGAATCATGTGCATCATGACAGGACTAAGCATTTCGATATAAGATATCACTTCATTCGAACTGATAAAAGGATCAAGATACAAAAGGTTGGTACAGAAGACAACCCAAATATATGTACTAAGCCGGTACCTACTCGCAAGTTCAGACATTATTTGGACTTACTCAGCGTTGATAGATGGAGATAGCCCTAGGGGTGCGTTTGGTGGGAGGTAATCTAGATGGTAATCCTAAATTACCATGAAATATTACAATACTTGTTTAAGTGTAAAAAATATTCCCGGAAATATAAGATTACCATGGTAATCAAATTACCCCATTTTATGGTAATTCTATCCCCCAAAACATATATCTATCCTAAATTACCACGAAATATTCCTGTCTAACATGAATGAGCTGCCATGCTCCGCTTCCCAGTGTACGGGCAGAGAACGCGACGAGACCGCTACGTATTTACTCTGAACTAAATACGCTAAGCGTATCTAAGCAATATAAGTAAAATGCACAAAAGATAATGACAATATATATATATATATATATATATATATATATATATATATTGAAAAACAACTTTATTTATTAACATTTTTTTACAATACATCTGAAAAGTAAATACATGGAATGAAAAGCAAGGCCTAAACAGTGGCATAACAGAAATGGAAAATACTGAAATGAAATGTACAAGTAACTAGAGCTCCAGGTCGAAGGCTAGTTGATCCAAGTCCTCGCTAGTGGGCTCGATCTCCTGAAAGTCCGAATCACCTGACGACATTCCAAAGAAGAAGAAAAAGAATGTCGTCAGCGAACAAATCGCTCGGTAAGTCCCAAATATGAGGGAGAAATAGAATGGACAGAGAGAGTATAACTTTTAAAGTTGTATTATATTGTTAACGCCGTTGTTTGTAACTTGGTACAGAAGAGGCCCCTGTATACGAGAGGAGTCTCAACAGACCAGAGACTACGGTGGACAGAATATAAGGAACCGTTCAGCCATGGTACAATGACAATTGAATTCAGATTAGGTGTCTTAATGGTTGCAGTCTCGTGCCACTTCTAACACCTTCCGTGCCAATCTACCCCTTATAAACCCCGCGATATCTTGATTGTATTATTTGTATTGTATTGTAAATTGTTTTGTCTTGTATTATAGATTGTATAGATGGATGACTTACCGAAACCATGATATCAGTAAATGGATGTAACTGGAGAATCATGTAGATGGATATATATCCATGGTTCGGTTCGGTCAATATTGATTGATAGACTGAATAGTTTGAATATATGGATTCATATTGAATTGTTATATATACTTGAATCTCATTCAAGTCAGATTGATTATATTGAGACTCGGTCTGAGTCAAACAATTTGAAAAGAAATTGAAATTCTGAATTAGTTTTAGTATTATCGGTAACCGCTGCACATGGACGGCAGGATTTGTGTATTTTTCAAAGACGATTACCGTGTTGATAACACCGTTTGTTAAGTTGTCTACCTTAAATAGGCAAGCACCCATATCTCCGGCTCCCTGAGGCTCAAGAGACTGGTCCTGCTTAAACCTATGTTTACTAGGTTCCTTATTGTAATTTAGTATAACTTGAGGAGGTTTTATGTAAAAATAATTTTGTATAATTTTCAAAATACACCTCAAGTGTTTTATTATCATCTTTAAAGTTTTCATTGATGTATATTTTATCATTGTGACATTTCTAGTGAATAAAACATATTTTTCATAATATATGGTATTTATTTGTAATATTGGAATTTGTATGGTATTTTCTTGTAAATGAGATGTTTTTCTTAAATTTTGGAGATGTGCAATATTATAAATACTAAGAATAGATATTTTGATATTAATTACATATATATTTATTTATTAAAAATATAAATTTTATTTATAATAGAAATCACATTTTCTAAAGAAAATTGTATTTTAAATCTTTCTAAACCGTATGCTCCTTACGGAGGTCTGCATCTCGCACTACTAAACCTGAGAATGTGCGATAATCCGCACCATCCCGAACGGGTTCCCCGAAATGGGTTGTAGCGGCACATTGCAAAGATTTGTTAAAAATACATATCTTATAGAAAAAGGTTTTTATAAGTTGGAGGTAGTTTTGTATAAAATCGTATTTTTTCAAAACTATGTTTCCAAATATCATCGTGCTATATTACATATGAGTACGGTGAGAAGGTAGGTCATTACCTCGTGAGTTTTCTATAACTAGAATAGTTAAAAGGTATAAACATGTCGATATGAAATATAGAGGTATTTTAATGTAAAAATGGAATAAAACTTGCTATAATTATCATTTTAATGTTAAACTTGTTCTATTGCCTTTGCTAGTGTTTAATGGTCATGACATAAGAGTTTGGTAATATTGTGTTTAAGAAAAATAGACTTTTTAAGGAAAAACCGAATCGGAAGTCGGATTAACTTCGCTTCTGTCGGGTTTTAGTTTTGAATATTGTTTAGAATATATAAGAGAAGAGAAATAGGGACTTACTGGATTAGGGTCAAAAGAAGAGGAAGAGGAAGATTGAGGAAACACCGGTGTGTCGTTTCGTCGTCGAAAACTTCTCGAATTGTCGTCGGAAGTTCGTCGGAGGTTCGCCCTTTGCTAACTCCACTTGCACACAAAAATTCTTGAGAATTTTCTTGAGAGTTTGAGCGGGAATTTGGGAGTGAGGAGGGGTGATTTTAGGTGTGGTATTTATATGAAAAATTAGGGTTTAGGGTAAATGAAAGGATGTGAAAAATTGTATTTAATTTTACATTAAAAAATTAAACGGGGGTGTTTTAATTCTCTGTTTAATTTCAGAGATTTTAAATAGTGCAGGGGGAGTGGGGTAGTCCAAAGGCTGTAGAGGATTCAAGAAAAATATGGAATCGGCCGAGTTGACCCAGCGGCGGCGAGTCAGGCGCTTCGCCGGCCCGAGTCGGGCGAGTCGGGGTCCAACTTCTTGACACGTGTTCCTGACGCTTGGTCTACTGCAGTGAACTCGTTTGTTTTACGTTTGACTCTTGGTTTTTACGTGTTATGCACGTGTAGACTCTTGGGCTTCTAAAAGATTAAAAGAAAAATAATTAAAAATAATGTGTGGCTGATGGGATTCGAACTCTGGTGCTTTGGTTCAGCAGTGCAAGGTCTTACCAATGAGCTACAAGCTCCTTCTTGCTGTTAAAAAGCAAATCAAATTTATAACTTGTGTTCAGGCAAAAATACCCTTTTCTGTATTTTTGAAAAAATTGTACAGAAAGTTTAGGGTTGTTGCATGAGCTATGACCATCCGCCGCCGGCCTCTCTTGCCACCCGTCGCCCATCGTCGGTCGGCCGTCGGTCGTCCGCCGATCGTTCACCGGTCGAACCACCTCTGGTCGGCCGTAGTTCGCCACCGGCTGCTCGTTGACCCGCTGCCGACAGTTCGTCGCCGGCCTGGCTATCATCCACCGGCTCTCCTCCGGTTGCGTGCGCGCGCGCGCGCACACACACACACACATATATATATATATATTACCGGGAATGATTAAAGTATACCAAGCTCGTTAATGCAAGATTTCTTGGAATTAAATATCTGGTCATCCCATTCACGGGAATGCGAGAATTTCCGGTAATCTTCTTGTCCATGTACCAAGCGCAACCTAGGAGCGATCGGTAGCAGCAGATTTCTGGCAGGACGGTTCACAACTGACAGATTTTAAAATCAAGGTGGAGATTATTAGAAACGATTCTATAATCCTAACCATATTTGCTTTAGAATTTGTTTATTAGAGATAAATCCAAATTAGTTATTTAGAGAAGATTTAAATTAGATATTTGATTTAAATTATATACTTGATTAGATTCAAATTTAAATCTTATACTTATCCAGAAGGATTAATTGTAGACTATAAATATGAAACTAATTGTTTAGAGTTAGAAAGAGAAGAAATTCTGTAATTCTCCACAAATAGTGAAACTGAAACAACCCAAACTTTCTGTATAAATTTTTTCAAAAAAAAATACAGAAGAGAATACTTAAGTCTGAGCACGAGTTATAAATTTGTTTTGCTTTTGAACAGCAAAAAACAATTTGTAGCTCATTGGTCAAGGTTTGCCCTGCTGAGACACAACACCAGAGTTCAAATCCCATCAGCCACATTATCTTTTTGTTTTATTTTCTTTTAACCTTTTAGAAGCCCAAGAGTCTTCTCGTACACAACACGTAAAACCAAGAGTCACACTCAAAACAAACAGATACAAATTAGTATTTAGACCGTCAGGGACACGTGGCCCCAATCCGAACCCCCACCACCTTGATCGGACCGGCGAGAAGGCTCCATAGGCCGGCGCCGCTGGTTTTCCTTGGCCCAAACCCAAATTTTTTCTTTTGCCCTAGACCTTTGGACTCCCCCCATAACTCCAGTACTGCTTATTTACTCTGCACATTTACAGAGAATAGTAAACCCTTCAAATTCTATTTTTAATGCAAATTTTTAATGCATTTTTCATTCCCCCTAAACCCTAGATTTCTCTATAAATACCCACCCCATTTTACACCCCTGTCACACAGAATTGTCTTGTAAAAATTATACCAAAATCATAAGTCTTTTAGTGTACAAGTGGAGTTAGCAAAGGGAGAAGCTCCGACGAAGTTCCGGCGACGATACGAGGAGTTTCCGGTAACGAAATGAAGCACCGACAAATTCTAGATCTTCTTATACCTCCACCCTCTCATCAAAGCCAGTAATTCCCATTTTCCCCTCTCATATTCATCTTTAAAAAGTTCCATTTCTAAAACCCGACGGAAGCGGAGTTAATCCGACTTCCGATTCGGTTTTCTTTATAAACTACACTTTTCCTTAATAAGATAAAACCATATTCTCATATGTTGATTATTAAACATTAACAAACTCAACAAAACAACTTTCACATCAAAATAATCATTTTTGTAACTTTTATCATACTTTTTCAGAAAAATACCATATAGTTTAGTTTCGATATAAACCATCATAATTCCTTACTATACCTTTAGATAGCCCATGAAGTAATGACCTACCTCCTCACAACACACATATCTATCATAGCAAGATGAATTTTGGGACAATAGAATACAGGAAATACGACTTTGCAAATAAATCCCTTTAACTTATAAAACCGTTTTCTTTAAAAGATGTATTAAAACATTTTCATGCAATTGCGTCTCTACAACCCATTTTGGGGACCCCGTTCGGGATGATGCGGATTATCGCACATTCTCGAGCTTAGTAGAGCGAGATGCAGACCTACCCAAGGAGCATTCGATCTCGATAGAATTTTTATGCATTTTTATTTAGAAAATGAGATTTCTACAAGAAAATAAATAAATTATTTTCATTAAATATATATATAACTATTATCAAAATATCTATTTTAATTATATAAATATTTCAAGTTTTCTAAAATCAAAGGAATCGCTATTATATGATAATACCATCCAAATACAATACAAGCACAACATTTTAAGAAAATACCATATACTATCAAGTTAAGTTCTATTCATTAGAAATTTCACATTTATAAAATATACATTTATGAAAACTCTAAAGACGATAATTAAATACTTGAGTAGTATTTTGAAATTATGCCAAAACTATTTTTACATAAAACCCCCTTAAGTCATATTAAAATACAATAAGGACCTTAGTAAATATAGGTTTAAGCAGGACCAGTCTTGAGCCTCAGGGAGCCGGAGATATGGGTGCTTGCCTATTTAAGGTAGACAACTTAACAAACGGTGTTATCAATACGGTAATTATCTTGGAAAAAGACACAAATCCTGCCGTCCATGTGCAGCAGTTACCGATAACACCAAAACAATCAGGATTTCAAGTTCTTTCAAAAGTGTCTGACTCAGACTGAGTCTCAATCTAATCAATCTGACCTGAATGTGATTCAAGTACAAACTACAATACAACATGATTTAATATGAATACATCTATTCAATCTATATCAATCTGTATTGACTGAACTGAACCATGAATATATTCCATTTACATGTTCTTTTATTATATCCGTTCCATTACTGATATCATGGTTTCGGCAAGTCATCCATCTATACAATTATAATACAAGACAATACAATACCATCAATACAGTACAATAAACACATCGCGGGGTTTATAAGGGGTAGACTGGTACGGAACATGTTAAAGGTGGCACGAGGTGGTCATTTAAGACATAATTACATCCATGCCGTTGTTCTGTAGTATTATCGACAGAGCCTTGTACTACAGGTTACCAAAGTCTCCGGTGTAAGTGGGACTTCTCTCGTATACACTGGTATTTTCTGTACCAAGTTACAAACAACTGCGCTAATATTATAATAAAACATTATAAAACTATACTCTCTCTATGTTTATTCTACATCTCTCTTATCTTTGGGACTTACCAAACGATTGTTCGCTGACGACATTCCTATTTCTCTTCTTCTTTGGAATGTTGTCAGGAGGACCCGACGCTGAGGAGTACGAGATCAGTCAGGAGCATTTAGGAGCAGGCCCCTGAGCAGTACACCGAAGACCCAGAGCTGTAGCCACTTGCACTTATTCTATTTTAATTTCTGTTATGACATTATTTAGACATCGCTTTCATTCCATGTATTTACTTTTCATTGTGTAAAAAGAATGTTTAATAAATAAAGTTGTTGTTCATTTACATCATGTCTTTTGTGTACTTTACTTTATATTGCTTAGATACGCTTAGCATGGTTACTTCTGAGTAAATACATAGCAGCCTCGTCGCGCCCTCTACCTGTACACTGGGAAGAGGGGCGTGACAGAAACATTCTCTCCTGCTGCCCATGATTTTTTCCTGTTTGGGTTTCCATGTAAAATCTCAGTGTCTTCTTGAGTTGATTTTTTTCTGTTTTCTGCGATTTTTTTTATTTTTGTTTCCGCGTTTATCTCGATCATGTTGGGGTCAAAAATTACACCCCGATTGACCAAGTCAAAGTCAAAGTCAAAGTCAACCCCAAGCCAAGTGAGCCCAAACCCACGTCAAGTGGGCCCATGTCCGAGTCGAGCCCGAAAATGAAGAGGCCGGCCTCCCTCATGCCAAGAAGAAAATTATGTAATAAATAAGTTTGATATAATTTCCATGCATGAATGTAAAATAAATAGACAAAAAGACAATTTTTTGTGAAACCCATGGCTCATGTGCAAAAAGAAATGAGCACATGAGGCATGGGATGCGTAAAATGCCATTTTGTAAAGCCCAAGAGGCTATGTGTAAATTTGTAAGCTTATAAAAAGCAACATGATAATAAAATAAAGACAATAATTCATTCTCTCAAATTCTAGGGTTTGTGCCTCCTTCCCCTTCCTCGTGGTTCTAAAACCTTCTCCCCTTTTGAATTAAATTAAGAGTTTAACCCTTCCTTTTTCATAAATAAATAGTTTTTCACCATAAAACCCTTGAAGGGGAGCTCGGATCTGCCATTAAATCCCTAGAAGGGGAGATTTTAAGTCTCACATCTCCTTTTCCCCCAAGATCCAGCCAACATAGAGGAAGAAGAAGGATACCCATCTCCAAAAATCCCATTCCAAAAGAATCCGAGGCTCAAAAGAAGATCCAAAGATTTCTAGGAGTTTAACTCCATTCAAGATTTGTTGGAGTTTAAATCTATAAATCAACCACCTTTTTAAGAGTTTAACTCCAAATCTATACATAATCCCTGTTAGGAGTTCAACTTAACTCCTAACCCAGGGGCTAAGCTCCTTTTCCTGCTGGTGTTTCCGGCGGTCGTGTGCCACGCACGTGATCCGCGGGAGTCCAGCGGTCGCGTGTTGGGCACGTGACCCGCGGGCGCTAAGTGCCCACGTGTGCCTCACACGACCCACAGACGCTCAGTGCCCAACGGTCGCGTGCTGCCTACGTGACCCGCTGGCGTCCAGCGGTTGCGTGCTGCGCACGTGAACCGTGCGCGCCCAGCGCCCGCGTGCCTTGCACGCGTCTTTAAGACGCTCCTCACCACTCATTTTCCGCGCACTCCACACCAGAAACGCGTTTCCCGTTAGGAAAATTTTTCTAACGGGACGCTACCCCGCATCCCGCAAGGGAGCTGCTAGCCTCTTGACCCCCAGCCCGCTATCCGGATAGTGGGACCCCCGTAAACTCTGCGAAGCCCCCGGTATATCCAAAATCTCTCAATATACGCATACGCACACTGCACATTGAGTTCGTATGACCAGTTCGATCCATCAATCGGAGGTTCTCTCGCTCCAAAAGAGAGGGGTAATTAACGGCAGCTTAGTCCGCGGCTGCCGGAGTTTCGGATTCCCACAATCAATAAACCCCCGCCTACCTTAGGCAGGGGGAATTTTTAGTACGCCTGACAAGCGACGTGTATTCCCATCTCGATGGAGTGACAAAAAACATCTTACAGATCATTCGTAACAATATAAAATACATGAATCGAGTAAATTCAAATGAACATTTTTAGTTTATAAGATAATTAACCAATATGAGAGGAATCGAACCGAACTAAAATTTAGAATCTAACTTTTGTATCATGCACTATTCTATAGCTATTATTTTGTATCGAATCAAAAAACTATATTATCGTGTCGTGTCATAGGATATGCAGAGTATATCGTAATATACTGACAACTATAAAGCAAACACAAAGAATTACATATGAGAACATAGCGTCGCGGAAGACATGGGAAATAGATATAGTTATACAGACGTGGAAGGATATGAGGATAGATGACTAGATCTCTAGGCAAAAGAGAGCCTATCGTTTCTATTAAATCAAACATTGTTGGTATATTAAAAGTGTGGGGATATTGTCAAATCTTTATTTGATAAAGTCACAACAAACTTGTGTATGGACAAAATTAACACCAACTATATCAGCCTTTAATTCCCTCCCCTCCAAATTGCATCCCATCACCCTTCCTTCGCCTATGACCCCTCACCCGTCGCGTCGTCATCCTCGACCTTTGCTCTTCTAACCTTACCAGCCCTATCCCCTCCCTCCCCATCTCCTTTCTCTCTCATCTCCGCCTCCCCAACCATTCTAACAACCTTCGCCATCTTTTCCGACCCGATCCTCTCGCTCTGACGTTTCTCGATCCTGCTGGTCAAGATTGGCGGTGTGTTCAAAGGCGAGAACGGCGTTGTCAAGTATTAGCTCCCAGACGAAGACCTCGACGTCTTCATCTCAATCTCATCGCAGGAGTATCTTCGGCAACATAATGGAGGAGCTCGATCGTGTTGCCGACAAGCCCACAAGGCTGCATATTTTCGTGCGAGGCTGCGGATCTTCGTGATCTCGCTAACGAAGACCATCCTGTGATCGATACGGGACAGTGTTATATCGACACCGTAAATGGGATCCAGATCGGGATCAAAGGGAAGGACAGCATAAAATGACAAAAATTAAAGGCTGATATAATTAGGATTAATTTTGTCCATAAACAAGTTTTAGTGTAGATTTATCAAATAAAAGTTAAGCAATATATCATCCCTGTTAAAATATATACCTATAACAATCCATATTCGATCATCTAAATATATAAAATTTGTGGAGAAGAAACTCACTTGCTTTTTTAGCCTTCGGGCTCTCTTAATAATATTTCTCAATGCTCTCTCTCTTAATTACAAACTACGAACAATAACTCTTTATACACAGTACTTACAAGATAAACTAAACTTTTAAATCTACGATGCTTACTTCTCTCTAAAAAATCTTATTACTAACATAACTAGTATCTAAAATTTAAATTTAAATCTCAAAATATTCGAATCTTTCTCAGCTAATTATTTAAATTTAAAACTTAAATTTAACTCTAACTTAATAATTGAATTATAATTTCCAAGAAACACTTCGTACATAAAAGTTATAATGAAGCCTCTTCTAAACATTAAGTACTCTAAACCTAATAGGACTCAAATGAAATGGGATGTAAAATTACTGGAGAGAAAACTGGGTCTAAGAAGTTCCGCAGGCTCGTGCCTGCGAATGCAAGCAAAGTGGGACCCACGCACCCTATGTGCTTGCATTTGCGAGCAATGGGCACCTCTCCAGACTCAATATGTTGCGCTAAACTAAATCAAATCTTAGAAAACTAAATAAACTACTATAGAAAAAGAAAAGAAAAATCTAATATTTCTAAACCCAATGCTAAAATATAAAATTAAATTAAATCCTAAACTTGGCAACATTCTCCATACATACCGGGAAAAAATAGCATCCGCGTGAGATCAGTAAATCAAATGTTGCGGAAATTGATGGATCATGTTAGTTATTGGAATAGATGTATGGGGTTAGTTGCGGTTATAATTTAAGATTCAATTTTTTATTGTTTTATAATGAATTTCTCTTGCAAATTAGATAGTCTTAGCTGTTAATTGATTTCAAAATTGGAGATCTCATGACTTTTGCACTGTAATAAAGATATATATTCTAGTGTTGTGCACATGCGCTGCACGCATATAATAAATAGGATTTTTTTAGAAACCAAATAAGTTAATTTAGATAATGAGAATGGTTTCTTCAAATAGAGGGGTTATTAGGACGAGTTTTATTAGGAGAAATAAAGAAGAAAATAAATTGTATCTATTAAATTTAGTGGTTGCAGTTATGAAATTTAATGTGATTTTTTATAATATTTTAATTGATTTCTCTTGCAAATAAGAATGCCATGTCACCAAATCGATTTCAAAATCCTTTTTCTCTATGATAATAGAAAAATAGAGATATATCTGGTCAATTGTGTCAGCTACTGAAAAACAAGGTTGGTTCCACTCTCACACCACCTACTAATTGTAATTTATTTTATTTTATGAAAGCATCCCTATGGTATACCCTTTTTCCCCCTTAAAAGCCTCTCTAAGAATTTATAGTAAACCAATAAACTCTGTGTGGTTTCATTCTGTTGCCTCTTAAATATCCTATGATCTGATACCGCTAAGCATTGAAAAGAGACCGGAAGGAAATAGATCATGTATCAAGCACATGTCCCATTTTATTCTAACTATATTCCGATTAACTATACCGGTCTCTTCGATTTCTCTTATTCCTCCCCCATCCCGCCAAAAAAAAAAATGAACTAGAACTTGGGTGCCCTGATGCGAACCGGACTGCGCTTGCATTTGGAGAAGAATAATAATATGAATTTAGTAAGACTAGGGAGGCGTAGTTAGGTTGGTTACTCGAGGTTAATCGTTAGGGGATATTTAGTACAGAATGAAACTACAGAGGAGGTTATTGTGTAATATAAAAGGCTCATGTAGATAGTTAAGCGATGGGTAAACTACAGGGGTGTTTTTATGAAATAAGCGGCCGTTTCATGCAAAAAAAACCTAATTCAAATGTCCTAAATATTAAAAAAGAAAAATAGAAAAAAGGAAGAGTGCAAACATGATGGCGTCATCCCTAATTTCCAACCTAAGTTTAGTGCTCCTCAAATTTGTAGTAAATCACACACTCTCTCTCCTCCCCTTTTTTTGTTTTGGGGTCACAAAATTTGTCTTTCTTAAGGATTTCATAGAAAAACTCTTCATCTCTAAGTATTCTTTTCTCTGTCCTTAACGACTTCGACTATGAGCTCTACATCAGGACTGATGGAGCTCAGGATCTCCTTCAGATATTGTCTTCCGTTGATCTGCTGCGAGTGTTGGTGAATGGCTGAGATTGGATTCGAGGGTTGCCTCTTGATGCGTGTGGATCTCAGTGGGCTTGTCTGGAATGAAGCCGAGCTACCTGCAAGGATGTCCCTGGGTGGTTGTACCACCGTGGACCCTCCGACGATCAAGTTAGTCGAGATATTTGGGCAGAGTAACGACCTATTGGGGTAGAATTGCCTTTCTTGAGTCGTCTGAGAGAGGGGTTTATATAGTGGCAGCCATGGGATGGCGGGCGTGAGATTCACGTCGGCCGTTACGCCCCCGGCGTTACGCCTGCGTGAAAGGCGGAATCCCCCATTAATGACGAGATACGCTCGTTAATGGGGGAACGCGATGGCGTGGAACACGGGATCGTGGGCGGCGAATATCTCGCGTCTGGCGAGATTCGCGAAGCCATGGAGTAGACGCCTGTGATCCGTGTTGTGGGTCGGTCGGTGATACCGATGAAGCTAAGCTCGGCGGGAGGCTCGGGGACGAGCGGGAGGCCGAGGGATCTTGATTCTGTGATAGCTCGAAGGCGAGCTAGGAGGGATGAGGGAGCTCAGCGTGTGGGAGAGCTCGGAGGCGAGTCAATGGTTGTTTGTAAGACGAGTATAGGAGTGTTCTGGAAGGCCACCGAAAGTTGGGAATATCCTCAGGAGAAAGGCCCGGGATACGCCTTCAATATACAGTTCTTACTCCTTTCCCGTAAGGCTTGGACACATCATCTGCTACGGGTCATGAGCTGGGGAGTTCTCAGTATTGAGCATCATCATTAGCCCCCCATTCTAGGACGACCTATTCATGGGTCGGGTCGAGAATGGTCTGATCGGTCACCTGGGCTAAGTTCTTATTTGAAGACATCGTCGGCGCGGATTCCCGGGCAATTAGTTGTATTTTTTTATGACGTCAGCGGACCAGAGGAGAGATCGTGCATTAAATGGGAAGTGCCGATTCGACTGTACGTTCGCAGAGGTTCCAGGCCATGCGTCCGGCGCTGGTTGGCTAACGCGACGGGCCGCCGGTGTGCTTGTGGCCTCGAAGTCGAGATGGCGATCGCTCGTTGAAGATACGTCGAGTTGGACCGGCGACCACCGCTTTTAAGATTGGCCGGCGTCGTCGAGATTGAGGACTTCTGACCCTTAGCAGAGATCGGATCCGATGGCGTCGCACAAGAGAAGCTTCGGCGACCTTTGATTATTTGTTCGTACCATCTACCCCACAAGTGAAGGTTTTTGTACTCCGGGTCGTAATCTTTAATGAGAACAAGAACCTCCCGGTCTACCGGTGCCTCAGGGAATCCTTCCTCTGAACGGAAAAATGGGAACGGGAGGTAAGAAGACATGTCGCCTGCAAGAAAAAACGAAATTCAATTATCAGTATTATAATTTCATTTTAAAATCCCGACGCTCGGTACTCTAAAAAATTTTATACCACACTGCAATGCAGTGGAAAGGGGACCAAAGGGGGACCCACAAAATCCAGATGACAACGCATCAATTAACAAGATAGCCTCATCATTGGATAAGACTGTCAATTAATGAGGAAATCTTCAAAGAATATTCTCATTGAATGAGAAATCCCTAGAGACAACGAGAAAATCTTCCTTTCAGAGCAAAGCTCTGTGACAGAGTGACACTTGTCAAACTCTGGTCACGAGGGAATAAAATTCCTTAAAGAGCCTAGCTCTGTAATGATGATGAAAATCCACCAAAAGTTAAAGAAAATTAATTCCTGAGAATTAAAATTCTGGGATCTTAAAGATCCATGAAAAAACTCTTAAGAGTTCTTCATCAAAAGATCAAAAGATCTATACATTGTCAAAAGAGCAGAGCTCTGACCCATGGGCTAAGAAACCCTAAGGAAAGATCTATTTAGATCTATGGGTTCATGAGAGCAAGGCTCTGTGTACGAATCCCTAAAGAGGTTTTCTTTAGATCAAAAGATCTATGAAAGCAAGGCTCTGTTAATGGGTAAAACCCTTAATTTATTAATTAATTTAATTTAATTTAAATTTTTACCTAAATTTTCTAGAGTTCTAACTCTTGAAGGTTCTTGGCAAGAAGAGCAAGGCTCTGAGAAATAAAATTCTTGAAGAGAGATGATAATCATCTGAGGACCAAGGGTCCTATTTATAGGTGCTGAAGCGCCTCCTCAACTTTTGAGTTGATCCAAGGGCTCAGATGTTGCCACCGCTGCACTCACGTGTGCGCCACGTCAGCGCAACGGTGGGGGGCATTTGTTTTCCCCAATCAGAGCAAAGCCCTGATTTGAATTTCAAAATTCAAAAATTGATGCAGCGCTTCAGATCTCTTGCGCTGCGCGCCACGTGTCAAAAGCAGACACGCCAGCGCCAGAAGCGCTGCGCCCAAGGCAACGCACCCGCAATCAGAGCAAAGCTCTATTTCAAAATTCAAATTTTAAAACTGAAGCAACGCTTCAGATCCCTTGCGCCACGTGTCGAGCGCAGGCGCGTTAGCGCTAGCGCCAATTGCGCCAGTGCTGGAATTTAAAGAATTCCCCACCGTTATATCAAAAGATCTAATAATAATAATAAATTATTAATTAATCAGAATTAAAATTCTGTTCTAGAAAGATCTTTCCAATCTTATTAAAATAAGAAAATTATCTTCTGTAAAACAGAAACCCTAGGATCAAAGATCCAACGGTGAGGAAATATCCCCAAATCAATCAGAGAAAAATCTCTGCAACTAAATTAACAAATCAATTGGCCCTATATAAAGGCCCCAAGACTTCAAGTCTCACATAGAGAGAACCCTCTGCAAATTTTGAGAAAAAACTCAAAGAGAAAGAAAGGCAAGCCTTTGAAGAAAGAAGATCATTTTCTTCATCTTTAAAGGTAAAGAATTATATTCTTGGAAAAACAGAGATGAAATCATCTCATTAAAAAAAAAAGAAGAACCATCTTCTAAAAAGATCAGAGATCTAAGAACAAGATCAAGATCTTCAATAAAAAAGAAAAAGATCAAAAAGATCTAATTATAAAAGATTAAAAGAAGTAATTTACTTCATTCACAGATCTCTTGATCTATAAAGGCATAGCCCTTTTGATGAGAACAAGAACTTTGGTTCTTGAATCTTGAGGCAAAGTTTCTTTTAAGAGAACAAAAAACTTGTTCTTTGATCTTAAATTGATCAAAATGCGCTCTGCGCTATTGGACAGTGCCTTGCACTCTTGAATTGCGCCTTTGCACTTATTGGATGGGCGCACAGCACCAGAACGCGCCACGTGTCAACCACAGAACAGTTTGCGCTTTGCGCTTCTAAAAAAATAGCGCACTACGCTCTTGGACTGGCGCAAAATGCCAGAGCGCGCCACGTGTCACTCACTGGCGCACCCATAAACTGGCGCAGCACACTTATAAAGCGCAGTGCGCTAGCAGACTTGCGCTAAGCGACGCGTGTCACTCTTATGTGCGCTAGCGCAATGCGCTCTTTAATTGGCGCAAAGCACTTGATGCGCCATGTGGCGCACTGTCAGAACACCACTTTGTTCCTAATAAATACTATGCATTATAAAAAGGGCAGAGCCCAAACAAAGGCCTAACAGGCCAAACATAAATGAAAATGTTAAACATTTTTAACTGGACTTAGTCCAATTCTGGCCATAAGTCCTCAATATAAATTGAATTGAGCACAACTGCTCTTCCAATCAATTTACACCCGGTTCGAGGGTACATCTCTTTACTCCTCTGATATCCGTCATTGTAATCCCTCAACGTCGTCAGAGAGGTGACGGGTCCCGACAACCACACATTACTACAGACTATGGGGTCCTTAAACTCATGGACTATGACGTTCTTAATCTCGATCGTGATGTCTTAAAACTAATACCGGACTGTGGGGTCCTTAAACTCACGGACTATGACGTCCTTAACCTTGACCACGATGTCTTAAACTAACAATGGACCGTAATGTCCTTAAACTTATTATTGACCGCAATGTCACTAAAATAAACAATAGAGCCCAACTGCTCTTTTGTTGGATCTAAACGATCCCGTTAAGTTGATCTTAGGCTAAAAGTAGACTAACGTGTCCTTAACAAACGTTTAAGTTGATCTTAGCCTCAACTAAGGCTAACGTATCCTTAAACACAAACCCCCCCAAACCCAAATCTAAGAAAGATACGGATTTGGACTAATCCACGTCCTACGGGCGACAGCATAACTTAGTCTCCGTATACAATTCACGGGCAACCGAACACAAAACAAACACCCACGACACGAAGTGACCATATGGAGAAGGAGAAAGTTGTTACCGCGATGCGGTAGCGTAATTAACTGCAGGGGTTTGCGCCTGTCGGGAAGAGCGTCCCCACAATCAAAAACCCCTCAAACAAGGGGGAATCTGACGAAGTCTGCTACATCGGCCGCATCCGTTTAAACCTTCGATACATGGTGCCATAAATCAACTTGGCATCTTCGGAGAGGTGGACGGATAGCACCAATTAGTATCTGCCCCGAATTTCAGGCTAGACGGACCCGCGCGGTCGCGTCTCCGTGGTTCGGAGGGGAACAGTTGTATTTCTTGTATTTTTATTTTATGAATAAATATAAGAAAATGGGCATAAAGCCAAATTTTTGAAAAGCCCATGGATTATGTGCAAAAAGAAATAGCATATGAGGCATGGGATGGGCAAAATGCCATTTTTGTAAAGCCTAAGGGGCTATATGTAAAGTGTATAGTCTATAAAGGCAAGGATAATGAAAATATCCTAACAACTTTTTCTTTCTCCAAAAGAATCAAGATCTGTGAACTTCTTCTTTTTCAAGGTTCTAAAAACATTCTTCTCTTTTTGAATTAAATCAAGAGTTTTACTCTTTCTTTTCCAAAACTAAATAGTTTTTTACCACGAAACCCACAAAGAGGAACTCAGATCTCCCATCAGATCTTAAAAATAAGAGATTTTTAAAATCTCATACTTCTTGTTCTTCAAGATCCCGCCAAAAGAGGAGGAAGAAGGAGACCCATCTCTTAAAAGTCCCACTTTAGGAAGATCCAGAGCTCAAGGGAGAAGCCCGTTTCAGTATCTCCAAAAACATCTTAGGAGTTTAACTCCCCTCTAATTTCTCTTTCGGGAGTTTAAATCCCATTTCTAGGGCTAAAAACCCATTTTCCTCGCCGGCGCCCAAGCGCCCGAGTGCCTAGCGCTCCAAGCGCTCAAGCGCCCGGCGCCCACATGCCGGTCACGTGGTGCGCTAGGCGTTCGAGCGCTAGCGTACCACGTGCCAAGCGCCCAAGCGCACAGCGCCCACGTGTCGGACACGTGGTGCGCTAGCGCCTAAGCGCACAACGCTCAAGCGCCCAGCGCCCACGTATCAGACACGTGGTGCGCTAGTGCCTAAGCGCACAGCGCCTAAGCGCACAGCGCCTAAGCGCACAGCGCCTAAGCGCACAACGCTCGCGTGCTAGGCACGTGAGGCGCTGGCCCCACGCGTCCTTTGGGCGCTTTTCCCCTTTTTATATATATGTATACATGTATGTATGTATGTATGTATGTATGTATATACACACACACACACACACACACACACACACTCCACAACACCGTCCCTGCTAGCCCCCTTGACCCCCAGCCCGCTATCCGGATAGCGGGACCCCTGTAAAAAACTCTGTGGGGCCCCCGATATATCCCAAACCCCTTCAAAACACAACACTGCACATTGAGTTCGCATGACCAGTTTAACCCGTCAATCGGAGGTTCTCTCACTCCAGATGCGAGGGGTAATTAACGGCAGCTTAGTCCGCGGCTGCCGGAGATCCGGATCCCCACAATCAATAAACCCCAGCCTAACCTAGGCAGGGGAAATCTGTAATGCGCCTGACAAGCCATGCGTATTCTTATCTCAGTGGGGTGACAAAAAATACCCTACAGATTCTGGCACGCCCGGTGGGAACTTTCTCTCCTCCAATATTTCGGGTTAAACGTTCATGCGAACTCAATCAATATACATATCGATTGCCTATACTGAAATGATGTTTTTTTCCGTGCAGCAATCAACTTTCGACGACAATGTCTCCCAAGACGAATTCAGCTTCCAACGCGACCCTGATCCCGTACGTGGTCAAGGTCAATGCTCGTGTGGTTCTCCCCGCAAGCCTCAGTCGACAGTGGGAGGAACTGCCCCACCAATTTGGCTCCGTCATCATCTACCCTGCCGGAAGCGCCCATCTGGCAGAAATCCCGGCAAAACAGGTGGCCAAGCCGGTCTTAAAGGGCAAGAGGCCGAATGTTGTGATCGCTAAGGCACCGCAACCGAAGCTTAAGACGGTGTATGAACGACTCTTTGGCACTCCAGCTGGGGGCAAGACTTCCGGTACAAAGGGCAACATCAAATGTTGTTGACGAGCTCAGGCGATGACTCCAACAAATGCACAATCGAGCGTATCTCCAAAATCCTCCATCGCCCGGTCTACGACGTCTTCCCAAAGATCCGAAGTCTGCCAGGTGCTTAAAGCAGAAAAGTTAAGGCAGAAGCGGCTCAGGTATCGAGCCAACAAGAGGGCCAGGACTTCGGCCAAGTGGAGTCTTGTGAGGTTCCGAAAGCAGGGTTACTCTGTGACGATAGCTGAATCGGCCATAAAAATGAGCAATTCCTTCGAACCTCTGAAGCGGGTTCAGAAAAATGCCATGACCGCCAGAATCAAGAAGACAGCGGTCTGAACGTCGCTATAAAGAGATGTGTCCCGGCCCCAACAGAAAAAGTATGACACTGTCTCTTCAAGAGTTTATCAGGCGCTCTGTGCCGCGCGAAAGCAGCAGGGCAAATCCGGAAAAGAAGCGTCGTCACCATTCAAGAATCCGGCCAGGCCATCCGCCTTCAGTCGATTGCCCGTTACCAAAACAGGAGGGCCATGACAACGATCCGAGAAATCAGTCGCCGATAATAAAAAGACGGTGGCATATGTTATCCATACGGTCTATATGGCAGGAGGGCGCCCCAGCAACAACCTTCGCAGGAAAAGCAAGGATGTGGCCACCACATCCTAAGCCCAATCTGGCTTGAATGTGGTTGCCGCTTCCCAAGAACAACCGCCTCCGCTGGATGATGAAAACCCTCTCGATGAGGACGATAGGCAGAAGGACCTTTCAGTCCAGGCAGAGTCAAGCTCGGACAGTGAGGAAGAGTCGACTTTCTGTCCCAGGACCGCGGAGCAAGAGCTGCTTCAAGAGCTTCGAAAACAGCTCAAGAGCAAAGATAAAGAGATGGCCAAGCTCTATTCGAAAATCGACGACCTAACGAACGTTGTGATGTAGCTTACCGCTCAAATTGCTCAAGCGCCTCCAATCAAGCACAAGTCGCTACTCATCAGCCCGGTGATGACAATCCAAAGCAGCCAATGCCTGTTCCTTTGGGTCCAAGACTGGTCGAGCCGCACGAAAGCCGGCCACATTCCGCTTCTGGGGATGCCTTGGCCCCCAGATAGCACTATCCCGCTAACACAAAATCGGATCATGGATTTGGTCACCAGCAAAGTTAAAACATTGGTGGCCGAAGCTGAAGCTCAGAAAGAAATTGGCAGTAGTGGGCGGCCATATCCTGCACAGTACGATCTGATCGAGTTCCCGAGCAGCTACATCATTCCTAAATTCGGAAGATTTGACGGGACGGGAAATGCCAATCAGCACGTCGCCCATTTCAAAGCATCGTGTGGAAATACAGGCAGCAATGATGCGCTCCTTCTTCGTCAGTTTGTCAACGGCCTGGCCGGTGTCGCCTTTGACTGGTATGCGAGTATACCAGATGGGTCCGTCATTACCTTTGCCCAAATGGAGTCTCTGTTTCGGCAAAGGTTCATGAGTGTCAGTGATAAAATCTCCATTGCCGACCTTGTGAGGACCAAGACGGGGAAGAATGAAAGCAACACCGACTTTATCGCCCGATGGCGTAATCTCACGGTCAAGTGCGAACCGCCGCTGGAGCAGGACCAGTCCGTCAGCCTTCTCGTTGGGAACCTCAGCAATTGGATGATCCCATTCTTATGTACAGCAGGCCTCAAGACGTTTCAAGAGCTAACCAAGAAAGTCCAAATGTTGGAACGCTCGAAGCAAGAGTCTACCCCGGACTCTCAGAGAGACAAGACTTGGAAAAGCAAGCGGGACGACAACCGTAGAAGCGGGAGTTCTAGCAGTACCAATGTCTTCAATGCGTCCGACAATGAAGAAAAGCAAAGGGCGGGCGGATCCAAAATCAACTGGTCTCGAAATCCATTGCTGGGAGGAGATGGGCCTTCCCTAGAGGAGAAAAAGAATAAGGTTTACTCTTTCAGAAGGGACAAGGTCCGCAAGATATTTAAAGATGCCTTGAACAACGGTCTACAATTTCCGGAGTCGAAAAGACCTCAAGAAGCAAAAATGACCGACAATCCCCTGTATTGCCCATACCACCGAGTAGTGAGCCATGCGATCGAGAATTGCTATATCTTCAAGGACTGGGTCGAGAAGCAGTACAAGGCTGGAGAGATCGAGCTGTCCAAAAGTGTGTTGGTGAACAATCAAGTTGCAACCACCAACTTTATACAGACAGAAGCTGAAGCCTTCTCGGGGCAGACAGCCTAACCCGCTGCCCTGAGAAATGAAACGGACTCACCGCGGCCTCCGTGGAGTACGCACATATCTAATAAGATGAAGAAGATGCTAAAGCTATTTCGGAAAGAGCCCAGAACGGAATGGGAATGGCAAAAGAAGCCTACCGTACCAGCTGCCAATCTGGCTCCATCAGGCTCAAAATCCAAAAAGCTCAAGAAGAAGAGAAGTGCAGCTCGACGCGGAAAGAGTCTGCGGGGAGATCGACCATTCAAAAATATATTGATTCTCTCGAAGACTATGAACAGAAGGGAAGAACTCTAATTCAATTGAAAGAGTTCTTCCCTGTAGAAGCGGCTGAGATTCTGGAGGAGTTAGAAGAAGACTCCAATGAAGAGATCCCTATAGTGACCTGCTACGCCATCCACCTGGGTAGCGACTCTGAGGAGGAGCTCTTCTTTCCCGAAGAGGACGAAGAGCTCGCCACTAAGGCCAACCAAATCCAGCTCAGAAGCGGCAGGGCTCTACCGCCAAATCAGGGAAACGCCCCAAAAGGGAAGGAAAAACAAGTCGCTAAAGAAGAAGATGGCAGAGAACTTGCCCATGAAGATTCGAGTCCTTCCCCAGTTGACTATAATGTCTTGGCTCATCTCCGAAAGCTTTCGTCTCTCCTTAGCATCTATGATGCCTTGGTTCTATCTCAAGAGCTTAGAGATGTTCTCATTCATGCTCTACAAAACCCTGAGCGGTATCAGGCTCGCTTTGCGGAAATTAATATGAAAGAAGCCCAGTATTCTCTGCATGACGCCACAGTCACGTTTAAGGACGAAGACTTGCTACTGGGAACGGCTGAGCATAATCGGCCCCTTTACGTGACTGGGTACAGAAACGGAGATCGGATTAATCGCATATTGATTGATCCGGGGTCCTCAGTGAACATCATGAACTTGCGGACACCGAAGAGTTTGTCAATGGACGTCCGACACCTGTCAAGGGAAAGGATTGCCATTCAAGGCTTCAATCAAAACTGTCAGCAAGTTCTGGGGTCTATACCTTTGCCAATCAAATTCGGGGATCTACAAACTGAAGCTTAGATGTACGTGATCGACGCCGACACGCCTTATAAGATTCTCCTGGGATGGCCGTGGCTCCACGATTACGGCATCGTTCCGTCGACTCTCCATCAATGCATGAAGTATACTAAAAATGGCGAAGAAAGACGCATTGACGGAGACATCCAGCCGTTCGGTGTGCATGAAGTCCGATATGAAGATTCTCGGTACTTTATGAACCACCAAAATGCTAAGCCACAACTGACCAAGGATAGAGCGGCCACAAGACTCAAAAGCAAATCTGAGCCGGCTGTCACTTTCAAAAGCAAAAATGCCCAAGAGCGCCCGCGTTTCGGTAGCGACACTGATGAGTCCGACGCTGGAAGTCCGTCCTTCCGTAAAACCCGCCCTAGTTTCGGTAGCGATACGGATGAATCTGTTACTGAAGCCCCATATAGCAGCAAAGTCCGCCCTCATCTTGGCAGCGACACTAAAGAGTCGGAGGAAGAGGACCTGCCGTGCAACAGCTGTGCAGATTGGACCACTATGCAACAAACAAAACTACGAGAGACCTTCGAAATGGCAGAAAGGCCCCTAACTGTCACAAGTGTGCCGGAACGGATGTGTAAAGAGCTCGATGCATTGTCAGTCTCTACCGTGGACCAGCTGAAAACTTTCTACGTTCCTGGGAGGAAAAGTAGACAGAAGGGCATCATGTTTTATGGGTCAAACCCCGTTGTGCACCCGGACGATTTGTCGGTCGCGTGCCTTCCCTATGAGAGAGGCATAAGGGCCGTCTTAAATCCCAGATACTATGTGCCCGAGATGAGAGAATATTTCAAAAAGTATGGATGCCGGTTATATCAAATGGAGTCCGAAGCAAAGTTTTATGAAGGGTTATGGCATCCGCCCCAGGTCCGAGCACTCATCGATGGACGAATTCCAGATAGACGGGGCATAGGCTTCATTCAACCTGATTCCAAAGCGTGCTGCATAATCCATGTTGGTGAAGCCAGCGAAAGATCAAAGGATGATGACGAGATAGCCAAACCAGAAGAAGCTCCTCAGGAGCTCGAAGATGGCAGACAAGCAACCTTCGACGAACTAGACGAGATTGACTTAGGAACGCCCGATAATCCAAGGCCGGCCTACATCAGCTCACTCTTATCAGAGGAAATGAAAGCGCGGATAATCGCCTTACTGCACGAGTTCGTCGATTGCTTCGCGTGGACGTATAAAGAAATGCCTGGACTTTCCCCTGAAGTGGCCATACATAAACTGACTATATCTCCTGATGCTAAACCAGTCAAACAAGCTCCTCGAAAAATGAGAAGGGAACTGGATGAAAAGGTCATCGAGGAAACCAAGAAACTCATCGATGCTGGTTTCATCAGAGAAGAGAAATATGCGGACTGGATCGCATGCGTAGCCTAGTGAAGAAGAAAAATGGGCAGATCCGAGTTTGTGTCGATTTCAGGGACCTCAACAAGGCTTGTCCTAAAGACGACTTCCCGCTATCGGTCATGAAAATGATGGTCGATGACACCTCAAATTACGAGCTGTTCACCTTTATGGATGGCTCGTCTGGGTATAATCAGATCAAGATGTCGCTTGAGGATGAGAAGCACACAACATTTTGAACCCCGATCGGAATATACTGCTACAAAGTGATGCCGTTCGGATTGAAGAACGCAGGTGCTACATATCAAAGGGCAATGACCAATATCTTTGATGACCTAATTCATAAGTTCGTCGAATGTTATGTTGATGATCTGGTCATCAAGACTAAAGCCAAGGCCGATCACATCCAAGATCTTAGGACCGTTCTCACCAGACTGAGGGAGTACGATCTGAAAATGAATCCTCTGAAATGCGCTTTTGGCGTGTCATCGGGAAAATTCCTGGGCTTCATAGTCCGACATCGAGGAATTGAAGTTGACCCATCCAAGATAAAGGCCATCATGGAGATGCCCCCTCCAAAAAGTCTGAAGCAGCTAAGATCTTTTCAAGGCAAGCTTGCTTATATACGGAGGTTTATCTCAAATTTATCGGGGAGATGTAGGCCCTTCTCAAAGCTCATGAAGAAAGGAGCTCTTTTTGTCTGGGATGCCGAATGTCAAGAAGCGTTCGAAAGCATCAAACAGTACTTGTTGCACCCTCCAGTGCGGGCTGCTCCCGTTTCAAATAAACCGCTGATTCTCTACACTGCCGCGCTAGATGAGTCACTCGGTGCGCTCCTTGCCCAGAACAATGAGGAAGGAAAAGAAAATGCCCTCTACTACCTCAGTCGAACTCTAGTCGGGGCGGAACACAATTATTCCTCAATCGAAAAGCAATGCCTGGCTCTGATATTTGCTGTGAAGAAGCTGAGGCACTATCTGCTCGCTCACCGGGTTATGCTGATCTCCAAGGTCGACCCGCTCAAACACTTGATGACCAAAGCAAGCCTAGCCGGTAGAATGTCAAGATGGGCTGTCATGCTGCTTGAGTTTGACATAGTTTATACTCCTCAGAAAGCAGTAAAAGGGCAAGCTCTTGCAGACTTCCTTGCTGCTCATCCCGTATCAGAGGGGTCACCGCTTAATTGCGAGCTACCCGACGAACAAGTGCTGCATCTTGAGAATGACGAGCCATGTTGGGAGCTCTACTTCGATGGGGCCTCATCGATAATGACCTCTAGTAAATCAAGCATCCCGGAGATAAAAGCAGGGATAGGATTGGTGTTCATTACGCCATCGATGGGAACCCTACGGCGTTCTTTTGCTCTCACCGAGCCTTGCACAAACAATGAGGCTGGGTATGAAGCTCTGATAGCTGGTCTGGAGCTCGCCATACAAATGGAAATCCTTCGGCTACGGGTTTACGGTGAATCCCAGCTTGTCGTCAACCAAGTAAGCGACGACTATTAGATATACAAACCCGAGTTAGCTCGGTACAGAGGCCGAGTGGTGGAACTCATGAAACGGTTCACTCACATTGAACTAATGAGAGTCCCTAGAGCGTTGAATGGAAAGGCCGACATACTCGCTCGCCTAGATAAAGAGTTAGCTGATCCTGACGTGGACGAAATTCTAATCACAGTCATAAGCCGGCAAATTCTGCCTCCAGCCTCTTTGCGTGAAGAAGAAAGCATAGAACAAGAGAACAATCCCGCCGAAGAAGCTTCGATCATCCAAGACGAGCCCGATTGGAGAGAACCCTTCATAGAGTACTTCCGATACGACAAGCCGCCTGAAGGAAAATCTGCGAGGATTCAGCTGAAGAAGAGAGCTCTCCGATACGTATTTGTAAATGACATGCTATTCCGCAGGTCATACGACAAACTCTGGCTTAGGTGTCTGTCATTGGCTGAAGCCCAAAAGGTCATGAAAGAAGTTCACTCGGGCGTTTGCGGTGCTCACCAATCTGGCCCCAAGATGCGACTTCAAATTAAACGGCTTGGGTATTACTGGCCCACCATGATACGGGATTGCGGAGAGCATGCAAGGAAATGCCATCACTGCAAAATCCATGGTAATTTCATTCATAAGCATCCCAATCCATTGCATCTTACGGTGGCGTCGTGGCCCTTCGAAGTTTGGGGCACTGACATTGTTGGTCCAATTGATCCTCCGTCATCCAAAGGCCACACCGGTTCATACTGGCTGCAACTGACTACTTCTCCAGATGGGCTGAAGCTGTCCCGTTAAAAAAAGTCAAGACGGAAGATATTCTGACATTCTTCCAGCATAATATTCTATACCGCTTCGGTATGCCAAGAAGAATCATTTCTGACAACGGGCCTTCTTTCAAGAGCTTCAAGGTCTCAAGGTTCGCTGCTCAGCACAAGATAGACTGGAGATATTCCTCCATCTATAATCCAAGAGCCAATGGGCTAGCCGAAGCCTTCAATAAGACTCTATGCAAGCTCCTGAGGAAAAATGCTTCAGCCAACAAGAGAGACTGGAATCTCAAACTTCACGAGACGTTGTGGGCATATCGTACCACTCACCGTACTCCAACTCAGTCCACTCCATACCCATTACTCTTCGGAGTGGAGGCGGTCCTCCCCCTCGAAGTCGAAGTTCCAAGCTTAAGAATGGCCGTCCAGCATGAGTTGACGGAAGAGGAAAACATGATCCTTCGGCTTGAAGAGCTCGACACCCTCGAAGAAAAGAGGCTCGTGGTACCGCAAAATCTGGAGCTGTACCAAGTACAAATGTCACGGGCTTTTGACAAGATGACTCGTCTCCGCGCTTTCAAGAAAGGTGAATTGGTGTTGGTCCTCAAAAGACCGATCATCCCCAATCAACATGCCAAGGGAAAATTCAAGCCAAACTGGGAAGGACCATACGTTCTTGAGAAAGTGTTCGACGAAGGATCCTACCAACTAATAAGTGCCGAGGGAGAAAGGCCCATGCCACCCATCAATGGCCGATATCTCAAGAAATACTACGTGTGAATACTCCAAGTCACAGGAGAATTGAGCACACCAGCCCTACGGTCTGGATGATACATCCTGCAAAACCGTACACAATCCACGGGCGTAAACGACCACTATCTCTCCCAAATCCTGCCGGTGAGACTACTTTTAAAGTCCCACCAGCGGCAAAAAAAAAACAAAAAAAACAAAAAAAAAAACGGTATGTCTACAAGCAAAACGGGCACGGATGAAAACCCGAAAGGGCTCCGTGAGTAAAAACAGCAGGACTACCGGTGAGTTTGTGAAAACCCGAAAGGGCTCAAACTCGTGAAAAGAGATGAAATACACTCGTAAAGTCCTCTCGACCTTGTCAGGAGAAAATCCCTGTGTGAGATCCTTACGACTCACAAAGGAGAAAAACACTTTGGAATTCTCACGATTCTTAAGGAGGACATACACCTGCGAGATCCTCTCGACTGGTAGGGAGAAAATGCTTTTATGAGACCCTAACGGCTTATACAATTGAAAAGTCTTAGGTGACAGGGACCTAAACCTATCTCCTAAGCCACCGCTCCCCAAAGGGAAATGGTAAATAATGAGTCGCTCCTGGTATTTCGCTTCAGTGTTAGCGGTGCTTATGCCGACCAAAACCCAAATCCTAAGTCCTTCCGAGGCAAATGATGAGTTGCTCCTGGCATTGTTCCAGTGCAGCAATGCTGATGCCAAACAAGATCCAAATTCCAAGTCCCCAAACGGCAAATGATGAGTCGCTCCTGGTACCATATTCCAGTGTAGCGATGCAGACGCCAACCAAATCCAATTTCTTAAAATTCTCCCAGCCCTACGGTTAGTCCCCAACTTGACTATCGTATACAATCCACGGGCTCAAATAATTCTCAGCATACCCATGCCCCACCGCAATCACCAGTCCAGCGGCCAATCTCCTCCCTTGGAATTATGCTCCATTAGGAAAGATCCACTCATGTGTCCTCACGATATATGAGGAGAACAAACATTCGTGGGATCCTTACGACTCACAAAGGAAAAACACACTTGGGAGTCCCCATGACTCCTAAGGAGAAAGTACACCTACGAGATCCTTTCGACTCGTAAGGAGAAAATGCTTTTATGGGACCCTTACGGCTCATAAAATTGAAAAGTCTTAGGTGATAGGGACCTAAACCTGTCTCCTAAGCCATCGCTCCCCAACATGAAAAGGCAAATGATGAATTGCTCCTGGCACATGTGCTTCAGTGTTAGCAACGCTGATGCCTTCCCTAATCCCAAATTCCAAACGCCAATTCAATAGACCCCTAAGTCTTTAAACTGGGAACAGATGACCTCTAAGTCGTTAAACTGGAAACAGATGATCCATAAGTCATTAAACTGGGAACAAGGGAAATTCCCTCACGGCAAATGATGATTCGCTCCTGGTACCATATTCCAGTGTAGCAGTGCTGATGTCAATCCAAATCACATCAAATCAGCAAAACAACTAATGACCTCCCTGGCAGAATCAAATTCCACCTCGGAAACAACTTAACTTCATCCCTGACACCGCAAGAAGCGGAGCAAGTCAAATCCAGAACCGACCGTCCAAGTCGCTAAAAGGGCAGAACCGACCGTCCAAGTCGCTAAAATGGCAGCACCGACCATCCACGTCGCAAAAAGGGCAGCACCGACCGTCCACGTCGCTAAAATGGCAGCATCGACCGTCCACGTCGCAAAAAGGGCAGCATCAACCGTCCAAGTCGCAAAAAGGGCAGAACCGACCGTCCAAGTCGCTAAAATGGCAGAACCGACCGTCCAAGTCACTAAAATGGCAGCACCGACCGTCCACGTCGCAAAAAGGGCAGCACCGACCGTCCACATCGCTAAAATGGCAGCACCGACCATCCACGTCGTAAAAGGGGCAGCACCGACCGTCCACGTCGCCGAAAGGGCAGCACCGATCGTCCACGTCGCAAAAAGGGCAGTATCAACTGTCCAAGTCGCCAAAAAGGCAGCATCGACCGTCCACGTCGCTAAAAGGGCAGCATCGACCGTCCACGTCGCTAAAAGGGCAGCAACGACCTCCTCGTCGGAATAATGCTCCGCCTTGAAATCAAGTCAACCAGACACTCTATCTCAGAGACACGTCATGCATCGGCCGTCCATGTCGTAAAAAGGGCAGTGTCAGCTTCCCAAAAAGTGGGAACCGAATCAAGTCGCCTCCACGTGAAAGAAGATCCATCAATTTCATGCACACAACCCACATATGCTGTGTGCATTTATTGATGGGGGGAAATTTGTTGGGGTAAAAATTTACACCCTGGTTGACCAAGTCAAAATCAAAGTCAACCCCAAGCCAGGTGGGCCCAAGCCCAGGTCAAGTGGGCCAATGCCCGGAGCGAGCCCGAACATGAAGCGGCCGGCCTCCCCCCATGCCAAAATAAAAATTTTGTAATAAATAATTTTGTTGTATTTCTATTTTATGAATAAATGTAAGAAAATGGGCATATAGCCAAATTTTTGTAAAGCCCATGGTTTGTGTGCAAAAAGAAATAGCATATGAGGCATTGGATGGGCAAAATGCCATTTTTGTAAAGCCCAAGTGGGTATATGTAAAGTGTATAGCTTATAAAGGTAAGGATAATGAAAATATCCCAACAACTTTTTCTCTCTCCAAAAGAATCAAGATCTGTGATCTTCTCCTTCTTCAAGGTTCTAAAAACCTTCTTCTCTTTTTGAATTAAATCAAGAGTTTTACTCTTCTTTTTCCAAAATTAAATAGTTTTTTACCACGAAACCTACAAAGGGGAACTCAGATCTCCCATCAGATCTTAAAAATAAGAGATTTTTAAAATCTCATACTTCTTGTTCTTCAAGATCCAGCCAAAAGAGGAGGAAGAAGGAGACCCATCTCTTAAAAGTCCCACTTTAGGAAGATCCAGAGCTCAAGGGAGAAGCCCGTTTCAGGATCTCCAAAAACATCTTAGGAGTTTAACTCCCCTCTAATTTCTCTTTCGGGAGTTTAAATCCCATTTCTAGGGCTAAAAACCCCTTTTCCTCGCCGGCGCTCGAGCGCCCAGCGCACACGTGCCGGGCACGTGGTGCGCTAGCGCTCGAGCGTCTTGCGCTCAAGCGTCCGGTGCCCACGTGCCGGGCACGTGGTGCGCTGGCGCTTAAGCGCACAGCGTCTAAGCGCACAGCACACAAGTGTTGGACACGTGGTGCGCTAGCGCTTAAGCGCACAGCGCCTAAGCGCCCAACGCTCAAGTGCCTAGCGCCCACGTGTCAGACACGTGGTGCGCTAGTGCTTAAGCGCACAGCGCCTAAGCGCACAACACTCAAGCGCCCAGCGCTCGCGTGCTAGGCACGTGAGGCGCTGGCCCCACGCGTCCTTTGGGCGCTTTTCCCCTTTTTATATATGTGTGTGTGTGTGCGTGTGCGTGTGCGTGTGTGTAGATACACACACACTCCATAACACCCGTAAAAAACTCTGCGGGGTCCTCGATATATCCCAAACCCTTTCAAAACATAACCTGCATATTGAGTTCGCATGACCAGTTTAACCCGTCAATCGGAGGTTCTCTCGTTCCAAATGCGAGGGGTAATTAACGACATCTTAGTCCGCGGATGCTAATTGATCTGTAATTTTTATGTGTTTGTAGAATAACTGCAATCAGAACGGTGTCGCATGTAGCTAGAACGAGGTGAGTACGGGTCGTCTTCAGGGAAACGTTGAATATTTTAGTCTTACTTTAGATGCGTTGAAAAAGAGAGGAGGGATAAAGAATATTGAAGAATGGTTGTAGGTTCTAGATCTATGTTAAACACGGATGCAAAATATAGATCTAGATTAATTATGGATGTAAGTTTAATATAAAAGGGGGCTTGTAGGGTTCGTTAGGATTTAGTAGTTATGGATGATTAATTAAAGATTACTCTTTTTATCCTTTAATAGATTTAAAACTAGAACGACAGAGATGCATGTAGATTAGGGTTTCTGGAGGGAAAAAGGTTCCCACTCTTAACCTCTATCTTGACATGGAACTCCGTTCATATCTAGCCTTTACCAAAACAATCATTAATCTAATCTCTAATCGCGGTCGAGATTAACAATAAATTGGTAGCGCGCCCGATTAGGATCTTAATGATTCTTTTGATAAAGTTTATAAACTTTATAGGACGTAAAAAGGGTTTAAAGATCTTCATCATCCATTAACCTACCCTAATCCTACGAACCCTAACAAGCGGAGAATTACTCGCGCATGTTGGGAGAAAAAGAGATGGAGAGAGGATTCATAATGACACTGCAAAGAAATAGAATAAGAAAAAGAACTACCTTTATTAATCAACAAAACTCATTACACTTTGTTTCCTTAGAAAATGATTACAAATACTAGTTTGCTTCTTGATCTCTTCTAAGGAGGTAGATGAACCGTTGATGATCAGTCTGGATGCGTGAGTCATCTTGGACTTCGTGATCGCGTCGACTTGATAATTTTTCCAAGAGGCACTCGGTCTTTATTTATAGTCCCAAAGCCAGAAATCTAGCTTCCTAAATTGGAAACCATCTGTTAAGATTCTACCAACTAAATCCTAGCTCATAAGTCCTCTGCCACGCGGCGGATCCGTGGCCAACATGGGGGTTTGGCCACGGATCCGCGGCCCTATGCTGTGATCCATTGATTTGGTTTTCTGGATTTTTCTCTTCATGACACGTGGAGATCTCTGGAACCTTTCGAAATTGGAAATCTTTTCTTTGTTACTGCCAGACTTGATTTCTTTAGTTTGCTTTCTTAATTATGCAGGTTTGCTTTAATAACTTTGATTCCCTTGATTTTTAGCCCTGAAAAATTCTGCACAATCTCAACAAATAATATTAGTGGAGTTTTGTTTTATTGAGATATTAATTTCAACATTAAGATTTGGTCAATGATATTTTTGCATACATTTTCCTACCAAATGTTAATTATAATATATCAACATATGAAAAATAGTATTTTTACAGATAAACCCTCATATGTATCATATATTATAATAAACACCTTTTCTAGTATAGAAATAGTAGGAAAAATGTAATAACAAATGTGCAGTTTTATCAACTGAACAAATACCCCCAAACTTATTTTTGATCGTCCCGAGCAAACTAGTTTATTCAAGAGAAGGAGAAAAAGAAAGGAGAAAACTAAGCACACTTTCGTAGGCAAACACGATTGCACTGAGCACGTGCAACAAGCCGTTAAACCTCTAGGTGTCCCTAGTAGGAGGAGTGTTGTCTCCTGAGGGTTTTCAGCGGATTACACCCACAAAATCCTATAATAAAAGAAAGATGGTGAAAAATATATAAAGATAAGAACCATATAAGAAATACTTTGAAAATTTAGAGTTTCCAACTACACTAGCTTTTCAGTTGTCATGAGCCCTATCGTAATAGTCATGAAAAGATGTTAGAAATCACATCATCCCTCAATAAAACATTGTCTTTATTCTTCATTCCTACCTTTCATCCAAACATCGATCATATAACCCTACGTGTGTGTAATGGACATCCCTACATTCGGAGAATTCAATTCAAGCTATCATACTCTTGTCCATCTACCTCAATACTTTTTGATTTGATGAATATTTATGGATTTGCTCATACATTTTCATGCGACCGTTAATACTTCTTGAGGTACTAACCGACCGATTACTTATGTGCTTGCTGATTAGGTGATTGTATTTTCCTCGTCTTGCACCACCTAAGGTTTAGCAGTGACTCCCAAACCAGTTGGTCTAAGGCACTAGGTGATGAAGCACCCTCGCTATATTTTTTTATTGCTGCCTTGGAGATAACAAAACCAATGTTCATTTTTCTTCACCATTTTATATTTTAATCATTTTTTTCTTCATACTTTGGCTTTTAGACAAGAGCATTTCAAGGTATCCTCTACTATCCCGACTTTCAAGACGTGTGTAAGTGCATATAGTAGGGTATCAACATTCAAATGTTTGGCTTCTAGAATAGAAACTATTTTTCAGACTTATTTTTATCCTTAGATTAGTGACTTCCTTCATCTTACTAACCCTTGGGACAACGGCTCATAACTACTAATTACTAGTTCGTTTAAGAAAACTTCTAATTTTCTTGGTTTTCTTGAACTATTCCTATCTTTCATATATAATTTTTCACTTTCTATTCTTTTATTATCAAAAAAAATTTGTGCTTATATATAGTATAATGCAAAGTATCGCGTAAATAAGCACAAACCTCCCCCAAACATGTTTACAGCAGTGTCCTCACTGATGCCATCCGTTAAGCTCAAAAACTTATATACTTGGGAGGAAAAAGGGGACAAGAAATAATGCAAGTGTAATCCTCCCCCAAACTTATTTTTGGCTCACAATCCTATAAAAAAATTCTTTTAAGAGCCAAAATATATACCCCCCAAACTTGAGTTAAGTAATGTTAATCTTTTAAAATCACACGAGGGGGTCAAGGTTATTGGTCAATACCAAGCTTTGCAAAGACCGAAGGTCAACACCAACCATTCAAAAATTTTATCGATGAAGCACCAAGGTTGGTGGAAGAACATGTCACCTTTCGACGTGAAGAAGTGGGAAGGTGATTGAGGTGTAATGGAAAAGGATTGAGTCTCAATTTGGAGAGATGACACAGTAATAGTGATGATGGATTACTCGCATTATCATGATTGTCCAGAAGAAGGGGTGGAGGTTCAATTTCTTTATCTTGGAGTTGATTCATCTCAACACACGTGTCTTTTAAAAATGCGAGTTCATCAGCGAAAATTTCCTCAAAGCTTTCATCGATACCCCGAAGAATAATGTCATCAGAAAAAATGGGGTGATCGTCAGACTCTATAAAAAGTTCCTCATCAGCGTTAGATGTTGACCCGGATAAATCAGTGGAAGAGTCCGTGTATGTATAATACATGGTTGGGTCAAGCAACAACATATGAAAAGAGTCAGTATCATGAGGTTGATCAAATTCGCTGCTGTCGACATCCATTAATTCGACAGAACACACATGAGCGTAGGGTTCGGAGGGTTCACTTCCCAACTTGTAAATGTTAAGCTCAATTGACTTCTTTCCATAGGATAGGGTCATAGAGCCGTTTCTACAATTGATTACTGCGTTGGAAATTGCTAGAAAGGGTCGACCAAGTATCACCGGAATTTGATTTTGTAGGTTCGCTATAGGTTGTGTATCTATAACGATAAAGTCCACAGGGAATATAAATTCCCCGACTTTGATTAACACATCCTCTAGCTCACCCCTAAGTTGGGTGATAGATCGATCCGCCATCTGAAGAGTGCAATGCGCCGGTTTTAACTCTCCGATCCCTAATTTCTCATAAACAGAATACAGAAGCAAGTTAACACTAGCACCTAAATCGAGTAGAGCACGATTGATATTTTTACCCCCAATGGAAATAGAAATTGTGGGACTTCCGGGGTCCTTTCGTTTCTTGGGTAGTTGTTGTGTAAAAGCAGTGCTCACATTACTCGCAAGGAAAACTTTTTTAGGTACTTGAACTTTTCTCTTCCTAGTGCACAAGTCCTTTAGGATTTTCGCATATGACGGAACTTGTTGAATAGCATCTAGAAGAGGAATGTTTATGTTAACTTACTTAAAAATTTCCACAATCTTCTCCATTTGTGGACTTGGTCTGTTGCCCCTTAACCTGTTTGGATAAGGTGCTTTATCAATAAGGTTTGGGTCCAAAATTAGAGAGGATTGTGGGTATGGAGTGGATCCCATAATTGGAGTGGGGATCGTTTTAGATAGATTTGTGGAAGTGTTTGAGTCAGGGAAAACGGAGAATAGGCTCGGAAGTAGGTAGGAGACTAGACGAATTAGGGGAAGAAGTAGAAGCTGGGATTTCATTGGTATCACTAACATCATCAAATTGCTCACCCACTCGGTTATCCAGCACTTTTCCCGATCTCAAAGTAGTAACGACACTCATATTATAACTTTGTGAGTGGCCAGGATTAGGTATGGGTTGAGATGGGAGTTTCCTTTTCTCTCTCGCACTCATTGCGGCGTTCAACTGTGCAATTTGGTTTTCTATTGATTTAATATTCTCACCGTGGGAGGCGGAGTCTTTCGTTAGAGTATCAATATAAGACTTCATATCAGCCGACATTTGCATGGAATGTTTCATAAATAAATCCAATGTTTGTGCGAGTGAAGAGTTATAGTACCGACCAATTGTGGTGCAGAAAAGTTGGCCGGATTATGAAAATTTTATGACTGAAAGGGGTGCTGACTTTGTGGTTGTGGTTGCTGTGGAGGAGGTCTTTGATAATTTCTTTGTTGGTTTTGGTTCCAAGCAAAGTTAGGATGATTCCTCCATCCTTGATTGTACGTGGAAGAAAGAGGATCGTTTCTAGATCGCTACTGAAAGGCAGCATTAATTTGCTCGTGACCTTGAAACGATGCATTCATAGGACATTCTTCCGTCAAGTGTGAAGGATCTGAACAGCAACCACACACGGTTTTGGGAAGCGTAACTTGGTTTAGGGAGGCTAATGAAAATTTGTTCTCAATAGCGTCGAGTTTCTTCTGCATCGCTGACATTTCGGCTTTTACTGCGATGGAAATATCGAGCTGATGAATACCTCCCCTAGATGAAGGTGGTCTTACGCTTTCCCACTGCAAAGTGTTTTCAGCGAGATCTTCCAGATATTTCCATGCTTCGCCATCGTCTTTAGACATGAAATTGCATTGACAATTTGTTTCAAGCATCTGCTTTGTCGCTGGATTAATGCCCTCATATATAATTCGGCATAAATCCCACCTATTGATTCCATGATGAGGACATTGGACAAGCAGATCTTTGAAACGTTCAAAGCACTTCCAAAATGGTTCATTGGGAAGCTGGGTAAACTGGTTGATCTCGCTCCTAACACGGGCGGTCTTATGGTTTGGGTAAAACTTCTTAAGAAATGCTATTACGAATTCATCCCAATTAGTGATAGAGTGTGCGGCAGTATTATAAAGCCATTTTTCTGCCAAGTCGCACAGAGTGAATGGGAGAAGACGCAAGCGCATAGCATCCACAGTCAATTGTGAAGTACCCATCATTGCGCATACGTTTTCGAATTTGGTGATGAAAACGTATGAGTCTTCTGACTCAAGCCCGTGAAATTTGGGCAATAGATTGATGTAGTGTGGTTTAATTTCAAAATTATCCCCGTTAGCTGGTGGAATGGATAGACAAGTAGGAAGGGGACCACGGATAGGATAGCATCTCTTGGAGAGAGATGCGTGGTGGATTCTGCTCACCTACGGGCGGTGGCAGCGTGGTGTTATAATTTGATGGAGCGCCGTCCATCTCGGTCGATGTGGTGGGTGGTGGGGAAAAAGAAGATGAAGAAGCACCGACTTCAGAGTCGATAGCAGGAACGCGGACAAGACGGGCACTAGAATCCCGTGTCCAGTCAAGCATGCACTAAGCGGGTTTAGCGCAAGTGGCAGCGTGTGTGTGATTTAAAATTGGTCTGTTTTGAAAAAAGTGGGACTCAAGACAAATCACACAAAAATGCACAAACAACCCTAGAACTAAGGTTACCTAGGTCCAGTCTCTAGACCGCTCCTAGACTTCCAAAGGACAAGCCGTAGGATCAATCCTCTACCACCTCTTTACTACTCTTATGGCCAGGTAAGTGCCAGGTAAGTGAGAGGTATCCGCTATACGAATCATCGAAAATAGCGGGCCTAATTAAGTAACCACTTGCCTTAGACACACTTGCCTAGGCACCACAAAAGTAATGCAGATAAGCGATAAATTACTCACGACCTTCCTTTGTCCTTAATGAGCGCGACAGTCCTTAGAGTCTGGTCTAGATATTTTTTAAATTAATGTAGGGTTGATGCAGATACTCGATTTTGTGATTTGTGGGGCTTAGGAAGGGTGATGAAATCCCTACCTAATCTGAATTTTGGTCTTGCCCCTAAAAATCCGTATTAAAATATGAAATAACAAACCAATAACAAAACTTTGCAAAAAGATTTTTGAGCGGCGATATTTTGCAAAGAATCTTGCAGAAGAGATTTTATTAGATTTCAGAGGAGAGAGAAAGAGGTTAGAATCTTACTAGAGAATTTTGGAGCCCTAGATCCCCTAATGCGCCGCGCTTCCGCCGCGAATATGGGCTATCTGCCGCGGATCCGCCGCAAGAAGGATGGATCACTTGATGAAATTTGCTACGTGGCCTCCTGTACTCCTCTGGATCTCTAAGAATGTCTTTGTATTTCTATTTCCTCAGGTCTGTGACTCCAGATCTCCTTACAAAATTCACACAATAATCGTTAAATACTCAATTTGCAGTTTTGTTTTAATTATGATATAGATCGTATAAGAATTCAACACAAATAGTAAGAATAAAAAATTACGCACGTATCCCCGGCAACGGCGCCATTTGATTGATCTGTAATTTTTATGTGTTTGTAGAATAACCGCAATCAGAACGGTGTCGCGTGTAGCTAGACCGAGGTGAGTACGG
The DNA here is from genome assembly GCA_030015575.1 of Agapanthus africanus. Lineage (NCBI taxonomy): Eukaryota > Viridiplantae > Streptophyta > Magnoliopsida > Asparagales > Amaryllidaceae > Agapanthus > Agapanthus africanus. Next base: position 1,007,816,137 of record CM057337.1, on the reverse strand, counting down.
GTCGTCCTTAGGGAAACGTTGAATATTTTAGTCTTACTTTAGATGCGTTGAAAACGAGAGGAGGGATGAAGAATATTGAAGAATGGTTGTAGGTTCTAGATCTATGTTAAACACGGATGCAAAATATAGATCTAGATTAATTATGGATGTAAGTTTAATATAAAAGGGAGCTTGTAGGGTTCGTTAGGATTTAGTAGTTATGGATGATTAATTAAAGATTACTCTTTTTATCCTTTAATAGATTTAAAACTAGAACGACAGAGATGCATGTAGATTAGGGTTTCTGGAGGGAAAAAGGTTCCCACTCTTAACCTCTATCTTGACATGGAACTCCGTTCATATCTAGCCTTTACCAAAACAATCATTAATCTAATCTCTAATCGCGGTCGAGACTAACAATAAATTGGTAGCGCCCCCGATTAGGATCTTAATGATTCTTTTGATAAAGTTTATAAACTTTATAGGACGTAAAAAGGGTTTAAAGATCTTCATCATCCATTAACCTACCCTAATCCTACGAACCCTAACAAGCGGAGAATTACTCGCGCATGTTGGGAGAAAAAGAGATGGAGAGAGGATTCATAATGAAACTACAAAGAAATAGAATAAGAAAAAGAACTACCTTTATTAATCAACAAAACTCATTACACTTTGTTTCCTTAGAAAATGATTACAAATACTAGTTTGCTTCTCGATCTCTTCTAAGGAGGTAGATGAACCGTTGATGATCAGCCTGGATGCGTGAGTCGTCTTGGACTTCGTGATCGCGTCAACTTGATAATTTTTCCAAGAGCCTCTCAGTCTTTATTCATAGTCCCAAAGCCAGAAATCTAGCTTCCTAAATTGGAAACCATCTGTTAAGATTCTACCAACCAAATCCTAGCTCATAAGTCCTCTTCCACGCGGCGGATCCGTGGCCAACAGGGGGTTTGGCCGCGGATCCGTGGCTCTATGCTGTGATCCATTGATTTGGTTTTCTGGGTTTTTCTCTTCATGACACGTGGAGATCTCTGGAATCTTTGGAAATTGAAAATCTTTTCTTTGTTACTGCCAGACTTGATTTCTTTAGTTTGCTTTCTTAATTAGGCAGGTTTGCTTTAACAACTTTGATTCCCTTGATTTTTAGCCCTGAAAAATTCTGCACAATCTCAACAAATAATATTTGTGGAGTTTTGTTTTATTGAGATATTAATTTCAACATTAAGATTTGGTCAATGATATTTTTGCATACACCAAATGTTAATTATAATATATCAACATATGAAAAATAGTATTTTTACAGATAAACCCTCATATGTATCATATATTATAATAAACATCTTTTCTAGTATAGAAATAGTAGGAAAAATGTAATAACAAATGTGCAGTATTATCAACTGAACAGCTGCCGGAGATTCGGATCCCCACAATCAATAAACCCTACCTAACCTAGGCAGGGGAAATCTGTAATGCGCCTGACAAGCGCGTGCGTATTCCCATCTAAATGGGGTGACGAAAAACACCCTACAACAAGAACTTAGTTCTTCCTCTGGTTGAGATCTGCAGAAGCAGATCTCCTCACAAGTTGAGAATTTAATTCTCATCGGGGAGATTCTGTCATGCAGTCCCAATACTTAGAGGAAAAAACTAAATTTGAATAATTAATTCTTCCAAAAGATATAGGAATTTAATTTCTCTGATGAAACTAGGGTTTAACCCTGCATAAGAATTTAATTCTTATAAAACAAAGGATCTAAAATTCTCAAAACTCAGGTCAAGATCTTCATGCACATAAAAGAAACGATTAGCGTATAATGATATAACAACAGATCACGTGTTCCCACGTGAGCACCTCTAAGGAACAGAAAGGAACGCCTGAGATTGAGTCACGTGATCCAACGTGACCCCCGTATTGGTGCTTAGCACTTTTAAAAAGAAAGAGGGAATAAATCAAAGACAGTTCCTATTCTGCGGCGCTTCACGTGACCCCTTAATAGTGCTTAGCACTTTCAAAAGGAAGAGGGGAATAAATTCAGACAATTCCCATTTTTGGGGCGCCTCACGTGATCACACGTAACCTCCAATAGTGCTTAGCACTTAGAAAAGAACAGGCGGATAAATCCAAAGGAGGTAGTTCCCAACTCAGGGGTGCCTCATGTGTCCACACGTGATGGCCACAAGATTTAAGTGTTTAATACTTATATATATAGACGGGGATTTGAACCCAAGGATACCACACCAACTCTCGGGTGCCACAAGTGAGCGCTCCAAATTGCAGTGTTTAATACTGCTTTAGAGCCTCACGTGGGAGCACGTGAGCGCCGAGCAAATATCAGTGTTTAACACTGTGAGAGGCCGACCTTAGCCCAAATTAGCCAAGTCTCCTGAAGCCAAAATCTTTTGACCATCAATCAACTAATTCCTCCTATACTCGGGTCTTCCCAAATTGATCTTAGTTTCAAAGATGACCAATGATCTCCTGACACATGGCATCTAAAATGATGTTTGTTCTACCATGGTCCTTCCCTTCAATCTGGAGTTCGGTTCGAGGGTACATCTATTCACACCTCTTATACATGTCGTTGTAATTCTTCAACGATGTCAGAGAGATGGAGGGTCCCGACAACCAACAGCTCTTGGATGCATTCCCAAACCCATGAGCATACCCCAATGGACTGTAATGTCCTTAAACTAGCTATGGACCATAATGTCCTTAAACTAGCTGTGGACCGCAACGTCCTTAAACTAAACTCTCATACTAAAAATGGCGATCTATGGACCGTAACGTCCTTAAACTAAAGCAATAGAGCCCAAATGCTCTTTTGTTGGACCTGAATGATCCAAAACCCATGCTGAGTAGATCTTAGCCTAAAATTAGACTAACGTATCCTCAACAAACATTTAAGTTGATCTTAATCTCAAACAAGGTTAACGATCCTTAAAACAAACCAAACCCAAATCTAAGAATATACGGATTTGGACTAATCCACGCCCTATGGGCGACAACACAAATTAGTCTCCGTACACAATCCACGGGCAGCCAAAAATAAAACAAACACACACGACACGAAGTGAACATCTGAAGTAGGAGAAAGTGGTTATCGCTACGCGGTAACGTAATTAACTGCAGGGGCTTGCGCCTATAGGGAAGAGCGTCCCCACAATCAAAAACCCCTCACACTGAGGGGGAATCTGACGAAGTCCGCTACAACGGCCGCATCCGTCTAAAACTCCGAAACACGGTGCCATAAATCAACTTGGCATCTTCGGAGAGGTCGACAGATAAATCAAAATAGTATCTGTCCCCAAATTCAGGAAAGAAGACCTGCGCGGTTTCGTTTCTGTTTTCGGCGGTAAACAGATTCTGGCACACCCGGTGGGACCTCTTCTTCTTTCCATTCCACACTTCGTGTGTCGTGTTCGCGAACGAATCGCGGTTTAATATGGTTACCCCTAGATTAGAGGTACTAAGATTTGGTGTCTTGCTCCATGCAGAAGAGAAGATGACATAGATGGCTTCCAACTGCATCAATTGCAACAGCAACTACTACTCCGTCCCTGTTGGATGAGTGACTTATGGGCCCTAAGCGACCTCCATCTTTGCGATGCCAGTGGAGCAGGTGACTCAGGCCACCACTGGATTGTTCTTCGGGACCATGCTCCCGCCAATGAGCTTCAATGCTTCAGTGACATCGCATGAGGCTCCAAAGAATTCGGTCTTCGATCGGCTTGCAACTACTACGGCCCCTCTCAACGGGTCGTCCAATTCCAACGCCTCAGTCTTTAACAGACTGGGCCAAGGCTCCAGTGGGCCCATAAAGAGGCCTGCAATACCTGAAGGGGTTATCCCGAAGCGGATAGCCATTCTAGCTCCGGTAGACGAAGTCGTCAAAGGGGCTTCTCTTGCTAAGGGATCGGTCTTCGCGAGACTGGCCGTTACAACTCCTGCTATGGGTGTGGTCGTTATAAGTGCTTCCCCTATTTGAAAGTCAGTCTTTGACAGGTTAGACATTCCCTCTCAACGGACGTTAGTCTTCGACAGGTTGGCACTAACAGCAACCTCTCATCAAAGCAAAGGGTATGACGAGGTCGCTGCTACAACTGAGGTGATCCCATCCGCAAGACATGCTAGACGTCACCACTGGCACCGAGTGAGGAAAGCTAGGGCAACTCTCCTTCTGGACTTACCCCACCAGCTCCAACGGTGGAAACTGACGCTGCTGTTCCAACTGGGAACAACTTCGAGCTACTTATGAGGGTGCGCAAGAACTCTCCAACCGCCATACTGAAGAAGTCTCCTCCACCTGTCGAAAACACAACACAGGTGAAGTCGGAACAGCCTCCTCAGCGGTTGTCCTCCAAGATCCACAGAGTTTGGCGGAAAGTCCAATACTCTGTAATTGACAAAGATTACTCTCACCGGCTGAAGAAGACGAAGTTTCGGCAAGAGAAGGACCATCCAACCGCCATACCACGAAAGGTATCATCTGCATGGGCGCTTGCCACAACAGCCCCCTCAACCTCGACCTCCCACAAAAAGAGAAGGCCTGAGAATCTCCCACCACTGGCGACAAATATCAAAGGCAGTGGACCCAAAAGCCCCAAGTCTGGGGGCATGGTTATGCATACTGTCTATATGGCATCCGGAAAAGAGAATAGTCGTGCTTTCGTGAGTCATTGACCTCTCACACGGTCTGTGACGAAAGCTCAGGAGCAACAACAAAAGCTCCAGGAGATATTGATAAGGATGGCCGCACTTACTGGGCAGAAAGAAAGCCCAGAAGCATCGTTGAAACAACGCCAGGAGCACGAGACCGACACCGAATTCCTACGGAGGGTTCTTGAAAAGAAATATAAAGAGGCCGCGGAACAAACGGATAATATAAAATAAATGGCGTTTCTGTTCCAAGACATGGTGGGGATGATGATCCAACCGGATCCTCCGGCCGAAGACTCTCCAATAATCATTGAAGACGATATAAGGGAGACATCAAACCCTCCTCCGGCTTTATCAGCAGTCAGGGAAGAGACGATCTCCATAGCTACCCTTGATGATTACATAGCTTAGTAAATACGAGATCATCAAGCGAACGAAGAGGCAGGACAAGTCGTCAGAACTGGGCGATCTTATCCAGGCTGTGACGACCAAATTAAGTACCCGCCAGGATATACGATCCCCAAATTCCATGTGTATAAGGGAACGGGCAATCCACATCAGCACGTTGCTCAATTCAGAGCTTTGTGCGGTAATACTGGGGGTGATGACAAACTGTTGTTTTGCCAGTTTGTTGGCAGCTTGTCGGAGATGGCAATTGAATGGTACTCCGAGCTCCCAAATGACTCTGTCAAGACATTTACGGAGATGGAACTACTGTTGACACAGCGGTTCGCAAGCGCAAGCGAGCGCACCCCAATCACGGCATTAATCAACGCCAGAGTAAAACCGGGAGAGACCTAGGTTCAATACGCAATTCGGTGGCGTAACCTATGGTCAAAGTGTGAACAGCGCATAAAAGAAGCTCCTGCTGTTGGCATGTTCGTGGGGACCCTTGATCCTCAGGAAACTATATCCCAATTTATGATGTTCTTCAAGCCGACTACCTTACAGACCTTAATTAACAAGCTGGCCCAAATGGACCAGATGGGCCATAGGCCGTCCTCTTCAAAAACAGATCTCCGGAATGAAATGGGGAAAGGGAAAGTGACATTCGTCACCAACGCTCAACAACAATCGATTGGCACGAAACCGGTGGCTCGCCAAAACAATAGACCGTGAGCCCTCGAAGAGAAGTTGAGACGTCCTTACTCATTTCCTCGGGATAAAATGAGGAGATTGTTCGAGCTGGCAGTGCGCAACAGACTCATCACTCTGCCGGATCCGAGACGTCCGCTGCAATCGGGCAACATCAACAATCCCAATTACTGCCCCTACCACCGAATAATGGGCCACCCAATCGAAGATTGCTACGTCTTCAAAAACTGGGTTGAAGACCAGTACCAACAGGGCAAGTTCGCGCTGTCCGAAAACTGGAAGGTAAACCCACCACAGCAGCACGCTCCTAAAAAGGTGGATAGGCCGTGGGCATCATGCTCATTTGTAGAGGAAACTCAATGGGAAGTTGTCCTTTCGGCTAAAACTAAATGAATGCTGAAGGATCTTCAAGCATGTCCGGCGATTAGGTGGAAAAGCCCGCTGGAGCCTGAAATTATTGACGGAATGCCGAAACCGCGCCCAATGCCAAAAGTTGGTAACGATAGACAAAACTTCCAGGCCAAGCCTCCGAAGTATTCAAAGAAAAATAACAAGGCCAAGAAGCCCGTCTAGCTCGACGGCAATCGGACGAGTCTGCAGAAATACATCGATGTACTGGAGAAATATAAGCAAGAGGCACGGACCCCAGTCACATTGGAAGAGTTCTTCAAGCATGATCTTGAGGACGGAACATTGATGAAGGAGACGATTCTTCGGAAGAACCCGAGGATTATATAGAGATTTGTCACATGATCTCTCACTCATCGATAAACAGCAAAGAGGCTCCTGACGTAGAAAAACTGGGGGCAGATCCAGAACCAAAATCCATGGAACCGTCAGATGACCCCATCAACAAGCTACTGAACGAAGCTCTTCAGAAGAGCAAAGCTGATCGAGAATGTGAAGCAGACATTTTCGAAAAGGCCAAGCGTCGGCGTCAAGCTGAAGAAGCTCCGGTGATGAGAAGCCATAAAGTATCTCAACCGAATCAAAGTGCCCTTGCCACCAGCAAGAGCAGAATCAAGATAAGGAAGCAGTTCGCCAAAGCTCTGTCAATGGGAATGAAGTTACCACCTTTCAAAGAAAATACTTCCGGGAGTACGTGCCCCGACGAATCGTATATACATCCGAACTACTGCTTATACTATCGGAAGGTCACACACCCTACCGAAGAGTGCAATGCCTTCAAGAAGTGGTGGCAGGGATACATTGCCCATTGACAACAATTTAAGCGAATAAAGCGCAAAGTCTGTCGGGAGCAGAGAAGCACGACAGATGAGCATGAAGGAACAGCCGGTAACTGTTATATGGTTGATTCCATCCCAACAAAAGGGAAGTCTCAATTTCTCACCTTCGAGAGTGATTCGGATGAGGAAATGGCCCTCGGCCCTCTCTTCAAGGAATCCACCTCTGGAAAAGAAGAAGAGATGAGGAACTGTGAGAACATTCAGCTGCGTAACCGTACGTTGCCTGAATAGAATCTCGGACCCTCAAACAAAGGTTCGGGAAAAAAAGACAAAAGGAAGGAAAAAGTCCCTGAGGAGATTGCTCTCGATGATGGATTCGTCGAAGAGCTCACAGCCAAGGACCCGCTCAAGAAGAACAAGGTGGATTACAATGTCCTGGCACATCTGAGAAAGATACCCTCACAATTGAGTATCTTGGATGCCCTTCTCCTGTCTAAAGTGGCACGAGATTCCCTGATCAAGGCGTTACAAGAGCCTGACCAGTTTCAAGCCTTCCTGACGGAAGAAAAGATGAAGGAAAAATTGGAAGAAGTCCACATGGCTGATATCACCTTCAGCGATGAAGACCTCCTTCTCAGAACGTGCGAGCACAACCGTCCGCTGTATGTAACCGGGTATTGTCACGATATCAAGATAGGGAAGATCCTAGTCGACAACGGGTCCTCCGGCAACTTTCTCAATGTAAGGGCGTTGAAGGAGATTTGCATGAACGTGCAGAACCTAGCTCGGGATAAAATTACCATCTCCGGTTTTGACTCCCAATCATCAAAAACGCTCGGATCTGTAATACTGACATTACGCTTTGGGCTGCTCGTCACTGATATCAAGTTCCATGTTATTGACGCCAAGACTTGCTACAACGCTTTGCTCGGCAGGCCTTAGTTACATGAGTACAACACCATCTCTTCTACACAACATCAGTGTATAAAGTACTTCAAGGATGGCCTCGAGTACACAGGTACAGGGGAGCTGTTCAGTCGAAAATTTTGCATTCTCAACACGACAATTTCCTTAATCTTTCTGACCATCTAAAGGTGTTTGGTATAAATATAACACATATTTGCAGTTTGTATGGAAAAGATCATTTAATATGTGTTATACTTTATAACCGGCATTATGAAGGAAATTGTGTGTAAACATTTCACGCATAATATTTTGTATCTCTCACATTCTTTACTGAGATCTTGTGCCAGATTATTCAGGTCAAAATAACTGGAATCAGAAAACTGCCGATATAATACAGGAAACCAAAGAATCAAATACCGGCAGCAACCAAGCAAACATTAGAAGATTCTAGACATCAAAAGAATACCTCAAGTCCAACTCCAGAACACCCCAGAAAAACCATACAGTGATCTCACTACTTGGCCACGGATCGGCCGCCGAGTTGGCCGAGTTGCCGCGGATCCGTGGCCGAGTCAAGGGCTTGGCGGGTCAGGAATTCTCCAGAAGTTTCTTCTCAACTTCTTAGCTTACCTAGAAGGCTCCTTGTAACAACCTTATTCTAGAAGGCTCCTTATAACAACCTTATTCTAGAAGGCTCCTTGTAACAACCTAATTCTAGAAGGCTCCTTGTAACAATCTTATTCTAGAAGGCTCCTTGTAACAACCTAGTTTATGAGGGAAGCTTGATTTGAGATCTATAAAAGGGGATCTAGGGCTAAGGTAAAAGGTTGTTGATGTTGTTAAAATTCAATACAAGTTGAGTGACACAACTTGAGATCCAATTCCAATTCCAATTCCAAATCAAATCAAGAATCATCGAAAGTTCATTAAGCATTCAATGCAAAGATCCTTTAAGCGAAGCCAGTCTTCATCTACGAGTATGAGATCCACGATAGATCCATGTTTCACGGAGATCGAGCCAAGCGAAAGTCGATGGACAAATTACCACTTCAAGGGAGCGATCGAGAGCACTTCTTGTAATCTCGAATTGAAGGATTGTGTAATTTGAAGTTAATTAATAAAGGTGATTAATTGTAATTCTTGCTTTCTTTAAATTCTTGCATTATGAAATTTCTAATTCTTGATTCTTCTATTTTCATGATGTGTGAGTGAAATCTCCGCTTGTTTAGGATTCGAAGGAATTCGGTAGATCAAATGGTGATGAAATCCTAAACTAATCTTAAGTCTTATGAGAATTATGAACTTTAGCAAAAAGAATTGTTAATGACCAAATTTGGAACGAGATCACCGTTCTTGATAATTTCGTTACAATTTGGGAATTAAATGATTGATGATTCTCTTTGCTAAATGCTAGATTTGAATGATGATCAATGAAAAGACAAGGGATAGTGAAGGAGAAACCCTCGTTTCTTCAATAGATCCCTAATCTTCATTCATCGCCATCGTTCTGACTATAATTCATCAATAGATAAGATGAGTCACTATTAGTATTCATCATTGCTACTAATTCCTATCGAATTCTACAAGTTTCTCTACATTTTCTTGATAACTAAAATTGAATTTGGACAATTTCTTGATTATGAAATCTTAAACTCATTCTTGATTTTCATGAAATGACAACTCAATTAAATCTTGAAATCTCATTTTCTTGAAATTTCTTTTCCTTACTATTTTCTTTCAACTCATCTAAAGTAAGATCGAATAAATACTAGCATCTCAGTGGACGACCCATGTTCACTAACAATCGTTACAAGTGACCGTTATTGATCGCGGTTATAAATTCTTTGATTATGAAAGCTTTTCATTCCATACAACTTCACAACTTAAAGGATCAATCAAATGGTGTCGTTGCCGGGGATGTGTGCGTAATTTGTTCTTTCTTGCTATTTGAGTTGAAAAATTATTATTCCATCAAATTTTAATTCAAGAATCGCTTCAAGTGCTTAACGATTAGTGTTTGAATTTTTGCGAGGGAATCTGGAATCATTTTAGCAGTGAGATCAAGATTCAAAGACTTTCTGAAGAATCTAGAGGAGCACAAGAAGCTACAGGAAAATTTTCAGCACCTATTTCCCACAATACACCGCGGATCCACAGCTAATTGTAGGTTTTTGTGTTGGTTCCGCCACCGTTTAGGCGTTTCAGTGTTCCAAACTTCTGTGCTATATTCTCTGTTCTCTCCTCTTTTCTCTGATCTTGTCCAATAACTATTTTCTGCAGGATTCTTTGCAAAAACAGCGCCGCTAAAATAAAAATCTGTTGCGTTTTTTGAAATTGGTTGTTTGTGTATATTTTAATACGGAAATTAAGGGGTAAAGACTAAATTCAGATTAGTTGGGGATTTCATTACCCTTCCTAAGCCCCAAAAATCACAAAACTAGCATCCGCATCACCCTCATTAACTAAAAAAATACCTAGACAAGACTCTAAGAACCGTCGCGCTCAATTAGGACAGAAGAAGGTCGTGGGTAATCTATTGCTTATCCGCATTTCTTTTGTGGTGTCTAAGGCAAGTGTGTCTAAGGCAAGTGGTTACTTAATTAGGCCCGTTACTTACGTAGCGGAGAACCTGGCACTTACCTGGCACTTACCTGGCCACAGGAGAGATAAAGAGGCAGTAGAGGATTTATCTTGCGATTTGTCTTCTGGAAGTCTAGGAGCGGCTTAGTGACTTGATCTAGGTGACCATTAGATCTAGGGTTGCTTGTGCATTTTTTGTGATTTGATTTTTCAAAATCCGTCTTTTTCAAACCAAACACCAAACCAACATTTTTCTCTAATTATCACAAACGCTACCACTTGTGCTAAACCATTAGTGCAAGCTCGGCTGGACACGGAATTCTAGTGCCCGTCTTGTCCGTGTTTCCTCTATCGACTCCAAAATCGGTATTTCTTCATTTTCTTTTTTCCCACCACCCACCACGATCGATATGGACGGATATCCATAGAATTTTAATAACACCACGCTGCCACCACTCACAGGTGCGCAAAATCCACCGTGCATTTCTCTTCAAGAGAGATGCTACCCTACACGTGCTCCCCTTCCTACTTATCTTTCTATTCCACCAACCAATAGGGATAATTTAGAAATTAAACCCCAATTTATCAAACTGTTACCCAAATTTCACGATCTCGAGTCTGAAGACGCATACGTTTTTATCACTAAATTTGAAAACATATGCGCTATGATTGGCACGTCACAACTGTCTGTGGATGCTGTGTGTTTACGTCTTCTCCCATTCACTTTGTGCGATTTATACGAGAAGTGGCTTTATAACAAAACCACATACTCTATTGCCAAATGGGATGAATTTGTTGCAGCATTCCTTAAGAAATTTTATCCCAATCATAAGATCGCCCGTGTTCGGGGTGAAATCTACCTGTTTACCCAACTTCCTAATGAACCATTTTGGAAATGCTTTGAACGGTTCAAGGATCTTCTTATACAATGTCCTCATCACGGAATCCCTAGATGGGATCTGTGTCGCATTATTTATGAGGGTATTGATCTCACAACAAAACAGATGCTTGAAACCATATCTCAATGTCAATTCCTGTCTAAAGATGATGGTGAAGCTTGGAAATACCTGGAAGATCTTGCCCAAAACACTTTATAATGGGAAAGTGTTAGTCATTCATCGTCTAGGAAAGGTATCAATCAGCTCGATATTTCCATCATAATGAAAGCCGAAATGGCCTCAATACAAAGGAAACTCGATGCTATAGAAAATAGAATCTCTTCAGCCTCCCTAAACCAATACACACTTCCCAAAACCATGTGTGGATGTTGTTCCGATCCATAACATTTGAAGGAAAAATGTCCTTTTAATTCTCCGTGTTAAGGTCACACTAACGCTGCATTTCAGCAACAACCTAGAAACGATCCTTCTTCTTCCACATATAATTAAGGTTGCAGGAATCATCCTAATTTTGCTTGGAACCAACACCAAACTCAAAACACGGTTCCAAACCAGAATAATTTTCAAAGGGTGCCTCCACAACAACAGCAACCACCACAACTGAGTCAACACCCTTTTCAACCGCAACCTTTACAAAATCCGGCCAACAACTTTGATCCATCTTCTACCGGTACCTGCACTCGACATATTCATTAAAAATTCCATGCAAACGAATGATATTTTAATGTCTTCTATCCAAACGTTACTTCAAAACACTGTCTCCCACGGTGAGAGTATTAAAGCGATAGAAGCACAAATTGCACAGTTGAATGCCGCGTTGAGTGCTAGAGAGAAAGGAAAACTTCCATCTCAACCCTTACCTATTCTAGGGTACGTTGTAACAACTCCATTTTTAATGTACAAAGAATTGATTTAAATTCAAAGTATATTTGGAGTATTTAATGTTGCTGATATCTCTTTAAGTATTTATTTCACTCCATAATCATAAGAAAGAGCTTGTAGTTCATTGGTAACACCTTGCACTGCTGAACCAAGCCACCAGAGTTCAAATCCCATACCCCACATTATTTTTAATATTATTTTGTTTTAAATTATATAGAAGCCCAGCAGTCCAACAGCCATAACTCCAGAATTTCCCACTACACCCACAAATGTAAAAGCACCAGTGGCTACCCACGGCGACCCCCCACCTCCGGACGCCTTGACTCGGCCCGACTCGGCCGAGTTGGCCGGCGGACCGCCCGACTCGGGCCGGTGCCGCCGGCCGGACTCGGCCGGACGGCCGACTCGCCTGAAGAAGAAGTGAGCCCCTTGGTCTTCTGTACACCCCTACATACTTTAAATGGTTAAATCGTTTCCAGAAAGCACAATAAACACCAATTACTCCAATTTTTAATGATTTTTACAATTATTTTTACATTTTTATTTAAAAAAAACCCTACACCTACCCTAACCCTAGCCTAACCCTATAAATACACCCCTACCTCCTACCCTCTCATCCCAAAATTCTGAGCCCATTCTCTCAAAATCTCAAGAAAACCTTGTGGACTTTGGAAACGAGCGAAAGACGAAGTGCCGACGAAATCGACGGCGAACTTCCGGTGATCGTGCTAGGAAATCTCGGCGACGAATCGACGTACCGGCGAACCCTCTTCTTCCTTATCACTCTCGTGTTTGTCCAAACCCGTAAGTCCCCATTCTATCCCTCTTTCTATTTCTCTAAAATACGAAATTACAAAACCCGATGGAATCGGAACAAATCCGATTTCCGATTCGGTTTTCTATAAAATTTCACTTCTCACCAATACATTCATGCTTAAACATCTTTATGTTGACTATTAAATATTTAACAAACAATTTGAACAAGTTTCATCACATGAAATGATAGCGTTCTCAAATTATCGTATTTTTCACTTAAATACCACAATATTTCGATTTCACATTTAATCCCTTTAACTTTGCTATACATTTAAAGTAGAACACGAGGTAATGACCTATCTCCACACATACGCATATACAACCTAAAACGATATCATCAAAATTTAGAATACGATAAAACAATACTTTCATTTAAATACCATATTCTTAATAAAACCATTCCTAAAAGTTTTAGTTTTGATACACTTTTAAATAAATACCTCTTATTAGAAAAATACGATAAGTTGTGGACATCGGTCGTTTATTTAAACCTGACTTTGTGGTGTCTAGGCTAGGCAAGTGAGAAAGGTAACTTTAAAAGGCCCGACTCACGGTGATTCGTGAGCGGATCCCTCCTTTCCTCACTTGTACTTACATGGCCATAATTGACGGTGAAGAGGCGATTTGAGACATCTCACAACTTGTCTTCTGGACCATTTAGAAATAGGCTAGTTGACTTAGGAAACCCTCGAATCTAAAATACGGAAAATTGACATTTTTACAAATAAATACCTTTTACTTTATAAAACCGTTTTCTAAAGGATTAATATTTTACAATCTTTGCAAAGCGCCGCTATAACCCATTTTTGGGGAACCTGTTCGGGATGGTGCGGATTATCACACATCCTCGGGCTTAGTAGTGCGAGATTCAGACCTCCGCAAGGAGTATTCGGTCTCAAAGGATTTAAAACACGACATTTTAAGAAAATGAGATTTTTTAGAATATAAAATATTTATTAAAATTAATTTTGTATAAATATATGTATATTTATCATTTAAATATCTATTTTATTATAATATAAATATTCCACATTTTTTCTAAAAATCACAAGAATAAATTTTACATTAAAATACCATGAACTTCAAATAAATCAATATTATAAATAAATATCTTTATTTATGAAATTAGGATATTTTCACTAGAAATGTCACAATATAAAATCCACCCTTATTACAACTCTAAAGATGAATAATGAATACTTGAGGTGTATCTTGAAAACTATACAAAAGTATTTTTACATAAAATCCCCTCAAGTTTTATAAATTACCCTAAGGACCCTAGTAAATATAGGACTTCGATTTACATTTCTACTGTCTGAATCGGGTTTGAGTCTGATCATAATCCGACTTGAATATGATTCAAGTACCATATAAATCTACAATATTACAATTCAACATGAACACACGAATCCATGAATCCAGTTATCAATCTATTCAACTTGACTGAACCAAACCATGGATATACTTTCCATTTACATGATTCCAGTTTACATCCATTACATCCGTTACTGATATCATGGTTTCGGTCAGTCATCCAACTATACAACTTATACAATACAATATAACAATACAATCAAAACACTACGGGGTTTAAGGGGTAAATTAGTACGGAAGGTGTTAAAAGTGGCACGAGACGGTAAGATTAAGACACCTAACATGAATCCTGTTGCTGTTGTACCGTGGCATAACGGTTCCTTGTACTTTCAGTTTGCCCTGGTCTCTAGCATATAGAGACCCCTCTCGTATACACTGGCATCCTTCTGTACCAAGATACAAACAACAGCGTCAACACAATATTCTACAATACTATACAACTTTAAAAGATACATTCTTATTCTATCTTTTCTATTTCTCCCTTAACTTTGGGACTTACCGAGCGACCTGTTCGCTGACGACATTCTATTTCTTTCTTCTTTGAATGTCGTCAGGTGATCTGGACACAGCAGAGATCGAGCCCACCAGTGAAGACTTGGATCAATTCCTCGAAGACCCCGAGCTCTAGACATTGTATATTTCCATTCAGTACCTTTAATTTCCTATTATGCCATTGTTTAGGCATCGTTTTTACTTCAGTTGTATTTCCTTATCATGCATTGTACAAAAGAATGTTAATAAATAAAGTTGCTGTTATTTTTATATCTCTTGTCTCTTGTGATTACTTTTATATTGCTTAGATACGCTTAGCGTATTTACTTCACAGTAAATACATAGCGGACTCGTCGCGTCCCCTTCGCCGTACACCGGAAAGCGGGGCGTGACAGGTTTTGTTGGTGGCCCATGCAGGTCAGAGCTGTATAGAATCATACTATGCAGTTCTGTTCTGCGTGAACAAACTAAGCAATATAACACAAGAACCAGCAATTAAAACATTCTTTACAATTCATGTTCCTTGAATCTTACAATTTCATATTCATTGAATCTTATCATTTCAAATATTTTGAATCTGTCCTAACCCAAATTTTTCTTCAAGGTTATGGATTCCCCGAACAATACCAGCACCAATGTCAACAACACACCTCCAGCCCTACCACTCACACCTGTCGTCCCTGCTCCGATCAATGAGCAGACGGTTTTGCTTGAGACAATCCGAAGCCTCCTAGAGGGACAGCAGCAGCAGACTGCTCTTTTAATGAACCGTCCCGAGGCAGACGCACCTGGGGTAAAGAAATTTATGGCTTTACACCCCAAACAGTTCTCCGGAAAGGGAAGCCCACTTGAAGATGAGAAATGGGCACAGAGCATAGAGGATGATCTGGCGGCAGCACAAGTGCCAGACATAGCTTGGGTTCGTGTGGCGAAACTGCAGCTCACAGACAATGCTCACAACTGGTGGAAGGTGGAAGAAAGCCGTCTTGAACAGCCTATCGAATGGAAGACTTTCCGCGACATGTTCGACGCTAAGTAATTCCCCTGAGACTGCCAGGTTTGACATGGAACATCAGTTCATCCATCTGCAACAAGGTTCGATGTGGACCAAGTCAGTAGATGAGTATGACGCTGAGTTCACCATGCTCAATCGGTAAGATATGTCTCAATAATTCAAAAATTTTATATCACAAATTACACAGCTAACACATTATTTTTAACAGATTTGCGGCACACCTTATACCGACGGATGAGATCAGAGCCCGTCGCTTTCAACAAGGTTTGGATTCGAAAATCCAGGCTGCACTGGCCAGGAGATTTTCCGACTCATGAATCGGCTCTGAAAGCTGCTCGCCGTTATGAGGCAGTGGTAAAGGCGAGGGGAAGACCTCAATCTGCTGGATTTAAGCGTCCTGCCAACCAGATGGCAGGAGGAGCCTCGTCCAGGCCATCTTTTGTGACAAGGCGACCCGGAGTACAGAACAACCGTCCGAGCCCAGCCTTTTGTACCTACTGCAAGAGAACTGGACATATGATGAAAGACTGCCGGCGAGCCAACCATCTTTGCTTGATCTGCGGCTCAGCTGCTCATGATATTGGGTCTTGTCCCCAAAAGCAAAACCCAGTTGCTACACCCAGGCCAACAGTTACCTATCCGCAGCGACCAGCTCTTCAAACACCTGCTCCAAGACTTGCACTACCTGCACCACCCAGAGGACCACAAGCTGCACCACCTCCTCGTCAGTTCCATCAATCTCAAAGGAACGTTCCGAGGAATGCTCCTCCGGCCAGGAGGAATGTACCAAAGCGCCAGGCTTTCACGATGACCGTGGAAGAAGCTGAGGCCACTGGCCAAGTCATCACTGGTAAACTTTTCTTTTCAAACCTTGCTTTTCAATCCTGCTAATTAGCTACATATTTTCCCTATACCTAAAACAAATCCCACATACCTTAGGTACAGTCTTAGTATCCTCAATCCCTGCACTAGCATTGTTTGATACTGGAGCATCTCACTGCTTTATGTCGCAATGGTTTGTTCAAACCCATGCGATTCCAGTCTTACCGCTTGTATCCAGCTGGAATGTCAGTTCAGGAAATGGCGTTCTAAAGGCAACCATGGGATACCGTTTGTGTCCAGTCGTCGTCTGCAGCAGAGAGTTTTATGCTGACTTCAAAGTGCTGGACATACCGAACTTCGATATGGTTCTAGGAATGGATTAGCTTGGAACTTTTTATGCTACCATTGACTGTCGTCAAAGGAGGGTAGTATTCGAGATTCCAGACCATCCGGTTTTCTATTTCAAAAGCGGAGACCGTACACTGGAGCCAAGTACCTACAAAGTGAAGCCAAGAGAAGCAGTAGTTGTAGCAGCTCAAGCAGAGGAAGAATCAAGACCAGATGTGGTTCGAGTGTTCGACGATGTATTTCCTGACGATATATCAGGTTTGCCTCCCAATCGAACTCTTGAATTCAGTATTGATTTAGTACCAGGAGCACAACCGGTGATCAAAGCACCCTGTCGTTTAAGTCCGGAAGGTTTAAAGGAAGTCCAAAAACAGTTGGACGAATTACTGGCGAAAGGATGGATTCGTCCCAGTACTTCAAGTTGGGGACCACCTGTACTACTTGCGAAGAAGAAGAAAGGTTCATACAGAATGTGCATCGATTACAGAGCTTTGAATGAAGTCACTATAAAGAACAAGTATCCACTTCCGCACATCGACGATTTATTCGATCAGCTAAGTGGATCTTGTATTTTCTCTAAATTGGATCTTCATTCAGGTTATCATCAGGTGAAGGTCAAGAAAACTGATATTCACAAAACAGCTTTCAGAACTCGCTATGGACATTACGAATTTCTCGTGATGCCATTTGGAGTGACCAACGCACTCGCAATATTCATCAACCTAATGAATCAAGTTTTCCGGGAGTACTTAAACAGGTTTGTTGTCATCTTCATTGACGACATCCTGGTGTATTCTAAGAATCGGAAAGAGCATGCAGAACATCTACGAATTGTCCTAGAAACTCTTCGACAACATCAGCTCTATGACAAGTATAGCAAGTGCGGGTTTTGGCTAAAGCAAGTTGGTTTTCTTGGACATATCGTATCAGGAGAAGGAATTTCGGTGGATCCAACAAAAGTCTCAGCAGTTAGCGAATGGCCTACACCAAAGTCAGTGAAGGACATCCGGAGTTTCTTAGGTTTAGCTGGATATTACAGAAGGTTCATTGAAGGATTTTCGAAGATAGCAACACCCCTGACCAAGCTCACACGTAAAGATGAAGATTTTGTATGGTCAGAAGCATGCAAACAAGCTTTCGTAGAACTCAAGTCAAGGTTGACATCAGCATCTATTCTCGTTATACAGGATCAATCTAGAGGATTCTAAGTGCATTGCGATGCATCCGGTAAGGGATTAGGATGTGTTCTACATCAGCACAGTAAAGTTGTGGCTTATGCTTCAAGACAGCTGAAGATTCATGAGCGCAATTATCCGACACATGATTTGGAATTGGCAGCTGTCATCTTTGCTCTCAAGATTTAGCGCCATTATCAACTTGGTGAACGAGCGAACATCTACACAGATCATAAGAGCCTGAAGTACGTGTTGACTCAGAAGGAGTTGAATATGCGACAGAGAAGATGGTTAGAACTCATGGCGGATTTTGATATCAACTTGCAATATCACCCAGGGAAGGTGAATGTGGTACCTGATGCACTTAGTCGCCAACCATTAGCAATGAATCTCACTGCTCAGTGGAAGCTTCAACAAGACTTGCATCAGATGGAGATTGAAGTAGTCATGCCGTGTAATACTTCAAGTTTGATGAATTTACAAGTTCAATCAACCATTATCAATCAGATCAAAGCAGCCCAAGCAAGTGATGCTAAGTTGCAAAAGATCAGAGAACAGGTGGAGAATGGACTCAGAACGGACTTCATCATCCATGAAGACGGATCTTTGAGATACGGCAGCAGATTTTTTCTACCAAAAGGTCTTGTTCAGGAAGAGTTAATGAAAGAAGCTCACAGCTCTCCCTACTCAGTACACCCTGGAGGTACCAAATTGTACAAAGATCTATGTCAGAATTATTGGTGGCATGGAATGAAGCGTGAAGTAGCCAGAAGCGTCGCAAAATGCTTGGTGTGTCAGCAAGTAAAGGCTGAACATCACAGGACTGCTGGATTACTTCAACCGTTACCAATCCCAGAATGGAAGTGGCAACACATCACGATGGATTTTGTGACTGCTCTTCCTCGCAGCACAAAGGGTAACGATGCCGTATGGGTCATTGTGGATCGACTCACAAAGTCGGCTCACTTCATCCCATTTCGAGTTGGCCAATCAACTGAGACACTAGCAAAGAAGTACATGGAGGTAATAATCTATTTAAAATTTTAAACTCTTCATAATGTACTATCTTTGATACCAATGAACTCATATAGGAAATTGTGAGACTTCATGGAGTACCGGTCTGCATTGTCTCCGATCGTGACACCAGGTTTCGATCGCAATTTTGGTAGAGTCTGCAAGCAAGCTTGGGAACAAGTCTGAACTTCAGCACGGCTTATCATCCACAAACAGATGGTCAGTCGGAACGAACTATTCAAATCTTGGAGGATATACTTAGAGCATGTATGTTAGACTTCAAAGGATCGTGGAAAGATCACCTACATCTTGTGGAGTTTTCGTACAACAACAGCTACCAAGCAAGCATAGGAATGGCACCTTTTGCAGCATTGTATGGAAGGAAGTGTCGATCGCCATTAAGTTGGGACGACATCGGAGATAGGGAACTTCTTGGACCAGAGATGATAATAGCGACTGTTGATGTGGTTCGTACTATCAGGGAAAGGATGCGCATAGCCCAAGATCGACAGAAGCACTGGGCTGATGCAAAGAGACGTCACTTGGAGTTCCATCCAGGAGATCATGTGTTCTTGAAGATATCTCCGAACCGCGGAGTGATCCATTTTGGAAGACGGGGTAAGCTAAGTCCGAGATATATTGGACCGTTCGACATACTCGAACGAGTCGGTGAAATAGCATACCGCTTAGCGCTTCCACCTTCATTGGAAGGAGTGCATAACGTGTTCCACATATCCCAACTCAGAAGGTATGCGAGTGACCCCAGCCATGTTCTCGATTATTCCGAGCTAACTATACAGCCCGATTTGTCTTGTGAGCAACAGCCTGCGGAGATCCTGGACAGGAAAGTGAAGACGCTTCGGAACAAGGAAGTTAACTTGGTCCGAGTGATGTGGAGGAAAGACACTCCATAAGAGTCCACTTGGGAAAGGGAGGATGAAATGTGTACTAGATAGCCACACCTCTTTGTAAACTAGTCCTCAAATAAAAGTTGTAAATTTCGAGGACGAAATTTTTGTAAGGAGGGTAGACTGTAACAACTCCATTTTTAATGTACAAAGAATTGATTTAAATTCAAAGTATACTTGGAGTATTTAATATTGCTGATATCTCTTTAAGTATTTATTTCACTCCATAATTACAAGAAGGAGCTTGTAGCTCATTGGTAACACCTTGCACTGCTGAACCAAGCCACCAGAGTTCGAATCCCATACTCCACATTATTTTTAATATTATTTTGTTTTAAATTTTATAGAAGCCCAATAGTCCAACAGCCATAACTCCAGAATTTCCCACTACACCCACAAATGTAAAAGCACCAGTGGCTACCCCCGGCGACCCCCCTCCCGACGCCTTGACTCGGCCCGACTCGGGCCGGCACCGCCGGCCGGACTCGGCCGGACGGCCGAGTCGCCTGAAGAAGAGGTGAGCCCCTTGGTCTTCTGTACACCCCTGCATACTTTAAATGGTTAGATCATTTCCAGAAAGCATAATAAACACCAATTACTCCAATTTTTAATGATTTTTACAATTATATTTACATTTTTATTTTAAAAAACCCTACACCTACCCTAACCCTATAAATACACCCCTACCTCCTACCCTCTCATCCCAAAATTCTGAGCCCACTCTCTCAAAATATCTAGAAAACCTTGTGTACTTTGGAAACGAGCGAAAGGCGAAGCGCCGACGAAATCGACGGCGAACTTCCGGTGATCGTGCTAGGAACTCTCGGCGATGAATCGACGCACCGGCGAACCCTCTTCTTCCTTATCACTCTCGTGTTTGTCCAAACCCGTAAGTCTCCATTCTATCTCTCTTTCTATTTCTCTAAAATACGATATTACAAAACCTGACGGAATCGGAACAAATCCGATTTCCGATTCGGTTTTCTATAAAATTTCACTTCTCACCAATACATTCATGCTTAAACATCTTTATGTTGACTATTAAACATTTAACAAACAATCTGAACAAGTTTCATCACATGAAATGATAGCGTTCTCAAATTATCGTATTTTTCAGTTAGTTATCACAATATTTCGATTTCACATTTAATCCCCTTAACTTTGCTATACATTTAATGTAGAACACGAGATAATGACCTACCTCCACACACACGCATATACAACCTAAAACGATATCATCAAAACTTAGAATACGATAAAACAATACTTTCATTTAAATACCATATTCTTAATAAAACCATTCCTAAAAGTTTTAGCTTTGATACACTTTTAAATAAATACCTCTTATTAGGAAAATACGATAAGTTGTGGACATCGGTCGTTTATCTAAACTTGACTTTGTGGTGTCTAGGCTAGGCAAGTGAGAAAGGTAACTTTAAAAGGCTCGACTCACGGTGATTCGTGAGCGGATCCCTCCTTTCCTCACTTGTACTTACCTGGCCACAATTGGCGGTGAAGAGGCGATTTCAGGAATCTCACAACATGTCGTCTGGACCATTTAGAAATAAGCTAGTTGACTTAGGAAACTCTAGAATCTAAAATACGGAAAATTGACATTTTTCTACCTTTTACTTTATAAAACCGTTTTCTAAAGGATTAGTATTTTACAATCTTTGGAAAGCGCCGCTACAACCCATTTTTGGGGAACCCATTCGGGATGGTGCGGATTATCGCACATCCTCGGGCTTAGTAGTGCGAGATTCAGACCTCCGCAAGGAGTATTCGGTCTCGAAGGATTTAAAATACGACATTTTAAGAAAATGAGATTTTTTAGAATATAAAATATTTATTAAAATTAATTTTGTATAAATATATGTATATTTATCATTTAAATATCTATTTTATTATAATATAAATATTCCACCTTTTTTCTAAAAATCACAAGAATAAATTTTATATTAAAATACTATGAACTTCAAATAAATCAATATTATAGATAAATACCTTTATTTATGAAATTAAGATATTTTCACTAGAAATGTCACAATATAAAATCCACCCTCATTACAATTCTAAAGACGAATAATGAATACTTGAGGTGTATCCTGAAAACTATACAAAAGTATTTTTACATAAAACCCCCTCAAGTTTTATAAATTACCCTAAGGACCCTAGTAAATATAGGACTTCGATTTACATTTCTACTGTCTGACTCATGTTTGAGTCTGATCATAATCCGACTTGAAAATAATTCAAGTACCATATAAATCTACAATATTACAATTCAACATGAACACACGAATCCATGAATCCAGTTATCAATCTATTCAACTTGACTGAACCAAACCATGGATATACTTTCCATTTACATGATTCCAGTTTACATCCATTACATCCGTTATTGATATCATGGTTTTGGTCAGTCATCCAACTATACAGCTTATACAATACAATATAACAATACAATCAAAACACTACGGGGTTTAAGGAGTAGATTAGTACGGAAGGTGTTAAAAGTGGCACGAGACAGTAAGATTAAGACACCTAACATGAATCCTGTTGCTGTTGTACCGTGGCATAACAGTTCCTTGTACTTTCAGTTTGCTCTGGTCTCTAGCATATAGAGGCCCCTCTCGTATACACTGGCATTCTTCTGTACTAAGCTGCAAACAACAGCGTCAACACAATATTCTACAATACTATACAACTTTAAAAGATACATTGTTATTCTGTCTTTTCTATTTCTCTCTTAACTTTGGGATTTACCGAGCGACCAGTTCGCTGACGACATTCTATTTCTTTCTTCTTTGAATGTCATCAGGTGATCTGGACACAGCAGAGATCGAGCCCACCAGTGAATACTTGGATCAGTTCCTCGAAGACCCCGAGCTCTAGACATTGTACATTTCCATTCAGTACCTTTAATTTCCTGTTATGCCATTGTTTAAGCATCGTTTTTACTTCAGTTGTATTTCCTTATCATGCATTGTACAAAAGAATGTTAATAAATAAAGTTGTTATTTTTATATCTCTTGTCTCTTATGATTACTTTTATATTGCTTAGATACGCTTAGCGTATTTACTTCACAGTAAATACGTAGCGGACTCGTCGCGTCCCCTTCGCCGTACACCGGGAAGCGGGGCGTGGCATACACACATTATGTGAGTGCTATGACCACGTTGAGATCTGGAAGAGTGCTGGATAACCATGTGGGTGAACAGATTGATAATGATGAATATATCATTAACACCCTGGCTTCCACTTCTACTTCCACTTCCACTTCTACTTCTTGTCTTATTTCATCTAGTTTACCTTCTTCTTCTGAGCCTATTCTTCGTTTTCCCCAAGGCTCGAACTCTCCACCCACTTCATCCTTCCCACCCTTACAAACTTCTCCACAAACGTTGGACCCAACACTTATTGATAAAGCTCCATTTCCAAACAAATTGAGGGCCAACAAACCTAATGCACAAATAGAGAACATTGTGGATATGTTTAAGCAAGTTAACATAAACATTCATCTTCTAGATGCTATACAACAAGTTCCAGCTTATGCGAAAATCCTTAAGGAATTGTGCATTAGAAATAGGAAGACTCAAGTACCGAAAAAAGTTTTCATGTCGAGTAATGTAAGCACAGCTTTTACACAGCAATTACCCAAGAAACGTAAGGACCCTGGTTGTCATACAATCTCTATTTCTATTGGGGGTAAAAATATCAATCGTGCTTTACTCGATTTAGGCGCTAGTGTGAACTTGCTTCCATATTCTGTGTATGAGCAATTGGGTATCGGAGAATTAAAACCATCGCAATGCACTTTATAGATGGCAGATCGATCTATCACCAAACCAAGGGGTATGTTAGAGGATGTGTTAATAAAAGTCGGGGAGTTTATCTTCCCTGTGGACTTTATTGTTCTAGATACACAACCTGTAGCAAATCCATGGAAATAAATTCCGATGATTCTTGATCGACCTTTTCTTGCGACTTCCAACGCTGTAATCAATTTTCGAAACGGTTCTATGAACCTATCCTTTGGGAATAGGTCAATTGTACTTAACATTTACAAGTTAGGAAGTGAACCCTCTGAACCCTATGCTCATGTATATTCTGTCGAATTAATGGACGTCGACAGCGGCGAACTTGAACAGTTTCACGATACTGATCTAGACTGTTTTCATACGTTGTTGTTTGACCCAGATATGTATTATACATATACGGACCCTTCTTTTGAGCTGTCCAGGTCAACATATAACGCTGATTATGAACCTGTTATGGAGTCTGAGTATCATCCCGTTCTTTCCAATGACATTATTCTTCAGGATATCGATGAAAGCTTCGCTTATGAACTCACATTCTTAGATGACACAGATTTTACGATTAATCAACCTCCACCTAAAGAAGTTGAACCACCACCCCTTCTTCTTGACAATCACGAGAATGCGAGTAATCTATCATCACAATCATTGTGTCATCTCTCCAGATTGAGGCGCAAACCCTTTCCATACCACCACTTATCTTTTCCCCACTTTTTTCTGGCTCTATACAACATGTTCTTCCACCAACAGGTGCACTACACTGATAAAATTTTCGAATGGTTGGTGTTGACTTTTGGTCTTTGCAAAGCTTGGCATTAACCAATAATTTTACCCCCCTCTTATGATTTTAAAAGATTAACATTGTTTAACACAAGTTTGGGGAGGGGGGGTATATTGTTGGCTCTTGAAAATAAAAGTTGTCCTCAAAATTGTGAACCAAAAATAAGTTTGGGAGAGGATTTTCACGTTCAAATGTTCTTGTCCCCGTTAATAACTTTTCCTCCCAAGCCTACAGGTTTTTGAGATTTAACAAATGACAACAGTGAGGACACTGTTGTAAACAAGTTTGGGGGGGGGGGTTTGTGCTTATTTACGCATCACTTTGCATCATACTTTGCATAAGCACAAAACATATAATAAAAAATGTGTACATAAATAAGATAATAAAAGATTAGAAAGTGAAAAATTACATCTAAAAGATTGGAAAAATTTAAGAAAACCATGAAAATTAGAAGTTTTCTTAAACGGAACTAGTAATAAGTAGTTATGAGCCGTTGTCCCAAGGGTTAGTAAGATGAAAGAAGTCACTAATCCGAGGATAAAAATAAGTCTGAAAAATAGTTCATATTCTGAAAACCAAACATTTGAATGTTCATACCCTACTATATGCACTTACACACATCTTGAAACTTGGGATAGTAGAGAATACATTGAAATGCTCTTGTCTAAAAGCCAAAATACGAAGAAAATAATAAATGAAGCATAAAAGTATAAAATGGTGAAGAAAAATGAACACTGGTTTTGTAATCACCAAGGCAGCATAAAAAAATATAGCGAGGGTGCTTCATCACCTAATGTCTTAGACCAACTGGTTTGGGAGTCACTGCTAAGCCTTATGTGTTGCAAGACGAGGAAATTGCTAATTACGTCTAACATGTGAGCACATTTAGTAATCGGTCAGTTAGTACCTTAAGAAGTATTAACGGTCGCATGAAAAATGTGTGAGCAAGTCCATCCAAAATATTCACCGACTAAAAAGTACTGAGGTAGATGGACAAGAGTATGATAGCTTGAATTGAATTCTCCGAGTGTAGGGATGTCTTTTACACACACGTAGAGATATATGATCGGTGTTTAGAAGAAAGGTAGGGATGAAGAATAAAGGCGATGTTTTATTGAGGGATGATGTGATTTCTAATATCTTTTCATGACTATTAAGATAGGGCTCATGACAACCGAAAAGCAAGTGTAGTTGGAAACTCTGATTTTCAAAGTCTCTCTTTTATAATTCCTATCTTTATATGTAACCCTCACAGTCTTCCTTTTATTATAGAATTTTGTGGGTGCAATCCGCTGAAAACCCTCAGGAGACAACACTCCTCCTACTAGGGACACCTAGAGCTTTAAAGGCTTGTTGCATGTGCTCAGTGCAATCGTGTTGCCTACGAAAGTGTGCTAGTTAGTTTTTTCTTTTTCTTTTTCTTCTTCTTTTCTCCTTCACCTGAATAAAAGAAGTTTGCTCGAGACGATCGAAATCAAGTTTGGGGGAATTTGTTCAGTCGAAAATATTGTATTCTCAACACGACAATTTCCTTAATCTTTCTAATCATCTAAAAGTGTTTAGTATAAATATAACACATATTTGCAGTTTGTATGGAAAAGATCATTTAACATGTGTTATACTTTATAACCGACATTATGAAGGAAATTGTGTGTAAATATTTCACGCATAATATTTTGTATCTCTCACATTCTTTACTGAGATCTTGTGCCAGATTATTCAGGTCAAAATAACTGGAATTAGAAAACTGCCAATATAATACAGAAAACCAAAGAATCAAATACCGGCAGCAACCAAGCAAACATTAGAAGATTCCATACATCAAAAGAATACCTCAAGTCCAACTCCAGAACACCCCAGAAAAACCATACAATGATCTCACTATTTGGCCGCGGATCCGCGGCCGAGTTGGCCGAGTTGCCGCCGATCCGCGACCGAGTCAAGGGCTTGGCGGGTCGAGAAATCTCCAGAAGTTTCTTCTCAACTTCTTATCTTGCTGAGGACGCCTCCTTGTAACAATCTTATTCTAGAAGGCTTCTTGTAACAACCTTATTCTAGAAGGCTCCTTATAACAATCTAGCTTATGAGGGAAGCTTGATTTGAGATCTATAAAAAGGGATTTAGGGCTAAGGTAAAAGGTTGTTGATGGTGGTAAAATTCAATACAGATTGAGTGACACAACTTGAGATCCAATTCCAATTCCAAATCAAATCAAGAATCATCGAGAGTTCATCAAGCATTCAACGCAAAGATCTTTTACGTGAATCCAATCTTCATCTACGAGCACGAGATCCACAATAGATCCAAGTCTCACGGAGATCGAGCCAAGCGAAAGTCGACGGAGAAATTACCTCTGCAAGGGAGCGATCAAGAGCACTTTTTGTAATCTCGAATTTAAGGATTGTGTAATTTGAAGTTGATTAATAAAGGTGATCAATTTTAATTCTTGCTTACTTTAAATTCTTGCATTATGAAATTTCTAATTCTTGATTCTTCTATTTTTATGATGCGTGAGTGAAATCTCCGCTTGTTTAGGATTCGAAGGAATTCGGTAGATCAAATGGTGATGAAATCCTAAACTAATCTTAAGTCTTATAAGAATTATGAACTTTAGCAAAAAGAATCGTTAATGACCAAATTTGGAACGAGATCACCGTTCTTGATAATTTCGTTGCAATTTGGGAATTAAATGATTGATGATTCTCTTTGCTAAATGCTAGATTTGAATGATGATCAATGAAAGATAAGGGATAGTGAAGGAGAAACCCTGGTTTCTTCAATAGATCCCTAATCTTCATTCATCGCCATCGTTCTAGCTATAATTCATCAATAGATAAGATGAGTCATTATTAGTATTCATCATTGCTACTAATTCCTATCGAATTCTACAAGCTTCTCTACATTTTCTTGATAACTAAAATTTAATTTTGGACAATTTCTTGATTATGAAATCTTAAAATCTTTCTTGATTTTCTTGAAATGACAACTCGATTAAATCTTAAAATCTCATTTTCTTGAATTTTCTTTTCTTTACTGTTTTCTTTCGACTCATCTAAAGTAAGATCGAATAAATACTAGCATCTCAGTGGATGACCCGTGTTCACTAATGATCGCTACAAGCGACACCGTTATTGATTGCGGTTATAAATTCTTTGATTGTGATTACTTTTCAAAACACAACTTAGACGATCAATCAAGAGCTGAACCCATTCTCCGTAATTGAAGTCTGCAAATATGGAGATGCCAAGTACTTCTTACCAGACTTTGAAGACATAGAAAGATGTCGCAAACCGGAGAATAAACAAAAAGCTATCACCATTATCCCGATATTTAGGAGAACGAGGAGGATGAAGAGATGGTCTACTCGGGACAACCCCAAGTCAACGGGCCAGGACCATCTACTCCTATTCTGGTCTTTGGCAGTGACTCTGAAGACGAAGCCAACACAATGTTCTCCGTCTGCCCGTCAATGCAGGCCTTTGCCAGAGCTGACCAGAGTTTATAAATTACCATGGTTCTGCAGCGGCATTACAAAGAACTTGATGCACTTTATACGTACAGCGTGCAAGAGCTGCAGACCTTCTACGTCCATCCTAAGCAAAGGGGTGAGAAGGCAATCCTTTTCTATCAATCCACAGAGACCAAAGTGGAGAAAGAAGTATGGCACGATGCCGAACCTGCTCGATAGGCTTCAACCAATCCGTCTACCCAGATACTATGCAGAGGGACTGAAAAGGCTATTAAGATGCTAAGGCGTACCCTTCAAACAGACTGCTCGACAAGCCCAGTTCTATAACAAGATTTGGGATGTTCCCGGGACTCAGCGAAAAATGCCCAATGGGAGAATGGAGATGACTGGCCTGGGATACGTTCGGTCCAAGAAACGGGAGCGATTCCATGGCTGCCATGTCATAAATAACTCCGGTGGAGAAGCAAATGCATTTCTGGATAGCGTTGATGTCGAACCAGAGCGAGATCCCGCCGTGAGAATACCAAGCCCATCATTCGAAGAACAGATTGACAAACTGATAAGAGAAGCGGGTTAAAAAGTTCGGGATGACCATAGCCACGAAATGGTCATTTACGAAAAAACCAGGACGCAGCATATCATTCAGCAGGCTACGGAAGGAGAAGACAACGTTGCCCTTCACTCTCAGCCCGCTGTGCGCTCTCCCGGTAAGGAAAAAGTCCGACGCAGAAGCAATGACAAGATCAAGAATGGGGACGACTTTCAAAGACAGCGAAGCGGATCCAAGAATCCACGCGAGCAAGAAAAAGTCAACTGGAACCCGTCTTTTATGAAGAAGATGGGTCGGAAATACTCTTTCCCTCAAGACAGGACAAGGAAAATATTCAACCTTGTCATGAAGCATCAAATGATGACACTCTCGGAGTCTCGATACCCCGAAAAGATAAACGAGGTCCATCACCCAGATTATTGCTCCTATCACCGAATAGTGGGACATCCTCTTGAAGACTGCTTCACCTTTAAATACTGGGTTGAAGATCGGTACTAGCAAGGCAGGTTTGCTCTATCCGATAGTTGGAGGGTAGCCCCGCCACGAAAGCATGAGCCGAGAGCAACCTACACTGTGAGGGAAAGTCTAGATCAGCATCGAGCTTGGAAACGAGCTCGTGCCTGCCATATGATAACATTCTCAAAGGAGGGAGAGCACGAGAATATGGATGACCTCTCTCAATGCACGTAAGTTTTGCATCGCGACGTTATTTCGACGTCGGAACGTGGCATCCGTACCTCGACGTGAGATCCGACCAGGCAAGTTTGAAACTTGCAAAATGATATGTTACTATATCAATATTTATTTAATAAATGATAGTGCATGTGTTTTACTATTCAGCTGAAATTACCGATTTACCATTTTTCAGTATCCGTCTGTATCCGTACCGATAATAATTTGTCTAGTTGTATGTCAGATTGTCACAATATTACTATATCAGTACAGTATGTTATCTAGATTGCATCATACATGGTAATGGACGTATAACGGTTATTACAGATAGATACATATGCATCCTGGTATTATTTGTGTTTACCATATTTCGATATTGATTACAGTTTTACATTGGTATTTGTTTTGGTTAATATACATTACACGATATGTTCACGACACATTACCAGACTTGTTACTTGGGTGTTATCACTAATACCAACAATATTGATTGTTGGCCTGACGGACGTAATTTGTTGTCTGTATAGACAAGACTTGTACCTGCTTGATCTTGTGTTGGCATTAGATTTATATCATCAATACCTGACTTGAACATAAAATTTTGGAGGTAAGGGGAAATCAATAATGAAACCTGACTCGTAACTCAACTGTTCGATACTTATACTGATCAGTATTTACGGGCTCGGCCAGCCCCGGAATGATGCTGCTGACATCATTCGTCTGTACATGTTACCTGTTTACTGCTTAGCGACATGTCTCGGATTCAGCCCGAAAGTCTTGATCGTGGTCCCAGGCACGCACGGGATACTATTGAGTTACATCGACGATTCTATTAAATTGATTTCAAAGATTTGTAGAATAGATAATCTAGAAGCACAGACTTTAGGATACATGTGAAATACCTATAGCTCACTGTTTTACACCTGCGATGATTATTTATACTCATGTTTCATCATAGCTTTCTATTTTGGTTATTATTATCGTTATTGATATTTATGACGCACCGACATCTGGGTTTTGCATGGCCTAATTCCTTTACCTTTATCGCAGGCAGATCAGGAGTATTTTAGCAATCAAGCCGGGCAGTGAGGAGCTAGCTATTTGTTTAGAGACTCTTAGTTTATTTATTTCAGCAGTTTTATTTCTATTGACGTGAGCCCATATTGGGTCGTGATTCAGATGCTTTTGTTTTAATGGATCTTGATTCGTTTCTGTTATATTTATTTCTTGATTTTATCTATTGTGGCAGATGGACATGTGATAGATAGATTTAGTAGTTTTACTGTTCTTGATATCCACTGGACGGCCGTAATGTGACCGTGGAGGGATGATTCCTAACCAATGGTAGCATGGTTGGATCTGTCACATGCCGTGTTTATATATTTTGGGAAGCGGGGCATGACTAGGGGTACGGATGAGTTTGCTCGTCGGCCTTCCTTCCGCTCAATACCTGGGTAGCCGTTACGTACAGCTAGTGCCGCTGACGTTCTAGTGGTTAAACTCACTGTCAGCGTATTAACGAGTCTTTAGAGTCCCACATTGAGGGTTTTTCCGGTTCAGACGATATGATGTAGATGACATATGTTGGTATATACAGATGTCCGATTAAATATGTGTACATGCTATAAGGATTTTAATCAGACGGTTGATAATACTAGCGGCTTAGGATTAAGCGGGATTATTAAATCAAGTTTTGATTTAATAATTTATATATATATATATATATTTAATATATGTATTCTAGTATTATTGTTCAATATTCATCTTCTCTCTTGGCTATTCATATTTTTGTACGGATACGCGTATATGTATTTCTATATATATACCGGGTTGCATTCCGTATTTATACGGAATTTGTTCTAGAAGATGGATACCTCATTTGTGAATATTCATTTATAAATATTCATAAAATGAGGTGGTGGGTGAGGTGGCATTGAGCATGGTCGAAGAAATGTAGAGAGAAATGAGCTTCATTATTTTATTACAAATTGTTGTGAGATTTTTTATTGCATGGTTGTAAAAATATTATGAAGTCGTTCCACTCTATTCTTTTTCTTCATTCATTCTCTCATGCTTTCTTGACTTGCTCATGGCTATTTTTCCTCACCACCTCCACCTTCTTCTTTAGATGCTCTTTAGAGATTTAAATTTGAAAGAAAATTATAGTGGAAAATTCCTACATCCCAACTCTCCATTTCTAGCGAGTTTAAAGCGTCGGTTGCTTCACTAGGTGAAACTAGAGCTTGGATCGGTTTTCTCGGATAGACCAATTTTGAAGAAAGAGGACCGGCTTGTAAATGCGATCCGGGGCTCTTGAGAGCATGCTAGAGTCCAACCCAATTGGAGCAAATGAAGAAGTTACAAAGGTTGTGATTTCTATTTTCTTGTTGTTCTAGTTTAGGTGTTTGGTTAGATTCTTGGGATTTAGTTTCTAGTGCCAAGAAAATTTTTGTTTTTGAATTCAGCATTGGCCGTGGGTTAGAGGCGAGGGCACTAGGAACCAACAATAGTATCAGAGCCATCCAAACACCCTAAACTAGATCGATACGACTCCCAAATCCCGCTGGTTTTTACCCCGCAAAAACTGTCGTATAACCGGTAATGAATTCCATGTTATATTAATGTTTTGACTCTCCGAGGGCCTTCGGTTTGAACCAAGAAGCCGCGAGAAAGTGTGCAAGGACCCCGGGAATGCCCCGGAGAAACATAGGGAGAGCCCACACCCCCAGATCACCCTAAAGTGGCCTTAGAGGTGTGGGGACCCGAGCCCTGCCCACTTGGGCAGGCTCGGGTCTGCCATGCCCCCATGGCCATTTTAGGGTAGCCTAGGGGGTGGGTACCTCCTATGTACCTTTAGATCGATGTTGATTTTGTGTCAGGGCTCTTCGTGAAGTTTCGGCTCAATCCGAGCTCAATTCGGACTCGCAGAGTGGGTTTTAGTATGGAATTTTTGCCACTTTTTAGCACACTTGATTTTCGGTGTTTTGGAAAATTGAAGTGTTGGCTATTTGTGTGCGGTATTCAATTTTTGTAGACTTAGTGATGGTTGTGTGTATCATAACGTTTTGTAAAACACCGTCTAATTACTATACGTATCAATTAGATGGGGTTACGGAATTGATACTCGCAAGTTTGCATGTTCTGTGATGGATATTACTTGTTGTTTATGGTTGTGTTGGATTTGTTGTGATGGATAGCCCGGAGTATATAGTATTATATGTAATTCTCTATGATGTGATGTATATTCATATTGCGTGATGAGCGTCTGACATGTGGACTGCCGTCATCGCGGCTTGTATTATTCTTTTGGGCGATTCCTGGTTGCGGACGCAGTCACCGTTGTATATTCAGGTTTTCATTACATGCACTAGGATTACCTCGCGGCGGAGTGCTCGAGTAGCCGGATTCTAGAGAGTAATGGGCCTCCATCTCATGGTGTTAAGACTGGGGTGCCTTACTCTAAAATTGGCGGGCTATTCATCGCACTCATAGGGGTATAGGATTGACCCGCGGTGGGGTACCCAATTCACCGGATTATTTAAGTGCTGGGTGGCCCACTCACATCGTTGATTATGGTTGCCTCACTTCTGGGATTGGTGGGTGGCTTTCCGCACTCGTAGGGGTCTAAGGTCTGATACTACGGGCTATTCACATGACCGGGAAAATTGCATTTCATATTTGGCTCCATTGAAATGTACTTTTCCCAGATTATCCGTATTTCCATATTATGTTTGCTTCTGCTGTGATACTTTTGTGATGTTACTTGATATCATGCGTGAGAAGAATATTTATATATATTATATATATTTAGTAAACACTATATATGTTTTGCATCTGCGCTAGTCTTGTCCCGGCCCTGCCGTAAGTTAAATAACCTTACGGTGAAGACCCGAGACTCTGTGACGAATGCGGATGGCATATATGTGCGTGCTTATTTTCGTTTCTTTCTGGCATGATATGTTTACTTGATGGGACTGCATTAATTCTGATTAATCCAAAGAAAAAAATCTAAATGACGTTGCGGGAACAAATTTTGTTTTTATAGCTGACATTACAGACGTATCCTTTTTCTTTGACTTGCGGTATTCGTTCAGGAATATCCTGCTCCTCATTCGATGAGGCAAGAGCCTAGATCCCTTCACGGGGAGTGACTTCTTGAGCAAAAGTTTACGTCGCTGTAATAACTTCACTATAATCGATTTTTTATCTTTACATCGTGGTATTCGGTTAGGAATATCCTGCATCTCATTCGATAAAGAAAGAGTCTAAATCCCTTCACATGGAGTGACCTCTTTAGCAAAAGTTTGCACCATTATACTTTTGTAAAACTACTCGGTTCTTTCAACGATATCAAGTTCATTACGTTAAAGGTTTTTTGCCAAAAACCAGCCATAACCCTCCGTCATTTCAGATTAGTATTGCTTAGTATTCATGTTGCGTTTGTTGACCTCGTCAAGACGTAGTGTTCGGTAGCTATGCAGTGCTTTTATGTTGCATGGTAATGCGATTAGTTAAGACAGTTGTAGGACCTTGTTGACCTCGTCAAGGGCTTGTGCGGATGGGTTTAGTCCAAGATAATGACAGGTTGAGCTTGACTAGCGACTTATGGTTTGTTGATGATGGCAAGATTCACGCTTTGTGTCAACGACCATTGACTGTCTCAGTTGTTGTCAGGATCTCCATTATTGTCCTTAGCATTGAGGAGCTGTTAAACCCTGAAAACTTCACTATACTCCGTTCCCTCTATGTCCATTCAATATAGCATCTCCGTTAATCGTATTGAGCTAATCGGAGCACCGAGAAGTCACTCACGTCCGAAGCCGGAGGTTCGTGCTCAGTCTCAAAAGATCGTTCAGCACACTGGAACCAGGGACACCGTAGGGAGCTTCTTTAGAAGGCACCCGCCTATTAGTTTTTTCTAGAGCTCTTGGATACCTCTTCGATCTAGCGAAAATGAGTTCTCTTGAAAGGGAAGAGTAGTGAATAGTCGGGATTTTCAAATATAAAGGAAACTTGCCAAGTTTGCGCATAACTTCTGGAGTGTGGTAATTTTGGTCAGTTTCAGTCAAAATTATCACACAATGATAGTTGGGTCCCGATTCCCACTGATGAGTCTGTATTATTTCTCGGAAGATTTTCACTTCACAATTAGCTAATCTATTAGGTGTCTAGAAAGTGTTAACGAGATTACGGCTCTACAGAAACGGGGTTATTTAAATGGGTCGGTGCGAAAGTACGGAGGACCTCTCTTAGAGTACCAACACTGATCTAGCAGAACGGTTAGCGAACTTGTAAGGTGTATATGATCCTGACTAGTTCTCTTTTTAGGGTTTGAAGGAGAATTCGAGAAAACAGTGGGAGTTATCCTGATTAAATAAAGTAATTAACCAATCTAATTTTGATAGAGTGCATGTTGAGCGTATATATTCTCTCTCTAGTTTGTGACCATGACTTACCTTTAACAAAAACTCATAAACCAAGTTAACCGAATTTTCTTGCACACTTTGGCTTTTGGATTCTCATGATTCACGAAAAAATCGCATATATTGTTGTCGCTCTTACTTCCCCTTTGCATTTCTCTAGAACACTCCGTATCACTACGAAAATCCATATTTCTTAAGTATTCCAGCGTAAAGTTATATACGAACTTGAAAAAATTTGTTTCAATTCGAGAATGGATTCCGGTTCTGGAGAAATTGAATAGGATTATTCGATTGTCTTTTATCTTTATTTTCTCTCAAGTTGTGAGGGCTCCTAGTATTAGAAGATTATACCTATTATGCTTATTGGATAATCTTTTTCCAAACCTTATGCAGGTGTCGAAAGGTAGGGAAAGATGAAAACCAATTAGCCTAAGTGTGGTGTACAGAAAGTAAGAAGTAAAGACATATAAAGGGTGTAACACCCTGGCACTTTTATACTATATATTTGGGTATTTCAAATCTTGCGGTAAAATTCTTTGCTATTGTTGCTTTTGGGTTCCAAATGATGAAATTAGTAGTCGTGGCTATTATCCGACCCGACCCGCATGTTTGAAACCCAACATGGTTCGAGATTATATCAAATATTTGCTAGTACGATATATCCATGAGAATCGAGTATTATATACATATATAAAATATTTTAGACTCTACATATCTTTTTATAATACAATATAAAACCAAATAATATTCTTTTCTTATCTAGCCTTGCATGGTATATTACCCCATATCAGGTGGTTGTACCCATGTATCATGTTCATATCTTAAGGGTTAGATGGACAAATAATTGGATCGTTACATATATTTACGTAGAGTTTATTTGGGGGTATATGTTTAATTACAGACATTTATATCAGAGTTTAAATTCTTACGTATATTCTTCATATTTAAAAACTAGATTTTTAGAGGGATACGGGTATTATTCCGAGCAATCTGGTATTATCTGTAAAATCTTATCATATATATATTTTATATAACTATATTATATAACAGTTTATATATAAATATATATTATATTAATTAGTTTTAACTAAAAACTCTCTCTATCTCTCTCTCCGTCCCCACTTCTCTCCTCCTCATACATAATATATATATATATATATATATATATATATATAATGTAATAATATAAAACTTTATAAAACCCTCTCTCTCCCCCGGTCTTCTCTCTCTCGCCTTCTTCCCTCGCTCGCCAACCCCGAACCCTAAACCCACGTCGTCCCCTCTCATCGCCGTCCCTCTCTCGTCGTCGTCGTCATCCCCACTTCCTCGAATTCCCCTTTACTTCACCAGCACCTCCTCCTCCTTCCCCGAGAGCTCATCGAGCCGACCTCACTGCCGAGAACCTTCAACTGCCACCTCATCCCGACCTCATCGCCGTTCACCCTCATCTCTTCTTCATCCTCGTCGCCTCGCCACCATCACCATCTTCTCCACCTTCTTTCCCGAAGACCACCCAAGCCCCTAACCCCGACACTAGAACCCATCAACTCCTCCCTTGTCGTCGACCTCGTCACCGGAACCCGACCACCACCCTCACCCTCCATCACCTCCTCATCTCGTCGGCAACTCCACAGCACCCACACACCACCACCACACCCTCTTCTCCTTCTCTTGCTCATCCCCGATCACACCAATCCTATCGGCCACGACCCCTCGCCTCCTGCAATCACCGTTACCTCGCAGCCAACCGCCTCTCCCCTTTCCTTGCCCTCGCTAACCCAAAGAACACCAGAACCCCCTACAGCCTCGCCCATTTCTTTCTTTCTTCTTCTTCTTTTCTTCTTCTTCTTTCTTTTCTTCTCTTTTACGATCCGTTCGCCGGAGTTGCGCATGTCGCCGACGACCCAGAAGACCCAGTCACCGCCGTCGTCTAGCACAGTTACCACGTCACGCAGTTGCTCAGCCAGGTCAAGTCCTGCGTACGTGAGTTTGCATCGTAACGCTATTCGGCGTCGGAACGTGATATCCGGATACCAGTCGTTAGATTCGATCCTGCAAGTTCTAAACTTGCAACATGCTACTTTTTTTATACTTATATGATTAACTATAGTACATATGTTTTACTATTCAGTAAATATTATCGATTTACAATTTTATATTATCAGTATGTATCATTACCGATAATTGTTTATCTAGTTGCATGCTGGATCATCACATTATTATAATACTATATCAGTTTAGTATTTTATATAGTTTGCAATATACATGGTAAAGGACGTAAAACAGTTATTACAGATAGATACATATGCATCCTGACATTAGTTGTGTTTACTGTGGTTCGATATTGATTACAGTTTTACATTTGGTATCTATTTTGGTTAATATACATTGCATGACATGTTCATAACCCATTACCAGACTTATTACTTGGATCATTTACTAATGCCAACAATTTTGATTTATTGTCCTGACGGACGTGACTTGTTGTCTACATAGAAAAGACCTGTACCTGCTTGATCCTGTGTTGGCATTAGATTTATACCATCAATACTCGACTTGAACACAAAACTTGAGGGCAAGGGGAAATCGATAATGAAACCTGACTTGTAACTCAACAGTTCTATACTTCCAGATACTGATCGGTCTATACGGGCTTGGTCGGCCCCGGAATGATACTGCTGATATCATTTGTCTGTACATGTTACATGTTTTACTACTTAGCGGCACGTCTCGGATTCATCTCCGAGAGTCTTGACCGTGGTCCCGGACACACACGGGATACTATTGAGTCACATCGACGATCCCATTAAATTGATTTCAAAGACTTGTAGAATAGATAACCTAGAAGCACAGACTCTAAGATACACATCACATACCTATATCTCACTGTTTTATACCGTTGTTTATTATTTATACCCATATTTAATCATAGCATCCTATCCTGGTAATTACTATTATTTGATATTTATAACGTGCTGACTTCTGGGTTTTGCATGGCCCAGTTCCTCTGACATTATCGTAGGCAGATCAGGAGTATTTTAGCAAGCAAACCATGCAATGAGAATCTAGATATTTAGTTTTAGAGATGTTGAGTTTCTTTTATTCCGTAGTTTTATTTTATCGATGTAAGCCCATAAGGGATGCGATTCAGATATTATTTTTATTTGGATCTTAACTCGTTTTCGCTATATGCATTTCTTGACTTTTATTTACTGTGACAAATAAACATGTGTTAGCTAGATTTTATTTTACTATTCTTGATATCCGATTGACAGCCGTAATGTGACTATGGAGAGATTATTCCTAACCATGGGTAGCATTGTTGGCTATGTCGCGTGCCGTATTTACGTATCTTGGGAAGCGGGGCGTGATAAAGGGATTGAAGTAAGGGAAAAGAAAATTGCAACTACTGTCATGAATTTGGATAGTGGAAAGGGCATTACTAGAAATACCTGGCCATCCCCTCGAAACATTATCATGTTTCAGTTTTACTGTGCGTTGTTAATTGAAAACCGCTTTCTCAATTCTCAATTAGATTTTGACTCCAGGTTATGTATTTACCAGACTTGATTCTCACATCTATATGTCATTACAGATGTTGAGTAGGAATAGGAATTGGATGATTAGATCCTCAATATGAAAATTCTTTATAATCGGTGATATTTGAGGAAATCACCTGGGTTTTGCCTAACGACAAATATTTGGTTTTGAATATCAGTTATTATGCACCAATTTCAAATTGACATATTTGTACGTTTATTTTATAAAATGAGATGTAATTTTTTGAAATTATGTTTATGATATTTACCTTTATCAGTTGATGATTAGATAAGGTGCATTCAATAACGGTGTAATTCTTTTTAAGTATAACACAGTTTTCAACCTACGCCGCACATGGTTTGAGTTATTAAACTCAGAGAATTTATACAAAATATTGTATATTATTTGTTTTCCATTAGAATAAGGGGTTAGTACTCGTACTATATTCCGTTTGCTTATGACTTCTCTGATTTTAAACACGCATTTCTTTGAAATATAAGATCCAAATTTTAAGAAGTTATAGGTATAAAAATAAAGTGGAGAACTATACGTTGCAAGTATCAAGATTCTTCAAGGTGATCGAAAATGTAGATACTTATACTAGGTATTTTGTAGTAAGTAATATATTTGAGAACTTGCTTCACTTTCAGGTTACTCATCCGTGGGTGTGCTCCTTGATGAGTAATGTTGTATGACCTTCTTTCATTTCGTCGATATGCACAGAAAACGGCTGAATGGTTTTTTGAATCTGGTTTCAATTAAATCGGTGCATTTGTTTCTATATTTGATATAGAATGGATTCATATCTTAACGATGTTAAGGTATATGGAGTTGTCCGGTTTATACTTAAAATCAGAATCCGGATAAACTCAAGGCACGTTTCAGTAATGGCAGTTTATGGGTTATCCCGGGTTCTGACGAGAGTTAACATTCTATCATTTGCAGGATCAATATTTATATTGTTCTTAACTCGCCACCTCTTTAGTAAAATGAATTATTTTCAGAAAACATTAGTGAGAGTATAGTAGAACTGGAAGTGATTTCAGAACAACAAACGATTACTAAATATTTAGTAGAACCTAAGGATTCAATTGGATTCGACAATCTATTAGCCACTCTGCAGATTTTGTAGGTAATCTCAGCCACCCGAGAGGTGTTTCGGTCTCCTCAAAGACGGTGACAGTGAGATTTTGATGACTCAAGCTTGCCACCACTGATGTCCTAGACTATGAGATCTGGCGGGTGGATGACTATAACGTCGTTCTAAATTAGTTTTAGAAGTGCATGTATATATAAATCTGCTAAAGGGTTATTGTAATCAGTGGTAGCAGCGGAAGCGTGGTGGGCAGGTAGCTTATGTCTATTTATAAACTGAAATAAATACAGCGGAGATAGATCATCTATTTTTGATATGACGGACATAAATTTTGATTTTATCAGAACAACAGATAGACCTGGTAAAAAGGTAGTAGGGAGTGATGTACTGGTATTTAGATGACGTGCTCCTGCTAGGAAGTGATATTTTTATACTACAATCAGTTATATTGTGGCTGTCACATGTGTTTCTCCACAAACGATCTGGACAAAATATCAGGGATTCTGGTGACTAAATCTATGATTTTAAATCTAAATATGGAAAATGTCCCAATTCGAGTAATTTAACACTATTCTAAATTGTTTTAGAATGGACGACTCCTGGCGTGGTGGTATAATCGCAGGTAATGGAGTCACTCTCTCTAAAGAGATGTCTTCTAGACTAATAAGGAGAGAAATTTGCATAATTGACATATCACTTGCTTAGGCAATTGGGTCGATCATAAGATATCAAGTACAACACCTGATATTGCTTTTGCACTAGCTGCAATAAGTATATATTAATCCAATCTTGAAAAAAATTGGGAAGCAGTTATGAACATAAGAGAATGTTTTTGGTATATGGTAACGACAGTCTCCTTCAGGAGGCGGTTATTGTTTCATGCTTCCAATGTGACTGTAACACCCTAATACATTTATATTATATATTTTGGTATTTTAAATCTTGCAGTAAATTTTTTTACTATTTTTTTATTGGGTTGCGAATGATACAATTAGTAGTTGTGGTTATTATCCGACCCAACCCGCATGTTTGAAACCCGATAAGGTGCGAGATTATATCAAATATTTACTAGTACAGTGTATCTATGTGAATAGCGTATTAAATACACATATAATATATTTTAATCTCTACATATCTTTTTATAATACAATATAAAAACGAATAATATTCTTTTCCTATCTAGCCTTGCATGGAAAATTACCCCATATCAGGTTATTGCGCCTATATATCATGTTCATATCCTAAGAGTTAGACAGACAAATAATTGGATCGCTGCGTATATTTACGTAGATTTTATTGGGGGTATATGTATTTAATTACAGGATATTGCATTATGGTTAAAATTCTTACGTATACTCTTTATATTTAAAAACTGTATTTTTGAAGGGATACGGGTAATATTTGGAGTATTCTATTATCTGTAAAATCCTAATACATACACACACACACACACACATATATATATATATATATATATATATATATATATATAAATTATTATAATCTCCCTCAACTCTCTCTCTCTCTCTCTGTCCCTGCCCCCCTCTCTCTCCCTATATATATATATATATAATATAATATTTTTATAAACACTCTTTCTCTCTTCCCTTCATTTTCAATCTCCATCCCTCACCCGAACTCTAACCGCACCAAACCCATGCCTCGTCGTCCTCATCTCGTCACCGTCCCCACCTCCTTGTCATTACCACCCTCATCTCCTCATCTCCCTCGTCGTCACCTCCTCCTCCTTCCTCGCGGCCATACCCAAGCCCAACTCCACACCCGAGAACCCACCTCCAACCTCCCTTCCTCGCCGTCGACCTCACTTCATCACACCTGAGCACCCATATCCTCGTCGTCGTCGCGGCCACCTCCATCACCTTCTCCCTCTTTCTCGATCCCGATCTCAGTCCAAACTCTATCACCCATCACCAACCACCACCAACAATGCCACACTGCCGCTAAACCCATCACCATCGCCTCCTGCACTCGCCGTCACCTCGCCGCCGACCGCTTCTCTCCTCGCCTTCGCTAAACCTAGAACCCAGCCACCATCATCACCCCGACATCATCTTCTTCTTCTTCTCTTTTCTGTCTTACCTCGCCGGAGCCGATCACTGATTAGAAGATGTTTTATCGATCAAAAATAATTTACCGCAATCAAGAACGGCCTCGCTTTGCAGCTAGCCGGTGAGTACGGGTCGGTCCACAGGGATGTTGTGAATTTCCTAATCGCGCTAACGAGTTAATTCCGATGGGTGTTCGGATTTCTTATTAAATCTAAAAACTGAATCTATCTATACTAAAATTATCTAGATCTAAATCTTGCTAGGTTTAGGTTTAGGAATGGTTTGGAAATGTAAATATATCTCAACGCTTTCTATACCCAAATTAGGATCTAAGAGGAGTTATGGTAATTATCAATAAAGGGGATTAGATCCATTCGGGAAGGTGTTCCTTCCTCTAGGTTCTTGTCCTTCCTTTAGAGATCCTTACCCTAATCTCCATGGAAAACGCGCGCAACCGGGCCTTTATACTACGGTATCACTGCTACCTCAAGGGATAGGGTGCCGTAGGGCGCGGTGTGTGCGTGTATGCATGGAGTCCTATAGATTCTATGTGGTGGGTAAGAAAGGGATGAGAGATCTCATCTCTCAAAAGCCTTTCTCAAAGCTAACATCTAAGGCAAGGAATTAAAATCTAAACTAGAGCAATTAAATAAAACTACTTACAGATGGCTCTCTCCAAACATCAACACATGGTTGTCAGATCTGGATTCATGAATTGAAAAGAGGCACCGATGCTCTCCAAAAGATTTCTAAAATTTATTAATGAAGGGAGGCATAACCTAATACAAGAATTAGGGTCTCTATTTATAGAGGATAGAAACCCTAGGGTTACAATTGACTTGCACATCTGCTATTACAAAAATACCCCTTAATAAAAAAAACCTATTCAACGCCCTCTATTTACCAAACTTTTCAGCACAGACACGGGACCCATATGGCCGCGGTTCCGCGGCCCAATGAAGAGATCTCATGCTGAGTTTTGGTGTTCTGCATTTGGGCTTTTTGGGCTTCTTATTTCTTCAGGTCTTTTCTCCATTTGGCTTTTGGGTTTTCTCCAGATCTTCCAGTGAATACTTGTAGTGGACTTTAACTGTTCGCTTTGTAATCTTGGACCTTGCATTGCCTTGTACTTTGTGAATTTTATCTTTGATGTAGACTTGATCAAGAGTCTTCTGTTTGTTGGTTGTAATTCCACTTTTGCTTCGTCTTTTATCCTTTTCACTGTTTTAGATCCAAGAATCTGTAACCTGTAATATGTAGCAGACATGCGTCAAAAGCACATGTTTATTTATAAAACGAATAAGAATGGGGAATATAATAATGCAATATTATGGTATGAACAAATACCCCCAAACTTATCTTTTGCTCGTCCTCGAGCAAACTTATTTTTTATTCTCTACAATAACCTAACCGCACTTTCGCAGGGAAACGCGATTGCATTGAGCTCGTGCAACAAGCCGTTAAACCTCTAGGTGTCCCTAGTAGGAGGAGTGTTGTCTCCTGAGGATTTTCAGCGGATACTACCCACAAAATCCTATCAATTCGGCTTTTCGACTTTTGTTCTCCAATTAGGTTTTCTAACAAGGAAT
Source organism: Agapanthus africanus (assembly GCA_030015575.1). Lineage (NCBI taxonomy): Eukaryota > Viridiplantae > Streptophyta > Magnoliopsida > Asparagales > Amaryllidaceae > Agapanthus > Agapanthus africanus. The sequence continues at coordinate 1,007,772,980 of CM057337.1, read as the reverse complement.
TCTATTATCGTCGACTCGTAAATTATCCACCCACATTCTTCACACTTCCTCATCATCTAACTTAAGATTATACATGTTCTATAGACTTACTTAGCTTTCGGCATTTCATAAGTTTTCCTTGTAGGGTTCCATCTCCACTTAGGAATTTTTATCAATTCTACTAAAAATACAAGTTCTATTCTTCACTCCTTTCTCTCATCTAAATCCCAATCACATTCCCCTACATGTGTGTATAAGTCACCCCTACACTTGGAAATTCAAATCAAGCAATCATACCCTTGTCCGTTGTCCAAAGTACTAATTAGTTGGTGAATTTAAATGAATTTTGCTTACACATCCTTCATGCATCGTTAATACTTCTTGAGGTACTAACGACCGATTACAAAATGCGTTTGCACTTTAAAGCGTCATTCCTAGTCTTGCAACACCCAAGGCTTTTAGCAGTGACTCCCAAACCAGTTGGTCTAAGGCACTAGGTGATGAAGCACCCTCGCTAAATATTTTTCTATTTTTGCAGCCTTAAGTAATCACAAAAACCAGTGTTCATTTTTTTCTCTTTATTCACTTTTTTTCTTTTATTTTCATCGTACTAAGGACTTTAGACAAGAGCATTTCAAGGTCTCCTCTACCATTCCAAGTTTCAAGGTGCGTGTTTGTGCAATTTGTAGGGTATACATTTTCAGAATCTAGACTTAAGCTAGGAACTATTTTTCAAACTCATACTCTAATAAAAATATCAATATTTTTCCTTTGTTTTAACTTAGCCCAAGAAGTGAACTCAAAATTTGCTATTTCTACATAAGCTACAAAGGCATATACTTTCTACCGTTAAACTTTAAGGAAGGTTATTTTTAGGGTTTTTAATTTACTGAGTCTAAGATCTAGTTGTTCCTAGCCAGTTAACCTATTTGTCAAACTCAAGTCAATTATGCCAAAATTGAATACAATAATTTTTATAATTTTTCAAAATTTTTCAATTTTTATGGGTTTTCAAATAAATATGCAAATGCAAAAAAAAATACAAATGAATGCGAAGGAAGAAGATGTACCGAGCATACCCCCAAACTTAAACTTGACAGTGTTCTCACTGTCATGATACACCAAGAGGGTCAAAATGCCGGCACTCCCCTATTTATTTATTTATAATTTTTTATATTTTTTTTTAATTTTTTTAATTTTTTTATACTTTTATAGAAAAAAAAAACAAAAAAATATATGTACATATATACAACAAGATTTCCCCCAAACTTAAGCTTGGCCTTACACAAGCCAAAGGTTAGCACCAACCATTCAAAAATCTTATCGTGGTAATGGTCGAGTTGGTGAAAGAATGGAGTGGAAAGAAAAGAGATGAGAAGCACACGAGACAGTGTGGAGGTAGAAATGTGATACGGTCTCGGTGGGGGAGAAGAATGGCGGAAAAGAGAAAGAAGTAGAGTACGATCTTGAGGGTGTAAATAGAGTGAATAAATTAGCGCAATTTGTGATGACCGATGTGTTAAAAGCGATTGTGCTAATCTATCAACCCGTCGAGAAATGGGGTCAAATCCCTCAAGATTCGCAAGAAAGCATGGGTACGCCGAACTTGGTATTGGAGACGAAAGCGTAACGGTCTCTTGTACGGTCGGAATGATAGGAAGGACGAAAGGGGGTGAATTAGGGATAGTCTCATTCTCACCGTAGTAAACTGTCTCGAACTTGAAAGATTCCATCAATGGTTCGAAACGACTGTAAGCAACCGAGTCTGATGGTTCAACTAATGATTGTCACGATCTAACTGTGTCGTGTTTAAAAAGAATTCTGAAATTACCGCAATCAAAACGGTGTCGCTTGTAGCGATCCGCGATGAATACGGGTCGTCCGCAGGGAGATGGTAAGTTTTTTATATCTTGTTTTAACGAGTTAATACCGTGTTTTGATTTGTTGGTTAACTAATTGTCATAACAAAGATATGAATAAAAAGGACTTGTTAAGGGTAGTAATAAGTTAGATTATATGAAGGTGATGTTTGCCAATTCCTTATAGCCCCGACTTGGTATTGATACTAAAGCAATAGGTAACAACGCGGATTAGGGAACTTGAAATACGGTATTTGCGGTATTTCGCTAAATCCGTTTTCCTTGTCCCTTGTCCTTCCGTTGTTATCTCTTGACTTTAGCCTTCGGCAAACCACGGGCAATCCGGTCATGATTAGGAATCATCATTATCGGGGTAGGATAGGATGCCTAGTGAGCGGAGTTGCGGGTGATTTGCACGAAGTTTCAATAGGCAAGTTTTAGGTTTTAAAGTTTGGACAAAGAAAATCTTCGAATACGATCAAACATATTACACCCTTAACAAGTGAAAAGATTACTCACACATATTTACAAATTAACAAGAAAGAAAAAAGAAGATACATAAAAACATGCAATGAAATAAAGAGGAAAAGAGAACCGATGAGTTCAAGCGTTTTATCTCCCAGTGTTCAATCCCCGGCAACGTGTGAGATCCAAATACCAAGCTTTAAGGTTGCAAGCTCACTTAAGAGGTTGCAAGATCAAAGCAAAGCATGAATTTCACAATTGAAATCATGTAAAGTGGAACAAGACATGTAATAAAAATACGAACTTTTATTGAAGAACAAACTTATTACAAGAGATCTTGAAGTCAAGAACCTAAGCCTTAAGCTTGCAAGTTCTAAATGAGAAGTTGCAAGGTCAAGACAAAGGGGCAAGAGCTCAAGAATGAAAAGAAAAATTACAAGAATTCTAAGATAGAACTAAAGAAAAAGCTACCCTTTCCTCTTGCCTCTGGTCTCTATTTATAGGCTCAGAAAGAAATATTCATATCTGCCCCATTATGGCTCATGCTGATTTGTTTGATTGCCTTTGATTTGAACACATGCTTTTTAGTCTTGAATGCATATAATATCATATGCATATAAAATCATATCCTTGATTTCATATAAAATCATATCCTTGATGATTGCATATAAAATCATATCCTTGATTGCATATAAAATCATATCCTTGATGATTGCATATAAAATCATATCCTTGATTGCATATAGAATCATATCCTTGATTGCATATAAAATCATATCCACATGTGCTTAAAAGTCTTGTGTACACACTTGTTGTGTTGGACCATTTAGAAAAAAAATGTGTACACAACTTGTTGCATAAAGGAACTCCTGAAGTATCGGTCGGTTAGCGTTTCTGGTCGCAGTGTCTTCCCTCAAGTGATATATCCGTGCTGTTGGATACATTTCCAGTATTTTGTCATGGATACCTGTAATCTGTAATACTGAGCAGACACTGGTCAATAATACCGATAAATACAACAATTAGATAATGAATGAACGGTATTAGAATGCAATTTTCTGATATGAACAACTAACTCATCTGAAAATTCAAAGGACTCAAACTCGGGCAGTGAGTCATCAACATCGTCCGAAAAAGTGAAGCACTCGTAATTGTCATCGGCTGTGAGAACTGTGTCAGATTCAAAGGAAAAGTTTTCAAGCTCACAGTCGTCAATTGTGATCTTGTGCGTGGTCGGAACGATGGAAAGGAGGAAGGGTGATTTATTTAAAGTTTCAAGAGGATGAATTGGAAAATCCGACACATCAAACAAAAATGGTTCAACCTCAATATTATTCTCAATACTCTCCTCAATACTATCCTCATAATTCTCCTCAATATTTAACTCATCCATGCCATTATCATCAAAATCAAGATGCATATAAAGTTCGGAAGAAACAATTAATGACTCGGGATGATGAATTGGACATAAAATTTCAATCAAATCGACAGGTTCATCATCCGAAATATTCCCGGCGTCTATATCCTCAATCAAGTGAAAATCAATATTTTCTGACACCTCATCAAAAACATGGATATTTATCGATTTAGGTTCTAGAGTGGAGGTGTAAAGATCAAAAGGATTACGTGTGGTTTCACTCGAAAGGGGTTCTTCACAATCTAGCAAATCAAGCACTACAAAATCACACAACTCATTTTTATTTTCAACATGGGAACTATTTTGGACAATCGATGGGAAACCGGAGTTGTGGGCTGGAATTGGGTATGGGTAGGTTTGATTTGGAAATCCTCTCACATTCTCACTCTGTCCAACCGCCTCCTTATACATTGAAAAATTTGAAGCCAGTTGAAAACTAGCTACCGGTTCACTAGGTTGCATAAGGACGGCCACGGACGCTTCCACATTCCTCACCATTTTATTTGTTGCAGAAATATAAGCCTCCAACGACTCTTCCAAACTAGACTTGGGTGGTGAGAGGGTTTCGGTAAAAAATTCGAAATTGTTTGGATATGTGAAACTCCCAAAAGGCTATGTAGAAACAGGGTCTAGTGAAGGTGGGAAAGTCGGGTAGGACTGGTAGGAAGTGGATGGTTGGATAGAATTAGGATCAACATGTGGATAAAAAGGTGGATGGACTTGTTGATTCCTAGAACTGGATGAGTGGAGAGGGGTGAAAGATCGGCTACGAGATTGAGCAATATGCTCAGCAATGGACATCGGTTTAGGAGTTACAGCAGGACTTGAAAAAGTGGTATCAACATATGAAGGTGATAAATGTTGACTTGGTTGACACAAAGTAGGTTGCAAAGTCAAACTGTTTCTCCTAGATGCTTCTATTTGATCTTTCAAAGAAATTTTTGGCACGGAGGGATCTTCCTTAAATCGACCGAAGCAATTGACGTATGACGCAAAGTTAGGTTCGGGATACCAAAATTCGGCAAGTGATTTATGATTTGGGGTACCCATGTTAGAAGAAAGGGGAAAAGAAAGAAGGTTGGGTGGTGCAAGGATTTATTTGCGGCAAAAATTTGCAAGTTTTCTAATAAAAATTTTCCTTTTTTTTTCTTTTTTCTCTTTATTTGGAAAAATTGTTGCAAAAAGATTTTCAAGAAAAGATATGCAACAGAAAAGATTACTTGCAATCAATTTCTATTTTAAGCGAAGCGTACAAATCCTGCAGAAGACTTGTTATTTGGAAAGAGAGATTTTTCAAGCGCACAAAATTCTGCAGGGATTTTTCAGAAAAGATATATCAAGATCTTCAGAGAAAGAACAGACGAGCTTACAGAGAAAATTCCACGAGATGATGCCGCCTTAGAGCCGCCTTTCCACGGTATCAACGCGTTCCTGCCGCGTTTTCGCGGCGGGGTAGTCGGCACGAATCCCCAAAAAAAATTGTAAGTTCTGAATCAGCCAGAGAGCGGCGGATCCACGGCACAAAGCTAGGTAAGGCCACGGTTTCGCGGTTGGGGTAGGAGTTCTTCCAAAAATTTTTGTAGCTGTTCTGTTGTTTAAAATCTCTTCTGTTCTGATATCCCGTTTTCTATTTCGCTTTCTGTAAATTTCCTGATCCGTCTCGAGTGTAAATCCTGCAAAATTCAAACAAGAATACCTTTCCAAAAATAACAGATGATATATTTTTATATTTTTTATGATTTTACAGATTTTTATGATTTTTTATTTTATTAAGATTAACCCGAAATTGCAAAAAGGAAATAACACGCCATCCCCGGCAGCGGCGCCATTTGATTAGAAGATGTTTTATCGATCAAAAATAATTTACCACAATCAAGAACGGCGTTGCTTTGTAGCTAGCCGGTGAGTACGGGTCGGTCCACAGGGATGTTGTGAATTTCCTAATCGCGCTAATGAGTTAATTCCGATGGGTGTTCGGATTTCTTATTAAATCTAAAAACTGAATCTATCTATACTAAAATTATCTAGATCTAAATCTTGCTAGGGTTAGGTTTAGGAATGGTTTGGAAATGTAAATAAATCTCAACGCTTTCTATACCCAAATTAGGATCTAAGAGGAGTTATGGTAATTATCAATAAAGGGGATTAGATCCATTCGGGAAGGTGTTCCTTCCTCTATGTTCTTGTCCTTCCTTTAGAGATCCTTACCCTAACCTCCATGGAAAACGCGCGCAACCGGGCCTTTATACTACGGTATCACCGCTACCTCGAGGGATAGGGTGCCATAGGGCACGGTGTGTGCGTGTATGCATGGAGTCCTATAGATTTTATGTGGTGGGTAAGAAAGGGATGAGAGATCTCATCTCTCAAAAGCCTTTCCCAAAGCTAACATCTAAGGCAAGAAATTAAAATCTAAACTAGAGCAATTAAATAAAACTACTTACAGATGGCTCTCTCCAAACATCAACACAGGGTTGTCAGATCTGGATTCATGAATTGAAAAGAGGCACCGATACTCTCCAAAAGATTTCTAAAATTTATTAATGAAGGGAGGCATAACCTAATACAAGAATTAGAGTCTCTATTTATAGATGATAGAAACCCTAGGGTTACAATTGACTTGCACATATGCTATTACAAAAATACCCCTTAATAAAAAAAACCTATTCAACGCCTTCTATTTACCAAACTTTTCAGCACAGACACGGGGTCCATATGGCCGCGGTTCCGCGGCCCAATGAGGAGATCTCATGCTGAGTTTTGGTGTTCTGCATTTGGGCTTTTTGGGCTTCTTATTTCTTCAGGTCTTTTCTCCATTTGGCTTTTGGGTTTTCTCCAGATCTTCCAGTGAATACTTGTAGTAGACTTTAACCGTTCGCTTTGTAATTTTGGACCTTGCATTGCCTTGTACTTTGTGAATTTTATCTTTGATGTAGGCTTGATCAAGAGTCTTCTGTTTGTTGGTTGTAATTCCACTTTGGCATCGTCTTTTATCCTTTTCACTGTTTTAGATCCAAGAACCTGTAACCTGTAATATGTAGCAGACATGCGTCAAAAACACCTGTTTATTTATAAAACGAATAAGAATGGGGAATATAATAATGCAATATTATGGTATGAACAATCACCGCCACCATCACCCACTTCCCTTAGCTGACGAGCACGACCCCAGTCACCACCTCCTCAACGTGCAGTGCCCATCATCTCTCGCTCTTCTCTTCTTTACAAGTTCAAACCCCGACTTCGTTTTGTATCCGGCGAAACTCTGATTGCCGTCGTCGGCTTCAACAGCATACGAGAATTCTACAGAGTACCAGTGTGCATCCCAGAGCAGTACACATTCGCTTGTAACCAAGGTCATAAGTACGTCGTGTTTTTGAAAACATTGCCGACGTGTGAATATCTGTATCACGTCGTGAGATTTCGATCAGGCAAGTTTTAAACTTGCAACATGCTACTTTGTTTATATTTATATGATTAATGACAGTATATGTGTTTTAATATTCAGCAAATATTACCGATTTACTGTTTTATATTATCAGTCTGTATCCGTACCAATAATGGGTTATCTAGTTGCATACCGAATCATCACAATATTATCATACTACTATATCAGTTCAGTAATCATTTTCTAGATTTCCATACACCTGATAACAAACGTAAAACGGCTATTACAAATAGATACATATGCATCCTGGCATTAGTTATGTTTACCGTGTTTAGATATTGGTTACAGATTTACATTTGGTATCTATTTTGGTTAATATATATATTGCATGACTTGTACATGAGACATTACCAGACCGGTTGCTTGGATCATCCGCTAACACCGATAATCCTAATTTGTTGTCGTGATAGATGTGACTTATTTTCTACATAGACAAGACATGTACCTGCTTGATCCTGTGTTGGCATTAGATTTATATCATCAATAACCGATTTGAACACAAAACTTTGGGGGAAAGGGGAAGTCAATAATAAAACCTGACTTGTAACTCAATAACTCAACAGTTTGATACTTTCCAAAGACTGATCAGTTGATACGAGCTTTGGCCGGCCCCGGAATGATGCTGCTGACGTCATTCGTCTGTACATGATATATGTTTTACTACTTAGCGGCACGTCTCGGATTCAGCCCCGAGAGTCTTGACCGTGGTCTCGGACACGCACGGGGTGCTATTGAGTTACATCAATGATTCCATTTAATTAATTTCAAAGACTTGTAGAATAGATAATCTAGAAGCACAGACTTTAAGATACATATCACATACATATAGTTCACTGTTTTATACATGTGTTTATTATTTATACTCATATCTAATCATAGCATCATATCCTGGTTATTACTATTATTTTGATATTTGTGACGCACTGACGTCTGGGTTTTGCATGGCCCAGTTCCTTTGATCAGATCAGGAGTATTTGAGCAAGCAAGTCGAACAATGAGGAGCTAGATGTTTAGTTTTAGAGATGCTTAGTTTATTTATTTCCGTAGTTTTATTTTATTGATGTGATCCCATAAGGGACGTGTTTCTGATATTATTTATTAGATCTTGATTAGTTTCTGCTATATACATTTCTTAACTTTTATTTATTGTGGCAGATGGAATGTGTTAGTTCGATTTTATTTATTGTTCTTGATATCTTATTGACAGCCGTAATATGACTATGGAGGGATTATTCCTAGGCATAGGTAGTATGGTTGGCTCTGTCACGTGCCGTATTTACGTATTTTGGGAAGTGGGGCGTGACAGGGTTTGTTTGGTATCAGAGCCATAAGATTTAGGGTTAGTCGGGTTTGGTTCTTTTGTAGTTGGGTATTGAACCCAATACACTGACCAGGAAACTCAAAATTATGAACATGTCCCGCTACATTACTACCTTACCAGTTTTGAATCTATAACTATCAATATCTTGTTTACTGAATCATATTTACCATTACTAATCCCCTTCAGTATCATTGGCTTCAGAATTATGGTGGATAGAGATTTGCTGTCATACCAGATGCGTGTAGATAACGCCATATTATTTGGAGTTGTACGTTGTATGCTTGAAAACCAGAAGCATCAAACTGAGCTAAATCAGCGGCAGGCCAAGACTTTCTAGGAAGGTCTGAGAACGGTCCAGCAGTCCGTTGTTACAGCAGCTGAGAGGGCAGCAACACTCAGGCCAACCCAGCGTGAGGGCACCGTGGCAGACTTTAGGAAGCTCGGTCCGTCCACATTCACAGGATTGGAGAAGCCATTGCCAGTGGATCAGTAGCTAATTGATACAGAGAACCTGCTCATTGCCGCGCAGATTCCAGATGAGAAAAGGGTGGATATAGTACGCATCCAATTGGTAGATTACGCTCGCGAGTGGTGCCTCATAGAGGAGACTCGTCTGACCAAGTCGATCAGTTGGGCGACCTTTTTGCGAAGCTTCTTAGAGAAGTTCTTTCCCCAATCTTCTCGAGAGGAGATGGAAGAGAAGTTCATTAGCTTGAAGCAGAATGGGAGATCCATTGATACACATGCGGCTAAGTGGACCCAATTCAGTTAATTTGCGGGGCCCTTGGCTGCCAATAAAGCAAATAGGGTAAGGCGGTTTATGCGTAGCTTGGATGTGGAGATTCAGAGACACATCATATCTCTGGGTTTGACCACATTCTCCCAAGTTTTCAAGGTAGCCAAGGAGCAGCAGAGTTTATCGGTGAAAGTAAAGAGTAATCTACAGCAAGAGGTTATAGTGCGGAAGCCGGCGTTTACGCCAAACAGAGCTCCTGTACGTAGAAATATTCTGGTAAAAAAACGAGGCGCTGTACCTATGAAGAAGCCTTTTGTATCCGATCAGAAAAGGGGTGCGATTTGTGACTTTTGCCGTCTACCTGGACACACGCAGAAGGACTATCGAATGAGGCTTGAACTTTGTTTAGTTTGTGGATCAGCTGACCATACCATCAGTGCTTGCCCTTCAAAATTACGATTGAGAGACGATATTCCGATTCAACTATAGAAACGGACCTTTGGACAGAAGCTGATCACTTAGAGGCCTAATCAAGCACGGGACTTCACCTTGACGGCCGAGGAGGTTAAGGCGTAGGATGATATTGTTTCAGGTGTTCTACCTATTTATAATTTTCCCGCATTGGCATTATTCAATTCAAGCGCATCCCATTGCTTCATGTCGTCCAAGTTTATTAGTACACACTTTATTCCACACACAGCCCTATCTAGTTGCTGAGACATACACACTGGGAATGGGAGAATCGTATCCAGCAAAGTATCCAAGGGTTGTTTGATTGTTATTTGCAGACGGGAGTTATTCACAGATTTCTTGGTGATTGATACTGGCAGCTATCATGTTGACTTGGGAATGAATTTTCTTGGGATTTTCCACGCTCACATTGATTGTAGGGTGAAGAAAGTGATTTTCCAGATATCTGAACATCCGGAGTTCATATTTTTGGGAGGTAGCAGATCTGTCGGGCCAATCGAATTTAGGAATAGGGCGACAAATGCCGTCTTTCGTCGATGGAAGTAAACAAGGAAGAAGTACCAGGGGTAGTTTGGGATTTTATGGACGTGTTTGAGGACATTTCGGATTTACCGCCAAAACGAGATGTGGATTTTACGATTGATCTTATTCTTGGAGCAACGTCGATTTCAAAGTCTTATTATCCAATGGCGCCGGTGGAACTGGAAGGGGTAAAGAAACAAGTTACCGAATTACTAGAGAAGGGTTGGATTCGCAGCAGCGGTTCAGCATGGGGAGCTCCAGTTCTTCTAGTCAAGAAGAAGGATGGTATGCGGAGAATGTGCATCGACTATCGAGAATTAAATCGGGTGACTATTAAGAACAAGTACCCAATCTCTCACATCGGCGAATTATTCGATCAACTCGGTGGCGCGAGGGTATTCTCGAAGTTGGATTTGCGATATGGGTATCATCAAGTTCGGGTGAAATCAAAAGACATTTTCAAGACGGCGTTCCGAACTCGACATGGGAATTATGAATATTTAGTGATGCCATTTGGATTTACCAACGCACCGGTAATATTTATGGACTTGATGACCGAATCTTTTCACCATACCTGGACCAGTTCGTAGTAGTGTTTATTGATGATATTCTGGTCTATTCGAGAAGTAAAGAAGAGCATGCAGAATACTTGAGGATCGCACTACAAACGTTGAGACAAGAAAAGTTATATGCTAAGATTAGCAAGTGCGAGTTTTGGCTCAAAGAAGTGAACTTCTTGGGTCATATTGTATTTGAAGATAGAATTGTCGTTGACCCTAAAAAGATTGCAGCTATTCATGATTGGCCAATTCCAAAGAATGTAGGGGAGATCAGAAGTTTTCTTGGGCTTGCCGGATACTATAGAAGGTTTATGGAGAACTTCACTCGAATAGCAGAACCATTGACCAAGTTAACACGAAAGGAGCTACCGTTCGTATGGACTGAGAATTGTGCGTCGGCTTTTGAAGCGCTGAAATAAATATTGATAACCGCTCCTATCTTGATAGTGCCAGATGGTTCCGGAGGACTAGTTATTCACAGCGACGCATCTGGGAAAGGCTTGGGGTGTGTTCTAATACAGCATGGGAAGGTCATAGCATATGCGTCGAGACAATTGAAAAATCATGAGAAGAACTACCCAACACATGATTTGGTGCTAGCAGCAGTAATTTTTGCTCTGAAGATTTAGAGACACTACTTATATGGCGAAAGGGTAGAACTATTTACCGATCACAAAAGCTTAAACTATGTGTTCACACAGAAAGAGCTCAACATGAGGCAGCATAGATGGTTAGAGCTGATGGTTGACTATGATCTTGATCTAAAATACCATCCGGAAAAAGTTAATGTAGTGTCGGATGTTCTAAGTCGGTTGCTAGCGATACGGATGTTGAATGCACAGAAAAAGATTATAGCTGATCTTCAGAGATTCGAATTTGAAATTGTACTCCCAAATTCTTCGGGACAGTTGATGCAGTTGTAAGTTTCAATCATCCTTGATCGATAATATTAAAGCAGCACAGTCGCATGATCCAAGATTGCAAAAGTTTCAAGAACAAGTAGAAGCGGGACTTCGAAAAGATTTTTTAATTCATGAAGATGGTTCGTTATGATATGGTAGTCGTTTATGTATGCCTAAAGGAGATATTCATGAAGAAGCCATGAAGGAGGCTCATAGTTCCGCGTATTCAGTGCATCCGGGAGGCACGACGATGTACAGAGATTTACGACAACATTTCTGGTGGGAAGGCATGAAAAGATAGATCGCTCTCTATGTATCAAAGTGCTTGGTGTGTCAGCAAGTCAAGGCTGAACATCAAAGGGTAGCTGGTTTGTTACAACCACTTTCGATTTCTCAATGGAAGTGGGAACATATAACCATGGATTTCGTGAAAGCTTTACCATGAAGTCCAAAAGGCAATAATATAGTTTGGGTGATTGTCGATCGATCGACCAAGACAGCTCATTTTATACCGTTTTGAATTGATCAGTCGACGGAGGCTTTGGCAGAGCGGTACATGCAGGAGATTGTGAGATTACATGGAGTACCCGTGAGTATCATTTCAGATCGCGATACTCGATTTTTATCACTCTTTTGGAGGAGTCTACAAGAAAGTTTGGGAACTCGTTTGAAATTTAGCACGGCCCATCATTCTCAGTCAGATGGCCAGTCTAAAAGAACGATCCAAACTCTTGGATGTTAGAATTCAAGAGTTTATAGGAGGATCATTTGCGCTTAGCGGAGTTTTCATACAATGACAGTTTTCAGGCGACTATACAGATAGCTCCGTTCGAAGCATTGTACGGTCGTAAATGTCGCTCGCCTGTCTGTTGGGACGATATTGGAGAAAGAAAATTGTTGGGTCCTGATCTTATTGTGCAAACGGTTTAACGTGATCTGAAATCATATGAAGGTGGCACAAGATCGGCAAATTTTCATTTCCTTCCTGTACTTTTCATTTCCTGTTATGCCACTGTTTAGGCATATTTTTATTTCAGTTGTATTTCCTTTTCATGTATTGTACAAAAGATTGTTAATAAATAAAAGTTGCTGCTCTTTTTATTTCTTGTAACTTGTGTATTTATTTCTATATTGCTTAGATACGCTTAGCGTATGTACTTCTGAGTATATACGTAGCGGACTCGTCGCGTCCCCTTCACCGTACACTGGGAAGCGGGGCGTGACAGGTTTTGTTGGCGGCCCATGCAGGTCAGAGCTGTATGGAACCCTAAGCAATATAAAACACAAGAACCAGCAACTAAAGCATTCTTTACAATCATGTTCCTTAAATCCCATCATTTCTTATTCTTTGAATCATATATCTTGAATCTGTCCTAACCCAAAATTCCCTCACCTCTTTTACAATTTTACCAAAACCTCTGCATTCTTTCAATCCTTCACACATTCTTTACATTTTTAAAACCCTTGCACCACCTTGTTATTTTTCACATACTGTCAGCACACCGGCACCAAACTTTCCTTGGATTTGTTACACTTTCCTTTTACAAATTCCGAGGACGAAATTTTTATAAGGAGGGTAGAATGTAACAACCCTAATTTTCTTATACACTTTTTCCTATACAAATTTTTTTTACAAATATATATTTTTTTTTAAAATCCAAAAGGGTATTTATTGCCTAAGCACAAGACTTAAGTAATTGATTAGCAATTTAATTACAAGAAGGAGCTTGTAGCTCATTGGTAATACCATGCACTGCTGAACCAAGCCACCAGAGTTCAAATCTCATGCCCCACATTATTTTTAATATTATTTTGTTTTAAATCCTTTGGAAGCCCAACAGTCCACACACCATAACTTCCAAAAATTGAACTACACTTTAAAAACTAAATATACCAGAGGTTACACTAGACGACCCCCCACCTCCCCATGCCCTGACTCGGCCCGACTCGGCCGAGTCAGCCGGCGGACCAGCCGACTTGGGCCGGCGCCGCCGGCCGGACTCGTCCGGACGGCCGAGTTCCCTTCTTCAATATTGTGTCTCTTCATCTTCTAAACCCCCCTTAACACTTCAAATTTCTAGATCGGTTTCAGAGACCTTTGAAATCCCCATTTACTCCATTTTAATGATTTTTTTAATACATTTTTACATTAAAACCTTTCATATACCCTATTGACTCCAATTTTTAATGATTTTATACATTTTTTTTATTTAAAAACCTTTCACCTAGCCTACCCTATAAATAGACCCCCCTACCCTCTACCCTCTTATCCCAAAACACTAGCTTTACTCTCTCAAAATTGTTACAAGAAGGGTGTACTTTGAAATCGAGTTCATGGCGAAGCTCTGACGGAATTCCGGCGACGTTTTTTTGAAACAACCGGCGACGAAGCAACGCCTCGGCAACTCATCTAGTTCCCCTATACTCTTTAGTATAGATCGAAACCCGTAAGTCCCATTCTATCTCCCTTTCTAATTCTCAAAAATACGAAATTACGAAACCCGACGGAATCGAAACAAATCCGTTTTCCGATTCGGTTTTCTATAAAATTTCACTTCTCACCAATACCTTCATGCTTAAACATTTTTATGTTGACTAATAAACATTTAACATACAATTTGAACAAGTTTCATCACATGAAATAATAGCGTTCTCAAATTATCGTATTTTTCACTTAAATACCATAATGTTTCGATTTCACATTTAATCCCTCTAACTTTGCTATACATTTAAAGTAGAGCACGAGGTAATGACCTATCTCCACACACACGCATATACAACCTAAAACGATATCATCAAAACTTAGAATACGATAAAACAATACTTTCATTTAAATACCATATTCTTAATAAAACCATTCCTAAAAGTTTTAGCTTTGATACACTTTTAAATAAATACCTCTTATTAGGAAAATACGATAAGTTGTGGACATCGATCGTTTATCTAAACCTGACTTTGTAGTGTCTAGGCAAGTGTGTCTAAGGCAAGTGGTTACTTAATTAGGGCCACTACTTGTAGTGGAGAGCCTCCCACTTAGCTGGCACTTACCTGGCCGCAATTGGCGGTGAAGAGGCGATTTGAGGCTTCTAACGACTTGTCGTTTAGACCATTTAGAAATAGGCTAGTTGGCTTAGGAAACCCTAGAATCTAAAATACGGAAAATTACACTTTTCAAATAAATACCTTTTACTATATAAAACCGTTTTCTAAAGGATTAGTATTTTACAATCTTTGCAAAGCGCCGCTACAACCCATCTTTGGGGAACCCGTTCGGGATCGTGCGGTTTATCGCGCACCCTCGAGCTAGTAGTGCGAGATTCAGACCTCCGCAAGGAGCATTCGGTCTCGAAAAGTTTAAAATACGACATCTTAAGAAAATGAGATTTTTGGAATATAAAATATTTATTAAAAATTATTTTTGTATAAACATATGTATATTTATCATTTAAATATCTATTTTACTATAATATAAATTTTCCACTTTTTCCTAAAAATCACAATAATAAATTTTACACTAAAATACCATGAATTTCAAATAAATCAATATTACAGATAAATACCTATAACTAGGATATTTTCACTAGAATTATCACAACATAAAATGCACCCTCATTACAAATCTAAAGACGAACAATAAATATTTGAGGTGTATTTTGAAAAGTATATAAAAGTATTTTTACATAAAACCCCTCAAGTTTTATAAATTACCCTAAGGACCTTAACAATTATATGACTTCGATTCACATTTCTGATTGTCTGACTCGGGTTTGAGTCTGATTAATCTGACTTGAATATGATTCAAGTCAATCTATAATATACAAGTTTCCACTTCCAATGAACTCATGAATCCATGAATACAATTATCAATTTATACAACTTGACTGAACCGAACCATGGATATATATTCCTTTTACATGATTCTCGGTTATTCCATTTACATGACTCTATGGTTACAACCGCTTACTGATATCATGGTTTCGGTCAGTCAATCAATCTTACAATCAATACAATTTACAAGATAACAATACAAACAAAACATCGCGGGGTTTAAGGGGTAGACTGGTACGGAATATGTTAAAGGTGGCACGAGGTGGTCACTTAAGACGTAATTACATCCATACCGTTGTTCCGTAGTATTATCGACGGAGCCTTATACTACAGGTTACCAAGGTCTCCGTGTAAATGGGACTCCCCTCGTATACACTGGCATCTTCTGTACCAGGCTACAAACAACAGCGTTAATACAACATTACAATATTATAATACAACATGAAAAGTTACTCTCTCTCTCTCTTACTCTCTGTCTATTTCTTCCTTATTTTTGGGACTTACCGAGCGACCTGTTCGTCGACGACATTCTATTTCTTCTTCTTTGAATGTCGTCAGGTGATTTGGATCCGGCAGAAGTTGAGCCATCGCAAGAAGACTTGGAGCAGTTTACTGAAGACCCTGCACTGTAGTTTCATTGTACACTTTTCCTTCCTGTACTTTTCATTTCCTGTTATGCCACTGTTTAGGCATCTTTTTATTTCAGTTGTATTTCCTTTTCATGTATTGTACAAAAGAATGTTAATAAAGAAAAGTTGCTGCTCTTTTTATTTCTTGTTTCTTGTGTATTTATTTCTATATTGCTTAGATACGCTTAGCGTATGTACTTCTGAGTACATACGTAGCGGATCTCGTCGCGTCCCCTTCACCGTACACTGGGAAACGGGGCGTGACAACTCCACTCCCGAGAACCCACCTTCAACCTCCTTTCCTCTCCGTCAACCTCACCTCGTCACACCCGAGCACCCATCTCCTCGTCGTCATCGCAGCTACCTCCATCTCCTACTCCCTCATTCTCGATCCCAATCCCAGTCCCAGCTCCATCACCCATCACCAACCACCACCAACAATGCCACACTGCCGCTAAACCCATCACCATCGCCTCCTGCACTCGTCGTCACCTCGCCGTCGACCGCCTCTCTCCTCTCCTTGCCTTCGCTAAACCCAGAACCCAGCCACCATCATCACCCCGACATCATCTTCTTCTTCTCTTTTCTGTCTTACCTCGCCGGAGCCGATCACCGCCGCCATCACCCACTTCCCTTCGCCGACGAGCACGACCCCAGTCACCACCTCCTCAACGTGCAGTACCCATCATCTCTCTCTCTCTCTTCTTTTCTTCACAAGTTCAAACTTCGACTCCGTTTCATAGCCGGCGAAACTCCTATCATCGTCGTCGCCTTCAACAGCATCCGAGAATTCTACAGAGTACCGGTGTGCATTCTAGAGTAGTGCACAGTCGCTTGTAACCAAGGTCGTGAGTACGTCGTATTTTTGAAAACATCGCCGACGTGTGAATATTCGTATCTCGTCGTGAGATTTCGATCAGGCAAGTTTTAAACTTGCAACATACTACTTTGTTTATATTTATATGATTAATGATAGTATATTTGTTTTAATATTCAGCAAATATTATCGATTTACAGTTTTATATTATCAGGCTGTATCCGTACCAATAATAGGTTATCTAGTTGCATGCCGGATCATCATAATATTATGATATTACTATATCAGTTCAGTAATCATTATCTAGATTGCCATACACCTGGTAACATATATAAACAGTTATTACAGATAGATACATATGCATCTTGGCATTAGTTATATTTACCATGTTTAGATATTGGTTACAGTTTTACATTTGGTATATATTTTGGTTAATATATATTGCCTGACTTGTACACGAGACATTACCAGATCGGTTACTTTGATCATCCACTAATGCCGACAATCCTGATTTGTTGTCCTGATAGACGTGACTTGTCTACATAGACAAGATCTGTACCTGCTTGATCCTGTGTTGGTATTAGATTTATATCATCAATACCCGACTTGAACACAAAACCTAGGGGAAAAGGGGAAGTTAATAATGAAACCTGACTTGTAACTCAGCAGTTCGATATTTTGCAGAGACTGGTCAGTTGATACGGGTTTTGACCGGCCCCGGAATGATACTGCTGACAACATTCGTCTGTACATGATACATGTTTTACTGCTTAGTGGCACGTCTCGGAATCATCCCCGAGAGTCTTGACCGCGGTCCCGGGCACGCACGGGATACTATTGAGTTATATCGATGATTCCATTTAATTGATTTCAAAGACTTGTAGAATAGATAATCTAGAAGCACAGACTTTAGGATACACATCACATACATATAGTTTTATACATGTGTTTATTATTTATACTTATATTTAATCATACCATCATATCCTGATTATTACTATTATTTTGATATTTATGACGCACTTACATCTGGGTTTTATATGACCCAGTTCCTTTGACCTTGTCGCAAGCGGATCAGGAGTATTTTAGCAAGCAATCTGAACAATGAGGAGCTAGATGTTTAGTTTTAGAGATGCTTAGTTTATTTATTTCCGTAGTTTTATTTTATCGATATGATCCCCTAAGGGACGTGTTTCAGATATTATTTATTGGATCTTGATTCATTTCCGCTATATGCTTTTCTTGACTTTTATTTATTGTGGCAGATGGACATGTGTTAGTTCGATTTTATTTATTATTCTTGATATCCGATTGACAGCCATAATATGACTATGGAGAGATTGTTCCTAACCATGGGTAGCATGGTTGGCTCTGTCACGTGTCGTATTTACGTATTTTGGGAAGCGGGGCGTGACATGAATGACAGAATTAATAGTTTTCTCTCTTTTGAGGTGCAGTGTGTTAGATAGGTTTCCAAGAAGGATCCTGAGATGGTCATGGTGCTGGGTGCTGATTATATCAGCAAATGGATTCAGTCTAAGAAACTTGTTGGATTTAGTATTCATGTTATGAACAAGGCCCCATCAGATATCCAGATAAGTTCTAAGACAGGTATCGCTCATTTCGGAAGAGTCGTTCTCCGCAAAGTTGAGATATAGATATAAATATTGGAGCGGATCTACTCACTGAGATTATTTCTCGAACACGAATGTCTCGTAAACATGATTTGTGAAACTGATTAGTAGAGAAGTTGGATGTTCGGTAACACACGGACTGTGAGTATGCGACACCGTAATAATTAGCCTTAAGTGTAATGGAACACTCAAACATAAAATCATCATGAAAAAATTTGGCAGAAAACCCATAACTTGGAAAAATAAATATCATTGGAGTAGAAAATAGTGAAGATATAAAAGAATAGTGAAGATTTAGGAGATTATTAGTCGAACCCAAGGGTGGATGGAGAATGACCGAAGTCGAGGTTGGAGGGTGGAGATGGTTGAAGTTGAGATCTCGGGTTTGCTTTGAGAACAAGAAGAAAGAAAGGCTAGAACTCTCGGGTTGACTCAGTTAAAAGATCTTGCGGTGGGTCGGGTTTTTTTAACAGGTTTGTTTTTATACAAACCGCGTAGTTAATAAACGGATGTGTAACTTCTTTGACCGCATAATCTACTGTCTAATCGTTTTGACCACATGTAGCGAATAATGTGAATTTCATTCCCTTAATCACCGAATACAATTATGCAGGCCTACTATTATCTTATATATATCTATCCATTGAATCTCGTAGTAACCTATGGTTTTTCCATCTCCTCATGACCCAAGCACTATTTTCTTATATGGAGAATGAGTGTTCTATAACTTATCTTTGTTATTTTTTTTCTTTCTATTTTTCCTTTTTGTTTTTTTAGGGAATTATCTTGCTTCCCTTTAACTTTTCTTGTACGTTCGGTTTACATATATATCAATGGTTTTTTTATCTTTCCCCCAAAATTTCAATATTTTCAAATTTCACTCCTAAATCTAGTATTTCCAACTTTTACCCTAAAACTATTAAGTTGTCCAAATTTCACCCCGAAAATCTAGTATTTCCAAATTTCACCCTCAAAACTATTAAGTTGTCCAAATTTCACCTTCAAAATCTATTATTTTCAAATTTCATCCCATAACCATTAAGTTATTCAAATTTCACCCTAACCGGTCATCTTCTTCTTTCTTATGTTAAATAGGGACTAGAGTTTTAGATTTCTCACAATTTCAAAATTAGAAATTCTCTTGAGAGTGAAATTTATGACATTTCCTCTTCATCCAATATTTGTTATTTTAATAGATAAAATCAAACTTCTTTGTGGCCTTACCATAACAATTACGACAACTTAAAGCAATAATATGAGTTAGGGTTACTCCTATGCAAGCGGTAGTTTAATTCTGGTATTTTGCGGTTAGGGTATTATAGGCCGAGCTCAATAATATTGGAGAAAGAGTTAACTGCAAAATGGAGAAAATTAAGAAACATTTTACAAAAATGAAGTTTTAATTATTGATAACTTAATGGTATTGAGGGTGAAATTTCGACAACTTGATGGTTTTGTGAGTGAAATTTGGAAATACTAAATTTTAGGGAAGAAATTTGGACAACTTAATAATTTTGGTGGTGAAATTTGGAAATACTGGGGATGAAATTTGGACAACTCAATACTTTTAGGGATGAAATTTGGGAATGATAGATTTTGGGGGTGAAATTTGAAAATATTGAAATTTCACGGGGGAGATATTAAAAGTACCCTATATCAATAGAATAGAATTGGTTCAACTGGCCGTCACAAAAAATAAAATAAAATTTTATTTTGTTATATAGGTGGGCCCTACATGGGTCCTACATGTAACAGATCCTTTATGGCTACATCATAGGAAACCCCTCATGAATTTTGCTATTAGCAGAAATCCACATATGCCCCCACAAGATCATGCAATATGCCCCCTGGACTTTTGCTGAACGTGCACCGTGCCCAGAAATATCAACTCCCACCAAAATCACAGCTGTTGCACAACTCAAGGCAGACAACTAATAATAAATTTTAAATTTTGATTTTTGATTCTACAAGAAATTTACCAACTATGATTAACTAGGTCAAAATTCTAAAATCCATGCAGCTCCAATGATTAGGTCATAATTAAATTCACACAATACAAATCGCAATTAGCTCCTTACGCAATAACTTGATTTTTGACATGCCACTTACATTATGACTTTCCATATTAGAACGTTAATTATAAGGCCCCCTTATCTATTTTCATAAAAATAAAAAAAAAAATCTGGAAATACTATTTCTCTCTTTTCCTATGATGAGATGGCAATATCTGTCCCATTTTAATGTCAAGATTCAATGATATTAACTCGGACCGCAGGGCCATCGATTTGTCCCTACGGTGTCCTACGGATTAATTAAAAAATATTAAAATATAATCTGTTATTTGCCCCTACGGGCCGCAAAAAAAGACCTATGGATTAATCCGTAGGAGCAAAGAAGGGTTATTTATAAAAAAGAATAAAGCCCAGAAACTTTCTCCTCGTTTCCAAAATTTCCCAACTCCCCCGCGATCGATATCCCACGCGCGCCTCCTCGCCACCACACCCACGCGCGCCTCCTCATCGACGGTACACCCAACGTCGACTTCGTCGGCGGCGGCGACCACACCACAGAGACCCGCGCGCCTCCTCGCCACCACACCCGCGCGCCTCCCCGGCCTCTTGCACCTCGTCGAGCTATTTGCCGCCGGCAAAACTACTATCGAGGTGAGTTAATTTGAATTTTGAACTTATAATTATGCTTATTTTTGTGTTATTGTTGATTTTAGGGTTAGGGTTACGATTACTAGTACGGCCGGATTAACTAGGGTTAAGCTTAATTATGTAGGGTTAGGGTTAGGGTTAGGGTTTGGGCTAGGGTTAGGGTTAATGTAATACCTGGTTCTTTTTGTACACCAGTATCCGTATTTTTATAAAGCGTTGCTTACAAAATTTATTTATTTATATATATAATTATTTTATATATTTTAAAACCTTAACCCTATTCCCTATTATTTTTATTTTTCCATTCTCTTAACCAAAACCCAAACCCTCTCTCTCTTTTTTCCCAAACCCTAACCCTATTTCCATTTTCCCTTTTTATTTCCCCTCACAGCCCCGGCCCACTTCCTCCCTATCTCCCTTTTATTTATTCCGAGCCCACCCAAGAACCCCGGCTCAAAACCCCTCACCCGACCCGACCCATTTCCTTCCTCCTTCTCTCCCCCGTTCTCTCCCTTCCCGCTCTTTTCATTCCCCACGTCGACGCGCAAGTTCCCGAGCACCCGCTTCTCGCGCGCGCCCTCTCCCCGCGACCGTCGCGCTGCCTCTCTCGCCCCTCTCTCCCCACGTCTCTCTCTCTCTCTCTCTCTCTATATATATATATATATATATATATATATAATGTCGATATGTTCTGTTGAATTCTGCAGTGACAGATTTTACACGTCAACCTTAACTCGACCATAACTTCCTGTTGATATAAGATATTACTGATCCGCCAATTGCTGTGGCAACCTAACTGATAACCCTAAATATTGTTCAACTATAGCCTTGCCTAATTACTACCCCACTGAGATTAAAATGTGTTACGAAACAGTCTTCCAATTCTGAAATCAGATTTCCAACAGTGAACACTTATATTGAAATGGCCATATCTAGCGAACCTGAAACCTGATTAACGCGAAACCAATTTTGATGGATAGCTAATTAAACATACTGTTTACTCCCTTTACATTGTTTTGCTAAATTCTGAATGTATGATTTATAGTGAATTATGCAAGTGGTAGGGCACGGGCTGATGGTATTCTATACATATCGTAATTATTGTATTCTCCCAATATCATGTAGATGTCATTGCATTGGTAACCTAGTGATCGTGTGCATTACCCAGTGTTAGGTATTAGCATTTGATTGTGGCAAGTACGTTAGTGTTTAAGCATGAATGGATAAGTGAAAGTGACACGTACCTGTACACAATCAGCGGACCCTATTGATTTATTGCATTGTCGACGCCTATGGGACGTATATAAGTGTGACTATAATTGGTATGGGACGATTATGGGAGCACTTATATTAGTGTCATAGGTAAGGCACCAAACACTGTCCATTTGTCTTGGGTATCAGTCGAGACGTGCTTGATGGAGATCAAGTCTCCAGTTCTCGCGTAGACTTGTCATGGACCGACTGGTATTTGAGTTTATGGTTGGCGTTTGATATAGACTACGGGGTGTGGGGTAGTTTGAGTGTGGGTTCAACAGGATCTCGGGAGTCCCATTGCCGGCACAAACAGCGATTCTGGAGATATATGGGGATATTACTGATTACAAGCGAGCGACTCGGGCCCGTGTTCCTTATCCATGGGTCCTACCCTTGGGTGGGGGATACTCACGAGTGGTTGACTCTCACACTTGGACTGACGATAGGTTTAGCGACCTGTAAAGTGTGACTTAGAGACTGATAGGGTTAGTGACATTGACATACATTGTTTACTGATTCAATATACCTGACATACTGTTTACTGTTTTACTATTTACCTGCTCTATTAGCTACCTGCATTGGCTACTTCATGCTCACGTCATTATTCCATGCTTACCGTTTCATATTTATCATTATTGTACGTGTTCACCTTTGTATCTATATATACATATATTGCTATTGTGTCACTCTGACGACCTGAGTATGCATGCTCAGAGTGAGAAGTGGATTTAGCTCGGACCAGGACCTGACGTACCTCGAGGATATTGCGGATATCTGGACTAGCGACTCAGAGCTATACTTCCTTGATCTCTACCTAGTTAGTGTTTTGTATTTGTTTCGATTTAGTGACTGCATTTCTCATTACCTGTGCATTGATTACTGATTACCACGTAAAGCTAGAAGCCGAAGTGTGACTACGGCAAGATATTTCCTCAACCGTAGGAGCATGGCTGGCCTTGTCAACCCCTTGTATTCCGTATTTTGGGAAGCCGGACGTGACAGTTAATTAGGTAGGGTTAGGGTTAGGGTTCAGTTTAGTGTTAGGGTTAGGTTTAGGGTTAATTAGGTAAAATAGGGTTCGTGATAATTAGGGTTAGAGTTAGGGTTAATTAGATTAATTATGGTTAATTTTGGTTTGGACTAGAGTTAATTTGGGTTGGGGTTTGGGTGATGATTAGGATTAGATTAATTTGGGTTAGGGTTTGGGCTGGGGTTAATTTGGGTTAATTAGGTAAAATAGATTGTATTTGTGTTAGGGTGTTGATTAGGGTTAATTGGGTTAATTTTGGCTTAATTAAGGATAATTTGAGTTAGGGTGTTGATTATGGTTAATTTGGATTAATTGGGTTAATTAGGGATAATATGAGTTAGGGTGATGATTACGGTTAATTTGGGTTAATTAGGTTACTTTGGGTTAATTAGGGTTAAGGTTTAGGGTACACGAGTTCCTTTACGACGATACTCGATGATAACGTAAACGCATAATTTTACCGTAAATGCAATAAAAATTTACCATAAACAAAAAACCTTCGAACCCTTAATAACGAAACGTAAACTTAAAATCTATTCAAGTTAAATGTTCAACTTAAAACTAATATATGATACTAGATGATAATATGAAACTTTCATATTCTCATCGATACTCATATGTGAAAATCAAAACGCGACTTAGTCCCCGTCTATCGGTTAATATACGTTCGATATTCGTCGTGACATAGAACTATATGAAGGTTGTTAAATATCGGACGGTATAGTTCGGTACTAACAACCGTCGTGTAGTCTATTTGACGACAAAATTCAATCGTATGATAACTGATAGATTTGTCCAGTGTGGATAAATTAGGAATGTATAAAGCAAACACTTGCATTCACTTGTGTTTTCATTTATTTCAAGTTATTTTGTCGGTACTTTTCCGCTGGTTCTCCGTGTACAAAGATAGATTAGATATTCATTTCAACGTTGTTTCACTGTGTTGAAATGATTATCTATTCTATTACAGTGTACTCGAAGAACAGCGGGGAGGTGTGTAATACCCAGCTCTTTTTATACCCAGAATCTGTATTTTGTTACTTTATAATTTTATCTATTTTATTTTATAATGTTATCTATTTTATTTTACAATGTTATCTATTTTATTTTTACATACCTTAAACCTAACTAAAATTTCCTTTCCTAATATTTTTATTATTCAGCCCAGTCCATTCATTTTTGTTTAACCTCCTCTTCAATTACCTTAACTTCTCTATTTAACTTTTATTCTATCGGCCCGGCCCCACTCTATTTTCCTCAGCCCACTTTCTTCTTAAATTCCTTATCTTTTCCAGCCCAATAGCCTTTCCTGCAGCCCACAAAATTTTCCTCAGGGAATTCCTTCCTTGCGAAGCTTAGCCCGGCCCCACTCTATTTTTCCTTAGCCCACTTCCCCCACTTCCCAGCCTCTAACTCGCGCCCGTTTTCCCCCCCACTGTTCATCTCCTCTAAATTTCTCCAACGGCTACTTCCCCACCTTCCGCGCGCGCTCCTCGCCTCCGCCGTCGCCCGCGCTCGCGCGAGCGTTACCCACGACGCGCACGTTTTACCCCCACGACCCTCTCCCCTCTACACTACACCTTCAATCACTCGCTCCCCTCCTTTACTTCTTCCTCCCTCCCTCGAACCCACTAACCGCCCCGGATCTCTCTCTCCTCGACCTCCCTTCTCCTCACAAAACCCGCCGGCCCGCCTTGACCTCCGTCTACCACCGTCACTGCTCTCATCGCACCCCAACTCGAGACTCCGCCACCACCTACAACCCCTACAACCCCTGCCCGAGCTCCCCACTACGACTCCTCGAGCCGAGCTCCACTCAAAGCCCCGCCGACCTCCTCCACGTCGTCGTTTCACCACCTCCGACCACACCCAACCATCAACACCTCCTCTTTATCAACCTACGCCGAGAACCCCCTCCTTCTCCTCTGCTTTCTCTCATTCTCTCTCTAACTCCACCCCTCTCTCTCTGTTCTCACTCCCTCTCTCCCTCCCTGAGTCTCCCCTCTCTCTGTGTCTCTCTCCCCCGCTCTAATCCCTTCTCCCTCTCTCTGCCTAACACTCTCTCTCCCTGTCTCTCTCTCTAACCCTCTCTCTCACTCACTGTCTTTCTCATTCTCTCTCTCTCTCAAGATCCCTCTTCACTCTTTTTCTCAACCTTTCTCTATATATCTCCAAAACCTCTCTCTCCTCATTTCAGCCTAAGCCTCCCCTCGTCGGCCACCCGTCGCTGCCCCGTGCTGTCGCTGTCGTCGACGTTTCATCGCAATCATCGCCGTCATACCCACCGAACTGCAAAATCCAAGAGCCGAGCACGAGCCAAGACCGCGAACCTTGCACGCGTCATTCATCGCGCGTTCGTGCCGTTATCATTGCCGGGCATCACCAAGAAGTCTCCAGGCAAGTTTTTACTTGCTTACATGCTATTTACTTATGATACAAATGTTAATTACATAAATATTAAAGTTGCAAGATTAATTAGAATTATGTGTTGTAACTGTTCGATACTTGTTCCCTTAGGAAAATATTCTCAGATTTGACGGAACTCGATGGTGTAGGTTGGCCCGTAGGGCTGTGAACAGAGTGTGTGATTGTCGTTGGATAATTTGATCGTTAACGACTAAAACAACTACCCCCAAGTTTAATCGTAAAATTATAAATTCATTGCACCTGAAAATCGTTAAATTCACCATAAATCATATACATAGTAGAATGGTGCGTTCGAGGGCTCAAAACGAAGCTAACTCGACGAACTTTAACCCTATGCTAGTTTCCAGACATTCCTGTACTTAAATCGTGATGAAGATTTGATCGGAGTGCGACTCTGGACTGCAGTCCAGAGCGACTCAAATTGCGCTTGCTGTTCCGTAATGGATACCATAGAACTTCCTTAACTCTTAGGTAGCGGAACTCCGCTGTTTATTATATAAAAATCTGTTATCTAGACAACACAATTGATTTCATCCTGTTTCGTTACCGTTTGATACTTAATCTGTAATTTAGAAGATCGGGTCACATAACAGTCCCAGCAGAATCAGAATTGACATGTTGATATTAAACAGATTATAACTCCTAACGTACAGACGCGATTGAAGATCCGTTTGTTGCGTTGAAAACCTTACTGAAAAACCTAGAATTCATCCAACTGTAGCATCGCTAAATTACGATCCCAACTGGGACCAAAATGCGTTGCGAAACGGACTTCTGATTCTGAAATTGGATTTTCAGCCGTGGACGCTTAAAATGAAATGGTTATAACTATTAATCCTGGAACCCGATTGGCTTGAAACAAAATTCTAAGGATAGATAAATGAACATATTAATTACTACCTGTTTGTCATTTCGCCAAATTATATACATATGTTTCATGATAAATCGTGCAAGTGAAAGAATGCGGTTTTATAACATCCTCACCATGTTTATATACTTGTTCACGCATCATATCATACCCATGTCATTGTATTGATAACCTAGTGACATCGTGCATTTACCCAGTGTTAGATTTTAGTGTTGATTGTGGCAAGTACGTCTGTGTTCGTGTATTCGTGATTAAGTGAAAGTGATACGTACTTGTGCACAATCAGTGTCCCTTTTATTCTATTGCATTGTCGACGTCTGTGGGATGCGTGTACGTGTGACTATAAGTGGTATGTGACACTTATGGAAGTGCTTGCACGGGTGTCACAGATAAGGCATCCGACACTGCCATTTATCTTAGGTATTAGTCGGGACGTGCTTGATGGAGGTCCTGCCTCCAGTTCTCGCGCAGACTTGTCACGGATCGATTAGTATTTAGGGTGATGGTTAGCGTTTGATGTAGACCTCGGGGTGTGGGGTAGTTCAAGTGTGAATTCAACAGAATCTCGGGAGTCCCATGCCGGCTTATATATTTAGGGAGTTATATGGAGATTTACAGGGTATGTGCTATAGACACCGTGATACATTCGTTACATGTTGGGCCCGTGGTCCCTTGCCCTTGGGTTCTACCCTTGGGTGGAGGACACTCGCGAGTGGTTGACTCTCACACTTGGACTGACGATAGGCTTATTGACCTGTGCAGTGAGACTTAGAGACTGATAGGGTTACTGTCATTTACACTTCTTCTATACTGTCTTGACATTTCGTGACATATTGTTATACTGCTTTATTTTTCCGCTACATTGATCTCTGCTCATTGATTTACTGTTATTCATATCTATTACCACTGTTAGAACTGTTACTTGATTATATACATTATATTGCTATTGTGTCGCTCTGACGACCTGAGTATGCATGCTCAGTGTGAGGAGAAGATTTAGCTTGGACCAGATCTAGACGTGCATCACAGACTTCTTGACTTGCCTTCCCGATTTACATTCATTTGTTCCACTTCAGGTCAGTCTTTATATTGTTTCCTTCAGTTACTGCATTTCTCATTACCTGCGCATCGTTTACTGTTTACCATGATAAACTAGAAGCCGAAGTGTGACTACGGCAGGACATTTCCTTGACCGTAGAAGCATGGCTGGCCTTGTCTACCCCTCGTATTCCGTATTTTGGGAAGCGGGGCGTGACAAGGTGCTACCGAAATTTACTCGAAATAGATGAAAGCACAAGCGAATGGGTGTCTGCTCTATACATTCTTAATGGGATAGAAGTCTTAGCCCCGACAGCCGAAACACACACATATAACACGAATACACAACAAACGCACAAACAAAGCACATACACACTAACAACTCTACACTTAAGCGAAATCATAAATTGAAACACACATACACAGAATATAACTCATACCTGGGTATCTTCAAATCTAACTTTGTTTATCGATAATTTATTCTTTTCAACAACAAACTTGCCGCTACAGACTTTCTTCTTTCTCAGTAACCATCGTGTTCTTAGATTTCTTAATATAATCACCATAACCTATAATTTATATATTATACAGTCTAACATGGCCCATGAGTACATCAGAGTTAAGGACTGGATGTACGTGGATTGGCAATAACGCATACAATCTAAGTTTGTCGCAGGAGTAGCTGTTTTTATTGAATTTGCACGCGCACATAATAAGACCGTGTTATAGAAGATTCTCTGCCCGTGCGATAGATGTAGAAATAAGTTCTGACAGAAGGTAGAAATCGTAGAGCTTCACATCGTTAAACATGGTTTTACTAGACTTTATACAACTTGGCTATATCATAAGGAAGAACAAGAAGAAGACAGTAATGCAGTAGAAGAAGGAGGAGAAGACGGTAATGCGGCAGAAAAAGAAGAACACGATAACTTCTTTTCAGGAGAAGAAATGGAGGATATGGTAGAGGCTGCCCTAGGTGATAGTATTCCTACCGAAGATGGCATTCCTTCCGGCCAAGGACCGCGTGCGGATAAGTATGAAAAGTTCATGAATGATGCTAGAAGACCAATTTATGAGAATGCAAAGTATTCAACCCTATCATGGTTCGTCCAAATTTTCCAAATTAAGTGCCTAAATGGATGGAGCAACAAGCCATTCACGATGCTTCTGAAGTTCCTGAAAGATTCCATGCCCTCGGGAAATAACGTGCCCGATAGCTGGTACGAAGCCCAGAAGATGATGTCTGATTTGGGTCTGAAGTATGAGAAGATTTATGCATGTTCTAAAGATTGCGTGTTGTACCGAAATGGGAATTCAGATTTGAAACAGTGTCCAACATGCAGAGAGCCCGGGTATAAGCCGAAAGAATCTGATAAAAAGCCCGATATACCTGTCAAGATAGCACGATACTTTCCCATAACACATAGGCTGCAGAGGCTATTCAAGTGTAAGAAAACAGCCGAAGCAATGATTTGGCATCACCGTGCTGCTCCAAGTAAAGATGGAAAAATGAGTCATCCAAGAGATTCACCGGTATGGAAGGATTGTGATAGGAAGCACGAAATATTCAGTAGTGATCCTCGTAATTTCAGGCTCGGACTTGCTAGTGATAGCTTCTGCCCATTCAAATATATGGCTGGAAGCCACAGCACATGACCCATTGTAATGATAGTTTATAATCTGTCGTCTTAGTTGGGTATGGATCAATCCTACTTTATGATGCCTCTTTTTATTGACGGACCAAACTCACCGGGAAACAATATCGATGCCTATCTCCGACCTCTGATCGATGAGTTAAAATCTTTATTCATTGATGGTGTAAAGACTTACGATGCAAATACAGATACAACCTTCACACTGCGTGCGGCTTTAATGTGGACAATTAATGAATTTCCTGTGTATAGAATGCTACCAGGTTGGTTCGTATATGGTCACAAAGCATGCCCTTATTTCCATCAATATACAATACTGAAATGGTTGAATTTTATCAGGAAAGTTTGTTATTGCGGCCATCGGCTTTTCCTGCCACTAGACCATCACTACAGATTAGACGCTGCTCACTTTAATGGTCATCAGGAGCTTTTTGGGTCCAACCTCATTGTCCGGAGAGGACATGACTGCCCAGTGGGATGGTTACAATAATGTGACTTTCGGGATAGATCCGGCAAAACAGGTCAAACCACCCTACTGGAACAAATTAAGTATTTTCTACGAGCTTCCGTACTGGTCAACAAATTTAGTGCGTCATTGTCTGGACGTCATGCACATAGAGAAGGGAGTATCTGAACACGTACTCAACTTACTTCTTTATAAAGACGGAAAATCGAAAGACAACATCCGTGCTCGGATGGATCTTCAGGACTTTGAAATTAGAAGTGAATTGCATTCTAAACCGATAGCGGGTAAACCAGACAAGTTTTTGCTTTCCAATACCGCGTATCATATGTCACAACCGAAGAAGAAAAGCTTCCTGCAGGTGTTGCATGATTTGAAAGTTCCCACGGGTTTCTCAGGATCATTTAGCAAGAAGATAAAAATTGTGAAAGGCAAGATCGATAGGCCGAAAATTCAGGATCGCCATGTTATTATGGAGCACCTTCTCCCATTAGTCCTCAGGACTTCTCTTCCCGAATCAGTTGGTCTAGTAATCAATGATCTTTGTTACTTTTTTAGATAATTGTGCGCTAAAACCCTGGATGTTGTGACGCTGGAGAATCTAGAAAATTCTATTGCATTGATACTTTGCAAGTTTGAGCGTATTTTCCGACCGTCATTCTTCGATATCATAATACACCTGACGGTTTATCTTGCAACCGAGGCTAAGTTAGCCGGACCGGTACAATATCGATGGATGTATCCCGTCGAAAGGTACGTGGAATTTTTCGTTTCATGCAATTTGTAAAATTATTGTTGTCCTATATGCCCGTACTTATTTATTTAATATATTTTTCTTTAGGTATCTTTACACTCTAAAAAAGTATATACTCAATAGAAATCGACCAGAGGGTTCTATCATGCAAGTTTATCTTCTAGATAAAGTAACCACATTTTGTTCCTACTATCTGGATGAGAACATTGAGACGAAACTTAACCGGCCTCGGAGAATTCAGGACATGCCATATGGTAAAGCGTCCTATAAGAGAGTAGAAACTGTGTTTATCAACAGGATATATTGGTTCATTCTCCTCAATAGCGTATGTCTTGAAGAAATTAGAGTGTAAGTTTTTTTAGATTAATTATTATATTTGTGTTTGTTTATGTATAAAATGATATAATATTAATGTCATAATTTATTGTTGAGAACAAAATTCATATTAATGAGGCATGTAAGGGGCATCCTGATTGGAATGATGAACGATTGGAAAAATATTATCGGGATAATTTTTGCGATTGGGTTACAGATCATGTAAGTTGTTTGAATAACATGTTATTGCTACCGGTCTTAATCTAAACTTATATCGTTATGTATTTTTCGTAAAATTTGTTTTGTCAGATCTACAATCCGAACTTGTTTACATTATTAGAGAGAGATTCAAGATGTTTAGCTTAGTTTCCTAATATGGAGGTTGCATATTATAAAGGAGTTAGTGTCCTTGGATACAAATTTGAAGTTAGAAATATCTCGAACCACTCAAAATAGTAGGATTGCGACGGTAGGATCGGATGGTGCGATTTATTATGGATACTTAAATTGCATACTTGGCATCCAATACCCCGAACGATCAGAATCGTTTTATATATTTCAGTGTACTTGGTACGATACACGAACCGATACGGATAAGTGGAGAAACAATCTCGGGACTTGGAAAGATGAATATGAATTGACTAGTGTGAACACACTTCGATTTTACGGTCAGGACGATCCATTTATCTTTCCGAACCAAGTGTTCCAAGTATACTATTCACAATGCTTGAAGCATCCGGGATGGAGTGTCGTATGCCATTGAAAACCCAGGGATGTTTACGATGTCCCAGAATTCTAGGATCGTATGGAGGATAGCGATGAGGATGAAGAGAAGAGAAGACTTAGAGTGCTCCGACCGTCTGTTTCAAATGACGGGTTGTCTTCGGCTGATCGTGAAGTTACGTGGGTTAGAAACGATGTCGATGATGAAATCTAAGTAGATATGTCTAATGCGTCCACGAAACGAAAAGTATTATCGGTAATGTTATATTATTACTTCACATTTCTATGATATATATATATATATATATATATATATATATATATATATATATATATATTGCATGCATATGTAATGATTGTACTCTTATATAGGTTTGATGACGTCCACCGGAGCAGCGAGGGGCGGCAGGAGCACCAGCCGTGGCAGCGGCAGCGGCAGAGTGGTTCTGCCGCCCGGAGAGCTGCGTAGGGAGCTTCATAGGGCCGGTCTAGCACCCCGATCGGTATCCCCTTCCGATGACTCCTTCCGTGTGGACTTTGCCACACCTCCAGGTATATTGCACGCATATTCATTTTGAATGTAATATTATAGACATACACGCATATTTATTTCAAAATTACTTATATAGTCAATGTTTAATTATCTAGCTGTTGGTGGTGCATCCACATCAGAGGCAGAGGCCACCACCGTATCTGCTGGTATGTTTATATATCCTATAGTGCATGCATATTGATTTAGAATGTTATATCATAAATATACACATTCTTTTTTCTCTTACTTAGATAATCATTTTTTGATTGTCTAGCTGTAGGTGGTGCCTCCACATCTCGGGCAGAAGCCATCACCGAACCTGCGGGTATGTTTATATATCCTATATTGCATGCATATTGATTTAGAATGTTATATTATTGATCTACACATTCTTTTTGAAATTACTTATATAATCTATTTTCAGTTGTCTTATTATAGGTGGTGCGTCCACATCTGGCGCAGAGACCACTCCTACCACTTTCGTACCCTCTGCTCAGTCTGTACATTAGTTTGAATAAATATAAAATATTTATTCATTTTACATATTCTCTAAGAATAAACATGAACTCTATATAATTTTATCGTCAATAATTATTTTCTAGTTAGAGGGGGCGCGTCCACGTCCGGGTCACCGGTCGTTCCTCACCGGAGGAACTATCGTCCTGCTCGTGCTGCTGCCCGGGCCCATGCTCGTGCTGTTGTCGCCGGAGGTATATATCGCACTTCAATTTTCGTTAATTTTTGATTTCTTAATACCACTTTGTCTTAATATTCCTTGTCTTGATATTTCTTGTAGATGCGGGGCAGCCCTATCCCGAGAGGGGGACTCGAGGGCCGAATCAATCCCACGGGCTGAGGCCCGACAGAGCTAGTGGGAGGCACCATTCCCCATTTTCTTTACCCCCGACTATCGCTATACCGGCGATAATGCCAAGAGGTTCAGCCGGTATATGGGGATGAGAGCCGCATCCTAAAGAAGTATCCACTTCACGTTGAGTGAGGCGATCAGCACCGGCGTTCATTTGCCCTCTTCTGGGATCAGGCTTGGGTATTAATATATATTTTCATTTGACTTATCTAATATATTTATTATTATTTAACACTTGCAATTTAAATACATTATTTTTTTGTATTTTTAGTTGGATTACGACTTTCAGCCTATACCCGACCCTGATCACCCAGAGAGAGTGCTCGATCTTCACGCTCTGTACCAGGACCTAATGAAGAACATGCAATCAAAAGTCTGATATAATAGGAACGAGCTGAAGATCGATTGCTATTCTCTGTAGATGGCGACCCCTGAGGCAGAGAGAGCGGCTCTTCTACATACTCCGGCCTTTGCGAGAGTCGACGTAGATACATGGCCTCTCTTGTACCAATATTTCGACTCTCAGCGCAAATAGGTTTGTAATTTAAATTTAATTTATTGTTTAGTATATAATTTTTTTGTTGCTTAATTAGAAAACTAAATCTAAATGTGTTGTGCAGAAACAGGCCGATCAAAATAAAGAGAATAGAAAGTCGGCGAAGAGGGATCGCCCCACTTATACAGGAGGCTCGAGGAACATTACTCGTGCCATGGAGGCATCGGTAAATTACAATAGATCTATTTTGATATAATATAATATTAAGAGTTATTTTATAATAAATGTAAATTTTTTACGAATTGCAGAGAGCTCAAAGTCTGGCGCAGGGTGGTACACCGAGCGTGCTGACCGTGTATCTTACCGTCCATGGCACCTCAACAGATCCTGCCATGGGCAAGCTTCGATTCCCTGACACCGCTACCCAGGAGTACCGCGTAAGTGTTAATATTTATTCTAACATGTTTGAAATTTTTGTTTTGAAAAGTTTAAATTTAAACGATCTACTTATATTTTAATGGTTAATGTGGGTGTAGGAGCGGGTGGTGGAGCAGGCAGTGGCATCGGGATCGATTTTACTGGACAGACCGATCCGATACTACTAACCCCAGTCCTAGACGCCGCATAAGGAGGGCATCATGGAGGTTGGGAGAGAGGACTGGGTCCTAGCAGGGCCCATATGAGCTTGGACTCCACTCCGGCGGTTACTTCCCCTACCCCCGTGAGCGACGTATAAAGCATGATGTTGCCTCTTTGAAGGCCACTGTCGAGGAGTTGAAGGAAATGTTGGTACATCTACTACTTAATAGTAAAATATTATATCACATTATAGATAATAACATATGCAATATTAGTACCCTGAGCTAATTTGGTTGTAGACTTAGCTTTGATTAATCATACTTACATAAAACTATCAAATTAAAAGAAACTACGGTTTTCCAAACTAGATACCCAAACGAGACCTAAGTCCCTAAGTATTCTTACTCGTTTATTACACACAAAATTTAACAGGTGCGACATACTGCTTCGGCTGCGGCTCCGCAAGCCACTACTCGGCTGCGGTTGCACAGACCACTCTTGCAGCTCCACAGCCCGCTCGGAGTCCCGCACAGTCCGCTCCTTCATTGGTCGTGTTTTTGACGACTCAGGGCCGCACCGAGGAGCAGATGTGCCAGATTACGGTGTTTATCAGATGTGGAGGAGCTGGACCGAGGTAGGGTTGCTTTTTTTTTAATGTTTTTGAGGATGTATGTACTTGATGCATATTGTATATATTTTGGACGATTTTGGTAGTTGTTTGATTGTTCACGATGATTTGATTGATATCGTATTCTGTTTCTTTATTTTTTTTATATATTATGCGTGAGATGTTGATTATGAATATTTCTGTATTTGGTTATATGATATATATATTATTGTGCATAGGGCGGGAAAAAACAGTAGCCCCCTTTTTAAAAAAAACTGATATTTTGTCCCTACGGATTAATCCGTGGGTGCAATATTTGCCCCAACACAGTTATCCGTTGGGAAAAAATATTAGGATATCTGATATTTTGTCCCCATGGACTTAGTAACAGGAGGTTAAACTTGCCCCTACGAATTTATCTGTAGGGGCATTGATATGGACCTACGGATATATCCGTAGGGATAAGAATTAGGACCTATGGATAAATCCGTAGGGGCAAGTATTTTATTATATAAAATAATAATTAAATAAATAATTTGTCCCTACGGAGTAACCCGTAGGGATATGTGTCCCTACGGAGTAAGGCGTAGGGGCAATTATTACTCTGTAGCGGTATGTTCAGGACGAAAACTTGCATCTGCGGCCTTTGCCCCTACGGGGAATTTTGTGGCCTTACGGATTAATCCGTATGGGCAGTGATGTCACGTCCCGCTTCCCAGTGTACGGCGAAGTGGGCGCGACGAGGTCCGCTACGTATGTACTCAGAAGTACATACGCTAAGCGTAGCTAAGCAATATAGAAATAATTACACAAGAGACAAGAGTATAAAAAGAACAACAACTTTTATTTATTAACATTTTTTGTACAATACATGAAAAGGAAGTACAACTGAAATAAAGATGCCTAAACAGTGGCATAACAGGAAATGGAAAGTACTGAAAAGAAAAGTGTACAATGAAATTATACTGCAGGGTCTTCGGCAAATTGCTCCAAGTCTTCTTGTGTTGGCTCAACTTCTGCCGGGTTCAGGTCACCTGACGACATTCAAAGAAGAGAGAAGCAGAATGTCGTCAGCGAACAGATCGCTCGGTAAGTCCCAAAGGTAAGAGGGAAGTAGAGAAAACAGAATAAGAAAATACATTTTTAAAGTGTAAGCTGTTGTTGTAATGTTATATTAACGCTGTTGTTTGTAGCTTGGTACAGAAGGATGCCAGTGTATACGAGGGGGGTCTCTATATGCTAGAGACCAGGGCAAACGGAAAGTACAAGGAACCGTTAAGCCACGGTACAACAGCAACGGAATATAGGTTAGGTGTCTTAATCTGACCACCTCGTGCCACCTTTAACACCTTCCGTACCAATCTACCCCTTTAAACTCCGCGATGTCTTGTTTGTATTGTTATATTGTAAATTGTGTTGGTTGTATGATTGATTGGCTGACTGACCGAAACCATGATATCAGGAAATGGTTATAACCGTAGTGTCATGTAATGGAATACTGGAAATCATGTAGAAGTAATATATCCATGGTTCGGTTCAGCCAGATTGTATAAACTGGTAATTGTATTCATGGATTCATGTGTTCATATTGAGTTGGATTATTAAGAATATAGATTGACTTGAATCATATTCAAGTCAGAATTAGTCAGACTCTAACCCGAGTCAGACTAAAAGAAACATAATTGAAGTTCTATAATTGTTAGGGTCCTTATTGTAAATTATAAAACTTGAGGGGGGTTTATGTAAAAAGTACTTTTGTATAGTTTTCAAAATACACCTCAAGTATTTATTATTCGTCTTTAGGGTTGTAATGAGGGTAAATTTTATTTGTGTTATTCTAGTGAATATATCCTAATAAAAGTATTAATTTATAATATTGATTTATTTGAAATTCATGGTATTTTAGTGTAAAATTTATTATTATGTTTTTAGAAAAAATGGAATATTTATATTATAATAAAAATAGGTATTTAAAATATAGTTATACATATGTTTATACAAAAATAATTTTAATAAATATTTTATATTTTAAAAATCTCATTTTCTTAAGATGTCGTATTTTAAACCTTTCGAGACCGAATGCTCCTTGCGGAGGTCTGAATCTCGCACTACTAGTCCGAGAGTGCGCAATAAACCGCACGATCCCGAACGGGTTCCCCAAATATAGGTTGTAGCGGTGCTTTGCAAAGATTGTAAAATACTAATCTTTTAGAAAACGGTTTTATAAATTAAAAGGTATTTATTTGAAAAGTGTAATTTTCCGTATTTTAGGTTCTAGGGTTTCCTAAGCCAACTAGCCTATTTCTAAATGGTCTAAACGACAAGTCGTTAGAAGCCTCAAATCACCTCTTCACCGTCAATTGTGGCCAGGTAAGTACAAGTGAGGAGGGAGGGATCCGCTCACGAATCGTGAGGCAGGCCTTTTAAAGTTACCCAAGCTCACTTGCCTAGCCTAGACACCACAATGTCAGTTTAAATAAACGATCGATGTCCACAACTTATCGTATTTTCCTAGTAAGAACTATTTACTAAAAAGTGTAACAAATCTAAATCTTTAAGAATGGTTTTATGAAGATTATGGTATTTTAATGTAAAGTTTTGTATTTTCGTATTCTAAATTTTGATGATATCAATTAAGGTTGTATTTGCGTGTATGTGGAGGTAGGTCATTACCTCGTGACTTATTTTAAGGTATTGTGATGTTTAGGGGTTAAACATGATAAATTAAACATGAGGGTATTTAAGTGAAAGAATGCGGTATTTGCAAAACTTATCATTTCATGTGTGAAAAGTCATTCAAATTGATTTTTTACAAGTTTAGTTGTCAAGATGAAGATGTTTAGGAATGATGGAATTGATTAGAAGAAGAAAAATAAACTTTATGGTATTATTGTGAAAAGAATACGATATTACAAGAAAGCTATCATTTCATGTGAGAAAATTTGTCCAAATTAATTGTTATGTGATTAATGGTCATCATGAATATGTTTAGGTATTATGGTATGGGTGACAAGTGAGATTTTGTAGAAAAACCGAATCGGAAATCGGTTTGTTCCGATTTCCGTCGGGTTTCATAAATTCGTATTTTTGAGGAGTAGAAGAAGAAAAGAACGGGACTTACGGGTTTCAAACTCTTCTAAAGAGTATAGAGGAACAAGGGAAATGACCGAGATGTTGTTTCGTCGCCGGTTGCTTTAAAGAACGTCGCCGGAAATCCGTCAGCGCTTCGCCGTGAACTCGGTTTCAAAACACACTTTTCTTGTGAAAATTTCAAGAGAGTAAATCTAAGATTTTGGGATGAGAGGGTAGAGGGTAGGGGTCTATTTATAGGGTAGCTAGGGTAGGGTAGGTGAAAGGTTTTGTTTATTAAAAAAAATTATAAAAATTAAATAAAAAGCATTAAAATTTGTATTAAATTGATTGTATTTAACATTTGAGAACCGATCTAATAAATTGGAGTTAACATGGGGTTATGGGAGACGAAAAGCCACACTTTTCGTTTTGGGACCCCGGCCGTCCGACCAACTCCGGCCGGCGGCGTCGGCCGAGTTGGCCGATCTCGGCCGGGTTCGGCGACGGTTGGGTGCGGGGTTCTCTGACTAAGACTTTGGCATACTCCGTTTTTGGGGTTCAGCTCAACATTTGGGAGTTATGGCATGTGGACTGTTGGGCTTCCAAGAATTTTAAAAGAAAAAATAATCTAAAAATAATATGGGGCATGGGATTCGAACTCTGGTGGCTTGGTTCAGCAGTGCAGGGTATTACCAATGAGCTACAAGCTCCTTCTTGTAATTATTGTAGGAAAATAGATACTTATAGTGATATCAACAACATTAAATACTCCAAGTATACTTTAAATTTAAATCAAATTTATGTATACAAAAATTGGAGTTATTTAAAAACAAAATAGTTACTTATAATTATATTGTGCTCAGTTTAAATACTCTTTTAAAGATTTAAAAAAATTTGAATAGAAAAGTGTATATGAAAATTAGGGTTGTTACAAGTGGTTTGCCTCTACAGCTAAATCCGTAGGGACAACCCATTATTGTAGTAGTGTACATACCGTTGGAAATTATAATTCATTAAATTTAAATGGTTATGTTTAAATTAGAATGAGTGGGTTAGAGTTTTTAAATTATAAAGAAGTTTAAAGTAATTTGAGAAGATTTAATTTTATGATGTATTAGCTATTTAAAGAGTTCTCGTTAAAAGTTTGTAATTGAGAAAGATATTTAAGAGAGAGAGAGATTGTTTATTAGAGAAGAGTTATTTTTAGAGTAATAAAGTTTAAAGATTTATCCTCCATTATAATAGTTTTGATTTATCTCCTCCTCCATTAGTTTTTTTTAGGTATATTTTTTAGTCACAATTATGATACTATAGCAGGTGATCACCGCTACGTGCAAGGTTTTGATCGTCACCATTCAACAAGGTTTTGAAACCGATGTCAAAAAAAGAAGATGAAGCTTGATGAGATTGTTCGATATCATCTCACCAAAGGTAAATATTAGAGTTAAAGTACCATGGTGAAAGATTTGCTAAAATCTTATTTTGAATTTGTAGAAAAAGGAGTAAAAAAACGCTATAGCATGGCTAACCTAACACCAAAAGAAAAGGAGATTTATATTAAATTACGAGAGAGAAACGGTTTAGCTACATCTTTAATTTATAGAACAATTGACTTTGATACAGTAAGCATCATCGTAGGTGAGTTTACAATGGTAAAGAAGTTTGGGAACTTCTGCGAAAGATTCATGGAGAAGGAAAAGAGATAGAGTGGAGAAAAATGTGAATGTTGATGAAGTGAAGCCTTTTATGGAAGAGGAAAGAACCTTAAGAAATCAAAAGGCCTGAAGAAAGATTGAGAAAGATAAAGAAGTTCAAAAGTTAGATAAAAAAGATAGATCAGGAAATTAAGGAGGAGAAAAAGATTAAGAAATCCCATGAAGTAGAAAATTTCATGAAAGAAGAAAAGGGAATTCAAGATAAGAATGTTGAGATTAAAATAGTCTCACATTGAAAAAATTATGAGAAGTACATGGGTAAACAGGGTTTGAGTCTTATTGTTGGAATTTATTTATATCAAAAACCCATGTACACTCATAAATAGTATATATAATCGCCCCCTCAGAGCTTAGATCGATCGATTAGGACCTTAACAATGCCTCTGAGAGTAGCAGTTTACAAACACAAAAAAAAGTGTCTTTGAGACAACTAGCTCTACAAGTGTTGTGCAATCCACGTGACAACCACACAAAAAAAGTGATGGTTGTACATGAGTGAGAGTGTTGAGATGCGTGGATTAAAATAATCCCACGTTGGAAAAACTGTAAGAGATACATGGGTATAAGATATAAGACGGGACAAACCAACAAGGCTTGAATCTTATTATTGGAACCCGCTTATATCAAAAGCCCGTGTATATTCATAAATAATATATAGGATCACCCCTTTCATTCTCGAAAATAAAAATTTAATAAAGAAATAGTTTGTTGCTGTTCCCGCCAAAAATTTCTGCACAAAAGAGCCCAAGATATCAAATGACAGCAATACGTTTAAGAAAATGCGAACCAGTATTTTCCGGGCTGTATTTTGACAAACTCCCGAATGTGAAACAGCTAAATTCTGATGGCATCAAAAGCGTCTCGAAATATCCTTCGATTTGATATATTATGTGCCTCATAATTTGTAAGTCTACGCTAGCGCCCCGGCCGTCTACAGACGCCAAATGCGGAACAAAAACTTTTAAACTGGCGCTATCGTATACTTTAACCCGGATCTGCCATTATTGCTAAACTAACAAACTGTAAAGAGTGTAGAAAGGTTATACCGAACGATCCGAGTCCTTCGTTCTTCAACCATCATCCCACGCTCCGTTGCGGCTGCTCCGATCTCGTCGATCTCCGATTCCTTCGTCGAGGTGGCACCACATGATCGATTCTTTAAACGGGCTCCCGCCTCTGACTTGAGGCAACTCGATCGCCAAGTTTGCTAAAAGAGACGACCAAGAATGATGTAGAGAATGAGTAGATGACTTTGTCTCACTTCGTCCAAATCCGTGGACGATCGGTTAATGAAGTTGCCGAGAGAATTGGGTGATGGAATGAAGTGAACTGTAAAATTCCATGCACCCCAAATACTATCATATCTTTTTCTACAAAATGAAACATCAAGTTGTGTGAGAGAGAGAGGGGGCCGGCCTCATATATGGAGAGGGGGTGACCGTAGGAGAAGGGGAGAGTAACCTTAAGCCAAAATATCATGAACAAATATCTTAAGCTTAACAAAAAACCATAATGAAAACAATGACTCATACCCTTAGTCATCCTTTCATTAAAAGCAACCAATTAGAACACAACACCAATAAACCTAGTCACCAAATTCTAGAACCTTCTAGAAGCACGACTCACCTCATCTGAAGAAAAGATAAATCCGTCTTTAACCGAATGTTAAAAGACGGCTGATAAAAACTGGAAACTGGCAACTTCCAAAAGTGATCCTGAAACGAATTTCAGGACAACCCCGAAACAGTATAAATATACCCGCATTTGTATTACGACCGAATACAAATGCAACTGAGACAAAGATATTATACCTACTCAATATAATACTCGGATCCGGCTTAAACCAAAGCCGACCAGTATCACCTGTCCGAAAATCGACACGTGCGTAAACGCACGTGCATTTTCCGAACCCTGCCATAAAACCATACGGCCTCTACAACGTTTCGCCCGAACTTGGGAAACTGTCTGTGGGGGACTCTAATGACTCGTCAGTACCCTGGCAGTGGGTTTAACCACAAACCGTCAGCGGCACTAGCTATGCGTAACGGCTGCCCATGGACTGACCTCAAGGGAGGCTGATGAGCGAGCTCAAGGGAGGCCGATGAGCGAACTCATCCAGAAACCCTACTGAGCCTAACAGTGACAATGTATATACAGTCCGGTCCGTTCGTCAATGAGTATCGCATATCTGCCTAGGGGGCTAGTAACGTCAGACCTCCAATAGCAGTATAAGTCGTGTCGGAGTGAAGCCCAATAACACCCTGAGATACTACTGGAGTACCTACCAGTAAATCTCCTGCCATGGCCATGGACTTTGTGTAATGGCTCTCCTAGACACAGCACGATCTCGCCCCCAATACCGGGAGAGACGAATCCCCTGCCGATCCGCTCACGTGCCTCCATATGGCTCGGGACTGTACCCAAAAACTACCTGTTTGCACGACTCCTTTGAGCCGTGGTAGGGTAGAAATCAAAGCACAGTGGGAACTCACACGAGACAAATGATGACCTCAGGTCGATGAACTAACCTGTATACATGTCACCAGGGAACTGCTATCTGACGGTAGATATAATACTAACTAGCAGATTCCCGGCGAGTCCTGTCCGGTGTACTCATAACCCAATGAGCACATGTATACATCTTAGGTGATCCAACTGACACCAGTGGCTTGTAAGACCGGCCACCGCCCCTCGTCGGGGTCTCGACTGTACACACTAGTCTACTCCGAAGTATCGATGCCCTGTCTCGAAACTCCCACGACTAGGGACCACAATTAAGGATATGCGTATAAACTACCCAACTCTCACGTATATGATCGCCATCATACTGTTGGTAGTAAAGCAAGATCCTAAGGGCTCTATCAAAGTGTAACATGCAATCAGTCACCTGAACATGTACACGACTGATAAAGGCAAACCAGATAGCATACTATCATCTCGAGTAAGACTGTCCTACCGGTATAGGTCCTCCGCAATCATTGCAATCACGTACCCGCGATCCAATAATTGACTATGAGGGCACTATCTCCAACAATCTCCCACTTGCACTCAAGGCTAATATTGCGATGTCGATTACTCACAGCCCGTGTGAAACCGAACATCCAACTCCTCTACTAATCAGTTTCACAAAGCCCGTTTGTAAAACTATTGTGTTCGAGAAATAGCCTCAGTGAGTGGATCCGCCTAGATGTTTCTATATATATCTCTCTTAATCTCAAGTTCGCGGAGAAAACCATCTCCTGAATCGAGTAATACCTGTCTCAGAATATGTCTGGATATCTGATGGGACCTAGTTCATAAATGAACTCCAAATCCAAACTTCTTAGACTGTATCGATCACTGAACCTAATCAGTATCCGGCACCATGCCACCCACAGTATCCTCTTGGACCACCTGTCCATAATACTGTCCCTCTTCGTCAGAGGCAAAAACTATAACTCTGACAATCACTCTGTCAACCATGCCACCTTTGAAGCTTGGAATGATAACCGTCTCCCGAAGGAGGCTGCCGTCATCAAATCCGTAGAACATGTACTTATGTTCTAAAACTGCTTCCTTATGTTTCTCCAGGATTGGATTAATACAAACTTATTGCATCTAGTGCAAAACCAACATTTGGTGTGGTACTTGACATCTCATGATTGACTCAATTGCCTAAGCAAGTGATCTGCCAATCATGCACATCCCTCTCCCCTTTAGTCTATACGACACCTTTAGAGAGGGTGACTCCATCACCTGCAGGTACACCACCATGCTAGGAGTCAACTATTCCAAAAACCATTAGAATATCTGTCAAAGTACCTACATTGGGAAACTACCCAAATCCAGATCTAAAACCATAGATCTAGAAACCATAATGTCAAATATTATATCCATATCCTGTCTGGAGAAACAACTGTGTGATGACCACAGTACAACCGATCGTAGTATAGGAATTTTACTTCCTACTCTGTGTATGTCATCCAGATACCATGACATCACACCCTACTACCTTCTTAACAGATCCATCCCCTATTCTGATTGAAGTCAAACCCATGACTGTCACATCAAAAAATAGATGATCTATCTCCGCTATAACTGCTCTAGTCTATAAATAGACATAAGCTACTTGCCCACCATGCTTCCGTTGCTCCCACTGACTATGACAACCCTCCTACCGGGTCTCATATCCTGGAACAACAGTAATGTCAAGTCTGGGTAGATAAGAACCTCCCTGTCACCGTCCTTGAGGCTACCGAAGTACCTCTCGGGTGTCTGAGGTTACCCACCAAATCTGCGGAGTGGCTAATGGAATGTCAAACCTGATTGAATATATAGATCCTATTAAATTTTCCGTAATCGTTCGCGGTTCTGGAATCACTTCCAGTTCTACCATACTCCCACTACTGTTTTCTGAAAAAGATCCATTTTACTAAAACTGTGGCGAGTCAAGAACAATATCACTATTGATCTTCTAAATGGTAGAATATCAACCCTCGTCATAGCCAGGGTCAACCCACAAACAGCCATTACAGAAACGTGCCCTGAGTTATCCAGAGTCTGGTTTTAAGCATAAGCTGGACAACTCCCCGTACCTTAATATCTTTTAAGGTACGAACTATTCTATATCCAATATAGAAACTTTGGCACTTATTTAATTGGAACCATATTCAATCCATGCATCTGTCTCCAGTGCATATCAACTTAATGGAAAGAGGCTAATCAGCATTACTCAACATAGGAATCCATCCAATTATGAGTAACCTGAAAGAGAAACACGTTTCTCAAAACTATCACTATCATCTGAATA
Source organism: Agapanthus africanus (assembly GCA_030015575.1). Taxonomy (NCBI): domain Eukaryota; kingdom Viridiplantae; phylum Streptophyta; class Magnoliopsida; order Asparagales; family Amaryllidaceae; genus Agapanthus; species Agapanthus africanus. The sequence continues at coordinate 1,007,728,550 of CM057337.1, read as the reverse complement.
CCAATCACAAGAATCTACATCTTCGATCTCTTTGAAGAATCCCGATACTTGTGATACCTGGTTCTCTACTTTTTTCTTATACCCACAACTTCTCAAAACTTAGACCTTGTATTTCTACGAAACACTCGTCTAAATACTAGAGAAGTTATAAGTAAACAGAACATAGTACGAGGACCTACCCCTTTGTCCTGATGGACACTGGACAACATACAATACTCTGTATAAGTCCACTGAGTTTAAACAACTCAAAACCTGTGCGTCGTAGGTTGAAAACTGTACCCTGGCGATTTCCTCAAATATCACCAATTACAACGAATTCCGATATAATGAGGATGATCATCTAATTCCCAATATCTTACTCCCACTCATCATCTGTAAAACCATACAGATATGAGAATGAAACCTGGTAAATACATACCCTTGGAGTAAGTGTCTAATCGGGAAAACAGTTTTTCTTTAACGATGCACTGAAACATGAAAATGTTTCGTAGGGGTATCCTGGTATTCTTAGTAATGCATCTTCCATAATCCAATTCATGACTTCAACCGTATATTTTATTGCCATCTCTCCAAATCCCTTTATTTTTCTTTAGTCGTTACCTTCTGTACACCATCGTTAGGCTAAATGGTTTTCTTCCTTCCCTACCGTTCGGCACCAGCCTATGGTTTGGAAGAAGACTATCCAGTAAGCATAATAGGTGTACCCTCCTAAACCAAGGAGTACTCGTATCTTGAGAGAAGGTGATGATAAAAGACAACTGAATAATACCTTATTCTTTTAAAGGTGAAATAGGAGTGGCGATGAAGTACGTGGTTTTGGTCGTGAATGATATCAGTCGCAATTTACTTTGCCCTGTTTCTAATCCCTTTATTTTGTCTTTACATATTGCCTTCTGCACACCCTACTTAGGCTAATTGGTTTTCTTCATTCCCTACCTTTCGGCACCAGCCTATGGTTTGGAATAAGACTATCCAATAAGCGTAATAGGTGTACTCTCCTAAACCAAGGAGCCCTCGCAACCTGAGAGAAGGTGATAATAAAAGACAACTGAATAAACCAATTCTATTTCTCCTGAACCTGGATCCATCCTCGAAGAAGTCCCTTCGAGTTCGTATATAACCATACGATGGATCTATCCAATGGAAGTGGATATCCGTAGTAATACGGGTGTTCTGAGAAATGCAAAGGGTAAAAGAAGGAGTGGCAATGACTTATGCAACATAGACAATCCAAATGCCAGTATTTTAAGAAGGTTCGGTCAACCTGGTCACTGAGTCATAGTCTAGGGTCGGTCAAAGGTCGCTGCCAAAGAGAGAGAGAAAAGAAACACTCTGCGTGCACTCTAACCTAGATCAGAATGGTCATCACTTTATCTAATCCGGAAACCTCCCACTGTCCTGTCAAATTCTCCTCCAAACCTAAAGAAGAATCAATCGGGATCACCCGAAGAGTAAACCAACTCATCAGTGGGAATCGGGATCCAACTCTCATCGCATGATAACGTGATGGAATGCATCCACGTTACTCATACTCCAGAAGGTATGCGCATACTTGGCAAGTTTCAGTTTCTTTAGAAACTCCCGATATGATTTTTGCCCCATGCTCTTATAACCTTGGCTTTGGTCAAAGTGTCATAAGTCACATGCCAAGTTCTACCCATCACTATCTTGTCAATCTGAACCCACCCGCACATGCCCCTGACTTTGGCCAATCGGCAGAACGACTGTCCCAAACTAACTCATCTATCTATGCAACAATTGAATACCCAGCAGCTACCAAACACTATGCCTTAACTTTGGCTAAAATGCATAGCTTGAATACTACTAAATACCCAAAAGAAGTGATGGAGGGCTACGGCTGGTTTTTGGCGAAAAACCTTTAGCGTAGTGAACTTGATATCGCTGAAGGAACCTGATAGCTTTTTAAAATATAGTGGCGAAAACCTTTTGCTAAAGAGGTCACTCCCGGTAAAGGGATCTCGGCTCTTTCCTCGTGGAATGAGGTGCAGGATATTCCACTGAATACCGCTATGCAAAGCAACTTGTAATCGACTATAGTGAAGTTATTACGCTGACGCAAACTTCTGCCCAAGGGGTCAGTCCCGGTGAAGGGATATCGGCCCTTGCCCCGTCGAATGAGGTGCAGGATATTCCACTGAATACCGCTATGCATAACAAAAGGAAACGTCTTTGCAATAACACTTTTTAAATTTGTTCCAACAACTGTAAATTGGTTTGTTTTACTTTGCATTGATCAGAATCAATGCAGTCCCATCAATCGATCACACCAGAAAAGAACGAAAATAAAATGTACGTATATGCCATCCGCATTCGTCGCTGGGTCCCGTCATCACCCGTTAGGTTACTTAACTAACGACAGAGCGGGGACTGGACTAGCGCGGGTGTAAAACATATACAACATCTAATAGTATATAAACCAATATACAATAATCGCTCCAGGCGTGATAATATGCAACATTACAGAAAAGTAATAAGCATCACAGAACAATACAGATAATCTGGGATCCCCGAGTTTCACAGAGCCGCTGCTGAAACTCGACGTTCCCCTGTCGTGTGGATAGCCTGTGCAATGAAACCTAGACCCCTACGGGCGCGGCAAGTTACCCGCCAAAACCTGAAGCGAGGCAGCCCCCTACAGCATAGTGAATGGACCACCCGGCACTTCACGGAATCCGGTAATCTTGAGCACCCCTCCTTGGGTCAACCTGTACCCCCTACGAGTGCGGCGAATAGTCTGCCAATTCTAGAGTGGGACCCCTCTGCCTCTCAAAGCCATGAGATGCGGACCCGTTGCCCCTCCAGAACCCGGCTATCCGTGCACTCCGTCTCGGGGCAAAACCTAGTACAGTAATGAAAAATAGTACAATAGGTACATCGACCGCAACCTGGTCGTGCCCCCAAAAGAATATTATACAACAGGCAGTGACGGCAGTCCACAAGTTGGACGCTCGCCCCGCAATATCAAATGTACAAATAAACTCAAACTGCACTACCATTGCACACTGCTATCCACCACGACAAATCCGCAACATCACAGCACAACACAGAACATCAACGCGAATGTCACGTTCGCAAACCCGTCTAAAAGAACTATAGCAATCAAACGCGGTTTACCGATCAAATGACATTCCCGGTCGGAGATATAATGTAAGCACTGTAAACTAACATGTTTAAATTTCGATCGACCAAATATCAAAAAGTGGGCCCCACGACTTACTGGTGAACGGTAACAAAACCTGGGCGCAAATGATATATACCAAAAGCCACAAAATCCAACAGAGAACCCACTGACAAAATTTGGGAGCACGAGCTCACCACGTGGCCGCGGATGCGCGGCCAAACCATGGGTTTGGCCGCGTTTCCGCGGCGCTTTGGTGGAGACACGTGCCCAAATTTCGTCGTGGTTCTTAGAAAAGCCTGCACAGATTTTTAAGACATGTAGAATTAATTTTTGAGACCATTTAAAATCGACAGAAACTGTTGGCTTGGAAAAATGTGATTTTTGATTTCCGGTTCGATCGATATTTTAAACGCGTTAGCACAAGTTAGTATAGCAAAATGGTGAGGCTCTGATACCACTGTAAGTCTACGCTAGCGCCCCGGCCGTCTACAGACGCCAAATGCGGAACAAAAACTTTTAAACTGGCGCTATCGTATACTTTAACCCGGATCTGCCATTATTGCTAAACTAACAAACTTTAAAGAGTGTAGAAAGGTTATACCGAACGATCCGAGTCCTTCGTTCTTCAACCATCATCCCACGCTCCGTTGCGGCTGCTCCGATCTCGTCGATCTCCGATTCCTTCGTCGAGGTGGCACCACATGATCGATTCTTTAAACGGGCTCCCGCCTATGACTTGAGGCAACTCGATCGCCAAGTTTGCTAAAAGAGACGACCAAGAATGATGTAGAGAATGAGTAGATGACTTTGTCTCACTTCGTCCAAATCCGTGGACGATCGGTTAATGAAGTTGCCGAGGGAATTGGGTGATGGAATGAAGTGAACTGTAAAATTTCATGCACCCCAAATACTATCATATCTTTTTCTACAAAATGAAACATCAAGTTGTGTGAGAGAGAGAGGGGGCCGGCCTCATATATGGAGAGGGGGTGACCGTAGGAGAAGGGGAGAGTAACCTTAAGCCAAAATATCATGAACAAATATCTTAAGCTTAACAAAAAACCATAATGAAAACAATGACTCATATCCTTAGTCATCCTTTCATTAAAAGCAACTAATTAGAACACAACACCAATAAACCTAGTCACCAAATTCTAGAACCTTCTAGAAGCACGACTTACCTCATCTGAAGAAAAGATAAATCCGTCTTTAACCGAATGTTAAAAGACGGCTGATAGAAAACTGGAAACTGGCAACTTCCAAAAGTGATCCTGAAACGAATTTCAGGACAACCCCGAAACAGTATAAATATACCCGCATTTGTATTACGACCGAATACAAATGCAACTGAGACAAAGATATTATACCTACTCAATATAATACTCGGATCCGGCTTAAACCAAATCCGACCAGTATCACCTGTCCGAAAATCGACACGTGCGTAAACGCACGTGCATTTTCCGAACCCTGCCATAAAACCATACGGCCTCTACAACGTTTCGCCCGAACTTGGGAAACTGTCTGTGGGGGACTCTAATGACTCGTCAGTACCCTGGCAGTGGGTTTAACCACAAACCGTCAGCGGCACTAGCTATGCGTAACGGCTGCCCATGGACTGACCTCAAGGGAGGCTGATGAGCGAACTCAAGGGAGGCCGATGAGCGAACTCATCCAGAAACCCTACTGAGCCTAACAGTGACAATGTATATACAGTCCGGTCCGTTCGTCAATGAGTATCGCATATCTGCCTAGGGGGCTAGTAACATCAGACCCCCAATAGCAGTATAAGTCGTGTCGGAGTGAAGCCCAATAACACCCTGAGATACTACTGGAGTACCTACCAGTAAATCTCCTGCCATGGCCATGGACTTTGTGTAATGGCTCTCCTAGACACAGCACGATCTCGCCCCCAATACCGGGAGAGACGAATCCCCTGCCGATCCGCTCACGTGCCTCCATATGGCTCGGGACTGTACCCAAAAACTACCTGTTTGCACGACTCCTTTGAGCCGTGGTAGGGTAGAAATCAAAGCACAGTGGGAACTCACACGAGACAAATGACGACCTCAGGTCGATGAACTAACCTGTATACATGTCACCAGGGAACTGCTATCTGACGGTAGATATAATACTAACTAGCAGATTCCCGGCGAGTCCTGTCCGGTGTACTCATAACCCAATGAGCACCTGTATACATCTTAGGTGATCCAACTGACACCAGTGGCTTGTGAGACCGGCCACCGCCCCTCGTCGGGGTCTCGACTGTACACACTAGTCTACTCCGGAGTATCGATGCCCTGTCTCGAAACTCCCACGACTAGGGACCACAATTAAGGATATGCGTATAAACTACCCAACTCTCACGTATATGATCGCCATCATACTGTTGGTAGTAAAGCAAGATCCTAAGGGCTCTATCAAAGTGTAACATGCAATCAGTCACCTGAACATGTACACGACTGATAAAGGCAAACCAGATAGCATACTATCATCTCGAGTAAGACTGTCCTACCGGTATAGGTCCTCCGCAATCATTGCAATCTCGTACCCGCGATCCAATAATTGACTATGAGGGCACTATCTCCAACATAATTCATCCGGGATCAAAAGTTATGAGACATCACGTGCCCACACGTGACCTGGCATCATGTGCCCACACGTGACCGGGCATCACGTGCCAGGATACACGATTCCTAAATTCCATGTGTACAAAGGGACAGGCAATCCCCATCAACATGTCGCTCAGTTCAGGGCTCTCTGCGACAACACTGGAGGAGACGATAAGCTACTGCTTCGCCAATTCGTCGGCAGCTTGGCGTAGACGGCGTCTGAATGGTATTCAGAGCTTCCCAACGATTCCGACAAAACTTTTACGGAGATGGAGTTGCTATTCACCTAACGTTTTGCGAGTGCCAGCGAACGTACCCCAATCATGGCATTGATCAATGCCAGAGTGAAGCCGGGAGAAACTCGGGTCCAGTACGCAATACGATGGTGGAATCTGTGGTCGAAATGTGAGCAGCGCATCGAAGAAGCGTCTGCGGTAGGCATATTCGTGGGTACTCTTGACCCTCAAGCGATCATTTCACAATTCATGATGTTTTTCAAGCCGACTACTTTCCAGACCTTGATTGAAAAACTGGCTCAAATGGATCGGATGGGCCATAGACCTTCTTCCTCGAAGATGGAGCCTCGAAACGAGAAGGGCAGAGGGAAAGCAATCTTCGTCGCCAACGATCAACAACAGCCGAGTGGCCCGAGACCGGTTGTTCGCCAAAGCAACAAGCGGCAATCCCTAGATGAGAAGTTGAGACGTCCTTACTCATTTCCCCAGGATAAAACAAGGAAACTGTTTGAACTGGCAGTGCGCAATGGGCTCATTACTCTACCGGAGTCGAGACACCCACCGCAACCGAACAACGTCAACGATCCCAATTACTGCCCCTACCACCGAGTATTGGGCCATCCGATCGAAGACTGCTACGTCTTCAAAAATTGGGTTGAAGACCAGTATCAATAGGGCAAGTACGCGCTGTCCGAAAACTGGAAGGTAAATCCGCCACAACCACATGCTCCGAAAAAGATGGACATGCCGGGGGCATCGTGCTCATTCATAAAGGAAGCTCCATGGGAAGTTGTTCTTTCGGCAAAAACTAAAAGAATGCTGAAAGATCTTCAAACATGTCCGGCGATCAGGTGGAAAAGCCCGCAAAAGCCGGAGATCATCGACGGGATGCTGAAACCACGCCCAATATCGGGAATTAATAGCAATGGAAAAAGCACCCAGGAACAACCGTCACAGTCTTCGAAGAAAAAGAAGAAGACCAAAAAGCCCGTGTAGTCTAACGACAAGCGCACGGATCTGCAAAAGCATATTGACGCGCTGAAAGGATACAACTAGAGGGCGCGAACCCCAGTCACGCTTTAAGAGTTCCTCAGTCACATCCTTGAGAATGAAGATAACGACAATGATGAGGGAGACGACTTGTCAGAAGAATCCGAAGATTATGTGGCAAGTTGCTACATGATAGCTCATTTGTCGTTAAGTAACAAAGCAGCTCACTCGGCGTTAGGAGATAACGTAGAGGAGCTGGGGGCAGGAGCAGTGCCAAAACCCTTGGATTATGTGACAAGGTCTATCAAGGAGAAACCTACTTGTTCATAAAGCATCCGGCGAAACTTCTCCTCAAAGCTACAGAGGACCGAAATGTCCCTAAACTAACAATGGACCGCAATGTCCTAAAACTTGCAACTGACCGAGAAGTCTATAAATTACTACGGACCGCGGCATCCTCAGGCTGACGTGGTAAAAAAAAGGTATGTCCACAAGCAAAATGGGCACGTATGAAAACCCGAAAGGGCGCCGTGAGTAAAAACAACAGGACTACCGGCGATGTTTGTGAAAATCCAAAAGGGCGCAGACTCGTAAAAAAAAAGAACGGTACGTACGTAAGCAAAATGGGCACGGATGAAAACCCGAAAAGGCTCCGTGAGTAAAAACAGCAGGACTATCGGCGAGTTTTGTGAAAACGCGAAAGGGCGCAATCTCGTTAAAAGACACTTGCAAGGTCCTCTTGACCCTGTAAGGAGAAACCACCTGCGTGAGATCCTTACGACTCACAAAGGAGAAATACACTTAGGAATCCTCACGATTCCTAAGGAGAAATTACACTTACGAGATCCTCACGACTCGTAAGGAGAATTCCCCTTTGAGACCCTCACGGCTCATAGGGTTCAAAAGCCTTAAGCTACAGGGATCTGAACCTGTTCTTAAGCCGTCACAATCCCCAGATTGCCCTACAAGCGGTTCAATGTTGACCCTTGTATACAATCCACGGGCACGAATGAACATTTCCCTAACAGAGTCCCATCAGCGACTAGGGATATGCTCACACGGTGAACAAACACTTATAGGTCCTCTCGACTTGTAAGGAGAAAACACTCTTGTAAGATCCTTACGACTTATAAGAGAATACACACTTAGGAATCTTCACGATTCCTAAGAAGAAAACGCACCTATGAGATCCTCACGACTCGTAGGGAGAAACACTTTTATGAGACCCTTACGGCTCATGAAGTCAAAAGCCTTAGTCGACGGGATCTTAACCCTGTTTGCTAAGCCACCTTTGTTCAACGTCGACAGAGGAATATGATAATTTGCTCCTGGCAATGTTCCAGTGGTAGCGATGCTGATGCCTAAATCGGTATCAAATTCCAAGTCCTTTCATGGAAAATGATGATTCGCTCCTGGCAATATTCCAGTCGCAGCGATGCTGATGCTGAGATTGGCACCAGATTCCAAGTTCCACACTCGCGATAAAAAATCAGCGAGCCAAAAATTCATATGAAATAGCCGAAATGATGGGGCAACTTGCAACGAAATCAGCAAGTAAAAATATATGCATACAAAAACAGCCGAAATGATTGGGCAACTCGCAATAAAAAGTAACGAGTAAAAAGAAAAATAGCTGAAATGATTGGGTGTCACGCCCCGCTTCCCAAAATACGGAATACGAGGGGTAGACAAGGCCAGCCATGCTCCTACGGTCAAGGAAATGACCTGCCGTAGTCACACTTCGGCTTCTAGTTTATCATGGTAAACAGTAAATGATCGCAGGTAATGTGAAATGCAGTAACTGAAAGATACAATGTAATGACTGACCTGAAGTGGAACAAACGTATGTAACTCGGAACGAAGTCAAGAAGTCTGTGATGCACTGGTCCAGGCTAAATCTTCTCCTCACACTGAGCATGCATACTCAGGTCGTCAGAGCGACATAATAGCAATATAATATGTATAAAATCAAGTGACAGTTCTAACAGTGGTAATGGATATGAATAACAGTAAATCAACGACAGCATGAATATGAATGTGCAGTAATCAGTGCAGCGGAACAGTAAATCAGTATAACGATATGTCACGTATGCCACACAGTATATAAGGAATAAAATGCCAGTATCCCTATCAGTCTCTAAGTCTAACTGTACAGGTCACTAAGCCTATCGTCAGTCCAAGTGTGAGAGTCAACCACTCGTGAGTGTCCTCCACCCAAGGGTAGAACCCAAGGGCAAGGGACCACGGGCCCAACATGTAACAAGAATATCACGGTGTATATATCACGTACCCTATAAATCTCCATATAACTCCCTAAATATATAAGCCGGCATGGGACTCCCGAGATTCTGTTGAACTCACACTTAAACTACCCCACACCCCGTGGTCTACATCAAACGCTAACCATCACCCTAAATACTAATCGATCCGTGACAAGTCTGCGCGAGAACTGGAGGCAGGACCTCCATCAAGCACGTCCCGACTAATACCTAAGATAAATGGCAGTGTCGGATGCCTTATCTGTGACACCCGTGCAAGCGCTTCCATAAGTGTCCCATACCACTTATAGTCACACGTACACGCATCCCACAGACGTCGATAATGCAATAGAATAATAGGGTCACTGATTGTGTACAAGTACGTATCACTTTCACTTAATCACGAATACACGAACACTGACGTACTTGCCACAATCATCGCTAGAAACTAACACTGGGTAAATGCACGATATCACTAGATTATCACTACAATGTTATGGGTATGATGTGATGCATGAACAGTATAAGAAGCACAATTAAGGTGTCATAAAACAATAGTCTAACACTTGCACGATTTATCATGCAACGTACATTTATAATTTAGCGAAACGATAAACAGGTAGTAATTAGTATGCTCAGTTAACTATCCATAGAATTTTGTTTCAAGCCAAACGGGTTCCAGGATCAATAGTTATAACCATTTCATTTTAAGCGCACGCGGCTGGAAATCCAATTTCAGAATCAGAAGTCCGTTTCGCAACGCACTTTGATCCCAGTTGGGATCAGATTTTAGCGACGCTACAGTTGGATGAATTCTAGGGGTTTCAGTAAGGTTTTCAACGCAACAGACGGATCGTAAACCGCATCTGTACGTTAGGAGTTATAGTCTGTTTAATATTAACATGTCAATTCTGATTCTGCTGGGACTGTTATGTGTCCCGATCTACTAAATTACAGATTAAATATCAAACGGTAACGAAACAGAATAAAACCAATTGTGTTGTCTAGCTAACAGAGTTACCTATAATAAGCAGTGGAGTTCCGCAACCTACGAGTTAAGGAAATCCTATGGTATCCAATACGGAACAGAAAGCACGACTGGAGTCGCTCTGGACTGCAGTCCAGAGTCGCACTCCGATCCGAATATCATCACAATTTAAGTGCAGGAATATCTGGAAACTAGCATAGGGTTGAAGCTCGTCGAGTTGGCTTCGATTTTAGCCCTCGAACGCACTATTATAGTATGTATATGATTTATGGTGAATTTAACGGTTTTCAGGTACAACAGAATTTACAGTTTTACGGTTAAACTTGGGGGTAGTCGTTTTTATCTTTAACAGTCGTATTTTCTAATGGAATTCGCACATGTTATCCATCACACCAAGGGCCAACAAGAACAATCTGGTTCCGCCAAATTTGATAATGATTTCCTAAGGGAACAAGCATCGAACAGTTACGGCACATAATTGATCTAAACTTGCAACTTTATGATATATGTAATAAAGATCGTAACTTAAGTAAATAGCATGTAAGCAAGTAGAAAACTTGCCTGGGAACGTCTCGGGGATGCACGGCAGCGACGCGGTCTATTGTGATGGCCCGACGCGATCATGACAAGTATTGGCCTCGGCTCGATCTTGGCTCGGCCTCGGAGCTTGGGCTAGGCTAGAAGCTCGAGCATGGCATCAAAGGCTCGGTTGCTGGGGTCTTGACGATGAGGGTAGTGGTTCACAGAGCGGTGTTAGAGAGAGAGAGAGAAAGAGAATAAGAGAGATAGAGGGATTGAGTGAGAGAGGCAGAGTGAGAAAGAGACTGAGTGAGAATCAAATAGAGAGAGAGAGGGGGTGTGTTAGAAGGAGAGAGGGAGAGAGATATCACAGAGGGAGGGGGAGAGGACACTGAGATAGTGAGAGAGAGAGAAACCGAGTGAGAGAGAGAGAGACATGGAGATGAAGTTCAGAGAAAGAGAGTGAGAGAGTGACAGAGACAGAGAGGGAGGGGAAGGCAGAGAGAGAGAGAGACGATGACGACAACGACGATGATGATGGGGTGACGGCGTGGTTGAACGGCGGTGAGGCGGAGGTCGACGAGAGGCGACGGTTTCAGGTGAGGGGTGCAGCTCGGGAATGGTGGAGAGACAGCGATGGTGATGATGATGGTGGTGGTCGACGGTGCAGTGGCTCGTCGGCGTGTAGCGGGTGATGGAGGGAGGTGACCGGAGGCGAAGAAGGCGTAGTCGAGAGAGTTGGAGCTCGAGCGAGGGGATGCAGGGGTCAGTCGATGGGTGCAAAGGAGATCGGCTCGGCTGAGGGAGTGAGGAGAAAAGAAAGAGAGGGAGACGGGAGTTTGAGTTGAGGAGGGTTGAGGAAGAAGGAAGAGGCTGGAGATGGGTGTCGGCAGAAGTGGTCGGTGACGATGGATTCCCGGGACTGAGGGCGAGAGAAAGGAGGAAGAAGACGAGGGAGAGCGATGATGAGTTCGAGGGAGTTAGGGGAGACGAGAGGTGATTGAAAGAATTATGAAAGGGGAGGGACGTGCGCCGTGGGGTAACCGCTGCGACGTGGGCGAGGGCGGAGGAAGCGGGTCGAGAAATCAAATGCGTGGGCGGGAGAAGGGGAGAGCCGTTGGGGAAGAAGGGAAGGGGTAGTGGGCCGGGTCGGGTCGGCGAGGGTTACGGGCCAAGGGAGTCGGGCCGGCAAAAATAAAATAAAATAAAAGGATTAATGAAGTGGGATAAGAGGGTCGGGCCGGGGTTATTTGGAATTTATTTTAATTAATTTGTTTTAGAGTGGCCTGAGAATGGGCTGAGGGAAATCAAAAATTATGGAAAAAGAATGGGCCAGTAAATTAAATGGGGTTTATGGTAAAATATTAAATGGGCTGAGGGATTATTAGATGGCAAAAATTGTGCTTAGGGAAATATAAGTTTGGGTTTGAATTTAAATAAAAGAAGTGGGCCTGACCTTTAGACAAAAATGGAGAAAAAGAATGGCTTGGGGTTTTATTTTGGGTTTACATTTATAATTTTGTTTTAAACTTGGCTAAGGAAATAATCAAAATGAAATGGAGTTCTAGACCGAAATCGAGGTCTAAATAAATGGGAAAAGAAGATGAGGGATTGGAATTAAGGTTTGAGGAAATAACGGGGAAAAATGGATTGGGAGTTTAGGGTTTAATGGAGTTTCAAAATAAATAAACTAAATATTTGATTCTAAATAAAGTCAAAACTTATAGGTTAACGAGAAGCACAAATATTGGTATAAAGAGAGCCGGGTGTTACATCGAGCACCGCGAAAAACAGCCGAAATGATTGGGCAATCGCGATTTTCGCGATATAAAAAACTGAAATGATAGAGGATCGCGGAAAGAAAAAAAATGAAAGAATGAAACTTTTGGCCCTGCAGGTGAGGTCACATTGACCCCTGTATACAATCCATGGGCATAAACAAGAGGGAACCATATCGTCCCACCAGGCTTCGTCGAAGCGAAGCCAAATCTCGACGGTTCATAGACAACCTAGAGACAATCTCGACATTCGTCGCAATATTGCAGACACAATGTCAACAAACGAAGCGAAGGAAGATCTCTAGCTTCAGGGTCTCGACGTCAACATCGACAACTTAGAAATCAACACCGGCGCTCTTCCTCCCTCCAATCGGATGCAGACGCAACGTTAACAAATGGAGCCATGGCAAAGTCCCTAGTTCCAAATCTTAACGGTTCACAGACAGCCTAGAGACTACCCCGGAACCATGGCAAAGTCCCCTAGTTCCAAATCTCGACGGTTCACAGACAGCCTAAAGATCACCAACGGCGTTTCTCCTTACTCCAGCAGGATGCAGATGCGACGTCAACAAACGACCCCAGGGTCAAAACAACGGAGCCATGGCAAAGTCCCTAATTTCAAGTCTCGACGGCCACATCTACAGCCTGGAGACCCACAACAGCGTTCCTCCTCATTCCAGCGGAATTCAGACGCGACAATCAACAACGGAGCCATGGGAAAGTCCTTAGTTCCAAGTATCGACGGTTCACCAACAACCTAGAGACCACCTCGACGTTCGTCTCGATACAGCAGATGCGATGTCACCCCAGCGTTCTTCCTCCAACAGGATACAGACGCAACACCAACAACAGAGCCATGGCAAAGTCCCTAGTTCCAAGCCTCGACGGTTCACCAACAACCTAGAGACAACTGCGACATTCGTCTCGATACAGCAGACACAATGCCAGAAAACGAAGCGAATGCAATATTCCTAGCTTCAGGGTCTTGACGGCAACTCATATAAAACCTGAAAGACTATCTGAGATCATCCCACACCAGCGCGGAGTGGTCATGACTCATCGGGGCTCCCAAACTGAGCCTAACCTAAAGTAAAAAGCGACATGGAATGTCCTTAACGCTTACTCTTTCGACAGTAATATCACCTGGCAGATTGCTTGAAGACGTCTTGTCCAGCCCCCGAAGGGATCAGAGACACGACAGTCACGGGGTTACTCGAACAGCAAGATCGCGTATCGAGGAATACATCAGCCAGCACGAAGGTACGGCAGACAAAACCCTAGTACCACAGACCCTAACGGACCTCTGTCGTAAAGAGCAGAGGTTAACGGTGACGTTAGGACATTCTTGCGAGAACTTCTCGATTCGATTCGTCTCAACCCCAGGGAAATTAGTGTCCTTGGCAACCTCCTTGATTCAGGGAAATCAGCGTCCTTAACGAGAGCATCTCGATTCGCGTCGACCCGCAGAGAAATCAGTGTCTTTGTAGGAATACCTCGATTCGTTTCGACTCCAGGGAAATCAGTGTCCTTGGCAAAAACCTCGATTCAGGGAAATCAGCGTCCTTTACGAGAGCATCTCGATTCGCATCGACCAGCAGAGAAATCAGCGTCTTTGCAGGAATAGCTCGATTCGTTTCAACTCCGAGGAAATTAGCGTCCTTGGCAAAAACCTCGATTCAGGGAAATCAGCGTCCTTGACGAGAGCACCTCGATTCGCATCGACTCGCAGAGAAATCAGCGTCTTTGCAGGAATACCTCGATTCGTTTCAACTCCGAGAAAATCGGTGTCCTTAGCAAAAACCTCGATTCGGGGAAATCAGCGTCCTTGGCGAGAGCATCTCGATTCGCATCGACCCGCAGAGAAATCAACGTCTTTGCAGGAATACCTCGATTCGTTTCAACTCCGAGGAAATCAGTGTCCTTGGCAACCTCCTCGATTCAGGGAAATCAGCTTTCTTGACAAGAGCATCTCGATTCGCGTCGACCCGCAGAGAAATCAGCATCTTTGCAGGAATATCTCGATTCATCTCAACCCCAGGGAAATCAGTGTCCTTGGCAAAAACCTCGATTCAGGGAAATCAGCGTCCTTGACGAGAGCACCGTATCGACCCGCAGAGAAATCAACGTCTTTGCAGGAATACCTCGATTCATTTCAACTCCGAGGAAATCAGTGTCCTTGGCAAAAACCTCGATTCAGGGAAATCAGCATCCTTGGCGAGAGCATCTTGATTCGCATCGACCCGCAGAGAAATCAACGTCTTTGCAGGAATACCTAGATTCGTTTCAACTCCGAGGAAATCAGTGTCCTTGGCAAAATCCTCGATTCAGGGAAATCAGCATCCATGACGAAAGCATCTCGATTCGCATCGACCTGCAAGGAAATCAGTGTCTTTGCAGGAAGATCTCGATTCGTCTCAACTCCGAGGAAATCAGTGTCCTTGTCAAAAACCTCGATTCAGGGAAATCAGCATCCTTGACGAGAGCACCTACATTCGCATCGATCCGCAGACAAATCAGCGTCTTTGCAGGAATACCTCGATTCGTTTCAACTCCGAGAAAATCAGTATCCTTGGCAAAAACCTCGATTCAGGGAAATCAGCGTCCTTGACGAGAGCACCTCGATTCGCGTCGGCCCGTAGAGAAATCAGTGTCTTTGCAGGAATACCTCGATTTGTTTCGACTCCAGGGAAATCAGTGCCCTTGGCAAAACCTCGATTCAGGGAAATCAGCATCCTTGGCGAGAGCATCTCGATTCGCATCGACCCGCAAGGAAATCAGTGTCTTTACAGGAATACCTCGATCCGTCTCAACTCTGAGGAAATCAGTGTCTTTGGCAAATACCTCGATTTAGGAAAATTAGCGTCCTTGACGAGAACATCTCGATTCGCGCCGACCTGCAGAGAAATCAGTGTCTCTGCAGGAATATACGACGTCAGCAAAGCGGAGCCGCGGCAAAGTTCCCAGTTCCATGACTCAGCGGTGCACAGACAAACCAAAGTCAACCCTTGACCTCCTTGTTGAGGCAATGCTTTGACTCGGGAGTAGGTCAACTCATCAATCACTTACGAGTCCTCTCGACTTGTAAGGAAGAAAATTCTCTTATGAGATCCTTACGACTCTCAAGAGAAAACACACTTAGGAATCCTCGCGGTTACTAAGGAGAAAATGCACCTACGAGATCCTCTCGACTCGTAGGGAGAAAAAATATTTATGAGACCCTCACGGCTCAGGCAGCAGATCTGAACCTGTTTCCTAAGCCATCGCTTCTTATCTCGATTCAGGGAAATCAGCGTCCTTGGCGAGAACCTCTCGATTCATTTCGACCCGCAAGGAAATCAGTGTTTTTGCGAGAATCTCTCGATTCGTCTTAACTTGCGGGGAAATTAGTGTCCCTACGCATAAAGAAAATTCTCTTATGGGATCCTTACGGTTCTCAAGAGAAAACGCACATAAGAATCCTCACGACTCCTAAGGAGAAAAGACACCTACGAGATCCTCACGACTCGCAGGGAGAAAAGCCTTTGAGAGACCCTCAGGGCTCATAAAGTTGGAAAGTCTTAGGCAAAAGATCCTAACCCTGTTTCCTAAACCATCGCTACCTTATAAAGAGTTCAAGATGAACTGTTATCTACCATCTATGGGCCACACTTGCCAAACCTACATGCCACTGAAATGGAGAAGTTACTCATGAATATATAAACTACTTCACGCCAGAGTAAAACATAAAGAAATAGAAGGGTGCGGCTCATGGAACTAAGGGTTTGGAACTATATCCCTTAAGAGTCAAGATTTGAGTCAATGATAAATGACGACGCTTGTGTCCGCTCGTTATCTTCTCAGATCAAGATTCTGAAAATTATATACCAAGCCGAAACTGGTCATACGCTATGAATAACTCTGCACTACTTCACCCACATACATACTTATATGGGCAAAGTAGTGGGGGGGCATTTGTTCCCGCCAAAAATTTCTGCACAAAAGAGCCCAAGATATCAAATGGCAGCAATACGTTTAAGAAAATGCGAACCAGTATTTTCCGGGCTATATTTTGACAAACTCCCGAATGTGAAACAGCTAAATTCTGATGGCATCGAAAGCGTCTAAAAAACGCCTTCGATTTGATATATTATGGGCCTCATAATTCATCCGGGATCAAAAGTTATGAGACACCATGTGCCCACACGTGACCGGGCATCACGTGCAGACACGTGACCATTTACAGGTAAAGCCTGTAGGCACTGAATAAAATAAATAATTGGAAATAATTAATCGGTGGGGTCACGTGCCAACACGTGATAGGTTCTTAAACCCTCTGAATCAATAGAATTAAATTCTAATTAAATAATTAATCATTGGGGTCACGTGCCAACACGTGATGGGTTCCTAAGCCTTCTAAACCAATAGAATTAAATTCTAATTAAATAGTCAATCGGTAGGGTCACGTGCTAACACGTGATAGGCTCTTAAACCTTCTGAATTAATAGAATTAAATTCTAATTAAGGGAAATAAAAAACCCTAATATTTCTCTAGATCTTTCCAAACAAAAAGATTGTGCTCTGTAAAGTGGAGCACCGTTGGATTAAAAATCCAATGGTGATTAAAAATCACCAATTTATAGAAAGATTCTATACAAGGAAAGATTTTCCTGAAATTTGCCAGGAATAACAGATAAAAGATCTTTTGGATTAAAAATCCAATGGTGAATAAAATTCACTGAGTGATCTAAAAAATCATGTTGGTTACAAAATCAATTAAAATCTTTCAATGAAAGATTTACTAAACAAAATGATTCTTTTCTTGCTCCTATAAATAAAAGCCAAGAGGGAAGAAAAAAGATATACAAGAGAGAGAGGGAAAAAAAGAATTTAATTCTCCAGATAGAAAGAAGGTTTCTTGAGGAAAAAAAACCCTAGATGAGGAAGGGGAAAGAGATCTAAGCTCCATAAAACAAAAAGAGAATTTAATTCTTAAATTAAGAGTTTAACTCTTCTGAATAATAACTTAGTTCTTCCTTTTGGTTGAAAATCTGCAGAAGCAGATCTCCCCACAAGTTGAGAATTTAATTCTCATCGGGGAGATTCTACTATGCAGATCCAAAACTTAGAGGGAGAATTTAAGTTTGCAGGAATTTAATTCCCCCAAATTCATAGGAATTTAATTCCTCCTAATGAAACTAGAGTTTAACCCCACATGAGAATTTAATTCTCCCAAAATTCATAGGAATTTAATTCCTCCAAATGAAACTAGGGTTTAACCCTACATAAGAATTTAATTCTTTCAAAACACATGGGAATTTAATTCCTCTAAAATGAAATTAGGGTTTAACCCTATAAAAGAATTTAATTCTCAATCAAAGGACTTAAACTCTCCATGCATGTAAACCTGATCACGTGGCAACACGTGACCCCCCCTTTTTCAATGATCAGAAAAGAACGAACAAGACTAGGTCACGTGCCCCCACGTGACCCTTGAACAAATTCTTCAAAATAAGAAAAACAAAGCTTGGAGGCAATGCCTCACGTGCTCACACGTGACCCTCAAAAATGAAGGGAATAAAGCCAAAGCCAATACAGATTTTGGGCACCCTCACGTGTCCCCACGTGACCCCTAATAAACACTTTAATAATCAATACATAGATACCCATCACATGCCAACACGTGATGGCCTGAAGACTAAAAGTGTTTAACACTTATTTGAATACTCTGACAATAAAATAAAGGAAGACTGGCCATATCTTCAGATGCTTCACGTGACCCCACGTGACCAATTCAATTTTAGTGTTTAACACTACTTTAAGCGCTTCGTCCTTAGTGTTTAACAATATTTTTCAGCACATCACGTGGGAGCACGTGATCGCCAAATACCCTTTAGTGTTTAACACCATTTTCAAACCAGTTTAGCCCAAATTGGCTAAATTTTCCAGAGGCAAATCTCCCCTTCAAATGAACCTTAAAATCCAGAGCTATAATGAAAGGTTAGTGCTCAGCCAAAGAAAAAATATTGTCAGAGCCCCCAAACCCCTGTTTAAGCATTGCTAAATAATGGGGGGCTGAACCCAGACAAATGTTCAACAGTCCGACAAAGGGTCAACATTTCAAATCTAATTGGATTTAGCCCAAGTTGGCCATAAGTCCTCAATTCAGATTTAACTGAGACAATGCGCTCATAATCTAATTAATTGGTCTTAGTTCCAAATTGGACTACAGATTTCCCAATCAACTTTGGTTCAAAGGTACATCTCTGAACTCCTCTGATATTTGTCGTTGTAATCCTTCAACGTCTTCAGAGAGGTGATGGGTCCCGACAACCATACATTTCACAGACTATGACGTCTTTAAACTGGACTGTGGAGTCCTTAAACTCATGGAATATAATGTCCTTAACCTTGATCGTGATGTCTTTAAACTCGCGGACTATGATGTCCTTAACCCTGGACCGAGATGTCCTTAAACTAACATTAGACCGAGATGTCCTTAAACTAACATTGGACCGTAATGTCCTTAAACTAATTGACCGCAATATCCCTAAACTAAACAATAGAGCCCAAATGCTCTTTTGTTGGATCTAAACGATCTCGTTAAGTAGATCTTAGCATAAATCAGACTAACGTATCCTTAACAAACGTTTAAGTTGATCTTAGTCTCAAATGAGACTAACGTATCCTTAAACCCAACCCACAAACCTAAATCTAAGAAAATACGGATTTGGATTAGTCCACGCCCTGCGGGCGACGACATAAATTAGTCTCCGTATACAATCCACGGGAAACCAAAAACAAAACAAACACCCACGACACGAAGTGATCATCTGGAGAAGGAGAAAGTTGTTACCGCGATACGGTAGCGTAATTAACTGCAGGGGCTTGCGCCTGGAGAGAAGAGCGTCCCCACAATCAAAAACCCCTCAAATGAGGGGGAATCTGACGAAGTCTGCTACATCGGCCGCATCCGTTTAAACCTTCGATACATGGTGTCATAAATCAACTTGGCATTTTCGTAGAGGTGGACGGATAGCACCTATTAGCATCTGCCCCAAATTCAGGCAAGACGTTTGTCTTCCCGGTTTTCAGTGGAGAACAGTTGCATTGGAAAAGAAAATGAAGAATCTCAAATTTGATGAAATCATAGAATTAAAGATATCAAAGAATTTGAAAATGAAAAGAAGAAAAGTCACGAATCAAAATATTTTGTTGTTTGTTCAAATAAGTCTGAAAGAGAATTCATTGTAAAATAAAAGTAAGAAAATAAGTGTCACGCCCTGCTTCCCAAAATACGGAATTCGAGGGGTGATAAGGCCAGCCATGCTCCTACGGTCAAGGAAATATCCTGCCGCAGTCACACTTCGGCTTCTAGCATTACGTGGTAATCAGTAATCATAACACAAGTAATGAGAATTGCAGTCACTAATTCTATCAAAACAGATATAAAACTAACTAGATAGAGTCAAGGGAATGATAGCGCTGATGTCGCTGATATAGATGTCCACAGTATTCTCGAGGTAAGACATATCCTGATCCGAGCTAAGTCCACTTCACACTCTGATCATGCATACTCATGACGTCAGAGCGACACAATAGCAATATATATAAATATGTGATATGTGCAATGATGATGAACGTGAGGCAGTAATCATAAAATAATGACGTGAGCATGAAATAACCAGTATAGGTAAACAGTAAAGCATGTGTATCGAATCAATAATCGATGCAATGTCTATGTTACTAAAGCAATCAGTCTCTAAGTCTCGATGTCCAAGTCACTAAACTTATCGTCAATCCAAGTGTGAGCGTCAACCACCACAGAAGTATCCCAACCCAAGGGTAAACCCCAGGTGTAAGGAAACACGGGCCCGAATCACTATCAGTAAAAATCAGAAACACTATCAGTACAAATCCCGAAATCACTAAATATACCGGCAGTGGGACTTCTGAGATTCCGTTGATAGAACTCACACTCAAACTACCCCACACCCCGCGGTCTACATCAAACACCGACCATGAATCTTGTTAGGAATATGTATGCCCTAGATGCCATTATTTTTTGATATAGTGAATGCTTGGACATATATATAGAGGACTTTCTTGTTCGACATGATAGTATGCTATTTGGTTACCTTTATCTTAACATATTCACTGGTATTATTATACCGTCTCTCATATACATGTTGATAAATCTCTTAGGATGTAGCTTGACTACCAGGACTATGATGCAGATCATACTACTGGAACTTATGTAGTCTACAACCACATCCTTTAATTGTTCCTAGTCGAGTGAATATCGAGACAGGGTATCGATATTCCAGAGTAGACTAGTGTGTACATTTCTTGACCCTGTATGTGGGCAATGGTTGATCCCATAGCCATTGGTGTTTAACATCAAAGATTGTACACAGATATTCATTAGAGAATAGGTACACCGAACAGGACTCGCCGAAAACTCCTAGTTGGTAGTATACCTATCGTCAGATAGCAGTTCTCAGGTGACACTGGTACATGTTAGTCTGTAGACCCGAGATCGTCATAGAGTCTTGTGTGGCTCCCACTGTGCTTTGATTTCCTTCCTACCATGACTCAAAGGAGTCGTGCAAACATGTGGATTTTGGGTACAGTCCCGATTACATAGAGGCAATGAGCGATAGGAGGGGTTTCGTCTCTCCCAGTATTAAGAGTTGATGTTGTGCTATGCTTAATTGGCTATAATTGGAAGTCCCTGACCAGGGCTGTTGTTGAGATTTACTAGTAAGAGTTATCAGTTGTTTCTCAAACCGTTATAGGCCAGACATCGTCATGACTTATCACGTTACTGGGGTCTGATGATTCCACCCCTAGACATGATATGCGACATATCAGACGAAGAGACCAGAATGTACGGTAAGTGTTACTTATAGGCTTCATGGAGACAAGCTTGCTTGTTGATCTTTTAATCGCTCAATACCTGGGTAGCCATTACGTCCAGCTAGTACTGCTGATGGCTTATGGGTGACTGATATGATCATCACCTACTGTTGGCGTATTGACGAGTCTTTAAAGTCCCACACAGAAGTTTCCTGGTTCAAGAGAAACGAAGTAGGGCACATATGTTGATATGTGCGGGGGCCTGATTAAATACAAGTATGTGATACCGTATTCTAATCTGGCGGTTATTTGTTATCGATTAGGTTATATGTGATATAACCGGATTATCGAATCAAGTGTTGATTTAATAATGTGATATACAGATAAATAATATTAGTCGGTTATATGAGATATAACCAGATTATTGAATCAAGTGTTGATTTAATAATTTGATATATATTTATATTTGATATAATTATATGTTAACTAATATTATTAGCTCACTAATTATTATTCCTCATAATATATATTAATATATATATATATATATCATATGAAGCATGGCATGGATTTTCTATTTTTAGAAAATTGAAAAGGAGGTGGAAAATAGGAGATATTTAGAGCATGGTTCAAGGCATGGATTTTTATATTTGTTACTCATTTGTTTGCACTATTGAAACATGGTGCATTATTTGTATTGCATTTTATTCCATGCTTTAATAATGTGTGAGCTATGAGTTGCCATTCTACACTCTTTCTTGAGTTGATGATTTTTGTCTTGGCCATTTTTTTCTCTTGAGTTCATGCTCTCTAGCATTCACCATTTTTCTTTACCTCTTGCTTCAAGCTCTAGCAATCATATGTGTTGTGAACCATAGAGCTTGAAACCCTAGTGAGCCAAACAACACCCCTACTTCACCACTCCACATTAGATTAGCACTTTGGTGTGGTATTTTTTCTTCACTAAAAGGTTTAGTGAAGAGGTAGCTTGGATTGGCGGACTACGGGTGGATCATCTTCGGTACGAAGGTCATCGTAGGAAGTTCGTTCAACCTTCAAGTGGAGCCTAGTGGAGACGTGTGGACTACAACTCAGAGCTTTAGAAGAGAAGGACACGGTCTACAAAGGTTGTAGCCTCATTCTCTTAGTATAGTTTTTATTATAACTAGGTTAAACCCTAATCATCCAGTTAAAGATCTTGTTAAGTGTAGTTTAGCATCCCAAATTTTTTAAAATGACATGCTTGATGCCACTAAAATCTAGTGGCGGTGCTAACGTACACTTTTATGGTATCAGAGCCAGGGCCAGAAGATTAGACGATGTTTGTAGAATCACGAAAACGAAACGACTCCGAAACCGAAACCCAAAACATCCACTTTCTGTCGATTTTAAAATGATTTCTGAAAATTATTTAAACAACTGCAGAATGTTGTATGAGATACAACTAGAACACCATGAAAATTCGAGACCCTAATTCTAGAATCGGCCTGGCGAGATCCTCTATATTACCTGCCTCGCTAGCCCACTTTGCATTTCTTTGGCTCGAAAATTTTTGGTGTTTTAAAGTGATTGTTTTGGGGGTTTTGGTTATGTTTGATTAGCCCAGAATTGCATGTGATGTTAATTTTGTTAAGGGGCTAATACGGAGTGTTTCGTAGTCGTATTTTTACATCGTTTCGGGTTTAAGTTTGATATGTGATGCAATGGTTGGAATCCACTTTTAAATTAGTTTTATGAAAACTAGTTTGTTTGTAAATCTAGAATGTTAGTCTCTATTGATCGATTGCCACGAAGTTTCGATTCGGATCGAAACTTCGTCGCAATCGCGTATCGTACGCGAATAGTCGCCAAATAACTTTACTAGGTAGCCACGCCCCATAGCCCCGACCAAGTGACTTTAGGAGAACCCCGTTGCCAAAAGCATCCACTCGGGTGCTCGCGGCTACGGTGTTCCGCCTAAGTGCACTTGGTCGACGGCATCGGGGGTGCGGCCATCTACTAAAGTTCTCGACAAATATTGGATCGGGTGGTCGGGAATCTTGTTGAATTACCTGACTAAGTTATTGAAAAGTGTTTTCAATATGAGACTAAAATGCAAGGTTTAACTGGTTAAGCATGAAATCCGGAATATGAGATATTCCGGGTTTATGATGTCTAAGGAAATGCAGATTCTAATTATTGTAGTTTTTCATTTCTTCTCTGCGACCGTAAGTGTAATATGTGGGGTATCCCCGATCTCGTTGCTATATGTCAATGGAATTCGGGATACGCCTATTTATTTATGTTTATGATATGAGATATTATGTGTTGTTGTGATATGTTTTATTGGATCGTCGTAATTGAATAGCCGGGGATTTTATGTGAGATGAAAGTTTTACAATTTTCATTCATGTAAATATGTATTTCATATTGTTTTATTGGGGCACATCCGGGTTGAGGATGATGTCACCATTGATGTATATTATTTACTTATTTGCATTAGGATAGACTCAAGGCGGGGAGCACAAGTGACCAGGTTCTAGAGTCCAGTGGGAGACCATATCGAGGAGTCGAGACTGGGTCTCCTAACTCTAGAATTGGCAGGGTTGTTGCCGCTCTCGTAAGGGTCTATTTGATGTGGGTTTGGCTATTCATCACGACTGTGGAATCCGTGTTTTTCATTACTGGCTGAATTTAAAATACGGACCTCCTAGTATATCCAATATTTTATATGTTGACTTCTGCTTCTATGTTCTGTGATGTTGATCGTATAACTACGTGAGACAAATGCTATATTATATATATGATATATAATAAACGTTGCTTATGTTTTGCACCCGCGCTATTCCAACCCCCACTCTGCCGTTAGTTAAGTAACCTAACGGTGCATAGCGAGGCCCCGTGGCGAATGCGGATAGCATAAGCGTACGTTCTATTTTCATTTCATTTTTTTGTGATGTTTAGGGAAACATTAAATGATGTGACTTCATTAATGAGATTAATGAAAAGAAAATCAAACCTAAAGATGTTGTAAAATCAAAAAATTTCAAAAAGGTAGCTCTAGTTTTTGCTTTGCACAGTGGTATTTCTTGATGAATATCTAGCACCTCATTCGATGAGGAAAGAGCCGAGATCTTTTTACCGGGAGTGACCTCTTTAGCAAAACTGGCAAATGCTACAACCTACTTGGTTTATTATGATAGCTTCTCTAGTTCTTGTTTTGCATAGTGGTATTCCTTGATGAATATCCAGCACCCCATTCGATGAGAAAAGAGCCGAGATCCCTTCACCGGGAGTGACCTCTTTAGCAAAATCTAATCAAAGCTATTCGGTTTGTTTTTGAAAACTATTCGATTTTAAAAGCGGAGCTTAAATCACTCATTTTCAAAACCACTAGATTCTACAACGATATCAAGTTGATTACGTTAAAGGTTTTCTTAAAACCAGCCGTAGCCCTCCATCATTTCAGATAAGTTCTATTTAGTATTCGTGCAGCGTTTGTTGATCTTGTCAAGGTGTAGTGTGTGGTAGCTGATTAGTTCTTATCTGCCACATGTGATGCGATTGGATTAGGGTAGTCGTACGACTTTATTGACCTTGTTAAGGATCGTACGGGTGGGTTTAATTCAATCAAGAAATGACGGATTGAACTTGGCTAGCGCTTATGATTTGTTGACTTTGTTAAGGTCATAAATGGCTAAGGGTAAAAACAATTATCGGGATTTCAAGTGTTGAAATTTGCAATGAGATTGCATACCTTCTATTTGATAGTTGGATCCCGATACCCACTGCGAGTAAGAGTTGCTCCTGAGAGAGTTTTGCACATTACAATTAGCTATTCCAGTAGGTGACTAGAAAGGTGTCAACGGGGTTATGTCTCTACGGAAACGAGGTTTATTTTAATTAGGTCCGTGCGAATACATGGGGAACCTCACTCGGAGTACCGAAACTGGCATGGCTGACCGGTTAGCGAACTTGTAGAATGTAATTAATCCCGGTTAATCTTACTTTTTATGGTTTGAAGGAAGATTTGATAAAAACAGTGGGAGCCATCCTGATTAGATAAAATAAATAACCAATCTAATCTTGCAAAGAGCGCACGCAAAAGTGATTATCCTTCTCTCTCTCTCTCTCTCTCTCCTGGTAGCGACCAATGACACATCTTAATCAAGATAATAATATAGATGTATTGACCGAACCTACTTATTATACTTGGCTAAGTTCCGCTCTATCTTATGATTGTCATACTTCTGAGTAAGGAATAGTGAATACCCGAATTCCCATGCCACCCAAACGAAGAATAAGTATGTTGATGCATCGTCTTCGGGTGTGTTCGTAACCGAGAACTGTTTCTCAGTTTGCTCTACGCCTTAGATATTGGATACCGCATCAGGATCCCACGTATGTAATTTGTTACATAGGCTAAAGAGAGATAGAGAACTGGGAAATGGTGATATGTCTCTAAAAGTAGGGAATGGAGCAATTGTTGCAGCCAAAGCAGTTGGCGAATATCACATTGTATTACCAAGTGGTAGTACAATGATTCTGAGCGAATGTTATTTCGTACCAAAAATATTGTGAATGTTTTCCTAAATCAAGTGTTAATTGGGTATGGTACGTTGAGTAACAGTATATACGTTCTAAATCAACCAAAGTTCTAATATACAACACACAAACAAGAAGAAAAGTTCAGAAATGAACGAAGCCTTCTTATGGCATTGTAGACTAGGTCATATCAATGCGACAAGACTGACTAAGTTACATAAGAATGGATATTTGAATCCGTTCGAACTTTCATCTTATGAAACTTGCCAGTCATGTCTCAAAGACAAGTTGACCAAAACTTCGTTTACTGGACATGGAGAAAGAGCTAGTGAACTCTTGGGACTGATAGATAGTGATGTATGTGGTCCTATGTCTACTCATTCCAGGAATGGTTTCTCGTACTTTATTACATTCACCGATGATCTCTCAAGATTCAGACATGTGTTCTTGTTGAAACACAAGTCTGAAGCTTTTGAGAAATTCAAGGAATATAAGAACGAAGTAGAAAACCAGATGGGTAAAAGTATTAAAATCCTTCGATCTGATCGAGAAGGAGAATACTTAAGCACGGAGTTCCGAGACTATTTAAAAAAGAATGGGATTCTCTCTCAGCTTACTCCTCCGTATACACCACAGCACAACGGTATATCGGGGCGGAGGAATCGCATCCTATTAGATATGGTGCGCTCTATGATGAGTAATGTTGAGTTTCCTATTTCCTTTTGAGGATATGCACTTGAGATAGCTGCATACCTATTGAATAGAATTCCGACCAAATTCATGCCTACCACTCCATATGAGATATGGAATAGGAAGAGACCATCTCTGAAACGAGTTAAGATATGGGGTTGTCCGGCCTATGTTAAAAAGAAAAATCCAAACAAGCTCAAGGCAAGGTCAGTTCTGTGCAAGTTTGTTGGATATCCCAAACATTCACGAGTGCATATCTTCTACCATACCGAGGAACAAAAAGTGTTTTGTTTCTCAACATAACACCTTTTTAGAAAAGGAATTTCTTGTGAAAGAAATTAGTGATAATGAGGTGGAACTAAAAGAAGTTCTGGCAGCACAAACTATAACTGACAATTTGGTAGAACCGGAGAATTCAATAGTTCCCAACGAACCCCAACCACTCCGCAGATCTAGTAGGGTTTCTCATCCACCTGAGAGATACTACGGTTTTCTTGTTGACAGTGGGAGCGAGGATTGCATCATGGAAGATGATGACCCAACTAGTTTCGAGCAGGCCATCACAAGTGGAGACTCTGAAAAATGGCTGGTTGCTATACGATCTGAGATGGAATCCATGTACACCACTACAGAAATGTTCTTAGTGTAGATGGAAAAGTTGAGACTTTTAAGGATAGACCTGTAGAAAAAGATTTTCGTCAACGACCTGGTGTCGATTATGATGAGGCCTTTTCTTCTATTGCCATGCTTAAGTCCAATAGGATCCTACTTGCCATTGCTGCATACCATGACTACGAAATCTGACAGATGAACGTCATGACCGCTTTTCTAAATGGTGATTTAAAAGAGAGCGTGTACATGACACAGCCAGAGGGCTTCGTAGACAGTGGGAGCAGCGGAAGCATGTGCAAGCTGCTTAAATCAATTTACGGATTAAAGCAAGCATCACGTAGCTGGAACATCTGTTTTGATGAAGCTATCAAAGAGTTTGATTTCATCAAAAATATAGATGAACCTTGTATATATAAAAGAAGGTTGTAGAGAGTAAGGTTGTCTTTCTCGTATTGTATGTAGATGACATACTCTTGATAGGAAACGATGTTCATATGCTACACTCGGTCAAGCTCTTCTTATCACATAAATTCTCCATGAAAGATCGGGGTGATGCCTCCTACATCCTGGGGATTAAGATCTATAGAGATATATCTAAAAGGATATTGGGACTGTCCCAATCCAGGTACACAGATACCATACTAAAGAGGTTTAGTATGAAAGATTCTAAGCGTGGTAATTTACCCGCTTGTTAAAGAATCACTCTCTCCAAAGAGAGGTCTCCCGAGACTGATTTGGAGAAGGCTCGCATACAATGGACACCTTATGTTTCGACGGTCGGGTCAATCATGTATGCGATGTTTATGTACAAGTCCGGATGTAGCTTACTCACTAAGTTTAGTGAGTAGGTATCAATCAGATCCTGGGAAACAACACTGGACAGCTGTGAGAAGGACTAAAGAAATGTTCTTAGTGTCTGGTAATGGTGGACTCCAGGTGGAGTCCTTTACCGATTCGAGCTTCCAGAGTGATAAGGATGACAGTAAGTTGGTCTCGGGTTTTGTCTTTACCCTCAATGGAGGGGCGGTATGTTGGAAGAGTTCCAAGCTAGATATGTAGCAGACTCGACGATAAAGGCTGAATACATCGCTACCAACAATGTTGCCAAAGAGGCTGTCTGGATGAACAATTTCATAGATGAACTTGGTGTGGTTCCTATCATTGAGCATCCAATACCTGTGTATTGTGATAAAAATGGAGCTGTGGCTTTAGCCTAGCAATCCCGGTCCCATCAGCGATCCAGACATATTCTTAGACGGTATCACTTGATCATGGAGATAGTAGATCTCCGGGAGATCTAGGTCAGGAGAGTTGACACAGAGGATAACACATTGGATCCACTCACAAAGGCCCTCCCCCAGATGCGATTCGAGAGACTTTTTAGGATATTGGGTAAGAGATATTATAACAACTGGTCTTAATGCAAGTGGGAGATTGTTAGGAATATGTATACCCTAGAGGCTATTATTGTATGATAAAATGGATGCTTGGACATATATATAGAGAACTTTCTTGCTCGACGTGATAGTATGCTATCTGGTTGCCTTTATCTTAACATGTTCACTGGTATTATTATACTGTCTCTCATATACATGTTGATAAAGCCCTTAGGATGTAGCTTGGCTACCAAGACTATGATGCAGATCATACTACTGGGACTTGTGTAGTCTACAAGCACATCTTTTAATTGTTCCTAGTCGAGAGAATATCGAGACAGGGCATCGATATTCCAGAGTAGACTAGTGTGTACGTTTCTTGACCTTGTATGGGGGCGATGGTTGATCCCATAGCCATTGCTGTTTAACATAAAAAATTATACACAGGTGCTCATAAGAGAATGGGTACACCGAGCAGGACTCGCTGAGAATTCCTAGTTGGTAGTATACCTATCGTTAGATAGCAATTCTCAGGTAACACTGGTACGGGTTAGTCTGTAGACCCGATATCATCATAGAGTCTTATGTGGCTCCCACTGTGCTTTGATTTCCACCCTACCACGGCTCAAATGAGTCGTGCAAATAGGTAGATTTTGGGTACAGTCCTGAGTCACATGGAGGCAATGAGCGATAGAAGTGGTTTCGTCTCTCCCGGTATTGGGAGTTGATGTTGCGCTATGCTCGATTAGCTATAACTGGAAGTCCCTGGCCAGGGCTGCTGTTGAGATTTACTGGTAAGAGTTATCAGTGGTTTCTCAAACCGTTATAGGCCAGACATCGGCATGACTTATCACGTTATTGGGGTCTGAAGATTACACTTCTAAGCATGATATGCAACATATCAGACGAAGAGACCGGACTGTACGGTAAGTGTTACTTATAGGCTTCATGGAGAGTATGGACAAACTTACTTGTTGATTTTCTAATCGTTCAATACTTGTGTAGCCGTTACGTCCAGCTAGTACCGCTGACGGCTTGTAGGTGATTGATGTGATCATTATTTACTACTGACGTATTGACGAGTCTTTAGAGTCCCACACAAAAGTTTTCTAGTTCAAACGAAACGAAATAGGGCATATATATTGATATGTGCGGGGGGCTGGTTAAATACGAGTATGTGATATCGTATTCTAATCTGGTGATTATTTGTTATCGATTAGGTTATATGTGATATAACCGGATTATCGAATTAAGTGTTGATTTGATAATGTGATATACAGATAAATGATATTAGTCGGTTATATGAGGTATAACCGGATTATTGAATCAAGTATTGATTTAATAATTTGATATATATTTATATTTGATATAATTATATGTTAACTAATATTATTAGCTCACTAATTATTATTCTTCATAATATATATTAATATATATATATATATATATATATATTACATGAAGCATGGCATGGATTTTCTTTTTTAGAAAATAGAAAAGGAGGTGGAAAATGGGAGATATTTAGAGCATGGTTCAAAGCATGGGTTTTTATATTTGTTTGCTCATTTGTTTGCACTATTGAAGCATGGTGCATTATTTGTATTGCATTTTATTCCATGCTTCAATAATGTGTGAACTATGAGTTGCCATTCTACAGTCTTTTTTGAGTTGATGGTTTTTTCCTTAGCCATTTTTTTTCTTGAGATCATGCTCTCTAGCATTCTCCATTTTTCTTCACCTCTTACTTCAAGCTCTAGCAATCACATGTATTATGAACCATAAAGCTTGAAACCCTAGTGAGCCAAACAACATCCCTATTTCACCATCCCTCATTAGATTAGCACTTTGGTGTGATGTGTTTCCTTCACTAAAAGGTTTAGTGAAGAGTTAGCTTGGATTGGCGGACTTCGGGTGGATCATCTTCGGTATGAAGGTCATCGAAGGAAGTTCGTTCAACCTTCAAGTGGAGCCTAGTAGAGTCGCGTGGACTACAACCCGGAGCTTTAGAAGAGAAGGACACGGTCTACAAAGGTTGTAGCCTCATTCTCTTAGTATAGTTTTTATTATATCTAGCTTAAACCGTAAGTATCTAGTTAAAGATCTTGTTAAGTGTAGTTTAGCACCCCAAAATTTTTAAAATGGCATGCTTGATGCTGCTAAAACCCAATAGTAGTGCTAACGTACACTTTCAAATCTAAATACCAGTCGCTCCATGACAAGTCTATGCGAGAACTGGAGACAGGATCTCCATCAAGCATGTCTCGACTGGTATCCAAGATAAATGGACAATGCTCGATGTCTTACCTATGACACTAATATAAGTGCTTCCATACCCGTCCCATACCAGTTATAGTTACACTTATATATGTCTCATAGGCGTCGACAATGCAATAACTAACTAGTTCCGCTGATTGTGTACAAGTACGTGTCATTTCCATTATTCAATTACGCTTTTATACTGATGTACTTGCCACAATCCAATCACTAACATTTATCACTTGGTAATGTAACATGGTTACTAGGATATCGATGGAAATGAATACTATTTACGAGGGTATAACAGTCATGCAACATAATGAGGATACCGTAAATGCACCATAAATACATATGAGCAACCAGTGTCGGTTGGATTAGAAAAATCATATAAAATCACATGTACATAATTTGGTGAAACAATATACGGAGAATAAATAGTGTATTAAATTATCTCTACAACAAAATTGGTTTCGAGTCAATCGGATATCAGATTTGTGAGTTATGGTCATTTCATTTTAAGTGTTCACTACTAGGAATCCAATTTCTGAACTGGAAGTCCGTTTCGTAACACGTTTTACTCCCTATTGAAATCATAATTATGCGATTCTACAGTTATATAATATTTAGATTTATCTGTTATGTTTCCAACTCATTAGATGGATCAATAATATCCACTGTACTCAGGGAGATATGCACTGTCTAAGGTTAAGGTATACATTTTGGTTCTGTATGAAACTGCAGAAAACATCTACGGTTTAAAAGTGTTATAAATATCAAACGACACTGGAATGCAACGAGATCAGCACCGTTAGAAATATAATTCAATTATATACACTTCTATGTATAGTTCCGCACACTTGCGCGCTTAAACAGGGAGAAACATGTGTTCCAAAACGGGTACAGGTAAAGACTCTGGCTCTGGACGGCAGTCTAGATCCATGAATCGCCTTAGTTTTCGTCATTATAAATTATTAGAATTCAGATATCAATTATGGGATACTGTAGGTTTATCTATTTCCTTCGATACAAGCCCTAGAATATTAGGTTACAAGTTGCATTCAGTTTAATATGGATTTTAGAACGTGGCATGTGCGGGGAATTCCAGATTCAATATCGCCTTTTGGGGCGCCGTTTCTTGTGCGAAACTATATTATCATGAAACCCAATTCCTACACGGCGTTAGTTAAAAGTAAAAGGAACAATTAATCATAAATTCCGCTATTTTAAAATAGGTTTTGGTTCAAGCCGCATGCCGAACGCATAGCAAGTAATATTTCATAACTATCGACAGTCGGTTTTATCTAACCGATTAAAATGAGATATAATTCTTATAAATTCTATGCGATATTTATATATATTATGAGATCTGATCATAACCAAAACCAATACAAATAAATTACTACGGTGTGTTATTAAAATCTAATGATAGTTTACGACATGATTCTAATTATAAAGTTATGATCAAAATCGCTCGTCTAATTAGTATAGGTATAGCATGTGTAGCAAGTGAGGGGTTCACTTGCCTGAAGACGAATTTACGATCACGACAGCGACCCCAGCAACAGAAACCGCAACAGAAATAGCAACAGTTCATGCACTTCCCGGCGGCAATAGCATAGGCTAGGGTTCGAAGTGCTCGAGGCTCGGCTAGGTAGTTCGACTTGGAGATGCTTGGTCTTTTGTCGACGACATGTTGAGGATCGCTGCAGACGATAGCGGGGCAAGGAGTCATGTCGGTGGTGAGAGGAGGGGCTATGGATTGTGGCCGTGGAGTCCGGGAAGAGAGAGAGACAGACATAGGCTCGGGTTTGTGGGTGGAAGTGAGGGTGTGGTCGAGGGAGAGTCGCCGATGAGAGGGGTCGAAGGCGATGGCGATCGTGAAGTCGACCATTGAGGGCTTGGTTATGGAGTTGATGGAGGAGGGGGTGACCGCAGTGGGTCAAGACGATGGGCGCGGTGGTGGGTGCGGGCTTGAGAGGAGAAGAGGCTCAGGAGGGGGAAGTGGTGGCGAAGTCGTGGCAGTGGCCGGTGCTTTAGAGAGATGGGCTTTGGTGGCGATAGGAGAAGTCGGTGAGAAGAGGTAGGCGATGGTTAAGGTTGGGAGGAGATGGTTTGTCAACGGCGGTGACCTCGGTGAGGAAATAGAGAGTTTGAGAGGGAAAGAGAGAGTGGAGGTTGTTGGCGCGGATCTCGGGGTCCTTGGAGGGAGACGCGGACGTAGGAGCGAGGAGTCATGCGGGCAATTGCGAGGGAGGATGAACGAGTCGTGCGGAGGTGGGCACGGGTCTCGCGGGCGCGAGCGCGAGGAAGGAGGAGACGGGAGAGAGAGGCGGGAAAGAAAAGGAGAAGAAGAAGAAGAAAAAGAAAAGAGTTAGGTAGGTCGGGTTGGGTCGGGTAGGTTAGGTCGGGTTATGGGCATGGGTTAGGGAACGGGCCATGGAGGAAAAGAAAGATATGGTTTGGGTAAAAAGAATTAGGATTTTAAGAAATTAATAGTTAGGGTTAGCAAAATAAAAAGGATTAGGGTTTAGGAAATAGAAATATTTTAAGTTAATAAAAATTAGTAATTTTCTTTTTAAAAACACGAAAATTATTTAAAAAGGAACTGGGTGTTACAATAAGGAAGTTCACAACATCAAAAAGAAAAAGAAAGATTTCTTAGTTCAAGATAGAGTTTTTTGGAAAAGAAAATGATGGGAAAGAAGAGATAACAAATGTCTTGGTTATTACAAAAGAATTTACAAAAAGAAAAAGATTAAAAGAAAAGAAAGGAAGAAATAATATATGGAAAATCAAGAAAAAAAAGTTCAAATTGTAAAGATTAAAGCAGTGCAAAAAAGGGTCGAGACAAAAGAAAATTGTTGGTCAGTTCACAGTGGCGGAGGCAGGATTATGGTTCAGTGGGGTCAAAAATACATTAGGCTATATTGGGCATGGTTGAGTATGGTCAAATATCTTTATAATGCTTATTCTCCTATACTTAAAAGCCTTATTCAAAACTGAAAAGCCTTATTCAAAACTGAAAATCCTAAAAATAAAATTTTGCGTGGGGTCAATTGAACCCATACCTCTCCATGTGGATCCACTTATGTCAGTTCAGGTAAAAGCGGAAAGCTGATGGATATTAAGTAGAAGAAGAAATTGAAGATACGACGTCAAGGATTTGATCAATATCAAATATGCACGCTACAAGTTGAAAAGATCAAGCGATTGAAAGAAGTAACGTGTACATGCAAATAGGACGACGATTGGATCGGTGATGATAAAGTAAGCAAAAAGAAAAAAATTGAATCAGTAAAGAAAAAATGTGGAAGTAAAGTCGACGATATTGAAGAAGGATGTTCAAAGGTTGATCGAAAAGCGATCAAAGAATTATAATTGAATTAAGCGAGGCTGTTGGAAATTATAATTGAATTTTTAGATTAAGTTAAATTTAAATGGTTATATTTAAATTAGATTGAGTTAGTTAGAGTTTTTAAATTAAAGATAAGTTTAAAGTAATTTGAGAAGATTTAGTTTTATCAAGTATTAGCTATTTAAAGAGTCCTCGAGGGAGATATTTAAAAGAGAGAGGGATTATTCATTAGAAAAGAGTTTTTTTAGAGTAATAAAGTTTTGAGAATGGTGTTTTGGTACGTGCGATGCACGTGGTTATATTAAAAGATATCGAAAAAATAAATGGATTTGTAATTTAGCTATATCTATGATGTTGTTGGAGTAAAATTTTGCACCCCGGTTGACCGAGTCAAAGTCAAGGTCAACCCCAAGCCAGGTGGGCCCAAGCCCAGGTCAAGCGGGCCCATGCCCAAGTCGAGCCCGCGGCCAGCCTCTCCATGCCAACAACAAAATCATGTAATAAATAATTTTTATGTAATTTTTTTATGCATGAATGTATGCAAAATGGGCATAAAGCCAATATTTTGTAAGCCCATGGCTTATGTGCAAGAAAGAATGGGATGGGCAAAATGCCATTTTGCAAAACCCAATGGGCTATATGTAAATATGTAAGCCTATATAAGGCAACATGATGATGAATAAAGCATAACACTTTTCATTCCCTTCAAAAATCCAGGGTTTGTGCCTCTTTCCCTTTCCTGAAGGTTCCAAGCCTTCTTCTTTCTTTTTGAATTAAATCAAGAGTTTTACTCTTCTTTTTTCAAAACTAAATAGTTTTTCACCACAAAACCCACAAAGGGGAACTCGGATCTACCATTAGATCTAAAAAAGAAGAGATTTTTAAAATCCTCACATCTCTTGATCTTCAAGATCCGGTCAACAGAGGAGGAAGAAGGAGACCCATCTCCAGAAACCCCACTTTGGGGAAGAACTAGGGTTCAAGGGGAGAAGCCCTCCATCAGCTTCAAAATATCCTAGGAGTTTAACTACTCATATATATTCATACATACATACATATATATATATATATATATATATATATATATATATATATATATATATATATATACACACATACATACATACAAAATAATAAGTGCTCCTTTCTGGGAGTACAACTCCCATTGCAGGGACCAAGTCCCTTTTAGCACGCGAGCGCCCACGTGCTGACACGTGGAGCGCTAGCGCTCTTGCGCTCAGAGTACTAGTGTCCAAAGCGCTAGCGCCCGAGTGCTCGCGTGCTGACACGTGGAGCGCTAGCGCTCTTGCGCTCAGAGCGCTAGCGCCCAAGCCCTCACGTGCTGACACGTGGAGTGCTAGCGCTCTGACACGTGGAGCGCTGGCACTTTTTCCCACGCATCCTTTGGATGTCCTTTCCCTTTCTTTTATATATATGTATGTATACACACACACATACTCTACACCACTGTCCCTCCCAAGAAAATTTTGGGCCGGGGCGCTGCTCTGCACCCCGCAAGGGGGCTGCTAGCCCCCTTGACCCCCAGCCCGCTATCCGGGTAGCGGGACCCCCGTAATAACTCTGCGTGGCTCCCAATATATCCAAGCCCCCTCCAAAACAAAACACACGTACACTGCACATTGAGTTCGCATGACCAGTTTAACCCGTCAATCGGAGGTTCCCTCGCTCCAAAGGCGAGGGGTAATTAACGGCAGCTTAGTCCGCGGCTGCCGGAGATTCGGATCCCCACAATCAATAAACCCCGGCCTACCCTAGGCAGGGGGAATCTATAGTACGCCTGACAAGCGCGCGCGTATTCCCATCTCAATGGGGTGACGAAAAACACCCTACAGATTCTGGCACGCCCGGTGGGACCTTTCTCTCCTCCCATATTTCGGGTTAAACGTTCATGCGAACTCAATCAATATACATATCTATATTTATACTAAAATAATGCTCTTTCTTGCAGGTTTTCCAAGCAATCACTTCTCAACGATGTCTCCAAGGACGATCTCAGCTCTCGGCACGGCTCCCATCTCCTACACGATGAAGATGGACTCCAGGATGGTCCTTCCGGCCAGTCTCTGGCGACAATGGGAAGAGCCGCCGCTACCATTCGGCTCTATTCTGTTCGTGTCAGCTAACGCCATCCCAGCTTCTCAAGCTCCGGTAACCGACAAAGCGGCCTCGAAAGGCAAGAGGCCAAATGTGGTGGTCTCGAAGGCGTCCCAACCCAAACGCAAATCGGTGTCTGGACGGCTTTCCATGGCCCCAACTGGGGGCAAAGCCATCAGAACAAAAGAAGTTACCAGACGTCATGGGCAAGCCCAGGCGATACCTTCGACGGACACGCGGGCAGATGTCTTCTCAAGCATCCCCATCACTCGGCCTATGGTGGCTTCCCGAAGAGAAGAAGCCTGCCAAGCGCTTAAGGCAGAGAAGCTGAGGCAGAAGCGGCTCAGATATAGAGCAAACAAAAGGGCTAGGGCTCTGGCCATGTTAAAATTTATGAATTTCCAAAGCCCGGACCGCTCCGCGAAATCAGCCGCCAAAGATAAAGAGATGGCTGGCTATGTGGTCCGCACTGTCTATATGGTCGGACATGAAGAAACGAACCCTCCTATGCTTCACAGCCAGGGTAATGATACGGTGGACGCTACCCAACGTCAACTCGATCTAAATGATGAAGAGCCCGCTCAGGCCGATAAGCCAGAGGAGCCCGTGGTTCCTGCGGAATTGAGCTCAGGCAATAAGGATGACCCGGTTGTCATAACCGGAACTACAGAACAAGCATTATTCCGATGGCTTCAGAGGCAGCTTCAGGACATGGATGAGAAGTTAGCCAAGGTACAGTCCAAGGTCGACGAATTGGCAAACGTCGCGGCAGATCTCGCGACCCATGTCGCTCGATTGCAATTACAGCAGAATCAAATTTTGGTTCATGAGCCAGGGATTGATACCCAGAGGCAGCCAACAGATACCCCCTTCAACCTAGAGCGGAGCGCCTTCGCGAAAAACGGCCGCGATTAGCCTCCAGCCCTTCCGATGCATACACCGAAGGGGAATCGCCTCTGAAAGAGAAGTTGGAAAAAGTCTATTCCTTCAAAAGGGACAAAGTCCACAAGATATTCAGGAACGCCCTAAAAAACGGTCTACAACTGCCAGAATCAAAGAGACCGCAAGAAGCGAATATGACCGACGACCCAAAATATTGCCCCTATCACAGAGTGATAGGTCATGCCATTGAGGACTGCTTCGTCTTCAAAGATTGGGTCGAAAAGCAATACAAGACGGGAGAGATAGAACTGTCTAAAGGCGTGTTGGCAAACAGTCAAGCTACGACCGCCGATTTCACACAAATGGAGACCGAAGCCTTTCGGGAACCTAACCCTCCCAGACACGTGCAGGGCGAACCAAAGACTGATTGTCCCCAGGGACCGGCATCAGTGAGGGCACCTACTCTGATGGAGAGAAAGAAGAAGGTGTACTCCTTCAGGAGGGATGAGGTCCGCAATATATTCGAGGAAGCCCTGAACAACGGCCTGCAATTGCCTATTCCGAAGAGGCCACATGAAATGAATATGACCGACAATCCCGTATACTGCCCATACCATAGAGTGCTGAGTCATACCATTGAAGACTGCTGTGTTTTCAAAGATTGGGCAGAGGACCAATATAATTTTGGAAGAACCTCACAACCCTCGGATGTAACGGCAAGCCACAGAGCTAGGTCATCAATACAGCTCCGCCAAGATCAAAATTCAAGGAGTTGGGATAAGCAAAGATGACCACCGCGTCATTAAACTGGGAACAATTGACCACTAAGTCGTTAAACTGGAAGCAGCCAACCACCACGTCATTAAACTGAGAACAGTCGACCTCTAAGTCGTTAAACTGGGAATGTAAAAAAATATATATATGTAAATAAACAAAAAATGTGTAAATAAAAGAAAAATAAAGAAAAGCCGAAATGATGGGGCAACTCGCAATAAAAATCAGCGAGTAAAATAAAGATGAAAATAAAGTCGAAATGATGGGGCAACCGCGAATAAAAGCCGAAATGATAGGGCAATCGCGATCTTCGCGATAAGAAAAGCTGAAATGATAGAGCAATCGCGGTAAAAAAAACAAAACAAAAAAAACGGCGAATGATGAGTCGCTCCTGGTACCATATTCCAGTGCAGCGATGTAGACGCCAACAAAAATCCGATTTTTCAAAATTTCCCCAGCCCTACGGCCAGTCCCCAAATTTACTACCGTATACAATCCATGGGTTCAAATAATTCTCATTGTGCCCATGCCCCACCGTAATCACCAATTACGCGGCTGATCTCCGCCTTTGGAATTATGCTCCATTGGAAAGACCCACTCATGTGTCCTCACGATGCATGAGGAGAGCAAACCTTCGTGGGATCCTTATGACTCACCAAGGAAAAACACACTTGGGGGTCCTCACGACTCCCAAGGAGAAAATACACCTACGGGGTACGACTCGTAGGGAGAAAATGCTTTTATGGGACCCTTACGGCCCATAAAATTGAAAAGCCTTAGGTGATAGGGATCTAAACCTGTCTCCTAAGCCATCGCTCCCCAATCCCCAAGTGGCGAATGATGAGTCGCTCCTGGTACCATATTCCAGTGCAGCGATGCAGACGCCAACAAAGTCCCAAAATGTTTTTGGCCCTACAGTCTGGATCATACATCCTGCAAAACCGTATACAATCCACGGGCGTAAAACAATCCCAGTCTCTCCCAAGTCCTACCGGTGAGACCACATTCAAAGTCCCACAAAAAAAATAATAATAATAATAAAAAATTGTATGTCCACAAGCAAAATGGGCACGGATGAAAACCCGAAAGGGCGCCGTGAGTAAAAACAACAGGACTACCAGCGAGTTTGTGAAAATCCGAAAGGGCGCAAACTCGTAAAAAAAAGAGATGAAATGCACTCGCAAAGTCCTCTCGACTTTGTGAGGAGAAAATTTCTGCGTGAGATCCTTACTACTCACAAAGGAGCAACACACTTAGGAGTCCCCACGACTCCTAAGGAGAAAATACACCTATGAGATCCTTTCGACTCGTAGGGAGAAAATGCTTTTGTGGGACCCTTACTACCCATAAAATTGAAAAGCCTTAGGTGATAGGGATCTAAACCTGTCTCCTAAGCCACCAATTCCTAAATCCTTCCGGGGCAAATGATGAGTTGCTCCTGACATTATTCCAGTGCAGCAATGCAGATGCTAAACAAAAAAAAACCAATCCCCAAATCCTCGGGGCAAATGATGAGTTGCTCCTAGCATTATTCCAGTGCAGCAATGCAGATGCCGACCAAAACCAAAATCCCCAAATCCTCTCATGGCAAATGATGATCCGCTCCTGGTGCCATATTCCAGTGTAGCGATGCTGATGTCAACCAAAATCACAATCAACAAATCAACTTCAACTCCGACACCGCAGAAAGCGGAGCAAGTCAGAATCCAATCTCGACACCGCAAGAAGCGGAGCAAGTCAAGTTCACCCCTGACACTGCAAGAAGCAGAGCAAGTCAAATCGAGCACCGACCGTCCATGTCGCAAATATGGCAGTGCAGGCTTCCCACAAATCGGGAACCCAAATCGCTCCGAATCAGAGCGTCGACCGTCCAGGTCGTAAAAAGGGCAGTGC
This sequence comes from Agapanthus africanus, assembly GCA_030015575.1. Taxonomy (NCBI): domain Eukaryota; kingdom Viridiplantae; phylum Streptophyta; class Magnoliopsida; order Asparagales; family Amaryllidaceae; genus Agapanthus; species Agapanthus africanus. The sequence continues at coordinate 1,007,688,718 of CM057337.1, read as the reverse complement.
AGGCTTCCCACAAATCGGGAACCAAATCGCTCCGGATCAGAGCGTCGACCGTCCATGTCGCAAAAATGGCACTGCAGGCTTCCTACAAAGCAGGGAACCCAAATCGCTCCGGATCAGAGCGTCGACCGTCCATGTCGCAAAACGGGCAGTGCAGGCTTCTCACAAATCGGGAAACAAATCGCTCCGGATCAGAGCGTCAACCGTCCATGTCGCAAAACGGGCAGTGCAGGCTTCGCATAAATAGGGAACCAAATCGCTCCGGATCAGAGCGTCGACCGTCCATGTTGCAAAAAGGGCAGTGCAGGCTTCCTACAAAGCAGGAACCAGATCACTCCGGGCCAGGGAAACGTCTACCACGGACACTCCGTCTCGGAGACGCGTCAAGCGTCGACCGTCCATGTCACAAAAAGGGCAGTGCAGGCTTCCTACAAAGTAGGAACCAGATCACTCCGGGCCAGGGAAATGTCTACCACGGACACTCCGTCTCGGAGACGCGTCAAGCGTCGACCGTCCATGTCGCAAAAAGGGAAGTGCAGGCTTCCTACAAAGCAGGAACCAGATCACTCCGGGCCAGGGAAAAGTCTACCACGGACACTCCGTCTCGGAGACGCGTCAAGCGTCGACCGTCCATGTCGCAAAAAGGGTAGTACAGGCTTCCCACAAATCGGGAACCAAATCGCTCCGGATCAGAGCGTCGACCGTCTATGTCGCAAAAAAGGGCAGTGCAGGCTTCCCACAAATCGGGAACCAAATCGCTCCGGATCAGAGCGTCGACCGTCCAGGTCGTAAAAAGGGCAGTGCAGGCTCCCCATAAATCGGGAACCCAAATCACTTCGGATCAGAGCGTCGACCGTCTAGGTCATAAAAAGGGCAGTGCAAGCTCCCCACAAATCGGGAACCAAATCGCTCCGGATTAGAGCGTCGACCGTCCATGTCGCAAAACGGGCAGTGCATGCTTCCCACAAATCGGGAACCAAATCGCTCCGGATCAGAGCGTCGACCGTCCATGTCATAAAATGGGCAGTGCAGGCTTCCCACAAATCAGGAACCAAATCGCTCCGGATCAGAGCGTCGACCGTCCATGTCGCAAAAAGGGCAGTGCAGGCTTCCTACAAAGCGGGAACCAGATCACTCCGGGTCAGGGAAACGTCTACCACGGACACTCCGTCTCGGAGACGCGTCAAACTCGACCGTCCATGTCGTAAAAAGGGCAGTGCATCCCAAAAGGTGGGAACCAAAGCAAGTCGCCTCCATGCAAAAGAAGATCCATCAATCTCATGCACACGACCCACATATGCTGTGTGCATTTATTGATGGGGGGAAATTTGTTGGGGTAAAAATTTGCACCCCGGTTGACCGAGTCAAAGTCAAGGTCAACCCCAAGCCAGGTGGGCCCAAGCCCAGGTCAAGCGGGCCCATGCCCAAGTCGAACCCGCGGCCAGCCTCCCCATGCCAACAACAAAATCATGTAATAAATAATTTTTATGTAATTTTTTTTATGCATGAATGTATGCAAAATGGGCATAAAGCCAATATTTTGTAAGCCCATGGCTTATGTGCAAAAAAGAAATGGCACATGAGCCATGGGATGGGCAAAATGCCATTTTGCAAAGCCCAAGGGGCTATATGTAAATATATAAGCCTATATAAGACAATATGATGATGAATAAAGCATAACACTTTTCATTCCCCTCAAAAATCTAGGGTTTGTGCCTCTTTCCCTTTCCTGAAGGTTCCAAGTCTTCTTCTTTCTTTTTGAATTAAATCAAGAGTTTTACTCTTCCTTTTTCAAAACTAAATAGTTTTTCACCACAAAACCCACAAAGGGGAACTCGGATCTACCATTAGATCTAAAAAAGAAGAGATTTTTAAAATCCTCACATCTTTTGATCTTCAAGATCCGGTCAACAGAGGAGGAAGAAGGAGACCCATCTCCAGAAACCCCACTTTGGGGAAGAACTAGGGTTCAAGGGGAGAAGCCCTCCATCAGCTTCAAAACATCCTAGGAGTTTAACTTCTCATATATATATATATATATATATATATATATATATATATATACATACATACATACATACATACAAAATAATAAGTGCTCTTTTCTGGGAGTACAACTCCCATTGCAGGGACCAAGTCCCTTTTAGAGCGCGAGCGCCCACGTGCTGACACGTGGAGCGCTAGTGCTCTTGCGCTCAGAGCGCTAGTGCCCAAAGCGCTAGCGCCCGAGCGTCCGCGTGCTGACACGTGGAGCGCCAGCGCTCTTGCGCTCAGAGCGCTAGTGCCCAAGCGCCCATGTGCCGACACGTGAAGCGCGAGCGCTCAAAACGCTGGCGCTCTTGCGCTCTAGCGCCCGAGCGCCCACGTGCTGACACATGGAGCGCTAACGTTCAAAGCGCTAGCGCTCTTGCGCTCAGAACGCTAGCGCCCAAGCCCTCACGTGCAGACACGTGGAGCGCTAGCGCTCTTGCGCCCAAAACGCTAGCGCCCGAGCGTCCACATGCTGACACGTGGAGCACTAGTGCTCTTGCGCTCAGAGCACTAGCGCCCAAAGCGTTAGAGCCCGAGCGCCCACGTGCTGACACGTGGAGTGCCGGCACTTTTTCCCACGCATCCTTTGGATGCCCTTTCCCTTTCTTTTACACACACACACACTCTACACCACTGTCCCTCCCAAGAAAATTTTGGGCCGGGGCGCTGCCCCGCACCCCGCACCCCGCAAGGGGGCTGCTAGCCCCCTTGACCCCCAGACCGCTATCCGGATAGCGGGACCCCTGTAAAAACTCTGCGTGGCTCCCAATATATCCAAGCCCCTTCCAAAACAAAAGACACATACACTGCACATTGAGTTCGAATGACCAGTTTAACCCGTCAATCGGAGGTTCTCTCGCTCCAAAGGCGAGGGGTAATTAACGGCAGCTTAGTCCGCGGCTGCCGGAGATTCGGATCCCCACAATCAATAATACCCCGGCCTACCCTAAACAGGGAGAATCTGTAGTATGTCTGACAAGCGCGCGCGTATTTCCATCTCAATGGGTTGACGAAAAACACCCTACAGATGTATTACTTTAATTTATTATTAAGGTATTTGATTGATATCTTTTAATATTTAAGAAGCTGGTTAAATATGAATTTAATAAATTTGTTATAGATATAGATTTTGTAAATCATAATAATCTTTTTAAATATTATTTGTTTAAAATATTTATACTTATTTAGAATGCAAATGACATTGGTTAGAGTCCACCTTTTCCGTTTTTTGAAAAATAAAGAAAATTTCTCAAATTTTAGAGCCTCCATACTATCAAAGAAAAAAACAAAAATAGTTAAATGTTTTATTAATTTAAATTTCAAATTCACTTCCAATTCTCTGAAACTTGGGACAAAAAAGAACTTTCTAGAAATTAGTTTGAATTCTAAATTCATTCTACATTATACTCAAATTTAAGACAAAAAAAGAACTTTCTAGAAATTAATTTAATCTTATCAATTTTCAACTTCTACTTTTTATTTAAATATAGTAAACAACATATTATAATATTTTCTAGAATACTCTTAATCCAGGTTACTAAATGACCATTTTCTTCACTTATTAACATTCAAAATAATTTTAACCAAAAGCCTGCCATTTTATATTTATCCAAGGGCTCAAGAAATTTTTTTTGGAATCTAAATAGGATAAAACTACATAATTCATTCAGATTTATATAAGCATTACACATTTTATTAATAAAGCGTGTATCGCACATGCAAAATGCTAGTACTTTTAAGGCTATTATAATTATTGATTCCGTAGGTATTCTTAACGAAAAGGTTGATGATGATCCTCTCAGAATTAAGAATTTTCCTTATTTTTGAATATTAAATTCTAAAAATTGTGATAGCCTTACAATAAAGCCCTCTTCTCTTTGAATTATAATAATAGGGATTAGTGTTTTGGCACGGGTGATGCATGTTAAAATATATGTTTGATCTATTATCTTAACTAAAAATTATTAAGAATCTTTTCGAATCATTTGTCTATGATGGTACATATATACACGTGCACCGCATATGCAAAAAGACGATAACACGGGTTTAAATGAATATTTTATTCTAGTTAATTGTGCACGCACCACATGTTTCCATCCTTTTTGCATTATAATAGTAGAAGATATATATAAATTGTAACGTTGACCAGGATCCGGATATTTTTGGAATATCTGCGCACACTCAGGTACGCCCCCTGCCTTCAGCTCCAAATTTCTTTTTGTACCTGGGTAATTAATTACACTAGTAATTTGAAAGTATGATAGGTGTATATGTCAAATTTCAGTTAAAACAATAGAACCGTATACCCTGAATATTAGAAGGAAATTTCTAAGAAAAGAAATATTGGTTGGGCCCCTCTGTCTGCTGCCCAAGCCCAACTGTCATACTGTTACCGGGTCTACCTCCGTTCCCGATCCGCTAAGGCCGTAACCTCTCTCCCTAGCTCAAAAGGGCAACTTTTTTTATTTTTTTGAAAATCTAATTTTGCCCTAAAATTCGATGTCGAAACTGAAATTGTGTGCGATTTGCCCAATGAATGAAATTTATCCTTCGGTTATTGTTTATGAATATGCCTTGTGCTCAATTTTTATGGTTATTGGGGGTGTATCTTGAGTTTCAATTAAGGTATGAATACTAGTTTCTCATTTTTATTTTTGAGAAAAATGTATGTTTAGTTTCTCATTTTTATTTGAAGGTAGATTTAAGTAGAAGTGAATAAGTTCGAGTTATTTTTCCGCTGAATCTTTATTTTTATGATATGAACGGTGCCATTTTTAAATTTTATTTGCTCAGAACCCTAATAAGTCGAAATTTTTTGCCCTTTTTGTCTAAAAAACATAAGCTATGGAAACTTGCGTTATTTTTTCTTTATTCTCTTAGGTTATATGTTGATATTTGAATTCCGTTACCGCCGGTGGGGAAGTTGAAGCTTTGTTGTGGCTATAGATAATATGGTGGAATGATAGGCAAGCGGTTTCGAACCCCAGACCTCCCGCTCAGCTTCAAGAAGGTTTTACCACTAGGCTATGGTGGCATTACTGCTATAGATAATATGGACAAGGAAGACATGGTGCGTAACTATTGTTCCCATAATCGGGCACCGGTGGTTGAGATTTGGTAGGAGATGCCATAAGACTCCCACTGATTTTTTTTTTATAAAAAAATTAAAATTCAAGTGCCTGTGCTATGCAAGATTCAAATATCTGATCCTTTCTTTTTTGCACCACTTGGATCGAGTTAAGGAAAAGACGGAAGCTCATCCTTATTCCTTGTGAGCAATTCTGAATGAGCGTATATTGCTACGGATGACAACCCTTGCAATATGGTAGTTTCTTGTTTGGGTTACCTATAGTGCACCATGGCTTGACACCGGTATATCACATGAATGGTTTATTGTTATCACGCACCCTTTCTCAACCTTTCATGTTCAACCCGAGCACTAGGGATTATACTATCTTGCCGGAAGGCAGCCGTAACGCTATTTCTCTCTCGAAGGCCGGTTTGACGACTTTGAGGACTGGGTCTGGTTTTGGTTCGGGTACCAATTTCTGCAAAGCCGGTCAATTCTTTTACCGGTCCTTTAATTACAGACTTGGGAGATGCAGCCTAGGCTTCGAAGTTTTCGCTATTGGAATCGACTCTACCTGGAGAGTTTTGGCGTACGACCCTCCATACCCGATTAAGCGTACGCAGTGTGCCATGTCTGCAGGCGGAGCCATCTGCTTTGAGATCGAAATCCGTCTTCATAAATCCTATCCTGAATAGATGACAAGTTTTCAGTTATTTCCCTCCCTTCTTGTCTCATAGATAGATTCACTGGCGCGTTATATACAGGAAAATAATCAAAACGGTTTCTGTCTGGGTGAATTGGATGGTTTGCTCTGCTTTCATTTCGCCTATGTTGGAAAGTGTGACATATGGATATACGAAGGGAACGCTGACCACAAATGGGTTCACTCTTTTATGGTCGAATTATCAATATTGAGGTGCCCATGTTATTCCAAACTCATCATGGTGAGAGATGGAAAACTTTTAATTTAGGTAGATTATGGACAAGATACATTGTTTTGGTATGATCCGCTAAGGAAATCACTGGAAATTTACTGATTCTTTAAGAACCCTCGTTTCGAAGCGGTCGCTTATGTGGAGAGCCCGGTACCAGTCAATGCCAAAAATATTTAGCTATAATTGTTAATATTCGTGTTCCCATTATTCTTTTCTATGTATTTTTTCCTTCTCTTTCTCTGATATTGGAAAGGATAAATGAACATCAGGTAAAAAGAAAATTAAAGATTGCTTCTTCTTTTTTGTTCAGTGCTCGCTTAAGTTTTTGTAATTATGGTATTGTTAGTTTTTGATATTTATTTTCCATCAAATCCAGGATAAGTTGGTCCTTGGGTTATTTTAGGGTCAATTGCAGGAAACCCTGGATGTGTGGTTAAATAGCAGGATATCATCCCGCGCTGATACCCTGTCTGAATAATGATACGATGGTAACCTCTCTCTCCTGCCCATAATTTGCGAATAAATTTAATCCCTTAAAAAGGGAATCTTTAATCATATATTTTCCCCTAATATTTGACTTCAAATTTCTATTATCTGAATTGTTATAGAGATGTTATTTATGTTCTGTTAAGTGAAATTTATTCTGAGTATATATTCTTGCTGAATGTGCTTTCTTCTCAATTTGTATGGATATTTGGTGTATTTTTAGTATAATTATGCATATATACTAGTTTCTCTTAGTTATTTGGAAGCTAGAATTACTTATAAACATATTAATCTGTAATTTGCCGAAGAATTTACAGTTGCGAATCTTTTGATATGAAAGTTTCAATCATTATCCAAGCTAACTTTTGTAGATGAACTATTTTGAAAGCGATCAATGCAGCAAAAGCAATATGAAAGGTTCCATTTTTAATGTTGATTCTGCTTTGATTCAGCTCTGATTGTAATATGTATTAATCATCATTTTCTAAATCTTCTGATTATTAATATTTATAATCTTGTAGCTGTTTTTTTTGTTCTTTGAATTGAAGTCGCTTTTAAACAGTGTTATTTGTAGCCAACTCCATGTCGAGCTCAGATGACAATGATGAGGTGCAGACTATGTCTACCATCATTACATTCCCCAGTAAACTTTTTATTACCAATATTTTAATATTTTGTAATTATTATTTCTTATAGTTTCCGCCAAAAAAATTGCTTCTAGCGAGTATTTATTTTAAAAAAAATATATTGCATCTCATGAGTATTGCTTGGTTTCTTTTAAGCTCCGGAGCATATTTTTCGATAAAGAAAGCAGTAATTTATAGTTGTAATTTGTTATATTATTCTCACTATTGACGCTATTACATAAATATTTTCATTTCTAGAGGACCAATTTAAAACTAAAATCAGTTATTTTAAATTGTAGTTTGTTGTATTTTTCTCGTTGTTGACACTATCATAACCAACTCTTTCCAATTGTAGAGGGTCATAGATCATTTTCATCTTATCCTGGCCTGTCGACAAATTCTGTTGCATGCATATACATTAATCTTAATCCAAGTTTTCGTGGATACGTGGCATGACTGGTTATTTTCCTTTCAAAACGACCGAAGTTTAAATTAGAAAAAACCGACCTCTGAAAGATGGATGGAGTCTTCTAGATGATTCAGAGGCCAAGTTGATATGGCGACCAATCTCTAGATTATGAGATTGATCTCAACGTATCGGTTTTAGTAGAACAGAAGAGTTACCGTGTTCCTATTTGAACCCGTAAGTAAAACGATTTGTCATCGATTTGTCATCGTTAGCAGTTGACCTCTGAAATTTAATTGATGATTTACATCATCGTGTTTATTAGTTATTAGCGGTAAGACTATAATATTATATATAGCTGGTGTCAAACGCGTACCCTGGCGATCAATTAATCAAGGGAGTTACTTTTAATCTAGTGTCGGACACTGATGCTAGCTCCTTTCATTTACTAATGCAGCTCCTATAGTTTATTCTAACGATAGAACTAATGAATTGATCAAGTATTCAAAGTTCTTACGAGTAAAGATCGATTAGTCCAAGGTCAAGTTCTCAGGCAGCAAAGTTTGAAAAGTAAACAATTTAAAAATGCTTGTGTTTGGAGATGAAACTTACCTGATTTGTTAATTACAGCATATGTTCTGTGCATGTAATTAGTGATGCTAGAGGGAGGATAATTAACATAATAATTACCTTGTTCTAGACGCAAATTATTACTAGATTGAAACTTAGATTTTATCTACAGTTGAAAAATATATATGATAATCTATTCAACACATTTACGCTGCATGAAGGCTGCGTTCATACTTGCTAGTATTATTTTATTTTGGAAGATGTTTTCAACTAATTAGAATTTCAGTTTGAATGTAATTAAATGTGCTTCATCTAGAGAAGTTGCCAAGTTAACTATGTCAAATTTCCACTTAACTATATGCTTAGTCTTTATTAATGAAATTTTTTGATATTGCTATATAACATAGATTTGCGGATTATTCATGTTTGTTTCCAGAAGCCATGTCTTAATTAATAATCCTGACGCCATGGAAAGAAAATGAGGCTGCTTTAAATAGTCTTCATTGTTGACAATAATCGAAGGCATCGACGATATCTAGTTATGTGGAATCGAGGTGGTGATCATGACAATGTTGCCCTTTGGACTAATTAACATGTAGAGTGATTAACTTGGGAACAAAAAAAACCTTATATATGATTCGGTGAACACGATTGGGATTGCCATTTTCAAGAGTTTACATGAACAATATATTAGATTGTACACTATTGCTAGCATTTGTTATATCTTATTAGGTCCTTGTGTAATCTTTGATTCACGTGTTAAACTCTGGGTGAAGGCTAGAGTAATTTTTAGATAGATCAAGTTACTAGGTTGCATGGACACTTTTAACGGGTTGTCGTATCCGTGTCCGACACGTATCGGACACCGACACATGCACGACAGAGACATTGTATATATGTCATATATGTATAATATGTGTTCTATATGTGTCATATGCATATAAATATATCTTTAGTATGTTATTAGTGTAGCGTGCTAGACTTGTTAATTTTTCCTTATTTAACGTCGTTATAGTAGTTTGGTATTTTATTTATCTTATTAAGATTATATATAGAGTCGTATCCTCTATTTTGAGATCTTGCCGTGTCGCCGTATCATATCGTGTCGTATCCGTGTATTCATGTTCAGGCAATCTTGTCTAGTTATCTCGATTCCACATCGAAACCAAACTGCTCTAAGATCCAAACAGGGACTTAATTTGTTTGTCAGGAAAAATATTTATGTTGCCGCAGCTATAAAGGTGTCGAAAACCTTGTTAGCTGCAACAAAATCTAAGTCAGGTAAAACAGTGATCAAATATCCATTTGCCCATACGGAGTTAGCCGTAGGGGCAAACCGTAGCCTCTACGGACTAATCCGTAGGGTCATAAAATATCATCGTAGGTCCAAAAGCTATGGGTGCAAATCTTTGCCTTGAATATGCCCTTACGGAGTAAATATTACCCTTACGAATTATTCTGTAGGGACATAATCTTTTTTAATTTATCTGTTTATAAAATAAAATAATTGCTCCTACGGAGTTATCCATAGGGCCTTCTAAATGGCCCTACGGATTACATCGTAGAGACAAGTTTTGACCATATTACTAAGTTCATAAGGACAAAATACCAGAGATATTTGTCCCTACGGATAAATGTGTAGGGGCAAAACTTGTCCCTATGGATTAATCCATAGGGGCAATTGTTTCCCCTACTGATAAATCCGTAAAGACATTATTATATCAGTTTTTTTAAAAAAGGGCTTCCCGTTTTTCTCCCGTCCTGTGCACAATAATATATATATCATATAGCCAAATATAGAAATATTCATAAACAACATCTCACGTATAATATATAAAAGAAACAAACAAATAGAATACAAAATCAATATAAAATCATCGTAAACATCCAAATAACCATCGATATCGTTCAAAACATACAATATGTATCAAATAAGTACATCCATCCATCCTAAAAAATATAAATAAACATATTCTAGCCCAATCCAGCTCTTCCACCTCTAATAATCGCCGTAATCTGACGCATCTTCTCCTCAGTGCGGTCCTGGGTCGTCAAAAACTCGACTAATAAAGGAGCGGTCTATGCAAAAGTCTGAATAGGCTGTGGGGTTATAGGAATGGCCTGCACAGCCGCAGCCGAGATAGTGGCTTGCGGAGCTACAGCCGAAGGAGAGGCATGTGGAGTCGCGGTCGGAGGAGCCTGCCGAATCTGTAAAATTTTGTGTTTGTGTAATAAACGAGTAAGAATGATGTATTAGATTTTAGTCGAATTCGTATCATTATCAGATTATTACGGAACCGCGAATTTATATATGCTTTATTGAGAGTCAACACGTTCTGTTGAAATTCAAATGTTATGTATGAGAATTTATACACTTTGAAATTCCACACATTCAAGACTATATTTTTCCCCCCTCCAATCTAAGAATACTTAGGGACTTAGGCCTAATTTGGGTATCTAGTTTGGAAAAACGTAGTTTATTTTAAGTGGAGGTAGAAATGATGCTTACTCTAACTTGTAAGTCCGTATCTCTCCTCAATTATTTAGCTTTGATTGGATACTTGGTTTTGGAGTTATCTAATTTACAAAGAAATATTTTTTTCTCAAGTTTTGCGTTTGTATAATCATAACTTTTTAAACTCCAAAATGAAGAAAGATGTGGCATAGTTATGATTATAGAGTTCAGTTTAATTAGATAGTTTTATGTAAGTCTGATTAATCAAACTTAAATCTAAAACCAAATAAGCCCAGTCTACTAATATTGCATATGCTACTATTTATAATGTGATATAATATTTTACTAATAAGTAATATATGTACCAATATCTTCTTCAACCTCTCAACGATGGTGTTCAATGCGGCAACATCATACTCCAGACGTTGCTCACGAGATAGGGGAAGTAACCGTCGGAGTGGAGACCAACTTCATATGGGCCCTGCTACGATCAAGTTCCCGGCCTCTCTCCCAACCTCCATGGTTTCCTTCATGTGCCGGATCTAGGACTGGGGTCAGTATGATCGGATCGGTCTGTCCATTGAAATCAATTTCTGGTGCCTCTGCCTGCTCCACCACCCGCTCCTACACCCTTGTTAAGCATTAAAACATAAATATATCATTTAAATTTAAACTTATCAAAAAAAAAAATCATTCGAATTAGAATAAATATTAAAACTTACGCAATACTCCTGGGTAGCAGTGTCGGGGATTCGAAGCTCGCCCATGGCGGGATCTGTCGAGGTGCCGTGGACGACAAGATACGCGGTCAACACGCTCAGTGTACCATCCTGCGTCATGGTCTGAGCTTTCTGCAATTCGTCAAAAATTTACATATATTATAAAATAACTTTTAATATTATATTATATCAAAATAGATCTATTATAATTTACCGATACCTCCATGGCATGAGTAATGTTCTTTCAGCCACCTGTGTAAGTGGGGCGACCCTTTTTCGCCGACTTTCTATTCTCCTTATTTTGATCGGCCTGTTTCTGCACAACACAATCAGATTTAATTTTCTAATTAAGCAACACAAAAAATAAATTATATACTAAACAATGAATTATATTTAAATTACAAACATGTTTGCGCTCAGATTCATAATTCCGGCACAAGAGAGGTTATGTATCTACGTCGACTTTGGCAAATGCTGGAGAATGTAGAAGAGCCGCTCTCTCCGTCTCAGGTGCCGCCAGCCATAGCATGTAGCAATCAATTTTCAGCTCATTTCTATTATATCAGACCTTGGATTGCATGTTCATTAGACCCAGGTAAAGAGCATGAAGATCGAGCACTCTGTCTGGTTGATCATGGTCGGGTACAGGATGAAAGTCGTAATCGAACTGCAAATACAAGAAAATGATGTATTTAAATTATAAGTGTTAAATAATAAAAAAATTCATTTGATAAGTCAAATGAAAATATATATTAATACCCGAGTCCGATCCCAGAAAAGGGCAAAGGAGTGCCGGTGCTGATCGTCCCACTCAACGTGAAGATGATATTTCTTTTGGATGCGGCTCTCATCCTCCATATACCGGTCGACTTCTCGGTATAATCGCCGGTATAGCGATAATCGGGGGTAAAGAAGAGGGGGAATGATGTCTTCCTTTAGCTCTATCGACCCTCAGCCCATGGGACTGATTCGGCCCTCGAGTTCCCCTCTCAGGATGGGCTGCCCTGCATCTACAAGCAATATCAAGACAAAATGGTATTTAGAAATCAAGAATTAACGAAAATTGGAGTGTGATATATATCTCTAGCGACAGCAGTACGAGCCTGGGCCTGGGAAGTAGCATGAATGGGACGATAGTTCCTCTGGTGAGGAATAACTGGTGACCCGGACGTAGACGCATCTCCTCCAACTAGAAAATAAACATTGACGATAAAATTACATGAAGTTCATGATTATTCTCAGAGGATATGTAAAATGAAAAAACTAATTTTCATAAAATTAAAGGCTGACTACATCCACCAAAAAGGTAAAACTAATTGAGAGCTTAAAACATTTCCATTTAGGCCTTTTGGATAGACTATTGTGTCCAAGTCATCGTCTCATTTATGATTTTTTTTTTATATTTAAGAATACTAATTTGCAGATTGCGCAGAGGATATGGAAGTGACGAGAGTGGCCTCTTCGCTAGATGTGGATGCACCACCTACAATTAGACAATTAAAAATTAAGTAATTGCAAAAGGAATGTATATATCTATAATACAACAATCTAAATCGATATGCATGCAATATAGGATATAAACATACCTGCAGGTGCGGCGGTGGGCTCTGCCCGGGATGTAGAGGCACCACCTACAGCTAGACAATCAAAAATTGATTATATAAATAATTGCAAAAAGAATTTGTATATATTTATAATATAACATTCTAGATCAATATGCATGCAATATATAATATATAAATATACCTGCAGGTGCGGTAGTGGCCTCTGCCTCTGATGTGGACGCACCTACAGCTAGACAATTAAAAATTGACTATATAAGTAACTTTAAAATAAATATGCATGCATATCTATAATATTACATTCGAAATGAATATACGTGCAATATACCTGGAGGCGTGGCAAAGTCTACACGGAAAGAGTCATCCGAAAAGGATACGGATCGGGGTGCAAGACCAGCCTTCTGAAGCTCCCTATGTAGCTTCCCGAGCGACAGAACCGCTCTGCTTCCGCCTATGCCGCTAGTGCTCATACCGCCCCTTGCTGCTCCTGACGTCATCATCAGACCTAGATAAAAGTACAATCATTACATATGCATGCAATATATGTATAGGTCGTAAAAATGTAAAGTAATAATATAACTATTATTGATAACCTTTTTCGTTTTGTAAATGTATTAGACATATCTACTTGGATTTCATCATCGATATCATTCCTAACCCACGTAACTTTACGATCAGCCGAAAACAACCCGTCTTTGGAGACCGACAGTCGGAGCACTCTAAGTCCTCTCTTTTCTTCATCCTCATCACCGTCTTCCATACGATCCTCGAATTCTGGGATATCATAAACATCTTTGGGTTTCTAACGATATACGATACTCCATCCCGGATGCTTCAAGCACTGTGGGTAGTATACTTGAAACGCTTGTTGCGGAAAGATAAATGGATCGTCCTGACCATAAAATCGAAATGTGTTTACAATAGCCAATCCATATTCAACTTTCCAAGTCTCGAGATTGTTGCTTCACTTATCCTTGTCGGTTCGTGTATCGTACCAAATATATTGAAATATACAAAACGATTCTGATCGTCCGGGATATTGGATACCAAGTATGCAATTGAAGTATCCATAATAAATCACACTGTAACGTTTTAAAAATAAATAAATAAATAAATCCTTTGGATGAATTTTCCGATATTCGGTAAAATAAATCATATTTTCCGTAAAACTTAACTGTAATTATTTTTCAACATAAAATTAAATACGCCTATTTTAACTATGTAATTGCTAGTGATTGGTATTTATAGTCACTTATAAATTGCTAGTTTAATTAAATATTTTTCTTAATTAATTATTTTAAATATTATTTTAAGCCTTCACTTATAAATTTAATTAGTGATAATTACAAATTGGAATTGCTTAATCATTCACTAGTGAACCATGCAACTTAGGATCAAGTTTGTAACATGCTTTTTTCTTCTCAAATTGTCTCCAAGTTCTAGAAAAGTCTAGGTTATAAATAAAATAAAAGTAAATAATTATGAAATGAATTAATATATGTAATATTGGGCTTTGTCTTGACATGGGAAATTCTACACACACCCACACACATCCCTCTCCCAAGTGGCCGGACCTCTTGGCAGCTGCCCCCCTCTCTCCATTCAACTCACTTCATCCAATCAAATAAAAGAAATTAAATAATTAAAGAAAAAGAGTTAAAAGAAGTGTGATTAGGGAAGTTTCTATATACATCCACACACACCCCTCACTTTTCTTTTCTTCTCCCCACATTGGCCGAGTCCTTTTTCCCCAGCTGCAGCCCCACTTCTCCACTTCTTCTCACTTCAAAATTCTTCATTTCTTGCTTCAAAAATCAATACAAACTCTCACTAATTCTTCATTTAAACTTTACCCATTTTTCCTTGGCTGATCTAGGATGGATCTTGGAGCAAATGAGCTAATTAGGGAGGCTATGTTGCAAGTGTGATCTCTTGATTGATGAGGTATAATCTTAACCCAATGAATTACATGTTGGTTAATTACTTCAATTTAGCTTATTAGGTGTTTAATTATGGTTTTAATTGAAAGTTGAAAATTTCAAGAGAAGGGTTTGGATCAAGTTAGGGTTTTTATTTCTTGATTAAGGTTGCAATGTGTAGATTAGTATCTAAAGACTTGAAAAATCTAGTCTAATTGTTAATTTGCTAATTTCTACTTTTAAATTGTCCAAATTAGATCCAAACTAGGTTTTTAGAATTAATATAAATTGGTGAGATAAAATTTTAGTAAAGGTTTGTGTGGTTTAATTAAGCTATTAAGTGATCATTGTGGCCACTAGAATTGTTAAAATATCTAGAATTGTGCTAAAACGGTTAAGGGTTGCTTACTATGTTTTCGGAATAAATAGCTTTTTTTGAGTTTGAGGTTTTGATGATTTATAACCTATTTCATATAATATCTAGAGTGTTGTAAGTGCGCAACGAGTACGTTTGGGTTTTAGGTTTGGGGATTTTCACGTATAGTGACCCTAGTTGTAGTTTGTGGCGTTGTCGCGGCGCGTTTCGTGCACCAGGTGTGTGGGCGTTTATTTACTGTGTATGGTTATCTTGTATCGTTTGTTTTCGCGACTATCATTTATTTATCCTTTTAATTGCTTGTGTGCGATTCTAGGATCTGGTGCAGAGGCTTCGGATGTGGCGCGGAAAAAGACAAGGCGGAGATCGGATCAGATTAACTGAGGCGTGCCGGTGAGTAGATGTACACATCTATGGGGATCGTCTGGAGGGCGTGAGGCGCCCGATGGTTTAGTATTATTTGTAGTACTTGCATTATATGCGTAGTTTCCTAGTTATGATCTCAGTGCATTGCATCATCTTATATATGTGTGTGTGTGACATCATCATAAGATACTTGCACCATTACCATTGGTTCATACAGCATGTGCACTATTCATGCGAACACACACGTCTTTGGTAATTGCTATGTCACGAACACTATAGAACTTGTTTAAAATCGGTAACGGTGCAATTGCATCATATATGATCAATAGACTTATAATTGTATGTTTATTTCACTAAATGGTTATGTAGGATTGTTAGTTATATATGCATACCTCACTGCATCATGATTCATGCATAGCTTCTGGCCGTATTTCGTATGGTATATACTACAGTATCATAGATGTACATCATCACCGACATATTTATATATTGTTATTTTTCTCGAGAATTTCAGTATTGATGGGATTTCTGGATTTTTGGGAAACCGTAAGAATTTTATAAACCTGTTATCGCTTTAAAAATGCAAGTTGCGTTTTTCTCGTGATATGATGTATGTGTCGTCCACCATGAGTTTTCTCGAGACCTGATTCGAGGAGTTGGATGTACCGTTTCGGATACATGGTGGGCTCGGTAAGGTTCTCCGGGGCAAGAAGGTCGAGATGTAGACGATGAGCCTGGCAGGGGCAGACTATCTACCGGTGATTGTTGGCACGGCGGATATCCGGAGGATACCGACCGTAGTCGTGAGATTGATGATATGGGCTGATCCGGACTGACTGAGTCCGAGATATCGAGATATCGAGATATTGAGACATTGAGATATTGAGACATTATGATATTGAGACATTGAGATATACATATTTTGTGTCGATACTTGACATGGATTTCTGTGAATTTCATTGATGATACTTCCGTTATTTCACAAGGGTTTTACTAAAATAAGAATACAGATTTTCTCATACCAGACATATTCAGGTTTCATGTAATTATGCATTCATGTTGCACACATACTAGTGCATCGCATCATATCAGTATATGTAGGTTGTGACGTATTTGCGTGCATGCTTACGATAGCCTTATTACATGTTACTTACTATTCACGAGTTGGCAACTCACCCCCGTTGTGCCACAGTATCTTGCAGGTCTGACCCATCAACACAGTAGTGGCGGGTGTACCTTCTATTCCGCTTCGTTTGCTTCGTCTTGCAGCTTGCTCACAGGTGGGTTTTGGAAGATTTTCTTTTGCTTCCACCGTGTATTTTATTTGTATCTAGTATACTCCATCTACCCTTATATATTGGACCAGACGGTGAGACTTGTATTTGTGGTTTTTGGTGTCGATGCTCACTTGAGCCGACGTGGTGTTTCTTATTTCTTACTTTTAGATGCTTATTTTTGTGCTTTTGATATACATACTGTATGTGGTTGTGATTCCGCCTTTTGCGAAGAGCTAGCTCCCGCTTGGGGATGCCTTTATTCATGATTTATATGTATTTTCATGTGTTGTACCCGTTTGGGGGCCAGTATTTACAAAAGAGATTATGCCGAAATTTTTGGAAAATATTGTAATGTTTTAAAAATAATGTTTAGTGCGACTTATTTTGTTTAAAATCTCTTTCTTTAACTAAGTTTTCCTTTACTTTTGCTTTATATGGTTTAGATTTCTGGGCTTTGGCTTACTTAGATTACGCTACGCCTTGAGACGTTCGTAATTTAAGTGCCAGTCACGTTCCGTACCTTCGAGTCGTGACACACACCTTCCGATTTTACGGTCGCAATCCCACTATTTTGAATGGTTCGAGATGTTTTTATGTCCTTAACTTCAAATTTGTATCTAAGGATACCGAATCCTTTATAGTATGCAGCCTCCATGTTAGGAAACTGAGCTAAATATCTTGAATGCTTCTCTAATGATGCAAACAAGTTCGGATCGTGGATCTAATAAAACAAATTTTACGACAAATACATAACGATATAAGTTTAGATTAAGACTGGTCGCAATAACCTATTAATCGAACAACTTACATAATCTGCAACTCAATTGCAAAAATTATCATGATGATATTTTTTCAATTGTTCATCATTCCAATCAGGATGCCTCTCGCGTACCTCATCAATATGAATTATGTTCTCAACAATAAATTATGACATCA
Organism: Agapanthus africanus; assembly: GCA_030015575.1. NCBI lineage: Eukaryota > Viridiplantae > Streptophyta > Magnoliopsida > Asparagales > Amaryllidaceae > Agapanthus > Agapanthus africanus. The sequence continues at coordinate 1,007,670,987 of CM057337.1, read as the reverse complement.
ATATTATATCATTTCATATATATGTATACACACACACAAATATAAAAATTAATCCAAAAAAACTTACTCTCTTATTTCTTCAAGACTTACGCTATTGAAGAGGATAAACCGATATATCTTGTTGATAAATATGGGATCTACTCTCTTATATTCAGCTTTACCATATGGCCTATTCTGAATTCTTCGAGACTTGTTAAACTTCGTCTCAATATTTTCGTCCAGATAGCCGGAACAAAATGTAATTACTTCATCTAGAAAATAACCTTGCATGATATAACCCTCTGGTCGATTTCTATCGCGTATATACTTTTTTAGAGTATAGAGATACCTAAAGAAAAATATATTAAATAAATAAATACGGACATATAAGACAACAATAATTTTAAAAAATACGTGAAACGAAAAAATCAACGTACTTTTCGACGGGATACATCCATCGATATTGTACCGGTCCGGCACACTTAGTCTCAATTGTAAGATGAACCGTCAGGTTGTTGGATATATGTATGTCCTAGAAGCCATTATATGATAGTGTATGTACCGGTATGTGTGTGTGTATTCAGGGGACATTCTTGCTCGATATGATAGTATGCTATCTGGTTGCACCTTTTATCTTGACATGTTCATTTGATCATGCTTTCATTCATTTGGTACATGTTGATATAGCCCTTAGGATGATACAAGACTACTGAGATTATGATGCGGATCATACTAATGGGACATGTATAGTCTATGAGCATATCCTTGAAATGTTCCTAGTCGTGGGTATATCGAGACGGGGCATCGATATCACCAGAGTAGACTAGCGTATACGTTACTTGTCCCATATGATGGGCGATGGATGATCCCATATCCATTGGTGTGGTGACACCAAAGATCGTATACGGGTGCTCAGTGGAGACTGGGTACACTGAACGGAATCGCCGAGAACTCCTATGTGGTATTATACCTATCGTCGGATAGCAGTTCTCAGGTGACACTGGTACAGGTTAGTCTGTAGACCCGAGATCGTCATAGAGTCTTGCGTGTCTCCCACTGTACTTTGATCTCCACCCTACCACGGCTCTACTGAGTCGTGCAAACAGGTGGATTTTGGGTACAGTCCCGAGGCACATGGAGGCAATGAGCGATAGGAGGGGTTTCGTCTCTCCCGGTATTGGGGGTTGATGTTGCACCATGTACGATTGGCTATAACAGGAAGTCTTTTGCCAGGGCTGCTGAGATTTACTGATAAGTGTTATCAGTAGTTTCTCGATCTGTTATGAGCCATATACCGGCATGACTTATTGGATTATTGGGGTCGGCGATACCATCCCTAGACTCACATATGCAGCATATTTGACGAAGAGACCGGACTGTACGGTAAGTGTTGCCAGTTGGCTCGACGGGAGTTTTAGCAGGTTTGCTTGTGTTTCTTCTGATTGCTCAATACCTGAGAGCTGTTACGTACAGCTTGTGCCACTGACGGTTTGTGGGCATGTGATGTGATCATTGCCTACTGCTAGCGTATTGACGAGTCTTAGAGTCCCACAAAGGAGTCTCCTACCTCAGGCGAAATGATGTAGCACCATATGTGATATGCGCGGAAGCTCGATTAAATGCGTGTATTGGATACCGTATTTTAATCGGGTGTTTTCTATTGGACGGGTCGTATGTAATATGACTGGGATATTAAATCAAGTGTTGATTTAATATTAAGTCCATTAGCTCATTTATTAAAACTTATTTCTTTATTATGCATGCATGAGTGTATGTATATGTTGATGTGCATGTACACATGCAAGCATACATGTGTCATGGTTGATGATACATTGGTGGTGGCAATGCAAGACTCACATGGTTACATATTTAGATATTTTGATTATTTGAGAAAAGCAAAATGGGATTAAAATCATTGTTGACTATTCAACTCTCTTGAGTTGACAGAGTCAATGGTTTCTTTTACCCATGGTTTTGCTTAAACTCAAGTTACAAAATATCTAGATATTTTGTAGCCATGGTTTAGCATGGATGACACTCACTTACTCTCTTGAGTTGAGTTAAGGTTATCTCATTATTCTCATATTATTCTCTATCTTGAGTTTAGCTTGAGCCATCTCCTTCTTCCTCTCTCTCCTAAAAGCTCATTAGGGTTTTAAAAGAAAGAGAAAGGATTAAAAAGAAAAGGTTTTGTAGTGAGATCCAAACCCACATCACCATTCCACTTTAGTCTAGCCTACTTTAGTGGAGTGTTTGCTTCATCTTCATCCTTGATCAAGTGAAGCTTGGAGCTTGGTGCAAAGAGATTTCGTGGTGGATCATCGTGGACGCGGAAGGATACAAGCCAACCGACTCAAACCCTACACGATCCAAGAAGTCTAGGAGGAGGTCTACAAAGGTTGTATTTCCATCTCACTTAGTGTTAGACACTTTATAGTATGTGTTGCTATAGCTTGTTACTCTATTTTTCTAGTTCGATTCATTTTTGGAATTGCTTAGCACCCTCTAAATTTTTGTTGTAGCATGTGTGATGCAACCCTAAACCTAGTGTAGTGTTAGAGAATCCCTACACAGGTGTTTTATGATATCGAAGAACGACGGTGGGAAAATACGCTCAAGCTCGGAAAGTATCAATAAAATAGAATTTTCTAGATTCTCCAGCGTCGCAACATCCAAGGTTTTAGCTCATAATTTCCTAAAAAAGCAACAAATGTCATTGATTACTAGAGCAATCGATGCGGGAAGGGAAGTCTTGAGGGCTAATGGGAGAAGGTGCTCCATAATAATATGGTAATCATGACTTTTCAGCCCATCGATCTTACCTTTCACAATCTTTATCTTCTTACTAAATAATCCTGAGAAACCTATGGGAACTTTCAAATCATGCAATGTCTGTATGAACCTTTTCTTCTTCAGTTGTGACATATGATATGCTGTATTAGGAAGTACAAACTTGCCTGATTTACCCGCTTTTAATTTAAAATGCAATTCACTTCTAATTTCCTAATCCTAAACATCCATCCGAGCTTGGAGGTTGTCTTTTGATTTTCCGTCTTTATAAAGAAGCAAGTTAAGTACGTGCTCGGATACTCTCTTCTCTATGTGCATGATATCCAGACAATGACGCACTAAATTTGTTGACCAGTACGGAAGCTCGTAGAAAATGCTTAACTTGTTCCAGTAGTGTAGTTTGTCCTGTTTTGCCGGATCTATCCCGAAAGTCACATTGTAATCATCCCACCAAACAATCACGTTCTCTCCGGACAATGAGGCTAGAGGCTCAAGAAGCTCTTAATGGCCATTAAAGTGAGTATTGTCTAATCTGTAGGGATGGTCTAGTAGCAGAAAATGTCGATGACCGCAATAACAAATCTTCATGCTAAAATTCAACCATTTCGATGTATCTTAATGGCAGTAAGGCCATGTTTTGTGACCATGTACGGACCAACCTGATAGTATTTCATACACATGAAAATCATTAATTGTCCACATTAAAACCGCACGCATTGTGAAGGTTGTATCTATGTTTGTATTGTAAGTCTCTACACCATCAATGAATAAGGATTTTAACTCATCGATCAGAGGTCGGAGATAGACGTCGATATTGTTTTCCGGTGAGTTTGGTCTATTAATAAGAAAAGATATCATAAAGTAGGATTGATTCATAACCAACTAAGACGACAGATTATAAACCATCATTACAATAAGCCATGTGCTGTGGCTTCCAGACATATGGTTGAATGGGCTGAAGCCATCACTAGCCAGTCCAAGCCTGACATTGCGAGAATCACTACTGAATGTTCAATGCCTTCTATCAAAATCTTTTCATGCCGGTGAATCTCTTGGATGACTCATTTGTCCATCTTCACTTGGAGAAGCACGGTGATGCCAAATTATTGACTCGGCTGTTTTTTTGCACCTGAATAGCCTCTGCAAGCTCTGTGTTATGGGAAAGTATCGTGCTATCTTGACAGGTATATCGGGTTTCTTATCAGATTCTTTCGGTTTATACCTGGCATTTCCGCATGTTAGACACTCTTTCAAATCTGAATTTTCTTTCCGGTACAACACGCAATTTTTGGAACATGCATGAATTTTTTCACAGTTCAGACTCAAATCAGACATCATCTTCTGGTTTCTTACCAGCTCTCGGACACGTTATTTCCTGGGGGTATAGAATCTTTCTGGAACTTCAGAAGTATCGTGAATGACTTGTTACTCTATCCATTTAAACACTTGATCTGGAAAAGTTGGCCGAACAATGATATGGTGGAATACTTTGCATTCTCATAAATTGGTTTTCTAGTATCATTCATGAATTTTTCATACTTATCTGCACGCAGTCCTTGACCGAAAATAATGTTTTTTTGTAGGATTACTATCACCGAGGGCAGCCTCTACTATATCCTCTATTTCTTTTTCTGGAAAGAAATTATTTTCTTCCGCCGCATTACCGTCTTTTTCTTGTCTTTCCCCCTGATATAACCAAGTTGTATAAAATCTAGTAAAACTATGTTTAACGATGTAAAGCTCTACGATTTCTACCTTCCGCCATAACTTATTCTCACATCTATCGTACGGATAGAGAATCTTCTCTAACACGATATTATCATGTGCATGTGCAAATTCAATGAAAGCAGCAACTTCTGTGACATACTTAGATTGCATGTGTTGTTGCCAATCCACGTACAACTAGTCATTAATTCTGATATACACATGGGCCATGTTAGACCGTATAACATATAAATTGTAAGTTATGGATTTTAGTTTTTTATGATAATTATATTGAGAAATCTAAAAACGAGATGGTTATTGACAAAAAAGAAAATCTATAGGGGCAAGTTTTCCATTGAAAGGATAAATTATCGATTAGCAAAATTAGGTTTGAAGATGCCTAAGTATGAGTTGTATTCTGTATATGTGTGTTTCAATTTATGATTTCGCTTAGGTATAGGGTTGTTGGTGTGTATGTGTTGTGTGTGTGCGTGTTGTGTATTTGTGTTATATGTGTGTGTTTCGGCTGTTGGGGGTAAGGCTTCTATCCCATTAAAAATTTATAGAGCAGACACTCATTCGTTTGTATTTTCATCCGTTTCGAGTAAATTTCGGCAGTATCTTTTAGCTGTTTTCCGAGTACACTGTAATAGAATAGATAATTATTTCAATGCTGTGAAACAACATTGAAATGAACATCTAATTTATCTTTGTACACGGAGAACCAACGGAAAAGTACCAACGACATAACTCGAAACAAATGAAAACACAAGTGAATGCAGGTGTTTACTTTATACATTCCTAACTTGTCCAAACTGGACAAATCTATCGGTTATCATATGATTGAATATTCTCGTCATATATACTACACGACGGTTATTAGCATTGAACGATATCGTCATATATTTAACAACTTTCGTATAGTTTTATGTCACGACGAATATTGAACGTATATTAACCGATAGATGGGGACTAAGGCGCGCTTTGATTTTCACATATGACTATCGATGAGCATATGAAAATTTTATATTATCATCGATTATCGTTTATACACTTATTATAAAATTTAACTTGAATTGGTTTTACGCTTCAATTTTAAGGGTTTTAAGTTTTTAGTTTAGGGTAAAGTTTTTTAAAGTTAAGGGATTTCTTAATCAAGTTTAAGATTTTGGATTTGGTTCCGGTGTTAAGTTTAAGATTTTGGATTTAGTTCTGATATTAAGTTTAAAATTAAAGTTTGGCCTTGTTTAATATGAGAGATCAACATCATCATTATCACGATCACACACACAAATATACACATATCATCATCAACATTATCTCATACACGTACATATCATCATCAACAATATCACACACACACATCATCATCATATATATCACAAACACACACACACACACTTATACTAACACTAAAATACGCTAACCATAACCCCACCCTAATTATCTTAACTTTAACCATATACCTAATTAACCCTAATTACCTTAACCATAACCCTAACCCTAGACCTAATTACAACACAGCCACCACAGCCGCCGTCGCCCACAGTCGCCGCCGCGGCCATGGCCACCTACATTCCCAAAGCACAGCCGCCGCCACAATTCAAAATTCCCAAATTGAAGTCCTACCCACCAAATTCAATTTACGAAAATAAAAATTTAAATTGATCAATAAATTAATTAACCGGTTGATGATTTTGACGGTGACGAGAAAGCCGGGAAGGAGCTCGACGTTAATGAAGAGGACGGTGTTAGAGGTGATGAAAACGGCGCTGGAGGTCGAAGAAGACGATGAGGGAAGAGGCGACGAGCGTGTGCGAGAAAATTTTGGGAGGAATTGGGGAATTAGGGTATAATGTGGTGACGGGAAAGATAACCTTTGGTTTTTATTTTATTTTAATCTTGAAATTTGCCCCTGTAGATATATCCATAGGACCTCATCTTGCGGCACTGTAGGGACAACCGCATAAGTTAAATTTTTATTTATATATACTTATATGGTCTTATCCGTAGGGGTATTAGTTGTCCCTACGGAGTAATCCGTAGAGGCATAAGTTAATTGCCTCTACGGATTTTATTATCTGTAAGGGCAAGTCATCTTTGTACTAGTGATTGTCTCTAATATGCATACTATCGAGTAGCGTTGGAACAAAAAAACCTTATATATGATTCGGTGAACACTATTGGGGTTGCCATTTTCAAGAGTTTACATGAACAATATATTAGATTGTACACTATTGCTAGCATTTGTTATATCTTATTAGATCCTTGTCACGTGTTAAAACTCTCGGTGAAGTCTAGAGTAATTTTTAGATAGATCCAGTTACTAGGTTGTATGAACGCTTCTAACGGGTTGTCGTATCCGTGTCCGACACGTATCGGACACCGACACATGCACGACACTTGCATAATACGTATCGGATGCATTGTTTATATGTCATATATATATAGTATGTGTTCTATGTGTGTCATATGCATATAAACATATTTTTAGTATGTTATTAGCGTATCGCGCGTTAGACTTGTTAATTTTTCCTTATTTAATGTTCGTTATAATAGTTTGGTATCTTATTTACCTTATTAAGATTATATATAGAGCCGTGTCCCCGTATCCTCTATTTTGAGATTTTTCCGTGTCGCCGTCTCACATCGCGTCGTATCCGTGTCTCCGTATCCGTGTCCATGCAATCTTGTCCAGTTATCTCGACTCCACATCGAAACCAAACTACTCCAAGATCCAAACAGGGACTTAATTTGTTTGTCAGGCAAAATATTTATGTTGCTGCTGCTATAAACGTGTGGAAAACCTTGTTAGCCGCAACAAAATCTAAGTCGGGTAAAACAGTGATCAAATATCCGGGGAGAAAAGGTAGCAAACAAACCCGCAGCAAGAGTTAAATCAGTTATATATACAAATGTAAACCATACAGGTGTTTTAAATTAGTGAAACAGAAGTCAAAGGTTGCATTTGTTATAATGGTTTGTGTTGCAGTTTGGGAAGATCTAGAAGATTTTCTGCCGATGGCTGATTTTGAACCGAACAATCTCCCTTATCCACAGGTATGTTTCAATTTCATGCCTGTCTACGACTAAAACCTGTCACAGATCACCTTATATATATTGCAATTAATTCTCGCACTTCGGTTTCTGATACAAACTCAATGAAGTCAGCTTAAAGATATATATCGTATAAACATTTTAATTAGTACATGTTCTCCAATCCCCAAAACCCAACTCTCATAACATGAGTGAAGCCTATGTCATTCTTACTCTCATCAACTAATATACTATATCCATGAGGTTTTCCTTGATCAATTAGTCTAATTTTAGCAAGCCACATAGTCTCTCTTAAACCCTGGCATGTTACTAAAATAAGGTATTTGTTAATCTTAGTACACAACTAGTCCGATTAATCTAGAACTATTAAGAGTTGACCTTGCTGTTGCCCTAACCCTAACCATACAAGATGTGTTGCACAAGCTCCAAGTGTCCATTTGACTCGTATCGTCCCCCCGACCCATGTTGGGGATGACCCGCTAAATCCAGTTTCATGCATGAGAATAATATATTACATGTTACGATCGACTTATTTTAAAAAATATAGGATTGTGACCACAATCAGGCGCCTCTCCTATACAATCAACTCCCTATAAAACCCTACACATTACTACCATTTCAATTCCAAGGTTTCACACATAAATTTTACCAAGTCTTCTCCATTGTAATCAAGCTTGTTTTGTAAAAATGGGAAGATCTCCGTGTTGCGAAGCTGATGCTAATTTGAAGAAAGGGCCGTGGACATCGGAGGAAGACAAGAAGCTCATGGATTATATAGAGATACATGGTGCCGGTAACTGGAGGCATTTGCCGAAGCGAGCCGGGTTGAATCGATGTGGAAAGAGTTGTAGACTTCGATGGACTAACTATCTTCGACCTGATATCAAGAGAGGAGCTTTCTCTGAGGAGGAGGAGAGGCTCATCATTCATCTTCATTCAGTTCTTGGAAACAAGTAAGATTTTTATTGATGGGAAATATACTTCTTAATGAGGTTGATGTCTTAAATTTTCTAGTTACTTGTATCGACGAAAGTTTCCCTTTAGAGATGAAGTTGTTTTATTCAAGATTTAAGACATTATGTCCCAAATTTATTAAAAGTTTAAAACAAAAGAGCGAAGTTGAAATTGTAAGAACAAAGTTTCTTTTATCACAAATAACTAAACTTCTAGTGAAAATAAATTAAGAACAAACGCATTTTGAATTTTTGATTGCATAAGGTTATATTTAAATCGCGCTATTGCTTTTATAGCATGAAACTGTACTACAATTTACGTTTGGTATTCCGATTCTGCCACTTTTTCTTGTCATCTCTCAATGAAAGTATCAAGTAATTCATATTAGTGAAAAAAAAAAGGGATGGGAAATCATGGCAGAATTAAAAAATTTAAGAACCGTTAATTCCAGGGGAAACAGAGCCTTGCATGGACCTTCTAGGTATGCCTGTCAAAAAGACCCGAACCCGATTACCTGATCTGAAAACCCGTTTATTTTTTTAACGGGTCGGGTCGACCCGTTTAATAAACGGGTCGGGTTCGGGTCAAGGATTGTGACCCGGATCGACCTGTTAAATTACATGACATTTATCTTTCTTTTCTCCTATTTTTGCTTTCTAAGGGCATTTCAAATGATGGGGATATATATATATTTCTTCACCACTTGCTTTTAGTCTATTTTAGATTAATGTGATTGTGTATAAATTAATTGTTGGGGGATTTTGTGAAGAGATTTTTAAATTTTCCACAATTTTCGCACTCAGATGTTTTAAACAAGCTATATCGGAACACTCACTTTCAGAATTATCAGATTGGAAAACTCTAACAAGAGATCCTTATATCTAATTTGGTGTTGCTTAATAGAATTCGGGTCGGATTAACTAAACCCGATTAATAAACGGGTCGGGTCGACCCGATATTACTCGGGTCGGGTTTGGATTGATATAAATTGACCCGTTTATTATTCGGGTTGGTTGACCCGGACCCGTATTCAGACGGGTCAAGCTTGACCTGACCCATTTACGACTCGACCCGACCCGACCTGTTTGACACCCCTATCCGCAGACCCAAACTGCAGCGGCCTCTCAAATGGGCCAGTGGGGTTCACTGGCTATTTTTCACTTGGGCCTCTGGACTTCACTGGCCCATGTGAGAGCTCACTACAGTTTTGGGCCTGCAAGTCCTTGCAAACCCCGTTTTCTCTTAATTTTACCGATGAAGTACAAATTGTTAAGAAATAATGTTTGTTTCCTGCAATCACTCTAGAAATAAAATAGTTTTATTTCTTTTCACTTTTTTTTCCAGAGTATACATATAATTTTTTCAATCCTCATCGTGCTTTTCATATTTTCTTGCAGGTGGTCGACAATCGCCGCGCAGTTACCTGGAAGAACCGACAACGAGATCAAGAACTACTGGAACACACATATCAGAAAGAAGCTCCTCATGATGGGCATCGATCCTGTGACGCACAGGCCGAGAACCAACCTCAACCTCCTTGCAAATCTCCAAAGCCTCATCGCCGCCGCGCACGCCGCAAACCTCAACAACTCCTCTTCAACAGCAAACCCTTTGATGATGAATGCTGTTCAACTACAAAATTATCGACTTCTCCAAAACCTTCCTCAACCCCGAAATATGAATTTGGGATCACCCTATGCACTTCACAGTCTAAATCCAAAACTTTTCGGCTCAAACATCACAATGAATGAAAATGATATGCTTGCACCATTGATGCGTGGCGATAGCTGTACTAGTAGTACTTCATTTTTGAGTACTCTAACTACAAATTCGACGCCTTCATTGGTTTCCGCTTCGCCGGAGAATTTCTCTGTTGATCAAACCCTAGATGATCTCTATGGTGATCTTGGCTGGAAAGACATTCTAGAGTAAGTGATCTGTTCTTGGAGAAAATTAGTTTACAATGTTATATATTAAGGGTAGATTCCACTTGACTACCATTGCTATTACTGTTATAATTAAACTACCTTAATTTTTGCAATTAAAGTTTTTTCCCGGGAAGATACTTTAACGACAATTGTCCGTTCCCCTTCCACAAATAAAAGCATGAGATATTAGCTCTAAACACTAATTGTTTATCTTGACGCACTAATAATTTGTCTTGTAAATATTTTATTTTAATTTAATTTATTGATTGCCCAAAAAAGCATGAGATATTAGCTCTAAACACTAATTGTTTATCTTAACTGAAAAACAACAATAATTAAGGGCAGTTTAGTTTAATTTAGCCTTACATTAATGCAAAAGATAGTGACATTTGTGCTTTGTTGTTGCAGCCACACACCTTGGGGCAATTCATTAGAGCAGAATCAATGAAGGAGAGCCATGAGCCATTTGTTGATATTGAGTAATCAACTGATGAATTTGTTAGATTATATAGTTTGTGGGTGAGCAGGAACTACCTAGAAAAAATATTTGTGATGTACAAAGTTTAAGTACAAATTAAGGTTCATGTATATTGACATATCCTAATATAATATACTTTTTAGTTTTGTTTGAGATTTTCTTTTCAATTTGTTGATTTCTCTATCTTATTTGATAAAAGGGTAAATTGTCAAAAAGCCCCCGGCTCGCTCCGGAGTTGTCTAAAAACCCCTGTAATTTTCGAAATTGTTGGGAGAGCCTACCGTTCAAAATCTTTATGGAAAAACCTTATATTTCATTTAAGATTTATATTCTCTTAAAATATTACAAGCAACTGTTTAGATATTACGGGCAACTAGTATATATAGGTTTTTGATTGGACCCAGGGTCTTTTAACAAGAGCAAAAAGCCCAGGGGTTCTTACACAAGTTTGAAGCGGGCCGAGGGCTTTTTGAAAATTTTCCCCTGATAAAATTCAGTGGATTTGTGTCATTGGCCCAGTTGGGTAAAAAAATCTTCGATGTAGCGGATGCATGTGTTCGGTCATAAGAGATAAAAGATAGAAGTATGGACCCTATAAAATTATCTGGAAAAGTTCATCTCTTTTTCTTTCCTGCCAGGATATTTAGTACACGAGCAGCATTTGTCGGTGGAAAACTCATAATATGAGTCAGCCAGGGGAAAGAGAAGGACTTTGAAATATGCAAATGAATGAAAGGATTGTTTATTTGGAGAGTGATCTGCCCGGTTCGCGTTTTTTAAAACAGAAACTCTTGATCCACAACATGCTTGAATGATCCGAACCGTTCAAGTTGATCACCGTATCCTCAAATATATGTGTATAAAAAATCAAAGGGTTTGAAGATCTCTAACACACGCATCAAATGAGTGCAAAATGAACGTCTTTCAATCTAGATGCATAAACTTCATCTGATACGCATGCCAAAGCTCTTCAAACCTTTTGATTTTTCATACACATAGACTCGAAGGTAGGATGATCAACTTGAACGGTTCGGATCGTTCAAATATATCGTGGATCAAAAGTTTCCGTTTTTAAAAAACGCGGCATGCTTGTAATGAAGCGCTCTCATTGTTTCTCGTTCAAATATGTCGTGGATCGAAAATTCCCGTTTTTAAAAAACTCGGTATATTTGCAATGAAGCACTCTCATTGTTTATTTTGCATGTTTTTTTAATTTGTTTTTTTTTTTATATATCAACTATCATGTCAGTTGTGACAGATAATGAGGAAGATACAAGAAGATAGATTGCATTTTGCTTGCACTTTTTTGAATTAAGAGAAGGTGGGCCATATCTGCTATTGGTGTTTATTAGGTGGAAAAAAACCCTTTCGTTTGTTTAGAAACCATTGACCCTTTTTTACCAACTTATATTATCCATTAGAAAAGGTCAGTTAATTATAGATCGTATCGGTTAAAATGTATATATACCCTGTATCTGTTTGTGTGTGGTATCAAAATTCCCAAAAAGCTGTCGAAAACATGTCCAGTAATTTCTATTTCTTTATCTCTTTTCATAATATGTATACCAAGTAATTTCTCTGTTAAAAGACCATCTGTCTTTTGAGGAGAAAAACACTATTATCTTAATCTAAAAGAAGTTATGGAAACGTCTAACATTTTTGTTTTTGGAATATGAGAATCTAACTTCTATTCATGTATTTTTGAACCATAAATTTATCACTTATTTTTTTAACACTTTTTTTATAAAACTTGTTTTGAGTGTGGATTGTCAAAGATTTAGTAGAGTTTTGACCACACACATTAGTATATTAAAATAAAATTGTCAAAATCCCCCAAGTAGGTTTTTCCGCTAATAAAAAACCCTTGGTCCCGAAGTGCAAGTCAAAACCTCTGAAAAAGTTTTCAACCGTAAAAAAAACTGCTTGCGGTATCTGTATGATTGAATGTGTATTTAGTTATTATGTGATATCTATGCAGTTGCCCACGATATCTATGCAGTTTAGATATAGCAGGCAACTATACTGATAACACATGAAAACTTTTCAAGACGTATTTGACAACCGTTTCAAGACCGGGTTTTTTTGTCGACAAGAAAACCTGCTTGGGTTTACGACAATTCACCCTAAAAAATATGAGAAGTCAATACCTAAGTTGCTGCTTTTTCAGCAGCAATGGAGTCCCAGGGCTTCTGATTTGAGTAGCAAACTTTGAGAAGGAAACACTTTTTCCCAAATTAAAGCTTGTTCCCATTACTTGCTAATAGTGTGAACAATGCTAGTTTCCTTAATTAGCTTCTAAATTTAAAAGAAAGATATTTTCTGGATGTAACTAGTGAGGTCAGAGGTAACAAGAAAGTATGAGCAGCAAATTGTAATCAAATGCTCACATTGACCAAATGTTTGGAAGTTAATTTTCGAGTTTTGATGATTGCCAAAACAATAAATAAATAAAAAACAAGCTTAATGTACAAAGTAATTAATAGTTTTGTTGTAATACCCCCTGCTTAAATTGGGGTGGTGAATTTTATTCGAATAGTTGGAGTTTTGGATGTTTTGAAGTTACATATGAAAACAAGAAATTTCTTTCTCTGCCTGGTTGAAATGGAAGAAATTTTTTTGTGTACCGTCTAAAACAAAATCAGTTAGTCGGTCAGAAAAGAAAAGGAAATACAATACGGAACCCTGTATTAGTGCCTGAAGATTGCCTAAATGTTCATAGAGAAAACAAAGTGTAAAGCGATATGTTAGAAATAATTTCAATATTGACGACTCTGAAATTCAACGGTCGATTGCCATCCGCTACCATCTCGATCATATCATGTCATTAAATGTCCATGAATTACGTTTTCACGTGCGCATCAAATGATTACAACATTAACGGTTTTGACAATATAACTTTCTGCTATGTTATACGAATGGATAAAGAGTATGCGAATGATAAGAAAATTACCTGTATTGATAGTTTAGGGCATGGAGATTAATATGGCCGGTGTCGTCATCCTGTTAACTTCTTTTCAATCACTAATGTAATAAATTTCCTAGGTACCATTTTATACTACAATAATTTTTCCACGTAAATGACCAGTGGTGATAGATATACACGTACATATATTCAATTATGACCAAGACTTGCTACATATACACATATGCATGATTATTATAGATATAAAGCGCCTACTTTTTTCTTAAGCTACTCATTTACTTATGTAACTATTAACAACAAATTAATATGGCCTTGGCTTATAATAATTAAAACCAAACGTGCCCCATTTCAAGTGGCCCACGCAATCTAAACTCTTAAACAATAAAATGTTGGTATTCAAATTGTTGGGGTGAGGGGAGCTTAACCAATCAATATAGCCAAAAATTGATCTTCAAATGAATGGACAAAGGAAGAAGCTCAAAGCTACTTAATTAATGATGCCATGAAATTTCAAGATGATGGCATCGATGATGATGATAATTAATTAAAGAAAGATCCATTTGAAGCTATGGTGGCTTGATCTTGTTCAAACATTTACATTTATTGAGTTTTCAATTGAGCAGTCAATTTGCACCACCAAAGTTAGTCGGATTTGTTAAGTTGCATTTGACATGTCGATTTCATGAACATATATAAATAGGTGTACATGCGGTATTTAAACATATATATCCAACTAGCAGAATTTAATGTTTTCTCTAATTCTTAATTGGTTTCGAATATAGCCCATCTTTCTATGATAAATATTATCCAACTTGGTTCCAAACGACATCAGCCATAACTCTAGTTTTACTACCACAAATGTGCCCAACAGTAACGGGACATTGGTAATGATTCCAACCGCTACTAATTACTCGTAACGGTTGCCAAGGCATTGGTAGCTGTTCCAACCGCTACCAATGCCGATATATGGTGGGCGTCACAATCCTGTTAAGATAAAATACCAATTTCCCCCCAAATCTCCCTCGCGTCTTTTCCACTATTACAAATAAGGGTTGCCCCTACGGATTTACCCGTAGGGGCAGTGCTTACGGATTTACCCGTAGGGGCAAAGCACTGCCCCTACGGATATATCCGTAGGGGCAATAAAATACCCTGTAGGTATAAACGCCATAGGTGCAAGTTGAAACCCTGAACTTGCCCCTACGGACAAAAACTTACCCTTACGGAATTCTGTGTAGGTCTCATTTCCCCTACGGAGTAGGCCGTAGGGGCAAAAAAATTATTTTATTTACGGTTTTTTTAAATATATTACTTGTACCTACGGATGAATCCGTAGGGCCAAGTAATATCCCCTACGGATACATGCGTAGGTACATATCTGTAGGGACAAAATATCAGCAATCCTGATATTTTGCCCATACGGATAACTCCGTAGGGGCTTTTGTTTGCCCTTATGGATATATCCGTAGGGGGTTGGGATCCGTAGGGGCACTCCCAACCCTCTGATACTGAGATCATGGGGGAAATATCAATTAATTCTGATACTTTGCCCCTACGGTTTAAGCCGTAGGGGCAACATGTGTACCTACGGATTAATCCGTAGGTACATATTATCTGTTTTTTTTAAAAAAAAGGGCTGCCTGATTTTTTCTCGCCCTGTGCACAATAATATATATATTCATCAAATATAAAATTAATCATCACACAACATATATCGCAGTATTCATAATCACATCTCAAGCATATAATATACAAAAGAAACCAAAAACCTGAATATGATATAAATATAAACCAATATCAATATCGTCCAAAATGTTTCAAAATGTAGTACAATATGTATCATATAAATAAATACATGTTTCAAAAAATAAGAATCAAAAAGCTATCCTAGCTCGGTCCAGCTCCACCTCTGATAAACGCTAGAATCTGGCGCGCCTGCTCCTCGGTTAATAAACCATGCAATTCGGCGCGTGCAGGAGTCTGAGCGGGCTGTGGAGCTGGCGATGTGGTCTGCGCAGCCGCCGTCGAGGTAGTGGCTTGCGGAGCCGCGGCTGCGGGAGTCTGAGCGGGCGGTGGAGCTATAGGAGCTGTCTGCGGAACCGCAGCCGATGTAGTGGCTTGCGGAGCCGCAGCCGAAGGAGATGCATGTGGAGGCTCGGCCGATGTACCCTGTCGCGTCTGGACCTAACGTGTGTAATAAGCGTGTAAGAACTGTGTATTATTCGAATTCGTATCATTATCAAATTATTTCGAAACCCCATTTGGATATCTAGTTTGGAAAACCGTAGTTTATTTTAATTAGATATGTATGTATGATTAATCAAATCTAAGTCTACAACCAAATAAGCTCAGGCAACGTACTAATTATGGATATGTTGATATCTATAATATGACATGATATTTTACTATAAAGTAGAATACATACCAGCATCTCCTTCAACTCCTGAACGGTGGCCCTCAAGCTCTCTAGTTCCTGCTGGACACGTCGCTCACTGGAGACGGAGGAAGTAACCGCCGGGGTGGAGTCCAACCTCATATGGGCCATGCTAGGGCCCAGTCCCCGGCCTCTCTCCCAACCTCCGTGATTCCCTCCGTGTGCGGCGTCCAAGACTGGGGTCAGCAGGCTCGGATCGCTTTGTCCGGTAAAATCGATCCCCGAAGCCTCGGCCTGCTCAACCACCCGCTCCTACACCCACATTAAGCAGTAAAGTATAAGTATAAAATTTAAATTTGAACCTTCCAAAACTAAAATTTCAAATATGGGTAGAATATATATTAACACTTACGCAATACTTCTGGGTAGCGACGTCGGGACGTCGAAGCTCGCCCGTGGCGGGATCTGTCGAGATGCCGTGGACGGCAAGATATACGGACAGCACGCTCGGTGTACCACCTTGCGCCACAGTCTAAGCTGTCTGCAATATTGGAAAATAACTCTTAATATTAGATATATTAGAAAATAACTCTTAATATTGCAGAATATCACAAAGGTCGGTCTATTGTAATTTACCGATAACTCCATGGCTCGAGTAATATTTCTCGAGCCACCTGTGTAAGTGGGGTGACCCCTCTTCGCCGACTTCCTGTTCTCTGTATTCTGAGCGGCCTGTTTCTGCACAACGCATTAACATTTAGTTTTCTAATTAAGGAACACAAAAAAATAAATTATATCCTAAACAATGAATTACATTTAAAATACATACCTGTTTGCGTTGGGAGTCGAAATATTCGCACAATATAGGCCATGTCTCTACGTCGACTCTCGCAAACGCCGGAGTAGATAGGAGGGCCGCTCTCTCTGCCTCGGGGGTCGCCATCCACAGGGAGTAGCAGTCGGCCTTCAGCTCATTCCTGTTGTATCGGACCTTGGTCTGCTTGTTCTTCATCAGGCCATTGTACAGAGCATGAAGGTCGAGCACCCTCCCAGGGTGATCAGGGTAGGGTACAGGCTGAAAATCGTAATCCGACTGAAAATACAAAAAAAAACATTGTTATTAGATTGCAAGTGTTAATAATAAATATATTGGATAAATCAAATGAAAATATATATTAATACGTACCCGATCCCGTCTTGAATTCTTCGAGGCCGGTTAAGTCTTGTCTCAATGTTCTCGTCCAGATAGCGGGAACAAAATGTGGTTGCTTCATCAAGAAGATAACCTTGCATGATAGAACCCTCTGGTCGATTTTTATTACGTATATACTTCTTAAGAGTGTAGAGGTACCTAATGAAAATATGTTGAATAAATAAATACGGGCATACAGGACAACAATAAATTTATAAATTGCGCGAAACGAAAAATTACACGTACCTCTCGACGGGATACATCCATCGATATTGTACCGGTCCGGCTAACTTAGCCTCAGTTGTTGTCCCCCTCCGAATGGCGGCCAAGACGGACTGTCTTGTCTGAGATTCGGGGCAGATGCTATTTGGTTTTATCCGTCCATGTTTCCGAAGGTGCCAAGTTGATTTATGGCACCGTGTATCGGAGGTTTAGACGGATGCGGCCGATGTAGCAGACTTCGTCAGATTCCCTCTCGCTTGAGTGATTTTTGATTGTGGGGACGCTCTTCCCTGCAGGTGCAAGCCCCTGCAGTTAATTACGCTACCGCACCGCGGTAGCAACTTTCTCCTTCTCCAGAATTTCACTTCATGTCGTGGGTGTTTGTTTTGTTTGTGGTTGCCCGTGGATTGTATACGGAGACTAATTTATGTCGTCGCCCGTAGGACGTGGATTAGGCCAAATCCGTATTTTCTTAGATTTGGATTTGGGGTTTTGGTTTAAGGATACGTTAGCCCTATTTAAGGCTAAGATCAACTTAAACTTTTGTTAAGGATACATTAGCCTAATCTCCAGACTAAGATCAACTTAACGGGATCGTTTGGATCCGACAAGAGAGCAATTGGCTCTATTGTTTAGTTTAATGGTGTTGCGGTCGATTTCCAGTTTAGGGACATGGTGTTCCATCATTCCCATTTGGGGACGAACATTAGTTTAAGGACATTTCGGTCCAACGTTCCCATTTTGGGACGAATATTAGTTTAAGGACGTTTCGGTCCACGAGTTTAAGGACCTCGCAGTCCGTATCGATGTGTGGTTGTCGGGACCCGTCACCTCTCTGAGGACGTTGAAAGATTACAACGACAAATATCAGAGGGGTTCAGAGATGTACCCTTGAACCGGTTGTAAATTGATTTAAGAGAGCAGTCGTGCTCTGTTAATTTTAATTTGAGGACTTACGGCTAAAATTGGGCTAAGTCCAGTTGAGAATATTCAACATTGTATTTATCATTGGCCTATTAGGCCTTTGCTTGGGCTCTGCCCTATATTAATGCATAGCATTGGGCTTTTAATTAAATGCATAGCATTTGTTTTGGTCTAACAGACATCTGTTTGGGCTCTGCCCTTTTTAAAGTAATGCATGGCATTTTTATCAGGCCTGTTAGGCCTTTTAAATTGGGCTCTGTCCCTCTTTTAAATAATGCAGATCATTTATTTTGGTCCATTGGACCTCTTAATTGGGCCCTGCCCTTTAATAATGCGCTGCATTAATTAATCTGACAGAGCGCCACGTGGCTTGTCAAGCGCTTTGCGCCAATTGAGGAGCGCAAGGCGCAAGTCCATGTGGAGGTGACACGTGTCACGCTCTGGTGAGCGCAAGTCTGCTAGCGCAGTGCGCTGCGATAGTGCGTTGCGCTGTTGCGCTGCTGCCACGTGGCGCGCTCTGGTGACTTGCGCCAATTTAAGAGAGCAGTGTTCTTTTTTAGAAGCATATAGCGCAGTCTGTTCTGGGGCTGACACGTGGTGCTCTCTAGCGGCTTGCGCCAACCCAAGAGCGCAACAGTGCAATTTTTCAAGTGCAGGGCACTGTTTAATATCTTAATCCAATTTTGGATCAAAGAAGAGAATCTTTTAAGATTCCAGAACCAATGGTTCATCAAAAGGCAATGCCTTTATTTAGATCAGAAAGATCTAAAGAAGAAGTAAATTACTTCTTTTTATTATTATATATTTTTTATTCAAGATCTTGATCTTGTTTTTAGATCACTGATCTTTTTGGAAGAAAATTCTTCTTTTATTCAAAGGTTTTTACCTCTTTCTTTCTCTGAGTTCTTTCAAAGTTTTCAGAAGATTTCTCTGAGTTCTTTCTGTGTTAATCTCAATGTGTTTTAGACTTGGAGTCTAGGGGCCTTTTTATAGTGCCATTTGATTTATTAAATCAGTTAAAGAGATCTTTCTCTGAGTGATTTAGGGATTTTTCCCCACTGTTGGATCTTTGATCCAAGGGCTTCTGTTTTACAGAAGATAATCTTCTTGTTTTAACAAGATCAGAAAGATTTTTCTAGAATTTTAATTCTGTTTTAGTGCTAGCATAGTTGGCGCAAGCGCACCTACGCTTGACACGTGTCGCGCAGCGCAGAGCGCAGCGCAGAGCGCTGCCACGTGTCGCGAAGCGCAGAGCGCAGCCCAGCTGAAGCGTTTCTTCCTTTATTTTCATTTTAAATAGAGCCTTGCTCTGATTGGGTACGCTGTCTTGGGCGCTGCGTTGGCGTGTCAGCTTTTGACACGTGGCGCGTTGCGCGCAGCTCAAGGAATCTGAAGCGTTGCTTCAATTTTTGAATTTTTGAAATTCAAACAGAGCTTTGCTCTGATTGGGGAAACAAATGCCCCCACCGTTGCGCTCATGAGGCGCACACGTGAGTGCAGCGGTGGCAAGATCCTGGCTGTTGGATCAACTGAGGAGTTGAAGGGGCGCAAGCGCCTATAAATAGGACCCTTGGTCCTCAACAGATCAACTGAGGAGTTTAAGATGTCTCACCGGGCGTGCCAGAATCTGTTCCCCGCCGAACATAGAGACGCGACCGCGTAGGTTCGTCTTGCCTGAGATTCGGGGCAGATGCTATTTGGTTTTATCCGTCTTTTTCTTTCTTTTATTATCAGCATGCTACCTTAGTAAACATAGTTGACAGATGCTAGCGCGAGCATCTTGTCCTGGCTTCTTCAGGAGGTAATGATGGCTTAGGATGCAGGTTCAGATCTGCTGCCTAAGACTTTTCAACTTTATAAGCCGTGAGGGTCTCACAAAGACTTTTCTCCCTACGGATCGAGAGGATCTCGTAGGTGTATTTTCTCCTTAGGAATCATGAGAATTCCTAAGTGTGTTTTCTCTTATAAGTCGTAAGGATCTTATAAGATAATTTTCTCTCTTACGAGTCGAGAGGACTTGTAAGCGGTTGTTTCCCTCCTTGTTAAGATTCGACTTCAGAGAGTGAGACCCGTGGATAGTATGCAAGAGACCGTTTTAGACCGACTTGCAGGGTCCCAGTGTTTAGGAAACAAGTTTTTTTTTAATCCTTGCTGCCTAAGGCTTTATCTTGCAAGTCGAGACGAATCAGGAAGTCCTCACGAAGACACTAATTTCTTCATGAGTCGAGACGAATCGAGCAGCTCTCGTCAAGGACACTAATTTCCCTGAGTCGAAGTATTTTGCCGAGGACACTGGTTTCCTCGAGGTTGAAACGAATTGGATTATTCCTGCAAAGACACTGGTTTCTCTGCGGGCCGACGCGAATCAAGAATCTCTCATCTAGGACGCTGGTTTCCCTGAGTTAAGGAGGTTGTCAAGGACACTGATTTCCCTGGAGTTGAAACGAATCGAAATATTCCTGCAAAGACACTGATTTCTCTGCGGGTCGACGCGAATCAAGATGTTCTCGTCAAGGACACTGGTTTCCCTGAGTCGAAGTATTTTGCCGAGGACACTGGTTTCCTCGAGGTTGAAACGAATCGGAGTATTCTTGCAAAGACACTGGTTTCTCTGCGGGCCGACGCGAATCAAGAAGCTCTCATCAAGGACGCTGATTTGCCTGAATCGAGGTATTTGCCAAGGATGCTGATTTCCCTGGGGTTGAAACGAATCGGAGTATTTCTGTAAAGACACTAGTTTCTCTGCGGGTCGACGCGAGAAGCTCTCATCAAGGACGCTAGTTTCCCTGAATCGAAGTATTTTGCCGGGGACACTGGTTTCCCTGGGATTGAAACGAATCGAGGTATTCCTGCAAAGACACTGGTTTCTCTGCGGGTCGACGCGAATCAAGAAGCTCTCATCAAGGACGCTAATTTCCCTGAGTCGAAGTATTTTGCCGAGGACACTGGTTTCCTCGAGGTTGAAACGAATCGGAGTATTCCTGCAAAGACACTGGTTTCTCTGCGGGTCGACGCGAATCAAGAAGCTCTCATCAAGGATGCTAATTTCCCTGAATCGAGGAGATTGCCAAGGACACTGATTTCCTCGGAGTTGAGATGATCTCTGGTGGTCTTTCAGGTTTTATATGAGTTACCGTCAAGACCCTGAAGCTAGGAATTTGGCCTTCGCTTCGCTTGCTGTGGTGTGTCCGAATCCTGTTGGAGGAGGGACGCTGTAGTGACATTTCGTCTGTTGTGTAGAGACGAACGCCGAAGTGGTGATCACTCCACGCTGGGATGAGATGATCTCCGATTGTCTTTCGGGCTTTATATGAGTTGCCATCAAGACTTGGCTCCGTCTTCTGATGGAGCATGGGGAGGGAAGATATGTTGCCTTCTGTGTTTGCGCCCCTGGATTGTATACAGGGATTGCTGTGATATCGCCTGTAGGGCAAAAGCTTCACTCATTTTTTTTATATTATTATTATTTTATTTCCGCGATGCTCTATCATTTCAGCTTTTATATCGCAAAGGTCGCGATTGCCCAATCATTTCAGCTATTTTTCGCGGTGCCCAATCATTTTGGCTATTTATTTTATTTTTACTCGCTGCTTTTTATTGAAAGTTGCCCAATCATTTCAGCTATTTTGCATGCATACATTTTTACTTGCTGCTTTTTATTGCAAGTTGCCCCATCATTTCGGCTATTTTGTATGCACGTATGGCTCACTGATTTTTTTTATCGCGAGTGTGGAACTTGGAATCGGACTCCAATCTCAGCATCAGCATCGCTACAACTGAAATATTTCCAGGAGCGAATCATCATTTGCCATGAAAGGGCTTGGAATTTGATACCGGTTTAGGCATCAGCATCGCTACAACTGGGATATTGCCAGGAGTGAATCATCATTTGCCATGAAAGGACTCAGAATTTGATACCGGTTTAGGCATCAGCATCACTACAACTGGGATATTGCCAGGAGCGAATCATCATTTGCCTCTGTCGATGTTGAACAAAGGTGGCTTAGCAAACAGGGTTAGGATCCCGTCGATTAAGGCTTTTGACTTCATGAGCCGTAAGGGTCTCACAAAGGTATTTCTCCCTGCGAGTCGTGAGGATCTCGTAGGTGTGTTTTCTCCTTAGGAATCGTGAGGATTCCTAAGTGTATATTCCCCTGTAAGTCGTAAGGATCTTACAAAAGGGTTTTCTCCTTATAAGTCGAGAGGACTTACAAGGGTTGTTCACCATATGGACATATCCCTAGCCACGGGTGGGACTTGGTTAGGGAAATGTTTATTCGCGCCCGTGGATTGTATACAGGGGTCAGTATTGAGCCGCTTGTAGGGCAGTATCGAAGGTTTTGGGAGTTGCTTAAGAACAGGTTCAGGTCTCTGTAACTTAAGACTTTCAAATCTTATGAGCCGTGAGGGTCCCATAAGAGAGTTCTCCTTACGAGTCGTGAAGATCTCGCAAGTGTATTTTCTCCTTAGAAATCGTGGGGATCCCTAAGTGTGTTGTTTCCTTGTGAGTCGTAAGGATCTCACGCGGGTGGTTTCTCCTTACAAGGTCGAGAGGACCTTGTAAGTGTCTTTTAACGAGGTTGTGCCCTTTTGGGTTTTCACAAACACTCGCCGGTAGCCCTGCTGTTTTTACTCATGGATCTCTTTCGGGTTTTCATCCGTGCCCATTTTGCTTATGGACATACCGTTTTTTTTTAATCTTTTTATTCTTTTTTCTAACGAGGTCGCGCTCTTTCGGGTTTTCACGAACACTCGCCGGTAGCCCTGCTGTTTTTACTCATGGAGCCCTTTCGGGTTTTCATCCGTGCCCTTTTTGCTTATGGGCATACCGTTTTTATTATCTCTTTTTTTTTATTTTATTATTTTTTTTTATTCTCTTTTTTTTATCTCGTCAGCTTGAGGATGCTGCGGTAGTAGTTTAAAGACGTTTCGGTCATCAGCTAGTTTTAGGACGTAGTGGTCCGTCGTTAGTTTAAGGACGTTTCGGTCCATTGACCAGCTACTACTTATAGAGTTTTGGGCTTGGGAAGATAGAGAGCGGACATAGTCGTCGTCATCTATCACTGACCTAGGCCGTAACTCATTAGGCGTAGTATTTCTTTAGGAAGCGACCGTTTATGGGCCTGAAAGGTCTTTCACCGTGCATATCCATGAATAGATAGGCTCCTCCCTGATAGACCTTGTCTATAATATACGGGCCTTCATAATTCGGCTCGAATTTTCCCCGCTTGGCGCGATTGGGGATCATAGATCTTTTGACCACTAGCACGAGTTCGCCTTGGCGGAATGTCCTCGGCCTGGTCAATCTTTCATATGGGCGCGTCATCTTTGCTTTATAAGCCTCCAGATTTTGTTGCGCTATGAGCCGGGTTTCATCAAGGGCATCAAGCTCCTCCAGCCGAGGGCGAGCATTTTCTTCGTCCGTCAGCTCGTAGTGGACTGCTACTCGTAGAGAAGGTAATTCTATTTCAATGGGGAGGACTGCTTCTGTACCGAAGACTAACGCGTACGGCGTTGTGTTCGTGGCCGTCTTGAACGTAGTTCGATACGCCCAGAGAGCTTCTTGCAGTCTCTCGTACCGGTACCTTTTATTTCGGGACACCGTCTTCTTTACGATCTTCGTCAAGGTCTTGTTGAAATCCTCAGCTAGACCATTAGCTCGGGGATTATAAACCGAGGAATATCTCCAGTCTATGTTGTGCTGTTGCGCGAAGCGGTTGATCTTGTGGCATATAGGCTGGCCCGTTATCGGAGATGATCCGTCGCGGAGTTCCAAACCGATAAATGATGTGCGATTTGAAGAAATGGAGGATATTCTCCGTCTTCACTTCCCTTAGCGGTACTGCTTCTGCCCATTTGGAGAAGTAGTCAGTCATCGCCAAGATGAACCGATGTCCCATGGACAATGCTGGTTCGATGGGGCTGATTACGTCAGTCCCCCACATTTCGAACGGCTAGCTAGCCACCGTTGGATGTAGAGGATTTGGGTGTTGATGGATAAAGTCCCCATGAATCTGGCATGAGTGGCATTGCTTTGCATATTCGAGACAGTCCTGAATCATCGTTGGCCAATAATAGCCCATTCGTTCAATCTTCAACTTCATTTTCGGGCCTGCTTGGTGAGAACCGCAGAGTCCGTCGTGAACTTCCTGAACGACTCTTTTCGCCTCCTCAGGTCCCAGACATCTCAGCCACAGAGAATCAAACGACCTCTTGTACAGAGTATCATTGACGAAGGTGAAAGACAGAGCTCGTTTCATAAGCTGATGTCTTGAGGATGCATCTTCAGGCGTTCGACTGGATTTGAAGTAGTCTACAAAGACTTCTCGCCAATCCTCAGCCTTTTCCTGATCTTTTATTTGCATAGCCATTTGCTCAGTCGCTCCCTTTTCTTCGGATGATTCCGGAGATATTTCCGCTGGGGCGAGCACCCGACGGCTTTGTACCACGATTCTGACGTCATCGAGGTTCTCATCAGCCAGTTCCTTAGCGAGCTTGGCTAACGCGTCCGCCTTGCTATTCTCTGCACGCGGTATGTTTTCCAAAGTGTAGGAAGGAATTTAGGTCAACAGTTGTTGCACCTTTTCGCCGTACTTCACCAGTTCTGGATTGCACGTCTGGTAGTCGCCGTTTACTTGACTAACTACCAGTTGAGAATCTCTATATATGAGGAGGTTTTCAATTCCCATGTCGATGGCGATCTCGAGGCCTGCTATTAAAGCTTCGTATTCGGCTTCATTGTTTGTCCTCGGCTCTGTTAAGGAGAAAGCAAAGCGCATTATCCCTCCTTATGGAGTTACGAAGATGAGGCCCACCCCCGATTTGATTATAGGGATGCTTTGTTTGCGCTTCTTCATGGAAGATGCTCCGTCGAAATAGAGCTCCCATCAGGTATCACTACCGTCAATCGCATCAAACGCATGTTCGTCTGGCAGCTCGCAATTCAAAGGAGAATTGGCAGGTATCGAGTGCTCAGCGAGGAATTCGGCGATGGCCTGGTCTTTCACTGCCTTGAGAGGCTGGTAGGTTATTGAAAACTCCATTAAGAGCAAGGCCCATTTAGCGAGTCTCCCTGTCAATATGGCCTTCGATATTAAATATTTAAGAGGGTCCACCTTCGAAATGAGACGGACTTCATGCGCCAACGCATAGTGCCTGAGCTTTGTTATCTCGAAGATCAACGCCAGACAATGTTTCTCGATGGGGGAGTAGTTGCTTTCTGCCCCCAGGATTTCTTTCCGTTGGTCGTTCTCTTGTGCCCATAATGCGCCTAAGGAACCTTCGAGGGCGGTTGTATACAGAATGAGAGTCTTTCCCTTGACCGGAGCAGCCAACACTGGCGGATTCTGCAGGTATTGCTTGATTTCATCCAGCGCGCTCTGGCATTTGTGATCCCAGAAGAACGGGGTTCCCTTCTTCATCAGGTGACTATAAGGACAGCACTTTCCTGAAAGGTTGGCTATAAATCGCCGGATGTACGCGAGCTTCCCTTGAAGAGACCGCAATTGCTTGAGAGTCCTTGGCGGAGGCATTTCCATGATCACCTTGATCTTTGACAGATCTATCTCAATACCTCGGTGTCGGACGATGAATCTTAGGAATTTGCCTGAGGAAACTCCGAATGCGCACTTGAGAGGGTTCATCTTCAAGTTGTATTGCCGAAGGCGATGAAATACGGTCTTCAGATGCTCTAAATGCTCTTCGTATGATTTGCTTTTAACCACGAGGTCGTCGATATAGCATTCGACAATTTCATGTATAAGGTCATCGAAGATCTTCGTCATGGCCCTCTGATAGGTGGCACCGGCGTTCTTTAGACCGAAGGGCATCACTTTGTAGCAGAATATACCCAGTGGGGTCCGGAAAGCGGTGTGTTTCTGGTCTTCAGGGTGCATCTTTATCTGATTATATCCTGATGATCCGTCCATGAAAGAGAAAACCTCATGAGTGGACGTGTTATCTATCATCAGCTCGGTGACCGGTACTGGGAAATCATCCTTCGGGCAGGATTTATTCAGATCCCGAAAGTCTACACATATGCGCACAGTCCCATTTTTCTTCATCACCGGAACGATGTTGGCGATCCAATCGGGATACTGAACTTCCTGAATAAACCCAGAGTCGATCAATTTCTTGACTTCGGCGTTAATGCTCATCTCAAGCTCGAGCCACATTCTTCTTGGTGCTTGTTTGATTGGCTTAACGTCCGGGGATATCGCCAATTTATGCACAGCAATTTCTGGATCTAGTCCTGGCATTTCGGAATAGTTCCATGCGAAGCAATCTTTATACTGTACAAGCACATCTTTTAATGAAGCCACCCTTTCTTCAGATAGCAGCTCACTGACGAATGTCGTTCACGGGTCGTTTTCCGTCCCCAAATCAATTTTCTTGAGGTTATCCGCTGTGGTGTGTATTCCATCTTCCAGCTCTTTTGGCGCTGGTGGGAATTCTGAGATCACCTCGTCATTGCTGTTTTCGAAGCACCAAGGAAGGTCATCCATATTCTCGGGCTCTTCTTTTGATATCGTTATCATATGACAAGCACGAGCTCGCTTCCAAGACCGATGTGGATCTGGTTTTGTTCCCGTAGCTTTGGGTTCATGCTTCTGTGGCGGCGTCACCCTCCAGCTGTCAGATAGAGCAAACTTGCCGAGCTGATACTGATCTTCGACCCAATTTTTGAAGGTGAAGCAATCTTCGAGAGGGTGCCCTATTACCCTGTGATAAGAGCAATAGTTCGGGTGTGAGACTTCTCCTGCTTGTTCGGGGTACTTGGACTCCGGAAGTGTAAGCATTTGGTGCTTTATAGCTAGGTCAAGTATCTTCTTTGTCTTGTCTTGAGGAAAAGAGTATGCTCGACTCATCTTCTTCATAAGGGATAAATCCGGACCGCTCGATTCCCGACTGCGTGGCTTCTTGGTTCCGCTTTGTCGTTGCTGAATGTCTTTTCCGCTTTTTGACTTATTTCTGCCTCTGTGTCGCGCCTTTTTTACAACAAGTTGACAGGGAGCGGTATTTTCGTCTTTCACAGCCTATTGAAGGAGGCGTTGCATCCTAGCTTTCTCGTAGATGGCCATTTCACGGTTGTGGTCGTCTCGAACTTTTTGACCAGCTTCCCTTATAAGCTTGTCCATTTGTTCTTCGAACGACGGACTGGGCATTTTTGCATCGGGGACTTTTTCTGGCTCAGGGTTAGCATCTTCCCATTGAGCATCCCCTTCCTCATCAAAGTTATGCACAACATAGCAGTCACGGAGTAGCTCCCGTTTCTTGGACCGAACATATCCAAGCCCGATTATTTCCATTCTCCCATTGGGCAACTTGTGCTGAGTTCCAGGAACATTCCAGATCCTATCATAGAATTTAGCTTTTCGAGCGGTCTGTTTGACGGGTATCCCGTGGCGCTTTAATAGCCTTTTCAATCCTTCCGTGTAATATCTAGGCAGACGGATGGGCTGAAGCCTGTCAAGTGTAGGATCTGCGCCGTGCCAGATTTCTTTCTCCACTTTAGTTTCCCCGGAGCGGTAGAATAGGATCACCTTTTCACCTTCTCGCCTGGGAGGGACATAGAACGTCTGCAGCTCTTCCACACTATAGGTATCAATCGCATCCAGTTCTTTATAATGTTTGGGCGGAACCATAGCAACTTGCAAACTTTGCTCTTCATCAGCGAATGTTCGTATTGAAGGCCGAGCAGAGAATATAGCATGGACCTCATCTTCTGAGTCGCTGCCAAAGATCAACATAAGAGCGGACGGTCCCGGCTTGTTGTGCTGAGGTGGCCCGGAATAGACTATCTCTTCGTCCTCCTCGGTATCGCTCCCGAAGACCGGAATGGTGGCATTAGCTTTGTTCTCCGATTTGTGACATCTTTCTGTGTCCTCGAAATTCGGTAAGAAGTATTTTGCATCTTCATATTTACGGACTTCGTTCACGGAGAATGGGTTCAACTCTCCCGTTACGGTATACTCGAGACCATCCTTAAAATATTTCATACACTGATGCTGTGTAGAAGGGATGATGTTGTACTTGTGTAACCAGGGTCAGCCGAGCAAAGCGTTATAGCATGTCTTGGCGTCTATGACGTGGAATTTAATGTCCGTGACAAGTAGCCCAAAGCGTAACGTCAGTATCACATACCCGAGAGTCGTGGATGATTGAGAGTCGAACCTGGAGATGGTGATCTTATCACGAGCGAGATGCTGGACACTCATGCAGATTTCCTTTAACACTCGTATGTTGAGGAGATTGACGGAAGACCCATTGTCGACCAGGATTTTGCCTATCTTTATATCATGGCAGTATCCTGAGACATAGAAGGGGCGGTTGTGCTCACACGTCCCAAGGAGAAGGTCTTCATCACCGAAAGTGATATCGGCTGCGTGCACTTCTTCTAGCTCATCCTTCATCTTTTCTTCGGCGAGAAAAGCTTAGAATTGCTCTGGGTCCTGTAGCGCTTTGATCAACGAATCTCTTGCTTCTTTTGATAGTAGAAGGGCGTCAAAAATGCTGAGCTGCGAAGGTAGCTTCCTCAAGTGTGCCAGAACGTTGTAGTCTACCTTATTTCTCTTTGGCGGGTCCTTGGCAATTAGCTCTTCCACAACTTGGTCATCCAGGGCGATCTCCTCAGAGACCTTCTCTTTTCCCTTATCTTTTTTATTTGAGGGTCCAAGATTCTTTTCGGGTAACGTGCGATTACGCAGCCGGATATTTTCGCTGGCCTTCGGCTCTTCCTCTTTTGCCGAGGTGGACTCTTTAAAGAGAGGACTAAGAGCCATTTCCTCGTCAGAGTCGCTCCCGAATGTGAGAATTTACGCTTCCCCGGCGTTAATCATGCGACAATTGCCGGTAGTTCTTCTAAGCTCCTCGGTCGTACTTTTTTGCTCCCGACGAGTTTTGCGCTTCTCCCGCTTAAAATGTTGCCGGTGACCGACATATCCTTGCCACCATTTATTGAAAGCTTTGCACTCTTCGGTGGGGTGCGAAACCTTCCGATGATATAAGCAATAGGAAGGGTGCATTTCCGTTTTGCCGGGAATGTTTCCTTCAGAGGGTGGCAACTTCATCCCCATCGACACGGCTTTAGCAAATCTCTTCCTCGTCTTGAATTTGATTTTGTCCGCAATGGATGTACTTTGATTTGACGGGAGTGTCTCGACCTTTTCGTCTAATCGCCGGCGCTTGGCCTTTTCAAATAGGAGCGTCTCGCGTTCCCGATCAGCCTTACTTTTCAACAGAGCTTCATTGAGGAATGCAACAATGGTTTCATCTGATGGCCCCAGAAGTTTCGGTTCAGGATCTGCCCCCAGCTCCTCGGTGCAAGGAGTTCTCTCATCGTCCGTAAACGAGTGAGAGATCACATGACAACTTGCCACGTATTCCTCGGATTCATCCGACGAGCTCTCTCCCTCATCTTTCTCTTGAAAGACGTGGTTGAGGAACTCTTGGAATGTGACAGGAGTCCGTGCCTTTTGATTGTATTCCTCCAGCGCGTCAATTTGTTTCTGTAAGTCTGTGTGCTTGTCACCAGGCTTCACAGGCTTTTTGGATCTCTTCTTCTTCTTCTTTGAAGATTTCGACGGCTGGGTATGAATGCTTGGGCCATCACCTCCGGTCCTTGGAGTTGGGCGCGGCTTCAACATCCCTTCAATGATCTGGGGTTCTAGCGGGTTCTTCCACCTGACCGCCAGGCATGTCTTGAGATTGTTTCCCCTAATCAGAGCAAAGCTCTGTTTGAATTTCAAAATTCAAAATTCGAAGCAACGCTTCAAATTCTTTGCGCTGCGCGCAACGCGCCACGTGTCGAAAGCTGATACGCCAGCGCAGCGCCCAAGGCAGCGTGCCCAATCAGAGCAAAGCTCTATTTAAAACAAAATTAAAGGAAGCAACGCTTCAGTTGCGCAAGCGCTGCGCTGTGCGACACGTGTCAGCGTAGATGCGCTGCGCCGTGCGCTGCGCGATATGTGTCAGCACAGATGCGCAAGCGCAGTTGCGCTGCGACGTGCGCTGCGCGACACTTGTCAGCGCAGATGCGCTGTACCGTGCGCTGCGCGATACGTGTCAGCGCAGTTGCGCTGCGCTCTGCGCTGCTTGACACGTGTCATGCATTGGGGCGTTTGCTCCAAACAGAATTATATTCTAGCAAGATTTTTCTGTTCTTGTTAAAACAAGAAGATTGCCTTCTGTAAAACAGAAGCCCTTGGATCAAAGATCCAACGGTGGGGAAAATTCCCCAAATCACTCAAAGAAAGATCTCTTTAACAAATTTAACAAATTTATGGGCACTATATAAAGGCCCCTAGACCCCAAATCAAAGGCATCAACATTGTGAGAGATCAAGAACTTCAAACAGAGAGAGCTCTGAAGAAATTTCAAGAAGAAAAAGGTAAAAACCTTTAAGATAGAAGAATTTCTTCTAATAGATCATTGATATAAGAACAAGATCAATGATCTTTAATAAAAAACAAATAATAATAGTGCTTTGCACTTATGAACCATTGGTTCTCTGAGATCAAGAAAAACAAGAAATACTTGTTTTCTGTGATCTAAATTGGATCAAGAAATCAAATAGTGCCTTGCACTTGCAAAAAAATGCACTGTTGCGCTCCTGGGTTGGCGCAAGCCACCAGAGAGCGCCACGTGTCAGCATCTGACTAATTTGTGCTGTGCGCTTTTAAGATAGCGATTTGCTCTCTGAATTTGGTGCAACTCACCAGAGCGCGCCACGTGTCGGCAGCGCAAGCGCAGCGCACTGGTGCAGCGCACTGCGCTTGCGCGACACGTGTCACCCCCGCAAGCGCTTGCGCTCATTTATTAGTGCAAAGCGTCTGACAGGCTACATGGCCCTTGTCAGATAATTGATGCACTGCATCATTATAAAGAAGGGCTCAGCCCGATTAAAAAGGCCTAACATGCCTAGTAAATGCTATGCATTATTTTCAAACAGATGCAATGCATCAGAGCCCAAGTAAAAATAGATGCAATGCATCAGAGCCCAAACAAGGGTCTGTCAGACCAGAACAGATGCTGTACATCATTTAAAAGGGGTAGAGCCCAAATAAAGGTCCAACATAAACCAAGATTAATGCTATGCATTATTAAACATGGGAAAAGCCCTAACACGGGTCTGATAGACCAAAAATAAGAAATAAAGTTGAATATTCTCAACTGGACTTAGCCCAATGATGGCCGTAAGTCCTCAAATTAAATTGACTGAGCACAGTTGCTCTCTTAAACCAATTTACATACGGTTCGAGGGTACATCTCCGAACTCCTTTGACTCCTATCGTTGTAATCCTTCAACGACGTCAGAGAGGTAATGGGTCCCGACAACCACACATCCCCACGGACGGTGGGGTCCTTAAACTCATGGACTTAAGCGTCCTTAAACCAAGATACGGATTGTGGGATCTTTAAACCCGCGGACTTATGCGTCCTTAAACTAAAACACGGATTGTGGGATCCTTAAACCCGCGGACTTAAGCGTCCTTAAACTAAATATGGACCCCTATGTCCTTAAACTGGAATATGGACCACCACGTCCCTAAACTGGAATATGGACCGCAACGTCCTTAAACTACCTATCGACCGCAACGTCATTAAACTAAACAATAGAGCCAATTGCTCTCTTGTCGGATCCAAACGATCTCGTTAAGTTGATCTTAGTCTCAAATCAGACTAACGTATCCTTAACGAACGTTTAAGTCGATCTTAGCCTAAAAATGGCTAACGTATCCTTAAACTAAAACACCAAACCCAAATCTAAGTAAATACGGATTTGGACTAATCCACATCCTACGGGCGACGGCATCACTTAGTCTCCGTATACAATCTACGGGCAATCACAAACAAAACAAACACACACGACACGAAGTGAAATTCTGGAGAAGGAGAAAGTGGCTATCGCGATGCGGTAGCGTAATTAACTGCAAGGGGCTTGCGCCTGCAGGGAAGAGTGTCCCCATAATCAAAAACCCCTCAAACGAGGGGGAATCTGACGAAGTCTGCTACATCGGCCGCACCCGTCTAAACCTCCGATACACGGTGCCATAAATCAACTTGGCATCTTCGGAGAGGTGGACGGGTAAAACCATATAGCATCTGCCCTGAATCACAGGCAAGACGTCCTCACGTCTCGGCCGCCGTTCGGAGGGGAACAGATTCTGGCACGCCCGGTGGGACCTTTTCCTCTTTCCACTCCACACTTCGTGTGTCGTCTTCGCGAACGAATCGCGGTTTGTTAATGGTTGCCTTTGGATTTCAAGTTACTAAGATTTGGTCTCTTGTTCGGCGCAGCAATCTAACAGCAATGGCATCCATCTGTTCGATGTGCTCCAACTGCAGCTGCAACTCGCGTCCTGCCTCAACTGGGGGCATAACCTACGGGCCCCAAGCGGCCTCTTTGTTCACCATGCTCGTGGAGCAGATTACTCAAGCCACCACAGGGCTGTTTTTCGGAACTATGCTTCCGCCAACAAGCTTCAGCACCCCTATGCCCGTACAAGAAGCTCCGAAGAAGTCGGTCTTCGATCGACTTACAGTTATTGCGGCCCCTCTCAATGGGTTGCCCAACACCAGTACCTCGGTCTTCTTCAGACAGGGCCAAAACTCCCGCGGGCCCATAATGAAGCTTGCGGTCCCAGAAAAGGTTATTCCAAAAAGAGTAGCCAAACCTGTTCCTGAAGTCATCAAGGCGGCTTCTCCTGCTAAGAGATCGGTCTTTACAAGACCGACCGTCCCAACTCCCACTCCTGCTCCTGCTGCTCAAAAGACATCAGTCTTCAATAGGCTGACGCCGGCAACAGCCCCACACCTGAACAGGGGGCAAAAAGAAGCTGTTTCTATCTCTGAACCAATACCGACAACTCGTCGCGCCCGCCGACGCCACTGGCGCCGGATAAGGAAGACTGGGGGCAACTCCCCCTCTGGGATAACTCCACCAGCTCCAACGATAGAAGTTAATGCTGTTGTTCCAACTGGGAACATCTTTGAGTTGCTGAACAGGGTATGCAGAAACTCGCCAACTGAGGTGCTCAAAAGATCTCCTCCACCGGTAGAGATCGCCGTGGAAGCAGGAAAGCCGGAGCGGTCTCCTCAATCACTTTCCTCCAAGATCTATAGGACATAGCGACGAGTCCGAGAATCTGTGATTGATCCTAATTTCTCTCGCCAACAGAAGAAGTCGAGAGGTCGGCAAGAAGAAAATCCCCCGATCAAGCAACGAAAGTTGACGACCACTTGGGTGCCCAAAGCAACGGCCCCCTCAACTTCAACGGCCCATAAGAGAAGAATGCCAGAGAAAGTCCCTACACCTGTGGCGGATATCAAAGGTGGTGAACCCAAACGCCCTAAGTCAGGGGGCATTGTAGTTCATACCGTTTACATGGCGTCTGGTAAAGAGGACAGTCGCATATCTACGGGTCATCGACCGCTTACACGGTCAGTGACCAAAGAGCAGGAGCAACAGCAAAAGCTCCAAGAGATGATGAACGCGATGGCTGCACTTACTGGGCCAAAAGAAAGCCGTGAAATGTCCTCGGATGAACGCCAGGAGCAAGAAACTGACGCCGAATTCCTTCGTCGGATATTGGAGAAGAAGGACAAAAAGGCTGCTGAACAAGCATCCAACATAAAGCGTATGGGCCTCCTGTTCCAAAACATGGTGGGGATGATGATCCAACAAGATTCCCCGGCCGAAGATCCCCCGATCGTCCTTGAAGACGATAAGGGAGAGACGTCAAATCCTCCGCCAGCTCTGTCAACAGCTAAGGAGGAGACAATCTCTAAGGCTGACCTGGATGAGTACATAACCCAACAAATACGAGTTCATCATGCGACTGAAGCAGCCAGTCAGGTTGTAAAAACAGGACGACCGTATCCGAGTTGGTACGACCAGATCAAGTACCCGCCGGGCTACACAATTCCCAAGTTCCATGTCTATAAGGGGACGGGCAATCCTCACCAGCATGTTGCCCAGTTCAGGGCGCTCTGTGGCAACACCGGTGGTGATGACAAACTGTTACTTCGCCAGTTCGTTGGAAGCTTATCAGATACAGCGTTCGAGTGGTACTCAGAGCTCCCAAACGACTCTATCAAGACCTTCGCGGAGATGGAGCTGTTGTTTACTCAGCATTTTGCAAGCGCCAGTGAACGCACCCCGATGACGGCACTGATTAACGCCAGAGTGAAGCCAGGCGAGACATGGGTTCAATATGCTATACGGTGGCGGAACTTATGGTCAAAGTGCGAGCAGCGCATTAAGGAAGCTCCTGCAGTGGGTATGTTTGTGGGAACCCTTGATCCACAAGCAACCATCTCGCAATTTATGATGTTCTTCAAGCTGACTACCTTCCAGGCCTTGATTGACAAGCTAGCGCAAATGGATCAGGTGGGCCATAAACCCCCTCTTCCAAAGCCGGACTCCCGAAATGAAAAGGGGAAAGGAAAAGTAATCATTGTCGCTAATGCTCAACAACAGCCGAGTAACTCGAAGCCGGTCGTTCATAAAAATAATATGCGTCCGCTGGTATCCCTTGAGGAGAGACTAGGACGTCCTTACTCATTTCCCCGAGATAAAACGAGAAGATTATTTGAGCTGGCGTTGCGCAACCGACTCATAAATCTGCCGGAGCCAAAACGTCCGTCACAACCAAATGATGTCAATGAGCCCAACTACTTCCCCTATCACCGGGTACTGGGTCATCCGATCGAAGATTGCTACGTCTTAAAAAATTGGCTTGAAGACCAGTACCAACAGGGCAAGTTTGCGTTATCCGACAGATGGAAAGTGAATCCGCCGCAACCTCACGCCTCTAAAAGGATGAATACGCCGGGGACAACGTGCTTTCTCGTTGAAGAAGCCCCATGGGAGGTTGTACTTTCGGCCAAGACAAAGAGAATGCTGAACGATCTTCGGACATGCCCAGCGATCAAGTGGAAGAACCCGTTAGAACCGCAGGTCATTGAGGGGATGTTGAAGCCACGTCCAACTCCGAAGACCGATGGTGGTGGCCCAAGCACTCGCAGCCAGCCGTCAAAATCTTCGAAGAAAAAGAAGAAGAAGAAATCTAAGAAACCTGTGAAGCCCGGCGACAAGCACACAGACTTACAAAAACAAATTGACGCGCTGGAGAAATACAACCAGAAAGCACGGACTCCCATTACACTCCAAGAGTTTCTCAACCACGTCTTTCAAGAGGAAGGTGAGGGAGAAGTTCGTCAGATGAATCTGAAGAATACGTAGCGAGCTGCCATATGATCTCCTATTCGTTGACAGACGATGAAGAGACTCCTTGCACTGAAAAGCTGGGGGCAGATCCCGAACCAAAAATTCTGGGGCCATCGGATGAAGTAATTAACGCATTCCTTAACGAAGCTCGGTTGAAAAGTAAAGCTGATCGAGAACGCGAGACGGCTATATTTGAAAGGGCCAAGCACCAACGACTTGACGAAAGAGCTGAAACACTCCCGCTGGAGCACAATACATCCACTACTGACAAAAGCAAATTCAAGATGAGGAAAAGGTTTGCTAAGGCCATATCAATGGGCATGAAGCTACCCTCCTCCGAAGGAAACATTACTGGTGAAATGGAAATGCACCCCTCCTATTGCTTATATCATCAGAAGATTTCGCACCCCACTAAAGAGTGCAAAGCTTTCGATAGATGGTGACAAGGATATATTGCTCATCGACAACATTTTAAGCGGGAGAAGCGCAAAACTCGTCGGGAGCGGAAAAATATGACCGAAGAGTTTAACAGAACTACCGGTGATTGTCGCATGGTTAACGCCGGGGGATCACAGGTGCCTACATTCGGGAGCGATTCTGATAAGGAGCTGGAGCTTGGCCCTCTCTTTAAAGAGTCCACCTCGGGAAAAGAAGAAGAGCCGAAGGTCTGCGAAAATATCCGGCTACGTAATCGCACGCTTCCCGAAAAGAATCTCGGACCCTCAAAAAAAAAAGATAAGGGAAAAGAGAAGGTCCCTGAGGAGATCGCCCTAGACGACCAAGTCATGGAGGAGCTAACTGCCAAGGACCCGCCGAAGAGAAATAAGGTGGATTACAACGTCTTAGCGCATCTGAGAAAATTACCCTCCCAGCTCAGCATTCTTGACGCCCTTTTGCTATCAAAGGAAGCGAGAGATTCGTTAATTAAGGTACTGCAAGATCCGGAGCAATTCCGAGCTTTCCTGGCCGAGGAAAAGATGAAGGATGAATTGGAGGAAGTGCACACTGCTGATGTCGCTTTTGGTGATGAAGACCTTCTCCTTGGGACGTGCGAATACAATCGCCCCCTTTATGTCTCAGGATACTGCCACGATATAAAGATAGGAAAGATCCTGATTGACAATGGATCCTCCGTTAATTTCCTCAATGTGCGGGTGTTAAAAGAAATCTGCATGAGCGTCCAGCACCTTGCTCGGGACAAGATCACTATCTCCGGGTTCGACTCCCAGTCATTAAGAACTCTTGGGTCTGTGATACTGACGCTACGCTTTGGGCTACTCGTCACGGACATTAAGTTCCACGTCATAGACGCCAAGACATGCTACAATGCTCTGCTCGGCCGACCATGGTTACACGAGTACAACGTCATCCCTTCTACGCAACATCAGTGTATGAAGTATTCTAAGGAGGGTCTCGAGTATACCGTGGCGGGAGAACTGAACCCGTTCTCTGTGAACGAAGTCTGTAAATATGAAGATGCAAAATACTTCTTACCGGATTTCGAGGATACGGAGAGGTGTCACAAGCCGGAGAACAAAGCTAACGCCACCATCCCTGTCTTCGGCAGTGATACCGAAGAAGAAGAAGAGATGGTTTACTCTGGGCCGTCTCGACACAACAAGCCAGGACCATCCGCTCCTACGATGATCTTTGGTAGCGACTCGGAAGATGAGGTCCATGCTGTATTCTCTGCTCGACCTTCAATACAAACGTCCGCTGACGAAGAGCAAAGTCTACAAGTCGCCATGGTGCCGCTTAAATACCGTAAAGAACCGGATGCACTTGATATCTACAATGTAGAAGAGCTGCAGACGTTCTATATCCCTCCCAGGCGAGAAGGCGAAAAAGCAATTCTATTCTACCGCTCTGAAGAAACCAGAGTGGAGAAAGAAATCTGGCATGGCGCGGATCCTACGCTTGACACGCTTCAGCCCATCCGTCTCCCCAGATATTATACAGAAGGCTTGAAGAGGTTGCTGAAGCACCAGGGGATATCCTTCAAACAGACCACTCGGAAAGCCAAATTCTACAACAGGGTCTGGAACGTTCCCGGGACTCAGCACAAGTTACCTAATGGGAGAATGGAAACGATTGGGCTTGGATATATTCGGTCCAAAAAACGAGAGCTACTCCACGGTTGCTACGTTGTATATGACTTCGATGAAGAAGCAGACGCTCAGTGGGAGGACGCTAATCCTGAACCAGTGAAAGTTCCAGATGCAAAAGTGCCCAGTCCGTCATTCGAAGAACAAATGGACAAACTTATAAGGGAAGCTGGTCAAAAAGTCCGAGATGACCATAACCGCGAAATGGCCATCTACGAGAAAACCAAAACGCAACGCCTACTTCAACAGGCCATGAAAAATGAAGATGCCACTCCTTGTTAACCTGTTATAAAGAAGGCTCGACGCAGAGGCAGAAACAAGTCGAAACGCGAAAAAGGCGCTCAACGGCAACGAAGCGGGACTAAGAGGTCACGCCAACGGGAAACGAACGGTTCCGATCTATCCCTCATAAGAAAAATGGGTCGGGCGTACTCTTTTCCTCGAGACAAAACGAAGAAAATACTTGACCTCGCTCTAAAACATCAGATGCTTATACTGCCGGAGTCTAAACACCCCGAACAAGCAGGCGAGGTCTCACACCCAGACTATTGCTTTTATCACCGAGTGGTAGGGCATCCTCTCGAAGACTGCTTCACCTTCAAGAATTGGGTCGAAGATCAGTATCAGCTTAGCAAGTTCGCTCTGTCCGACAGCTGGAGGGTAGCGCCGCCACAGAAGCACGACGAATTCAAGGCCACGGAAGAAGAACCAGTTCCACATTAGGGTTGGAAGCGAATTCGTACTTGTCACGTGATAACGATATCAAAAGAAGAGCCCGAGAACATGGATGACCTTCCCTGGTGCTTTGAAAATAACAACGACGAGGTAATCTCAGAATTCCCACCAGCACCAAAAGAGCTGGAAGATGGAATCCATACCACTGCAGATAACCTCAAGAAAATTGAGTTGGGAACGGCGAACGATCCGCGACCGACATTCATTAGTGAGCCTCTGTCTGAAGAGAAGGTGGCTTCGTTAAAAGACCTGCTTATGCAGCATAAAGATTGCTTCGCATGGAACTATTCTGAAATGCCGGGACTAGATCCAGAAATTGCTGTGCACAAATTGGCAATATCCCCGGACGTCAAGCCAGTCAAACAGGCGCCGAGAAGAATGCGGCTCGAGCTTGAAATGAGCATCAACGCCGAGGTCAAGAAGCTGATCGACTCTGGCTTTATTCAAGAGGTCCAGTATCCCGAGTGGATCGCCAACATCGTCCCGGTGATGAAGAAAAATGGGACAGTGCGCATATGCGTAGACTTCCGGGATCTCAATAAAGTCTGCCCGAAGGACGATTTCCCAGTGCCAGTCACCGAACTGATGATAGATAATACGTCCACTCATGAGGTTTTCTCCTTCATGGACGGCTCGTCAGGGTATAATCAGATAAAGATGCATCCCGAAGACCAGAAGCACACTGCCTTCAGGACTCCTTTGGGTATATTCTGCTACAAGGTGATGCCCTTCGGTTTAAAGAACGCCGGTGCCACTTATCAAAGGGCCATGACACAGATCTTTGATGACCTTATACACGAAATTGTCGAATGCTATATTGACGATCTCGTGGTTAAAAACAAATCATACGAGGAACATCTCGAGCATCTGAAGACCGTATTTCAACGCCTTCGACAATACAACTTGAAGATGAATCCTCTCAAGTGTGCATTCGGAGTTTCCTCAGGCAAATTCCTGGGATTCATCGTTCGACACCGAGGTATTGAGATAGATCCGTCGAAGATCAAAGAGATCATGGAAATGCCTCCGCCAAGGACTCTTAAACAGCTGCGGTCTCTCCAAGGGAAGCTCGCGTATATACGACGATATATAGCCAACCTTTCAGGCAAGTGCCGTCCTTACAGCCACCTGATGAAGAAGGGAACCCCGTTCGTCTGGGACCAAAAATGCCAAAGCGCGCTAGACGAGATCAAGCAATACCTGCAGAACCCGCCAGTATTGGCTGCTCCGGTCAAGGGAAAGCCCCTCATTCTTTATACAACCGCCCTCGAAGGTTCCCTAGGTGCATTATGGGCACAAGAGAATGATCAAGGGAAAGAAAGAGCACTCTACTACTTAAGTCGAGTTCTACTGGGGGCAGAAAACAACTACTCCCCCATTTAAAAACATTGCCTGGCGTTGATCTTTGCGATAACAAAGCTCAGACACTATGCGTTGGCACATGAAGTCCATCTCATTTCGAAGGTGGACCCCCTTAAATATTTGATGTCGAAGTCCATACTGACGGGGAGACTCGCTAAATGAGCCCTGCTCTTGATGGAGTTCTCAATAACGTATTAACCTCTCAGGACAGTGAAAGGCCAGGCCATCGTCGACTTCCTCGCTGAGCATCCGATACCCACCAATTCCCCTCTGAATTGCGATCTTCCAGATGAACATGTGTTTGATGCGATCAACGGTGGTGATACCCGATGGGAGCTTTATTTCGATGGAGCATCCTCCGTGAAGAAGCGCAAACAAAATACCCCTATAATCAAATCGGAGGTAGGACTCATCTTTGTAACTCCACAAGGAGGGATAATGCGTTTTGCTTTCTCCCTAACAGAGCCGAGGACAAACAATGAAGCCAAATACGAAGCTTTGATAGCAGGCCTCGAGATCGCCATCGACATGGGAATTGAAAACCTCCTCATATACAGAGACTCCCAGCTGGTCGTTAGTCAAGTAAATGGCGACTACCAAACGTGCAAACCAGAGTTGGTGAAGTACGGCGAAAAGGTGCAGCAACTGTTGACCCAAATTCCCTCCTATACTTTGGAAAGCATACCGCGCGCGGAAAACAGCAAAGCGGACGCATTGGCCAAGCTCGCCAAGGAACTGGCTGATGAGAACCTCGACGATGTAAGAATCGTGGTACAAATCCGTCGGGTGCTCGCCCCAGCGGAAATATCTCCGGAATCATCCGAAGAAAAGGGAGTGACTCAGCGAATGGCTCTGCAAATAAAAGATCGGGAAAATACCGAGGATTGGAGAGAAGTCTTTATAGACTACTTCAAATATCGTCGAACGCCCGAAGATGCATCCTCAAGACATCAGCTTATGAAACGAGCTCTGTCTTTCTCCTTCGTCAATGATACGCTGTACAAGAGGTCATTTGGTTCTTTGTGGTTGAGATGTCTGGGACCTGACGAAGCGAAAAGAGTCGTTCAGGAAGTTCATAGCGGAATCTGCGGTTCTCACTAAGCGGGCCCGAAGATGAAGCTGAAGATCAAACAGATGGGCTACTACTGGCCCACGATGATTCAAGACTGTCTTGAATATGCGAAGCAATGCCATTCATGCCAAATCCATGGAGACTTCATCCATTAGCATCCAAATCCACTCCATCCAACGGTGGCTAGCTAGCCATTTGAAATGTGGGGAACTGACATAGTCGGCCCTATCGAACCAGCATATTCTAGAGGACATCGTTTCATCCTGGCGACAACTGACTACTTCTCCAAATAGGCAGAGGCAGTACCGCTGAGGGAAGTTAAGACGGAGAATATCCTCCATTTCTTCAAGACGCACGTCATATATCGGTTTGGAACTCCGCGACGGATCATCTCCGATAACGGGCCAGCTTACAGAAGCCACAAGATCAGTCGCTTCGCGCAACAACACAATATAGACTGGAGATATTCCTCGGTTTATAATCCGCGAGCTAATGGTCTAGCTGAGGCCTTCAACAAGACCTTGACAAAAATCATGAAGAAAACGGTGTCCCGAAATAAGAATGACTGGCACGAGAGACTGCAAGAAGC
This sequence comes from Agapanthus africanus, assembly GCA_030015575.1. Taxonomy (NCBI): domain Eukaryota; kingdom Viridiplantae; phylum Streptophyta; class Magnoliopsida; order Asparagales; family Amaryllidaceae; genus Agapanthus; species Agapanthus africanus. The sequence goes on along the minus strand of CM057337.1, from coordinate 1,007,629,369 downwards.
TCTCTGGGCATATCGAACTACATTCAAGACAGCCACGGACACAACGCCGTACGCGTTGGTATTCGGTACAGAAGCAGTACTCCCTGTCAAGATAGAGTTACCCTCTCTACGAGTGGCGGTCCACTACGAGCTGACGGACGAAGAAAATGCTCACCTTCGGCTTGAGGAGCTTGATGCCCTGGATGAAACCCGGCTCATAGCGTAACAAAATCTGGAGGCCTATAAAGCAAAAGATGACGCGCTCATATGAAAGATTGACCCGGCCGAGGACATTCCGCCAAGGCGAACTCGTGCTAGTGGTCAAAAGGCCTATGATCCCTAATCGCGCCAAACGGGGAAAATTTGAGCCAAACTATGAAGGCCCGTACATCATAGACAAGGTCTACCAGGGTGGAGCCTATCTACTCATGGATATGCACGGTGAAAGGCCTTACAGGCCAATAAATGGTCGATTCCTAAAGAAATACTACGCTTAGCGAGTTACTACCTAGGTCAATGATAGATGACGACGACTATGTCCGCTCTCTATCTTCCTAAGCTCAAACTTTATAAGCAGTAGCCAGCCTTTTCCTGGACGGACCGAAACTTCCTTAAACTAATGGAGGACCGAAACGTCTTTAAACTAATGACGGACCGAAACGTCCTTAAATTACTACCGCAGCATCCTTAAGCTGACGAGATGAATAAAAAAATATATAAAAATAATAATAATAATAATAAACGGTATGTCCATAAGCAAAATGGGCACGGATGAAAACCCGAAAGGGCTCCGTGAGTAAAAACAGCGGGGCTACCGGCGAGTGTTCGTGAAAACCCGGAAGGGCGCGGCCTCGTAAAAAAAATATATATATAAAAATAAAAAGAATAAAAAAACGGTATGTCCATAAGCAAAATGGGCACGGATGAAAACCCGAAAGGGCTCCGTGAGTAAAAACAGCAGGACTACCGGCGAGTGTTTGTGAAAACCGGAAAGGGCGCGACCTCGTTAAAGGACACTTACAGGGTCCTCTCGACCTTGTAAGGAGAAACCACCCGCGTGAGCCTTACGACTCACGAGGGAGCAACGCACTTAGGGATCCCCACGATTCTTAAGGAGAAAATACACTTGCGAGATCCTCACGACTCGTAAGGAGAACTCTCTTATGGGACCCTCACGGCTCATAAGATTTGAAAGTCTTAAGTTACAGAGACCTGAACCTGTGCTTAAGCAACCCCCATAACCTTCGATATTGCCCTACAAGTGGCTCAATACTGACCCTTGTATACAATCCACGGGCGCGAATAAACATTTCCCTAACCAAGTCCCATCTGTGACTGTGGACATGTCCGTATGGTGAATAACCCTTGTAAATCCTTTCGACTTACAAGGAAAAAAACCTCTTGTAGGATCCTTACAACTTACAAGAGGAACATACACTTAGGAATCCTCACGATTCCTAAGGAGAAAACACACCTACGAGATCCTCACGACTCGTAGGGAGAAATACCTTTGTGAGACCCTTACGGCTCATGAAGTCAAAAGCCTTAGCCGACAGGATTCTAACCCTGTTCGCTAAGCCACCTTTGTTCGACATCGACGGAGGCAAATGATGATTCGCTCCTGAAAATATCCCAGTTGTAGCAGTGCTGATGCCAAAATCGGTGTCTAAGTTCAAGTTTACGGTGAAAAACCGGTAGGTCGCGCGTATGCATACAAAATAGCCGAAATGATTGGGCAACTTGCAATAAAAAGCAGCAAGTAAAGAAAACGTATGCATACAAAATAGCCGAAATGATAGGGCAACTCGCAATAAAAAGCAGCGAGTAAAAATAAAATAAATAGCCGAAATGATTGGGCAACTCGCGATAAAGAGCAGCGAGTAAAGATAAAATAAATAGCCGAAATGATTGGGCACCGCGAAAAATAGCCGAAATGATTGGGCAATCGCGACCTTCGCGACATAAAAACTGAAATGATAGAGCATCGCTGAAATAAAACAATAAAAATGAATGAGACTTTTGCCCTACAGTTGAGATCACATCGATCCCTGTATACAATCCAAGGGCACAAACAAAAAGGGGACTACATTTCCCCACCAGGCTGCGTCAAAGGGAAGTCAGATCTCGACGACCACATCTATAGCCTGGAGACCAACAGCGGCGTTTCTCCTCATTTCAGCAGGCCACGGACGTGACATCACCAATCGGAGCTACGGCAAAGTCCCCAGTTCCAAGACTCTACGGTTCACAGACAACCTAGAGTCAGCAAACGACCTCCATCTCGGAAACAAGTCAATCAACGACCTCCGTCTCGGAAACAAGTCAACCAAAGACCTCCGTCGCGGAAACAAGTCAACAAATGACCTCCGTCGCGGAAACAAGTCAGCCAACGACCTCCGTCGGAGGTCTCGGAAACAAGTCAACCAACGACCTCCGTCTCGGAAACAAGTCAACCAACGACCTCCGTCTCGGAAACAAGTCAATCAATGACCTCCGTCTCGGAAACAAGTCAACCAACGACCTCCGTCTCGGAAACAAGTTAACTAATGACCTCCGTCCCGGAAACAAGTCAATCAATGACCTCCGTCTCGGAAACAAGTCAACCAACGACCTCCGTCTCGGAAACAAGTCAACCAAAGACCTCCGTCTCGGAAACAAGTCAGCTAACGACCTCCGTCGCGGAAACAAGTCAGCCAACGACCTCCGTCGCGGAAACAAGTCAGTTAACGACCTCCGTCTCGGAAACAAGTCAACCAATGACCTCCCCATCGGAGCAATACTTCGACTCGGAAATAAGTCAATTCACCAACCACTTACGAGTCCTCTCGACTTGTAAGGGAGAAAATTCTCTTATAAGATCCTTACGACTTATAAGAGAAAACACACTTAGGAATCCTCACGATTCCTAAGGAGAAAATCCACCTACGAGATCCTCTCGATCCGTAGGGAGAAAAGTCTCTATGAGACCATCACGGCTTATAGAGTTGAAAAGTCTTAGGTAGAAGATCTGAACCTGCAGCCTAAGCCATCGTTATCTCTTGGAGAAATCTAGATGCTTACTCTATTATCGGTCAAATGTGTTTATCAAGACAGCATGCTGATAATAAGAGAAAGGAGAAAGCAAAGAAATAATACAAGACATTGTAAAGAAAAATGTGTATCTTTATTTGTTAATTTAATCAGGTACAAGGTGAAGCATGCAAAAGAATAAAGAATGGATACATCTTATTCGAAAAATAAATTTTTTTACAAGTATGTAGATACAAGGGGAATTACTGGGAAGGAAGCGTTTTGCATAACTCTAGCAATTGTTCACGCACCTCCTTCCACACTTTCTCTTGATCGGCCACCACCGCCAGATCTGCCTCCACTTGAGCCCGCTGCTGCAAGATAGATGCAAGCTGCTCCCTAACGGCCTGATGAGCAGCTTCACGGCCTGGGGTGTCACGCTCGGCGACATCAAGCTTTCGCTTCAAGTTCAGCCCATGAGAGATGCGTTCCAGGAGGCCCTCAAAGATAGCCTTCACCTCGGTAGCGTTCGCCTCAATTTCGGCACGTAGGCGAGCAGTTTCGCTTGAAGACTCATGACACTCCTTCAGCCTTAAAGCTGCTTCTTGTTCTAAATGGTGGACGTAAGAAGCGCTTTGCTCGATCCACGCTGCTCTTTCAGTGCTCACGGCCAAAACCTCAGGGGCAGGACTCATCGACTCCAGCTGATGCAGGCGAGTCTTGATCTCTCTGCAGTGGTTAACCCAAGACGCAACGATGCCCTCGTCATGGAAATTTACGAGTATCACCAGCATCGGGTTAACCGCCGTAGCGAAGTCCGTAGCAGATGTAGGAGTCTCGACGTCGAGTTCCTCGATGTAGTCGCTCAACATGCGCAGACTATTCGCGGCGCCTTTCGAAGACGGACGTCTTAGGAAAGGGCCCGCCGGCATTATGACACGAGGCTCGAAGGGCACTGAGACTGGAACGACAGCTGAAAAAACAAGATATAATCAGATAACAGTTCAAGAAATAAAAAAAAGGGAGTTATCAATGTGATAGTTGTTGTACCAGCTGAGGCAGGTGGCAAGGCCGGAAGGGCCGGTGGCGCGGCCAATCTTTCATCCCCTCCTTCAATTTGTAGCACTGCAGTCGGGACGAGAAAAAAGTTAGAAGTAATTCCATCAATGAAAAAAGAAAGATATCAATGGGAAACCATACTCCCCAGCGCCACCAGAGGAAGAAGCGAATTCAGATGGGAAGGAGAAGTGTGGGAGCAACACTTGATAGAGATGATCAAAAAGCACTCCTGAAAAGACACAGCAGTACGACTTTAGTACATAAATTAGGCGGCTGAAAGACGAAACTAATAGGTTGCAAATCCATACCTTCTAGCATCTTCGATGGTAAAAGAGAGGCTGAGAAGTGACCACCGCCAAGGCAGTAGTTGACGGCGCTCCCTCGAGCAGTGGAGCATCGGCGCTGGCCGCACCTGCGTTAAAAAACAAGGGTAAACCTGTCAGAAGCGATTGCAAGATAAAGAAAGGGGGACGGTAATCTGAAATTTACCTGATGAGCCTCCAGCCGAGACGGAGGCGTCTCCCTCCTCCATCGACATAAGACCACCACCTGTGGCCTCATCCCCAGACTCCACGGGGGCCGTCGTCGTGCTCGCAAGGCCAGGAGACGCCGGAGGGCCATAGGCGGGGAGAGCTATGACTGGAGCATTGCCGGACTCCTGAGAAAGAACGGCTGGCTTTTCCCCAAGAGTCGTACCCGTCTCACCCGCTACTTCTTCAGGCTCGGCGGTCGCTATTGTCCCATCCACCGTCACCATAAGGTCGCCGGTCTCAGGCACCTCGTCCGCCGCTGCCTCGGGCTCAATTATAGCGGTCGTCTCATTTGCCGCCATCTCAGGCTCGGCATCGACGACCTTCTCAGGTACAGCTCCCTCTGCCCCCAGCTCAGGTTCGGTAACCCCAGCGACGTCGTCCGCCATCGGCTCAGGCTCGACCAATGCCTCTCTCCCTGGCTCCTCAGGTTCGACAGTCTCCGCCTCCCCCTCGGTTGGGCTTGGCCCTACAGGGTAGAATATATAAGAACCAACAGCTTTATAATTCTTACAACAAGATTCTGAAAGAAATATTACCTGAGGCGGACTTGTCGTTAGCCTCCCTATTGGCGCGAACCGCCTGTCTATGAGCTGTAGACAAGGCGACCGGGGGCTCTTCTGACGGAGTATCGGCATGAGGGACGGTGCTTGGGCCCGCTCCAATGGCCAAGGCAGCCCTGCGTGCCTTCGCTTCGCGCCTTGACCGCTTCCACTCCTCCCGAGCTGTCACGATGGACCTCTTCGACGCTTCCTTCATCAAGGCGTCGTCGTCCTCGTTTAGAGATGCCTCCAGAGCCTTTAAGGCATCTCTCATCGGCTCTTCAAGTCGGGCTTCTCGTGGTAGTCCCGAGGAAGCAGAAACATCGGCGGCTGGCATGGGAAGAGTCTCCGCGTCACCAGGCGGGATCAGCATTGAGGTTCCTGCGATAAAAAGGGAAAGGTTAGATCGACCATAACACAAGGAAAATGGAAACTTGATGAGTCGAAACTTACTAAGGCCTAAGGACGCTCTAAGACGTTCCTCTTCTTGGAAAGTCTTGAGGGAAGCGGCAATGGCTTCTTCAGTGGTGATGCCTGTTGGAAGAAAAGAAGGAAAAACGTTAGTCAAAGGCAATAATAAAGATATAATGCAATAAAAAATGCGACTATGTATTACCTAATTCCGCAAGCTTAGCCAGCCACGCGTCGCGCCTCGCCAACCGCTCCGAAGCTTCGAGGGCGACCTCCAAGTCCGTGTCATCCGGTGGCATGACTAGTCCCTCGTTAGTTCTATATTCACTCAGGCCCTCACCATAGGGAGCGTGGGGTTCCTGACCGAACACGACGTCAGTGGCGAAGAGCGACTTCTTTTTCTTCTTCTGCCCACCAACCCTAGGTGCACCCGGGATCGACTTACGCTTTGCAGACACCTTGGGGCGGCGGGTCCTGATGTCCGCACTCACACCAGACTCCGGCGAGGCTACAACCACTGTCTCCACTGGAGCACAGGACGCTGGCGGTGCATCCGCAATATCGGGGAGCGGCAATCCGCGAGGGGGACTCTGCGCACGCGGTGGTCCAGCTCTAGCATCTTAGAAGGGGAACTACCGGGGTCCTTGGTACCAAAGGAGCGTTGCGGTCGCTACCTGGAGGCGCACCCTTATGGTCGACCAGCAATCGCCTTTCCTCCTTTATGACGGCTCCCGTTGAATGACTGTACCATTCTGTGTATACCTTGAGGAGTCGTGGGGCGCAAGCCGGCTCACTGATAAAAAAGTGAGAACCCGTATTCAAACGCATGAAGTGATGCAGCGCGCTCTCCATCCCTTCTTCGGTAGCAGCAGGTTCCGATAGGAAAGCCTCCAGTGGTACCCCTTGATTGTAGCTCAGTTGTTGAGCGAAACGATACGGGTTGTACCTCATGAAAATCGCCGCACCGTTCTGCCTGAACACCAGGAAGCCCGGTCTGATAGAATATAAGTGGAGGGTCTTCCTGGCCGTCAAAACTGAGGCTCCATCTTTGAAAGTGTCTTGCAATGGCCGCCCTGCAGTGGTAGACGCCTTCCCAATAGTCAACACCTTGTCGACGAAAGACACCCCCGTCTCCAACGGTGTGGGGGCGAAGGAGTAAACCCCTGGCATTCCGTGGCGATGGAGTCATAATTGATGCTCCAATCAACTGTATGATGCGAGGGAAGCTGCACCTGTCATAGAACGAGGGCCTTTTATGCATGCCGAAAACACCCGATGTATGTAGCTCGAGCCACGATACGAAGTAGTGCATCGGGAAGATCACGTGCAGTACCCCAGGCTCATTAGCATTCGCCGCTCGACTGAGGCCGTGATACAAGTGTGCCAAGCCGGCGATCCCAACGGCCACCTTTACCCCGATGGTAATCCGGTGAGCTGGGTAAAAGACAGAGGGCTGCATATGGCGAGAATGCATCGGGAGCGCAAATCAACTCAGCCATAGCCCAAGAAATCCTAAAAAGAAGGCCTCCTCATCCATCTCGGGGGCTGCAACTTCTGCAAAAGACATGGTCGGGGAGTTAGGAAGGAAAAAACCCTTTTGGTCTATTTCCTTCGCCGGTAGGTTATCCAAACCTAGACCGAAAGGGTCCTCAAGGGTGGAAAACTTGGCAGCTTCTGCCGAGAGGACGCTTGGGTGAAGGAACCGAGCGATGAAATCCTCAAAGCTAACTCCGCGACTCCCACGCTCAATGAAAAAGGGCCTCATAGATGTTCAACACTTTGATCAAACTTGGAAATTGGTGTTGAACAGCATTCTCCGGCGTGAGGCCCCTTACCGCCGGCTTAGCACCGAAGACATACTCGTCTGTCGGAAGCAACTCCTCATAGTGCTCCCCTATAACCGGTAAACCGGAGACCTCTGTGAACTCCTCCAGGGAAATTGACACTTCCCGATCCATTGCAAGGAAGGTATGAGTGGGAATGTTCCACTGCTCCAAGAAAGCCTAGAACCACCAGGTGGGAAGCGTAGGATACTGGAAGAGGGAGGCGTAGACCGCGGTGTACAACCCTAACCTTATCAACTGCGACCTCTTCGTCGACAGGATATACCGAGCCCACGGCAGATAGCCGATCGGGTGGCGGGGGATCAGACCTATGTTATATGATTGCCCCCAAGGTCGCGCCTCGCCATGACAGATTCGGCATCCCAGGATATCCAAAACCATAGGACGCTGGACCAGGATTGCATCTATGGCAGGATGAAGAAAGCCCTTCGATGTCCAATTAACCATCTCCACGGCGTACTGCACCGGGGGTGGGCTGGCATAATGGATCGCCGTAATGGGCTCCGCCGACACTGCACACGTGAAGTTCCGTCGACCCATGATAATCTGATTATACCACGACCCCCAAAGGTGGAGACTTTTATATTCCGGGTCGTGGTCCATGATCATAGCTAACACTTCGCGGTCCAAGAGCGCTTCAGGAAACCCCTCCCCCGAACGAGCAAACGGGAATGAAGTGTCGAAAGACATAGTCGCTGCAAGGGAACAAAAGTAGCTGTTAGTGTTGCAACTCCAAGGCTTGGCGTTTAAAATTTTTAATTAATTAAATTAAAAATTAATTAAAATTAAATTAAAATTAATTACACCACACAGCAGTGCAGTGGGTAGGAGACTAAGGGGGACCCATAAAATCTGGACGACAATATGTTAGTTAATAAGACAACCCCATCATTGGATGAGATTGTCAGTTGGTCCCCAAGAGAATATTCCCATTAATAATAAAAAATCCCTAGAGACAAGGAGAAAACCTCCTCTTTCAGAGCAAAGCTCTGTCACAGAGTGACACTTGTCAGACTCTGGTCTTAGGAGAATAAGATTCTTTGAAAGGGCTTAGCTCTGTAATAATAAAAAAAAATTCATCAAAGAATTTTTTTTTAATTAATTCCTAAAAATTTGAAGTTCTGGGATCTTAAAGATCCATATGAAAAAACTCTTAAGAGTTCATCATCAGAAGATCAGGGACCTATATTCTGTCAATATGAGCAAAGCTCTGTTCATGGGCTAAGAAACCCTGAAACAAATTTTTGAGAGCAAATCTCTGTTTATGAAACCTCAAAGGGGATTTCTTCAGATCAAAAGATCTATGAGAGCAAGGCTCTGTTGGTTAAGATTGATTTAAATTAACTAAATTTAATTTTAAATTAATTTTACCTAAAGTTTGCTAACTTTGGAAATGAGAGCAAAGCTCAAGAGTCTGGAAGCAAGAGCAAAGCTCTGAAGTTCTTAAGCAAGAGCAAAGCTCTGAAAATCAATATCTTGGAAATGGTAAAGATTTCTAAGGGCCAGGGGTCCTATTTATAAGGAGCTTGCGCCCCTTCAGCTCACCCGTTGATCCAACGGCCAGGATCTTGCCGCCGTTGCATTCACGTGCACGCCACGTGAGCGCAACGGTGGGGGGCATTTGTTTCCCCCAATCAAAGCAAAGCTCTGTTTGAATTTCAAAATTCAAAATTCGAAGCAATGCTTCAAATTCTTTGCACTGCGCGCAACGCGCCACGTGTCGAAAGCTGATACGCCAGCGCAGCGCCCAAGGCAGCGCGCCCAATCAGAGCAAAGCTCTATTTAAAACAAAATTAAAGGAAGCAACGCTTCAGTTGCGCAAGCGCTGCGCTGCGCGACACGTGTCAGCGCATATGCACAAGCGCCGTGCGCTGCGCGACACGTGTCAGCGCAGTTGCGCAAGCGCAGTGCGCTGCTTGACACGTGTCATGCACTGGGGCGTTTGCGCCAAACACAATTAAATTCTAGCAAGATTTTTCTGTTTTTGTTAAAACAAGAAGATTGCCTTCTGTAAAACAGAAACCCTTAGATCAAAGATCCAACGGTGGGGAAAATTCCCCAAATCACTCAGAGAAAGATCTCTTTAACAAATTTAACAAATTTATGGGCACTATATAAAGGCCCCTAGACCCCAAATCAAAGGCATCAACATTGTGAGAGATCAAGAACTTCAAACAGAGAGAACTCTGAAGAAATTTCAAGAAGAAAAAGGTAAAAACCTTTAAGATAGAAGAATTTCTTCTAATAGATCATTGATATAAGAACAAGATCAATGATCTTTAATAAAAAACAAATAATAATAGTGCTTTGCACTTATGAACCATTGGTTCTCTGAGATAAAGAAAAACAAGAAATACTTGTTTTCTTTGATCTAAATTGGATCAAGAAATCAAATAGTGCCTTGCACTTGCAAAAAACTGCACTGTTGCGCTCCTGGGTTGGCGCAAGCCACCAGAGAGCGCCACGTGTCAGCATCTGACTAATTTGTGTTGTGCGCTTTTAAGATAGAGATTTGCTCTCTGAATTTGGCGCAACTCACCAGAGCGCGCCACGTGTCAGCGGCGCAAGCGCAGCGCACTGTGCTTGCGCAACACGTGTCACCCCCGCAAGCGCTTGCGCTCATTTATTAGCGCAAAGCGCCTGACAGGCTACATGGCCCTTGTCAGATAATTGATGCACTGCATCATTATAAAGAAGGGCTCAGCCCGATTAAAAAGGCCTAACAGGCCTAGTAAATGCTATGCATTATTTTCAAACAGATGCAATGCATCAGAGCCCAAGTAAAAATAAATGCAATGCATCAGAGCCCAAACAAGGGTCTGTCAGACCAGAACAGATGCTGTGCATCATTTAAAAGGGGCAAAGCCCAAATAAAGGTCCAACATAGACCAAGATTAATGCTATGCATTATTAAACATGGGCAAAGCCCTAGCACATGTCTGATAGACCAAAAATAAGAAATAAAGTTGAATATTCTCAAATGGACTTAGCCCAATGATGGACGTAAGTCCTCAAATTAAATTTACTGAGCACAGTTGCTCTCTTAAACCAATTTACATACGGTTCGAGGGTACATCTCCGAACTCCTTTGACTCCTATCGTTGTAATCCTTCAACGACGTCAGAGAGGTGACGGATCCCGACAACCACACATCAACACGGACTGTGGGGTCCTTAAACTCATGGACTTAAGCGTCCTTAAACCAAGATACGGATTGTGGGATCCTTAAACCCGCGGACTTATGCGTCATTAAACTAAAACACGGATTGTGGGATCCTTAAACCTGCGGACTTAAGCGTCCTTAAACTAAATATGGACCCCTATGTCCTTAAACTGGAATATGGACCACCACGTCCCTAAACTGGAATATGGACCGCAACGTCCTTAAACTACCTATCGACCGCAACGTCATTAAACTAAACAATAGAGCCAATTGCTCTCTTGTCGGATCCAAACGATCTCGTTAATTTGATCTTAGTCTCAAATCAGACTAATGTATCCTTAACGAACGTTTAAGTCGATCTTAGCCTAAAAATGGCTAACGTATTCTTAAACTAAAACACCAAATCCAAATCTAAGTAAATACGGATTTGGACTAATCCACGTCCTACGGGCGACGGCATCACTTAGTCTCCGTATACAATCCACGGGTAATCACAAACAAAACAAACACACACGACACGAAGTGAAATTCTGGAGAAGGAGAAAGTGGCTGTCGCGATGCGGTAGCGTAATTAACTGCAGGGGCTTGCGCCTGCAGGGAAGAGCGTCCCCACAATCAAAAACCCCTCAAACGAGGGGGAATCTGACGAAGTCTGCTACATCGGCCGCACCCGTCTAAACCTCCGATACACGGTGCCATAAATCAACTTGACATCTTCGGAGAGGTGGACGGGTAAAACCATATAGCATCTGTCCCGAATCACAGGCAAGACGTCCTCACGTCTCGGCCGCCGTTCGGAGGGGAACAGAGATCATTCAGCTTCCTTTTGGTTTTGGCTGATAACACAACCTCCCATGGAGCTTCTTCAACAAGGGAGCACGTTGCCCCCGGCGTATTCACCTTTTTAGAAGTATGAGGTTGCGGCGGGTTCATCTTCCATCTTTCGGATAATGCGAACTTGCCTTGCTGATATTGATCTTCAATCCAGTTTTTGAAGACGTAGTAATCTTCAATCGGATGACCCAATACTCAGTGATAGGGACAGTAATTGGGATCATTGACGTCGTTTGGCTGCGACAGACGTCTTGACTCCGGTAGATTAATGAGTCTGTTACGCAATGCCAGTTCAAACAGTCTTCTGGTTTTATTCTGAGGAAACGAGTAAGGACGTCCCAGCCTCTCCTCGAGGGACAGGTGTGGACGCATATTGTTTTGACGAACAACCGGCTTCAAGTTGCTCGGCTGTTGTTGAGCATTGGCGACGACGATCGCTTTCCCTTTCCCCTTCTCATTTCGAGAGTCCGATTTTGGAGGAGACGGTCTGTGACCCATCTGATCCATCTGGGATAACTTATCGATCAAGGCTTGGAACATGGTCGGTTTAAAGAACATCATGAACTGTGAGATAGTTGCATGAGGATCTAGAGTGCCCACGAACATGCCCACTGCCGGTGCTTCTTCAATGCGTTGTTCGCACTTTGACCACAAATTCCGCCATCGGATTGCATATTGAACCCAAGTCTCGCCCGGTTTTACTCTCGCATTAATCAAAGCTGTTATTAGAGTACACTCACTGGCACTTGTGAAGCGCTGGGTAAACAACAACTCCATTTCAGCGAAGGTCTTGACAGAGTCATTTGGGAGTTCGGAGTACCACTCAAATGCCGTCTCCGATAAGCTACCGACGAACTGGCGAAGCAACAATTTATCATCACCGCCGGTGTTACCGCAAAGAGCCCTGAACTGGGTAACATGTTGATGGGGATTGCCAGTCCCCTTATAGACATGGAATTTCAGTATTGTATAGCCCGGCGGGTACTTAATCTGATCATACCAGCTCGGATATGGTCGCCCCGTTCTGACAACTTGACCGGCTGCCTCCGTTGCCTGATGAACCCGTATCTGCTGAGCTATATATTCGTCCAGGTCAGCTTTGGAAATTGTCTCCTCCTTGGCTGTTGACAGCGCCGGTGGAGGATTTGACGTCTCTCCTCTGTCATCTTCAAGGACGATCGGAGAATCTTCAGCAGGAGGATCTTGCTTGATCATCATACCCACCATGTCCTGGAACATAAGGGCCATTTTTTTTATATTGGCTGCTTGTTCTGCAGCCTCTTTATCCTTCTTTTCCAGTATCCTGAGAAGGAATTCAGCGTCAGTTTCTTGCTCCTGGCATTGTCCTGAGGACACTTCGGGGCTTTCTTTTGGCCCAGTGAGTGCGGCCATCGCATTCATCATTTCTTGGAGCTTCTACTGCTGCTCCTGAGCTTTAGTCACCGATCGCGTAAGCGGTCTATGACCTGTGGATATACGGCTGTCCTCTTTCCCAGACGCCATGTAGACGGTGTGTACCACAATGCCCCCAGACTTAGGGCATTTGGGCTCACTGCCTTTGACGTTCGCCGCAGGCGTGGGGATTTTCTCCGGCCTTCTTCTCTTGTGGGTCGTCGAAGTTGAGGGGGGCATTGCTTGGGGCACCCAGGTGGTCGTTGTCTTTCGTTGCTTGACAGAGGGATTTTCTTCCTGCCAAACTTTCGACTTCTTATGCTGGTAAGAGAAATTCGGATCAATCACCGATTCTCGGACTCGTCGCCAAGTCTTGTAGATCCTGGAGGACAGCCGTTGAGGAGACTGCTCCGGCTTTTCTGGTTCTGCTTCCACGGCGGTCTCTACCAGTGGAGGAGATCTTTTGAGCACCGCAGTTGGCGAATTTCTGCGTACCCTGTTCAGCAACTCAAAGCTGTTCCCAGTTGGAACAGCAGCATTAACTTCCACCGTTGGAGATGGTGGCGTTAGCCTAGAGGGGGAGTTGCCCCCAGTCTTCCTTATCCGGTGCCAGTGGCACGTCGGGCGTGATGGGTTGTTGGGATTGGTTCAGCGACGGCTTCGTCTTGCCCCTTGTTCTGGGGATGGGCTGCTGCCGGTGTCAGCCTCTTGAAGACTCACGTTCGTTGAGAAGCTACGTCCAACCGGTCAAAAACAGATTTCTTAGCGGGAGTGGGAACGAGAGTAGTCAGTCTCGCGAAGACCGACCTTCTGGGAGGAGAAGCCGCCTTGACGACTTCAGGAGCAGCTATCTTTTTTGGGATGGCCACTTCAGGTGTTATGGGCTTCTTGATAGGCCCTTTGGTGCTCGAGCTCAGCCTGGTGAAGACTGAAGAATTGGACGACCCGTTGAGAGGGGCCGTGGGAGTAGCAAAGTCGATCGAAGACCGACTTCTTTGAAGCTTCCGGTACGAAAACTGGGATGTTAATGTTCACGGGCGGGAGCATGGTCCCAAAGAACAGACCGGTGGTAGCCTGAGTCACTTGCTCCATAGGCATAGTGAACAAGGAAGCAGCCTGCGGTCCATAGGCTACACCTCCAGGTGAGGCAGAGCGTCGGTTGCATTTGCATTTGGAGCAGTTTGAGCAGTTGGACGCTATTGCTGTTTGATTTCTGCGCCAAGCAAGAGACCAAATCTTAGTAACTTGAAACCCGAGGGCAACCACTAACAAACCGCGATTCGTTAGCGAAGACGACACACGAAGTGTGGAGTGGAAAGAGGAAGAGGTCCCACCGGGCGTGCCAGAATCTGTTCCCCTCCGAATGGCGGCTAAGACGGACTGTCTTGCCTGAGATTCGGGGCAGATGCTATTTGGTTTTATCCGTCCACCTCTCCGAAGGTGCCAAGTTGATTTATGACACGTGTATCGGAGGTTTAGACGGATGCGGCCGATGTAGCAGACTTCGTCAGATTCCCCCACGCTTGAGGGGTTTTTAATTGTGGGGACGCTCTTCCCTGCAGGCGCAAGCCCCTACAGTTAATTACGCTACCGCACCACGGTAGCAATTTTCTCCTTCTCCAGAATTTCACTTCGTGTCGTGGGTGTTTGTTTTGTTTGTGGTTGCCCGTGGATTGTATAAGGAGACTAATTTATATCGTCGCCCGTAGGACGTGGATTAGGCCAAATCCGTATTTTCTTAGATTTGGGTTTGGGGTTTTGGTTTAAGAATACGTTAGCCCTATTTAAGGCTAAGATCAACTTAAACTTTTGTTAAGGATACATTAGCCTAATCTCCAGACTAAGATCAACTTAACGGGATCGTTTGAATCCGACAAGAGAAAAATTGGCTCTATTGTTTAGTTTAATGGTGTTGCGGTCGATTTCCAGTTTAGGGACATGGTGGTCCATCATTCCCATTTGGGGACGAACATTAGTTTAAGGACATTTTGGTCCAACGTTCCTATTTTGGGACGAATATTAGTTTAAGGAAGTTTCGGTCCACGAGTTTAAGGACCCCGCAGTCCGTATCGATGTGTGGTTGTCGGGATCCGTCACCTCTATGAGGACGTTGAAGGATTACAACGACAAATATCAGAGGAGTTCAGAGATGTACCCTTGAACCGGTTGTAAATTGATTTAAGAGAGCAGTCGTGCTCTGTTAATTTTAATTTAAGGACTTACGGCCAAAATTGGGCTAAGTCCAGTTGAGAATATTCAACATTTTATTTATAATTGGCCTATTAGGTCTTTACTTGGGCTCTGCCCTTTATTAATACATAGCATTGGACTTTTAATTAAATGCACAGCATTTGTTTTGGTCTAACAGACCTCTGTTTGGGCTCTGCCCTTTTTAAAGTAATGCATGGCTATCAGGCCTGTTAAGCCTTTTTAATTGGGCTTTGTCCCTCTTTTAAATAATGCAGAGCATTTATTTTGGTCCATTGGGCTGGGCCCTGCCCTTTAATAATGCGCTGCATTAATTAATCTGACAGAGCGCCACGTGGCTTGTCAGGCGCTTTGCGCCAATTGAGGAGCGCAAGGCGCAAGTCCATGTGGAGATGACACGTGTCACGCTCTGGTGAGCGCAAGTCTGCTAGCGTAGTGCGCTGCGACAGTGCACTGCGCTGTTGCGCTGCTGCCACGTGGCGCGCTCTGGTGACTTGCGCCAATTTAAGAGAGCAGTGCTCTGTTTTAGAAACACATAGCGCAGTCTGTTCTGGGGCTGACACGTGGCGCTCTCTGGTGGCTTGCGCCAACCCAAGAGCGCAACAGTGCAATTTTTCAAGTGCAGGACACTGTTTAATATCTTAATCCAATTTTGGATCAAAGAAGAGAATCTTTTAAGATTCCAGAACCAATGGTTCATCAAAAGGCAATACCTTTATTTAGATCAGAAAGAGCTAAAGAAGAAATAAATTACTTCTTTTTATTATTATATATTTTTTATTCAAGATCTTGATCTTGTTTTTAGATCACTGATCTTTTTGGAAGAAAATTCTTCTTTTATTCAAAGGTTTTTACCTTTTTCTTTCTCTGAGTTCTTTCAAAGTTTTCAGAAGATTTCTCTGAGTTCTTTCTGTGTTAATCTCAATGTGTTTTAGACTTGGAGTCTAGGGGCCTTTTTATAGTGCCATTTGATTTGTTAAATCAGTTAAAGAGATTTTTCTCTGAGTGATTTAGGGATTTTTCCCCACCGTAGGATCTTTGATCCAAGAGCTTCTGTTTTACAGAAGATAATCTTCTTGTTTTAATAAGATCAGAAAGATCTTTCTAGAATTTTAATTCTGTTTTAGTGCTGGATATACAGGTACGTATATTCAATTATGACCAAGACTTGCTACATATACACATATGCATGATTATTATAGATATAAAGCGCCTACTTTTTTCTTAAGCTACTCATTTACTTATGTAACTATTAACAACAAATTAATATGGCCTTGGCTTATAATAATTAAAACCAAACGTGCCCCATTTCAAGTGGCCCACGCAATCTAAACTCTTAAACAATAAAATGTTGGTATTCAAATTGTTGGGGTGAGGGGAGCTTAACCAATCAATATAGCCAAAAATTGATCTTCAAATGAATGGACAAAGGAAGAAGCTCAAAGCTACTTAATTAATGATGCCATGAAATTTCAAGATGATGGCATCGATGATGATGATAATTAATTAAAGAAAGATCCATTTGAAGCTATGGTGGCTTGATCTTGTTCAAACATTTACATTTATTGAGTTTTCAATTGAGCAGTCAATTTGCACCACCAAAGTTAGTCGGATTTGTTAAGTTGCATTTGACATGTCGATTTCATGAACATATATAAATAGGTGTGTACATGCCGTATTTATACATATATATCCAACTAGCAGAATTTAATGTTTTCTCATAGTCTTAATTTGCTTGGAACATAGCCGATCTTTCTATGATAAATATTATCCAACTTGGTTCCAAACGACATCAGCGATAACTTTAGTTTGAGGACTTATTAATTTCCGGTCTTTGAATGATTTAATTAAAGATTTCCTTCTCGTTAATTTTCGAAAACCCAAAATAATAAATTAATCTTAATTTTTCCACATCCACAAATTAAATTTTGTCTTAATTAATTAATCCTCAAGGCCCTTGATGACATGGCCCTCTTAATTTCTTCCAATAACTAGGAATTAAAAAAAGGATTAGTTAGCTAACTAAATGCCCATGAGAGCTAGAGAGAGCTTGTTCTCTTTGACAATGAATTACAAAATTTAGACGCCAACCATAATTGTGGTTGCCCTAACTCTTCCCTCAAATAGTAGAATATTAGTGTTGAAAAAATAACCGGACAAGTGTCAATTACTCTGTGTTGACCTTCTACACTCCAACCACGTGGCGGCAGAGGCTCACGTGTGCGCCATCCTCTAATGCCAAAAAAATACATATGTGCTCCTTGTATTGAAAATTTCCTCTTTTGGATCATCATGAACTAAATTCTAAATTTTTATGATTTTGTAATTTTTATTTTCTCTGCATGGAGGATGAAAATGCACTATAAAACATGAGTACATCGAATTAATATATGTTGTGTCTTGATCTTATACTATGAAAACTAATATAAAAGACGATCGATCATGCGCGAATCTAAATAGCGAGCCTTTAATATGAGATAATTTTTTGCATATGGTGATTGATAATTGTTGAACTTGGCAGAGAGCGGTTCGATTTGAGCATGGGCTCTTTTGTCTAATTAAATTACCCGGCAGGTTTATACTGCACATTATATATACACGCGCGCGCGCGCACAAACAAATTAAGTGTCCTCATGCAATTAGACGCTTGATAAAGAAGATTTCAACCAAAATCATTGGAACGGAATCTGTTTATTGATTTTCACGTATACCATCTCTTCAGCTATTTTTATTTTGTTTTAGATGTATTGCTTGCCAATATTCAATGTGATGAAATATTATTTAATGCATTGGTTATATTTAAATAGCATTGTTACGTAAGCAAACTATGAAAACAGAAAGAAACTCATGGGGTTATGAAGGCTATATAAACCCTCGTAATTTTTCCAAACACCAATACCCTCTACTCCTTCCCTTCCCTTCCCTTCCCTTCAAACTCTTTTTCACTAAACACCCTCATACTTACAAAAATCACTATGGGGAGATCTCCATGTTGCGATGCCGATGCAAATATGAAAAGGGGGCCATGGACACCGGAGGAAGACCAGAAGCTCATGGAATACATCGAAAAGAACGGTTGCGGCAATTGGCGCAATCTGCCAAAGTTTGCGGGGCTAAATCGATGCGGGAAGAGCTGTAGACTGCGATGGACTAACTATCTTCGACCCGACATTAAACGAGGGCGGTTCTCCAAGGAAGAGGAGCAGCTCATTGTTCATCTTCATTCAGTTCTTGGCAACAAGTAAGCTTTAATTTATATATCTCCAACTCTTACAGACGATCTTCATATATATTAATTCCACATTCTTATTTCTTTTCTCCTTCTTCTGTTAATGAAGGTGGTCGGTGATGGCTGCTAAATTACCAGGCAGGACGGATAACGAGATCAAGAACTACTGGAACACGCATCTGAGAAAGAAGCTCCTCATGAATGGCATTGATCCAGTGACACACAGGCCAAGGATTGATCACCTCAACCTACTCTCTACCTTTCCAAATCTTATTGCTACAAACCCTTTGATTCATAATGCTCTTCAACTCCGAAAATTGCAGCTTCTCCAAAACCTAATCCAAGTTATATCTAACACCAGTGCTATTAATGCTGCTGCTGCTGCTCAAAATATTGATCATGGCTCTCTTGGCCTTCAAGATTATTATTGCATGCCATCAATTGATACTATATCAAGCGAATTGGTTGCTCCCGTAAATCATGATTCTTGCTCGACCGAGCTCGACTCGTCGCAATCATCATTTGCTGCAGCCAGTTTGAGTATCGATAGTTCGCCAAGCTCTATACCGTTTGATTCAACGCAACAATTTGTTGCAGCCAATAATTATTCGAGTGCAGCTGAGAGCTCGCCGTTTGAGCCATTTGGTGGACTAACCCTGGATGATATTGATGGTGATCTTGGATGGCAAGATATCCTTGAGTAAGTAGTTTCCTCTTGATTAGTGTTTGATTTTTGTAACAAATTATGATTTGTTTATTTATTTATTTCCTTTTACTTAAATGTGAGGATTTATTAACTAATTATATGCAACTTCTTTGATATCTTTCAGCCAAATATCTTGGTCAGATCATAGCTGAAGAGAAGGAATGGAATGTATGGAGGAGGCAGCATTTGTTGATATTGGCAAGACATTAATGGTTCATTGATTTGTTGCTATACTATTTCTTAGATTTGTATTGAGGAAAAATAAAAATTGTTATACCATAGAGAATTCTTTTATATGTAAACCCCTTACGGGGAATAAGTTTTTGTTGTATTCCTGGGGTCTATTCATACTTGTTTTTTTTTTTTTGGTTTTATGAGCCTGTTTGATTCTTGTGAATTGAGAAGAATGGATAAAATGTGTAAAGTATATCGGAGATTAATGTTAATTCTAATGCAGATTTAGTACTTTGAGAGGGTACCCAACTGTCATTTCACAACTTATCAACATAAACATAAAATCAATAGTCGGTGCGGCAGGATTATTCGAAGCAAGGAGGAAAAGTGACCAAATATTAACGTTTTCCGGACAAATTCATAGGCGCTTGAATGCGTATGGATGTGGCTTATGGGGTCAGTTCCCAAGAACAATAAATGAAAAGGTAATTATCTATAAATTTATATGTTAACAAAACAATGCAAATATTCTTGAAACCAAAGTCATGTTCTTGGTATTCATTAGGTAAGAAGTATTTCTGTCTCGAAGACAATTCACTGCTGAAGCCACACCTGTATATCTTTGCCCCCAATCTGAGGGCTATCACAATATTCATGGGAAAAAAATTTGTAAATAACAACAAGAAGTAAATACATGCGGATTAAAACATATTATAAGCATCTATTATACATAAATACATACAACGTTCATCAAGAACTCAGTTACAAAACTATGAAAGTCTACAGATAACTATTTTTGTAGGGTCGATAATTCGATCATCATGACATCGTTGCTTCTACGGGAGCAACAAAAGCTTCGTAATTTCGAGAGAAGTTCTCTTCTGTAACTTGTCTTCGACTGGAAAGAACTTGTGTGTTTAGAAAGCACAAAGCCTTGCCCTACAAGTGATAACATGATATTTTGCAGGTAAGATATGACCCAATATAAAAACAACTACAAGTACCTACTCACAAAGAAAAAGCTTTATTTCATTGCATCATATGTGTAAAACAAAGAGGATACTGCAATCCTAAGAAAAGAAATTTGCCGCCTTGATCAACGTTTTGATCGATCTAACAATCCTCATTTCATTTTGGTGTTAAATGCATCATTAAAGGTGAACATAATTCAAATGTACCAATTTCCCATTTATTCTATATTGGCTAAATTATAAGGATATACCATGATTTCTCATTGATTTTCAGATATATATATACCATATAATTAATCTATTACAGACAAATATCATGAACCCAAGAAGCATCGGCTATAGAAGTTGTCTTGTGACCATTTTACACCTTTTTTTATATTCATCGCTGAAACTTATCATACATTAGTTTCGTTTTTAATTTTTTGGTCCATTTTCGGTCCCCTGATGTTCCAATCCTAGTTCCGTCACAAACTCCATCCTGTTTCTTCTCTCTTTTATTCCCTCATCAAATAAAAGAAAACAAGAAGAATACTGAACTCAATAAAGGCATAGCTATGCCTTCAAGTGTACTTTATAAAATGGGCAAACGAAGGAAGGAACGACAGTGTTAATGGCATATAACAATTTGGTAATGAATGGGCATGTGGCTGTCACATTCTCACTAATATAACAATGCTGGATGAAAAAATAACGAATGGTATGTACATGTAAAGTTCATGGTATTTATTAGTAACAACTAAAGTTTATGGCATCTACCTAGACACAAAGAAAAGTCCTGATATTTTAGTGTAATTTAGCCTTCAATATTTTATTTGTCCTTGATAGACCACACCATTTTATGGGATAGGGCTTAGACGACGACGATATGCATCATTAATTTCTTTGAAAAGTATTCCAAAGGCCACCATTGAACATCTGACCTAAAGGCGAAGATAGTTTTAACATGGGAAGAAGAATGGCAGCTACACCTACACACTGTCAACTATTATAAACATGAAGAATAAACCCTGTGTTTTCAGAGAAATTCATGATCTTTTGAAGGGTTGCAATTTTGCAAGCCCATGGTGAAAAGGATTACATATATGCTTAGCTCATACTCAAGCTAAGGTGAAACATCTGTTTACTAGATTATGTCCCTTTTGTTTATAATGTTGAAGACACTCAAAGTTTGATTTTCAGGTACGCGTTAAAAATTCCATGTCTTTGCATCATATGAGTAGACAAAAGAAGATATTGCAACCATATGCAATTTAACTGAACAATTGATTGCTCTAACATTCTTGCTTTCCCATTTTTGGTATTGTATGCATCACTTTTTCCATTGACATATTCAAAGGTCGCCATCGCAACTACACCGTCAACTATTGTAATATATGAATTTAAGTGAATGTTCGAGGAAATCCATGCTTTAAAGGGTTTCAATTTTGCTAACTTATGATTTTGATGTTCGACTTTATCTATTTGTTCCTAGTGTTGTTGAAGTAGTTGAAAGGTGGGTTATTGGGGGTACACAATATAAAGGATTAGGTAGGTGCATACCTCATTTTCTAGCAAGGGTGGCTATTGATTACATCTGTGTGTTGTGTTGGTTGTTTTGAACAGTACCAGTTTAGTTATCAAGAGTGCATTAAAAGTGAGACTGGCTTAATTTTCTTGCATGTTTTGGTTGCATAAACATGCTAGAAATTGGATGAAGCAAGCAAAAGACATATGAAGACCAAAGTATGGAAAGCAAGCCGAGAAAGAAAAAATTCATTATCAAAGATAATTACATGGATTAATCATGTCCCAAGAATTTTGGGGAGATATTTGGTTTCTGTAGTCAATATTGTCGATAACAAAGATAATATTCAGTCTGCAAAAGTTCATAACAATGGATGTGGAATGGGATAACAGTGAATGATAATCGGGCAGGTGCGGCCGCGAAATCGAAGCAGAAGATAAAGGCCAGAGTTCTTCTTACTAGGATCTCTGATCAACTTGTGACGGCTCAGGGCAGCAGCAAGGTCGGCCACTGAATGAATGCTGGAATATAGCTTTTTGTCTGCTAATGTCATGGCTTGTTGGTCTCGACATTTCTTGTACTACTCATGTATTTTGTTTGTAGCAGCAGTACTTGTTTCGCCGTGATTGTGTTGGCATTTGGTGTTTTAAATCGTCATTAATGTATATGCTCGAGGGGATGTGCCTCAATGGACTATCTAGATGTACTGTGTTGTATGAACTCTATGTTTCATTACTCAAATGAAGTTCGGTGGGATACAACTAATTTTTTTAATAAAAAAACAGTTAATAGTAATTTGTGAAACAGAGGACGTCTTTCAATATGTTAGTGAGTTGCTAATACATGGTATTGTTTGTCGGCTTTTATTATTCAGCATATCGAGCCCAACATAGTAAGCTAATGAATTTATTACTGTACAACATCCATTGTATATTTAACCATGATAATTCTTCCAATGGTCCAAGATTCAAGACGGAGGTACATGCTATTTTGGTGAAGAAGTGGAAAGAACCAACAATCCATTTCAAAACAAAACAAAACATGGAACAGATCAAGGCATAAGATTCATGATATGCATGAAAATTTTATAACCGTCATAAGCAAATTTACCTCTCAAATATTCGATGGAGATAGCAAGCAACACAGCATTTGCTAGGATCTTAACCCTCATTTTCAAGTTCTTTATTACCACAAGGATCATTACATAATGGTTTCCCTTTTTCATCTTCATCTGCCAACACTGAACATGAATCACCTTCTTGCTCCTTGTGAACCATGCTCCACAAGAAATCAGTCAACACTGTCTCAAACCCGGGCAACTTCTCATACCCAGGAAAATAATTTATATCAATCACAAGATAACGATTCCCAAACCTCTGATCCCTAATCATATCAAAGTTAAAGAGATGCAATCTCGTAGAACTCCTCAATCCCTTTGCAATCTCCATGACAAAGCACTCTGGCGGCATCTCAACCTCCTCAAACTTATCTTGGGCCGATGTCAAATTCGATATTAAAGAAAAAGAAACCGACCCCACATTTGAAAATTCTTCTAATGTCTCGTTGGAGAGATCAGGCAGGGATTTTCTTTTGACGCACTTAACATAGTCCTCAACAACATATACTTTGAAGACAATGCCGCCATGGTTGATGAATTCTTGAAGAACAAGGGGTGGGGTTTGTTTCAAGAGACCATTGTGGTTAAAGATGAGGGCCATTTTGTGGGACCCAGTGCTTCCATCGGAAGCGAGGGGCTTGGAGATGATAGGGAAATTTAGACCAGAATGAATAGAAGGATCGGATAGTGCATTTGCAGTGTCGATAGTGATTTGGTTTGGGATTCCGAAGGTAGCCTGCAGAAAGGGGGAATGAAAAAAGATCCCACATTAGCAATAAGACACGGAAGAAAAGCTGAATTGCACCAAACTACCTTTATCTATAAGCAGTAGTCACTTAATTAATTTAAAGTTCTGTTTAATTCCAGTAAATTGCCTTATACTTTGGTTTTATGGGACATTTCCCCTAGAATAGCCTCAAATGTGTGCTTTTAATGGAGCTAATTGTGATTTTAAAAAAATTAGGCAGTAACCTGAAAAACACTCATGGTTAAAGACAGTTTAGTGTGATTTAGGTTAAAAAGAAACAACATAAGCTAATGGAAATGACAAAAGTCGCAAGCTAAAATTCATGAACATGATTACTGTTTGCAAATATTTTGAAGGAAGCATTATGACATTAACATCGAGCAAGGAGATCGAAGCCATCTATCATGATTTCAACTTCAAACTTAAGACAATAGTTGGTGGATATGATTTCGACCTTGGAACTCAGCCAAGGCTACTTCCAAGATTCCTCGTTTTGCTAACTTGTCTACTATTTATATTGTGGATGTTGGTTTATATAGTCTTAATTTTGATCAAGTTAGATGTAAGTTGTCCAGCCATTGGATACTGTGTGGAACAGAACTATGTAGTGGAAGTTAGTTTCATCATCTCTACTAATATAATGGAAACTCCAAGGGTGTAGCAAATATCTTAATTTGATGGCCTATCTTTTTTAGAAAAGGTTATGAAAATTGTGAAAAATCCTCAAATAAATTATCTCATTTGAAACATAGCCACAACATCAACTTTTCAAAATTTGATATCCCCCCCACCCAAAAAAAACACTTTCCAAAGCTATCCATATCATTGTTTTTTATTTAGAATTTTAAATTGGCTCATTTTGAATTCAGCCATCCTATCCCCCCCTTTTCTCTCTCTCGCGCGCTCACACACACACACAATATTGTATAAGAGTACTTATTTTCTACCCGTGCATAGTACACGTGCCAAAAATACTGGTTGAGTACTAACTATTGGATCTCACACATTTTACTCAAAAAATATTAGGGAAGTAAACGGATAAGGACAATCCGAGCTAACTCCATATCCATATCCATATCCAATTATTATTAAATCAGGATAATTATTTTCATTTCGGATAACTATCCGGATCAATCAACAACCACCGGATATGAATATCCAATACCAAAAATAGTATTTTTTTTGGTTTATAGTATATATTCTTCCAAATTTCGTATCATATCCGTATCCTTACCGACTTCTGCTAAATAAGGGCAGTAATTTTATGATTGCCGGATATGGATATGTTAACACCTATACCCGATCCGTTTACATCCTATAAAATATAATGCAATTTAAAGAAATTACATGTTACAAGAGAAAGATGCTTTCTAACCGTCTATCTCTTTTTGCATTCCTTCCTACTTAAGGAGTACAAACTAGCACATCTTTATTAAACTTTGTCAACAGTTAACCAAAAAACTCAAAGAGCAAAAACCCATTGCCCTAAAATTGCAAGCAATGCATAATCGAACATGAATTTAACATCTTTGCCATCTGTGCACAATTAATTCTCCAACAACCACAATAAAAATCAAAACTTTACTCAATTGGGTACCTCTTCATTTGCTGGAATCTGAAGCTCAGAAACAAATCTCAGCATCGAGATCCTATCCTGAAGCCTCTCGATCAACTCGGGCCGATCAATGATGGGGACAGAAGGATCCTCAGCAGCGAAATCTTCAAGTTTAGAGATCCAAGCATCATCGTAGAGCTTGTGAAGGATGAGATGAAGCTTTGTGAATTGGGATGAGATTGGGAGCCATGGGTCGATGGGGATGAGATCGAGGCCTCGAGATGAGGCGAGAGAGAGGAGAGAGGGAGTGATTAGGGTTTTCTGCTTCTTTGAAGAGAGGGCGTAGCCGATGGTGTATCTCTTTTGAGGAGGAGGTGCCATCGATTTGGGTTTTGGGGAAGTATGAACGTTTTATTTGGAATAAGGTAAAAATTGCACCAAAATACCCTCAACTATCACAGCTCTAGAATTTTATTACCGTACTAACGGAACTTCAGGTTATTTTAGCAAATTATAGTTTAGGGCATTTTAGTGTAATTTAACATATTACTAATTTTATTGTTTTTTTTTGTATCTTTTTACGCTATGAGCTATCCATAATTAGGTTCGGCTACAACTAAATCAGACAAATAGTATAAAACAGAAGAGCTGGGATCCATGGGATTTTTAAAGTAAGCTAAAGCTCGAACCCGGGAACATTTAAATTTTGTACAATATCTTATGAGAAATACTTTTAGTAAAAATGATCTGTCTGATGATTGTGATTGAATAGAAAATATTGCTTGAAAGAATATCCTACTATCTCAATCTGTTGAGATTTATTTTCAATTAAGTTATGAGCTCCGAAAAATCCTGCACAACAGAATAAGAAAAACTATTGCATAGAAATGACAAATATAGTTGAGATTGATTCAATGACCGTATGGTACATTCAATGGTAAAGACATACAAAAGTTCTGTTTTCCCCCTTGCTCACATTGCAAGCTCAAAAGCTGACAATTTTAATATAGAAAGACCATCTCTGAATAAGCATGCAAATGAGCATACAAACGAGCGGTAAAACATTTTCCCACAGCTCGAAAAATGAGAATCAACCCAATGCAGCAATTTCAAAATAAAATTCATGTTGTGGCTGTGAGTATATAGCGAGCCCAAAACTAAAGCACAGAATCAAATTCTTCTGATGTTGATACAACCATAAATCTCACACTGCAATAATACAAGTTTGAAGCTCTATGCAGTTGCAAAATAATGCAGTATATAGCTTTCAGAAACAACATACAGCAAGATTGGCTTCAATGGATGCAAAAGCATGGACTTTGCATTGCATCTCTACTATTACCAGCAAAACAAAAATATTTACACATTAATATATTAATATTAACTGTAATAAATAAGTTGCAAAACCCAACAACCTTCGGCTCATAACATAACCTAACAATGATAAGGAAAAAAACTCTAAGGTAGGTTAATGCAAAAACAACGATTATTATAGGTAACTTAGCCTGGATAATATATTACAATCTCAGCAATAATCACAGATTTCGTAACAGGCCTGCTTTCAGCAAATAGCAAGACGTGTTATAAACATGACTATAATCGCAACAAACTAAATACATTCTTAAAGCGAATTTCCAAAATAACACTTCTTAAACTCCATCAAACAAAGAACAAATTGCTAACAACAGAAACATAGAAATAACAAAATTCAAAATCGTTTTTGCATCTATTAGAACAAAACACACAAAATAAAACCGTCTGTGACAACCAAATGATAAACTAAATCCAAGGAGATCCAATTTTCTAAACAAGAAGAATCAAAAGCTACTTCAAACAGTCACTCTCGCACGGACGCAGGCAACTATCATTCCTATTAGGTACCTGGTGCACAAACAAATATGCTAAATTACACTAAACTACCTTTATCTACGAGCGTTTTTCCACTTAGCGGCCTTCCAGTTTTTTGTCACAGTAAGCTCCCTTAAAATGCCGCATTTAAGAGTTTCTTCGTTAAAAAACTTTTTCTAACCAAACTTAGGGAGTTTCCTGTTACTAAAAAGTTTCAAGACGGTTTAGTAAAAATAGCAAAAGTTATGGGTATTTTAGTGAAATTTGCCAAAACGATTATAGTACAAGAAGCACTCATTCAAAAATTGCAGCCAAAAGTGCTTGAGTTAATCACATAAAACCATAACTTTCAGTGAATAATAAGATGTGTAGGCCGCGATGTATTACATTTAAGTATCTCACTTTCTATGAATAATGAACCTCATTGTAACCTTAATGCATACACTTCAAACTAACATTTCTTACACGCCATAATGAATAAAACCACAACAGATAATGGAACTCAAAACGCACAATTATAGTTTGCCATGATGCAGATTCTAGAATAAAAGCAAGAATATTTCAATTTGGACACAAAAGCTACTCTCCTTGATATAAGAAGACAAGTGCACCCTACTTACGGAAACTTATATACAATGTCATAACAGAAAAGAAAGATGTGCAGCTTCAACCTTGTGTATGAAACTCTATGCATGCAAATATTTGACATTTCAAGGACAAACAATAAATAGATCACAAGCAGTTATTCACAAAGTCGCCACAAATATGTCAAGAAATAATAACTAAATGCATCCTTAACAAGGCCAATGTAATATCTTGGAGCCGTCGTTTACAAAGGGAAGGGAGAAATAAAGATTTATATATTTTGAGGAGCTGGTTGATAAAATCATAAGCATGTTACAGGGATGGCAAAACAGGATTCTTACTCAACTGCAGGGATACTTATTTTAATTAAGCATGTTCTAATGTCCATGCCTATTCAGCAGTGATCACCATCACCGGTTAGCTTAGAGGAAAATTGCCAGACCAAAGAAAACTTTGGCAGACCAAACTCAGAGAAACTTATTTGGACGGAAAGCGAAGATGGATACTTTTCCTTATCCTCGGCATGGAACATCTGTAGAGACAAGATTCCTACTCCTGTGTATGCTAAATATTTGTTGCAGAATAAATTGCCAAAAATATTTGGTTGTTCTCCTGGAAGCTATTCAGACATGCCATGCCTATCGATTCTGCTGTAAGAGATTTGGGTTTTCACATACCAAGCAAGTGTAGTCGTTGCTTAAACCCAGGGCAAAAAGATGCAATGCACTGGTTTATAACAGGTGACATGGCTAAATTGATCTGGATGAAGCTTTCCTGCACTTTAATAGCTAGTCAGACATGAAAGTGAATCTGGAACACTTGATCAATACTGAAGACAGTTTTGAAGTATGGTACAAAAAAAATTCTGTTTCCAAAATATAAAAAATGATGCCACATTTGGAATGCTGCAATATCAGGAAATGCAGATGTGAGAACAGATATCAAGGTGTTAGATTCCCTTACAAATCACTTTTGCACAGAGTGATTCTTGATCTTAGAACTAAATACTAAAGCTGACATTCATATTCTTCAAAAATTGAAGCTGACAGATATCTCTATCACAATCAAAGACGAGGACAAAGTTTCCCTCACTAACTGGGATAAACCTTCCTCCAATCAACACTAATTGAATATGGATGGAGCTAAATCTTCAAATAAGATCATTACAAGGGGTGCAGTTTTAAGTAATCTCAAATCGTACAGGGGACATTATATTTGCTTCCAGATTCTATTATGGAGTTGGTGAGAGCTATGTTAGATGGGCTTATGCAATGCTACCTTTCAAAAACCTCTAACATCATAATAGACTGATTCTAAATTCTTAGCTGACTGCATCGATGATAAGTGTAATATTCTATGGCGAATACATTACATTGTAAAAGGAATCGAATACCTGATGGGGAAAACTGGCACTAGAGTTTACTTCACTTGTAGAGAAAATAATGCGGTCCCAGATTTGCTTGCTAAGGAAGCCCAAATCACAAAAGTCAGCTGCATTTATCCTTCATTCGCCATCCCAGAGCCTATTATTCTATGGCTTGCCAAGCTTGATCTTCCTCCATTTCCCAGGTTGTGTCCGCTAAATTTAAGAAGCTTCAGAATTTGCCAAATTTCTTTGGTTTTAGATGTCCTGTATAGATGTTATTCCTGCTGTATTTTGTTTCAATGCTCTGTAGATATCTCTCTGAGCCTTATTTTCTACTACTGCAGAAATATTGATGGTGATGCTATACAAGTGAATATGTAAATTTGCTTCATTAATAAATTCGACTCTGCTTCAAAAAAAAAAAGTATGCTTGAAGAACAAATTTCAAACTAACATTCCTTAACTCCACCATAAATAAATCCAATATGGTATTTTGCATCTATTGATGGGCAATATACCTCAAAATGAACGAAAGCAACCATCGAATTGTTCATAACAATGCGGATTATAAAAATATGATTAAGGTTCGATTTGCTTAACAAGGAAGGGGAAAAACTGCTCTACTCAACATAGGATGAAGACAACTTCAGACACTCACTCTGGCACCGACGCAGACAAATGTCATTCCAATTCGGCACCTGATGCTGATTCACACAGACAGTCCTGGCGCAAGCATCTGTGCAAGCATCTAGCTCCGACACGCCACAAACGGTAACACAGGTATCAGGAGTCGGGTCTTTAGAGAACGCGCCAACCTTGTTCAGCATCCGCTTGGATGTGCATACTCTCTCGCATACAAAGACATCGTCAGAGCTCTTCTCACGCCCTCTAGCGGATTTAAGCCGCTGCTCCTCTGCGCGCCGCCTCTTCATTCTGATGGCTTGCCCCGTGATCACTGCTGGGATCGCAGCACCTAACAGGGACCACCAGAGGTCAACCATTTTCGTTGGGATTTAGGATTTGCTCCTTTTCATCAAATCTGCTTTTTAAGAAAATGAAAAATGTAAATGCTCAGATTATAATTCATAAACACATGTTACACATGAAGTAAATTCTATGAAAATATATGAAGAACGAGGCACAAAATTACACATAATAAATGACTTTAATGACATGTGAATGCTAACCAAATAAACCAATTGTTATCACTAATTCACTGCTCTTCCAACTCTAACACTTTTTTTCATTTATTTTTATGATTTTATCACTAAATTTCTTTTTTTTTCCAAGTCCTGGTTTCTCTACTTCATTTTTGCAGAAAATAGCACAAAAATGGCTGAAATTTAATTGCATGTTTGCATAAATTGATATTAAAATTTGTTATCTTTGCAAAAAGAAAGAGGAAGAGAGAGCTTACTTCAAAGATGAGAAAGAGATTGAAGCTGGAGCTGAAGGATCCCCAAGGGGGGGAAACCCTAAAACATGGTTTTTGGGTCTTTGGGCTTTTTGGGTATCGGGTCATTAAACCCGAAAGAGCTTACCCAATAACCCAAAGGGAGCTTCCCAGTCTTAGCAACTGTTGGGTCTAGTTACAGCTTTGATCCTCATCTGAGAGGACAATGCATTACCCTCGACCTACTGCAAGCAAGAGGCATTGCAAAGCCCAATCCGAGAGCCATAGACACGTAAACATCTATTCTTTGGTTGTCAATTATGTAGTTGGGTGATACGGGCATCTTTTGCTCATTGCGGCATTTGCAATATACCTTCTAATCTCCATGACATCATAAATTTCATCCAATTGAAGTTCTCGAGTAAGAAACCAATTGGAGCACTCCTTCATATGGTGGTTGCAGATATTGTTTGGCATGTTTGAGAAGAACGGTTCTATAGAATTTTTAGGTCTCAGTGTAGGCCTAAAGAGATTGTTCTTCGGAATGTGATCTCCGATACATCAATCGGGATACTAAATTCTTTGATGCTAAGGATTTTGGTAGTGAACCAATTGCTCAAAATTGGAGTGCATTACCTCCTTTTTAAGAATTAGATCTTGAGCTACTGGTTTGTGATAGCTTTGATCTTGTTTTCTTGTACTCAATTTTCTTTTTGTAACTATTTTTTAATAAATAAAAGTTTGGGCTTCTTTCCCTAGCCTTTGGCCAAGACACACACACACACACACACACACACAACTTTGATCCTTAATTTAAACTCGGTTATATATTTGAGACCAATGAGCAACTGCTCAGTTGATATGGCACTTCCCCTCCTGGAGAGAGTGTTGGGTTTGATCCCCAGGAAAGAAAGTAGACACAATTGATTGCTCTCAGGGCAAATTCATGGGCCCCCTGGGTGCGTGTGTGTTGTGTGTGTGGGTGTTGTTGTGTATGTGGGTTAGGCTTACGGGCCATGTCAAACAATAATAATGGAGTAATATATATGTGAAACCCCATTACATATGATGTTGTTTGCTTATACATAGAATATATTTAGTATTTCTTCATTAAACTATATACAATTTATACTCCACAATTTGCAGTTTATTTTGCATGTTCTTAAAGGCGACAATAGATATAGAAGAAAATACTGTAGCTTTTTGTCGATACAGAAAACAAATGCACAATTTACTCATCTTCTGGCAGTGGGGTTAAGCTTCCTGACTTCCAGCTTCATAAATCTATTAGATTATTCAGGAATCTAACATGAATATTGATGGAATTCCCCCCCCCCCCCCCCCCCTTTTGACAAAATAGTTTGCAAGCAAAAAGGAGTTTGGGGGTGAGTGAGGCTCGTACTTTAGACCTCATAAATAACTCAACAGATGCTACAATCTTGCACTAAATTTATCCTTGCAAACTATTGATTGAATCCATGAATAATGAGCATAAAGCTCCTCCGTTGTCTTTTTTTAATTAGATTATTAGAAAATCTAACATGAACATTGATTGAACGTTGTCCAGTTTTTCCTTTTTAATCTATGAACAACAAAGAATGTGGGAAAATTTTAACTTAAATGCCACACTGCATAAAATGCCTCCAATAAGAGAACTAAACCTCAAAAATTTCGAATTTTTGGGGGAAATCAAACAAATCGATGCAAACAAATTCGCAGCATCCAAATTTAAACTGAGGATTCAAGAAGGGAACCGAATCGAGAAATCGAATAGCTTGTGGATTTCGATTTCGGTTATTGTGATTAATTTGTTTTGTTGGTGATTTCAAGGGTTTAGGGTTTGATACCTGAGGATGCTGGCGTTATCGCGGCGTCGATGGAATCGCACGAAAATGTGTGTGATATTCAGCGGGTTTTGGGTTTCAGAAGTTGATCTTGGTTTTGGACCCTTATAATCTAAGCCCATTAACCCATCTGTTTTATTTTTTTATACTGTTAAGCCGATAAGTGCTATAGAATCCCCATTCGAGGCAAAATCATATTATCCATCGTCCGTGATATGATAAATAGACGGTTGAGATCAAAACAGAAACCAACTCCAGCTTTTAAGGCTATCATTTTTCTTTTCTTAAATCTCAACCGTCCGTATATTACATCATAAGCTACTTCTACGATTTTGCTTCAAAGGGTAATTCTACAAAACCTTAAATCTACTTTTTGTCAGTCTACTGGTGTTATGCACGTGCCACGTACGTGGAGAAATGCAAGAAATTATTACATCAATATAACCATTTCAAGCATGCATACCCAGTAATTCTGATATAAGAAAGTTCTTATTTTTTTATTAACATTTAAGAAAAGGAGTCTCTGCAATTTTTTGTTTTGAAATACATTGATCCATATACCTTTGTCCTTGTTTTTAGTTTTTAGTTTTCTATAATTGATTAAAAACCCTCAATAATCAAAACAGATGAAGATGAAGCTACAAACCTTTGTTTTTGTTTCACACGAGAATAAAGCTTTTAAATAGGTAATGATAGATTCACATATAGTGTACAACATTAACCAATTATAGAAAATTGAAGGAAGCATTTTCAATATCAAATATTATCACAAAAAACACGCAACATACATGGATTAAATAGTATATCCCTTAGTTAACACATTTTAAACTTCAAATCATACGATAATAAACTAAAGTAGTTTGATGAAAGGAGCAACACTTTTATATAACCACAAAATTAAAGCCCAAAATTTTAAAAACCAAACTTAAATCTATCCACCACCTTGCTTGCTTGACTAACTTTCTCTATCTTCTCTCTTTTTTTTTGATGGTGAGGTTATCTTTGAAAAATCATCTGCCATTCACATTTGAGTACAATATTGTCAGTATCTATTGATTTTTTTTCTCAGAATCATGAATCATCTGATTCAATGCAATATATGTGTACCAATATATCTTCTGATAGTCTATTTCAGTCCCTTAAACTTTAATTGTAAGAGAATGTTCATTTTGAAGACATTGATAAAAACATGAGTATCTTGTTCATGTGTTATAAACAAGAATAATAAGTAACTAATATTACAATAATCATGTGTAATTTAAATAATTCTAATTAAATTGTCATTTAATCCAACCTTCAATTTGCATAGTTCGTCAACTTTACAATCAAATAATTTTTCTGTTTTGTTGTCAAACAATGAAATCCATAAAACCCTACTTTCATTTTCCACCTTTATCCCCAACAAATACCTATAAACAATTAAATAAAAATGGTGAAGCTGGCATATTATTTAATTTAAATTAAAGAAACAAAATCATTTCATATTGATAATACATGTAAGTAACTTACGGAGTTGATTGTGTACAAGTTGCGTTTCTACATGCATTTTTCCCTTCAACATCCATAACTTTTTTGCCAAGTTTTAACAATTTTTCATAAAGGTTTTTTCAATTTTTTTATTTTACATTAAGTAATATACCTTATAGCATTATTTAAAGGTGAAAGAATTATCTAGCCAAACAACAATATCATAAAATATAAACAAAGCCATAAAACAAATATTATGATATTTACCTTAACAAATATAACAATTAATATTAAGAACTCCATCAAAACCATTACTATGATAATAAAGACGTTCTTTCAAATTTTCAACAGGTAAAGAAAACTATCAGCTTACTACACTTTACCATCTCGATCTACAATTTCTCTCTAATTTTAACTCTTGTTAAACTAAACCATTCATTTTCATTATCCAAAAACCATCCACAGAATATAAAATCACAATCATTCATTTTATTCATTTGGAGAATTTCTTCATTCTCTAAAATATGAAATTAAAACGGGCATTCTTTTTTCATAAATAAAAGCAAAAAAGGAAGGAAATTCTATTTGACTCTCTAAAATTAAAGCATCTCAAATCATCACGCATAAATGCCCTTTCTATTCTTTTCTAATTCTAAGTGCAGACGCAAATGTTTTCTTAAATTAGTAGGTATTATATATTATTTTTAAACAAAATATTGTAAAAAATGGAAAATTCATACGATTTATTTTTTTTACATTTACACATGCATCATAGTAGATAACTCTGCTGCAAATAAAACAAGTAAGCAATGTTATGGTTATGACCACTCTGAAGCTTAAGGCTTTATATGCTCAATCAAAAGTCAACGGTACCATATCATATGTTTAGTTCAGGTATAAATAATTGTTATTCAAAAAATTGATTTGACTGTAGAAATATAGAAATATCAGTAAAGTTAATTTTTTAAGTCAAGTGGTCCAAGAACATACCGATTAATATAAACCAAGTTTATAAATATATTCTTAAGCACTCAAGGAACACACAGAACCCGCTATTACTTAGAGCTATCTCAGTGCTACCTTTTTTAACGAAAGTTTCAAAAGTACAAAAAAATAATCAGATTAAGAAAATATTTATAAGAATTCAACTGCTCAAACTTAACAAACTTAAATCATTTAAATGAATGATTATCTCTTAGTAATTTTTTTTTTGAAATCAATTGACTTATAAAACACAATTAAATTTAATCAATTCTTGATGTTTTAATTATAGGAAAAAAATTATGAAATTTGATTCTGAATAGCAGCTCACGTAAAATGTGTATGAAGGTATTAAGATGTATTAAAGATATTTACAAAACCATTAAAAACAAAGATATTTTAATCTTAGAAATTACAAACTCAATGAAAGAATAAAATTTAATCTTAGAAATTATAAATTCAATGAATGACATTGAAAAAAAATTACCTTTATTTTCAAATTGGCAGTTTTTTTGTAATTGTGAGCCATAAAATAGATAAAAAAAAGAATTAAAATATTATCTTGACGTAGTATCAGTTGGTCCTTATAAATAAAAGAGATGCTTAAAATTACCTTCTCAATGCACCGATCAAAAATAAAAAGAAATTAGACTTCTCATAAGAACAGCTCTCTTATTCCTTTCAATGCCAAACCACCTGTTATTTCATACATTCTTTTTATTTTTTAGTTACCAAGAAAATTTCGGAATAAAGACCAAATGTCAACTTAAGCATGCATCCACCAATTAGTTATCTCTTTCTTTTTAAAAAAATATTTTTTTGTTAAAAACCCACTAGCGAAGAGAACAACTCAAGTATACAACCACCGATCAGCTCTTTCTTTCTTTCTATTTATTTTTTTGTTTAAGAAAATCAGTTTTTAAGAGAATAGAAAACAACTGCCTATTCAAACAACGTCCGTGTCAAAATTTATATTCTTACTTCCATTTTCTGAACTACACGTCTTATATATATATATATATTCTCAATTAGAATAAATTAAAAGGCTAAGAATATAAAAGATGTACTACCAAATTTGGGTTCTCATTTTCTTTTAGTAGATTGGTTTAGTTTAGATTTTTTAAAAAAAAAACCCATCTAAAAATAGATTAAACTAAAAGGCAGAGTGAGAATAGAAAAAAGGACTATCCAAACTTGATCCCTCGTTTTTCATCTTATATGGGCATTTACTCAAATAGTCGAGAAGCATCTCAAAAACAAAAAAAGGAACATATTAATACGAAATGTCAATTGTATAAAATTCTAATCAATATTTAAAATAGCTCGTTACGTGACTTGCTATTTTGCGTTATATAGCGTAGCTTAACCTATTCGCTACGTAGCATTTAAAAATAGCTTAAATACAAAATAGCTTACACTGTTTTTGTCAGATAGCTTACGTATTTAATAAATAGCTTACGCTACGCGTACGCTATTTTTTATAAGATTTTCAATTAAGGATTTTAATTAATTTGCATTTATAAATCTAATAGACCTATTAGATACGTCTAATACTAATATAAATTATACATATGAACTTGAGGATTGAAAATTTAGAAAATATTATTGTGTTACTTATTGTTATCACATCTATTAATTTCTTTAAAACAGTTCTATGTTCTAAAAGCTAATTTTATATTTTTATAATCATATAATTTATTATGCTTAAGATCATAAGAATAATTATTATAAATAAATTAATAAATTATGTAGCTTACGCTATGCGCGACGCTATTTGCACTTTACATTTTTCGGCAGTGGAATGCTATGCTGTATGCCATCGCTATTTTTAACATTGATTCTAATTTAAAACATAGTCGAAACATAAATTCAAGAAATGGAAATATAAACCAAAATAATACATGTAAAACAAAAGTTTACCTAACAATATAGAACACCCTTAGCCGTTTTCAATAGTTTAATACAATAAAGCATGAAGAAGAGATGTGAAATAATCATATGAACATAAGTATTAACAAGAATTAAACATCTTGAGAAACAAAGCAAGAAAATAAAATGGATTAATTTAATAAATTTTTTCAATGAAGAAAATTATCCAATAGAAAAAAAATTAGGGTTTCAAAACTCACCTGACACGAAAAAAGAGATCGATTTTTCCCAAAGAAATTTGGTGTCACCAAAAAGAGCGGGATTGATTTTTTGCGAAAAGATTTGCTTTCATTCTCAATTTTTCTACAAATTAATAATAAGGGGGAAACTGTCAGAAATTTAATAGAGATGATGAATGTCGGAACCCGAATCTTGCTCACGGAACAAAGTGCCACGCCAAGTGTCATACCAAGAGGACGGGGGCCACCTCTTGAATCCATGGGGGTCACCTCTTCAGTCCGTGGGAACCACTGTAGAACAATGGGGAATTTTCGGTATGCATCCCGAAAGAGGGCAGATCTGTATTATAAATGGAATGATATCACTTTTCAATACAGAGGCGCCTTTTAAGTGAACCGACACTACAGAAGCTTAAGAACTCCGTAGTTAAGCGTGCTCGAGCCAGGGAAGTTCTGGGATGGGTGACCTCCTGGGAAATGACACCTGGCCGGGTCCGGTTCGTCCCGAAGGACAAAACCGTGCGGTTTTGGCCAAAGCGGACAATACTCTCTGTATTGGGGGTGGGGCGTGACAGAATGGGTTTTGTTGGTATCAAAGCCAGGTTTCGGATGAAATTACAATTCCGTCGAAGGATCCCTAGATTGAGTTACACCCTTTACCGATCTCCTGGCCGATGGATTAAAGGCGGTACAGGAGACCAAAATTACCACTCTGGACAGGTCTACGGCTGTTCCCGCCGCCCCTAAGGGCACCCTCGTACCGACTATATAGGCTAGAGTTGGTACTGTTTCGGACTTTAGGAGGCTCCTCCCAGCGGTTTTTACGGGATCAGCAAATCCACTTAAGGCCGAGCAATGGCTCATCAACGTAGAGAACCTTCTGATGGCCGCTCGAGTTCCTGATGATGACAGAGTGAACGTGGTGAAAATTCGGCTGGAGGACAAGGCCCGCACGTGGTGGTCTGTAGAGGAAAGCCGGCTAGAGAAACATATTGGATGGAACACATTCTCCGCATGCTTCCTGGATCACTATTTTCAGGCCACTGCCAAGGCCGAAATGGAGGAGAAATTCATCATGTTAAAACAGAATGGACGCTCAGTGGATGTCTACGCCGCAGAGTTTAACCGGTTGAGTCGCTTCGCACCGTACATGGTAGCCATCGAAGCCACCAGGGCAAGACGGTTCCAGCAGGGGCTCGATATTGAACTGCAGCAACTTATCGCGTCTCTCGATCCACCAACCTTTGCCCAAGTATTGAACGCTGCCCGAGTGCAGGAAAGATTGGCGGAGAAGGATAATGGCCAATGATCGGTGGACAGGAGACCCCACGTAATTCTAGCACGGCCTACCATTTCCCCCCGTGGAGTGATCCCAGTTCACAGGCCGGGTATCACACAAATGAAGCGCACTTTCTCACCTCAGCAGCCGCAGCGGAGGGCCCTGTTTTGCGACTATTGCCAGAGGCCAGGACATATACAGAGAGATTGTCACAGAGTTAAGGGGCAGTGTCTGATTTGTGGATCCAACGAGCACAGGGTCAACGGATGTCCCCAGAGATCTGAGCTACAGGGAGGGTTCGAGCGACATCAACAGTCGTATAGCACTTCCGCTCAGAGGGGTCCACCTCGGGTATCCCAGCAGTGGTTATTTGATCAGAGGAAGACTGGTACGGGTCGGAATCAGGGGCGGGCTTTCACCCTGTCCGCCGAGCAGGCAGAGGCTTTTGGAGTAGTTACAGGTACCCTCCTTGTTTATTCTGTACCAGCTAGAGTTCTTTTTGATTCGGGTGCTTTGCATTGCTTTATTTCTATGCGGTTTGTTGACACACACTCTATACCTCACGAGTTGTTGACCAAGGGTTGGGAGATACATACGGGTAACGGATTTATTGTGGCCAACCAAGAGTGTAAGTTATGTCCGGTGATAGTGTGCGGCGGGGAATTCTATGTGAATTTCCTTTTAATCGGGACGGGCAGCTATAACGTAATTCTCGGATGGATTGGATGAGCACCTTCCATGCGATAATGGATTGCCGAGCTAGAAAAGTGACTTTCCGCATTCCCAATCACTCTGAGTTTGTTTTTGAAGGCGGAAGCGGGTCTTTGGAGCCAGCCCAGTTTAGAGCCAAGCCAAAACCGTTGACGGCTACAGAGATTGATGAGAGCCCAGCCCCAGAGATCGTTCGGGATTTTCTTGATATGTTCCCTGGAGATTTACCAGGTCTACCACCTCCTTGTGTCTTGAGATTCATAATCGATTTGATTCCGGGTACATCACCGGTCTCTAGGGGTGTAAACGAGCCGAACTCGAGCCAGCTAAGCTCGGCTCGAGTTCGGCTCGTGGTTCTTTTTGTCGGCCCAAGTCCGTCTCGTTTAGTTAATCGAGCTAGAGATGCTCGGCTCGAGTCCGGCTCGATTAAACATGCCCAGCTCGTGTTCGGTTCATTTGTGGCCCATTAACTAAACGAGCCGAGTTCACGAGCCGAGCTCAACTGAGCTCGTTTAGAGCTCGTTTGTGAGCTCGGCTCGTTTTCAGCTCATTTACTCATATTAATAGTATCTTCCAAGAAAAACACATAATTAACAATAATGCTTAAAACTCAGGGTTTTGAGATATGGAAAAATTAAAAAACATTAACATCTAGGGCATTGAATGGGTCTAAGTGCTGGGTTTTATATTTATCTCGGTACACTTTATATACTGTCATTTAATTGAATTAAGTGTTCTGAGAGTTGTATACAATCTGCTATATATTACATATTATTGTTTTTTTTCAAACTGTGTAACCCAGCCGAACCCGAGTCAATACCGAACGAGCCTGGCTGAGCTCGAGTCCGGCTCGTTTAATAAACGAGCCAGGCTTTCTGGCTTATGTCCGGCTCGTTAATAAATGAACCGAATTTGAACGAGCTGATACCAAGCCGAACCTTAATCGAACCCGAGCTGGCTCGTTCAATTACCACCCCTACCGGTCTCGAAAGCTCCCTGCAGGATGGCGCCAGTTGAATTTGCAGAACTAAAGAAGCAGATAGAGGATCTTTTTGACAAGGGATTTATCCGACCAAGTGCTTCCCCATAGGGTGCTCCTGTATTACTGGTGAAGAAGAAAGACGGTTCCTTGCACATGTGCATCGAATACCGAGAGTTGAACCGAGTGACCGTATAGAATAAGTACCCCATTCCTCGCATCGACGACTTGTTTGACCGGCTTAGTGGTGCCCGGG
This sequence comes from Agapanthus africanus, assembly GCA_030015575.1. Taxonomy (NCBI): domain Eukaryota; kingdom Viridiplantae; phylum Streptophyta; class Magnoliopsida; order Asparagales; family Amaryllidaceae; genus Agapanthus; species Agapanthus africanus. Next base: position 1,007,589,577 of record CM057337.1, on the reverse strand, counting down.
TATTTTCTAAACTAGATTTTCGGTCAGGGTATCACCAAATCAGGGTCAAGGTAGAGGATGTATGCAAGACGGCTTTCTGAACCCGTTATGGCCACTATGAGTTTCTTGTGATGCCGTTCTTGTGATGCCGTTCGGTGTTACCAATGCACCGGCCATATTTATGGACTTGATGAACAGGGTTTTCTCCAAGTACTTGGATCAGTTTGTCGTATTCATTGATGGCATTCTAGTCTATTCCAAAAGTCGAGAGAAGCATGCCGAGCATATACGAATTGTATTACAGGTTCTGTAGGAGGAGAAGCTCTATGCTAAGCTAAGCAAGTGCGAGTTTTGGCTCACAAGGTGCAATATCTGGGGCATGTCATTTCGAGTGACGACATTTCGGTGGATCCGGTGAAGATCAAATCTATCAAGGACCAGCCGACATTGAAATCAGTTGTTGAGATAAGAAGCTTCTTGGGATTGGCTGGGTACTATCGGCGATTTGTCCAAGATTTCGTCGGAGTAGCGGAACCCTTGACGAAGCTCATACGGAAGGAGGTGCCTTATGTTTGGTCGGAAGAATGCACCCAAGCGTTCGAGCTGTTGAAACTGAAGTTGACCATGACCCTAATCCTTGAAAGTCTACCCTAGCACCACCATGAGATTCTAATGACATCAACCATGCCAAATTCAAATTTTTATAGGTGCTAAGCTAGACTTAACAAGATCTTTAACTAGATTATTAGGGTTTAGATTTGATATCTAGGTAAACTATAAGAAGTGAAGATGGCTATACCCTTGTAGATTGAGTCCTTCACTTCACATGATCCGCGTAGTAGTACCGTGACTCCACTAGGCTCCACTTGAGGGTTTGGACGAGCTTCCTCCGATGACCTTCGTGCCGAAGATGGTCCACGCGAAGTCCCTCCAACTCAAGTTACCTCTATATTAAACTCTTTTGCGTAGGAAACACGCTGCGTTTAATCGCTAGTCAAGAGTAGGATGGTAAACTAGGGGATTTGGTTTGCTCACTAGTATGTGTTTAAGCTTCATGGTTCATATCACATGTGAGAATTGAAGCTTGAACCATGACAATGAGGAAGATGAAGAAGCTAGAGAGCATGAGAGTAAGAGAGCAACCTTTGCCAAAATGGCTAAGTGTTGGAATGAATCATAAAGCGAATGGCAACCCCTTGACCCTTACTCATTCAAGCATGGATTAATTGCAATATAAAATTGCAACTATGCTTGAATAGTAAGTCAAGATGAATAAACAAACAATAAAGCCCATACCTTCATCCATGCTCCCAATTTCCACCTCATTTCTATTTTCACAAAATAGAATTCATGCCATGCTACATATATATATTTATATATATATCATATATATATTAATACATATAAGAAAATATTTAGTGAGCTAATGATGTTAGTTAAGATATAATTATATCAAATATAATATATATCACATTATTAAATCAACACTTGATTTAATAATCTGGTTATATCATATATGACCGACTAATATCATTTATCTGTATATCACATTATCAAATCAACACTTGATTCGATAATTTGGTTATATCACATATAACCTAGCTGATAACAAATAACTGCCAGATTACAATACGGTATCACATACACGTATTTAATCAGGACCACACACATATAACATATGTGTCCTACTTCATTTCGCTTGAACCAGGGAACTTCTGTGTGGGACTCTAAAGACTCGTTAATACGCCAGCAGTAGGTGATGATCACATCAGTCACCTACAAGCCGTCAGCGGTACTAGCTGGACGTAACGGCTACCCGGGTATTGAGCGATATGAAGATCAACAAGCAGGCTTGTCCGTACTCTCCATGAAGTCTATCAGTAACACTACCGTACAGTTCGGTCTCTTCGTCTGATATGTCGCATATCATGTCTAGGGGTGGTAAACGTCAGACCTCAGTGTAATAAGTCATACCAATGTCTGGCCTATAACGGTTCGAGAAACTACTGATAACTCTTATCAGTAAATCTCAATAGCAGCCCTGGCTAGGGACTTCCAGTTATAGCCAATCGAGCATAGCGCAATATCAACCCCCAATACCAGGAGAGACGAAACCCCTCCTATCGCTCATTGCCTCCATGTGACTCGAAACTGTACCCAAAATCCACCTGTTTCCACAACTCTTCTTGAGCGTGGTAGGGAGGAAATCAAAGCACAGTGGGAGTCACACAAGACTCTATGACGATCTCGGGTCTACAGACTAACCTGTACCAGTGTCACCAGAGGACTGCTATCTGACGATAGGTATAATACCAACTAGGAGTCCTCGAAAGTCCGTTTGGTGTACCCATTCTCCAATGAGCACCTATGTACAATCTTTGATGTCACATACCAATGGTTGTGGGATCAATCATCGCCCTCTAAGGGACAAGAAACGTACACACTAGTCTACTCTGGAATATCGAAGCCCTAGTCTCGATATTATCTCGACTAGAAACTGATTAAAGGATGTACTTTTGGACCACCCCGGCCCCACTAGTATGATCTCATCATAATCCTGGTAGTCAAGTACATATTCTAAGGGCTTTATCAACATGTAAGAGACAGACAATATAAATACCAGTCTACATATTAAGATAAAGGTAACCTGATAGCATACTATCATGTCGAGCAAGAAGGTCATTTATATATATGTCCAAGCATCCACTATATCAACAATAATGACCTCTAGGGTATACATATTCCTAACAATCTCCACTTGCACTAATGCCAGTTGTTGTAGTATCTCATACCCAATGTCTCAAAAGTCTCACGAATAGCATCTGGGGGATGGCCTCGGTGAGTGGATCCGTTGTGTTATCCTCTGTGTCAACTCTTTTGAACTCGATCTCCCAGAGATCAACTATCTCCCTAATCAGGTGATACTTGTTAATTATATGTATGCCCTATAGGCCATTACTGTACATACGATATATATTGTAGTGGATGCTTGGACATATATAGGAAGGACTTTCTTGCTCGACATGATAGTATGCTATCTGGTTGCCTTTTATCTTAACATGTACAATGATTGTCTCTATGTTATATGTTGATAAAGATCTTAGGATGAGTACTTGACTACCAGGACTATGATGCAGATCATACTAGTGGGAACAGTGTAGTCGAGAAGTACATCCTTCAAATATTCCTAGTCGAGGGTGTATCGAGACAGGGCATCGATATACCAGTGTAGACTAGCGTATAGCTTCTCGACCTATGTAGATGGGCGATGGATGATCCCATATCCATTGGTGTTTGACATCAGAGACAGTATACGGGTGCTCAGTGGAGACGGGGTACACTGAACGGACTCGCCGAGAACTCCCAGATGGTATTATACTTGACGTCAAATGGCAGTTCTCTGGTGACACTGGTACAGGTTAGTCTGTAGACCCGAGATCGTCATGGAGTCTTGTGTGATTCCCGCTGTGCTTTGATTTCCACCTTACCACGTTCAAGAGAACGTGCAAAACGGTGGCTTTTGGGTACAGTCCCGAGTCATATGGAGGCAATGAGCGATAGGAGGGGTTTCGTCTCTCCCGGTATTGGGAGTTGATGTTGCGCTGTGCTTGATTGGCTATAACAGGAAGTCCTTGGCCAAGGCTGCTTCAGAGATATACTGGTAAGTATTATCAGTAGTTTCTCGACCCGTTATGAGCCTCATATCGACACGACTTATCGAGTTACTGGGGTCTGACGTATACCACCCCTAGACGAGATATGCGACATATCAGACGAAGAGACCGGACCGTACGGTAGTGTTATTGATTGGATTCGCAGGAGTACTAGCAGGCTTGCTTGTTGATCTTCTGATCGCTTAATACCTGGGTGGACGTTACGTTTAGCGGACCGCTTGCGGCTTGTGGGTGTTTGATATGATTATCACCTACTGCCGGCATATTGACGAGTCTTTAGAGTCCTACACATGGGTTTCCTGGCTCAAGCGAAACGGAGTAGGGGCACATATGTGATATGTGCGGGACCGAGATTAATACGAGTATGGGATACCGTATTGTATTCTCGCGATTTGTGACATTGGTCGGTTATATGCGATATAGCCGGGTTATCGGATCAAGTGTTGATTCGATAAGTTGTTACACTTGATATTAGTCGGTTATATGTGATATAGCCGGATTATTAAATCAAGAGTTGATTTAATAATTTAATGTATAATTATATATTAGATATATTACATTACATTAAATAGTATTAGCTCACTTATGATTTCTTTTCTCACTTTGGATACATTGATATATATGTGATATATGTTAAATGTATCATGCAAGGTTACAAATGCAACTATGGTTAATGAGGGTTAAACCATGCTAGGGTTAAGATTAGGGTTTAAATTTATCATTAAGTAATTCAAATAATATGGATAATAGTCATGGTTGATTTTGTTAAAAGCTTGTAGAAGCTTGTAAGCATCTTTGACTTTGTCCATTTTCTTTGTCCTGCTTAAGATATTTTTGATCTAACCTTTAACTATAGCACATGGTTAACTCTCTACAAGGATTAAGCATGACATGCTTAACCCTTGGTTGCATTATTAACCTTACCAATAATTCATTTTGATGAGTTAACTTCTTCTTCTTCTTCCTCAAAGCTTTCTACCTTCAATGGAGGTATGAGAAAATGAGTGAGAAAATCATTTCTAATGTGAGCAAACTTCCTACTTCATCATCCTCTACTACTTGCTATTTAGTACAGGGTGTTTGCTTCACTAATTTCACAATTAGTGAAGAGATAGTTTGGGTTAGTGTCTTCTCGACGTAGATCATCTTCGGCCTCGAAGTTTTCGAAGCAAGCATGTTCGTTTCTTCATGGGAGCCTCTCTAGAGTCCGGAGTTTACGATCGCAGCGAAGGGAATACTACACGGAGCTATTGAAGTGAATGACCGGTCTACAAAGGTTGTATTCATTGCTCACTTCTTATTGCAAAGTGTTTGCATTTGATTTTCCGTCGATTTCTAGTAAACGATTCTAAGTTAGGGTTAGCTAATTTTTGAATTTGGCATGGACGATGCCTCCCGAAACCTTGATGCCGTCTTAGGTAACCCTGCAATACTATCTAAGAATATGTATAGATCACTGACGGGACCGGGGGTTTCTAGGTTAAAGCCACAACTCCATTGCCATCACAATACACAGGTACTGGATGCCCAATGGTAGGAATCAAATTCATCTTATGAACTTATTCATCAAGACAACCTCTTTGGCAGCATCGTTGGTAGCGATGTAATCAGCCTCTATCAACAAGTTTGCTATGGTATATAGCTTGGAACCCTTCCAAAATACCGTCCCTCCACTGAGGGTGAAGACAAAACCCGAGACTGACTTTTAGTCGTCCTTATCACTCTGGAAGCTCGAATCGGTAAAGGACTCCACCTGGAGTTTATCGTTACCATACACCAAGAACATCTCTTTAGTCCTTCTCAAGTACTTAAGAATGTTCTTCACAGCTTTCCAGTGGTTTTCCCCAAGATCTTTTCGATACTTACTCACTACACCTAGGGAGTAAGCTACATCCGGTCTGGTACACAATATCGCATGCATGATTGACCTGACTGCCGAAGCATAGGGTATCTCTTGTATGCTAACCCTTTCCAAATTAGTTTTGAGAGACATATTTTTGGAGAGAGTGATTCCTGAACAAGCGGGTACATTACCACGCTTAGAATCTTCCATACTAAACCCCTTTAGTATGGTGTCTATATACCTGGATTGGGACAATCCCAAATCTATTTAGATCTTTCTCTATAGATCTATATCCTCAGGATGTAGGAGGCATCAGTTAGATCTTTCATGGAGAACTTGTGTGATAAGAGGTGCTTGACCGAGTGTAGCATAGGAACATCGCTTCCTATCAAGAGTATGTCATCCACGTACAATACGAGGAAGACAACCATACTCTCTACAACCTTCTTATATATATATATGGTTCATCTACCTTTTCGATGAAATCAAACTCTTTGACAGTTTCATCAAAACAGATGTTCCATCTCCGCGATGCCTACTTTAATCCATAGATAGATTCAAGCAGCTTGCACACGCTTCCGTTGCTCCCACTGTCTACAAAGACCTCTGGCAGTGTCATATACACACTCTCTTCTAAATCACCATTTAGAAAAGCGGTTTTGACATGCATTCTGCCAGATTTCATAGTTATGGTATGCAGCAATGGCAAGTAGGATCCTGATGGACTTAAGCATAGCAACAGGAGAAAAAACTTCATCATAGTCGACACCAGGTCGTAGACGAAAACCTTTTGCTACAAGTCTAGCTTTGAAAGTCTCAACTTTTCTATCTACACCAAATTATCTTTCTCAAAGATCTTCTTGTTCCCGATGGGTTTTACCCCTTCAGGTCAACATGCAAAGTCAACACTTTGCTGGTGTACATGGATTCCATCTCAGATCATATAGCATCCAACCATTTCACATAGTCTCCACTTGTGATGGCCTGCTCGAAACTAGCTGGGTCATCATCTCCATGATGCAATCCTCGCTCCCACCGTCTATGAGAAAACCGTAGTATCTCTTAGGTGGATGAGGAACCCTACTAGATCTGCGGAGTGGCTGCGGTTCTTCGAGGACTATTGGATCCTCTGGTTCTACTAAATCGCCAGCTATAGTTTGCGTTGCTGGAACTTCTTCCAGTTCGACCTTATTGCCACTAATTTCTTTCACAAAAAATTCCTTTTCTGAAAAGGTGGCATGTCGAGAAACAAACACTTTTTGTTCCTCGGTGTGGTAGAAGATATACCCTCACGATTTTTTGGGATATCTTACAAACTTGTACAGAACTGACCTTATCTCAAGATTGTCCGGATTTTGCTTTTCAACATAGGCCGGACAACCCTATATCTTAACTAGTTTAAGAGATGGTCTTTTCCCATTCCATATCTCATATGGAGTGGTAGGCAACAGATTTGGTCGAAACTCTATTCAATAGGTATGCAGCTATCTCAAGTGCATATCCCTAAAAGGAAATAGGTAACTCAGCAGTACTTATCATAAAGCGCACCATATCTCATAGGGTGCGATTCCTCCACCCCGATATACCGTTGTGCTATGGTGTATACAGAGGAGTAAGCTGAGAGAGAATCTCATTCTCTTTTAAATAGTCTCGGAATTCCGTGCTCAAGTATTCTCTTTCCCAATCATATCGAAGGACTTGAATACCTTTACCAATCTGGTTCTCAACTTCGTACTTCGATCCCTTGAAATTCTCAAAAGATTCAGTTTTGTGTTTCAACAAGAACACATGTCCGTATCTTGAGAGGATATCGGTGAATGTAATAAAGTACGCAGAACCATCCCTGGAATGTATAGACATAGAACCGCATACATCACTATGTATCTATCAAAGAGTTCAGTAGCTCTTTCTCCGTTTCCAGTAAACGGAGATTTGGTCACCTGGTCTTTGAGACATGACTGACAAGTTTCATACGATGTAAATTCGAGTAGATTCAAATATGCATTCTTATGGAACTTTAGCTAGTCTTGTTTCATTGATATGACCCAGTCTACAATACCACAAGAAGAATTCGTTCATTTCTGAACTGTTCCTCTTGTGTGTTTTGTACGTTTGGAACCGTGGTTTGATTCAGAACGTGTATACTGTTATACAACATACCTTACCCAATCAACACTTGATTTAGGAAAATATTCATAATATTATTGGTACGAAATAACAGTCACTCAGAATCATTGTATTACCAGTTGGTAACACTAGGTGATATTCGCCAACCGCTTTGGCTGCAACAATTGCACCGTCTCTACTACTAGAGACATATCACCCTTTCCCAGTTCTCCACCTTTCTATAGCCCATGTAGAAAATTACATGTGTGGGATCCTGATCCGGTATCCAATACCCAGGACGTAGAGGTAACTGAGAAATAGTTCTTGGTTACGAACACACCCGAAGACAATGCATCAACATCCTTATTCTTCGTTTGGGTGGCGTGGGAATCCGGATATTCCCCTATTTCTTGCTCAGACTTATGACAATCATAAGATAGAGCGGAACCTAGCCCAGTATAATAAGTAGGTTCAGTCAATACATCCATATTATTATCTTGATTAAGGCATTTCATTGGTCGCTACCAGGAGAGAAAGAAGGATAAGCACTTTTGCGTGCACTCTTTGCAAGACTAGATTAGTTTTTATCTAATTAGGATGGCTCCTACCGTTTTTATCAAATTTTCCTTCAAACCCTAAAAGGTAAGATTAGCCGAGATTAATCACACCCTACAAGTTAGCTAATCGTTCAGTCAGGAAGGTATTGGTACTCTGAGGGAGGTTCCCCGTGCTTTCGCATGGACCTAATTAAAATAAACCTCATTTTTCTATAGGCATAATCCCGTTGACACATTTCTAGACACCTACTGGATTAGCTAATTGTAAAGTGCAAAACTCTCCCAGGAGTAATTCTTATTTGCAGTGGGTATCGGGATCCAACTATCACATAGATGGTATGCAATCTCAATGCAAATTTCAACACTTGAAATTCCCGATAATGGTTTTTACCCCTAACGTCCTATGACCTTGACGCAGGCCAACAAACTATAGGACGTTGGTCAATTTCAACCCGTTCATTTCTTGATTGAATTAAACCCACCCATACGACACTTGACGCAGGCCAACAAAGTCGCACGACTACCCTAATCCAATCGCATCACAAGCTGCAGATAAGCACTAATTTAGCTACCGCACACTACGCCTTAACGCAGGCCAGCAAACGTAGCACGACTACTAAAATATCACTTATCTGAAATGACGGATGGCTATGAAAGTTTTTAAGAAAACCATGAGCGTAATGAACTTGATATCGTTGTAGAATCTAGTGATTTTGAAAAAGAGTGTTTTTGAGGCTTTTGCTAGTTTCGCTAAAGAGGTCACTCCCGGTGAAGGGATCTCGGCTCTTTCCTCATCGAATGAGGTGCGGGATATTCAGGAATACCACTATGCAAAGCAAGAACTATAGAAGCAATCAAAAACAAAACCGAGTGAGTTGTAGCATTTGCTAGTTTCGCTAAAGAGGTCACTCCCGGTGAAGGGATCTCAACTCTTTCCTCATCGAATGAAGTGCTGGATATTCATCAAGGAATACCACTATGCAAAGCAAAAACTAGAGCTACCCTTTTTGAAAATTTGATTCTACAACATCTTTAGATTTCTTTCTTTTCATTAATCTCATTAATGAAGTCCCATCTTTTAATGTTTCCTAAACATCACAAAAAAATAAAACGAAAATAGAACATACACTTATGCCATCCGCATTCGCCACTGGCCCCGTCATGCACCGTTAGGTTACTTAACTACCGGCAGAGCGGTGGCTGGACTAGCGCGGGTGCAAGACATAAGCAATGTTTATTATATATCATATATATAATATAATATTCGTCTCACGCAGTTATATGATCACATCACAGAACCTAGCAGCAGAAGCAACATATGAAATATTGGATATACTAGGATGTCCGTGTTTTAAATTTAGCCAGTAATGTAAGACACAGATTCCACGGTCGTGATGAATAGCCAAACCCACATCCCTAGACACCTACGAGAGCGGCAAGTAACCCTACCAATTCTAGAGTTAGGAGACCCGGTCTCAACTCCTTGAGATGGTCTCCCACTGGACCCTAGAACCCGGTTACTTGTGCTCCCCACCTTGGGTCTATCCTAATGCGGAAAAGTAAATAATATACAACAATGGTGATATCATCATCAACCCGGAAGTACCCCAATAAAAGAATATAACATAAAAATTTTACATGAATGAAAATTGAAAAACTCTCATCTCACATAAAAACCCATGGCTATTCAATCACGACGATCCAATAAAACATATCAGCGACACATAATATCACATATCATCAACGTAAGTAAATACGCGTATTCCAAATTCCGTTGACATAGAGCAACGAGATTTAAGATACCCCACGTATTACACTTACGGCCGCAGAAAAGAAATGTAAAATTGCAATAATTAGAATCCGCATTTTCTTAGAAATCATAAACCCGGAATATCTCATATTTCGAATTCCATGCCTAACCAGATAAATCTTTTATTTTAGTCTCAAATTGAAAACACTTTTCAATTAATTAGTCGAGGATTCAACAAGATTCCCGACTACATTATCGAATACTCGTCAGAAACTTTAATAGATGGCCGCACCCCCGATACCGTCGACGAAGTGCACTAAGATGGAACACCGTGGCCGCAAGCACCCGAGTGGATGCTTTTAGCACCAGGGTTCTCCTACAGTCACTTGGTCGGGGCAATAGGGCGTGGCTACCTAGCAAAATTATTTGGCGAGTATTCGTGTACAATACGTGATTGCGACGGAGTTTTGATCCGAATCAAGACTCCGTAACAACCGATTATCCGAGACTAAAATACTAGATTTATAAACAAACTAGTTTTCATAAAACTAATTTAATGTGGATTCTAACTACTGCATCCATATCAAACTTAAACCCGAAACAATGTTAAAAACACGACTACGAAACACTATGTATTAGCCCTTTAACAAAATTAACATCACATGTAATTTTGGACTAATCAAACAATACCTGAAAACCCAAAATCCAAGCTACAAGAACACCCATGAAACCAAATGGGGCATGGAGGAACGGCCATGCCGGTTTTTGGTCCAATTTCGCCGGGTCAAATAAGTTGTTTTGGCCTCGAATTTTTCCTGTGTTCTAATTGTATCACATACAACATTATGAAGTTGTTTAAATAATTTTCAGAAGAAGTTTGAAAATTCACAGAAACTTATGATCTTGGGTTTCGGTTTTGGAGTTGTTTCGTTTTCGTAACTTTATTAACATCGTCTAATCTTCTAGTTTGGGCTCTGATACCATGAAAGTCTACCCTAGCACCACCATGAGATTCTAATGACATCAAGCATGCCAAATTCAAATTTTTATAGGTGCTAAGCTAGACTTAACAAGATCTTTAACTAGATTATTAGGGTTTAGGTTTGATATCTAGGTAAACTATAATAAGTGAAGATGGTTATACCCTCGTAGATCGAGTCCTTCACTTCACATGCTCCGTGTAGTAGTCCCGTGACTCCACTAGGCTCCACTTGAGGGTTTGGACGAGCTTCCTCCGATGATCTTCGTGTTGAAGATGATCCACGCGAAGTCCCTCCAACTCAAGCTACCTCTACACTAAACTCTTTACCATAGCAAGAACGCGCTAGTCAAGAGTAGGATGGTGAAGTAGGGGATTTGGTTTGCTCACTAGTATGTGTTCAAGTTTCATGGTTCACATCACATGTGAGGGTTGAAGCTTGAACCATGACAATAAGGAAGATGAAGAAGCTAGAGAGCATGAGAGGAAGAGAGCAACCTTTGCCAAAATGGCTAAGTGTTGGAATGAATCATAAAGTGAATGGCAACCCCTTGACCCTCACTCATTCAAGCATGGATTAATTGCAATATAAAATTACAACCATGCTTGAATAGTGAGTCAAGATGAATAAACAAACAATAAAGCCTATGCCTTCATCCATGCTCCCAATTTCCACCTTATTTCTATTTTCACAAAATAGAATTCATGCCATGCTACATATATATATATACATATATATATATATATATATATATATATATATATATATATTTATACATATAAGAAAATATTTAGTGGGCTAATGATATTAGTTAAGATATAATTATATCAAATATAATATATATCACATTATTAAATCAACACTTGATTTAATAATCCGGTTACATCACATATGACCGACTAATATCATTTATCTGTATATCACATTATCAAATCAATACTTGATTCAATAATCTGGTTATATTACATATAACCTAACTGATAACAGATAACTGCCAGATTACAATACAGTATTACATACACGTATTTAATCAGGCCCACACAGATCACATATGCGTCCTACATTTCGCTTGAACCAGGGAACTTCTGTATGGGACTCTAAAGACTCGTCAATACGCCAGCAGTAGGTAATGATTACATCAGTCACCCACAAGCCATCAGCGGTACTAGCTGGACGTAACGGCTTCCCGGGTATTGAGCAATATGAAGATTGATAAGCAAGCTTGTCCGTACTTTCCATGAAGTCTATCAGTAACACTACCGTACAGTCCGGTCTCTTCGTCTGATATATCGCATATCATGTCTATGGGTGGTAAACGTCAGACCCCAGTAACGTGATAAGTCATGCTGATGTCTGGCCTATAACGGTTCGAGAAACTACTGATAACTCTTATCAGTAAATCTCAGCAGCAGCCCTGACCAGGGACTTCCAGTTATAAGCAATCGAGCATAGCGCAACATCAACCCCCAATACCGGGAGAGACGAAATCCCTCCTATCGCTTATTGCCTCTATGTGACTCGGGACTGTACCCAAAATCCACCTGTTTGCACAACTCCTCTTGAGCGTTGTAGGGAGAAAATCAAAGCACAGTGGGAGCCACACAAGACTCTATGACGATCTCGGGTTTACAGACTAACCTGTACCAGTGTCACCATAGGACTGCTATCTGACGATAGGTATAATATCAACTAGGAGTTCTCGACGAGTCCGTTCGGTGTACCCATTCTTTAATGAGCACCTGTGTACAATCTTTGATATCACACACCAATGGTTGTGGGATCAACCATCGCCCTCTAAGGGACAAGAAACGTACACACTAGTCTACTCTGTAATATCGATGCCCTAGTCGCAATATTTCCTCGACTAGGAACTGATTAAAGGATGTACTTTTGGACCGCCCTGGCCCCATTAGTATGATCTCATCATAATCCTGGTAGTCAAGTACATATCCTGAGACCTTTATCAACATGTAAGAGACAGACATTATAAATACCAGTCTACATGTTAAGATAAAGGTAACCTGATAGCATACTATCATGTCGAGCAAGAAAGTCCTCTATATATATGTCCAAGCATCCACTATATCAACAATAATGGCCTCTAGGGCATACATATTCCTAACAATCCTGACTATGCCAGACAGCTCGGGTGGCTTGGTTGTTCATAGTGATGCGTCGGGAAAAGATTTGGGCTGTGTATTAATGCAGCACGGTCAAGTGGTGACTTATGCCTCTCGTCAGCTGAAAACTCACGAGAAGAACTACCCCACGCATGACCTGGAGTTAGCGGCCGTTGTGTTCGCCTTAAAGATTTGGAGGCATTACTTGCTAAGCGAGAGAGTGGAGGTGTACACTGATCACAAAAATTTGAAGTACGTGTTCACTCAGAAGGAACTGAATATGAGACAACGCAGATGGTTGGAGTTTATGGCAGACTACGACATTGATCTACAGTATCACCCGAAGAAGGTAAACGTCGTTCCTGATGCTCTAAGTCGCAGGCCTTCAGCCGCGTTGCTGACTTGTCAGAAGGGGGTTCTCGACGACCTTCAGAGACTCAAGTTGGAGGTAGTTACTCCGGGTGTGCCCGGACAGCTCTAACAGTTACAGGTTCAATCATCGCTTATAAATCGCATCAAAGCTGTACAGGCTGGAGACTCTCAGTTGCAGAAGTTCAGAGGATTAGTTGAGGTTGGTTTGAGGATGGATTTGCAGATCCATGAAGATGGTTCTTTATAATATGGCAGCCGGCTGTGTGTTCCAAAGGGGGGTATTCGGGATGAAGTTCTAGCTGAGGCACATAGTTTCGCTTCCTCGGTGCACCCAGGTGGCACCAAGATGTATAGAGACGTGAGGCATCATTTCTGGTGGAATGGGATGAAGAAGGAGATTGCTCTCTTTGTCTCCAAGTGTCTGGCATGCCAACAGGTGAAAGCCGAGCATCAGAGAATAGTTGGGTTGTTGCAGCCGCTTCCAGTGCCAAAGTAGAAATGGGAGCACATCACCAAGGATTTTGTAACGGCACTACCTCGAAGCCCAAGGGGCAATAATGCTGTCTGGGTTATTATTGATCGTCTTATGAAGGCAGCGCATTTAATACCCTTCCGATTCGGACAATCGACGGAGTCGCTCATGGAGAAATATATGCTGGAGATTATGAGACTACACGGGGTGCCCGTTAGTATCTTGTCTGATCGAGACACCAGGTTCATTTCCAATTTTTGGAAGAGCCTGCGGAGAGTTTGGGCAAGCGTCTCAAGTTCAGCACGACCTATCATCCACAGACATACGGGCAATCCGAGCGTACTATCCAGATGCTCGAGGATATGCTGAGGGCATGCATGCTCGATTTTCAGGGTTCTTGGGAGGATCACCTTCATCTGGTGGAATTTTCGTATAACAACAGCTACCAAGCTAGCTTCCAGATGGAACCGTTCGAGTTTCTGTATGGACGGAAGTGTCGATCCCCTCTTTGTTGGGATGACGTGGGTGAACGAAGGTTGTTGGGCCCTGAGCTTATAGTGCAGACAGTGAGCAAAGTTCAGACGATCAGGCAACGGATCAAGGCGGCTCAGGACCGACAGAAGAGTTGGGCAGATGCCGGCAGAAGGTCGTTGGAATTTGGTATTGGTGACCACATGTTTCTGAAGATATTGCCCACTCGGGGAGTGATCAGGTTTGGTAGTCATGGGAAACTCAGTCCCCGATTTATCGGACCTTTTGAGGTGCTAAAGCGAGTAGGAGAGGTGGCTTATCGACTTGCCTTGCCTCCATCGCTAGCTGGTGTGCACAATAATTTCCATGTATCTCAGTTGAGGCACTACGTTCGGGATGACAGCCATATCTTGGACCATTTGGAGTTAACGTTGGGCAGTGATTTGTCTTACGAGGAGCAGCCTACCACCATTCTCGATCGTCGGGAAAAAGTGCTAAAGAACAAGGTCATTCCTTTGGTTCGAGTTTCTTGGGATGGTCGTTCTCTAGGAGAGTCTACCTAGGAATGCGGGGAGGACACCCGTTCACGTTTTCCACACCTGTTTGTATAGTGTTGTTGTTCCGTTGTTTTCGTTCTTTAATTTCGAGGACGAAATTTTCTGTAAGGAGAGTATGATATAATCCCCAATTTCGTGTATATATTTTCCGTATTTTTTCCAGATTTTTATTCCTATTTTTTTTCTTCATTTTTTAAATATATTTTAGATTATATTTTTAATTATTCCTAAAACCTAAACCTACCCCAACCCGACCCGACTCACCCGACCCGACCCGCACACCCCACTTCTTCTCTTCTTCTTCCTCGCTTCTCTCCTTTTCCCGCTTCTTTTCTTCCCTCCAACGTTCCCTCTCTTCTCATGCTCGCCCGCGATGACCGCGCCCACCTCTACGAGACCCGCACCCCGTCGCCAATGAACTCTCCGCGATACCCTCCACTAAATCCCTTCGACTCAAACGGCTCCCCCCTCTCTCGTCCACACTGCGAGACCCGCTCCCCCACGTCCTCGTCTCACCAACGTCGACGGCCGAGCCCCTCTCCCTTCTTTTCCATTTCACTCCTTCCCCCTCTTTATCATCCTCTTCTTTCCCCACTGCAACTCTATCTCCTCTCTCTACACCCACTGCCAACACTCGATCTCACCACCACCACAAACCATTACCTAACCTACCCGACGAGCCTCCTCCTCCTCCCCAACCACATCTCCCTCACCGCAGTCACCTCCTCACCACCATCGCCTCGACGCCGACGTGTTCCTCTAAATAACCAAGCTCCTCCCACTCTTCCCCTGCACACCATCTCCAGGCTCCACGCCATGAACCTACTGCCACCTCGCCGCCTCCATCGACCCACCAAGCCTTGCATCCATCGCCTCAGCCACCACCATCTATACCTCACCGACGAGCCCTGAGCTCCTCCCCTGCACATCATCTCCAGGCTCCAAGTCCTGAGCTCCATTCAACTTGCCACCACGAGCGCCGGTCATCACCGTCGGCGCCGGTCACGTTGACCCTCAAGCCCTACCTCCTACTACCCTTTCGACATCCCGACGAGCCTCGGTTCTCCCCTCGTCAACGACCGAGCTCCTTCCTTTGCAAATATCACCTGCAGCGACCCTCATCTCTCACTTCGATGCCGCAGCCGCTGTCCCATCGCCGGGACCATCGTCGCCACGACCTCATCGTCTTCGACCCGTCACCAGCAACTTCCCCGACCCCTCGTCTCCAAGCCAAGCTCCGCGGTGTGTAGCTGAACTCAAGCTGTTGTTGTGCCGTGCCGTGCGTGCGTCGAGCTCGTGCCGTCCGTCGTCGTCACTGCCATGTTGACATCTATCTCTAGGCAAGTGGAACCCTCTTCCCTTGCTTACTCATGCTAATAATCATATTAGTAATTGAAATAACAATGCTACATCATACGTGTTTATGTATATGGCGATATCAATGGTTAATAATCAATTAATTTTGTAGCAAACCACTTCGTTTGATTTCATTGAGAGTTACCATCCCATTTCAATATCTTTATAGCATTCAAATGAATAACCTTAGTTGGATCGATTAATGAGAACGGATGTTTCTTTCGTTGCCTATACATAACATGTGTGTATTTGACGCGAAATGCTGGATGAAAACCATATATAAAATGGCGGCACTAATGGCCCATGAATCCCTTTAATAATAGTAGATAACTTGTAAGAATTTTACGGAAAAATATTGACTTCATCGCTATGAATGATACCTCCGTATAGTTACGTCAAATCTAAATTTTACTGTGCATGTTATCTCGTTAAAATCATTGTAAATTTAATACAGTTTGGAATGTAATGTTCTATGGCTCAGATCGAAGATGACTTGATAATATAAAACCATCTAGAGTTTATTTCTCTACATTTATAGATTACTATAATGATATTTGGCTGCGAATGCGGCACTGGAGTGCAGTCCGGGGCAGCATTTTGCGTGGATACCTGACTTTGAATACCTGTATATCCTTGCTTTAAACTGGAAATACATAGAGCCACATATGGTCGCGTAGATAATTTAGTTAGCTAACACATGAATCTGGTCCCGTGTAGTTTCACCGTCGATTGATATTTATTTTGTAATTTAGAACGTCGACGTGTTCTACAGTTTCTGCAGTGACATTTCTTACCCCTTCACATTAAACAGGACATGCCTTCTAGTACAGGAAGGATATTGATAATCCGTTTGATGCGTTGGAAACTTAACAGATAGAACTAGATTTTATTCAACTGGAGAAACACCTGAATTTGAACATAATCACTGGTAAAATGTGCGTGAAATTGGACTTCTAGTTCTAAAACTGGAATTTCAGCAATCGATCGCTAATTTAAAATGATGATAAGTCCCTAACCTGAAATGCTATTGACATAAGATTAATTTTACTGCTTAGATAATCAAGATTACTCCGTACATATTTTTATTATTTTTTTCGATTTTATACGTGCGATTTATGGTAAATTTTGCAAGTTATATGGTGTTGGCTGTCATAATATAGTGAATATCGGTTCAGTGCATTTCTGCCTATTTTTGTGCTTGCTTTATACCTGCTGCATAGTGATTATTTACATTGAGATCTAGGTACTGTTTTGCATTGTCGATATATAAGTGTTAGTGCTTGGGTTGTGGCAAATACGAAAGTGATATTGATAAGTGAAAACGTGATTGAAAGTGAAAACGATACGTATTTGTTCACAACCTGTCTAATGCCTGAAAATATACTATAACCTAGGGAATGGGGAAATCAAGGTGGAATTGAACTCGTATTCAGCGAGTTATAGTGATTTAGAGGATGATCATTCGCTATACACACACACACACATACATACATATATACATACATTAGGTCGTGGGCCTGGCGGCACGGCTGCAGAGTTATGTCCCGGGCAACAGTGGACCGTAGTCTTGGGCATGCACAAGACCTTTATTAAACACGAGCATCCTTTCTACCAATTTATTTCATTGACATAGTGACTGATAAGTAGTGACATACGCATTGCCTGGTTTATTGACATGATACTTACATCATACTGTTCATATGTAATGATGTTCATTATACTCATTTTCTGCATTCTGTTGCACATTTCATGTTTAATCGCATTGTACCCGTCATATATATGTGTGTGTGCGTGTGTGTCGCCCTGACGACCTGAGTGTGCATGCTCAGAAGACGAAGTGGATCCAGCACAAGAGCAGGACCTGCCATTCAAGATCACGGAGGTCTAGACTGCATCATCAGCGACATTTCTTTTGCTTTAAGCACCCTGTATTTCGTTGGTTAGTTTTTCCCTTGTGCAAAATAAATGTATTTCAAACTTTTTTATTGCATTATAATAAAGTTGTGAGCTGTGATTTTCCTTTACTCTAGTATTGTTTACTGACTACCATGTAATGCTAGAAGCCGAAGTATGACTATGGCGGGATTATTCCTGACTGTAGGAGCATGGCTGACCTAGTCACCCATCATAATCCGTATTTTGGGAAGCGGGGAGTGACAATGAAGTTGGAATAACGGGAAGGAGTTGAGAAACTGAAAAAGAGATTGTGCAATTTCGAAGAAATACAGAAATAAATCTTATACTAAAGACATTATGATATCTTAACAACATTCAAATAATTTTTTGAATAAGGTGTCGGGACTAAATTTGAATAGTAGTCCCCCACAATATCTTAACAATATTGGTTATTTATTTCAATTTTTTGTTACAAAAAAATCCTTGAAACAAAAGGAATAAAAACTAACCGCCCATTCACATACCGTCACGTGTCATTCAATCCCTCATAAAAGTCATCCTTTCAACTATGCAACCATCCATTTTAGTTGTATTGTTCTTTTTTTTTTAAATTTTTGGATACCAAATAAATAATACCAAAGAAAATAAAAAATATAAGTTATATTATTACTCCTATTTTCTTATATATATATATATATACTTCTTATGTAAACAACTTTTTAGCACCCTCTTAAATAAAATACAACAAAAAAGTGTGAGAATATAAAAGATGACTATCAAACTTGATCCATCATTTTCATTTAGTAGAGAAGTTTTAGATAAATTAAGATAGCAATAAAATACACAACAAGATCAATAGAACAACTATTTTCATCATGCACCTTTGTTGAAGAATTTTTTTTAAGATAGCAAGAAAATAAACAAGAAGATTAAAAGAACAACTATTTTCCTCAAGCACCTTTGTTGCAGAAAAAAAATTACTCACCTAAAATGGCCAACGATAAAACCAAAAATAAAAATAAAAAAAACAAAGCAAAAAAATTATTGAAGAAGTTTGGCATCTTGATTCCATAAAATCGATGGGTATAACAAATAGCATCAATATTAGAATTACAGACTTTTCCTTTGTTGAATTAATTTAAAACACCCAAGACACAGAGGCTTCTCCTTCAAAAATCTATACCATCTAAACCAAACAGACAAAGAAAATGTTAGAGAAAAAGAAACGTAAAGAGAATAAAAATTGGAGAAAATGAAGGAAGAGATTGTTTATGAAAAAAAGTAAAGGAGAGAACAATTATTCTAACTACTTACTTTTTGAATTCAAATATTCTAGAGTGGGCATAACATTATAGCTAATTATATTATATTCACACCACCTTTTCACTAATTAAATAGTATGAATTCTGAAAAAAAGTGATGTTAAAAACATAATAGATAAGAAGGAAAAAAAACCGACGTGAATATATCAATGATATTACCACCCATATTATCTTAAAAATATTTTGAATTTATATTCCTACTCCATTTTCTGAATTACACTGCTCAAATAATAATTATTTTAACCCACTATAATAAATGGTGTACACAAAAAAAAATAGGGTGAGAATAAAAGGACTACCAAAAACTGGTTCCTTATTTTTGTTGTTGAATTTAGGAGAGGGAAATATTATTAACGATTGATAAAATACAATGTACAATATACCTCTCTATATATAGCCCACATGATAAAACCTTAATACATAATATACGTATAATACACGTAAACCCCAATACAAAAAGATAAATACAAAGCGATATAAAAGATATGATAAAAGATATGCATATTTTAACAGCCTCTCAAATTCACGGTGGATTATAAACTGAGAGTTTGGACAAGAAATGCATAAATTGGGTACGTGTTTGAGGTTTCGTAAAGAGATCGGCCACTCAATCTGTGGAATGGATGTAGGTAAAGCACTTCATCTGCTTAACAATTATATTCAAATATCTTATAATCTAACGGTCTCTCTCAAACTCACGGAGAATAACCAAGAGTTTGGATAATACCTTGAACCAAAATATAAAACTTGTAAAATGACATAAAAGAACAACAGATCTAAAGCATCGAGCCCCGCTGACTAATACCCTTTGGTCTCTTTCTTGGATTGCAAGATAGACCGAATAATCTCCAGTCTCTTTCGCAGGAAATGCTTAAAGGAAGAAGATCATGTTGCTAGAAGATTTCATAGAAAAATAGTTGCTTGGACTTGATATGGTTTTGAGCCAAGATCATGAAGAAGTTCCACAAAGGGATAAAAATGATCAAAAGATCAAGAAAAAGTTCCATAAAGGAATAAAAATGACCAAAAGATCAAGGAGAAGATCAAGAAGAAACTCAACAAAGGAATAAAAATGATCAAAAGATCAAGAAAAAATTCCACAAAGGAATAAAAATAATCAAAAGATAAAAAGAAATTCTACAAAGGAATAAAAATGATCAATATATCAAGAAGAGATCCTATCAAGAAAATAAGAAGAAAAAAAAGAATTAAGAAGAAATTATATCAAGATCAAGGGATCTAGATGAAATTAGATCAAGAGGGAAAAAGACCAAGAAGAAAAAGAAAGATAAAAATAAAATCATAAGAAGAAGAATAGTTAATAGGGAAAAAAAGACGAAAGAGAAACAAACGGCATCGCTTATACTAAAGTAGAAGTACTAAAAGAGGAAGGAAAATGAGGAGGAGAGGACATTGCCCACATTGAGGGTAGAAGAAAAAAAGGAGAAGATAATATCACCAACAAAATAGAAGAACCAGAAGAACAAAATGAAGCAATTGCCCACTTTGTAGTTGTAGAAGAGGAAGACGAAGAAAAAGGAAGATAAAGTGGTCTATACAGAGGTAAAAGAAGAAGAACCACTAAAAGGAGGAGTTGATTGTAGCCATAAAGATGTAGAGGCAGATGAAAAAGAAGAAATAAGAGATGGCATTGCCCAAATAGAAGTAGAAGCAGCGAAAGATTTGAAAGACGTGAACGACCATAGTGGATGTGAAGTATCATGTTATTGTTGATAAGCGGGAAAGGAAGAGCAAGAACATGAAGATGAATAGAACTTTGGATGCCTATGATGATAATTTTATTGAGGAGGATTTTATTGTTATTAATAATCACGGAAAAAATAGAAAGAAAATGAATAAGAAGGGAAAATCGAAGAGGATGAGGAGAAGAAGAACAAAAGAGGATTCAAATTCATCAGATTCTGATTTTGCGATTTCAGATGATGATGGCGATGGCGATAATGATTTTGATATGAAATATCAAATTGTGGTAAATAAGTAAGAAACGAAGAGCAAGAAGGAGAAATAGATTGACGGTAGCGTCGGAGTCATCAGATGGAGAGGGATTCGACGATGGGAAGATGTGGCGATCGAGAAAACGATAAGACGAGATGGTGGGGAGGATTAATCAACGATGGCGAAAATAATTAATGGTAGATTAAGCTTAGCTGATACCATGTTAGAAACCAATAAATTTGGAAGAGAAAAATATTATTAACGATTGATCAAAATACAATGTACAATAAACCTCTCTCTATATAGCCCATAAAATAAAACCCTAATACGTAATATACGTATAATACACATAAACCCCAATACAGAAGGATAAATACAAAACGATATAAAAGATATGATAAAAGATATGTATATCTTAACATTCATTTAGAGGAGTAGTTTTAGATTAGTTTTTTTCTTAAATTTTTTCTGATGAACGTTTTCTTGTTTTAGAGAAACAAAATAAATGTGTTTGACCGTTTTAGAGGATAACATAATTTCGAGCCATGAGAATTTCATGTCTTCTATTTAATCTCCGGCTGTAGGTTTAACATTAAATAAACAAAATAAAAGATGGTTGATGTCATCTTGTAAGAATTTATCATATATTTTATAAATCCTTAGTTCATATTTAACAGGTAGAGATTTAAATTGTAGGTGAGAGAAAGAGAAAGGATGGTGAGTTCTCAATTAGTTGTGAATATATAATTACTCGGGGTAGTAGTTCGCAAACAAATAAAGAAAATAAAAAAAATTAAGATCGGGTTATAGATTTTTTATTTTTTCTTACACTCTTCTTGGGTTGCCTTGTTTTCACCTTTTTTTTAAAAGAATATATCACTTTTGTCTAGGAAAGAGAAAACAGCCTTAGATAATTTTTTCACTTTTGAACTAAAATAAAGATGAAGTGAACATATGCACTTATGAGGTTAGTGGTGCAGCGTCACATATGATAGTGGAAAATAGAGGGTGGATGATGGGCCTCATCACAAATGCATGGGCCCCATCCCTTTTCTCGATGTGTTACTCCGCGCCACTTTCCTCTTTGAAAAAAGTGCTAATTTTCTTCAAAAAAGTGTTCAAATTTTGGAGTTACTCTATGAATGCTTTTTCTTCAATAAAACCTTCTCTCTTTTTGTCCAAAAGAAAATATCTACCATATACATTCATACTTGTATTTTAACAAGAGAGCATCTTTAAAGGAAGAAAATATAATATAAGCTTCAAGAGTGTGTATGAGAATAATGGAAGAGAAAGGCAATATGAGTGAAATCCTTATATGACGGTGATCAAAAGTCAATTCTATACCATTATTCGTGACAATCGGACCATCTTCATCTTCATTAAGTACTAAAACGTATATAATTTTAACAGTGGCGGAGTCAGAATTTTAAATTAGCCGAGGCAAGAATTTTCCATACAAAAAACTAATTAGTTCGCACGTGTTTTGCTCGTGCTAACAAAGTTTGGTGAAAAGAATGAAATTTGGTGCCTGTCACTGTTTGAATCGGTGCCAATGGAGATTATTGCTAGGTGTTTGATGGAGGCCTTGATCTCCTTCAGATGTTGTCCTTCGTCGATCCGTCGCGAGCGTTGCTGGATGGTTGAGATTGGATTCGGAGGTTGCCTCTTTGAGTGTGTGGATCTCAATAGGTTGAGTTTGAGGTGGAAGCCGGGATACCTGCAAAGAAGTCCCGGGGTGGGTGACCACTGTAGGACCCTCCGATGATTAAATTAGCCGAGAAATTTGGGCAGAGTAGCGGCCTATTGGGTGCCAGTTTGCTTACTTGAGTCGTCTGGGAGAGAGGTTTTATAGTGGTCGCCTGGAGCGAGCAGGCGCGAGATCTTCGCCTTCGGTTACGCCCCTGACGTTACGCGTGCGTGAACGACGGGATCCCTTCATTAATGACGGCATACGCTCATTAATAGGAGGACATGCTAGCATGGGATGCGAGACATGGGACGGTAGTTATCTCGCTTTGGCGAGATACGCGGAGCCGTTGCGGAGGCGCTAGGGCTCCGCAATCTCGGTTGATCGGGGGAGGCCGAGGAAGCTCAACACATCAGGGGCTCAGAGAAGAGCGAGAGGCCGAGGTGTTAGTAATATGTATGCCCTAGAGGCCATTATTGATGATATAGTGGATGCTTGGACATATATATAGAGGACTTTCTTGCTCGACATGATAGTATGCTATCAAGTTACCTTTATCTTAACATGTAGACTGGTATTTATACTGTCTGTCTCTTACATGTTGATAAAGCCCTTAGGATATGTACTTGACTACCAGGATTATGATGAGATCATACTAGTGGGGCCAGGGTGGTCCAAAAGTACATCCTTTAATCAGTTCCTAGTCGAGGGAATATCGAGACTAGGGCATCGATATTCCGGAGTAGACCAGTGTGTACGTTTCTTGTCCCTTGGAGGGCGATAATTGATCCTACAACCATTGGTGTGTGACATCAAAGATTGTACACAGGTGCTCATTAGAGAATGGGTACACCGAATAGGACTCGCCGAGGACTCCTATGTGGTAGTATACTATTGTTAGATAGCAGTTCTCTGGTGACACTGGTACATGTTAGCCTGTAGATCCGAGATCTTCATAGAGTCTTGTGCGGCTCCTACTGTGCTTTGATTTCCTCCCTACCACGCTCAAAGGAGATGTGCAAACAAGTGGATTTTGGGTACAGTCCCTAGTCGCATGGAGGCAATGAGCGATATGAGGGGTTTCGTCTCTCCCGTTATTGGCTGTTGATGTTGCGCTATGCTCGATTGGCTATAACTGGAAGTCCCTGGCCAGGGCTGCTGCCGAGATTTACTGATAAGTGTTATCAGTAGTTTCTCAAACCGTTATAGGCTAGACATCGACATGACTTATCACGTTATTGGGGACTGACGTTTACCGCCCCTAGACATGATATGCGACATATCAGACAAAGAGACCGGACTATATGGTAGCGTTACTGATAGGCTTCATGGAGACTATGGACAAGTTTGCTTGTTGGTCTTCATATCACTCAATACCCGGATAACCGTCACGTCCAGCTAGTACCGCTGACGGCTTGTAGATGACTAATGTGATCATCACCTACCGTTGGCGTATTGACGAGTCTTTAGAGTCCCACACAGAAGTTCCCTGGTTCAAGCGAAACGAAGTAAGACACATGTGTGATATGTGTGTGGGCCTAATTAAATACGTGTATGTGATACCGTATTGTAATCTGGAAGTTATCTGTTATCGGTTCGGTTATATGTGATATAACCAGATTGTCGAATCAAGTGTTGATTTGATAATGTGATATTCAGATAAATGATATTAGTCGGTCATATGTGATATAACCGGATTATTAAATCAAGTGTTGATTTAATAATGTGATATATATTATATTTGATATAATTATATCTTAACTAATATCATTAGCTCACTAATTATTCTTCATAATATATATATTAATATATATGATATATATATATATAATGAAGCATGGCTTGATTTTCTATTTTGTGGAAATAGAAATGAGGTGGAAAATGAGAGCATGGTTGCAAGCATGGGATTTACATTTGTTTATTCATCTTGACTCACTATTCAAACATGGTTGCAATTTTATATTGCAAAATTCCATGCTTGAATGAGTGAGGGGTCAAGAGTTGCCATTCATTCAAGCTCATTCTCAACACTTAGCCCTTTTTAATGAGCTACTCCCATGGTTGCTCTCTAGCTTCACCTTCTTCCTCAAATGTCATGGTTCAAGTTTCAACCCTTACAAGTGATGTGAACCATGAAGCTTGAACACAAACTTGTGAGCTTTAACATCCCCTACTTCACCATCCTATAATTGACTAGCGATCGAGTGTAGTGTGTTTACTACGCTAAGGAGTTTAGTGTAGAGGTAGCTTGAGTTGGAGGGACTTCGCGTGGATCATCTTCGGCACGAAGGTCATCGGAGGAAGCTCGTCCAAAGCCTCAAGTGGAGCCTAGTGGAGTCGCGGGACTACTACACGGAGCATGTGAAGTGAAGGATTCGATCTACAAGGGTATAGCCTTCTTTCATTTCTCATAGTTTAGTAGATATCAAACCTAAACCTTAATCGCCTAGCTAAAGATCTAGTTAAGTCTAGCCTAGCGCCATAAAAATTTGGATTTGGCATGCTTGATACCACTTGGCCACCTCTTGAATCCATGAGGGCCACCTCTTGATTCCGTGGGACCCACTGTAGAACAATGGGGAATATTCGGAACACATTCCGAAAGAGAATCGAACTGCATTATAAATGTAATGATACCATCCTCAATTACAGAGGCGCCTTTTAAGTGAATCAGCACTACAAGAGCCTGAGAACTCCGTAGTTAAATGTGCTCGGACCAGGGAAGTCTTTGGGATGGGTGACATCTTGGGAAGTGGACCTTGGTCGAGTCCGGTTCGCTCTAAAGGACAAAACTGTGTGGCTCCGGCTAGAGCGGACAATACCATCTGTACTTGGGCATGGGGCATTACACTTGATGTTCATAAAGCAGCTCGCTGAGTCCCTGGTGCCACTAATGCCCCCATTAGCTATATCCTCTAACGCGTAAATGGTTTGAACCTATATTGATGGTAAATAAGATAATGAATTTCATAAAAATAAAATTTTAGTTTTAAAAGGTTCATATAAACTTTACTAAATCTATCTCTATCGGTCCTCGAGGCGTATATGAGATGGGCGGAGGGGCGACTGTGATGAAGAATCTGCGGGTAATCATCCAATACCAGGAAAGGTACTGATCTATCGGTATACCTGGCTGTATCTCACCGGCTATGTGGTGTACCGGATCGTACTATCGACCTACCCAAATTTGATACTCCACGAGCCAACCATCTCCAACTAGCGCTCCATCCTGTCGCGGCGTCTGCTCTACCGCGCCTGGTATGTGCTGCCTCAAACCGAACCGGCGAAGGACATGGTCTGACACGTGCATATGAATAATATCGCTGCAGACGATCGGCGTTCGTGCACGCCAGAAGTCGGCGCCTGCCAAGAATAATGGATGCAGAGTGCCCATCAGGTCATGTGTGTACGGTCCATGTAACCGCTGTCTCCTCCGTGACATCAAACTCATTGTGGTAGAAGCGGAGGCTGCGATCCCGTGTCACATCCCATGATCTGGGCACATTCCACCTGCATAGAGATTACACACAAGTTAATATTCCAAAAAAACTCGAAATTTGAAATATGCGTATAGTTTCAATTACTTACTGGCATCCATATGGTTTTTTGGCCATCTAAAGCGAACTGTGTCGTGATGGTCGGACGACCAATAGAGAAGTTTGTCCATGACCATATCTGAAATACACTATGATAGAATTACGTTTTTCATTGAATATCAATTTAATTACGCAAAATTAGTAGAATGCGGTTTTAAATATCGTATACCTGAAGAAGTGTCAAATAGCCCCCAAAACTCTTTTGCTCCATCAATGCAGTCATCCTCAGCTCGCTGTAGAAGAATGACAGAACTGCACCCCCCACGATAAAGTGGCATACTGGTCGAGATCAGCTAAAAGAGGCAGCCTTGTAAGACTAACTATGCTCTTGTTCTTATCCAGGAAAAAGCGACCCCCTATCTGATATAAAATGTAGGCTCGTCCGTGTTGTTCGATCGCCATGGGGGTAGCATCTATGGCAGGCTCAGCACTAAACGGCTCCCGCAGCCAACTCAAGTTAATGCTACTGCCTCTTTTCTTCCCAACAGACGGAATCCTACTCAACAAGCTGGGACACAAGTTTGATCAATCGTAGCTGTACTCCACAACAACCACTTCTCCGTCTATAGGCAGACCAAGCAGCACAGCGACGTCCTGAAGGGTAATAGTTATCTCACCAACTTTAAAATGAAATGTGCAGGTCTTTGGTCTCCATCTATCTACCAAAGCCATAATCAAAACTCTGTCCAGACGTATATACTCTAATCTGGATAGAAAATGAAAGCCTGCCCATTGCATCTCAGCCTGCACACAAACATCTCCAGCTAGGATCCGGCTACTCTAGACTGAGTGGTCAACGCATGTAATCACCTGATCAGTTTGCCAATTACAAAAAAGGACTTGTATCAGTAACGTATAGATAACATATGTAATTAAAAAAAATAAAATTGCAAAGTTTTATCTGTACTACTGCGGCGTTGGTCGACCTATGGTTAGTCTGCAAGTACAGAACATTCGTATCTATAAGTCCAGGATCCATCGGTATATCTGCACAATGAAAAAGTCGAGTTATATTATCTTTAAAAAAATTAGCATGTATAACAAAAAACATATGTGTGCGTGTATGAGTGTAAATGCATATTTGTTTTTTGTGTTTGGACGTGTGTGTGTATTTCAAAATATAGGCGGTGATTACCAATGGCGACGTGGGACCATACTTATTGCAGATGCTGCATCTATTTTGCCTACGTCCTTCTCGTGAATCATCCATAACACCTTAGATACGAGTAGAACACGGTCGTTCTGCTTGTCTCCTATCGATATGTGGTAATATAATTGGACCATTGTATGCCTCCCGATATCGGTTTTTGGGTACAAGATGGAACAGCGGGGCATAAGCAGCTTTGTATTTGGGGACGGAATACCACTTCGAACCAAGATCGTGATGTGCAATGTTCCCCCCACCTTTTGCTCGTGTGCATGCTGAAATTATATATGAACAATGAAGTTTTGCAACTTAGAAAAATTGCACGTACAACTGCAGTTCCTACCATCGATGACTACGCCGTAATTTTTTCCATCTTTGTCAGTCACCTGCTATTCAGACTGACTGAACCTCACGATCCAAGCATGCCTAGTATCAGTAGCACTCTTTGTTATTAATTTTTCGAACTTAGGATATAACTTTATCGTCCACTCTTGTCGCTCCTGATGTCATGCAAAAAAGTATTGGTTCGTCCTATAAAAAGTCATTCCTACTAAGGCATGAATAGGCAAAGATCGATATCTTTTTAAGACCCCGTTAAAGCTTTCTGAAGTATTTGTAGTCATCATGCAAAATTGCCTACCACTATCTTTCGAAAGAGCCTATCTTTTTTCTTCATTTTTTAGACTACTTTCAATTCAAGCATATGCTTTTGAACATATATGTTTAAGTTCCTCTCTCAGCTCTGTATAATTCAGGTTATCTGGTGCACATGTAATTTGAGAGAACAAACTCTGCAAGGTTTTGCCACTAAATCTAGCAGTTGACAGGTTGGCTCTGATATGTCGCATACAATAACGATGACTATGAGGTTCTGGCCATGATTTTCATAATGCAGTTGGAATCACTTTCATCCGGTCAGATATGAAAGTAATGTGCTTTCCCCGCACGGATGGAATGTGGAAATGAATGCAAGCAATGAATCACTCCTAATTTTCAGTGGTTTCACCTCCAACTACAGTATATGCCAAATGATAAAGACCATAATTTGCATCGACACCGGTAGTAATGAGTAAAGTTCCTTTGTATCTGTAACGACTTTGAATTTACTGTACGATTTTTTTTTCATTTTAATGTAAAAAAAGGAGTTTACAAGCCTGGGTACAATTTAAAAGTTAATTTTTGTTTAAGAACAGAAAGAAACAACCTAGCTCATTGGTAAAACCTTGCACTGCTGTAACGTAGCCCTGTATTCGAACCTCATCAGACACATTATATTTTTCTGATTTTTATTTTAAATTTTTTGGAAACCAAAAGTTTACATGTGCAATGAACACAAAAATGAAAAGTCTGGAAAAATAAACATGTGTAAAATGTTGTAAATACAGAGAAGGACACATGGCATGAATCCACCGGCCCCTTCTTCAAGATCGACCGGCGGAATGCCCTTTATGGCCGGCGCCGACGGGTGAAGCCCGGGTTTTGCACACAAGTCCCTTGGCCTACCCCCATTACCCCTGCACTGTTTGATTACTCTGCAATCAAACAGAGATCCCTCAATTCCCCAATTTATCACATTTTAATGCACTCTTTTAATCCCAAAACCCTAATTCCACACTATAAATACTATCCCATGTCTTATTTCTTCCTCATTCTGAAAATTCTAGCCAAAACCCTCAAATTTTCTCAAGTACAAGTGGAGTAGAAGAGGAGTTATCCAACGATCAACTTCCGGCAAGGAATCGAGGCTATTCCGATGACCCCGCGATGCCACGAAGACCAACACTCCCTCGTCTACCTTTCCTTAGAATTACTAGCTAGTAAGTCCCTCCAAATCTTTGTTTCTATCTCTTAAATTTCTTTTTAATCAAAATCGGTAAAAAGTGAAGTTATTATCGAAGTTCGTTTTTCTAAAGCATATAACTCCATCTTCCTTTAACTTTTGATCAAATAAGTTGTAACACTTCACTTATAAGTTTAATATTCATGTCTAGAATAAATTTTATCCAAGAATGTTTTGTAAAACAATCACAATTTAATTTTTTCGTTAAAATACCATAAACTTTACATATCACCTCTTAGTATGTTGTTAATACTTTACCTTTAGAAAACTTCATGAGGTAATGACATACCCCTCACATACACACATGTTTCCATAGCACGATATCCCTTGAACATATTTTGTTACCATATTATATTAAAATACCATCAACTATAAAAAAAAGCGGTTTTCTTTGAATTGTATTTCAAAACTCTTTGCGAATAAGCCTCTACAACCCTTTTTAGGGGCCACTATTGGATGATGCGGATTATCGCACATCCTTGGGTTAGTAGATCGAGATGCAGACCTCCTCGCGAAGCATTCAGTCTCGAAAGGTTTTTAATACGATTTTTAAGAAAAACGAAATTTTCTGCTTGATAATCAAAATTAATTTTTAATAATTATATAAATATTATAAAATCCATATATTTTAAAAATATAATAATTTATATTTTTTTCAAATAAAAGAATTGCAAGTTTCATCAAAATACTATCAAGATATCAATACAAGACAATTTTACAGTAAAATAGTATGAACTATTCAAGTTAAGGTAATTAACACTAAAATACCTCAAATTCTTAAAATACACATCCATGGAAACCCAAAAGAATATAAATAATTTCTCGAGATTATTTTGAACTATATCTTAAAAATATTTTTCATAAAACCCCCTCTAGTTATATAAAATTACATTTAAGGACTTTAGTAAATATATATTTAAACGGGATCAATTCTCTTGAGCCTCAGAGAGCCGGAGAAAGTGAGTGTTTGTCTATTTAAGGTAGAAAAACTTAACGGTGTTATCAATGGTAATTGTCTTGGGAAAAGACACAAATCCTGTTGTCCATGTGTATCAATTACCGATAACCCCTGAACATAATTCAGGATCCAAATCAGTTCTAAGTGTCTGACTCAAGTCTGAGTCTAAATCAAGCTTGAATTCAACTCAAACCAGAATCCAATTCAAACATGAATCCAAACTCTAACATGTATTCTTGAACCTGAACCTGAATACTAGAACAATATCAATATGCAAACATGACTTGACTTGACCGAACCATGGCTATAACTTGACTTGATTACATGACTACTTGTTTACATCCTGAACCTGAACAACTTGTATCCATGGTCTCGGCAAGTCTGATAAATATAATCTATACAACACATTATAGGGTTGAAGGGGTAGATTGGTACGAAATGTATTAGAAGTGAAACGAGATGATCACTAAAAGACACCTACATGAACTATCGTGCCGTTGTCCCGTGGATTTTGACGGGACCTTATACTACATGTTATCATAGTTCACGGGGTAAGATGGACTTCTCTCGTACACACTGATACCTTCTGTACCAAACTACAAACAACTACGTTAGAATAATAAACTGATACCTGTATAACTTAACAGTTTCCTTCCGCATTACTTATTGTATTCCTTCCTTTCTTTTGGGACTTACCGAGCGCTAGTTCCCTGACGACATTCCTGCATATTTCTTTCTTTAGAATGTTCGTCGGGAGGACAAGACTCTCAGGAGACCGAGCCCAGCCAGGAGTACTTAGAGCAGATTGAGGCACAGCCAGATTACTAGCTTACTTGTACTTACCTTCCATTTTGTATACCACTATTTAGGCACTGCTTTATTCATTTTACTTTTCCTTTTCAAATCAGTTGTATTGTAAAGATGAATGTTAATAAAAGTTACTGTTCATTTTATATATCTTATCATTTCTTGTGCATTTTATATATTGCTTATTTACGCTTAACGTATTTATTTCTGAGTAAATACGTCGTGTGCCGTCATGTCTCCTTCTCCGTACACTGGGAAGCGGGGAGTGACAATATCTGTCTTATAAGTGGGTCCCATCAATACTGAGAATGGGACGACAATAAGCGAAACAATCAATGGCCGGTCCAAATGCCCAAAATACACCACTAAATATTCCTATTCATTCTGTATTTAAAACGCCAGTTATTATCTTGAAGAAGTCCCGGGATTAGTAAATTTGATGGCGGCAAGATATCGTGGTAAATGTTCATACGAATCCTCCCAATCTCCGTATGTTTTAGATAATGCCCTGTTCAACGCATTCCATGCCTTCATATAATTTATTTCAATGAATAATGTATCTTTTATAAGCACTTGAATCATTTTGGGGGTCAAATCGACATCCGCTTTCACAAAAGGCAATATCTTGTTACATATGAATGTAGAAGTGGCTTGTTTATGATTTGAATTCACTACAGGATTCACACAAGTATAATTACCCGCATACTTTTTTCTCTGCCAGAATCCTGTCGGTGATTTTTTTAAGATATATGCATGAAACCTCCACGAGCAGTTCACGTCTGTTTTACAAACGACGATGTACTTGGTCGTGTTAATCTTGATTGGTTTAAAAGAAACTCCATGTTTAATTGACCAAACGCTGACTGCCTGAATTAACTTCTCCATATTCTCGAACAAATCGTCGACATTCAACCCACTTTCAATATCGACTGCTGAAAACCTATCCACACGAAAGTTGACATTCTCAATTACCGATGTAGATAACATGTAGGCATCTGTCATGTTATCGACAAGTGGATCTTCAAACTCAATGAAATCATTGTTAACACATGAATTAGTAATCCATTGCCTATCATTTTCATCAGTAAAGACATGTACAATTTGCATGCTATCTTGTGCTTGAATCTCGTCTTCATCACTATCACCATCATCATCACTTTCATCTCCATTATGTTCCAACACCGTTGGATCCATGGTACGTACATCGGTTGGATGTGTGGAACCAACATTGGGGATTTGCATGGTACTTGATGTTCCGGCTTCATACCGACGAAATCCCGACCTATCGTCTGCAAACAGTGTACATCCCGTATTGTATGACTGAATGTGCTTGGTATTTTGGGGTATAATATTGAAGCCGAAGTTTGGCGTTGGTATGCAATTAAAACCAAAGTTTGGCAGTGATATGCAACTATAACCGGGTGGCGGTACATAAGCACTACACACAAATTGATGAATATTTAGTAACTATAGCATATCTCCACTATCAATAAATGGTGATCCACTAAATGTATATGCGGTATAAAGATATGCAGGATAATACTTATTTCGTAAACTACGAATGCACTGACGTTCTAATTGATGTGCCTTCACCTACGTAATTTTGATTTATATAATATTCATCATTGGTGAAAGACATAAATCTGGTAGAATCAGTATTCATATTGAGCATGCGTGTCATTTCTCCTTGCGGGTATTGCTCGGATGCTCGAAAAGAAGGATCAGACACTTCAGAATAAGGTTCGGGCAGTTGTGTAGACGTCAATATCTCCTTCTTCACAAACAGCTCGATCGATTTCGATTCCGATGCAAGCATAACTTTTGTATTCTCATCATCAGATACTTCAATGGCGGTATATTCATGCTCCGTCGTCATTTGCATATTAATGAGATATTGAACTCTAACGAATTGATTTTGGTAGTTTTGTACACTACTTGACACAGCTCGTTGTATGTGCTAGACTTTTTGATTCTAGTCATCTTAATTTGTCCACTGACATATTCAGAAATATTATTTTTTTTCCAATCGTTAATTGGCAACCGAAATAGCAAATTAGATGGATGTAATTGTCCGTCATTTTTCCACCTGCCAAAAACATTGACACACTTTGAGAGTTCTTATCAAACAACCTACTTATTTATCTTCACAATTAAACTCGACTAATTATATAAAATTACAATAAAATCCATATTTATAGCATGCAATAAGTTGTAAGAACTTGTATCTTATTCATTGATCCGTCACAAGTAAAATCAGGGAAAACCCCTTATATATAGCCAATTTGTTCGAATTGCTTATCCAACACAAAATTTTAACCAAATTTAAAAAAAAAAAAATTAAGGTTTAGCTAGCTTTCGAGATGCTCACAATGTTGATGACGATGGCGAGTATGAAGGTGATTGGTCGTCCGTGAATTTTCATCTGAAACTGCACAAGCAAAAAACTCTGAGATCGAGAAAACTGCATGGACGAGGACGATGAGAGAGAGAGAGACCAGAGGAGGCTGAGGGGAGGTCGGAGGAGAGAGGTCGTCGGATGGAAAAGAAGAGGCTCGGGGGTCGGTGTGTGTGTGTGTGTGTGGGAGGGGGGGGGGGGGTTGGAGGAGGGAATAGTCGTCCGAGGGAGGGGGGAAGAGAGAGTGAGAGAGCAGAGAGAGAAGATCGAGAGAGAGAAAGAGAGAGTGAAGTGAGGAAAGTTCGTGTCGGATCGATATAAGGAGGGGAATGGACGCACTTTCAAATTACGCCCAATTATTTTAGACTAAAATATATAGCCGTAATTTGAAACTGCGCCCCATACAAATGTAGTGGGCGCCGTTCGAAATTGCATCCCTAATTTTTTTTTTAATTGACGCTAGTGCCTGCGGCGAGCCGGCGTTGACGTGACGCCTGCATCACCTACGTTGTAGAAAATGGTCTTTTTTTGTAATTATTTTTAAAAGTGTTTTTTTATAATTATTATTTAAAATTGTACTAAATTAAAATCTCAGCCTAAAATTACCCAACACTCGGAACTTATGGTATGTGAAATGAAAAGGGGAACTTGGTATGGCACTAGGTGTGGAACGAGTGCTATGTGATCCATCATGGCTTCCTCAGCATGTTGAGGTGGAAGAAATATGATATGATGGACCAAAGAGCCTTGATGAATCGGTGCCAATGGCGATTGTTGCTAGGTGTTGGTATATAACTCAATATTGGTAGGCATATAAGTATTTTATGCTTTATTTATATATTTGTAGTTATTTCATCAGCAAGAAGATATTTTAGGTAGTTAAAATAAATCTTTATTGAATTACAGTTTTAATTAATTATTTTACTAATATACATATCGGTCGATATTCTTATATATAACAGTATCGGATCATAGACCGGCCAATGGTGGATATCGGTATTTTAAATGTTGCATTTCATTTGTTTAATTTTTTTTAACATATCGGTCGAGATCGCTGATTAACAGTATAGAACCCATAGAACGCTGAAAAAGCAGTGTTTGGAGAACAAATTACATGTACTTCATTCAACAAAATCATGACATTGGTAAATAGTTTTGTCATTCGATAAATAAAGCAAAGTTAATTGTATGTTTATTTATGAGAGTTGAGCACATGATGGGAATACAGGTTGGGCAAGCTCATTTGTGGGAAATCCAGGTAGGGCAAGAGTGACATAAAATGGATAAATCATGTTGAAACATGAAAGTTGTTGCATGGGAGTTTCGAAATCCAGGTTAGGCAATTTTGAATTGCCCAATCTATCTTAAATAAAAAACAGTTTTTCTTTCAATCACCTCTATATATTTATTTCTTGTTGAATTAATGCAAGAGCAGCCTTTTAGTTCATTGGTTAAGTCCTTACGCTGCTGTCCTATATAGTCCATGTGTTTGAAACCTAACAACCCCTTTTACGGTATATATTTTTGAAACATGGATTGAATCAAGCCGGGGGTCGAAGCTCGAGCCCAAAGCTTGAGCTTCTGCCGTCTCATACGGCAAACCAACCGTCCCCGGTGGCAAATTAGGGCCCGCACGTGCTCGGTTTTTTAGCATGAGTTTCTTTGCACTTGAGCGTTTGCCTTTTGAATTCCAAAACATCCAACTCAAATCAGAAACCCCATCTTTTAATTCTTCTTCTTTATTCTTGATTCAATGAACTTAATTGTATTTCCACTTTATTTGTTTTCTTCCCCTTCTTTTTCATACTGAAATTTCAGGACCCAAAAAACTAAACAAATCCTAGCCACCTTGAACCTTAAAGCTCTCATAGTCTCGGCGTCATCGGAGTGCATTTTCGTCCGCTAGAATTCAAGACGAACCTAAAGATTGTACCTTTCACAAACTTTGTTAGTATTGCCTTCGCTTTGTTTCGTTTCTCTCAAAGGCTCTAATTCTAAGGACTGAACTTTATCCTTGTCTTGGTTGTTTGAATGTAGGCCACCGAGGTTCGTTTTCACCGCTAGGTCTGAAGCGGTGATGAGATTGCTATACCGTATCACAAAGCGAGTAAGTTCCCTTCATCCTTCTTCCCTTCTTGTTGAAAACTCATCTTCTTTTGCCATGTCTTGATACTTGCCGATGCTCGCGCTAACCGTTTGATTTCATATTAAAATAATAGTTTATAAATTAGAATGTGTGGTCTAGAGCGTTTGTGTTTCGTTTTGCATACGATTGTTTTGACAAATATGTTAAGTGGTCCTTGCGTTATTCTTCGCATGTATAACATGAATATCTAAAATATTGATAAATATAAGAGCCACGAATCCATCATGACATACTTACACATCAACTCATGAACCCGATTGTTTGTAAGAAAAGACTGTTTTCTTTAATTAAAGATCCAGGGTCGCTTTGGTGTATGATTACAATCGTTTTATGTGTATGCTCTATATACATAAATTTACATTATTTCTCGTTATGAAAGATCCTTATATTACTTTGAAGTTCTTTTTAGAATGCAAACCATATGCTTTTATAATGGAATGCCTATATTTTAAAAGTCAACCTTTTCATAGTAAACCAATTTTGGCAAAAGAAAAATATAATTTTAATATCCGAAAATTTCAAGAAAATTAAGTTTAACAATCAGATATACGCGCATTAATCAAATTTTCAGATTCGAAACGAAATATAGTTTAGGCTTTTACGTCGCATATTTTTTTGTCGCTGTTTTTTTGCAACCTGAAAACTGTTTTAAACGGTTGTCTTCGAATATTCATAACTCTCTTTTCCGAGATCCAAATTGAGTACTCAAGTGTTTTTGACAACTAGCTAGAAAGATCTAGATTTTCTTAATTTTACCCGACACTTTTAAACCGACGGAATTAACCTAATTCCGCCTTTTTAAATCGACACAAAAATGACATAAATCAAACTACCGAAATCTGTTTTTGACAAATTTTAGATGTATGGATGCAAAATTAGTACACCTACAACTTTTTTTTATATATTTTGGGACTCAGAAATTTGTAACCTGATATATTGTCATGACCCATCCCTAAACACAGACGGTATTGTCCGCTCTGGTCGAAACCGCACGATTTTTGTCACGACCCTAAAGTGGCGCGTGACCGGCACTTAAATCACGTGACGTCTAAGCATATCGACGCGATTCGAATAAGCCAAAAACCCAGAATCTAAACTTTTTTACGAAAATATTGGAGGTGAAGTTTAAAAATGGTCATTAGGTGGAATCAGTTTAAAAATAGTCATTAAAATCTAAATAAGTTTGTTGGAAAAGCATCTATTACGTTTTAAAAATCGGGCACCAGCTCCTTTGTAAATTTTGAATAAAATCTGATACAAGCATAATATATAAAGCATCCTAACGGGAGCTAGCTTCCACGTCCAATCGGCGGAGCAACCACGTAGATAATATACGACGCCCAATAGCGAAGAAAAGGAAAAACGAAACAAAACCAACAAGTATAAAAAGTCGACTCCAATGAGTGCGACGCCCACAAACACATAAACTCTAATTCTCGTTTCTAAGTCTACAATATACAAGATCTAGGTCGATGGAGTTTTAACTAGATACAAAAGGATATATACATATACAATGTGTGGTTACGATACAACCGTAACCCACCTACCAAAGCAATCACCAAAGAAAAGAGTGTGCCGCAAGCCAATAATGATCCGAGTGGTAAATCCTGCAAGAAACTGGGACACAACGGGGGTGAGTTGCCAACTCAGTGAATAAAAATATATCGCAAGATAGAAATCAAAATGCATAACGATAAACTTAGGTTATAAAGTATAGTACTGTCATATCCTGTATTAATATATGAATAATGCATAAGTACTATAAACGCATCAATATCAATCGCGTAAACCCGAAAACATATCATCTGATATGAATATAACATGCATCCATGTCACGTCCCGAAAGTACGGAACATGACTGGCACTTAAACTACGAAACGTCTCGAGGCATACGTAATCTAAGTAAGCCGAAAACCCAGAAATCCAAACCAAGAAAAGTAGTAGAGTGAAGGAAAACCAATTTAAATCAAGTAGTTTTAATAGCATAAGCCGAATTATGCGTTTTTAAAAATATCAAATATTTCCTGAAAATTTCGGCAGAGTCTCCTTTGTAAATACTGGCTCCCAAACGGGATACAACATGAATAGTATACGAAATCAATAAAAGGCATCCCCAAGCGGGAGCTAGCTCTTCGTCAATCGACGGTCACGACCACACAAGCAATATAATATACAACGCCAAGGGCGAGAATCAAAACTCAAAACAACAAGAAATTCACAGAAATATAACGCGCGACTCTAAGGTCGAAAGAATAACATCACTGGTCTCTATCTTAAAAATAAATACATGTTTGGTTGATGGAATTTACTAGATACAACTGAATAATATTATACAAAGTAATATGATGGGTACGATACCAATAAACCCACCTACTAGCAAGTCACCCGAAAGAAGCAGTGCCAGCAAAGCCGTAATGAAACCTGTACGGCAAAACCTGCAAGAACTGTGGCACAACGGGGGTGAGTTGCCAACTCGTGAGTAGAAAAACATCTACGAACAGAAACCGCATGAACAACGCAATCCTAGGTCAACGATCATAATATATCCTCAATATATATAACATGCAGCCTATAACAATGGCTAGGGTAAATATCTAACTCGAGTGAAATCCCATGTGCCCGTGTCAGTGCCTCAGGTAGCAATATATCATATGGATGATGTATGAATGCATGAAAACATAATACATGTACTAAGGAAACTGCTTTCATAATTTAGTGAGATTTCCTTTATATTTTTAAAATGAGGTATCATAAATGAAATCAACATAAACAGTGTCTAGCATCGACACAAAACATAAATCTCAATGTCTCAAAATCTCAGGCTCCGGCTATCCGGACTGGCCTATATCATCAAATATCAGTACCTCAATATCTCGAAATCTCAATGTCTCAAGCTCAATATCTAGGGCGCCGTCAATCCAGACCGGCCCCTACCATCCATCTCAAGACCACGACGGTATCCTCCGGATATCCGACGTGTCGGGTAAAATCACCGGTCAGTAGTGCTCCCCTGCCAGGCTCAACGCCATCATCTGCGATCCTCTTGTCCCGGGATACCGCACCGGGTCCACCATGTACCCGAAACGGTTCCTCCACTCCTCGAACTCGGGTCTCGAAATCCATCAGCAAACTCATGGTGGACGACTCATACATCATGGGAAAATCTCATAGAAATCTGAATCCAAAACCTCAATAGCATGTAAAACAGTGAATATAGGCATGAGAATCCATGAATGCGGCATAACGATGAATAACAGTATGCATGAGGTGACAAGTAATAACTACAATGTCTAAACTAGCATATAAGGCAAATACACTAATATCATGTCAAAACTACTAGCTAACAAGCTAAGTTAAGCAATAATATTTTCTAAGGTGTACATGACATGGCAATTACCGATGAAGATGTGTGTGAGCCGGCAAGTGTACGTGGCACATACGCATCATCGGTAATGGTGCTGGTGTCCTAACAGCATGATATCATCAATGCAATATGAAATTACAACATAAGTATGCGATGCGGAGCAAACAACAATAATGTGCGGGAGCTGAATACTAAACACAATGATACTATAAGTCAACAGTAGTGCCTTTTGAAATAACACGAATCGCGGTGTTTAGAAAATAAGGGCTACGATATTTTTAAGAAAATATACTTCTTTTGAAATATCCGTAGAATCCCTTGACCTGTCTTTTAAAATACCCACGATCCGTTAGTTTTAAAATAGGTAGGAGTCTAATCTAGTCTAACAACTACACTAAACTATACGGCTGAACTAACAAACTGAACTACAGGTAAGGAAACCGCCTAACATCTGAGTCGATACGTATACATACCTGTATATATATAGTCGGTGATCCCGCCTCAATAATATCATATCCGATACCATATCTATAATCAGACATCCCAAGTCAAGAGTGCGGACCAATCATCAATATATAGCTCGTACGTAAATCCGTCGTACGACATCCCCAAATCTGGGTACGGGTCAATATCATACTCAACCATTCTATGCATATCACTATTCACATGGTATCGTCGTCCCCAGAGATCCGCTATAAACATCAGGACGTATCTCAAGTACGAATCCTGCCATATCACTAATATCATAATCTCAAATCAAATCTCATCGACTCATCTCAATCCCAAGTATCATCCTCAAATCCAGTATGTGAACACATAGTCCCATACCCATGTGAACACATAACAATATAACCCCATATAAGCACATATGAAAGAAGAATGTATACAAGTATGGGTGTGTGTGTGTAAATGTGGTGCAACCTCTACTCTAGGGTCTCGCAACACTAAACCTATCCAATCACACCTAAAATCTATCTTTATCATCAATAAACTCAACAATATAATCAATATATATGTGTGTATACGTATTCGTATACATCACCACGAACTGCGGGGGTACTATACGCCATCCACCCGACTTCTTCCCGTAGATATAATCTACTCACCTGGTCCTCGATCGCCGGTGCCGACGTCGCTACATGCTTGCTTGTCGTCTCGAAGTCCACATGGGGTGCCTACATATCATAACGCACCGTATCGCATTAAAACCAAATTCGAAATCGAAACGGCATACGAAAATCAAATCGGCACGCGTATCACGCATAGGTCAAAACCTATCGCCTACGCATGCAAGAATAGCCAAACCAACCCTCGATGTCAATGTACGAATGTCAAACTATCGGGAAAAACCCAAACACACTCATTTGCGCATTCACGAACACTAATTATAATATAAAATAGGTTAAAATTCACAAAAACCCCAAATTCACTTTAAAAGCCATTTTTTCCGAAAATCTAGCAAACAAAAATTACTCGTTTTAGTACAAAACTCGACGTTTAAACAAATCTAGCGGCTATAATACTTATTAAACATCTTAAATAAGTCATACAACCCATTTTAAAAATTTAATCTCATCAATTCTTATAAAACTAAAAATTCTAGTTTTGCAATTTATCTAATTTTAACATTTTCAACTAAAAATGCACAAAACAACAACGCTTGATTTTGCATGGTCCAAAGGCATTAAACCACTCATTATAATATTAATAATGACATGAAACCATAATCATATTTTAATCTAAAGCATTTCATAATTTTCCAAAAACCCTAGTTAGCAAAATAGCTTAATTAGGACATTTTATAAATAATGGTTTGTAATTAACAACTAGATTAACTTTCTATAAGACTTAAGATGTTAATCCACATCACAAAACCATGCACAATTTATCACAACCCAATTCCACAACAAAACCCTAACTTGAATTCCTTAATTATGCAATTAAACTCATCTAAAACCTAATTAATCACTTAGTTAACTTAGATTAAAGCAACTAGACAACAAATTAAACAAAAACATGAGATTATACCTCCCATGTTTGAGATCAAACTCAAGATCTAGACCTCCAATTTGAAATCCTTGCACCAAAATCCATGCTAAAAGAGAAGAGGGAAAATGGGTAGGGCTTTGATTTGAATTTTTGTTTGGATTTTAGATGGAAATGGGTGGATTTTTTTGAGGGAAAATGAGGAGAGAAGAGGGATGAGGGGCTGCTGTTTGGGGACTGAAATTTTCGGTCAGGAGTGTGTGTGGGGGGGGGGTGAGGGAGGAGAGAGAGTGAGGTGGAGAAAGTGGGGAAAAAGTCAAAGTCCACCTTTACTTCTTTCATTTTCTTTTCTTTTCTTTTCAAAAAAAGAGGTGATTGGAGAGAGAGAGAGAGGGGGAGGGCTGTCAAGGTGGGGCCTGCCACATGGGGAGAGGGAGAGAGGGTGAGGTGTGGGTGTGTGGGTTAGGAAAAAAGATAAATGTATTACCCCAATTTCCGCTAACACAACATTCACTAAATAAGCCCTTTTTCTTCGATATTTTCCAAACCGTTTTGGCAAACCATTTCGTTTCAGAAACAATATTTTATATGTCAGTTTAGTGTATCAAGAATTATAAAATTTGTATCAACCTATTCCAATTTGTAATTTTCCCTAATTAAATGTATTAGTGACGGCTTAAAATAATATTAAAATAATTAATTTCGGAAAATTTTTCAGAAAATTTAAAATTTCACCAGTGGCTCCATAAACACCAAATACTAGCAATTACATAGCTAGAATATATATATTTAATTTTATAATAAAGATATTTGTATTTTGACTTTTTACAGAAAGCCCCCTTATTTTACCGATTTTCCGAAATTTCACCGAAACGATTTTCAAAACGTTACAATCCATGTATAAGCCTATAAGGTAGCTGAAATATGTATATAACACCGTTTTTTAAAATAGCCGTGGGATACTTATGTCACGGCATGAGAAGCAGACGTAGTAGTATGAAGTATTATATGTGTTTTATTTAAGATATACGTCTCGCTCTTTAAAAATGAGTTTTAAGAGGGTTTCTGTTTAAAATATCCTTGTGTCAACCCAGACACATCAAAATAGTGATATTATAGCTCATTTGGAAACCTCTTTATATGTATCAAACATATAAAAATAGTATTCAGGTTCTGTCCCCTGGATAAGTCCTGTTCGGCTACAATATAGCATAAACTATAACGGCGTAATTCGAATGATTGCACAATCATTAATATCTCTCGTTTCCAGCACGACACCCTAAATCATCATATCTCTCGTGTCCGTCACCGACACGCAAAATCATCATATCTCTCGTGTCCGTCACCAACACGCAAATCCAAATATCGACGACACCGTCTCATCAGACCGGTCGTCCCTCGATATCCATAGCCCTGGTCAGTATCCCCTGGATATCCCTTGATAGGTGGTATACATCCCCAAGTCCACTTGGGGTATTACATATATGCTCTACAAGTCACCCTCTCGTTGGTATCCAGAAAATAAAATATGTTTTAAAGCCTTAGAATAAAAGAATCATAACCATAGTTTTAGAGATCCAAATCGTGCAAGCTCAAGCTGTTTAAATAATTAGACTGAAATATCTACTTGTTCTTAGTTTATCTCGAGACCTGAAAATCAACAGAAAGTATCGCAAACTGCGTTTTTAAAATATGTGTCGGTGCTGGACAAATTCTGATATGTTCTGCGCAGCGATACGAAAATGCTTCTATCTTCCAAAATGATAGTCGGAATTAGGCCAGACTTGAACATATGTCTGCATAACATCTAGGACTACGTTTCTTGTTTTATTTATAAATTCATATGTGTCACGCCCCGCTTCCCAGAGTACGCTAGATTGGGCACGTGACATAGCCAACCATGCTACCTGTGGGTAGGAAGTATCCATCCATAGTCACATTACGGCTGTAGAGATATCAAGAACAAGATAAAACTATCTAAAACATGTCCATAATCCAGAATAACAAGAGTCAATAATAAATAAATGCGGAAGCAAATGATCCAATACAAATAACTGAAAGGTATGTCCCATAATGCGGGCTCACATCAGGAAAAATGCAGGAAATAAAACTAACCACTACTGGACTCACAACTCAGCCTGCTGGCTGAAGTACTCCAGCTCGGACTGCGACAGTGGTACAGAATCTGGGCCATGCAAAACCCAGACGTCAGCGCGTCATGTCAACCAGTAATATAATATGAACAATGTAATAGGCGATGCAAAAATAAACATGAATAACGCAATAATGTGAAACAAGCAGTGCAGGGTAGTGTGCAGTGGGTAACTAAACTGTTCTATCAAGTTTTCTAGTCTAAAGTCTTTGAAATCAATTTGATGAATCGTCGATGTAACTCAATAGTATCCCGTACATACCCGGGATCACGGCCACAATATTCTCGGCTGCAGCCGAGACATGCCGCTAGGCACAAAACAGGAATGTGTACACTCGATAGTATCCCGTACATACCCGGGACCACGGCCACAATATTCTCGGCCGAAACCGAGACATGCCGCTAGGCACAAAACAGGAATGTGTACACTCGAACAGGTAGCGAACTGTCGAGTTACAAGTCAGGTTCACCTTTGATTTCCCCATACCCCCAAGTTATATGTGTCGGGTCAGGTATTCAGTAATCAAGAACTAATGCCAACACAAGATCAGGCAACAGCAGGTTTGTCTGGATAGACAACAGGAATGGTCCATGAGGACTACATGTCAGGTTTGTTGGCATTAGGCACGAGATCAGGTAACAGGTCAGGTCATGGTACATCAGGTCAAGTCAATAGTAAACGGTACCATGTCAGGTGTATCATATAAATACCATGTGTGACAATGTCAATCAATATGTAACGATATCGCGGGTGTGCTCGCAAACAGATATATAAGCAGCATCATGTTCCAATCAACGCGTTAAACAATAATCGGATTTATTATCTAGCTGTACAATTTTCAATTGTGTTAAATAGATAGTGTCAATATCACGTGAATACAGGACGGTGAACGTAACTGCTGTAATCAGGTTAATAATATATTGAGTGTTCCAAGAATGCCACGACAAGTATAATCTGTTTATAGAATGCAATTGTAATTTAGCCGGTTATGCATATTTGATAAACTAAACTGGAAATAAAGCATCATAGCAGTGAATCAAATGCAATCTATCATGTACAGGTTTATCAGGAGATAATTTATTTGACATGCTACTAGGGTTAAGTATGAAGCAAGGTATGTAAGGTGATTTACTAAATGATATATCATTAAACCACACATGAATATTAAGGCAAGTTATAAAGTAGCAATAGCATGTAGCAAGTATCGAATACTTGCCTCGAACAAAAGACGATCACGAGAACGGAGGCGCGTACCCACGCGACACGCTAACATCAAGGGCTCGGGATAGAGATGATGATCCGGACAAAGATGGATGCACTCACGGCCACCCGGCAGCGAGGCGATCGGTGCCGTCAAGATCAATGGAGGTTTAATCCTCGACGGTGACTGGAACGCCCCGGTGGCT
The DNA here is from genome assembly GCA_030015575.1 of Agapanthus africanus. Classification (NCBI taxonomy): domain Eukaryota; kingdom Viridiplantae; phylum Streptophyta; class Magnoliopsida; order Asparagales; family Amaryllidaceae; genus Agapanthus; species Agapanthus africanus. The sequence continues at coordinate 1,007,544,678 of CM057337.1, read as the reverse complement.
CTCTGCCACAACGAGACAGGAGGCGACTGGAGCTAGATGCAGCGGGATGATGATCACGACGGTGATAAGGGTGCAGCGATGACGGTGGCACGGACGGTGACGACGAGGTGCTGCCGGCGACGGGTTGCGAGGGTGAAGGCTCGGGTAAACAAGGGGGAGAGAGGAGATGGCGAGGAGAGGGAGACTCAGGTGAGGGGAACACGGCGAGGTGTTGGTCGGCGGCGCAGGTGGTTGCCGGCGGCGACTCACGCGACTGCAGGGAAGATTGCAGGTGGCCGCGGCTGCGCAGGGCTCGCGGGGGAGAAGGAAGAAGGTTGAGGTTGAGGGGAGGAGGCGGAGGCGAGGGTGACGGTGATGCCGGCGCCGGCGTTGGGGCTGCGGCGGCGACGGTGAAGGCGGCTAGGATTGAGGCTCACGGTGGGTTTTCTCGTGATGGTGAATACTGCTTTTGGAAAAGATATAGGAGGGGAGAAAATATAAAAGAGAGAGAGAGAGAATGAGGTTAGAGAGAGAGAGAGAAGAGATCGGGGGGAGAGAGAGAGATAGAGAAAGAGAGAGATTGAGAAAGATAGAGAGAGAGAGATAATGGAGAGGGGCCCACGGGGTTAAACCCTCGCTGATTGGCTGCAGAAGGGAAAATTTCACAGTTCAAAGAATATTTCACAGATCTCGTGACTTCACAGGATTTTCACAGTTCAAAAAAAACACTATTCTGTTAAAAGAATAATTTGATTGCTTAATGTGACCTTAAGTGATGGTTTTTAAAATATATAAAATTTGGGATTTTGGCGCTAAATAAAACATTTTCAAATCGCGCCCGGGTTGGGTCCAAAAATTTGAAATTTAAATAATAGGATTTTAAGCGGGTTCCAAATTTTGAAATTGAGTGTTTCATGATTAAAAAGCATACCCCCAAGACGGACACCTGTACGCGCGCGTAGCCGTCCAAACTCGCCCGTTTCACCGAACGGGACGAGAACACGATGCACGGACGCTACCACAAGGCTAGGGGTGTCGAGTAAGCCAAGATAGATATTTTTAATTTCATTTTAGATGCTAAAATTTGTTATATGCAGAAATGACTTTTCCAGATAAAATTTTACAGTAAGACCCAAACAAGCAAGATAAATAAAATGAGTACTACCTAATGCTCAAACAGTAACAGAAATTAGTAGTATTGGGCTCGGGTGTTACATTATACCCAACTACAAAAAGAATTTCGTCCTCGAAATTCCAAGAATACAAAGATAGAAATTACAGGAAAAGGCGAGGAAATTTCTGCCGGATCTCATCTTCTCGTTCCCAAGTGGACTCTCCATGCGATCGATTACCCCAAGAAACAAGCACAAGGGGGATAACCTTGTTCTTGAGAACCTTTTCCCTTCGATCCACGATTTCAACCGGTCGCTCCTCAAAAGTCAAAACTTCCCGTACTGTTAACTCCGAATGATCCAACACGTGTGTTTCATCTCGAACATACCTTCGTAGTTGAGATACGTGAAACACATCGTGCACACCTGCCAAGGACTGCGGTAACGCCAAACGGTACGCTACCTCTCCAACACGCTCCAAGATCTCAAAGGGTCCAACGAATCGAGGACTAAGCTTTTCTCGACTCCCAAAACGAATCACCCCTCTAGTCGGTGATATCTTCAAGAAAACCAAATCACCCATGGCGAACTCTAGAGGTCTTCTTGACGTGTCAGCCCAACTCTTCTGTCTGTCTTGAGCTGCCTTCATATGCTTTCTGATAGTGTTAACCTTCTCAACTGTCTGCACCACCAAATCCGGTTCCAACAATCTTCGTTCACCGACATTATCCCAACAAACCGGTGAACGGCATTTACGACCATATAAAGCTTCAAACGGAGCCATCTGGATAGTTGCCTGAAAACTGTTGTTGTAAGAAAACTCCACCAAGTGTAGATGATCCTCCCACGAACCCTTGAAGTCCAACATGCATGCTCTTAACATGTCTTCAAGAGTTTGGATCGTTCTCTTCGACTGACCATCAGTTTGAGGATGATAAGCTGTGCTAAACTTCAATCGAGTCCCCAAACTTTCTGTAGACTCCGCCAAAAGTGTGATAAGAACCGAGTGTCCCGATCGGACACGATGCTCACCGGTACTCCATGCAATCTTACAATCTCCTGCATGTACCGCTCCGCCAAGGTCTCTGTTGATTGACCAACCCGAAAAGGAATAAAGTGAGCTGCCTTGGTCAACCGATCAACAATCACCCATACTGCATTGTTGCCTTTTGGACTCCGCGGTAACGCCGTCACGAAATCCATGGTTATATGTTCCCACTTCCACTAAGGAATCGGAAGTGGTTGCAATAAACCAGCAACCCTTTGGTGTTCATCCTTAACTTGCTGACACACCAAGCACTTAGCTACAAAGCGAGCAATCTCCCTTTTCATGCCCTCCCACCAGAAATACTGTCGAATATCACGGTACATCTTTGTGCCTCCCGGATGTACAGAATAAGCTGAACTGTGTGCATCCATCATAAGCTCTTCACGAACATCTCCCTTTGGCACACACAAACGGCTACCATACCTCAACGAACCATCTTCGTGGACCAGTAAATCTGTTCGTAGTCCGGCTTCAACTTTCTTTCGAAACTTTTGCAGTCTAGGATCCTGCGATTGCGCCGCTTTAATTTCCTCAATCAAAGACGACTTCACTTGCAGCTGCATCAAATGTCCCGTAGAACGCGGTAGCACAACCTCCAAGTCAAATCTTCGAAAATCTGCAATGATCTCCCTCTGCGTAGTTAACACCTAAATTGCTGGTAACCGACTAAGTGCATCCGGCACGACGTTAACCTTCCCCGGATGGTACTTAAGATCAAGATCGTAGTCGGCCATCAGCTCCAACCATCTACGCTGCCTCATATTCAACTCCTTCTGAGTGAACACATACTCCAAACTCTTGTGATCTGTAAAAACTTCGACTCTTTCGCCCAAAAGGTAGTGTCTCCAAATCTTCAAAGCGAAAATCACAGCCACAAGCTCCAAGTCATGAGTTGGATAATTCTTCTCATGGGTCTTCAACTGTCTCGATGCGTATACTACAACCTTCCCATGCTGCATCAAAACACATCCTAATCCTTTCCCAGATGCGTCGATGTGAATCACCAATCCTCCGGGATTGTCTGGCACGGTCAGAATAGGGGCGGTTATCAACTTCTGCTTCAACGTCTCGAAAGCTAACGCACACTTATCCGCCCATATAAAAGGTACCTCCTTGCGCGTAAGCTTGGTCAACGGTTCTGCCAAACGAGCGAAGTTCTCTACAAATCTCCTGTAGTATCCGGCTAAACCAAGGAAACTTCTTATCTCAGCAACATTCTTTGGAATCGGCCAATCTCGAACTGCTGCAATCTTTTCGGGATCGACGGCGATTCCATCGCCTGACACAACATGCCTTAGAAACTTCACTTCCTCCAACCAAAATTCGCACTTACTCATCTTCGCATACAATTTCTCCTGTCTCAATGTCTGCAGTGCGATCCTCAAATGCTCAGTATGCTCCTCAAAACTCTTCGAGTAAACCAGAATATCGTCAATGAATACCACGATAAACTGGTCCAAGAACGGTGAAAAGATTCGGTTCCTCAAGTCCATGAATACTGCCGGCCCATTCGTTACTCCGAAGGGCATCACTAAGTACTCGTAATGTCCATACCGAGTTCGGAACGCCGTCTTGCAAATATCTTCTGTTTTCACTCGGACCTGATGATATCCCGATCGCAAATCCAGCTTCGAGAATACCCTCGCGCCACTAAGCTGCTCAAAAAGTTCTCCAATGCGAGGGATGGGGTACTTGTTCTTAATAGTCACCCGGTTTAATTCTCGATAGTTGATGCACATCCTTCTTGTGCCATCCTTCTTCTTTACTAGAAGAACTGGAGCTCCCCAAGGCGAGTTACTGCTTCGAATCCAACCCTTTTCAAGCAATTCAGCAACCTGTTTCTTTACTTCTTCCAACTCTACTGGCGCCCTTGGATAATACACTTTAGATACTGGCGCTGCACCAGGAATAAGATTAATTGCGAACTCCACGTCTCTCCTCGGCGGTAAATCCGATATATCTTCAAACACGTCCATAGAATCACGAACAACATCCGGCTCTTTACTTTCATCACTTCCATTGATGCAAGAATATTGTTTGTCGGCCTAGCCCTAAACTCGACCGGCCCGACCGAACTGCTTCCTTAACGCAACTGCTGTCTGCTGCAAACTCCCTTTCATCCCAGATAAACTCTGTTGCTCCCGAGCTGCCGTAAGAACCTGTGAGAAAGTGGTCAAACCCAGGGAGACAATCTGCCTCTGGATGTCCACATCCAAACTGCGCATGAACCTTCATGCCCTGTTTGCATCGTTGGCGACTAAAGGTCCAGCGAATCTGCTGAGTCTCGTCCACTCTGCTGCATACACATCCACGGGTGCTCCATTCTGCCTTATCCCAATAAACTTCTCTTCCATTTCCTCCCGTGTAGTCCGCGGGAAGAACTTCTCCAGGAAACTCTTAGAAAAATCCGCCCACTTGATCGGCTTGGGCAAGCGGGTCTCTTCAACAAGCCACCATTCTCGAGCGTAATCCACTAGCTGAATGCGTACCACAACAACCTTTTTGTCATCAGGAATCTGTGCCGCAAAAAGCAAGTTCTCTGTGTCAACTAGCCACTGCTCCACTGGCAACGGCTCCTTTAAACCAGTAAATGTATACGGACCCAAACGTTTAAAATCTGCTACTGTCCCTACTCGGTCAACTGGCTTAGCTCCAACATTGTTCACAGACTGCTGAACGATCTGCAAACCTTCCCGAAACGAGTCCGCTTGCTGCTGGATCAGCTCGGTCTGTTTCTTTGATTCTCCAGCATTCCTCTTATCACTCCAAGTATGGCGGCTTCGTCCACACGCCTCTGGTATGTCTTCAATTTCTTACCGGCCATAATCCTGAACTCAAAATACCCAACATTAGAATGATGATAGATTTTGAATATAGATCAAGGCTAGAACTCCAAGATACTTAAATAGAGTACCGCATTGTAACTATGCCGCGGTATCATAGCCACAATTACATAACTCCATCCAAGTCGCCTAAGTCCTAGAGATAACAAGGAATCGGGTTTTCGAATCGATATGCAAAGGAAGTTTGCACATCGTAAAAGATATAATCAGGAAGAATGTGATTCAAGAATGGTAAAACGGTCAAGGTGGCAGGACATGTTTCCTAAACACGGGTATTCTGATTCGTGTATTGGGTACAATACCCAACTACAAAAGAATTAACCCGACTATCCTATGGCTCTGATACCAAAAGAACCATGTCACGCCCCGCTTCCCAGAGTACGCTAGATTGGGCACGTGACATAGCCAACCATGCTACCTGTGGGTAGGAAGTATCCATCCACAGTCACATTACGGCTGTAGAGATATCAAGAACAAGATAAAACTATCTAAAACATGTCCATAATCCAGAATAACAAGAGTCAATAATAAATAAATGCGGAAGCAAATGATCCAATACAAATAACTGAAAGGTATGTCCCATAATGCGGGCTCACATCAGGAAAAATGCAGGAAATAAAACTAACCACTACTGGACTCACAACTCAGCCTGCTGGCTGAAGTACTCCAGCTCGGACTGCGACAGTGGTACAGAATCTGGGCCATGCAAAACCCAGACGTCAGCGCGTCATGTCAACCAGTAATATAATATGAACAATGTAATAGGCAATGCAAAAATAAACATGAATAACGCAATAATGTGAAACAAGCAGTGCAGGGTAGTGTGCAGTGGGTAACTAAACTGTTCTATCAAGTTTTCTAGTCTAAAGTCTTTGAAATCAATTTGATGAATCGTCGATTTAACTCAATAGTATCCCGTACATACCCGGGATCATGGCCACAATATTCTCGGCTGCAGCCGAGACATGCCGCTAGGCACAAAACAGGAATGTGTACACTCGATAGTATCCCGTACATACCCGAGACCACGGCCACAATATTCTCGGCCGAAACCGAGATATGCCGCTAGGCAAAAAACAGGAATGTGTACACTCGAACAGGTAGCGAACTATCGAGTTACAAGTCAGGTTCACCTTTGATTTCCCCATACCCCCAAGTTATATGTGTCGGGTCAGGTATTCAGTAATCAAGAACTAATGCCAACACAAGATCAGGCAACAGCAGGTTTGTCTGGATAGACAACAGGAATGGTCCATGAGAACTACATGTCAGGTTTGTTGGCATTAGGCACGAGATCAGGTAACAGGTCAGGTCATGGTACATCAGGTCAAGTCAATAGTAAACGGTACCATATCAGGTGTATCATATAAATACCATGTGTGACAATGTCAATCAATATGTAACGATATCGCGGGTGTGCTCGCAAACAGATATATAAGCAGCATCATGTTCCAATCAACGCGTTAAACAATAATCGGATTTATTATCTAGCTGTACAATTTTCAATTGTGTTAAATAGATAGTGTCAATATCACGTGAATACAGGACGGTGAACGTAACTGCTGTAATCAGGTTAATAATATATTGAGTGTTCCAAGAATGCCACGACAAGTATAATCTGTTTATAGAATGCAATTGTAATTTAGCCGGTTATGCATATTTGATAAACTAAACTGGAAATAAAGCATCATAGCAGTGAATCAAATGCAATCTATCATGTACAGGTTTATCAGGAGATAATTTATTTGATATGCTACTAGGGTTAAGTATGAAGCAAGGTATGTAAGGTGATTTACTAAATGATATATCATTAAACCACACATGAATATTAAGGCAAGTTATAAAGTAGCAATAGCATGTAGCAAGTATCGAATACTTGCCTCGAACAAAAGACGATCACGAGAACGGAGGCGCGTACCCACGCGACACGCTAACATCAAGGGCTCGGGATAGAGATGATGATCCGGACAAAGATGGATGCACTCACGGCCACCCGGCAGCGAGGCGATCGGTGCCGTCAAGATCAATGGAGGTTCAATCCTCGACGGTGACTGGAACGCCCCGGTGGCTCTCTGCCACAACGAGACAGGAGGCGACTGGAGCTAGATGCAGCGGGATGATGATCACGACGGTGATAAGGGTGCAGCGATGACGGTGGCACGGACGGTGACGACGAGGTGCTGCCGACGACGGGTTGCGAGGGTGAAGGCTCGGGTAAACAAGGGAGAGAGAGGAGATGGCGAGGAGAGGGAGACTCAGGTGAGGGGAACACGGCGAGGTGTTGGTCGGCGGCGCAGGTGGTTGCCGGCGGCGACTCACGCGACTGCAGGGAAGATTGCAGGTGGCCGCGGCTGCGCAGGGCTCGCGGGGGAGAAGGAAGAAGGTTGAGGTTGAGGGGAGGAGGCGGAGGCGAGGGTGACGGTGACGCCGGCGCCGGCGTTGGGGCTGCGGCGGCGACGGTGAAGGCGGCTAGGATTGAGGCTCACGGTGGGTTTTCTCGTGATGGTGAATACTGCTTTTGGAAAAGATATAGGAGGGGAGAAAATATAAAGAGAGAGAGAGAGAGAATGAGGTTAGAGAGAGAGAGAGAGAAGAGATCCGGGGAGAGAGAGAGAGATAGAGAAAGAGAGAGATTGAGAAAGATAGAGAGAGAGATAATGGAGAGGGGCCCATGGGGTTAAACCCTCGCTGATTGGCTGCAGAAGGGAAAATTTCACAGTTCAAAGAATATTTCACAGATCTCGTGACTTCACAGGATTTTCACAGTTCAAAAAAAATACTATTCTGTTAAAAGAATAATTTGATTGCTTAATGTGACCTTAAGTGATGGTTTTTAAAATATATAAAATTTGGGATTTTGGCGCTAAATAAAACATTTTCAAATCGCGCCCGGGTTGGGTCCAAAAATTTGAAATTTAAATAATAGGATTTTAAGCGGGTTCCAAATTTTGAAATTGAGTGTTTCATGATTAAAAAGCATACCCCCAAGACGGACACCTGTACGCGCGCGTAGCCGTCCAAACTCGCCCGTTTCACCGAACGGGACGAGAACACGATGCACGGACGCTACCACAAGGCTAGGGGTGTCGAGTAAGCCAAGATAGATATTTTTAATTTCATTTTAGATGCTAAAATTTGTTATATGCAGAAATGACTTTTCCAGATAAAATTTTACAGTAAGACCCAAACAAGCAAGATAAATGAAATGAGTACTACCTAATGCTCAAACAGTAACAGAAATTAGTAGTATTGGGCTCGGGTGTTACAATATGAGTTGAATAATCGGTAGTTTCCAGCACTTCTTTAAGATATTGTTTCTAGTTTATGCTTGAATACTTCACTCGTCTCATTTTATTCCATGCGACTTTCTCATTTTATTGCACCTATATGAATTACGTGATTAAATATATTGCATACCTGATACGAACTTGATTCAACCCATGGATACGTATTGATATGAACTCGACATGCACTTGCAACACCCTAACGTATTAATGGATTCGTTTAAGACTTGTGTCAACTTTATAACTTAACATACACGGGGGAAAATGGGTAGTTTGGTAGTGAACATATGTCCTGACACGAAAGTCCACTAAAAATCACTTAATCTGAATCTCGTGTGCCGTTGTTCCACAGGTTTGACGGTGCTTAACTCTACGTGCTGTTGGTCCATGGGTTTAACGGACTACTCTCGTATACATGCATATATTCATTATCGCATATTGAAAACCTGGAATTTACCGAGCGCAAGATCGCTGACGGAGATTCCACTGTTTCTTTTTCTTTTGGGAGCTCATCAGGTGACTTAGGGACAAGTGGAGAGATAGGATTAGAGATTGAGCCGACGGCGGAGGACTATTTGCAGACTTCACAAGCTGATTACTAGTCTACACTAGTCTTATTTTCGTATGCCTACTTGTTAAGACTTTTCTTTCATTTCTTTTCCTATTGTATCGGATAATTGACTTGCATCGACTTTTGTGAAGGGATTCTAGGTATAGCGCGGAAGCAGAAGCAAAGTGCACAACAAAAATTCTATAGCAAACCCTAGCATCCACACCCTGGAAATCTTCCCAAACAACTAAAACTATAAAACCTAGAGAACAAAAACAAGAGTTAAAGAATTACAACATTTGCAGTATCTTCATACGCTCCTATTTGTGTTGGAATCTAACGAAGCTCCTAAGATGAGTGAACAAGCTTAATGGTTGATCTCCCATGTCAAAGATGGATGCACTGTGAGAGCTCATTTTCTTTTGTTTTAACTTCAAAATGAAGTAACTAGATAAGATAGTTTGCTAGTCTGTCCTATCTAGAGATGTAGCTCCTTCACCAATTTAATTTTTCTCTTTTTATTTTCTTTTTTCTATTTTTCTTGGGAATTTTAGAGGAGGAAGATTTGAGCTTGGAGCTTTGAAGAGAGAGAGAGAGGGGGATGAAAATTATCAGGATTTTCTTTAAGTTTCATATTGTTATCATATTGAAAATCAATATGAAACATAGGATCTCCTCTACCTTTACAAGTGTCCAGCCTCATCTTTCCCCTTCATGTGTCGACTAAATGAGAGCGGGTAAGCATATGCTAGTCTCATGGCACAACATAGCCAAAAGAGAAGAAAAGAAAAAGAAAAATAATTACAATACACACACACACACACTTTTAATTATATTCCTATGTATTAAAAGTACATAAAGGAGACAAATATCATTAGCGACAAAATACTAGTAAATACATATATCCAATGCATGTATTAATATATTAAATTTACACTTGATTCAATATACATATTTCCAAAAGACCGGCTAGTATTTCGAACGTCCGATTACCGTCAGTGTATCTAATGCATTAATTTTAATCGGACCCCTGCACATACCCAGCATAGCTATCACAACGTTTTGCCAAAGCCGGAAACTCTCGGTATAGGACTCTAAAGACTCGACAATATGCTGGTAGTGAGTTACTGGATGATATCCAAAACTCACAAGCACGTCAGTGACACTACCTGTACGTAACGGCTATCCAAGTATTGAGCAAAAGGAAGATCGACAAGCAAGCTCGTCCGAACGCTTATTGAGCCTATAAGTGACATTCACCGTACAGTCCGATCTGTTCGTCAAAGAATGTTGCATACCGGGTCTAGCAGGTGATAAACGTCAGACCCATAATAACCCGATATGTCGTGCCGGTGTCAAACTCATCACCTACCGAGAAGCTACCGATCTCCTATCAGAAAATCTCATCCATTGTGGCCATAGAATTATGGTGATAGCCAACCGAACACAGCGTAACATCGACTCACTATACCGGGAGAGACGAATCCCCTTAATCCGCTAATTGCCTCCATGTAGGTCGGGACTGTACCCAATTAAAACCTATTTGCACGACTCAGTAGAGTCGTGGTAGGGCAGTAATCAAAGTACAGTCGGAACCCACACAAGATAAATGAGGATCTCAGGTCAACAGACTATCCTGTATTCATGTCACCAGAGAACTACTATCTGACGATAAGTATAGTACCATTTAGAAGTTCTCGGTGAGTGCGTTCAGTGTAACTGATAACCCAATGATCATCTATATACAATCTTTAGTGGCTGACACAATGGCTGTGAGACCGACCATCACCCCTCGTCGGGGTCAAGAAACGTATATACTAGTCTTCTCGGGAATATCGATACACAGTCTCGATACTCTCACGACTAAGGACTTTTAAGGATGTGCTTATGGACTACCCAGTTCTCACAAGTATGATCGCCATCATAATACGGGTAGTCAAGAAAAGATCCTACGGGTTTTATCATTATGTATTAGCGACACATAATAACAAGTAAAGCATATACAAATGAATGATAAAATCAAACCAGATAGTATACTATCATCTCAAGACTGTTCTACCCGTATATGTTCTTCAATTATCATAATCGCCTGCATGCAATTACAATAATTGCCTTTAGAGCACTATATCTAACATTTTGTTATTATTGGAATTGAATGTAATAGCTGCAGTTGGATTTTACCCTTTTACTAAATTCTTGTTCCTTTAAATACTGCTTACTTTTACGCTTAACGTAGTTATTTCGATAAAAAACCTTTCTCGATATAAATACGTCGCGGACCTCGTCGCTTGCCTGCTACCATTTTTGGGAAGCGGTGCGTGACAAAATCAATGGGTTTTCCGATAATTGAACATTTTGGCTCAATTTAATCCACGATTAAAAGGCATTAGAGTCACATTGAAATTGTTGTATCCAAATCCTAGACGATGAAAATCAAAATCAAAAAGGCTGATGTCGATCATCCATAAAGAAGATGTAAGGTTGACTTAACCATTCGCTGTAGGACTATTTTCCTTCTAAGATTTTTGTCCTCCGCTTATTCTCTCTCTATTTGCACAAACACACACACGCACCTACACACATGCCTTGAAACGTCATCAAAAACGACAATGAGCTATTAGAATGATCCCATAGGACATGGATAAAAAGAACTTCACAACATGCTTGGTTTCAAAAGCCTTGCTTCTCCTATAAGATGTTATTAGGGTTCAATCAAATTCCATGCATTAAAGCAAACTAAGGTAGATACAAGCCCACGAGACCTCGATCCCTATTACATAGGAATAATCAAGATCCTTTTTTTACTTCTCAAATAAATAGCCCGTAGTTTGAGACATTTCGCTCAATTGCAAAAGGCCTCTGCTACTGGGCTATAGCGGCACGAACTGATTATGATACTTAAAACCTAATACATGCACTACTAAGAGAGACCTGTCGGTCCGACAATAGGCAGACCTGTCGGTCCGACAGATCCACAGTCAGCAATATATAGTCCTCTTTTATAGCAGCATCAAGGAACATAACTTCCACCACTACCACCACCACCACCTCCGCCGCCGCCGCCGCCGCCGCCATAACCACTACCGCTATAACCGCTTCCATGTCCTTCGCTGTAACCATTCTGACCCCAGTGTTCAGACCAACTGGAACCTCCTCTATAAGACCCGCCGTTAGAACCATAACCACCGCTGCTGCCACTGTCAGCATGTCTGTCTCCACCAAAATGTTCCCAACCTCCGTCATAGCCACCATAACCGCCAGCTCCGGAACCCGTGCCCCCTCCATAGCCGCCACCATAAAGGGCTCTAGAGGTAGAACACAATGGGATGAGACACATTACAACTACAACGCCAAGAGAAAAAACTTTAGCACTATTACTAGTAGTAGCCATGGTATGAAAATGTTGTGTTACTTGAGGTGAATACGAAAGAAGAGAAATGTCGGGGGTTTTATAGGGGTTTTTGGGGGTAGTGAGCTGACACTGGCAGTTTTATCGTGTAACCCATTAACATTGAACTTTGCAGAGCATTATATGAGAACACAGTGTGGTAGTGCACCATTGATATATGCATGCTTTCTCTTGCCGGCCTTCTTTTATCTCAACTGGTGAAGGGTAATGGATGTCTGTTCACCATCACAGACACAATATATACAGAGCTCTCCTGGGGAGAGTGCGGGGTTCGATGCCCCGATGGTAAAGTGGCCACAATTTAACGCTTTCCGGACAAGTTTATGAGTTCTCTAGATGCGTGTATGTTGTGTGTTTGTGTGTGTTGGCTAGTCTTGAGGGCCGGTTCAATAATAAAAGATAAAAATACAGAGCTTTCTAGTTTACTGTCCATGACATATGATCAGTTACCTGTGAACTCTCATTTAATATCATAACTGAGGAGAGAGAAGCTGTTAAATATTATGTTGGTTTGTGTATATATTATGAGATTAATGGAGGAAAGAGGCCATAGGAGGGGATTTCCTCCTATGGCGTCGAAAAACACCCCCTTCCTAGTTTTTTCCGACGATCGGCAACCACCATCTTCATCGTCATCATCTAAGATATGGGTATACCAAATTTCATGTGATTCTACAACCTTTTCACCGTTGATTTAGTGGGTTCAAAATTAACGGTTTACCGACAATAGAACTTTTTACATTGCTAAATCAACGGTGAAAAAATTGTAGAATCACATGAAATTTGGTGTATCCACATCTTAGATGATGACGATGAAGATGATGAGTGCCGATCGTCGGAAAAAACCAGGGAGAGGGTATTTTTTCGACGCCATAGGAGGGAATTCCCTCCTATGGCATCTTTTCTCCATTATTCTCATATATTATCACATACTATGCAAGAAGGTTGTTTATCCTGTCGCCATGTATATCATATCCTATAGTACCCAAAAATTGACAATACAATAGGTGCAATTTAATTTGAAAGTCAATATTAGAGAATACATTAGATATAGAAAAAAACAATAAAGCTTTCATTCTCAGGCACATAGCATATAAAATATCTAAAAAATGAATAGAAAATTGATAGTTAATTTGGTTTGAATAATTACAGATGAGTAATAATTAGAAGGAGGAAAAAAAAACCCCACCCCCTTTCTGTTTGTTACTATTTCAAAAATTATACAATGCTACATTTAAACGGAGTCTTTTTCCACAAGGAAGAAGTGTTCTATAGAAGAAAAGATAAATTTTCGTGTTTGTTATTCACGTTAAAATGAAAGTGGAATTTGTATGTCTGAAAACCATCATTTTTTTCCTAAAATAAGAGTTGTCAAAACCACTATTTTCTAATGCAATTTGAATCAGCCACTTTAATAAATCTTAGAAAAGTCAAATTAGATTAAGTTTGTACCAAACTACCAATTCACCAACTATGGATATTCTGGAGTTCAATTCTTTTTATTTTAAAAGCTCCGTTTTGGTTTTCCATACAAACTGCTGATATTTTTTGTTTTGACGTTAGACTTGGGGTATGATTGTTTGACATGAAGTATCATGAAAATAGTAGAAGTACTGCCGCTACATTAAGCCCTTGTTTTACTAATTTAATCGGCCGAGACATTGTCTATGATGATCCAAAAAGAGGTGCACAAAGGAGGATATATTGGCATGAAAATCAATCACCAAGCTCCATGTTTTACTAATTTAATATTTGCCGGGGATCTATCCTGTTTAGAGAAGCCTCCTGGCCATGGTGCACAAGGTGAAGGAGATCTTTCACGTTTACTCTCAAATTTCTGGCCAGCACGTCTTCAACTACCTTTAGCAACAATCTTAGCTATGCTTCCCAACAAGATCTTGCAGGGATCCATGGGTTCCAACTTATGGATCACAATGCAACTTATCTCGGCAGCCCTCTATTTCTAAGCCGTTCAAGCACCGCTAACTATAATTTTCTGATTGAGAAAATCAAGAAATAACTTCATGGATGCAAAAGGCACTCATTGTTTCACGCCGGAAGAGGGATTCTCATCAAGTCCTCTATCGTTTCTATTCCCTCCTACCATATGACTCTCGGTCTTATTCCAAATAATGTCATTGAAGATTTGGAGAAAAAATTAAGGGATTTTTATTGGGGCTTCCAATCTCACGGCAAACATCTTTATCTCAAGTCTTGGGACAACCTTAAGTTTTCTAAACCTGAAGGTGGCTTGGGGTTTCGAAATATGAAAACCACAAACACATGTTTATTTATGAAGCTAGGGTGGAAGTTGCTCTATGATCCTAACTCTCTCTGGGCATGTTTACTCAAGGCGAAGCACTTTACTCGATGTCATATACACGATGCTCTTCTTCGTTCACCAAGCTCACAAATCTGGAAAGGGATCCACTCCACTATTGAAACCTTGCTTACTAATTCAGCTTAGACTATATATAATGGCGCGAAACTCCATATTTTCAAAGATAACTGGATTTCGGCTGTTAGCTTAGCTATATCTCAACCACACCCTTGGGATAGTTTAATAATACTTGTGCAAAACCTCATTGACCCCAGCAATAGTTCGATAAAAAGAGCAAACTTCTCTCCTTATGCTCAGGTGCTATCCCTTCTTCTGATCCCGTCTTTCACGCCCCGCTTCACAGTGTCCGGAATTGGTGATGTGGCGGGCCGCAGCGTATTTACTAAGAAATAAATAGGTTAAGCGTAATTAAGCAATATATATAAAATGCATAAGAATGACAAGTGATATAAAATAATAAACAACAACTTTTATTTATATTCACTTTACATACAATTGTTTGAAAATGAAAAAATACAATGGTATAAAAAACGCCTAAACAATGGCATACAAACTGAAAGTAAATACAAGGAGAGCTAGAAATCCGACCGGGCAATGAGCTGGTCCAAGTCCTCCTGGTTATGCTCGATCTTCTGAGAGCCCGGTCCTCCTGACGAACATTTAAAAAAAAAAAAAGACAGAAATATCGTCAGAGAACTAGCGCTCGGTAAGTCCCAAAAGAAGAAATGAATAGAACAAGTAATTTTAAATGAAACTGTAAAGTTGTACAGGTATATGATTTTACTCTAACGTAGTTGTTTGTAACTTAGTACAGAAGGTATTTGTGTATACGAGAGGAGTCCATCTTACCTCGTGAATTATGGTAATATGTAGTACAAGGCCTCATCAAAACCCACGGGACAACGGCACGAGAGTTCATGTAGGTGTTTTTTAAGTGACCATTTCGTGCCACGTTAATACGTTCCGTACCAATCTATCTCGTTATCCCCGCGTAATGTATTATATAAATTATTTACAAGTCTTGCCGAAACCATGGATACAATTTGTTCATGTAGTCATGTTCAAGATATAATCATATATTCAAGTAGTCATGTCAAGTTATAATCATGATTCGGTCAAGTCAAGTCAAGTATTCATGTTCATGTTCAAGTATTCAGGTTTGATTTTAGATTCAGGTTTAGATAGACTCGGACTTAAGCTTGGATTCAGGTTTGAGATCGACTCAGACTTGAGTCAGACACTTGTAACTGATTTAGATCCTGAATTAGGTTCGTTAGTTATCAGTAACTGCTGCACGTGGACGGCAGGATTTGTGTTTTTTTCCAAGACAATTACCATTGATAACTCCATTAAGTTTTCTATCTTAAATATGCAAGCACTCACTTTCGCCGGCTCTCTGGGGCTCAAGAGAATTGATCCCGCTTAAACCTATATTTACTAAACTTCTTAAATATTGTTTTATATAACTTGAGACGGTTTTATGAAAAATATTTTTAATAAAATTTCAAAATAAACTCGAATATTTATTTATATTATTTAGGGTTTTCATGGATATGAATTTTAAGAATTTGAGGTATTTTAGTGATAATTGCTTAGCTTGTAAAGTTCATGGTATTTTATTGTAAAACTTGTCTTTTGTTGGTATCTTGATGGTATTTTAGTGAAACTTGTAATTCTTTCATTTTAAAAAATGTAAGTTTATTATATTTTGAAAATATATGGATTTTTTAATTTATATAATTATTAAAAAAATTAATTTTATTTAATTAGAAAAATTCGTTTTTCTTAAAAACCATATTTAAAACCTTTCGAGGCCGAATGCTCCGTGAGAAGGTCTGCATCTTGCTCTACTAGTCCAAGGATGTGCGAAAATTCGCACCATCCAATAGCGAGTTTCCTAAAGAGGGTTGTAGAGGCATAATCGCAAAGGAATTTAAAATACAATTTAAAAGAAATCCGTTTTTTATAATAATTGGTATTTTCTTGTAATAATGTCTTCGCAAAGAAAAATACAATCAAAGAGTATCGTGCTATGAAACCAAGTGTGCATGTGAGAGATAGGTCGTTATCTCATGAAGTTTTCCTAAAAATATGTTTGTAACAAAAACTAAAAGAGATAATATTTAAAGTTTATGGTATTTAAATAAAAAAGTGTTACTATTGTTATTTCACATAAGAATTTTGATCAAATATTGATTCTAAATATTAGGGTTCAAGATTACAAGTATTGTATAAAAATTTATTTGACCAAAAGATAATAGAAATTGGTGTTATAGGATTTGGAAAAAGTGATATCGGTATTAACTTCACTTTTACCGATTTTTATAAAAAGATAAATTCAATGAAGAGAAAAGAAGTTTAGGAGGGACTTACTACTTGGTTATATTATGAAGAGACAGAAGAAGAGATTGTTGTTGTCGTGACGTCGCGGGAGCACCGGAATAGTTTCGATTCTTCGCCGGAAGTTGTTCGCTTGCTAACTCCTCTTTACTCCACTTGTACTTAGAGAATTTTTAAGAGTTTTGGCTAGAAATTTCAGAATGATACTGAGCCAAAGTGTGGGGTGGTATTTATAGTGTAGAATTAGAGTTTTGGAATTAAAATGGTGAATTAAAATGCATTAAAAATATGATAAATTGTGAAATGAAAGGTCTCTGTTTGATTGTAGGGAAATCAAACAGTGCAGGGGTGTTGGGGTAGGTGAAGGGTTAGTGTGCAAATCCCGGAGCTAAATAGGCTCATCCAAAGTGCTGGTGCCGGTCTAATTAGGGTTTCCGCCGGTCGATTGTGAGCTTCTTGCCTCGTGATTTGTGCCAGATGATCAACAAAGTATTTAAACCCTTTTGCACATGTTTGATTTTTCTGACTTTTCATTTTTATATGTATTGTACGTGTAAACTTTTGGGTTTCAAAAAAGTTAAAAAGAAAAATCAGAAAAGAAATAATGTGTCTGATGGGGATCGAACACATGGGATACGTCACAACAATGTAAGGTTTTACCAGTGAGCTACAAATTATTTCTTGCTGTGATTTAACAAAATTAACTTATAACCCAATCTCAGGCTGTATAACTCATTTCTATACATTAAACTGGAAAATTTTGTACAGTAAATTTAGAGTCGTTTCATCGTCACAGCTGAAGCTATTGGCATTTTGAATTCCCTTCGAGTCGCAGCTACAACACCATATTCTATTCATATTCAAAGCGACGCTTGCAAAGTCATTGAGTGGATTAAATCCCCTGGTTAACTCCTCCGTGGCGGATTGCCCCGATAATTCATGAATGTCGTTGGTTGCTCCACACTCATGCTTAGGTGTCAATTGGATTCATCAAGTGTACTCAGAACCAAGCGTCTCATTATTTTTGCATCTTGTTTTCCTGAAATTCATCTTCTTTTCCTCCCCATTTTTAAATGCACTCAATGTAAATGTATTTGAAATTTGCAGTTTGTAATAAAATTGGTTACGGCTCTTCGACCAAAAAAAAATCAAGATCCCTCTTTCCCATTTCTACCCTTAACCACCATTCAGTATTCTCACATCAAACCACGCAACGCTTCCATAGTTTATCACAAAACTCGAGGGCAAACATGGTAACTCTCGATCATACTCATTAATTTTCTTTTTGTCTCAGTTCCTCCCTTGATCGCAAATGGCGACCACCACCTCTTCCGCCACGCTCTTCATCTCTGGTGAGCTTCTTAACGTTTCCTTTCTGTTTGTAATTAGGGTTTCATTTTGCATCAATCGAGCATTTGAATTCTCAGATTTTGATCATTTATTGTATCTATTTTTGATCGATGTAACCCTAGGTTCCTATTTTAGGATTCGGCACTTAGTGAAAATTCGATTTTTTTCTTCTGTTTTAATCACTTAAATTTATGATATAGTCGATAAATTTTGGGAACTAGGTGATGTAGGGTTCCTAAGCACCGCAACAAGGTTTCGGGTGGCATCATCCATACCAAGTTAAAATTTTTGCCATGCTTAAACAATCCTAACCTAGATCTTTAATTAGAGAATCAAATGGAAACATGAAATAAACATCTTTACTTCTAAGTGATTAGGGATTACAACCTTTGTAGTCCGTTCCTTCACTTTATAAGCTCTAAGTAGTGGTCCCTTCGCTGCGATCCAAGAACTCCCGGACTCTTGAGAAGCTCCACACGGTGTATGGTGCATGCTTGCTTGTAGTCTTCGAAATCCAAGATGATCTATTTCGAGGAAACACGAACTCAAGCTATCTCTTCACTAATATGAAATTAGTGAAGCCAGCACACTGAACTATATGTCTAGTATAGAAGAGAATGATGAAGTAGGAATTTTGCTCTCTTTAGTTTTCTTTTTCTCACTTTATTTCATTACATGGAAAAAATCTAGCAAGCTTTTGTAAGGAAGAAGAAGATGAACAAGTGATGAAAGAATAAACGAGCTTAGGTTAGAAATGCAACCATAGTGAGTTAGTATATGTCATGGCTAACTCATGTAGAGAATAAACCATGGGCTAGGATTAAAGGTTAGGTTAATAAATATTTTATAAATATCAACAAGCGTGGACTTAGTCAACAAGATAAATATCTTAGCATAATCCACACAAATTTGATTTATCTAAAATAAAAATAAAATCTTACCCTAACACAAACCATGGTGTGATTCTCATAAACCCTAGTTGCATGTATAACCCTAGCATGTCACAATATCATATATCACATATATAATATTTTGTAACAAAAGAAAAGAATACATTAAACATATATCACATATATATTAATGTATCATCAAGTGAGAAAAAGTAATGTTTAAATGAGCTAATATTAGTTAATGTAATTTAATATATAAAATATATAATACTGCATTAAATTATTAAATCAATACTTGATTTAATAATCCGGTTATTGAACATATAACCGACTAATATCAAATGCAACAATTTATCGAATCAACACTTGATCCGATAACCCGGCTATATCATATATAACCGACCAATGTCACAAGTCGTGAGAATAGAATACGGTATCACATACACGTATCAATCTCGGTCCCACACATATCACATATATGCTCCTACTCCGTTTCTCCTGAGCCAGGAAACCTCTGCGTAAGACTCTAAATACTCGTCAATACACCGGCAGTAGGTGATGATCATATCAAACACCTACAAGCTGTAAGTGGTTAGCTAAACGTAACAGCCATCCGGGTATTGAGCGATCAGAAAATCAATAAGCAAGCCTGCACACACTCCTGTGAGTCCAATTAGTAACACTACCGTACAGTCCGGTCTCTTTTTCTGATATGTCGCATATCCAGTCTAGGGGTGGTAAACGTCAGACCCCAGTAACTGATAAGTCGTGTCGATGTGAGGCTCATAACGGGTCGAGAAACTACTGATAACACTTACCAGTAGATCTCCATAGCAGCCCTGGCCAGGGACTTCCAGTTATAGCCAATCGAACACAGCGCAACATCAACCCCAAATACCGGGAGTGACGAAACCCCTCCTATCGCTCATTGCCTCCATGTGATTCGGGACTGTACCCAAAAGTTACCATTTTGCACGTTCTCATGAACGTGGTAAGATGGAAATCAAAGCACAGTGGTAATCACACAAGACTCTATGACGATCTCGGGTCTACAGACTAACATGTATAAGTGTCACCAAAGAACTGCTATCTAATGATAGGTATAATACCATCTAGGAGTTCTCGGCGAGTCCGTTCAGTGTACTCAGTCTCCACTGAGAACCTGTATACCATCTTTGATGTCTAACACCAATGGATGTGGGATCATCCATCGTCCATCATATGGGTCAAGATGCGTATACGCTAGTCTACTCTGGAGTATCGATGCACTATCTCGATACACCCTCGACTAGGAACAATTAGAGGATGTACTTTTCGACTACCCTTGCCCCACTAGTATGATCTCCATCATAGTCCTAGTAGTCAAGTACATATCCTAAGGGCTTTATCAACATGTGAGAGCAAGACAGTAACACAATACAAGTCAACATGTTAAGACAAAATGCAACCAGATAACATACTGTCATATCGAGCAATAAAGTCCTCTCTTTATATATCCAAGCATCCACTATAATATACATCATATGTACAATAATGGCCTCTAGGGCATATACATAACTAACAATCTCCCACTTGCACTAAGGCCAGCTGTTGTAGTATCTCATACCAAACATCCCGAAGAGTCTCTCAAATTTTATTTGGGGTATGGCCTTGGTGAGTGGATCCGTAGTGTTTTCCTTCGTATCAACTTTCCTGGCCTCGATCTCCCGGCGATCAACTATCTCCCGGATCAGGTGATACCGCCTCAGAATATGCCTAGATCTCTGATGGGACCTGGGTTCCTTGGCCAAAGCCACAGCTCCATTGTTATCACAATAAAAAGGTATTGGATTCTTAATGGACGGAACCACTCCAAGTTCGTTTATGAACTTCTTCATCCAGACAGCCTCTTCGGCAGCATCGTTGGCGGCGATGTATTTAGCCTCCATTGTCGAGTCTGCCACGGTTTCCTGTTTGGAACTCTTCCAACAAACCGTCCCTCCATTGAGGGTAAAGAAAAATCTCGAGTGCGACTTAGAGTCGTCTTTATCACTCTGGAAGCTCAAATCGGTAAAGGACTCCACTTGGAGTTCTCCTTTACCATACTCCAAGAACATCTCTTTAGTCCTTCTCAAGTACTTGAGAATATTCTTCACAGCTGTCCAGTGTTTCTCCTCAGGATCTGCTTGATACTTACTCACTACACTTAGTGAGTATGCTACATCGGGTCTGGTACATAGTATCGCGTACATGATAGAGCCTACTGCCAAAGCATAGGGTATCTCTTGCATGCGAGCTCTCTCCAAATCAGTCTTAGGAGACATCTCTTTGGAGAGAGTGAGTCCAGAGATCGTCGGTAAATTCCCACATTTGGATTCTTCCATACTAAACCTTTTTATTATGGTGTCGATGTACCTGGATTGAGACAATCTCAGTATCCGTTTAGATCTATCTCTATAGATCTTAATTCCCAAGATACAGGAGGCATCACCTAGATCTTTCATTGAGAATCTTTATGATAAGAAGAGCTTGACCGAGTGCAGCATAGGAACATCATTTCCTATCAAGAGTATATCATCCACGTACAATACGAGGAAGACAACCTTACTCTCTGCCACCTTCTTGTATATACAAGCTTCATCTACGTTTTTGATAAAGTCAAACTCTTTGACTACAACATTAAAACAGATGTTCCAACTCTGCAATGCCTGCTTTAAACCGTAGATGGATCAATGGTAAGTAGGATCCGGATGGACTAAAGCATAACCACTGGAGAAAAGGTTTCGTCATAATCCACACCTGGTCGTTGATGAAAACCCTTTGCAACTAGTCTAGCTTTGAAAGTCTCAACTTTTCCATATGCATCAAGTTTCTTGTTAAAGATCTATTCGCTTCCAATGGGTTTTACCCCTTCAGGAGCAACTTCCAAAGTCCATACTTTGTTGGTGTACATGGATTCCATCTCAGATCGTGTTGCATTCAGCCACTTCACAGAGTCTCCACTCGTGATGGCCTGCTCGAAACTAGTCGGGTCATCATCTTCCATGATGCAATCCTTGCTCCCACAATCAATGAGAAAACCATAGTATCTATCAGGTGGATGAGGAACCCTACTAGATCGGCGGAGCGGCTGAGGTTCGTCGGGAACTACTGAATCCTCTGGTTCCACCAAATCTTCTGTTGCAGTTTGTGTAGCTAGAACTTCTTCCAGTTCTTCCTCCTCGTCACTAATTTCCTTTGCAAGAAATTCCTTTTCTAAAAAGGTGGCATGTCGAGAAACAAACACCTTTTGTTCCTCGGTATGGTAGAAGATATACCCTTGTGAGTTTTGGGGATATCCTATAAACTTGTACAGAACAGACCTTGCCTCGAGTTTGTCCGGATTGCGCCTTTTGACATAGGCCGGACAACCCCATATCTTAACATAATTAAGAGACGGTCTCTTCCCCTTTCATATCTCATATGGAGTGGTAGGCACTGATTTGGTAGGGACCATATTCAATAGGTGTATGGCTGTCTCAAGCGCATACCCCCAAAAGAAAATAGGCAACCCAGCAGTGCACATCATAGAGTGCACCATATCTAATAGGGTGCGATTCCTCCGTTCTGATACACCGTTGTGCTGTGGCCTATATAGAGGAGTAAACTGAGAGAGAATCCCATTCTCTTTTAGATAGTCCAGGAACCCACTGCTTAAGTATTCTCCTCCTCGATCAGATCGAAGGATCTTAATAATTTTACCCGTTTGGTTCTTGACTTCGTTCTTATATTCTTTGAATTTCTCAAAAGCTTCAGACTTGTGTTTCAACAGGAACACATGTCCGTATCTTGAGAGATCGTCAGTGAATGTAATGAAGTACGAAGAACCATTCCTGGCATGTGTAGACATGGGACCGCATACATCACTATGAATCAGTCCCAAGAGTTCCGTAACTCTTTCTCCGTGTCCACCAAACGGAGTTTTGGTCATTTTTCCTTTGAGACATGGATGACAAGTTTCATAAGATGATAATTCGAACGGATTCAAATATCCATCCTTATGTAACTTAGCCAGTCGTGTCGCATTGATATGACCTAGTCTACAATACCACAAGAAGGGTTCGTTCATTTCTGAACTTTTTCTCTTGTCTGTGTTTTGTACATTAAGAACTGTAGTTTGATTTAGAACGTATATGCCATTATTTAACGAGCCTGATCCAATCAACTTTTGATTCAGGAAGATGTTCATAATATTATCTTGTACTACAAAATTATATCCTTTTTTACTCAATAAAGAAACTGATATAAGATTGCATATCAGAGTCGGAATGTAATAGCATTCGTTCAGAATTAATGTATTACCATTTGGTA
The DNA here is from genome assembly GCA_030015575.1 of Agapanthus africanus. Taxonomy (NCBI): domain Eukaryota; kingdom Viridiplantae; phylum Streptophyta; class Magnoliopsida; order Asparagales; family Amaryllidaceae; genus Agapanthus; species Agapanthus africanus. The sequence goes on along the minus strand of CM057337.1, from coordinate 1,007,521,203 downwards.
ATACAAGGTGATATTCGCCAACTGCTTTGGCTGCAACATTTGCACCATTCCCTACTATTATGTAATGATCACCCTCTCCCAGTTCCTTACTTTTTCTTAGCCCATGTAACATATTATATATGTGGGATCCCGATCCGGTATCTAATACCCAGGATGTAGAGTGAACTGAGAAACAGTTCTCGATAACAAACACACCTAAAGAAAATGCATCAACATGCTTATTCTTCATTTGGGCAGCGTGAGAACCCGGATATTCCCCTATTTCCTGCTCAGTCTTATAACAATTATAAGAAAGAGCGGAACCAACGTTCTCCTGCTCGGTATAATAAGCGGGTTCGGTTAATACATCCATATTATTATCTTGATTAAGGCCTGAGATGGTCGCTACCTGGAGAGAGAGAGAGAAGAAAACACTTTAGTGTATGCTCTTGCAAGATTAGATTGGTTATTATCTTATCTAATCAGGATGGCTCCCACCGTTTTTATCAAATCTTCTTTCAAACCCTAAAAGGTAAGACTAGCCGGGATTAATTACACCTTACAAGTTCGTCAATCTTTCAGCCAGGTCAGTGTTGGTACTTTGAGGGAGGTTCCCTGTGCTTTCGCACGGACCTAATTAAAATAAACCTCGTTTTCCCAGAGGCATAACCCCGTCAACACCTTTCTAGACACCTACTTGATCGGCTAATTGTCATGTGTAAAACTCTCCCAGGAATAACTCTTACTCCCAGTGGGTATTGAGATCCAACTATCTTATAAAAGGTATGCAATCTCATTGCAAATTTCAACACTTGAAATTCCCGATAATTCTTTTACCCCTAACATGCTATGACCTTGATGAAAGCCAACAAACCATAGTCCGCTAGTCAAGTTCAATCCGTACATTTCATGATTGAATTAAACCCATCCGCACGACCCTTGACAAAAGCCAACAAAGCCGTACGACTACCCTAATCCAATCGCATCATATGCTGCAGATAAGCAGTAAGTAGCTACCGCACACTACGCCTTGACGAAAGCCAACAAATGCAGCACGAATACTAAATATTACTTATTTGAAATGTCGGAAGGCTACGACAGGTTTCTCAAAAAACATTTCGCGTAATGAACTTGATATTGTTGTAGAAACAGTGATTTTGAAAAGGAGTGTTTTTGAGGTTTTTACTAGTTTCGCTAAAGAGGTCACTCCCGGTGAAGAGATCTCGGCTCTTTCCTTATCGAATAAGGTGCAGGATATTTCACAAATACCGCTATGCAAAGCAAAAACTATAGAAGCAATCAAAAACAAAACCGAGTGAGTTGTAGCATCTGCTAATTTCTCTAAAGAGGTCACTCCCGGTGAAGAGATCTCGGCTCTTTCCTTATCGAATAACGTGCTGGATATTCTATAAGGAATACCGCTATGCAAAGCAAAAACTAGAGCTACCCTTTTTATAAATTTGATTCTATAATATTTTTTAGGTTTCTTTTTCTTTCATTAATCTCATTAATGAAGTCCCATTATTTATGCTTCCTAAGTATCACAGAAGAAACGAAAATACAACGTACGCTTATGCCATCCGCATTCACCACAGTGTCCCGTTATGCACCGTTAGGTTACTTAACTAACGGCATACCGGGTCAGGACTAGCGCGGGTGCAAAACATAAGCAACATTTATTATATATCATATATACAATAATAAAGCATTCGTCTCACGCATATAAAATGATCACATCACAGAATATCAGCAGCAGAAGATAACATATGAAATATTGGATATAGTAGGAGGTTCGTGTTTTATTTTGAGCCTGTATAAAACACGGATTCTACGGTTGCGATGAATAGCCAAACCACATCCCTAGACCCCTACGTGAGAGACAGACAACCCTACCAATTCTAGAGTTAGGAGACCCGGACTCGACTCCTCGAGTTGGTCTCCCACTGGACTCCAGAACCCGGTTACTTGTGCTCCCCACATTAGGTCTATCATAATGCGGAAAAGTAAATAATATACAATGGTGATATCATCCTCAACCCGAAAGTTCCCCAATACAAGAATATTATAAACATTGAATTTTACATGAATGAAAATGAAAACTCTCATCTCACATAAAACCCCGGCTATTCAAAAGCGACGATCCAATATAACATATCATAGTAACACATAACATCACATGTCATCAACGTAAGTAAATATGCGTATCCCAATTATCGTTGATATATAGCAACGAAACCGGCGATACACCACATTTACACTTACGGTAGCAGAAAATAAAGTGAAAAACTACAGCATTTGGAATCCACAATCACCTTAGACATCATAAACCCGAAATATCATATATTACGGATTTCATGCCTAACTATATGAATTCCACATATTGTATCACATCCAGAAAAAGTTAGACGACGTTAAACATTCCGATCGAATCAACAAACACCCAAAATTTCCCAGAAAGCTCAACACTTGAGCGTAGTTTAAAATACTCAGTACATGACACAGTACCAATGAACCAGCCGTAGAAGGGTCAACCAATGCCCCACCTGTGGCGCCGCGGAACTACCGCAAATCCTAGGGTTTAGCGGCGGTTCTTACGTGCATAGAATCGAGTTAGGGTTTCGTTCTTCTAGAGGGTCCACCGCATTACTTGCACGATATTTGAATGTTCTTTAACTACGAAAAAATCCAACTCTTGGAAAATTTTCCGGCAAGGGTTAAAGTGGGTATTTGATATCGGATCGAATCTTTTAACACCGTCTAAATTAACCCGAAAACAAACTAGAATTAAGAATACGAAACACTCCGAATTGCCATTGTAAAAAGATAACATCACATGCAAATTTAGCAAAACCAAACAACACCTGAAATACCAAAACCCAGATACTAGAACACACTGAAAAATTCAACATAGAAATCCCATTTTTGGCCGAGCAGGCCAGTTCCGTGATCATTGTGGCCGGACAAATTCCGGCGAGGGATGCTGAATTTTTCACTGTGTTCATGTTGCATCTCATACAACATTCTGCAACTGTTTAAAAAAAATTTTGATTCTTAGAAAATTTCGACAGAAACTAGGGTTCGTATTCGGGTGTTTCGGAGTTGTTTCAGTTTCGTAATCCTACACAATCTGTCTAATTCTCTAGTTAGGCTATGATACCACTGTAGGGTTCTTAAGCACCGCAGTAAGGTTTCAGGTGGCATCATCCATGCCAAGTTAAAAATTTTGCCATGCTTAAACAACCCTAACCTAGATCTTTAACTAGCGAATCAAATGGAAACATGAAATAAACGTCTTTACTTGTAAGTGATTAGGGATTACAATCTTTGTAGTCCATTCCTTCACTTCATAAGCTCCAAGTAGTGGTCCCTTCGCTGCGATCCAAGAACTCCCGGACTCTTGAGAAGCTCCACACGGTGTATGGTGCATGCTTGCTTGTAGTCTTCGAAATCCAAGATGATCTACTTCGAGGAAACACGAACTCAAGCTATCTCTTCACTAATATGAAATTAGTGAAGCCAACATACTAAACTATATGGCTAGTATAGAAGAGAATGATGAAGTAAGAATTTTGCTTTCTTTAGTTTTCTTTTTCTCACTTTATTACATCACATGGAAAAAAGCTAGCAAGCTTTTGTGAGGAAGAAGAGGATGAACAAATGATGAAAGAATAAATGAGCTTAGGTTAGAAATGCAACCATGGTGAGTTAGTATATGTCATGGCTAACTCATGTAGAGAATAAACCATGGGCTAGGGTTAAAAGTTAGATTAATAAATATCTTAGAATTATCAACAAGGGTGGACTTAGTCAACAAGATAAATATCTTAGCATAATTCACACAATTTTGATTTATCTAAAATAAAAATAAAATCTAACCCTAACACAAACCATGATGTGATTCTCATAAACCCTAGTTACATGTATAACCCTAGCATGTCACAATATCATATATCACATATATAATATTTTGTAACAAAAAAAAGAATACATTAAACATATAACACATATATATTAATGTATCATCAAGTGAGAAAAAGTAATGTTTAAGTGAGATAATATTAGTTAATGTAATTTAATATATCAAATATATAATTCTACATTAAATTTTTAAATCAATACTTGATTTAATAATCCGGCTATTGAACATATAACCGACTAATATCAAATGCAAAAATTTATCGAATCAACACTTGATCCGATAACACGGCTATATCACATATAACCGACCAATGTCACAAGTCGCGAGAATAGAATACGGTATCACATACACGTATCAATCTCGGTCCCGCACATATCACATATGTGCTCCTACTCCGTTTCGCCTAAGCCAGGAAACCTCTGCGTAGGACTCTAAAGACTCGTCAATATGCCGGCAGTAGGTGATGATCATATCAAACACCCACAAGCTGCAAGCGGTCAGCTAAACGTAACAACCACCCGGGTATTGAGCGATCAGAAGATCAACAAGCAAGTCTGCACACACTCCTGTGAATCCAATCAGTAACACTACCATACAGTCCGGTCTTTTCATCTGATATGTCACATATACAGTCTAGGGTTGGTAAATGTCAGACCCCAGTAACCGATAAGTCGTGTTGATGTGAGGCTCATAACGGGTCGAGAAACTACTGATAACACTTACCAGTAGATCTCCATAGCAGCTCTGACCAGGGACTTCCAGTAATAGCCAATCGAACACAGCGCAACATCAACCCCAAATACCGGGAGAGACGAAACTCCTCCTATCGCTCATTACCTGCATGTGATTCGGGACTATACCCAAAAGCTACCGTTTTGCACGTTCTCATGAACGTGGTAAGGTGGAAATCAAAGCACAGTAGGAATCACACAACACTCTATGACGATCTCAGGTCTACAGACTAACCTGTACCAGTGTCACCAAAGAACTGCTATCTAACGATAGGTATAATAACATCTAGGAGTTCTCGGCGAGTCCGTTCAGTATACTCAATCTCTACTGAGCACCCGTATACCATCTTTGATGTCAAACACTAATGGATGTGGGATCATCCATCGTCCATCATATGGGTCAAGATGCGTATACGCTAGTCTACTCTGGAGTATCGATGCCCTGTCTCGATACACCCTCGACTATGAACAATTATAAGATGTACTTTTGGACTACCCTGGCCCCACTAGTATGATCTCCATCATAGTCCTAGTAGTCAAGTACATATCCTAAGGGCTTTATCAACATGTGAGAGCAAGACAGTAACACAATACAAGTCAACATGTTAAGACAAAGAGCAACTAGATAGCATACTATCATATCGAGCAAGAAAGTCCTCTCTCTCTCTATATATATATCCAAGCATCCACTATAATATATATCATATGTACAACAATGGACTCTAGGGCATATACATAACTAACAGGTGATGATGCTCATAAGTGGGAACTCCCAAGATCATGACACGTGGCAGATGACGTGTCTCGAGGCACACGAAAATAGGGAAAGAACTACACATTGGAGGCGTCCCCCGGGCTATCGTCCCGCTGCCTAGACCCGACCTCCGAGGTTCCCTGAATATTCATGTACTCGCCATGTAAATAACCATTGGCTGACCTCCGAGCCTTCCTACACGCCGAGCTCCTCGGCCCTTCGTCTCCGAGCTATCATAGAACCGAACTAGCTCGGCCTCCCGCCCTCTTCTAGGCCTCTTACCGATCTAGGCCTTTTCGGTTCTTTCAAGTGACCTAGAACGCAGATCACAGGCGCCTCCGCCACGGCTCCGCGGATCTCTCCAGACGCGTGATATCTTCCGCCCCATGATCCCATGTTCCACGCCGTCGCATCCCCTTATTAACGAGCGTATCTCATCATTAATAGGGGATCCCACCATTCACGCAGGCGTAATGCCAGGGGCATAACAGCCGGCGAAGATCTCATGTCAGCTAGCCCATATCGACCGCTGTATAAACCCCTCTCTCAGACGACTCAGATAACTCAATTTTATTCCAATAGCCGTTACTCTGCTCAAATACCTCGGCTAACTTGATCGTCGGAGGGTCCACGGTGGTACAACCATCCCGGGACTTCTTTGCAGGTAGCTCGGCTTCGCTCCAAATCAAACCCACTGAGATCCACACGCTCCAGGAGGTAACCCTCAAATCAAATCTCAGCCGTTCATCGACGCTCGTGATAGATCGACGGAGGACAACATCTGAAGGAGATCCTGGCCTCCATCAGTTGTCGCCGTCTGTGGGAAGTTCGAAAATTCCACTCATCGAAAGTTGATCTCGAACTCATGGTGAGTGATCACCACGACGATCCAAGCACCAGCCGCTGCCCCCCACAAGGAGGCGCGGACAAATCCACTCCTCCCTCTAACGCTGTTCACGCTCTCTATGCACAGATTGACATGCTCGCATCCATAGTGGATGCTCTCGTCCGCGTCCAAACGGCGGGACAAGCCCCCCAGGTTGCCGTTCCCCCTTCCTGGGATCATGAACTCCGTAGAGGGGGAGATGACACCGCCCATGCTGGCACCACTGAACAGCGTATTGCTATCTCCGGTGGCCACAGGTCCCCCGCGGCAACCAATTCAATGACCCGTTGGGCACATCACAGCTCCACGCCGAGGTCTCGTGAAAGAGCTCCCCGTCCCGAGGCCCGTCGCACTCCCATCCCTCTCGAGGAGGTGTCGGTCAGCTCACCTACTCCCAGGTATGGCCGGCACCCTCTCCCTCGACGGGGTCACACGGGTGGCACTCATCGCGATAAGTCGAGAAAGACCTCGCCAGGGGACCTGAAGAACCTGATAGAACGAAACCGGAGCCGCGGCCAGGCATAGGCCGCCAGCGGGAGGGGCCATAACTCCGAATACGCCGAATCCTCGGGGTACCACGACCGTCTCAATGCCCTCGAAAAGAAAATCGAGGGTATACATCGAGAGGGCCGTCCTGCAAGCGAGGGAGCCAGGTATGCCGCCGACTCGCTTACCTAGCCCTTTACTGAAGAACTGCTCACTGTCCGCGTATCATCCTAAAACAAGCCTCCAAAAGAGGCCCTCTTTGACGGGAAGTCCGACCCAAAAGACCATCTGGACGCGTTTACGGCGGGCATGAGCTTTCAGAACAACTTCGACGCTGCCCAATGCCGAGCGTTCCCCGCCACTCTCATCCGGGATGGACGAGATTGGTTCCGAGGACTCACGCCATGCTCCATCTCTACCTTTGATGAGCTGGCCGCTCATTTCTTCGGACACTCGGGAACAGACGGCAGAAGCGGACCGTCGATTACCTCTTCACTATAAAGTGCGGGGACAAGGAATCCCTTAAAGGATACGTCACTCGCTTCTACAACGCTCTTCTTGAGGTTCCCGATCACCGGGACGAGACTGTAATCACAGCACTGAGGTCAGGTATTAGGCACAAGGAGTGGCTCTGCTCCTTTGTATTGGCGCAACCTAGGACCATGGCCGAGGTAAAAGCCTGGACCGAGCGGGAAAATCAGCTCGAATCCGAAGTAAACGCCAACCTACCCCGGGCCGACCAGGATGACCTAAAGAAGAGGGGCAGAGAAGAGAAGAAGAAGGTCGACCGGCCAAAGCCATACTCCCCGAAGTTCCAGGAGTATACTCCGCTCAACATCTCTAAGACTGAGCTATTGGAGGAGACGAAGGGCGAGCGATTCTTAAAGCTCCCTCCGGTCACCAATAGAGCGGTCAAACGGACTCGAGGCCCGTACTACGCCTTCCACAGGTTGCAGGGACAACCTACCGAGAACTGTAAACAACTCCGCGACTACATCGAGGAGTTAATTCGCTCGGGGCACCTGGTAAAGTGCCTGCGGGAAAAGCGACAGGCAGATTGGGAGCAAGAGAACCATCCCCCTCCCGGAGAATTGACGATCGGCCAAATTATGGTCGTATCCTCAAGGGGTGCACCTAGAGCCGGTGAGATTCGCCACCTCCTGCCGGTCGAGGGAACTAGCGACCAGCCCCAGAAGAAAAACAAAGCAGCCGAGCCTATCACCTTCACCGACGAAGACCTCCACGGAATATCCTTGCCTTACAACGACCCCCTCGTGATTACAGCACGGGTCCACCGCTATGAGGTTCAAAGGATACTGGTCGACTCGGGAAGCTCGGAAGACATCCTTTTCTATGACTGTTTCCTACGTATGGGGCTCGGCCCGTCGGACCTGAAGCCAACCGCCCATATTCTGTCAGGGTTTACTAACCACTCCATCCCGGCAGAGGGAGTGGTTACCCTCCTCCTTAACATTGGGAAGGTGGGCTGTACGAGAACCATACTAATGGAGTTCATCGTCGCTAGAATTCCCTCGTCCTACAATATCCTCCTGGGATGCCCAACGCTAAACTCCCTTCGGGCCCAAATCTCGATCTACCACCTCACGATCAAGTTTCCACTGGAACAAGGGGGAATAGGCAGGGCCTACGGGAACCAGAAAATCGCAAAGATTTGCTTCACAGCGACATCCACCTCTGAGGAGCGAAGTGACGACCTTGAAGGCGCGAGTGATTTCCAGGGGTCCTTGGATACTTGTGACGAACAAAAAGAAATCCGAGGGGCCCCGGTGGAGGCGCTAATGGAGGCCCCCCTCTTCGAGAGGGACAATGAACGAATTGTCCAGATCGGTCACTCTTAGCGGGAGCCCGGCGCGAAGACTTGATCCACTTTCTCCGAGAAAACTCGGACGTGTTCGCTTGGGCGCCCGCCGACATGCCCGGGATCGACCCCAAGGTAATCATGTATAAGCTCGGGGTCGAACCGACGGCCCGACCCGTCAGGCAAAAGAAACGAAGTTTCACCCCTATCAAACAAAAGGCGATCGAGGACGAGGTCGATAGGTTGCTTGCAGCCAACTTCATTCGGAATGTGGCCTACTCGGAATGGCTAGCGAATGTGGTTATGGTCAAAAAAGTAAGCGGGAAGTGGCACATGTGCGTCGACTTCACAGATCTCAACAAGGCCTGCCCGAAAGACAACTATCCCCTCTTTCGGATAGATTAGCTCGTCAACAGCTCGGCAGGTCACGAATTGCTCAGCTTCATGGATGCTTTCTCTATCTACAACCAGATCCGTATGAACCCAGGGGATGAAGACCTTACCGCATTCACAACGGACTGGGGGTATACTGCTATAAAGTGATGCCCTTCGGCCTCAAAAATGTCGAAGCTACATACTAGCGCCTGGTCAACAGGATATTCAAATCATAGATTGGGAGGAACATGGAGGTTTACGTCGACGACATGCTCGTCAAGTCGACCTCGTCGGACGAGCACACTAAAGATCTTGGCGAGACATTCAACATCCTCCGCAAGTACAAAATGAAGCTGAATCCCGCCAAGTGCGCGTTCGGGGTTACTAGTGGAAAATTCCTTGGGTTCATGGTTACCCGCCGAGGAATCGAAGCTAAACCGAAAAAGATCAGCGCCATCCTCAACATGGCCGCGCCAAAGAGCAACGTCGAAATCTTGCGACTCACGGGGAGAGTGGCCGCTCTATGTCGCTTTATGTCGAGGTCCGGAGTAAAGTACATCCCATTCTTCAAAGCCCTGAGAAAGATCCAAAGGTTCGAATGGTCGGACGAGTGTCAGATCGCTTTCGAGCAATTGAAAGTGCACTTGGCAACTCCCTCACTGCATACCCGGCCAATTGAAGGGGACGAGCTTTCACTGTATCTAGCGGTGTCCTATCAGGCTGCCGGCTCGGTGCTCGTTCGAGAAGTCGAAGGAGTACAGAAGCCGGTCTACTACGTGATCCACGTCTTTAAGGACGCGAAAACAAGGTACCCGGCTATAGAAAAGATTGTCTTGACGCTTATCGTGGCCTCAAGGAAACTACGACACTACTTCCAGGCACACACCATCCCCGTCCTCACCGAGCGTCCCCTAGGGGCTATTCTCGCCTCACCCGAGTTATCTGGTCATCTGGAGAAATGGAGGTGGGAGTTATCTCAATTCGACAGCAAATACCATTCAAGGCAAGCTATCAAAGTACAAGTCCTGGCAGACTTTATTGTCGAATGCACTATCCCCAACAAGGAGGCAGTGTCGGTGCCAGCCCCCGGGTCCCAACCCTCGATCAAGGAGTGGCCCGACTCCGTCCCCGATTTGGTCCTTTACGTCGATGGATCCTCTACCGAGGATGGGAGCGGTGCCGGCCTTATCATTCGAGGACCGAACGAGGCAGAGATGGAGTACTCTTTAATGCTCGGGTTCAAAGTTTCAAACAATGCCGCGAAGTATGATGCCTTTCTAGCTGGACTACGAATCGCCTCCGGAGTGGGGCTGAAGACGATCCGAATTCTCAACGACTCCGCCTTAGTTGTAGGCCAAGTGACCGGCCGTTTCGAAGCTCAGGAGCCATTAATAGTGAGATATTTAGCCGAGGTAAAGAGACTACGAAAAGACTTCAACGAAGTTCAAGTCGAGCAGATTCCTCGGCATCTAAACGCCAAGGCCGACGCCCTGAGAAAGCTAGCCTACTCCTATACGGCTAACAATAAGAGGAATATCCTCTTCGAAGTCTTTCCACGGCCCATCATGGAAGATAGGGAGGCAACACTTCAAATATACACTACCCAAGAGGAAGGCCGAGACTACAGGAAGCCCCTCGTAGAGTTCCTGAAAGAAGGTACTCTTTCAGAAGATCGAGGGGAAGCGCGCCGCCTTCGAGCCAAAGCCCGCCATTTCGTATGGAGCAATGGAAACCTCTATAAGAAGTCCTTCACGCAACCTTTGCTTCGGTGCATCGACCCCCACGAAGCCGACTACGTTCTGCGTGAGATTCACGAATGGGTCGGTGGAGCACATTAAGGGGCCCACACCTTAATCCAGAAGATGCTACTCTAAGGATACTATTGGACGACGATTCATCAAGACGCTCAGAAGATCGTCAGAAGATGCAAGAGCTGTCAACTCCATGGCAGCATACCCCATCTTCCGGCTACCGAGCTAATGGCCCTGACCTCCCCCTGGCCGTTTTCCCAGTAGGGAATGGACATGGTAGGCAAGCTCCCAATTGGCACGGGCGGGCACAAGTACATCCTCTTCGCGGTAGACTATTTATGAAGTGGATCGAGGCCGTCCCCATCAGAAAACCGGATGCCACCACGACCATCAAATTCCTGCAGAACAACGTAATATCCCGGTTCGGGTTCCCGAGGTATATTGTTACCGACCATGGGACGAACATTGAAAACGACAAAGTCAAAGGATTCTGCAACGAGTACCACATACTAATGAAGTTTGCCGCGGTAGCGCACCCTCAATGCAACGGGCAGGCCGAGGTCGCTAACCGAGACGTCATTCGAGGTCTTCGAACTCGTCTTGAAGGAAGGCAGGGCAGCTGGATCGAGAAACTACCCCAGGTTTTATGGGCCCTATGCATACTGAAGAAGACCCCCACTGGAGAGACCCCCTTCAGACTCTGCTACGGCACCGAAGTGATGGTCCCAGCTGAGATTGGACTGCCCAGTTACAGAGTCGGGCATTTCGACGACGAAGTAAACACCTCGGCGCTCCAGACTAATTTGGACATCTTGCTAGAAAAGTGGGACCGGGCACAGTTCAAAGCCGCCGCTTACCAACAGCAAACTGCTCGCTACTACAATGCACGAGTCAAGCATCGCGCTTTCAAAACATGAGATATGGTCCTAAGGTGGAACGAATTCATAGACCAAGGCAAACTGCACAAGTTTTCCCCGAAGTGGGACGACCCGTTCCTCGTGTCCGAGGTATTACCCGGCGGAGCTTATCGCTTGCAAGACGCGACTGGTCATAAGTTCCCGCGACCTTACAATGCCGAAAAGCTCAAATTGTACAAGTGAATTTGAAGTTTTTATCAGTGAATATATGTTTCTTCTTTGCCAAAGCGATGTAAAATTTTCTAAGTCTTCTGAATTAGAAGAAACTTCTTCAACATGTTTCCCTCTTCCTCGGTTCAAAAGTCACGGGTTTCGTTTTATGAACATACTCAAAACACGCAAAGAGGATAAAAAGAAAACAATAGTACGTCGCAAAAGAAGAGTTTTGTCACGCCCCGCTTCCCAGTGTACGGCGAAGGGGACGCGACGAGGCCCGCTACGCATATACTCCGAAGTACATACGCTAAGCGTATCTAAGCAATATAAAAGTAAATCACAAGAGACAAGAGATATAGAAATAACAGCAACTTTATTAATAACATTCTTTTGTACAATGCATGAAAAGTAAATACAACTGAAATGGAAAGCGATGCCTAAACAGTGGCATAACAGGAATGAAAATACTGAAAAGAACAAGGTACAATATCTAGCGCTCGGGTTCTTCGTGAAACTGCTCCAAGTCTTCACCGGTGGGCTCGATCTCTGCTGGGTCCAAAGCACCTGACGACATTCAAAGAAGAAAGAAATAGAATGTCGTCAGCGAACAGGTCGCTCGGTAAGTCCCAAAGATAAGGGAGAAATAGACAGTAAGAAAGAGAGAGAGAGAGAGAGAGAGCTTTTAATGTTGGATTATAATAATGTAATATTGTATTAGCGTTGTTGTTTGTAGCCTGGTACAGAAGATGCCAGTGTATACGAGAGGAATCCCACTTACACCGGGGACCTTGGTAACCTGTAGTACAAGGCTCCGTCGATAATACCACGGAACAACGGCATGGATGTAATTACGTCTTAAGTGACCACCTCGTGCCACCTTTAACATATTCCGTATCAGTCTACCCCTTAAACCCCGTAATGTTATGATTGTATTGTAGTATCGTATTGTATAAGTTGGATGACTGATCAAAACCATGATATCAGTAAACATGTTGTAACTGCATAATCAGGTAAATGGAATAACAGAATAATGGATGTATATCCATGGTTTGATTCAGTCAAGTTGTAATGATTGTTAACAGGATTCTGGGAGTCATGTATTCATATTGAGTTGGAATATTAAAGAATATAGAATGACTTGAATCATATTCAAGTCAGAAATAGTCAGACTCAAACCCGAGTCAGACTAAAAGAAATGCAAGTCAAAGTTCTATATTTGTTAGGGTCCTTATTGTAAATTATAAAACTTGAGGGGGTTTTATGTAAAAATACTTTTGCATAGTTTTCAAGATACACTCCAAGTATTTATTATTCGTCTTTATTGTTATAATGAGTGTAAATTTTATTTATGTTATTCGAGTGAATATATCCTAATAAAAGTATTAAGTTATAATATTGATTTATTTGAAATTCATGGTATTTTAATGTAATTTTTAATCTTGTAATTTTTAGGAAAAGGTGGAAACTTTATCTTATAGTAAAATAGGTGTTTAAATGATAAATATACATATATTTATACAAGAATAATTTTAAATAAATATTTTATTTTCCAAAAAATCTCATTTTTCTTAAATGTCGTATTTTAAACCTTTCGAGACCGAATGCTCCTTGCGGAGGTCTGAATCTCGCACTACTAAGCTCGAGGGTGCACGATAAACCATACTATCACTAACGAGTTCCCCAAAGATGGGTTGTAGTGGCGCTTTGCAAAGATTTAATAAATACTATTCATTTAGAAAACGGTTTTATAAGGTAAAAGGTATTTATTTGAAAAAAAGTGTAGATTACCGTATTTTAGCCTATTTCTAAATGGTCTAAACGATAGATCATAGAAGCCTCAAATCGCCTCTTCACCACCAATTTCGGCCAGGTAAGTGCCAGGTGAGTGGGAGGCTCTCCACTACAAGTAGTGGTCTTAATTAAGTAACCACTCGCCTTAGACACACTTGTCTAGACACCACAAAGTCAGTTTAGATAAACGATTGATGTCCATGACATATCGTATTTTCCTATTAAAAGATTTTGTTTTAAAATTGTAAACAACTTAGAAATTTTAGAAAAGGTTTATAAAGAAAAGGGTATTTTAATGTAAAGTCTTGTATTTTCGTATTCTAAGTTTTGATGATATCAATTAGGGTTGTATTTGCATGTATGTGGAGGTAGGTCATTACCTCGTGATCTACATTAAGATATAGCAATTGTTAAGGGTTAAATGTGATAACTAAACATTGTGGTATTTAAGTGAAAGAAATACGATAAATGGAAACGTTATCATTTCATGTGAAAAACTTTATCCAAATTAGTTGTTATTTGATTAATAGTCAACATGAATAAGTTTAAGTATTATGGAATTTGTGACAAGTGAGTTTTGATAGAAAACCGAATCGGAAATTGGTTTGTTCCGATTTCCGTCGGGTTTTAAAAAGTCATATTTTTCTTAAAAGAAAAGAAAGATAGAAAGAGGGGGACTTACGGGTTTTGGACATGTTAGAGAGTGAGAAGGAGGTAGAGGGTTGTCGGGCGTAGAATCGTCGTGAAAAGGTCCTAGTACGATCGCCGGAATTCGTCGTCGATTTCGGCAGCGCTTCGCCTTTCGCTCTTTTTCTAACGTACCGAGTTCTCTTGAATTTTTTAGAGAGTGGACTTAGGAATGTAGGGTGAAAGGGTAGAGGGTAGGGGTGTTTATATAGGGCTAGGCTAGGGTTAGGGTTTTAATTAAAAAATATATAAAAATATATAAAAAAAACATTAAAAATCATTAAATTTTGGAATAAAAGTGAGTTATTGAGAATCTGGTAACCGATCAAAAAAAAATAAAGTATGCAGGGGTATGACCAAGTCAACACGGAGAAATTTCGTGTTGACGACTCGGCCGTCCGGCCGAGTCCGGCCGGCGGCGCCGGCCCGAGTCGGGCTGAGTCGGGGCACAGTCGGGTGGGGAAACTTATGGGGGGGATTTTGGTGTATTTAGTTTTTTTGGGTTCAGTATAAATTTTGAGAGTTATGACGGTTTGACTGTTGACTTTCCAAAAATTCAAAATAATTATAAAAATAATGTGGGGCATGAGATTCGAACTCTGGTGGCTTGGTTCAACAGTGCAAGGTATTACCAATGAGCTACAACCTCCTTCTTGTAATTATTGTGGTATTTAATTACTTAAAATGATAGCAGCAAGAATAAATGCTCCTTGTATACATTAAATTTAAAGTAAATTCTTGTACACTAAAAATGGAGTTATTATATTCTTGTAGCTTGTAATTAAAAACAAAATAATTACCTATATCTTGTGCTCATGCTAAAATACCTCTTTGTGGATTTTAGAAAAAAAATATTTGAAAAATTTTGGTATAGAAAAATATGGTTATTACATTCTACCCTCCTTATAAAAATTTCGTCCTCGAAATTTGTAAAAGGAAAGTGTAACAGTTTGGTGACAGAACTAAAGATTATAAAGAAGTTTTGGTCAAAGTTGTGAGAGAGTTACCTGGGTTACCTTGGTTCACAGTTTCAGATTCTATGGCTGCTAAGGTGAAAGTCTGTCGCCGTGGCACGTTCCTCCTAGCTGGAGGCATATTCACCTGTACTCGAGGCATGTTTCTCAGTGCCTGATGGAATTGGCGATTTGGCTGAGCAGGGAATCTACGTGGAGGTGGTGCTGGGAGTGCAGGACGAGCTGCAGGAGCTTGGATAGCTGGCTGCTGCGGGTAGTTGGCGGGTGTGTGTGCTGAGTTGCGTCTATAAGGACAGTTTCCAATTCCGTGATTGGACGCGCCACAAACCAAACATAGGCCTTTTGCGCGCCTACAGTCCTTCCATAAGTGTCCTTCCCTCTTGCAATAAAAACAAAAATCGGGTCTTGACCGATCCTTAACTTCTTCCAGTCTTCTGAGTTCAACAGCTGGCCTTGAAGAGGCCCCTCCTGCCATTTGAGTGGCAGGACGTTTCACTCCTGCAGACTGAGGTCTGCCCCTTGCCTTTATCACTGTCTCATAACTGCGGGCAGCTTCCAGAGCATCTTCATGAGTCAGAAATTTTCCCGTGGCTAGGGCAGCCTGAATCTCCGTGTCCAGTCCTTGTTGAAAGCGACGGGCTCTGATCTCGTCCGTCAGTATCAAGTGTGCTGCGAATCGGCTTAACATGGTGAATTCAGCGTCGTATTCATCTACTGATTTGTCCCACATCGAACCTTGTTGTAGATGAATGAATTGCTGCTCCATTGCAAACCTGGCAGTCACTGGAAAGTATTTCGCGTCGAACTTCTCGCGAAAAGTCTTCCATTCAATCGGCTGTACCAAACGGCTCTCTTCCGCCTTCCACCAGTTGCGAGCATTATCCGTGAGCTGTAGTTTTGCTACACGGACCCAAGCGATGTCTGGCACTTGAGCTGCTGCCAGATCGTCTTCGATGCCTTGTGCCCATTCTTCCGCTTCAAGAGGGCTTCCTTTTCCAGAGAACTGCTTCGGATGTAAAGCCCTGAATTGCTTTACTCCCGGTGCGTCGGTCTCAGGTCGGTTCAGAAGTTGTTGTTGTCCCTCGAGAAGGCTGCGGATCGCCTCAAATAGCATTGTTTGCTCGGTGGGTGGTGCAGGAACAGCAGGTGCGAGAGTTAGTGCTGGAGGTGTGTTGTTGACATTGGTGCTGGTGTTGTTCGGGGAATCCATAACCCTGATGTAAAATTTGGGTTAGGACAGATTCAAGTACATGAAATGATAAGATTCAAGGAATAGAAATTTGTAAGATTCAAGGAACATGAATTGTAAAGAATGTTTTAGTTGCTGGTTCTTGTGTTATATTGTTTAGGTTGTTCACGCAGACCAGAACTGCATGATAGGGATTCATACAGCTCTGACCTGCATGGGCCACCAACAAAACCTGTCACGCCCCGCTTCCCAGTGTAAGGCGAAGGGGACGCGACGAGGCCCGCTACGTATATACTCCGAAGTACATACGCTAAGCGTATCTAAGCAATATAAAAGTAAATCACAAGAGACAAGAGATATAGAAATAACAGCAACTTTATTAATAACATTCTTTTGTACAATGCATGAAAAGTAAATACAACTGAAATGGAAAGCGATGCCTAAACAGTGGCATAACAGGAATGAAAATACTGAAAAGAACAAGGTACAATATCTATAGCTCGGGGTTGTGAAACTGCTCCAAGTCTTCACCGGTGGGCTCGATCTCTGCTGGGTCCAAAGCACCTGAAGACCTTCAAAGAAGAAAGAAATAGAATGTCGTCAGCGAACAGGTCGCTTGGTAAGTCCCAAAGATAAGGGAGAAATAGACAGAAAGTAAGAAAGAGAGAGAGAGAGAGAGAGAGCGCTTTTAATGTTGGATTATAAAATTGTAATATTGTATTAGCGTTGTTGTTTGTAGCCTGGTACAGAAGATGCCAGTGTATACGAGGGGAGTCCCATTTACACCGGGGACCTTGGTAACCTGTAGTACAAGGCTCCGTCGATAATACCACGGAATAACGGCATGGATGTAATTACGTCTTAAGTGACCACCTCGTGCCACCTTTAACATATTCCGTACCAGTCTACCCCTTAAACCCCGTAGTGTTATGATTGTATTGTAATATCGTATTGTATAAGTTGGATGACTGATCAAAACCATGATATCAGTAAACATATTGTAACTGCATAATCAGGTAAATGGAATAACGGAATAATAGATGTATATCCATGGTTTGATTCAGTCAAGTTGTAATGATTGTTAACAGGATTCTGGGAGTCATGTATTCATATTGAGTTGGAATATTAAAGAATATAGAATGACTTGAATCATATTCAAGTCAGAAATAGTCAGACTCAAACCCGAGTCAGACTAAAAGAAATGCAAGTCAAAGTTTTATATTTGTTAGGGTCCTTATTGTAAATTATAAAACTTGAGGGGGTTTTATGTAAAAATACTTTTGCATAGTTTTCAAGATACACCCTAAGTATTTATTATTCGTCTTTATTGTTATAATGAGTGTAAATTTTATTTGTGTTATTCTAGTGAATATATCCTAATAAAAGTATTAAGTTATAATATTGATTTATTTAAATTTCATGGTATTTTAATGTAATTTTTAATCTTGTAATTTTTAGGAAAAGGTGGAAAATTTATCTTATAATAAAATAGGTGTTTAAATGATAAATATACATATATTTATACAAGAATAATTTTAAATAAATATTTTATTTTCCAAAAAATCTCATTTTTCTTAAATGTCGTATTTTAAACCTTTCGAGACCGAATGCTCCTTGCGGAGGTTTGAATCTCGCACTACTAAGCTCGAGGGTGCACGATAAACCGTACTATCGCTAACGAGTTCCCCAAAGATGGGTTGTAGTGGCGCTTTGCAAAGATTTAATAAATACTATTCATTTAGAAAACGGTTTTATAAGGTAAAAGGTATTTATTTGAAAAAAAGTGTAGATTTCCGTATTTTAGCTTCTAGGGTTTCCTAAGCCAACTAGCCTATTTCTAAATGGTCTAAACGATAGATCATAGAAGCTTCAAATCGCCTCTTCACCGCCAATTGCGGCCAGGTAAGTGCCAGGTGAGTGGGAGGCTCTCCACTATAAGTAGTGGTCCTAATTAAATAACCACTCGCCTTAGACACACTTGCCTAGACACCACAAAGTCAGTTTAGATAAACGATCGATGTCCATGACATATCGTATTTTCCTATTAAAAGATTTTGTTTTAAAATTGTAAACAACTTAGAACTTTTAGAAAAGGTTTATAAAGAAAAGGGTATTTTAATGTAAAGTCTTGTATTTTCGTATTCTAAGTTTTGATGATATCAATTAGGGTTGTATTTACGTGTGTGTAGAGGTAGGTCATTATCTCGTGATCTACGTTAAGATATAGCAATTGTTAAGGGTTAAATGTGATAACTAAACATTGTGGTATTTAAGTGAAAGAAATACGATAAATGGAAACGTTATCATTTCATATGAAAAACTTTATCCAAATTAGTTGTTATGTGATTAATAGTCAACATGAATAAGTTTAAGTATTATGGAATTTGTGACAAGTGAGTTTTGATAGAAAACCGAATCGGAAATCGGTTTGTTCCGATTTCCGTCGGGTTTTAAAAAGTCGTATTTTTCTTAAAAGAAAAGAAAGATAGAAAGAGGGGGACTTACGGGTTTTGGACACATTAGAGAGTGAGAAGGAGGTAGAGGGTTGTCGGGCGTAGAATTATCGTGAAAAGGTCCTAGTACGATCGCCGGAATTCGTCGTCGATTTCGGCAGCGCTTCGCCTTTCGCTCTTTTTCTAACGTACCGAGTTCTCTTGAATTTTTTAGAGAGTGGACTCAGGAATGTAGGGTGAAAGGGTAGAGGGTAAGGGTGTTTATATAGGGCTAGGCTAGGGTTAGGGTTTTAATTAAAAAAAATATAAAAATATATAAAAAAAACATTAAAAATCAATAAATTTTGGAATAAAAGTGAGTTATTGAGAATCTGGTAACCGATCAAAAAAAATAAAGTATGCAGGGGGTATGACCAAGTCAACACGGAGAAATTCCGTGTTGACGACTCGGCCGTCCGGCCGAGTCCGGCCGGCGGCGCTGGCCCGAGTCGGCCCGAGTCGAGGCACCGTCGGGTGGGGAAACTTATGGGGGGAATTTTGGTGTATTTAGTTTTTTTGGGTTCAATATAAATTTTGAGAGTTATGACGGTTTGACTGTTGACTTTCCAAAAATTCAAAATAATTATAAAAATAATGTGGGGCATGAGATTTGAACTCTGGTGGCTTGGTTCAGCAGTGCAAGATATTACCAATGAGCTACAAGCTCTTTCTTGTAATTATTGTGGTATTTAATTACTTAAAATGATAGCAGCAAGAATAAATGCTCCTTGTATACATTAAATTTAAAGTAAATTCTTGTACACTAAAAATGGAGTTATTATATTCTTGTAGCTTGTAATTAAAAACAAAATAATTACATATATCTTGTGCTCATGCTAAAATACCCCTGTGTGGATTTTAGAAAAAAAATATTTGAAAAATTTTGGTATAGAAAAATAGGGTTGTTACAAGTTTTATTCATCGAGGGTATTATGGGCTCCCCAGCCTTACACAAGAAAAATTAAAATTACAACAGAGGGGATAGGGGGTCAAGAAAACACTGTTGGTGGTACTCCGAGGAGATCGTCGCCAGCCGAGCCCTTGCTTCCTTGGCCCGCTCCCTCTGGTGTTTCCCGCGGACCTGCGATGCAATGGTCGGGCCGGAGGCCGCACCTGCCAGGCTGCCATCGACGATCTGCCTCTTTTGGAAACACTCCAAAAGAAGGGCCGCCGATCGATCATGCATGTTTTTCGAGATGAGACCGCGGACGTAGAGCATTTGCATCTTATCGAGCGCCTCGTCCTGCAGCTGTGGAGACAGGGCGTTGAACAAACCCGGGGACATCCTCTAAATGGCATACATGAGCAATTGGAGGAAAGGCGACCGCCGGGGAAGTAGGCGGCCGAAGTGGTCCTCTATACGCTCGACCACTGTCCGGTACGTCTCCTCTGTGCACTCCTGATCGTAGAGGTACACGTCGTCGCGGGAGATGATCTCTCCAATGGAATAGATGAGCCCGGCCATTTTCAGAAAAGCAACGCTGAAAGAGATCCACACACCTTCTCTATTTATAGTCTCAACAGAATCCTCAGGGGACGAAATTTGCGCATGCATGGGCGCGAATCTTGGGACATTTTCATGTTTTCCAATACAGGGCTACCGCGTGGCGGTCATCCCATATCCCACGGTCAACCGAAGTCGGAACAGCGCGGATCTTGGAACGCCTCACCTCGCCTGTGCATTTCGGCTACGTGTCGCCCGCGACAGTCACCCTTCCAGATTTCCTCCTTACAAGTCAAGGGAGATTGAACGACGCCTCATAAAAGCAAGAAGAAGTCTGAAAAAGCCCTCACCAAGAGGCTACCGAGTAGCCTCCCTGCCCGGTCAATCCCTAGCGGGTAGCTTCTACCCATCCACGCTAAGGATTGAAAACCCTCACTAAGAGGACACCGAGTAGCTTCCCTGCTCGGTTAGTCCTTAGCGGGTAACATCTTACCCATCTATGATATAGATCGAAGCCCTCACCAAGAGGCCACCGAGCAGTTTCCCTGCTTGGTCAATCCTTGGAGGGTAGCTCCTACCCATCCACTTCAAGGATCGAAAGCCCTCACCAAGAGGCCACCGAGCAGCTTCCCTACTCGGTCAATCCCTGGCGAGTAGCTCCTACCCATCCACGCCAAGGATCGAAAGCCCTCACCAAGAGGCCACCGAGCAACTTTCCTGCCCGGTCAATCCCTGGTGAGTAGCTCCTATCCATCCACGCTATGGATCGAAGCCCTCACCAAGAAGCCACCGAGCAGCTTCCCTGCATGGTCAATCCATGGTGGGTGCTCCTACCCATTCACTCTAAGGATCGAAAGCCCTCACCAAGAGGCCACCGAGCAGCTTCCCTGCTCGGTCAATCCCTTGCTGGTAGCTCCTATCCATCCATGCCAAGGATCGAAAGCCGTAACCAAGAGGCCATCGAGCAGCTTCCCTGCTCGGTCAATCCCTGGTGGGTAGCTCCTACCCATCCACGCTATGGATCGAAGCCTTCACCAAGAGGCTACTGAGCAGCTTCCCTGCTCGGTCAATCCCTGGCGGGTAGCTCCTATCCATCCACTCCAAGGATCGAAAGCCTTCACCAAGAGGTCACCGAGAAGCTTCCCTGCTCGGTCAATCCCTGGCGGGTAGCTCTTACCCATCCACGTCAAGGATCGAAGCCCTCATCAAGAAGCCACTGAGAAGCTTCCCTGCTCAGTATGTCCCTGGCCGGTAGTCTTCTACCCACTGACGCCAAGGATCGAAGCCCCTATCAAGAGTCCACCGAGCAGATTCCCTGCTCGGCCAATCCTTAGCGGGTAACTTCCTACCCATCTATGCTAAGGATCGAAGCCCTCATCCAGAGGCCACCGAGCAACTTCAATACTCGGCAAACGCCGATCAATTCTAACTTGGCTATTGTCTAACTTACGCAAAGAGAAGTGGTCGCCGGTCCGACTCAAAGGAGTGGGCGAATCTCGGCCTACCAACACTGAAGAATCTCCCGATGTATTCTAAACAAATGATCGCCACCTCGACTCCGGGGGTGGGAGGGGACCAACCTTCCTGCACTTAGTGATTAACTTACTTACACTCGACGGGCGATCGACATCTAAGAGAACATTGCCACGAGGAAAACACTAACAAGCTAACGGTAACGAGCACAAGAAAACATTGCCACGAGGAAAATCAAAAACAGCTTTATTCACGATCTAAAAGTCTTTATAAGGTACTATGGGCTCCTCAGCCTTACAAAAATTGCCCGAAGGCTTACAAAATTCAAAAAAAGGAAAAAAGAAGAAGGCAAGAAGGCCCGGGCCTTGGGACCGGGGAGGATCTCGACCTGCTCTGCGCCGGCGTCGGGAGCCGGGATGACGGGTTTAGGGTCGGCACTCCCACCAGGAGCTTCGGCGTTGGGATCCGGGGTAACTGCCTTTGGGTTGGCGCTCCCACCGGGAGCCTTATCTCTAGCACTCCCACCGGCGGCCTCTCCCCCGGCGGCTTCCCCCTGCAGCTCATCCTCGGAGAGGGGGTATTGGAGCCAAAGCTCGCCATCGGCAAACCCCGGCATCAACTTCTTGACAGCGTCGAGGGCCTAGTGCCAAACAATGGCCGAGGCGTCGACAAGGTCTGCAGGGTGTTTTTCGTCACCCCATTGAGATGGGAATATGCACACGCTTGTCAGGCGTACTATAGATTCCCACTGTCTAGGGTTGGCATGGGTTTATTGATTGTGGGTACCCAAATCTTTGACGGCCGTGGACTAAGCTGCCGTTAATTACCCGTCGCCTTTGGAGCGAGGGAACCTCCGATTGACGGATCAAATTGATCATGCGAACTCAATGTGCCGTGTGCGTGTGTTGTGTTTTTAAAGGGTTTTGGATATATAGGGGGCTTCGCAGAGTTTACGGGGGTCCCGCGTAAACTCAATGGGAGACGTGTTTTGGGTGTGGAGTGCATGGAAAATGAGGGATGGGGAGCG
The DNA here is from genome assembly GCA_030015575.1 of Agapanthus africanus. Lineage (NCBI taxonomy): Eukaryota > Viridiplantae > Streptophyta > Magnoliopsida > Asparagales > Amaryllidaceae > Agapanthus > Agapanthus africanus. The sequence continues at coordinate 1,007,498,353 of CM057337.1, read as the reverse complement.
TCTTAAAGACGCGTGCATGGCATGTGGGCGCTAGACGCCCGCGGGTCACGTGCCTTGCGCGTGGGCGCTTGGCACCCGCGGGTCACATGCCAGGCGTGTGGGTGCTTAGCACCCATGGGTCACGTGCTCTTCATGCAACCACTGAGCGCTGGGTGCCCGCGGGTCACGTGCGCGGCATGCAATTGCTGAGCGCTGGGCGCCCGCGGGTCACGTGAGGCGCACGTGGGCGCTGAGCGCCTATGGGTCACATGGCCTGCATGCGACCGCTGGGTTCCCGTGGGTCACGTGCGCGGCACGCGACCGGGCGTCCATGGGTCACATGCACAGCACGCGGCTGCTGGAAACAGCAGCGGAAAAGGGGCTTAGCCCCTGGGCTGGGAGTTGAACTCCCAAGGGTCTTTGGAGTTGAACTCCTAATAGGGATTATATGTAGATTTGGAGTTAAACTCCTAAAAGGGTTTTGTTTTTGGAGTTAAACTCCAATAGATCTTGAATGGAGTTAAACTCCTAGAAATCTTTGAAAATGACCGAAGGGAACCCCTTTCTTCCCCCTTTGGCCCTGGATCTTCCCCAAAGTAGGATTTTTCGAGGCGGGTCTCCTTCCTCCTCTTCTGTTGGCCGGATCTTGGAGAAAAAAGGGGGGTGAGATTTAAAAATCTCTCATTTTTAAGATCTGATGGAAGATCCGAGTTCCCCTTCGAGGGTTTGACAGTGAAAAACTGTTTATTTTTGGAAAAGAAAGAGTTAAACTCTTGATTTAATTCAAAAAGAGGAAGAAGCTTTTAGAACCTTGAGGAAGGAGAAGGAGGCACAGACCCTAATTTTTTTTAGAGAGAAAAAAATTTATCATTGATTTTTCAACATGTTGCCTTTATAGACTACACACTTTACATATAACCCTTTGGGCTTTGCCAAATGACACTTATGCCACCCCATGCCTTATGTACTTATCTCTTTTTGCACATAAGCTATGGGGTTTACAAAATTTTGGCTTTTTGCTTATTTTACATACATTTATTTCTATACATATATATAAAAAGAATTATATTAAACCAATTTATGGCTTTATTCCTTTTGTCATGGGGCCGGTCCCTTTGACCAAGGCTTGGGCCCACTTGGCTTGGGGTTGATTTTGATTTTGACTTGGTCAACCGGGGTGCAATTTTTGACCCCAACAAGGTCGGCGTAGAACTGTTCTGACGTCTTGTATCTCTCCACCGACTTTGCAACCCGGTGGTCGGCGAGCTTCACCGTCTCTTTCGCCACCTCGGTTTTCCTCTTACAGGTGTCCCGCGACTTCTTCATCGTGGCGTTTAGCACTTTAGTCTCCTCCAACTTATCCTGGATGACCTTGTTGGATTCCTTTAGAAGGTGAATGGACTCCTTGCATTTGGAGTTCGTCACCTTCTCGGAGGTCACCAGGGTTGCGAGGGCGGCGATCCTCTCCTTCACCTGTTGCAAATCCAGCCGCAGATCCTCCTCCCGTGAGGAAGACTCGCCCGCCTTCTGCATCGCCGGGGCAATCTTCTCGTGCTCCATGTTGGCGATGAGGGCGCAGTGCTAGAGGACCCGAGGAAAATAAAAGAAAGGGTTAAAAAGCATCTGATCCGAGAAAAAATGCTTGACGAAAACCTTAACGGAAAGCAGATACTGACTTGTACAGCCTCCTGAGCAATGGCGGCAACTTGGGCCTGGAGAGTCCCCCGGAGAATTTTGCCTCCGGCCGATCGTTCCATCTCCGAAAGCAAGCTATCGGTGACAGAAAGCCCCGAGGGCACCTCGAAACAGACGTCCCCCTCCTGCACGAAGATCGGGAAGGACGGAGGTCGAAATACCGTCCTCTTATACCTTTTGAGGGGGACCTCAGGGGGTCGGCCTCATCCTCCACCTCTCTCGTCCGGGGCTCCGGTTCCCGAACGTGCTTATGGCTCTCTCCGCGGCTGGTTTCCGAAGCCCGGGGCGTGGTGGAAGGCCTAGCAAGTGCGGTTGCCTTCGGGGCCGGGCTCGAACCGGGGCGGGATGAGCTAGCGCCCCCGGTCTTCCTCCCCTTCTTTGCGGCTATGGCAGCCAAGAATTTAGATCGGTTCATTTGCTCTGCAAAGAGGAAAATACATAAAGAGAGTTAGTAACACGGAAAAGAGTAAAATAAAAATATTCAAATTTAGACAGGTCGTCCAAGCTCCTAACTTACCCATGAATTGAGCGGGGCTGAGTCCGGCCCAGCTAAGGGCCTGCTCGGACAGAAAAACGTCGGCCCGTTGGATCTGCTCCCACATGGACACCGCTCTCGGCTCGGGAGAGGACGGCCACTTCACCCGCGGGCAGTCGGCCCTGTGCCAGTGTACATGCACATGCCAATTCTCGCCCTCGGATGGCCCGACGAATACGAACTTCTCCTTCCATTCGTGAATGGAAGAAGGAACTACTACTACCTCCGACCTGGCCGTCCCTCCCTTGCGTTTTTTTGAAGGAAATGTACACCCAGCTCGGCTTGTCCTTACGGATGCCGAGATGATTTTTATAACAAAGGAAGAAAATGAGAAGGGTCAAGCTGAAGGGGATTTTCTCAAGTCTCAACCGGACCAGAGGAGAATTCTCTATGAGTTCGACACGAGCTTGCCCGGGACAAGTTAGAAGCAACGTAGCGCCCCGCATACTTCGAGGGGAGAGGGCAGACGCATTCCAGCCCAGAATGCATCTAGGTACAAGGCAATCTCATTGCCCTGCACCTGATCCGCCCTCTCGTCCTCCCTAGACAAACGAAGCGAATAGCTAGGGGGAATGTGGAAACGAGCCTGGATCGTGGTGAGCTCATCCATATTCCTTAGGAGGGAGGGCGCATCGTGAGCATTCCCGATGCGTGCTTTGGGGACCCTTACCGTCGCCTGACCACGAGCGGCACAGGTAGCCCTAACTCTATGAGGGGAATCCGACTCGGATGGGGCAGAGGAGGAAGCAGAAAAAGACTCTCTAGAATCTACCCTAACTATCTCAACAGACTCCTTAGAGGAAGACATCTAACCTGATTCAAAGAAGAATTACTCCGAGGAAAGAGCGAGAGAGATCCGATCTAAAGGAAAGAGCGCCGAGCTATCTCTCGCAGTAATAGGGAAATGATGGCAAAAGTGTGGACGCTGAGGGGATCCCATCCCAAGTTATAGTACTTTGGCAACGCATCCAACGGCTCAGATCGTTTCCCGCCAAAACGACGCTTCGCGCTCGCCAGCCGTCGACGCTCCACATGTCGCACAACCATTGGAGACGTCCCTTCGGACGCAGAAGACAGCGACGACCCATCGCGTCTGCCAATCGGTGTCGGACATGTGGCCTACGCCTCATCAAACGTACGATCGAAACGGCGCTCCCTCTTTAATGCATGATCTCCTCTCTGATCCGCTGACGTCATCGAGGATATGCCTAACCATCTCGGAAATCCACGCTGACAAGGTCCTTAACTACGAGCTGAGCCCAGAGGACCGATCAGACCACTCTCGATCAGACCCATAAATAGGTCGGGACGAGAATGGGGGGCTAATGATGATGCTCATAAGTGAGAACTCCCCAGATCATGACACGTGGCACATGACGTGTCCTGAGGCATATAGAAACAGGGCAAGAACCACACATTGGAGGCATCCCCGGGCTATCGTCCCGCTGCCTGGACCCGACCTCCGAGGATTCCTTTAATATTCCTATGCTCGCCATGTAAATAACCATTGGCTCGCCTCCGAGCCCTCCTACACGCCGAGCTCCTCGGCCATTCGCCTTCGAGCTATCACAGAACCGAACTAGCTCGGCCTCCCACCCTCTTCTAGACCTCTCACCGAGCTAGGCATCTTTGGTTCTATCGAGCGACCTAGAACGCAGATCACAGACGCCTCCGCCGCGGTTCCGTAGATCTCGTCAGACACGAGATACCCGCCACCCCACGATCCCGCGTTTCACGACGTCGCATCCCCCATTAACGAGCGTATCTCATCAGTAATGGGGGATCCCGTTATTCACGCAGGCGTAACAACAGGGGCATAACGACCGGCGAAAATCTTGTGCCAGCTAGCCATGGCGACCGCTATATAAACCACTCTCTCAGACGACTCAGGTAACGCAATTTTATTCCAATAGGCCGCTACTCTGCTCAAATATCTCGGCTAACTTGATCGTCAGAGGGTCCACGGTGGTACAACCATCCGGGACTTCTTTGCAGGTAGCTCGACTTCGCTCTAAATCAAGCCCACTGAGATCCACACACTTCAGGAGGCAACCCTCAAATCCAATCTCAGCCATTAATCGACGCTCGCGACAAATCGACGGAGGACAACATCTAAAGGAGATCCTGACCTCCATCACTAGGGTTTCAGTTGTCTTGATTCATGAAAGCGAGAATGATGCACTTTGGATTGCAAGCAGATATCTTATTGAATGAATTGAAAGTTAGAAGGAAAAACATTAGGGAGTTTTATTCAATGTTGCGATAGTGGAAGACTTAGCGCTAGATGTATCATATGAAAAATTGAAAGCACAAATTTCTTTTCCAAGCCAATTATACCGTACCACCATTGGAAACAATCATGTCAAACACATAGCCGCTTCAATTTCTCTACGAGTATTTTGGTGGAAGTGCAGTTGTTGTGGTTCTTGTGGACTTTTGGCTAGCTCTGAATTTTCCATCCTTGCCATTTTATATAGCAGAAATGGTGCCTTATACATTACTAGATTGCCTATCAGAAGAGTGTTGATAGAAAAATTGTACGTCCAACCCCAAGAAGTGTTGAGTTTGTACGTTGGCTGCCTAACTTGGTCGTTGCATTGTTGCTCATTGGAGTGAACCTTGTAGAAACGGGCCGTGCACATATCTATGACCTAGTTATTGTTAGAAATTAAACTTGTTTTCGGTTACAAAGAATTGAAGAGACATCGGTTATAAAAGGAAGGGATACTAATTCATGAATAGGTTTAATGAAAGGATATGTAACGGTTATTGTAATCAATTGGTATTATGAAGAGTCATAATGAAGGGGCATGTAAACTCCTATATAAGGAGATGTTTTGTAAAGTTTTTAAGAGAGTAAGGAAAATATAAGAATAGTTTATTGATACTTTCTCCATTCTCTATCCATTCTCTCCTCCAAACACATTCGGCTACATCGTAGACCGAACATAAAGTCGAGAAGATCCTAACAAAGTGGTATCAGAGCAAGGTTCGAAGAAAATGTCGAAGACAACACTCTCGTACAACGCCCCACGCCTCACCAAAGATAACTATGAAAATTGGAGCATCAAAATGAAGACTGTTTTGGGAGCAGTAGGCGCTTGGGATGTGGTGGTCCGAGGCTATGATTGGCCTCAAGATGAAGCTGCACTGACGGCAGCTCAGAGAACGACCCACGAAAAATTATTCGAGAAAGATTGTACCGCAAGATACTTTATCGAGCAAGGTGTCGATGATTCGACTTTCGAGAAGATTTCGGCTGCCACTAATGCAAAGCAACAGTGGGAGATACTTGAGAAAACCTTCCAAGGAGTCGAGAAGGTTAAAAAGGTACGCTTACAATCACTAAGGAGGGAGTTTGAATTGTTAAAAATGGAGGAGAATGAATCGGTGACTGACTATAATGCCCGAGTGCTTACGGTGGTCAACCAAATGAAGAGGAACGGAGAAAAAATGGAGGATGTAAGGGTGATAGAGAAAATTCTTCGGTCACTACCACCGAAGTTTGACTTCATTGTGTGTTCAATTGAAGAGTCAAAGAATCTTGAAGAAATGACGATAGATGAGTTGATGGGTTCACTAAAAGCCGACGAAGAACGGTTCGTGAAAAAGCAAGAACCGATTGAAAAATTACTACAAACACAAGTTAATTTGAAAGATGATTCGGTTGAAAATGGTCAAAATGACCGAAATCGAGGAAATACACGCGGCCGAGGAAGAGGCCGTGGCCGAGGTCAATTCGGTCGAGGACAAGATGGTCGAGGAGGTCAAAACAATGACGATAGAAGCCAAAGCCAAAATTTCGGCCGAGGTCGAGGCCGAGAACGATCGACTGGTGGAAGAGGGAGACCGAATGTTCAATGCTATAATTGCAAGAAATTCGGTCACTACGCAGCAGACTGTTGGGGAAAAACAGTCGAGGAAAAATCAAACTTTGTGGAGAAAGAAGATTACAATGACGATGTACTTCTGCTGGCTTTTAAAGGTGACGAAGAAAGTGCCGACACTTGGTATCTCGATACTGGTGCAAGTAATCATATGTGTGGCAAGCGAAACATGTTCGTAGACTTGGACGAATCGGTGAGTGGCCAAGTCACATTCGGTGACTGTTCGAAGGTACCAGTAAAAGGCAAAGGTAAAATTTTAATTCGACTGAAAGATGGATCACAAAAATATATCGAAAATGTGTATTATGTGCCGAATATGAAAAACAACATCTTGAGTTTGGGACAACTCTTAGAAAAGAATTTCGATATTCATTTAAAGGATCGAACTCTTTTCTTAAGAGATAACCGAATGAAGTTGATAGCAAAAGTGCAGATGACGAAGAATCGGCTATTTCTATTGGATATCAAATATGGTGAAGCAAAGTGTCTAAAATCATCGGTGAAAGATTCGGCTCGGTTATGGAATATGAGGTATGGACATCTCAATTTCGGCGGACTAAACTTGTTGGCGAGGAAGAACATGGTCAAAGGTTTGCCGATTATGAATGAACCGAAAGAGTTATGTGAAGGGTGTTTACTTGGTAAACATCACCGAGCAAGTTTTCCAAAAGAAGCCGAGTTTAAAGCCAAGGAGCCATTACAACTTGTCCACACCGATGTATGTGGACCAATTACTCCAAATTCATTTGGTGGAAAAAGGTACATTCTAACATTTATTGATGATTTCACAAGGAAAACATGGGTATATTTTCTAAAAAATAAATCGGAAGTTTTTGAAAATTTTAAAAGATTCAAAATGAATGTGGAAAAAGAAAGTGGGTTTTATTTGAAATCGGTCAGGTCAGACCGAGGTGGAGAATTCACTTCAAATGAGTTTGAAAATTTTTGCAAAGAAAATGGGATTCGGCATTTCTTAACGGCCTCCTATTCACCACAACAAAATGGAGTGGCCGAACGAAAAAATAGAACCATATTAGACATAGTGAGATGTATGTTGAGTAGTAAAAATATGCCGAAAGAATTTTGGGCAGAAGCGGTTGCATGTGCTGTGTACATTTTAAACCGATGCCCAACCCAGAGTCTACAAAATGTAACACCGCAGGAGGTGTGGCGTGGTTATAAGCCGAATGTAAGTCACTTTAAAATTTTCGGGAGCATAGCATATGCTCATGTCCCCGAACAAAAGAGAGTAAAACTTGATGACCGAAGTTCTCGGTTGATTTTTATCGGTTATGATCTAAGAACCAAAGGCTACAAGCTGTTTGATCCAGTCAATAAGAAGGTCATTGTTAGCCGAGATGTCGAATTTGATGAAGAAAGCTCATGGAGTTGGAGCGATGAAGCCGAAAGCAGCAGACCGAATGAAGTACCCGGTCAAGAAGAAAAGAAAAGAAATGAAGTCGAAGTTGATGTTCCATCGCCTGCAACAACACCTCGGTTCAATTCGCCTCAAGTCGGTTCTCCACAAACCGAAGCGTCGTCAAGTTCAACTCCACCAAGAAATCCAAGGACGAGGACTATGACCGAGTTATATGAGGTAACCGAAATGCAAAATAATCTAACATTATTTTGTTTGTTTGCCGAATGCGGGCCAATGAATTTTGAAGAAGCGGTCAAAGACCGAAGGTGGAAAGAAGCAATGGACGAAGAAATCAGTGCTATTGAGAGAAATGGAACTTGGGAGATCACCGAACTTCCCAAAGGCAAGAAACCCATAGGAGTGAAATGGGTGTACAAGGAGAAAAAGAACGCTAAGGGAGAAATCGAGCGATACAAGGCAAGGTTAGTGGTCAAAGGCTACAAACAATAAGCTGGCATTGATTATGATGAAGTTTTCTCACCAGTAGCGCGACTCGAGACAATTCGACTGATCATTGCTATGGCGGCTCAATTCAGTTGGAAGATATATCAATTGGATGTTAAATCGGCATTCCTCAATGGATATCTTGAAGAAGAAGTCTACATCGAGCAACCACTCGGTTATGAGAAGAAAGGACATGAGTCGAAAGTACTGAAGCTAAAGAAGGCTTTATATGGCCTGAAGCAGGCACCGAGAGCATGGAATAATCGAATCGACATATACTTCCAAGCACACGGTTTCATGAAGTGTCCTTATGAGCATGCATTATACATAAAGAAGTCCGAAAAAGGTGATATTTTTATAGTATGTTTATATGTGGATGATCTCATCTTCACAGGAAACAATCCACGTATGTTCGATGACTTCAAAAGCTCGATGGTTAAAGAATTTGAAATGACCGACATCGGTCAGATGGCATATTATTTGGGAATAGAGGTAAAGCAAAGACCGAATGGGATTTTCTTATCCCAAGAAGGATATGCTCGGTCGATTTTGAGAAAGTTCAATATGGAGCAAAGCAATTCGGTCAATACCCCAGTAGACTGCGGAACAAAATTATCAAAGTTCGATGAAGGGAGCAATGTGGACTCGACGCATTTTAAAAGCTTGGTAGGCAGTCTTCGGTATCTTACATGCACAAGACCGGATATTCTATATGGAGTCGGCTTGATCAGCCGATACATGGAAGAACCGAAATTGACACATTTATCAGCGGCGAAAAGGATATTGAGATATATCAAAGGTACACCAAATTTCGGTTTGTTCTATTCGAAATCTAACAATTTTGAATTATATGCATATACCGATAGCGATTGGGGAGGAGATATAGATGACCGGAAAAGTACGACAGGGTACATTTTCTTCATCGGTGAATCAGCATTTACTTGGTGTTCCAAGAAGCAACCGATAGTGACACTATCAACTTGTGAAGCCGAATACGTTGCTATATCGGCTGGAGTTTACCATGCTATATGGCTAAGAAATCCGCTGAAAGATCTAAAGGTTGAACAGGAAGGACCTACGAAGATGTATGTGGATAATCAATCAGCTATAGCACTGGCGAAGAATCCAGTGTTTCATGAACGAAGCAAGCACATTGATACTCGGTATCACTCTATCAGAGAACATGTGAGGAAGAAAGAGGTCGAACTCGTTCATGTCAAATCACAAGATCAACTGGCCGACATTTTTACAAAGCCCCTAAAATTTGAAGTGTTCGCAAAATTGCGAGGAAAGATCGGCATGGTAAAACAAGTTTAAGGGAGCATGTTAGAAATTAAACTTGTTTTCGGTTACAAAGAATTGAAGAGACATCGGTTATAAAAGGAAGGGATACCAATTCATGAATAGGTTTAATGAAAGGATATGTAACAGTTATTGTAATCAATTGGTATTATGAAGAGTCATAATGAAGGGGCATGTAAACTCCTATATAAGGAGATGTTTTGTAAAGTTTTTAAGAGAGCAAGGAAAATATAAGAATAGTTTATTGATACTTTCTCCATTCTCTATCCATTCTCTCCTCCAAACACATTCGGCTATATCGTAGACCGAACATAAAGTCGAGAAGATCCTAACAGTTATGTTATGTTATATATTAAGAAAGATCAGCTCAAAAGTGTAAAGTAGATCATTTTTGGATTTGTGGGCTATAAAGCTTCTGTATGATGTAAACTGTTGTTTGTCACATCTTGATGTTCGTTATTTTCTATCTATTAGTTATATACAAAAATAAATCTCAATAGATTCTGTATAGAGTGCTGCCATTAATAATGATATTAAGAAGAAATCTGTATATTAGTTTCTGTATCTTGTTAGCGCCTACTTACATATGTCTGCATGCAAGCAATCATTCTTGACCATTTTTTGCTACATTTATGAGTATGGCTTGTTACAAATACACTCATTCCTTATCTCATGTTTTAGTATATTATAATCCATCCATCTTAACATTCTCATTTTAGCCACATTCATCTTTTTAGCATGTTGTGTCCTTATCTTAATTGCCAAATATTTTGATCCAAAATTGTCGACCTTATCGCCGTCTTATAAAATATTTCTTTCAATTTCAAAAGTATCCTACAATCGAAGCACTTCTTCGCTTCAACCATCTTGTTTTGATCTTATGAGTTATATCCTCCTCGGTCTTCCCATCATGATTTATTATAGATCTAAGTAGTGAAAATAGTTATATCTAGATATTTTTTGGCAATCAATTTGCATTGTACGTCCTTTTCTTCGCACTATTTTACTGAAATGTGTAATTTCATATATTCTTCTTTTGTTTTGCTAATTCTAAATCCTTTAAATTCTAAGGCATCTCTTGATTTTTATTTTACAAATTTCTCTCTCTTTTGGTTCATCTACTAAGATTGATTATATATATAAACAACCCTTCTATAGGAAGCTATATTTAATTCTAAAACCATATCCTAAACCTAATCACCCTCTTATTTTTCTAGAAGACGAATATACATAAATAAGATAGTTTTAGTATCTAAATGATAATACATTCGAAATCCAATATCATTTTGCCTGCCTCAACCTAGATTTTCTAGCAAGATATAATCACCCAATGCGGCTTTAACGGTGTCTGCATATCGACAATAATTACCCTTGCCTCAAACTTTTGGGCCTTCAATTATTCTTTTCTTCAATTTGGCTCAATCAAAGACCATTTTTGTATCAACACTAGTAAAATAGGGGGTTGCCCCTACGGATGAAAATATCCGTAGGGGCAGATTTTACTTGGCCCTACGGATTAATCCGTAGGGCTAAAAGGTTGCCCCTACGGACACAGACCTCCAAGAATAAAAATATTAATTCTTAATTTGGTGTTTGCCCCTACGGAGCCGCAAACAAAGGACCTACGGTTATATCCGTAGGGGCAAGTAAATATCTATTTACCAATACCCCAGATCGATCGCCTACGCTCACTTTCTCTCTCTCTCTCAATCGCGCGCGAGAAAAAACCCCAAATCGCCTCCGTCGTCGCCACCGTCGCCTCCGTCGTCGCCACCGCCGGTTTCGTCACCACCGTCGTCGCCAGCGCCTGTTTCGTCGCCACCGTCGTCGCCACCGCCGGTTTCGTCGCCAAATCGCCACCGTCGTCGCTCCAGCCCACCAGCAGCCGTTCAGGTATAAATCTCGAGATAAATTAAAGCATTTTTGGATTATTTTGGGCTTAGGGTTCATGGCTGGGTCTGGGTTGCGCGCGCGAGAGTTGGGGTTGGGCAGGGGTCGCGGTGGCGGTCGGGGTCGGGGTCGGGGTAGGGTTAGGGTTGGGGTTCGGCTGCTGCTGGGGTGGGGCTGGGGTTAGGGTTGGGCAGGGGTCGCGGTGGCGGTCGGGGTCGGGGTCGGGGTAGGGTTAGGGTTGGGGTTCGGCTGCTGCTAGGGTGGGGCTGGGGTTAGGGTTACGATAATGGGGCTGGGGTAAGGGTTACGGTGGGGCTGGTTGAATGGCTCTTCTGATTAGTTGACAAATACAATGTTAATCATAATTTACTTGACACGGATGGTAGAAAATCAGAAAAAGATCAAGAAAAAAATAATCGATTTTGATTTTAACATGCAGGGTGTTGATGCAAGATTTAATATCTAGTAGCAGATGCTAGGTATATAGACTAAAGAATAGTTGTAAATGAACCGGTAGCAAGAAAATCCTATAATTATACGTACACATCGCTTGACTCATGAAGCCTGAAGCTTTCTTTTGGGGGATAAAACTAGTTATATTCCTGCATTGCCTAGAAATAGCAGTGAGTTGGTTAAAACTTTTCAAACACAACCCCCACCCCCCCAAAAAAAGAAAGAAAGAAAGGACAAGGAAAAAAAAGAATAGCAACAAGCAATACAAGCTAGCAACCGTAAATAACTGCTGAGATTATGTCTACCTTGGCAATTTGAACAATGATGGTCTTGTCTGGATTGTTAAGATCCACTTTATGGGGGTGAGGAACACATTTTGCAACTGTATTTATGATTTTCATTCTGTCAAGTGTTGAAATAAAAATCAACACTTGACAATCAATCCAAGATGCTCAATAACTTGCTTCAAAACAATAATCTAATCTTGATGATGCTCAATATTAGCGATTTCCATGATCACGACACGTGGCAGATGACGTGTCTCATAACGCTTTATGATATCAGTATCCTATATTTGTAGTTTTAATTGTTGATTGTTATAGATGTATACCATTCCAATAATAGTTTTTGGTTGATGAATGCTATTGTAATGTAGGATGATCAGTTCTATCAATCTTGATCTCAATGGTTTAAAATCATGTTACACATACAACACGAATGCACAACAAACGCATAATTAGAGAGCGACTCGAGATATTCAGGTTAAAACCAATATATGATACTCGATGATAATATGAAACCTTCATATTCCCATCGATACCCATATATGAAACTAAAAGCGCCACTTAGTTCCCGTCTATCGGTTAACATACGTGTGATGCTCGTCGTGACCTAGAACTATACGAAGGTTGTTAAATATCGGACAGTATAGCTCGATACTAACAACCGTCGTATAGTCTACGCGACGAGAAAATTCAATCGTATGGTAACCCATAGATTTGTCCCGTGTGGACAAGTTAAGAATGTATAAAGCAAACGCCTTCATTCACTTGTGTTTTCATCCGTTTCGAGATATTTCGTCGGTATCTTTCCGCTGGTTCTCCGTGCACAAAGATAGATTAGATGTTCATTTCAACGTTGTTTCACAGCTTTGAAATGATTATCTATTCTATTACAGTATACTCGGAGAACAGCGGGGAGGTGCTGCCGAAATTTACTCGAAACGGTTGAAAGCACAAGTGATGGGCGTTCGCTCTATACATTCTTAATGGGATAGAAGCCTACCCCCGACAGCCGGAACACATACATACAAACGCATAATTAGAGAGCGATTCGAGATGTTCGGGTTAAAACCAATATATGATACTCGATGATAATATGAAACCTTCATATTCCCATCGATACCCATATATGAAACTAAAAGCGCCACTTAGTCCCCGTCTATCGGTTAACATACGTGCGATGCTCGTCGTGACCTAGAACTATACGAAGGTTGTTAAATATCGGACAGTATAGCTCGATACTAACAACCGTCGTATAGTCTACGCGACGAGAAAATTCAATCGTATGGTAACCCATAGATTTGTCCCGTGTGGACAAGTTAAGAATGTATAAAGCAAACGCCTTCATTCACTTGTGTTTTTATCCGTTTCGAGATATTTCGTCGGTATCTTTCCGCTGGTTCTCCGTGTACAAAGATAGATTAGATGTTCATTTCAACGTTGTTTCGCAGCTTTGAAATGATTATCTATTCTATTACAGTGTACTCGGAGAACAGCGGGGAGGTGCTGCCGAAATTTACTCGAAACGGTTGAAAGCACAAGTGATGGGCGTTCGCTCTATACATTCTTAATGGGATAGAAGCCTACCCCCGACAGCCGGAACACATACATACAAACGCATAATCAGAGAGCGATTCGAGATGTTCGGGTTAAAACCAATATATGATAATATGAAACCTTCATATTCCCATCGATACCCATATATGAAACTAAAAGCGCCACTTAGTCCCCGTCTATCGGTCAATATAACGTGCGATAATTTATTCTTTTCAACGACAAACGCACACACAAAGCATATACATGGATTTTCTCCTTTGTCAGTAACTATCTCGTTCTTATATTTCTCAATATAGTCAGCATAACCTACAATTTATATGTTATTCAGTCTAACATGGCCCATGAGTACGTCAGAGTTAAGGACTGGATGTATGTGGATTGGAAACAACGTATGCAACCTAAGTTTGTCGCAGGAGTTGCTGCTTTCCTTGAATTTGCACGAGCACATAATAAGATCATAATAGAGAAGATTCTCTGTCCGTGCGATAGATGTGGCAATAAGTACTGGCAGAAGGTAGAATTGGCAGAGCTTCATATTGTAAAACATGGGTTTACTAGACTTTATTCAACTTGGAAATATCACGGGGAAGGAGAAGAATGCAGTACTGCGGTAGAAGAAGGAGAACACGATAATGCGGCAGGAGAAGAAGAAGAATTCGGTAATACGACAGGATACGGAAATTTATTTCCATCAGAAGAAATGGAGGATATGGTAGAGGCTGCCCTAGGTGAATCTATTCGTACCGAAGATGACATTCCTTCCGGTCAAGGACTGCGTGCGGATAAATATGAAAATTTCATGAATGATGCTAGGAAACCAATTTATGAGAATGCGAAGTATTCCACCCTCTCATGGTTCGTCCAACTTTTCCAAATTAAGTGCCTAAATGGATGGAGCAACAAGTCATTCACAATGCTTCTTTCGTTCTTGAAAGATTCTATGCCTCCGGGAAATAATGTGCCCGAAAGCTGGTACGAAGCCCAGAAAATGATGTCTGATTTGGGTCTAAAGTGTGAGAAGATTCAAGCATGTCCTAAAAATTGCGTGTTGTACCGGAAAGAGAATTCAGATTTGAAAGAGTGTCCAACATGCGGAGAGGCCAGGTATAAGCCGAAAGATTCTGATAAGAAGCCTGATATACCTGTGAAGATAGCACGATATTTTCCCATAACACAGAGGCTACAAAGGCTATTCAGGTGCAAGAAAACAGCCGAGGCAATGATTTGGCATCACCGTGCTCCTCCAAGCGAAAATGGAAAAATGAGCCATCCAAGAGATTCACCGGCATGGAAGGATTTCGATAGGAGGCACGCAATATTCAGTAGCGATCCTCGCAATGTCCGGCTCGGACTGGCTGCCGATGGCTTCTGCCCATTCCCAATGCCGCTTATCATATGTCACAACCGGAGAAGAAAAGATTCCTGCAGGTGTTGCATGATTTGAAAGTCCCCACAGGTTTCTCAGGATCATTCAGCAAGAAAATAAAAATTGTGAAGGGCAAGATCGATGGGCTGAAAAGTCATGACCACCATGTTATCGTGGAGCACCTTCTTCCATTAGCCCTCAGGACTTCTCTCCCCGACTCGGTTGGTCTAGTAATCAACGACCTATGTTGTTTTTTCAGGGAGTTGTGTGCTAAAACACTGGAGGTTGCGACGCTGGATAAACTAGAAAATTCTATTGCGTTGATACTTTGCAAGTTTGAGCGTATTTTCTCACCGTCATTCTTCGATATCATAATACACTTGACGGTTCATCTTGCAACTGAGGCGAAGTTAGCCGGACCGGTACAATATCGATGGATGTATCCCGTCGAGAGGTACGTGTAATTTTTCGTTTCGCGCAATTTATAAATTTATTTTTGTCCTGTATGCCCGTGTTTATTTATTCAACATATTCTCATTAGGTACCTTTACACTCTTAAGAAGTATATACGCAATAAAAATCGACCAGAGGGTTCTATCATGCAAGGTTATCTTCTTGATGAAGTAACCACATTTTGTTCCCGCTATCTGGACGAGAACATTGAGACAAGTCTTAACCGACCACGAAGAATTCAAGACGGGCCATATGGTAAAGCCGAGTATAAGAGGGTAGACAATATGTTTATCAACAAGATATACCGGTTTATCTTTCTTAATTGCGCATGTCTTGAACAAATTAGAGAGTAAGTTCTTTTGGATTAATTGTTATATCTGTGTTTGTGTGTATGAAATGACATAATATTAATGTCACAATTATTTGTCGAAAACAGAACTCATTTTAACGAGGTACGTGAGGGGAATCCTGATTGGAACGAAGAGCGTTTGGAAAAATACCATCAGGATAATTTTTGTGATTGGGTCACAGAGCATGTAAGTTATTCGAATTACATTTTATTGCTATCAGTTTTAATCTAAACTTGTATCGTTATGTATTTATCGTAAAATTTGTTTTGTTAGATCCACGATCCGAACTTGTCTGCATCATTTGAGAGTGATTCAAGATGTTTAACTCAATTTCCTAGTATGGAGGTTGCATATTACAGAGGATTTGGTGTCCTTGGATACAAATTCGAAGTTAAGGACATAGAAACATCTAGAACCACTCAGAATAGTGGGATTGCGACGGTAGGATCGGACGGTGTGATTTACTATGGGTACTTAAATTGTATACTCGGCATCCACTATCCCGGACGATCAGAACCCTTTTATATATTCCACTGTACTTGGTACGATCCGCGAACCGAAACAGACAGGTGGAAAAGCAGTCTTGGGACTTGGAAAGATGAATATGGATTGACCAGTGTGAACACACTTCGATTTTACGGTCAGGACGATCCGTTTATCTTTCCGAACCAAGCGTTCCAAGTATACTACTCACAGTGTTTGAAGCATCCGGGGTGGAGTGTTGTATGCCGATGGAAACCTAGAGATGTCTACGATGTCCCAGAATACGAGGACAGCGATGAGGACGAAGAAGAGAGAATGCTTAAAGTGCTCCGACCGTCTGTTTCGAAGGACGGGTTGTCTTCGACCGATCATGAAGTTACGTGGGTTAGAAATGACATCGACGATGAAATCCAAGTAGATATGTATGATGCGCCCACGAAACGAAAAAGGTTATCAGTAATGTTATATTATTACTTCACATTTTACGCTCTAGATCATATATAGTCAATACTTTTAATGATTGTCTAATGCGTCCACGAACCGTTTATCTAGATTTGATGACGATGTCGGGAGCAGCGAGGGGCGGCAGGAGCTCCAGCCGCGGCAGAGGCAGAGGCAGAGGCAGAGCAGTTCTGCCGCCCGGAGAGCTCCGTAGGGAGCTTCAGAGGTCCGGTCTTGCACCCAGATCGGAGACCCCTTCGGATGCCTCCTTCCGTGTGGATTTTGCCACACCTCCAGGTATACTGCACGCATATCCATTTTCAATGTAATATTACAGATATTCATGCATGTTTATGTCAAAATTACTTATATTGTCAATGTTTGATTGTCTAGTTGTTGGTCCTGCGTCCACATCTGGGACAGAGGCCACCCCCGCTCTTCCAGGTATGTTTATATATCATATAGTGTATGTATATTGATTTAGAATGCTATATCATAAATATACACATTCCTTTTGCTCTTACTTAGCAATTTTTATTATTGTCTAGCTGTAGGTGGTGACACCACCGCACCTGCGAGTATGTTTATATGTCCTATAGTGCATGCATATTGATTTAGAACGTTATATTATTGATCTACACATTCTTTTTGCAATTACTTATAAAATCTATTTTTAATTGTCTAGTTGTTGGTCCTGCGTCCACATCTGGGACAGAGGCCACCCCCGCTCCTCCAGGTATGTTTATATATCATATAGTGTATGTATATTGATTTAGAATGCTATATCATAAATATACACATTCCTTTTGCTCTTACTTAGCAATTTTTATTATTGTCTAGCTGTAGGTGGTGACACCACCGCACCTGCGGGTATGTTTATATGTCCTATAGTTCATGCATATTGATTTAGAACGTTATATTATTGATCTACACATTCTTTTTGCAATTACTTATAAAATCTATTTTTAATTGTCTAATTATAGGTGGTGCGTCCACACCTTCCACAGGGGCCACTCCTGCCGCTTCCATACCCTCCGCATCGTCTGCAGGTTAGTATGAATAAATTTAAAATATTTATTTATTTTACATATGCTATATAGAATAAATATGAACTTCATGGAGATTTAGCGTCGATGTTTATTTTATAGTTGGAGGGGATGCGTCCGGGTCCGGGACCCCGGTTGTTCCTCACCGGAGGAACTATCGTCCCGCTCGTGCTGCTGCTCGGGCCCAGGCTCGTGCGCTAATCACCGGAGGTATATATCACACTTGAATTTTTGTTTAACCTTGATTTCTTAATACAACTTTGTCTTATTATTGATTGTCTTGATATTTCGTGCAGACGCAGGGCCTCTCCATCCCCAGAGGGGGACTCGAGGCCCGAATCAGTCCCATAGGCTGAGGCCTGATAGAGCTAGGGGGGAGGCAGCATTCCCCCTATTTTTTACCCTTGACTATCGCTATACCGGTCCTCATGCCGAGAGGTTCGGCCGGTATTTGGGGGACGAGAGCCGGATCGTGAAGAACTGTCCACTTCACGTTGAGTGGGGCGAGCAGCACCAGCGCTCATTCGCCCTCTTCTTTGATCAGGCTCGGGTATGTATTAATATATATTTTCATTTGATCTATCCAATATATTTATTATTAACACTTGCAATCTAATAACAATGTTTTTTTTTGTATTTTCAGTTGGATTACGATTTTCAGCCTGTAGCCGACCCTGATCACTCGGGGAGGGTGCTCGACCTTCATGCTCTGTACAATGGCCTGATGAAGAACATGCAGGCCAAGGTCCGATACAATAGGAATGAGCTGAAGGCCGACTGCTACTCCCTGTGGATAGCGACCCCTGAGGCAGAGAGAGCGGCCCTCCTATCTACTCCGGCGTTTGCGAGAGTCGACGTAGAGACATGGCCTCTATTGTGCGCTTATTTTGACTCCGAACGCAAACAAGTATGTATTTTAAATTTAATTCATTATTTATGATATAATTTATTTCTTTGTGTTTCTTAATTAGAAAACTAAATGTTAATGCGTTGTGCAGAAACATGCCGCTCAGAATACGGAGAACAGGAAGTCGGCGAAGAGGGGTCGCCCCACTTACACAGGTGGCTCGAGGAACATTACTCGAGCCATGGAGTTATCGGTAAATTAAGAGTTATTCTCTAATATTCTGCAATATTAAGAGTTATTCTCTAATATTTCTAATATTAAGAGTTACTTTCTAATATTGCAGACATCTCGGACCGTGGCGTCAGGTGGTACACCGAGCGTGCTGTCCGCATATCTTGCCGTCCACGGCACCTCGACAGATCCCGCCACGGGCGAGCTTCGATGTCCCGACGTCGCTACCCAGGAGTACTGCGTAAGTGTTAATATTTTTTCTACCCAAATTTGAAATTTTAGTCTTGGAAGGTTCAAGTTTAAATTTTATACTTATACTTTACTGCTTAATGTGGGTGTAGGAGCGGGTGGTTGAGCAGGCTCAGGCCTCGGGGATCGATTTTACCGGACAGAACGATCCGAGGCTGCTGACCCCAGTTC
Source organism: Agapanthus africanus (assembly GCA_030015575.1). Lineage (NCBI taxonomy): Eukaryota > Viridiplantae > Streptophyta > Magnoliopsida > Asparagales > Amaryllidaceae > Agapanthus > Agapanthus africanus. Next base: position 1,007,479,273 of record CM057337.1, on the reverse strand, counting down.
TGGACGCCGCACACGGAGGGCACCACGGAGGTTGGGAGAGAGGCCGGGGATTGGGCCCTAGCAGGGCCCATATGAGGTTGGACTCCACCCCGGCGGTTACTTCCTCCGTCTCCAGTGACCGGCATGTCCATCATGAACTGGATAGCTTGAGGGCCACCGTTCAGGAGTTGAAGGAGATGCTGGTATGTATACTACTTTATAGTAAAATATCATTTCATATTATATACATATCAACATATCCATAATTAGTACGTAGCTTGAGCTTATTTGGTTTTAGACTTAAGTTTGATTAATCATACATACATATGTAATTAAAATAAACAACGCTTTTCCAAACTAGATATCCAAACAGGGTTTCGAAATAACTTAATAATGAAACGAATTCGAATAATACACAGTTCTTACACGCTTCTTACACACGTTATGTCCAGACGCGACAGGGTAGATCGGCCGAGCCTCCACATGCATCTCCTTCGGCTGCGGCTCCGCAAGCTACTACATCGGCTGCGGTTCCGCAGACAGCTCCTGTAGCTCCACCGCCCACTCAGACTCCCGCAGCCGCGGCTCCGCAAGCGACTACCTCGACGGCGGCTGCGCAGACCACATCGCCAGCTCCACATGCCGCTCAGACTCCCTTATATGTAGCATTGCAGAGTGTATTGACCGAGGAGCAGGCGCGCGTTATTCTAACGTTATTCGGAGGTGGAGCTGGACCGAACTAGGGTAGCTTTTTGGTTCTTATTTTTTGAAACATGTATTTATATCACATTGTACTACATTTTGAAACGATATTGATATTGGTTTGTATTTATATCATATTCAGTTTTTGGGTTTCTTTTGTATATTATATATATGCGTGAGATGTGATTATGAATACTGCAATATATGATTTGATTGATGTATATAGTATTGTGCACAGGGCGGGAAAAAATCTAGCAGCCCATTTTAAAAAAAAAAATACAGACAATATGTACCTACGGATTAAGCCGTAGGTACATACGTTGCCCTTACGGCGTTATCCGTAGGGGCAAACTATCAGGAAACCTGATATTTTCCCACCTGATATCAGTGCAGGGTGTTGGGGGTGCCCCTACGGATATGTCCGTAGGGGCCACTGTTTATCCCCTACAGATAAATTCGTAGGGGCAAAATATCAGGTTTCCTGATATTTTTCCCCCCGATCTCAGTGCAGGGTGTTGGGAGTGGCCCCTACGGACTTATCCGTAGGGGCTACTTTATATCCCCTACGGAGGTATCCGTAGGGGTAGAAAAAGGACCTACGGATATATCCGTAGGTATATACAATATATTCAAAAAAAAAATTACATATATGATTTTATTACCCCTACGGGGTACTCCGTAGGGGCTATAACACCTACCGATATATCCGTAGGGGCTTGAATTTGTCCGTAGGGGCAAGTTCAGGGCCTCAACTTGCACCTGCGGCCTTTGCACCTACGGGGTCTTTTTTCGCCCCACGTACATATCTGTAGGGGCAGTGCGTTGCCCCTACCGATAAATCCGTAGGGGCAACCCTTATTTGTAGTAGTGCAAGTAAACATCTTAATATTCTTCTTACACCTTTTTTATTTCATTGTTCCTGATTCTTGGTCCACCCCTTCTCATGGCATCAGCCTACTACAACAAGAAGCTTTTGTCTCTAAATTTTGGGATCGGCTTATTTGAATCCGTTTCTTCCATTATGGTCTCTTAAGCGCTCAACAACAAATTAGAGTCTTTATCCCATACTTTTGATATTATTTTAAGACTAACCGTTGACCTGATGTGAATCGTCTCATAGAATGTTAGTTCCAATTTAATGTCACCTTATATTTTTCTCATGTATTCCTAACGATACATTGTCGAATCAGTTCATATTTGAGTTTATATACTTGCAGATACCACAAATTCCCAACTATGTATATGCAGTCTACACAAATTGGTCTTGTAACTAATAAGTGGAATTAACCAGAATTATTTTACAATGTTAAGTGCTATGTAAAGATATCTTAGAAGCATTAGTGGTGGCAATCCATTTTGAACTGTCAGAAGCACTACATATCAATGGGAACAAATTAATGTTGCATTTCAATAAACGAAGGTCGGAATGCTGTTCCCACTTGTCCTTTTATCTTTTATATTGTGCTTTGGAGATGAATGCAATTGCTTTATGAAATAGGTATTGAAATGCCTTTTTCAAGAAGATTAGATTCTTGGCATGAATGATACTGTTAAGGTGTTACCTAGTGTTCAATCTTGTAAGCCATGCTATAGGTGAGCTATTTGAGTGACTATGTTTAATGTTTGTACTGTTTCTTGTGCAGATCAGGAGATCACTACTGAATGAAGATGAATATGGATTTTGCAGGGCCAAGAGTCCCGTTTATTTTGACGAAGGTTTAGAGGTGAGAAACCATCATTTAATATTTCATGCACTGCTTCCTAATTTTCATATTCTTACATGTTACTTGATATAGCGGTCTTCACTGAAATTGCATCTGAAATCTGCAACTGCTTCCCTTGATTCCTAATCTGGCGCTCAAAACATAAATCAGTTCTATACCCTGCTTGATGCTTGAATTCCTCTTTTCAGTTGAAGTTTTGAACGAAAGTTTATTTGAGTTGACATTGTGAAAATATTATTTCTTTTGACCGCACATATTCTATTTTCAGTTAGATTCTAAAGAAATGCAGAAGATTGCTCTTGCTTATGTGATGGACATGAACCTCCATCTGATTCCTTTTTTACTTTAGCTCTCCATTTTGGATCAATTCCATCTATTTTATTGTCGCAGAATATGATGAAATAACAAAGGATCTTCAATGGCTTAAAACACTATTTTGTGTGGAGAAGAAGATTTGGATACAACAGATAATCGTATTTCTCTTTTGTTCTTGTTGTCGTGTTACAATGAGATGCAAACCTATTTATAGCAAAAATACAAACATTCCTACACCACGGAATATTAATATTCCTTAATACTAATTAAAGTAAATTTAAAACCATTCTCCAACGCATGATATTAAAACCTGATTGTTCACTACTGAAACATCTGTCCGTTTCTCCTTGAAATGCTCTCAACAGATAATTTACTAATTATGATTAATTAATTTTATTAAAAAACACCCTCCTTAAACGTAATTCACTTTTGTCCTTCATGCCGAGTAGATTTCTCAGTTTCTCAAATAATCTTGTTGATAGTGGCTTTGTAAAGATGTCAGCTACTTGATCCTCGCTTTTCACGTGCACCAATTCAATCTCTTTTTTCTTCACATGCTCTCGGATGAAATGAAATTTCAAATCAATATGCTTGCTTCTTTCATGGTGGATAGGATTTTTCGCCAACTCAATTGCCGATCCGCTGTCCAAGTAAATTTGTATGGCTTGCTCTTGAGAGAAATTCAGCTCCTTCAGCAACCTTTTCAACCAGATCGCAAGACACACACAACCTGCTGCTGCTGCTGTTAGTTATATGTATGCCCTAGAGGCCATTACTATACATGAGATGTATAATATAGTGGATGCTTGGACATATATAGGGAGGACTTTCTTGCTCGACATGATAGTATGCTATCTGGTTACTCTTTACCTTAACGTGTATACTGATTGTCTCTCTGTTACATGTTGGTAAAGCCCTTAGGATGTGTACTTGACTACCTGGACTATGATGCGGATCATACTAGTGGGGGCATGGTAGTCCATAAGTACATCCTTCAAGGTCTCTAGTCGTGGGTGTATCGAGACGGGGCATCGATATACCAGAGTAGACTAGCGTATGCCTTCCCGACCCATGTAGATGGGCGATGGATGATCCCATATCCATTGGTGTTTGACATCAGAGATGATATACGGGTGCTCAGTGGAGACTGGGTATACTGGACGGACTTGCCGAGAACTCCCAGATGGTATTATACCTTACGTCAGATGGCAGTTCTCTGGTGACACTGGTACAGGTTAGTCTGTAAACCCGAGATCATCATAGAGTCTTGTGTGATTCCCACCGTGCTTTGATTTCCACCTTACCACGTCCAAGAGGGCGTGCAAAACGGTGGTTTTTGGTTACAGTCCCGAGTCACATGGAGGTAATGAGCGATAGGAGGGGTTTCGTCTCTCCCGGTATTGGGGGTTGATGTTGCGCTATGCTCGATTGGCCATAACAGGGAAGTCCCTGGCCAGGGCTGGTTTAGAGATTTACTGGTAAGTGTTACCAGTAGTTTCTCGACCCGTTATGAGTCTCATATCGGCATGATTTATCGGTTATTGGGGTCTGATGTTTACCACCCCTAGACTTGATATGTGACATATCAGACGAAGAGACCGGATTGTACGGTAGTGTCACTGTCAGGCTTTTTGCAGGAGTTGGAGCGGGCTTGCTTGCTGATCTTCTGATCGCTCAATACCCGGGTAGCCATTACGTCCAGCTAGTACCGCTGACGGCTTGTGGGTGCTTGATATGATCATCACCTACTACCGGCGTATTGACGAGTCTTTAGAGTCCTACATAGAGGTTTTACTGGCTCAGGCAAAACGAAATAGGAGCGCATATGTGATATGTGAGGGACCGAGAATAATGCGTGTATGTGATACCGTATTCTATTCTCGCGACTATTGTATCGGCCGGTTATATGAGATATAGCCGGGTTATCGAATCAAGTGTTGATTCGATAAGTTGGTATATTTTGTGTTAGTCGGTTATATGAGATATAACCGGATTATTAAGTCAAGTGTTGATTTAATAATTTAGTGTATAATTGTATATGTGATATACTAATTTACATTAACTAACATTGGTTCACTTAAGAATTGTTTTTCTCACTTGTGCACAACTTAATATATATGTGATATATATTAATTTGTGTTCATTTTGTATCATGGTTGTTGATACAAACTACATGGGTGTATGAGACATACACCATTATAATTATATTGGTTAGGTTTTTATATTTAAAGTAATTCTAAAAACAAATGGATAATGAGCTCACATGCATGAAGCTTCATGAAGCTTATGGTTGTATTGACTTAGTCCACTAGTTTTGTTTTACTTAAAATATTAATTAACCTAACCACTATAATTAGCCATGGTTATGTCTCTACATGAGTTAGTATATGATACCCACTCACCCATGGTTAGCTAACTCTCTCTTGATTAGTTTTCATTCTCATTTTGAGCTCATCTTCTTCCTCCTTCAATTTCTTTCTAGGGTTTGATAAAGAGAGAGATATATAGTGAGAAAAGAAATTCTAAAGTGTACTCATTTCCTATTTCATCATCCTCTACTAGACTAGCACTTTAGTTTAGGGTGTTTTCTTCACTAATTCTCTAGTTAGTGAAGTAGAAGCTTGAGTTCGTATTCCCTCGACGTAGATCATCTTCGGTCTCGAAGACTTCAAGCAATACCGTTGCAATCTTCTCATGGAGCCGTCCGAGAGTCCGGGAGTTCGATGATCGCAGCGAAGGGACTACAACAAGGAGCTTTAGAAGTGAAGGACCGATCTACAAAGGTTGTATTTCGTATTCACTTAGTGATAATTGTTATTTACTAGCATGTGTTACCCTAATTATCTAGCAAAGACCTTGTTTAGAGTTATTCGGCACGGCTAAAATTTTAATCGGGCATGGTTGATGCCTTGTAGAACCTTCTTAGAGTGCCTAATAATCCTACAGTGGTATCAAAGCCTAGCTAGAGCATTAGGTGACGTGTTTACGAAGTTAAAACTCTGATCGAACCCCGATACGACAATATTGAACCCCTCTCTGGAAAATTTTTCAAAACTGTGATTTTTCTGTATTAATAATACCTAAAAAAATCAGCATGCTAATATAAGCATTACAGTGAAAAACGACGGCATAAGCCGTACAAACCGCCGCGGAACCGCGGTCTTACCGCGCTTGGACCGCGGATCCGCGGCGGTACAGAACCATTATGCAGTCGTTTTAGCACGGTAATGACCGTAGCTGCATGTTTAGTTTTCTGGGTATTTTTAATTTGAATCAAGTGTTGAGTGTTCTGGGGTTTATTTTGTATTCGTTGATTCGATCGGAAAATTTAATTTCGTTATGTTTTTCCGGATAATTTAGAAAGTATTAATAAGTTCGAACGGATATCAATAACTCACTTTTTCCCAACCCGGGAAATTTCCAAGTGTTGGATTTTTCCCGTCGTTTAAGAACGTCTAAATCGTGCAAGTTACGCAATGGACCCTCTAGAAGACAACAAACCTTAACTCGATTATGTGACCGTCTTGAACTGCCTTTTGAACCTTAGGGTTTGGGGCAGTACGGCGTTGCCACGTGTGAGGCGTTGGCTTGACCCTTCTACGGCTAGACCATTGGCACTGTGGCATGTGATGGATGTTTTTAAACCCCCCTCAAGTGTTGAGAACTATTTGGAAAACTTGGGTGTTTGATCATTCGATCGGAAAGTTTAACATTGTCTATTTATCTGGAATGTGATACAATATTTGGAATCCACAAGTAGTTATGAGATAACTAATTTGAATGTTATAAACATAGCAGTTTAGTCTCAGATGATAGGTTTCCACGGAATTTTGATGTGATCAAAAGTCCGTTGCAATCACGTAGCGTACGCGGATACTCGCCGGTAAACTTAATAGACAGCCAGGCCCCAAAGCCCCGACCAAGTGACTGTAGGAGAACCCCGTCGCCAAAAGCATCTGTTTGGGTGTTCGCAGCAGCGGTGTTCCGCCTTAGTGCACTTCGTCGACGGCATCAGGGGGTGCGGCCGTCTACTAAAGTTTGCGACGAGCATTCGATCAAATATCGGGAATCTTGTTGAATTGCCCGACTTGGTATTGAAAAGTGTTTTCGATATAGAGACTAAAATGCGGGGTTTATAATTGTTAGGCATGCGATGTCTAAGGAGATTGCGGATTCCAACTGTTGTAGTTTTACACTTTCTTTTCTGCGACCGTAAGTGTAATATGTGGTATCGCCGGTTTCTTTGCTATATGTCAACGACAATTGGGATGTGCATATTTACTTACGTTGATGACATGTGATGTTATGTGTTGTTGGATATGTTATATTGGATCGTCGCGTTTTGAATAGCCGGGGGTTTTATGTGAGATGAGGGTTTTTATTTTCATTCATGTAAAATTCATTGTATGTAATATTCTTTTATTGGGGCACTTCCGGGATGAGGTTGATGTCACCATTTGTTTATTATTTACCTTTTCCGCATTAGGTAGACCCAAGGAGGGGAGCACAAGTAACCGGGTTCTAGGGTCCAATGGAAGACCAACTCGAGGAGTCGAGTCCGGGTCTCCTAACTCTAGAATTGGTAGGATTGCTTGCCGCTCTCGTAGGGGTCTAGGGGTGTGGGTTTGGCTATTCATCGTGACCGTGGAATCCGTGTTTTATAGAGGCTCAAAATAAAACACGGACGTCCTAGTATATCCAATGTTTCATATGTTTCTTCTGCCGCGATATCTGTGATGTGATCATTTGATATTTGTTGATAGATACTGTATGTAGTATATATGATATATTATATAGACGTTACTTATGTTTTACACCCACGCTAGCCTTACCCCACTCTGTCGTTAGCTACCTAACCTAACGGTGCACGAGGGGACATCGAGGCGAATGCGGATGGCATAAGTGTACGTCATATTTATCTATGATGTTTAGGTGACTAAAATGATGGGACTTCATTAATGTGATTAATGAAAGAAAAGAAACCTAAAAGATGTTGTGGAATCGAATTTTCAAAAACAGGTAGCTACAGTTCTTGCTTTGCATCGCGGTGTTCCTTATAGAACATCCTGCACCTTATTCAATAAGGAAAGGGCCGAGATCCCTTCACCGGGAGTGACCCCTTTAGCAATGACTGGCAGATGCTACACCCCTTGGTTTTGTCTTTTGATTGCTTTTCTAGTTCTTTCTTTGCACAGTGATATATATGATATATCCTGCACCTCATTCGACGAGGAAAGAGCCGAGATCCTTTCACCGGGAGTGACCTCTTTAGCAAAACTAGCAAAAGCCTCAAAAACACTCCATTTTAAAATCATTTGATTCTACAACGATATCAAGTTCATTACGCAATAGGTTTTCTGAAAAACCTGTCGTATTCCTCCTTCATTTCAGATAAGTTGTATATAGTATTCGTGCTATATTTGTTGGCTTTCGTCAAGGTGTAGTGTGCGGTAGCTATATGCTGCTTATCTGCTGCATAAGATGCGATTGGATTAGGGTAGTCGTACGGCTTTGTTGGCTTTCGTCAAGGGTCGTGCGGGTGGGTTTAATTCAGTCAAGAAATGTACGGGTTGAACTTGACTAGCGGGCTATGGTTTGTTGGCTTTCGTCAAGGTCATAGCACGTTAGGGGCAAAATATTATCGGAAATTTCAAGTGTTGAAATTTGCAATGAGATTGCATACCTTCTATGAGATATTTGGATCCCGATACCCACTGCGAGTAATTGTTACTCCTGGGAGAGTTTTACACATTACAATTAGCCGATCGAGTAGGTGTCTAGAAAAATGTCAACGGGGTTACGCCTCTGGGAAAACGAGGTTTACTTTAATTAGGTCCGTGCGAAAGCACGGGGAACCTCCCTCAAAGTACCGACACTGGCCTGGCTGAAAGATTGGCGAAATTATAGGGTGTAATTAATCCCGGCTAGTCTTTCTTTTTAAGGTTTGAAGAAAGATTTGATAAAAACAGTAGGAGCCATCCTGATTAGATAAAATTATAACCAATCTGATCTTGCAAGAGCATACGCAGAGTGTTTTCTTCTCGCTCTCTCCAGGTAGCGACCATATCACGCCTTAATCAAGATAATAATACGGATGTATTGATCGAACCCGCTTGTTATACTGCGCTGGGGAACGTTGGTCCCGCTCCAACTTATAAATGTTATAAGACAGAGCAGGAAATAGGGGATTACCAGAATTCCCGTGCCGTCCAAATGAAGAAAGTGCATGTTGATGCATCATCTTCGGGTGTGTTCATTGCAGAGAACTGTTTCTCGATATCTTTTACGTCCTGGGTATGAGATACCGGATCAGGATCCCACATATGTAATTTGTTACATGGGCTACAGTTAGGTAGAGAACTGAGAACGGGTGATAAGTTTCATGAGATAGAAACGGTGCAAGTGTTGCAGCCAAGTCTGTTGGTAGTTATCACCTTGTATTACTAGAATACATTGATTCTGAACGAATGTTATTAGATACCGAACCTGATATACAACATCATATCCGTCTCTTTATTACTAAAGAAAGGATAAAATTTTCTATTGTTGGATAATGTTTTGAACATTTCCTATATCAAGAGTTGATCGGTTCAGGCACGTTATCTAAAAGTATTGACGTTCTAAATCAAACTACAGTTCTTAGTATACAGAACACACACAAGAGGAAGAGTTCAGAAATGAACGAATCCTTCTTGAGGTATTGTAGACTAGGTTATATCAATGTGACCCGACTAGCTGAAGTTACATATAGATGCATATTTAAATTAGTTTGAATTTACATCTTGTGAAACTTGCCGGTCATGTCACAGAGATAAGATGACCATAGCTCTGTTTATTGGAAGCAGAGAAAGAGTTAGTGAACTCTTGGGATTGATACATACTGATGTATGAAGGTCCCCTGTCTACACATACCAAGACCGGTTCTTAGTACTTCATTACATTCTCTGATAATCTCTCGAGATTCAGGCATATGTTCCTGTTGAAACACAAGTCCGAAGCTTTTGAGATATTCACAGAATATAAGTTAGAATGTAGAGAACCAAAACGGGTATAAGTATTATGTCCTTTGATGTGATCAAGGAGGAGAATACTTGAGCACGGAATTCCTGGATTATTCTAAAGGAGAATGAGATTCTCTCTCAGCATTACTCCTCCGTATACACTACAGCAAGTCGGTGTATCGGGACGGAGCAATCACACCCTATGTGATAAGGTGTGCTCTATGATGAGTACTACTGAGTTACCTATTTCCTTTTGGGAGTTATGCACTGGAGAAGTTGCATACCTATTGAATAGGGTTCCGATCAAATCAGTTGCCTACCACTTCATATGATATATGGAAAGGGAAGGGCCCATATCTTAAGTTTGTTAAGATTTGGGGTTGTCCGGCCTATGTCTAAAAGCAAAATCCGGGCAAACTCGAGGCAAAGTCAGTTCTGTAGAAGTTTGTTGGATATCCCAAGCATTCGCAAGGGAGTATTTTCTACCTAACCGAGAAACAAAAGATGTTTTGTTTCTCAACATGCCACCTTTGTAAAAGGAATTTCTTGTGAAGAAATTAATGGTCATGAGGCAGAGCTGGAAAGAGTTCCAGCTATACAAACTTCAGCTGATGATTTGGTAGAACCAAAAGATTCAATAGTTTCTAACGAACCTCAACCTCTCCGCCGATCTAGTAGGATTTTTCACCCACCTGAGAGATACTTCAGTTTCTCTATGATAGTGGGAGCGAGGAATGCATCATGAGATGATGACCCAACTAGTTTCGAGCTGGCCATCAGGAGTGGGACTCTGTAAGAATGGCTGGATGCTTAACGATCTGAGATGGAATCCTTATACACCAACAAAGTATGGACTTTGGTTGCTTTATCTGAAGGGTTAAATCCCCATCAGGAGCAAGTATATCTTGAGAAGATTACTTGGTGTACATCGAAAAGTTGAGACTTTCAAAGCTATGCTTAAGTCCATCCAGATTCTACTTGCCATGACCACATACCATGACTACGATATCTGGCGGTTGGGTGTCATGACTGCTTTTCTAAATGATATTTTAGAAGAGAGAGTCTATAAGTACACAGTCAGAGGGCTTCGTAGACAGTGGGAGCAGCGGAAACGTGTGCAAGATGTTTTATGTGATAAAGCAGGCATCGCGGAATAGGAATGTCTGTTTTGATGTTGTAGTCAAAGAGTTTGACTTCATCAAAATGGTAGATGAACCTTGTATATACAAAAAAGGTAGTAGGGAGTATGGTGGTGATCCTCGTAGAGTACATGGATGACATACTCTTGATGGGAAAGGAGTTTCCTATGCTACGCTCGGTCAATATCCGCTTATTACAATAATTCTCCATATAGGATCAAAGTGATACATACTAAATCCTGGAATTTGGATCTATGAGATAGATCTAATTGGATGTTAGGATACTCACTAGTTGTAGTGAGATGGTATCAATTGATCCTAGGGAGAATCACTGGAAAGGTTCCAGGGTGATAAGGACGACTGAATGTCAGTCACGGGCATTGTCTTTACCCTCAGTAAAGGGACGGTATGCTGGAAGAGTTCCAAGATAGATACCGTGGCATACTAGAAGATAAAGGCTGGATACATCGCTACCAAAGATGCTACCAAAGAGACAGTCTGGGTGTATATTAGTTCATGAGATGAACTTCGTTCCTTCTATTGTGTGACAATGGAGTTGTGGCTTATGCCTAGGAACGCCCGTCCCATCAGTGATCCAGACATATTCTAAGGCAGTGTCACCTGATCATGGAGATGGTTGATCTCCAGGGGATCGAGGTTAGGAGAGTAGACTCAGAGGACAACACGGCGGATCCACTCACAAAGGCCTTTTCCCAGAGAGAGACTTTTATGGGATGGTTGAGTATGAGATACTTCAACCACTGTTATCAGATGACCCTAGTACAAGTGGGAGATTGTTAGTTATATGTATTCCCTAGAGGCCATTACTATACATGAGATGTATAATGTAGTGGATGCTTAGACATATATAGGGAGGACTTTCTTGCTCGACATGATAGTATGCTATCTGCTTACTCTTTACCTTAACGTGTATACTGATTGTCTCTCTGTTACATGTTGGTAAAACCCTTAGGATGTGTACTTGACTACCTGGACTATGATGCGGATCATATTAGTGGGGACATGGTAGTCCATAAGTACATCCTTCAATGTCCCTAGTCGTGGGTGTATCGACACGGGGCATCGATATACCATAGTAGACTAGCGTATGCCTTCTCGACCCATGTAGATGGGCGATGGATGATCCCATATCCATTGGTGTTTGACATCAGAGATGATATACGGGTGCTCAATAGAGACTGGGTACACTGGACGGACTCGCCGAGAACTCCCAGATGGTATTATACCTTACGTCAGATGGCAGTTCCTGGTGACACTGGTACAGGTTAGTCTGTAGACCCGAGATCGTCATAGAGTCTTGTGTGATTCCCACCGTGCTTTGATTTCCACCTTACCACGTCCAAGAGGGCGTGCAAAACGGTGGTTTTTGGGTACAGTCCCGAGTCACATGGAGGCAATAAGCGATAGGAGGGGTTTCGTCTCTCCCGGTATTGGGGGTTGATGTTGCGCTATGCTCGATTGGCCATAACAGGGAAGTCCCTGGCCAGAGCTGGTTTAGAGATTTACTGGTAAGTGTTACCAGTAGTTTCTCGACCCGTTATGAGCCTCATATCGGCATGATTTATCGGTTATTGGGGTCTGACGTTTACCACCCTTAGACTTGATATGCGACATATCAGACGAGAAGACCGGACTGTACGGTAGTGTCACTGTCAGGCTTTTTGCAGGAGTTGGAGCGGGCTTGCTTGCTGATCTTCTGATCGCTCAATACCCGGGTAGCCGTTACGTCCATCTAGTACCGCTGACGGCTTATGGGTGCTTGATATGATCATCACCTACTGCCGGCGTATTGACGAGTCTTTAGAGTCCTACATGGAGGTTTTACTGGCTCAGGCAAAACGAAATAGGAGCGCATATATGATATGTGAGGGACCGAGAATAATGCGTGTATGTGATACCGTATTCTATTCTCGCGACTATTGTATCGGCCGGTTATATGAGATATAGCCGGGTTATCGAATCAAGTGTTGATTCGATAAGTTGGTACATTTTGTGTTAGTCGGTTATATGAGATATAACCGGATTATTAAGTCAAGTGTTGATTTAATAATTTAGTGTATAATTGTATATGTGATATACTAATTTACATTAACTAACATTGGTTCACTTAAGCATTTGTTTTTCTCACTTGTGCACAACTTAATATATATGTGATATATATTAAGTGTTCATTTTGTATCATGGTTGTTGATACACACTACATGGGTGTATGAGACATACACCATTATAATTATATTGGGTAGGTTTTTATATTTAAAGTAATTCTAAAAACAAATGGATAATGAGCTCACATGCATGAAGCTTCATGAAGCTTATGGTTGTATTGACTTAGTCCACTAGTTTTGTTTTACTTAAGATATTAATTAACCTAACCACTATAATTAGCCATGGTTATATCTCTACATGAGTTAGTATATGATACCCACTCACCCATGGTTAGCTAACTCTCTCTTGATTAGTTTTCATTCTCATTTTGAGCTCATCTTCTTCCTCCTTCAATTTCTTTCTAGGGTTTGATAAAGAGAGAGATATATAGTGAGAAAAGAAATTCTAAAGTGTACCCATTTCCTATTTCATCATCCTCTACTAGACTAGCACTTTAGTTTAGGGTGTTTGCTTCACTAATTCTCTAGTTAGTGAAGTAGAAGCTTGAGTTCATATTCCCTCGACATAGATCATCTTCGGCCTCAAAGACTTCAAGCAATACCGTTGCAATCTTCTCATGGAGCCGTCCGAGAGTCCGGGAGTTCGATGATAGCAGCGAAGGGACTACAACAAGGAGCTTTAGAAGTGAAGGACCGATATACAAAGGTTGTATTTCGTATTCACTTAGTGATAATTGTTATTTACTGGCATGTGTTACCCTAATTATCTAGCAAAGATCTTGTTTAGAGTTATTCGGCACGGCTAAAATTTTAATCGGGCATGGTTGATGCATTGTAGAACCTTCTTAGAGTTCCTAGTAACCCTACAGCTACATACTCTGCTTCACACGTCGAGAATGTCACGATAGGTTGTTTCTTCGACAGCCACGTAAACGCCGTGTCTCCAATATAGAATACAAAACCTGAGGTACTCTTTCTGTCATCAGTATCTCCACTCCAGTCACTATCTGAATACCCATAAAGTGCAAAGTTATTAGCGGATGAACCATATAACAATCCAAGGGATAGAGTTCCTCGGATATAATGGAGGATTCTTTTGACAGCCTTCCAATGTGTCGACTTTGGTTCCTCCATGTACCGACTCACTAGCCCGATCGCATATAGAATATCGGGTCTCGTGCATGTCTGGTATCTCAAGCTACCAATCAGGCTCTTGTATAGGGTCGTATCGATGACCTTCCCTTCGTCTCGTCTAGACAACTTCAAGCCACATTCAACCGGTGTAGAAACCGGATTACAGTCCATCATGTTGAACTTCTTCAACACCTCTTTTGCATATGTCTCTTGCGATACAAAAATTTCTTGATCTCCTTGCTTTATCTCAAGACCGAGAAAATAGGCACTACTAAAAATAAGGGTTGCCTCTACGGATATATCCGTAGGAGCAAACCCATGCCCCTACGGATATATCCGTAGGGGCAAGAAAATATCCTGTAGGTACAAACGCCGTAGGTGCAAGTCGCAGCCTTGAACATGCCCCTACGGTCAAAATTTTGTCCCTACGGAGTAATGTGTAGGTCCAGTTGTCCCTACGGATTAGGCTGTAGGGACAAAAAATTTATTTAATTTATGATTTTATAAAATAAATTAGGTGTCCCTACGGACTTATCCGTAAGGCCAAGTATTTGCCCCTACGGATAAGTACGTAGGTATCAATCCGTAGGGACAAAATATCAGGTATCCTGATATTTTGTCCCTACAGATACCTGTGTAGGGGCATTTGTTTGCCCCTACGGATATATCCGTAGGGACAAGCGTAATCCCTAATACTGAGATCATAGGGGCAAAATATCAGGTATCCTGATATTTTGCCCCTACGGATAAATCTGTAGGTACATTGTTGGGCCCTACGGATTAATCCGTAGGGGCAATGGTGGGCCCTACGGTTAAATCCGTAGGTTCATATTATCAGGATTTTTTTAAAAAAAAGGGCTGCCTATTTTTTTCTCGCCCTGTGCACAATAATATATACATCATATATAAAATTAATCATCACGCAGAACATATATTGCAGTATTCATAATCACATCTCACGCATAATATACAAAAGAAATCAACAAGCGGAATATGATATCAATATAAACACGCAAACACCACCAATATCAATATCGTTCAAAATATTGTACAATATGTATCATATAAATAAATACATGTTTAAAATATAAGAATCAAAAAGCTACCCTAGCTCGGTCCAGCTCCACCTCTGATAAACGCCAGAATCTAGCGCGCCTGCTCCTCGAATATATCCTGAGTCAATAAATCATGCAATGCGGAGCGTGCGGGAGTCTGAGCGGGCTGTGGAGCTGTAGGAGTGGTCTGCGCAGCCGCCGTCGAGGTAGTGGCTTGCGGAGCCGCGGCTGCGGGAGTCTGAGCGGGCAGTGGAGCTATAGGAGCTGTCTGCGGAACCGCAGCCGATGTAGTGGCTTGCTGAGCCGCAGTCGAAGGAGATGCATGTGGAGGCTCGGCCGATGTACCCTGTCGCGTCTGGACCTACGTGTGTAATAAGCGAGTAAGAACTGTGTATTATTCGAATTCGTATCATTATCAAGTTATTTCGAAACCCCAATCTATATATACTTAGGGACTTAGGCCTCGTTTGGATATCTAGTTTGGAAAACCGTAGTTTATTTTAATTAGATATGTATGTATGATTAATCAAAGCTAAGTCTACAACCAAATAAGCTCAGGCTACGTACTAATATTGAATATGTTGCTATCTATAATATGACATAATATTTTACTATTAAGTAGTATACATACCAACATCTCCTTCAACTCCTGAACGGTGGCCTTCAAGCTCTCCA
Source organism: Agapanthus africanus (assembly GCA_030015575.1). Classification (NCBI taxonomy): domain Eukaryota; kingdom Viridiplantae; phylum Streptophyta; class Magnoliopsida; order Asparagales; family Amaryllidaceae; genus Agapanthus; species Agapanthus africanus. Next base: position 1,007,463,423 of record CM057337.1, on the reverse strand, counting down.
GTTCCTGCTGGAAACGTCGCTCACTGGAGACGGAGGAAGTAACTGCCGGGGTGGAGTCCAACCTCATATGGGCCCTGCTAGGGCCCAGTCCCCTGCTTCTCTCCCAACCTCCGTGGTGCCCTCCGTGTGCGGCGTCCAGGACTGGGGTCAGCAGCATCGGATCGTTCTGTCCAGTAAAATCGATCCCAAATGCCTCGGCCTGCTCAACCACCCGCTCCTACTCCCACATTAACCAGTAAAATATAAGTATATCATTTAAATTTGAACCTTTCCAAACTAAAATTTCAAATAGGGGTTGAATAAATATTAACACTTACGCAATACTCGTGGGTAGCGGCGTCGGGGTATCGAAGCTCGCCCGTGGCGGGATCTGTCGAGGTGCCGTGGACGGCAAGATATGCGGACAGCACGCTCGGTGTACCACCTTGCGTTAGGGTATGAGCTCTCTGCAATATTAGAAAATAACTCTTAATATTATATATATTAGAAAATAACTCTTAATATTGCATTATATCACTAAGGCTGGTCTATTGTAATTTACCGATAACTCCATGGCGCGAGTAATATTCCTCGAGCCACCTGTATAAGTAATTGCATGCACTATAGGATATATATAAATAGATTATATAAGTAATTGCAAAAAGAATGTGTAGATCAATAATATAACATTCTAAATCAATATGCATGCACTATAGGATATATAAACATACCCGCAGGTGCGGTGGTGGCACCACCTACAGCTAGACAATAAAAAAATGATTATCTAAGTAAGAGCAAAAGGAATGTGTGTATATTTATGATATAGCATTCTAAATCAATATACATACACTATATGATATATAAACATACCTGGAGATGCGGGGGTGGCCTCTGTCCCTTATGTGGACGCATCACCAACAGCTAGACAATCAAACATTGACAATATAAGTAATTTTGACATGAACATGCATGAATATCTATAATATTACATTCAAAATGGATATGCGTGCAATATACCTGGAGGTGTGGCAAAGTCGACACAGAAGGAGGCATCCGAAGGGGTCTCCGATCTGGGTGCAAGACCGGCCCTCTGAAGCTCCCTACGCAGCTCTCCGGGTGGCAGAACTGCTCTGCCTCTGCCTCTGCCTCTGCCGGTGCCGCGGCTGGAACTCCTGCCGCCCCTCGCTACTCCTGTCATCGTCATCAAATCTAGATAAACTGTTCGTGGACGCATTAGACAATCATTACAAGTATTGATTATATATGTATAGATCGTAAAATATGAAGTAATAATATAACATTACTGATAACCTTTTTCGTTTAGTGGGCGCATTAGACATATCTACTTGGATTTCATCATCGATATCATTTCTAACCCACGTAACCTCATAATCGGACGAAGACAACCCGTCTTTCGAAACAGACGGTCGGAGCACTCTAAGTCTTCTCTCTTCTTCATCCTCATCGCTGTCCTCGAATTCTGGGACATCGTAGACATCCCTGGGTTTCCAACGGCATACGACACTCCATCCCGGATACTTCAAACACTGTGAGCAGTATACTTTGAACGCTTGGTTCGGAAAGATAAACGGATCTTCCTGACCGTAAAATCGAAGTGTGTTCACACTGTTCAATCCATATTCATCTTTTCAAGTCCCAAGATTGCTTCTCCACTTATCCGTATCGGTTTGCGTATCGTACCAAGTACACTGCAATATATAAAAGGGTTTTGATCGTCCGGGATAGTGGATGCCGAGTATACAATTTAAGTACCCATAATAAATCACACCGTCCGATCCTACCGTCGCAATCCCACTATTCTTAGTGGTTCTAGATGTTTCTATGTCTTTAACTTTGAATTTGTATCCAAGGACATCGAATCCTTTATAATATGCAATCTCCATACTAGGAAATTGAGCTAAACATCTTGAATCACTCTCAAATGATGCAGACAAGTTCGGATCGTGGATCTAACAAAACAAATTTTATGACAAATACATAACGATATAAGTTTAGATTAAAACTGATAGCAATAACATGTTATTTGAATAACTTACATGATCTGTGACCCAATCGCAAAAATTATCCTGATGATATTTTTCCAATCGTTCATCATTCCAATCAGGATGCCCCTCACGTACCTCGTTAAAATGAATTTTATTTTCAACAAATAAGGGTGACATTAATATTATATCATTTCATACACATACAAATACAAATATAACAATTAATCCAAAAAAAACATACTCTCTAATTTGTTCAAGACATGCGCAATTAAGCAAGATAAACTGGTATATCTTGTTGATAAACATAGTGTCTACCCTCTTATAATCGGTTTTACCATATGGCCCGTCTTGAATTCTTCGAGGCCGGTTAAGTCTCGTCTCAATGTTCTCGTCCAGATAGCGGGAACAAAAAGTGGTTGCTTCATCAAGAAGATAACCTTGCATGATAGAACCCTCTGGTCGATTTCTATTGCATAGATACATTTTAAGAGTGTAGAGGTACCTAAACATAATATGTTGAATAAATAAATACAGGCATACAGGACAACAATAATTTTAAAAATTGCGCGAAACGAAAAATTCCACGTACCTCTCGACGAGATACATCCATCAATATTGTACCGGTCCAGACATTGCGAGGATCGCTACTGAATATTGCGTGCCTCCTATCGAAATCTTTCTATGCCGGTGAATATCTTGGATGGCTCATTTTTCCATCTTCATTTGGAGGAGCACGGTGATGCCAAATCATTGCCTCGGCTGTTTTCTTGCACATGAATAGCCTCTGTAGCCTCTGTGTTATGGAAAAGTATCGTGCTATCTTGACAGGTATATCAGGCTTCTTATCAGAATCTTTCGGCTTATACCTGGCCTCTCCGCATGTTGGACACTCTTTCAAATCTGAATTTTCTTTCTGGTACAACACGCAATTTTTAGGACATGCTTGAATCTTCTCGCACTTCAGATCCAAATCATACATCATCTTCTGGGCTCCGTACCAGCTGTCGGGCACGTTATTTCCCGGGGGCATAGAATCTTTCAAGAACGAAAGAAGCATTATGAATGACTTGTTGCTCCATTCATTTAGGCACTTAATCTGGAAAAGTTGGACGAACCATGAGAAGGTGTGTTTACTGCCGGAAACCGGAAAGACGAACGTCTTGCGAATCTGGGGGTAGATGCTAATTGGTGCTATCCGTCCACCTCTCCTAAGATGCCAAGTTTATTTATGGCACCACGTATCGGAGGTTTAAACGGATGCGGCCGATGTAGTAGACTTCGTCAGATTCCCCCTCGTTTGAGGGGTTTTTGATTGTGGGGACGCTCTTCCCTGCAGGCACAAGCCCTGCAGTTAATTACGCTACCGCATCGCGGTAACAACTTTCTCTTTCTCCAGATGGTCACTTCGTGTCGTGTATGTTTGTTTTATTTGTGGTTTCCCGTGGATTGTATACGGAGACTAATTTATGTTGTCTCCCATAGGACGTGGATTAGTCCAAATCCATATCTTCTTAGATTTGGGTTTGGGGTTGTGTTTAAGGATACGTTAGTCTTATTTTAGACTAAGATCAACTTAAACGTTTGTTAAGATTACGTTAGTCTAATTTTAGACTAAGATCAACTTAACGGGATCGTTTAGATCCAACAAAAGAGCATTTGGACTCTATTGTTTAGTTTAGGGACATTGCGGTCAGTTAGTTTAAGGACAATTATAGTCCAATGTTAGTTTAAGGACATTACGGTCCATCGGTAGTTTAAGGACATCTCGTTCCAGGTAAAGGACATCGTAGTCCGTGGGTTTAAAGGGACCCCACAGTCCAGTAGTTTAAAAACATCATAGTCTATAGGGTTTAAGGACATCGTAGTCTATGAGTTTAAGGACCCCACCGTCCGTAGTTTAAAAACGTCATAGTCTATAAAGTTTAAGGACGTCGTAGTCCATGGGTTTAAGGACCCCACAGTCCAGGTTAAGGACATCGTAGTCCATGAGTTTAAGGACCCCACAGTCCGTAGTTTAAAGACATCGTAGTCTGTGAAGTTTAAGGACATCGTAGTCCGTGGAATGTGTGGTTGTCGGGACTCGTCACCTTTCTGAAGACGTTGAAGGATTACAACGACAGATATCAGAGGAGTAAAGAGATTTACCCTCAAACCGGGTGTAAATTGATTGGAAGATCTGTAGCCCAATTTGGGACTAAGATCTGTTGAATATTTGTGAGCAGGTGGGCTCAGTTCAATATAAGTTGAGGACTTATGGCCAGAATTGGGCTAAGTCCAATAAGATTAAAATGTTTAACATTTTTATTGTTCTGGGCTGTTGAGCCTTTACTTGGGCTTGGCCCTTTTAATAATGCTGAGTATTAGATCCTGATATTTTTTGTCTTGTATTGAATGCATTGCATTCATCAGAACAATGTGTGTTCTGATAGCGCGCCAGGTGCTTTGCGCCAATTAAAGAGCGCATTGCGCTTCTGCCAAGTAGCGCACACGAAAAGGACACGTGTCGCGCCTAGCACTAAGCGCCAGTTTATGAGCGCATTGCGCTTTCAATTTATGAGCGCGTTGCGCTAGTTTAGTGGTGCACCAGTGAGTGACACATAGTGCGCTTGGCGCTGAGCGCCAGCCCATGAGCGCAGTGCGCTGTTTCAGAAGCGCGAAGCGCAAGCTGTATCTATGGTTGACACGTGGCACATTTTTGGCGCTGAGCGCCGGTCCAAGGAGCGCAAAAGCGCAGTTCATGAGTGCAAGGCACTTTTCAATAGAGCAAAGCGCATTCGATCAAATTTATGATCAGAGAACAAGTTTATGTTCTTTTTAAAGGAGGCTTTGCCTCAAGATTCAAGAACAATAGTTCTTATTTTTGAGAAGGGGTTGCCTTTGTAGATCAATGATCTTTATGAAGAATACATTCTTCTTTATTATTTGATGAGATCCTTTGATCTCTTTTATGAAAGACCTTGGTCTTTATAGATCGATGATCTTTTAAGAAGATGATTCTTCTTTTTAAGAGATGATTTCATCTCTGTGTTCATTGTTCATGTTCTTTACCTTGAAGAAATGATTTTCTTTTTGCTAAAAGCTTGCTTTCCTTTCTTTGAGTTTTCTCAAAGTTTGTAGGGGGTTTCTCTATATCAAACTTTAATTCTTGGGGCCTTTATATAGGGCAAATTGATTTGTTAAATCGGTTTAAGAGATCTTTCTCTGATTGATTTGGGAATATTTCCCACCGTTGGATCTTTGATCCTAAGGCCTCTACTTTGCAGAAGATAATCTTCTTGTTTTAATAAGATTGAGAAATCTTTCAATGCAGAATTTGTTCTGTCTTTGGTAATTTTTATTTACCATTGGATCATTGATCCAACGGTGCTCAAAGCACAATCTTGTTGTTTGGAAAGATTTTGAGGAATCTTTCCTTAACAGAATTTAATTCTGATTAATTAATGATTTATCATTATTATTAGATCCTTTGATCTAACGGTGGGGAATTCATAATTCCAGCGTTGGCGCACCTTGCGCTAGCAAGCCTGTGTTTGACACGTGGCATGCAGCGCAGAGCGCAGCGCAACTGTGCTAGCGCCCCCGTATTTGACACGTGTCGCGCAGCGCGTCTAGCGCTAGCGCTGGATCTGAAGCGTTGCTTCAACATAGGTGTCTTTTCACCTCTCTTTTTAAGTCAAACTTGTATTCCCCAGAACTTTCATTTCCTAAGTTTTGGAAATAGCTCCACAGTGCACAAAGTTTTATGTGCCTAGTCTTTATAACTTGAAGCAAACCTTCTTTCTTTTCTCATCTCCAATGAACCCTCTCAATTATGGCTTGTAACCGCCCACATGCTCGTCAACAACCATGGGAAGTGCCCATCCAGGACATTGTTCCTCGTTTTGCTGCGCGCTTGGTGGATCCTTCTCTTACGGATGAGCAATGCGACGCTGCATTGTATGAGCTCTTGACTCGTGTGGGGTCTCCTCTCCCCCCACACTCTATTTGGCTTCGGATGATCCTTGAGTCTGTGCTCGCTGATATTCCCCCTCCTCCAGCAGAGATGTCCTCAGCAATGTTCGATGTTGCTGAAGACAAGATCGAGTGCTTCTTCGAGGCGCATTTGATCACTAAAGCCCTGAGGGATTGCTCTGTCCACTTGCTGAGCCAGATACGGGCTCGTCGGGTCGTTATCTCCACTTTCTCTGGTGAGTGTGGCGTTGATCGATGGATGGCTACTTCTCGAGAGGATCGCCGTTTTGACATGGTGGAGAAGACGGAGAGGGAACTGGACAATCTCCTCTTTAGCTTTGCGAACCCCTGTCCTTTTGATCCCATGTTTGGTGATCTGTTTTCAATGTAATAATAAAAATATGTTTTAATTAAGTATTTTAGTATCCGCTAAGTGTTCCTTTGTTTTTTTAATTCTTTGTTATTCTTTTGTAAGGCGTTTATGCGCTGCATAATTTAATTTGCTATAATCAGGTGCAAGTAATTCTTGCAAGGATGAAGCGCTTCTGGCGCTTAGCGCTTCCGTGCTTTGCACGTGAGCGCCGTTTCAGAGCCTTTGACTCTTTTTGCAGGCGCATTTGATGTTAGCACTTTTCACGAAGCGTTGCTTCGCTTTCCAATCTTGGAAACAGAGCTTTTCTCTAATTTGTGGCGCAGAGCGCAACGCAACTGCGCTAGCGTACCCGTATTTGACACGTGGCACGCGGCGCGCCTAGCGCTAGCGTACTCATGGTGCTCTGCCTAGGGCCCAGCGCAACTGCGCTAGCGCATCCGTGTTTGACACGCGGCGCACCCAGCGCAGAGCGCTGGATCTGAAGCGTTGCTTCGATTTTTGACTCCTGAATTTTTAAACAGAGCTTTGCTCTGATTGGGGGAAGCAGAAGCGTCGCTTCATTTCAAATCTTGGAATTTAAACAGAGTTTTGCTCTGATTGGGGAAACAAATACCCCCCCCCATCGTTGCACTTACATGGCCCATACGTGAGCGCGGCGGTGGTAGCATCTCAGTCATTGGATCAACTTTTGGAAGTTGAAACGGCTCTCAATGCTTATAAATAGGACCTTTGGTCCCTTAGATGATTTTCATCTCCTCCTTGAGAATTATCTCTTTCTCAGAGCAGTGCTCTCCTGTTAAAAAAATTCTTTTAAGAGTCAGAACTCTGTTAAAATTAAGGTCAAGTTTAAAACATTCACTAGATTAGGGTTTTACCCATTAACAGAGTTTTGCTCTTCATAAATCTTTGATCTAAAGAAAACCCTTTTAGGGTTTCACCCATAGATTTAAAAAAGTTCTTTTCTTGGGGTTTCTTAACCCATGAATCAGAGCTCTGCTCTTTAGATTTCTTAATTTTTGATGAGGAACTCTTAAGAGTTTTTTCATGGATCTTGGACATCCCAGGATTTTTGATTCATAAGAATTGATTTTAATTAATTCTCTGATGGGTTTTTCATCATCTTTACAGAGCTAGGCTCCTGACCTTCTCGGGGAATCTTTTCAAATTCCTTTCATAATTGACTTTGACGGGTGTCATTCTTGTTTTTTAGAGCATTGCTCTCGAGGAGTTTAACTCCTTGACCCGAAGGGTCGCTTATTAAATGAGACTCCCTTTTTAGGATTTCTCACAAATTTGAATTTATTAGGTGTCATAATTAGAATTCGTTTTCTCTATGGGGATATCAAGAGCCGTTTAAATCCATGTGCTTGTTTTTCCTCATTGCTAATCTTCTAATGATGTTTCTTTTCAGGCCCTATGGCTGTTCATTTACACGGTCTGAATGAGTTCATTACTTATGAGGATATCCGCGTACAGGGCCGTCACCAAAACCAAGAGTTTACAGATGCCCAGTGTGCGAAGATTATGGGCCGTCTGTATGCACGCGTCGGTTGGTTGCTTCCTCGCCGTTCTACTCTCTTGAAAGTTGTATTGGGAGCAATTTGGAGAGCACTTCCGGGGTTTCACGAGGCCATGCCGCTTAATGCGCTGGATGATGCCGAAGACAAGGTGCATTCAGTGTACCTGTCGGGGCTGATCTCGAAGAAACGGCGAGATAGCCTCATTGATATTCTGCATCAAATTTTTCAACAGACGATGATAATCGCTTTTTATCAAAGGGTGGGGGGCATTGCCGAAGATCTTGACACTCATGAGCGCGAGAGGATGCACACGAGAATGGTCAGAAAGGCCAGAAAGAATCTAGATGGCCTTACTTTCGAATTCCTCAATCCATGCCCTGGATCCGAGGTTTTGCCATTGTAATCATCTTGATGATGTTTTCGTTTATTGCTTTCATAATTGTAAGAGCTTTTTTCGAAGTATGAATGGAAAATTCTTCATTTCAGCTTTTTTTATATTATGTACTAAATCTTTTGCACATGCATGGACTGGTATGCTTCGATGCTTAATCAAACGTGAATCAGATGTTCTCTCTGTCGCTTTCTTCTCTTTGCTGTGTTGTTGCCATGTAATTTTAGCAAGTGCGGCCTGTAGATAGTATATAGCTGTCCATCTTGGATTCTTTGTAGGGTGGCGATGGCTTAGGAAACAGGGTTAGGATCTGTCACTTAAGACTTTTCAATTTTATGAGCCGTGAGGGTCTCATAAAGATTCTTCTCCCTACGAGTCGTGAGGATCTCGTGGGTGTATTTTCTCCTCATGAATCGTGAGGATTCCTAAATGCGTTTTCCCTTATAAGTCGTAAGGATCTTATAAGAGAGTTTTCTTCCTTACGAATCGAGAGGATCCATAAGTGTTTAGTGGGATTGACATGTCAGTGACGTATTTCTGAAACAGGGTCATATGGATGACCTATTTCCGAGACGGGGTCATGTGGATGACGTATTTCCGAACGGGGTCATGTGGATGACGTATTTCCGAACGGGGTCATGTGGATGACGTATTTCCAAACGGGACATGTTGATGACGTATTTCCGAGCGGGGTCATATGGATGACGTATTTCCGAACGGGGTCACGTGGATGACGTATTTCCGAGCGGGGTCATGTGGATGACGTATTTCTGAACGGGGTCATGTAGATGACGTATTTCCGAGCGGGGTCATGTGGATGACGTATTTTCGAGCGGGGTCATGTGGATGACGTATTTTCGAACGGGGTCATGTGGATGACGTATTTCCGAGCGGAGTCATGTTGATGATGTATTTTCGAGCGGGGTCATGTGGATGACGTATTTCCGAGCGGGGTCATGTGGATGACGTATTTCCGAACGGGGTCATGTTGATGACGTATTTCCGAGCGGGGTCATGTGGATGACGTATTTCCGAGCGGGGTCATGTGGATGACGTATTTCCGAGCGAGGTCATCTGGATGACGTATTTCCGAACGGGGTCATGTTGATGACTTATTTCCGAACGGGGTCATGTGGATGGCGTATTTCCGAGCGGGGTCATGTGGATGACGTATTTCCGAGCGGGGTCATGTGGATGACGTATTTCCTAGCGTGGTCATGTGGATGACATATTTCCGAACGGGGTCATGTGGATGACGTGTTTCCGAACGGGGTCATGTGGATGACGTATTTCCGAACGGGGTCATGTGGATGACGTGTTTCCGAACGGGGCCATGTTGATGACGTGTTTCCGAACGGGGTCATGTCGATGACGTGTTTCCGAACGGGGAGCGGGGTCATGTGGATGACGTATTTCCGAACGGGGTCATGTGGATGACGTATTTCCGAGCGGGGTCATGTGGAGGACGTATTTCCGAGCGGGGTCATGTGGATGACGTATTTCCGAGCGGGGTCATGTGGATGACGTATTTCCGAGCGGGGTCATGTGGATGACGTATTTACGAACGGGGTCATGTGGATGACGTATTTACGAACGGGGTCATGTGGATGACGTATTTCCGAACGGGGTCATGTTGATGACGTATTTCCGAACGGGGTCATGTGGATGACGTATTTCCGAGCGGGGTCATGTGGATGACGTATTTCCGAGCGGGGTCATGTTGATGACGTATTTCCGAACGGGATCATGTTGATGACGTATTTCCGAACGGGGTCATGTTGATGACGTATTGTCTGTTGTAATGACATGAATATCGAAGTGGTCTCTAGGTTGTCTGTGAACCGTTGAGATTTGGCTTCTTCTTCTGATGGAGCCTGGGGAGGGAAGGTGTGATCCCTTCTTTGTTTACGTCCCTGGATTGTATACAGGGATTGATGTGATATCACTTCTAGGGCATAAATTTCATTCATTTTTTTTATTTCTTTCCACGATGCTCTATCATTTCAGCTTTTATATCGCGAAAGTCGCGATTGCCCAATCATTTCGGCTATTTTCGCGGTGCCCAATCATTTCGGCTATTTATTTTATTTTTACTCGCTGCTTTTTATTGCGAGTTGCCAAATCATTTCGGCTATTTTTCATGCATACGTTTTTACTTGCTGATTTTGTTGCAAGTTGCCCCATTATTTCGGCTATTTCGTATGCACGTATGGCTCGTTAGCTCCTTGCTGCAAGCTTGGAAGTAGACATCGGTTTCGGGATCAGCACCGCTACAACTGGGATATTGCCAGGAGCAAATCATCATTTGCCTCTGTCGATGTCGAACAAAGGTGGCTTAGCGAATAGGGTTAGGGTCATGTCAACTAAGGCTTTGACTTCATGAGCCGTAAGGGTCTCATAAGGGTATTTCTCCCTACAAGTCGTGAGGATCTCGTAGGTGTGTTTTCTTCTTAGGGATCGTGAGGATCCCTAAGTGTATGGTCTCTTATAAGTCGTAAGGATATTACAAGAGTGCTTTCTCCTTCTAAGTCAAGAGGACTTACAAGGGCTGTTCACCGTGTAGACATATCCCTAGTTATGGATGGGACTTTGTTAGGGAAATGTTTATTCACGCCCGTGGATTGTATACAAGGGTCAGCATTGAGCCGCTTGTAGGGAAGTATCGGAAGTTGTAGTGGCTGCTTAAGAACAGGTTCAGATCCCTGTAGCCTAAGACTTTCAAATCTTATGAGCCGTGAGAGTCTCATAAGAGGGTTCTCCTTACGAGTCATGAGGATCTCGCAAGTGTAATTTCTCCTTAGGAATCATGGGGATCCCTAAGTGCGTTGCTCCCTTGTGAGTCGTAAGGATCTCACGCAGGTGGTTTCTCCTTACAAAGTCGAGAGGACCTTGTAAGCGTCTTTTAACGAGATTGCGCCCTTTCGAGTTTTCACAAACTCGCTGGTAGCCCTGCTGTTTTTACTCACGGAGCCCTTTCGGGTTTTCATCCGTGCCCATTTTGCTTATGGACATACCTTTTTTTCTCTCTCTTTTTTTATTTTATTCTAACGAGGTTGCGCCCTTTCGGGTTTTCACAAAACTCGCCGGTAGCCCTGCTGTTTTTACTCACGGAACCTTTCGGGTTTTCATCCATGCCCATTTTGCTTATGGACATACCGTTTTCTTTTCTCTCTCTTTTCTTTATTCTTTTTTTTATCCCTTTTTTTGTATCAGCTTTGGGATGCTGTAACCCACCGTAGTTTATCGACGTCTCGGTCAACAGATTATTTTTAGGACATAGTGGTCCATCGTTAATTTAAGGACGTTTTGGTCCGTTGTTAGTTTAAGAACGTTTCGGTCCATTGTTAGTTTTAGGACGTTTCGGTCCGTCGTTAGTTTAAGCACGTTTCGGTCCGCCGTTAGTTAAAGGATGTTTCGGTCCGTTAGCCGGCCACTACTTATAGAGTTTGGGCTTAGAAAGATAGCGAGCGGACATAGTCGTCGTCATCTATCATTGACCTAGGCCGTGACTCGTCAAGCGTAGTACTTTTTCAGGAAGCGACCATTTATTGGCCTGAAGGGCCTTTCGCCATGCATGTCCATAAGTAGATAGGCCCCACCCTGGTAGACCTTGTCTATGATATACGGGCCTTCATAGTTCGGCTCGAATTTCCCCCGCTTGGCACGATTGGGGATCATAGGTCTTTTGACCACTAGCACGAGTTCGCCTTGGCGGAATTTTCTCGGCCTAGTTAATCTTTCGTATGAGCGCGTCATCTTTGCTTGGTAAGCCTCCAGATTTTGTTACACTATGAGCCGAGTTTCATCAAGGGCATCGAGCTCCTCAAGCCGAATGTGAGCATTCTCTTCGTCCGTTAGCTCGTAATGAACTGCCACTCGTAGAGAGGGTAGCTCTATCTCGAGGGGGAGTACCGTCTCTGTACCGAATACCAATGCGTACGGCGTTGTGTTCGTGGCCGTTTTGAACGTATTTCGATACGCCCAGAGAGCTTCATGCAGTCTCTCGTGCCGGTCCTTCTTATTTCATGACACCGTCTTTTTTACAATCTTCTTCAAAGTCTTGTTAAAAGTCTCAGCCAGACCATTAGCTCGAGGATTATAGACTGAAGAGTATCTCCAGTCTATGTTATGCTGTTGTGCGAAGCGACTGATCTTATGGCTTCTGTAGGCTAGCCCGTTATCGGAGATGATCCATCGTGGAGTTCCAAACCGATAAATGACGTGTGTCTTGAAAAAATGGAGGATATTCTCCATTTTCACTTCCCTCAGCGGTACTGCTTCTGCCCACTTGGAGAAGTAATCAGTTGTCGCCAAAATGAATCGATGTCCTCTGGACGATGCTGGTTCGATGGGGCCAATTATGTCAGTTCCCCATATTTCGAACGGCCGGCTAGCCACCGTTGGATTTAGTGGATGCTGATGGATAAAATCCCTATGGATCTGGCATGAGTGGCATTGTTTCGCATACTCGAGGCAGTCCTGAATCATCGTGGGCCAATAGTAGCCCATCCTTTTAATCTTCAGCTTCATCTTCGGCCCAGCTTGGTGAGAACCGCAGAGTCCGTCATGAGTTTCTTGGACGACTCTTTTTGCCTCTTCAAGTCTCAGGCATCTTAGCCACAAAGAATCAAATGATCTTTTATACAGGGTATCATTGACGAAGGCAAAAGATAGAGCTCGCTTCATAAGCTGATGTTTTGAGGACGCATCTTCAGGTGTTCGACGGGATTTGAAGTAGTCTATAAAGACTTCCTTCCAATCGGTAACCTTTTCCTAGTCTTTTATTTATAGAGTCGTTTGCTCGGTCGCTCCCTTTTCTTCGGACGACTCTGCAGATCTTCCTGCCGGTGCAAGAACCCGACGGCTTTGCACAACGATCCTTACGTCATTGAGGTTCTCGTCAGCCAATTCTTTAGCGAGCTTGGCTAATGCATCCGCTTTGCTATTTTCCGCGCGGGGTATGCTTCGCAAGGTGTAGGAAGGAATTTGAGTCAGCAGTCGCTGCACCCTCTCGCCGTACTTTACCAACTCTGGTTTGCACGTCTGATGGTCACCATTTACTTGACTGACGATCAGCTGGGAGTCTCCGTATATAAGGAGGTTTTCGATTCCCATTTCGATAGCGATCTCAAGACCTCCTATCAAAGCTTCGTATTCGGCTTCATTGTTCGTCCTCGATTCTGTTAAGGAGAAGGCGAAGCGTATTATCCCTCCTTGCGGAGTTACGAAGATGAGGCCTACTCCTGATTTGATTATAGGGGTGCTTTGTTTGTGCTTCTTCATGGAAGACGCTCCATCAAAATAAAGTTCCCATCGGGTGCCACCACCGTCGATCATGTCAAACGCATGCTCGTCTGGTAGTTCGCAATTCAAAGGAGAATCGGCAGGTATCGGATGCTCAGCGAGGAAGTCGGCAATGGCCTGGCCCTTCACTGCTTTAAGAAGCCAATAAGTTATCGAGAATTCCATCAAGAGCAGGGCCCATTTAGCGAGTCGTCCTGTTAATATGGCCTTCGACATCAAGTATTTGAGAGGATCCACTTTTGATATGAGATGGATCTCATGTGCCGACGCGTAGTGTCTGAGCTTCGTTATTGCGAAGATCAACGCCAGGCGGTGTTTTTCAATGGGAGAGTAATTGCTTTCTGCCCCCAGGAGAACTTGACTCAAATAGTAGAGGGCTCTCTCCCTCCCTTGGTCGTTTTCTTGTGCCCACAACGCGTCTAAAGAACCTTCAAGGGCTGTTGTGTACAGGACGAGAGGTTTTCCTTTAACGGGAGCGGCCAGCACTGGAGGATTCTGTAGGTATTGTTTGATTTCGTCTAGTGCGCTTTGGCATTTGTGATCCCAGACGAACGAGGTTCCCTTCTTCATTAGGTGACTGTATGGACGACACTTGCCTGAGAGATTGGCTATAAATCGCTGAATATATGCAAGCTTTCCTTGGAGAGACCGCAATTGTTTGAGAGTCCTTGGCGGAGGCATTTCCATGATCACCTTGATCTTTGACGGGTCTATTTCGATGCCTCGGTGTCGGACGATGAATCCCAGGAATTTGCCCGAGGAGACTCCAAACGCGCATTTGAAGGGGTTCTTCTTCAAATTGTATTGTCGAAGGCGCTGAAATACGATCTTCAGATGCTCTAATTGTTGGATATATGTATGCCCTAGAGGCCATTATGAGATAGTGTATGTACTGATGTGTGTATATATATATATATATTCGGGTGACAGTCCTGCTCAAAATGATAGTATGCTATCTGGTTTTACTTTATCATATGTTCACTTGATCATGTTTATATTCATTTGGTACATGTTGATAAAGCCCTAAGGATATTAGCTTAACTACTGGAATTATGATGCGGATCATACTAGTGGGACATCTGTAGTTTATAAGCATATCCTTGAAATGTTCCTAGTCGTAGGTATATCGAGACAGGGCATCGATATTCCAGCTTAGACTAGCGTATACCATTCTTGTTCCATATGATGGGCGATGGATGATCCCATATCCGTCTGGTGTGTTGACACCGAAGATAGTATACGGGTGCTCAGTGAGACTGGGTACACTGAACGGACTCACCGAGAACTCCTATATGGTATTATGTCATACGTCGGATAGCAGTTCTCAGGTGACACTGGTACAGGTTAGTCTGTAGACCCGAGATCGTCATAGAGTCTTGTGTGTCCTCCCACTGTACTTTGATCTCCACCCTACTGCGGGTCTACTGAGTCGTACAAACAGGTGGATTTTGGGTATAGTCTCGAGGCATGTGGAGGCAGTGAGCGATAGGAGGGGTTTCGTCTCTCCCGGTATTGGGGGTTGATGCTGTGCTGTGCACGATTGGCTATAACAGGAAGTCCCTGGCCAGGGCTGCTGAGATATTACTGATAAGTGTTATCAGTAAGTTTCTCGATCTGTTATAGACCATATACCGGCATGACTTATTGAGTTATTGGGGTCGACGATTCCATCCCTAGACTCGATATGCAGCATATCTGACGAAGAGACCGGACTGTACGATTAGTGTTGCCAGATGGATTGACAGGAGTTTTGACAGGTTCGCTTGTTCTTATTCTGATCGCTCAATACCCGGGTGGCCGTTACGTTTAGCTGACCGCTTGCGGCTTGTAGGTGTTTGATATGATCATCATCTACTGCTGGCGTATTGACGAGTCTTAGAGTCCCACATAGAAGTTTCTCGGCTCTGGCGAAACGAAGTGGTGCACATATGAGATATGCGCGGAGTCTCGATTAAATACTAGTATATGATACTGTATTTTAATCGGGCATTTAATATTAGTCGGGTCATATGAGATATGATGGATTTATTAAATCAAGTGTTGATTTAATATTGGCTTTTATATTATTTATTTAAAATCTTTTCTTATTATGGATACATGCATGTAAATGTACATGATGATGTGCATACATACATACATGAAATGTATCATGGTTGATGATACAAAGAGGAAGGCAATATAAGAATCATATTGTAGTTAAGATAATGTTTGGATTTTTCATTAAAGATTAAAGGCAAAAGAAATGGTTAATGAGTCATTGCTTCCACACTCATCTACACATTTCTTTAACTCAACCATAGTTTCCATTCCTTTTGCCTTTTAACCTTAAATGAAATATCTAGATTTTTTCTTACTATGGTTAAAGTTATGATAAGATCTCTCTCTCTCTCTCATTTATCTTTTACATTATCATTATCTTAGAAAAAGAAAAGAGTGAGACTTCTTCTTCTTCCTCAAACCCTAGCTCTCTTTTAATGGTTAAAAAGAGTTAGAAAAAGAAAAGAAAAGGTAATAAATAAGAATAGCAACCACTTCATCATCCTACACAACCTTAGCCATCTTGTGTAGGGTGTTGTGCTTCAAGGATTTCCAAAGATCGTAGGAAGCATCAAGCTTAGGGCAAAGTGCTTCGGGTGGATCGTCGTGGACGAGGAGTTGATCAAGTGAATCTTTGCAAAGCCTAGGAGTCTTCCAAAGTGAACTACAAAGGTTGTAGTTTCAACACTTAGCATAACATAAACTTTATTTGTTGATACTATTAATAGTTACTTCATAATTCTAGTTCGATTCTTTGTATAGTTTTCTTAGCACCTCAAAATTTTTATTGTTATAGCATGCATGATGCTTCTAAACCCTAATAGAGGTGTTAAGAAAACCCTACATTGGTATCAGAGCCAAGCTAGAGCTTTGTGGTAACCTAAACGACGTTGAAAACTTCGAACGGACGAAAATCGACACCCGGGAGGTGCTCTCTGGAAATTTTTTAAAAACCTGGTATTTTTCAAATTAAAAATATATAAAAAATTAAGCAGGGAAATATAAGAGCCCACCAGAAAAACGAGCCCATAATTCGACCGTACGGCCGCGGAACCGCGGCCTAAGGGGCTTTATGCGGCGGTTCCGCGGCGGTATAGTTGACTCATGGGTCGAATTTTCTTATGCTGGCCCCTATGAGTTCTCTGTTATTACTGGTATTTTTATAATCTGCCCAGGTGTTGAGATTTCAGAGCAGTTTGTGGTTGTTTAATATGTTTGATCGGATGTTCCAACGTCGCTTAGTTTAATAGTAGTGTTACAATAATTGAAATCTACAAATTTATTTGTTGCGTGTAAATCTAGCAGTTAGGTCTCGGGATTAACGGAAATCTTGTTGAATTATGCGGTTTGTTTTGAAAAGGTGTTTTCTTGAATGAGACCCAAATGCGAGCTTTACATTGTTTAGGCATGAAATCTTGTATATGTGATATTTTGGATTTGTGTTGTCTAAAGGCGGTTAAAGATTCCAATTGTTGTATTTTTCCATTTTATTTCTCTGTGTCGATGAGATTTGATATGCAGGATTGTCGCAATGAATAGCCCGGGGGTTTTCTTTTTATGTGAGATGAGAGTATTCTTTCAATTCATGTAATATTAATTTGTATGTAATATTCTTTTATTTGGGACACTTCCGGGGTGAGGTTGTTGTCACCAGTGTTGTATATTATTTACTTTTCCGCATTAGGATAGACCCAAGGTGGAGGGCACAAGTGTCCGGGTTCTTGGGTTCAGTGGGAGGCCATCTCGAGGAGTCGAGACCGGGTCTCCTAAACTCCAGAATTGGTAGGGTCGCTTGCCGCTCTCATAGGGGTCTAGGGGTGTGGGCTTGGCTATTTATTGCGACCGTGGAATCCGTATTTTTATTGCTGGCTAAATATAAAATACGGACCTCCTAGATATCCTTTATATGCTTCTGCTGCTTTTATTATCTGATGTGATCTTTTAATGCATATCTGAGACGAATGAAATTTTATATATGATATATTTTAAACGTTACTTATGTTTTTCACCCGCACTAGCCCCGTCCCGGTATGCCATTAATTAAGTAACCTAACGGTGCATATCAGGACACTGTGACGAATGCGAGTGGCATAAGTGTACGTTATATTTTCGTTTCTTTCTGTAATGGCTTAGGATTTAAATGATGGGACTACATTAATGAGATTAATGTAAAAGATAAATGAACCTAAAAAGATGTTGTAGAATCAGATTTTAAACACACTCGGCCTTTTTGTAAGAAAAAAGCAAGTTTCAAAATGCGGAGCTTAAGCCACTCCTTTTAAACTCATTAGATTCTACAACGATATCAAGTTCAAAGCGTCAAAAGTTTTCTTAAAAACTATCCGCAACCCTCCGTCATTTTAGGAAGTAGAGTACTTAGTATTCGTGCTGCGTATTTTGACTTTAGTTAAGGCGCAGTGTACGGTAGCTGAGTGATGTCTTCCTACACTGCATATGATGCTGATTAATTAGGACATTCATATGATTATGTTGACTTTAGTTAAGGGTCATATGAGTGGGTCTAGTTAATCACGAAATGACGGGAAGAACTTGACTAGTACTTATGATATGTTGACTTTAGTTAAGGTCATAAGTACTAGGGGTAAAAATTGTATCGGGAATTTCAAGAGTTGAAAATTACAATGAGATTGTATACCTACTATATGATAATAGGATCCCGATCCCACTGCGAGCAAATGTTGCTCCCGGGAGAATTTTGCACTTTACAATTAGCTGACTCGGTAGGTGTCTAGAAAGGTGCTAAACGGGGCTACGCCTCTGGGAAGACGAGGTTTACTTTAATTAGGTCCGTGCGAAAGCACGGGGAACCTCCCTCAAGTACCGGCACTGGCCTGGCTGAGAGGTTGGCGAAGTTGTAGAATGTAATTAATCCCGGATAGTTTTCTTTTTAAAAGGTTTTAAAGAAAATTTGATAAAAACAGTGGGAGACATCGATTAAACAAGATAATAACCAATCTGATCTTTGCAAGAGCATTCGCTAAGTGTATTCTTTTCTCTCTCTTAATGGCAGATACCCATGACAGGACTTAAGCTTCTATTTGATAAAAACAAGCTAAATGGGACCAACTATAAAGACTGGCTGAGGAATTTAAACATAGCCTTGACTTATGATAAAGTATCATATGTCCTTACAGCACCAGCCTTGCCCCCCTAGGTCCTAAACCTTCAGTTGCAGATAGGGAAATCTGCAAAACATGGGACACTGACTGTGCCACGGCAAAATGCCTCGCGCTTGCATCGATGGATAACACACATCAGAAGCAGCACGAGAATATGGACGTACAAGCCATATTCCTCCATACAAAAGAGTTGTATGGAGAGCAATCCCGTGTATTACGATACGAAACGTCTAAGAAACTGTTTCAGATGCGCATGACCGCTGGCACAGCAGTAGGAGACCATGTTCTAAAAATGATAGCTCTTATAGAAGAGCTTGAAGACCTTGGGTGGACAATGGACAATGAACAGTATACAGATATTATTCTACAGTCTCTCCCCTCCACCTTTGCTCAGTTCATCGTTAACTTCAACATGCACAACATGGAGAAGGAACTGCCTGAACTCCTTAATATGTTAAGGAGTGCAGAGAGCACACTGAAGTCAGTGAAGACTCCCGTTATGTCTGTTGGGCAATCCTGCTCATCTTACCCAAAGGCTAAGGCCAAGGGAAAGATGAAGAAGAAACCCACCAAACCTAAGGATGGAGTCAAAAATGTGAAGGAAAAAGGCAAGTCCAAGGTTGGCGCATCAGAGAAAGGTGAATGTTTCCATTGCAAGAAGACGGGACACTGGAAGAGGAACTGTATTGAGTACCTAGCACTCAAGAAGAAGCATGTTGATGCTTCAGCTTCAGGTGTGTTCGTAATTGAAAACTGTTTTTCTATTAATTCTACATCCTGGGTATTGGATACCGGTTCGGGTTCTCATATTTGCAATTCTGTGCAGGCGTTGAGGAATAGCAGAGTTCTGAAGACAGGTGATCATACTCTCCAAGTTGGAAATGGTTCCAATGTAAATGCAGTTTCAGTAGGAGAGTATCACCTAGGTTTGCCTTCGGGTTGTATATTGGTTTTGAACCCGTGTTATTTTGTACCAAATATGCTTTGTAATATTATATCAGTTTCCTTGTTAGACAATGAAGGATATCATTTTGCTGTGCAACACAATGTTATGAACATTAGACTGAATCAAGAGTTGATTGGTTGTGGTACATTAAATAACGGGATATACGTCCTTAATCAACACACAGTTTTCAACATACAACACAAAAATAAAAGGAAATTTTCAGAAATAAATGAAGCTTTTCTTTGGCATTGTAGACTTGGTCATATTAATGAAACAAGACTAAACAAGCTTCATAAAGATGGATATTTAAATTCTTTTGAGTATAAATCTTATGCAACTTGCCAGTCTTGTATCAAAGGTAAAATGACCAAAACCCCGTTTACAGGACTCGGAGAAAGAGCTACTGAGCTCCTAGGCCTCATACATAGTGATGTATGCGGACCAATGTCTACACATGCAAGAGGCGGTTTTTCATACTTCATAACTTTTACTGATGATTTCTCAAGATTTGGTCATGTATATTTGATAAAACATAAATCTGAAGCTTTCGAGAAATTCAAGGAGTATAAACATGAAGTAGAAAACCAAACAGGAAAGATTATCAAGATACTTCGATCGGATCGAGGTGGAGAGTACTTAAGTACTGAGTTCTTAGACTTCCTAAAAGAGAATGGGATTCTCTCTCAGCGCACTCCACCTTACACACCACAGCACAACGGTGTGTCAGAACGAAGGAACCGTACCCTATTAGATATGGTACGATCCATGATGAGTGATGCTGAGTTACCTCTCTCGTTTTGGGGGCATGCATTGGAAACAGCAGCCTTTCTGTTAAACAAAGTTCCAACGAAAACCGTGTCTACCACTCCATATGAGATATGGCATGGGAAGAAACCATCTCTTAAAAGAGTTAAGATTTGGGGTTGTCCGGCTTTTGTTAAAAAGCAGAATCCAGAAAAACTCGAGACACGATCAGTCAAATGTATATTTGTAGGATATCCTAAACATTCGTTTGGGTATCTTTTTTACCACAAAGAGGAACAAAAAGTGTTTGTTTCTCAGTATGCCACCTTTTTAGAAGATGAGATTTTTTCAAACAATACAAATGGCAATGTGGTAGATCTAGAAGAAGTTCTAGAAACACAAATTACAGATGACAACTTGGCGGAACCTGAAGTTATAACAGAATCTAATGAACCTCAGCCACTCCGTAGATCTGGTAGGATTTCTCGCCCACCGGAGAGATACTACGGTTTTCTCATTGATGGTGATAGAGAAGACTGCATCATGGATGATGATGATCCTTCCACTTTTCATCAGGCTATCACGAGTGGTGACTCTGTGAATTGGCTGGATGCCATGAGATCCGAAATGGAGTCCATGTACACCAACAAAGTATGGACTTTGGAAGATGTACCCTCCGGGATAAAACCTGTGGGATGCAAATGGATCTTTAAAAGAAAGATCGGTGTAGATGGACAGGTAGAGACCTATAAGGCAAGGTTGGTAGCGAAAGGTTTTCGTCAAAGACCAGGCTTGGACTATGACGAGACTTTCTCTCCGGTAGCCATGCTTAAATCCATTCGGATCCTACTCGCTATTGCTGCTCACTACGACTATGAAATCTGGAAGATGGACGTTAAAACTGCATTCCTAAATGGTGATTTAGAGGAATGCGTTTATATGGATCAACCAGAGGGATTCATTGATAGTGGGAGCAGCGGTAAAGCATGTAAGTTACTTAAATCCATTTATGGATTAAAACAGGCATCACGGAGTTGGAACATCTGTTTTGATGATGTTATCAAAGAGTTTGATTTCATCAAAAATCCAGATGAACCTTGTGTTTATAAGAAGACTGTAGGAAGAAATGTCGCAATCCTCGTATTGTACGTAGATGACATACTTCTGATAGGAAATGAAATTCCTATGCTACAGTCGGTCAAATCATTCTTATCACAAAGGTTCTCCATGAAGGACCTGGGAGATGCCACATACATATTGGGTATACGGATCTATAGGGATAGATCCAAACGGTTATTGGGATTGTCCCAAACCAAGTACATAAACACCATCCTAAAGAGATTTAGTATGGAAGACTCCAAGCGGGGTGCCTTACCCGCTTGCCATGGAGTCACTCTCTCAAAAGACGATTGCCCAAAGTCTGATATAGAGAGAGCTCGCATAAGCATTATTCCCTATGCTTCGGCAGTAGGATCGATAATGTATACGATGTTATGTACACGCCCTGATGTTGCTTATGCACTTAGTGTAGTAAGCAGGTATCAATCTAACCCAGGGGAGAATCACTGGATTGCTGTAAAGAACATTCTTAAGTACTTGCGAAGGACTAAAGAATTGTTCTTGGTGTATGGTAATGGGGATCTCCAAATGGAGGCCTTTACCGATTCGAGCTTCCAGAGTGACAAGAATGACAGCAAGTCTATCTCAGGGTTTGCATTTACCCTCAATGGAGGGACGGTGAGTTGGAAGAGTTCCAAACAGGATACCGTTGCAGACTCAACGATGGAAGCTGAATATATTGCTGCAAATGATGCTGCCAAGAAAGCTGTCTGGATGAGAAAATTCATCGCGGAGCTAGGAGTAGTTCCAACCATTATTGATCCAATACCTCTGTATTGTGACAATAATGGGGCTATGGCGTTGGCCAAAGAGCCCAGGTCCTATCAGAAGTCCAGACACATCCTGAGGAGATATCATGTGATCCGGGAGATAGTTGATCGCCGTGAGATCGAGATTAAAAGAGTAGACACAAAGGACAACGTTGCGGATCCATTCACCAAGGCCCTCCCTCAGCCGCAGCATGAGCGACTTTTTGAGATGTTAGGTATGAGATATGCCAATAACCGGCCTTAGTGCAAGTGGGAGATTGTTGGATATATGTATGCCCTAGAGGCCATTATGAGATAGTGTATGTACTGATGTGTGTATATATATATATATATTCGGGTGACAGTCTTGCTCAAAATGATAGTATGCTATCTGGTTTTACTTTATCATATGTTCACTTGATCATGTTTATATTCATTTGGTACATGTTGATAAAGCCCTAAGGATATTGGCTTAACTACTGGAATTATGATGCGGATCATACTAGTGGGACATCTGTAGTTTATAAGCATATCCTTGAAATGTTCCTAGTCGTAGGTATATCGAGACGGGGCATCGATATTCCAGCTTAGACTAGCGTATACCATTCTTGTTCCATATGATGGGCGATGGATGATCCCATATCCGTCTGGTGTGTTGACACCGAAGATAGTATACGGGTGCTCAGTGAGACTGGGTACACTGAACGGACTCACCGAGAACTCCTATATGGTATTATATCATACGTCGGATAGCAGTTCTCAGGTGACACTGGTACAGGTTAGTCTGTAGACCCGAGATCGTCATAGAATCTTGTGTGTCCTCCCACTGTACTTTGATCTCCACCCTACTGCGGGTCTACTGAGTCATACAAACAGGTGGATTTTGGGTATAGTCTCGAGGCATGTGGAGGCAGTGAGCGATAGGAGGGGTTTCGTCTCTCCCGGTATTGGGGGTTGATGCTGTGCTGTGCACGGTTGGCTATAACGGGAAGTCCCTGGCCAGGGCTGCTGAGATATTACTGATAAGTGTTATCAGTAAGTTTCTCGATCTGTTATAGACCATATACCGGCATGACTTATTGAGTTATTGGGGTCGACGATTCCATCCCTAGACTCGATATGCAGCATATCTGACGAAGAGACCGGACTGTACGGTTAGTGTTGCCAGATGGATTGACAGGAGTTTTGACAGGTTCGCTTGTTCTTATTCTGATCGCTCAATACCCGGGTGGCCGTTACGTTTAGCTGACCGCTTGCGGCTTGTAGGTGTTTGATATGATCATCATCTACTGCTGGCGTATTGACGAGTCTTAGAGTCCCACATAGAAGTTTCTCGGCTCTGGCGAAACGAAGTGGTGCACATATGAGATATGCGCGGAGCCTCGATTAAGTACTAGTATATGATACTGTATTTTAATCGGGCATTTAATATTAGTCGGGTCATATGAGATATGATGGATTTATTAAATCAAGTGTTGATTTAATATTGGCTTTTATATTATTTATTTAAAACCTTTTCTTATTATGGATACATGCATGTAAATGTACATGATGATGTGCATACATACATACATGAAATGTATCATGGTTGATGATACAAAGAGGAAGGCAATATAAGAATCATATTGTAGTTAAGATAATGTTTGGATTTTTCATTAAAGATTAAAGGCAAAAGAAATGGTTAATGAGTCATTGCTTCCACACTCATCTACACATTTCTTTAACTCAACCATAGTTTCCATTCCTTTTGCCTTTTAACCTTAAATGAAATATCTAGATTTTTTCACTATGGTTAAAGTTATGATAAGATCTCTCTCTCTCTCTCTCATTTATCTTTTACATTATCATTATCTTAGAAAAAGAAAAGAGTGAGACTTCTTCTTCTTCCTCAAACCCTAGCTCTCTTTTAATGGTTAAAAAGAGTTAGAAAAAGAAAAGAAAAGGTAATAAATAAGAATAGCAACCACTTCATCATCCTACACAACCTTAGCCATCTTGTGTAGGGTGTTGTGCTTCAAGGATTTCCAAAGATTGTATGAAGCATCAAGCTTAGGGCAAAGTGCTTCGGGTGGATCGTCGTGGACGAGGAGT
Source organism: Agapanthus africanus (assembly GCA_030015575.1). Lineage (NCBI taxonomy): Eukaryota > Viridiplantae > Streptophyta > Magnoliopsida > Asparagales > Amaryllidaceae > Agapanthus > Agapanthus africanus. Next base: position 1,007,439,073 of record CM057337.1, on the reverse strand, counting down.
TGATCAAGTGAACCTTTGCAAAGCCTAGGAGTCTTCCAAAGTGAACTACAAAGGTTGTAGTTTCAACACTTAGCATAACATAAACTTTATTTGTTAATACTATTAATAGTTACTTCATAATTCTAGTTCGATTCTTTGTATAGTTTGCTTAGCACCTCAAAATTTTTATTGTTATAGCATGCATGATGCTTCTAAACCCTAATAGAGGTGTTAAGAAAACCCTACACTAAATGTTCCTCGTATGATTTGCTTTTAACTACGAGGTCGTCGATATAGCATTCAACGATTTCATGTATGAGGTCGTCGAAAATTTTCGTCATGGCCCTCTGATAGGTGGCGCCAGCGTTCTTTAGGCCGAAAGGCATCACCTTGTAGCAGAATATACCCAAAGGGGTCCGGAAAGCGGTGTGCTTCTGGTCCTCGGGATGCATCTTTATCTGATTGTATCCTGACGAGCCGTCAATGAAGGAGAAAACTTCATGAGTGGACGTATGGTCTATCATCAGCTCGGTGACCGGTACTGGGAAGTTGTCTTTTGGGCAGGCTTTATTGAGATCCTAAAAGTCCACATATATGTGCACCGTCCCATTCTTCTTCATTACCGGTACGATGTTGGCGATCCAGTCAGGATATTGAACCTCTTGGATGAAGCCGGAGTCGATTAGCTTCTTGACCTCGGCGTTGATGCTCATCTCAAGCTCGAGCCGCATTCTTCTCGGCGCTTGTTTGATCGGCTTGACGTCCGGGGATATCGCCAATTTATGCACAGTAATCTCTGGATCTAATCCTGGAATTTCTGAATAGTTCCATGCGAAGCAATTTTTATGCTGCATGAGCACGTCCTTTAGCGTAGCCACCTTTTCTTCAGACAACAGCTCACTGACGAACGTCGGCCGCGGGTCACTTGCCGTCCCCAGATCAATTTTCTTGAGGTTATCTGCAGTAGTATGTATCCCATCTTCCACCTCCTTTGGCGCCGGTGGAAACTCTGAGATTACCTCGTCATCATCGTTGTCGAAGCACCGGGGGAGGTCATCCATATTCTCGAGCTCTTCTTCTGACAACATTATCATATGACAAGTACGAGATCGCTTCCAAGACCGATGTTGATCTGGTTCTACTCTCGCGGCTTTGGGTTCATGCTTCTGCGGCGGAGTTACCCTCCAGCTGTTGGATAGAGCGAACCTGCCTTGCTGATACCGGTCTTCTACCCAGTCTTTAAATGTGAAGCAGTCTTCGAGAGGATGTCCTATTGCCCTGTAATAGGAGCAATAGTCCGGGTGAGAGACTTCGCCTACTTGCTAGGGGTGCTTGGATTCCGGGAGGAAAATCATTTGATGTTTTATAGCAAGACCAAGTATCTTCTTTGTCTTTTCTTGGGCAAAAGAGTATGCTCGACCCATCTTCTTTATAAGAGACGAATCATGGTTGCTCGATTCCCAATCACGTGGCTTCTTGGACCCGCTTTATTGCTGTCGAACGCCTTTCCCATTCTTTGGTTTGTTTCTGCCTCTGCGTCGGGCCTTTTGTACAACGGGTTGACAAGGAGGAGCATTTTCAATTTTCACAGCCTGTTGAAGGAGGCGTTGTGTCCTGGGTTTCTCGTAGATGGTCATTTCGCGATTATGTTCATCTCAAACCTTTTGACCTGCTTCCCTTATAAGCTTGTCCATCTGTTCTTCGAACGGAGGACTGAGCATTTTCATGGCGGGAGCTCTTTCTGGTTCAGGGTTAGCGTCTTCCCACAGAGCATCTCCCTCTTTATCAAAGTCATGTATGACGTAGCAGTCGCGGAGTAGCTCCATTTTCTTGGATTGAACATATCCAAGACCGGTCGTTTCCATTTTCCCGTTGGGCAACTTTCGTTGAGTTCCGGGAACGTTCCAGATCCTGTTATAGAACCGTGCTTGTCGCGTAGTTTGCTTAAGGGGTACACCTTGGTGTCTCAAGAGTCTCTTTAGTCCGTCTATGTAATATCTAGGCAAACGGATGGGCTGGAGCCTGTCAAGTGTAGAATCCACGCCATGCCAGATTTCTTTCTTCACTTTGGTTTCCCCTGATCGGTAAAATAGGATCGCCTTTTCACCTTTTCGCGTGGGAGGGACGTAGAATGTCTGCAGTTCTTCCACACTATAGGTATCAAGCACGTCTAGCTCTTTATGATGCCTTGGCGGAACCATGGCAACTTGCAAACTTTGCTCTTCATCAGCGAAGGTTTGTATGGATGGCCGAGCAGAGAATATGACATTGACCTCATCTTCGGAGTCGCTGCTGAAGATCAACATAGGAGTGGACGGTCCCGGCTTGTTGTACTGGGGCGGACCTGAGTAAACTATCTCTTCTACCTCCTTGGTATCACTCCCGAAGACCGGAATGGTGGTGATAGCTTTGTTTTTCGGCTTGTGACATCTTTCCGTGTCCTCAAAGTCTGGTAAGAAGTATTTTGCATCTTCGTACGTGCGGACTTCGTTCACGGAGAATGGGTTTAGCTCTCCTGTCACAGTATACTCAAGACCATCCTTGAAATACTTCATACACTGATGTTGTGTAGAGGGGATGATGTTGTACTCGTGTAACCAGGGCCGGCCGAGCAAAGCATTGTAGCATGTCTTGGCATCAATGACGTGGAACTTGATATCAGTGACGAGCAGCCCAAAGCGTAACGTCAGTATCACGGACCCAAGCGTCTGTGATGACTGAGAGTCGAACCCGGAGATGGTGATTTTATCGCGAGCGAGGTGTTGAACGCTCATGCAGATTTCTTTTAACACCCTCACGTTAAGGAGATTGAAGGAACACCTATTGTCGATCAGGATTTTACTTATCTTGATGTCATGACAGTATCCGGAGACATATAGGGGACGGTTGTGCTCGCATGTTCCAAGGAGGAGATCTTCGTCGCCGAAGGTGATATCGGCTGTATGTACTTCTTCCAGCTCGTCCTTCATCTTTTCTTTGGTGAGGAAATGTTGGAATTGCTCGGGTTCTTGTAATGCCTTGATCAAAGAATCTCTTGCTTCTTTGGATAGCAGAAGGGCGTCGAGAATGCTTAACTGTGAAGGTAGCTTTCTCAAGTATGCCAGAACGTTGTAGTCCACCTTACTTTTCTTTGGAGGTTCCTTGGCTGTCAGCTCTTTGATGACTTGGTCATCTAGGGCGATATCCTCAGAGACCTTTTCTTTTCCCTTATCTTTCTTATTTGATCCACTGTTCGAGGGCCCAAGATTCTTTTCGGGCAGTGTGCGATCCCCCGGCGTTGACCATGCGACAGTTGCCGGTGGTTCTTTTACGCTCCTCGGTCGTACTTCTTTGCTCCCGACGAGTTTTGCGTTTCATCCTCTTGAAATGTTGCCTGTGAGCAACATATCACTGCCACCATCTTTTAAAAGCGTTGCACTCTTTAGTGGGGTGTGCAATCTTTCGATGATATAAGCAGTAGCTAGGATGTGTTTCCGCTTCACCAAGAATGTTTCCTTCGGAGGGCGGCAGCTTCATTCCCATTGATATAGATTTGGCGAACCTCTTCCTCGTTTTGAACATGCTTTTATTTGCGGCGGACGTACTTCGATCTGGCATGAGTGTTTCAATCCTTTCATCCAGTCGCTGACATTTGGCTTTTTCAAATATAGCCGCCTCACGCTCCCGATCAGCTTTGCTTTTTGAAAGAGCTTCATTCAGGAATGCATCAATCATTTCGTCTGATGGCCCTGGAAGTCCCTGTTCGGGATTTTCCCCCAGTTTCTCGGTGCAATGAGCTTCTTTATCGTCTATCGAAGAGTGAGAGATCACATGTCAACTTGCCACATAATCTTCGGATTCACCAGATGAGTCTCCGTCCTCAAGGATATGGCTGAGAAACTCTTGAAGTGTGACTGGAGTCCGCGCCTTCTGGTTATACTCTTCCGGCGCGTCAATTTGCTTTTGCAGGTCCGTGCGCTTGTCACCAGGCTTCACGGGCTTCTTGGATTTCTTCTTCTTTTTCGAAGATTTCGACGGCTGGGTGTGCGTGCTTTGGCTATCACCACCAATCTTTGGAGTTGGGCGCGGCTTCAGCATTCCTTCGATGATCTTAGGTTCCAGTGGATTCTTCCACCTAATTTCCAGACATGTGTGGAGATCCTTCAACATTCTTTTAGTTTTAGCTGAAAGAGCGACCTCCCATGGAGCTTCTTCTACGAAAGAGCATGATGCCCCCGGTGTATCCGTCTTCTTGGGAGTGTGTGGCCGAGGCGGGTCCACCTTCCAATTCTCAGATAATACGAATTTGCCCTACTGGTACTGATCTTCTATCCAGCTTTTGAAGATGTAACAATCCTCGATCGGATGGCCCAACATTCGGTGATAAGGGAAATAGTTAAGATTGCTAATATCGCCTGGTTGCACTGGGCGTCTTGGCTCCGGCAAATTGATGAGCCTGTTGCGCATTGCAAGCTCGAATAACCTCTTTGTCTTGTCTCGAGGGAACGAGTAAGGGCGTCTCATCTTATCTTCGAGAGATCGAGTTCTATTATTTTGGCGATCAACTGGTCTTAGACCAGTGGGCTGCTGTTGAGCGTTAGCGACGATAGTCGCTTTCCCCTTTCCATTCTCGTTCCGTGGGTCCGGCTTTGGAGGAGACGGTCTATGACCCATCTAGTCCATTTGGGTCAGCTTGTCAATCAAGGCCTGGAAAGTAGTCGGCTTGAAAACCATCATGAACTGGGAGATAGTTGCATGAGGGTCCAGAGTGACCACGAACATACCCACCACCGGTGCTTCTTCGATACGTTGTTCGCATTTTGACCACAGATTCCTCCATCGTATCGCGTATTGGACCCACGTCTCACCTGGCTTCACCCTGGCATTGATCAATGTTGTTATCGGGGTGCGTTCACTAGCGCTCATGAATCGCTGGGTGAATAACAGCTCCATTTCCGCAAAAGTCTTGACGGAGTCGTTTGGAAGTTCGGAGTACCATTCGAAGGCTATTTCTGACAAGCTGCCGACGAATTGACGGAGCAAAAGTTTATCATCACCCCCGGTGTTGCCGCAAAGAGCTCTGAACTGGGCGACGTGCTGATGAGGATTGCTTGTCCCCTTGTACACGTGGAATTTGGGGATTGTGTATCCCGGCGGGTATTTTATTTGGTCATACCAGCTTGGATACGGTCACCCAGTTTTGACGACTTGGCCGGTCGCTTCATTCGTCTAGTGAGCTCGTATTTGCTGAGCTATATAGTCATCCAGTGCGGCCTTGGAAATGGTTTCCTCCTTGGCTGCTGAATGAGCCGGAGGAAGATTACATGTCTCCCCTCTATCGTCTTCAATAATGATCGGAGGGTCTTCAGCTGAAGGATCCGGCTGTAACATCATCCCTACCATGTCTTGGAAGAGAAGCGCCATTTGTTTTATGTTGGCAGCTTGTTCTGCTGCTTCTCTGTCCTTCTTTTCGAGGACTTTGTGTAGGAAGTCAGCATCGGTTTCTTGTTTGTGATGCTGCTCTGATGATGCCTCCGGGCTTTCTTTTGGCCCGGTGAGAGCGGCCATTGCAGTCAGCATCTCCTGAAGCTTCTGCTGTTGTTGTTCTTAAGCCCTTGTTATTGATCGGGTGAGCGGTCGGTGGCCCGTCGAAGTGCGGCTTTCCTCTTTTCCGGAAGCCATGTAAACAGTATGCACCATCATGCCCCCAGACTTGGGGTGTTTGGTCTTAGCATTTTTGTGATCTGCCGTAGTCACAGGGGCTTCTCTGGCCTCCTTTTCTTTTGAGCAGTTGACGTTGAGGGGGCCGTTGCAGCGGGCACCCATGTAGTTGTCGTCCTTTGTGGGTTGTCGGTGAGAGCGTAGTCCCAAAGAAAAATCCGGTGGTGGCCTGAGTCACCTGGTCCACCGGCATCGTGAACAAGGAGGCCGTTTGGGGCCCGTAGGCTATGCTTCCTGATGAGGCGGAGCGCTAGTTGCAATTGCAGTTGGAACACTTCTCGCAAGTGGATGCCATTGATGTTTCGCATTCTACGCCAAGCAAGAAAACAAATCTTAGTACCTCAAACCCAAGGGCAACCATATTAAACCGCGAATCGTTCGCGAACACGACACACGAAGTGTGGAGTGGAAAGAGGAAAAGGTCCCACCGGGCGTGCCATAATCTGTTTATCACCGGAAATCGGGAAGACGAACGTCTTGCGAATCTGGGGGCAGATGCTAATTGGTGCTATCCGTCCACCTCTCCGAAGATGCCATGTTGATTTATGGCACCACGTATCGGAGGTTTAAACGGATGCGGCCGATATAGCAGACTTCGTCAGATTCCCCCTCGTTCGAGGGGTTTTTGATTGTGGGGACGCTCTTCCCTACAGGCGCAAGCCCCTGCAGTTAATTACGCTACCGCATCGCAGTAACAACTTTCTCTTTCTCCAGATGGTCACTTCGTATCGTGTATGTTTGTTTTATTTTTGGTTTCCCGTGGATTGTATATGGAGACTAATTTATGTTGTCGCCCGTAGGACGTAGATTAGTCCAAATCCGTATCTTCTTAGATTTGGGTTTGGGGTTGTGTTTAAGGATACGTTAGTCTCATTTAAGACTAAGATCAACTTAAACGTTTGTTAAGAATACGTTAGTCTAATTTTAGACTAAGATCAACTAAACGGGATCGTTTAGATCCAACAAAAGAGCATTTGGACTCTATTGTTTAGTTTAGGGACATTGCGGTCAGTTAGTTTAAGGACAATTACGGTCCAATGTTAGTTTAAGGACATTACGGTCCATCGGTAGTTTAAGGACATCTCGGTCCAGGTTAAGGACATCGTAGTCCGTGGGTTTAAAGGGACCCCACAGTCCAGTAGTTTAAAGACATCATAATCTATAGGGTTTAAGGATATCGTAGTCCATGAGTTTAAGGACCCCACAGTTCGTAGTTTAAAGACGTCATAGTCTATAAAGTTTAAGGACATCGTAGTCCATGGGTTTAAGGACCCCACAGTCCAGGTTAAGGACATCGTAGTCCATGAGTTTAAGGACCCCACAGTCCGTAGTTTAAAGATATCGTAGTCTATGAAGTTTAAGGACATCGTAGTCCGTGGAATGTGTGGTTGTTGGGACCCGTCACCTCTCTGAAGACGTTGAAGGATTACAACGACAGATATCAGAGGAGTAAAGAGGATGTACCCTCAAACCGGGTGTAAATTGATTGGAAGATCTGTAGCCCAATTTGGGACTAAGATCTGTTGAATATTTGAGAGCAGGTGGGCTCAGTTCAATATAAATTGAGGACTTATGGCCAGAATTGGGCTAATTCCAATAAGATTAAAATGTTAAAGATTTTTATTGTTCTGGGCTGTTGAGCCTTTACTTGGGCTTGGCCCTTTTAATAATGCTGAGCATTAGATCCTGACATTTTTTGTCTTGTATTGAATGCATAGCATTCATCAGAACAATATGTGTTCTGACAGCACGCTACGTGGCGCGCCAGGCGCTTTGCGCCAATTAAAGAGCGCATTGCGCTTCTGCCAAGTAGCGCACACGAAAAGGACACGTGTCGCGTCTAGCACTAAGCGCCAGTTTATGAGCGCGTTGCGCTTTTAATTTATGAGCGCGTTGCGCTAGTTTAGTAGTGCACCAGTGAGTGACACGTGGCGCGCTTGGCGCTGAGCGCCAGCCCATGAGCGCAGTGCGCTGTTTCAGAAGCGCGAAGCGCAAGCTGTATCTGTGGTTGACACGTGGCACATTTTTGGCGCTGAGCGCCGGTCCAAGGAGCGCAAAAGCGCAGTTCATGAGTGCAAGGCACTTTTCAATAGCGCAAAGCGCATTCGATCAAATTTATGATCAGAGAACAAGTTTATGTTCTTTTTAAAGGAGGCTTTGTCTCAAGATTCAAGAACAGTAGTTCTTATTTTTGAGAAGTGGTTGCCTTTGTAGATCAATGATCTTTATGAAGAATACGTTCTTCTTTATTATTTGATGAGATCCTTTGATCTCTTTTATGAAAGACCTTGGTCTTTATAGATCGATGATATTTTAAGAAGATGATTCTTCTTTTTAAGAGATGATTTCATCTCTGTGTTCATTGTTCATGTTCTTTACCTTGAAGAAATGATCTTCTTTTTGCTAAAAGCTTGCTTTCCTTTCTTTGAGTTTTCTCAAAGTTTGTAGGGGGGTTTCTCTATATCAGACTTTAAGTCTTGGGGCCTTTATATAGGGCAAATTGATTTGTTAAATCGGTTTAAGAGATCTTTCTCTGATTGATTTGGGAATATTTCCCACCGTTGGATCTTTGATCCTAAGGCCTCTACTTTGCAGAAGATAATCTTCTTGTTTTAATAAGATTGAGAAATCTTTCAATGCGGAATTTGTTCTGTCTTTGGTAATTTTTATTTACCATTGGATCATTGATCCAACGGTGCTCAAAGCACAATCTTGTTGTTTGGAAAGATTTTGAGGAATCTTCCCTTAACAAAATTTAATTCTGATTAATTAATGATTTATCATTATTATTAGATCCTTTGATCTAACGGTGGGGAATTCTTAATTCCAGCGCTGGAGCACCTTGCGCTAGCACGTCTGCATTTGACACGTGGCGCGCAGCGCAGAGCGCAGCGCAACTGTGCTAGCGCCCCCGTGTTTGACACGTGTCGTGCAGCGCGTCTAGCGCTAGCGCTGGATCTGAAGCGTTGCTTCAACAGAGGTGTCTTTTCACCTCTCTTTTTAAGTCAAACCTGTATTCCCCAGAACTTTCATTTCCCAAGTTTTGGAAATAGCTCCATGGTGCACAAAGTTTTATGTGCCTAGTCTTTATAACTTGAAGCAAAGCTTCTTTCTTTTCTCGTCTCCAAAGAACCCTCTCAATTATGGCTTGTAACCGCCCACATGCTCGTCGACAACCATGGGAAGTGCCCATCCAGGACATTGTTCCTCGTTTTGCTGCGCGCTTGGTGGATCCTTCTCTTACGGATGAGCAATGCGACGCTGCATTGTACGAGCTCTTGACTCGTGTGGGGTCTCCTTTCCCCCCACACTCTATTTGGCTTCGGATGATCCTTGTGTCTGTGCTCGCTGATATTCCCCCTCCTCTAGCAGAGATGTCCTCAGCAATGCTCGATACTGCTGAAGACAAGATCGAGTGCTTCTTCGAGGCGCATTGTTGGAGATAGTGCCCTCAGATACAATTATTGGATCACAGGCACGTGATTGCAATGATTGAGGGAGGACCTATCCCGGTAGGACAGTCTTACTCGAGATGATAGTATGCTATCTGGTTTACCTTTATCATCGTGTACTGCTTTAGGTGACCTGACAGGTCGCTATTGCACGTTGATAGAGCCCCTAGGATTCTTGCTTGACTGCCAGCAGTATGAGGGCGATCATATAAGTGAGAGCTGGAGTCTATAAGCACATCCTTAAAAGGTCCATAGTCGTGGGAGTTTCGAGACAGGGCATCGATTCTCCAGAGTAGACTAGTGTATACAGTCGAGACCCCGACGAGGGGCGGTGGCCGGTCTCACAAGCCACTGGTGTCAGTTGGTTCACCTAAGATGTATACAGGTGCTCATTGGGTTATGAGTACACCGGACAGGACTCGCCGGGAACATGCTAGTTGGCCTTATACCTAACGTCAGATAGCAGTTCCCAGGTGACATGTGTACAGGTTAGTTCATCGACCTGGGGATCGTCATTTGTCTCGTGTGAGTTCCCACTGTGCTTTGATTACTACCCTACCACTGCTCAAAGGAGTCGTGCAAACAGGTTTTAGTTGGGTACAGTCCCGAGCCACATGGAGGCAGTGAACGGATCTTCAGGGGTTCGTCTCTCCCGGTATTGGGGGTGAGGTCGCGCTGTGTCTAGGAGAGCCATTACATGAAGTCCTTGGCCAAGGCAGGAGATTTACTGGTAGGTATTCCAGTAGTATCTCAGGGTGTTCTGGGCTACACTCCGACACGACTTGTACCGCTTTTGGGGGTCTTACTTTTACCAACCCCCTAGGCCCACCATGCGATGCTCATAGACGAACGGACCGGACTGTACGGATATTGTCACTGATAGGCTCAGTAGGGTGTCAGGATGAGTTCGCTCATCGACGTCCTTTTTGGTCAATAGCTGGTGGCCCGTCACGTATTGGCTTATACCTCTGACGTGCTAGTGGTTAAATCCACAGCCATAGTATTGACGAGTCTTTAGAGTCCACCACATTTTCAGTTACTCAAGCTTTCGGGCGAAACGCTGTAGAGGCCGTATGGAGATATGGCAGGGTCCGATCAGATACGTGCGGTATTGCACGGATCAGGATCGTACAGTTATATATGGCAAGGTTCGATCGGATACGTGCGGTATTGCACGGATCAGGATCGAACGGATATTACTAGCCGGTTTTGGTTTAAGCCGGATCCTAGTATAGTACCGTGTAGATTTTGTCTCATTGCATTTGTATCCGGTCGGAATACAGATGCGGGTGTGTATGCACAGTATCGGGGTTTTCATGTAATTTATTACGGGACCAGTTTTCTGGAGTTGCCAGTTTGCATTCCGTTCCGGCCGGTTTTCCTTTGTTCTTTCCCGGCCGGACTTTTCCGATGGAGGGACTAATTTGCAATTGTTTGAATTGGTATTTGAGGAGGGGTTTTATGCATTTGTGTCATTATGAAAGATTAAGCATCTTTGCTTTTCATGATGGCTTGCTTTTTGTGATAAGAAATGAAATGAGGGTTGATTTGATTTAGTTATCATTTCTTTTTGGATGTGGTCACCTCTTGCTTTCTCCTACCATCACCTCCCTTCATGATTTGTTTTTTTCCCTCCACCATTCTCACAATGAGAAAGGCCGACCACTTCTTTGGGAGAAGATGAGAGAGTTTGTTTTTGCATGTGGCAATTTCCTTCATCTCAATTTCCTTGCATGAAAAATGAAAGCACCATTTTTCTTAACCTCATTCCTCCATCATCTTCAAAGGCAACAAACCCCAAATGAGACATAGCCTCTACACTACACATTCTACAGCAAATCTTGGACGCGTCGGCCAGCCAACTTCGCGCCCGAGTTGCCTCGGTATTGAGGTGGGAGCCCGTAAAAGATGCAGGAGATGCGGTGCCCTTCCGGCGAGGAGGCGACGACCGGAGTTTCCGCAGGAGATCGAGACGACGACGAGAAGACCGGAGGACTGGGATCACTCGGTATATCTCTTCCCCATCTTGTAGTTAGCTAGAACTAGTTTAATGGTCCGATCCGGGTGTTTAGTGTGCGGTGGTGCCGGTTTGCTAAGTTCGCAAAAATTAAAGTTTATCACCGCTTCCGCATTTGGCCGTCGGATTGACGGCCGGGGCGCCGCCGTGCACTTACAGTGGTATCAGAGCCTTGCCATTAACATAGTCTAGCTTGGTTTAATGTGTTTTACGTTTCCGATCGGACAAAATCCCGAAACCGCGTTTTCAAGCACTATCAGTTTCTGTCGAAATTTTTTGGAGTCCAAAAATTTTTCAGGTTGTCTCAGAATGATATGCAGGGAGTTCTAAGAACACTGGAAAAATTTGATGACACGATCCCTCCGTACAACCGCGTAACCGCGGCGATAACCCCTCATTGGCCGCGGTTCCGCCGCAGGAATGTGGGTTCATGTCTTCGTTTTTTTGCAGTGGGCTTGTGGGCTGAAAATAGGGGTATTGGAATATTAAAATTGGGCCCAGAATTTCTGTGAGTGCTACAGTATTGCTTGGGGGCCCACTTGTTAATTTTTGATCGATCGGATATTTTAAACACATTATTTTCACAGTATTTACATTATATCTGCGACCGTGAATGTCACTCGATCGGTAAATCCTGTCTAGCTGCTATAGCCCGGTTAGACGGATTTGCGAACGTGACTTTCACGTTGATGTTCTATGTATTGCTGTGATGTTGCGGATCGGTCGTGGGGGATAGCCTGGTTGCAATGCTAGTACAGTTGTGATTGTATTATGTACATTTGATATTGCGGGGCGAGCGTCCGACATGTGGACTGCCGTCACTGCCTGATTGTATTATTTTTTTGGGGCACGGCCAGGTTGCGGTCGTTGTACCCGGTGTATGTATATTTTACTTTCTGTACTAGGATTACCCCGCGGAGGGGTGCACGGATGGCCGGGTTCTAGAGGGCAACAAGCCCGCATCTCATGGCATTGAGACGGAGGGGGCTTCACTCTAGGATTGGCGGGCTATTCGCCGCACTCGTAAGGGGTACAGGTTGACCCAGGAGGGGTGCCCAAGTTACCGGATTCCGTGAAGTGCTGGGTGGTCCATTCACGGAGCTGAAGGGGGCTGCCTCACTTTAGGTTTTGGCGGGTAGCTTGCCGCGCCCGTAGGGGTCTAGGATTTCACTGCACAGGCTATCCACACGACCAGGGGAACGTCGGGTTTCAGTAGTGGCTTTGTGAAACCCGGGGATCCCAGATATCTGTATTGTTCTGTGATGTTGCTTTTTTTTCACGCCTTGAGCGAATATAATATATTGGTATATATATTAGTAGATGTTGTATATGTTTTACATCCGCGCTAGTCCAGTCCCCGCTCTGTCGTTAGTTAGCTAACCTAACGGGTAATGACGGGACCCAGTGGCGAATGCGGATGGCATATACGTACATCAGTATATTTTCGTTCTTTGTGGTGTGATCAATTGATGGGATTGCGTTGATTCGGATCAATGCAAGTTAAAACAAACCTAATCTGATGTTGTTGGAACACTTTTCAAAAAAGCTGTTATTGCAAGGACGTTCACTTTTGTTTTGCATCGTGGTATTCATTTGGAATATCCTGCTCTTCAGTCGACGAGGCAAGGGCCAAGATCCCTTCACCGGGAGTGACCCCTTGGACAGAAGTTTGCGTCAGGGCATTAACTTCACTATAGCCGATTACTTTTGCTTTGCATCGTGGTATTCATTTGGAATATCCTGCACCCCATTCTACGGGGAAAGAGCCGGGATCCCTTCACCGGGAGTGACCTCTTTAGTAAAGGTTTTCGTCACTATATTTTCTAAAAAGCTATCCGTTCCTTCAACGATATCAAGTTCGTTACGTTAAAGGTTTTCGCCAGAAACCATTCGTAGCCCTCCGTCATTTCATATGGGTAGTCAATAGTATTCAAGCTGTGTTTGTTGGCCCTAGTCAAGGCACAGTGTTTGGTAGCTATTGGGTATTCATATGCTGCATAGATAGATGCGTTGGTTTGGGACAGTCGTATAGCCTTGTTGGTCCTAGTCAAGGGCTTGTACGGGTGGGTTCAAATCAACCTGGACAATGATGGGTAGAACTTGACATGTGACTTATGATTTGTTGGCCTTAGTCAAGGTCATAAGAGCATGGGGCAAAAATCCACATCGGGAGTTTCAAAAGTACTGAAACTTGCCAGATATGCGCATACCTTCTGGAGTGTGACACCGTGAGCGGATTCCGTCACGTTATCATGCAATGATAGTTGGATCCCGATTCCCACTGATGAGTTAGTTTACTCCTCGGATGACCCCGACTAATTCTTCTTTCAGGTTTGGAGGAGAATTTGAGGTACAGTGGGAGGTTTCCTGATTAGAAAAAGTGATAACCATTCTGATCTAGGATAGAGTGCACGCTGAGTGTTTCTTTTCTCTCTCTCTTTGGCAGCGACCATTGACCTGACCCTTGACTATGACTCAGTGACCAAGTTGACCGAACCTTCTTAACACTGGCTTTTGGATTGTCAGAGTTGCAGACCTCATTGCCACTCCTACTTTTACCCTTTTTTCCAGGACACCCCGTATTGCTACGAACGTCCACTTCCATTGGACAAAACCATCGTATGGTTAGATACGAACTCGAAGGAATTCGAGGATGGTTTCCGGTTCTGGAGAAAACGGATAAGATTTATTCAGTTGTCTTTTCCTTTTTGCCTTCTCTCAAGTTGCGAGTACTCCTTAGTTTAGGAGATAGTACACCTATTACGCAAATTGGATAGTCTTCTTCCAAACTTTAGGCTGGTGCCGAACAGTGGGGAATGAAGAAAACCAATTAGTATAACGATGGTGTGCAGAAGGTATTAAGATTAAGACAAAGCAAGGGATTAGTAAGAGGGCAAAGTAAATTGCGACTGATATTCACGACCAAACCAAGTATTTCTTCGCCAATCCTAAATCATCTTTGTATTTCTCCAGGACACTCCGTATCACTACGAAGATCCACAGTTTATTGGATACTCCATCGTATGGTTATATACGAACTCGAAAGGAACTTGTTCCAGTTCGAGGATGGATTCTGGTCCAGGAGAAATAGGAATAAGGTTTATTCGGTTGTCTTTTATCTTCACCTTCTCTCGCATTGCGAGTGCTCCTAGGACTAGGACAGTACACCCATTATGCTTATTGGATAGTCTTCTTCCAAACCATAGGCTGGTGCCGAACGGTAGGGAAGGAAGAAAACCATTTGGCCTAAGGGGTGTGCAGAAAGTAATGACTAAAGACATATAAAGGGATTTGGAGAGGTGGCAAAGAATTATACGGTTATAGTTGTGAATCTGGATAATGGTAGAGGCATTACTAGGAATACCAGGATACCCCATCGAAACATTTCAATGTTTCAGTTCAGCTGTGTACTGTTAAAAGAAAACTGATTTCCCGATTGGACACTTGCTCCAGGGTATGTATTTACCAGGTTTGATTCTCACATCTGTATGGTTTTACAGATGATGAGTGGGAGTAAGTTATTGGGAATAGGGTAATCATCCTCATTATATCGGGATTCGTTGTAATCGGTGATATTTGAGGAGATCATCTGGGCTGTTTGCCGGTCGGCAAATATTTGGTTTTGAATATCCGCTGTTGTGCACCAATTTCAAATTGATATATCTGTACGTCTATTTTCATAGAGTGAGATATACCTTTTGATATTATGTCGATGACATTTACCTATATCAGTGGATGGTTAGGTAAGGAGCATTAAACAGCGGTGTAATTCTTCTTAACCATAAGTACAGTTTTCAACCTACGACACACAGTGAAAGAGTTGTTAGACTCAGCGGACTTATACAGAGTATTGTATGTTGTCTAGTGTCCATTAGGACAGAGGGGTTGGTCCTCATACTATATTCTGTTTACTTTTAACTTCTCTAGTTCTTAGACATGTGTTTCGTAGAAACACAGGGTCTAAGTTTTGAGGAGTTATAGGTATTTGAATAGAGTAGAGAACCAGGTGTAGCAAGTATCGGGATTCTTCAAAGTGATCGAAGATGTAGATACTTGTGTATGGTATTCAGTTGATAGTAATGATAAAGAGAAATTGCTTCTCTTTCAGGTTACTCATAATTGGAAGCATTCCTAAGTTGAGTAACGCTGATCGGGCTCTCTCCATTTAGTTGACATGCACTGGAGACAGCTGCATGATTTGAATCTGGTTCAATTAAATCAGTGCCTCTGTTTCTATATTGGATATAGAACAGTTCATATCTTGACATTGTTAAGATACGGGGAGTTGTCCAGCTTATGCTTAAAACCAGACTCTGGATAACTCAAGGCACGTTTCTGTAATGGCTGTTTGTGGGTTGACCCGGGCTATGCAGAGGGTTGATATTCTACCATCTGGAAGATCAATAGTGATATTGTTCTTGACTCGCCACAGTTTTATTAAAAATGGATTTTTTCAGAAAGTAGTCGTGGGAGTATGGTAGAACTGGAAGTGATTCCAGAACCGCAAACGATTACTGAAGATTTGATAAGAACCTAATGATTCAATCTGGATTGACATTCCATTGGCCACTCCGCAGATAAGGTGGGTAACCTCAGGCAACCAAGAGGCACTTCAGTATGCTCAAGGACGGTGGCAGAGAGGTTCTTGTTTACCCAGACTTGCCATTGCTGTTGTTCCAGACTATGAGACCCGGTAGGAGGATGAGTATAGCGTTGTTCTAAACTGGTTTTAGAAGTGTACGTCTATATGACTCTGCCATAGGGTTGTCGTAGTCAGTGGGAGCAGCGGAAGCATTGGTGGACATCAGGCTTATGTCTATTTATAGACTAAAGCAGATATAGCGGAAACAGATCATCTATTTCTGATATAACAGTCATAGGTTTGACTTCATCAGAATAAGGGATGGATCTGTTAAGAAGGTAGTAGGGTGTGATGTCCTGGTATTTGATGACATACACAGAGTAGGAAGTGATATTCCTATACTACGATCGGTTATACTTTGGTCGTCACACAGTAGTTTCTCCTCATAGGACTTGGATCTTACATCAGACATTCTGGTTACTAGATCTATGGTTTTAGATCTAGAGTTGGGTGGTTTCCCAATCTGGGTACTTTGACCGCATTCTATGAGTATTTAGAATGGACGACTCCTGGCACGGTAGTATACCTGCAGGTGATGGAGTCACCCTCTCTAAAGGTGTCTTACAGACTAATGAGGAGAGGGATACGCATGATTGGCAGATCACTTGCTTAGGCAATTGAGTCAATCATGAGATGTCAAGTACCGCACCAGATGTTGTTCTTGCAGTAGGTGCAATAAGATGATATTGATCCAATCCTGGAGAAACAGTCGGAAACGGTTATAGAACATAAGTTGATGTTCTAGAGATATGATAACAGCATTCTCCTTCGGGAGACAGTTATCATTCCAGGCTTCCAAGGTGACCAGGATGGCAGAGTGGCTGTCAGAGTTATAGTTTTCCTTCTGACGAGGGGCAGTATTTTGGACAGGTGGTCCAAGGCAATACTGAGGGTGGCATGGCGCAGGATACTGATTAAGTTCAGTTGACGATACAGTCTAAGAAGTTTGGATTTGGAGTTCATTTATGAGCTAGGTCCCATCAGACATCCAGACATTCTAAGACATGTATTGCTCATTTCGGGAGATGGCTTTCTCAGCGAACTTGAGATAGAGAGAGACATAGAAAGAAACATCAAGGCGGATCCACTCACTGAGGCTATTCCTCGAACGCAATAGTTTCACAAATGGATTTTGTCAGACTGACTAGTAGGGGAGTTGGGTGTTCGGTATCACACAGGCTGTGAGTATGCGACATCGCAATAATTAGCCTTGAGTGCAAGTGGGAGATTGTTGGAGATAGTGCCCTCAGAGACAATTATTGGATCACAGGCATGTGATTGCAATGATTGAGGGAGGACCTATCCCGGTAGGACAGTCTTACTCGAGATGATAGTATGCTATCTGGTTTACCTTTATCATCGTGTACAGCTTTAGGTGACCTGACAGGTCGCTATTGCATGTTGATAGAGCCCTTAGGATTCTTGCTTGACTGCCAGCAGTATGAGGGCGATCATATAAGAGAGAGCTGGAGTCTATAAGCACATCCTTAAAAGGTCCCTAGTCGTGGGAGTTTCGAGACAGGGCATCGATTCTCCAGAGTAGACTAGTGTATACAGTCAAGACCCCGACGAGGGGCGGTGGCTGGTCTCACAAGCCACTGGTGTCCGTTGGTTCACCTAAGATGTATACAGGTGCTCATTGGGTTATGAGTACACCGGACAGGACTCGCCGGGAACATGCTAGTTGGTGTTATACCTGACGTCAGATAGCAGTTCCCAGGTGACATGTGTACAGGTTAGTTCATCGACCTGGGGATCGTCATTTGTCTCGTGTGAGTTCCCACTGTGCTTTGATTACTACCCTACCACGGCTCAAAGGAGTCGTGCAAACAGGTTTTGGTTGGGTACAGTCCCGAGCCACATGGAGGCAGTGAGCGGATCTTCAGGGGTTCGTCTCTCCCGGTATTGGGGGTGAGGTCGCGATGTGTCTAGGAGAGCCATTACACGAAGTCCTTGGCCAAGGCAGGAGATTTACTGGTAGGTATTCCAGTAGTATCTCAGGGTGTTCTGGGCTACACTCCGACACGACTTGTACCGCTTTTGGGGGTCTGACTTTTACCAACCCCCTAGGCCCGCCATGCGATGCTCATAGACGAACGGACCGGACTGTACGGATATTGTCACTGATAGGCTCAGTAGGGTGTCAGGATGAGTTCGCTCATCGACGTCCTTTTTGGTCAATAGCTGGTGGCCCGTCACGTATTGGCTTATACCTCTGACGTGCTAGTGGTTAAATCCACAGCCATAGTATTGACGAGTCTTTAGAGTCCACCATATTTTCAGTTACTCAAGCTTTCGGGCGAAACGCTGTAGAGGCCGTATGGAGATATGGCAGGGTCCGATCAGATACGTGCGGTATTGCACGGATCAGGATCATACAGTTATATATGGCAAGGTTCGATCGGATACGTGCGGTATTGCACGGATCAGGATCGAACGGATATTACTAGCCGGTTTTGGTTTAAGCCGGATCCTAGTATAGTACCGTGTAGATTTTGTCTCATTGTATTTGTATCCGGTCGGAATACAGATGCGGGTGTGTATGCACAGTATCGGGGTTTTCCTGTAATTTATTACGGGACCAGTTTTCTGGAGTTGCCAGTTTGCATTCCGTTCCGGCCGGTTTTCCTTTGTTCTTTCCCGGCCGGACTTTTCCGATGGAGGGACTAATTTGCAATTGTGCGAATTGGTATTTGAGGAGGGGTTTTATGCATTTGTGTCATTATGAAAGATTAAGCATCTTTGCTTTTCATGATGGCTTGCTTTTTGTGATAAGAAATGAAATGAGGGTTGATTTGATTTAGTTATCATTTCTTTTTGGATGTGGTCACCTTTTGCTTTTTCCTACCATCACCTCCCTTCATGATTTGTTTTTTTCCCTCCACCATTCTCACAATGAGAAAGGCCGGCCACTTCTTTGGGAGAAGATGAGAGAGTTTGTTTTTGCATGTGGCAATTTCCTTCATCTCAATTTCCTTGCATGAAAAATGAAAGCACCATTTTTCTTAACCTCATTCCTCCATCATCTTCAAAGGCAACAAACCCCAAATGAGACATAGCCTCTACACTACACATTCTACAGGAAATCTTGGACGCGTCGGCCAGCCAACTTCGCGCCCGAGTTGCCTCGGTATTGAGGTGGGAGCCCGTAAAAGATGCAGGCGATGTGGTGCCCTTCCGGCGAGGAGGCGACGACCGGAGTTTCCGCAGGAGATCGGGACGACGACGAGAAGACCGGAGGACTGGGATCACTCGGTATATCTCTTCCCCATCTTGTAGTTAGCTAGAACTAGTTTAATGGTCCGATCCGGGTGTTTAGTGCGTGGTGGTGCCGGTTTGCTAAGTTCGTAAAAATTAAAGTTTATCACCGCTTCCGCATTTGGCCGTCGGATTGACGGCCGGGGCGCCGCCGTGCACTTACAGCGCATTTGATCACTAAAGCCCTGAGGGATTGCTATGTCCACTTGCTGAGCCAGATACGAGCTCGTCGGGTCGTTATCTCCACTTTATCTGGTGAGTGCGGCGTTGATCGATGGATGGCTACTTCTCAAGAGGATCACCGTTTTGACATGGTGGAGAAGACGGAGAGGGAACTGGACAATCTCCTCCTTAGCTTTGCGAACCCCTATCCTTTTGATCCCATGTCTGGTGATCTGCTTTCAATGTAATGATAAAAAGATGTTTTAATTAGGTATTTTATTATCTGCCAAGTGTTCTTTTGTTTTTTAATTCTTTGTTATTCTTTTGTAAGGCGTTTATGCGCTGCATAATTTAATTTGCTATAATCAGGTGCAAGTAATTCTTGCAAGGATGAAGCGTTTCTGGCGCTTAGCGCTTCCGTGCTTTGCACGTGAGCGCTGTTTCAGAGACTTTGACTCTTTTTGCAGGCGCATTTGATGTTAGCACTTTTCACGAAGCGTTGCTTCGCTTTCCAATCTTGGAAAGAGAGCTTTGCTCTAATTTATGGCGCACAGCGCAGCGCAATTGCGCTAGCATACCCGTGTTTGACACGTGGTGCACGGCGTGCCTAGCGCTAGTGTACTCATGGTGCTTTGCCTAGGGCGCAGCGCAGCTGCGCTAGCGCATCTGTGTTTGACACGCGGCGCGCCCTGCGCAGAACGCTGGATCTGAAGCGTTGCTTCGATTTTTGACTCCTGAATTTTTAAACAGAGTTTTGCTCTGATTGGGGGAAGCAGAAGCATCGCTTCATTTCAAATCTTGGAATTTGAACAGAGCTTTGCTCAGATTGGGGAAACAGGGTGGAATACTTTGCATTCTCATAAATTGGTTTTCTAGCATCATTCATGAAATTTTCATATTTATCCGCACGTGGTCCTTGACCGGAAGGAATGTCATCTTCGGTACGAATAGATTCACCTATGGCAGCCTCTACCATATCCTCCATTTCTTCTGATAGAAATAAATTAACGTCTTCTTCTTCTGCCACATTACCGTCTTCTCCTTCTTCTCCTGCTGCATTATCGTGTTCTCCTGCTTCTTCTGCCGCATTACTGCGTTCTTCTCCTTCCCCGTGATATTTCCAAGTTGTATAAAATCTAGTAAAACCATATTTTACGATATGAAGCTCTGCCAATTCTACCTTCTGCCAGTACTTATTGCCACATCTATCGCATGGGCAGAGAATCTTCTCTATCACGATCTTATTATGTGCGCGTGCAAATTCAATAAAAGCAGCAACTCCTGCGACAAACTTAGGTTGCATACGTTGTTGCCAATCCACATACATCCAATCCTTAACTCTGACGTACTTATGGGCCATGTTAGACTGTATAACATATAAATTGTAGGTTATGGTGACTATATTGAGAAATCTAAGAACGGGATAATTACTGACAAAGGAGAAAATCCGTGTATATGCTTTGTGTGTGCGTTTGTTGTTGAAAAGAATAAATTATCGAACGTATGTTAACCGATAGACGGGGACTAAGAGGCGCTTTTAGTTTCATATATGAGTATCGATGAGAATATGAAAGTTTCATATTATTATCGAGTATCATTTATTGGTTTTAACTTGAACATCTTGAATCACTCTCTAATGATGCGTTTGTTGTGTATTCTTGTTGTATGTGTGTGTTTCGGCTGTCGGGGGTAAGGTTTCTATCCCATTAAGAATGTATAGAGTGAACACCCATTCGCTTGTGCTTTCAACCATTTCGAGTAAATTTCGGCAGCACCTCCCCGCTGTTCTCCGAGTACACTGTAATAGAATAGATAATCATTTCAAAGCTGTGAAACAACGTTGAAATGAACATCTAATCTATCTTTGTACACGGAGAACCAACGGAAAGGTACCGACGAAATATCTCGAAACGGATGAAAATACAAGTGAATGAAGGTGTTTGCTTTATACATTCCTAACTTGTCCACACGAGACAAATCTATCGGTTATCATACGATTGAATTTTCTCGTCACATAGACTATACGACGGTTTTTAGTATCGAGCTATACAGTCCGATATTTAACAACTTTCGTATAGTTCTATGTCACGACGAACATCGAACGTATGTTAACCGATAGACGGGGACTAAGTGGCGCTTTTAGTTTCATATATGAGTATCGATGAGAATATGAAAGTTTCATATTATCATCAAGTATCATATATTGGTTTTAACTTGAACATCTTGAATCACTCTCTAATGATGCGTTTGTTGTGTATTCTTGTTGTATGTGTGTGTTTTAACTGTCGGAGGTAAGGCTTCTATCCCATTAAGAATGTATAGAGCGAACACCCATTCGCTTGTACTTTCAACCGTTTCGAGTAAATTTCGGCAGCACCTCCCCGCTGTTCTCCGAGTACACTGTAATAAAATAGATAATCATTTCAAAGCTGTGAAACAACGTTGAAATGAACAGCTAATCTATCTTTGTACATGGAGAACCAGCAGAAAGGTACCGACGAAATATCTCGAAACGGATGAAAACACAAGTGAATGAAGGTGTTTACTTTATACATTCTTAACTTGTCCACACGGGACAAATCTATCGGTTATCATACGATTGAATCTTCTCGTCACATAGACTATACGGTGGTTGTTAGTATCGAGCTATATTGTCCGATATTTAACAACCTTCGTATAATTCTATGTCACGACGAAAATCGAACGTATGTTAACCGATAGACGGGGACTAAGTTGCACTTTTAGTTTCATATATGAGTATCGATGAGAATATGAAAGTTTCATATTATCATCGAGTATCATATATTGGTTTTAACTTGAACATCTTGAATCACTCTCTAATGATGCGTTTGTTGTATTCTTGTTGTATGTGTGTGTTTCGGCTGTCGGGGGTAAGGCTTCTATCCCATTAAGAATGTATAGAGCGAACACCGATTCGCTTATACTTTCAACTGTTTCGAGTAAATTTCGGCAACACCTCCCCGCTGTTCTCCGAGCACACTGTAATAGAATAGATAATCATTTCAAAGCTGTGAAACAACGTTGAAATGAACATCTAATCTATCTTTGTATACGGAGAACCAGCGGAAAGGTACCGACGAAATATCTTGAAACGGATGAAAACACAAGTGAATGAAGGTGTTTGCTTTATACATTCCTAACTTGTCCATACGGGAAAAATCTATCGGTTATCATACGATTGAATCTTCTCGTCACATAGACTATACGACGGTTGTTAGTATCGAGCTATACCGTCCGATATTTAACAACATTCGTATAGTTCTATGTCACGACGAACATCGAACGTATGTTAACCGATAGACGGAGACTAAGTGGCGCTTTTAGTTTCATATATGAGTATCGATGAGAATATGAAAGTTTTATATTATCATCGAGTATCATATATTGGTTTTAACTTGAACATCTTGAATCACTCTCTAATGATGCGTTTGTTGTGTATTCTTGTTGTATGTGTGTGTTTTGGCTGTCGGGGGTAAGGCTTCTATCGGTTATCATACGATTGAATCTTCTCGTCACATAGACTATACGAAGTATTTAAATAAAATATAAAGTAACTGATATAACATGATTTTAAACTTATGAAATAATACTTGCTTAGTTACTTGCAAGTTGCAACTTGAGAATAAGATATATGAAGAATTGAGCATTAAAGAACTAAGATGCATATTTTGGTAGTTACTTGCCGCAACCCCTAAGTTAAGTAGTTTTTGAGAATTAAGACCTTTTTAATCATACTTTGGATAGACTGTCACAAACAGTAGGGCATATTCAAAAAACCATATTGAAGGCAGGGTAATTTAGCCCTTTCTTTAAAAAATAAAATAAAAAGATGGAATGATTAATCTTTGCCTCCATGAATGCTTACATATAGAAATACATATTCATTACCATGGAAAATGCTTTTAGATATATTATTGAATTGGCCATTAGATCCATCTGATAGATACTGGCAGCTATATAGTTCAGTGGCCCCCATGCATTCTCAAAGAAAATGCTTTATTACAATAAGAATGATGATGAGTGTTTGTCTACTTTATCGAGTCATTTGCATGATAGACCCTAGTAGTAAAATGGAGTAATGAAAATTTGAGGCCAATTTCAAATGAACATAGACAAGGACAGTTGAAATTATGTAATATTTGTTCAATTAATTGAACAAGATGCCTCTTTAACAACTGAATGGAAGAAAATAATCTATGTAGTTCACACCTAATTTTTGTATAAAAAAAACTTTGTTGTCATTCTCGTCATCGTTGTTGTATGCATTTGAGTGTCAAACTATAGAAAATCAGTAGCTTAAAAATAGTTTAAAAAATGCACGATTGTAGTTTCATGTAAATTCTGATTATTGGTTTCTTGTTCAATTAATTTTCAAGAACACCTTCCACAAAACACTCCCTCCCCAACCCCAACCCCAACCCCAACCGCAACCCTAACCCTAACCCGGCCCTAATCCTAACCCCAGCCCCAGCCCCAGCCAAACCCCAACCCCAACCCCAACCCCAACCCTAACCCTAACCCCAGCCCTAGCCCCAGCCGAACCCCAACCCTAACCCTAACCCCAACCCCAACCCCAACCGCAACCCCTGCCGAACCACAACCCCAACCGCAACCCCAGCCCCAGCCCCAACCGCAACCCCAACCCTAACCCTAACGCTAACCCCAACCGATGCCTAACCCTAACCCTCATCGGTACCCAAACCATGAACCCTAGCCCTAAAATAATCAAAAATTTGTTTAATTGAAGATTTACTAACCTGTGACGACGAAACGGAGGAGACGATCGATCGGTGGCGACGACGAAACGGGGGCGACGATGAAAACGGCGACGAAGAAGAACCAGGGAGGTGGCGACGACGAAACGGAGGGCGGTGGCGACGACGAGAACGGCGATCGGCGGGAACGAGAGATTTGGGGATTTTGGGTTCGCGCGCGAGATTATCGAGAGAGATAATCAGCGTAGGGGATCTGTGCCTTTTAATTAAATCCCTATTTAGATACCCCTACGGATTAGTCCGTAAGTCTTTGGTTTGCGGCTCCGTAGGGGAAAACAACAATTTACGATTTAATATTTTTAAATTAATACGTCAGGACCGTAGGGGTAACCGTATGGCCCTACGGACTAATCCGTAGGGCCAAAAGAAATCTGCCCCTACGGATTTCATTATCCGTAGGGGCAACCCCCTATTTTAGTAGTGAGGACATAAGCCCCAAATTGGTCATCTCAAATTCGCGCATCATTGTCTTCTTGAACTCTCCAACCATCTTCTCATTATTTCCCGTGAATATTAGATCATCCACGTATAAAGCCACCATTAGCATGTCTCCATTTTCGGCCTTCACATAAACAGCATGTTCGTATAGACACTGAATAAAACCATGCAATTTGAAATACTGGTCTATCCGAGTGTTCTATGCTCTAGGAGCCTGTTTCAACCCGTACAGTGCCTTCTTGAGTTTTAGCACTTTACCTTCACTACCTTTCATTAAGAACCCGGGTGGTTGTTCCACGTAGACTTCTTCTTCTAGGATGCCATTCAAAAATGCTGAATTGACATCCATCTGATGGATTCGCCATTTTTCTTGTGCGGCAATGGAGATTAGAAGTCGAACGGTCTCCATTCTTGCTACTGGTGCGAACACTTCCTCGTAGTCAATCCCAGCTTTCTGTCTGTATCCTTTCGCCACCAGTCTCGCCTTGTGCTTCACTACTTCGCCTTGTGGGTTTGTCTTTGTCTTGTACACCCATTTGACACCAATCTTCTTATGTCCTTCAGGAAGAGCGGTTAGTTCCCACATCCCATTCTTCTCAATGGCGTGGATTTCTTCATGCATTGCGGTTTTCCATCTCTTATCTGCAATAGCCTCTTCGAATGAGATATCTTCTCCTTGAGACAGTAAGCACACTAAGTGTAGCTCGCTTGTTGACTCGTAGAGATCTTCCAGACTCCTTGTTCTCGGATTTCTTCTTTCATCATCTGATATAGTCGTATTAGAGGTTGTTTCTACGACTACTTCCCTGTCAGAATTAGCATTCACCTTCGGAATCGGTACTGGTGTGCACATCTTCTCTTTCTCCTCGTGTGATACTTCTGTCATGGCGCTCCAGTCCCACATCACCTTTTCATTTACCTGCACATCTCAGCTTATGTGAATCTTCTTGTTTATCAGGTCGTAGAGTTTGTATGCCTTAGACTTCTCATCATATTCGACAAAGATCATCTTCAGACTCTTATCATCCAGCTTCACCCGTCTTTGATCCGGTACGTGTGCATATGCAACACTCCCAAAAACCTTCAAGTGAGTCACCGCTGGTTTCATGCCGCTCCATGCCTGCTGTAGGGTTTTGTTCTCCAAACTTGCTTGTTCCCCTCCGAACGGCGGCCGAGACATGGAATGCCTTGCCTGAGATTCGGGGCAAATGCTAATTGGTGCTAGCCATCCACCTCTCCGAAGATGCCAAGTTGATTTATGGCACCGTACATCGAAGGTTTAGACGGATGCGGCCGATGTAGCAGACTTCGTCAGATTCCCCCTCGTTTGAAGGGTTTTTTGATTGTGGGGACGCTCTTCCCTGCAGGCACAAGCCCCTGCAGTTAATTATGCTACCGCATCGCGGTAACAACTTTCTCCTTCTCCAGATGGTCACTTCGTGTCGTGTGTGTTTATTTTATGTTTTGTTGCCCGTGGATTGTTTACGGAGACCGAGTTATGTCGTCGCCCGTAGGGCGTGGACTAGTCCAAATCCGTGTTATCTTCGATTTGGGTTTTGGGGTTTGGTTTGAGGATACGTTAGCCATACTTGAGGCTAAGATCAACTCAAACGTGTGTTAAGGATACGTTAGTCTAGTTTGAGACTAAGATCACTTAACGGGATCGTTTAGATCCGACAAAGGAGCGTTTGGGCTCCATTGTTCCAGTTAAGGGACATAGTGGTCCATCATATATATGGCCGTCGGGACCCGTCATCTCTCTGACGACGTTGAAGGATTACAACGACAGATGTCAGAGGAGTTCAGAGATGTTCCCTTGAAGCAGAGTTAATTGGGGGAGATTCATAGCCCAGTCTGTTTGAAGGTTTAAGGATACGTTAGCCATCTTTGAGGCTAAGATCAACTTAAACGGGACCGTTTAGATCCGACAAAAGAGCGTGCGTGGCTCTATTGTTCCAGTTTAGGGATGTGGTGGTCCATTGCTAGTTTAAGGACATTGCGGTCCATGGGTAGTTTAAGGACATTGCGGTCCATGGGTAGTTTAAGGACATTGCGGTCCAATGTTAGTTTTAAGACATCTCGGTCAAGGTTAAGGACGTCGTAGTCCATGGGTTTAAGGACCCCACAGTCCATTGTTAGTTTTAAGACATCTCGGTCAAGGTTAAGGACGTCGTAGTCCATGGGTTTAAGGACCCCACAGTCCATTGTTAGTTTTAAGACATCTCGGTCAAGGTTAAGGACCTCATAGTCCATGGGTTTAAGGACCCCACAGTCCATTGTTAGTTTTAAGACATCTCGGTCAAGGTTAAGGACGTCGTAGTCCATGGGTTTAAGGACCCCACAGTCCATTGTTAGTTTTAAGACATCTCGGTCAAGGTTAAGGATGTCGTAGTCCATGGGTTTAAGGACCCCACAGTCCATTGTTAGTTTTAAGACATCTCGGTCAAGGTTAAGGACCTCATAGTCCATGGGTTTAAGGACCCCACAGTCCATTGTTAGTTTTAAGACATCTCGGTCAAGGTTAAGGACCTCATAGTCCATGGGTTTAAGGACCCCACAGTCCATTGTTAGTTTTAAGACATCTCGGTCAAGGTTAAGGATGTCGTAGTCCATGGGTTTAAGGACCCCACAGTCCATTGTTAGTTTTAAGATATCTCGGTCAAGGTTAAGGACCTCATAGTCCATGGGTTTAAGGACCCCACAGTCCATTGTTAGTTTTAAGACATCTCGGTCAAGGTTAAGGACCTCATAGTCCATGGGTTTAAGGACCCCACAGTCCATATCAATGTGTGGTCATCGGGACCCGTCACCTCTTTGAAGACATTGAGGGATTACAATGCCAAGTATCAAAGGAGTGAAGAGATGTACCCTGGAACCGGAGTGGATTAAATAGTCCTTGGCCCAATTTGGGATCAAGACCAATTAATTATGTTATGAGCCCATTAGCCCAGTTAATTACGAATTGAGGACTTATGGCCAGCTTGGGCTAAGTCCAATCATGTCTGGAATATTGGCTTCCTGTTGGTCCCTTGAAGGAGAGGCTTTGCCTCTATCCATTCGGCCAATTGGGCCAGTGTCTAACACTAAAGACAAATCAGTGTTGAACACTGGGAATGAGATTGATAAGTTAGTGTTTTAACACTAAAAGATAGTTGGTGTTAAACACCAGCAACCAGGCTTTCAGATTAGTGTTGAACACTAAAACAGACCAATGTTAAACACTGGCAACGGAGATCTCAGATTAGTGTTAAACACTAAGGTAATCAGTGTTGAACACTGCAAATAAAGTTCTCTGATTAGTGTTGAACACTAAGGCCCAACAGTGTTTTAACGCTGGATTCGGGAATTCCAATTTAGTGTTAAACACTAAGGCAAGAGGGGTCACGTGGCAACACGTGAGAGCGCCCTCCCTTCATTTATTCTGCTGAGATTATTGCATCTTTCAGAGCATCACGTGCCATCACGTGACGGGCATTCAAATGCTTGTGTGTTAAAGCTTCTGTCAAGGGTCACGTGGGGCACTGCCTCAAAGGGACTTTCTGTAGATCTTTCGGGAGGGTCACGTGGTGACACATGACCCTGCCTCTATGTATGTTGTTTAGAGGATCTGTTAATCTTTTTTCAGGAATTAAATTCCTCGAGCTTTAGATTCCAGAGGAATTAAATTCCTGCTTCGTTTTGAAGATTTATATTCTGGAATAGAGTTGAACTCTGAATTTTCTGTAGGAATTAAATTCCTCATAGATGTGAAGAACTGAATAGGGTTAAACCCTAATAAAAGCTTTTAAGGAATAAAACTCCCATTCTCTGTTAAAGAATTATGATTAAGGGAATTAAATTCCCGCTGTTTCAACCGAACTAGGTTTTTAATTAGGGTTAAACCCTGTTTCTTTTTGTTCTGAAGGAATTAAATTCCCATGACACAGGGTCAAGCCCTAATTTTATTTTAGAGGAATTAAATTCCTATAGTTCTGTGAGAATTAAATTCTCGTGCTTCCGTTCCCTCTCTATGTTTTGGATCTGCATGGCAGGATCTCGACCCATTGAGAATTAAATTCTCAACTTCAAGGGGAGATGTGCACTCTGCAGATCCTCTATCAAAGAGAGAAGAAATATGTTCTTCTGTTTTATATATCAGAGTTAAACTCTGTTGAGAATTAAATTCTCTTTTCTTTCAAGGAGCTTTCCCTTTCTTACCTAGGGTTTTCTTTTGCAGAAGATCCAAATTCCTCAAAGTATCAAAGCTCTCTCCCTTTTCTTCCCTCTGCGTATATCTCTTTTTTGTGTGTCTCGGCTCCTATTTATAGGAGAAGCAGCTGAGTCAATTAGTTTTTGACGAATCTTCATTGAGAGATTTGATTTGCATCCATCATTCGTTTTGGACCTTCGGATTATTAGGTGAATTTTATTCGCCATTGGATTTCAAATCCAGGGATTCTCCCTTGTTATTTCTGTTAGATTTGAAGGGGAAATCTTTCCAAATTCGAGATTTTCCCATAGATAGATGATATTTAATCACCTCTGAATCTTTAATTCGATTGGTTCCAGATAATCGCTTTCCTTTGGAAAGATTTGAATCTCTTTCAGAATTTAATTCTGTTAACAAAATGGGCTTTGAATGCTAGTCACGTGCGGCCACGTGACCCTTGGTCACGTGTGGGCACGTGACCCCCTTGTAACGAGCCCTTTTCTTCTTTTGCACTCTGCCTTCTTCTGCTGCTTAGCCGTCACGTGCCACCACGTGACCCCTGGTCACGTGTGAGCACGTGACCCTCGTCTGGAGCCTTTTTCTTGATTTGATCAGGGAACCAATGTGCCTTTGCCGCTTGCTTTTAAATGTCACGTGCCGACACGTGACCCTGGTCACGTGGAAGCACGTGACTCTTTCTGAAGCCCCTTTTCCTCGATGTAGTTGGGAAACTGAATTTGCCCCGACGATGCTTTTAGATGTCACGTGCCAACACGTGACTGCTGGTCATGTGTAAGCACGTGACCCTTTTCTGAAGCTTTTTCCGTAAGCTTTTCTGATTTTAAATCAGGAAACAAATGCCCCCACAGCGTTGTTCTCACGTGTCCGTACGTGAGTGCAACGCTGTCACCTTTTGTGACCGTTGGATTCCTCTAGGGATTTGGGGAGATGAAGCGTTTCCATCACCTCCTATAAAGGTTCACGTCCCTTCAGAAGAGCCTCCACTTTGCTCATCTTCCTCCTTGCAAACTTTTTTCTTTTGAGAATTTAATTCTCTTTTCCCAGAGCTCAGTTCTCTGCCTTGAACCCACCCTCAGAGTTTAACTCTTTTCGAAAAGACTTTTCTCTTTGGGTAATGCTCTCGAATGAACGATGAACTCTCACAATCCTCTGGATTTTAAATCCAAAACAAGGGTTTTTACTCTTTTTACATAAACCCATGAAACCAATTAATCTTCAGCAGTAAATCTCTTTTAGGGTTCATCTGATCTTCCAAGGAGATGATGATGACAGTTCGAATCCATGGAGTTTAACTCCGTTCATAGAGAAAGCTTTTTTGGGGAATTTAATTCCTTTTCCCAAAAGGAATTCAATTCCCGTGACGAACTAAGTTCTTCCTCATAGGGGCTTCTTAGGGTTTCCTTGTCATTCTATGATTAGTGAAGAAGAAGAGGGTTTGTAATAAATCGTCCTGATTTTTATTTCAGGTATCATGGACGCTCATTTGTATAATCTCAACGAAATCATTTCCTACGGGAATATCCGTGCCCTGGGCCGTAGTCAGAATCAGGAGTTCACCAACGCTCACTGTTCTGAGATTATGAGCCGCTTTGACGAGTACAACCATCGGCTACTCCCCCGTCGCTCTTCTCTTCTGAGGCTCATCATGCTGGCGATTTGGGAGGCGCTTCCTCTCTTCTGCGCCGGTGTACCACTCAGGGCATTGGACGTTGCCGAGGATAAGATACATTCGGTGTATCTGATGAGTCCAATCTCGAAGAGAAGGCGTGACAACCTCATTGATCTTTTGCACCAGGCGTTTCAGCAATCGGCCATACTTGCCGCCTACCGGAGGGTGGAGGACATTCGCGAGGACCCCGACGCTTGTGATCGCGAGAGAAAACATACTCGGACGGTTCGAAATGCTTGGAGGATCTTGGACAAGGTCAAGCTTGAGTTTCTCAATCCGTGCCCCGCGCCTGAGGTCTTGCCGTTGTAATCGTTTTCATTTCATTTTGTATGAACCTTTTTAAAGCATGAATGATAAACTTATCGTGTCCTTTTGTGTTTGCATGCCCCCCCTTTTTTTGGAATTTTGTCATTCATTTTTTTTTTGCTGTTGATGTGTTTAGCGTGCAAGGCATTGTTTCACTTCTTAGTACGCACAAAGCATGGTGCTCACGTGCCCCACACGTGAGGGGCCTTTTATAGGGTTATTCAATTTTTCATGCCATATTTCTGTGCATGGCATTGGATGCAGAGAAGGCGCCTTGGAAATCGCTCCTTTTCCTGATTTCCAATGTCTTCCCTTTTTTAGGCCTTGGAAAGGTTCTATCATGCAATTTTCTTTCGCGCGCAGCATTTAATGCTCCCCTTTATAGTCCTGAGTCCATAGCCTATTTCCTCTTCACAGAGAAATTTATTCCCATGTTGACGTGATTTAATTTGAGAAGTAGTTGAGTGCCATGGCCTGCAACCATCCACACGCTCGTCGACAGCCATGGGAAGTGCCTATCGAGGAGATGATCCCCCGCTTTGCTGCTCGGTTGGTGGATCCACTTCTTACCGACGACGAATGCGACTCAGCAATGTATGAACTCTCGATTCGTAGGGGGTCCCCCCTCCCGATGGGTTCCCTCTGGCTCCGGATGATTCTCACGGCCGTGCTTGCCGACATCCCTCCTCACCAGGTAGAGATGACCTTGGCGATGCTTGACGCGGCTGAAGAAAAGCTCTAGGGCTTTCATGAAGCGCGCCTGATTACTCAGGTTTTGAAGGATTGCTCAATTCATCTGCTGAGCCAGATAAAGGCCCGACGAGCTATCATGTCTGCTTTCGTGGACGAACACGGCGCCAATCGATGGGGAGCGACTCCTCGTGAGAACCATCACTTTGATGTGCTGGAGAAAGCAGAGAGAGAGATGGAGAATTTTGTCCTCTGCTTCATTAACCCCTGTGCCGTTGATCCCGTGTTTGGTGACCTTTTCCCGTTAGCGTAGAACATTTTTATATTAGTCCCTCCTTTTTTATGCTTTACGCCAAACTTCCATGTTGGCTTGGTACTAGTATGTATGTTTCCGCTTGCATAAACTTTGTATTCTTCTCATGAGAACTTTCTTTAATTGCAAATGCTATTATCACTTTCCTGCGTATCAGACATTTTTGGGCATTATGAATGTTCATACAATTGCAAATGCTATTATTATTTTTTGAATACTCATATGATTGCGAATGCATGCTTGAAATATGTCGGAAATCTTTCTTGTTGCCTTTCACGTCAGGTGATGTGAGCGCGTTTTAGATTGATTATTCCTGTCGACCGGAAGCTCATTTATACGGTCTTGTAAATGTCTTGTTTCCAAGGTCGCGGTCAAGAAAGTGAGCTTACGTGGCCTGATAAAGCGACACGTAGCGAACACATTGTTGTGCGAGAAAAGGGCTTGGCCGTAAATTTTCGGAGAGGGAGCTAGCTTCCAAGGCGCTGAGCGAGCTTCGTGCCACTCTTATTGCCAAGGCCAACAAAGCGTATGAACTCTGGCGGTTGCTTCAGGAGTCCATAAAAGAGGTGGTGGCTCTCGATAAAGCTGCCATGTTCACTCGTGAGAGGGTCGAGGCTCATAAAGCCACCGAGAAAGAGCTCGAAGCTCGGCTTGCTTCGTATCAGGCTCAGCAAGCTCAGGCGGAGGCTCGTCTTCTGGAGATCTTGCGTCATGAAGCCGTGGCTCAGCAACAAAACGATGAGCTGGTAAAATTACTACATCGCCCGCCGGCTTGAGGACTTGTATCTTTTCCCTTTTTTTTTGTACATACTCATGGATGAGAGTATCTTTCCTTTTGTTTTTTTCATGAATTGTACTTTGTATCCATTTTGGTTTATGAATAAAAGATACATTTTTTTTTAATGGTGTGTCCCCTTTTCATTGAATGTATTCTGCGGATATTCTATCTTGATCTCCTTGCAGGACAGCGATGGCTCAGGATTCAGGGTTAAGATCTGCTTCCTAAGACTTTTGCATTTTATGAGCCACGAGGGTCTCATAAAGAGTTTTTCTCCCTACAGGTCGAGAGGATCCCATAGGTGTAAGTTCTTCTTAAGAATCATGAGGATTCTTAAGCGGGTTTTCCCTTGAGAGTCGTAAGGATCTTACAAGAGAGTTTTTCTTCCTTACAGGTCGTGAGGACTTGTAAGTGCTGGATGTGGTCACCCTTGTCCGTGTTTTACGGAGTCATGGGTTTCTCCAGGTATCGTACTTTAAAGACGTCGCGGTCAAGGTTAAGGACCTCATAGTCCGTGGATTTAAGGACTCCACAGTCCGATGTTAGTTTTAAGACATCACGGTCAAGGTTAAGGACCTCATAGTCCGTGGATTTAGGGACTCCACAGTCCGATGTTAGTTTTAAGACATCACGGTCAAGGTTAAGGACCTCATAGTCCGTGGATTTAGGGACTCCACAGTCCGATGTTTGGTTGCAGGGACCCGTCACCTCTTTGAAGACGTTGAGGAATTACAATGCCAGGTATCAAAGGAGTAAAGAGATGTACCCTTAAACCAAGGCAGAATCCGTAGGGAATCGGGGTGGCTGATCGTTAGTTTTAAGACATCACGGTCGAGGTTAAGGACGTCATAGTCCGTGGATTTTAAGGACTCCACAGTCCGGTATTTGCTCTGGATGCTTCACACGGGTTCACTGCCGTGCTTGGCGAGGACCAGGCTCCGCTATGGGCGTTTTCCACGGGGTCAAGAGTGACGTTATCCGCGTTCCACGTAACCAGGAATTTTGCACTAGATGCTTCACACGGGTTCACTGTCGTGCTCGGCGAGGACTAAGCTCCGCTCTGGATGCTTCACACGGGTTCACTGCCGTGCTCTGCGAGGACCAGGATCCGCTCTGGACGTTTTCCACGGGGTCAAAGAGTGACGTTATCCGTGTTCCACGTAACCAGGAATTTTGCACTAGATGCTTCACACGGGTTCACTGCCGTGCTCGGCGAGGACTAGGCTCCGCTCTGGATGCTTCACACGGGTTCACTGCCGTGCTCTGCGAGGACCAGGATCCGCTCTGGACGTTTTCCACGGGGTCAAAGAGTGACGTTATCCGCGTTCCACGTAACCAGGAATTTTGCACTAGATGCTTCACACGGGTTCACTGTCGTGCTCGGCGAGGACTAGGCTCCGCTCTGGATGCTTCACACGGGTTCACTGCCGTGCTCTGCGAGGACCAGGATCCGCTCTGGACGTTTTCCACGGGGTCAAAGAGTGACGTTATCCGTGTTCCACGTAACCAGGAATTTTGCACTAGATGCTTCACACGGGTTCACTGCCGTGCTCGGCGAGGACTAGGCTCCGCTCTGGATGCTTCACACGGGTTCACTACCGTGCTCTGCGAGGACCTGGATCCGCTCTGGACGTTTTCCACGGGGTCAAAGAGTGACGTTATCCGCGTTCCACGTAACCAGGAATTTTGCACTAGATGCTTCACACGGGTTCACTGCCGTGCTCGGCGAGGACTAGGCTCCGCTCTGGATGCTTCACACGGGTTCACTGCCGTGCTCTGCGAGGACCAGGATCCGCTCTGGACGTTTTCCACGGGGTCAAAGAGTGACGTTATCTGCGTTCCACGTAACCAGGAATTTTGCTGAATATATCCGCATTTGACGGAATGGAGATTTGACTTTCGGTGATCTGTATATCGCCGAGTCATGGAACTGGGAGTTGCCGCTGTTCCTTTTGGTGATGTTGCGTCTGTCGTTACGAGACGAATGTTGGGATGATCTCTAGGTCGCTTGTGGCCCGTCGAGATTTAGCTTCTTTCTTTGGTGAAACCTGGGGGGGGAGGTATGTTCCCTTTTTGTTTACGCCCTCTTTTTTTTTATTTTATTTCTTTTTCCGTGATGCTCTATCATTTCAGCTTTTATATCGCGGAGGTCGTGATTGCCCTATCATTTCGGCTATTCTTCGCGGTGCCCAATCATTTCGGATATTTATTTATTCTCTACTCGCTGCTTTTTATTGCGAGTTGCCCCATCATTTCGGCTATTTTTCATGCATACATTTTTACTTGCTGCTTTTTATTGCAAGTTGCCCCATCATTTCGGCTATTTTGTAGGCATGTGTGGCTTGCTAGCTTTTTCGCCGCAAGCTTGGATTTTAGACACCGATTTCGACATCAGCACCGCTACAACTGGAATGTTGCCAGGAGTGAATCATCATTTGCCTTTGTCGATGATGAACAAAGGTGGCTCAGCAAACAGGGTTAAGGGTCCTGTCGACCAAGGCTTTTGACTTCATGAGCCGTAAGGGTCTCACGAAGGTATTTCTCCCTACAAGTCGTGAGGATCTTGCAGGTGTATTTTCTCCTTAGGGATCGTGAGGATTCCTAAGTGTGTGTTCCTCTGTAAGTCGTAAGGATCCTACAAGAGGGCTTTCTCCTTATGGATCGAGAGGACCTACAAGGGTTGGACTTTGCTGGGGAAATGTTTATTCGCGCCCGTGGATTGTATACAAGGGTCAGTATTGAGTCCCTTGTAGGGCAATATCGAAGGTTGTGGAGGATTTGCTTAAGAACAGGTTTAGGTTTCTGTAACTTAAGACTTTCAAATCTCATGAGCCGTGAGGGTCCCATAAGAGAATTCTCCTTACGAGTCGTAAGGATCTCGCAAGTGCATTTTCTCCTAAGGAATCGTGAGGATCCCTAAGTGTGTTGCTCCTTTGTGAGTCGTAAGGATCTTACGCAGGTGGATTGTATACAAGGGTCAGTATTATGTCCTTTGATGAGATCAAGGAAGAGAATACTTGAGCACGGAAATCCTGGACTATTCTAAAGGAGAATGAGATTCTCTCTCAGCATTCTTCCTCCTGTACACCACAGCACGTCGGTGTATCGGGGCGGAGCAAAAGCACCCTATTTGATATGGTGTGCTCTATGATGAGTACTACTGAGTTTCCTATTTCCTTTTGGGAGTTATGCACTTGAGAAGCTGCATACCTATTGAATAGGGTTCAAATCAAATCAGTTGCCTACCACTTCATATGTGATATGGAAAGGGAAGAGCCCATATCTTAAGCTTGTTAAGATTTGGGGTTGTCCGGCCTATGTCCAAAAGCAAAATCCGGACAAGCTCGAGGCAAGGTCTGTTATGTAGAACTGGAAAGGTTCCAGCTATACAAACTGCAGCTGATGATTTGGTAGAACCAAAGGATTCAATAGTTTCCAACGAACCTCAGCCTCTCCGCCGATCTAGTAGGTTTCCTCACCCACCTGAGAGATACTTCGGTTTCTCTGTGATAGTGGGAGCAAGGATTGCATCATGAGATGATGACCCAACTAGTTTCGAGCTGGCCATCAGGAGTGGGACTCTGTAAGAATGGCTGGATACTTATCGATCTGAGATGGAATCCTTATACACCAACAAAGTATGGACTTTGGTTGCTTTATCTGAAGAGTTAAATCCCCATCAGGAGCAAGTATATCTTGAGAAGATTACTTAGTTTACATGGAAAGGTTGAGACTTTCAAAGCTAGACTTGTTAAAGGTTTGCATCATAGACCAGGTATGGATTATGTTGAAACCTTTTGTAAGGATCTATGCTTAAGTCCATCCAGATCCTACTTGCCACGGCTACATACCATGACTACGATATCTGGTGGTTATGTGTCATGACTGCTTTTCTAAATGATGTTTTAGAAAAGAGCGTCTATAAGTACACAGCCAGAGGGCTTCGTAGACAGTGGGAGCAGCGGAAACGTGTGCAAGATGTTTTATATGATAAAACAGGCATCGCGGAGTTGGAACATCTGTTTTGATGTGGTAGTCAAAGAGTTTGACTTCATCAAAATGGTAGATGAACCTTGTATATACGAAAAGGTAGTAGAGAGTATGGTGGTGATCCTCGTAGAGTACGTGGATGACATACTCTTGATAGGGAAGGAGTTTCCTATGCTACGCTCGGTCAATCTCCGCTTATCACAAGGATTCTCCATATAGGATCAAAGTGATACCTCCTAAATCCTAGGTTTTGAATCTATGAGATAGATCTAATTGGATGTTAGGAAACTCACTAGTTGTAGTGAGATGGTATCAATCGATCCTGGGGAGAATCACTGGAAAGGTTCCAGGGTGATAAGGACGACTGAATGTCAGTCGAAGGCATTGTCTTCACCCTCAATGGAGGGACGGTATGTTGGAAGAGTTCCAAGCTAGATACCGTGACATACTAGACGATTAAAGGCAAGATACATCGTTACCAAGTATGCTACCAAAGAGGCAGTCTGGATATATATAAGTTCATAAGATGAACTTCGTTCCTACCATTGTGTGACAATGGAGTTGTGGCTTTAGCCAAGGAACCCCCGTCCCATCTGAAATCCAGATATAATTCTTAGGCAGTATCACCTGATCATGGAGATGGTTGATCTCCAGGGAGATCGAGGTTAGGAGAGTAGACACAGAGGACAACAGCGCTGATCCACTCACAAAGGCCTTTTTCCCAGTAGAGACTTTTATGGGATGGTTGAGTATGAGATACTTCAACCGCAGTTAATTGTTGGGTATGCGATACCATAACAGATGGCCCTAGTGCAAGTAGGAGATTGTTAGTTATATGTATGCCCTAGAGGCCATTACTGTACATACGATGTATATTGTAGTGGATGCTAGGACATATATAGGGAGGACTTTCTTGCTCGACATGATAGTATGCTATCTGGTTGTACTTTATCTTAACATGTACTCTGATTGTCTCTATATTACATGTTGATAAAGCCCTTAGGATATGTACTCGACTACTGGGACTATGATGAGATCATACTAGTAGGGCCACGGTAGTCGACGAGTACATCCTATAACTGTTCCTAGACGAGGGCGTATTGAGACAGAGCATCGATACACCAGAGTAGACTAGCGTATACGCATCTTGACCCATATGATGGGCGATGGATGATCCCATATCCATCGGTGTTTGACATCAAGGATGGTGTACGAGTGCTCAGTAGAGACTGGGTACACTGGACGGACTCGCCGAGAACTCCCAGATGGTATTATACCATACATCAGATGGCAGTTCTCCGGTGACACTGGTACAGAGTAGTCTGTTGACCCGAGATCGTCATAGAGTCTTGTGTGATTCCCACTGTGCTTTGATTTCCATCATACCACGTCTAAGAGGGCGTGCAAAAAGGTGGCTTTTGGGTACAGTCCCGAATCACATGGAGGCAATGAGCGATAGGAGGGGATTCGTCTCTCCCGGTATAGGGAGTTGATGTTGTGCTGTGTTCGATTGGCTATAACCGGAAATCCCTGGCCAGGGTTGCTGAGATTTACTGGTAAGTGTTATCAGTAGTTTCTCGAACTGTTATAGACCTCAAATCGACATGACTTATCGAGCTACTGGGGTCTGACGTTTACCACCCCTAGGCGAGATATGCGACATATCAGACGACGAGACCGGACTGTACGGGAGTGTTACTGTTTGGATTCACAGGAGAATGTACAGGCTTGCTTGTTGATCTTCTGAGCGCTCAATACCTGGGTAGCTGTTACGTTTAGCTGACCGCTTGCAGCTTGTGGGTGTTTGATATGATCATCACCTACTGCCGGCGTATTGATGATTCTTTAGAGTCCTACACAGAGGTTTCTTGGCTCAGGCAAAACGGAGTAGGAGCACATATGTGATATGTGCGGGACCGAGGATAATGCGATATGTGATACCGTATTATATTCTCGCGATATTTGATATCAGCCGGGTCATCGGATCAAGTGTTGATTCGATGAATCGGTACGGATAAATATTAGTCGGTTATATGCGATATAGCCGGATTGTCGGATCAAGTGTTGATTCGATAATTTAATGTATAATAATATATATGATATATTAAATTACATTAACTAATATTTGCTCACCAAAAGATTCTTTTTCTCACTCGGGTAATACATTGATATATATGCGATATATGTTAAATGTATTATTTTATTTTGTTACGATAAATATTATATATGTGATATATAATATTGTAACATGATATGATAACTAATGCAACATGTTTTGTGGAGTTTAAACATGATTAGGGTTTGGATTAGGGTTAAGTCTTCTAGTTGATTCTAGAAGCTTTTCATTTTGTTTTGTGAAAGATATTTACTCATGACTCATCTTTAACTCAACCCAAACCCTAACCCTTGGTTTATTCTCTACAATGGTTTAGCAACCATGGTTGCTTTATTAATCATTATCATCTCTTTTTCTATTCATCACAAATGGGATTATTCATTATTCATCATCTTCTTCCTTCATTCTCTTCATGAAAAAGCTTGCTTGATTTTTCCAAAGTGATGAATAAATATGAGAAAAAGATAAATAAAGAGAGCAAAAATCCTACTTCATCATCCTCATCTTCCCTTGCCATTTAGATGAGGGTGTTCACATCATTTCATGAGTGTTAGCTTGTGTTAAAGAAACTTCAAGGTAGATCATCTTAGTATCGAAGATCGGAAGCAAAGGTTGCATCTTTCTCTTCGTGGAACCTCTCGAGAGTCCGGATCCCGATGATCGCAGCGAAGGGACCACAACACGGAGCATATGAAGTGAAGGACCGGATCTACAAAGGTTGTAATCCCTCTCACTTAGTGTTAAAGTTGTTAACATGTTAGTTTTCGCCTAATCTCTAGTTTAAAGATCCGTATTCGGGTTGTTCGGCACGGCTAAATTTTAAATCGGGCATGGTTGATGCCTCGTAGACCCTTGTACGCGTGCATAGCAACCCTACAAGCGCGTTTTAGATTGATTATTCCTGTCGACCGGAAGCTCATTTATACGGTCTTGTAAATGTCTTGTTTCCAAGGTCGCGGTCACGAAAGCGACCTTACGTGGCCTGATAAAGCGACACGTAGCGAACACATTGTTGTGCGAGAAAAGGGCTTGGCCGTAAATTTTCGGAGAGGGAGCTAGCTTCCAAGGCGCTGAGCGAGCTTCGCGCCACTCTTATTGCCAAGGCCAACAAAGCGTATGAACTCTGGCGGTTGCTTCAGGAGTCCATAAAAGAGGTGGTGGCTCTCGATAAAGCTGCCATGTTCACTCGTGAGAGGGTCGAGGCTCATAAAGCCACCGAGAAAGAGCTCGAAGCTCGGTTTGCTTCGTATCAGGCTCAGCAAGCTCAGGCGGAGGCTCGTCTTCTGGAGATCTTGCGTCATGAAGCCGTGGCTCAGCAACAAAACGATGAGCTGGTAAAATTACTACATCGCCCGCCGGCTTGAGGACTTGTATCTTTTCCCTTTTTTTTTGTACATACTCATGGATGAGAGTATCTTTCGTTTTGTTTCTTTCATGAATTGTACTTTGTATCCATTTTGGTTTATGAATAAAAGATACATTTTTTTTAATGGTGTGTCCCCTTTTCATTGAATGTATTCTGCGGATATTCTATCTTGATCTCCTTGCAGGACAGCGATGGCTCAGGATTCAGGGTTAAGATCTGCTTCCTAAGACTTTTGCATTTTATGAGCCACGAGGGTCTCATAAAGAGTTTTTCTCCCTACAGGTCGAGAGGATCCCATAGGTGTAAGTTCTTCTTAAGAATCGTGAGGATTCTTAAGCAGGTTTTCCCTTGAGAGTCGTAAGGATCTTACAAGAGAGTTTTTCTTCCTTACAGGTCGTGAGGACTTGTAAGTGCTGGATGTGGTCACCCTTGTCCGTGTTTTACGGAGTCAGGGGTTTCTCCAGGTATCGTAGTTTAAAGACGTCGCGGTCAAGGTTAAGGACCTCATAGTCCGTGGATTTAAGGACTCCACAGTCCGATATTAGTTTTAAGACATCACGGTCAAGGTTAAGGACCTCATAGTCCGTGGATTTAGGGACTCCACAGTCCGATGTTAGTTTTAAGACATCACGGTCAAGGTTAAGGACCTCATAGTCCGTGGATTTAGGGACTCCACAGTCCGATGTTTG
Organism: Agapanthus africanus; assembly: GCA_030015575.1. Lineage (NCBI taxonomy): Eukaryota > Viridiplantae > Streptophyta > Magnoliopsida > Asparagales > Amaryllidaceae > Agapanthus > Agapanthus africanus. The sequence continues at coordinate 1,007,398,502 of CM057337.1, read as the reverse complement.
GTTGCAGGGACCCGTCACCTCTTTGAAGACGTTGAGGAATTACAACGCCAGGTATCAAAGGAGTAAAGAGATGTACCCTTAACCAAGGCAGAATCCATAGGGAATCGGGGTGGCTGATCGTTAGTTTTAAGACATCACGGTTGAGGTTAAGGACGTCATAGTCCGTGGATTTTAAGGACTCCACAGTCCGGTATTTGCTCTGGATGCTTCACACGGGTTCACTGCCGTGCTTGGTGAGTACCAGGCTCCGCTCTGGGCGTTTTCCGCGGGGTCAAGAGTGACGTTATCCGCGTTCCACGTAACCAGGAATTTTGCACTAGATGCTTCACACGGGTTCACTGCCGTGCTCGGCGAGGACTAGGCTCCGCTCTGGATGCTTCACACGGGTTCACTGCCGTGCTCTGCGAGGACCAGGATCCGCTCTGGACGTTTTCCACGGGGTCAAAGAGTGACGTTATCCGTGTTCCACGTAACCAGGAATTTTGCACTAGATGCTTCACACGGGTTCACTGCCGTGCTCGGCGAGGACTAGGCTCCGCTCTGGATGCTTCACACGGGTTCACTGCCATGCTCTGCGAGGACCAGGATCCGCTCTGGACGTTTTCCACGGGGTCAAAGAGTGACGTTATCCGCGTTCCACGTAACCAGGAATTTTGCGCTAGATGCTTCACACGGATTCACTGCCGTGCTCGGCGAGGACTAGGCTCCGCTCTGGATGCTTCACACGGGTTCACTGCCGTGCTCTGCGAGGACCAGGATCCGCTCTGGACGTTTTCCACGGGGTCAAAGAGTGACGTTATCCGCGTTCCACATAACCAGGAATTTTGCACTAGATGCTTCACACGGGTTCACTGCCGTGCTCGGCGAAGACTAGGCTCCGCTCTGGATGCTTCACACGGGTTCACTGCCGTGCTTCGCGAGGACCAGGATCCGCTCTGGACGTTTTCCACGGGGTCAAAGAGTGACGTTATCCGCGTTCCACGTAACCAGGAATTTTGCGCTAGATGCTTCACACGGGTTCACTGCCGTGCTCGGCGAGGACTAGGCTCCGCTCTGGATGCTTCACACGGGTTCACTGCCGTGCTCTGCGAGGACCAGGATCCGCTCTGGACATTTTCCACGGGGTCAAAGAGTGACGTTATCTGCGTTCCACGTAACCAGGAGTTTTGCTGAATATATCCGCATTTCACGGAATAGAGATTTGACTTTCGGTGATCTGTATATCGCCGAGTCATGGAACTGGGAGTTGCCGCTGTTCCTTTTGGTGATGTTGCGTCTGTCGTTATGAGACGAATGTTGGGATGATCTCTAGGTCGCTTGTGGCCCGTCGAGATTTAGCTTCTTTCTTTGGTGAAACCTGGGAGGGGAGGTATGTTCCCTTTTTGTTTACGCCCTCTTTTTTCTATTTTATTTCTTTTTCCGCGATGCTCTATCATTTCAGCTTTTATATCGCGGAGGTCGCGATTGCCCTATCATTTCGGCTATTCTTCGCGGTGCCCAATCATTTCGGCTATTTTTTTATTCTCTACTCGCTGCTTTTTATTGCGAGTTGCCCCATCATTTCGGCTATTTTTCATGCATACATTTTTACTTGCTGCTTTTTATTGCAAGTTGCCCCATCATCTCGGCTATTTTGTAGGCATGTGTGGCTTGCTAGCTTTTTCGCCGCAAGCTTGGATTTTAGACACCGATTTCGACATCAGCACCGCTACAACTGGAATGTTGCCAGGAGCGAATCATCATTTGCCTTTGTCGATGATGAACAAAGGTGGCTCAGCAAACAGGGTTAAGGGTCCTGTCGACCAAGGCTTTTGACTTCATGAGCCGTAAGGGTCTCACGAAGGTATTTCTCCCTACAAGTCGTGAGGATCTTGCTGGTGTATTTTCTCCTTAGGGATCGTGAGGATTCCTAAGTGTGTGTTCCTCTGTAAGTCGTAAGGATCCTACAAGAGGGCTTTCTCCTTATGGATCGAGAGGACCTACAAGGGTTGGACTTTGCTGGGGAAATGTTTATTCGCGCCCGTGGATTGTATACAAGGGTCAGTATTGAGTCCCTTGTAGGGCAATATCGAAGGTTGTGGAGGATTTGCTTAAGAACAGGTTTAGGTTTCTGTAACTTAAGACTTTCAAATCTCATGAGCCGTGAGGGTCTCATAAGAGAATTCTCCTTACGAGTCGTAAGGATCTCGCAAGTGCATTTTCTCCTTAGGAATCGTGAGGATCCCTAAGTGTGTTGCTCCTTTGTGAGTCGTAAGGATCTCACGCAGGTGGTTTCTCCTTACAAGGTCGAGAGGACCCTATAAGTGTCTTTTAACGAGGTTGCGCCCTTTCGGGTTTTCACAAACACTCGCCGGTAGTCCTGCTGTTTTTACTCACGGAGCCCTTTCGGGTTTTCATCCGTGCCCATTTTGCTTGTGGACACACCGTTTTTTATTCTTTTTCCCTCTTTTTTTTTTATCTCGTCAGCCTAAGGATGCTGCGGTAGTAGTCTAGGGACGTTTCGGTCCGTCGTTAGTTTAAGGACGTTTCGGTCCGTCGTTAGTTTAAGGACGTTTCGGTCCATCGATAGTTTAAGGACGTTTCGGTCCGTCGTTAGTTTAAGGACGTTTCGGTCCGTCGATAGTTTAAGGACGTTTCGGTCCGTCGTTATGGGAAGGCCGGCTGCTGCTTGTAAAGTCTGAGCCTAGGAAGATAGCGAGCGGACATAGTCGTCGTCATCTATCATTGACCCAGGCTGTGGCTCATTAAGCATAGTATTTCTTTAAGAAGCGGCCGTTTATTGGCCTTAAAGGCCTTTCACCGTGCATGTCCACGAGTAGATAGGCTCCACCTGGTAGACCTTGTCTATGATGTACGGGCCTTCATAGTTTGGCTCAAATTTTCCCCGCTTGGAACGATTGGGGATCATAGGTCTTTTGACCACTAGTACGAGTTCGCCTTGGCGGAATGTCCTCGGCCTGGTCAATCTTTCGTACGAGCGTGTCATCTTTGCTTTGTAGGCTTCTAGATGTTGTTGCGCTATGAGCCGGGTTTCGTCGAGGGCATCAAGCTCCTCAAGCCGAAGGTGAGCATTTTCTTCGTCCGTCAGCTCGTGGTGGACTGCCACTCGTAGAGAGGGTAACTCTATCTTGAGGGGGAGCACTGCTTCCGTCCCAAATACCAACGCGTACGGCGTTGTGTTCGTGGCCGTCTTGAATGTAGTTCGATAAGCCCAAAGGGCTTCTTGCAGCCTTTCGTGCCAGTCTCTCTTATTCCGGGAAACGGTCTTTTTTATGATCTTCATCAAGGTCTTATTGAAGGCCTCGGCCAGACCGTTAGCTCGTGGGTTGTAAACTGAAGAATATCTCCAGTCTATATTGTGCTGCTGCGCGAAGCGGCTAATCTTATGGCTTCTGTAGGCTGGCCCATTATCGGAGATAATCCACCGTGGGGTTCCAAACCGATAGATGACGTGCGTCTTGAAGAAATGGAGGATATTTCCCTCAGTGGTACTGCTTCTGCCCATTTGGAGAAGTAATCAGTTCTCGCCAGGATGAAACGATGTCCCCGGAACGATGCTGGCTCGATGGGGCCGACTATATCAGTCCCCCACATTTCGAATGGCCAGCTGGCCACAGTTGGGTGTAGTGGATTCGGATGTTGGTGGATAAAGTCTCCATGAATCTGGCACGAGTGGCATTGCTTCGCATACTCGAGGCAGTCCTGGATCATCGTGGGCCAATAATAACCCATCCGTTTAATTTTTAACTTCATCTTTGGGCCTGCTTGGTGAGAACCGCAAAGTCCGTCGTGAACTTCCTGAATGACTCTTTCTGCTTCGTCAGGTCCTAAGCATCTCAGCCATAGAGAATCAAACGATCTCTTGTATAGAGTATCGTTGACGAAAGCGAAAGATAGAGCTCGTTTCATGAGCTGATGTTTTGAGGACGCTTCTTTGGGCATTCGGTGGGACTTAAAGTAGTCTATGAAGACTTCCCTCCAGTCCTCGGCCTTCTCATGGTCTTTTATTTGTAGGGTCGTCTGCTCAGTCGCTCCCTTTTCTTTATATAATTCCGGAGGTATTTCTGCCGGGGCGAGCACTCGACGGCTTTGTACCACGATTCTGACGTCATCGAGGTTCTCGTCAGCCAGTTCTTTAGCAAGTTTGGCCAACGCGTCTGCTTTGCTGTTTTCCGCGCGCGGTATGTTCTCCAAAGTATAGGAGGGAATTTGGGTCAATAGTTGTTACACCTTTTCGCCGTACTTCACCAACTCCGGCTTGCACGTTTGGTAGTCACCATTTACTTGACTAACGACCAGTTGAGAATCCCCGTATATAAGGAGGTCTTCAATTCCCATGTCGATGGCGATCTCGAGGCCTGCTATCAGAGCCTCGTATTCAGCTTCATTGTTTGTCCTCGGCTCTGTTAAGGAGAAGGCGAAGCGCATTATCCCTCCTTGTGGAGTTGCAAAGACGAGGCCTATCCCCGATTTGATCATTGGGATACCTTGTTTCTGTTTCTTTACGGAGGACGCTCCATCAAAATAGAGTTCCCATCGGGTGCTACCGCCGCCAATCGCATCAAATGCATGCTCGTCCGGCAAATCACAGTTTAGAGGAGAATCAGCCGGTATCGGGTGCTCAGCGAGGAAATCGGCAATGGCCTGGCCTTTCACTGCCTTGAGAGGTTGATACGTTATCGAGAACTCCATCAAGAGCAGGGCCCATTTAGCGAGTCGTCCTGTCAGTATGGATTTTGACATCAAGTATTTAAGGGGATCCACCTTTGAAATGAGACGGACTTCATGCGCCAACGCATAGTGCCTGAGCTTTGTTATCGCGAAGATTAACGCCAAGCAATGTTTTTCAATGGGAGAGTAGTTGCTTTCTGCCTCCAGTAGAACTCGACTTAAGTAGTAGAGTGCTCTCTCTTTCCCCTGATCGTTCTCTTGTACCCATAATGCGCCTAAAGAACCTTCGAGGGCGGTTGTATAAAAAATGAGAGGTTTTCCCTTGACCGGCGCAGCCAACACCGGAGGGTTCTGCAGGTACTGCTTGATCTCGTCTAGTACACCTTGGCATTTGTGATCCCAAACGAATGGAGTTCCCTTCTTCATCAGGTGGCTGTAAGGACGGCATTTGCCTGAAAGATTGGCGATAAACCGCCGGATGTATGCGAGCTTTCCTTGGAGAGACCGCAACTGTTTGAGGGTTCTCGGCGGAGGCATTTCCATGATCGCTTTAATCTTTGACGGATCTATTTCAATACCTCGGTGTCGAACGATGAATCCCAGAAATTTGCCCGAGGAGACTCCAAATGCGCATTTGAGGGGATTCATTTTCAAATTATATTGCCGAAGGCATTGAAATACAGTCTCCAGATGCTTTAAATGCTCTTCGTATGACATGCTCTTTACTACAAGGTCATCGATATAGCACTCGACGATGTCATGTATGAGGTCGTCGAAGATCTTTGTCATGGACCTTTGATAGGTAGCGCCAGCGTTCTTTAGACCAAAGGGCATAACCCTGTAGCAGAATATACCCAAAGGGGTCCGGAAAGCGGTGTGCTTCTGGTCTTCGGGATGCATCTTTATCTGATTGTATCCTGATGAACCGTCCATAAAGGAGAAAACCTCGTGAGTGGACGTGTTATCTATCATTAGCTCGGTTATTGGTACTGGGAAATCATCCTTTGGACGGGCTTGATTGAGATCCCTGAAATCCACGCATATGCGTACCGTCCCATTCTTCTTCATTACCGGGACGATATTGGCGATCCAATCGGGATATTGGACTTCTTGGATAAATCCAGAATCGATCAGCTTCTTGACTTCGGCATTGATGCTCATTTCAAGCTCGAGTCGCATCCTTCTCGGCGCCTGCTTGACTGGCTTGATATCTGGGGATATTGCTAATTTATGCACAGCAATCTCCGGATCTAATCCTGGCATCTCGGAGTAGTTCCACGCGAAGCAGTCTTTATGCCGTAGAAGCACGTTCTTTAACGCAGCCACCCTTTCTTCAGATAGCAGCTCACTGACAAATGTCGGTCGCGGGTCATCTGCCGATCCCAACTCAATCTTCTTGAGGTTATCTGCAGTAGTATGTATACCATCTTCCAGTTCTTTCGGAGCTAGCGGAAATTCTGAGATCACCTCATCATTGCTGTTCTCAAAGCACCAGGGAAGGTCATCCATGTTCTCGGACTCTTCTTTTAATATTGTAATCGTATAACAGGTGTGAATCCGCTCCCAGGACCGAGGTGGATCCGGTTCTGCTCTTGCGGCCTTGGGTTCATGCTTTTGTGGCGGCGTTACCCTCCAACCGTCGGATAAAGCGAACCTGCCCTGTTGGTACTGGTCCTCGACCCAGTTCTTGAAGGTGAAGCAGTCTTCGGTAGGATGTCCTATGGCTCGGTGATAAGAGCAATAGCTCAGATGAGAAGCCTTGTTAGCTTGCTCAGGATGTCTAGACCCTGGAAGCGCGATCATTTAATGTTTTAAAGCGAGCTTGAGTAACCTCTCCGTCTTGTCTCGGGGGAAGGAGTACGCCCGACTCATCTTCTTCATGAGGGACAAATCCGAGCCGTGCAATACCCGATCACGTAACCCTCTAATCCTGCGTCGTTGTTGTCGGCTCCTCTTTCCGCTTCTTGATTTATTTCCGTCTCTGCGTCGGGCCTTTCGTACAACGGGTTGACGAGGATGAGCATCTTTGTCTTTTGCTGCCTGTTGAAATAGACGTTGCGTCCTGGCCTTCTCGTAGATGGCCATTTCACGGTTGCGGTCTTCCCGAGCTTTCTGACCCACTTTCCTAATAGGCTTGTCCATTCGTTCTTCAAACGACGGACTCGGCACTTCAATCACGGCGTTTAGTTTTGATGAAGGGTTGGCGTCTCCTAACAGGGCGTCCTCTTCTTCATCAAAGGTATATATAGCGTAGCTGCTGTGAGCCCGTTCCCGTTTTCCGGTTCTCGCGTATCCAAGCCCGAGTGTTTCCATTTTCCCGTTGGGCAGTTTGCGTTGAGTCCCAGGGACATCCCAAATCCTGTTGTAGAACCGAGCCTGCCGAACAGTCTGTTTTAAGGGTACTCCTTGGCGCTTCAATAGCTTCTTTAATCCATTTGTATAGTATCTAGGCGGACGGATGGGTTGGAGCCTGTCAAGTGTAGCATCCGCGCCATGCCAGATCTCTTTCTCTATTTTCGACTCTGAGGATCGGTAGAATAGGATCACCTTCTCACCCCTTTGCCTGGGAGGGACGTAAAATGTTTGCAGGTCCTGCACATTGTAAGCTTGAAGCGTGTCGAGATCCTTGTAGTGTTCTCGCGGTACCATGGTGATTTGCAAACTATGGTCATCGCCAGGGGGTGCTTGTATTGACAGCCGATTGGAGAACACGGCATTAACTTCATCTTCTGAATCACTTCCGAAGACCAACATGGGGGCGGGCGTCCCCAGGTTGTTGCGTTGAGATGGCCCTGCATAAACTATCTCTTCCTCTTCTTCGGTATCGCTCCTGAAAACAGGGATGGTGGCGGCGGTTTTGTTCTCCGGGTTGCGACACCTTTCTGCATCCTCGAAATCTAGCAAAAAGAACTTCGCATCTTCGTATTTGCGGACTTCGTTCACGGAAAATGGGTTTCACTCTCCTGTTACGGTATACTCGAAACCATTCTTAAAGTACTTCATACACTGATGTTGTGTAGAAGGGATGATGTTGTACTCGTGTAGCCAAGGACGACCGAGCAAGGCGTTGTAGCAGGTCTTGGCCTCAATGAAATGGAATTTGATGTCTGTGACGAGAAGTCCAAAGCGTAAGGTTAGTATCACAGATCCGAGAGTCCGTGACGATTGTGAATCGAAACCGGAGATAGTAATTTTGTCACGAGCGAGGTGTTGCACACTCATGCAGATTTCCTTCAACACCCGAACATTAAGGAGATTGACGGAGGATCCATTATCCACCAGGATCTTGCCTATCTTGATATCATGGCAGTATCCGGAGACATATAGGGGACGGCTGTGGTCGCACGTCCCGAGAAGGAGGTCTTCATCACCGAAAGTGATGTCGGCCGTATACACTTCCTCCAGTTCATCCTTCATCTTTTCAGTGGCGAGGAGGGCTTGGAATTGCTCAGGTTCTTGTAACGCCTTAATTAGTGAGTCTCGCGCTTCTTTTGATAATAGGAGGGCATCGAGAATGCTAAGCTGAGAAGGTAGCTTTCTTAGGTGCGCGAGGATGTTATAGTCCACCTTACCCTTCCTAGGAGGGTCTTTGGCAGCCAACTCTCTCATGACTTGGTCATCTAAAGTGATATCTTCAGTGACCTTTTCCTTTCCCTTATCTTTTCTACTCACGGGCCCGAGATTCTTTTCTGGGAGTGTGCGATTGTGCAGCTGAATGTTCTCGCAGGCCTCCGATTTCTCCTCTTTCCCTAGAACGGATTCTTTAAAGAGAGGGCCCAGAGCCATTTCTTCATCAGAGTCGCTCCCAAAGGTGAGAACTTGTGACCCCCCGGCGTGAGCCATATAACAGTTGCCAGTAGTTCTGGTGTGCCCATCGATAGTACTTCTTCGCTCCCGACGGATCTTGCGTTTCATGCGCTTAACATGTTGCCGACGAGCAACATATCCTTGCCACCATATCTTAAAGGCGTCGCACTCCTCCGTGGGGTGTGAGATTTTTCGATAATATGCGCAATAATCAGGGTGCCTCTCCACCCCATCATGTGTGTTTCCTTCCGAGGGTGGTAGCTTCATCCCCATTGACATGGCTTTGGCAAACCTTTTCCTCGTCTTGAATATCCTCTTGTCTACTTCGGATGCCTTTCGCTCTGGCAGAGGTAGTTCAACTCTTCCATTCAGTCGCCTGCATTTGGTTCCTTCTGACGCTGCCATCTCACGCTCCTGATCCGCTTTACTTTTTAGACGAATCTCGTCTAGAAAAGCATTGATCATTTCATTTGTCGGCCACGTACGCTCTGGTTCAGGCTCTGCCTCCAGCTTCTTAGTGCCAGGAGTTTTCTCATCATCGGTAAACGAGTGGGAGATTACGTTACAACTCGCCACATACCCTTCGGATTCATCCGACGAGCTCTCTCCATCATCTCTCTCTTGAAAGATGTGGTTGAGGAACTCTTGCAGTGTGACAGGAGTTCACGCCTTTTGATTGTATTCTTCCAGCGCGTCGATTTGCTTCTGCAAGTTCGTGTGCTCGTTTCCAAGCTTCACGGGCTTCTTGGATTTCTTCTTTTTCTTCGAAGATTTTGACGGTTGGGCGTGAGTATTTGGGCCCTTATCGCGAGTCTTCGTAGTTGGGTGGGGCTTCAGCATCCCTTCGATAATTTGAGGTTCAAGAGGGTCCTCCCATTCGATCGCAGGGCACGCATGAAGGTCATTCAGCATTCTTTTGGTTTTAGTTGATAACACAACCTCCCATGGAGCTTCTTCAATAAAGGAGCAGGTTGCCCTCGGTGTATCTGCTTTCTTAGGAGTATGCGGCTGTGGTGGGTTCACCTTCCTCTTTTCGGACAGTACAAACATTCCCTGGAGGTATTGATCTTCAATCCATCCTTTGAAGACGAAGCAATCTTTAATCGGATGACTTACCGTTTGATGGTAAGGGCAATAGTTAGGGTTATTCACCTCGGTGGGTTGCGGCGGTCGCCTTGGATTTGGTAGGTTTATAAGTCTGTTGCGTACTGCCAGCTCGAATAACCGTTTCGTCTTGTCTCGTGGGAACGAGTAGGGACGCTTCATCTTCTCATTATAATACCGGCGTCTTTCTTCCAGTTGATCTGCCGGTTTCAGGGCGTTAGGTTGCTGTTGGGCATTCGCGACAAAGGTTGCCCTTCCTTTACCCTTGTCATTCCGAGGTTCCGACTTCGGGGGAGGTGGTCTATGACCCATTTGAGCCAACTTGTCGATTAAAGCCTGGAATGTGGTTGGCTTAAAGAACATCATAAACTGGGAGATAGTTGCGTGGGGGTCTAGGGTCCCCACGAACATGCCCACTGCGGGTGCTTCCTCAATGCGTTGCTCGCATCTCGACCATAAATTCCGCCAGCGTATAGCATACTGGACCCAGGTTTCGCCTGGTTTTACCCTGGCGTTAATCAATGCAGTTATTGGAGTGCGTTCGCTGGCACTTGCGAATCGCTGAGTGAATAACAACTCCATTTCAGCGAACGTTTTGATAGAATCGTTCGGGAGTTCTGAATACCATTCGAACGCTGTTTCTGATAAGCTGCCCACGAACTGGCGGAACAACAGTTTATCATCACCGCCGGTGTTACCGCAGAGGGCCCGGAACTGGGCGACATATTGATGGGGATTGCCGGTCCCCTTATACACGTGGAATTTTGGTATCGTATAGCCTTGCAGGTATTTGATTTGGTCGTACCAGCTTGGATATGGCCGCCCCGTTTTTATGACTTGACTAGCTGCCTCAGTCGCATGATGAACCCGGATTTGCTGGGCAATGTAGTCAACCAAGTCAGCCTTAGAGATTGCCTCCTCCTTGACCGTTGAGAGGGCTGGTGGTGGATTTGACGTTTCTCCTTGGTCGTCTTCAAGAACGATTGGGGGATCCTCGGCGGGTAAGCCCTGCTGGATCATCATTCCTATCATATCTTGGAAGAGAAGGCCCATGCGTTGTATGTTGGCTGCCTGTTCGGCAGCCTCTTTGTCTTTCTTCTCCAGTATCCGGCGAAGGAATTCAGCGTCGGTTTCTTCCTCCTGTCCTGCGTCTGAGGACGTTTCTGGGCTCTCTTTTGGCCCGGTAAGTGCGGCCATAGCATTCATCATTTCTTGGAGCTTTTGCTGTTGCTCCTGGGCTTTCGTCACGGATCGGGTTAGCGGTCGGTGGCCCGTAGAAGTGCGGCTTTCCTCCTTTCCAGAAGCCATATAAACAGTGTGCACCACCATGCCCCCAGACTTAGGGCGTCTGGGCTCAGTGCTTTTAGCTGTCGTTGCAGGCTGGGGGATCTTCTCTGGCTTCCTCCTTTTATGAGCAGTGGAGGTTGAGGGGGCCGTTAAGGTAGGCGTCCAGACAGCCTTTTGGGGTTTAGCCTGGTGACCAGCTTCCGGTTGGATTTTCAGCTTCTTGTGCTGGCGGGAAAAGTATGGATCGATGATCGAGTCTCGGGCCTGCCGCCAAACCTTATAGATTTTGGAAGACAGCCGTTGAGGGGATCGGGGCTGTTCTGATTTTATTTCCACTACCTTTTTTAATGGGGGAGGAGAACTCTTTAGCACTGCAGTAGGAGAATTCCTTCGCACCTTATTTAGCATCTCGAAGCTGTTCCCAGTTGGAACAGCAGCATTAACTTCTGCCATCGGGGCTGATGGAGTCAACCCGGAGGGGGAGTTGCCCCCAGCCTTCCTTACTCGGCGCGAATGACGACGTCGAGCGTGTCGAGCGGACGGCGTAGGGTCAGCGGTAAGAATGGTTTCGTCTTGCCCCCTGTGTGGGTGGGGGGTCGCTGTTGGTGTTAGCCTGTCAAAGACCGATGTCCTTTGGGCAGCAGGAGCGGAAGATGAAGCCGTCAATCTTGTAAAGACCGACTTTGTGGCAGGGGAAGTCGCTTTGATGTCTTCACGAGCAGGACCGGTCACTTTCTGAGAAGCAGCCTTCTCTGAGATTGTAGGTCCCATGATGAGTTCGCAGGATTTCTGGCCCAATCTAGAGAAGACCGAGGCGTTGACGTTGGGCGACTCGTTGAGAGGAGCCGCGGCAGGGGTAAGACGATCAAAGACCGACTTCTTGAGAGCTTCCTTTGTCAGCACCGGCGCCGCGAAGCTTGTTGGTGGGAGTATAGTCCCAAAGAACAATCCGGTAGTGGCCTGATTCACCTGGTCCACCGGCATCGTGAATAACGAAGCAGCTTGGGGTCTGTAGGCTATACCTCCTGGCGAGGCAAAGCGTTGGTCGCAATTGCAGTCTGAGCGGTTGGAGGATTTCGCAGAAGTAGAAGCCATCGATCCTTTGCTTTCTGCAATAAGCAAGACGCCAATTCTCAGTATCTTGAAACCCAAGGGCAACCATTAGCGAACCGCGATTGGTTCGCGAGTCACGACACACGAAGTGTGGAGTGGAAAAAGGAAAAGGTCCCACCGAGCGTGCCAGAATCTGTTCCCCTCCGAACGGCGGCCGAGACATGGAATGCCTTGCCTGAGATTCGGGGCAGATGCTAATTGGTGCTATCCATCCACCTCTCCGAAGATGCCAAGTTGATTTATGGCACCGTGCATCGGAGGTTTAGACGGATGCGGCCGATGTAGCAGACTTCGTCAGATTCCCTCTCGTTTGAAGGGTTTTTTGATTGTGGGGACGCTCTTCCCTGCAGGCGCAAGCCCCTGCAGTTAATTACGCTACCGCATCGCGGTAACAACTTTCTTCTTCTCCAGATGGCCACTTCGTGTCGTGTGTATTTATTTTATGTTTTGTTGCCCGTGGATTGTTTACGGAGACCGAGTTATGTCGTCGCCCGTAGGGCGTGGACTAGTCCAAATCCGTGTTATCTTCGATTTGGGTTTGGGGGTTTGGTTTGAGGATACGTTAGCCATACTTGAGGCTAAGATCAACTCAAACGTGTGTTAAAGATACGTTAGTCTAGTTTGAGACTAAGATCACTTAACGGGATCGTTTAGATCCGACAAAGGAGCGTTTGGGCTCCATTGTTCCAGTTTAGGGACATAGTGGTCCATCATATATATGGCCGTCGGGACCCGTCACCTCTCTGACGACGTTGAAGGATTACAACGACAGATGTCAGAGGAGTTCAGAGATGTTCCCTTGAACCAGAGTTAATTGGGGGAGATTCATAGCCCAGACTGTTTGAAGGTTTAAGGATACGTTAGCCATCTTTGAGGCTAAGATCAACTTAAACGGGACCGTTTAGATCCGACAAAAGAGCGTGCGTGGCTCTATTGTTCCAGTTTAGGGATGTGGTGGTCCATTGCTAGTTTAAGGAAATTGCGGTCCATGGGTAGTTTAAGGACATTGCGGTCCATGGGTAGTTTAAGGACAGTGCGGTCCAATGTTAGTTTTAAGACATCTCGGTCAAGGTTAAGGACGTCGTAGTCCATGGGTTTAAGGACCCCACAGTCCATTGTTAGTTTTAAGACATCTCGGTCAAGGTTAAGGACGTTGTAGTCCATGGGTTTAAGGACCCCACAGTCCATTGTTAGTTTTAAGACATCTCGGTCAAGGTTAAGGACATCGTAGTCCATGGGTTTAAGGACCCCACAGTCCATTGTTAGTTTTAAGACATCTCGGTCAAGGTTAAGGACGTCGTAGTCCATGGGTTTAAGGACCCCACAGTCCATTGTTAGTTTTAAGACATCTCGGTCAAGGTTAAGGACGTCGTAGTCCATGGGTTTAAGGACCCCACAGTCCATTGTTAGTTTTAAGACATCTCGGTCAAGATTAAGGACCTCATAGTCCATGGGTTTAAGGACCCCACAATCCATTGTTAGTTTTAAGACATCTCGGTCAAGGTTAAGGACCTCATAGTCCATGGGTTTAAGGACCCCACAGTCCATTGTTAGTTTTAAGACATCTCGGTCAAGGTTAAGGACGTCGTAGTCCATGGGTTTAAGGACCCCACAGTCCATTGTTAGTTTTAAGACATCTCGGTCAAGGTTAAGGACCTCATAGTCCATGGGTTTAAGGACCCCACAGTCCATTGTTAGTTTTAAGACATCTCGGTCAAGGTTAAGGACCTCATAGTCCATGGGTTTAAGGACCCCACAGTCCATATCAATGTGTGGTCATCGGGACCCGTCACCTCTTTGAAGACATTGAAGGATTACAATGCCAAGTATCAAAGGAGTGAAGAGATGTACCCTGGAACCGGAGTGGATTAAATAGTCCTTGGCCCAATTTGGGATCAAGACCAATTAATTATGTTATGAGCCCATTAGCCCAGTTAATTACGAATTGAGGACTTATGGCCAGCTTGGGCTAAGTCCAATCATGTCTGGAATATTGGCTTCCTGTTGGTCCTTTGAAGGAGAGGCTTTGCCTCTATCCATTCGGCCAATTGGGCCAGTGTCTAACACTAAAGACAAATCAGTGTTGAACACTGGGAATGAGATTGATAAGTTAGTGTTTTAACACTAAAAGATAGTTGGTGTTAAACACCAGCAACCAGGCTTTCAGATTAATGTTGAACACTAAAACAGACCAATGTTAAACACTGGCAACGGAGATCTCAGATTAGTGTTAAACACTAAGGTAATCAGTGTTGAACACTGCAAATAAAGTTCTCTGATTAGTGTTGAACACTAAGGCCCAACAGTATTTTAACGCTGGATTCGGGAATTCCAATTTAGTGTTAAACACTAAGGCAAGAGGGGTCATGTGGCAACACGTGAGAGCGCCCTCCCTTCATTTATTCTGCTGAGATTATTGCATCTTTCAGAGCATCACGTGCCATCACGTGACGGGCATTCAAATGCTTGTGTGTTAAAGCTTCTGTCAAGGGTCACGTGGGTCACGTGGGGCACTGCCTCAAAGGGACTTTCTGTAGATCTTTCGGGGGGGTCACGTGGTGACACGTGACCCTGCCTCTATGTATGTTGTTTAGAGGATCTGTTAATCTTTTTTCAGGAATTAAATTCCTCGAGCTTTAGATTCCAGAGGAATTAAATTCCTGCTTCCTTTTGAAGATTTATATTCTAGAATAGAGTTGAACTCTGAATTTTCTGTAGGAATTAAATTCCTCATAGATGTGAAGAACTGAATAGGGTTAAACCCTAATAAAAGCTTTTAAGGAATAAAACTCTCATTCTCTGTTAAAGAATTATGATTAAGGGAATTAAATTCCCGCTGTTTCAACAGAACTAGGTTTTTAATTAGGATTAAACCCTGTTTCTTTTTGTTCTAAAGGAATTAAATTCCCATGACACAGGGTCAAGCCCTAATTTTATTTTAGAGGAATTAAATTCATATAGTTCTGTGAGAATTAAATTCTCGTGCTTCCGTTCCCTCTCTATGTTTTGGATCTGCATGGCAGGATCTCGACCCATTGAGAATTAAATTCTCAACTTCAAGGGGAGATGTGCACTCTGCAGATCCTCTATCAAAGAGAGAAGAAATATGTTCTTCTGTTTTATATATCAGAGTTAAACTCTGTTGAGAATTAAATTCTCTTTTCTTTCAAGGAGCTTTCCCTTTCTTACCTAGGGTTTTCTTTTGCAGAAGATCCAAATTCCTCAAAGTATCAAAGCTCTCTCCCTTTTCTTCCCTCTGCGTATATCTCTTTTTTGTGTGTCTCGGCTCCTATTTATAGGAGAAGCAGCTGAGTCAATTAGTTTTTGACGAATCTTCATTGAGAGATTTGATTTGCATCCATCATTCGTTTTGGACATTTGGATTATTAGGTGAATTTTATTCGCCATTGGATTTCAAATCCAGGGATTCTCCCTTATTATTTCTGTTAGATTTGAAGGGAAAATCTTTCCAAATTTGAGATTTTTCCATAGATAGATGATATTTAATCACCTCTGAATCTTTAATTCGATTGGTTCCAGATAATCGCTTTCCTTTGGAAAGATTTGAATCTCTTTCAGAATTTAATTCTGTTAACAAAATGGGCGTTGAAAGCTAGTCACGTGCGGCCACGTGACCCTTGGTCACGTGTGGGCACGTGACCCCCTTGTAACGAGCCCTTTTCTTCTTTTGCACTCTGCTTTCTTCTGCTGCTTAGCCGTCACGTGTGAGCACGTGACCCTGGTCTGGAGCCTTTTTCTTGATTTGATCAGGGAACCAATGTGCCTTTGCCGCTTGCTTTTAAATGTCACGTGCCGACACGTGACCCTGGTCACGTGGGAGCACATGACTCTTTCTGAATCCCCTTTTCCTCGATGTAGTTGGGAAACTGAATTTTCCCCGTCGATGCTTTTAGATGTCACGTGCCAACACATGACTGCTGGTCACGTGTAAGCACGTGACCCTTTTCTGAAGCTTTTTCCGTAAGCTTTTCTGATTTTAAATCAGGAAACATTGCTGTCATGCACCGATTTGTAAATAAACAGCACAGCTTACCGCCTCAGCCCAAAATTCTTTCGGTATCTTCTTGCTCTTCAGCATGCCTCGAACCATGTCGAGTATGGTCCGATTTTTTCGCTCAGCGACTCCATTCTGTTGAAGTGTGTATGGTGCCGTCAGGAAACGCTTTATGCCATGCTCTTCACAAAACTTGTTGAATGCGGAAGATGTGAATTCTCCACCACGATTTGATCTCACGGCCTTGATGTAAAAGCCGCTTTGCTTCTCGACAAAGCTCTTAAACTTCTTGAATGTGACAAGCGCCTCCGATTTTTCCTTCAAAAAATAGACCCAAGTCTTTCAAGAAAAATCGTCAATAAAAGTTAAGAAATAACGTTTCTCACTAAAAGAACTTGGAGTGATTGGTCCACAGATGTCGGCGTGAATAAATTCGAGAGGAATTCTTGTTCGAAATTCTGTCTTCTTTGGAAAACTATCTCTGGTTTGTTTTCCGACCATGCACCCTTCACAGAGTTCGTCGGGGATGTTGATTTCGGGTAATCCGCGCACCATCTTCTTTCTTCCCATTTCTCTTAAACCTCTAAAATTCATATGACCGTATCTTAAATGCCATATCCAAGTGTCATCCTCTACTCAGGCCTTCAAACATTTCTCTTGTGCATTAACCAGATTCAACTTGTACATCCGGTTTTTGGTCATTTCAACATGTGCTATCAACTGGTTATTTTAATCACGTAAGAAAAAATCATTGCCTTTCATGAAAATTGAATAACCCGGTTCTGTAAGTTGTCCCATACTCAAAATGTTGCATTTCATTTCTGGTACATAATAGACATTTGAGATGAGTTTGTGGGTACCGTCTTTCAACCGCATTGAGATATTACCTCGACCTTCTACTCGCACCTTGTAGTCATTGCCAAAAGTAACTTGGCCATTTGAGATAACTTTCATCTCACAGAACATGTGCTTGTGACCGCACATGTGGTTACTTGCGCCGGAGTCGAGATACCATACGGTTTCGTCTTTGGGGTCGTATTCCTCATTCGCCAATAATACAACCTCATTCTTTTTTATTTCTTCCACAAGATTAAAATTCTCTTCTACCTTCTTCTTTGACCAACATTCACTTGCATAGTGGCCATATTTGCCACTGTTGTAGCACTCCACATTGTGCTTGCTTGACCGGCCGCCCCTACCACGATCGCGTCCTCGATAGTTGTTGCTTCTTTCTTCATTTTCACTTTGTCCACGACCGTGGCCTCTACCGCGACCCGAACCACGACCTCTATGGTAGCCACGGCCTTGACCTCTACCACGATCACCATAGCTTGGCTTCTCATCTTTTAGCGTATATAACATTTGCTTGCAACGCATCTGCCAGCAATTCTTGCTGCTTCTTCTTCTTTCGTTGTTCATGCGCCTCAAGGGAACTGGCGAGATCATCGACGGTCATCTCTTCTAAATCCTTCGTCTTCTCAATTGCGCATACAACGTTTTCTCGACCCTTGCATCAGTTAGGGTTTCTCCGTTGCGTTTGAGTTGATTCACCACCGTTTGCACACGCGTGATGTAGTCGGATACGCTTTCCGACTCCTTCCTTTTCATCGCCTCAAGCTCGCCACGTAGAGTTTGTGGTCGAACTTGTTTTACTCGGTCGACACCTTTGTACGCCTTCTCTAAAATATCCCACGCCTCCTTTGATTTTGTCGCGCCGGCGATCTTCTCAATGCCGGATTCATCAACCGCTTGAAAAAGAAGGTAAAGAGCGGTTTTATCTTTCATACGGGTCTCTTTAAGCGCCTTCAATTGATTCGCCGTCATAGTACCCGTTGTTTCCGGCTCTTCATAGCCGGTTTCTGCTACTTCCCACGCATCTTGTGCACCGAGCCGGTTTCTGCTACTTCCCACGCATCTTATGCACCGAGCAAGGCCTTCATTTGTACACTCCAATTGTCGTAGTTATTTTTCGACAGACGAGGCAGCGCCATATGCCCGAACGGAGTTACGCCGGTACTAGCCATGAACTAAGCTCTGATACCAATTTGATAAAATAACAAAGGATCTTCAATGGCTTAAAACACTATATTTTGTGGAGAAGAAAATTTGGATACAACAGATAATCTTATTTCTCTTTTGTTTTTGTTGTCCCGTTACAATAAGATGCAAACCTATTTATAGCAAAAATACAAACATTCCTACACCACAGAATATTGATACTTTTTAATACTAATTAAAGTAAATTTAAAACCATTCTCCAACGCATGGTATTAAAATCTGGTTGTTAACTACTGAAATATCTGTCAGTTTCTTCTTGAAATGCTCTCAACAGATAATTTACTAATTATGGTAAATTAATTTTATTAAACAACGGTATAAAGTTGGTCTAGAATTTGGCCAATTCATGAACTTTTCACTTTGTTCCTCATATGCGCTTGAATTGAAGAGAACTTACAAATTAAGATAGGGTTCAAAAGATTTATTATTATTATTATTATTTTTCCCTAACTACAGGTTGTGTTTTGCTAACTTCAAGAGACATGCTTAAATGGTATCAGAACGGAGCTATGTACAAATAGAGGAACGAGTACATACAAACGGACAATGAAGATTAACAGAATTTATATCTAGCAATGAGTCAAAATTTCAATAAAAACTCGATTTTCATTTCTTACTTGCTGTTTAATTATGCAAATGATTGGTTATTATTGAAGGGGAGCTTGATCCAACATCGAATTGACATTAAAGGTTTGCCTTTTTTTCATTGTGTTCAGTTAGAGATTGAAGGCATTATATATATATATATATATAGAGAGAGAGAGAGAGAGAGAATAATGGAGAAAAGATGCCATAGGAGGTGATTTCCTCCTATGGCGTCGAAAAAATACTACATCCATCGTGTTTTCCGACGATTGGAACCCATCATCTTCATCGTTATCATCTAAGATGTGGGTATGCCGAATTTCATGTGATTCTACAACTTTTTCACCGTTGATTTAGCAATGTAAAAAGTTCTATTGTCGGTAAACCGTTAATTTTGAACCCACTAATTCAACGGCGAAAAAGGTTGTAGAATCACATGAAATTTGGTATACCCATATCTTAGATGATAACGATGAAGATGACGGGTTCCGATCGTCAGAAAACACGATGAATGTTGTATTTTTTCGACGCCATATGAGGAAATCACCTCCTATGGCATCTTTCTTCCATCATTCTCATATATATATATACTAAACTGGGCTGACTTCAACTTTCAGCAATGATGTGTCTCAGGCGTAGCTGATGAGGCAGTTGTGCAAAGCAGTCTGCAACAAAACAAAATCATTCGAAGGGGAAAAGTGTAAGTAAATTCTTTTAATTCTGCATTAATCATATACCTCTTATAGATAATTTTGGGATTGTTAGAGAGGTGATATTCACTTGATTTCTACCTTTTTTGCTTATTGGTGATTATTTCACATATCTTACCCTCTCGGCTTCTCCTTGCAATAGTTATTAAATTGTTGGCTGCAAATCAAAGAGAGATGATTTTATAAAAATGCCAAAATAAGTTCCAGTCACTTCGATTTCCTGTTGATATAAATATTCCTTGCAAAAAGGTTACATAATGGTGGGGGAATAACTTCTCCTTATCTACAAAGCATATGAATTTTCCAAGCCAGGATTCATGCATTCTTCTCTGAATGCAACTTCCATAGAATTTTTAAAGCTGAAGGATTTCCCCTCACTAGATTGGAATCACAATGTTTTCCTTTATCTACGAAATCTTATCCCTTTACGGAAAGAAGTGGTGCAAATACAAGGTGCCTGATTTCCTGTTCTCAAATGCTAAGAATCTCTCTGTGGAAATAAGTATTTTATTATGTACCATTTTGATTTGCTTGTATGTCGACATCTTAAAGGTAATCATTTAACAATTTAACTGCCCTTGTTAGGGAAAGTTAGCTTGCTCTTCTTTTATCTGAAAAAGGAAGTTCCTGACATATTTCATAAGTAATTTGAATGCGATGAATTCACCAACACTACTACAAATAGGGGTTGCCCCTACGGATTTATCCGTAGGGGCAACCCACTGCCCCTACGGATATATACGTAGGGGCGAAAAAATACCCCGTAGGTGCAAAGGCCGCAGGTGCAAGTTGAGGCCCTGAACTTGCCCCTACGGGCAAATTCTTGCCCTTACGGATATCTGTGTAGGTCCTGTTGCCCCTACGGATTAAGCCGTAGGGTATAAGATTTTATATTATTTACGGTTTATTTTAATAAATTACTATGCCCTACGGACATAACCGTCGGGGCATGTACGGTACGGATATATGCGTAGGTACGTTTCCGTAGGGGCATAAATTCAGGATTCCTGATATGTAGCCCCTACGGATAAAGCCGTAGGGGAGATCCAGTGGCCCCTACGGATATATCCGTAGGGGCTTTCCCAACCCCCCGGTACTGAGATCTGGGTGAAATATCAGTTACTGCTGATATTTTGCCCCTACGGCTATATCCGTAGGGGTAACATGTTTGCCTACGGATTAATCCGTAGGTATATATTATCTGAAATTTTTTTTTAAAAATGGGCTGCTTGCTTTTTCCCGCCCTGTGCACAATAATATATACATCAATCAAATCATATATTGCAATATTCATAATCACATCTCACGCATATATATAATATACAAAAGAAACCCAAAAACTGAATATGATATAAATACAAACCAATATCAATATCGTTTCAAAATGTAGTACAATGTGTATGATATAAATAAATACATGTTTCAAAAAAAAAAACCAAAAATCTACCCTAGCTCGGTCCAGCTCCACCTCTGAATAACGATAGAATAACGCGCGCCTGCTCCTCGGTCAATAAACTATGCAATTTGTCGCGAGTGGGAGTCTGAGCGGCATGTGGTCTGCGCAGCCGCCGTCGAGGTAGTCGCTTGCGGAGCCGCGGCTGCGGGAGTCTGAGTGGGCGGTGGAGCTACATGAGCTGTCTGCGGAACCGCAGCCGATGTAGTGGCTTGCGGAGCCGCAGCCGAAGGAGTTGCGTGTGGAGGCTCGGCCGATCTACCCTGTCGCGTTTGGATATAACGTGTGTAAGAAGCGTGTAAGAACTGTTTATTATTCGAATTCGTATCATTATTAAGTTATTTCGAAACCCTGTTTGGATATCTAGTTTGGAAAAGCGTTGTTTATTTCAATTACATATGTATGTATGATTAATCAAACTTAAGTCTAAAACCAAATAAGCTCAAGCTACGTACTAATTATGGATATGTTGATATGTATATAATATGAAATGATATTTTACTATAAAGTAGTATACATACCAGCATCTCCTTCAACTCCTGAACGCTGGCCCTCAAGCTATCCAGTTCATGATGGATACGTCGCTCACTGGAGACGGAGGAAGTAACCACCGGGGTGGAGTCCAACCTCATATGGGCCCTGCTAGAGCCTAGTCCTCGGCCTCTCTCCCAACCTCCGTGGTGCCGTCCGTGTGCGGCGTCCAGGACTGGGGTCAGCAGCCTCGAATGTTGCCTTCCCCTAGCAACTGTCAGAACATTATATTTAGCACATACTGGTCTATAAAATTGACAAGAAACACCAAAATCAACAAATTCAAAGCCTTACCTACAGAGATAGAAGATGTGCTCCTCTGGTATCTGCATGTATCAAAATTTGAATAATATTAATTAATTTCAGTACATACATACTAACAAGGTAAACTCGCATATAGCGCTGCTTACACATATGACAGGGAGTGAACAAGCTCTTGTAGATCATCAGGCGCAAATCTAATCTCATCAAGCAGCCCATGATAATGAGTTGGACGACTAAGAGCAAAAGAAATGTGTGTATATTTATGATATAGCATTCTAAATCAATATACATGCCCTATATAATATATAAACATACCTGGAGGAACGGGAGTGGCCTCTGTCCCTGATATGGACGCATCACCAACAACTAGACAATCAAACATTGACAATATAAGTAATTTTGACATAAACAGGCATGGATATCTATAATATTACATTCAAAATGGATATTAGAGGGCGCACCTGCAGTGAGAAGTGGCAAAAGTATCATCCAACTAGGGTGTAATTTACAGAATCAGTTGAGACTCTTAAAAGTCATAGAAGAACCCGACCTGCACAAATCTGATGTATGCTTTCCATTGGACACTAAGAAGTCTCTAAAGGGAAAAGCCTATGTGAAAGCCATCATTAGTTCATATCAGAGGATTGATGCTGAAACAGAGAACGAGAAATGTCATTTTTTTCTTCTTCCGCCACATTACTGTCTTCTCCTTCTGCCACATTACTGTCTTCTCCTTCTTATTATGTGCGCGTGCAAATTCAATGACTATATTGAGAATATGGATTAATAGTGGGTAGGAAAAGTATTTCTCAAATGGCTTTTGCGTCTTAAAACCATAAACTACTAAGTAATGACATACATAATTTTTTTAGTATAAAGGTTGTTATTTTAAGTTTTCCCTTATAGAGATATGATCTAACTGCATCTATCAACTATAAGTGTGCAGAAAATTATGATAAGAAATCATAAGAAAGGGTCGTAGCCATGCATAACCTTGAATCTACATACCAAATCATGCAAAAGCATGCACTTATTGTCATCTTGCCTTGGAATATAAAATATCTTGGAAGACTATAAGCGAGCATTTAAATCTTGTTAGCTTTTGACTTCAACATATATTTTTCTCAAGTACCATGAAATATACTTGCTCCGTATAAACCGTTTTCAGGAAGATGGATTAATAATGACAAATTATCCATTGTGGCTCACTAGGTTAGCATTTTCTCTTCTATTGACCATCTTTCTAATCTGCTTGGTAAATTTATTCGGAACCGGCTGTGAATCATTAAAAAAGTAGCATAAGAACGAAAGCTAAAATACAGATATATAGCATACCGATACATCGAAACTTCATAGTTGCGATGGCAATCCAGAGATATTTATTTCTACACACGTGGTGGGCGTGCGAATGCGTCAGGCAACATGGACAAATATTTCATAACATGGAAAGTATTATTCGTATAAAGTAATTAAAACTTTTAAACAGCTTGGGTAGAGATATTTTCTTAGGTGAAGCAATCATATCATGAGGACTAAATTTAAGCTATTATATATATGCATATGTATTTTTCTAACCTAAAATATCACACACACACACAGAAAGAGAGAGAGAGAACACCTGGTAGGTAAAAAAATCAGGTAGCAGGATCCTGAAGAAATGGAGTCCATAGCATTGCTCATCATCATCATCCATGATCCCTTTGATAATATTTTTTCAAAGGGATCACGGATGATGATGATGAGCAATGCTGTGGACTCCATTTCTTCAGGATCCTACTAACTGATTTCTCTATCTACCTGGTATTCTCCCCCTCTCTCTCTCTCTCTGTGTGTGTGATATATTAGATTAGAAAAATACATAAGCATATGTATAATAGCTTAAATTTAGTCATCATGATATGATTGCATCAACTAAGAAAATATCTACCCAAGGTGTTTAAAAATTTTAATTACTTTATACGAATAATACTTTTCATGTTCTGAAATATTTGTCCATGATGCCTGACGCATTCGCACGCGCACCACGTGTGTAGAAATAAATATCTCTGGATTGCCATCGCTACTATGAAGTTTCGATGTATCGGTATGCTATATATCTGTATTTTAGTTTTCTTTCTTATGCATATCTTTTAATGATTCGCAGCCGGTTCCGAATAAATTTACCAAGCTGATTAGAAAGATGGTTAATAGAAGAGAAAATTCTAACCTAGTGAGTCACAATGGATAATTTATCATTATTAATCCATCTTCCTGAAAACGGTTTATACGGAGCAAGTATATTTCATGGTACTTGAGAAAAATATATGTTGAAGTCAAAAGCTAACAAGATTTAAATGATCGCTTATAGTCTTCCAAGATATTTTATATTCCAAGGCAAGATGACAATAAGTGCATGCTTTTGCATGATTTGGTATGTAGATTCAAGGTTATGCATGGCTACGACCCTTTCTTATGATTTCTTATCATAATTTTCTGCACACTTATAGTTGATAGATACAGTTAGATCATATCTCTATAAGGGAAAACTTAAAATAACAACCTTTATACTAAAAAAATTATGTATGTCATTACTTAGTAGTTTATGGTTTTAAGACGCAAAAGCCATTTGAGAAATACTTTTCCTACCCACTATTAATCCATATTCTCAATATAGTCATTGAATTTGCACGCGAACATAATAAGAAGGAGAAGACAGTAATGTGGCAGAAGGAGAAGACAGTAATGCGGCGAAAGAAGAAAAAAATGACATTCCTCGTTCTCTGTTTCAGCATCAATCCTCTGATATGAACTAATGATGGCTTTCACATAGGCTTTTCCCTTTAGAGACTTCTTAGTGTCAAATGGAAAGCATACATCAGATTTGTGCAGGTCGGGTTCTTCTATGACTTTTAAGAGTCTCAACTGATTCTGTAAATTACACCCTAGTTGGGTGATACTTTTGCCACTTCTCACTTCTCACTGCAGGTGCGCTCTCTAATATCCATTTTGAATATCGATAATATTACATTCAAAATGGATATTAGAGAGCGCACCTGCAGTGAGAAGTGGTAAAAGTACCACCCAACTAGAGTGTAATTAACAGAATCAGTTGAGACTCTTGAAAGTCATAGAAGAACCCGACCTGCACAAATCTGATGTATGCTTTCCATTGGACACTAAGAAGTCTCTAATGGGAAAAGCCTATGTGAAAACCATCATTAGTTCATATCAGAAGATTGATGCTGAAACAGAGAACGAGGAATGTCATTTTTTTCTTCTTCTGCCACATTACTGTCTTCTCCTTCTTCTTCTGCCACATTATTCTCTTCTCCTTCTTATTATGTGCGCGTGCAAATTCAAGATATAATATAGCAAACTAGGATTGGTATTCAAATCCCAGTCCAGATTGGTATTCAAAATTTATTTAATTAGTTTGTGATCCACATCATTTGATTCGTTGCTTGAGGCATCAATGTAGGCACAAATATCGGCGACGAGGAACTCGACGAGGAAGAACGAGGGCGGTGGCGGGCTGAGAACGGAGGGCGCGCGGTGGTGACGAAGAGAAAATTGGAGACGCGGGAACGAGAGAAAATTTTGGGAACGAGAGGGAAAGATATCGAGGCGTAGGGCATTTCTGTGCCTTTTTTAATTAAATTCCCATTTAGGTGCCCGTAGGGCCAAACAACAAATTAAGATATAATATTTTTAAATTAAAATGTCGGGCACCGTAGGGACAAAGTGGCGCTTTTAGTTTCATATATGAGTATCGATGGGAATATGAAGGTTTCATATTATCATCGAGTATCATATATTGGATGTTATGCAAGCTCTGAACAAATCTTGAACGGAACTTTCACAAGAATTTACAATACCCGACCAGAATCCAATCCTGAGTTTGATGAAGCTTCAGGCCTTCAGCTTCCCCACAGAAAATAGTTAGGGCAAACCCTTTGCAAAACCATAGCTTTCATGCAGAGATGACGTTCAGAACATGCCAGCTTCCAAACACATTGAATAATACATAATCTCCCATACTCTCTCTCTCTCTCAATCAGACAGTTTATATTTGGATTTGAATTTAGGAAAAGAAATAAGATGGCTACAAACCAGCTTGCCTCGCCAATCTCATAACTATAAAGCTCATAAAAGTGGAAGCTTGAGGGCAAGCCATCATCGCCTCCATTCAATTGAAGCCAAATCATCCACAAAAAATAGAAATAAATATAATAATTGATCGATAGGCAAAATTGCAAGAAACCTATTCAGATTTTTGCATGAAAAAATAAGAGATGTAAAATAAGTAAAAGATTACCAAATGAAATTATCCCATCACTTGAACCCCCTCTCAAGACATTTTAGGAAAAATTCCCCCAGTAATTTTCCCAAACTCTGAAGGCTTCACAAAAATTTTAAATACAGATAATAATATGAATGAAGATATCAATCACCAATTTTTTAATGAGGATCAACTGAAACCCCAAACAGAGCAAGCAAATTACAAAGATCCCAAAACCCCGCGTGGCCCAGCCCCAGCCCCAGCCCCAGCCCCCAGCCCCAGCCCAACCCTAACCCCAGCGTGGCCAGCTAAACCCCAACACCAACCCTAAGGCAAACCCTAACCCCAGCCCCACCCCAGCAGCAGCCGAACCCCAACCCTAACCCTAAGGCAAACACCAAATTAAGAATTAATATTTTAATTCTTGAACGTCTGTGCCCGTAGGGGTAACCCTTTAGGGTTACCCCTACGGATTAATCCGTAGGGCCAAGTTAAATCTGCCCCTACGGGTTAAAAATTTTGTAGTCAAAATAGAGCCGTCTATTGGGAACGACATCAAACTACATACAGAAAAATTAAGGATCGCTAGAAATTTTGTCAAAATTTTATCACTAACAGTGAACCTGTATCCAGCCTACCCACATCCTGGTGAAGGAAACTATGGACAAAAGGGATGAACCCCCAGCAAACCAGTCAACAAAGAGGAAAGGATAATGCAGTTTAAGCTAGTGCAAAGAAAGGTACAGTCCCCCAAATACTCTCATAGCTCAGGAAAGCATCTTGATGAGGGGGGAGATAAAAAGAGTTTTGCAATAGGGAATTGTGTCCCATTCCTGAGGTACGGCATAAGCCTAGGAGCCAAGTTGAAATGCACTGGCAAATAACCCCTCCACACACACGCATGCACATGCACACAAACACATACAGAGTTGTAAATCATATATGAGGATAATTACACAATGTAAATTCTTGATAATAGAAGCATCCTGCAAAACCACAAACCTTTTCAGTTATATGCAGTCATGAGGATCAAACTATAGCTAGGTATTGCAAAGATCACAAAATTGAGTAGATTTGTTACATTTGTTCATTCTAGTTTGGGTGTTCAAATTCCATATTCTCGATTCCAATATCACCCCTAACCCTAACCCTAACCCTAACCCAGCCCCAGCCGAACCCCAACCCAACACCAAACCCTAACCCGGCCTAACCCTAACCCCAACCCAGCCCCAGCCGAACCCCAACCCAACACCAAACCCTAACCCGGCCTAACCCTAACCCCAACCCAGCCCCAGCCGAACCCCAACCCAACACCAAACCCTAACCCGGCCTAACCCTAACCCCAACCCAGCCCCAGCCGAACCCCAACCCAACACCAAACCCTAACCCGGCCTAACCCTAACCCCAACCCAGCCCCAGCCGAACCCCAACCCAACACCAAACCCTAACCCGGCCTAACCCTAACCCCAACCCAGCCCCAGCCGAACCCCAACCCAACACCAAACCCTAACCCGGCCTAACCCTAACCCCAACCCAGCCCCAGCCGAACCCTAACCCCAACACCAAACCCCAACCGAACCCTAACCCTAACCGGCCCTAACCCTAACCCCAACACCAGTCGAACCCCAACCGCCGATCGAACCCATACCCTAACCCTAATCCTAACCCTAACCACAACCGATACCTAATCCTAACCCTCATCGATCGCTACCCTAACATCATTATAATAATGTTTAACTAATTACCTGTAGGCGACGACGGAGAGGTAATCGGCGACGACGAGGGCGGTGGCGACAACGAGAACGGAGCACGGTGGCGACCACGAGATCACTGCAGGCGTGGCGACGACGATTCGGCTTGGATTCGGCGACGACGAGATCACTGCAGCGCGGCGGCGACGACGATCTCGATTTGGGAATTTGGTTTCGCGCGAGCGAAAGAAAGAGAATAAGAAATAATCGGCGTAGGGATCGATCTCTTAAATCTCTATTTATATGCCCCTACGGATATACCCGTAGGTGCTTGGTTTGCGCCACCGTAGGGGCAAAAAACACTTTAAAATTTAATATATTTTAAATAAATATTGAACGACCGTAGGGGCAACCACTTTGCCCTACGGATTAATCCGTAGGGCCAAACTTTAACTGCCCCTACGGATGTTGTTATCCGTAGGGGCAACCCCTTATTTTACTAGTGCAAGCAAGACCCTTGCACGTCAATGCCATCCAGATTTTAGGTTCGTTTGCTACAATGTCGATAACCAAAATGATCGAGCCTACATTTTTACTCCAATGACCTATAATTTTTCTGTTTTTTTAACCGGAGGCGGGACACAAACCTAACATACACATGCATTATGCAACAGCAATATCTTGTTATTCTCTAGGGATCTTGGTTTCTGACACTGACATCTTTCTCATTCAACTTTAAGCAACGAAAGTTTCATGACTGATGAGCATAGATGCCCCATCAATGAACACTAGTCTAGAAATGTGAGGAAAGAAGGAGCATCAAAGTCATTATAAATACCCCAGCAAACCATCATTGCTAGACAGAATTACCATACTCCACATTGATCTCGTTGTTACATTAATCTTGAGCCAACATGTCCATCCTTCCATTTTCCTTTGGCCGCAAGGCTAGCAAAACAAACACCCTCGAGCCTATCTCTCTTGACATATGGGAGCCATTCGAAGACTTCTCTCACGCCGTTGCAACCCCTTTCTGTGCTCCTGGTTTCTCTACCACCCGAATGGATTGGAAAGAGACCCCAGATGCCCATGTATTCATTGCAGAGGTTCCAGGGTTGAAGAAGGAGGAGGTTAAGATTGAGGTTGAAGAGGAGAAGATTCTCAAGATAAGCGGGCAAAGGACCAAGGAGAGTGAGGATAAGAATGAGAAGTGGCACCGGGTCGAGCGGAGCTCTGATAAGTTTTTCCGGAGTGTTAAGTTGCCTGCTAATACTAAAGTTGATGATGTTAAGGCTAAGATCGAGAATGGAGTGCTTACCGTTGTTGTTCCCAAGGAAAATGAGAAGGTGAAGGGTGGGAGATTTATACAGATATCAGACTGGTGAATCTAATGTTATTGAACAAGTATATATAAGCTTGTTAGTATGAAAACTCAGTACTGAATTGGTATCAGATGGAACTAATGTATAAAGAGATCCTTTATGTGGTCTCATTTATCACTGTATTCTGTAAAAATAAATTAATATCAGATGGAACGATATGCATTTGAGGCATTTACTAACCGTGAGTTCTTTTATGTCTATAAGGAGCAGGGAAAAGAGACGGACATGGATTTCGAGCCATCTTTTGTGATGCATAAAGATGAATTTTTATTTTTCAATTTTATTTCTTGGTCTCCATGCAAATTAAATCCCTCTGCTCGATCACACCGTTGTTGCTGTTGTTATGTCTAGTGAATGATTATATGCTCTGATACGATTGAAATACTGTTCTATTAGATCTCAACATGACACTGTATGTATTAGTTTATTCTTGTTTTGTTAATGTGCACGTTACAGAGTTATAGTAAGTAAAAAATATAGTTTTATTACGACAGTATGATCATCAGGGAAAGTTTCTTTTGGTTAGTAGCCTGAAGTACAATTACTTAATTACTGTGTGAAATCGTCGATCAGCAGAATCTGCTCTAGTGATGTGTTCTTTGAGAGCTTGCAGCAAGTCTTGAGAGATAGAGGCCTAATTAGTAAGAAATGCTAGTCTGTTTGCTCACAAAGTACGATGCTTATAGCAGGAAGGAAGATCGATTCTGGAACAATTATGAAACTGAAGGTGTTGTGCGTTAGCATTCACAATTTTCTTTAAAAGAAAATGCTGCAGTATTTGCTTCAGTATCCAGTTTCACACACCATATTTATTTATTTACAGGACACTCCAGGATAGGAAGGAAATTTGCTGCAAAGTTGTTGGGTGAATGTCCATTTTCACTTAAGCAGACTTCGGAGACTTACCTACGCCGGTCATC
Organism: Agapanthus africanus; assembly: GCA_030015575.1. Taxonomy (NCBI): domain Eukaryota; kingdom Viridiplantae; phylum Streptophyta; class Magnoliopsida; order Asparagales; family Amaryllidaceae; genus Agapanthus; species Agapanthus africanus. Next base: position 1,007,368,653 of record CM057337.1, on the reverse strand, counting down.
CGCAGGCCGGCCCCGCTGCCTGTTGCAGGATGTTCGCCTATCGGACGTTTGCCGCCGACCGGCCGTAGCTCATCGCCGGTTATCCACTAGCCAGCGCCGCTGTCCGTTGCCGGCCCGTCTTTGATTGGCCGTTCGTCGCTGGCCTCACCGCCATCCACCGGCCTTCCTTCACCACCGATCGACGGTTGCACAAATATATATTACCGGGAATGATTAAAGTATACCAAGCGCAACTTTTAGCAATATAATCTAGTTTCGTACATCATGCATTAAGCATCAACTTTGCAATATGAGAAGTACCTATAACCAAAGTTGCACGGGGTCTAGTTCAAGTGGGTCTAGTTCGGTTAGTACAACTTTCGTCTCCAAAATGAGAGGTCGCCGGTTCGATTTCTAAAAGAGTCGCATCCAAAAAAGAAGAAAAGATTAAATCATGCTCTAGCCAAAGCTCGTGAGTTTGCAAATAACCAACACGGTAAGAAAGAGTAATTAGAGAATTACCACATCATGGTGGTCACACACGTGCTTCGTTCACGTGGGGGCGTGGGTCCGAGCGGCGCGAAAATAATGGCATGGGGGGAGCCGTTGCTGCACATGCTGCTCCAGGATCGAGGCACGTGCCTGCATGACTCGCACGTGCGAAACCAGAGGGAATACATGCACTGCTGCAGCTGCTTTTATGTACATCGTCCTTGCATGCGTTTTAACAGATGGGATAAAGTGATTACATCACATCTTCGCCGTCCATTTTAATAATTGTTTCTAGCCTTATTTCACCAGTTTTCCAAATTAAATCACCATGTGGTGTTACGAAAACCACGTGAATTTTCAGTTCGCTGTATAAATACCCTTAAAGGTTTGATTTGTAAAGTTTTAGGGTGATTAACGGGTCATATGACCCCATTTTTTACCGATTCTCCTAGTTTCAACCTAAATTATCCATCCTTATTATTTTCATTATATCACCCTTTTTCTCTATATTTTGATTCAATTTCAAATTAACGTTTCTTCTCCAGATCCTCAAAGCTAAAGTCTTGTTCTCTGAATTAAGATAAATTGCCCAATAAACGGCACTAGGAGTATGGTTTATCTTCAATGCATCTAGAGAATCCGTATTTTTATTAAATATGAGGTTAATTAATTAAGTCAATTCTTGTAATAAATAACCACACGGGGTTTCTGCGTAACGAAATAAAAAGTTCAGGATGCTTTCGTGATGACTTTAAACCATATGGTGGTTTTTGAAAACTCGAGTAAACTATAAGATGTGTTTTGTGAAATAAGCCATCTTTTATATGAAGTTGGGAAAAATGGTAAATTTCAGCAAACTACCCTTAACTATCAATGTCTTTCATTAAGATACCTCAAGTATTTTTATTACAGTAAAATTACTCTTGAGGGTATTTTAGTGCAACAAACCTAATGTGGCACACAATACTTAATAATTCAACTAACACTACTACAAATAAGGGTTTCCCCTACGGATAAATCGGTAGGGGCAACCCACTGCCCCTACGGATATATACGTAGGGGCGAAAAAAGACCCCGTAGGTGCAAAGGCCGCAGGTGCAAGTTGAGGTCCTGAACTTGCCCCTACGGATAAATTTATGCCCCTACGGATACCTCGGTAGGTGCTATAGCCCCTACGGAGTACCCCGTAGGGGTAATAAAATCATATATTTAATTTTTTTTTTGAATATATTGTATATACCTACGGATATACCCGTAGGTCCTATTTAGACCCCTACGGATACATCCGTAGGGGATATAAAGTAGCCCCTACGGATTGACCCGTAGGGGCCACTCCCAACACACTGCACTGAGATCGGGGGGAAAATATCAGGAAACCTGATATTTTGCCCCTACGGATAAATACGTAGGGGATAAACAGTGTCCCCTACGGACATATCCGTAGGGGCACCCCCAACACCCTGCACTGATATCAGGTGGGAAAATATCAGGTTTCCTGATAGTTTGCCCCTACGGATAACGCCGTAGGGGCAACATATATACCTACGGATTAATCCGTAGGTACATATTGTCTGTATTTTTTTTTTAAAATGGGCTGCTAGATTTTTTCCCGCCCTGTGCACAATACTATATACATCAATCAAATCATATATTGCAGTATTCATAATCACATCTCACCCATATATATAATATACAAAAGAAACCCAAAAACTGAATATGATATAAATACAAACCAATATCAATATCGTTTCAAAATGTAGTACAATGTGATATAAATAAATACATGTTTCAAAAAATAAGAACCAAAAAGCTACCCTAGTTCGGTCCAGCTCCACCTCCGAATAACGTTAAAATAACGCGCGCCTGCTCCTCGGTAAATACACTCTCCAATGCTACATATAAGGGAGTCTGAGCGGCATGTGGAGCTGGCGTTGTGGTCTGCGCAGCCGCCGTCGAGGTAGTCGCTTGCGGAGCCGCGGCTGCGGGAGTCTGAGTGGGCGGTGGAGCTACAGGAGCTGTCTGCGGAACCGCAGCCGATGTAGTGGCTTGCGGAGCCGCAGCCGAAGGAGATGCATATGGAGGCTCGGCCGATCTACCCTGTCGCGTCTGGACATAACGTGTGTAAGAAGCGTGTAAGAACTGTGTATTATTCGAATTCGTTTCATTATTAAGTTATTTCGAAACCCTGTTTGGATATCTAGTTTGGAAAAGCGTTGTTTATTTTAATTACATATGTATGTATGATTAATCAAACTTAATTCTAAAACCAAATAAGCTCAAGCTACGTACTAATTATGGATATGTTGATATGTATATAATATGAAATGATATTTTACTATAAAGTAGTATACATACCAGCATCTCCTTCAACTCATGAACGGTGGCCCTCAAGCTATCCAGTTCCTGATGGACATGCCGGCCACTGGAGACGGAGGAAGTAACCGCCGGGGTGGAGTCCAACCTCATATGGGCCCTGCTAGGGCCCAATCCCCGGCCTCTCTCCCAACCTCCATGGTGCCCTCCGTGTGCGGCGTCCAGAACTGGGGTCAGCAGCCTCGGATCGTTCTGTCCGGTAAAATCGATCCCCGAGGCCTGGGCCTGCTCAACCACCCGCTCCTACACCCACATTAAGCAGTAAAGTATAAGTATAAATTTAAACTTGAACCTTCCAAAACTAAAATTTCAAATTTGGGTAGAAAAAATATTAACACTTACGCAGTACTCCTGGGTAGCGACGTCGGGACATCGAAGCTCGCCCGTGGCGGGATCTGTCGAGGTGCCGTGGACGGCAAGATATGCGGACAGCACGCTCGGTGTACCACCTGACGCCACGGTCCGAGATGTCTGCAATATTAGAAAGTAACTCTTAATATTAGAAATATTAGAGAATAACTCTTAATATTGCAGAATATTAGAGAATAACTCTTAATTTACCGATAACTCCATGGCTCGAGTAATGTTCCTCGAGCCACCTGTGTAAGTGGGGCGACCCCTCTTCGCCGACTTCCTGTTCTTCGTATTCTGAGCGGCCTGTTTCTGCACAACGCATTAACATTTAGTTTTCTAATTAAGAAACACAAAGAAATAAATTATATCATAAATAATGAATTAAATTTAAAATACATACTTGTTTGCGTTCGGAGTCGAAATAAGCGCACAATAGAGGCCATGTCTCTACGTCGACTCTCGCAAACGCCGGAGTAGATAGGAGGGCCGCTCTCTCTGCCTCGGGGGTCGCTATCCACAGGGAGTAGCAGTCGGCCTTCAGCTCATTCCTGTTGTATCGGACCTTGGCCTGCATGTTCTTCATCAGGCCATTGTACAGAGCATGAAGGTCGAGCATCCTCCCCGGGTGATCAGGGTCGGCTACAGGCTGAAAATCGTAATCCAACTGAAAATACAAAAAAAAACATTGTTATTAGATTGCAAGTGTTAATAATAAATATATTGGATAGATCAAATGAAAATATATATTAATACATACCCGAGCCTGTTCAAAGAAGAGGGCGAATGAGCGCTGGTGCTGCTCGCCCCACTCAACGTGAAGTGGATAGTTCTTCACGATCCGGCTCTCGTCCCCCAAATACCGGCCGAACCTCTCGGCATGAGGACCGGTATAGCGATAGTCAAGGGTAAAAAATAGGGGGAATGCTGCCTCCCCCCTAGCTCTATCAGGCCTCAGCCTATGGGACTGATTCGGGCCTCGAGTCCCCCTCTGGGGATGGAGAGGCCCTGCGTCTGCACGAAATATCAAGACAATCAATAATAAGACAAAGTTGTATTAAGAAATCAAGGTTAAACAAAAATTCAAGTGTGATATATACCTTCGGTGAATAGCGCACGAGCCTGGGCCCGAGCAGCAGCACGAGCGGGACGATAGTTCCTCCGGTGAGGAACAACCGGGGTCCCGGACCCGGACGCATCCCCTCCAACTATAAAATAAACATCGACGCTAAATCTCCATGAAGTTCATATTTATTCTATAGAGCATATGTAAAATAAATAAATATTTTAAATTTATTCATACTAACCTGCAGACGATGCGGAGGGTATGGAAGCGGCAGGAGTGGCCCCTGTGGAAGGTGTGGACGCACCACCTATAATTAGACAATTAAAAATAGATTTTATAAGTAATTGCAAAAAGAATGTGTAGATCAATAATATAACATTCTAAATCAATATGCATGCACTATAGGACATATAAACATACCCGCAGGTGCGGTGGTGTCACCACCTACAGCTAGACAATAATAAAAATTGCTAAGTAAGAGCAAAAGGAATGTGTATATTTATGATATAGCATTCTAAATCAATATACATACACTATATGATATATAAACATACCTGGAGGAGCGGGGGTGGCCTCTGTCCCAGATGTGGACGCATCACCAACAACTAGACAATCAAACATTGACAATATAAGTAATTTTGACATAAACATGCATGAATATCTGTAATATTACATTCAAAATGGATATGCGTGCAGTATACCTGGAGGTGTGGCCAAATCAACACGGAAGGAGGCATCCGAAGGGGTCTCCGATCTGGGTGCAAGACCGGCCCTCTGAAGCTCCCTACGGAGCTCTCCGGGCGGCAGAACCGCTCTGCCTCTGCCTCTGCCTCTGCCGCGGCTGGAGCTCCTGCCGCCCGCTGCTCCCGACATCGTCATCAAATCTAGATAAACGGTTCGTGGACGCATTAGACAATCATTAAAAGTATTGACTATATATGATCTAGAGCGTAAAATGTGAAGTAATAATATAACATTACTGATAACCTTTTTCGTTTCGTGGGCGCATCATACATATCTACTTGGATTTCATCGTCGATGTCATTTCTAACCCACGTAACTTCATGATCGGTCGAAGACAACCCGTCCTTCGAAACAGACGGTCGGAGCACTTTAAGCCTTCTCTCTTCTTCGTCCTCATCGCTGTCCTCGTATTCTGGGACACCGTAGACATCTCTAGGTTTCCATCGGCATACAACACTCCACCCCGGATGCTTCAAACACTGTGAGTAGTATACTTGGAACGCTTGGTTCGGAAAGATAAACGGATCGTCCTGACCGTAAAATCGAAGTGTGTTCACACTGGTCAATCCATATTCATCTTTCCAGGTCCCAAGACTGCTTCTCCACCTGTCTGTATCGGTTCGCGGATCGTACCAAGTACAGTGGAATATATAAAAGGGTTCTAATCGTCCGGGATAGTGGATGCCGAGTATACAATTTAAGTACCCATAGTAAATCACACCGTCCGATCCTACCGTCGCAATCCCACTATTCTGAGTGATTCTAGATGTTTCTATGTCCTTAACTTCGAATTTGTATCCAAGGACACCAAATCCTTTGTAATGTGCAACCTCCATACTAGGAAATTGAGCTAAACATCTTGAATCACTCTCAAATGATGCAGACAAGTTCGGATCGTGGATCTAACAAAACAAATTTTACGATAAATACATAACGATACAAGTTTAGATTAAAACTGATAGCAATAAAATGTAATTCGAATAATTTACATGCTCTGTGACCCAATCACAAAAATTATCCTGATGGTATTTTTCCAAACGCTCTTCGTTCCAATCAGGATGCCCCTCACGTACCTCGTTAAAATGAGTTCTGTTTTCGACAAATAATTGTGACATTAATATTATGTCATTTCATACACACACAAACACAGATATAACAATTAATCCAAAAGAACTTACTCTCTAATTTGTTCAAGACATACGCAATTAAGCAAGATAAACCGGTATATCTTGTTGATAAACATAGTGTCTACCCTCTTATACTCGGCTTTACCATATGGCCCGTCTTGAATTCTTCGTGGTCGGTTAAGCCTTGTCTCAATGTTCTCGTCCAGATAGCGGGAACAAAATGTGGTTGCTTCATCAAGAAGATAACCTTGCATGATAGAACCCTCTGGTCGATTTTTATTGCGTATATACTTCTTAAGAGTGTAAACGTACCTAATGAGAATATGTTGAATAAATAAACACGGGCATACATGACAAAAATAAATTTATAAATTACGCGAAACGAAAAATTTAACGTACCTCTCGACGGGATACATCCATCGATATTGTACCGGTCCGGCTAATTTCGCCTCAGTTGCAAGATGAACTGTCAAGTGTATTATGATATCGAAGAATGACGATGGGAAAATACGCTCAAACTTGCAAAGTATCAACGCAATAGAATTTTCTAGTTTATCCAGCGTCGCAACCTCCAGCGTTTTAGCACACAACTCCCTGAAAAAACAACATAGGTCGTTGATTACTAGACCAACCGAGTCGGGGAGAGAAGTCCTGAGGGCTAATGGAAGAAGGTGCTCCACGATAATATGGTGGTCATGACTTTTCAGCCCATCGATCTTGCTCTTCACAATTTTTATTTTCTTGCTGAATGATCCTGAGAAACCTGTGGGGACTTTCAAATCATGCAACACCTGCAGGAATCTTTTCTTCTCCGGTTGTGACATATGATAAGCGGCATTGGGAAGTACAAACTTGCTCGGTTTACCCGCTACCGGTTTAGGGTGCAGTTCACTTCTTATTCCCCACTCTTGTAGATCCATCCGGGCATTCATGTTGTCTTTCGATTTCCCGTCTTTACACAGAAGCAAGTTAAGTATGTGCTCTGATACTCCCTTCTCTATATGCATGACGTTCAGACAATGACGCACTGAATTTGTAGACCAGTACGGAAGCTCGAAGAAAATGCTTAACTTGTTCCAATATTGTGGTTTGACCTGTCTCGTCGGATCCATCCCGAAGGTCACGTTATTGTAACCATCCCATTTAGCAGTCACGTCCTCTCCGGACAATGGGGATGGAGGCCCAAGAAGCTCCTGATGACCATCAAAGTGAACCGTGTCTAACCTATAGGGGTGGTCTGGAGGCAGAAAACGTCGATGGCCGCAATAACAAATCTTCCTGCTAAAATTCAAAAATTTTGATGTTGTGTGTTCATGGCAATGAGGACATGCTTTGTGACCATGTACGGACCAACCTGAAAGCATTCCATACGCAGGAAAGTCATTAATTGTCCACATTAAAGCCGCACGCAGTATGAAGGTTGTATTTGTGTTTGAATCATATGTCTCTACACCATCAATGAACAAAGTTTTCAGCTCCTCAATCAGAGGTCGGAGATAGACGTCGATATTGTTCCCCGGTGAGTTTGGTCCGTCGATAAGAAGAGGCATCATAAAGTATGATTGGTCCATAGCCAACCAAGGCGACAGATTATAAATTATCATTACAACGGGCCATGTACTGTGACTTCCAGCCATATAGTTGAATGGGCAGAAGCCATCGGCAGCCAGTCCGAGCCGGACATTGCGAGGATCGCTACTGAATATTGCGTGCCTCCTATCGAAATCCTTCCATGCCGGTGAATCTCTTGGATGGCTCATTTTTCCATTTTCGCTTGGAGGAGCACGGTGATGCCAAATCATTGCCTCGGCTGTTTTCTTGCACCTGAATAGCCTCTGTAGCCTCTGTGTTATGGGAAAATATCGTGCTATCTTCACAGGTATATCAGGCTTCTTATCAGAATCTTTCGGCTTATACCTGGCCTCTCCGCATGTTGGACACTCTTTCAAATCTGAATTCTCTTTCCGGTACAACACGCAATTTTTAGGACATGCTTGAATCTTCTCGCACTTTAGACCCAAATCAGACATCATTTTCTGGGCTTCGTACCAGCTTTCGGGCACATTATTTCCCGGAGGCATAGAATCTTTCAAGAACGAAAGAAGCATTGTGAATGACTTGTTGCTCCATCCATTTAGGCACTTAATTTGGAAAAGTTGGACGAACCATGAGAGGGTGGAATACTTCGCATTCTCATAAATTGGTTTCCTAGCATCATTCATGAAATTTTCATATTTATCCGCACGCGGTCCTTGACCGGAAGGAATGTCATCTTCGGTACGAATAGATTCACCTAGGGCAGCCTCTACCATATCCTCCATTTCTTCTGATGGAAATAAATCTCCGTATCCTGCCGTATTACCGAATTCTTCTTCTTCTCCTGCCGCATTATCGTGTTCTCCTTCTTCTACCGCAGTACTGCATTCTTCTCCTTCCCCGTGATATTTCCAAGTTGAATAAAGTCTAGTAAACCCATGTTTTACAATATGAAGCTCTGCCAATTCTACCTTCTGCCAGTACTTATTACCACATCTATCGCACGGACAGAGAATCTTCTCTATTATGATCTTATTATGTGCTCGTGCAAATTCAAGGAAAGCAGCAACTCCTGCGACAAACTTAGGTTGCATACGTTGTTTCCAATCCACATACATCCAGTCCTTAACTCTGACGTACTCATGGGCCATGTTAGACTGAATAACATATAAATTGTAGGTTATGCTGACTATATTGAGAAATATAAGAACGGGATAGTTACTGACAAAGGAGAAAATCCATGTATATGCTTTGTGTGTGCGTTTGTCGTTGAAAAGAATAAATTATCGCACGTTATGTTGACCGATAGACGGGGACTAAGTGGCGCTTTTAGTTTCATATATGGGTATCGATGGGAATATGAAGGTTTCATATTATCATATATTGGTTTTAACCCGAACATCTCGAATCGCTCTCTGATTATGCGTTTGTATGTATGTGTTCCGGCTGTCGGGGGTAGGCTTCTATCCCATTAAGAATGTATAGAGCGAACGCCCATCACTTGTGCTTTCAACCGTTTCGAGTAAATTTCGGCAGCACCTCCCCGCTGTTCTCCGAGTACACTGTAATAGAATAGATAATCATTTCAAAGCTGTAAAACAACGTTGAAATGAACATCTAATCTATCTTTGTACACGGAGAACCAGCGGAAAGATACCGACGAAATATCTCGAAACGGATGAAAACACAAGTGAATGAAGGCGTTTGCTTTATACATTCTTAACTTGTCCACACGGGACAAATCTATGGGTTACCATACGATTGAATTTTCTCGTCGCGTGGACTATACGACGGTTGTTAGTATCGAGCTATACTGTCCGATATTTAACAACCTTCGTATAGTTCTAGATCACGACGAGCATCGCACGTATGTTAACCGATAGACGGGGACTAAGTGGCGCTTTTAGTTTCATATATGGGTATCGATGGGAATATGAAGGTTTCATATTATCATCGAGTATCATATATTGGTTTTAACCCGAACATCTCGAATCGCTCTCTAATTATGCGTTTGTATGTATGTGTTCCGGCTGTCGGGGGTAGGCTTCTATCCCATTAAGAATGTGTAGAGCGAACGCCCATCACTTGTGCTTTCAACCGTTTCGAGTAAATTTCGGCAGCACCTCCCCGCTGTTCTCTGAGTACACTGTAATAGAATAGATAATCATTTCAAAGCTGTGAAACAACGTTGAAATGAACATCTAATCTATCTTTGTACACGGAGAACCAGCGGAAAGATACCGACGAAATATCTCGAAACGGATGAAAACACAAGTGAATGAAGGCGTTTGCTTTATACATTCTTAACTTGTCCACACGGGACAAATCTATGGGTTACCATACGATTGAATTTTCTCGTCGCGTAGACTATACGACGGTTGTTAGTATCGAGCTATACTGTCCGATATTTAACAACCTTCGTATAGTTCTAGGTCACGACGAGCATCGCACGTATGTTAACCGATAGACGGGGACTAAGTGGCGCTTTTAGTTTCATATATGGGTATCGATGGGAATATGAAGGTTTCATATTATCATCGAGTATCATATATTGGTTTTAACCCGAACATCTCGAATCGCTCTCTAATTATGCGTTTGTATGTATGTGTTCCGGCTGTCGGGGGTAGGCTTCTATCCCATTAAGAATGTATGGAGCGAACGCCCATCACTTGTGCTTTCAACCGTTTCGAGTAAATTTCGGCAGCACCTCCCCGCTGTTCTCCGAGTACACTGTAATAGAATAGATAATCATTTCAAAGCTGTGAAACAACGTTGAAATGAACATCTAATCTATCTTTGTACACGGAGAACCAGCGGAAAGATACCGACGAAATATCTCGAAACGGATGAAAACACAAGTGAATGAAGGCGTTTGCTTTATACATTCTTAACTTGTCCACACGGGACAAATCTATGGGTTACCATACGATTGAATTTTCTCGTCGCGTAGACTATACGACGGTTGTTAGTATCGAGCTATACTGTCCGATATTTAACAACCTTCGTATAGTTCTAGGTCACGACGAGCATCGCACGTATGTTAACCGATAGACGGGGACTAAGTGGCGCTTTTAGTTTCATATATGGGTATCGATGGGAATATGAAGGCTTCATATTATCATCGAGTATCATATATTGGTTATAACTTGAAAAACGTGCCGTTGAAACAAATTATTGTTCTCCACCTTGCACTCTCTTAACAATGGTACATGCATTAAACATGTAGAGCTATCTATAACAACTCTAAAGTTTCATCTATTGGGTTCAACAAAAAAGTTTTTGATATAACAAACACAATCTTCCTCAATTTTTCCCTTGAATCGATGTGAAATTAATAGTGTCCATATGACACAATGGATATATTTTCTACACAAAAGGAAAAAGGCAAACAATAGTAAAGCAATTGTAATTCTATCAAGTATCCATACTGAAAAAGAGTAAATAGCAAACTAAAAATTAATCACTAATGAAAAACAAACAAAAGTGCTTATTATTATACTTCAGAGGTTATAAGTGCTTGATCCCCATAGTACATAGGCTGTATCCGCAATTAACCCTTTTCTATATACTTGAGTGTATAGAATTTCTAAAAGTTACACACGGTTTTTCTAAATCCAATTCTTTCCTTTCACTACAAAACCCTTTATATTTTCTAATAGGTACCAAGAACTTTCAAAGTTTTTGGATATGCAAAAAAAGAAAGTATCGCCAATAAGATTGACATAACCCAAATGACTTTGACCCATTACATATAAATGTCATGGTCTTTCAATATTTATCAAACAAATACCATAGACTTTGTTTGTTACAAATAAATACCATGAAGTTTTAACGTTTCACATAATTTTCATAGATTTTGTTGTTTACAAATACATACCATTGACCTCCAACGTTTTCCAGATAAATACCATGAATTTTGTTGTTTACAAATAAATACATGAACTTTCAGCGTTTTTTAGATAAATCCCATAGACTTTCATGGACCATTTTCTCATATAAAAATCATGGACTGTGTTATTCACAAATAAACAGTATCGACTTTCACTATTTTCCATATCAATCCCCTAAAATTTTACCTTTGTAAGCCTAACCCAGCCCCAGCCGAACCCCAACCCAACACCAAACCCTAACCCGGCCTAACCCTAACCCTAACCCAGCCCCAGCCGAACCCCAACCCAACACCAAACCCTAACCCCAACCCAGCCCCAGCCGAACCCCAACCCCAACACCAAACCCCAACCGAACCCTAACCCTAACCCTAACCCCAACACCAGTCGAACCCCAACCGATCGAACCCGTACCCTAACCCTAATCCTAACCCTAACCCCAACCGATACCTAACCCTAACCCTCATCGCTACCCTAACATCATTAAAATAATGTTTAACTAACATGTAGGCTAGGCGGTGGAGGAGACGACGGAGACGCAATCGGCAACGACGAGGGCGGTGGCGACGACGAGATCACTGCAGACGGTGGCGACGACGATTCGGCCGGCGGTGGCGACGACGAGATCACTGCAGGCGGTGGCGACGACGATTCGGCCGGCGCTGGCGATGACGAGAACGGCGATCGGCGGGAACGTCAAGGTTTGGGGATTTGGGTTCGCGCGCAACGATAAAGGGAATAAGAAATAATCAGCGTAGGGATCGATCACTTAAATCGCTATTTAGATGCCCCTATGGATATACCCGTAGGTGCTTGGTTTGCGCCACCGTATGGGCAAAAAACACTTTAAGATTTAATAAATTTTAAATAAATATTGAACGACCGTAGGGACAATCACTTTGCCCTACGTATTAATCCGTAGGGCCAAACTTTTATTGCCCCTACAGATGATATTATCCGTAGGGGCAACCCCTTATTTTACTAGTGTAAGCATATATCATTCTCCAACATTAAGAAATGACCCCAACGGTAAAGGTTGACAATGTGAATTAAATTAAGTGGAGAAGTTTTCTAAATTAATTAAACGATACATGATTGTAACTTATCTAGATTATGAATATCACAGCATGTTTCAAATTAATGCCTTCTTAATTAGAAATTAATTAATTGGCTAAACATTTTTTATACATTACCATGAACATCCCTCATCAAATTAATGAGAAGACTTGTAATGATTAGGTGGAAAACCTCTACTTTTGTCTATGTTACAAGACAAGATTAGCGCGACAAAACAATCATTATCAATCACAAGGGCGCCATGTCATCCTACATTAGGACTCCACTCGAAACTTTATCGATCTTTTTTCCTTCGGCTGATCTATAATGTATGTCGTGAGGTGTATGATTACGTTAATAGGGCCCAATAAAATGATACAATAATTGTTTCTTACAGATGTAGGGGTCAAAATTTACACCCAATTGGCCAGAAGTCGAAGTCGAACCGCGAACAAGTGGGCCGGCCCTAGCCGGAAAAAGAAGTCAAGCAGGCTTGGGCTGACTCAGCCAAGCGGGCCCAAGTCCAGACCAAGTGGGTCCATGCCCAAGTCGAGCCCAAATATGAAGAGTCTGGTCTCCCTCATGCCAAGAAAAAAATTATGTAATAAATAATTTTAATGCAATTTTTAAGAATAAATGTAAGTAAAATTGGTATAAAACCAAATTTTTGTAAAGTTCATGGCTCATGTGCAAAAAAAAATAAACATATAAGGCATGGGATAAACAAAATGCAATTTTGTAAAGCCTAAGGGGTTATGTGTAAATTTGTAAGCTTATATAATACAACATCACGATGAAATGAAGTATAATTGATTCCCCCAAAAAAACATTAGGGTTTGTGCCTCCTTCTTTTCTCTCACAAGTTTTTCCTCTTTCTTTTTATTTCCAATTAAATCAAGAGTATAGCTCTCTTTTTCTCAAAACTTAATAAAGTTTCACCATAAAACCCTTAAAGGGAAGCTCGGATCTTCCATCAAATCTTTAAAAGGGAGCATCGTCCATTTTCTCCAAGATCTACCAAAAAGAGAGTATGGAGGAACTTATCTCAAAAGTACCAATTTTAGAGAAGTCTAAAACTTAAAGAGGAAGAAAATAGACGTTTTTTCACTGTCCAAGATCTGAACTCTTTGGGAGTTTAACTCCAAATCAATTTTTGGAAGACTCAACTCCAAGTCTAAGATCCAAATTCTCAAAAGAGTTTAACCCCAAATTCAGATCTTTTAGAAGTTTAATTTCAAATAAAAGTTCTTTTTTTTTAGTTCAGAAGCTTCTTTACCCCTAAAGTTGATCTTCCGCTCTCGACCTGATGGCGAGCGACAACCACGATGATCCAAATACGAGCCGCCACAACGGAGGCGGGAGTGGCTCGTCTCCTCCTCCTAACGTGATCAAGGCCTTATCCGTTTGGATAGACAAGCTCACATCGCTGGTGGATGCCCTCATCCGCGTTCAAGCGGCGGGCTTTACGCACCAGACCGCCGTTGCCCCTTCCCGGGATAACGACGTCCGCAGAAGGACGGATGGACACGCTTAAGCCATCAATCTCACTCGTGCTCATCCCAGCGTCACCGAGCGCCAACGTGCCGACGCCGGCCACCGTAACCTGCATGTGGCGATTGATTCCATGACCCGCTTGGTGCTGGACAGCTCCACGCCCCGATCCCAGGGAAGACTGGGTCGTCGCTCCGATTCCCGCCGCGCGTTCTCTCCCCCTGAGTAGGTGTCGGTCAGCTCGCCTACTTCCAGGCATGACCGACGCCCCCACGCTCGCCGGGGCCGCGCGAACAGCGAACGCCGGGACCACTCGAGGATGGCTTCACCCGCGGATTTGAGAAATTTAATAGAGCGGAACTGGAGCCGCACCATTACGCAGACCCGGAGCGGGGGTAGCCACCACTCCGACTGTGCAGAATCCTCGGGGTACCACCACTGAATTGAATCCCTCAAAAAGAAAATTGAAGGCATACGACGGGTCAGCCATGCATCCGGCGAAGGGGTCAGGTACTCCGCCGACTCACTAACAAAGCCCTTTACAGAAGAGCTACTGGCCGAGCACGTCTCGTCCAGGAACAAGCCGCCAAAAGTGGCCCTTCTCGATGGGAAATACGACCCGAAGGACCACCATTTTTTTTTATTCATTCACACTTTTTCATACTAAGGACTTTAGACAAGAGCATTTCAAGGTCCACTTTTTCATACTAGGGCATGAGTTTCTAGGATAACTCAGACACGGCTCAATGCCGAGCTTTCCCCACCGCCTCATCCGAGCTAGTCGGGACTGGTTCTGAGGACTTACACCACGCTCCATCTCGACCTTCGACGAGCTAGCCATCCAATTCCTCGATCATTTCGTTGGAAACCGACGGCAAAAGAGGACGGTCGACTACCTGTTCACTATCAAGAGCGGAGACAAGGAATCCTTCAAAGGATATGTCACCCGCTTCTATAATGCCCTCCTGGAGGTCCCCGACTACCGCGATGAAACAGTTATCATCACGCCGAGGTCGGGTCTTAGGCACAAAGAGTGGCTCCGCTCTTTTGTTTTAGCGCAACCTAAGAGCATGGCCGAAATGAAAGCCTGGACCGATCGAGAAATCCAGCTCGAGTCCGAGGTGAACTCAAACCTCCCCCGAGCTGACCAGGCGGACATAAAGAAAAGAGATAAGGAGGAGAAGAAGAAAGTCGATTGTCCGTAGCCTTACTTCCCGAGGTTTCAGGAGTACACTCCTCTAAACATCTCTCAGACCGAGCTGTTGGAGGAAGCTAAGGGTGAGAGGTTCTTCAAGCTCTCTCCAGTCATCCAAAGAGTGGGCAAGCGTCTCCACGGCCCATACTGTGCTTTCCACAGGTCGCAGGGTCACCCCACTGAGAACTGAAAACAATTCCATGACTATATCGAGGAGTTGATCCGCTCAGGCCACCTGGCGAAATACCTGCGGGACAAGCGGCAGGCGGAGCCTGAGCAAAAGGACCAAACCCCTTCCGGGGAATTAACGATCGGACAGATTATGGTCGTTACCTCGGATCCAGCTCGGGAAAGTGGGGGGAACCACCACATCCTCCCGGTCGAAGGCACAAGTGATATACCACCCAAGAGGTGCAGAAGGGACGAGCTGATCATTTTCACCGATGAAGACTTCCACAGCATATCTCTCCCTCACAACGACCGTCTCGTGATAACGGCCAGAGTCTACCGTTACGAAGTCCAGAGGATATTGGTCGACTCAAGAAGCTCGGCGGATATCCCGTTCCATAACTGTTTCCAGCGTATGGGACTAAGACCTTCCAACCTTTGATCTACCTCTCATGTCCTCTCCGGGTTCACCAATCATTCTGTCCCTGTCGAGGGATTGGTCACCCTCCTCCTCAACATTGGGGAAGCAGGAAATATGCGAACCATACCGGTGGACTTCCTCGTCGCCAAGGTCCCTTCATCCTATAACATTGTCCTGGGGCGTCCTACCTTAAACGCTCTCCAAGCCCAGATCTCGACTTATCACCTTGTATTCAAAATTTCTTTAGATCAAGGGGGAATAGGTCGGGCCTACGGAGATCAGTAAACCGCTAAGATTTGCCTCACCTCGATGTCCACAAACGGAGAGCAAGACGACGATTTTAAGCCACATGACTTCCAAAGGTCTTTAGATACACGCAACGACCAAAGGGAAGTTAGAGGTGCCCCGGTGGAAGCTTTGACGGAAGTCCCCCTCGTTGAAGAGGACGATGACCGAACAGTCCAGATTGGCTCTCTCTTGACAGGGGATCGCCGCGAAGACCTAATCCGGTTCTTTCGAGATAACTCGGACATATTCACTTGGGCGCCAGAGGACATTCCCGGAATCGACCCTAGAGTGATCTCCCACAAGCTCGGGGTCGACCCGAAGGTGAAGCCCGTCCGACAAAAGAAGAGGAGTTTTGCGCCGGCCAAACAAAAGGTGATAGAAGACGAGATGGATACACTACTCGCCGCCAACTTCATCAGAAACTTGGATTACTCTGATTGGCTGGCGAACGTGGTCATGGTCAAGAAGGCAAACGGGAAATGGTGCATGTGCGTCGATTTCACGGATTTGAACAAGGCCTGCCCCAAAGACAAATATCCACTTTCTCGGATAGACCAGCTGATAGATAGTTCAGCCGGCCATGAATTATTAAGCTTCAATGATGCTTTCTCCGGTTACAATCAGATCAGGATGAACCCGGCTAAAGAAAAACTTACCGCTTTCACCACTGATCGGGGGGTATACTGCTATAAAGTGATACCTTTCGGACTCAAGAACGCTGGGGCCACATACCAACGCCTGATCAATAAGCTGTTCAAACCTCAGATTGGCAGAAACATGGAAGTCTACGTCGACGACATGCTCATAAAATCCATCTCGGCAGCTGGGCACACTAAAGACCTCGGCGAGACATTCGACGTCCTGCGCAAGTACAAAATGAAACTGAATCCAGCTAATTTCTCTTTCGGAGTCACTAGTGGGAAGTTCCTCGAGTTCATGATAACGCAACGAGGAATTAAAGCAAACCCTGAAAAGATCAGTGCCATCCTCAACATGGCAACTCCCAAGATCAATGTCAACATCATGCGACTCACGGGAAGGGTTGCTACCCTGAGTCGCTTTATGTCCAGATCCGGAGAGAAGTGCCTCCCGTTTTTTAGGGCCATAAGGAAAATCCCTAAGTGCAAATGGTCGGAGGAGTGCCAGAACACTTTCGAACAACTCAAGGCGCATCTAGCGACCCACCGCTACTCACCCAACCAGTCGAAGGTGGCGAACTATTGCTATATCTGGTCATCTCCAACCAAGCTGCAGGCTCAGTGCTTTTCAGAGAAAGCGAAGGCATACAGAGGTCGGTCTATTATATGAGCCATGTTTTTAAGGACACAGAAACGAGATATCTGGCCATAGAGAAAATAGTCCTAGCACTTGTCGTCGCCTCTAGGAAACTTAGGCACTATTTTCAAGCGCACACGATCCTCGTCATCATCGAGCGACCTTTAGGGTCAATTCTCGTCTCCCCCGAGTCATCAGGACGTCTGGAGAAGTGGAGGTGGGAACTGTCCCAATTCGATATCAAATACCGCCCCCGACAAGCCATCAAAGCACATGTCTTGGAGGATTTTGTTGTCGAATGCACCATCCCTACTAAAGAAGAAACGCCGACACGGGGCCCCGAACCACTTCCGTCGGTCGAGGAGGTGCCCGACCCATCCTGGATTGGGTGCTCTATGTGGACGGATCCTCCACCGAAGAGGGGAGTAGAGCTGGCCTGATCTTCCGCGGCCCGGAAGAAGCAGAAATGGAATACTCCTTAAAGCTCGGGTTCAGAGCGTCAAACAATGCCGCGGAATATGAGGCCTTGTTAGCAGGACTGCAGATCGCCTTCCGGATAGGACTGAAGACCATTAGAGTTCGCAGCGACTCCATACTGGTTGTCGGCCAAGTAACTAGGTGCTTCAAAGCCCAGGAACTGCTCATAATAAAATACCTGGCCGAGGTAAAAAGGCTTCGAAAAAATTTCGACGAAGTCCAAAAGGAGCAGATCCCCAGAAACTTGAACACCCGGGCCGATGGTTTGAGCAAGCTCGCTTCTTCCTATTCGGCCACCCGTAAAAGAAATATCCTCTTCGAAGACTTACCACGACCCAGCGTGGAAGAAAGGGAGGTAACATTCCAGATCTACACAACTCAGGAAGAAGGCCAAGATTGGAGGAAGGCCCTCGTGGAGTTCCTGAAAAACGGTGTGCTCCCTGAAGATCGAGGAGAAGCTCGCCGGCTACGGGCTAAAGCATGCATTTTCTTTTGGAGCAACGGAAACCTGTACAAGAAGTCGTACACTCAGCTTCTGCTCCGATGCATCGACACCCATGAGGCTAACTATGTTCTGCGAGAAATACATGAAGGGGTCGGGGGAGCGCATCAAGGAGCCCGCACCTTGGTCCAGAAGACGCTGCTCCAAGGGTACTACTGGACGAAATTGCTGTTCTTCGCCGAAAGACGCGACCGGGATGTTGGGACGTCAGGCCTGAATTTCGAGGGCAGATGCTATTTGGTGCTATCCGTCCACCTCTTCGAAGATGCCAAGTTGATTTATGGCACCGTGTATCGAAGGTTTAAACGGATGCGGCCGATGTAGCGGACTTCGTCAGATTCCCCCTCGTTGAGGGGTTTTTGATTGTGGGGACGCTCTTCCCTGCAGGCGCAAGCCCCTGCAGTTAATTACGCTACCATATCGCGGTAACCATTTTCTCCTTCTCCAGATGGTCACTTCGTGTCGTGGGTGTTTGTTTTATTTTTGGTTGCCCGTGGATTGTATATGGAGACTAATTTATCTTGTCGCCCGTAGGGCGTGGATTAGTCCAAATCCGTATCTTCTTAGATTTGGGTTTGGGGTTGGGTTTAAGGATGCGTTAGTCTCATTTGAGACTAAGATCAACTTAAACGTTTGTTAAGGATACGTTAGTTTAATTTTAAACTAAGATCAACTTAACAGGATCGTTTAGATCCAACAAAAGAGCATTTGGGCTCTATTGTTTAGTTTAGGGACATTGCGGTCCATTGTTAGTTTAAGGATATTACGGTCCAATGTTAGTTTAAGCACATCTCGGTCCATGGGTTTAAGGACCCCACAGTCTGAGGTTAAGGACATCATAGCCGATGGGTTTAAGGACCCCACAGTCCGAGGTTAAGGACATCATAGTCTATGGGTTTAAGGACCCCATAGTCCATGGTTAAGGACATCATAGTCCATGGGTTTAAGGACCCCGCAGTCCGTGGTTAAGGACGTCATAGTCTATGGAATGTATGGTTGTTGGGACCCGTCACCTCTCTAAAGACGTTGAAGGATTACAATGACAAATATCAGAGGAGTGAAGAGATGTACCCTTGAACCGATATTGGTTGGGAGATCTGTAGTCCAATTTGGGACTAAGATCAAAGATTTATGAGCATATGGGCTCAATTAATCTGAATGAGGGGTTTATGGCCACTTTGGGCTCGGCCCATTCAATTAAAATGTTAAACATTTAACAATGCTGAGCATTGATTTGAGTTTTGACAGCCTTTCTGTCTTTTATTGAATGTCGAGCATTCATCATAGCTCTAGGGCTTTATTTAAAGAATAGTTTATGTTCTATCAGCGCACGCGTGAGGAACACGTGGCGCGCTTGGCGCTGTGCGCCAGACAATGAGCGTATTGCGCTTCTGGTAAAGTAGCGCACACGTGAGGAGCACGTGGTGCGCTTGGTGCTGAGCGCCAGAAAATGAGCGCATTGCGTTTCTGGTAAAGTAGCGCACACGTGAGGAGCACGTGGTGCGCTGGCGCTGAGCGCATTGCGCTTCTGGTAAAGTAGCGCCCACGTGAGGAGCATGTGGTGCGCTTGGCGCTGAGCGCCAGACAATGAGCGCATTGCGCTTCTGGTAAAGTAGCGCACACGTGAGGAGTACGTGGTGCGCTTGGCGCTGAGCGCCAGACAATGAGCGCATTGCGCTTCTGGTAAAGTAGCGCACACGTGAGGAGCACGTGGTGCGCTTAGCGCTGAGCGCCAGACAATGAGCGCAGTGCGCTATATTTGGAGCGCTGAGGTGCTTCTGTTAAATAGCGCACACGTGAGGAGCACGTGGAGCGCTTGGCGCTGTGCTTCAGTCTTGAACGCAGAGCGCTTCTTTAAATTTGGAGCGCTAAGGCTCTTTTAAATTAGGAGCGCTAAGGCTCTGCAGCGCTTTGCGCTAGATGTGGAGCGCCGAAGCGCTCCTCTTAAATTGGAGTGCTAAGGCTCTTCTTTTATGCAACTTTGATCAGTTCTGCGCTCTGAGAATTAAATTCTCTTTTATAAGAGACTTTGTCTTATGGATCTAAGAACAAAGTTCTTATTTTATAGGAGATATTTCAATCTCTTATGTTTTTGGAGGCTTTGCCTTTATGGATCTGTGATCCTAAGAGAATTGAATCATTCTCCCCCCCTTTTTATAATGAGATGTTCATGATCTCTTTTGGTAAAAGACAATTTGTCTTATAGATCTATGATCTGTGAGAAGAATTATATTCTTCTTCTTTAATGAGAATTTTCTTATCTCTGTTTTTCTTTATCTTGAAGAAAAGTTCTTCTTCTACCGAGAGCTTGCTCTTCTTTCTGAGATTTCTTAAAATTGATAGGGGGTTCCTCTATATGAGACGTGAAGTCTTAGGGCCTTTATATAGTGAAGGCTGATTTGTTCAATCGGTTAAGGAGATCTTTTCTCCAATTGATTTGGGGATTTCCCCACCGTTGGATCTTTGATCCAAGGGCTTCTGATTTACAGAAGGCAATCTTCTTGTTTTTAACAAGATTGGGAAATCTTTCCCTACACAGAATTTATTCTGTATTTTAGTGATTTTTAATCACCATTGGATCATTGATTCAACGATGCTCTGATTTACAGAGCACAATTTTTTTGTTTGAAAAGATTTTGAGGAATCTTTCCTTAACAGAATTTTATTCTGGTCAATTGATGATTTTTAATCATGTTTGTTGGATCTTTGATCCAACGGTTGGGAACATTTAGTTCCAGCGCTAGTGCTCCCGTGCTTTGCACGTAGTGCGCTGCTTAGAGTGCAGCGAGCTTAGCGCTAGCGCTTACGTGCTTTGCACATGGTGCGCTGCAGCGCTCTTAGCGCTAGCGCTCATGTGCTTTGCACGTGAGCGCTACCCTAGAGTCTTTGACTCTCAGCGTTGGCGCTATTATGAAGTGCAGTTTCATTTCAAAATTTGAAATTTGAACAGAGTTTTGCTCTGATTGGGGGAAACAATTGCACCAGGATGCCGAGAAGCTGGTCAGAAGGTGCAAGAACTGCCAAATCTTCAGCAGCATATCTCGTCTTCCCGCAACTGAACTAACGCCACTTAGCTCCCCTTGGCCGTTTGCATAATAGGGGATGGATATAGTCGATCAACTCCCCATCGGCACAGGCGGACACCGATACATCCTCGTCGCTGTGGAATACTTCACAAAATGGATAGAGGCCGTACCCATCAGAAAACCGGAGTCCACATTTACGATAAAGTTCCTGCAGAACAACATAATTTCTCGATTCGGAATCCCGAGGTGCATAGTTACCAACCATGGGACCAACTTCGAAAACGATAAACTTAAAGATTTTTGCAGTGACTACCACATACTGATGAAGTTTGCCGCGATTGCACATCCTCAATGCAACGGAAAGGCCGAGGTAGCGAACCGAGGCGTCATCCGCGGTCTCAAAGCCCGTTCGGAAGGAAGTCAATGCGTCTGGGTCGAGGAACTGCCGTGGGTGTTATGGGCTTTACGAAAATAGATGAAAACACCCACGGGAGAAACCCCATTCATCCTCTGCTATGGTACCGAGGCAATGGTCCCCGCGGAGATTAGAATGTCCAGTTATAGGGTAGAACATTTTGACGATGAATCCAACACCTCGGCGCTCCGAAGCAACTTGGACATGTTATTGAAAAAGCAAGATTGAGCGCAAATCAGAGCGGTCGCCTACCAGCAGCAAACCGCATGCTACTACAATGCCCGAGTTAAATATTAGGCTTTCAAGATGGGAGACCTGGTCTTACGAAGAAACGAGTTCGTGGACCAAGAGAGACTGCATAAGTTCTCCCCGAAGTGGGACGGACCATTCCTCGTAACGGAAGTAATTCCCGGTGGAGCATACCACCTGCAAGACGTTGGGGGGCATAATTTTTCGCGGCCCTATAATGAAGAAAAGCTTAAATTGTATAAATAAACATGTATCGTCTTTCAAAATAATGTAATTCCCATTTTACATTTAACTAAGTCTTCCAGGCTAAGTCCTCATGTAGAAAAGACTTTGTGTACCCCCGCGGGGCACTAACCCTTTGATTCTTTTCTCGGTTCCAAGAATCCGAAGTTTTTTGAGAAAACATAAAATTTGTATCAAGAAGAGGAAAATAGATGGTACACTACAATGAAATACAAGTTTATTTATTCAAGAGGTATTATGGGCCCCTCGGCCTTACAACAATTACAACAAAGGAAGGCGGGGGTTAAAAAAACATTGTCGGTGGTACACTGAAGAAAGCTCCTCCAGCCGATCCCGAGCAGCTTCGACCCGCTCCCTCCGACGGTACTCATGGACCCTAGAAGCCATGGATTCCTCGGACGAGGGAGGATCTTCTTCTGCCGAGCAGGAAGCGATGACCAACCTTTGCTGGAAACTTTTAAGAAGGAGGTCCACCGAGCGATCCTGCCTACTCTTTGAGATCAGACTAAACCCATGGACCGTGTGCATTTTGTCGAACGTCTCGTCCATCAGCCACGGGGATAGGGTATTGTGCAGACCCAGCGAAGTCCTCCATATCGCATAAATCAACACCTGAATGAGAGGAGATCTCCGGGGAAGTAAGCGTCCTCAGTGACCCTCCAAGCGGTTTATCACCGCCTTATACATTTCCAAGGAACGATCAAGATTGTAAAAGTATACGTCATCACGGAAAACGATCTCCTTGATAGTATACACGCGGCCGGCCATCTTCAGGGAGTGCGAGATTAGAAAGAAATCGATGTACCTTCAGTATTTATAGCCTCAACAAAAATCTTCCAACGGCCGAGATTTACTCGCACGGCAACACAAATCACGGAATATCACACTTTTTCGATATGGCACTGCCACATGTCACCTGTGACGGTCACCATTCCCATCCTTTACGGGTCAAGGAAGGTTGAACGATGCCTAAGAAGATACTATAGAATAAATAAAACCCTCGCCGTGAGGCGACCAAATAGCTTCCTGCTCGGTTCATCCGCAGTGGGTAGCTTCCTGCCCATCTGCGCTGTGGATCTAAAGCCCTCCTCATAAGGCCATCGAGTAGCTTCCTGTTCGGTCCATCCACAGTGGGTAGCTTCCTGCCCATCAATGCTGTGGATCTAAAGCCCTCCTCATGAGGCCACCGAGTAGCTTCCTGCTCGGTCCATCCGCAGTGGGTATCTTCCTGCCCAACTACGCTGTGGATCAAAAGCCCTCCTTACGAGGCCACCGAGTAGTTTCCTGCTCGGTCCATCCGCAGTAGGTAGCTTCTTACCCAACTACGCTGTGAATCAAAATCCATCCTCACGAGACCATCGAATAGCTTCCTGCTCAGTCCATCCATAGTGGGTAGCTTCCTGCCCATCAATGCTGTGGATCTAAATCCCTTCTCATGAGGCCACCGAGTAGCTTCTTGCTCGGTCCATCCACAGTAGGTATCTTCCTGCCCAACTATGCTGTGGTCAAAAGCCCTCCTCATGAGGCCACCGAGTAGTTTCCTGCTCGGTCC
Source organism: Agapanthus africanus (assembly GCA_030015575.1). Taxonomy (NCBI): domain Eukaryota; kingdom Viridiplantae; phylum Streptophyta; class Magnoliopsida; order Asparagales; family Amaryllidaceae; genus Agapanthus; species Agapanthus africanus. The sequence goes on along the minus strand of CM057337.1, from coordinate 1,007,344,740 downwards.
ATCCGCAGTGGGTAGCTTCCTATCCATCAATGCTGTCAATCTAAAGCCCTCTTCACGAGGCCACCGAGTAACTTCCTGCTCGGTCCATCTGCAGTGGGTAGCTTCCTACCCATCAATACTGTGGATCCAAAGCCCTCGACGTCGAGGCGACCGAGTAGCTTCCTGCTCGGTCCATCTGCAGTGGGTAGCTTCCTGCCCATCAATACTGTGGATCCAAAGCCCTCGACGTCGAGGCGACCGAGTAGCTTCCTGCTCAGTCCATCTGCAGTGGGTAGCTTCCTGCCCATCAATACTGTGGATCCAAAGCCCTCGACGTCGAGGCGACCGAGTAGCTTCCTTCTCAGTCCATCTGCAGCGGGTAGATTCCTGCCCTACAAAGAAGCGGATCTAAATGCCCTCCTCACGAGGCCGCCGAGCATATTCTTGCTCGGCCCATCAATAGGTTCATACTCGACGCGCGATCGCCACCTCGACTCGGGGGAAAGGGAGGATACCGACTTTCCTACACTTGGCTATCGTTCGATTCGATACACGATCGCCACCTTGACTCCGGGGAAAATGAGGACACCGATCTTCCTACACTTGGCTATCGTTCGACTCTGCTCGACGGTCAGCGAGTGCAGGAAGGGTGGACATCGGCCTAGCACTTGCAAGATAAAGATACTTACGAGCTAAAAGTACTGGAAAGATAAAAAGACTCACGAGAAAAAAATACTTGCAGAATGAAGATTCAAACAATGAAAAGTATACGTGCTAAAAGTACTTACGCAGTGAGAAGACATTTGGGCAAAGGAAAAAGGAGTACTTTATTTATAATCAAAGATAAATACAAAGTATTCTGTAACACCCAGCCCCTTTTTATACTAATAAAACGTATCTCTTTTTAACTTATACAGTTTGTTTTTATTATTTATTTTATTTATACTTATTAATTTATTTTAAAAACCTTTTTAGCCCAAACCCTAACTATAGATTTATTCTTCATCAAAATATTTTCCTATATTACTATATTTCTAGTTTTCTAACTCTAGTTGTTTTGTATTCTAATCTAAAACCCTAGTTCTAATTGTTACCCTAAACCCAAGTCCACATTAATCGCATTTTCTTTTAACCTATATCACCCAAACCACCATATAAATTCCCTCAGCCCAACACCCTGTTTCTTTGAATAAAACCCCCAGCCCATTTTTCCCCATTTTATAAATCCCAAGCCGGCCCTTTTAATTTTCTCATCCCTTATTTCATTCTTTAAGCCCGAGCCCAGAACTCCATTATTCTTTTTAATTAAACTCCTCTATAAACTTTAGCCTGGCCCGTTATCTTTCCCATTCCCTTATAATTCTTTTCATTTTTATTTTTATTTTTGGCCCAAATCCCCGAGCCCAGCACCATATTCTCAGCCCACCTTCTTTTGTTTAAACCCATTTTTAAATCTCAAATCCCTGGCCCGGCCCACTCTTTTCATCCCTTCATCGCGCCCGCAGCAACCCGACCCGCTCCTATTAACTCTCCTTCTACAACGGCTCCTTCCTCATTTCCCGCGCGTGTTTCCTTCGCGACCACGTCGCCCGCGCTTCTCGCCTCCGCCGACGCCCACGCTCGCGCGCGTTACTCCCACGACGCGCGCCTCGATCTCTACTCGCGATCACCCCCACGTCTCTCTCTCTCATCTCATTCTTTCTCCCTCCCTCTTTCTCTCAAAAGAAATCTCCTACCCGAGCTTTCCCCACCGTTCCCTCCTCCGTTTCTTTCCTTCACTATCACCCATCCCCGGCCGCCTCCTTTTCCCGAGCACCCTCACCTGCACGCCCCCTCTTCTCACCCAACTCGAGGCCACTACCACACCACCGTGACCCAACTCGTCGCCGTGACTCACTGGAGCTCGAGCTCGAGACGGCCTCTGTGCACCCAAGCTCGAACTCCCGCACCTTTCACCGGCACCCACGACGTCGACGAGCTCCCCACCGCATCTCGTCGACACCCTCACACATCGTCGACCCTATCATCCCCTCTCTTCCCCTCTCGCAATCTCTCTGTGTTCTCTCTCTCTCACTCTCACTCTAACTCTCTATCTCTCTCTCTCACTCTCTCACTGATCTCTCTCTCTCTCACTGATCTCTCTCTCTCAAAATCCATCTCTCTTCCTCTACAGCCCTCTCCGTCGCACACGCAAACTACCAATAGCACAAGCCCCAACATCCACGAGCCTCGGCTGCATCCTACCCGACCCAAGCTCATTCCGAGACGCTGCCGTCGTCGTTCGTCGCGCGTTCGTGACGTTACCGTCACTGTACATCCCCGAGATGTGTCCAGGCAAGTTCTCTACTTGCTACATGCTAAGTTATAATTGTTACAAACTAAAATCGTGTAGATTCTGTAGTTATTTTCTGAATAAATTATACTACGCACCTGTTCGATACATGATCCCAATGAGAATACTTATCAAATTTGATGGAACTGGATGGTTTACATTGGCCCTTGTAGTGATGAATATCTTGTGCAAATTTCGCTGGAAAATATGACCGTTAACGACTAAAACGACTACCCCCAAGTTTACCCGTAAAACTAGAAATTTTCCCGCATCTGAACACGGTTAAAATCACCATAAATTATATACATACTGGAATGATGCGTTCGAGGGCTCAAATCGAAGCCGACTCGACGAACTATAACTCTATGTAAATTTCTAATTGTTTCTGTACTTAAACTGTGACAATATTTGGATCGGAGTGCGACTCTGGACTGCAGTCCAGAGCGACTCCAGTTGTTGTTTACTGTCCCGTAATGGGTACCACACTATTTCCTTAACTCGTAGGTTGCGGAACTCCGCTGTTTATTAAAGGTGAATCCATCAGCTAGACAACACAAGTGACTTCATCATGTTTCGTTATCGTTTGTTATTTAATCTGTAATTTAATAGATGTGGACGTATAACAGTCCCAACAGAATCAGAATTTACATACTAGTTTTGAACAGTGTATATCTCCTGACATACAGACGCGATTGAAGATCCTTCTATTGCGTTGAAAATCTTACTGAAAACCATAGATTTCATTCAACAGTAGCGTCGCTAAAATCTAATCCCAACTGGGATTAAAATGCGTTGCGAAACAGACTTCCGATTCTGAAACCGGATTTCCAGCCGTGAACGCTTAAAATGAAATGGCTATAATTAATGATCCTGGAATCCGATTGGCATGAAACCAAATTCGATGGATAGATAACTGAACATACTATTTATTCCCCGTTCATCGTTTCACTAAACTGTAACCGTATGATTTATTATAAATTATGCAAGTGATAGATTACTGATTCATGACACCCTAATCATGCTTTACATACTGTTTACGCATCATATCATGCACATGTCACTGCATTGATAACCTAGTGATAACGTGCATTACCCAGTGTTAGATATTAGTGATGATTGTGGTAAGTACGTAAGTGTTCGTGTATCGGTGAATAAGTGAAAGTGATACATACTTGTACACAATCAGTGAACCTTATTATTCTACTGCATTGTCGACGTCTGTGGAACGCGTGTACGTGTGACTATAAGTGGTATGGGACACTTATGGAAGCTCTTGCATGGATCTCACAGATAAGACATCAGACTCTGCTATTTATCTTAGGTATTAGTCGGGACGTGCTTGATGGAGGTCCTGCCTCCAATTCTCGCGTAGACTTGTCACAGACCGACTGTTACTTAGGGTTATGGTTAGCGTTTGATGTAGACCACGGGGTGTGGGGTAATTTGAGTGTGAGTTCAACAGAATCTCGGGAGTCCCTTGCCGGCTTATATATATGGAGATATATGGAGATTTACTGGGTACATGATTATTACCGTGAGTTACATGTTGGGCCCGTGGTCTCTTGCCCTTGTGTCCTACCCTTGGGTGGAGGACACTCGCGAGTGATTGATTCTCACACTTGTACTGACGATAGGCTTAGTGACCTGTACAGTGAGACTTAGAGACTGGTAGGGATGGTAGCATCGATATACATACTTACTGTGTTGACATACTTGGCATATCATTTTACTGCTTTTACTGTTCCACCGCATTGATTGCTACATGTTCATACCTATACCATCATTGATTTACTGTTATATATATCTATTACCACTGTTAGAGTTATTACATGAATTTATATATTATATTGCTATTGTGTCGCTCTGACGACCTGAGTATGCATGCTCAGTGTGAGGAGAAGATTTAACCTGGACCAGGACCAGACGCATATCACGGACACCTTGATTAGCTATCCAGAGTTATACTCTTTTGTTTCCATCAGGTCAGTTCTTTATATTGTTCGCTTCAGTTACTGCATTTCTCGTTGCCTGCGCATTATTTACTGATTACCATGTAAAGCTAGAAGCCGAAGTGTGACTACGGCAGGATGTATTCTTGACCGTAGGAGCATGGCTGGCCTTGTCAACCCCTCGTATTCCGTATTTTGGGAAGCGGGGCGTGACATGGTTTAGTTGGTATCAGAGCCAGGTTTTTCTTCAATTGGGATTGCAGTTTTCCGTGTAGAGCTTGACAATCTAAGATATCCTTCAGTCTAGATTGTAAACTTGATATTCTTGATCCATATTCGCATTGAGTGTTCTGCTATCCATTCGCTAGGGTTTCGGATGACTTGGCAAGGTTACGTGGTTGCAATTGAACTACCGTACTCTGTTTAAGTGACTTAGAATGCTACAGTTGATTTCCACTTGTAATAAATCTCATCACATCCGATGTTCTTGATTCCTTGCCAAATCCATATTATAAATTGATTTTTATATCATTCTCAAAATTATTGTTTCAGGATCATGACTTCCAACGACTCTTCGTCTATCTCCATTCCCTAGATTCAGACCGTTGAGATTCTGAGTGTACTGCAAGGTCTGAAGGAAACCCAGGAGCGGACGAACGACTTGTTAGCTGAAGGAATGAGAAGGCAGGTGAATCAGGCACCAGCGGGAGTCTCCAATCATAAAGGGATCTCCGTTAGACGAGGAAAAGAGGAGAAGATGAAGCGCCATTTTGGTCCCTGCGACAGAAGCAGCAGAAGGCCCCATGTTGTGGGTACTGTAAGAGGCCAGGACATCTTCAGAGGGATTGTCGCCGCGCCCAAGGGAAGTGTCTGATTTGCGGATCCAGCGAATGTCTTATCAACGGTTGCCCAAAAAGGAAGGAGCTGCAAGGAGGAGACTCGTCCACACTCTTCACTTCTGCCAAGTGATGATTATTGCGTAGTTCGAACTTTGGGAATAAAGCGGACCCAACACAGGATTCAACCCGCGTGACGATGATGCAGCGGTCTAGCAATCAAAGAAGAATTTTCATGTTTTCTAATTTCAGTAATAATGTCGTCATCCTCTTATAAATATTTCTTTCCGTTTGAAATCTTGTATCCGTCGAACTTTTAGTTGAATGCAATAAAACTTGAATCGTAATATATGTATCATTCTCTTACTTTCTCCTTATTTATACTATTCATTATCACAGCATTTTAATCCTGATCTTTCAGTTCCTGCCACCGCATATTTTCCTATACTTCGTACCCTGAGCTATTTTCTTGATGTATTCCACTGTCTAATCATGACTCTTTCTTTTCAGGCCATGGCCCACCCTGGAGCAGCGCCGCATCTATATGAGGATGCACAGTCATGCGTTTCCTTAGACCGCACGCTGATGAGTTCTGATGAAAGGATCAACGATCCCCAGGCCATTTTCGGGAACAGCGATTCCGAAGACGAAGGAGCAGTAGCCCCAGAGTTTAACATGATAGACGATTCCGACGAAGAGGAAGGAGACCCTGAAGAGAACCCGATGGAGGAAGATCCCGAGGAAGACCCGATAGAAGAAAATCCAGTGGAGGAAAATCTCATGGAAGAGAATCCAGAAGAAGAGAATCACATGGAATCAGACCTCGATGAAGAAGCTCCAGCCGAGGAAGAAGGACCAGAAGATCAAGACCCTGCTGTGGAAGAACTCCCAATGGCGATCCATGCGAGACGCTATGGAAATGGACGCCCCTACCTGAGCGCGCGAGCCTACCGCAACCTGCTGAATCTCCACAACCGCGACTGACGGGATTCCTTTTAGATGTTGTCTTATCTGGCCAAATAAATATGTGTATAGTCTAGGGCCGCCTTTCGTCTTTGAGAATGCCTTGTTTAAAATCTTCTGGAATGAAATAAATTACTGAGTTCGCTAATCTTTTGATTTTCTTAATTCACTTGCTGCTTGATTATTTCTTCTATACAATTATTTTCTCTACTGAGAGCTGTCCACCCCTACTCCTTACCTTGTCTGAACCCTCACTGAGATTAACTAGTACCACACCCGATTTTTTGAGGTCCACCCTTCATCCTCCGTCTGTGCCTCATTTGAGATCCTTCTGGGAGGAGAAAATTTTAGGCAAATTTCCGAGTTCGCTAACCCTTCAAATTTTGATTCGTGTGATGTACCGACTGTTGTTTTCCCCCATACTTTTCCTCTTGTATTCCTTTGTTGCTCATCCTTACTTCCTGTGCAGACCCAATCACAGTCTCCTTGATCTTCAACCTAAAGCCGCCTCACACCGACCTTCTAAATGAGCCACACTTCTTTGAAATCATTACCCTAGCTAGCCCAATACCTCTTTGTGTTTTTCCTATTACCCTAAATATATATAGGGGCATTATTATTCGAAAATTTGGTTTTCATTATTTTATATTTATCGAAGAGTGTGTTTTATCGACTATTCCCGTTTTACGTATTTCAAGTACTCCACTACTAGCTTTCCTATTATTTTCAATAGCGCAACCTTACATCGCGTATATTTTCGTTACATATTTCTTATTTTCATTATGTGGGTTTTCTAAGTTATTTTAAAACTATTCGATCAAGAAATTATCCTAAAATGTTTTAACCTACCGACAAATCTTTCACTATTTTATTGTCGTTACTTTATTTTTCGGGTATTGTGCCTACGTTTACTATTATAAATGATTGTGCCTTATACTTATTTTTCTGCCGTGCTACCTTTGATATACTTATACGTGCACATAATTGAGTTTCGATTTTATCGAGTACGCCTCGAATAATATTGTTCGTTATTGTTGTTATTTATATTCCCGTATACATGTAGTTGCCCCTATAGTTATTCCTGCCTTATACCTATTTAGACCTATCTTTTTGTATGTTGTTCTTACATAATTATACCTTCAATATTTCTTCGTCCACGGATTTCTAGTAAATCTTTATGTGTTAGTTTGCAATATAATAGCTTTCGCCTATGTTGGTATAACTTATCGTTTATTTTAAATTTCGAGGATGAAATTTTTGTAAGGGTGGTATGATTTAACACGCAGCCCCTTTTTATACTAATAAAACGTATCTCTTTTTAACTTATACAGTTTGTTTTTATTATTTATTTTATTTATACTTATTAATTTATTTTAAAAACCTTTTTAGCCCAAACCCTAACTATAGATTTATTCTTCATCAAAATATTTTCCTATATTACTATATTTCTAGTTTTCTAACTCTAGTTGTTTTGTATTCTAATCTAAAACCCTAGTTCTAATTATTACCCTAAACCCAAGTCCACATTAATCACATTTTCTTTTAACCTATATCACCCAAACCACCATATAAATTCCCTCAGCCCAACACCCTGTTTCTTTGAATAAAACCCCCAGCCCATTTTCCCCCATTTTATAAATCCCAAGCCGGCCCTTTTAATTTTCTCATCCCTTATTTCATTCTTTAAGCCCGAGCCCAGAACTCCATTATTCTTTTTAATTAAACTCCTCTATAAACTTTAGCCTGGCCCGTTATCTTTCCCATTCCCTTATAATTCTTTTCATTTTCATTTTTATTTTTGGCCCAAATCCCCGAGCCCAACACCATTTTCTCAGCCCACCTTCTTTTGTTTAAACCCATTTTTAAATCTCAAATCCCTGGCCCGGCCCACTCTTTTCAACCCTTCACTGCGCCCGCAGCAACCCGACCCGACCCGCTCCTATTCACTCTCCTTCTCCAATGGCTCCTTCCTCATTTCCCGCGCGCGTTTCCTTCGCGACCACGTCGCCCGCGCTTCTCGCCTCCGCCGACGCCCACGCTCGCGCGCGTTACTCCCACGACGTGCGCCTCGATCTCTACTCGCGATCACCCCCACGCCTCTCTCTCTCATCTCATTTTTTCTCCCTCCCTCTTTCTCTCAAAAGAAATCTCCTACCCGAGCTTCCCCCACCGTTCCCTCCTCCGTTTCTTTCCTTCACTCTCACCCATCCCCCGCCGCCTCCTTTTCCCGAGCACCCTCACCTGCACGCCCCCTCTTCTCACCCAACTCGAGGCCACTACCACACCACCGCGACCCAACTCGTCGCCGCGACTCACCGGAGCTCGAGCTCGAGACGGCCCCTGTACACCCAAGCTCGAACTCCCACGCCTTTCACCGGCACCCACGACGTCGACGAGCTCCCCACTGCATCTCGTCGACACCCTCACACATCGTCGACCCTATCATCCCCTCTCTTCCCCTCTCGCAATCTCTCTGTGTTCTCTCTCTCACTCTCACTCTAACTCTCTATATCTCTCTCTCTCTCACTGATCTCTCTCTCTCTCTCAAAATCCCTCTCTCTTCCTCTACAGCCCTCTCCGTCGCACACGCAAACTACCAACAGCACGAGCCCCAACATCCACGAGCCTCGGTTATATCCTACCCGACCCAAGCTCATTCCGAGACGCTGCCGTCGCCGTTCGTCGCGCGTTCGTGATGTTACCGTCACCGTACATCCCCGAGACGTGTCCAGGCAAGTTCTCTACTTGCTACATGCTAAGTTATAATTGTTACAAACTAAAATCGTGTAGATTCTGTAGTTATTTTCTGAATAAATTATACTACGCACCTATTCGATACATGATCCCAATGGGAATACTTATCAAATTTGACGGAACTGGATGGTTTACATTGGCCCTTGTAGTGATGAATATCTTGTGCAAATTTCGCTGGAAAATATGACCGTTAACGATTAAAACGACTACCCCCAAGTTTACCCGTAAAACTAGAAATTTTCCCTCATCTGAACACGGTTAAAATCACCATAAATTATATACATACTGGAATGATGCATTCGAGGGCTCAAATCGAAGCCGACTCGACGAACTATAACCCTATGTAAATTTCTAATTGTTTCTATACTTAAACTGTGACAATATTTGGATCGGAGTGCGACTCCGGACTGCAGTCCAGAGCGACTCCAGTTGTTGTTTACTGTCCCGTAATGGGTACCACACTGTTTCCTTAACTCGTAGGTTGCGGAACTCCACTTTTTATTAAAGGTGAATCCTTTATATATACAACACAAGTGGCTTCATCCTGTTTCGTTATCGTTTGTTATTTAATCTGTAATTTAATAGATGTGGACGTATAACAGTCCCAACAGAATCAGAATTTACATACTAGTTTTGAACAGTGTATATCTCCTGACGTACAGGCGCGATTGAAGATCCGTCTATTGCGTTGAAAACCTTACTGAAAACCCTAGATTTCATTCAACTGTAGCATCGCTAAAATCTGATCCCAACTGGGATTAAAATGCGTTGTAAAACAGACTTCCGATTCTGAAACCGGATTTCCAGCCGTGAACGCTTAAAATAAAATGGCTATAATTAATGATCCTGGAACCCGATTGGCATGAAACCAAATTCGCTGGATAGATAACTGAACATACTATTTATTCCCCATTCATCGTTTTACTAAACTATAACCGTATGATTTATGATAAATTATGCAAGTGGTAGATTACTGATTCATGACACCCTAATCATGCTTTACATACTGTTTACGCATCATATCATGCACATGTCACTGCATTGATAACCTAGTGATAACGTGCATTACCCAGTGTTAGGTATTAGTGATGATTGTGGTAAGTACGTTAGTGTTCGTTTATCAGTGAATAAGTGAAAGTGATACGTACTTGTACACAATCAGTAAATCTTATTATTCTACTGCATTGTCGACGTCTGTGGAACGCGTGTACGTGTGACTATAAGTGGTATGGGACACTTATGGAAGCTTTTGCATGGGTGTCACAGATAAGACATCAGACTCTGCTATTTATCTTAGGTATTAGTCGGGACGTGCTTGTTGGAGGTCCTGCCTCCAATTCTCGCGTAGACTTGTCACAGACCGACTGGTATTTAGGGTTATGGTTAGCGTTTGATGTAGACCACGGGGTGTGGGGTAGTTTGAGTGTGAGTTCAACAGAATCTCGGGAGTCCTTTGCCGGCTTATATATATGGAGATATATGGAGATTTACAGGGTACATGATTATTACCGTGAGTTACATGTTGGGCCCGTGGTCCCTTGCCCTTGGGTCCTACCCTTGGGTGGAGGACACTCGCGAGTGGTTGATTCTCACACTTGGACTGACGATAGGCTTAGTGACTTGTACAGTGAGACTTAGAGACTGGTAGGGATGATAGCATCGATATACATACTTACTGTGTTGTCATACTTGGCATATCATTTTACTGCTTTTACTGTTCCACTGCATTGATTACTACATGTTCATACCTATACCATCATTGATTTACTGTTATATATATCTATTACCATTGTTAGAGTTATTACATGAATTTATATATTATATTGCTATTGTGTCGCTCTGACGACCTGAGTATGCATGCTCAGTGTGAGGAGAAGATTTAACCTGGACCAGGACCAGATGCATATCACGGACACCTTGATTAGCTATCCAGAGTTATACTCTTTTGTTTCCATCAGGTCAATTCTTTATATTGTTCGCTTCAGTTACTGCATTTCTCGTTGCCTGCGCATTATTTACTGATTACCATGTAAAGCTAGAAGCCGAAGTGTGACTACGGCAGGATGTATCCTTGACCGTAGGAGCACGGATGGCCTTGTCAACCCCTCGTACTCCGTATTTTGGGAAGCGGGGCGTGACATATTCTGGGCTCCTCAGCCTTACAGAAATGCCCGGAGGCTTACAAAATTTTAAGAAAAAAAATCTTCAAGGAAGGAAAGATCAGGACACCCGCTCGGCCGAGATCTCACCCTGCTCGAGGCCGCCATCAGGGACCAAAACTGAGACCTCTGGGTTGGCGCTTCCGCTGACAGCCTCACCTCCAACTGCAGCCTCGGTGACTTCCCCTTGCTGTGCTTCCTCGGCCAGGAGGTACTTGGCGCGGAGCTCGCCATCGTCGAACCCCCCGGCATGGACTCCTTGATAGCGTCGAGGGCGCTGTGCCACACGACTGCCGCGGATTCGGCGATATCGGCGTAAAATTAGTAGAATGCCTTGTATCCCTCTACGACCTTCGCCGCCTAGCTCTCGGCGAGCTTCACTGCGTCCATAGCCACCCGGACATCCCTCTTGAGGATGTCCCTCGACTTATTCATCAAGTTGTAGAGACTGTTCACCTCCTCCAACTTGGCTTGGATAGCCTGGTTGGAATCATCCATGAGCCGATGAGACTCTTTTAGCTTGGAGTTCGTCAGCCCCTTGGCGACCAGTCAAGTGTCGAGGAGAGCCGCCTTCTCCTCCACCTGCCGCAGTTGGAGACGGAGTTCCTCCTCCCGCGAGGAGGATTCGCTCGCCTTTTTCATTACCGGGGCTACCTCCTCAGATTCCATGATGATGAGGAGAGCGCAGTGATGAATGACCTGAGGAAAGCAGTAAACGGGTTAGAAATCTCAAAACGAGGAAGCAAGACTTAAGAAATTTTAAGAAAAGTCAAGTACCGACTTGAACCGCCTCCTGCGCTATGGCAGCCACCTGGGCCTTCATGGTCTCCGAGGAATCTTGCCCCCGGCTGCCTGCTCCATGTCCGAAAGCAAGCTGTCGGTGACAGAGAGCCCCGAGGGCACTTCAATGCAGAAGTCACCCTCCTGCACTGGGATCCCAGTAGAAGGTGACCGAAAGACCGTCCGCTTCTGCCTTTTGAGGGGGATTTCTGAGGGCTCAGCCTCCCCCTCCTCCTCTCTCGTCTGGGGCAACGGGTCCCACGCATGCTTATGACCCTACCCGCGGCGTTCTTCTGGGGCTTGGGGAGCGGCGAAAGGCTTGGACGGTGGAGTTGGCCACGGGGCCGAGCTCGGACCGGGTTAGGATGAGCTTGCGCCTCCGGCCTTTCTTCCTTGCGTCTTAGCGGCCATAGTGGCTAGGATTTTCGATCGGTCCATGGGCTCTGCAAAAAAAGAACACACAAACAAAAGGGGGTTAGCGACAATGAGAAGGCGAAGGAAGTTAACGAAGTATAAACAGGTTGTCGAAGGCCCTAACTTACCCAGAAAACACGCAGGACTGAATCCAGCCTAGCTCAGTGCCTGCTCGGATAGCAGAACATCCGCCCACTGGATCGGTTCCCACTGGGACACCACCTTCTCCTCGGGGGAAGTCGACTGCTTTGCCCTTGGACAATAGTCCCTGTGCCACTGCGTAGGCACGGAAAATCCTCGTCCTCAGATGGCCCGACGAATACAAACTTCTCCTTCCATTCGTGGATGGAAGAAGGGACGACTACTACTCCCGACCCGGTCGTCCCACCCTTATGTTTTTATACGAAAAATACACCCAGCTTGGCTTTTCCTTGCTGGTGCCGAGGTCATTTTTATAACAAAGGAAAGACACAAGGAGGGTTAAACTGAAGGGGATCTGATCGAGTTTTAACCGGGCCAGAAACCCGAGGAGGATTCTCCACGAGTTCGGCGCTGGCTGGCCCGGGGCAAGACGGAAGCAACGAAGCATCCCACAAACCTGAGTTGGGAAGGGAAGATGCATTCCTGTCCGGAACGCTTCCAAATACAAGGCAATCTCCTTGTCCTGCACCTGGTCTGTCCGCTCACCCTCTCTAGCTAAACGATGTGAGTACCTGGAGGGGATGTGGAATCGAGTCCGAATTTCGGAAAGCTCGTACAGAAACTTCAAAATGGAGGGCGCATCATGGATGTTCCCGATCCGCACCTTGGGAACCATTGTCACCACCCGACGGCGAGTGACAAGGGCGGCCCTGACTCTATAGAGCGAACCCGACGCAGAAGATGAAGAAGAAGAAGAACCATGTTGGCTATCTGAAGCCGAAAAGGAGAAGGACCCACTGGACTCGGCCCCAGAAACTGAGGCCTCATCGTCCGACTCTATCCTTACTACCTCTACAGACTTCTCGGATGAAGACATCTAACCTGATTCAAAGGAAGGGACTCGCCGAGAAAAAATCAACAGAGAATCTGATCTAAGAAGTGGAGCGCCGGGCAATCTCCAACAATGAAAGAGAATTAAAGCAAAGCGTCAGTCCTAAGATGGTCCCCTCCTAGTTATACACCCCAAAGAAGAACTTCATACGGCCCAGATTGATTCCCACCAAAACGAAACATCGCGCCCAACGGGGCTCCACGTAGTGATCGGCCATTGAGGACGTCTCTTCAACTGCAGGAGTTAGAAACAACCTGTCGCTTCCACCAACCAACGTCGGACACATGGCCCGTACCCCAACCGACGAATCAACTGAAATGACGCCCCCTCTTTAAAGCGCAATCATTTCACTGATCCGCTGACGCCGTCGGAGATATGCGCGAAAATTCAGGTGCATGACGAGACGACACGCGGGCCCAAAGATCTAAACGACGCAACCGCCAAAAGCCATGTCGTTCCCGGGCAATCCATATTCTGATTCTCGGCGCCAAACTGAGACGAAGAAAAACCGAGCAGGCCACTCTCGACCTGACCCATAAATAGGTCGGAATGAGAGTGGGGGGCTAATAATGATGCTCATAAGTGGTATTTCCTCAGATTACGACACGTAGCGGATGACATGTCCCGAAGGCTACGGAGGTGAAATAAATGAGTTGCATTAGCGGCATTCCTCGGGCCCTTGTCTTGAGAAAGTGTCAGACCTTTCAGGAGACCTCCCTGAGTACTTTCCACCTTCACCTAGCAAACTACCAACTGCTCGTCTCTGAGCTTCCTCAGTCTCCTTGCTCGTCTCCGAGCCTTCTGTCACGTCGAGCTTCCTCGGCGTCCTTGCTCGTTTCCGAGCCTTCTATCAGGCTGAGCTTCCTCGCCCCCCCGATCAACCTAGAGCGCAGAATCCAAGCGCCCCCGCAATGGCTCTGCGTATCTCGCCAGGGCGAGATATCCGTCTCCCTATGTTCCGCGTCCCACACTAGCGCATCCCTTCATTAATGGGCGCATCCCGCCATTAAATGCGAGGATAACGCGGGGCGTAACTGACGGTGATGATCTTGCGCCAGATTGCTCCACGCTACCATTATGTAAACCCTCTTTCAGACGACTCAGGTGACTCAAACTCATTTCCAATACGCCGTTACTCTTCACTTATTCCTCGGCACTGATTTGATCGTCGGAGAATGCTACGGTGGTCACCCACCCCGGGACTTTTTTTGTAGACAGCTCGGCGTCAACACCGATCCATTGAGATCCACACGCTTAACAACTCCCAAACTAAATCTCAACTGTTAAAGACCGCCATCACAGGATCGACGGAGGACAACATCTAAAGGAGATCACAGCCTCCATCACTACTTGAGATGACTTTGCCAGAAAATGAAGATTTAATAATTAGCATCTTTACTTGGAATAAATAAATTAAAATCTAATGGTGAGATATTAAATAATAGTTTAACAAGTAAGATAGAAAGAGAAACAAAATTTGTATAGTTAAAAATGTCGGTGATCACCTGAGACCATATAAATCTCACCTAAATAAAATCTCATTAGTGAAGATTATCCAAAAAAAACATCACAAAAATAAATAATAGTTTAGAAAAGGATGAACAGACTTTAGAAAAGTGGTTTTTTTTTCTTTTGGAGAAAAGACCAGGGTCCAAAAGTGGATCCCGTCTCATAAAAGGTTTATTAAAAAATAACCATAACAAAAATATGAGGAAACTAAACATTTTACACAACCTATCAATAGGCCCACCGTATTAAGGAACCGAAGAAAAGAGTTGCAAACAAAACAGAAAAAGATGAGAAGAAGGGAAGTGAGAAAAGGGTCCACAAAACAAGGGATTAGCGAGTTAAGAAATTTCATTTTTTGTTGCTGCTTGTTATTTATTGAGAAGACTTCAGCCTATCATTTCTTTCAGCAAAGCAAATGATCATTCGCAAGAACTCCCCTTTGAGTAAACCTGCACTTAAAAAAAGAATAAAGCAGTACCCGGTATATGTATATAACAATGAGTGTATAGTGTAAAAGATATGTATATAACAAAGTGAATCCTGCTCACAGATAAATAAAAGTCATTCTTGCCAAAACCTAAAAGTAATATTCTTTGAGGATATTGTCTCAGTCCACCAAAAGGAAAGATAAAAAAGGACAGGGACTCGCATATACTTAAAGATAAGAAACTCAGCTTGTTTTTCAAGATAAGAAAAGCATTATGCACCGGGATAGTTTTTGATAAAGAACTTGCCCATATATTTAGAACATGCGAAAAACAACTTAAAATTTGAGTATGGATATGTCAAGAATTACCAAGTTTTTAAAAACATTGAAACCCCAGTAAAAAATAGGCAAAAGAGTATTCAAAGATGTGCATAAACAATGCAAAAAAGGTATAAGCAATCAAAGACAGTAAAAATCAGCTAAAAATTCAGGGTTTTCTCCCTAGACAGAATAAGTAGTTACATCAACAAAAAATGTTGGTAAAATACAAGAATGAGTATGACCGAGAAAACCTAGGAAAGGCAGAATGTATGACAAAAATATAGCAGCAGGTGAAGCAAACAACAAAGGTAAAAGTAGTATCATATATCCAAAGTAAGTGAAGAAAGCCAGCTTTTACAATCAGTACAAGAAAAGAAAGAGAAGAGCTGGCCTACAACCAAACCCCCTTAAAGAATTAAGAAGGGCTCATATTGCTTGCTTATAAGCGCATCCGCATCCCCAATATAAATATTTTGAAGATTCTTAAATGCAGAGAAAGTAAGTATAGTATTTATGTACTTGACATGTACCCCCATCCATCCATCCACCCATCTAATTAAAGAAGTGATATAAAATAATGCTCAGAGTTTGAGCATGTGAGCAAATCATATTATTAAAAAATTTGTTGTTCCTACATTTTCAGATATTTCAATATACAGAAAAGTGATTGTTATATATGTGTCATTCTTGGATACGCGTGTGTTGTGTGCTTGTATGTGGTGTGTGTGGATGTGGTGTGTGTTATGTGCATAGGTTAGAACTTACGGGCCCATGCTAAAAATATATATTAATGTGCCACAATCTATGTCATTAACATGAATTATTCCAAGGGATTTTAAATGTTTAATAGTGTATAGAGGGAAAAGCAATCTAAAAGATAATGTTCTTTACCCAAGTAAGAATAGAAATTGTTGCATGGGAAACAACTTCGCATGAAAGTAAAAAAAAAGATTCATGATACTTGAAGCTTATATTGACATTTTCGTATGTATACGAATATATAGGAGCATATATATAAAGTAACTAAGGAAGATCATGTGAAGGACTTGTTCCAACTCAAAGAAGAAAAAATCTACACTAAGACCAAAACATTGTCACCAAAGTCCACAAGAAATCGTTTTTAATTGATATTGAAATGACGAACCAACCCATAATCATATTTTAATTCTCCTTTTCATTGTCCAACTTGGAATCCTAATAGTTTTCAAGACTAAATATTAGCGCAACACATAAAGTTCCGTTGTAGAGTATTTTTCGTCATCCTATTGAGATAGAAATACGCGTCGCTTGTCAGGTGTATTACAGATTCCTCCTATCTGGGATAGGCCGAGGTTTATTGATTGTGGAGATTCGAATTTCCGGCAGTCGCGGACTAAACTGCCGTTAATTACCCCTCGCTTTTGGAGCGAGATAATCTCCGATTGACGGGTAAAACTGGTCATGCGAACTCAATATGCAGTGTGCGTGTCTTGTGTTTTGAAGGGATCTTGAACCTATCGGAGGCCTAGCAGCCCCTTACGGAATGCAGGACAGCGCCCCGTTAGAAATTTTTTTCTAATGGGGATATGTTTTGAGTATGAAGCGTGTGGGAAAAAGAGAGGCGAGGGGCGTCCTAAGGACGAGTGAGATAAAACGTGGGCGTCGGGCGCCAGCGGGTCATGCGTCCGGCATGTGAGCACTGGTCGCCAGCAGGAAAAAAAGGGCTTAGCACCTGGATTGGGAGTTAAACTCCTGATGCACTTTGGGCTTAGCACCTGCATTTCCCACAGACGGCGCCAACTGATGGAGGCTGTGATCTCCTTCAGATGTTTTCTTCCGTCGATCTTGTGATGGCGGTTTTTGACGGTTGTGATTTGGTTTGGAAGTTGTTGAGCATGTGGATCTCAGTGGGTTGGCGTTGACGCCGAGCTATCTGCAAAAGAAGTCCCGGGGTAGGTGACTACCGTAGGACCTTCCGACGATCAAGTTAGTGTCGAGAAATAAGTGCAAAGTAACGGCGTATTGGAAATGAGTTCAAGTCACTTGAGTCGTCTGAGAGAGGGGTTTATATAGTGGTCGCGTGGAGCAAGCAGGCGCGAGATCATCGCCGTCAGTTACGCCCCAGCGTTATCCTCGCATTTAATGGTGGGATACGTCCATTAATAGGGGGATGCGCTAGCGTGGAGAGGCGGATATCTCGTCCTGGTGAGATACGCGGAACCGTTGCGAGGACGCTTGGGTTCTGCGCTCTCAGTTGATCGGGGAGGCCGAGGAAGCTCGGCCTGGCAGAAGGCTCGGAGACGAGCATGGAGGCCGAGGAAGCTCGGCTTGACAGAAGGCTCGGAGACGAGCAAGAAAACTGAGGAAGGTCGGAGACGAGCTATTGGTAGTTTGCTTGGTGAAGGTGGGAAGTACTCAGGGAGGTCTCCTGAAAGGTCGGACACTTCTTCAAGACGAGTGCCCGGGAAATGCCCATAATGCAACTCATTTATTACACCTTCGTAGCTTTCGGGACATATTATCCGCCACGTGTCGTAATCTGAGGAAATACCACTTGTGAGCATCGTCAAGTAACCACATGGCTTCTTAGTTAACAATATTCCATTGATAAGAAATTAATCTAATATTGACTAACACTTTAAATTTGTTATGACACTAAACTGATAATAATAATAATAATATAATTAGACTTCAGTAGCTCCAAAATTAATATAATTCTCTTAAATATCAATCTGCTTTATTATTAGTTGCAAAGCAACGATATAAAACAAAACTTTGCAATTTTTCCCCTATTGACCAATGAGAGTGTCTCATTACTGCATGATTGGATTGGAGAGAGAATCTTCCCGCCCCTAGACATTTCTAATATTACACTCTCCATATATCCATTCCGTTCCTTTTTACTTGTGATTTTAGAATAATGCATACCGATTAAGAAAATCATCATTATTTTCTTAATATCAGCAATTAATGTACTGCCACATCACCATTAAAAAAATCATATGATTTCTGCTCTCAATTATTAAGAAAAGTATTATCGTTTTTTTAATATCAGTAATTACTTTTTAAGGTTACTTTTGGTATTGTATCATTTATTGATATTTTTATCATTAATGATTTTCTTGTTTTTCCAAAAACGTCAAGTAAAGTGGGATACGTTTTTCTTTCCAAAATGACAAGTAAAAAGGGATAGAGAGAGTACTTGGTAAGGAAATATATCAGACAAGAAAGTAGCTTAATATTAAAAATTTTGAATCGCATAACACTAGCAAGTATCAATTGTGACCTCTTTGAAATTAAGCCTTTTCAATATTTCTACTGCAACGCTATTACAACATTTTAATAAACATATAAGAAGAGCCAAGAAAATCTACTCTGTGCTTTCATCATTATATAACTCGATCGATCTAAAATATTAAATGCAGTCATTTTGTATTTAATTAACCACTTTCAAAAGGACATGGCTTCAAGGATTTGTCATATCATAGCATAATGATATGACAGTCTTGGCCATTGCCATGATTATAAAAGTAGAACAAACTTACCCCTCGAGAGATCTCAAGAGGATTTATACGGAAGGAAATGCAAACAAAAGAAGTTGGATTAAAATTCAAATTCAAATTCAAATTAGGAAAAGGATCATGTATAATGACAAACCTAATGAGATCCCAACTTTGATCTATGGTGTGGATTAAGAGGGTTTATTTTTCTCCCTTGATCTAGATCCAAACAAGGCTAGATATCCGATGTGACATCAATTATCGAGAAGAAAAAAATGTATTTTGATCGCTTTTCTTAGTCTAAAAGTGACAACGGGTGTATTATATACTCTTCCGTTGCATCGTTTGATCTGGTCTTAGCATAGCGGGAAAAACAACCTGATGGAGGGCTTGATCTCCTTAGATGTTGTCCTCCGTCGATCTGTTGCGAGCGTTAATGAAGGGTTGAAATTGACGTTGATGGTCTTCTTGAGCGAGTGGATCTTAATGGGATGATTTTGGGGTGAAGCCAAGCTACCTGCAAAGAAGTCCCAAGATGGTTGTACCACCGTGGACCCTCCGACGATCAAGTTAGCCGAGGAATTTGGGCAGAGTAGCGGCTTGTTGGATTGAAATTATCTTATCTGAGTCGTCTGAGAGAGGGGTTTTTATAGTGGTCGCTTGGAGCGAGATGGCGCGAGATCTTCGCCATCGGTTACGCCCCTGACGTTACGCCTGCGTGAATGACGGGATCCTCTATTAATGACGAGATATGCTCGTTAATGGGGGGATACGATGGCGTGGAACGCGGGACGTTGGGTGGCGGATATCTCGCATCTGGCAAGATACGCGGAGCCGTGGTGGAGGCGCTTGGGTTCTGCGTTCTTGGTTGCTCGGTAGAACCGGGAAGGCTTAGCTCGGCGGGAGGCTCGGAGGCGATTGGGAGACCGAGGAAGCTCGGTTCTGTGATTGTTCGGAGGCGAGCTGGGAGGGCTGAGGAAGCTCAGCGTGTAGGAAGGCTAGGAGGCGAGCCAATGGTTACTTGTAAGGCGAGCATAGGAGTGCTCTGGGAGGCCATCGAAGGTCGGGTCAATCCTCGGGGCGAAGGCCTGGGGAATACTTTTAATGTACCGTGTTTGCTCCTGTCCCTTGAGCCCCGGGACATGTCATCTACCACGTGTCATGATCTGGGGAATTCCCAGTTATGAGTATCATCATTAACCCCCCACTCTCGTCCTGACACTACTAAAATAAGGGGTTGCCCCTACGGATAATGAAATCCGTAGGGGCATATATATTTTGGCCCTACGGATTAGTCCGTAGGGCCAAACGGTTGCCCCTACGGTCCCAAACATTTTAATTTAAAAATATTAAATCGTAATTTGTTGTTTGCCCCTACGGAGCCGCAAACCAAGGACCTACGGACTAATCCGTAGGGGCATCTAAATGGGAATTTAATTAAAAAGGCACATAAATGCCCTACGCTGTTCACTCCCAAAATCCTCTCGCGCGCGCATTAACTCCCAAAATCCCCAAATCTCACGTTCCCGCCGCGTCTCCGTTCTCGTCGTCTCCACCGCCCTCCGTTTCGTCATCGCTACCGCCCTTGTTCTTCCTCGTCGCCGATTGCGCGCGTTGTCGACCACCGATCGAGCGTCTCCGTCGTCTCCTCCACCGCCTACAGGTTAGTAAATTTTTAATTAAACATAATTTTGATGATTTTAGGGCTAGGGTTCAGAGTTTGGGTATCGATGAGGGTTAGGGTTAGGCATCGGTTGGGGTTAGCGTTAGGGTTAGGGTTGGGGTTGCGGTTGCGGTTGGGGCTGGGGCTGGGGTTGCGGTTGGAGTTGGGGTTCGGCTGGGGTTGCGGTTGAGGTTGGGGTTCGGCTGGGGCTGGGGCTAGGGCTGGGGTTAGGGTTAGGGTTAAGGTTGGGGTTCAGCTGGGGCTAGGGCTGGGGCTAGGGTTAGGGTTGGGTTGTGATTTTTAGGAAAATTTAACTCGATAAAGCCAAAAATTACCATTTCTGGTATCAGATACGGAACGGAATATGTGTTATCATTTTCGTATACGGATATGGATGGTCGTCAAAAATGAAAATCACTATTTGTATATGATGCAAATCAAATACGGATACGGAGTTAGCTCGAATTATCCGTATTCATATACATTCTAACAGCTAAGTATGGTGAAGTCAGGTTAGACTCAACCCTAACCCGTTCAATAAATTAGAGGTGTTTTCGTCTGTATAAACCTGCCTGATCTTGTTTGGGTAGGTTTAGCTTTCATAAAAGGAAAAAAAACTGGGTTGGAGGGTCCTTGAAAAAATATTGGGTTGGCCTCTCACATAAGCCTGTGGGGTCCAGGAGTCTAAATATGAGGATATATTCTACCAATCGATTTCAAATGAGATAAATACTGTTAGTTTAGTGACTTGCATATTAACCTAGAGTACTGTCATGATCCATGCCTATTACTGCTACCTGTTTATGTTATTTTATACATTCATGTTAGCGCACCCGTTTCATGCTTCACTATTTACCGTCGTCGGTTTAGAACTATACGAAGGTTGTTAAATATTGGACGGTATAGCTCGATACCAACAACCGTTGTATAGTCTATATGACGAGAAGATTCAATCGTATGATAACCGATAGAATCCTTACCCCATACACATACAACAAGAATATACAACAAACGCATCATGTTCAGTTGATAAAACTGCACATTTAATATGAAATTTTTCCTACTATTTCTATATAATAAAAGGTGTTTATTATAATATATGATACATATGAGGGTTTATCTGTAAAAATACTATTTTCATGTGTTTATATATTATAATTAACATTTGGTAGGAAAAAGTAAGCATACAATATCCATGTAACATTTGGCCCATTTAAAATATGCTTACCTTATTAAATGGTTAAGTTAATATCTCAATAAAACAAACTCTACTAATATTATTTGTTGAGTTTGTTGTGCAGAATTTTCAGGGCTGAAATCTAGGAAATCAAAGTTGTTAGAACAAACCTGCCTAATTAAGAAAGTAAACTAAAGAAATCAAGTCTGGCAGTGACGTAGGAAAGATTTTCAGTTTCCAGAGATTAAAAAGATCACCACGTGTCATAATAATAAAGCTCCAGAAGACCAAATCAAGCGATCTCCCTATAAGGCCGCGGATCCGCGGGCAAACTCACCTATTGGCCGCGGATTCGACGCGTTCTAGATGTATTGGGAGTTGGGATTTTGTTGTTGAGATCGTAACTACTGGTTTCCAAATTAGGAAGCTAGGGTTCTGGCTCTGCGACTATAAATAAGGACCGAGAGCCTCTTGGAAAAATCATCAAGCTAAAGAGATCACGAAGTCCACGACAGGCTCACGCATCCAGTCTGATTATCAACTGTTCGTCTACCTCCTTAGAAGAGATCGAGAAGCAAACTAGCATTTTGTAATCATTTTCTAAGGGAACAAAGTGTAAATGAATTTTGTTGATTAATAAAGGCAGCTTCTTTTCTTATTCTATCTCTTTGTAGTTTTAATATGATTTCTCTCTCCATCTCTTCTTCTCCCAACATGCGCGAGTAATTCTTCGCTTGTTAGGGTTCATGGGATTATGGTAGGTTAATGGATGATGAAGATCCTTAAACTCTTTTTAAGTCCTATAAAGTTTATAAACTCTGTCAAAAGAATAGTTAACATCCTAATTAGGCGTACTATCAATTCATTGATAATCGCGACCACGATTAGAGATTAGATTAACTATTGTTTTGGTAAAGGCTAGATAAGAACGGAGTTCCATGTCGAGATAGGGGTTAAGAGTGGAAACCCTTTTCCCTCCAGAAAGCCTAATCTACATGCATCACTGTCGTTCTAGTTTTAAATCTATTAAAAGATAAAAAGAGTAATCTTTAATTAATCATCCATAACTACTAAATCATAATGAACCCTACAAGCCCCCTTTTAATATTAAACTTACCTCAGTAGTAATCTAGATCTATATTTTGCATCCTTGTTTAACGTAGATGTAAAAACTATTTCCACAATTCTTTATTCTTCCCCTTTCTCAACACATCTAAAGTAAGATTGAAAGGTTACGTGTTTCCCTGAGGACGACCCGTACTCATCTCGGTCTAGCTACGCGCGACACCGTCCTGATTGCGGTTATTCTACAAACACTTCTTTAAAACAGATCAATCAAATGGCTCCGTTGCCGGGGAAACGTGCGTAATTTTTTATTCTTACTATTTGTGTTGAATTCTTATTCGATCTATATCATAAAAATAAACAAAACCACAAATTGTATATTTAACGATTATTGTGTGAATTTTTGCGAGGGAATCTGGAGTCACATACTTGAGAAAACAGAAAGACAAACACATTCATCGAGATCCAGAGGAGTACAGGAGGCCACAGAGAAAAATTTCATCACCTGATCCATCTTCCTTGCGGCGGAACCGCGGCACAAGTAGCCTATTGGCGGCGGAAGCGCGGTGCAAGAGGGGAATTAGGGTTCCAAACTTCTCTGGTTAGTTTCTCAAATCTTTCTCTCTCCTCTGAAATCCAATAAAATATCTTTTCTGCAGGATTCTTTGCAAAATTTTGCCGCTCAAAAATCTTTTTGCAAAATTTTGTAATTGGTTTGTTAATTCATATTTTAATACGGACTTTAAGGGGCAAGACCAAAATTCAGATTAGGTAGGGATTTTATCACCCTTCCTAAGCCCCACAAATCACAAACCGAGCATTTGCATCAACCCTACAATAATTTAAAAAAAATCTAGACAAGACTCTAAGGACTGTCGCGCTCAATAAGGACAGAGTAAGGTCGTGGGTAATTTATCACTTATCCGCATTACTTTTGTGGTGTCTAGGCAAGTGTGTCGAATGCAAGTGGTTATTTAATTAAGGACCGCTATTTTCGGTGATTCGTATAGCGGATACCTCCCACTTACCTGGCCACAAGAGTAGTAAAGAGATGGTAGAGGATTGATCCTATGGCTTGTCCTTTGGAAGTCTAGGAGCGGTCTAGAGACTTGACCTAGGTAACCTTAGTTCTAGGGTTGTTTGTGCATTTTTGTGTGATTTGTCTAAGTCCGACACACTTTTCAAAACAGACCATTTTAAAAGTACACACGCTGCCACTTGCGCTAAAACCCGCTTAGTGCATGCTTGGCTGGACACGGGATTCTAGTGCCCGTCTTGTCCGTGTTCCTGCTATCGATTCCGAGGTCGGTACTTTTTCATCTTCTTTTTCCCCACCATCCACCACATCGACTGAGATGGACGGTACTCCATCAAATTATAACACCACGCTGCCACCGCCCGTAGGTGAGCAGAATCCACCGCGCACCTCTCTCTAAGAGAGATGCTATCCTATCCGTGGTCCTCTTCCTACTTGTCTATCCATTCCACCAGCCAACGGGGATAATTTTGGAATTAAACCCACTACATCAATCTGTTGCCCAAATTTTACAGGCTTGAGTCTGAAGACGTGTACGTTTTCATCACTAAATTCGAAAAAGTATGCGCAATGATGGGTACTTCACAACTGACTGTGGATGCTATGCACTTGCGTCTTCTCCCATTCACTCTGTGCGACTTGGCAGAAAAATGGCTTTATAATACTGCCGCACACTCTATCACTAATTGGGATTAATTCGTAATAGCATTTCTTAAGAAGTTTTACCTAAACCATAAGACCGCCCGTGTTAGGAGCGAGATCAACCAGTTTACCCAGCTTCCCAATGAACCATTTTGGAATTGCTTTGAACGTTTCAAGGATCTGCTTGTCCAATGTCCTCATCATGGAATCAATAGATGGGATTTGTGCCGAATTATATATGAGGGTATTAATCCAGCGACAAAGCAGATGCTTGAAACAAATTGTCAATGCAATTTCATGTCTAAAGATGATGGTGAAACTTGGAAATATCTGGAAAACCTCGTTGAAAACACTTTGCAGTGGGAAAGCGTAAGACCACCTTCATCTAGGGGAGGTATTCATCAGCTCGATGTTTCCATCACAGTAAAACCCGAAATGGCAGCGATGCAGAAGAAACTCGACGCTATTGAAAACAAATTCTCATCAGTCTCTCTAAATCAGGTCACGCTACCCAAGACCGTATGTAGTTGCTGTTCAGATCCTTCACACTTGACGGAAGAATGTCCTATGAATGCACTGTTTCAAGGTCACGAGCAAACTAATGCTTCTTTTCAGCAGCAACCTAGAAACGATCCTTATTCTTCCACGTACAATCAAGGATGGAGGAATCATCCTAACTTTGCTTGGAACTAAAACCAACCCCAAAATCAAAACTGGTTCCAAAGCAATTATCAAAGACCTCCTCAACAGCAACCACAACCACAAAGTCAGCACCCCTTTCAGTCATAAAATTTTCAAAATCCGGCCAACACTTCTACACCACAAGTGGCCGGTACTGATAACTCTTCACTCGCACAAACTTTGGATTTATTTATGAAACATTCCATTCAAATGTCGGCTGATATGAAGTCTTCTATTGATACCATAAAGAAAGACACCGCCTCCCTCGGTGAGAGTATTAAATCAATAGAAAACCAAATTGCACAGTTGAGCGCCGCAATGAGTGCGAGAGAGAAAGGGAAACTCCCATCTCAACCCCTACCGAATCCTGGCCACTCACAAAATCATAATGTGAATGCCGTTACTACGTTGAGATCGGGGAGAGTGCTAGATAACCGAGTGGGTGAGAAATTACCCCAGCTTCTACTTCTTCCCCTAATTCGTCTAGTCTCCCACCTTCATCCGAGCCTATTCTCCGTTTTCCCCAAGGCTCGAACACTTCACCCAATCTATCTAAGACAATTCCCACTCCAATTTTGGGATCGATTCCTTTCCCAAAAACTTCTCCAATGTTGGACCCAACCCTTATTGATAAAGCACCTTATCCAAACAGGTTAAGGGACAATAAACCAAGTCCACAAATGGAGAAGATTGTGGAAATTTTTAAGCAAGTTAATATAAACATTTCTTTCCTAGATGCTATTCAACAAGTTCCGTCTTATGCGAAAATCCTAAAGGACTTGTGCACTAGGAAAAGAAAAGTTCAAGTACCTAAAAAAGTTTTCCTTGCGAGTAATGTGAGCACTGCTTTTACACAACAACTACCCAAGAAACGAAAGGACCCCGGAAGTCCTACGATTTCTATTTCTATTGGGGGTAAAAATATCAATCGTGCTCTACTCGATTTAGGTGCTAGTGTTAACTTGCTTCCGGATTCTGTTTATGAGCAATTAGGGATCGGAGAGTTAAAACCGGCGCATTGCACTCTTCAGATGGCCGATCGATCTATCACCTAACCTAGGGGTGAGGTAGAGGATGTGTTAATCAAAGTCGGAGAATTTATATTTCCTGTGGACTTTATCGTTATAGATACACAACCTGTAGCGAACCCACGGAATCAAATTCTGGTGATTCTCGGTCGACCCTTTTTGGCCACTTCCAATGCTGTAATTAGCTGTCGTAACGGCTCTATGAACCTATCCTTCGGGAAGATATCAATTGAGCTGAAAATTTACAAGTTAGGAAACGTACCCTCCGAACCTACTGCTCAAGCATGTTCTGTCGAATTAATGGATGTCGACAGCAGCGAATTTGATTAGCCTCATGATACTGACTCTTTTCATATGTTGTTGTTTGACCCAACTATGTATTATACATACACGGACTCTTCCACCGAGTTGTCCGGGTCAACATCTAACGCTGATGAGGAACTTTTTATAGAGTCTGACGATCACCCCATTTTTTCTAATGCATTATTCTTCGGGGTATCGATGAAAGATTTGAGGAAATTTTCGCTGATGAACTGGCATTTTTAAAAGACACGGGTGTTGAGATGAATCAACTCCAAAATAAAGAAATTGAACCTCCACCCCTTCTTCTGGACAATCACGATAATGCAAGTAATCCATCATCACTATCAATGTGTCGTCTTTCCAAATTGAGACACAATCCTTTTCTTTTACACCACTTATCTCTTCCCCACTTTTTCTTAGCTCTATATAACATGTTCTTCCACCAACCGGTGCGTTTCACTGATAAAATTTTCGAATGGTTGGTGTTGACTTTTGGTCTTTGTAAGGCTTTACTTTGACCAATATCTTTAACCCCCCAATGATTTTAATTGCTTAAAACTATTTTACTCAAGTTGGGGGGGGGGATATTTTGGCTCTTGAAAGAAAATGATTTTTACAAAATTGTGAGCCAAAAATAAGTTTGGGGGAGAATTTTACTTTCACTATTTCATGTCCTCGTTACTAAATTTTGCTCCCAAGTCTATAGTTTTTGAGATTTAAAGAGATGACAACAGTGAGGACACTGCTGTAAACAGGTTTGGGGGAGGTTTGTGCTTATTTACGTGTTACTTTGTATTATACTATATATAAGCACAAATTTTTTTTGATAATAAAAGAGTAGAAAGTGAAAAATTATATTTGAAAGATAGAATAGTTTAAGAAAAATAAGAAAATTAGATATTTTCTTAAACGAAACTAGTAATAAGTATTTATGAGCTGTTGTCCTAAGGGTTAGTAAGATGAAGGAAATTACTAATCTGAGGATAAAAATAAGCCTGAAAAATAGTTCCTATTCTGGAAACCAAATATTTGAACGTTGATACCCTACTATATGCACTTATACATATCTTGAAACTCGGGATTGTAGAGGATATCTTGAAATGCTCTTGTCTAAAAGCCAAAGTATGAAGAAAATAAAAGTGGAGAATAAAAGATAAAATGGTGAAAAGAAAAATGAACATTGGTTTTGTTACACCAAGGCAGAAATAAAAAAATATAGCGAGGGTGCTTTATCACCTAGTGCCTTAGACCAACTGGTTTAGGAGCCACTGCTAAGCCTTAGGTGTTGCAAGACGAGGAAATACACCTAAATAAGCAAGCACATGAGTAATCGGTCGGTTAGTACCTCAAGAAGTATTAACGGTCGCATGAAAAATGTGTGAGCAAATTCCATCTAAATATCTATTAAAAAGTACTAAGGTAGATGGACAAGAGTATAATTGCTTGAATTGAATTCTCTGAGTATAGGGATGTCCAGTTCATACACGTAGGGGTATATGATCAATGTTTGGAGGAAAGGTAGGAATGAAAACTAAAGGCGATATTTTATTGAGTGATGATGTGATT
Source organism: Agapanthus africanus (assembly GCA_030015575.1). Taxonomy (NCBI): domain Eukaryota; kingdom Viridiplantae; phylum Streptophyta; class Magnoliopsida; order Asparagales; family Amaryllidaceae; genus Agapanthus; species Agapanthus africanus. The sequence continues at coordinate 1,007,316,644 of CM057337.1, read as the reverse complement.
TCTAACATTTTTTCATGACCATTAAGATATGGCTCATAGCAACTGCAAAGCTGGTGTAGTTTAAAACTCTTATTTTTAAGTTCTTTCTTTTATAGTTCTTATCTTTATATGTAACTTTCACCATCTATCTTTTATTATAGGATTTTGTGGGTGTAATCCGCTGAAAATCCTCAGGAGACAACACTCCTCCTACTAGGGACACCTAGAGGTTTAACGACTTGTTACACGTGCTCAGTGCAATCGTATTGCCTACGAAAGTGTGCTTAGCTTTCTCCTTTCTTTTTCTCCCTCTCTTGAATAAACTAGTTTGCTCGGGACGATCAAAGATGAGTTTGGGGGTATTTGTTCAGTTGATAAAACTGCACATTTAATATGAAATTTTTCCTACTATTTCTATATTATAAAAGGTGTTTATTATAATATATGATACATATGAGGGTTTATCTATAAAAATACTATTTTCATGTGTTTATATATTATAATTAACATTTGGTAGGAAAAAATAAGCATATAATATCCATGTAACATTTGACCCATTTAAAATATGCTTACCTTATTAAATAGTTAATTTAATATCTCAATAAAACAAACTCTGCTAATATTATTTGTTGAGTTTGTTGTGCAGAATTTTCAGGGCTGAAATCTAGGAAATCAAAGTTGTTAGAACAAACCTGCCTAATTAAGAAAGTAAACTAAAGAAATCAAGTCTGGCAGTGACGTAGAAAATATTTTCAGTTTCCAGAGATTAAAATGATCACCACGTGTCATAATGATAAAGCTCCAGAAGACCAAATCAAGCGATCTCCCTATAAGGCCGCGGATCCGCGGCCAAACCCACCTATTGGCCGCGGATCCGCCGCGGTCTAGATGTATTGGGAGTTGGGATTTTGTTGTTGAGATCGTAACTACTGGTTTCCAAATTAGGAAGCTAGGGTTCTGGCTCTGCGACTATAAATATGGACCGAGAGCCTCTTGGAAAAATCATCAAGCTAAAGAGATCACGAAGTCCACGACAGGCTCACGCATCCAGGCTGATCATCAACTGTTCGTCTACCTCTTTAGAAGAGATCGAGAAGCAAACTAGCATTTTGTAATCATTTTCTAAGGGAACAAAGTATAAATGAATTTTATTGATTAATAAAGGTAGTTTCTTTTCTTATTCTATCTCTTTGTAGTTTTAATATGATTTCTCTCTCCGTCTCTTCTTCTCCCAACATGCGCGAGTAATTCTTCGCTTGTTAGGGTTCATGGGATTAGGGTAGGTTAATGGATGATGAAGATCCTTAAACTATTTTTAAGTCCTATAAAGTTTATAAACTCTATCAAAAGAATAGTTAACATTCTAATTAGGCGCACTATCAATTCATTGATAATCGCGACCATGATTAGAGATTAGATTAACTATTGTTTTGGTAAAGGCTAGATATGAACGGAGTTCCATGTCGAGATAGGGGTTAAGAGTGGGAACCCTTTTCCCTCCAGAAACCTTAATCTACATGCATCACTGTCGTTCTAGTTTTAAATCTATTAAAGGATAAAAAGAGTAATCTTTAATTAATCATCCATAACTACTAAATCCTAATGATCCCTACAAGCCCCTTTTTAATATTAAACTTACCTCAGTAGTAATCTAGATCTATATTTTGCATCCTTGTTTAACGTAGATGTAGAAACTATTTCCACCATTCTTTATTCTTCCCCTTTCTCAACACATCTAAAGTAAGATTGAAAGGTTCCACGTTTCCCTGAGGACGACCCGTACTCATCTCGGTCTAGCTACGTGCGACACCGTCCTGATTGCGGTTATTCTACAAACACTTCTTTAAAACAGATCAATCACATCATTAGAGAGTGATTCAAGATGTTCAAGTTAAAACCAATATATGATATTCGATGATAATATGAAACCTTCATATTCTCATCGATACTCATATATGAAACTCAAAGCGCCACTTAGTCCCCGTCTATCGGTTAACATACGTTCGATGTTCGTCGTGACATAGAACTATACGAAGGTTATTAAATATCGGACGGTATAACTCGATACTAACAACCGTCGTATAGTCTATGTGACGAGAAGATTCAATCGTATGATAACCGATAGATTTGTCCCGTGTGGACAAGTTAGGAATGTATAAAGCAAACACCTTCATTCACTTGTGTTTTCATCCGTTTCGAGATATTTCATCGGTACCTTTCCGCTGGTTTCCCGTGTACAAAGATAGATTAGATGTTCATTTCAACGTTGTTTCACAATTTTGAAATAATTATCTATTCTATTAAAGTGTACTCGGAGAACAGAAGGGAGGTTCTGCCGAAATTTACTCGAAACGGTTGAAAGCATAAGCGAATGGGTGTTCGCTCTATACATTCTTAATGGGATAGAAGCCTTACCCCCAACAGCCGAAACACACACATACAATAAGAATACACAACAAACGCATCATTAGAGAGTAATTCAAGATGTTCATGTTAAAACCAATATATGATACTCGATGATAATATGAAACCTTCATATTCTCATCGATACTCATATATGAAACTCAAAGCGCCACTTAGTCCCCGTTTATCGGTTAACATACGTTCGATATTCGTTGTAACATAGACTATACGACGGTTGTTAAATATCGGAAGAGAAGATTCAATCATATGATAACCGATAGATTTGTCCCGTGTGGACAAGTTAGGAATGTATAAAGCAAACACCTTTATTCACTTATGTTTTCATCCGTTTCGAGATATTTTGTCGGTACCTTTCCGCTGGTTCTCCGTGTACAAAGATAGATTAGTTGTTCATTTCAACGTTGTTTCACAGCTTTGAAATGATTATCTATTCTATTACAGTGTACTCGAAGAACAGCGAGGAGGTACTGCCGAAATTTACTCGAAACGGTTGAAAGCACAAGCGAATGGGTGTTCGCTCTATATATTCTTAATGGGATAGAAGCCTTACCCCCGACAGCCGAAACACACACATAAAACAAGAATACACAACAAACACATCATTAGAGAGTGATTCAAGATATTCATGTTAAAACCAATATATGATACTCGATGATAATATGAAACTTTCATATTCTCATCGATACTCATATATGAAACTCAAAGCGCTACTTATGCATAAACTAACTGCCCTGTCGGACTCTACCTGTCTGACCTCTATTCGCCTCCTCTCGCTGATAGGAAAGGAGAGAAAATCAAAGCAATGCCAAGAGCGTAGTCTGTGATACATGAGTATCCTCAAATCTAAGTTTGATTATCGATAATTTATTCTTTTCAACGACAAACGCACCCATAAAGCATATACACGGATTTTCTCCTTTATCAGTAACCATCCCGTTCTTAGATTTCTCAATATAGTCACCACAACCTACAATTTATATGTTATACAGTCTAACATGGCCCCTGAGTAAGTCAGAGTTAAGGACTGGATGTATGTGGATTGGCAACAACGTATGCAACCTAAGTTTGTCACAGGAGTTGCAGCTTTTATTGAATTTGCACGCGCACATAATAAGATCGTGATAGAGAAGATTCTCTGCCCGTGCGATAGATGTGGGAATAAGTACTGGCAGAAGGTAGAATTGGCAGAGCTTCATATCGTAAAATATGGTTTTACTAGACTTTATACAACTTGGAAATATCACGGGGAAGGAGAAGAACGCAGTAATGCGGCAGAAGGAGGAGGAGAACACGATAATGCGGCAGAAGAAGAAGGAGAAGACGGTAATGCGGCAGAATAAGAAGACGGTAATTTATTTCCATCAGAAAAAATGGAGGATATGGTAGAGGCTGCCCTAGGTGAATCTATTCGTACCGAAGATGACATTCCTTCCGGTCAAGGACCGTGTGCGGATAAATATGAAAATTTCATGAATAATGCTAGAAAACCAATTTATGAGAATGCAAAGTATTCCACCCTCTCATGGTTCGTCCAAATTTTCCAGATTAAGTGTCTAAATGGATGGAGCAACAAGTCATTCACAATGCTTCTTTCGTTCTTGAAAGATTCTATGCCCCCGGAAAATAACGTGCCCGACAGCTGGTACAGAGCCCAGAAGATGATGTCTGATTTGGGTCTGAAGTGTGAGAAGATTCAAGCATGTCCTAAAAATTGCGTGTTGTGCCGGAAAGAGAATTCAGATTTGAAAGAGTGTCCAACATGCGGAGAGGCCAGGTATAAGCCGAAAGATTCTGATAAGAAGCCTGATATACCTGTCAAGATAGCACGATACTTTCCCATAACACAGAGGCTGCAGAGGCTATTCAGGTGCAAGAAAACAGCCGAGGCAATGATTTGGCATCACCATGCTCCTCCAAGTGAAAATGGAAAAATGAACCATCCAAGAGATTCACCGGCATGGAAGGATAGATGGCACGCAATATTCAGTAGCGATCCTCACAATATCACGCTCGGACTGGCTAGTGATGGCTTCTGCCCATTCAACTATATGGCTGGAAGTCACAGCACATGGCCCGTTGTAATGATAATTTATAATCTGTCGTCTTAGTTGGCTATGGACCAATCATACTTTATGATTCCTCTTCTTATCGACGGACCAAACTCACCAGGAAACAATATTGACGTCTATCTCCGACCTCTGATCGAGGAGTTAAAATCTTTGTTCATTGATGATGTAGAGACTTACGATGCAAATACAAATACAACCTTCATGTTGCGTGCGGCTTTAATGTGGACAATTAATGACTTTCCTGCGTATGGAATGCTATCAGGTTGGTCCATACATGGTCACAAAGCATGTCCTCATTGCCATCAACACACAACATTGAAATTCTTGAATTTTAGCAAGAAGGTTTGTTATTGCGGCCATCGACGTTTCCTGCCTCTAGACCACCCCTACAGGTTATACGTTGTTCACTTTGATGGTCATCAGGAGCTTCTTGGACCTCCACCCCCATTTTCCGGAGAGGACATGACTGCTCAGTGGGATGGTTACAATAATGTGACCTTCGGGATGTATCCGACAAAACAGGTCAAGCCATCATTTTGGAACAAGTTAAGCATTTTCTTCGAGCTTCCGTACTGGTCAACAAATTTAGTGGGTCATTTTCTGGACGTCATGCATATAGAGAAGGGAGTATCAGAGCACATACTCAACTTTCTTCTTTGTAAAGATGGGAAATCGAAAGACAACCTGAATGCTCGGATGGATCTACAGGAGTGGGGAATAAGAAGTGAATTGCACCCTAGACCGATAGAGGGTAAACCAGGCAAGTTTTTACTTCCCAATGCCGCTTATCGTATGTCACAACCGGGGAAGAAAATATTCCTGCAGGTGTTGCATGATTTGAAAGTTCCCACAGATTTTTCAGGATCATTCAGTAAGAAGATAAAAATTGTGAAAGGCAAGATCGATGGGCTGAAAAGTCATGATCACCATGTTATCGTGGAGCACCTTCTTCCATTAGCCCTCAGGACTTCTATCCCTGAATCGGTTGGTCTAGTAATCAACGACTTATGTTGTTTTTGAAGAGAGTTGTGTGCTAAAACACTGGATGTTGTGACGCTGGATAAACTAGAAAATTCTATTGCATTGATATTTTGCAAGTTTGAGCGTATTTTCCTACCGTCATTCTTCGTTATCATAATACACCTGACGGTTCATCTTGCAATTGAGGATAAATTAGCCGGACCGGTACAATATCGATGGATGTATCCCGTCGAGAGGTACGTGGAATTTTTCGTTTCGCGCAATTTTTAAGATTATTGTTGTCCTGTATGCCCGTATTTATTTATTCAACATATTTTCTTTAGGTACCTCTACACTCTTAAAAAGTATATACGCAATAGAAATCGACCCGAGGGTTCTATCATGCAAGGTTATCTTCTTAATGAAGCAACCACATTTTGTTCCCGCTATCTGGACGAGAACATTGAGACGAGACTTAACCAGCCTCGAAGAATTCAAGACGGGCCATATGGTAAAACCGATTATAAGAGGGTAGACACTATATTTATCAACAAGATATACCGGTTTATCTTGCTTAATTGCGCATGTCTTGAACAAATTAGAGAGTGAGTTTTTTTGGATTAATTGTTATATTTGTGTTTGTGTGTGTATGAAATGATATAATATTAATGTCATAATTTATTGTCGAAAACAGAATTCATTTTAACGAGGTACGTGAGGGGCATCCTGATTGGAACGATGAACGATTGGAAAAATATCATCAGGATAATTTTTGCGATTGGGTTGCAAATCATGTAAGTTATTCGAATAACATGTTAATGCTATCAGTTTTAATCTAAACTTATATTGTTATGTATTTTTCGTAAAATTTGTTTTGTTAGATCCACGATCCGAACTTGTCTGCATCATTTGAGAGTGATTTAAGATGTTTAGCTCAATTTTCTAGTATGGAGGTTGCATATTATAAAGGATTCGGTGTCCTTGGATACAAATTCAAAGTTAAGGACATATAAACATCTAGAACCACTCAGAATAGCGGGATTGCGACGGTAGGATCGGACGGTGTGATTTATTATGGATACTTAAATTGTATAGTCGGCATCCACTATCCCGGACGATCAGAACCCTTTTATATATTCCAGTGTACTTGGTACGATACGCGAACCGATACGGATAAGTGGAGAAGCAATCTTGGGATTTGGAAAGATGAATATGGATTGACCAGTGTGAACACACTTCGATTTTACGGTCAGGAAGATCCGTTTATCTTTCCGAACCAAGCGTTCCAAGTATACTACTCACAGTGTTTGAAGCATCCGGGATGGAGTGTCGTATGCCGTTGGAAACCCAGGGATGTCTACGATATCCCAGAATTCGAGGACAGCGATGAGGATGAAGAAGAGAGAAAGCTTAGAGTGCTCCGACCGTCTGTTTCGAAAGACGGGTTGTCTTCGGCTGATTATGAAGTTACGTGGGTTAGAAATGATATCGATGATGAAATCCAAGTAGATATGTCTAAAGCGCCCACGAAACGAAAAAGGTTATCAGTAATGTTATATTATTACTTCACATTTTACGATCTATACATATATAGTCAATACTTGTAATGATTGTCTAATGCGTCCATGAACCGTTTATCTAGATTTGATGACGATGACGGGAGCAGCGAGGGGCGGCAGGAGCTCCAGCTGCGGCACCGGCAGAGGCAGAGGCAGAGCGGTTCTGCCGCCCGGAGAGCTGCGTAGGAAGTTTCAGAGGGCCAGTCTTGCACCACGATCGGAGACCCATTTGGATGCCTCCTTCCGTGTGGAATTTGCCACACCTCCAGGCATATTGCACGCATATTCATTTTGAATATAATATTATAGATATACATGCATGTTCATGTCAAAATTACTTATATTGTCAATGTTTGATTGTCTAGCTGTTGGTGATGCGTCCACATCAGGGACAGAGGCCACTCCCGCACCTCCAGGTATGTTTATATATCATATAATGCATGTATATTGATTTAGAATGCTATATCATAAATATACATACATTCCTTTTGCTCTTACTTAGATAATCATTTTTTTTATTGTCTAACTGTAGGTGGTGCCTTCACATCTCGGGTAGAGGCCACCACCGCACCTGCGGGTATGTTTATATATCCTACAGTGCATGCATATTAATTTTGAATGTTATATTATTGATCTACACATTCTTTTTGCAATTACTTATATAATCTATTTTTAATTGTCTAATTATAGGTGGTGCGTCCACATCTGACGTAGGGGCCACTCCCGCCACTTCCGTACCCTCCACTCAGTTTGTAGGTTAGTATGAATAAATATAAAATATTTATTCATTTTACATATCCTATAAAGAATAAATATGAACTTCATGGAAATTTAGCGTCAATATTTATTTTCTAGTTGGAGGGGATGCGTCCGCATCCGGGTCACCGGCTGTTTCTCACCGGAGGAACTATCGTCCCGCTCGTGCTGCTGCCCGGGCCCAGGCTCGTGCTTTAGTCACCGGAGGTATATATCACACTTCAATTTTCGTTAAACCATGATTTCTTAATACAACTTTGTCTTAATATTGACTGTCTTGATATTTCTTGCAGACGCAGGGCCTCCCCCATCCCGAGAGGGGGACTCGAGGCCTGAATCAGTCCCACAGGCTGAGGCCCGACAGAGCTAGGAGGAGGCAGCATTCCCCCTCTTTTTTACCCCTGATTATCGCTATACCGGCGATCATGCCGAGAGGTTCGGCCGGTATATGTGGGATGAGAGCCGGCTCGTGAAGAATTATCCACTTCACGTTGAGTGGGGCGACCAGCACCGACGCTCATTCGCCCTCTTCTGGGATCAGGCTCGGGTATTAATATATATTTTCATTTGATTTATCCAATATATTTATTATTAACACTTGCAATATAATAACAATGTTTTTTTTGTATTTTCAGTTGGATTACGATTTTCAGCCTGTACCCGACCCTGATCACCCTGGGAGGGTGCTCGATCTTCACGCTCTGTACAATGGCCTGATGAAGAACATGCAGACAAAGGTCCGATACAACAGGAATGAGCTTAAGAACGACTTCTATTCCCTGTGGATGGCGACCCCCGAGGCAGAGAGAGCGGCCTTCCTATCTACTCTGGCCTTTGCGAGAGTCGACGTAGATACATGGCCTCTATTGTGCCAATATTTCGACTCTGAGCGCAAACATGTATGTATTTTAAATGTAATTCATTGTATAGTATATAATTTATTTTTTTGTGTTGCTTAATTAGAAAACTAAATGTGAATGTGTTGTGCAGAAACAGGCCGATCAAAATAAAGAGAATAGGAAGTCGGCGAAGAGGGGTCGCCCCATTTATACAGGTGGCTCGAGGAATATTACTCGTGCCATGGAGTTATCGGTAAATTACAATAGACCGGCCTTTGTGATATAATGTAATATTAAGAGTTATTTTCTAATATATCTAATATTAAGAGTTATTTTCTAATATTGCAGAGAGCTCAGACCCTGGCGCAAGGTGGTACACCGAGCGTGCTGTCCGCATATCTTGCCGTCCACGGCACCTCGACAGATCCCGCCACGGGCGAGCTTCGATATCCCGACGCCGCTACCCAGGAGTATTGCGTAAGTGTTAATATTTATTCAACCCCTATTTAAAATTTTTGGTTTGAAAGGTTCAAATTTAAATGATATACTTATATTTTACTGGTTAATATGGGTGTAGGAGCGGGTGGTTGAGCAGGCCGAGGCATCGGGGATCGATTTTACTGGACAGAACGATCCGATACTGCTGACCCCAGTCCTTGACGCCGCACACGGAGGGCTCCACGGAGGTTGGGAGAGAGGCCGGGGACTGGGCCCTAGAAGGGCCCATATGAGGTTGGACTCCACTCCGGCGGTTACTCCTTCCATCTCCAGTGAGCGACGTTTCTAGCAAGAACTGGAGAGCTTGAAGGCCACCGTTCAGGAGTTGAAGGAGATGTTGGTATGTATACTACTTAATAGTAAAATATTATGTCATATTATAGATAGCAACATATCCAATATTAGTATGTAGCCTGAGCTTATTTGGTTGTAAACTTAGCTTTGATTAATCATACATACATATCTAATTAAAATAAACTACGGTTTTCCAAACTAGATATCCAAACGAGGCCTAAGTCCCTAAGTATACATAGATTGGGGTTTCGAAATAACTTGATAATGATACGAATTCGACTAATACACAGTTCTTACTCGTTTATTACACACGTAGGTCCAGACGCGACAGGGTACATCGGCCGAGCCTCCACATGCATCTCCTTCGGCTGTGGCTCCGCAAGCCACTACATCGGCTGCGGTTCCGTAGACAGCTCCTATAGCTCCACTGCTCGCTCAGACTCCCGCAGCTGCGGCTCCGCAAGCCACTACCTCGGCGGCGCTTGTGCAGACCACTCCTACAGCTCCACAGCCCACTCAGATTCCCGCACACTCCGCATTGCATGATTTATTGACTCAGGGTATATCCGAGGAGTAGGCACGCCTGATTATGGCGTTTATCAGAGGTGGAGCTGGACCGATCTAGGGTAGCATTTTGATTCTTATATTTTAAACATGTATTTATTTATATGATACATATTGTACTATATTTTGGACGATATTGATATTGGTGGTGTTTGCGTGTTTATATTGATATCATATTCTGCTTGTTGATTTCTTTTGTATATTATGCGTGAGATGTGATTATGAATACTGTGATATATGTTCTGCATGCTGATTAATTTTATATGTGATGTATATATTATTGTGCACAGGGCAAGAAAAAAATAAGCAGCCCTTTTTAAAAAAAACTGATAATATGTACCTATGGATTAATCCGTAGGGCCCAACATTGCTCCTACGGCTTAATCCGTAGGGCCCAACATTGACCCTACAGATTTATCCGTAGGGGCAAAATATCAGGATACCTGATATTTTCCCCCTATGATCTCAGTAATACGGGTTATACGTGTCCCTACGGATATATCCGTAGGGGCAAACAAATACCCCTATACAGGTATCCGTAGGGACAAAATATCAGGATACCTGATATTTTGTCCCTACACATCGGGACCTATGCACTTATCCGTAGGAGCAACGATTTGGCCCTCGGATAAGTCCGTAGGGACACCTAATTTATTTTATAAACCGATAAATTAAATAAATTTTTTGTCCCTACCGTCTAATCCGTAGGGACAACTGGACCTACACAGTACTCCGTAGGGGCAAGTTTTTGACCGTACGGGTATGTTCAAGGCTAAGACTTGCACCTACGGCGTTTGCACCTACAGGGTAATTTATTGCCCCTACGGATATATCCGTAGGGGTAGTAGTTTGCTCCTACGGATAAATCCGTAGGGGAAACCCCTATTTGTAGTAGTGCGACTTATTTATGGGTCAGGTCGAGAGTGGTCTGATCGGTTTTCTGGACACAGACTGTTGCCAAAAATTTATCGGCGCGAATTTCCGGGACGACTCGGTGAAGGGTAGTTGCGTCGTTAGGACATACGAGCTTGCGTAGCGTATCTCGGGCGCTTGGATCTCTGCGCGCATCTCTGATGATATCAGCGGATCAGTGGAAAGAATCGTGCATTAAAGAGGGGGTGCCGATTCACTTGTACGTCTATTGAGGTGCAGGCCATACGTCGACAGCGGGTTGGCAGACACGACAGGCTGTCATTGTCGCCTGCGATCGAAGGGTCGTCCCCAATGGTCGTTCGACACGTGAAAACTTGACGACCGAAGGACGCGAAGCTTCATTTTGGCGGGAATTAATCTGGACCATTGGATGCCTTTCCTGGAGGGTATAAATAGGAGGGGACCCCCTAAGGCCAACACTTCCTTCATAATTTCCCTTCGTTGCCGAAAATTACCCCTCTCTGCCTTCCTTTGAATCAGGTTAGATGTTTCCATTTGAAGAGTTTGTAGAGATAGTTAGGGTAGAGTCGGGCGATGGGGTTCCAGTTGTTGGAGCCGAGTCCGGAGGATCTTACTCCTCTTCGGATTCAGATAGCCAAGAAGGTTCATCTTCTTCTTCTTCTGTGTCGGGGTCGCATCCGAGAGTCAGGTCCACTCACGTCGCTCGTCGCCAAGCAACGGCAAGGCCCCCTAAGGTGCTCATCGAGAACGCCCGCGATGCGCCCTCCATCTTGATTGATGTGGGCGAGCTTGCCGAGATTCGAGCTCATTTCTATATCCCCTCTAACTATTCGCTCTTTTTAGCTAGGGAGGGAGAACGGACAGATCAGGTGCAGGGAAAAGAGATTACTCTGTATTTGGAAGCTTTCCGGGCAGGAATGGGTCTGCCCTTCTCAACCGAAGTATGCGGGGTGCTTCGTTATTTCCAACTTGCCCCGGGCCAGCTAGCGCCGAACTCGTGGAGACTCCTCCTCGGGTCCCTGGTCCGGTTGAAACTTGAAAATATCCATTTCAGTTTGACCCTCCTAGTCTCCTTCTTTTGTTATAAGAATCATCCCGGAACCAGCAAGGATGTGCCGAGATGGATGTATTTTTCCTTCAAAAAACGCAAGAGTGGGGTGGCCGGATCTGGGGTAGTAGTCGTCTCTTCCTCCATTCACGACTGGAAGGAGAAGTATATACTCTCCAGGCCACCCGAGGGTGAGGATTGGTTTGTGCCTACACAGTGGCATAGGGCCGACCGCCCGAGGGCGAGGCAGTCGTCCTCAACCGAAGCGAGGGCGGTATCCATGTGGGAGCCGATCCAGCGGGCCGACGTTCTGCTTTCTGAGCAGGCCCTGAGCTGGGCTGGGCTCAGCACTGCGTGCTTTCTGGGTAAGTTAGGGCCGTCGTAAATGATCTATTTAGACTTTAATGAATTTTCTTTGCCCTTTTCAACGTCACTAACTTTCATCATGTATTCTCCTTTCTGCAGAGCAAATGGACCGATCCAAATTCTTAGCCGCCATAGCCGTGAAGGCAGGAAGGAAGTGTCACGCCCTGCTTCCCAGCGTACGGGCAGAGGACGCGACGAGACCGCTACGTATTTATTTTGAAGTAAATACGCTAAGCGTATCTAAGCAATATAAAAAAAATGCACAAGAGACAAGATATAATAAAACAACAACTTTATTTATTCATATTCTTTTTGTACAATGCATGGAAAAGTAAATACAACTGAATGAAAACAATGCCTAAACAATGGCATAACAGAAAGGAAAATGTACTGAAAGGAAAAGTGTACAATGAACTAAAACTCTGGGTCTTCACTGAAGTGGTCCAAGTCTTCACTAGTGGGCTCGATCTCCGGAGTGTCCAGATCACCCGACGACATTCAAAGAAAAAAGAAAGAGAATGTCGTCAGCGAACAAATCGCTCGGTAAGTCCCAAAGATAAGGGAGAAATAGAATAGACAGAGAGTAAGAGAGAGAGTGTAGCTTTTAAAGTTGTATTATATTGTTATAATGTTAATACTATTGTTATCGTAAGTTCAAGGGTGAATGTCAACCAATCTCAAGAGTGTTCTCAAACCCAACAGGCTCCAATCCAGGGGTAGGGAACCATGGGCCTGAATCAAATGTTAGTAGCGGGACTTCGACCGTCGTCGAAGTATTCCAAACTCAATGTCACGCCCCGCTTCCCAGAGTGCGCTAAGATCGGTACGTGACAGAGCCAACCATGCTACCTGTGGCTAGGAAATATCCCTCCACAGTCACATTACGGCTGTCTATAAGATAACAAGAACAGTAAAATGAAATAAACTATCTAGTACATGTCCATGAGCCAGAATAAAAGAGTCAAGAAATAATATGCGGAAGCAATAAATCCAATAAACAATAACAATCTGGAAGGTACGTCCCAAATACGGGTTCACATCAGAAAATAAAAATGTTGAAAGGAAACTACACTAGAATACTAACAGGTCCTCACTGCTTGGCCTGTCGACTGAAGTACTTCTGCTCGGCCCGCGACAAGGGTAGCGGATCTGGGCCATGCAAAACCCAGATGTCAGCGCGTCACAATATCAATAATAATATAATCAGGGGTAACAAGATATGCAGGCATGAATCATAACCAGTAATACAAGTATAACAGTAACACGAATAAGGAATAGTGAAGTGTAACAGTATACGTGACGTGCAGTCATAATCTGAACTGTGCTACTGGGTTATCTATTTTAAAATCTTCGAAATCAATTAATGTAATTCTCATCGTAACCCATCAGTGATTATTCCGTAACGCCCGAAAAAACGGCAAACAATATATTCCGTAACCCCCGGAAAAACGGCAAACAATATATAATAGCCCTTTGAGTTACGTTCGGTTACATTCTTGATTTCCCCATACCCCCAAGTTATGTGTTCGAGTCGGGTATTGCCAATCAATATCTAATGCCAACACAGGATCAAGCAGGTATAGGTTTTGTCGATGCACACAACAATAACGTCCATCATGACAACAAGTCAGGATTGTCGGCATTAGAAACAGGGTCAGGTAACATGTCAAGTAGTGGTATATCAGGTCATGTCAAGTAGTGCACAGTGTATTACATGGGTGCCCAACAGTAAAATGTAGCAAGTATTGAATCGGGGTAAAAGTACGGATGTACAGTAAAAGCATGGATGCACAAATATCTATCAGGGGTTACATCATGACTATGTAGGATGCACATTATCAAGCATGGGGTACTAATGTAATAATAATATGAGTTAATGTAAGATGGCATGCAACTAGGTATGCAGAATTGATGGTATGGATACACAAATAAACATGGATGCTCAATTTACTATTAGGGGTTACAACTACGGTTCCATGACTATGTAGGATGTACATTGTCAAGCAGTAATATGAAATAACGTGACCTGGCATGCAGCAAGATATAATTAATGGTATGGGTGCACAAATATCGATCAGGGGTTACATTTACAGCTCCATGACTAAGTGGGATGCATATTATTAAGCATGGGGTGTTACTACAATAATAACATGAATTAATATGATCTGTAGATGCAGCTATATGCATGATAAATGATATGGATGTATACGGGTATCCAAAAATAGTAAAAAAATTAGTATAGATATACGATGCAATCAACATGTAATATTGGTATTTATATGGATGCAAGATAAGTATTATAGCATGTAGCAAGATAAACTTTCCTGAACGGAACACACGACGGGTGCGTACGGCACGTCCGACGTCGGGTAAACATCGCAACGCACACACGGCACGCTGGACGGATCCAGGAAAGGCAAGAAGGTAACCATGCAAGCAAGGGACGTTCACTGGATCGCCTAGATCGGCAGCGACGAGCACGGCTCCGGCGGGTGATCACCGGAAAAAGAACCGAGAAGAAGAAAAGAGAAGAAAGAAGAAGAAAGAAGAAGAAGGAGAAGGAGAGAGGCTGGTTCTCTGGGGTTGGCTCGAGGGTTCAGAGAAGGCAAGGGAGTGGAGGCGACGACAAGTCGGAGCTCCGGCGAAGGTGCAGCGACAAGGGCAGGGGCTTGTCGATGGGTGTGCAAGGTTAGGGTGCTAGGGTTGAATAGAAGAAGAATGAGGCATTGATGGTCGAGTAGGGTATTGCGGTGGCTGTTGAGGACTGAAGAGGGTGAAGGTGATGGTGTCGATTATGGAGTTGGGGTCGAGAAAGGTGGCGGCGGTGGGAGGAAGGAGAAGGAGGTGAGTTGTGGTGATGGGTTATTCGAGATGAAAAGGAGAGAGAGAGAGGTTGAGTTGAAGGAGGAGGGGAGGAGGAGAGGAGGAGAGGAGCGAGGTCGAGAAGAGAGTCGTCGAAGGACGAGCGCGAGGCCAGGGTTTGGGTTTCTGTGAGCGGCAGTGGGTTCTCGTCGCGGGCTTATTTAAAGAAGAGGAGGAAGAAAGAGGGAGGTGAGTGTAGCGTAGAGAGAGGTAACGGGAATCAAGGAGTGCACAGTAATCACGAGAGGTGAGAGAGTGGAAGAGAGAGAGAGAAAGAAAGAGAGAGAGAGCTGTGCGTTATTTTTTTTTTATTAAAAAATCATTTTAAAAATTTAGTTTGTTAAAGAAAATCTTATGTAACAGTTAAAATTTATTAGAATAAAATATTAGGAAATTTGAGTTTTCTGGCTATTACAAAATAGTCCAAAACATGCCCGGGTCGGGTCTAAAAATCCAGTTTTAAAATACGGAAAATATACGTGTCAACCAAAATTAAAATTGGATATCCGGGTAATGAAAAAGCATACCCCTAAGAACGGATGCACGCACGTTCACGTAGCTATCCAAACAGGTCCGTTACACTGAACGGGACGAGAAAAAGGTGCGTGGATGTTACGACGGGGCTAGGGGTATCATGCAGGCCATGCTGGATATTTTTAAAATATTTTTCTTGACTTTATATGCTATATTGAAAAATATGCAGATGCCAGATAAAATGCCAGTATGCAGTATAAAAAATATGACAGTGCACAAATCCATATAACAAGCCAGTATAAATCATAAACAGGAATCAAGACGGGTTTCCAGCAAGCGGGTCGGGTCGGATGCAAATACCGATATCAAATACACTATTCGCACCCAAAACACAGTAAATCAGGAAAATACCATAAATAAAGAAATACTTGAAATAGAACTGGTATAAATGAACTAGGATGTTGCACTCAACAGGCCACAGTCCAGGAGTATGGAAACACGGGCCCTTATGATAGCTTGCTTGTGTTAGTAGACATGGATTCATGATCTAGGGGGACTCTTGAGATTTTATTGGATTCACGCATGAACTACCCCAATACCCCGTGTATTTATTGTATTGATAGTAATGATTATACTGATGGTATTGTATTGTATTGTAATGTCTTGTAAATTGAATTGTATAGATGACTTACCGAAACCATGATATCAGTAAATGGATGTAACTAGAGAATCATGTAAATGGAAGTATATCCATAGTTCGGTTCAGTCAATACAAATTGAATATATTGAGTATATGTATTCATGGATTCATGTTGAATTGTTATATTGTAGATTGTACATGAATCATATTCAAGTCAGATTATAATAAGACTCATTCCGAGTCAGAACAGTTAGAAAAGTAAATTGAAGACCTGATTGTTTTGATGTTATCGGTAACCGCTGCACATGGGCGGCAGGATTTGTGTCTTTTTCAAAAACGATTACCGTATTGATAACACTGTTGTTAAGTTGTCTACCTTAGATAGGCAAGCACCCATATCTCCGGCTCCCTGAGGCTCAAGAGACTGGTCCTGCTTAAACCTATGTTTACTAGGGTCCTTAGGGTAATTTACAGAACTTGATGAGGTTTTATGTAAAAAATATTTTTGTATAATTTTCAAAATACACCCCAAATATTTAATTATAGTCTTTAGAGTTGTCATAGATGTAGATTTTATATTTGTGATATTTCTAGTGAAAATAACCTATTTTTCATAATACTTGTAACTTTTGAAAATCGTTGGAATATTTATATTATTACAAAATAGATATTTTAATGTTACTTATATATATATATTTATAAAAATAAATTTTAATATATATTATATTTCTAGAAGTCTCATTTTCTTAAGATTTTCGTATTTTAAATCTCTCGAGACCGAATGCTCCTTGCGGAGGTCTGCATCTCGGACTACTAAGCCCACGGATGTGCGATAATCTACACCATCCCAGCCGGGTTCCCCAAAATGGGTTGTAGCGGCACTTTGCAAAGATTTATAAAAAAAATACTTAATCCTTTAGAAAACGGTTTTATTAACTCATGGTATTTATTTGAAATGTTTCGTTTTCCTGTATTCTATGTTCCCGAAAGGTATTGTGGTATGTTGCATATGAGTGTTGTGAGGAGGTAGGTCATTACCTCGCGATCTACTTAAAGATATAGCAAATTTGTGATGTTTTAATGTCGAAATAAAACTACATAGTATTTTAGTGAAAAAGTACGGCAAAAGTTATAAATTGAAATAGATTGTCATGAAAATTTATCAACATGTTTATTAATGTTTAATGGTCAACATGTAAGAGTTTTGTGTGATTGTATTTAAGAAAATGTTGGATTTTGAGAAAGAACTGAATCGGAAATCGGATTTGTTCCGATTCCGTCGGGTTTTAGAATCTCGTATTTTGAGAATAGAAAAGTGATGGGGGAGTGGGACTTACGGTTTTAGAGGTTAGAGGAGAGGAATAGGGAACGGTAGACTTCGCCGGTGCGTCGTTTCGTCGCCGAGAGCTCCTATGGTTGTCGTCGAAAGATGGCCGGAGTTTCGCCCCTTTGCTCACTTCAAATGCACACTAATCTTCTAGGAATTTTCTTGAGAGTTTTGATCAGAATTTTGGAGTGAGGGGTGTGTGTAGGAGTTGTATTTATAGGGTAAGGCTATGGTTTAGGGTAGGTGAAAGGTTGAATTGAAAAAATGTAGTAAATTGTAATAAAAATGGAGTAATTAGGGTTTTAAAGAGGATCTGGAACCGATCCAAGGAAATAAAGTATGCAGGAGTGATGGGGAGGTGAAAAGGCACGACTCTTCAGTTGACGACTCGGCGGTCCGGCCGAGTCCGGCCGGCGGCGGCAGGCCGAGTCGGCCGATCCGCCGGCCCGAGTCGGCCGAGTCAGGCCGATTCGTCTCCTCCACGTGTCAAGAGACGTTTGGTGTACCCCCTGGGATAGTTTGTTTTATTAGTGTAGTGGGGTTTTTATAAGTTATGCACGTGCAAACCCTTGGACTTCTAAAAGTTTAAAATAAAACAATATTAAAAATAATGTGGGGTATGGGATTTGAACTCTGGTGGCTTGGTTCAGCAGTGCAAGGTATTACCAATGAGCTACAAGTTTCTTCTTGCTATTAATTAGCAAAACAAATATTTAACTTGTGCTCGGGCAAAAGTACCCCTTTCTTTAAATTTTGATTTTTTTTACAGAAAGTTGTACAGGAAATTTAGTGTTGTTACATTATACCCCCTTATAAAAAATTTCTTCCTCGAAATTTAGTGTAACATATTCATGGAAAGTTTGGTGATAGTGTATGAATACTTAACAAAGTGATACAATGGTTTGAAAAGGTTGAAGAGAATTACCAGGGTTATCCTGGCCAACCGTCTTAGCTTCTACGGCCGCCAAATTGTAAGCCTGGGTCTCGGCACGTTTCTTCGTGCATGCTGGTACATTACTGATTATCGAGGTAAAGGTGGTCCACGTGGAGGTGGTGCAGGAAGAGTTAACCGAGTAGATGGGGCTTGGAAAGCTGATCTAGCTGCGGAATTAGGATTAGTTCGGTTGTGTGGGCAACTTCCTATGGTATGTGAGGATGATCCACATATCAGGCAAAGACCATTTGCTCGTCTGCAATCTTCCATCAGATGTCCAGCTCTCTTGTAGTAGGTACAAAAGGCTGGGCTGGGCCTATTGATTGGTACTCCCGGTCTCCTTGGTACAAATGGTGGTCCTGATGCGGCGTCTCCTGCCATCTGGTTGGCAGGGCGCTTCACTCCGGCAGTTTGAGGTCTTCCCTTCTTCTTCACCACTGCCTCATATCTTCAGGCAACTTTCAAAGCCATATCATGAGTTGGGAAATCCACTCTATCTAATGCAGCTTGGATTTCCAGGTCTAACCCTTGCGAAATCTTCTAGGTCTGATCTCAGCAGTCGGTATGAGATGGGCCGCCAACCTGTTACGGTCTTGTGTTAGCTGTGTAGTATGTGATATAAAATCGAACATTGAGACATATCTTACCGACTGAGCATGGTGAACTCAGCGTCATACTCATCTACTGACTTGGTCCACATCGAACCTTGTTGCAGATGGATGAACTGTTGTTCCATGTCGAACCAGGCAGTCTCAGGGAAGTACTTTGCGTCGAACATATCTCGGAAAGTCTTCCATTCGATGGATTGATCAAGACGGATTTCTTCCACCTTCCACCAAATCCGTGCATTGTCCGTGAGCTGCAGCTTTGCAACTCGGACCCAAGCTATTTCTGGCACCTGTGCTGCTGCCAGATCATCTTAGATGCTCTGAGACCATTCCTCAGCTTCCAGTGGGCTCTCTTTTCCTGAGAACTGTTTGAGATGTAAAGCTCTGAATTACTTCACCCCAGGTGCTTCAGCTTCGGGACGGTTCAAGAGCTGCTGTTGTCCCTCTAGGAGGCTGCGGATTGCCTCAAGCAGAACCGTTTGCTCATTGGATGGAGCAGGAACGGCAGGTGTGAGTGGTAGTGGTGGAGGTGTGTTGTTGACATTGGTGGTGGTGTTGTTTCGGGAATCCATAACCTTGAAGAAAAATTTGGGTTAGGACAGATTCAAAGTATATGATTCAAAGAATATGAAATTGTAAGATTCAAGGAACATGAATTGTAAAGAATGTTTTAGTTGCTGGTTCTTTTGTTATATTGCTTAGGTTGTTCATGCAGAACAGAATTGCATGGCAGTGTTCCATACAACTCTGACCTGCATGGGCTACCAACAAAACCTGTCACGCCCCGCTTCCCGGTGTACGGCGAAGGGAGCACGACTAGGCCGCTACGTATCTACTCTGAAGTAAATACGCTAAGCGTATCTAAACAATATAAAAAAATGCACAAGAGACAAGATATAATAAAACATCAACTTTATTTATTCACATTCTTTTTGTACAATGCATGGAAAAGTAAATACAACTGAATGAAAGTAATGCCTAAACAATGGCATAACAGTAAGGAAAATGTACTGAAAGGAAAAGTATACAATGAACTAAAGCTCTGGGTCTTCAATGAAGTGATCCAAGTCTTCACTAGTGGACTCGATCTCTAGAGTGTCCAGATCATCTGACGACATTCAAAGAAGAAAGAAAGAGAATATCGTCAGCAAACAAATCGCTTGGTAAGTCCTAAAAATAAGGGAGAAATAGAATAGACAGAGAGTAAGAGAGAGAGAGTGTAGGTTCTAAAGTTGTATTATATTGTTATAGTGTTAATACTATTGTTATCGTAAGTTCAAGGGTGAATGTCAACCAATCTCAAGAGTGTTCTCAAACCAAACAGGCTCCAATCCAAGGTATGGAACCACGAACCCGAATCAAATATTAGTAGCGGGACTTCGACCGTCGTCGAAGTATTCCAAACTCAACAGGCTACAGTCCAGGAGCATGGAAACACGGGCCCTCATGATAGATTGCTTGTGTTAGTAGACATGGATTCATGATCTAGGGGGACTCTTGAGATTTTGTTGGATTCACGCATGAACTACCCCAATACCCCGTGTATTTATTGTATTGATAGTAATGATTGTACTGATGGTATTGTATTGTCTTGTAAATTGAATTGTATAGATGACTTGCCGAAACCATGATATCAGTAAATGGATGTAACTAGAGAATCATGTAAATAGAAGTATATCCATGGTTCGGTTCGGTCAATACAGATTGAATATATATAGTATATGTATTCATGGATTCATGTTGAATTGTTATATTGTAGATTGTACTTGAATCATATTCAAGTCAGATTATAATGAGACTCATTCCGAGTCAGAACAGTTAGAAAAGTAAATTGAAGTCCCGATTGTTTTGATGTTATCGGTAACCGCTGCACATGGGCGGCAGGATTTATGTCTTTTTCAAAAACGATTACCGTATTGATAACACCGTTGTTAAGTTGTCTACCTTAGATAGGCAAGCACCCATATCTCCGGCTCCCTGAGGCTCAAGAGACTGGTCCTGCTTAAACCTATGTTTACTAGGGTCCTTAGGGTAATTTAAAGAACTTGAGGGGTTTTATGTAAAAATACTTTTGTATAATTTTCAAAATATACCCCAAGTATTTAATTATCGTCTTTAGAGTTGTCATAGATGTAGATTTTATATTTGTGACATTTCTATTGAAAATAACCTATTTTCATAATATATGGTATTTAATTGTAACATTGAACTTGTATGGAATTCATGGTATTTTAATGTAAAGTGATTCTTGTAATTTTTGAAAAGAGTTGGAATATTTATATTCTTAAAAAATAGATATTTTAATGTTACTTATATATATATATATATTTATAAAAATAAATTTTAATATATATTATATTTCTAGAAATCTCATTTTCTTAAGATTTTCGTATTTTAAATCTCTCGAGACCGAATGCTCCCTACGGAGGTCTGCATCTCGCACTACTAAGCCCAGGGATGTGCGATATTCCACACCATCCCAGTCGGGTTCCCCAAAATGGGTTGTAGCGGCACTTTACAATGATTTATAAAAAAAAATACTTAATCCTTTAGAAAACGGTTTTATTAACTCATGGTATTTATTTGAAATGTTTCGTTTTCCCGTATTCTATATTCCCGAAAGGTATTGTGCTATGTTGCATATAAGTATTGTGAAGAGATAGTTCATTACCTCGTGATCTACTTAAAAGTATAGCAAGTTTGTGATGTTTTAATGTCGAAATAAAACTACATGGTATTTTAGTGAAAAAGTACGGTAAAAGTTACAATTGAAATAGATTGTCATGAAACTTGATCAACATGTTTATTAATGTTTAATGGTCAACATGTAAGAGTTTTGTGTGATTGTATTTAAGAAAATGTTGGATTTTGAGAAAGAACCGAATCGGAAATCGGATTTGTTCCGATTCCGTCGGGTTTTAGAATCTCGTATTTTGAGAATAGAAAAGTGAAGAGGGGGGGCTTATGGTTTTATAGGTTAGAGGAGAGGAAGAGGGAACGGTAGACTTCGCCGGTGCATCGTTTCGTCGCCGGGAGCTCCCATGGTTGTCGTCGGAAGATGGTCGGAGTTTCGCCCCTTTGCTCACTTCAAATGCACACTAAACTTCTAGGAATTTTCTTGAGAGTTTTGATCAGAATTTTAGAGTTGGGGGGGTGTGTGTGTAGGGGTTGTATTTATAGGGTAAGGCTAGGGTTTATGGTAGGTGAAAGGTTGAATTGAAAAAATGTAGTAAATTGTAATAAAATGTAATAAAAATGGAGTAATTAGGGTTTTAAAGGGGCTCTGGAACCGATCCAAGGAAATAAAGTATGCAGGAGTGATGGGGAGGTGAAAAGGCACAACTCTTCAGTTGACGACTCGGCGGTTCGGCCGAGTCCGGCCTGCAGCGGCGGGCCGAGTCGGCCGATCCCCCGGCCCGAGTCGGCCGAGTCAGGCCGATTCGCTTCCTCCACGTGTCCAGAGATGTTTGGTGTACCCCCTGAAATAGTTTGTTTTATTAGTGTAGTGGGGGTTTTACGAGTTATGCACGTGCAAACCTTTGGACTTCTAAAAGTTAAAAATAAAACAATATTAAAAATAATGTGGGGTATGGGATTTGAACTCTGGTGTCTTAGTTCAGCAGTGCAAAGTATTACCAATGAGCTATAAGCTCTTTCTTGCTATTAATTAGCAAAACAAATATTTAACTTGTGCTTGGGCAAAAATACCCCTTTCTTTAAATTTTGAATTTTTTTTACAGAAAGTTGTACAGGAAATTTAGGGTTGTTATAGGAAGACCGGTGGTGCTAGCTCATCTCGACCTGGTTCGAGCTCGGTCCCGAAGCCAACTGCACCGGCGAATCTTTCCGCTGCGCCCCGAACCCCGGAAGTCAGCCGTGGGCAGAGCCAGAAGCACGCATGGGAACCGGAGCCCCGGACGAGGGAGGTGGAGGATGAAGCCGGCCTCACCGAGGTCCCCCTCAAGAGGCACAAAAGGACGGTCTCTCGCTCTCCATTCTCCGGGATCCCCGTGCAAGAGGGGGATGTCTGTTTTGAGGTACCTTCGGGACTTTCCGTTACCGATAGCCTGCTTTCGGACATAGAACGGTCGGCCGGGAGAAAAATTCCTCAGGGAACCCTAAAGGCCCAAGTGCCCGTCATCGCTCAGGAGGCGGTCCAGGTCGGTATCTGTTTTCCTTTAAGATTTTGTCAAGTATTTTTCCTCGGATCGAAATTTTTTAACCCCTTCTGCTACTTCTCTCAGGTCCTCCAACACTGCACCCTCATCGTCAACATGGATTCCGAGAAGATTGCCCTGGCCATAAGGAAGGTGGGAGAATCTTCCTCGCGGGAGGAGGAACTGTGCATGGAGCTGCAGCAGGCAAGGGAGAGGATAGCAATCCTCAAAACCCGGGTGGCTGCTGTGGAGTTGACGAATGTTGGGTAAAAATTTACACCCCGGTTGACCAAGTCAAAATCAAAGTCAACCCCAAGCCAAGTGGGCCCAAGCCCAGATCCAGTGGGCCCATGCCCGGGTCGAGCCCGACCATGAAGCGGCCGGCCTCCCCCACACCAAGATAAAAAATTTTGTAATAAATAATTTTGTTGCATTTCTTTTATTTTATTTATGGATAAATGTAAGAAAAATAGGCATAAAGCCAAATTTTTGTAAAGCCCGTGGCTTATGTGCAAAAAGAAATGGCACATGAGCCATGAAATAGGCAAAATGCCATTTTGTGAAGCCCAAGGGGCTATGTGTAAAGTGTATAGCCTATAAAGGCAAAGATAATGAAATATCTCAACAACTTTTTCTCTCTCCAAAAAAGTTTCAGAGCTGAGCTCTTTCTTCCTTCTCCAAGGTTCCAAAACCTTCTTCTTTCTTTTGAATTAAATCAAGAGTTTTACTCTTCCTTTTTCAAAAACAAATTAGTTTTTCACCACAAAACCCATCAAGGGGAGCTCAGATCTTCCATCAGATCTCAAAAAGAAAAGATTTTGAAATCCCACATCTCTTGATCTTCAAGATCCAGCTAACAGAGGAGGAAGAAGAAGAACATCTTTCACTAAACCCTCAAAAAAAAAAAAGAAGAAAAACACATTCAGGAGTCCAACTCCTCTCTGATTTCTCTTCTGAGAAATTTTTTTAGGCTAAAAGCCTCTTGTGCCTCTCCGGCGCGCAGCGCAAGTGCGCAGGGCGCCAGCGTGCCGACACGTGGCGCGCGCGCTCTTGCGCACCTGCGCGCTTGCGCAAGTGCGCAAGGCGCCCGCGCGTCGACACGTGGCGCGCGCGCTTGCGCACCTGCGCAAGTGCGCAAGGCGCCCGCGCGCCGACACGTGGCGCGCGCGCTTGCGCAACTGCGCAAGTGCGCAAGGCGCCCGCGCGCCGACACGTGGCGCGCGCGCTTGCGCACCTGCGCAAGTGCACAAGGTGCTCGCGTGCCGACACGTGGCCCCCACGCATCCCTTGGATGCCTTTTCCCTCTCTTTTTATGTACATACATATACACATACATATGTATACAAATTCACACATATACATACTCCGCCATATTCTCCCCCTCCAAAAAATTTTCGGGCCGTGGCGCTGCCCCGAACCCCGCAAGGGGGCTGCTAGCCCCCTTGACCCCCAACCCGCTATCCGGGTAGCGGGACCCCCGTAAAAACTCTGCGTGGCTCCCGATATATCCAAAACCCCCTTTCAAAACACACTGCACATTGAGTTCGCATGACCAGTTTAACCCGTTAATCGGAGGTTCCCTCGCCCCAAAGACGATGGGTAATTAACGGCATCTTAGTCCGCGGCTGCCGGAGATTCGGATCCCCACAATCATTAAACCCCGGCCTACCCTAGGCAGGGAGAATCTGTAGTACGCCTGACAAGCGCTCGCGTATTCCCATCTCACTGGGGTGACGAAAAACACCCTACAGATTCTGGCACGCCCGGTGGGACCAATCTCTCCTCCCATATTTCGGGTTAAACGTTCATGCGAACTCAATCAATATACATATCGATTGCTTATACTAAAATGATGTTTTTTTTTCCGTGCAGCAATCAACCTTCGACGACAATGTCTTCCCAGACGAATTCAACTTCCAAAGCGACCCCGATTCCGTACGTGGTCAAGATCAACGCTCGTGTGGTTCTCCCCGCAAGCCTCAGTCGACAATGGGAGGAACCGCCCCGCCAGTTTGGCTCTGTCATCATCTACCCTGCCGGAAGCGCTCGTCTGGCAGAGATCCCAGCGGAACAGGTGGCCAAGCCGGTCTCAAGGGGTAAGAGGCCGAATGTCGTGATCGCCAAGGCACCACAACCGAAACTTAAGATGGTGTCTGAACGAGTCCCTGGCGCTCTAGCTGGGGGCAAGACTTCCGATGTGAAGGGCAACATTAAAAGTTGCGGACGAGCTCAGGCAATAACTCCAACAAATGCACAATCGAGCGTATCTCCAAGGCCCTCCATCGCCCGGTCTGCGGCGTCTTCCCAAAGAGCCGAAGTCCGCCAGGTGCTTAGAACAGAAAAGTTAAGGCAGAAGCGGCTCAGGTATCGAGCCAACAAAAGGGCCAAGGCTTCGGCCAAATGGAATCGTATGAAGTTCCAAGTGCAGGGTTGCCCAGCGACGACGGCCGAGTCGGACGTAAGAATCAGCAATTCCTTCGAGCCTCTGAAGTGGGTTCAGAAAAACGCCGTGACCGCCAGAATCAAGAAGACAGCGGTCCGAACAGTGCCACAAAGAGACGTGTCCCGGCCCCAACAGAAAAAGTACGACACTATCTCTTCAAGAGTCTATCAAGCGCTCTGTGCCGCACGAAAGCAGCGGGGCAAACCCAGAAAGGATGCGCCAGCACCATTTAAGAACCTGGTTAGGCCGGCCGCCTTCAATCGACTACCATCTACCGAAACAAGGGGGTCAAGACAGCGAGCCGTGAAATCAGCTGCCAATGACAGAGAGACGGCCGGATATATCATCCATACGGTCTATATGGCGGGCGGGCGCCCCAGCGACAACCTTCGCAGCAAAAACAAGGACGGGGCCACCACATCCCAAGCCCAATCTAGCCTGAATGTGGTTGCCGCCGCCCAAGAACAGCCGCCCCTGCTGGATGAAGAAAACCCTCTCGATGAGGATGATAGGCAGATAGACCCCTCGGTCCATGTAGAGTCAAGCTCGGACAGCGAGGAAGAGCCGACTTTCCGCCCTAGGACTGCGGAGCAAGAGCTGCTTCAAGAACTTCGAAAACAGCTCAGGAGCAAAGATAAAGAGATGGCCAAGCTCTATTCAAAGATTGATGACTTAACGAACGTGGTGGTGCAGCTTACGGCTCAAATTGCTCGAGCGCCTCCCAATCAAGCACAAGCTGCTGCTAATCAGCCGGGTGATGACAATCCGAGGCAGCCAATGCCTGTTCCTTTGGGACCAAGACTGGTCGAGCCAAATGAAAGCCGACTACATTCCGCTTCTGGGGACGCCTTGGCCCCAGATAGCGCTATCCCGCTAACACAGGATCGGATAATGGATTTGGTCACCAGCAAGGTTAAAACATTGGTGGCCGAAGCTGAAGCTCAGAAAGAAATCGGCAGTAGTGGGCGGCCATATCCCGCGCAGTACGATCTGATTGAGTTCCCGAGCGGCTACGTCATTCCTAAGTTCGGAAGATTTGATGGAACGGGGAATGCAAATCAGCACGTTGCCCACTTCAAAGCATCGTGCGGAAATACAGGGGGCAATGACGCGCTCCTTCTTCGTCAATTTATCAACAGCCTGACCGGTGTCGCTTTCGACTGGTACGCGAGCATACCAGACGGGTCCGTCATTACCTTTGCCCAAATGGAGTCTCTGTTCCGGCAAAGATTCATGAGCGTCAGTGATAAAATCTCCATTGCCGACCTTGTGAGGACCAAGCCGGGGAAGAATGAAAGCAACACTGACTTTATCGCCCGGTGGCGTAATCTCACAGTTAAGTGCGAACCGCCGCTGGAGCAGGACCAGTCCGTCAGCCTTCTCATTGGGAACCTCAGCAATTGGATGGTCCCATTCTTGTGTACAGCAGGCCTCAAGACATTTCAGGAGCTAACCAAGAAAGTTCAAATGCTGGAACGCTCGAAGCAAGAGTCCCCGCCGGACTCTCAGAGAGACAAAACCTGGAAAAGCAAGCGGGACGACAACCGTAGAAGCGGGAGTTCCAGCAGTACCAATGTCTTCAATGCCTCCGACAATGAAGAAAAGCGAAGGGCGGGTGAATCCAAAACCAACCGGTCTCGAAAGCCATTGCTGGGAGGAGATGGGCCTTCCCTAGAGGAAAAGAAGAACAAGGTTTACTCTTTCAGAAGGGACAAGGTCCGCAAGATATTTAAAGATGCCTTGAACAACAGCCTACAATTGCCGGAGTCGAAAAGACCCCAAGAAGCAAAAATGACCGACAATCCTCTGTATTGCCCGTACCACCGAGTAGTGAGCCATGCGATCGAGGATTGCTATATCTTCAAAGACTGGGTAGAGAAGCAGTACAAGGCTGGAGAGATCGAGCTGTCCAAAAGCGTGTTGGTGAACAATCAAGTTGCAACCGCCAACTTTATACAGACGGAAGCTGAAGCCTTCTGGGAGCAGACAGCCGAACCCGCTGCCCTGACAAACGAAACTGACTCATCGCGGCCTCCGTGGAGTACGCACATATCTAATAAGACGAAGAAGATGCTAAAGCTACTTCAGAAAGAGCCCAGGATGGAATGGGAAGGACAGAAGAAGCCTACCAGTCCAGCTACCAATGCGGCTCCATCAGGCTCAAAATCCAAGAAGCTCAAGAAGAAGAAAAGTGCAGCTCGGCGCGAAAAAGAGTCTGCAGGGAGATCGACCATTCAAAAATATATCGATTCCCTCGAAGAATATGAACAAAAGGATAGAACATTGATTCAATTGAAGGAGTTCTTCCCTGTACAAGCGGCTGAAATTCTGGAGGAGTTAGAAGAAGACTCCAATGAAGAGATCCCAGTAGTGACCTGCTACGCCATCCATCTTGGCAGCGACTCCGAGGATGATCTCTGTTTTCCGGAAGAGGACGAGGAGCTCACCACGACGACCAATCAAATCCAGCTCAGAAGCGGCAGGGCTCTACCGCCAAATCAGGGCAACGCCCCAAGAGGGAAGGAAAAACAAGTCACTAATGAAGAAGATGGCAGAGAACCGGCTGATGAAAACATAAGTCCTTCCTCGGTGGACTATAATGTCTTGGCGCATCTCCGGAAGCTTCCGTCTTTCCTGAGCATCTACGACGCCTTGGTCCTATCTAAGGAGCTTAGAGATGTTCTCATCCACGCTCTACAAAACCCCGAGCGGTATCAGGCCCACTTTGCGGAAATTAATATGAAAGAAGCCCAGCACGCTTTGCATGCCGCCGCAGTCACATTTAAGGATGAAGACTTGCTACTGGGAACGGCAGAGCATAATCGGCCGCTTTACGTGACCCGGTACAGCGACGGAGATCGAATTAATCGCATATTGATTGATCCGGGGTCCTCAGTGAACATCATGAACTTGCGAACTCTGAAGAGTTTGTCAATGGACGTCCGACACCTGTCAAGGGAAAGGATTGTCATTCAAGGCTTCAACCAAAATTGCCAGCAAGTTCTGGGGTCTATAGCTCTGCCAATCAAATTTGGGGATCTGCAAACTGAAGCTAAGATATACGTGATCGACGCCGACACGTCTTATAAGATTCTCTTGGGGCGGCCGTGGCTCCACGATTACGGCATCATTCCGTCAACTCTCCATCAATGCATGAAGTACACAAAAAATGGCGAAGAAAGACGCATTGACGGAGACATCCAGCCGTTCGGTGTGCATGAAGTCCGATATGAAGATTCTCGGTACTTTACGAACCACCAAAATGCTAAGCCACAACTGACTGAGGATAGAACGGCCCCAAGACTCAAAAGCAAATCTGCGCCGGCTATCACTTTCAAAAGCAAAAATACCCAAGTGCGCCCGCATTTCGGCAGCGACTCTGATGAGTCCGACGCTGGAAGCCCGTCCTTCCGCAAAACTCGCCCTCATTTCGGCAGCGATACGGACGAATCTGTTACTGAAGGCCCATCTAGCAGCAAAGTCCGCCCTCATCTTGGCAGTGACACTGAAGAGTCAGAGGAGGAGGACCTGTCGTGCAACAGCGGTGCAGATTGGACCCCCACGCAACAAGCGAAACTACGAGAGACCTTCGAAGTTGCAGAAGGGTCCCTAGCCATTACAAGGGTACCAGAGCAAATGTGCAAAGAGCTCGATGCATTATCAATCTCCACCGTGGACCAGCTGAAAACTTTCTACGTTCCCGAGAGGAAAAGTGGACAGAAGGGCATCTTGTTTTATGGGTCAAACCCCGTTGTGCACCCGGACGACCTTTCTGTCGCGTGCCTTCCCTATGAGAGAGGCATAAGAGCCGTCCTCAATCCCAGATACTATGCGCTCGAGATGCGGGAATACTTTAAGAAGTGCGGATGCCGGTTATATCAAACGGAGTCCGAAGCAAAGTTTTACGAAGGGCTATGGTATCCGCCCCAGGTCCGAGCACTCATCGATGGACGGATTCCAGATAGACGGGGCATAGGCTACATTCAACCTGATTCCAAAGCGTGCTACATGATCCATGTTGGTGAGACCAGCGAAAGATCAAATGATGATGACGAGATAGCCGAGCCAGAAGAAGCTCCTCAAGAGCTCGAAGATGGCGGACAAGCAACCTTTGATGAGCTAACCGAGATTGACTTAGGAACGCCCGATAATCCAAGGCCGACCTACATCAGCTCACTCTTGTCGGAGGAAATGAAAGAGCAGATAATGGCCCTGCTGCGTGAGTTCGTCGACTGCTTCGCGTGGACGTACAAAGAAATGCCTGGCCTTTCCCCTGAGGTAGCCGTGCATAAGCTGGCTATATCTCCTGATGCTAAGCCAGTCAAACAAGCTCTTCGAAGAATGAGAAGGGAGTTGGAAGAAAAGGTCATCGAGGAAACCAAGAAGCTCATCGATGCCGGCTTCATCAGGGAAGAGAAATATGCAGACTGGATCGCATGCATAGTCCCAGTGAAGAAGAAAAATGGGCAGATCCGAGTTTGTGTCGATTTCAGGGACCTCAATAAGGCATGTCCTAAAGACGACTTCCCGCTACCGGTCATGGAAATGATGGTCGATGACACCTCAAATTACGAACTATTCACCTTTATGGATGGCTCGTCTGGATATAATCAGATCAAGATGTCGCCTGAGGATGAGAAGCACACAGCATTTCGAACCCCGATCGGAATATATTGCTACAAGGTAATGCCATTCGGACTGAAGAACGCAGGTGCTACATATCAAAGGGCGATGACTAATATCTTTGATGACCTAATCCATAAAGTCGTCGAATGCTATGTTGATGATCTGGTCGTCAAGACTAAAGCCAAGGCCGATCATATCCAAGATCTCAGGACCGTTCTCACCAGACTGAGGGAATACGATCTGAAGATGAATCCTCTGAAGTGCGCTTTTGGCGTGTCATCGGGAAAATTCCTGGGCTTCATAGTCCGACATCGAGGGATCGAAGTTGACCCATCAAAGATAAAGGCCATCATGGAGATGCCCCCTCCGAAGAGTCTGACACAGCTAAGATCTTTTCAAGGCAAGCTTGCTTATATACGGAGGTTTATCTCAAATTTATCAGGGAGATGTAGGCCCTTCTCAAAGCTTATGAAGAAAGGAGCTCCTTTTATCTGGGATGCCGAATGTCAAGCAGCGTTCGAAAGCATCAAACAATACTTGTTGCACCCTCCAGTGCTGGCCGCTCCCATTCCAAATAAACCGCTGATTCTCTACACTGCCGCGCTGGACGAGTCATTCGGTGCGCTCCTTGCGCAGAATAACGAGGAGGGAAAAGAAAATGCCCTCTACTACCTCAGTCGAACTCTAGTCGGGGCGGAACACAACTACTCCCCAATCGAAAAGCAATGCCTGGCTCTGATATTTGCTGTGAAGAAGCTGAGGCACTATCTGCTCGCTCATCGGGTTATGCTGATCTCCATGGTCGACCCGCTCAAACACTTGATGACCAAAGCAAGCCTAGCCGGCAGAATGGCAAGATGGGCTGTCATGCTACTTGAGTTTGACATAGTTTACACTCCTCAGAAAGCAGTAAAAGGGCAAGCTCTTGCAGACGTTCTCGCTGCTCATCCCATACCAGAAGGGTCGCCACTAAATTGTGAGTTACCCGACGAACAAGTGCTGCATCTCGAGAATGACGAGCCATGTTGGGAGCTCTACTTCGATGGGGCCTCATCGATAAGAACCTCCAGTAAATCAAGCGTCCCGGAGATAAAAGCAGGGATAGGATTGGTGTTCATCACACCATCAATGGGAACCCTACGGCGTTCTTTTGCTCTCACCGAGCCTCGGACAAACAATGAAGCTGAGTATGAAGCTCTGATAGCTGGTTTGGAACTCGCCATAGAAATGGAAATCCTTCGGCTGCGGGTTTACGGTGACTCCCAGCTTGTCGTCAACCAAGTAAGCGGCGACTATAAGATATACAAACCTGAGTTAGCTCGGTACAGAGGTCGGGTGGTGGAACTCATGAAACGGTTCACTCATATTGAACTAACGAGAGTCCCTAGAGCGTTGAATGGAAATGCTGATGTACTCGCTCGCTTGGCCAAGGAGCTGGCTGATCCTAACATGGACGAAATTCTGATCACAGTCAGGAGCCGGCAAATTCTACCCCCAGTCTCTCTACGAGAAGAGGAAAGCGCGGAACAGAAGAGCAGTCCGGCGGAAGAAGCTTCGATCATCCAAGATGAGCCCGATTGGAGAGAACCCTTCATAGAGTACCTCCGATACGACAAGCTGCCCGAAGAAAAATCTGCGAGGATTCAGCTGAAGAAAAGAGCTCTCCGATACGTGTTTGTAAATGACACATTATACCGCAGGTCATATGACCAACTCTGGCTCAGGTGTCTGTCATTGGCCGAAGCCCAAAAGGTCATGAAAGATGTCCACTCGGGCGTTTGCGGTGCTCACCAATCTGGCCCCAAGATGCGACTTCAAATCAAACGGCTTGGGTATTACTGGCCCACCATGATACGGGATTGCGGAGAGCATGCAAAGAAATGTTATATCTGCCAAATTCACGGTGATTTTATTCACATGCATCCCAACCCATTGCATCCTACAGTGGCGTCGTGGCCCTTCGAAGTTTGGGGCACCGACATTGTTGGCCCAATTGATCCTCCGTCATCTAAAGGCCACCGGTTCATACTGGCCGCGACAGACTACTTCTCCAGGTGGGCTGAAGCTGTCCCGCTAAAAGAAGTCAAGACAAAGGATATTCTGACATTCTTCCAGCATAATATTCTATACCGCTTCGGTACACCAAGAAGAATCATTTCTGACAACGGGCCTTCTTTCAAGAGCTTCAATGTCTCAAGATTCGCTACTCAGCACAAGATAGACTGGAGGTATTCCTCCATCTATAATCCAAGAGCCAATGGGCTAGCCGAAGCCTTCAATAAGACTCTATGCAAGCTTCTGAGGAAAAATGCTTCAGCCAACAAGAGAGACTGGAATCTCAAGCTTCACGAGGCATTGTGGGCATATCGTACCACGCACCGTACTCCAACTCAGTCCACTCCATACTCATTGCTCTTCGGAGTGGAGGCGGTCCTCCCCCTCGAAGTTGAAGTTCCGAGCTTAAGAATGGTCGTCCAACATGAGTTGACGGAGGAAGAAAACATGCTCCTTCGACTTGAAGAACTCGATGCCCTCGAAAAAAAGAGGCTCGCGGTGCAACAAAATCTGGAGCTATACCGAGCCCAAATGTCACGGGCTTATGACAAGATGACCCGTTTCCGCGCCTTCAAGAAAGGTGAATTGGTGTTGGTCCTCAAAAGACCGATTATCCCCAATCGACATGCCAAGGGAAAATTCGAGCCAAACTGGGAAGGACCATACGTCATCGAGAAAGTGTTTGACGGAGGATCCTACCAACTAATAAGTGCCAAGGGAGAAAGGCCCATGCCACCCATCAATGGCCGATATCTCAAGAAATACTACACGTGAATGCTCCAAGTCGCAGGCGAATTGAGCACATCAGCCCTACGGTCTGGATCAGACATCCTGCAAAACCGTATACAATCCACGGGCGTAAATGACCCCTATTTCTCCCAAATCCTGCCGGTGAGACCACTTTTAAAGTCCCACCAGCGGCAAAAAAAAAAAAAAAAAAACGGTATGTCCACAAGCAAAATGGGCACGGATGAAAACCCGAAAGGGCTCCGTGAGTAAAAACAGCAGGACTACCGGCGAGTCTGTAAAAACCCGAAAGGGCGCAAACTCGTGAAAAGAGATGAAACACACTCACAAAGTCCTCTCGACCTTGTGAGGAGAAACCCCCTGCGTGAGATCCTTACGACTCACAAAGGAGCAACACACTTAGGAATCCTCACGATTCCTAAGGAGAAAATACACCTGCGGGATCCTTACGACTCGTAGGGAGAAAATGCTTTTATGGGACCCTCACGGCTCATAAAATTGAAAAGCCTTGGGTGGTAGGGACCCAAACCTATCTCCTAAGCCATCGTTCCCCAACGGGCAACGGCAAATGATGAGTCGCTCCTGGCATTTCGCTTCAGTGTTAGCGGTGCTGATGCCGACCAAAAACCCAAATCCCAAGTCCTCCCAAGGCAAATGATGAGTTGCTCCTGGCATTATTCCAGTGCAGCAATGCTGATGCCAAACAAGATCCAAATTCCAAGTCCCCAAACGGCGAATGATGAGTCGCTCCTGGTAACATATTCCAGTGCAGCGATGCAGACGCCAACCAAAATCCAATCTCTCAAAATTCTCCCAGCCCTACGGTTGGTCCCCAAGTTGACTACCGTATACAATCCACGGGCTCAAATAATTCTCATCATACTCATGCCCCACCACAATTACCAAGTTGCGCGGCTGGTCTCCGCCTTTGGAATTATGCTCCATTGAGAAGACCCACTCATGTGTCCTCACGATACATGAGGAGAACAAACCTTTGTGGGATCCTTACGACTCATAAAGGAAAAACACACTTAGGAGTCCTCACGACTCTTAAGGAGAAAATACACCTGCGGGATCCTTACGACTCGTAGGGAGAAAATGCTTTTATGGGACCCTCACGGCCCATAAAATTGAAAAGCCTTAGGCGATAGGGATCTAAACCTGTCTCCTAAGCCATCGCTCCCCAATCCCCAAGTGGCGAATGATGAGTCGCTCCTGGTACCATATTCCAGTGTAGCGATGCAGACGCCAACCAAATTCCAAATCTCAATCCCCAACGGCGAATGATGAGTCGCTCCTGGTACCATATTCCAGTGCAGCGATGCAGACGCCGACAAAGTCCCGAAATTTTTCCGGCCCTACGGTCTGGATCATACATCCTGCAAAACCGTATACAATCCACGGGCGTAAAACAATCCCAATTTCTCCCAAATCCTCTCGGGGCAAATGATGAGTTGCTCCTGGCATTATTCCAGTGCAGCAATGCAGATGCCAAACAAAAACCAAGATCCCAAAATCCTCTCTATGACAGATGATGATTCGCTCCTGGTACCATATTCCAGTATAGCGATGCTGATGTCAACCCAAATCAAAATCAACAAGTCAACTTCCACTCCGACGCCGCAAGAAGCGGAGCAAGTCAAGTCTACCCCTGACACTGCAAGAAGCAGAGCAAGTCAAACCAAGCATCGACCGTCCACGTCGCAAAAAGGGCAGCATCGACCGTCCAAGTCGCAAAAAGGGCAGCATCGACCGTCCACGTCGCAAAAAGGGCAGCACCGACCGTCCACGTCGCTAAAAGGGCAGCATCGACCGTCCAAGTCGCTAAAAGGGCAGCATCGATCGACCGTCCACGTCGCTAAAAGGGCAGCATCGACCGTCCAAGTCGCTAAAAGGGCAGCATCGACCGACCGTCCACGTCGTAAAAAGGGCAGAACCGACCGTCCAAGTCGCTAAAAGGGTAGCATCGACCGACCGTCCACGTCGTAAAAAGGGCAGAACCGACCGTCCAAGTCGCAAAAAGGGCAGCACCGACCGTCCACGTCGTAAAAAGGGCAGAACCGACCGTCCATGTCGTAAAAAGGGCAGAACCGACCGTCCACGTCGTAAAAAGGGCAGCACAGGATTCCTACAAAGCGGGAACCAGATCGCTCCGGGCCAGGGAAACGTCTATCACGGACACTCCGTCTTAGAGACGTGTCAAGCATCGACCGTCCATGTCGTGAAAAGGGCAGTGCCAGCTTCCCAAAAGGTGGGAACCGAATCAAGTCCCCTCCACGTGAAAGAAGATCCATCAACTTCACGCACACGACCCACATATGTGGTGTGCATTTATTGATGGGGGGCAATTTGTTGGGGTAAAAATTTACACCCCGGTTGACCAAGTCAAAATCAAAGTCAACCCCAAGCCAAGTGGGCCCAAGCCCAGATCCAGTGGGCCTATGCCCGGGTCGAGCCCGACCATGAAGCGGGCGGCCTCCCCCACACCAAGATAAAAAATTTTGTAATAAATAATTTTGTTGCATTTCTTTTATTTTATTTATGGATAAATGTAAGAAAAATAGGCATAAAGCCAAATTTTTGTAAAGCCCGTGGCTTATGTGCAAAAAGAAATGGCACATGAGCCATGAAATAGGCAAAATGCCATTTTGTGAAGCCCAAGGGGCTATGTGTAAAGTGTATAGCCTATAAAGGCAAAGATAATGAAATATCTCAACAACTTTTTCTCTCTCCAAAAAAGTTTCAGAGCTGAGCTCTTTCTTCCTTCTCCAAGGTTCCAAAACCTTCTTCTTTCTTTTGAATTAAATCAAGAGTTTTACTCTTCCTTTTTCAAAAACAAATTAGTTTTTCACCACAAAACCCATCAAGGGGAGCTCAGATCTTCCATCAGATCTCAAAAAGAAAAGATTTTG
The DNA here is from genome assembly GCA_030015575.1 of Agapanthus africanus. Lineage (NCBI taxonomy): Eukaryota > Viridiplantae > Streptophyta > Magnoliopsida > Asparagales > Amaryllidaceae > Agapanthus > Agapanthus africanus. Next base: position 1,007,280,609 of record CM057337.1, on the reverse strand, counting down.
AAATCCCACATCTCTTGATCTTTAAGATCCAGCTAACAGAGGAGGAAGAAGAAGAACATCTTTCACTAAACCCGAAAAAAAAAAGAAGAAGAAAAACACATTCAGGAGTCCAACTCCTCTCTGATTTCTCTTCTGAGAAATTTTTTTAGGCTAAAAGCCTCTTGTGCCTCTCCGGCGCGCAGCGCAAGTGCGCAAGGCGCCCGCGTGCCGACACGTGGCGCGCGCGCTTGCGCACCTGCGCGCTTGCACAAGTGCGCAAGGCGCCCGCGTGCCGACACGTGGCGCGCGTGCTTGCGCACCTGCGCAAGTGCGCAAGGCGCCCGCGCGCCGACACGTGGCTGCGCGCGCTTGCGCACCTGCGCAAGTGCGCAAGGCGCCCGCGTGCCGACACGTGGCCCCCACGCATCCCTTGGATGCCTTTTCCCTCTCTTTTTATGTACATACATATACACATACATATGTATACAAATTCACACATATACATACTCCGCCACATTCTCCCCCTCCAAAAAATTTTCGGGCCGGGGCGCTGCCCCGAACCCCGCAAGGGGGCTGCTAGCCCCCTTGACCCCCAGCCTGCTATCCGGGTAGCGGGACCCCCGTTAAAAACTCTGCGTGGCTTCCGATATATCCAAAACCCCCTTTCAAAACACACGCACACTGCACATTGAGTTCGCATGACCAGTTTAACCCGTTAATCGGAGGTTCCCTCGCCCCAAAGACGATGGGTAATTAACGGCAGCTTAGTCCGCGGCTGCCGGAGATTCGGATCCCCACAATCATTAAACCCCCGCCTACCCTAGGCAGGGGGAATCTGTAGTACGCCTGACAAGCGCTCGCGTATTCCCATCTCACTGGGGTGACGAAAAACACCCTACAACGAACTCCAAGTGTAAGGAGTCCGTCCGACTTCTGAGTGAATCCAATAAGGCCATCCAGGCTAAGTTGGAGGTGGCTAAGGTGCTCAACATCCCAATGAAGAAGTCGCGGGATGCCTGTAAGAGGGACACCTAGGCGGCGCTTGACGCGGTGAAACTTGCCGATCTCCGGGCTTCGAAATCCGTGGAGATGTATAAGGCGTTGGACCAGTTCTACGCCGACTTCGCCGACGCCTGACCATTATTTAGCACCAGGCCTTCGACGTTGTCAAGGTGTTGATGCCGGGGTTTGCTGACGCCGAGCTTCGGCTCCAGTACCCTCTCTCCGAGAATGCTCCGCAGGGGGAGACTGCCGGGAGTGCTGCTGGGGAGAGGCTGCCGGTGGAATCACCGACCCATAGGCCGCCATTTTGGTCCCCGACACTGGTCTCGAGCAGGGCGAGATCCCCCTCGGTCCCGGGGCCTGAGTTTCCCTGCCTTTTTCCCTTTACTTTTTCAAATTTTGCAAGCTTCCGAGCACCGTTTGTAAGGATGAGGAGCCCAGAATACCTTGTAAAGACTTTCAGAACATAAATAAAACCGGGTTTATTTTCCTCTGCATGGAAATGTGTTTCTTACATGGGTACTTGAGCTTGTTAGTCTTTTCCTCGATCAAAGTCATTGGCCGTAGGTCAATGACCGGCCTTTTAGATGGCGATCGCGCGTCGAGTGTAAGTCAGAGCCCTCCCGCCCCCGGAGTCGAGGTGGCGATCATTCACTTAGGATACATTGGAAGACCTCTCCGTGTACGGAGGTCGGTATCTGACCATTCCTTAGAGTTGGATCGACAACTACGTCTCTTAGCATAAGTTGATCAACAGCTAAGTTAGAATTGGTCGGCATTGACTGGTTCCCCTGCGATATAGTTTATAGACCTTCTTCTTGAGACGGTAGGAATTTATCACTCGGATTGACCAAGCAGGGAAGCTGCTCGGTGGCCTCTTGATGAGAGATTTAGATTCTTGGCGAAGATGGGTAGGAATCTACCCGTCAGAGATTGACCGAGCAGGAAGCTGCTCGGTGGCCTCTTGGTGAGGGCTTCGATCCTTGGCGAAGATGGGTAGGAATCTACCCGCTAGGGATTGACCGATCAGGGAAGATGCTTGGTGGCCTCTCGGTGAGGGCTTTAGATCCTTAGCGTAGGTGGGTGTCACGCCCCACCACCCCGCTTCCCAGTGTACGGGTAAGGAGGCGCGACGAGATCCGCTACGTATTTACTTAGAAGTAAACATGCTAAGCGTATCTAAGTAATATAAAGTAAAATGTACACAAGAGATATGAATATAAATGAACATCAACTTTTATTTATTTAATAATTCTTTACAAGTACAACTGGAAATGTAAATACAGAAATAGAAAGCAATGCCTAAAAAATGGAATAACTGAAATGAAAAGTATATACAAGTGCCTACAGCTCTGGGTCGATGGCAAACTGCTCCAGGTCTTCAGTACTGGGCTCGATCTCTAGTGAGTCTGATCCACCTGACAACATTCCAAAGAATGAAGAAAAGGAATGTCGTCAGCGAACAATCGCTCAGTAAGTTCCAAAGATAGGTAGAGATAGAATAGACAGAAAGAGAGTATGACTAGTAATGTTTTATTATAATGTTAACGCAGTTATTTGTAGTTTAGTACAGAATATGCCAGTGTATACGAGAGGAGTCCCACTATTCCGGAGACTAAGATATACAGAGCATAATGAACCATTAAGCCATGGTACAACAACAATGGATATTCAGGTTAGGTGTATTAAAGTGACCGTCTCGTGCCACTTCTAACACATTCCATACCAGTCTACCCCTTAAAAACCCCGTAATGTATTTATTATTGATTTTTATTGCTTGTGTAATAGATTGTTCGACTTGCCGAAACCATGATATCATGAAAATGGAATGGATATAAATGAAGAGATATGTAAACGGATTATATCCATGGTTCGGTTTAGTCGAGACAGATTGATATAGATTGAGTTCTGGTATAGACGGTGTAGGGTGTTTTTCGTCACCCCATTGAGATGGGAATACGCGCACGCTTATCAGGCGCATTACAGATTCCTCCTGCATAGGGTAGGCTGGGGTTTATTGATTGTGGGGATCCGAATCTCCGGCAGCCACGGACTAAGCTGCCGTTAATTACCCCTCGCTTTTGGAGCGAGAGAACCTCCGACTGAAGGGTCAAACAGGTCATGCGAACTCAATGTGCAGTGTAGCGTTTTGAAGGGGTTTTGAATATATCCGGGACCTCGCAGAGTTTTTACGGGGGTACCTCTACCCAGATAGCGGGTTGGGGGTTAAGGGGGCCAGCAGCCCCCTTGCGGGGTGCGAGGCAGCGCCCCGTTAGAAAAATTTTCCTAGCGGGGACGTGTTTTGAGTGTAGAGTGTGTATAAAATAAGGGGGAAATGGCGTCCAAAGGACGCGTGGGTGCCAGCGCCTTACGTGCCTAGCATGCTGGCCCTAGCACTTGGGCGCTAGCGCTTTGGGCTCTAGCGCCTCACGTGCCCGGCACGTGGGCGCTCGGACGCTAGCACTTTGGACGCTCCAAAGCGCTAGCGCCTCACGTGCCCGGCACATGGGTGCTTGGGTGCTCGCGCTTTGGGCGCCAGCGTCTCAACGTGCCCGGCACGTGGACGCTCGGGCGCCAGCGCCTCACGTGCCCGGCACGTGGGCGCTGGGGCGCCGGCGCCTCACGTGCCCGGCACGTGGGCGCCGGGGCGCCGGCGCTTGTGCTTTGGGCGCCAGCGCCTCACGTGCCCGGCATGTGGGCGCTCAGGCGCTAGCGCTAGCGAAAGGAAGGGGTTTTTACCCCCAGAAATAGGAGTTAAACTCCAAAAGAGGGTTTTGAGTGGAGTTGAACTCCAAAAGATCTTGATTAGGTGTTAAACTCATTTGAGAATTTGGGTCTTGAAGTTGAACTCCCTAAAAATCTTCAAAGGTTCTTCTCTCTTAAGCCTGGGATCTTCTCTTAAGCCTTAGATCTTTCCCAAATGGGATCTTTGGAGATGGGTCTCCTTCCTTCTCTTCTGTTGGCCGGCTCATGGAGAACAAGAGGGGTGAGATTTTAAAAATCTCTCTTTTTTAAGATCTGATGGAAGATCCAAGCTCCTCTTTGTGGGTTTTGTGGTGAAAAACTGTTTAGTTTTGGAAAAGGAAGAGTAAAACTCTTGATTTAATTCAAAAGAAAGAAGAAACTTTAGAACCATGAGGAAGGAGAAGGAGGCATGGACCTTTTTTTTTAAAGAGAAAAAAAATGATTCTGAGATATTTTCATTTTCTTTGCCTTTATAGGCTATACATTTTACACATAGCCCCTTGGGCTTTACAAAATGGTATTTTTCCCATCTCATGGCTCATGTGCCATTTCTTTTTGCACATAAGCCATGGGCTTTACAAAAATTTGGCCTTATGCACATTTTCCTTACATTTATTCATGAAAATAAAAAAAAAGAAAATACACCAAAAGTTATTTATTACAAAAAAATTTATTTTGGCATGGGGGGGGGAGGCCGACTGCTTCATGTTCGGGCTCGACCCGGGCATTGGCCCACTTGTCTTGGGGTTGACTTTGATTTTGACTTGGTCAACCGGGATGTAAATTTTGACCCCAACAAATTGCCCCCCATCAATAAATGCACACCATATATATGGGTTTTGTGCATGAAATTGATGGATCCTTTTTCGTGTGGAGGTCGACTTGATCTGGTTCCAGTTTTAACGACGTGGAGGTCGATGCTGCCATTTTTGCGACGTGGACGGTCGGTGCTGCCCTTTTTGCGACTTGGACGGTCGATGCTGCCCTTTTTGCGACTTGGACGGTCGGTTCTGCCCTTTTAGCGACTTGGACGGTCAGTGCTACCCTTTTTGCGACTTAGACGATCGGTGCTGCCATTTTCGCGACGTGGACGGTCGATGCTGCCCTTTTAGCGACTTGGATGGTCGGTGCTACCCTTTTTGCGACTTGGACGGTCGGTGCTGCCATTTTTGCGACTTGGACGGTCGATGCTGCCATTTTCCTGACTTGGACGGTCGATTCTGCCATTTTAACGTTGTGGACGGTCGGTGCTGCCCTTTTAGCGACTTGGACGGTTGGTGCTGCCCTTTTAGCGACTTGGACGGTCGGTTCTGCCCTTTTAGCGACTTGGACGGTCGGTGCTTCATTTGACTTGCTCCGTTTCTTGCGGTGTCAGGGATTTGACTTGTTTCCGAGGTGGAGCTTGATTCCGCCAGGGAGGTCATTGGTTGTTTTGTTGATTTGATGTGATTTGGGTTGACATCAGCATCGCTACACTGGAATATGGTACCAGGAGCGAATCATCATCTGCCATGAGTGGATTGTTCCCGCCAAAAATTTCTGCGCAAAAGAGCCCAAGATATCAAATGGCAGTGATACGCTTAAGAAAATGAGAACCAGTATTTTCCGGACTGTATTTTGACAAAATCCCGAATGAGAAACAGCTAAATTCTGATGGTATTGAAATTGTCTCGAAAAAGCCTTCGATTTCATATATTATGGGCCTCATAATTCATCCGGAATCAAAAGTTATGAGGCATCACGTGCGCACACGTGACCGGGCATCACATGCCCACACGTGACCGGGCATCACGTGCAGACACGTGACCAATTACAGGCAAAGCCTGTAGGCACTGAATAAAATAAATAATTGAAAATAATTAATCAGTGGGGTCACGTGCCAACACGTGATGGGCCTTTAAACCCACTGAAAAGAATTAAAGGTATAATAAAATAACAAGGAAAAACCCCAATGGGCCATCACGTGCCAACACGTGACCAAGGGTCACGTGCTGACACGTGATAATTCCTGAGTTCTTTAAAACAACGGAATTAAATTCTGGTCAAATGCTTAATCATGGGATCACGTGCAGACACGCGATGGGTTCCTAAGCTCTTAATTAATAGAATTAAATTCTAATCAAATAATCAATCAATGGAGTCACGTGTCAACACGTGATGGGCCTTTTAAACCCACTAAAAAGAATTAAAATTATAATAAAATAACAAAGAAAAACCCCAATGGGGCATCATGTGCTCACACGTGACCAAGGGTCACGTGCTAACACGTGACCAAGGGTCACGTGCTGACACGTGATAATTCCTGAGTTCTTTAAAACAACAGAATTAAATGCTGGTCAAAAGCTTAAACAGTGGGGTCACGTGCTCACACGTGATGGGTTCCTAAGCTCTTAATTAATAGAATTAAATTCTAATTAAATAATCAATTAATGGAGTCGCGTGCCCACACGTGATGGACCTTTAAGCCCACTGAAAAGGATTGATAAAGTATAATAAAACACTAAGCAAAAACCCCAATGGGGCATCATGTGCTCACACGTGACCAAGGGTCACGTGTTGACACGTGATGATTCCTTAGTCCTACTAAAAGGCGGAATCAAATTCTAAATAAAGGAGGGTCACATGTCAACACGTGACAGGGCCCTCAACTCTTTAATTGATAGAATGAATTTCTTGCTTTCGATCCCACCGTGGCTATTTCAATGATCAAACATTGGGATCACGTGCCAACACGTGATGGGCTTTAAAAACCTTCTGAGTTAATAGGTTTAAAATTCTAATTAAGGGAAATCGAAGACCCTAATTGGGAAAGTATTTCTTTAAATCTTTCCAAACAAAAAAGATGGTGCTTTGTAAAATAGAGCACCGTTGGATTAAAAATCCAATGGTGATTAAAAATCACCAATTTATGGAAAGATTTTATACAAGGAAAGAATTTCCTGAAATTCACCAAGAATAACAAACAGAATATCTTCTGGACTGTAAATCCAATGGTGAATAAAATTCACTGAGTGATCTAAAAGATCATGTTAGTTACAAAAACAACCAAAATCTTTCAATAAAAGATTCACTAAACAATTTGATTCTTTTCTTTCTCCTATAAATAGGAGCCAAAAAGAGAAGAGGAGGGGATCTACTTTTTTTGAGAGAAGAACATAGAGAAAAAAAATAGAGGAGAATTTAATTCTCAACAGAGAAAAAAAAGAAAGGAGAATTTAATTCTCAAGAGAGAAAAGAAAATTTCTTTAAAAGAGAAAAGAAACCCTGGGTAAGAAAGGGGAAAGAGATCTAAGCTCCATAAAACAAAAGAGAATTTAATTCTCAATTTAAGAGTTTAACTCTTCTAAATAAGAACTTAGTTCTTCTTTTGGTTGAAGATCTGCAGAAGCAGATCTCCCCACAGGTTGAGAATTTAATTCTCATCGGGGAGATTTTGCCATGCAGATCCAAAATTTAGAGGGAGAATTCAAGTTTAAGGAATTTAATTCCCCCAAATTCATAGGAATTTAATTCCTCAAAATGAAACTAGGGTTTAACCCTATATGAGAATTTAATTCTCCCAAATTCATAGCAATTTAATTCCTCAAAATAAAACTAGGGTTTAACCCTACATGAGAATTTAATTCTCCTAAATAAAGAATTTAATTCTTCCACATGTATAGGAATTTAATTCCTCTAAAACAGAATTAGAGTTTAACCCTACAAAGAATCTAATTCTTAAAATAAGAGACTTAAAGCTCTCCATGCATGTAAAGAACTTGGTCACGTGGTAACACGTGATCCCCATCCTCAATGATCAGAAAAGAACGAACAAGACTGGGTCATGTGCCCCCACGTGACCCCTAAACCAGATCCTTCAAAAATGAGAAAGAAAAACTAAGAGGCAATGCCCCACGTGCTCCCACGCGACCCTCAAAATAAAGGGAACAAAGCAAAAGGCAGAATCAAATTTGGGCGCCCTCACGTGTCCCCACGTGACCCCTTAATAAACACTTTTATCATCAATACATGGATACCCATCACGTGCCAACACGTGATGGTCTGAAGACTAAAAGTGTTTAACACTTATTTGCAGATTTGAGGGTAAAATAAAGGAGGTCTGGCCCCATCTTCACACGCCTCATGTGACCCCACGTGACCCCTTCCTTTCTAGTGTTTAACACTAATTTGAGCATTTTGTCTCCAGTGTTTAACACTGTTTTAAATACATCATGTGAGGACACGTGACCGCCAGATGTCCTTTAGTGTTTAACACTATTCTAAAAACCAGCTTAGCCTAAATTGGCTAAGTCTTCTAGAGGCAAATATCCTCTTCAAATGAGCCTTAAAATCTAGAACTATAATGTTTAAGTGCTCTGCCAAAGACAAAATGTTCTCAAAGCCCTCAAACTCTTATTTAGCATTGCTAAATAATGAGGAGCTGAACCCAGACAAATGTTCAACAGGTCAACAAAGGGCCATCATTTCAAACTTAATTGGACTTAGCCGAAATTGGCCATAAGTCTTCAATTCAGATTTAACTGAGCCCATGTGCTCATAATCTAATTAATTGATCTTAGTCCCAAATTGGACTACAGATCTCCCAATCAACTTCGGTTCAAGGGTACATCTCTTCACTCCTCTGATATTTGTCGTTGTAATCCTTCAACGTGTTCAGAGAGATGACGGGTCCTGACAACCATACACTCCATAGACTATGACGTCTTTAAACTGGACTGTGGGGTCCTTAAGCCCATGGACTATGATGTCCTTAACCTTGACTGTGAAGTCTTTAAACTCACGGACTATGATGTCCTTAACCTTGACTGTGAGGTCTTTAAACTCACGGACTATGATGTCCTTAACCTTGACTGTGAGGTCTTTAAACTCACGGACTATGACGTCCTTAACCTTGACCGAGATGTCTTTAAACTAACATTGGACCACCATGTCCTTAAACTGGTAATTGACCACCATGTCCCTAAACTGGTAATTGACTGCAATGTCCCTAAACTAAACAATTGAGTTCAAATGCTCTCTTGTTGGATCTAAACGATCCCGTTAAGTTGATTTTAGTCTCAAATGAGACTAACGTATCCTTAACAAACGTTTAAGTTGATCTTATTCCCAAATGAGACTAACGTATCCTTAAACCCAACCCTCAAACCCAAATCTAAGAAAATACGGATTTGGACTAATCCACGCTCTACGGACGACAACATAAATTAGTCTCCGTATACAATCTACGGGCAACCAAAAACAAAACAAACACCTACGACACGAAGTGACCATCTGGAGAAGGAGAAAGTGGTTACCGCGATGCGATAGCGTAATTAATTGTATGGGCTTGCGCCTGCAGAGAAGAGCGTCCCCACAATAAAAAACCCCTCAAATGAGGGGGAATCTGATGAAGTCTGCTAGATCGGCCGCATCCGTTTAAACCTTTGATACACGGTGCCATAAATCAACATGGCATCTTCGGAGAGGTGGACGGATAGCACCAATTAGCATCTGCCCTCGAAATTCAGGCCCCGACGTCCCAACGTCCCCGTCGCGTCTTTTCGGCGGAGAACATGGATTTGGGGATTTTGGTTTTGATTTGGCATCAGCCCCGCTTACACTGGAATATGGTAACAAGAGCGGATCATCATTTGCCATGAGGGGATCTCCCTCGTTTCCAGTTTAACGACTTAGGGGTCATCTGTTCCCAGTTTAACGACTTAGAGGTTATCTGTTCCCAGTTTAACGACTTAGGGGTCTATTGGATTGGAGTTTGGAATTTTAGGGTTAGGGTAGGCATCAACGTTGCTAACACTGAAGAACATGTGCCAGGAGCAATTCATCATTTGCCTTTTCCTGTTGGGGAGCGATGGCTTAGGAGACAGGTTTAGGTCCCTATTACCTAAGGCTTTTCAATTTTATGAGCCGTAAGGATCCCATAAATGCATTTTCTCCCTACGAGTCGGAAGGATCTCGTATGTGTGCTTACTCCTTAGGATAGGGACTCCCAAGTGTGTTTTTCCTTTGTGAGTCGTAAGGATCCCACGAAGGTGTTTTCTTACGAGTCATGAGGATCCCGTAAGTTTTTCTCCTCATGTATCGTGAGGACACATTAGTGGTTCTTCCCAAATGGAGCATAATCCCAAGGGTGGAGACCAGCCGCGCAACTGGTGATTGCGGTGGGGCATGGGTTTGCTGAGAATTATTTGAGCTCATAGATTGTATACGGTAGTCAACCTGGGGACCAACCGTAGGGCCGGGAGAATTTTGGGAGATTGGATTTTGATTGGCGTCTCGCTGCACTGGAATGTGATATCATGAGCGACTCATCATTCGCCGTTTGGGGACTTGGAATTGGGATCTTGTTTGGCATCAGCATTGCTGCACTGGAATAATGCCATCATTTGCTTCGGGAGGACTTGGGATTTAGGTTTTTGGTTGGCATCAGCACCGCTAACACTGAAGTGAAATGCCAGGAGCGACTCATCATTTGTCGTTGTCCGTTGGGCCGCGATGGCTCAGGAGACATTTTAGATCCCTATCACCTGAGGCTTTTAAATTTTATGAGCCGTAAGGATCTCATAAAAATATTTTCTCCCTGTGAGTCGAGAGGATCTCGCAGGTGTATGTTCTCCTTAGGAATCGTAGGGATTCCTAAGTGTGTTGCTTCTTTGTGAGTCATAAGGATCTCACGCAAGGATTTTCTCCTCACAAGGTCGAGAGGGCTTTGCGAGTGTATTTTATCCCTTTTCACGAGTTTGCGTCCTTTTGGGTTTTCACAAACTCGCCGACAGTTCTGCTGTTTTTATTCATGGAGCCCTTTCGGATTTTCATCCGTGCCCACTTTTCTTGTGGACATACCATTTTTTTTGTGGGACTTTAAAAGTAGTCTCACCAGCAGGACATGGGAGAGATAGGGGTCATTTATGCCCGTGAATTGTATACGGTTTTGCAGGATATATGATCTAGACCGTAGGACCGGTGTGCTCAATTTGCCTGCGACTTGGAGCATTCATGCGTAGTATTTCTTGAGATATCGTCCATTGATGGGTGTCATGGGCCTTTCTCCCTCAGCACATATTAGTTGGTAGGATCCTCCGTCGAACACTTTCTCGATGACGTATGGTCCTTCCCAGTTTGGCTCGAATTTTCCCTTGGCATGTCGATTGGGGATGATCGGTCTTTTGAGGACCAACACCAATTTAAATTTCTTAAAAGCGCGGAAACGAGTCATCTCGTCATAGGCCCATGACATTTGGGCTCGGTACAGCTCCAGATTTTGCTGTACTGCAAGCTTCTTTTCTTCGAGGGCTTCGAGCTCTTCAAGCCGAAGGAGCACGTTTTCCTCCTCCGTCAACTCATGTTGAACGTCCATTCTTATGCTTGGAACTTCGACTTCGAGGGGGAAGACCGCCTCCACTCCGAAGAGCAATGAGTATGGAGTGAACTGAGTTAGAGTATGGTGCGTGGTACGATATGCCCACAACGCTTCGTGAAGTTTGAGATTCCAGTCTCTCTTGTTGGTTGAATCATTTTTCCTCAGGAGCTTGCATGGAGTCTTATTGAAGGCTTCGGCTAGCCCATTGGCTCTTAGATTATAGATGGAGGAATATCTCCAGTCTATCTTGTGCTGAGTAGCGAACCTTGAGACTTTGAAGCTCTTGAAAGAAGGCCCGTTGTCAAAAATGATTCTTCTTTGTGTACCGAAGCAATATAGAATATTATGCTGGAAGAACGTCAGAATATTTTCTGTCTTGACTTCTTTTAGCGGGATAGCTTCAGCCCATCTAGAGAAATAGTCAGTTGCGGCCAATATGAATCGGTGGCCTCTGGATGACGGAGGATGAATTGGGCCAACAATGTCGGTGCCCCAGACTTCGAAGGGCCACGACGCCACCGTAGGATGCAACGGATTGGGATGCTTGTGAATGAAATCACCGTGAGTTTGGAAGATATGACATTTCTTTGCATGCTCTCCGCAATCCCGTATCATGGTGGGCCAGTAATACCCAAGCCGTTTAATTTGAAGTCGCATCTTGGGACCGGACTGGTGAGCACCGCAAACGCCCGAGTGAACTTCATTCATGACTTTCTGGGCTTCGGCCAATGACAGACACCTGAGCCAGAGTTGGTCATATAATCTGCGGTATAGCGTGTCATTTACGAACACGTATCGGAGAGCCCTCTTCTTCAGCTGAATTCTCGCAGATTTTCCTTCGGGCAGCTTGTCATATCGGCGGTACTCTATGAAGGGTTCCTTCCAATCAGGTTCTTCTTGAATGATCGGAACTTCTTCGGTAGGATTGTTCTCTTGTTCTACGCTTTCTTCTTCACGCAAAGAGACTGGAGGCAGAATTTGCCGGCTTCTGACTGTGATTAGAATTTCGTCAATGTCAGGATCAGCTAGCTCCTTAGCTAGGCGAGCAAGTATGTCGGCTTTTCCGTTCAACGCTCTAGGGACTCTCATTAGTTCAATGCGAGTGAACCGTTTTATGAATTCCACCACTCGGCTTCTACATCGAGCTAACTCGGGTTTGTATATCTCATAGTCGCCGCTTACTTGGTTGATGACAAGCTGGGAGTCACCGTAAACCCGTAGCCGAAGGATTTCCATTTCTATGGCGAGCTCCAGACCAGCTATCAGAGCATCATACTCAATCTCGTTGTTTGTGCGAGGCTAGGTGAGAGCAAAAGAACGCCGTAGGGTTCCTATCGATGGCGTGATGAACACCAATCCTATCCTTGCTTTTATCTCCGGGATGCTTGATTTGCTGGAGGTCCTTATTGATGAGGCTCCATCGAAGTAGAGCTCCCAACATGGCTCATCTTCCTCGAGGTGCAGCACTTGTTCGTCGGGTAGCTCGCACGGTGACCCCCCTGATACGGGATGAGCAGCAAGGAAGTCTACGAGAGCTTACCCTTTTACTGCTTTCTAAGGAGTATAAACTATGTCAAACTCAAGCAGTATGACAGCCCATCTTGACATTCTACCGGCTAGGCTTGCTATGGTCATTAAGTGTTTGAGCGGGTTGACCTTGGAGATCAGCATAACTCGATGAGAGAGTAGATAGTGCCTCAGCTTCTTCACAGCGAATATCAGAGCCAGGCATTGCTTTTCGATCGGGGAATAGTTGTGTTCCACCCCGACTAGAGTTCGATTGAGGTAGTAGAGAGCATTCTCTTTTCCCTCCTCGATGTTCTGGGCAAGGAGCGCACCGAGTGATTCATCTAGCGCGGTAGTGTAGAGAATCAGCGGTTTATTTGGAATGGGAGCGGCCAGCGCTGGAGGGTGCAACAAGTACTGTTTGATGCCTTCGAACGCTTCTTGACATTCAGCATCCCAGACAAAAGGAGCCCTTTTCTTCATGAGCTTTGAGAAGGGCCTACTTCTCCCCGATAAATTTGAGATAAACCTTCGTATATAAGCAAGCTTGCCTTGAAAAGATCTTAGCTGCGTCAGATTCTTCGAAGGGGGCATCTCCATGATGGCCTTTATCTTGGACGAATATACTTCGATCCCTCGATGTCGGACTATGAAGCCCAGGAATTTTCTCGATGACACGCCAAAAGCGCACTTTAGAGGACTCATTTTCAGATCGTATTCTCTCAGTCTCGTGAGAACGGTCCTAAGATCTTGGATGCGATCGGCCTTGGCTTTAGTCTTGACGACCAGATCATCAACATAACATTCGACGACTTTATGGATCAGGTCATCAAAGATATTGGTCATTGCCTTTTGATATGTAGCACCTGCGTTCTTCAGTCCGAATGGCATCATTTTGTAGCAGTATATTCCGATTGGGGTTCGAAATGCTATGTGTTTCTCATCCTTGGGCGATATCTTGATCTGATTATATCCAGATGATTCATCCATGAAGGTGAACAGCTCATAATTTTAGGTGTCATCGACCATCATTTCCATGACCGGTAGCAGGAAGTCGTCTTTAGGGCATGCCTTGTTGAGGTCCCTGAAATCAACACAAAATCGGATCTGCCCATTTTTCTTCTTCACTGGGACTATACATACGATCCAGTCCGCATATTTCTCTTCTCTGATGAAGCCAGCATCGATAAGTTTCTTAGTTTCATCGATGAACTTTTCTTCTAGCTCTCTTATCATTCTTCGGGGAGCTTGTTTGACTGGATTTACATCTGGAGAAATAGCCAGCTTATGCACGGCTACCTCAGGGGAGAGGCCAGGAATTTCTTTGTACGTCCACGTGAAACAGTCGGCGAACTCATGCAGCAGGATGATTATCTGCTCTTTCATTTTCTCTGACAAGAGTGAGCTGATGTAGGTCGGCCTTGGATTATCGAGCGTTCCCAAATCAATCTCGGTTAGCTCATCGAAGGTTGCTTGTTCGCCATCTTCGAGCTCTTGAGGAGCTTCTTCTGGCTCGGCTATCTCGTCATCATCATTTGATCTTTCGCTGGCTTCACCAACATGGATCATGTAGCATGCCTTGGAATCAGGTTGAATGAAACCTATGCCCCGTTTATTTAGAATTCGTCTAGCGATGAGTGCTCGGACCTGAGGCGGATGCCATAGCCCTTCGTAAAACTTTGCTTCGAACTCCGTTTGATTTAACCGGCATCCGCACCTTTTGAAATATTCCTGCATCTCGGATGCATAGTATCTGGGATTGAGGACGGCTCTTATGCCTCTCTCATAGGAAAGGCACGCGACAGACAAATCGTTCGGGTGTATAACAGGATTTGACCCATAAAACAGGATGCCTTTCTGTCCATTTTTCCTCCCGGGAACGTAGAAAGTTTTCAGCTGGTCCACGATGGAGACTGACAATGCATCGAGCTCTTTGCACATCCGCTCCGACACCCTTGTGATAGTTAGGGACCCTTCTGCAACTTCGAAGGTCTCTCGTAGCTTCGTTGTTCGCACGATAGCCCGATTCGCACAGCTGTTGCAAGACGAATCCTCTTCTTCTGATTCTTCAGTGTCACTGCCTAAACGAGGGTGGATTTTGCTGTCGGATGGGCCTTCAGTATCAGATTCTTCCGTATCGCTACCGGAATAAGGGTGAGTTTTACGGAAGGACGGACTTCCAGCGTAAGACTCATCAGTTTCACTGCCGAAACGCGGACGCACATGGGGGTTTCTGCTTTTGAAAGTGACAGCCGGATCAGACTTGGTTTTGAGTTTCGGGGTTGTTCTGTCTTTGGTCAGCTGTGGCTCAGCACTTTGGAGGTTTACAAAGTACCGAGAATCTTCATATCGGACTTCATGCACACCGAACGGCTGGATGTCTCCGTCAATGCGTCTTTCTACGCCATTTTTAGTATACTTCATGCATTGATGGAGAATTGATGGAACGATGCCGTAATCGTGGAGCCACGGCTGTCCCAAGAGAATTTTATAAGACGTGTCAGCGTTGATCACGTATATCTTAGCTTCAGTTTGCAGATCCCCAAATTTGATTGGCAGAGCTATAGACCCCAGAACTTACTGGTAGTTTTGATTTAAGCCTTGAATGACAATCCTTTTCCTTGACAGGTGCCGGACGTCCATTTACAAACTCTTAAGAGTCCACAATTTCATGATGTTCACTGAGGATCCCGGATCAATCAATATGCGATTAATCCGATCTCCGTTGCTGTACCCGGTCACGTAAAGAGGCCGATTATGCTCAGTCGTTCCCAGTAGCAAGTCTTCGTCCTTAAATGTGACGGCGGCGGCAGGCAGGGCGTACTGGGCTTCTTTCATATTAATTTCCGCAAAGCGAGCCTGATACCGTTCGGAGTTTTGTAGAGCGTGGATGCGAACATCTCTAAGCTCCTTAGACAAGACCAAGGCATCGTAGATTCTCAAGAGAGACGGAAGCTTCCGGAGATGAGACAAGACATTGTAGTCCACTGAGGTAGGACTTGAGTTTTCATTAGCCGGTTCTCTGCCATCTTCCTCATTAGCCACATATTTTTCCTTTCCTTTTGGGGCATTATCCTGATTCGGCGATAGAGCCCTGCCACTTCTGAGCTGGATTTGGTTGGCCTTTGTGGCGAGCTCCTCGTCCTCTTCGGGAAAACAGAGCTCCTCCATAGAGTCGCTGCCAAGATGGATGGCGTAGCAGGTCACTATAGGGATCTCTTCATTGGAGTCTTCTTTTAACTCCTCCAAAATCTTAGCTGCTTCTACAGGGAAGAACTCTTTCAATTGAATTAGAGTTCTTTCCTTTTGTTCATTGTCTTCGAGGGAATCGATATACTTTTCAATGGTCGATCTCCCTGCGGACTCTTTTTCGCGCCGAGCTGCACTTTTCTTCTTCTTGAGCTTTCTGGATTTTGAGCCTGATTGAGACGAATTAGCAGCTGGAATGGTGGGCTTCTTCTGCCCTTCCTATTCTATTCTGGGCTCTTTCCGAAGTAACTTTAGCATCTTCTTCGTCTTATTAGATATGTGCGTACTCTATGGAGGCTGCGGTGAGTCAGTTTCGTTTCTCAGGGCAGCAGGTTCAGCTGTCTGCTCCCAGAAGGCTTCAGCTTCTGTCTGTATAAAGTTGGTGGTGGCAACTTGATTGTTCACCAACACACTTTTGGATAGCTCAATCTCTCCAGCCTTGTACTTCTTCTCGACCCAGTCTTTGAAGATATAGCAATTCTCGATCGCATGGCTCACTACTCGGTGGTATGGGAAATACAGGGGATCGTCGGTCATTTTTGCTTCTTGAGGTCTTTTCGACTCCGGCAATTGTAGACCGTTGTTCAAGGCATCTTTAAATATCTTGCGAAACTTGTCCCTTCTGAAAGAGTAAGCCTTGTTTTTTTTCTCCTCTAGGGAAGGCCCTTCTCCTTCTAGCAATGGATTCCGAGACCGGTTGGTTTTGGAATTGCCTGCTCTTCGCTTGTCTTCATTGTCGAACGCATTGAAGACATTGGTACTGCTGGAATTCCCGCTTCTACGGTTGTCGTCTCGCTTGCTTTTCCAAGTCTTGTCTCTCTGAGAGTCCGGGGCGGACTCTTGCTTTGAGCGTTCCAGCATTTGGACTTTCTTGGTTAGCTCCTGAAATGTCTTGAGGCCTGCTGTACACAAGAATGGGACCATCCAATTGCTGAGGTTCCTAATGAGAAACCTGACGGACTGGTCCTGCTCCAGCGGAGGTTCGCACTTGACTGTGAGATTACGCCATAGGGCGATAAAGTCGGTGTTGCTTTTATTCTTCCCCGGCTTGGTCCTTACAAGGTCAGCAATGGAGATTTTATCACTGACACTCATGAACCTTTGCCGAAACAGAGACTCCATTTGGGCAAAGGTAATAACGGACCAGTCAAAAGAGACACCGGTCAGGCTGTTGACAAACTGACGAAGAAGGAGCGCATCATTGCCCCCTGTATTTCCGCACGATGCTTTAAAGTGGGCGACGTGCTGATTTGAATTTTCCGTCCCGTCAAATCTTCCGAACTTAAGAATGACGTAGCCGCTCGGAAACTCGATCAGATCGTACTGTGCGGGATATGGCCGCCCACTACTGCCAATTTCTTTCTGAGCTTCAGCTTCGGCCACCAATGTTTTAACCTTGCAGGTGACCAAATCCATTATCCGATCTTGTGTTACCGGGATAGTGCTATTTGGGGCCAAGGCATCCCAAGAAGCGGAATATGGCCGGCTTTCATGCGGCCTGACCAATCTTGGACCCAAAAGGACATGCGTCGGCCGCTTCGGATTGTCATCATCCGGCTCATGAGTAGCGACTTGTGCTTGATTGGGAGGTGCTCGAGCAATTTGAGCCGTAAGCTGCATCACAACGTTCGTTAGGTCATCAATTTTCGAATAGAGCTTGGCCATCTCTTTATCCTTTCCCCTGAGCTGTTTTCGAAGCTCTTGAAGCAGATCTTGCTTCACGGTCCAAGGGCAAAAAGTCGGCTCTTCCTCGCTGTCCGAGCATGACTCTACATGGACTGAGGGGTCTTTCTGCCTACCATTCTCATCGAGAGGGTTTTCATCATCCAGCGGAGGCGGCTGTTCTTGGGAAGCGACAACCACATTCAAGCCAGATTGGGCTTGGGATGTGGTGGCACCATCCTTGCTTTTACTGCGAAGGTTGTCGCTGGGGCGCCCGCCCGCCATATAGACCGTATGGATAACATATACAGCCTTCTTTTTATTATCGGCGGCTGATTTCACGGATCGTTGTCTTGACCCTCCTATTTCGGTAACGGGTAGTTGACTGAAGGCGGCTGGCCTGGCCGGATTCTTGAATGGTGCCGACGCTTCCCTTTTGGTTTTCCCCCGTTGTTTTCGCACGGCACAGAGCGCCTGGTATACTCTTGAAAAGACTGTGTCATACTTTTTCTGTTGGGGCCGGGACACGTCTCTTTGTAGCAATGTTCGGACCGTTGTTTTCTTGATTCTGGCGGTCATGGCATTTTCTGAACCCACTTCAGAGGTTCGAAGGAATTGCTGATTTTTACGGCCGACTCAGCCGTCGTTGTAGGATGACTTTGCTCTTGGAATCTCACAAGATTCTACTTGGCTGGAGTCCTGGCCCTCTTGTTGGCTCGATACCTGATCCACTTCTGTCTCAGCCTTTCTGTTTTGAGCACTTGGCTGGTTATGGCTCTTTGGGAAGCCAACATAGACTGGGCGATGGAGGGCTTTGGAGATACGCCTGATTGTGCATTTATTGAAGTCATCGTCTGAGCTCATCTGCAACGTTTGATGTTGCCCTTTGTACCGGAAGTCTTGCCCCCAGCTGGAGCACCAGCGAGTCGTTCAGACACCGTCTTAAGTTTCGGTTGTGGTGCCTTAGCGACACAACATTCAGCCTCTTGCCCCTTGAGACCGGCTTGGCCACCTATTTTGCCGGGATTTCTGCCAGATGAGCGCTTCCGACAGGGTAGATGATGATGGAACCAAACTGGCGGGGCAGTTCCTCCCACTGTCGACTGAGGCTTGCGGGGAGAACCACACGAGCATTGATCTTGACTACGTATGAGGTCGGGGTCGCGTTGGAAGCTGAATTCATCTTGGGAGACATTGTCGTTGAAAGTTGATTGCTGCATAAAAGGAACATTACTTCAGTACAAACATTGGTGAGTTTGCATGAACGCTTGACCCGAGATATGGGAGGAGAGAAAGGTCCCACAGGACGTGCCAGAATCTGTAGGGTGTTTTTCGTCACCCCATTGAGATTGGAATACACGTGCGTTTAGCAGGCGCTTTATAGATTCCCCGTGCCTAGGGTAGGCTGGGGTATATTGATTGTGGGGATCTGAATCTTCGGCAGCCGCGGACTAAGCTGTCGTTAATTACCCATCGCCTTTGGAGCGAGAGAACCTCCGATTGACGGGTCAAACAGGTCATGTGAACTCAATGTGCAGTGTTGTGTTTTGAAAAGGTTTTGGATATATCGGGGGCCTCGCAGAGTTTTTACGGGGGTCCCACTACCCGGATAGCGGGCTGGGGATCAAGGGGGCTAGCAGCACCCTTGCGTGGTGAGGGGAAACGCCCTGTTAGAAAAAATTTCCTAGCGGGGACGTGTTTTGAGTATAGAGTGTGTGTAAAATGAGGGGAAAATGGCGTCCAAAGGACGCGTGGGTGTCAGCGCCTCACGTGCCTATCACGCTGGCGCTAGCGCTTTGGACGCTCGGGCGCTCCAAAGCGCTAGCGCCTCACGTGCCCGGCACGTGGGCGCTCGGGCGTCAGCACTAGCTCCTCACGTGCCCGGCACGTGGGTGCTCGGGCGCCAGCGCTAGCGCTTTGGGTGCTAGCGCCTCACGTGCACGCTTGGGCGCTAGCGCCTCACGTGCCCTCCACGTGGGCGCTTGGGCGCTAGCGCTTTGGGCACTTGGGCGCTAGCGCGCCTCATATGCCCGGCACATGGCCGCTCGGGCGCCTCACGTGCCTGGTACGTGGGCGCTTGAGCGCTGGGCGCTAGCGAAAGGAAGGGGTTTTTACCCCCAGAAATAGGAGTTAAACTCCAAAAGAGGGTTTTGAGTGGAGTTTAACTCCAAAAGATCTGGATTAGGAGTTAAACTCCTTTGAGAATTTGGGTCTTGAAGTTGAACTCTCTAAAAATCTTCAGAGGTTCTTCTCTTCTAAACCTGGGATCTTCTCTTATGCCTTGGATCTTTTCCAAATGGGATCTTTGGAGATGGGTCTCCTTCCTTCTTTTCTGTTGGCCGGCTCTTGGAGAACAAGAGGGGTGAGATTTTAAAAATCTCTCCTTTTTAAGATCTGATAGAAGATCCAAGCTCTCCTTTGTGGGTTTTGTGGTGCAAAACTATTTAGTTTTGGAAATGGAAGAGTAAAACTCTTGATTTAATTCAAAAGAAAGAAGAAACTTTAGAACCTTGAGGAAGGAGAAGGAGGTACAGACTTTAATTTTTTTTTGAGAGAGAAAAAAAACAAAAAATAGATCCTGATATATTTTCATTATCTTTGCCTTTATAGGCTATACATTTTACACATAGCCCCTTGTGCTTTACAAAATGGCATTTTGCCCATCCCATGGCTCATGTGCCATTTCTTTTTGCATATAAGCCACGGGCTTTACAAAAATTTGGCCTTATGCCCATTTTCCTTACATTTATTCATAGAAATAAAAGAAAGGAAATACACCAAAAATTATTTATTACAAAATTTTTTATTTTGGCATAGGGGGGAGGCCGTCCGCTTCATGTTCGGGCTCGACCCGGGCATTGGCCCACTTGACCTGAGCTTGGGCCCACTTGGCTTGGGGTTGACTTTGATTTTGACTTGGTCAACCGGGATGTAAATTTTGACCCCAACAGACGGATTCATGTTAAATTACAGTTTATACTTGAATCATATTCAAGTCAGATTGATTTGTATATTTGACCGTGACTCGAACTGGGTCAGACTTTTTAAAAAGAAATTGAAGTCTTGATTTAAGTTTTGATATTATCGGTAACTGCTGCACATGGACGGCAGGATTTGTGTCTTTTTCCAAGAAAATTACCGTGTTGATAACACCATTGTTAGGTTATCTATCTTAGATAGTCAAGCACCCACATTCTCTGGCTCCTTGAGGCTTAAGAGGACTGGTCCCGCTTAAACCTATATTTATTAGGGTCTTTATTGTAATTTAATATAACTTGAGGGGTTTTTATGTAAAAATAGTTTGATATATTTTCAAAATACATCTCAAGTATTTCATTATCATCTTTAGGATTTTCATAGATGTATATTTTATAAAAGTGAAATTTTCTAGCGAGTAGAACCTAATTTTCATTGTATATGGTATTTTAATGAAATATTGGAATTTTTATTGAATTGTAATGGTAGTTTCATTAAATTGTGATTCCTTTGATTTAGAAAACATGGAATATTTATATAATATATCTTAAAATAGATCTTTTGATAATATTCATATATATATATATATTTAATAAAAATAAATTTTATTTATTTTGTAGAAATCTCATTTTCTTAAAAATTGCATCAAAAATTCCATCGAGATCGAATGCTCCTTGCGGAGGTCTGCATCTCGCTCTACTAGGCCTGAGGATGTGCGATAACCCGCACCATCTCGATCGGGGTTCCCCAAAATGGGTTGTAGAGGCGCAATTGCAAGGAATTTAATTAACACACTTTTTTAAAAAAACGATTTTGAATGTTCAATGTATTTATTCGTAATCTTGTATTTTCCCATAAACTAAAGTCCTAAAATTCATCGTGCTATGTCAAGAATGTGTGTTTTGAGGCAGGTCATTACCTCGTGAGTTATCTAAAGGTAATACAAGGAAATATGTTGAATTGTGTTGAAAGTAGATTATATGGTATTATACCGTAAAAATACGATAAAAGTTGCATAATAGATTCTTTTGAGATGAAACTTGTTTTAATATGTTTTTTTATGATTACTAAACAATCTATTAAAAATTTATAGGTTTGTTATTAAGAAAAATTAGATTTTTAAAGAAAAGAGAATCGGAAGCCGGAATAACTCCGCTTCCGACGAGTTTTGAAAAGGAGAAGTCTTAGAATAGTAGAAGAGGAGAGGAGAAGGGAATTACTGGCTATTAAGAAAGAAGGGAGAAAGAAGAAGCTTTCGGGACCGTCGGGACGTCGTTTCGTCGCCGGATTCTTCTTGGAACGTCGCCGGAACTTCGCCTTTTGCTAACTCCACTTGTACAACTTGGGACTTGGAAATTTCGGAAAGTTTTTGTAATGGAATTCTGATTGAGGAGGGGTGAAATGTGGTGTGGTATTTATAGGGAAAATTAGGGTTTAGGGTAATGAAGAATAGAATTAAAATATGCATTAAAATGTGGATTAATGCCCATTTTTAATTCTCTGGAAATGTGCAGAGAAATCAAACAGTATAGGAGTAGTGGGGGGAGTCCAAGGGGTTTAGGGTTAAAAATTGGGGAGCATCCTCTATGGGAGGACGGCGGTGCCGGTCACCAAGCGCATCTCGCCGGTAGTGATCCGATGGAATTGGCTTGGATCTTCGCCGCATGTCCCTGTCTGTTGGTATATCTTAATGCACGTGTTTGTTTAATTTGTGACTTTTCATTTTACGTGTAGTGCGCGTGCAAACTTTTGAGCTTCTAAAAGTTAAAAGAAAAATTAACAAAAAATAATGTAGCTGGGGTAATTTGAACACAGGGACTACGTCACAGCAGTGCAAGGATTTACCAATGAGCTATAAGTATTTTCTAGTTGTTCAAAAGCAATTCAAATTCTTATAGCATACACAGGATTACAAATACTCTATTTGTACATTAATTTTTAAACAAATTTGGTCTCTTGGTGAGGGCTTCGATCCTTAGCGTAGATGGGTAGGAAGTTACCCGCTAAGGATTGACCGAGCAAGGAAGCTGCTCGGTGGACTCGTGAGGAGGGCTTTAGATCCTTGGTGAAGATGGGTAAGAATCTACTCGCCAGGGATTGACCGAGCAGGCAAGCTGCTCGGTGGCCTCGTGAGGAGGGCTTCAGATCCTTGGCGTAGGTGGGTAGGAATCTACCCGCCAGGGATTGAACGAACAGGTAAGCTGCTCGGTGGCCTCTTGGTGAGGGCTTCGATCCTTAGCGCAAGTGGGTAGGAAATTACACGCTAAGGATTGACCGAGCAGGGAAGCTGCTCGGTGGCCTCTTGGTGAGGGCTTCGATCTTTAGCGTAGGTGGGTAGGAAGTTACCCGCTAAGGATTGACCGAGCAGGGAAGCTGCTCAATGGCCTCTTGGTGAGGGCTTCGATCCTTGGCGAAGATGGGTAGGAATCTATCCGCCAGGGATTGACCGAGCAGAGAAGCTGCTCGGTGAGGGCTTTTGTAACACCCTAGTTCATTTATACCAATTCCAGTTCTCGTATTTCCTTAATTGTGGTATTCTCCGGATTTATCGTGTTTTGGGTGCGAATAGTATTTTACATTTTACATTGCATTCGACCCGACCCGCTTGCTTGAACCTGTTTGATTCATATTTATAGATTACCCTGACTTGTTACATAGACACGTGCATCTCATGCATACTGCATACTGGCATTTTACCTGACATTGCATCTTTTACCATATAACATTTTAGGTCATGTAAAATAATTTAAAATTGCATTTCATAGCCTGCATGATACCCCTAATCCCGTGGTAGCATCCACGCATCTTGTTCTCATCCCGTTCAGTGAAACGGACGTGTTTGGATGGCTACACGCATGTACGTGCATCCGTTCTTGGGGGTATGCATTTTCGTTACCTGAGTATTCATTTTGAATTTTGAAAGCCGCACATATTTTTCGTATTTTAAATCTGAATTTTAGACCCGACCCGGACGCGTTTTGAAATATTTTTGTATTTCGCCAAAATTCAATTTATTTAATTTTAAAATTTAGTTTAAATATTTTCATACGATTTCTTTAACAAACTTAAACCTCTTATCTAAAATTTTAAATCTAAAAATCTTTTAAAATTTTAAATCTAATTTCTTAACAAACTAACAACTCCTTTCTCTCTCTCTCTCCTCTGCATATATATATTTATATATATTTTATTTATTTAATTTTTCTTTCCTTATTTAATACACAACCTCTTCTTCTTACTTCTTCTTCTTCTTTCTTCTTTCTTTTTCTTGATCTTGTTTCTTGATTCTGGTGATCACCGCCGGAGCCGTGCTCGTCGCTGACGATCCGAGTGATCCAGTGAACGTACCTGACTTGCTTGATCACCCTCGTGCGTTGTTTGGAACCGTTCCGTGTACCGTGCGCGCGTCACGATATTTCGCCGACGAAGGACGTTCCGTACACATCCGTTCTTGTTCCGTCTAGGCAAGTTAATCTTGCTACATGCTATATAATTCATTTTATACCTATTTAAATAAATACAATACATATAGTTTAAATCAAGTATCCCATGTTTAATTTTATAACGTTTCGATGTTCCGTTTGCATCCGTTTATATCATTTTAAATCTAGATCATGAAAACTTATTTTGTGACATACTAGATTATATTATACTGCATCCATATCATTTAAAATATATATCGTCGTAATATTTCTTATTATTATCTTTAATTAGTTTATAATCTGCATTTTATAATATTATACATTTGAAAATATTATAGTTTACACATGAAACGTCGTTGAAAACGCGGATACGACAAATCTGAAATTTACTGTACACCTTACCTTATAAAATTTATTATAAATCATAGAAAAATCATTAGTATACGTTCTTTACTTCGTTACGAAGATAACTCAGAATACTATAACTTTATGAAATATTTACTTGCAAAATAAATTGTTTATATAACGTAAAATGCAAATGAAAATGTCTCTAAACTGCTGTCCAGGAAAATTCCAGCAGCAAACTTTCAACTTCGAATATTCATAGCTTTTTATAGGGACAACCTGAGATGCCTATACTTATAAAAATGAAAACCTTATTGAATTATCTTTGTTTTGGTATAAGACATGTCCCTTTTGTAGAACGTTTGTTATTTTTAAGCTATTTTACAAATCAGTGTGACACTGAATTTCTGAACGGAACTTTCTTGTGCATGGTTAATAAGTACCACTTTTATAGTTATTAATCGCTTTGAATATGCAATCCATATTAATATTATTATATCAATATTTATATCACATATTGCTTAGTTTTACATCCCACATTACCATTTTATATTTTTATAACTTTTCGGATACCCGTTTGCA
Organism: Agapanthus africanus; assembly: GCA_030015575.1. NCBI lineage: Eukaryota > Viridiplantae > Streptophyta > Magnoliopsida > Asparagales > Amaryllidaceae > Agapanthus > Agapanthus africanus. The sequence goes on along the minus strand of CM057337.1, from coordinate 1,007,255,784 downwards.
TCCATCGCATTTAAGATACATATAATTGCATTCATAGATCACATTACTACATAATACTGTGATATTAATACTCAATGTTTAATAAATTTCATCCTAATTAATATTGAAACTATAAATGTAACCCTAATCGATAACTGTGTATCTGTATGCCTTAATCTGTACCTGATTGCATATCACATTACAATGTTCCATTTTATTGTGCTATTAGTACCCATGCTTGTTTTGTATATCCATACTTATGCTAGTTGATTATGAGCACCCACATAACATTTTGTGCTTCCTGACATGACCTGTTGCACTTTCTACCTGATAGGACATGGTACCGTACACTCTTGACATGACCTGACACCTAAATACACTACTTGACCTGATGTACCATGGCTTGACCTGTTACCTGATCTTGTGTCTAATGCCAACAAACCTAACATGTAGTCCTTACGGACCGTTCCTGTTGTCTATCCAGACAAACCTGTACCTATCTGATCCTGAGTTGGCATTATTTCTTGATTACTTAAAATACCTGACTAGACACTTATAACTTGGGGGTATGGGAAATCAATGATGAAATCCTGACTTGTAACTCGACAGTTGCTTGCTTATACTGATCAGTTTTTAGAGGCTAGGCCCGCCTCATGACTATGTTGCTGACATCGTTGGTCTGTACCCTTTTCCTGTTAGTGCCTAGCGGCACGTCTCGGTTTCAGCCGGAGAGTCTTAGACCGTAGTCCCGGGCATGCACGGGATACTATTGAGTTACATCGATGATTCATCAAATTGATTTCAAAGACTTGAGAGTAGATAACCAACTGACCAGTTTAGTTTACTCATTGCACGCTACCTTTCACTGCCCTGATTTAGATTGCTTTACACCTGCTTTACTATTTATGATTACACTTGCATGTCTTGCTACCCTGTTTACATATTTTTGCTTGATGTTATGACGAGCTGACGTCTGGGTTTTGCATGGCCCCGATCCTTCTACCTTTGTTGCAGACTGATCAGGAGTATTGCCGCTGTTAGACCGAGCGGTGAAGTTCCTGTCGGTATATAGTTTTACTTTCCAGGTGTTTCATTATTGTATCTTTTGCTTCCGCATATCATTATTTCTTGACTCATTCATTCTGGCTCATGGACATGTACTAGATAGTTTAGTTTACTTTCCTGTTCTTGATATCTCTATAGCCGTAATGTGACTGTGGAGGGATTTTTCCTATCCACAGGTAGCATGGTTGGTTATGTCACGTGCCCATCTTAGCGTACTCTGGGAAGCGGGGCGTGACATGGTTATTTTGGTATCAGAGCCATGGGATATAGGTTAATCGGGTTTGATTCTTTTATAGTTGGGTATTGGACCCAATACACGAATCAGAATACTCGTGATTAGGAACATATCCTGCCATCTTGATTATTGTGATTCTTGAATCATATCCTTCTTTTATCCTTCGCCTTGACGATATGCAAACCACTTTGCATCTCGACTTGAAACCCTTTTGGTTTTCTATTGTCTCTCCCTATTCTTGATTCTGATACTAGGATTTGGGCGACTTGAGTGGAGTTATGTAATTGTACCCATGAACTGCAGCATGGTTGCAATGCGGTACTCTATTTAAGTAACTTGGAGTCCTGGTCTTGATTCACTTCCTTATTCCATGATCGTTATACTACCTTGCTTCTCTCAGTTTCATTGCTTACCAGTTATTGTTTTATTACCAGCTTGAACCCTATTTACCGTGCTTAATCCTCTTCAGTATCTTGATTTTGGATGAAGTCATCTTGGTATCCTACTTGTTCTTATCTTTCCGCATTGGAATTATTCAATTCCGGTGCATTCCTTGTTTGTTGTTGTCTTGGGAATGGATTTTCTTGGCACCTTCCACGCTCACAGTGATTGTAGAACAAGGAAAGCGAACTTCCAGATTCCCAGACATCCGGAGTTTGTTTTGATGGAGGAAGTAGTTCGGTCGGGCCAGTCGAATTTAGGGCTAGGCCGACAAACAGTGTTCTTTCGTCGATGGAAGTTATTAAGGAAGAAGCGTCGTCTATATTACGAGAGTTCATGGACGTGTTCGAGGACATCTCGGGTTACCGCAAACGAGATGTGGAGTTTGCGATTGATCTTATTCCTGGTGCAGCGCCAATCTCAAAGGCGTATTATCCAATGGCATCAGTGGAGTTGGAAGAAGTAAAGAAGCAGGTTACCGAATTGCTAGAGAAGGGTTGAATTCACGCAATTCACCTTGGGGAGCTCCTGTTCTTCTAGTCAAGAAGAAAGATGGCATAAGGAGGATGTGCATCGATTATCGACAATTAAACCGGGTGACTATTAAGAACAAGTACCCGATCCCTCGCATTGGCGAATTGTTCGAGCAACTTAGTGGCGCGAGAGTATTCTCGAAGCTGGATTTGCGGTCCGGATATCATTAGGTCCGAGTTAAATTAGAAGATATTTGTAAGACTGCGTTCCGAACTTGGTATGGACATTACACGTATTTAGTGATGCCATTCGGAGTCAAGAATGCACCGGCGATATTTATGGACTTGATGAACCGAATCCTTCACCGTTCTTAGACCAGTTTATAGTGGTGTTCGCTGAGGATATTCTGGTCTACTCGAGGAGCATTGAAGAGCATGCAGAACACTTGAAGATCGCACTGTAGACACTGAGGCAAGAAAGATTATATGCTAAGATGAGCAAGTGCAAGTTTTGGCTTAAAGAAGTAAAGTTTTGGGACATGTCGTAGCTGAAGATGGAATCGCCGTTGACCCCGAAAAGATTGCAGCAGTTCGAGATTGGCCGATTCCGAAGAACGTTGCTGAGATCAGAAGCTTTCTTGGACTTGCCGGGTATTACAGAAGGTTCGTAGGGAATGTTGCTCGTTTGGCTAAGACTTGACCAAGCTTACACGTATGGAGGTACCGTTTGTACGAACGGATAAGTGTGCGTCAGCTTTTGAGGTGTTGAAGCAAATGTTGATAACCGCTCTTGTTTAACCGTGCCAGACGGTTCCGGAGGATTGGTGACTCACAGCAACGCATCTGGGAAAGGTTTGGGATGTGTTTTGATGCAGTATGGGAAGATTATAGCTTACGTATCGAGACAGTTGAAGACCCATGAGAAGGGCTACCCAACTCCTGACTTGGAGCTAGCAGCTGTGATATTCGTTTTGAAGATTTGGAGACACTACTTACTGGGCAAAAGGGTCGAAGTATTCACCGATCACAAAATCCTGGAGTATGTGTTCATACAGAAGGAGCTTAATAAGAGGCAGTGTAGGTGGTTGGAGCTGATGGTTGACGATGACCTTGATCTTGAATACCATCAGGGAAAAGTTAATGTTGTGCCGGATGCACTTAGTCGGTGGCCAGCAATTCAGATGTTGACTGCACAGAAGAAACCTATTGAAGACTTTCGGAGATTCGATTTGGAAGTTGTGCTACCGCATTCTTCGGGACAGTTGTTGCAGCTGCAAGTACAGTCGTCGTTGATCGAAAATATTAAAGCAGCGCAATTGCAGGACCCTTGATTGCAAAAGTTTCGAGAATAGGTTGAAGCTGGACTTCGAACAGACTTATTGATCCATGAAGATGGTTCGTTGCGATATGGTAGCCGCTTGTGTGTGCCAAAGGGAGATATTCATGAAAAACTTATGAAGGAGGCGCACAGTTCAGCATAATCCGTACATCTAGGAGGCACGAAGATTTACCATGATCTACGACAACATTTCTGGTAGGGAGGTATGAAAAGGGAGATTGCTCGCTTTGTAGCAAAGTGCTTGGTGTGTCAGCAAGTTAAAACTGAACATCAAAGGGTTGCTGGTTTATTGCAACCACTTCCAATTCCTCAATGGAAGTGGGAACATATAACCATGGATTTCGTGATAGCTTTACCGCGGAGTCCAAAGGGCAACAATGCAGTTTGGGTGATTGTTGATCGATTGACCAAGGCAGCTCACTTCATACCGTTTCGAGTTGGTCAGTCAACGGAATCGTTAGCAGAACGGTACATACAGGAGATTGTGAGATTGCATGGAGTGCCTGTGAGCATCATGTCCGACCATGACACCCGATTCTTATCACACTTCTGGAGGAGCTTACAGGAAAGTTTGGGGACTCGATGGAAGTTTAGCACAGCTTATCATCCTCAAACAGATGGCCAGTCAGAGAGAACGATCCAAACTCTTGAAGACATGTTGAGAGCTTGCATGTTAGACTTCAAAGGTTCATGGGAGGATCATCTACACTTGGTGGAGTTTTGTACAACAACAGCTTTCAGGCGACTATTCAGATGGCTCCATTCGAAGCATTATATGGTCACAAGTGTCGTTCACCTGTTTGTTGGGACGATGTTGGAGAACGAAAATTGTTAGGACCGGATTTGATCGTGTAAACAGTGGAGAAAGTAAACACTATCCGGAATCATATGAAGGCAGCGCAAGATCGGCAGAAGAGTTGGGTCGATACATCGAGAAGAGCTCTAGAGTTCGCTGTTGGTGATCTAGTATTCTTCAAGATATCACCGACTAGAGGAGTGATTCGTTTTAGGAGTCGAGGAAAGCTTAGTCCTTTATTCGTTGGGCCTTTCGAGATTTTGGAGCTTGTTGGAGAAGTGGCTTATCGATTGGTGTTACCATAATCTTTGGCGAATGTTCATAACGTGTTTCATGTATCTCAACTCCGTAAATATGTTCGAGATGAAACACACGTGCTGAATTATTCGGAACTGACTGTACGAGAAGATTTAACCTTTGAGGAACGACCGATGTTGATTGTGGATCGAAGGGAAAATTTTCTTAAGAACAAGGTTATCCCTGTCGTACTTGTTTCTTGGGGAAATCACTCGCATAGAGAATCAACTTAGGAACGAGAAGATGAAATCCGACAGAAGTTTCCACATCTATTCTTGTAGTTTGTTGATTGTTTATCCTTTCTTGTTCTTGAAATTTCGAGGACGAAATTCTTTTGTAGTTGGGTATAATGTAACACCCTAGTTTATTTATACCAATTCCAGTTCTCATATTTCCTTAATTGTGGTATTCTCCGGATTTATCGTGTTTTGGGTGCGAATAGTATTTTACATTTTACATTGCATTCGACCCGACCCGCTTGCTTGAACCTGTTTGATTCATATTTATAGATTACCCTGACTTGTTACATAGACACGTGCATTTCATGTATATTGCATACTGGCATTTTACCTGGCATTGCATCTTTTACCATTTAATATTTTAGGTCATGTAAAATAATTTAAAATTGCATTTCATAGCCTGCATGATACCCCTAACCCCGTGGTAGCATCCACGCATCTTGTTCTCGTCCCGTTCAGTGAAACGGACGTGTTTGGATGGCTACGCGCATGTACGTGCATCCGTTCTTGGGGGTATGCATTTTCGTTACCTGAGCATTCATTTTGAATTTTGAAAGCCGCACATATTTTTCGTATTTTAAATCTGAATTTTAGACCCGACCCGGGCGCGTTTTGAAATATTTTTGTATTCCGCCAAAATTCAATTTATTTAATTTTAAAATTTAGTTTAAATATTTTCATTCGATTTCTTTAACAAACTGAAACCTCTTATCTAAAATTTTAAATCTAAAAATCTTTTAAAATTTTAAATCTAATTTCCTAACAAATTAACAACTCCTCTCTCTCCTCTGCATATATATATTTATATATATTTTATTTATTTAATTTTTCTTTCCTTATTTAATACACAACCTCTTCTTTTTACTTCTTCTTCTTCTTTCTTCTTTCTTTTTCTTGATCTTTTTTCTTGATTCCGGTGATCACCGCCGGAGCCGTGCTCATCGCTGACGATCCGAGTGATCCAGTGAACGTACCTGACTTGCGTGATCACCCTCGTGCGTTTTTTGGAACCGTTCCGTGTATCGTGCGTGCATCGCGACATTTCGCCGATGAAGGACGTTCCGTACACATCCGTTCTTGTTCTGTCTAGGTAAGTTAATCTTGCTACATGCTATATAATTCATTTTATATCTATTTAAATAAATACCATACCTATAGTTTAAATCAAGTACCCCATGTTTAATTTTATAACGTTTCGATGTTCCGTTTGCATCCGTTTATATCATTTTAAATCTAGATCATGAAAACTTATTTTGTGACATACTAGATTACATTATACTGCATCCATATCATTTAAAATATATATCGTCGTAATATTTCTTATTATTATCTTTAACTAGTTTATAATCTGCATTTTATAATATTATACATTTGAAAATATTATAGTTTACAAATGAAACGTCGTTGAAAAAGCGGATACGACAAATCTGAAATTTACTGTACACCTTACCTTATAAAATTCATTATAAATCATAGAAAAATCATTAGTATATGTTCTTTACTTTGTTACGAAACTAACTCAGAATACTATAAATTTATGAAATATTTACTTGCAAAATAAATTGTTTAAATAACGTAAAATGAAAATGAAAATGTCTCTAAACTGCTGTCCAGGAAAATTCCAGCAGCAAACTTTCAACTTCGAATATTCATAACTTTTTGTAGGGACAACCTGAGATGCCTATACTTATAAAAATGAAAACCATATTGAATTATCTTTGTTTTGGTATAAGACACGTCCCTTGATTGAATAGATTGATCCCGGATTGTGTATGTTTTTAGAAAATTATATTTAGAAATCACAACCAAAAATATTTTGACCGCAATCAATAACGGTGTCGGATGTAGCGCGTTAGTAAGTGCGGATCGTCCACAGGAAAAGTGAGATCCGTTCAATTTCCGAATTAGATGAGTTGAAAATTTAAGGAAAAGAAAAGAAAACAATTCATGATTTGTAATTGAAGATCAAGAATTAGAAAAATCTAGATCTAGAAAAAACATTAAAAACAAGAATTGAGATGTGTGATAATTTCCAACCAACAATCAAGATTAGAAGTATGGCTCGTAGGAGTAGATCGGATCTATAGATGTGATGAGATCTAATGATTACTCATTCTTATCCATTAACGAATTGATACTAGATCGATGAGAATTTACCGAGGTTTAAGGATCTCGCGGAGAATTTAGGGATTCCGCAACTCATCCTTTGTCCTTTCGATGAATCTCATTCAAATTCTAATTTCTAGTTAATCAAACGATCAATAGTTGTTCCCTAGTTTCGAGTGAATACAATCAAGAAAGCATCATCTCAAAACTAGGTCATTAATCATTTGATTCACTAGAATTTATAAACATTATAGGATTTAAGAATTCTAAAAGTGTCTAAATCATCATCATCTATCGATCGTCACAACTCCTACACGAGCGGAGTTTTACTCAAACATCATGATCACAAACACAATCACAAATTGAGATCTAATCATAATACTTGAATTAAAAGATAAGCAAGATATAGAAATTTCACCTTTATTTATCGACAAATTTCGTTACAACTCTCTTGAATTTACAAAAGGATGGAACTAGATCGTCGATTTCGGCTTCGCTCGGCTCCTTGAGTCGCGGATCGGCTTGGATCTCTTGCTCCGTTGAATCTGGCGTCGCTTCTAAAGGCCGAAGGCTCTCTTGCTTGAATTGCACTTGGGATCTTGATCTTGATCTTGAATTGGAATTAAGGTTAGGGATTGAGGCACAAGTTGTGTCACTCAACTTGTGGGTAGAAGATGATGGGTGATTCTTGAACAACATCAACCCTAGATCTAGGCTCTCTTTTATAGACCTCAAAACCCTAGATCTAGGATTTTAAATTTGAATTTTCCCTCCATAAGTTTGTTAGCAAGAGATTTGAATTTCCCTCCAAAAGTTTGTTAAGAGAGCCTTCTAGAAATAGTTTGTTAAGCCGAGCCTTCTAGATGCGCCATGTGGAGCTTCTGGGGTCTTCTGGAAGCTTTGGCCGTTAGAGGAGACACGTGTACAAAATCTGGAGCGTTGATCCCATCATAAAGCCGCGGATCCGCTGCGCCAAGGGGGTTTGGGCCGCTGATCCGCGGTCCTTTAAGGGCCTTAGGGCTTGAGTTCTCTGCTGCTGCTTTGGGCTGACATTTGGGCTATTTTATGATATGCTAAATTCTCTTTGGCCTTCTGTATTACTATCAAATCTTACATCTTGGAGTTGGCGAATCTTTTATCAGCTCATTTCCCAATTTTGGCCTTGCTTCTGGAATTTCCTGCAATAGACTCCAAGACAAGAGTTGCGCTATACAAGAATGATGCGATGCCATGAAACACAGTCAATTTCCCTTAAAGTGCCGTTTTAAAAGTATAACACATGCAATCTGGTATTTCAGAGATGATTTGGTAATATGTGCAATATGAATACCGAACACTTCTATATGAGTGCAAATGTTAGGGAAATTGCCGTGTTAAAAATGCAGTATTTTCGACTGATCAAATTCCCCCAAACTTATTTTCAATCGTCTCGATCGAATTGTTTTATTAAAAAATAGAAGGAGAAAATAAAGAAAGAGAAAAGCACACTTTCGTAGGCAACACGATTGCACTGAGCACGTGCAACAAGCCTTTAAACCTCTAGGTGTCCCTAGTAGGAGGAGTGTTGTCTCCTGAGGGTTTTCAGCGGATTGCACCTACAAAATCCAATAATAAAAGGAAGATCATGAATATTACATTTAAAGAAAAGAATTGTAAAAGAAAAGCCTTGAAAATTAGGGTTTTCAACTAAGCTAGCTTTTCGGTTGTCATGAGCCCTATCTTAATGGTCATGAAAAGATGTCAGAAATCACGTCCTCCCTCAATAAAACATCGTCTTATTCTTCATTCCTATCTTTCTTCCAAATATCGATCATATCACCCTGTGTGTGTGTAAAGGACATCCCTACACCCGGAGAATTCAATTCAAGCTATCATACTCTTGCCCATCAGCCTCAGTACTTTTTAATTAATGAATATTTAGATGTGCTCACACACTTTCATGCGACCGTTAATACTTCTTGAGGTACTAACTGACCGATTACTCATGTGCTTGCTTATTTGGTGTATTTTCCTCGTCTTGCACCACCTCAGGCATAGCAATGACTCCCAGACCAGTTGGCCTTAGGGCACTAGGTGAAAAAGCACCCTTGCTATATATTTTTTATTGCCCTCGGCGATAACAAAACCAGTGTCCATTTTTCTCACCATTTTATATTTTCTTCATTTTTTTTATTTCCTTCATACATCGGCTTTAAGACAAGAGCATTTCAAGGTATCCTCTACTATCCCGAGTTTCAAGACGTGTGTAAGTGCGAATAGTAGGGTATTAACGTTCAAAATATTTGGCTTTCCAGAATAGAAATTATTTTTCAGACTTATTTTTATCCTCAGATTAGTGACTTCCTTCATCTTACTAACCCTTGGGACAACGGCTCATAACTACTTATTACTAGTTCGTATAAGAAAACTTCTAATTTTCTTGGTTTTCTTAAATTTTTCTAATCTCATGGATGTAATTTTTCACTATCTAATCTTTTATTATCTTAAATATTAAATATTTTTATATTTTGAAACTTTTTATGAGTTTTGAAATTTTTTGAATTTTTATGGATTTTGAAAATTTTTAAATTTTTATAGGTTTTGAAAAAATTTTTACAAAAAATGATGAGCCAAAAATTTTTACACAAAAATTTTATGGTTTTTGAAAATTTTTAAATTTTTATAGGTTTCTAAAATTTTTATGGGTTTTTTAAAGAAATGTTTTGTGCTTATGCAAATGATATGCAAATGATGCAAAACAAAGCACAAACCTATCCCAAACTTGTTTTCAACAGTGTCCTCACTGTTGCCAACCGCTATATCTACAAAAACCTGTAAGCCTGGGAGGAAATTATTAGTGGGGGCAAAATATATAAGTGAAGATCCTCCTCCAAACTTATTCTTTTCACTTACCTCCATTCAAAAAGATAATGCAGTAATATATAGGACATGGAGATGAGACGGAGGAATTTTAATCAAGATAAACTGGGTCCTGTAAGAACAGGAGCTCCTCCGTAGGGTCAGTGGAAAAATACGGTTTTAGTCTATGTCCATTCACTTTGAAAAATGTGTCGTTTTTAACATTTTCTACCTCTACTGCCCCGTGCGGGTATACAGACCGCACAACAAAAGGTCCCTTCCACTGAGATCGAAGCTTACCCGCGTGAAGGTGTAGTCGTGAATCATAAAGAAGGACACGCTGACCAGGTGAAAATGTTTTCCTCAAAATGTTTTTATCGTGAAAAACCTTGGTCCTATTCTTTACGATTACAGCGTTATCATAAGCTTCATCGCGGAGTTCGCTTAGCTCATTTAGTTGCAACTTCCGAAAGTTGCAGGCTAGGTTTAAGTCAAAGTTGATTTCCTTAATAGCCCACAATGCTTTATGCTCAATCTCAACAGGTAAGTGACATGCCTTCCCAAACACTATCCTATATGGAGACATCCCTAGGTCGGTTTTATATGCAGTTCTGAATGCCCAAAGAGCATCCGTCAGTTTGGTCGACCAATCTTTTCGATTCTTAGCAACAGTCTTCTCCAGAATTTGTTTGATCAGTCTATTTGAAACCTCAGCATGCCCGCTCATTTGGGGATGATAGGGTGTAGAAAGTCTGTGGTTGATTCCGTATTTCTGCATCAGAGTCTATAAAGACCTGTTGCAGAAATGTGTCCCGTTATCGCTAATGATAGCGCGTGGGTGTCCAAATCGCGAAAAGATATTTTCATTTAAGAACTTAATGATAACCTTCTTGTCATTAGTGCGACATGGAATGGCTTCAACCCACTTCGAGACGTAATCAACCGCCAGCAGTATGTACAAATTCCCAAAGGAGTTGGGAAAGGGACCCATAAAGTCAATGCCCCAAACATCGAAAATTTCAACCGCTAGGATAGGTTGCTGAGGCATTTCATTTCTCCGGGAAATCCTGCCCGTGTACTGACATTGTGTACAGGTTATGCAATAGTCAAACACGTCCTTGAATAAGGTCGGCCAATAAAAACCGCATTGCAAAACCTTCTCCGCCGTCTTTTTAGGACCGAAGTGACCCCCACAGGCCTGATCATGACTAAAAGATAGAACACTCTTGAACTCCTCATTCGGGACACACCGGCGAATGATCTGATCAGGACAATACTTAAACAGATAGGGATCATCCCAGTAAAAGTGTTTTACTTGGGATAGAAAACGGTATTTGTCCTGTTTTGACCAATCACTGGGTATAAGTCTCGTGACAAGATAGTTCACAATATCCCTGAACCAAGGTTCATTGGATACGCTCAAGAGTTGTTCATCTGGGAACGAATCATTGATCGGCAGAGTCACGGGGGAAGAAGAGATGCGTGAAAGATGGTCGGCTACATTGTTTTCACATCCTTTCTTATCTTTGATAAAAAGATCAAATTTTTGTAATAAAAGGATCCAACGAATTAGCCTACCTTTAGCATCTTTCTTCGACAAAAGATATTTTAAGGCGGAATGGTCAGTGTACACAACTATAGGTGAGCCAATCAAGTAAGGCCTGAATTTTTCTAATGCAAATACAACTGCCAAAATTTCTTTTTCAGTAGTTGTATAATTGATTTGCGCATCATTCAGGGTCTTACTTGCGTAATAGATCACGTGTGGCATCTTTTCAATGTGTTGTCCTAAGACTACACCAACTGCAAAATCGGATGCATCACACATCAGCTCAAAGGGGTAGTCCCAATTTGGAGACGATAGAACGGGGGCTGTAGTGAGGGAGTGTTTGAGTGAGTCGAAAGCTGACTCACAATCCGAGTCAAGTGGAATGTCGTATCCTTGGCCAAGAGAAGAGTTAAAGGTCTAGCAATCTTGCTAAAATCCTTAATGAATCTCCTATAAAAGCCCGCATGGCCAAGAAATGATCGGATATCCTTGACGCTTTTAGGATGAGGAAGGTTTTGAATGACATCTATCTTAGCTCTGTTAACCTCAATGCCTTTCCGTGAAATAACATGTCCAAGCACAATTCCCTCTTGGACCATGAAATGGCATTTTTCCCAATTCAAGGTTAAGTTCTTCTCTTTGCAACGAGTAAGAACTGCGTCAAGATTCGATAGGCAGTCGGAAAAAAAGTCTCCGAAAATCGAGAAATCGTCCATGAAAATCTCCAAAAAATTCTCTACCATGTCAGAGAATATCCCCATCATACACCGCTGAAAGGTAGCGGGAGCATTGCATAATCCAAAGGGCATGCGTCTATAAGCAAAGGTACCAAAAGGACAAGTAAAAGTGGTTTTATCTTGATCCTTTTTGGCTATGGGGACCTGATTATAGCCAGAGTATCCGTCCATAAAGCAATAATACGTACATCCAGCTAAGCGTTCTAGCATCTGATCAATGAAAGGTAGAGGAAAGTGGTCTTTTCTCGTGGCGGCATTGAGTTTTCTGTAATCAATACATACACGCCACCCAGTTTGGGCGCATGTCTGAATCAACTCATTTGCCTTATTGGTAATAACAGTGATGCCAGATTTTTTAGGGACGACATGTATTGGACTCACCCATTGGCTATCGGAGATTGGGTATATGATACTGTTATCAAGGCATTTGCCGATCTCTTTCATCACCGCTTCCTTCATGACGGGGTTCAACCGTCTCTGTGGTTCTCGGGTTGGTCTGGCATCATCCATCACATGTATATGATGTTCTACAATCAAGGGACTAATCCCTTTGATGTCCGCCATGGTCCAACCAAACGCCTCCTTATTAGATCTCAATACCGATAAGAGTGCATTCTCTTGCTCTGATGCTAGAGAAGCAGAAATGATAACCGGTAGAGATTCATTCTCACCTAAATATGCATATTTAAGATGAGAAGGTAAAATTTTGAGATCTAATGCTGGCGGAGAAATAATAGAAGGTGGGATCATCGAATGATTTTCGGAGTCACAAAGAAGCTCATAGCCTGTAAAAGATACAGACCCGGATGGTGAGAGTCAGGAGTGGCAGACTCAAGCGTGGAAATGGTGTCCTCACTAAGATCATGTGCCAGGTCAAACAGTGATGTGGTAGTGTCGTTGAGATCTGTAAAGCAAAGTTCCTCAACTCCGCAACTTTCGGGAGTAATCTCGTGGACAGAGCACACATCAAGGATATGAGCAGAGGGTTCTGATGGCTGACTTCCAATTTTGTAGATATTTAGTTCAATGGTTATATTTCCAAATGATAAGTTCATTGAACCATTTCTACAGTTAATGACAGCATTGGAAGTGGCAAGGAAAGATCGACCCAAAATCACCGAAATTTGGCTCCGGAGGTTTACTACAGGTTGTGTATCGAGAACAATGAAGTCTACAGGGAATAAAAATTCCCCGACCTTTGTCAACACATCCTCTAGTTCACCTCGAGGTTTGGTGATTGAACGGTCTGCCATTTGGAGAGTGCAGTGAGCAGGTTTCAACTCTCCAATCCCTAGCTGCTCATAGACAGAGTATGGAAGTAGGTTAACACTTGCGCCAAGGTCTAAAAGAACACGGTTGATGTTTTTACCCCCAATAGAAATCGATATCGTAGGACATCCTGGGTCCTTACGTTTCTTTAGTAGCTGAGGGATAAAAGCAGTGCTAATGTTATTAGACATGAAGACCTTCTTTGGCACTTGAGTCTTCCTCTTCCTAGTGCACAAGTCCTTAAGAATTTTCGCATAAGCGGGGACTTGTTGAATCGCATCTAGGAGAGAGATGTTGATGTTAACCTGTTTGAACATTTCCATAATTTTCTCCATATGTGGACTCGATTTGTTAGCCCTTAACCGATTCGGGTAAGGTGCTTTAGCAATGAGCGCTGGGTCCATCATAGGAGAAGGAAGTGGGGGTAGACGTGATCCCGAATGAGGAGTGGCGATCGTCTGTGGAGGAGTAGAAGAGGCGGGCTGAGGTGTCGAGCCTAGTGGGAAGTGGAGAATAGGCTCGTGAGAAGGTGGTGGGGTAGAAGAACAAGGAGCAGAAGTAGAAGTGTGTGTGTGAGGAAAGGTCTCAGCCGGGGTGTTGATAGGATTTTCAATATCATCAACTTCTTCCCCAACATGGTTATTCAGCACTCTTCTTGATCTTAACGTTGTGACGGCATTTACATTGTAATGCCCAGGATTCGGTAGGGGTTGAGACGGAAGTTTCCCTTTTTCTCTCGCACTCATTTCGGCCTTAAGTCGTGCAATTTCAGCTCCCATCGTTCTGATACTCTCAAGTTGGGACGCTGAGTTTTTCTTTATCTCACCGACGGAAGACCTAACTTCAGCCGACACTTCCACGAAATTTGACAAGAGTGATTTCATGGTTTGAGTGAATTGAGAGAACTCGTCAGAACAGGTCGACTGCATAGGATTAGACGGTGCAGGAGGGTTGACCTGGTTTTGGAAATTTTGTGACTGGTAGGGGTGCTGGGTGAGTTGAAGTGGTTGCTGTTGTGGTGGAGGGACCCTTTGGAATTGATTTGGGTTTGGAACTGTGTTTTGGGATTGGTTCCAAGCAAAATTCGGGTGATTCCTCCAACCCTGATTGTATGCGGAAGAAAAAGGGTCGTTTCTAGATCTTTGAAATGCAACATTGGTATGCTCGAGACCTTGAAACTGAGAGTTTAATGGACATTCTTCCGTTAAGTGAGAAGGATCAGAACAGCACCGACATACAGTTTTGGGGAGCGACATCGGGTTTAGGGAGGCTGCTAAGAATTTGTGTTCCATAGCGTCGAGCTTCTTTTGCATTGCTGCCATCTCAGCTCGAACACCTATGGACACATCTATTTGGTGTACGCCACCCCTAGTCGATGGCTGGGTTCCATTCTCCCACTGTAAGGATTTTTCAGCGAACTCTTCTAAAAATTTCCATGCTTCCCCATCATCCTTGGTCATAAAGGTGCCTTGACACATGTTTTCAAGGTTTTGTTTAGTGGTAGGATTAATGCCCTCATATATGATTCGACAAAGGTCCCATCTCGGGATGCCGTGATGTGGGCATTGAACCAAAAGATCCTTGAATCGTTCAAAGCATTTTGAGAATTGTTCGGCTGGAAGCTGGGTGAATTGATACAGTTCTCTACGGATTCGAGTTGTCTTTTGCATAGGGTAGAATTTCTTAAGGAATGCCGCAACGAATTCTTCCCAATTCGTGATGGAATGTGCGGTGGTGTTATACAGCCACTTCTCGGCTATATCGGACAAGGTAAATGGAAGAAGACGTAGACGCATGGCATCCACAGAAAGTTGTGACGTACCCATCTTTGCACATACGTTTTCAAATTTGGTGATAAAAACGTATGCGTCTTCAGTCTCGAGACCGTGGAATTTGGGTAGAAGGTTGATGTACTGGGGTTTAATCTCAAAGTTATCCCCGTTGGCTGGTGGAATGGATAAGCAGGTCGAGAGAGGACCTCGCAAAGGACAGCACCTCTCTTGGAGAGAGATGCGGGTAGGATTCTGCGCACCAACGGACGGCGACAGAGCAGCGGTAAAGAGGTTCGATGGAGACAGATCCATCGGTGTGGGTGTGGTGGTGGGTAAAAGAGAGGTAAATGGAGAAATACCGACTTCGGAGTCGATCGAAGGGACGCGGACAAGTCGAGCACTAGAATCCCGTGTCCAGCCTATCTTTCACTAAAAAGGGTTAGTACAAGTGGCAGCATGACTTATAATTAGGGGAATGAATGAATGAATGCGGTGCTTGTTTTGAAAAATAATACGGATTTTGAAAATATGATGCGATCACAACAAATGCAACAAGCAACCTTAAAATCTATGGTCACCTAGGTCAAAGCTCTAGACCGTTCCTAACTTCCAAAAGACAAGTCGCAGGATAAAATCCTCCACTGTCTCTTTGTTTCTCCTGTGTCCAGGTAAGTGCCAGGTAAGTGGGAGGTTCTCCACTATGTAAGTAGTGGGCCTAATTAAGTAACCACTAGCCTTCAACACACTTGCCTTAGACACCACAAAAGAAACGCGGATAAGCAATGAATTACCCACGGCCTTCTTCTGTCCTAAGTGAGCGCGACGGTCCTTAGAGTCATCTCTAGATATTTTTTAGTTAATGAGGGTAATGCGGATGCAAGTTTGTGATTTTTGGGGCTTAGGAAGGATAATGAACTCCCCACCTAATCTGGATTTGGCCGTGCCCCTTAATGTCCGTATTAATTATGCAAACAACCACAAAATCAAAAACAAGCACAATTTATTTTGCTTTTTGCGGCGCTGCAATTTTTTCAAAGAAGCCTGCAACAAATTGTTAATTGGAGCAGATGAGGAAGGAGATAAGAAAGTTAGAAAGTACCTGAAAATTTTTTATGCAACGAAGCCCTGAAGAAGCCGCGGAACCGCCGCAATGAAGCCCTTATGCCGCGGAAACGCGGTGCTACAGTGGTATCCCTGCAAAACAAATTTACAGAACACTCCTGATCTCTTTTTTAGTCCTCTGAAATTCTTCAAATAATTTTCCAATTGCACAGCAAGCTCCAGATTTCCTTGCAATTAACTACAATAACTCGTTTAGTGTTTTGAGCGAGTTTTGATCTAAAAATATTGAAGGAATAAACTTTTCAACTCAAATTTCAAAAAATGAACAAATTAGCACACGATCCCCGGCAACGGCGCCATTTGATTGGATGATTTTTTCGATTGTGTCGGTGTTTAGAAAATTGTATTTAGAAATCATAACCAAAAATATTTTGACCGCAATCAATAACGGTGTCGGATGTAGCGCGTTAGTAAGTGCGGATCGTCCACAGGAAAAGTGAGATCCGTTCAATTTCCGAATTAGATAAGTTGAAAATTTAAGGAAAAAAAAAAGAAAACAATTCATGATTTGTAATTGAAGATCAAGAATTAGAAAAATCTAGATTTAGAAAAAACATTAAAAACAAGAATTGAGATGTGTGATAATTTCCAACCAACAATCAAGATTAGAAGTATGGCTCGTAGGAGTAGATCGGATCTATAGATGTGATGAGATCTAACGATTACTCATTCTTATCCATTAACGAATTGATACTAGATCGATGAGAATTTACCGAGGTTTAAGGATCTTGCGGAGAATTTAGGGATTCCGCAAC
Source organism: Agapanthus africanus (assembly GCA_030015575.1). Lineage (NCBI taxonomy): Eukaryota > Viridiplantae > Streptophyta > Magnoliopsida > Asparagales > Amaryllidaceae > Agapanthus > Agapanthus africanus. Next base: position 1,007,238,772 of record CM057337.1, on the reverse strand, counting down.
TCATCCTTTGTCCTTTCGATGAATCTCATTCAAATTCTAGCTTCTGGTTAATCAAAAGATCAATAGTTGTTCCCTAGTTTCGAGTGAACACAATCAAGAAAGCATCATCTCAAAACTAGGTCAATAATCATTTGATTCACTAGAATTTACAAACATTATAGGATTTAAGAATTGTAAAAGTTTCTAAATCATCATCATCTATCGATCGTCACAACTCCTACACGAGCGGAGTTTTACTCAAACATCATGATCACAAACACAATCACAAATTGAGATCTAATCATAATACTTGAATTAAAAGATAAGCAAGATATAGAAATTTCAACTTTATTTATCGACAAATTTCGTTACAACTCTCTTGAATTTACAAAAGGATGGAACTAGATCGTCGATTTCGGCTTTGCTCGGCTCCTTGAGTCGCGGATCGGCTTGGATCTCTTGCTCCGTTGAAATCCGGCGTCGCTTCTAAAGGTTGAAGGCTCTCTTGCTTGAATTGCACTCGGGATCTTGATCTTGATTTTAAATTGGATTTAGGGTTAGGGATGGAGGCACAAGTTATGTCACTCAACTTGTGGGTAGAAGATGATGGGTGATTCTTGAATAACATCACCCCTAGATCTAGGCTCTCTTTTATAGACCTCAAAACCCTAGATCTAGGATTTCAAATTTGAATTTTCCCTCCATAAGTTTGTTAGCAAGAGATTTGAATTTCCCTCCAAAAGTTTGTTAAGAGAGCCTTCTAGAAATAGTTTGTTAAGCCGAGCCTGCTATATGCGCCACGTGGAGCTTCTGGGGTCTTCTGGAAGCTTTGGCCATTAGAAGAGACACATGTACAAAATCTGGAGCGTTGATCCCATCATAAAGCCGCGGATCTGCGGCGCCAAGAGGGTTTGGGCCGCTGATCCGCGGTCTTTTAAGGGCCTTGGGGCTTGAGTTCTCTGCTGCTGCTTTGGGCTGACATTTGGGGTATTTTATGATATGTTAAATTCTCTTTGGCCTTCTGTATTACTACCAGATCTTACATCTTGGAGTTGGCGTATCTTTTATCAGCTCTTTTCCCAATTTTGGCCTTGCTTCTGGAATTTTCTGCAATAGACTCCAAGACAAGAGTTGCGCTATACAAGAATGATGCGATACCATGAAACACAGTCAATTTCCCTTAATGTGCCGGTTTAAAAATCTAACACATGCAATCTGGTATTTCAGAGATGATTTGGTAATAAGTGCAATATGAATACCGAACACTTCTATATGAGTGCAAATGTTAGGGAAATTGCCGTGTTAAAAATGCAGTATTTTCGATTGATTATCCCTTTTGGAGAACGTTTGTTATTTTTAAGCTATTTTACAAATCAGTGTGACGCTGAATTTCTGAACGGAACTTTCTTGTGCATGGTTAATCAGTACCACTTTTATAGTTATTAATCGCTTTGAATATGCTATCCATATTAATATTATTATATCAATATTTATATCACATATTGCTTAGTTGTACATCCCACATTACCATTTTATAGTTTTATAACTTTTCGGATACCCGTTTGCATGCATCGCATTTAAGATACATATAATTGCATCCATAGATCACATTACTACATAATACTGTGATATTAACACTCCATGTTTAATAAATTGCATCCTAATTAATATTGAAACTATAAATGTAACCCTAATCGATAACTGTGCATCTGTATGCCTTAATCTGTACCTGATTGCATATCACATTACAATGTTCCATTTTATTGTGCTATTAGTACCCATGCTTGTTTTGTATACCCATGCTTATGCTGGTTGATTATGAGCACCCACATAACATTTTGTGCTTCCTGACATGACCTGTTGCACTTCCTACCTGATAGGACATGGTACCGTACACTCTTGACATGACCTGATACCTAAATACACTACTTGACTTGACCTGATGTACCATGGCTTGACCTGTTACCTGATCTTGTGTCTAATGCCAACAAACCTAACATGTAGTTCTTACGGACCGTTCCTGTTGTCTATCCAGACAAACCTGCACCTACCTGATCCTGAGTTGGCATTAGTTCTTGATTACTTAAAATACCTGACTAGACACTTATAACTTGGGGGTATGGGGAAATCAATGATGAAATCCTGATTTGTAACTCGACAGTTGCTTGCTTATACTGATCAGTTTTTAGAGGCTAGGCCCGCCTCGTGACGATGCTGCTGACATCGTTGGTTTGTACCCTTTTCCTGTTAGTGCCTAGCGGCACGTCTCGGTTTCAGCCCGAGAGTCTTAGACCGTGGTCCCGGGCATCCATGGGATACTATTGAGTTACATTGATAATTCATCAAATTGATTTCAAAGACTTGAGATAGATAACCAACAGACCAGTTTAGTTTACTCACTGCACGCTACCTTTCACTGCCCTGATTTAGATTGCTTTACACCTGCTTTACTATTTATGATTACACTTGCATGTCTTGCTACCCTGTTTACATATTGTTGCTTGGTGTTATGACGTGCTGACGTCTGGGTTTTGCATGGCCCAGATCCTTTTACCTTTGTTGCAGACTGATCAGAAGTATTGCCGCTGTTAGATCGAGCGGTGAATTTCCTGTCGGTATGTAGTTTTACTTTCCTGGTGTTTCATTATTGTATCTTTTGCTTCCGCATATCATTATTTCTTGACTCATTCATTCTGGCTCATGGACATGTACTAGATAGTTTAGTTTACTTTCCGGTTCTTGATATCTCTACAGCCTCAATGTGACTGTGGAAGGATTTTTCCTATCCACAGGTAGCATGGTTGGCTATGTCACGTTCCCATCTTAGCGTACTCTGGGAAGTGGGGCGTGACAGCTTTAGATCCTTGGCGAAGATAGGTAGGAATCTACCCGCCAGGGATTGACTGAGCAGGGAAGCTGCTCGATGGCCTCTTGATGAGGGCTTCGATCCTTAGCGGAGATGGGTAGGAATTTACCCGCTAAAGATTGACCGAGCAGGAAAGCCGCTCGGTGGCCTCTTTGTGTGGGTTTTAGATCCTTGGCGTCGTTGGGTAGGGGAATTCCCGCCAGGGATTGACCGAGCAGGGAAGCTTCTCGGTGGCCTCTAGGTGAGGGCTTTTTAGACTTCTTTTGGCCTTCATGGGTCGTCGTTCAATCTCCCTTGACCCGTAAAGTTTGGAAGAGTGATCGTCACAGGCAAGACGCGACGCTCCGTGGTTCGCGCCGTCCCAACTCCCATTGACCGTTTAGGGGCTTGATTGGATGATGTTTTTACGTGTGTGTGTGTAGTAGTTAACCGCAATCAATAACGGTGTTTCGTGTAGCTAGACCGAGATGAGTACGGGTCGTCCTCAGGGAAATGTTGAATCTTTTAATCTTACTTTAGACGTGTTGAAAAGGGGGAAGAATAAAGAATGGTGAAGAATGGTTGTAGATCCTAGATACACATCAAACACAGATGCAGGATATAGATCTAGATTAACTACGGATGTAGGTTTTATATTAGAAGGGGGCTTATAGGGTTCGTTAAGATTTAGTAGTCATGGATGATTAATTAAAAATTACTCCTCTTATCCTTTAATAGATTTAAAACTAGATCGACAGTGATGCATGTAGATTAGGGTTTCTGGAGGGAAAAGGGTTCCTACTCTTAACCCCTACCTTGACATAGATCTCCGTTCATGTCTAACCTTTACCAAAACAATCGTTAATCTAATCTCTAATCGCGGTCGTGAATATCAATGAATTGATAGCGCGCCCGATTAGGATGTTAACTATTATTTTGATAAAGTTTATAAACTTTATAGGACGTAAAAGGAGTTAAAGGATCTTCATCATCCATTAATCTACCCTAATCCTACGAACCCTAACAAGCGGAGAATTACTCACGCATGTTGGGAAAAGAAAAGATAGAAATCATGAAAAAAATAAAATGTAATAGAATAAAACTACACTTATTAATCAACAAGATCAAGTGCACTTTGTTCCTTTAGAAAATGATTACAAAACCCTAGTTTGCTTCTCGATCTCTTCTTAAGGAGGTAGATGAACTGTCGATGATCAACCAGGATTCTTGAGCCGTCGTGGACTTCGTGATCGTGTCGGTTTGATGATTTTTCCAAGAGACTGTCGGTCCTTATTTATAGTCACAGACCCAGAATCTTTAGTTTCCTAATATGGTAACTATTTGTTAAGATCCTACCCAAAAAATCCAAAATCCCAACTCCTTAGAAGTGCGGCGGAACCGCGGCCATTAGGTAGGATTGGCCGCGGATCCACGGTTGGTTAGGGGATTTAGGGCTTCATTTTTCTGGGGCTTCATCTCTGTAGTACTTGGTGATCTTTTGAGTATCTAGACTTTGAAAATCTTCTCTACGTTTCTTCCAGAATTGGTTTCTTCAATTTACTTGAATATCTTCGGCAGATTTAATCTCACCAACTTGAATTTCCTTGAAACTTCAGTCATGATATAATTCCTGCACAATTATCTCAATAAATGATATTAGTAGAATTTGTTTTTATTGAGATATTATCTTAACCATTTGTCATGATATTTTAGTTTTAAGAGAATTGGTCAAAGATATTTAATAAGGTAAGCATATTTAAATAGACCAAATATTACATGAATATTATATGCTTATATTTCCCTTCATAATGTTAATTATAATATATGAACACATGAAAATAGTATTTTTACGGATAAACCCTTATATGTGTCATATTTATAATAAACATCTTTTATTATATATAAATAGTAAGGAAAATGTCATATTAAAAGTGCAGTTTTATCAACTGAACAAATACCCCCAAACTTAACTTCGATCGCTCCGAGCAAACTAGTTTTTCAAGAGAAGGAGAAAAAAAAAGATAAACTAAGTAGCACACTTTCGTAGGCAACACGATTGCACTGAGAACGTGTAACAAGCCGTTAAACCTCTAGGTGTCCTTAGTAGGAGGAGTGTTGTCTCCTGAGGGTTTTCAGCGGATTACACCCACAAAATCCTATAATAAAAGAAAGATAATGAAAGTTACATACAAAGATAGGAACTATAAAATAAAGAACTTTAAAATAAGAGTTTCCAACTATATCAGCATTTCAGTTGCTATGAGCCCTATTTTAATGGTCATGAAAAAATATTAGAAATCACATCATCCCTCAATAAAACATCACCTTTAGTCTTCCTCCCTATCTGTCACGCCCCGCTTCCCAGTATACGGGTAGATGACGCGACGAGGCCGCTATGTATTTACTGTGAAGTAAATACACCAAGCGTATCTAAGCAATATAAAAGTAAATGCACAAGAGACAAGATATAATAAAACATCAACTTTATTTAATCACATTCTTTCTGTACAATGCATGAAAATGTAAATACAACTGAAATAAAGCAATGCCTAAACAATGGCATAACAGAAAAGGAAAGGTACTGAAATAAAAGTGTACAATGAACTAAAGCTCTGGGTCTTCAACGAAATGGTCCAAGTCTTCAGCGCTGGGCTCGATCTCTGACGTGTCCAGATCACCCGATGACATTTAAAGAAGAAAGAAGAGAATGTCGTCAGCGAACAGATCGCTTGGTAAGTCCCAAAGATAAGGGAGAAATAGAATAGACATAATAAGAAGGTAGCTTTTAAAGTTGTATTATATTGTTATAATGTGGTGTTAACGCTGTTGTTTATAGCTTGGTACAGAAGGATGCCAGTGTATATGAGAGGAGTCTTTATATGATAGAGACTAGGGCAAACGGAATGTACAAGGAACCGTTGGGCCACGGTACAACAGCAACGGAATATAGGTTAGATGTCTTAATCTTACCGTCCCGTGCCACTTCTAACACCTTCCGTACCAATCTACCCCTTAAACCCCGAGATGTCTTGTTTGTATAGTTGTATTGTATTGTCTTGTATTGTAAACTGTATAGATTGTATAATTGGATGACTTACCGAAACCATGATATCAGTAAATGGATGTAACTGTAGAATCATGGATGTAACTGGAGAATCATGTAAATGGAAGTATATCCATGGTTCGGTTCAGTCAATATAGATTGAATGGATTTATGTTGAATTGTAATATTGTAGATTGTAGATGATTGTAGATTGTACTTGAATCATATTCAAGTCAATTTATTAATGAGACTCGGTCTGAGTCAGACAATTAGAAAAGTAAATTGAAGTCCTGATGGTTTTGATGATATTGGTAACCGCTGCACATGGGCGGCAGGATTTGTGTCTTTTTCAAAGACGATTACCGTATTGATAACACCGTTGTTAAGTTGTCTACCTTAAATAGGCAAGCACCCACTTCTCCGGCTCCCTGAGACTCAAGAGATTGGTCCAGCTTAAACCTATGTTTACTAGGGTCCTTAGGGTAATTTATAGAACTTGAAGGTGTTTTATGTAAAAAATACTCTTGTGATTTTTGAAAAGAGCCGGAATATTTATATTATTTCAAAATAGATATTTTTAATGTTACATATATACATAATTATATAAAAATAATTTTAATATATAATTTATATTTCTAAAAATCTCATTTTCTTAAGATGTCGTATTTTAAATCTCTCGAGACCGAATACTCCTTGCGGAGGTCTGCATCTCGCACTACTAAGCTCAGGGATGTGCGATAATCCGCACCATCCCAGTTGGGTTCCCCAAAATGGTTTGTAGCGGCGCTTTGCAAAGATATGTGTAAAATACTAATTTTTTAGAAAACGGTTTTAATAGTACTGGTATTTATTTGAAATGTTTCGTTTTCCCGTATTCTATGTTTCTGAAAAGTATTGTGCTATGTTTCATATGAGTGTTGTGAGGAGGTAGGTCATTACCTCGTGATCTACTTAAAGGTATAGCAAGTTTGTGATGTTCAAATGTCAAAAATGAAACTATATGGTATTTTAATGAAAAAGTACAGTAAAATGGAAATAGCAATTTCTTTTGATATGGAACTTGTTCAATATAATTAGTTAGTGTTTAATAGTCAACATGTAATGGTTTAACAAGATTGTATCAAAGGAAAAGTGAGATTTTAGGAAGAACCGAATCGGAAATCGGATTTGTTCCGATTCCGTCGGGTTTTAGAATTTCGTATTTTCAGAAAGAGTAGAGAAGGGGAAAGGTGGGACTTACGGGTTTAGCTTAAAGAGGAGAGGGAGAGGGATCGGGAGGAGGCACCGGTGCGTCGTCTCGTCGCTGGGAACTCCTAGGGTTGTCGCCGGAAAATTCGCCGGAGCTTCGCCTCTTTGTTCATTTCAAATGCACATTAGGGTTTTTAGGAATTTCTTGAGAGTTTGTTCAGAATTTTGGGGTGAGAGGGTAGTGTTTAGGGGTTGTATTTATAGGGTTAGGCTAGGGTTAGGAGAGATGAAAAGTTAAATGAAAAAAAATATGATAAAAGTAATAAAATGTAATAAAAATTAGGTCTAATGTGATTTAAAGGGGCTCTGTTACTGGTCTATGTATTTAAACCATACAGGTGTGCAGGGAAGGCCAAGAGGCACACTTTCTATGTTGGGGACTTGGCCGAATCGGCAACTCCGGCCGGCGGCGGCGGCCCGAGTCGGCCGGTCCGCCGGGTCCCGGCCGAGTCGGGTGGTTGGAGCACTCCACGTCGATTCATCAGTCCCCTGGTACAGTTACTTTTCAGGGTGTAGTGGGGGTTTTTGTGAGATATGCACGTGTAAACTATTGGTATTCTAAAAATCCAAAATAAAACAATACTAAAAAATAATGTGGGGTATTGAATTTGAACTCTGGTGGCTTGGTTCAGTAGTGCACGGTATTACCAATGAGCTACAAGCTCCTTCTTGTAATTAAAGAGCTAATTAATTACTTAAAGTAATCACAGCAAAATTAAATACCCCAAGTATACATTAATTTTTAAGCAAATTTTTTGTACACTAAAATTGGAGTTGTTACAGTCTACCCTTCTTACAAAAATTTCGTCCTCAAAATTTACAACTTTTATTTGAGGACTAGTTTACAAAGAGGTGTGGATATCTTGCACGCATTTCATCTTCCCTTTCCCAAGTGGACTCTCTTGGAGTATTTTTTTTCCAGTACACTCGGACCAAGTTGACTTCCTTGTTCCGAAGTGTCTTCACTTTCCTGTCCAGGATCTCCATAGGTTGTTGCTCACAGGATAAGTCAGGCTGTATAGTGAGCTCGGAATGATCAAGAACATGGCTGGGGTCACTCACATACCTTCTGAGTTGGGATATATGGAATACATTATGCACTCCTTCCAATGAAGGTGGAAGTGCTAAGCGGTATGCCACTTCACCGACTCGTTTGAGTATGTCGAACGGTCCAATGTATCTCGGACTTAGCTTACCCCGTCTTCCAAATCGGATCACTCCGCGGTTCGGAGATATCTTCAAGAATACGTGATCTCCTGGCTGGAACTCCAAGTGACGTCTCTTTGCATCAGCCCAGTGCTTCTGTTGATCTTGGGCTATGCGTATCTTTTTCCTGATAGTATGAACCACATCAACAGTCGCTACTATCATCTCTAGTCCAAGAAGTTCCCTATCTTCGATATCGTCCCAACTTAATGGCGATCGAAACCTCCTTCCATACAGTGCTGCAAAAGGTGTCATTCCTATGCTTGCTTGGTAGCTGTTGTTGTACGAAAACTCCACAAGGTGTAAGTGATCTTCCCACGATCCTTTGAAGTCTAACATACATGCTCTGAGCATATCCTCTAAGATCTGAATAGTTCACTCAGACTGACCATCTGTTTGTGGATGATAAGCCGTGCTGAAGTTCAGATTTGTTCCCAAGCTTGCTTGCAGACTCTGCCAAAATTGCGATCGGAACCTCGTGTCACGATCGGAGACAATGCAGACCGGTACTCCATGAAGTCTCACAATTTCCTGTATGAGTTCATGGGTATCAGAGATAGTACATTATGAAGAGTTTAAATTTAAGTAGATTATTACCTCTATATACTTCTTTTGCTAGTATCTCAGTTGATTGGCCAACTCGAAATGGGATGAAGTGAGCCGACTTTGTGAGTCGATCCACAATGACCCATACAACATTGTTATCCTTTGTGCTGCGAGGAAGAGCAGTCACAAAATCCATCGTGATGTGTTTCCACTTCCATTCTGGGATTGGTAACGGTTGAAGTAACCCAACAGTCCTGTGATGTTCAGCCTTTACTTGCTGACACACCAAGCATTTTGCGACGCTTCTGGTTACTTCACCCTTCATTCCATGCCACCAATAATTCTGACGTAGATCTTTGTACATCTTGGTACCTCCAGGGTGTACTGAGTAGGGTGAGCTGTGAGCTTCTTTCATTAACTCTTCCCAAACATGACCTTTTGGTACACATAATCTGCTGCCGTATCTCAAAGATCCGTCTTCATGGATGATGAAGTCTGTTCTGAGTCCATTCTCCACTTGTTCTCTGATCTTTTGCAACTTAGCATCACTTGCTTGAGCTGCTTTGATCTGATTGACAATGGTTGATTGAACTTGTAAACTCATCAAACTTAAAGCGTTACCTGGCATGACTACTTCAATCTCCATCTGATGCAAGTCTTGTTGAAGCTTCCACTGAGCGGTGAGATGCATTGCTAATGGTTGGTGACTAAGAGCATCTGGAACCACATTCACCTTCCCTGGGTGATATTGCAGGTTGATGTTAAAGTCCGCCATGAGTTCTAACCATCTTCTCTGCCGCATATTCAACTCCTTCTGAGTAAACACATATTTTAGGCTCTTGTGATCTGTGTATATGTTCACTCGTTCACCAAATAAATAATGGCGCCAAATCTTAAGAGCAAAGATGACGGCTGCCAACCCCAGATCATGCGTCGGATAATTGCGCTCATAAGTCTTCAGCTGTCTTGAAGCATAAGACACAACCTTACCGTGCTGATGTAGAACACATCCTAATCCCTTACCGGATGCATCGCAATGCACTTCGAATCCTCCAAATTGATCCGGTCTGACGAGAATAGGCGCTGATGTCAACCTTGACTTGAGTTCTACGAAAGCTTGTTCGCATGCGTCTGACCACACAAAACCTTCATCTTTACGTGTGAGCTTGGTCAGGAGTGTTGCTATCTTTGAAAAGCCTTCAATGAACCTTCTGTAATATCCAGCTAGACCCAAGAAACTTCGAATGTCCTTCACTGACTTTGGTGTCGGCCATTCGCTAACTGCTGAAACTTTCGCTGGATCCACAGAGATTCCTTCACCTGATACAATATGTCCAAGAAAACCAACTTGATTTAGCCAAAACTCGCACTTGCTGTACTTGGCATATAACTGATGTTGACGAAGAGTTTCCAGGACAATTCGTAGGTGCTCGGCATGCTCTTTCCGACTCTTAGAATACACCAGGATGCTGTCGATGAAGATGACAACAAACCTGTCTAAGTACTCCCGGAAAACTTGATTCATTAGGTTCATGAATATTGCTGGTGCATTGGTCACTCCAAATGGCATCACTAGAAATTCGTAATGACCATAGCAAGTTCTGAAAGCTGTTTTATGAATATCAGCTTCCTTGACCTTCACCTGAAGATAACTTGAACGAAGATCCAATTTAGAGAAAACACAAGATCCACTTAGCTGATCGAATAAATCGTCGATGCATGGGAGTGGATACTTGTTCTTTATAGTGACTTCGTTCAAGGCTCGGTAATCGATGCACATTCTGTATGAACCTTCCTTCTTCTTCACAAGTAGTACAGGTGATCCCCAACTTGAAGTGCTGGGAAGAATCCATCCTTTCGCCAGTAATTCGTCCAACTGTGTTCGAAATTCCTTCAAACCTTCCGGACTTAATCGATAAGGTGCTTTGATCACCGATTGTGCTCCTGGTACTAAATTAATGTTGAATTCAAGAGCTCGATCGGGAGGCAAACCTGATATATCGTCAGGAAACACGTCGTCGAACTCTCGAACCACATCTGGCCTTGATTCTTCCTCCGCTTGAGCTGCTGCAACTACTGCTTCCCTTGGCTTCGCTTTGTATGTACTTGGCTCCAGGGTACGGTCTCCGCTTTTAAAATAGAAGACCGGATGGTCTAGAATCTTGAATACTACCCTCCTTTGACGACAGTCGATTGTAGCATAAAAAGTTCCAAGCCAATCCATACTTAGAACCACATCGAAGTTCGGTATGTCCAGCACTTTGAATTCAGTATAGAACTCTCTGCTGTAGAAAACTACTGGACACAAGCTGTATCCCATTGTTGACTTTAGAACGCCATTTCCTGAACTGACATTCCAGCTGGATACAAGCGGTGTGACTGGAATCGCATGGGTTCGGACGAACCATTGCGACATAAAGCAGTGAGATGCTCCAGTATCGAATAGTGCTAGTGCAGGTATTGAGGATACTAAGATTGTACCTAAGGTATGTGGGATATGTTTTAGATGTATGTAGATAAGTAGCAAGACTGAAAGAAAGGTTTGAGAAGAAAATTTTACCAGTGATAACTTGGCCAGTGGCCTCAGCTTCTTCCACAGTCATCGTGAAAGCCTGGCGCCTTGGTACATTCCTCCTGGCCTGAGGAGCATTTCTCGTAACGTTTCTTTGAGCTTAATGGAACTGACGAGGAGGTGGTGCAGCTTGTGTTCCTCTAGATGGTGGAGCAGGTAGTTCCGGTCTTGGAGCAGGTGCTTGGATGGCTGGGCGCTGTGGGTAAGTGTTTTCTGGCCTGGGTGCAGCAATTGGATTTTTTCTATAAGGACAAGATCCAATATCATGAGCAGCTGAGCCGCAGACTAAGCAAAGACGGTTGGCTTGCTGGCAGTCTTGCATCACATGTCCAGATTTCTTGCAGTAGGTATAAAAGGCTGGGCTGGGATGATGGTTCGGTACTCCCGGCCGCCTTAGCACAAAAGATGGCCTGGATGAGGCTCCTCCTGTCATCTGGTTAACAGGGCGTTTAACTCCTGCAGACTGAGGTCTGCCCCTCGCCTTTATCACTGCCTCATAACTGCAGGCAGCTGTCAGAACCTCCTCATGAGTCAGAAATTTCCCTGTGGCTAGTGAAGCCAGGATTTCCGTGTCCAAACCTTGTTGAAATCGACAGGCTCTGATCTCGTCCGTCGGTATCAAATGTGCCGCAAATCTGTTTAAAGGATTGTGTTAACTGTGTAGTGATTGGTGTTCCCCTCCGAACGGCGGCCCGGACTTCGCGTCCGTTGCCTGAGGTTCGGGGCAGATGCTATTTGGTTTTATCCGTCTACCTCTCCGAAGCTGCCAAGTTGATTTATGGCACCGTGTATCGGAGGTTTAGACGGATGCGGCCGATGTAGCAGACTTCGTCAGATTCCCACTCAGGGTGAGGGGTTTTTGATTGTGGGGACGCTCTTCCCTGCAGGCGCAAGCCCCTGCAGTTAATTACGCTACCGCATCGCGGTAACAACTTTCTCCTTCTCCAGAATTTCACTTCGTGTCGTGTGTGTTTGTTTTGTTTGTGGTTGCCCGTGGATTGTATACGGAGACTGAGTAATGCTGTCGCCCGTAGGACGTGGATTAGTCCAAATCCGTGTTTACTTAGATTTGGGTTTGGTGTTTTAGTTTAAGGATACATTAGTCGCGTTGCGGCTAAGATCAACTTAAACGTTCGTCAAGGATACGTTAGTCCTGTTTTGGACTAAGATCGACTCGACGTAGTGATTAATTTAATGTATGGTCATCGGGACTCGTCACCTCTCTGACGTCGTTGAAGGATTACAACGACATGTATCAGAAGAGCTCGGAGATGTACCCTCGAACCAGAGTTGATTGGGAGTTTTATAATCCATTTGAGTGTTTAAGGATACGTTAGCCGTGTTTGGGGCTAAGATCAACTTAAACGGGACCGTTTAGATCCGGCAAAAGAGCGTTTGGAGGCTCTATTGTTCCAGTTTAAGGACGTGGTGGTCTATCGCCAGTTTAAGGACGTGATGGTCCATCGCCAGTTTAGGGACATGGTGGTCCATTATTAGTTTAAGGACGTCTCGGTCCGATATTAGTTTAGGGACGTTTCGGTCTAATATTAGTTTAGGGACGTTTCGGTCTAATATTAGTTTAAAGGACGTTTCGGTCCGATATTAGTTTAGGGACGTTTCGGTCCGATATTAGTTTAGGGACGTCTCGGTCCGATATTAGTTTAAGGACGTTTCGGTCCAATATTAGTTTTAAGGACGTCTCGGTCCGATATTAGTTTAGGGACGTTTCGGTCCGATATTAGTTTAGGGACGTTTCGGTCAGATATTAGTTTAGGGACGTTTCGGTCCGATGTTAGTTTTAAGGACGTCTCGGTCCGATGTTAGTTTTAAGGACTTCTCGGTCCAATATTAGTTTTAAGGACGTTTCGGTCCGATATTAGTTTTAAGGACGTCTCATATTAGTTTAGGGACGTCTCGGTCCGATGTTAGTTTAGGGACGTCTCGGTCCAATATTAGTTTTAAGGACGTCTCGGTCCAATATTAGTTTTAAGGACGTCTCGGTCCAATATTAGTTTAGGGACGTTTCGGTCCGATATTAGTTTAGGGACGTTGTACGATGTTAGTTTTAAGGACGTCTCGGTCCAATATTAGTTTTAAGGACGTCTCGGTCCGATATTAGTTTAGGGACGTTTCGGTCCGATATTAGTTTAGGGACGTTTCGGTCCGATGTTAGTTTTAAGGATGTCTCGGTCCAATATTAGTTTTAAGGACGTCTCGGTCCGATATTAGTTTAGGGACATTTCGGTCCGATGTTAGTTTTAAGGACGTCTCGGTCCAATATTAGTTTTAAGGTCGTCTCGGTCCAATATTAGTTTTAAGGACGTCTCAGTCCGATATTAGTTTAGGGACGTTTCGGTCCGATATTAGTTTAGGGACGTCTCGGTCCGATGTTAATTTTAAGGACGTCTCGGTCCAATATTAGTTTTAAGGACGTCTCGGTCCGATATTAGTTTAGGGACGTTTCGGTCCGATGTTAGTTTTAAGTACGTCTCGGTCCAATATTAGTTTTAAGGACGTCTCGGTCCACGAGTTTAAGGACCCCGCAGTCCATATGGGTGTGTGGTCGTTGGGACCCGTCACCTCTTTGACGTCGTTGAGGAATTACAACGATGGATGTCAAAGGAGTTCGGAGATGTACCCTCGAACCGGACGTAGATTGATTTAGGAGAGCCATTTTGCTCAGTCAATTTAATTTAAGGACTTATGGCCACGATTGGGCTAAGTCCAGTTGAAAATATTCAACATTTTATTTGCTTTTGCATTGTATTTTTTATTTAGGCTCTACCCACAAAAGATACAGAGTATCAATTTATTTTGGGCTCTGCCCATTTGTAGATGATGCAAAGTATCTACCTTGTTTGGGCTCTGCCCCTTTTAAAATGCATAGCGTTCTTAATAGTTTGTTTGGGCTCTGCCCATTTATAAATGATGCAGAGCATCTGTTTTGGTTTGGGCTCTGCCCCTTAAAATAATGCATTGCATTTTATTAAGCCTGTTAGGCCTTCTTTTAATTGGGCTTGGCCCTTTTGTAAGCAATACAATGCATTTGCGCTTTGCGCTAAGTAATGAGCGCAAGCTCATATGGTGATGACACGTGTCGTGCTCTGGTGAGCGCAAGCGCACTAGCGCAGTGCGCTGCGCTGTTGCGCTGCGCTATTGCGCTGCTGACACGTGGTGCGCTCTCAGCGAGTTGCGCCAATTCCAGAGAGCAAAGCTCTATCTTAAGGGCGCTTAGCGCAAGTGGTTCTATAGCCGACACGTGGCGCTCTCTTAAGAGCGCAACGGCGCAGTTTGGAAGTGTAAAGCACTAAGAATCTTTTAGATTCAAGCAGGGAAGTGCAAAGCACTGTTTAATTTCTTGATCCAAATTAGATCAAAGAAAAATAATTTTTTTCTTTATTTGAAGAAACAGAGGTTCACAAAAGTGCAAAGCACTATTATTTTATTATATATATTTTTTATTATTATTGTTTTTAAAGAACCGGAGATTCACAAGAAGTGCAAAGCACTGTTTATTATGTAAAGATCATTGATCTTGTTTTTAGATCAATGATCTATTAGAAGGAGTTTCTTCTACTTCATGAAGGCTCTTTACCTTTTTTTTTTGAAATCTTCTCAGAGTTCTCTCTGTTTAAAGTTCTTGAGTTCTCAAGAAAAATGTTGATGCCTTTGAATTGAGGCTTAGGGTCCTTTTTATAGTGCTCACAAATTAGTTAAATTTGTTAAAGAGATCATTCTCTGAGTGATTTGGGGAATTTTCCCCACCGTTGGATCTTTGATCCAAGGGCTTCTGCTTTGCAGAAGAAAATCTTCTTGTTTTAACAAGAACAGAAAAGATTTCTTAAAATCTTAATTCAGTTTGGCGCAGATGCCCCAGCGCGTGACACGTGTCGCGCAGCGCACAGCGCAGCGCAACTGCGCTAGCGCACTGCGCCGACACGTGTCGCGCAGCGCAGAGCGCTAGCGCGACTGCTCTAGCGCATCTGCGCTGACACGTGTCGCGCAGCGCAGAGCGCAGCGCAACTGAAGCATTGCTTCAGACAAATAGAGCTCTGCTCTGATTGGGCGCGCCTTCTTGGGCGTTGCGCTGACGTATTAGTGCCAGACACGCGGCGCGTTGCGCCTGAGACTTGAAGCGTTGCTTCAAAATTTGAATTTTGAATTCAAACAGAGCTTTGCTCTGATTGGGCGAAACAAATGCCCCCCCACCGTTGCGCTCACGTGGCGCACACGTGAGTGCAGCGGTGGCAACCCCCCTGACCGTTAGATCAAGGGGGTGAGCTCAAGAGGCGCAAGCGCCCTATAAATAGGGCCTCTGGCCCTTAGAAAACTCTCCACCGTTTTCTAGATTTAGATTTTCAGAGCTCTGCTCTTGCTTAAGAATTTCAGAGCTTTGCTCTTGCTTTCAGAACTCTAGAGCTTTGCTCTCATTTCCCAAAGTTTAGAAAACTTTAGGTAATAATTAATTTAAAACTAAGTTAAACTAATTCAAATCAACTTTAGCCAACAGAGCTTTCTCTCATAGATCTTTTGATCTAAAGAAATTCCCTTTGGGGTTTCGTCAACAGAGCTTTGCTCCATAGATCTACAGAGATCTTGTTCATGGGTTCTAACCCATGAACAGAGCTTTGCTCTTGAATCAGATGTAGATCTTTTAGATGAAGAATTTTTCTATAAGCTTTCATGAATCTCTCTTTTTTTTTTAGGATTCCAGAAATTTTAATTTTAAATTTCTTTTCAAAAACTTTCTTTTTGATGGAATATTATAGAGCTAAGCTCTTTTTAAGGAATTTTTATTCTTTTGAGACCGGAATTTGACAAGTGTCATTCTGTGACAGAGCTTTGCTCTGAAAGAGGAGATTTTCTCCTTGTCTCTAGGGATTCTTTCCCCCTTTTTTTATTATGGGGATGTTCCCCCTAGGGACCAACTGACAATCTCATCCAATGATGAGTTTGTCTTATCAGCTGACGTATTGTCATTTAGATTTTGTGGGTCCCTCTTTGGTCTCCTACTCACTGCACCGTGGTGCGGTGTAATTAATTAATTTTGATTTTAATTCAATTAATGCATTTTCTTCTTTCAATGCCAAACGTTGGGATTACAACACTGACGGCTACATTGCTCATTTTGCAGCGATCATGTCTGAAGACACTTCATTCCCGTTTGTCCGCTCGGAGGAGGGATTCCCAGAGGCGCCTTTGGACCGTGAGGTCCTGGCCATGATCAAGGCATATGACCCGGAGTATAAGAGTCTCCACCTTTGGGGGTCATGGTACAATCAGATCATTATGGGTCGACGCAGCTTCACATGCGCGGTGCCGTCCGAGCACATCACAGCGATTCATTATGCTACCCCACCCTCGGTGCAGTATGCCGTGGAGTTGACGGACTGGACATCGAAAGGCTTTCTACATCCCGCTATAGATGCGATACCGGTTCAGCGTCCTATGGTTTTGGACATCCTAGGACGCCGTATCTGTCAAGGTGAAGCGCGACCTTGGGGGCAATCATATAACCTTGGTCTGATTCCCCGCCACCCGATTGGTTATCTGCCGTGGGCCCGGTATATCCTGTCGACGAAGAAGTCACAGTTGATAAGATTAGGACTGTACACCGCGGTCTATGTCTCTCTCTTCCAGTATCCCACGCTTCCCACCTGGTGGTTTAAAGCTTTCTTGGAGCAATGGAATATTCCCACCCATACTTTCCTTGCCATGGATCGGGAAGTGTCAATCTCCCTGGAGGAATTTGCGGAGGTATCCGGTTTACCGGTGATGGGGGAACATCATGAGGAGCTGCTCCCAACAGACGTGTACGTCTTCGGGGCTAAGCCGATGGTGAAGGGGGTCACGCCGGATACTGCTGTTCAACACCAGTTCCCAAGCTTGATTAAAGTGTTGAACATATATGAGTCTCTCTTCGTCGAACATGGGAGTCGAGGAGTTAATTTTGAGGATTTCATCGCTCGATTTCTTCACCCGAACGCCCTCTCTGCGGCCACTGCCAAGTTTGCCACCCTTGAGGACCCTTTCGGTTTAGGTTTGGATAACCTGCCGGCGAATGAAATAGGCCAAAAGGATTTTTTTCTTCCTAACTTTCCAACCATGTCTCTTGTAGAAGTAGCGGCCCCTGGGATGGATGAGGAGGCCTTTTTCTTAGGGTTTCTCGGGTTATGGTTGAGTTGGTTCGCTATCCCAATGCACTCTCATCGGATGCGGCCCTCTGTCTTTTATCCAGCACACCGGATGGTCATCGGGGTGAAGGTAGCTGTTGGGATCGCCGGCTTGGCACACTTATACCACGGCCTCAGTCGACCAGCGGATGCTAGCGAGCCCGGGGTGTTGCATGTGGTCTTCCCGATGCATTACTTCGCATCGTGGCTCGAGTTACATACAGCGGGTGTCTTCGGGATGCATAAAAGGCCCTCGTTCTTTGACAAGTGCGGTTTTCCTCGCATTATACAGCTGATCGGTGCATCAATTGTAAACCCCTCACCACGGAACGCTAGGGGCTTGCTCCTTCGCCCTCATACCGTCGAAGCCGGGATGTCCTTTGTCGATAAGGTATTGACCGTTGGAAAGGTGTCTACCACTGTGACGCGGCTATTACAAGATATCTTTAAGGATGGAGCTTCAGTTTTAACGGCTCGGGAGACCCTCCACTTATATTCCATTAGACCGGTTTTTTTAGTTTATAGGCAGAATGGTGTGGCAATTTTTATGAGGTATAACCCACATCGTTTTGCTCAACAACTGGGCTACGATCAAGGGGTCCCCTTGGAAGCCTTCTTGGTGGAACCCGCTGCCACTGAAGAGGGGATGGAGAACGCATTGCACCATTTCATGCGCGTGAATACGAGCTCTCATTTTTTTATCAATGCTCCGGCTTACGTTCCGAGACTCCTCAATGTGTACAAAGACTGGTACAATCATGCAACAGGAGCAGTTATAAAGGAGGAAAGGCGACTGTTGGTCGATCGTAAGGGTGCGCCTCCAGGTACCGATCGCACCGCTCCTTTGGTTCCTAGGACCCCAGTAGTCGCTCCTTTAAAAGATGCCGGGGGCAGACCATCACGTGCGCAAAGTCCTCCACGTGAATCGCCGCTCCCTGATATCGCGGATGCACCTCCTGTACCCCGCGCTCGGGCGGAAACAGTGGTTGTACCCTCGCCGGAGTCTGGCGTGGGTGCGGACATCGGGACCCGTCGTCCCAAAGCGGCTGCCAAGCGTAAGTCGCTTCCCCGTGAGCCTAGGGCTGGAGGGCAAAAGAAAAAGAAGTCGCTCTTCGCTGCGGACGTCGTGTTCGGCCAGGAATCCCACGCTCCTTATGCTGAAGGTCTGCTCGAATATGGGACTAACATAGGGTTGGTGATGCCGCCGCCGGACGATACAGACTTGGAGGCTGCTCTCAGAGCTTCGGCAGGGTTAGCGAGGCGTGAAGCGTGGTTAGCTAAGCTTGCGCAGTCAGGTAACTATTAGTCACATTTTCCTTGTTACAACATATCTTCCTTATCGCCCTTGATTAACGCCTTTCTCTCCTTTCTTTCGACAGGTATCACTGATGAAGAAGCCATTGCCGCTTCTTTGAAAACTTTCCAAGAGGAGGAACGTCTTAGAGAATCTATGGGCCTTAGTAAGTTTTAATTCGTCAAGTTTTCATTTCCCTCATGTTATGTTCGATCTGACCTTCTTTCTTTTTATTGCAGAAACCTCACTGCCGTTCCCACCAAGCGACACAAATGTTCCGCCAGCCGCCGATATTCCTGCTTCCTTTGGGCCACCACAGGAGGTTCGTCTTGAAGAGCCAATGAGAGACGCCTTAAAGGCTCTGGAGGCATCCCTGAATGAAGATGATGATGCCTTGAAGGAGGCGTCACAGAGGTCCCTCATAACCGCTCGGGAGGAGGGAAAGCGGTTGAGGCGTGAGGCGAAGGCGCGCAGGGCTGTCTTGGCTATGGGAGCGGGCTCCAGCACCGCCCCTCGAGCTGATACTCCCTCCGAAGAGGCCCCTGTCGCCCTATCCACTGCCCGGAGGGAGGTGGCGCAATCAGTTCGGAGCGCAAACGGTAAATCCGCTTCAGGTAATATTTCTCCCAGAGTTCCTATTATAAGGGTTTTTAGTGTCATTGGCCCTTATATTCCTCATCTTGCAGGGCCGAGTCCGATCAAGGGGGATGCGGAAACCGTTGATCCCAAAGAAATAAAGGAAGCGGTACTTGCCGAACTCGAGCCGACGGTGGGCAACGTCGTTATGGCTTTGGAGCCTGAGGTGGAGGTTGAGGGGCCTGCCGCTGAGAAGGTCATTGATGCCGAACCTGAAGCGGTGGCAAATGATATGATCATTATAACTTAGTCCAGAGTGGTGGCGGCTGAGGCGTTCGAGGTCGGCGGTCCCTTGGTGACGATAGACGATACAACCACAGCTATTGAACCTGAGAGAGTAGTGGGTGAGGTGGCCATGATTCCCGAGGACGAGCCAACTGCTCCTTCTCTGGAATCTGGCAGTACTCCAATCGTAGCCCTTCCCGTCTATGGCCCTCCGCCGTCCCCAGGTCTGGCTAGCACGACGACGGTCCCCATCGAGTCGGGTGACGAGGCCACGGGCGGTGGTCTCATGTCGGTAGAGGAGGGAGCCGCCTCCGTTTCAGCCGGGAGCTCCTCAGGTAAACCCTAAATGGCTGCTTTTCTTTACTTTACAACCTTTTCTGACAAGTTCACCTTTTCGTAATGCAGGTGCGGCTAGCGCCGATGCCCCACTGCTCGAGGGAGCGCCTTCAACGACTGCTTTGGCGGTGGTCACCTCTCAACCTTCTCTCATACCCTCGAAGATGTTGGAAGGTCTGTGTTTACGATTTATTAATCTTGTTTTCCAGACATATAATTCATGTACTAAAGTCACACTGTTGTGTTTTTCAGGAGTGCTTTTTGATCATGTATATCAGATGTTGCTCCCACACTTTTCCTTCCCATCTGAGCTTGCTTCTTCTTCTGGTGGCGTTGGTGAGTATGATTTCCGTTGACATCCTTCCTCTCTTTTTTTTTATTGATGGAATTGTCTCTAACCTCTTTTTCTCATCTCAACTGCAGTGCTACAGATTGAAGGAGGGGATGAAAGATCAGCTGCGCCACCAGCCCTTCCGACCTTGCCACCTGTCTCAACTGGTACAATGACCATCATATTGGTAACTTTCCTCTCTCTATTTTCTATATTGTCATCTGATCGCATCCTGTTTCCTTCAGCTGTCGTTCTGGCTTCGGCGTCCTTCGAACCTCGCGTCACAATGCCGGCAGGTCCTTATCTGAGGAGTCTGTCTTCAAAAGGCGCCGCGAATAGTCTGCACATGTTGAGTGACTATGTCGAGGAACTCGACGTTGAAACTCCTACATCTGCCGCAGACTTCGCTATGGTGGTTAACCCGATGCTAGCAATACTCGTGAACTTTCATGATGAGGGCATTATTGCATCCTGGGTTAACCATTGTAAGGAGATCGATGGTCGCCTATATCAGTTGGAGTCGCTGCGTCCCGCTCCCGAGACCGTGGCTGCCAGTAATCAGAGGACAGCGTGGATTGAGCAGAGCGCTCCTTACTTCCGCTATCTTGAACAAGAAGTCATTTCAAGGCGTAAGGAGCGGGTGAGGCTTCGAGCAAGTCTGCTCAACTGCATGCTCGGGTGGAGGCCAATGCCGCACGGCTGAAGGTTATCTTTGAGGGCTTCCTGCAATGCCTCTCCGAAGGGTTATCATTGAGGCAAAGACTTGACGTTGTCGAGCGAGCTGCAGCCAGCCAGGAAGCAGCCCAGAAGGCGGCATAGGAGCAACTTTCATCCTTCTTGCAGCAGCGGGCTCAGGTGGAGGCGGAGGTGGCCGCAGCTGTCACTCGAGATGAAGCGCTGAAGGAAGTGCGAGAGCGGCTTGTGAACTTACTAAAGACACTTCCTCCTCAGTAGCTATCCATTTTTGTATCGTTCGTACTTATAGATAAAAGAATGTATATGTATATATTTTTTATCCTTTGACATAATGTATCCTGTATCCGATCAAGTTTATGAATAAAAGATACACCTTTTTTTTTAATGTGTCATTTCCCGTTCTTTTCCTTCTTTTATTATCAGCATATCACCTTAGCGAACATGGTTGACGGATAGTAGGGCACGTATCTTAACTTTCCTAAGAAATAACGATGGCTTAGGCCGCAGATGCAGATCTGCTGCCTAAGGCTTTTCAATTCTATGAGCCGTGAGGGTCTCATAGAAGCTTTTCTCCCTATGGATCGAGAGGATCTCATAGGTGGATTTCCTCCTTAGGAATCGTGAGGATTCCTAAGTGTGGTTTTCTCTTATACGTCGTAAGGATCTTATAAGAGAATTTTCCCTCTTACGAATCGGGAGGATTCGTAAGTGGTTGTTTCCCTCCTCGTCGAAATTCGACTTTGGAGAGTGAGACCCGTGAATAGTATGCAAGTGACCAGTTTGGATTGACTTGCAGGGCCCCATTGCTCAAAAAGCAAGCTTTTCAATCCTTGCTGTCTGAGACTTCTTTTTACAAATTGAGACGAATCAGGGATCTGTTTGCAGTCGTAGCGGAACAGTTGACATGAGTTAGGAAGCTTTCGTCACGGAGTGTTTGTATCCGTGAGTCGAGGAGTTTGCTGGGATTATTTGTTTCCCAAGCGCCAAGGATTATTTGTTTCCTTGGGGTTTGAAACGAGTCGAGGGTTCCCATGGGGGCTCTGGTGGCTCTGCGGGTCGACGCGGATCAGGAAGCTCTCGTCAAGGAGTGTTTGTATCCGTGAGTCAAGGAGTTTGCTGGGATTATTTGTTTCCCAAGCGCCAAGGATTATTTGTTTCCTTGGGGTTTGAAACGAGTCGAGGGTTCCTACGGAGGCACTGGTGGCTCTGCGGGTCGACGCGGATCAGGAAGCTCTCGTCAAGGAGTGTTTGTATCCGTGAGTCGAGGAATTTGCTGGGATTATTTTTTTTCCAAGCGCCAAGGATTATTTGTTTCCTTGGGGTTTGAAACGAGTCGAGGGTTCCTACGGAGGCACTGGTGGCTCTGCGGGTCGACGCGGATCAGGAAGCTCTCGTCAATGAGTGTTTGTATCCGTGAGTCGAGGAGTTTGCTGGGATTATTTGTTTCCCAAGCGCCAAGGATTATTTGTTTCCTTGGGGTTTGAAACGAGTCGAGGGTTCCTACGGAGGCACTGGTGGCTCTGGGGGTCGACGCGGATCAGGAAGCTCTCGTCAAGGAGTGTTTGTATCCGTGAGTCGAGGAGTTTGCTGGGATTATTTGTTTCCCAAGCGCCAAGGATTATTTGTTTTCTTGGGGTTTGAAACGAGTCGAGGGTTCCTACGGAGGCACTGGTGGCTCTGCGGGTCGACGCGGATCAGGAAGCTCTCGTCAAGGAGTGTTTGTATCCGTGAGTCGAGGAATTTGCTGGGATTATTTGTTTCCCAAGCGCCAAGGATTATTTGTTTCCTTGGGGTTTGAAACGAGTCGAGGATTCCTACGGAGGCACTGGTGGTTCTGCGGGTCGACGCGGATCAGGAAGCTCTCGTCAAGGAGTGTTTGTATCCGTGAGTTGAGGAGTTTTTTGTTAAAGTCACTGGCTTCTTCGGTTGAAATGAACCGTTGAGGTTTGGCTTCGTCGTTTTGACGGAATCTGCTGGGGAAGTATGGTTCCATTCTTTGTTCACGCCCTTGGATTGTATACAGGGATCGATGTGATCTTAACCGTAGGGCCAAAGTTTTATCATTTCTTCTTTTTATTTTATTTTATTTCCGTGATGCTCTATCATTTCAGCTTCTATATCGCGAAGGTCGCGATTGCCCAAACCTTTCGGCTATTTTTCACGGTGCCCAATCATTTCGGCTATTTATTTTTATTTTTACTCGCTGCTTTTTATTGCGAGTTGCCTAATCATTTCGGCTATTTTTCTATGCATATATTTTTACTTGCTGCTTTTTATTGCAAGTCGCCCCATCATTTCGGCTATTTTGCATGCATACATTTTACTTGCTGCTTTTTATTGCAAGTTGCCCTATCATTTCGGCTATTTCGTATGCATGAGCGGCCTACTGGCTTTCGCCGTAAACCCGAAATTGGACACTGATTTCGGCATCAGCACCGCTGCAACTGGGATATTACCAGGAGCGAATCATCATTTGCCTCTGTTGTTGTCGAACAAAGGAGGCTTAGCGACCAGGGTTAGGGTCCTGTCGGCTAAGGATTTTGACTTCATGAGCCGTAAGGGTCTCGTGAAGGTATTTCTCCCTACAAGTCGTGGGGATCTTGTAGGTGTATTTTCTCCTTAGGAATCGTGAGGGTTCCTAAGTGTTTTGTTCCTCTGTAAATCGTAAGGATCCTACAGGAGGGCCTTTTCCTTGTAAGTCGAGAGGATTTACAAGGGTTGTTTACCATGCAAACATATCCCTAGTTTCAGATGGGACTTAGTTAGGGAAATGTTTATTCGCGCCCGTGGATTGTATACAAGGGTCAATACTGAGCCACTTGTAGGGCAATATTGGAAGTTTGTGGGGGTTTGCTTAAGCACAGGTTTAGGTCTCTGTGACTTAAGACTTTCAAATCCTATAAGCCGTGAGGGTCCCATAAGAGAGTTCTCCTTACAAGTCGTGAGGATCTCGCAAGTGTATTTTCTCCTTAGGAATCGTGGGGATCCCTAAGTGTGTTGCTCCTTTGTGAGTCGTAAGGATCTCACGCAGGTAGTTTCTCCTTACAAGGTCGAGAGGACTCTATAAGGGTTCTTTAACGAAGTTGCGCCCTTTCGGGTTTTCACAAACATTCGCCGGTAGTCCTGCTGTTTTTACTCACGGAGCCCTTTCGGGTTTTCATCCGTGCCCATTTTGCTTATGGACATACCGTTTTTTTTTATTTTCTTTTTCTCTCTTTTTTTTACGAGGTCGCGCCCTTTCGGGTTTTCACGAACACTCGCCGGCAGCCCTGCTGTTTTTACTCACGGAGCCCTTTCGGGTTTTCATCCGTGCCCTTTTTGCTTATGGACATACCGTTTATTTTATTTTACTTTTATATGTTTTTTTTTATCTTGTCAGCCTAAGGATGCTGCAGTATTAGTTTAAAGACGTTTCGGTCTGCTATTAGTTTAAGGACATTTCGGTCCATCACTTGAGAAGGCGGGCTACTGCTGATAGAGTTTGAGCTTAGGAAGATAGCGAGCGGACATAGTCGTCGTCATCTACCATTGACCTAGGCTGTGGCTCGTTAAGCATAGTATTTCTTTAAGAAGCGACCGTTTATCGGTCTGAAAGGCCTTTCGCCGTGCATGTCGATGAGGAGATAGGCCCCACCCTGGTAGACCTTATCTATGATGTATGGGCCTTCATAGTTTGGCTCGAATTTTCCTCGCTTGGCGCGATTAGGGATCATAGGCCTTTTGACCACTAGCACGAGTTCGCCTTGACGAAATGTCCTCGGTCGGGTCAATCTTTCGTATGAGTACGTCATCTTTTCTTTATAAGCTTCCAGATTTTTTTGTGCTAGAAGCCGGGTTTCATCAAGGGCGTCAAGCTCTTCAAACCGAAGATGAGCATTTTCTTCGTCTGTCAGCGCGTAGTGGACTGCCACTCGTAGAGAGGGTAATTCTATCTCGAGAGGGAGTACTGCTTCCGTCCCAAATACCAACGCGTATGGTGTTGTGTTTGTGGCCGTTTTAAATGTAGTTCGATACGCCCAAAGAGCTTCTTGCAATCTTTCGTGCCAATCTTTCTTATTTCGTGACACTGTTTTCTTCATGATCTTCGTCATGGTCTTGTTGAAGGCCTCGGCTAGACCGTTAGCTCGCGGATTATAAACTGAGGAATATCTCCAGTCTATATTGTGCTGTTGTGCGAAGCGGCTAATTTTATGACTTCGGTAGGCTGGCCCATTATCAGAGATGATCCTTCTCGGGGTTCCAAACCGGTATATGACGTGCGTTTTGAAGAAATGGAGGATGTTCTCCGTCTTCACTTCCCTCAACGGTACCGCCTCTGCCCATTTGGAGAAGTAATCAGTCGTTGCTAGGATGAAACGATGTCCCTTGGACGATGCTGGTTTGATGGGGCCGACTATGTCAGTTCCCCACATTTCGAATGGCCAGCTAGCCACTGTCGGATGCAGTGGATTGGGATGTTGATGGATGAAGTCCCCATGAATTTGGCATGAATGACATTGCCTCGCGTATTCCAGGCAATCCTGCATCATCGTGGGCCAGTAGTAGCCCATCCGTTTTATCTTCAACTTCATCTTAGGGCCTGCTTGATGGGAACCGCAGAGTCCGTCGTGAACTTCTTGGACGACCTTTCTCGCTTCGTCAGGTCCTAGGCATCTCAACCACAGAGAATCGAATGACCTCTTGTATAGAGTGTCGTTGACGAAGGCGAAAGACAGAGCTCGTTTCACGAGCTGATGTCTTATGGACGCTTCTTCAGGTATTCGGTGGAACTTGAAGTAATCCATGAAGACTTCTCTCCAGTCTTCGGTCTTCTCATGATCTTTTATTTGTAGGGTCGCATGCTCAGTTGCTCCCTTTTCTTTATATGATTCTGGAGGTATTTCTGCAGGGGAGAGCACTCGACGGCTTTGTATCACGATTCTAACGTCATCGAGGTTCTCATCAGCCAATTCTTTAGCAAGTTTGGCCAGTGCGTTCGCTTTGCTGTTTTCCGCGCGCGGTATGCTTTCCAACGTATAGGAGGGAATTTGGGTTAGCAGTTGCTGTACTTTTTTACCATATTTTACTAATTCTGGTTTTCATGTTTGGTAATCGCCGTTCACTTGACTGACGACCAGTTGGGAGTCCCCATATATGAGGAGGCTTTCAATTCCCATATCAATGGCGATCTCGAGGCCTGCTATCAAAGCTTCATATTCAGCTTCATTATTCGTTCTCGGCTCTGTTAAGGAGAAGGAGAAGCGCATTATTCCTCCTTGTGGAGTCACAAAGATGAGTCCTACCCCCGATTTGATCATTGGCGTACTTTGTTTGTGCTTTTTCATGGAAGATGCTCCATCGAAATAAAGCTCCCAATGGGTATCACCATTGTCGATTGCGTCAAACGCATGTCTGTATAGCAAATCGCAATTTAAAGGAGAATCAGCAGGTATGGGATGCTCAGCAAGGAAGTCGGCGATGGCCTGGCCTTTTACTGCCCTGAGAGGTTGATATGTTATCGAAAATTCCATCAAGAGCAGGGCCTATTTAGCGAGTCGCCCTGTCAATATGGCTTTTGACATTAGATATTTGAGAGGGTCCACTTTTGAAATAAGAAGGACTTCGTGCGCCAACGCATAGTGCCTAAGCTTTGTTATTGCGAAGATCAACGCCAGGCAGTGTTTTTCAATGGGAGAGTAGTTGCTTTCTGCCCCCAGCAGAACTCGACTTAAGTAGTAGAGTGCTCTTTCTTTCCCTTGATCGTTCTCTTATGCCCATAATGCGCCTAAGGAACCTTCGAGGGCGGTTGTATAAAGAATGAGAGGCTTCCCCTTAACCGGAGCAGCCAACACCGGCGGGTTCTGCAGGTATTGCTTGATCTCGTCCAGTGCGCCTTGGCATTTTTGATCCCAAACGAATGGGGTTCCCTTCTTCATCAGGGGACTATAAGGACGGCACTTTTCTGAAAGGTTGGCTATAAATCGCCGTATGTATGCGAGTTTCCCTTGGAGAGACCGCAGCTGTTTGAGAGTCCTCGGCGGAGGCATTTCCATGATCGCCTTAATCTTTGACGGATCTATTTCAATACCTCGGTGTCGAACAACGAATCCCAGGAATTTGCCTGAGGAAACTCCGAACGCACATTTAAGAGGATTCATCTTCAAGTTGTATAGCCGAAGGCGTTGAAATACAGTCTTCAGATGCTCGAGATGTTCCTCGTATGATTTGCTTTTAACCACGAGATCGTCGATATAGCATTCAACGATTTCGTGTATAAGGTCATCGAAGATCTTTTTCATGGCCCTCTGATAAGTGGCACCGGCATTCTTTAAACCGAAGGGCATCACCTTGTAGCAGAATATACCCAGAGGAGTCCTGAAGGCTGTGTGTTTCTGGTCTTCGGGATGCATCTTTATCTGGTTATACCCCGACGAGCCGTCCATGAAGGAGAAAACTACATGAGTGGATGTGTTGTCTATCATTAGTTCAGTGACCGGCACTGGGAAATCATCCTTCGGGCAAGCTTTATTAAGATCCCGGAAGTCTACGCATACGCGCACCGTCCCATTTTTCTTCATTACAGGAACGATGTTGGCGATCCATTCAGGATACTGAACTTCCTGGATGAAGCCGGAGTCGATTAACTTTTTGACTTCGGTAGTTATGCTCATCTCAAGCTCGAGTCACATTCTTCTCGGCGCCTGTTTGACTGGTTTGACGTTTGGGGATATTGCTAGTCTATGTACAGCAACTTCTGGATCTAGTCCCGGCATCTCGGAATAGTTCCATGCGAAGCAATCTTTATGCTGCACAAGGACGTCTTTTAATGCAGCCACTCTCTCTTCAGACAGTAGCTCACTGACGAATGTCGGTCGCGGATCATTTACCGTCCCCAACTCGATTTTCCTGAGGTTGTCTGCGGTGGTATGTATTCCATCCTCCAGTTCTTTCGGAGCTGGGGGAAATTCTGAGATTACCTCATCGCTGCCGTTTTCAAAGCACCAAGGAAGGTTGTTCATATCTTCAGACTTTTCTTTTAATATTGTTATCACGTGGCAGGTGCGAATTTTCTGCCAATCCCAATGCGGAGTTGGTTTTTCTTTCGCGGCCTCGGGCTCGTGTTTCTGTGGTGGTGCTACCCTCCAGTTGTCAGAAAACGCGAATTTGCCTAGCTGATACTGATCTTCAACCCAATTCTTGAAGGTGAAGCAATCTTCAAGAGGGTGTCCCATAACTCGATGGTAAAAGCAATAATTTGGGTTGAACACCTCGCCTGCGTGCTCGGGATGCTTGGACTCTGGCAACGTAAGCATTTGGTGTTTTAGAGCGAGATCGAATATCTTCCTCGTTTTGTTCCGAGGAAATGAGTATGCTCGACCCATCTTCTTCATGAGGGCTAGGTCAATAACGCTCGACTCTCGGATGCGTGGCTTCTTAGCTCTGCTTTGTGGTTGTCGAGCGCCTTTCTTGCCTTTCGACTTGTTTTTGCTTTCGCGTCGAACCTTTTTTGTAGCAGGTTGATAAGGATCGGCATTTTCATCCTTCACCGCCTGTTGAAGGAGGCGCTGTGTCTTGGCTTTCTCATAGATTGCCATTTCACGATTGTGATCATCTCGGGCTTTTTGACCCGCATTCCTTATAAGTTTGCCCATCTGGTCTTCAAATGATGGACTGGGCGGTTTTGCATCAGGAACTTTTGCTGGCTCA
The DNA here is from genome assembly GCA_030015575.1 of Agapanthus africanus. Lineage (NCBI taxonomy): Eukaryota > Viridiplantae > Streptophyta > Magnoliopsida > Asparagales > Amaryllidaceae > Agapanthus > Agapanthus africanus. The sequence continues at coordinate 1,007,209,956 of CM057337.1, read as the reverse complement.
GGATTAGCGTCCTCCCATTGAGCGTACGCCTCTTCATCGAAGTCATACATAACATAACAGCTGTTTACTAGCTCCCGTCTCTTCGACCGGATGTACCCAAGCCCTTTTGTTTCTATTCTCCCGTTAGGCAGTTTGCATTGAGTCCCGGGAATGTTCCAGACCTTGTCATAGAATTTAGCTTTTCTAACGGTCTGTGTGAAGGACATCCCCTGGCGTTTCAGTAGTCTCTTCAAACCTTCGGTATAATATCTGGGAAGGCGGATAGGCTGAAGCCTGTCGAGCGTGGGATCCGCGCCATGCCAAATTTCTTTTTCCACCTTGTTTTCTTCAGAACGGTAGAATAGGATTGCCTTCTCGCCTTTTCGTCCGGGAGGGATATAGAATGTCTGCAATTCTTCTACGCTGTTGGTGTCGAGGGCATCCAGTTCTTTGTAATGTTCAAGCGGCACCATGGTTATCTGCAGACTTCGCTCTTCATCAGCGGAAACCCGTATTGAAGGCCGAGCAGGGAATACAGCATGAACTTCATCCTCTGAATCACTGCCGAAGATCAATGAAGGAACGGATGGTCCTGGCCTGGTGGATTGGGATGGACCTGAATAAATTATATTCTCCTCCTCCTCGGTGTCACTTCCGAAGACAGGGATGGTGGCGTTAATTTTGTTCTCCAGTTTGTGACACCTTTCCGTGTCTTCGAAACTCGGTAAGAAGTATTTGGCATCTTCATACTTGCGAACTTCGTTTACGGAAAACGGATTCAACTCTCCTGCCACTGTATACTCGAGGCCATCCCTAGAATACTTCATGCACTGATGCTGTGTAGAAAGGATGATATTGTACTCGTGTAGCCATGGTCGGCCGAGCAGAGCATTGTAGCACGTGTTAGCGTCTATAACATGGAATTTGATGTCTGTGACGAGCAACCCGAAGCGTAACGTCAATATCACAGATCCAAGAGTTTTTGATGATTGGGAGTCGAATCCGGAGATGGTGATCTTGTCTCGGGCGAGGTGTTGGACACTCATGCAAATCTCCTTTAACACTCGCACATTGAGTAAATTGACAGACGATCCGTTATCGACCAAGATTTTACCTATCTTTATGTCATGGCAATATCCTGAGACATAAAGGGGGCGATTGTGTTCACACGTCCCAAGGAGAAGGTCTTCATCACCAAAAGCAACGTCGGCTGTGTGCACTTCTTCTAATTCGTCTTTCATCTTTTCTTCGGCTAGGAAGGCTTGGAACTGGTCCGGATCTTGTAGCGCCTTAATCAAAGAGTCTCTCGCCTCCTTTGATAGTAACAAGGCATCAAGGACGCTGAGCTGAGAGGGCAGTTTCCTCAGATGTGCCAGAACGTTATAATCCACCTTACTTCTCTTCGGCGGGTTTTCGGCGTTTAGCTCTTCCAGAACTTGGTCATCTAAGACGATGTCTTCAGAGACCTTTTCTTTCCCTTTATCTTTTCTATTCGAGGGTCCGAGGTTCTTTTCAGGCAGTGTCCGATTCCGCAGCCGGATATTTTCGCAAACCACTGGCTCCTCTTCTTTTCCCGAAGTTGACTCTTTAAAGAGAGGGGCAAGTTCTAGCTCCTCATCAGAGTCGCTCCCAAATGTAGGCACTTGTGACCCGGTAGTGTTAACCATGTGACAATTGCCGGCAATTCTTTCAAGCTCTTTGGTCGTGTTTCTTTGCTCCCGACGAATTTTACGCTTTTCCCGTTTAAAGCGTTGTTGATTAGCGACGTATCTTTGCCACCATCCATTGAAAGCTTTGCAATCTTGGGTGGGGTGCGAGACCTTCTGATGATATAAGCAATAAGAGGGGTGCATTTCTGCCACACTAGTCATTTTTCCTTCAGAGGATGGTAGCTTCATGCCCATTGATATGGCTTTAGCAAACCTCTTCTTTATCTTGAATTGGCTTTTGTCAGCGGTGGAGGCATTTTACTCCAGCGGGATCATCTCAGCTCTTTCCGCAAGTCTCTGGCACTTGGCCCTTTCGAATATAGCCGTCTCGCGTTCTTGATCAGCTTTACTTTTCAATCGAGCTTCACTAAGAAACGCTTCAATCATTTCGATTGATAATTTCGGAACCCTCGACTCAGTATTTGCCCCCGGCGTTTTAGTGCCAGAAGTCCCTTCATCGTTCGTGGTCAAATGGGAGATCATATGACAGCTCGCCACATATTCCTCGGACTCATCCGATGAACTTTTCCCCTCATCTTCTTTTTGAAAGACGTGATCAAGGAAATCTTGGAGCGTAATGGGAGTCCGCGCCTTTTGATTGTACTCATCCAGCGTGTCAATTTGCTTTTGTAAGTCCGTGCGCTTGTCGCCAGGCTTCACGGGCTTCTTAGATTTCTTCTTCTTCTTTTTCGAAGATTTTGACGGCTGACTATGAACGCTTGAACTACCACCATCGGTCCTCGGAGTTGGATGTGGCTTCAACATCCCCTCAATAACCTGCGGTTCCAAGGGGTTCTTCCACTTGACCGCTGGACAGGTCTGAAGATCATTTAGCATTCTCCTCGTTTTGGCTGATAATACAACCTCCCAAGGAGCTTCCTCAATGACGGAGCATGTTACCCCCGGCGTATTCGTCCCTTTAGAGGTGTGGGGCTGCGGGGGATTCACCTTCCATTTGTCGGATAGCGCAAATTTGCCCTGGCGGTACTGGTTTTCAAGCCAATTTTTGAAAACGTAACAGTCTTCGATCGGGTGTCCTAGCACTCGATGATAGGGGCAGTAATTAGGCTCGTTGACGTCACTTGGTTGCGACGGGCGTTTTGGATCTGGCAGATTTATGAGCCTGTTGTGCAATGCCAGCTCGAATAGCCTCCTCGTTTTATCACGGGGGAAGGAGTAAGCACGTCCCATCCTGTCCACAAGGGGTACGTATGGGCGCGTATTGTTTGGACGAGCAACCGGCTTCGAGTCGCTCGGTTGTTGTTGGGCATTAGCGACAATGATCGCTTTTCCCATTCCTTTATCGTTTCGGGAGTCCGGCTTCGGGAGAGGGGGTTTATGGCCCATCTGGTCCATCTGCGCTAATTTGTCGATCAAAGCCTAGAAGGAAGTCGGCTTGAAGAACATCATAAACTGTGAAATGGTTGCTTGTGGATCAAGGGTTCCAACAAACATTCCCACCGTAGGGGCTTCTTCTATGCGCTGTTCACACTTCGACCATAGATTACGCCACCGTATAGCGTACTGGACCCACGTCTCGTCGGGTTTTACCCTGGCGTTAATCAGCGCCGTCATCGGGGTACGCTCACTGGCACTTGCAAAACGTTGGGTGAAGAGCAGCTCCATCTCCGCAAAGGTTTTAATAGAGTCGTTGGGGAGCTCAGAATACCATTCGAACGCCGTATCTGATAGGCTTCCAACAAACTGGCGAAGCAGAAGCTTGTCGCCGCCTCCGGTGTTACCGCAAAGCGCCCTGAACTGGGCAACATGTTGATGGGGATTGCCGGTCCCTTTGTAGACATGAAACTTGGGAATTGTGTAACCCGGCGGGTATTTGATTTGGTCATACCAGCCTGGATACGGTCGCCCCGTTTTTACGACGTGACCGGCTGCTTCGGCCGCGTGATGAACCTTTATTTGCTGGGCTGTATATTCGTCCAGATCAGTTTTAGAGATTGTATCCTCTTTAGCCGTTGATAGAACGGGCTGAGGGTTTGATGTCTCTCCCCTATCATCCTCAAGGACAATCGGGGGTTCTTCAGTCGGGGGATCTTGTTGTATCATCATCCCTATCATGTCCTGGAAGAGGAGGCCCATACGCTGTATATTGGCTGCTTGTTCAGCAGCCTCTTTGTCTCTCTTTTCCAGTACTCGGCGGAGGAACTCGGCGTCGGTCTCTTCCTCTTGGCGTTCATCTAAGGACGTCTCAGGATTCTCTTTTGGCCCCGTAAGTGCAGCCATTGTAGTCATCATCTCCTGGAGCTTTTGTTGCTGCTCCTGAGCCTTGGTCACTGATCGGGTAAGCGGTCGGTGGCCCGTAGAAGTACGAATTTCTTCCTTTCCAGAAGCCATATAAACCGTATGAACTGTTATGCCCCCTGACTTGGGGCGTTTAGGTTCACCGCTTTTAAACTTTGTCAGTGTCACGGGGGCTTTCTCCGGCCTTTTTTTTTGTGGACCATTGAGGTTGAAGGAGCCGTTGAAGTGGGCATCCTAGCATTTGTTGCCCCCTGCTGTTTAATGGGGCGGTTCTTGTCCTTTTCCACCTTTGCCCTTTTCTGGCGACGGAAGTGGTCTGAGTCAATCACGGAGTCTTGAACCCTCCGCCAAACTTTATAAATTTTTGACGACAGCCGCTGAGAGGGTTGTTCCTGCTTTGTCTCCGGAGCTTTTTCCATAGGCGGAGGAGATCTTTTCAATGTAGCAATTGGAGAGTTCTTTCTCACCTTCCTCAGCAATTCAAAGCTGTTCCCGGTTGGAACAGCAGCGTTGACCTCCACCACTGGAGTAGGTGGGGTTAGCCCTGAGGGGGAGTTGCCCCCTGCTTTCCTTACTCGTTGCCAATGGCGACGTCGCGCATGACGAGCCGTTGGGACTGGCTCGGAAATCGAGATGGTTTCTTGTTGCCCCCTGTCGGAGTGTGGGGTAACTGCCGATGTCAGCCTATCGAAGACTGATGCCTTTTGACCAGCTGGGGGAGGAGTGGGAACCGTCAATCTTGTGAAGACCGACTCTCTGATGGGAGAAGCCGCTTTAACGACTCCCAAAGCAGCGGCCGTTGCCCTCTTTGGGACGGCCACTTTATAGTTCTGACCTAGCCTGGTGAAAACGGAGGCTGTCGGCTTAGTAGCGGGCGACCCGTTGACAGGGGTCGTGGTAGTAGTGAGTCGGTCGAACACCGACTTCTTGTTCGCTTCCGGTGCGGATATCGGCATAGAGAAGCTTGTAGGTGGGACCATGGTCCCGAAAAACAGGCCAGTGGTGGCCTGAGTCACCTGTTCAACCGGCAGAGCGAGGAAAGAGGCCGCTTGGGGCCCATATATTACACCTCTCGGTGAGGTGGAGCGTCCGTTGCAGTGGTGCTTCGCGCATTTGGTGCAGTTAGAATCCATGGATGCTTAAGTTCTGCACCAGACAAAAGACCAAATCTTAGCAACTTGAAATCCAAAGGCAACCATTTAACAAACCGCGATTGGTTCGCGAATACGACACACGAAGTGTGGAGTGGAAAGAGGAAAAGGTCCCACCGGACGTGCCAGAATCTGTTCCCCTCCGAACGGCGGCCCGGACTTCGCGTCCGTTGCCTGAGGTTCGGGGCAGATGCTATTTGGTTTTATCCGTCTACCTCTCCGAAGATGCCAAGTTGATTTATGACACCGTGTATCGGAGGTTTAGACGGATGCGGCCGATGTAGCAGACTTCGTCAGATTCCCCCTCAGGGTGAGGGGTTTTTGATTGTGGGGACGCTCTTCCCTGCAGGCGCAAGCCCCTGCAGTTAATTACGCTACCGCATCGCGGTAACAACTTTCTCCTTCTCCAGAATTTCACTTCGTGTCGTGTGTGTTTGTTTTGTTTGTGGTTGCCCGTGGATTGTATACGGAGACTGAGTAATGCCGTCGCCCGTAGGACGTGGATTAGTCCAAATCCTTGTTTACTTAGATTTGGGTTTAGTGTTTTAGTTTAAGGATACATTAGTCGCGTTGCGGCTAAGATCAACTTAAACGTTCGTCAAGGATACGTTAGTCCTGTTTTGGACTAAGATCGACTCGACGTAGTGATTAATTTAATGTATGGTCATCGGGACTCGTCACCTCTCTGACGTCGTTGAAGGATTACAACGACATGTATCAGAAGAGCTCGGAGATGTACCCTCGAACCAGAGTTGATTGGGAGTTTTATAATCCATTTGAGTGTTTAAGGATACGTTAGTCGTTTTTGGGGCTAAGATCAACTTAAACGTGACCGTTTAGATCCGGCAAAAGAGCGTTTGGAGGCTCTATTGTTCCAGTTTAAGGACGTGGTGGTCTATCGCCAGTTTAAGGACGTGGTGGTCTATCGCCAGTTTAAGAACGTGATGGTCCATCGCCAGTTTAGGGACGTGATGGTCCATCGCCAGTTTAGGGACGTGGTGGTCCATCGCCAGTTTAGGGACGTCGTGGTCCATTATTAGTTTAAGGACGTCTCGGTCCGATATTAGTTTAGGGACGTTTCGGTCCCATATTAGTTTAGGGACGTCTCGGTCCGATATTAGTTTAGGGACGTCTCGGTCCGATATTAGTTTAGGGACGTCTCGGTCCGATATTAGTTTTAAGGACGTCTCGGTCCAATATTAGTTTTAAGGACGTCTCGGTCCGATATTAGTTTAGGGACGTCTCGGTCCAATATTAGTTTTAAGGACGTCTCGGTCCAATATTAGTTTTAAGGACGTCTCGGTCCGATATTAGTTTAGGGACGTTTCGGTCCGATGTTAGTTTTAAGGACGTCTCGGTCCAATATTAGTTTTAAGGACGTCTCGGTCCAATATTAGTTTAGGGACGTCTCGGTCCGATATTAGTTTAGGGACGTTTCGGTCCGATATTAGTTTTAAGGACGTTTCGGTCCAATATTAGTTTTAAGGACGTCTCGGTCAGATATTAGTTTAGGGACGTTTCGGTCCGATATTAGTTTAGGGACGTTTCGGTCCGATGTTAGTTTTAAGGACGTCTCGGTCCAATATTAGTTTTAAGGACGTCTCGGTCCGATATTAGTTTAGGGACGTTTCGGTCCGATGTTAGTTTTAAGGACGTCTCGGTCCAATATTAGTTTTAAAGACGTCTCGGTCCAATATTAGTTTTAAGGACGTCTCGGTCCGATATTAGTTTAGGGACGTTTCGGTCCGATATTAGTTTAGGGACGTTTCGGTCCGATGTTAGTTTTAAGGACGTCTCGGTCCAATATTAGTTTTAAGGACGTCTCGGTCCGATATTAGTTTAGGGACGTTTCGGTCCGATGTTAGTTTTAAGGACGTCTCGGTCCAATATTAGTTTTAAGGACGTCTCGGTCCACGAGTTTAAGGACCCCGCAGTCCATATGGGTGTGTGGTCGTTGGGACCCGTCACCTCTTTGATGTCGTTGAGGAATTACAACGATGGATGTCAAAGGAGTTCGGAGATGTACCCTCGAACCGGACGTAGATTGATTTAGGAGAGCCATTTTGCTCAGTCAATTTAATTTAAGGACTTATGGCCACGATTGGGCTAAGTCCAGTTGAAAATATTCAACATTTTATTTGCTTTTGCATTGCATTTTTTATTTAGGCTCTACCCACAAAAGATACAGAGTATCAATTTATTTTGGGCTCTGCCCATTTGTAGATGATGCAAAGTATCTACCTTGTTTCGGCTCTGCCCCTTTTAAAATGCATAGCGTTCTTAATATTTTGTTTGGGCTCTGCCCATTTATAAATGATGCAGAGCATCTGTTTTGGTTTGGGCTCTGCCCCTTAAAATAATGCATTGCATTTTATTAAGCCTGTTAGGCCTTCTTTTAATTGGGCTTGGCCCTTTTGTAAGCCATACAATGCATTTGCGCTTTGCGCTAAGTAATGAGCGCAAGCTCATATGGTGATGACACGTGTCGTGCTCTGGTGAGCGCAAGCGCAGTGCGCTGCGCTATTGCGCTGCTGACACGTGGTGCGCTCTCAGCGAGTTGCGCCAATTCCAGAGAGCAAAGCTCTATCTTAAGGGCGCTTAGCGCAAGTGGTTCTATAGCCGACATGTGGCGCTCTCTTAAGAGCGCAACGACGCAGTTTGGAAGTGCAAAGCACTAAGAATCTTTTAGATTCAAGCAGGGAAGTGCAAAGTACTGTTTAATTTCTTGATCCAAATTAGATCAAAGAAAAATAATTTTTTTCTTTATTTGAAGAAACAGAGGTTCACAAAAGTGCAAAGCACTATTATTTTATTATATATTTTTTTATTATTATTGTTTTTAAAGAACCGGAGGTTCACAAGAAGTGCAAAGCACTGTTTATTATGTAAAGATCATTGATCTTGTTTTTAGATCAATGATCTATTAGAAGGAGTTTCTTCTACTTCATGAAGGCTCTTTACCTTTTTTTTTTGAAATCTTCTCAGAGTTCTCTCTGTTTAAAGTTCTTGAGTTCTCAAGAAAAATATTGATGCCTTTGAATTGAGGCTTAGGGTCCTTTTTATAGTGCTCACAAATTAGTTAAATTTGTTAAAGAGATCATTCTCTGAGTGATTTGGGGAATTTTCCCCACCGTTGGATCTTTGATCCAAGGGCTTCTGCTTTGCAGAAGAAAATCTTCTTGTTTTAACAAGAACAGAAAAGATTTCTTAAAATCTTAATTCAGTTTGGCGCAGATGCCCCAGCGCGTGACACGTGTCGCGCAGCGCAGAGCGCTAGCGCGACTGCGCTGACACGTGTCGCGCAGCGCAGAGCGCAGCGCAACTGAAGCATTTCTTCAGACAAATAGAGCTCTGCTCTGATTGGGCGCGCCTTCTTGGGCGTTGCGCTGACGTATTAGTGCCAGACACGCGGCGCGTTGCGCCTGAGACTTGAAGCGTTGCTTCAAAATTTGAATTTTGAATTCAAACAGTGCTTTGCTCTGATTGGGCGAAACAATTGGTTGAGATTTAGCGTTTTGAATAAAAAAATTTAAGAGTTACCGCAATCAATAACGGTGTCGCTTGGTAGCTAGCCGAGATGAGTACGGGTCGGTCCACAGGGAAAACGTGTTCTTTTCTAATTGTTCTAACGAGTCAATTCCTATTTGTGGTAGGTTTTGATTTTTTTATAAAAACTGAGATGGAATTTAATTTGGATTAACACCTTGCTAGGGTTAGGATTAAGTTAGTTTGGAAAGTTAATTCTACTCACCGCTTTCTTTTCCCTAATTAAGAACGTAGGTGCTAGGGTAATAATTAACAAAGGGGATTAGCACGTTAAGGAAGAAACATAGTTTCTTCCTTTTGGTCCTTGTCCGTTCTTTCTTAAATCTTATCTCTAACCTCTATGGAAATCAATCACAACCGCTCTAACTAGGGAATCACTGCTATCTCGTGGGATAGGGTGCCGTAGTGAGCGGTGTGTGGTTGATTTGCATAGAGTCCTAATTTAAAATATTGTAAGGGAAAGAAATGAGTGAGAGATTTTCGTCTCTCAAACCTACCCAATCCTAACCCTAATAAGTAAGGAACTACTCACTCATTAGGGAATTAACGACAAAACTCATTTTTATAATTTTCTGTTTAAGAATCTAATTAACTTGCAATTAAATAAGGCAGGTAAAAAAATGCAGAGAAATAAAATTGCAGATAAGAAAAAACATAAGAATAAAAATTAACTTACTTTATTGATGCACTCTTGAACTTACAAGGAATCTAAATTTTAATCTAGGAATTAAAAGTGGCATGCTCCAGAAAGAGCTGTAGGCTTCCTATTTATAGATAATAGAAACCCTAGGGTTTACATCTGATCCATATCTACAATTACAAAACTACCCTGAGAAGCCTGGTCAACGCACCGACTCTCACCGACACGCACCGACACGTGTTCTATATGGCCGCGGAATCGCGGCGGAATGCCTTGTTTGGCCGCGGTTCCGCGGCCATCTTGAGGGATCATTTGCTTTTTTTCTCTGGGTTGCTTCATGTTGCTATTTGCTTCTATTTTCTTTACTTGGTTTCTCAGAATATCTTCTATTTTCTTCCAGATTTCCACAGTGCTGAATGTTGTGGACTTTTACCGTTAATTTCGCGTTGAAGTCTTGAATCTTTGTGCCGCCCTTGTGCTTTGTATATTGAACTTGTTTGCTAATCTTTGTTTGTTCCTCAAACTGGTAAGCGGCATCTTACAGATTCATCTATTTGTTGGTCGTAGTCTCACATTTATACCGTATTTTCACCATTTTCACTGTTTTATTCCGAGAACCTGTAACCTGCAACTATTTAGCAGACATGGATCAAAAGCACTTATTTATTTGCAATATGATTAAGAATGGGAAATATGATAATGCAAAATTCTGATATGAGCAAATACCCCCAAACTTATCTTTTGCTCGTCCCGAGCAAAACTAATTTATTCTCGAAAAAACCTAACCTCACTTTCGCAGGGAATCGCGATTGCACTGAGCTCGTACAACAAGCCGTTAAACCTCTAGGTGTCCCTAGTAGGAGGAGTGTTATCTCCTGAAGGTTTTCAGCGGATACTACCCACAAAATCCGATCAATTTGGCCTATTGACTTTCATCTTTCAATTCGGTATTTTAGCAAGGAATTCTATTATCTTCAACTTGGAAATTATCAACCCGTATTTTTCACACTCACTAATTATTTAACTTAAGATCGTATATGTTCTGTAAATTTACTTAGCTTTTAGCATCTTCTGAATTTTCCTTCTAAAGTTTCATCTCAACTTAGGAATTTTTATCATCTCTACTAAAGATATAAGTCCTATTTTTCATTCCTATCTTTCATCCAAACCCAATCATATACCCCTACGTGTGTGTATGTATCACCCCTACACTTGGAAATTCAATTCAAGCTATTATACTCTTGTCCATCGTCCAAAGTATTTTTAGTTGGTGAATTTTAGATGAAATTGCTCACACATTCTTCATGCGACCGTTAATACTTCTTGAGGTACTACCGACCGATTACAAAATGTGTTTACGCATTAAGACGTAATTCCTCGTCTTGTAATACCTAAGGCTTTAGCAGTGACTCCCAAACCAGTTGGTCTAAGGCACTAGGTGATAAAGCACCCTCTCCATATATTTTTTTTATTTTACGCAGCCTTAAGTAATTACAAAACCAGTGTTCATTTTTTTATATCTCTTTATTCACACTTATAATTTTATTTTCTTTCATACGAAGGATTTTAGACAAGAGTATTTCAAGGTATCCTCTACTATTCCAAGCTTCAAGGTGCGTGTTTGTGCAAGTTGTAGAGTATATATTTTCAGAATTTAGACTCAAGATTAGGAATTATTTTTCAGATTTACACTTTAATAAAAATTTCAACACTCTTCCCTTATTTTGATTTAGCCCAAGAACTGAACTCAAAATTTTGCCTATTTCTAAATAAATTACAAGGACATATATTTTCTACCGTTAAACTTTAAGAAAGGTTATTTTTAGGGTTTTTAATTTACTAAGTTTTGGATCTAGTTTTTCCTAGCTAGTTAACCGTCTTGTCAAACTTAAGTCAAATATGGCTAAAATTGAATTTTTCAATTTTTAAAATTTTTCAATTTTTATTTGATTTTATTTTTTTTAGATAAAATTTTTTTTATTTCTATTTTTTATTTTTTATAATTTTTTTATAAAGATGCAATGCAGAAATAAACATGCAAAAGAAAAAAAATTATATACAAAAATTAAAATATGCAATGCAATGATAACTATTTACAAACCACCTCCACCCCTAAACTTTCCAAAAGCAGTGCCCTCACTGCTCAGGCCCTCGCCGTCCCCTAGAACGTGAACGGGAACGCTCCTCTCGCGCTAGCAGCGTAGCAACACCATGCTCAATATCTCTCACCCGGTGACTCAAGTCGGTCATCATTCCTGTCAAATTATCAATCCCCCTAATAGCTCTTCTAAGAAGACGAGCATGTTCTATCTGGGTAAGCTCTTCCCCGCTCGCTGTCGAGCTGGAGCTTGGTGTTCTGGCGGGTACATGTTCGGCCGGTTCCCTTCGCGACCATACATCAGTTAGGCGGGAATAGGACATAGATACGCCCTCAATAAGAGGCCTTATGGGTATACCTCCATGCATGTAGAATTCAAATTCCTCCACAGGGAGGAAATGGCGACACAGTTGTGTCACTAACATGGGGCATGGGTAATTTGCGGCCATTTTGCCAGCACCAATTAAATAAAGTAACACCGTGCACATATCAAATCTAGGATTCCTAGTCATTAGGGTGTACGATATGAAGAGACGGGGTGAAAAATGTGGTATTATGTGAACTCCCAAAAATATTATTTTGTGCTCACCGGCACACGGTTAAAATAATTGCGAAAAGGATCCTAGCTTGTATTCCCTTCCTAGGTTCCCTCGAGCAGTCATTACCCATTAATGGCATGTAATCTTCAAATTGAAGTGGTTGGTCATGAACAGGTAATCTAGGGATTAAAGTGACTTCATTGATGAAGTCTCTGTCAATAATTATCTCCCTATCACCCCACAGTAACTTGATAAAACCATATCGTGCAAGGCAGCCTTCTTCCATGCACTCGTAAAAACGAGTGACTAGATCTGGAAGGGCGTAAGCATTTGGGTGATTATAGATTAAAAAATTCCACCCCCTCCGTGCGATTTCATCGCGAAAATAACTCCTATATATCTTGTGTGAAAAGATTTGTGAGAAATCACGCTCTAACTGCATATTTGGTGCCATCACAGAGAGTTTACAGATCTAAAAAAATTTACAGAGAAAGAGAAGAAGATGCAAACCTCCACTGAAAAATTCAGAGGGTGACGCAGCAGGGGCGCGACGGAAGCGCGGCACAAGGCAGGGTTCGGCGGCGGAAACGCGGCGCGGTGGAGCGATCTCACTGCAGAACTCAAAGCGACGGCTAGGTCTTTCTGTGAGAAATTTTTTTAGGGTTTGTGAAACAGAGAGGGGTCGGGTATTATTTATAGGGGGAAGTGTGTTGGTTATTTGTAAAAAGCCCCTCTTAAAGAGAGGAAATTATTTGCAAATTTTATTAAATCTGGAAATTTACAAAAATTTCAAAAAAAAATTATTTTCAAATTTTTTTATTTTTTTATTTTATTTCGTTTTTATATAATTACAAATGATACATACCCCCAAACTTGTTTGAAACAGTGTTATGGCTAGATAATCGAAAATTTAGGGGTAGATGGAGGAAAATTAGTCAATGTAGATCGGCTCCTGCAAAAGCAGGAGCTCCTCCGAAGGGTCCGCAGTGAGAAACGGTTTAAGTCGATGTCCGTTCACTTTAAACAGTGAACTGTCCTCGGGATTTTCTAGATCGACAACACCGTGCGGATATACGGTGCGTATCAAAAAACGGCCCTTTCCATCGAGATCTTAGTTTTCCGGGATGGAAGTGCAATCGCGTGTCGTAAAGTCAAACCTGTTGACCAGGTTTGAAAGTTTTGCGCATAAGGTATTTATCGTGAAACACCTTCGTTCTGTTTTTAACGACTGATGCGCTTTCATAGGCTTCATCCCGCAGCTCGTCTAATTCGTTCAATTGCAGCTTTCTAATGCTGCCCGTATCTCCCAAAAATAGATTCAACTCTTTAATTGCCCAAAATGCCTTGTGCTCTATTTCAACAGGAAGGTGGCAAGCCTTTCCATAAATAAGCCTATATGGAGACATACCAAGATCGGTCTTAAAGGCAGTTCGGAATGCCCAAAGGGCATCAATAAGTTTTGACGACCAATCTTTACGGTTTTTGGAAACCGTTTTCTCCAATATCTGTTTAATCTACCGATTCGAAATCTCGGCTTGCCCACAAGTTTGGGGATGATAGGGTGTTGACAGCTTGTGAGTAATGGAGTATTTTCGCATTAAGGACTCGAAAGTCCTATTACAAAAATGAGATCCATTATCACTGATGATCGCACGAGGATGCCCAAACCGAGAAAAAATGTTTTCTTTGAGAAATCTAACGGCAACCTTGTTGTCATTAGTTCGGCTGGGCACAGCCTCGACCCATTTGGAAACATAGTCAACAGCAAGTAGAATATACATGTTCCCAAAGGAATTGGGAAATGGTCTTATAAATTCTATCCCCCAAATATCAAAAATTCAACAACCAATATTGGTTGGAGCAGCATTTCATTTCTCCGAGATATCCGGCCCAAGTGTTGGCACCGGGAGCATGTCTTGTAGTATTCGTGTGCAAATTAAAAAGTTGTGGCCAATAGAAACCACACTGCAAGATTTTTTCTGCTGTCTTTTTGGGGCCAAAATGCCCGCCACACGCTTGATCGTGGAAAAAAGATAGCACGCTCTTAAACTCGTTGTCAGGGAAACACCGATGAATGATTTGGTCGGAATAGTATTTGAAGAGATACGGTTCATCCCAGTAAAAATGTTTATTTGGGACATGAATCGGAGTTTGTTCTGTTTCGACCATTCGTTTGGTATCAGTCCGGTGGCCAAATAGTTTACGATATCTGCGAACCAAGGTTCCCAAGACACGGTTAAGAGCTGCTCATCTGGGAAAACATCAGTAATAGGACTTTGAAGTGTAGGCGAAGAAGGAAGTCGTGAAAGATGGTCGGCGACTACGTTTTCACATTCTCTCTTATCTTTGATTACAAGATCGAACTGTTGTAGTAGGAGGATCCAACGTATAAGCCGAGATTTAGTATCCTTCTTTGCGAAAAGATGGCGAAGAGCTGAGTGGTCAGTGTAAACGATGATTGGAGAGCCGATTAAATAGGGCCTAAATTTTTCTAGTGCAAACACAATGGCTTAGAATTCTTTTTCAGTTGTTGTGTAATTCAATTGGGCCTTGTTTAATGTTCGGCTAGCATAATAAATTACGTGCGGCATCTTATTTATGTGCTGTTCAAGGACAACACCAATGGCAAAATCTGATGCATCGCACATAATTTCAAAGGGATGCTTCCGGTCAGGAGATGAAAGAATGGGCGCGGAAGTAAGCGAGTTTTTCAAAGACTCGAACGCCTTCATACAGCTCGAGTCGAAATCAAAAGTAGTTTCCTTAGCCAATAAAAGGGTCAAGCGTCTAGCAATCTTGCTAAAATCCTTGATGAACCGTCTATAAAAACCGGCATGGCCAAGGAAGGCTCGAATGTCTTTGACGCACTTGGGAGGAGGAAGATTGGAAATGACTTCAATCTTAGCTTTATCAACCTCAATGACATTTTGCGAGATGATATGTCCTAAGACAATACCTTCTCGTACCATAAAGTGGCATTTCTCCCAATTTAAAGTGAGGTTCTTATCCCTACAACGGGTAAGGACTGCGTCTAAATGTAGCAAACACTCATCAAAGGAGTCGCCGAAAATGGAGAAATCATCCATAAAAATCTCCAAGAATTTTTCCACCATGTCTGAAAAGATGCCCATCATACATCGCTGGAAAGTAGCGGGTGCATTGCACAACCTAAAGGGCATGCGACGGTATGCGGAAGTACCGAAAGGAAAAGTAAATGTGGTCTTGTCTTGGTCCTTTTCGGCGATGGGAACTTGATTATAGCCGGAGTAACCATCCAAAAAGAAGTAAAATTCATGCCCAGCCAATCGTTCTAGCATCTGGTCAATAAAAGGTAATGGAAAGTGGTCTTTCCATGTCGCGGCGTTGAGTTTTCTATAATCAATGCATACTCGCCACCCAGTTTGGGTGCGAGTAGGTATTAACTCATTTGCCTCATTGGTTATGACCGTTATGCCAGATTTCTTTGGGACAACATGAATGGGGCTAACCCATTGGCTATCGGAGATAGGGTAAATGATACCACTATCAAGACATTTTAAAATCTTCTTTTTAACAGCCTCCTTCATTACGGGGTTGAGGCATCTTTGTGGATCCCTTGCTGGCTTGGCATCATCCATCATATGAATATGATGTTCAACAATGAGGGGACTAATCCCCTTGATGTCCGCCATAGACCAGCCAAAAGCTTGCCGATTATTTTGTAAGACCGTTAAAAGGGCTTTCTCTTGCTCGGTGGCTAGAGATGCCGATATGATAACATGAAGTGTCTCATTCTCACCTAAGTAAGCGTATTTAAGGTGAGACGACAATAGCTTGAGTTCAAGTTTTGGAGGCGAAACGATTGAAGGTAAAATTGGTGAAACTGTCTCGAACTCGAAAGATTCCAACAAAGGTTCATAGTGAGTGTAAGCTATCGAGTCGGATGGTTCGGTTAACTCATCCAAAAATTCAAAGGTTTCAAACTCGGGTGGTGATTCTTCAAAATCGTTCGAAAAAGTGAAACACTCGTAATTGTTATCGGGTGTGAAAGCTGTGTCAGATTCAAGGAGGAACGCACTAGTGGCGTCAAAATTGTTGTGATCGAACAGAAATTTTTCGAGCTCACAATCCTCCTGAGTGATCTCTTGGATCGAGCAAATATCGAGTATATTCGCATTAGGTTCGGAGGGCTGATTCCCCAACTTAAAAATGTTGAGTTCAATTGTCATGTTTCCAAAAGATAGGTTCATCGAACCATTTCGATAATTGATCACCGCATTAGAAGTTGCAAGGAATGGTCGACCGAGTATCACCGGAATTTGACTCCGGGGGTTAGCTACAGACTGTGTGTCCATAACAATGAAATCAACGGGGAATATGTAGTTCCCTACTTTAATTAACACATCCTCTAACTCACCCCTAGGATGGGTGATGGATCGGTCGGCCATTTGGAAAGTACAATGTGTGGGTTTAAACTCTCCAACGCCTAATTGTTCATATACTGAATAGGGAAGCAAATTAACACTGGCACCAAGATCTAAAAGTGCACGATTGATGTTCTTATCCCCAATTGTTATTGAAATTCTAGGACAGCCAGGGTCCTTGCATTTTTGGGGTAAATGTTGGGTAAGAGCATCACTTACTGCACTAGCTAAGAAAAGTTTCTCAGGTACCTGCGATTTTCTCTTCTTGGTGCATAAGTCCTTTAAGATTTTAGCGTAAGAAGGGACTTGTTGGATTGCATCCAATAGAGGTATGTTGATGCTAACCTGTTTGAATAACTCCACAATCTTCTCCATTTGTGGTGTAGGTTTATTGGATCTCAACCTGTATGGAAATGGAATATTTTGAAAATTTGTTGAGTCCAATATTTGTGGAGTAGATTGCGGAGTTGGAATGGATCCCAGTGTTGGTGTTTTCGTGGAGTGAGATATGGGTCCGTTCGAATTAGAAGAAGTAGAGCCTTGTGAAGAATGAAGAACAGGCTCTGAAGAAGATGAAAAAGAAGATGAAAAAGAAGATGAAGAAGAAGAAGAAGAAGAAGCGGAGGCCGGGGTGTCATCATTATTACCAACGTTGTTGTGCAATACCTTTCCAGATCTCAATGTAGTCACGGCACTCACATTATGATTTTGTTGTTCATGAGCAACATATGTATTTTGTGTGTGACCGAGATTTGGCAGTGGTTGAGATGGAAGTTTCCCCTTCTCTCGCTCGCTTAACGCAGCATTCAGTTGTGCAATTTGGGCTTTAATTGTTTTGATGCTCTAATCATGTGAAGCAGTGTGTTGCACCAAAAACTGAATGGACTATTGGATGCTGGCTGAGGATTGCGTAGATTGTTTTAAAAACGCATCCAGACTTCGTTCTAGTGAGAAAACCTTATCGTTATTTGGTTGAACAAAATTGTTTTGAGGATAAGAGTTGTTTGGTACAAAATTGTTCATTTGGTTTTGGTAAGGTTGGGGTTGGAAAGGTTGCTGATATTGAGTTTGCCGAGGGGCTTGTTGTTGTGGAGGAAGCCTTTGAAAATTGTTATTGCCTTGGAATTGTTGTTGATTTTGGTTCCAAGAAACATTTGGGTGGCTCCTCCAACCAGGATTATAAGTTGAAGAGTATGGATCATTTCTTTGTCTTTGCTGAAAGGAAGCATTGACTTGATCCTTTCCTTGAGCAGGTGGATTGTAAGGACACTCTTCGGTTAAGTGGGACGGATCCGAACAACAAGCGCAAATAGTGCGAGTGGGTAAAGCAGGGGCAGGAGAAGGCGATGAGAATTTGCTCTCAATTGCCTCTAGTTTTTTCGTGAGTGCAGCCATTTCGGCCTTCATTGCAATCGATATATCAAGTTGATGTATGCCTGCCCTAGACTGACCTGATGAAGTAGATGAAATGGTCTTAGTGCTTTCCCACTGAAGTGTTTGTTCAGCAAGATTGTCGAGAAACTGCCAAGCTTCCTCGTTTGATTTTGTAAGAAAGTGACCTTGACAAATGGTTTCCAACAACTGCTTAGTTGTTGGGTTCAGTCCTTCGTATAAAGTTTGGCGAAGTTGCCAATTCTCGATACCGTGGTGAGGGCATTGAACAAGAAGGTCCTTAAATCTTTCGAAGCACTTCCAAAAGGGTTCGAAAGGAAGCTGGGAAAATTGAATAATTTCATTGCGAATTCTCGCGGTCTTGTGATGTGGGTAAAACTTTTTTAGAAAAGCCTTAACAAACTCTTCCCAATTTTTTATGGAGTGTGATGCTGTGCTATATAACCATTTTTCAGCTAGGTCACATAAAATGAATGGAATGACACGTAGCCTTATAGCATCATCAGAAAGTTGTGTGGTCTTCATCATTGCGCAAACATTCTGGAATTTGTTAATGAAGATGTAGGCATTTTCGGATTCCAGCCCGTGAAATTTGGGTAACATATTGATGAAGTGGGGTTTAATTTCGAAGTTGTTCCCATTTGGCGGAGAAAGTGAAAGACATGTGGGAAGTGCGGTGCGGGTTGGATAGAAGAGATCCTGGAGCGCGATTCGTTGGGGCGCTTCAACAGAAGGTAAAGGGTTGTTAGGATCGAATCCTGACATCTCTTTAGAAGATGGTAAATGTGAAGATGAAGGTAAAGAAGTGGAGGGAATTTCGACTTCGGAGTCAAACGCGTCGTCAGTAGGAACTAACGAGACACGGGCTAAACGGGCGCTAGTGTCCCTAGTCCAACTGGATATACACTAACGAGGTGTAGTGTAGTCAAAATGTAAAAACAGAAGGTGGGGGTAAGAAAACGTCAATGAGAGAAAGTGGGTGCAAGTGGGGTGCAATGGATTTCTAGCGACAAAATGGCAAGTTTTTGTAAAAAATTTTGTTCTGTGGTTTTTTTATAAGGAGTTTTTTTGCAAAAGATTTTTATAAGGAGCTTAGACACATTTTCAAGCAATCACAATATGCACAATCAAGCCTAGAGCTAGGGTCTCCTAAGTCAAATAGACCGCTCCTAACTGATCCAAAGGACAAGTTGTGAGATATATCTTTCGAATCGCCTCTTCACCGCCAATTGTGGCCAGGTAAGCACAAGTAAAGAAAGAAGGGATCCGCTCACGAATCACCGTGAGACGAGCCTTTTAAAATTACCTTTCCTACTTGTCTAGCCTAGGTACCACAAAGTCAGGTTTAGATAAATGACCGATTGCCCGCAACCTTCCTTTGTCCTAATGAGCGCGACGGTCCTTATTGGCTGAGTCTAATATTTTTTAATTAACTCGAGAGTTGATGCAAATGCTTTTTGTGATTTTTGGGGTCCTATGAAGGGTAATGAAATCCCCACCCAATCTGGATTGGTGTTATAGCCCCTTAAAAGTCCGTTTTAAAAATGCAAAGCAGTAAACATACAAAAATCCAAAACACTTACCAAATTTTTTTCTTTTATTTGCGGCGCAAAGAATCCTGCACAAAATCAAGTTATTGGAGAAGGGGAAGAAGTTTTGCGCAAAGAACCCTGCAGGAAAATTTTTTAGAAGATTACAGAGGGAAGAAGAGAGGAAAAGAATGCTTACAGAGAGGTTTCCACTTGCCGACGTCAGCAAGGTGCCGCGGTTCCGCGGCGGAATGCTTGATATTGCGGCGGTTCCGTGGTAAAAGAGTTGACTCAGCTCGTCAAACTTTTCCTATTTTCTGTTGAGGTTCTCCTCTGTTTGTTCAGATCTGTTGTTTGCTGTTTTGTTCACTCTATTTTTCCAGATCTGAATCTGTTCGTCTTTCCGATCCTGCACAATTCGCACGAAGACCCTTCAAAAAATAATAAGATGATATTTTTATGATTTTTTAAAATTTTTTTCAATTTTTATATCTTTTCAATTTTAATTAACCCGAAATTACAAAAAGAAAATAACTACCGTGATCCCCGGCAACGGCGCCATTTGATTGGTTGAGATTTAGCGTTTTAAATCAAAAATTTAAGAGCTACCGCAATCAATAACGGTGTCGCTTGGTAGCTAGCCGAGATGAGTACGGGTCGGTCCATAGGGACACCGTTATTGATTGCGGTAGCTCTTAAATTTTTGATTCAAAACGCTAAATCTCAACCAATCAAATGAATAAAATGCTTGCTAGGTAGCTAGCCGGTTGAGTACGGGTCGGTCTACAGGGAGATAGATTCTTTTTCTTTATGTTCTAACGAGTTAAGTCCAAAAAATTGGTGGTTTTATTTTAAGATCTATGAATGAGAATAAGTTGATAAAATACTTGTTAGGGTTATGATTAAGTTAGTTTGGAAAGTTAATTCTACTCACCGCTTTCTTTTCCCTAATTAAGAACGTAGCTGTTAGGGTAATAATTAACAAAGGGGATTAGCACGTTAAGGAAGAAACATAGTTTTTTCCTTTTGGTCCTTGTCCGTCCTTTCTTAACTCTTATCCCTAACCTCTATGGAAATCAATCACAACCGGTCTAACTAGGGAATCACCGCTATCTCGTGGGATAGGGTGCCGTAGTGAGCGGGGTGTGGTTGATTTGTATAGAGTCCTAATTTAAAATATTGTAAGGGAAAGAAAGGAGTGAGAGATTTTTATCTCTCAAACCTATCCAATCCTAACCCTAACAAGTGAGGAACTACTCACTCATTGGGGAATTAACGACAAAACTCATTTTTATAATTTTCTGTTTAAGAATCTAATTAACTTGCAATTAAATAAGGCAGGTAAAAAAATGCTGAGAAATAAAATTGCAGATAAGAAAAAACACAAGAATAAAAATTAACTTATTTTATTGATGCACTCTTGAACAATTACAAGGAATTTAAATTTTAATCTAGGAATTAAAAGAGGCATGCTCCAAAAAGAGCTGTAGGCTTCCTATTTATAGATAATAGAAACCCTAGGGTTTACATCTGATCCATATCTACAATTACAAAACTACCCTGAGAAGCCTGGTCAACGCACCGACTCCCACCGACACGCACCGACACGTGTTCTATATGGCCACGGAACCACGGCGGAATGCCTTGTTTGGCCGCGGTTCCGCGGCCGTCTTGAGGGATCATTTGCTCTTTTTTTTCCGGGTTGCTTCATGTTGCTATTTGCTTCTGTTTTCTTTACTTGGTTTCTCAGAATATCTTCTATTTTCTTCCAGATTTCCACAGTGCTGAATGATGTGGACTTTTACCGTTAGCTTCGCGTTGAAGTCTTGAATCTTTGTGCTGCCCTTGTGCTTTGTATATTGAACTTGTTTGCTGATCTTTGTTTGTTCCTCAAACTGGTAAGCGGCATCTTGCAGATTCATCTATTTGTTGGTCGTAGTCTCACATTTGTAGCGTCTTTTCACCATTTTTATTGTTTTGTTCCGAGAACCTGTAACCTGCAATTATTTAGCAGACATGGATCAAAAGCACCTATTTATTTGCAATATGATTAAGAATGGGGAATATGATAATGCAAAATTCTGATATGAACATGTAGTAAGTGATATTTCAAATTATTTAAGACATATCTTACCGACTGAGCATGGTGAACTCAGCGTCATACTCATCTACCGACTTGATCCACATCGAACCTTATTGCAGATGTATAAACTGCTGTTCCATGTCTAACCTGGCGGTCTCAGGGAAGTACTTCGCGTCGAACTTATCGCGAAAAGTCTTCCATTCAATGGGCTGATCAAGACGGCTTTCTTCCGCCTTCCACCAGTTCCGTGCATTGTCCGTGAGCTGTAATTTTGCCACACGAAGCCAAGCTATATCTGGCACTTGTGCCGCTGCCAGATCGTCTTCTATACTTTGTTCCCATTCTTCAGCTTCTAGTGGGCTTCCCTTTCCGGAGAACTGTTTGGGATGCAAAGGTCTGAATTGCTTCACCCCAGGTGCTTCAGTCTCGGGATGGTTCAAGAGCTGCTGCTGTCTCTCTAAGAGGCTGCGGATCGCCTCAAGCAGAACCGTTTGCTCGGTGGATGGAGCAGGAATAGTAGGTATGATTGGTAGTGGTGGTGGAGTGTTATTGAAGTTGGTGCTTGTGTTGTTTGGGGAATCCATAACCTTTAAAAGAAAGATTTAGGTTAGGACAGATTCAAAGTATACGAAATGATGAGATCCAAGAAGTATGAATTGTAAAGAATGTTTTAGTTGCTGGTTCTTATGTTTTTATAATGCTTAGGTAGTTCACGCAGAACAGAACTGCATGGTAGAGTTTCATATAGCTCTGACCTGCATGGGCCGCCAACAAAACATGTCACGCCCCGCTTCCCAGTATACGGGCAGAGGACGCGATAAGGCCGCTACGTATTTACTGTGAAGTAAATACGCTAAGCGTATCTAAGCAATATAAAAGTAAATGCACAAGAGACAAGATATAATAAAACAACAACTTTATTTAATCACATTCTTTCTGTACAATGCATGGAAATGTAAATACAACTGAAATAAAGCAATGCCTAAACAATGGCATAACAGAAAAGGAAAGGTACTGAAATAAAAGTGTACAATGAACTAAAGCTCTGGGTCTACAACGAAATGGTCCAAGTCTTCAGCGTTGGGCTCGATCTCTGGCGTGTCCAGATCACCTGACGACATTCAAAATAGAAAGAAGAGAATGTCGTCAGTGAACTGATCGCTCGGTAAGTCCCAAAGATAAGGGAGAAATAGAATAGACAGAATAAGAAGGTGGCTTTTAAAGTTGTATTATATTGTTATAATGTGGTGTTAACGCTGTTGTTTGTAGCTTGGTACAGAAGGATGCCAGTGTATACGAGAGGAGTCTCTATATGCTAGAGACTAGGGCAAACGGAATGTACAAGGAACCGTTGGGCCACGGTACAACAGCAACGGAATATAGGTTAGGTGTCTTAATCTTACCGTCTCGTGCCACTTCTAACACCTTCCGTACCAATCTACCCCTTAAACCCCGAGATGTCTTGTTTGTATAGTTGTATTGTATTGTCTTGTATTGTAAACTGTATAAATTGTATAATTGGATGACTTACCGAAACCATGATATCAGTAAATGGATGTAACTGTAAAATCATGGATGTAATTGGAGAATCATGTAAATGGAAGTATATCCATGGTTCGGTTCGGTCAATATAGATTGAATGGATTCATGTTGAATTGTAATATTGTAGATTGCAGATTGTAGATTGTAGATTGTACTTGAATCATATTCAAGTCAGTTTATTAATGAGACTCAGTCTGAGTCAGACAATTAGAAAAGTAAATTGAAGTTCTGATGGTTTTGATGTTATCGGTAAGCGCTGCACATGGGCGACATGATTTGTGTCTTTTTCAAAGACGATTACCGTATTGATAACACCGTTGTTAAGTTGTCTATCTTAGATAGACAAGCACCCACTTCTCCGGCTCCCTGAGGCTCAAGAGATTGGTCCCGCTTAAACCTATGTTTACTAGGGTCCTTAGGGTAATTTATAGAACTTGAGGGGGTTTTATGTAAAAAATACTTTTGTATAATTTCAAAATACTCCTCAAGTATTTAGTTATCGTCTTTAGATTTATCATGAATGTAGATTTTATAATTGTGATATTTCTAATGAAAATATCCTAAATTCATAATAAAGGGTATTTATTTGTAATATTGACTTGTATGGAATTCTTGGTATATTAATGTAAAGTGATTCTTGTGATTTTTGAAAAGAGCTGGAATATTTATATTATTTCAAAATAGATATTTTTAATGTTACATATATACATAATTATATAAAAATAATTTTAATATATATTTTATATTTCTAAAAATCTCATTTTCTTAAGATGTCGTATTTTAAATCTCTCGAGACCGAATGCTACTTGCGGAGGTCTGCATCTCGCACTACTAAGCTCAGGGATGTGCGATAATCCACACCATCCCAGTTGGGTTCCCCAAAATGGGTTGTAGCGGCGCTTTGCAAAGATTTGTGTAAAATACCAATCTTTTAGAAAACGGTTTTAATAATAATGGTATTTATTTGAAATGTTTCGTTTTTCCGTATTCTATGTTCCCGAAAGGTATTGTGCTATGTTGCATATGAGTGTTGTGAGGAGGCAGGTCATTACCTCGTGATCTACTTAAAGATATAGCAACTTTGTGATGTTCAACTATCAAAAATGAAACTATATGGTATTTTAATGGAAAAGTACGGTAAAATGGAAATAGTAATTTCTTTTGATATGGAACTTGTTCAATATGATTATTTAGTGTTTAATAGTAAACATGTAATAGTTTAACAAGATTGTATTAAAGGAAAAGTGAGATTTTACGAAGAACCGAATCGGAAATCGGATTTGTTCTGATTTCGTCGGGTTTTAGAATTTCATATTTTCAGAAAGAGTAGAGAAGGAGGAAAGTGGGACTTACGGGTTTAGCTTAAAGAGGATAGGGAGGAGCTGCCGGTGCGTCGTCTCGTCGCCGGGAACTCCTAGGGTTGTCGCCGGAAAATTCGCCGGAGCTTCGCCACTTTGTTCACTTCAAATGCAAACTAGGGTTTCTAGGAATTTCTTGAGAGTTTGCTCAGAATTTTGGGGTGAGGGGGTAGTGTTTAGGGGTTGTAGTTATAAGGTTAGGCTAGGGTTAGGGTAGATGAAAAGTTAAAATGAAAAAAAATATGATAAAAGTAACAAAATGTAATAAAAATTGGGTTTAATGTGATTTAAATGGGCTATGTTACCGGTCTATGTATTTAAACCATACAGGTGTGCAGGGGAGGCCAAGAGGCATAATTTCTATGTTGGGGACTCGGCCGAATCGGCAACTCCGGCCGGCGGCGGCTGCCCGAGTCGGCCGGTCCGCCGGATCCCGGTCGAGTCGGGTTGTCGGAGCACTCCATGTCGGTTCATCAGTCCCCTGGTACAGTTACTTTTCAGGGTGTAGTGGGGTTTTTGTGAGATATGCACGTGTAAACTGTTGGTATTCTAAAAATCCAAAATAAAACAATACTAAAAAGTAATGTGGGGTATGGGATTTGAACTCTGGTGGCTTGGTTCAGCAGTGCAAGATATTACCAATGAGCTATAAGCTCCTTCTTGTAATTAAAGAGCTAATTAGTTACTTAAAGTAATCACAGCAAAAGTAAATACCCCAAGTATACATTAATTTTTAAGCAAATTTTTTGTACACTAAAATTGGAGTTGTTACACTATCTTTCTTCCAAACATTGATCATATACCCCTACGTGTGTGTAAAAGACATCCCTATACTTAGAGAATTCAATTCAAACTATCGTAATCTTGTCCATCTTCCAAAGTAATTTTTAGTTGGTGAATATTTTATGAAATTTCTCACACATCTTTCATTCGTTCGTTAATACTTCTTGAAGTACTAACCGACCGATTACAAAATGTGCTTGCGTATTAAGGTGTAATTCCTCGTCTTGCAACTCCTAAGGCTTAGCAGTGGCTCTCAAACCAGTTAGTCTAAGGCACTAGGTGATAAAGCACCATCGCTATATTTTTTTTATGCTGCCTTGGTAATTACAAAACCAGTGTTCATTTTTTCTTCACCATTTATACTCTTTTTTTCATACTAAGGCTTTTAGACAAGAGCATTTCAAGGCATCCTCTACGATCCCAAGTTTTAAGATGTGTGTAAGTGTGTATTGTAGGGTATCAACGTTCAGATGTTTGGTTTCAAGAATAGGGACTATTTTTCAGACTTATTTTTATCCTCAGATTAGCAATTTCCTTCATCTTACTAACCCTTGGGACAACAGTGCATAACTACTTATTACTAGTTTTGTTTAAGAAAATATCTAATTTTCTTACTTTTCTCAAACTATTCATATCTTTCATATATAATTTTTTCACTTTCTACTCTTTTATTATAATTTTTTTTATGTCCAGTGCCAAAGATAATTCAGTGAATACAACCCCCCCCCCCAAACCTGTTTCCAGCAGTGTCCTCACTGATGTTGTCTTTTGAGAGCATAGACCTGCAGACTTGGAGAGATAATAATAGGGGTAAAATAATAGATAAATGAAGACTACCCCCAAACTTGTTCTTTGGCACGCACAAATATTCAGTTAAGTCCTGTTTTTCACTCACCTCCATTCTTTAAGATGATACAATGTTACCGAAACATGGAGGTAAGGCGGAGGAATTTAGTTATGATAAAACGGCTCCTGTAAAAACAGGAGCTCCTTCGCTGGGTCAGCAGAGAAATACGGTTTTAATTTATGCCCATTTACTTTAAAAATTGAACCGTTTTTTGTATTTTCAACTTCTACCGCCCCGTGCGGGTGTACATACCGCACCACAAAAGGTCATTTCCAACGAAATTTAAGCTTACCCGGATGAAGATGGAGTCGTGAATCATAATGAAGGACTTGTTGTCCCGGTGTGAAAGTTTTTCTAAAAAGGTTTTTATCGTAGAACACTTTAGTCTGGTTCTTTACTATCATCACATTATCGTAAGCTTCATCGCGGAGTTCGCCTAGCTCATTCAATTGCTGCTTTCGGTAACTGCTAGCTTGATCAAAATCGAAGTTTAGCTCTTTAATAGCCCACATTACTTTATGTTCGATCTCGACAGGAAGGTGGCATGCCTTCCCAAACATAAGGCGGTATGGAAACATAGCAAGATCGGTCTTATAAGCGGTGTGAAATGCCCAAAGAACATCCTTCAATTTGGTTGACCAATCTTTACGGTTTTTAGAAACCGGATTCTCTAAAATTTGTTAGATTTGCCTATTCGAGATCTCAGCTTGTCCGCTTGTTTGGGGATGATAGGACATAGAAAGTTTGTGGTTGATAGCATATTTCCGCATCAAATCCTCAAAAGACCGATTACAGAAATGCGTCCCGTTGTCTCTAATTATAGCGCGAGGGTGTCCGAATCGCGAAAAGATATTTTCTTTAAGGAACTTAATGACAACTTTGTTGTCATTAGTGCGACACGGTATTGCTTCCACCCATTTTGAGACGTAATCAACCGCTAACAAGATATATAAATTCCCAAAAGAGTTGGGAAAATGGCCCATAAAATCAATACCCCAAGCATCGAATATTTCCACAACCAAGATAGGTTGGAGCGGTATCTCATTTCTTTATGAAATCCGACCCAAGTGCTGACACTGCGGGCAAATTTTGCAATGATCATAAGCATCTTTAAATAGTGTTAGCCAATAAAAACCACATTCCAAAATTTTCTCCGCCGTTTTTCGAGGTCCAAAGTGACCGCCACATGCCTGATCATGACAAAATGATAACACACTCTTGAATTCATCGTTAGGGACACACCTGCGAATGATTTGATCGGAACAATACTTAAACAAATAAGGTTCATCCCAGTAAAAGTATTTTACTTGGGATAGAAATCAAAAATTTTCTTGTTTCGACCAATTGCTCGGAATAAGTCCCGTTGCTAGATAATTCACAATATCCACGAACCAAGGTTCGTAGGATACGGTCAAGAGCTGTTCGTCAGGAAATGAGTCATTTATCGGCACGGTCAACGTTGGTGAAGAAGAGATGCGTGAAAGATGGTCAGCTACTACGTTTTCACATCCACTTTTGTCTCGGATGACAAGATCAAATTCTTGTAACAACAGGATCCAACGTATTAGCCTGGCCTTAGCATCCTTCTTTGATAAAAGGTATCGTAGGGCGGAGTGATCAGTGTAAACCACAATTGGCGAGCCAATCAAGTAGGGCCTGAATTTTTCTAATGCAAATACAACTGCCAAGAGTTCTTTTTCGGTAGTTGTGTAATTAATTTGTGTATCGTTTAAGGTCCTACTTGCACAGTAAATTACATGTGGCATCTTATCAATGTGTTGTCCTAAGACCGCACCAATAGCAAAATCTGATGCATCACACATAAGCTCGAACGGGTGGTTCCAATCCGGAGATGATAGAACGGGGGCTGTAGTGAGAGATCTTTTAATCGATTCAAAAGCAGCCTCACAATCCGAATCGAAATGAAATATTGTATCCTTGGCCAAGAGAAGAGTTAAGGGTCTAGCAATTTTGCCAAAGTCCTTAATGAATCTTCTATAAGATCCTGCATGACCAAGGAAAGATCGTATATCTTTGACGCATTTGGGACGAGGGAGGTTATGGATGACATCTATTTTAGCTCTGTCAAACTCAATGCCTTTTCGTGAAATGATATGTCCAAGGACAATACCTTCTTGGACCATGAAATGACATTTTTCCCAATTCAAAATTAGGCTCTTATCCTTACAGCGGGTAAGAACCGCGTCAAGATGACGAAGACAGTCCTCAAAGGAGTCCCCAAATATGGAGAAATCGTCCATAAATATTTCCAGAAAATTCTCAACCATGTCTGAGAGTATCCCCATCATACACCGCTGAAATGTAGCGGGAGCGTTGAATAGCCCAAAGGGCATGCTTCTATAAGCAAAAGTGCGAAAGGACAAGTAAATGTGGTTTTATCTTGATTCTTTTCGGCGATGGGGACCTGGTTATAGCCAGAGTATCCGTCCAAGAAACAATAGTATTCATGTCCAGCTAATCGTTCTATCATCTGGTCAATTAAAGGTAGAGGGAAGTGATCTTTTCTCGTTGCGTGTTTGGATCAACTCATTAGCCTCATTAGTTATGACCGTGATGCCAGACTTTTTAGGGACCACGTGAATAGGACTTACCCATTGGCTATCAGATATAGGGTAAATTATACTACTATCAAGGCACTTGACGATTTCTTTCTTTACCGCCTCCTTCATAACGGGATTTAACCATCTTTGTGGGTCTCGGGTTGGCTTGGCTTCATCCATCAGATGTATATAATATTTAACAATTAAGCGACTAATCCCTTTGATGTCAGCCATTGTCCAACCAAATGCTTGCCAATTTGATCTCAACACCGCCAAAAGTGCGTTCTCTTGCTCTAAAACTAGAGAAGCGGATATGATCACGGGTAAAGACTCATTCTCACCTAAATATGTATATTTAAGATGAGAAGGTAGCGATTTGAGATCTAGTATTGGCGGAGAGACAATAGAAGGTGGGATAAGGGAATGATGCTCGGACTCCCTAAGAGGGTCATAACTTGCATAGGATATTGAGTCGGAAAGTGCTACTGACTTTTGCGACGAGTCAACGGATTCAAACTCGGAGATGGACTCATCGAAGATATCCTCACTATAAGAATTTTCCAAATCAAACAATGTCACACTAGTGTTGTCGAGATCATGATAGCAAAGTGCTTCCGCTTCGCAGCTGTCGGAAGCTATCTCGTTGATGGAACAGACATCATGCAAATGAGCAGAAGGTTCAGATAGTTGACTTCCTAACTTGTAAATATTAAGCTCAATTGTCATCTTCCCGAAGGATAAGTTCATAGAACCGTTACGAAAATTAATTACAACGTTGGAAGTTGCTAGGAAAGGTCGACCGAGTATCACCGGGATTTGGTTGCGTGGGTTAGCCACAGGTTGTGTATCCAAAACAATAAAATCCACAGGAAATATGAATTCCCCGACTTTAATTAACACATCCTCTAGTTCACCCCTAGGTTTGGTGATTAATCGGTCTGCCATCTGGAGAGTACAATGGGCGGGTTTCAACTCTCCAATCCCTAACTGCTCATATACGGAATATGGAAGTAAGTTAATGCCAGCGCCAAGGTCGAGTAAAGCATGATTAATATTTTTACCCCCAATAGAAATAGAGATGGTAGGACAGCCAGGGTCCTTACGTTTCTTTGGTATTTGCTGGGTAAAAGCTGTGCTAACATTACTCGTCATGAAAACTTTTTTCGTCACTTGAGTTTTTCTCTTCCTAGTACACAAGTCTTTAAGAATTCTTGCATAAGATGGGACTTTTTGAATAGCATCTAGGAGAGAAATATTGACGTTAACTTGCTTAAATATTTCCACAATTTTCTCCATTTGTGGGTTAGGTTTGTTGGCCTTTAATCTGTTTAGAAACGGAGCTTTATCAATAAGGGTTGGGTCCAGCATTGGAGAAGATTGTGGGGATGGAATGGATCCCAAAATTGGAGTGGGGATCGCTTTAGATAGATTCGAGAAAGTGGGCCGAGGGTTCGAGCCTTGTGAGAAGCGTAGAATAGGCTCGGAAGTAGGTGGGAGATTAGAAGAATTAGATGAAGAAGTAGAAGCCGGGGTATCATTGGTATCACTAACGTCATCAACTTGTTCACCCACTCGGTTATCCAGCACTCTTCCCGATCTCAACGTAGTAACGACACTCACATTATGATGTTGTGAGTGACCAGGATTCGGTAGGGGTTGAGATGGGAGTTTCCTTTTTTCTCTCGCACTCATCGCGGCATTCAACTGTGCAATTTAGACTTCTATTGATTTAATACTCTCACCGTGGGAGGCGGAGTGTTTCTTTATGGAATCAATAGAAGAACTGATATCAGCCGACATTTGGATAGAATGTTTCATAAACAAATCCAAAGTTTGTGCGAGTGAAGAGCAGTTATCGGTACCGGTCGTTTGGAAAGAATTATTGGCCGGGTTTGAACTAGTTACGATTGAAAGGAGTGCTAATTCTATGGTGGTGGTTGCTGTTGCTGTGGAGGAGGTCTTAGGTAATTGCTTTGGAACTGGTTTTGGTTTTGGTTTTGGGGTTGGTTTTGGTTCCAAGCAAAATTAGGATGATTCCTCCATCCCCGATTGTATATGGAAGAATAAGGATCGTTTCTTGGTCGCTGCTGAAAAGTAGCATTAGTTTGCTCGTGATCTTGTAACGGTGCATTCATAGGACATTCTTCCGTCAAGTGTGATGGATCGGAACAGCAACCACACACGGTTTTGGGAAGCGTTACCTGGTTTAAGGAGACTGATGAGAATTTGTTTTCAATAGCATTGAGTTTCTTTTGTATCGCTGCCTTTTCGGCTTTTACTGCGATAGAAACATCGAGCTGGTGAATACCTCCCCTAGATAAAGGTGGTCTAACGCTTTCCCACTGCAAAGTGTTTTCAGCGAGATCTTCCAGATATTTCCAGGCTTCACCATCGTCTTTGGACATGAAATTGCATTGACACATTGTTTCAAGCATCTGCTTTGTCGCTGGATTAATGCCCTTATATATAATTCGGCACAGATCCCATCTATGTATTCCATGATGAGGACATTGGACAAGCAGATCCTTGAAACGTTCAAAGCACTTCCAAAATGGTTCATTGGGAAGCTGGGTGAACTGGTTGATTTCGCTCCTAACACGGGCGGTCTTATGATTTCGATAAAATTTCTTAAGGAATGCTATCACGAATTCATCCCAATTGGTAATAGAGTGTGCGGCAGTATTATAAAGCTATTTTTCTGCCAAGTCGCACAAAGTGAATGGGAGAAGACGTAAGCGCATAGCATCCACGGACAGTTGTGAAGTACCCATCATTGCGCATACGTTTTCGAATTTAGTGATGAAAACGTACGCGTCTTCAGACTCAAGCCCATGAAATTTAGGCAACAGGTTGATGTAGTAGGGTTTAATTTCAAAATTATCCCCGTTGGCTGGTGGAATAGATAAACAGGTAGGAAGGGGACCGCGTATAGGATAGCATCTCTTTTGGAGAGAAATGCGCGGTGGATTCTGCGCACCTACGGGCGGTGGCAGGGTGGTGTTATAATTTGATGGAGAACCTTCCATCTCAGTCGATGTGGAAGGGTGGTGGGGGAAAAGAAGATGAAGAAGTACCGACTTCGGAGTCGATAGCAGAAACGCGGACAAGACGGACACTAGAATCCCCTGTCCAGCTAAGCATACACTAAGCGGGTTTAGCGCAAGTGGCAGCGTGTGTGTGATTTAAAATTGGTTTGTTTTAAAAAATGTCGGACGTGAGACAAATCACACAAAAATGCATAATCAACCCTAGAACTAAGGTTAGCTAGGGTCAAGTCTCTAGACCGCTCCTAGACTTCCAAAGGACAAGCCGCAGGATCAATCCTCTACCACCTCTTTACTACTCTTGTGGCCAGGTAAGTGCCAGGTAAGTGGGAGGTATCCGTTATACGAATCACCGAAAATAGCGGGCCTTATTAAGTAACCACTTATCTTAGACACACTTGCCTAGGCACCACAAAAGTAATGCGGATAAGCGATAGATTACCCACGACCTTCCTCTGTCCTTATTGAGCGCGACAGTCCTCAGAATCTTGTCTAGTTATTTTTAAATTAATTTAGGGTTGATGTGGATGCTCATTTTGTGATTTGTGGGGCCTAGGAAGGGTGATAAAATCCCCACCTAATCTGAATTTTAGTCTTGCCCCTTAAAATCCGTATTAAAATATGAATAAACAAACCAAGTACAAAACTTTGCAAAAAGATTTTTGAGCGGCGATATTTTGCAAAGAATCCTACAAAAAAGATATTTTATTGGATTTCAGAGGAGAGAGAAATATATAGAAAAGAGATCAGAGAAGTTTTCAACCCTAAATCCCTAATTGCACCACGGTTCCGCCGCCAATTGGCCTTTCTTGCCGCGGTTCCACCGCCGACTTGGGATATGTGGTGGAGATTTTTGCCACGTGGCCTCCTTTTCTCCTCTGGATCTTGATGAATGTCTCTGGCTCTCTATTTCCTCAAGTCTGTGACTCTAGACCCCCTTGCAAAATTCACACAATAATCGTTAAATATACAATTTGCAGTTTTGTTTATTTATGATATGGATCGAATAAGAATTCAACACGAATATTAAGAAATATAAATTACGCACGTATCCCCGGCAACGACGCTATTTGATTGGTTGATGTTTTATGTGTGTGTAGTAGTTAACCGCAATCAATAACGGTGTCGCGTGTAGCTAGACCGAGATGAGTACGGGTCGTCCTCAGGGAAACGTTGAATCTTTTAATCTTATTTTAGACGTGTTGAAAAAGGGGAAGAATAAAGAATGGTGAAAATGGTTGTAGAACCTAGATCCACGTCAAACACGGATGCAGGATATAGATCTAGATTAACTACGGATGTAGGTTTTATATTAGAAGGGGGCTTGTAGGGTTCGTTAAGATTTAGTAGTCATGGATGATTAATTAAATATTACTCCTCTTATCCTTTAAAAGATTTAAAACTAGATCGACAATGATGCATGTAGATTAGGGTTTCTGGAGAGAAAAGGGTTCCCACTCTTAAACCCCCACTCTTAACCCCTACCTTGACATAGATCTCCGTTCATGTCTAACCTTTACCAAAACAATCGTTAATCTAATCTCTAATCGCGGTCGTGAATATCAATGAATTGATAGCGCGCCCGATTAGGATGTTAACTATTCTTTTGATAAAGTTTATAAACTTTATAGGACGTAAAAGGAGTTAAAGGATCTTCATCATCCATTAATCTACCATAATCCTACGAACCCTAACAAGCGGTGAATTACTCGCGCATGTTGGGAAAAGAAAAGATAGAAATCATGAAGAAAATAAAATGTAATAGAATAAAACTATCTTTATTAATCAACAAGATCAAGTACACTTTTTTCCTTTAGAAAATGATTACAAAACCCTAGTTTGCTTCTCGATCTCTTCTTAAGGAGGTAGATGAAATGTCGATGATCAACCAGGATTCTTGAGTCGTCGTGGACTTCGTGATCGCTCCGGTTTGATGATTTTTCCAAGAGGCTCTCGGTCCTTATTTATAGTCACAGACCCAAAATCTTTAGTTTCCTAATATGGTAACTAGTTGTTAAGATCCTACCCAAAAAATCCAAAATCCCAACTCCTCAGAAATGCGGCGGAACCGCGGCCATTAGGTAGGTTTGGCCGCGGATCCGCGGTTGGTTAAGGGATTTAGGGCTTCATTTTTCTGGGGCTTCATCTCTGTAGTACTCGGTGATCTTTTGAGTATCTAGACTTTGAAAATCTTCTCTACGTTTTTGCCAGAATTGGTTTCTTCAATTTACTTGAATATTTTCGGCAGATTTGATCTCGCCAACTTGAATTTCCTTGGAACTTCAGTCATGATATAATTCCTGCACAATTATCTCAATAAATGATATTTGTAGAATTTTTTTTATTGAGATATTATCTTAACCATTTGTCATGATATTTTAGTTTTAAGAGAATTGGTCAAAGATATTTAATAATGTAAGCATATTTAAATAGACCAAATATTACATGAATATTATATGATTACATTTCCCTTCATAATGTTAATTATAATATATATGTTAGTGTTTATGCCCTAGAAGGCCATTACTGTATCATACTAGCTTGTATATTACTTAATGGAAGCTTGGGATATTCACATGTATATAACAGTCTTGCTAAACATGGTAGTATGCTACTTGGTTTTTCTATCTTAATATGTGAGTGTACGTATTGATAGAGCTCTTAGGATCTTGCTTGGCTACCAGCGTTGTGATGGCAGTCACACTAGTGGGGGCTGGGTAGTCTACAAGCACATCCTTATTCAGGTCCCTGGTCGTTGGATTATCGAGACAGAGCATCGATACTCCGGAGTAGACTAGTGTGTACGCTTCTCATCCCAGTTAGGGAGATGGTCTGTCCCACAGCCATCAGTACGTCGTACTGGAGATAGTATACAGGTGCTCGTTAGGTTACGGGTACACCGGACAGGACTCACAGGGAACTGTTGGTTGGTTTGATACCAGTCGTCAGTGAACAGTTCCCAGGTGACATGAGTACAGCGTAGTCCGCAGACTTGACACTGCTACTTCGCCTCGAGTGTGTCCCACTGTTCTTAGATTGCTACCCTACCACGGCTCTATGGAGTCGTGCAAACAGGTAGCAGTTGGGTGCAGTCCCGAGCACTTGGAGGCAGTGGCGGTTAGACAGGATTCGTCCCTCCCGGTATTGGGAGTAGATATCGTGCTGTGTCAGAGAGCCATTACGCAAAGTCCCTGGCCAGGGCAAGCGAGATTTGCTGGTAGGTTCCAGCAGTTTCTCAGGGTGTAATGGGCTTCACTCCGACACGACTTATACCGCTATTAGGGGACTGACGCTTGCCGCCCCCCTAGGCCCGATATGCGATAGTCATGGACGAACGGACCGGACTGTATGGAGATTGTCACATCAGACTCAGTAGGAGTTCGGATGGGTTTACTCATCGGCCTTCTTATCGACAACTACCTGGGGACCGTTACGTACAGCTAGTGCCGCTTGCGGTCTGTGGTTAAACCCACTGCCAGCGTAGTAGTCGAGTCTCTAGAGTCCCACACAGAGAGTTTCCTACTCCAGGCGAAACGATATAGAGGTTGCATGGTTTTGCGACAAAGGGTTCGGACGCATACGTGCGTTTACGCGCGTACGACTTTCGGACAGATTTTACCAGTCGGCTTTGGTTTAAGCCAGTTACTGGTATCCGGTTATTGGATTTATACAGTCTAAAGTTTTTCCGTATTTTTTACGGATCGGAGGGGCGTTCTCGTAATTACTCAAGAAGCTTCTAGAAGTGGTGACTAAGGAGGTTTAGGTGTCATTTGCATTAAATGAGTTTAGTGAGTCATGAGGGTGATTCATGCATATCATTAATGCATGATAAATGCTTAATGAGTCATGGTTATGAATCACCACAAGATATTTATGAAACTTCATTATTCATCATTTTAGTTTTCTTTTATGGATGAATATTAAAGGTTCATATATATTATGATAGATTTACTATTCTCATTACAATCATTCTCACCTTCTCTCTCCTCAAGCTCTCTCTCTTCAAAAGACTAATCCTCACCCTCATGTGTTGAGATCTAGGATTAGTAAGACTAATCAATCCATAACCATCTCTATATTACACCTAGCTTCTTTGATTAGCAATCAAAGTTGATTAGTTACCTCAAGATTAGAGGTTAAGCTTGGAGTTTCGCTCTCGGGTGGATCGTCTACTACCTAGAGAAGGCCGAGGAGAACCAAGGAGGACATAAAGAAGAAGGACCGGTTCATTAGGTATAATCCCTAATCTCTTATGTAAAGAAACTCATAAGAATACGGTTTTTAGGGTTTAGCTTCGATTCATGCGGTTAGTCGATGTTTGTTGTTTGAACTTGATAGTTTTTTGTTAATTCCGCCTCCCCATAAGTACTGGGGTGTACTACATCGACTTACAGTGGTATCAGAGCCTCGCTAAACACTAAATAACTTAATCGCAAATTTGTACGAATTTCGAACGAAAAAACGATCCCGGAAAACCCTAGTTCTGTTCAGTTTCTGTCGAAGTGAAAATCAAGTCCTAAAATTTTTCTGGAGTGTTCAGAGAGCTAGAAAGGGGTCCAGGAGAACACCCAAGAAATTCGAGCCCATGAATCGGCAACTCGGCCGCGGAAGCGCGGCGGATCGGTGGGATCTGCCGCGCATCCGCGGCGCTTTGACCGAGTCATGGACTCGTCTTTCTTGTGTGGGTCCCCTGTGACATTTGGGGTTTTCTGGAATATTTAATTATTGCTCAGGTTACTGTTTAACAGAGCAGATTTTGGAGCAATTTTGAAGTTGTTTATTCGATCGAAAAATACAGTATTTGCGTATTGGATTATATCTGTGATTGTTTGATGTGTTCGTAAACCTTCCCCAACTGCTAGTATGTCGGTTGGCAGGGGGTTGCACATTTCTGAAATGGTTATATCTGTTTGTGCATATAAACTGTATTGGACTGTTGTGGTGTATAGCCGGGGTTAGCAAAGGGTTATTGTTTAATTCGTTTGTTGTAAATGTAATTTGTTGTAATATTATTTTCGCGGGGCACTTCCAGGTTGCGGTCGTAGCCACCGTTGTATTATTTCATTTTACTGTTTTTGCTCCTAGGACTGACCCAAGGTGGGGTACACAGACTGCCAGGTGGGTAGTTTGCTGTACCCGTAGGGGTCGAGGGTGGGGTAAACGGCTATTCATCACAACTGTGTAATCTGTCTTTTCTTGCAGGCTCAAAAGAAATACAGATTGCTTGCAAATCCAATATTGTTTATCTGAGTTCTGGAATGAATATCATTGCGTCAGACGAATGTAAAATATCTATATTTATTATAGCTATTTAGACGTCACTTATGTTTTACACCCGCGCTAGCCCAGCCCCCGCTCTGTCGTTAGTTAAGTAACCTAACGGGTGATGACGGGACCCCGTGGCGAATGCGGATGGCATAAGAGGACGTTATATTTTCGTTGTTTTCTGCAATGATAGGTTAATGATGGGACGCATTATCTATAATGCAAAGTAAAACAAACCAAAGTTCAAATCGTTGGAACAATTTAAAAGAAACCACTCGGTTATTTTTAAAAAAACAGATATTTTTAAATGCGGAGATTTAACCACTCCTTTTAAAAGCTATCAGGTTCCTTCGGTTATATCAAGTTCACTACGTTCACGGTTTCGCCAAAACCAGTCGTAGCCCTCCGTCATTTCATTTGGGTATTCAGTAGTATTCAAGCTATGCAGTTTTGGCCAACGTCATGGCATAGTGTTTGGTAGCTGCTGGATATTCATATGTTTCATAGATAGATGAGTTGGTTTGGGACAGTCGTATTATCATTTGGCCAACGTCAGGGATATATACGGATGGGTTCAAATTAACAAGATAATGATGGGTAGAACTTGACATGTGACTTATGACATTTTGACCAACGCCAAGGTCATAAGAGCATGGGGTAAAAACTTATATCGGGAATTTCTAAAGAAACTGAAATTTGCAAAGAGATGCATACCATTTTGAGTTTGATGAATGTTGGTAGCATTCCTACAGCATTATCAGACGATGATATTTGGATCCCGATCCTACTGTGAGTATATGCTACTTATCAGGATATTCGTCGCTTAACGATCAATGCTATAAACCTAGTAGGTGTCCAGAAAAGTGTCAGCGGGGTTACGCCCCCAGAGAAAAGAGGTTCTTTAATTAAGGAACTTCGCGAAAGCGTTGGAAAACCTCCCTCGAAGTATCGACACCAGCCTGGCTGAACGGTTAAGCAAGTATTGTACGGTGGGAATAGTCTTGGCTAATTCTTCTTTTATGGTTTGAGGAAGGATTCGAGAAACAGTGGGAGCCATCCAGTTTAGATAAACTAAAAACCACTCTAAACTTGCAAGAGCATCATGCTAAAGAGTTTTCTTCTCTCTCTCCTAATTGCAGCGACCCTGAAAATGACTGGACTTAAGTTACTTTTAGAGAAAAATATACTGACAGGGCCAAACTATAAAGATTGGCTGCGGAATGTCAAGATGGCTTTGACCTATGACAAACTGGGGTACGTCCTCACCGCTACAGCACCTGCTGTCCTTGGTCCCAAATCCAGCAATGCGGATAAGGAAATCCGCAAAACCTGGGATTTAGATTGCGCGAGAGCCAAGTGCATCGTGCTTGCCTCGATGAACAATGAACATCAGAGGAGGCACGAGGATATGTCCCTAGATGGCATATTTCTCCATACAAAGGAACTTTATGGAGAGCAATCTCGTATAGCAAGATACGAGACCTCGAAGAAACTGTTTCGAGCGAGGTTGGCTGTCGGGTCATCCGTAGGTGAACATGTCCTACAGATGATCGGCTATATTGAAGAGCTCGCGGACCTTGGGACGACTTTGGATAATGAGCTCTATACAGACCTTGTTCTCCAGTCCCTTCCTCCCACCTACGCCCAGTTTATCCTCAACTTCAATCTTCAAGGAAAAGAAGTTGAACTTGCGGAACTCCTAAACATGTTAAGGAGTGCAGAGGGCACCTTGCAGAAGGCAAGGGAAACACCCGCTATGTTTGTTGGCGGTTCATCTTCTTCCGGGTCCAAGGCTAGGGCCAAAGGAAGGAAGAAGAAGGCCGCACCCAGACCTAGAGGAGGTGTTAGTAAGGTGGGAAAGAAGGGAAAGAAAAAGTTTACAGCACCGGTAGTTGGCCTGGATGAGTGCTTCCATTGTCACAGGAAAGGGCACTGGAAGAAGGATTGCAAGGCGTGGAACGCCAAGAACCAGGAACCGAAGCAAGCTGTGGCTTCGACTTCAGGTGTGTTTGTAATTGAGAATTGTCTGTCGATCAACTCTACTTCCTGGGTATTGGATACCGGGTCAGGATCTCATATTTGCAATTCATTGCAGGCACTGAGAAACCGTAGAGTGCTGAAGGAAGGTGATATGATCCTCAGGGTTGCTAACGGAGCTAGCGTGGGAGCTGCGTCCGTCGGGGATTATCACCTAGGATTGACGAGTGGACACATTTTGGTTTTACATAACTGTTATTTTGTACCCAGCTTAACGTGTAATATCATATCAGTTTCCTTGTTATCAAATAAAGGTTATGATTTCACGTTTGTAAGAGATGTTGTCAACATCCACCTTAATCATGGTTTGATTGGGTCCGGTACTCTAAATAACGGCATATATGTGTTAAACCAACTCCAAATTTTCAATGTCCAGAACACACTAAAAAGAAAGTCTCCAGATTTAAATAAAGCTTTCTTATGGCATTGTAGACTGGGTCACATCAATGAGAGAAGGTTGACTAAGTTGCATAGAGAAGGATATTTGGACACGTTCGAATATCAAACTTATGACACTTGTCAATCTTGTCTCAAAGGAAAGATGACAAAGACTCCATTCACTGGACAAGGAGTAAGAGCGAGCGAGCTCTTAGGACTCATACACAGCGATGTATGCGGTCCAATGTCTACACATGCAAGAGGTGGTTATTCCTACTTCATTACTTTTACAGATGATTTCTCTAGGTATGGATATGTTTTCTTAATGAAACATAAATCCGAGGCTTTTGAGAAATTCCAGGAGTATAAGAATGAAGTAGAAAACCAAACCGGCAAAAGTATTAAGACACTAAGATCTGATCGAGGTGGTGAATACTTGAGTGCCGAGTTCCTAGGTTACCTAAAAGAGAAAGGAATTCTCTCTCAGCTTACTCCTCCGTACACTCCACAGCATAACGGTGTATCGGAGAGACGGAATCGAACCCTATTGGATATGGTACGATCCATGATGAGTAATACTGAGTTACCGCGATCTTTCTGGGGATATGCGCTAGAATCAGCGGCATATATTTTGAACAGAGTTCCAACCAAAACTGTGCCTACCACACCATATCAGATATGGAGTGGGAAGAAACCCTATCTTCAGTATGTAAGAATTTGGGGATGTCCAGCTTTTGTAAAAAAGCAGCATGTGGACAAGCTCGAGGCACGATCAGTACTGTGTAAGCTTGTAGGATATCCAAAGAACTCCAAGGGATATTGCTTCTATTACGCAGAGGAACAAAAGGTTTTTGTTTCTCGTAATGCCCATTTTTTAGAACAACAAGTTTTAGAAAAGGATACAAATGGGAGCGAAATAGAACTGGAAGAAATTCCAGAACCACAAGCTGTTACTGAAAGTTTGGTAGAACCAGAGGTTCAAGAAGAACAGAACATTCCCGCACCCCTCCGCAGAAGTAGTAGGCCGTCTCGTCCGCCTGAGAGATACTACGGTTTTCTCATAGATGGGGATAGAGAGGATTGCATCATAGATGATGATGAACCTACTGACTTCAGGCAGGCCATCCAGAGCGGCGACTCGGTACGATGGCTAGATGCAATGCGGACCGAAATGGAGTCCATGTACACCAACAAAGTATGGACTTTGGACTTTGCTCCAGATGGGGTAAAACCCATAGGATGCAAATGGATCTTCAAGAAAAAGATTGGTGTAGATGGACAGGTGGAAACCTATAAGGCTAGACTTGTTGCAAAGGGTTTTCGTCAAAGACCTGGTTTGGACTATGACGAAACTTTTTCTCCAGTGGCTATGCTCAAATCCATTCGGGTCCTTCTTGCTATTGCTGCCTTCCATGATTATGAAATCTGGCAGATGGACGTAAAGACGGCTTTTCTGAATGGAAATTTAGAAGAGAGCGTCTATATGGATCAGCCAGAGGGTTTCAATCAGAGTGGGAGCAGCGGGAAAGTATGCAAGCTGCTTAAGTCCATTTATGGACTAAAGCAGGCATCGCGGAGTTGGAACATCTGTTTTGATGAGACAGTCAAAGAATATGACTTTATCAAAAATCCAGATGAACCGTGCATATATAGTAAAGTCGTGGCCAGAAGTGTCGTATTCCTCGTCTTATACGTGGATGACATTCTATTGATAGGAAATGACATTCCTATGCTACAATCTGTCAAAGGATTCTTGTCACACAGGTTCTCCATGAAAGACCTGGGTGATGCCTCTTACATTCTGGGGATCCGGATCTATCGTGATAGATCCAAGAGGATGTTGGGACTTTCGCAGTCCAGGTATATCGACACTGTACTGAAAAGATTCAGTATGGAAGATTCTAAGCGCGGTAATCTACCGGCTTGTCACGGAATCACCCTCTCCAAAGAGATGTCTCCCAAGACTGATTTGGAAAGGGAACGCATGTCTATTATACCCTACGCTTCTGCGGTAGGCTCTATAATGTATGCGATGTTGTGTACCAGACCAGATGTAGCTTACGCACTAAGCGTGGTAAGCCGGTATCAGTCAGACCCAGGGGAGAAGCACTGGATAGCAGTAAAGAACATTCTCAAGTACCTGAGGAGGACTAAGGAGATGTTCTTGGTTTACGGCGGAAAAGACCTCAGGTTGGAGGCCTTTGCTGATTCCGGCTTCCAGAGTGATAAGGACGATTCCAAGTCCATGTCGGGTTATGTCTTTACCCTCAATGGAGGGGCGGTGTGCTGGAAGAGCTCCAAGCAGGACACCGTTGCTGACTCGACGATGGAAGCGGAGTATATAGCTGCTTGCGATGCCGCAAAAGAAGCAGTCTGGATGAAGAAGTTCCTAACAGAACTTCAGGTGGTTCCTACCATAGTTGATCCAATACCTCTGTATTGCGACAACAACGGAGCTATAGCTTTAGCGAAGGAACCAAGGTCCCATCAGAAGTCCAGACACATCTTGAGGCGGTATCACCTGATCAGGGAGATCATTGATCGTCAGGAGATCGAGGTTCGGAGAGTTGCTTCAGAAGAGAACATTGCTGATCCATTCACGAAGGCCCTTCCTCAGATTCAGTTCGAGAGGCTACTCGAGATCATTGGTCTGCGATATGCCAGTACATGGCCCTAGTGCAAGTGGGAGATTGTTAGTGTTTATGCCCTAGAAGGCCATTACTGTATCATACTAGCTTGTATATTACTTAATGGAAGCTTGGGATATTCACATGTATATAACAGTCTTGCTAAACATGGTAGTATGCTACTTGGTTTTTCTATCTTAATATGTGAGTGTACGTATTGATAGAGCTCTTAGGATCTTGCTTGGCTACCAGCGTTGTGATGGCAGTCACACTAGTGGGGGCTGGGTAGTCTACAAGCACATCCTTATTCAGGTCCCTGGTCGTTGGATTATCGAGACAGAGCATCGATACTCCGGAGTAGACTAGTGTGTACGCTTCTCATCCCAGTTAGGGAGATGGTCTGTCCCACAGCCATCAGTACGTCGTACTGGAGATAGTATACAGGTGCTCGTTAGGTTACGGGTACACCGGACAGGACTCACAGGGAACTGTTGGTTGGTTTGATACCAGTCGTCAGTGAACAGTTCCCAGGTGACATGAGTACAGCGTAGTCCGCAGACTTGACACTGCTACTTCGCCTCGAGTGTGTCCCACTGTTCTTAGATTGCTACCCTACCACGGCTCTATGGAGTCGTGCAAACAGGTAGCAGTTGGGTGCAGTCCCGAGCACTTGGAGGCAGTGGCGGTTAGACAGGATTCGTCCCTCCCGGTATTGGGAGTAGATATCGTGCTGTGTCAGAGAGCCATTACGCAAAGTCCCTGGCCAGGGCAAGCGAGATTTGCTGGTAGGTTCCAGCAGTTTCTCAGGGTGTAATGGGCTTCACTCCGACACGACTTATACCGCTATTAGGGGACTGACGCTTGCCGCCCCCCTAGGCCCGATATGCGATAGTCATGGACGAACGGACCGGACTGTATGGAGATTGTCACATCAGACTCAGTAGGAGTTCGGATGGGTTTACTCATCGGCCTTCTTATCGACAACTACCTGGGGACCGTTACGTACAGCTAGTGCCGCTTGCGGTCTGTGGTTAAACCCACTGCCAGCGTAGTAGTCGAGTCTCTAGAGTCCCACACAGAGAGTTTCCTACTCCAGGCGAAACGATATAGAGGTTGCATGGTTTTGCGACAAAGGGTTCGGACGCATACGTGCGTTTACGCGCGTACGACTTTCGGACAGATTTTACCAGTCGGCTTTGGTTTAAGCCAGTTACTGGTATCCGGTTATTGGATTTATACAGTCTAAAGTTTTTCCGTATTTTTTACGGATCGGAGGGGCGTTCTCGTAATTACTCAAGAAGCTTCTAGAAGTGGTGACTAAGGAGGTTTAGGTGTCATTTGCATTAAATGAGTTTAGTGAGTCATGAGGGTGATTCATGCATATCATTAATGCATGATAAATGCTTAATGAGTCATGGTTATGAATCACCACAAGATATTTATGAAACTTCATTATTCATCATTTTAGTTTTCTTTTATGGATGAATATTAAAGGTTCATATATATTATGATAGATTTACTATTCTCATTACAATCATTCTCACCTTCTCTCTCCTCAAGCTCTCTCTCTTCAAAAGACTAATCCTCACCCTCATGTGTTGAGATCTAGGATTAGTAAGACTAATCAATCCATAACCATCTCTATATTACACCTAGCTTCTTTGATTAGCAATCAAAGTTGATTAGTTACCTCAAGATTAGAGGTTAAGCTTGGAGTTTCGCTCTCGGGTGGATCGTCTACTACCTAGAGAAGGCCGAGGAGAACCAAGGAGGACATAAAGAAGAAGGACCGGTTCATTAGGTATAATCCCTAATCTCTTATGTAAAGAAA
Organism: Agapanthus africanus; assembly: GCA_030015575.1. NCBI lineage: Eukaryota > Viridiplantae > Streptophyta > Magnoliopsida > Asparagales > Amaryllidaceae > Agapanthus > Agapanthus africanus. Next base: position 1,007,166,355 of record CM057337.1, on the reverse strand, counting down.
CTCATAAGAATACGGTTTTTAGGGTTTAGCTTCGATTCATGCGGTTAGTCGATGTTTGTTGTTTGAACTTGATAGTTTTTTGTTAATTCCGCCTCCCCATAAGTACTGGGGTGTACTACATCGACTTACAATATAAACACATGAAAATAGTATTTTTATGGATAAACCCTTATATGTGTCATATTTATAATAAACATCTTTTATTATATATAAATAGTAAGGAAAATGTCATATTAAAAGTGCAGTTTTATCAACTGAACAAGGCTCGTGAGGATTGGCATGGCTACCACGTGGCAGCTCTGTATTGGAAAATTTGATAATATCCCATGAATCGCGTTGCTGCGCGTGCAAATTTTGGCCTTCAGGGATTCCGTTGGGGGATATAAATAGCAAAAGCATGCTGATTTCTTTTAGCCTTGCGTTTCTGAAGATGGCTGAGCATCCGTGCATGCTCATCGGCAAGATGATTTTCTGGGACGATGTGTACCTCTACAACCTCGACCGGTCCGAACAGACGTATGAGGTGGTGATAGACCGCGTGGGGGCCCACTTTGGGCGCCTTCTTCCCCGGCGAGCTCCACTCCTCCAAGTGCTTATTTATGCAATCTGGAGGAAGTCCCTGGTTTTGCACATCGCCTTGTCTCCGCAGCTGAGGAATGAGGCGATCGAGAAGTTGCACTCTCTTTACCATCTCGGCCTGATCTCGAAGAGCAGGCGGGATCGATCAGCGGGCCTTCTTCTGGAGTGTTTCTAGAATAGGCTGATCGTTGATTTTTTTCCGATGAGTGGCGCTTCTAAGGCGGCCGAGGAAGCTAGGGCTCGGCTGGCGGAGATCTCGTCGAAATATCATCAGCAATGCTTCCTCAATCTCCGGCCCCCTTTGCTGTAATAATCTTTTTTTTGTAAGGCCGAGGAGCCTATAATACCTCTTAATGAATAAAATTCTTCTTTTCTCCGATGTGTTTTGTTTTCTTTTATCTCTTAGCGCTTTTTACATATTTTCTCAAAAACGAATCTAGGGGTTTGGAACCCGAAGGAGAAGAAAATTTATGGAACAAGTCTCTTATAACTTGGAAGAATTAATAATAATAATAAATTACATCGCTTCGAAAAGAAGAAAATACATTCATTTGTATAGTTTGTGTTTTTGAGCGTTGTAGGGCCGAAGAAACTTACGTCCTCCCGCGTCTTATAAGAAATAGGCGCCACCGGGCAATACTTCTGAGACGAGAAAAGGGCCATCCCACTTTGGGGAGAACTTGTGCAGCTTGCCCTGATCTACAAATTCGTTCCGCCTTAAGACCAAATCTCCCGTCTTGAAGGCATGATCCTTAACCCGCGCGTTGTAGTAGCGAGCAGTCTGTTGTTGGTAAGCAGCCGCTTTAATCTGTGCTCGGTCCCGCTTCTCCAGCAAGATGTCCAAATTGGTCCGGAGCGCCGAGGTGTTGGCTTCATCGTCGAAGTGTTCGACTCTGTAACTAGGCAGTCCGATCTCCGCCGAGACCATTGCCTCGGTACCATAGCATAGGCCGAAGGGGGTCTCTCACGTGGGCGTTTTCTTCGATGTGCGTAAGGCCCACAGTACCCGCGGTAGTTTCTCAACCCATTTGCCCTGCTTTCCTTCCAAACGAGCTCGAAGACCTTGGATGACGTCTCGGTTAGCTACCTCGGCCTGTCCGTTGTACTGAGGATGCGCGACCGCATCAAACTTCATTAGTATGTGGTATTTGTTGCAGAATTCTGACTTTTCGTTTTCGAAATTCGTCCCATGGTCGGTAATGATGCACCTTGGGATTCCGAATCGAGAGATTACGTTGTTCTGCAGGAACTTTATGGTAGTGGCGGCGTTCGGTCTTCTGATGGGGACGGCCTCAATCCACTTCATAAAATAGTCTACCGCGATGAGGATGTACTTGTGTCTGCCCGTACCAATGGGGAGTTGGCCCACCATGTCCATCCCCCACTGGGCAAATGACTAAGGGGGTGAGGGCCGTTAGCTCGGTAGTCGGAAGACGGGGTATGCTGCCGTGGAGTTGGCATCTCTTGCATCTTCTGACGAGCTTCTGAGCGTCTTGGTGTACCGTCGGCCAATAATATCCTTGGAACAGCGTCTTCTGGACCAATGTACGGGCCACTTGATGCGCTCCACCAACCCTTTCATGTATCTTATGCAGGACGCGGTCAGCTTCGTGAGGGTCGGCGCACTGGAGCAGAGGCTGTGTGTATGACTTCTTGTAAAGATTTACATTGCTCTAGATGAAATGGCGGGCTTTGGCTGGGAGGTGGCGTGGTTCCCTTCGGTCTTCCGGAAGTATGCCATCTTTCAGGAACTCCACGAGGGGGTTCCTTCAATCCTAGCCTCCTTCTTGAGCAGTGTACACTTGAAGCGTCACCTCTTTGTCTTCCACGCTGGGCCGTGGCAAGACCTTGAAGAGGATATTCCTCTTATTATTGGCAGTATAGGAAGAGGCAAGTTTTCTTAGGGCGTCGGCTTGGACGTTCAGGTACCAGGGTATCTGTTCCACTTGAACTTCATCAAAACCTTTTCGTAGTCTTTTCACCTCAGCCAAGTAGTTCACCATGAGTGGCTCTCAGGCCTTGAAGCGCTCGGTCACTTGGCCGACGACTAGGTCGGAGTCGCTGCGAAACCGGATCATCTTCAGCCCCATCCGGAAAGCGATTCGTAACCCGGCCAGCAAGGCCTCGTATTTCGCGGTGTTGTTCGACGCTCTGAACCCGAGCTTTAAAGAGTACTCCATTTCTTCCTCGTTCGGGCCTCGAATGATAAGGCCAGCCCCGCTCCCTTACTCGGTGGAGGACCCATCGACATAGAGAACTCAATCGGGGACGGAGTCGGGTACTTCCTCGACTGAGGATCGGGGTCCGCCGTCCCATTTTTCCGCTTCCTCTTTAGTGGGAATAATACATTCGACCACAAAGACAGCTAGGACCTGAGCTTTGATGACTTGCCGGAGGCGGTATTTGATATCGAATTGGGATAATTCCCACCTCCATTTTTCTAGACGACCTGATGACTTGGGGGAGGCGAGAATTTTCCCTATAGGATGCTCGGTGAGGAAGAAGATGGTGTGCGCCTGGAAGTAGTGTTGTAGTTTTTTTGAGGTGACGACAAGAACCAAGACTATCTTTTCTATGGCCGGGTACTTTATTTCCGCGTCTTTGAAGACATGGCTCACGTAGTAGACCGGCTTCTGTACTCCTTCGACTTCTCGGACGAGCACCGAGCCGGCAGCATGACCGGAGACTGCAAAGTAAAATGATAGCTCGTCTTCTTCGATTGGTCAGGTGAGCAGCAGGGGAGTTTCCAGGTGCGCTTTGAGCCGCTCGAAAGAGTTTTGACATTCTTCCGAGCATTCGAACTTAGGGATCTTTCTCAGGGCTTTGAAGAATAGGAGGCATTTTTCTCCGGACCTCGACATGAAGCGACTCAGAGAGGCAACTCTCCCCGTGAGTCGCCTGATCTCAACGTTGCTCTTGGGTGTGTTCATGTTGAGAATGGCGCTGATCTTTTTCGAGTTGGCTTCGATTCCTTGGTGGGTAACTATGAACCCGAGGAATTTCCCGCTAGTAACTCCAAACGCGCACTTGGTCGGATTCAGCTTCATTTTGTATTTGCGGAGGATATCGAATGTCTCGCCAAGATCTTTGGTGTGCTCGTCCGATGAGGTTGATTTCACGAGTATGTTGTTGACGTAAACCTCCATGTTCTTTCTGATCTACGGTTTGAACATTTTGTTAACTAGGCGTTGGTATGTAGTCCCAGCATTTTTGAGGTCGAAGGGCATCACTTTGTAGCAGTATACTGCCCAGTCTGTAGTCAACGCGGTAAGTTCTTCATCTGCCGGGCTCATACGAATCTGGTTGTAGCCGGAGAAAACGTCCATGAAGCTGAGCAATTTGTGGCCTGCCGAGCTATCCACCAGCCGGTCTATCCGAGGGAGGGTGTAGTTGTCTTTCGGACAGGCCTTGTTCAAGTCTGTGAAGTCGACGCACAGGCGCCACTTCCCGCTTGTCTTTTTAACCATGACTACATTCGCCAGCCAATCCGAGTTGTCACGTCCCGCTTCCCAGAGTACGCTAAGATGGGCATGTGACATAGCCAACCATGCTACCTGTGGGTAGGAAAAATCGCTCCACAGTCACATTACGGCTGTAGAGATATCAAGAACTGGAAAAATAAACTAAGCTATCTAGTACATGTCCATGAGCTAGAATGAATGAGTCAAGAAATAATGATAATATGCGGAAGCAAGGGATACCATAAATGAAACACATGGAAAGTAAAACTGCATACCAACAGGATCCTCACCGCTCGGTCTAACAGCGGCAATACTCCTGATCAGTCTGCAACAGAGGTAGAGGATCCGGGCCATGCAAAACTCAGACGTCAGCGCGTCATAACATCAAGCAATAATATAAACAGGGGTAGCATTACATGCAAGTATGAGCATAAATGGTAAACAAGCATAACGGTGATACAAGTAAGAACAGTGGGGTAATGTGTAGTGAGTTATCTAAACTGGTCTAGTGGGTTAACTACTCTCAAGTCTTTGAAATCAATTTGATGAAACATCGATGTAACTCCATAGTATCCCGTGCATGCCCGGGACCACGGTCTAAGACTCTCGGGCTGAAACCGAGACGTGCCGCTAGGCACTAAAAGGAAAGGGTAAAGACGAACGATGTCAGCAGCATCGTCCCGAGGCGGGCCTAGCCTCTAAAACTGATCAGTATAAGAAAGCAACTGTCGAGTTACAAGTCAGGATTTCATCATTGATTTCCCCATACCCCCAAGTTATATGTGTTCAAGTCAGGTATTAAGTAATCAAGAACTAATGCCAACTCAGGATCAGGTAGGTGCAAGTTTGTCTGGATAGACAACAGGAACGGTCCGTAAGGACTACATATCAGGTTTGTTGGTATTAGACACAAGATCAGGTAACAGGTCAAGCCATGGTACATCAGGTCAAGTCAAGTAGTGTACGGTACCATGTCGGGTCAAGTAATATGTGTGTAGCAAGTCATGTCAGGGTGTAAAAGATATCATGTAGGTGCTCATAATCAACTAACATAAACAAGATTATAAATGAACAAGCATGAGTACTAACAGAACAATAAACTGGAACATGTAATATGATATGCAAATAGGTTCAGTTTACATGATATCGATGCACGGTTATCATTTTGTGTTTAAGGGATAGTTGCAACATTACTTAACTACAGTATAACAATATGGATGTTAGAATCAGGTTAAAAATGTTCTAATAATCTAAAGATGCGATGGACTATAAATCAGGTTATCATTACGCGAACGGTCGTCCGACATGTATAAAGTATAAAAGGGTTACTGTGGGCTATGCACATAATTGCTATAAGATTTAAATATGACCATGGGTACTATGTATAATAGAACTAAATGCAACCTGATATGTTCGAGTTATGAATCTAAAATGATATAACGGGACGTCGAATGTTAAATGGAACTCATGGTATTAAATGTAAACTACAGGTTTGATGTGCACTAAAATGGGGATATAATAATTCAAATAGCATATATATTAATTTAAATAGCATGTAGCAAGTTTCACTTGCCTCGGGAACGATAAATATGCGAACGGAACGACAACGGAGCACGATGCAACACAAGATCTCGACGTCGGATAAACGTCGCAAAACCACACGCGCGCACAGAACGGGTCCAGGAAGGGCAAAGCACGACCACGCTGGTTGGGGTGGTTCACTGGGTCGTCGGCAACGGCACGGCTCCGACGGGTGGTCGGAAAACGGAAACAAGAAGTAGAAAGCGAAAGAGAAAGAAGAAGAAAGGAAGAAAGGAGAGATGATGGTTGCACTAGGTTGATATAACTCAAGACAGGGACAGAAGAGGCGAGGGCATGATGGAGTGGTGACGAGTCGCGGGTCACCGGCGATGGGATTTGCCGGCGATCACCGGAAAGGATTTAGAAAGAGAAAGTAAAGAGAGAAGAAGAAGAAGAAGGAAAAGGAGGGAGAAGGCTGTTCACCGGGGTTTGGTTGTGCGCTGGATTTGGTATAACAGGGCAGAGGCAAAGCCGGCAAGACGGAGACAACGATGATGGTCTCCGGCGAGGGTTAACGGCGATCAAAGTGGGGTTCTTGGGTCGGTATAGATGTGGGTTCTTGGGGTTTATAGTTTGCAGAAAGGAGAGGAGATAGGAAGGGAAGAGGAGAATGAGGAGATGAAGGCGGTGACGAGGATGGTCGGAGCTCCGGCGAGGTGTAGGTGATGGGTTCTGTGCAGGCTCGGGAGAGATGACGGTGTCCACGAGGAGGTGATAGAGGAGAGGTTGAGGAGACAAGGATGAGGGAAGGCCGACGAGGGTGATCGGCGGCGAGGCGAGCTCCGGCGAGGAGGGCTGCAGAGACTCGAGTCGGGTCCAGGGGTCGCCGGCTCGTCGAGGGGAGGAGAAAGGAGGAGAGAGGAGGGAGGTGAAGATAAGAAGATGGGGAGGCCGTCGGTGAGGAGACGGCGACGAGCGCGAGGCTGGGTGACATGGGTTAGGGTTAGGGTTAGGTTTCGTGATGGAGGCGGAAAAAGGAAAACAGAAGATGAAGGGAGAAGAGAGAGAGAGATGTGCATAATAAATAGTGAAAGGGTTTAAAAATTTTAGGGGGGAGATATATGAGAGAGAGAGAGAGAAAAAATCTTTTAAAATATAAAATATTTTTCTTTACAGCTAGAGAGCGCGCACGTTAGGATTGATAAGGTTTAATATATAAAATATATATAGTTTGTTTTTAAAGATTATGAATAGTGTGAAAAAATATTAGAATATAATATTAGTCCGATTGAGATTTTGGCAAATACAAATTTACTCCAAAACAGGCCCGGGTCGGGTCTAAAAATCCAGATTTAAAATATTAAAAATATATGCGACTTCCAAATTTCAAAATGAATGCCCGGGTAACGAAAATGCATACCCCCAAGAACGGATGCACGTACGTGTATGTAGCCATCCAAATACGTCCGTTTCACTGAATGGGACGAGAACAAGATGCGCGGATGTTACCCCGGGATTAGGGGTATCAAGCAGGCCATGTTATGCAATTTTTAAAATATTTTCTGTGACTTAAAATGTTATATGGTAAAAGATGCAATGTCAGATAAAATGCAAGTATGCAGTAAACATGAAAGTGCACCTGTCTATATAACAAGTCAAGTTAAACTATAAACATGAATCGAACAGGTTCCAAGCAAGCGGGTCGGGTCGAATGCAATATAAAGTGTAAAATACCATTCACACCCAAGATACGCTAAATCAAGAAATATCACGAATAAATAAATACGAGAACGGGAATTGGTATAAATGGACTCGGGTGTTACACGAGTAGTCAACGTTTCGAATGAAGTTGGCTGCGAGCAATCTATCGACCTCGTCCTCGATCGCCTTTTGCTTGATCGGTGCGGAACTACGCTTCTTTTTTCTAACGGGTCGGGCCTTAGGGTCGACCCCGAGGTTTTGCAAGATTACTTTGGGGTCGATCCCGGGCATGTCAGCAAGCGCCTAGGTGAACACGTCTGAGTTCCCTCGGAGAAAGTGGACCGTCTTCGCGCCGGGTTCCTATCAAAAGGGATCCGATCTGGACGGTTCGTCCCTCATTCCTCTCAATGAAGGGAATTTCTATTAGCGCCTCCACCGGGGCTCCTCAGATTTCTTTATGTTCGTCGCGGGTGTCTAAGGAGCCCTGGAAAACATTTGCGTCTTCAAGTTCGTCGCTATGTTCCCCGGTGGTTGATGTCGTGGTGAAGCAAATCTTGGCGAGTTGCTGGCTCCCGTAGGCCCGGCCTATCCCCCTTGATCTAATGGAAATTTGATCGCGAGGTGGTAGGTCGAGATTTGAGCCCGGAGGGCGTTTAATGTCGGGCGTCCCAGGAGGATGTTGTAGGATGAGGGGATCCTAGCGACGATGAATTCCACCGGCACGGTCCTCGTATAGCACGCTTCCTCAATGTTGAGGAGGAGGGTGATCACTCCCTCGGTCGGGATAGAGTGGTTGGTAAACCCCGATAGAATGTGGGAGGTTGGTTGTAGTTCGGACGGCCCCAGCCCCATACGCTGGAAGCATTCATAGAAGAGGATATCTGCCGAGCTCCCAGAATCTACCAGTATCCTCTAGACCTCGTAACGGTGGACCTGTGCCGTAATCACGAGAGGGTCGTTGTGAGGCATGGATATACCGTGGAGGTCCTCATCAGTGAAGATGATGGGCTCGGTGGTCCTGCACTTCTTCTGGGGCGGATCGCTTGTTCCCTCGACGGGTAGGAGGCGGTGAGTCTCGCCGGCTCTGCGGGCAGACCCCGAGGAAACGACCATGATTTGGCCAATCGTTAATTCTCCGGGAGGGGGCTAGTTCTCGTGCTCCCTGTTTTCCTGTCACTTGTCCCACAGGTATTTCGCCAGGTGGCCAGAGCGTATCAACTTCTCGATGTAATCGGGGAGTAGTTTACAGTTCTCGACAGGTGGCCCTGTGACCTATGGAAGGCGCAGTATGGGCCATGGATATGTTTAGCCGCTTTATGGATGACCGGCGGGAGCTCGCCTCCTCTAACAGCTCAGTCTGGGAGATATTGAGAGGAGTATACTCTTGGAACTTTGGGGAGTACGGTTTTGTCCGGTCGAACTTCTTCTTCTCTTCTCTGCCTCTATTCTTTTGGTCCGCTTGGTCGCCCCGGGGCAGGTTGGCGTTCACCTCAGACTCGAGTTGGATATCCCGCTTAGTCCAAGCTTTTACCTCGGACATGGTCTTAGGTTGTGCTAATGCAAAAGAGCGGAGCCACTCTTTGTGCCTAAGACCCGACTTTAGGGCGGTAATGATAGTTTCGTCCCGGTGCTCGAGAACCTCGAGAAGAGCATTGCAGAAGCGAGTGACGTATCCTTTAAAGGATTGTTTGTCCTCGCTCTTTATGGTGAAGAGGTAATCGACAATTCGCTTCTGTCGTCTGTTTTCGATGAAGTGGCCAAGGAACTGGGCGGCCAGCTCATCAAAGGTAGAGATGGAACGTGGCGTGAGTTCGTGGAACCAGTCCGGTCCAGCCCGGATAAGGGTGGCGGGAAATGCTCGGCATTGAGCAGCATCGGAGCTGTCGTGGAAGTTCATGCCCGCCGTAGATGCGTCCAGATGGTCTTTTGGGTCGGATATCCCGTCGAAGAGGGCCATCTTAGGAGGCTTGTTCCTGGACGAGACGTGTACGGCGAGCAACTCTTCGGTGAAGGGCTTCGTAAGTGAGTCGGCGGCATACCTGGCTCCTTCACCGGGTGTATGACCCTCTCGATATATACCCTCGGTTTTCTTTTCGAGGGCGTCGAGGCGGTCGTGATACCTCGAGGATTTGGCGCAGTTAGAACGGCGGTCATTCTCGCTTGTGGTCTGTGCCAGGCTGCGACTCTGATTCCGTTCTATCAAATTCCTTAGGTCCCCTGGCGAGGTCCTTTTTGAGTCTTCGCGGCAAGTGTCGTTCGTGCGATCCCGTCGAGAGAGAGGGTGTCGGTCATGCCTGGGAGTAGACGAGCTGACAGATACCTCCTCTGGAGGGAAGGGAACATGATGGGCCTCGGGGTGATAGGCTCTTTCACGAGACCGCGGCGTGGGGCCGTGTGGTGCCCAGCAGGCCATAGAATTGGTCACCGCGGGGGAGCTGTGGTCGTCGGAGCGAGCACGGTGTTGTTCGGTGGTGCCAGTATGGGCGGTGTCATCCGCCCTTCTGCAGAGGTCGTGATCCCTAGAAGGGGGAACGGCGACCTGGGGGGATGGGCCCGCCGTCTGAACGCGGAAAAGGGCGTCGAATTTGGATGTGAGCCTATCGATCCTCGCCGAGAGGGTGTGGATGGTGTTCGGATGGGGAGTAGACCCGTCCGCGCCTCCGTTGTAGGGAGGGCGGCGGCTTGTGCTGGGATCGTCACGGTCTTCGCTCTCCATGAAGTCGAGATCGAGAGATGAACTTTTGATGGGTAGAGAAAATCGATGATTTCCCACAAACGGCGCCAACTGATGGAGGGCTTGATCTCCTTCGGATGTTGTCTTCCGTCAATCTATTGTGAGTGTTAATGAAGGGTTGAGATTGACGTTGATGATGGTCTTCTTGAGCATGTGGATCTCAATGGGTTGATTTTGGGGTGAAGCCGAGCTACTTGCAATGAAGTCCTGGGATGGTTGTACCACCGTGGACCCTCCGACGATCAAGTTAGCCGAGAAATTTGGGCAGAGTAGAGGCTTATTGGATTGAAATTGTCTTACCTGAGTCATCTGAGAGGGGATTTTATAGTGGTCGCTTGGAGCGAGATGGCGCGAGATCTTCGCCGTTGGTTACGCCCTTAACGTTACGCCTGCGTGAATGACGGGATCCCCCATTAATGACGAGATACGCTCGTTAATAGGGGGATACGACGGCGTGGAACGCGGGACGTTGGGTGGCGGATATCTCGCATCTGGCGAGATACGCGGAGCCGTGGCGGAGGCACTTGGGTTCTGAGTTCTTGGTTGCTCGGTAGAACCGGGGAGGCTTAGCTCGACGGGAGGCTCGGAGACGAGCGGGAGGCCGAGGAAGCTCGGTTCTGTGATAGCTCGGAGACGAGCTGGGAGGTCTGAGGAAGCTCAGCGTGTAGGAGAGCTCGGAGGCGAGCCGATGGTTACTTGTAAGGCGAGCATAGGAGTGTTCTGGTAGGCCATCGAAGGTCGGGTCAATTCTCGGGACGAAGGCCCGGAGAATACCTTCAATGTACCGTGTTTGCTCCTGTCCCTTGAGCTCCAGGACACGTCATCTACCATGTGTCATGATTTGGAGAATTCCCACTTATGAGTATCATCACAACCTCTCCGCCACTCGACGATGAACAAGAAAACCATCTTGTTGAATGTTAGCTTGTACAAGGCTTAATTAATCACTCATCACTATATCTAATGGAATGAACAAACAAGTGATAATGTTTTCTTTCCATTCTAGAAAAATGGTCCTTAAATTAAGAGAAATGACAAATATAGATTAAGCTTTAATATAACAAATTATATTAATTATATGTTAAACCATAAGAAACTACAGCTTATGATTGATAAAAGTATTCCTCTTTTTCGTTGTCATTAATCAATGATTAGGATGTTAATTAAATATAGAAGCTTGGAGAATAATGAGTTAATTAATCCATTTAAAAAACAATATTTAATATCGGCTAGATTGCACGAAGATACGCATAAAATTTCATGTTTTTTGCGATTAATACCATGAACTTTAATAATTGCAAATGGATACCATGGTTACACTATATAACTTTCATATTTTTGTGATTGATATCAGCGTGTAGGAGAGCTCGGAGGCGAGCCGATGGTTACTTGTAAGGCGAGCATAGGAGTGTTCTGGTAGGCCATCGAAGGTCGGGTCAATTCTCGGGACGAAGGCCCGGAGAATACCTTCAATGTACCGTGTTTGCTCCTGTCCCTTGAGCTCCACGACACGTCATCTACCAATTGTCATGATTTGGAGAATTCCCACTTATGAGTATCATCACAACCTCTCCGCCACTCGACGATGAACAAGAAAACCATTTTGTTGAATGTTAGCTTGTACAAGGCTTAATTAATCACTCATCACTATATCTAATGGAATGAACAAACAAGTGATAATGTTTTCTTTCCATTCTAGAAAAATGGTCCTTAAATTAAGAGAAATGACAAATATAGATTAAGCTTTAATATAACAAATTATATTAATTATATGTTAAACCATAAGAAACTACAGCTTATGATTGATAAAAGTATTCCTCTTTTTCGTTGTCATTAATCAATGATTAGGATGTTAATTAAATATAGAAGCTTGGAGAATAATGAGTTAATTAATCCATTTAAAAAACAATATTTAATATCGGCTAGATTGCACGAAGATACGCATAAAATTTCATGTTTTTTGCGATTAATACCATGAACTTTAATAATTGCAAATGGATACCATGGTTACACTATATAACTTTCATATTTTTGTGATTGATATCAGTAAATTAAATGGTATTAAGTTGCAACCGGAAGTGGATAGTTCATCCTAGCCATCTCTAATTATTGAAGTTCATGGTATTAAACGCAAAAAGGTGAAAGTTTTAGGATATATTGGTGCAATTTAGACCTTAATATATATGTATCAAACTTCAAAAGTCTAAACCATCAATTATCTATTTTCCCCCTTATCATTTTATTCAACTCTCAACAGACGTACGAGGATGCAAAACTTTCTGTGATAAAATAAATAAACAAAAGAAAAAATTGAAGAAAAAAGAAAATGAAAAGAAAATGAAAAGAAAATTATAAATGGAAGAAAAAGCATGCCCTTGATAACCCATACTAACTGAAAGGAGAGATGGGTGATCGTACCGCGAAGGGTCTGACCGTAGTGATGGCGACTGGTGACAAGGACGTATGGTGGGGACGTGGCAAGATCTGATTGGTAGGAAAGACGGAGGACAGATCGGATTGGTCGGGAGCGGGAGAAACAGTGAAAGCGACGTCTTCTTGTTGAAGTACCCGGAAAGCACGGGTAATTTTTCGTCATGTTCCTTGCTTTTTTTGAGATCTTGCGGTCAGCCCTTGTTCAATTTATAAATTGCATATGTAATCTCTAGTTAAGTGATGGATACACCTTGGACCGAGTATAACTAGGCTTAACTTAATTAGAATGGTATTAATTTTCTGATGATGCTCTATATTGGCGATCTCTCAGATCAGGACACGTGGCAGATGACGTGTCTCAGAACCCAGAAGAAAGGGCCCACATAGGCCGACCGGGCCACCGCTGTACCCGACCTGTAAGCACAAGCTGGCTCAACTCAGAAGCCCTACAAGTTGGCCTCATCGGCCTCTCAGCTCGCCCCTGAGCTACCACAGGGCCAAGATACCTCGGCCCTCCCGCTAGTTCCCGAGCTCGCCCGTCGAGACCATCTTCCTCGGTCCCTCCGACCGACCAACTCCACTACTCGGCGTAACCGCCGCTCCGCAAATCTGGCCTTGCACGGATTCTCCGCCGGCAACATCCCACGTTCCATGCCATCACGATCCCCAGTAACAGGCGATCCGCTTATTACGCGGACGTGACGTCGGGAGCATAACCGCCGCCGAGATTCTCGTGCCTGTCACTGCGTGCTGCCGCCACTATATAAACCCCCATCACAGAGGGGTCAAGTAAGCTTTTTTCACCCCACTTAGCCGTTACTCTGCTCGGATCTTGTGCTAACTTGATCGTCGGAGGGTCCTCGGTGGTATCAAACCACCCCGGGACTTCCTTGCAGGTACTCGGTGCAAACTCCTCAAAACCATCAATCTCCTCAAAACTCATTGAGACCCACACGCAACAGGAGATCATCCTCGAAATCCACCGAAAGATCGATGGAAGACAACATCTGACGGAGACCCGAAAAATACCTCCAACATTTTCTCTCCAGCATGAAAAGTTGAAGATATGTAATATAGAAAATGTAGATGAGGCTAATAGCAAACTACTAAGAGAAATTACACATTTTTCTTGGCTCTGAGGAATTTAAACATCCAGGCTCTAATGGGCGGGCAGGAGTACTTTGGGGCATGCAGCAGGGCCCACCCTGCACAGGGGACAGTACGGGCAGCTGGGCAGGCCTGATCTGTCGGGTGCGAATATTAGATCAGTGGTGGGCTGCCCGGGTTTACGGGCAGCTATTAGCTAGCTAGCTATGGGAAGAGGAATCGAGAGCTCTTACACCCATGGTCTAATTTCTCAATTCAATTCCCAATGGAAAGAAACAGCTGGTCTCATGGCCGACAACTCATTCTGTGGCCCTGGGCTCCTTGTTCTTTGACTCCCAGACCACACGTGACCTCCACCATCCCTTCTTTGCCTCCATACACACAAGAGTTGGGGTTGGCTAATTTAAGCGAGAAATACTTAAGCCACCACACTTGAAATTATCTTACCATGATCTATCCAAGAATCAAACATTATGGACCCACTTGTTTGACACTAGCATCTAGGTGTTGTGGATCTCACCGTTTTGCCTCTTGGATGAATTATGCTAGGAATTCGACCCGGTAGGTAAAGTATTTGCTCAATTTAAGCTTGGCTAAGCTTCAAGGCTTTAATTGGCTATTCGTATCACTGCAATTCAGATTCAAAATCTTGCTATTTTACATTCATTTTATTAAAAAAAAGATTAGGATAATATCATACTAGTCCAACTAGTTAGGGTTTTAATTAGTTCCAATATTAATCGTATCTCTTAACCCTCACAACATCTTCAGAATCTTGGTCCTGCGATAGGGGCTTTAGGGTCCACAACAAACCGCAGAACAGTCGATGTGGACAAGAGGAATATGAAAAATATTAGATAATGTCAATTGTGTGGTCACAACCTGATGATGCTCATAAGTTGGAATTGCTCAGATCATGACACGTGGCGAATGACGTCTCACCTGCGACAGCTCACCAGACTCCTGGGGGGATACCGAGGTAAAATCAGTGTGGAGCACCGATTACCTTCCTCGGTTCGTCTCCGAGCTTAAACTCCACCTCTTGCCCAAGAGCGACCCAGCCGCCGAACTGGCGCCACCCACTTGTGCTCGTCTTCGAGCTATTACAGAGCTGAGCTTCCTCGGCCTCCCGGCTCGTCTCCGAGCTCACGCCAAGCTAAACCTCCCCAGCTCTCCTGGACAAACGAGAACGCGAGGCCTTAGCGCTTCTGCAACGGCTCCGCGTATCCCACCAGAGCAAGATATCCGCCGCCCCACGTCCTGCGTCCCACGCTGGGGCATCCCCCATTAACGAACGTATCCCGCCATTAATAGTGGATCCTGTCACTCAAGCAGGCGTAACATCAGAGGCGTAACCGAAGGCGAAGATCTCGCGCCCGCTCGCTCCATGCGACCCCTATAAAACCCCTCTCTCATACGACTCAGGTAAAACAATTTTAATCCAATAAGCCGCTACTTTGCTCATTTTCCTCGGCTAACTTGATCGTCGGAGGGTCCTACAGTGGTCACTCACCCCGGAATTTCTTTGCAGATAGCTCGGCTACACCTCAAAATCAACCCATTGAAATCCACACGTCCAAGGAGACAACCTCCAAACCCAACCTCAACCGTCCAGCAACGCTCACCGACAGATCGACGGAGGAAAGCATCTGAAGGAGATCTATCCTCCGTCAGTTGGCGCCGTCTGTGGGAACTTGTAAGTTTCTTCCCTTCATCAAAGTTGATCCTTTGTCTTCAACCTAATGGCGAGCGAGAACCGTGGCGATCCCAGTACGAGTCGTCGCCTCCCCCACAACGGAGGCGGGAGCGGCTCGTCTCCTCTTCCCAATACCATTGTCGTCTTATCCGTCCGGATCGACAGACTCACGTCAATGGTGGACGTGCTCATTCGCGTTCAAGTGGTGGGCCCAACCCACGAAATCGTTGTCCCCCCTCCCAGGGATCACGACATCGGCAGAAGAGTGGATAACATTACTCCCCTCGAAGCCCCCAAACACAGGCGTGCTGACTCCGACAATCGTGGCTCCCACGCAACGATCGATTCAAAAACCCGCTGGATGCCGCACGGCTCTATGCCGCTATCCCAGGAAAGAGACCATCACCGTGACACCCACCGCGTTCTCGCGCCACCCGAGGAGGTGTCGGTCAGCTCGCCCGCTTCCAGGCGCAACCGATGCCCTCTCCTTCGCCGGGACCACGCAAACAACTCGCGTCAAGACCGCTCCAAAAGCACATCGCCCGAGGATCTGAGAAATTTGATAGAGCAGAATCGAAGCCGTACTACCGCGTAGAGCAGGAGCGGAAATGACCACCACTCTAACTGCGCTGAATCCTTGGGGTACTACAACCGCCTCGAAGCCCTCAAGAAGAAAATCGAGGGCATACACCGGGATGGCCAGGCGTCTGGCGGAGAGGACCGTTACTCCGCCGATTCGCTGAAAAAACCCTTTACAGAAGAACTGCTGGCCGAGCATGTCTCGTCCAGGAACAAACCGCCCAAGGTGGCCCTCTTCGACGGGAAATCCAACCCAAAGGACCATCTGGACGCATTTACGGCGGACATGAGCTTCCAGGATAACTCCGACGTTGCCCAATGCCGAGCATTTCCCGCTACCCTCATCCGGGCTGGACGAGACTGGTTCCGAGAACTCACGCCATGCTCCTTCTCTACCATTGATGAGCTGGCCACCCAGTTCCTCGGTCACTTCTTCGGAAATAGGTGACAGAAGCGGACTATCGATTACCTCTTCACCATAAAGAGCGGGGACAAGGAATCCTTTAAGGGATACGTCACTCGCTTCTACAATGCTCTTCTCGAGGTCCCAGAGTACCGGGATGAAACTGTCATCACCGCACTAAGGTTGAGTCTTGGGCACAAAGAGTGGCTCCGCTCTTTTGCATTAGCGCAACCTAAGACCATGGCCGAGGTAAAAGCTTGAACCGAACGAGAGATCCAACTCGAGTCGGAGGTGAACGCTAACCTGCCCCGGGGTGACCAAGCCGACCAAAAAAAGAAGGGCAGAGAAGAGAAGAAGAGGGTCGACTGACCAAAGCCATACTTCCCAATGTTCCAGGAGTACACTCCTCTTAACATCTTCCAGACCGAGCTGTTGGAGGAGGCGAAGGGTGAGAGATTCTTCAAGCTCCCGTTAGTCACCCCTGGAGCGGCGAAGCGCATCCGGGGCCCATACCGCGTTTTCCATAGGTCGTAAGGTCACCCGAAAGAAAACTGCAAACAACTCCGTGACTACATCGAGGAGTTGGTCCGTTCTGGCCACCTGGCGAAATACCTACGGGACAAGCGACCAGCGGATCGGGAATGGGAGAACCAGCCTCCTTTCGGAGAATTAACGTTCAGGAAAATCATGGTCGTTACCTCAGAAAGAGCCCAGGGAGCCGGTGAAAATCACCACCTCCTACCCGTCGAGGGTACAAGCGATCCCCCTCAGAAGAAGTGCAGGACCACTGAGCCCATCGTCTTCACCGACCAAGACCTCCATGGTATATCCTTGCCTCACAACGACCCTCTCGTGATAACGGCACGTGATGATGCTCCTAAGTGGGAACTCCCCAGATCATGACACGTGGTAGCTGACGTGTCCCGGGGCTCACGGGAATAGGGCGTGCACCACACATTGGAGGCGTCCCCCGAGCTATCATCCCAAGGCATGACCCGAATTCCGATGGATCCCTAAACACTCCTATGCTCTCCATGTAAATAACCATTGGCTTGCCTCCGAGCCCACCTACATGCTGAGCTTCCTCGGCCATCCTTGCTCGCCTCTGAGCTATCACAGAACTGAGCTTCCTCTGTCTCCCGCTTGTCTCTGAGCCTCCTGCCGAGCAACCATCGACGCAGAGCCTAAGCGCCTCCTCCACGGCTCCACATATCTCTCCAGAAGCGAGATATCCTCCACCCAACATCCCGCATTCCATGCCACCGTATCCCCCCATTAACGAGCGTATCTCGTCATTAATGGGGGGATCCCGTCAATCACGCAGGCGTAACGTCAGTGGCGTAATCGACGGCGAAGATCTCGCACCTGCTCGCTCCAAGCGACCACTATAAAAACCCCACTCTCAGGCGACTCAAGTAAGGCAATTTCATTCCAATAAGCCGCTACTCTGCCCAAATTCCTTGGATAACTTGATCGTCGGAGGGTCCACGGTGGTACAACCACCCGGGACTTCTTTTGCAGATAGCTCGGCTCTGCCTCAAACCAAGCCCACTGAGATCCACACGCTCAAGGAGGCAATCCTCAACATCAATATCAGCCTTTCACCAACACTTACGACAGATCGACGGATGACAACATCTGAAGGAGATCCTAGCCTCCATCAGTTGGCGCCGTCTGTGGGAAACTAGCAATCATTTCACTCATCAAAAGTTGATCTTCCGCTCTCGACTACATGGCGAGTGAAGACCATGGAGATCCCAGCACAAGCCGTTGTCTTCCCCACAACGGAGGCGTGGACGGATCCACTCCTCCTCATAACGCCATCCACGCCCTCTCTGCACGGATCGACAGGCTCACATCCATAGTGGATGCCCTTGTCCATGTCCAAACGGCGGGACAAGCCTCCCAGGTCGCCGTTCCCCCTCCCCAGGATCACGACTTCCGCAGAAGGAGAGATGACACTGCCCACGCTGGCACCACTGAACAACGTCTTGCTATCTCCGGCGGCCACAGGTCCCCCGCGGTGACCGATTCAATGAACCGCTGGGCGCCTCATAGCTCCATGCCGAGGTCTTGTGAAAGAGCCCCCTGCCCCGAGGCCCATCGCGCTCCCATCCCTTCCGAGGAGGTGTCGGTTATCTCTCCTGCTCCCAGGCCTGGCCGGCACCCCCTCCCTCGACAGGGTCACGCGGGCGGCTCTCGCCGCGATGACTCAAGATTGACCTCTCCAGGGGACCTAAGGAACCTGATAAAACGTAACCGAAGCTGTAGCCAGGCGTAGGCCGCCAGCGGGAAGGGACACTACTCTGACTGCGCCAAATCCTCAGGATACCACAAACGTCTCGATGCCCTCGAAAAAAAAATCGAGGGTTTAAATCGGGTGGGCCATCTATTAAACGAGGGGGCCAAGTATGCCGCCGACTCACTTACGAAGCCCTTCACTGAAGAGCTGCTCGCTGTCCGCGTCTCGTACAGAAACAAGTCTCCCAAAGTGTCCCTCTTCGACGGGAAGTTTGACCCGAAGGACCATCTGGACGCATTCACGGCGGGCATGAGCTTCCAGGATAACTCAAACGCCACCCAATGCCGAGCATTTCCTGCCACTCTCATCCGAGCTGGACGAGACTGGTTCCGAGGACTCACGCCATGCTCCATCTCTATCTTTGATGAGTTGGCCGCCCAGTTCCTCGGATATTTCGTCGGGAACAGACGACAGAAGCGGACCGTCGATTAACTCTTCACTATAAAGAGCGGGGACAAGGAATCCTTTAAAGGATACGTCACTCGCTTTTACAACGCTCTTCTTGAAGTTCCCGAGCATCGGGATGAAACTGTAATCACAGCTCTGAGGTCAGGTCTTAAGCACAAGGAGTGGCTCCGCTCCTTTACATTGGCGCAACCTAGGACCATGGCTGAGGTAAAAGCTTGGACCGAGCGTGAAATCCAACTCGAGTCCGAGATAAACGCAAACCTACCCCGGGGCGACCAGGCCGACCAAAAGAAGAGGGGCAGAGAAGAGAAGAAGAAGTTCGACTAGCCAAAGCCATACTCCCTGAAGTTCCAGGAGTATACTCCACTCAACATCTCTCAGACTGAGCTCTTGGAGGAGGCGAAGGGCGAGCGATTCTTCAAGCTACGTCCGGTCACCAATAGGGCGGCTAAATGGACTCGGGGCCCGTACTACGCCTTCCATAGGTCGCAGGGACACCCGACCGAGAACTGTAAACAGCTCCGTGACTATATCGAGGAGTTGATTCGCTCGGGCTACCTGGCGAAATACCTATGGGAAAAACGACAGGAAGACCGGGTGCAAGAAAACCATCCCCTTCCCGGCGAGTTAACGATCGGCCAAATTATGGTCGCCTCTTCAGGGGGTACGCATAGAGCCGGCGAGATTCGCCGCCTCCTACCCGTTAAGGGAACCGGCGACCAGCCCTGGAAGAAGAGCAAGGCATCCAAGCCCATCATCTTCACTGACGACGACCTCCACGGAATATCCTTGCCTCACAATGACCCCCTCGTGATTACAGCATGGGTCCACCGCTATGAGGTCCAAAGGATATTGGTCGACTAAGGAAGCTCGGCAAACATCCTTTTCCATGACTGCTTCCTCCATATAGGGCTCAGCCCGTTAGACCTGCGGCCGATCACCCACATTCTGTCGGGGCTTACAAACTACTGCATCCTGGCAGAGGGAGTGGTTACCCTCCTTTTCAACATTGGGGAGGCGGGCCATACGAGAACTGTGCCGGTAGAGTTCATCTTCGCCAGGATCCCCTCATCCTACAATATCCTCCTGGGACGCCCGACGCTAAACTCCCTTCGGGCTCAAATCTCGACCTACCACCTCGCGATCAAGTTCCCATTGGATCAAGGAGGAATAGGCCGAGCCTACGGGAACCAACAAATCGCCAAAATTTTCTTCACGGCGACATCCACCTCAGAGGAGCGCATCGACGACCTTGGAAGCGTGAGTGATTTTCAGGGGTCTTTGGATATTCGTGACTAAAAAAAAGAAATCCGAGGGGCCCCGGTGGAGGCGCTAACAGAGGTCCTACTCGTCGAGGGGAACAATGAAAGAACTGTCCACATCGTTTCCCTCTTAACGGGAGCCCAGCGCGAAGACTTGATCCACTTTCTCCGAGGAAACTCGGAAGTGTTCGCTTGGGCACCTGTTGACATGCCCGGGATCAACCCCGAGGTAATCTCGCACAAGCTCGGGGTCGACCCGATAGCCCGACCCGTCAGGAAAAAGAAACGAAGTTTCACTCCGATAAAAAAAAAAGTTAATCGAGGACGAGGTCGATAGGCTATTTGCATCTAACTTCATTCGGAATGTGGCCTACTCGAAATGGCTAGCGAATGTGGTTATGGTTAAAAAGTCAAGTGAGAAGTGGCGCGTGTGCGTCGACTTCACAGATCTCAACAATTCCTTCCCGAAAGACAAATATCCATTCCCTCAGATAGATCAGCTTGTCGATAGCTCGGCAGGCCACGAATTGCTCAACTTCATGGATGCTTTCTCCGGCTACAACTAGATCCGTATGAACCCAGTAGATGTATAGCTTACCATATTCACAACGGACTGGGGGGTATACTGCAACAAAGTGATGCCCTTCGGCCTCAAAAACGCCGGAGCTACATACCAGCGCCTGGTTAACAAAATGTTCAAACCGCAGATCTGGAGGAACATGGAGGTTTACGTCGACGACATGCTCATAAAATTGACCTCGTCGGACGAGCACGCCAAAGATCTTGGCGAGACATTCAACATATTTCGCAAGTAAAAAATGAAGCTGAATCCCGCCAAGTGTACGTTCGGGGTCACTAGCGGGTGTTCAGTTGATAAAACTGCACATTTGTATTACATTTTTCCTACCATTTTCATACTAAAAAAGGACTTTATTATAATATATTATACATATGAGGGTTTATGTGTAAAAACATTATTTTCCATGTGTTAATATATTTTAATTATCATTTGGTAGGAAAATGTATGCAAATATTATTGACCTGATCCTAGTAGAACTAAGTCTACTAAATATTATTTAAGATTATTGTGCAGAATTTTCCAAGTTGTTATGCAGAATATATCAAAGAAATCAAGCTGTTGAAGAAATCTTGCCAAATTAAGAAGCAAAACTTGGAGACCAAGTCTGGAAGCAACCGAGAGAAGATTTCTGAATTATGAAGGTGCCTAGGATTGCCACATGTCACAAGATGCAAGCACAAGAATTTTGATCAAGAGATCTCACCCGTTGGCCGCGGATCCGCGGCCTTAGCCCCCATTTGCCGCGGATCCGCCGCAATATTATGGAATTAGAGAAAAAGATTTTTTGGGGTTAATCTCTGCTGAAATTTACCAAGTTTCCAACTAAAAGATTCTGGTTTTGCACTATAAAATGGCACCGAGAGCCTCTTGGAAAAGTTATCAAGCCGAAGAGATCACGAAGTCCAAGACGGCTCACGCATCCAGGCTGATCATCAACTGTTCATCTACCTCCTTCGGAAGAGTTTGAGAAGCAAACCAAGTTTTTGTAATCATTTTCTAAGCAATAAAGTGTAGATTGTTCAAGTTGATTAATAAAGGTAGTTATTTTATTTAATTCTTTTGCATTTTACATTATGTTTTCCCTCTCTTTCTTTTCATCTTCTTCTCCCAACATGCGCGAGTAATTCTCCGCTTGTTAGGGTTCGTAGGATGTTCAAGTTGATTAATAAAGGTAGTTATTTTATTTAATTCTTTTGCATTTTACATTATGTTTTCCCTCTCTTTCTTTTCATCTTCTTCTCCCAACATGCGCGAGTAATTCTCTGCTTGTTAGGGTTCGTAGGATTAGGGTAGGCTAATGGACGATGAAAATAATTAAACCCTTTTTAAGTCCTATAAAGTTTAGGAACTTTATCAAAAGAATCATTAATATCCTAATCGGGCGCGCTAACAATTCTTTGCTAGTTCCGACCGCGATTAGAGATTAGATTAATGATTGTTTTGGTAAAGGCTAGATATGAACGGAGTTCCGTGTCGAGATAAGGGTTAAGAGTGGGATTTCTTTTTCCCTCCAGAAACCCTAATCTACACGCATCACTGTCGTTCTAGTTCTAAATCTATTAATGGATAAAAAGGGTAACTTTTAATTAATCGTCCATAACTACTAAATCCTAACGAACCCTACAAGCCCCCTTATTATATTAACTACATCCTTAAAATAATCTAGATCTATATTTTTGCATTCTTGTTTAACGTAGATCTAGAAACCATTCTTCAAAATTCTTTATCCCTCCTCTCTTTCTCAACACATCTAAAGTAAGAATAAAAGATTCAACGTTTCCCTGAGGACGACCCGTACTCACCTCGGTCTAGCTACACGCGACACCGTTCTGATTGCGGTTACACTACAAACACAAATTTTCGCATCAATCAAATGGCGCCGTTGCCGGGGATCGAACCCGGGTCACCCGCGTGACAGGCGGGAATACTCACCACTATACTACAACGACCGTGATGGACGGCACTCCATCTAATTATAACACCACGCTGCCACCGCCCGCAGGTGAGCAGAATCCACCGCGCATCTCTCTCCAAGAGAGATGCTATCTTATTCGTGTCCTCTTCCTACCTGTCTATCTCTTCCACCACCTGACGGGGATAATTTCGAGATTAAACCCCACTACATCAATCTGCTGCCCAAATTTCACGGGCTTGAATCGGAAGACGCGTACGTTTTCATCACCAAATTCGAGAACGTATGCGCAATGATGGGTACTTCACAATTGACCTTAGATGCTATGCGCTTACGTCTTCTCCCATTCACACTATGCGACTTGGCAGAAAAATGGCTTTATAATACTGCCGCACACTCTATCGCTAATTGGGATGAATTCGTTGTAGCATTTCTTAAGAAGTTTTACCCAAATCATAAGACTGCACATGTTAGGAGCGAGATCAACCAGTTCACCCAGCTTCCCAATGAACCATTTTGGAAGTGCTTTGAACGTTTCAAAGATCTGCTTGTCCAATGCCCCCATCACGGAATACAAAGATGGGATTTATGTCGGATTATATATGAGGGCATTAATCCAGCGACAAAGCAGATGCTTGAAACAATGTGTCAATGCAATTTCATGTCTAAAGATGACGGTGAAGCATGGAAATATCTGGAAGACCTTGCTGAACACACGTTGCAGTGGGAAAGCGTAAGACCACCTTCAACTAAGGGAGGTATTCACCAGCTCGATGTTTCTATCGCAGTGAAAGCCGAAATGGCAGCGATACAGAAGAAACTTGATGCTATTAAAAACAAGTTCTCAACATTCTCCCTAAATCAGGCCACGCTTCCTAAGACTGTCTGTGGTTGCTGTTCGGATCCTTCACACTTAACGGAAGAATGTCCTATGAATGCATCGTTTCAAGTTAATGCTGCTTTTCAGCAGCGACCTAGAAATGATCCTTATTCTTCCACATACAATCAAGGATGGAGGAATCATCCTAACTTTGCTTGGAATCAAAACCAACAAAGTAATTATCAAAGACCTCCTCCACAGCAACCACAACCACAGAATCAGCCCCCCTTTCAGTCACAAAATTTCCAAAATCCGGCCAACATTTCTACACCACAAGTGGCCGGTACTGACAACTCACTTGCACAAACTTTGGATATGTTCATGAAACAATCCATGCAAAATTCGGCTGAGATAAGGTCTTTTATTGATACCCTAACGAAAAACTCCTCCTCCCATGGTGAGAGTATTAAATCAATAGAAAACCAAATCGCACAGTTAAACGCCGCAATGAGTGCGAGAGAGAAAGGGAAACTCCCATCTCAACCCCTACCGAATCCTGGCCATTCACAAAGTCATAATGTGAATGCCATTACTACGTTGAGATCGGGAAGAGTGCTGAATAACCAAGTGGGTGAGCAATTTGATGATAGTTACACATTTGGTACCCCTTCTTCTTCTTCTTCCCCTAATTCGTCTAGTCTCCCACCTTCATCCGAGCCTATTCTCCGTTTTCCCCAAGGCTCGAACATTTCGCCAAATCTATCTAAGTCGATGCCCACTCCAATTTTGGGATCGAATCCGTTGCCACAGTCTTCTCCAAAAACGTTGGACCCAAAACTTATTGATCGAGCTCCATTTCCAAACCGATTAAGGGCCAACCGACCTAACCCGCAAATGGAGAAAATTGTGGAAATGTTTAAGCAAGTTAGCATGAATATTCCTCTCCTAGATGCTATTCAACAAGTCCCATCTTATGCAAGAATCCTTAAAGACTTGTGCACTAGGAAGAGAAAAACTCAAGTGCCTAAAAAGGTTTTCATGACGAGTAATGTTAGCACAGCTTTTACCCAACAAATACCAAAGAAACGTAAGGACCCCGGCTGTCCTACAATCTCTATTTCTATTGGGGGTAAAAATATAAATCGTGCTTTACTCGATCTAGGCGCTAGCATCAACTTGCTTCCTTATTCAGTATACGAGCAGTTTGGAATTGGAGAGTTAAAACCCGCCCATTGTACTCTCCAAATGGCAGACCGATCTATCACCAAACCTCAGGGCGAACTAGAGGATGTGTTAATTAAAGTCGGGGAATTCATATTTCCCGTGGACTTTATTGTTTTAGATACACAACCTGTGGCAAACCCACGCAATCAAATCCCGGTGATACTTGGTCGACCCTTTCTAGCAACTTCTAACGCTGTGATTAATTGTCGTAACGGTTCTATGAACCTATCTTTCGGGAAAATGACAATTGAGCATAATATTTACAGGCTAGGAAGTCAGCCATCAGAACCTTCTGCTCATTTGCTGGATGTTTGTTCCATCCACGAGATAGCTCCCGAAAGCTGCATGGATGAGGAACTTTGCTTTGATGTTCTCGACAACACTAATGAGACAACGTTTGATCTTGCACCACTTCACAGTGAGGATATGTTCAATGAGTCCGACCTTAAGATTGAACCCGTTGACTCATTGCAAAAGTCAGCAGTACTTTCCGAGTCAACATCTTATGCAAGTTTTGAACATCTTAAGAAGTCCGAATATCATTCCGTTATCCCTCCTTCTATTGTCTCTCCGCCAATTCCTGATCTCAAACCGCTACCTTCTCATCTTAAATATGCATATTTAGGAGAGAATGAGACTTTGCCAGTAATTATATCCGCTTCTTTAGCCATAGAGCAAGAGAATGCACTTTTGGCAGTGTTGAGATCGAATCGGCAAGCATTTGGTTGGACAATGGCCGACATCAAAGGGATTAGTCCCTTAATTGTTGAACATCACATACATCTGATGGATGAAGCCAAACCAACCCGAGACCCACAAAGACAGTTAAATCCCGTTATGAAGGAGGCGGTAAAGAAAGAAATCGTCAAGTGCCTTGATAGGGGAATAATTTACCCCATATCTGATAGTCAATCGGTAAGTCCAATTCATGTGGTCCCTAAAAAGTCTGGCATCACGGTCATCACTAACGAGGCTAATGAGTTAATCCAAACACGCATCCAAACTGGGTGGCGCGTATGTATCGATTACAGGAAACTCAATGCCGCGACGAGGAAAGATCACTTCCCTCTACCTTTCATTGACCAGATGTTGGAACGATTAGCGGGACACGAATACTACTGTTTCTTGGACGGATACTCTGGTTACAACCAGGTCCCCATCGCCGAAAAGGATCAAGATAAAACCACTTTTACTTGTCCTTTCGGAACTTTTGCTTATAGACGCATGCCCTTTGGGTTATGCAACGCTCCCGCTACATTTCAGCGGTGCATGATGGGGATATTTTCAGATATGGTGGAAAATTTTCTAGAAATTTTTATGGACGATTTCTCCATTTTTGGGGACTCCTTTGAGGACTGCCTTCGTAATCTTGATGCTGTTCTTACCCGCTGTAAGGATAAGAACTTGACTTTGAATTGGGAAAAATGCCATTTTATGGTCCAAGAAGGTATTGTACTTGGACATATAATTTCACATAAAGGCATTGAGGTTGACAGAGCTAAAATAGATGTCATTCATAACCTCCCTCGTCCCAACTGCGTCAAAGATATACGATCCTTCCTTGGCCATGCAGGATTTTATAGGAGATTTATTAAGGACTTTAGCAAAATTGCTAGACCCTTAACCCTTCTATTGGCCAAGGACACTACTTTTCACTTCGATTCGGATTGTGAGGCTGCTTTTGAATCACTTAAAGAATCACTCACTACAGCCCCCGTTCTATCATCTCCGGATTGGAACCACCCGTTCGAGCTTATGTGTGACGCATCAGATTTTGCTATTGGTGCTGTCTTGGGAAAGCATATTGATAAGATGCCACATGTAATTTACTATGCAAGTAGGACCTTGAATGATGCACAAATAAATTACACAACTACTGAGAAAGAACTCTTGGCAGTTGTATTTGCATTAGAGAAATTCAGGCCCTACTTGATTGGCTCGCCTATTGTGGTTTACACAGATCACTCCGCCCTACGACATCTTTTAACGAAGAAGGATGCAAAGGCCAGGCTAATACGTTGGATCCTATTGTTACAAGAATTTGATCTTGTTATCAAAGACAAGAGTGGATGTGAAAACGTTGTAGCGGACCATCTTTCGCGCATCACTTCTTCGCCAACTGTGACCGTGCGGATAAATGACTCATTTCCCGACGAACAGCTCTTGAATGTATCCTACGAACCTTGGTTCGTGGATATCGTGAACTATCTTGCGACGGGACTTATACCTAGCGATTGGTCGAAACAAGACAAACTTCGGTTTTTATCCCAAGTAAAATATTTTTACTGGGATGAACCATATCTATTCAAGTATTGTTCCGATCAAATCATTCACAGGTGTGTCCCTAACGATGAATTCAAGAGCGTGTTATCATTTTGTCATGATCAGGCATGCGGCGGTCACTTTGGACCTCGAAAAACGGCGGAGAAAGTTTTTCAATGTGGCTTTTATTGGCCAACATTATTTAAAGATGCATTTGAACATTGCAAAACTTGTCCGCGATGTCAGCATTTGGGTCGGATTTCAAGAAGGAACGAGATGCCGCTCCAACCTATATTGGTTGTGGAAAATTTGATGTTTGGGGTATTGATTTTATGGGCCCTTTTCCCAACTCCTTTGGGAATTTATATATCTTGTTAGCGGTTGATTATGTCTCGAAGTGGGTGGAAGCTATACCGTGTCGCACTAATGACAACAAAGTTGTCATTAAGTTCCTTAAAGAAAACATCTTCTCGCGATTCGGACACCCTCGCGCTATCATTAGCGACAACGGGACACATTTCTGCAATAGGTCTTTCGAGGCCTTGATGCGGAAATATTCAATCACTCACAAGCTTTCTACGCCCTATCATCCCCAAACAAGCGGGTAGGATGAGATCTCAAATAGGCAGATCAAACAGATATTGGAGAAGACGGTTTCGAACTGCATGGATGAGGAACTTTGCTTTGATGTTCTCGACAACACTAATGAGACATCGTTTGATCTTGCACCGTTTCACAGTGAGGATATGTTCAATGAGTCCGACCTTAAGATTGAACCCGTTGACTCATTGCAAAAGTCAGCAGTACTTTCCGAGTCAACATCTTATGCAAGTTTTGAACCTCTTAAGGAGTCCGAATATTATTCCGTTACCCCTCCTTCTATTGTCTCTCCGCCAATTCCTGATCTCAAACCGCTACCTTCTCATCTTAAATATGCATATTTAGGAGAGAATGAGACTTTGCCAGTAATTATATCCGCTTCTCTAGCCATAGAGCAAGAGAATGCACTTTTGGCAGTGTTGAGATCGAATCGGCAAGCATTTGGTTGGACAATGGCCGACATCAAAGGGATTAGTCCCTTAATTGTTGAACATCACATACATCTGATGGATGAAGCCAAACCAACCCGAGACCCACAAAGACAGTTAAATCCCGTTATGAAGGAGGCGGTAAAGAAAGAAATCGTCAAGTGCCTTGATAGGGGAATAATTTACCCCATATCTGATAGTCAATGGGTAAGTCCAATTCATGTGGTCCCTAAAAAGTCTGGCATCACGGTCATCACTAACGAGGCTAATGAGTTAATCCAAACACGCACCCAAACTGGGTGGCGCGTATGTATCGATTACAGGAAACTCAATGCCGCGACGAGGAAAGATCACTTCCCTCTACCTTTCATTGACCAGATGTTGGAACGATTAGCGGGACACGAATACTACTGTTTCTTGGACGGATACTCTGGTTACAACCAGGTCCCCATCGCCGAAAAGGATCAAGATAAAACCACTTTTACTTGTCCTTTCGGAACTTTTGCTTATAGACGCATGCCCTTTGGGTTATGCAACGCTCCCGCTACATTTCAGCGGTGCATGATGGGGATATTTTCAGATATGGTGGAAAATTTTCTAGAAATTTTTATGGACGATTTCTCCATTTTTGGGGACTCCTTTGAGGACTGCCTTCGTAATCTTGATGCTGTTCTTACCCGCTGTAAGGATAAGAACTTGACTTTGAATTGGGAAAAATGCCATTTTATGGTCCAAGAAGGTATTGTACTTGGACATATAATTTCACATAAAGGCATTGAGGTTGACAGAGCTAAAATAGATGTCATTCATAACCCCTCTCGTCCCAACTGCGTCAAAGATATACGATCCTTCCTTGGCCATGCAGGATTTTATAGGAGATTTATTAAGGACTTTAGCAAAATTGCTAGACCCTTAACCCTTCTATTGGCCAAGGACACTACTTTTCACTTCGATTCGGATTGTGAGGCTGCTTTTGAATCACTTAAAGAATCACTCACTACAGCCCCCGTTCTATCATCTCCGGATTGGAACCACCCGTTCGAGCTTATGTGTGACGCATCAGATTTTGCTATTGGTGCTGTCTTGGGAAAGCATATTGATAAGATGCCACATGTAATTTACTATGCAAGTAGGACCTTGAATGATGCACAAATAAATTACACAACTACTGAGAAAGAACTCTTGGCAGTTGTATTTGCATTAGAGAAATTCAGGCCCTACTTGATTGGCTCGCCTATTGTGGTTTACACAGATCACTCCGCCCTACGACATCTTTTAACGAAGAAGGATGCAAAGGCCAGGCTAATACGTTGGATCCTATTGTTACAAGAATTTGATCTTGTTATCAAAGACAACAGTGGATGTGAAAACGTTGTAGCCGACCATCTTTCGCGCATCACTTCTTCGCCAACTGTGACCGTGCCGATAAATGACTCATTTCCCGACGAACAGCTCTTGAATGTATCCTACGAACCTTGGTTCATGGATATCGTGAACTATCTTGCGACGGGACTTATACCTAGCGATTGGTTGAAACAAGACAAACTTCGTTTTTTATCCCAAGTAAAATATTTTTACTGGGATGAACCATATCTATTCAAGTATTTTTCCGATCAAATCATTCGCAGGTGTGTCCCTAACGATGAATTCAAGAGCGTGTTATCATTTTGTCATGATCAGGCATGCGGCGGTCACTTTGGACCTCGAAAAACGGCGGAGAAAGTTTTTCAATGTGGCTTTTATTGGCCAACATTATTTAAAGATGCATTTGAACATTGCAAAACTTGTCCGCGATGTCAGCATTTGGGTCGGATTTCAAGAAGGAACGAGATGCCGCTCCAACCTATATTGGTTGTGGAAATATTTGATGTTTGGGGTATTGATTTTATGGGCCCTTTTCCCAACTCCTTTGGGAATTTATATATCTTGTTAGCGGTTGATTATGTCTCGAAGTGGGTGGAAGCTATACCGTGTCGCACTAATGACAACAAAGTTGTCATTAAGTTCCTTAAAGAAAACATCTTCTCGCGATTCGGACACCCTCGCGCTATCATTAGCGACAACGGGACACATTTCTGCAATAGGTCTTTCGAGGCCTTGATGCGGAAATATTCAATCACTCACAAGCTTTCTACGACCTATCATCCCCAAACAAGCGGGTA
Source organism: Agapanthus africanus (assembly GCA_030015575.1). NCBI lineage: Eukaryota > Viridiplantae > Streptophyta > Magnoliopsida > Asparagales > Amaryllidaceae > Agapanthus > Agapanthus africanus. The sequence goes on along the minus strand of CM057337.1, from coordinate 1,007,136,181 downwards.
GGATGAGATCTCAAATAGGCAGATCAAACAGATATTGGAGAAGACGGTTTCGAACTGCATGGATGAGGAACTTTGCTTTGATGTTCTCGACAACACTAATGAGACATCGTTTGATCTTGCACCGCTTCACAGTGAGGATATGTTCAATGAGTCCGACCTTAAGATTGAACCCGTTGACTCATTGCAAAAGTCAGCAGTACTTTCCGAGTCAACATCTTATGCAAGTTTTGAACCTTTTAAGGAGTCCGAATATCATTCCGTTACCCCTCCTTCTATTGTCTCTCCGCCAATTCCTGATCTCAAACCGCTACCTTCTCATCTTAAATATGCATATTTAGGAGAGAATGAGACTTTGCCAGTAATTATATCCGCTTCTCTAGCCATAGAGCAAGAGAATGCACTTTTGGCAGTGTTGAGATCGAATCGGCAAGCATTTGGTTGGACAATGGCCGACATCAAAGGGATTGGTCCCTTAATTGTTGAACATCACATACATCTGATGGATGAAGCCAAACCAACCCGAGACCCACAAAGACAGTTAAATCCCGTTATGAAGGAGGCGGTAAAGAAAGAAATCGTCAAGTGCCTTGATAGGGGAATAATTTACCCCATATCTGATAGTCAATGGGTAAGTCCAATTCATGTGGTCCCTAAAAAGTCTGGCATCACGGTCATCACTAACGAGGCTAATGAGTTAATCCAAACACGCACCCAAACTGGGTGGCGCGTATGTATCGATTACAGGAAACTCAATGCCGCGACGAGGAAAGATCACTTCCCTCTACCTTTCATTGACCAGATGTTGGAACGATTAGCGGGACACGAATACTACTGTTTCTTGGACGGATACTCTGGTTACAACCAGGTCCCCATCGCCGAAAAGGATTAAGATAAAACCACTTTTACTTGTCCTTTCGGAACTTTTGCTTATAGACGCATGCCCTTTGGGTTATACAACGCTCCCGCTACATTTCAGCGGTGCATGATGGGGATATTTTCAGATATGGTGGAAAATTTTCTAGAAATTTTTATGGACGATTTCTCCATTTTTGGGGACTCCTTTGAGGACTGCCTTCGTAATCTTGATGCTGTTCTTACCCGCTGTAAGGATAAGAACTTGACTTTGAATTGGGAAAAATGCCATTTTATGGTCCAAGAAGGTATTGTACTTGGACATATAATTTCACATAAAGACATTGAGGTTGACAGAGCTAAAATAGATGTCATTCATAACCTCCCTCGTCCCAACTGCGTCAAAGATATACGATCCTTCCTTGGCCATGCAGGATTTTATAGGAAATTTATTAAGGATTTTAGCAAAATTGCTAGACCCTTAACCCTTCTATTGGCCAAGGACACTACTTTTCACTTCGATTCGGATTGTGAGGCTGCTTTTGAATCACTTAAAGAATCACTCACTACAGCCCCCGTTCTATCATCTCCGGATTGGAACCACCCGTTCGAGCTTATGTGTGACGCATCAGATTTTGCTATTGGTGCTGTCTTGGGAAAGCATATTGATAAGATGCCACATGTAATTTACTATGCAAGTAGGACCTTGAATGATGCACAAATAAATTACACAACTACTGAGAAAGAACTCTTGGCAGTTGTATTTGCATTAGAGAAATTCAGGCCCTACTTGATTGGCTCGCCTATTGTGGTTTACACAGATCACTCCGCCCTACGACATCTTTTAACGAAGAAGGATGCAAAGGCCAGGCTAATACGTTGGATCCTATTGTTACAAGAATTTGATCTTGTTATCAAAGACAAGAGTGGATGTGAAAACGTTATAGCCGACCATCTTTCGCGCATCACTTCTTCGCCAACTGTGACCGTGCCGATAAATGACTCATTTCCCGACGAACAGCTCTTGAATGTATCCTACGAACCTTGGTTCGTGGATATCGTGAACTATCTTGCGACGGGACTTATACCTAGCGATTGGTCGAAACAAGACAAACTTCGTTTTTTATCCCAAGTAAAATATTTTTACTGGGATGAACCATATCTATTCAAGTATTGTTCCGATCAAATCATTCGCAGGTGTGTCCCTAACGATGAATTCAAGAGCGTGTTATCATTTTGTCATGATCAGGCATGCGGCGGTCACTTTGGACCTCGAAAAACGACGGAGAAAGTTTTTCAATGTGGCTTTTATTGGCCAACATTATTTAAAGATGCATTTGAACATTGCAAAACTTGTCCGCGATGTCAGCATTTGGGTCGGATTTCAAGAAGGAACGAGATGCCGCTCCAACCTATATTGGTTATGGAAATATTTGATGTTTGGGGTATTGATTTTATGGGCCCTTTTCCCAACTCCTTTGGGAATCTATATATCTTGTTAGCGGTTGATTATGTCTCGAAGTGGGTGGAAGCTATACCGTGTCGCACTAATGACAACAAAGTTGTCATTAAGTTCCTTAAAGAAAACATCTTCTCGCGATTCGGACACCCTCGCGCTATCATTAGCGACAACGGGACACATTTCTGCAATAGGTCTTTCGAGGCCTTGATGCGGAAATATTCAATCACTCACAAGCTTTCTACGCCCTATCATCCCCAAACAAGCGGGTAGGATGAGATCTCAAATAGGCAGATCAAACAGATATTGGAGAAGACGGTTTCGAACTGCATGGATGAGGAACTTTGCTTTGATGTTCTCGACAACACTAATGAGACATCGTTTGATCTTGCACCGCTTCACAATGAGGATATGTTCAATGAGTCCGACCTTAAGATTGAACCCGTTGACTCATTGCAAAAGTCAGCAGTACTTTCCGAGTCAACATCTTATGCAAGTTTTGAACCTCTTAAGGAGTCCGAATATCATTCCGTTACCCCTCCTTCTATTGTCTCTCCGCCAATTCCTGATCTCAAACCGCTACCTTCTCATCTTAAATATGCATATTTAGAAGAGAATGAGACTTTGCCAGTAATTATATCCGCTTCTCTAGCCATAGAGCAAGAGAATGCACTTTTGGCAGTGTTGAGATCGAATCGGCAAGCATTTGGTTGGACAATGGCCGACATCAAAGGGATTAGTCCCTTAATTGTTGAACATCACATACATCTGATGGATGAAGCCAAACCAACCCGAGACCCACAAAGACAGTTAAATCCCGTTATGAAGGAGGCGGTAAAGAAAGAAATCGTCAAGTGCCTTGATAGGGGAATAATTTACCCCATATCTGATAGTCAATGGGTAAGTCTAATTCATGTGGTCCCTAAAAAGTCTGGCATCACGGTCATCACTAACGAGGCTAATGAGTTAATCCAAACACGCACCCAAACTGGGTGGCGCGTATGTATCGATTACAGGAAACTCAATGCCGCGACGAGGAAAGATCACTTCCCTCTACCTTTCATTGACCAGATGTTGGAACGATTAGCGGGACACGAATACTACTGTTTCTTGGACGGATACTCTGGTTACAACCAGGTCCCCATCGCCGAAAAGGATCAAGATAAAACCACTTTTACTTGTCCTTTCGGAACTTTTGCTTATAGACGCATGCCCTTTGGGTTATGCAACGCTCCCGCTACATTTCAGCGGTGCATGATGGGGATATTTTCAGATATGGTGGAAAATTTTCTAGAAATTTTTATGGACGATTTCTCCATATTTGGGGACTCCTTTGAGGACTGCCTTCGTAATCTTGATGCTGTTCTTACCCGCTGTAAGGATAAGAACTTGACTTTGAATTGGGAAAAATGTCATTTTATGGTCCAAGAAGGTATTGTACTTGGACATATAATTTCACATAAAGGCATTGAGGTTGACAGAGCTAAAATAGATGTCATTCATAACCTCCCTCGTCCCAACTGCGTCAAAGATATACGATCCTTCCTTGGCCATGCAGGATTTTATAGGAGATTTATTAAGGACTTTAGCAAAATTGCTAGACCCTTAACCCTTCTATTGGCCAAGGACACTACTTTTTACTTCGATTCGGATTGTGAGGCTGCTTTTGAATCACTCACTACAGCCCCCGTTCTATCATCTCCGGATTAGAACCACCCGTTCGAGCTTATGTGTGACGCATCAGATTTTGCTATTGGTGCTGTCTTGGGAAAGCATATTGATAAGATGCCACATGTAATTTACTATGCAAGTAGGACCTTGAATGATGCACAAATAAATTACACAAATACTGAGAAAGAACTCTTGGCAGTTGTATTTGCATTAGAGAAATTCAGGCCCTACTTGATTGGCTCGCCTATTGTGGTTTACACAGATCACTCCGCCCTACGACATCTTTTAACGAAGAAGGATGCAAAGGCCAGGCTAATACGTTGGATCCTATTGTTACAAGAATTTGATCTTGTTATCAAAGACAAGAGTGGATGTGAAAACGTTGTAGCCGACCATCTTTCGCGCATCACTTCTTCCCCAACTGTGACCGTGCCGATAAATGACTCATTTCCCGACGAACAGCTCTTGAATGTATCCTACGAACCTTGGTTCGTGGATATCGTGAACTATCTTGCGACGAGACTTATACCTAGCGATTGGTCGAAACAAGACAAACTTCGGTTTTTATCCCAAGTAAAATATTTTTACTGGGATGAACCATATCTATTCAAGTATTGTTCCGATCAAATCATTCGCAGGTGTGTCCCTAACGATGAATTCAAGAGCGTGTTATCATTTTGTCATGATCAGGCATGCGGCGGTCACTTTGGACCTCGAAAAACGGCGGAGAAAGTTTTGCAATGTGGCTTTTATTGGCCAACATTATTTAAAGATGCATTTGAACATTGCAAAACTTGTCCGCGATGTCAGCATTTGGGTCGGATTTCACGAAGGAACGAGATGCCGCTCCAACCTATATTGGTTGTGGAAATATTTGATGTTTGGGGTATTGATTTTATGGGCCCTTTTCCCAACTCCTTTGGGAATCTATATATCTTGTTAGCGGTTGATTATGTCTCGAAGTGGGTGGAAGCCATACCGTGTCGCACTAATGACAACATCTTCTCGCATCTTCTCGCAAGTTGTCATTAAGTTCCTTAAAGAAAACATCTTCTCGCAATTCGGACACCCTCGCGCTATCATTAGCGACAACGGGACACATTTCTGCAATAGGTTTTTCGAGGCCTTGATGCGGAAATATTCAATCACTCACAAGCTTTCTACGCCCTATCATCCCCAAAAAAGCGGGTAGGCTGAGATCTCAAATAGGCAGATCAAACAGATATTGGAGAAGACGGTTTCGAACTGCATGGATGAGGAACTTTGCTTTGATGTTCTCGACAACACTAATGAGACATCGTTTGATCTTGCACCACTTCACAGTGAGGATATGTTCAATGAGTCCGACCTTAAGATTGAACCCGTTGACTCATTGCAAAAGTCAGCAGTACTTTCCGAGTCAACATCTTATGCAAGTTTTGAACCTCTTAAGGAATCCAAATATCATTCCGTTACCCCTCCTTCTATTGTCTCTCCGCCAATTCTTGATCTCAAACCGCTACCTTCTCATCTTAAATATGCATATTTAGGAGAGAATGAGACTTTGCCAGTAAATATATCCGCTTCTCTAGCCATAGAGCAAGAGAATGCACTTTTGGCAGTGTTGAGATCGAATCGGCAAGCATTTGGTTGGACAATGGCCGACATCAAAGGGATTAGTCCCTTAATTGTTGAACATCACATACATCTGATGGATGAAGCCAAACCAACCCGAGACCCACAAAGACGGTTAAATCCCGTTATGAAGGAGGAGGTAAAGAAAGAAATCGTCAAATGCCTTGATAGTGGAATAATTTACCCCATATATGATAGTCAATGGGTAAGTCCAATTCATGTGGTCCCTAAAAAGTCTGGCATCATGGTCATCACTAACGAGGCTAATGAGTTAATCCAAACACGCACCCAAACTGGGTGGCGCGTATGTATCGATTACAGGAAACTCAATGCTGCGACGAGGAAAGATCACTTCCCTCTACCTTTCATTGACCAGATGTTGGAACGATTAGCGGGACACGAATACTACTGTTTCTTGGACGGATACTCTGGTTACAACCAGGTCCCCATCGCCGAAAAGGATCAAGATAAAACCACTTTTACTTGTCCTTTCAGAACTTTTGCTTATAGACGCATGCCCTTTGGGTTATGCAACACTCCCGCTACATTTCAGCGGTGCATGATGGGGATATTTTCAGATATGGTGGAAAATTTTCTAGAAATTTTTATGGACGATTTCTCCATTTTTGGGGACTCCTTTGAGGACTGCCTTCGTAATCTTGATGCTGTTCTTACCCGCTGTAAGGATAAGAACTTGACTTTGAATTGGGAAAAATGCCATTTTATGGTCCAAGAAGGTATTGTACTTGGACATATAATTTCACATAAAGGCATTGAGGTTGACAGAGCTAAAATAGATGTCATTCATAACCTCCCACATCCCAACTGCGTCAAAGATATACGATCCTTCCTTGGCCATGCAGGATTTTATAGGAGATTTATTATGGACTTTAGCAAAATTGCTAGACCCTTAACCCTTCTATTGGCCAAGGACACTACTTTTCACTTCGATTCGGATTGTGAGGCTTCTTTTGAATCACTTAAAGAATCACACACTACAGCCCCCGTTCTATCATCTTCGGATTGGAACCACCCGTTCGAGCTTATGTGTGACGCATCAGATTTTGCTATTGGTGCTGTCTTGGGACAACATATTGATAAGATGCCACATGTAATTTACTATGCAAGTAGGACATTGAATGATGCACAAATAAATTACACAACTACTGAGAAAGAACTCTTGGCAGTTGTATTTGCATTAGAGAAATTCATGCCCTACTTGATTGGCTCGCCTATTGTGGTTTACACAGATCACTCCGCCCTACGACATCTTTTAACGAAGAAGGATGCAAAGGCCAGGCTAATACGTTGGATCCTATTGTTACAAGAATTTGATCTTGTTATCAAAGACAAGAGTGGATGTGAAAACGTTGTAGCCGACCATCTTTCGCGCATCACTTCTTCGCCAACTGTGACCGTGCCGATAAATGACTCATTTCTCGACGAACAGCTCTTGAATGTATCCTACGAACCTTGGTTCGTGGATATCGTGAACTATCTTGCGACGGGACTTATACCTAGCGATTGGTCGAAACAAGACAAACTTCGGTTTTTATCCCAAGTAAAATATTTTTACTGGGATGAACCATATCTATTCAAGTATTGTTCCGATCAAATCATTCGCAGGTGTGTCCCTAACGATGAATTCAAGAGCGTGTTATCATTTTGTCATGATCAGGCATGCGGCGGTCACTTTGGACCTCGAAAAACGGCGGAGAAAGTTTTGCAATGTGGCTTTTATTGGCCAACATTATTTAAAGATGCATTTGAACATTGCAAAACTTGTCCGCGATGTCAGCATTTGGGTCGGATTTCACGAAGGAACGAGATGCCGCTCCAACCTATATTGGTTGTGGAAATATTTGATGTTTGGATTATTGATTTTATGGGCCCTTTTTCCAACTCCTTTGGGAATCTATATATCTTGTTAGCGGTTGATTATGTCTCGAAGTGGGTGGAAGCTGTACCGTGTCGCACTAATGACAACAAAGTTGTCATTAAGTTCCTTAAAGAAAACATCTTCTCGCGATTCGGACACCCTCACGCTATCATTAGCGACAACGGGACACATTTCTGCAATAGGTCTTTCGAGGCCTTGATGCGGAAATATTCAATCACTCACAAGCTTTCTACGCCCTATCATCCCCAAACAAGCGGGCAGGCTGAGATCTCAAATAGGCAGATCAAACAGATATTGGAGAAGACGGTTTCGAAAAACCGTAAAGATTGGTCAACCAAATTGACGGATGCTCTTTGGGCATTCCGCACAGCTTATAAGACCGATCTTGGTATGTCTCCATACCGCCTTGTGTTTGGGAAGGCATGTCACCTCCCTGTCGATATTGAACATAAGGCAATGTGGGCTATTAAAGAGCTTAATTTTGATCTTGATCATGCAGGCAGCTATCGGAAGCTGTAATTGAATGAGCTAAACGAACTCCGCGATGAAGCTTACGATAATGCGGTGATAGTAAAAAATATGACTAAAGTGTTCCACGATAAAAATCTTTCTAGAAAAACCTTCACATTGGGGCAACTAGTCCTTCTTTACAATTCCCGTCTCCATCTTCATCCGGGTAAGCTTAAATCTCATTGGAAAGGACCTTTTGTGGTGCGGTATGTACACCCGCATGGGGCGGTTGAAGTCGAAAATTTGAAAAACGGTTCGATTTTAAAAGTAAATGGGCATAGATTAAAACCGTATTTTTCTGCTGACCCCGCGGAGGAGCTCCTGTTTTTACAGGAGCCGCTATATCAAAACTAAATTTCCTCCGCCTCACCTCCATGTTTTGGTAACTTTTCACATTTTAAGAATGGAGGTGAGTAAAAAAAAATTATTTGATTGAAAATCTATGCGTGTCAAAGAATAAGTTTGGGGGAATTTTTCATTTAACTATTATTTTACCCCTTGTATCTCTCCCTTAGTATACAGGTCCATGTTCTCAAAAGGCTACATCAGTGAGGACACTGTTGAAAACAGGTTTGGGGGGGAGGTTTGTATTCATTGAATTATCTTTGATACCGGGCATTAATTTTTTTTTTTATAACAAAAGAGTAGAAAGTGAAAAATTACATCCAAAAGATAGGAATAATTTAAGAAAACCAAGAAAATTAGAAGTTTTCTTACACGAACTGGTAATAAGTAGTTATGAGCTGTTGTCCCAAGGGTTAGTAAAATGAAGGAAGTCACTAATCTGAGGATAAAAATAAGTCTGAAAAATAGTTTCTATTCTGGAAGCCAAACATTTGAATATTGATACCCTACAATATGCACCTACACACGTCTTGAAACTCGGGATAGTAGAGGATACCTTGAAATGCTCTTGTCTAAAAGCCAAAGTATGAAGGAAATAAAAAAAAATGATGAAGAAAATATAAAAATGGTGAAAAGAAAAATGAACACTGGTTTTGTTATCGCCAAGGCAGCAATAAAAAAATATAGCGAGGGTGCCTCTTCACCTAGTGCCCTAAGGCCAACTGGTCTGGGAGTCACTGCTAAGCCTTAGGTGGTGCAAGATGAGGAAAATATTATCACCAAATCAGCATGCGCATGAGTAATCGGTCGGTTAGTACCTCAAGAAGTATTAACGGTCGCATGAAAATGTGTGAGCAAATCTTTAATATTCATCAAATTAAAAAGTACTAAGGTAGATGGACAAGAGTATGATAGCTTGAATTGAATTCTCCGAGTGTAGGGATGTTATTTACACACACGTGGGGTTATATGATCAATGTTTAGATGAAAGGTAGGAATGAAGAATAAAGACGATGTTTTAATGAGGGATGATGTGATTTCTAACATTTTTTCATGACTATTAAGATAGGGCTCATGACAACTGAAAAGCTAGTATAGTTGGAAACTCTTCTTTTCAAGGCCTTTTTTTTATGGTTCTTATCTTTATATGTAAACTTCACCATCTTTCTTTTGTTATAGGATTTTGTGGGTGTAATCCGCTGAAAACCCTCAGGAGACAACACTCCTCCTACTAGGGACACCTAGAAGTTTAACGGCTTGTTGCACGTGCTCAGTGCAATTGTGTTTGCCTGCGAAAGTGTGCTTAGTTTTCTCCTTTCTTTTTCTCCTCTTAAATAAACTAGTTTGCTCGGGACGATCAAAGATAAGTTTGGGGGTATTTGTTCAGTTGATAAAACTGCACATTTGTATTACATTTTTCCTACCATTTTCATACTAAAAAAGGACTTTATTATAATATATTATACATATGAGGGTTTATGTGTAAAAACATTATTTTCCATGTGTTAATATATTTTAATTATCATTTGGTAGGAAAATGTATGCAAATATTATTGACCTGGTCCTGGTAGAACTAAGTCTACTAAATATTATTTAAGATTATTGTGCAGAATTTTCCAAGTTGTTATGCAGAATATATTAAAGAAATCAAGCTGTTGAAGAAATCTTGCCAAATTAAGAAGCAAAACTTGGAGACCAAGTCTGGAAGCAACCGAGAGAAGATTTCTGAATTATGAAGGTGCCTAGGATTGCCACATGTCACAAGATGCAAGCACAAGAATTTTGATCAAGAGATCTCACCCGTTGGCCGCGGATCCGCGGCCTTAGCCCCCATTTGCCGCGGATCCGCCGCAATATTATGGAATTAGAGAAAAAGATTTTTTGGGGTTAATCTCTGCTGAAATTTACCAAGTTTCCAACTAAAAGATTCTGGTTTTGCACTATAAAATGGCACCGAGAGCCTCTTGGAAAAGTTATCAAGCCGAAGAGATCACGAAGTCCAAGACGGCTCACGCATCCAGGCTGATCATCAACTGTTCATCTACCTCCTTCGGAAGAGTTCGAGAAGCAAACCAAGTTTTTGTAATCATTTTCTAAGGAATAAAGTGTAGATTGTTCAAGTTGATTAATAAAAGTAGTTATTTTATTTAATTCTTTTGCATTTTACATTATGTTTTCCCTCTCTTTCTTTTCATCTTCTTCTCCCAACATGCGCGAGTAATTCTCCGCTTGTTAGGGTTCGTAGGATGTTCAAGTTGATTAATAAAGGTAGTTATTTTATTTAATTCTTTTGCATTTTACATTATGTTTTCCCTCTCTTTCTTTTCATCTTCTTCTCCCAACATGCGCGAGTAATTTTCCGCTTGTTAGGGTTCGTAGGATTAGGATAGGCTAATAGACGATGAAAATAATTAAACCCTTTTTAAGTCCTATAAAGTTTAGGAACTTTATCAAAAGAATCATTAACATCCTAATCGGGCGCGCTAACAATTCTTTGCTAGTTCCGACCGCGATTAGAGATTAGATTAATGATTGTTTTGGTAAAGGCTAGATATGAACGGAGTTCCGTGTCGAGATAAGGGTTAAGAGTGGGATTTCTTTTTCCCTCCAGAAACCCTAATCTACACGCATCACCGTCGTTCTAGTTCTAAATCTATTAATGGATAAAAATGGTAACTTTTAATTAATCGTCCATAACTACTAAATCCTAACGAACCCTACAAGCCCCCTTATTATATTAACTACATTCTTAAAATAATCTAGATCTATATTTTTGCATTCTTGCTTAACGTAGATCTAGAAACCATTCTTCAAAATTCTTTATCCCTCCTCTCTTTCTCAACACATCTAAAGTAAGAATAAAAGATTCAACGTTTTCCTGAGGACGACCCGTACTCACCTCGGTCTAGCTACACGCGACACCGTTCTGATTGCGGTTACACTACAAACACAAATTTTCACATCAATCAGCGGGAAATTCCTCGGGTTCATGGTTACCCACCGAGGGATTGAGGCTAACTCGGAGAAGATCAGATCCATTCTCAACATGGACACGCCAAAGAGCAACGTGGAGATCATGCGGCTCACGGGGAGAGTGGTCGCTCTTGCTCGCTTCATGTCGAGATCTGGAGAAAAGTGTCTCCCATTCTTCAAAGCCCTGACAAAGATCCCAAGGTTCGAATGGCCGTGTGAGTGTCAGAACACTTTTGAGCAACTCAAAGTGCACCTGGCAACTCCCTCACTGCTCACCCGGCCAATCGAAGGTGCGATTTGTTACTGTACCTTGCGGTATCCGATCATGCTGCTGGCTCGATGCTCGTTCGAGAAGTCGAAGGAGTACAGAAGCCAGTCTACTATGTGAGCCATGTCTTTAAAGACGTGGAAAAGAGGTACCTGGCCATAGAAAAGATTGTCTTGGCGCTTATTGTCGCCTCAAGGAAGCTACGACACTACTTCCAGGCACACACCATCCTCGTCCTCACCGAGCAGCCCATAAGGGCTATTCTCGCCTCCCCCGAATCGTCTGGTCGTCTGGAGAAATGGAGGTGGGAATTATCCCAGTTCTACATCAAATATCGCCCCAGGCAAGCCATCAAAGCGCAAGTCCTGGCATACTTTGTTGTCGAGTGTACTATCCCCAACAAGGAAGTAGCATCGGTGCCCGTCCCCGAGTCCCGGCCCTCGGTCGAGGAAGTGCCTGACTCCATCCCTGACTGGGTCCTCTACGTCGATAGATCCCCTACCGAGGAGGGGAGCGGTTCCGGCCTTATCATTCGAGGCCCTAACGAGGCAGAAATGGAGTACTCTTTGAAGCTCGGGTTCAAAGCGTCAAACTACGTCATGGAATACGAGACCTTGCTCGTCGGGTTGCAAATCGCTTCTGGAGTGGGGCTAAAGACGATCCGAATTCGCAGTGACTCCGCCCTGGTCGTCGACCAAGTGACCGGGCGTTTCGAGGCCCAGGAGCCACTCATGGTGAAGTACTTATCTGAGGTAAAGAGACTACGAAAAAACTTCGATGAGGTTCAAGTGGAGCAGATTCCTCGGCACCTGAACGCCCAAGCCGACGCCCTGAGCAAGCTAGCTTCTTCCTATATGGCCAACAATAAAAGTAATATCCTCTTCGAAGTCTTGCCACAGTCCAGCGTGGAAGACAGAGAGGCAGCGTTTCAGGTATACACTACTTAGGAGAAGGCCGGGATTGGAGAATGCCCCTCGTGGAGTTCCTAAAGGACCGAAGGGAAGCGTGTCGCCTTCGATCTAAAGCCCGTCATTTTGTCTGGAGCAATGGAAACCTCTACAAGAAGTCATACACGCAGCCTCTGCTCCGGTGCGTCGACCCCCACGAAGCCGACTACGTCCTGCGGGAGATACATGAAGGGGACGGCGGAGCGCATCAAGGGGCCCGTACCTTAGTCCAGAAAACGCTGCTCCAAGGGTACTATTGGCCGACGATTCACCAAGATGCTCAAAAGCTAGTCAGAAGATGCAAAAGCTGTCAACTCCACGGTAGCATACCCCGTCTTCCGGCTACCGAGCTAACGGCCCTCACCTCCCCCTGGTCGGTTGCCCAATGGGGGATGGCCATGGTGGGCCAACTCCCCACAGGTATGGGCGGGCACAAATACATTCTTGTCGTGGTAGACTATTTCACGAAGTGGATCGAGGCCATCCCCATCAGAAAACCGGACGCCACCACAACCATCAAATTCATGCAAAACAACATAATATCCCAATTCGGGATCTCGAGGTGTATTGTTACCGACCACGGGACGAATTTTGAAGAAGACAAAGTCAAAGGATTCTGCAACGAATACCACATACTGAAAGTCTACCTTAACACCACCATGAGGTTCTAGAGGCATCAAGCATGCCAAATTTTAATTTTTATTGGGTGCTAAGTTATACTAACAAGATCTTTGCTTGATTATTTGGGTATGCCTTTATGATGTGATAAAACCAAGAGAAGAAAAGAGCATACAACCTTTATAGTTCGAGTCCTTCTCTTCTAAAGCTCCGGGTTGAAGTTCACGCGACTCTATAAGGCTCCTCTTCGAGTTGAATGACCCTCCTTCATGATCTTCGCACCAAAGACGATCTACCGGAAGTCCCTCTAGCCTAAGCTAACTCTACACTAAACTCCTTGAGTGTAGCAAATACACCATACCAAATTGCTAGTTTGGTGTGGGATGGTGAAGTAGGGGATGTTAAAAGCTCACAAGATTGTGTTCAAGTTTCATGATTCACATCTCATGTGAGGGTTGAAGCTTGAACTATAGGATTGAGGAAGAAGAAGAAGCTAGAGAGCAACCATAGGAGCAAAGCAAGCAAAAAATGGCTAAGTGTTGAGAATGAGACTAGAATGAATGGAAACTCTTGACCCCCACTCATTCAAGCATGCAATTTTGCAATATAAAATTGCAATCATGCTTGAATAGTGAGTCAAGATGAATAAACTATGAATAAAACCATGCTTGCAACCATGCTCTCATTTTCCACCTCTTTTTATATTTTTCTCAAAAATAGAAATCATGCAATGCTATATATATATATATATATATTAATATATAAAAGAAAATATTTAGTGAGCTAATGATATTAGTTAAGATACAATTATATCAAATATAATATATATCACATTATTAAATCAACACTTGAGTTAATAATCCGGTTATATCACATATGACTGACTAATATCATTTATCTGTATATCACATTATCAAATCAACACTTGATTCGATAATCTGGTAATATCACATATAACCGAACCGATAACAGATAACTGCCGGATTACAATACGGTATCACATACACGTATTTAATCAGGCCCACACACATATCACATATGTGTCCTATTTCGTTTCGCTTAAACCATGAAACTTCTGTGTGGGACTCTAAAGACTCGTCAATACGCCAGCAGTAGGTGATGATCACATCAGTCACCCACAAGCCGTCAGTGGTGCTAGTTGGACGTAATGGCTATCCAGGTATTGAGCGATATGAAGATCAACAAGTAAGCCCGTCTATACTCTCCATGAAGCCTATCAGTAACACTACTGTACTGTCCGGTCTCTTCGTCTGATACGTCGCATATCATGTCTAGGGGTGGTAAACGTCAGGCCCCAGAAACGTGATAAGTCATGTCGATGTCTGGTATATAACGGTTTGAGAAACTATTGATAACTCTTATCAGTAAATCTCAGCAGTAGCCCTGGCCAGGGACTTTTATTTATAGCCAATCGAGCATAGCGCAACATCAACCCCCAATACCAGGAGAGACGAAACCCCTCCTATCGCTCATTGCCTCCATGTGACTCGGGACTGTACCCAAAATCCACCTATTTGCACGGCTCATTTGATCCGTGGTAGGAAGTAAATCAAAGCACAGTGGAAGCCACACAAGACTCTATGATGATCTTGGGTCTACAAACTAACCTGTACCAGTGTCATCAGAGGACTGCTATCTGACGATAGGTATACTACCATATAGGAGTCCTCGGCGAGTCCTGTTCGGTGTACCCATTCTCCAATGAGCACCTGTGTACAATCTTTGATGTCATACACCAATAGTTGTGGGATCAACCATCGCCCTCTAAGGGACAAGAAACATACACACTAGTCTACAATGGAATATCGATGCCCTTGTCTCGATATTTCCACGGCTTGGAACTGATTAAAGGATGTACTTGTGGACCACCCTGGCCCCACTAGTATGATCTCATCATAATCCTGGTAGTCAAGTACATATCCTAAGGGCTTTATCAACATGTGAGAGAAAGACAGTAAAGAATACCAGTCAACATGTTAAGATAAAGAGTAACCAGATAGCATACTATCATATCGAGCAAAAAAGTCCTCTATATATATGTCCAAGCATCCACTATAATATACATCACATGTACAATAATGGCCTCTAGGGCATACATATAACTAATAATCTCCCACTTGCACTAAGGCCATGTGTTGTAGTATCTTGATTGGTTGTATTTTCTGCGTGTTTAAATTTTTAATTACCGCAATCAAGACGGTTTCGCTTGGTAGCCAGCCGGTTGAGTGCGGGTCGATCCACAGGGAGATGGAATCTTTTTCTTTATATTTTAACGAGTTAAATCCAAATATTTTGAGTTTTGTTTTAAGGTCTACTAATTAGATAAAGGATGATAAAGAACTTGCTAGGGTTAGGATTATGTTAGTTCGAGTTAGGAATTTCTCACTTCTTTCAACGCCCTTCTTAATATCGGTGTTACGGTAATCGGCAACAACGGGGATTAGCACGACTAGGAAGGAGCATACAAGTATAAGCTAGGCTTTCCACGCTTAGTTTCTTCCTTTTGGTCCTTGTCCGTCCGTTCTTGGCTCTTAGCCCTAACCTCCGGTTAATTCAACCACGACCGGTCAAACTATGGAATCACTGCTATCATGTAGGATAGGGTGCCGTAGTAAGCGGATTGTGGTTCAATTAAAGGGAGTCCGAATTAAGGTGCTGGGCAAAGAAAAGAGTGAGAGAAATTTCCTTCTCTTAAACTTTGCTTCTCCTGCCCTAACAAGTGAGAGATTACCCACCCATTAAAAAAAGATAAAAACAAATAAGATAGGTAGAAAGAATTGAGGTTTAAGAAAAATTACAGCTAGTTATTTGAGACCTCACCTTGGTAAGGATCTTACTCAAGTATCATGGTTGTGAAGGATAAAAAAATAACAGAAGAAGAAAAATATAAAGAAAGCAACAAAAAAAATAAAAAACTAGATTAGCAAATAAAATTACGATGAATAAAAGACATGCAAGATAATAAAAAGAACTCTTTTTTTTTATTTACCACCACTCAAAAACTCACTACAATTTTTCATAGAGAAAGATAATTAAAGAAATTAATCCTAAAATCTAAATAAAGAAAAAAACACCCTTTATTTGGCTTTGAGCTCTGCTATTTATAGATAGAAAAGTGAAACCCTGGCTTTACAATCTGAACCAAATATGAGATTACAAAACTACCTCAAAAGAGCCGAGTCAACACTGTTTCAACTGCCACCGACACTGTTTAGACGCGGCCGTGGAACCGTGGAACCACGGCAGAAGTGCCTATTTGGCCGCGGTTCCGCGACCATTTGGTGGATTTGGGGGATCATATGTTCAGGGCTTCTCCATGTTGCTATTCTCTTATGTTTTGTATACTTGGTTTCTCAGAATCTCTTCAGTTTTCTTCCGGATTTTCAGCAGTGGACTTTTGTTTATTGAGCTCCGCGTTGAAGTCTTGGATCTTGTGCTGCCCTTGTACTTTGTGCAGTGAAGTGACCAATGATTTGCCATTTTGTCCCTTGAACTGATAGGCGGTATCATACGGATGGTTAGCGGAGATCAGTATTCATCTGTTGTTGGTCGTAGTTCCGCATTTTGTTGCGACTTTTCATGAATTTCACTGTAAATAGCTCAGAACCTGTAACTTGCAATTATTCAGCAAACACGGATCAAAAGTACCTACCTATATGCATTGTGATCAAGAATGGGCGGTATAAAAATGCAAAAATCTGATATGAACATATCTCATACCCAACATCCCAAAAAGTCTCTCAAACTGAATCTGGGGGAGGGCCTTCGTGAGTGGATCCGCTACGTTGTCCTTTGTGTCAACTCTCCTGACCTCGATCTTCCGGCGATCTACTATCTCCCTGATCATGTGATACCGCCTCAGAATATGTCTGGATCTCTGATGGGACTTGGGTTCTTTGGCCAAATCCACCGCTCCATTGTTATCACAATACACAGGTATTGGATACTCAATGGATGGAACCACACCAAGCTCAGCAATGAACTTCTTCATCCAGACAGCTTCTTTAGCAGCATCGTTGGCAGCGATGTATTCAGCCTCCATCATCTGGTCTGCTACGGTGTCTTACTTGGAACACTTCTAACACACCGTCCCTCCGTTGAGGGTAAAGATAAATCCCGAGACTGACTTATTGTCATCCTTATCACTCTAGAAGCTTGAATCGGTAAAGGACTCCACCTGGAGCTCACTGTTACCATACACCAAGAACATTTCTTTAGTCCTTCTCAAGTATTTAAGAATGTTCTTCACAGTTGTCCAGTTGTTTTCCCTAGGATCTGATTGATACATGCTTACTACACCTAGTGAGTAAACTACATCTGGTCTGGTACATAACATCGCATACATGATAGAGACTACTTCCGAAGCATAGGTTATCTAATTGCATGCGAGCCCTCTGTTCAGTCGATAAAACTGCACATTTGTAATACATTTTTCCTACCATTTTTATATTAAAAAAGGACTTTATTATAATATATTATACATATGAGGGTTTATGTGTAAAAACATTATTTTCCATATGTTAATATATTTAATTATCATTTGGTAGGAAAATGTATGCAAATAATATTATTGGTCTAATCCTAGTAGAACAAAGTCTACTAAAATCTTATATGAGTTGTTGTGCAGATTATTTCCAAGTTGTTATGAAGGATTTAACAAACAAATCAATTTGTTGAAGAATACTTTCCAAATTAAAAAGCAAACTTGGAGACTAAGTCTGGAAGCAACCGAGGAAATATTTTCAGATTCTGAAGATGCTTAGGAATGCCAAATGTCACCATCAGAGAGCCCAAGAGAAACGGCAGAGAGATCCACACCAATGAGCGCGGATCCGCGGCCAAACCCACCCTGGGGCCGCGGATCCGCCGCAGTTTAAAGAGTTCATGATGCAAGATTTTGGGAGATTTTCAAATGCTGAATTTTACCAACTTCTGAACAAAAAGATTCTGGGTTTTCACTATATAAAGGCACCGAGGGCATCTTGGAAAAGCTATCAAGCCGAAGAGATCACGAAGCTCCCGACGCTCACGCATCCAGGCTGATCATCGACTGTTCGACTACCTCCCTAGGAAGGATCGAGAAGCAAATCAAGTTTTGTAATCATTTTCTATGGATTAAAAGTGTAGTTGAAGGAGTTGATTAATAAAGGTAGTTTTTTTTATTTAATTGTTTGTTTTTACATTATGTTCTTCCTCTCTTTCTTTTCATCTTCTTCTCCCAACATGCGCGAGTAATTCTCCGCTTGTTAGGGTTCGTAGGATTAGGGTAGGTTAATGGGGGATGAAAATAATTAAACCCTTTTTAAGTCCTATAAAGTTTAGGAACTTTATCAAAATAATCATTAACATCCTAATCGGGCGCGCTAGCAATTCCTTGCTAGTTCCGACCACGATTAGAGATTAGATTAATGATTGTTTTGGTAAAGGCTAGATAATGAACGGAGTTCCGTGTCGAGATAAGGGTTACGAGTGGGATTCCTTTTCCCTCCAGAAACCCTAATCTACACGCATCACCGTCGTTCTAGTTCTAAATCTATTAATGGATAAAAAGGGTAACTTTTAATTAATCTCTCATAACTACTAAATCCTAACGAACCCTACAAGCCCTTCTTATTATAATTAATCACATCTTTAAACTAATCTAGATCTATATTTACATTCTTATTAAACGTAGATCTAGAAACCATCCTACAACCATTCGTATTTCTTCCTCCTTTTCAACACATCTAAAGTAAAAATAAGAGGTTCCACGTTTCCCAGAGGACGACCCGTACTCATCTCGGTCTAGCTACGCGCGACACCGTTCTGATTGCGGTTAACTACAAAAACGATCTTTCGAAACAATCAAATGGCGCCGTTGCCGGGGATACGTGCGTAATTTTTTATTTTTACTATTTGTGTTGAATTCTTTGACGAGTTATATCATTATTAACACAAAACTGCAAATTGCATATTTAACGATTTGTGCGTGGATTTTTGCAAGGAGATCTGGAGTCACAGAATTGAGGGAAACAGGAAACAGAGACCTTTTTAGAGATCCAGAGGAGCACAGAGGGACACAGAAAAATTTTCATCAAGTGATCCAACCACCTCGCGGCGGAAGCGCGGCAGAAGGGCCTCTTTGGCGGCGGAAGCGCGGCAGGGTGGAGGAATTAGGGCTTCTTTTTTCTTTGGTAGCTTTCTTAACTCCTTCTCTCTCTCCTCAAATCCAATAAAATCTATTTTCTGCAGGATTCTTTGCAAAAAAAAAAAAAATTGCGCCGCTCAAAAATCTTTTTGCAAAAGTTTTGTGATTGGTTTTGTTTTGCATATTTAATACGGATTCTAAGGGGCAAGGACCAAATCAAGATTAGGTGGGGATTTCATCACCCTTCCTAAGCCCCACAAATCACAAACCGAGCATATAGCACAACCCTTCATTAATTTAAAAAATATTTAGACCAGACTCTAAGGACTGTCGAGCTCAATAGGAAAAAGACTAGTATAGGCATCGGCCGTTTATCCTAACTGACATTGCGGTGTCTAGGCTAGTGGTTTTTAATTAGGCCCACTGTAGTGGTGGTTCCTTCCCACTTACCTGGCCGTACTTGTCCGTGAAGAGGCGGTTTGAGGTCTATTTCTAGCCTTAGTTAGGAGCTGTCTAGAGACTGACCTAGGTAACCTTAGTTCTAGGGTTGCTTGTGCATTTTAGGGAGATTTGTCTTGAGTCCCACTTTTTCAAAACAAGCCAATTTTAAATCACACACACGCTGCCACTTGCACTAAACCCGCTTAGTGCATGCTCGGCTGGACACGGGAGCCTAGTGCCCGTCTTGTCCGCGTTCCTGCTATCGACGCCGAAGTCGGTACTTCTTCATCTTCTTTTCCCCCACCACACACCACATCAACCGAGATGGACGGCACTCCATCAGAGTATAACACCACGCTGCCACCACCCGCAGGTGCGCAGAATCCACCGCGCATCTCTCTCCAAGAGAGATGCTATCCTATTCGTGGTCCTCTTCCTACTTGTCTATCTCTTCCACCACCTAACGGGGATAATTTCGAGATTAAACCCCACTACATCAATCTGCTGCCCAAATTTCACGGGCTTGAATCGGAAGACGCGTACGTTTTCATCACCAAATTCGAAAACGTATGCGCAATGATGGGTACTTCACAATTGACTTTAGATGCTATGCGCTTACGTCTTCTCCCATTCACACTGTGCGACTTGGCAGAAAAATGGCTTTATAATACTGCCGCACACTCTATCGCTAATTGGGATGAATTCGTCGTAGCATTTCTTAAGAAGTTTTACCCAAATCATAAGACTGCACATGTTAGGAGCGAGATTAACCAGTTCACCCAGCTTCCCAATGAACCATTTTGGAAGTGCTTTGAACGTTTCAAAGATCTGCTTGTCCAATGCCCCCATCACGGGATACAAAGATGGGATTTATGTCGGATTATTTATGAGGGCATTAATCCAGCGACAAAGCAGATGCTTGAAACAATGTGTCAATGCAATTTCATGTCTAAAGATGACGGTGAAGCATGGAAATATCTGGAAGATCTCGCTGAACACACGTTGCAGTGGGAAAGCGTAAGACCACCTTCAACTAAGGGAGGTATTCACCAACTCGATGTTTCCATCGCAGTAAAAGCCGAAATGGCAGCGATGCAGAAGAAACTCGATGCTATGGAGAACAAATTTTCATCATTCTCCCTAAATCAGGTTACGCTTCCTAAGACCGTTTGTGGTTGCTGTTCGGATCCTTCACACTTAACGGAAGAATGTCCTATGAATGCTTCGTTTCAAGCTAATGTTGCTTTTCAGCAGCGACCTAGAAACGACCCTTATTCTTCTACGTACAATCAAGGATGGAGGAATCATCCTAACTTTGCTTGGAATCAAAACCCACAAAGCAACTATCAAAGACCTCCTCCACAGCAACCACAACCACAGAATCAGCCCCCCTTTCAGTCACAGAATTTCCAAAATCCGGCCAACATTTCTACACCACAAGTGGCCGGTATTGACAACTCACTTGCACAAACTTTGGATATGTTCATGAAACAATCCATGCAAAATTCGGCTGATATGAGGTCTTCTATTGATGCCCTAACGAAAAACTCCTCCTCCCATGGTGAGAGTATTAAATCAATAGAAAACCAAATCGCACAGTTAAACGCCGCAATGAGTGCAAGAGAAAAAGGGAAACTCCCATCTCAACCCCTACCGAATCCTGGCCATTCACAAAGTCATAATGTGAATGCCGTCACTACGTTGAGATCGGGGAGAGTGCTGAACAACCAAGTGGGTGAGCAAGTTGATGATAGTGACACATTTGATACCCCTTCTTCTTCTTCTTCCCCTAACTCGTCTAGTCTCCTACCTTCATCCGAGCCTATTCTCCGTTTTCCCCAAGGCTCAAACATTTCACCAAATCTATCTAAGTCGATTCCCACTCCAATTTTGGGATCGAATCCGTCGCCACAGTCTTCTCCACAAACGTTGGACCCAAAACTTATTGATCGTGCTCCATTTCCAAACCGATTAAGGGCCAACCGACCTAACCCGCAAATGGAGAAGATTGTGGAAATGTTTAAGCAAGTTAGCGTGAATATTCCTCTCCTAGATGCTATTCAACAAGTCCCATCTTATGCAAGAATCCTTAAAGACTTGTGCACTAGGAAGAGAAAAACTCAAGTGCCTAAAAAGGTTTTCATGACGAGTAATGTTAGCACAGCTTTTACCCAACAAATACCAAAGAAACGTAAGGACCCCGGCTGTCCTACAATCTCTATTTCTATTGGGGGTAAAAATATAAATCGTGCTTTACTCGATCTAGGCGCTAGCGTCAACTTGCTTCCTTATTCAGTATACGAGCAGTTAGGAATTGGAGAGTTAAAACCAGCCCATTGTACTCTCCAAATGGCTGATCGATCTATCACCAAACCTCGGGGCGAACTAGAGGATGTGTTAATTAAAGTCGGGGAATTCATATTTCCCGTGGACTTTATTGTTTTAGATACACAACCTGTGGCAAACCCACGCAATCAAATCCCGGTGATACTTGGTCGACCCTTCCTAGCAACTTCTAACGCTGTGATTAATTGTCGTAACGGTTCTATGAACTTATCCTTCGGGAAAATGACAATTGAGCTTAATATTTACAAGCTAGGAAGTCAGCCATCAGAACCTTCTGCTCATTTGCTGGATGTTTGTTCCATCCACGAGATAGCTCCCGAAAGCTGCATGGATGAGGAACTTTGCTTTGATGTTCTCGACAACACTAATGAGACATCGTTTGATCTTGCACCACTTCACAGTGAGGATATGTTCAATGAGTCCGACCTTGAGATTGAACCCGTTGACTCATTGCAAAAGTCAGCAGCACTTTCCGAGTCAATATCTTATGCAAGTTTTGAACCTCTTAAGGAGTCCGAATATCATTCCATTACTCCTCCTTCTATTGTCTCTCCGCCAATTCTTGATCTCAAACCGCTACCTTCTCATCTTAAATATGCATATTTAGGAGAGAATGAGACTTTGCCAGTGATTATTTCCGCTTCTCTAGCCTTAGAGCAAGAGAATGCACTTTTGGCAGTGTTGAGATCGAATCGGGAAGCATTTGGTTGGACTATGGCTGACATCAAAGGGATTAGTCCCTTAATTGTTGAACATCACATACATCTGATGGATGAAGCCAAACCAACCCGAGACCCACAAAGACGGTTAAATCCAGTTATGAAGGAGGCGGTAAAGAAAGAAATCGTCAAGTGTCTTGATAGTGGAATAATTTACCCCATATCTGATAGTCAATGGGTAAGTCCAATTCATGTGGTCCCTAAAAAGTCTGGCATCACGGTCATCACTAACGAGGCTAATGAGTTAATCCAAACGCGCACCCAAACTGGGTGGCGCGTATGTATTGATTACAGGAAACTCAATGCCGCGACGAGGAAAGATCACTTCCCTCTACCTTTTATTGACCAGATGTTGGAACGATTAGCGGGACACGAATACTACTGTTTCTTGGACGGATACTCTGGTTACAACCAGGTCCCCATCGCCGAAAAGGATCAAGATAAAACCACTTTTACTTGTCCTTTCGGAACTTTTGCTTATAGACGCATGCCCTTTGGGTTATGCAACGCTCCCGCTACATTTCAGCGGTGCATGATGGGGATATTTTCAGATATGGTGGAAAATTTTCTAGAAATTTTTATGGACGATTTCTCCATTTTTGGGGACTCCTTTGAGGACTGCCTTCGTAATCTTGACGCTGTTCTTACCCGCTGTAAGGATAAGAACTTGACTTTGAATTGGGAAAAATGCCATTTTATGGTTCAAGAAGGTATTGTACTTGGACATATAATTTCACATAAAGGCATTGAGGTCGACAGAGCTAAAATAGATGTCATTCAAAACCTCCCTCGTCCCAATTGCGTCAAAGATATACGATCCTTCCTTGGTCATGCAGGATTTTATAGGAGATTTATTAAGGACTTTAGCAAAATTGCTAGACCCTTAACCCTTCTATTGGCCAAGGACACTACATTTCACTTCGATTCTGATTGTGAGGCTGCTTTTGAATCACTTAAAGAATCACTCACTACAGCCCCCGTTCTATCATCTCCGGATTGGAACCACCCTTTCGAGCTTATGTGTGACGCATCAGATTTTGCTATTGGTGCTGTCTTGGGACAGCATATTGATAAGATGCCACATGTAATTTACTATGCAAGTAGGACCTTGAATGATGCACAAATAAATTACACAACTACCGAGAAAGAACTCTTGGCAGTTGTATTTGCATTAGAGAAATTCAGGCCCTACTTGATTGGCTCGCCTATTGTGGTTTACACTGATCACTCCGCCCTACGACATCTTTTAACGAAGAAGGATGCAAAGGCCAGGCTAATACGTTGGATCCTATTGTTACAAGAATTTGATCTTGTTATCAAAGACAAGAGTGGATGTGAAAACGTAGTAGCCGACCATCTTTCACGCATCACTTCTTCGCCAACTGTGACCGTGCCGATAAATGACTCATTTCCCGACGAACAGCTCTTGAATGTATCCTACGAACCGTGGTTCGTGGATATCGTGAACTATCTTGCAACGGGACTTATACCTAGCGATTGGTCGAAACAAGACAAACTTCGATTTCTATCCCAAGTAAAATATTTTTACTGGGATGAACCATATCTATTCAAGTATTGTTCCGATCAAATCATTCGTAGGTGTGTCCCTAACGATGAATTCAAGAGCGTGTTATCATTTTGTCATGATCAGGCATGCGGCGGTCACTTTGGACCTCGAAAAACGGCGGAGAAAGTTTTGCAATGTGGCTTTTATTGGCCAACATTATTTAAAGATGCATTTGAACATTGCAAAACTTGTCCGCGATGTCAGCATTTGGGTCGGATTTCACGAAGGAATGAGATGCCGCTCCAACCTATACTGGTTGTGGAAATATTTGATGTTTGGGGTATTGATTTCATGGGCCCTTTTCCCAACTCATTTGGGAATTTATATATCTTGTTAGCGGTTGATTATGTCTCGAAGTGGGTGGAAGCTGTACCGTGTCGCACTAATGACAACAAAGTTGTCATTAAGTTCCTTAAAGAAAATATCTTTTCGCGATTCGGACACCCTCGCGCTATCATTAGCGACAACGGGACGCATTTCTGCAATAGGTCTTTCGAGGCCTTGATGCGGAAATATTCAATCACTCACAAGCTTTCTACACCCTATCATCCCCAAACAAGCGGGCAGGCTGAGATCTCAAATAGGCAGATCAAACAGATTTTGGAGAAGACGGTTTCTAAGAACCGTAAAGATTGGTCAACCAAATTGACGGATGCTCTTTGGGCATTCCGCACCGCTTATAAGACCGATCTTGGTATGTCTCCATACCGCCTTGTGTTTGGGAAGGCATGCCACCTCCCTGTCGAGATTGAACATAAGGCAATGTGGGCTATTAAAGAGCTTAATTTTGATCTTGATCATGCAGGCAGCTATCGGAAGCTGCAATTGAATGAGCTAAGCGAACTCCGCGATGAAGCTTACGATAATGCAGTGATAGTAAAGAATAGGACTAAAGTGTTTCACGATAAAAATCTTTCTAGAAAAACCTTCACATCGGGGCAACAAGTCCTTCTTTATGATTCACGTCTCCATCTTCATCCGGGTAAGCTTAAATCTCGTTGGAAAGGACCTTTTGTGGTGCGGTATGTACACCCGCATGGGGCGGTTGAAGTCGAAAATTTGAAAAACGGTTCGATTTTTAAAGTAAATGGGCATAGATTAAAACCGTATTTTTCTACTGACCCCGCGGAGGAGCTCCTGTTTTTACAGGAGCCGCTTTATCAAAACTAAATTTCCTCCGCCTCACCTCCATATTTTGATAACTTTTTCACATTTTAAGAATGGAGGTGAGTGAAAAATGATTTGATTGAATATCTGTGCGTGTCAAAGAATAAGTTTGGGGGAATTTATCATTTAACTATTATTTTACCCCTTGTATCTCTCCCTTAGTATACAGGTCCATGTTCTCAAAAGGCTACATCAGTGAGGACACTGCTGAAAACAGGTTTGGGGGGGGGAGGTTTGTATTCACTGAATTATCTTTGACACCGGGCATTTAAAATAAAAAAAAAAAAAAAAAAATTTATAACAAAAGAATAGAAAGTGAAACATTACATCCAAAAGATAGGAATAGTTTAAGAAAACCAAGAAAATTAGAAGTTTTCTTATACGAACTAGTAATAAGTAGTTATGAGCTGTTGTCCCAAGGGTTAGTAAGATGAAGGAAGTCACTAATCTGAGGATAAAAATAAGTCTGAAAAATAGTTTCTATTCTGGAAGCCAAACATTTGAATGTTGATACCCTACAATATGCACCTACACACGTCTTGAAACTCGGGATAGTAGAGGATACCTTGAAATGCTCTTGTCTAAAAGCCATAGTATGAAGGAAATGATGAAGAAAATGTAAAATGGTGAAAAGAAAAAAAAAAATGAACACTGGTTTTGTATCGCCAAGGTAGCAATAAAAAAAATATAGCGAGGGTGCCTCTTCACCTAGTGCCCTAAGGCCAACTGGTCTGGGAGTCACTGCTTAGCCTTAGGTGGTGCAAGACAAGGAAAATATTATCACCAAATCTGCAAGCACATAGTAATCGGTCGGTTAGTACCTCAAGAAGTATTAACGGTCGCATGAAAATGTGTAAGCAATTCTAAGTATTCATCAAAGTAAAAAGTACTAAGGTAGATGGACAAGAGTATGATAGCTTGAATTGAATTCTCTGAGTGTAGGGATGTTCTTTACACACACGTGGGGTTATATGATCAATGTTTGGACAAAAGGTAGGAATGAAGAATAAAGACGATGTTTTATTGAGGGATGATGTGATTTCTAACATTTTTTTTCATGACTATTAAGATAGGGCTCATGACAACTGAAAAGCTAGTATAGTTGGAAACTCTTCTTTTCAAAGTATTTCTTTTATGGTTCTTATCTTTATATGTAAATTTCACCATCTCTCTTTTGTTATAGGATTTTGTGGGTGTAATCCGCTGAAAACCCTCAGGAGACAACACTCCTCCTACTAGGGACACCTAGAGGTTTAACGGCTTGTTGCACGTGCTCAGTGCAATCGTGTCTGCCTACGAAAGTGTGCCTAGTTTTCTCCTTTCTTTTTCTCCTCTTAAATAAACTAATTTGCTCGGGACGATCAAAGATAAGTTTGGGGGTATTTGTTCAGTCGATAAAACTGCACATTTGTAATACATTTTTCCTACCATTTTTATATTAAAAAAGGACTTTATTATAATATATTATACATATGAGGGTTTATGTGTAAAAACATTATTTTCCATATGTTAATATATTTAATTATCATTTGGTAGGAAAATGTATGCAAATAATATTATTGGTCTAATCCTAGTAGAACAAAGTCTACTAAAATCTTATATGAGTTGTTGTGCAGATTATTTCCAAGTTGTTATGAAGGATTTAACAAACAAATCAATTTGTTGAAGAATACTTTCCAAATTAAAGAGCAAACTTGGAGACTAAGTCTGGAAGCAACCGAGGAAATATTTTCAGATTCTGAAGATGCTTAGGAATGCCAAATGTCACCATCAGAGAGCCCAAGAGAAACGGCAGAGAGATCCACACCAATGAGCGCGGATCCGCGGCCAAACCCACCCTGGGGCCGCGGATCCGCCGCAGTTTAAAGAGTTCATGATGCAAGATTTTGGGAGATTTTCAAATGCTGAATTTTACCAACTTCTGAACAAAAAGATTCTGGGTTTTCACTATATAAAGGCACCGAGGGCATCTTGGAAAAGCTATCAAGCCGAAGAGATCACGAAGCTCCCGACGCTCACGCATCCAGGCTGATCATCGACTGTTCGACTACCTCCCTAGGAAGGATCGAGAAGCAAATCAAGTTTTGTAATCATTTTCTATGGATTAAAAGTGTAGTTGAAGGAGTTGATTAATAAAGGTAGTTTTTTTTATTTAATTGTTTGTTTTTACATTATGTTCTTCCTCTCTTTCTTTTCATCTTCTTCTCCCAACATGCGCGAGTAATTCTCCGCTTGTTAGGGTTCGTAGGATTAGGGTAGGTTAATGGGGGATGAAAATAATTAAACCCTTTTTAAGTCCTATAAAGTTTAGGAACTTTATCAAAATAATCATTAACATCCTAATCGGGCGCGCTAGCAATTCCTTGCTAGTTCCGACCACGATTAGAGATTAGATTAATGATTGTTTTGGTAAAGGCTAGATAATGAACGGAGTTCCGTGTCGAGATAAGGGTTACGAGTGGGATTCCTTTTCCCTCCAGAAACCCTAATCTACACGCATCACCGTCGTTCTAGTTCTAAATCTATTAATGGATAAAAAGGGTAACTTTTAATTAATCTCTCATAACTACTAAATCCTAACGAACCCTACAAGCCCTTCTTATTATAATTAATCACATCTTTAAACTAATCTAGATCTATATTTACATTCTTATTAAACGTAGATCTAGAAACCATCCTACAACCATTCGTATTTCTTCCTCCTTTTCAACACATCTAAAGTAAAAATAAGAGGTTCCACGTTTCCCAGAGGACGACCCGTACTCATCTCGGTCTAGCTACGCGCGACACCGTTCTGATTGCGGTTAACTACAAAAACGATCTTTCGAAACAATCACCCTCTCCAAATCAGTCTTGGAAGACATCTCTTTGGAGAGAGTGATTCCTGAACAAGCGGGTACATTACCTCGCTTGGAATCTTCCATACTAAACCTCTTTAGTATGGTGTCTATGTACCTGGATTGGGAAAATCCCAAAATCCGTTTAGATCTATCTCTATATATCTTTATCCCCAGAATGTAGGAGGCATCACCAAGATCTTTCATGGAGAACTTGAGTGATAAGAAGAGTTTGACCGAGTGTAGCATAGGAACATCGTTTCCTATCAAAAGTATGTCATACACGTACAATACGAGGAAGACCACCTTACTCTCTACAGCCTTCTTATATATACAAGGTTCATCTATATTTTTTATGAAGTCAAACTCTTTGATAGCATCATCAAAACAGATGTTCCAACTCTGCAACGCCTGCTTTAATCCGTAGATGGATTTAAGCAGCTTGCACACTTTTCCGCTGCTCCCACTGTCTATGAAGCCCTCTGGCTGTATCATGTACACGCTCTCTTCTAAATCACCATTTAGAAAAGCGGTCTTGACGTCCATCTGCCAGATTTCGTAGTCATGGTATGCAGCAATGGCAAGTAGGATCCTGATGGACTTAAGCATAGCGACAGGAGAAAAGGTTTCATTATAGTCGATGCCAGGTTGTTGACGAAAACCTTATGCTACAAGTCTAGCTTTGAAAGTCTCAACTTTTCCATCTACACCTATCTTCTTTTTGAAGATCCACTTGCTCCCAATTGGTTTTACCCCTTCAGGAGCAACTTCCAAAGTCTATACTTGGTTGGTGTACATGGATTCCATCTCGGATCACATATCATCCAGCCATTTCACAGAGTCCCCACTCGTGATGGCCTGCTCGAAACTAGTAGGGTCATCATCTTCCATGATGCAATCCTCGCTCCCACCGTCTACGAGAAAACCGCAGTATCTCTCAGGTGGATAAGGAAACCTACTAGATCTGTGGAGTGGCTGGGGTTCGTTGAGTACTATTGGATCCTCTGGTTCCACCAAATCGTCAGTTGTGGTTTGTGTTCATGGAATTTCTTCCAGTTCTACCTCATTGCCACTAATTTCTTTCACAAGAAATTTCTTTTCCAAAAAGGTGGCATGTTGAGCAACAAACACCTTTTGTTCCTCAGTATTGTAGAAGAGATATTCATTTGAATATTTAGGATATCCAACAAACTTACAAAGAACTGATCGTACCTCAAGTTTGTCCAGATTTTTCCTTTTGACATAAGCTGGACAACCCCATATCTTAACTCGTTTAAGACACGGTCTCCTCCCACTCCATATCTCATATGGTGTGGTAGGTACAGATTTAGATGGAACTTGATTCAATAGGTATGCTGCTATCTCAAGCGCATAACCCCAAAAGGAAATAGGCAACTTAGCAGTGCTCATCATAGAGCGCACCATATTTAATAGGGTGCGGTTCCTCCGTTCCGATATACCGTTGTGCTGTGGTGTATACGGAGGAGTAAGCTGAGAGAGAATCCCATTCTCTTTTAGATAGTCATGGAATTCCATGCTCAAGTATTCTCCTCCCCGATCAGATCATAGGATTTTAATACTTTTACCCGTCTGGTTCTCAACTTCATGCTTATATTCTTTGAATTTCTCAAAAGCTTCAGACTTTTGTTTTAACAGGGACACATGACCGAATCTTGAGAGATTGTCAGTGAATGCAATGAAGTACGATGAACCATCCCTGGCATGTATAGACATGGGACCACATACATCACTATGTATCGGTTCCAAGAGTTCAGAAGCTCTTTCTCCGTGTCTAGTAAACGGAGTTTTGGTCATCTTGCCTTTGAGACATGGCTGGCAAGTTTCATAAGATGAAAATTCGAACGGATTCAAATATCCATCCTTATGTAACTTAGCTAGTGGTTTCGCATTGATATGACCTAATTTACAATACCACAAGAAGGATTTGTTCATTTCTGAACTCTTCCTCTTGTGTGTGTTGTGTACGTTAAGAACTGAGTTTTGATTCAGAACATATAAACCGTTGCATAACGTACCAAACCCAATCAACACTTGATTTAGGTAAATGTTCATAACATTATTCTCTACTAAAAAATTATATCCTTCTTTATCTAATAAAGAAATTGATATTAAATTGCATATCATAGAGGGTACGTAATAACAGTCGTTCAAGATCAAAGTATTCCCATTTGGTAATACAAGGTGATATTCAACAACTGCTTTGGCTGCAACATTTGCACAAATCCTTACTTTTAGAGAATGATCACCTTTTCCCAGTTCTCTACCTATCTTTAGCCCATGTAACATATTACATATGTGGGATCCCGATCCGGTATCTAATACCCAGGATATAGAGTGTACTGAGAAACAGTTCTCGGTAACGAACACACCCGAAGAAGATGCATCAACATGCTCATTCTTCGTTTGGATGGCACGGGAATCCTGGTATTCTCCTATTTCCTGCTCGTATTTATAACAATTATAAGAAAAAATGGAACCAACTTTCCCCTGCTCAGTATAACAAGAGGGTCTGGTCAATACATCCATATTATTATCTTGATTAAGGCCTGACATGATCGCTACCTGGAGAGAGAGAGAAGAAAACACTTAGCGTATACTCTTGCAAGATTATATTGGTTATTATCTTATCTAATCAAGATGGCTCCCACTGTTTTTATCAAATCTTTCTTCAAACCCTAAAAGGTAAGACTAGCCGGGATTAATTACACTCTACAAATTTGCCAATCATTCGGCAAGGCCGGTGTCGGTACTTTGAGGGAGGTTCCCCGTGCTTTCACACGGACCTAATTAAAATAAATCTTGTTTTTCCAGGGGCGTAACCCCGTTAATACCTTTCTAGACACCTACTTGATCGGTTAATTGTGATGTGTAAAACTCTCTCAGGAGTAACTCTCACTCGCAGTGGGTATTGGGATCCAACTATGTCATAGAAGGTATGCAATCTTATTGCAAATTTCAACATTTGAAATTCCCGATAATATTCTGTCCCTAGCGTCCTACGATCTTGACAGAAGTCAACAAACCGTAGTGCGCTAGTCAAGTTCAACCCGCCATTTCATGATTGAATTAAACCCACCCGCACGACCCTTGACAGAGGTCAACAAGGTCGTACGACAACCTTAATCCAATCGCATCACATACTTTGCAGATAAGCACTAATCAGCTACTGCACACTACGCCTTGACGGAGGTCAACAAACGCAGCACGAATACTAAATAGTACATATCTGAAATGACGGAGGGCTACGACAGGTTTTTAAGAAAACATTTTGCGTAATGAACTCGATATCATTGTAGAATTGAGTGATTTTGAAAAGGAGTGTTTTTGAGGCTTTTACTAGTTTCGCTAAAGAGGCCACTCCCGGTGAAGGGATCTCGGCTCTTTCTTCATCGAATGTGGTGCTGGATATTCTACAAGGAATACCGCTATGCAAAGCAAGAACTATAGAAGCAATAAAAAATAAAACCGAGTGAGTTGTAGCATTTGCTAGTTTTTCTAAAGAGGTCACTCCTGGTGAAGGGATCTCGGCTCTTTCCTCATCGAATGAGGTGCTGGATATTCATCAAGGAATACCACTATGCAAAGCAATAACTAGAGCTACCCTTTTTGAAAATTTGATTCTACAACATCTTTTGATTTCTTTCTTTTCATTAATCACATTAATGAAGTCCCATCATTTAATGTTTCCTAAACATCACAGAAAGATGAAACGAAAATAGAACGTATGGTTATGCCATCCGCATTCGCCACGGGGCCCCGTCATGCACCGTTAGGTTACTTAACTACCGGTAGAGCGGGGGCTAGACTAGCGCGGGTGCAAAACATAAGCAACATTTATTATATATCATATATATAATATTACATTCGTCTCACGCAGTTATATGATCAACATCACAGAATCAAGCAGCAGAAGCAATATATGAAATATTGGATATACTAGGATGTCCGTGTTTTAAATTTAGCCAATAATGTAAAACACGGATTCCACAGTCATGATGAATAGCGAAACCCACATCCCTAGACCCATATGAGAGCGGCAAGTAACCCTGCCAATTCTAGAGTTAGGAGACTCGGTCTCAACTCCTTGAGATGGTCTCCCACTGGACTCTAGAACCCGGAGACTTGTGCTCCCCGCCTTGGGTCTATCCTAATGCGGAAAAGTAAATAATATACAACAGTGGTGATATCATCCTCAACCCGGAAGTGCCTCAATAAAAGAATATTACATATAGATTTTACATGAATGAAAATAAAAACCCTCATCTCACATAAAACCCCCCGGCTATTTTTTCACGACGATCCAATAAATCATATCAACAGCAACACATGATATCACATATCATCAACGTAAGCAAATATGCGTATCCCTAAAACTTGTCGACATATAGCAACGAGATTAGGATACCCCACATATTACACTTACGGTCGCAGAAAAGAAACAAAAAACTACAATAATTAGAATCCTCAATTACCCTAGACATCATAAACCCGGAATATCTCATATTCCGAATTTCATGCCTAACTTATAAAACTTACATTTTAGTCTCAAATTGAAAACACTTTTCAATTTGTTGTCGGACAAAATTCCCGGCTTAGTGATCGCGTACAATACACAACTTCGTGGCAATCGATCAATTGAGACTAAACGGCTAGCTTTACAATATATTAATTAGTTTTCATAAAACTAATTAATCCGGATTCTAATAATTATATCACACACATCACAAAGCTTGTAAAGTAACCGCGACATTAGAATTCCGCATGCAATTAGCAAACTAAACCTATTTTTCCAACACTTGAAAAATCCAGTGAGCTAAAGTTCCAAAACCGATCGTTTTAAGCCAATTTGGGAGTCGAAACGAACTCGAAACCTGCCCAAATCATTGCGGGGGAGAAGATACCTAAATTAACTATCGAATGGGGGGCCTAAAGAGGGTAACCCACCCTCGGGGCCACCACGAGGTGGCCAGGGGGTGAGGCAGACCCGAAACTGCCTAAGGTGGGGCAGTTTCGGGTCCCCACCGCCAAGACCACCTTGTGGTGGTCTTGAGGAGTGGGCCCAGCCGTTCGGTCCCCTCTGGGGTGTCCCCGGGATGCGCACACTCCACCCCGCGGCTTCTCAGTTTAAACTGTGAGCCCGCGCGATGTGCAAACAACTCAAAACAATAATTTGAAACTGTTTTTATCGGCAGTTTTTGCACGACAAAAACGGCGGATTTCTAACGTCGCTACAAGTTACCCTAATGTTATAGCTTGGCTCTGATACCAAGAAAGACAGGTAGCCACCCCATCCAATGGGGTCACCGTTGCACCTACAAGTCCCTCAGCAGCTACTTTTTATGCATGCCCCCTCACGAGGACTACAACCCGCCGGAACACCTTCTGGTCTCAGTACATCCTGGGGTTAAGAGCCTATGCTTTGCCATACTTCCACACAGTGAGAACCCCCATAGGTCGACATCCAATGCCTAATAGCTCTGATACCATGAAAGTATACCTTAACACCACCATGAGGTTCTAGAGGTATCAAGCATGCCAAATTTTAATTTTTATTAGGTGCTAAGTTAGACTAACAAGATCTTTGCTTGATTATTAGGGTATGCCTTTGTGATGTGATAAAACAAAGAGAAGAAAAGAGTATACAACCTTTGTAGTTCGAGTCCTTCTCTTCTAAAGCTCCGGGTTGAAGTCCACGCGACTCTACAAGGCTCCTCTTCGAGTTGAACAACCCTCCTTCGTGATTTTTGCGCCAAAGACGATCCACCCGAAGTCCCTCTAGCCCAAGCTAACTCTACACTAAACTCCTTTAGTGTAGCAAACACACCACACCAAATTGCTAGTTTGGTATGGGATGGTGAAGTAAGAGATGTTAAAAACTCACAAGATTGTGTTCAAGCTTCATGATTCACATCTCATGTGAGGGTTGAAGCTTGAACCATGTGATTGAGGAAGAAGAAGAAGCTAGAGAGCAACCATAGGAGCAAAGCACGCAAAAAAATGGCTAAGTGTTGAGAATGAGACTAGAATGAATGGCAACTCTTGACCCCCACTCATTCAAGCATGCAATTTTGGAATATAAAATTGCAACCATGCTTGAATAGCGAGTCAAGATGAATAAACTATGAATAAAGCCCATGCTTGCAACCATGCTCTCATTTTCCACCTCTTTTTCTATTTTTCTCAAAAATAGAAATCATGCCTTGCTACACACACACACACACACATATATTAATACATAAAAGAAAATATTTAGTGAGCTAATGATATTAGTTAAGATAAAATTATATCAAATATAATATATATTACTTGATTTAATAATCCGGTTATATCACATGTGACCGACTAATATCATTTATCTGTATATCACATTATAAAATCAACACTTAATTCGACAATCTGGTTATATCACATATAACCGAATCGATAACAGATAACTGCCAGATTACAATACGGTATCACATACACGTATTTAGTCAGGCCCACACACATATCATATATTTGTCCTATTTCGTTTCGCTTGAACTAGGAAACTTCTGTGTGGGACTCTAAAGACTCGTCAATACGCCAGCAGTAGGTGATGATCATATCAGTCATCCACAAGCCGTCAGCGGTGCTAGCTGGACGTAACGGCTACTCGGGTATTGAGCGATATGAAGATCAACAAGCAAGCTCGTCCATACTCTCTATGAAGCCTATCAGTAACACTACCGTACAGTCCGGTCTCTTCATCTGATATGCCGCATATCATGTCTAGGGGTGGTAAACGTCGAGCCCCAGTAACGTGATAAGTCATGCCGATGTCTGGCTTATAACGGTTTGAGAAACTATTGATAAATCTTATCAGTAAATCTCAGCAGCTGCTCTGGCCAGGGACTTCCAGTTATAGCCAATCGAGCATAGCGCAACATTAACCCCCAATACCGGGAGAGACGAAACCCCTCCTATCGCTCATTGCCTCCATGTGACTCGGGACTGCACCCAAAATCCACCTGTTTGCACGGCTCCTTTGAGCCGTGGTAGGAAGGAAATCAAAGCACAGTGGGACCACACAAGACTCTATGACGATCTCGGGTCTACAGACTAACCTGTACCAGTGTCACCAGAGGACTACTATCTGACGATAGGTATACTACCACATAGGAGTCCTCGGCGATTCCTGTTCGGTGTACCCATTCTCTAATGAGCACCTGTGTACAATCTTTGATATCACACACCAATGATTGTGGGATCAACCATCGCCTTCTAAGGGACAAGAAACGTACACACTAGTCTATACTGGAATATCGATGCCCTGGTCTCGATATTCCCATGACTAGGAACTGATTAAATGATGTACTTGTGGACCACCCTGGCCCCACTAGTATGATCTCATCATAATCCTGGTAGTCAAGTATATATCCTAAGGGCTTTATCAACATGTAAGAGCAAGATAGTAAAGAATACCAGTCAACATATTAAGATAAAAAGTAACCAGATAGCATACTATCATGTCAAGCAAGAAAGTCCTATATATATATGTCCAAGCATCCACTATAATATACATCACATGTACAATAATGGCCTTTAGGGCATACATATACCTAACACATGTTAATGAAGTTTTCCGCGATCGCGCATCCTCAATGCAACGGGCAGGCCAAGGTCGCTAACAGAGACGTCATTCAAGATCTTCAAACTCATTTAGAAGGAAGACATGGCAGCTGGGTCGAGGAACTACTCCAGGTTTTAGGGGCCTTACGCACATCAAAGAAGACTCCCACTGGAGAGATCCCCTTCTGCCTCTGCTATGGCACCGAGGCGATGGTCCCAGCAGAGATTGGACTACCTAGTTACAGAGTTGAGCACTTCGACGACGAAGTAAACACCTCGGTGCTCCGGACTAATTTGGACATCTTGCTAGAGAAGCGGGGTCGGGCACAGATCAAAGCCGCCTCTTATCAACAACAAACTGCCCGCTACTACAACGCACAAGTCAAGCATCACACCTTCAAGACGGGAGATTTGGTCCTAAGGCGGAACGAATTCATAGACCAAGGCAAGCTACAAAAGTTTTCCCCGAAGTGGGACGGCCCATTCCTCGTCTCCGAAGTATTGCCCAGAGGAGCCTATCGATTACAAGACACGGGAGCACGCGAGCTTATGCGGCCTTACAACGCCGAGAAGCTCAAATTGTACAAGTGAATGTATTTTCAAGTTTTGTATCATTGAATATGTTTCCTTCTTTGTCGAAGCGATGTAATTTTTCTTTATTATTAAGTCTCCTGAATTAAAGGAAACTCCGTCGACATGTTTCCCTCTTCCTCGGTTCTAAGACCTCTGGGTTCATTTTTGTGAAAATACGCACAAAGGGAATAAAAAGGAGACAAAAACACGTCGCAAAAGAGGAACTTTATTCATCAAAGGTATTATGGGCTCTCCAGCCTTACACAAAGGAAAATAAATACAAAAATATTACAACAGAGGGGGTAGGGGCTGAAGAAAACACTGCTGGTGGTATTCCGAGGAGATCGCCGCCAGCCGAGCCTTCGCTTCCTCAGCCCGCTCTCTCTGATGTTGCCTGTGGACTCGCGATGCCACGGAAGGGCCAGAGACCGCACCTTCCGGGCAGCCATCAGCGATCTGCCTTTGCTGAAAGCACTCCAGATCAAGTGCCATCGAGCAATCCCGCCTGCTCTTCGAGATCAGACCATGGTGGTGGAGCGAGTGCAGCTTGTCGACCGCCTCGTCCTTAAGCTCCTCGGACAGGGCGTTGTGCAACCCCGACGACATCCTCCAAATTGCATACATGAGCAATTGAAAGAGGGATGATCGCCTGGGAAGTAGACGGCCGAAGTGTTCCTCTACGTGCTGGACCACTGCCCGGTACGTCTCCTCGGTGCTTGCCTGATCGTACAAGTAAACGTCGTCACGAGAGATGATCTATTGAATGGAGTAAATGAAACCTGCCATTTATTCATGGACGCAAAGCTAAAAATAACCAACATGCCTTTGCTATTTATAGCCCCAACGAATTCCAAAAGGCCGAAGTTTGCACGTGCGGCAGCACGATTCATGGGATCTTTTCAAAGTTCCTAGTACAGAGCTGCCGCGTGGCGACCATGCCCTCGAGCGGCCAGATGGAAGTTGAAACGGCGCGAACTATTGAGAGTCATGCCTAGCCCATGCATTTCTGCCACGTGTTGCCTGCGACGGTCTCTCCCCCCCAGACTTTAAGGGTCAAGGAAGGTTGACCGACGCAAAAACCCTCATCAAGAGGCCACCGAGCAGCCTTCCCTGCTCGGTCAATCCTTGGCTGGTAGTCTCCTACCCACCGATGCCAAAGATCAAAAGCCCTCATCAAGAGGCCACCGAGCGGCTTCCCTGCTCGGTCAATCCCTGGCTGGTAGTCTCCTACCCACCGACGCCAAGGATCAAAAGCCCTCATCAAGAGGCCACCGGGCAGCTTCACTGCTCGATCAATCCCTGGATGGTAGTCTCCTACCCACCGACACCAAGGATCAAAAGCCCTCATCAAGAGGCCACCAAGCAGCTTCCCTGCTCAGTCAATCCTTAGCCGGTAACTTCCTACCTATCTACGCTAAGGATCGAAGCCCTCAGCAAGAGGCCACCGAGTAGCTTCCCTACTCGGTCAATCCTTGTCTGGTAGTCTCCTACCCATCCACGCCAACAATCGAAGCCCTCCTCACGAGGCCACCGAGCAGTTTCCCTACTCGGTCAATCCTTAACGGTTAACTTCCTACCCATCTACGCTGAGGATTGAAAGCCCTAATCAAGAGGCCATTGAGCAGCTTCCCTGCTCGGTCAATCCCTGGCTGGTAGTCTCTTACCCACCGATGCCAAGGATCAAAAGCCCTCATCAAGAGGCCACTGAGCAGCTTCCCTGCTCTTTCAATCCCTGGCTGGTATTCTCCAACCCATCCACGCCAAGGATTGAAGCCCTCATCAAGAGGCCACAGAGCAGCTTCCATGCTCAGTCAATTCTTAGCGGGTAACTTCCTATCCATCTACGATAAGGATCGAAGCCCTTATTAAGAGGACACCGAGAAGCTTCCCTGCTCGGTCAATCCCTGGCTGGTAGTCTCCTATCCATCGACGCCAAGGATCGAAGCCATCCTCACGAGGCCACCGAGCAGCTTCCATGCTCGGTCAATTCTTAGCGGGTAACTTCCTACCCATCTACGCTAAGGATTTAAAGCCCTCATCAAGTGGCCACCGAGCAGCTTCCCTGCTCAGTCGATCCCTGGATGGTAGTCTCATACCCACCGACGCCAAGGATCAAAAGCCCTCATCAAGAGGCCACCGAGCAGCTTCCCTGCTCGGTCAATCCCTGACTGGTAGTCTCCAACCCACCGACGCCAAGGATCAAAAGCCCTCATCAAGAGGCTACCAAGCAGCTTCCCTGCTCGGTCAATCCATGGCTGGTAGTCTCCTACCCACCGACGCCAAGGATCAAAAGCCCTCATCAAGAGGCCACCGAGCAGCTTTCCTGCTCGGTCAATCCCTAGCGGGTAACTTCCTACCCACCGATGCCAAGAATCGAAAGCCCTCATCAAGAGGCCACCAAGCAGCTTCCCTGCTCGGTCAATCCCTGGCTGGTAGTCTCCTACCCATCCACGCCAAGGATCGAAGCCCTCATCAAGAGGCCACCGAGTAGCTTCCCTGCTCGGTCAATCCTTAGCGGGTAACTTCCTACCTATGTACGCTAAGGATCGAAGCCCTCATCAAGAAGCCACCGAGCAGCTTCTCTGCTCGGTCAATCCCTGGCTGGTAGTCTCCAAACAATCCATGCTAAGGATCGAAGCCCTCCTCACGAGGCCACCGAGCAGATTCCTTGCTCAGTCAATTCTTAGCGGGTAACTTCCTACCCATCCACGCTAAGGATCGAAAGCCCTCGTCAAGAGGCCACCGGGCAGCTTCCTTGCTCGGTCAATCCCTGGATCGTAGTCTATACCCACCGACACCAAGGATCGAAAGCCCTCATCAAGAAGCCACTGAGCAGGTTCCCTGCTCGGTCAATCCTTAGCAGGTAACTTCCTACCCATCTATGCTAAGGATCGAAGCCCTCATCAAGAGGCCACCGAGCAACTTCCCTGCTCGGTCAATCCCTGGCAGGCAGCTCCTACCCATCCATGCTAAGGATCGAAGCCCTCCTAATGAGGCCACCGAGCAGCTTCCCTGCTCGGTCAATCCTTAGCGGGCACATCCCGCCCATTTACTTTAAGGATCGAAAGCCCTCCTCACGAGGCCACCGAGCAGCTTCCCTGCTCGGCCAATCCTTAGCGGGTAACTTCCTACCCACCTACGCTAAGGATCGAAAGCCCTCATCAGTCAGTCCCGACCAATCATAACTTGGCTATTATTCAACTCACGCTAAGAGACATGGTCGTCGGCCTGACCCTAGGTCAGATACCGACATCCTACAAGGAGGGATCTTCCGACGTATTCTAAGTGAACGGTCGCCACCTCGACTCCGGGGGTGGGAAAGGCACTGACCTTCCTGCACTTGGTGGTTAATTGACTTATACTCGATGCGCGATCGTCATCTAAAAGGAATGCATTGTCATGGAGAGAAAAATAAACTCAGTTTATTTCATATTCCAAAATTTTTACAAGGTATTTTGGGCTCCCCAGCCATACAAAAATTGCCCGGAGGCTCACTGCAAAGAAAAAATAAAGAGGATCTCAGGCAGCAGGCTCTGCCGGGACCTCGCCTTGTTCGACACCGCCCTCGGGGGCCGGGGTTTCTGCTTCCGTAGCCGCCCTGCCTCCGGCGCCAACCGCCTGCGACATTTCCACCAAGAGGGGGACCCGAGCACGGAGCTCACCGTCCGCAAACTCCGGCATCAACTCCTTGACGGCATCAAAGGTTGCATGCCAAACGATGGCAGTGGCTTCACCGAGGTCAGTGTAGAATTGGTCTAATGCTTTGTACGCGTCCACCGACTTGCGGGCCTGAAGCTCGGCGATCTTCACAGCCTCAAGCACAGCTTCTGTCTCCTTATTGCCGGCGTCTTTCACTTTCTTCATTGAGGCGTGGCGCTTACCCAGCTCCTCCAACTTGCCCTCCATGGCTCGGAGGGACTCGCCCAGGAGCCGGTAGGACTCCTGGCTCTTGGAGAGCATGAGCTCCCCGGCGGCCAACCGGGTCTGAAGGGCGGCCGTCTTCTCCTTCTCCTGCAGCAACTGGACGCGCAGATCCTCCGCCTCCGAAGACGATTCCCCCACCTTCTTCAAGGCCGGGACGATCTTCTCGGCTTCCATGTTGAAGATGAGGGTGCAATGTTGGAGGACCTAAGAAAAGCAACCAATGGGTTTAGAAATGTCTGGGCTGAAAAGAAAAAAATCGAGACCACAACTCAACGAATACCGACCTGAACAGCCTCCTGACCGATGGTGGCCACTTGGGCCTTCAGGGTCCCTCGCGGAATCTTTCCCCCGGCCGAATGTTCTATGTCCGCGAGCATGCTGTCGGCGACGGAAAGCCCCGAGGGAACCATGAAGCAGACGTCCCCCTCCTGCACCTGAATCCCCTCGGGGATGTCAGTCGACGGCGTGCGAGAGACCGTCCTTTTTCTCTTGAGGGGGACCTCGGTCACCTCCTCCTTCTCCCTTTCCCGGGGTTCCGGGTCTCGGGAGTGCTTCTGGCCGCCCCCGTGATGGTCATCGAGGGCCCGGGCGCTGTGGAGGACTTCGCCGGTGGGGACGGTTTTAGGGGCGAGCTCGGGCTTGCTCGGGACAAGGTCACGCCCCCGGCCTTCTTCTGGACCGTAGCACCAATGAATGCAAGGATCTTAGCGCGGTCCATTTGCCCTGCAAGCAAAGAGTGCACGAGAAGGTTAGTGATATTAAATGGGCAAAACGAAAATTACTCAAGTCTAAATAGGCCGTCCAATCTCCTAACTTACCCATAAAGTGTGCGAGGTTGAGCCCGGCCCAGCTAAGGACCTTCTCAGAAAGGAGGACGTTGACCGAAGGATCGGCTCCTACATGGATACCACCTTTTCCTTGGACGAGGAAAACTGCTTCGCCCTTGGGCAATCGGCCCTGTGCCACTGTGTAGGCACAGGTCAATCATCTCCCTCGGGTGGCCCGATAAAGAAAAATTTCTCTTTCCATTCATGAACGGAGGAAGGAACGACTACCACACCCGACCCGGCCGTCCCACCCTTACGCTTTTTAAAGGAAAAGTACACCCAGCTCGGCTCGCTCTTGCTGGTGCCGGGGTGATTTTTATAGCAGAGAAAGGAAGTAAGAATGGTCAAGCTGAAGAGGATCTCCTCAACCTTCAATCGGACCAGAAACCTGAAGAGGATTCTCCACGAGTTCGGCGTAAGCTATCCCGACGAGAGTTGGAAATAGCGAAGTATCCCACATACCTTGGTTGGAAAGGGCAGACGCATCCCAACCTAGAATGCGTCCAAGTACAGAGCAATCTCCTTGCCATACACCAGATCCGCCCTCTCGTCCGCCCTAGCTAAACGTAGCGAATATCTAGGGGAATGTGGAAGCGAGTCCGAATCTCAGTAAGGTCATCCACGTATCTCAAGATGGAGGGCGCATCACGGGCGTTCCTGATGCGCACCTTAGGGGCCCTTGCCGTCGCCTTTCGATGAGCGGCACGGGTGACCCCCGACTCTACGGGGAGGCCCTACGATGAGGAGGCAGCAAGGGAACCCTCTCGGGAAGAGGTGGAAGACTCCCTAGACTCTACCATAACTATCTCAACAGATTCCTCAAAAGAAGATATCTAACCTGATTCAAAGGAAGAAGGATTCTCCGAGGAAAGAGCACGAAGGATCCAATCTAAAGTATGGAGCGCCGAGGAATCTCTTGCAGCAAAGGAAAATAGTGGCGAAAATATGAAACCTATTCAATCGAAAATATTGCAATCTTTAACATAACAATTTCCTCACTTTTCTAATCATCTAAGGGTGTTTGATATAAATATAACACATATTACAAGTTCATCTGGAAAATATCAATTACCACGTGTTATACATTATAATCAACATTTTGGAAGGAAACTGTGTGTTTATTATTTCATGCATAATATTGTTGTTCCCGCCAAAAATTTCTGCGCAAAAGAGTCCAAGATATCAAATGGCAGCGATACGCTTAAGGAAATACGAACCAGTATCTTCCGGGCTGTTTTTTGACAAACTCCCGAAGGAGAAACGGATAAATTCTGATTGTATTGAAAGCGTCTCGAAAAACCCTTCGATTTGATATATTATGGGCTTCATAATTCATCCGGGATCAAAAGTTATGAGGCATTATGTGTTCACACGTGATGGGCTTTTAAGAATCCGCTGGAGGAGTTAGAAGATATAATAAAAACTTAGAAAAGACCCCAACGGGGCATCACGTGCTCACACGTGACCATGGGCCACGTGCAGACACGTGATGGGCTCTTAAGGCCTCTAAAATAATGAATAGAATTAAATTCTAAAATCTGTTCCCTGATTAAAAATCAGAAGTTATCTCAATGAAATATCACGTGCTCACACGTGACCAATGGTCACGTGTTGACACGTGATGGTTAAAACAACAATATGAACAAGCGACTGTTAAAGGAACCAATTTCGGGGTTACGTGCTCACACGTGACCAAGGGTCACGTGCCAGCACGTGACATGCTTTGAAAACCTTACAGATTAGTAGAATTAAAATTCTAAATTTCTCTAAAAATCTTTCGAAATAGAATTAAAATTCTAAAAGCTTCTAAATCTTTCCAAATGGAAAAGGATTATGGGAACCGTTGGATTAATGATCCAAAGATGATTAAAAATCATCAATTTATGGAAAAATCTTGGACAGGGAAAGATTTCCCTGAAAATCTCACCAGAATAACAAATAGAATATCTTTTGGATTTAAAATCCACGGTGAATAAAATTCACTGAATAATCTAAAGGCCAAGATTAATGATAAATATAAATCAAATCTCTCAACGATCAAATCAAATCTTTCAAGGAGAGATTTGCTAAACAAATTGATTCTTTTCCTTCTCCTATAAATAGGAGCCAAGAAGAGAAGAGAAGGCATCAACATTTCTTGAAAAAAAAAATCAAGAGCTTCAAACAGAGAGAACTCTGAGAAAAATTTAAAGAAGAAGGTAAAAACCTTCACGAGAGAAAAGAAATCTCTTTTGATAAATCATTGATCAATGATCTTCACATAATGAATAGTGCTTTGCACTCGTATGAACCACTGGTTCTTTAAAACAAAAAAGAAAATAAAAATAAATAAAAATAGTGCTTTGCACTCGTATGAACCACTGGTTCTTTAAAACAAAAAAAAAATAAAATAAAATAAAAAAATAGTGCTTTGCACTTTTATGAACTCTGGTTCTTGAAATAAAGAGAAAAACTCATTTTTCTTTGATCCTAATTAGATCAAAGAAAACAAATAGTGCTTTGCACTTCTGTTCTGGAATCTAAAAAGATTCTTAGTGCTTTGCACTTTCAAACTGCGCTGTTGCGCTCCTGAGAGAACGCCACGTGTTAGCTGCAGAACGACTTGCGCTACGCGCCTTGAAATAGAGCTTTGCTCTCTGGAACTGGCGCAACTCACCAGAGCGCGCCACGTGTCAGCTGCAGAACAACTTGCGCTACGCGCCTTGAAATAGAGCTTTGCTCTCTGGAACTGGCGCACCTCACCAGAGCGCGCCACGTGTCAGCTGCAGAACAACTTGCGCTACGCGCCTTGAAATAGAGCTTCGCTCTCTGGAACGGGCGCAACTCACCAGAGCGCGCCACGTGTCAGCAACACAACAGCACAGTGCACTAGCACAGCGCACTGCGCTGTTGCGCTTGCGCTCACCAGAGCATGACACGTGTCCTCACCACAAGCGCTTGCGCTCAGTGATTGGCGCAAAGCGCCTGACAAATGCAATGCATTTTACTGAAGGGCCAGGCCCAAATCAGAGGGGCCTAGTAGGCCAAATTAAATTGCAATACAATAAAAAGGGGCAGAGCCCAAAACAAATTGATGTTTTGCATCCTTTCTGGGCAAAGCCCAAATAAAAATAAAAAGAAATGCAATGCAAAAGCAAATAAAATGTTGAACATTTCAACTGGACTTAGCCCAATTTTGGCCATAAGTCCTTAAATTAAATTGACTGAGCAAAATTGCTCTTCTAAATCAATTTACATCCGGTTCGAGGGTACATCTCCGAACTCCTTTGACATCCGTCGTTGTAATTCCTCAACGACGTCAAAGAGGTGACGGGTCCCAACGACCACACATCGATATGGACTGCGGGGTCCTTAAACTCGTGGACCGAAACGTCCCTAAACTAATATCGGACCGAAACGTCCCTAAACTAATATCGGACCACCATGTCCCTAAACTGGAATATGGACCACCACGTCTTTAAACTGGCGATGGACCACCACGTCTCTAAACTGGCGATGGACCACCACGTCCTCAAAACTGGCAACAGACCACTACGTCCTTAAACTGGAACAATAGAGCCTCCAAACGCTCTTTTTCCGGATCTAAAC
Organism: Agapanthus africanus; assembly: GCA_030015575.1. Taxonomy (NCBI): domain Eukaryota; kingdom Viridiplantae; phylum Streptophyta; class Magnoliopsida; order Asparagales; family Amaryllidaceae; genus Agapanthus; species Agapanthus africanus. Next base: position 1,007,091,276 of record CM057337.1, on the reverse strand, counting down.
GGTCCCGTTTAAGTTGATCTTAGCCCCAAACACGGCTAACGTATCCTTAAACATTCAAATGGATTATAAAACTCCCAATCAACTCTGGTTCGAGGGTATATCTCCGAGCTCCTCTGACATCTGTCGTTGTAATCCTTCAACGACGTCAGAGAGGTGACGAGTCCCGATGGCCATACATTAAATTAATCACTACGTTAAGTTGACCTTAGTCTAAAACAGGACTAACGTATCCTTAACGAACGTTTAAGTCGATCTTAGCCGCAACGTGACTAAGGCATCCTTAAACTAAAAACACTAAACCTAAATCTAACTAAATACGGATTTGGACTAATCCACGTCCTACGGGTGACGGCATCACTCAGTCTCCGTATACAATCCACGGGCAACCACAAATAAAACAAACACACACGACACGAAGTGAAATTCTGGAGAAGGAGAAAGTTGTTACCGCGATGCGGTAGCGTAATTAACTGCAGGGGCTTGCGCCTGCAGGGAAGAGCGTCCCCACAATCAAAAACCCCTCACCCTGAGGGGGAATCTGACTAAGTCTGCTACATCGGCTGCGTCCGTCTAAACCTCCGATACACGGTGCCATAAATCAACTTGGCATCTTCGGAGAGGTAGACGGATAAAACCAAATAGTATCTGCCCCGAATCTCAACGTTAGGACATCGCAGTCTTGTGCGCCGCCTTTCGGAGGGGAACAGATTCTGGCACGCCCGGTGGGACCTCTTCCTCTTTCCACTCCACACTTCGTGTGTCGTGTTCGCGAACAAATCGCGGTTTGCTGTGATTGCCTGTGGATTCAAGGTACTAAGATTTGGTGTCTTGCTCCGTGCAGAAAACAGAAGATCAATGGCTTCGAACTGCATCGCCTGCAGCAACAACTCTGGCTCCGTCATTGCTGGAGGAGTGACTTATGGGCCCCAAGCGGCCTCCCTTTTCAAAATGCCGGTGGAGCAGGTGGCTCAAGCCACAACTGGACTATTTTTTGGGACTATGCTCCCACCAATGAGCTTCGACGCCCCAATGACACTGCAAGAAGCTTCAAAGAAGTCGGTCTTCGATCGACTTACCACTGCCGCGACCCCTCTCAACGGGTCGTCCAACTCCACTGCTTCAGTTTTTAACGGACTAGGCCAGAGCTCTAACAGGATCATGAAGAAGTTTGCCATACCAGAAGGCGTTATCCCGAAGCGGATAGCCATTCCAACTCACGTTCCTGGAAAAATCACCAAGGTTGCTTCCCATGTTCAGAAGTCCGCTTCTGACAAGTTGGCCGTCCCCGTTCAACGGACGTCTATCTTTAAAAAGCTGGTACCAGTATATTCTGACCAACACAGGGGGCATGAGGAGGTCACCCCTATAGCTGAAACAACTCCATCAGCACGACATGCCCGACATCGCTACTGGCACCGAGTGAGGAAGGCTGGGGGCAACTCCCCCTCTGGACTTACTCCTCCAACTCCGATGGTGAGGATCGATGCTGCTGTTCCAACTAAGAACAGCTTTGAACTGCTCAACAAGGTGCGCAGAAACTCTCCTATTGCGGTGCTAAAGCGAACTCATTCATCTGTGAAGAATATTCCAGAGAAGAAGCTAGAGCAGCCCCTTCAACGGCTGTCCTCTAAAATTTACAAAGTCTGGCGAAAGGTTCAAGAGTCGGTGATCGATCAAGACTGCCTCCGATGACAGAAAAAGATGAAGGTTCGGCAGGGGAAAGATTACTCTGTCAAACCACAAAAAGCAAAAGCTACTTGGGTGCCCACTACAACGGCTCCCTTAACTCCAATCACTCAAAAAAGGAGGCCGCAAAAAGCCCATGTGTCTTCGGCAAATCGCAAAGACACCGAACACAAACGCCCCAAGTCTGGGGGCATGGTGGTGCACACTGTTTATATGGCTTCTGGAAAGGAGGAAAGCCGCACTTCTACGGGCCACCGACCGCTCACCCGATCCGTGACGAAAGCCCAGGAGCAACAACAAAAGCTTCAGGAAATGATGACTACAATGGCTGCACTCACTGAGCCAAAAGAAAGCTCTGAAATGTCTTCGGATGAGCGTCAAGAATAAGAAACCGACGCTGATTTTTTACGCAGAGTTCTCGAAAAGAGGGACAAAGAAGCTGCAGATCAAGCGGCTAACATAAAACAGATGGCGCTCCTCTTCCAAGATATGGTAGGGATGATGTTACAGCCGGACCCTCCTGCTGAAGATCCTCCGATCGTCCTTGAAGACGACAAGGGAGAAACGTCAAATCCTCCGCCGGCTCTATCAACAGCCAAGGAGGAGGCAATCTCCAAAGTCGACCTAGACGAATATATAGCTCAGCAGATCCGGGTTCATCAGGCGAATGAAGCGGCTGGGCAAATTGTTAGAACCGGACGACCGTATCCGAGCTGGTATGACCAAATCAATTACCCGCCAGGATATACGATCCCTAAATTCCACGTATATAAAGGGACAGGGAATCCGCATCAGCATGTCGCTCAATTCAGGGCCTTATGCGGCAATACAGGAGGTGATGACAAATTGTTGCTACGTCAATTCGTCGGCAGCTTAGCAGAAACAGCCTTTGAATGGTATTCGGAGTTACCTAACGACTCTGTCAAAACATTTGCAGAGATGGAACTGCTGTTTACACAGAGATTCACGAGTGCTAGTGGACGCACCCCGATAACAGCACTGATTAATGCCAGGATAAGGTCAGGCGAAACATGGGTCCAATACGCAACACGATGGCGGAACCTATGGTCGAAATGCGAACAACGCATAGAAGAGGCTCCTGCGGTAGGCATGTTTGTGGGCACTCTCGATCCGCAGGCGACCATCTCGCAATTCATGATGTTCTTCAGGCCGACCACCTTCCAGGCCTTGATCGACAAATTAGCCCAAATGGACCAGATGGGCCATAGACCGTCTCCTCCAAGACCCGATCCCCGAAATGAGAAAGGAAAAGCGATCATCGTCGCCAACGCTCAGCAACAGTCGAGCAACTCAAAGCCGGTCGCTAGCCAAAACAACGTGCGTCCACGCCCATCCCTCGAAGAGAGGCTAGGACGTCCTTACTCATTTCCTCAGAATAAAACGAGAAGACTGTTCGAGCTGGCAGTGCGCAACAGACTCATTAATCTGCCGAATCCAAAACGTCCGTTGCAGCCAGGCGATCTTAATAATCCCAATTATTGCCCTTACCACCAAACGGTAAGTCACCCGATTGAGGATTGTTTCGTCTTTAAGGGATGGATTGAGGATCAATACCTGCAAGGCAAGTTCACGCTGTCTGAAAGCTGGAAGGTAAACCCCCCACAGCCGCACTCTCCAAAGAAGACGGACACGCCGGGGGCAACTTGTTCTTTCGTCAAGGATGAAAACGATGGAGAAAACTTATCGGATGAATCCGAAGACTACGTAGCGACTTGTCATATGATTTCTCATTCACTGACGGATGATGAGGAGGATCCTCGCGCTGAGAAATCAACGGCGGACCCTGAAACAGGAATTCCGCGGCCGTCAGACAGGTTGATCGATGCCGTCCTAAATGAAATTCGTCTGAAAGCAAAAGCCAATCAAGAGCATGAAATGGCCATACTGGAAAGAACCAAGGTATTCCCGTCAAATCAAAAGCCATACACTGCGGGTAAAAACAAATTCAAGACGAGGAAACGGTTCGCCAAAGCTTTATCAGTAGGGATGAAGCTACCGCCCTCCGAAGAAAATCCTTTCTCTGAGATAGAGATGCACCCTAACTTCTGTTTATATCATCAGAAGATCATACATCCTACCGAAGACTGCGAATCCTTTAACTGTTGGTGGCAAGGGTATGTCGCTCAAAAGCGACACTTCGACAGGACAAAGTGTGAAGCTTGTGGACATCGGAAAAATGCGATAGATGAGCGCAAAAGAGCCACCGCCGACTGTCATATAGCCGACTTCAAGGGATCACAAATTATCACCTTTGGAAGCGACTCTGACGAAGAAGCTGCCCCCAACTCTTCCCTCGGGGAATCTATTTCAAAAATAAAGGAATTGAGAAGCCGCGAGAACGTTCAGCCGTGCAATCGCATGCTACTCGAAAAAAATCTCGGCCCCGTAAACAAAGGATCAAACAAAAAGGATAAAAGAAAAGGAAAAAAGGCCCTCGTCGCCAGCACTCACCAGCAATCAGGTGACCCTAGACCGGTTGCTTGCCAAAGCAACAAGCGGCAATCCCTCCAGGAAAAGTTGAAACGTCCTTACTCGTTTCCGCAAGATAAAACAAGGGGACTGTTCGAGCTGGCAGTGCGCAATAGACTCATTAATCTGCCGAATCCAAAACGTCCGTTGCAGCCAGGCGACGTTAATAATCCTAATTATTGCCCTTACCACCAAACAGTAGGTCACCTGATCGAGGACTGCTACGTCTTCAAAAACTGGGTTGAAGACCAATACCAACAGGGCAAGTTCGCGTTGTCCGAAATTTGGAAGGTGAACCCGCCACAACCGCATTCTCCGAAAAATATGGACACGCCGGGGGCATCATGCTCATTCATAGAGAAAGCCTAACGGACCACTATGTCCTAAAACTGGATAACGGACCGAAACGTCCTTAAACTAACAACGGACCGAGATGTCCTTAAACTAATGATGGACCGCAATGTCCTAAAAACTTGCAAATGACCGAAATGTCGTTAAACTACTCCCAACCCGCAGCATCTTCAGGCTGACGTTAAAAAAAAATAAAAAAAAAAATAATAATAACGGTATGTCCACAAGCAAAATGGGCACGGATGAAAACCCGAAGGGGCTCCGTGAGTAAAAACAGCAGGGCTACCGGCGAGTGTTCGTGAAAACCCGAAAGGGCGCGACCTCGTTTGAAAAAAAAAGAAGAAGAAAAAAAAAAGAAAAAAAAAAGAGAATAAAAAAAAACGGTATGTCCACAAGCAAAATGGGCACGGATGAAAACCCGAAAGGGCTCCGTGAGTAAAAACAGCAGGGCTACTGGCGAGTGTTTGTGAAAACCTGAAAGGGCGCAACCTCGTTAAGAAACACTTATAGGGTCCTCTCGACCCTGTAAGGAGAAACCACCTGCGTGAGATCCTTACGACTCACAAAGGAACAACACACTTAGGGATCCCCACGATTCCTAAGGAGAAAATACACTTGCGAGATCCTCACGACTCGTAAGGAGAACTCTCTTATGGGACCCTCATGGCTCATAAGATTTGAAAGTCTTAAGTTACAGAGACCTAAACTTGTGCTTAAGCAAACCCCACAACTTTCGTTATGGCCCTACAAGTGGTCCAATACTGGCTCTTGTATACAATCCACGGGCGCGAATAAACATTTCCCTAACAAAGTCTCATCCGTGACTAGGGATATACTTGTACAGCAAACAACACTTTTAAGTCCTCTCCACTTATAAGGAGAAAACCCTTTTGTAAGATCCTTACGACTTACAAGAGAACATGCACTTAGGAATCCTCACGATTCCCAAGGAGAAAACATACCTACAAGATCCTCACGACTTGTAGGGAGAAATACCTTTGTGAGACCCTTACGGCTCATGAAGTCAAAAGCCTTAGCCGACAGGACCCTTAACCCTGTTTACTAAGCCATCTTTGTTCAAATCGACAGAGGTAAATGATGATTCGCTCCTGGCAATATTCCAGTTGTAGCGATGCTGATGCCTAAACCGGTATCAAATTCCAAGCCCTTTCAAGGCAAATGATGATTCGCTCCTGGCAATATTCCAGTTGTAGCGATGCTGATGCCTAAACCGGTATCAAATTCCAAGTCCTTTTACGGCAAATGATGATTCGCTCCTGGCAATATCCCAGTCGCAGCGATGCTGATGCCAAGATTGGTATCAGATCCCAAATCCCCTACTCGCAAAAAGAAAAAAGAAAAAAAAGAAAAAAAAATCAGAGAGCCAAAAAAAAAAATGCATACGAAATAGCCGAAATGATGGGGCAACTTGCAAACAGAATCAGCAAGTAAAAATGTATGTATACAAAACAGCCGAAACGATTGGGCAACTCGCAATAAAAAGCAGCGAGTAAAAATAAAGAAAATAGCCGAAATGATTGGGCACCGCGAAAAATAGCCGAAATGATTGGGCAATCGTGACCTTCGCGATATAAAAGCTGAAATGATTGAGCATCGCGGAAAGAATAAAAAAAAAATGAAAGAATGAAACTTTTGCCCTACAGGTGAAATCACATCGATCCCTGTATACAATCCAGGGGCACAGATAAAAAGGGAACAATACCTTCCCAACAGGCTCCACCAGAAAGCGAAGCCAAATCTCGACGGTTCATAGATAACCTAGAGACCATCTCGACATTTGTCGCAATATTACCGACACGATGTCAGAAATTGAAGCAAAGGAAGGTCCCTAACTTCAGGGTCTCGACGTCAATAGCGACAACTTAAAGATCACCAACGGCGTTTCTCCTCACTCCAACTAGATGCAGACATGACGTCAACAACTGACCTCAGAATCGCAACGAAACGGAACCATGACAAAGTCCCTAGTTCCAAATCTCAATGGCCACGTCTAAAGCCTGGAGACCAACAACGGTGTGCCTCCTCATTCCAACAGGACACAGATGTTACACCATCAAGCGGAGCGATGGCAGAATCCCAGCTTCACCTCAGCATTCGTCTCGATACAGTAGACGCAATGTCAACAACAGCGTTCCTCCGCAGTCCAGCAGGAGGCAGATGCAACGTCAACAAAAGACCTCACGGTCGAAACAAAGCGGAGTAACGGCAAAATCCCAACTCCACCTTAGCATTCGTCTCGTTACAACAGACGTAATATCAACAACGGCGTTCCTTCGCAGCCCAGCGGGGTGTACATGCAAAGTTAACAAAAGACCCCATGGTCGAAACAAAGCGGAGTGATGGAAAAATCCCAGCTCCACTTCAGCATTCGTCTCAATATACCAGACGCAGTGTAAGCAAACGAAGCGAAGGCCACATTCCTAGCTTCAACGTCTTTACGGTAACTTACATAAAACCGGAAAGACAATCGGAGACCATCTCACAGAAAGTGGTCACCTCCTTGACGTTCGTCTCGATACAGTAGACGAAATATCAACCCCAGCGTTCTTCCTCCAACAGGATTTGGACACACCAAAGCAAACGAAGCGAAAGCCACATTCCTAACTTCGACGTCTTAACGGTAACTCACATAAAACCGGAAAGACAATCGGAGACCATCTCACATAAAGTGGTCACCTCCATGACGTTCGTCTCGATACAGTAGACGAAATGTCAACCTCAGCGTTCTGCCTCCAGCAGGGATTCAGACACGACAAAGCAAATGAAGTGAAGGCCACATTCCTAGTTTCAACGTCTTTACGGTAACTCACATAAAACCGGAAAGACAATCGGAGATCATCTCGCATCAGCACAGAGTGGTCACCACCTTGATGTTCGTCTCGACAGAGCAGGCGCAACGTCATCAAACGAATGGAGCCACGGCAAAATTCCTAGTTCCAAACCTCGGCGGTTCACCAGCAACCTAGAGACAACCTCGACGTCCGTCTCGATACAGCAGACGAGATGTCACCCCAAAGTTCGTCTCGACACAGCAGACGCAACGTCATCAAACAAACGGAGCCACGGAAAAATCCCTAGTTCCAAACCTCGGCGGTTCACCAATAACCTAGAGACAACCACGACATTCGTCTCGATACAGAGGACGCAATGCCAGCAAACGAAGCGAAGGCTAAATTCCTAGCTTCAGGGTCTTAACGGCAAGTCATATAAAACCGGAAAGACAATCGGAGATCATCTCGCACCAGTGTGGAGTGGTCACCACTTCGACGTCCGTCTCGATACGGCAGACGAGATGTCACCCCAACGTTCGTCTCGACACAGCAGACGTAACGTCATCAAACAAACGGAGCCACGGCAAAATCCCTAGTTCCAAACCTCGGCGGTTCACCAGTAACCTAGAGACAACCACGACATTCGTCTCGATACAGAGGACGCAATGCCAGCAAATGAAGCGAAGGCTAAATTCCTAGCTTCAGGGTCTTAACGGCAAGTCATATAAAACCGGAAAGACAATCGGAGATCATCTCGCACCAGTGTGGAGTGGTCACCACTTCGACGTCCGTCTCGATACAGCAGACGAGATGTCACCCCAACGTTCGTCTCGACACAGCAGACGTAACGTCATCAAACAAACGGAGCCACGACAAAATCCCTAGTTCCCACCGCAACATTCGTCTCGATACAGCAGACGCAATTCCAGCAAACGAAGCAAAGGCCAAATTCCTAGCTTCAGGGTCTTAACGGCAACTCATATAAAGCCAGAAAGACTATCGGAGATCATCCCCACACCAGCGCGGAGTGGTTATGACTCATCGGGGCTCTCCAAAATGAGCCTAACCTCAAGTAAAAAGCGGCATGGCAAATTCCTAGCGCTTGCTCTTCTGACGGTCAAACTGCCAAGGAGGATTGCTTGAAGACGTCTTGTCCAGCCCCCGAAGGGATCAGAGACATGGCAGTCGCAGGGCTACTCGAACAGCACGATTGCCTATCGAGGACTATATCAGCTTATGCGACGATACGATGGCCAAAACCCTAAATACCACCAACCTTAACGGGCTTCTGTCGTAAAGAGCAGAGGTTAAATGCGACGTTAAGATGTTCTTGCGAGATCTGCTCGATCCATTTCGACTCATGAGGAAATTGATGTCTTTGCGAGATTTTCTCAATGCGTCTCGACTCGTGAGATAAAGCCTTAGGCAGTAGGGATTAAAAAACCTATTTCCTAAGCACTGGGACCCTGCAAGTCGGCCCAAAACGGTCTCTTGCATACTATCCACGGGTCACACTCTCCAAAGTCGAATCTCGATAAGGAGGGAAACAACCGCTTACGGGTCCTCTCGACTCGTAAGAGGGAAAACTCTCTTATAGGATCCTTACGACTTATAAGAGAAAACACACTTAGGAATCCTCACGATTCCCAAGGAGAAAATACACCTACGAGATCCTCACGACTCGTAGGGAGAAAAGTCTTTATGAGACCCTCACGGCTCGTAAAGTTGAAAAGCCTTAGGTGGCAGATCCTACCCCTGTCTCCTAAGCCATCACTGCCCTGCAAAGAAGTCAAGATGGGCCGACCATCTATGGGCCACACTTGCCAAAGCTACATGCCACTGAAATGGAGAACTTACTCATAAGCGTATGAACTACTCCACGCCAGAGTGAGACAAAAAAAGAAATAGAAGGATGCGGCTCATGGAGTTAAGGGTTGGAACTATATCCCTTAAGAGTTGAGATTTGAGTCAATGATAAATGACGACGCTTGTGTCCGCTCGTTATCTTCTCAGATCAAGATTCTAAAAGTGATACATCAACCCAAAACTGGTATCTTCTCAGATCAAGATTCTGAAAGTGATACATCAACCCAAAACTGGTCATACGCCATGCATAACTCTGCATAACTCTGCACTACTTCACCCACGTACATACTTACGTGGGCAAAGTAGTGGGGGGCATTTGTTCCCGCCAAAAATTTCTGCACAAAAGAGTCCAAGATATCAAATGGCAGCGATACGCTTAAGGAAATACGAACCAGTATCTTCCGGGCTGTTTTTTGACAAACTCCCGAAGTAGAAACGGATAAATTCTGATTGTATTGAAAGCGTCTCGAAAAACCCTTCGATTTGATATATTATGGGCTTCATAATTCATCCGGGATCAAAAGTTATGAGGCATTATGTGTTCACACGTGATGGGCTTTTAAGAATCCGCTGGAGGAGTTAGAAGATATAATAAAAACTTAGAAAAGACCCCAACAGGGCATCACGTGCTCACACGTGACCATGGGCCACGTGCAGACACGTGATGGGCTCTTAAGGCCTCTAAAATAATGAATAGAATTAAATTCTAAAATCTGTTCCCTGATTAAAAATCAGAAGTTATCTCAATGAAATATCACGTGCTCACACGTGACCAATGGTCACGTGTTGACACGTGATGGTTAAAACAACAATATGAACAAGCGACTGTTAAAGGAACCAATTTCGGGGTTACGTGCTCACACGTGACCAAGGGTCACGTGCCAGCACGTGACATGCTTTGAAAACCTTACAGATTAGTAGAATTAAAATTCTAAATTTCTCTAAAAATCTTTCGAAATAGAATTAAAATTCTAAAAGCTTCTAAATCTTTCCAAATGGAAAAGGATTATGGGAACCGTTGGATTAAAGATCCAAAGATGATTAAAAATCATCAATTTATGGAAAAATCTTGGACAGGGAAAGATTTCCCTGAAAATCTCACCAGAATAACAAATAGAATATCTTTTGGATTTAAAATCCACGGTGAATAAAATTCACTGAATAATCTAAAGGCCCAGATTAATGATAAATATAAATCAAATCTCTCAACGATCAAATCAAATCTTTCAAGGAGAGATTTGCTAAACAAATTGATTCTTTTCCTTCTCCTATAAATAGGAGCTAAGAAGAGAATAGAAGGCATCAACATTTCTTGAAAAAAAAAATCAAGAGCTTCAAACAGAGAGAACTCTGAGAAAAATTTAAAGAAGAAGGTAAAAACCTTCACGAGAGAAAAGAAATCTCTTTTGATAAATCATTGATCAATGATCTTCACATAATGAATAGTGCTTTGCACTCGTATGAACCACTGGTTCTTTAAAACAAAAAAGAAAATAAAAATAAATAAAAATAGTGCTTTGCACTCGTATGAACCACTGGTTCTTTAAAACAAAAAAAAATAAAATAAAATAAAAAAATAGTGCTTTGCACTTTTATGAACCTCTGGTTCTTGAAATAAAGAGAAAAACTCATTTTTCTTTGATCCTAATTAGATCAAAGAAAACAAATAGTGCTTTGCACTTCTGTTCTGGAATCTAAAAAGATTCTTAGTGCTTTGCACTTCCAAACTGCGCTGTTGCGCTCCTGAGAGAACGCCACGTGTTAGCTGCAGAACGACTTGCGCTACGCGCCTTGAAATAGAGCTTTACTCTCTGGAACTGGCGCAACTCACCAGAGCGCGCCACGTGTCAGCTGCAGAACAACTTGCGCTACGCGCCTTGAAATAGAGCTTTGCTCTCTGGAACTGGCGCAACTCACCACAGCGCGCCACGTGTCAGCTGCAGAACAACTTGCGCTACGCGCCTTGAAATAGAGCTTTGCTCTCTGGAACTGGCGCAACTCACCAGAGCGCGCCACGTGTCAGCTGCAGAACAACTTGCGCTACGCGCCTTGAAATAGAGCTTCGCTCTCTGGAACGGGCGCAACTCACCAGAGCGCTCCACGTGTTAGCAACACAACAGCACAGCGCACTAGCGCAGCGCACTGCGCTGTTGCGCTTTCGCTCACCAGAGCATGACACGTGTCCTCACCACAAGCGCTTGCGCTCAGTGATTGGCGCAAAGCGCCTGACAAATGCAATGCATTTTACTGAAGGGCCAGGCCCAAATCAGAGGGGCCTAGTAGGCCAAATTAAATTGCAATACAATAAAAAGGGGCAGATCCCAAAACAAATTGATGCTTTGCATCCTTTCTGGGCAAAGCCCAAATAAAAATAAAAAGAAATGCAATGCAAAAGCAAATAAAATGTTGAACATTTCAACTGGACTTAGCCCAATTTTGGCCATAAGTCCTTAAATTAAATTGACTGAGCAAAATTGCTCTTCTAAATCAATTTACATCCGGTTCGAGGGTACATCTCCGAACTCCTTTGACATCCGTCGTTGTAATTCCTCAACGACGTCAAAGAGGTGACGGGTCCCAACGACCACACATCGATATGGACTGCGGGGTCCTTAAACTCGTGGACCGAAACGTCCCTAAACTAATATCGGACCGAAACGTCCCTAAACTAATATCGGACCACCATGTCCCTTAACTGGAATATGGACCACCACGTCTTTAAACTGGCGATGGACCACCACGTCTTTAAACTGGCGATGGACCACCACGTCCTCAAAACTGGCAACAGACCACTACGTCCTTAAACTGGAACAATAGAGCCTCCAAACGCTCTTTTTCCGGATCTAAACGGTCCCGTTTAAGTTGATCTTAGCCCCAAACACGGCTAACGTATCCTTAAACATTCAAATGGATTATAAAACTCCCAATCAACTCTGGTTCGAGGGTATATCTCCGAGCTCCTCTGACATCTGTCGTTGTAATCCTTCAACGACGTCAGAGAGGTGACGAGTCCCGATGGCCATACATTAAATTAATCACTACGTTAAGTTGACCTTATTCTAAAACAGGACTAACGTATCCTTAACGAACGTTTAAGTCGATCTTAGCCGCAACGCGACTAAGGCATCCTTAAACTAAAAACACCAAACCCAAATCTAACTAAATACGGATTTGGACTAATCCACGTCCTACGGGTGACGGCATCACTCAGTCTCCGTATACAATCCATGGGCAACCACAAATAAAACAAACACACACGACACGAAGTGAAATTCTGGAGAAGGAGAAAGTTGTTACCGCGATGCGGTAGCATAACTAACTGCAGGGGCTTCCGCCTGCAGGGAAGAGCGTCCCCACAATCAAAAACCCCTCACCCTGAGGGGGAATCTGACGAAGTCTGCTACATCGGCTTCGTCCGTCTAAACCTCCGATACACGGTGCCATAAATCAACTTGGCATCTTCGGAGAGGTAGACGGATAAAATCAAATAGCATCTGCCCCGAATCTCAGCGTTAGGACATCGCAGTCTTGTGCGCCGCCTTTCGGAGGGGAACAATTGTATATCTCTAATATTCTTCACTGAGATCTTGTGCATGAAATTGGCCCAGATCAGATATCGGAATCGCAAATTCGCCAAAAAAATACAGGAAATCAAAGAGTTAAAATCTGGCAGAGATTCAGTAGAGAGAAGAAGATTCCAGACATCAATTAAAGACCCAGATACCAACAGGAGAAGACACAAGCTTCTTTGTAACAACCTAGATTGTTCTAGAAGATTCTTTATAACAACCTAGCTTGTTAGGAAAGTTTCTTTGTAACAACCTAGCTTGTTCTAGAAGCTTCTTTTTAACAACCTATCTTGTTAATTAAGAAAGTTTCTTTGAAACAACCTAGCTTGTTAGGAAAGTTTCTTTGTAACAACCTAGCTTGTTAGGAAAGTTTCTTTGTAACAACCTAAATTGTTCTAGAAGATTTTTGGTAACAACCTAGCTTGTTGGGGAAGCTTGATTAGGGCTATAAAAATGGATCTAAGCCTACATTAATTGTTTGTTGATGGTAGTTGATTTCTAGTACACAATCCAAAACTAAATCCAATTCAATTCCAAATCAAAATCCAAACCAAGAATCGTTGAGAACAATATCAAGCGACGACATTCAAGATCCTTTACGCGAAGCCGATCGTCATCAAGACCACGTGATACGCGATAGATCCAAGACTCACGGAGATCGAGCAAAGTGAAATTCGACAGAATAGTTATCTATTCAAGGGAGCGATCGAGAGCAATTCTTGTAACCTCAGATTGAAGGAAAGTGTAATTAGAAGTTGAATAATAAAGGTGATTAATTGTTAATTCTCGCTTTCTTTAAATTTTCGCATTATGAAATTTCTAATTGTTGATTCTTCTATTTTCATGATGCGTGTGTAAATCTCCGTTTGCTAAGGATTCGAAGGAATTCGGTAGATCAAATGGTGATAAAATCCTATACGTATCTTAAGTCTTATGAGAATTATGAACTTTAGGAAAAAGAATCGTCAACAACCAAATTTGGAACGAGATCACCGTTCTTGATAATTTCGTTACAATTTGGGATTAAATGAGTGATGATTTTCTTTGCTAAAGGCTAGATTTGAATGGTGATCAATGAAAAGACAAGAGATAGTGAAGGAGAAACCTAAGTTTCTTCAATAGATCCCTAATCTTCATTCATCGCAATCGTTCTAGCTATAATTCATCAATAGATAAGATGAGTCATTATTAGTATTCATCATTGCTACTAATTCCTATCGAATCGTACAAGCTATTCTTCAATTTTCTTGATAATTAAAATTGATATTGGACACTTTCTTGATTACTAAATCTTAAACTCTTCCTTGATTTTTCTTGAAATGATAAACTCAATTAAATCTTGAAATCTCATTTTCTTGAATTTTCTTTAATATTTTCTTTCGGCTCAACTAAAGCAAGAACGAATAAATACACGAATCCCAGTGGACGACCCGTACTCATTAACGAACTATATCGACACCGTTATTGATTGCGGTTATAAATTCTTTGATTGTTATTATACTTTTCATATCAACCAATCGGAATTCGAGATCAATCAAATGGACCCGTTACCGGGGATGCGTGTGTAATTTGTCCGTTCTTGCTATTTGAGTTGAAATATTATTATTCCATCAAAATTTGAATCAAAATCGCATCGTGTGCTTAACGATTAGTGTTTGAATTTTTGCGTGGGAATCTGGCATCACTGTAGAAGAGAGATTAGGATTCAGAGACTTTCTGAAGATTCCATAGGAGCAAAGGAAGCTACAGTAAAAATTACATCGCTTATCTCTTCCATTGCACCGCGGTTCCGCGGCCGTTTGTCTGTTTTTGCGGTGGTTCGGCTGTTTTTGCGGCGGTTCCACCGCCGTTTAGGTGATTCGGTGCCTAAAAATTCTGTGGTATAATCTCTGCTCTCCGCTCTCTGCTGTCTTCTCTGATTTGTCCAATAACAACTTTTATGCAGGATTCTTTACAAAAAAATTCGCCGCTTAAAAAAAAATTTCTTGTTGCGTGTTTTGATATTGGTTGTTTTTGCATATTTTAATACGGAAATTAAGGGAAAAGACCAAATTCAGATTAGGTGGGGATTTCATTACCCTTCCTGAGCCCCGCAAATCACACAACTAGCATCTGCATCACCCTTCATTAACTAAAAAAATATCTAGATAAGACTCTAAGGACCGTCGCACTCAATTTGGACAGAAGAAGGTCGTGGGTAATCTATTGCTTATCTGCATTTCTTTTGTGGTGTCCAAGACAAGTGTGTCTAAGGCAAGTGGTTACTTAATTAGGCCGCTACTTACGTAGCGGATACCTCTTACTTATCTGGCCACAGGAAGGATAAAGAGTTAGTAGAGAATTTATCCTGCGATTTGTCTTCTGGAAGTCTAGGAGCAGTCTAGTGACTTAACCTAGGTGACCTTAGATCTAGGGTTGATTGTGCATTTTTTTGTGATTTTTTTAAATCCGTCTTTTTCAAAACAAACCATAAAACAAACCACTTTCTCTAATTATCACATACGCTGCCACTTGCGCTAAAACCGTTTAGTGCATGCTCGGCTGGACACAGGATTCTAGTGCCCATCTTGTCCGCGTTCTTTCTATCGACTCCGAAGTCGGTACTTCTTCATTTTCTTTTTCCTCACCACCCACCACATTGACCGAGATGGACAGTTATCCATCGAATTTTAATAACACCACTCTGCCACCGTCCGCAAGTGCGCAGAATCTACCGCGTATATCTTTCCAAGAGAGATGTTATCCTTCACGTGGTCCCCTTCTTACTTGTCTTTCTATTCCACCAGCCAATGGGGATAATTTCGAAATCAAACCTCAATTCATCAAACTGTTGAAAAAATTTCACGGGCTTGAATCCGAAGACGTATACATTTTTATAAACAAATTTGAAAATGTATGTGCTATGATGGACACTTCACAACTTTCTGTGGATACTATGCGTTTACGTCTTCTCTCTTTTACTTTGTGCAATTTAGCCGAGAAGTGGCTTTATAACACAACCGCACATTCTATTTCAAAATGGGATGAATTCGTTATAGCATTTCTTAAGAAATTTTATCCCAGTCATAAGACCGCCCGCGTTCGAAGCGAGATCTACCAATTTACCCAACTTCCTAATGAACCATTTTGGAAATGTTTTGAACGATTTAAGGAACTTCTTATCCAATGTCCTCATCACAGAATTAGTAGATGGGATCTTTGCCGCATTATATATGAGGGCATTACTCCTTCGACAAAGCAGATGCTTGAAATCGTGTGTCAAGGCAAGTTCCTGTCTAAAGACGATGGTGAAGCTTGGAAATTCTTGAAAGATTTTGCTGAAAACACTATGGAGCGGGAAAGAGTTAGACCACCATTGTCTGGGGAAGGTAACCATCAGTTCGATGTTTCCATCGCATTGAAAGCCGAAATGGCTGCGATACAAAGGAAACTCGATGCTATAGAAAGCAAATTCTCTTCAGTATCCCTAAATAAATTCACGTTCCCCAAAACCGTGTGTGGTTGCTGTTCCGATCCATCACATTTGAAGGAAGAATGTCCTTTGAATTCTCCGTTTCAAGGTCAAGAACACACTAATGCTGCTTTTCAGCAACGACCTAGAAACGATCCTTATTCTTCCACTTATAAACAAGGTTGGAGGAATTACCCTAATTTTGCTGGGAACCAACACCAAAATCAAAACCAGTTCCAAAGCAATTATCAAAGACTTCCTCCATAACAACAGCAACCACCACAACTGAGTCAGCACCCTTTTCAACCACAACCTTTACAAAAGCCGGCCAACAACTTTGATCCTTCTTCTGCCGGTACCGATAATCCCTCTGCACTCGACATGTTCATTAAGCATTCCATGCAAACGAATAATATTTTAACGTCTTCTATCCAAACGTTACTTCAAAACACTGTCTCCCACGGTGAGAGTATTAAATCGATAGAAGTACAAATTGCACAGTTGAATGCCGCAATGAGTGCTAGAGAGAAAGGGAAACTTCCATCTCAACCCTTACCGAATCCAGGGTACTCACAGTATAATATGAATGCACTTATCACGTTGAGATCTTGAAGAGTGCTGAATAACCAAGTTGGTGAACAGGTTAATATTGATATTGATATTGAGGAATCAATAAATGATACCCCAGCTTCTTCTTCTTCTTATTCTATTCCGTCTAATCTACCTTCTTCTTCCGATTCTATTCTCTGTTTTCCCCTAGGCTCGAACCCTCCACCCACTTCATCGATTCCACCCCCACAAACTTCTCTACATATGTTGGACCCAACCCTTATTGATAAAGCTCCATTTCCAAACAGATTGAGGGCCAACAAACCTAATGCACAAATGGAGAAGATTGTGGATATGTTTAAGCAGGTTAATGTAAACATCCATCTCCTAGATGCGATTCAACGAGTTCCAGCTTATGTGAAAATACTTAAGAACTTGTGCACTAGGAAGAGAAAAATTCAAGTGCCTAAAAAGGCATTCATGTCGAGTAATGTAAGCACAGCTTTTACATAGAAATTATCCAAGAAACGTAAGGACTTTGGCTATCCTACAATCTCTATTTCTATTGGGGGTAAAAATATCAATCGCTCTTTACTTAATTTAGGAGCTAGTGTTAACTTGCTTCCATATTCTGTCTATGAGAAATTAGGTATCGGAGAATTAAAACCATCGCAATGCACTTTACAGATGGCAGATCGATCTATCACCCAACCAAGGGGTATGTTAGAGGATGTGTTGATAAAAGTCAGGGAGTTTATCTTCCCTGTGGACTTTATTGTTCTAGATACACAACCTGTAGTGAACCCACGGAACCAAATTCCAGTGATTCTCGTTCGGCCCTTTTTGGCTACTTCCAACACTGTAATCAACTGTCGAAACGGGTTTATGAACCTATCCTTCGGAAATAGGTCAATTGAGCTTAACATTTACAAGTTGGGAAGTCAACTCTCCGAACTTCATGCTCGAGTAAGTTCTGTCGAATTAATGGACGTCGACAGCAGCGAAGTAGAACAGCTTCACGATACAGATCCAGACTCCCTTAGTACGTTGTTGTTTGACCCAGCGGTGTATTATATACATACGGACCCTTCTTTCGAGTTGTCCAGGCCAACATCTAACACTTATTATGAACCTGTTATGGAGTCTGAATATCATCCCGTTCTTTCAAATGAGAATATTCTTTGGGATATCGATGAAAACTCTGAAGAAATTTTTGCTGATGAACTTGCATTCTTAGCAGACACGGGAGTTATGATGAATCAACCCCAAACCAAAGAAGTTGAACCATCACCCCTATTTCTTAACAATAATGAGAATGGGAGTAATCCATCATTATCATTTTGTTGTCTCTCCAAATCGAGACGCAAATTCATTCCATACCACCTCTTGTTTCTTCCCCACTTCTTCTGGGTTGTAGACAACATGTTCTTCCACCAACCGGGTCGTTACATTGATAAAATCTTTGAATGGTTGATGTTGAATTTTGGTCTTTGTAAAGCTTTGTATTGACCAATAACTTTACCCCCCTCTTATGATTTTAAAAGTTTAATATTGTTTAACTCAAGTTTAGGGGGAGGGGGGGGTGAATTTTGGCTCCTGAAAATAAAATTTGTATACAAAATTGTGAGCCAAAAATAAGTTTGGGGGAAATTGTCACGTTCATTTATTCTTATCCCCGTTAATAAATTTCCTCCCAAGCCTACAGGATTTTTGAGATGTAAAAGAGACAACCGTGAGGACACTGCTGTAAACAAATTTGGGTGGGGGGGGGGGGTTGTGCTTATTTACGCATTACCTTGCATTACACTTTGTATAAGCACAAAATTTTCAAAAAAAAAATTTCTTTTATAATAAAAGATTAGAAAGTGAAAAATTACATTTAAAAGATTGGAAGAATTTAAGAAAACCAAGAAAGTTAGATTTTTTCTTAGACGAAACTAGTAATAAGTAGTTATGAGCCGTTGTCCCAAGGGTTAGTAAGATGAAGGAAGTCACTAATTTGAGAATAAAAATAAGTCTGAAAAATAGTTCATATTCTGGAAGCCAAACATCTTAACGTTGATACCCTACTATATGCACTTACACACGTCTTAAAACTCGGGATAGTAGAGGATACCTTGAAATGCTCTTGTCTAAAAGCCAAAGTACGAAGTGCCTTAGACCAACTGGTTTGGGAGTCACTGCTAAGCCTTAGGTGTTGCAAGACGAGGAAATTGCTAATTATGCCTAATATGTGAGCACATTAAGTAATCGGTCGGTTAGTACCTCAAGAAGTATTAATGGTCACATGAAGAATGTGTGAGCAATTCCATCTAAAATATTCACCGACTAAAAAGTAACGAGGTAGATGGAAAAGAGTATGATAGCTTGAATTGAATTCTCCGAGTGTAGGGATGTCTTTTACACACACGTAGGGGTATATGATCGGTGTTTGGAAGAAAGGCAGGGATGAAGAATAAAGGCGATACTTTATTGAGGGATGATGTGATTTCTAACATCTTTTCATGACTATTAAGATAGGGCTCATAACAACCGAAAAGCTAGTGTAGTTGGAAACTCTGATTTTCAAGTTCTTTCTTTTATAATTCTTATCTTTATATGCAACTTTCATAGTCTTTCTTTTATTATAGGATTTTGTGGGTGCAATCCGCTGAAAACCCTCAGGAGAACACTCCTCCTACTAGGGACACCTAGAGATTTAAAGGCTTGTTGCACGTGCTCAGTGAAATCGTGTTGCCTACGAAAGTGTGCTAGTTAGTTTTTCTTTTCTCCTTCACTTAAATAAAAGAAGTTTTCTTGGGACGATCAAAGTCAATTTTGGGGGAATTTGTTCAATCGAAAATATTGCACTTTTTAACATAACAATTTCCTCACTTTTCTAATCATCTAAGGGTGTTTGATATAAATATAACACATATTACAAATTCGTCTGAAAAATATCAATTACCACGTGTTATACATTATAATCAATATTTTGGAAGGAAATTGTGTGTTTATTATTTCACACATAATATTGTATATCTCTAACATTCTTCACTGAGATCTTGTGCAGGAAATTAACCCAAATCAGATATCGGAATCGCAAATTCGCCGATAAAAATACAGGAAATCAAAGAGTTAAAATCTGGCAGAGATTCAGTAGAGAGAAGAAAATTCCAGACATCAATTAAAGTCCCAGATACCAACAGGAGAAGACACAACCTTCTTTGTAACAACCTAGATTGTTCTAGAAGCTTCTTTGTAACAACCTAGCTTGTTAGGAAAGTTTCTTTGTAACAACCTAACTTGTTAGGAAAGCTTCTTTGTAACAACCTAGTTTGTTAGGAAAGCTTCTTTGTAACAACCTAGGTTGTTAGAAAAGTTTCTTCGTAACAACCTAGCTTGTTCTAGAAGTTTCTTTGTAACAACCTAGCTTGTTGGGGAAGCTTGATTAGGGGCTATAAAATTGGATCTAAGCCTACATTAATTGGTTGTTGATGGTAGTTGATTTCTATTACACAATCCAAAACTAAATCCAATTCAATTCCAAATCAAGATCCAAATCAAGAATCGTTGAGAACAATATCAAGCGACGACATTCAAGATCCTTTACGCGAAGCCGATTTTCATCAAGAGCACGTGATCCGCGATAGATCCAAGACGCACGGAGATCGAGCAAAGAGAAATGCGACAGAATTGTTACCTCTTCAAGGGAGCGATCGAGAGCAATTTTTGTAATCTCGGATTGAAGGAAAGTATACTTAGAAGTTGAATAATAAAGGTGTTCAATTGTTAATTCTCGCTTTCTTTAAATTTTCGGATTATGAAATTTCTAATTATTGATTCTTCGATTTTCATGATGCGTGTGTAAATCTCCGCTTGCTAAGGATTCGAAGGAATTCGGTAGATCAAATGGTGATGAAATCCTATACGCATCTTAAGTCTTATGAGAATTATGAACTTTAGGAAAAAGAATCGTTAACGACCAAATTTGGAACGAGATCACCGTTCTTGATAATTTCGTTGCAATTTGGGATTAAATGAGTGATGATTTTCTTTGCTAAAGGCTAGATTTGAATGGTGATCAATGAAAAGACAAGGGATGGTGAAGGAGAAACCCTAGTTTCTGCAATAGATCCCTATTCTTCACTCATCGCAATCGTTCTAGCTATAATTCATCAATAGATAAGACGAGTCATTATTAATATTCATCATTGCTACTAATTCATATCGAATTGTACAAGCTATTCTTCAATTTTCTTGATAACTAAAATTGATATTGGATACTTTCTTGATTACTAAATCTTAAACTCTTCCTTGATTTTTCTTGAAATGATAAACTCAATTAAATCTTGAAATCTCATTTTCTTGAATTTTCTTTACTATTTTCTTTCGGCTCAACTAAAGCAAGAACGAATAAATACATGAATCCCAGTGGACGACCCGTACTCATTAACGAACTACATCGACACCGTTATTGATTGCGGTTATAAATTCTTTGATTGTAATTATACTTTTCATATCAACCAATCGGACAATCTGACCAATCAAAACCCCAGGGGGATGCCACCCCTATTTATACTGGTTGGGGGGATGCATCTGATGGCTCAGACCGTTTCCCAGAAAAGACACTCCAGAAGAATCGACATAGGAAATGGAAGATGAGATGCGTGCAAGATATCCTCACTTATTTGTAAAATAGTCCTTAAAAAAAAAATTGTAAATTTCGAGAATGAAATTTTTGTAAGGAGGGTAGACTGTAACAACTCCAATTTCAATGTACATAAAATTGTTTAAAAGTTGGTGTACAATTGGGGCATTTACAATTCCTGTGAATGCGATTAGTATTTGTTTTAATTTAGAACAACAAGAAAGAGCTTGTAGCTCACTGGTAAAGCCTTGCACTGCTGTTTCATAGAACCAGAGTTCAAATCACACCAGCCACATTATCTTTTTGTTTTATTTTTCTTTTAATCTTTTAGAAGCCCAAAGGTCTACACGTGCACAACACGTAAAACCAAGAGTCACAGATAATTTAAACATGTACACTGTGGAAGCCAAAGCGACAAGGACACGTGGCCCAAACCCTAGCCCCATCCGTCGGTGTTGAACCGGCGAGATGAAGGAATTCCCCGGCGCCGCCAGTCTAGATCATCGGGAATGCCCTGATTCTTCTGCCCCTACAACCCTTTGGCCTACCCCACTTCTCCTAGACTGTTTATCTTCTCTGCAATTACACAGAGAATTTAAAATACCTCTTTAATCCTATTTTTTTACAAATTTTAATACACTCATTCACTACACTAAATCCTAGCTTTTCCAATAAATACCACCCCTCATTTTACACTTCCTCACTCTCAAATCCCTGCCAAAACTCTCAAGAATTTCCAAGTCTCTATATTGTGCAAGTGGAGTTAGCAAAGGACGAAACTCCGACGAAGTTCCGGTGACGATACGAGGAGTTTACGCCAACGAAACGAAGCACTGATGAATCCTAAACCTCCTCCTACCCTCTCTCATCAAAGCCAGTAATTCCTAATTCCCCCTCTCATCTTTTTCTTTAAAAAGTTCCATTTCTAAAACCCGACGGAAGCGGAATTAGTCCGAGTTCCGATTCGGTTTTCTTTAAAAACTACACTTTTCTTCAACAAAATAAAACCATATTCTTATGTGTTGATTAATAAACATTAACAAACTCAATAAAACAAATTTCACATCAAAAGAATCATTTTTGTGACATTTATCGTATTTTTACATTTAAATACCACAAACTATTCATTTCGACAATATAACCTTTATTCCTTACTATACTATTACATTTCAGAAAATATAAAATATTATTTTTGGAATTTAATATTAAAATAATATTTTTCCCGAAAACTGCCCGATTTGCGAAATTGGGGTTTTCGAAAAAGGGTATAAATATATACCAATAATTGTGAAATAAATGGAAATTAAAATGATTTATTCATTTAAAAATATAATTAAAGGATTTGGTATTTTTAAAATTTATTATATGCAGTTTGGATAAAAACCCGATTGGTGCACTGCTAATCGCAATTAAGCCAAATCCGTGTTTCTACAGTTTTCATGGCTAGTGTACCATGTCATGTTGCATTTGGTTATATGTTGTTGCATTTATGTCGTTTTATGGGTATTATTGTGCTCTGGTTTTAAAAAGAGAAAAGAAAAAGAAAAGAGAAATGGCAAAAGGGTAATTTAGTGAGAGAGGGTGAAAATAAAGGGGAGAGAGAGAAGGGCAGCCACATTATCCTCAACCATTTATTTTTCGTCTCTTTCTTCTTCCTCACTTCCCTCCATCTTTAACCCTAGGATTCATCTCAAAAACCTTGTCAAAACCCTATACCCCTTTCACAAAAAATGATCACCTCCTTCTCCTCTACACATTGGACCAAGAAAAGTGTGATTTTGACAACATTGAAGAGCTAGGGTTTTGCTTGGCTACACCCATGAGGTATAAATTCTTCCATTTAGCTTAGTTTGAGATTTCTTGTATTCTAGATTAGTATAGAATGTGTTTGGTTTGGGTATGTGGTGTTTAGAAAATTCAAGAGAAGGGTTTGAGGATTTTGGGGAATTAGTGAAGTGTGGTGGCTGTATAAGACCCTAAGGATCAAATTATAGACCTGGAACTAAGTTTAGAACAGTGAATACAAACTTTATAATTGATCCATGTCGGTTTTGTGAAGGTTAGCATGCCTATAGGGAATCTGGGATGACCCGGGAGATTTCTGAGACAAGCAAACAACTCCAGGGACCAAATTAGCGTACTAGGAGACCACCCTGACGATACGGACCCCATCGGAGCAACTGGAACCGAGCTGGCCGGAATTGGAGGGATAGTGGCCGGCCACTTGGTGGCATGTGGTATCGGGGTTGGTCCAGTAGCTCATATGCATCATGTACAGCACCCTAGACTTGTTTGTGCAACTCCTTTTGGCCTGAGTCAAAATCTGGGAGCACTTTAGTGAGATTTTTGGGTATGTTTTCCGTATTTGACATGATGAGTTTTGATATTTGGTTTCGTAATTGGCTTTTGGATGTTTGTACATCAACGCCTAGGGGTAATTTGTTGGTTTTGCATACGCGGGCTATAGGTTCTAACCTATAGGCGATACGTATGCCCTTTTGGTTTCCGGACTTGATTTTAATAGCGATTACGATTTTATATCATTGTAGGTACCTTCGCATGGATTCCGAGACGACGGAGCATGGCGTCATCGACTTCGGCAATCGAGGATCAAGGTGAGTAGATCTATATCTACGAGGAAGTCGGGTGGATGGCGTATAGCACCCCCGCAAACTTTAATGGAAACCGATTTTTATATATAAATTATGGTTAAAGAAACCATTAATAGAAAACTATAGATAGAGTTAAAGGGTAGTTAGAGAACTATATTAGGAACTAAAGGATAGTTAGAAGTGATATGATACGGCTAATATGTGATGACGGGATTTGAGGGTGATGTTTGATGATATTGTCGTTTAGGGTACTATAGGACTAGATAGCCGACGTAGATGTGTCATCCGAACCATCCCTATTTCCAAACTGAAGAATCGTATGCATATTTTAAACAGATACCTTGAGTGACGTTACGGATTTTCAAATGATATATTTTTCTTTAAAAACACCGTATCCCCTACTTTCAAAACTACGATTCGCATCTTTCAAAAACTATTTGTATGGTTCGGGTGTGTATGTTAGATTAGATACGTATGCTTATAGTAAGATAGAATGTTTATGTAGAATTGATTCGATGTGAGAGATAAATGTGATGAAAAGATTGTACGATACGATATGATGACTTGGTTATATGTTGGTATAAGGATGCAAGTCGATTGTGGTGATTGATACCTTGCCGGTTCCCTGATACGAGAATGTTATGGATGTGACCTAGGGACATAGGTATATAGATATATATAGAATGTCGTGAATCATGTGTGATAGCCGTACGAGACGTTAGGTCCGTAACCTCCTCGTCATATAGGTTGATAGGATCCCTGATAGCTTAATGTCGCCGTACAATGATTTTCCGTACGTGATGAGTTTGACTTAAGGTTTGATCCATACCCTTGACTAGAGGATGCCGTACGATGGATTATACCATACGTGATGTCATGAGGTTAGATGCCGATGGACAGATTTTCTGACTCGGTCATGATAGATACGTATACCCGTCAGCATTTGCATATGATTTACCTTATGCTGCATTCATGTTATTCGCATTGCATTACTTATACCTGTGCTAGTACACCTGCACCATTATCGATGATGTGTATGTTACACGTACACAGATTTGCTGGCTCACACACTTCATCATTGATAATTGCCATGTCACTACACAGTAGGATTGCTGCATCATGATATGACTCTTTGCATATTGTACCCCCATACTTGCGTACATACATATTGTACTCCCATACTTGCGTACATACATATTGCACACCCATACTTGCGTACATATATATTGTACACCCATACTTGCGGACATACACATCTGTACGTCCATACTTGCGTACATACACATATGCACCATTATACGATATTGCATTCGATTTTGGAGATTTGGGAACCGCATGATATTAAAAAAAATGGATTCATTTAAACGAGCAGTTTTCCCTCGATATGTGCATATTACTGTTCCATGTTGCATGATATACGAATATGCTTACATTTCTATCATATGTCACGTACATCATGCTTGATGATTTTACGCATTGAGATATACTGTTTTCATGAGATTTCTGGATTTGAGAACTGTGGTGATTTCAAAAGAGAGTATGTATTATTTTAAAAACCCGATTTCTCTTGATATGATATTTCTGTGCGTCCACTATGTGTTTTCTCGGTTCTGAGAGTGGCATGTGAAACCCTATTTGAGGAGCGGTAGGCACCGTCTGCGGGAACATAGTGGACCCGGTGAGGTACCCCGAGGCAAGAAGACTCGTATTGTTAGACGGTGAGCCTGGAAGGTGAGCACTACCTACTGGTGATAATATTTGGATCCGTCGGTTTTCCGGAGGAAACCGACCGGAGTCATGAGATGGATATAAGAGCCGACCAGAGTAGGCGGCGCCTGAGACGAGATATATATATGGGGGCCGATCTGAGGATGCGGCGCCTGAGATATGTGGATTTACGTGTCGATGCTGGACACAGGTTTCATGATGTTTCAAGTGTCGATGCTGGACACTCAGGTTCCATGATTTTAATGTGTCGCGAGGGACACACGTTGTTTTGCATCCTCATACTTTCATGCACATACTTTTATGATGTATACATACATTGATTATATGGTTGGACGAGATCCACATGCATACATACATTGGTTATATGGTTGGACGAGATCCACATGCATGCATACATTGGTTATATGGTTGGACGAGATCCACATGCATGCATACATTGGTTATATGGTTGGACGTGATCCACATGATGATTGACATTGATATTAGTGTTGGCACATATACAGACCCGGTCAACCTAGAAATCATAGTATTACCTTTATGATATAGTTGACCTAGGAGTCGTTGTTTATTCGATTTCTACTTGTTGATATTTTTCTACTCACGAGTTGGCAACTCACCCCCGTTGTGCCACAGTTCTTACAGGTTGACCGCTTGGATCAGTAGCGGCTTCGCTGGCATATAACTTCATTTGTGTGTTTTGCAATGGTAAGTGAGACATTTGCATCGTACCCACTCTTGTATTTACTATTTCATATTGTATCTAGTTAACTCCATCAATCAAATTATTAATTGTATAAGAAATGAGACTTAGTGGGTCTTCTAGTTGCGAGACTTAGAGCCAGCGATTTTCCGCTACTTATGGTTTTGATGTCTTTCTTCTTTCTTTATCTTTTGTGGTGAACTTTGCCGTTGGGGGTCGTTTACTTATTTTTATGCTTTGCGTAGTTGTGACCCGCCGGTTGGCGAAGAGCTAGCTCCCGCTTGGGGATGCCATTATTCTTGTTATGTATTTGTGGTTTTGGATCAAAATATACAAAGGAGGTGTTGCCTAAATTTTTAAAAGATGCAACACGTTTTCAAACTAGAATATTTCACTTGCATTTTCATGTTCCTTTTCTATTCATTAAGAAAACTTGATTTCATTATACCTTTATTTCAAAACTTTACCACCTTTATTTTCTTAAAATGGATTAGATTTCTGGGTTTCGGCTTACTTGAATTACGTTACGCCTTTAGACGTTACGTGATTTAAGTGCTGGTCACGAGCTAATATTTCGGGTCGTGACAAAGTTGGTATCAGAGCGCTAGGTTTAAATTTGGTTCAAGTCTATGTTTGACTATGCAGAGTCTAGGGCGGGTATGTATTTCGGAACCTAGGCTTGACCTTACGGAACTTAGACTTGAACGGGGGGGTATTAGACTCGAACTTTCGTTTCATAGGCTGACCCTGATTGATGGAGTAGGTAGCTTGAGTAGAGTGACGTACCGTACGTATGTTCCGCGGCATATTTACGATACGATACTCCACTTAAGAAACCTTAGGATGTACATATTTTTGAGACTTATGATTCTCTTCATACCCATGATTATACATCCATTTGAGATACATGATTATATTCGTTTCCATGATCGTACCCTCTTTTGATGTCGTTCCTTCTTATGATCATGTATCCATTCTGGATGCCGTTTCCTGTCATGCTGTTGATCTGCTTTCTTCGATACTCAATTGAGGTTCCTGTCACCATGGTTTGAGCTCAGATTGAGCTGCTTCTAGTGATGCGGTCAGGGCGAGCTCATCATGGACGAGGACTGACCATCGTGTTTTCTGGTGACACGGGAACGTCTCGAGTTAGTATTTATGTTGTGACCTCTTGTGGAGGCGAGTGTTTGGTTTTACACCGGATGATCGGGCCATTGTTAGAGCTGCCAGTTGCGAGAGGACTGTTAATGTACAGCATAGCTCAGAGATTTTGATATCGCCTACCGTGCAGACAGATGACCCAGCTGTTGCTGAGATGATTGGATGTCGCTTCCAGGGCTTACGAGCTGAGATTGCTGGAGCTTCCAGGCAGAGATGCGACAGGTGATAGCTAGTCTATCCCGAGTTGAGAGACGAAGGTGATTCGTCCGATTGATGCGCCGACGCAGGCCCAATTGAGTTGAAGATTTCCAATGTGGAGTGTCTTACTCAGATCTAGAGCAGACCGATCCAGAGATGACCGTAGATGTATCGCCTTTCCTGGAGGATTGAGGCATTGTTTAGCATGCGGAAGAGGGGTATTCGCATGTCGTCTAGGCGAAGTTAAAAAGTTCGAACGAATGTCAGAAAACCCATTTTTCCAAGTTTAAAGTATTCGGAGGAACATGCAAGTAATTATGTGGACCCTCTAGAAGAATGAAACCCTAACCCGACATGATGACCATGGAACCGCTTTTGAACCTTAGGGTTTGCGGCAGTTTAGCTGTGCCATCAGTGAGGCTTGGGTTTTCCTTTCTATGGCTGGTCCAGAGGTACTGTGGTATGTACCAGATATTATTAAACTGTGCTCAGGTGTTGAGCTTTCGGGAAATTTTGGGACCTTGATGACTCGATCGAAAATTTTAGCGTCGACCAGATCATGTGATAAGAGATCAGCAAGATGACCAGTTTCGGATAGAAGACCTCACCCAGATGCGTTGTGGGTTGATTGAGGACGGACGAGTATTGAGTATTCCTCCGATGGTTGGGAAGAGTTCCCGAGGACGTGTTCGGCCAGATATCTTCTACAGAGTGATGAAGATACCGAGTTCGTAACTTCGAGTCCATGTGGGAGACTCCGGATTGACCGTGGCCGAGAACAGTTGCAGTGCGCAGATAACATGACGTGACGTCAAAGTGGACGATGATAAAGACGAGTGGAACCTGAGGTTCGCGTGAGATGGCGAGCTGTTATTACTCCCCGTCGAGATCAGAGATCTGATATGCATACAGAGGCATTGGGATACGGCCAGTTCCCAAGAAAATACTGTGCTGAGAGCGTAGATGTCCAGAAAGCGAGAAAATATTATGCAAGAGTACCAGCCTCCATACAGTTCGGCATAGGCGAGATTGGAAGAGACCCTGAGAAGGTTCATTCCAGGACACTGCTGCAATGAGATTTGCACCCAGGATCAGTTGTGTCACGTGTAATCAGAGGGCCAGAGACCGACGCCAGTAACGTGCTGCTTTACGAGTGGTCGTGATGATTGGCCGAGAGATGACCACAGAAGTGCCAGAGTGGAATCGTTTCCGTTAGCACACCTGACAGGGCCGACGAGCCGATGGATTGCGAGATTGGTAAATCCACAGAGAAGATAAGGACCCAGAGACAGAGGACGCCAGACCGTGAGCAAGACGCAAACGGATGTTCTTGCTCTGCCAGTTCTGGGACGCATCGATATTTTTCGACATTGTAGGAGGTGTATCTCAATGTCATTTATTGCGATTTGCGTTTATGATCCGAGTATCACGCTTATATCGCTTGGATTTGAGTTTTGATGATTGAGTTTCGTGATATCATTTTCGTGCACCATCGCTGCACCTATTGGGTATTTACATTTTTGTGCATAGTTATTGCACTTGATATATATTTTATACACCGTTCTGTTGATTTGCGATTTGTGCATCTATTACACTTGAGATTCGGTTTGTGCCTTGGCTGCACGTATTTATGATTTCGTTGATTTCATACGGTTGATTTGATTTTGTGCGTGTGGTACGCACTCGATTTGATTTTTTAACTCGGTATAGGTTACATGTGCTTGCAGTGCATTGATACGTGTTTTGTACACGCAGTTGCACGCGTTTACGATTTTATAAACCCTGGTACACTCGGTGTTGCTTTTATACGCATTTGAGTTATGTATTCGTATTTCGTGCACTGGATGCACTGTATTCGTATTTCGTGCACTGGATTCATATTTCGTGCACTGGATGCACCAGATTTGCACTTCGTGCATTTATTGCACGAGATTTTCATTTCGTGCAATTGTCGCACCAGATTTATATTTTGTGCATTTGCTGCACCAGATTCGTATTTCGTACATTAGTTGCACTAGATTTGCATTTCTTGCATTTGTTGCACCGGACGGGTATTTGTGCATTTGTCCCACTGGATTTATATTCCGTACCTTGGTTGCACCCGATTTATGTCCTTGAGCATTCGTTTTACCAGATTTGTATTTTCGTGAGTGTTTGTACTTGATGTTCGTTTTTGTGCATGCTACGGCACTAGATGTTTCTTACGAACCTGACGCGCTTTGATTGGATTTTTGCGCATATTAGGCGCTTGATTTTGGATTTTGTGCGCATCGGATGCACTTGAGTGAGATTTTACTCGTGCATGTTGGATGGACTTGATTTAGATTTCTTTCGTGCATGATGGATGCACTTGATTTGGATTTTCGCTCATGTTAGGTGCATGATATGATATGTGGTTTTGTGCACACCGGATGCACTCAATTGGGATTTTCATTCGTGCATGTTAGTTGCACCGGATGCACTCTAGATGCACTTGATATTGTTGTCGTGCACACCCGTTGCACTGGACAGATGCTTTCGTGCACACCCGTTGCACTTAGTTTTGGTTTTGTGCACATTCGTAGCACTTGTATTTAGATTTAATTTCCGTGCGCACCAGACGCACGTGATTATTGGATACGCCTTTTGAGGCTGATTTTGCTTTTGAGCACTTTGTTTTCATGCTGGGCACTATATTGTGTAGTAGCCAAACATGACTGATCTGAGGACAGTACCTGAGTACTTTGCATGCATTTAAAAAGTTTAACAAGAGGTTTTCAAAAAGGAGCTATATAGTCTCGCTATTTCCTACGTGTCCGTGAGCGACATGAACGGTTATAAAGGAAAACCTTTTGGGATATTTTGAAAAATGACGGAACGTATATTTAGAAAAACATATATGAACATATATTATTATTTTACAAATGAGCATTTGCCGCTTAGGCCGTGAGTTACGCATCACTCGGCAAATTAGATAAGATTTTTGCATGAGTTTTATTCAGTTCTTGAAAGTTTTCCAAAGATGCGTACTATACATGTATTATATTATTTGACCAGTGTATATTAGATTTCTATAGTGGATTTTGAGATCTGTATCTTCATTGTAACTCCGAGGATATGCGTGCAAATCCGATGATTTGCGTGACGCTTGACGGAGTTCGATTTTGAGTTTTATACTCGTTTTCAGGCGCACGCGACGTGCTGTGTTATTCCTATATCTTCCGTGATTTTGGAGCCCCGTTGTTTGAGCTGATTATGGAAATGTTTTAGATTTTGGGGGTTTAAATTTAAATTCGGGGACCGAATTTATTTAAGCCCGGGGGGGGGGGGGGGGAGATTGTAACATTTCAGAAAATATAAAATATTATTTTTGGAATTTAATATTAAAACAATATTTTTCCCGAAAACTGTCCGATTTGAGAAATTGGGGTTTTCGAAAAAGGGTATAAATATATACCAATAATTGTGAAATAAATGGAAATTAAAATGATTTATTCATTTAAAAATATAATTAAAGGATTTGGCATTTTTAAAATTTATTATATGCAGTTTGGATAAAAACCCGATTAGTGCACTACTAATCGCGATTAAGCCAAATCCGTGTTTCTACAGTTTTCATGGCTAGTGCACCATGTCATGTTGCATTTGGTTATATGTTGTTGCATTTGTGTCGTTTTATGGGTATTATTGTGCTTTGGTTTTAAAAAGAGAAAAGAAAAAGAAAAGAGAAATGGCAAAAGGGTAATTTAGTGAGAGTGGGTGAGAATAAAGGAGAGAGAGAGAGGGGCAGCCATATTATCCTCCACCATTTATTTTTCTTCTCCTTCTTCTTCCTCACTTCCCTCCATCTTTAACCCTAGGATCCATTTCAAAAACCTTGTCAAACCCTATATCCGTTTCACAAAAAATGATCACCTCCTTCTCCTCTACACATTGGACCAAGAAAAGTGTGATTTTGACAACATTGAAGAGCTAGGGTTTTGCTTGGCTACACCCATGACGTATAAATTCTTCCATTTAGCTTAGTTTGAGATTTCTTGTATTCTGTATTAGTTTAGAATATGTTTGGTTTGGGTATGTGGTGTTTAGAAAATTCAAGAGAAGGGTTTGAGGATTTTGGGGAATTAGTGATGTGTGGTGGCTGTACAAGACCCTAGGGATCAAATTCTAGACCTGGAACTGAGTTTAGAACAGAGAATACAAACTTTAGAATTGATCCATGTCGGTTTTGTGAAGGTTAGCATGCCTACAGGGAATCTGGGATGACCCGGGGGATTTATGAGACAAGCAAACAACTCCAGGGACCAAATTAGCGTACTAGGAGACCACCCTGACGATACGAACCCCATCAGAGCAACTGGAACCGAGCTGGCCGGAATTGGAGGGGTAGTGGCCGGCCACTTGGTTGCATGTGGTGTCGGGGTTGGTCCAATAGCTCATATGCATCATGTACAACACCCT
This sequence comes from Agapanthus africanus, assembly GCA_030015575.1. Taxonomy (NCBI): domain Eukaryota; kingdom Viridiplantae; phylum Streptophyta; class Magnoliopsida; order Asparagales; family Amaryllidaceae; genus Agapanthus; species Agapanthus africanus. Next base: position 1,007,059,053 of record CM057337.1, on the reverse strand, counting down.
AGACTTGTTTGTGCAACTCCTTTTGGCCTGAGTCAAAATCTAGGAACACTTTAGTGAGATTTTTGGGTATGTTTTCCGTATTTGAAATGATGAGTTTTGATATTTGGTTTCGTAATTGGTTTTTGGATGTTTGTACATCAACGACTAGGGGTAATTTGTTGGTTTTGCATACGCGGACTATAGATTCTAACCTATAGGCGATCCGTATGTCGTTTTGGTTTCCGGACTTGATTTTAATAGCGATAACGATTGTATATCATTGTAGGTACCTTCGCGTGGATTCCGAGGCGATGGAGCATGGCTTCATCGACTTCGGCAATCGAGGATCAAGGTGAGTGGATCTATATCTACGGGGGAAGTCGGGTGGATGGCGTATAGCACCCCCGTAAACTTTGATGGAAACCGATATATATATATATATATAGATTATGGTTAATGAAATCTTTAATAGAAAACTATTGATAGAGTTAAAAGGTAGTTAGAGAACTATATTAGGAACTAAAGGATTGTTAGAAGTGATATGATACGGCTAATATGTGATGACGGGATTTGAGGATGATGTTTGATGATATTGTCGTTTAGGGTACTATAGGACTAGATAGCCGACGTAGATGTGTCATCCGAACCATTCCTATTTCCAAACTGAAGAATCGTAGTCATCTTTTAAACAGATACCTTGAGGGACATTACTGATTTTCAAATGATATCTTTTCTTTAAAAACACCGTAGCCCCTACTTTCAAAACTACGATTCGCATCTTTCAAAAACTATTTGTATGGTTCGGGTGTGTATGTTAGATTAGATACTTATGCTTATAGTAAGATAGAATGTTTATTTAGAATTGATTCGATGTGAGAGATAAATGTGATGAAAAGAATGTACAATATGATATGATGACTTGGTGATATGTTGGTATACGGATGCGAGTCGATTGTGGTGATTGATACCTTGCCGGTCCCCTGATACGAGATTGTTATGGATATGACCTAGGGACATAGGTATATAGATATATATAGAATGTCGTGAATCATGTGTGATAGCCATACGAGACGTTAGGTCCGTACCCTCCTCGTCTTATAGGTTGATAGGATCCCTGATAGCTTAATGCCGCCGTACGATAATTTTCCATATCTGATGAGTTTGACTTGAGGTTTGATCCATATCCTTGACTAGAGGATGCCGTACGATGGATTATACCGTACGTGATGTCGTGAGGCTAGATGCCGATGGATAGATTTACTGACTCGGTCATGATAGACACGTATACCCGTCAGCATTTGCATATGATTTACCTTATCCTGCATTCATGTTATTCGCATTGCATTAGTTATACCTGTGCTAGTACACCTGCACCATTATCGATGATGTGTATGTTACAAGTACACAGATTTGCTGGCTCACACACTTCATCATCGATAATTGCCATGTCACTACACAGTAGGATTGCTGCATCATGATATGACTATTTGCATAGTGTACCCCCATACTTGCGTACATACATATTGTACCCCCATACTTGCGTACATACATATTGTACACCTATACTTGCGGACATACACATTTGTACGTCCATACTTGCGTACATACACATATGCACCTTTATATGATATTGCATTCGATTTTGGAGATTTGGGTACCGCATGATATTAAAAAAAACTGGATTTATTTAAAAGAGCGGTTTTCCCTCGATATATGCATATTACTGTTCCATGTTGCATGATATACGGATATGCTTACATTTCTATCATATGTCGCATACATCATGCTTTATGATTTTACGCATTGAGATATGCTGTTTTCATGAGATTTCTGGATTTGAGAACCCTGGTGATTTCAAAAGAGAGTATGTATTGTTTTAAAAACCCGGTTTCTCTTGATATGATATTTCAATGCGTCCACCATGTGTTTTCTCGGTTCTGAGAGTGGCATGTGAAACCCGATTCGAGGAGTCGTAAGCACCGTCTGCGAGTACATGGTAGACTCGGTGAGGTACCCCGGGGCAAGAAGACTCGTATTGTTAGACGGTGAACCTGGCAGGGGAGCATTACCTACCGGTGATAGTATTTGGACCCGTCGGTTATCCGGAGGATACCGACCGGAGTCATGAGATGGATATGAGGGCCGATAAGAGTAGGCGGCGCCTGAGACGAGATATATATATGAGGGCCGATCTGAGGATGCGGCGCCTGAGATATGAGGATTTACGTGTCGATGCTGGACACGGGTTTCATGATGTTTCGAGTGTCGATGCTGGACACTCAGGTTCCATGATTTTGATGTGTCGCGAGGGACACACGTTGTTTTGCATCCTCATACTTTCATGCACATACTTTTATGATGCATACATACATTGATTATATGGTTGGACGAGATCCACATGCATACATACATTGGTTATATGGTTGGACGAGATCCACATGCATGCATACATTGGTTATATGGTTGGACGTGATCCACATGATGATTGACATTGATATTAGTGTTGGCACATATACAGACCCGGTCAACCTAGAAATCATAGTATTACCTTTATGATATAGTTGACCTAGGAGTCGTTGTTTATTCGATTTCTACTTGTTGATGTTTTTCTACTCACGAGTTGGCAACTCACCCCCGTTGTGCCACAGTTCTTGCAGGTTGACCGCTTGGATCAGTAGCGGCTTCGCTGGCATATAACTTCATTTGTGTGTTTTGCAGTGGTAGGTGAGACATTTGCATCGTACCCACTCTTGTATTTACTATTTCATATTGTATCTAGTTAACTCCATCAATCAAATTTAGTAATTGTATAAGTAATGAGACTTAGTGGGTCTTCTGGTTGCGAGACTTAGAGCCAGCGGTTTTCCGCTACTTATGGTTTTGGTGTCTTTATTCTTTCTTTATCTTTTGTGGTGAACTTCGCCGTTGGGGGTCGTTTACTTATTTTTATGCTTTGCGTGGTTGTGATCCGCCGGTTGGCGAAGAGCTAGCTCCCGCTTGGGGATGCCATTATTCTTGTTATGTATTTGTGGTTTTGGATCAAAATATACAAAGGAGGTGCTGCCTAAATTTTTAAAAGATGAAACACGTTTTCAAACTAGAATATTTCACTTGCATTTTCATGTTCCTTTTCTATTCATTAAGAAAACTTGATTTCATTATACCTTTATTTCAAAACTTTACCTCCTTTATTTTCTTAAAATGGATTAGATTTCTGGGTTTCGGCTTACTTGAATTACGTTACGCCTTTAGACGTTGCGTGATTTAAGTGCTGGTCACGAGCTAATATTTCGGGTCGTGACAAAGTTGGTATCAGAGCGCTAGGTTTAAACTTGGTTCAAGTCTATGTTTGACTATGCGGAGTCTAGGGCGGGTATGTATTTCGGAACCTAGGCTTGACCTTACGGAACTTAGACTTGAATGGGGGGGTATTAGACTCGAACTTTCGTTTCATAGGCTGGCCCTGATTGATGGAGTAGGTAGCTTGAGTAGAGTGACGTACCGTACGTATGTTCCACGGCATATTTACGATACGATACTCCACTTAAGAAACCTTAGGATGTACATATTTTTGAGACTTATGATTCTCTTCATACCCATGATTATACATCCATTTGAGATACTTGATTATATTCGTTTCCATGATCGTACCCTCTTTTGATGCCGTTCCTTCTTATGATCATGTATCCATTCTGGATTTGCCGTTTCCTGTCATGCCGTTGATCTGCTTTCTTCGATACTCAATTGAGGTTCCTGTCACCATGGTTTGAGCGCAGATTGAGCTGCTTCTAGTGATGCGGTCAGGGCGAGCTCATCATGGACGAGGAATGACCATCTTGTTTTCTGGTGACACGGGAACGTCTCGAGTTAGTATTTATGTTGTGACCTCTTGTGGAGGCGAGTGTTTGGTTTTACACCGGATGATCGGGCCATTGTTAGAGCTGCCAGTTGCGAGAGGACTGTTAATGTACAGCATAGCTCAGAGATTTTGATATCGCCTACCGTGCAGACAGATGACCCAGCTGTTGCTGAGATGATGGGATGTCTCTTCTAGGGCTTACGAGCTGAGATCGCTGGAGCTTCCAGGCAGAGATGTGACAGGTGATAGCTAGTCTACCCCGAGTTGAGAGACGAAGGTGATTCGTCCGATTGATGCGCCGACGCAGGCCCAATTGAGTTGAAGATTTCCAATGTGGAGTGTCTTACTCAGATCTAGAGCAGACCGATCCAGAGATGACCGTAGATGTATCTCCTTTCCTGGAGGATTGAGGCATTGTTTAGCATGCGGACGAGGGGTATTCGCATGTCGTCTAGGCGAAGTTAAAAAGTTCGAACGAATGTCAGAAAACCCATTTTTCCAAGTTTAAAGTATTCGGAGGAACATGCAAGTAATTATGTGGACCCTCTAGAAGAATTAAACCCTAACCCGACATGATGACCATGGAACCGCTTTTGAACCTTAGGGTTTGCGGCAGTTTAGCTGTGCCATCAGTGAGGCTTGGGTTTTCCTTTCTATGGCTGGTCCAGAGGTACTGTGGTATGTACCAGATATTATTAAACTGTGCTCAGGTGTTGAGCTTTCGGGAAATTTTGGGACCTTGATGACTCGATCGAAAATTTTAGCGTCGACCAGATCATGTGATAAGAGATCAGCAAGATGACCAGTTTCGGATAGAAGACCTCACCCAGATGCGTTGTGGGTTGATTGAGGACGGACGAGTATTGAGTATTCCTCCGATGGTTGGGACGAGTTCCCGAGGACGTGTTCGGCCAGATATCTTCTACAGAGTTATGAAGATACCGAGTTCGTAACTTCGAGTCCATGTGGGAGACTCCGGATTGACCGTGGCCGAGAACAGTTGCAGTGCGCAGATAACATGACGTGACGTCAAAGTGGACGATGATAAAGACGAGTGGAACCTGAGGTTCGAGTGAGATGGCGAGCTGTTATTACTCCCCGTCGAGATCAGAGATCTGATATGCATACAGAGGCATTGGGATACGGCCAGTTCCCAAGAAAATACTGTGCTGAGAGCGCAGATGTCCAGAAAGCGAGAAAATATTATGCAAGAGTACCAGCCTCCATACAGTTCGGCATAGGCGAGATTGGAAGAGACCCTAAGAAGGTTCATTCCAGGACACTACTGCAATGAGATTTGCACCCAGGATCAGTTGTGTCACGTGTAATCAGAGGGCCAGAGACCGACGCCAGTAACGTGCTGCTTTACGAGTGGTCGTGATGATTGGCCGAGAGATGACCACGGAAGTGCCAGAGTGGAATCGTTTCCGTTAGAACACCTGACAGGGCCGACGAGCCGATGGATTGCGAGATTGGTAAATCCACAGAGAAGATAAGGACCCAGAGACAGAGGACGCCAGACCGTGAGCAAGACGCAAACGGATGTTCTTGCTCTGCCAGTTCTGGGGCGCATCGACATTTTTCGACATTGTAGGAGGTGTATCTCAATGTCATTTATTGCGATTTGCGTTTATGATCCGAGTATCACGCTTATATCGTTTGGATTTGAGTTTTGATGATTGAGTTTCGTGATATCATTTTCGTGCACCATGGCTGCACCTATTGGGTATTTACATTTTTGTGCATAGTTATTGCACTTGATATATATTTTATACACCGTTCTGTTGATTTGCGATTTGTGCATCTATTACACTTGAGATTCGGTTTGTGCCTTGGCTGCACGTATTTATGATTTCGTGGATTTCATACGGTTGATTTGATTTTGTGCGTGTGGTACGCACTCGATTTGATTTTTTCACTCGGTATAGGTTAAATGTGCTTGCAGTGCATTGATACGTGTTTTGTGCATGCAGTTGCACGCGTTTACGATTTTATACACCCTGGTACACTCGGTGTTGCTTTTATACGCATTTGAGTTATGTATTCGTATTTCGTGCACTGGATGCACTGTATTCGTATTTCGTGCACTGGATTCGTATTTCGTCCACTGGATGCACTAGATTTGCACTTCGTGCATTTGTTGCACGAGATTTTCATTTCGTGCAATTGTCGAACCAGATTTATATTTTGTGCATTTGCTGCACCAGATTCGTATTTCGTACATTAGTTGCACTAGATTTGCATTTCTTGCATTTGTTCCACCGGACGGGTATTTGTGCATTTGTCCCACTGGATTTATATTCCGTACCTTGGTTGCACCCGATTTATGTCCTTGAGCATTCGTTTTACCAGATTTTTATTTTCGTGAGTGTTTGTACTTGATGTTCGTTTTTGTGCATGCTACGGCACTAGATGTTTCTTACGAACCTGACGCGCTTTGATTGGATTTTTGCGCATATTAGGCGCTTGATTTTGGATTTTGTGCGCATCGGATGCACTTGAGTGAGATTTTACTCGTGCATGTTGGATGGACTTGATTTAGATTTCTTTCGTGCATGATGGATGCACTTGATTTGGATTTTCACTCATGTTGGGTGCATGATATGATATGTGGTTTTGTGCACACCGGATGCACTCAATTGGGATTTTCAGTCGTGCATGTTAGTTGCACCGGATGCACTCTAGATGCACTTGATATTGTTGTCGTGCACACCCGTTGCACTGGACAGATGCTTTCGTACACACCCGTTGCACTTAGTTTTGGTTTTGTGCATATTCGTAGCACTTGTATTTGGATTTAATTTCCGTGCGCACCAGACGCACGTGATTATTGGATACGCCTTTTGAGGCTGATTTTGCTTTTGAGCACTTTGTTTTCATGCTGGGCACTATATTGTGTAGTAGCCAAACATGACTGATCTGAGGACAGTACCTGAGTACTTTGCATGCATTTAAAAAGTTTAACAAGAGGTTTTCAAAAAGGAGCTATATAGTCTCGCTATTTCCTACGTGTCCGTGAGCGACATGAACGGTTATAAAGGAAAACCTTTTGGGATATTTTGAAAAATGACGGAACGTATATTTAGCAAAACATATATGAACATATATTATTATTTTACAAATGAGCGTCTGTCGCTTAGGCCGTAAGTTACGCATCACATGGCAAATTAGATAAGATTTTTGCATGAGTTTTATTCAGTTCTTGAAAGTTTTCCAAAGATGCGTACTATACACGTATTATATTATTTGACTAGTGTATATTAGATTTCTATAGTGGATTTTGAGATCTGTATCTTCATTGTAACTCCGAGGATATGCGTGCAAATCCGATGATTTGCGTGACGCTTGACGGAGTTCGATTTTGAGTTTTATACTCGTTTTCAGGCGCACACGATGTGCTGTGTTATTCCTATATCTTCCGTGATTTCGGAGCCCCGTTGTTTGAGCTGAATATGGAAATGTTTTAGATTTTGGGGGTTTAAATTTAAATTCGGGGACCGAATTTATTTAAGCAGGGGGGGAGATTGTAACATTTCAGAAAATATAAAATATTATTTTTGGAATTTAATATTAAAACAATATTTTTCCCGAAAACTGCCCGATTTGAGAAATTGGGGTTTTCGAAAATGGGTATAAATATATACCAATAATTGTGAAATAAATGGAAATTAAAATGATTTATTCATTTAAAAATATAATTAAAGGATTTGGCATTTTTAAAATTTATTATATGCAGTTTGGATAAAAACCCGATTAGTGCACTACTAATCGCGATTAAGCCAAATCCGTGTTTCTACAGTTTTCATGGCTAGTGCACCATGTCATGTTGCATTTGGTTATATGTTGTTGCATTTGTGTCGTTTTATGGGTATTATTGTGCTTTGTATTTAAAAAGAGAAAAGAAAAAGAAAAGAGAAATGGCAAAAGGGTAATTTAGTGAGAGTGGGTGAGAATAAAGGAGAGAGAGAGGGGCAGCCACATTATCCTCCACCATTTATTTTTCTTCTCCTTCTTCTTCCTCACTTCCCTCCATCTTTAACCCTAGGATCCATTTCAAAAACCTTGTCAAACCCTATACCCCTTTCACAAAATATGATCACCTCCTTCTCCTCTACACATTGGACCAAGAAAAGTGTGATTTTGACAACATTGAAGAGCTAGGGTTTTGCTTGGCTACACCCATGAGGTATAAATTCTTCCATTTAGCTTAGTTTGAGATTTCTTGTATTCTAGATTAGTTTAGAATGTGTTTGGTTTGGGTATGTGGTGTTTAGAAAATTCAAGAGAAGGGTTTGAGGATTTTGGGGAATTAGTGATGTGTGGTGGCTGTACAAGACCCTAGGGATCAAATTCTAGACCTGGAACTGAGTTTAGAATAGAGAATACAAACTTTAGAATTGATCCATGTCGGTTTTGTGAAGGTTAGCATGCCTACAGGGAATCTGGGATGACCCGGGGGATTTATGAGACAAGCAAACAACTCCAGGGACCAAATTAGCGTACTCGGAGACCACCCTGACGATACGAACCCCATCAGAGCAACTGGAACCGAGCTGGCCGGAATTGGAGGGGTAGTGGCCGGCCACTTGGTGGCATGTGGTGTCGGGGTTGGTACAATAGCTCATATGCATCATGTACAACACCCTAGACTTGTTTGTGCAACTCCTTTTGGCCTGAGTCAAAATCTAGGAACACTTTAGTGAGATTTTTGGGTATGTTTTCCGTATTTGAAATGATGAGTTTTGATATTTGGTTTCGTAATTGGTTTTTGGATGTTTGTACATCAACGACTAGGGGTAATTTGTTGGTTTTGCATACGCGGACTATAGATTCTAACCTATAGGCGATCCGTATGTCGTTTTGGTTTCCGGACTTGATTTTAATAGCGATAACGATTGTATATCATTGTAGGTACCTTCGCGTGGATTCCGAGGCGATGGAGCATGGCTTCAACGACTTCGGCAATCGAGGATCAAGGTGAGTGGATCTATATCTACGGGGGAAGTCGGGTGGATGGCGTATAGCACCCCCGTAAACTTTGATGGAAACTGATATATATATATATATATATATATAGATTATGGTTAATGAAATCTTTAATAGAAAACTATTGATAGAGTTAAAAGGTAGTAAGAGAACTATATTAGGAACTAAAGGATTGTTAGAAGTGATATGATACGGCTAATATGTGATGACGGGATTTGAGGGTGATGTTTGATGATATTGTCGTTTAGGGTACTATAGGACTAGATAGCCGACGTAGATGTGTCATCCGAACCATTCCTATTTCCAAACTGAAGAATCGTATGCATCTTTTAAACAGATACCTTGAGGGACATTACTGATTTTCAAATGATATCTTTTCTTTAAAAACACCGTAGCCCCTACTTTCAAAACTACGATTCGCATCTTTCAAAAACTATTTGTATGGTTCGGGTGTGTATGTTAGATTAGATACTTATGCTTATAGTAAGATAGAATGTTTATTTAGAATTGATTCGATGTGAGAGATAAATGTGATGAAAAGAATGTACAATGTGATATGATGACTTGGTGATATGTTTGTATACGGATGTGAGTCGATTGTGGTGATTGATACCTTGCCGGTCCCCTGATACGAGATTGTTATGGATATGACCTAGGGACATAGGTATATAGATAAATATAGAATGTCGTGAATCATGTGTGATAGCCATACGAGACGTTAGGTCCGTACCCTCCTCGTCTTATAGGTTGATAGGATCCCTGATAGCTTAATGCCGTCGTACGATAATTTTCCATATCTGATGAGTTTGACTTGAGGTTTGATCCATATCCTTGACTAGAGGATGCCGTACGATGGATTATACCGTACGTGATGTCGTGAGGCTAGATGCCGATGGATAGATTTACTGACTCGGTCATGATAGACACGTATACCCGTCAGCATTTGCATATGATTTACCTTATCCTGCATTCATGTTATTCGCATTGCATTAGTTATACCTGTGCTAGTACACCTGCACCATTATCGATGATGTGTATGTTACAAGTACACAGATTTGCTGGCTCACACACTTCATCATCGATAATTGCCATGTCACTACACAGTAGGATTGCTGCATCATGATATGACTATTTGCATAGTGTACCCCCATACTTGCGTACATACATATTGTACCCCCATACTTGCGTACATACATATTGTACACCTATACTTGCGGACATACACATTTGTACGTCCATACTTGCGTACATACACATATGCACCTTTATATGATATTGCATTCGATTTTGGAGATTTGGGTACCGCATGATATTAAAAAAAACTGGATTTATTTAAAAGAGCGGTTTTCCCTCGATATATGCATATTACTGTTCCATGTTGCATGATATACGGATATGCTTACATTTCTATCATATGTCGCATACATCATGCTTTATGATTTTACGCATTGAGATATGCTGTTTTCATGAGATTTCTGGATTTGAGAACCCTGGTGATTTCAAAAGAGAGTATGTATTGTTTTAAAAACCCGGTTTCTCTTGATATGATATTTCAATGCGTCCACCATGTGTTTTCTCGGTTCTGAGAGTGGCATGTGAAACCCGATTCGAGGAGTCGTAAGCACCGTCTGCGAGTACATGGTAGACTCGGTGAGGTACCCCGGGGCAAGAAGACTCGTATTGTTAGACGGTGAGCCTGGCAGGGGAGCATTACCTACCGGTGATATTATTTGGACCCGTCGGTTATCCGGAGGATACCGACCGGAGTCATGAGATGGATATGAGGGCCGACAAGAGTAGGCGGCACCTGAGACGAGATATATATATGAGGGCCGATCTGAGAATGCGGCGCCTGAGATATGAGGATTTACGTGTCGATGCTGGACACAGGTTTCATGATGTTTCGAGTGTCGATGCTGGACACTCAGGTTCCATGATTTTGATGTGTCGCGAGGGACACATGTTGATTTGCATCCTCATACTTTCATGCACATACTTTTATGATGCATACATACATTGATTATATGGTTGGACGAGATCCACATACATAAATACATTGGTTATATGGTTGGACGAGATCCACATGCATACATACATTGGTTATATGGTTGGACGAGATCCACATGCATACATACATTGATTATATTGTTAGATGATATCCACATGCTGATTGACATTGATATTAGTGTTGGCACATATACAGACCCGGTCACCCTAGACATCATAGTATTACCTTTATGATATAGTTGACCTAGGAGTCGTTGTTTATTCGATTTCTACTTATTGATGTTTTTCTACTCACGAGTTGGCAACTCACCTCCGTTGTGCCACAGTTCTTGCAGGTTGACCGCTTGGATCAGTAGCGGCTTCACTGGCACATAGCTTCATTTGGGTGTTTTGCAGTGGTAGGTGGGACATTTGTATCGTACCCTCTCATGTATTTACTATTTCATATTGTATCTAGTCAACTCCATCAATCAAATTTAGTAATTGTATAAGTAATGAGACTTAGTGAGTCTTCTGGTTGCGAGACTTAGAGCGAGGGGTTTTTCGCTACTTATGTTTTTGATGTCTTGCTTATTTCTTTATCTTTTATGGTGAATTTCGCCGTTGGACGTCGTATACTTATTTTTATGCTTTGCGTAGTTGTGATCCGTCGGTTGGCGAAGATCTAGCTCCCGCTTGGGGATGCCATTATTCTTGTTATGTATTTGTGGTTATGGATCAAAATATACAAAGGAGGTGCTGCCCAAATTTTTAAAAGACGAAACACGTTTTCAAACTAGCAAATTTCACCTGCATTTTCATGTTCCTTTTCTATGTTTTAAGAAAACTTGATTTCATTATACCTCTATTTCAAAACTTCACCTCCTTTATTTTCTTAAAAAGATTTAGATTTCTGGGTTTCAGCTTACTTGAATTACGTTACGCCTTTAGACGTTGCGTGATTTAAGTGCTGGTCACGAGCTAATATTTCGGGTCGTGACATATACCTTTAGATAGTTCACAAGGTAATGGCCTACCTCATCATAACAAACATCTCTATCATAACACGATGAAGTTTTGGGAACATAGAATACGGGAAAATACGACTTAACAAATAAATACCCTAAACTTACAAAACCGTTTTATTTAAAAAGATGTATTAACAATTTCCATGCAATTGCGCCTCTACAACCCATTTCGGGGACCCCGTTCGGAATGGTGCAAATTATCATATATCCTCAGGTCAAGTGGAGTGAGATGCAGACCCCCGCAAGGAGCATTCGATCTTAATGGAATTTTATACATTTTTCTTTAGAAAAATGAGATTTCTACAAGAAAATAATTTAAAAAATTTATTATTATATATATATATTAACAAAATATCTATTTTAAATATATAAATATTTCAAGTTTTCTAAATCAAAAGAATCACTATTACATGAAAATACCATCCAATTATAAAATAAGTAAAATATTTCAAGAAAATAGCATATACTATGAAAACTAGGTTCTATTTACTTGAAATTTCACAATTGTAAAATATACAACTATGAAAACCTTAAAGACGATAATTAAATACTTGAGATGTATTTTGAAATTATACCAAAATTATTTTTACATAAAACTCCCTCAAGTTATATTAAATTACAATAAGGACCTTAGTAAACATAGGTTTTAGCGAAACCAGTCTCTTGAGCCTCAGGGAGCCGGAGATATGGGTGCTTGCCTATTTAAGGTAGACAATCTAACAAACGGTGTTATCAACACGGTAATTGTCTTGGAAAAATAAACAAATCCTGCCGTCCATGTGCAACAGTTACCGATAACATCAAAACTAATTCAGGATTTCAAGTTCTTTTTGAAATTGTCTGACTCAGACTGAGTCTCAATCTAATCAATCTGACTTGAATGCGATTCAAGTATAATCTTACAATACAACAATATGAATCTGTCTATTCAATCTATATCAATCTATATTGACCGAAACGAACTATGTATATACTCCGTCTACATGACTCTCCATTTATATCCATTCCATTACTGATATCATGGTTCTGGCAAGTCATCCATATACAATTTACAATACAAGAAAATACAATACAATAAAGACATCGCGAGGTTTATGAGGGGTAGATTGGTACGGAAGGTGTTAAAAGTATCACGAGACTATAACCATAATACACCTAACCTGAATCTCCATTGCCGTTGTACCATGGCTGAACGGTTCCTTGTGCTCCGTATACCTTAGTCTCCGGAATAGTGGAACTCCTCTCGTATACATTGGCATTTCCTGTACCAAGCTACAAACAACAGCGTTAACAATATAATACAATTTTAAAAGTTACATTCTCTTTCTGACTATTCTGTCTCTACTTACCTTTGGAACTTACCGAGCGATAGTTCGCTGACGAAATTCCTTTTCTTCTTTCTTTGGAATGTTGTCAGGTGGATCGGACCTTTTGGAGACAGAGCCCACCAGCAAGGACTTGAATCAGCTAGCCTATGACCCGGAGCTCTAGTTTACTTGTACATTTCATTTTCATTTCTGTTATGCCACTATTTAGGCATTGCTTTTATTCCATGTATTTACATTTCAGTTGTATTGTAAAAAGAATGTTTAATAAATAAAGTTGTTATTCATTTACATCTTGTCTCTTGTGTACTTTACTTTAGATTGCTTAGATACGCTTAGTGTGTTTACTTCTGAGTAAATACGTAGCGGCCTTGTCGCGTCCTCTGCCCGTATACTGGAAAACGGGACGTGACAGAAATCCAAGGAGCCCCGGTAGAAGTGATGAAAGAAGTCCCCCTCGTCCAGGGGGTCGATGGACGAACCTTCCAGATCGGATCCCTCCTGACGGGAGACCGTCACGAGGAATTGATCCACTTTCTTCGAGGAAAATCAGACGTGTTCGCCTGGGCACCATCCGACTTGCCCGGGATCGACCCTAAAGTAATCTCGCACAAGCTTGGGGTCGACCCGAAGGCCCGACCCATCCGAAAAAAGAAGCTAAGTTTTGCACTGATCAAGCAGAAGGCGATTGAGGACGAGCTCGATAGATTGCTCGCAGCCAACTTCATCAGAAATATAGACTACTCGAATTGGCTAGCGGTTGTGGTCATAGTCAAAAAGGTGAACGGGAAATGGCACATGTGCGTCAGTTTCACTGATCTGAACAAGGCCTGCCCGAAAGACAACTATCCCCTCTCTCGGATAGACCAGCTAGTGGAAAGCTCGACCGGCCATGAATTACTAAGCTTCATGGACGCTTTCTCCGGCTACAATCAGATCCGGATGAACGCGGCAGATGAAGAACTTACCACGTTCACCACGGACCGGGGGATGTACTGCTACAAAGTGATGTCTTTCGGTCTTAAGAATGCTGGGGCTACATATTAGCACCTAGTTAACAAATTGTTCAAACCGCAGATCGGGAGGAACTTGGAGGTCTACGTCGACGACATGCTCGTAAAGTCAACCTCATCGGACGCGCACACTAAAGATCTTGGCAAGACATTCGATGCCCTCCGCAAGTATAAAATGAAGCTCAATCCTGCTAAGTGCGCCTGCTAAGTGCGCGTTCGGAGTCACCAATGGGAATTCCACGGATTCATGGTAACCCACTGAGGAATCAAAGCAAATCCGAAAAAGATCAGTGCCATTCTCAACATAGCCACACCAAAGAGCAATGTCGAGATCATATGGCTCACAGGGAGAGTGGCCGCTTTAAGTCGCTTCATGTCAAGATCCGGAGAAAAGTGCATCCCGTTCTTCAAAGCCCTGAGAAAGATACTTAAGTTCGAATGGTCGGAGGAATGTCAGAACGCTTTCGGGCAACTCAAGGTGCACTTAACTACTCCCCCACTGTTCACCCGACCAGTTGAAGGATATGAGCTACTATTGTACCTTGCGGTCTCCGACCAAGCTGCAGGCTCAGTGTTCGTCTGAGATGTCGAGGGTGTGCAGAAGCCAGTCTACTACATGAACCATGCCTTCAAAGACGTGGAAACGAGATACCCGGCCATAGAAAAGATAGTCTTAGCACTCATCGTCGCCTCAAGGAAGCTACGGCACTACTTCCAGGCGCACACTATTCTCGTGCTCACCGAGCGACCTATAGGGACTATTCTCGCCTCCCCTGAATCATCAGATCATTTGGAGAAATGGAGGTGGGAATTATCCCAATTCGACATCAAATACCGCCCAAGGCAGTCCCTCAGCTGTGGGGACATGGATGTTCAGACCCGAGGACATCCTCCAAATCGTATACATAAGCAGTTGGAGGAAGGGTGATCGCCGGGGAAGTTGGCGACCGAAGTGGCCCTCTACGCGCTCTATCACCGATAGGTACGTCTTCTCAGAGCACTTAGGGTCGTATAGGTACACGTCGTCACGGGAAATGATCTCCTCAATGGTGTAAATGAACCCAGCCATCTTCAAGAACACAAGGCTAGAAAGAAACCAACATGTCTTCGCTATTTATAGCCTCAACAAGAATCTACAATGACTGAGATTTATGCGGGAAGCGATGCGGATCGCGGGAAATATTCAATTCCCCAAAATGGAACCGCCACGTGGTGACCATGCAGATCTTCCCGAGACCCTAAGCGGTCGCTCTTCCGGATTTTACGGGTCATGGAAGATCGAACGACTCCTCACGAAATATCTGTCTTAAATGAGCTTCTACCACACGTCATCTGCAATGGTCACTCTTCATGATTTTACGAGTCATGGAAGATCGAATGACGCCTCATGAAGCTGAAGCGAAGTCTAAAAAGCCCTAATCTTGAGTCCACCAAGCAGCTTCCCTGCCCGGTCAATCCCTAGCGGGTAGTTCCCTACCAACCAACGCTAAGGATCGAAACCCTCATCTCGAGGACACCGAGCAGCTTACCTGCCCGGTCAATCCCTAGCAGGTAGATTCCTACCCATCTACGCCAAGGATCAAAAGCCCTCACATTGAGGCCACTGAGCAGCTTCCCTGCCCGGTCCATCCCTGGCGGGTAGATTCCTACCCATCTACGCCAGGGATTAAAAGCCCTCACATTGAGGCCACCGAGCAGCTATCCTGCTTGGTCCATCCCTGGCGGGTAGATTTCTACCCATCTATGCCGAGGATCGAAGCCCTCATCACGAGGCCATCGAGCAGCTACCCTACTCGGTCCATCCCTGACAGGTAGATTCCTACCCATCTATGCCAAGGATCGAAGCCCTCATCATGAGGCCACCGAGGAGCTTCCCTGCCAGGTCCATCCCTGACGGGTAGATTCCTACCCATCCATGCTAAGGATCGAAGCCCTCATCACGAGGATACCGAGCAGCTTCTCTGCCTGGTCAATCCCTGACAGGTAGATTCTTACCCATCTACGCCAATGATCAAAAGCCCTCACATTGAGGCCACCGAGCAGCTTTCTTGCCCGGTCCATCCCTGGAGGGTAGATTCCTATCCATCTACGCCAAGGATCAAAGCCCTCATCACGAGGCCATCGAGCAGATTCCCTGCCCGGTCCATCCCTGATGGGTAGATTCCTACCCATCTACGCCAAGGATCGAAGCCCTCGAGCAGCTTCCCTGCCCGGTCCATCCCTGGCGGGTAGATTCCTACCCATCTACGCCAAGGATCAAAAGTCCTCGTCCCGAGGCAACTGAGCAACTTCCTTGTCCGGTCCATCCTTGGCGGGTAGATTCCTACCCATATACCCTACGGATCAAAGCCCTCATCTAGAGGTCACCGAGCAGCTTCCCTGCCCGGTCAAAAGTCCTCCTTAACAGACCACTGTGTAGATTCTTGCTTGGCTAATCTTCGAGGGGTAGATTCTTACCATACGAAGATACAGGTCGGGGAATCACATCAAGGAGGAATCTGTTGTCATTGACCTATTCTAACTTGGCTATTCTCAACTCATGCTAAGATACATGGTCGTCAACCCAAACCTGAAGAATGGAATGATACCGACCTCCCAACACTTGGGTATCTTTTGATTCCTCCTGAATGAACGATCGTCACCTCGACTCTGGGGAGCGGGAGGGCACTGACCTTCCTACACTTGGCGACTAATCAACTAACACTCGACGTGCGATCTACATCTAAAGGACGGTCATCGACCTACGACCTAACACTTGATTCGAAGAAAGGACTGACAAGCTAAAGTACTCACGCGGAAAACACTGTCATGTAGAAGAAAATAAACCGCTTTATTCAGGCTCCAGAAATTTTTACAAGGTACTCTGGGCTCCTCAGCCTTACAAAAGGTGCCCAGAGGCTTACAAAATTTGAAAAATAAAAAGGAAAAACAAAACACACACAAGGAGAAAAGGTCATGCTGTGGGCTCTGCTTGGGTCTCGCCTTCTCGGCACCATCCTCAGGGGCCTGGGCTTCTACCTCCACAACCTACTCTCCCCCGATGGCCGCCCCGGCGCCAGCCACCTGTGGCGTATCCACCGAGAGCGGGACTCTGGGGTGGATCTCACCGTCGGAAAACTTCGGAATCAACGTCTTGACGGCATCAAGTGCCTCGTGCCAAATGATAGCCAAGGTTTCAGCGATGTCGGCGTAGAACTGGTCTGACACCTTATACTTCTCCACTGACTTAGAGGCTCGAAGCTTGGGAATCTTCGCCGCCTCAACTGACACCTCGGCCTCCCTCTTACTGGCATCCCTGGACTTCTTTATTGTGGCATAGCGCTTGCCCAACTCCTCTAACTTAGCCTGAACGGCTTGGTTGGACGTACTTATAAGTCGTTGAGACTTCTGGCACTTGGAGACCATTAGCGCCTCGGCGGCCAACCGGATTTCGAGGGCGGTTGTCTTCTCCTTCTTCTGCTGCAGCTCAAGGCGCAGACCCCCCTCCCGTGAAGACGATTCCCCTGCCATCCTCGTGACCGGGGAAATCTTCTCGGTCTCCATATTTATGATGTGGGTGCAGTGTTGGAGAACCTGAGGAAAGCAGCAAAAGCTGTTAGAAACATTCAAATTAAGAAAGAGCACTTAAGGGAATCCTTAAAGGAAACAAATACCGACCTGAACCTCCTCCTGAGTGATGGCAGCCACTTGAACCTTCAGGGTCCCCCAGGGAATTTTGCCCCCGGCCGATTGCTCCATGTCGGAGAGCAAGTTGTCGGCAACGGAGAGCCCCGAGGGGACCACAAAACAGACGTCCCCCTCCTGCACGGGAATCCCCTCAGGAATATCAGTGGACAGCGAGCATGAGATCGTCTTTTTCCTCCTGAGGGGAACCTCGACACCCTCTTCCTCCCCCTCGCTAAGGGCACCGGGTCTCACGCATGCTTCAGGATGCCCTCGCAGTGGTCATCGGGGGCTCGGGGCGCTGCGGAAGGCCTCGCTGGTGGAGATAGTCTCGGGGCCGAGCTCAGGACAAGCTCATGCCCCCGGCCTTTTTCTGGGCCGTAGCGGCTATGGCAGCTAAGATCTCGGATTGGTCTATTTGTCCCGCGAGAGAAGAATACATGAAAGAGTTAGTGGTGCTAGAAAGGAAAAAGAAATCATTGAAGTCTAAACAGATCGTCCAAAAACCTAACTCACCCATGAAGCTTGTGGGGCTGAGCCCGGCCCAGCTAAGAACCTGCTCGGAAAGTAGGATGTCGTCCTGCTGGATCGACTCCTATATGGATACCGCCCCCGCCTCAGGCGAGGATGATTGTTTCTCCCTCGGGCAGTCGGCCATGTGCCATTATGTAGACACAGGCCAATCCTCGCCCTCGGGTGGCCCGATGAGACAAACTTCTCCTTCCAGTCGTAGATGGAAGAATGAACGACTACCACGCCCGACCCGGCCACCCTGTACTTGTGTTTTTTAAAGGAAAATACTCCCAACTCGACTCGTTCTTGCTAGTGCTGGGGTGATTCTTATAGCAGAGAAAAGAAGTAAGAAGGGTCAAGCTGAAGGGGATTTTCTCAAGTTTCAATCAGACCAGAAACCTGAGGAGGATTCTCCATGAGTTTGGTGCTAGCTGGCCCGAAGAGAGATGGAAGCAACAAAGTACCCCACATACCTCAGTTGGGAAGTGCAGGTGCATTCCCGCTCGGAACGCTTCCAAACACATGGCAATCTCCTTCCCCTGCACCTGGTCCGCCCGTTCGCCCTTTTTAGCTAAACAAAGCTAATAGTTAGAAGGGATATGGAAACGAGCCCAAATCTCGGCAAGCTCTTCCAGAGCCCTCAAGACGGAGGGCACATTGCAGGCGTTCCCGATGCGCACCTTAGGGGCCCTTGTCACCTCCGGGAGGCTAGCGACGCGTGTAACCCTTACTCTATGGGGCGAGCCCGACACAGAGAAAGCAAAAAGAGAACCCTCTTGGCTATCAGCAGAAGGCTCCCTAAACTCAACCCTAACTATTTCTACAGACTTCTCGGAAGAAGATATCTAACCTGATTCAAAGGCATGAGTTCTCCGAGGAAAAAGCACAAAGGATCCGATCTAAAGGATGGAGCGCCAAGCAATTTTTGGCATCGAAGGAAAATTATGAAGGAAGTGTTGGCCCTAGGGGGTCCTCTCCTATTTATACCCTCCAGAGAAGGCATCCAACGGCCCAGATCAATTCCCGCCAAAACGAAGCTTCGCGTCTGCCAGCCGTCAAGTCTCCATGTGTTAAACGACCATTGGGGACGTCCCTTCGAACGTAGACGACAGCAACAGCCTGTCGCGTCCGCCAATCCGCTGCAGACATGTGGCCTATGACCCAATAGAGGGACGAGTGAATCGGTCCCCTCTGTTTAATGTGCGGTCATTTCACTGATCCGCTGATGTCATCAAAGATACGCGCGAAGATCCAAGTGCTCGGGAATTCGCTACGTGAGATCAGAAATCTGAACGACGCAACTACCGTACACCATGTCGCCCTTGAAAATCTGCGCCAAGGATTCTCAACAACAGGCGGGCTGAGAAGAACCAAACATGTCACTCTCGACCCAACCTATAATAGGTCGAAAGGAGAGTGAGGGGCTAGTGATGATGCTTATAAGTGGGAATTTCTCAAATCATGATACGTGGCGAATAACGTGTCACCTACGATAGCTCACCAGACTCCAGGGGGGCTACCGAGGTAAAATCAGTGTGGAGCACTAATTACCTTTCTCGGTTCGTCTCCAAGCTTAAACTCCACATCTTGCCCAAGAGCGACCCAGTCGCCGAACTGGCGCCACCCACCTTTGCTTGTCTCCGAGCTATCATAGAGCTGAGCTTCCTCAACCTCCCGGCTCGTCTCCGAGCTCACGCCGAGCTAAGCCTCCCCAGCTCTCCCGGACAAACAAGAACGCGGGGCCTTAGCGCGTCCGCAACAGCTCCGCGTATCTCTCCAGAGCGAAATATACGCCGCCCCACATCCCTCGTCCCATGCTGGTGCATCCTCCATTAACGAGCGTATCCCGCCATTAATGGTGGATCCCGTCACTCATGCAGGCGTAACATCAGGGGCGTAACCGAAAGCGAAGATCTCGTGCCCACTCGCTCCATGCGACCCCTATAAAACCCCTCTTTCAGATGACTCGGGTAAGGAAATTTTAATCCAATAAACCGCTACTCTACTTATTTTCCTCGGCTAACTTGTTCGTCGGAGGGTCCTACGGTGGTCACCCACCCCAGGACTTCTTTGTAGATAGCTCGGCTTCACCTCAAAATCAAACCATTGAGATCTACACGCCCAAGGAGTCAACCTCGAAACCCGATCTCAGCCGTCCAGCAATGCTCACCAACAGATCGACGGAGGACAGCATCTGAAAGTGATCATGCCCTCCATCACAACCCTTCTAAAACCTATGTTGGGGGGGGGGGGGCACGCGCGCTGCGCGTGCGCTGATAAATTGCTTAATTACATCATACCCCAAGCCGCACTGGCCTTGCAAATTTTTTTTATATGTAGCATGTAGATATCCTTAAATCTTCATCGATTTGCAACGATGACCATGAATTGATATGCATTGCTAACATAAATAAATTTAGCCTCATGCCAAGTTTAGATCGTATGCATGTGACCAACTGATGATGCTCATAAGTAGGAACTCCCAGATCATGACACGTGGCAGATGTCGTGTCCCGAGGCACACGGAAACATGGTAAGAACCACACATTGGAGGCGTCCCCCGAGCTATGGTCCCGCTGCATGGACCTGACCTCCGAGGATTCCGTGAACATCCCTGTGCTTGCCATGTAAATGACCATTAGCTCGCCTCCGAGCCTTCCTACACGCCGAGCTCCTCGTCCCTTCGCCTCCGAGCTGTCACAGAACCGAATTAGCTCGGCCTCCCACCCTCTTTTAGGCCTCTCACCGAGCTAGGCCTCTTCAGTTCTATCGAGTAACCTAGAATGCAGATCACAGGCGTCTCCGCGGATCTCGCCAGACGCGAGATATCCGCCGCCCACGATCCCGCGTTTCACGCCGTCGCATCCCCCATTAATAAGCGTATCTCGTCATTAATGGGGGATCCCGACATTCACGCAGGAATAGCGCCATGGGCGTAACGGCCGGTGAAGATCTCGCGCCGGCTAACCCATGGCGACCGCTATATAAACCCCTCTCTCAGATGACTCAGGTAACGCAATTTTTTTCCAACAGGCCACTACTATGCCTAAATAGCTCGGCTAACTTGATCGTCGGAGGGTCCACGGTGGTATAACCACCCCGGGACTTCTTTGCAGGTAGCTCGGCTTCGCTCCAAATCAAGCTCACTGAGATGCACACACTCCAGGAGGCAACCATTAAATCCAATCTCAGGCGTTCATTGACGCTCGTGACAGATCGACGGAGGAAAACATCTGAAGGAAATCCTGACCCCCATCAGTTGGCGCCGTCTGTGGGAATCCGAAAATTCCACTCATCGAAAGTTGATCTTCCGATCTCGAACTCATGGCGAGTGATCACCGCGACGATCCAAGCACAAGTCGCCGCCCTCCCCACAACGGAGGCACGGACGGATCCTCTCCTCCCTCTAACGCCGTTCACGTCCTGTCTGCTTCGGAGCTTTTTTAGTTTACCTCCCTTGGGCTTGCAGGAAAACTTGTCCTACCGTCACAGTTAACCCCTGCTCTTTATGATAGAGGTCCGTTAGGGTCGTGGTACTAGGGTTTTTTGTCCATCGTACCGTCGCGTTGGCTGATGCATTCACCGATATGCAGACTTTACGCTGCTATTCGAGTAGCCCTGCGAATGTCGTGACTCTGATCCTTTCGGAGGCTGGACAAGATGTCTTCAAGTAATCTGCCTAGGTCATATTACTGTCGAGAGAGCAAGCTGTAGGAATTTTGCCATGCCGCTTTTTACACGAGGTAAGGCTCAGTTGGGGAGCCCCGATGAGTCATAACCACTCCGTGCTGGTATGGGATGATCTCCAATAGTCTTTCAGGTTTTATTTGAGTTGCCGTCAAGGCCCTGAAGCTAGGAATTTGTCCTTCGCTTCCTTTATCGACACTGCGTCTGCTGTAATGAGGCGAATGTCGAGGTGATCTCTAGGTTGTTTGCGAACCGTCGAGATTTGGAACTAGGGAATTTACTATGGCTCCGCCTTTTTGATGCCATGTCTGCATTCTGCTGGAGTGAGAAGAAACGCCGTTGTTGACACTAGCGTTTGCTGTAACGATACGAGTGTCGAGTTGGTCTTTAGGTTGTCTGTAAACCGTCGAGGCTTGGAACTAGGGTCTTTGCCATGGCTCCGCTTTTTTAACGTCACGTCTGCATCCTGCTAGAGTGAGAAGAAACGCCGTTGTTGAAACTGCATCTGCTGTAAATTGACGAGTGTCGAGGCGGTCTCTAGGTTTTCTGTGAACCGTCGAGGCTTGGAACTAGGGACTTTTCCATGGCTCCGCTTTGTTGACGCCATGTCTGCATCCTGCTGGAGTGAGAAGAAACGCCGTTGTTAACACTGTGTCTTCTATAACAAGACAAGTGTCGAGGATAGTTTTTAGGTTGTTTTGTGAACCGTCAAAACTTGGCTCTCCCTTTGACGGAGCCTGGTGGGAAAATATGGTTCCCTTTTCGTTTATGCCCATGGATTGTATACAGGGGTTTATATGGACTCACCTGCAGGGCAAGAGTTTCAACATTTTTTATTTCTTTCCGTGACACTCTATCATTTCAGCTTTTTATATATCGCGAGAGTCGCGATTGCCCAATCATTTTGGCTTTTTATCTCGGTCCCCAATCATTTCGGCTATTCTTTTCTTTTTACTCGTTGCTTTTTATTGCAAGTTGCCCAAAACATTTCGGCTGTTTTTATATACATATATTTTGCTCGCTGATTTTTATTGCGATTTGCCCCATTATTTCGGCCGTTTCATATGCATTTATTTCGGTTCGCTGATTTTTGTTGCGAGTATGGAATTTGAGATCTGATACTAATCTGGTATCAGCACCGCTGCGACTGGAATATTTCCAGGAGAGAATCATCATTTGCCGTGAAAGGACTTGGGATTTGATACCGATTTAGGCATCAGCATCGCTACTACTGGGGTGTTTCCAGGAGTGAATCATCATTTGCCTTTGCTGATTTGAACAAAGGTGGCTTAGCAAATAGGATTAGGATCCTGCCGACTAAGGCTTTTTGACTTTATGAGCCGTAAGGGTCTCATAAAGGTATATCTCCTTACGAGTCGTCAGGATCTCGTAGGTGTATGTTCTCCTTAGAAGTCATGAGGACTTCTAAGTGGTGTTTTCTCTTATGAGTCGTAAGGATCTCCTAAGAGTATTTTCTCCTTATAAGTCGAGGGACTTACAAGTGTCGTTCACCATATGAGGACATTCCTTGCGATTGGTGGGGGAAATGTTTATTCATGCCCGTGGATTGTATACAAGGGCCAATATTGGACCATCTGTAGGGAAACTTGGGGGATACAACGGCTTAAGAACATGTTTGGATCCCTGTGACTTAAGACTTTGAATCCTATGAGCCGTGAGGGTCTCAAAGGGGGAGTTCTCCTTACGAGTTGAGAGTATCTCGTAAGTGAAAATTTCACGAGATCGTGCTCTTTCGGGTTTTCACAAGCTCGTCGGTAGCCCTGCTGTTTCTACTCACGGCGTCCTTTCGGGTTTTCATCTGTGCCCATTTCACTTGTGGACGTACCGTTTATTTTTGCGCCCTTTCAGGTTTTCACAAGCTCGTCAGTAGCCCTGCTATTTTTACTCACGGTGCCCTTTAGGGTTTTCATCCGTGCCCATTTCGCTTGTGGACATACCGCGTTTTTTTTGGCTTGGGTTGCAGTCTTTTCCGTCAGAGCTTTGATTGCAACATAAATCCCAAGAGAAGATATCGTCGTATTCGGGGCGATGCACTATGTTTGAGGCGGAGCACTAGTTTAGGGAGATCTTGGTCCATTATCGCCGTGTTTGAGGCGACACGTTAGTTTAAGGACATTCTGGTCCATTGCCAGTTTAAGAACGTATTAGTCCACTGCCGGTTTAGGGACGTAGTGGTCCATTGCCAGTTTAAAGACGTAGTGGTCCATTTTTGCCATTTTGGAGGCAACGTTTTCCGAATACCACTTAGAGTTTTGACTCAGGAAGATAGAGAGCGGACACGAGCGTCGTCTTCTATCATTGACCTAAGTCGTGACTCCTCAATCGTGGTATTTCTTGAGGAATCGGCCATTTATTGGCCGGAAGGGTCTTTGGCTATGCATATCCATGAGCAAGTAGGCCCCATCTTGGTAGACTTTGTCTATGATATACGGACCCTCATAGTTTGTCTCAAATTTTCCCCGTTTTACACGATTGGGGATCATAGGTCTTTTGACAACTAGCATGGGTTCTCATTGGCAGATCATTCTTGGCCTGGTTAGTCTTTCGTATGAGCGCGTCATTCTTGCTTTGTAAGCTTCCAGGTTTTGCTGAGCCATGAGAGGAGTTTCATCGAGGGCATCGATCTCCTCAAGCCGAAGATAGGCATTTTCTTCATTCGACAGCTCGTATCGAACATCCACTTATAGAGAGGGTAGTGTAGGGTGTTTTTCGTCACCCCATTGAGATGGGAATACGCACACGCTTGTCAGGCGTACTACAGATTCCCCCTGCCTAGGGTAGGCTGGGGTTTATTGATTGTGGAGATCCGAATCTCTGGCAGCCGCGGACTAAGCTGCCGTTAATTGCCCATCGCCTTTAGAGCGAGAGAATCTCCGATTGACATGTCAAATAGGTCATGCAAACTCAATGTGCAGTATGCGTATGTGTGTCTTAAGGGGTTTTGGATATATCGGGAGCCTCGCAGAGTTTATGGGAGCCTCGCAGAGTCTAATGGGGATAGTTTTGTGGAGTGTGTGTGTATAAAAAAGGAAGAATAGCGTCCAAAAGACGCGTGGGCGCCGGAGCCCCACGTGCTTGGCATGCGGGCGCTGGGCATCAGCAGGAAAAGGGACTTGGTCCCTGCACTGGGAGCTGTGCTCCCGATTGACTTTTAGAGTTGAACTCCTGACAAAAAGGACAAAGGGGGTTAGCCCCTGCACTGGGAGTTGTACTCCCAAAAAGAAAGATTTATTATATATTTAAGGAGTTAAACTCCTAAGATATTTTCGGAGCTGATGAAAAGGGACCCCTTTCTTCTCGCTTGGGCCCTGGATCTTCCCCAAAGTGGAGTTTTTGGAGGTGTGTCTCCTTCTTCCTTCTCTCTATTGGCTGGATCTTGGAGAAAAGAGAGTGAGATTTTAAAAATCTTCCCTTTTTGAGATCTGATGGAAGATCTGCGTTCCCCTTCAAGGGTTTGATGGTAAAAACTATTTCCTTTTGGAAAAGGAAGAATAAATCTCTTGATTTAAGTCAGAAAAGGAGAAGAAGGTTTAGAACCTTGAGGAATGAGAAGGAGGCAAAAAAAACCCTAAAGTTTGAGAGAATGAAAAGTTCTTCTTTATTTCATTATCATGTTGCCCTATATAGGCTTACAAATTTATATATAGCCCATTGGGCTTTACAAAATGGCATTTTGCCCATCCCATACCTCATGTGCTTATTTCTTTTGCACATGAGCCATGGGATTTACAAAAAAATTTCTTTATGCCCATTTTTCTTACATTCATACATAAAAAATTATATCAAAATTATTTATTACATGATTTCATTTTGGCATGGGGGAGGGCGGCCACGAGGCTCAACTTGGGCATGGGCCCACTTGATCTGGGCTTAGGCCTGCTTACTTAGGGTTGACTTTGACTTTGATTTGGTCAACCGGGGTATAATTTTCAACCCCAACAGGTAGCTCTATCTCCAAGAGAAGTACCGCTTCCATGCTGAATACCAATGCGAATGGCGTTGTATTCGTGGTCGTTTAGAACGTGGTTCGATACGCCCAGAGAGCTTCATGCAGTTTGTCGTGCCAGTCCTTTCTATTTCTGGACATCGTTTTCTTTATGATCTTCATCAAGGTCTTGTTGAAAGCCTCAGCTAGACCATTAGCTCGGGGATTATAGACTGAAGAGTATCTCCAGTCTATATTATGCTGCTGTGCGAAGTGGCTGATCTTATTGCTTCTGTAGGCCAGCCCATTATCCGAGATGATCCGTCGCGGAGTGCCGAACCGGTAGATGACATGTGTCCTGAAGAAATGGAGGATGTTCTCCGTCTTCACTTCCTTTAGCGGTACTGCTTCTGTCCACCTAGAGAAGTAATCGGTTGTTGCCAATATAAACCGATGTCTTTTGGATGACGCTGGTTCGATGGGCCCAATTATATCGGTTCCCTACATTTCGAACGGCCAACTAGCCACCGTTGGGTGTAGAGAATTTGGTACAAGTGACACTGCTTCGCATATTCGAGACAGTCTTGAATCATTGTGGGCCAGTAGTAACCCATTCTTTTGATCTTCAGCTTAATCTTTGGCCTGTCTTGATGAGAACCGCAGAGTCCATCGTGAGTTTCTTGGACGACCATCTTTGCTTCTTTCGGCCCTAAGCACCTTAGCCACAGACAGTAAAGCAACCTCTTTTATAGAGTATTATTGATGAAGGCGAAAGACAGAGCCCGTTTCATAAGCTGATGTCTTGACGACGCATTTTCAGGCATTCGATGGGATTTGAAGTAGTCTATAAAGACTTCCCTCCAATTCTTGACCTTTTCTTCGTCTTCTATTCGGAGGACCACTTGTTTGGTCGTTTCTTCTCCTTTAGACGACTCCGGAGATATTTCTGCAGGCACGAGAATCTGGCGGCTTTGCACAATGATCCTTACGTCATCGAGGTTTTCATCGGCCGATTCTTTAGCGAGCTTGGATAACGCATCCGCCTTGCTATTTTCCGCCCGCGATATACTTTCCAGGATGTATGAGGGAATTTGAGTTAGCAATTGCTACACTCTTTCGCCATATTTTACCAACTCCTATTTACACGTCTGATAGTCACCATTTACTTGGCTAACGACTAGCTGGGAGTCTCCATATATGAGGAGGTCTTCGATTCCCATATCGACAGCGATCTCAAGACCCGCTATCAAAGCTTCGTACTTACCCTCATTGTTTGTCCTCGGCTCTGTTAAGGAAAGGGTGATACGCATTATCCCTCCTTGCGGAGTCATGAAGATAAGGCCCATCCCAGTTTTGATTATGGGGGTGCTTTGCTTTCGCTTCTTCAAGGAAGATGCTCCGTCAAAGTATAGTTCCCATCGGACATTATTTCCTTCCTTCCCTCCTTCGATTATATCGAACGCGTGTTCGTCTGGAAATTCGCAATTTAAGGGAGAATCGGCTGGTATTGGATGCTCAGCGAGAAAGTCGGCGATGGCCTGGCCATTCACTGCCTTGAGGGGTCGATACGTTATCGAGAACTCCATCAAGAGGAGGGCCCATTTGGCAAGCCTTTGTAACGTTTTAAAAATTGTTTAGGTGAATTTTGCGATTTTCGGTAAAATAACTGGTGTTTTCCGTAAAAACCATGATATAATTATTTTTCAACATAGACTTAATTATACCCATTTTAGATTTATAATTGCTAGTATTTGGTATTTAATTGGTCACTTAAAAATTTCTAGTCTAATTAAATATTTTTCTTAATTAATTATTTTAAATATTATTATAAGCTTTCATTTATACATTGAATTAGTGTAAATTACAAATGAGAATGTGTTAATTACACAATTGTGAAGCATGACAACTAATAGCTAGTTGTAACATATTCTTGTGTTCTTTAATTTCCTAAATGGTTCTAGAAAAGTCTAGGAATGGCTAGAAAATAAAGTAAAATAAATTAATTATTAAATAAGTTAAAAGGTGTAATAAATGGGGATGTTTCTACACACACATTCACACACCCACTCACTTCTCTCTCTCCCTCAAAAAACTGGCCGAACTAAGGCAGCCCCCCCCCCCATTCCCCAATTCCCACTCCAAATTAAGATAAAAGAGAAGGAAGATTAAAAGAATAAAGAATAGGATATTGAAGTATGGTGTAAAGATAAAAGAGGTATGGGTTTTTCTTTGACTTAATATGCTCCACGCACACACACCCATCCCCTTTCCATCTCTTGGCCGAGCCCTTGAGGCAGCCCCCCCCCTCCTCTCTCTTCAACACAAACTCCTTGCAAAAAAAGAAGAAGAAGAAGAATCCACAAATTCAACACAATTTTTTCTAGCTTAATCCTTCACAAAATTCCTTGATCAAAACTAGCATGGTTCTTGGAGCAAGTTAATATTTTGGAGGCCAAGATTTTTGCAAGTGTGGATCTCATTCCAAACTATTTTGAGCTATAACCTTACTCTAATTGTTACTTGTTCATACTTGTTCTAATCTAATTTTTAATTAAGTGTTAATTAGGTTTTAATTGAAAGTTTGGAATTTCAAGAGAGAGTTTTGAAATTCAAGTTAGGGTGTTATCATTTGATCATGCTTTACATGTGTAGTTTAACATTTTAAGACATGCAAATTCTAATCTAGTTGTTAAATTGCAAATTGTTACTTTAAAATTTTCTAAATTATGTAATCTTGCAAACTAAAATTTTAGGATTAATGAAAATAAGTGAGATAAAATCTAGTTAATAATTAGGTAGCCTAATTATGATATAAATTGATCATTGTGGCCACTAGATTTTTTAAAACATCTAGATTCGCACTAAAATGGTTAATAGTCGCTTACTAGGTTTTTGGAGTAAATAGGTTTTAAGTGAGTTGAGATTGAATTGAGCTATAACCTATTTTGTATATTGTATAGTGTGTTGTGAATACACGATTGGGTTCTAGACTTGGTAGTGGTCACGTATTAGCGACCTTTGTGGTGGTTTTGGCGTTGTTGCGAGCGCGTTTTGTGCACCAGGTGTGTGCGCGTCTAGTTAGTGCGCGAGGTTTACTTGTTTTGTTGTGTCCACGACTATTTATATATTTATTCTCTTATTTACTTTTGTACATTTCTAGGATCGGATGCAGAGGCGTCGGATGTTGCGTGGAAGTGGCAGAGCTGAAATCGGATCAGATTAGTCGAGACGTCCAGGTGAGTAGATGTACACATCTACGGGGGAAACGTCTGGATGGCGTGAGGCGCCCGATGGTTTAGGATTATTTGTAGTACTTGCATTTCATATGGATAGTTTCCTAGTTATTAATCTCATTGCATCGCACCAACACATATATATGTGTGTGTGCGTGTGTGTGTGAAATCATCTCATAGGACACTTGCACCATTACCATTGGTTCATGGTGCACGGGCACTATTCATGCGAACACACACGCCTTTGGTAATTGCTATGTCACGAACAACATAGAACTTGCTTGAAATCGGTAACTGTGCATTTGCATCATATATGATCCGTAGACTTATACTTGTATATTCATTTCATTAAATGGATACGTAGGATTGTTAGTTATATATACATACATCATTGCATCATGATTTATGCATAGTTTCTGGCCGTATTTCGCATGTTATATACTACTGTATCATAGATTTTCATCATCACCGGCATGTTTATATATTTTGATTCTTCTCGAGGATTTCAGTATTGATGGGATTTATGGATTTTGGAGAAACCGCAATGATTTTAAGAACGTATTACCATTTTAAAAATGTAAGTTGCAGTTTTCTCATGATATGATGTGTGTGGTGTCCACCATGAGTTTTCTCGGTTCTTGAGCGGTATCATACACCCGATTCGAGGTAGGGGGAGGGACCGTCTGCGGGTGCATGGTGGACCCGGTACGGTACCCCGGGATAAGAGGGTCGCAGATGATGGCGTTGAGCCCAGCAGGGGAGCACTACCGACCGGTTATGTTTGATAGACGCGGAGGATATCCGGAGGATACCGACGTAGTCATGAGATTTGATGATATGGGCCGATCCGGACTGACGGAGCCCGAGACATTGAGACATTGAGATATTGAGATATCGAGATATTGAGATATTAGGATATATATATTTTGTGTCGATACTTGACACGGATTTTCTATTGATTTCATTGATGTTACATCAGTTTATTACACAGAGCTTTTTCTAAGATAAGAACAAAGATTTTCTCACACCAGACTTGTTCAGGCTTCGTGTTTGATTATGCATTCATGTTGCATGCATGTTAGTACATCATATTATATCGATATGCGTAGGTTGAGACGCATTTGCATGCATTCTTACGATAACCTTATTAGATATTACTTACTACTCACGAGTTGGCAACTCACCCCCGTTTTGCCACAGTATTTTACAGGTCTGAACCGTCAGCACAGTAGCGGCGGTGTACTTTCCATCCAGCTTCGTTTGCATCGTTTTGCATCTTTGCTCTTAGGTGGTGTTCCCGTCAAAATTTTCTGCGCAAAAGAGCCCAAGGTATCAAATGGCAGCGATGCGCTTAAGAAAATGCAAACCAGTATTTTTCGGGCTGTATTTAGACAAACTGCCGAATGATAAACAGCTAAATTCTGATAGTATTGAAAGCATCTTGAAAAAACCTTCGATTTGATATATTATGAGCCTCATAATTCATCCGGGATCAAAAGTTATGAGCAAATGTGCTATGCACGTGTGATCTAAGGAAGAAAATGCGAACCAGTATTTTCCGGGCTGTATTTTGACAAACTCTCGAATGAGAAACAGCTAAATTCTAATGGTATCGAAAGTATTTCGAAAAATCTTTCGATTTGAAATATTATGGGCCTCATAATTCATTCGGGATCAAAAGTTATGAGCAAATGTGTTACGCACGTATAATATAAAGTAATGCTCTACTACATGGGGGATGCATTTTTAGTCCCACATCGGGAAAAAGAGAGATCCCTTCTCTACCACTCCCATATAAATAAGAGGGCATACCTCTTAGAAAAGGAAGGGAATTCAATTCTCAAATAAGATTAGTTCTCCATATGAGCTTGCTCCAAGTTAGGGCCATAACTGCCCCCCATAATGCGCATATGAGCAAACGCCATGTGCGCTACGTGCAACGCACGTGAGCCAAACACGTGCAACGCACGTGGAAGAATTCAATTATCAAGGGAGCTTAGTTCTTAATAGGAGCTTAGTGCTCCAAGTTAGGGCCATAGCTGCCCCCCATAATGCGCAAGCGCCATGTGCGCCACATGCAATGCACGTGCGCTCGCCACATGTGCGTCACGTGCAATGCACGTGAGCCAAACACGTGCAACGCATGTGAGAGAATTCAATTCTCAAAGGATCTTAGTTCTCCAAGTTAGGGCCTTAGCTTCCCTTCCATAATGTGCATATGCACAACGCACGTGCGCCCAACACGTGCGACGCACGTGCGCGAACGCAAAGACACCTTTTTCAGCAGTTAAGAGTTTAAGCTTCAACATATTCTTCCTCCTGATAAGTGGGACATGGTTCAAAGGGTACATCCCTCCACACCTTCGATATATAGCGCTGTAATTCCTTAGCGTCGTCAGAGAGGTGGTGGGTCCCAACGACCAATGATCTCTCTTTCCAAAGATAGAGGAACCCTCCACAGACTTTGAGAAATTTAAGAGAGAAGAGGAAGCTCTCGGAAGAAGAAGAATTTCTTCAAGGCAAATAAAATAGAGAGATCAAAACATCTCATCAAATGAAGAGGAACTTAGTTTCTTTTTCTAGATCATAGATCTATAAGACCGAGGTCTTTCACAAAAGAGATCATAGCATCTCATCATAAAAAGTGAGGGGGAAGAACTTAATTTTCTTCAGATCATAGATCTATAAAATAAAGACGAAGTCTTTCACAAGAACAGAAGAGATTGTAAAATCTTTTGTTAAAATAAAAACTTAGTTCTTAGATCTATGAGACAAAGTCTTCTATGAATGAGAATTTAATTCTCAGAGCGCAGAGCTGATCAAAGTTACCTAAAAAGAGCCCTAGCGCTCTAAATTAAAAAGAAGCGACTTAGCGCTTCAAGACGGGCACACAGCGCCGCAGCGCTCTTAGCGCTCCAATTTAAAGAAGTGCCTCAGCGCTCCAAGACTGGCGCACAGCGCCACAGCGCTCCAAGCGCTATTTTAAAAGAAGCGCCCAGTGCTTCAAGGTTGGCACTCAGCACCAAGCGTACCACGTGCTCCTCACGTGTGTGCTATTTCACAAGGAGCGCTCTGCACTCATTTACTGGCACTCAGCGCCAAGCGCACCACGTGCTTCTCACATGTGCGCTATTTCATAGGAAGCGCCTTAGCGCTCAAAATTTGGCGCTCAGCGCCAAGCGCGCCACGTGCTCTTCACGTGTGTGCTGAGGGAACATAAACTGTTCTTTAAATAAAGCCCCAGAGCCATAATGAGTGCTCAGCACTCAATAAAAGACAAAAAATTGTCAGAACCCAAACTAATGCTCAGCATTGCTAAATGTTCAACATTTTAACTGAGTGGGCCGAGCCCAAGTTGGCCACAGATCCCTTATTTAGATTAATTGAGCCCATATGCTCATAAATCTTTTTAACTGATCTTAGTCCCAAACTTGACTACAGATCTCCCAACTAACATTGGTTCAAGGGTACATCTCTTCGTACCTCTGATATATGTCGTTGTAATTCTTCAACGTCTTCAGAGAGACGGAGGGTCCAAATAACCAATAACTTTTGGTGCATCCCCAAACGGTTGAACCAAAACCACACAGACTATGACGTCTTTAAACTGGACTATGACGTCCTTAAACTTTATGGACTGTGGGGTCCTTAAACTCATGGACTATGATGTCCTTAAACTTTATGGGTTGTGGGGTCCTTAAACTCATAGACTATGACGTCTTTAAACTATACAGACTATGACGTCTTTAAACTGTTACGGACTATGATGTCCTTAAACCCAATGGACCGCAATGTCCTTAAACTAAAACAATAGAGTCCAAATACTTTTAAGTTGATCTTAGTCTCAAATGAGATTAACGATCCTTAAACCCAACCCAAAACCAAATCTAAGAAAATACGGATTTGGACTAATCCACGCCCTACAGGCAAAAACATGAATTAGTCTCCGTATACAATCCACAGGCAACCAAAAAACAAAACAAACACACACGACATGAAGTGGCCATCTGGAGAAGGAGAAAGTGGTTACCGTGATGCGGTAGCGTAATTAACTGCAGGGGTTTGCGCCTGCAGGGAAAAGCGTCCCCACAACCCCTCAAATGAGAGGGAATTTGACGAAGTCTGCTACATCGGCCGCGTTCGTCTAAACCTCCAATACATAGTGCCATAAATCAACTTGGCATCTTCGAAGAGGTGGACGGATAAAACCAAATAGCATCTGCCCCCAAATTCATGCAAGACGATCTACGCGGTTCCGTCTCTGTTTTCGGCGGCGAACAGATTCTGGCACGCCCGGTGGGTCCTTTTTCTCTTTCCACTCCACACTTCGTTGTCGTGTTTCGCGAACGAATCGCGGTTTGCTATGGTTGCCCTTGGACTCGAGGTACTAAGATTTGGTGTCTTGCTCCGTGCAGAAAACGGAAGATCAATGGCTTTCTACTGCAACAACTGCAACAACTCCCACTCCCTCCCTGCTGGAGAGGTGACTTATGGGCCTCAAGCGGCCTCCGTTTTCAAGATGCCAGTGGAACAGGTGATGCAAGCCACCACTGGGCTGTTCTTTGGGACCATGCTCCCACCCATGAGCTTCAACGCCCCACTACTGTCCCAAGAAGCTCCGAAGAAGTCGGTCTTTGATCGGCTTACGACTACCGCGACCCCTCTCAACAAGTCGCCCAAATCCAACGCCTTGGTCTTTAACAGACTGGGCCAAAACTCCAATGGGCCCGTGAAGAAGCCCGCGATACCTGAGGGGGTTATCTAAAAACGACTAGCCATTCCTGCTCCTGAAGTCGCCAAAGCGGCTTCTTCTGCTAAGGGGTCGGTCTTCGCAAGACTGGTCGTTCCAGCTCCCGCTCCAGGCGAAGTAACCAAGGCTGATTCCCCTGCCAAAAAGTCGGTCTTTTCAAGATTGATCATTCTCTCTCAGCGGACGTCGGTCTTCGATAGGCTGGCACCAACAGCAACCCCTCATCAGAGTGGGGGGCATAAAGAAGCTCATCCAACAGCAGAGGTGGTCCCGTCCACAAGGCATACTCGACGTCGCCACTGGCGCCGAGTGAGGAAAGTTGGGGGCAATTCCCCATCTGGACTTACCCTGCCGGCTCCAACGGTAGAAGTCGACGCTACTGTTCCAACTGGGAACAACTTTGAACCACTCAGGAGGGTCCGCAAGAACTCTCTGACTGCCGTCCTGAAAAGATCTCCTCTATCTGTAGAGAATGCTACAAAGACAAAGCCAGAACAGCCCCCTCAGCGGCTTTCCTCTAAAATTCACAAGGTCTGGCGACAGGTCCAAGACTCGGTGATCAACCAAGACTACTCTCGCCAACCGAAGAAGATGATAGTTCGGCAAGAGAAGGACCACCCTGTTGTACCACAGAAGGTGTCCTCTACTTGGGTGCCCACTGCAACGGCCCCCTCAACTTCGACCGCTCACAAAAGAAGAAGGCCGGAGAAAATCCCCGTGTCTGCGACGAATTTAAAGGGCACTGAACCTAAACGCCCCAAGTCTGGGGGTATGGTGGTGCACATTGTTTATATAGCATCCGGGAAAGAAGATAGTCGTATCTCCATGGGCCATCGACCTCTCACCAGATCAGTGACAAAGGCTCAGGACCAACAATAGCAAAAACTCCAGGAGATGCTAACACAGATGGACGCACTCACTGGGCCAAAAAAAGCCTGGAGACGTCGTCAGAGCAGCGTCAAGAACAGGAAACCAATGCTGAGTTCCTCCGCAGAATCCTCGAGAAGAGAGACAGAGAGGCCGCGGAACAAGCGGCCAACATAAAACGAATGGCGCTTTTATTCCAAGATATGGTCGGGATGATGATACAGCCGGATCCTCTAGCTGAAAACCTCTCGATTATCCTTGAAAACGACAGAGCGTAGACATCGAACCCTCTTCTAGCTCTATCAGCAGCCAAAGAGGAGACGATCTCCAAATCCACCCTGGATGACTATATCACTCAACAGATACGAGCCTATCAGGCGAGCGGAGCGGCCGGCCAAATTGTTAAGACTGGACGACCCTATCCGGGTTGTTATGACCAAATAAAGTACCCGCCGGGATATACGATCCCTAAATTCCATGTATATAAGAGGACGGGGAATCCACACCAGCACGTTGCTCAATTCAGGGCCTTGTGCGGTAATACTGGGGGTGACGACAAACTGCTGCTTCGCCAGTTTGTTGGCAGCTTGTCGGAGACGGCATTTGAATGGTACTCTGAACTCCCGAACGACTCCATCAAAACGTTTACAGAGATGGAGTTGCTATCCACTCAGCATTTCGCAAGCGCTAGCGAATGCACCCCAATCACGGCGTTGATCAATGCCAGGGTGAAGCCAGGCGAAACAGGGGTTCAGTATGCGATACGGTGGCGAAACCTATGGTCGAAGTGCGAACAGTGCATAGAAGAGGCTCCTGCAGTGGGCATGTTTATGGGAACCCTCGATCCGCAGCCGACCATATCCCAATTCATGATGTTCTTCAAGCCGACCAACTTCCAGGCCTTGATTGACAAGCTGGACCAAATGGATCAAATGGATCATAGACCGTCTTCTTCGAAGATGGAGCCTCGAAACGAAAAGGGAAAAGAGAAAGCGACCTTCGTCGCTAATGCTCAGCAGCAACCCAGTGGTCCAAAACCAATTAATTGCCAAGACGATAAACATTGATTCTTTAACGAGAAGCTGAAGCGCCCTTATTCGTTTCCCCGAGATAAAATGAGGAGACTGTTTGAGTTGGCGGTGTGCAACAGACTCATCACCTTGCTGGATCCAAAACGCCCACTGCAGCTCGGTGACGTCAACAGTCCCAACTATTGCCACAACTGTAACAACCCAAACTTCCTGTACAACTTTCTGTACATTTTTTTCAAAAATACATAATGGGGTACTTTTACCTGAGCACAAGTTATAAGTTTGTTTTGCTTTTTAATAGCAAGAAGGAGCTTATAGCTCGTTGGTAATACCTTGTACTGCTGAACCAAAGAACCAGAGTTCAAATCCCATCCCCCACATTATTTTTAATATAAATTTCTTTTTAAATTTTTAGAATTTTAAGAGTCTACACGTGCTAAAGTCGTAAAACCAAAGGACACAATTAAAACAAACTATCCCACTGTGCAGACCAAGCGACGAGGGACACGTGGCAGTGAGCCCCGGCCCGACTCGCCGACTCAGGCCGGCGACTCGGTCGACTCGTCCCGCCGCCGTCGGCCGATGTGAGCCGGATCGCCGAGTTATCAACATGAAAAGTATGTCTTTTGGCCTCCCCATTACCCCTGTACACTTTAAATTTCCTGAAATTTAACAGAGCTCAAACCACATAAAACCATATTTTTAATACAATTTTTATTACATTTTTAATTCAACCTCTCTCCTACCCTAACACTAATCTTTCCCTATAAATATCAACCCTAAACACACCCTCCTCACTCCAAATTTCTGTCCAAAACTCCCATGAAAATCCCAAGAACTTTTGTGTACAAGTGGAGTTAGCGAAGGGCGAAACTCCGGCGAATTTCCGACGACGACCCTAGGAGCTTCCGGCGACGAAACGACGCACCGGCGAATCCTACTACCGCCTCTACCTCTTCTCTTGATTCTAAGCCTGTAAGTACCACCTCACTCTTCTATTCTCTAGTCTTATAACTTCTTTTAATAAAACCCGACGGAATCGGAGTTAATCCGATTTCCGATTCGGTTCTTCCTAAAAATCACACTTTTTCTTAAATACAATCATACTAAACTATTACATGTTGACTATTAAACATTAACAAGTCATATTGAACAAGTTCCATATCAAAAGGATTTCTATTTCAATTTTTATCGTATTTTTTCACTAAAATACCGTGTAGTTTAATTCCGACATCTAAAACATCAAAATCATGCTATACCTTTAAGTAGATCACGAGGTAATGAACTAACTCCTCACAACACTCATATGCAACATAGCACAATACCTTTCGGGAACATAGAATACGGGAAAACGATTCTTTACATATTAATACCCTTAACTATTAAAACCGTTTTCTACAAGATTACGTATTTTTACAATATTTGTAAAGCGCCGCTACAACTCATTTTGGGGAACCCGACTGGGATGGTGCGGTTTATCGCACATCCATGCGATTAGTAGTGCGAGATGCAGACCTCCGCAAGGAGCATACGGTCTCGAGAGATTTAAAATACAAATATCTTAAGAAAATGAGATTTCTAAAAATATATTATATATATTAAAATTATTTTTATATAAATATATATATATATATATGTATCATTAAAAAATCTATTTTTGTGGTACTATAAATATTCCAACTTTTCCTAAAATCACAAGAATCACTTTACATTAAAATACCGAAATCCATACAAGTTCAATATTACAATTAAATACTATGTAATATGAAAAAATAGGTTTATTCACTAGAAATGTCACAAATATAAAATCTACAACTATGAAAACTCTAAAGACGATAAATAAAAACTTGGGGTGTATTTTGAAAAGTATACAAATTGTTTTTACATAAAACCCCTCAAGTTCTATAAATATCCTAATGACCCTAGTAGATATAGGTTTAAGCGGGACCAGTCTTTTGAGCCTCAGGGAGCCGGAGATATGGGTGCTTGCCTATCTAAGGTAGATAACTTAACAACGGTGTTATCAACACGGTAATCGTCTTTGAAAAAGACACAAATCCCGCCGCCCATGTGCAGCGGTTACCGATAAAATCAAAACAATCAGGACTTCAATTTTCTTTTCTATTTATTCTGACTCAGACTGAGTCTCATTATAATAATCTGACTTGAATATGATTCAAGTACAATCTACAATATTACAATTCAACATGAATCCATGAATCCATATATTCCATATATTCAATCTGTTAAATCTGTATTGACCGGACCGAACCATGGATATACTTCCATTTACATGATTCTCCAGTTACATCCATTTACTGATATCATGGTTTCGGCAAGTCATCCATCTATACAAGACAATACAAGTTACAATACAACACAAACAATACAAACAAGATATCGCGGGGTTTAAGGGGTAGATTGGTACGGAAGGTGTTAGAAGTGGCACGAGACTGCAACCATAAGACACCTAACCTGTATTCCGTTGCTGTTGTACCGTCGCATAAATGTTTCCTTGAGTTTCTGATACCTTAGTCTCCGGAGCAAGCGAGACTCCTCTCGTATACACTGGAATCCTTCTGTACCAAGCTACAAACAACAACGTTATCACTAAATACAACAATATAGCAATATAATATAACAGTAAAAGCTACACTCTCTCTCCTAATCTCTGTCTATTCTATTTCTCCCTTATCTTTGGGACTTACCGAGAGATTGTTCGCTGACGACATTCTTTATCTTTCTTCTTTGGAATGTTGTCAGGTGATCTGCACACTCAGGAGATCGAGCCTACTAGTGAGGACTTGGATTAGCTTGCTTACGACCCAGAGCTCTAGCTTCATTGTACACATTTTTATTTCAGTATTTTTCATTTCTGTTATACCACTGTTTAGGCATTGTTTTCATTCAGTTGTATTTACTTTTCCATGCATTGTACAAAAAGAATGTGAATAAATAAAGTTGATGTTTTATTATATCTTGTCTCTTATGCATTTATATTTATATTGCTTAGATACGCTTAGCGTATTTACTTCAGAGTACATACGTAGCGGCCTCATCGCGACCTTTTCCCGTATACTGGGAAGCGGGGCGTGACAGGTTTTGTTGGCGGCCCATGCAGGTCAGAGCTGTATGGAACCCTATCATGCAGTTCAGTTCTGCGTGAACAACCTAAGCAATATAACACAAGAACCAGCAACTGAAAACATTCTTTACAATTCATACTCTTTGAATCTTACAATTTCATATATTTTGAATCTGTCATAACCCAAAATTCCCTCACCTTTTTTACAATCTTACCAAAACCTTCGCATTCTTTCACATATTTTTCATACACTACCAATAGTTCTATCACCAAACTTTCTTCGAATCTGTTACACTTTCCTTTTACAAATTTCGAGGATGAAATTTTATGAGGAGGGTAGAATGTAACAACCCTAAATTCCTGTACAACTTTCTGTACATTTTTTTCAAAAATACAGAAAGGGGTACTTTTACTTGAGCGCAAGTTATAAGTTTGGTTTGCTTTTTAATAGCAAGAAGGAACTTATAGCTCATTGGTAATACCTTGTACTGCTGAACCAAGGCACCAGAGTTCAAATCTCATCCCCTACATTATTTTTAATATTGATTTCTTTTTAAATTTTTAGAATTTTAAGAGTCTACACGTGCTAAATCCGTAAAACCAAAGGTCACACTAAAAACAAACTACCCCACTGTGCAGACCAAGCGACGAGGGACACGTGGCAGCGGGCCCCAACCCGACTCGGCCGACTCGGGCCGGCGACTCGGTCGACTCGTCCCGCCGCCGCCTGCCGAGTTGAGCCAGATCGCCGAGTTGTCAACAGGAAAAGTGTGTCCTTTGGCCTCCCCATTACCCCAATACACTTTAAATTTCCAGAAATTTAACAGAGCTCTTTAAAACCACATTAAACCATATTTTTAATACAATTTTTATTACATTTTCAATTCAACATTTCTCCTACCCTAACACTAATCTTTCCCTATAAATATCAACCCTAAACACACCCTCCTCACTCCAAATTTCTATCCAAAACTCTCAAGAAAATCCCTAGAACTTTTGTGTACAAGTTGAGTTAGCGAAGGACGAAACTCTGGCGAAATTCCGACGACGACCATAGGAGCTTCCGGCGACGAAACGACGCACCGGCGAATCCTACTTCCTCATCTACCTCTTCTCTTGATTCTAAGCCCATAAGTCACACCTCCCTTTTCTATTCTCTAGTCTTAAAACTTGTTTTAATAAAACCCGACGGAATCGGAGTTAATCCGATTTCCGATTCGGTTCTTCCTAAAAATCTCACTTTTTCTTAAATACAATCATACTAAACCATTACATATTGACTATTAAATATTAACAAGTCATATTTAATAAGTTCCATATCAAAAGGATTTCTATTTCAATTTTTATCATATTTATTCACTAAAATACCATGTAGTTTAATTCCGACATCTAAATCATCAAAATCTTGCTATAGCTTTAAGTAGATCACGAGGTAATGACCTACCTCCTCACAACACTCATATGCAATATAGCACAATACCTTTCGGGAACATAGAATACGGGAAAACGAATCTTTACATATTAATACCCTTCACTATTAAAACCGTTTTCTACAAGATTACGTATTTTTACAATCTTTGCTAAGCGCCGCTACAACCCATTTTGGGGAACCCGGCTGGGATGGTGCGGATTATCGCACATCCCTGGGATTAGTAGTGCGAGATGCAGACCTCCGCAAGGAGCATATGGTCTCGAGAGATTTAAAATACAAATATCTTAAGAAAATAAGATTTCTAGAAATATAATATATATTAAAATTATTTTTATATAAATATATATATATGTATATATGTATGTATGTATCATTAAAATATCTATTTTTGTGGTAATATAAATATTCCATTTTTTTTCTAAAATCACAAGAATCACTTTACATTAAAATACCAAAAAATCCATACAAGTTCAATATTACAATTAAATACCATGTATTATGAAAAAATAGGTTTATTCACTAGAAATGTCACAAATATAAAATCTATAACTATGAAAACTCTAAAGACGATAAATAAATACTTGGGGTGTATTTTGAAAAGTATACAGATTATTTTTACATAAAACCCCCTCAAATTTTATAAATTAACCTAAGGACCCTAGTAAATATAGGTTTAAGCGGGACCGGTCTCTTGAGGCTCAGGGAGCCGGAGATATGGGTGCTTGCCTATCAAAGGTAGATAACTTAACAACGGTGTTATCAACACGGTAATCGTCTTTGAAAAAGACACAAATCCTGCCGCTCATGTGCAGCGGTTACCGATAACATCAAAACAATCAGGACTTTAATTTTCTTTTCTATTTGTTCTGACTCAAACTGAGTCTCATTATAATAATCTGACTTGAATATGATTCAAGTACAATCTATAATATTATAATTCAACATGAATCCATATATCCTATATATTCAATCTGTTAAATCTGTATTGACTGAACCGAACCATGGATATACATCCATTTACATGATTCTCCAGTTACATCCATTTACTGATATCATGGTTTCGGCAAGCCATCCATCTATACAAGACAATACAAGATACAATACAAGATACAATACAACACAAACAATACAAACAAGATATCGCGGGGTTTAAGGGGTAGATTGGTACGGAAGGTGTTAGAAGTGGCACGAGACTGCAACCATAAGACACCTAACCTGTATTCCGTTGCTATTGTACCGTGGCATAAACGGTTCCTTAAGTTTCTGATACCTTAGTCTCCGGGGCAAGCGAGACTCCTCTCGTATACACGGGCATCCTTCTGTACCAAGCTACAAACAACAGCGTTAACACTAAATACAACAATATAGCAATATAATACAACTGTAAAAGCTACACTCTCTCTCTTACTCTCTGTCTATAATATTTCTCCCTTATCTTTGGGACTTACTGAGCGATTGTTCGATGACGTCATTTATTCTCTTTCTTCTTTGGAATGTTGTCAGGTGATCTGGACACTCAGGAGATCGAGCCGACTAGTGAGGACTTGGATCAGCTTGCCTACGACCCAGAGCTCTAGCTTCATTGTACCCATTTTTATTTCAGTATTTTTCATTTCTGTTATGACACTGTTTAGGCATTGTTTTCATTCAGTTGTATTTATTTTTCCATGCATTGTACAAAAAAAATGTAAATAAATAAAGTTGATGTTTTATTATATCTTATCTCTTGTGCATTTATATTTATATTGCTTAAATACGCTTAGCGTATTTACTTCAGAGTAAATACGTAGCGGCCTCATCGCGCCCTCTGCCCGTATACTGGGAAGCGGGGCGTGACAGGTTTTGTTGGCGGCCCATGCGGGTCAGAGCTGTATGGAACCCTACCATGCAGTTCAGTTCTGCGTGAACAACCTAAGCAATATAGCACAAGAACCAGCAACTGAAAACATTATTTACAATTCATACTCCTTGAATCTTACAATTTCATATATTTTGAATCTGTCATAACCCAAAATTCCCTCACCTCTATTACAATCTTACCAAAACCATCGCATTCTTTCACATATTATTCATACACTACCAATAGTTCTATCACCAAACTTTCTTCGAATCTGTTACACTTTCCTTTTACAAATTTCGAGAACGAAATTTATATAAGAAGGGTAAAATGTAACAACCCTAACTTCCTGTACAACTTTCTGTACAATTTTTTCAAAAATACAGAAATGAGTACTTTTACCTGAGCACAAGTTATAACTTGGTTTTGCTTTTTAATAGCAAGAAGGAGTTTATAGCTCATCGGTAATACCTTATACTGCTGAACCAAAGCACCAGAGTTCAAATCTCATCCCCTACATTATTTTTAAAATTGATTTCATTTTAAATTTTTAGAATTTTAAGAGTTTACACGTGCTAAATCCGTAAAACCAAAGGTCACACTAAAAACAAACTACCCCACTGAGCAGACCAAGCGACGAGGGACACGTGGCAGCGAGCCCCGGCCCGACTCGGGCCAGCGACTCGGTCGACTCGCCCCGCCGCCGCCGGCCGAGTTGAGCCGGATCGCCGAGATGTCAACATGAAAGTGTGTCTTTTGGCCTCCCCATTACCCCTGTACACTTTAAATTTCCTGAAATTTAACAGAGCTCTTTAAAACCACATTAAACCATATTTTTAATATAATTTTTATTACATTTTCAATTCAAC
Organism: Agapanthus africanus; assembly: GCA_030015575.1. Taxonomy (NCBI): domain Eukaryota; kingdom Viridiplantae; phylum Streptophyta; class Magnoliopsida; order Asparagales; family Amaryllidaceae; genus Agapanthus; species Agapanthus africanus. The sequence continues at coordinate 1,007,015,964 of CM057337.1, read as the reverse complement.
CTTTCTCCTACCCTAACACTAATCTTTCCCTATAAATATCAACCCTAAACACATCCTCCTCACTCCAAATTTCTGTCCAAAACTCTCAAGAAATTCCCTAGATCTTTTGTGTTCAAGTGGACTTAGCGAAGGGTGAAACTCTGGCGAATTTCCGATGACGACCCTAGGAGCTTCCGGCGACGAAACGATACACCGGCGAATCCTACTTCCTCCTCTACCTCTTCTCTTGATTCTAAGCCCGTAAGTCCCACCTCCCTCTTCTATTCTCTAGTCTTAAAACTTCTTTTAATAAAACCCGAAAGAATCGGAGTTAATCCGATTTCCTATTTGGTTCTTCCTAAAAATCACACTTTTTCTTAAATACAATCATACTAAACCATTACATGTTGACTATTAAAAATTAACAAGTCATATTGAACAAGTTCCATATCAAAAGGATTTCTATTTCAATTTTTATCGTATTTTTTCACTAAAATAACATGTAGTTTAATTCCGACATCTAAAACATCAAAATCTTGCTATACCTTTAAGTAGATCACGAGATAATGATCTAACTCCTCACAACATTCATATGCAACATAGCACAATACCTTTCGGGAACTTAGAATACGGGAAAACGAATTTTTACATATTAATACCATTCACTATTAAAACCGTTTTCTACAAGATTACGTATTTTTACAATCTTTGCAAAGCGCCGCTACAACCCATTTTGGGGAACCCGACTAGGATGGTGCGGATTATCGCACATCCCTGGGATTAGTAGTGCGAGATGCAGACCTCCGCAAGGAGTATACGGCCTCGAGAGATTTAAAATACAAATATCGTAGGAAAATAAGATCTTTAGAAATATAATATATATTAAAATTATTTATATATATATATATATATATATGTAGGTATCATTAAAATATCTATTTTTGTGGTAATATAAATATTCCAACTTTTCCTAAAATCACAAGAATCACTTTACATTAAAGTACCAAAAAATCCATACAAGTTCAATATTACAATTAAATACCATGTATTATGAAAAAATAGGTTTATTCACTAGAAATGTCAAAAATATAAAATCTACAACTATGAAAACAGTAAAGACGATAAATAAAAACTTGGGGTGTATTTTGAAAAGTATACAAATTATTTTTACATAAAACCCCCTCAAGTTCTATAAATTACCCTAAAGACCCTAGTAAATATAGGTTTAAGCGGGACCAGTCTCTTGAGCCTCAGGGAGCCGGAGATATGGGTCCTTGCCTATCTAAGGTAGATAACTTAACAACGGTGTTATCAACACGGTAATCGTTTTTGAAAAAGACACAAATCCTGCCGCCCATGTGCAGCGGTTACCGATAACATAAAAACAATCAGAACTTCAATTTTCCTTTCTAATTGTTCTGACTCAGACTGAGTCTCATTATAATAATCTGACTTGAATATGATTCAAGTACAATCTACAATATTACAATTCAACATAAATCCATGAATCCATATATTCTATATATTCAATCTGTTAAATCTGTATTGACTGAACCGAACTATGGATATACTTCCATTTACATGATTCTCCAGTTACATCCATTTACTAATATCATGATTTCGGCAACTCATCCATCTATACAAGACAATACAAGTTACAATACAACACAAACAATAGAAATAAGACATCGCGGGGTTTAAAGGGTAGATTGGTACGGAAGGTGTTAGAAGTGGCACGAGACTGCAACCATAAGATACTTAACCTGTATTCCGTTGCTGTTGTACCGTGGTATAAACGGTTCATTGAGTTTCTGATACCTTAGTCTCCGGGGCAAGCGAGACTCCTCTCGTATACACGGGCATCCTTCTTACCAAGCTACAAATAACAGCGTTAACACTAAATACAAAAATATAGCAATATAATACAACTGTAAATGCTACACACTCTCTCTTACTCTCTGCCTATTCTATTTCTCCCTTTTCTTTGGGACTTACCGAGCGATTGTTGGCTGAAGACATTCATTCTCTTTCTTCTTTGGAATGTTGTTAGGTGATCTGGACACTCAGGAGATCGAGCCTACTAGTGAGAACTTGGATCAGCTTGCCTACGACCCAGAGCTCTAGCTTCATTGTACGCATTTTTATTACAGTATTTTTCATTTCTGTTATGCCACTGTTTAGGCATTGTTTTCATTCACTTGTATTTACTTTTCCATGCATTGTACAAAAAGAATGTGAATAAATAAAGTTGATGTTTTATTATATCTTTTCTCTTGTGCATTTACATTTATATTGCTTAAATATTCTTAGCGTATTTATTTCAGAGTAAACACGTAGCGGACTCATCGCGCCCTCTGCTCGTATGCTGGGAAGCGGGGCGTGACAGGTTTTGTTGGCGGCCCATGCAGATCAGAGCTGTATGGAACCCTACCATGCAGTTCAGTTCTGCGTGAACAACCTAAGCAATATAACACAAGAACCAGCAACTGAAAACATTCTTTACAATTCATACTCCTTGAATCTTACAATTTCATATACTTTGAATCTGTCATAACCCAAAATTCCTTCACCTCTATTACAATCTAACCAAAACTTTCGCATTCTTTCACATATTTTTCATACACTACAAATATTTCTATCACCAAACTTTCCTTGAATCTGTTACACTTCCCTTTTACAAATTTCGAGGACGAAATTTTTATAAGGAGGGTAAAATGTAACAACCCTAACTTCCTGTACAATTTTCTGTACAATTTTTTCAAAAATACAGAAAGGGGTAGTTTTACCTGAGCACAAGTTATAAATTTGTTTTGCTTTTTAATAGCAAGAAGGAGCTTATAGCTCATTTGTAATACCTTGTACTGCTGAACCAAAGTACCAGATTTTAAATCCCATCCTCTACATTATTTTTAATATTGATTTCTTTTTAAATTTTTAGAATTTTAAGAGTCTACACGTGCTAAATCAGTAAAACCAAAGGTCACACTAAAAACAAACTACCCCACTGTGCAGACCAAGCGACGAGAGACACGTGGCAGCGAGCCCCGGCCCGACTCGCCCGACTCGGCCGACACGGACCGGCGACTCGGTCGACTCGTCCCGCTGCCACCGGCCGAGTTGAGCCGGATCGCCGAGTTATCAACAGGAAAAGTGTGTCTTTTGGCCTCCCTATTACCCCTGTACACTTTAAATTTCCTGAAATTTAACAGAGCTCTTTAAAACCACATTAAACCATATTTTTAATACAATTTTTATTACATTTTCAATTCAACCTCTCTCCTACCCTAACACTAATCTTACCCTATAAATATCAACCCTAAACACACCATCCTCACTCCAAATTTCTATCCAAAAGTCTCAAGAAAATCCCAAGAACTTTTGTGTACAAGTGGAGTTAGCGAAGGGCGAAACTCCGGCGAATTTCCGACGACGACCCTAGGAGCTTCCGGCGACGAAACGACGCACCGGCGAATCCTACTACCTCCACTACCTCTTCTCTTGATTCTAAGCCTGTAAGTACCACCTCCCTCTTCTATTCTCTAGTCTTAAAACTTCTTTTAATAAAATCCGACGGAATCGGAGTTAATCCGATCTCCGATTCGGTTCTTCCTAAAAATCTCACCTTTTCTTAAATACAATCATACTAAACCATTACATGTTGACTATTAAACATTAACAAGTCATATTGAACAAGTTCCATATCAAAAGGATTTCTATTTCAATTTTTATCGTATTTTTTCACTAAAATACCATGTAGTTTAATTCCGACATCTAAAACATCAAAATCTTGCTATACCTTTAAGTAGATAACGAGGTAATGACCTATCTCATCACAACACTCATATACAACATAACACAATATCTTTCGGGAACATAGAATACGGGAAAACGAATCTTTACATATTAATACCCTTCACTATTAAAACCGTTTTCTACAAGATTACGTATTTTTACAATCTTTGCAAAGCGCCGCTGCAACCCATTTTAGGGAACCCGACTGGGATGGTGTGGATTATCGCACATCCCCGGGAATTGTAGTGTGAGATGCAGACATCCGCAAGGATCATACGGTCTCGAGAGATTTAAAATACAAATATCTTAAGAAAATGAGATTTCTAGAAATATAATATATATTAAAATTATTTATATATATATATATATATATATGTGTATCATTAAAATATCTATTTTTGTGGTAATATAAATATTCCAACTTTTCCTAAAATCCCAAGAATCACTTTACATTAAAATACCATGAAATCCATACAACTTCAATGTTACAATTAAATACCATGTAATATGAAAAAATAGATTTATAGATTAGAAATATCACAAATATAAAATCTGTAACTATGAAAACTCTAAAGACGATAAATAAATACTTGGGTGTATTTTGAAAAGTATACAAATTATTTTTATATAAAGCCCCCTCAAGTTCTATAAATTACCCTAAGGACCCTGATAAATATAGGTTTAAGCGGGACCAGTCTCTTGAGTCTCACGGAGCCAGAGATATGGGTGCTTGCCTATCTAAGGTAGATAACTTAACAACGGTGTTATCAACACGGTAATCGTCTTTGAAAAAGACATAAATCCTGCCGCCTATGTGCAGCGGTTACCGATAACATCAAAACAATCAGGACTTCAATTTTCTTTTCTATTTGTTCTGACTCAGACTGAGTCTCATTATAATAATCTGACTTGAATATGATTCAAGTATAATCTACAATATTACAATTCAATATGAATCTATGAATCCATATATTCCATATATTCAATCTGTTAAATCTGTATTGACTGAACCGAACCATGGATATACTTCCATTTACATGATTCTCCATTTACATCCATTTACTGATATCATGGTTTAGACAAGTCATTCATCTATACAAGACAATAAAAGTTACAATACAAAACAAACAATACAAACAAGACATCGCGGGGTTTAAGGGGTAGATTGGTACAGAAGGTGTTAGAAGTGGCACGAGACTATAACCATAAGACGTCTAACCTGTATTCCGTTGCTGTTGTACCGTTGCATAAACGGTTCCTTAAGTTTCTGATACCTTAGTCTCCGGGGCAAGCGAGACTCTCTCGTATACACTGGCATCTTTCTGTACCAAGTTACAAATAACAGCGTTAACACTAAATGCAAAAATATAGCAATATAATACAACTGTAAAAGCTACACTCTCTCTCTTACTCTCTGTCTATTCTATTTCTCCCTTATCTTTGGGACTTACCGAGTGATTGTTCGCTGACGACATTCATTCTCTTTCTTCTTTGGAATATTGTCAGGTGATCTGGACACTCAGGAGATCGAGCCTACTAGTGAGGAGTTGGATCAGCTTGCCTACGACCCAAATGCTCTAGCTTCATTGTACACATTTTTATTTCAGTATTTTTCATTTCTGTTATGCCACTGTTTAGGCATTGTTTTCATTCAGTTGTATTTACCTTTCCATGCATTGTACAAAAAGAATGTGAATAAATAAATTTGCTGTTTTATTATATCTTGTCTCTTGTGCATTTATATTTATATTGTTTAGATACTCTTAGCGTATTTACTTCAGAGTAAATACGTAGCGGCCTCATCGCGCCCTCTGCCCGTATACTGGGAAGCGGGGCGTGACAGGTTTTGTTGGCGGCCCGTGCAAGTCATAGCTGTATGGAACCCTACCATGCAATTCAGTTCTGCGTGAACAACCTAAGCAATATAACACAAGAACCAGCAACTGAAAACATTCTTTACAATTCATACTCCTTGAATCTTACAATTTCATATACTTTGAATCTGTCATAACCCAAAATTCTCTCACCTCTTTTACAATATTACCAAAACCTTCGCATTCTTTCACATATTTTTCATACACTACCAATAGTTCTATCACCAAACTTTTCTTTAATCTGTTATACTTTCCTTTTACAAATTTCGAGGACGGAATTTTTATAAGGAGGGTAGAATATAACAACGCTAACTTCCTGTATAACTTTCTGTATAATTTTTTCAAAAATACAGAAAGGGATACTTTTACCTGAGCACAAGTTATAAGTTTTTTTTGCTTTTTAATAGCAAGAAGGAGCTTATAGCTCATTGGTAATACCTTGTATCGCTGAACCAAAGCACCAGAGTTCAAATCCCATCCCCTACATTATTTTTAATATTGATTTCTTTTTAAATTTTTAGAATTTTAAGAGTCTACACGTTCTAAATCCGTAAAACCAAAGGTCACACTAAAAACAAACTACCCCACTGTGCAGACCAAGCGACGAGGGACACGTGGCAGCGAGTCCCGGCCCGACTCGGCCGACTCGGGCCGGCGACTCGGTCGACTCGACCCGCCGCCGCCGGCCGAATTGAGCCGGATCACCGAGTTGTCAACATGAAAAGTGTGTCTTTTGGCCTCCCCATTACCCCCGTACACTTTAAATTTCCTGAAATTTAACAGAGCTCTTTAAAGCCTCTTTAAACGATATTTTTAATACAATTTTTATTACATTTTCAATTCAACCTTACTCCTACCCTAACACTAATCTTTCCCTATAAATATCAACCCTAAACACACCCTCCTCACTCCAAATTTATGTCCAAAACTCTCAAGAAAATCCCTAGAACTTTTATGTACAAGTGGAGTTAGCAAAGAGCGAAACTCCGGCGAACTTCCGACAACGACCCTAGGAGCTTCCGGCGACAAAACGACGCACCGGAGAATCCTACATGCTCCTCTACCTCCTCTCTTGATTCTAAGCCCGTAAGTCCCACCTCTCTCTTCTATTCTCTAGTCTTAAAACTTCTTTTAATAAAACCCGACGGAATCGGAGTTAATCCAATTTCTGATTCGGTTCTTCCTAAAAATCCCACTTTTTCTTAAATACAATCATACTAAACCATTACATGTTGACTATTAAACATTAACAAGTCATATTGAACAAGTTCCATATCAAAAGGGTTTCTATTTCAATTTTTATCGTATTTTTTCACTAAAATACCATGTAGTTTAATTCCGACATCTAAAACATCAAAATCATGCTATACTTTTAAGTAGATCACGAGGTAATGAACTAACTCCTCACAACACTCATATGCAACATAGCACAATACCTTTCGGGAACATAGAATACGGGAAAATGAATCTTTACATATTAATACCCTTAACTATTAAAACCGTTTTCTACAAGATTACGTATTTTTACAATATTTGCAAAGCGCCGCTACAACCCATTTTGGGAACCCGACTGCAATGGTGTGGATTATCGCACATCCCTGGGATTATTAGTGCGAGATGTAGACCTCGGCAAGGAGCATACGGTCTCGAGAGATTTAAAATACAAATATCTTTAAAAAATGAGATTTTTAGAAATATAATATATATTAAAATTGTTTTTATATAAATATATATATATATATATATATATATCATTAAAATAACTATTTTTGTGGTAATATAAATATTCCAACTTTTCCTAAAATCACAAGAATCACTTTACATTAAAATACCATGAAATCCATACAACTTCAATATTACAATTAAATACCATGTATTATGAAAAAATAGGTTTATTCACTAGAAATGTCATAAATATAAAATCTACAATAATGAAAACTCCAAAAACGATAAATAAATACTTGGGGTGTATTTTGAAAAGTATACAAATTATTTTTACATAAAAAACCCTCAAGTTATATAAATTCACCTAAGGACCCTAGTAAATATAGGTTTAAGCGGGACCAGTCTCTTGAGCCTCACGGAGCCGGAGATATGGGTGCTTGCCTATCTAAGATAGATAACTTAACAACGGTGTTATCAACACGGTAATCGTGTTTGAGAAAGACACAAATCCTGCCGCCCATATGCAGCGGTTACCGATAACATCAACACAATCAGGACTTTAATTTTCTTTTCTATTTGTTTTGACTCAGAAAGAGTCTCATTATAATAATCTGACTTGAATATGATTCAAGTACAATCTACAATATTACAATTCAACATGAATCTATGAATCCATATATTCCATATATTCAATCTGTTAAATTTGTATTGACTGAACCGAACCATGGATATACTTCTATTTACATGATTTTCCAGTTACATCCAAGTCATCCATCTATACAAGACAATATAAGTTACAATACAACCCAAACAATACAAACAAGATATCGCGGGGTTTAAGGGGTAGATTGGTACGGAATGTGTTAGAAGTGACACGAGACTGCAACTATAAGACACCTAACCTGTATTTCGTTGTTGTTGTACCGTGGCATAAACGGTTTCTGATACCTTAGTCTCCGGGGCAAGCGAGACTCCTCTCGTATACACTGGCATCTTTCTGTACCAAGTTACAAACAACAGCGTTAACACTAAATACAACAATATAGCAATATAATACAACTGTAAAAGCTACACTCTCTCTCTTACTCTCTGTCTATTCTATTTCTCCCTTATCTTTGGGACTTACCGAGCGATTGTTCGCTGACGACATTCATTCTCTTTCTTCTTTGGAATGTTGTCAGGTGATCTGGACACTCAGAAGATCGAGCCTACTAATGAGGACTTGGATCAGCGTGCCTACGACCCAGAGCTCTAGCTTCATTGTACACATTTTTATTTCAGTAATTTTCATTTCTGTTATGCCACTGTTTAGGCATTGTTTTCATTCAGTTGTATTTACTTTTCCATGCATTGTACAAAAAGAATGTGAATAAATAAAGTTGCTGTTTTATTATATCTTGGCTCTTGTGCGTTTATATTTATATTGTTTAGATACGCTTAGCATATTTACTTCAGAGTAAATACGTAGCGGCCTCATCGCGCCCTCTGGCCATATACTGGGAAGCGGGGCGTGACAGATTTTGTTGGCAGCCCATGCAGGTCAGAACTGTATGGAACCCTACCATACAGTTCAATTCTGTGTGAACAACCTAAGCAATATAACACAAGAAGCAGCAACTGAAAACATTCTTTACAATTCATACTCCTTGAATCTTACAATTTCATATACTTTGAATCTGTCATAACCCAAAATTCCCTCACCTCTTTTACAATCTTACACTACCAATAGTTCTATCACCAAACTTTCCTTGAATCTGTTACACTTTTCTTTTATAAATTTCGAGGTCGAAATTTTTATAAGGAGGGTAGAATATAACAACCCTAACTTCCTGTACAACTTTCTGTAAAAAATTTTCAAAAATACAGAAATGGGTACTTTTACCTGAGCACAAGTTATAAGTTTGTTTTGCTTTTTAATAGCAAGAAGGAGCTTATAGCTCATTGGTAATACCTTGTATTGCTGAACCAAAGCACCAGATTTAAAATCACATCCCCTACATTATTTTTAATATTGATTTTTTTTTAAATTTTTAGAATTTTAAGAGTCTACACGTGCTAAATCCGTAAAACCAAAGGTCACACTAAAAAAAACTACCCCACTGTGCAAACCAAGCGACGAGGGACACGTGGCAGCGAGCCCCGGCCCGACTCGGCCGACTCTGGCCGGCGACTCGATCGACTCGTCCCGCCGCCGCCGGCCTAATTGAGCCGGATCGCCGAGATGTCAACAGGAAAAGTGTTTCTTTTGGCCTCCCCATTAACCCTGTACACTTTAAATTTCCTGAAATTAACAGAGCTCTTTAAAGCCACTTTAAACCATATTTTTAATACAATTTTTATTACATTTTCAATTCAACCTTTCTCCTACCCTAACACTAATCTATCCCTATAAATATCAACCCTAACACACCCTCCTCACTCCAAATTTTTGTCCAATACACTCAAGAAAATCCCTAGAACTTTTATATAAAAGTGGAGTTAGCAAAGAGCGAAACTCCGGCGAACTTCCGACGACGACCCTAAGAACTTCCGACGACGAAACGACGCACCGGTGAATCCTACTTACTCCTCTCTTGATTCTAAGCCTGTAAGTCCCACCTCCCTCTTATATTGCCTAGTCTTAAAACTTGTTTTAATAAAACCCGACGGAATCGGAGTTAATCCGATTACCGATTCGGTTCTTCCTAAAAATCTCACTTTTTCTTAAATACAATCATACTAAACCATTACATGTTGACTATTAAATATTAACAAGTCATATTGAACAAGTTCCATATCAAAAGGATTTCTTTTTCAATTTTTATCGTATTTTTTCACTAAAATACCATGTAGTTTAATTCCGACATCTAAACATCAAAATCTTGCTATACCTTTAAGTAGATCACGAGGTAATGAACTAACTCCTCACAACACTCATATGCAACATAGCACAATACCTTTCGGGAACATAGAATACGGGAAAACGAATCTTTACATATTAATACCCTTCACTATTAAAACCGTTTTCTACAAGATTACGTATTTTTACAATCTTTGCAAAGCGCCGCTACAACCCATTTTGGGGAATCCGACTGGGATGGTGCGGATTATCGCACATCCCTGGGATTAGTAGTGCGAGATGCAGACCTCCGCAAGGAGCATACAGTCTCGAGAGATTTAAAATACAAATATCTTAAGAAAATGAGATTTCTAGAAATATAATATATATTTAAATTATTTTTATATAAATATATATATATGTATCATTAAAATATCTATTTTTGTGGTGATATAAATATTCCAACTTTTCCTAAAATCACAAGAATCACTTTACATTAAAATACCATGAAATCCATACAACTTCAATATTACAATTAAATACCATGTATTATGAAAAAATAGGTTTATTCACTAGAAATGTCACAAATATAAAATCTACAAGTTTGAAAACTCTAAAGACGATAAATAAATATTTGGGATGTATTTTGAAAAGTATACAAATTATTTTTACATAAAACCCCCTCAAGTTCTATAAATTATCCTAAGGACTCTAGTAAATATAGGTTTAAGAAGGACCGGTCTCTTGAACCTCAGGGAGCCGGAGATATGAGTTCTTGCCTATCTAAGGTGTTAACTTAATAACGGTGTTATCAACACGGTAATCTTCTTTGAAAAAGACACAAATCCTGCCGCCCATGTGCAGCGGTTACCGATAATATAAAAACAATCAGGACTTCAATTTTGTTTTCTATTTGTTCTGACTCAGACTGAGTCTCATTATAATAATCTGACTTGAATATGATTTAAGTACAATCTACAATATTACATTCAACATGAATCCATGAATACATATATTCAATCTGTTAAATCTGTATTGACCGAACCGAACCATAGATATACTTCCATTTACATGATTCTCCAGTTACATCCATTTACTGATATCATGGTTTCAGCAAGTCATCCATCTATCCAAGACAATACAAGTTACAATACAACACAAACAATACAAATAAGACATCGCGGGGTTTAAGGGGTAGATTGGTACGGAAGGTGTTAGAAGTGGCACGAGACTGCAACCATAAGACACCTAACCTGTATTCCGTTGTTGTTGTATCGTGGCATAAACGGTTCCTTGAGTTTCTGATACCTTAGTCTCCGGGGAAAGCGAGACTCCTCTCGTATACACTGGCATCCTTCTGTACCAAGCTACAAACAACAGCGTTAACACTAAATATAACAATATAGCAATATAATACAACTGTAAAAGCTACACTCTTTATCTTACTCTCTGTCTATTCTATTTCTCCTTTATCTTTGGGACAAACTGAGCAATTGTTCGCTGACGACATTCCTTCTTTTTCTTCTTTGGAATGTTGTCAGGTGATCTGGACACTCAAGAGATCGAGCCTATTAGTGAGGACTTGGATCATCTTTCCTACGACCCAGAGCTCTAGCTTCATTGTACACATTTTTATTTCAGTATTTTTCATTTCTGTTATGCCACTGTTTAGGTATTGCTTTCATTCAGTTGTATTTACTTTTCCATGCATTGTACAAAAAGAATGTGAATAAATAAATTTGTTGATTTATTATATCTTGTCTCTTATGCATTTATATTTATATTGCTTAGATACGCTTAGCGTATTTACTTCAGAATAAATACGTAGCGGCCTCGTCGCGCCCTCTGCCCGTATACTGGGAAGCGGAGCGTGACACCTATCATCGAATAAATGGCCATCCAATCGAAGATTGCTTCGTCTTCAAAAACTGGATTGAGGACCAGTACCAGCAAGGCAAATTCATGTTGTATAAAAACTGAAGGGTAAACCCGCCCCAGCCGCACGCTTTTAAAAAGTTGGACAATCCGAGGGCATCGTGCTCTTTTATAGAAGAAGCTCCATGGGAGTTAGCTATTTCAGCCAAAACAAAAAGAATGCTAAAGGATCTCTAAACATGCCCGGCGATCAGGTGGAAAAGTCCGCTGGAACCCGAGGTCATCGAGGGAAAGCTGAAGCCGTTCCCGATGCCAAGAATTGGTAGTGATGGTCAAAACCCCCATGCCCGTTCGTCAAAGTCTTCAAAAATGAATAAGAAGACCAAAATGCCCATGAAGCCTGATGACAAGCGTACGGACCTGCAAAGACACATTGACGCGCTGGAAGAATATAACCAGCAGGCCTGAACCCCGGTCACGCTCCAAGAGTTTCTCAACCACATCCTTGAGGATGGAGATGATGACAATGATGGGGGAGAAGACTCGTCAGATGAACCTGAGAACTATGTGGCGAGCTACCACATGATCTCTCACTCGTCAATATATGGTGAAGAAGCTCCTGATGCAGAGAAACTAGGAGTAGATCCCGAACCGGAACTCCTAGAACCGTCAGATGAAATGATTGACATGTTGTTGAAGGAGGCCCGTCAAAAAAGCAAATCTTACCAAGAGCGTGAAAAGGCCATATATGAAAGGGCCGAGCGTCAGCATCACGTTGAAGAAGCTCCGGTATTGAGAAGCCATAGAGTACCCCAACCGGATAGAAGCACTTCTGCCGCTAGCAAAAGCAGGTTTAAGACAAGGAAGCAATTCGCTAAAGCCCTGTCGATGGGAATGAAGTTGCCACCTTTCAAAGAAAACACTTCAGAAAATACGTTCCCCGACGGACTAGATGCACATCCAAACTACTGCCTATACCATCGGAGGATCGTGCACCCTACCGAGGAATGCATGGCCTTTAAAAATTGGTGGCAGGGATACGTTGCTCATCGACAACATTTCAAGCGGATGAAGCGCAAAACTCGTTAAGAGCAAAGAAGCGCGACCGATGAGCATAAAAGAACTGCCGGCAACTGTCACATGGTTGATAGTAAGAGATCGCAAGTTCTCACCTTCGGAAGAGATTCTGATGAAGAAATAGCCCTCGGCCCTCTCTTCAAGGAATCAATCTCTGAAACAGAAGACGAAGACCCGCGAGAACATTCAGCTACGTAATCGCACGTTACCCGAAAAGAATCTCGGACCCACAAACAAGGGGACAAACAACAAAGATAAGGAGAAAGAAAAAGTCCCTGAAGATATCGCCCTCAATGACCAAGTCGTCGAAGAGCTGACAGCTAAGGACCCGCCAAAGAAAAACAAGGTGGATTACAACATTCTGGCACACCTGAGAAAGATACCCTCGCAGCTAAGCATTCTCGATGCCCTTCTGCTATCTAAAGAGGCGAGAGATTCTTTGATCAATGCACTACAAGAGCCCGAGAAGTTCCAAGTTTTCCTTGCCGAAAAAAGATGAAGGAAGAGCTGGAAGAAGTGCACACTGCCGACGTCACTTTTGGCGACGAAGATCTCCTCCTCGGAACATGCGAGCACAACCGTCCCTTGTACGTCACCGGATACTGCCATGACATCAAGATAGGGAAGATCCTAGTTGATAATGGTTTCTCTGTCAACCTCCTAAATATGAGGGTGTTAAAAGAAATCTGCATGTGCGTTCAACACCTCGCTCGGGATAAAATCACTATCTTCGGATTCGACTCCCAGTCATCATGGACGCTCGGGTTTGTAATTCTGACGTTACGCTTTGGGCTGCTCGTCACCGACATCAAGTTTCACGTCATTGATGCCAAGACTTGCTACAACGTTTTGCTCGGCAGGCCTTGGTTACACGAGTACAACATCATCCCTTCTACACAACATCAGTGTATGAAGTATTTCAAAGATGGTCTTGAGTATACCGTGACAGGGGAGCCGAACCCATTCTTCGTGAATGAAGTCCGAAAGTACGAGGATACAAAATACTTCTTGCCAGACTTCGAAGACACAGAAAGGTGCCATAAGCTGGAGAATAAGCAGAAAGCTATCACCACTATTCCGGTCTTTGGGAGCAATACCGAAGAGGAGGAAGAGATAGTCTATTCAGGACCGCCCCAATGCAACAAGCCGGGACCGTCCACCCCTATTCTGGTCTTCGGCAGCGACTCTGAAGATGAGGTTAATGCAGTATTTTCTGTTCGGCCATCAATACAAGCCTTCACTGGCGATGAACAGAGTTTACAAATCTCCATGGTTCCGCAAGAGAATTACAAAGAGCTCGACGCACTTGATACCTATAGTGTGCAGGAACTGCAGACGTTCTACGTCCCTCCCAGGCGAAGAGATGAAAAGGCGATCCACGGAAACCAAAGTAGAGAAAGAAATCTGGCATGGTGCCGATTCTGCACTTGACAGGCTCCAGCCCATCCTGCTGCCCAGATACTACACGGAAGGATTAAAAAGGCTGTTAAGGCGCCAAGGCGTACCCTTCAAACTGACTGCTCGACAAGCTCAGTTCTACAACAGGATCTGGAACGTCCCTGGAACTCAGCGAAAATTGCTCAACGGGAGAATGGAAAAGATCGGGCTTGGATATGTTCAATCCAAGAAACGGGAACGATTCCATGGCTGCTACGTTATACATGACTTTGATGAAGAAGGAGATGCTCTGTTAGAAGACGCTAACCCTGAACCAAAACGAGGTCTCGCCATGAAAGTGCAAAGTCCGTCGTTTGAAGAACAGATGGACAAGCTAATAAGGGAAGCGAGTCAAAAGGTCCGGGATGACCATAGTCGCGAAATGACCATTTACGAGAAAGCCAGGACGCAGCGCCTCCTTCACCAGGCTGCGGAGAATGACGATGCTCTTCGTCGCCAGCCCGTTATACAAAAGACCTGACGCAGAGGTAGAAACAAGCTAAAGAACGGAAAAAATGTTCGACAGCGGCAAAGAGGGTTCATGAAGCCACGCGATCGAGAATTGAGCAGCCGGGATCCGTCTCTTATAAAGAAGACAGGTCGAGCATATTCTTTTCCTTAAGACAAGACAAGGAAGATATTCGATCTTGTCATGAAACATCAAATGATTACGCTCCTGGAGTCCAAACACCCCGAACAAGCAGACAAGGTCTCTCATCCGGATTATTGCTCCTATCACCGAGCGATAGGACATCCTCTCGAAGACTGCTTCACCTTAAAAAACTGGGTCGAGGACCAGTATCAGCAAGGCAGGTTCGCTTTATCCAGCAATTGGAGGGTAACCCCGCCTTAGAAGCATGAACCGAAAGCCACATATGCAGCAAGAGTAGAGCCGGATCAACATCAGTCTTGGAAGCGATCTCGTACCTGTCACGCTATAACGCTGTCAGGAGAAGGAGTATGCGAGGATATGGCTGACCTCCCCTGGTGCTTCGAAAACGATGATGACGAGGTGGTCTCAGAGTTTCCACCGGCGCCAAAAGAGCTGGAAGATGGGATACATACTACTGCAGATAACCTCAGAAAAATGGACTTGGGAACGGCAAACGACCCACGGCCGACGTTCGTCAATGAGCCGTTGTCTGAAGAAAAGGTGGCCACGCTCAAGGACGTGCTCATGCAGTATAAAGATTGCTTCGCATAGAACTATTCCGAGATGCCAGGATTAGATCCAGATATAGTCTTCCACAAATTGGTGATTTCTCCGGACGTCAAGCCAGTCAAACAAGCGCCGAGAAAAATGCGGCTCGAACTTGAAATGAGCATCAACGCTGAGGTCAAGAAGCTAATCGACTCCGGCTTCATCCAAGAGGAGCAATACCCTGACTGGATCACCAACATTGTCCCAGTGATGAAGAAAAATGGGACGGTACGCATCTGCGTAGACTTTCGAGACTTCAACAAAGCCTGCCCAAAGGATGACTTTCCTATACCGGTTATCGAGCTGATGATAGATAACACGTCCACTGACGAAGTCTTCTCCTTCATGGATGGCTTATCAGGGTACAATCAAATAAAGATGCATCCCGAAGACCAGAAGCATACCGCTTTCCGGACCCCTTTGGGCATATTCTGTTTCAAAGTGATGCCTTTCGGTCTGAAGAACGCTGGCGCCACCTATCAGAGGGCCATGACGAAGATTTTCGATGACCTCATACACGAAATCGTCGAGTGCTATATTGACGACCTCGTAGTAAAAAGAAAA
Organism: Agapanthus africanus; assembly: GCA_030015575.1. NCBI lineage: Eukaryota > Viridiplantae > Streptophyta > Magnoliopsida > Asparagales > Amaryllidaceae > Agapanthus > Agapanthus africanus. The sequence goes on along the minus strand of CM057337.1, from coordinate 1,006,999,682 downwards.
TCGCACGAGGAGAATTGGGAGCATCTGAAGATAGTGTTCCAACGTCTTCAAAAACACAACCTGAAGATGAACCCTCTTAAATGCGCGTTCGGAGTTTCCTCAGACAAGTTCCTGGGATTCATTGTATGACACCGGGGTATCGAAATAGACCCATCAAAAATCAAGGAGATTATGGAAATGCCTCCGCCAAGAACTCTCAAGCAACTGCGGTCCCTCCAAGAAAAGCTTGCATATATCCGGCGGTTCATAGCTAATCTCTCCGGAAAATGCCACCCTATTGCCATTTAATGAAGAAGGGGACCCCTTTCGTCTGGGATCACAAATGCCAAAGCGCTCTGAACGAAATCAAGCAATACTTGCAAAATCCGCCGGTACTAACTGCTCCGGTCAAAGGAAAGCCTCTTATCCTGTACACAACAGCCCTTGAAGGTTCCTTAGGCGCTATGGGCATAGGAGAACGACCAAGGGAAGAAGAGAGCCCTATACTATTTGAGTCGAGTTCTCCTGGGGGCAGAAAACAACTACTCCCCCATTAAAATGAAGGGTTACACTAGCGCCCCGGCCAACTTCCGTGGCCAAATGCGGAACAAAAATTTTATGACGAACATAAACTTTGGCGCTAGGATAACACTAAAACCCGGATCTTTACCATAAACCTAACTAGTAAAAGAAGTAGAGTTCTATCTACTATGATAGAAAGTTATACCTTAAACTTGAACTCCTTCTTCTCCTTGTTGTGAGCTCCTTGGAATGATCTAGATGGCTCCTCCTCACCGGCTTCTCTATATCGAAGAAGATCCACCCGAAGGCCTCTACCTTGAGCTCCTACCTCAACCATGAAGTAACTAGAGTGCTTTGCTTGCTAGACTAAGAACTCTAGAGTGAGTAGAGAGTGATTTTATGGTTTGATCTCAATTTCCCTTGGTTCTCAACATATGAGAGGTTAGGGTTTGAGAGAGAGAATGAAGGAGAGAGAGCTAGGAGAGAGAATGAATATGATAGAATGAAGAGACAGCTCTCATATTAGCATAAAAGAATAACAATTTTAATTAGCAAAAAAGTTGTGATGGTTCATTTGATTTGACCATTATCATGTCACCATTAATACTAAGCAAAGAATCTTTTGCTTAAGAAAAATATCTTCGTCAACTTTGGTCAACAAGTCAAATGGTCAATCCAAATAACTATAACACGATTATCACTAATTAAAACTATTAATCAATTACCTTCATCTCATTAAGATCTTAATCAAGTCAATGGTCAAAAAACCTAATGAGATGTCTCCTTCATTTGTCTTTGTTAACTGTATATACATACCCGCTTCCGCGTTCCGAAGAACACGAATGCAATGAGACTGAACCAAGACAAAATCAAATACTAGGACCCGGCTTAAACCAAAGCCCACTAGTATCAACTGTCTGAACACCAAACGCGCACAAGTACGCATATGTGAACGAACCCCGTCGTAAAACCATACGACCTCTACTCGTTTCGCCCAAATTTGAACAACTCTCTGTGTGGGACTTTAAAGACTCGACACTACGCTGGCAGTTGGTTTAACCACAGGCCGCAAGCGGTACTAGCTGTACGTAACGGTCCCCAGGTAGATGTCGATAAGAAGACCGATGAGGTGAACCAATCCGAACTCCTACTGAGCCTGAATGTGACAATCTCCGTACAGTCCGGTCTGTTCATCTAAGAGTATCGCACGTCGGGCCTAGGGGGCGGTAAACGTCAGACCCCTAATAGCGGTACAAGTCGTGTCGGAGTGTAGCCCAGAACACCCTGAGAAACTACTGGAAACACTACCAGTAAATCTCGCTTGCCCTGGCCAGGGACTTTGTGTAATGGCTCTCCTAGACACAGCGCGATATCGACTCCCAATACCGGGAGAGACGAATCCTGTCTAACCGTCACTGCCTCCAAGTGCTTCGGGACTGAACCCAACTACTATCTGTTTGCATGACTCAATAGAGCCGTGGTAGGGTAGTAATCTAAGAACAGTGGGAACACACTCGAGGAGAAGTGAAAGTGTCAAGTCAACGGACTAAGCTGTACTCATGTCACCTGGGAACTGTTAACTGACGATAGGTATAATACCAACCAACAATTCCCGACGAGTCCTGTTCAGTGTACTCGTAACCTAACGAGAACCTGCATACTATCTCCAGTACGACGTACTGATGGCTATGGGACAGACCATCTCCCCTGCTGAGACGAGAAGCGTATGCACCAGTCTACTCTGGAGTATCGATGCCCTGTCTCGATAATCCTACGACTAGGGAACTGTATAAGGATGTGCTTATAGACTACCCAGCCCCTACTAGTGTGATCGCCATCACAACGCCGGTAGTCAAGAAAAGATCCTAAGGGCTCCATCAATATGTATTAGCGATATGTTAAAAGAAACATATACAGATATTAAGATAGAAACAAACCAAGTAGCATACTACTATATTGAGCAAGACTGTCGTAAACCCGTATATATATCCCAAGCTTCCAAAATGTATTATACAAACTAGTGCTATACAATAATGGCCTCTAGGGCATACATATCCAACAATCTCCCACTTGCACTAAAGGCCAGTAATTGGTGTACCGCATACGCAACGTCTGCACTAAGGCCAGCTGCTGGCGTACCGATACCCAATAACTCAAAAAGTCGCTTGAACTGTGTTTGAGGGAGGGCCTTTGTGAATGGATCCGCCGTGTTTTCTTTTGTGTCCACTCTCCGTACCTCGATCTCCTGGCGATCAATGATTTCCCTGATCAGGTGATACCGCCTTATGACGTGTCTGGACTTCTGATGGGACCTTGGTTCCTTCGCTAAAGCTATAGCCCCATTGTTATCGCAATACAAAGGTATTGGGTCAACAATGGACGGAACCACCTGAAGTTCACTAATAAACTTCTTCATCCAGACCGCCTCTTTTGCGGCATCGCTTGCAGCAATGTATTCAGCCTCCATCGTCGAGTTTGCGACGGTATCCTGTTTGGAACTCCTCCAACACACCGCCCCTCCGTTGAGGGTAAACACAAAACCCGAGACAGACTTGCTGTCATCCTTGTCACTCTAGAAGCTTGAATCGGTAAAGGACTCGACCCTGAGGTCTCCATTACCGTAAATCAGGAACATCTCCTTACTCCTTCTCAGGTACTTGAGAATGTTCTTCACTGCCGTCCAGTGGTTCTCACCTGGGTCTGACTGATACCGGCTCACCACGCTTAGAATGTAAGCTACATCTGGTCTTGTACATAGCATCGCATACATTATAGATCCTACCGCCGAAGCGTAGGGTATAATGCTCATGCGAACCCTCTCCTCATCAGTCTTGGAAGACATTTTCTTGGAGAGGGTGATTCCGTGCAATGCTGGTATATTACCGCGTTTGGAATCTTCCATACTAAATCTCTTTAGTACGGTCTCTATGTACCTGGACTGCGAAAGTCCCCGCAATCTCTTGGATCTATCTCTGTAGATCTTGATCCCCAGTATGCATGTGGCATCACCCAGGTCCTTCATGGAGAACCGTTGTGACAAGAATAGCTTGACCGATTGTAGCATAGGAATGTCATTTCTTATCAAAAGAAAGCCGTCCACGTACAAGACTAGGAACACGACAGTTCGTCCTACAATCTTCTTATATATACAAGGCTCATCTTCATTCTTGATGAAATCAAATTCCTTGATTGCTTCATCAAAACAGATGTTCCAGATCCGCGATACCTGCTTTAATCCATAAATGGATTTAAGCAACTTGCACACCTTCCCGCTGCTCCCACTGTCTACAAAACCTTCTAGCTGATCCATATAAACGCACTCTTCCGAACTGCCGTTTAGAAAAGCCGTTTTTACGTCCATCTGCCAGATCTCATAGTCATGGAAGGCAGCAATGGCAAGTAGGAATCGAATGGATTTGAGCATAGCCACTGGAGAAAAAGTTTCGTCATAGTCCACACCAGGTCTTTGACGAAAACCTTTTGCAATGAGTCTAGCCTTATAGGTTTCCACCTGCCCATCTACACCAAGTTTCCTTTTGTAGATCCATTTGCATCCAACGGGTTTTACCCCAGGTGGAGCAATATCTAAGGTCCACACTTTATTGGCGTACATGGACTCCATTTCGGATTGCATAGCATCCAGTCACTTATCAGAGTCCCTACTGATAATGGCCTGACTGAAACTAGTAGGGTCATCTTCTTCCAAGATGCAATCCTCTCGATCCCCGTCTATGAGAAAACCGTAGTATCTCTCGGGCGGATGAGAAATCCTACCAGATCTGCGGAGTGGTTGAGGTTCGTCTGGGGTTATTGAATCCTGAAGTTCTATCAAATCTTCAGTTTCAGTTTGTGGTTGCTGAATCTCTTCCAGTTCTACCGTTCTCCCACTAATTTCTTTTGCAAGAAACCCCGTTTCGGAGAAAACGGCATGCTGAGCAACAAACACCTTCTGTTCCTCGGTGTGTTAGAACAAATATCCATAATCATTCTTTGGATATCCCACAAACTTACATAAAACTGACCGCGCCTCTAGTTTATCCAGTTTATGCTTTTTAACATAAGCCGGACAACCCCATATCTTAAATCTTTAAAGATATGGCCTTTTTCCATTCCATTTCTCGAATGGAGTCTTAGGCACTGATTTAGACGGAATATCATTCAATAGATATGCTGCTGTCAAAAGCGCATGTCCCCAAAATGAAAGAGGTAACTCAGCGCTACTCATCATGGAGCGAACCATATCCAACAGGGTATGGTTCCTCCGCTCCGATACGCCGTTGTGCTGTGGTGTATACGAAGGAGTAAGCTGAGAGAGAATATCATTCTCTTTTAAGTAATCTAGGAGTTTCGTGCTTAAGTACTCCCCTCCTCTATCAGATCGGAGGATTTTGATATTTTTGCCTATCTGGTTCTCCACTTCGTTTCTGAATTCTCTGAATTTCTCAAAAGCTTCAGATTTGTGTTTCATCAGATACACATATCCGAACCTAGAGAGATCGTCAGTGAATGTGATGAAGTACGAGAACCCACCCCTTGCATGTATAGACATTGAACCACATACATCACTGTGTATGAGTCCCAAGAGCTCTGCTGGCCTTTCTCCATGTCCGGTGAACGGAGATTTGGTCATTTTTCCTTTGAGACAAGACTGACAAGTTTCATAAGATGAAAACTCGAACGTATTCAAGAGTCCATATTTATGCAACTTACTTAGTCTTTTCTCCCCGATATGACCAAGTCTACAATGCCACAAGTAGGATTCGTTCGTATCAGAACTCTTTCTCTTGCGTGTGTTTTGTATATTGAGAACTGTATTCTGATTTAGAACATAGATACCATTACACAGTGTATCTTCTGCAACCAGTACCTTATCAAGCTAAATGTTCATGATATTTCTATCAAGAACAAAATTATATCCATCTTTATCAAGTAAAGACACTGATATTATGTTGCAAACCATGGAAGGTATATAGTAGCAATTGTTCAAAATTATAGTATTGCCATTTGGCAACACTAGGTGATATTCACTGACGGCCGCAGCATTAACTTGTGCTCCGTTCCCTACCCTGAGGGACATATCACGAGGTGCAACTTTCCTACTTTTTCTCAGTCCCTGCAATAAATTACAGATATGAGATTCTGATCCGGTATCAAGTACCCAGGAGGTAGGGCTGACCGAAAAGCAGTTCTCAATTACAAGAACACCTGAAGTAGATGCATTAGTATGCTTTTTCTTCAACTGGGTCTCCTTGGAATCCATACAATCCTCTTTCCCTTGCTCATACTTATGACTGTTGTCATAAGTTAGAGCCGAACTGACGTTCCCCAGCCCCGAATAAGAATTCGGATTGGTCAAGCGATACATTTTATTATCTTCATTAGGGCGTGAAATGGTTGCTACCTGGAGAGAGAGAAAAGAAAAAACTCAGCGTGCGTTCTTGCAAGATTAGATTGGTTTGTTAATTTATCTAATCAGGATGGCTCCCACTATTTCCTCAAATTCTTCTTCAAACCTTAAAAGAAGAACTAGTCAGGATTAATCACACGTCACAATACTTGCTTAACCTTTCAGCCAGGCTAGTGTTGGTACTTCGAGGGAGATTTTCCAATGCTTTCGCGAAGTTCCTTAATTACATAACCTCTTTTCCCTGGAGGCGTAACCCCGCTAACACCGTTCTAGACACCTACTTGTGTTTATAGCATTGATTGTTAAGTGAAATAATCTCCCGAAAGTAAACCAACTCATCAGTGGGATCGGGATCCAACTATCATTGTGTGATGGCCTAGATGGAATCCACTCTAGTCACCACACTCCAAAAAGTATGCTAAATCTGCAAGTTTCCTGTATGTTTGAAACTCCCGATGTGATTTTTACCCCTAACGGTTTATGACCTTGACTGGGTCAACAAACCATAAACCGCTAGTCAAGTTCTACCCGTCATTATCTTGATTGCATTAAATCCACCCGTACGTGCCCTTGACTAGGTCAACAAGGCCGCACGACTGTCCTAACCAATCACATTTGCAATGCATAGAAAAAATATCACTTAGCTACCGTTCACTACGCCATGACTAGGTCAACAAACGCAACACGAATACTAAATAATACCAATCCAAAATGACGGAGGGCTACGGCTGGGTTTTTGGAGAAAAACCCGTTAACATAATGAACTTGATATCGTTGAAGAAACCTGATTGCCTTTTAAAATATATAGTGGCGAAAACTTTTGCTAAAGAGGTCACTCCCTATGAAGGGATCTCGGCTCTTTCCTTGTCGAATGAGGTGCAGGATATTCCAAACTGAATACCACGATGCAAAGAAAGAATAATCGACTATAGTGAATTTATTACGCTGACGCAAACTTTTACTCAAGGGGTCACTCCCGGTGAAGGGATCTCGGCCCTTGCCTCGTCGAATGAGGTGCTGGATATTCCAAACTGAATACCACTGTGCAAAGCAAAAAAGAACGTCTGTAATGTCTGTTTTTAAAACTTGGTTCCAACAACATCTTTTAGGTTTGTTTTACTTGCATTAATCAAAATTAATGATGTCCCATCAATGTAACCTACCACACCAGAAAAGAACGAAAAAACAATGTACGTATATGCCATCCGCATTCGCCACTGGGTCCCGTCATCACCCGTTAGGTTACTTAACTAACGACAGAGCGGGGGATGGACTAGCGCGGGTGCAAAACATATACAACATCTACCAGTATATATATAAGTATATACAACATTCGTCCCAGGCATGATAGTAAACAACATCACAGAAACACAGCCAACAATACAGAATGGTGGATAATCTTGGAGCCCCGGGTTTCATTTGAGCCATAAATAAAACCCGACGTTCCCTGTCGTGTGGATAGCCTGTGCAATGAAAAACTATACCCCCTACGAGTGCGGCGAATAGCACGCCAATTCTAGAATGAAGCCCCCTCCGTCTCAACACCATGAGAAAGAAGTCCCCTCCGTCTCAACGCCATGAGAAAGAAGCCCCCTCCGTCTCAACGCCATGAGAAAGAAGCCCCCTCCATCTCAACGCCATGAGATGCGGGCTTGCTGCCTTTCTAGAACCCGGCTATTCGTGCACTCTACCGCTGGGTAATCCTAGTACAGAAAAAAAAAAATAATATGTACAAACGGTGACATCGAGCTCAACCCGGTCGTGCCCCAAAATAATATACAACCCGACAAAGACGACAGTCCATATGTCGGACGCTCGCCCCGCAATAACAAATGTACAAATGAATATAAACTGTACCCCTAACATTTCATCACATGCTATCCATCACGACTATCCAACCACAATCACAGAACAAGCACACAACATCAACGCGAATGTCACGTTCGCAAAACCCGTCTAAAGGAACATATAGCGATTAGACGAGTTTTACCGATCGAGTGACATTCCCGGTCGTAGATAAAAGTGAATGTACTGTAAAATACAAATTTAAAATTTCGATCGACTAAACTTTTCGAAATAGGCCCCAAATGCAAATCCTGCACTCAAATAAATCTGGGCCAAAACTATATATCACAAATATCATATTTTCATGAACTAGAGCCCCAGAAAAACTTTTGGGTACTGTAGCCCGAAAAGCGCCGCGGAAGCGCCGCCAAATGCGCCATTTCGCTCACTTTCCGCGGCGGAAATTTGGAGTTAGGCCCCCAATTTTTTTTGTAGCTATAGTTTCGCCAGCATGTAATTCTAAGATACTGAGAAAAATTTTAGGACAACTTCGAAAATCGACAGCAAGCTCATGAACATAAATTCGTGATGCGGAAAAATTTGTCAATCGAGATTTTAACCTTGTGCAAACTAGCTAGTAGGGTTTATGGGTAAGTTCTGATACCATGAAGGGTTACACTAGCGCCCCGGCCAACTTCCGTGGCCAAATGCGGAACAAAAATTTTACGACGAACATAAACTTTGGCGCTAGGATAACACTAAAACCCGGATCTTTACCATAAACCTAACTAGCAAAAGAAGTAGAGTTCTATCTACTATGATAGAAAGTTATACCTTAAACTTGAACTCCTTCTTCTCCTTGTTGTGAGCTCCTTGGAATGATCTAGATGGCTCCTCCTCACCGGCTTCTCTATATCGAAGAAGATCCACCCGAAGGCCTCTACCTTGAGCTCCTACCTCAACCATAAAGTAACTAGAGTGATTTGCTTGCTAGACTAAGAACCCTAGAGTGAGTAGAGAGTGATTTTATTGTTTGATCTCAATTTCCCTTGGTTCTCAACACATGAGAGGTTAGGGTTTGAGAGAGAGGGTGAAGGAGAGAGAGCTAGGAGAGAGAATGAATATGATAGAATGAAGAGATAGCTCTCATATTAGCATAAAAGAATAACAATTTTAATTAGCAAAAAAGTTGTGATGGTTCATTTGATTTGACCATTATCATGTCACCATTAATGCTAAGCAAAGAATCTTTTGCTTAAGAAAAATACCTTAGTCAACTTTGGTCAACAAGTCAAATGGTCAATCCAAATAACCATAACACAATTATTACTAATTAAAACTATTAATCAATTACCTTCATCTCATTAAGATCTTAATCAAGTCAATGGTCAAAAACCTTAATGAGATGTCTCCTTCATTTGTCTCTGTCAACTGTATATACATACCCGCTTCCGCGTTCCGAAGAACACGAATGCAATGAGACTGAACCAAGACAAAATCAAATACTAGGATCCAGCTTAAACCAAAGCCCACTAGTATCAACTGTCCGAACACCAAACACGCACAAGTACGCATATGTGAACGAACCCTGTCGTAAAACCATACGACCTCTACTCGTTTCGCCCAAAGGTGAACAACCCTCTGTGTAGGACTCTAAAGACTCGACACTACGCTGGCAGTGGGTTTAACCACAGGCCACAAGCGGTACTAGCTGTATGTAACGATCCCCAGGTGGATGTCGATAAGAAGACCGATGAGGTGAACCCATCCAAACTCCTACTGAGCCTGAATGAGACAATCTCCGTACAGTCTTCGGTCTATAATCCCCGAGCTAACGGTTTGGCTGAGATTTTCAACAAGACCTCGACGAAGATCATAAAGAAAACAGTGTCCAAAAACAAAAAGAACCGGCATGAGAGATTGCATGAAGCTCTCTGGGCGTATCGAACTACGTTCAAAACAGCCACAAACACAACGCCGTATGCATTGGTATTCGGCGCTGAAGCAGTGCTCCCTTTGGAGATAAAGCTACCCTCTCTACGAGTGGCAGTTCATTATGAGCTAACGAACGAAGAGAATGCTCATCTTCGCCTGGAGGAGCTCGACGCTCTTGACGAAACCCGGCTCATAGCGCAGCAAAACCTGGAGGCTTACAAAGTAAGGATGACGAGCTCGTACGAAAGATTGACTAGGCCGAGAACATTCCACCAAGGCAAACTCGTGCTAGTCGTAAAAAGACCTATGATCCCTAATCGTACCAAACGGGGGAAATTCGAGCCAAACTATGAGGGCCCGTACATCATAGACAAAGTCTACCAAGGCGGGGCTTACTTGCTCATGGATATGCATGGCGAAAGACCCTTTAGGCCAATAAACGGTCGGTTCTTGATAATATACTACGCCTGACCAAAACGTCTTTAAACTACTACAAACCCGAAGCATCCTTAGGCTGACTCGTAAAAAAATAAAATATAATAAAAAAATAAAATATAAAATATAAAAAAAAAAACAAAAAAAACGGTACGTCCATAAGCAAGATGGGCATGGATGAAAACCCGAAAGGGCTCCGTGAGTAAAAACAGCAGGGCTACCAGCAAGTTTGCGAAAACCCGAAAAGGCGCAATCTCGTTAAAAGACACTTGCAAGGTCCTCTCGACCTTGTAAGGAGAAAACTACCTGCGTGAGATCCTTATGACTCACCACGATTTCTAAGGAGAAAATACACTTACGAGATCCTCACGACTCGTAAGGAAAAACCTCTTATGAGACCCTCACGGCTCATAAGATTCAAAAGCCTTAAGCTACAGGGATCTGAACCTGTTCTTAAGCCATCAACTTTCCCAGACTGCCCTACAAGCGGTTCAATACTGACCCTTGTATACAATCCACGGGCGCAAATAATCATTTCCTTTCCGAGTCCCACCAACGACAAGGAATGCCCTCATTTGATGAACAAACACTTGTAAGTCCTCTCGACTTATAAGAAGAAAACACTCTTGTAAGATCCTTACGACTTATAAGAGAACACACACTTAGGAATCCTCACGATTCCTAAGGAGAAAATGCACCTACGAGATCCTTACGATTTGTAGGGAGAAACACCTTTATAAGACTCTTACGGCTCATGAAATCAAAAGCCTTAGTCGACAGGATTCTAACCTTGTTTCCTAAGCCATCTTTGTTTAAATTGACAAAAGCAAATGATGATTCGCTCCTGGCAACATTCCAGTCGCAGCGATATTGATGCAAGATTGGTATCAGACCTTGAGTTCCATACTCGAAAAAAAAATGTATATGAAATAGCCGAAATGTTTGGGCAACTCGCAATAAAAATCAGCGAGTAAAATATATGCATACAAAAATAGCCGAAATGATTGGGCAACTTGCAAAAAAAAGCAGCAAGTAAAAAAAAGAAAAATAGCCGAAATGATTGGGCACCGCGAAAAATAGCCGAAATGATTGGGCAATCGCTACTTTCGCGATATAAAAAGCTGAAATGATAGAGTATCACGGAAAGAAATAAAAAAATGTAAGAAGGAAACTTTTGCCCTGCCGGTGAGATCGCATCGACCCCTGTATACAATCCATGGGCACAAACAAAAGGGAACCACATTTCTCCACCAAACTCTGTCAAAGGGAAGCCAGATCTCAACGACGACATCCACAGCCTAAAGACCAACACGGCATTCCTTCTTAACTCCAGCAGGATGCAGACGCAACGTTAACAACTGACCTCAAGGTCGCAATGAAGCGGAGCCATGGAAAAGTCCCTAGTTCTAAATCTCGACGGCCACCTCTACAGCCTATAGACCAACAACGGCGTTCCTCCTTATGCCAACAGAGCACGGACGCGACATCATCAGTCGGAGCCATGGCAAAGTCCTTAGTTCCAAATCTCGACGGCCACCTCTATAGCCTAGAGACAAACAACGACGTTCCTCCTCATGCCAACAGAGCATGGACGCGACATCATCAATCGGAGCCACGGCAAAGCCCCCAGTTCTAAGACTTTGCGGTTCACAGATAACCTAAAGTCAACCGACACCGTAGAAAATGGAGAAAGTCGATCCCCGACACCGTAAAAAAACGGAGAAAGTCAATCCCCGACACCGTAGAAAACGGAGAAAGTCGATCCCGACACCGTAGAAAACGGAGAAAGTCGATCCTTGACACCGTAGAAAACGGAGAAAGTCGATCCCCGACACCGTGGAAAACGGAGAAAGTCGATCCCGACACCGTGGAAAACGGAGAAAGTCGATCCCCGACACCGTAGAAAACGGAGAAAGTCGATCCCAGACACCGTAGAAAACGGAGAAAGTCGATCCCCGACACCGTAGAAAATGGAGAAAGTCGATCCCGACACCGTAGAAAATGGAGAATGTCGATCCTGACACCGTAGAAAATGGAGAAAGTCAACCCTCAACCTTCTCGTCGAAGCAACGTTTCGACTCGAGAACAAGTCAACTCATCAACCACTTACGAGCCCTCTCGATTTGTATGGGAGAAAATTCTCTTTCGAGATCTTTACGACCTACAAAAGAAAACGCACTTGGGTGTCCTCATGACCCTTAAGGAGAGAACACACCTACGAGATCCTCTCGATTCGTAGGGAGAAAAAGTCTTTATGAGACCCTCATGGCTCATAAAATTGAAATTCTTAGGCAGTAGACCCAAACCTATTTCCTAAGCCATCGCTGCTCTACAAGTAGGTCAAGATGGACTATCTACGGGCCACATTTGCCAAAATTACATGTCACTGAAATAAAGGAGCTACTTACGGGTCCTCACGATTTGTAAGGAAAAATACCCGAGTAAGATCCTTACGACTCACGGAGGCGATGAACACTTAGAAATCCTCACGATTTCTAGGGAGAATATGCACCTATGAGATCCTCTCGACTTGTAGAGAGAAAAAAACCTTCTTGAGACCCTTACGGCTCATGAAGATGAAAAAGTCTTAGGCTACAAGGACCCTAAACTTGTCTCCGAAGCCCTCAATTCTATTGCCATGCATAACTCTGCACTACTTCACCCACGTACATACTTACGTGGGCAAAGTAGTAGGGGACATTTGTTCCCGCCAAAATTTTCTACGCAAAAGAGCCCAAGGTATCAAATGGCAGCGATACGCTTAAGAAAATATGAACCAGTATTTTCCGGGCTGTATTTTGACAAACTCCCGAATGAAAAACAACTAAATTCTGATGATATCGAAAGCGTCTCGAAAAAAAATTGATTTGATATATTATGGGCCTCATAATTCATCCGAGATAAAAAATTATGAGCAAATGTGCTATGCACGTGTAATCTGAGGAAGAAAATGCGAACCGGTATTTTCCGGGCTGTATTTTGATAAAATCCCGAATGAGAAACAGCTAAATTCTGATGGTATCGAAAGTGTCTCAAAAAATCCTTCGATTTGATATATTATGGGCCTTATAATTCATCCGGGATCAAAAGTTATGAGAAAATGTGCTACGCATGTGTAATCTAAAGTAATGCTCTACTACATGGGGATGCATTTTTAGTCCCACATCGGGAAAAAGAGAGATCCCTTCTCTACCACTCCCATATAAATAAGAGGGGATACCTCTTAAAAAAAGAAGGGATTTCAATTCTCAAAGTAGATTAGTTCTCCATATGAGCTTGCTCCAAGTTAGGGTCATAGCTGCCCCCCTATAATGCGCAAGTGCTATGTGCGCTACGTGCTACGCACGTGCGCCCGCCATATGCGCGCCACGTGCTACGCACGTGCGCCCGCCACGTGCTACGCACGTGCGCGCGCCACGTATAACACACGTTAGCCAAACACGTGCAACGCACGTGGGAGAATTCAATTCTCAAGGGAGCTTAGTTCTCCATAGGAGCTTAGTGCTCCAAGTTAGGGTCATAGCTGCCCCCCCCATAATGCGTATATGCGCAAGCGCCATGTGCGCCACATGCAATGCACGTGCGCCCGCCACATGTGCGCCACGTGCAACGCACATGAGCCAAAGACGTGCAACGCACGTGGGAGAATTCAATTCTCAAAGGAGCTTAGTTCTCCAAGTTAGGGCCTTAGCTGCCCCTCCATAATATGCATATGCGCAACGCATGTGCGCACCACGTGCAATACACGTGCGCCCAACACGTGCGACGCACGTGCGCGAACGCAAAGAGACCATTTTCAGCAGTTAGGAATTTAAGCTTCAACATATTCTTCCTCGTGATAAGTGGGACATGGTTCAAAGGGTACATCACTCCACACTTTCGATATATGGCGCTGTAATCCCTCAGCGTCGTCGGAGAGGTGGTGGGTCCCAACAACTAATGATCTCTTTTTCCAAAGATAGAGGAACCCTCCACAAACTTTGAGAAATTTTAGAGAGAAGAGCAAGCTCTCGGAAGAAGAAGAATTTTTTCAAGGTAAATAAAAATAGAGATTAAAGTATCTCATCAAATGAAGAGGAACTTAATTTCTTTTTCTAGATCATAGATCTATAAGACCGAGGTCTTTCACAAAAGAGATCATAGCATCTCATTATAAAAATTGAGGGGGAAGAACTTAATTTTCTTCAGATCAAAAATCTATAAAATAAAAACGAAGTCTTTGACAAGAACAGAAGAGATAGTAAAATCTTTTATTAAAATAAGAACTTAGTTCTTAGATCTATGTGAAAAAATCTCCTATGAATGAGAATTTAATTCTCAAAGTGCAGAACTGATCAAAATTGCCTAAAAAGAATCTTAGTGCTCTAAATTAAAAAGAAGCGCTTTAGTGCTCCAAGACTGGCGCACATCACCGCAGCGCTCTTAGCGCTCCAATTTAAAGAAGCGCCTCAGCACTTCAAGACTGGCGCACAGCGCCACAGCGCTCTAAGCGCTATTTTAAAAGAAGCGCCCAGCGCTTCAAGGTTGGCGCTCAGCGCCAAGCGTACTACGTGCTTCTCACGTGTGCGCTATTTCATAAGGAGCGCTCTGCACTCATTTGCTGGCGCTCAGCGCCAAGCGCACCACGTGCTTCTCACGTGTGCGCTCTTTCACAGGAAGCGTCTTAGCGCTCTAAATCTAGCGCTCAGCGCCACGTGCTCTTCACGTGTGCGCTGAGGGAACATAAACTGTTCTTTAAATAAAGCCCAGAGCCATAATGAGTGTTCAGCACTCAATAAAAAACAAAAAGATTGTCAGAACCCAAACAAATGCTCAGCATTGCTAAATGTTCAACATTTTAACTGAGTGGGTCGAGCCCAAGTTGGCCACAGATCCCTCATTTAGATTAATTGATCCCATATGCTCATAAATCTTTTTAACTGATCTTAGTCCCAAACTTGACTACAGATCTCCCAACCAACATTGGTTCAAGGGTACATCTCTTCGTACCTCTGATATATGTCGTTGTAATTCTTCAACGTCTTCAGAGAGATGGAGGGTCCCAATAACCAATAAATTTTTGTGCATCCCCAAACGGTTGAACCAAAACCACACAGACTATGGCGTCTTTAAACTGGACTATGATGTCCTTAAACTTTACGGACTGGGGGTCCTTAAACTCATGGACTATGATACCCTTAAACTTTACGGACTGTGGGGTCCTTAAACTCATAGACTATGATGTCTTTAAACTTTATAGACTATGACGTATTTAAACTGTCACGGACTATGATGCTCTTAAACCCAATGGACCGCAATGTCCCTAAACTAAAGCAATTGAGTCCAAATGCTCTTTTGTTGGATCTAAATGATCCTGTTAAGTCGATCTTAGTCTAAAATTAGACTAACGTATCCTTAACAAACGTTTAAATTGATCTTAATCTCAAATGAGATTAACGATCCTTAAACCCAACCCAAAACCAAATCTAAGAAAATACGGATTTGGACAAATCCACGCCCTACGGGCAACAACATAAATTAGTCTCCGTATACAATCCACGGGCAACCAAAAAACAAAACAAACATACACGACATGAAGTGACCATCTGGAGAAGGAGAAAGTGGTTACCGCGATGCAGTAGCGTAATTAACAGCAAGGGCTTGCACCTGCAGGGAAGAGCATCCCCACAATAAAAAAATCCCTCAAATGAGGGGGAATCTGACGAAGTCTGCTATATCGGCTGCATCCGTCTAAACCTTCGATACATGGTACCATAAATCAACTTGGCATCTTCGGAGAGGTGGACGGATAAAACCAATTAGCATCTGCCCCTAAATTCAGGCAAGACGACCTACGCGGTTCCGTCTCTGTTTTCGGCGGCGAACGGGTGGGTTGTGAGGATATTTTATCCCATCATGTATATTATTTGTATCTAGTATACTCCATCTACCCTTGTATATTTGATTAGACGATAAGACTCGTGGGACTTGTATTTATGATGTTTGGTGTCGATGCTCACTTGAGCCGACGTAGTATTTGCTTATTTCTTGCTTCAGAAGCTTATAGTGCCCTTTCGATATGCATATTGCATATGGTTGTGATTCCGCCATGGGCGAAGAGCTAGCTCCCGCTTGGGGATGCCTAATTTCATTATTTATATGTATTTTCATGTGTTGTACCCATTTGGGGGCTAGTATTTACAAAGGAGACTCTGCCGAAATTTTCGGGAAAATCTGATGTTGCTTTTAAATGTTAATGCGACTTATTTGGTTAAAAACGCTTTCTTTAAATAAGCTTTCCTTCACTCTATTTCTTTAAATGGTTTTGATTTCTGGGTTTTGGCTTACTTAGATTATGTACGCCTTGAGACATTTCGTAATTTAAGTGCCAATCACGTTTCGTACCTTCGGGTCGTGACAAAATTGGTATCAGAGCGATAGGTTTTACCTTTCTGAGTGTATGATGACCTTTGGTAGATGGAGTAGGTGACTTAAGCAGAGTGACGTAGCGTGTGTATGTTCCGCGGCATACTTACGATACGGTACTCCGCCTAAGTGACCTTAGGATATATATTTGCTTGTATTTCTTTCCTTGATTCCGAAAATCCTTTGACTTGATCGCAATGTTCCTATCAATCTTGTTCTTTCTCCAGAAACTATGCCGCCGGAGACTACGAGGGCCAGAGGGCTGCCGCCAGAGATGAGATTAGAGTAGGCTCGTTTGAGACGAGGACCGATCAGGGCGGTACGCCTACCCCACAGGGACAGAGTGATCCGCCTTCTCCAGGATGGATAGCTAGGCTGGAGTCGAGTATTTAGGACTTGCGACAGATGGTTGGATTGTTAGTTGAGGCTAGCCGAGCTCCGAGAGCCGATGATGTCCCTCCTACTCGAGGACTGTGTTTGTACCTGCTGCTGACAGATGTTTCTGTTGTTACCGAGATTATTTCCGTATCCTTATAGGATTTTTTGAGGCTGAAGCCACCAGTTTTTACCGGTACAGATGCAGCGGAGGATACATAGACAATCCTCAACAGGATGGCTAGGATTTTTCGTTCACAGAGATGTTCTGACGAGATATGGATTGAGCTTGCGAGTTTTCGTCTAGAGAGGTCTTGCTCAGACGTGGTGCGAGTCAATTGAGAGAGCCGAGCTGCAGATCTACTTCCTATGACTTGGGATGAGTTCATAGCTATATTTCTTGCTCGTTTTTTTTTCGGAGAGAGTTTAAGATGCCGAGCTCGTAGTTTCGAGCCTTTGCGTAAGACTTCAGGGATGACATTTTCCGAGTACGACATTCAGTTTACTTAGTGGTCCGATATGCTCCTTACCTGGTGGACACTGAAGAGAAACGGATAAAAGGTTCGTGTGGCGATTGGACATGCAGTTATTTCTTGCCATCGGCACCCAGCATTTTGACACTTTTGCAGCCGCGATGGATGCATCCTTACTGCTAGAGGAGCGCATTTCTAAGACTTCAGTCATTTCTGGACCAAAGCGGATTCGTACCGGTATGCCAGCTTAGAGGCAGATAGGTAGACGTCGTGACAGGTGTTATTCCAGTGTTTTCCTTCGATGTGCATATTTCTTTTGTTGTTTAAACTTGTATCTACGCACTTTGTACCGAATTTAGACCGAGAGTCGTCCTTGTTTGGTCTGCTGCTGATTGTTATTATTCTAGTAGGCGAGTCCTTTGTCGCTCGAAATGTTTTTCATGCGTGTTTGTTTTGTTCGTATCGGAGATAGGGATTCTTTTGTCAATTTGATTTTTCTCGATATGTTTGACATCGAAGTTCTTCTAAGCATGGTTTGGTTAGCCACGTGTTATGCATTCATGGATGGCCGTAAGAGGGCAGTCGGATTTAGTTTTACGGGTGAGCTAGTTTTGTTTTTCGGGGAGACCGTAGCGTCGCCTTTTCCGGTTTGATTTCTTCTCTTCGCGCTAATCAGCTTTTGAGAATGGATATCAAAAATTCTTGGCGTATGTTTGTGATGTTAGAGCCGCAGAGGTCCCGTTGGATCAGGTCCCGATTGGGAGAGAGTTTCCAGATGTTTTCCTGACGAGTTGCTTGGTTTGTCGCCAGAGCGCGATATTGAGTTCTGCTTTGACTCGATTTCCGGCACGGAGCCTTTTTCTATACCGCCATATCGGATGGACTCGGCGAAGCTTAAAGAACTGAAGGATCAGTTGCAAGATTTGTTGAATAAAGGGCTTGTTCGTCCGAGTGCGTCACTTTGGGGAGCTCATGTTTTGTTCGTCAAGAAGAAAGACGGCAGTTGTGTTTGTGTTCCGATTTTTGTCAGTTGAATCGGGTTACTGTGCGGAATAGATATCCCCTACCTCGCATCGACGATTTATTTAATTTGCTCTAGGGTGCGGGACATTTCTCGAAGATTGACTTACGATTAGGCTACCATTAGTTGCGGGTTCGAGAGGATGATATTCCGAAGACCGCTTTTCACACGCAATACGGGCGTTATGAGTCTTGGTGATGTCGTTCGAGCTCACCAATGCCCCAGCAGCGTTTATGGATTTGATGAACCGTATATTCAGGTCGTTTCTTGATCAGTCTATCATCGTGTTCATTGAGAACATCCTAGTATACTTTTGGAGCCGAGTGGAGCCTAGGCAGTAATTGAGGATTTCGTTGCAGACCTTGAGGGAGCACCAGCTATTCGCTAAATTATCCAAGTGTGTTTTCTGGTTGGATGATGTGACTTCTTGGGTCACATATTTACGAGAGATGGTAAGTATGGAACTGAAGAAGATCGAGACCGTTTAGCACTGGCCCAGACCTATATTAGTGACGGAGGTTCGCAGCATTTTGGATTTTGGGCGGATACTATTGATATTTCGTACAGGATTTTTCACATATAGCTGCAACGTTGACCGGGTTGATCCGAAAGGGCATTTCTTTTCGTTGGACTAAGGTATGCGAGCAGAGGTTTCAGCAGTTGAAGACTCGTTTGATTATGGCGCCAGTATTATCTTTGCCTTTAGGATTAGGTGGTTTTGTCGGTTATTGCTATGCTTCTCGGTAGTTGAAGAAGTGCGAGCAAAACTATTCCAGGCATGACTTAGAAATGGCTGTGGTGGTTTTTACACTTAAGATTTGGAGACACTACTTATACGACTAGTCGTGCTAGATATTTACGGACCACAAGAAGCTTAAAGTATACATTTCAGCAGCAAGATCTACATTTGAGACAGCACAGATGGATAGAGCTAGTGAAAGACAATAACTGCGATAATTCTTTATCATCTGGGCAAGGCGAATGTTGTGGCAGATACTTTGAGTCGGAGGCCCGGAGGTAGCTTTGCTTGTTAAGCACGGTTCAGGGACTGTCGACGGCAGATTAGCAGATTCCTTATGACAACCGAGTGCAGTTCGAGGAGGCACATTAGTCAGCATACAGTGTTCATCTGGTTTCCACCAAGATGTATTGTATTTTGAGAGGAGTCTACTGGGTGAAGGGATGAAGAGAGATGTCACAGATTTTGTTTCGGGATGCTGACTTGTCAGCGAGTCAAGGCTGAGCATCAGAGGCCAATAGGAGAATTACAAGCTTTGCCCATTCCGGAGTGGAAATGAGAACAAATTTCTATGGAATTTATTGTGGGTCTACCTAGGACCAGTCGAGAGTATGACTCTATTTGAGTGATCGTAGACCGATTGACAGAAGCAGCTCATTTTCTGCCAGTCAAGACCATTTTCGGATTCGTTCAGTATGCTTAGATATATGTTGATGAGATTGTGTGACTATATGGAGTTCCGACTTGTATTGTATCCGACAGATGTACCCAGTTCACCAGCCGACTATTGTAGAAACATTAAGAGACTTTGGACACCAGATTGAGTTACAGTGCAGCTTTCTATCCACAGACCGACGGTCAGTCAGAACGGACCATTCAGATTCTTGAGAATATGCTCCGAGCTTGCGTTCTAGATTTCGGTGGCAGTTGGGATCGCCACTTGCCCTTGATAGAGTTTTCCTATAATAACAGCTTCCAGGAGACGATTCAGATGGCACCCTTCGAGATATTATATAGGAGGAAATGTCGATCACCAGTTTGTTGGATAGAGCTCAGTGAGAGCAGTATTTTAGGGCCACAGATTGTGCAGGAGATGACCGAAAAGATTCAGATGATTTAGGATAGGATGAGAGCGGCCCAGTGCAGGAAGAAATCTTATGCAGACCGACGTTGGCGTAGACTTGTGTTCGTCGTTGTAGATTATGTTTTCTTGAGGGTTTCCCCGATGAGGGGCATGTTGAGATTCAGAAAGAAAGGGAAGCTTAGTCCCAGATATGCGGGTCCCTTTCGAGATTCTCGAACGTGTCGGCGCAGTTGCTTATCGTTTGGCTCTTCCACCCAGCTTTCCAGATATTCATCCCGTATTTCATGTATCAATGCTCCGCAAGTGCTTTCATGACCCCACTCACGCGATACAGCATCAGACGATCCGGTTGGAGCGCGATCTTTCTTTCACCGAGCAGCCGATAGTCATTCTGGATCGGCAGGTGAAGGAACCGAGATCCAAGGTCATACCGTCCATATAGGTTCTTTGACGTTGCCCAAATGGCGAAAAGGGTTACGTGGGAAACCGAGGACGAGATGCGTAAGAAATATTCCCATCTCTTCGAGGGTACGCGTAGTTAAATTTTAAAATTCGGGGACCGGATTTTTTTAAGGGGGAAGATTGTAAAGTTTTAAAAATTGTTTAGGTGAATTTTCCGATTTTCGGTAAAATAATTGGTGTTTTCCGTAAAAACCATAATATAATTATTTTTCAACATAGACTTAATTATACCCATTTTAGATTTATAATTGCTAGTATTTGGTATTCAATTGGTCACTTAAAAATTTCTAGTCTAATTAAATATTTTTCTTAATTAATTATTTTAAATATTATTATAAGTTTTCATTTATACATTTAATTAGTATAAATTACAAATGAGAATGGGTTAATTACACAATTGTGAACCATGACAACTAATATCTAGTTGTAACATATTCTTGTGTTCTTTAATTTCCCAAATGGTTCTAGAAAAGTTTAGGAATGGCTAGAAAATAAAGTAAAATTAATTAATTATGAAATAAGTTAAAAGGTGTAATAAATGGGGATGTTTCTACACACACATTCACACCCCCACTCACTTCTCTCTCTCCCTCAAAAAACTGGCCGAACTAAGGCAGCCCCCCCCCCCCATTCCCCAATTCCCACTCCAAATTAAGATAAAAAAGAAAGAAAGTTAAAAGAATAAAGAATAGGATATTGAGGTATGGTGTAAAGATAAAAGAGTTATGGGTTTTTCTTTGACTTGATAAGATCTACACACACACACCCATCCCCTTTCCCTCTCTTGGCCGAGCCCTTGAGGCAGCAGCCCCCCTCCTCTCTCTTCAACACAAACTCCTTGCAAAAAAAGAAGAAGAAGAAGAAGAATCCACAAAATCAACACAATATTTTTCTAGCTTAATCCTTCACAAAATTCCTTGTTCAAAACTAGCATGGTTCTCAGAGCAAGTTAGCATTTTGGAGGCCAAGATTTTTGCAAGTGTGGATCTCATTCCAAACTATTTTGAGGTATAACCTTACTCTAATTGTTACTTGTTCATACTTGTTCTAATCTAATTTTTAATTAAGTGTTAATTAGGTTTTAATTGAAAGTTTGGAATTTCAAGAGAGGGTTTTGAAATTCAAGTTAGGGTGTTATCATTTGATCATGGATTAAATGTGTAGTTTAACATTTTAAGACATGCAAATTCTAATCTAGTTGTTAAATTGCAAATTGTTACTTTAAAATTTTCTAAATTATGTAATCTTGAAAACTAAAATTTTATGATTAATGAAAATAAGTGAGATTAAATCTAGTTAATAATTGGGTAGCCTAATTATGATATAAATTGATCATTGTGGCCAATAGATTTGTTAAAACATCTAAATTCGCACTAAAATGGTTAATGGTCGCTTACTAGGTTTTTGGAGTAAATAGGTTTTAAGTGAGTTGAGGTTGAATTGAGCTATAACCTATTTTATATAATGTCTAGTGTGTTGTGAACGCGCGATTGAGTTCTAGACTTGGTAGTGGTCATGTATTAGTGACCCTAGTGGTGGTTTTGGCGTTGTTGCGAGCGCGTTTTGTGCTAAAGTATGCACGCGTCTAGTTAGTGCGCGAAGTTTATTTGTTTTATTATGTCCGCGATTATTTATTATTTATTCTCTTATTTACTTGTGTACATTTTTAGGATCGGGTGCAGAGGAGTCGGATGTGGCGTGGAAGTGGCAGAGCTGAAATCGGATCAGATTAGCCGAGGCGTCCCGGTGAGTAGATGCACACATCTACGGGGGAATCGTCTGGATGGCGTCCGATGGTTTAGGATTATTTGTAGTACTTGCATTTCATATGCGTAGTTTCCTAGTTATTAATCTCATTGCATCGCACCAACATATGTGTGTGTGTGTGTGTGTGTGTGTGTGTGTGTGTGAAATCATCTTATAGGACACTTGCACCATTACCATTGTTTCATGCTGCACGGGCACTATTCATGCGAACACACATGCCTTTGGTAATTGCTATGTCATGAACACTATAGAACTTGCTTGAAATCGGTAACTGTGCATTTGCATCATATATGATCCGTAGACTTATACTTGTATATTCATTTCATTAAATGGATACGTAGGATTGTTAGTTATATATACATAACTCATTTGCATCATATATTTTGATTCTTCTCGAGGATTTCAGTATCGATGGGGTTTATGGATTTTGGAGAAACCGCAAGGATTTTAAGAACGTATTACCATTTTAAAAATGTAAGTTGCGGTTTTCTCATGATATGATGTGTGTGGTGTCCACCATGAGTTTTCTCGGTTCTTGAGCGGTATCATACACCCGTTTCGAGGTAGGGGAAGGGACCGTCTGTGGGTGCATGGTCAACCCGGTGGGTACCCCGGGGCAAGAGGGTCGTAGATGATGGCGTTGAGCCCAGCAGGGGAGCACTACCGACCGGATATGTTTGATAGACGCGGTGGATATCCGGAGGATACCGACGTAGTCGTGAGATTTGATGATATGGGCCGATCCGGACTGATGGAGCCCGAGATTTTGAGATATTGAGACATTGAGATATTGAGATATCGAGACATTGAGATATTGGGATATATATTTTGTGTCGATGATTGACATGGATTTTCTATTGATTTCATTGATGATACTTCAGTTTATTACACAGAGCTTTTTCTAAGATAAGAACAAAGATTTTCTCACACCAGACTTGTTCAGGCTTCGTGTTTGATTATGCATTCATGTTGCATGCATGTTAGTACATCATATTATATCGATATGCGTAGGTTGAGACGCATTTACGTGCATGCTTATGATATCCTTATTAGATGTTACTTACTACTTACGAATTGGCAACTCACCCCCGTTGTGCCACAGTATTTTGCAGGTCTGAACCATCAGCACAGTAGCGGCGGGTGTACTTTCCATCCTGCTTCGTTTGCATCGTTTTGCAGCTTTGCTCGTAGGTGGGTTGCAAGGATATTTTATCCCATCATATATATTATTTGTATCTAGTATACTCCATCTACCCTTGTATATTTGATTAGACGGTGAGACTCATGGGACTTGTATTTGTGATGTTTGGTGTCGATGCTCACTTGAGCCGACGTGGTATTTGCTTATTTCTTGCTTCAGATGCTTATAGTGCACTTTCAATATACATATTGCATGTGGTTGTGATTCCGCCATGGGCGAAGAGCCATCTCCCGCTTGGGGATGCCTTATTTCATCATTTATATGTATTTTCATGTGTTGTACCCATTTGGGGGACAGTATTTACAAAGGAGACTCTGCCGAAATTTTCGGGAAAATCTGATGTTGCTTTTAAATGTTAATGCGACTTATTTGGTTAAAACCGCTTTCTTTAATAAGTTTTCTTTCACTCTATTTCTTTAAGTGGTTTTAATTTCTGGGCTTTGGCTTACTTAGATTACGTACGCTTTGAGACGTTTCGCAATTTAAGTGTCAGTCACGTTCCGTACCTTCGGGTCGTGATAGCCTTCCTGTTAGTATGGCTCTCGACATCAAATATTTGAGAGGGTCCTCTTTTGATATGAGATGGACCTCATGTGCGAACGCATAATGTCGAAGCTTCATTATCATGAAGATCAGTGCCAAGCAATGCTTTTCAATGGGGGGGTAGTTGTTTTCTGCCCCCAGGAGAACTCGACTCAAATAGTAGATAGCTCTCTCCTTTCCCTGATCGTTCTCCTGTGCCCATAACACGCCTAGAGAACCTTCAAGGGCTGTTGTGTACAGGATGAGGGGCTTACCCTTGACCGGAGCAGTCAGTACCGGCGGGTTCTACAGATATTGCTTGATTTCGTCCAGTGCACTTTGGTATTTATGATCCCAAACGAACGGGGTCCCCTTCTTCATCAGGTGACTGTAGGGACGGAATTTTCCGGAGAAATTGGCTATGAACCGCCGGATATACGTGGGCTTTCCTTGGAGAGACCGTAATTGTTTAAGAGTTCTTGACATGAGCATTTCCATTATCGCCTTGATCTTTGATGGGTCTATTTCGATGCCTCGGTGTCGTATGATGAATCCTAAGAATTTGCCTGAGGAGACTCCAAACGCACATTTCAGAGGATTCAACTTCAGATTGTACTTCCGAAGACGCTGGAACACTATGTTCAAATGCTCCCAGTGTTCTTCGTACGATTTGCTTTTCACCACTAGCTCGTCGATATAACATTCGACAATCTCATGTATGAGGTCATCAAAGATCTTCGTCATAGACCTCTGATAGGTAGCACCTATGTTCTTCAAACCGAAGGGCATCACCTTGTAGCAAAATATACCCAACGGATTCCGGAAGGCGGTATGCTTTTGATCTTCATGATGCATTTTTATTTAGCTGTATCTTGAGGATCCATCCATGAAAGGGAAGACCTCATGAGCGGACGTTTGATCGATCATCAGCTTAGTAACGGGTACTGGGAAATCATCTTTCGGGCAAGCCTTGTTAAGGTTCCGAAAGTCCACGCAGATGCACACTGTCCCATTTTTCTTCTGGAACAATGTTGGCAATCCAGTCAGGATATTGAACTTCTTGGATGAAGCCAGAGTCAATTAGTTTCTTGACGTCGGCATTGATACTCATCTCGAGTTCAAGCCGCATTCTTCTTGGCGCCTGCTTGACTGGCTTAACGTCCGGTGATATAGCCAGTTTATGCACCGCTGTTTCTGGATCTAGTCCCGGCACTCGGAATAATTCCATACGAAGCGGTCTTTATATTGCATAAGCACGTTCTTTAGTGTGGCTACCTGTTTTTTAGACAACAGCTTGCTGACGAACGTTGTCCTTTGATCGTTTTCCGGGCCAAAGTCGATTTTCCTTAGATTGTCTGCCGTACTGTGTATCCCATCCTCTAACTCTTTTGGCGCTGATGGAAATTCTGAGATCATCTCATCCTCATTCTTATTTGCGAAGCACTGGGAGAGGTCGTCCATATTCTTGTGCTCTCCCTCCTTTGAGAATGTTATCACGTTGTAGATACAAGTTCGTTTCCAAGCTTGATGTTGAATTAGACTTACCCTCGCAATATAGGCTGCTTTTGGCTCATGCTTTCGCGGTGGGGTTACCCTCCAACTGTCAAATAGAGCAAACCTACATTATTGTTACTGGTCTCCAACCCAGTCTTTGAAGGTGAAGCAGTCTTCCAGAGGATGTCTTATTGCTCGGTGGTAGGAGCAATAAGCCGGGTGATGGACCTTGTTTATTTTTTCGGGATACCGAGGCTTCGGGAGCATCATCATTTGATGCTTCATGACAAGGTCAAATATTTTCCTTGTCTTGTCTTGGGGAAAAGAGTATTTCCGACCCATCTTCTTCATAAAAGACGGATTCCGGCTGACTTTTTCTCGATCGCGTGGCTTCTTGGATCCGCTTCTCTTTTTTTGAATGCCATTCCCGTTCTTTACCTTGTTGTTGCCTCTGTGTCGGGCTATTTTCTTACCATGAGAGCGCACAGTGGGCTGAGGGTGAAGGGCTTCGTAGTCTTCTCTTTCCGTAGACTGCTGAGTGAGACGCTGCGTCCTGGCTTTCTCGTAAATGTCCATTTCGAGGTTGTGGTTATCCCGAACCTTTTGACCTGCTTCTCTTATTAGCTTATCAATCTGTTCTTTGAATGACGGACTTGGCATTCTTACGGTGGGATCTCGCTCTGGTTCAATGTTATGACCGTTTGGAAAAACGTCCATTTCTTTACCGAAGCCATTTATGACGCGGCAATTGCGGAATCGTTCTCATTTATTTGACCGAATGTATTTGAGCCCAATCGTATCCGTTATCCCATTGGGCATCTTTCGCTAAGTCCCGGGGACGTCCCAAATCTTTTTGTAGAACTGGGCTTGTCGAGCGGTTTGTTTGAAGGGTACACGTTGGCATCTTAATAGCCTTTTCAATCCCTCTGTGTAATATCTGGGTAGACGGATTGGTTGAATCCTGTCAAGCGTAAAATCGGCACCATGCCAGACTTCTTTCTCCACTTTGGTCTCCGTAGATCGATAGATGAGAATCTGTCACGACCCAAGTTTGGATGTGACCGACACTTAGATTGTATCATATCTAAAGATATGCACAAAGCCCAAGTAAGCCGAAAACCAAGATCAAATACCTTATTGCGGAATTATTTATAAAAATTTAGTTTTTAAGTAAAAATTCCAAATTATGAAGGTATTTTATTAAACAAGTATAAAGTGTTAGGTTTAGTTGTATCCCTAGTTGGGATCAACAATAGTAACAATGAACATGAATCTCAACATAAAGAACATCACTATGAATCTCATAAAGAAAGAAACAATAATGTAGCGACCAAATGATCTCAACTGTCCATAATATATAATTTCTCATTCTAAGTCAAAATACAGGTTTGATGGAGACTTTCTAGATACAATATACAATATCAAAAGGGAAGGTTACTACATATGTAACCCACCTAACAAAAGATGAAATACAACTGCAAAAGTAGCTCTGCCTCGCAGCTAACCGTCCACTCTACCCCTGCAATGAACTGTGGTACAACGTGTAAGTCCGCGGCGGCGCCCCGGCCGTCAATCCGACGCCGAAAATGCGGAAACGAAAAATTTGCAAACTAGCAAACCGGCACCACCGCGCACTATTATCCCGGATCGGGCCATTAACCTAGCTACTAGCAAACTAAAAAACGGGTAGAGAAGTATACCAAGCGATCCGTGTCCTTCGGTCTTCGTCTCCACTCCGATCTCCCGCGGAATCTCCGTCCGTCACGTCCTCGTCGGAAAGGGCACCACATAGCCGGATGCTTTTACGGGCTCCCACCTCTGGACCGAGGCAACTCGGGCGCGAAGTTGGCTAGCCGACGCGTCCAAGGTTTGCTGTAGGCTAGTGTAGAATGCTATGTCTCTTTGGGGTAGTGAAGTTGCCATTGATGGAGGTAGAGTAGAGAATAAACAATGGAGAGAGGTTTTGAATCTTGGCAAGCAAAGAAAATGAGATGTATATTTTTCCCACCACCACAATATCAATCTCCCTCTCTCTAGAATAGTGGTCGGCCAAAAATTATGGTGGAGGAAAATCACAAGAAGAAAAGCATATGAAGAAATGGTGTGATTAAAAAAGAATATGTGTCACACCCATTTCCAAATCAACCATCATCAAAATCATCACATGAAAAGAAAAGGAATAGACTCAAAAAGCATCCCATGATGAATAAACAATCATGGAGCCACACATATGCAAGAAACACCCTCCACAATAAGTAATTTGCACAATTGCAAATTACCCCCTCCATCAAAAAGTCTGGCCGTGAAGGAACAAAGGAAAAACGGCCGGAACGGAATGCAAACTAGCAACTCCAGAAAACCGATCCCGTAATAAATTACAGGAAAACCCCACTACTGCATATACATGCCCGCATTTGTATTCCCACTGAACACAAATGCAAAGAGACAAAACTACACTATCTAATACTAGAATCCGGCTTAAGCCAAAGCCGGTTAGTAAAAACCGTCCGATCACGATCCGTGCAATACCGCACGTATCTGATCGAATCCTGACAGATCTCCATACGGCCTCTACAGCGTTTCGCCCGAAACCTGAGTAACTGTGTGTGTGATGGACTCTAAAGACTCGTCAATACTATGGCTGTGGATTTAACCACAAGCACGTCAGAGGTATTAGCCATACGTGACGGGCCACCAGCTATTGACCAAAAGGGACGTCGATGAGCGAACTCATCCTGACACCCTACTGAGCCTGTCAGTGACAATATCCGTACAGTCCGGTCCGTTCGTCTATGAGCATCGCATGGCGGGCCTAGGGGGTTGGTAAAAGTCAGACCCCCAATAGCGGTACAAGTCGTGTCGGAGTGTAGCCCAGAACACCCTGAGATACTACTGGAATACCTACCAGCAAATCTCCTGCCTTGGCCAAGAACTTTTCATGTTCTGGCTCTTCTAGACACAGCGCGACCTCACCCCCAATACCGGGAGAGACGAACCCCTGCAGATCCGCTCACTGCCTCCATGTGGCTCGGGACTGTACCCAACTAAAACCTGTTTGCACGTCTCCTTTGAGCGTGGTAGGGTAGTAATCAAAGCACAGTGGGAACTCACACGAGACAAATGACGATCTCAGGTCGATGAACTAACCTGTACACATGTCACCAGGGAACTGCTATCTGACGTCAGGTATAATACCAACTAGCAGGTTCCCGGCGAGTCCTGTCCGGTGTACTCATAACCCAATGAGCACCTGTATACATCTTAGGTGAACCAACTGACACCATTGGCTTGTGAAACCGGCCACCGCCCCTCGTCGGGGTCTCGACTGTATACACTAGTCTACTCCGGAGTATCGATGCCCTATCTCGAAACTCCCACGACTAGGGACCTTTTAAGGATGTGCTTATAGACCCCAGCTCCCACCTATATGATCGCCCTCATACTGCTGGTAGTCAAGCAAGAATCCTAGGGGCTCTATCAACGTGTAATAGCGACTCGTAAGGTCACCTAAAGCAGTACACGATGATAAAGATAAACCAGATAGCATGCTATCATCTTGAGTAAGACTGTCCTACCGGGATAGGTCATCCCTCAATCATTGCAATCACGTGCCTGTGATCCAATAATTGACTCTGAGGGCACTATCTCCAACAATCTCCCACTTGCACTTAAGGCTAATTATTGCGATGCCGCATACTCACAGCCCGTGTGATACCGAACACCCAACTCCTCTACTAGTCAGTCTCACAAAGCTCGTTTGCGAAACTATTGCGTTCGAAGAATAGCCTCAGTGAGTGGATCCGCTCTGATGTTTCTTTCTGTCTCTCTCTATCTCAAATTCGCGGAGAAAGCCATCTCCCGAAGTGAGCAATACCTGTCTTAGAATGTGTCTGGATGTCTGATGGGACCTAGCTCATAAGTGAACTCCAAATCCAAACTTTTTAGACTGTATCGTCAACTGAACTTAATCAGTATCCTGCGCCATGCCTTCCCTCAGTATCCACCTGGACCACCTGTCCAAAATACTGCCCCTCGTCAGAGGGAAAACTATAACTCTGATAGCCACTCTGCCATCCAGGTCACCTTGGAAGCCTGGAATGATAACCGTTTCCCGAAGGAGGATGCTGCTATCATATCCCTAGAACATCAACTTATGTTCTAAAACTGCTTCCGACTGTTTCTCCAGGATTGGATGAATATCATCTTATTGCATCTACTGCAAGAACAACATCTGGTGTGGTACTTGACATCTCATGATTGACTCAATTGCCTAAGCAAGTGATCTGCCAATCATGGACATCCCTCTCCCCTTTAGTCTGTAAGACACCTTTAGAGAGGGTGACTCCATCACCTGCAGGTACACTACCGTGCCAGGAGTCGTTCATTCTAAATACTCATAGAATGCTGTCTAAGTACCCAGATTGGGAAGCCACCCAAATCTAGATCTAAAACCATAGATCTAGTAACCAGAATGTACGATATAAGATCCAATCCCTATGTGGAGAAACTACTGTGTGACAACCAAAGTATAACCGATCGTAGTATAGGAATATCACTTCCTACTCCGTGTATGTCATCAAATACCAGGACATCACACCCTACTACCTTCTTAACAGATCCATCCCCTATTCTGATGAAGTCAAACCTATGACTGTTTCATCAGAAATAGATGATCTATCTCCGCTATATCTGCTTTAGTTTATAAATAGACATAAGCCTGATGTCCACCAATGCTTCCGCTGCTCCCACTGACTACGACAACCCTCTGGCAGAGTCATATAGACGTGCACTTCTAAAACTAGTTTAGAACGATGCTATACTCATCCTCCTGCCGGGTCTCACAATCTGGAACAACAGCAATGGAAAGTCTGGGTAAACAAGAACCTCCCTGCCTCCGACCTTGAGCATACCGAAGTACCTCTCGGGTGCCTGAGGTTACCCTCTTTATCTGCGGAGTGGACAATGGAATGTCAAACCAGATTGAATCTTTAGGTTCTTATCAAATCTTCAGTAATCGTTTGCGGTTCTGGAATCACTTCCAGTTCTACCATACTTCCACTACTGTTTTCTGAAAAAATCCATTTTTGTTAAAACTGTGGCGAGTTAAGAACAATATCACTATTGATCTTCCAGATGGTAGAAAATCAACCCTCGTCATAGCCCGGGTCAACCCACAAACAGCCATTACAGAAACGTGCCTTAAGTTATCCAGAGTCTGGTTTTAAGCATAAGCTGGACAACTCCCCGTACCTTAACAATGTCAAGATATGAACTGTTCTATATCCAATATAGAAACAGAGGCACTGATTTAATTGAACCAGATTCAAATCATGCAGCTGTCACCAGTGCATGTCTACTAAATGGAAGGAGGCCGATCAGCGTTACTCAACTTAGGAATGCTTCCAATTATGAGTAACCTGAAAGAGAAGCAAGTTCTCTTAATCATTGCTATCAACTGAATACCATCTACAAGTATCTACATCTTCGATCACCTTGAAGAATCCCGATACTTGCGATACTTGATTCTCTACTTTATTCATATACCTATAACTTCTCAAAATTCGGACCCTGTGTTTCTACGAAACACCTGTCTAAAAACCAGAGAAGTCATAAGTAAACAGAATATAGTACGAAAACCAACCCCTCTATCCTCATAGACGCTGGACAACATACAATACTCTGTATAAGTCCCTTGAGTCTAATAACTCATTCACTGTGTGTCGTAGGTTGAAAACTGTACTTATGGTTAAGAAGAATTACACCGCTGTTCAATGCTCCTTACCTAACCATCCACTGATATAGGTAAATGTCATAGACATAATTTCAAAAAGGTACATCTCACTCTATAAAAATAGACGTACAAATATATCAATTTGAAATTGGTGCATAACAACGGATATTAAAAACCAAATATTTGTCGTCCGGCAAACAACCCAGGTGACTTCCTCAAATATCACCAATTTCAACGAATCCCGATATAATGAGGATAGTCACCTAATTCCCAATAACTTACTCCCACTCATCATCTGTAAAACCATACAGATGTAAGAATCATACCTGGTAAATACATACCCTGGAGCAAGTGTCTAATTGGGAAATCAGTTTTCTATTAACAGTACACAGTGAAACTGAAACATTGAAATGTTTCGATGGGGTATCCTGGTATTCCTAGTAATGTCTCTTCCATTATCAAGATTCACAACTGTAACCGTATAATTCTTTGTCATTTCTCCAAATCCCTTTATATGTCTTTAGTCATTACCTTCTGTACACCTCTTTAGGCCAAATGGTTTTCTTCCTTCCCTACCGTTCGGCACCAGCCTATGGTTTGGAAGAAGACTATCCAATAAGCATAATGGGTGTACTGTCCTAATCCTGGGAGCACCCGCAATGCGAGAGAAGGTGAAGATAAAAGACGACCGAATGAACCTTATTCCTATTTCTCCTGAACCAGGATCCATCCCCGAACTAGAACAAGTTCCTTTCGAGTTCGTATATAACCATACGATGGATTATCCAATAAACTTGGGATCTTCGTAGTGATACGGAGTGTCCTGGAGAAATACAAAGGTGATTTAGGATTGGCGAAGAAATACTTGGTTTGGTCGTGAATATCAGTCGCAATTTACTTTGCCCTCTTACTAATCCTTTACTTTGTCTTAACTTAATACCTTCTGTACACCGTTTAGGCTAATTGGTTTTCTTCATTCCCCACCATTCGGCATCAGCCTAAGGTTTGGAAGAATACTATCCAATTTGCATAATAGGTGTACTATCTCCTAAGCCAAGGAGTACTCGCAATCTGAGAGAGAAGGCAAAAGGAAAAGACAACTGAACAGTCCTATTCGTTTTCTCCAGAACCGGAAACCATCCTCGAATTCCTTCGAGTTCGTATATAACCATACGATGGTTTTTTCCAATGGAAGTGGACGTTCGTAGTAATACGGGGTGTCCTGGAGAAAAGGGTAAAAGTAGGAGTGGCGATGAGGTTTGCAACTCTGACAATCCAAAAGCCAGTGTTAAGAAGGTTCGGTTAACTTGGTCACTGAGTCATAGTCTAGGGTCGGGTCAATGGTCGCTGCCAAAGAGAGAGAGAAAAGAAACACTCAGCGTGCACTCTAACCTAGATCAGAATGGTTATCACTTTATCTAATCTGGAAACCTCCCACTGTAACGTCAAATTCTTCTCCAAACCTAAAAGAAGAATTAGCCGGGATCACCCGAGGAGTAAACCAACTCATCAGTGGGAATCGGGATCCAACTATCATCGCATGATAACGTGACGGAATCCGCTCATGTTATCACACTCCAGAAGGTATGCGCATATCTGGCAAGTTTCAGTTCTTTTGAAACTCCCGATGTGGATTTTTGCCCCATGCTCTTATGACCTTGGCGTGAGGTCAAAATATCATAAGTCACATGTCAAGTTCTTCCCATCATTATCCAGGTTAATTTGAACCCACCCGTACATACCCTTGACGAAGGCCAAAATAGTAGTACGACTGTCCCAAACCAACGCATCTATCTATGCTGCAGATAAATATCCGGCAGCTACCAATCACTATGCCTTGGCGTGAGGTCAAAATACATAGCTTGAATACTACCGAATATTTAACTGAAATGATGGAGGGCTACGAATGGTTTCTGGCGAAAACCTTTAACGTAATGAACTTGATATCGTTGAAGGAACCGGATAGCTTTTATAAAAATATAGTAACGAAAACCTTTGCTAAAGAGGTCACTCCCGGTGAAGAGATCTCGGCTCTTTCCCCGTAGAATGAGGTGCAGGATATTCCAACTGAATACCACGATGCAAAGCAAAATTAAACGGCTATAGTGAAGTTATTTCCCTGACGCAAACTTCTGTCCAAGGGGTCACTCCCGGTGAAGGGATCTCGGCCCTTGCCTCGTCGACTGAGGAGCAGGATATTCCAACTGAATACCACTGTGCAAAATAAAAGTGAACGTCCTTGCAATAACAGCTTTTTGAAAAGTGTTCCGACAATATCAGAATAGGTTTGTTTATCTTGCATTGATCCGAATCAACGCAGTCCCACCAATTGATCACACCACAAAAGAACGAAAATAATGATGTACGTATATGCCATCCGCATTCGCCACTGGGTCCGGTCATCGCTCGTTAGATTACTTAACTAACGACAGAGCGGGGACTGGACTAGCGCGGATGCAAAACATATACAACATCTACTAGTATATATATAATATATAATTTTCGCTCAAGGCGTAATAAAATGCAACAACACAGAAATGTACAGCATCACAGAATAATACAGATATCTGGGATCCCCGGGTTTCACAGAGCCGCTGCTGAAACCCGACGTTCCCCTGGTCGTGTGGATAGCCTGTGCAATGAAAATCCTAGACCCCTATGGGTGCGGCAAGTTACCCGCCAAAACCTGAAGCGAGGCAGCCCCCTTCAGCCACGTGAATGGACCACCCAGTACTTCACGGAATCCGGTAACTTGGGCACCCCTCCTGGGTCAACCTATACCCCCTACGAGTGCGGCGAATAGCCCGCCAATTCTAGAGTAAAGCCCCCTCCGTCTCAACGCCATAAGATGCGGGCTTGTTGCCCTCTAGAACCCGGCTATCCGTGCACCCCTCATGGGGTAATCCTAGTACAAAAATTAAAATATACATACAACGGGTACATCGACCTCAACCCGGTCGTGCCCCAAAAGAATAATACAAACAGGCAGTGACGACAGTCCACATGTCGGACGCTCGCCCCGCAAAAACAAAACTGTACTATCACTGCAACCAGGCTATCCCCACGACCGATCCGCAACATCACAGCACAACACAGAACATCAACGTGAATGTCACGTTCGCAAATTCGTCTAACTGGGCTATAGCAGTTAGACAGGATTTACCGATCAAGTGACATTCACGGTCGCAGATATAATGTAAATACTGTGAACTAGCATGTTTAAAATATCCGATCGACCAAATTTTATCAAGTGGGCCCCAAGCAGTACTGTAGCACTTACAGAAAATCTGGGCCCAAAAAGAATATCCCAAAACCCCTATTTCCAACCCAAAAGCCAACTGTTAAAATTTGGTGCGATGAATAGTAAAAAGTGCGGCGGAACCGCGGCCCAAGCATGGGTTTGGCGGTGGTTCCGCGAAGGTTTGGAGAGATCTCGCGACCAAATTTTTACTGATTTCTTAAAATTTCATGCACAGTATTCTGAAACAACCTGAAAAATTTTTAGAGGTAAAAAAAATTCGACAGAGAACAGTGCACTGAAAATACGGTTTTTGCGATTTTTGTTCGATCGGGTTTTAAACATACTAGAGCAAGCTAGGCATGGTTAATGCCGTGGCTCTGATACCAATGTAAGTCCGCGGCGGCGCCCCAGCCGTCGATTCGACGCCGAAAATGCGGAAACGAAAAATTTGCAAACTAGCAAACCGGCACCACCGCGCACTATTATCCCGGATCGGGCCATTAACCTAGCTACTAGCAAACTAAAAAACGGGTAGAGAAGTATACCAAGCGATCCGTGTCCTTCGGTCTTCGTCTCCACTCCGATCTCCCGCGGAATCTCCGTCCGTCACGTCCTCGTCGGAAAGGGCACCACGTAGCCGGATGCTTTTACGGGCTCCCACCTGTGGACCGAGGCAACTCGGGCGCGAAGTTGGCTAGCCGACGCGTCCAAGGTTTGCTGTAGGCTAGTGTAGAATGCTATGTCTCTTTGGGGTAGTGAAGTTGCCATTGATGGAGGTAGAGTAGAGAATGAACAATGGAGAGAGGTTTTGAATCTTGGCAAGCAAAGAAAATGAGATGTATATTTTTCCCAGCACCACAATATCAATCTCCCTCTCTCTAGAATAGTTGTCGGCCAAAAATTATGGTGGAGGAAAATCACAAGAAGAAAAGCATATGAAGAAATGGTGTGATTAAAAAAGAATATGTGTCACACCCATTTCCAAATCAACTATCATCAAAACCATCACATGAAAAGCAAAGGAATAGACTCAAAAAGTATCTCATGATGAATTAACAATCATGGAGCCACACATATGCAAGAAACACCCTCCACAATAAGTAATTTGCACAATTGCAAATTACCCCCTCCATCGAAAAGTCCGGCCGTGAAGGAACAAAGGAAAAACGGCCGGAACGGAATGCAAACTGGCAACTCCAGAAAACCGATCCCGTAATAAATTACAGGAAACCCCCACTACTGCATATACATGCCCGCATTTGTATTCCCACTGAACACAAATGCAAAGAGACAAAACTACACTATCCAATACTAGAATCCGGCTTAAGCCAAAGCCGGCTAGTAAAAACCGTCCGATCACGATCTGTGCAATACCGCACGTATCTGATCGAATCCTGCCATATCTCCATACGGCCTCTACAGCGTTTCGCCCGAAACCTGAGTAACTGTGTGTATGGTGGACTCTAAAGACTCGTCAATACTATGGCTGTGGATTTAACCACTAGCACGTCAGAGGTATTAGCCATACGTGACGGGCCACCAGCTATTGACCAAAAGGGACGTCGATGAGCGAACTCATCCTGACACCCTACTGAGCCTGTCAGTGAAAATATCCGTACAGTCCGGTCCGTTCGTCTATGAGCATCGCATGGCGGGCCTAGGGGGTTGGTAAAAGTCAGACCCCCAATAGCGGTACAAGTCGTGTCGGAGTGTAGCCCAGAACACCCTGAGATACTACTGGAATACCTACCAGCAAATCTCCTGCCTTGGCCAAGGACTTTTCATGTTCTGGCTCTCCTAGACACAGCGCGACCTCACCCCCAATACCGGGAGAGACGAACCCCTGCAGATCCGCTCACTGCCTCCATGTGGCTCAGGACTGTACCCAACTAAAACCTGTTTGCACGTCTCCTTTGAGCGTGGTAGGGTAGTAATCAAAGCACAGTGGGAACTCACACGAGACAAATGACGATCTCAGGTCGATGAACTAACATGTACACATGTTACCAGGGAACTGCTATCTGGCGTCAGGTATAATACCAACTAGCAGGTTCCCGACGAGTCCTGTCCGGTGTACTCATAACCCAATGAGCACCTGTATACATCTTAGGTGAACCAACTGACACCATTGGCTTGTGAGACCGGCCACCGCCCCTTGTCGGGGTCTCGACTGTATACACTAGTCTACTCCGGAGTATCGATGCCCTGTCTCGAAACTCCCACGACTAGGTACCTTTTAAGGATGTGCTTATAGACCTCAGCTCCCACGTATATGATCGCCCTCATACTGCTGGTAGTCAAGCAAGAATCCTAGGGGCTCTATCAACGTGTAATAGCGACTCGTAAGGTCACCTAAAGCAGTACACGATGATAAAGATAAACCAGATAGCATGCTATCATCTTGAGTAAGACTGTCCTACCGGGATAGGTCCTCCCTCAATCATTGCAATCACGTGCCTGTGATCCAATAATTGACTCTGAGGGCACTATCTCCAATACAACGGGGGTGAGTTGCCAACTCAGTGAATATAACTGACATATAACGGTGAATAAAGTAAATATGACAATCATACTAACTGAAATATGAACAAGTATGAGGTATGAGTATATGTGAAGTTCAACAATGTATAAAATAAATCTCATAATACTACTGAAATCTCATCATTTATTCTCAATAAATTCATTTCTCCGTGTCCATCAACGACACAAAACTTCCATTTCTCACAGGCATCATTCCCCGAATGATCCTGAATCAATAATACCGGTCATTATCATCTAGATACACACCGTATTTTTACCACTAACTCCGGTATCGAGTAACCTCGCTAAGCTCTCCCGTCTCAATACGGCTATCCTGCCCCTCGGTCTTGACCGGGTCCACCATGTATCCAACTGTATATCTCCCCCACTCGGTATGGATAACGTAAAATCCACGACCGTATATCTCCCCCACTCGGTCCGGAATAAAATCAAAACAAAAAACATCTCATGGTGGACATGACACATCAATCATGAAAACACTGGATTTATGTAATAGTGTTCAAAACTCAAAACCAAAAATCCTCCATTCTACATTTACTTCGTATATAAACAAGAAATACATATATTAATATGATATAAATGATGCAATTTACTACTATTATTGATATGTGAAATACGATATAAATTCATGTTAACAAGCATTATGTTTAAGTGTAACGTGACATAGCAACATCGACGAGGTGTGTGTAGCATATAAGACGTGCACGTGACATGACTCGTCGATAATTATGAAGTGTTCTAACAACTAAGCAATTTATATGTGTATATGATGAATGCATATTATCAATTTGGCATAACAATATAAAGCATTAAAGTTAAGTAAACTACGGGCGAAACACGCCATCTTTACAAAATTCCCCGGTAGATGTTTAGTCTACTCACCGGAAAGGTCGAATCTACTATGGAATTGCTAATCCTTTCCCTTTCCTCGCTGCTTCCGTAATTCTTGTATTCGAATCTAAATTCACAATTTAACGTATATAAGAAAAACGGCTATTCCGATACGACGGAAAAGAAAAACACCCGATCCCACATATAAGTTATATACTATTCGACTATATCAAGTTATCACACACTTAATCTTGCTGGATTTTAACCTTAATCTGTATTGTTACAGAATTTAAATCGCGACGTATTTTAACCGTGTCATATTTAGTGTTTTACGATATCCTTTCCGATATATGTTTCCAGATTCTAATTACAGTGAAACTAGCTTAACTAAACAATACCAAAATAGCCAAAAATACACACTGGAACCTACCCAACAGAGAAAACCCATCTAGCTCCCTACATGGCCGGCGACGCCGGATTCTCTTGTATGGCCGCCGGCCCAAAACCGGCCCCTTGGTTCGTAGCCCTATGGTTTGTTCTAGTTGTTTCCTATATCATTTTAACTCTGTTTAGTTAATTTAATTATCTTCCAGATCAAAGCAGATTTTAACAGAGCTAAATTCTACTAAAATACAATATTATGTGACTTATTCAATTTACTTAACTAATCTACAGAACTTAAATTACCTATAGTGTTTAAGAAATTTACCCTCCAATTAGTTGTAGGAATAACCCTCCAAGATGCTAAGTCCCTCCTTGCTTGATGGTAATCAAATCTTAGAACATAGCTTCATTCTTCTTCTTCTTCTTCTTGTTCTTTCTTTTTCTCTTTAATTTTTGTTTTGATTTCAGAAATTTCAGAATTTTAATTCAGCTTTGATCTGAACATAACCTCTATATATGAGAAGAAGGAAGGGTGAGGTGGTAGGAGGAGGTGTCAATGTTGAAGGGTGTTCAATTCATGCAAGGAGGAGGTGTGAGATGGTTGTGTGCATGCTAGCATGATGTGTCCATGCATTATCTTCATAATATGTTTTAATTTGAAATTAATTTCAGAACTAAAATGTTTTCTCTCCACTTTCACTTATATCAACAACAATCTCTTATTTGCATAAAAACTTAAACTTTACTAATTAACCCCTCACAACTTAACGTATTATAAAACACACCTTTAATTAAAATGAAGCTAAATTTATCATTAAAACCCTTATAACTTATTTAATTTGCATAGAAAAATTTTAATTTAAATTTTATTACATATAACTTATGAAGATTGACAAATTTGATCTTAACAGTTTTGTGATCTATCTTATTATTCTTAATTAATTAATTTTATTGATTTTTAAATTTTCAAATTGCTACACGCCTTTTCACCACTTCGTCTAGGAGGGACATAGAAAGTATGCAGCTCTTGTATACTGCATGTATCAAGTGCATCGAGTTCTTTGTAATGCCGTGGCGGAACCATAGTGATCTGCAAACTCTGGTCAGCTCCAGTAATAGTTTTTACTAACGGGCGAGTGGAGAACACGGTGTTGACCTCGTCCTCAGAGTTATTGCCAAAGACCAAAATAGGATTAAATAGCCCGGGCTTGTTACACTGGGGTTGTCCTGAGTAGACTATTTCCTCAACTTCATCGGTGTCACTCCCAAAGATCGGGATGGTGGCGATGGATTTTTGTTTATTTTCCGGCTTATGACATCTTTCCGTGTCTTCAAAGTCTGGTACGAAATACTTCGCGTCTTCATATTTTCGAACTTCATTTATGGAGAATGGATTTAGCTCTCCTGTAATGGTGTACTCGAGGCCATCTTTGAAATACTTCATATACTGGTGTTGTGTAGAAGGGACGACGTTATACTCGTGTAACCAAGGCCGGCCGAGCAGAGCGTTGTAGCAAGTCTTGGCATCAATGACATGAAATTTGATGTCGGTGACGAGCATCCCAAAGCGTAATGTCAATATCACGGACCCAAGCGTCCGTGATGACTACGATTCGAACTCGGAGATGGTAATTTTATCCCGAGCTAGGTGTTGAACGTTCATGCAGATCTTCTTCAGCACCTTTACGTTGAGAAGGTTGACAGAGGACCCGTTGTCGACTAGGATCTTTCCTATCTTGGTGTCATCGCAGTACCTGGTGACATATAGAGGACGGTTTTGCTCGCACGTTCCAAGGAAAAGATCTTCATCGCCAAATGTAATGTCAGTTGTATGAACCTCTGCCAGCTCGTCCTTCATCTTTTCTTCTGCAAGGAAAGCTTGGACTGATCAGGCTCTTGCAGTGCCTTGATCAGAGAATCTCGTGCCTTTTTGGACAGGAGGAGAGCGTCCGGTATGCTCATTTGTGAATATATCTTCCTCAGATGTGCCAGGATATTGTAATCTACCTTGTTTTTCTTATGCGGATCCTTGGCTGCGAGCTCTTTGACGACTCTATCATCGAGGGCAATTTCCTCAGGAACTTTTTCCTTCCCCTTGTCTCTTTTGATCGAACCTTTGTTTGTAGGCCCGAGGTTCTTTTCAGGAAACGTACAGTTACGCAGGTGAATGTTCTTGCAGTTCTTCTCTTCTTCTTCTTGTCCAGAGGTGGATTCTTTGAAGAGCGGGCCGAGGGTTATTTCTTCCTCAGAATCACTCCCGAATGTAATAACTTGAGATTTTCCTTTTGTCGAACTGGTATCAATCATATGACAGTTGCCGGCCGTTCCTTCACGCTTGTCTGTTGTGCTTCTTTGCTATCGACGAGCTTTGCGCTTCATCCGCTTGAAGTGTTGTCGGTGAGCAACGTATCCTTACCACCACTTCTTGAAGGCACTGCACTCTTTGGTGGGGTGTGTGACCCTCCGATGGTATGAGCAGTAGTTCGAATGTACATCCGCTTCGTCGAGGCACGTACTCCCGGGAGTGTTTTCCATGAGAAGGAGCAGCTTCATTCCTATTGACAAGGCTTTGGCGAACTACTTCTCTGCTTTGGTCTTGTCCTTGTTTGTAGCAGGTGTGCTTTGGCTCGGTTGGAATACATTACGACTCATCCTTACCGCAGCTTCTTCAGCGTGACGCTAACGCTTGGCCTTTTCGTATATGGTCGTTTCACGTTCTCGGCCAGCTTTTCTCTTTTGAAGTGCCTTGATTAGCAGCATGTCAATTGGGTCTTCTGACAGTTCCAGAGATTCTGGCGCCGGTCCTTCCTCCAGTTCCTCTATGCCGCTTTCCGACGCCGAGAGAGTTTCTTCGTCATTTAACGACGAATGAGAAACCATATGGCAACTTGCTACATAATCTTCGGTTTCTCCCGACGAGCCATTTCCATCATCATCATCACTATCTCCGTTCTCAAGTATATGGTTGAGAAACTCTTCGAGTGTGACTGGGGTCCGTGCTTTCTGGTTATACTCCTCCAGCGAATCGATGTACCTTTGTAGGTTCGTGCGCTTGTCGTCAGGCCGCGTGGGCTTCTTGGTCTTCTTCTTTGCCTTCGAAGACTTCGAAGGCTTGGCCTGGAGGTCTTTCCCATCGTTACCAGTTTTCGGAGATGGACGCGGTTTAAGCATCCCCTCAATGATCTCGGGCTCCAGCGGGCTTTTCCATTTGATCGCCGGACATGCTTGAAGATCCTTCAACATTCTTTTAGTTTTAGCTAAAAGGAACACTTCCCAAGGAGCTTCTTCCACAAACGAGCATGATGCCCCCGGCATATCCATCTTTTTAGGAGCGTGCCTCTGTGGTGGGTTCACCCTCCAGTTTTCGGACAGCACGAATTTTCCTTGGCGGTACTGGTTCTCTACCCAGTTTTTGAAGAAGTAGCGATCCTCAATTGGGTGGCCCACTACTCTGTGGTAGGAGCAGTAGTTGGGACTGTTGATGTCACCAAGCTGCAGTGGATGTAGCCATTTCCATCATCATCATCACTATCTCCGTTCTCAAGAATATGGTTGAGAAACTCTTCAAGTGTGACTGGGGTCCGTGCTTTCTGGTTATACTCCTCCAGCGAATCGATGTACCTTTGTAGGTTCGTGCGCTTGTCGTCAGGACGTGTGGGGTTCTTGGTCTTCTTCTTTGCCTTCGAAGACTTTGAAGGCTTGGCCTGGAGGTCTTTCCCATCGTTACCAGTTTTCGGAGATGGACGCGGTTTAAGCATCCCCTCAATGATCTCGGGCTCCAGCGGGCTTTTCTATTTGATCGCCGGACATGCTTGAAGATCCTTCAACATTCTTTTAGTTTTAGCTGAAAGGAACACTTCCCAAGGAGCTTCTTCCACAAACGAGCATGATGCCCCCGGCTTATCCATCTTTTTAGGAGCGTGCCTCTGTGGTGGGTTCACCCTCCAGTTTTCAGACAGCACGAATTTCCCTTGGCGGTAATGGTTCTCTACCCAGTTTTTGAAGAAGTAGCGATCCTCAATTGGGTGGCCCACTACTCTGTGGTAGGAGCAGTAGTTTGGACTGTTGATGTCACCGAGCTGCAGTGGATGTGTCGGATCCAACAGTGTGATGAGTTTGTTGAGCATTGTCAGTTCGAACAATCTCCTCGTTTTATCATGGGGGAACGAGTAAGCACGTCCTAGCTTCTCTTCCAGGGATTGGCGCGGGCGCGCGTTTTTTTGGCGAGCAACCGGTTTCGAGTCACTCGGTTGCTGTTAAGTGTTGGCAACGAAGGCCGCTTTCCCTTTACCCTTTGCATTCTGATGGTCCATTTTTGAAGAGGAAGGCTCATGGCCCATCTGGTCCATTTGGGCCAACTTGTCGATCAAAGCCTGGAAGGTGGTCGTCTTGAAGAACATCATAAACTGGGATACAGTCGCCTGCGGATCGAAGGTCCCTATGAACATGGCCATGGCCGGAGCTTCTTCAATGCGTTGTTCGCATTTCGACCATAGGTTCCTCTATCGAATTGCGTATTGAACCCAAGTCTCTCCTGGCTTCACCCTGGCATTGATTAATGTCGTGATCGGGGTGCGCTCGCTTGCGCTGGCGAACCGCTGCGTGAATAGCAACTCCATTTCTGTGAATGTTTTGATGGAGTCATTTGGGAGCTCCGAGTACCATTCAAACGCCGTCTCTAACAAGCTGCCAACAAACTGGCGAAGCAACAATTTGTCGTCACCTCCAGTATTGCCGTATAAAGCTATGAACTGAGCGACGTGTTGATGCGGGTTGCCTGTTCCCTTGTACACATGGAATTTGGGGATCGTATATCCCGGTGGATACTTGATTTGATCATACTATCCTAGGTATGGTCGTCCGGTCTTGATGACTTGGCCAGCCGCTTCGCTTTCCTGATGAGCTCATATTTGCTGAGCTATGTAGTCATCAAGGGCAGCCTTGGAGATCGTCTCCTCCCTGGCCGTTGATAAAGCTGGAAGAGGGTTTGATGTTTCCCCTCTGTCATCCTCGATAATTATCGGCGGGTCTTCAGCTGGAGGTTCGGGCTGGATCATCATTGCAACCATGTCTTGGAATAAGAGCGACATCTATTTTATATTAGCAGCTTATTCCGCGGCCTCTTTATCCTTTCTTTCCAGCACCCTTCGCAAGAATTCGGTATCAGTCTCCTACTCTTGGCGCTGGTCGGACGCTGCTTCCGGGCTTTCTTTCTGCCCGGTGAGTGCTTCCATTTTTGTCAGCATCTCCTGGAGCTTTTGTTGCTGCTCCTGAGCTTTTGTTAACGACCAAGTTTGCGGCCGATGACTCACGGAAGCATGACTATCCTCTTTTCCGAAAGCCGTGTAAACTGTGTTCACTATCATGCCCCCAGACGTAGGGGGTTTGGATCCTTCACCTTTGGGTTTTGCCGCTGGAGGTGGGAGGTTCTCCGGCCTTCTCTTTTTGTGAGAAGTCGAAGTCGAAGGAGCCATTGTGACCGGCGCCTGCGTGAATGAAGTCCCTCGCTGTATGGTGGAGGGATAATTTTTCTCTTGTCGAACCTTCATTTTCTTCGGTTGACGAGAGTAGTTCTTGTTGATCACAGAATATTGGACTTTTCGCCAGACCCTATGGATTTGGGAGGACAGCCGCTGAGGGGGCTGCTCCGACTTCGCTTGCTTCATGCTTTAAGCCGATGGGGGTGATTTCTTCAGCACTGCAGTTGGGTAGTTCCTCTGCACCCTGCTAAGCGGTTTAAAACTGTTACCAGTTGGAACAACAGCGTTGTTCCCCCAATCAGAGCAAGGCTCTGTTTGAATTTTGAAAATTCAAATTTTGAAGCAACGCTTCAGTTCCCGTGCGCTGCGCGCAATGCGCCACGTGTCAGAAGTTAACACGGCAGCACAACGCCCA
This sequence comes from Agapanthus africanus, assembly GCA_030015575.1. Lineage (NCBI taxonomy): Eukaryota > Viridiplantae > Streptophyta > Magnoliopsida > Asparagales > Amaryllidaceae > Agapanthus > Agapanthus africanus. The sequence goes on along the minus strand of CM057337.1, from coordinate 1,006,955,453 downwards.
AGGCGGTACGTCGATCAGAGCAAGGCTCTTTAAAGCGCGACACGTGTCTGCGCAGTTGCGCAAGCACAGCTGCGCAAGCGCACCGCAGCGCGACACGTGTCTGCGCAGTTACGCAAGCACAGCTGCGCAAGCGCACGGCTGCGCGACACGTGTCTGCGCAGTTGCGCAAGCACAGCTGCGCAAGTGCTTCACTGCGCGACACGTGTCTGCGCAGTTGCGCAATCGCTGCTGCGCAAGTGCTTCACTGCGCGACACGTGTCACGCGCTGGTGAGTTGCGCAACAACAGAATGAAGATTTAAGGAAATTTTTTCTGTTCTTGTTAAAAACAAGAAGATTTTTTCTGTAAAACAGGGGCCTTTGGATCAAAGATCCAACGGTGGGGAAAATTCCCCAAATCACTCGGAAAAAGATCTTTTTAACAAATTTAACTAATTTTTTAGCACTATAAAAAGGACCTCAGACCTCATTTCAAAGGGAGGATCTGTTTTTTTAAAAAAAAAAAAAAAGAAAAGAAGAAAGAAGAGAACTCTTGAGAACTCCTTGAGAATACAAAAAAAGAGAGGGTAAAAATCTTTGAGAGAAGAGAAAATTCTCTTAAAGAATAGATCATTGATCTAAAGAACAAGATCAGTGATCTTCAATAAATAAATAAATAAAAATAATAAAAAAATAGTGCCTTGCACTTGCTATGAACCTCTGGTTCTCTAAGACAGAAAGAAATAAAAAGATTTCTTTCTTTTCTTTGATCTAAATTTAGATCAAGGAATTAAAAAAGTGCTCTGCACTTCTTTTCTTGAATCTAAAAGATTCTTGGTGCTTTGCACAAATGCAATGCATTACTTGAAGGGCCAGGCCCAAATCAAAAAGAACCAGCAGGCCAAAATAAATTGCAAAGCAATAAAAGGGCTGGGCCCAAATAAAATTGATGCTCTGCATCAGAGCCCAAGACAAATTGATGCTCTGCATTCTTTCTGGGCAAAGCCCAAATAAAAGTAAAAAGAAATGCAAAAGCAATGTTGGACATTTTCAACTGGACTTAGCCCAATCGTGGCCATAAGTCCTTAAATTAAATTGACTGAGCAAAATGGCTCTCCTAAATCAATTTACGTCCGGTTCGAGGGTACATCTCCGAACTCCTTTGACATCCATCGTTGTAATTCCTCAACGACGTCAAAGAGGTGACGGGTCCCAACGAACACACACCCATATGGACTGCGGGGTCCTTAAACTCGTGGACCGAGACGTCCTTAAACTAACATCGGACCGAGACGTCCTTAAACTAACATCGGACCGAGACGTCCTTAAACTAACATCGGACCGAGACGTCCTTAAACTAATAATGGACTGAGATGTCCCTAAACTAATATCGGACCACCACGTCCCCAAACTGGCACAATAGGGCCCAAACGCTTTTTTGTCGGATCTAAACGGTCCCGTCTAAGTTGATCTTAGCCCCCAAATACGGTTAACGTGTCCTTAGATATTTAAATAAACGATAAAACTCCAAATCAACTTTGGTTCAAGGGTACATCTCTGAACTCCTCTGACGCCTGTCGTTGTAATCCCTCAACGACGTCAGAGAGGTGATGAGTCCCGACGTCCAGATATTAAATCGATCACTACGTCAAGTCGATCTTAGTCCAAAACAGGACTAACGTATCCTTAACGAACATTTAAGTTGATCTTAGCCGCAACGTGACTAATGTATCCTTAAACTAAAACACCAAACCCAAATCTAAGTAAACACGGATTTGGACTAATCCACGTCCTACGGGCGACGACATTACTCAGTCTCCGTATACAATCCACGGGCAACCACAAACAAAACAAACGCACACAACACGAAGTGAAATTCTGGAAAAGGAGAAAGTTGTTACCGCGATGCGGTAGCGTAATTAACTGCAGGGGCTTGCGCCTGTAGGGAAGAGCGTCCCCACAATCAAAAACCCCTCACGCTGAGGGGGAATCTGACGAAGTCTGCTACATCGGCCGCATCCGCCTAAGCTTCCGATACACGGTGCCGTAAATCAACTCGGCATCTTCGGAGAGGTGAACGGATAGCACCTATTAGCATCTGCCCCGAATCTCAGGCCAGACGTCCTAACGTCCAGGCCGCCGTTCGGAGGGGAACAGATTCTGGCACGCCCGGTGGGACCTTTTCCTCTTTCCACTCCACACTTCGTTTGTCATCCTCGCGAACCAATCGCGGTTTGTTAAATGGTTGCCTTCGGATTTCAAATTACTAAGATTTGGTCTTTTGTCTGGCACAGGACTCAAGATTCAATGGCCTCCAACTGCACCAACTGCTCGAAGTGCCACTGCAATGGACGCCCCACCTCTCCCGGAGGTGTAGCATATGGGCCCCAAGCGGCTTCTTTCCTTACTCTGCCGGTAGACCAAGTGACCCAAGCTACCACTGGCTTGTTCTTCGGAACTATGATCCCACCTGCAAGCTTTTCTGCACCAATACCTGCACCGGGAGTGGGTAAAAAGTTGGTCTTCAACCGGCTCACTGTTTCGACAGCCCCTGTCAACGGGTCGCCGTCACTAAACCGACAGCCTCCGTTTTCAGCAGGCTAGGTCAGAACCATGAAGTGGCCGCCCCAAAGAGGGCAACGGTCGCTGCTCCGGAAGTCGTTAAAGCGGCTTCTCCCATCAGAGAGTCGGTCTTCACAAGATTGACGGTTCCCACTCCTCCCCCAGCTAGTCAAAAGGCATCAGTCTTCGATAGGCTGACATCGGCAGTTACCCCACGCTCAAACAGGGGACAACAAGAAACTATCTCGATTTCCGAGCCAGTCCCAACGGCTCGTCGTGCGCGACGTCGCCATTGGCGACGAGTGAGGAAAGCAGGGGGCAGTTTCCCCTCAGGGCTGACTCCACCTGCTCCGATGGTGGAGGTCAACGCTGCTGTTCCAACCGGGAACAGCTTTGAATTACTGAGGAAGGTAAGAAAGAACTCTTCAATAGCTACATTGAAAAGATCTCCGCCTGTGGAGAAAGCTCCTGAAACAAAACGAGAACAGCCCCCTCAACGGCTGTCTTCAAAGATTTATAAAGTTTGGTGGAGGGTTCAAGACTCCGTGATTGACCCAGACCACTTTCATCGCCAGAAAAAGGCAAAGGTGGAAAAGGACAAAAACCGCCCCATTAAACAGCAGGGGGCAACAATTGCTAGGATGCCCACTTCAACGGCTCCTTCAACCTCAATGGTCCACAAAAGAAAAAGGCCAGAGAAAGCTCCCGTGACACTGACAAAGTTTAAAAGCGGTGAACCTAAACGCTCCAAGTCAGGGGGCATAACAGTTCATACGGTTTATATGGCTTCTGGAAAGGAAGAAAGCCGCACTTCTACGGGTCACCGACCGCTCACCCGCTCAGTGACCAAGGCTCGGGAGCAGCAACAGAAGCTCCAGGAAATGATGAACGCTATGGCCGCACTTACAGGGCCGAAAGAAACCCCGGAAACATCCTTAGAAGAACGTCAAGAACAAGAAACGGACGCCGAATTCCTTCGGCGCGTACTAGAGAAGAAAGACAAAGAAGCTGCGGAGCAGGCATCCAACATAAAGAAAATGGCCCTCCTGTTCCAGGATATGGTGGGTATGATGATTCAACAAGATCCACCTGCTGAAGATCCCCCGATCATTCTTGAAGACGATAGGGGAGAGACATCAAATCCTCAGCCCGTTCTATCAACGGCTAAAGAGGATACAATCTCTAAAACTGATCTGGATGAATACATAGCCCAGCAAATAAGGGTTCATCATGCGGCCGAGGCAACCGGCCATGTCGTAAAAACGGGGCGGCCATATCCGGGCTGGTATGACCAAGTCAAGTACCCGCCGGGTTACACAATTCCCAAGTTCCATGTCTACAAGAGGACCGGCAATCCCCATCAGCATGTTGCCCAGTTCAGGGCGCTTTGCGGTAACACCGGCGGTGATGACAAGCTCTTGCTCCGCCAGTTCGTTAGAAGTCTATCAGATACGGCGTTCGAGTGGTACTCTGAACTCCCTAATGATTCTATTAAAACCTTCGCGGAAATGGAGCTGCTGTTTACCCAACGTTTTGCAAGTGCCAGTGAAGTACCCCGATGACGGCACTGATTAACGCTAGGGTAAAACCCGGCGAGACATGGGTTCAGTACGCTATACGATGGCGTAATCTATGGTCGAAGTGCGAACAGCGCATAGAAGAAGCTCCAGCGGTGGGAATGTTTGTTGGAACCCTTGATCCACAGGCAACCATCTCGCAATTCATGATGTTCTTCAAGCCGACTACCTTCCAGGCTTTGATCGACAAACTAGAGCGATGGACCAGATGGGCCATAAACCCCCTCTCCCGAAGCCGGACTCCCGAAACAACAAAGGAAAGGGAAAAGTGATCATTGTCGCTAATGCCCAACAACAACCGAGAGACTCGAAGCCGGTTGCTCGTCCAAACAATACACGCCCATACGTACCCCTTGAGGACAGGATGGAACATCCTTACTCCTTCCCCCGCGATAAAACGAGAAGGCTCTTCGAGCTGGCGTTGCGCAACAGACTCATAAATCTGCCAGATCCAAAACGTCCGTTGCAACCGAACGACGTCAACGAGCCCAATTACTGCCCTTACCATCGAGTGCTAGGCCATCCCATCGAGGATTGCTACGTTTTCAAGAATTGGCTTGAGAACCAGTACCGCCAGGACAAATTTGCGCTATCCGACAAATGGAAGGTGAATCCCCCGCAGCCCCACACCTCTGAAGGGACGAATACGCCGGGGGCAACATGCTCCGTCATTGAGGAAGCTCCTTGGGAGGTTGTATTATCAGCCAAGACGAAGAGGATGCTAAACGATCTTCAGACCTGTCCAGCGGTCAAGTGGAAGAACCCCTTTGAACCGCAGTTTATTGAGGGGATGTTGAAGCCACGTCCGACTCCGAGGACCGATGGTGGTAGTTCAAGTGTTCATAGTCAGCCGTCAAAATCTTCGAAAAAGAAGAAGAAGAAATCTAAGAAGCCCGTGAAGCCTGGCGACAAGCGCACGGACTTACAAAAGCAAATCGACGCACTGGATGAATACAACCAAAAGGTGCGGACTCCCATTACGCTCCAAGATTTCCTTGATCACGTCTTTCAAAAAGAAGATGAGGGAGAAAGTTCATCGGATGAATCCGAGGAATATGTGGCGAGCTGTCATATGACCTCCCATTCGACCACGAACGATGAAGGGACTTCTGGCACTGAAATGCTGGGGGCAAATACTGGGTCAAGGGTTCCGGAGTTATCAATCGAAAGGATTGACGCGTTTCTTAGTGAAGCTCGATTGAAAAGTAAAGCTGATCGAGAACGCGAGACGGCTATATTCGAAAGGGCCAAGCGCCAGCGACTTGAGGAAAGAGCTGAGATGATCCCGCTGGAGCAAAATGCCTCCACCGCTGACAAAAGCCAATTCAAGATAAAAAAAGAGGTTTGCTAAGGCCATATCAATGGGCATGAAGCTACCATCCTCTGAAGGAAAAACAACTGGTGTGGTAGAAATGCACCCCTCTTATTGCCTATATCATCAGAAGGTCTCGCATCCCACTCAAGAGTGCAAGGCTTTCGATAGATGGTGGCAAGGATACGTCGCTAATCAACAACGCTTTAAACGGGAAAAGCGTAAAATTCGTCGGGAGCAAAGAAACACGACCAAAGAGCTTGAAAGAACTGGCGGCAATTGTCACATGGTTAACACTGCCGGGTCACAAGTGCCTACATTTTGGGAGCGACTCTGATGAGGAGCTAGAACTTGCCCCTCTCTTTAAAGAGTCAACTTCGGGAAAAGAAGAAGAGCCAGTGGTTTGCGAAAATATCCGGCTGTGGAATCGGACACTGCCTGAAAAGAACCTCGGACCCTCGAACAAAAAAGATAAAGGGAAAGAAAAGGTCTCTAAAGACATCGTCTTAGATGACCAAGTTCTGGAAAAGCTAAACGCCGAAAACCCGCCGAAGAGAAGTAAGGTGGATTATAACGTTCTGGCACATCTGAGGAAACTGCCCTCTCAGCTCAGCGTCCTTGATACCTTGTTACTATCAAAGGAGGCAAGAGACTCTTTGATTAAGGCGCTACAAGATCCGGACCAGTTCCAAGCTTTCTTAGCCGAAGAAAAGATGAAAGACGAATTAGAAGAAGTGCACACAGCCGACGTTGCTTTTGGTGATGAAGACCTTCTCCTAGGGACGTGTGAACACAATCGCCCCCTTTATGTCTCAGGATACTACCATGACATAAAGATAAGTAAAATCTTGGTCGATAACGGATCGTCTGTCAATTTACTCAATGTGCGAGTGTTAAAGGAGATTTGCATGAGTGTCCAACACCTCGCCCGAGACAAGATCACCATCTCCGGATTCGACTCCCAATCATCAAAAACTCTTGGATCTTTGATATTGACGTTACGCTTCGGATTGCTCGTCACAGACATCAAATTCCATGTTATAGACGCCAAGACGTGCTACAATGCTCTGCTCGGCCGACCATGGCTACACGAGTACAATATCATCCCTTCTACACAGCATCAGTGCATGAAGTATTCTAGGGATGGCCTCGAGTACACTGTGGCGGGAGAGTTGAATCCGTTTTCCGTGAACGAAGTTCGCAAGTATGAAGATGCCAAATACTTCTTACCGAGTTTCGAAGACACGGAAAGGTGTCACAAACCGGAGAACAAAACTAACGCCACCATCCCTGTCTTCGGTGACACCGAAGAGGAGGAGGATATAATTTATTCAGGTCCATCCCAATCCACCAGGCCAGGACCATCCGTTCCTTCGTTGATCTTCGACAGTGATTCAGAGGATGAAGTTCATGCTGTATTCCCTGCTCGGCCTTCAATACGGGTTTCCGCTGATGAAGAGCGAAGTCTGCAGATAACCATGGTGCCGCTTGAACATTACAAAGAACTGGATGTACTCGACACCAACAGCGTAGAAGAATTGCAGACATTCTATATCCCTCCCGGACGAAAAGGCGAGAAGGCAATCCTATTCTACCGTTCTGAAGAAAACAGGGTGGAAAAAGAAATTTGGCATGGCGCGGATCCCACGCTCGACAGGCTTCAGCCTATCCGTCTTCCCAGATATTATACCGAAGGTTTGAAGAAACTGTTGAAGCGCCAGGGAATACCTTTCGAACAAACCGTTAGAAAGGCCAAATTCTATGACAGGGTTTGGAATGTCCCCGGAACTCAGCGCAAGCTACCTAATGGGAGGCTGGAGACGATCGGGCTCGGATACATTCGCTCCAGGAAACGAGAGCTACTCCGCGGCTGTTACGTCGTGCACAATTCTGATGAAGAAGCAGATGCTCAAGAGGAAAACGCTAATCCTGAACTAGCAAAAGTTCCTGATACAAAACCGCCCAGTCCATCATTTGAAGACCAGATGAGCAAACTTATAAGGGATGCGAGTCAAAAAGCCCGAGATGATCACAATCGTGAGATGGCAATCTATGAGAAACCCAAGACACAGCGCCTCCTTCAACAGGCAGTAAAGAACGAAGATGCTGCCCCATGTCAACCTGATACAAAAAGGGCTCGACGCGGAGGCAGAAACGAGTCGAAAGGCCGAAGAGGCGCTCAATAGCAACAAAGCAGGGCTAAGAAGCCATGCAAGCGAGAATCGAGCGTTATTGACCAATCCCTCATGAAGAAAATGGGTCGAGCATACTCGTTTCCTCGAGACAAGACGAAGAAGATACTTGAGCTTGCTCTGAAACATCAAATTCTTACATTGCCGGAGTCCAAGCACCCAGAACAAGCAGGTGAAGTCTCGATCCAAACTATTGCTCTTACCACCGAGTGATAGGGCATCCTCTTGAAGATTGGTTCACCTTTAAGAATTGGGTCGAAGATCAGTACCAGCTCGGCAAGTTTGCTCTGTCTGACAACTGGAGGGTAACACCACCACAAAAGCACGAGTCCAAGGCCACGAAAGAAAAAACAGTTCCATATTGGGATTGGGAGCGAATTCGCACCTGTCATATGATCACAATATTAAAAGAAGAACCCAAGAACTTGGACAGCCTCCCTTGGTGCCTCGAAAACAGTAATGATGAGGTAATCTCAGAATTTCCCCCAGCTCCGAAAGAACTGGAGGATGGAATACATACCACCGCAGATAACCTCAGGAAAATCGAGTTGGGGATGGTAAATGATCCGCGACCGACATTCGTCAGCGAACTGCTGTCTGAAGAGAGGGTGGCTGCGTTAAAAGACGTCCTTGTGCAGCATAAAGATTGCTTCGCATGGAACTATTCCGAGATGCCAGGACTAGATCCAGGAGTCGCTGTACATAGACTAGCAATATCCCCAAACGTCAAACTAGTCAAACAGGCACCGAGAAGAATGCGACTAGAGCTTGAGATGAGCATAAATACCGAAGTCAAAAAGTTAATCGACTCTGGCTTCATCCAGGAAGTTCAGTACCCTGAATGGATCGCCAACATCGTCCCAGTGATGAAGAAAAATGGGACAGTGCGCATATGCGTAGACTTCCGGGATCTTAATAAAGCTTGCCCGAAGGATGATTTCCCAGTGCCAGTCACTGAACTGATGATAGACAATACATCCACTCATGAGGTTTTCTCCTTCATGGACGGCTCGTCAGGGTATAATCAAATAAAAATGCATCCTGAAGATCAGAAACATACGGCTTTCCGGACTCCTTTAGGGATATTTTGTTATAAAGTAATGCCCTTCGGTTTGAAGAACGCCGGTGCTACTTATCAGAGGGCCATGACAAAGATCTTCGACGACCTTATACACGAAATCGTCGAATGCTATATCGACGATCTCGTGGTTAAAAGCAAGTCATACGAAGAGCATCTCGAGCATTTGAAGACCGTATTTCAACGCCTTCGGCGATACAATTTGAAGATGAACCCTTTAAAATGTCCGTTCGGGGTTTCCTCGGGCAAATTCCTAGGATTTATCGTTCGACACCGAGGTATCGAAATAGATCCGTCTAAGATTAAGGCGATCATGGAAATGCCTCCGCCAAGAACTCTTAAACAGTTGCGATCTCTCCAACGAAAGCTTGCATACATTCGACAGTTTATCGCTAATCTTTCAGGAAAGTGTCGTCCTTACAGTCACCTGATGAAGAAGGGAACCCCATTCGTTTGGGATCACAAGTGCCAAAGTGCACTAGACGAGATCAAGCAATACTTGCAGAACCCACCGGTATTGGCTGCTCCGGTCAAGGAAAAACCCCTCATTCTTTATACGACCGCCCTCGAAGGTTCTTTAGGTGCATTATGGGCACAAGAGAACGATCAAGGGAAAGAAAGAGCACTCTACTACTTAAGTCGAGTTCTACTAGGGGCAGAGAGCAATTACTCCCCTATCGAAAAACACTGCCTGGCGTTGATCTTCGCAATAACAAAGCTTAGACATTACACATTAGCGCATGAAGTCCATCTCATTTCAAAGGTGGACCCTCTCAAATATCTAATGTCAAAGGCCATATTGACGGGACGACTCGCTAAATGGGCCCTGCTCTTAATGGAGTTCTCGATAACATATCGACCCCTCAAGGCAGTGAAGGGTCAGGCCATAGCTGACTTCCTTGCTGAGCACCCGATACCTGACGATTCTCCCCTGAATTGCAATTTGCCAGACAAGCATGCGTTTGACGCAATCGGCTGTGGTGATACCCGTTGGGAACTTTATTTCGATGGGGCATCTTCCATGAAAAAGCACAAACAAAATACGTCAATGATCAAATCGAAAGTAGGCCTTATCTTCGTAACCCCACAAGGAGGAATAATGCGCTTCGCCTTCTCCTTGACAGAGCCGAGAACGAATAATGAAGCTGAATATGAAGCTTTGATAGCAGGATTGGAGATTGCCATTGACATGGGAATTGAAAACCTCCTCATATATGGGGACTCCTAGCTAGTCGTCAGTCAAGTGAACGGCGATTACCAAACATGCAAACCGGAATTGATAAAATACGGTGAAAAGGTGCAACAACTGCTAACCCAAATCCCCTCCTATATTTTGGAAAGCATACCGCGTGCGGAAAACAGCAAAGCGGACGCACTGGCCAAACTTGCTAAAGAATTGGCTGATGAGAACCTCGATGACGTTAGAATCGTGGTACAAAGCCGTCGAGTACTCGCCCCGGCAGAAATACCTCCAGAATCATATAAAGAAAAGGGAGCGACTGAGCAGACGACCCTACAAATAAAAGACCATGAGAAGGCCGAGGACTGGAGGGAAGTCTTCATAGACTACTTTAAGACCCACCAAGTGCCTGAAGAAACGTCCACGAAACATCAGCTCGCGAAACGAGCCCTGTCTTTCGCCTTTGTCAACGACACCCTGTACAAGAGGTCATTTGATTCTTTGTGGCTGAGATGCTTAGGACCTGACGAAGCGAAAAGAGTCATCCAGGAAGTTCACGACGGACTCTGCGGTGCTCATCAAGCAGGCCCTAAGATGAAGTTGAAAATAAAACGGATGGGCTACTACTGGCCCACGATGATTCAGGACTGCATCGAATATGCGAAGCAATGCCACTCATGCCAAATTCATGGGGACTTCATCCATCAACATCCAAATCCGCTACACCCAACAGTGGCTAGCTGGCCATTCGAAATGTGGGGGACTGATATAGTTGGCCCTATCGAACCAGCATCGTCTAAGGGACATCGTTTCATCCTGGCGGCGACTGACTACTTCTCTAAGTGGGCAGAAGGAATACCCGTTAAGAGAAGTGAAGACAAAAAATATCCTCCACTTCTTCAAAACGCACGTCATATATCGGTTTGGAACTCCGCGACGGATCATCTCCGATAACGGGCCAGCCTATAGAAGCCACAAGATTAGTCGCTTTGCACAACAGCATAATATAGACTGGAGATATTCCTCAGTTTATAATCCGCGAGATAATGGTCTAGTTGAGGCCTTCAATAAGACCTTGACGAAGATCGTGAAGAAAACGGTGTCACGAAATAAGAGAGATTGGCACGAAAGATTGCAAGAGGCTCTTTGGGCGTATCGAACTACATTTAAAACGGCCACAAACACAACGCCGTACGCGTTGGTATTTGGGACGGAAGCAGTACTCCCTCTCGAGATAGAATTACCCTCTCTACGAGTGGCAGTCCACTACGAATTGACGAACAAAGAAAATGCTCACCTTCGGTTTGAAGAGCTTGATGCCCTTGATGAAATCCGACTCTTAGCACAGCAAAATCTGGAAGCTTATAAAGCAAAGATGACGCGCTCATACGAAAGATTGACCCGACCGAGGACATTCCGTCAAGGCGAACTCGTGCTAGTGGTCAAAAGGCCTATGATCCCCAATCGCGCCAAGCGGGGAAAATTTGAGCCCAACTATGAAGGCCCGTACATCATAGATAAAGTCTACCAAGGTGGAGCCTATCTACTCATCGACATGCACGGCGAAAGGCCTTTCAGACCAATAAACGGTCGCTTCCTAAAGAAATATTACGCTTAATGAGCCACAGCCTAGGTCAATGATGGATGACGACGACTATGTCCGCTCGCTATCTTCCTAAGCTCAAGCTTCATAAAGAATAGCCAACCTTCTCAACAACGGACCGAAATGTCCTAAAACTAATAGCAGACAAAAACGTCTTTAAGCTACTACCACAGCATCCTTGGGCTGACGAGATGAATAAAAATAAATAAAAATATATATATATAATAAATAAAACGGTATGTCCATAAGCAAAAAGGGCACGGATGAAAACCCGAAAGGGCTCCGTGAGTAAAAACAGCAGGGACTACCGGCGAGTGTTCGTGAAAACCCGAAAGGGCGCGACCTCGTAAAAAAAGAGAAGAAAAAAAAATAAATAAATAAATAAAAAGAATAAAAAAAACGGTATGTCCATAAGCACAATGGGCGCGGATGAAAACCCGAAAGGGTTCCGTGAGTAAAAACATCAGGGCTACCGGCGAGTAAGGACGCTTATAGGGGTCCTCTCGACCTTGTAAGGAGAAACCACCTGCGTGAGATCCTTACGACTCACAAAGGAGAAACACACTTAGGGATCCCCACGATTCCTAAGGAGAAAATACACTTGCGAGATCCTCACGACTCGTAAGGAGAACTCTCTTATGGGACCCCCACGGCCCATAAGATTTGAAAGTCTTAAGTTACAGAGACCTAAACCTGTGCTTAAGCAAACCCCCACAAACTTCCAATATTGCCTTACAAGTGGCTCAGTATTGACCCTTGTATACAATCCACAGGCGCGAATAAACATTTCCCTAACTAAGTCCCATCTGAAACTAGGGATATGTTTGCATGGTAAACAACCCTTGTAAATCCTCTCGACTTACAAGGAGAAAGCCCTCCTATAGGATCCTTACGACTTACAGAGAAACAAACACTTAGGGATCCTAACGACCCCTAAGGAGAAAATACACCTACAAGATTCTCACGACTTGTAGGGAGAAATACCTTCATGAGACCCTTACTGCCCATGAAGTCAAAAGCCTTAGCCGACAGGACCCTAACCCTGGTCGCTAAGCCTCCTTTGTTCGACAACGACAGAGGCAAATGATGATTCGCTCCTGGCAATATCCCAGTTGTAGCGGTACTGATGCCGAAATGGTGTCTAATTTCAGGTTTACGGCGAAAAAGCCAGTAGGCCGCACATGCATGCAAAATAGTCGAAATGATGGGGCAGCTTGCAATAAAAAGCAGCAGGTAAAATGTATGCATGCAAAATAGCCGAAATGATTGGGCAACCCGTAATAAAAAGCGACGAGTAAAAATAAAACAAATAGCCGAAATGATTGGGCACCGTGAAAAATAGCCGAAATGATTGGGCAGTCACGACCTTCGCGATATAAAAGCTGAAATGATAAAGCATCGCGGAAATAAAATAAAATAAAAAGAAGAAATGATAAAACTTTGGCCCTACAGTAAAGATCACATCGATCCCTGTATATAATCCAATGGCGTAAACAAAGAAGGAACCATACTTTCCCAACAGGCTTCGCCAGAAGACGGAGCCAAATATCGACGGTTCAGTTCAACTCCGAAGAAACCATTATCTTCAGCAAATTCCTCGACTCACGGATACAAACACTCCTGGATGAGAGCCTTCTGATCTGCGTCGACCCGCAGAGCCACCAGTGCCTCCGTAGGAATCCTCGACTCGTTTCAAACCCCAAGGAAACAAATAATCCTTGGCGCTTGGGAAACAAATAATCCTTAGCAAAACTCCTCGACACACGGATACAAACACTCCTTGACGAGAGCCTTCTGATCCGCGTCGACCCGCAGAGCCACCAGTGCCTCCGTAGGAATCCTCGACTCGTTTCAAACCCCAAGGAAATAAATAATCCTTGGCGCTTAGGAAACAAATAATCCCTAGCAAAACTCCTCGACTCACGGATACAAACACTCCTTGACGAGAGCCTTCTGATCCTCGTCGACCCACAGAGCCACCAGTGCCTCCGTAGGAATCCTCGACTCGTTTCAAACCCCAAGGAAACAAATAATCCTTGGCGCTTGGGAAACAAATAATCCTTAGCAAAACTCCTCGACTCACGGATACAAACACTCCTTGACAAGAGCCTTCTGATCCGCGTCGACCCACAGAGCCACCAGTGCCTCCGTAGGAATCCTCGACTCGTTTCAAACCCCAAGGAAACAAATAATCCTTGGCGCTTGGGAAACAAATAATCCCTAGCAAATTCCTCGACTCACGGATACAAACACTCCTTGACGAGAGCCTTCTGATCCACGTCGACCCGCAGAGCCACCACTGCCTCCGTAGGAATCCTCGACTCGTTTCAAACCCCAAGGAAACAAATAATCCTTGGCGCTTGGAAAACAAATAATCCCTAGCAAACTCCTCGACTCGCGGATACAAATACTCCGTGACGAGAGCCTCCCAACCCGCGTCAACTCACAGAACCACCACTGTCTCCGTGAGAGAGTTCCCGGTTCGTTCCACCTTGCAAGATAAAGTCCCGGGCAGCAAGGATTAAAAAACTTGCTTCCTGAGCAATGGGGCCCTGCAAGTCAATCCAAAATGGTCTCTTGCATACTATTCACGGGTCTCACTCTCCAAAGTCGAATTTCGACGAAGAGGGAAACAACCACTTACGGGTCCTCTCGACTCGTAAGAGGAAAGAATTCTCTTATAAGATCCTTACGACTTATAAGAGAAAACCACACTTAGGAATCCTCACGATTCCTAAGGAGAAAATCCACCTATGGGATCCTCTCGACCCGTAGGGAGAAAAACCTCTATGGGACCCTCACGACTCATAGAATCAAAAAGTCTTAGGCAGCAGACCTGAACCTGCAGCCTAAGCCATCGCGATTTCTTAAGGAAGTCAGAATACTTGTTTTAGATATCCATCAATTATGGTTATTAAGACAGCCTGCTGACAATAAAAAGAAGATGACAGAAAGAATATCTGATCTACATTGGATCGGGAGTTCGTATCGCATTCATTTATGCACAAGCAGAAGACTCAAGACCAGGAATAAGACAAGTCGAAATAAAAAAAAAGGGAAGGGTTTCCATTCATACCGCTAAGAATTTTTAAAAACATAAGAATAATGAATAAGAAACATTATTCAAATTATTACAACGGTATAACCTCAGATCCGGGGCACGGATTGAGGAACTCGAAAGTAAGGCCATCCAGAGTTCTTCTGGCCTTTCTAATTATTCTTATGCGCAGTCTTTCGCGCTCCTCTGTGTCAATATCATCGGCAAGCCCCCCTGGCCTTCGATAAGCGGCAATGATCGTCGTCTGCTGGAAGACTTGGTGTAGGATGTCGACGAGGCTGTTCCGCCGTTTCTTTGAGATCAGCCCTGTCAGGTGCACTGAATGCACCTTGTCTTCGGCATCATCCAGTGCGTTAAGCGGTAAGGCCTCATGAAGATCCGGAAGTGCTCTCCATATGGCTCCCAACACGACCTTCAAAAGGGCCGAACGACGAGGCAACAGCCAACCACCGCTTGCGTTCAGACGACCCATGACTTCTGCACATTCAGCGTCCGTAAACTCCTGGTTTTGTTGACGACCCTGAGCGAGGATATCGTCGTAAGTAATGAACTCGTGCAAACTGTATAGGTGCACCGCCGCCATTATACCTAGAGGAAATATTACACGAAGATCAGCAATAGAAAAGCGATAACGTACATAGAGGACTAAATTCCTGAGGAGCAAGACTATGTTCAAAGATGAAATCCCCCAAACGAAAGCTCTGCTGGTTAATCGATTCTACCTAAAGAAGTTTTTTTTTCCTAAAAAACTATAAAAAAAAAAAGGGGGGAAACAAAGCAACGGAGTTCTTAAAGGCAAGAACAGAGCTCCGAAGTCTTCGAAAATGAAAATCTGGAAGATGATAAGTATCTGGAGGGGACCAAAGGTCCTATTTATAGGCATCAAGTGCCTCCTCGACTTCTAAAAGTCGTCACGGCGGTTCACCCTAATCGGAGCAAACTTCTGTTCAAATCCCGAGGCGGGAGACGAAGCAACGCTTCGTCTTCCCCCAGTCAGAGCAAAGCTCTGTCTTAAAAATTAATGTAATGAAGCAACGCTTCAGATTGTTTGCGCTGCGTAACGGGCCACGTGGCGGACGCAGACGCATCAGCGGAACGCCCAAAGCAGCGCACCCAATCAGAGCGAGGCTCCTTTTCAAAATTAAAGGAAGCAACGCTTCAACTGCGCTGCGTCGTGCGCTACACAACACAGCGCAGAGGCGCTAAAACAGTTGCGCTGCACTGTGCGCTGTGCGACACGTGTCATACCCTGAAGCATTCGCGTTAAACAAAATTAAAAATTCTGGAGAAATCGTTCCTACTTTTTTTTAAAATAAAAAGATTTGCTTCTGTGAAACAGAAGCCCTTGGATCAAAGGTCCGACGGTAAGGGGAAATTCCCCCAGATCATTCAAAAAAGGGATTCTCTAATAAATCGAATTTGCTTCTCAATTTACAAGACAAAGCCTCAGGCAGCAGAGATGGGAAAACTTACTTCCTGAACAATGAGACCCTACAAGTCGATCTAAAGTGGTCTCTTGTATACTATACACGGGTCTCACTCTCCAAAGTCGAGATTCGATAAAGAGGGAAACAACCACTTACGGGTCCTCTCGACTCGTAAGAGGGAAAAATTCTCTTATAGGATCCTTATGACCTATGAGAGAAAACCACACTTAGGAATCCTCACGATTCCTAAGGAGAAAATCCACCTACGAGATCCTCTCGATCCGTAGGGAGAAAAGTCTCTATGAGACCCTCACGGCTTATAGAGTTGAAAAGTCTTAGGCAGCAGATCTGAACCTGCGGCCTAAGCCATCGCTATTTCTTAAGAAGGTTGGGATACTCGTCCTAATCATCCGTCGATCATGGTTATTAAGGTGACATACTGATAATAAAAGAAAGAAAAGACGGAGAAATGACACAAGACATTACAAAAATGTGCATCTTTTATTCATAAATATTGATCGAGTACAGGATACGTTGCGCTAAAGAATAAAAAATATATACATATATTTTACAAATACAAATGATACAAGGAGAATTATTGGGAAGGAAGCGTCTTGCATAGACGTAGCAATTGCTCGCATATGTCCTTCCATGCCTTCTCTTGATCGGCTACCACCGCCAACTCTGCCTCCACTTGGGCTCGTTACTGCAAGACCGACGCAAGCTGCTCCCTGACGACCTGATAGGCAGCTTCCCAACTTGGGATATTGCGCTCAGCTACGTCAAGCTTCCGCTTCAAGTTTAGCCCATGGGAGATGCGCTCCAAGAGACCCTCAAAGATAGTCTTCACTTGGGCAGCATTTGCCTCAACCTCAGCGCGCAGATTGGCCGTTTCGTTCGAGGTCTCTTGGCATTCTCTTAGTCTTAAAGCTGCTTCTTGCTCCAAGTGGCAGAAGTGCGAGGTGCTTTGCTCGAGCCAAGTTGTGCGTTGGGTGCTCAGGGCTAAAACTTCGGGAGAAGAGCGCGTCGACTCCAGCCGATATAGACAGGCCTCGATCTCCCTGTAATGATTAACCCAAGATCCGACGACGCCTTCGTTATGAAAATTTACGAGCGCCGCAAATATTGGATTAACCTCCACAGCGAAATCTACGGCAGAAGGGAGAGCGTCTATGTTGAGCTCTTCGATGTACCCGCTCAGCATGCCCAAACTCATCACAGCACCCTTTGAAGACGGGCGTTTCAAGAAAGGGCCTGCCGGTGGAAGGACGCGAGACTCAAAAGGAACCGGAGCCGGAACAGTAACTGCAAAACAAAACATGGTTAAACGACGGTTCAAAAGATGTGGAAGGGTTACCAAAAAAGGAAATTTACTATACCAGCTGCAACGGACGGCAAACCCGGAAGGGCCGGTAGCGCGGCAGGTCTTGCATCCCCTCCTTCGATTTGTGGCACTGCAATAGAGAAAAGGAAAAGTCAGGAATTATCCCATTGCTAGAAAAAAGGGGGTAAATAAAGATATTATAGTGAAAGTATGCTCACCGGCGCCACCAGAGGGAGAAGCGAGTTCGGATGGGAAAGAGAAGTGTGGGAGCAACACATGATATAAATGATCGAAGAGCACTCCTGCAAAGGCACAATGGTATAACGTTAGTACAAAGCTATATTTTTGAAAGATTAATGCATAAGTCGTGGATCCATACCTTCCAACATCCGTGATGGCACAAGGGAAGGCAGAGAGGTGACCACCGCCAAAGCAGTAGTCGACGGTGCCCCCTCGAGCAATGGAGCATCGACACTGGCCGCACCTGCAAAGACAAGCTTGTTAGAAGAGATCGCAAGATATATAAAAAGGGGGAACGCTGGTGACAAAAATTTTTACCCGACGAGCTACCAGCAGAAACTGAAGCAATCCCCTCATTCATCGACATGAGACCACCGCCCATAGCCTCGTCGCCAGACTCGATGGGAACCGTTGTTGTGCTCGCGAACCCGGGAGACGGCAAGGAACCATACGCGGGGAGGGCCATGATCGGAGTATTACCAGATTCCTGGGAAAGAGCGGTTCGCTCCTCCTCAGGAATCGTGGCCGCCTCACCCGATACTGCCTCGGTTTCTGCGATCGCGGTTGTCTCGTCCATCGGCACCGTGACGTCTCCAGCCTCAAGCGCCTCGACTTCTACTGCCTTCAGCTCGACAATCATCTCATCTACCGCCACTTCAGATGCGGCATCAATGACCTTCTCGGTGGCGGATCCTTCAACTTCTGTTTCTGGTGCCGTGGCCCCGACGACGGCGCTCACTGTCGGCTCGGGTTCGGCAAGTACCATTCCCTCCATTCCCCTGGGTTCGACAGTCTCCGCCTCCCTCTCAGTCGGACTTGGCCCTGCAAGATGGAATGCGTATGAGCCAACGGCTTGATAATTCTTACAACAAGGTTCTAAAAGAAATATTACCTGAAGAGGACTTGTCGTTTGCACTCCGAGCCGCGCGCGCCACTTGCCTATGAGTAGTAGACAGGGCGGCAGGGGCCTCTTCGGAAGGAGTGTCGGCACGAGGAATAGTGCTAGGGCCCGCTCCCGTAGCCAAAGCAGCTCTGCGCACCCTTGCTTCGCGTCTCAACCGCTTCCGCTCCTCTCGAGCCGTTGAGACGGATGCCACTAGGGCTTCCTTGAGTGAGGCCTCCTCGTCCGTATATAGGGATGCCTCTAGATTCTTCAAGGCATCCATCGTCGTCTTGTCAAGCCGAGGCTCTTGTGGCAACTTCGACGAAGCCGGGACTTCGATGACGGACTCGGGAAGGATCCCTGCGTCAATTGATATAACCCCTGCAAAGAAACAAAAGAAGGTCAGGTTGACTATCATAAAAAGACAACACACTTTCCTTATAAAAGAGAAAGGGGTGAAACATACCAACGCTTGCTAGGGCACGCTTCTCCTCCTCCTCCTGGAAGGTTTTCAGGGAAGCAGCAATAGCCTCTTCAGTAGAGACACCTGTTGAAAATGGAGCAAATGTTAGTTAAATATAATAATGCAAGGTGCAATGAAATGACAAATAAAGCGTCTGATGATTACCGGACTCAGCGAGTTTGCTTAACATTGCTTCAAGCCTCGCCGATCGCTCTGAAGCTGCAATGGCGGCAGCCAGATTGGTGTCCTCAGGGTCTACCACGAAGCCCACATTACTGCCATACTCATATATAGCCTCGGTGGGAGGAACCGCAGGCTTTAGGCTAAGGATCGCATCGAGGGATAGGGAGGACTTCTTCTTCTTCTGTCCACCAGCTTTAGATCCACTCGGAGCAGCTTTGCGCTTGGCAGTCACTTTCGGGCGGCGAGTCCCGATATCCGCTCCTGCGCCAGACTCTGGCAATACCACTTTAACCGTCTTTGTGGGAGCACGGGGCGC
Organism: Agapanthus africanus; assembly: GCA_030015575.1. Lineage (NCBI taxonomy): Eukaryota > Viridiplantae > Streptophyta > Magnoliopsida > Asparagales > Amaryllidaceae > Agapanthus > Agapanthus africanus. The sequence goes on along the minus strand of CM057337.1, from coordinate 1,006,936,078 downwards.
CGGTGGTGCATCCACCGTAGTAGGCAGTGGCAATCCACGCGGGGGGGAAAACACGCGTGGTCGGTCAGCTCCGGCATCTTTTATCGGGAGGGTGACCTGGATCCTTGGCTGCAACGGAGCCTTGCGATCACCGCCAGAAGGCGCACCCCTACGGTCAACCAGCAGGCGCTTCTCCATTAAAATGATTGGGCCCATAGCATGCGCATACCAGGCTATATACGGATGGATTATTTTAGGGGCACAGCTAGGCTCACTGATAAAAAAATAGGATCCCGTATTAAGCCGGAAGAAATGATGCATCGCATTCCTTATCCCCTCTGGGCCGACCGCGGGTGTTTCCAGAAAGGCTTCCATCGAGATCCCTTGATTGTAACTCGATTGTCGGGCAAATCGATGTGGGTTATACCTCATAAAGAGAGCCGTCTTATTCTGCCTAAATACTAGGTAGCCCGACCGAATGGAGTAAAGGTGAAGAATTTCCCGAGCCTTCAGTACAGAAACCCCGCCCTTAAAGTCATCACGCAGCGACACCACTGATTTAGTGGTCTCGGAGCCTATGGTGATGACCTTATCCACAAAAGAGGTCTTCGCTCCGACTAGATGTGAACGCAAGAGCAGTCCCCTAGACTCCCGCGGAGGTGCAACCACAATTGAAGCCCCGACCAACCGCATGATTCTTGGGAGTCTGTATTTCTCAAAAAAACGGAGGAGTCTTATGGGCACCAAACACCCCTCGCACATGCAGCTCCATCCAAGAAGTGAAGTAGTGCATCGGAAAGTTAGCAGGCTGTACCCCAGGCTCATTAGCGTCCGCCGCTACGCTAAGTCCATTATAGAGGTAAGCCAGCCCGGCGATCCCTACTGATAACTGTAGACCAGCCGCCATTCGATGCGCCGGGTAAAAGACAGAAGACCGCATGAGGCGTGGGTGCATGGGAAGCGCGAAGCTGCATAGCCATAGACCCAAGAACCCTATGAAAAAAGTCTCCTCGTCCATGCCAGGAACGGCGATCTCTGAGAAAGGGACGCTGGCAGTGCCGGGGAGATAAAAATCCCGCTGGTCATTTTCCGATGAAGGTCGGCGGTCCAAGCCGAAACCAAAGGGGTCGGCAAGCTGAGCGAACTTCTCGCCCTGCTCTGATAGGAACTCCGGGCGGATAAAACGAGCAATGAAATCCACGAAACTGACGCCCCGGTCGCCCGATTCCAAGTGGAGTTCCTCATAAATCTCCAATACCTTCACCAAGCCCGGGTGCTGATGTTGGATGGCATTTTCCGTAGTTAAGTCAAATACAAGCTGCTTGGTGGCGAAGACATACTCGTCAGGAGGAAGCAGCTCCTCGTAGTGTTCTCCCCTCATTGGCAGACCTGAAATCTCAGCAAACTCCTCCAGAGAGATGGAGACTTCCCTATCCGCTGTCAGGAAGGTATGGGTGGGGATATTCCATTGTTCGATGAAGGCCTTTATCCACCACGTCGGAGGAGAGGGATACTCGAAAAGCGAGACGTAGACGGCCGAGTATAAACCGATCGTCGTCAGGAGAGCCCTCTTCGTCGCCAAAATATAACGGGCCCATTGCAAATATCCGGCAAGCGGCCGCGGGATCAATCCAATGTTATAAGCCTGTCCCCAAGGGCGTGCTTCACCCTGACAGATTCGCCTCCCCAAGATATCTATAGCCGGCGGCGGCTGCACCGGAATGGCACCGATTGCAGGCTGAAGGAGGTCGTCGGAATTCCAATTTTTAACCTCCACGGCATACTCCACCGGGGGCTTGTCCGCATAAGGGATCGTAACTATGGGCTCAGAGGGCGAAGCGGAGCTGAAGCTGCGACGGCCTTGGATGATTTGGCTGTACCATCTTCCCCACAGGTGAAGTCTCTTGCACTCAGGATCGTGATCTTTGATCAAGGCGAACACCACCCGGTCCACTGGCGAGTGAGGGAACCCTCCTTCCGAGCGAACGAAGGGGAAAGACAAATCATCAGACATGTTTCCTGTGATAAGACAAAATAACCATTAGTGTTCTAACGCTTAACTTTTTTTTAATCTTATTTCACATTGTGACGTAGTGGGTAGGGGACCAAAGGGGGACCCACAAAATCTAAATGACAGTACATCACTTAATAAGACAAACCCATCATTAGATGAGACTGTCAATTAATGAAAAGGTCCCCAAAAGAATATCCTCACTGATGGGAAATCCCTAAAGACAAGGAGAAATATTCTCTTTCAGAGCAAAGCTCTGTCACAAAGTGACATTTGTCAAACTCTGGTCTCAGGGGAACAAGGTTCCTTAAAAGAGCATAGCTCTATGGTAATAGTGGAAAGATCCATCAATTTTATTTAGAAGAGTTAGAGTTTTGGAGTCTAGAAAAATCCAGGAAAACTTATAAGACAAAAATTTTCTCCGTTTCTCAAATCTAAAAAGATCTACATTTGATCTAAGAACAAAGCTCTGTTCATGGGTTAAAACCCATGGATCAGATCTCTGTAAATCTGTAAATTTTTTAGAGCAAGGCTCTGTTGAAGAAACCCTAAAGGGGTTTTTCTTTAGATCAAAGATCTATAAGAGCAAGGCTCTGTTAATTAAATTTAATTTAAATTAATTTAATTTAATTAATTTTACCTAGAGTGATTCTAAAACTGGAACGTTGAAGTTCTCACAAGAGCAAGGCTCTGGAAGTTCTTAAACAAGAGCAAGGCTCTGAGATTCAAATTCTTGAAAATAGTAAAGAATTTTCTAAGGACCAAAGGTCCCATTTATAGGCGCCTGCGCCCCTTCAACTGACCCCCATGATCCAACAGTCAGGATCTTGCCACCGCTGCACTCACGTGCGCGCCACGTGAGCGCAACAGTGGGGGGGCATTTGTTCCCCCAATCAGAGCAAGGCTCTGTTTGAATTTTGAAAATTCAAATTTTGAAGCAACGCTTCGGTTCCCGTGCGCTGCGCGCAATGCGCCACGTGTCAGAAGTTGACACGGCAGCACAACGCCCAAGGCGGTACGTCCGATCAGAGCAAGGCTCTTTAAAAAAAACATAAGCAACGCTCAACTGCGCAAGCGCACCGCAGCGCGACACGTGTCTGCGCAGTTGCACAAGCGCAACTGCGCAAGCGCACGGCTGCGCGACACGTGTCTGCGCAGTTGCGCAATCGCTGTTGCGCAAGTGCTTCACTGCGCGACACGTGTCTGCACAGTTGCGCAATCGCTGTTGCGCAAGTGCTTCACTGCGCGACACGTGTCACGCGCTGGTGAGTTGCGCAACAACAGAATGAAGATTTAAGGAAATTTTTTCTGTTCTTGTTAAAAACAAGAAGATTTCTTCTGTAAAACAGGGGCCTTTGGATCAAAGATCCAACGGTGGGAAAAATTCCCCAAATCACTCAGAAAAAGATCTTTTTAACAAATTTAACTAATTTTTGAGCACTATAAAAAGGACCTCAGACCTCATTTCAAAGGGAGGATCTGTTTTTTTTATAAAAAAAAAAAAGAAAAGAAGAAAGAAGAGAACTCTTGAGAACTCCTTGAGAATACAAAAAAAGAGAAGGTAAAAACCTTTGAGAGAAGAGAAAATTCTCTTAAAGAATAGATCATTGATCTAAAGAACAAGATCAGTGATCTTCAATAAATAAATAAATAAATAAATAAAAATAATAAAAAAATAGTGCCTTGCACTTGCTATGAACCTCTGGTTCTCTAAGACAGAAAGAAAGAAAAAGATTTCTTTCTTTTCTTTGATCTAAATTTAGATCAAGGAATTAAAAAAGTGCTCTGCACTTCTTTTCTTGAATCTAAAAGATTCTTGGTGCTTTGCACAAATGCAATGCATTACTTGAAGGGCCAGGCCCAAATCAAAAAGACCCAGCAGGCCAAAATAAATTGCAAAGCAATAAAAGGGCTGGGCCCAAATAAAATTGATGCTCCGCATCAGAGCCCAAGACAAATTGATGCTCTGCATTCTTTCTGGGCAAAGCCCAAATAAAAGTAAAAAGAAATGCAAAAGCAATGTTGGACATTTTCAACTGGACTTAGCCCAATCGTGGCCATAAGTCCTTAAATTAAATTGACTGAGCAAAATGGCTCTCCTAAATCAATTTACGTCCGGTTCGAGGGTACATCTCCGAACTCCTTTGACATCCATCGTTGTAATTCCTCAACGACGTCAAAGAGGTGACGGGTCCCAACGAACACACACCCATATGGACTGCGGGGTCCTTAAACTCGTGGACCGAGACGTCCTTAAACTAACATCGGACCGAGACGTCCTTAAACTAACATCGGACCGAGACGTCCTTAAACTAACATCGGACCGAGACGTCCTTAAACTAACATCGGACCGAGACGTCCGAGACGTCCCTAAACTAACATCGGACCGAGACGTCCTTAAACTAATATTGGACCGAAACTTCCTTAAACTAATAATGGACTGAGATGTCCCTAAACTAATATCGGACCACCACGTCCCCAAACTGGCACAATAAGGCCCAAACGCTCTTTTGTCGGATCTAAACGGTCCCGTCTAAGTTGATCTTAGCCCCCAAATACGGTTAACGTGTCCTTAGATATTTAAATAAACGATAAAACTCCAAATCAGCTTTGGTTCAAGGGTACATCTCTGAACTCCTCTGACCCCTGTCGTTGTAATCCCTCAACGACGTCAGAGAGGTGATGAGTCCCGACGGCCAGATATTAAATCGATCACTACGTCAAGTCGATCTTAGTCCAAAACAGGACTAACGTATCCTTAACGAACGTTTAAGTTGATCTTAGCCGCAACGTGACTAATGTATCCTTAAACTAAAACACCAAACCCAAATCTAAGTAAACACGGATTTGGACTAATCCACGTCCTACGGGCGACGGCATTACTCAGTCTCCGTATACAATCCACGGGCAACCACAAACAAAACAAACGCACACGACACGAAGTGAAATTCTGGAGAAGGAGAAAGTTGTTACCGCGATGCGGTAGCGTAATTAACTGCAGGGGCTTGCGCCTGCAGGGAAGAGCGTCCCCACAACCAAAAACCCCTCACCCTGAGGGGGAATCTGACGAAGTCTGCTACATCGGCCGCATCCGCCTAAGCCTCCGATACACGGTGCCGTAAATCAACTCGGCATCTTCGGAGAGGTGAACGGATAGCACCTATTAGCATCTGCCCCGAATCTCAGGCCAGACGTCCTAACGTCCAGGCCGCCGTTCGGAGGGGAACAAGCGTCAACTTCCACCGTTGGAGCTGGTAGAGTAAGTCCAGAGGGGGAGTTTCCCCCAGCTCTTCTCATCCAGCGCTAGTGGCGACGTCGAGCATGTCTTGCTGATGAGACCACCTCAGTTGTGGAAATGGCTCCGTCATACCCCTTGCTTTAGTTAAGGGCTGCTGCTGGGGCCGGCCTGTTGAAGACTGACATCCATTGAGATGGAACGGCCAATCTTTCGAAGGCCGACTTTCTGGTAGTGGAAGCTCTTTTGATGACTTCGCCCGTAGCAGGAGTTAGAACGGCCAATCTTGCGAAGACCGATCCTTTAGTAGGAGAAGCCCCTTTGACGACTTCACTTGTCGGAGCTGGAATGGCTATCCGTTTCGGAAAAACCCCTTCATGTATCGCGAGCCTCATTGCGGGCCCACTTGAGCTTTAGCTCAGCCTGTTGAAGACTGAGGTGGAAGACTTGGACGACCCGTTGAGAAGGTTCGTCGTAGTTGCAAGTCGATCAAAGACCGACTTCTTTGAAGCTTCCTGTGATGGCATTGGGGCGCTGAAACTCACTGGCGGGAGCATGGTCCCGAAGAACAATCCAGTGGTAGCCTGATTCACCTATTCCACTGGCATTGAAAAGATGCAGGCCGCATTTGGCCCGTATGTCACTCCTCCAGCGGGGACGGAGCGGGAGTTGCTATTGCACGTACACTTGGAAGCCATTGATCTTCTTTTCTCTACACAGGAGCAAGACACCAAATCTTAGTACCTAGAATCCAGGGGAAACCATAGTAAACCGCGATTTGTTCACGAACACGACACACGAAGTGTGGAGTGGAAAGAGGAAAAAGTCCCACCGGGCGTGCCAGAATCTGTTCACCGCCGAAAATAGAGACGAACTGCGTAGGTCGTCTTGCCTGAATTTGAGGGCAGATGCTATTTGGATTTATCCATCCACCTCTCTGAAGATGCCAAGTTGATTTATGGCACCGTGTATCGGAGGTTTGGACGGATGCAGCCGTTGTAGCATATTTCGTCAGATTCCCCCTCATTTGCGAGGGGTTTTTTATTATGGAGACGCTCTTCCCTGCAGGCGCAAGCCCCTGCAGTTAATTACGTTATCGCATCGCGATAACCACTTTCTCCTCCTCCAGAAGTTCACTTCGTGTCGTGTGTGTTTGTTTTATTTTGGGTTGCCCGTGGATTGTATACGGAGACTAATTTATGTCGTCGCCCGTAGAGTGTGGATTAGTCCAAATCCGTATATTTTTAGATTTGGGTTTGGGTTGATTTAAGGATCGTTGATCCGTTTTGAGATCAAGATCGACTTAAATGTATACGAGCAGTTAGGGGCTCGGTTGGTTTTTTGTTAAGGATACGTTTGTCCAATTTGAGACTAATATCTACTTAACGGGGTGTTAGGATCATTTTTGTTTCAGATCCAATAAGAGAGCACTTGGGCTCTGTTGTTTTAGTTTAAGGACGTTTCGGTCCCTTATCGTTATTTTGGAGGCGGAGTTATAGTTTGAGAACATTTCGGTCTGTAGATAGTTTGAGGAAATTTCGGTCTGTAAATCACCATTTTTGGGGTGAGGGTTTAGTTTAAGGACGTTACGGTCCGTTGTCGCCATTTCGGAGGCAACGTTTAGTTTGAGGACATTTTGGTCTGTAGATCACCATTTTTGAGGTGGGGTTTTAGTTTAAGGACGTTACGGTTCATAGATCACCTTGCGTGCACATGTATTTGTTACGTGTCGGGATGAGCAACGATGATATGGGATACATCCAGTTTGGGATGTGGTTTGATCTGAGATGTGCATGTCGGTTTAGGAAGTGCACCAAAAAGCAGTTGGTTGTCAGGACCCGCCACCTCTCTGAAGACGTTAATGAATTACAAAGACATGTATCAGGAATATGGAGAGATGTATCTTTGATCCAATTCCCCTATTTGAGGAAAAAGGAGTTGGTGGTCATCCCAGAAATCATTAGTCCTACTTTGAGAGTAAGATTTCCTCGGGGGAAATGTGGGATGAATATCGTTTTGGATATCATCAGTTGAGGGGTCATCAGTCATGTTTGAGACTGAGATTAGTTTGGGAAAACATGAGCGCAAAGGCTCGGTCGATTTGGAGATCAAAGAGGTTTTGACCTCAGGAAGACTTAGCCAATTTGGGGCTAAAGTTGATTTTCCATAATGCTAAACACTGGTGTATGTTCAACACTCACGTGTTCTTACGTGAGGCTCTGAATTAGTGTTAAACACTACACTTTGTAGGCGCTCACGTGTGGGCACGTGAGGCACCCCAAAGTGGGAGTTGTTCTCTGGGTTCTATTCCCCTTTTCTTTTTATAAGTGCTGAGCACTTGGTTATGTTTAGCACTCACGTGTTCCCACATGAGGCTCTGAATCAGTGTTAAACACTGCACTTTGGAAGCGCTCACATGTGGGCACGTGAGGCGCCCCTCAGTAGGAGTTGTTCTCTGGGTTCTATTCCCCCTTTTTATATAGAAGTGTTAAACACTTGATTCCTATGGTGCTCACGTGCGAGCATGCGAGGCAGTTTGTGTCTTTCCCTTTTTATTCATTAGAGACACTTATGCGGAGCACGTGAGATCTTGTTGTAATAATACTAATGAATCACCAATCTTTCCTTCTGAATGTTTGGAGATTTTAATCTCATGCTAAGATTTTGGAGGATCCCATGCCTCTTGTTTTTGTAAGAATCAATTTCTTATTGTAGGGTTAAACCTTGATTTTCAGAGGAATCAAATTCCCATATATTTCTGTAAGAATTAAATTCTTTGAACTCAGTTCTTTCCCCTACGTTTTTTAATCTGCATGACAGAATCTCCCCGATGAGAATTAAATTCTCAACTTATGAGAAGATCTGTTTCTGCAGATCTCAACCAGAGGAAGAACTAAGTTCTTCGATGAAAGGTTAAACCCTTAGAGATGCAAAGAACATTTTTTTATTTTTCCTTTACCTAGTGTTTCAAGGGAACAAGTCTTTTCTTCTGTGAATTAAATTCTCTCACTGTATATTCTTGAAGTCTCTTTGGGTAGCCCCCCCTCTCTCTCTCTTTTCTTCTTTTTTTCCCTTCTCTCCTTGCTCCTATTTATATGAGAAGAAAAAGAATCAATTTGTTAAGAAAATCCCTCATTGAGAAATCATGTTTGATTTCATAATCAATCCAATTGATCTGGTGAATTTTATTCACCGTTGGATTTTTAATTCTAAGGCTCTCTGTTTAATAGAGAAGATTTCTTATTTGTTTTTTTAAACCAGATTAGGAAATATTTTCCTAAGATAGAATTATATTCTATCATATGAATATCTTATTAGTTTAATAAGATTAGAATTTTATTCTATCATAGAATTTTATTTATATGAATATCTTTTATAGAATTTTATTCTATAAGACGATCACCGTTGGATCTTTGATCCAAATGTCCTTCGCTTAACAAAGAAGATCTTTATAGTTTAAGGAAGATCAGGGAAATATTTCCCACATATATAGAATTTAATTCTATCAGATAGTTCATCCAAGATTCTTTGTTAGGGAAGGATCTTTCCATATTAGAAAGATTTAAAGAAATATTTTCCAAATATAGTTTTAATCCTGTTGTTTAGAATTTAATTTTATCAGCTTCGAAGGTTTTAAGAGTACTCACGTGTAGCACGTGATCCCAATGGGATTAAGCCTGTTTGCTTATATGCAACAGCATATGAGTGTATCACGTGTTAACACGTGAGCCTTTTTGGCTAGCCATCTGTTTGAATGCAGTGCCTATATGCTTTGCATATATGCGCTCACGTGCTTACAGGTGAGACTCAATTTTAGCCAAGCAGTTGCTTAAACGCAGCGCCTATAAGTTTTGCATATAGGTGCTCACGTGTAGGCATGTGAGGCTCCATTAGCCTAGCAGTTGTTTTAACTACAGTGCCTATATGCGTTGCATATAGGCACTCACGTGTTAAACACGTGGGGTTGTTTTAGTGGGGAATTTTCCTCCACCCCTTTATTGTAAGGGAACATCCGTCCCCGATTTGGTCCTTTACGTCGATGGATTCTCTATCGAGGATGGGAGCGGTGTCGGCCTTATCATTCGAGGCCCGGACAAGGCGGAGAAGGAGTACTCTTTGAAGCTCGGGTTCAATGCCTCAAACAACGCCGCAGAGTACGAGGCCTTACTAGCTGGACTACGAATCGCCTCCGGAGTGGGACTGAAGACGATCCGAAATTGCAGCGACTTCGCCCTAGTTGTAGGCCAAGTGACCGGCCGTTTCCAGGCCCGGGAGCCTCTGATGGTGAAATATTTAGCCGGGGTAAAAAGACTACGAAAAGACTTCGACGAAGTTCAAGTAGAGCAAATTTCTCGGCACCGGAACGCCCAGGACGACGCTCTGAGCAAGCCAGCCTCCTCCTATAAGGCTAACAATAAGAGGAATATCCTCTTCGAAGTATTGCCATGGCCAAGCGTGGAAGACAGGAAGGCAGCACTTCAAATATACACTACTCAGGAGGAAGGCTGAGATTGGAGGAAGCCTCTCGTAGAGTTCCTGAGGTAAGGTACTCTCCCAGAAGATCTGTCACGCCCCGCTTCCCGGTATACGACGAAGGGGACGGGACTGGTCCGCTACGTATTTACTGTGAAGTAAATACGCTAAGCGTATCTAAGAAATATAAAAGTAATCACAAGAGACAAGAAATATAAAAATAACAGCAACTTTATTTATTAACATTCTTTTGTACAATGCATGAAAAGTAAATACAACTGATAAAAGGCAATGCCTAAACAATGGCATAACAGAAATGAAAAGTACTGAATGGAAAGTGTACAATGAACTAGAGCTCGGAGTCTTCACTGAAATGGTCCAAGTCTTCAGCAGTGGGCTCGATCTCTGACGTGTCCAGATCACCTAACGACATTCAAAGAAGAAAGAAAGAGAATGTTGTCAGCGAACAGGCCGCTCGGTAAGTCCCAAAGATAAGGGAGAAGTAGAAAAGAAGAAAGAGAGAGTGTAGCTTTTAAAGTTGTATTATATTGTTATAGTGTTAATGCTGTTGTTATCGTAAGTTCAAGGGTGAATGTCAACTAATCTCAAGAGTGTTCTCAAACCCAACAGGCTACAGTCCAGGGGTAGGGAACCACGGGCCCAAAGATATGTTAGTAGCAGGACTTCGACCGTCGTCGAAGTATTCCAAACTCAACAGGCCACAGTCCAGGAGTATGGAAACACGGGCCCTCATGATTGCCTGCTTGTGTTAGTAGACATGGATTCATGATCTAGGGAGACTCTTGAGATTATGTTGGATTCACGAATGAACTACCCCAATACCCCGTGTAGTTATTATATTGATAGTATTGTATTGCATTGTAATGTCTTGTAAATTGAATTGTATAATTGGATGACTTGCCGAAACCATGATATCAGTAAACGGATGTAACTGTAGAATCATGTATACTGGATGATCATATAAATGGAATGTATATCCATGGTTCGGTTCGGTCAAGTTGTATAGATTGATAGATTGAATATATGGAATAATGGATTCATGGATTCGTGTTGAATTGTAATATTGTAGATTATAGATTGTATTTGAATCATATTCGAGTCAGATTATAGAGAGACTCAATCTGAGTCAGACAATTAGAAAAGTAAATTGAAGTCCTAATTGTTTTGATGTCATCGGTAACCGCTGCACATGGGCGGCAGGATTTGTGTCTTTTTCAAAGACGATTACCGTGTTGATAACACTGTTTGTTAATTGTCTACCTTAGATAGGCAAGCACCCACTTCTCCGGCTCCGTGAGGCTCAAGAGATTGGTCCCGCTTAAACCTATGTTTACTAGGGTCCTTAAGGTAATTTATAGAACTTGAGGGGGTTTATGTAAAATACTTTAATGTACTTTTCAAAATACACCCTAAGTATTTATTAATCGTCTTTAGAGTTGTAATGAATGTAGATTTTATATTTTGATATTTCTAGTGAAAATATCCTAATTTCATAATAAATGGTATTTATTTGTAATATTGATTTGTATGGAATTCATGGTATTTTAGTGTAAAATGATTCTTGTGATTTTTGAAAAGAGTTGGAATATTTATAATAATTCAAAATAATATTTTAATGTTACATATACATATATTTATATGAAAATAATTTTAATATATATATTATATTCTAGAAATCTCGTTTTTCTTAAGATGTCGTATTTTAAATCTTTCGAGACCGAATACTCCTTGCGGAGGTCTGAATCTCGCACTACTAAGCCCGAGGATGTGCGATAATCCGCACCATCCCGAACGGGTTCCCCAAAATGGGTTGTAGCGGCGCTTTGCAAAGATTGTATAAATACTAAATCTTTTAGAAAACGGTTTTATTAAGTAAATGGTATTTATTTGTAAAGATATCAATTTTCTGTATTCTATGTTCTAGGATCTGCTAAGTTAACTATACTGCTCCTAACTGATCCAAAGCGACAAGTTGCGAGATATCTCTCAAATCGTCTCTTCACCGCCAATTGTGGCCAGGTAAGTACAAGTGAAAAAAGGAGGGATCCGCTCACGAATCACCGTGAGACGGGCCTTTTAAAGTTACCTTTCTCACTTGTCTAGCCTAGACACCACAAAGTCAGGTTTAGATAAACGACTGAATGCCCACAACCTTTCTCTATCCTAATGAGTGCGACAGTCCTTAATTGGCTGAGTTTAGATATTTTATTTTATTAGCTTAAAAGTTATTTATTTGTAAAGATATATCAATACTAAATCTTTTAGAAATGGTTTTATTAAGTAAAGGGTATTTAAATGAAAATGTTTGTTTTCCCGTATTCTAAGTTCTCGAGGGTATCGTGTTATGTTGCATATGAGTGTGTGATGAGGTAGGTCATTACCCCGTGATCTACTTAAAGGTATAGCAAGTTGAATGAAGTTAAATGTATAATTGAAACAATGTGGTATTTAAATGAAAAATACGATAAAGTGAAATTGCCATCATTTTATGAAATGAAACTTGATCAATTTGATTGATTAGTGTTTAATAGTCAACATGAGGGAGTTTAAGCATAATTGTATTAACGAGAAGTGAAGTTTTATAAGAAAACTGAATCGGAATTCGGATTTGTTCCGATTCCGTCGGGTTTTGTAAATCCGTATTTTTAGAAAAGAAAAGAGAGGTAGAAATGGGACTTACGGGTTTTGGACAATTAGAAGAGGGAGATGGAAGAATAGGAATCGCCGGTGCATCGATTCGTCGCCGAGAGTTCCTAGAACGATCGCTGGAAGTTCGCCGGGAATTTCGCCGTATCTTCGCTTCGTGCTCATTTTCAAAGTACACAAGATTTCTTGAGAATTTCAGAGAGTTGGCTCAGAGTTTTAGGGTGAGAGGGTAGAGGGTAGGGGTGGTATTTATAGGTTTAGGCTAGGGTTAGGGTAAATGAAGGGTTTTGATTTTAAAAATGTAAAAATATATTAAAAAATCATTAAAAATGGAGTAAATAGGTGTTAATGGGCTCTCTGGAAACGATCTAGGGAAATAAAGTGTGCAGAGGGTATGAGAAGGTGAAAAGGAAAGTTTTTCATGTTGACGACTCGGTCGTCCAGTCGAGTCCGGCCGGTGGCGCCGGCCCGAGTCGGCCGGTCCGCCGGCGGACTCGGCCGAGTCAGGGGCTTGGGAGGTGGGGGTTGCCTGGTGAAGCCTCTGGTACCTTCAGATTTTCAGGTTTAGTAGAAAGTTTGGGAGTTATCTCGCGTGGACTGTTGGGCTTCTATAAAATCTAAAACAACTAAATATTAAAAATAATGTGGGGCATGGGATTTGAACTCTGGTGGCTTGGTTCAGCAGTGTAAGATATTACCAATGAGCTACAAGCTCCTTCTTGTAATTAAATTGCTAATTAATTATTTAAGTCTTGTGCTCAGGCAATAAATACCCCTTTATGGATTTTTGAAAAAAATATTTGTATAGTAAATTTAGGGTTGTTACATTCTACCCTCCTTTTAAAAATTTCGTCCTCGAATTTTGTAAAAGGAAAGTGTAACAGATTTAAGGAAAGTTTGGTGATAGTGTATGAATAATAACAAAGTGATACAAAAGTGTGAAAAAGGTTGAAGAGAATTATCAGAGTTATCCTGACCAACCGTCTCAGCTTCTACGGCCGCCAAATTGTAAGCCTGGCGTCTCGGCACGTTTCTTCATGCAAGCTGGTACAATGCTGATTATCGAGGTAAAGGTGGTCCACGTGGAGGTGGTGCAGGAAGAGTTAATCGGGTAGGTGGGGCTTGGAAAGCTGGTCTAGCTGCGGAATTAGGATTAGTTTGGTTGTGTGGACAAGTTTCTATGGTATGTGAGGATGATCCACATATCAGGCAAAGTCTGTTTGCTCGTCGGCAAACTTCCAACAGATGTCCAGTTCTCTTGTAGCGGGTACAAAAGGTTGGGTTGGGCCTGTTGATTGGTACTCCCAGTCTCCTTGGTACAAATGATGGTCCTGATGCGGCGGCTCCTGCCATCTGGTTGGCAGGGCGCTTCACTCCTGTAGAATAAGATCTGTCCCTCGCCTTTATCACTGCCTCATAACTGCGGGCAGCTTCCAGAGCATCTTCATGAGTCGGAAATTTCCCTGTGGCTAGTGCAGCCTGGATTTCCGTGTCCAAACCTTGTTGAAATCGACGGGCTCTGATCTCATCCGTCGGTATCAGGTGTGCCGCAAATCGACTGAGCATGGTGAACTCAGCGTCATACTCATCTACTGACTTGACCCACATAGAACCTTATTGTAGATGAATGAACTGCTGTTCCATGGAAAACCTGGCAGTCACAGGGAAGTACTTCGCGTCGAACTTATCGCGAAAAGTCTTCCATTCAATGGGTTGTTCAAGACGGCTTTCTTCCACCTTCCACCAGTTCCGTGCATTGTCCGTGAGCTGTAATTTTGCCACACGAACCCAAACTATATCTGGCACTTGTGCCGCTGTCAGATCATCTTCTATGCTCTGAGCCCATTCCTCAGCTTCCAGTGGGCTCCCCTTTCCGGAGAACTGCTTGGGATGTAAAACCCTGAATTGCTTTACCCCAGGTGCGTCAGTCTCGGGACAGTTCAGGAGTTGTTGTTGTCCCTCAAGGAGGCTGCGGATTGCTTCAAGTAGAACCGTCTGCTCGTTGATCGGAGCAGGGACGGCAGGTGTGAGTGGTAGTGGTGGAGGGGTGTTGTTGAAGTTGGTGCTTGTGTTGTTTGGTGAATAAAAAATTAGATTAGGACGGATTCAAAGTATATGATTCAAAGAATATGAAATTGATAAGATTCAGGGAACATGTTTGTAAAGAATGTTTTAGTTGCTGGTTCTTGTGTTATATTGTTTAGATTATTCACGCAGAACAGAACTACATGGTAGTGTTCCATACAGCTCGGACCTGCATGGGCCACCAACAAAACCTGTCACGCCCCGCTTCCCGGTATATGGCGAAGGGGACGGGACTGGTCCGCTACGTATTTACTGTGAAGTAAATACGCTAAGCGTATCTAAGCAATATAAAAGTAATCACAAGAGACAAGAGATATAAAAAATAACAGCAACTTTATTTATTAACATTCTTTTGTACAATACATGAAAAGTAAATACAACTGATAAAAGGCAATGCCTAAACAATGGCATAACAGAAATGAAAAGTACTGAATGGAAAGTGTACAATGAATTAGAGCTCGGGGTCTTCACTGAAGTGGTCCAAGTCTTCAGCAGTGGGCTCGATCTCTGACGTGTCCAGATCACCTGATGACATTCAAAGAAGAAAGAAAGAGAATGTCGTCAGCGAACAGGTCACTCGGTAATTCCCAAAGATAAGGGAGAAGTAGAAAAGAAGAAAGAGAGAGTGTGTCTTTTAAAGTTGTATTATATTGTTATAGTGTTAATACTGTTGTTATCGTAAGTTCAAGGGTAAATGTCAACTAATCTCAAGAGTGTTCTCAAACCCAACAGGCCACAGTCCAAGGGTAGGGAACCACGGGCCCAAATGATATGTTAGTAGCGGGACTTCGACCGTCGTCGAAATATTCCAAACTCAACAGGCCACAGTCGAGGAGCATGGAAACACGGGCCCTCATGATTGCTTGCTTGTGTTAATAGACATGGATTCATGATCTAGGGGGATTCTTGAGATTATGTTGGATTCACTAATGAACTACCCTAATACCCCGTGTAGTTATTGTATTGATAGTATTGTATTGTATTGTAATGTCTTGTAAATTGAATTGTATAATTGGATGACTTGCCGAAACCATGATATCAGTAAACGGATATAACTGTAGAATCATGTATACTGGATGATCATGTAAATGGAATGTATATCCATGGTTCGGTTCGGTCAAGTTGTATAGATTGATAGATTGAATATATGGAATAATGGATTCATGGATTCGTGTTGAATTATAATATTGTAGATTGTAAATTGTAGATTATGGATTGTACTTGAATCATATTCAAGTCAGATTATAGAGAGATTCAATCTGAGTCAGACAATTAGAAAAGTAAATTGAAGTCCTGATTGTTTTGATGTCATCGATAACCGCTGCACATGGGCGACAGGATTTGTGTCTTTTTCAAAGACGATTACCGTGTTGATAACACTGTTTGTTAATTGTCTACCTTAGATAGGCAAGCACCCACTTCTCCGGCTCCCTGGGGCTCAAGAGATTGGTCCCGCTTAAACCTATCTTTACTAGGATCCTTAAGGTAATTTATAGAACTTGAGGGGGGTTTATGTAAAATACTTTAATGTACTTTTCAAAATACACCCTAAGTATTTATTAATCGTCTTTAGAGTTGTAATGAATGTAGATTTTATATTTTGATATTTCTAGTGAAAATATCCTAATTTCATAATAAATGGTATTTATTTGTAATATTAATTTGTATGAAATTCATGGTATTTTAGTGTAAAATGATTCTTGTGATTTTTGAAAAGAGTTGGAATATTTATAATAATTCAAAATAATATTTTAATGTTACATATACATATATTTATATGAAAATAATTTTAATATATATATTATATTCTAGAAATCTCGTTTTTCTTAAGATGTCATATTTTAAATCTTTCAAGACCGAAGCTCCTTGCGGAGGTCTGAATCTCGCACTACTAAGCCCGAGGATGTGCGATAATCCGCACCATCCCGAACGGGTTCCCTAAAATGGGTTGTAGCGGCGCTTTGCAAAGATTGTATAAATACTAAATTCTTTAGAAAACGGTTTTATTAAGTAAATGGTATTTATTTGTAAAGATATCAATTTCCCGTAATCTATGTTCTAAGATCTCCTAAGTTAACTATACTGCTCCTAACTGATCCAAAGCGACAAGTTGTGAGATATCCCTCAAATCGCCTCTTCACCGCCAATTGTGGACAGCTAAGTACAAGTGAAGAAAGGAGGGATCCGCTCATGAATCACCGTGAGACGGGCCTTTTAAAGTTACCTTTCTCACTTGTCTAGCCTAGACACCATAAAGTCAGGTTTAGATAAACGACTGAATGTCCACAACCTTCCTCTATCCTAATGAGTGGGACAGTCCTTAATTGACTGAGTCTAGATATTTTATTTTATTAGCTCAAAGGTTATTTATTTGTAAAGATATATCAATACTAAATCTTTTAGAAATGGTTTTATTAAATAAAGGGTATTTAAATGAAAATGTTTGTTTTCCCGTATTCTAAGTTCTCGAGAGTATCGTATTATGTTGCATATGAGTGTGTGAGGAGGTAGGTCATTACGCCGTGGTCTACTTAAAGGTATAGCAAGTTGAATGAAGTTAAAAGTATAATTGAAACAATGTGGTATTTAAATGAAAAATACGATAAAGTGAAATAGCCATCATTTTATGAAATGAAACTTGATCAATTTGGTTGATTAGTGTTTAATAGTAACCATGAGGGAGTTTAAGCATAATTGTATTAACGAGAAGTGAAGTTTTATAAGAAAACCGAATCGGAATTCGGATTTCTTCTGATTCCGTCGGGTTTTGTAAATCTGTATTTTTAGAAAAGAAAAGAGAGGTAGAAATGGGACATACGGGTTTTGGACAACTAGAAGAGGGAGATGGAAGAAGAGGAATCACCGGTGCGTCGATTCGTCACCGAGAGTTCCTAGAACGATCGCCGGAAGTTCGCCGGGAATTTCGACGTATCTTCGCTTCTTGCTCGTTTTCAAAGTACACAAGATTTCTTGAGAATTTTAGAGAGTTGGCTCGGAGTTTTAGGGTGAGAGGGTAGAGGGTAGAGGTGGTATTTATAGGTTTAGGCTAGGGTTAGGGTAGATGAAGGGTTTTGATTTTAAAAATGTAAAAATGTATTAAAAAATCATTAAAAATGGAGTAAATAGGTGTTAATGGGCTCTCTGGAAATGATCTAGGGAAATAAAGTGCGCAGGGGGTATGAGAAGGTGAAAAGGCAAGTTTTTCATGTTGACGACTCGGCCGGCGGCGCCGTCCCGAGTCGGGCCGAGTTAGGGGCTTGGGAGGTGGGGGGTCGCCTGGTGAAGCCTCTGGTACCTTCAGATTTTCAGGTTTAGTGGAAAGTTTAGGAATTATCTTGCGTGGACTGTTGGGCTTCTATAAAATCTAAAACAAATAAATATTAAAAATAATGTGGGGCATGGGATTACCAATGAGCTACAAGCTCCTTCTTGTAATTAAATTGCTAATTAATTACTTAAATCTTGTGCTCAGGCAATAAATATCCCTTCATGGATTTTTGAAAAAAATATTTGTATAGTAAATTTTGGGTTGTTACAAGATCGAGGGGAAGCACGCCGCCTTCGAGCCAAACCCCGCCATTTCGTCTGGAGAAATGGAAACCTCTACAAGAAGTCCTACACGCAACCTCTGCTTCGTGCGTTGACCCCCACGAAGCCGACTACGTCCTGCGTGAGATTCATGAAGGGGTCGGTGGAGCACATCAAGGGGCCCAGACCTTAGTCCAGAAGACGCTACTCCAAGGATACTATTGGACGATGATTCATCAAGATGCTCAGAAGCTCGTCAGAAAATACAAAAGCTGTCAACTCCATTGCAGCATACCCCATCTTCCGGCTATCGAGCTAAAGGCCCTGACCTCCTCCTGGCCGTTTGCCCAGTGGGGAATGGACATGGTAGGCCAGCTCCCAACTGGCACGGGCGGGCACAAGTATATCCTCTTCGCGATAGACTATTTTATGAAGTGGATCGAGGCCGTCCCAATCAGAAAACTGGACGCCACCACGTCCACCAAATTCTTGCAAAACAATATAATATCCCGGTTCGGGATCCCGAGGTGTATTGTTACCGACCACGGGACGAACTTTGAAAAGGACAAAGTCAAAGAATTCTACAATGAGTACCACATACTAATGAAGTTTTCCACGGTAGTGCACCCTCAATGCAATAGGCAGGCCGAGATCGCTAACCGAGACGTTATTTGAGGTCTTTGAACTCGTCTGGAAGGAAGGCAGGGCGGCTGGGTCGAGGATCTACCCCGAGTTTTATGGGCCCTACGCACATCGAAGAAGACCCCCACTGGAGAGACCCCCTTCAGCCTCTGCTATGGCACCGAGGCGATGGTCTCAGCAGAGATTGGACTGCCCAGTTACAGAGTCAAGCATTTCGACGACGTAGCAAACACCTCGGCTCTCCGGACTAATTTGGACATCTTGCAAGAGAAGCGGGACCGGGTACAGATCAAAGCCGCCGCTTATCAATAGCAAACTGCCTGCTACTATAACACATGAGTTAAGCATCGCACCTTCAAGACTGGGGATTTGGTCCTAAGGCGGAACGAATTTGTAGACCAAGTCAAACTGCACAAGTTTCCCCCGAAGTGGGACGGCCCATTCCTCGTCTCCGAGGTATTGCCCAGCGGAGCCTATCGCTTGCAAGAAGCGAATGGTCGTAAGTTCCTGCGACCTTACAACGCCGAAAAGTTCAAATTGTACAAGTGAATTCGAAATTTGTATCAGTGAATATATGTTTCTTCTTTGCCTAAGCGATGTAAATTTTTCTAAGTTTTCTGAATTAGAAGAAACTTCTTTAATGCGTTTCCCTCTTCCTCGGTTCAAAGGTCACTGATCTCGTTTTATGAACATACTCAAACACGCAAAGATGATAAAATAAGATAGTATCACGTCGTAAAAGAGGAATTTTATTCATCAAAGGTATTATGGGCTCCCCAGCATTACATAAAAAAAGTAAAATTACAACAGAGGGGGTAGGCGGTCAAGAAAACACTGCTGGTGATACTCCGAGGAGATCGCTGCCAGCCGAGCCCTTGCTTCCTCGGCCCGCTCCCTCTAGTGTTGCCTGCGGACCCGCGATGCAATGGAAGGGCCGGAGGGCGCATCAGCCGGGCAACCATCGACGATCTGCCTCTTTTGGAAACACTCCAAAAGAATGGCCGCCGATCGATCATGCATGTTCTTCGAGATAAGGCCGAGGACGTAAAGCGTGTGCTGCTTATCGATCGCCTCGTCCTGCAGCTGCGGAGACAGGGCGTTGAACAAACCTGGGGACATCTTCCAAATGGCGTACATGAGCAATTGGAGGAAAGGCGACCGCCGGGGAAGTAGGCGGCCGAAGTGGTCCTCTATGCGTTCGACCACTGTCCGGTACGTCTCTTCTGTGCACTCCCGGTCGTAGAGGTACACGTCGTCGTGGGAGATAATCTCTCCGATGGAGTAGATGAGCCCAGCCATTTTCAGAAGAAAAAAACGCTGTAACAACTCCAATTTTAGTGTACATAAAATTCATTTAAAATTAATGTATACTTGGAGTATTTACATTTCCTGTGAGTACTATAAGTATTTGCTTTGCTTTTTAATAGCAAGAAGGAGTTGCAGCTCATTGGTAAGACCTTGCACTGCTGAACCAAAGCACCAGAGTTCAAATCCCATCAGCCACATTATTTTTATATTGATTTCTTTTAATCTTTTTAGAAGCCCAAGAGTCTACACGTGCATAACCCATAAACTCAAAGGTCACACTAAAAACAAACGAGTTCAGGAGGTAGCCCAAGTGGTGGGGGACACGTGGCGGCGAGACTCGGCCTAACTCATCCTGAATCAGAAGGCGACTCGTGTGGATAGGCCGGCGCCGCCGGCCGACTTGGCTCCAAACCCGATTTTTCTTCTTTTCTTCTGTGCCTCTTGGTCTACCCATAACTCCTGTACTGTTCAAAATCCCTGCATTATTCCAGAGGAATTAAAATACAATTAAAACTATTTTAATGCATAAATTTTAATGCATTTTCTATCAAAACCTAACCCTAATCTTTTCCTATAAATACCACTCCATCACACACACCCCTCACTCACAATCTCTGTCCAAACTCTCAAGAAAAATCCCTAGAACTTTTGTGTACAAGTGGAGTTAGCGAAGAGAGAAACTCCGACGAACTTCCGACGACGACCCTAGGAGCTCCCAGCGACGAAACGACGCACCGATACCTCCTACCACTCTATCTTCCTCTTCTCTAATATAAAATCCAGTAAGTCCCTCCTCCCCTTCTCTTGTCTACTCTAAAAACTTGTATTTCTAAAACCCGACGGAAGCGGAGTTAATCCGACTTCCGATTCGGTTTTCTTTAAAAAGTTCCAATTTTCTTAAATATAACAATACCAAACTTGCACATCATGACCATTAAACATTAACAAACATATTGAACAAGTTTCATAGCAAAACAATTCATATTGTAATTTTTATCGCACTTTTTTCAGAAAAATACCATATAGTTTAGTTTTGACATAAATCATTATAATTCCTTGCTATACCTTTAGGTAGTTCACAAGATAATGACCTACCTCCTCACAACACTCATATGTAACATAGCATGATGATCTTTGGGAACATAGTTTTGGGAAAATACGATTTTACACAAAACTATCTCAAACTTATAAAAAAAAAAATTCTACAAGATATGTATTTTTAACAAATCTTTACAATGTGCTGCTACAACCCATTTCGGGAAACCCGTTCAGGATGGTGCGGATTATCGCATTTCCTTGGGCTTAGTAGTGCGAGATGCAGACCTCCGCAAGGAGTATTCGATCTCGAAAGATTTAAAATACAATATTCTTTAGAAAATATGATTTCTATTATAAATAAAACTTATATTTTTAATAAATAAATATATATATATATATATATATATATATATATATATGTAATTAATATCAAAATATCTATTTTTAATATTTATAATATTCCACATTTCCAAAATCTAAGAAAAACATTCTATTTACAAGAAAATACCAAACAAATTCCAATATTATAAATAAATACCATATATTATGAAAAATAAGTTTTATTCACTAGAAATGTCACAATGATAAAATATACATCAATGAAAACTTTAAAGACAATAATAAAATACTTTAGGTGTATTTTAAAAATTATACAAAATTATTTTTATATAAAAACCCCTCAAGTTATACTAAATTACACCAAGGACCCTAGTAAACATAGGTTTAAGCGGGACCAGTCTCTTAAGCCTCAGGGAGCCGGAGATATGGGTGCTTGTCTATTTAAGGTAGAAAACTTAATAAACGGTGTTATCAACACGGTAATCGTCTTTGAAAAAGACATAAATTCTGTCGTCCATGTGCAGCGGTTACCGATAACACCAAAACCTAATTCAGGATTCAATTTCTTTTCTAATTTTCTGACTCAGACTGAGTTTCAATATAATCAATCTGACTTGAATATGATTCAAGTATATATAACAATTCAATATGAATCCATATATTCAATCTGTCCAATCTATCAATCTATACAACTTGAATGAACCGAACCATGGATATACATCCATCTACATGGTTCTTCAGTTACATCCATTTACTGATATCATGGTTTTGGCAAGTCATCCATCTACAATATAAGACAATACAATTTACAATACAATACAAACAATAGAATCAAGATATCGCGGGGTTTAATGGCTAGATTGGTACGGAAGGTGTTAGAAGTGGCACGAGACTGCAACCATTAAGACACCTAACCTGAATTCAATTGCCGTTGTACCGTGGCTTTACGGTTCCTTGTATTCCGTTCACCGTTAGTCTCTGGTCTAACGAGACTCCTCTCGTATACACTGGCCTTTTCTATACCAAGCTACAAACAACAGCGTTAATACTAAATACAACATTATAACAATATAATACCACTTTAAAAGTTACACTTTCTCTCTATCTATTCTACTTCTCCCTTATCTTTAGGAATTACCGAGCGATTGTTCGCTGACGACATTCCCTCTCTTTCTTCTTTGGAATGTTGTCAGGTGATTCGGACCTTCAGGAGATCGAGCCCACCGGCGAAGACTTGGATCAGCTAGCCTTCGACCCGGAGCTCTAGATACTTGTACATTTCATTTCAGTACTTTCCATTTCTGTTATGCCACTGTTTAGGTATTGCTTTTCATTCCATGAATTCACTTTTCAGATGTATTGTAAAAAGAATGTGAATAAATAAAGTTGTTGTTCAATTATATCTATTATCTCTGTCTCTTGTGCATTTTTACTTATATTTCTTAGATACGCTTAGCGTTTTTACTTCAGAGTAAATACGTAGCGGCCTCGTCGTGCCCTCTACCCGTATATTAGGAAGCGGGGCGTGACTGGTTTTGTTGGTGGCCCATGCAGGTCGAACTACAGACCTTCAGTTTACAGAAAACCATGTACCTTCTCTATTTATAGCCTCAACAGAATCCCCAGGGGTCGAGATTTGCACGTTCATGGGCGTGAATCTTGGGATATTTTCATAATACCCAATGCAGGGCTGCCGCGTGTCGGCCATTTCGTATCTCATGGTCAACGGAAGCCGGAACGATGCGGATCTTGGAACGCCTCTTCTCGCCTATGCATTTCAGCCACATGTCGCCCACGACGGTCACTCTTCCAGATTTTCACACGTCGAGGGAGATTGGACGACGCCTAGTAAAAGCGAGCAACTTCCCTGCTCGGTCCATCCTTAGCGGGTAACTTCCTACCCATCTACGCTAAGGATCAAAGCTCTCGACAAGATGCCATCGAGCAGCTTCCCTGCTCGGTCCATCCCTGGCTGGTAGTTTACTACCCACCGATGCCAAGTATCAAAAGCCCTCATCAAGAGGCCAACGAGCAGCTTCCATGCTCGGTAAATCCTTAGCGGGTAACTTCCTACCCAACTACGCTTAGAATCAAAAGCCCTCACCAAGAGGCCACCGAGCAACTTCCCTGATCGGTCCATCCTTAGCGGTAACTTTCTACCCATTTACGCTAAGGATCGAAGCCCTCAACAAGAGGCCACCGAGCGGCTTCCCTACTCGGTCCATCCTTAGCGGGCAACTTCCTACCCAACTACGTTGAGGATCAAAAGCCCTCACCAAGAGGCTACCGAGCAGCTTCCCTGCTCGGTCCATCCTTAACGGGTAACTTCTTACCCAAGTACGCTGAGGATCAAAAGCCCTCACCAAGAGGCCACCGAGCAGCTTCCCTGCTCGGTCCATCCTTAGCGGGTAACTCCCTATCCGTCTACGCTAAGGATCGAAGCCCTCGTCAAGAGGCCATCGAACGGCTTCTCTGCTCGGTCCATCCTTAGCGGGTAACTTCCTACCCATCTACGCTAAGGATCGAAGCCCTTATCAAGAGACCACCGAGCAGCTTCCCTGCTCGGTCCATCTTTATTGGGTAAGTTGCTACCCAACTATGATGAGGATCAAAAGCCCTCACCAAGAGGCCACCGAGCAGCTTCCCTGCTCGGTCGATCCTTAGCGGGTAATTTCCTACCCATCTACGCTAAGGATCGAAGCCCTCATCAAGAGGTCACCGAGCAGCTTCCCTGTTCAGTCCATCCTTAGTGGGTAACTTCCTACCCATCTACGCTAAGGATTGAATCCCTCATCTAGAGGCCACCGAGCAACTTCTCTGCTCGGTCCATCCTTAGCGGGTAACTTCCTACACAACTACGTTGAGGATCAAAAGCCCTCACCAAGAGGCCACCGAGCAGCTTCCCTGCTCGGTCCATCCTTATCAGGTAACTTCCTACACATCTATGCTAAGGATCGAAGCCCTCATCAAGAGGCCACCGAGCAGCCTCCATGCTCGATCCATCCTTAGCAGGTAACTTCCTGCCCATTTATGCTAAGGATCGAAGCCCTCACCAAGAGGACACCGAGCAGCTTCCCTGCTCGGTCCATCCTTAGCGAGTAACTTCCTACCCAACTACACTAAGGATCAAAAGTCCTCAACAAGAGGCCACCGAGCAGCTTCACTGCTCGGTCCATCCTTAGCGGGTAACTTCCTACCCATCTATGCTAAGGGTCTAAAGCCCTCGTTCAGGTGCCGCCGAACAGCTCTACTTCTCGCCCAACACCGACCAATTTAAACTTGGTACACTAAAGGAAGTGGTCCCCGGTCCAACTCAAAGAAACAGGCAAATCTACACCTTTCTACTCGAAGGATTCTGCCGACGTATCTTATGTGAGCGATCGTCACCTGGACTTAGGGGCACCAGGATACTGGCCTTTCTATACTTGACAAATAATTGGCTTTCACTCAACGCGCGATCGCCATCTAAAAGACCGGTCATCGACCTACGACCAGACTCGTGGGACAAGGAAAACACCAACAAGCCCACAAAAGAAAACATTGCCACGAAGAAAAATCAAAATAGCTTTATTCACGATCTGAAAGTATTTACAAGGTACTATGGGCTCCTCAGCCATACAAAAATTTCCCGAAGGCTTACAAAATTCAAAAAGAAAAAGAAGAAGGCAAGAATGCTCAGGCCTTGAGACCGGGGAGGATCTCGACCTGCTCTGCGCCGATGTCGGGAGCCGGAGTTACTGCTTTAGGGTCGGTGCTTCCACCGGGAGCCTTGGCTCCAGGAGCCGGGGTCACTGCTTTTGGGTCGGAGCTCCGACAGGAGCCTTATCTCCGGCACTCCCACCGGCGGCCTCTCCCCTGGCGGCACTCCCGGCGGCCTCCCTCTGCGGCTCATCCTCGAAGAGAGGGTACTGGAGCCGAAGCTCGCCATCGGCAAACCCCGGCATCAAATTCTTGACAGCGTCATGGGCCTGGTGCTAAACGATGGCCGAGGTGTCAGCAAGGTCGGCGTAGAACTGGTCCGACGTTTTGTACCTCTCCATCGACTTTGCATCCCGGAGGTCGGCCAGCTTCACCGCCTCCTTCGCCGCCTCGATTTCCCTCTTACAGGTGTCACGCGACTTCTTCATCGTGGAGTTTAGCACCTTAGCCTCCTCCAATTTAGCCTGGATGGCCTTATTGGATTCCTTCAGAAGGCGAATGGACTCCTTGCATTTGGAGTTCACCACCTCCTCGGCAGCCACCCGGATGTCGAGGGCGGAGATCCTCTCCTTCACCTGCTGCAACTCCAGGCACATGCCCTCCTCCCGCGAGAAAGACTCGCCTGCCTTCTGCATCGTCGGGGCTATCTCCTCGGACTCCATATTGACGATAAGGGCGCAGAGCTGAAGGACCTGAGGAAAGTAAAGTATGGGATTAAAAGTATCCGATCTAAAAATACTTGACGAAAACCTCAACGGAAAGCAGATACTGACCTATACGGCCTCCTGAGCGATGGCGGCCACTTGGGCCTTGAGGGTCCCCCGGCGAATTTTGCCCCCGGCCAATCGTTCAATCTCCGAAAGAAATCTATCGGCAACAGAAAGCCCCGAGGGCACCTCGAAACAGACGTCCCCCTCCTGCACAAAGATCGGGGAGGCCGGAGATCGGGACACCGTCCTCTTATATCTTTTGAGGGGGACCTCGGGGGGGGAGGGGTCGGCCTCATCCTCCACCTCCCTCGCCCGGGGCTTCGGTTCCCAAGCATGCTTATGGTTGTCCCCGTGGCTGGTTTCCGAAGCTCGAGGAGTGGTGGAAGGCCTAGCTGGTGCGGCTGCTTTTGGGGTCGGGCTCGAACCGGGGCGGGACGAGCTAGCGCCCTCAGTCTTCCTCCCTTTCTTTGCGGCTATGGCAGCCAGGAATTTAGATCGGTCTATTTTCTCTGCAAAGATAAAAATACACAAAGGGAGTTAATGACACGAGAAAGAGCAAAATAAAAACATTCAAGTCTAGACAGATCGTCCAAGCTCCTAACTTACCCACGAATCGGGCGGGGCTGAGCCCGGCCCAGCTAAGGGCCTGCTCGGATAGCAAAACGCTGGCCCTTTGGATTGGCCCCTACATGGACACCGCCCTCGCCTCGAAAGAGGATGACCGCTTCACCCACGGGCATTCGGCCCTGCGCTACTGTACAGGCACATGCCAATCCTCGTCCTCGGGTGACCCGACGAATACGAACTTCTCCTTCTATTCATGGATGGAAGAAAGAACTACTACTACCCCCGATCAGGCCACCCCTCCCCTGCGTTTTTAAAGGAAATGTACACCCAGCTCGGCTCGTCCTTACGGGTGCCGGAATGATTTTTATAACAAAGAAAGGAAAGGAGAAGGGTCAAGATGAAGGGGATTTCTTCAAGTCTCAACCAGACCAGAAACCCAAGGAGAATTCTCCATGAGTTAGGCACTAACTGGCTCGGGGCATGTTGGAAGCAACGTAGCGCCCTGCATACTTCAGGGGGAAAGGACAAACACATTCCAGCCCAGAATGCGTCCAAGTACAAGGCAATCTTCTTTCCATGCACCTGATCTGCCCTCTCGTCCTCCCTAGCTAAACGAAGCGAATAGCTAGGGGGGATGTGGAAACGAGCCTGGATCGTGGTGAGCTCGTCCTCATTCCTTAGGAAGAAGGGAGCATCGCGAGCGTTCCTGATGCGCTCTTTAGGGACCCTTCCTTTCACCTGACCATGAGCGGCAAGGGTAACCCTAACTCTACGAGGGGAATCCAACTAGGATGGGGCAGAGGAGGAAGCAGAAGAAGACTCCCTGGACTCTACCCTAACTATCTCAACAGACTCCTCAGACGAAGACATCTAACCTGATTCAAAAAGAAGGAGTCTTTCGAGGAAAGAGCGTGAGAGATCCGATCTGAAGGACAGAGCGCCGAGCTATCTCTCGCAGCAATAGGGAAGTGATGGCGAAAGTGTGGACCCTGAGAGGATCCCACCCCTATTTATAGTACTTTGGCAACGCATTCAACGGCTCAGATCATTTCCCGCTAAAACGACGCTCCGCGCTCGCCAGTCATCGACGCTCCACGTATTGCACAACCATTGGAAACGTCCCTTCGGGCGCAGAAAACAGCGACGACCCGTCACGTCCACCAATCGACATCGGACGCGTGGCCTGCGCCTCAACGAACGTACGATCGAATCGGCGCTCCCTCTTTAATGCACGATCTCCTCTCTGATCTGCTGACGTCATCGAGGATATGCCTAACCGCCTCGGAAATCCGCGCTGACAAGGTCTTTAACTACGAGCTGAGCCCGGGGGACCGATCAGACCACTCTCGACCTGACTTATAAATAGGTCAGGACGAGAGTGGGGGGTTAATGATGATGCTCATAAGTGGGAACTCCCCAGATCATGACACATGGCAGATGACGTGTCCCGAGGCACACGGAAACATGGCAAGAACCACACATTGGAGACGTCCCCCGGGCTATCGTCCCGCTGCATGGACCCGACCTCCAAGAATTCCCTGAACATCCCTGTGCTCGCCATGTAAATGACCATTGGCTCGCCTCCGAGCCCTCCTACACGCCGAGCTCCTCGGCCCTTCGCCTCGGAGCTATCACAGAACCGAACTAGCTCCGCCTCCCGCCCTCTTTTAGGCCTCTCACCGAGCTAGGGCTCTTCGGTTCTATCGAGCGACCAAGAATGCAGATCACAGGCGCCTCCGCCATGGCTCCGCGGATCTCGCCAGACGCGAGATATCCGCCTCCCCACGATTCCGCGTTCCACGCCGTCATATCCCCCCATTAACAAGCGCATCTCGTCATTAATGAGGGATCCCGTCATTCACGCAGGCGTAACGCCAAGGGCGTAACGGCCAGCGAAGATCTCGTGCCTGCTAGCCCATGGCGACCGCTATATAAATCCCTCTCTCAGATGACTCAGGTAACGCAATTTTATTCCAATAGGCCTCTACTCTGCCCAAATAGCTCGGCTAACTTGATCGTCGGAGGGTTCACGGTGATACAACCACCCCGGGACTTCTTTGCGGGTAGCTCGGCTTCGCTCCAAATCAAACCTACTGAGATCCACACGCTTCAGGAGGCAACCCTCAAATCCAATTCCAGCCGTTCATTGACGCTCAAGACAGATCGACGAAGGACAACATCTGAAGGAGATCCTGACCTCCATCACCAACCAAGATGAAACCTGACCAGTTCAGTCCTTGTGCTATCTGTGCACACACACGTCATCCATACCAATTTGCTATATTTTTTCGTATGAAGAATCACAGATCGATAATAATTTTTCTTCTAATTCTTTTTCTTCTGTCCCTCTCTTTATCCCATTTTTAATCTACAAATAATATCTTCGTTGGCATAGTTGGAGTAAGGGTTGTAAGTTGAACAATGACAAAAAAGATTTCAATTTTTTAGACAACTTGTATATAGCTGAAGAAAGAACCTAATTCGTAGAGGATTAAGCTGATGACGAAGGTATAA
Source organism: Agapanthus africanus (assembly GCA_030015575.1). Lineage (NCBI taxonomy): Eukaryota > Viridiplantae > Streptophyta > Magnoliopsida > Asparagales > Amaryllidaceae > Agapanthus > Agapanthus africanus. The sequence continues at coordinate 1,006,907,283 of CM057337.1, read as the reverse complement.
CCTTTTACTTTAGCACTAATAAACATAACATTAAATGGTTAGGTATCTCTTAACCAATCAAACGTTAGATCAAACTCTCTAACACATGATCGATAAATGCCTATAATTAATTAATTAAGGGAGAAGAGATAGGATTCCGCTTGATTATATTGTATTGTTTATCACTTAATTATTACATTTTCAACATTTTGAATTAGTCAATCTACATGATCTTGTTAATTTGGGTTAGCTGGATGGTGATACAAATATAATTAATATTTCGCTAAATACATTAAACTTAAAGGTTGAAGAGTTTTCAAGCAATTTACTATATATATAATTTGAATTTGAATCAAAGTATATTTGAAATTTGAGTTGGAGCGGATTTGGATCTATCCTGAAGTCCTATACAACACATAACGAAGAAAATTAATATATACCCTTAACAAATGAGATGTGTGGACTATTAAAAATAATATAACCAAATTAATGTTATGGAAATTCAACCTATAATGTATTATCCACAACATCGATCATCAAGTATTAGTTCTCAGAAGATCTAAAACTTAATTAATTATGCGCCTGTATAATTAATAAGGCTAAATTGCTCGAAGGTATCCATGAACTTTCACATTTTTTTTAGATACCATGAGCTTTAATAATTTGATATATATACCATGAACTGCCAATTCTGGTTGCAACTTAATACTATTTTACTAATATCAATCGCAAAAAATATGAAAGTTATATAATGTAACCATGATATCTATTTGCAATTATTAAAGTTCATGATATCAATCGCAAAATACATGAAAGTTCATTGGTATTTTTGTGCAATTAAGCCAATTAATAATCTAAATCTTCTAGGAATGAGCTAAACTTGTAAAGTACAATTGAGGTACCATTGCTCCTTTCTAGTGGACTTATCTAAAACATCTAAATAAATGCATCTTATGAGTTAAAGCTTAATATAATCTTTCTCCTTGTAATAAGGATAAAGATGATTGTAATAATACTTCAGAAAGACACCCTTATATTCTAATGATACAACATCAAATCTATTCTATGTTCTACAATATTTAAATTTTTTTACAATATCTTTTATTGGGAAGGATTTATTAAAAATGAACCAAATAGTTAAAAAAGAAACATTACTTTTAGCATACTTCATGTTTAAAGAACCAACAATTAAGTATTAAAATTTCAGTAGGTCCGAGGTACTAACCAACAATCATTTGTCCTCACACACGCACACACATAAACAAAAACATGCATGTATTGGGAGATGATTTAGTATAATCAGACATAAGATAGAATAAAACAATGATCAAATAATTTAAATAGCTAACATACCCACTTCCTCTTCTCTTGAGATGGACATTTAATTAAGCTGGGGATATACCTAAGATTACAGATTAAGAATAAAAAATCCCACTTTTAATATGCCAATTTTATAGCATCAAAAGGCATTATATATTACCCCCTAGTTTTTTGTTTTTTCACATGAGCAATGCACCTGGGTATGATTTAAATATTTATGCTTTAGAATAAAGTTTTATAGGTATCTCTATGAATTAAAATTAAAAGGGAGGACTTGGATAGTAATGTCTAAATTATTAAGACGAAGAGAGAGAAAGAGGGGAGAATTTTGACAAAATGGCATTTTAAAAAATTAATTATGATGATGTGGATATCCTCAATAGATGATCTTATTTTTTGAATTATTTATGTTAGAAGATAGGTCATCAATGGGCCTTAGATATATCCATGGACTTTACGTTATAATAGTAGAGATAAATTTTACTGATCCAAAGATCAAATATATTCCTTTCTTCCAGACATTATCTGGAACTGGCAAAATGATTCTTCTTCTGCTTTTTTTGTCACATGACGTTTAATTAAGCTGACATAAATGTTGCCCTTTCAAAAAAATATTCAATCAATATACCGGACCTGTTATGACTATACTTAACTACAAGCAAAATATCTACTCGAAAAAGAAAAAGAAAAAATAAGCATGTTAACGATCGAGATCACATGCATATGCATCACTCTTGATCCAATTTTTTTCCTTCTATTTTTGTATTATTATTATTTATTTATTTCGGTTCTAATGGATTGTCAAACGAAAGCTATACATTTTAGACATCAAATGGCTTTTAGTTGAGTAAGCTTGATAGCTATGATTTGTTGCAGGCTAACAAATTAAAAAATAATAATTCTACACTTTTACTACACAGTTTTTGATTAATTTAAAATTAAACACTTTCTAAGACAATCGATCCCATGCTAAATAAATAAACAAGAAATAAGAAATGATTCAAGTTGTTGGTAACCCATTTCTGTAACCTTAGACATACCATAAATGGCTCAAACACAGTTACAATCAAGAATTCAAGATAATGAAGCCTAAATATATATACTCTTGAATAATTAATTCATTCAGTAATTTAATTAGATTCTTTTGTAGCCAAGCCGGAACAAGGTGGGCCCCATCCGCCGAAGCAACTCCTCTCCCTCTCAACCCTAACCCTAACCCTAACCCTAACCCTAATTAACCCTACATTTAACCACACCTTAACCCTTGCCTTAAAGCACATGAGTTGTCTTAATAACAATAAACTAGTAATACATCATATGCATCCCATCATTATCTCTCTCTCTCTCTTCTCTTATGTGCATCATATTGCATCCTATCATCTCCCCTTTTTCCTCTAAAATGTTCATCATTTGCTTTAATTTTTTTATATTTTACTTTCTATAAGCCTGCATGTATCTATTTCCACTGCTACAAATAAGGGTTACCCCTACGGATTTATCCGTAGGGGCAAACCACCCCGTAGATTCTTCTTTTGAGTCGAGCATGTTTCCCCCCTGGCAGAACAGATGGACCAATCCAAGATCCTTGCTGCCCTCGGTGCCCTATTCTAAAAAAGAGCCAGGGGCGTGGCCGTGCCTCGGGCTGACCCGAGTTCCGTATCAAGAGAGTCGCTGGCGACGAGGCCATCCGCCTCGACCCGAGCCCCCGATAATTGCCGCGGCTATGGCCAGAGGCATCCGCGAGTTCCCGACCCCGAACGAGAGAAGCGGAAGAGGATGAAGACGAGGTTCCTCTTAAGAGGAAGAAGATGGTCTCTCGCACGCCACCGACTGAGGTCCCGAAGGGATTCTTGTGCAGGAGAGGGACGCCTGCTTCATAGTCCCATCCGGGCTTTCCGTTGTCGCCAGCCTGCTCGCTGATATGGAAGAGTCGGCCGGAGGCAAGATTCCGCGGGGGACCCTGAGGGCCCAAGTGGCAGCTATAGCTCAGGAGGCGGTGTAGGTACGCACTCCCTGATGTGTTATTTGGAGCGCCCTTTTCTCAGTTCGAGTGTCTCTAAATCTCTCTGCTATTTTTCATCAGGTCCTTCAGCACTGCGCCCTCGTTGCTCACATGAAGGATGAGGAGAATGCCCATGCTATGAAGTTGACGGGGGAGTCTTCTTCGGAGGCCGAGGATCTGCGACTCGAGCTGCGTCTGGAGAGGGAGAGGATGGCCGTCCTCGAAGCCCAATTGGTCGCCGGGGAGCTCACCGTCTCAAAATGCCGGGAGTCCCCACCGAGCCATCGAGGCTAAGTTGGCGGAGCTGGCCGATCGCTATGCAGCAGTGAAGAGGGAGAGGGATGCCAGCAGATAGGATGCCGAGGCTATGCTTCAGGCGGAGAAGGTTGCCGAGGTTTGAGCTCGAAAGGCGGTGGCCGATTACAAGGGGTCGGATCAGTTTTATGCCGATCTCGACGAAGCCTCTGCCATTGTATGGCATGAAGCTCTTGATGCCGTCAAAGCGCGGTTTCCGGAGTTTGCCGACGGTGAGCTCCGCACTCGGGTCCCACCTTCGATAGTCGTGCCCCCAGCCGATGGTGATGAGGGAGGGGCCGCTGCTGGAGCAGAAGCCCCAGCTCCTGGGGATGGTACCGAGGAAGGTGAGGTCTACGTGGGGCTTACGGCCTGAACTTTTTGGCTTTCCCTTTTTCTCTCTCTTTTTGTATGCCTCCGGGCAATTTGGTAAGGCTGGGGAACCCAGAGTACCTCGATCAAGCGTTAGGCCGCAGGTCGATGGCCCATGTTTTAGATAATGATCGCCCTTCGAGTGCTTGTCGGTTAACCGCTGTGAAAGAAGGTCGGTCCTCCAGCCCCCGGAGTCGAGGTGGTGATCGTTTACTTGAACAGTTTGGGGGAACCTTTATTGCAGGAAGGTTGGTGCTTTCCAAAGAATTGGCCGAGCATTGTTGCTGCTCGGGGCCTCTTGGCGAGAGCTTTGATCCTTAGCTCGGGTTGGGCCTAAGAGACCTGCTAAGGGTAGACCGAGCAGGGTTGATGTCCGGTTGCCTCTTGGCGAGGGCTTAGGTTCCTGGCGTCGTAAGGTAGTGAACTACCAGCCAGGGATAGCCGAGCAGGGTAGCCGCTCGGCTGCCTCTTGGTGAGGGCTTAGATCTCTGGCGTCGTGGGGTAATGGACTATCAACCGGGGATAGCCGAACAGGGTAGCTGCTCGGCTGCCTCTTGGTGAGGGCTTCGATCCCTGGCATTGTGGCGTAGGGATCTACCAGCCGGTGATAACCGAACAAGGGCGATCCCGGTTGCCTCTTGGTGAGGGATTTGATCCTTAGCACGGGACGGGTCGTAAGGGGCCTGCTAAGGACGGGGCGAGCAGGGTTGCTGCCCGGTGCCTCTTGGCGAAGGTTTTGATCCTTAAGGACGGGCCGAGCAGGGTTACTGCCCGGTGCCTCTTGGCGAGGGCTTTGATCTCTGGCGTTGTGGGGGTAGGGAACTACCAGCCAGGGAAAACCGAGCAAGGGCGAGCCCGATTACCTCTTGATGAGAGCTTTGATCCTTAGCACAGGAGGGGTCGTAAGGGGCCTGCTAAGGACAGGCCGAGCAAGGTTACTGTCCGGTGCCTCTTGGCGAGGGCTTTGATCCTTAAGGACGGGCCGAGCAGGGTTACTGTCCGGTGCCTCTTGGCGAGGGCTTTGATCTCTGGCGTTGTGGGGGTAGGGAACTACCATCCAGGGATAACCGATAAAGGGCAATCCCGATTGCCTCTTGATGAGGGCATCGATCCTTAGCGCGGGAGAGGCCGTAAGAGGCCTGCTCACGATGGACCGAGCAGTGAAGCTGCTCAGCTGCCTCTTGGCGAGAGCTTTGATCCCTAGAGCGGGAGGGTTCGTGAGAAGCCTGCTAAGGAAGGGCCGAACATGGTTGCTGCCCGGTGCCTCTTGGCGAGGGCTTAGATCCCTGGCATTGCAGGGTAGGGAACTACCAGCCAGGGATAACCGAGCAAGGGCAGACCCGGTTGCCTCTTGGTATGGTCTTCGATCCTTAGCGCGGGAGGAGCCTTAAGTAGCATGCTAAGGATGGGCCGAGCAGGGTTGTTGTCCGGTGCCTCTTGGCGAGGGCTTTGATCCCTGGCATTGCGGGCCGAGCAAGATTACTGCCCGGTGCCTCTTGGCGAGGGCTTTGATCTCTGGCGTTGTGGGGGTAGGGAACTACTAGCCAGGGATAACCGAACAAGGGCGAGCTCGATTGCCTCTTGATGAGGACTTTAATCCTTAGCGCGTGGGGGGGGGTAAGGGGAAGGACGGACCGTGTGAAGCAGCGAGGCGGTGGTCGGCCATGCCGACGCGAGCTGAGTCTTCTCTCCCTCTGTATGGGTCCCGGTCCCGAGGTGGGGGAGCGGCGACCTGGTGAGCTTGCCCTGCCGTTTAGACACGGACGAGCGCATCCACGACGGACGCGAGTCGATCTATCCGGGTGGCTAGGATGTTGATGGCGTTTGGGAGAGGAGATTCGTCTGCGCCTCCGTTGTGGGGGAGGCGGCGGCTAGCGCTTGGATTGTCGCGGTGATCGCTCGCCACTGAGTTGAGATCAGAAGGTGAACTTTGTTCAATGGAGTCAATTGTTTCCTACAGACGACGCCAATTGACGGATGTCGGATCTCGTCAAGATGTTACCTTCTATAGATCTGCTGCGAGCAACGATGGACAGATGAGATTGAGTTGGGGGTTGCCTCCTAAAGCGTGTGGATCTCAATGGGTTTGAGGCGGTTGAGGCCAAGCTACCTGCAAGGAAGTCTCGAGGTGGTTGCACCACCGAGGACCCTCTGACAATCAAGTTAGACCGGATATTTGAGCAGAGTAACGGCCTAGTGAGGAGAAAATCGTGTACCTCGATCGTCTGAGAAAGGAGTTTATATAGCGGCAGCGATGGGCAGGCAGGCGCGAGAAATACGCCGGCCGTTACGCTCCCGACATCACGCCCGCGTGATAAGAGGGATCCGGCATTAATGGCGAGACAAGCTCGTTAATGGGGGATCGTGATGACGTGGAACGTGGGATCGTAGGCGGTGGATATCTCGGGCGTGGCGAGATTCGCGGAGCCGTAGCGTGGGAGCATGTGAACAGTGCTGCGGTTCGGTCAGGATGAGACCGAGGAGGATGAGCTCGGCGGGAGGCTCGGGGACGGGCGGGAGGCCGAGATATCCTGGTTCTGCTAAAGTCCGGAGACGAGCTGAGAGGGCCGAGGAGGCCAGTTGTGCAGGGGGCTCGGAGGTGAGCCAACGGTTGTTTGCAAGACGGGTACAGGAGTGGTGTGGGCGGCTGCAGATGGTCAGCCACGTCCATGGGCCGCAGATCCGGGGTATTCTACTGACGTACCGTTCCTGGTCCTTTTATGCTAGCTTCGGGACACGTCATCTGGCACGTGTCATGATTTGGGAAACCGCGATATCTAGCACGTTAAAATTTGATAGTTTAAAATGAGGTAAGGTTGTATATCCATGAAGGGTGTTATCATATATGATTGATGTATATGCATGCTATAAATTCCATGAGTCAATTCCATGAGTCCGTCAAAGGAAAACATCACCTTTCCGTAACAGCACATCATATACATCAATCATCTCTCTCTCTCTCTCTCTCTCTCTCTCTCTCATAAGTCTTAACCCCATCCCTTACTCTTCACTCGATCGATCTTCATAGGTTCTTCTCTTCCCTTTTCTCTCTTCTTGCAGAGCCTCCCCCTCCCCCTCCTCAAACTAAACCATTTAATATAAGAGGGGGAAAAATTCCTCAACCTTTCCTGAATCTCTTAAAAAATTCCTATAACCAAAATTTTTCAGTTATATATATATATATATATATATATATATATATATATATATATATATATGGCTGGGCTCGACCCTGGCACATCTCTTTACGTCCACCACCACCTCCACCACCCCAATTACAACAACTCCGACGAGGACAACACCAACACCACCAACAATTCTGACGACCCCTTGGGCAATGGCCCCACTGGCTCCGGTGGCATCGTGGGCCACCGCCGACCACGTGGCCGCCCTGCCGGCTCGAAAAACAAGCCCAAGCCACCCGTCATCATCACCCGAGAATCCGCCAATACTCTCCGGGCCCACATCCTCGAAGTCTCTGCGGGGTCCGACGTCTTCGACTGCGTCTCCACCTACGCCCGCCGCCGCCAGCGTGGCGTCTGCGTTCTCAGCGGCAGCGGGACAGTCGCTGACGTCACCCTGCGCCAGCCGGCCACAGCTGGCGCGGCGGTGATGTTGCATGGGAGGTTTGAGATCCTTTCCTTGTCGGGGTCGTTTCTGCCCCCGCCGGCCCCGCCCCGGGCCACGAGCTTGACGGTGTTTCTGGCGGGAGGGCAGGGGCAGGTGGTGGGCGGTAGCGTGGTGGGGCCCTTGGTGGCGGCTGGGCCCGTGATCGTGGTGGGGTCGTCGTTTACGAATGTGGCCTATGAGAGGCTGCCACTGGAGGAGGAGGATGGGATGGGGCCCGGGGGGGTTGAGGGGGCGGTGGGGGCCGGGCAGGTCGGGCCGCCGGTTTCAAGGCCGTTTAACCCGGTGGTCCTGGATCCGTCTCCGGGGCTGCCGTTCTTTAATTTGCCGATGCCGAACATGGGAGTGGATGGATGGGCGGGGAATGGTGGAGGACGGCCAGGGCCATTCGGATAGGAGAGTAGTCCAGTAACTACCATCAAATAATAGGTAAATTTCTTATGACTCTCTTATTTGACATCCTGATGATTGGACTCTTCAGAACTGGAGATAGACTTGGATCTGAAAAGAATTGGTTAAGGTTAGGCTTCATGCATGTACGTGTACAATTAGTCCTTTTTTTCTTCGTTTTGGAGGGTTCATTGATAATCACACACTTCATCGATACATCATTCATCACTTATAACTAATAGATTAATTGGCATATATATTAGCCGATCGATCGATCGATACTAATTTCAGAGTGAATTCGAACTAAAAATGGTTGAGAAGTTATGGTTGAAAGAAGTATATATGGATGAAGAGTAGTGTTATGCAATTAACCCTTCTTAATCTCCAGATTATTTTCTTGGGTACGTAGTGATGTTTGTGTCATCCCTGTTTCTACTTAATTGGATTACGCTTTCTGAGATCAGATCCTGTTATATGTTGTTATAATTGGTGGGGTTTTCTTGTTTAAGATTTTCACTTCTCTTGAATATTAATTTCAGCAATGGGTTTGAATTCTTCTTTCTCCCCTTAAAAAACTAGACCAATTACACTAATTAATCGTCATTTCTCTTCTATTTCTTCTTGTTGTAGTGCATAGTATTGTTGTTGTTGTTGTTGTCGTTTTCTTTCCATATGTGATGATAAGCCCTATGCACACTGATTAAAGAGTACTCATTTCTCCAGATTCTTTTTTCTTCATCTATGTAATTAATATTTTCGTAAGAAATTGTAAGTTATGGGTATATATATTGGACTTGGTCTTTCTATAATATACCTATTTAGCTAGGCATATAATTTAGTTTTCTTTTTCTTTTTCGCCACAAATACTAGTCAATTTATATGTTTTGAGGAATACACATATATGGACTAGGGTTCCTCACCAACATGCAACTTTTTATAGGCTTATATCTTTGATATTTTAAGGGGCCAGACAACTCCTAAAGAGATTATCAAGATAATCATGAGTTCGTTTCTTCAACTTTCTGAAGTTAATAATTAATTTTAAATCAAAGGAAATTTAAGTTTCTGGTGCATGTAGCTCATGGGACTTGGTATATATATAATTAACTATATATAGCATAGCAACCTATAATATTAGTTTTATTTTCACTTCTCCTCCAGTGTTTGAGTACATATATTTGAAGTTGTATATAAGTACTCTAATTTATATTAGGTTTCTGTTCCCCTTAGAAATAAAATATATTAAGGGGGCGTGACTTTAATATATATATATATATATATTGTTTTTTAATTGCAATGAGATATTGTGAAATTTTAAACTAAATTTCGCATGTGCGTGTCTTTTTATATATGGTTTCTCATAGAGTTTCCCCAGGCTTAGCTATCTTTGGCTCTCAGGAAACTTTTCCCTCACTTAATTTAAGTTCTTAAACTTTCTAAACTCACTATAAGTCCAATTAGGAAATGAAGATATATATATATATATATATATATATATATATATATATATATATACATACATACTACGTACTCCAAGATTTATGTGTTTCAAGTAATTTGTTTAAATTGATTAAACCCCGCAAGCAGTTTTTTTCCGTTGACAAATAAGAAATAACCCCTAGCCTCGAAACTGTTGTCCGAACCCTCTGAAAAATTTTCATGCAGTATGTGTATATTTGCATTCTATATCTAAATAGGTCATACATATATATCACATGCAAGTGCATAGATATATATCACAGGCAAGTACATAGATATTCCATAATAACTAGATATATAAGGAAACTATACAGATAAAGCAGGCAAGGGTTTATAATATACTACTGAAAACCTTTTCAGGAGTTTTTGACAAGCGCTTCGGGGCCAGGGTTTTCTGTGGAAAACCTACTTGGTTTTTTTTGACAATTTACCGTTTGTTTTTCTATCCGCCCCTAAATTGCCTCCGTTTTCTTTTTATACGAATAATAGATCTACAACATCTTATAATTTTATGCTGATGAATTGTTTGAGTTCTTTAATTTATCCTTTTTTTAAAAATTGATTCGATCTGTGATTTTCTATGTCATACCCTTTTTCTTTTAATTTCTGTGTTTGATATATTTCAGCAATTTTGAAGATAATGTATGCATTTCAAATAGATGTACACATAATTTAATGAATATTGGGGAATCCTAAAATATATATGAAGCGAACTGAAGGAAGATGCATTTTCTCTTCACACCATAGGTGTTTCTTAGATGATAGGTCTATCATAGGACAAAACCCATTTTGAGATGATCATCCACAAATAAATTTGTTTATGAGCTAATTTTTATGAACATCAACTTGTGTAATAGATTATATTTTATTTTGTGTCGACACACATCAATAAAATTTGTTTTTTTTTTAAAATTTAAACAATTATTTTGTATAGTTGGTGTATTCTTTTTATTAGTTATTTAGTTATATTACTGTATAAGTACAACGTCCAACTGCCAAAACAACATACTATTTTTGTCTTGCTAATCCTATATTGATGGAAAAGCATAAAAGATAAAAGGTATTATGTAATTCATTGATATTATGTTGATCTGTATCAAGATATCATAAAGTGATGGAGACCACTGTAAATTTTTTGCATTCTAACTGGATTGAAGGTCTGGATCATTTGGAATCTGTTGGACAATCCCAAATGAGAAACAATAAAAGTGTTGAATAGTCTCACATCAAGAAAAAAATTATAATGAATGTATGTGGGTATATGATATAGATCAATGTCCCACCAAAGAGCTTAATTAAGTCTTTTGAATAGAATCTCAAACGTATTAAAAGCCTATGTGCACTCATAAAAGCCCAACACTCTAAATATTAACATGGTGTCAGAGCTTAAATCCAACAGTATTTCTGAGACGTGGGGGAGGAGTGTAGCTCGCTATTTTACGTTATGTAGCATAGCTTTACCTAATTATTATTATATAGTTCAACAAAATAACTTAAATAAAATAAAATAACATCAAATATAAATTTTAAAAATGCCATGCAACCCTACTAAAGTATCAATGTAATATGAACTGTTTAATTTGGTACAAATTAAGAAGAAAACCAAACAATTTCAATCTGCGCATTGCAAGTTTGAGGGAATTCTGTAGTATTGTGCACCAAAATTTGACTACACCAGCCAAGGCCAAAATACACAATTCGGCTTATCTCCTACTCTAAACCCGGTCGTGGACCGATAACACAATTCGGCCGATGATAGGGGAATGTCGTGAAAGAATAGGCTCGATCGACATATGAACATGGATAGAGGTCGCAGGCTGTTAACTGAATGAGACATGGAGGGTAACTATGCTAATCAAGGGCGCAACCACTACTCCAAATGCTAAAAATCTAAAAAGACGGAAAAAGAAGAGGTTCCTTGATCAATCAAACAGACAACTAATCAAATATCAAAGCCTTAGCCTATCATAAGAGTAGCCTAGCTTAATCGATCAATGCTGTCGACGGTCCTGCCAGAATAGAGTGTGAACCCTTTCTTCAACAGGTAATCCTTGCCATTTTATGGCGTCAGCTGAAAGAGAAGCCTTTGTCGGGGTTGAACTCAAGTTCATCAACCGTAGAATGCCTCTTCGGCCGACACAAATTCCCCAACGTCTGCTGAGGTTAGGCCTTGGATGTATAGCGTAAATCTCTGTTTTTCCAGAAGATGGTTTTGGTATACAACATGAATACTTGCACTCGGGATCTGACTGAAATAGGCACCGAGGAGTTTAGGCCTGAACATTCATGAACCCCTCGTTTCTGGAATGAACTGTTGGGAGAAAATCGATACACGGAACAATACCCGTGACAAACCAATTCACACAATAATAACAATCACGCAATTAATCAACGAAATATAAATAAATAAATGTTAGAATAAAATAGAAAATGCAAACCAGAGAGGCACAAGGATTTGTTAACGGGGTTCACCTACCGTATGGCTAGTCCCCGACAGAGCGGAATCTGCAAACGTCTATTAAATGCTTGAATCAAGTTTACAAACAATGTTAGGAGATTTCTCTCAAATCTCTCTATTAGCCGTCACCCTCTCAATACAATAATCTCTCAAATTAATTCACCTTGATTTAACATAGCAGCAGCAACCCTTTAATAAGCCTCTGTTAAATTAACATGGCTTCTCCTCTGTTTTTTTGGTGGATTGCATACATAATTGGTTTACTAATCAATTACATATATAGGTGAATGACTTCCTTATAGATAATGTGAAGTTTAAACTTAGATTAATTTAAATCTTCACAAAATCCAATTAATCTATGATATATATATATATATATATATATATATATATATATATATATATATATATATATATATATATATATATATATATATAATCTTTTAGAGATAACTTGGAATTTAGATAGAGATTAATATAAATCTCTATATCCAATTCCAACTAACTTAATTCAAATTCATCATAATCTTTAGGAATATTCTCCACAACATAATATTCTCTCACTTGGAGATTTTTTCCGCCTTGATTCCCAACGCTAATAGACTTCACACGATTCCGCTGCTGCTCTCTTCTCATCAAATTTTCATGGAGAGATTTACCAAGCTGCAACAGAGATTCAACTTATCTCTGTCTACGACTTTGGTGAACATATCCGCCGGATTCTTTTCTCCAGCGTCTATTGCTTGCTCCTACTGCTTGCTAGCAACATCGCTTGTTGCTTTTTCAAGGAATTCGGGCTCTCCCGCATCTGTGTACAAAACGAAGCCGGTCGCAAGTCTTTCAGGTATGCTTCTTTCTCTCGTAGATCTCCTCAGAACTGGCACATCTGGTTACTGAAGATGGTCACCATCCTGTTCTTAAACCTGATCCTGCACTGCGGCTTCCTCCAAGTTTTGTTCACCACTTGTAGGTACCTGAATGCTCTCTTGAGTTTCGTCTAGCTCGATGAACTCACATAATGCACCTTCCTTTGCTTGCTTTTCTTCTTTGTACAAGTGCTATTGATCAAAGATGACATTCTGGTTTCGTATTACATTCTTACTTGTGTAATCCCACAGCAGATATCCGAACTCATTTCCACTATATCTGATGAAAGCGCACTTTCTAAACTTAGAGTCAAGCTTACTCCTTTCCGCCTTATCAACCAAAGAATACGCAACACATCCAAACACTTTTAGGTGCGAATAATCAACCGGTTTACTTGACCAATTTTCTTCCGGAATACGTCCATCAAGCGCACTTGTCGGGCTTCTATTGATCAAGTACACAGCAGTCTCGACCGCCGCTGGCCATAGGAACTTAGGCATATCCGCATCCAAGGTCATACTCCGTACTTGCTGTAGGATCGTTCTGTTCATTCTTTCAGCGATGCCATTCGTTGCTGTGTCCCCGATACTGTCTTCAGCCAACGAATACCCTTCTGCGAGTAAAATGCCTCGAACTCCTGTGTGCAATATTCCCCTCCATTATCGGACCTAAGGCAATTTATCTTAGTCCATGTTTGGTTCTCAACCTGTGTAATCCAGTGTTTGAAAACACCAAACACATCAGATTTCTTCTTCATCGCATATACCCATGTCTTCCGGCTTGAATCGTCGATGAACGTCACGAAGTACCGATTCCCACCATAAGACTCCACCAAGGCCGGACCCCATACGTCCGTATGTACTATCTCTAGCTTCTTGGTCTTCTTTGCTATGCCTCCAATCTGAAATTTGAGCGTGTTTTGCTTCCCGCAAACACAACTCTCACATAGCCCCAACTTCACCATTTTCAGCCCGGAAAGAAGCCCCTTTCCTTGAAGAATTTTTATGTTTTTCTCGCTAAGGTGCCCTAATCGCCTATGCTACAATGAAGTCTCCGAATTTAACTCCGAACCCGTTGTCAATGCAACCGAAGCTCCGCTACTCCCACTAAAGGAATACAACAAATCGCTCACTAACGACCCTTTGGTAATTTTCCACTGCGAATTCCTAAACGTCCTAATAAAATTTTCGTTCTCAAGCTGACTAGTAGAGAAATCAGGCTCTTCTTAAAATTTGGAATATGACGAGCATTCTTCAATTTTAATTGATCGCCTTCTGATGACTGCAAGATAATCGTCCCCTTTCCAAAGATCTTACACGGTTGACCGTTTCCCACCGTCATATGTCTAAGGTCCCCCTGAACATACTTGCTGAAGTGATGTTGCCCCGAAGTGCAATGGAAGGATGACCCTGAATCAAGAAACCAAGTATCCGTCTTTGTGTTCTCGCTCACCGATAAATAAAGACCTTATTCCCCATGTTCTTGTATAGACACCACATTAGCTTCCTTTCCATCTGCCTTCTCATTCGAGTTTTTCTTTAGAGCCTTACAATCACTTTTTTTGTGACCCTTCTTTCCACAGTTCCAACAGTCGCCTTCAATTTTCGCCTTCGATTTTCCTCGGCTCTAAGACTTGCCATTTTTGCCTTTTCCCCTTTCCATCGTTTTACCGCGATTCTCCACCGAAAGTGCAGAAGTTCCTGAACTCTCACTCACGGCCTTTCTCCGCATCTCATCGTTTAATATGCAACTCATCGCATCATTAAACGTAAGAGTCCCCGAGATCAAGTTGCTAACCGCCATCACTAGGTTCTCCCAACTCTCCGGCAACGAACAGAGGAATAGAAGTGCTCGAATCTCGTCTTCAAAGACGATTTCAACCGATTCAAGTTAGCTCGTCATGCTGTTGAACTCATTCAGGTGCTCCGTCACCGAGCCGTTTTCAGCCATCTTCATGTTGAAAATCTTCTTCATTAAAAATATTTTATTTGATATTGAAGGCTTCTCATACAACTTCGCTAACGTCGTCATTAGCGCCATGGTTGTCTTCTCCTTTAAGATATTAAAAGTCACTTACGCAATCAACGATAACCTGATTGTCGCTAGAACTTTCTTATCCAAAAGATTCCACACCTCATCGGGTGTCTTCTCGGGCTTTTCACCTATCAACGGAAGATACAAATCCTTCCGGTAAAGGAAGTCCTCCATCTGCATGTGCCACCAACCAAAATTGTGACCATTGAACTTTTCGATCCTTATTTTATCATCCGCCATCTTTCGTCTCACGTCGCAGCAAACACAACTTCTCCCTTAGATATGAAGCAACGCCTTCAAAAATGACGATCTAAGAAAGTGGGTGTTGGGGTCAAAAATTACACCTATGTTGACCAAGTCAAAGTCAAAGTCAACCCCAAGCTATGTGGGCCTAAGCCCAGGTCAAGTGGGCCCATGCTCAAGTCGAGCCCCGCGGACGGCCTCTCCCATGCCAAAATGAAAATTATGTAACAAATAATTTTGATGTAATTTTTATGAATAAATGTAAGAAAAATAGGTATAAAGCTAAATTTTTGTAAAGCCCGTGGCTCATGTGCAAAAGAAATGAGCACATGAGGGATGAGATGGGCAAAATGTCATTTTGTAATGCTCAACGGGTTATGTGTAAATTTGTAAGCCTATATAAGGCAACATGATAATGAAATAAAGAAGAATAATTCATTCCCCTCAAAAGTTAGGATTTCTATGCCTCCTTCTCATTCCTTAAGGTTCTAAACCTTCCTCCGTTTATGAATTAAATCAAGAGTCTGACTCTTCTTTATCCAAAAAGAAACAATTTTACACCATAAAACCCTAAAAGGGGAGCTCAGATTTTCCATCAAATCCTCAAAATGAGAGATTTTTAAGTCCACCCCCTTTCCTCCAAGATCCATCCACAGAGAGAACGAAGAAGGAGACCCATCTTTAAAAATCCCACTTTGGAAAAATCCAAGGTTCAAGAGAAGATCCAAGACTCAAGGGAGAAGAAAGGGATCCTCTTTGATCGCCTCCGAAGATCTTCGAGGAGTTCAACTCCAAGATCCAAATTATCAAAGGAGTCTAACTCCACACCCAGACCTTTTAGGAGTTTAACTCCAAATCCAAGTTTTTTAGAAGTTTAACTCCAAATCCAAATCTTTTGGGGGTTTAACTCCAAATTTATACTTAATTCTTGTTTGGGAGTTCAACTCCAAAACCCCTGAGGAGTTCAACTCCCATCTCAGGGGCTAAGCCCTTTTCTCTGCTGGTGTTTCCAACGGTCACATGCCGCGCACGTGACCCGCGGGCACCCGACGCCCACGCGGAGGACACGTGACCCGCGGGTGCCCGGCACCCACGCGCTACGCACGCGTCTTTAGGACACTTCTCGCCCCTCTTTTCCCATGCACTCCACACTAAAAATACCTCCACCGTTAGAAAAAATTTCTAACGGGGCGCTGCCCCACACCCTGTAAGAGGGCTGCTAACCCACTTGACCCCCAGCCCGCTATCTGGGTAGCGTGACCCCCGTAAATTCTGTGTAGCCCCCGACACATCCAAGTCCCCTCCAAAACACAACACGCGCACACTGTACATTAAGTTCGCATGACCAGTGATTGATTCGTTTCCGTGTCGTGTTTAGAATGTTTCACAACCAAAGAAATTTATACCGCAATCAATTAACGGTGTCGATGTAGCGCGTTAATGAATATGGATCGTCTACTGAGATGTGTGTTTTGATCGATTTCGTTTTAGATGAGTCAAAATGAAAAGATAAAAGAAAAGTGCAAGAAAATTGATTCAAGATTTGTGAAATTTAGTTTCAAGAATCAACAAGAAAATAAAGATCAAGAATCACGAATCAAGAATTGTCCAAATCAAATGAATTATCAAGATTTGTAAAGAGGCTCGTAGGAATCGATCCAATTGATAGTGATGATGAATACTTATGATTACAAATTCTTATCTATTGATGAATTGCTACTAGATCGATGACGATCAACGAGAATTAGGGATCTATTGAAGAAACTAGGGTTTCTCCTTCTATCCTGTTTTCTGATTTAAAATCAGGAAAGCCTACGGAAGAGGCATCGCGTGCTAACACGTGACCAGCAGTCACGTGTTGGCACGTGACATTTAAAAGCAGCGGCAAAGGCACATCAGTTCCCTGATCAAATCAAGAAAAAGACTTCAGAAAAGGTCACGTGCTCACACGTGACCAGCAGTCACGTGTTGGCACGTGACATTTAAAAGCAGCAGCAAAGGCACATCAGTTCCCTGATCAAATCAAGAAAAAGGCTTCAGAAAAGGTCACGTGCTCACACGTGACTAGGGGTCACGTGTTGGCACGTGACGGCTGAACAGCGGCTAGGAGACAAAGCGCAGAAAGCAGAGGAAAGCTCGTTCCAAGGAGTCACGTGGCCACACGTGACCAGGGGTCACGTGGCCACACGTGACCGGATTTCAAAGCTATTTATTTAACAGAATCAAATTCTGAAGAGATCATTCAAATCTTTCCAAAGGAAAATGATTATTTGGAACCGATTGGACTAAAGATTTAAAGGTGATTAAATATCACCTATCTATGGAAAAATCTTGAACTTAGAAAGATTTCCCCTTTAAAATCTAACCGAAATAACAAAGGGAAATCTCTGGATTTAAAATCCAATGGTGAATAAAATTCACCTAATAATCCAAAGGACCAGATGAATGATGAATGCAAATCAAATCTCTGAATGAATATAAATCAAATCCCACAATGAAAGATTCATCAAAACTAATTGATTCTTCTTCTTCTCCTATAAATAGGAGCCAAGATATATAGAGAGATCAATACATAGAGAGAGAAAAATAGAGCCTTGAGACTTTGGAGGAATTTGGATCTTCTGCAAAAGAAAACCTTAGATAAGAAGGGGGAGGCTTTCAAGAAAAAAGAGAATTTAATTCTCAACAGAGTTTAACTCTGATATTAAAAAGAAGAACTTAGTTCTCTCTTTAGCAAAAGATCTGCAAAGTGCAGATCTCCCAATGAATTGAGAATTTAATTCTCATTGGGTTGAGATCTTGCCATGCAGATCCAAAGCATAGAGAGGGAATGGATGTTTGAGAATTTAATTCTCATAGAATTATAGGAATTTAATTCCTTCAATTTAAAATTAGGGTTTAACCCTATGTCATAGGAATTTAATTCCTTCAAAATGAATAGAAACAGGGTTAACCCTAGTTAAGAACTCAAATCTGTCAAATAACAGGAATTTAATTCCTCTAAAGTTTATTGCTAGGGTTTAACCCTATGAAGAATTTGATTCTTAAAAAGATAAACACATCTTCAAACAGGCAGGGTCACGTGCTACCATGTGACCCCTGTAAAGAGCCACCGCTAAAACTTTGAGGCAACGCCTCACATGCTTCACGTGACCCCCAAAGCGCTCAAAGAAAAAGCAAAGGAAAAGAAGCTCTGGGGCGCCCTCACGTGTCACCACGTGACCCCTAATGAATATTCTAACAGATCAAAGCGCAAGCCCCCATCACGTACCCACACGTGATGGCTTTTAGAATTAAAAGTGTTAAACACTTATCTGTAGGACAAAATAAAGGGAAACAGGGCGCTATCACATGCTACCACGTGACCCCTTGGCTGAAGCTTTAACGGATAAGCACCAAAATGCCCATCACGTGACAGCACGTGATGCTCCAAAGTATTCAATACTTTTGACAGAATAGAATGAATTGAGGGTGCCCTCACGTGCTACCACGTGACCCCTCTTGCCTTAGTGTTTAACACTAGAGTTGAAACCTCTATATCCAGTGTTCAACACTGGTTTTCTTAGTGTTTAAACACTAATTTGGAAAACTTTATTTACAGTGTTTAATACTGACTTTCTTAGTGTTGAACACCAACCTGGAAAACCCTGTTTCCAATATTTAACATTGATCTGCCTTAGTGTTAAACACTGATTTGAAATCTCCACTGCCAGTGTTTAACACTAACTTGTCAATCTCATTCTCAGTGTTCAACACTGGTTGATCTTTAGTGTTTAACACTAACTTTAGCCCAATTGGCTAAGTGTCTAGAGGCAAAGCCTCTGCTCTAATGGACCAACAGAGGGCCAATATCCTAAACATGATTGGACTTAGCCCAAGCTGGCCATAAGTCCTCAATTCAAATTCAACTGAGCCAATGGGCTCATAATATAATTAATTGGTCTTGGTTTCAAATTGGGCCAAAGATTATTTAATCTACCTCGGTTTAAGGGTACATCTCTTCACTCCTTTGATACTCGGCGTTGTAATTCCTCAACGTCTTCAAAGAGGTGACGGGTCCCGATGACCACATATTGATACGGACTGTGGGGTCCTTAAACTTATGGACTATGAAGTCCTTAACCTTGACCGTGATGTCTTAAAACTAACATCGGGCTGTGGAGTCCTTAAATCCATGGACTATGACGTTCTTAACCTTGACCGAGATGTCTTAAAACTAACTATGGAATGTGGAGTCCTTAAACCCATGGACTATGACGTCCTTAACCTTGACCGCAACGTCTTAAAACTAATATTGGACCGCAACGTCCTTAAACTACCTATGGACCGCAATGTCCTTAAACTACCTACTGACCGTAATGTCACTAAACTAAACAACATGGCTCCCTTAATTGCTCTATTGTTGGATCTAAACGATCCCGTTAAGTTGATCTTAGTCTGAAAATTAGACTAACGTATCCTTAACAAATGTTTAAGTCGATCTTAGCCTCGAATGAGGCTAATGTGTCCTTAAACCCAAAACCCCCAAACCCAAATCTAAGATAATACGGATTTGGACTAGTCCACGTCCTATGGGCGACGACATAATTCAATCTTCGTATACAATCCACTGGAAACCAAACATAAAATAAACACACACGACACGAAGTGACCATCTGGAGAAGGAGAAAGTGGTTATCGCGATGCGGTAGCGTAATTAACTGCAGGGGCTTGCGCCTGCAGGAAAGAGCGTCCCCACAATCAAAAACCCCTCAAGCGAGGGGAAATCTGACGAAGTCTGCTATATCGGACGCATCCGTTTAAACCTTCGATATACGATGTCATAAATCAACTTGGCATCTTCGGAGAGGTAGACGGATAGCACCAATTAGCATCAGCCCCGAGCCTCAGGCGAGACGACCACGTGTCGCGCCGTCGTTCGGAGGGGAACAGATTCGGGCACGCCCGGTGGGACCTTTTCCTCTTTACACTCCACACTTCGTGTGTCGTGATTCGCGAACCAATCGCGGTTCGCTAATGGTTGCCCTTGGGTTTTGAAGTACTAAGATTTGGTGTTTCGTTTGCTGCAGAAAGCAAAGAATCAATGGCCTCCACTTGTGCGACATGCTCGGACTGCAATTGCAACCAACGCTCTGCCTCGCCAGGAGGTATAGCCTACGGACCCCAAGCTGCTTCGCTATTCACAATGCCCGTGGAACAGGTCACTCGAGCCACCACAGGATTGTTTTTTAGGACCATGCTCCCGCCGACAAGCTTCACCGCTCCGGTGCTGACAACGGAAGCTCCCAAGAAGTCAGTCTTTGATCGTCTTACCCCTGCCGCAGCCCCTCTCAACGGGTCGCCTAACACCAGTGCCTCGGTCTTCTCCAGACTGGGCCAGAGCTCCTGTGGAACCGCAATAGGGCCTGCAATCCCAGAGAAGGCTGCTCCTAAGAAAATAATCAGTCTCGCTCCTGAAGTCGTCAAGGCGGCTTCTCCTTCCAAAAAGTCGGTCCTTACAAGATTGACTGTTCCAGCTCCCACTCCTGCTACCCAAAGGACATCAGTCTTTAACAGGCTGGCACCAGCAACGACCCCCCACCTACACAGGAGGCAAGATGAGACTATCGCCCTCACCAAGCCGGTTCCATCAGCACGACGTGCTCGACGTCGTTACTGGCGCCGGGTGAGGAAGGCCGAAGGAAACTCCCCTTCTGGGCTAACTCCTTCAGCCCCAATGGCAGAAGTTAATGCTGCTGTTCCAACCGGGAACAGCTTTGAGATGCTAAATAAGGTGCGTAGGAATTCTCCTACCGCGGCGCTAAAGAAGTCTCCCCATTCGCTGAAAAGGGCTATAGAAGTAAAGCCAGAACAACCCCAATCTCCTCAAAGGCTGTCCTCCCGAATCTATAAAGTCTGGCGGCAGGCCCGAGACTCGATGATCGATCCAAATTTCTCCCGCCAGCACAAGAAGCTGAAAATCCAACAGGAAGCCAGTCGCCAGGCTAAGCCACGAAAAGCTGTCTGGATGCCCACCTCGACGGCCCCCTCAACTTCCACTGCTCATAAAAAGAGGAGGCCGGAGAAGATCCCCAGGCCTGCAATGAGAGCTAAAAGCGCTGAACCCAAACGCCCTAAGGCTGGGGGCAGGATGGTCCATACTGTATACATGGCGTCGGGGAAGGAAGACAGCCGTGCGTCTACAGGTCATAGACCGCTTACACGGTCAGTAACCAAAGCTCAGGAGCAACAGCAAAAGCTCCAGGAAATGATGATTGCAATGGCCGCGCTTACTGGGCCGAAAGAAAGCCCCGAAGCGTCCTCGGATCAGCAAAAAGAACAGGAAACCGACGCCGAATTCCTCCGGAGGATACTAGAAAAGAAAGATAAAGAGGCTGCGGAACAAGCGGCCAACATAAAGCAAATAGCCCACTTATTCCAGAACATGGTGGGAATGATGATCCAACAAGACCCACCTGCTGAGGATCCTCCGATCGTCCTTGAAGACGACAGGGGAGAAACGTCGAATCCACCACCGGCTCTCTCAACGGCCAAGGAGGAGACAATCTCTAAGGCTGACTTGGACGACTATATAGCCCAGAAAATCCGGGTGCATCATGCGACTGAGGCAGCTGGTCAAGTCGTAAAAACGGGGCGACCGTATCCAAGCTGGTACGACTAAATCAAGTATCCGCCGGGCTACACAATACCAAAATTCCACGTCTATAAGGGGACAGGTGATTGAAAAGAATTCTCGTTGTGTGTAATGAAATGGTAAAGAAATCACAACCAAAAATTATTTGACCGCAATCAACTACGGTGTCGGATTGTAGTTAGTATGTGAGTGCGGATCGTCCACAGGGAAAGTGTAATTGTTCGTCTTTTGAATTATATGAATTGAATCTTTAATGAAAAGGAAACAAAACAATTCAAGATTTGTAGTTGAAGTTCAAGAACTAGAAAAAAACTAGATCTAAGAAAGCATTAAAAGATAGAATCAAGAATTGATCGTTTGTTGATTTTTCCAAACCAAATCTCAAGAATCGAAATGAGGCTCGTAGGAATCGATCGGATCTATAGATGTGATGTAATCTTACAATTACGTATTCTTATCCTTCGATGAATTGATACTAGATCGATGATCATCGATGAGAATTAGGGATTTCTTGTGAAACTAGGGTTTCATCTTATCCCTTGTTCTTTCGTCGATGTCATTCACATTCTAGCCTCTAGTAAATTCAAGAAACGATCGTTGATCCCTAATTTCGAGCGATCACAATCAAGAAAGCATCGCTACGAAACTAGGTCATCGATTCTTGAACTTGCTAGGGTTTACAAAACTCGTAGGACTTAAAAATAGTATTACAATTTGTCACATCATCATTCTACAATCGTCTCGACTCCTTAACGAGCGGAGTTTTACTCGAACATCACAACAAGAACAACAATTACAAATTGAGATCTAATCATGATGCAAGAATTAAAAGAAAGCAAGATTAACGAATTTCACCTTTTATTGATATCAACAATTTAGTTACATTCGCTCAAGAACTACAAGAGGAAGAACTTGATCGTCGACTTGGCTTCGCTCGTCTCCGTGGATCGCGGATCGGCTTGGATCACTTGCCCGATTGAAGATCGGCTCGGCTCCTAAAAGGTTGAAGGCTTCATGCTTGATTTGGTACTCAAGATCTTGGATTTAGAGTGGAATTAGGGTTAGGGTTTCGCACAAGCCTTGTCACGAGACTTGTGGAAGAAAATGGTGTAGAATGAACCAATGGTTATTGATTAGCCTTTAACCCTAGATCTAGTGCTCTATTTATAGATAACTAACCCTAGATCTAGGATTTCAAATTCTAACTTTCCCTCCAAAAGTTTGTTGAGGGAAATTCAAATTTCCCTCCAAAAGTTAGTTAGGGGAGAAGGTTCTAGATGTAATTAGTTAGGAGGAGCTTCTAGAATAGGATTAATTAGGAGCTTAATTAGGATTAGCCTTCCTTAATTTTCTTTGCTGATCTGGCAGTAGCTTCGAGAGAGTTCTGGACTTTGAAGTATCAGAGAGGACTGTGGGACTAGAGAAAGGAATTGTGCCCAAACTTGGACGGCTGACGTGGCAGAACCGCGGCGCTTCCGCCGCAGATAAGGGGTTTGGGCCGCGGAAGGGCGGCAGCTTTGGGGCTTTAGAGCTTGGGCTTTCTGGTGATTGTTGGGCCTGCGTTGTGGGCCTTCTTCTGATGTACTGAATTATCTAATTCCTTCTGCATTGCTACCAGATCAGAAATGATTGAATTGGCTTAATGTTGATCAGCTCTTTGGTTTTTCTTCCGTATTTTCCTGCACATACTCAAGACAAGTGTTGCGCAAATATAGAAATGATGCGATGCCATGAAATGCGGTTAATTTCCTTTAAAGTGTCGGTTTAAAAGTCTAATACATGCAATCTCATATTTTGTGACAGATTTGCTAATATGTAGAATATGAATGCCGAACACTTCTAAATGTATGCAAATGTTAGGGAAATTGCCGGCTAAAATATACAATATTTTCGACTGATCAACAGGCAATCCCCATCAGCATGTGGCCCAGTTCAGGGCGCTTTGTTGTAACACTGGCGGTGACGATAAACTGTTGCTTCGCCAATTCGTGGGCAGCTTATCAGAAACGGCGTTCGAACGGTATTCGGAACTCCCGAACGATTCTATCAAGACGTTCGCTGAAATGGAGTTGCTATTCACTCAGCGATTCGCAAGCGCCAGCGAACGCACTCCAATAACGGCATTGATTAATGCCAGGGTAAAACCAGGCGAAACGTGGGTCCAGTATGCTATACGCTGGCGAAATTTGTGGTCGAAATGCGAGCAACGCATTGAGGAAGAGCCCGCAGTGGGCATGTTCGTGGGAACCCTAGACCCTCACGCAACTATCTCCCAGTTTATGATGTTCTTTAAGCCAACCACATTCCAGGCTCTAATCGACAAGTTGACCCAGATGGACCAGATGGGTCATAGACCGTCTCCCCCGAAGACCGAGCCTCGAAGTGATAAGGGTAAAGGAAAGGCAACCTTCGTCGTGAATGCTCAGCAGCAACCTAGTGCCCCAAAGCTGGCGGATCAACTGGAAGAAAGACGCCGGTATTATAATGAGAAGATGAAGCGTCCCTACTCGTTCCCACGGGACAAGACGAAACGGTTATTCGAGCTGGCAGTACGCAACAGACTTATAAACCTGCCAAATCCAAGACGACCGCCACAACCCACTGAGGTGAATAACCCCAACTATTGCCCTTACCATCAAACGGTAAGCCATTCGATTGAAGATTGCTTCGTTTTCAAAGGATGGATTGAAGATCAATACCTCCAGGGGAAGTTTGCACTATCCGAAAAGTGGAAGGTGAACCTGCCACAGCCGCATGCTCCTAAGAAAGCAGACACACCGGGGGCAACCTGTTCTTTCATTGAGGAAGCTCCATGGGAAGTCGTGCTATCAGCTAAAACCAGAAGAATGCTGAGTGATCTCCATGCGTGCCCAGCGGTCGAATGGAAGGACCCGTTTGAACCTCAAATCATCGAAGGGATGTTGAAGCCGCGCCCAACTACGAAGAGCGGCGGTGATGGCCCAAGTACTCATACCCAACCGTCAAAATCTTCAAAGAAAAAGAAGAAGAAATCCAAGAAGCCCGTGAAGCCTGGAGACAAGCGCACGGATTTACAGAAACAGATTGATGCGCTGGAAGAGTACAATCAAAAAGCGCGGACTCCCGTCACGCTACAAGAATTCCTTAACCACGTCTTTCAGGAAGAAGATGAGGGAGAGAGCTCATCGGATGAATCCGAGGGATATGTGGCGAGTTGTCATGTGATCTCCCACTCGGAAGACGAGAAAACTCTTGGCACTGAGAAACTGAGGGCACAGCCTGAGCCAGAACTTATATGGCCAACAGAGGGAATGATCGACGCCTTTCTAGACGAGATTCGTTTGAAGAGTAAAGCCGATCAGGAGCGTGAGATAGCTGCATCGGAAGGAGCCAAGCGCAGGCGACTAAACGAAAGAATCGAAGCACTCCCGCCAGATCGAAAGACATCCGATGCGAATAAAAACGTGTTCAAGACGAGGAAAAGATTTGCCAAAGCCATGTCAATGGGAATGAAGCTACCACCCTCAGAAGAAAACGCGTTCGATGGGGCGGAGGGACACCCTAATTATTGCGCATATCATCGGAAGATTTCGCACCCCACTGAGGAGTGCGACGCTTTTAGGATATGGTGGCAGGGATATGTTGCTCACCAGCAACATTTTAAGCGCATGAAACGCAGAACTCGTCGGGAGCAGAGAAGTACAACCGACAGGCACAAAAGAACTATCGGCAGCTGTCACATGGTCGACGCCGGAGGATCACAAGTTCTCACCTTCGGGAGCGACTCTGATGAGGAAATGGCTTTGGGCCCTCTCTTTAAAGAGTCCGTCTTAGGGAAAGAGGAAGAACCGGAGGCCTGCGAAAATATTCAGCTGCGCAATCGCACGCTCCCGGAAAAGAATCTCGGACCCGCGAATAGAAAAGATAAGGGAAAGGAGAAGGTCACTGGGGATATCGCCTTAGATGACCAAGTCATGAAAGAGCTGACTGCTAAGGACCCTCCCAGGAAGGGTAAGATGGACTACAATATCCTAGCGCACCTAAGGAAGCTACCTTCTCAGCTCAGCATTCTCGATGCCCTCCTATTATCCAAAGAAGCACGAGATTCATTAATCAAGGCGTTACAAGAACCCGAGCAATTCCAAGCCTTCCTCGCCACAGAAAGGATGAAGGATGAACTGGAAGAAGTGCACACGGCCGACATCACTTTCAGTGACGAAGACCTTCTCCTCGGGACGAGCGACCACAACCATCCCCTATATATCTCTGGATACTGCCATGATATCAAGATAGGCAAGATCCTGGTGGATAATGGATCCTCTGTCAATCTCCTTAATGTTCAGGTGTTGAAGGAAATCTGCATGAGCGTACAACATCTCGCTCGTGACAAAATTACCATCTCTGGTTTCGACTCCCAGTCATCACGGAATCTCGGATCTGTAATACTAACATTATGCTTCGGACTGCTCGTCACGGACATCAAGTTTCACGTCATTGACGCCAAGACCTGCTACAACGCCTTGCTCGGTCGTCCTTGGTTACACGAGTACAACATCATCCCTTCTACACAGTATCAGTGTATGAAGTACTTCAAGGATGGTTTTGAGTATACCGTAACAGGTGAGCTGAACCCATTTTCCGTGAACGAAGTCCGCAAGTACGAAGATGCAAAGTACTTTTTGCCAGACTTCGAGGATACAGAAAAGTGTCGCAAGCCGGAGAACAAAGTCGTCGCCACCATCCCTGTTTTCGGGAGCGATACCGAAGAAGAAGAAGAGATAGTTTATGCTGGGCCGTCTCGACGCAACAACCCGGGAACGTCCGCCCCCATGTTGATCTTCGGAAGTGACTCGGAAGATGAGGTTAATGCCGTGTTCTCCAGTCGGCCGTCAATACAAGCATCCCATAGCGATGATCAGAGTTTGCAAACCATCATGGTGCCGCAAAAACACTACAAGGATCTCGACGCACTTCAAGCTTACAATGTGCAGGACCTGCAGACGTTTTACGTCCCTCCCAGGCGAAAGGGTGAAAAGGTGATCCTATTCTACCAGTCCACAGAAACGAGAGTGGAGAAAGAAATCTGGCATGGCTTGGATTCTACACTCGACAGGCTCCAACCCATCCGTTTGCCTAGATATTACACAAATGGACTAAAGAGGCTATTGAAGCGCCAAGGGGTACCCTTAAAACAGACTGTTCGACAAGCTCGATTCTACAACAGAATTTGGGATGTCCCTGGAACTCAGCGCAAATTGCCCAACGGGAGAATGGAAACGCTTGGGCTTGGATATGTGAGATCCAGGAAACGGGAGCGAGTCCACGGCAGCTACGCCATATATAACTTCGATGAGGAGGAGGACACCCTGTCGGGGAATGCTAACCCCTCGTCAAAACTGGATCCCACGAGCGAAATGTCGAGTCCGTCATTTGAAGAACGAACGGGCAAGATTATCAGGAAAGCGGGTCAAACGGCTCGGGAAGATCACAACCGCGAGATGGCCATCTACGAGAAGGCCAGGACGCAACGTCTGCTTCAACAAGCTGCAAAAGACGAAGATGCTCCTCCCTGTCAACCCGTCGTGCAAAAGGCCCGATGCAAAGGCAGAAGTAAGTCAAGAAGCGGAAAAAGGAGTCGACAACAATGACGCAGGATTAGAGAGTCACGTGAGCGGGCATTGCGTGGTCCGGATTTGTCCCTCACGAAGAAGATGAGTCGAGCGTATTCCTTCCCTCGAGACAAGACGGAGAAGTTACTCGAGCTCGCTATAAAACATCAAATGATCGCGCTTCCGGAGTCTAAGCACCCTGAGCAAGCTAACAAAGTTTCTCATCCGGGTTATTGCTCTTATCACCGAGCCGTAGGACACCCTATCGAAAACTGCTTCACCTTCAAGAATTGGGTCGAAGACCAGTACCAGCAAGGCAAGTTTGCTTTATCCAGCAGCTGGAGGGTAACGCCGCCACAAAAGCATGAACCCAAAGCCACAAGAGCAGAACCAGATCCACACCGGCCTTGGAAGCGAGCTCGTACCTGTCATATGGTAACGATATCGAAAGGAGAGCCCGAGAATATAGATGAGCTCCCTTGGTGCTTCGAAAACAATGAAAATGAGGTAATTTCAGAATTTCCACCAGCTCCGAAATAACTAGAAGATGGCATACATACTACTGCATATAACCTCAAGAAGATTGAGTTGGGATCGGCAGACGATCCGCGACCGACATTCGTCAGCGAGCTGCTATCTGAAGAAAGGGCGGCTGCGTTAAAGAACGTGCTTCTGCAGCACAGAGATTGCTTCGCATGGAACTATTCCGAGATTCCAGGATTAGATCCAGAGGTTGCTGTGCATAAATTAGCAATAACCCCAGATATCAAGCCAGTCAAACAGGCACCGAGAAGGATGCGGCTCGAGCTTGAAATGAGCATTAACTCCGAAGTTAAGAAACTGATTGATTCTGGGTTTATCCAGGAGGTACAGTATCCTGACTAGGTCGCCAACATCGTCCCGGTAATGAAGAAAAACGGGACAGTGCGCATATGTGTGGACTTCCGAGATCTCAATAAAGCCTGCCCGAAGGACGATTTCCCAGTACCGGTCACCGAACTGATGATAGACATTACGTCCACTCATGAGGTTTTCTCCTTTATGGACGGTTCATCAGGGTACAATCAGATAAAGATGCATCCCGACTACCAGAAGCATACCGCTTTCCGGACCCCTTTGGGTATATTCTGCTACGAGGTTATGCCCTTCGGTCTAAAGAACGCCGGTGCTACCTATCAAAGGGCCATGACAAAGATCTTCGATGATCTCATACATGAAATCGTCGAGTGCTATATTGATGACCTCGTAGTGAAGAGCATGTCATACGAAGAGCATTTAGAGCATCTGAAGACCGTGTTTCAACGCCTTCGGCAATATAATTTGAAGATGAATCCCCTCAAATGCGCGTTCAGAGTCTCCTCGGGTAAATTCTTGGGATTCATCATCCGACACCGAGGTATCGAAATAGATCCATCTAAGATTAAGGCGGTCATGGAAATGCCACCTCCGAGGACTCTCAAACAGCTACGGTCTCTCCAAGGAAAGCTCGCGTACATCCGGCGGTTTATCGCCAATCTTTCAGGCAAGTGTCGTCCTTACAGCCACCTGACGAAGAAGGGAACTCCGTTCGTCTGGGACCGAAAATTCCAAAGCGCGCTAGATGAAATCAAGCAATACCTGCAGAACCCGCCGGTGCTGGCTGCTCCAGTCAAGGGGAAGCCTCTTATCTTATATACAACAGCCCTCGAAGGTTCCTTAGGCGCATTATGGACGCAAGAAAACGACCAAGGGAAGGAGAGAGCGCTCTACTATTTAAGCCGAGTTCTTCTGGGGGCAGAATGCAATTACTCCCCTATCGAAAAACATTGCCTGGCGTTAATCTTCGCGATAACAAAACTCCGGCACTATGCGTTAGCACATGAAGTCCGTCTTATATCAAAGGTGGACCCCCTAAAATATCTAATGTCAAAGGCCATATTGACAGGGAGACTCGCTAAATGGGACCTACTCTTGATGGAGTTTTCAATAACCCATCAGCCGCTTAAGGCAGTGAAAGGCCAAGCCATTGCCGACTTCCTTGCTGAGCATCCAGTACCTGCCGGTTCTCCTCTAAATTGCGATTTGCCTGACGAACATGCGTTTGACGCGATCGACGGTAGTGATACCCGATGGGAGCTTTATTTCGATGGAGCGTCCTCCGTAAAGAAGCGCAAACAAAATACCCCAATGATCAAATCGGGGGTAGGCCTCATCTTCGTAACTCCACAAGGAGGGATAATGCGCTTCGCTTTCTCCTTAACAGAACCAAGGACGAACAATGAAGCCGAATACGAAGCTTTGATAGCAGGCCTCGAGATCGCCATTGACATGGGAATTGAAAACCTCCTCATATATGGGGATTCTCAACTGGTCGTTAGTCAAGTAAACGGAGACTACCAAACGTGCAAACCGGAGTTGGTAAAGTATGGTGAAAAGGTGCGACAACTGTTGACCCAAATTCCCTACTATACTCTGGAAAGTATACCACGCGCGGAAAATAGCAAAGCAGACGCGTTGGCCAAGCTCGCTAAAGAACTGGCTGACGAGAACCTCAATAACGTCAGAATCGTGGTACAAAGCCGTCGAGTGCTCGCCCCAGCAGAAATATCTCCGGAATCATACGGAGAAAAGGGAGCGACTGAGCAGACGACCCTACAAATAAAAGACCGTGAGAAGGTTGAGGACTGGAGGGAAGTCTTCATAGACTACTTTAAGTCCCACCGAATGCCCGAAGAAGCGTCCTCAAGACATCAGCTCATGAAACGAGCTCTATCTTTCGCTTTCGTCAACGATACTCTATACAAGAGATCGTTTGATTCTCTGTGGCTGAGATGCTTAAGACCTGACGAAGCAGAAAGAGTCGCTCAGGAAGTTCATGACGGAATCTGTGGTTCTCATCAAGCAGGCCCGAAGATGAAGTTAAAAATTAAACGGATGGGTTACTACTCAGGACTGCCTCGAATATGCGAAGCGGTGCCACTCATGCCAAATTCATGGGGACTTTATCCACCAGCATCCAAATCCACTCCATCCAACGGTGGCTAGCTGGCCATTCGAAATGTGGGGAACTGACATAGTCGGCCCCATCGAACCAGCATCGTCCAGGGGACATCGTTTCATCCTCGCGACGACTGATTACTTCTCCAAATGGGCGGAAGCAGTACCGCTGAGGGAAGTGAGGATGGAGAATATCCTCCACTTTTTCAAAACGCACGTCATTTATCGGTTTGGAACTCCACGGCGGATTATCTCCGATAACGGGCCAGCCTACAGAAGCCATAAGATTAGCCGTTTCGCGCAACAGCATAATATAGACTGGAGATACTCCTCAGTTTATAATCCACGAGCTAACGGTCTGGCCGAGGCCTTCAATAAGACCTTGACAAAGATCATAAAAAAGACGGTGACCCGAAATAAGAAGGACTGGCACGAGAGACTGCAAGAGGCTCTTTGGGCATATCGAACTACGTTCAAGACGGCCACGAACACGACGCCATACGCACTGGTATTCGGTACGGAAGCGGTACTCCCCCTCGAGATAGAGCCGCCTTCTCTACGAGTGGCAGTCCACCACGAATTGACAAACGAAGAAAATGCTCACCTTCGGCTTGAGGAGCTTGATGCCCTCGATGAAACCCGGCTCATAGCACAACAAAATCTGGAGGCCTACAAAGCAAAGATGACGCGCTCGTACGAAAGATTGACCAGGCCAAGGACATTCCGCCAAGGCGAACTCGTACTGGTGGTCAAAAGACCTATGATCCCCAATCGTGCCAAGCGGGAAAAATTTGAGCCAAACTATGAAGGCCCGTACATCATAGACAAGGTCTACCAGGGTGGAGCCTATCTACTCATGGACATGCACGGTGAAAGGCCTTTCAGGCCAATAAACGGCCGCTTCCTAAAGAAATACTACGCTTAATGAGCCACAGCCTAGGTCAATGATAGATGACGACGACTATGTCCGCTCGCTATCTTCCTAAACTCAGACTTTATAAGCAGTAGCCGGCCTTCCCCTGAATGGACCGAAACGTCCTTAAACTAACGATAGACCGAAACGTCGTTAAACTAACAATGGACCGAAACGTCCTTAAACTAACGACGGACCGAAACGTCCTTAAACTACTACCGCAATATCCTTAGGCTGACGAGATGAATAAGAAAAAAAGAAAAAAAGAAAAAATATATAAATAAAAATAATAATAATAATAAAAAAATAAAAACGGTATGTCCATAAGCAAAATGGGCACGGATGAAAACCCGAAAGGGCTCCGTGAGTAAAAACATCAGGGCTACCGGCGAGTGTTCGTGAAAACCCGAAAGGGCGCGACCTTGTAAAAAAAAAGAGAGAAAAAGAATTTAAAAAAAACGGTATGTCCATAAGCAAAATGGGCACGGATGAAAACCCGAAAGGTCTCCGTGAGTAAAAACAGCAGGACTACCGACGAGTGTTTGTGAAAATCCGAAAGGGCGCAACCTCGTTAAAAGACACTTACAAGATCCTCTCGACCTTGTAAGGAGAAACCACCCGCGTGGGATCCTTACGACTCACAAGGGAGCGACACACTTAGGGATCCCCACGATTCCTAAGGAGAAAATACACTTACGAGATCCTCACGACTCGTAAGGAGAACTCTCTTATGGGACCCTCACGGCTCATAAGATTTGAAAGTCTTAAATTACAGAAACCTAAACCTGTTCTTAAGAAAATCCCCCACAACCTTCGATATTGCCCTACAAGTGGCTCAATACTGACCCTTGTATACAATCCACGGACGTGAATAAACATTTCCCCAGCAAAGTCCTCTCGACTTATAAGGAGAAGACCCTTTTGTAAGATCCTTACGACTCACAAGGGAGCGACACACTTAGGGATCCTCACGATTCCCAAGAAGAAAACACACCTAGAAGATCATCACGACTTGTAGGGAGAAATGCCTTTGTGAGACCCCTACGGCTCATGAAGTCAAAAGCCTTGGTCGACAGGACCCTTAACCCTGTTTACTAAGCCACCTTTGTTCAATATCGACAGAGGCAAATGATGATTCGCTCCTGGCAACATCCCAGTTGTAGCGGTGCTGATGCCGAAATCGGTGTCTAAAATCCAAGCTTACAGCGAAAAAGCTAGCGAGCTACACATGCATACGAAATAGCCGAAATGATGGGGCAACTTGCAATAAAAAGCAGCAAGTAAAAATGTATGCATGACAGATAGCCGAAATGATTGGGCAGCTCGCAATAAAAAGCAGCGAGTAAAAATAAAATAAATAGCCGAAATGATTGGGCACCGTGAAAAATGGCCGAAATGATAGGGCGATCGCGACCTCTGCGATATAAAAGCTGAAATGATAGAGCATCGCGGAAAAAGAAATAAAATAAAAAAAAAGTTTAATTTATGCCCTACAGGTGATGTTCCATCACACCCTGTATACAATCCAAGGGCGTAAACAAAAAAGGGATCATACTTCTCCCCCAGGTTTCATCATAAGAAGAAGCAAAATCTCGACGGGCCGCAAGCGACCTAGAGATCATCCCAACACTCGTCTCGTAACGACGGACACAACTTCAAACAAAGCGGAGCAGCGGCAACCCCTAGTTCCATGGCTCGGCGATATACATATCACCAACAATCAAACCTCCATTCCGTGAAATGCGGATACAATCAGCAAAATTCCTGGTTACGTGGAACGCGGATAACGTCACTCTTTGACCCCGGGGAAAACGTCTAGAGCGGATTCTGGTCCTCGCAGAGCACGGCAGTGAACCCGTGTGAAGCATCCAGAGCGGAGCCTAGTCCTCGCCGAACACGGCAGTGAACCCGTGTGAAGCATCTAGTGCAAAATTCCTGGTTACGTGGAACGCGGATAACGTCACTCTTTGACCCCGTGGAAAATGTCCAGAGCGGATCCTGGTCCTCGCAGAGCACGGCAGTGAACCCGTGTGAAACATCAAGAGCGGAGCCTAGTCCTCGCCGAGCACGGCAGTAAACCCGTGTGAAGCATCTAGTGCAAAATTCCTGGTTACGTGGAACGCGGATAACGTCACTCTTTGACCCCGTGGAAAATGTCCAGAGCAGATCCTGGTCCTCGCAGAGCACGGCAGTGAACCCGTGTAAAGCATCCAGAGCGGAGCCTAGTCCTCGCCGTACACGGCAGTGAACCCGTGTGAAGCATCTAGTGCAAAATTCCTGGTTACGTGGAACGCGGATAACGTCACTCTTTGACCCCGTGGAAAACGTCCAGAACGGATCCTCGTCCTCGCAGAGCACGACAGTGAACCCGTGTGAAGCATCCAGAGCGGAGCTTAGTCCTCGCCGAACACGACAGTAAACCCGTGTGAAGCATCTAGTGCAAAATTCCTGGTTACGTGGAACGCGGATAACGTCACTCTTTGACCCCGTGGAAAACGTCCAGAGCGGATCCTGGTCCTCGCAGAGCACGGCAGTGAACCCGTGTGAAGCATCCAGAGCGGAGCCTAGTCCTCGCCGAACACGGCAGTGAACCCGTGTGAAGCATCTAGTGCAAAATTCCTGGTTACGTGGAACGCGGATAACGTCACTCTTTGACCCCGTGGAAAACGTCCAGAGCGGATCTTGGTCCTCGCAGAGCACGGCAGTGAACCCGTGTGAAGCATCCAGAGCGGAGCCTAGTCCTCGCCGAACACGGCAGTGAACCCGTGTGAAGCATCTAGTGCAAAATTTCTGGTTACGTGGAACGCGGATAACGTCACTCTTTGACCCCGCGGAAAACGCCCAGAGCGGAGCCTGGTCCTCACCAAGCACAGCAGTGAACCCGTGTGAAGCATCCAGAGCAAACACCGGACTGTGGAGTCCTTAAAATCCACGAACTATGATGTCCTTAACCTCGACCGTAATGTCTTAAAACTAACGATCAACCACCCTGATTCTGTACTGATTCTACCTTGGTTTAAGGGTATATCTCTTCACTCCTTTGATGCCTGACGTTGTAATTCCTCGACGTCTTCAAAGAGGTGACGGGTCCCTGCAACCAAACATCGGACTGTGGAGTCCTTAAATCCACGGACTATGAGGTCCTTAACCTTGACCGTGATGTCTTAAAACTAACATCGGACTGTGGAGTCCTTAAATCCACGGACTATGAGGTCCTTAACCTTGACCGTGATGTCTTAAAACTAACATCGGACTGTGGAGTCCCTAAATCCACGGACTATGAGGTCCTTAACCTTGACCGTGATGTCTTAAAACTAACATCGGACTGTGGAGTCCTTAAATCCATGGACTATGAGGTCCTTAACCTTGACCGTGATGTCTTAAAACTAACATCGGACTGTGGAGTCCTTAAATCCACGGATTATGAGGTCCTTAACCTTGACCGTGATGTCTTAAAACTAACATCGGACTGTGGAGTCCTTAAATCCACGGACTATGAGGTCCTTAACCTTGACCGTGATGTCTTAAAACTAACATCGGACTGTGGAGTACTTAAATCCACGGACTATGAGGTCCTTAACCTTGACCGTGACGTCTTAAAACTAACATCGGACTGTGGAGTCCCTAAATCCACGGACTATGAGGTCCTTAACCTTGACCGTGACATCTTAAAACTAACATCGGACTGTGGAGTCCTTAAATCCACGGACTATGAGGTCCTTAACCTTGACCGTGATGTCTTAAAACTAACATCGGACTGTGGAGTCCTTAAATCCATGGACTATGAGGTCCTTAACCTTGACCGTGATGTCTTAAAACTAATATCGGACTGTGGAGTCCTTAAATCCACGGACTATAGGTCCTTAACCTTGACCGTGATGTCTTAAAACTAACATCGGACTGTGGAGTCCTTAAATCTACGGACTATAAGGTCCTTAACCTTAACCGTGATGTCTTAAAACTAATATCGGACTGTGGAGTCCCTAAATCCACGGATTATGAGGTCCTTAACCTTGACCGTGATGTCTTAAAACTAACATCGGACTGTGGAGTCCCTAAATCCACGGACTATGAGGTCCTTAACCTTGACCGTGATATCTTAAAACTAACATCGGACTGTGGAGTCCTTAAATCCACGGACTATGATGTCCTTAACCTTGACCGCAACGTCTTTAAACCACGATGCCTTGAGCAACCCCTGACCCCGTGAAACACGGATAAGGGTGACCACATCCAGCACTTGCAGGTCCTCACGACCTGTAAGGAAGAAAAACTCTCTGGTGAGATCCTTACGACTCTCAAGAGAAAACCCGCTTAAGAATCCTCACGATTCTTAAGAAGAACTTACACCTATGGGATCCTTTTGACCCATGGAGAGAAAAACTCTTTATGAGACCCTCGTGGCTCATAAAGCGCAAAAGTCTTAGGAAGCAGATCTTAACCCTGAATCCTAAGCCATCGCTGCCCTGCAAGTAGGCCAAGATAAATTGTCCGCAGAATACATTCAATAAAAGAGACACATCATTGAGAAGAAAAATATATCTTTTATTCATAAACCAAAATGAATACAAAGTACAATTCATGAAAGAACAAAAGAAAATACTCTCATCTATGAGTATATACAAGAAGGCAGGAAAAGATACAAATGTTTCAAGCCGGTGAGCGATTTAGCAGCTTGGTCAGCTCATCCTGCTTTTGTTGGGCCACGGCCTCATGATTTAAAATCGCCAGAAGACGGGCCTCCGCCTGAGCCTGCTGGGCCTGATACGAAGCGAGCCGACCTTCAAGCTCTTTCTCGGTAGCCTTATAAGCCTCAACCCTCTCACGAGTGAACGGGGCAGCTTTATCAAGAGTCACCACCTCCCTGATAGACTCTTGAAGCACCCGCCAGAGTTCATACGCTTTGTTGGCCTTGGCAGTAAGACTCGCTTGAAGCTCGCTCAGCAAGCCAGCTCCCTCTCCGAGAATTCGCGGCCGAGCCCTTTTCTCGCGCAACAATGTGTTCGCCACGTGTCGCCCTGTCAGGCCACTTAAGTTCACTTTCGCGACCGCAACTTTGGAAACGGGACATACACGCTCAAGACCGTATAAGCGAGCTCCCAGTCGACAGCAATGATCAATTTAAAACGCGCTCACGTTACCTGGTATGAAAAGCGACGAGAAAATTTCCGACATTTATCCTAGCGAGCATGTGTTCGCAATTGTATGAACATCCAGAAAAGAAATAATATTCGAAACTTTAATATGCCTGCGACATGATGATAGTGTTGATAATTAAAGAAAAGCTCTTATAAGAATAACACAAAGTTTATTTATGCAAGCGAAAACATACATACGAGTACCGAGCCTACATAGAAGTTCAGCATAAAGCATACAAAAAGAAGGACTAATTTAAAAATGCTACGCTAACGGGAAAAGGTCACCAAACACGGGATCAATGGCACAAGGGTTAACAAAGCAGAGGACAAAATTCTCCATCTCTCTCTCTGCTTTCTCCAGCACATCAAAGCGACGGTTCTCGCGAGGAGTCGCTCCCCATCGATTGGTGCCATGTTCGTCCGCGAAAGCAGACATAATAGCTCGCCGGGCCTTTATCTGGCTCAGCAGATGAATTGAGCAATCCTTCAAAGCCTGAGTAATCAGGCATGCTTCGTGAAAGCCCTCAAGCTTTTCTTCAGCCGCGTCAAGCATCGCCAGGGTCATCTCCGCCGGGTGAGGAGGGATGTCGGCAAGCACGGCCGCGAGAATCATCCGGAGCCAGAGGGACCCCATCGGGAGGGGGGAC
The DNA here is from genome assembly GCA_030015575.1 of Agapanthus africanus. Classification (NCBI taxonomy): domain Eukaryota; kingdom Viridiplantae; phylum Streptophyta; class Magnoliopsida; order Asparagales; family Amaryllidaceae; genus Agapanthus; species Agapanthus africanus. Next base: position 1,006,870,322 of record CM057337.1, on the reverse strand, counting down.
CCCCTACGGATCGAGAGTTCATACATTGCCGAGTCGCATTCGTCGTCGGTAAGGAGTGGATCCACCAACCGGGCAGCAAAGCGGGGGATCATCTCCTCGATAGGAACTTCCCATGGCTGTCGACGAACATGAGGGCGATTGCAGGCCATGGCGCTCGGTTGTTTCTCAAGACAAATTACACCAAAATAAGAAAGAAAAAAAAATAAATCTCTCTGTGAAGGGAAAAGAAGGCTATAGCCTCAGATATAAAGAAGTGCATTAAGTGTTGAGCACGGAAAATCTTGCATGATGAAGCTATTTCCAAAGGCCTAAAAAAGGAAAGGCATCGAAAATCAGGGGGTGAAACTATTTCCAAGGCTCCTTTTCGGCATCTGATATTGTGCACTAAAAATGTGGCATGAAAAAATTTTGAACAGTCCCATCAAAGGACCCCACGTGCAGAACACGTGAGCCCCAAACTTGACGTGCACTAAAAATGGAATAGCACCATGCATATTAAAAGCATCAGCAACAACAATAGTGAAATGATAAAATCCCACAGAAAGGCATGCAAACATACAAAGACATAATAGAACTTATCATTCATACTTCAAGAAGGTCATACAAAATAAAGAGAACACGTTTACAATAGTAAGACTTCAGACGCGGGGCACGGATTGAGAAACTCAAGCTTAAGTTTGTCCAAGATCCTCCAAGCATTTCGAACCTCCCGAGTATGTTTTCTCTCACGATCATAAGCGTCGGGGTCCTCGCGAATGTCCTCCACCCTCCGATAGGCAGCAAGTATGGCTGACTGCTGAAAGGCCTGGTGCAAGAGATCAATGAGGCGATCCCGCCTCCTCTTTGAAATCAAGCTCATCAGGTACACCGAATGTACCTTATCCTCAGCAGTGTCCAAGGCCCTGAGCGGTACGCCGGTACAAAAGAGAGGGAGTGCCTCCCAGATAGCCAGCACGATCAGTCTCAGAAGAGAAGAGCAACGGGGGAGTAGCCGATGGTTGTACTCGCCGAAGCGGCTCATGATCTCGGCGCATTGAGCGTTGGTGAACTCCTGGTTCTGACTGCGACCCAATGCACGAATGTTCCCGTAGGAAATGATTTCGTCAAGACCATACAAATGGGCATCCATGATACCTGAAATAAAGATCATGAGAATTATTACAAAGCTTCTGTTCCATTAATTACAGAAGGACAACCTAGGGCAAAGAGATCCTGGGAAGCCTCTATGCGAAGAATATGAGTTCCTCATAGGAATTAAATTCCTTATTGAGAAAAAGGGAATTAAACTCCCAGAAACATGTTTTCTGAGAACGGGGTTAAACTCCATGGATTATCGCCATCATTCCCTGAAGAATCATCTAAACCCTAAGGGATCTACTGTTGGAGGTTAAGCGGTCTCATATTTTGGTTAAAGAACTTGAAGATGGGTTCTTTGTTAAAAAAGGGTAAAAACCCTTGTTTTGGATTTAAAATCCAGAGGAATGTGAAAGTTCATCGTTTGTTCAAGGACATTACCTGAGGAAAAGAGTCTTTCCGAACAGAGTTAAACTCTGAAAAGGTTTCAAGGCAGAGAACTAAGCTCTGGAAGAAGAGAATTAAATTCTCAGAAAAGTTTACAAAAGGAGGAAGACAGGCAAAGTGGAGGCGTCTCTGAAATGACCCCAATATTTATAGGAGGTGATGGAAACGCTTCATCTTCCCAAATCCCTAAAGGAATCCAATGGTCACAAAAGGTGACAGCGTTGCACTCACGTGCAGATACGTGAGAACAACGCTGTGGGGGCATTTGTTTCCTGATTTAAAATCAGGAAAGCCTACGGAAGAGGCATCACGTGCTAACACGTGACCAGCAGTCACGTGTTGGCACGTGACATTTAAAAGCAGCGGCAAAGGCACATCAGTTCCCTGATCAAATCAAGAAAAAGGCTTCAGAAAAGTTCACGTGCTCACACATGACCAGCAGTCACGCGACATTTAAAAGCAGCGGCAAAGGCACATCAGTTCCCTGATCAAATCAAGAAAAAGGCTTCAGAAAAGGTCACGTGCTCACACGTGACCAGGGGTCACGTGTTGGCACGTGACGGCTGAACAGCGGCTAGGAGACAAAGCGCAGAAAGCAGAGGAAAGCTCGTTCCAAGGGGTCACGTGCCTATACGTGACCAGGGGTCACGTGGCCACACGTGACCAGGGGTCACGTGGCCACACGTGACCGGCTTTCAAAGCCTATTTATTTAACAGAATCAAATTCTGAAGAGATCATTCAAATCTTTCCAAAGGAAAATGATTATTTGGAACCGATTGGACTAAAGATTTAAAGGTGATTAAATATCACCTATCTATGAAAAAATCTTGAACTTGGAAAGATTTCCCCTTTAAAATCTAACCGAAATAACAAAGGGAAATCTCTGGATTTAAAATCCAATGGTGAATAAAATTCACCTAATAATCTAAAGGACCAGATGAATGATGAATGCAAATCAAATCTCTGAATGAATACAAATCAAATCCCTCAATGAAAGATTCATCAAAACTAATTGATTCTGCTTCTTCTCCTATAAATAGGAGCCAAGATATATAGAGAGATCGATACATAGAGAGAGAGAGAGAAATAGAGCCTTGAGACTTTGGAGGAATTTGGATCTTCTGCAAAAGAAAACCTTAAGTAAGAAGGGGGATGCTTTCAAGAAAAAAGAGAATTTAATTCTCAACAGAGTTTAACTCTGATATTAAAAAGAAGAACTTAGTTCTCTCTTTAGCAGAGGATCTGCAAAGTGCACATCTCCCTATGAATTGAGAATTTAATTCTCATTGGGTTGAGATCCTGCCATGCAGATCCAAAGTATAGAGGGGGAATGGATGTTTGAGAATTTAATTCTCATAGAATTATAGGAATTTAATTTCTTCAATTTAAAATTAGGGTTTAACCCTATGTCATAGGAATTTAATTCCTTCAAAATGAATAGAACCAGGGTTAACCCTAGTTAAGAACTCAAATCTGTCAAATAACAGGAATTTAATTCCTCTAAAGTTTATTGCTAGGGTTTAACCCTATGAAGAATTTGATTCTTAAAAAGATAAACACATCTTCAAACAGGCAGGGTCACGTGCTACCACGTGACCCCTGTAAAGAGCCACCGCTAAAACTTTGAGGCAACGCCTCACATGCTTCACGTGACCCCCAAAGCGCGCAAAGAAAAAGCAAAGGAAAAGAAGCTCTGGGGCGCCCTCACGTGTCACCACGTGGCCCCTAATGAATATTCTAACAGATCAAAGCGCAAGCCCCCATCACGTGCCCACACGCGATGGCTTTTAGAATTAAAAGTGTTAAACACTTATCTGTAGAACAAAATAAAGGGAAACAGGGCGCTATCACATGCTACCACGTGACTGAAGCTTTAACGGATAAGCACCAAAATGCCCATCACGTGACAGCACGTGATGCTCCAAAGTATTCAATACTTTTGACAGAATAGAATGAATTGAGGGCGCCCTCACGTGCTACCGCGTGACCCCTCTTGCCTTAGTGTTTAACACTAGAGTTGAAACCTCTATATCCAGTGTTCAACACTGGTTTTCTTAGTGTTTAAACACTAATTTGGAAAACTTTATTTACAGTATTTAACACTGACTTATTTAGTGTTGAACACCAACCTGGAAAACCCTGTTTCCAGTATTTAACATTGATCTGCCTTAGTGTTAAACACTGATTTGAAATCTCCACTGCCAGTGTTTAACACTAACTTGTCAATCTCATTCTCAGTGTTCAACACTGGTTGATCTTTAGTGTTTAACACTAACTTTAGCCCAATTGGCTAAGTGTCTAGAGGCAAAGCCTCTCCTCTAATGGACCAACAGAGGGCCAATATCCTAAATATGATTGGACTTAGCCCAAGCTGACCATAAGTCCTCAATTCAAATTCAACTGAGCCAATGGGCTCTTCTTGGTTCCAAATTGGGCCAAAGATTATTTAATCTACCTCGGTTTAAGGATACATCTCTTCACTCCTTTGATACTCGGCGTTGTAATTCCTCAACGTCTTCAAAGAGGTGACGGGTCCCGATGACCACATATTGATACGGACTGTGGGGTCCTTAAACTCATGGACTATGAGGTCCTTAACCTTGACCGTGATGTCTTAAAACTAACATCGGGCTGTGGAGTCCTTAAATCTATGGACTATGACGTCCTTAACCTTGACGAGATGTCTTAAAACTAACTATGGACTGTGGAATCCTTAAACCCATGGACTATGACGTCCTTAACCTTGACCGCAACGTCTTAAAACTAACATTGGACCGCAACGTCCTTAAACTACCTATGGACCACAATGTCCTTAAACTACCTACTGACCGTAATGTCACTAAACTAAACAACAGGGCTCCCTTAATTGCTCTATTGTTGGATCTAAACGATCCTGTTAAGTTGATCTTAGTCTGAAAATTAGACTAACGTATCCTTAACAAATTTTTAAGTCGATCTTAGCCTCGAATGAGGCTAATGTGTCCTTAAACCCAAAACCCCCAAACCCAAATCTAAGATAATACGGATTTGGACTAGTCCATGCCCTACGGACGACGACATAATTCAGTCTCCGTATACAATCCACGGGCAACCAAACATAAAATAAACACACACGACACGAAGTGACCATCTGGAGAAGGAGAAAGTGGTTACCGCGATGCGGTAGCGTAATTAACTGCAGGGGCTTGCGCCAGCAGGGAAAAGCGTCCCCACAATCAAAAACCCCTCAAGCGAGAGGGAATCTGACGAAGTCTGCTACATCGGACGCATCCGTTTAAACCTTCGATATACGATGTCATAAATCAACTTGGCATCTTCGGAGAGGTAGACGGATAGCACCAATTAGCATCTGCCCCGAGCCTCAGGCGAGACGACAACGTGTCGCGCCGTCGTTCGGAGGGGAACATATCCCTTGTCTTTTCGTTGATTATCATTCAAATTCTAGCCTCTAGGAAATTCAATCATCGATCGTTGATCTCTAATTTGGAGCGAAAACATTCAAGAAAGCATCTCGCTCGAAACTAGGTCATCGTTGATTCAATTTCCTAAAGTTTACAAAACTCATAAGACTTAAGAATCGTTCAAGAATTTAATCATCATCATCTATCTATTTTCTCGATTCCTCCACGAGCGGAGTTTTCACTCAAACATCATGAAAAAGAAAACGATCAAGAATCGATAATTCTTCATAATGCTCAAATGTAAAGAAAAGCAAGATCAAGAATTTTCACCTTTTATAAATCGACGTTCGTTACAATACACTCAAAGATTACAAGATTTGAGGAGAGAACTCAATCGTCAAAACTAGCTTCGCATCGTCTTCTTGAGTCTCGGATCGTCGTGGATCTCTTGCTCGGATGAAGATCGGCGTTACTTCAAAAGACTCGTTGAAGGCTTGCTTTGGCTCGGTACTCGATGGATCTTGATTTGGATCAAATTGTGTCACTCAATTTGATTTTAGAAATGATTTGGATCTCACTATAATTCTTTTACCACTCAAAATGATTTCCCTCCAAATTCAACAACTCAACAACCTCCAAACCCTAGATCTAGATCCCTTTTTATAACCACTCATTTGAATCTTCCCTCCAAAGCTAGGTTGTTAGAGAGAGTCTTCTAGAAGAAGTTTGTTGGAGGGAATATTCTAAAATAAGGAATATTCTAGGATAAGGTTGTTAGGCCGGGCCTTCTGGATAAAGCCACGTGCTCTTTAGGAGTCTTCTGGAAGCTTGGGTTGTTACAATAGGCCACGTGGAGGAATTTGGACCAATGAAGAGCTACCATAGTCGCGGAACCGCGGCAACTCGGCCGACTCGGCCGCGGATCCGCGGCCTTCTTAGTGAGTCACTGCATGAAATTTCCAGGGTTTGTTTCATGTCACTTTTTGGCACTTTCTTGATATCTGGAATATTTTTATACTTTCTTGGTTACTGCCAGATTTCGAGTCTTGGACTTGGCGTATTTTATCAGCACTTTTAGCACTTCCGGCTCTTTTTTCTGGAATTTCCTGCACACAATCTCGAGACAAGTGTTGATTCACAAAAGATCATGCGTGCAATAATAAACACTCAATTTCCCTCAAAATGCTGGTTATAATGTATAACACATGTTATTTGGTATTTTATCGACAAATTGCTAATATGTGCTATATTTTTACCAAACACCTTTAGATAATTGCAAAGAGTAGGGAAATTGATGTGTTGAAAATGTAATATTTTCGAATGATCAAATTCCCCCAAACTTAATTTTGGTCATCTTGAGCAAACTTGTTTTATTAGAAAGAGAAGGAGAAAATAAAGAAAAGAAAAACTAACTAGCACACTTTCATAGGCAATACGATTGCACTGAGCACGTGCAACAAGCCTTTAAACCTCTAGGTGTCCCTAATAGGAGGAGTGTTGTCTCCTGAGGGTTTTCAGCGGATTGCACCCACAAAATCCAATAATAAAAGGAAGACCGTGAAGATTACATATAAAGATAAGAATTATAAAAGAAAGACTTTGAAAATTAGAGTTTCCAACTAATACTAGCTTTTCGGTTGTCATGAGCCCTATCTTAATAGTCATGAAAAGATACTAGAAATCACATCACCCCTCAATAAAACATCGTCTTTATTCTTCATTCCTACCTTTCATCCAAATATCGATCATATACCCCTACGTGTGTGTAAAAGACATCCTACACTCAGAGAATTCAATTCAAGCTATCATACTCTTGTCCATCTACCTCAGTACTTTTTAATCGGTGAATATTTAGATGGGATTGCTCACATATTTTTCATGCGACCGTTAATACTTTTTGAGGTACTAACCGACTGATTACTCATGTGCTTGCTTATTAGGTGTAAGTAGCATTTTCTTCGTCTTGCACCACCTAAGGCTTAGCAGTAACTCCCAAACCAGTTGGTCTAAGGCACTAGGTGATGAAGCACCCTCGCTATATTCTTTATTGCTGCCTTGGTGATAACAAAACCAGTGTTCATTTTTCTACACCATTTTATATTTTATTCATTTATTATTTCCTTCATACTTTGGATTTTAGACAAGAGCATTTCAAGGTATCCTCTACTATCCCGAGTTTCAAGACGTGTGTATGTGCGTATAGTAGGGTATCAACGTTCAAATGTTTGGCTTTCAGAATAGGAACTATTTTTCAGACTTATTTTTATCCCCAGATTAGTGACTTCCTTCATCTTACTAACCCTTGGGACAACGGCTCATAACTACTTATTACTAGTTTCGATTAAGAAAACTTCTAATTTTCTTGGTTTTCTTAAATTTTTCCAATCTTTTGGATGTAATTTTTCACTATCTAATCTTTTATTATCTTATTTATGTACACAATTTTTTTTTAAAATTTTTTTTTTCATTATATGTTTTGTGCTTATGCAAAATATGCGAAGTGGTGCGTAAATAAGCACAAACCTCCCCCCAAACTCGTTTTCAACAGTGTCCTCACTGTTGCTATCTGTTGGATCACAAAAACCCGTAAGCTTGGGAGGATATTATTAATGGGGGAAAAATATTTTAAAGTGAAAATTCTCTCCCAAACTTATTTTTTGCTCACAATTTTGAGGACAACATTTATTTTCAAGAGCCAAAAATGCACCCCCCCCCCCCAAACATGAGTTTAGACAATATTAAGCATTTCAAGAGGGGGTAAGTCATTTAGTCAAAATAAGACTTTACAAAGACCAAAAATTAATACCAATCATTCAAAGATTTTATCAGTGTAGCGTATAGATCGGTGGAAGAACATGTTGTATAGAGTCAGGAAGAAATGAGGAAGGGATAAGTGGCGGTCTATAAAGGGTTTGAGTTTTAAATTAGAGAAATGAAAGAATGGAGATGAATGACAGAGAGAATGTGAATGATTAGGAAGAAAGAATGGTGACGGTTCAACTTCTATAGGTGGAGGTTAATCAATCACAAAATCCATATTGTTTAGGAATGCAAGTTCGTCAGCAAAAAGTTCTTCAAAACTTTCATCGATGATGTGATCAAATATTTTGCTGTCAATAAGTTTTGTGTTAGAATTTATCCTACTTGATTCATCAAAAATTATGGAGGTAGAAGACTCGAAAAACTCATCTACCTCATTTTCAAAAGTATCCAAATCAAGTTGGCTTTTTGGGATTGTCGAACTTGAATTAACGGATTGTGATTCATCAACACTCACTATCATTACCGGAACTGAAGAAGAACCAGAGAGAGTGGAAGATGAAATGGGTAAACAAATTGGTGTGTCAAGTATTGCTGAACCAGATGTGGAAGATGTAGGCTGAATTTCGGTCTGCTGTTCGGTTATACCATTATTATCAACTTCAAGATGCAATTAGGGTTCGGGAAGAATTAAAGGCTCAAGATGATGACCGCAAGGAAGTGAAAGTATCTGATAAATTGGTGGGACAAACTCATCCAAAATTTCGGGTTCATCAATCAATATATCCCCAACGTCAATCACCCCATTCAAGTGAAGGTTAAAATTCTCAAACGCCTCATTCAAAGTATGGTTTTCAATCAATTTTGGTTCAAGAGTGGAGGTGTAGAAATCACAAGGATTTGGCATTATTTCACTCTAAATGGACCCTTCACAGTCGGGTAAATCAAACACTGCATTATTACACAACTTCTCATACATTCTATCGTCCATTGGTGAATCATTTGGTGTACTCGATGAATCTGTGAAACTGAAGTTGTGGATTTCAGTTTGGAAAGGGAATGTTTGATTAGGAAAGGTGTATAGTTCTCTCTCACTACCCAAATTCTCATTTTGCCCTATGACTGAATTATATACTGAAAAATTTTGGGCTGGTTTGAAATTATTTGCTTGTCCCCACTCTGTCATTTCCTTCCTAAATTGGTTCAGAAATTTTTCTAATGTCTGCTCCAGACTAGACTTGGGTCGATAAGGGGTTTCCGTATAAAATTGAAATTCTTGTGAACAATTAAAACTCCCAAATGACTGATTAGAAGGACTGTTTAGAGAAGGTGGAAAAGTCGGATTTGATTGATAGGAACAGAAGGGTTGTGAAAATTGGGCAGGAGTAGGGTCAACATTGTGATAAGAAGAATATTGATATTGGTTGGTTGGTTGGCTATTGGACATCATACATGCCACAAACCGATTATGAAATTCTTCTTTACAAAGTGGAGGTGATGGTTGATATTGGTCCGGATTGAAACTTTGGCCTTTGGCCCTAACTATATACTCAGCAATGGACATGCGTCTAGGAGCATCCTCACTCGGAGTATCAACTGAAACGGATGTAGAATTAGGATACGGTTGATATTGTTCTGTATTGAAACTTTGGCCTCTAGCCCTAGCTATATGCTCAGCAATGGACATGCGTCTAGAGGCATCCTCACTCGGAATATCAACTGAAACGGTTGTAGAATTAGAATACGGTTGATAAGACCTGGGCTGAGGTGGCCAACTATTTCTGCCCGCTTGTTCTATCCGATCTCTTAAGGACATGAGAGAGTCGGACGGTATACCGAAGCGATAACGAAAAAAAGAAATATCTGGTTGTGGACAGCAAAATTCGGCAAGAGTTCTTCTATTTGGGTCACCCATTATAAGAAGAGAAGAGGGGGGAAAGGAGAAAAAGGGGAGAAAATAATTGGTTTGTTTTGAAAATGACGGATTTATGAAAATTCACACAAACATGCACAAGCAACCCTATATCTAATGGTCACCTAGGTCAAGTCTCTAGACCGCTCCTAAACTTCCAGAAGACAAATCGCAGGATAAATCATCTACTGCCTCTTTATCCCTTTTGTGGCCAGGTAAGTGCCGGGTAAGTGGAAGGTTCTCCACTACGTAAGTAGTAGGCCTAATTAAGTAACCACTTACCTTAGACACACTTGTCTTAGACACCACAAAAGAAACGCGGATAAGCAATAGATTACCCACAACCTCCTTCTGTCATAAGTGAGCGCGACGGTCCTTAGAGTCATGTCTAGATATTTTTTAGTTAATGAAGGGTGATGCGGATGCTAGTTTTGTGATTTTCGGGGCTTAGGAAGGGTAATGAAATCTCCACCTAATCTGAATTTGGTCTTTGCCCCTTAATTTCCGTATTCAAATATGCACAAAACAACCAATTTCAAGAATCGCAACAAATTTGTTTTTTAGCGGCGCTGAATTTTGCAAAGAATCCTGCAAGAAATTGATTATTGGACAAGATCAGAGAGAAGTGAAGAGAACAGAGAATATACCTGAGAAGTTGGGAATAGAGAACACCCTAAACGGCGGCGGTTCTACCGCAAAAACACCACTATGGCCGTGGATCCGAGGCCTGATGATGGAATTAGGGTTTCGAAATTTTTCTGCAACTTCCTGTGCTTCTCTGGATTCTGTAGATCTTTTCTGAATCTTGATTTCCTTAGTAAAATGATTCCAGATTCCCTCGCAAAAATTCACAACAAATTGTTAAGCGCTTGATGCGATTTTGATCTAAAAATTCTAATGGAATAAAAAATTTCAACTCAAATAACAAAAACGAACAAAATAGCACACATCCCCGGCAACGGCGCCATTTGATTGATTCGTTTCCGTGTCGTGTTTAGAATATTTCACAACTAAAGAAATTTATACCGTAATCAATTAACGGTGTCGATGTATCGCGTTAATGAATACGGATCGTCCACTGAGATGTGTGTTTTGATCGATTTTGTTTTAGATGAGTCAAAATGAAAAGATAAAAGAAAAGTGCAAGAAAATTGATTCAAAATTTGTGAAATTTAGTTTCAAGAATCAACAAGAAAATAAAGAACAAGAATCATGAATCAAGAATTGTCCAAATCAAATGAATTATCAAGATTTGTAAAGAGGCTCGTAGGAATCGATCCAATTGATTGTGATGATGAATACTTATGATTACAAATTCTTATCTATTGATGAATTGCTACTAGATCGATGACGATCAACGAGAATTAGGGATCTATTGAAAAAACTAGGGTTTCTCCTTCTATCCCTTGTCCTTTCGTTGATTATCATTCAAATTCTAGTCTCTAAGAAATTCAATCATCGATTGTTGATCTCTAGTTTGGAGCGAAAACATTCAAGAAAGCATCTCGCTCGAAACTAGGTCATCGTTGATTCAATTTTCTAAAGTTTACAAAACTCATAAGATTTAAGAATCGTTCAAGAATTTAATCATCATCATCTATCTATTTTCTCGATTCCTCCACGAGCGGAGTTTTCACTCAAATATCATGAAAAAGAAAACGATCAAGAATCGATAATTCTTCATAATGCTCAAATGTAAAGAAAAGCAAGATCAAGAATTTTCACCTTTTATAAATCGACGTTCGTTACAATACACTCAAAGATTACAAGATTTGAGGAGAGAACTCAATCGTCAAAACTAGCTTCGCATCGTCTTCTTGAGTCGCGGATCGTCGTGGATCTCTTGCTCGGATGAAAATCGGTGTTATTTCAAAATGCTCGTTGAAGGCTTGCTTTGGCTCGGTACTCGGTGGATCTTGATTTGGATCAAATTGTGTCACTCAATTTGATTTTAGAAATGATTTGGATCTCACTATAATTCTTTTACCACTCAAAATGATTTCCCTCCAAATTCAACAACTCAACAACCTCCAAACCCTAGATCTAGATCTCTTTTTATAACCACTCATTTGAATCTTCCCTCCAAAGCTAGGTTGTTAAAGAGAGTTTTCTAGAAGAAGTTTGTTGGAGGGAATATTCTAAAATAAGGAATATTCTAAGATAAGGTTGTTAGGCCGAGCCTTCTGGATAAAACCACGTGCTCTTTGGGAGTCTTCTGGAAGCTTGGGTTGTTACAATAGGCCACATGAAGGAATTTGGACCAATGAAGAGCTACCATAGCCGCGGAACCGCGGCAACTCGGCCGACTCGGCCGCGGATCCGCGGCCTTCTTGGTGAGTCACTGCATGAAATTTCCAGGGTTTGTTTCATGTCGCTTTTTGGCACTTTCTTGATATCTGGAATATTTTTATACTTTCTTGGTTACTGCCAGATTTCATGTCTTGGACTTGGCGTATTTTATCAGCACTTTTAGAACTTCCGGCTCTTTTTCCTGGAATTTTCTGCACACAATCTCGAGACAAGTGTTGATTCACAAAAGATCATGCGTGCAATAATAAACACTCAATTTCCCTCAAAATACTGGTTATAATGTATAACACATGTTATTTGGTATTTTACCGACAAATTGCTAATATGTGCTATATTTATACCAAACACCTTTAGATGATTGCAAAGAGTAGGGAAATTGATGTGTTAAAAATGCAATATTTTCGACTGATCAACCAGTTTTACCTGTCAATCAGAGGTTCTCTTGCTCCAAAAGCGAGGGGTAATTAACGGCGGCTTGGTCCGCGGCTGCTGGAGATTAGGATCCTCACAATCAATAAACCTCGGCCTACCCTAAACAGGAGGAATCTGTATACGCCTCACAAACGACGCGTATTTCTCATCTCAATGGGGTGACGAAAAACACCCTACAGTGGAGAAGAGGACGTAGTTGTCGTTAACCACCGTTGATCTAGATCATAAATTTGAAGAACCCTAGGTTCCTTAACGAAACTCTGATACCAGTTGTTGGGAGAAAATCGATACACGGAACCATGCCCGCGAAAAACCAAATCACGAAATAACAACAATCACGCAATTAAACAAGTGCGAGAATAAAATAGAAAACGCAAACCAGAGATACACAAGGATTTGTTGACGGGGTTCACCTACCGTATGGATAGTCTCCGGCAGAGCGGAATCTGCAAACGCCTACTAAATTCTTGAATCAAGTTTACAAACAACGTTAGGAGATTTCTCTCAAATCTCTGTATTAGCCGCCACCCTCTCAATACAATGATCTCTCAAATTAATTCACCTTGACCTTGTGAAATTAATTTAACATAGCAGTTGTCGCCCTTTAATAAGACTGTTAAATTAACGTGGCTTCTCATTTTCTTTTTTTTTCTTTTTTGGTGGATGCATACATAATTGATTTACTAATCAATTATATATATATGTGAATGGCTACCTTGTAAATAATGTGAAATTTAAACTTAAATTAATTTAAATCTTCATAAAATCCAATTAATCTATGATATATATATATATATATATATATATATATAGGCTTTTAGAGATAATTTGGAATTTATGTAGATATTAAAATAAATCTCTACATCCAATTCCAACTAATTTAATTCAAATGCATCATAATCTTTAGGAAGATTCTCCACAACATAACATGAACCGATCTCCTCATGAATACGTAGTGTTACAGCTATTTTCCAACTTTTGATGTTGGTATACTGCGTGATTTACGTCATAAGTATATTCTGACAAGCTTCTGTCCCATAAACAACGTCAATCCCTATTTCCCAAAAGGGATTTGGGATATCTTGCATGAAACGCTACAATAACGCTCTCAACTACAGCATAATGTAAATCCCCTGTTTCCCAAAATGGATTTTGGGTATCGATATAAAACATTAGGGAGACGGTAGAATGAAGCCTCAATTGAAGCCTTGTCTTTCGACGTTTGTGCCTAAGCCCATGTCTTGAACCATAATGTGTGTAATCTGGCACGTGGTGGATGACCTTGTTTTATGAACGTACTGAAGTAATATCGGCTTGCCTGCCGCAATATGTAACATGTGACATGTAAAAGAGACACCTGGGAACATCCGTAACCTGTTGTAATCATCGGCCTCACAGCCGACAATTGATAATAAAATGATGCTAGCTTTTATATGGTGTACTCTTACCGCTTTTCTTGTAAATTATTAATGCCACGTCCAGCTCAATCCCAAAAGACGGTAGCAGATAGTGACTAGACCCACGATATATCTATGGCAAGAAAAGATATTTCTCGAAATAAATACGTTGAGCGTCAAGACAAGCAATATAATTACACAAGAATTTAGTTAAAGACAAAATAAATCCGGCAACATCTATTGCATCCAATTCCACAATATTCAAAGAAAGACAGATAATAAGTCTGAATATCTAGTACAACTGAAATAAAAATAAACAAAAAGCCTTAACAAATGGGCACCATGAATGAAAACTAGTAGGCAGTTAGAAGTTCGCCTGCGAGGGTGACTGAAGAAAATCCTCTGATATCTCGACCTTTCCTTCAATCGCCTCACCTTTTCTTGTATCATCTGGAGAATATTCCCAAAATAGAAAAGAAACAAAATGGAATGACCGTCAACGAACTTGCACTCAGTACGTCCCATATTAAAATGTATTGATTTTGTTTTAAAACAGAAGTATAAGCATGAAGACAGCATGGCAGTAACTAAACATGTACACATGGTATTAAAAATGATATGATTAAGCATGTAATCAAGGTAATAAGTATGTTATGAATGAGTGAGCATATAAAATTTTTACTATACTAACGTAAAGTTTGGATCGTGAGAGTTCAACCAGCATCAGAAGCTGTACCGTTTCGGCCCGGTACCACAGCAACACGGATTCATGAATTAGTAATATACTGTTTTGGCCCGATACCACAGCAACATGGATTTACGGATTCGTTTGTTACTAAGGTGCCTCCCGGAGCAAATTGAAAACATCTCATTTCTCAAACAACCACAAACCCCGTTTCTGAATTTACCAAGCTCACATGCAACTTGAATACAAGTCCATGGATACGTGTGATTGTCAATTCACGGATTCTAGATGTACACATATCACGAGGTTCGTATCAAGTTCAAGACGAATATTAAAGAAAGCATTTAAAACATGAGTTACAAACAATTCAGTTTAGATTCAGGCCATAAAAGATATGTTAAGTTCGCATGCAGAAAATTGCAGTTTCGGGTCTTCATTTGGAAAGGTCGTCAACATAAACGTTTTAGATTGTCTCGATTAGAAAACTTCATATTTAGGGTTTATCTACATCCCGATCCTAACTTGGTAGTTACAGGGATTTTAGTAACACTGTGCAGATCAGGACAGCTCCTGTCTAGATTTGACCCACAAAATTAAAAGTCAGAAATGAAGTATTTCCGTCAGTTTTCAGAAAGAGTACTTGTCAACTAATAAAAGTTTCATCTTTCGATCTAATTTTATTTAACAAAAAGCTTCATCTGATTTGGGTTTCGGAAACTCCAGTTATCATAATTTTAAAACGGGGTCGAAAATCGGTTTTCTGAAACTGTCCACCCGAGATTTTCCCAATTTGTCCACTCAAGTTATCATCACTAAGTCGTGACTTTAACGCGGCGTGAATGGTCCCAAAATTTTAATGTGGATATAAAACATAAAGGAACTTTTAACACAAAAGACGGATCTGTAAAATAATTTAAAATTAAATTAAAAATCAAATAGCGGTTCGGCTGGCAATATTCGAAACACTGAAACCACACGAGTAGCAAAAGTTTTGACAGAAACAACCAATTTTTAATTTGTTCCATAAAAAACCATCAACACGAAAAGTTTAGCTATTGTTAAAAACAAGAAATACAACATTCGGGGTTCTACAGCAGAAGATATATCTATTTTACGGCCGACTGTCCGGAATTCCAGATTTATATAAGGTTTAAAAGCATTAGTTAACAAGGGTTCATGTCTGTGTTCAATTCAACTCTAGCGTAAACTTATGGTACACAATCATGCGAGTGTAATGTATCTACATGGTAGTGATTTCTATCGAGATATGAACATTATAAAATAGATAAACATGGGAAAGATAACATGAATAGCAACATCATTAAAACGTTATCGTGATATTGATTCATTAATGGCTAACCTATTGGTTTTGGTACAAAACATGGTATTTTTTTTGTTTAGAAAATTTCAGTGGGCTTACGCTAGCATGGCATTAGAAAGATGACGGAGGGAGGAGGAAAACTCGAGGAAATTACAGGTTTTGCTATACGGTATAACAACCGTATTGCCGAAGCAAAGTAAAAGCCTCGACTTGACCGAGGCTTCGAGACTTGAGGGCACTGATTCTTTTCCAAGCTCAAAGGAAAATGGATTTTTAGATTTGATTAAGGGGAATGAGACAAGGTAAGAGATGGGAAGAAGGATAAGGGAGAACATATAAAAGATGGTTTATGGTCATAATAACTATTCATAACCATTCTAAATTATTATTTAAATTCATTTTGGGGTTTTGAAAAAAGAAATTGAAAGAACATAATTCATTTGTAAGTTATGAGAAGGTTAAAAAATTAATTTGATAAAAATAATTACAAGATCCAGGGTTCAAACATGTGGGCTATAGAACAACGTGCAATGACTTAACCAATAGAATACAAGCTTGCTCTTGCATATTCAACATGAATTAAATATAACTGGTGAGAAAGAAAAGCGATCTTTTATTAAAAGAGAAAATACAAAGGTACAAGTATTTTTGGATTCGTTACAATTAACTTGGCTGCTGTGTATATGAAACACACTCCAAGTCTACTGGTAATATAGCCTTTGTGGGTGGATACTCATCATGGGAAGAATGTTCTTCTCTTTCGCTAATTGAACAAACACTGTTCTTGGGAGACATTGTGTAGATTTAAATATCGATTTGACAAATGTAAATTGTATTGTCATATGGAAAATATTTAGAGACAACATGTATTGTAAAGTTTATTGGTGTTATTTCAAAAAACTCTTAAGAAGTTGATCGGTGTTCTATAAAATTTGGCTAACTTTTTATGAAGAAAATAAAACGTAAATTGATCGATGCTTAATTTTATAATAATGACATGCTTCATTTTAATTTTTTTTGGTAATGGTCAGAGACCCAAATATTATAGATAAGTGAAAGGAGATTACAAGTTTACAGCAACATATACATATAGGGGGAAAACCGAAAAGAGAAGAAAAAATAATTATAATATATAGAAGAATTAAAACAATGTATTAAGATATTGATGGAGCTCTGGACCTCCTTCAGATGTTGTCTTCCGTCGATCTGCCAACAGCATTAGCGAACGGTTAAGATTGGAGGACTGTCTCCTGAGGCGTGTGGATCTCAGTGGACTTGTTTTGAGGCAAAGCCGAGCTACCTGCAAAGAAGTCCCGGGGTGGTTGCACCACCGTGGACCCTCCGACGATCAAGTTAGTCGAGATATTTGGGCAGAGTAGCGGTCTATTGGATAAGAATTGCCGTACCTGAGTCTTCTAAGAGAGGGGTTTATATTGCGGCAGCCATGAGCTGGCAAGTGCGAGATTCTCGCCGGCCGTTACGCCCCTGACATTACGCCTGCAAGAATGGCGGGATCCCCCCTAAATGACGAGATACGCTCGTTAATTGGGGGATGAGATGGCATGGAACGCGGGATCGTAGGGTGGCGGATATCTCGCGTCTGGCGAGATTCACGGAGCCGTAGCGGAGACGGCTGTGATCTGCGCTTTGGGTCGCTCAATAAGACCGAGGAATCTTAGCTCGGCGGGGGCTTGGAGGCGAGCGGGAGGCCGAGAAAGCTCGGTTCTGTGATAGTTCGGAGGCGAGCTGGAAGGGCCGAGGAAGCTCGAAGTGTAGGAAGGCTCGGAGGTGAGCCAATGGTCGTATACCCACCGACCACAAGACTGTTCAGGAAATCCTCGAAGGTCGGGTCCAAGCCGCGAGACTATAGCTCGGGGGACGCTTCCAATGTGTAGTTCTTGCACTGTTTCCGTATGCATCGGGACACGTCTTCTGCCACGTGTCATGATCTGGGGAGCTTCCACTTATGAGCATCATCATTAGCCCCCCACTCTCGTCCCGACCTATTTATTGGTCGGGTCGAGAGTGGTCCGATCGGTCACCCGGGCTCAGTTCATAGTTGAAGACCTCGTCGGCGTAGATTCCCGAGGCAGTTAGGCGTATCTTTTAATGACGTCGGCGGATCAGAGAGGAGATCGTGCATTAAAGAGGGAGCGTCGATTCGATCGTACGTTCGTTGAGACGCCAGGCCACGTGTCCAACGCCGATTGGTTGACGTGACGGGTTGCCGCTGTTCTCTGCGCTCGAAGGGACGCGTTCAATGGTCGTGCGACACGTGGAACGTCGACGGCCGTCGAGCGCGAAGCGCTGTTTTTGCGGGAAACGATCTGCGCTGTTGGATGCGTTTGCTAAATGCTATAAATAGAAGTGGGATCCCCCAGGGTCCACACTTTGCTATCATTTCTTCATCGCTGCGAGAGTTAGCTCGGAGCTCTTTCCTTTAGGTCGGATCTCTCGCGCTCTTTCCTTGGAGGACTCTTTCTTTGACTCAAGTTAGATGTCTTCCTCTGGGGAGTCTATTGAGATAGTCAGGGTAAAGTCTAGTGAGTATGCTGCCACTTCTTCTTCTGCCCCATCCGAGTCGGATTCCCCCTGGAGAGTTAGGGTTACCCGTACTTCCCGTGGTCGTGCAACGGGGACGGTCTCCAAAGCGCGTATCAGGAGTGCTCGCGACGTGCCCTCCCTCCTGAGGGATATAGATAAGCTCACCACAATCCGGGCTCGCCCTAGCTATTCGCTTTGCTTGGCTAGGGAGGGAGAGAGGGCGGACCAGGTGCGGGGCAAGGAGATCGCCTTGTACCTGGATGCCTTTTGGGCTGGAATGCATCTGCCCTTCTCCCCCGAGGTTAGCGCCGCACTGCGTTGTTTTCAACTAGCTCTGGGCCAGCTAGTGCCGAACTCGTGGAAGATTCTCCTCGGGTTCCTGGTCCGGCTGAGACTCGAAGAAATCCCCTTCAGCTTGACCCTTCTCCTTTCCTCCCTTTGCTATAAAAATCATCCCGGCATCCATAAGGAAGAGCCGAGTTGGGTATATGTTTCCTTTAGAAAACATAGGGAAGAGACGGCCAGGTCGGGGGTCGTAGCAGTTCCTTCTTCCATCCATGAATGGAAGGAGATGTTCCTATTTGTCGGGCCACCAGAGGGTGAGAATTAGCCTGTGCCTGTTCAGTGGCACAAGGAAGACTGCCCGCGGGTGAGGCGGTTGTCCTCTCCCGAAGTGAGGGCGGTGTCGACATGGGAGCCTATCCAACGGGCCGATGTTTTGCTTTTCGAGCAGGCCCTTAGTTGGGCCAGGCTCAGCCCTGCTCAATTCGTGGGTAAGTTAGGAGCCTAGGTGACCTGTTTAGACTTGCACATTTTTTTCTGTTCTTTCCGGCGTCACTAACTCCCATTGTGTATTTTCCTTTTTTGCAGAACCGATGGACCGATCCAAATTCCTGGCTGCCATGGCCGAGAAAAGGGGGAGGAAGGCCGGAGGCGCCGGCTCGTCATGCCCCGCTCCCAGCCCGGTCCTGTCGGCGGCCGCATCGGCTAGGCGTTCCACCACGCCCTAGGCTCTGGAGACCAGCCGCGGGGAGAGCTGTAAACATTCTCGGGGGTCGGAGCCTCGGGTTTTGGAGGTGGCGGATGAGGCCAACCCCTTCGAGGCCCCCTCAAGCAGCATAAAAGGACGGTATCCCGACCTCCGTCTTCCCCGGTCTTCGTGCAGGAGGGGGACGTTTGCTTCGAGGTGCCCTCGGGGCTTTCTATCGCCGATAGCTTGCTCTCAGAGATGGAACGATCGGCCGAGGGCAAAATCCCCCGGGGGACCCTCAAGGCCCAAGCGCGGCCATAGCTCAAAAGGCTGTGCAGGTCAGTATCCTCCTCCCGTTTGGGTTTTCATTAAGCCTCTTTTGTTTTTCGGATCGGATACTTTTTAACTCCTCCTTTTGTTTTCCTCAGGTTCTCCAGCACTACGCCCTCATTGCCAACATGTAGCACAAGGAAATTGCCCTGGCGATGCAGATTGCGGGCAAGTCTTCCTCACGGGAGGAGATCCTGAGCCGGGAGATGCGTCAGGCGAGGGAGAGGATCGCCATCCTCAAAGATCGGGTGGCCGCCGAGGAGGGGGTGAACTCTAACTGCAGGGAGTCCATCCAAGTTTTGAAGGAGTCCAACAAGATCGTCGAGGCTAAGTTGGAGGAGGCCAGGGTGCTCAACGGCACTCTGAAGAAGACGCGGGACACCTTTAAGAGGGAGAACGAGGCATCGAAGGAAGGGATGAAGCACACCGACCTCCGAGCCGCAAAGGCGGTGGAGAGCTACAAGATATCAGATCAATTCTACACCGATCTTGCTGACACCTCGGCCCTCGTCTGGCATCAGGCTCTCGTTGCCGTCAAGGCGTTGATACCATAGTTTCCCGACGGTGGGCTTCGGCTCGAGTACCCCCTCGAGGATGAGACGTAGGGGGATGCCGCCGGGGAGAAGGCTCCCGGTGGGAGCGTTGGGGATAAGGCGATCACCCCGGCTCCTAGTGCCGAAGCTTCTGTTGGGGGCGCCGACCCTAAAGCCACCACCCCGGCTATCGATGCTGGTGCGGAGCATATCGAGGTCCTCCCTGGTCCCGAGGCCTGAGCCTTTCTGCCTTTACTTTTTTGTTTTGGAATTTTGTAAGCCTTCGGACAATTTTGTAAGGCTGGAGAGCTTATAATACCTTTGTAAAGACTCCCGAGTTGTGGATAAAGCCGTTTTGCAAATTTTTGTGTGGCAATGTTTTCATTTGTGTGAGCTTGTTAGCATTTTCCTCGCCTGATGAGCCACATGCTAGGTCGGCGACCGGTCCTTTAGTTGGCGATCACGCGTCGAGTGAAGTCCAATTATTTGTTTAAGTGTACACAGGCCGGTGTAAGGTCGGTGTCCTTATAGCCCCAGAGTCAAGGTGGCGATCACTTACTTAAGGTACGTCGGTTGGCTTCTTCGAGTAGGAAGGTATGGATTTGCCCATTCCCCCGAGTTGGACCGGCGACCACTTCTTTTAGGATGAATTAGACAAGAACCTAGTCCGGATTGGTCGGCGTTTGCCGAGGTTGGGTGCTTCTAATCCTTAGTACATATGGGTAAGGAGTTACCTACTAAGGATGGACCGAGCAGTGGAGCTGCTCGGTGGCCTATTGATGAGGGCTTTGATCCTTGGCGTCGGTGAGTAGTAAACTACCAGACAGGGATGGACCAGGCAGGGAAGCTGCTCGGTGGCCTCTTGAGGAGGGCTTTGGATCCTTAGCGTAGATAGGTAAGGAGTTACCCACTAAGGATGGACCGAGAAGTGGAGCTGCTCGGTGACCTCTTGATGAGGGCTTTGATCCTTGGCATCGGTGGGTAGTAAACTACTAGCCTGGGATGGACCGAGCAAGGAAGCTGCTCGGTAGCCTCTTGAAGATGGCTTTGATCCTTAGCGTAGATGGGTAAGAAGTTACCCACTAAGGATGGACCGAGCATGGAAGCTGCTCGGTGGTCTCTTGATGAGGGCTTTGATCCTTAGCGTAGATGGGTAAGAAGTTTCCTACTAAGGATGGACCGAGCAGGGAAGCTGCTTGGTGGCCTCTTGATAAGGGCTTTGATCCTTGGCTTCGGTGGGTAGTAAACTACTAGCCAGGGATGGACCGGGCAGGAAATCTGCTCGGTGGCCTCTTGAGGGGGGCTTTGGATCCTTGGCGTCGGTGGGTAGTAAGCTACCACCCATGGATTGACCGAGAAGGGAAACTACTCGGTTTTGCGAGGCGTCGCCCGACCTCCCTCGACATGTGATAATCCGAAAGAGTGACCGTCGCGGGCGACACGTGGAAGAAACGCATAGGTGAGGCGAGGCGTTCCAAGATCCGCGTCGTTTCGACTTCGGTTGGCCGAGAAATACGGGATGCTCGCCACGTGGCGGTACGGTATTGGAAGAGTCGAGAAAATCCTAGGATTCGCACCCACGCGCGCGCAAATTTGTGCCTTTGGGATTCTATTGAGGCTATAAATAGGGAAAGAGATGGGTTTCTTTCAGCATTGCTTTTCTTAGATGGTCGGGCACATCTACGTGATTAAAGAGATCGTCACTTCCGATGACGTTTACCTGTATGACCAGTCTGTTTCCGAGGAGACGTACCGGGGCGTGGTCTAGCGCATCGAGAACCACTTCGGCCGTCTACATCCTCGTCAGTCATCCCTCCTTCAATTGTTGATGAACGCAATTTGGAGGAGGTCCCTGGGGCTATACAACCCCCTCTCCGAGGAGCTACTGGATGAGGCGCTCGACAAGGTGCGTACGCTCTATGTCCTCGGCCTCATCTTGAAGAACAGGCATGACCGATCTTTGGCTCTTATTTTGGAGTGCTTCCGAAAGAGGCAGATTTCAAGCCCCTGCTTGGCAGAAGGGGGCCCGGTGCTTCCGTGGCGTCCCGGGTGCGTAGAAAGCATCGCCGGGAGCGGGCTAAAGAGGCCAAGGCTCGGCTGGCGGAGATCTCCACAGAGTACCACCAGCAGTGCTGCCTTAACCCCGTACCCCTCTGGTGTAATTTTAATTTTCATGTAAGGCTGAGGAGCCCACAATTCCTTTGATAAAAAGTTCTCTTTTTGCAGCATATTATTACTTCCTTTTTGTCTTCTGGGTGCGTTTGAGTATTTTCACGAAACGAAATTTGTGACCTTTGATCCGAGGAAGAGGGAAACACATAGGAGGAATTTCTTCTAATTCAAAATACTTAGAAAAATTTATATCGCTTTGGCAAAGAAGAAATATATATTCATAGATACAACTTGAGCTTCTCGGCGTTGTAGGGCCATGGAAATTTGCGACCCGCCACGTCTTTCAAGCGATAGGCCCCACCGGGCAATACTTCGGAGACGAGGAATGAGCCTTCCCACTTTGGGGGAAAACTTGTGCAACTTGACCTGGTCAACGAACTCGTTCCGCCTTAAGACCAAATCTCTGGTCTTGAAGGTGCGATACTTGACTCGTATATTGTAGTAACGGGCAGTTTGCTGTTGATAAGCGGCAGCTTTGATCTGTGCCCCGTCCCGCTTCTCCAACAAGATGTCCAAATTAGTCCGGAGGGCCGAGGTGTTTGCTTCATTGTCGAAGTGCTCGACCCTGTAACTGGGCAGCCCGATCTCTGTTGGGACCATCTCCTCGGTTCCGTAGCAGAGGCTGAAGGGGGTCTCTCCAGTGGGGGGTCTTCTTCGATGTGCGCAGGGCCTACAAAACCCGGGACAATTCGTCGACCCAACTGCCCTGCCGTACTTCCAGGCGAGCTCGAAGACCTCAAATGATGTCCCGATTAGCAACCTCGGCCTGCCCGTTGCACTGGGGATGTGCGACCGTGGAAAACTTCATCAGTATATGGTATTCGCTGCAGAATCCTTTAACTTTATCGTTTTCGAAATTCGTCCCATGGTCGATGACGATAGACCTCGGGATCCCGAACCGAAATATTCTGTTGTTCTGCAGGAACTTGATGGTCATGGTGGCGTCCGGTTTTCTGATGGGGACAGCCTCGATCCACTTCGTAAAGTAGTCCACCACGAAGAGGATGTATTTGTACCCGCCTGTACCAGAATGGAGTTGGCCTATCATGTCCATTCCCCACTGGGCAAACGGCCATGGGGAGGTCAGGGCCGTTAGCTCAGTAGCCGGAAGACGGGGTATGTCTTCTGATGAGCTTCTGAGCGTCCTGATGGATGGTCGGCCAATAGTATCCTTGGAGTAGCATCTTCTGGACTAAGGTGCGGGCCTCTTGATGTGCTTCGCTGACCCCTTCGTGAACCTCACGGAGGATGTAGTTGGCCTCGTGGGGGTCGACGCACCAAAGCAGAGGTTTAGTGAAGGATTCCTTGTAGAGGTTTCCACTGCTCCAAACGAAATGGCGGGCTTTGGCTCGGAGGCGGTGGGCTTCCCCTCGATCTTCTGGGAGCGTACCTTCCTTCAGGAATTCTATTAGGGGCTTCCTCTAATCCCGGTCTTCTTCCCGGACAGCGTAAACTTGAAGTGTTGTCGCTCTGTCTTCCACGCTGGGCCGTGGTAAGACCTCGAAGAGGATATTTCTTTTGTTGTTGGTCGTATAGGAGGAAGCTAGTTTGCTCAAAGCGTCAGCCTGGATGTTTAAGTGCCGGAGGATCTGCTCTACTTGAACTTCGTCGAAATCTTTTCGTAGTCTTCTTACCTCGGCTAAATATTTCACCATCAGAGGCTCCCATGCCTCGAAATGACCAGGGCGAAGTCACTGCGGATTCGGATCGTCTTCAGCCCCACTCTGGAGGCGATTCGTAGTCCAGCTAGCAAGGCCCCGTACTCCGCGGCATTGTTTGAGGCTTTGAACCCGAGCTTCAAAGAATACTCCATCTCTGCTTCGTTCGGGCCTTGAATGATGAGGCCGGCACCACATCCATCCTTGGTTGACAACGCATCGACGTAAAGGACCCAGTCGGGGGTGGAGTTGGGCCTCTCTTCGATCGAGGGTGTTTACCCCAATCAGGGCAAAACTCTGTTCAAATTCCAAAGTGGGAAAAGAAGCAATACTTCTGTTTTCCTCCAATCAGAGCAAAGATCTGTCTTGAAAATTAAAGTTAAAATAAATAAAGCAACGCTTCAAATTCTTTGCGCTACGCGCAACGCGCCACGTGTCAGGCGCAGATACATCAGCGCAGCGCCCAAGGCAGCGTACCTAATCAGAGCAAGGCTCTGTTTAAAATTCAAATTTTAATTAAAGAAGCAACGCTTCAGCTGACTTGCGCTCTGCGCTGCGCGCCACGTGGCAGAGCACTTGCGCTAGCGCAGTTGCGCAAGCGCTGCGCTACACGTGTCAGCGCAAACGCAGTTGCGCTGCGCTGTGCGCTGCGCGACACGTGTCAGCGCAGTTGCGCAAGCGCTGTTGCGCTGCGCTGTGCGCTGCGTGACACGTGTCACGCGCTGGGGCATTTTCGCCAAATAGAATTAAAATTTTAAAGAAATCTTTCTTGTTAAAATAAGAAGATTTTCTTCTGTAAAACAGAAGCCCTTGGATCAAAGATCCAACGGTGGGGAAAATTCCCCAAATCACTCAGAGAAAGATCTCTTTAACAAATTTAACTAATTTATGAGCACTATAAAAAGGACCCTAGACCTCAATTCAAAGGCAGGAAAATTTAGGAGAAATCATCAACATCATCATTGAGAACTCTGAAAAATTGGAGAGAATTCCTCAAGAACACAAAAGGTAAAAACCTTTTGAAAAAAAGAGAAAATTCTCCTATGAACAGATCATTGATCTGAGAACAAGATCAATGATCTTCAATAAAAAAGAAAAATAAATAATAATAAGTGCTTTGCACTTTTTATGAACCATTGGTTCTGGAATCTAATAAATTCTCAAGTTAATAGTGCCTTGCACTTGCAAAACTGCATTGCTGCGCTCCTGGGTTGCCGCAAGCCACCAGAGAGCACCGCGTGTCAGCACCAGAATCACTTGCGCTATGCGTTTATAAGATAGAGCCTTGCTCTCCGAAATTGGCGCAACTCACCAGAGCGCGCCACGTGTCAGCAGCGCAGCGCACTGCGCTAACTGTGCTTGCGCTCACCAGAGCGTGACACGTGTCATCACCATAAGCGCTTGCGCTCAGTGATTAGCGCAAAGCTCCTGACAAATACAATGCATTTCTTTTGCTAAAAGGCCAGGCCCAAATCAGAAAGGCCTAGTAGGCCAAATTAAATTGCAATGCAATAAAAAGGGCAGAGCCCAAACAAAATTGATGCTCTGCATCATTTATAAATGGGCAGAGCCCAAACAAAACAATAAATAATGCAATGCACAGGCCTAATAGGCCAAAAACAAATAAAAGTGTTGAACACTCTTCAACTGGACTTAGCCCAATCATGGCCGTAAGTCCTCAAATTAAATTGACTGAGCACGGCTGCTCGCTTAAATCAATTTACCTCCGGTTTGAGGGTACATCTCCGAACTCCTCTGACACCTATCGTTGTAATTCCTCAACGACGTCAGAGAGGTGACGGGTCCCAACGACCACACATGAATACGGACTGCGGGGTCCTTAAACTCATGGACCGAAACGTCCTTAAACTAATGATGGACCACCACATCCCTAAACTGGAAAATGGACCACCACGTCCCTAAACTGGAATAATAGAGCCTCCAAACGCTCTTTTGCCGGATCTAAACGATCCCGTTTAAGTTGATCTTAGCCCCAAATACGGCTAACGTATCCTTAAACATTTAAATGGACTATAAAACTCCAAATCGATTTTGGTTCAAGGGTACATCTCTGAACTCCTCTGACACCTATCATTGTAATCCTTCAACGACGTCAGAGAGGTGATGAGTCCTGACGGCCATATATTAAATGGATCACCACGTTAAGTTGATCTTAGTCTCAAACAGGACTAACGCATCCTTAACGAATGTTTAAGTTGATCTTAGCCTCAATAACGTATCCTTAAACTAAAAACACCAAACCCAAATCTAAGTAAATACGGATTTGGACTAATCCACACCTTACGGGCAACGGCATTACTCAGTCTCCGTATACAATCCACGGGCAACTAGAAACAAAACAAACACCCACGACACGAAGTGAAATTCTGGAGAAGGAGAAAGTGGCTACCGCGATGCGGTAGCGTAATTAACTACAGGGGCTTGCGCTTGCAGGGAAGACCGTCCCCACAATCAAAAATCCCTCTAGCGAGAGGGAATCTGATGAAGTCTGCTACATCGGCCGCATCCGTCTAAACCTCCGATACACGGTACCATAAATCAACTTGGCATCTTAGGAGAGGTGGACGGATAAAACCATATAGCATCTGCCCCGAACCTCAGGCAAGACGTCCTCACGTCGTGTGCCACCGTTCGGAGGGGAACAGATTCTGGCACGCCCGGTGGGACCTTTTCCTCTTTCCACTCCACACTTCGTGTGTCGTATTCGCGAACGAATCGCGGTTTGTTAATGGTTGCCTTCGGATTTTAAGTTACTAAGATTTGGTCTTTTGCCTGGCGAAGAACTCAAGTATCAATGGCCTCTAACTGCACCAACTGCTCGAAGTGCCACTGCAACGGACGCTCTACCTCACCTGGAGGTGTAGCATATGGGCCCCAAGCGGCCTCCTTCCTCGTTCTGCCGGTAGAACAGGTGACCCAGGCCACCACCGGCCTATTTTTCGGGACCATGATCCCACCTACAGGCTTCTCTATGCCAATACCTGCACCGGAAGTGAATAAGAAGTCGGTCTTCGACCGGCTCACTGCCACGACGGCCCCTGTCAACGGGTTGCCCACTACCAAACCAACAGCCTCTGTTTTCTCCAGGCTAGATCAGAACTCTAAATTGGCTGTCCCAAGGAAGGCAATAACTGCTGCTCCAGAAGTCGTTAAGGCGGCTTCTCCCGTCAAAGAGTCAGTCTTTTCAAGGCTGACTATTCCTGCTTCGGCCCCTGCACGAGGATCTGTCTTTGACAGATTGAATATTTCCCCTCAAAGGACAACCTTAGTCTTTAAGAGGTTAACACCAGCAGCGCCTCATTCAGACAGGGGGCAAAAAGAAGCTGTCTCTATCTCCGAGCCAGTCCCAACAGCTCGTCATGCCCGACGTCGCCATTGGCGCCGAGTAAGGAAGGCCGGGGGCAACTTCCCCTCAGGGCTAACTCCACCCGCTCCAGTGGTGGAAGTTGATGCTGCTGTTCCAATTAGGAACAACTTTGAACTGCTAAGGAGGGTACGCAAGAACTCTCCGACTGCCACACTAAAAAGATCTCCTCTACCTGCGGAGAGAGTTCCAGAAACGAAGCAGGAGCAGCCCCCTCAACGGCTGTCCTTAAAAATTTATAAAGTTTGGCGGAGGGTTCAAGACTCCGTGATTGATCCAGATCGCTCTCGTCAACAGAAAAAGGCGAAGGTGCAAGAAGGAAAAGACTGTCCTATTAAACAGCAGAGGACAACAATCGCTAGGGTGCCCACCGCAACGGCCCCCTCCACTTCAACGGCCCACAAAAGAAGAAGGCAGGAGAAAACCCCCGCGCCCGCGGCAAATGCCAAAGGTGGTGAACCTAAACGCCCTAAGTCCGGGGGCATAACAGTTCATACAGTATACATGGCGTCGGGAAAGGAGGACAGCCGTGCATCCACAGGTCATAGACCGCTTACACGGTCAGTGACCAAGGCTTAGGAGCAACAGCAAAAGCTCCAGGAGATGATGACCGCGATGGCCGCGCTCACTGGGCCAAAAGAAACCCCTGAAATGTCCTCGGATCAACGCCAGGAGCAAGAAACTGACGCTGAATTCCTTCGCAGGATATTGGAGAAGAAGGACAAAGAGGCTGCGGAACAAGCAGCCAACATAAAGCGAATGGCCCTCCTGTTCCAGGACATGGTGGGCATGATGGTTCAACAGGATCCACCTGCTGAAGATCCCCCGATCATCCTTGAAGATGATAGGGGAGAGACGTCAAATCCTCCACCAGCTCTGTCAACAGCTAAGGAGGAGACAATCTCCAAAGCTGACTTGGACAAGTACATAGCCCAACAAATACGAGTTCATCATGCGACTGAAGCAGCTGGCCAGGTCGTAAAAACAGGATGACCCTATCCGAGCTGGTATGACCAAATCAGTTACCCGCCGGGATATACGATCCCTAAGTTCCACGTATATAAAGGGACAGGGAATCCACATCAGCATGTCGCTCAATTCAGGGCCTTATGCGGCAACACTGGAGGCGACGACAAACTGCTGCTTCGCCAATTCGTCGGCAGCTTAGCAGAAACAGCCTTTGAATGGTATTCAGAGCTACCTAACGACTCTATCAAAACATTTGCGGAGATGGAGCTATTGTTTACACAAAGATTCGCGAGTGCTAGTGAACGCGCCCCGATAACAGCACCGATAAATGCCAGGATAAGGCCCGGCGAAACATGGGTCCAATACGCAACACGATGGCGGAACCTATGGTCAAAATGCGAACAACGCATAGAAGAGGCTCCTACAGTAGGTATGTTCGTGGGCACTCTTGATCCGCAAGCGACCATTTCGCAATTCATGATGTTCTTCAGGCCGACCACCTTCCAGGCCTTGATCGACAAGTTAGCCCAAATGGACCAGATGGGCCATGGACCTTCTCCTCCAAAATCAGATTCTCGAAATGAGAAAAGAAAAGGGAAAGCGATCGTCGTCGCCAATGCTCAACAACAACCAAGCAACTCAAAGCCGGTTGTTCGCCAAAATAACATGCGTCCACGCCCATCCCTCGAAGAGAGACTGGGACGTCCTTACTCGTTTCCTCAGAATAAAACGAGAAGACTGTTTGAGCTGGCAATGCGCAACAGACTCATCAATCTGCCGAGTCCAAAACGTCTGTCGCAGCCAGGCGATCTTAATAATCCCAATTATTGCCCTTACCACCAAACGGTAAGTCACCCGATCGAAGATTGTTTCGTCTTCAAGGGATGGATCGAGGATCAGTACCTACAAGGCAAGTTTGCGTTGTCTAAAAAGTGGAAGGTAAACCCACCACAGCCGCACACTCCAAAGAAGACGGACGCACTGGGGGCAACTTTTCATGTGATCTTTCACTCATTGGCGAATGATAAAGAGGCTCCTTGCGCCGAAAAACCGAAGGCGGACCCTGAACCAGAAATTCTGCGGCCGTCAGACGAGCTGATCGATGCTTTCCTGAATGAGATTCGTCTGAAAGTTAAAGCCAGTCAAGAGCATGGGATGTCTATACTGGAAGGAGCCAAACTCCGACGACTGGACCAAAGAGTCGAGGCACTCCCGTCGAATCAAAAGTCATCCACTGCGGGTAAAAACAAATTCAAGACGAGGAAAAGGTTCGCCAAAGCTCTATCAGTGGGAATGAAACTACCGCCTTCTGAAGAAAAAACTCTCAGTGAAGTAGAAATGCATCCTAACTTCTGCTTATATCATCAGAAGATTATACATCCTACCGAAGACTGCGACTCCTTTAAGTGTTGGTGGCAAGAGTATGTTGCTCAAAAGCAACACTTCAACAGGACAAAGTGTGGAGCTCGTAGACATCAGAAAAATGCGATAGATGAGCGCAACAGAGCCACCGACGACTGTCACAAAGCCGACTCCAAGGGATCGCAAATTATCACCTTCGGAAACGACTCTGACGAAGAAGCTGCCCTCAACCCTCTCCTCAAGGAATCCATTTCAAAAGTGAAAGAATTGAGGAGTTGCGAGAACGTTCAGCCGTGAAATCGCACGCTACTCAAAAAAAATCTCGGCCTCGCGAACAAAGGATCGAGCAAAAAGGATAAAGAGAAGGGAAAAACAGCCCTCGTAGCTAATACTCAACAGCAATCGAGTGGCCCTAAACCAGTTGTTTGCCGAAATAACAAGCAGCAACCCCTTCAGGAAAAGTTGAAACGTCCTTACTCGTTTCCTCAAAATAAAACAAGGAGACTGTTCGAGCTGGCAGTGTGCGACAGACTCATCAATCTGCCGAGTCCAAAGCGTCCGTTGCGGCCAGGTGATGTTAATAATCCTAATTATTGCCCTTACCACCAAACAGTAGGTCACCTGATCGAAGACTGCTACGTCTTCAAAAACTGGGTTGAAGACCAATACCAACAGGGCGAGTTCGCGCTGTCTGAAAACTGGAAGGTGAGCCCGCCACAACCGCACGCTCTGAGAAAGACGGATACGCCGGGGGCATCATGCTCATTCATAGAGAAAGCCCCATAGACCGAAAAGTCAGTAAACTAGAGATTCGCCTCGAATACGGCGACGACGGACCGAAACGTCCTTAAACTAACGATGAACCGCAATGTCCTAAAACTTGCAAACGACCGAAACGTCTTTAAACTACTACCGCAGCATCCTCGGGCTGACGAGATAAAAAAAACGGTATGTCCATAAGCAAAATGGGCACGGATGAAAACCCGAAAGGGCTCCGTGAGTAAAAACAGCAGGGCTACCGGCGAGTGTTCGCGAAAACCCGAAAGGGCGCGACCTCGTAAAAAAAATAAAATAAATAAATATATAAAAATAAAAAGAATAAAAAAAAAGGTATGTCCATAAGCAAAATGGGCACGGATGAAAACCCGAAAGGGCTCCGTGAGTAAAAACAGCAGGACTACCAGCGAGTGTTTGTGAAAACCTGAAAGGGCGCAACCTCGTTAAAGGACACTTACAAGGCCTTCTCGACCTTGTAAGGAGAAATCACCCGCGTGAGATCCTTACGACTCACAAGGGAGCAACACACTTAGGGATCCCCACGATTCCTAAGGAGAAAATACACTTGCGAGATCCTCACGACTCGTAAGGAGAACTCTCTTATGGGACCCTCACGGCTCATAACATTTGAAAGTCTTAAGTTACAGAGACCTGAACCTGTTCTTAAGCAACTCCCACAACCTTCGATATTGCCCTACAAGTGGCTCAATACTGACCCTTGTATACAATCCACGGGCGCGAATAAACATTTCCCTAACCAAGTCCCATCCGTGACTGGGGATATGTCCGCATAATGAACAACCCTTGTAGGTCCTCTCGATTTACAAGGAGAAAACCCTCTTGTAGGATCCTTACGACTTACAGAGGAACATACACTTAGGAGTCCTCACGATTCCTAAGGAGAAAACACACCTACGAGATCCTCACGACTTGTAGGGAGAAATACCTTTGTGAGACCCTTACGGCTCATGAAGTTAAAAGCCTTAGTTGACGGGACCTTAACCCTGTTCGCTAAGCCACCTTTGTTTAACATCGACAGAGGCAAATGATGATTCGCTCCTGGCAATATCCCAGTTGTAGCGATACTGATACCTAAATCGGTATCAAATTCCAAGTCCTTTCATGGCAAATGATGATTCGCTCCTGACAATATCCCAGTTGTAGCGATGCCGATGCCTAAAACGGTATCAAATTAGAAGTCCTTTCATGGCAAATGATGATTCGCTCCTGGCAGTATCCCAGTTGTAGCGATACTGATGCCTAAATCGGTATCAAATTCCAAGTCCTTTCATGACAAATGATGATTCGCTCCTAGCAATATTCCAGTCGTAGCGATGCTGATGCTAAGATTGGCATCAGGTTCCAAGTTCCACACCCGCGATAAAAAAATCAGCGAGCCGAAAATGCATATGAAATAACCGAAATGATTGGGCAACTCGCAATAAAAAGCAGCGAGTAAAAAAAACAGCCGAAATGATTGGGCAACTCACAATAAAAAAACAGCGAGTAAAAAGAAAAATAGCCGAAATGATTGGGCACCGCGAAAAACAGCCGAAATGATTGGGCGTCGCGGAAAGAATAAAAAAAATTAAAAAAAATTAATGATGAAAGAATGAAGCTTTTTAGCCCTACAGTTGAGATCATATCGATCCATGGATTGTAATCCATGGGCATATATATATATATATATATATATATATATATAAAAGGGGACTACATTTCCCCACCAGGCTGCGTCAAAGGGAAGTCAGAACTCGACGACCACATCTACAGCCTGGATACCAGCAGACGAGATGTCACGACAGCGTTCTTCCTCCAGCAAGGATCAGACGCGATAATCAAACAAATGGAATCACGGCAAAATCCCAACTCCACCTCGACATTCGTCTCGATACAGCAGACGAGATGTCACGACAGCGTTCTTCCTCCATCAAGGATCAGACGCGACAATCAAACAAATGGAGCCATGGCAAAATCCCAACTCCACCTCGACATTCGTCTCGATACAGCAGACGAGTTGTCACCCCAGCGTTCTCCCTCCAGCAGGAATCAGACGCGACAATCAAACAAACGGAGCCACGGCAAAATCCCTAGTTCCAAACCTCAACGGTTCATCAGCGACCTAAAGACAACCGCGACATGCGTCTCGATACAGCAGACGCGATGCCAGCAAAACGAAGCAAAGGCCAAATTCCTAGCTTCAGGATCTTGACGGCAACTTACATAAACCTGAAAGACTATCGGAGATCATCCCACACCAGCGCGGAGTGGTTATGACTCATCGGGGCTCGCCAAAATGAGCCTAACCTCAAGTAAAAAAACGGCATGGAAAATTCCTAACGCTTGCTCTTCCGACGGTCAAACTGCCTAGGAAGATTGCTTGAAGACGTCTTGTCCAGCCCCCGAAGGGATCAGAGACACGGCAGTCACAGGGCTACTCGAACAGCACGATTGCCTATCGAGGAATATATCAGCTTATGTGACGGTACGACGGCCAAAACCCTAAGTACCACAGACCTTAACGGACTTCTGTCGTAAAGAGCAGAGGTTAACTGCGACGTTAGGATGTTCTTGCGAGAAACGCTCGATTCGTCTCGACTTGTGAAGAAATTGATATCTTTGCGAGAAATTCTCGAAGCGGCTCGACTCGTGAGATAAAGCCTTAGGCAGTGGGCATAAAAAAGCCTGTTTCCTAAGCACTGGGACCCTGCAAGTTCGCCCAAAATGGTTTCTTGCATACTATCCACGGGTCTCACTCTCCAAAGTCGAATCTCGACAAGGAGGGAAACAACCGCTTACGGGTCCTCTCGACTCGTAAGAGGGAAAAATTCTCTTATAGGATCCTTACGACTTATACGAGAAAACACACTTAGGAATCCTCACGATTCCTAAGGAGAAAATCCACCTACGGGATCCTCTCGATCCGTAGGGAGAAAAGTCTCTATGAGACCCTCACGGCTCATAGAGTTGAAAAGTCTTAGGCAGCAGACCTGAACCTGCGACCTAAGCCATCACTATCTCTTGAAGAAATCGAGATGCTTACTCTATTATCTGTCAACCATGTTCACTAAGGTAATATGCGGATAATAAAAGAAAAAAGAAAGCGACAGAAAGAACATCGGATTGGCGTTTAATCAAGCACTTGAGACACATCCGTTCATGTGTGTGCAAAAGACTCAGAATGAGGAAAGAGACAAGCTGAAATAAAAATTTGCATTCATGTTTTAAAAGGGTTCTTACAATCATAAAGAAATAAATAACAACATTATTAAAATTTCTACAATGGTATAACCTCACACCCAGAACATGGATTGAGGAACTCGAAAGTAACCCTATCTAAGACTTTCCAAGCCTGGCGAACCATCCTAGTGTGCTTTCTTTCGCGAGCACAAGCGTCGGGGTCCTCCCTGATGTCCTCCTCCCTCCAATAAGCAGCGAGTATGGCGGACTGTTGAAAGGCATGGTGCAAGAGATCGACAAGATTGTCTCGATGTCTCTTTGAGATTAAGTTCATCAGGTACACCGAATGCACCTTATCCTCGGCGGCATCCAACGCCCTAAGCGGCACACCGGAACAGAACAGGGGAAGCGCTTCCCAGACGGCTCCCATGATAAGCTTCAGGAAGGAGGAACGTCGGGGAAGCAGTTGACCATTATATGCGTCGAAGCGGCTCATGATCTCGGCACACTCCGCATTCGTGAATTCACGATTTTGGGAACGGCCGAGTCGGCGGATGTCCCCGTAAGAGATGATTTTATCAAGATCGTACATGTGGGCGTCCATTGCTCCTGCAAGAGGAATTTAACAGAATTAGCAGACAGACTGATTAAGTGAATTCTTATTAAAAATAGGCACAGGAAGTTAAACTCCTCAAGAGCAATGCTCTGCAAACAGGAGTGACACCTATCAAATTCAGTAATGAGAGGAATTTAAAGAAATTCCCCGAGAACGCTGACGGCCTTGCTATGAAAAGATGATAAAATCCATCAAAGATAAAACCCTATTTTTGATCTTCATTATTCATGATCAAACTCTAAAGAGTTATTCGCAGAAGATTAAAATTCTACTTGTATCAAGAAAGCAGAGCTTTGATTCATGGGCTAAGAAGTCCCGAGAAAAAAATCATGATCTAAGGCGAGCAAAGCTCTATTAATAAAACCCTAAATGGGTTTTCTTTAGATCAAAGATCTATGAGAGCAAAGCTCTGTTATTTAAAATTAAGTTAATTTAATTTAAGTTAATTTTACCTAAAAAGTTTTCTAGAATTTAACTCTTAAGTTCTTGAAAGCAAGAGCAAAGCTCTGAAGTTCTGAGAAATGAGAAGTCTTGAGGATGGTGACCAGCTATTGAGGACCAAGGGTCCTATTTATAGGCGCTCGGCGCCTCTTCAACTCCTGAGTTGCCGCAACGGTTGGAATTCCGTCACCGTTGCGCTCACGTTTTGGAGCCACGTAAGCGCAACGGTGGAGGGCATTTGTTTACCCCAATCAGGGTAAAGCTCTGTTCAAATTCCAAGATGGGAAAAGAAGCAATACTTCTGTTTTCCTCCAATCAGAGCAAAGCTCTGTCTTGAAAATTAAAGTTAAAATAAATGAAGCAACGCTTCAAATTCTTTGCGCTGCGCGCAACGCGCCACATGTCAGGTGCAGATACATCAGCGCAGCGCCCAAGGCAGCGCACCCAATCAGAGCAAGGCTCTGTTTAAAATTCAAACTTTAATTAAAGAAGCAACGCTTCAGCTGACTTGCGCTCTGCGCTGCGCGCCACGTGGCAGAGCACTTGCGCTAGCGCAGTTGCGCAAGCGCTGCGCGACACGTGTCAGCGCAAACGCAGTTGCACTGCGCTGTACGCTGCGCGACACGTGTCAGCGCAGTTGCGCAAGCGCTGTTGCGCTGCGCTGTGCGAC
Source organism: Agapanthus africanus (assembly GCA_030015575.1). Taxonomy (NCBI): domain Eukaryota; kingdom Viridiplantae; phylum Streptophyta; class Magnoliopsida; order Asparagales; family Amaryllidaceae; genus Agapanthus; species Agapanthus africanus. The sequence continues at coordinate 1,006,834,975 of CM057337.1, read as the reverse complement.
ACGTGTCACGCGCTGTGGCATTTGCGCCAAACAGAATTAAAATTTTAAAGAAATCTTTCTTGTTAAAACAAGAAGATTTTCTTCTGTAAAACAGAAGCCCTTGGATCAAAGATCCAACGGTGGGGAAAATTCCCCAAATCACTCGGAGAAAAATCTCTTTAACAAATTTAACTAATTTATGGGCACTATAAAAAGGACCCTAGACCTCAATTCAAAGGCAGGAACATTTGGGAGAAATCATCAACATCATCATTGAGAACTCTGAAAAATTGGAGAGAATTCCTCAAGAACAAAAAAGGTAAAAACCTTTAGAAAAAAAGAGAAAATTCTCCTATGAACAGATCATTGATCTGAGAACAAGATCAATGATCTTCAATAAAAAAGAAAAATAAATAATAATAAGTGCTTTGCACTTTTTATGAACCATTGGTTCTGGAATCTAATAGATTCTCAAGTTAATAGTGCCTTGCACTTACAAAAACTGCACTGTTGCGCTCCTGAGTTGGCGCAAGCCATCAGAGAGCGCCGTGTGTCAGCACCAGAATCACTTGCGCTATGCGCTTATAAGATAGAGCCTTGCTCTCCGAAATTGGCGCAACTCACCAGAGCGCGCCACGTGTCAGCAGCACAGCAGCGCAGCGCACTGTGCTAACTGTGCTTGCGCTCACCAGAGCGTGACACGTGTCATCACCATAAGCGCTTGCGCTCAGTGATTAGCGCAAAGCGCCTGACAAATGCAATGCATTTCTTTTACTAAAGGACCAGGCCCAAATCAGAAAGGCCTAGTAGGCCAAATTAAATTGCAATGCAATAAAAAGGGCAGAGCCCAAACAAAATTGTTGCTCTGCATCATTTATAAATGGGCAGAGCCCAAACAAAACAATAAATAATGCAATGCACAGGCCTAATAGGCCAAAAACAAATAAAAGTGTTGAACACTCTTCAACTGGACTTAGCCCAATCATGGCCGTAAGTCCTCAAATTAAATTGACTGAGCACGGCTGCTCGCTTAAATCAATTTACCTCCGGTTCGAGGGTACATCTCCGAACTCCTCTGACACCTATCGTTGTAATTCCTCAACGACGTCAGAGAGGTGACGGGTCCCAACGACCACACATGAATACGGACTGCGGGGTCCTTAAACTCGTGGACCGAAACTTCCTTAAACTAATGATGGACCACCACGTCCCTAAACTGGAAAATGGACCACCACGTCCCTAAACTGGAATAATAGAGCCTCCAAACGCTCTTTTGCCGGATCTAAACGATCCCGTTTAAGTTTATCTTAGCCCCAAATACGGCTAACGTATCCTTAAACATTTAAATGGACTATAAAACTCCAAATCGACTTTGGTTCAAGGGTACATCTCTGAACTCCTCTGACACCTATCATTGTAATCCTTCAACGACGTCAGAGAGGTGATGAGTCCTGACGGCCATATATTAAATGGATCACCACGTTAAGTTGATCTTAGTCTCAAACAGGACTAACGCATCCTTAACGAATGTTTAAGTTGATCTTAGCCTCAATACGGCTAACGTATCCTTAAACTAAAAACACCAAACCTAAATCTAAGTAAATACGAATTTGGACTAATCCGCGTCCTACGGGCGACGACATTACTCAGTCTCCGTATACAATCCACGGGCAACTACAAACAAAACAAACACCCACGACACGAAGTGAAATTCTGGAGAAGGAGAAAGTGGCTACCGCGATGCGGTAGCGTAATTAACCACAGGGGCTTGCGCCTGTAGGGAAGAGCGTCCCCACAATCAAAAACCCCTCTAGCGAGGGGGAATCTGACGAAGTCTGCTACATCGGCCGCATCCGTCTAAACCTCCGATACACGGTGCCATAAATCAACTTGGCATCTTCGGAGAGGTGGACGGATAAAACCATATAGCATCTGCCCCGAACCCCAGGCAAGACGTGCTCACGTCGTGTGCCGCCGTTCAGAGGGGAACAAAGGGTTGAGACCCGGAGGTCGGCACTGACACTGCCTCCTTGCTGGGGATAGTGCATTCGACAATAAAAATCGGTCAAGACGTGTGCCTTGATAGCCTGCCTTGGACGGTACTTGATGTTGAATTGAGATAACTCCCATCTTCACTTCTCCAAACGACCAGAAGACTCGGGGGGCGAGAATAGCCCCTAAAGGACGCTCGGTAAGAACGAGGATGGTGTGTGCCTGGAAGTAGTGTTGTAGTTTCCTTGATGCCACGATAAGCGCCAAGACAATATTTTCTATGGCCGGGTACCTTGTTTCCACGTCTTTAAAGATGTGGCCTACATAGTAGACCGGCTTCTAGACTCTTTCGACTTCTCGGACGAGCACCGAGCCTGCAGCTTAATTGGACACCGCTAGATATAATGATAGCTCGTCTCCTCCAATTGGTCGGGTGAGTAGTAGGGGAGTCGCCAGGTACATTTTCAGTTGCTCGAAAGCGATCTGACACTCCTTCGACCATTCGAACCTTAGGATCTTTCTCAATGCTTCGAAGAATGGGAGGCATTTTTCTCCGGACCTTAACATGAAGCAACTCAGAGCGGCTACCCTCCCCATGAGCCGCATGATTTTGACGTTGGTCTTTGGCACGGCCATGTTGAGGATGACGCTGATTTTCTCCGGGTTAGCCTCGATTCCTCGCTGGGTAACCATGAATCTGAGGAATTTTCCACTAGTGACCCTGAACGCGCACTTGGTGGGATTCAGTTTCATTTTGTATTTGCGGAGGATGTCGAAAGTCTCGCCAAGATCTTTGGCGTGCTCATCTGACGAGGTCGATTTAACGAGCATGTCGTCGACGTAAACCTCCATGTTCCTCCCGATCTGCGGTTTGAACATCTTGTTGACCAAGTGTTGGTATATAGCCCCGGCATTTTTGAGGCCGAAGGGCATCACTTTATAGCAGTATACCCCCCGGTCCGTTGTGAATGCGGTGAGCTCTTCGTCCGCCGGATTCATACGGATCTGGTTATAGTCGAAGAAAGCATCCATGAAGCTGAATAACTTGTGGCCTGCCGAACTGATCTATCCGAGGGAGGGGATAGTTGTCTTTCGAGCAGGCCTTGTTGAGATCTGTGAAGTCGACGCACATGCACCACTTCCCGCTCGCCTTTTTAACCATTACCACATTCGCCAGCCATTCTGAGTAGGCCACATTTCGAATGAAGTTGGCTGCGAGCAACCTGTCAACTTCGTCCTCGATCGCCTTTTGTTTGATCGGGACGAAACCTCGTTTCTTCTGCCTGACGGGTCGGACCGTCGGGTCGACCCCGAGGTTATGTGATATTACTTTGGGGTCGATCCCAGGCATGTCGGTGGGCGCCCAAGCGAACACGTCTGAGTTCCCTCTGAGGAAGTGGACCAAGTCGTCGCGCCGGGTCCCCGTTAAGAGTGACCCGATTTGGACGGTTCGTTCATTGTCCCCTTCGACGAGAGGGGCCTCTATTAGCGGCTCCACCGAGGCCTCTCGGATTTCTTTTTGTTTGTCCCGAGTATCCAAGGACCCTCGGAAATCACCCGTTCTTTCAAGTTCATCGCTTCATTCCTCGGGCACAGATGTCGCTGTGAAGCAAATCTTTGCGGCTTGCTGGTTCCCGTAGGCCTGGCATATTCCGCCTTGGTCGAGTGGAAACTTGATCGCGAGGTGGTAGGTCGATATCTGAGCCCGAAGGGAGTTTAGCGTCGGGCGTCCCAGGAGGATATTGTAGGTCGATGGGATTCTAGCGACGATGAACTCCACAGGTGTGGTACGCGTACGACCCGTCTCCCCGATGTTAAGTAGGAGGGTGACTACTCCTTCTGCCGGTGTCACGCCCCGCTTCCCAGTGTACGGCGAAGGGGACACGACGAGGTCCGCTACGTATGTACTCAGAAGTACATACGCTAAGCGTAGCTAAGCAATATAAAAATAAATACACAAGAGACGAGAGTATAAAAAGAACAGCAACTTTTATTTATTAATAACATTCTTTGTACAATACATGAAAAGGAAATACAACTGAAATAAAGATGCCTAAACAGTGGCATAACAGGAAATGTAAAGTACTGGAAAGAAAAGTGTACAATGAAATTATACTGTAGGGTCTTGAGTAAACTGCTCCAAGTCTTCTGGTGATGGCTCAACTTCCGCTGGGTCCAAGTCACCTGACGACATTCAAAGAAGAGAGAAACAGAATGTCGTCAGCGAACAGATCGCTCGGTAAGTCCCAAAGGTAAGAGGGAGAAATAGACAAGAGTAGGAGAGAGAGAGAGAGCTTTTAATATTGTATTATATTGTTGTAATATTGTAATGTTATATTAACGATGTTGTTTGTAGCTTGGTACAGAAGAATGCCAGTGTATACGAGAGAGGTCTCTATATGCTAGAGACCAGGGCAAACGGAAATAGAGTACAAGGCTCCGTTATACAACCCGGAACAACGGCAATTGGATTCAGGTTAGGCATCTTAAATCTGACCGTCTCGTGCCACCTTTAACACCTTCCGTACCAATCTACCCCTTAAACCCCGCGATGTCTTGTTTGTATTGTTATCTTGTGAAATTGTATTGATTGCATGACTGACTGACTAACCGAAACCATGATATCAGGAAACGGTTATAACCGTAGAGTCATGTAAATGGAATACTGGGAAACATGTAAAAGGAATATATCCATGGTTCGGTTCAGTCAAGTTATATAGATTGTTAACTGGATTCTGGGATTCCTGTGTTCATATATAATTGTTAGGGGCCTTATTGTAATTTATAAAACTTGAGGGGGTTTTATGTAAAAAGTACTATTGTATAGTTTTCAAGATACACCTCAAGTATTTATTATTTGTCTTTATAGTTATAATGAGTGTAAATTTCATTTGTGTTATTCTAGTGAATATATCCTAATACAAGTATTAATTGATTTATTTGAAATTCATGGTATTTTAATGTAACTTTAATCTTGTAAATTTTAGAAAAAATGGAACTTTATCTTATGATAAAATAGGTGTTTAAATGATAATTATATATATATTAATACAAGAATAATTTTAAATAAATATTTTATTTTCCAAAATCTCATTTTTCTTAAATGTCGTATTTTAAACCTTTCGAGACCGAATGCTCCTTGCGGAGGTCTGAATCTCGCACTACTAGCCCGCGGGTGCACGATGAACCGTACTATCCCTAACGGGTTCCCCAAAGGTGGGTTGTAGTGGCGCTTTGCATAGGTTTAACAAATACCATTCATTTAGAAAAACGGTTTTATAAATATAAGGTATTTATTTGTAAAAGGGTATAGAATTCCGTATTTTAGTTTCTAGGGTTTCCTAAGCCAACTAGCATATTTCTAAGATCTAAACGATAAGTCATTAGAAGCCTCAAATCGCCTCTTCACCGCCAATTGCGGCCAGGTAAGTGCCAGGTAAGTGGGAAGGAACCACAATAGTGGGCCTAATTAAAAACCACTAGCCTTGACACACTTGCCTAGACACCACAAAGTCAGTTTAGATAAACGATCGATGTCCATGACATATCGTATTTTCCTATTAAAAGATATTGTTTTAAAATTTGTAAACAACTTAGAACTTTTAGAAAAGGTTTATAAAGAAAAGGGTATTTTAGTGAAAAGTCTTGTATTTTCGTATTCTAAATTTTAATGATATCAATTAAGGTTATATTTGCGTGTGTGTGGAGGTAGGTCATTACCTCGTGACTTATTTTAAGGTATTGTGATGTTTAGGGGTTAAACATGATAAATTAAACATAAGGGTATTTAAGTGTAAGAATACGGTATTCGAAAATGTTTTCATTTCATGTGTGAAAACTTGTTCAAATTGATTTCTACAAGTTTATTTATCAATATGAACATGTTTAGGAATGAGGGAATTAATTAGAAGAGGAAAAATAAACTTTATGGTATTTTTATGAAAAGAATACGATATTACAAGAAAATTATCATTTCATGTGAGAAACTTTGTTTAAATTGGTTTTTATGTGATTAATAGTCATCATGAATATGTTTAGGTATTATGGATTAGGTGACAAGTGGATTTTGTAGAAAAACCGAATCGGAAATCGGTTTATTCCGATTTCCGTCGGGTTCTAAAAAGTCGTATTTTCTTTCAAAGGAAAGGAAGATAGAAAGAGTGGGACTTACGGGTTTTGGACAAGCTAGGGAAGCTAAGAAAGTAGTAGGTTGTCGGTGCGTCGAAACGTCGCCAAGGATCCTAGTACGGTCGTCGGAATTCGTCGTCGGTTTCGGCAGCGCTTCGCTTCTCGCTCTTTTTCTAGCGTACCGTGTTCTCTTGAGAATTTTAGAGAGTGGACTTAGAATTGTAGGGTGAAATGGTAAAGGGTAGGGGTGTTTATATAGGGCTAGGCTAGGGTTAGGGTTTTAAAAAAATATAAAAATATATATAAAAAAACATTAAAAATCATTAAATTTTGTAATGAAAGTGATTTATTGAAAATCTGGTAACCGATACAAAAAAATAAAGTATACAGGGAGGTTGACCAGGTCAACACGGAGAAATTCCGTGTTGACGACTCGGCCGAGTCGAAGTGGCGTCGGGTGGGGTTTCTCCTGGGGGGAATTTTGGTGTATCTAACTTTTTCTGTGCAGTATAAATTTTGAGAGTTATGACGGTTTGACTGTTGACTTTCCAAAAAAATTAAAACAAACTAATATAAAAAATAATATGAGGTATGGGATTCGAACTCTGGTGGCTTGATTCAGCAGTGCAAGGTATTACCAATGAGCTACAAGCTCCTTCTTGTAATTATTGTGGTATTTAATTACTTAAAATGATAGCAACAAGAGTAAATACTCCAAGTATACATTAAATTTTAAAGTGATTTCTTGTACACTAAAAATGGAGTTATTTCATTCTTGTAGCTTGTAATTAAAAACAAAAATAATTACCTAAATCTTGTGCTCAGGCTAAAATACCCCTTTGTGGATTTTAAAAATATTTTGAAAAAACTTTGTATAGGAAAAAGTGTATAAGAAAATTAGGGTTGTTACAGCCAGGACGGAGTGGTTAGTAAACCTCGACAGGATATGGGCGGTCGGCGTCAGGTTCGATGGGCCAAGCCCCATATGTAAAAAGCAGTAGTAGAAAAGGATGTCTGCCAAGCTCCCCTAGCCGACCAGTATCCTTTGAATCTCGTAGCGGTGGACCCATACTGTAATCACTAGGGGGTCGTTGTGAGGTAAGGATATCCTGTGGAGGTCCTCGTCGGTGAAGGTGATGGGCTCGGCTGCTTTGCTCTTCTTTCGGGGCTGGCCGCTAGTCCCCTCAACCAGCAGGAGGCGTCAAATCTCGCCGGCTCCAGGCACACCCCCCGTTGATACGACCATGATTTGGCCGATCGTCAACTCGCCAGGAGGGGGATGATTCTCTTGCTCTCGGTCTGCTTGTCGCTTTTCTCGCAAGTACTTCGCCAGGTTCCCCAAGCGAATAAACTCATCGATGTAGTCGCGGAGCTGTTTGCAGTTCTCGGTGGGGTGTCCTTGCGACCTATGGAAGGCGCGGTAAGGGCCCCGTGTCCGTTTGGCTGCCCTATTGGTGACCGGAGGGAGTTTAAAAAATCGCTCGCCCTTTGCCTCCTCTAACAGCTCTGTCTGGAAGATGTTGAGCGGGGTATACTCCTGGAACTTCGGGGAATATATTTTTGGCCGGTCAATCTTCTTCTTCTCTTCTCTTCTCTTCTCTTCCTCTCTTCTTTTGATCGGCCTGGTCGCTCCGAGGTAGGTTCATATTTACCTCAGACTCGAGTTGGATTTCTCGCTCGGTCCAGGCCTTTACCTCGGCCATGGTCTTAGCTTGCGCTAATGCAAAGGAGCGGAGCCACTTCTTGTGCCTAAGACCTGACCTAAGGGTCGTGATGACAGTCTCGTCCCGGTGCTCTGGGACCTCAAAAAGAGCGTTGTAAAAGCGGATGACGTACCCTTTGAAGGATTGCTTGTCCCCGCTCTTTATAGTGAAGAGGTAATCGACGGTACGCTTCTGTCGTTTGTTCCTGACGAAATGGCCGAGGAATTAGGCGGCCAGCTCATCGAAAGTAGAGATATAGCGAGGCGCGAGTCCTCAGAACCAATCTCATCCGGCGCGGATGAGAGTGGCGGGGAACGCTCGGCATTGGGCGGCGTCAGAGTTGTCCTGGAAGCTCATCCCCGCCGTGAACGCGTCTAGGTGGTCTTTCGGGTCGGACTTTCCGTCGAAGAGGGCCACCTTTGGAGGCTTGTTTCTGGAGGAGACGCGGACAGCGAGCAGTTCTTCAGTGAAGGGCTTCGTAAGTGTGTCGGCGGCATACCTGGCCCCCTCGCTTGAAGGACGACTCTCCTGATGTATACTTTCGATCTTCTTTTTGAGGGCATCAAAGCGGTCGTGGTATCCTGAGGATTCGGCGTACTTGGAGTTATGGCCCCTCCCGCGGGCGGCCTGCGCCTGGCCGTGGTTCCGGTTCCGTTCTATGAGGTTCCTCAGGTCCCCTGGCGATGTCATCCTCGAGCCACCGTGGTGAGTGCCGTCCGCGCAACCCTGTCGAGGGAGAGGGTGCCGGCCATGCCTGGGAGCAGGTGAGCTAACCGACACCTCCTTGGGAGGGACAGGAGCGTGATGGGCCTCAGGGCGGGGTGCTCTTGCGTGAGACCTCGACGTGGAGCTATGAGGTACCTAGCGGGTCATTGAATTGGTCGCCATGGGAGATCTGTGGCCGCCGGAAATAGCGAGGCGTTGTTCCATCATGCCAGCATGGGCAGTGTTGTCTCCCCCTCTGCGGAGGTCACGGTCCCGAGGTGGGGGAACGGCGACCTGGGTGGCTTGTCCAGCTGTTTGGACACGGACAAGGGCATCCACGATGGACGCGAGCCTGTCGATCCGTGCAGACAGGGCGTGAACGGCGTTAGGGGGAGGAGAGGATCCGTCCGTGCCCCCATTGTGGGGAGGACGGCGGCTAGTGCTAGGATCGTCGCGATGATCACTCGCCATCAGCTCGAGATCGGAAGATCAACTTTCGATGAGTGGAATTTTCAAAATTCCCACAGACGGCGCCAACTGATGGAGCTCCGGACTTCCTTCAGATGTTGTCTTCCGTCGATCTGCCGACAGCGTTGGCGAACGGCTAAGATTGGGTTTGAGGACTGTCTCCTGAGGTATGTGGAACTCAGTGGGCTTGTTTTGAGATGAAGCCGAGCTACCTGCAAAGAAATCCCGGGATGGTTGCACCACCGTGGACCCTCCGATGATCAAGTTAGTCAAGGCATTTGGATAGAGTAGGGGCCTATTGGATAAGAATTTCCATACCCGAGTCGTCTGAGAGAGGGGTTTATATAGCGGTAGCCATGGGCTGACGGGCGCGAGATTCTCGCTGGCCTTTACACCTGCGAGAATGGCGGGATCCCCCTTTAATGACGAGATACGCTCGTTAATGGGAGGATGCGACGGCGTGGAACGCGGGATCATAGGGCGGCGAATATCTCGCGTCTGGCGAGATTCGCGGAGCCGTGGCGGAGACAGCTGTGATCTGCGCTCTGGGTCGCTCAATAAGACCGAGGAATCTTAGCTCGGCGGAGGCTCGGAGGCGAGCGGGGGGCCGAGGAAGCTCGGTTCTGTGATAGCTCGGAGGCGAACTATCAGGGCCGAGGAAGCTCAGAGTGTAGGAGGGCTCGGAGGTGGGCCAATGGTCGTATACCCACCGACCACAGGACTGTTCAGGGAATTCTCGAAGGTCGGGTCCAGGCCGCAGGACTCTAGCCTGGGGGACGCTTCCAATATGCAGTCCTTGTCCTATTTCCGTGTGCATCGGAACATGTCTTCTGTCACGTGTCATGATCTGGGGAGCTCCCACTTATGAGCATTATCAGATATCGATTGTGAGTAGCCTGCAGATGAGGGTCTTGTAGTGGATGTCATCACTGGTGATCTTGATGGATGCAAGATGTTCTAGGACATGATGAATGCAGGTGGCGGTGGCTTGCAGGTGCAGAAGAGAATGGTTGTCGTAGGTATGGTTGTTTCGTACTAGCCAATTCGTCCAGAGTGTTTAAGCCTAGATAGTGTTGCATAGTTTGATCATTGGTGTTGTAGCACGGCCCGGATGAGTAAAGCGGTTGTAATTGCTATACAGATGTTGGATAGTGTCAGATAGATACCTATAACCTGGATGATTTGCATGCATCCCATATAGTCTGTGCTGATGGAAGAGATGGTTCGGTGTTTCTGAAGCATTTTGGGGGCAAAGTGAATAGACGGTGTTGATCTGGAGGTCGCATTGGTATAGGATGGATTTGATAGAGAGCTTTTCTTGAAAAAGACTCCATAAAAATGACATACTTTATTTGCCAATACATGCATATCTAGTATCAAATTATGTTTTTTCTGTAGCCCACCCCATAATTTTCTTTAGTTTTAAGAAACGTCCCATATTCGTACCAATTTTAAATTTGGCCTTTAATCTATTTTGATATAAGACCCATACTCTTTTTTATTTAATATATTCTAACTAAATTTAAACGTCATGCATGCTTAAAATTCTATTCTAACTAAATTATTTTGAGGGAGAGATATTGAAAGAGTGAAACTAGAAGCATTCATTCCAATGTACGTATTAAAAAAATTATAAATTGTTAAAGGTATACCAAAAGCCTAAATTTGAAGTAAATCGAAACGAATCTTTTGAAGTAATTGCAAGATCAAAGCGTGTTTTTTGTTACAACAAAAAGGCAGAGAGCTGAAAAATAGATATATCAACATTTTGAGAGCTGATGTTAAAGTAACTCATATATTTAAGAGTGAAATATAACAAATACTAAGATTAAAAGGTGTTTTCTTAAATAAAAAAAATAAGGGGTGGGTGGGGGTGGGGCTAAATTTTTTTTCAAAGATACTCAAATCGATCATATGATTATCAAACGAGAAAACGGAATCTTAGATACCATAGGGGATATTTTCTTAGATGGCGTCACAAAAAATCATCCCCAGATCATTTCCAACAATTCACCATTTTCATCTTTATCTATGGATACATCAAGTTTGATGTGATTCTAACACTATTTCACCGTTGTTTGTGACCTAAAAAATACTAAAAAATGTATTATCGGAATACCGTTAATTTTACATCACAAAAAGAAATGGTGTTAGAATCGCATGAAATTTGATCCATCCACATCCTAGACGATGAAGATGAAGATGGTGGATGCCGATCTTCGGAAAAAATAATATACGGTTAATTTTTTGCGACGCCATATGAGGAAATATGCTCCTATGGCACCTGAGATACCGTTTTCTCCAAATGAAATAGGCTTATTTTTAGAAACCATCCTATAATTTACCTGATTTGCCCAAAACCACCCTCATCCACCAAAACCCTGAGAACTTTCCCCATTGCACATAAAACCCCTGCCATTAATTACTAAAGAAAATGACCTAATTACCCTCTCTTTCTCTAATAGAAATTCGCCTACATGTTTCTCCTAATTTCCCAAATGCGAGAACAGAGAGAGAGAGAGAGAGAGAGAGAGTTTCAACTAAATTTGCCACAACCAAAAGTACAAATATAATACATTCTTGACTTTTTCAACTACAAGCAATGAACTTGGGCATTTACATTTAGCACACCGTGATCTCTAATGGATTGGACCTTTGTCTAGATGAAGATAACATGGCCCCATGTAGAAAAATATTCTAGTTAGGGATGGAGAAGAAGCCCAAAATTGGATTTGGATAAGAATCTAGAGAAGTATAAGCTAATATAGTAAAGAAATTAAGGGGTAATTTCAGCACAAAAATATTTAGAAACCAGTGACACGAGGGGTCATGTGACCCACTACTTGGTTGTAAACGTTTAAACGTTAAACAATAAACGACAAGGGGTTTAGACGTTTATATGTAATGAAAGTTCAAAAGATTTCCACGATGGGCTCCAACTCCAACGTGAGCATGGTTTTAAGAAAAGCACAGAAAGATTTCATGAGAAGAAATCATCTTTGAGAATCTTTCATATTATGTAAAATAAACATATGTATTACCAACAATAATCAACAAATTCAATAGACAGCACAAGAAATTCATTAAATACGAACAAGCAACTCTGAATATAGGGTAGTATCAAATAAATAAATGAATCAACATTAGAAAATAGCAACTTGCATTTAAGCCGACAGATAATATAGCCAGCAGAACTACTTAATTTCATTCATTGCTAAGTTCTATGGTGACATTATGAATGTACAACCTATGCTTGTTCTATCAAGAACAAGGTGCAAATGCAAGAATTTTCAATTCCTTCTACATTTGAATTTGCAAGATCAATGCGACATGCATGCAGAACCAAAAAAGCAGCATATTCATGTACTTTTCATGATGAGCACATATTTTCTTTACACATAGGTGCACATCTAGTAACAAACAAATAAAATTTTCAACTCAAATACAAACTTCCGTCTCTTCTCAAGCCATTTACAAATTACAGCTGAATAGAACTAGCAATAAGGAAATGAATCAATAGGCAGCACATTATATTTCACTACAAACATGTAGCTCTTCTCTATTGAGGAAAATAAGTTGTAGTTTTACATATATGGAGCACTTTCTTTTTCAAACCTACGCTTCGACCGCAGGCCCAATAATTAGCTCCAGAAAATCCCAACTTCATAAAAGCAGCAAGAAATCATCAACATCTGATTTCATAGGATCCCGCCTTTGTAATGTAACGAACCCACTCAACAGTGTTGTATCCACTCTTTTCCCATACCTACAAAAATACGAGAAATAAACATATAGCTTTTGCATATGGTTCTAAAATTCTGCTACATCTCCGTAATTTGAACTTGTACCTTCAAAAATCGTACTCGTAGACCAGATGCAGTAAACATTGGAACCTACAAACAACATTTGATCAGCTAGCGAATTTTTTTCCAGATATATGATTCCGATATTCCATTATAGATTGGTTATATAAAATTATCGGATTAAAAATTGTAATATTTTCCCCCCTTTTCTGGATGCACAAAGATGTCACCTGGTTACAAAAGAAAATAGAACGAGGCCAGTTCATATAATATCTTGCTATTTAGTGTTTCTTTATCAGGTAAAACAGAGAATGCGTCATTTTGCATAATTAAAACAACTTGAACCTGAAATTCCATCTGAATCGGTGGTCGAGTCCAGGATTTCTTTTCTCCCATTGTAGATATCAACTCAACCTCTGCGCTCATGGTTGGCTCGGTTTGTCCAGGAAACTTTCTTATCCTGAAATTTTAGTGTCAGACAAGTGTTTGCAGATTCATTAAAGCTAGAGAGAGATATCTATGCTTGATATCAAGAGGAAAAAGTGAAATTGGATGGCTCCAAAAGAACTTAAAAGCATATGCTTCCCAATAAAATTTAACAATAGGAACATTTAAATCGAAAATATACACCATAAAAGTTTGTCTATGTCATTTAGAGTGCCTACAAAATTTCAATTTTCTTGCCAATGCATCAAGTAGGCACAAACAGAGATGGCTGGGAAAAAAATGTCGGATATTGGAGCATACTAATTGTTACAAGAAAACTTTGATGATCGCAAAAAAAAAAAAAAAATCCCCAACATGATTGTATACCCAAAGTAGTTAGTTTTGTCTTCCAAAGAAAAGCCTGCAGCTTTAATAGGATAATTAGATATTATGCAATTACAGCAAGGCTGTACTTGTAAGAAGCAAGTTTGACACCACGAGTGGATCAATTTACACACTGCAGATAAGCTGCATTGAAAATTTGAAGAAACCGCCATCTTATTAACCAATTGTAGGTTCCTTAAAAAATTATGGTTGTCCTCGATACTGTTTCCCATCAATGAAACCTTTATCCTAAAGCCCGCAGCTCTTGGACACAGGTCCAGATACAACATTGTTTGCAATACATGATCAAGAATGCACAGAAGACACCTTGATTATCCTTAGTGTAACTCCTAAAGCAAATAATTGATCGTTTTGTGAAAACATAAAACGGAAATAATTCTTTAGCATCAAGTGAATGCATAAGAACAGAAGTAAGAAAACTACAACCATAAAAAAGAAAATAAAGTAAGAAACCTACAACCAAGAAAAAAGAAAATAAAGTAAGAAACCTACAACCAAGAAAAAAGAAGATAAACAATACGGAAATGAGATATGAGCGCTTACTTCCATACAATGCAATCAATAGAAGCATTGTATTTGGCTCGACCTGATGTCACTTGGAAACTTGTCTTGGCTGTTTGCTTCGGCACTGGAACCTTCACTACAACTCCAAGTGCAAACATTTTTGCACCGAAGACGCTCTTTACCTGCAAATTAGTTGTGTCAGGACCTATGCACAAATATGTTGATAAGAATTGGCATCTGGCTAAGCTACAACCAAAATGTATAAGAAATTTAGACACTTATCAAAGAGTTCACAAACCTTGACATTTATTTCCATGCGTGTCCTACCCAATTCCTTGATTGTTGGTAAAACTCTAAATGGAAGGTTTACACCTTCAGTAATTCGGTACCTATGAGAAAACAGAGATGGCCATCACACAGGATATATGAAAAACAGTATCCGAAAAATTCATCATCATGAAGAACACATTGGACAAAGGATTTATGACTATGCATAGATCAAAACTCTCCCACCCTTTTGTGTAGGTTTTTTGTCTATGAGAACATTAGCAGTCTCTATGAAGCAGCATGAAATAAAGCTTGTTCTGAAATATCCACCAGACTAATCTAAACGTACAGCATCCAAGGAGCAAGAAATCAGTAAACAAGGAGCAATCTTGTTCAAATTTTACATTGAACAGTACACAGCAATTTCACTTTGTAGCAATACATGCGTTTAAATTCAACATTTCAGGAATCACAAATGCATTAGTCAAATATTAGCATAGAAGAAAGTTAACTTATAGGAAAGGTTATGAATATTACTTCATCAATTCAAATTCACCATCAGGAGGCACAAAACTGACTGTCTTTTCTGAGTTGAACCTTGTCAGATTTACACACTGATGAAAAGTGACATCATCAAGCTCAATGGTCTTTCCACTGGGAAAAGGGAAAAAAAATGCCCGTAAGCACTAAAAACTGCCATATGAAGTAATTAAAACAAGCTAGGTAAGTGAATCAATAAATCGTTATAAAACCATGGAAGCTAGCAGCCTTAAAATATTTTTTGATGCCAATATTAATATTAATAAATAGCGCAGCCCAGCTAAGTCTCCTTTATAGCCTGAATTTATTATACTTTAAGGTGCATGTCCAAGCTTTCTCTGTATCAAAAGAAATGCTTCACATGGGCATATCCCACAGAAACACCTGTGATTTATATTTGGCAATGAAAAAGGATATGTGTATCACAAGAAAAATACAAGTATCTAAGACATGTTGGACCTACAAAAAGCAATTCAATATTACATGTTGGTTTGACTTTTCCCAAGGTATGTGATATCTTGTACAATATGGTGTGGATGGAGCAGCTCATCTTAGCGTAGTAAGAAAATGCAGACAAATATAATGCTGACTATATAAACCATGCTATGGACAAATATCTTGTGCATGTGCATGCTGTGTGGGTGCATGTAGTTATGCGCATGTACTTTGGGCAGCTTGCGTCAAACCAAAAGACATGCAGAACATCATTTCAGATCTATCATACGAAGGATGAAGACCTCACAAACATAAACCAAAAGTCATGCTAATACAAAAAGTCATACAATTCAAACTCAAAAGGTATGATTTTCAAACTTGAAAGGTAGAACTGAAATAAATGAGGGATAATGCAAACCAATTCTCTGGATCACAAAGGGGATGATCTCTACCTTTTTGTAGGCCTGGACTTGATCTGTGATTCCTTTTCCAGACCAATTTTGTCGTTTAATCCTAGTTTTAGATCAGGCATCCCAGAGAGGAAGCACTTCATGAGAATTTTTCCACTCACATCACAACGTAGCACGCTCCCTATATAGATATCATCGTCTTTTAATATTAAAAAAAATAGATGATATTACCAGAATTAATGAATATATTTTCCACAAATTTTACCTTTGGAAGACATCAAAAGATTAACACTCTCTACTATGTCCAAAAAGACCTGCAATATGCTAGCGTTAGAACACTGGTTGTGTTTGTCGTTATAATTTTAATAAAAAAATGGATCAAAGAAACGGTTACCTCATTCTTCTTATACGCAAGACCCTCACGTCTCCAACCAACAGCACCAGTTACTTGTAGAGTCGCATTAGGAACAGGTTTATCTGAGGACTGTTATTGCAGAAAGGAAAGGCAATGAACAATTAATCTTGATGTAAAAATCATCTCTGCATGCTGACTAAAGATAGAAGCCAAATGATTTAAATGGATGACACAAATACATATTAAATACTTGTATCCAAAAGAGGAAGGGGAGAATCCATATTTACCTTTGAAGAGAATGGTGAACGAACTCCTTCTTGTGTAATATAAAGCTTCAAAATTTCTGGTGACAGATTTTGGGGATAACCAAAATCCATAATTTCTGCAAAATAAATATAAAAACAATTAGTAAATACAAAAAATGAACGCATCAGCTTCCCAATCCTTGACTCAGATATCTAACATTAACATGGAAAAAATACAGCAGAAAAACATTTAGTTAAAAGGGTAACCATACTTGTTCATAGGAAACTACACACGGGATATATAGTAAAGTAAATGCCAATCTTCGATATCAATCCAAATCCACTAAGAAACAAAGAACAAAGAAACAGATTATTCCTAAATACACTCCCCAGAAACACAAAAAGAAAAGGGATGCAACAGAGTCTGAGAATATTTCGTTCTCACAAGGCACGGGAAAGTTGGGATGGGAATGAGAATTGTAAGGAGAGATCAAAATCTGAAGGCATGTAACCATACAAGTGACAAGGAAACTAACCTAATCCTATCTATTTAGGAAAGGAGATGAGTCTCACATAGGTCCAAGAATAATCAGCCGCCAAGATTTATTCGACTCATGGGCTTTGGACCAAGCCACCGCCATCAATCAGTCGAGTCAATCGAAGACTGACAATAGGCTCATGGCATTGCATCTACATCGGTATAATTTAGCTGCACTTACCAAAGATGTTACTTGTAAGATCATATTACATCCCCACCATCCCCCCAACCCCCCCCCCCCCAAAAAAACAAAAAAAACCCAAAAAAAAAGGTTTTAAAAGGAAAAATGTTTGTCCAAGAATCATTATGCAGTGATCAAAACACGATCTGACTCCAAACAATAAAAATAGGGTTAGAAAACACCCCTGCGGTTTACCCTGTGTGGCACTTGCACCCCCTCAAGTCATTTATCAGCACATACACTCCCTCTACTCATCGACCAAAACCCTAAAAACGATGAAAGTCTACTCTACACAACATAAACAAAACATAAACAAGTTCTAAACTTAAACTAGATCATCATTTGAGTGATTTAGAAATGAATTTGACAGATTTTAGAAAGCTTAAACGATAAGTAGAGGAGTTGTATGTGCTAATAAATGACTTGAGGGGGTGTAAGTGCACATGGTAAACAACAGGAGTGTTTTCTGCAATTAACCCATAAAAATACAAAGACCAGTTTGTTGTCCCTGAATGATGAACATGAACAAGATTTTTTGAACACCTGTTATGTTACCATGGGTGCTTCATATGTTGTAACATTTTATCTCTTGGGTTTGAATGTTGCCGTCATAGTTGTCGAAGCAAGATCTGTATCGCCTATCATTTACCTTGTCTATTGTATGATTGTATCTTACTGTTTTCCTTATATATCATATCGCATATCGAATCGCGTCGTATATCGTATAGTATCTTTTCCGTGTGCAATAGTTAAGCAACTAAGTATACAACAATATATATTTCATGGAAGATCGATTAGCAATGTAGGATGATAAAAGAGAAATATAATAGTTAGTAAGGCGCAAATCACACAAGTGACACAACCACACAAATGCACATAACAAGGTACACGATGCAACAAATTTTATGGCCTAAGCTTTTGTCGTGACGAATTGTTGAAACTGATACTTCTGGCAGCGAGAAGAAGTGGGAAAGAAGCTCGTGTAAGGGAGAAGCAGCTCATGAAGCGGAGTTATCTTGGTGAGAGAATATAAGCTTGTGGTGGAGAGATTTTGATAAAGTATCGCCGCTGTGAGAAGCGGGAGATTCTAGGGTTTTCTGGGTGCAATTGAATTTTTTGGGGCCAAATAGCTTCTACACTAAGTTTTTCACCCCACCTAATAACAGAGACCTGACCAAATAACACTTGGACTGATTTTATTTTTGTATCGCAATATATCACATATAGTAATATGATACAGTATATTGTAGGATACACAAAATTATATCATAAGATATTTTATCTCCGGCAACACAACCCCAGGGTATGCTATGTAGCACGGGTGATACAGATACAGGATACGATACGAAACGGATTTGCGGATTCGCAATTTTTCAAAAAACGAGGATACAGGATACGTTTTTAAATCAATTTTAATTAAATAAATATGAATATATATTAAGATATACATATAAACATATAAGAATATAAATAAATAATGGTATTATGTTAGATATTCAATGCACTATTAAATTTTCGCGAGCCTTGATTTTCAAGAGAAAGAGAGGTGTCGATTTGAAAGAGTCTGGTGAGACATTTACAAGTCCGAGTGAATCCGAAAGAATCCGACAGTTTCAGACCCCGATTCGCGATCGGGGACGGTACATGAGACATTTGCAAGTATCCGTGCTTCATAGAAGATATGTATCAAAGGGACTTTGTATTGTATGTAAGATGAATCGTATATCATACAATTTTGATAACTATGGTTGCCATGATATGGGTAGGGATGCATCTGTATACAGCTATGTTTGACCATATTGGATCTGTATCCGAATATCATCATTGTACGTCTATAATATTCCACTTCCGGTCGGATATGGATATCTAATTAAAATTTTCCATACATGGATGAAGTTTTATACAAACAAATATAAGTTAATTATTTCCGGTAGACAAAGTTTATCCAAATAATAGTTGGACTATGTTCTCTCGCTAAAAGTTTGTAATCATGATTGATTACATAGCTGTACTTAAAAGTTAAAAAGTAAATTAACCTAACTAATTCATCCCTAATTGAAAATTTTCAAATTATAACCTTTGAAAAGTATTTATACGGCCATGGTTTTAAAACAGTCTAGGCAGCTAGGCAGAATGGCCTTAGAACGCTCCACTTTAGGGCTTAAGCGGCCAAAGAGCCTAACCCATATTTTATACGGCTCGGCTCGGCTCGCCTATGTCAAAATTAAGCGGCTTCTATATGTTTTATACATTGATATTTGTCAATTTAATTGTTGTCAATCATTATTCAGGTAATGTTATACATATTACATCATTTTTTACATTATTGCTCCTATATTCACTATATTTATAAATGGATTTTTCCCTATTCTTTATATTTGTATAATATTGGTGAACTGCTCAAGCATATCTATGCCATTTTTAGCAGATACATACATATTTACATAATATAGGTAAACACGTCTAGTCGGTATCGACGATGCCTAAGCACCACTTAGTACCCCTATCGCCCAGCACCACTTAGCGCTTTCTACAATCTCAAGGCATAGCCTGACAACATCTATAAATTCATTCTCTCTATACATAACCAATTCACATCCGTTTTTGTTTTTCATAAATGCTGTGTGTTTGTATTCGATTTTATCACGTACAACTGTACAAATACAAACTTTATTTTGGAACTATATTCACATCTGTACAGGTATTTATGACCGAAAAACAAATATGAATATGGTAGCACCCATATCCTATCCATATCTAATATAAGCACAAAATCTCATAGTACCATCACAATCTATAACATAGTAATGTGTAAAATGATGCGATGCAACCCTTTTTTACATGATCTGATGATTACTTAAAAATGTTAAAGTTATGGGGCAACATTAATTTAAATTATATGATTATATAGACACAATATTTTCACCAAATCATATTTACAAAACATGGAAGGAATTAACTGGCTCATATGACAACTATAAGTAACTAAGAAAACTATCACTCTCAACACAACGACCATGACAAAATTAATGGCTTTGAAAGACATACCATCAAGGAGCTCATAGATCAAAACAAAGTTATTCTTAATTGCATCTTCATCAAACGCTCCACCAAAATAGGATTTGAACAAATGCACCGCCTATAAACGGAAGTCAAGAATACATGTTGGTCATAACAATAAAGTACATAAAAGAACTATGTCTTAAGCTATGCATGTATGTGTAGCAAACAACCAGCTTAAGATATAAATTTTTTCGTTAAGATCTTTTTTCCTTTCCTTCATATACAACTATCAAACAGCATAAGAAATACGCCATGATGAAAAGATATACTGTAAGAAGTTCTTGTAAGGAAGACATGCCAGAGCATCTTAGCTGTAGGCTGTTTTGCCTCCCATTGGCCATCAGATGGAAGCCGTGGGAGTCATAATGCCATAGGCCCATAGCATGTTTGAATCTCACAAAAGAAAAACTGTGTATTTCGTTAATCCCGTAAGAATATCAAGATTTTTATAAGGTATTAAGGACCTAAGAAGATTGATTAACCAAATGGCATTTAGTTGAGCGAAAAATTGATATAGCATAGCCATAGCTATAGTAGCAGCAATATACAATAGTAACCTAGGTTGATTTATGTACTGATTAAAGCTCTAGATATCTTTCGTATTGCAAGAGTTTGATAGCCTCTAAGTCGGGTAATTATTTAGTCTACATGGCAGGATGTCTAAATATCCACAAAAAAAGCATCGAGGAATGAGACTAGGAATACAAACACAAAGAACAAGCGGTACAATAAACGATGCATACCTCAACAACAAACTTAAAAGCACATGCGACATTCGCATTGCTGCTAACAACAATCACGATATACACATTGCTAATCCTCATGTAAAAGAAAGAGCAACCTCCAATCTGCCGAACTGGACAAGTGCCAAGATCTTTAGTCTGCATTATATGCACTCTGAACGCATCCACCATATTGCCACTGAACAAAGACAAGGTCAAAAGGGTTGCAAAAGTTAAGCTAAAAGGAAGGAAGCTAGACATAAAGGCGCCATACTTATAAATCCGTACCAATTAAAAACAACATATTCTCGTCATCGCAGCTTCAAATTGAACTATCTAATTTCAAATTTCATTAAGCATAATTAGCTCATCAGCTGCAAATATTAAGAGATGCTTTCAGATTACATAATTCAAAGGTCTCGATTAGCCCTAATCTGATTCTGATGATTAAAAGCTTCAATATTGGTACTGTAAAAATGTAAAATGGAAACCCTAAAAAATTGAGAGATGAGATAGGGGATTATACCCGACATCATCGCGGTAGAGGCGATTGATGAGGACGTCGCCCCTCAGATTCAGGAAGTATATCGCCGATGCCGCCACAGGCATCTCTCTCTTCCCCGAAAGACCCTAATCCAATAGAGATCCAAAATGAAAGAGCCAAGCGATCTAAGATCTAGGGTTTCAGAGATCTCGATTTGGGTGCGATCTCTCTCTCGATCATCGAGTTCTATTTCAACGCATTTCGAGCGTATCACGTGACATCCAGACCCTAAAAGATGGCGCACGTGACGTTATTAGCGTACATTTCCCCTAATCCCAAAAAGGGTGGCCCAAACTTTATTTGTGCAAGTCAACACTTATGTATGAAAAAAATAAAGCCCGGCCACACCGGTCTTTAATTTTTGTTTTATATTTTCCTTCCTCTCGATTCCATTTACGGTGTTTATATAGCACCGTCCTGTATCGATCGCAGAATGATCGTCATTGGCGAGTTCATAAAGATCCACAGTCTCACGAGCTCGTTAGCAACGCGGTCGAGCTTCTCCGTCATGTTGCCGAAATCCTCATACGACAAAATCAAGATGAGAGCATTGAGGTCCTCGTCGGGGAGCCGGTACTTGACAGCACCGATCTCTCTTCCACGCCGCCGATCATGGCCAGCAGATTCGCTATGGTCGAGAGACATTGGAGTGAGAGAATCGAATCGGAGGAGAGGGTGGAGGTTGTTGAAGAAGTTGAGGAGGTGGAGGTGGGGTAGAAGGAAATGGGGAGAGAGGGGTTGTGGCCAATGAGGTTGGAGAAGGAGAGGTCGAGGGTGACAACACGGTGGATGAGGGTTGCAGGCGAAGAAGAGGCGATGTGGTGTGATTTGGAAGGATTAAAGGCTGATGAAGCTGGGGTTAATTTTGTCCATACATAAATTTTGGTGTGACTTTTTCAAATAAGGATTTTGCAATATCGATACCAAATCCAAAAACATATCATTTATTGAAATCATTTTGATTATTTATCTGGCTTTGATAATTAAACTTAATATGATACCCTTTCATACTATCATTATTGCAAAGAATTTCCTTGATGACTGTCAGCAATTTGTTTCAGAATCTTTTTGGAATAATCCCACTTAGCTCTAAGAGGTTTTGCGAACCCGTCTATGTGTCACGTCCCGCTCTCCAAAAGACGGGATGCGAGAGCGGATAAGCCCACGACTTATTCGCATCGACAAACACATCTTTCCGATACGAATACGCTAAGCGTATGGATTAAACAGAATAAATATTACAAGAATTTAAAAAATAACTAAATGATAAATAAAGTATTTAACATCATTTATTCCAAGTTTAAGGTTCAACCGATCAAAAAGTTTCAAAAACATTAAGAAATAAACAAGCCACTAGTAAAAAACGTGAGTATTAGAGATCGTGAATTAAAGACCGTTAATTTTCGAACGGTCTCTAATACAGTATAAGAGATCGTCTAGTTATTAGCGACAGTGTAAACGGTCGCTAATACGTACGAAATAAACCCGTGGATATCATCAGTTTTCACGAATTTTATACCTCATGTATTACCGATTGTTTAGGTGTTAGAGACCGTTCAAACGGTCTCTAATACCTATGAAAATAAACCTGCCCCTGAAGGGGGCATCCTCAAAAATTTTATGAATTTAAACCCTTGAAGACACTTCTTCTCCATCAAATCAAATAGTTCCTAATTCCTTTTTTCTTGCTAATTTTTTTTATCTCTTTCAAATAGTTCTCAATTCTCACAATTTTTTCTAACCAACTCTTTAAATTCTTGCTTCAAGGACTCCACCGAGATGGATCTCAACTGCAGCTGCTGGCGGTGATGATGGTCGCCGACGCCGCCAGCGATGCCATTGATGAAGGAGGAGGGGATGGTGGAGATGCAGCGGGGGTGGTGGGGATGAACGGCTGGGATATCCTCGATTGGGAGATCAAACGGCGGAGATTCATCCTGTTCACCAGTTTCCCGCTCGCTCCATTGCTTGCTTACCCTAATTTTATTTGTTTAATTTCTTTTGTTTTAGGGTTAAAAAAAGAGAGTGGGAGATATTGAGGAGGGGGAGGGACAGAACTTCGCCTCCGCTTCCTCGATCGTTCACCGATCCACGACGATAAGGTGAAATGGGGTTGTGGCGGCGCGGCGAAAAGGGAAGAGGCCGAGCTCCGCCGCCTTCTCGATCGTTCACCGATCCACGACCAGCGCCGCCACAACCTCGGTCAGATCTCGCTCCTCCTCCCTCCGCCTTCTCGCTCCTTCTCCCTCCGCCACAACCTCGGCCAAATCTGGGAGGAGCGACTTCCAGATTTTCCTTTTAAAAAAAATTTATAATGAAAGCATGGGCGACTGTACAGTCGCCAATAAAGTAATATTTTTATTTTTTTAATTTATGACGGATG
Organism: Agapanthus africanus; assembly: GCA_030015575.1. NCBI lineage: Eukaryota > Viridiplantae > Streptophyta > Magnoliopsida > Asparagales > Amaryllidaceae > Agapanthus > Agapanthus africanus. The sequence continues at coordinate 1,006,811,179 of CM057337.1, read as the reverse complement.
TATTAGCGATCATATAAACGGTCACTAATACGGTTATTAACGACTATATTTTATGCGACTGGGTATTAGCGACCGTATAAAACTTGGCCGGTCACTAATACCTATTGGAGACCGTATGCTAAGTATTAAATACCGTTTATTACGGTCTCTAATATGCACAGTATCTAGTAGTGAGCAAATAGGATAATAAGCCCTAAATAAATAAGCATGCTGGAAACAAGAAACAAGCTAGAACTTGGCTTGAGTTGAAAGATGTTGGAGGGCTCAATCTCGTATTGTGTCTCGACACCTGCCTCTGCGTCACCTGACGGACATTCCCAAGGGAAAAACAGAAAACAACAAAATGGAATGCCCGTCAGCGAACTAAAGTTCGGTAAGTCCTACGTTAAAAAAATATAATAATTGAAGATCAAGTATATGACAGTAAGATAAACATGATACAATAGATTAAGAAATTAACATCCAGCATGGAAAAGACATGTCATGAACAAATAAAAATATCATGGTCATTGATATGTGGATTCACTATTCTAAGGTAAGTTTAAGACATGTGTGTTCAACCGCTTCATAAATTTTAGTTAGTAATGTACAGTTCCGGCTCGATACCACAGCAAATCGGATTAACGAATTCATATAAGGGACTTCAAAACAAATTGGACCAACCCATCCTCAAACTACCCCAACACCCGTCAAATATTTCGTCAAGTTTATATATAAATTAACACCGGTTCACAGATACATGCAATGCTTCAGTTTCATGTAAGGTTCACGGATTCATGTCAAATTCAAGATGGAATACAACTATACAAGTCATGAAGCACATCATATCAGTTCAGAAAAATGGGTACTAGTTCACATGCAGAAAAGAGCAGTTTCGGTTTATAATTTGAAAATAATGATCAAGGAGAAATTTGTAGTTCAGGACGTTGTGCAAACAACGAGGCTGAATTTTACTCCATTGGATTCCAAATGAGGATGTTATGAATGTTTTTGTAACACTGCGCAGAGCAAGCCAAAACAATTTTCAGAAAACATATACAGGTGATAAAGTGCATTTTGGAAAGGTTTTGGTCGTTATTTGGGTTGGGTTATAAAACAAGAATTAAACATCTATCTGTTATGAACAATGTCCAAAAATAATTATCGCATTTCGATAAGTAAGTAGGGAGTTATGCATGTTTTACGACAGTTGTGCAAATATTTCTGTTTCTGTCCAGATTCGTCGCACAGTATGAAAACACATTTTAAAGGGGCTTATGTTAGTTTTTAGGGAAATTAACATAGAAGAGAAATATAGTCAATTCACTGGAGTTGTTCTAGAAATCAAACCTCACCTCGTTTGGGTTCCTATTTTAGGAGTCATGCATATTTTAAATCAGGTCTAAAGCAGATTTCTGCGTATGAGAAAAACAAATTTCAATTTGTAACGAAAACAACGAAACAACTAACTTAACCTAAATTATACATTTCATGATAACTACGATGAAACGTTGTAGAGTGTTTTTCGTCATCTTATTGAGATAGAAATACGCGCGCTGGTCAGGTATATACAAATTTTTCCTGTCTAGGGTAGACTGGGGTTTAATGATTATGGGGATCCGAATCTCTGGCAGCCGCGAACTAAACCGCGGTTAGTTACCCTTCGCCTTTGGAGCGAGAGAATCTCCGATCAATGGATAAAACTGGTCATACGAACGCAATGTACAGTGTGTGCGTGTTGTGTTTTGAAGGTGTTTTGGACGTATCAGGGGCTTCGTAGAGTTTATGGGGGTCCCGCTATCCGGATAGCAGGCTGGGAGTAGCAGCCTCCTTGCAGGACGCGGGACAGCGTCCCGTTAGAAATTTTTTTCTAACGGAAAAATGTTTCGAGAGTGAAACGTGTGGGAAAAGAGGGGTGAGGAGCGTCCTAAGAACGCGTGAGATGCCACATGATCGCTGGTGCCAGCGGGTCATGCGCGTGGCGCATGGACACTGAGCGCCAGCGGAAAAAGGGGCCTAGCCCCTGAACTGGGAGTTGAACTCCTGAAAGATTTTGGAGTTACACTTCTGGGAAAAGAAAGATATTTATTATTTTATTTTTTTGGAATTAGGAGGAGTTAAATTCCTAAAAAAGAGATTCTTATTTTGAGTTAAACTCCCGAAAGATTTTGGGAGATGATGAAAGGGGATCCCTTTTTTCTCCCTTGAGCCTCTTAAAGTGGAATTTTTGGATATGAGTCTATTTCTTCCTCCTCTCTATTAGTTGGATCTCAGAGAAAAAGGATGGTGAGATTTAAAAATCTCCTCCTTTAAACATTTGATAGAAGATTTGAACTCCCCTTCAAGGTTTTTATGGTGAAAAACTATTTCTTTTTGGGAAAAGAAGAGTTAAACTCTTGATTTATTTCAAAAAAAAGAGAAGAAGGTTTAAAACTTTGAGGAAGAGAAAGGAGGCACAGAACCCCAGAAATTATAAGAGAATGAAAGTTGTTCTTGATTTTCTCATCATATTTGCCTTTTATAGGCTATACACTTTACATATAGCCCCTTGGGTTTTTTCCAAATTGCACTTGTGCTTTCCCATGCCTTATGTGCTTATTTCTTTTTGCACATAAGCCATGGAGTTTACAAAATTTTGGATTTTTGCCCATTTTTCATACATTTATTTCTAAAAATTGCATTTAAACTAATTTATTGTCTCCTTTTTGGCATGGAGCCGGCCCTTCCATGCTCGGTCTTGGCTTAGGTTTGGGCCCACTTGGTTTGGGCTTGGGCCCACTTGCTTGGGCTCGGGCTCACTTGACTTGGTGTTGACTTTTACTTTGACCTACTCAATCAGGATGTAATTTTTGATCTCAACAAAGTGCCCTCATCAATAAATGCACATCGCGTGTATGGGTTGTGTGCATGAAATTGATGGATCTTGTTATATATGGAGATTGATTTGGTTAGGTACCTTTTTGACGATATGGAGGGTATGCAGTCATTTTTGCGACTTAAACAGTCGGTGCTATCATTTTTGCGACTTAGATGGTCGGTGCTGTCATTTTTGCGACTTGGACAGTCGGTGCTGCCATTATTGCGACTTGGACGGTCGGTGCTTGATTTGATTTGCTCCGCTTCTTGTTGTGTCAGTATTGAAGTTGACTTGCTCCGCTTCTTGCGGTATCGGGATTTGATTTGACTTGCTCCACTTTCTGCGGTGTCGGGATTGAAGTTGACTTGCTCTGCTTCTTGCGGTGTCGGGGTTAGATTTGACTTGCTCCGCTTTCTGCGGTGTCAGGGTTAAAGTTGACTTGCTCCGCTTTTTACGGTGTTAGGGTTAGATTTGACTTACTCTGCTTTCCGCGGTATCGGGATTGAAGTTTCTGAGGTGGAGCTTTATTCCACCGAGGAGGTCGTTGGTATTGAATCGGTTGATTTGATTGGTTTTGAAGTTCTTATCCGTTCTGCGGGACATTTTGAGATTGGAACCACTGCCGATGGGACTTCGATTTGATTTATTTGATTTCTGTCTTGTTTGGTGGGGCCTTTGAAATTGAGTGGGACTTAGAATTTGGGTTTTCTTTGGCATTAGCATCGCTACATTGGAATAGCGCCAGGAGCGACTTACCATCTGCCCTTGGAAGACTTGGGATTTGGGTTTTGGGTCGGCATCTGTACCGCTAACACTGAAGCATAGCGCCAGGAGCGACTCATCACTTGCTTTTGGGAAAACTTTGGGTTTGAGTTTTGGGTCGGCATCAGCATCGTTAACACTGAAGCATAGCGCCAGGAGCAACTCATCACTTGCCTTTGAGAAAACTTAGGGTTTGAATTTTGGGTCGGCATCAGCACCGCTAACACTGAAGCGTAGTGCCAGGAGCGACTCATCATTTGTCGTTGCCCGTTGGGAAGCGATGGCTTAGGAGACAGGTTTAGACCTCTATCATTTAAGGCTTTTTAATTTTATGAGCCGTAAGGGTCTCATGAAAGTATTTTCTCCCTACGAGTCGAGAGGATCTAGTAGGTGTATATTCCCCTCAGGAATCGTGAGGATTCCTAAGTGTGCTACTCCTTTGTGAGTTGTAAGCATCTTACGTGGGGATATTCTCCTCACAAGGTCGAAAGAACTTTGTGAGTGTATTTTCGTCTCCTTTTCATGAGTTTGCGCCTATCACGCCCCGCTTCCTGTTGTACAAGGAAGGAGACGTGGCGAGGCCGCGACGTATTTACTCAAAAATAAACAAGTTAAGCATAAATAAGCAATATATAAATAAAAGCACAAGAATAACAAGAGATGTAATATAAACAATAACTTTTATTAACATTCATTCTTTACATTACAACTGATTTGAAAAGGAAAATACAAGGATGTAAGCAATGCCTAAACAGTGGCATATGAAATGAAAAGTAAATAAGTACAAATAAGCTAGCAGTCACGTTGCTCGGGTATCTGCTCCAAGTACTCTGGCTGGGCTTGGTCTCCTGAGAGTCGGGTCATCCTGACAAACATTCCAAAGAAAAAGAGAGACAGGAATGTCCTCAGCAAACTAGCGCTCGGTAAGTCCCAAAAGAAAGAATGGAATAGACAAGTAAAAAGAATAGAACTGGTAATTGGTACAAGTATATGTTTGTTACACTAACGTAGTTGTTTGTAGCTTGGTACAGAATATATCAGTGTATACGAGAGTGTAAGTCGATGTCGCACACCTCACGTGTTCGCAGGGAGGCGGAAATTGCAAAAAATGATTTTTACGGGCTTCGCAACACCGACTAGAACCAAGGATCGAACATAAACCATAGCTAGCAAACTACATGATGTTTAACTACTATGATACGAAATTATACCTCACGATTAAAGTCCTTCAGGTCTTCATCACTGTCCTCCACTCGTCGTCGGCTCTAAGGATCGTAAAGGATCGTAGCAACCTCGACGGCCTCCTCGAGTCAAAGATGATCCACCCGAGAGTCTATAGTCTGAGCTCCTACCTCAAATCCGAGGTAACTACGGCTTCTAGTTCGCTAAACTAGAAGTCCTAGGTTGTGTAGAGTGAGAAGATGGAGAGATTTTTCTCTTGGAACCTTGGTATTCTCAACACATGAGAGCTTTTAAGGTTTTTGATCAAGAGAAAATGCTTGAGGAAATGAGAAAGGGGAAGAGAGCTTAAAGGAGGCATGGCTGTCCATTTTTGATAGAATGATGAATATGAGATATTTTATGAGATAAATATCATAATAAAATATCAAAAAACCCTCACAAATATCTTGTGGTGACTCATGACCATGAGTCACCAAGCAGCCATGCTTGTTTCAATGCTCAAATTCACCTCATTTTGTTACGCCCCGCTTCCCGGTGTACGGGCAGAGGGCGCGACGATGCCGCTACCTATTTACTCTGAAGTAAATATGCTAAGCGTATCTAAGCAATATAAAAGAAATATACATAAGAGACAAAAGATATAATTGAACAACAACTTTATTTATTCACATTCTTTTTACAGTACATGGAAAAGTAAATACATCTGATGAAAACAATGCCTAAACAATGGCATAACAGAAAAAGAAAAGTACTGGAATGAAATGTGTACAATGAAGCTAGAGCTTTAGGTCTTCAATAATCTGGTCCAAGTCCTTGATGCTGGGCTCTGTCTCCAGAAGGTCCGAAACACCTGACGACATTCAAAGAAGAAAGAAAGAGAATGTCGTCAGTGAACAAATCGCTCGGTAAGTCCCAAAGATAAAGGAGAAGTAGAAAAGAAGAAAGAGAGAGTGTGACTTTTAAAGTTGTATTATATTGTTATAATTTTAATGTTGTTATTATCGTAAGTTCAAGGGTGAATGTCAACTAATCTCAAGAGTGTTCTCAAACCCAACAGGCCACAGTCCAGGGGTAGGGAAACCACGGGCCCGAATGATATGTTAGTAGCGGGACTTCGACCATCGCCGAAGTATTCCAAACTCAACAGGCCACAGTCCAGGAGCATGGAAACACGGGCCCTCATGATTGCTTGCTTGTGTTAGTAGACATGGATTCATGATCTAGGGGGACTCTTGAGCTTCCGTTGGATTCACGAATGAACTATCCCAATACCCCATGTAGTTATTGTATTGATAGTATTGTATTGCATTGTAATGTCTTGTAAATTGAATTGTATAATTGGATGACTTGCCAAAACCATGATATCAGTAAACGGATGTAACTGTAGAATCATGTGTGTAACTGGAGAATCATGTAAACTGGATGATCATGTAAATGGAATGTATATCCATGGTTCGGTTCAGTCAAATTGTATAGATTGATAGATTGAATATATGGAATAACGGATTCATGGATTCGTGTTGAATTGTAATATTGTAGATTGTAGATTGTAGATTGTACTTGAATCATATTCAAGTCAGATTATTAATGAGACTCAGTCTGAGTCAGACAAAAAGAAATTGAAGTCCTGATTGTTTGGATGTTATCGGTTACCGCTGCACATGGACGGCAGGATTTGTGTCTTTTTCAAAGACGATTACCGTGTTAATAACACCGTTGTTAAGTTGTCTAGCTTAAATAGGCAAGCACCCACTTCTCCGGCTCCCTGAGGCTCAAGAGATTGGTCCCGCTTAAACCTATGTTTATTAGGGTCCTTAGGGTAATTTATAGAACTTGAGGGGGTTTTATGTAAAAATACTTTTCTATAGTTTTCAAAATACTCACCAAGTATTTAGTTATCGTTTTTAGAGTTGTAATAAATGTGGATTTTATACATATGCCATTTATATTGAGAATAACCTAATTTTCATAATATATGGTATTAAAGTGTAATATTAAACTTGTATGGATTTCATGGTATTTTAATGTAAACCGATTCTTGTGATTTTTGAAAAGAGTTGTAATATTTATATTCTTACAAAATAGATCTTAATGTTACACACACACACACACATATATATATATTTATATAAAAATAATTTTAATATATATAATATAATTCTAAAAATCTCATTTTCTTAAGATATCGTATTTTAAATCTTTCGAAACCGAATGCTCCTTGCGGAGGTCTGCATCTCGCACTACTAAGCCCGAGGATGTGCGATAATCCGCACCATCCCGAACGAGTTCCCCAAATGGGTTGTAGCGGCACTTTGCAAAGATTTGTATAAATACTTATTCGTTTAGAAAATGGTTTTATTAGTAATGGTATTTATTTGTAAAGATATCGTTTTCCCGTATTCTATGTTCCTGAGGGTATTGTGCTATATTGCATATGAGTGTATGAGGAGGTAGGTAATTACCTCGTGATCTACTTAAAGGTATAGCAAGGATTTGATAGTTTAAATGTAGAAATGAAACTATATGGTAGTTTAATGAAAAAAATACGGTAAAATGGAAATAGCAATTATTTTTGATATAGAACTTGTTCAATATGATTAGTTAGCGTTTAATAGTCAACATGAATTAGTTTTAGCATAATTGTATTAAAGAAAAATGAGGTTTTAGGAAGAAACCGAATCGGAAATCGGATTTGTTCCGATTCCGTCGGGTTTTGGAAGTTCGTATTTTTAGAAAAGAGTAAAGGAGAGAAATTGGGACTTACGGGTTTAGGACTTTAAAAGAGAGGAATGGGAGACGAGAAGAGTCGACGGTGCGTCGTTTCATTGTCGGGAGTTCCTACGGTTGTCGCCGGAAAATCCGCCGGAGCTTCGCCTTTCGCTCACTTCGATTGCACACTAGGTTTCTAGAGATTTCTTGAGAGTTAGCTCAGAGTTTTGGGGTGAGGGGGTAGAGTGTAGGGGTGGTATTTATAGGGTTAGGGTAGATGAAGAGTTTAAATTGAAAAAATGTAAAAAATATATTAAAATTCATTAAAAATTGAGTAAATGGGACTTTTTGAATTCTCTGGAACTGATCTAAGTAAATGGAGTGTGCAGAGGGGTAGGGGAGAGGAAGAGACAGAACTTTTCTGTTGAGCCGGTCCGCCGGCCGACTCGGCAGAGTCGGGCCGAGTCAGGAGGTGGGGAGTCGTCTGGTGTTCTCACTGGTATATTTACTTTTTCTAGGGTAGTGGGATTTTTGGGAGTTAACACATGTTAACTGTTGGTATTCTAAAAAAACTCAAAATAAAACAATATTAAAAATAATATAGGATATGAGATTTGAACTCTGGTGGCTTGGTTCTGCAGTGCAAGGTATTACCAATGAGCTGCAAGTTCCTTCTTGTAATTATGGAGCTAATTAATTACTTAAAGTAATAACAGCAAATGTAAATACCCCAAGTATACATTAATTTTTAAGCAAATTTTGTACACTAAAAATGGAGTTGTTACATTATTTTAACTTGTAATTAAAAAGCAAATTAATTACTTATATCTTGTGCTCTGGCTAAAATACCCCTTTCTGGATTGTTGAAAAATTGTACAGGAAATTTATGGTTGTTACACCTTTTCTCCACCCATTTTGTTTAATCCAAAAGGAATAAAACCCTAATAGGTGTCCCCCTTCTAGAAGCCAATCCCGAGGAATTACGAGAATGACCCTCATCCGTATATACATACCCACATCCGTATTCCGAAGAAAACGAATACTAAGAGACGAAACAATCCATCAATATAATACTAGGATCCGGCTTAAACCAAAACATACTAGTATTATCCGCCCGATCATCATACGTGCACAAGTACACGTAAGTGATCGAAGGCCTGCCGTAAAACCATACGGCCTCTACACCTTTTTCCCGGTGCAGGGAAACTCTCAATGTGGGACTCTAAAGACTCGACACTATGCTGGCAGTGAGTTTAACCACAAGCTGTAAGCGGTACTAGCTGCACATAACAGCTACCCAGGTAGATGTCGATAAGAAGGCCGATGAGCTAACTCATCCGAACTCCTACTGAGCCTGAATGTGACAATCTCTGTACAGTCCGGTCTATTCGTCTAAGAGTATCGTATATCTGGCCAAGGGGCGGTAATCATCAGACCCCTAATAGCGTAATAAGTCATGTCGGAGAGTAGCCCAAAACACCCTGAGAAACTACTGGAATACCTACCAGTAAATCTCGCTTGCTTTGACCAAGGACTTTGTGTAATGGCCTTCCGAACACAGCGCGATATCAACCCCTAATACCGGGAGAGACGAATCCTATCTAACCGCCACTGCCTCCAAGTGCTTCGGGACTGCATCCAACTACTACCTGTTTGCACGACTCCTTTGAGCCGTGGTAGAGTAGTAATCAAAGTACAGTGGGAACACACTCAAGGCGAAGTAGCAGTGTCAAATCGACGGACTAAGCTGTACTCATGTCACCTGGGAACTGCTACCCGACGATAGGTATAATACTGATTTGTTCAAAGAAATATTTATAACCGCAATCAAGAACGGCGTCGCTTGGTAGCTAGCCGGTGAGTACGGGTCGGTCCACAGGGATGTTGTGTATTTCCTAATTTGGTCTAACGAGTTAATTCCAAACGGTGTGAATGGATTATCGCTAAAAACTAAACTGATTTATACTAAGACTAGAATCTTGCTAGGGTTAGGTTTAGGTTAAGTTTGGAAATTGAAGATTTCCTCACCGCTTTCAATGCCCTAAATTAGATCTCTTTAGGTGTTATGGTAACAATTAATAAAGGGGATTAGTACCATCGGGAAGAAACGATGCTTCTTCCTCTAGGTTCTAGTCCTTCCTTCCTTAATTCTTATCCTAACCTCCATGGAAAACTTACACAACCGGTCGTTTATACTACGGTATCACTGTTACCTCGTGGGGTAAGGTGCCGTAGGGAACGGTGTGTGTATGTATGCATGGAGTCCTATTAATTATATGTGATGGGCAAGAAAGGGGTAAGAGATTTTCATCTCTCAAGCCTTCCCCAAATCTAACCCTAACAAGCGAGGAGACTACTTACTCATTAGGGAATTGAAAAACATTTCTAAACTATCTAAGTAGGGCAGATAAGAAAATTATACTAAGGCAGAAATAAATTTAACTAAGGCAATGAAATAAAAATTACTTACTTTATTGATGGCTCTCTCCAAACATTTACACAGGAATTTACAGATCTGAATAGATGAAATGAAAAGAGGCATAGCCTAAAACAGGTTTTAGGGTTTCTATTTATAGAACATAGAAACCCTAGGTTTACAATCGCGTCATATCTGCAATTACAATTTTACCCCCTAAGAAAAGAACTAGTCAACGCACCGCCAGCCGCCAAGAATTTTCCACCGACCCGGGCTCTTTATGGACGCGGAACCGCGGCCAAAACCCCTGTTTGGCCGCGGATCCACGGCCATATAGTGGGTTTCTCAGTTTCTTTTTCCTGGGCCGCTTCCTGTTGCTTTTTACTTCTTGTTTCTTTACTTGGTTTCTCAGATTGTCTTCTAGTTTTCTTCCAGATTTCCACAGTGAATGATGTTGTGGACTTTACCGTTTGCTTCGTGTCGAAGTCTTGAATCTTGCGCTGCCTTTGTACTTTGTGAAATTTTCCATTGATCTTCGTTTAGTCTTCGAACTGTAGGCATGATCAAGATCTTTCCATTTGTTGGTTGATCAGTCGAAAATATTGCATATTTTAACCGGCAATTTCCTTATCATTTGCATCCATATAGAAGTGTACGGTATTCATAATTCACATATTAGCAAATTGGTCGCAAAATATCAGATTACATGTATTCGACCTTAAAACCGGCATTTCTAGGGAAATTGACTGCATTGCATGGCATCGCATATTTTCTATATCTTGCAACCCGTGTTTCGAAGTCTGTGCAGGAAAAGAGAAGCTTGCTCGATCATTACACCGCTCAAAAGATACGTCAACTCACTAAACTCAAATCTGGTATCAACACAGAAGGGAAAATACAAATCAAAACATCAGAGAAAAGCCCAAATGGCAGTACAAGACAGAACCTGAAATATCAAGGCCCAAGCCCATCAAGGAGCCGCGCATCCGCGGCCATAGCCTTCTTGTGCCGCGGAAGCGCGGCGCATTGGTGACATCATCTCCTAAATTTCAGTGCACAACTCCTACATCAGGGTCCACTGCTCAAAAATGCATGACATTTTCCAGAATACTCCAGATACTTCTACCAGTTCAGCAAACACTTTGTGCTTCACTAAACTAGCCTAATCATTCTAGAACTTTCCCTAAACCCTAGCTTAAACCCTAAGCTAGTTCCTAACAAACTCTTTCAACAAACTTTGGGAGGGAAAGTTCCAATTCAAACCTAGACCTAGGGTTTGGGAGTTCTATAAATAAGACCCTAGGCTCATTGTCCAAAAGGATTCAACCTTGACAATTATTCAACCTTGGGAATTATTCATCCAATTAGTGAATCTATCCCCAATCTATCTCTTTCTTCTTCTTCTTCCTCCTCAAGTCTAGTGACAGGGCTTGTAGGAAACCCTAACCCTAATTCCAATTGAAATCAAGAATTCCGAGTACCCATTAAGCAAGAAGCCCGACAACCTTTAGGAGCGGAGCCGATCTTCAACGGAGCAAGCGATCCGAGCCGATCCACGACTCATGAAGCCGAGCGACGCCCGATCAACAATCTAGATTCTTCTTCTTGTAGTTCTTGAAGCAAATGTAATCAAAATTGTTGATATAAATAAAAGGTGAATTTCTTTAATCTTGCTTTCTTTTAATTCTTGCATCATGATTAGATCTCAATTTGTAATTGTTGCTCTTGTTGTGATGTGTGAGTAAAACTCCGCTCGTAAAGGAGTCGAGACGATTGTAGAATGATGATGTAACAAATCTTTAAACGATTTTTAAGTCCTATGAGTTTTGTAAACCCTAGCAAGTTCAAGAATCGATGACCTAGTTTTGTAGCGATGCTTTCTTGATTGTGATCGCTCGAAATTAGGGATCTACGATCGTTTCTTGAATTTACTAGAGGCTAGAATGTGAATGATATCGACGAAAGAACAAGGGATAGGATGAAACCCTAGTTTCACAAGAAATCCTTAATTCTCGATCGATCATCATCGATCTAGTATCAATTCATCGAAGGATAAGAATACGTAATTCTAAGATTACATCACATCTATAGATCCGATCGATTCCTACGAGCCTCATTTCGATTCTTGAGATTTGGTTTGGAAAAATCATCAAACGATCAATTCTTGATTCTATCTTTTAATGCTTTCTTAGATCTAGTTTTTTCTCATTCTTGAACTTCAACTAAAAATCTTGAATTGTTTTGTTTTCTTTCTTTAAAGTTTCAATTCATCTAATTCAAAAGACGAACGATTACACTTTCCCTGTGGACGATCCGCACTCACATACAATCTACATCCGACACCGTAGTTGATTGCGGTCAAATAATTTTTGGTTGTGATTTCTTTACAATTCCATACTACACAATCCGAAATCCTTTTCAATCAAATGGCGCCTTTGCCGGGGACTATTTGATTCGATATTATACAATCCAAATTTATCATCAATCAAATGGCGCCGTTGCCGGGGACTATTTGATTTGATAAACACAATCGGAAATCAATTAAATCATTGGTCTTAGTCTCACTTTTCTATCGTCTTTTCATCTTTTTCACTGTTTTTGTTCCGAGAACCTGTAACTTGCAACTGTGTAGCAGATATGGGTCAAAAGCACCTGATTATTTGTAAAATAAATAAGAATGGGGTCTATAAGAATGCAAAATTATGGTATGAACAAATACCCCCAAACTTATCTTTTGCTCATCCTCGAGCAAACCTAGTTTTTATTCTCGAAAAAGACCTAACCTCACTTTCGCAGAGAAACACGATTGCACTGAGCTCGTGCAACAAGCCGTTAAACCTCTAGGTGTCCCTAGTAGGAGGAGTGTTTTCTCCTGAGGGTTTTCATCGGATAATACCCACAAAATCCTATCAATTAGGCCCATTGACTTTTATTCTCCAATTAGGTTTTCCAACAAGGAATTCTATTATCTTTGACTAATAAATTATCCATCCGTATTTTTCACGCTTTCTTATCATTTAACTTAAGATTATATATGTTCTGTAAACTTACTTAGCTTTTACCATCTTTTAAGTTTTTTCTTCTAGGGTTCTATCTCAACTTAGGAATTTTTATCATCTCTATTAAAGATATAAGTCCTATTCTTCATTCCTATCTCTCATCTAGACCCCAATCATATACCCCTACGTGTGTGTATGAATCACCCCTACACTTGGAAATTCAAATCAAACTATCATACTCTTGTCCGTCGTCCAAAGCACTTCTTAATTGGTGAATTTTTAGATGAAATTTGCTCACACATCCTTCATGCGACCGTTAATACTTCTTGAGGTACCACAACCGATTACAAAATGTGTTTGCACATTAAAACGTAATTCCTAGTCTTGTAACACCTAAGGCTTTAGCAGTGACTCCCAAACCAGTTGGTCTAAGGCACTAGGTGATAAAGCACCCTCGCTAAATATTTTTTCTATTTATGCAGCCTTAAGTAATTACAAAAACCAGTGTTTATTTTTTTATCTCTTTATTCACACTTGTATTTTTATTTTATTTTTCTTCGTACTAAGGACTTGAGATAAGAGCATTTCAAGGTCTCTTCTACTATTCCAAGTTTCAAGGTTCGTGTTTGTGCAATTTGTAGGGTATATTTTCAGAATTTAGACTTAAGCTTAGGAATTATTTTTCAAACTTATACTTTAATAAAGATATCAATACTTTTCCCTTGTTTTAACTTAGCCCAAGAAGTCAACTCGAAATTTGTCTATTTCTAAATAAACTACAAAGACATATACTTTCTACCATTAAATTTTAAGAAAGGTTATTTTTAGGGTTTTTAATTTACTAAGTCTAAGGTCTAGTTGTTCCTAACTAGTTAACCTATTTGTCAAACTCAAGTCAATTAGGCCAAAATTGAATGTTTCAATTTTTATAATTTTTAATTTTTTTTTTTCAATTTTTATGGGTTTTAAAATAAATATGCAAATGCAAAAATGTACATATGAATGCGAAAGAAGAAAACTTACCGAGCACACCCCTAAACTTAAACTTGACAGTGTCCTCACTGTCATGCTTCACCAAGAGGGTTAAAAATGTCGGCACTCCCCTGTTTATTTTTTTTTAATTTTTTTTATTGTTGAAAGAAAAACAAATCATATATACAAAAAGGTCCCCCTAAACTTCAGTGAAACGATGTTACACATCATTGTCAAACTTTGCAAAGACCAAACGTCAACACCAACCAGTTGAAAAATTTATCTGTGTAGAGTATCGGTCGGTGGAAGAACATGTTATACCGAGCCAAGAAGAATTGGGGAAGAGATAAGTGGTGGTATGAAAAGTGTCTGTATGTACGTGGAAGTGAAGAGATAGGAGGTGATGATGAATCAAAACGAGAATGTGAATGATCAGAAATTAGTGGGATATTGGCATTCTCGTAGCTTATTAAAAGAAAAGGGGGCGGTTCAACTTCTAAAGGAGGAGGTTGATTTTCCACAAAATCCCCGAGACGTCTATGTGGATCCTTTATTGACTTGGCATCATCCATCATATGCATATGATATTTAATTATGCGGGAACTAATCTTCTCGATGTCAGCCATAGTCTAGCCGAAAGCTTGCCGGTTATCTTGTAAGACAATTAAAATGGCTTTCTCTTGCTCGAGAGCTAGAGATGCCGATATGATAACGGGAAAGGTCTCATTCTCACCTAGATAAGCGTATTTAAGGTGAGACGGCAAATGCTTGAGTTCGAGTTTCGGAAGCGAAACAATTGAAGGTAAAATTGGGGAGGCTATCTCGAACTCAAAGGATTCCAACAATGGTTCGAAATCACTGTAAGCAACCGAATCGGATGGTTCAACTAACTCATCCAAAAATTCAAAGGACTCATATTCGGGGTGAGTCGTTAAAATCGTCCGAAAAAGTGAAACATTCATAATCAATATCGGTTGTGCCAACTGTGTTAGATTCAAGGAAGGGCGCACTAGTGGCGTCAAAACTGTTGTCATCAAACAGAAAATTTTCAAGCTCGCTGTCCTCCTGCGTGATTTCGTGAATAGAGCAAACTTCTCGTGTACTAGTTTTAGGCATGGGGGGCAGACTTCCTATCTTGTAAATATTGAACTCACTAGACATCTTCCCGAAGGATAGAGTCATGGAGCCATTGCGACAATTTATTACGGCATTGGAAGTGGCCAAAAATGGTCGACCGAGGATCACTGGAATTTGGTTCCGTGGGTTAGCAACAGGTTGTGTGTCCATAACAATAAAATCAACAGGGAATATGAAGTCCCCTACTTTGATCAACACATCCTCTAACTCATCCCTAGGATGAGTGATTGATCGATCGGCCATTTGGAGAGTACAATGAGTGGGTTTCAACTCTTCAACACCTAATTGCTCGTACACGGAATAGGGAAACAGGTTAACACTAGACCCAAGATCTAAAAGTGCTCGATTGATGTTCTTATCCCCAATTGTTATTGAAATTGTAGGACAGCCAGGGTCCTTTCGTTTTTGGGGTAAGGGTTGACGTTGGTTAATAACATTGCTCACGGCACTAGCTACTAGCACTTTCTTGGGTGTCTGAGACTTTCTCTTCGAGGAGCATAAGCCCTTTAAGATTTTTGCGTAAGAAGAGACTTGTTGGATTGCATCCAAGAGAGGTATATTTATGCTAACCTGTTTAAATAACTCCACAATCTTCTCCATTTATGGAGTTGGTTTATTGGATCTCAACCTGTTTGGAAATGGAGCATTTTGAAAATCTGTTGATTCCAATGTCTGTGGAGTAGAATGTGGAGTTGGAACGGATCCCAATGTTGGTGTGTTCGTGAAGTGAGATGTGGGTCCGTTTGGATCAGAAGAAGAAGAGCCTTTTGAAGAATGGAGAATATGCTCTAACGAAGAAGATGAAGATGAAGAAGAAGATGATGGAGAAGAAGAAGATGCAGAAGAAGAAGATGAAGAAGAACCGCCGGCGGGTGTGTCATCACTATTACCCACATTATTATGCAACACTCTTCCAGATCTCAACGTGGTCACCGCATTTACATTATGATTTTGATATTCATATGCGACATGTGCGTTGTGTGTGTGACCGGGATTTGGCAATGGTTGAGATGGAAGCTTTCCCTTTTCTCGCTCACTCAAGGCAGCAGTTAGTTGTGCAATTTGTACCTCAATAGATTTGATGCTTTGATCGTGTGAAGCATTGTTGTGCACCAAAGACTGAATGGAAGTCTCCAACCTTACTGCAGATTGTGTAGATTGTTTGAGAAACGCATCTAGACTTTTTTCTAGCGAGGTAACCTAATCATCATTTGGTTGAACAAAATTGTTTTGAGGGTAAAAGTTGTTAGGCACAAAATTGTTCGTTTGATTTGGGTAAGGTTATGGCTGGAAAGGTTGCTGGTATTGAGTTTGTTGGGGTGCTTGTTGTTGTGGGGGAGGAGGCCTTTGAAAGTTGTTATTTCCTTGGAATTGTTAATTTTGATTCCAAGCAAAATTTGGGTGACTCCTCCATCCCGGATTATAAGTCGAAGAGTATGGATCATTTCTTTGTCGTTGCTGAAAGGCAGCATTGACTTGATCTTGTCCTTGAACAGGTGGATTGTAAGGACACTCTTCAGTAAGATGTGATGGATCCGAACAACAAGCACAAACAGTTCATGGGGGTAAAGCAGTGGCAGGAGAAGGAGATGAGATTTTGGTCTTAATTGCTTCTATCTTTTTCGTAAGTGCGGCTATCTCGGCCTTCATTGCTATCGACATATCTAATTGATGTATGCCTGCCCTAGATTGACCAACAGAAGAAGATGAGGTGGTCTTAGTGCTTTCCCACTGAAGTGTTTGTTCAGCAAGATCCTCGAGAAACTGCCAAGCTTCCTCACTAGATTTGGTTAGAAAGTGACCTTGACAAATGGTTTCCAACAACTGCTTCGTTGTTGGGTTCAATCCCTCGTATAAAGTTTGGCAAAGTTGCCAATTTTTGATACCATGGTGAGGGCATTGAACAAGTAGGTCTTTGAATCTTTCAAAACACTTCCAAAATGGTTCGGAAGGAAGCTGGGAAAATTGTATAATCTCATTGCGAATTCTCGCGGTCTTGTGATGAGGATAAAACTTTTTAAGAAAATCTTTAACAAACTCTTCCCAATTCTTAATTGAATGTGATGTTGTGCTGTATAACCACTTCTCGGCTAAATCACATAAGGTGAAAGGAATGACCCTTGGCCTTATAGCATCATCTGATAATTGGGTTGTTTTCATCATTGCGCAAACGTTTTGGAATTTGTTTATGAAGATGTAGGCATCTTCGGATTCCGGTCTGTGAAATTTTGGCAACATATTGATGAAGTGGTGTTTGATCTCAAAGTTGTCCCCATTTGCTGGTGGGAGTGAAAGACAAGTAGGTAAGGCGGTGCGGACAGGGTAGAAAAGATCCTGGAGCGCGATTCGTTGGGGCGCTTCAATAGGAGAGTGTTGCGGGTTATTCGCACCTAACGGAGGTGGAATCATTCTTTGGGTAAGGTGTTGTTAGGATTATATCCCGACATCCCTTCGGAGAAAGAATGCGAAGGTGAAGGTAAGGAAGTGGAAGGAATTTCGACTTCGGAGTCGAAAGCTTCGTCGGTCGGTACCAACGAGACACGGACTAATCGGGCACTAGTGTCCCTAGTCCAACCGGACATACACTAAAGAGGTAGTGTAGTAAAAAAGGTGAAAAACAGAATGTGGGGATAAGAAAACGTCAATGAGAAGAAAGTGGGTGTAAGTAGTGTGCACGGATTTCTTAGCGACAAATTTCAAGTTTTTGTAAAACTTTTTGTGATTTTTTTATGTGGAGCTTTTTGCAAAAAAGATTTTCGATAAAAGGCTTAGACACCGTTCAATCAACCACAAATGCACAATCAGGCCTAGATCTAGGGTCACCTAGGTCAGCTAGACAGCTCCTAACTGTTCCAAAGGGCAAGAAATAGGACCTCAAACCGCCTCTTCACCGCCAATTGTGGCCAGGTAAGTGCCAGGTAAGTGGGAGACTCTCCACCACGTAAGTAGTGGGCCTAATTAAGTAAGCACCTTCCTTAGACACACTTGCCTAGACACCACAAAGTCAGGTTAGGATCAACGGTCGATGCTAACAACTAGTCCTTTGTCCTATTGAGCGCGAAGTCTTTAGGGCTAAGTCTAATCTTTTTTTAATTAAATGATGGTCAATGCAATATACTTTATGTGATTTCTGGAGTCGTGGGAAGGGTGATGAAATCCCCACCCAATCTGGATTGGTTTCAAGCCCCTTAAAGTCCAATTAAAATATGCAAAGCAGTAAACAATCACTTGCAAACAATTTTTTAGCGCGGCGCAAAGAATCCTGCACAAGATCAATTATTGGAAGGGGGGAGATTTTTTAGCGCAAAGAATCCTGCAGGCAAATTTTACAGAGGAGATATCAGGGGGTTCAGAAAAGAAGAAAGGGAGGTTATAGAGGAAAATTTGACAGGTGACGTCACCACCAAGCGGCGGAAACGCGGTCCAAAGCCCCCAAGCGCGGCGGTTCCGCGGTCACCCCTACGGTTCCGATCCCCAAACTTTTTCTGTTGTTATGTTGTGGTACTCCTCTGTTGTTCAGATTTACAGTTTTCTGTTTCGCTATCTGGATATTTCCAGATCTGAATTAGTTCGTCGGTCCTGCAAAAATTCAAACGAAATACCCTTCAAACAATAAAAAGATAATAAAAATATATATATATATATATTTTTTTTCATTTTTTTTTCCAGTTTTTATGATTTTTCAATTTTATATTAACCCGAAATTGCAAAAAGAAAATACTACGCCATCCTCGGCAATGGCGCCATTTAATTTGTTCAAAGAAATATTTATAACCGCAATCAAGAACGGCGTCGCTTGGTAGCTAGCCGGTGAGTACGGGTCGGTCCACAGGGATGTTGTGTATTTCCTAATTTGGTCTAACGAGTTAATTCCAAACGGTGTGAATGGATTATCGCTAAAAACTAAACTGATTTATACTAAGACTAGAATCTTGCTAGGGTTAGGTTTAGGTTAAGTTTGGAAATTGAAGATTTCCTCACCGCTTTCAATGCCCTAAATTAGATCTCTTTAGGTGTTATGGTAACAATTAATAAAGGGGATTAGTACCATCGGGAAGAAACGATGCTTCTTCCTCTAGGTTCTAGTCCTTCCTTCCTTAATTCTTACCCTAACCTCCATGGAAAACTTACACAACCGGTCGTTTATACTACGGTATCACTGTTACCTCGTGGGGTAAGGTGCCGTAGGGAACGGTGTGTGTATGTATGCATGGAGTCCTATTAATTATATGTGATGGGCAAGAAAGGGGTAAGAGATTTTCATCTCTCAAGCCTTCCTCAAATCTAACCCTAACAAGCGAGGAGACTACTTACTCATTAGGGAATTGAAAAACATTTCTAAACTATCTAAGTAGGGCAGATAAGAAAATTATACTAAGGCAGAAATAAATTTAACTAGGGCAATGAAATAAAAATTACTTACTTTATTGATGGCTCTCTCCAAACATTTACACAGGAATTTACAGATCTGAATAGATGAAATGAAAAGAGGCATAGCCTAAAACAGGTTTTAGGGTTTCTATTTATAGAACATAGAAACCCTAGGTTTACAATCGCGTCATATCTGCAATTACAATTTTACCCCCTAAGAAAAGAACTAGTCAACGCACCGCTAGCCGCCAAGAATTTTCCACCGACCCGGGCTCTTTATGGCCGCGGAACCGCGGCCAAAACCCCTGTTCGGCCGCGGATCCGCAGCTATATAGTAGGATTCTCAGTTTCTTTTTCCTGGGCTGCTTCCTGTTGCTTTTTACTTCTTGTTTCTTTACTTGGTTTCTCAGATTGTCTTCTAGTTTTCTTCCAGATTTCCACAGTGAATGATGTTGTGGACTTTACCGTTTGCTTCGTGTCGAAGTCTTGAATCTTACGCTGCCTTTGTACTTTGTGAAATTTTCCATTGATCTTCGTTTAGTCTTTGAACTGTAGGCATGATCAAGATTTTTCCATTTGTTGGTCTTAGTCTCACTTTTCTATCGTCTTTTCATCTTTTTCACTGTTTTTGTTCCGAGAACCTGTAACCTGCAACTATGTAGCAGACATGGGTCAAAAGCACCTGTTTATTTGTAAAATAAATAAGAATGGGGTCTATAAGAATGCAAAATTATGGTATGAACAAATACCCGCCAACAGTTCCCGACGAGTCCTGTCCAGTGTACTCATAACCTATTGAGCACCTGCATACTATCTCCAGTACGACGTACTGATGGCTGTGAGACAAACCATCTTCCCTTCTGGGATGAGAAGAGTATACACTATGTAGGGTGTTTTTCGTCACCCCATTGAGATGGGAATACGCGCGCGCTTGTCAGGTATACTATAGATTCCCCCTATCTAGGATAGGCTAGGGTTTATTGATTGTGGGAATCCGAATCTCCGGCAGCCGCGGACTAAGCTGCCGTTAATTACCCTTCGCCTTTGGAGCGAAGGAACCTCCGATTGACGGGTCAAACATGTCATGTGAACTCAATGTGCAGTATCCGTGTGTTGTGAAAAGGGTTTTGGATATATCGGGGGAGTTTGTGGTGAAAAACTACTTTTTTTATGGTTTTTGTGGTGAAAAACTACTTTTTGTGGGTTTTGTGGTGAAAAACTACTTTTTTTTTTAGAAAGGAAGAGTTAAACTCTTGATTTAATTCAAAAAGAGGAAGAGGGTTTTAGACCCTTGAGAAAGGGGAAGGAGGCACACAAACCCTAGTTTTTGGGGAGAATGAATTGTATGCTTTATTTCATTATCATGTTGTCTTTTATAGGCTTACACATTTACATATAGCCCCTTGGGCTTTAAAAAATGGCATTTTGCCCATCACATGCCTCATGTGCTCATTTCTTTTACACATGAGCCATGGATTTTACAAAAATTTGGCTTTATGCCCATTCATGCATAAAAAAAATTATATTAAAATTATTTATTACACGATTTTTTATTTCGGTATGGGGGAGGCCGGCCGCAGGGCTCGACTTGGGTATGGGCCCACTTGCTTGGGCTTGGGCCTGCTTACTTGGGGTTGACCCTGACTTTGACCCGGTCAACTGGGGTGCAAATTTTGACCCCAACACACTAGTCTACTGTGGAGGATCTATGTCCCGTCTCGATAATCCTACGACTAGGGACCTGTATATGATGTGCTTATAGACTACCCATCCCCCACTAGTGTGACTGTCATTACAACGCTGGTAATCAAGCAAAGATCCTAACTGCTCTACCAATATGTATAAGCGATATGCTAAGAAAACACATGCACATATTGAGGTAGAAAAAACCAGGTAGTATACTACCATTTCGAGCAAGACTGTTACTATATCCGTGTATATCCCAAGCTCCCATTAAGTAATATACAATCCAGTATGATACAACAATGGCCTCTAGAGCATTGCTTCCCCCAATTAGAGCAAAGCTCTGTTTGAAATTCGAATTTCAAAAATTAAAGCAACGCTTCAGATCCAGCGCTAGGCGCGCTGCGCGCCACGTGTCAAACGCGGATGCGCTAGCGCCAGGTGCGCTGCGCCCTAGGCAGTGCACCATGTGTGCGCTAGCGCTGGGCGCGCTGCACGCCACGTGTCAAACACGGGTGCGCTGCGCTCTGAACAGCGCACCACATGTCAAACACAGGTGCGCCGCGCTCTGAGCAGCAAACCACATGCAAAGCACGGGTGCGCCAGCGCTAGAATTAAAGAACTCCCCACCGTTAGATCAAAAGATCTAATAATAATGATAAATCATTAATTAATCAGAATTAAATTCTGTTATGGAAAGATTTTCCAATCTTCTTAAAAACAAGAAGATTGCCTTCTGTAAAACAGAAGCCCTAGGATCAAAAATCCAACGGTGGGAAACATCCCCAAATCAATCAGAGAAAGATCTTTTTAACTGATTCAACAAATCAGCTTGCCCTATATAAAGGCCCCAAGACTTCAAGTCTAAGAGAGAGAAACCCCCCTATAAACTTTAAGAAACTCAAAAGAAAGAGAGAAAACTCTTGCAAGAAGATATTTTTTCAAGGTAAAGATGATGAATGATGAACACAGAGATGAAATCATCTCATAAAAAGAAGAATTATCTTCTTAAAAAAGATCATAGATCTACAAAGACCAAGGTCTTTTATAAAAAGATCAAAAGATCTCATCATAAAAACAAAGAAGTATTTACTTCGTTCACAGATCATAGATCTATAAGACAAATTGTCTTTCTGAGATCATGAACATCTCATCATAAAGGGGGAGAAAATTATTAAATTTTCTTAAGGATCATGGATCTATAAAGGCAAACCCCTTTTAAAAATAAGAACTGTTGTTCTTGAATCTTGAGACAAAGTTTCTTTTAAAAGAACATAAATTTGTTCACAGATCATAAAATTGATCAAATGCGCTTTGCGCTCATGAAATGCACCTTGCGCTCTTGAATTGCGCTTCTGCGCTCCCTGGATCGGCGCTCAGCGCCAAATGCGCCACGTGTCAACCACGTATGCGCCAACTAAAATAGCGCACTACGCTCATGGGCTGGCGCTCAGCGCCAAGCGCACCACGTGTCACTCACGTGTGCGCCACGAAATTGAAAGCGCAATGTGCTTATGGACCAGCGCTTAGTGCTTATAAACTGGCGCAATGCGCCCATCATCTGGCGTTTAGTGCC
This sequence comes from Agapanthus africanus, assembly GCA_030015575.1. Taxonomy (NCBI): domain Eukaryota; kingdom Viridiplantae; phylum Streptophyta; class Magnoliopsida; order Asparagales; family Amaryllidaceae; genus Agapanthus; species Agapanthus africanus. The sequence goes on along the minus strand of CM057337.1, from coordinate 1,006,788,536 downwards.
AAGCGCGACACGTGTCCTTCACATATGCGCTATTTGGCAGAAGCGCACTGCGCTCTTTGACTGGCGCAAAGCGCCTAACGCACCACGTATTGCGCTGACAGAACATAAATTGTTCTTTAATAAAGCCAAAGCTCTGATTAATGCTCTGCATTCAATACAAGACAAAAATATTGTCAGAAGGGCCAAGCCCAAATAAAGGCTCAATAGCCAGAATAAAAATGTTAAACACTTATTGGACTTAGCCCAATATTGGCCATAAGTCCTCAAATTATATTTAATTGAGCCCATCTGCTCAGGAATATCTAACAGATCTTAGTTTCAAATTGGACTACAGATCTTTCAACCAACTCACACCGGTTCGAGGGTACATCTCTTTACTCCTATGATATCTTTCGTTGTAATCCTTCAACGTCTTCAGAGAGGTAACAGGTCCTGACAACCACACATTTCATGGACTGTGGGGTCCTTAAGCCCACGGACTACGATGTCCTTAACCTGGACTGTGAGGTCCTTAAACTCATGGACTATGATGTCCTTAACCTAGACTGTGAGGTCCTTAAACTCACGGACTATGATGTCCTTAACCTCGACCGCGACGTCTTTAAACTAACATTGGACCGTAATGTCCTTAAACTAACATTGGACTGTAATGTCCTTAAACTAATCGACCGCAATGTCCCTAAACTAAACAATAGAGCCCAAATGCTCTCTTATTGGATCTAAACGATCATGTTAAGTTGATCTTAGTCTAAACATTGGACTAACGTATCCTTAACAAACGTTTAAGTTGATCTTAGTCTCAAATGAGACTAAAGGATCCTTAAACCCAACCCCCAAACCCAAATCTAAGAAGATACGGATTTGGACTAATCCACGCCCTGCGGGCGACAACATAAATTAGTCTCCGTATACAATCCATGGGCAACCAAAAACAAAACAAACACCCACGACATGAAGTGACCATCTGGAGAAGGAGAAGGGCGTAATTAACTGTAGGGGCTTGCGCCTGCAGGGAAGAGCGTCCCCACAATCAAAAACCCCTCAAACGAGGGGGAATCTGACGAAGTCTGCTATATCGGCCGCATCCATTTAAACCTTCGATACATGGTGCCATAAATCAACTTGGCATCTTCGGAGAGGTGGACGGATAGCACCAATTAGCATCTGCCCCGAAATTCAGGCAAGACGTCCACCGCGTCTTCCCGTGTCTTTCGGCGGGGAACAGATTCTGGCACGCCCGGTGGGACCTCTTCCTCTTTCCACTCCACACTTCGTGTGTCGCGTTCGCGAACGAATCGTGGTTTGATATGGTTGCCCTTGGGTTCGAGGTACTAAGATTTGGTGTCTTGCTTGGTGCAGAAAACGAAAAATCAATGGCGTCTACTTGCACGAAGTGTTCCAGCTGCAATTGCAACTCGCGTTCCGCCTCATCTGGAGGCATAGCTTACGGACCTCAGATGGCCTCCCTGTTCACAATGCCGATAGAGCAGGTGACGCAGGCTACCCCGGTTTGTTCTTCGGGACCATGCTCCCTGTAACAACCCTAATTTTCCTATACAAATTTTTTCAAATATTTTTTTCAAAATCCATAAAGAGGTATTTATTGCCTGAGCACAAGACTTAAGTAATTAATTAGCAATTTAATTACAAGAAGAAGCTTGTAGCTCATTGGTAATACCTTGCATTGCTGAACCAAGCCACCAAAATTCAAATCCCATGCCCCATATTATTTTTAATATTTATTTTGTTTTAAATTTTATGGAAGCCCAAGAGTCCACGTACCATAACTCCCAAAATTCCTACTGAACCTGAAAATCTAAAAATACCAGAAGCCACACCTGACGACCCCCACCCCCTGGCACCCCGACTCGGCCGAGTCGGCCGGCGGACCGGCCGACTCAGGCCGGCGCCGTCGGCCGTACTCGGCCGGACGACCGAATCGTCAACTGGAAAATTTTGTCTTTTCATCTCCTTAACCCCCCTATATACTCTATTTATTTAGATCGGTTCCAGAAACCTTTGAAATACCCTATTTACTCCAATTTTTAATGATTTTATACATTTTTACATTTTTTAATTTAAAAACCCTTCATCTACCCTAACCCTAACCTAACCCTATAAATACCACCCTACCCTCTACCCTCTCACTCATATTTCTGAGCCAACTCTATAAAATTCTCAAGAGATCTTGTGTACCTTGAAAGCGAGCTCGAGGCGAAGCTCCGACGAATTCCCGGCGGAACTTCCGGCGATCGTTTTAGGAACTACCAGCGACGACGCAACACATCGGCGATCCCTCTAGTTCTCTCTCACTCTCTTGTGTAATCTAAAACCGTAAGTCTCTTTTCTATCCTCTTTTCTATTCTCAAAATACGAAATTACAAAACTCGACGGAATCGGAACAAATCTGATTTTCGATTCGGTTTTCTATAAATTTCCACTTTTCACTAATACAATCATACTTAAACTTTCTCATGTTGACTATTAAACACTAATCAAATAATCTGAACAAGTTTCATCACATGAAATGATAACTATCTCAATTTATCGTATTTTTCACTTAAATACCACATTGTTTCAATCCTTCATTTAACTCCATCAAACTTGCTATACATTTAAAGTAGATTACGAGGTAACGACCTACCTCCTCACACACTCATATGCAACACCCCCGAGAACCTAGAATACGAGAAAATAAACATTTTCATTTAAATACCATATACTTAATAAAACCATTTCTAAAAGATTTAGTTTTGATACAGTTTTTAAAGAAATACCTCTTATTATGAAAATACGATAAGTTGTGGACATCAGTCGTTTATCTAAACCTGACTTTGTGGTGTCTAGGCTAGGCAAGTGAGAAAGGAAACTTTAAAAGGCCCGTCTCACGGTGATTCGTGAGCGGATCCCTCCTTTCTTCACTTGTACTTATCTGGCCACAATTGGCGGTGAAGAGGCGATTTGAGGCATCCCACAACTTGTCGTCTGGACCAGTTAGGAATAAACTAGTTAACTTAGGAGAATCTAGAACATAGAATACGAAAAATTGACATCTTTACAAATAAATACCATTTACTTCATAAAACCGTTTTCTAAAGGATTTAGTATTTTACAATCTTTGCAAAACGCCGCTACAACCCATTTTAGGGAACCCGTTCGGGATGGTACGATTTATCGCACATCCTCCGACTTAGTAGTGCGAGATTCAGACCTCCGCAAGGAGCATTCGGTCTCGAAAGATTTAAAATATGACATCTTAAGAAAATGAGATTTTTAGAATATAAAATATTTATTAAAAATTATTTTTGTATGAATATATGTATATTTATCCTTAAAATACCTATTTTATTATGATATAAATATTCCACCTTTTCCTAAAAATCACCAGAATAAAGATTACACTAAAATACCATGAATTCCGAACGAATCAATATTACAAATAAATACTTTATTTCTGAAACTAGGATATTTTCACTAGAAATATCACAATATAAAATCCACATTCATTACAACTCTAAAGACGAATAATAAATACTTAAGGAGTATTTTGAAAAGTATATAAAAGTATTTTTTTTTTACAGAAAACCCCCTCAAGTTCTATAAATTACCCTAAGGACCCTAGTAAACATAGGTTTAAGCAGAACCAATCTCTTGAGCCCTAGGGAGACGGAGAAGTGGGTGCTTGCCTATCTAAGGTAAACAAATTAATAAAACCAATCAGGACTTCACTTTACTTTGCTAATTGTCTGACTCGGTTTGAGTCTCTGTCTAATCTGACTTGAATATGATTCAAATACAATTTACAATCTACAATCTTCAACATGAATCCATGAATCCAATTATCAATCTATACAGTTTGACTGAGCCGAACCATGGATATACATTCCATTTACATGGTTCTCCAGTTATTCCACTTACATGATTCTACGGTTACATCCGTTTATTGATATCATGGTTTCGGTCAGTCAATCAATTATACAACCAATACAATTTACAAGACAAACAATACAAATAAGACATCGCGGGGTTAAAGGGTATATTGGTACGGAAGGTGTTAAAAGTGGCACGAGACTGTAAGACTTAATACACCTAACATGAATCCAGTTGCTATTGTACCGTGGCATAAACGGTTCCTTGTACTATACGTGCCTCTAGTCTCTGGCATATAGAGACTCCTCTCATATACACTGACATTCTTCTGTACCAAGATACAAACAACAGCGTTAATACCACATTACAACAAGATAATACAACTTTAAATGATACCTTCTTATTGTGTCTATTCTACTTTCCTCTTATCTTTTGAGACTTACCGAGCGACCTATTCGCTGATGACATTCTATTTCTTTATTCTTTGAATGTCGTCAGGTGATCTGGACTCGGCAGAGATCGAGCCATCTGCAGAAGACTTGGAGCAGTTTGCTGAAGAACCAGAGCTCTAGTTTCATTGTACATTTTCCATTCAGTGCTTTTCATTTCCTGTTATGCCATTGTTTAGGTATCGTTTTATTTCAGTTGTATTTCCTTTTCATGCATTGTACAAAACAATGTTAATAAATAAAAGTTGTTGTTTTTATTATATCTTGTCTCTTGTGTAATTACTTTTATATTGCTTAGATACGCTTAGCGTATGTACTTCTGAGTATATACGCAGCGGACCAGTCCCGTCCACTTCACCGTATACCGGGAAGCGGGGCGTGACACTCCCACCAGTGAGCATTAACATCCCGCTGCCGCAAGAAGCGCAAAAGAAGTCGGTCTTTGATCGGCTCACTACTACCACGGCCCCTCTCAACGGATCGGCCGATGTCAAGCCAACAATATCAGTCTTCGATAGGCTGAGCCTGAACTCCAATGGGCCTGTCAAGAAGCCCACGATACCTGAAGCGGCCATCCCAAAGAGGATAGCCATTCCTGCTCTCGAGGTCACTAAAGAAGCTTCTCCCGTCAAAGGATCGGTCTTTACGAGGCTGGCCACTCCGGCTCCCGTTCCTGCTCAAAGGTCTGTCTTTGACATATTGGATACTGCTGCTCAACGGACGTCAGTCTTCAAGAGGCTGATACCAGCAGCGCCTCACCAGAACAGGGGGCATGACGAAGTCACCCCTAAAACTGAAACAATCCCAACGGCTCGATACGCTCAACGTCGCCACTGGCGCCGAGTAAGGAAGGCTGGGGGCAATTCCCCCTCTGGGCTAACTCCACCAGCCCCAACGGTGGAAGTCAATGCTGTTGTTCCAACTGGGAACATCTTCGAGCTGCTTAATAGGGTGCGCAGGAATTCACCCACCGCCGTACTGAAAAGATCTTCTCCACCCGTGGAGAATGCACCGAAGGCGAAACCGGAACAACCCCCACAGCCGCTCTCTTCCAAAATTTACAAAGTCTGGCAACAGGTTCAGGACTCAGTAATTGATCAAGATTACCCTCGCCGACAGAAAAAGGTGAAAGTTCAGCAAGAAGAGAACCATCCTGCCAACCCACAAAAGGCAACAGCTGTTTGGGTGCCCGCTGCAACGGCACCCTTGACTTCAACTGCTCAAAAAAGAAGGAGGCCAGAGAAAGCCCCTGTGACTACGGCAGACCACAAAGACGCTGAGCCCAAACGCCCTAAGTCTGGGGGCATAATGGAGCATATTGTTTATATGGCTTCCGGAAAAGAGAAAAGCCGTGCTTCCACGGGTCACCGACCGCTCACCCGATCAATAACAAGGGCTCAGGAACAACAACAGCAGAAGCTTTAGGAGATGCTGACTGCAATGGCCGCACTCACTGGGCCAAAAGAAAATCTAGAGACCTCGGAGCAGCACCGGGAGCAAGAAACTGACACCGAGTTCCTCCGAAGAATGCTCGAGAGGAAAGAAAAAGAGGTTGCGGAACAGGCAGCCAATATAAAACGAATGGCTCTTTTGTTCTAAGACATGGCTGGGATGATGTTACAGCCGGAACCTCCAGCTGAAGACCCCCCGATCATCATTGAAGACGACAGAGGGGAGACATCGAACCCTCCTCCGGCTCTTTCAGCAGCCAAGGAGGAGACCATCTCCAAGGCCGCTCTGGATGACTACATTGCTCAGCAAATACGAGCTCACCAGGCGAATGAAGCGGCCGGCCAAGTTGTTAAAACTGGGCGACCATATCCAGGCTGGTATGACCAAATAAAGTACCCGCCGGGATATACGATCCCTAAATTTCATGTATACAAAGGGACGGGCAATTCTCACCAGCATGTCGCCCAGTTCAGGGCTCTATGTGGCAACACTGGAGATGATGATAACCTTCTACTTCGCCAGTTCGTCGGTAGCTTAGCACAGACAGCTTTTGAATGGTACTCGGAGCTTCCTGACGACTCCGTCAAAACGTTTACAGAAATGGAGTTGCTATTCACTCAGCGGTTCGCAAGCGCCAGTGAACGCACCCCGATCACGGCATTGATCAACGCCAGAGTAAAGCTGGGAAAGACATGGGTGCAGTATGCAATCCGGTGGCGGAACCTATGGTCGAGATGCGAACAACGCATAGAAGAAGCTCCTGCTGTGGGCATGTTCATGTGGACCCTTGACCCTCAGTCGACTATCTCCCAATTCATGATGTTCTTCAAGCCGACCACCTTCCAGGCCTTGATCGACAAGCTGGCCCAAATGGACCAGATGGGCCATAGGCCTTTCCCTTCAAAAGTGGGTTTTCGGAATGAAAAAGGCAACGGAAAAGCGACCTTTGTCGCCAACGCTCAGCGACAGCCGAGTAACCCAAGACCGTCTGTTCGTCAAAGCAACAAGCCGCGATCCCTCGATGAGAAGTTGAAACGTCCTTACTCATTTCCCAGGGATAAAACAAGGAAACTGTTCGAACTGACAGTGCGCAACGGGCTCATCACTCTGCCAGATCCAAAACATCCGTCACAACCGGGTGACGTTAACCATCCTAACTATTGTCCCTACCACAGAATAATGGGTCATCCACTCGAAAATTGCTACGTCTTTAAAGGCTGGATTGAGGATGAATACCAACAGGGCAAATTCGCGTTGTCTGACAACTGGAAGGTGAACCCACCACAACCACATGTTCAGAAAAAGATGGACACGCCGGGGGCATCATGCTCTTTTATAGGGGAAGCTCTATGAGAAATTGTTCTTCCGGTAAAAACTAAAAGAATGCTGAAAGATCTTCAAACATATCCGACCTATGAACAACGGGCCGAAACGTCCTTAAACTAAAGACGGACCGAAACGTCCTTAAATTAACAACGGACCGAAACGTCCTTAAACTAATAATGGACCAAAACGTCCTTAAACCAACAATGGACCACTATGTCCTAAAACTAGCTGCTGACCGAGACGTCGATAAACTACTGTAGACTGCAGCATTCCAAGGCTGACACAAAAAAAGAGAAAAGAGTAAAAAAAGAAGAAGAAAGAAAAAGAAAAACCGGTATGTCCATAAGCGAAAGGGCACGGATGAAAACCCGAGAGGGCTCCGTGAGTAAAAACAGCAGGGCTACCGGCGAGTTTTGTGAAAACCCGAAAGGGCACAATCTCGTTAAAAGACACATGCAAGGTCCTCCCGACCTTGTGAGGAGAAACTACCTGCGTGAGAGCCTTATGACTCACAAGGGAGAAACACACTTAGGGATCCCCACGATTCCTAAGGAGAAATTACACTTACGAGATCCTCACGACTCGTAAGGAGAACCCTCTTATGAGACCCTCATGGCTCATAAGATTCAAAAGCCTTAAGTTACAGGGATCTGAACCTGTTCTTAAGCCATCACAATCTCCAATGCTGCCCTACAAGCGGTTAAATGCTGACCCTTGTATACAATCCACGGGTACGAATAAACATTTCCCTAACAGAGTCCCACCAGCGACTAGGGATATTCTCACACGGTGAACAAACACTTGTAGGTCCTCTCGACTTGCAAGGAAAAAAATACTCTTGTAAGATCCTTACGACTTACGAGAAGCCATACACTGAGGAGTCCTCATGATTCCTAAGGAGAAAACGCACCTACGAGATCCTCACGACTCGCAGGGAGAAATACCTTTATGAGACCCTACGGCTTATGAAGTCAAAAGCCTTAGTCGACATGATCTTAACCCTGTTTACTAAGCCACCTTTATTCGTCACCGACAGAGGCAAATGATGATTCGCTTCTGGCAATATCCCAGTTGTAGCGGTGCTGATGCCGAAATCGGTGTCTAATTCCAAACTTGCAGCAAGAAGCTAGCGAGCCACACATGCATACGAAATAGCCGAAATGATGGGCCAACTTGCAACAAAATCAGCAAGTAAAAATATATGCATGCAAAATAGCCGAAATGATTGGGCAACTCGCAATAAAAAGCAGCGAGTAAAAAATAAAATAAATAGCCGAAATGATTGGGCACCGCGAAAAATAGCCGAAATGGTTGGGCAATAGCGATTTTCGCGATATAAAAGCTGAAATGATAGAGCATCGCGGAAAGAATAAAAAAAATGAATGAATGATGAACTGAAATGAAACTTTTTGCCCTGTAGGAGGTCACATTGACCCCTGTATACAATCCATGGGCACAAACAAGAGGGGAATCATATCGTCCCACCAGGCTTCGTTGAAGCGAAGCCAAATCTCGACGGTTCATAGAAAACCTAGAGACAATCTCGACATTCGTCGCAATATTGCAGACACGATGTTAACAAACGAAGCGAAGGAAGAACCCTAGCTTCAGGGTCTCAACGTCAACATCGACAACTTAAAGATCAAAAACGACGTTTCTCCTTACTCCAGTAGGATGCAGACGTGACGTCAACAAAAGACCGAATGGTCGAAACAAAGTGGAGTGACGGCAAAATCCCAGCTCCACCACAACATTCGTCTCAATACAGCAGACGAAATGTCACCACTGCGTTCTTCCTCCAGCAGGATTCAGACACGACAATCTAACAACGGAGTCATGGCAAAGTCTCTAGTTCCAGGTCCTGACGGTTCACCAATAACTTAGAGACCATCTCAGCATTCATCTCGATACAGCAGACGCGATGTCACCCCAGCGTTCTTCCCCTAACAGGATTCGGACGCGACATCAACAAAGTGGAGCCACGACAAAGTCCTAGTTCCAAAAACTCTAAGGTCCACAGACGACCTAGAGTCAACCAATGACTTCCTCGCCGGATCAACACTCCGTCTCGAAAATAAGTCAACCAACCCCAGGGAAATCAGTGTCCTTGGCAAAACCTCTCGATTCAGGGAAATCAGCATCCTTGGCGAGAACCTTTCGATTCGTGTTGACCCGCAAGGAAATCGGTGTCTTTGCAGGAATCTCTCGATTCGTCTCGACTCCGGGGAAATCATTGCCCTTGGCAAAACCTCGATTCAGGGAAATCAGCGTCCTTGGCGAGAACCTCTCAATTCGCATTGACCCGCAGAGAAATCAGTGTCTCTGCAGGAATATACGACGTCAGCAAAATGGAGCCATGGCAAAGTTCCTAGTTCCAGGTCCCGGTGGTTCACCAACAACCTAGAGACAAACCACAATATTCTTCTCGATACAGCAGACACAATGTCAACAAACGAAGCGAAGGCAATATTCCTAGCTTCAGGGTCTTGATGGCAACTCATATAAAACCTGAAAGACTATCGGAGATCATCCCACACCAGCGTGGAGTGGTTATGACTCATCGGGGCTCCCAAACTGAGCCTAACCTCAAGTAAAAAGCGACATGGAATATCCCTAACGCTTGCTTTTTCGACGGTAATATCACCTGGAAGATTTCTTGAAGACGTCCTGTCCAGCCCCCGAAGGGATCAGAGACACGACAGTCGCGGGGCTACTCGAACAGCAAGCTTATGCGTCGAGGAATACAACAGCCAACGCGATTGTGCGACGGTTAGAAAACCCTAGTACCACAGGCCCTAACGAACTTCTATTAGCAGGAGTTAACTGTGACGTTAGGAAATCCTTGCGAGAACTTCTCGATTCGTCTCGAATCACGGGGAAAATAATGTTCCTACGAGAACTTCTCGACTCGTAGGGAAAAGCCTTAGGCAATGGGGATAAGGACCTGTTTCCTAAGCACTGGGGCCCTGCAGGTCAATCCAAAATGGACTCTTGCATACTATTCACGGGCCATACTCTCCAAAGTCGAATCTCGACAAGGAGGGAAATAACCACTTACGGGTCCTCTCGACTTGTAATATGGAAAATTCTCTTGTGAGATCCTTACGACTCTCAAGAGAAAACGCGTTTAGGAATCCTCATGATTCCTAAGGAGAAAATACACCTATGAGATCCTCTCGACTCGTAGGGAGAAAAGTCTTTATGAGACCCTCACGGCTTATGAAGTTGAAAAGTCTTAGGTAGCAGATCTGAACCTGTTTCCTAAGCCATCACTACCTCTCGAAGAATTCAAAACAGAATGCTCTCTATCATCTACAGGCTACACTTGCCAGAGTAACATACCAACAACACAATAAAGAGAAGAAAACGACAGTGGGAGATAAGAAAATGTGTCTTTATTCATGAACTCAATTGAATACAAGATACATCATATAAAAGAATAAAAAATGGATATATGTTATTCAAAGATTACAAGTGTTTAATTGATACAAAGGCAGCCACTGAGAAGGAGGGGTTTTCAATAAGTCAGCCAGTTGTTCGCGCACTCCTCTCAACTCCTTTTCAAGGTCAGCCGCCGCAGCCAGTTCCGCTTCGATAAAAGCCCGTTGCTGCAAGCACGATGAAACCTTCTCATCGATTTTCCATTGGGCAGCTTCGCGACTCTGCGTAACCCGCTCAATGAAGTCGAGTTTCCGCCTCAATGCCATCCCGTCTGAAATACATCGCTGCAAATTGTCAAAGACGGCTCTCAGTTGCGCGGCGTTCGCTTCGACCTGGGCACGCAATTGGACAGAATCAGCGGAAGTCGCCTCACGTTCCTTTCGCTTGAGGATCGCCTCTTGTTCGAAATGACGAAGGAAAATGGCACTTTGCTCAACCTATGCAGCCCGCTGGGAGTTCACGGCCTGAATTTCAGGAGAAGGACGCCTAAGCTCAAGCTCATGCAGGCAGGCCTCAATCTTCCTGCAGTGATTAACCCAAGACTCGACGACGCCTTCGTTATAGAAGTTCACAAGCATCGCCAGCATTGGATTAACCTCGGCAGCAAAATCTGCAGTGAATGTAGGGGCCTCCGCATCAAGCTCCTCGACGTATTCGCTCAACATACGCAGGCTGGTCACAGCGCCTTTGGAAGATGGACGTCTAGAAAAGGGCCCTGCCGGCATTATGATGTGAGACTCGAACGGGGCTAGAGTTGACGTGATTGCTGCAAAATAAATCATAATCAGATGTCGGCTCAAAAAATAAAGAAAATACACGAACAATAGAGTCTACTATACCGGCTGCAACAGGGGGCAGAGCTGGGAGTACTGGTGGCGCAACGATTCCCTCGTCCCCTCCTTCAATTTGTAAGGCTACCAGCAATGCAAAGAAGAATTAGCAATAATGTGACTGCCCGTTAAAGAAAGGACGTCGATTAGAAAAGATACTTACCGACACCAGCGGGCGGACTAATCTCTGACTGGAAAGAGAAGTGTGGGTGCAGTACCTGATACAGGTGATCAAAAAGGACTCCTGCAAGGACGCAGTAATACAATGTCAGTACATAAATTATACAGCCTAGAGATAAAACTGATGGGTCACAAATCCGCACCTTCCAACATCTGAGATGGTATGAGAGAAGGTAGAGGAGTGGTCACCGTCAAAGCGGTAACTGATGGCGCTGCCTCGGGTAGCGCAACCTCAACGCTCGCCATGCCTGCATTAGAAACGAGATAAATACTGTCAGGAAAGATTGAAAGGGATTGCAGAATAAAAAGAAAAGCAATAACCCAAAGTCTACCTGGTGAGTCGCCGGTAGGAACCGCGACAAGGGCATCACTTGATGCAGTGACTGCTTCACCCTCCTCTATCGGAATGGTTTCTCCGCCCGTGGATTCATCCCCCGACTCTACGAGAATCGTCGTGATACTCGCAGCGTCCGGCAACGGCAAGGAGCCGCAAAGGGAAAGAGCGACGATTGGGGCGGTGCCCGACTCCTGAGAAAGAGTGGCTACCTCGGGCTCGGCGGCTGTAGCCATCTTACCCACCGCTATCTCGAGCTCGGCAATGATAGCCATCTCACCTACCGCTACCTCGGGTTCGGCGAGCATGGCTATCTCCTCTACCGCTACCCCAGGCTCAGTAGTTGCTGCCACTTCTTCGGTAAGACTCGGCCCTGCAAGATAGGATATATGAGAACTGAAAGTTAAAACTTTGACAAAAGAACCCAATGTCACGTTACCTTGAGTTGGTCTTCCAATTGCTTCCCGAGCCGCACGTGCTGCCTGTCTATGGGCGGTGGACAAAACAGCCGGGGCATCCTCTGAAGGAGTAGGAGCAGGGGTAGCGGTGCTCGAACCCGCACCCGCAGCCAAGGCGACACTACGCTCCCTTGCCGCGTGCATTCTGCGCTTCCTTTCCGCTCGGGCCGTCAGAGCGGATCTTCTAAACACCTCCATCAATAGGACGTCATCATCCGCGCTAAGGGTTACCTCTGGAGCCATCAAGACATCCGTCATCAGTCGTTTAAGTAAGGCCTCTTTCGGCAATGCCGAGAAGGCCGGGACTTCGATGGCTGGCCCGGGAAGCATCTCCGCATCACCTTGCGGGATTGGCATTGTAGTCCCTGCGATAAGATAAAGAAGGGGTCAGATTGTCTATAAGAAAGGAGAATAAAGATTTAATGAGCCGAGATATACCAACTCCCAACAAAGCGCGAGTCCTCTCCTCCTCCTCAAAGGTCTTAAGGGAAGCCGCTAGAGCCTCTTCAGTGGAAAATCCTGTTACAGAAAGAAGAATGTCAGTCAAAACATGATAATAAAAATGTAATGCAATAACAGAAGTTACGGCTTATACTTACTTGATTGCGTGAGGATGGCCATTTCCTCTTTGTGGCTTTCTGAATGCACAGAAGCTGCAATAGCAGCCTCCAGATCAGTATCTTCCGGCGCTATGAAGAGACCCTCATTGGTCCCATATTCGCCCAAGCCCTCGCTATAAAGAGCATGAGGCTCCAGGCCGAGTATAGCGTCTACAGAGAGGATCGACTTCTTCCTCTTCTGCGAGCGAGCTCCAGTCGCAGCCAGCACAAGCTTACGCTTGGTGGGCACTTTGGGGCGACGAGTCCCGATATCTGAGCCCACGCCAGACTCAAGGGAAGCTACATTTACCATCTCCACGGGAGCACGGGGCACCGGTAGTACATCCGCCGTCTCCACGGGAGTACGGGGCACCGGTAGATCAGGCCTGTCGTGGGGGACTTCAATCACGGCAGCTTCTCTTAGCGGAGGAAGGAAAATGGTCTATCGCTTCAAGGGGATGTTTCGATCACCAGTAGGGGGTGCACCCTTGCGGTCGAGTAGCAGTCGCTTCTCCTCCCTGATAACAGCACCCATTGCATGTTGGTACCAGGCCACGTGTACATTAAGGGCCTTCGGGACACAACTCGGTTCGCTGATAAAGAAGTGAGACCCCGTATTCAAGCGCATGAAATGATGCAGCGCGCCCCGCATTCCCTCTTCGGTGGCAACAGGTTCTACCAGGAAAGCCTCCAGCAGGACTCCCTGATTGTAACTCAGCTGCTGGGCAAAACGATGGGGGTTGTATCTCATGAATAGCGCCGCATCATTTTGCCTGAATACAAGAAAGTCCGGCCTGATGGAGTACAAATGAAGAATCTCCCGGGCTTTCAACACGGAGGCCCCGTCCTTAAAAATGTCTCGCAATGGCAGCACCGCCTTTGAAGTTTCCTGGCCGATGGTCAAGGCTTTATCTGTGAAAGACATACCATCTCCAACAGTGCGCGGACGAAGGAGCAAGCCCCTAGCTTCCCGCTGTGACGGACTCACAATGGAGGCGTCAACCAGCTGCATGATCCGGGGGAACTTGCATCTGTCGTAAAACGAAGGTCTTTTGTGGATGCCAAAAACCCCAAGCACGTGCAGCTCCATCCATGAAGTGAAGTAATGCATTGGGAAGTTGGCAGGATGCACCCCTGGTTCAGTGGTATCCGCTGCTACGCTAAGACCGTGATATAGGTGGGCTAACCCGGCGATCCCGATGGCCACTTATATTCTGGCAACCATGCGATGCGCCGGGTAGAAGACGGAAGGCCTCATGTAACGAGGATGCATAGGAAGCGCGAACCAGCTTAACCATAAACTGAGGAACCCGAGAAAGAACGCCTTTTCATCAATGCTCGGGGCGGCGATTTCTGACAGAGGGACGATCGCGGCGTCATGAAGAAAGAAACCTTTTTGATCAGCTTCCAGTATCGGCCGACGGTCCAAGCCAAAGCCAAAGGGATCATCAAGTTTAGAAAACTTTTCGCCTTGTCGCGACAAAATTTCCGGGCGAAAAAAGGGCAATGAAGTCCGCAAAACTGACCCCCCGGCCTCCGGATTCAAGGAAGAAGCTCTCGTACATGTTCAACACCTTTATCAGACTTGGGAACTGGTGCTGAATGGCATTCTCTGGCGTGAGGCCCATCACCACTGGCTTGGTGGCAAGAACATATTCATCCGGAGGAAGCAGCTCCTCGTAGTGCTCCCCCCTGACCGGTAAACCAGAAACCTCGGTGAATTCTTCCAAAGAAATGGAGACCTCTCTATCCAATAAGAGGAAGGTATGGGTCGGGATGTTCCACTGCTCGATAAGATGTACCGGGCCCACTGCAAGTACCCGGCCGGATGACGGGGAGTTAGCCCGATGTTGTAGGGCTGTCCCCAAGGGCGCGACTCGCCCTGACATATGCGCCGCCCTAGGGTATCCAAAGCTGCCGGCGGCTGCACGGGTATTGCGGCGATCGAAGGCTGAAGGAGACCTTCCGAAGTCCAATTAACCACCTCCACGGCATAGTTCACCGGGGGTGCATTTGCATACGGGATCGCTGAGATAGGCTCCGAAGGCGTCGCACAAGAAAAGCTCCGGTGGCCTATGATAATCTGATTATACCATGTCCCCTAGAGGTGAAGATTCTTATATTCTGGGTCATGATCTTTGATGAAAGCTAGGACTTCCCGGTCTACAGGTGCTCCAGGAAATCCTCCTTCTGAATGAACAAACGGGAAAGAGAGATCGAAAGACATGTTGCCTGCGCAAAAAGGGACAAAAGTCAATTGTCAGTGCTATAATTTAATTTAAATCCTGGCACTTGGTACTTTAGAATTTGTACTACACTGCAACGCAGTGGAAAGGGGACCAAAGGGGGGACCCACAAAATCTAGATGACAATGCATCAATTAAATAAAACAACCTCATCAGTTGATGAGACTGTTAATTAAATGAGGAGATCCTGAAGAAATTCTAATTAAATGAGAGATCCCTCGGGAGTAAATCTCCCCTTGAGAGCAATGCTCTATGACAGAGTGACACTTGTCAAACTCTGATCATGAAGGAATAAAAATTCTTCAAGAGCTTGGCTCTGTAAAAATGATGGGAAAAACCCATCAGAAAAAATTAAAATCAATTTTTATGAATTAAAAATTCTGGGATCTTCAAGATCCATGAACAGACTCTTAAGAGTTCTTCATAAGAGATTAAAAAAAATCTACATATTATCAAAAGAGCAAAGCTCTGTTCATGGGCTAAGAAGTCCCAAGAAAAGATCTCCTTAGATCTATGGGTTCATGATCTGAAGAGAGCAAAGCTCTATTAATGAAACCCTAAAAGGGTTTTCTTTAGATCAAAGATCTATGAAGAGCAAGGCTCTGTTGATGGGTAAAACCCCACTTTATTAAAAAAGTTTTAAACTTTACCTAAGTTTTGACAGAGTTTTTACTCTTGAAAAGTTCTTAAACTAAAGAGCAATGCTCTAAATAAAAGTTCTCAAAGAAGAAGATGAAAATCATCTAAGGGACCAAAGGTCCTATTTATAGGCATTGAAACTCCTCTTCAACTTCTGAGTTGATCCAAGGGCACAGATGCTGCCACCGCTGCACTCACGTGTAGGCCACATGAGCACAACGCTGGGGGGGCATTTGTTTCCCCCAATCAGAGCAAAGCTCTGTTTGAAATTCGAATTGCAAAAATTGAAGCAACGCTTCAGATCCAGCGCTAGGCGCGCTGCGCACCACGTGTCAAACACGGATGCGCTAGCGCCAGGTGCGCTGCGCCCTAGGCAGTGCACCATGTGTGCGCTAGCGCTGGGCGCGCTGCGCACCACGTGTCAAACACGGATGCGCTAGCGCAGGCTGCGCTGCGCTCTGAGCAGCGCACCACGTGTCAAACACAGGTGCGCTAGCGCAAAGTGCGCTGCGCTCTGAGTAGCACACCACGTGCAAAGCACAGGTGCGCCAGCGCTAGAATTAAAGAACTCCCCACCGTTAGATCAAAAGATCTAATAATAATGATAAATCATTAATTAATCAGAATTAAATTCTATTATGGAAAGATTTTCCAATCTTGTTAAAAACAAGAAGATTGCTTTCTGTAAAACAGAAACCCTAGGATCAAAGATCCAACGGTGGGAAACATCCCCAAATCAATCAGAGAAAGATCTCTTTAACCGATTCAACAAATCAGCTTTCTCTATATAAAGGCCCCAAGACTTCAAGTCTAAGATAGAGAAACCCCCCTATAAACTTTGAGAAACTCAAAAGAAAGAGAGAAAGCTCTTGCAAGAAGATATTTCTTCAAGGTAAAGATGATGAATGATGAACACAGAGATGAAATCATCTCTTAAAAAGAAGAATTATCTTCTTACAAAAGATCATAGATCTACAAAGACCAAGGTCTTTTATAAAAAGATCAAAAGATCTCATCATAAAAACAAAGAAGTATTTACTTCGTTCACAGATCATAGATCTATAAGACAAATTGCCTTTCTGAGATCATGAACATCTCATCATAAAGAGGGAGAAAATTATTAAATTTTCTTAAAGATCATGGATCTATAAAGGCAAAGCCCTTTCAAAAATAAGAACTGTTGTTCTTGAATCTTGAGACAAAGTCTCTTTTAAAAGAACATAAATTTGTTCACAGATCATAAAATTGATCAAATGCGCTTTGCGCTCTTGAAATGCGCCTCTGCGCTCCCTGGATCGGCGCTCAGCGCCAAATGCGCCACGTGTCAACTACATATGCGCCTACTAAAATAGCGTACTGCGCTCATGGGCTGACGCTCAGCGCCAAGCGCACCACGTGTCACTCACGTGTGTGCCACGAAATTGAAAGCGCAATGCGCTTATGGACTAGCGCTTATAAACTGGCGCAATGCGCCCATCATCTGGCGCTTAGCGCCAAGCGCGACATGTGTCCTTCACATGTGCGCTATTTGGCAGAAACGCGCTGCGCTCTTTGACTGGCGCAAAACGCCAAGCGCACCACGTGTTGCGCTGACAGAACATAAATTGTTCTTTAATAAAGCCAGAGCTCTGATGAATGCTCTGAATTCAATACAAGACAAAAATATTGTCAGAAGGGCCTGTTTCTCCCAATCAGAGTAAAGCTCTGTTTTGAAATTCAAAATTCAAAAATTGAAGCAACGCTTCAGATCCAGCGCTCTGCACTGCGCGCCACGTGTCAAACACAGATGGGCTAAATCAGAGCAAAGCTCTGTTATAAAATTCAAAATTAAAAAAATTGAAGCAACGCTTCAGATCCAACGCTCTGCGCTGCACACCACGTGTCAAACACAGGTGCGCTAACGCAGGCTGCGCTGCGCGCCACGTGTCACGTAGGTGCGCCGGCGCTGCGCGCCACGTGTCATACGTAGGTGCGCCAGTGCAAGATGCGCCGGCGCCACGTGTCAAACGTAGGTGCGCCAGCGATGGAATTAAGAATTCCCCACCGTTAGATCAAAAGATCTAATAATAAATTATTAATTAATCAGAATTAAAATTGTGTTATGGAAAGATCTTTCCAATCTTGTTAAAAACAAGAAGATTATCTTCTGCAAAACAGAAGCCTTAGGATCAAAGATCCAACGGTGGGAAATATTCCCAAATCAATCAGAGAAAGATCTCTTTAATTGATTTAACAAATCAATTTGCCCTATATAAAGGCCCCAAGACTTCAAGTCTGATATAGAGAAACACCCCTACAAACTTTGAGAAAACTCAAAAAAAGAAAATCAAGTTTTTAGTAAAAGAAGATCATTTTCTTCAAGGTAAAGAACATGATTCTTGAACACAGAGATGAAATCATCTCATGAAAAGAAGAACTATCTTCTAAAAAAAAGATGATAGATCTACAAAAGACCAAGGTCTTTGATAAAAAAAGAGATCAAAAGATCTTATCATAAAAACAAAAGAAGTATTTACTTCATTCACAGATTATTGATCTACAAAGGCAAAGCCTTTTCCAAAATAAGATCTATTGTTCTTGAATCTTGAGGAAAATCCTCCTTTTAAAAGAACATAAAGTTGTTCTCTGATCATAAATTTGATCAAATGCACTTTGCGCTATTGAAAAGTGCCTTGCACTCATGAACTGCGCTTTTGCGCTCCTTGGACCGGCGCTCAGCGCCAAAACATGCCACGTGTCAACCACGTATACAACTTGCGCTTTGCGCTTCTGAAACAGCACGCTGCGCCCCTGCGCTGCGCGCCACGTGTCAAACGTAGGTGTGCTAGCGCAAGGCGTGCTGCGCCCTGCGCTGCGCGCCACATGTCACTCACTGGTGCGCCAAAAAACTAGCGCAAAGCGCTCATAAACTGAAAGCGCAATGCGCTTATAAACTGGCGCTTAGCGCTGAGCGCGACACGTGTCCATTTCGCGTGCGCTATTTGGCAGAAGCGCAATGCGCTCTTTAATTGGCGCAAACCGCCTGGTGCGCCACGTAGCGCACTGTCAGAACACACATTGTTCTGATGAATGCTATGCATTCAATACAAGACAAAAAATTTTAGGACCTAATGCTCAACATTATTAAAAGGGCCAAGCCTAAGTAAAGGCTCAACAGCCCAGAACAACAAAATGTTAAACATTTTAATCTTATTGGACTTAGCCCAATTCTGGCCATAAGTCCTCAACTTATATTTAACTGAGCCCATCTGCTCACGAATATTTAACAGATCTCAGTCCCAAACTGGGCTACGGATCTTCCAACCAAATCACACCGGTTCGAGGGTACATCTCTTTACTCCTTTGATATCTGTCGTTGTAATCTTTCAACGTCTTTAGAGAGGTGACGGGTCCCGACAACCACACATTTCTACGGACTGTGGGGTCCTTAAGCTCATGGACTACGATGTCCTTAAACTTCATAGACTACGATTTCTTTAAACTACGGACTGTGGGGTCCTTAAACTCATGGACTACGATGTCCTTAAACTTCATAGACTACGATGTCTTTAAACTACGGACTGTGGGGTCTTTAAACTCAAGGACTACGATGTTCTTAAACCCTATAGACTACGATGTCTCTAAACTGGACTGGGGGTCCTTAAACTCATGGACCGAGATGTCCTTAAACTAACATTGGACCACCATGTCCTTAAACTGGTAATCGACCGCATTGTCCCTAAACTAAACAATAGAGCCCAAATGCTCCTTTGTTGGATCTAAATGATCCCGATAAGTAGATCTTAGTCTAAAATTAGACTAACGTATCCTTAACAAACGTTTAAGTTGATCTTAGTCTCAAATGAGACTAACGTATTCTTAAACCTAAACCAAAACCCAAATCTAAGAAAATACGGATTTGGACTAATCCACGCCCTACGGGAGACAACATAAATTAGTCTCCGTATACAATCCACGGGCAACCACAAACAAAACAAACACCCACGACACGAAATGACCATCTGGAGAAGGATAAAGTGGTTACCGCGAGACGGTAGAGTAATTAACTGCAGGGGCTTGCGCCTGCAGGGAAGAGCGTCCCCACAATCAAAAATCCCTCGAATGAGGGGAAATATGACGAAGTCTGCTATGTCGGCCGTATCTGTTTAAACCTTCGATACATGGTGCCATAAATCAACTTGGCATCTTCGGAGAGGTGGACGGATAGAACCAATTAGCATCTGCCCCGAAATTCAGGCAAGACATCTGCCGCGTCTTTATCCGCGTCTTTCGGCGGGGAACAGATTCTGCCACGCCCGGTGGGACCTTTTCCTCTTTCCACTCCACACTTCGTGTGTCGTGTTCGCGAATGAATCACGGTTTGTTAATGGTTGCCCTTGGGTTCGAGGTATTAAGATTTGGCATTTTGCTTGGTGCAGAAAGCGAAGGATCAATGGCGTCTACTTGCGCAATGTGTTCTAACTGCAATTGCAACTCACGCTCCGCCTCATCTGGAGGCATAGCTTACGGGCCCCAAGTGGCCTCCCTGTTCACGATGCCGGTGGAACAGGTCACTCAGGCCACCACTGGATTGTTTTTCGAGACCATGCTCCCGCCAACGAGCTTCAGCGCCCCTATACCAACACAGGAAGCTCTCAAGAAGTCGGTCTTTGATCGGCTTACAGCTACCGCGGCCCCTCTCAATGGGTCGTCCAGCTCCAGCGCCTCGGTCTTCACCAGATTGGGCCAAAGTTCATGCGGGTCCATGATGAAGCCTGCAATTCCAGAAAAGGTTATTCCGAAGAGGATAGACATCCCTGCTCCCGAAGTCTTCAATGCGACTTCTCCTGCCGAAGGGTCGGTCTTCACAAGACTGACTGTTTCGGCTCCCACTCCGGCTCCTGGTCGTGCTCAAAATTGTGTCTTTGACAGATTGGATACCGCTACTCAACGGACGTCAGTCTTCAAGAGGCTGGTACCGGCAACGCCTCACCTGAACAGGGGGCAAGACGAAGTCACCCCTCAAGCTGAAACCATCCCAACAGCTCGACGCGCTCGACGTCGCCACTGGCGCCGAGTAAGGAAGGCTGGGGTCAACTCTCCCTCTGGGCTAACTCCACCGACCCCAATGATCGAAGTTAATGCTGCTGTTCCAACCGGGAACGGCTTTGAACTGCTGAACAAGGTACGCAGGAACTCTCCTACCGCCGTACTGAAAAGATCTCCTCCACCTGTGGGGAATGTTACATAAATAAAGCCGGATCAGCCCCCTCAGTGACTGTCCTCCAAAGTTTACAAAGTCTGGCGATGGATCCAGGAGTCGGTGATTGATCAAGACTATCCTCGCCGACAGAAAAAGCTGAAAGTTCAACAGGAAGAGAACCGTCCTGTCAAGCCACAAAGGACGGCAACTACCTGGGTGCCCGCTGCAACGGCCCCCTCAACGTCAACTGCTCAAAAGAGAAGGAGGCCAAAGAAAGCCCCTGCGACTACGACAGACTACAAAGACGCTGAGCCCAAACGCCCCAAGTCTGGGGGCATAATAGTGCATACTGTTTACATGGCTTCCGGAAAAGAGGAAAGCCGCGCTTCGACAGGTCACCAACCGCTCACCCGATCCGTGACCAAAGCCCAGGAGCAACAACAGAAGCTTCAGGAAATGCTGATGCAAATGGCCGCACTCACCGGGCCAAAAGAAAGCCCGGAGGTGTCATCAGAGCAGCGTTGTAACAACTCCAATTTTAATGTACAAAGAATTGATTTAAATTCAAAGTATACTTGGAGTATTTAATGTTGCTGATATCTTTTTAAGTATTTATTTCACACCATAATTACAAGAAGGAGCTTGCGGCTCATTGGTAATACCTTACACTGCTGAACTAAGCCACCAGAGTTCAAATCCCATACCCCACATTATTTTTAATATTATTTTGTTTTAAAATTTCTAGAATACCAACAGTTAACACGTGTTTTCAACAAAACCCCCACCACCTATGAAAAGTTAAATGTTCCAGTAGCTACCCCCGGCGACCCCCCAGATTCCGGCACCCCGACTCGGGCCGCCGCCACCGGTCGGCCCAGTCGTCAACATCAAAAACCTATCTTTTGGAATTCCCTACCTCACGACATACTCTAAATTCTATAATAATTTCCAGAGAGCCCATTAACTCTCATTCAATCCATTTTTAATACATTTTTCCTATTATTTTTACATTTTTAATTAAAAACCCTACACCTACCCTAACCCTAGCATAACCCTATAAATACACCCCTACCTCCTACCCTCTCATCCCAAAATTCTGAGCTCGCTCTCTCAAAATCTCAAGAAAACCTTGTGTACTTTGGAAACGAGGGAAAGGCGAAGCATCGACGAAAACGACGGCGAACTTCCGGTGATCGTGCTAGGAACTCTTGGCGACGAATCGACGCACCGGCGAATCCCCTACTTCCCTCTCACTCTCTAGTGTTGTCCAAAACCGTAAGTCCCCATTCTATCTTTCTTTTCTTTCAAAACAATACGGAATTACAAGTCCCGACGGAATCGGCACAAATCCGATTTCCGATTCGGTTTTCTTATAAACTTCACTTTCCATTATTTCAATTATGTTTAAACACTATCATGTTGACTATTAAATACTAAACAACTAAAATGATCAAAGTTAAATTCATAAAGATAACTATTTCCATTTTACCATATTTTCACTTAAATACCACATTGTTTCAATATGCCTTAACTCCATTAAAATTGCTATACCTTTAAGTAGATCACGAGGTAATGACCTACCTCCTCACACACTCATATGCAAACATAACACGCTACCTCGAGAACTTAGAATACGGAAAACAAAACAATTTCATTTAATACCCTTTACTTAATTAAAAAAAACCAATTTTTGATACATCGTTATAAATGAATAACTTTTGGAACTAATAAAAAATATCTAGACTCAGTTAATTAAGGACTGTCGCCTTCATTAGGACATAGTAAGGTTGTGGACATCGGTCGTTTATCTAAACCTGACTTTATGGTGTCTAGGCTGGACAAGTGAGAAATGTAACTTTAAAAGGCCCGTCTCACAGTGATTCGTGAGCGGATCCCTCCTTTCTTTACTTGTACTTACCTGGCCACAATTGGCGGTGAAGAGGCGATTTGAGGTATCTCACAACTTGACATAAAATACGGGAAATCGACATCTTTACAAATAAATACCATTTACTTAATAAAACCGTATTCTAAAGGATTAGTATTTATAAAATCTTTGTCAAGCGCCGCTAAAACCCATTTTGGGGAACCCGTTTGGGATGGTGCGGTTTATCGCACATCCTCGGGCTTAGTAGTGCGAGATTCAGACCTCCGCAAGGAGCATTCGGTCTTGAAAGATTTAAAATACGACATCTTAAGAAAATGAGATTTTTAGAATATAAAATATTTATAAAAAAATTATTTTTTATAAATATATGTATATTTATCATTAAAATACCTATTTTGTTATGATATAAATATTCCACCTTTTCTAAAAAAATCCCAAGAATAAATTTACACTAAAATACCATGAATTTCAAATAAATCAATATTACAGATAAATACCTTTATTTATAAAACTAGGATATTTTCACTAGAAATATCACAATATAAAATCCACACTCATTACAACTCTAAAGACGAATAATAAATACTTGGGGTGTATCTTGAAAACTATACAAAAGTATTTTTACATAAAACCCCCTCAAGTTTTATAAATTACCCTAAGGACCCTAGTAAATATAGGACTTCGATTTACATTTCTACTGTCTGACTCGGGTTTGAGTCTGATCATAATCCGACTTGAATATGATTCAAGTACCATATAAATCTACAATATTACAATTCAATATGAACACACGAATCCATAAATCCAGTTATCAATCTATTCAACTTGACTGAACTAAACCATGGATATACTTTCCATTTACATGATTCCAGTTTACATCCATTACTGATATCATGGTTTCGGTCAGTCATCCAACTATACAACTTATACAATACAATCAAAACACTACGGGGTTTAAGGGGTAGATTGGTACGAAAGGTGTTAAAAGTGGCACGAGACAGTAAGATTAAGACACCTAACATGAATCCTGTTGCTGTTGTACCATGGCATAATGGTTCCTTATACTTTCAGTTTGCCCTGGTCTCTAGCATATAAATACCCCTCTCGTATACACTGGCATCCTTCTGTACCAAGCTACAAACAACAGCGTTAACACAATATTCTACAATATTATACAACTTTAAAAGATATATTCTTATTCTGTCTTTTCTATTTCTCTCTTAACTTTGGGACTTACCGAGCGACCTGTTCGCTGACGACATTCTATTTCTTTCTTCTTTGAATGTCGTCAGGTGATCTGGACACAGCGGAGATCGAGCCCACCAGTGAAGACTTGGATCGGTTTCTCGAAGACCCTGAGCTCTAAACATTGTACTTTTCCTATTCAGTATTTTTTTTCATTTCCTGTTATGCCATTGTTTAGGCATCTCTTTTTATTCCAGTTGTATTTACTTTTCATGCATTGTATAAAAGAATGTTAATAAATAAAGTTGCTGTTTTTATTATACCTTGCCTCTTGTGATTATTTTTATATTGCTTAGTTACGCTCAGCGTATTTTCTTCTGAGTAAATACGTAGCGGGCCAGTCACGTCCCCTTCACCGTAGAATGGGAAGCGGGGCGTGACAAGCGTCACGAACAAGAAACCGATGCTGACTTCCTACGCAGAGTCCTCGAAAAGAAGGACAGAGAAGCAGCAAAACAAGCTGCCAAAATAAAACGAATGGCACTTCTCTTCCAAGACATGGTTGGGGTAATGTTACAGCCGGATCTTCCAGCTGAAGACCCTCCGATCATTATTGAATACGACAGAGGGGAGACATCGAACCCTCCTCCGGCTCTTTCAGCAGCCAAGGAGGAAACCATCTCAAAAGCCATGCTCGATGATTATATAGCTAAACAAATACGAGCTCACCGAGCGAACGAAGCGGCTGGCCAAGTCATTAAAACTGGGCGACCATATCCAGGCTGGTATGATCAAATAAGTTACCTACCGGGATATACGATCCTCAAATTCCATGTGTACAAGGGGACAGGAAATCTCCATCAACATGTCGCTCAGTTCAGGGCTCTTTGCGGCAATACTGGAGGTGATGATAAACTTCTACTTCGCCAGTTCGTCGGTAGTTTAGCAGACACAGCTTTTGAATGGTACTCGGAGCTTCCCGACGACTCCATCAAAACGTTTAGAGAAATGGAGTTGCTATTCACTCAACGGTTCGCAAGCGCCAGTGAACGCACCCCGATCACAGCATTGATCAACGCCAGAGTAAAGCCTGGAGAGACGTGGGGTGCAGTATGCAATCCGGTGGCGGAACCTATGGTCGAAATACGAACAACGCATAGAAGAAGCTCCTGCCATGGACATGTTCATGTGGACCCTTGACCCTCAGTCGACTATCTCCCAATTCATGATGTTCTTCAAGCCGACCACTTTCCAGGCCTTGATCGACAAGCTGGCCCAAATGGACCAGATGGGCTATAGGCCTTTCCCTTCAAAAATAGGTTTCCGAAATGAAAAAGGTAACGGGAAAGTGACCGTTGTCGCCAACGCTCAGCGACAACCGAGTAACCCAAGACTGTCTGTTCTTCAGAGCAGCAAGCCTCGATCCCTCGATGAGAAGTTCGAACTGGAAGTGCGCAAGGGACTCATTACTCTGCCAGATCCTAAACATCCATCGCAACCGGGTGACATTAACCATCCTAACTATTGTCCCTACCACAGAGTAATGGGACACCCACTCAAAGATTGCTATGTCTTCAAAGGCTGGATTGAGGATGAATACCAAAAGGGCAAATTCGAGTTGTCTGACAATTGGAAGGTGAACTCACCACAACCACATGCTCAAAGAAATATGGACATGCCAAGGGCATCATGCTCTTTTATAGGGGAAGCTCTACGAGAAATTGTTCTTTCGGCAAAACTAAAAGAATGCTGAAAAATTTTCAAACATGTCTGACCTACGAACAACGGACCGAAACGTCTTTAAACTAACAACGGACCGAAACGTCCTTAAACTAACAATGGACCACTATGTCCTAAAACTAGCTGCTGACCGAGATGTCGATAAACTACGGTGGATTGCAGCATCCCAGAGCTGATACAAAAAAAAGAGAATAAAAAAAAAGAGAAAAAAACGGTATGTCCATAAGCAAAATGGGCACAGATGAAAACCCGAAAGGGCTCCGTGAGTAAAAACAACAGGGCTACCGGCGAGTTTTGTGAAAACCCGAAAGGGAGCAATCTCGTTAAAAGACACTTGCAAGGTCCTCTCGACTTTGTAAGGAGAAACCACCAGCGTGAGATTCTTATGACTCACAAGGGAGCAACACACTTAGGGAGCCTCACGATTCCTAAGGAGAAATTACACTTGCAAGATCCTCACGACTCGTAAGGAGAAACCTCTTATGGGACCCTCACGGCTCATAAGATTCAAAATTCTTAAGCTACAGGGATCTGAACCTGTTCTTAAGCAGCCACCACAACCTCCAATACTGCCCTACAAGCGGCTCAGTATTGACCCTTGTATACAATCCACGGACGCGAATGAACATTTCCCTAACAAAGTCCCATCCATGACTAGGGATATGTTTGCACGGTGAACAGCCCTTGTAAGTCCTCTCGACTTATAAGGAGAAAACACTCTTGTAAGATCCTTACGACTTATAAGAGACCATACACTTAGGAATCCTCACGATTCCTAAGGAGAAAACAAAGCTACGATATCCTCATGACTCGCAGGGAGAAATACTTTTATGAGACCCTTACGGCTCATGAAGTCAAAAGCCTTAGTTGACAGGATCCTAACCCTGATGATTCGCTCCTGGCAATATCCCAGTTGTAGCGGTGCTGATGCCGAAATCGGTGTCTAATTCCAAGCTTGCAGCAAGAAGCTAGCGAGCCACACATGCATACAAAATAGCCGAAATGATGGGGCAACTTGCAACAAAATCAGCAAGTAAAAATGTATGCATGCAAAATAGCCGAAATGATTGGGCAACTCGCAATAAAAAGCAGCGAGTAAAAATAAAATAAATAGCCGAAATGATTGGGCACCGCGAAAAATAGCCGAAATGATTGGGCAATCGCGACCTTCGCGATATAAAAGCTGAAATGATAGAGCATCGCGGAAAGAAAAATATATAAAATGAAACTTTTTGCCCTACAGGTGAAATCACGTCGATCCCTGTATACAATCCAGGGGCACAAACAAAAAAGGAGGGGAACACCTACCCACCAGGCTCCATCAGAAAGCGAAGCCAAATCTCGACGGTTCATAGACAACCTAGAGACAATCTCGACACTTGTTGCAATATTGCAGACACAATCTCAACAAATGAAGCAAAGAAAGATCCCTAGCTTCAGGGTCTCGACGTCAACATCGACAACTTAGAGATCACCAACGACGTTTCTCCTCATTCCAACAAGATGCTGACGTGACGTCAACAACCGATCCCAGAGTCCCAACAAATCGGAGCCATGGCAAAGTCCCTAGTTCCAAACCTTAACGACAACATCTATAACCTAAAAATCAGCAACGGTGATCCTCCTCATTCCAACAGGATTCAGACGCAGCATCACCAAACGGAGCTACGGAAAAGTCCCTAGTTCCAAGACTCTATGGTCCACAGACAATCTATAGTCAACCAATGACTTCCCCGCCAGATTAACATTCCGTCTCGGAAACAAGTCAACCAACCCCCAGGGAAATCAGTATCCTTGGCAAAAAATCTCGATTCAGGGAAATCGACGTCCTTGACGAGAGCACCTCGATTCGCGCCGACCCACAGAGAAATTAGCGTCTTTGCAGGAATATATCGATTCGTCTCAACCCCAGGGAAATCAGTGTCCTTGACAAAAACCTTGATTCAGGGAAATCGGCGTCCTTGACGGGAGCACCCCGATTCGCGTCGACCCGCAAAGAAATCAGTGTCTCTGCAGGAATATACGACGTCCGCAAAATAGAGCCATGGAAAAGTCCCTAGTTCCAAGCCTCGACGGTTCACCAACAACCTAGAGACAAACCGCGACATTCGTCTCGATATAGCAGACGCAATGCCAGCAAACGAAGCAAAGGCAATATTCATAGCTTCAGGGTCTTGACGGCAACTCATATAAAACCTGAAAGACTATCGGAGATCATCCCACACCAGCACGGAGTGGTTATGACTCATCGGGGCTCCCAAACTGAGCCTAACCTCAAGTAAAAAGTGACATGGAATATCCCTAATGCTTGCTCTTTCGACGATAGTATCACCTGGAAGATTACTTGAAGACGTCTTGTCCAGCCCCCGAAGGGATCAGAGACACGACAGTCGCGGGGCTACTCGAACAACAAGATTATGCGTCGAGGAATACACCAGCCAACGCGACGGGTAAAAAACCCTAGTACCACAGGCCCTAACGAACTTCTATTAGCAGGAGTTAACTATGACTTTAGGAAATTCCTGCGAGAACTGCTCGATTCGTCTCGACTCGTAGGGAAAAGCCTTAGGCAATAGGGATAAAGACCTGTTTCCTAAGCACTGGGGTCCTGCAAGTCGGTCCAAAATGGACTCTTGCATACTATTCATGGACCACACTCTCCAAAGTAGAATCTCGACAAGGAGGGAAACAACCACTTACGAGTCCCCTCGACTTGTAAGAGGGAAAAATTCTCTTGTGGGATCCTTACGACTCTCGAGGGAAACCACACTTAGGAATCCTCACGACTCCTAAGGAGAAAAGACACCTACGAGATCCTCACGACTAGTAGGGAGAAAAGTCTTTATGAGACCCTCACGGCTCATAAAGTTGAAAAGTCTTAGGTAGCAGATCTGAACCTGCTTCCTAAGCTATCACTACCTCTCGAAGAAGCCAAAACAAGATGCTCACTCTATCATCTGCCGGCTATGTTTGCTAAGGTGACGTGCTGATAACAAAAGAAAGAAGAAAGCAGAGAGATGATACAAGACATTGCGAAAAGAAATGTATCTTTTATTCATGAATTCAATTGGGTACAAAATACATCATATGAAAGAATAAAAGAATGAATACATTTTATTCAAAATTACAAATGGTACAAAAAAGTTATTGAAAGGGAAGCGCTTTCAATAATTCGATCAACCGCTCGCGCACTTCCCTCAGCCCCTCTTCTTGATCAGCAGTCGCAGCCAACTCTGCTTCGACTTGGGCTCGCTGCTGCAAATAAGATGAAAGTTGTTTCTCGATGGCCTGCTGAGCTGCGTCCCGATTTTGTGCATCCCGCTTGACGACGTTGAGCTTCTGCCTCAGTGCTAACCCGTCAGAAATGCATCGCAGAAGGCCTTCGAAGATAACTTTCAACTGGGCAGCATTCGCTTCAACCTGAGCATGCAGTCGAGAAGATTCGCTTGAAGTTTCTTTACATTCCTTCTTCTTTAAAGCCACTTCTTGTTCAAGATGGCAGAAGTAAGAAGTACTCTTCTCGATCCACGCAGCCCGTTGAGTGCTTACAGCCAGAATCTCAGGAATAGGACGCTTAAGCTCAAGCTCGTGCAAGAAAGCCTCAATCTTCCTGCAATGATTAACCCAAGACTCGACGACGCCTTCATTATGGAAGTTCACAAGCGTCGCCAGCATTGGATTGACCTCGGCAGCGAAATCTGCGGCAGATGTAGGAGCCTCCGCGTCAAGCTCCTCGACGTATTCGCTCAGCATACGCAGACTAGTCACAGCACCTTTTGAGGATGGACGTCTGGAAAAGGGCCCTGCCGGCATCATAATACGAGACTCGAACGGGGCTGGAGTCGATGTGATTGCTGCAAAATAGATCATAGTCAGATGTCGGCTCAGGAAATAAAGAAAATACATGAAAAATAGAGTCTACTATACCGGCTGCAACAAGGGGCAGAGCTGGGAGCACTGGTGGCGGAACGATAGCCGCTTCCCCGCCTTCAATTTGTAAGGCTACAAGCAATACAAAGAAAAATTAGGAATAATGTGACTGCCCATTAAAGAAAGGACGTTGTTTAGAAAAGATACTCACCGACACCACCAGGTGGACTAATCTCTGACAGGAAGGAGAAGTGTGGGTGCAACACCTGATACAGGTGGTTAAAAAAGACTCCTGCAAGGACGCAGTAATGCAACGTCAGTACATAAGTCATACAGCCTAGAAGTAGGACTGATGGGTCACAAATACGTACCTTCCAACATCTGAGACGGTACGAAAGAAGGTAGAGGAGGGGTAACCGTCAAGGCGGTAATTGATGGCGCTGCCTCGGGTAGCGCAACCTCAACACCCGCCGCACCTGCATTAGAAACAAGATAAATACTGTCAGGAAATATTGAAAAGGATTGCAGAATAAAGAGAAAAGCAACGTCCCAAGATCTACCTGGTGAGTCGCCAGTCGGAACCACGATGAGGGTGTCACTTGATACAGCGACGGCTTCTTCCTCCTCCATCGGGATGGTCTCACCTCCTGTCGCCTCATCCCCTGACTCTACAAGAGCCGTTGTAACACTTGCGACGCCAGGAGATGGCAAAGAGTCGCAGGCGGAAAGAGCGACGATCGGGGCGGTGCCCGACTCTTGAGAGGGAGCGGCCACCTCGGGCTCAGCAATTGTAGCCATTTCACCAGCTGCCTCGAGCTCGGCAATTACAGCCACCTCGCCTACCACCACCTCGGGTTCGGCAATCACAGCTACCTCCTCTACCGCTGCCCCAGGCTCAGTGGTCGCCGCCACTTCTTCGGTAAGACTTGGCCCTGCAAGATAAGATATGTGAGAACTGGTAATTAAAACTTTGACAACGGAACCCTATGTCATATTACCTTGAGTTGATCTTTCGTTTGCTTCCCGAGCCGCACGTGCTGCCCGTCTGTAGGCAGTGGACAAGGCAGCCGGAGATTCCTCTGAGAGAGTAGGGGCAGGGATAGCGGTGCTCGAACCCGCACCCGTGGCTAAGGCAGCACTACGCTCCCTTGCTGCACGCATTCTGCGCTTCCTTTTCGCTCGGGCTGTGAGAGTCGATCTTCTTAAGACCTCCCTCAATGGGACGTCATCATCCACGCCAGGAGCTACCTCTGGAGCCGTTACGGCGTCCGTCATCGGTTGCTTGAGTAAAGCCTCTTTTGGCAATCCTGAGGAGGCTGGGACTTCGATGGCTGGCCCTGGAAGCATCTCCGCATCACCTTGCGGGATCGGTATTGTGGTTCCTGCGATAAGATGAAGAAGGGGTCAGATTGTCCATAAGAAAGGAGAATGAAGATGCAATGAGCCGAGACATACCAATGCCCAACAAAGCACGATTCCTCTCCTCCTCCTCGAAGGTCCTGAGGGAAGCCGCCAGAGCCTCTTCAGTGGTAAAGCCTGTTATAAAAGGAAAAATGTCAGTCAAGGCATGATGATAAAAATAAAGATATAATGCAATAACAAGGTGCGACTGATGTTTACTTGATTGCATGAGGGTGGCCATCTCCGCTTGGTGGCTTGTGGATCGCATAGAAGCTGCAATAGCGGCCTCGAGATCAGTATCTTCCGGCGCTATGAAGAGACCTTCGTTGGTCCCATATTCGCTCAGGCCCTCGTTATAAGGAGCCTGAGGCTCCAGGCCGAGTACAGCATTTAGGGAGAGGACCGACTTCTTCCTCTTCTGTGCGCGAGCTCCAGTCGCAGCCAGCACCAGCTTGCGCTTGGTGGGTACTTTGGGACGGCGAGTCCCAATGTCTGAGCCCACGCCAGATTCGGGAGAAGCTACATTTACCGTCTCCGCGGGAGCACGGGGCACCGATGGTACATCCACTGTCTCCACAGGAGCACGGGGCAACCCGCGCGTAGGGCTTAGCACACGTGGAGGCTCAACTGCAGCGACCTCTCTTAGCGGAGGGGGGACAGTGGTTCGTCGCTTCAAAGGGATGTTGCGATCGCCGGCAGGGGCGCACTCTTGCGATCGAGCAGCAGCCGCCTCTCTTCCCTGATAACGGCACCCATTGCGTATTGATACCAGGCCACGTGTACATTGAGGGCCCTCGGGACACAACTCGGCTCACTGATAAAGAAGTGAGAGCCCGTATTCAAGTGCATGAAGTGATGCAGCGCACCCCGCATTCCCTCTTTGGTGGCAGCGGGTTCTACCAAGAAAGCCTCCAGCGGGACCCCCTGATTATAACTCAGTTGCTGGGCAAAATGATGGGGGTTGTATCTCATGAATAGCGCCGCATCATTTTGCCTGAATACAATAAAGCCCGGCCTGATGGAGTATAAATGGAGAATCTCCCGGGCTTTCAACACGGATGCCCCGTCCTTAAAAACGTCGCGCAATGCCAGCACCGTCTTGGAAGTTTCCTGGACGATCGTCAGGACTTTGTCCGTGAAAGACATACCATCTCCGACTGTGCGCGGACGAAGGAGCAAGCCCCTAGCTTCCCGCTGTGACGGATTCACGATGGAAGTGTCAACCAGCCGCACAATTCGCGGGAACTTGCATTTCTCGTAAAATGAAGGTCTCTTGTGAATACCAAAGACCCCGAGCACGTGTATCTCCATCCATGAAGTGAAGTAATGCATCGGGAAGTTGGCAGGATGCACCCCCGGTTCAGTGGTATCCGCCGCTACGCTAAGACCATGGTATAAATGGGCTAACCCGGCGATCCCGATGGCCACTTGTATTCCGGAAACCATGCGATGCGCGGGGTAGAAGACGGAAGGCCTCATGTAACGATGGTGCATAGGGAGCGCAAACTAGCTCAACCATAGCCCAAGAAACCCAAGAAAGAAAGCCTCCTCGTCAATGCCCGGAGCGGCGATTTCTGACAGAGGAATGATCGCAGCATCAGGAAGAAAAAAGCCCTTCTGATCAGTTTCCAGTACCGGCTGACGGTCCAAGCCAAAGCTGAAGAGATCATCGAGCTTAGCAAACTTTTTGCCTCGTTGCGACAAAATCTCCGGGCGAAGAAACCGGGCAATGAAGTCCGCAAAACAGACCCCCCGACCTCCGGATTCCAGGAAGAGGCTCTCGTACATGTTCAGCACCTTTATCAGACTAGAGAACTGGTGCTGAATGGCATTCTCTGGCGTGAGGCCTATCACCACCGGCTTGGTGGCAAAAATGTATTCATCCGGAGGAAACAGCTCCTCGTAGTGCTCCCCCCTAACCGGTAGACCGGAAACCTCAGCAAATTCGTCTAAGGAGATGGAGACCTCTCTGTACAGTAGAAGGAGGGTATGGGTTGGGATATTCCACTGCTCCAAGAACGCCTTAATCCACCATGTGGGAGGTGCAAATTATTGGAACAACGAAGCGTAAACCGCAGGGTATAGGCCGAGCTTTAGCAGCTGCGATTTCTTCACCGACAAGATGTACCGGGCCCACTGCAAGTACCCGGCCGGATGACGGGGAGTTAGCCCGATGTTGTAGAGCTGTCCCCAAGGGTGCGACTCGCCCTGGCATATGCGCCGCCCCAGGGTATCCAAAGCCGTTGGCGGCTGCATGGGTACGGCGGCAATCGAAGGTTGAAGAAGACCCTCCGAAGTCCAATTGACAACCTCCACGGCATAGTTCACCGGGGGTGCATCTGCGTACGGAATCGCCGAGATAGGCTCCGACGGCGTCGCACAAGAGAAGCTTTGATGACCTCTGATAATCTGGTCATACCATCTACCCCACAAGTGAAGATGTTTGTGTTCCGTGTCACAGTCTTTAATGAGCGCGAGAACCTCCCGGTCCACAGGTGCCTCAGGGAATCCTACATCTGAACGAACAAACGGAAACGAACTATCGAAAGACAAGTTTCCTGCAAAAAGAGGGACAGAAGTCAACTGTCAGTACTATAATTTAATTTTAACGGTACTTTAAAATTTGTACCACATTGCAATGCAGTGGAAAGGGGACCAAAGGGGGACCCACAAAATCTAGATAACAATTCATCAATTGATAATTAATAAAACAGCCTCATCATTGGATGAGACTGTTAATTAATGAGGAAATCCTCAAGAAAATTCTCATTGAATGAGAGATCCCTCGGGAAAAGGAGAAAATTTCCCTGTGAGAGCAAAGCTCTATGACAGAGTGACACTTGTCAAACTCTGATCATGAAGGAATAAAATTCCTTAAAGAGCCTGGCTCTGTAATGATGATGGAAAAACCCATCAGAAAAGAAAATTAAAATCAATTAATTTTTATGAATAAAAAATTCTGGGATCTTCAAGATCCATGAAAAGACTCTTAAGAGTTCTTCATCAAAGATTAAAAAATCTAAAGAGCAAGGCTCTGTTTATGGGCTAAGAAACCCAAGAAAAGATCTCTTTAGATCTATGGGTTCATGAGAGCAAAGCTTTGTTAATGAAACCCTAAATGAGTTTTCTGTAGATCAAAGATCTATAAAGAGCAAGGCTCTGTTAATGGGTAAAACCCTAATTTATTAAAAATTTTAAAACTTTACCTAAGTTTGGAAAGAGTTTTACTCTTGAGAAGTTCTTAAGCAGAAGAGCTGTGCTCTGAACAAAATTTCTCAAAGAAAGAAGATGATGATCATCTAAGAGACCAAAGGTCCTATTTATAGGCATTGAACCGCCTCTTCAACTTCTGAGTAGATCCAAGGGCTCAGATGCTGCCACCGCTGCACTCACGTGTGCGTCACGTGAGCGTAATGGTGGGGGGCATTTGTTTCCCCCAATTAGAGCAAAGCTCTGTTTTGAAATTCAAAATTCAAAAATTGAACCAACGCTTTAGATCCAGCGCTCTGTGCTGCGCGCCACGTGTCAAACACAGATGGGCTAGCGCCAGGTGCGCTGCGTCCTAGGCAGCGCACCCCCAATCAGAGCAAACCATTGTTTTAAAATTCAAAATTCAAAAAAATTGAAGCAACGCTTTAGATCCAGCGCTCTGTGCTGCGCGCCACGTGTCAAACGTAGGTGCGCTAGCGCAAGGTGCGCTGCGCCCTGTGCTGCGCGCCACGTGTCAAACGTAGGTGCGCCAGCGCTGAATTTAAGAATTCCCCACCGTTAGATCAAAAGATCTAATAATAAATTATTAATTAATCAGAATTAAAATTCTGTTATGGAAAGATCTTTCCAATCTTGTTAAAAACAAGAAGATTATCTTCTGCAAAACAGAAGCCTTAGGATCAAAGATCCAACGGTGGGAAATATTCCCAAATCAATCAGAGAAAGATCTCTTTAACTGATTTAACAAATCAATTTGCCCTATATAAAGGCCCCAAGACTTCAAGTCTGATATAGAGAAACACCCTTACAAACTTTGAGAAAACTCAAAGAAAGAAAAGCAAGCTTTTAGCAAAAGAAGATCATTTTCTTCAAGGTAAAGAACATGATTCTTGAACACAGAGATGAAATCATTTCATGAAAAGAAGAACTATCTTCTAAAAAAAAGATGATAGATCTACAAAAGGCCAAGGTCTTTGATAAAAAAAGAGATCAAAAGATCTCATCATAAAAACAAAAGAATTATTTACTTCATTCACAGATTATTGATCTACAAAGGCAAAGCCTTTTCCAAAATAAGAACTATTGTTCTTGAATCTTGAGGCAAATCCTCCTTTTAAAAGAACATAAACTTGTTCTCTGATCATAAATTTGATCAAATGCACTTTGCGCTATTGAAAAGTGCCTTGCACTCATGAACTGCGCTTTTGTGCTCCTTGGACCGGCGCTCAGCGCCAAAACATGCCACGTGTCAACCACGCATACAACTTGCACTTTGCACTTCTGAAACAGCGCGCTGCGCCCTTTTGCTGCACGCCATGTGTCAAACGTAGGTGCGCTAGCGCAAGACGCGCTGCGCGCCACATGTCACTCACTGGTGCGCCAACAAACTAGCGCAAAGCGCTCATAAACTGAAAGCACAATGCGCTTATAAACTGGCGCTTAGCGTTGAGCGCGGCACGTGTCCATTTCGCGTGCGCTATTTGGCAGAAGCGCAATGCGCTCTTTAATTGGCACAAAGCGCCTGGCGTGCCACGTGGCGCACTGTCAGAACACACATTGTTCTGATGAATGCTATGCATTCAATACAAGACAAAAATTGTCAGGATCTAATGCTCAACATTATTAAAGGGCCAAGCCCAAGTAAAGGCTCAACAGCCCAGAACAACAAAATGTTAAACATTTTAATCTTATTGGACTTAGCCTAATTCTGGCCATAAGTCCTCAACTTATATTTAACTGAGCCCATCTTCTCACGAATATTCAACAGATCTCAGTTCCAAACTGGGCTACGGATATTCTAACCAAATCACACCGGTTCGAGGGTAAATCTCTTTACTCCTTTGATATCTGCCGTTGTAATCTTTCAATGTCTTCAGAGAGGTGACGGGTCCCGACAACAACACATTTCTACGGACTGTGGAGTCCTTAATCTCATGGACTATGATGTCCTTAAACTTCATAGACTACGATGTCTTTAAACTACGGACTGTGGGGTCCTTAAACTCATGGACTACGATGTCCTTAAACTTCATAGACTACGATGTCTTTAAACTACGGACTGTGGGGTCTTTAAACTCATGGACTACAATGTCCTTAAACCCTATAGACTACGATGTCTCTAAACCGGACTATGGGGTCCTTAAACTTATGGACCGAGATGTCCTTAAACTAACATTGGACCACCATGTCCTTAAACTGGTAATCGAACTAAACAATAGAGCCCAAATGCTCCGTTGTTGGATCTAAATGATCCCGTTAAGTAGATCTTAGTCTAAAATTAGACTAACGTATTCTTAACAAACGTATAAGTTGATCTTAGTCTCAAATGAGACAACGTATCCTTAAACCCAAACCAAAACCCAAATCTAACAAAATACGGATTTGGACTAATCCATGCCCTACGGGCGACAACATAAATTAGTCTCCGTATACAATCCACGGGCAACCACAAACAAAAAAAACACCCACGATACGAAGTGACCATCTAGAGAAGGAGAAATTACGCTACCGCGAGGTGGTAGCGTAATTAACTGCAGTGGCTTGCGCATGCAGGGAAGAGCGTCCCCACAATCAAAAACCTCTCGAATGAGGGGGAATCTGACGAAGTCTGCTATATCGGCCGCATCCGTTTAAGCCTTCGATACATGGTACCATAAATCAACTTGGCATCTTCGGAGAGGTGGACAGATAGCACCAATTAGTATCTGCCCCGAAATTCAGACAAGACGTCCGCCGCGTCTTCGTCCGCGTCTTTCGGCGGGGAACAGGGCCAAGCCCAAATAAAGGCTCAATAGCCAGAATAAAAATGTTAAACACTTATTGGACTTAGCCCAATATTGGCCATAAGTCCTCAACTTATATTTAATTGAGCCCATCTGCTCATGAATATCTAACAGATCTTAGTCCCAAATTGGACTACAGATCTTTCAACCAACTCACACCGGTTCGAGGGTACATCTCTTTACTCCTCTGATATCTGTCGTTGTAATCCTTCAACGTCTTCAGAGAGGTGACGGGTCCTGACAACCACACATTTCATGGACTGTGGGGTCCTTAAGCCCACGGACTACGATGTCCTTAACCTGGACTGTGAGGTCCTTAAACTCATGGACTATGATGTCCTTAATCTGGACTGTGAGGTCCTTAAACTCACGGACTATGATGTCCTTAACCTCGACCGTGACGTCTTTAAACTAACATTGGACTGTAATGTCCTTAAACTAATCGACAGCAATGTCCCTAAACTAAACAATAGAGCCCAAATGCTCTCTTGTTGGATCTAAACGATCCTGTTAAGTTGATCTTAGTCTAAACATTGGACTAACGTATCCTTAACAAACGTTTAAGTTGATCTTAGTCTCAAATGAGACTAACGTATCCTTAAACCCAACCCCCAAACTCAAATCTAAGAAGATACGGATTTAGACTAATCCACGCCCTACGGGCGACAACATAAATTAGTCTCCGTATACAATCCGCGGGCAACCAAAAACAAAAAAAACACCCACGACACGAATTGACCATCTGGAGAAGGAGAAAGTTGTTACCGCGATGCGGTAGCATAATTAACTGCAGGGGCTTGCACTTGCAGGGAAGAGCATCCCCATAATCAAAAACCCTTCAAACGAGGGGGAATATGACGAAGTCTGCTACATCGGCCGCATCCGTTTAAACCTTCGATACATGGTGCCATAAATCAACTTGGCATCTTCGGAGAGGTGGATGGATAGCACCAATTAGCATCTGCCCCGAAATTCAGGCAAGACGTCCACTGCGTCTTCCTGCGTCTTTCGGCGGGGAACATGCATATATCACTAACAATCTCCCACTTGTACTAAGGCCATATACCGGCATATCACAGACCAAAGATCTATAATAGCTTCTCAAACACTGTCTGAGGGATGGCCTCTGTGAGTGGATCTGCAGTGTTGTTCTCCGTATCTACTTTCCTCACCTCGATCTCCTGGGATCTACGATCTCACTGATCAGGTGGTACCGCCTTAAGATATGTATGGATCTCTGATGGGACCTGGGTTCCTTCCCTAAAGATATAGCGCCGTATGTTGTCACAATACTAAAGCATTAGACCAACAAATGGAAGGAACCACCTGAAGTTCAATTAAGAACTTCCATATCCAGACTGCCTCTCTTGCGGCGTCTCATGCAGCGAACTACTCTGTTTCCATCATCGAGTCTGCAACGGTGTCCTGCTTGGAGTTCTTCCAATAGACCGCCCTTGCACTGAGGGTAAAGCCATAACCCAATATGGATTTGGAGTCATTCTTATCACTCTGGAAGCTGGAGTTAGCAAATGCCCCGATTTAGAGATCCTTTTCCGCCATACACTAAGAACATCTCCTTAGTCCTTCTCAAGTACTTGAGAATGTTCTTTACTGCTTCCCAGTGCTTCTCCCCTGGGTTTTGACTGATACCGGCTTACCATGCTAAGTGCGTAAGCAACATCCGGTCTGGTACACAATATCGCATACATTACAGAGCCTACCACAGAAGCGTAGGGTATAGATTTAATGCGAGCCTTTCCAAATCAGTCTTGGAAGACATCTCTTTAGAGAGGGTGATTC
Source organism: Agapanthus africanus (assembly GCA_030015575.1). Classification (NCBI taxonomy): domain Eukaryota; kingdom Viridiplantae; phylum Streptophyta; class Magnoliopsida; order Asparagales; family Amaryllidaceae; genus Agapanthus; species Agapanthus africanus. The sequence goes on along the minus strand of CM057337.1, from coordinate 1,006,749,653 downwards.
AGTGATAAGTCGGTAGACTACCACGCTTTGAATCTTCCATACTAAATATTTCTAGTACGGTGTTGATATACCTTGATTGTGAAAGTCCCACCATTCTCTTTGATCTATCACGATAGATCCGGATCTCCATAATGTAGTTGGTATCACCCAGGTCTTTCATGGAGAATCTCTGTGACAAGATTCCTTTGACTGATTGTAGTATAGGAGTGTCATTTCCTATCAAGAGAATGTCATCCACGTACTCAACGAGGAATTCCACAGTTCTTGCTACAATCTTACTATAAATGCATGGTTCATCTGGATTTTTGATAAAGTCGAATTCTTTGACCGTCTCAATAAAAACAGATGTTCCAACTCTGTGATGCATGCTTTAGTCCATAAATGGACTTAAGCAACTTGCACACTGTCCCGCTGCTCCCACTCTGATTGAAACCCTCTGGCTGATCCATATAGACACACTCTTCTAAATAACCATTTAGAAAAGCCGTCTTTGCGTCCATCTGCCAGATCTCACAATCTTGGAATGCAGCAATAGCAAGAAGGATTCGAATGGATTTGAGCATAGCCACTGGAGAAAATGTTTCATCACAGTCCAAACCAGGTCTTTGACGAAAACCTTTTGCAACAAGTCCAACCTTATAGGTTTCAACCTATCCAACTACACCAATCTTCTTTCTGAAGATCCATTTGCATCCTACAGGTTTTACCCCTTTTAGAGCAATGTTCAAAGTGTATACTTTGTTGGTGTACATGGACTCCATTTCGGTCCGTATTGCATCCAACCATTTTACCGAGTCGCCGCTCTGAATGGCTTACTGGAAGCTAGTTGGCTCATCATTGTCAATGATGCAATCCTCTCGATCCCCGTCTACGAGAAAACCGCAGTATCTCTCGGGCGGATGAGACTGCCTACTAGTCCTGCGGATTGACGTAGGGATGTTCGGTTTTTTTGAAACCACTTGTTCTACCATACTTTTAGTAATAGTTTGTGGTTTTGGAATTTCTTCCAGTTCTATTGCGCTCCCACTATTTCCTTTTACAAAAAATTGATTTTCTAAAAAGTGGGCATGACGAGGAACAAAAACCTTTTACTCCTCTGCGTAATAGGAAAGATAACCCCTGGAGTTCTTTGGGTATCCCACAAACCTATACAGTACTGAGCGTGCCTCGAGCTTGTCCGTATACTTCTTTTCAACAAAAGCTGGACATTCCTATATCTTAAGATACTGAAAATAGGGTTTTTTCCCACTCCACATCTGATATGGTGTGGTAAGCGCAGTCTTGGTAGGAACCTTATTCAAAAGATATGCAGCTTATTCTAGTGCATAACTTCAGAAGTATCGCGGCAACTCGGCGTTACTCATCATGGAACGAACAATATCCAATAGGGTTCTGTTCCGCCTTTCTTATACACCGTTGTGTTGTGGTGTGTATGGAGGAGTAAGCTGAGAGAGAATTCCATTCTCTTTTAGGTAATTCAGGAACTCGGCAATTTAAGTATTCACCACGTCTATTATATCTTGGTGTCTTGATACTTTTTCCTGTTTGTTTTTCCACTTCATTCTTATATTCCCGGAATTTTTCAAAGGGTTCGGATTTATGCTTCATCAAGAAGACATGTCCTAACGTAGAGAAATTATCCGTAAAAGTAATGAAATAGGAATAACCACTTCATGCATCTATAGATATTGGACTACACAGGTCGCTGTGTATGAGTCCTAAGAGCTCGCTCGCTCTTACTCCGTGTCCAGTGAACGGAGTCTTTGTCATCTTTCCTATGAGACAAGATTGACAAGTTGCATAAGACTGATATTCGAACGAATCCAAATATCCCTCTCTATGTAACTTCGTCAACCGTGTTTCATTGATGTGACCCAGTCTACAATGCCTTAAGAGAGCCTTATTTAATTCTGGAGACTTTCTTTTAAGTGTGTTCTGGACGTTTGAAAATTTGAGCTTGATTCAATAAATACTGTCCTCTAGTGTACCTAACCCGATCAAACTTTTATTTAGGTGGATGTGAACCACATCGCTTACAAACTAGACTTGGTACACACAAATAGTTACGTAGATTTAATAGAACCTTTAGTGGAGCATTTCGAACCTGATTTCTGCTTAGAATCGTTGAACGAAGAAATGGTAGCTTGTGATAGAAAAATGTGTTTATTAAATACAGTGGTAATCAATTTTCTTTTAGCAGTGATCTTCTTTGCCCGAGGTGGTTTGAATCCAGAAAGGATCAGGAGACCATCTTTTGAATCTAACTCAGTCGAGATAGTAAGTCCATTTTGCACAATTGAATTATCTGAGTTAGCAGGTTCAGCCACCGAATTTTACAGAATCTTGCATGTTCTGAGATGATGATTCTTGGTGTAAAATCTTATAATCCAAATCATTAGTGATAATATACAGAGAAACAGAAGGCAGCAAATCAACTCATGTATTCATGCAATTGGACTCTGCGATTGCCAAATTTGTTGGAATTTGCAAATCAAAATCTAGATCTATGGATTTACTCTTTTTCTCTTTAGATGAAAAAATCGATATGAGGATTAATGGTGTTGGGATTTTTATTGTCGGTAGTAACGTCAGGAACATCACAAACTTGATGGTTAGTATCAGATATATGAACACCAGACACTTGATCGTTAGGTGGAGAAGTGGAGGCTTCCAAAAATGCACTAACAAGAATAGAACAGAGTTGCTGAATAACTTCATTAGTGTTTTCATTCCTATCATTATTGACATGTAATAATGCCACGGAATCTTTGACTTGATTAATAGCATTAGTAGATGCATTATCTTCAGTACATACAAGTGACAAAACAATAGTATTTCCTGTAGGTCTCTACTTTCTCATTCTTCTATTATTCAGCATTGCTCGATTTGATATGACATCAAAATTTTCGTTCCCTTTATCAGATTCTTTAGCGTTTGAAGATAAATTCTTCTCTGGATCTAGGAGGGATCAGGAGAGCAATAGCTAAGTTGGTATGTCACTTTTCCTTCTTAGGAGAGTATGTGGTTCAAACCCACGAAGGGAAGTGCCACAAATTAACGATTTTCGGGCAAATTTGTGGGCTCCTAGGTGCGTGCGTGTGTTGTGTGCGCTGCGGGCATGGTGTGTGCTTTAGATGAGGCTTATAATGGTCCAGTTCAAAAGAAAAAAGAAAAATGGCTTTGGTGTAATATCACCATCTCTGCATGTACAACTCTGATAATGATTTGCAACACTTGGTGGTTATTAGTTCCTGTAGATTATTTGTGGCCCAGATCCTACGGAATGAATCGCTTAAATGCCACTGCATAGGTAAAAAAATCTAACTTCAATAATTACCCTACTTAAAACAATCATCATCATTGTCGTTCGCTGACGACTATACCATGGAGCACAACGATCTATCAATTATTTGACGTAGTTTAATGATCTCTAACCTGATATCAACTCTCTCTTAAGCCGAGCTGAGCTTTGGGTTAAAAAAGAAAACTATTAACTGAACAAAATAAAAAAATACGGTAATTCAAAAGGATGTAGGATTTGAATTGTAAACAATGTTCTGTAAGGTTGGGTATAGGATCCGCGCCCATTCTAAGAAGGTATGCGCTTCTTTTTCTCAAAATAATATGGTTTTTTTATTTATCGCAGAAACCCACTTATAATTTACCCCACATAGCACTTAGACGCCCTCAAATAAGTTATTTTCGCAAACACATACCACCTTTGTCTCATAGACCAAAATCCAAAATCCCTAACACTTAAAATTTAACTATAAACAGCTCTAATGTTTGTTTCATTTAACTACAGAACTAGCTTGTGTTGTTTAGAGTAGAATTAGATCATTTTGGGTTATGGAAGATGAAGCCATGAAGGTGGTGTTGTGCTAATAATTCACTTGAGGAGGAGGTATGAGTTATATATAGTGGGTAACCTATACGGTATTTTGTGCAATTAGCCCTTTTACATTTAACACATTTAGATAATATAGGTCACTTACAACGGACGGATTTTAAATTCCGGTGATGTTTCATTTCGTCGATCGATAAAACCCTTGATATAAGCTAAACTGCACAAGACCCCTAAATTTTAACGATATAACAAGAAACCGCGCTAAAGTTTAAAAGCGCCACAATTTAGCTGCCCCTAGTAGTTTTTTCATCTAGCGCTTTTGTTGCTTCTCTACTGATTCACAAAACCCCCTTATAGCAGTTTACCCTACATAGCCCTTATACCACTCATGAAATTTCTTATTATTAACATAAACATCTTAATTGCTATTCGACAAATACCCTCAAGCTGGCACTTTGAGGGAATTTATTATAAAAAAAACCTTCAAGATAGTTTAGTGGATTTTTTTTAATTTAAGGTCATTTTTAGCAAATTTCGGGTGGTTAGTTGAAATAAGAGAGGAACTAAAATAGTAGCCAAGTTACCCTTCTAGGTACAAAGAATCTAAATTTGATCCAATGGATTTAAAGTTCATGAATGGATCTCAAACATTTATGTTCATGAATAGATATCAAATATGATTTTTGACAGAAGGGACCTTACAATTTTAGCAAATCATTTACATTTGTATCCAATGATAATTGATATGCTAGATTTCACATGTCTTGCTTTAACTCATGTACATGTTTGTGTGCAATGTAATTGTCACTCCCTAATTCCCAAAAGAACGGTAACGGCATGTGACAAGTCTGCGACGTATTTATTTCAAGAATATCATTTCTCAAAACAAATATACTAAGCGTAATGTAAGCAGTATAATAATGATAAGAATAGACAAGCGAAAATTAATCCAACCACTTTATATATTTACTTTCTCAACTTTACAGAGTTTAACTGATACAAAAATTCTGAACATAAAAAGAAAGTGTTTAAACATGTGGCTTACTGAAAAAGAAAAGCCGAAAAGAAAACTAATGATTTGTTTCAGGTGCGAACTGGCTGTAATCCTCTGCAGTCGCTTCCACCTGCTTAGTCTTTAGATTATCTGAAGAACATTCTAAAGAAATAAAGATGGGTGGAATGCCCGTCAGCAAACTTGCGCTCGGTAAGTCTCTAAGAAAGGTGAGATGTGAATGTATATAGATGAATATGCAAAGTGACATGTGATATAGTATGAATGGAAATAAAACATGAACAAGTATAACATAGTAATGTCAACTATGTAAGCATGGCAATTTAACATGAGCATAGCAAACAAATATAGTATGGTCGTGTAGTGTAGGTATGGTGAACATGAAGTGAATGCCAGTGTCCTAAGAGGTTTCTACAAGATAATCTATTCTAGCGTCAGTTCAAGTGTGAATATCGACCAATTTCAAAAGTATTCTCGAACCCAAGGCTATCGTCCAGGGGCATGGAATCACGAGCCCATAATAGCGGAACTTCAAGTGTTATTGAAGTATTCCAAACCTAACAGGCTATCATCCAGGTGCTTGAAAACAAAGGCCCTCATTCGTGAATTCGGGATATAACGTTTCGCAGGTACCGCAATAACGTTATTTGTACCGTTTCAGCCTGATACCACATCGACGTTATTTATAATAATGGGACTTATGAGATTCCGTCGGATTCATACTTAAACTACCTCAACACCCCGCGTATAATAGATTATAGTTAAAGTTACAAGTCTTTCCTGAATTCATGAATAAATCAAGTTTTCAAGATTGGGTTCATGTCAAGATCAAGTATTCATGTCAAGTGTTCAAGTATTCATGCCATGTTTAAGTATTCATATCAAGTTGTATTCATGATTTGGGTCAAGTCAAGTCTAGCATGCAATGAGTTTTATCACAAAAGTCATGTAGTTACAATAAATGAGCAATCACAGAGCATGATATGAGACAAGTATATTTTTCAAGTAACGTCCAGAAACAATACTGTAAAGAAGTGATATGCGTAACTAATTAATCAAATCAATTGAAATTAGAATATAAACGGAAAATATAGCCTTAAGTGTTATGCACACGTGAGTTCCAGTTTTGCCTAAATACGACTACCGGTTAGGATATGTACTCATTTTCATAACGTCACGCAGAACAGATCAGAATATGTCCAGCACCATCGCATATTTTAAAAAAACGGTTTGAGTTAGTTTATGTCGGGTTTCAGGTTTCAAAGATTATTAGAAAATTGTAGATCTTTCTGAGTACTGATCCAAACAACTAAGTTTCACACGATTTGGATATCTGAAACTCTAGTTATGGTCATTTTAATATCAGGGTTTCAAACAGAAATCCTGATTTCTGAACAGCAACCATGCGTTGTATTGTCGGGCATAGATCGAGTCAATTTATGCATTTATGGGTCACTAGGTGTATAGTAAATTCTAGGTCTGTCAATTACGCATCTATACATCTAAAATTTGCCATGAACGAATATCGGGGAGTTCAAGTTATGTCCAATTTAAAAACAGTGTGCGAATCAGGACTGATTCTGTCCAGATTCGTCACTTAATATTATAACGCAGTTTTTTTTATATTTTATTCGATTTTCAGGAAATTAGCATAACTAAGAAAAGTTATGTCTTTCGATCTAGATATCCAAAACATCTAAATTTTCTCAATTTGGATATCGGTAGACCAAGTTATGTGTCTTATAAGTTAACCGATAAAAACAGTTTTCAGATTTCAGAAAAACAGTGACTAAAAGCGTCATAAGTCCCAAACTATTGTTCGGTTTAATATAAAATTTTACTGAAGACCCGCAATTCTATCTAGTATTTATCCTAATTTCCCTAAGATTTTCAGAAATGAAAATTAATTTGTAAAAATTATTTTAACAATAATTGTAAGTAGGATCGTATTTGAAAGTGATAAAACCATGGTATAAGTTTGCAACGTTGTTTTTCCCCCTATAGTGTAGGGTTGCTAGGCACGCGCACAAGGGTCTACGAGGCATCAACCATGCCCGATTAAAATTTTAGCCGTGCCGAACAACCCGAAGCCGGATCTTTAAACTAGGGTTTAGGCGAAAACGAACATGTTAAACGCTTTAACACAAAGTGAGAGGGATTACAACCTTTGTAGATCCGGTCCTTCACTTCTTAAGCTCCGTGTTGAGGTCCCTTCGCTGCGATCATCGTGTTGTGGACTCTCGAGAGGCTTCACGAAGAGAATGATGCAATCTTTGCTTCCGATCTTCGATACTAAGATGATCTACCTTGAAGTTTCATTAACACAAGCTAACACTCATAATATGAAGTGAACACCCTCATCTAAATGGCAAGGATAGATGGGGATGATGAAGTAGGATTTTTGCTCTCATTTAAAATCTTTTTCTCACTCACTTTCATCACAAAAGAAAGCTTTTTCATGAAGGAACTCAAGCATGAAGAAGAAGAATGAAGAAGATAACCTTAATCCTTTTGTGATGAACAATGAATTATTGTAGTGGTTACAAATCTAAGCAAGGGTTAAGCATGAGAGAGTTAACCCTTGTAGAGAGTTAACTAGGGTTAATGGTTTGGATTGGGTTAACATAATATCTCACAAATAATATCAAGCAACCACAAAGTCAAAGCTTCATGGAAGCTTCATGCAAAAGCTAACCCTAATCCAAACCTTAACCAAGTTTAAACCCTAATCCCATGTTAAATTTGTAACCCTAACATGTTACAATATTATATATCACATATACAATATATTTTGTAACAATAGAAAATAATACAATTAACATATATCACATATATATCAATGTATTATCCCGTGAGAAAATGAATCTTTTAGTGAGCTAATATTAGTTAATGTAATTTAATATATCATATATATTATTATACATTAAATCATCGAATCAACACTTGATCCGACAATCCGGCTATATCGCATATAACCGACTAATACGATGACCCGGCTATATCACATATACCCGGCCGATATCTCATATCGCGAGAATCCAATACGGTATCATATACCGCATTATCCTCGGTCCCGCACATATCACATATGTGCTCCTACTCCGTTTTTCCTGAGCCAAGAAACCTCTGTGTAGGACTCTAAAGAATCGTTAATACGCTAGCAGTAGGTGATGATCATATCAAACACCCACAAGCTGCAAGCGGTCAGCTAAACGTAACAGCCACCCAGGTATTGAGCGCTCAGAAGATCAACAAGCAAGCCTGTACATTCTCCTGTGAATCCAAACAGTAACACTCCCGTACAGTCCGGTCTCGTCGTCTGATATGTCGCATATCTCGCCTAGGGGTGGTAAACGTCAGACCCCAGTAGCTCAATAAGTCATGTCGATATGAGGTCTATAACAGTTCGAGAAACTACTGATAACACTTACCAGTAAATCTCAGCAACCCTGGCCAGGGATTTCTGGTTATAGCCAATCGAACACAGCGCAACATCAATTCCCTATACCGAGAGAGATGAATCCCCTCCTATCGCTCATTGCCTCCATGTGATTCGGGACTGTACCCAAAAGCCACCTTTTTGCACGCCTTCTTGGATGTGGTATGATGGAAATCAAAGCACAGTGGGAATCACACAAGACTCTATGACGATCTCGGGTCAATAGACTACTCTATACCAGTGTCACCGGAGAACTGCCATCTGACGTGATGTATAATACCATCTGGGAGTTCTCGGCGAGTCCGTCCAGTGTACCCAGTCTCCACTGAGCACCCGTACACCATCCTTGATGTCAAACATCGATGGATATGGGATCATCCATCGCCCATCATATGGGTCAAGATGCGTATACGCTAGTCTACTCTGGTGCATCGATGCCCTGTCTCGATACACCCTCGACTAGGAACAGTTATAGGATGTACTCGTCGACTACCGTGGCCCCACTAGTATGATCTCATCATAGTCCCAGTAGTCGAGTACATATCCTAAGGGCTTTATCAACATGTAACATAGAGACAATCAGAGTACATGTTAAGATAAAGTACAACCAGATAGCATACTATCATGTCGAGCAAGAAAGTCCTCCCTATATATGTCCTAGCATCCACTACAATATACATCGTATGTACAATAATGGCCTCTAGGGCATACATATAACTAACATATAGTTACAACATAATAATTAAGAATATACATGAGAAAATACACCAATAATTCTATAAAAAAATCATATTGTGAATTGAAAGATGCCATCAATATTTCAAGCATGCGATCGGGTTGTAAACAGATATACATACGAATCGACCTTTTATAAAACCACCATAACACTTTTCATATATATATCAATTCATAAAATTCTTATGAGTTGTTATTGTAGGGTTCCTAGGCACTCTTATGAAGGTGTATAAGGCATCAACCATGCCCGAATAAAAATTTAGACGTGCCGAACAACCCAAAACCGGGATCTTCGCTAGATTATTAGGGTTTAACATGCAAGTAAACATCTTTACAACTAAGTGTGAGGGATTACAACCTTTATAGTCTGCTCCTTCGCTTCATAAGCTCCGAGTAGAAGTTCCTTCGCCGCGATCCACGATCTCCTGGACTCAAGAGAGGCTCCACGACTCGAACGATCTATGCTAGCTTGTAGTGTTCCTTTTCTCCGATGATCTACGTCGAAGTTGCTATAACTCAAGCTCTCTCACTCTAATGAGGTGAACACCCTAATCTAATTGGCTAGATTAGATGAGGATGATGGAGTAGTATTTATGCTTTCTTTTTATATCAAATTCTCACATGAAAACATCACAAAAGGAAAACCTAGTAAGCTTTCTCAAAGCTCAAGGTTGAAGATGAAGATGAAAAATGAGTTAAAACCTTTTGTGATGAATAATGAAATGAATATATGAATAATAATGCAACCATGGTTTAGGATGACAAGGATAACCCTTATAGAGAATTAACTAGGGCTAGGGTTTGGTTGGGTTAAAGAATGAGTCATAAGAAAATATCAACCATAATATCTTACTCATGACAAAAGAAATCCTTCTAGAAGGTGCAAGAAGGAACTAACCCAAATCAAACCCTAATCTTGTTTAATCTCCACTAAACATGTTTAATTATTAATCATATCATGTTACAATAATATATATCACATATATATTATATATTTGTAACAAAAGAAAATAATACAATTAATATATATCGCATATATATCAATGTATTATCCGGTGAGAAAATGAAATAATAAAGCGAGCCAATATTAGATAATGTAATAAAATATATCATATATATTATTATACATTAAATCATCGAATCAACACTTGATCCGACAATCCGGCTATATCGAATATAACCGACTAATATATCATGTACCGATTCATCGAATCAACACTTGATCCGATGACCCGGCTCATATCTAAATATCGCGAGAATATAATACGGTATCTCATATCGTATTATCCTCAGTCCTGTACATATCACATATGTGCCTCTACTCCGTTTTGCCTGAGTCAAGAAACCTCTGTGTAGGACTCTAAAGAATCGTCAATACGCCGGTAGCAGGTGATGATCATATCAAACACCCACAAGCTGCAAGCGGTCAGCTAAACGTAACAGCCACCCAGGTATTGAGCGATCAGAAGATGAACAAGCTAGCCTGTACATTCTCCTGTGAATCCAATCAGTAACACTCCCGTATAGTCCGGGCTCTTCGTCTGATATGTTGCATATCTAGTCTAGGGGTGGTATACGTCAGACCCCAGTAACCGATAAGTCGTGTCGATGTGAGGCTCATAACAGGTCGAGAAACCACTGGTAACACTTACCAGTAAATCTCTATATCAGCCCTGGCCAGGGACTTCCAGTTATAGCCAATCGAACACAGCACTACATCAACTCCCTATACCGGGAGAGACGAATCCCCTTCTATCGCTCATTGCCTCCATGTGATTCGGGACTGCACCCAAAAGCCACCGTTTTGCACACCCTCTTGGACGTGGTATGGTGGAAATCAAAGCATAGTGGGAATCACACAAGACTCTATGACGATCTCGGGTCTACAGACTACCCTGTACCAGTGTCACCGGAGAACTGCCATCTGACGTGTGGTATATCACCATCTGGGAGTTCTCGGCGAGTCCTTCCAGTGTACCCAGTCTCCACTGAGCACCCGTACACCATCCTTGATGTCAAAACACCGATGGATATGGGATCATCCATCGCCCATCATATGGGTCAAGATGCATATACGCTAGTCTACTCTGGTGTATCGATGCCCTGTCTCGATATACCCTCGACTAGGAACAGTTATAGGATGTACTTATCGACAACCGTGGCCCCCACTAGTATGATCTCATCATAGTCCCAGTAGTCGAGTACAGATCCTAAGGGCTTTATAAACATGTGAGAGTAAGACAGTAAACCAATACAAGTCAACATGTTAAGATAAAGTGAAACCAAATAGCATACTATCATGACGAGCAAGAAAGTCCTCTCTATATATATCCAAGCATCCATTATAATATACATCATATGTACAACAATGGCCTCTAGGGCATATACATAACTAATAATCTCCCACTTGCACTAAGGCCAGCTGCTGTAGTATCTCATACCTAGCATCCCGAATAATCTCTCAAACTGTATCTGGGGAATGGCCTTCGTGAGTGGATCCGCAGTGTTGTCCTTCGTATCTACTCTCCTGACCTCGATCTCCTGGCGATCAACTATCTCCCTGATCAGGTGATACCGCCTCAGAATATGTCTGGACTTTTGATGGGACCTGGGTTCCTTGGCCAAAGCCACAGCTCCATTGTTATGGCAATACAGAGGTATTGGATGCTCAATGGATGGAACCACACCAAGCTCACTAATGAACTTCTTTATCCAGACAGCCTCTTTGACAGCATCGTTGGCAGCGATGTATTCAGCCTCCATCGTCGAGTCTGCAACGGTATCCTGTTTGGAACTCTTCCAACATACCGCCCCTCCATTGAGGGTAAAGACAAATCCCGAGTGCGACTTAGAGTCGTCTTTATCACTTTGGAAGATGGAATCGGTAAAGGACTCCACCTGGAGTTCTCCGTTACCATACACCAAGAACATCTCCTTAGTCCTTCGCAAGTACATGAAAATGTTCTTCACAGCTGTCCAGTGACTCTCTCCAGGATCTGCTTGATACCGACTCACTACACTTAGTGAGTATGCTACATCGGGTCTGGTACATAGCATCGCATACATGATAGAGCCTACTGCCGAAGCATAGGGTATCCCTTGCATGCGAGCTCTCTCCAAATCAATCTTGGGAGACATCTCTTTGGAGAGAGTGAGTCCAGAGATCGTGGGTTGGTTCCCATGCTTGGATTCTTCCATACTAAACCTCTTTAGTATGGTGTCAATGTACCTGGATTGGGACAATCCCAGTATCCGTTTAGATCTATCTCTATAGATCATGATTCACAATATGCAGGAGGCATCACCTAGATCTTTCATTGAGAATCTTTGTGATAAGAAGAGCTTGACTGATTGCAGCATAGGAATATCATTTCCTATCAAGAGTATGTCATCCATGTATAATACGAGGAATACAACCTTACTCTCTGCAACCTTATTATAGATACAAGGTTCATCTATATTTTTGATGAAGTCAAACTCTTTGACTACAACATCAAAACAAATGTTCCAACTCCGCGATACTTGCTTTAACCCATATATGGATTTAAACAGCCTGCACACCTTTCCACTGCTCCCACTATCTACGAAGCCCTCTGGCTGAGTCATGTACACGCACTCTTCTAAATCACCATTTAGAAAGACGGTCTTAACATTCATTTGCCAGATTTCGTAGTCATGGTATGCAGCAATGGCAAGTAAGATCCGGATGGACTTAAGCATAGCCACTGGAGAAAAGGTTTCGTCATAATCCACACCTGGTCGTTGACGAAAACCCTTTGCAACAAGTCTAGCTTTGAAAGTCTCAACTTTTCCATCTACACCAAATTTCTTTTTAAAGATCCACTTGCTCCCAATGGGTTTTACCCCTTCAGGAGCATTTTCCAAAGTCCATACTTTGTTCTTGTATATGGATTCCTTCTCAGATCGCATTGCATCCAGCCATTTCAAAGAGTCACCACTCGTGATAGCCTGCTCGAAACTAGTTGGGTTATCATCTTCCATGATGCAATCCTCGCTTCCACCATCAATGAGAAAACCGTAGTATCTCTCAGGTGGATGAGAAACCCTGCTACATCGGCGGAGAGGCTGGGGTTCGTCGGGTACTACTGAATCCTCTGGTTCCATTAAATCTTTAGTTGCAGTTTGTGTTGCTGGAACCTCTTCCAGCTCTACCTCATCCCCACTAATTTCTTTTGCAAGAAATTCCATTTCCAAAAAGGTGGCATGTTGAGCAACAAACACTTTTTGTTCCTCAGCGTGGTAGAAAAAATATCCTTGAGAATTCTTTGGATATCCTGTTCATACCAGAATATTGCATTTTATACCGCCCATTCTTACGCTCGTTTGTTTATAGGCAGGTGCTTTTAATCAGTGTTTGCTACATAATTGCAGGATACTGGTCTCAGCTCTAAACAATGAATATCATGGAAAAGTACGAAAAATTCCGGATTTTTGCCAACAACAGATAAAACACGGGTCTCCGCTCTCTATCCGTGTGTTGCCACATACCAGTTTAAGGGACAAAATGGCAAATCGATTGTCATTTTCATGCAAAAGCTCAATGTCAACACAAGATCCAAGAAATCTACGCGGAGCTCGAGGAAATCATGGCAAAAGATCCACATCACATCACCTTTTGTTCTACTGAAATTCTGGAAGAATTATGAAGAGATTCTGAGAAAAGTACTATACCATACTGAAGAGGACCACAAAATAGGGGATACGACAAAATATGAAGGCACAAGCCTTCTAAAGGGCCGCGGAACTGCGGCATAAGCGCGCTTAGGCCGCGGAACCGTGGCCATATGGGCTCCTCTCTGTGTCGTTTTCTGGGGGCATATTGGTACATTCATTTTGAGTCAGAATGATGCCCTAGGTTTTCAACTCTCCTCCTATAAATACCCCAGTTCTGAGCCAAGCCAAGGAGTTCATTCTTATGCCCACTTTTTGTTAGTTTTTAGTTTACTTCTTCTTCTTCTTCTTCATTCTTTCCTCCATGAAATTTTTGTGAGAGCTTTTGAGTGGATGTTAAATGAAGATGAGGGTTATTTTGTATCATTCTTTTTGCTTAGATTCCCCATTGAGCTCTCTACCTTAACTTGATCTTGCAACCTCTTAAGTGAGCTTGCAAGTTTAAGCTTTGGTCATTGATCTCAAGGGGTTGTATCATTTTGGAATCAATAATGTTCTCTCTTTTGTGCTTCATTCTCAATGAGTTCTTTGCCTTTTCTTGATCTTGCAACCTCTTAATTGAGCTTGCAAGTTTAAGATTTGGTTATTGAACCCATGTCTTGTTTTGGGTTCTATGGTTCTTAGTTTCATTTCTTGCTCATTTACTTTCATGCGCTTAAATTCCATGCACTTTTAATTACTTGCTTGTAATCTTTTCTTTTCTGTGTTCTTTTGTTCTCTCTTTTTGGTTCGTTGTTAATACGTTGTTGTTAAGAATAAATACGATATTGTAAGTTAATATTTCTTTGCTCGTTTCCTATTCCCGTTATTTTCCATTGAACTCCGCCCAAACGATACGCAAGCGCTCCGTTAGGCACCCTACCCTACCAAGGTAACGGTGATTCCTAACCGCGACCGGTTGCGTTCGGTTTGGCCGGAGGCGAAAGCAAGAGACAAGAACGGAAGCACAAGAGTAAATAAGCCGGATTCCACGAATACCGTGCTTAAATACCCTAATCCACGTTGTTGCCGATTGCTCTAGCTTCAATTGGTCAAGACTCGGCTCAAAGGTTTTGAGTACGGATTTCTTTAGCTTACACTTTCGTATCTTTTTCTTAACAACTTTAAACTTGCATATAACACATAGGTTAGATTGAACAAACATATACACATTCTTTATTGACTCGTCTAAAACTCGAACGAACATACAACCATCTCCCTGCGGATCGACCCGTGCTCAACCGGCTAGCTGCAAAGCGACACCGTCCTGATCGCGGTTATAACTTTAGAATTTTGAACATCCGACACGCCAAAAGCGTGCGATCAAATGGCGCCGTTGCCAGGGAGACGGTAGCGTATTTTCTTTCTTGTTATTCAGGTTAATATTCTTTTTTGTATATATTTATAAATAAAAAATAATAATAAAATAAAAATAAAAATAAAATCTTTTTGTTATTTTTGATAATTTTTTGTGCAAGTGTGCAGGCTAATCTGGAGCAAGTACAGTAATCCAAAAAGAAAACAGAGAATTTTATTTTGGAGAAGAGACCAAGGGGAGTGCAGGGACCCAAGTTGAAGCCTAACTAAGCAACTTGACCGTGGAACCGCGGTCAAAAGGGGGCTTTAGCCGCGGTTCCGCGGCCATATTGAAGCCTCTGTGCCTCAATTTTTTTCTGCCCTTTCTATTTCTTTTTGATCTTCTCTGTAAATTCCACTATACTGTATTTTCTGCAGATTTTTGCGGATTTGCAAACAGTGATTGTGGGGAGCAAAGTGTACGTCAAGGCTAAGGTGATTGCAAAGTACAGTGCCAAAGATCCGGGTAGTTTGACCCGCGCAAGCGAACTTTTCAAGCTTACCGGATTTGATTCAACGGGGGGTTTTCCTAACCCAATAACTTAACGGTACATACTTTACTAACACCTTCTTCTCAAATCCGACGCATCCAATATACTATTCTTTGCGGGATTCTTTACAAGTTCGCTAGCAAACGCTAAAAATTGACTAACCCGTATTTGTTGCAGTGCCGTGCTTAAACTAAAAAACGATTGTTTGATTCTTTATAGAATTTTTATTGAATTGCGCATTGCATACATTAATACGGACTTAAGGGTAAGCGAACCCCACAACATACGGTAAAGGATTTTATCACCTTTTCCGTGGCCCACAAATCACGAACCTGAGCATAACGTTTACCCGCACAAACTTTAAAAGAAATTAGACTTTAAGCCTTAAGGACTTCACACTCACTAGGAGAAGTTAACTGTGTTTAGAACCTCGCTTAACGGTATATTGTTTACGGGGTGTCTAGGAAAGTGTTAACGGCGAAACCGCCTAAAGAGAAAGGGTTATTTAATTAAGGACCTTCGCGAAAGCATCGGAAAACCTCCCCTTATCTCTGCACTTACCTGGCTTCGTGATCAGTGTATCTTGAGCCCGTTTCTCGACACAGTTTTATTTCGACAATCAAGTTCTGGAGCAGGTCTAGGTGAACCCTAGACCAATTAGGTGCGTGGTATTTTTGTGTCGTGATTATTTTTGTCCAGATTATTTTTGTTTGTATATTTCATTCTTTTGTTAATATCTTACTAAAAAAAAAATCACATTCTTTTTCCCCTCCTTTTCTCTTCCTTTCTTTCTTTCTCTCTTCATATCATGGGTACTCCATCTAGAAAAACTCTTGCCGAACTTTGGTACCCACAACCAGACATTACTTCTTACGGTTCTTGCTTTGGCCGAACGTCGAACGATCCCTCCATGCCCAAAATCTCTTTGAAAGATCGGATAGACGCGTCTAGGACAAACACTTGCCCTTCGCAATCTACTTTGTATCAACCTTTTCAACCTCCCCCACCCTCTTATGTTGATACCCCTTTTGCAAGTCGTCCTTTGTCCGTCGCTGAACATATTGAACAATCCTGTAGCCGATCTTTCACTCCTTTCACCACTACAGCTTCTTGGGATCAATAATTCCATTCACCTTCTTATCCAAATGTTGATCCTGCTCCTGTCCAGCCATTCAATTCCTACCAGGCCTACCCGACTTTTGCACCTTCCCTAGACATTGCTTCTGAACCGCCATTTGGGAGTTTTCAGTATCCAAACAACTTTGAATGTTTTACTGAAACCCCTTCACAACCCATGTCTAGTCTGGAACAATCTTTGGAAGACTTTAGGGTAGCGTCGTATCAACAGATGATGGATTTGAATGCGTCCATACCCGCCCTCATATAACCTAGTGACCCGGTAGCTAGTTTTCAACTAGCTCCAAATTTTCCAATGTATGAAGAGGCGGTAGGACAGGTTGAGAATTTGAGTGGAGAGAGTGAGATGTACTTCCTTCCGAATCAAGCCTACCCGTTTCAACTTGAATCCCACAACTCCGGTTTTGAATGTCTATCTAATGTTCCAAACGATTCATTGATTAAAGATAGAACAGATAATGAGTTGTGCAACTTTGTAGTGTTTGATTTACCTGATTGTGAAGGGTCCTTTTAGAGTGAAACCACACCCAATCCTTTTGAACTCTACACCTCCACTCTAGAACCTGAATTGATTAATATCCATGCTTTTGTTGAGGTGTCTGAGAATATTGATTTTCACTTAATTGAGGATATTGACGCCGGGAATATTTTGGATGATGAACATGTAGATTTGGCAGAGTTTTTCTCTCCAATTAATCATCCCGAGTCATTTACTGTTTTTCCCGAACCCCATATGCGTCTAGATTTTGATGAAATTTGCATGGATAAGCTGAATTTTGAGGAAACTTTTGAGGATATTTTTGAGGATGAACCAGTTTTAATTGACGAGTCGGATTTTCCAATTCATCCTGTTCCTTACATTGACTGTGTACACCCTCCTGAACCTTTAACCAATAACCTTCCTCAATCACCTACCTCCATCCATTCCATCGTTCCGACCTTGCAAGAAACCGTCTCACTTTCATTTCATATGTCTGGTTTACCGAGTTCGGCGTACCCATGGTTTCTCACGAATCTTGAGGGATTTGACCCCATTTCTCGACAGGTTAATAGATTAGCACATTCGATTTTTACACATCAGTCATCACAAATTTTGCTAATTTATTCGCTCCATTTCCACCCTCAAGTTCGTATTCCACTTCTTTCTCCCATCCGCCATTCTTCTCTTCCACCAAGACCGGACACCACTTCTATCCCCACACGGTCTCGCGTGTTTCTTATTTCTTTTCTCTACACTCCATTCTTTCACAAACAGTCGCTTTATAACGATAAAATCTTTGAATGGTTGGTACTCACTTTTGGCCTGTGTAAGGCCTTGTATAGTTTGAAACTGTTCTCTTTCCCTCCCTAATCCTACACTTCAACACTTAACAGTGAAAACACTGTTTTACTTAAGTTTGGAGGGGGCTCTTTTTTTTTGTATATATTTTTTTTTTCCTTTTTGTTTTGTATATAATTTGTTTTTAGGGAGAGCGCCGACAATTTTGACCCTCTTGGTATAGCCTGACAGTGAGGGCACTGTCAAGTTTAAGTTTGGGGGTGTGCTCGGTAAGCTTTCTTCCTTCGCATTCATTTGTATATTTTGCATTTGCATACCTTATTAAAAACACACAAAAATTGAAAATTTTCCAAAAAATATAAAAACTTTGTCGTCAAGTTAGCTAATAGGGTAACTTAGATTTTTATTCTGAAAGTTTAGTTGATATGTTAGAAATAACTAAATTCTAGGCTTAGGAATTGAAAACCCTTAAAATAAACCTCATTCTGTCTATCTTTGGTAAGTATACTTCCTTACAGTTTTTTTGAGAAATAGGTAATCTTGAATTCAGTTCTTGAGTTAAGTCAAGATGAAGGGAAAGTATTGAAGCTTTACTGGAGGATAAGTCTGAAAAATAGTTTCTTTTCTTGAGTTCAAATTTAGAAAGTATATACCCTACAAACTGCACTTACACGCACCTTGAAACTTGGGATAGTAGAGGATACCTAGAAATACTCTTGCCTGAAAGCCTAGTATGAAAGAAAAAACGGTATTTAAAGCTAAACACCAAAAGAGCATATTGAAAAATATATCCGGTCTTGAAAAAGAAAAAGAAAAATAAAAAGAAAAATAGAATAAAGTCAAGACCTGGAAACTGCTATTTACGCTTTAAAGTTAACGCATTCAGTAATCGGCCGTTAGTGCCTCAAGAAGCATTAATAGTCGCATGAAAGGTGTGTGAGCAAATCCGTCCATCCTTAATGAAAAGAAGTAGTATTAGGTATTAGGGCAAGGGTATTATAGCTTGAATTGAATTCTTGAGTGTAGGGGTGCAAATATAAACACACGTAGGGGTATACAATCGATGTTTGGATAAGAGATAGAAATAAAGAATAAGACTTGTGTTTTCTGTAAAGTTGATAAAAATCCCTGATTTGAGGCCACACTTTAGAAGGAAAACTCAGGAGAACCAACATCTTTCTAAACTTTTTTGGAACGTATAGGATCCAAGGTTAAATAGATAGGAGGTGTGAAAAATAAGGGTTGGATATTTCTAACTTAGGATGATAGAGTTTCTAACGTAAATACTAAACTATAGGAGTAGAATCGATGTTAACTTATGACACTAGCCTGATGGGATTTTGTGGGTGTAATCCGCTGAAAACCCTCAGGAGACAACACTCCTCCTACTAGGGACACCTAGAGGTTTAACGGCTTGTTGCACGTGCTCAGTGCAATCGCGTTCCCTGCGAAAGTGCGGTTATGACTTTTTTGTGAATAATTGGTTTTGCTCGGGACGAGCAAAAGTTAAGGTTGGGGGTATTTGTTCATACCAGAATATTGCATTTTATACCGCCCATTCTTTCGCTCGTTTGTTTATAGGCAGGTGCTTTTAATCAGTGTTTGCTACATAATTGCAGGATACTGGTCTCGGTTCTAAACAGTGAATATCATGGAAAAATACAAAAAATTCTGGATTACTGCCAACAACAGATAAAACACGGGTCTCCGCTCTCTATCCGTGTGTTGCCACATACCAGTTTAAGGGACAAAATGGCAAATCGATTGTCATTTTCATGCACAAAGCTCAATGTCAACACAAGATCCAAGAAATCTACGCGGAGCTCGAGGAAATCATGGCAAAAGATCCACATCACATCACCTTTTGTTCTACTGAAATTCTGGAAGAATTATGAAGAGATTCTGAGAAAAGTACTATACCACACTGAAGAGGACCACAAAATAGGGGATACGACAAAATATGAAGGCAAAAGCCTTCTAAAGGGCCGCGGAACTGCGGCATAAGCGCGCTTAGGCCGCGGAACCGCGGCCATATGGGCTCCTCTCTGTGTCGTTTTCTGGGGGCATATTGGTACATTCATTTTGAGTCAGAATGATGCCCTAGGTTTTTAACTCTCCTCCTATAAATACCCCAGTTCTGAGCCAAGCCAAGGAGTTCATTCTTATGCCCACTTTTTGTTAGTTTTTAGTTTACTTCTTCTTCTTCTTCATTCTTTCCTCCATGAAATTGTTGTGAGAGCTTTTGAGTGGATGTTAAATGAAGATGAGGGTTATTTTGTATCATTCTTTTTTGCTTAGATTCCCCCTTGAGCTCTCTACCTTAACTTGATCTTGCAACCTCTTAAGTGAGGTTGCAAGTTTAAGCTTTGGTCATTGATCTCAAGGGGTTGTATCATTTTGGAATCAATAATGTTCTCTCTTTTGTGCTTCATTCTCCATGAGTTCTTTGCCTTTTCTTGATCTTGCAACCTCTTAATTGAGCTTGCAAGTTTAAGATTTGGTTATTGAACCCATGTCTTGTTTTGGGTTCTATGGTTCTTAGTTTCATTTCTTACTCATTTACTTTCATGCACTTAAATTCCATGCACTTTTAATTACTTGCTTGTAATCTTTTCTTTTCTTTGTTCTTTTGTTCTCTCTTTTTGGTTCGTTGTTAATACGTTGTTGTTAAGAATAAATACGATATTGTAAGTTAATATTTCTTTGCTCGTTTCCTTTTCCCGTTATTTTCCATTGAACTCCGCCCAAACGATACGCAAGCGCTCCGTTAGGCACCCTACCCTACCAAGGTAACGGTGATTCCTAACCGCGACCGGTTGCGTTCGGTTTGGCCGGAGGCGAAAGCAAGAGACAAGAACGGAAGGACAAGGGTAAATAAGCCGGATTCCACGAATACCATGCTTAAATCCCCTAATCCACGTTGTTGCCGATTGCTCTAGCTTCAATTGGTCAAGACTCGGCTCAAAGGTTTTGAGTACAGATTTCTTTAGCTTACACTTTCGTATCTTTTTCTTAACAACTTTATACTTGCATATAACACATAGGTTAGATTGAACAAACATATACACATTCTTTATTGACTCGTCTAAAACTCGAACGAACATACAACCATCTCCCTGCGGATCGACCCGTGCTCAACCGGCTAGCTGCGAAGCGACACCGTCCTGATCGCGGTTATAACTTTAGAATTTTGAACATCCGACACGCCAAAAGCGTGCGATCATATCCCACAAACTTGCAAAGAACTGATCGTGCCTCGAGTTTGTCTGGATTTTGCCTTTTGACATAGGCCGGAAAACCCCATATCTTAACTCGTTTAAAATATGGTCTCTTCCCACTCCATATTTCATATGGTGTAGTAGGTACATATTTAGATGGAACTAGATTCAATAGGTATATGGCCGTCTCAAGCGCATACCCCCAAAAGGAAATAGGTAACTCAGCATCACTCATCATAGAGTGTACCATATCTAATAGGGTGCGATTCCTCCGCTCTGATACACCATTGTGCTGTGGTGTATAAAGAGGAGTAAGCTGAGAGAGAATCCCATTCTCTTTTAGATAATCCAGAAAATCATTGCTCAAGTATTCTCCTCCTCGATCAGATCGAAGGATTTTAATACTTTTTCCCGTTTGGTTCTCTACTTCGTGCTTATATTCTCTGAATTTCTCAAAAGCTTCAGACTTGTGTTTTATTAGGAACACATGTCCGTATCTAGAGAGATCGTCAGTGAATGTAATGAAGTAGGAAGAACCGTTCCTGGCATGCGTAGACATAGGATGGCATACATCACTATGTACCAGTCCTAAGAGTTCCGTAACTCTTTCTCCGTGTCCACTAAACGGAGTTTTGGTCATTTTTCCTTTGAGACATGAATGGCAAGTATCATAAGATGATAATTCGAACGAATTCAAATATCCATCCTTATGTAACTTAGCCAGTCGTGTCGCATTGATATGACCAAGTCTACAATGCCACAAGAAGGATTCGTTCATTTCTGAATTTTTCCTCTTGTGTGTGTTTTGTATATTAAGGACTGTATTTTGATTAAGAATGAATATGCCATTATGTAACGAGCCTGATCCAATCAACTTTTGATCTAGTAATATGTTCATAACATTATCCTTTACTACAAAATTATATCCTTCTTTACTTAATAAAGAAACTGATATAATGTTGCACATCATGTTCGGTATATAATAGCACTCATTCAGAATCAGTGTATTACGACTTGGTAATACAAGGTGATATTCGCCAACTGCTTTGGCTACAATACTTGCACCATTCCCTACTTGAACGGAATGATCACCTTTTCCCAGTTCTCTACCTTTCTGCAGCCCATGTAACAATTTACATATGTGGGATCCCGATCCGGTATCTAATACCCAGGACGTAGGGTGAACTGAGAAACAGTTCTCAATAACTAACACACCCGAAGAAGATGCATCAGCATGCATGTTCTTTGTTTGGGAGGTGCGGGAATCCAGATATTCTCCTGTTTCCTGTTCAGTCTTATAACACTTATAAGATAGAACGGGTCCAACGTTTCCCTGCTCAGTATAATAAGCGGGTTCAGTCAATACATGCATATTATTATCTTGATTAAGTCCTGACATGGTCGCTACCTGGAGAAAGAGAGAGAGAAGGAAAACACTTTAGCGTATGCTCTTGCAAGATTAGATTGGTTATTATCTTATCAATCAGGATGTCTCCCACTGTTTTTATCAAATCTTCCTTCAAACCCTAAAAGGTAAGATTAGCCGGGATTAATTACGCCCTACAATTTCGTCAATCTTTCAGCCAGATCAGTGTCGGTACTTGAGGGAGGTTTCCCGTGCTCTCGCACGGACCTAATTAAATTAAACCTCGTTTTCCCAGAGGCATAACCCCATTAACACCTTTCTAGACACCTACTTGATCGGCTAATTGTCCTGTGTAAAATTCTCCCAGGAGTAACTATTACTCGCAGTGGGTATCGAGATCCAACTATCTCATAGGAGGTATGCAATCTCATTGCAAATTTCAACACTTGAAATTCCCGATAATATTTTGCCCCTAGTGATCTATGACCTTGACTAAGTCAACAAACCATAAATCGCAAGTCAAGTTGAACCCGTACATTTTCCGATTGAATTAAACCCACCCGTACGACCCTTGACTAAGTCAACAAGGCCGTACGACTACCCTAATCCAATCACATCTCATGCTATAGCAGATAAACACTATTTAGCTACCGTACACTACGCCTTGACTAAGTCAACAAACATAGCACGAATACTAAATAATATTTATCTGAAATGACGGAGGGCTACGCAGGTTTTTCAGAAAACCTTGAGCGTAATGAACTTGATATCGTCGTAGAATCAAGTGAATTTTGAAAAGTAGTGTTTTTTAGGCTTTTCTAGTTTCGCTAAAGAGGTCACTCCCGGTGAAGGGATCTCGGCTCTTTCCCCATCGAATAAGGTGCAGGATATATCGTATATACCACTGTGCAAAGCAAGAACTATAGAAGCTGTCAAAAACTAAACCGCGTGTTTTTAGCATCTGCCAGTTTCGCTAAAGAGGTCATGTTCCCCTCCGAAAGACGGCGCGACGCAGGGACGTCATGCCTGAGATTCGGGGCAGATGCTAATTGGTGCTATCTGTCTACCTCTCCGAAGATGCTAAGTTGATTTATGGCACCATGTATCGAAGGTTTAAACGGATGCGTCTGTTGTAGCAGACTTCGTCAGATTCCCCCTCACTTGAGGGTTTTTTTTATTGTGGGGACGCTCTTCCCTGCAGGCGCAAGTCCCTGTAGTTAATTACGCTACCACATTGCGGTAACAACTTTCTCCTTCTCCAGATGATCACTTTGTGTCGTGTGTGTTTGTTTTGTGTTTGGTTGCCCGTGGATTGTATACGGAGACTGAGTTATGTCGTCGCCCGTAGGGCGTGGACTAGTCCAAATCCGTATTATCTTAGATTTGGGTTTGGGGGTTTGGGTTTATGGATACGTTAGCCTCATTTGAGACTAAGATCAACTTAAACGTTTGTTAAGGATACGTTAGTCTCATTTTAGACTAAGATCGACTTAACGGGATCGTTTAGATCCAACAAAAGAGCAATTAGGGAAGCCCTGTTGTTTAGTTTAGTGACATTGCGGTCAATAGGTAGTTTAAGGACATTGCGGTCCAATGTTAGTTTTAAGACGTTGCGGTCAAGGTTAAGGATATCATAGTCCGAGGATTTAAGGACTCCACGGTCCGGCGTTAGTTTTAAGACATCACGGTCAAGGTTAAGGACGTCATAGTCCGTTGTTAGTTTTAAGACATTCCGGTCAAGGTTAAGGACATCATAGTCCATGGGTTTAAGGACCCCACAGTCCGGTGTTAGTTTTAAGACATCACGGTCAAGGTTAAGGACGTCATAGTCCGTTGTTAGTTTTAAGACATTCCGGTCAAGGTTAAGGACATCATAGTCCATGGGTTTAAGGACCCCACAGTCCGGCGTTAGTTTTAAGACATCACGGTCAAGGTTAAGGACTTCATAGTCCATGAGTTTAAGGACCCCACAGTCCGTATCAACGTGTGGTCATCGGCACCCGCCACCTCTTTGAAGACGTTGAGGAATTACAACACCGAGTATCAAAGGAGTGAAGAGATGTACCCTTGAACCAAGGTAGATTAAACAGTCTTAGGCCCAGTTTGGGACCAAGACCAATTAATTATGTTATGAGCCCATTAGCCCAGTTAAGTTTGAATTGAGGACTTATGGCCAGCTTGGGCTAAGTCTAATCATGTTTAGGATCTTGACCCTCTGTTGGCTCATTGAAGAAGAGGCTTTGTCTCTAGAAACTTAGCCAATTGGGCTAAAGCTAGTGTTGAACACTAGAGACCAACAGTGTTGAGCATTGGGAATGAGATTGACAAACTGGCGTTAAACGCCAAAAGATAATCAGTGTTACATACTAGCAATAAGGCTTTCAAATTAGTGTTAAACACTAAAGTAAATCAGTATTAAACACTGGCCAGAGAGATTTCAAATTAGTGTTTAAACACTAAAGCAAATCAGTGTTAAACACTGGAAATAGAGATTCCAAATTAATGTTAATCAGTGTTAAACACTGGTAACAGAAATTTTAATTTAGTGTTAAACACTGTTAACAGAGATTCAATTTAGTGTTAAACACCAAGAAATTCAGTGTTAAACACTGCAAATAGAGTTTTTCAATTAGTGTTACACACTAAAGCAAATCAGTGTTAAACACTGGATACAGAGGTTTCAATTTAGTGTTAAACACTAAGGCAAGAGGGGTCACGTGGTAGTACGTGAGAGCGCCTTCCTTCTCTTTATTTGTTCTGCCGAGAGTATTGAATACTTTGGAGCATCATGTGCTGTCACGTGATGGGCATTTAAGTGTTTGTCTGTTAGAGCTTCTGCCAAGGGGTCACGTGGGGCACATGGGGCGTTTCCTCAAAGCCCTTCTCTGTAGATCTTCTCAGGGGTCACGTGGTAGCACGTGACCCTGTTTCTTTCCATGTTTTAAAGATCTGTTCATCTTTTAAGAATTAAATTCTTCATAGGATTAAACCCTAGCAATAACTTTAGAGGAATTAAATTCCTACTTTCTTTTGAAGAATTATATTCTTAGATAGGGTTAAACCCTAATTTCTTTTCTGTAGGAATTAAATTCCCCATAGAATTAAATTCTGACATAGGGTGAAACCCTAATTTCTTCTTTTTTCAGGGAATTAAATTCCTGTAATTTCGAGAGAATTAAGTTCTCAATTAGGGTCGAACCCTGGTTCTGTCCATTTTGAAGGAATTAAATTCCTATAACATAGGGTTAAACCCTAATTTTATCTCAAAGGAATTAAATTCCTATAATTCTGTGAGAATTAAATTCTCAAAACTCAATTCATCCTCTATGTTTTGGATCTGCATGGCAGGATCTCAACCCAATGAGAATTAAATTCTCAATTCATGGGGAGATGTGCACTTTGCTGATCCTCAACTAGAGAAAGAACTAAGTTCTTTTCTTTATATAAGAGTTAAACTCTTTTGAGAATTTAATTCTCTTTTTAATCCTCTTCTTTCTTACCTAGGATTTTCTTTTGCAGAGGATCAATTTCTTCCAAAATCTCAAGGCTCTATCTCTCTTTCTCTCTGTATATGTATCTCTCTCTCAAACTCTCTCCTTTGGCTCCTATTTATAGGAGAAGGAAAAGAATCAATCAGTTTTAGTGAATCTTTGATTGAAATATTTGATTTATTTATTGAGAGATTTGATTACTTTTATCTTTAATCTGGGCCATTAGATTATTAGGTGAATTTTATTCACCATTGGATTTTAAATCCAAAGATATCTCTTTGTTATTTCGGTTAGATTTAAGGGGCAATCTTTCCAAGTCTGATATTTTTCCATAAGTTGGTGATATTTAATCACCTTTGGATTTTTAATCCAACGGTTCCAAATGATTCTTTTCCACTTTGGAAAGACTTGAGTGATCTTTTCTCAGAATTTAATTCTGTCATAAAAATAAGGCTCTTGAGGCTGGTCACGCGTGACCGTTGGTCACGTGTACGCACGTGACCCCTGGTCCCCCTGGAATGGGCTTCCCTTCCTTCTGCGCTTTGTTTTTTGCCGCTGTTTAGTCATCACGTGACCGCTGGTCACGTGCTAGCACGTGATGCCTCTTCCGTAAGTTTTCCTGATTTTAAATCAGGAAACAAATGCCCCCACAGCGTTGTTCTCACGTGTCTGCACGTGAGTGCAACGCTGTCACTTTTGTGACCGTTGGATCCATCTAGGGAATCGGGAAGATGAAGCGTTTCCATCACATCCTATAAATGCCCATGTCTTTTCAGAAGAGCCTCCACTTTGCTCATCTTCCTCCTTTGAGAACTTCCTTCTTTTGAGAATTTAATTCTCTTTTCCCAGAGTTTAGTTCTCTGCCTTAAACTTTTCAGAGTTTAACTCTGTTCGAGAGACCCCTTTTCTTCAGGTAATGGTGTCGGACGATCAAAGCGCCTTCATTTTAACAAAATCTCTCTGGATTTTAAATCCACATCAAGGGTTTCACCCCTTTTGAATACGAACCCATTTTCTTCTAAGTTTTTCAACCGAAATATGAAACCACTTAATCTTCAACAGTAAATCTCTTTAGGGTTCATCTGATCTTTCAGGGAGATGATGACGTTGGCTGCTCTTTCCGAGGAATTTAATTCCTTTAAAGAAAACGTTTCTAGGAATTTAATTCCTTTCTCTTAATAAGGAATTTAATTCCCATGAAGAACCCAGTTCTTCCCATGGAGGCTCCTTAGGGTTTTCTTGCCCTAGGTTGTCTTTCTGTAATCAATGAAGAAGAAACTTGCAATGATGTCTTCCGTGGGAATTTAATTCCCTTGATCCTGTTTGATCTGTTGTAGAGTCCAAGGTGGATTTGTCTTTTCGGGGGATGTGTAGGGTCACTTGAAACCCACTGCCTATTTAATGAGGATATCCCCTTTGTCTTATTATGATTGCTTGGCCTCATTATTAACGAGCCGTCAACCTGATTCTGTGGGGCCCATGTGTTTTGTAGCCAATGGCCCCATAAAAAGAGTCTGATGTCGCTTTCTTCAACTGTCTTCATATATATGGTTATGCTCATATATATATATATATATATATATATATATATATATATATATATATATATCGCTGGCTTTGCTTTTGACAGTTT
The DNA here is from genome assembly GCA_030015575.1 of Agapanthus africanus. Classification (NCBI taxonomy): domain Eukaryota; kingdom Viridiplantae; phylum Streptophyta; class Magnoliopsida; order Asparagales; family Amaryllidaceae; genus Agapanthus; species Agapanthus africanus. Next base: position 1,006,721,978 of record CM057337.1, on the reverse strand, counting down.
CCTTTATTTGATTTCAGGTGCGATGGCTTCTGTTCCATGCTTTCCCTTTACTCGTTCGGAGGCCGCTTTTCCTCAATCACCCTCCGATGAGGAGGCGATGGCGATGATCCGGGCTCATGACCCGAACTGCACCAGCTTACTTCTATGGAGAACTTGGTACAGTCATATCATCCGAGGTCGCCGGAGTTTCCTTTGCGAAGTGCCTACAGAGCCTACTTTCCCGTTCTTGCCGATGGACCCTCCGAGGACGGTTTTCGCTGTGGAGATGCCAAATTGGACTCCAACGGGACGGCTCGAGCCTTCAACAACCGGTATCCCGAACCATCCGATCCCAGTTATAAATATTCTGGGACGACGCATTTGTCAGGGTGAGGCCCACCCATGGGGACAAATTTATAAGATAGGGCTCACTCCTCGACACCCCACGGGCTACCTCCTCTGGGCTCGCTACATCCTTGCTATCCATCGTGCGCGGCTGCAGAAGGTTGGGCTTTACCAGGCCATATATGCGTTGCTCTTCCATTATCAATCCCCGCATGTCTGGTGGGTTAAGGCGTTCTTAAATCAATGGAATCTCCCCACCAACACTTTTCTTCTGGGGGACAGAGAGGTTTCGATCTCTTTGGGGGAGTTTTATGAGATCTCGGGGCTGCCAATTCGAGGGTCACTTTATGAGGAGTTGCTGCCCTCTGATGAATACGTTTTTGAACCCGAGTCTGCACCGCTTGACGGCTTGTCTGCCGAGAACGCCGTCCGCCACAAGCGTCCTAGCTTGATCAATGTGCTAGGTATCTTTGATCGCTTGTTCACCGAATCTGAGGAGCAGGGCGTTACTTTTAAGAGCTTCATTGCCTGTTTCCTTTGCGAGGGCGTCTTGTCAAAGGCAGCTCCGAAGTTCGCAAATATTAAGGACCCCTTTGAGTTTGGTATAAAGAAGCTGCCAACTAATGAATCGGATCTACCGCGATACTACATCCCCATAATGTCGCCGATATCTTTCGAATCCATCGCAGCTCCCGGCATGGATGAGGAGACGTTCTTCATTGGGTTCATCAGTGTCTGGCTCAGCTGGTTTGTCATTCCTATGCATCGCCGCTTTATGAGAGCTTCGGTCATCTATCCGGCCCACCGTATAGCTGAGGGAACTCGGTTGGCCATTGGCATCCCAGCATTGGCGCATCTCTATCATGGGTTGGGCATTGCAGCTAACACTTCCACCCCTGGCGTAGATGTGGTAAACTTTTCGCTTCACTACTTTACGTCCTGGATCGAAATGCACGTCTCGGTTGCTTTCGCTATGCATCAAAGGCCCGCATTCTACGATGCCTATACTTTCCCTTGGCTTATGCGATTGGTGGATGCTTCTGCTGCTGATCCGACTCAATTCGGGGCTATTCGGGCGTTGATTTCTCCTTACGCTACTGCGGACGGGTTAGTATTTAATGATCGGGTCTTATCTTCTTCCGTGGGTTCGGCTCAGCCGCTTTGGGACCGGTCAAAAGATGACGCGCCCTCTTTGAAGCCCCGGGAGGCCGCGCGCTTATACGCAATTAGACCGGGTTACCTAGTATTACGTCAGGATAGCGCGGCCCTTTTCATGCGGTATAATCCGCACCGTTTTGCCCGGCAGTTTGGATATGATCAGGGTGTCCCGTTTGAGGCTTTCATAGTCGCGCCGGTTCCTTCGCTCAAGGCTGTTCGAGATGCCGCCCATCATTTTGTGAGGCTGAACACCGGTTCTCAATTCATGATCCCTGATGGTGATTACATGCCCCGATGCGTGGGGTCGTTCACGGGTTGGTATCTCCATCGAGTCAATCCGGTTATTATTGAGGAAAGAAGGGTACTTCTTGGTCACGGTGCCCCTACTCAAGTTCCGGCCACGGGAGCTACGCTGCGACCGCGCGCCCTGGTCCGCTTTCCTTTGAGGGATACCGGCACTGCGCTTATTCTGGGGGAGTCGGGGGTGGATCTTATTCCAACAGCTGGTATGCCCCCGGGTACTCGGTCGTGGGGTAGACGGGCTCCGGTAGCAGCGCCACCACCCGAGGCAGCACCGCCCCCCATGGCATCGACAATGGCGGTGTCATCCCCGGTTGTGGCACCGGGTGAGGGTGACAGGGATGAAGGTGTTGAAGGTGACGTAGGCCGCCGCCGCACCAAGGCTCCGCGGGGAAGGAAGCGTTCGTCCTCGGCGACTAGTTCTGGATCCAAGCGTCGAAGGAAGGTGGCTGCTAATTTGCTCGACTCTTTAACGGAGTCCGAGCCCATCCTTGAAGATGAGCCGTTGGCCTTGCCGGAATCAAATGCTGAACTACTTTTTCCGAGTTCGGCCGCCGAGGAAGCCGCACAGTTGGCTGAGGCTATAAGGCGTTCCAAAGACGCGTCTCAGAATGCCATGGTTCCGAAGAAGCCCTATCCTGCTGTAATCTTTTACGAAGACCCCTCGTGGATTCGGCGGCGGTTTATTGGCCCTTTGGAGGAATGGGGGGAAAGGGCCCTGAAGCAGGCCGCTTCAGAAGACGCAGCGGACGCATTTTCTTTGTGGACCGGCGGCCACGAGTCTACCCTCGAACCCCGGCGAGCACGGCTCCTTGAGAAGGAGCAGCGGCTTGAAGAAGCCATATTGAAGGCTTCCCTGCGCATCGGTACGTTTTTGTTCTTCTTTGTAGCTTTTCAGATTATTTACGCCTGTATATACGTATCCTTATTCTTGTATGAATTATGCAGAATCTTCGATGATGGAGGATGTCCCTACAGGCTTACTGAAGCTAAAGCCTGTCGACATTCCCGATGAAGCATTGCTCGATGTGGAGGGGGTTGATGAGGCTGCTCCTCTTACAATAGAGCCTCCAGTGGCAGTTATTGATCACAGAGCGCTTGCTCCTTTGGGGGAGGCTCTTTTGGTAGTCACCGCCCCAACGACTCTTCCCGAAGGCGTCCCGGAGGCTGAGATGGAGGTGGTCGGGACTACCCTCCCTTTGTTGGAGCCCGAGGTCACGGCAGAGGCCGTCGAAGCCCCTATCCCCCCGACTCAGAACGGGAGGAGTGTTGAAGGTAACCTTCTGCATTTTAAATTAGCAATCTTTCCGTGATCTGAGCTCTTTTGTCTTCCCCAGAATTGCGTGGGCTGGCGGCCTCTATTGCCGATTTGTCGCCTCGGCAATCGTTTCAGCGTTTATTGGAGATGGCAGCTCCACAGGCGATCTCCCCTCAGCGCATTGTGCTTTCCTCTGGGCAAGGTTAGCATTGTTCGCTATTTTTTATTATAGCATTGTTGCCATTTTGCGAAATGACGTTGATGTCTCTTACAGTTTTGGAAGCCGACGACGAGGTCGAGGTCGTTGAAGGGCCAGGGGAACCTTCAGCTCCTGCTTGCATGACCGTAGGTAACATTTCATTATAGTCCCATTTGTTCTTTTGTTTAAGAGTTTTATTGACATCTTTCAAATCTGAACAGCCCTGCCAGCCTCCATAGCGTTGGAATCGCACATCGTTATGCCGCTCGGCCCCTATGCTCTGCGGGCTTCAGAACGCTTGGCCCAATTAAGCCTTGTTTCCTTATCATCTTTGATTGAGGAGCTCCGTGATGGCAGCGCGACCACAGCTGAAGCATTTGCCGTTGAAGTTAACGGTTCTCTTCCTTTTCTTTCCACCTACCATAGTGAAGAGGTGGTGCGAGTCTGGGTGGAGTTCTGTCGGCAGGTGGAGGCTTGCTTGCACGCCCTTGAATGTTCCCACCTTTCCTCGGAGGCCGTGGCTGCAAAGGCGGAGTTACGGGGGCGGATAGTACGGTGCGCGGCAAACATGATGTCGTGCGAGAAGAGGCTCGGCCGTAAATTCTCGGAGAGGGGGCTAGCTTCTAAGGCGCTGAGCGAGCTTCAAGCTAATCTTACCGCCAAGGCCAACAAAGCATATGAACTCTGGCGGGTGCTTCAAGAGTCTATCAAAGAGGTGGTGACTCTCGATAAAGCTGCCACGTTCACTCGCGAAAGGGTCGAGGCCCATAAGGCCACCGAGAAAGAGCTTGAAGGTCGGCTTGCTTCGTATCAGGTCCAGCAGCCTCAGGCGGAGGCTCGTCTTCTGGCGATCCTGAATCATGAAGCCGTGACTCAGCAAAAGAAGGATGCGCTAGTAAAATTGCTAAATCGCCCGCCGGCTTGAAGACTTGTATCTTTTCCTTTCTTTTTTGTACATACTCCTGGATGAGAGTATATCCTTTTTGCCTTTTTATGAATTGTACTTTGTATCCATTTTGGTTTATTAATAAAAGACATATTATTCTTCTCAATGGTGCGTCTCTTTTTATTGAACGTGTTCTGTGGACAATTTATCTTGGTCTCCTTGCAGGGTAGCGATGGCTTAGGATTCAGGGTTAAGATCTGCCTCCTAAGACTTTTGAGCTTTATGAGCTGTGAGGGTCTCATAAAGAGTTTTTCTCCCTACAGGTCTAGAGGATCCCGTAGGCGTAAGTTCTTCTTAAGAGTCGTAAGGATTCTTAAGTGGGTTTTCCCTTGAGAGTCGTAAGGATCTCATAAGAGAGTTTTCTTCCTTGCAGGTCGTGAGGACCCGCGAGTGCTGGGTGCGGTCACCCTTATCCGTATTTCACGGGGTCAGGGGTCGGTTTGGGATGGTTTCCAGGATATCGTAGTTTAAAGACATCGCGGTCAAGGTTAAGGACCTCATAGTCCGTGGGTTTAAGGACTCCACAGTCCAATGTTAGTTTTAAGACGTCACGGTCAAGGTTAAGGACCTCATAGTCTGTGGATTTAAGGACTCCACAGTCCATGAAATGCGTGGTTACTGGGACCCGTCACCTCTTTGAAGACGTTAAGGAATTACAACGCCAAACATCAAAGGAGTGAAGAGATGTACCCTTCAACCAAGGTAGAATTGGTCTAGAATCATCATGGTTGGTTGTCAGTTTTAAGACGTTTCGGTCGAGGTTAAGGACATCATAGTCCGTTGATTTAAGGACTCCACAGTCCCATGTTAGTTTTAAGACATCACGGTCAAGGTTAAGGACCTCATAGTCCGTGGATTTAAGGACTCCACAGTCCGCCGTTAGTTTTAAGACATCGCGGTCAAGGTTAAGGACGCCATAGTCCGTGGATTTAAGGACTCCACAATCCGCCGTTAGTTTTAAGACATCGCGGTCAAGGTTAAGGACGTCATAATCCGTGGATTTAAGGACTCCACAGTCCAATGTTAGTTTTAAGACATCACGGTCAAGGTTAAGGACCTCATAGTCCGTGGATTTAAGGACTCCACAGTCCCATGTTGGTTTTAAGACATCACGGTCAAGGTTAAGGACGTCATAGTCCGTGGATTTAAGGACTCCATAGTCCAATGTTAGTTTTAAGACATCACGATCAAGGTTAAGGACATCATAGTCCGTGGATTTAAGGACTCCACAGTCCCATGTTAGTTATCGGGACCCGCCACCTCTTTGAAGACGTTGAGGAATTACAACGCCAAATCTCAAAGGAGTGAAGAGATGTACCCTTTAACTAAGGTAAAATCAGTCTAGAATCATGGTGGTTGATTGTTAGTTTTAAGACATTACGGTCGAGGTTAAGGACATCATAGTCCGTGGATTTTAAGGACTCCACAGTCCGGTGTTTGCTCTGGATGCTTCACGTGGGTTCACCGCCGTGCTTGGCGAGGACCAGGCTCCGCTCTAGGCATTTTCTGCGGGGTCAAAGAGTGACATTATCCGCGTTCCACGTGACCAGGAATTTTGCTCTAGATGCTTCACACGGGTTCACTGCCGTGTTCGGCGAGGACTAGGCTCCACTCTGGATGCTTCACACGGGTTCACTGCCGTGCTCTGCGAGGACTAGGATCCGCTCTGGACGTTTTCCGCGGGGTCAGAGAGTGACATTATCCGCGTTCCACGTGACCAGGAATTTTGCACTAGAAGCTTCACACGGGTTCACTGCCGTGTTTGGCGAGGACTAGGCTCCGCTCTGGATGCTTCACACGGGTTCATTGCCGTGCTCTGCGAGGACCAGGATCCGCTCTGGACGTTTTCCGCGGGGTCAGAGAGTGACATTATCCGCGTTCCACGTGACCAGGAATTTTGCACTAGATGCTTCACACGGGTTCACTGCCGTGTTTGGCGAGGACTAGGCTCCGCTCTGGATGCTTCATACGGGTTCATTGCCGTGCTCTGCGAGGACCAGGATCCGCTCTGGACGTTTTTCGCGGGGTCAAAGAGTGACATTATCTGCGTTCCATGTGACCAGGAATTTTGCACTAGATGCTTCACACGGGTTCACTGCCGCGTTTGGCGAGGACTAGGCTCCGCTTTGGACGTTTTCCACGGGGTCAAAGAGTGACGTTATCCGCGTTCCACGTGACCAGGAATTTTGCAATAGATGCTTCCCACGGGTTCACTGCCGTGTTCGGCGAGGACTAGGCTCCGCTCTGGATGCTTCACACGGGTTCACTTCCGTGCTCTGCGAGGACCAGGATCTGCTCTGGACGTTTTCCACGGGGTCAAAAGTGACATAATCTGCGTTCCACGTAGCCAGGAATGGTTGCTCTAGATGCTTCACACGGGTTCACTGCCGTGTTCGGTGAGGACTAGGCTTTGCTCTGGATGCTTCACACGGGTTCACTGCCGTGCTCTGCGAGGACCAGGATCCGCTCTGTACGTTTTCCATAGGGTCAGAAGTGACATAATCCGCGTTCCACATAGCCAGGAATGGTTGTCTTTATCCGCATTTAGTCGGAGTTTGACTCTCGGTCATCTGTACACCGCCGAGTCATGGAACTGGGAGTTGCCGCTATTCCGTTTTGCTTGATGTTGTGTCCGTTGTGACGAGACGAATGTTGAGACGATCTCTAGGTCACTTGTGGCCCGTCGAGATTTGGCTTCTTCTTTTGATGAAACCCGGGGGGGGGGGAAGGAGTGTGATCCCTTCTTTGTTTGCGCCCCTGGATTGTATACAGGGATTGAGGTAATATCACCTGTAGGGCATAAATTTCGTTTTTATTTTATTTCTTTTTCCGCGATGCTCTATCATTTCAGCTTTTATATCGCGAAGGTCGCGATTGCCCCATCATTTCGGCTATTTTTCGCGGTGCCCAATCATTTCGGCTATTTATTTTATTTTCTACTCGCTGCTTTTTATTGCGAATTGCCCAATCATTTCGGCTATTTTTCATGCATACATTTTTACTTGCTGATTTTATCGCAAGTTGCCCTATCATTTCGGCTGTTTCGTATGCATGTGTGGCTCGCTGGCTTTTCGCTGCAAGCTTGGATTTAGACATCGATTTCGGCATCAACATCTGTCGATGTCGAACAAAGGTGGCTTAGCGAACAGGGTTAGGGTCCTGTCTACTAAGGCTTTTGACCTCATGAGCCGTAAGGGTCTCACAAAGGTATTTCTCCCTACAAGTCGTGAGGATCTTGTAGGTGTATTTTCTCTTTAGGAATCATGAGGATTCCTAAGTGTATGTTCCTCTGTAAGTCGTAAGGATCCTACAAGAGGGTTTTCTCCTCATAAGTCGAGAGGACTTACAAGGGTTGCTCACCATATGGACATATCCCTAGTCATAGGTGGGACTTTGCTGGGGAAATGTTTATTCGCGCCCGTGGATTGTATACAAGGGTCAGTATTGAGCCACTTGTAGGGCAATATCGAAGATTGTGGGGGATTTGCTTAAGAACAGGTTCAGATTTCTGTAACTTAAGACTTTCAAATCTTATGAGCCGTGAGGGTCCCATAAGAGAGTTCTCCTTACGAGTCGTGAGGATCTCGCAAGTGTAACTTCTCCTTAGGAGCCGTGAGGACTTCTAAGTGTGTTGCTCCCTTGTGAGTCGTAAGGATCTCACGTGGGTGGTTTCTCCTTACGGGGTCGTGAGGACCCTGCAAGTGTCCTTTAACGAGGTTGCGCCCTTTCGGGTTTTCACAAACACTCGACGGTAGCCCTGCTGTTTTTACTCACGGAGACCTTTCGGGTTTTCATCCGTGCCCATTTTGCTCATGGACATACCATTTATTTTTTTTATATTTTATTTTATTTTATTAATTTTTTTTGTGATATATCGGCTTTGTGATGTTTCAATCCACCGTAGTTTATTGACATCTCGGTCAACAGCTAGTTTTAGGACGTAGTGGTCCATCATTAGTTTAAGGACGTTTCGGTCCGTTGTTAGTTTAAAGACGTTTCGGTCCGTCGTTAGTTTAAGGACATTCCGGTCCATCGTTAGTTAAGGACATTCCGGTCCACTGTTGAAGAAGGCCTGTCACTACTTTATAGAGTTTAGGCTTAGAAAGATAGCGAGCGGACATAGTCGTCGTCATCTATCTTTGACCCGAGCCACGACTAGTTAGGAGTAGTATTTCTTCAGGAAGCGACCGTTTATTGGCCTGAAAGGTCTTTCACCGTGCATATCCATGAGTAAATAGGCTCCACCCTGGTAGACCTTGTCTATGATGTACGGGCCTTCATAGTTCGGCTCGAATTTTTCCCGCTTGGCGCGATTGGGGATCATAGGTCTTTTGACCACTAGCACGAGTTCGCCTTGGCGGAATGTCCTCGGCCTGGTCAATCTTTCATATGAGCGCGTCATCTTTGCTTTATAAGCCTCCATATTTTGTTGCGCTATGAGCCATGTTTCATCGAGGGCGTCAAGCTCCTCAAGCCGAAGGTGGGCATTTTCTTCGTCCGTCAGCTCGTAGTGGACTGCCACTCGTAGAGAAGGTAGCTCTATCTCAAGGGGAAGTACTGCTTCCGTACCAAATACCAATGCGTATGGCGTCGTGTTTGTGGCTGTCTTGAACGTAGTCCGATAAGCCCAAAGAGCTTCTTGCAGTCTCTCGTGCCAATCCTTTCTGTTTCGGGACACCGTCTTCTTCATGATCTTTGTCAAGGTTTTGTTGAAGGCCTCGGCTAGACCGTTAGCTCGGGGATTATAAACTGAGGAATATCTCCAGTCTATGTTGTGTTGTTGCGCGAAACGGTTGATCTTGTGACTTCTGTAGGCTGGCCTATTATCGGAGATGATCCGTCTTGGCGTTCCAAACCGATAAATGATGTGCGTCTTGAAGAAATGGAGGACATTCTCCGTCTTCACTTCCCTCAACGGTACTGCTTCTGCCCATTTGAAGAAGTAATCAGTGGTCGCCAGGATGAAACGATGTCCCCTGGATGATGCTGGTTCGATGGGGCCGACTATGTCAGTTCCCCACATCTCGAACGGCCAGCTAGCCACCGTTGGATGTAGTGGATTTGGATGCTGGTGGATGAAATCCCCATGGATTTGGCATGAGTGACATTGCTTCGCGTATTCGAGGCAGTCCCGAATCATCGTGGGCCAGTAATAGCCCATTCGTTTAATTTTTAACTTCATCTTCGGGCCTGCTTGATGAGAATCGCAGAGTCCGTCGTGAACTTCCTGAACGACTCTTTTTGCTTCGTCAGGGCCCAGGCATCTCAACCACAGAGAATCAAATGACCTCTTGTACAGAGTATTATTGACGAAGGCAAAAGACAGAGCTCGTTTTATAAGCTGATGTTTTGAAGACGCATCTTCAGGTGTTCGACGGTATTTGAAGTAGTCTATAAAGACTTTTCTCCAATCCTCGACCTTTTCCCGGTCTTTTATTTGCAGGGTCGTCTGTTCAGTCGCTCCCTTTTCTTCGGATGATTCCGGAGATGTTTCTGCTGGGGCAAGTACCCGACGGCTTTGTACCACGATCCTTACGTCATCGAGGTTCTCGTCAGCCAACTCTTTAGCGAGCTTGGCTAGTGCATCTGCCTTGCTATTTTCCGCACGCGGTATGCTTTCCAGCACATAGGAGGGAATTTGAGTCAGCAGTTGTTGTACTCTCTCGCCATACTTTACCAGCTCGGGTTTGCACGTTTGGTAGTCGCCGTTTACTTGACTAATGACCAGTTGGGAATCTCCGTATATGAGGAGATTTTTAATTCCTATGTCGATGGCGATCTCGAAGCCTGCTATCAAAGCTTCGTATTCGGCTTCATTGTTCGTCATCGGTTCTGTTAAGGAGAAAGCAAAGCGCATTATTCCTCCTTGTGGAGTCACGAAGATAAGGCCTACCCCCGACTTTATTATAGGAGTACTTTGTTTGCGCTTCTTTATGGAGGATGCTCCATCGAAATAAAGCTCCCATCGGGTATCACCACCGTCGATCGCGTCAAACGCATGTTCATCTGGCAGTTCGCAACTCAGAGGAGAATCGCCGGGTATCGGATGCTCAGCAAGGAAGTCGGCGATGGCTTGGCCTTTCACTGCCTTGAGAGGCTGATAGGTTATCGAGAACTCCATCAAGAGCAGGGCCTATTTAGCGAGTCTCCCTGTCAATATGGCTTTTGACATTAGATATTTGAGAGGGTCCACCTTTGATATAAGACGGACTTCATGCGCCAATGCATAGTGCCAGAGTTTTGTTATCGCAAAGATTAACGCCAGGCAATGTTTTTCAATAGGGGAGTAATTGCTTTCTGCCCCCAGAAGAACTCGACTCAAATAGTAAAGCGCTCTTTCTTTCTCTTGGTCGTTTTCTTGTGCTCATAATGCGCCTAAGGAACCTTCAAGGGCTGTTGTATAAAGAATGAGAGGCTTTCCCTTAACCGGAGCAGCCAACACTGGCGGGTTCTGCAGATACTGTTTAATTTCATTTAGCGCGCTCTGGCAATTTTGGTCCCAGACGAACGGGGTTCCCTTCTTTATCAGGTGGCTGTAAGGACGGCACTTTCCTGACAAGTTGGCTATAAATCGCCGTATATACGCGAGCTTCCCTTGGAGAGACCGCAGCTGTTTGAGAGTTCTCGGCGGTGACATTTCTATGATCTCCTTGATCTTTGACGGATCTATCTCAATGCCTCGGTGCCGAAAAATGAAGCCTACGAATTTGCCCGAGGAAACTCCGAATGCGCATTTGAGGGGGTTCATCTTCAAGTTGTATTGCCGAAGGCGTTGAAATACGGTCTTCAGATACTCTAAATGCTCTTCGTATGACATGCTCTTCACTACAAGGTCGTCGATATAGCATTCGACGATTTCATGTATGAGGTCATCGAATATCTTTGTCATGGCCCTCTGATAGGTGGCACCGGCATTCTTTAAACCGAAGGGCATGACTTTGTAGCAGAATATACCCAGAGGAGTCCGGAAAGCGGTGTGCTCCTGGTCTTCGGGATGCATCTTTATCTGATTGTATCCTGATGAGCCGTCCACGAAGGAGAAAACCTCGTGAGTGGACGTATTATCTATCATCAGCTCGGTGACCGGCACTGGGAAATCGTCCTTCGGGCAAGCTTTATTGAGATCTCAGAAGTCCACACATATGCGTACTGTCCCATTTTTCTTCATTACCGGGACGATATTGGCGATCCAGTCAGGATACTGTACTTCCTGGATAAACCCAGAATCGATCAGCTTCTTGACTTCGGCGTTAATGCTCATCTCAAGCTCGAGCCGCATCTTTCTCGGCGCCTGCTTGACTGGCTTGATATCCGGGGATATTGCTAATTTATGCACAGCAATCTCTGGATCTAATTCTGGCATCTCGGAATAGTTCCATGCGAAGCAATCTCTATGCTGCATAAGCACATCTTTTAGCGCGGCTACCCTTTCTTCAGATAGCAGCTCACTAACGAATGTCGGCCGCGGGTCATCTGCCGACCCCAACTCAATTTTCTTGAGGTTATCTGCCGTAGTATGTATGCCATCTTCCAGCTCTTTCGGTGCTGGTGGAAATTCTGAGATTACCTCGTCATTGCTGTTTTCGAAGCACCAGGGAAGGTCATTCATGTTCTCGGGCTCTTCTTTTAATATCGTTATCATATGACAGGTACGAGATCGCTTCCAAGACCGACGTGGATCTGGTTCTGCTCTTGTGGCTTTGGGTTCATGCTTTTGTGGCGGCGTTACCCTCCAGCTGCTGGATAAAGCAAACCTGCCTTGCTGGTACTGGTCTTCGACCCAGTTTTTAAAGGTGAAGCAGTCTTCGATAGGGTGTCCTATGGTTCGGTGATAAGAGCAATAGCCCGGATGAGAAACCTCGTTAGCTTGCTCAGGGTGCTTAGATTCCGGAAGTATGATCATTTGATATTTTATAGCGAGACTGAGTATCTTCTTCGTCTTATCTTGAGGAAATGAATACGCTCGACTCATCTTCTTCATGAGGGCCAAATACAGGCTGCGCAATACCCGATCACATAACTCTTTAACCCCGTGTCGTTGCTGTCGACTTCTTTTTCCGCTTTTCGACTTACTTCTACCTCTGCGTCGGGCCTTTTGCACAACGGGTTGACATAGGGGAGCATTTTCGTTTTTTGCAGCCTGTTGAAACAGACGTTGCGTCCTGGCTTTCTCGTAGATGGCCATCTCGCGATTATGGTCTTCCCGAGCTTTTTGACCCGCTTTCCTGATAAGCTTGTCCATTCGCTCTTCAAACGACGGGCTCGGCATTTTGATCGCGGGATCTAGTTTTGATGAGGGGTTGGCATTGTTCGACAAGGCGTTCTCCTCTTCATCGAAGTTATATATGGCATAGCTACCGTGGACTCGCTCCCGTTTCCCGGGTCTCACATATCCAAGCCCAAGCGTTTCCATTCTTCCGTTGGGCAGTTTGCGCTGAGTCCCAGGGACATCCCAAATCCTGTTGTAGAATAGTCTGTTTTAAGGGTACCCCTTGGCGCTTCAACAGCCTTTTCAATCCGTCTGTATAGTATCTGGGCAAACGGATGGGTTGGAGCCTGTCAAGTGTAGCATCCGCGCCATGCCAGATCTCTTTCTTCACCCTTGTTTCTGCGGATCGATAGAATAGGATCGCCTTTTCGCCTTTTCGCCTGGGAGGGACGTAAAATGTCCGCAGCTCTTGCACGCTATGAGCTTCAAGCGCATCCAGCTCTTTGTAGTGTTCCCGCGGCACCATGGTGACTTGCAAACTCTGATCATCGCCAGGGGATGCTTATATTGACGGCCGACTGGAGAACACAGCATTAACCTCATCTTCCGAGTCACTTCCGAAGATCAATATGGGGGTGGACAGTCCCGGGTTGTTGTGTCGAGATGGCCCAGCGTAAACTATCTCTTCTTCTTCTTCGGTATCGCTCTCGAAAACAGGGATGGTGGCGGCGGCTTTGTTCTCCGGTTTGCGACACCTCTCCGTATCCTCGAAATCTGGCAAAAAGTACTTTGCATCTTCGTACTTGCGGACTTCGTTCACAGAAAACGGGTTCAGTTCTCCCGTCACGGTGTACTCGAGACCATCCTTGAAATACTTCATACACTGATGTTGCATAGAAGGGATGATGTTGTACTCATGTAACCAAGGACGACCGAGCAAGGCATTGTAGAAGGTCTTGGCATCAATGACGTGGAACTTAATATCCGTGACGAGTAGTCCGAAGCGTAATGTTAGTATTACAGATTCGAGAGTCCGTGATGATTGAGAATCGAACCCGGAGATGGTGATTTTGTCACGAGCGAGATGCTGCACGCTCATGCAGATTTCCTTCAACACCCGAACATTAAGGAGATTGACGGAGGACCCATTATCTACCAGGATCTTGCCTATCTTGATATCATGGCGGTATCCAGAGACATATAGGGGACGGTGTGGTCGCACGTCCCAAGGAGAAGGTCTTCGTCACCGAAAGTGATGTCGGCCGTGTGCACTTCTTCCAGTTCATCCTTCATCCTTTCTTCGGCGAGGAAGGCTTGGAATTGTTCGGGCTCTTGTAGCGCCTTGATTAATGAATCTCTCGCTTCTTTTGATAATAAGAGGGCGTCGAGAATGCTGAGCTGTGAAGGTAGCTTCCTTAGGTGTGCTAGGATGTTGTAGTCCACCTTACCCTTCCTAGGAGGGTCTTTGGCAGTCAACTCTTTCATGACTTGGTCATCTAAGGTGATATCCTCAGTGACCTTCTCCTTTCTCTTATCTTTTCTATTCGCGGGTCCGAGATTCTTTTCCGGGAGTATGCGATTGCGCAGCTGAATGTTTTCGCAGGCCTCCGGTTCTTCCTCTTTCCCTAAGACGGACTCTTTAAAGAGAGGGCCCAGAGCCATTTCCTCATCAGAGTCGCTCCCAAAGGTGGGAACTTGTGATCCTCCGGCGTTGACCATGTAGCAGTTGCCGGTAGTTCTTTCCTGCTCCCGACGAGTTCTGCGTTTCATGCGCTTAAAATGTTGCCGGTGAGCAACATATCCCTGCCACCATATCTTAAAAGCGTCGCACTCCTCAGTAGGGTGTGAAATCTTTCGATGATATGCGCAGTAATTAGGGTGCCTCTCCGCCCCATTGAGCGTGTTTTCTTCCGAGGGTGGCAGCTTCATTCCCATTAACATGGCTTTGGCAAACCTTTTCCTCGTCTTGAGTATGTTTTTATCCACCTCGGATGTCTTTTGATCTGGCGGAAGTGCTCCGACTTTTTTGTTTAGTCGCTTGCATTTGGCTCCCTCCAATGCGGCCATCTCACGCTCCTGGTCGGCTTTACTTTTCAAACGAATCTCGTCTAGAAAGGCGTCGATCATTTCGTCTGTTGGCCACATAAGCTTCGGTTCAGGCTCTGCCCCCAGCTTCTTAGTGCCAGGAGTTTTCTCATCGTCGGTAAACGAGTGGAAGATCACATTACAACTCGCCGTGTATCCCTCGGATTCATCCGACGAACTCTCCCCCTCATCTTCCTCTTGAAAGACGTGGTTGAGGAACTCTTGGAGTGTGATGGGAGTCCGCGCCTTTTGATTGTACTCCTCCAGCGCGTCAATCTATTTTTGTAAGTCTGTGCGCTTGTTGCCAGGCTTCACGGGCTTCTTTACTTTCTTCTTCTTTTTCTTTGAAGATTTCGACGGCTGGTTGTGAGTGTTCGGGCCATCACCACTGATCCTCGGAGTTAGGTGCGGCTTCAGCATCCCTTCGATGATTTGAGGTTCAAGCGGGTTCTTCCATTCGACCGCTGGGAACGCATGAAGGTCATTCAACATCCTTTTGGTTTTTGCTGAAAGCATGATTTCCCATGGAGCTTCTTCAATGAAGGAACAAGTTGCCCCCGGTGTGTCCGTCTTCTTGGGAGTGTGAGGTTGTGGCGGGTTCACCTTCCATTTTTCGGACAGCACGAACTTACCTTGTAGGTATTGATCTTCAATCCATCCTTTGAAGACGAAGCAATCCTCAATCGGATGGCTTACCTTTTGATGGTAAGGGCAATAATTGGGATTATTCGCCTCACTGGGTTGCGGCGGTCGCCTTAGGTTTGGCAAGCTGATAAGCCTGTTGCGTACTGCCAGCTCGAATAACCGTTTCGTCTTGTCCCGCGGGAACGAGTAGGGGCGCTTCATATTCTCATTATAATACCTCCTTCTTTCTTCCAGTTGATCCGCCGGCTTTGGGGCAATGGGTTGCTGCTGAGCATTCGCAACGAAGGTTGCCTTCCCTTTACCCTTGTCATTCCGAGGCTCTGGCTTCGGAGGAGACGGTCTGTGACCCATCTGGTCCATCTGGGCCAACTTGTCGATTAAAGCCTGGAACGTGGTTGTCTTAAAGAACATCATGAACTGGGAGATAGTTGCATGAGGGTCTAGGGTTCCCACGAACATGCCTACCGCGGGCGCTTCCTCAATGCGCTGTTCGCATTTCGACCACAAATTTCGCCAGCGTATAGCATATTGGACCCACGTTTCGCCTGGTTTCACCCTGGCATTAATCAATGCCGTTATCGGAGTGCGTTCGCTGGCGCTCGCGAATCGCTGAGTGAATAGCAACTCCATTTCAGCGAACGTCTTGACGGAATCGTTCGGGAGTTCCGAATACCATTCGAACGCTGTTTCTGACAAGCTGCCGACGAATTGGCGAAGCAAGAGCTTATCGTCGCCGTCAGTGTTGCCACAAAGTACCCTGAACTGGGCAACATGTTGGTGGGGATTGCCAGTCCCCTTGTAGACATGGAATTTTGGTATTGTATAACCCGGCGGGTATTTTATCTGATCGTACCAGCTTGGATACGGTCGCCCCGTTTTTACGACCTGACCAGCTGCCTCAGTTTCCTGATGAACCCGGATCTGCTGGGCTATATAGTTGTCCAAGTCAGCCTTGGAAATTGTCTCCTCCTTGGCTGTTGACAGAGCCGGTGGAGGATTTGACGTTTCTCCCTTATCGTCTTCAAGGACGATCGGAGGATCTTCAGTAGGTGGGTCTTGTTGGATCATCATTCCCACCATGTCCTGGAATAAGTGGGCTATTTGCTTTATGTTGGCCTCTTGTTCTGCAGCCTCTTTATCTTTCTTTTCCAATATCCTCCGAAGGAATTCAGCGTCAGTTTCTTGCTCCTGGCGTTCATCCAAGGACGCTTCGGGGTTATCTTTTGGCCCAGTAAGTGAGGCCATCGCGTTCATCATTTCCTGGAGCTTCTGCTGTTGCTCCTGAGCTTTGGTCACCGACCGTGTAAGCGGTCTATGACCTGTAGATGCACGGCTGTCTTCCTTCCCCGACGCCATGTATACAGTATGGACCATCATGCCCCCAGACTTAGGGCTTCTGGGCTCAGCGCCTTTAGCTTTCATTGCAGGCCCGGGGATCTTCTCCGATCTCCTCTTTTTATGAGCAGTGGAAGTTGAGGGGGCCGTTGAGGTGGGCACCCAGACAGCTTTTCATGTCTTAGCAGGATGGCTGACTTCCTGTTGGGTCTTCAGTTTCTTGTGCTGGTGGGAGAAATTTGGATTGATCACCGAGTCTCGGGTCTGCCGCCAGACTTTATAGATTTTGGAGGACAGCTGTTGTGGGGATTGGGGCTGCTCTGGTTTTACCTCCACAGCCTTTTCCAGCGGAGGAGGAGACCTCTTCAGCGCCGCGGTAGGAGAATTCCTATGCACTTTATTTAGCATCTCAAAGTTGTTCCCAATTGGAACAGCAGCATTAACTTCTGCCGTCGGGGCTGGAGGAGTTAGCCCAGAAGGGGAGTTGCCTCCGACCTTCCTCACTCGACGCCAGTAGCGACGTCGAGTGTGCCGTGCTGATGGAATCGGCTCGGTGATGGCGATAGCCTCGTCTTGCTCCCTGTGTAGGTGGGGGTCGCTGCTGGTGTCAGCCTGTTAAAGACTGATGTCCTTTGGGTAGCAGGAGCGGGAGCTGGAACAGTCAATCTTGTAAAGACCGACTTTTTGGCAGGAGAAGCCGCCTTGACGACTTCAGGAGCAGGATTGGCTATTTTTTTTAGGAGCAGCCTTCTCCGGGATTGTAGGCCCCATTGCGGTCCCACAGGAGCTCTAGCTCAGTCTGGAGAAGACCGGGGCGCTGGTGTTGGGCGACCCTTTGAGAGGGGCTGCGGTAGGTGTAAACCGATCAAAGACCGACTTCTTGGGAGCTTCCGGTGTCAGCACAGGAGCGGTGAAGCTCGTTGGCGGGAGCATGGTCCCGAAAAACAACCCTGTGGTGGCTCGAGTGACCTGTTCCACGGGCATCGTGAACAGCGAAGCAGCTTGGGGCCCGTAGGCTATACCTCCTGGCGAGGCGGAGCACCGGTTGCAGTTGCAGTTGGAACATTTCGTACAAGTGAAAGCCATTGATTCTTTTCTTTCTGCAATAAGCAAAACGTCAAATCTTAGTACCTTGAAACCCAAGGGCAACCATATCGAACCGCGATCCGTTCGCGAACACGACACACGAAGTATGGAGTTGAAAGAGGAAAAGGTCCCACCGAGCGTGCCAGAATCTGTTCCCCTCCGAAAGACGGCGCGACGCAGGGACGTCTTGCCTGAGATTCGGGGCAGATGCTAATTGGTGCTATCCGTCTAGCTCTCCGAAGATGCCAAGTTGATTTATGGCACCATGTATCGAAGGTTTAAACGGATGCGTCCGATGTAGCAGACTTCGTCAGATTCCCCCTCACTTGAGGGGTTTTTTTTATTGTGGGGACGCTCTTCCCTGCAGGCGCAAGCCCCTGCAGTTAATTACGCTACCGCATTGCGGTAACAACTTTCTCCTTCTCCAGATGATCACTTCGTGTCGTGTGTGTTTGTTTTGTGTTTGGTTGCCCGTGGATTGTATACGGAGACTGAGTTATGTGTCGCCCGTAGGGTGTGGACTAGTCCAAATCCGTATTATCTTAGATTTGGGTTTGGGGGTTTGGGTTTAAGGTTACGTTAGTCTCATTTGAGACTAAGATCAACTCAAACGTTTGTTAAGGATACGTTAGTCTCATTTTAGACTAAGATCGACTTAACGGGATCGTTTAGATCCAACAAAAGAGCAATTAGGGAAGCCCTGTTGTTTAGTTTAGTGACATTGCGGTCAATAGGTAGTTTAAGGACATTGCGGTCCAATGTTAGTTTTAAGACGTTGCGGTCAAGGTTAAGGACATCATAGTCCGAGGATTTAAGGACTCCACAGTCCGGCGTTAGTTTTAAGACATCACGGTCAAGGTTAAGGACGTCATAGTCCGTTGTTAGTTTTAAGACATTCTGGTCAAGGTTAAGGACATCATAGTCCATTGGTTTAAGGACCCCACAGTCCGGCGTTAGTTTTAAGACATCACGGTCAAGGTTAAGGACGTCATAGTCCGTTGTTAGTTTTAAGACATTCCGGTAAAGGTTAAGGACATCATAGTCCATGGGTTTAAGGACCCCACAGTCCGGCGTTAGTTGTAAGACATCACGGTCAAGGTTAAGGACCTCATAGTCCATGAGTTTAAGGACCCCACAGTCCGTATCAATGTGTGGTCATCGGGACCCGCCGCCTCTTTGAAGACGTTGAGGAATTACAACGCCGAGTATCAAAGGAGTGAAGAGATGTACCCTTGAACCTGTAGGGTTCCAAGGCACTCTTGTGAAGGTTCATAAAGCATCAATCATGCCCAAATAAAATTTTAGATGTGCCGAACAACCCAAAGCCGGGATCTTTGCTAGATTATTAGGGTTTAACATGCAAGATAACATCTTTAAACATAAGTGTGAGGAATTACAACCTTTGTAGTCCGCTCCTTCGCTTCACAAGCTCCGAGTAGAAGTCCCTTCACCGCGATCCACGATCTCCCGGACTCAAGTGAGGCTCCACGACTCGAACGATCCATGCTAGCTTGTAGTGTTCCGCTTCTCCGATGATCTACGTCGAAGTTGCTATAACCCAAGCTCTCTCACTCTAATGAGGTGAACACCCTAATCTAATGGGCTAGATTAGATGAGGATGATGGAGTAGCATTTATGCTTTCTTTTTATATCATTTTCTCACAAGAAATCATCACAAAAGAAATCACAAGTAAGCTCTCTCAAAAACTCAAGAGAGAAGAAGATGAAGAAATATAAGATAATTCCTTTTGTGATGAATAGTAGATAAGAATATATGATTGATATGGAACCATGGTCAAGGATGATAGGCTTAACCTTTGTAGAGAATAAACTAGAGCTAGGGTTTGGTTAGGTTAAGAATAAGTATCAACCATAATATCTTAACCAAGACAAAAGAGAATCCTTCTAGAATGAACAAGAATGAAATAACCCTAATCAAACCCTAATCCCTTTTTATCATCCTTAAACATTTTTCATAATAAATCATATCATGTCACAATAATATATATCACATATATATTATATATTTGCAACAAAAGAAAATAATACAATTAACATATATCGCATATATATCAATGTATTAAGCCGGTGAGAAAATGAAATAATAAAGCGAGCCAATATTAGATAATGTAATACAATATATCATATATATCATTATATATTAAATCATCGAATCAACACTTGATCCGACGATCCGGCTATATCGAATATAACCGACTAATATATCATGTACCGATTCATCGAATCAACACTTGATTCGATGTCCCGGTTCATATCTAAATATCGAGAGAATATAATACGGTATCTCATATCGCATTATCCTCGGTCCTGCACATATCACATATGTGCCTCTACTCCGTTTTGCCTGAGCCAAGAAACCTCTGTGTAGGACTCTAAAGAATCGTCAATACGCCGGTAGTAGGTGATGATCATATCAAACACCCACAAGCTGCAAGCGGTCAGCTAAACGTAACAGCCACCCAGGTATTGAGCGATCAGAAGATCAACAAGCTAGCCTGTCTGTTCTCCTGTGAATCCAATCAGTAACACTCCCGTACAGTCCGGTCTGTTCGTCTGATATGTCGCATATCAAGTCTAGGGGGGTATACGTCAGACCCCAGTAACCGATAAGTCGTGTCGATGTGAGGCTCATAACAGGTCGAGAAACTACTGGTAACACTTACCAGTAAATCTTTATATCAGCCCTGGCCAGGGACTTCCAGTTATAGCCAATCGAACACAGCACAACATCAACTCCCTATACCGGGAGAGACGAATCCCCTCCTATCGCTCATTGCCTCCATGTGATTCGGGACTGCACCCAAAAGCCACCGTTTTTCACGCCCTCTTGGACGTGGTAAGGTGGAAATCAAAGCACAGTGGGAATCACACAAGACTCTATGACGATCTCGGGTCTACAGACTACCCTGTACCAGTGTCACCGGAGAACTACCATCTGACGTGTGGTATATCACCATCTGGGAGTTCTCGGCGAGTCCGTCCAGTGTACCCAGTCTCCACTGAGCACCCATACACCATCTCTGATGTCAAACAACGATGGATATGGGATCATCCATCGCCCATCATATGGGTCAAGATGCGTATACGCTAGTCTACTCTGGTGTATCGATGCCCTGTCTCGATATACCATCGACTAGGAACAGTTATAGGATGTACTCATCGACTACTATGGCCCCACTAGTATGATCTCATCATAGTCCCAGTAGTCGAGTACAGATCCTAAGGGCTTTATCAACATGTGAGAGTAAGACAGTAAAGCAATACAAGTCAACATGTTAAGATAAAGTGAAACCAAATAGCATACTATCATGAAGACCAAGAAAGTCCTCTCTGTATATATCCAAGCATCCATCATAATATACATCATATGTACAACAATGGCCTCTAGGGCATATACATAACTAACAATCTCCCACTTGCACTAAGGCCAGCTGCTGTAGTATCTCATACCTAGCATCCCGAATAATCTCTCAAACTGTATCTGGGGAATGGCCTTCGTGAGTCGATCCGCAGTGTTATCCTTCGTATCTACTCTCCTGACCTCGATCTCCCGGCGATCAACTATCTCCCTGATCAGGTGATACCGCCTCAGAATATGTTTGGACTTCTGATGGGATCTGGGTTCCTTGGCCAAAGCCACAGCTCTATTGTTATCGCAATACAGAGGTATTGGATGTTCAATGGATGGAACCACACCAAGTTCAGTGATGAACTTCTTCATCCAGATAGCCTCTTTGGCAGCATCGTTGGCAGCGATGTATTCAGCCTCCATCGTCGAGTCTGCAACGGTATCCTGTTTGGAACTCTTCCAACATACCGCCCCTCCATTGAGGGTAAAGACAAATCCCGAGTGCGACTTAGAGTCGTCCTTATCACTTTGGAAGCTGGAATCGGTAAAGGACTCCACCCGGAGTTCTCCGTTACCATACACCAAGAACATGTCTCTAGTCCTTCGCAAGTACTTGAGAATGTTCTTCACAGCTATCCAGTGACTCTCTCCAGGATCTGCTTGATACCGACTCACTACACTTAGTGAGTATGCAACATCGGGTCTGGTACATAGCATCACATACATGATAGAGCCTACTGCCGAAGCATAGGTTATCCCTTGCATGCTAGCTCTCTCCAAATCAGTCTTGGGAGACATCTCTTTGGAGAGAGTGAGTCCAGAGATCATGGGTTGGTTCCTACGCTTGGATTCTTCCATACTAAACCTTTTTAGTATGGTGTCAATGTACCTAGATTGGGACAATCCCAGTATCCTTTTGGATCTATCTCTATAGATCCTAATTCCCAATATGCAGGAGGCATCACCTAGATCTTTCATTGAGAATCTTTGTGATAAGAAGAGCTTGACTGATTGCAGCATAGGAACATCATTTCCTATCAAGAGTATGTCATCCACGTACAATACGAGGAAGACAACCTTACTCTCTGCTATCTTTTTAGAGATACAAGGTTCATCTATGTTTTTGATGAAGTCAAACTCTTTGACTACAACATCAAAACAGATGTTCCAACTCCGCGATGTTTGCTTTAACCCATAAATGGATTTAAGCAGCTTGCACACCTTTCCGCTGCTCCCACTATCTACGAAGCCCTCTGGCTGAGTCATGTACACGCACTCTTCTAAATCACCGTTTAGAAAGGCGGTCTTAACATCCATTTGCCAGATTTCGTAGTCATGGTATGCAGCAATGGCAAGTAAGATCCTGATGGACTTAAGCATAGCCACTGGAGAAAAGGTTTCGTCATAATCCACACCTGGTCGTTGACGAAAACCCTTTGCTACAAGTCTAGCTTTGAAAGTCTCAACTTTTCCATCAACACCAAATTTCTTTTTAAAAATCCACTTGCTCCCAATGGATTTTACCCCTTCAGGAGCATTTTTCAAAATCAATACTTTATTGGTGTACATGGATTCCATCTCAGATCGCATTGCATCCAGCCATTTCACAGAGTCACCACTCGTGATGGCCTGCTCGAAACTAGTCGGGTCATCATCTTCCATGATGCAATCCTCGCTTCCACCATCAATGAGAAAACCGTAGTATCTCTCAGGTGGACGAGAAACCCTACTAGATCGGCGGAGAGGCTGGGGTTCGTCGGGTACTAGTGAATCTTCTGGTTCCAACAAATCATCAGTTGTAGTTTGTGGTGCTGGAACCTCTTCCAGCTCTACCTCTTTGCCACTAATTTATTTTGCAAGAAATTCCTTTTCCAAAAAGGTGGCATGTTGAGCAACAAACACTTTTTGTTCCTCAGCGTGGTAGAAAAAATATCCTTGAGAATTCTTTGAATATCCCACAAATTTGTAAAGAACTGATCGTGCCTCGAGTTTGTCCGGATTTTGCCTTTTGACATAGGCCGGACAACCCCATATCTTAACTCGTTTAAAATATGGTCTCTTCCCACTCCATATCTCATATGGTGTGGTAGGTACAGATTTAGACGGAACTAGATTCAATATGTATATGGCTGTCTCAAGGTATACCCCCAGAAGGAAATAGGTAACTCAGCTTCGCTCATCATAGAGCGCACCATATCTAATAGGGTCCGATTCCTCCGTTCCGATACACCGTTGTGCTGTGGTGTATAAGGAGGAGTAAGCTGAGAGAGAATCTCATTCTATTTTAGATAATCCAGAAAATCATTGCTCAAGTATTCTCCTCCTCGATCAGATCGAAGGATCTTAATACTTTTGCCCGTTTGGTTCTCTACTTCGTGCTTATATTCTCTGAATTTCTCAAAAGCTTCGGACTTGTGTTTCAACAGGAACACATGCCCGTATCTAGAGAGATTGTCAGTGAATGTAATGAAGTAGGAAGAACCGTTCCTGGCGTGTGTAGACATGGGACCGCATACATCACTATGTACCAGTCCTAAGAGTTCCGTAACTCTTTCTCCGTGTCCACTAAACGGAGCTTTGGTCATTTTTCCTTTGAGACATGAATGGCAAGTATCATAAGATGAAAATTCGAATGAATTCAAATATCCATTTTTATGTAACTTAGCTAGTCGTGTCTCATTGATATGGCCAAGTCTACAATGCCACAAGAAGGATTCGTTCATTTATGAACTTTTCCTCTTGTGTGTGTTTTGTATATTGAGAACTGTATTTTGATTTAGAATGAATATGCCATTATGTAACGAGCCTGATGCAATCAACTTTTGATCTAGGAACATGTTCATAACATTATCCTTTACTACAAAATTATATCCTTCTTTACTTAATAAAGAAACTGATATAATGTTGCACATCATGTTCGGTATATAATAGCACTCATTTAGAATCAGTGTATTACGACTTGGCAATACAAGGTGATATTCGCCAACTGCTTTGGCTGCAATACTTGCACCGTTCCCTACTTGAACGGAATGATCACCTTTTCCCAGTTCTCTACCTTTACGTAGCCCATGTAACAATTTACATATGTGGGATCCTGATCCGGTATCTAATACCCAGGACGTAGGGTGAACTGAGAAACAGTTCTTAATAACTAACACACCTGAAGAAAATGCATCAACATGCATGTTCTTTTGGGCGGCGTGAGAATCCAGATATTCTCCTGTTTCCTGTTCAGTCTTATAACTCTTATAAGAAAGAATGGGTCCAACGTTCCCCTGCTCAGTATAATAAGCGGTTTCAGTCAATACATCCATATTATTATCTTGATTATGGCCTGACATGGTCGCTACCTGGAGAGAGAGAGAAGAAAACACTTTAGCGTATGCTCTTGCAAGATTAGATTGGTTATTATCTTATCTAATCAGGATGTCTCCCACTGTTTTTATCAAATCTACCTTCAAACCCTAAAAGGTAAGATTAGCCGGGATTAATTACACCCTACAATTTCGTCAATCTTCCAGCCAGATCAGTGTCGGTACTTGAGGGAGGTTCCCCGTGCTTTCGCACGGACCTAATTAAAGTAAACCTCATTTTCCCAGAGGTGTAACCCCGTTAACACTTTTCTAGACACCTACTTGATCGGCTAATTGTCCTGTGTAAAACTCTCCCAGGAGTAACTCTTACTCGCAGTGGGTATCGGGATCCAACTATCTCATAGGAGGTATGCAATCTCATTGCAAATTTCAACACTTGAAATTCCCGATAATATTTTGCCCCTAGCGATCTATGACCTTGACTAAGTCAACAAACCATAAATCGCAAGTCAAGTTCAACCCGTACATTTCCCGATTGAATTAAACCCACCCGTACGACCCTTGACTGAGTCAATAAGGCCGTGCGAATACCCTAATCCAATCACATCTCATGTTTTAGCAGATAAACACTACTTAGCTACCGTACACTACGCCTTGACTAAGTCAACAAACATAGCACGGATACTAAATAATATCTATCTGAAATGACGGAGGGCTACGCAGGTTTTTCAGAAAAACCATGAGCGTAATGAACTTGATATCGTCGTAGAATCATGTGAAATTTTGAAATGGAGTGTTTTTGAGGCTTTCATTTGTTTTGCTAAAGAGGTCACTCCCGGTGAAGGGATCTCGGCTCTTTCCTCATCGAATAAGGTGCAGGACATATCATATATATCACTGTGCAAAGCAAAACTCTAAAAGCAATCAAAAGACAAACCGAGTTTTGTAGCATCTGCCAGTTTCGCTAAAGAGGTCACTCCCGGTGAAGGGATCTCGGCTCTTTCCTCATCGAATAAGGTGCAGGGTATATCATATATACCACTATGCAAAGCAAAACTGTAGCTATCCTTTTTATAAAGTTTTGATTCTACAACATCTTTTAGGTTTCTTTTCTTTTTATTAATCCCATTAATAAAAAATCCCATCAGCTTATGTTTCCTAAGCATCACAGATAAATACGATGTACACTTATGCCATCCGCATTCGCCTCGATGTCCCCTCGTGCACCGTTAGGTTAGGTAACTAACGACAGAGCAGGGCAGGGCTAGTGCGGGTGTAAAACATAAGTAACATCTATATAATATATCATATATACTGTATCCATCACAACATATCAAATGATCACATCACAGATATCGCAGCAGAAACATAGATATAATGTGGAATATACTAGGACGTCCGTATTTAGTATTTAGCCAACAATAGAAAATACGGATTCCACAGTCGCGATGAATAGCCAAGCCCACACCCTGGACCCCTACGAGAGCGGCAAGCGACCCTACCAATTCTGGAGTTTAGGAGACCCGGTCTCGACTCCTCGAGATGGCCTCCCACTGAACCCCAGAACCCGGTCACCTGTGCTCCCCTCCTTGGGTCCATCCTAATGCGGAAAAGTAAATAATATACAACACTGGTGGCATCAACTTCAACCTGGAAGTGCCCCAAATAAAAGAATATTACATTACATTTGAATTTATATGAATGAAAATATAAAACTCTCATCTCACATAAAACCCCCGGCTATTCAATCGCGACAATCCTGCACATCATATCTCAGCAACACATAATATCTCATATCATCAACGTAAGTAAGTATGCATACACCGATCGTCGTCGATGTATAGCAACGACAATCGGCAATACCACTACATACTACACTTACAGTCACAGAAAAGAAAGTGTAAAACTACAATATTTGGAACCCACAATCACTTTAGACATCGTAAATCCGAAATATCACATACTTCGCATTTCATGCCTAACTCTATGAATTCCACATATTGTATCACATTCCAGATAAATAGACAGTATTAAACTTTTCGAACAGATAATCAAATACCCAAAATTTCCTAAATTGCTCAACACTTGAGCTGAGTTCAAATAATCCGGAATGTGTCACAGTAGTAGCGGTCCAGCCGTAGAAGGGTCAAGCCAACGCCTCACATGTGGCACGCCGTACTGCCCCAAACCCGAAGGATCAAAAGGTAGTTCAAGACGGTCACATAATCGAGTTAAGGTTTGTTGTCTTCTAGAGGGTCCACCACAAAACTTGCACGCATTTGCGAAAGATTTAAACTCGAGAAAAGATTCAACACTTGAAATTTTTTTGTGTCGGGAAAAATTGAGTTAATGATATCCGTTCGAACATTTTAACAGATTCTAAATATCCGAAAATAATAACGAATTTAAATTTTCCGATCGAATCTACGATTACAAAATAAACCCCAGAATTCTCAACACTTGAGCCAGATTAAAAATACCCATAAAATTTAAATCACAGAAAGAGAAATAACTGTGCAAAAATTAGTCCTTGATTCCTCAATACTGCCGCGGATCCACGGCCCAAACGAGGTACGGCCGCGGTTCCGCGGTGGTTTGTACGGAACATGGGCTCGTTTTTCACAGAAGTTCTTATGTTTCCCTGCTGATTTTTTTAGGTATTTTTAATTCAGAAAAATCCCAGATTTAAAAAATTGTCTAGAGAGGGGTTTAGTTTTGTCGGTTCGGGTTCAATCGGAGTTTTAACTTCGTAAACATATCGCCTAATGCTCTAGATAGGCTCTGATACCACTGTAGGGTTCCTAGGCACTCTTGTGAAGGTTCATAAAGCATCAAACATGCCCAAATAAATTTTTAGATGTGCTGAACAACCCAAAGTCGGGATCTTTGCTAGATTATTAGGGTTTAACATGCACGATAACATCTTTAAACATAAGTGTGAGGGATTACAATCTTTGTAGTCCGCTCCTTCGCTTCACAAGCTCCAAGTAGAAGTCCCTTCGCCGCGATCCACGATCTCCCGGACTCAAGTGAGGCTCCACGACTCGAACGATCCATGCTAGCTTGTAGTGTTCCGCTTCTCCGATGATCTACGTCGAAGTTACTATAACCCAAGCTCTCTCACTCTAATGAGGTGAATACCCTAATCTAATGGGCTAGATTAGATGAGGATGATGGAGTAGTATTTATACTTTCTTTTTATATCATTTTCTCACAAGAAATCATCACAAAAGAAATCATAAGTAAGCTCTCTTAAAAACTCAAGAGAGAAGAAGATGAAGAAATATGAGATAATTCCTTTTGTGATGAATAGTAGATAAGAATATATGATTGATATGGAACCATGGTCAAGGATGATAGGCTTAATCTTTGTAGAGAATAAACTAGAGCTAAGGTTTGGTTAGGTTAAGGATAAGTATCAACCATAATATCTTAACCAAGACAAAAGAGAATCCTTCTAGAATGAACAAGAATGAGCTAACCCTAATCAAACCCTTATCCCTTTTTATCATCCTTAAACATGTTTCATAATAAATCATATCATGTCACAATAATATATATCACATATATATTATATATTTGCAACAAAAGAAAATGATACAATTAACATATATCGCATATATATCAATGTATTAATCCTGTGAGAAAATGAAATAATAAAGCGAGCCAATATTGGATAATGTAATACAATATATCATATATATCATTATACATTAAATCATCGAATCAACACTTGATCCGACGATCCGGCTATATCGAATATAACCGACTAATATATCATGTACCGATTCATCGAATCAACACTTGATTCGATGTCCCGGTTCATATCTAAATATCGCGAGAATATAATACGGTATCTCATATCGCATTATCCTCGGTCCTGCACATATCACATATGTGCCTCTACTCCGTTTTTGCCTGAGCCAAGAAACCTCTGTGTAAGACTCTAAAGAATCGTCAATACGCCGGTAGCAGGTGATGATCATATCAAACACCCACAAGCTGCAAGCGGTCAGCTAAACGTAACAGCCACCCAGGTATTGAGCGATCAGAAGATCAACAAGCTAGCCTGTCTGTTCTCCTGTGAATCCAATCAGCAACACTCACGTACAGTCCGGTCTGTTCGTCTGATATGTCGCATATCAAGTCTAGGGGTGGTATACGTCAGACCCCAGTAACCGATAAGTCGTGTCGATGTGAGGCTCATAATAGGTCGAGAAACTACTGGTAACACTTACCAGTAAATCTTTATATCAGCCCTGGCCAGGGACTTCCAGTTATAGCCAATCGAACACAGCACAACATCAACTCCCTATACCGGGAGAGACGAATCCCCTCCTATCGCTCATTGCCTCCATGTGATTCGGGACTGTACCCAAAAGCCTCCGTTTTGCACGCCCTCTTGGACGTGGTAAGGTGGAAATCAAAGCACAGTGGGAATCACACAAGACTCTATAACGATCTCGGGTCTACAGACTACCCTGTACCAGTGTCACCGGAGAACTGCCATCTGACGTGTGGTATATCACCATCTGGGAGTTCTCGGCGAGTCCGTCCAGTGTACCCAGTCTCCACTGAGCACCCGTACACCATCTCTGATGTCAAACACCGATGGATATGGGATCATCTATCGCCCATCATATAGGTCAAGATGCGTATACGCTAGTCTACTCTGGTGTATCGATGCCCTGTCTCGATATACCCTCGAATAGGAACAGCTATAGGATGTACTCATCGACTACTATGGCCCCACTAGTATGATCTCATCATAGTCCCAGTAGTCGAGTACAGATCCTAAAGGCTTTATCAACATGTGAGAGTAAGACAGTAAACCAATACAAGTCAACATGTTAAGATAAAGTGAAACCAAATAGCATACTATCATGACGAGCAAGAAAGTCCTCTCTGTATATATCCAAGCATCCATCATAATATACATCATATGTACAACAATGGCCTCTAGGGCATATACATAACTAACAGAACTAAGGTAGATTAAACAGTCTTGGGCCCAGTTTGGGACCAAGACCAATTAATTATGTTATGAGCCCATTAGCCCAGTTAAGTTTGAATTGAGGACTTATGGCCATCTTGGGTTAAGTCCAATCATGTTTAGGATCTTGACCCTCTGTTGGCTCATTGAAGAAGAGGCTTTGCCTCTAGAAACTTAGCCAATTGGGCTAAAGCTAGTGTTGAACACTAGCGACCAACAGTGTTGAGCACTGGGATTGAGATTGAAAAACTGGTGTTAAACGCCAAAAGATAATCAGTGTTACATACTAGTAACAAGGCTTTCAAATTAGTGTTAAACACTAAAGCAAATCAGTGTTAAACACCGGCCAGAGAGATTTCAAATTAGTGTTTAAACACTAAAGCAAATCAGTGTTAAACACTGGAAATAGAGATTCCAAATTAATGTTAATCAGTGTTAAACACTGGTAACAGAAATTTTAATTTAGTGTTAAACACTGTTAACAGAGATTCAATTTAGTGTTAAACACCAAGAAATTCAGTGTTAAACACTGCAAATAGAGTTTTTCAATTAGTGTTACACACTAAAGCAAATCAGTGTTAAACACTGGATACAGAGGTTTCAATTTAGTATTAAACACTAAGGCAAGAGGGGTCACGTGGTAGTACGTGAGAGCGCCCTCCTTCTCTTTATTTGTTCTGCCGAGAGTATTGAATATTTTCGAGCATCACGTGCTGTCACATGATGGGCATTTAAGTGTTTGTCTGTTAGAGCTTCTGTCAAGGGGTCACGTGGGACACGTGGGGCGTTGCCTCAAAGCCCTTCTCTGTAAATTTTCTCAGGGGTCATGTGGTAGCACGTGACCCTGTTTCTTTCCATGTTTTAAAGATCTGTTCATCTTTTAAGAATTAAATTCTTCATAGGGTTAAACCCTAGCAATAACTTTAGAGGAATTAAATTCCTACTTTCTTTTGAAGAATTATATTCTTAGATAGGGTTAAACCCTAATTTCTTTTCTGTAGGAATTAAATTCCCCATAGAATTAAATTCTGGCATAGGGTGAAACCCTAATTTCTTCTTTTTTCAGGGAATTAAATTCCTGTGATTTTGAGAGAATTAAGTTCTCAATTAGGGTCGAACCCTGGTTCTGTCCATTTTGAAGGAATTAAATTCCTATAACATAGGGTTAAACTCTAATTTTATCTCAAAGGAATTAAATTCCTATAATTCTGTGAGAATTAAATTCTCAAAACTCAATTCCTCCTCTATGTTTTGGATCTGCATGGCAGGATCTCAACCCAATGAGAATTAAATTCTTAATTCATGGGGAGATGTGCACTTTGCAGATCCTCAACTAGAGAAAGAACTAAGTTCTTTTTTTTATATAAGAGTTAAACTCTTTTGAGAATTAAATTCTCTTTTTAAACCTCTCCTTTCTTACCTAGGGTTTTCTTTTGCAGAGGATCAATTTCTTCCAAAATCTCAAGGCTCTATCTCTCTTTCTCTCTGTATATGTCTCTCTCTCTCAAACTCTCTCTTTTGGCTCCTATTTATAGGAGAAGGAAAAGAATCAATCAGTTTTAGTGAATCTTTCATTGAAATATTTGATTTATTTATTGAGAGATTTGATTTACGTTTATCATTAATCTGGTCCATTAGATTATTAGGTGCATTTTATTCACCATTGGATTTTAAATCCAAAGATATCTCTTTGTTATTTCGGTTAGATTTAAGGGGCAATCTTTCCAAGTCTGATATTTTTCCATAAATTGGTGATATTTAATCACCTTTGGATTTTTAATCCAACGGTTCCAAATGATTCTTTTCCACTTTGGAAAGACTTGAGAGATCTTTTCTCAGAATTTAATTCTGTCATAAAAATAAGGCTCTTGAGGCTGGTCACGCGTGACCGTTGGTCACGTGTACGCACCTGACCCCTGGTCCCCCTGGAATGGGCTTTCCTTCCTTCTGCGCTTTGTTCTTTGCCGCTGTTTAGTCATCACGTGACCGCTGGTCACGTGCTAGCACGTGATGCCTCTTCCGTAAGTTTTCCTGATTTTAAATCAGGAAACAGGTCACTCCCGGTGAAGGGATCTCGGTTCTTTCCTCATCGAATAAGGTGCAGGGTATATCATATATATCGCTATGCATAGCAAAACTGTAGCTACCCTTTTTATCAAGTTTTGATTCTACAACATCTTTTAGGTTTCTTTTCTTTTTATCAATCTCATTAATAAATCCCATCAGCTTATGCTTCCTAAGTATCACAGAAGAAACGAAAGCAGTAATATTTATATATCAGCACATATATATAGTATAAGCATTCGTCTCAGGCACTAATATGATCTCATCATAGAACATTACAGCAGAAGAACATATATGAAATATTGGATATACCAGGATGTCCGTGTTTTAATACGAGCCGGTATAGAACACGGATTCCACGGTCGCGGTGAATAGCCAAACCCACATCCTTAGACCCCTACGAGAGCGGCAAGTAACACTGCCAGTTCTAGGGTTAGGAGACCCGGTCTCGACTCCTCGAGATGGCCTCCCACTGGACCCTAGAACCCGGTTACTTATGCTCCCCTCCTTGGGTCTACCTAATGCGGAAAAGTAAATAATATACACTGGTGACATCAACCTCATCCCGGAAGTGCCCCAATAAAAGAATATTACATACAAATGAATTTTATATGAATGAAAATAAAAACCCTCATCTCACATAAAACCCCCGGCTATTCAGAACACGACGATCCAATATAACATATCACAGCAACACATAATATCTCATATCATCAACGTAAGTAAGTATGCATACATCGATCGTCGTTGATGTATAGCAACAAAAACCGGCAATACAACTACATACTACACTTACGGTCACAGAAAAGAAATTGTAAAACTACAACATTTGGAATCCACAATCACTTTAGACATCGTAAATCCGAAATATCACATACTTCGCATTTCATGCCTAACTATATGAATTCCACATATTGTATCACATTCCAGATAAATAGACAGTATTAAACTTTCCGATCGGATAATCAAATACCCAAGATTTCCTAAATAGCTCAACACTTGAGCGGAGTTCAAATAATCCCAGAATATGTCACAGTACCGATGGTCCAGCCGTAGAAGGGTCAACCCAACGCCTCACATGTGACACGTCGTACTGCCCCAAACCCTAAGGTTTAGAGGCGGTTCAGACGGTCACATAATCGACTTAAGGTTTGTGTTCTTCTAGAGGGACCACCGCGTTACTTGCACGTTTTTCCGAAAGATTTAAATTCAAGAAAAATTCAACACTTGAAAGTTTTCGTGCCGGGAAAAAATGAGTTAATGATATCCGTTCGAACATTTTAACAGTTTCTAAATATCCGGAAAACAGAACGAATTTAAACTTTCCGATCGAATCAACGAATTCAAAATAATCCCTAGAACACTCAACACTTGAGTCAGATTAAAATTACCCAGAAAACTGCAGGAATAGCTACGGACATTACTGTACAAAACACTAACCCTAATTCTACTGTTCCGCCGCGGAACCGCCGCGCAAGAAAGGTATTGCCGCGGTTCCGCGGCGCTATAGTGGAATTGGGATGTCGTATTTTACAGTAACTCTTAGAATTCCCTGCTGATTTTTTTGAGTATTTTTAATGCAGAAAAAATCACATTTTTACAAAATTTCCAGAGAAGGGTCTATTTCGATGTTTCGGGGTTCGATCGGAGTTTTAACTTCGTATACACGTCGCCTAATGCTCTAGCTAGGCTCTGATACCACTGTAGGGTTCCTAGGCACTCTTATGAAGGTCTATAAGGCATCAACCATGCCCAAATAAAAATTTAGACGTGCCGAACAACCCAAAACCGGGATCTTTGCTAGATTATTAGGGTTTAACATGCAAGTAAATATCTTTATGTCACGACCCGCAAAGTACGGAACGCGACCGGCACTTAAGTTACGAAACGTCTCAAGGCGTCCGTGAACCAAGTAAGCCGAAGCCCAGAATACAAAACCCATTTCAAATTTTAGAGTGAAGGAAAACCAATTTATTTAAGCATTTTACTCCATTACCACATTAAATTCCCCTTTTAAAATAACTTTCTTTTTCTAAAATTCATGCAGAATTTTATTTGTAAAAATCAGCCCCAAACGGGTGCAAGCAGAATATAAATGAATATATGAATATGGCATCCCCGAGCGGGAGCTAGCTCTTCGCCTCAAGGCGGTCACAAATCCCACGCAATATAAAATGACAATGTGCATAAATAAGCATGAAGCATAAGAAATAACATGTCGACTCAAGTGAGCTCGACTCCAGATATATCATAAAATCAATTCCCAAGTCTCACAATCTCACCTCTAGGTCAATATACAGTAATCCAAATAAAACAGGTACAGCTGAAATGACAGTAGCAGTAGATGGAGTGTTCTAGATACAATGAACATATAAAGTAGTGCAAAATGATAATAACCCACCTATGAGCAAAAGCCTCGAGTCCAGGCAAAAAGTGCAAAAGAAATAAAAGTATCCGCCGCTATAGTGCTGACGGAACGGACCTGCAGAAAAGCTGTGGCACAACGGGGGTGAGTTTCCAGCTCGTGAGTAATAAATAACATCTACTAAGGCTATCGCATGTATGCACACAAGTATCCTGGTATCCCTAAAGTAGGTATGGCTACATGTACTAGCAGGTAGGTATGCATCAACAGTGTACTAGCAAGTATATATGTCACATGGGTGTAATAACAGGTATGTATGCCACATGAAAGTACTATCAAGTATGTATGAGAATTATTCCTTCCTTTCTTTTGAAACTTCCTTTTTAAACATCAGCATAATATCCAAGAAATCAATGAAATCCGTGTCCAGCAACGACACCTCAAAACTATCAAAATCTCATATATCCGTGTCTAGCATCTCTGGCATTAGCCATCCGGCTGGTCCATATCAAATATCCATATCTCAATCTAGCGGCCACGGTCGGTATCCTCTGGATATCCGCCGTGCCAAATGAAGTCACCGGTAGGTAATCCGTCCCCTGCCAGGCTCAACGCTATCTCCTGCGATCTTCTTGCCCTGGGGTACCGTACCGGGCCCACCATGTACCCGAGACGGTTCATCCACCTTCTCGAAACGGGTCTCGAAAACCACAGCAAAACTCATGGTGGACGACACTTTACATCACTAGAAAACCGCAACTTTTATATTTTAAAAGGTTATAAGTTTGAAATCTTGTGGTTTTCCCCCGAAATCCAGAAATATCATAAATCTTATGAAATCATCATGAATGCACATGTCAATGATTATGAATGCCTACGGTATCAATTTACAATTTTTGATTTATACTAGGCATGAGCAAATGATATAATGATGCATATGCATGAAGATAGTGATTCTTATGGTTTCATTTTAAATACTTATTGCAATATCACATTTCTAGGCAATTAACATGTTTCAGATTAAAGGTTGTCTAGTGTCGTGACATGGCAATTACCAGGGTGTGTGTGTCCACATGAATAGTGCTCGTGCTGCATATAAAACCTGGTAATGGTGCATGTGTCCTATAATGAATCAGTGTATATGGAACATCATATATATACTAACTACAGCAGTTATCATGCAAGTATTTTTATCATAATGTCACAAGTAATATCAAGTCTACTATATCTATCGGGCGACTCGCGCCATCCAAACGATCGTCCCCCGTAGATGTTAAATCTACTCACCCATGATCCCGCGCTAGGTGTGTCCGACCACCTGCTTGCCTTTCTCCGCTGCGCTTGACGTTCCCGCCGGCGAACCTAGAATTCACAAAAGTCACCATATAAGGAAAAATCCTGCAAAACGCGGTATATCGATAAAAAGGGATACGCGTGCGTGAAACTAAACGCGCGTGCACACGACACGACGCGACGCGCACAAACCACCAGAACCTAAACCGACACGCTGTGTCGCGCAGCGCGCCACAGAACCACGCGTATCACGCGCGTGTCGCACGAGACTTAAAACATCGGAAACACGCAAATAGCTTCAGATTTTGCCTCTGGGCCAAACTTGAAAAGTTACAGATACTAACAGACTAACCTACCCAGAAAGACCCTACCCCCAAAATCCCCACACCCCACCCCCTACTCTGGCCGCAAATTGCGGCCAGAACGATTAAACCGACGGCCGTGAGGGGGAGTTGGGTCCCCGTGTTCTGTGTGTGTGTTTCTACTAGTCTCACCATGCTACAGTCTTCACAATTTTATCCTGAAGGTCACGGGTCGATAGCAGATCCAACAGAGGCCAAAAAGTCGATAAAACTGCTAATTTACGCCAAGTCGGGTAAAACGGGTGTCTTTATGAAATCTGGGGCAACCCTCTGGTCGACTGGCCTCACTAGCACCTAAAGGGTTATTCTAACTAACACAACTTTCACTTTGCCCAAAATCCTCTTAAATCACCCAAATCACTACTAAAGCATGATATGGACACTAATTAAGCTAGATTATCGAAATTTTAGCAATTTTAAGGCTAACCATCTAATTTTAATGACACTACTAGGCTTAAACAGACTAATTAACACTAAAAAGGTTCTATTAAGCTACAAGCACTCCAAGGAACTAGATCTAGCATTACTACACAATTTTAGTACTAAAATTCCCTTTAAACACCTAACTTAGCTAAACAATCACATAAATCTAAGTAGTGTGGAGAGAGTTTAGGACTTATACCTCCTAGGGACCTTGCAAACAAGGAGAAGAAGAAGAATAGGAAGGCAAGTGCTGCAGTGCTGCTGCGGCCCAAGAGCTGTTGCAGGAATCTGCTGATGCGGAGGCAGGTCTGGAGGTGTTTGCTGATGCTGAATGTGTGTGATGGTAGGGCTGATATGGTATGGTGCTGAGCTGAGGTGGTATGGTGTTGGGCTGAGGTTGTTGTTGTTTTCAGGTGATAATGTTGTTTCAGCTGATGCTGAACTGGAACGGGTTTTGGGGTGCTTGCTGTTTTGAAGTGGTGGCAGCAGCAGGGGTTTGGGAAATCTTCAGGGAAGGTTTGAGTGTTGTGAGGGGGTGTTATGTATGGAGTTGGGGCTGAAAACAGCTGCTGTTGCTGATGTTTTGAAGAAGGTTGAAGCTGATGTAACAGCTTATGTGCAGGCTGATGCACATGGCTGATGTTGCTGTTTTGGGTGGCTGATGCTGATTTGGAGGCTGAAGTGAGCTGGAAGTGGGCTGATGTGAGTGTGTGAGAGAGAGTTGTAAGGCTGGGGCTGCTTGTAATGATGATAGGGCTGAGATGAGGATATATGGATGATGGTTTGAGCTGATGGCTGTTTTGGGGACTGAAACAGCTGCTGTTGCAGCAGTTGGTGTGAAGGAAAGAGCTGGGATCAGCTGATGGAAATCATCAGCTGCTGTAGCAGCACTAAGATAGTGGTTTGGGGGCTGAATTGATAAAATTTTGGGCTGAACTAATGTGTGAGTGAGAGAGAGGTGAAAAGGTTTGAAGTGGGGTGATGAGACTAAACCTTAACCCATCATGACCACATCACATCCCTCACTCTCTCCCTAAGTCAACCTTAACCCACTAAATACCCATGGTCAAAGCCAATCATCCAAAATTTAAACTAATTAGCTCTAACAACCCAATTAACTTAACCAAAGACCTAACCTACCATGGTTAACTTAAACATAGCTAACCTACAAGCTCAAACATATGGCAAACCCTACTCTTAATCCTATTTAACGTGCACAAGTGTGTATGGTCGAGATAAAATTCCACAAAAATAACCATAAACTCAGGTAATTTACCAGAATCCCGTTTTGGTAAACTTTTTACCAAAACCCCCACATTAACACTTAATTACTACTAACCCTAAACTCAGGTGTAACACTTTACAACTAAGTGTGAGGGATTACAACCTTTGTAGTCCGCTCCTTCGCTTCATAAGCTCCGAGTAGAAGTCCCTTCGCTGCGATCCACGATCTCCCGGACTCAAGAGAGGCTCCACGACTCGAACGATCCATGCAAGCTTGTAGTGTTCCTTTTCTTCGATGATCTACGTCGAAGTTGCTATAACTCAAGCTCTCTCACTCTAATGAGGTGAACACCCTAATCTAATTGGCTAGATTAGATAAGGATGACGGAGTAATATTTATGCTTTCTTTTTATATCAAATTCTCACATGAAAACATCACAAAAGGAAAACCTAGTAAGCTTTCTCAAAGCTCAAGGTTGAAGATGAAGATGAAAAATGAGTTAAAACCTTTTGTGATGAATAATGAAATGAATATATGAATAATAATGCAACCATGGTTTAGGATGACAAGGATAACCCTTATAGAGAATTAACTAGGGCTAGGGTTTGGTTGGGTTAAAGAATGAGTCATAAGAAAATATCAACCATAATATCTTACTCATGACAAAAGAAATCCTTCTAGAAGGTGCAAGAAGGAACTAACCCAAATCAAACCCTAATCTTGTTTAATCTCCACTAAACATGTTTCATTATTAATCATATCATGTTACAATAATATATATCACATATATATTATATATTTGTAACAAAAGAAAATAATACAATTAACATATATCGCATATATATCAATGTATTATCCGGTGAGAAAATGAAATAATAAAGCGAGCCAATATTAGATAATGTAACACAATATATCATATATATTATTATACATTAAATCATCGAATCAACACTTGATCCGACAATCCGGCTATATCGAATATAACCGACTAATATATCATGTACTGATTCATCGAATCAACACTTGATCCGATGACCCGGCTCATATCTAAATATCGCGAGAATATAATACGGTATCTCATATCGTATTATCCTCGGTCCTGTACATATCACATATGTGCCTCTAATCCGTTTTGCCTGAGTCAAGAAACCTCTGTGTAGGCCTCTAAAGAATCGTCAATACGCCGGTAGCAGGTGATGATCATATCAAACACCCACAAGCTGCAAGCGGTCAGCTAAACGTAACAACCACCCAGGTATTGAGTGATCAGAAGATCAACAAGCTAGCCTGTACATTCTCCTGTGAATCCAATCAGTAACACTCTCGTACAGTCCGGTCTCTTCGTCTGATATGTTGCATATCTAGTCTAGGAGTGGTATACATCAGACCCCAGTAACCGATAAGTCGTGTCGATGTGAGGCTCATAACAGGTTGAGAAACTACTGGTAACACTTACCAGTAAATCTCTATATCAGCCCTGGCCAGGGACTTCCAGTTATAGGCAATCGAACACAGCACAACATCAACTCCCTATACCGGGAGAGACGAATCCCCTCCTATCGCTCATTGCCTCCATGTGATTCGGGACTGCACCTAAAAGCCACCGTTTTGCACCCCCTTTTAGACGTGGTAAGGTAGAAATCAAAGCACAGGGGGAATCACACAAGACTCTATGACGATCTCGGGTCTACAGACTACCCTGTACCAGTGTCACCGAAGAACTGCCATCTGACGTGTGGTATATCACCATCTGGGAGTTCTCGGCGAGTCCGTCCAGTGTACCCAGTCTCCACTGAGCACCCGTACACCATCCTTGATGTCAAAACACCGATGGATATGGGATCATCCATCGCCCATCATATGGGTCAAGATGCGTATACGCTAGTCTACTCTGGTGTATCGATGCCCTGTCTCGATATACCCTCGACTAGGAACAGTTATAGGATGTACTCATCGACTACCGTGGCCCCCACTAGTATGATCTCATCATAGTTCCAGTAGTCGAGTACAGATCCTAAGGGCTTTATCAACAAAGACGGTAAACCAATACAAGTCAACATGTTAAGATAAAGTGAAACCAAATAGCATACTATCATGACGAACAAGAAAGTCCTCTATATATATATCCAAGCATCCATTATAATATACATCATATGTACAACAATGGCCTCTAGGGCATATACATAATTAACAGTTATCTACAACGTCAATAATATGCGATGATTAGCATAGACTATGCACAAATGCCATAAGCATAAAAAACATTGTCACGGCCCAAAAATTTGGCCCGTAACCAGCACTTAAACAACGTAACGTCAACAGGCATACGCAACTTAAGTAAGCCGAAACCCAGAAATCTAAACCTCCCAAAACTGGATAAACGGATAAAAACATAGTTTAAAACATTCGGAAAATCACAAGTAAAATCTTTAACTGTAGTTTTCTTTCTTGAAAATTTCGGCAGCACCTCCTTTATAAAAACTAACCCCGAAAACGGGTACAACATAGATAAAATATAAAGCATCCCAAACGGGAGCAAATCACGCCCAACGGCGGAGACAACCACTACAAACATATATACGACGCCGAAGCGAAGAAATATCAAAGAAAAGACTGCATAAAGAAGTAAAACTTTTCAACAAAACCGGCTCCCATGAGCACGGCACCCAAAGTAACCAAAAATAATAATACAACACCGAATCCTCGCAACTCGTCTCTAAGTCATATACAAATAGTGGTAGATGGAGAATACTAGATCCAACAAAAAGATATACAATGTACAAACAGATAACCGCAAACCCACCTAAAAGCAAAGGCCTCACAGCCAAACGTAGCGGTATCCGCAAAAGTAGAGATGATAAGACGCCCTGCCGCGACTACTCTGAGGGTAAGTCCTACAAAACACTGTGGCACAGCGGGGGTGAGTTGCCAACTCGTGAATAGTAAATAACATCATACTGTAATCGCAAGTATGCACGAATAGCGATTAATCTATCCCAGGTAATCTGATAGCATAAGTATGACAATAAGAATATGCAACAATCATGTAAAGGTACATCATCAGGGTACTACAACTACATGAAGCAATGCATATCAAAAATAATCCTGAGTGTATGGGATGATATAATAAAATCTCATGCAAAATCATCAGCATGGAAAAACACCAGTGTCCCTCACTGACACATCAAATCCCAAATCCTCAGGCACCGCATCCACAGATCGGCCCTCACATCATGTAAGTCTCATGGAACCTGAGTGTCAAACATCGACAACCGAAACATCATGAAAACATATCCCTGTATGTATATATATATGTATATAAGTATGAGGATATCAACCCCGTATGTCTACCGACGATACATAGAAATCATGGAAAACCTGAGTGTCTAACACCGACACTCGAAACATCATGAAACCCGTGTCTAACATCGAAACGTAAATCCCCATAACTCAGGCGCTGTCACCACGACAGGCCCTGACGATATGTCATACATCACTCCGGTTGGTATCCCCACGATAACCGCCGAGTCCAAATACAATCACCGGTAGGTACTTGTCCACCTTCTAGGCTCATCGTCTGTACCACGAGCATCTTGCCGAGGGGAACCATACCGGGCTCCACCATGTACTCGTACACGGCCCACTCACTCATCGCATCGGGTATATATCACAAATCTCAGAACCGAGAAATCTCATGGTGGAAGCATCAAAATATCATATCAAGAGAAACCGGGTTTTTAAACTATACATAGTTTCTTGAAAACACCCCCACGGTTCTCAAATCCATAAATCATATGAAATCCATACCTCAATGCGTAAAATCCATATAAAACTGATATATGCAACATAAAACATCAATATGAGCATATGAAGGGAAAACCGCTCTTTTAAATGAATCCAGTTTTAAAATATATCTTGCGGTTCCCAAAACCCTCCGCAAAACAAGTGCAGCATCATATAAGGTGTACATATAAGTGTAGCAAGGTTTAAGTATCTACATGTAAGCAAGTATGTATGATTCATTTCATAAGCGCAATAATCCACGACTCAATATCACATGTCAAAACAATACCTCTTAGGGTATATACAACTATAGCGAAAATATGCGGGTGTACATGTCAGTATGTGTGCATGATGTACATGTAGCTGTAATCGAATATGTGGATGTACATGTCAATATGTATGCATGATGTACAAGTAGCTATAGTAAGGTATACGTGAAATGGATTAAGAGTTACTATCTTAACTATCCATGTCAAATACAATATCGCGTATGTAGGTGTCAACAATATCTCATATGCACAATGGGATAAGAGTCACTGCCTCAATTATCCCACTCCACTACAATAATACGTATGTATGTGGGTTGTGCGTGTCATGGCAATTACTGACGGTGTGGGTGTAGCATACAATCTAGTGCTCGTGCAACATGAACCGTCAGTAATGTGTTATATCTAAAGGTACAAGTCAAGGTACAACAGATAATACTATGCAATGACGTTCATATGAAATTAACTAATATGCAATAACATGCAACTACCATATCATATCAGCCCCGACGCATAACGCCATACGGGCGATTTCCCCGTAGATGTTAAATCTACTCACCGAAAGGTCTCGAGCCATGAAAATCCGACCACCTGCTTCCCTTTGTTCGCAGCGTCAGAAGTCCCCGCTTGCGACGCTATAAATTCACAAACACATAAACAGTGCAAAGAATCTCAGAAATCGACTAAAATAACGTAAAACTACGTTTTAAAACAACGCACCCACACTAAACTAACTCACAAGCGTGCATCTAGTGGCTAATATGAGTGACGATAATACGAAACCAACTCAAGTGCAACAATTGCACCAGAACATGACTCGTGTCGGATAACGTAACACGCGGATTCAAAACACTAAATTATAGGAAAATGATCCCAAATTTTTCATACTGCAATTACTAAAAATTTAAATAGTACCAAACACTCCTAAACCACAGCAGACAACTACCCACAAAAAAACCAACACCCATCTCTCCTCAAAAACCGGTGTCGCCGGCCGAAGCCGGTGGGGTGGTGCTCGGGTCTCAGGTGGAACTCCAGGGTCACTAGTACATCACTACAATTTTGTTTGGTCACTCAGTAAAATTTCCAGGTCACAGCAGCCCACAGAGGTTCAAAAAGGACACTAAAAACACGATATTGCACTAATCGATATTTAAAGTGTTCTAAACAATAATCAACGAGCTACCCATCACAAAAACTCTTAATTAGCAGTGTAAGGATTATACCTATCAACACTTGCTCCTAAGATCCAAGCTTTCCTAGCTCCATGTGATTAAAGAGGCAAAAACAAGACTTGGGGTATTTTTGTGATATAAATTTAGAATTTTGGAGATTTATTAGGCTTGGAATTGTTGCAAAGGGTGAAAGGAATGGTCACGGGCAGAAAAATGAGGAGGAGCTCGGCCAAGAGAGGAAGGAGTGGAATTGTGTAGGGTTTTCTAGGAAATTCCTTACAATAAATGCACATTAATGTAAATGCATGCACATGACACCTCTCTCATTCATTTCTTTTCTTTTTCTTTAAACTTTAATCCTTATACCCAAACAAATATCTAGATATTAAGTGAAGGTTTATTAACCCAACATGATTTACTTGCAATAATTTCAAAGAAGGAAATTTCCCAATTTCCAATATGTCAAAACCGCATTAAAATAATATTAAAATTGGGGAAAAAACAAATTGAACCAAAACGTCTCATATACCCCCAAAGCTTGCGCACTAGCTTTATTTTAGCTAAACTAGGTGCTGGCAAGTCTATATGGACGTTTGATCACAGTTGGGTTAAAACGGAAAAATACCGACAATTTTGCCCTAAAACGGAAAAATTCGCAAAACGATTTCTAAAACGTTACAATCTCCCCCTTATAGAAATTCGGTCCCCGAATTAAAATTTCATACTAAGCATACGTTCAAAGAGCTGAGAGAATTTCTTCCGCATCTCGCTGTCGGCCTCCCAAGTGATCTCCTCACTGGTAGGGCTACGCCAAAGAACTTTCACAGACGGCAAGACCTTTGACTGAAGTTTCTTCACCTGCCGATCCAAAATAACTACCGGCTGCTCGGTGAACGAAAGATCGCGCTCAAGCTGAACGGTCTCGTGCTGAATCATGTGAGAAGGGTCATGAAGGTATCTACGAAGTATCGACACATGGAAAACAGGGTGAACATCCGGAAAACTGGACGGGAGCGCCAAACGATAAGCAACAGAACCCACTCGCTCAAGGATCTCGAAATGACCTACAAATCTGGGACTGAGCTTCCCCCTCTTCCCAAATCGCATAACGCCCTTCATCGGAGAAATCCTCAGGAATACATGATCCCCCACTGCAAACTCGAGTCTGCGACGACGACGGTCGGCATAAGACTTCTGTCTGCACTGGGCTGCTCTCATCCTGTCCTGAATCAGCTGGATCTTCTCCGCAGTCTCCTGAACTAGCTGGGGTCCTAAAACCAGACTCTCACTGAGTTCGGTCCAACAGACTGGCAATCGACACTTCCTACCATATAAAGCCTCAAAAGGTGCCATCTGAATAGTCTCCTGAAAGCTGTTGTTGTAGGAGAACTCAATCAACGGCAAGTGACGATCCCAACTGCCACCAAAATCAAGCACATATGCACAGAGCATATCCTCCAGAGTCTGTATAGTCCGCTCCGACTGACCATCGGTCTGTGGATGAAAAGCGGTGCTAAAACTCAACCGGGTATCCAAAGCTTCCTGAAACTTCTGCCAAAGACGGCCAGTAAACTGGGTGCCTCTGTCGGATACTATGCATGTGGGAACACTGTGCAAACGCACAATCTCATCTATATACAACTGAGCATACTGAGCATAACCGAAAGTGGTCTTCACAGGAAGGAAGTGAGCCGCTTTCGTCAACCGTTCAACAATCACCCAAATGGATTCATACCCTCTACTGGTCTGGGTAGACCCATAATGTAGTCCATGGAAATCTGTTCCCATTTCTACTCCGGAATGGGCAAAGGCTGCAACTCTTCAGCTGGTCTCTGATGCTCAGCCTTGACTTGCTGACAAGTCAGGCACCTCGAAACGAAGTCC
The DNA here is from genome assembly GCA_030015575.1 of Agapanthus africanus. Classification (NCBI taxonomy): domain Eukaryota; kingdom Viridiplantae; phylum Streptophyta; class Magnoliopsida; order Asparagales; family Amaryllidaceae; genus Agapanthus; species Agapanthus africanus. The sequence goes on along the minus strand of CM057337.1, from coordinate 1,006,677,916 downwards.
GAAATATCGCGTTTCATCCCTTCCTACCAGTAAAAGTCTCTCAAATCACGGTACATCTTGGTGGAACCTGGATGAACGCTAAAGGCCGACTGATGTGCCTGATCTAGGATCCCGCGTCTCAACCCATCAGCATCTGGTACACACAAGCGAGTCCCATATCGTAGCATACCCTGGTCATCAATCATGAACTCCAAAACTGTACCATATCGAACAAGCTCAAGAATCTCGGACAAACGGGCATCACTGGGTTGTACCTCACGGATACGATCAAGTAGTAGTGGACGGGCGCGAACATGAGCAAACTGTCCCCCAGTGGAGGTGAACTCGAACTGCACTCTACCATCACACAAGAGCTGCCAATCTGCAGAAGACTGACGCTGAACTGCGCTCAACTGGGACAAACTACCCCCGGGCCTACGACTCAAAGCATTAGCTACCACATTTGCCTTGCCCGGGTGATAAAGGATCTCACAATCATAATCCTTCACTAGCTCCATCCAACGGCGCTGTCTCAGATTCAGATCCCGCTGCTGGAAGATGTACTTCAAGCTCTTATGATCCGTGAAGATCTGACACGACTCTCCGTACAAGTAGTGTCTCCAAATCTTCAACGCAAAGACCACCGCGGCCATCTCAAGATCGTGAGTGGGGTAATTCTGCTCGTGCTTCTTCAGCTGCTTAGAGGCGTAAGCAATCACTCTATCGTGCTGCATCAATACATAACCGAGCCCCACTCGAGAAGCATCACAATAGACAATATAGCCGCCCGATCCAGAAGGTAAAGATAGAACTGGTGCTGTCGTCAACCGAGTCTTCAACTGCTGAAAATTCTGCTCGCACGCATCAGTCCAAAGAAAAGGAACTCCCTTCCGGGTCAGTCCAGTCAGCAGTGCAGCGATACTCGAGAAATCCTGCACAAAACGGCGATAATAACCAGCTAAGCCCAAAAAGCTGCGGACCTCTGTCACCGATACAGGTCTGCGCCAAAGCTGTACAGCCTCGATCTTCCTTGGGTCCACAAGAATACTATCACCAGTCACCACGTGACCCAGGAAGTCCACACTATCAAGCCAAAACGTGCACTTTGAGAATTTAACATACAACTGGCTCTCTCTCAATATCTGCAAAGCAATCTTCAAGTGCTGCTCATGCTCCTCACGACTCCTAGAGTAGACCAGTATGTCATCAATAAACACAATAATAAACTGTTCGAGGAACGGCCTGAAAATCTGGTTCATCATATCCATGAACGCTGCTTGCGCATTGGTGAGTCCGAACGACATCACCAAAAACTCACAGTACCCATAGCGTGTACGAAAAGCAGTCTTCGGAATGTCATCATTCCGAACCCGCAACCGATGATAACCCGAACGCAAATCAATCTTAGAAAAATGTTTCGCACCCTGGAGCTGATCAAATAAATCGTCAATGCGAGGTAAAGGATACCTGTTCCGCACCGTAACTCGGTTCAATTGACGATAATCCACACACAGTCTCAAACTGCCGTCCTTCTTCTTGACGAACAGAACAGGAGCTCCCCACGGCGAAACACTCGGACGCACAAGCCCCATATCAAGCAACTCTTGCAATTGACCTTTAAGCTCTCTAAGCTCTGCCGGAGCCATCCGATAAGGCGGTATAAAAATAGGCCCCGTGCCAGGAATCAGGTCAATGCAGAACTCAATATCGCGCTTTGGCGGCAACCCAGGTAACTCATCGGGAAAGACGTCGGGAAACTCTCGCACGGTAGGAACCTGGTCCAACGACTCCACTGTGGCTCCAGTATCATGAATGAAAGCCAAGAATCCTCGACATCCCCTCCTCAAAAGCCGACTAGCGCAACGGACATAAATCAAACTGTGAGGGGCGGCACCATGGTCCCCCTGCACAACAAACACTGATCACCGGGAAAACAAAACCTAACAGTCTTCTCGCGGCAGTCCACGGACGCATAGCAAGTAGCTATCCAGTCTATGCCCAGCAGAACGTCGAAGTCCAATGTTCATATCAGATTTTTGCATTTTCATACCGCCCAATTTTTATCACATTGCTTATCGGTAGATACTCTTGAGCCGTGTTTGCTAGTCAATTGCAGGATACAGGTTCTCGGTTCTAAAACGGTGAAATTCATGGAAAACACGACAAAATCCGGGTTCCTGCCAACCACAGATAAAACACGGTCTCCGCTCTTCATCCGTATGTTGCCAGATACCAGTTTAGGGAGACGAAATGTCAAATCAATGTCGTTTTCAGGCACAAGGCTCAATGGCTGCACAAGATCCAAGAAAATCTACGCGGAGCTCGAGGCAATCATGGCAAATCTTGACAAAAAGTCCACCTTTCCCTCAACAGAAATTCTGGAAAAATCGTAGAGCCAAATTCAGGAAATACATATACCAGAATAAAGGGGACATCAAACCAGGAAAGTCCAAAAAAGGAAGAAGCCCCAACTCCTCCAAAGGGCCGCGGATCCGCGGCCAAAGGGGGGTCTAGGCCGCGGATCCGCGGCCGTACTGGCGCCGCATGTGCAGAGATTTTGGGGGTATTTTGGTCTTTTCGTTTTTGTTCTGGTGGTTGCCCTAGGTTTCCATTCTCCAGCCTATAAATAGCCCAGAACTTTGAGAAGGAAAGGGTCCATTCTTGTATTTTCATTTTGCTAAGTTTAGTGTGTTTCTTCTTCCTCTTCTCACCTCTTCTCCATTAAACTTGTAGTGAGCTTGTGAGTGAAGAGTGATGAATAAAGAAGATCATTTTATTATCATGCTTGTCTTACTTTTGCTATAATTGTTGTAACTTTAATTCGTTAAGTAGTTGTTGTTATTCTTGTTGTTTCTTTCTTCTCTCTTTCTCTTTATCCTTACATACGACAATGATGCTTACGCTTGATCCTCGCCAAGGTGAGGTCGCAAATAGCTAGTCGTATTCTTCTAATCTCTTTCTTTCTATCTTCCTCTTTTGTTTTGTTTTATTTTTCCATATCATGATGTGTGAGTAGTTCATTCTTGTTAGGGTAGGATAAGGGAAGTTTGAGAGAAGGAAATCTCTCTCACTCTTTCCTTGCCCAACAGCTTAAATCGACTCCCGTTAATTGAACCACAATCCGCTCCTTACGGCACCCTATCCTACATGATAGCGGTGATTCCGTAGTGAGACCGGTTGTGGTTGAATTAACCGGAGGTTATGGCTAAGAGCCAAGAACGGACGGACAAGCACCAAAAGGAAGGATTTATGCGTTGGAAAGCCTAGCTTATACTCGCAAGTTCCTTCCTAGTCGTGCTAATCCCTGTTGTTGCCGATTACCGTAACACCGATATTAAGAGGGGCAACGAAAGATGTGGAGACTCCTAACTCAAACTAACCTAATCCTAACCCTAACAAGCTCGCTTTAAATATCAACTAAACACTTAGATAATCACAAACAAAATCTGAACAACCGGACTTAACTCGTTAAAACACATTGGAAAAGACTCCCATCTCCCTGCGGACGACCCGTACTCAACGGGCTAGCTACAAGCGAAACCGTTTTGATTGCGGTATTTAAAACTAAACTTGAACACGCACAAACTCTACCAATCAAATGGCGCCGTTGCCGGGGAGACGGTAGTTTATTTCCTTGTGTAATTTCGGGTTAATTTGTAAGTATAAATATAACCAAAAAAAAAACGAAAAAAAATATATACTTTGTAAAAAACCATCTTGTTGTTTTTTTTGATTAGCTTTTGTGCAAGTGTGCAGGAAAATACAAGGTTCGAGTTCAGTGGCCAAGACGTTGAAAATACGGAGTTCAAGTACAGTGCTAAAGACGTGGGAAGATAGACCAACATTTCGCGGCTACACCGCGACGGACCAAAACGGAACAAACGGTCTACTGTCAAGATCTGGAGCAAGTACAGTGAGACAATAAAAATTCAGAAGATCCATACAAGCAGAGGACACCAACAGGAGGTCACAACAGAAAAACGGAGTTCCAACTCCTTTACCTTGCCGCGGAACCGCGGCATATCCTGGCTTAGGCCGCGGATCCGCGGCTACTTGGTGGCCTCAGGCTTCCAAATTCTCTCTGTAAGTTTCTCTTCTTCTCTCCACTCCTCTGAACTCCACTGAATTGTGTTTTCTGCAGCCTTCTTTGCGCAAATTCTTCTCCCCCTTCCAATAAACTGTTCTTGTGCAGGATTCTTTGCGCCGCAAATAAAAATTGTTTGCAGTTGATTTGTTACCGCTTTGCATTCTTTAATACGGACTTAAGGGGCTTGAAACCAATCCAGATTGGGTGGGGATTTCATCACCCTTCCCAGGACCCCAAAAATCACTGAAGCATATGCATTGTCCATTGTAAATTAAAAAAATACTAGACTTCAGCCCTAAGGACTTCGCGCTCATTAGGAGAAGATAAACCGTGTTTAGAACCTCGCTTAACGGTATATTGTTTACGGGGTGTCTAGGAAAGTGTTAAAGGCGCAACCGCCGAAAGAGAAAGGGTTATTTAATTAAGGAACTTTGCGAAAGCGTTGGACAACCTCCCCTTATCTCTGCACTTACCTGGCCTCGTGATTAGTGTATTTTTTAAGCCCGTTTCTCGACACTGTTTAACTTCGACAATCAAGTTCAGGAGCAGGTCTAGTAGACCTAGGTTACCCTAGATCTAGGTGTGATTGTGCATATCTTGTTTGTGATTGCTTAAGCCGTATATCCGTACATATTTCTGTAAATCTCTTTCTAAAAAAAAAAGAAAAAAATCAAAAACTTTTATAAAAACTTTCCCTTTGTCGCCAAATCCATTTTTCACCCACCACCCATCGCCTTTCTCCATTGACGTTTTCTTACCCTCACCTTCTCCGCTTTGACTATACTAAACTCGTTTAGTGTATGTCCGCTTGGACTCAGGACACTAGCGCCCGTCTAGTCCGCGTTACGTTAGTCGCGACCGACTACGCGATCGACTCCGAAGTCGATACTCCGTCCACTCCTCTTTCACCCCTTCCTTTGCCGGCCAACTCCGACGTTGACCGGAATTCTGTTCATACATCTTCACCTTCACCTTCACCAACCTCTTCTTCCGCGATGTCGGGATTTAATCCGAACATCTCTTTGACCACCGCTGGATTGGCTCCACCTCCTACGGAGACCAATATCCCACCACCTCCGCCTGTTGTAGCGCTACAGCGAATTGCGCTCCAGGATCGTTTCTACCCCACCCATTCTGCACTTCCCACCTGCCTTTCTCTTCCTCCGGCCAATGGGGACAACTTTGAAATTAAGCCCCATTTCATCAACATACTTCCACGTTTTCATGGGCTTGAATCTGAAGATGCCTATATCTTCATCAATAAATTTCAAAACGTCTGTGCCATGATGAAAACCACCCAGCTGTCGGACGATGCTATACGTCTACGGGTCATTCCGTTCACTTTATGCGATCTCGCTGAAAAATGGCTGTCTAGCACCGTCTCCCACTCAATCACCAGCTGGGACGAGTTTGTTAAAGCGTTTCTAAAAAAATTCTATCCGAATCATAAGACCGCAAGGATTCGAAATGAAATCAACCAATTCTCCCAGCTTCCTTCTGAACCCTTCTGGAAGTGCTTTGACCGGTACAAAGACCTTCTTGTTCAGTGTCATCACCACGGTATAGAGAAATGGCAACTCTGCCAAACCTTATACGAGGGACTGAACCCAGCAACGAAGCAGTTGTTGGAAACCATCGGTCAGGGCCACTTCCTATCGAAATCTGACGAGGAAGCGTGGCGGTTCTTTGACGACCTTGCGGAGCAACCGCTACAGTGGGAGAGCACCAGACCGACTTCTTCTTCTTCTACCTCCACTTCTACCGGTCAGTCTAGGGTAGGAATCCACCAACTCGATGTCTCTATTGCGATGAAAGCTGAAATGGCTGCAATAACACGAAAGCTTGAAGCGATAGAGAGCAAATTTTCTACTCCTGCCCCTGTTCTCCCCCTTCGTACCATCTGCGCTTGTTGTTCCGATCCTTCCCACTTGACCGAAGAGTGTCCTTACAATCCACCCTCGCAAGGACAGGATCAGGTTAATGCTGCCTTCCAGCAAAGACCGAGGAATGATCCATACTCTTCCACCTACAATCCCGGTTGGAGGAACCACCCAAACTTCGCCTGAAATCAGAATCAGAATCAATTCCAAGGCAACAATTTCCAAAGGGGCCCTCCACCGCAACAACAAGCGCAACAACAAACTCAGTATCAGCAGCCCTTCCAACCCAACCTTTTCAGAATCAGACGAACAACTTTGCACCCGAAAACTCTTTTCCACCAAACAACTTTGTTCCGTCAAACAACGATAAGGTTTCCTCGCTCAAGCGAAGTCTGGAGGCGTTTGTTAAACAATCGACTCAATCCACCGCCAACATCCAGTCTTCCATTCAATCTTTAGTGCAATACACTGCCGCACACGGGCAAAGCATCAAGACCATCGAGGCCCAGATTGCACAGCTGAACGCGGCCTTAAGCGAGCGAGAGAAGGGGAAGCTCCCGTCCCAGCCACTTCCAAATCCCGGTCACCCACATAATGCACATGTTGCTCTTGAATAACAAAACCATAATGTGAGTGCCGTGACTACACTGAGATCGGGGAGGATGCTGCAAAACAACATTGGCACACGGATCAACGATAACTCCCCGGCCGCTTCTTCTTCTTCTTCTTCTTCTCCTTCTTCTTCTTCGTCTTCTGAGCCTATTCTCCGTTCTTCACAAGGCTCTCCTTCCTCTTCTTCTCTGAACGGACCCACTTTTCACTCCACGAAAACACCTATTCTGGGATCCGTTCCAACTCCACAATCTCCTCCTCCAGCATTAGACTCAACCAATTTTCAAAATGTTCCATTTCCAAACCGGTTGAGATCTAATAAACAAAATCCTCAAATGGAGAAGATTCTGGAGTTATTTAAGCAAGTTAACATTAACATTTCTCTTTTAGATGCTGTCCAACAAGTCCCGTCTTACGCGAAAATCTTAAAGGACTTGTGCTCGAAAAAGAGGAAGTCTCAGGTACCCAAGAAAGTTTTCTTGGCTAGTGCTGTGAGTGATGCTCTTACCCAATCTTTACCACAAAAACGGAAGGACCCTGGCTGTCCTACGATTTCAATTACCATTGGGGATAAGAACATCAACCGCGCACTATTAGATCTTGGTGCCTGTGTTAACTTGCTTCCGTATTCAGTATACGAGCAATTAGGCGTCGGAGAGCTGAAACCCACACACTGCACTCTCCAAATGGCCGACCGATCGATCACCCATCCTAGGGGTGAGCTAGAGGATGTGTTGATAAGAGTCGGGGACTTCATATTCCCCGTTGACTTCATTGTATTAGATACACAGCTTGTAGCTAACCCCCGGAATCAAATTCCGGTGATACTCGGTCGCCCATTTTTCGCAACCTCAAATGCTGTGATCAATTGTCGCAATGGTTCGATGAACCTCTCTTTTGGAAATATGACGATTGAACTCAACATTTTTAGGTTGGGGAATCAGCCCGCCGAACCTAATGCTCATATACTGGACGTCTGCTCGATCCAGGAGATCACCCCCGAAGAGTGTGAATTCGAGGAGTTTCTGTTTGAACACGATAATCTTGACGCCACTAGTGCGTTTCTCTTCGAACCTGCTGCTGTTTCTGCGCCCGACAACGACTACGAGTGTTTCACGTTTTCAAACGATCTTGGCTGCGCACAACCCGAGTTTGAATCCTTCGACTTTCCGGATGAGTTACCTGAACCATCCAACTCGGTTGCCTGCACTCGCTTTGAACCTTTGCTGGAGTCCTTTGAGTTCGAGACCTTTGCACCAATCTTGTCTTCCATCGTTTCACCTCCAACGCTCGAACTCAAGCCTTTGCCATCTCACCTTAAGTACGCTTACTTAGGTGAGAACGAGACCCTCCCTGTCATCATCTCGGCTTCTCTAGCTCCCGAGCAAGAGAAAGCCCTTCTCGCGGTCTTGCACAGCAACAGGCAAGCTTTTGGCTGGTCCATGGCGGACATCAAGGGGATTAGTCCCCTGATCGTTGAGCATCACATTCATCTGATGGATGATGCCAAACCAGCCCGGGATCCACAAAGACGTCTTAATCCAGTCATGAAGGAGGCTGTGAAGAAGGAGATCGTCAAATGTCTAGATAGTGGTATCATTTACCCTATCTCTGATAGCCAGTGGGTTAGCCCCATTCATGTTGTCCCCAAGAAGTCGGGCATCACGGTCATCACTAACGAGGCGAACGAGTTAATCCCTACTCGCACCCAAACTGGGTGGCGAGTTTGGATTGATTATAGAAAACTCAACGCCGCAACGCGGAAAGACCACTTTCCGCTACCTTTCATTGACTAGATGCTTGAACGATTGGCCGGACACGAGTACTACTGCTTTCTTGATGGCTACTCCGGCTATAATCAAATTCACATCGCCGAAAAAGACCAGGACAAGACCACTTTCACTTGTCCTTTCGGCACGTTTGCATATCGACGCATGCCCTTTGGGTTATGCAATGCGCCCGCTACCTTCCAGCGGTGTATGATGGGAATTTTCTCGGACATGGTGGAAAAATTTCTGGAGATTTTCATGGATGACTTCTCCATCTTCGGCGATTCCTTTAACGAGTGTTTGCTGCATCTTGACGCTGTCCTTACCCGATGTACGGACAAAAATCTCACCTTGAACTGGGAGAAATGCCACTTCATGGTGCGCGAAGGTATTGTCTTAAGACATATCATCTCGCAAAATGGCATAGAGGTTGACAAAGCAAAGATTGAGGTCATTTCCAATCTGCCTCCTCCTCGATGCGTCAGAGATATCCGAGCCTTCCTTGGCCATGCCGGTTTCTATAGACGGTTTATCAAGGACTTTAGCAAGATTGCTAGGCCCTTGACGCTTTTGCTGGCCAAGGACACGCCTTTCAACTTCAACTCGAGCTGTGTGACTGCATTCGAGTCACTGAAACGCTCACTCACTTCTGCTCCCGTTCTTTCTTCACCTGACTGGACGCACCCATTCGAGATTATGTGCGATGCATCCGACTTTGCCATCGGTGCTGTCCTTGGACAGCACATCAACAAGATGCCGCACGTAATCTATTACGCGAGCCGAACCCTGAACGACGCCCAACTCAATTATACAACAACTGAGAAGGAATTCTTGGCTGTTGTATTTGCCTTAGAAAAGTTCAGGCCCTACCTCATCGGCTCTCCAGTCATTGTCTACACTGACCATTCTGCTCTGCGCCATCTTTTTGCGAAGAAAGATGCCAAATCTCGGTTAATACGTTGGATCCTCTTGCTTCAAGAGTTTGACCTTGTCATTAAGGACAAACGAGGATGTGAAAACTTAGTTGCCGACCATCTCTCACGACTTCCTTCTTCGCCTTCGCTTCCAATTCCGATCAACGACGTTTTCCCGGATGAACAGCTCTTGACAGTATCGTGTGAACCCTGGTTCGCAGATATTGTGAACTGTTTGGCCACGGGATTACTACCGACCGAATGGTCAAGTCAGGACAGACTTCGCTTCTTATCCCAAGTAAAACACTTTTACTGGGACGAACCCTACTTGTTCAAGTACTGTCCCGACCAGATTATTCGTCGGTGTGTCCCTGATGAGGAATTCAAGAGTGTGCTGTCATTTTGCCACGATCAAGCGTGTGGTGGGCATTTTGGGCCCATAAAGACAGCTGAGAAGATCTTGCAATGTGGTTTCTACTGGCCACAACTTTTCAAAGACGCTCACGACTATTGCAAGACTTGCTCACGGTGCCAACACATGGGCCGGATATCCCGGAGGAACGAGATGCCGCTCCAACCGATCTTGGTTGTGGAGATTTTCGATGTTTGGGGATAGATTTCATGGGGCCGTTTCCCAGCTCTTTTGGGAACTTGTACATCCTTCTAGCTGTTGATTACGTCTCTAAATGGGTCGAGGCTGTGCCCAGCCGGACTAACGACAACAAGTTCCTTAAAGAAAATATTTTCTCCCGGTTTGGGCACCCCCGAGCGATCATTAGCGACAATGGAAGTCATTTCTGCAATAAAACTTTCGAAGCCTTGATGCGGAAATACTCCATAAATCATAAGCTCTCTACGCCCTACCACCCCCAAACTTGCGGGCAGGCCGAAGTTTCAAATCGGCAAATCAAGCAGATACTGGAGAAGACGGTTTCCAAGAACCGTAAGGATTGGTCGCTGAAACTCACTGATGCCCTTTGGGCATTTAGAACCGCTTATAAGACCGACCTTGGCATGTCTCTCTATCGGCTTGTGTACGGAAAAGCCTGCCACCTTCCTGTCGAAATAGAGCATCGCACATTTTGGGCGATAAAGGAGCTGAATCTGTCTCTTGAGGACGCGGGCAGCCATCGGAAGCTGCAGTTGAACGAACTGAACGAGCTTAGGGATGAGGCTTACGACAACGCGGTTGTCGTTAAGAATCGAACAAAGGTGTTTCACGATAAACACCTTTTGCGCAAAACCTTCGTACCTGGTCAGCAGGTACTGCTTTACGACACCCGACTTCACTTCCATCCTGGAAAGCTCAGATCTCGCTGGAAAGGTCCGTATTTTGTGCGGAATGTGTATCCGCAGGGCGCTGTGGATTTGGAGAATCCAAAGGACGATTCATTTTTCAAAGTAAACGGACACCGATGCAAACCGTACCTTAGCGCCGAACCAACAGAGGAGCTCCTGTTCTTACAGGAGCCGGTTTACCATGCCTAATCTTCCTCTGCCTACCTCCAAACTTCGGTTATCCAGCCAAGAACAGTGGACACTGTTCCAAATAAGTTTGGGGGTGTGTACAAACCATTTTGTATGTATTTGTGTATATTCTTTTTCTTTTCTTTAAAAACAAAAACAAATAAAAATTTGTGTATCGCTAACCGACAATTTTGACCCTTCAAATGATCTCTTCATGCAACGACAGTGGGGACACTGTCCAGTTTAAGTTTGGGGGTATGCTCGGTACGCATTTCTTACCTTCGCATTCATATGTATATTTTGCATCTGCATATTAATATCCATAAAATCCATAAAAATTTGAAAATTTTCTAAAAAATATAAAAACTTTTTTGTCAAGTTAGCTTGTGAAAGAACTCTGATTCAACATTCGACGGTTTTTGTTTGAAAAAATAGGAATAACTAAATCTTATGTTTGGATTTTGAAAACCTGAAAGATAACTCTCCTTTGAAGTTAACTATAGCTGATATACGTCTTTACATCACACTACACGTGTCGTAAGATTTTGGGAATTAGATGACAAGTCTTTCATGTCTAAACTTTTAAACAGATAAATGATTTTCTGAGGATCAAATAGGTTTGTTCTGAAATAAGTAATGTCAAGAATAGTTTATGAAGTAAAGCGAATATGAAGGAATGTTATTGACGCCGTAATTGGAGCTAAGTCTGAAAAATAACCCATCTGAAACTTGATTGGAATGATTACACACCAAACCCACTAAACACGTCTTTTATCCAAAAAAATAATTGAACTGCCGGTTATATCTCCGTTCGTATTAAATCATCTGATTTTCACGCCAAACTGTCTTTTGTTTTTGGACCTAGGTAACTTGAGTAATTAAGTCCGCTGGGGTGTTTCTACACCTAATGCCCTAAAACCAACTGGTTTGGGTGCATTGGCCCAAAGCTCGCTAAGAAGCCTAGAAAGTCCAGGTTAAAACAAAGTCAAGCAAGTGTTCTCTCCGAGTTAAAATTCCTAACGGTTCTTTGTGTGAGAATAATCTTGATAAAAGACAGGCTTTTATAAAAATTTTAGCGGCGATATGAAGGTTTTATTCTATGATAAAGACTATTGCACGTTCACAGAGGTGTGTATGAAATGAAAACAAGAAAAAGGTGGAGTGAAAAATACGACTTAGTTTCCTGTTATGGAAGATAGAAATTCTGAAGTTGAAACCTTACTGGAAAACGAAACTTGAAAAATGCTTAACTCTTTATAAAACTTATGTGATCCTTTTAAGATTGTTATCTGGGCTTTATTGTGCGACATGATGACTTTAATTGATCCTTCTGGAACTTAACGACACTATTTGCACTGCACGTAAAGACATATAAAATCTGTAGTTAAATAAGAAGCGAGGTGTGAAAAATAAAGGTTCGATAGTCTAGACTTAGGATTATAGAATTGTTATTTTCTGAAACAAAACTTTAGGGTTTGAATCTTAGTTATTTTATAAAACCAACTTGACCGGATTTTGTGGGTAGTATCCGCTGAAAACCCTCAGGAGACAACACTCCTCCTACTAGGGACACCTAGAGGTTTAACGGCTTGTTGCACATGCTCAGTGCAATCGCATTCCCTGCGAAAGTGAGGTTAGGAAATTTTTTGCGAATAAATTGTCTTTGCTCGGGACGAGCAAATGATAAGTTTGGGGGTATTTGTTCATATCAGATTTTTGCATTTTCATACCGCCCAATTTTTATCACATTGCTTATCGGTAGATACTCTTGAGCCGTGTTTGCTAGTCAATTGCAGGATACAGGTTCTCGGTTCTAAAACGGTGAAATTCATGGAAAACACGACAAAATCCGGGTTCCTGCCAACCACAGATAAAACACGGTCTCCGCTCTTCATCCGTATGTTGCCAAATACCAGTTTAGGGAGACGAAATGTCAAATCAATGTCGTTTTCAGGCACAAGGCTCAATGGCTGCACAAGATCCAAGAAAATCTACGCGGAGCTCGAGGCAATCATGCCAAATCTTGACAAAAAGTCCACCTTTCCCTCAACAGAAATTCTGGAAAAATCGTGGAGCCAAATTCAGAAAATACATATACCAGAATAAAGGGGACATCAAACCAGGAAAGTCCAAAAAAAGAAGAAGCCCCAACTCCTCCAAAGGGCCGCGGATCCGCGGCCAAAGGGGGGTCTAGGCCACGGATCCGCGGCCGTACTGGCGCCGCATGTGCAGAGATTTTGGGGGTATTTTGGTCTTTTCGTTTTTGTTCTGGTGGTTGCCCTAGGTTTCCATTCTCCAGCCTATAAATAGCCCAGAACTTTGAGAAGGAAAGGGTCCATTCTTGTATTTTCATTTTGCTAAGTTTAGTGTGTTTCTTCTTCCTCTTCTCACCTCTTCTCCATTAAACTTGTAGTGAGCTTGTGAGTGAAGAGTGATGAATAAAGAAGATCATTTTATTATCATGCTTGTCTTACTTTTGCTATAATTGTTGTAACTTTAATTCGTTAAGTAGTTGTTGTTATTCTTGTTGTTTCTTTCTTCTCTCTTTCTCTTTATCCTTACATACGACAATGATGCTTACGCTTGATCCTCGCCAAGGTGAGGTCGCAAATAGCTAGTCGTATTCTTCTAATCTCTTTCTTTCTATCTTCCTCTTTTGTTTTGTTTTATTTTTCCATATCATGATGTGTGAGTAGTTCATTCTTGTTAGGGTAGGATAAGGGAAGTTTGAGAGAAGGAAATCTCTCTCACTCTTTCCTTGCCCAACAGCTTAAATCGACTCCCGTTAATTGAACCACAATCCGCTCCTTACGACACCCTATCCTACATGATAGCGGTGATTCCGTAGTGAGACCGGTTGTGGTTGAATTAACCGGAGGTTATGGCTAAGAGCCAAGAACGGACGGACAAGCACCAAAAGGAAGGATTTATGCGTTGGAAAGCCTAGCTTATACTTGCAAGTTCCTTCCTAGTCGTGCTAATCCCTGTTGTTGCCGATTACCGTAACACCGATATTAAGAGGGGCAACGAAAGATGTGGAGACTCCTAACTCAAACTAACCTAATCCTAACCCTAACAAGCTCGCTTTAAATATCAACTCAACACTTAGATAATCACAAACAAAATCTGAACAACCGGACTTAACTCGTTAAAACACATTGAAAAAGACTCCCATCTCCCTGCGGACGACCCGTACTCAACCGGCTAGCTACAAGCGAAACCGTCTTGATTGCGGTATTTAAAACTAAACTTGAACACGCACAAACTCTACCAATCATCCAACATCTCAAGAAGGATCAAGTCGACGGACAGATCTCTGTCTCCTATACGGACAGCACACGACCGGAACATGTATCGCGCAACAAACGACTCTCCCATAGGAGTAGTCAAGAAAAGTAGCTGATCTAGCAAACACGACTCTCGGCCTAACCTCGGCACGAAGTGCGTAGAAACATACGAATGCGTAGATCCCGGATAAAAAAGAACATGTGCATCATAAGAACATACAGAAAGGGTACCTGAAACCACAGCATTGGACGCCTGAGTGTCCTGGTGAGTCAAGGCAAAAACCCGAGCCTGTCCTCTATCGGCTACTGGCTGTCCTCTGCCTCCGCTACCTCGTCCTCTCGGCACAAAACCACCACGACCACGACCTCTCTGAGCAGGATTCTGACGCGGCGCAACCACAGGAATAAGAGGCAACGCTCTCTGAGGCGGAGAAGGTGGTAAGGTAACCTGGGGTACTGCTGGCCCTCTCTGACGCACCATGGTACAATCCCTCACTAGGTGCTGTAAGCTGCCACATCCAAAACACCCACGTGTCGACGGTTGACCCTCCTGGGAAAAAGTGCTGAACAACTGGCCACGTCCCACGTCTCTGCTACTCCCAGTGTCTGATCGAACTCTGTCTCGGAATCTAAACCTCTGCCTCCTGGCTGCTATACCAGTACGAGCCCTCTTCGGTTCCGGAACAACCGATGACTCAGATAGACGCTCCTCCACCAATAGGGTTGCATCCACAGCTATCGCATACGTGTCGCAATGTTGAATGCTGATGGCTAGGAACAACTGGGTAAGCAGGCCTCGAACAAACCTCTTCACCCTCATTTCCTCAGTTGCCACCAAGTACGGAGCATACACAGACAGCTCGGTAAACAGTACATCATACTCAGACACCGTCATCCCTGGAGTCTGACATAACGACTCAAATTTGCGCGCTCGCGCATCCCTGACGCTCGATGGAAGACAACGGGCGAGAAACACAGTCACAAACTCAGCCCAGGTCATAGGAGCAAGACCCGCAGCTCTGCCCCTTTCCAAGGACTCACACCACTTCTGGGCCAGACCCTCCAGACGGAAACTCACGAACTCCACCCATCTCTCGTCGGAGCATCGGAGAGAACGACAAATCCTGGCCATCCGGTCGATAAACGACTGCGGATCCTCAGTAGCATCTGTGCCAGTGAACACCGGAGGCTTCAGCCTCATAAACTCTGTCAGTGACACGGTAATAACCTCCGGAACTGTAACTATGACTGCCGGAACTATAGGTACCATCGTGGTCCCTGCAACGGGTGGAACAACTGCTTGCCCCTGAGCTCGAATGGCCTCTACTTAAGTCCCCATCGTCTGGCGCAGGTCCTGCATACCAGCCCTAATCATAACAATGTGCTCCGGTACAACAGGCGTACCGCCCTGGTCAGTCCTCGCCTCAGACGAGTCAACTCTGACCTCGGCCCTCGCGGCCGCTCTCTGTGCCCTCGTAGTCTTCGGCGGCATATAGACTGGAAATTGAAACAAGATTCGATAAGGAAACATGAATCGAATCACAAAGATGTATATCATCACGGAGGAATATCAATCAATAAGTCCTAAGGTCACTTAGGCGGAATACCGTATCGTAAGTATGCCGCGGAACATACACACGCTACGTCACTCTGCTTAAGCTACCTACTCCATCATACCAAGGTCATCTTACACTCCGAAAGGTAAAACCTAGCGCTCTGATACCAACTTTGTCACGACCCAAAAATTTGGCTCGTAACCGGCACTTAAACTACATAACGTCGCGTACGCAACTTAAGTAAGCCGAAACCCAGAAATCTAAATCACCCAAAACTGGATAAACGGAGAAAAACATAGTTTAAAACATTCGGAAAATCACAAGTAAAATATCTAACTCTAGTTTTCTTTCTTGAAAATTTCGGCAGCACCTCTTTTGTAAAAACTAACCCCGAAAATGGGTACAACATAGATAAAATATAAAGCATCCCAAACGGGAGCAAATCACGCCCAACGGCAGAGACAACCACCACAAACATATATACGACACCGAAATGAAGAAATATCAAAGAAAAGACTGCATAAAGAAGTAAAACTTTTCAACAAAACCGGCTCCCATGAGTACGGCACCCAAAGTCACCAAAAATAATAATACAACACCGAATCCTCACAACTCGTCTCTAAGTCATATACAAACAGTGGTAGATGGAGAATACTAGATCCAACAAAAAAAATATACAATGTACAAATAGATAACCGCAAACCCACCTAAAAGCAAAGGCCTCACAGCCAAACGTAGCGGTATCCGCAAAAGTAGAGATGATAAGACGCCCTGCCGCGACTACTCTGAGGGTAAGTCCTACAAAACACTGTGGCACAGCGGGGGTGAGTTGCCAACTCGTGAATAGTAAATAACATCATACTGTAATCGCAAGTATGCACGAATAGCGATTAATCTATCCCAGGTAATCTGATAGCATAAGTATGACAATAAGAATATGCAACAATCATTTAAAGGTACATCATCAGGGTACTACAACTACATGAAGCAATGCATATCAAAAATAATCCTGAGTGTATGGGATGATATAATAAAATCTCATGCAAAATCATCAGCATGGAAAAACACCAGTGTCCCTCACTGACACATCAAATCCCAAATCCTCAGGCACCGCATCCACAGATCGGCCCTCACATCCTGTAAGTCTCATGGAACCTGAGTGTCAAACATCGACACCTAAAACTTCATGAAAACATATCCCTATATGTATATATATATGTATATAAGTATGAGGATATCAACCCCGTATGTCCACCGACGATACGTAGAAATCATGGAAAATCGGAGTGTCTAACACCGACACTCGAAACATCATGAAACCCGTGTCTAGCATCGACACGTAAATCTCTATAACTCAGGCGCTGTCACCACGACTGGCCTTGACGATATGTCATACATCACTCCGGTCGGTATCCCCACGATAACCGCCGAGTCCAAATACAATCACCGGTAGGTACTTGCCCACCTTCCAGGCTCATCATCTGTACCACGAACATCTTGCCGAGGGGAACCGTACCGGGCTCCACTATGTACCCGCACATGGCCCACTCACTCCTCGCATCGGGTATATATCACAAATCTCAGAACCGAGAAATCTCATGGTGGACGCATCAAAATATCATATCAAGAGAAACCGGGTTTTCAAACAATACATAGTTTCTTGAAAACACCCCCACGGTTCTCAAATCCATAAATCATATGAAATCCATACCTCAATGCGTAAAATCCATATAAAACTGATATATGCAACATAAAACATCAATATGAGCATATAAAGGGAAAACCGCTCTTTTAAATGAATCCAGCTTTAAAATATATCTTGCGGTTCCTTTTCATATCATAATATTGCATTTTGCAATCCCCATTCTTATGCATTTTACAATGAAAACAGATGCTTTTGACCCATGTCTGCTACATGTTACAGGTTACAGGTTCTTGAAGCGAAAACAGTGAAAAAGAAAAAAGACGACACAAAAGAAGGACTTTTGACCCACAAATAGGAGGATCTTAGGCAAGCCTAGACGAAGAACAATTCACAATCAATAAGGCAACGCAAGGTCCAAAATGTCAAGGCAAACGGTTAAAAAGTCATTGCAAATTGTTCACTGAAGATCTGGAACTAATGTAGAAGCCCAACTGATAAAAGAACCAAAGAACCAGAAGCCCAAAAGGACCCAGCACAAAACCCTAAATTTTCAGCATCTGAACTCACTAAAGGGCCGCGGAACCGCGGCCCAAGGCCTATCCATGCCGCGGTTCCGCGTCCGTATAATGCCCGGAGGTGGTGAAAATTTTACCAAAGTTTAGTGCGGCTCTGGAAAGATTTCCTAGGGGTATATTTGTAATTTTAGACATGCAGATCTAAATGTAACCTAGGGTTTCCTATTCTCTATAAATAGGAACTCTAATCATTGTAATTTCTTATGCCTCCCTATGCCTCTTTCTATGAATAAAATTTAGAATTCTTTTGGAGAGCATCGATGCCTCTTTTCATATCATGAATTCAGATCTGACAACCCTGTGTTGATATTTGGAGAGAGCCATCTGTAAAGTAAGTAGGTAATTTTAATTCTTGCCCTAGTTTAGATTTCAATTCTTGCCCTAGGTAATTTTCATTCTCTGCCATAGATAAATGTTTTTAAATTCCCTAATGAGTGAGTAGTCTCCTCGCTTGTTAGGGTTAGATCTGGGAAAGGTTTGAGAGACGAAGATCTCTCATCCCCTTTCTTGCCCGTCATATATTTTCATAGGACTCTATGCATACATGCACATACCGCTCCCTACGGCACTCTATCCCACGAGGTAGCGGTGATACCGTAGTATAAAGGCCCGGTTGTGATGGTTTTCCATGGAGGTTAGGGTAAGGATTTCTAAAGGAAGGACAAGAACCTAGAGGAAGAAAACATCTTTCCAAATGGTTCTAATCCCTTTTATTAATAATTACCATAACACCTAATTAGATCTTCATATGGGTATAGAAAGCGGTGAGATTTATTGACTTTCCAAACTTAACCTAGACCTAACCCTAGTAAGATTTAGATATAAATTAATTTAGCTTTTAGATTTAATAAATCAATCCAAACACCCAATCGGAATTAACTCGTTAGCGTGATTAGGAGATTCACAACATCCCTGTGGACCGACCCGTACTCACCGGCTAGCTACCAAGCGACGCCGTTCTTGATTGCGGTAATAGATAGTTTTTGAGATCAATCAGTTCCCAAAACCCTCCGCAAAACAAGTGCAGCATCATATGAGGTGTACATGTAAGTGTAGCAAGGTTTAAGTATCTACATATAAGCAAGTATGTATGATGCATTTCATAAACGCAATAATCCACGACTCAATATCACATGTCAAAACAATACCTCTTAGGGTATATACAACTATAGCGAAAATATGCGGGTGTACATGTCAGTATGTGTCCATGATGTACATGTAGCTGTAATCGAATATGTGGGTGTACATGTCAATATGTATGCATGATGTACAAGTAGCTATAGTAAGGTATACGTGAAATAGATTAAGAGTTACTATCTTAACTATCCATGTCAAATACAATATCACGTATGTAGGTGTCAACAATATCACATATGCACAATGGGATAAGGGTCACTGCCTCAATTATCCCTCTCCACTACAATAATACGTATGTATGTGGGTTGTGCGTGTCATGGCAATTACTGACGGTATGGGTGTAGCATACAATCTAGTGCTCGTGCAACATGAACCGTCAGTAATGTGTTATATCTAAAGGTACAAGTCAAGGTACAACAGATAATACTATGCAATGACGTTCATATGAAATTAACTAATATGCAATAATATGCGGCTACCATATCATATCAGCCCCGACGCATAACGCCATACGGGCGATTTCCCCGTAGATGTTAAATCTACTCACTGAAAGGTCTTGAGCTATGAAAATCCGACCACCTGCTTCCCTTTGTTCACAGCGTCAGGAGTCCCCGCCTGCGACGCTATAAATTCACAAACACATAAACAGTGCAAAGAATCCCAGAAATCGACTAAAATAACGTAAAACTACGTTTTAAAACAACGTACCCACACTAAACCAACTCACAAGCGTGCATCTAGTGGCTAATGTGCATGACGATAATACGAAACCAACTCAAGTGCAACAATTGCACCAGAACACGACTCGTGTCGGATAACGTAACACGCGGATTCAAAACACTAAATTATAGGAAAATGATCCCAGATTTTTCATACTGCAATTACTAAAAATTTAAACAGTACCAAACACTCCTAAACCACAGCAGAAAACTACCCACAAAAAAACCAACACCCATCTCTCCTCAAAAACCGGTGTCGCCGGATTTCGTCAAAGGGGTCGCCGGCCGAAGCCGGTGGGGTGGTGCTCGGGTCTCAGGTGGAACTCCAGCTTCACTAGTATATCACTACAATTTTGTTTGGTCACTCAGTAAAATTTCCAGTTCACAGCAGCTCACAGAGGTTCAAAAAGGACACTAAAAACACGATATTGCACTAATCGATATTTAAAGTGTTCTAAACAATAATCAACGAGCTACCCATCACAAAAACTCCCAATTAGCAGTGTAAGGATTATACCTATCAACACTTGCTCCCAAGATCCAAGCTTTTCTAGCTCCAAGTGATCAAAGAGGCAAAAACAAGACTTGGGTTATTTTTGTGATATAAATTTGGAATTTTGGAGATTTATTAGGCTTGAAATTGTTGCAAAGGGTGAAAGGAATGGTCAAAGGCAGAAAAATGAGGAGGAGCTCGGCCAAGAGAGGAAGGAGAGGAATTGTGTAGGGTTTTCTAGGAAATTCCTTACAATAAATGCACATTAATGTAGATGCATGCACATGCCACCTCTCGATCTCATTCATTTCTTTTCTTTTTCTTTAAACTTTAATCCTTATACCCAAACAAATATCTAGATATTAAGTGAAGATTTATTAACCCAACATGATTTACTTTCAATAATTTCAAAGAAGGAAATTTCCCAATTTCCAATATGTCAAAACCGCATTAAAATAATATTAAAATTGGGGAAAAAACAAATTGAACCAAAACGTCCCATATACCCTCAAAGCTTGCGCACTAGCTTTATTTTAGCTAAACTAGGTGCTGGCAAGTTTATATAGACGTTTGATCACAGTCGGGTTAAAACGGAAAAATACCGATAATTTTGCCCTAAAACGAAAAAATTCGCAAAGCGATTTCTAAAATGTTACAAACATATAGATTATAGAAACAACCATTCATGTAATATTATGCATAGTTAATTTTTATTTTAATTAAAATATTTAAACAAGGGCTAACGGTATCATGCAAGTCCAAACAAAAGGAAAAGGAAAATAAAGAGAGGAACAAAGGAAAAAGATGAGTGGGAGACTTATATACACAAGCCGGCACTGTCACCGGACTTGTCTATCCGATGATAGCCTTGCGTTACTAGCGAGGCTTTTTTTAAAGAGCTTTTTCGTGTTCTACTTCAAGGACTCTAGATGAAGTGGAAGAAAGAGATGAATGATATTTGTGAGGAAAAAAAAAGAAGAGAAGTTGTTCTTCTCTCATATGTTTTTTTAAAGAAATAAGAAGAAAAGAGTAAGAGAAATATATAAAAAGTTTTGTCATATTAATTAATATGAATTCATAATAGGTGTTAAGGAGAAATTGAAATGGTCATTATTCATTTGGGAGTTAAAGAAAATAAAAGTTCTCATTTGTAGTTTAAGAGAAAGGTGTAAAAATGATAAAAATAATTGCAACCCCCGGAATTCAAACATGCAGCGTATGGAACAACAAATCAAGGATATAATCCATGGGCTATAAGGTTACTTTTGCATAGAATTAAATAGAAATAAATATATGCAGAGTTTCAAAAGAAAATAATTTAAAAAATAAATGGAATAAATCGTTTTCTTAAATTAATTTTTTTCTTTCAATAAAACGAATTCTCTTTTTCCAGAAATTTTCCTTTCAAACTATAATCGAATAAATTTTTTATATCAAAATAAAATTTTTTAAAATCTTTTTAAATCTTTTCATTTTACAAAAAATGGATAATTTCGATATATATATATATATATATATATATATATATATATATAAAGCTTTGGGGTAAAAACAGGGTCCTTACAGTAGCTATAAATTGAATGCACAGCAATATGAGAAGAATATAACTTGCATGAAAGCCTCTGTTTCATGTGCATGCTCTATTTGTTACGAATATTATAAAAAAATTGTGTTCTTAGAAGATTAAATGAATTAATCAAGAAGGGGTTTTCAGCATGAGGATGAGAAGCATGCTGAATTGCCTTTTGAAGCTCAGAGCTCGATCCGCCACCGATCTGCCTGCTCATTTTATTCTGCCGCCGCGGCCTCCATTTGGCTATGGAATTACGCCTGTGTATGTCCGCCCACCACCGATACCCTAACATCCGATGTCTGGGGTTACCCAGTATCCGGGCCCACCGAGTCCGCCACCCTATTAAAATTTAGATTATAATAGACCTCAACCTCATTTGATGTGTTGAGGGGAGAGGAAAATTTAAGTTATAAAAGGGATTTTTTAATTTTGTTATACAGTTTTCTTGGCATCAAATTTAATTATATTGTCTCAAATTTTTTATTTTTTATTTTTTACCTGCATGTGTTGAATATTAGGATGAAATTGAAATTCATCCCTTAGCTCTGCAGGAAGTTTTAAAGGAGGGCAGATGAAAGTTAAGTTCACAATAACGTGATGATCAACAACTATCTATGTTGTTTTAGAGGAGGGGAGCGGATCATCGATTTGACGGTCGGATTGAGCATTTTAGAGGGGAGCTGACGGTTTTATCCATTAGCTCGAGCTGATAACCCGTTTATTCTGTATGTGTGTGTGTGTGTATATATATATATATATATTATTTTTATGAAATAACTGTTACTATATGTTCAAGAGAGGAACAAATGAAATGAATGTTCCTGAATAGCCAATAGTAATTAAGAATGACATCAGAAAATTACTGTTACAAATTTTATTTCTGCCGGTTCTGTAAATTTATTGCTGCCAAACTTACACTTCAAATTTTAGAGGAGTCACAAATGACTAATACAGAACTCTCTTCAATTAATAGGCAAAGCATTGATTCAAAATAAAAACTCACGTAGGACTACAATCAAGCTCACTTTTCTTCGACAAACACAATCTTTACAATCCAAAATCTTTTATCATGGATGGATCCAATTGGATTGTCCGAATCCGCAACAACCTCAATGAAATTCTGGAAGAAGATGATGACGATATTTCGGCCACGATTACAAGTGTTCCGAAGCCTCTCATGTTAGCGAAGCCTGAAGCATACATTCCTCAACTCATCGCGCTTGGCCCATATCACCATAGCCGAGAAGAACTCCATCAGATGGAAAGATGCAAACTCTCTGCGGCCAAAAAGATCAAAATTCGGTTACAGGATGCAAGGTTCGAACATGTTGTAGACATGTTCTACAAAGATGAGTATCGAATCCGCGCCCATTATCATAGGTGCGCGGTTGTTTTTTTCGTTTTTCAAATCACACGATTTTATATATTTATGTATTCAGCATATTTAGATAGCGGAATACATGGGCGTAGTTTATTAAATAAAACGACGTGACATAGAGTGAATCCATTATTTACTATGAATGATGTCGTATCACTTTATATAGTAGATATCATCCGATAAAATGTTGGTGCATATACATTACTGAAGGATGATGGTGCACCCTACAGTGATACTTAGGCTAGTTTCCTCGGTTTAAATATTTTGTGCTCTACGATATGTACTGATGATGATGAGGTTTTCATGCAACTTAGCCTTCGATATTGATATTCATCTCCCGAGTTAAATTAATCAAACTATCTTGAATCAGGTACATTCCTTTTAATGGCGAGATCTTGGCTTGGATGATGGCCATCGACGCATCTTTCCTTATCGAATTTCTCCAAACATACTCCATTAGGGGATCCCACAACCATCTCAAAATCCCCTCTCAATTGGTGAACTCAAGTACTCGAAGAACTTCAACCCATGACATGCTCATTCGCGACATAATAATGTTAGAGAACCAAGTCCCTCTCTTTCTCCTCCTCAAGATCCTACGACTACAAGTAGCATCACCGAAACTCGCCGAAGAGAATTTGACCCTACTTCTAATATCCTTCATTAATGAGCTAACACCTTTCAAGAACGCGGCAAACTTTCAATCCATCGAAATCGCACATCACTCTCATTTGCTCGAGCTTCTCTACCATTCAATCATAACATCAGACCATGAAGAACCTCTGGATCAAAATGAAGTAACGGATCTCGAGGATCGCAGACACAAGTTCTATGGGTTTCTTAAAAATTTCGCTGTTATAGCTAAGGAATTCGTCCTATCTAGAACTAAAGCCTTGATAAAGCTCCCATGGATCATAATAACATCGATTCCACCCTTTGCTATCCTGAAACCACAAGTCGACAACTTCTTCAACTTTCAACCAGACCAAAACGCTAATCTAAATCACACCCAAGTTTCTAGCCAAGGCATTTCATTCGATGAGATCACAATCCCCTCGGTGTCCGAGCTAGTAAACATTGGCATCCAATTTGAACCAACTCACGGGGACATATCAGGTATAAGTTTCTCTGCTAAGACCGCGATATTGCAACTGCCGGTGATTAATCTCGACGTAAACTCCGAGGTGGTCTTGAGAAATCTAGTGGCATGCGAAGTAGCTATTATCACGGGTCCATTGGCCTTTACGCGTTATATAGAGTTCATGAATGGCATTATCGACACCGCAGAGGATGCGAAGCTATTGAGGGAGAAACGGGTGTTGGTTAACCGGTTAAGGAGCGATGATGAGGTGGCGGAGCTATGGAATGGGATGAGCCGATCGGTGAGGTTGACGAAGGTTAGAGTTTTGGATGAGGTGATAGAAGAGGTGAATAAGTATTACAATGGAAGGTGGAAGGTGAAGATTGGGAGGTGTATGAGGAAGTATGTGGTGTGTTCATGGGAGTCTTTGGTGGCGGTCCTCGTACTACTGCTATTTCTACTTGTGGGATTACAATCCTTTAGTATTGGATTTGGGTTGTTGTTCAGGAGCTGGGGTTATATGAGAGGAAAACCATGAGGTGGTAGATGCATGTGTCGGCATGTTTCATGCAAACAAATTAAATAAGGGTAAATTACATAAAACACAAAACTAAACACCATTACTTTATAAATTTTAGCTAGATACCACCACTGACTCGCAGCTTAATGCAACTTTTGAATGATGTTTTACCTAGCTCCTGTTGAGGTTTTTTTAAAATAAAATTAAGGGCACCTAGCCAGCTAATGAATTTTTCAAGTTTAATGGTCTTTTAAAAATACAGAAAAAGGTCGATGATGTTTTGTGCAAGTTACCCAAAAAAACTGCACACTTAAAGTTATCGGTTATCTTTAAATTCTATGCAAGTTACAGTTCAGAAAAAGATATTACTTATAAATGAACTATCTATAAATAAATGGTTGACAGATAGAGATAAAGTATAGGCTTTTGAAATTTGAGATATGCAGAGTGTAAAAACAGATGAATGTCATTGGTCACTGTATTGAATTTTTTCTGATGACTTGAAAATCGCAACCGGTTAAAAAACGGGTTTACAATTTTATAGTAAATATAAATCAACTTTTTGTTCCAAGTACAATATCAGTTGCTTGACATGTACAATTTCTATGTTTCTCCAGTTAATAGGTCATAATATTTCCTTTGTCATCTAAATTGTGCATATTTATTGCTCGATCAAGTTTAAACTTGTGAAAATATTTTCTGATTTAACTCTATAGTATTGTTGCCAACCTGATGCCGGAACGGTGAGTGAGTGCGGAAAATTGGAACTCGAATGGGGGGAGGATCGATTGTCCTCCTTAGTATCACATTAAAGATAACCGTCGATATTATCTACGAATTTATAGAATCACACCACAAAATCGAAGACCCGTCTCCCTCTTCAAAAGAATCACACCAAGGAATAAAGAGGAACTCTAGGATTAAAGGAATCAAACCAAAGAACAAGAGGGTAAAAGCACAAAAGGGTATATTTCATTAATTCATCAAAGTCTGCATTAATCTTCATAAAAACAGCCATATATAGAACTCGAAACAACCCTACAAGTCATAAGTCAAACTAGATAATAAATATTGTTAATCATAGATAAAGATATGAAAGGTAA
Source organism: Agapanthus africanus (assembly GCA_030015575.1). NCBI lineage: Eukaryota > Viridiplantae > Streptophyta > Magnoliopsida > Asparagales > Amaryllidaceae > Agapanthus > Agapanthus africanus. The sequence continues at coordinate 1,006,652,141 of CM057337.1, read as the reverse complement.
TGTGTTCTCCAAGATTCATTCATTTATTAAGGTTTATGCATTTAAGCCTAGTTCTTTGAACCTTTTAGAAGGAGTGAATGAGTGGGAACAAGTATGAATGCTCCTGCATTATTCTCCACGGGTTGAAAAGCCGACTCTATCAGGTCAATTGATTCATCTTCAGGATGATAAAGAGAGAGGTTTGACACATTGAATGTTGGTGAGACAACATACTCGGCACGGAGTTCAATTCGGTAAGCATTCTCTCCAATCTTGTTAAGTATCTTAAATGGACCGTCGGCTCTTGGCTTAAACTTTCCATAGGGACCAGGAGGGAAGTGTTCCTTGCGGTGATGAATCCACTCTAAGCCGCCTTCCTAGAAAGCCATTGGCTTGCGATACTTGTTCACCGCTTCTTAGTATTTCTCATTCTGCTTGACAATACGGGCTCGGATTTGCTCGTGCAGCTTCTTGAATTGTTCAGCTCGAGACTTGGCTTCGCTGCTTAACTGATGAGTGGTATGTAGACCGAGCAATTCTATGAGACTGATAGGATTTTTGCCATAGACGATTTTGAATGGAGTTAAGCCGGTAGTTCGGCTGACCAAACGGTTGTAAGCAAACTCGGCTTGCGCTAATACAAGGCCCCATTACGAATATTCTTACTAATCAAGCTCCTCAAAAGATTGCCCAAGTAGTGATCAACAACTTCTATTTGGCCATCAGTTTGTGCATGATGAGATGAACTGAATTGTAGTTAAGTACCGAGCTTTCTCCATAAGGTTCGTCAAAAATGACCCACAAACTTCAGGTCACGATCGGAAGCCATTATCTTCGGGATGCCATGAAGCTTCACAATTTCTTGCAAGTAAAGATCGATGACATGAGAAGCGTCGAGTGTTTTGATGCAAGTGACAAAGTGTGCTATTTGAGAGAATCGGTCAACAACCACCATAATAGAGTCTTTGTTTCGTTGGGTTTGTGGTAGCCCCAAAACGAAATCCAAACTCATATCTTTCCAAGGAGAAGTTGGCACTTGTAATGGGGTATAGAGACCAGTATTCTATGAGTGGCTCTTGGCTGTGTGACATGTTAAAAAACACTCAATGAAATTATTAACATCGTGCGGCAGGTGCGGCCAAAAGAATTTCTCTTGACAACAAGCTAAGGTCTTGTCTCTCCCAAAGTGTCCGTTGAGTCTTCCTTTATAAATTTCTTTGATGATTTCTAGCCGAAGAGAGCACTCTGGAATGCACAACATATTTTTCTTGAATAGAAAGCCATCACACAAAGAGAAATTGCTAGAGGGGTTGATGGAATATTCTTCCCAAATTTGACCAAAGAAAGAATCTCCTTTATAAAGTTCTTTCAGAACTTCAAAACCCAAAACTTTCACTCGCATAGTCCTGAGCAAGAAATGTCGTCGGCTTAATGCGTTAGCCACTTAGTTTATGACTCCGGCTTTATGCATAGTGCTGAGCAAGGACTGTCGTCGGCTTAATGAGTTAGCCACTTGGTTTACGACTCCGGCTTTAAGCTTAGTATGAAAGTGTAGCCTTGAAGAAACTCAACTCACTTTGCATGTCGAGAATTAAGCTTGTGTTGGCCGTTGATGTACTTCAGAGCCTCATGGTCGGAGAAGAGAATGAACTCATTGGATATTATATAACGACGCCAATGACCGAAGGCTCGAACAATAGCATAGAACTTTTTGTCATAGGTGGAATAATTCTTGCGGGAATTATTCAACTTTTCACCGAAAAAGGAGATAGGTTTACCTTCTTGACTGAGCACCACACCGATTTCTACATTAGAGGCATTGCAATCGACTTCGAACACTTGGTCAAAGTTAAGGAGTGTAAGAACAGGAGCCTCGGCCATCTTCTTCTTTATGAGCTCAAAGCTCTTTTGAGCACCGTCCGGCCATTTGAAAGTATCTCCTTTTAAGCATTCGGTGATGGGAGTGATGGTTGAACTGAATCCTTTTATAAAGGGCGATAAAAAGAAACAAGGCCATGAAAACTTCGAATGTCATGGATATTTTTTGGTGTCGGCCAAAAAGTGATAGATTCATTCTTCGATGGATCAGCTGAGATGCCTTCGGTCGAGACAACATAGCCAAGAAAGATCAAGCTATTTGTCAGAAACTCGCATTTCTTTAAATTTGCATATAGCTTTTCTTTTCGAAGTACTTCAAAAACTAGCCAAATATGCTTTATATGTTCGGCCGGGTTGTTGTTGTAAATAAGAATGTCGTCAAAATAGACAAAATATCGGCCCATGAAAGATTTGAAGATATGGTTCATGAGTCGCATGAAAGTGCTCGCAGCATTAGAATGTCCGAATAACATAACCATCCATTCATAAAGACCATCTTTTGTTTTGAAAGCTGACTTCCATTCGTCGGCAGGCATCATATGGATTTGGTGATAACCACTTCGGAGATCAATTTTTGAGAATATTGTTGTGCCGTCAAGTTGATCAAGTAAGTCATCTAACCGATGTTTGGGAAACTGATATTTGATAGTGATTTTGTTTACGGATCGACTGTCCATGCACATGCGCCATGATCCATCCTTCTTTGGTACCAAAAGAGCGGGAAATGACGCACATGCTCATGCTTTCCCGTACCAACCCTTTTGCCATGAGATCATCAACTTGCCATTGTAGCACTTTACTTTCACTGGGATTCATTTGGTATGCCGCTTTGTTTGGAAGCACGCCGCCTGGTACAAGATCGATACAATGTTGTATCTCTCTCATAGGAGATGATCCGAATGGAATCTCATCGGGAATAATATCATGAAACTATTGAATAAGAGGTTCCAACATCAGCGAAATCTCATGCTCGTTGTTTTCCTCAACTACTACCAAGGCAAAGAATTCCTCGACATCCTCTAATGCTTTACCGAATTCACTTTTGGAAATGAAATTGTTACCTCCTTTGTTTTTCAGTTTTGTTGCATCTTCCACCTTCATTGGTCCTAAGATGATGCCCCGCTTCCCAATGTACAGGGAAGTAGACGTGGCGAGGCCGCGGCGTATTTACTCAGAATTAAAGACGTTAAGCGTAAACAAGCAATATAAAAGTAAAACACAAGAATGACAAGAGATGTAATGAAACAACAACTTTTTATTTATATTCATTTTTTACATACAACTGGAAAGTAAAATACAATAATGGAAAATGATGACTTAACAATGACATATGAACTGAAAAGAAAAGTAAGTACAAGTAAGAACTAGAACTCTGCCTCCTTAGCAAACTGCTCCAAATCTTCCTGGCTAGGCTCGATCTCCTGAGAGTCGGGTCCTTTTGACAACATGCCAAAGAAAGAAGAGATAGGAACGTCGTCAGCGAACAATCGCTCGGTAAGTCCCCAAAAGGAGATAGATCAAGTAAAAGGAATAGGTATGATATTTTATCTTCTTTTGTTATACTAACATAGTTGTTTGTAGTTTGGTACAGAATGCATTAGTGTATATGAGAGGAGTCCAACTTGCTCCGTGGACTAAGGCATATGGAGTACAAGGCCCCGTTAATCCCACGGGACAACGGCACGGATATTCAGGTTATGTGTATTATAGTGACCGTCTCATTCCAGTTCTAATACATTCCGTACCAATCTATCCCGTTAAAAACCCCGTAATGCATATTGTATTGATTATAATGATTTGTAGTATAAGACTTGCTGAAACCATGGTATAAGTTGTTCATATAAACGATTCAGATGTAAACGAATAGTCATGTGGTCAAGTTCAAGATATAGCCATGGATCGGTGAAGTCATGTTGCATGTTCGTATTGTTCGGTATTCATGTTCAAGTGTTCATGTTTGATACATTGTATTCATGTTGAATTAGATATATAGTTGGATTCATGTTTGCATTGTATTCAGATTAGACTGAGACTCAGATTGAGTCAGATACTTAAATAAATTTGAGTCCCAAATTAGGTTTAGGAGTTATCGGTAACTGTTGCATATGGAAAGCAGGATTTGTGTCTTTTTCCAAGATAATTACTATTGATAACCCTGTTTTAGTTTTCTACCTTAAATAGGTAAGCACCCACTTTCTCCGGCTCCCTGAGGGTCAAGAGAATTGATCCCGCTTAAACCTATATTTACCAGGCCCCTTAATGTAAATTAATATAACTTGATGGGGTTTTATGAAAAATATTTTTAGTATAATTTCAAAATAAACCTCAAGTATTTATTTATCGTATTTAGGGTTTTCATGGATGTAATTTTTAAAAGTGAGGTATTCTAGTGATTAAATACTCAGCTTGAATAGTTCAAGATATTTTAGTGTAAAGTTGACCTGTATGGATTCTTGATGGTATTTTCATGAAACTTGCAATTCTATCATTTTGTTTGGAAAACGTGGAATTTAATAATATCTATAAAATATGTGTTTTGATAATATTTATATATTTATTAAAAAATTACTTTTTATTATTAAATAGAAATTCTCGTTTTTCTTAAAAATTGTATAAAAATTCCATTGAGATCGTATGCTCCGTGAGGAGGTCTGCATCTCGCTCTACTAATCCTAAGTATGTGCGATAACCCGCACCATCCCGATCGGGTTGTAGAGGCATAATCGCAAGGAATGTAATCACATAATTTAAAGAAATACGGTTTTTAATACTTTAAGGTATTTTCTTGAAAAGTCGTATTTGCCACATGATATTATTTTCTAGCGAATCGTGCTATGTCAAGATATATGTATGTGAGAGGTAGGTCATTACCTCATGAGGTTTTCTAAATGTATGCTAAGCTAAAATAATTAAAATATGTCATATATAAAGTTTGTGGTATTTAAACGAAACATGTACTATAAAGTTATTTAACATGAACTTTTCAAGGTTAAAATTATTCTAAACATTTGTGTCATGATTGAATAACAAAATATAGTGCTTTGAATGAATGATTATAAAAGAAAATTGTAGTTTTTAAAGATTTTAGAAAAGAATGTCGGTGTAACTTCACTTTCCGCCATGATTTGAAAAGAGATAGTTTTAATGTAAGAAGAGAGGGAAATAGTTGGGACTTACTAGTTAAAAAGATAGAAGAGAGGTTGAGAAAAGGAATGATGGCCTTCGTAGAGTCGTAGGGTAGACGGAAGTGCTTCGAATTCTCGCTGGAAAAGGAACTTGGGCTAACTCCACCTGTACACTTCTTTGACTTGGAAAAGTTTGAGAATTTTTGATAAGAGATTTCAGAATGAGGAGGGCTAGGGTATGGTGTTATTTATAGGATAAAATTAGGGTTTTGGGAATTGAAGAAAGAATTTAAATGCATTAAAATTTGGATTAAAAGGTGAATTAACACTCACTCTAGTTAATTGCAGGGAAATCAAACATGATAGGAGTTGTGGGGGTAGGCCAAAAAACTGGTGTGCAGAAAATAGGGAGCATTCCCTACGGGGGGCTCGGCGGTGCCGGCCTGATAGGTCATCTTGCCGACCACGTATATGAGTTGGGTGCTTGGATTTTGTCCACGTGTCATGGGCTGTATAAACTTTTGCACATGTTTATTTTGTCCACGTATTTTGCACATGTTTATTTTATCTGACTTTTTATTTTTACGTTTATTGCACGTGTAAACTTTTGGGCTTCCAAAAAGTTTAAAATAAAAATCAGTAAAAATATATGTGGCTGATGGAATTCGAACACAGGGCTACGTCACAGCAGTGCAATACTTTACCAATGAGCTACAAGTGCTTTCTTCCTGTTCTTAAACAAATTAAATTTATAACTTGTGCTAAGGCTTACAACTCTATTATGTACATTAACTTGAAAATTTTCGTACAGTAAAATTTGAGTCGTTACATTCTACCCTCCTTACAAAAATTTCGTCCTCGAAACTTACAATTATATAAGGACTAATTTACAAATAAGAAAGAGTATCTTGCACGCATGTCGTCCTCACGTTCCCACGGTGATTCTCCTGATGAATCTTTTCTCCACATCACTCGGACTAAGTTTACTTCCTTGTTCCCAAGTGACTTTACCTTTCTGTCCAGGATTTCAACGGGTTGCTGCTCACAAGATAGATCCATCTGTATAGTGAGCTCATAGTGGTCAAGAATGTGGTTGGGGTCGCTCACATATCTTCGAAGCTGGGATATGTGGAACACGTTGTGCACTCCTTCCAATGAGGGTGGAAGTGCCAAACGATATGCCACTTCTCTGACTCGTTCGAGTATGTCAAACGGTCCAATGTATCTCGGACTGAGCTTACCCCTCTTGCCAAAGCGAATTACTCCACGGTTTGGAGAGATCTTCAAGAAGATATGGTATCCCGGTTGGAACTCCAGGTGACGTCGCTTTGCATCAGCCCAATGATTCTGTCTGTCTTGGGCTAAGCGCATTCTTTCCCTGATCGTGTGAACTATGTCCACAGTTGCTACGATAATCTTTGGTCTAAGAAGTTCCCTATCTCCGATATCGTCCCAACTTAATGTTGAACGATACTTCCTTCCATAGAGAGCTGCAAAGGGTGTCATTCCAATACTCGCTTGGTAGCTGTTGTTGTATGAAAACTCCACAAGATGTAGGTGATCTTCCTACGATCCTCCGAAGTCTAACATACACGCTCTTAGCATATCTTCAAGGATCTGAATCGTTCGCTCAGACTGTCCATCTGTTTGTGGATGGTAGGCTGTGCTGAAGTTCAGACTCGTTCCCAGACTAGCTTGCAGACTCTGCCAAAACTGCGATCGGAGTCTGGTGTCACGATCGGAGACAATACAAACCGGTACTCCATATAATCTCACGATCTCCTGCATGAGTTCATGGGTATCAAAAATAGTACACTATGAAGAGTTAAATTATACCTAGATTCAGACTTACTTCCATATACTTCTTTACTAGTGTCTCAGTAGATTGGCCAACTCGAAAGGGAATAAAGTGAGCCGACTTTATGAGTCGATCCACAATAACCTATATCACATCGTTACCTTTTATGCTACGAGGAAGTGCAGTCACGAAGTCCATGGTAATGTATTGCCACTTCCATTCTGGAATAGATAACGGTTGAAGTAAACCAGCAGTCCTGTGATGTTCATCTTTTACTTGCCGACACACCAAGCATTTGGCTACTCACGCTTCATTCCATGCCACTTGTAATGTTGTCGTAGATCTTTGTACATCTTTGTACCACCAAGGTGTACTGAGTAATGAGAGCTATGAGCTTCTTTCATCAACTCTTCTCGAACATGACCTTGTGGTACACACAATCTGCTTCCGTATCTCAAAGACCCGTCTTCATGGATGATGAAGTCTGTTCTAAGTCCACTTTCTACTTGTTCTCTGATCTTTTGCAACTTGGCATCGTTTACTTGAGCTGCTTTGATTGACAATAGTAGACTGAACTTGTAAGTTCATTAACTTTGAAGTATTACCTGGCATAAGCACTTCTATCTCCATCTTGTATAATTCTTGTTGAAGCTTCCACTGTGCGGTGAGATTTATTGATAACGGCTGGCGACTAAGTACATCAGGAACTATATTCATCTTCCCTGGATGATATTGTAGGTCGATGTCGAAGTCTGCCATAAGTTATAGCCATCTTCTCTGCCGCATGTTCAACTCCTTCTGAGTAAACACATACTTCAGACTTTTGTGGTCCGTGTTTATATCTACTCGTTCTCCAAGAAGATAATGATGCCAAATCTTCAGTGCAAAGATAACGGCTGCCAACTCCAAGTCATGTGTTGGATAGTTTCCCTCATGAACCTTCAGCTGTCTTGATGTATAAGCTACAACTTTTCCATGCTGATGTAAAACACATCCTAATCCCTTACCGGATGCATCGAAATGCATAATGAAACCTCCAGATTGGTCCGGTATTACAAGGATAGGAGCTGATGTCAATCTTGACTTGAGTTCTACAAAAACTTGTTCACATGCTTCTGACCACACGAATGCTTCATCTTTACGTGTGAACTTTGTCAGGGGTGTTGCAATCTTTGAAAAGCCTTCTATGAAACTTCGGTAGTATCCTGCTAAACCTAAGAAATTTCGAATGTTCTTCACTGTCTTTGGTGTCGGCCATTCACTAAATTCTGATACTTTAGCTGGATCCACAGAGATTCCTTCTCCTGAAACAATGTATCCGAGAAATCCGAATTGATCTAGCCAAAATTCGCACTTGTTGTACTTGGCATAGAGTTGATGCTGTCGTAAAGTCTCCAGGACAATTCTCAAATATTCAGTGTGCTCTTTCCGATTATTTGAATACACCAGAATGTCATCGATGAAAATGACAACGACCTGTCTAGGTACTCTCGGAAAACTTGGTTCATCAGATTCATAAAAATAGCTGGTGCATTGGTCACTCCAAATGGCATCACGAGAAACTTATAATGACCATAGCGAGTCCTGAAAGTCGTCTTCACAATATTAGACTCTTTGACCTTCATTTGATGATAACCCGAACGAAGATCTAACTATGAGAAAACGCAAGACCCACTTAGCTGATCGAACAGATCGTCAATGAGCGGTAGTGGATACTTGTTCTTTATCGTGACTTCAATTCAGAGCTCGACAGTTTATGCACATTCTGTATGAATCTTCTTTCTTCTTCACAAGCAAAACTGGAGATCCCCAACTTGAAATATTGGGACGAATCCATCCTTTCTTCAGAAGTCCGTCCAATTGAGTACGGATCACCTTCAATCCTTCAGGACTTAAGCGATATGGTGCTTTGATCACCGGTTGTGCATCAGGTACTAAGTCAATACTGAATTCAAGAGCTCGATCGGGAGGCAAACCTGAGATGTTGATTGTGATTGTTTGCTTAGTACGTGTGTTTTATAAAAATTAAGAATATACCGCAATCAAGACGGTGTCGCTTGGTAGCTAGCCGGTTGAGTACGGGTCGGTCCATAGGAAAATGGTGTTCTCTCTTTAAGTTCTAACGAGTTAAGTCCTATTTTTGGTAGGTTTTGTTTTAAATCTAAAATGAGATTAAATTGATTTAAAGTCTTGCTAGGGTTAGGATTAGGTTAGTTTGGAAAATGGATTCTACCCACTGCTTTTAATGCACTAGTTAAGATTATAGGTGTTAGGGTAATAGTCAACAAAGGGGATTAGCATGACTAGGAAGAAATGTAATTTCTTCCTTTTGGTCCTTGTCCGTCCTTTCTTAGCTCTTAGCCCTAACCTCTAGTTAATTCAACAACAACCGGTCTCACCGCTATCTATTAGGATAGGGTGCCGTAGTAAGCGGTGTGTGGTTAGATTAAAAAGAGTCCTATTTTAAATATTATATGGGCAAAGAAAGGAGTGAGAGAGATTTCCTTCTCTCAAACCTTCCCTATCATAACCCTAACAAGTGAGGAAATACTCACTCATTAGGAAAACTATGATAAAATTCATTTTTGTTTGTTTATTTAATAGGTGAACTAAAATGCAGAAAATAAAAGAACTGATAAAATAAATTGCTGGAATTAAAATTCAGATATAAGAAAAAGAATAACACTTACTTTATTGATACCTCTAAACAATGCATTACAACTTGAATAAAATTTTAATCTAGAAAATTAAAAAGTGGCATGCCTAATTAGGCTTTCGGCTTTCCTATTTATAGATAGGAGAAACCCTAGGTATTACATCTGATCCACATTTGAATTTACAGAACTACCCTAAGAAAGTCGGGTCAAAGCACCGACACCCACAGACACGTGCATTGCACGGCCGCGGAACCGCGGCAGAATGCCATATTTGGCCGCGGTTCCACGGCCATATAGTAGGGTCTTGAGTCCAACTTCTCAGGGCTGCTTTATGTTGCTATTTCCTTCTGTTTTCTTCACTTAGTTCCTCAGAATCTTTTCTACTTTCTTCCAGATTTCCACAGTGCAGAATGTTGTGGCCTTTTTGCCGTGAGCTTCGCGTTGAAGTCTTTAATCCTGTGCTGTCCTTGTACTTTGTGCATTGAACTGTCTACCGATCTTCGTTTGTTCCTTAAACTGGTAGGCATCATCATACGGATTCATCCATTATTGGTCGCAGTCTCACATTTGTAGCGTCTTTTCATGAATTTCACTGTATCGTTCTGAGAACCTGTAACCTGCAACTATTTAGCAGATATGGATCAAAAGTATCTATTTATTTGTAATATGATTAAAAATGGGAGATATAATAATGCCAAAATCTGATATGAACAAATACCCCAAACTTATCTTTTGCTCTTCCCGAGCGAAGCCAATTTTATTCTCAAAAATTCCTAACCTCACTTTCGCAGGGAACACGATTGCACTGAGCTCGTGCAACAAGCCATTAAGTCTCTAGGTGTCCCTAGTAGGAGGAGTGTTGTCTCCTGAGTGTTTTCTGCGGATACTGCCCACAAAATCCGATCAATTTGGCCTGTTGACTTTCATTCTTCAATTCGGTATTCTAGCAAGAAATTCTATTATCTTCAACTTAGAAATCATCAACCCATATTTTTCACACTCACTTATCATTTAACTTAAGATCGTATATGTTCTGCAAATTTATTCAGTTTTCAGCATCTTTTGAATTTTCCTTCTGAGGTTCCATCTTAACTTAGGAATTTTTATCATTTCTACTTAAGGTATAAGCCCTATCTTTCATTCCTATCTTTCATCCAAACCCCAATCATATACCCCTACGTGTGTGTATGTATCATCTCTACACTTGGAAATTCAATTCGAGCTAGCATACTCTTGTCCATCGTCCAAAGTACTTTTAGTTGGTGAATTTTAGATGAAATTGCTCACACATCGTTCATGCTACCGTTAATACTTCTTGAGGTACTGAACGACCGATTACAAAATGTGTTTGCACATTTAGGCGTAATTCCTCGTCTTGTAATACCTAAGGCTTAGCAGTGACTTCCAAACCAGTTGGTCTAAGGCATTAGGTGATAAAGCACCCTCGCTATATTTTTTATATATGCAGCCTTAAATAATTACAAAACCAGTGTTCATTTTTTATTTCTTTATTCACAATTGTATTTTTATTTTATTTTCCTTCATACTAAGGATCTTAGACAAGAGCATTTCAAGGTATTCTCTACTATTCCAAGTTTGAAGGTGAGTGTATGTGCCAGTTGTAGGGTATATATTTTCAGAATTTAGACTTAAGCTTCAGGATTATTTTCAAACTTACACTTCAAACAAAAATTTCAATACTCTTCCCTTATTTTGACTTAGCCCAAGAACTGAACTCAAAATTTTCCTATTTCTAAACAATCTACAAGGGCATATACTTTCTACGGTTAAACTTTAAGAAAGGTTATTTTTAGGATTTTTAATTTACTAAGTTTAGGATTTAGTTTTTCCTAGCTAGTCAACCGTCTTGTCGAACCAAAGTCAATTATGGCCAAAATTGAATTTTTCAATTTTTATAATTTTTAAAAATTTTCAATTTTTTATTTGATTTTATATTTATATATATATTTTTATTTTTATTTTTATTTTTTATAATTTTTTTATAAAGATGCTATGCGGAATTAAATATGCAAAGAAAGAAAAAACAAATATATACAAAAATAAAAATATGCAATGCAATGATAACTATTTACAAACCACCTCCACCCCAAACTTATCAAAAGCAGTGCTCTCACTGCTCATGGCCACGCCGTCCCCTCGAACGTGAACGGGAGCGTTCCTCTCTCGCCAGCAGGGTGGTCATACCGTGCTCTATTTCTGTCACACGGTGATCCAGGTCGGTCACTATTCCTATCAATCTATCTATCCCCTTAGTGGCTTTCCTAAGCAAATGTGCATGTGTTGTAGGGGTAAGCTCTTCCTCGCTCGCAGTCAAGCTGGAGCTGGGTGTCTTGGCAGGTACATTCTCGGCCGGCTCAGTGCGCGACCATACATCATTTAAGCGTGTGTAGAACGTGGATACGCCCTCAACAAGATGTCTAATGGGGATACCTCTATGCATATAAAACTCAAATTCCTCCACAGGGAGGAAATAGCGACATAGTTGTGTCACCAACATAGGGCATGAGTAATTGACAGCCCTTTTGCCCGCACCGATTGAATGAAGTAATACCGTGCACATATCATAGCTTGGGTTCCTAGTCATCAAGGTGTGCACGATATGAAGGGATGGTGTTAAAAATGTCGTATTGTGCGAACTACCAAAAATGTTATTTTGTGCCCAATGGCACACAGTGAGTACATTCGCAAAGAGGGTTCTAGCCTGGATGCCCTTACGTGGCTCTCTCGAACAGTCATTACCCATCAAGGGTAGGTAATTCTCGAATTGGAGGGGTTGGTCATGAGAAGGTATTCTGGGTATTAAGATGACTTCATGGATGAAGTCCTTATCGATTATGATTTCCCTACCCCCCAATTTAGCCTAATGTATCCGTGTTGTGAGAGGCAACCTTCTTCCATGCACTCGTAAAATCGGGTGACGAGATCTGGAAGAGCGAAGGAGTTTGGATGGTTAAAAAGTAAGAAATTCTACCCTCGCCTTCGGATCTCTTCACCGAAATAACTTCCATAGACCGTGTGTGCAAACATTTGTGAAGAGTCTCTTTCAAATTGCAGGGTTGGTGCCATCACAGAGAGTAAATTGAAAAAATTTAATTTTAACATAGAGGGAAAGAAAGTGCAAACCTCCTCTGAAGTTTTCAGAGGGTGACGACACCAACAGGTGGCGGATGCACGGCACAGAGCAGGGTTCGGCGGCGGAAACACGGCTCCCTGGAGAGATCTCCCTGATCTTTCAGCTGCGGCGGCTAGGCTTTTGAGAGAATTGAGATTAGGGTTCTGTAAAATCAGAAGAGGAGTCGGGTTGTATTTATAGGGGTGTTTTGGTTATTTGCAAAAAGGTCCTCTTAAAAAGAGGAATTTATTTGTAAATAAATAAAAAAAATTATTTTTTATTTATTTTTTATTAAAACTGAAAATTTACAAAAATACCCCAAAAAATTCTTTTTTATTTTTTCATTTTGTTTTTATATAATTAAAAGTGATACATACCCCCAAACTTATTTGAAACAGTGTTTCCACCGTTTATGGCTGGATAACCGAAATTTGGGGGTAGATGGAGGTAGATCAGTCAATGTAAATCGGCTCTTGCAAAAGCAGGAGCTCCTCCGAAGGGTCCGCGGTGAGGAACGGTTTAAGTCTATGTCCGTTCACTTTAAATAGTAAACCGTCCTCCGGATTTTCTAAATCGACCGCACTGTGCGGATATACGGTGCATACCAAAAATGGCCCTTTCCATCGAGATTTGAGCTTGCCAGGATGGAAATGTAGCCGGGTGTCGTAAAGTAAAACCTATTGACCAGGTTTGAAAGTTTTGCGCATAAGGTGTTTATCGTGAAACACCTTCGTTCGGTTTTTGACGACAACCGCATTCTTGTAAGCTTCATCCTGAAGCTCGTTCAATTTATTTAATTGCAGCTTTCTATGGCTGCCAGTATCTCCAAGAGATAGATTCAACTCTTTTATTGCCCAAAATGCTCGATGCTCAATTTCAACTGGAAGGTGGCAAGCCTTTCCATAAACAAGCCTATACGGAGACATGCCAAGATCGGTCTTATAGGCAGTTCGAAATGCCCAAAGGGCATCAATAAGTTTTGACGACCAATCTTTACGGTTTTTGGAAACCGTTTTCTCCAATATCTGTTTAATTTGTTGATTTGAAATCTCGCCTTGCCCACAAGTTTGGGGATGATAAGGCGTTGATAGCTTGTGATTAATGGAATATTTCCGCATCAAGGACTCGAAAGTCCTATTATAGAAATGAGTTCCATTATCGCTGATGATTGCACGGGGGTGTCCAAACCGAGAGAAAATGTTTTCTTTGAGGAATCTAACGATAACCTTGTTGTCATTAGTCCGGCTGGGCACAGTCTCGACCCACTTAGAAACATAGTCAACAGCGAGGAGAATATACACGTTCCCAAAAGAATTTGGAAACGTTCCCATAAAATCTATCCCCCAAACATCAAAAATTTCCACAACCAATATTGGTTGGAGCGGCATTTCATTTCTTTTAGATATCCGGCCCAAATGTTGGCACCGGGAGCATGTCTTGCAGTAATCATGTGCGTCTTTAAAAAGTTGTGGCCAGTAGAAGCCACATTGCAAGATTTTTTCGGCTGTCTTTTTAGGGCCAAAATGCCCGCCACACGCTTGATCATGGCAAAATGACAGCACGCTCTTAAACTCATTGTCAGGGACACACCGACGAATGATTTGGTCGGGACAGTATTCGAATAGATATGGTTCATCCCAGTAAAAATGTTTTACCTGGGATAGAAATCGGAGTCTGTCCTGATTCGACCATTCATTTGGTATAAGTCCGGTGGCCAAATAATTCCCAATATCTACGAACCAAGGTTCGCATGACACAGTTAAGAGCTGCTCATCTGGAAAAACGTATTTTATAGAAAATTGAAGCGTCGGCGAAGAAGGGAGGCGTGAAAGATGGTCGGCGACAACGTTTTCCCATCCTCTCTTGTCTCTGATGACAATGTCAAACTCTTGCAGTAAGAGGATCCAATGTATCAGCCGAGATTTAGCGTCCTTCTTCGCAAAAAGATGGCGAAGAGCTGAGTGGTCAGTGTAAACGATGACTGGAGAGCTGATTAAATAGGGCCTGAACTTTTCTAATGCAAACACAACAGCTAAGAATTCCTTTTCAGTTGTTGTGTAATTTAATTGGGCCTCGTTCAAGGTTCGGCTAGCGTAATAAATTAAATGCGACATCTTCTCGATGTGCTGTCCAAGGACAACACTAATGGCAAAATCAGATGCATCACACATAATCTCAAATGGATGCGTCCAGTCGGGAGATGAAAGAATTGGAGCAGAAGTAAGTGAGTTTTTAAATGACTCGAACGCCTTCATACAACTTGAGTCGAAATCAAAAGTGGTGTCCTTGGCCAACAAAAGAGTCAAGGGTCTAGCAATCTTGCTAAAATCCTTGATGAACCGTCTATAGAAACCGGCATGGCCAAGGAAGGCTCGAATGTCTCGGACGCATTTGGGAGGAGGAAGATTGGAAATGACTTCAATCTTAGCTTTATCCACCTCAATTCCATTTTGCGAGATGATATGTCCTAAGACAATACCTTCTCGTACCATAAAGTGACACTTCTCCCAATTTATAGTAAGGTTCTTATCCTTACAACGGGTAAGGACTGCGTCTAAATGTAGCAAACACTCATCAAAGGAGTCGCCGAAAATGGAGAAATCATCCATGAAGATCTCCAAAATTTTTTCCACCATGTCTGAAAAAATACCCATCATACATAGCTGGAAGGTAGCGGGTGCATTGCATAACCCAAAGAGCATGCGACGGTAAGCAAATGTACCGAAAGGACAAGTGAATGTGGTCTTGTCTTGGTCCTTTTCGGCGATGGGAATTTGATTATAGCCGGAGTAGCCATCCAAAAAGCAATAAAATTCATGCCCAGCCAATATTTCTAGCATTTGGTCAATGAAAGGTAATGGAAAGTGGTCTTTCAGTGTCGCGGCGTTGAGTTTTCTGTAATCGATGGATACTCGCCTCTCAGTTTGGGTGCGAGTAGGTATTAACTCATTCACCTCATTAGTTATGACCGTTATGCTCGATTTCTTTGGGACAACGTGAATGGGCTAACCCACTGGCTATCAGAGATAAGATAAATGATACCACCATCAAGACATTTTACAATCTCCTTTTTAACAGTCTCCTTCATTACTGGGTTGAGTCATCTCTGTGGATCCCTTGCTGGCTTGGCATCATCCATCATATGAATATGATGTTCAACAATTAGGGGACTAATCCCCTTGATGTCCGCCATATTCCAGCCAAAAGCTTGTCGATTACTGTGTAAGACCGCTAAAAGGGCTTTCTCTTGCTCGGGGGCTAGAGAAGCCGAGATGATAACAGGAAGGGTCTCATTCTCACCTAAATAAGAATATTTAAGATGAGACGGCAATAGCTTGAGTTCGAGTGTTGGAGGCGAAACAATTGAAGGTAAAATCGGTGAAATTGTCTCAAAATCGAAGGATTCCAATAGAGGTTCAAAACGAGTGTAAGCAACCGAGTCGGATGGTTCAGCCGACTCATCCGAAAATTCAAAGGATTCAAACTCGGGTGGTGATTCTTCAAAATTGTTCAAGAAAGTGAAACACTCGTAATCATTATCAGGCGTGAAAGCAGTATCAGAATCAAGGAGGGACGCACTAGTGGCGTCAAAATTGTTGTGACCGAACAGAAATTTTTCGAACTCACAGTCCTCCTGGGTGATCTCTTGGATTGAGCAAACATCAGGTATATTAGCATTAGGTTCGGAGGGCCGATTCCCCAACTTAAAAATGTTGAGCTCAATTGTTATGTTTCCAAAAGATAGGTTCATCGACCCATTTCGACAATTGATCACCGAATTAGAAGTCGCGAGGAATGGTCGACATAGTATCACCGGAATTTGACTCCGGGGGTTAGCTACAGGCTGTGTGTCCATAACAATGAAATCAACGGGGAATATGAAGTCCCCTACTTTAATCAACACATCCTCTAACTCACTCCAAGAATAGGTGATGTATCGGTCGGCCATTTGGAGAGTACAATATGTGGGTTTCAGCTCTCCAACGGCTAATTGCTCATACACTGAATAAGGAAAGCAGGTTAACACTGGCACCAAGATCTAATAGTGCGCGGTTGATGTTCTTATCCCTAATAGTTATTGAAATTGCAGGACAGCCAGGGTCCTTTCGTTTTTGAGGTAAAGGTTGGGTAAGAGCATCACTTACTGCACTAGCCAAGAAAACTTTTTTAGGTACCTGTGATTTCCTCTTCTTGGTGCATAAGTCCTTCAAGATTTTAGCGTAAGAAGGGACTTGTTGGATTGCATCCAAGAGAGGAATGTTAATATTAACCTGTTTAAATAACTCTACGATCTTCTCCATTTGTGGAGTTTGTTTATTGGATCTCAACCTGTTTGGAAATGGAACATTTTGAAAATTTGTTGAGCCCAATGTTTGTGGAGGAGATTGCGGAGTTGGAACGGATCCCAATGTTGGTGTTTTCGTGGAGTGAGATGTGGGTCCATTTGGAGTAGTAGAAAAAGTAGAGCCTTGTGAAGAATGGAGAATAGGCTCTGAAGACGAGGAAGATGAAGATGCAGAAGAAGAAGAAGCGGCGGACGGGGTGTTATCATCAATGCCAACATTGTTGTGCAACGTCCTTCCAGATCTCAATGTAGTCACGGCACTCACATTATGATTTTGTTGTTCATGAGCAACAGGTGCATTTTGTGGGTGACCGGGATTTGGCAGTGGTTGAGATGGAAGCTTCCCTTTCTCTCGCTCACTTAAAACAACATTCAGTTGTGCAATTTGGGCTTCAATGGTTTTGATGCTTTGCCCATGTGATGCAGTGTGTTGCACCAAAGACTGAATGGAAGACTGGATGTTGGCTGAGGATTGAGTAGATTGTTTTAAAAACGCATCCAGACTTCGTTCTAGCGAGAAAACCTTATCGTTATTTGGTGGAACAAAATTGTTTTGAGGAAAAGAGTTGTTGGGTGCAAAATTGTTCATTTGATTTTGGTAAGGTTGCGGTTGGAAAGGTTGCTGATATTGAGTTTGTTGAGGTACTTGTTGTTGAGGAGGAGGCCTCTGGAAATTGTTGCCTTGGAATTGTTGTTGATTTTGATTCCAAGCAAAATTGGGGTGGTTCCTCCAACCAGGATTGTAAGCTGAAGAGTATGGATCATTTCTTTGTCTTTGCTGAAAGGCAGTATTGACTTGATCCTGTCCTTGAGCAGGTGGGTTGTAAGAACACTCTTCGGTCAAATGGGACGGATCCGAACAACAAGCGCATATAGTGCGTGGGGGTAAAGCGGGGGCAGGAGAAGGCGATGAGAATTTGCTCTCAATAGCTACTAGTTTTCATGTAATTGCTGCCATTTCGGCTTTCATTGCAATTGACATATCAAGTTGGTGAACACCTGCCCTAGACGGACCAGATGAAGTAGATGAAGTGGACGAAGCGGTCAGTCTAGTACTTTCCCACTGAAGCGTTTGTTCAGCAAGATCGTAGAGAAATTGCCAAGCTTTCTCGTCAGATTTGGTTAGGAAGTGACCTTGACAAATGGTTTCCAGTAATTGCTTAGTTGCTGGGTTCAGTCTTTCATATAAAGTTTGGAAAAGTTGCCATCTTTCAATACCGTGATGAGGGCACTGAACAAGAAGATCTTTAAATCGTTCGAAACACTTCCAAAAAGGTTCGGAAGGAAGCTGGGAAAATTGGTTAATTTCATTACAAATTCTCGCGGTCTTGTGATGTGGGTAAATTTTTTTAAGAAATGCCTTAACAAACTCTTCTCAACTTTTTATGGAATGCGATGCAGTACTATATAGCCACTTTTCAGCTAAGTCACATAAGGTGAAGGGAATGACTCGTAGCCTTATAGCATTATCGAATAATTGGGTGGTTTTCATCATTACACAAACATTCTGAAATT
This sequence comes from Agapanthus africanus, assembly GCA_030015575.1. Classification (NCBI taxonomy): domain Eukaryota; kingdom Viridiplantae; phylum Streptophyta; class Magnoliopsida; order Asparagales; family Amaryllidaceae; genus Agapanthus; species Agapanthus africanus. The sequence goes on along the minus strand of CM057337.1, from coordinate 1,006,633,711 downwards.
TGTTAATGAAGATATAGGCATCTTCGGATTCCTGCCCGTGAAATTTGGGCAACATGTTGATGAAGTGGGGCTTAATTTTGAAATTATCCCCATTTGCCGGCAAGAGTGAAAGGCAAGTAGGAAGTGCAGAGCGGGTAGGATAGAAAAGATCCTGGAGCGCGATTCGCTGGGGCGCTTCAACAGGAGGGTGTTGTGGGTTATCCGCACCCAGTTGAGGTGGAATCAATCCTGAGGTAGGTAAAGGGTTATTAGGATTGAATCCTGACATCTCCTTAGAAGATGATGAATATGAAGATGAAGGTAAAGATGAAAAAGAAGTGGAGAGAGTTTCGACTTCGGAGTCGAACGCGTCGTCAGTAGTGACTAACGAGACACGGACTAAACGGGCGCTAGTGTCCCTAGTCCAACCGGACATACACTAAACAAGTTGTAGTATAGTCAAACGTAGAATGTGACGGTAAGAAAACGTTAATAGGGAAATGTGGGTGAAGGTTGGATGCAATGGAATTCTAGCGACAAATGGCAAGTTTTTATAAAAAAAATTTGTTTTGTGTTTTTTTTTATAAAGAGTTTTGCAAAAGATTTTGTAAGGAACTACGGCACACTTTCAAATAGTCACAATTTAAACATGCACAATCAAGCCTAGAGCTAGGGTCTCCTAAGTCAACTAGACTGCTCCTAACTGGTCCAAAGCGACAAGTTGTGAGATATCCCTCAAATCGCCTCTTCACCGCCAATTGTGGCCAGGTAAGCACAAGTGAAGAAAGGAGGGTTCCGCTCACGAATCACCATGAGACGAGCCTTTTAAAATTACCTTTCTCACTTGTCTAGCCTAGGCACCACAAAGTCGGGTTTAGATAAACGACTGAATGCCCACAACCTTCCTCTGTCCTAATGAGCGAGATAGTCCTTAATTGGCCGAGTCTAGATATTTTTTAATTAACTCAAGGGTGATGCATATGCTTTTTGTGATTTCTAGGGTCTTAGGAAGGGTAATGAAATCCCCACCCAATCTTGATTGGTGTTATAGCCCCTTAAATTCCGTTTTAAATATGCAAAGCAATTAACACACAAAATCTAAAATACTTGCCAAAAAAATTTTCTTTTTATTTGCGGCGCAAAGAATCCTGCACAAAATGATTTATTGAAGAGGGAGAAGAAGTTTTGCGCAAAGAATCCTGCAGGAAAACTTTTCAGTGGAGATCAGGGGGTAGAAGAGAGGACAAAAATACTTACAGAGAATTTTGAACTGCTGACGTCAGTAGTTGACCGCGGTTCCACGGTCAAACCCCTGATTTAGCCGCGGTTCCGCGGTGGTTCAGTTGGATCAGGCCGTCAAAACTTTTCTGTTTTTTGTTGTGGTTCTCCTCTGTTTGTTCAGATCCTCTGTTTCTTGATTTGTTCACTGGGCTTTTTCCAGATCTGAATCTGTCCGTCTTCCGTTCCTCACAAAAACCGATCAAAAAGAACAAGATGAATTTTTTTATGTATTTTTATTTTTATATATTTTTTAATTAACCCGAAATTACAAAAAGAAAATAACTACCGTTTTCCCGGCAACGACGCCATTTGATTGTGATTGTTTGCTTAGTACATGCGTTTTATAAAAATTAAGAATATAACGCAATCAAGACGGTGTCGCTTGGTAGCTAGCCGGTTGAGTACAGGTCGGTTCACAGGGAAATGGTGTTCTCTCTTTAAGTTCTAACGAGTTAAGTCCTATTTTTGGTAGGTTTTGTTTTAAATCTAAAAATGAGATTAAATCGATTTAAAGTCTTGCTAGGGTTAGGATTATGTCAGTTTGGAAAAGGGGTTCTACTCACTGCTTTTAATGCCCTAGTTAAGAATATAGGTGTTAGGGTAATAGTCAACAAAGGGGATTAGCACGGCTAGGAAGAAATGTAATTTCTTCCTTTTGGTCCTTATCCGTCCTTTCTTGGCTTTTAGCCCTAACCTTTAGTTAATTCAACCACAACCGGTCTAACTAGGGAATCACCGCTATCTTTTAGGATAGGGTGCCGTAGTGAGCGGTGTGTGGTTGGATTAAAAAGAGTCCTATTTTAAATATTATATGGGCAAAGAAAGGAGTGAGAAAGATTTCCTTCTCTCAAATCTTCCCTATCTTAACCCTAACAAGTGAGGAATTACTCACTCATTAGGAAAACTATGATAAAATTCATTTTTGTTTGTTTGTTTAATAGGTGAACTAAAATGCAGAAAATAAAAGAATTGATAAAATAAATTGCTGGAATTAAAATTCAGATATAAGAACAAGAATAACACTTACTTTATTGATACCTCTCAACAATGCATTACAACTTGAATAAAATTTTAATCTAGAAAATTAAAAAGAGACATGCCTAATTAGGCTTTCGGCTTTCCTATTTATAGATAGGAGAAACCCTAGGTTTTACATCTGATCCACATTTGAATTTACAAAACTACCCTAAGAAAGCCGGGTCAAAGCACCGACACCTACCGACACGTGCATTGCACGGCCGCTGAACCGCGGCAGAATGCCATGTTTGGCCGCGGTTCCGCGGCCATATAATGGGGTCTTGAGTCCAACTTCTCAGGACTGCTTCATGTTGCTATTTCCTTCTGTTTTCTTCACTTGGTTCCTCAGAATCTTTTCTACTTTCTTCCAGATTTCCACAGTGCAGAATGTTGTGGACTTTTTACCGTGAGCTTCGCGTTGAAGTCTTTAATCCTGTGCTGCCCTTGTACTTTGTGCATTGAACTATCTACTGATCTTCGTTTGTTCCTTAAACTGGTAGGCGACATCATACGGATTCATCCATTGTTGGTCGTAGCCTCATATTTGTAGCGTCTTTTCATGAATTTCACTGTATCGTTCTGAGAACCTGTAACCTGCAACTATTAAGCAGACATGGATCAAAAGCACCTATTTATTTATAATATGATTAAGAATGGGCGATATAATAATGCAAAAATCTGATATGAATAGATGTTGATTGATCGTCTAAGTTGTGATGAAATATAAAGTGTTCACAATCAAAGAAATTTATACCGCAATCAATTAACGGTGTCGATGTAGCGCGTTAATGAATACGGACCGTCCACGAGATGTTTGTTTTGATCGATTTTGTTTTAGATGAGTCGAAATGAAAATGTAAAAGAAAATTGCAAGAAAATTGATTCAAGATTTGAAAGATTTCAATTCAAGAAACATAAAGAATATAGATTTAGAATCAAGAATTAATAATGTCCAAGAAGATGTCCAAATTGAATGAATTATCAAGATTTGTAATGAGGCTTGTAGGAATCGATCCAATCGATAGTGATGATGAAGAATTATGATTACAAATTCTTATCTATTGATGATTTGTTGCTAGATCGATGACGATCAACGAGAATTAGGGATCTATTGAAGAAACTAGGGTTTCTCCTTCTATCCCTTGTCCTTTCGTTGATTCGCATTCAAACTTTAGCCTCTAGGAAATTCAATCATCGATCGTTGATCTCTAATTTGGAGCGAAAACATTCAAAAAAGCATCTCGCTCAAATTAAGTTGTCGATGATTCAATTTCCTAAAGTTTACAAAACTCATAAGACTTAAGAATCGTTCAAGAATTTAATCATCATCATATACCTATTTTCTCGATTCCTCCACAAGCGGAGTTTTCACTCAAATATCATGAAAAAGAAAACAATCAAGAATTGACAACTCATTATAATGCTCAAATGTAAAGAAAATCAAGATCAAGAATTTTCACCTTTTATAAATCAACGTTTCGTTACAATTCGCTCAAAGATTACAAGATTTTGAGGAGAGAACTCAATCGTCGAAACTAGCTTCGCATCGTCTTCTTGAGTCGCGGATCGTAGTGGATCTCTTGCTCGGATGAAGATCGGCGTCGCTTTAAAAGGCTCGTTGAAGGCTTGCTTTGGCTCGGTACTCGGTGGATCTTGATTTGGATCAAATTGTGTCACTCAATTTGATTTTGAAATGATTTGGATCTACAATTTTCACCACTCAAAATATTTTCCCTCCAAATTCAACAACCTCCAAATTCTAGATCTAGATCCATTTTTATAACCACTCATTTGAATCTTCCCTTCAAAGCTAGGTTGTTAGAGAGAGTCTTCTAGAAGAACTTTGTTGGAGGAAATATTCTAGAATAAGGTTGTTGGAGAGAGCCTTCTAGAATGAGTTTGTTAGAGGGAATATTATAGAATGAGATTGTTAGAGGGAATATTCTAAAAGAAGGTTGTTACAAGGATGCTTCTAGAAGAAGGTTGTTGGAGAGAGCCTTCTAGAATAAACTTGTTGGAGAGAGCCTTCTAGAATAAGGTTGTTGGAGGGAATATTCTAGAGGAAGGTTGTTACAAGGAATATTCTAGAGTGAGTTTGTTATGCAGAGCCTTCTGGAAGAAGCCAGTGGTCTTTGAGAGTCTTCTGGAAGCTTGGCCGTTACAAGAAAGCATGTGGAGAAATATGAGCTGGTGATATGTCTAACAGGCCGCGGATCCGCGGCAGATAGGCCAACTTGGCCGCGGATCCGCGGCCTTTTGGTGTATTTGCTGCATGGAATTCTCAGGGTACTCTGGTGTTGGCTTTGTGGCACTTTTCTGGTGTCTGGAATATTTTTATACTTTCTTATTTACTGCCAGATCACAAGTCTTGGACTTGACGTATTTTATCAGCACTTTTAACAGTTCCGGCTCTTTTAACTGGAGAATTTCCTTCACACAATCTCGAGACAAGTGTTGATTCACAAAAGATCATGCGTGCAATAATAAACACTCAATTTCCCTCAAAATGCTGGTTACAATGTATAACACATGTTATTTGGTATTTTACAGACGAATTGCTAATATGTGCTATATTTATACCAAACACCTTTAGATGATTGCAAATAGTAGGGAAATTGATGTGTTAAAAATGCAATATTTTCGACTGATCAAATTCCCCCAAACTTAATTTTGGTCGTCTCGAGCAAACATCTTTTATTCAAGAGAATGAGAAGAAAAAGAAAAAGAAAAACTAAGTAGCACACTTTCGTAGGCAACACGATTGCACTGAGCACGTGTAACAAGCCTTTAAATCTCTAGGTGTCCCTAGTAGGAGGAGTGTTGTCTCCTGAGGGTTTTCAGCGGATTGCATCCACAAAATCCCATAATAAAAGGAAGACCGTGAAAGTTTCATGTGAAGATAGGAATTATAAAAGAAAGACTTTGAAACTTAGAGTTTCCAACTACACTAGCTTTTCGGTTGTCATGAGCCCTATCTTAATAGTCATAAAAAGATGTTAGAAATCACATCATCCCTCAATAAAACATCGTCTTTATTCTTCATTCCTACCTTTCTTCCAAACATCGATCATATACCCCTACGTGTGTGTAAAAGATATCCCTACACTCGGAGAATTCAATTCAAGCTATCATACTCTTGTCCATCTGCCTCAGTACTTTTTAATTTGATGAATATTTAGATGGATTTGCTCACACGTTTTTCATGCGACCGTTAATATTTCTTGAGGTACTAACCGACCGATTACTCATGTGCTTGCTTATACGGTGTATTAGTATTTTCCTCGTCTTGCACCACCTAAGGCTTAGCAGTGACTCCCAAACCAGTTGGTCTAAGGCACTAGGTGATGAAGCACCCTCGCTATATTTTTTTATTGCTGTCTTGGCGATAACTAAACCAATGTTAATTTTTTTCTTAACACCATTTTATATTTTATTCATTTTTAATTTCCTTTATACTTTGGTTTTTAGACAAGAGCATTTCAAGGTATCCTCTACTATCCCGAGTTTCAAAACGTGTGTAAGTGCGAATAGTAGGGTATCAACGTTCAAATGTTTGGCTTCCAGAATAGGAACTATTTTTCAGACTTATTTTTATCCTCAGATTAGTGACTTCCTTCATCTTACTAACCCTTGGGACAACGGCTCATAACTACTTATTACTAGTTCGTTTAAGAAAACTTCTAATTTTCTTGGTTTTCTTAAATTTTTCCAATCTTTTGGATGTAATTTTTCACTATCTAATCTTTTATTATCAAATTAAATATTAAATATTTTTATTTTTTTTGAATTTTTTGAATTTTTTATAGGTTTTAAATGTTTTGTGCTTAAGCAAAGTGATATGCAAATGATGCGAAAATAAGCACAAACCTCCCCCAAACTTGTCTAGAACAGTGTCCTTACTGTTGCTTCCTGCTAGAGCTCAAAAAACCTGTATGCTTGGGAGGAAATTTATTAACGGGGGAAATAAATATGATCGTGAAAATCCTCTCTCAAACTTATTTTTGGCTCCCAATTTTGAGTAAACAAATTTTATTTTCAAGAGCCAGCTTATACCCCCCCCAACTTGAGTTAAACTATGTTAATCTTTGATATTCATAAGAGGGGGTCAAAATTACTGGTCAATGCCAAGCTTTGCAAAGACCGAACGTCAACACCAACCATTCGAAAATTTTATCAGTGTAGTGCACCGGTTGGTGGAAGAACAAGTTGAAAAGAGCCAAGAAGAAGTGGGGAAAAGATAAGTGGTGTGAAAGAATGTGTTTGCGTCTCGTTTTGGAGAGACGACACAGTGATTGTGATGGATTACTCGCATTTTTATAATTTTCAAGAAGAGGGGGTGGAGATTTAATTTCTTTTTCTTGTAGTTGATTCATCTCAACACCCGTGTTTGCTAAAAATGCGAGTTCATCAGCGAAAATGTCCTCAAAACTCTCATCGATACACCGGAGAATAATGTCATCAAAAAGCGCGGGTTGATCTTCAGACTCCAAAAACAGTTCATAATCAGTGTTAGTTGTTGACCCGGAAAACTCGGTGGAAGAGTCCGTATGTGTATGATACATAGTTGGGTCAAACAATAACATGTGAAAAGAGTCAAGATCAGTATCATGAGGTTTGTCAAATTCGCTGCTGTCGACATCCATTAATTCGACAGAACATACTCGAGCATGAGGATCGGAGGGTTGACTTCCCAACTTGTAAATTTTGAGCTCAATTGACCTATTCCCAAAAGATAGGTTCATAGAGCCGTTTCTACAGTTGATTACAGCGTTGGAAGTAGCCAAAAAGGGACGACATAGAATCACCGAAATTTGGTTCCATGGGTTCGCTACAGGCTGTGTATCAAGAACAATAAAGTCCACAAGGAATACAAATTCCCCGATTTTTATCAACACATCCTCCAGTTCACCCCTAGGTTTGGTGATTGATCGGTCGACCATCTGTAGAGTTATGTTCGAGGGCTTTAACACTCCGATACTTAGTTGCTCATAGACTGAATATGGAAGCAAGTTAACACTAGCGCCAAGGTCAAGTAAAGCACGGTTAATGTGTTTATGCCCAATAGAAATAAAAATAGTAGGACAGTCAGGGTCCTTATGTTTCCTTGGTAATTGTTGGGGAAAAGATGTGTCTACAGTACTCGACATGAAAACTTTTTTAGGCACTTGAGTCTTGCTCTTCCTAGTGCACAAGTTCTTAAGAATTTTCGCATAAGACGGAATTTGTTGGATAGAATCTACGAGAGGGATGTTGATGCTAACTTGCTTAAACATTTCCACATGCTTCTCTATTTGTGCATTGGGTTTGTTAGGCCCCAACCTTTCCAGAAATGGAGCTCTATCAATAAGTGTTGGGTCCCACATTTGTGGAGAAGGTTGTGGGGGTGGAAAGGATGAAGTGGATGGAGGGTTCGAGCCTTTGGGAAAACGGAGAATAGGCTCGGAAGAAGAAGGTAAATTAGATGAAATAGGGTAAGAAGTAGAAGTGGGAGTGGAAGTGGAAGTGGAAGCCTGGGGTTTAATTGATTCCTCAACATCAATCTGTTCACCCACATGATTGTCTAGCACTCTTCTAGATCTCAACATGGTAAGTGCATTCACATTAGTGTAATGTGAAGGTCCAAGATCAGGTAGGGGTTGAGCTGGAAGATTCCCTTTCTCTCTAGCACTCATTTCGGCTGTTAACTGTGCAATTTGTGCTTCCATCGATTTAATATTCTCACTTTGGGAGTCAGAGTTTTTCTGGATTTTATCGACAGAAGACTGAAAATGTGCCGTAAATTGCATGAAATTTGTCAGAAACAAATTCATGGTTTTTTCGAGTGAAGAGGTGTTATTGGTTCCGGCAGAAAAAGGATCAAAATTGTTGGCCGGGTTTTGAAAAGGTTGCGATTGAAAGGGGTGCCGACTCAATTGTGGTGGTTGCTGTTGCTGTGGAGGGACCCATTGAAAGTTATTATGGTTTGGATCCGTGTATGAGTTTGGTGTGGATCCAAGAAAGACCAGGGTGATTTCTCCAATCGTGATTATATGAGGAAGAAGAAGGATCGTTTCCAGGTCTTTGCTGAATGCAGCATTAGTGTGACCTTGAAATGGTACATTCAAAGGACATTCTTCCGTCAAATGTGATGGGTTTGAACAACAGCCACACACGGTTTTGAGAAGTGTGTATTGGTTTAGGGAGGCTGAAGAGATTTTGTTTTCTATAGCGTCGAGCTTCCTTTGTATTGCGTCCATTTCGGCTCTCATTGTGACGGAAATATCGAGCTGATTGATATCTTCCCTAGACGGTGATGTTCTAACACTTTCCCATTGTAATGTGTTTTGAGCTAAATTTTCTAGGTATTTCCAAGCTTCACCATCATCTTTAGATAGGAATTGGCAATGACACATGGTTTCAAGCATCTATTTAGTCGTGAAATCAATACCCTCATAGATAACTCGACACAAATCCCATCTGGGGATTCCGTGATGAGGGCATTGTAAAAGAAGATCCTTGAACCGTTCAAAGCATTTCCAGAATGGTTCATTGGGAAGTTGGGTGAATTTGAAGATTTCGCTCCGAACACGGCTGGTCTTGTGATTGGGATAAAATTTCTTAAGGAATGCCGCAACAAATTCATCCCATTTTGAAATAGAATGTACGGTTGTATTATAAAGACACTTCTCGGCTAAATCGCACAAAGTGAATGGGAGAAAACGTAAACGCAGAGCATCCAAAGACAGTTGTGACGTTCCAATCATTGCGCATACATTTTCAAATTTGGATATAAAAACGTATGCGTCTTCAGACTCAAGACCGTGAAATTTGGGTAACAGTTTGATAAATTGGGGGTTGATTTCAAAATTTTCCCCGTTGGCAGGTGGTATAGAAAGACAGGTGGGAAGGGGAACACGTGTAGGATAGTATCTCTCTTGGAGAGAAATGCGTGGAGGATTCTGCGCACCTGCGGGCGGTGGCAGAGTGGTGTTAAAGTGTGATGGAAATCCATCCATCGCGTTCGTGGTGGGTGGTGGGAAAGAAGACGAAGAATTACCGACTCTGGGGTCGATAAAAGAAACGCGGACAAGACGGGCACTAGAATCCCGTATCCAGCCGAGCTTGCACTAAAGGGTTTAGCACAAGTGGCAGCGTTGTGATAATTAGGGGAAAAGTTGGTTGGTGCTTGTTTTGAAAAATACAGATTGTTTTGAAAAAAATGCACACAAAAAATGCACAAGAAACCCTAATTCTATTGGTCACCTAGGTCAAGTCTCCAGACCGCTCCTAGACTTCCAAAAGACAAGCCGCAAGATCAATCCTCTACTGCCTCTTTGTCTCTCCTGTGGCCAGGTAAGTGACAGGTAAGTGGGAGGTTCTCCACTACGTAAGTAGTGGGCCTAATTAAGTAACCACTTTCCTTAAACACACTTGCCTTAGACACCACAAAAGAAACGCGGATAAGCAATAGATTACCCACGACCTCCTTCTGTCCTAAGTGAGCGCGACGGTCTTTAGAGTTATGTCTAGATCTTTTTTAGTTAATGAGGGTAATACGGATGCAATTTTGTGATTTTTGGGGCTTAGGAAGGGTAATGAACTCCCCACCTAATCTGAATTTGGTCTTTGCCCCTTAATTTCCGTATTAAAATATGCAAACAACCAAGATCAAACATGCAACAATTTTTCTTTTTGCGGCTCTGCGAATTTTTGCAAAGAATCCTACAGAAATTGGTTAATGGACAGAGCAGGGAGGAGATAAGAAAGTATAGAAGTTACCACAGAGAAATGAAATTCTGAAGCTTCAATATCACCGCGGATCCGCCGCGAAATGCTTGCTATGGCCACGGTTCCGCGGTGAGTTGACGAGATCTCTGCACAAATTTTTTTACAGATGCTCCTTTTACTCCACTGGACTTCCTGAAATGATTTGAATATTTTTCCTTTTGCTCTGATAATTCCAGATTCCCTCGCAAAAATCACAACAAATCGTTAAGCGCTTGTTGCGAACTTTGATATAAAAATTCTGATGGAATAATAAATTTTCAACTCAAATAACAAAAACGAACAAAATAGCACACATCCCCGGCAACGACGCCATTTGATTGATCGTCTAAGTTATGATAAAATATAAAGTGTTCACAATCAAAGAAATTTATACCGCAATCAATTAACGGTGTCGATGTAACGCGTTAATGAATACGGATCGTCCACTGAGATGTGTGTTTTGATCGATTTTGTTTTAGATGAGTCGAAATGAAAATGTAAAAGAAAATTGCAAGAAAATTGATTCAAGATTTGAAAGATTTCAATTCAAGAAACATAAAGAATATAGATCTAGAATCAAGAATTAATAATGTCCAAGAAGATGTCCAAATTGAATGAATTATCAAGATTTGTAATGAGGCTTGTAGGAATCGATCCAATCGATAGCGATGATGAAGAATTATGATTACAAATTCTTATTTATTAATGATTTATTGCTGGATCGATGACGATCAACGAGAATTAGGGATCTATTGAAGAAACTAGGGTTTCTCCTTCTATCCCTTGTCCTTTCGTTGATTAGCATTCAAACTCTAGCCTTTAGGAAATTCAATCATCGATCGTTGATCTCTAATTTGGAGCGAAAATATTCAAGAAAGTATCTCGCTCAAATTAGGTTGTCGATGATTCAATTTCCTAAAGTTTACAAATCTCATAAGACTTAAGAATCGTTCAAGAATTTAATCATCATCATCTACCTATTTTCTCGATTCCTCCACAAGCGGAGTTTTCACTCAAACATCATGAAAAAGAAAACAATCAAGAATTGACAACTCATCATAATGCTCAAATGTAAAGAAAATCAAGATCAAGAATTTTCACCTTTTATAAATCAACGTTTCGTTACAATTCGCTCAAAGATTACAAGATTTTGAGGAGAGAACTCAATTGTCGAAACTAGCTTCGCATCGTCTTCTAGAGTCGCGGATCGTCGTGGATCTCTTGCTCGGATGAAGATCGACGTCGCTTCAAAAGGCTCGTTGAAGGCTTGCTTTGGCTCGGTACTCGGTAGATCTTGATTTGGATCAACTTGTGTCACTCAATTTGATTTTGAAATGATTTGGATCTACAATTTTCACCACTCAAAATGTTTTCCCTCCAAATTCAACAACCTCCAAATTCTAGATCTACATCCATTTTTATAACCACTCATTTGAATCTTCCCTCCAAAGCTAGGTTGTCAGAGAGAGTCTTCTAGAAGAAGTTTGTTGGAGGGAATATTCTAGAATAAGGTTGTTGGAGAGAGCCTTCTAGAATGAGGTTGTTAGAGGGAATATTCTAGAATGAGTTTGTTAGAGGGAATATTCCTAGCCAGTTCATTCCCAAGACTACATCGAAATTCGGTATGTCCAGCACCTTGAATTCAGCATAAAATTCTCTGCTGCAGATGACCACTGGACACATGTCGTATCCCAGAGTTGCCTTTAGAACGCCATTCCCCGAACTAACATTCCAGCTGGATAAGAGTGGTTTTACTGGAATTGCATGAGTTCAGACAAACCGTTGCGACATAAAAGCAATGTGATGCTCCAGTATCGAAGAGTGCTAAGGCAGGTAGGGAGGCTACTAAGATTTTACTTAAGTTGTGTGGGATATGTTTAGGTATAGGAAAAGATATATATTGATGTACACAAAGATTGAAAAGGTTTTGAAAAATTGGAAGTTACCAGTGATGACTTAGCCAGTGGCTTTAGCTTCTTCCACAGTCATTATGAAAGCCTGAAGCCTAAGTATGTTCCTTCTTGCTGGGGGAGCATTCCTCTATCCGCTCCTCTGTCCTTGAGGTATGTTCCTTTGTGAATGATGGAACTGACGAGGAGGCTGTACAGGAGGTCCACGAGGAGGTGGAGTTGGGAGAGCAAGACGAGGTGCATGTGCCTGAATAGCTGGCCGCTGCGGAAAAGTGATAGCTAGCCTGGAGGCTAGATTCAGATTGAGTCTATAAGGACATGCAACAATGTCGTGAGTGGATGAGCCGCAGACTAAGCACAGGCCGTTTGCACGCCTGCATTCCTTCGCCAGGTGTCCATTCCTCCTACAGTAGGTGCAAAAGTCTGGACTGGGCCGGTTAAAAGTTACTCCCGGTCTCTTGGGTACAAACGGTGGCTTGGAAGAGACTCCTCCTGCTATCTGAGTAGCAGGGTGCTTCACGCCTGCAGACTGAGATCTGCCCTTCTTCTTCACAACTGCCTCAAATCTTCGGGCAGCCTTTAGAGCAAGATCGTGGGTTGGGAAATCCCCTGTAGCTAATGAAGCTTGGATCTCTGGGTCCAACCCTTGCTGAAATCGTCGTATTCTGATCTTAGCAGTCAGTATGAGATGTGCCACAAACCTGTTACGGTCTTGTGTTAGCAGTGTAGTATGTGATATAAGGAAATTGAATATTGAGATATATCTTACCTGCTGAGCATGGTAAATTTAGTATCATATTCATCCACAGATTTGGTCCACATCGAACCTTGTTACAGGTGAATGAAGTGCTGCTCCATGTCAAAACGGGCAGTCTCGGGAAAATATTTCGCGTCGAACATCTCGCGAAAAATCCTCCATTCAATCGGCTGGGCAAGACGACTTTCTTCCTCCATTCACCATACTCTGGTGTTATCTGTGAGTTGCACCTTTGCAACTCTTATCCAAGCAATCTTTGGCACTTGTGCTGCTGCCAGATCGTCTTCGATGGATTGAGCCCATTCTTCTGCCTCTAGAGGCACTCTTTCCCAGAAAAGTTCTTTGGGTGCAATGCCTGAAATTGCTTCACTCTGGGTGCCTTAGATTCGGGGCAGTGCAATAAGATAGCAGTCTGCTGCTGCTGTTCCTCCAAGAGGCTCTTGATTGCCTCAAGCAATACCGTCTGCTCGTTGATAGGAGCTGCTACGGTATGTGGTGGTGGTAGAGGAGGTGGGGTGTTTCTATTCACGTTGGTGCTCGTGTTGTTCGGGGAATTCATAACCTTGAAAGAAAAGGTAGGAATTAGGATAGATTCAAGGAATTGAAATGTAAAGAATGTATAGTTGCTGATTCTTATAATTCTTGTGATATATTGCTTAGGATTCCATGCAGAACTGACCCTGCATGGTTATGTAGGTTTCTATGCAGAACAGACCTGCATGGGTCGCCAACAAAACCTGTCACGCCCCGCTTCCCAATGTACGGGAAAGTAGACGTGGCGAGACCAGGACGTATTTACTCAGAAATAAACACGTTAAGCGTAAATAAGCAATATAAAAGTTAAACACTAGAATGACAAGAGATGTAATGAAACAACAACTTTTTATTTCTATTCATTCTTTACATACAACTGGAAAGTAAAATACAATAATGGAAAGCGATGCTTAAACAATGGCATATGAACTGAAAAAAAAGTAAGTACAACTAAGAACTAGAACTCTGACTCCTCAGCAAACTGCTCCAAATCTTCCAGGCTGGGTTCGATCTCCTGAGAGTCGGGTCCTCCTAACAATATTCTAAAGAAAGAAAAGATAAGAATGTCGTCAGCGAGCAATCGCTCGGTAAGTCCCAAAAGAGAGATAGATCAAGTAAAAGAAATAGGTCTTGTATTTTATCTGTTATTTTATACTAACGTAGTTATTTGTAGTTTGGTACAGAATGCATCATTGTATATGAGAGAAGTCCAATTTTCTCCGTGGACTAAGGCATATGGATTACAAGTCCCCGTTAATCCCAAGGGACAACAGTACGGATATTCAGGTTAAGTGTATTATTGTAACACCCTAGTTCATTTATACCAGTTCTATTTTTTGGGTATTTCTTTATTTATGGCTATATTTTGATTTATTGTGTTTTGGGTGCGAATAGTATAGCTGGTATCCGTGTTTGCATCTGACCCGACCCGCATGCTGATAACCCGTCTTGATTCCTGTTTATGATTTATCCCGGCTAGTTTTGAGGATCCGTGCACTTTCATGTTGTATAACTGCATTATATCGAGCATCTGCATTTTTTAATAAAACAAGTAAAGTTAAATAAAATATTTTAAAAATATCTAGTATGGCCTGCATCAGACGCCTGACCCTATGGTAGCATCCGTACATCTTGTTCTCGTTCCGTTCAATGAGACCGACTCGTTTGGATAGCTACGTGCACGCTACGTGTATCCGTTCTTGGGGGTATGCATTTTCGTTACCCGTATATCGCATTTTGGTTTTGGCTGGTACGCATGTTATCCGTATTTTTGAACCGTAATTTTAGACCCGACCTGAGCGTGTTTTGGACTATTGTTGTATTAGCCAAAATCTCAAAATTTACAAATATTATAATATATACGTAACTGTTATAGGTTAACGATTATATATTTTTTATTAACAAAATATATATTTTAAAAAGATTTCAAATCCATGTTCTCTCTCTCTCTTCTATATATATTCTATATATTATACAAATTCCTTTTTCAATACCCACGAGATCCTGTCACCCCCTCTTTCTCCTATTCTCAACTCCCTTTTCCTGAACTCACAACCCTTGCAACCTTCGTCCCCGACGAACTTGAACACCCACACACCTATCTCCGCCACCTTCACCTCCCATCACCGTCGACCACCTCGTCGGCCTCCCCTGTTCACCATCCCTATATTCTCCCCCTCTCTTCTTCTCTAACCCTATAAACCCTCGAACCCGACCACTTCACCCAAGAACCCGAGCACCCATCCTTGCACACACACGACCCGCTTGCACCCTATCACTGGAGCTCCAACCTCGTCGTCGTATCCCCGCCTTGTCACCACTTCATCTCCCTCATCACCTCTCCCCTGACAGCCGCCACCACATCACCCTTTCCCCTGCACAAAATCCTCACCCGACTTCAAGAACCGCAACCCACTCCCCTCACCGGCAAACTCATCGCCGGAGACCTACGGCTCGGCGTCACCCTCTCTGTCCTCGCCTCTGACCCAAGGCCAAAGCAAACCCAGAGAACTTATATTCTTCTTTTCTTCTCTTTTATTTTCTTGATCCGGATTTTCCCGGTCATCACCGGAACCGTGCCCGCCGCCGACGATCCGGGCGATCCAGTGGACACCCTCAGACAGCGTAGTCACATTCTTGCCTAGCCTGGTTCAGTTCTGTATACGCGTTTGTGCATCGCGACATTTACCGACACCGTACGCGGCGTACGCACCCCGTCGTGAGATCCGATCAGGCAAGTTTATCTTGCTACATGCTATGATATATATTTTGCATTTATATGAATAAAAATATTGCATATTTATTGCATTGTGCATCCCATGTTACCGTTTTACTGTTTTACGATACCCGTTCGCATCCGTATCATTTATTGCATATGTAGTTGCATGCTAGATCATATTATTATATGTTACTGTTATATTAGTGCACCATACTTGATAATGTGCATCATACGTAGTCATAGAATTATAGATGTGACCTTTGATAAACATTGTGCATCCGTGCTTTTACCGTGCTTCGATACTAGCTACAGTTTTATTTTTGGGCATCCGTTTGATACACTATGCATTACCTCACATAACCTGAAACACCACTGCTTGAATACACTATGCACTACCTGACATGACCTGATACACCACTGCTTGACTTGTTACCCGATCCCGTTACTAATGCCAATAATCCTGACCTGTTGTCCCGATGGACGTATCATGTTGTCTGTATAGACAAAACTTGTACCTGCTTAATCCTGTGTTGGCATTAGTTTCATATTTATCAATACCTGACTTGAACACATAACCTTGGGGGTAAAGGAAAATCAATGATGAAACCTGACTTGTAACTCAACAGTTTGACGCTTATACTGATCAGTTTTGAGGGCTAGGCCAGCCCTGGTATGATGCTGCTGACATCATTCGTCTATATATGTTTCTTGTTTTGTGCTTAGCAGCATGTCTCAGATTTAGCCCGAGAGTCTGGACCGTGGTCCCATGCATGCACGGGATACTATTGAGTTACATCGACGATTCATTAAATTGATTTCAAAGAATTGAGAGTAATTAACCCAGTAGTATAGTTTAGATTACTCACCGCACGACACATACACCCATACACTTCACTGTTCTATATCCGTGCTTACTTGTTTACTTCATGTTACTTTTTATACTCATGCCTGCATATCTCGTTACATCTTGTTTACTTATTATTGTTGATATTATGACGCACTGACGTCTGGGTTTTGCATGGCCCAGATCCTCTGTCTCTTTCGCAGGCGGATCAGAAGTATTTCCGCCGTCAGGCCGAGCAGTGAGGATCTTGTTAGTTTAGTTTAGTATTATTTCCGCACTTTCATTTCCTGATGTGAGCCCGTATTTGGGACGTACTTTCCTGATGTTATTGTTTATTGGATTTGTTGCTTCCGCATATTATTTCTTGACTCGGTTATTCTGGCATATGGACATGTACTAGATAGTTTATTTTATTTTACTGTTCTTGATATCTTACAGACAGCTGTAATGTAACTGTGGAGGGATGTTTCCTAACCACAGGTAGCATGGTTGGCTCTGTCACGTTCCGATCTTAGCGTATTCTGAGAAGCGGGGCGTGACATGGTTTGTTTGGTATCAGAGCCATATGATTTAGGTTAATCGGGTTTGATTCTTTTGTAGTTGGGTATTAGACCCAATACACGAGTCAGAAAACCCGTAATTAGGAACATGTCCTTCCACATTGTTGTCGTGATTCTTGAATCTTATCTTTCTCTTGACCCTTTATCTTGACGAGATGGAATGACTTTGCATCTTGGCTTGAAATCCTTTTGATTCCTTATTGTTTCTCCCTACCTATTCTTTTGATTCTGACAGTAGGATTTGGGCGACTTGAATGGAGTTATGTGATTCTAACTATGAACTGCAGCATGGTTACAGTGCGGTACTCTATTTAAGTAACTTGGAGTCCTATTCTTGATTCACTTCTTTGATTTATGGCCGTGATATTACCTTACTTCTCTCGGTTTCATTGCTTACCAGTTTATGTTTACCGCAAGCTTGAATCATGTTTATCGTGCTTATCTTCTTCAGTATCTTGGCTTCAGATGAAGTCATTTCAGGTATCCCACTTGTTCATGATTTTCCTGCATTAGTATTATTCGATTCTGGTGTATCCCATTGTTTATGTCGTCCAAGTTTATTGCTGCACATTCGATTTATTGCACAAACCTGTCTTGTTGTTGGGACATACACACTGGGAACGGGAAAATCATATCTAGTAGTGAGTGCAAGGATTGTTCAGTTGTTATCTGCGGACATGAGTTATTTGCAGATTTCTTGGTGATCAATACCGGTAGTTATGATGTTGTCTTGGGAATGGACTTTCTTGGCACTTTCCACACTCACATTGATTGTAGGGCAAAGAAAGTGATTTTCCAGATTCCAGGACATCCGGAGTTTGTTTTTGCTATAGGTAGCAGTTCTGTCGGGCCGGTTGAGTTTAGGGCTAGGCCGACAAACAATGTTCTTTCGTCGATGGAAGTTGATAAGGAGGAAACACCAGCTGTAGTTCGAGAGTTCATGAATGTGTTCGAGGACATCTTGGGTTTACCGCCAAAACGAGATGTGGAGTTCGCGATCGATCTTGTTCCTGGTACAGCGCCAATCTCAAGGGTGTACTATCCGATGGCACCAGTGGTGTTGGAAGAAGTAAAGAAGCAGGTTACCGAATTGCTAGAGAATGGTTGGATTCAAAGCAGTAATTCACTTTGGGGAGCTCCAGTTCTTCTAGTCAAGAAGAAAGATGACACAAGGAGGATGTGCATCGATTATCAAGAATTAAACCGGGTTACTATTAAGAACAAGTACACGATCCCTCGCATTGGCGAATTATTCGAGAAACATAATGGCGTGGGGGTATTCTTGAAGCTGGATTTGCGATCCAGATATCATCATGTTCGAGTTAAATCAGAGGATATTTGCAAGACTGCGTTCCGAACTCGATATGGACATTATGGGTATTTAGTGATGCCATTTGGAGTCACGAATGCACTGACGATATATATGGATTTGATGAACTGAATCTTTTCACTGTTCTTGGACCAGTTTATAGTGGTGTTCATCGATGATATTTTGGTCTATTCAAGGAGCCTAGAAGAGCATTCAGAACACTTGAAGATCACACTGCAGACATTGAGGCATGAAAGATTGTATGCAAAGATAAGCAAGTGCGAGTTTTGGCTTGAAGAAGTGAAGTTTTTGGGGGCATGTCGTATCCGGAGATGGAATCGCCGTTGACCCTGAGAAAATTGCAGCAGTTCAAGATTGGCCGATTTCGAGGAATGCAGTGGAGATCAAATGTTTTTAGGGATTTGCAGGATATTACAGAAGATTCGTGGAGAATTTTGCTCCATTGGCTGAGCCTTTGACCAAGCTTACGCGGAAGGATATACCGCTCGTATGGACGGATAGTTGTGCGTCATCTTTTGAGACGTTGAAGCATAGATTGATAACCGCTCCTATTTTGACCGTACCAGACGGTTCTAGAGAATTGGTGATTCATAGCGACGCATCTGGAAAAGGTTTAGGATGTGTTTTGATACAGCATGGGAAGGTTATAGCCTACGCATCGAGACAGTTGAAGACCTTTGAGAAGAATTACCTAACTCACGATTTGGAGCTTGCAGTTGTGATTTTCGCTTTGAAGATTTGGAGACACTACTTATTGGGCAAAAGGGTCGAAGTATTCACCGATCACAAAAGCCTAAAGTACGTGTTCACGCAGAAAGAGCTCAACATGAGGCAGCATAGATGGTTGGAGCTGATGGCTGACTATGATCTTGATCTCAAGTACCATCCGGGGAAGGTTAATGTAGTGCCGGATGCGCTTAGTCGGTTGCCAGCAATTCAGATGTTGACTACACAGAAGGAGCTTATCAATGATTTTTGAAGATTCGGGTTGGAGATCGCGTTACCGCATTCTTCAGAACAGTTGATGCAGCTGCAAGTACAGTCATCGTTGATTGATAATATTAAAGCAGTGCAGTCACAGGATCCAAGATTGCAAAAGTTTCGAGAACAGGTTGATGCGGGACTTCGAACAGACTTGTTAATTCATGAAGATGGTTCGTTGCGTTATGGTAGCCGTTTGTGTGTGCCGAAAGGAGACATTCACAAAGAAGTGATGAAGGAGGCGCACAGTTCTGCATATTCTGTACATCCAGGAGGTACGAAGATGTACCGTGATCTACGATAACATTTCTGGTGGGAAGGCATGAAAAGGCAGATTGCTCGCTTTGTAGCGAAGTGCTTGGTGTGTCAGCAAGTCAAGGCCGAACATCAAAGAGTAGCTGGTTTATTGCAACCACTTCCGATTCCTCAGTGGAAGTGGAAACATATAACTATGGATTTTGTGACAGCTTTACCGTGGAGTCCAAGGGGCAACAATGCAGTTTGGGTGATTGTTGATCGATTGACCAAGGCAGCTCATTTCATACTATTTCGAGTTGGTAAGTCGATTGAAGCGTGAGAAGAACGGTACATGCAGAAGATTGTGAGATTGCATGGAGTACCTGTAAGCATCGTTTGCGATCGTGATACCCGATTCTTATCGCATTTCTGGAGGAGTCTACAGGAAAGTTTGGGGACGCGTTTGATGTTTAGCACTGCTTATCATACTCAGACTGATGGCCAGTCAGAGAGAACGATCCAAACTCTTGAAGATATGTTGAGAGCATGCATGTTAGATTTCAAGGGTTTATGGGAGGATCATCTACACTTGGTGGAGTTTTCTTACAATAACAGCTTTCAGGCGACTATTCAGATGGCTCCATTCGAAGCATTGTATGGTCGCAAGTGTCGCTCACCCATCTGTTAGGACGATGTTGGAGAACGAAGATTGTTGGGACCGGATCTTATCGTGCAAACAGTAGAGAAGGTTAATACCATCAAGAATCATATGAAGGCAGCGCAAGATCGACATAAAATTTTGGCCGATACAGCAAGAAGACTTCTGGAGTTCGCTATTGCTGATCTTGTATTCTTGAAGATATCACCGACTAGAGAAGTGATTTGTTTTGGGAGTCGAGCCAAACTTAGTCCTCGATTCGTGGGGCTTTTCGAGATTATTGAGCGTGTTAGAGAAGTGGCTTATCGATCGACTTTACCACCATCTTTGGCGAGTGTTCATGACATGTTTCATGTATCTCAACTCTGTAAGTATGTTCGAGATGAGACGCACGTGCTAGATCATTCAGAGCTGACTGTAGGGGAGGACTTGACCTATGAGGAACGACCGATGTCGATTGTTGATCGAAGAGAAAAGATCCTCAAGAACAAGGTTATCCCTCTTGTACTTATTTCATGGAAGAATCGCTCGCACGGAGAATCGACTTGGGAATGAGAAGACGAGATTCGACAGAAGTTTCTACATCTCTTCTTGTAGATTCATGCTTGTTTTTCTTTTCTTGTTCTGGGAATTTCGAGGACGAAATTCTTTTTGTAGTTGGGTATAATGTAACACCCTAGTTCATTTATACCAGTTCTATTTTTTTAGGTATTTCTTTATTTATGGCTATATCTTGATTTATTGTGTTTTGGGTGCGAATAGTATAGCTGGTATCCATGTTTGCATCCGACCCGACCCGCATGCTGAAAACCCGTCTTGATTCCTGTTTATGATTTATCCCGGCTAGTTTTGAGGATCCGTTCACTTTCATGTTGTATAACTGCATTATATCGAGCATTTGCATTTTTTAATAAAACAAGTAAAGTCAAATAAAATATTTTAAAAATATCTAGCATGGCCTGCATCAGACCCCTGACCCTGTGGTAGCATCCGTACATCTTGTTCTCGTTCCGTTCAATGACACAGACTCGTTTGGATAGCTACGTGCATGCTACGTGTATCCGTTCTTGGGGGTATGCATTTTCGTTACCTGTATATCGCATTTTTGTTTTAGCTGGTACGCATGTTATCCGTATTTTCGAACCGTAATTTTAGACCCGATCCGGGCGTGTTATGGACTATTGTTGTATTAACCAAAATCTCAAAATTTACAAATATTATAATATATACGTAATTGTAACAGGTTAATGATTATATATTTTTTATTAACAAAATATACATTTTGAAAAGATTTCAAATCCCTGCTCTCTCTCTCTTCTATATATATTCTATATATTATACAAATACCTTTTTCAATACCCACGAGATCCCGTCACCCCCTCTTTCTCCTATTCTCAACTCCCTTTTCCCAAGCTCACAACCCTTGCAACCTTCGTTCCCAATGAACCCGAACACCCACACACCCATCTCTGCCACCTTCACCTCCCATCACCGCCGACCACCTCGTCGGTCTCCCCTGCTCACCATCCCCATATTCTCCCCCTCTCTTCTTCTCTAACCCTACAAACCCCCGAACCCGACCACTTCACCCAAGAACCCGAGCACCCATCCCTGCACATACACGACCCGCCTGCACCCCATCGCCGGAGCTCCGACCTTGTCGTCGTATCCCCGCCTCGTCACCACTTCATCTCCCTCATCGCCTCTCCGCTGACAGCCGCCACCATATCACCCTTTCCCCTGCACAAAATCCTCACCAGACTTCAAGAACCGCAGCCCACTCCCCTCGCCGGTAAACCCATCGCCGGAGACCTACGGATCGGTGTTACCCTCTCTATCTTCGCCTCTGACCCAAGGCCAGAGCAAACCCAGAGAACCTATCTTCTTCTTCTTTTCTTCTCTTTCCTTGATCCGGATTTTCCTGGTCATCACCAGAGCCGTGCCCGCCGCCGACGATCCGGGCGATCCAGTGGACGTCCCTAGACAGCGTGGTCACGTTCTTGCCTAGCCTGGTTCATTTCTGTACGCACGTGTGTGCATCGTGACATTTACCGACACTGTACGCGGCGTACGCACCCCGTCGTGAGATCCGATCAGGAAAGTTTATCTTGCTACGTGCTTTGATATATATTTTGCATCTATATGAATAAAAATGTCGCATATTTATTGCATTTTGCATCCCATGTTACCGTTTTACTGTTTTGCGATACCCGTTCGCATCCATATCATTTATTGCATTTGTAGTTGCGTGCCAAATCATATTATTATATGTTACTGTTATATTAGTGCACCATACTTGATAATGTGTATCATACGTAGTCATAGAGTTATAGATGTGACCTTTGATAGACATTGTGCATCCGTGCTTTTACCGTGCTTCGATACTAGCTACAGTTATATTTTTGGGCATCCATTTGTTACATGATCAGTCGAAAATATTGCATTCTTAACACATCAATTTCCCTACTCTTTGTAATCATCTAAAAGTGTTTGGTATAAATATAGCACATATTAGCAATTCGTCTGCAAAATATCAAATAACATGTGTTATACATTATAACCGGCAATATGAGGGAAATTGTGTGTTTATTACTACACGCATGATCTTTTGTATATCAACACTTGTCTCGAGATTGTGTGCAGGAAATTCTCCAGGTTAAAGAGCCAGAACTGCTAAAAGTGCTGATAAAATACACCAAGTCCAAGACTTGAGATCTGGCAGTGACCAAGAAAGCATAATGAGATTCCAGACATAAAATAAAGCCCAAAAGATCAACACCAAGCAAGACAGAGAAATTCAGGCACTGACTCCACCAAACGGCCGCGGAACCGCGGCCGAGTCAGGCCGATCCGCCGTGGATCCACGGCCGAGTTAACTCATCGGCGGTAGGAACTTTTTGCAGAGGTCTCCTTTTAACGGCCAAGCTTCTCCAAAACGCTTCGAATTGTGTAGATTTCTCCAGAAGCTTCCTGTAACATTTCAAAATAATAAAATATTATTTTTTGGGAATTTTTATAATTTAATATTATTTTAATGAATATTTTAATATTTCGGTATAATTAAATACCGATAAATGGGGAAAATTTTGGAAAATTCTAAACTAGGGTATTTTATGGAATTATGCCATTTTAAAGTTTTTATGATTAATTATATGCTAATTTAGTGCTAATCGCGATTAAAAATCGCTAATCGGTTTTTAGCATTTTTGGTGCAAAACATGCACATATCATTTTTACACTTGTGCTTCATTTGTTTCTTTTCCTTCTCTTCATTTAGCATGGTTGCTTAGGGTTGACCATTGAGGGAGAAGGATATGAAAAGAAAAGAAAAGAAAAAGGTATGGTATGATGAAGAGAGAGAAAGGGTAAGTCAACTTTTTCTTTTTGAACCATGACCCCATCATTTCCCCATCCCATTTCTCTCCCCCTCTCCTTGTGCTGTTGCTGCTGCCCTCTCCCTCTTCCTCGTCCCTCATCAAGCCTAGATCCACCATGAAATTCACCCCAAAACCCTATTCTCATTTCACAAAAATTGCTCCCAAGCTCACTAGCTACACATTGGACCTAGAAAGAGATCGTTTTGAGGACTTTGAGCAACTCAAGAAAATTCTTGAGTTGCCAAAGGAGGTAATTTCTGCACCCATAGAGTAGTATTTCAATTCCTTGTGCATCAATACTTGTTTCATGTCGATAGTGTGTGTTTTGATGAACTTTGGAAAATTCAATTTAGGGTTTAGGGTTTGATCTGAAATCAAAGATGAATTGAGATGTAATTAGAGGCTACAACCCCTGTTGTGAAGTTACATTGGACCAAACTAGAGATTAGAACCCAGAATACGGATTTATGAAAACGATATCGGGAAAAACTGTAATTCTGTGACTGTTTTTAGAAATCTGCTATCACCCGAGCCACCTGAAAATAAAATTGGTTTGACAGTGAGATGTGCAGGCACCCTGGAACCACTACCCAAAATCCTAGCCCCTATCTCCTTCCCCAGGCCGCCAATTTATCCCTTATGGCTGCAAATTGCGGCCAGAGCAGGTTGGAACCCCCTCGTT
Source organism: Agapanthus africanus (assembly GCA_030015575.1). NCBI lineage: Eukaryota > Viridiplantae > Streptophyta > Magnoliopsida > Asparagales > Amaryllidaceae > Agapanthus > Agapanthus africanus. The sequence continues at coordinate 1,006,609,600 of CM057337.1, read as the reverse complement.
TTTGGTGCAGGGACCTATCTCCAGTAAATTTGACCTTTGGTATATGCAATTTTGACTGATTCCATCTACGGTAGAATCTGGAGTAGTTTTCTTGTGTTGGCGCATGGTTTATGACTTGTTTTAGCATGGATTTTGGTATTTGGTGATTCATTTCTGTCGGGTGGCGTTTGAACGTCAACAGCATAGGATAATTGGTCGTGTTTGCATGCGAGACTATAGGTTTTTACCTATGGGCGTAGCGTATGCCGTTTTGGTTTTCGATGTGATTTTCATGTGTGTTCCCCTCCGAAAGGCGGCGCACAGGACCGCGATGTCCTGACGCTGAGATTCGGGGCAGATGCTATTTGGTTTTATCCGTCCACCTCTCCGAAGATGCCAAGTTGATTTATGGCACCGTGTATCGGAGGTTTAGACGGATGCGGCCGATGTAGCAGACTTCGTCAGATTCCCCCTCGCTTGAGGGGTTTTTGATTATGGGGACGCTCTTCCCTGCAGGCGCAAGCCCCTGCAGTTAATTACGCTACCGCATCGCGGTAACAACTTTCTCCTTCTCCAGAATTTCACTTCGTGTCGTGTGTGTTTGTTTTGTTTGTGGTTTCCCGTGGATTGTATACGGAGACTGAGTAATACCGTCGCCCGTAGGACGTGGATTAGTCCAAATCCGTATTTACTTAGATTTGGGTTTGGTGTTTTTAGTTTAAGGATGCATTAGTCGCGTTGCGGCTAAGATTAACTTAAACGTTCGTTAAGGATACGTTAGTCCGGTTTGAGACTAAGATCAACTTAACGTGATCGTTTAGATCTGACAAAAGAGCGTTTGGGCTCTATTGTTCCAGTTTGGGAGATTCATAGTCCAATTTGGGACTAAAGTCTGTTTGGAGGATACGTTAGCCATTTTTGAGGCTAAGATCGACTCAAACGTTTGTTAAGGATACGTTAGTCCAGTTTGAGACTAAGATCAACTTAACGGGACTGTTTAGATCTGACAAAAGAGCATTTGGGCTCTATTGTGCCAGTTTAGGGACGTGGTGGTCCGATATTAGTTTAGGGACGTTCCGGTCCGATATTAGTTTAGGGACGTTTCGGTCCAATATTAGTTTAGGGACGTTTCGGTCCAATATTAGTTTAAGGACGTTTCGGTCCAATATTAGTTTAAGGGCGTTTCGGTCCACGAATTTAAAGACCCCGCAGTCCATATTCATGTGTGGTCGTTGGGACCCGTCACCTCTCTGACGACGTTGAATGATTACAACGATGCGTGTCAGAGGAGTTCGGAGATGTACCCTCGAACCAGTAGTAAATTGATTTAAGAGAGCAATCTTGCTCAGTCAATTTAATTTGAGGACTTACGGCCAAAATTGCGCTAAGTCCAGTTGAAAAATATTCAATGCCTTTTATTTGTTTTTGGTCTGTTAGACCTGTGCTAGGGCTTGGCCCATTTTTAAATAAGACATTGCATCAATTTATTTTTTGTTTGGGCTCTGCTCATGATTGATGCAGAGCATCAATTTATTCTGGGCTCTGCAAGGCATCTGCATTATTTGGGCTCTGCCCCTTTTAAAATGCACAGCATTTATATTATTTTGTTTGGGCTCTGCCCATTTATAAATGATGCAGAGCATCAATTTAATTAGGCATGTTTGGTCTTTTGACTTGGGCCTGGCCCTTTGAGAAATGCATTGCATTTATCAGGCGGTTTGCGCCAATTACTGAGCCCAAGCGCTTATGGTTAGGACACGTGTCATGCTCTAGTAAGCGCAAGCGCAACAGCGCAATGCACTGCGCTAGTGCGCTGCGCTGTTGCGCTGCTGACACGTGGCGCGCTCTGGTGAGCGCAAGCGCAATAGCGCAGTGCGCTGCACAAGTGCGCTGCGCTGTTGCGCTGCTGACACGTAGCGCGCTCTGGTGAGTTGCGCCAATTCCAGAGAGCAAAGCTCTAGCACAGTTTGTAAGTGCAGAGCACTAAGAATCTTTTAGATTCAAGAACAGAAGTGCAAAGCACTATTTAATTTCTTGATTAGATCAAAGAAAAATAATTTTTCTTTTTTGTTTCAAGAACCAGAGGTTCATAAAAAAGTGCAAAGCACTATTATTACTTATTTATATATATATATATTTTTTATTTAAGATTATTGATCTTGTTCTTAGATCAATAATCTGTCCATAAGAGAATTTTCTCTTTTTTCCTAAAGGTTTTTACCTTCTGTTGTTCTTGAGGAGTTTTCAAGAGCTTTCTTCTTTCTCTCTTTATTTTTAGAAGGATGTTGATGCTTTTGAATTGAGGCCTAGGGTCCTTTTTATAGTGCCCATAAATTAGTTAAATTTGTTAAAGAGATCTTTCTCTGAGTGATTTGGGGAATTTTCCCCACCGTTGGATCTTTGATCCAAGGGCTTCTGCTTTGCAGAAGAAAATCTTCTTGTTTTAACAAGAACAGAAAAGATTTATTAAAATCTTAATTCAGTTTGGCGCAGATGCCCCAGCGCGTGACACGTGTCGCGCAGCGCACAGCGCAGCGCAACTGCGCTAGCGCATCTGCGCTGACACGTGTCGCGCAGCGCAGTACTTGCGCATCTAAAGCGTTGCTTCATTTAAATAGAGCTTTGCTCTGATTGGGCGCGCCTTCTTAGGTGCTGCGCTGATGCATCTGCGCCTGACACGTGGCGTGTTGCGCGCAGCGCAAAGAATCTGAAGCGTTGCTTCATTTATTAAATTTTAAATTTTCAAAGCAGAGCTTTGCTCTGATTGGGGGAAGATGAAGCATTGCTTCATCTCCCGCCTCAGAATTTGAACAGAGCTTTGCTCTGATTGGGGTAAACAAATGCCCCCCCACCGTTGCGCTTACGTGGCCTCCTAACGTGAGCGCAGCGGTGGCAGACTCCGAACCGTCGCGCCATCTCTTGGAAGCTGAAAGGGTACTTGATGCCTATAAATAGGACTTTTGGTCCCTTAGATGATTCTTATCTCTAAATTTTTACTTTCAGAACTCAGAGCCCCGCTTTTTATTTTCAAGAATTTTAAGAGTTAAACTCTTAAAACTTTTAGGTGAAAATTTTAATTTGGATTAAATTAAGTTAAATTAATTTTTGTTGATAGAGCATCGCTCTCAATAGATCCCTGATCTAAAGGAAACCTATTTAGGGTTTCACTTAGCAGAGCTTTGCTCTACAGGTCTTAAAAGGATCTAAAGAGAACTAAAGGGGACCCTACTAGGGTTCCATAGAGCTCTGCTCTCTGAAAGATTTTCCTTGGATTTTCTTAATTCATTAATGGAGCTTTGCTCCTCCCAAATCATATAGAAGAACTCTTAAGGATTCTTCATGGATCTTGGAACTTAAATATGGCACTTTATTCCTCAGTGCATTATATCGTTTTGCTTAATCAGTCTTTCTGATAATTCTGTTGATCCTCTTTCATAGGAACAATAGACGCCCATATGTATGCTCTTAACGTGATCATCTCTCATGAGGGCATCCGCCGACTTGGCCGCTCTCAAAATCGGGAGTTCACAAACGAGGAGTGTGCTGAAATAATGAGTCGCTTCGACGCATACAACGGTCCACTGCATCCCCGACGTTCCTTTCTTCTTAAACTTATCGTGGGAGCTATCTGGGAAGCGCTTCCCCTATTCTGTTCCGGTGTGCCGCTTAAGGCGTTGGATGCCGCTGAGGACAAGGTGCACTCTGTGTACCTATTGAACTTTATCTCGAAGAGACGGCGAGACGGTCTTATTGACCTCTTGCACGAGGTCTTTCAACAGTCTGCCATACTCGCTGCTTATCGGAGGGTGGAAGACATCGGGAGGGACCCTGACGCTTGTGCTCGCGAAAGGAAGCACACTAGGATGGTCCGCGAGGCTTGGAAAGTCATAGATAGGATCGCTTTTGAATTCCTCAATCCATGCCCTGGATCTGAGGTTATTCCATTGTAACTTTCGTTTATTGTTTTTATGACTGTAAGAACTTCGGGCAATATTAATGGATTTTTTTTTATCCCAGCTTGTTTTTATTATATATCTTTGTCCTGAGTCTTTTTGCCCATGCATGAATGAATACGTCTTGAACGCTTGATCAAACGTAAATCGGGTGCTCTTTCTGTTGCTCTTCCTCTTTCTCAGCATGTCGTCACAATTAGCAGGTAATAGAGTAAGGTTCTTGATTTCTTCATGAGATAGCGAGGGCTTAGGCCGCAGGTTTAGATCTGCTGCCTAAGACTTTTCAACTCTATGAGCCGTGAGGGTCTCATAGAGACTTTTCTCCCTACGGATCGAGAGGATCTCGTAGGCGGTTTTTTTTTTAAGAATCGTGAGGATTCCTAAGTGTGGTTTTCTCTTGTAAGTCGTAAGAATCCTACAAGAGAATTTTTCCCTCTTACGAGTCGAGAGGACTTGTAAGCGGTTGTTTCCCTCCTTGTCGAAGTTCAACGTTGGAGAGTGAGACCCGTGGATGGTATGCAAGAGACCGTTTTGGGCCAACTTACGGGGTCCCAATGCTTAGGAAACATGCTTCTTTTATGCCCACTGCCTAAGGCTTTATCTCACGAGTCGAGCCGTCTCGACAATTTTTCACAAGTCGAGACGAATCGAACGTTTCTCGCAAGAACATCTTAACGTCGCATTTAACCTCTGCTCTTTACGACAGAAGCCCGTTAAGGTTGGTGCTACTTAGGGTTTTGGCCATCGTACCGTCGCATAAGCTGATATAGTCCTCGATAGGCAATCGTGCTGTTCGAGTAGCCCTGCGACTGCCGTGTCTCTGATCCCTTCGGGGGCTGGACAAGACGTCTTCAAGCAATCCTCCTTGGCAGTTTGACCGTCGGAAGAGCAAGCGCTAGGAATTTGCCATGCCGCTTTTTACTTGAGGTTAGGCTCATTTTGGAGAGCCCCGATGAGTCATAACCACTCCGCGCTGGTGTGGGATGATCTCCGATAGTCTTTCAGGCTTTATATGACTTGCCGTTAAGACCCTGAAGCTAGGAATTTGGCCTTTGCTTCGTTTGCTGGCATTGCGTCCTCTGTATTGAGACGAATGTCATGGTGGGGACTAGGGATTTTGCCGTGGCTCCGTTTGTTTGATGACGTTGCGTCTGCTGTGTCGAGACGAACGTTGGGGTGACATCTCGTCTACTGTATCGAGACGGACGTCGAGATTGTCTCTAGGTTACTGGTGAACTGCCGAGGTTTGGAACTAGGGATTTTGCCGTGGCTCCATTCGTTTAATGACGTTGCGCCTGCTGTGTTGAGACAAACGTTGGGGTGACATCTCGTCTACTGTATCGAGACGGACGTCGAGGTTGTCTCTAGGTTGCTAGTGAACCGCCGAGGTTTGGAACTAGGGATTTTGCCGTGGCTCCATTCGTTTAATGACGTTGCGCCTGCTGTGTCGAGACGAACGTTGGGGTGACATCTCATCTACTGTATCGAGACGGACGTCGAGGTTGTCTCTAGGTTGCTGGTGAACCGTCGAGGTTTGGAACTAGGGATTTTGTCGTGGCTCCATTCGTTTAATGACGTTGCGCCTGCTGTGTCGAGACGAACGTTGGGGTGACATCTCGTCTACTGTATCGAGACGGACGTCGAGGTTGTCTCTAGGTTGCTGGTGAACCGTCGAGGTTTGGAACTAGGGATTTTGCCGTGGCTCCATTCGTTTAATGGCGTTGCGCCTGCTGTGTCGAGACGAACGTTGGGGTGACATCTCGTCTGCTGTATTGAGATGGACGTCGAGGTGGTGACCATTCTGTGCTGGTGCGAGATGATCTCCGGTTGTCTTTCCGGTTTTATATGAGTTACCGTCAAGACGTCGAAGCTAGGAATGTGGCCTTCGCTTCGTTTGCTTTGGTGTGTCCAAATCCTGTTGGAGGACGAACGCTGGGGTTAACATTTCGTCTGCTGTATCGAGACGAACGTCAAGGTGGTGACCACTCTGTGCTGGTGCGAGATGATCTCCGATTGCCTTTCCGGTTTTATGTGAGTTACCGTAAAGACGTTGAAGCTAGGAATGTGGCCTTCGCTTCGCTTGCTTTGTCACGTCCGAATCCCTGCTGGAGGAAGAACGCTGGGGTGACAACTCGTCTGCTGTATCGAAACGAACGTCGAGGAGGTGACCACTCCATGTGAGATGATCTCCGGTGGTCTTTCGGGCTTTATATGACTTGCCGTTAAGACCTTAAAGCTAGGAATTTGGCCTTCGCTTCATTTGCTCACACTGCGTCTGGTGTATTGAAACGAATGCTGAGGTGGAGCTGGGATTTTTCCGTCACTCCGCTTGGTTTCGACCATGGGGTCTTTTGTTAACTTTGCATGTACACCCTGCTGGACTGCGAAGGAACGCCGTTGTTGACATTGCGTCTGCTGTAACGAGACGAATGGTAAGGTAGAGTTGGGATTTTGCCGTTACTCCGCTTTGTTTCGACCGTGAGGTCTTTTGTTGACGTCATGTCTGCATTCAGTTGGAGTGAGGAGAAACGCCGTTGGTGATCTCTAAGTTGTCGATGTTGACGTCGAGACCCTGAAGCTCGGGATCTTCGTTTGCTTCATTTGTTGACATCGTGTCTGTAATATTGCGACAAATGTCGAGATGGTCTCTAGGTTGTCTATGAACCGTCGAGATTTGGCTTCGCTTTCTGATGGAGCCTGTTGGGAAGGTATGGTTCCCTCTTTATCTGTGCCCCTGAATTGTATACAGGGATCGATGTGATTTCACCTGTAGGGCAAAAAGTTTCATTCTTTCATTTTTTTTATTCTTTCCGCGATGCTCTATCATTTCAGCTTTTTATATCGCGAAAATCGCGATTGCCCAATCATTTCGGCTATTTTTTGCGGTGCCCAATCATTTCGGCTATTTTTTCTTTTTACTCGCTGTTTTTTATTGCGAGTTGCCCAATCATTTCGGCTGTTTATTTTATTTTTACTCGCTGTTTTTTATTGCGAGTTGCCCAATCATTTCGGCTATTTAATATGCATTTTCAGCTCGCTGATTTTTATCGCGAGCGTAGAACTTGGAATCTGGTGCCAATCTCAGCATCAGCATCGCTACAACTGGAATATTGCGAGGAGCGAATCATCATCTGCCATGAAAGGACTTGGAATTCGATACCGATTTAGGCATCAGTATCGCTACAACTGGGATATTGCCAGGAGCGAATCATCATCTGCCATGAAAGGACTTGGAATTTGATACCGATTTAGGCATCAACATCGCTACAACTGGAATATTGCCAGGAGCGAATCATCATTTGCCTCCGTCGATGTCGAACAAAGGTGGCTTAGCGAACAGGGTTAAGGTCCTGTTGACTAAGGCTTTTGACTTCATGAGCCGTAAGGGTTCCACAAAGGTATTTCGCCCCACAAGTCGTGAGGATCTTGTAGGTGTATTTTCTCCTTAGGAGTCGTAAGGATTCCTAAGTGTATGTTCCTCGGTAAGTCGTAAGGATCCTACAAGAGGGTTTTCTCCTTGTAAATCGAGAGGACTTACAAGTGTTGTTTGCTGTACGAGCATATCCCTAGCCATGGATGAGACTTTGTTAGGGAAATGTTTATTCACGCCCGTGGATTGTATACAAGGGCCAATATAGGACCACTTGTAGGGCAATGTCGAAAGTTGTGGGGGTTTCTTAAGCACAGGTTTAGGCCTCTGTAACTTAAGACTTTCAAATCTTACGAGCCGTGAGGGTCCCATAATAGCCTTCTCCTCACGAGTCGTGAGGATCTCGCAAGTGTATTTTCTCCTTAGGAATCGTGGGGATTCCTAAGTGTGTTGTTCCCTTGTGAGTCGTAAGGATCTCACGCGGGTGGTTTCTCCTTATAGGGTCGAGAGGCCCCTATAAGTGTTTCTTAACGAGGTTGCGCCCTTTCGGGTTTTCACAAACACTCGCCGGTAGTCCTGCTGTTTTTACTCACGGAGCCCTCTCGGGTTTTCATCCGTGCCCGTTTTGCTTATGGACATACCGTTTTTTTTTTCTTTTTTTCTTTTTATTTTCTTCTTCTTCTTCTTTTTACGAGGTCGCGTCCTTTCGGGTTTTCACGAACACTCGCCGGTAGTCCTGCTGTTTTTACTCACGGAGCCCTTTCGGGTTTTCATCCGTGCCCTTTTTGCTTATGGACATACCGTTTTTTTTATTTTTTATTTTTTTTTAATTTTTTTTTATCTCGCCAGCCTGAGAATGCTGCGGTAGTAGTTTAAAAACATTTCGGTCATTTGCAAGTTTTAGGACATTGCGGTCCATCATTAGTTTAAGGACATCTCGGTCCGTTGTTAGTTTAAGGACGTTTCGGTCCGTTGTCGCCGTATTTGAGGCGAATATCTGGTTTATTGACTTTTCGGTCTATGAGTCCTTCTCCATGAATGAACATGATGCCCCCGGCGTATCCATCTTTTTCGGAGCGTGCGGTTGTGGCGGACTTACCTTCCAGTTCTCAGACAGCGCAAACTTGCCATGTTGGTATTGGTCTTCAACCCAGTTTTTGAAGACGTAGCAATCCTCGATCAGATGACCTACCGTTTGGTGGTAAGGGCAATGATTAGGATTATTAATATCGCCTGGCCGCAACGGACGTTTTGGACTCGGCAGATTGATGAGTCTGTCGCACACTGCCAGCTCGAACTGTCCCCTTGTTTTATCTTGCGGAAACGAGTAAGGACGTTTCAACTTTTCCTGGAGGGATTGCCGCTTGTTGCTTTGGCAAGCAACCGGTCTAGGGTCACCTGATTGTTGTTGAGCGCTGGCGACAAGGGCCTTTTTTCCTTTTCCTTTATTCTTTTTGCTCGGTCCCTTGTTTAGGGGGCCGAGATTTTTTTCGAATAGCGTGCGATTACATGGCTGAACGTTCTCGCAGCTTCTCAATTCCTTTATTTTCGAAATAGATTCCCCGAGGGAAAAGTTGGGGATAGCTTCTTCGTCAGAGTCGCTTCCAAAGGTGACAATTTGTGATCCCTTGAAGTCGGCTATATGACAGTTTGCGGCGGCTCCTTTGCGCTCATATATCGCATTTTTCCGATGTCCACGAGATTCACACTTTGTCCTGTCGAAGTGTCGCTTTTGAGCGACATACCCTTGCCACCAACAGTTAAAGGATTCGCAGTCTTCGGTAGGATGTATGATCTTCTGATGATATAAACAGAAGTTAGGGTGCATCTCTACCTCAGAGAAAGAATTTTCTTCAGAGGGCGGTAGCTTCATTCCTACTGATAGAGCTTTGGCGAACCGTTTCCTCGTCTTGAATTTGTTTTTACCCGCAGTGTGTGGCTTTTGATTTGACGGGAATACCTTGGTTCTTTCCAGTATGGCCATTTCATGCTCTTGATTGGCTTTTGCTTTCAGATGAATTTCATTTAGGAAGGCATCGATCAACTTGTCTGACGGCCGCGGAATTTCTGTTTCAGGGTCCGCCATTGATTTCTCAGCGCAAGGATCCTCCTCATCATCCGTCAGTGAATGAGAAATCACATGACAAGTCGCTACGTAGTCTTCGGATTCATCCGATAAGTTTTCTCCATCGTTTTCATCCTCGACGAAAGAACAAGTTACCCCCGGCGTGTCCGTCTTCTTTGGAGAGTGCGGCTGTGGGGGGTTTACCTTCCAGCTTTCAGACAGCGTGAACTTGCCTTGCAGGTATTGATCCTCAATCCATCCCTTAAAGACGAAACAATCCTCAATCGGATGACTTACCGTTTGGTGGTAAGGGCAATAATTGGGATTATTAAGATCGCCTGGCTGCGACAGACGCTTTGGACTCGGCAGATTAATAAGTCTGTTGCGCACTGCCAGCTCAAACAGTCTTCTCGTTTTATTCTGCGGAAACGAGTAAGGACGTCCCAGCCTCTCTTCGAGGGATGTGCGTGGACGCACGTTGTTTTGGCGAGCGACCGGCTTTGAGTTGCTCGACTGTTGCTGAGCGTTGGCGACGATGATCGTTTTTCCTTTCTCATTTCGGGGATCGAGTCTTGGAGGAGACGGTCTATGGCCCATCTGGTCCATTTGGGCTAATTTGTCGATCAAGGCCTGGAAGGTGGTCGGCCTGAAGAACATCATGAATTGCGAGATGGTCGCCTGCGGATCGAGAGTGCCCACAAACATGCCTACCGCAGGTGCCTCTTCTATGCGTTGTTCGCATTTCGACCATAGGTTTCGCCATCGTGTTGCGTATTGGACCCACGTTTCGCCGGGCCTTATCCTGGCATTAATCAGTGCTGTTATCGGGGTGCGTCCACTAGCACTCGCGAATCTCTGTGTAAACAGCAGTTCCATCTCTGCAAATGTTTTGACAGAGTCGTTAGGTAACTCCGAATACCATTCAAAGGCTGTTTCTGCTAAGCTGCCGACGAATTGACGTAGCAACAATTTGTCATCGCCTCCAGTATTGCCGCATAAGGCCCTGAATTGAGCGACATGCTGATGCGGATCCCCTGTCCCTTTGTATACATGGAATTTAGGGATCGTATATCCTGGCGGGTAATTGATTTGGTCATACCAGCTCGGATACGGTCGTCCGGTTCTAACAATTTGCCCAGCCGCTTCATTCGCCTGATGAACCCGGATCTGCTGAGCTATATATTCATCTAGGTCGACTTTGGAGATTGCCTCCTCCTTGGCTGTTGACAGCGTCGGCGGAGGATTTGACGTTTCTCCCCTGTCGTCTTCAAGGACGATCGGAGGATCTTCAGCAGGAGGGTCCGGCTGTAACATCATCCCTACCATATCTTGGAAGAGGAGCGCCATCTGTTTTATGTTAGCCGCTTGCTCTGCAGCTTCTTTGTCCCTCTTTTCGAGAACTCTGCGTAAAAAGTCAGCGTCGATTTCTTGTTCTTGACGCTCATCCGAAGACGTTTCAGAGCTTTCTTTTGGCTCAGTGAGTGCAGCCATTGTAGTCATCATTTCCTGAAGCTTTTATTGTTGCTCCTGGGCTTTCGTCATGGATTGGGTGAGCGGTCGGTGGCCCGTAGAAGTGCGGCTTTCCTCCTTTCCAGAAGCCATATAAAAAGTGTGCACCACCATGCCCTCAGACTTGGGGCGTTTGTGTTCGGTGTCTTTGCGATTTGCCGAAGACACAGGGGCTTTTTGCGGCCTCCTTTTTTGAGTGATTGGAGTTAAGGGAGCCATTGTAGTGGGCACCCAAGTAGCTTTTGCTTTTTTTGGTTTGACAGAGTAATCCTTCCCCCGCCGAACCTTCATCTTTTTCTGTCGTCGGAGGCAGTCTTGATCGACCACCGACTCTTGGACCTGTCGCCAGACTTTGTAAATTTTAGAGGACAGCCGTTGAGGGGGCTGCTCTAGCTTCTTCTCTGGAGTATTCTCCACAGGTGAAGGAGTTCGTTTCAACATCGCAGTAGGAGAGTTTCTGCGCACCGTATTCAGCAATTCAAAGCTGTTCCCGATTGGAACAGCAGTATCGATCCCCACCGTTGGAGCTGGAGGAGTAAATCCAGAGGGGAAGTTTCCCCCAGCCTTCTTTACTCGGCGCCAGTGGCGACGTCGAGCATGTCGTGCTAATGGAATTGTTTCAGATATAGGGGTGACCTCCTCATGCCCCCTGTGTTGGTCAGAATATGCTGGTACCAGCCTTTTAAAGATCGACGTCCGTTGAACGGGGACGGCCAACTTGTCAGAAGCGGACTTCTGAACATGGGAAGCAACCTTGGTGATTTTTCCAGGAACGTGAGTTGGAATGGCTATCCTCTTCGGGATAACGCCTTCTGGTATGGCAGGCTTCTTCATGAGCCTGTTAGAGCTCTGGCCTAGTCCGTTAAAAACTGAAGCAGTGGAGTTAGACGACCCGTTGAGAGGGGTCGCGGCAGTGGTAAGTCGATCGAAGACCGACTTATTTGGAGCTTCTTGCAATGTCATTGGGGCGTTGAAGCTCATTGATGGGAGCATGGTCCCAAAAAATAGTCCAGTGGTGGCTTGAGCCACCTGCTCCACCGGTATTTTGAAAAGGGAGGCCGCTTGGGGCCCATAAGTCACTCCTCCAGTAATGACGGAGCGAGAGTTGTTGCTGCAGGCGATGCAGTTCGAAGCCATCGATTTTCTGTTTTCTGCATAAAGCAAGACACCAAATCTTAGTACCTTGAATCCACAGGCAATCACAGCAAACCGCGATTTGTTCGCGAACACGACACACGAAGTGTGGAGTGGAAAGAGGAAGAGGTCCCACCGGGCGTGCCAGAATCTGTTCCCCTCCGAAAGGCGGTGCACAGGACCGCGATGTCCTGACGCTGAGATTCGGGGCAGATGCTATTTGGTTTTATCCGTCCACCTCTCCGAAGATGCCAAGTTGATTTATGGCACCGTGTATCGGAGGTTTAGACGGATGCGGCCGATGTAGCAGACTTCGTCAGATTCCCCCTCGCTTGAGGGTTTTTGGTTGTGGGGACGCTCTTCCATGCAGGCGCAAGCCCCTGCAGTTAATTACGCTACCGCATCGCGGTAACAACTTTCTCCTTCTCCAGAATTTCACTTCGTGTCGTGTGTGTTTGTTTTGTTTGTGGTTGCCCGTGGATTGTATACGGAGACTGAGTAATACCGTCGCCCGTAGGACGTGGATTAGTCCAAATCCGTATTTACTTAGATTTGGGTTTGGTGTTTTTAGTTTAAGGATGCATTAGTCGCGTTGCGGCTAAGATCAACTTAAACGTTCGTTAAGGATACGTTAGTCCGGTTTGAGACTAAGATCAACTTAACGTGATCGTTTAGATCCGACAAAAGAGCGTTTGGGCTCTATTGTTCCAGTTTGGGAGATTCATAGTCCAATTTGGGACTAAAGTCTGTTTGGAGGATACGTTAGCCATTTTTGAGGCTAAGATCGACTCAAACGTTTGTTAAGGATACGTTAGTCCAGTTTGAGACTAAGATCAACTTAACGGGACCGTTTAGATCTGACAAAAGAGCATTTGGGCTCTATTGTGCCAGTTTAGGGACGTGGTGGTCCATATTCCAGTTTAGGGACGTGGTGGTCCGATATTAGTTTAGGGACGTTTCGGTCCGATATTAGTTTAAGGACGTTTCGGTCCAATATTAGTTTAGGGAAGTTTCGGTCCAATATTAGTTTAAGGACGTTTCGGTCCAATATTAGTTTAAGGGCGTTTCGGTCCACGAGTTTAAGGACCCCGCAGTCCATATTCATGTGTGGTCGTTGGGACCCGTCACCTCTCTGACGACGTTGAATGATTACAACGACGCGTGTCAGAGGAGTTCGGAGATGTACCCTCGAACCAGTAGTAAATTGATTTAAGAGAGCAATCTTGCTCAGTCAATTTAATTTGAGGACTTACGGCCAAAATTGGGCTAAGTCCAGTTGAAAAATATTCAACGCCTTTTATTTGTTTTTGGTCTGTTAGACCTGTGCTAGGGCTTGGCCCATTTTTAAATAATACATTGCATCAATTTATTTTTTGTTTGGGCTCTGCTCATGATTGATGCAGTGCATCAATTTATTCTGGGCTCTGCAAGGCATCTGCTTTGTTTGGGCTCTGCCCCTTTTAAAATGCATAGCATTTATATTATTTTGTTTGGGCTCTGCCCATTTATAAATGATGCAGAGCATCAATTTAATTAGGCATGTTTGGTCTTTTGACTTGGGCCTGGCCCTTTGAGAAATGCATTGCATTTATCAGGCGGTTTGCGCCAATTACTGAGCGCAAGCGCTTATGGTTAGGACACGTGTCATGCTCTAGTAAGCGCAAGCGCAACAGCGCAGTGCGCTGCGCTGTTGCGCTGCTGACACGTGGCGCGCTCTGGTGAGCGCAAGCGCAATAGCGCAGTGCGCTGCGCTGTTGCGCTGCTGACACGTGGCGCACTCTGGTGAGTTGCGCCAATTCCAGAGAGCAAAGCTCTAGCGCAGTTTGTAAGTGCAGAGCACTAAGAATCTTTTAGATTCAAGAACAGAAGTGCAAAGCACTATTTACTTTCTTGATTAGATCAAAGAAAAATAATTTTTCTTTTTTGTTTCAAGAACCAGAGGTTCATAAAAAAGTGCAAAGCACTATTATTACTTATTTATATATATATATTTTTTATTTACGATTATTGATCTTGTTCTTAGATCAATAATCTGTCCATAAGAGAATTTTCTCTTTTTTCCTAAAGGTTTTTACCTTCTGTTGTTCTTGAGGAGTTTTCAAGAGCTTTCTTCTTTCTCTCTTTTTTTTAGAAGGATGTTGATGCTTTTGAATTGAGGCCTAGGGTCCTTTTTATAGTGCCCATAAATTAGTTAAATTTGTTAAATAGATCTTTCTCTGAGTGATTTGGGGAATTTTCCCCACCGTTGGATCTTTGATCTAAGGGCTTCTGCTTTGCAGAAGAAAATCTTCTTGTTTTAACAAGAACAGAAAAGATTTATTAATATATTAATTCAGTTTGGCACAGATGCCCCAGCGCGTGACACGGGTCGCGCAGCGCACAACGCAGCGCAACTGCGCTAGCGCATCTGCGCTGACACGTGTCGCGCAGCGCGTGTCACGCAGCGCATCTGCGCCAGCGCATCTGCGCTGACGCTGACACGTGTCGCGCAGCGCGTGTCACGCAGCGCATCTGCGCCAGCGCATCTGCGCTGACGCGTGTCGCGCAGCGCGTGTCACGCAGCGCATCTGCGCCAGCGCATCTGCGCTGACACGTGTCGCGCAGCGCAAAGCGCAGCGCAACTGCGCCAGCGCATCTGCGCTGACACGTGTCGCGCTGCGCAGTACTTGCGCATCTAAAGCGTTGCTTCATTTAAATAGAGCTTTGCTCTGATTGGGCGCGCCTTCTTGGGTGCTGCGCTGATGCATCTGCGCCTGACACGTGGCGTGTTGCGCACAGCGCAAAGAATCTGAAGCGTTGCTTCATTTATTAAATTTTAAATTTTCAAAGCAGAGCTTTGCTCTGATTGGGGGAAGATGAAGCATTGCTTCATCTCCCACCTCGGAATTTGAACAGAGCTTTGCTCTGATTGTGGTAAACAATGTGCTTTAGCGTTTGTGATATCCTTGTAGGTACCCCACGTGACGTCGAGGCGTTGAAGATAAAGATGGCGATGTCGGCATTGACACACAAGAAGCAAGATGAGTAGATTTATATCTACGGGGAGAAGTCGGGTGGATGGCGTATAGCACCCCCGCAGTTCGTGGTGATGTATACGAATACGTATACACACAGATATTGATTATATATTGTTTGAGATTATTGATGATAAAGATGGATTCTAGGCGTGATTGGATTGGTTTAGTGTTGCGAAACCCTAGAGTAGTGGTTGCACCACATACACACACACCCATACTTGTATACATCCTTCCTTCATATGTGCGTATATGGGATTATATTTATGTGTTCACATGGGTATGGGACTGTGTTCATATACTGGATTTCGAGGATAGTACTTGGGATTTGAGATGAGTCGATGTGCTTTGATTTTAGACCGTGAGATCGGTGATATGGCAGGATTCGTATTTGAGATACGTCATGATGTTATAGCGGATCTTTGGACGACGATACCATGTGAATGGTGATATACATAGAATAGTGGACTTGTGATCGAGACATGAGATAAGATATGTTAAGATAGCTATAATGGGTCGCATTGGGCGATGCATACTGCTTTATGATAATTTGTACTGATGATATCGGTTTGTACGAGATTGTCGATCAGTAGTCAGATCATGATTATATTGATGATATTAGTATTGTACTAGACGTAGATCAGTACCCGGATTATGATATTTGATAAAGAGGATACCAGATGAATAATATGATGAATGTGAATTGACCCGTACCCAGATTTGGGATGCCGTACGACGGATTTACGTACGAGCTATATATTGATGTTTGATCCGCACTCTCGACTTGGGATGCCTGATTTTAGATATTGTATCGGATGTGATACTATTGAGGCGGAATCACCGACTAATATATATATGTATATGTATCGACTCAGATGTTAGGCGGTTTCCTTACCTTCAGTTAGCCTGTTAGCTCAGCCCTATAGTTTAGTGTAGTCGTTAGACTAGATTTATATTAAATACAGATTTGCTATTGTTGTGTCTAGTATTCAGCTCCCGCTCATTATTGTTGTTCGCTCCGTATCGCATACTTATATTGTGATTCATATACCATTATTGATATCATGCTGTTAGGACACCAGCACCATTACCGATGATGCGTATGTTCCACGTACACTTACTTGCCGGCTCACGCACATCCTCATCGGTAATTGCCATGTCACGTACACTTAGAAAATACTACTGCATTGACATAGCTTGTTAGCTACTAGTTTCGACATGATATTAGTGTACTTGCCTTATATGCTAGTTTAGACATTGTAGTTATTACCTGCTACTTCATGTATGTTATTATTCACTGTTATGCCGCATTCATGGATTCTTATGCCTATATTCCCTGTTTACATGCTATTGATGATTTGGATTCGGATTTTCATGAGATCTCCTGGATTTGGGGGAAAACCGCAAAAACATTATAAACTTTTTTTCTCTCTCTTTATAAATGAAAAGTGCGGTTTTCCCATGATGTATGAGTCGTCCACCAGGAGTTTGCTGATGGATTTCGAGACCCGATTCGAGGAGTTGGATAAACCGTTTCGGGTACATGGTGGACCCGGTGCGGTACTCCGGGGCGAGAAGGTCGCAGAGGATGGCGTTGAGCCTGGCAGGGGAGCACTACCGACCGATGATTTTACCCGACGCGTCGGATATCCGGAGGATACCGTCGTGGCCTTGAGATTTATGGTAGGGGCCGGTCTGGACTGACGGCGCCCTAGATAGTGAGATTGAGACATTGAGATTTTGAGATATTGAGGTACTGAGATTTGATGATCTAGGTCAGTCCGGGTAGCTGGAGCCTGAGATATTGAGATATTGGGATTTATGTTTTGTGTCGATGCTAGACACTGTTTATGCCGATTTCATTTATGATACCTCATTTTAAAAATACAGAAATCTCACTGAGTTATGAAAGCAGTTTCTTCATTTACATGTATTCTGTTTTCATGCATTCATACATCATCCATATGATATATTGCTACCTGAGGTACTGACACGAGCACATGGGATTACACTTGGGTTAGATATTTACCCTTGCCACCTTTTCATGCTCCAGATTTGTCATATTTGAGGATTATATATATATAGTGATCGTATGACCTAGGATTGCGTCATACATGCGATTTCTATTCGTAGATGTATTCTAGTCACGAGTTAGCAACTCACCCCCGTTGTGCCACAGTTTCTTGCAGGTTTTGCCGTACATGTTTCATTACGGCTTTGCTGGCACTACTTCCATTTCCGGGTGATTTGATAGTAGGTGGGTTCACTTGTATCGTGACCATCAGTATATTTTGTATATTATTATTCAGTTGTATCTAGAAGTTTCATCAACCAAACATGTATTTATTTCAGATAGAGACCAGTGATGTTTATTCATTCGACCTTAGAGTCGCACGTTATATTTCTATGGATTTCATGCTGTTTTGAGTTTCCTTTTCTGTTGTGATCCTCGTCTTTTGGCGTTGGATATTATATTGCTTGCGTGGTTGTGACCTTCGATTGACGAAGAGCTAGCTCCCGCTTGGGGATGCCTTTATTCATTATATATGCTTATCAGATTTTGTACCCGTTTGGGGTCTGTTTTTACAAAGGAAACTCAGCCGAAATTTTTAGAAAAGACTTGTGATTTTAAAAATACATATTTCGGCGTATGTTGCAAACTATTTGATTTAAAATGGTTTTCCTTCACTCTACTACTTTTCTTGGTTTGGATTTCTGGGTTTTCAGCTTACTTAGATTATGTGCGCCTCGAGACGTTTCGTAGTTTAAGTGCCGGTCATGTTCCGTACTTTTGGGTCGTGACAAAGTTGGTATCAGAGCGTTAGGTTTTACCTTCGGAGCGTAGGATGACCCTTGGTTGATGGAGTAGGTAGCTTGAGTAGAGTGACGTACCGTACGTATGTTCCGCGGCATATTTACGATACGCTACTCCACTTAAGAAGCCTTAGGATATACATTTCTTTGCTCATTATTATATTCATTCATGATCTAGCCTCATCGGTACCAGTTCTGGTTTTGCTGCCACAATTACGGGCAGGGAGAGCTATGGCTAGAGTTGCTGTCAGCACGAGCTCGTCACGAATGTGGACTGACCAGGGCGTGATTCCGGCGACACACGATTGCAGAGATGTGTCTTTTTATTGTGTTTTTGCGCCACGAGCGTTGGATGGATCGCTGTATGAGATTCCTCGGACGTGCAGATCAGCACCAGAGGATGGAGCCACTGATAGAGGCCGGCCAGATTTTGATGACCGTTGAAGTATTGCTTATTCATGATGATTGAGGCACGGTTCAGCGTGCAGACGAGTGAGCCAGTCGTTGCTGCGAACGACGAGATATCGCCCGAGATGTTGGAACTATTACAGTACGAGTTGTACTAAGAGATGATAGAAGGTCGCTAGTTACCGAGGATGAATGACTAGGACATATAGTTCGTTCGCTACCCCGATGCGAGGTCATCAGATAGATTGATTCCAGCCAGAGACGACTTCATACGGAGACGTTGAGAGTCGACAGAGGCGATCGAATGTCAGAAACCTATTATTCCAAGTTTAAAGTTTTCGGAAAGACATGCAGGCAATTCTATGGACCCTCTAGAAGAATGAAACCCTAACTCGACATAATGACCGTGTGAAAGCCTTTGAATCTTAGGGTTTGCGGCAGTTCTGCGGCGCCATTAGTGAGGCTTGGGTTTGCCCTTCTACGGCTGGACCACCGATGCTGTGGTATGTACTCGATACTATTAAACTGTACTCAAGATGTTGAGCTCTTGGGGGATTATGAGGTTTTGACGAATCGATCAAATGGTTCGACTTCATTCGGATGCTATGTGGTGAGATGAACTTTTTGGGGAGACCCTAGATACGAGGATAGCCGTTGGAGCTCAGTCCATGCAGCCACGACGAGACGAGTCCGAAGCAGTCGACATTAGAGAAAAGTGGAGTAAGAGGTTCGTACAAGATATGGATAAGATGACGTTCCACTCCGCCGACATCAGAGATGCGATACGCATGCCGAAGCATTGTATTTGGATATACCTTCCAGAAAGAGTCGCGATGAGTTTGCAGCCGTTCCGGAATAAGAAACAGATATAGTAAAGGACGATGACTTCCGGACAGTTAGGCAGAGACGAGATTTGGGAGAGACCTTGACAGGATCTTTTGGAATAAATTTACGAGATGACTTGGATCCAGGAATGGTCATGTTACGCACACCAGCAGGCCAGATTTCAGGATCATCAACGAGACATGTTATGAGTGACCACGACAGTTGGCCAGAGATTCTTGGAGGATGTGCTTGAGCGGGAATATTTCGCCATACTTGATTTTGGTATTTTGGGCGATCTATTCGCATGATTGATTTTGATGATTGAGTTGCATGATATTTGTTTTCATGCACCATGGTTGCACCTACTGAGTATTTACGATTTTTGCACAGTTGTTGCACTCGTTATCGTTTTCGTGCCTTGGTTTCTCATGCTTATGATTTTATGGGTTTTATACAGTTGAGTTGATTTTGTGCATATGTACGTACACGATTTGGTTTTTGCACTCGGTATAGTTCACATATGCTTGCAGTGCAGTGATACACATTTGTGCACCATGGTTGCACTGTACTTCGATTTCGATGGTGATGCTCGATATTTGTTTTGTGCACCTGATTGGATTTTGCGCATGTTCGGTGCTTGATATTGGATTTCATGATTTCGTGCATGATGGATGCACCTGATTTGGATTTTCGCGCATGTTGGACGCATGTTTTGAGATGCGATTTTGGTGCACACTAGATACACTAAATCGAGATTCTTCGTGCATGTCAGATGCACCAGTTTTTGCTGTCAGGCACACCTGTTGCCCTTGACAGATGTTGTGTGCACACTTTTTGCACCTAGATGTTGTTTCTGTGCGTATGTATGGCACATATTTGGATTTGATTTCCGTGCGCACCAGACGCACAGGGTTTTCATATGCACATTTTGGGATTGATTTCTTATGGAGCAGTACGTTTTATGGTATTGCTATGTGTTTTTGTACTAAGCAGGACGAGTCAGATGACAGTACCTGAGTAGATTTTGCATGCATTGATAGTTATTGAAGGGATTTCCAAAAAGTGAGCTATAGTCTCAGTATTTACCTACGTGTCTGATATGACACGAAACGTTTAAAAACAAGGAAACCTTTCTAAATTGTTTTCTAAACGGCGGAACGTACATATTAAACAAAAGGTATATAGGTATATGGTTATTTTCTTATGATAGGCGTCCGCCACTGTGCAGTATTATGCGCATTGCACATCGACTTTAAAAGATTTGGCATGCATTTCCTTCAGATATTTACAAATATAGATTTGATATTTACATGTATAGTTTCAAGTTATATCATATTGGTTTTGCTTGGATTTGGCATTCGTGTCTTTACCTTGACTCCGATGATTGCGGGACGCTTGACGGAGTTTCGATTTTGAGTTATCTGCTCATTACTCATGCGCATGCATTGCGCTATGATGAGTTTTATATATTGATGAGTTCGGAGCCCCGACGACTTGGACATTTTATTGAAATATTTTAGAATTTGGGGGTTTAAATTTAAATTCGGGGACCGAATTTCTTTAAGGGGGGAATATTGTAACATTTCAAAAAAATAAAATATTATTTTTTGGGAATTTTTATAATTTAATATTATTTTAATGAATATTTTAATATTTCGGTATAATTAAATACCGATAAATGGGGAAAATTTTGGAAAATTCTAAAATAGGGTATTTTATGGAATTATGCCATTTTAAAGTTTTTATGATTAGTTATATTCTAATTTAGTGCTAATCGCGATTAAAAATCGCTAATCGGTTTTTAACATTTTTGGTGCAAAACATGCACATATCATTTTTACACTTGTGCTTCATTTGTTTCTTTTCCTTCTCTCCATTTAGCATGGTTGCTTAGGGTTGACCATTGAGTGAGAAGGATATGAAAAGAAAAGAAAAGAAAAAGGTATGGTATGATGAAGAGAGAGAAAGGGTAAGTCAACCTTTTCTTTTTGAACCATGACCCCATCATTTCCCCATCCCATTTCTCTCCCCCTCTCCTTATGCTGCTGCTGCTGCCCTCTCCCTCTTCCTCCTCCCTCTTGAAGCCTAGATCCACCATGAAATTCACCCCAAAACCCTATTCTCATTTCACAAAAATTGCTCCCAAGCTCACTAGCTACACATTGGACCTAGAAAGAGATGGTTTTGAGGACTTTGAGCAACTCAAGAAAATTCTTGAGTTGCCAAAGAAGGTAATTTCTGCACCCATAGAGTAGTATTTCAATTCCTTGCGCATCAATACTTGTTTCATGTCGATAATGTGTGTTTTGATGAACTTTGGAAAATTCAAGTTAGGGTTTAGGGTTTGATCTGAAATCAAAGATGAATTGAGGTGTAATTAGAGGCTACAACCCCTGTTGTGAAGTTACATTGGACCAAACTAGAGATTAGAACCCAGAATACGGATTTATGAAAACGATATCGGGAAAATTGTAATTCTGTGACTGTTTTTAGAAATCTGCTATCACCCGAACCACCTGAAAATAAAATTGGTTTGACAGTGAGATGTGCAGGCACCCTGGAACCACTACCCAAAATCCTAGCCCCTATCTCCTTCCCCAGGCCACCAATTTATCCCTTATGGCTGCAAATTGTGGCCAGAGCAGGTTGGAACCCCCTCGTTTTTGGTGCAGGGACCTATCTCCAGTAAATTTGACCTTTGGTATATGCAATTTTGACTGATTCCATCTAGGGTAGAATCTGGGGTAGTTTTCTTGTGTTGGCGCATGGTTTATGACTTGTTTTAGCATGTATTTTGGTATTTGGTGATTCATTTTTGTCGGGTGGCGTTTGAACATCAACGGCATAGGATAATTGGTCGTGTTTGCATGCAAGACTATAGGTTTTTACCTATGGGCGTAGCGTATGCCGTTTTGGTTTTCGATGTGATTTTCATGTGCTTTAGCGTTTGTGATATCCTTGTAGGTACCCCACGTGATGTCGAGACGTTGAAGATAAAGATGGCGACGTCGGCATCATCACACAAGAAGCAAGGTGAGTAGATTTTTATCTACGGAGAGAAGTCGGGTGGATGGCGTATAGCACCC
Source organism: Agapanthus africanus (assembly GCA_030015575.1). Lineage (NCBI taxonomy): Eukaryota > Viridiplantae > Streptophyta > Magnoliopsida > Asparagales > Amaryllidaceae > Agapanthus > Agapanthus africanus. The sequence continues at coordinate 1,006,587,443 of CM057337.1, read as the reverse complement.
CCGCAGTTCGTGGTGATGTATACGAATACGTATGCACACAGATATTGATTATATATTGTTTGAGATTATTGATGATAAATATGGATTCTAGGCGTGATTGGATTGGTTTAGTGTTGCGAAACCCTAGAGTAGTGGTTGCACCACACATACACACACACCCATACTTGCATACATCCTTCCTTCATATGTGCGTATATGGGATTATATTTATGTGTTCACATGGGTATGAGACTATGTGTTCATATACTAGATTTTGAGGATAGTACTTGGGATTTGAGATGCGTCGATGAGCTTTGATTTGAGACCGTGGGATCGGTGATATGGCAGGATTCGTATTTGAGATACGTCATGATGTTATAGCGGATCTTTGGACGACGATACCATGTGAATAGTGATATACATAGAATAGTTGACTTGTGATTGAGACATGAGATACGATATGTTAAGATAGCTATAATGGGTCGCATTGGGCGATGTATACTGCTTTATGATGATATGTACTTATGATATCGGTTTGTACGAGACTGTCGATCAGTAGTCAGATCATGATTATATTGATGATATTAGTATTGTACTAGATGTAGATCAGTACCCGGATTATGATCTTTGATAAAGAGGATACCAGATGAATAATATGATGAATGTGATATTGATCCGTACCCAGATTTGGGATGCCGTACGACGGATTAACGTACGAGCTATATATTGATGTTTGATCCGCACTCTCGACTTGGGATGCCTGATTTTAGATATTGTATCGGATGTGATGCTATTGAGGCGGAATCACCGACTAATATATATATATGTATATGTATCGACTCAGATGTTAGGCGGTTTCCTTACCTTCAGTTAGCCTGTTAGCTCAGCCCTATAGTTTAGTGTAGTCGTTAGACTAGATTTATATTAAATGCAGATTAGCTATTGTTGTGTCTAGTATTCAGCTCCCACTCATTTTTGCTGTTCGCTCCGCATCGCATACTTATATTGTGATTCATAAACCATTATTGATATCATGCTGTTAGGAAACCAGCACCATTACCGATGATGCGTATGTTCCACGTACACTTACTTGCCGACTCATACAATCCTCATCGGTAATTGCCATGTCACGTACACTTAGAAAATACTATTGCATTGACATAGCTTGTTAGCTAATAGTTTCGACATGATATTAGTGTACTTTCCTTATATGCTAGTTTAGACATTGTAGTTATTACCTGCTACTTCATGCATGTTATTATTCACTGTTATGCCGCATTCATGGATTCTTATCCCTATATTCCCTGTTTACATGCTATTAATGATTTGGATTCGGATTTTCATGAGATCTTCTGGATTTGGGGGAAAACCGCAAAAACATTATAAACTTCTTTTCTCTCTCTTTTTAAATGAAAAGTGCGGTTTTCCAATGATGTATGAGTCGTCCACCATGAGTTTGCTGATGGATTTCGAGACCCGATTCGAGGAGTTGGATAAACCGTTTCGGGTACATGGTGGGCCTGGTGCGGTATCCCGGGGCGAGAAGGTCGCAGAGGATGGCGTTGAGCCTGGCAGGGGAGCACTACCGACCGGTGATTTTACCCGACGCGTCGGATATCCGGAGGATACCGTCATGGTCTTAAGATATATGGTAGGGGCCGGTCTGGACTGACGGCGCCCTAGATAGTGAGATTGAGATTTTGAGATATTGAGGTACTGAGATTTGATGATCCAGGTCAGTTCGGGTAGCTGGAGCCTGAGATATTGAGATATTGGGATTTATGTTTTGTGTCGATGCTAGACACTGTTTATGCCGATTTCATTTATGATACCTCATTTTAAAAATACAGAAATCTCACTGAGTTATGAAAACAGTTTCTTCATTTACATGTATTCTGTTTTCATGCATTCATGCATCATCCATATGATATATTGCTACCTAAGGCACTGACACGAGCACATGGGATTACACTTGGGTTAGATATTTACCCTTTCCACCTTTTCATGCTCCAGATTTGTCATATTTGAGGATTATATATATATAGTGATCGTATGACCTAGGATTGCATCATACATGCGATTTCTGTTCGTAGATGTATTCTATTCACGAGTTGGCAACTCACCCCCGTTGTGCCACAGTTTCTTACAGGTTTTGCCGTACAGGTTTCATTACGGCTTTGCTTGCACTACTTCCATTTCCGGGTGATTTGCTAGTAGGTGGGTTCACTTATATCGTGACCATCAGTATATTTTGTATATTATTATTCAGTTGTATCTAGAAGTTTCATCAACCAAACATGTATTTATTTCAGATAGAGTCCAGTGATGTTTATTCATTCGACCTTGGAGTCGCGCGTTATATTTCTATGGATTTCATTTTGTTTTGAGTTTCCTTTTCTGTTGTGATCCTCGCCTTTCGGCGTTGTATATTATATTGCTTGCGTGGTTGTGACCGTCGATTGACGAAGAGCTAGCTCCCGCTTAGGGATGCCTTTATTCATTATATATGCTTATCAGGTTTTGTACCCGTTTGGGGTCTGTTTTTACAAAGGAAACTCTGTCGAAATTTTTAGAAAAGACTTGTGATTTTAAAAATGCATATTTTGGCGTATGTTGCAAACTATTTGATTTAAAATGGTTTTCCTTCACTGTACTACTTTTCTGGGTTTGGATTTCTGGGTTTTCGGCTTACTTAGATTACGTACGCCTCGAGACGTTTCGTAGTTTAAGTGCCGGTCATGTTCCGTACTTTCGGGTCGTGACACTTCCCCATTTAACAGCCAAGCTTCTTGTGCAAGATTAATACCTACCAAGCTTCTCATGCAAGCTTTATAACAACCTAGCTTCTGGTAGAAGATAAGCCAAGCTTCTAGGGAAGCTAAAGGGAAAACTATAAAAAGGGACCTAGGGCTTCATTACAAAGGGGTTGATTAGTTGTTGGGTTGTTCATCAATTAGGATAAAAATTCTAGCAAAGATCCAAATCTATAAAAACCAAATTGGGTGACACAATTTGAGCCAAATCAAGATTCATCGGGTACCGACTCAAGAAAGCCTTCAACGAGCCTTTGAAGCAACGCCGATCTTCATCCGAGCAAGAGATCCACGATGATTCACGACTTAAGAAGACCGAAGCGAAGCTAGTTTCGACAATTTAGTTCTTCCTCAAATCTTGTAATCTTTGAGTGAATTGTACCTAAGCGTTGATTAATTAAAGGTGAAAATTCTTAATCTTTCTTTTCTTTACATTCTTGCATTATGAAGAGTTATAGATTCTTGATTCTTTTCTTTTTCATGATGTTTGAGTGAAAACTCCGCTTGTAGCGGAATCGAGAGAATAGGTAGATGATGATGATGAAATTCTTGAACAATTTTTAAGTCTTATGAGTTTTGTAAACTTTAGGAGATTGAATCATCGAAAACCTAATTTGAGCGAGATCACTTGAATGTTTTCGCTCTAAATTAGAGATCAACGATTGGTGATTTAATTTGCTAGAGGCTAGAATTTGAATGATAATCAATGAAAGGACAACGGATGATGATGGAGAAACCTTAGTTTCTTCAATAGATCCCTAAACCTCATTGATCGTTAATCGATCTAGCAACAAATCTTCAATAGATAAGAATTAGTAATCATTAGTATTCATCATCACTATCAATTGGATTGATTCCTACAAGCTACTTTACAAATCTTGATAACTAAATTGATTGGGACATTTCTTGATTTTTGATTCTAGATCTAAATTCTTTATGTTTTCTTAAAATCAAATCTCACAAATCTTGAATCATTTTCTTTTATCTTTTATTTTCAACTCAACTAAAACGATTTCGAACAAATCACACTTTCTCAGTTGACGATCCATTCTCATTGACGAAACTACAATAGACATCGTCAATTGATTGCGGTATAAATTTATTTGGTTGTGAAACATTTCCAAACACACACGACGATGATTAATCAATACACTATTCACTATCTGACATAACCTGATACACCACTTCTTGACTACACTATGCACTACCTGACATGACCTGATACACCACTGCTTGACTTGTTACCTGATCCTGTTACTAATGCCAACAATCCTGACATGTTGTCCCGATGGACGTATCATGTTGTCTATATAGACAAAACCTGTACCTGCTTAATTCTGTGTTGGCATTAGTTTCAAATTTATCAATACCTGACTTGAACACATAATCTTGGGGGCAAGGGAAAATCAATGATGAAACCTGACTTGTAACTCAACAGTTCGACGCTTATACTGATCAGTTTTGAGGGCTAAGCTAGCCCTGGGATGATGATGCTGACATCATCCGTCTATATATGTTTCTTGTTTTGTGTTTAGCGGCACGTCTCGGATTCAGCCCGAGAGTCTGGACCGTGGTCCCTGTTTCCCCAATTGAGAGCAAAGCTTTATTCAAAATTTGCACTGAGGTAGCGCCTCACGTGCAAAGCACGAGAGCGCTAGCGCCAGGAGCGTCAGCACTAAAGAGTCAAAGACTCTGAGGCAGCGCCTCACGTGCAAAACACGAGAGCTCTAGCGCCAGCGCTGAAGAGTCAAAGACTCTGAGGCAGCGCCTCACGTGCAAAGCACGAGAGCGCTCGCGCCAGGAGCGCTAGCGCTGAAGAGTCAAAGACTCTGAGGCAGCGCCTCACGTGCAAAGCATGAGAGCGATAGCACCAGGAGCGCGAGTGCTAAGAGTCAAAGACTCTGAAGCAGCGCTTCACATGCAAAGCACGAGAGTGCTAGCGCCAGGAGTGCCAGCGCTCAGAGTCAAAGACTCCGAGGCGGCACCTTACGTGCAAAGCACGAGAGCGCCAAGCATTAGAACTAAATGTTCTCCACCATTGGATCAAAGATCCGACCAAGATGAATAAATCATAAAATTACAGAATAAAATTCTGTTGAGGAAATACTCCTTAAATCTTTCCAAACAGGAAAGATTGTGCTCTGTAAATTAGAGCACTACTGGATCAAAGATCCAATGGTGATTAAAAATCACCAAGATACAGAATACGTTCTGTATGGGAAAAGATTTTCCCAATTTTGTTAAAAACAAGAAGAATGCCTTCTGAAAAAACAGAAGCCCTAGGATCGGTAGGAAACATCCCCAAATCGATTAGAGAAAAGATCTCTTCAACTGATTCAACAAATCAGCCTTCCCTATATAAAGGACTCAAGACTTCAAGTCTTATAGAGAGGAATCCCCCCCCCCCCAAACTTTGAGAAATTTCACAAAAAAATGAACAAGCTCTCGGAAGAAGAATTTCTTCAAGGTAAATAAAACAAAGAGATAAAATCATCTCGTAAAAAGAAGAAGAACATAATTCTTCTTCAAGATCATAGATCTATAAGACAGATGTCTTTCACAAAAAGAGATCATAGCATCTCATCATAAAAGGGGAGGAGAAAAGAACTTAATTTTCCTTGGATCACAGATCCACAAAGACAAGGTCTTTCATAAAAACAGAAGAAATTGTAAAATCTCCTATTAAAATAAGAACTTTGTTCTTAAACCCACGAGACAAAGTCTCTTATAAACGAGAATTTAATTCTCAGAACGCAGAACTAATCAAAGTTGCCTAAAAAGAGCCTTAGCGCTCTAAATTAAAAAGAAGCACTTCAGCGCTCCAAGACTGGAGCTCAGCGCCAAGCGCACCACATGCTCTTCACGTGTGTGCTATTTCACAAGGAGCGCTCTGCACTCATTTACTGGCGCTCAGCGCCAAGCGCACCACGTGCTCTTCACGTGTGCGCTCTTTTACAAGGAGCACTCTGCACTCATTAACTGGTGCTCAGCGCCAAGCGCGCCACGTGCTTCTCACGTGTGCGCTGACACAAAGTGTTCTTTAAATAAAAGCCCCAGAGCTATGATGAGTACTTAACACTCAATAAAAGACAACAAGGGTTGTCAGAACCTAAACCAATGCTCAGCATTATTAAATGTTCAACATTTTAACTGAGTGGGCCGAGCCCAAGTTGGCCCCAGACCCCTAATTTAGATTAATTGAGCCCATATGCTTATAAATCTTTTTAACAGATCTTAGTCCCAAACTTGACTACAGATCTCCCAACCAATATTGGTTCAAGGGTACATCACTTCATACCTCTGATATATGTCGTTGTAATTATTCAACGTCTTCAGAGAGGCGGAGGGTCCCAATAACCAATAACTTTTGGTGCATCTCTAAACGGTTAAACTAAAACCAGATTATGATGTCGTTAAACCTTACAGACTACGATGTCTTTAAACCAGACTACGATGTCTTTAAACTTTACAGACTATGATGTCTCTAAACTCCATGGATTATGATGTCCTTAAACTTATGGATCACAACGTCCCTAAACTAAAACAATAGAGTCCAAATGCTCTTTTGTTGGATCTAAATGATCCTGTTAAGTAGATCTTAGTCTAAAATTAGGCTAACGTATCATTAACAAACGTTTAAGTTGATCTTAGTCTCAAATGAGATTAACGATCCTTAAACCCAACCCAAACCTAAATCTAAGAAAATACGGATTTGGACCAATCCACGCCCTACGGGCGACAACATAAATTAGTCTCCGTATACAATCCACGGGAAACCAAAAAAGAAAACAAACACACACGACACGAAGTGACCATCTGGAGAAGGAGAAAGTTGTTACCGCGATGCGACAGCGTAATTAACTCCAGGGGAATTGCACCTGGAGGGAAGAGCGTCCCCACGATCAAAAACCTCTCAAATGAGGGGGAATCTGACGATATTTGCTACAATGGCCACATCCGTCTAAACCTCCGATACACGGTGCCATAAATCAACTTGGCATCTTCGGAGAGATGGACGGATAAAACCAAATAGCATCTGCCCCCAAATTCAGGCAAGACGACCTACGCGGTTTCGTCTCTGTTTTCGGCGGTAAATAAATTTTGGCACGCCCGGTGGGACCTTTTCCTCTTTCCACTCCACACTTCGTGTGTCGTGTTTCGTGAATGAATCGTGGTTTGCTATGGTTGCTCCTGGATTCGAGGTACTAAGATTTGGTGTCTTCCTCCGTGCAGAAAACAGAAGATCAATGGCTTTCAACTGCACTAACTGTAACAACTCCCACTCCGTCCTTGCTGGAGGAGTGACCTATGGGCCCTAAGTGGCCTCCATCTACGCAATGCCGGTTGAACAGGTGACACAGGCCACCACCGGATTGTTCTTCGAGACCATGCTCCCACCAATCAGCTTCAACGTCCCAGTGCCATTGCAAGAAGCTCCGAAGAAGTCGGTCTTTGATCGGCTTACGACTGCCGCGGCCCCTCTCAACGGGTCGCCCAAATCCAGCACCTCGGTTTTCAACAGACTGAGCCAAAGCTCAGGTGGGCCCGTGAAGAAGCTCGTGATACCTGAAGCGGTTATCCTAAAATGTATAGCTATTCCTGCTCCTGGAGTCGCCAAAGCTGCTTCTCCTGCTAAGGGGTCGGTCTTCGCAAGACTGGCCGTTCCAGTTCCCGCTCCAGGCGAAGTAACCAAGGCTGCTTCCCCTGCCAAAAAGTCGGTCTTTTCAAGATTGATCATTCCCTCTTAGAGGACGTCAGTCTTCGATAGGCCGGCACCAACAACAACCCCTCATCAGAGCGGGGGGCATGAAAAAGCTCATCCAATAGCAGAGGTGGTCCCGTCTACTTGACACGCTCGACGTTGCCACTGGCGCCGAGTGAGGAAAGCTGGGGGCAATTCCCCATCTGGACTTACCCCGCCGGCTCCAACGGTGGAAGTCGACGCTACTGTTCCAACTGGGAACAGCTTTGAACTACTCAGGAGGGTCCGCAAGAACTCTCCGACTGCCGTGCTGAAAAGATCTCCTCCACCTGTGGAAAATGTTACAAAGGTAGAGCCAGAGAAGCCCCACAGCGTCTGTCCTTTAAATTTCAGAAGGTCTGGCGACAGGTCCAAGACTCGGTGATCAACAAAGACTACTCCCGCCGACCGAAGAAGATGAAAGTTCGGGAAGAAAAGGACTACCCTGTCGTACCACAGAAGGTGTCACCTACTTGGGTTCCCGCTGCTACGGCTCCCTCAACTTCGACCGCCCACAAAAGGAGAAGGCCGGAGAAATCCCCGTATCTGCGACGAATCTCAAGGGCACTGAATCCAAACGCCCCAAGTCTGGGGGCATGGTGGTGCACACTGTTTATATGGCATCCGGGAAAGAGGATAGCCGTATTTCTACGGGCCACCGATCGCTCACACGGTCTATGACAAAGGCTCAGGAGCAACAGTACAAGCTCCAGGAGATGCTAACGAAGATGGCCGCACTCACTGGGCCAAAAGAAAGCCCAAAGACGTCGTCGGAGCAGTGACAAGAACAGGAAACTGATGCTGAATTCCTCTGAAGAATGCTCGAGAGGAAAGATAAAGAGTCCACGGAACAAGCGGCCAACATAAAACAAATGGCGCTTTTATTCCAATGGTCGGCATGATGATCCAGCCGGACCCTCCAGTCGAAGATCCTCCAGTAATAATCGAAGACAATAGAAGGAAGTCATCGAACCCTCTTCCGGCTTTATCAACAGCCAAAGAGGAGACGATCTCCAAAGCTGCCCTGGATGATTATATTGCTCAACAGATACGAGCTCATCAGGTGAGCGAAGCGGCCGACCAAATTGTTAAGACTGGACGACCATATCCCAGCTGGTACGATCAAATTCAGTACCCGCCAGGATACACAATCCCTAAATTTCATGTATATAAGGGGATAGGCAACCCCTACCAGCATGTCGCCCACTTCAGGGCTCTGTGCGGCAACACTGGAGGTGACGATAAGCTACTGCTTCGCCAATTCGTCGGAAGTTTGGCGGAGACGGTGTTCGAATGGTATTCAGAGCTTCCCAACGATTCCGTCAAAACTTTTACGGAGATGAATTTGCTATTCACCCAGCTTTTGGCAAGCGCTAGCGAACACACCCCAATCACGGCATTGATCAATGTCAGGGTGAAGCCTGGAGAAACATGGGTTTAATACGCGATACGATGGCGGAACCTATGGTCGAGGTGCAAACAGCGCATAGAAGAGGCTCCAGCAGGAGGCATGTTTGTGGGAACCCTCGATTCGCAGGCGACCATATCCCAATTCATGATGTTCTTCAAGCCGACCACTTTCCAGGCCTTGATCGACAAGCTGGACCAAATGGAACAGATGGGCCATAGGCCTTCCTCTTCAAAAACGGAGCCTCGAAATGAAAAGGGGAAAAGGAAAGCGACCTTTGTCGCCAATGCTCAGCAACAGCCGAGTGGTCCAAAACCAGCTGATCGCCAAAACGACAGACAACGATTTATCAACGAAAAGTTAAAGCGTCCTTACTCATTCCCTCGGGATAAAACAAGGAGACTGTTCGAATTGGCGGTTCGCAACAGGCTCATCACTCTACCATATCCGAGACACCCACTGCAGCCAGGTGACGTCAACAATCCCAATTACTGCTCCTACCAGCAAGTAGTGGGCCATCCAATCGAAAATTGCTTCGTCTTTAAATGCTGGATTGAGGACCAATACCAACAGGGCAAATTCGTACTATCCGAGAATTGGAAAGTAAGCCCACCCCAGCTGCACGCTCCTAAAAGGGTAGGCATGTCGGGGCATCATGCTCATTTATAGAAGAAGCTCCATGGGAGGTCGCTCTTTCAGCCAAAACGAAAAGAATGCTGAAGGATCTCCAAACATGCCCGACGATCAGGTGGAAAAGTCCGCTGGAGCCTGAAGTCATTGAGGGAATGCTGAAGCCGCGCCCGACGCCAAGAATTGGTGGTGATAGTCAAAACGCCCATGTCCAGCCGTCAATATCTTTAAAGAAGAAGAAGAAGACCAAAAAGCCCGTGAAGCCTGATGACAAGCGCACGGACCTGTAAAAACATATTGACACACTGGAGGAATACAACCAAAAGGCGCGAACCCCGGTCACACTCCAAGAATTTCTCAAAAATATTTTTGGGAGCGGAGATAACGACAATAACGACAGAGATGACTCATTAGAAGAATCTGTGGATTATGTGGCAAGTTGCCACATGATCTTTCATTCGGCGTTAACTAACGAAGAAGCTCACTCGGTGTCAGAAGACAGCATAAAGGAGCTGGGGGCAGGATCGAAGCCAAAACCCTTGGAACCGTCTGACGAGACGATCGACCTGCTGCTGAACGAAGCTCTTCAGAAAAGCAAAACTGACCGAGAGCGTGAAATCGCGATATACGAAAAAACCAAACGTCGACGACTGAACGAAAGGATTGAAATACCCCAACCGGATAGAAGCACTTCTGCCGCTGGCAAAAGCAAGTTCAAGACAAGGAAGCAGTTCGCTAAAGCCCTGTCGATGGGAATGAAGTTGCCACTTTCCAAAGAAGATACTTCAGAAAATACATTCCCCGACGAACTAGATGCACATCCAAGATTCTGCTTGTACCATCGGAGGATCACGCACCCTATCGAAGAGTGTAATGCCTTTAAAAAATGGTGGCAGGGATACGTTGCTCATCGGCAGTAGTTCAAGCGGATGAAGCGCAAAACGCATCGAGAGAAGAAGAGCACGACAGATGAGCGCAAAAGAACTGCCGGCAACTGTCACATGGTTGATAGAAAGGGATCGCAAGTTCTCACATTCGGGAGCGATTCTGATGAAGAAATAGCCCTTGGCCCTCTCTTCAAAGAATCCATCTCTGAAACAAACGAGACGAAAACATGCGAGAACATTCAGCTACGTAATCGCACGTTACCCGAAAAGAATCTCGGACCCACAAACAAGGGGGCGAACAAAAAAGATAAGGGGAAAGAAAAAGTCCCTGAAGATATCGCCCTCAATGACCGAGTCGTCGAAGAGCTGGCAGCCAAGGACCTGCCAAAGAAAAAGAAGGTGGATTACAACGTTCTGGCACACCTGAGAAAGATACCTCCGCAGCTAAGCATTCTCGATGCCCTTCTGCTATCTAAAGATGTGAGAGATTCTTTGATCAAGGCACTACAAGAGCCCGAGCAGTTCCAAGCTTTCCTTGCCGAAGAAAAGATGAAGGACGGGCTGGAAGAAGTGCACACTGCTGACGTCACTTTCGGCGACGAAGATCTTCTCGGATCATACGAGCACAACCGTCCCTTGTACGTCATCGGATACTGCCATGATATCAAGATAGGGAAGATCCTAGTTGATAACGGGTCCTCTGTCAACCTCCTAAACGTGAGGGTGTTAAAAGAAATCTGTATGAGCGTTCAAAACCTCGCTCGGGATAAAATCACTATCTCTGGATTCGACTCCCTGTCATCACGGACGCTCGGTTCTGTAATTCTGACGTTACGCTTTGGGCTGCTCGTCATCGACATCAAGTTTCACGTCATTGATGCCAAGACTTGCTACAACGCTTTGCTCGGCAGGCCTTGGTTACACGAGTACAATATCATCCCTTCTACACAACATCAGTGTATGAAGTATTTCAAGGATGGTCTCGAGTATACCGTGACAGGGGAGCTGAACCCATTCTCTGTGAATGAAGTCCAAAAATACGAAGATGCAAAATACTTCTTGCCAGACTTCGAAGACAAGGAAAGGTGCCATAAGCCGGAGAATAAGCAGAAAGCTATCACCGCTATTCTGGTATTTGGGAGCGATACCGAAGAGGAGGAAGAGATAGTCTATTCAGGAACGCCCCAATGCAACAAGCCGGGACCGTCCACCCCTATTATGGTCTTCAGCAGCGACTCTGAAGATGAGGTTAATGCAGTATTTTTTGTTCGGCCATCAATACAAGCCTTCACTGGCGATGAACGGAGTTTGCAAATCGCCATGGTTCCGCAAGAACATTACAAAGACCTCGACGCACTTGATACCTATAGTGTGAAAGAACTGCAGACGTTCTACGTCCCTCCCAGGCGAAGTGATGAAAAGGCGATCCTCTTTTATCGATCCATGGAAACCAAAGTAGAGAAAGAAATCTGGCATGGTGCCGATTCTACACTTGACAAACTCCAGCCATCCATCTGCCCAGATACTACATGGAAGGATTAAAAAGGATGTTAAGGCACCAAGGCGTACCCTTCAAACAGACTGCTCGACAAGCTCAGTTCTACAACAGGATCTGGAATATCCCTGGAACTCAGCGAAAATTGCCCAACGGTAGGATGGAAACGATCGGGCTTGGATATGTTCAACACAAGATACGGGAGCGATTCCATGGCTGCTACGTTATACATGACTTTGATGAAGAAGGAAATGCTCTGATAGAAGACGCTAACCCTGAACCAAAACAAGGTCCCGCCATGAAAGTGCCAAGTCTGACATTCAAAGAACAGATGGACAAGCTAATAAGGGAAGCGGGTCAAAAGGCCATGGATGACCATATCCGCGAAATGGCCATTTACGAGAAAGCCAGGACGCAGCGCCTCCTTGAGCAGGCTACGGAGAATGACGATGCCCTTCGTCGCCAGCCCGTCATACAAAAGACCCGACGCGGAGGCAAAAAACAAACTAAAGAATGGAAAAAATGTCCGACAGCAGCAAAGCGGGTCCAAGAAGCCACGCGATCGAGAATTGAGCAGTCGGGATTCATCTCTTATAAAGAAAATGGGTCGAGCATATTCTTTTCCCCAAGACAAGACAAGGAAGATATTCGATCTCGTCATGAAACATCAAATGATGATACTCCGGGAGTCCAAACACCCCGAACAAACAGACGAGGCCTCTCATCCGGATTATTGCTCCTATCACCGAGCGACAGGACATCCTATTGAAGACCGCTTCACCTTTAAAAACTAGATTGAAGACCAATATCAACCAGGCAGGTTCGCTTTATCCAGTAGTTGGAGGGTAACCCCACCACAAATACATGTGCCAAAAGCAACGTATGCGACAAGAGTAGAACCGGATCAACATCGGTCTTGGAAGCGATCTCGCACCTGTCAAGTGATAAAGATATCGGAAGAAGGAAAGCACGATAATGTGGATGACCTCTCCTGGTGCTTCGCAAATAAGGATGAAGATGAGTTGATCTCACAGTTTCCACCGGTGCCAAAAGAGCTGGAAGATGGAATACATACTACCACGGACAACCTAAGGAAAATCGACTTGGGGACAGCAAACGACCTAAGGCCTACGTTCGTCAGCGAGCTGATGTTTGAAGAATAGGTAGCTACGCTAAAATACGTGCTCATGCAGTATAAAGATTGCTTCGCATGGAACTATTCCGAGATGCCGTGGCAAGATCCGGAAATAGCTGTGCATATATTGGCAATATCTCCGGATATCAAGCCAGTCAAACAAGCGTCGAGAAGAATGCGGCTCGACTTGAAATGAGCATCAACGCCGAGGTCAAGAAGCTAGCTTCATCCAAGAAGTTCAGTACCCTGAATGGATCGCCAACATTGTCCCAGTGATGAAGAAAAATGGGACGGTACGCATATGCGTGGACTTTCGGGATCTCAACAAAGCTTGCCCGAAGGATGATTTCCCGTACCGATCACCGAGCTGATGATAGACAACACGTCCACTCACAAAGACATCTCCTTCATGGACGGCTCATCAGGGTACAATCAAATAAAGATGCATCCTGAGGACGAGAAGCATACCGCTTTCCGGAATCCTCTGGGCATATTCTGCTACAAAGTAATGCCTTTTGGTCTGAAGAACGCCGGCGCCACCTATCAAAGGGCTATGACGAAGATTTTCGATGACCTCATACATGAAATCGTCGAATGCTATATTGACGACCTCGTGGTTAAAAGCAAATCTTACGAGGAACATTGGCACCGTCTGAAGATAGTGTTCCAGCGTCTTCGGAAATACAATCTGAAGATGAACCCTCTCAAATGAGGATTTGGAGTTTCCTCGGGCAAATTCCTGGGATTCATCATCCGACACCGGGGCATCGAAATAGATCAAGGAGATTATGGAAATACCTCCGCCAAGAACTCTCAAGTAACTGCGGTCTTTCCAAGGAAAGCTCGCATATATCCGACAGTTCATAGCCAACCACTCTGGAAAATGCTGCCCCTACAGTCATCTAATGAAGAAGGGAACCCCCTTCGTCTGGGATCGTAAATGCCAGAGTGCACTAGACGAAATCAAGCAATACCTGCATAATCCTCATGTGCTGACCGCTCCAGTCAAGAGGAAGCCTCTTATCCTGTACACAGCCGCCCTTGAAGGTTCCTTAGGCGCACTATGGGCACAGGAAAATGACCAAGGGAAAGAGAGAGCCCTCTACTATTTGAGCCGAGTTCTCTTGGGGGCAGAAAACAATTACTCCCCTATCGAAAAACATTGCCTGGCGTTAATCTTCGCTATAACGAAGCTTTGGTATTATGCTTTGGCGCATGAGGTCCATCTCATATCAAAGGTGGATCCTCTCAAATATTTGATGTCAAGAGCCATACTAACGAGACGGCTTGCTAAATGGTCCCTCCTCTTAATGGAGTTCTCGATAATCTATCGACCCCTCAAAGCGGTGAAAGGCCAGGCCATCGCCAACTTCCTCGCCGAGTATCCAATACCTGCCGATTCACCCCTAAATTGCGAATTGCCAGACGAGTACGCGTTTGACACGATCGACGGGGAGAGAGGAGAAAGTGATACCCGATGGAAACTCTACTTTGATGGGGCGTCTTCCATGAAGAAGCGAAAGCACAGCTCCCCTATAATCAAATCTGGGGTAGGTCTTATCTTTGTAACTCCGCAAGGAGGGATAATGTGTTTTGCCTTTTCCCTAATAGAGCCGAGGACAAATAATGAAGCAGAATATGAATCTTTGATAGCAGGTCTTGAGATCGCTGTCGACATGGGAATCGAAAACCTCCTTATATATGGAGACTCCCAGTTGGTCGTTAGTCAAGTAAACGGTGACTATCAAACGTGAAAACCGGGGTTGCTAAAGTACGGTGAGAGAGTCCAACAATTGCTGACTCAAATTCCTGCCTACGCCCTGGAAAGCATACCGTGAGCGGAAAATAGCAAGGTAGATACATTAGCCAAACTCGCTAAAGAACTGGCTGACGAAAACCTCGATGACGTGAGGATCGTTGTGCAAAGCCATCAGGTTCTTGCACCAGCGGAAATATCTCCGGAGTCGTCTGAAGAAAAGGAAGTGACCAAGCAAACGACCCTACAAATAAAAGACCAGGAAAAGGCTAGGGATAGGAGAAAAGTCTTTATAGACTACTTCAAATCCCGTCGGACACCCGAAGATGCATCTTCAAGGCATCAGCTCGTGAAAAAAGCTCCGTCTTTCGCCTTTGTCAATGATACGTTGTATAAGAGGTCATTTGACTCTCAGTGGCTAAGATGCCTAAGACCGGAAGAAGCAAAGAAAGTCGTCCAAGAAACTCACGATGGACTCTGCGGTTCTCATCAAGCCGGGCCAAAGATGAAGCTGAAGATCAAAAGGATGGGCTACTATTGGCCCACGATGATTCAGGACTGTCTCGAATACGCAAAGCAGTGCCACTCATGCCAAATTCATGGAGACTTCATCCACCAGCATCCAAACCCGCTACACCAAACAGTGGTTAGCTGGCCGTTCGAAATGTGGGGAACCGACATGGTCGGGCCCATTGAATTAGCGTCATCCAGAGGACATCGGTTCATATTGGCGACAATCGATTATTTCTTCAAGTGGGCAGAAGCAGTACCGCTAAGAGAAGTGAAGACAGAGAATATCCTCCATTTCTTCAAGACACACGTCATTTATCGGTTCGGCACTCCGCGATGGATTATCTCTGATAACGGGCCAGCCTACAGAAGTCACAAAATCAGTCGTTTTGCATAGCAGCATAATATAGACTGGAGACACTCTTCGGTCTATAATCCCAGAGCTAATGGTCTACAGAAGTCACAAAATCAGTCGTTCAAAACGGCCACAAATATAACATCGTATGCATTGGTATTCGGCGCTGAAGCAGTACTTACCTTGGAGATAGAGCTACCCTCTCTACGAGTGGCGGTCCATTACGAGCTAACAGACGAAGAGAATGCTTATTTTCAGCTTGAGGAGCTCGATGCCCTTGATGAAACTCGTCTTATGGCGCAGCAAAACTTGGAGGCTTACAAAGCAAAGATGACGCGCTCATATGAGAGATTGACTAGGCCGATGACATTTTGCCAAGGCGAACTCGTGCTAGTGGTCAAGAGACCTATCATCCCTAATCGTGCCAAACGGGGGAAATTCGAGCCGAATTATGAGGGCCTGTACATCATAGAAAAGGTCTACCAAGGTGGGGCTTACTTGCTCATGGATATGCATGAAGAAAGACCCTTCAGGCCAATAAACGGCCGGTTCCTGAAAAATACTACGCCTGATGAGTCATGGCCAAGGTCAACGATAGATGACGACGCCTATGTCCGCTCGCTATCTTCCCAAGCCCAAACTCTATAAGTAGTATCCGACGAAACCTCGCCTCGAAAACGTGCGACGGACCGTAATGTCCTTAAACTAACAATGGACCGTAATGTCCTTACACTAACAATGGACCGTAATGTTCTTAAACTAGCAATGGACCGAAACGTCTTTAAACTACTACAAACCTGCAGCATCCTTGGGCTGACTCGTAAAAAAAACGGTACGTCCATAAGCAAAATGGGCACGGATGAAAACCCGAAAGGGCTCCGTGAGTAAAAACAGCAGGGCTACCGGCGAGTTTGTGAAAACCCAAAAGGGCGCAGACTTGCAACAAAAAAAAGGGGTACGTCCACAAGCAAAATGGGTACGGATGAAAACCCGAAAGGGCTCCGTGAGTAAAAACAACAGGGCTACCGTCGAGTTTTTGAAAACTCGAAAGGGCGCAATCTCGTTAAAAGGCATTTACAAGGCCCTCTCGACCATGTAAGGAGAAAATACATGCGTGAGATCCTTACGACTCCTAAAGGAGAGACACACTTAGGGATCCCTACGATTCCTACGGAGAAATTACACTTACGAGATCTTCACGACTCGCAAGGAGAACCCTTTTATGAGACCCTAATGGCTCATAAGATTCAAAAGCCTTAAGCTACAGGGATCTGAATCTGTTCTTAAGCCATCACACTCCACAGACTGCCCTACAAGCAGTTTAATACTGGCCCTTGTATACAATCCATGGGTACAAACAAACGTCTCCCCCATCAAGTTCCACAATAGCGTGAAATTCCCCTATTCGGTGAACAAACACTTATAAGTCCTCTCGACTTATAAGTCCTCTCGACTTATAAGGAGAAAACATTCTTATAAGATCCTTACGACTTATAAGGGAACGCGCACTTGAGGATCCTCATGATTCTTAAGGAGAAAACACACATACGAGATCCTCACGACTCGTAGGGAGAAATACCTTTATGAGGCCCTTACGGCTCATGAAATCAAAATCCTTAGTTGACAGGATCTTAACCTTGTTTGCTAAGCCACCTTTGTTCGAACCAACAAAGGCAAATGATGATTCACTCCTGGCAATATCTCAGTTGTAGCGATGCTGATGCCTAAATTGGTATCAGATCCCAAGTCCCATACTCGCGGCAAGAAATCAGCGAGCCATAAATGCATATGAAATAGCCGAAATGATAAGGCAACTTGCAACAAAATCAACAAGTAAAAGATATGCATACAAAAATAGCCGAAATGATTGGGCAACTCGCAATAAAAAACAGCGAGTAAAAAGAAAAAATAGCCGAAATGATTGGGCACCGCGAAAAATAGCCGAAATGATTGGGCAATCATGACTTTCACGATATAAAAAGCTGAAATGAGCGATGAAAGAAATAAAAAAAATAAAAGAATGAAACTTTTGCCCTAAAGGCGAGTCCATACTGACCCCTGTATACAATCTATGTGAAAGGTTCCTAGGCACCCTATAGTGGTCTCACAAGGCATCGAACATGCCAATTTAAAAAAAATGGTGCCGAGAAACCCTAGACTACGGATCTTTAGACTAGATGTTTAGGCGAAATGAAAACTTAGTTAACTACTTAACTAAAGGAAGAGAGCTACAACCTTTGTAGATCCGGATTTCCACTTCCTTAGCTCCACATGGGTGTCCTCTCGCTGTCCTTCATGAATCCCGAACCCAATCGTCGGCTTCATCGGAGAAACGGGCGAGCTAGGTCGTCGGCTTCGTGTCAAAGACGATCTACGTCGAGGTTGCACTAGTTCAAGCTTCGACTTCACCAAGTAGTGAAACTTGTGAAGAAAACACCCAAAACCACTTGGCAAGAGGTAGAGGATGAAGAAATAGGAGGTGGGTTCACTTTAGATTTGGATTTCTCTCACTAGATCTCAAGTTGCCATTAATGGCATCTAGGTTTCTCACTTGAAGAAGAAGAAGATGATAGAATTGTTATCATAAGTTGTATGTAAAATGAATAATAAATCAATTCTTATCATCTTCTAACCATGGTCAAGTGTAGAGAATAGACCATGGTTAGTGGGAGTGGTTAGGGTTAAGCAAGGAGACAAAATGGCATCATTAGTAAAAGCTTCATGAAGCTTCACCACTCTTCATGATAAGATGAAACCATTTTGTTTTGATAAATCCATTTAAATAAATAATAAATGGATAAAATAATAAGTGAATAAAATATAAACCCTAACCACTTGCATAACCATGGTTGCATTCTATACACAAAGCCAAAACAACATGCATCATCAAACATGATACATTCAAGTGTACACAAAACATATCACATATACAATGTGCACATCAAGTGAGAAAAATCCGTTTAAAGTGAACCAATACTAGTTAATGCAAAGTAATATATCAAATATATAATTATACATTAAATCATTAAATCAACACTTGATTCAATGATCCGGTCATGTCGCACATAACCGACTAGTATTCAATGCATCGATTTATCAAATAAATGATTCGATAACTAGGTCATATCTTATACAACCAATCGAAACATTAATCGCGAGAATCAAATACGGTATCACATACACGCATTATTCTCGGTCCCGCACATATCTCATATGCACTCCTATTTCGTTTCGCTTGAGCTAGGAAACCTCTGTGTAGGACTCTAAAGACTCGTCAATACGCCGGTAGCAGATGATGATCATATCAAGCACCCACAAGCCGCAAGCGGTCTGCTAAACGTAACGGCCACCCGGGTATTGAGCGATCAGAAGATCGATGAGCTAGCCCACTCACACTCCTGCGAATCCGACCAGTAACACTTACCATACAGTCCGGTCTCTTCGTCTGATATGTCACATATCAAGTCTTGGGGTGGTAAACGTCAGACCCCAATAACCCGATAAGTCGTGCCGATGTGAGGCTCATAACGGGTCGAGAAACTACTGGTAACACTTACCAGCAAATCTCTGATCAGCCCTGGCCAGGGACTTCCCTGTTACGGCCAATCGAGCATAGCGCAACATCAACCCCCAATACCGGGAGAGACGAAACCCCTCCTATCGCTCATTGCCTCCATGTGACTCGGGACTGTGCCCAAAGACCACCGTTTTGCACGCCCTTATGTACGTGGTAAGGTGGAGATCAAAGCACAGTGGGAATCACACAAGACTCTATGACGATCTCGGGTCTACAGACTAACCTGTACAAGTGTCACCTGAGAACTGCCATCTGACGTGAGGTATAATACCATCTGGGAGTTCTCGGCGAGTCCGTCCAGTGTACCCAGTCTCCACTGAGCACCCGTATACCATCTCTGATGTCAAACACCAATGGATATGGGATCATCCATCGCCCATCACATGGGTCGAGAAGCGTATACGCTAGTCTACTCTGGTATATCGATGCCCCGTCTCGATACACCCACGACTAGGGATCTTGAAGGATGTACTTATGGACTACCATGTCCCCACTAGTATGATCTGCATCATAGTCCAGGTAGTCAAGTACACATCCTAAGGGCTTTACCAACATGTAACTATAAGACAGTATAAAGAGACTAGTGTACATGTTAAGATAAAGAGTAACCAGATAGCATACTATCATATCGAGCAAGAAAGTCATCTCTATATATGTCCAAGCATCCAATATAATATACATCATCTGTACAATACTGGCCTCTAGGGCATACATACAACCAACAATCTCCCACTTGCACTAGGGCCAGCTGCTGTAGTATCGCATACCGAGCATTCCGAAGAGTCTCTCAAACTGTATCTGGGGAATGGCCTTCGTGAGTGGATCCGCCGTGTTATTCTTCGTGTCTACCCTCCTGACCTCGATCTCCCGGCGATCAACTATCTCCCGGATTAGGTGATACCGCCTCAGAATATGCCTGGATCGCTGATGGGACCTGGGTTCCTTGGCCAAAGCCACCGCTCCATTGTTATCGCAATACAAAGGTATTGGATGCTCAATGGATGGAACCACTCCAAGTTCAGTAATGAACTTCTTGATCCAGACAGCCTCTTTGGCAGCATCGTTGGCAGCGATGTATTCAGCCTCCATCGTCGAGTCTGCTACGGTTTCCTGCTTGGAACTCTTCCAGCTAACCGCCCCTCCGTAAAGGGTAAAGACAAAACCCGACTGCGACTTAGAGTCGTCCTTATCACTCTGGAAGCTTGAATCGGTAAAGGACTCCACTTGGAGTTCTCCGTTACCATACACCAAGAACATATCTCTAGTCTTTCGCAAGTACTTGAGAATGCTCTTCACAGCTGTCCAGTGACTCTCTCCAGGATCAGCTTGATACCTGCTCACTACACTTAGTGAGTATGCTACATCGGGTCTGGTACATAGCATCGCATACATGATAGAGCCTACTGCCGAAGCATAGGGTATCCCTTGCATGCGAGCTCTCTCCAAATCAGTCTTGGGAGACATCTCTTTGGAGAGAGTGACTCCAGAGATCGTGGGTAAGTTCCCACGCTTGGACTCTTCCATACTAAACCTCTTTAGTATGGTGTCAATGTACCTGGATTGGGACAATCCCAAAATCCGTTTGGATCTATCTCTATAGATCCTAATTCCCAATATGCAGGAGGCATCACCAAGATCTTTCATTGAGAATCTTTGTGATAAGAAGAGCTTGACCGATTGCAGCATAGGAATATCATTTTCTATCAAGAGTATGTCGTCCACGTACAATACGAGGAAGACAACCTTACTCTCTGCCACCTTCTTGTAGACACAAGGTTCATCTGGGTTTTTGACGAAATCAAACTCTTTGATAATGACGTCAAAGCAGATGTTCCAACTCCGCGATGCTTGCTTTAATCCATAAATGGATTTAAGCAGCTTGCACACCTTCCCGCTGCTCCCACTGTCTACGAAGCCCTCTGGCTGAGTCATGTACACGCACTCTTCTAAATCACCGTTTAGAAAGGCGGTCTTAACATCCATTTGCCAGATTTCGTAATCATGATAAGCAACGATGGCAAGCATGATCCGGATGGATTTAACCATAGCCACTGGAGAAAAGGTCTCGTCATAGTCCACACCTGGTCTTTGACGAAAACCCTTTGCTACAAGTCTAGCTTTGAAAGTCTCCACTTTCCCATCTACACCAAGTTTCTTCTTGAAGATCCACTTGCTCCCAATGGGTTTTACCCCTTCAGGAGCAACTTCCAAAGTCCATACTTTGTTGGTGTACATGGAATCCATCTCAGACCGCATAGCATCCAGCCATTTCACTGAGTCACCACTCGTGATGGCCTGCTCGAAGCTAGTTGGGTCATCATCCTCCATGATGCAATCCTCGCTCCCACCGTCCATGAGAAAACCGTAGTATCTCTCAGGTTGGCGAGGAACCCTACTAGATCGGCGGAGAGGCTGAGGTTCTTCGGGAGCTACTGAATCGTCTGGTTCCACTAAATCTTCAGTTTGAGTTTGTGTAGCCGGAATTTCTTCCAGTTCTACCTTATCGCCACTAATTTCCTTTGCAAGAAATTCCTTTTCCAAAAAGGTGGCATGGCGAGAAACAAACACTTTTTGTTCCTCTGTATGGTAGAAAAGATATCCATGTGAATGTTTGGGATATCTCACAAACTTGCATAAAACTGACCGTGCCTCGAGTTTGTCCGGATTTTGCCTTTTGACATAGGCCGGGCAACCCCATATCTTAACTCGTTTAAGACATGGTCTCTTCCCACTCCATATCTCATATGGTGTGGCAGGTACAGATTTAGATAGAACTTGATTCAATAGGTATGCTGCTGTCTCCAGCGCATAACCCCAGAAGGAAATAGGTAACTCAGCTGTGCTCATCATAGAGCGCACCATATCTAATAGGGTGCGGTTCCTCCGTTCTGATACACCGTTGTGCTGTGGTGTATATGGAGGAGTCAGCTGAGAGAGAATCCCATTCTCTTTTAGGAAGTCCAGGAATTCATTGCTTAAGTATTCTCCTCCTCGATCAGATCGTAGGATTTTAATACTTTTTCCGGTTTGGTTCTCAACTTCTTGTTTATATTCCCTAAATTTCTCAAAAGCTTCTGATTTGTGTTTCATCAAGAACACATATCCGAATCTAGAGAGATCGTCAGTGAATGTAATGAAGTATGAAAAACCATCCCTGGCATGTGTAGACATGGGACCGCATACATCTCTATGTATAAGTCCTAAGAGTTCGGTAACTCTTTCTCCGTGTCCCGTAAACGGAGTCTTGGTCATCTTGCCTTTGAGACATGACTGGCAAGTGTCATAAGATGAAAATTCAAACTGATTTAAATATCCATCTTTATGCAACTTAGCTAGTCGTGTCACATTGATGTGACCCAGTCTACAATGCCACAAGAAGGATTCGTTGAGTTCAGAACTCTTCCTCTTGTGTGTGTTTGTTATGCTCAGAACTGTTGATTGATTTAGAACATAAATGCCATTGCATAACGTGCCTGATCCAACCAACTTTTGGTTACGGAAAATGTTCATAACATTGTCCTGTAATACAAAATTATATCCTTCTTTACTTAATAAAGAAACCGATATAATGTTGCATATCAGGTTCAGCATGTAATAGCATTCGTTCAGAACCAATGTATTACCAGTTGGTAATACAAGGTGATATTCCCCGACAGTCTTGGCTGCAACAATTGCACCATTTCCAACTCTAATGTCTTTATCACCTTCTCCAAGTTCTCTACCTTTCCTAAGCCCATGTAACTGATTACATATATGGGATCCTGACCCGGTATCTAATACCCAGGACGTAGAGGAAATGGAGAAACAGTTCTCAGTAACGAACACACCCGAAGAAAATGCATCAACATGTACTTTCTTCATTCGGGTGGCATGGGAATCCTGGTATTCCCCTATATCCTGTTCATTCCTATAACTCTTATAAGAAAGAACGGAACCAACGTTCCCCAGCACAGTATAACATGCGGGTTCGGTCAATACATCCATATTATTATCTTGATTAAGGCATGAATTGGTCGCTACCTGGAGAGAGAGAGAAGAAAACACTTTAGCGTATGCTCGTGCAAGATCAGATTGGTTATTATCTTATCTAATCAGGATGGCTCCCACTGCTTTTTATCAAATCTTCCTCCAAACCCTAAAAGGAAAGACTAGCCGGGATTAATTACACACTACAAGTTCGCCAATCTTTCAGCCAGGCCAGTGTCGGTACTTTGAGGGAGGTCCCCCGTGCTTTCGCACGAACCTAATTAATGTAAACCTCGTTTTCCCAGAAGCGTAACCCCGTTGACACCTTTCTAGACACCTACTTGATCGGCTAATTGTAATGTATATAACTCTCCCAGGAGTAACTCTTACTCGCAGCGGGTATCGGGATCCAACTATCTCATAGAAGGTATGCAATCTCATTTCAAATTTCAACACTTAAAATTCCCGATAATATTTTGCCCCTAGTGTCCTATGACCTTGACAAAGGCCAACAAATCACAGGATGCTAGTCAAGTTCAACCCGTCATTTCTTGATTGAATCAAACCCACATGACCCTTGACAAAGGCCAACAAGGTCGTACGACTACCCTGAAACAATCTGCATTACATGCATAAACAGATAAGCACTATTCAGCTACCGCACACTACGCCTTGACAAAGGCCAACAAACGCAGCACGAATACTAAATACTACTCATCTGAAATGACGGAGGGCTACGCCAGGTTTTTCTGAAAACCATGAGCGTAATGAACTTGATATCGTTGTAGAATCAAATGAAGTTTTTGAAATGGAGTGATTTTGAGGCTTTTCTAGTTTTGCTAAAGGAGTCACTCCCGGCGAAGGGATCTCGGTCCTTTCCTCGTCGAATGAGGTGCGGGATATATCATATATATCGCTGTGCAAAGCAAAAACCCAAAAGCAGTCAAAAGCAAACCGAGTCTGTAGCATCTGCCAGTTATTGCTAAAGGAGTCACTCCCGGTGAAGGGATCTCGGTCCTTTCCTCATCGAATAAGGTGCGGGGTATATCATATATACCGCTGTGCAAAGCAAGAACTGTAGCTACCTGTTTTATTTTAAAATTCGATTCTACAACATCTTAGGTTTCTTATCTTTCATTAATCACATTAATGAAGTCCCATCATTTAAATACCTAAACATCACAGATAGATATGACGTACACTTATGCCATCCGCATTCGCCTCGATGTCCCCTCGTGCACCGTTAGGTTAGGTAACTAACGACAGAGCAGGGCAGGGCTAGCGCGGGTGTAAAACATAAGTAACGTCTATATAATATATCATATATACTATATACTATATCCATCACAGAATCACAACACAGATATCGCAGCAGAATAAACATATGAAATATTGGATATACTAGGACGTCCGTGTTTTCAATACGAGCCAGTATAAAACACGGATTCCACGGTCGTGATGAATAGCCAATCCCACACCCCTAGACCCCTACGAGAGCGGCAAGCAACCCTGCCAATTCTAGGGTTAGGAGACCCGGACTCGACTCCTCGAGTTGGTCTCCCACTGGACCCCAGAACCCGGTTACTTGTGCTCCCCTCCTTGGGTCTATCCTAATGCGGAAAAGTAAATAATATACAAAGGGTGACAACTTCCGCTACCTGGAAGTGCCCCAAATAAAAGAATATTACATACAAGTTTTTACATGAATGAAAATGAAAAACACTCATCTCACATAAAACCCCCCGGGCTATTCGAACACGACGATCCAATATAACATATCCAGCAACACATAACATCACATGTCA
Source organism: Agapanthus africanus (assembly GCA_030015575.1). Taxonomy (NCBI): domain Eukaryota; kingdom Viridiplantae; phylum Streptophyta; class Magnoliopsida; order Asparagales; family Amaryllidaceae; genus Agapanthus; species Agapanthus africanus. The sequence goes on along the minus strand of CM057337.1, from coordinate 1,006,562,386 downwards.
TCAACGTAAGTAAGTATGCATACCCCAATTGTCGTTGACGTATAGCAACGAAACCGGCGATATCTGCATACTACACTTACGGTCACAGAAAAGAAAGTGTAAAACTACAACAATTGGAATCCGCAACTTTTTTAGACATCGCATGCCTAATTAAATGAAATACTTAGACATCACATGCCTAACAGATATAAATCCCGCATTTTAGTCTCATTATCGAAAACTCTTTTCAATATCATGTGGGACTAAACTGCTAAATTTATAACATTCATTCAGTTATCACATAACTGTTTGTGAATTCCAATTATTGTATCACATTCCAGATAAACAGAAAATGTTAAACTTTCCGATCGAACAGTCGAATACCCAAGTTTTCCCGATACAGCTCAACACATGAAATAAGTCTAACAACATTCAGTTCGTGCCTCAGTACCGACGGTCCAGCCGTAGAAGGGTCAAGCCAACGCCTCACATGTGGCACGCCGTACTGCCCCAAACCCGAAGGTTCAAAGGGCAGTTCAAGACGGTCACATAATCGAGTTAAGGTTTGTTGTCTTCTAGAGGGTCCATCGCGTTACTTGCACTACTTAGAACGTCGTTAAACTATGGAAGAATCCAACACTTGGAAATTTCCCGACAGGGGAAAAATTGGGTATTTATATCCGGTCGAACTTTTTAACATATTCTAAAAATTATCCGGAAAACCACACTGACAAAATTTGACAATCCGATCGAATATACGAATCCCCAAAACAACCCCAGAAAATTCAACTCTTGAAACAGTATTAAAAATTCCCAGAAAATCCAGCATAAAATAATAAGAGTTACTGTGCAAATAGTGGAGGATGACGTCATCATGACGCCGCGGAACCGCCGCAGAAGCCAAGCTTCTGCCGCGGTTCAGCCGCGTTGTTTACTGTTCATGAGTCAATTTTTGCGTCGTAATTCTTAGAATTCCCTGCTGAATTTTTTACGCATTTTTAATTTGGAAAAATCCCAGAATTTGGAAAAAGTCCAGAGAGCTATTTTGGGTTCGGATTTTAGGTTCGATCGGGTTTCAAATTCTGTCTGGACTTCGCCTAAGGCTCTAGCTAGGCTCTGATACCAGTGAAAGGTTCCTAGGCACCCTATAGTGGTCTCACAAGGCATCGAACATGCTAATTTAAAAAAAAATGGTGCCGAGAAACCCTAGACTACGGATCTTTAGACTAGATGTTTAGGCGAAATGAAAACTTAGTTAACTACTTAACTAAAGGAAGAGAGCTACAACCTTTGTAGATCCGGATTTTCACTTCCTTAGCTCTACATGGGTGTCCTCTCGCTGTCCTTCATGAATCCCGAACCCAATCGTCGGCTTCATCGGAGAAACGGGCGAGCTAGGTCGTCGGCTTCGTGTCAAAGACGATCTACGTCGAGGTTGCACTAGTTCAAGCTTCGACTTCACCAAGTAGTGAAACTTGTGAAGAAAACACCCAAAACCACTTGGCAAGAGGTAGAGGATGAAGAAATAGGAGGTGGGTTCACTTTAGATTTGGATTTCTCTCACTAGATCTCAAGTTGCCATTAATGGCATCTAGGTTTCTCACTTGAAGAAGAAGAAGAAGATGATAGAATTGTTATCATAAGTTGTATGTAAAATGAATAATAAATCAATTCTTATCATCTTCTAACCATGGTCAAGTGTAGAGAATAGACCATGGTTAGTGGGAGTGGTTAGGGTTAAGCAAGGAGACAAAATGGCATCATTAGTAAAAGCTTCATGAAGCTTCACCACTCTTCATGATAAGATGAAACCATTTTGTTTTGATAAATCCATTTAAATAAATAATAAATGGATAAAATAATAAGTGAATAAAATATAAACCCTAACCACTTGCATAACCATGGTTGCATTCTATACACAAAGCCAAAACAACATGCATCATCAAACATGATACATTCAAGTGTACACAAAACATATCACATATACAATGTGCACATCAAGTGAGAAAAATCCGTTTAAAGTGAACCAATACTAGTTAATGCAAAGTAATATATCAAATATATAATTATACATTAAATCATTAAATCAACACTTGATTCAATGATCCGGTCATGTCGCACATAACCGACTAGTATTCAATGCATCGATTTATCGAATCAATGATTCGATAACTAGGTCATATCTCATACAACCAATCGAAACATTAATCGCGAGAATCAAATACGGTATCATATACACGCATTATTCTCGGTCCCGCACATATCTCATATGCACTCCTATTTCGTTTCGCTTGTGCTAGGAAACCTCTGTGTAGGACTCTAAAGACTCGTCAATACGCCGGTAGCAGATGATGATCATATCAAGCACCCACAAGCCGCAAGCGGTCTGCTAAACGTAACGGCCACCCGGGTATTGAGCAATCAGAAGATCGATGAGCTAGCCCACTCACACTCCTGCGAATCCGACCAGTAACACTTACCATACAGTCCGGTCTCTTCGTCTGATATGTCGCATATCAAGTCTAGGGGTGGTAAACGTCAGACCCCAATAACCCGATAAGTCGTGCCGATGTGAGGCTCATAACTGGTCGAGAAACTACTGGTAACACTTTCCAGCAAATCTCTGATCAGCCCTGGCCAGGGACTTCCCTGTTACGGCCAATCGAGCATAGCGCAACATCAACCCCCAATACCGGGAGAGATGAAACCCCTCCTATCGCTCATTGCCTCCATGTGACTCGGGACTGTGCCCAAAGACCACCGTTTTGCACGCCCTTATGGACGTGGTAAGGTGGAGATCAAAGCACAGTGGGAATCACACAAGACTCTATGACGATCTCGGGTCTACAGACTAACCTGTACAAGTGTCACCTGAGAACTGCCATCTGACGTGAGGTATAATACCATCTGGGAGTTCTCGGCGAGTCCGTCCAGTATACCCAGTCTCCACTGAGCACCCGTATACCATCTCTGATGTCAAACACCAATGGATATGGGATCATCCATCGCCCATCACATGGGTCGAGAAGCGTATACGCTAGTCTACTCTGGTATATCGATGCCCCGTCTCGATACACCCATGACTAGGGATCTTGAAGGATGTACTTATGGACTACCATGTCCCCACTAGTATGATCTGCATCATAGTCCAGGTAGTCAAGTACACATCCTAAGGGCTTTACCAACATGTAACTATAAGACAGTATAAAGAGACTAGTGTACATGTTAAGATAAAGAGTAACCAGATAGCATACTATCATATCGAGCAAGAAAGTCATCTCTATATATGTCCAAGCATCCAATATAATATACATCATCTGTACAATACTGGCCTCTAGGGCATACATACAACTAACACTATGGGCATAAACGAAAAGGGAACCACATGTCCCCCACCAGATCCTGTTGATTTAATGATTTTGTTTAGCTTATGCGCTTTTAAAAGATGAATCAAAGAATATTTCTAAACCGCAATCAAGAACGGCGTCGCTTGGTAGCTAGCCGGTGATACGGGTCGGTCCACAGGGATTTTGTGTTTTCCGAATCGCTCAAACCAGTTTATTCCGATGGGTGTCGGAATGATTATTTCTAAAACCTAAATTGATTTATACTAAGATTATCTAGATCTAAGTCTTGCTAGGGTTAGGTCTAGGAAAAGTTGGGAGATTGAAGGTTTCCTCACCGCTTTCAATGCCCTATTTTAGATCTATTAGGTGTTATGGTAATTATCAATAAAAGGGATTAGTACCATTCGGGAAGATGTTTCTTCCTCTAGGTTCTTGTCCTTCCTTTATCGATCCTTACCCTAACCTCCATGGAAAACATACACAGCCGGTCCTTTATACTACGGTATCACCATTACCTCGAGGGGTAAGGTGCCGCAGGGAACGGTATGTGTATGTATGCATGGAGTTCTAATTCTTATGTGTGATGGGGCAAGAAAGAGGTGAGAGATCTCATCTCTCAAACCTTTCCCTAAAGCTAACCCTAACAAGCGAGGAGACTACTTGCTCATTAGGGAATTTAAGAACATTCTAAATTAAAGTAAACTAAGGCAATGAAAATAAAAGAACTTACTAATTTTTATTGATGGCTCTCTCCAAACATCAACACAGTACAGATCTGAATTTATGAAGTGAAAAGAGGCATGGCCTCATACAAGATTTAGAGTTCCTATTTATAGAGGATAGGAACCCTAGGGTTACAATTGACTCGCATATCTGCTTTTACAAAAATACCCCCTAAGAAAAAGACCTATTCAACGATTCACGCACCGCCACAAAAATCGCCACCGACACGGGCAATAGACGGCCGCGGAACCGCGGCCAGAGGGCCTGTTTGGCCACGGTTCTGTGGCCAAAAGAGAGGCTCATGGGCTGAACTTTCCAGGGTGTGGTCTGGTTACCGTTGTTCTCTGTTTTCTTCAGTTCTTTCTTAAAAATGTCTTATGGTTTTCTTCCAGATCTTTCCAGTGAACATTGTAGTGGACTTTTACCGTTTCTTCATGTCGCTGCCTTTATGCTTTGTGAACTATTGTTCGTTGTTCTTCATTGTTCCTCAAAATATAGGCACGATCAAGATTTCACCATTTATCATTCGTAGTCTCACTTTGTATCATCTTTTTCATCAACTTCACCGTTTTTATTCCGAGAACCTGTAACTTGCAACTAATTAGCAGACATGGGTCAAAAGCACCTGTTTATTTGTAAAATGACTAGGAATGGGGAATATAATAATGCAATATTATGATATGAACACCTGTCAAAAGGGAAAGTCAGATCTCAACAGCAACATCTGCATCCCAGAAAACCAACAACGGCGTTCCTCCTCCTGCAAGCAGAGCACGGACGCGACACCACCAATTGGAGCCACGGTGAAGTCTCCAGTTTCAAGACTCTACGGTTCACGGACAACCTAGAGTCATCCCCGACACTACAGAAAACGGAATACGGCATCCAATGACCCTGTTACGGAAATACGTCATTCAATGTCCCCGTCGCGGAAATACGTCTGCAAATGACCTCGTCGCGGAAACACGTCAGCAAATGACCCCATCGCGGAAACACGTCAGCCAATGATCCCGTCTCGGAAACACGTCAGCAAATGACCCCGTCGCGGAAAAATGTCATCCAATGACCCCATCGCGGAAATACGTCTGCAAATGACCCCGTCGGGGAAATACGTCATCCAATGACCCCGTTGCGGAAAAACGTCATCCAATGACCCTGTCGTAGAAATACGTCACTAAATGACCCCGTCACGGAAATACGTCAGCAAATGACCCCGTCGCGGAAACACGTCAGCAAATGATCCCGTCGCGGAAATACGTCAGCAAATGACCCCGTCGCGGAAATACGTCAGCCAATGTCCCCGTCGTGGAAATGCGTCAGCAAATGACCCCGTCGCGGAAATACGTCAACCAAATGACCTACTCGTCGGAGCAGTGCTTCGACTCGGAAAAAGGCCAACTCATCGATCACTTACAAGTCCTCTCGACTTGTAAGGAAGAAAATTCTCTTGTGAGATCCTTACGACTCTTAAGGGAAAGCACCCTCAGGAGTCCTCATGACTCCTAAGAAGAAAATACACCTACGAGATCCTCACGACTCGTAGGAAGAGAAATCTTTATGAGACCCTCATGGCTCATAAAATTGAAAAGTCTTGCGCGGCAGATCTGAACCTGTTTCCTAAGCCATCAGTACCCTATAAAGAATTCAAGATGAACTATTATCTATCATCTACAGGCCAAATTTGCTAAAATCACATGACAGTAAAGAAGAGAAGGCGATAATACAAGATAGAAAAGAAATGTGTCATTTATTCATAAATTCAATTGGATACGAGGTACATCATATGAAAATGGATGGAATAAAAGAATAAAAAAAATGAATGAATACATGTTATTCATGAATTACAAATTTCCGTCAATACAAAAAATTGCAAATACAGGTACTAAGGAGGAGGCCTCTTCAACAAGTCGGTAAGCCGCTCCTGCACTCCTTTCAGCTCCTTCTCACAGTCAGCCACCACTGTCAGCTCCGCTTTAATTCGAGCCCTTTGCTGCAAGCAGGATGAAAGCTTCGTATCGATTTCATGCTTAGCAGCTTCGCAACTTTGCGCAACCCGCTCGGTGGAGTCAAGCTTCTGCTTTAGCGCCAACCAGATACACCGTTGGAGACTATCGAAAATAGCCTTCAGCTGTGCAGCGTTCGCGTCGACCTCGGCGCGCAACCGAGCAGATGTTCATCTGCCACAGGGTCGCCTCTCGTTCAAAATGACGAAGGAAAGGAACACTATGCTCCATCCATGCAACCCGCTGGGAAGTTGAAGCTAACACCTCAAGAGCAATACGCTTGAGCTCGATGTCGTGCAAGCAAGGCTCGATCTATCTACAGTAGTCAACCCATGACCCGACAACGTCCTCAGCATGGAAGTTCACGAGTGTCGCCAGCATCGGATTAACCTGCATAGCAAAATTTGTAGCGGAAGTGAGGGCTTCAACATCAAGATCCTCGACGAACTCGCTCAATATTCGTCGGCTGTTCACAGCGCCTCGAGAAGATGTGAGTTTAACAAGAGGCCCTGCCGACATCATAATGCGAGTCTCGAAGGGAGCTGGAGCTGGTGCGATTGCTGTAGAATGAGTTACGGTTAAATTCCAACGCAGGAAATAAAGAAAACGCACAAGGGGTAAAGCCTATCATACCAGATACAACAGGCGATAGGACGGGGAGTGAAGGGAGCTCAGTTATTCTCTCGACCCGTGACGCTATATCCAATATGAAGAAGAGTTAGCAATGTGGCTATCCGTAAGAGAAAGGAAAAGACGTCTGTTATAGACTATACTCACCGACACCAGCAGGTAGGGCAATCTCTGGCTGGAATGAGAAATGCGGGTTTAACACTTGATACAGGTGATCAAAAAGGACTCCTGCAAAGTTATGATGACATACTGTTAGTATAAAGAGAGTGATACCCATAATGAAGCTGATGAATCACAAACCTATACCTTCCAGCATTTCAGAAGACATGGGAGAAGGTGAGGGAACAACAACCGTCATTGCGGCGACCCGAGGTGCTTCAGAGGGCACAATTTCAGCAACGAAAGCATCGCTAGGCCTAGTGAATTCTTCGCTCTCCTTCAGTAGGACGGTCTCGGCGCCCATGGCTTCGTCCCCTGATTTGACAAGGGCCGTCGTGACACTCGCGATGCCTGTCGACGCCAGAGAGCCACAAGGGGAGAGAGCAGCGGTTTGGGCAGTCCCAGACTCCCTGGAGAGAGTAGCTACTTCGGGCTCCATGGTCACCGTCGCCTCGCCTCCTATCTCACTGCCAAGACTTAGCCCTGCAGGACATCATAAATAAGAATTTGCAGACCAAGTTCTGATAAAAAATGAATGGGCATTGCATTACGTTGCGATGGATCCTCAGTTGCCTCCCGAACCGCGCGCGCAACTTGTCTATGGGTGGTAGACAAGGCAGTTGGGGTACCTTCTGAAGTAATAGCGTAGAAGGGATGGTGCTTGAACCCGCACCCGCAGCCAAGGTAGCATCACGCTCCCTCGCTGTGCGCTTCCTGCGCTTCTTTTCAGTTTGAGTAATGAGGACCGACCACCTCAAGACTTCGGACAAGGGGATACCTTCGCCGTCATCTGACCCTAGTTCTGCCTTCTGTGCCGCAACGGCATCCATTATCGGCTGTTTCAGCGAAGACTCTCATGCTGGCTTGGGGATAGCCGTGGCTGCGATGGACGGCTCTGACAAGACTAATGCACCATTGCTTGGGATCGGCGCTACACTAGGAACAACTGGAGCCAAAGCGGTCCCTGTAACAAGGTGAAATAAAGCATCAGAGCACAGGTATAAAGCATGAGGGAATAATTAAACAAAATAAGTTATACCCAAGCCACAAGAAGCGCGAAGCCTCTCTTCCTCCTCAAAAGTCCGAAGGGAAGCCGCCAGAGCTTCTTCAGCGGAGATGCCTGACAAAGAAGGATGCATTAATAAATGCATAATAAGCTAGAAGGAAAAAGCTCAAAATGACATGACTAGAGCATACCCGTCTCCACAAGTGATAGCAACGCCGCCTCTGCGCGAGCCTGTCACTCGGAAGCCACAAGGGCGGCTTGAAGATCAGTATCATCGGCAGGCTCAATAAATAGACCCTCATTAATCCCGTACTCACTCAAACCCTCGCTATAGGGAGCATGAGGCTCCTGTCCAAGTACGACGTCGAGAGAAAACATTGACTTCTTCTTCTGCGAACGAGCCCCGGCGGCCGACAATAGGAGCCTACGCTTCACGAGCATTTTTGGGCGACGGGTCCCAATCTCCGCGCCAACTCCAGAGTCCAGAGACGCTATAGCTACCATTTTAGGAACGCTGGACTGTGGCTTTGGAGTAAAGGTGTGAGGAACCACAACCGTATCAGTCTCCTTTAATGAAAGAAGAACGGCAATTCGTCGTTTTAAAGGGACGGATGGGTTACCGGCAGGGATTGCACCCTTGCGATCAAGCAACAGTCGTCGTTCTTCCCTAATCACGGCACCCGTTGCGTGCTGATACCACGCCACATATGCGTTTGAGGCGTTCGGAAAATAGCTCGGCTCGCTGACAAGGAAGATGGACCCGGTATTCAGGCGCATGATGTGGTGCAGCGCAGTACGAATGCCCTCTTCAGTGGCAGTCGGTTCAGCCAGAAAAGCTTTGAGGGGAACACCCTGGTTGTAACCCGACTGTTGGGCAAAGCGGTGCAAGTTGTACTTCATAAACAACGCCGACTCGTTTTGCCTGAATACTAAGAAGCCCGGCCTGATCGAGTACAAATGCACAATTTCCCAAGCCTTCAACGTGGAAACCCCGTCCTTAATGGTGTGACGCAGTGGCTGCACCGTCTTAGTTGACTCCTTGCCGATAGTCATGACCCTATCAATGAAGGTTATGTTGTCCCAACCATGCGCGGGCGGAGGATCACTCCCCGAGCTTCTCGCGACGATGGGTTTGAAGCAGAGGCGTCGATTAGAGACATCCCCCGGGGGAAATTGTAGCTATCATAGAAACGGGGACGTTTGTGGATTCCAAAAGCTCCAAGCACGTGCAGCTCGATCCACGAAGTAAAATAGTGCAGCGGGAGATGTACGGGCTCTAAACCCGGCTGAGTAGTGTCCGCCGCCAAGCTCAAGCCATGATACAAATGAGCCAGCCCGGCAATCCCGACGGCAACCCGCGTTCCTTCAACCATCCGGTGAGCCGAGTAGAAAACGGACGGCCTCATATGAAGAGCGTGCATGGGAAGTACGAACCAACTTAGCTATAGGCCGAGAAACTCCAAAAAGAACGTCTCTTCGTCGACGTCTGAAGCTGCTAGCTCTGCGAAGGGGACGACCGGAGTGTCCGGGAGAAAGAAATTTCTCTGATCCGCTTCCGCTGCCGGCCGTTTGTCCAAGCCGAAGGGATCGGCGAGCTTGGCAAATTTTGCGGTTTCCTTTGAAAGGACTTTGGGGCGGAGAAAGCGGGCAATAAAATCTGTGAAGCTGATGTCGTGCCCTCCAGATTCTAAGAACAGGCACTCATAAATATTCAACCCCTTGATTAAGCTTCGGAATCGTTGCTGAATGGCATTTTCCGGAGTTAGACCCATCACTACTGATCGGGTCATAAAGACGTATTCGTCAGGGGGAAGTATTTCCTCATAGTGTTCCCCTCTGACAGGTAGGCCTGAGATCTCCGCAAACTCCTCCAGGGAGATTGAAACCTCCCGATCCGATAAGAGAAAGGTGTGTGTCGGGATGTTCCATTGCTTTAAGAAAGCCTTAATCCACCACACCGGAGGCACCAGATACTGGAAAAGCGATGCATAGATAGCAGGGTACAGCCCGAGCTTCAATAACGCCGACTTTTTTGCCGATAAGATGTACCGGGCCCACTGCAGGTATCCGGCCGAATGATGAGGAGTCAGGCCAATCATATACATATGTCCCTATGGGCGCGACTCGCCCTGACATATGCGCCGCCCTAGAATATCTAAAGCCATCGGCGGCTGCATAGGTATCACGGCCATAGAGGGATGAAGGCGACCCTCTGAGGTCCGGATCTCATCTACGGCATAGTTAACCTGGGGTAAGTCGGCATAGTGAATAGCGGAGATTGGTTCTGAAGGCGTCGCACAAGAGAAGCTGCGTCGACCCTGGATAATCTGGTTATACCATAACCCCCACAAATGAAGCGACTTCTGCTCCGGGTCATGATCCTTGATCAGTGCAAAAACTTCTCGGTCTACGGGCGCGTCGGTGAAAGCGCTCTCCGGACGAATGGATGGGAAAGAAGTGTCGTAAGACATAGTACCTGCACGGGAAGAACGAGGGTTAGCCGTCAATGCTACAGCCCAAAGCCTAGTACTTGGTACTTTAAATTCGTACCGCACTACAATGCAGTGAAAAGGGACCAAGGGGGACCCACATAACCTAGATGATAGCTCATCATTAATAAAATAGTCTCATCATTTGATGAGACAATCATTAAACGAGGAAATCCTAAAAGGATTCTCATTTAATGAGCGCCCCTTAGGCCAAGGAGTAAATCTCCCTTGAGAGCAGTGCTCTGCAACAGATATGACATCTGTCATAATTAATCATGAAGGGAATAAAATTCCCCCCAAAATTTCTAAAGAGCAATGCTCTGTGAAGAAGATGGAGTAATCCATCAAAACCCTAAAAAGCAAAGCTTTTTACAAAGTAAAAATTCTGAGATCTTTAAGATCTACAAAATAAACTCTAAGAGTTCTTCATTAAAGGGTTAAGAAATCCTGAGAAAGAATGGTTTTTCTGATCTATGATCAAAGAAGAGCAAACCTCTGGTTTTTAATTAACGGGTTAAGAAACATTAAGAATCTTTAGGATCTCTGAATCTAAGTAGAGCAAAGCTCTGTTAATGGGTTCAAATCTTACCAAATTTTTGGACAGAGTTTTAACTCATAAGGAATTTCCTTTGGGCAGAGAGCTGTGCTCTGAAGGAGAATTAAATTCTCAGAAAAATAAGAAGGGAAGAAGATGAACAGAAATCATCTCAAGGGCCAAAGGCTCTATTTATAGGCGTTGGAAGTCGATCCAACTTCCAATTTGATTCGACGGTGATAAAGCTGCCACCGCTGCACTCTCGTGTGAGCAGCGTGAGCGCAACGGTGGGGGGAGGGGGGAATTTGTTTCCCCAATCGAGAGCAAAACTCTATTCAAAATTCAAAATTTGAACTGAAGCAGCGCCTCACGTGCAAAGCACGAGAGCGCTCGCGCCAAGAGCGCCAGAGCTGAAGAGTCAAAGACTCTGAGGTAGTGCCTCACATGCAAAACACGAGAGCGCTCGCGCCAGGAGCGCCAGCGCTGAAGAGTCAAAGACTCTGAAGAAGCGTGCGCCAGCGCTGAAGAGTCAAAGACTCTGAAGCAGCGCCTCATGTGCAAAGCACGAGAGCGCTAGCATCAGGAGCGCCAGCGCTGAAGAGTAAAAGACTCTGAGGCAGCGCCTCACGTGCAAAGCACGAGAGCACTAGCACCAAGAGCACCAGCGCTAAGAGTCAAAAACTCTGAGGCAGCACCTCACGTGCAAAGCACGAGAGTGCTAGTGCCAGGAGCACCAGCGCTAAGAGTCAAAGACTCTGAGGCAGCGCCTCACGTGCAAAGCACGAGAGCGCCAAGCGTTAGAACTAAATGTTCTCCCCCATTGGATCAAAGATCCGACTAAGATGAATAAATCATCAAATTACAGAATAAAATTCTTTTGAGGAAATACTCCTCAAATCTTTCTAAACAGGAAAGATCGTGCTCTATAAATTAGAGCACCCTTGGATCAAGGATCCAATGGTGATTAAAAATCACCAAGATACAGAATAAGTTCTGTATGGGAAAAGATTTTCCCAATCTTGTTAAAAACAAGAAGATTGCCTTCTGAAAAAACAGAAGCCCTAGGATCAAAGATCCAACGGTGGGAAACATCCCCAAATTGATTAGAGAAAAGATCTCTTCAACTGATTCAACAAATCAGCCTTCCCTATATAAAGGAGTCAAGATTTCAAGTCTTATAGAGAGGACCCCCCCCCAAATTTTGAGAAATTTCAAAAAAGAAGAGCAAGCTCTCGGAAGAAGAATTTCTTCAAGGTAAATAAAACAAAGAGATAAAATCATCTCGTAAACAGAAGAAGAACCTAATTCTTCTTCAAGATCATAGATCTATAAGACAGATGTCTTTCACAAAAAGAGATCATAGCATCTCATCATAAAAGTGGAGGAGAAAAGAACTTAATTTTCCTTGGATCACAGATCCACAAAGACAAGGTCTTTCATAAAAACAAAAGAGATTGTAAAATCTCCTATTAAAATAAGAACTTTGTTCTTAAACCCACAAGACAAAGTCTCTTATAAACGAGAATTTAATTCTCAGAGCGCGGAACTGATCAAAGTTGCCTAAAAAGAGCCTTAGCGCTGTAAATTAAAAAGAAGCACCTCAGCGCTTCAAGACTGGCGCTCAGCACCAAGCGCACCACGTGCTCCTCACGTGTGTGCTATTTCATAAGGAGCGCTCTGCACTCATTTACTGGCACTCAGCGCCAAGCGCACCACGTGCTCCTCACGTGTGCGCTCTTTCACAAGGAGCGCTCTGCACTCATTAACTGGCGCTCAGCGCCAAGCGCGCCACGTGCTCCTCACATGTGCACTATCTCACAGGAAGCGTCTTAGCGCTCTAAACCTGGCGCTCAGCGCCAAGCACGCCATGTGCTCCTCACGTGTGCGCTGAGGGAACATGAAGTGTTCTTTAAATAAAAGCCCCAGTGTTATGATGAGTACTCAGCACTCAATAAAAGACAAAAAGGGTTGTCAGAACCTAAACCAATGCTCAGCATTGTTAAATGTTCAACATTTTAACTGAGTGGGCCAAGCCTAAGTTGGCCACAGACCCCTAATTTAGATTAATTGAGCCCATATGCTCATAAATCTTTTTAGCAGATCTTAGTCCCAAACTTGACTACAGATCTCCCAACCAATATTGGTTCAAGGGTACATCTCTTCGTACCTCTGATATATGTCGTTGTAATTCTTCAACGTCTTCAGAGAGGCGGAGGGTCCCAATAACCAATAACTTTTGGAGCATCTCCAAACGGTTAAACCAAAACCAGACTATGATGTCGTTAAACCTTACAGACTACGATGTCTTTAAACCAGACTACGATGTCTTTAAACTTTACAGACTATGATGTCTCTAAACTCCATGGACTATGATGTCCTTAAACTTATGGACCCCAACGTCCCTAAACTAAAACAATAGAATGCTCTTTTGTTGGATCTAAATGATCCTGTTAAGTAGATCTTAGTCTAAAATTAGGCTAACGTATCCTTAACAAACGTTTAAGTTGATCTTAGTCTCAAATGAGATTAACGATCCTTAAACCCAATCCAAACCCAAATCTAAGAAAATACGGATTTGGACTAATCCATGCCCTACGGGCGACAACATAAATTAGTCTCCGTATACAATCCACGGGTAACCAAAAAAGAAAACAAACACACATGACACGAAGTGGCCATCTGGAGAAGGAGAAAGTTGTTACCGCGATGCGGTAGCGTAATTCACTGCAGGGGCTTGCGCCTGCAGGGAAGAGCGTCCCCATGATCAAAAACCCCTCAAATGAGGGTGAATCTGACGAAGTCTGCTACAATGGTCGCATCCGTTTAAACCTCCGATACACGTGCCATAAATCAACTTGTCATTTTCGGAGAGATGGAAGGATAAAACCAAATAGCATCTGCCCCCAAATTCTGGCAAGACGACCTACACGATTTCGTCTCTGTTTTCGGCGGTAAACAGTCCCGGGCATGTATGGGATACTATTCAGTTACATCAACGATTCATTAAATTGATTTCAAAGAATTGAGAGTAATTAACCTATTAGTATAGTTTAGATTACTCATCGCACGACACATACACCCATACACTTCACTGTTCTATATCCGTGCTTACCTGTTTATTTCATGTTACTGTTTATACTCATGCCTGCATATATCATTACATCTTGTTTACTTATTATTGTTGATATTATGACGCACTGACATCTGGGTTTTGCATGGCCCAGATCCTTTGTCTCTTTCGCAGGCGGATCATGAGTATTTCTGGCGTCAGGCCAAGCAGTGAGGATTTTGTTAGTTTAGTTTAGTTTAGTTTTATTTCCGCACTTTCATTTCCTGATGTGAGCCTGTATTTGGGACGTACTTTCCTGATATTACTGTTTATTGGATTTATTGCTTCCGCATATTATTTCTTGACTCAGTTATTCTGGCATATGGACATGTACTAGATAGTTTATTTTATTTTACTGTTCTTGATATCTTATAGACAGACGTAATGTGACTGTGGATGGATATTTCCTAACCACAGGTAGCATGGTTGACTCTGTCATGTGTCGATCTTAGCGCACTCTGGGAAGCAGGGCGTAACAATTATAGTGACCGTCTCATTCCAGTTCTAATACATTCCGTATTAATCTATCCCTTTAAAAACCTCGTAATGCATATTGTATTGATTATAATGATTTATAGTATAAGACTTTCCGAAACAATGGTATAAGTTGTTCATATAAATGGTTCGTATGTAAACGGAGAGTCATGTAGTCAAGTTCAAGATATAGTCATGGATCGGTCAAGTCAAGTCATGTTGCATGTTCGTATTGTTCGGTATTCATGTTCAAGTGCTCATGTTTGATACATTATATTCATGTTGAATTAGATATATGCTTGGATTCATTTTTGCATTGTATTCAGATTAGACTGAGACTCAGATTGAGTCAGACACTTAAACAGATTTGAGTCCTGAATTAGGTTTAAGAGTTATCGATAATTGCTGTATATGGACGGCAGGATTTGTGTCTTTTTCCAAGACAATTACCATTGATAACCCTGTTTTAGTTTTCTACCTTAAATAGGCAAGCACCCACTTTCTCCGGCTCCCTGAGGCTTAAGAAAATTGTTCCCGCTTAAACCTATATTTACTAGGGTCCTTAATGTAAATTAATATAACTTAAGGGGGTTTTATGAAAAAAAATTTAGTATAATTTCAAAATAAACCTCAAGTATTTATTTATCGTATTTAGGGTTTTCATGTATGTAATTTTTAAAAGTGAGGTATTCTAGTGATTAAATACCTAGCTTGAATAGTTCAAGGTATTTTAGTGTAAAGTTGACTTGTATGGATTCTTGATGGTATTTTCATGAAACTTGCAATTCTATCATTTTGTTTGGAAAATTTGGAATTTAATAATATCTTAAAAATATGTGTTTTGATAATATGTATATGTTTATTAAAAAATAACTTTTTATTATTAAATAGAAATCCACTTTTTTCTTAAAAATTGTATAAAAATTCAATCGAGATCGTATGCTCCGTGAGGAAGCCTGCATCTCGCTCTAATAACCCCGATGATGTGCGATAACCCGCACCATCCTGATCGGGTTTCCCAAAATGGGTTGTAGAGGTATAATCGCAAGTAATGTAATCACACAATTTAAAGAAATACGGTTTTTAATAGTTTAAGGTATTTATTCGAAAAGTCGTATTTGCCACATGATATTGTTTTCAAGTGAATCGTGATATATCAAGATGTGTGTATGTGAGAGGTAGGTCATTACCTCGTGAGGTTTTCTAAAGGCATGCTAAGCTAAAGTAATTAAAATATATCATATGTAAAGTTTGTGGTATTTAAACGAAAAATATACTATAAAGTTATTTAACATGAACTTTTCAAGGTGAAAAGTATTCTAAACATTTGTGTCATGATTTAATAACAAAGTATAGTGATTTGAATGAATGATTATAAAAGAAAATAATAGTTTTTAAAGATTTTAGAAAAGAATGTCGGTATAACTTCACCAACCGACATGATTTGAAAAGAGACAATTTTAATGTAAGAATAAAAGGAAATAGTTGGGACTTACTAGTTAAAAAGATAGAAGAAGGGTTGAGAAAAGGAATGATGGCCTTCGTGGAGTCGCGGGGTCGCCGGAAGTGCTTCGAATCCTCGCCGGAAAAGGAACTTGGGCTAACTCCACTTGTACTCTTCTTTGACTTGGAAAATTTTGTGGATTTTTGATAAGAGATTTCAGAATGAGGATGGCAAGGGTATGGTGTTGTATTTATAAGATAAAATTAGGGTTTTGGGAATTGAAGAAAGAATTTAAATGCATTAAAATTTAGATTAAAAGGTGAATTATCACTCTCTGGTTAATTGCAGGAAAATCAAGAATAATAAGAGTAGTGGGGATAGGCCAAAAGACTGGTGTGCAGAAAATGGGGAGCATTCCCTATGGGGGGCCCGGCGGTGCCGGCCCTATAGGTCATCTCGCCGGCCACGTATATGAGTTAGGTGCTTGGATTTTGCCAAGTGTCCTAGGCTGTATAAATACCCTTTTGCACATGTTTATTTTATCTTATTTTTCATTTTTACGTGTATTGCACGTGTAAACTTTGAGGCTTCCAAAAAGTTTAAAATAAAAATCAGTAAAAATATATATGGCTGATGAGATTCGAACACAGGGCTACATCACAGTAGCGCAAGGCTTTACCAATAGTTACAAGTGCTTTCTTACTGTTCTTAAACAAATTAAATTTATAACTTGTGCTCAGGCTTACAAATCTATTCTGTACATTAACTTGAAAATTTTCGTACAGTAAAATTTGAGTCGTTACAGAATCCATTATGAATAACCTTTCGATCAAATTGCCATGGACGGCCGAGAAGTATGTGGCACATGTCCATCGGGATCACATCGCATAAAACTTCATCTTGGTATTTAGTGCCAATAGAGAATTGCACTAAACATTTCTTTGTCACCGTCAACGCATTTCCTTTACAAAGTCAAGAGAGCATGCAAGGATGTTGGTGATTCTCCGTCTTTAGATTCAACTTTTCAACCATAGTAATAGCAAACACATTCTCACAACTTTCATCCGTCAATGATAATATCATACAACTTGCCATATGAAGTACATTATGTGTGGAAAATGTTGTTGTGACGCCACAATCTCTCTTCAATAGGATTTGCATTCAAGTTCCGATGAATACCGAGAGCTTCACCATGATCTTTATATATTGCTTCTTCCTCGGGTTCTTCATCGAAGGCAGGAGGAGAGTCTTTCAGAGGTTCATCTTCAGCTAATATGATCATTTTCTGGTTAGGACACTTAAAAGCGAAGTGTCCAAATCCCTGACACTTATAACTGACGAGTAGTGGAACTAGAGTTGGTAGGTTTGGTAGGGTCAACCGAGCTAGGGCGATTCGCGGGAGCCTTCGGGTGGATGTTTTAGACGTTTGCGATCTCGTATCCCGATGGGGAGTGTTGCCACGACCGAAGGGCCGATTTCTAGAAAAACTAGTCGGCCTTTGTTTCTCTTTCTCTTTGAGTTTCTTCTCCACTTTCTTGGAGATTTTAAACACATCATTATATGTCTAATATGGTTGTAGCTGCATCACATCATGGAAATCTGGCCGAAATCCTCCGAGAAAGCGAGCAATCAATTGTTCTTTGGTTGCAGATGAACCGCATCGCAACATGAGATGATCAAGTTCATCAGCAGATTCTTCCAGCCATCTTGTTTAAAGTGATGGAGCTTGAGAAAAGTTTCCTGTAAATAATTCTTTGGCAAGAACTTCTTTTTGAGCTCCTACTTCATTTTCTCCCATGAAGAGATTTTTGGCTTTGTCTAAATGACGCCGCCGACTTTTGAGTTGTTCCTACCAAATAGATGCATGCTTTTTAAGTTTCATAGCTATAAGTTTTACCTTGCGATCATCGGGTACATCTTTGCATTCAAAGATTCACTCAATGTTATTGAGCCAATATAAGAACTCATCCGGTTGAATTCGTTGTTTGAACTAGGGAACATTGATTGATTGAGTTTTTGCGTGCTTAGTTAATTACCGCAATCAAGACAGTTTCGGTTGTAGCTAGCCGGTTGAGTACGGGTCGTCCGCAGGGAGATGGGAATCTTTTTCTATGGGATTTAACGAGTTAAGTCCAAATGTCCAGGTTTGTTTTTAGATTAACTATGTGCTAAAATGATATATAAAGAGAGCTTGTTAGGATTAGGTTAGTTTGAGTTAGGATTCGCTCACTTCTTTCGTTGCCACTCTTAATATCGGTGTTACGGTAATCGGCAATAACGGGGATTAGCACGACTAGGAAGGAACTTGCGAGTATAAGCTAGGCTTTCCAACGCTTAAATTCTTCCTTTTGGTGCTTGTCCGTCCGTTCTTGGCTCTTAGCCTTAACCTCCGGTTAATTCAACCACAACCGGTCTCACTAAGGAATCACCGCTATCATGTAGGATAGGGTGCCGTAGGGAGCGGATTGTGGTTCAATTAACGGGAGTCCGAATTAAGATGTTGGGAAAGAAAAGAGTGAGAGAGATTTCCTTCTCTCAAACTTTCCTTATCCCACCCTAACAAGTGAGAAAACTACTCACCCATTATAAGAAAAAGGAAAATAAAACAAAGGAGGAAGATAGAAAAAAAGAGGTTGGAAGATTACAACTAGCTATTTGAGACCTCACCTTGGCAATGATCAAGCTTAAGCATCATTGTTGTTAAGGATAAAGAAAAAGAGAACAAGAAAGAAACAAACAACAAATAACAACAACTAGATTAGCAAATGAAAAATACAAGCAATTATCATTAGCAATATAACAAGACAAGCATGGTAACAACAAGAACTCTTTTATTCATCACTTCACTCACAAAAGCTCACTACAAGGTTTTTAATGGAGAAGAGATGAGAAGAGGAAGAAGAACAACAACATATATCCTAAAATCTAAATACAAGAATAAGCACCCTTGGCTTTGGCAAGTTCTGGACTATTTATAGGCAGGAAACTGGAAACCTAGGGCAATAATCTGCCTCTATATAAAATTACCAAACTGCCCCTAAAAATTATTCAACTGACAAGCCTGTATGGCCGCGGTTCCGCGGCCTAAGCATGCTTATGCCGCGGTTCCGCGGCCATTATGGAGAGTTGGGTCTTCAAGTTTTGTCGTATTCCCTGGTTTGCTGTTATCTTCAGTTTGGTGTATGTAGTTTCTCAGAATCTTTCCACATTTCTTCCAGAATTTTAGTAGATCAAAAGATGATTTGATGTGGATCTTTTGTCATGATTTCCTTGAGCTCCGCGTAGATATGTTGGATCTTGTGCTGACATTGAGCTTTGTGCATGAAAATGATATTGATTTGTCATTTTGTCCCTTAAACTGGTGCGCGGCAACATACGGATAGAGAGCGGAGACCCATGTTTTATCTGTGGTTGACAGTAATCCGGAATTTGTCGTGCTTTTCTATGAATTTCACTGTTTAGAGCTGAGAACCTGTATCCTGCATTTAACTAGCAAACACGGCTCAAGAGTATCTACCGATAAGCAATGTGATAAAAATTGGGCGGTATAAAAATGCAAAAATCTGATATGAACAAATACCCCCAAACTTATCATTTGCTCGTCCCGAGCAAAGCCAATTTATTCACAAAAAAAAATCCTAACCTCACTTTCGCAGAGAACGTGATTGCACTGAGCATGTGCAACAAGCCGTTAAACCTCTAGGTGTCCCTAGTAGGAGGAGTGTTGTCTCCTGAGGGTTTTCAGCGGATACTATCCACAAAATCCGGTCAAGCTAGTTTTGCAAATTAACTATGATCCAAACCCTAAGGTTTTGTTTCAGAAAATAACAATTCTATTATCCTAAGTCTAGACTATCGAACCTTTATTTTTCACACCTCACTTCTTATTTAACTTAAGATTTTATATGTCTTTACGTGCAGTGCAAATAGTGTCGTTAAGTTCCATAAGGATCGATTAAAGTCATCATGTCACAAAATAAAGCCCAGATAAAATTTTTAAAAGGATCACATGAGTTTTATAAAGAGTTAAGCATTTTTCAAGTTTCGTTTTCCAGTAAGGTTTTAATTTCAGAATTTCTATCTTTCTTAACAGGAAACTAGGTCTTATTTTTCACTCCACCTTTTTCTTGTTTTCATTTCATACACACCTCTGTGAACGTGCAATAGTCTTTATCATAGAATAAAACCTTCATATCTCCGCTAGAAATATTTTTTATAAAAACCTGTCTTTTGTCAAGATTATTCTCACACAAAGAACCGTTAGGAATTTTAACTCGGAGAGAACACTTGCTTGACTTTGTTTTAATCTGGACTTTCTAGGCTTCTTAACGAGCTTTGGGCCAATGCTCCCAAACCAGTTGGCTTTAGGGCATTAGGTGTAGAGACACCCCAGCGGACTTAATTACTCAAGTTACCTAGGCCTAAAAACAAATGACAATTTAGCGTTAAAATCATGATGATTCAATGCGAACGGAGATATAACCGGCAGTTCAGTTATTTTTTTTGGATAAAAGACGTGTTTAGTGGGTTAGGTGTGTAATCATTCCAATCAAGTTCCAAATGTGTTATTTTTCAGAATTATTTCCAATTAAGGCATCAATAACATTCCTTCATATTTGCTTCACTTCATAAACTATTCTTGATATTACTTATTTCAGAACAAACCTATTTGATTCTCAGAAAATCATTTATCCATTTAAAAGTTTTTAGACATAAAAGACTTGTCATCTAATTTCCAAAACTCACGGCACGTGTAGTGTGATGTAAAGACGTATATCAGCTATAGTTAACTTCAAAGGAGAGTTATCTTTCAGGTTTTCAAAATCTAAAAATAAGATTTAGTTATTCTTATCTTATCAAACAAAACCGTCGAAATGTTGAATCAGAGTTCTCCCACTAGCTAACTCGACAGAAAAGTTTTTATGTTTTTTCTTAGAAAATTTTCTGATTTTTATGGATTTTATGGATTTAGTATGCAGATGCAAAATATACATATGAATGTGAAGGTTAGAAATGCGTACCGAGCGTACCCCTAAACTTAAACTGGATAGTGTCCTCACTGTCATTGCATGAAGAGATCATTGAAAGGTCAAAATTGTCGGTTAGATATACACAATTTTTTTTTTGTTTTTGGTTTTAAAGAAAAGAAAAATAGTAAAAATGGGAAAGAATATCCACAAATATATACAAAATGGTATATACATACCCCCAAACTTATTTGGAACAATGTCCACTGTTCTTGGCTGGATAACCGAAGTTTGGTGGTAGGCAGAGGAAGATTATGCAGGGTAAACCGGCTCCTGTAAGACCAGGAGCTCCTCTGTTGGTTTGGCGCTAAGGTACGGTTTAAGTCGGTGTCCGTTTACTTTGAAAAATGAACCGTCCTTTGGATTCTCCAAATCCACAGCGCCATGCGGATACACATTTCGCACAAAGTACGGCCCTGTCCAGCGAGATCTGAGCTTACCTGGATGGAAATATAGCCGGGTGTCGTAAAGCAGTACCTGTTGACCATGTATGAATGTTTTGCGCAAAAGGTGTTTATCGTGAAACACCTTCGTTCGGTTCTTAACGACAACCGCGTTGTCGTAAGCCTCATCTCTAAGCTCGCTCAATTCGTTCAACTGCAGCTTCCGATGGCTGCCCGCATCTTCGAGAGACAGATTCAGCTCTTTTATCGCCCAAAATGCGCGATGCTCTATTTCGATAGGGAGGTGGCAAGCCTTTCCGTATACAAGCCGATAGGGAGACATGCCAAGATCGGTCTTATAAGCAGTTCGAAATGCCCAAAGGGCATCAGTGAGTTTCAACGACCAATCCTTACGGTTCTTGGAAACCGTCTTCTCCAGTATCTGCTTGATTTGCCGATTTGAAAGTTCGGCCTGCCCATAGGTTTGGGGGTGGTAGGGCGTAGATAGCTTAGGATTAATGGAATATTTCCGCATCAAGACCTCGAAAGTCATATTGCAGAAATGAGTTCCATTGTCGCTAATGATCGCTCGGGGGTGCCCAAAACGGGAGAAAATGTTTTCTTTAAGAAACCTAACAACAAACTTGTTGTCGTTAGTCCGGCTAGGCACAGCCTCGACCCACTTAGAGACGTAATCAACAGCAAGAAGGATGTACAAGTTCCCAAAAGAGCTGGGAAACGGCCCCATGAAATCTATCCCCCTGTTTACCCCAATCAGAGCAAAGCTCTGTTCAAATCCCAAGGTGGGAAAAGAAGCAATGCTTCTGTTTTCCTCCAATCAGAGCAAAGCTCTGTCTTGAAAATTAAAGTTAAAATAAATGAAGCAACGCTTCAGATCCCCTGCGCTGCGCGCAGAGCGCCACGTTTCAAAATCAGACTCGTTGGCGCAGGGAGCGCAGCGCCCAAGGCAGCGCACCCAATCAGAGCAAGGCTCTGTTTAAAATTCAAACTTTAATTAAAGAAGCAACGCTTCAGCTGGCCTGCGCTCTGCGCTGCGGACCACGTGGCAGCGCAGGTGCGCTGCGCTGTGCGCTGCGCGACACGTGTCAGCGCAGTTGCGCTGCGCTGTGCGCTGCGCGACACGTGTCATGCTCTGGAGCATTTGCGCCAAACAGAATTGAGATTTTAAAGAAATCTTTTCTGTTCTTGTTAAAACAAGAAGATTTTCTTCTGTAAAACAGAGGCCTTTGGATCAAAGATCCAACGGTGGGGAAAATTCCCCAAATCACTCAGAGAAAGATCTCTTTAACAAATTTAACTAATTTATGGGCACTATAAAAAGGGCCCCAGACCTCAATTCAAAGGCATCAACATTTCTTGAAAAAAGTCAAGAGCTTCAAACAGAGAGAACTCTGAGAAAATTCCAAGAAAAAAGGTAAAAACCTTCACGAGAGAGAAGAAATTTCTTCTAATAAATCATTGATCTAAAAACCAGATCAATGGTCTTTACATAATAAACAGTGCTTTGCACTTCTTATGAACAACTGTTTCTTTAAAACAAGGAAAAACAAAAATATAAAAAATATATAGTGCTTTGCACTTTTATGAACCTTTGGTTCTTGAAATAAAAAGAAAAACTTGTTTTTCTTTGATCTAAATTAGATCAAGAAATCAAATAGTGCTTTGCACTTCTTTTATGAACCATCGGTTCTTGAATCTAAAAGATTCTCAAATTAATAGTGCTTTGCACTTATAAATGTAAGTCCATGCTACCTCTCCCGGTACTTTCGGGCATGCGGAATTTGGTGAAAAACAATTTTTCTAGAGGTGGTAACATGGACTCAAAACCGGATCTTTGTTAAACATCTAACTAACAACCTAACTAGGAGTTGTTAACTACTCGGTTATGGGGTTATACCTTTCTTTCTTGATCTCCTTCGTCTTCAAGCCTCGATGGTTGTCCGGATTGGCTTCACTCCGTCGTCTCCTTGCGCCGAAGATAGATCCACCTCGAATGCTTCTACCTTTGGCTTCTTCTTCGGTCTTTGAAGAAACTAGTTCACTTGGTTTGCCAAACCTTGTGAACTAGAGTGAGTAGAGAAGAATTTGTATGGGATTTTATCTATGGTTCTTGGTTCTCAACTCATGAGACAAGTGAACCATAGACTCAAGAGAGGGAGAGCAAGAGGAGGAGATGAGAGCTCAAGAACAAGAGAGAGAATGAGCATGAAAGAATGAGAGAAGACTTTTCTCATTTGGCTCTCATAATCCAAAACAATCATAACACCTCATATCAATCAAGTATTATGTGATGGTTTAGGCAACCATAGCCATATCATTTCATGCACTCATTTTGCACAAAAGAGCAAGCAAGCAAAAGTCTTTGCAATGAAATGATAGCTATAGTTATCATGATGGTCAACTAGTCAAGCCTAGTCAACCGGTCAACAAAGTCAACAAGTCAATAAAAGTCAACAAGTCAACAAAGTCAATCCCTCAACAACCATGTCACCATAATACTTAATTAATATAATTGTTAATCACATATCATATTCTCATTAGGGTTGAGCAAAAAGTCAATAGTCAACTGTCAATGGTCAACAACCCTAATGAGAATCCTCCGCCTCTGTCTCTCCGTCAACTGTGCATACACACCCGCATCCGCGTTCCGAGGAACACGAATACAAACTGGATAAATCCAATCCCAATACATACACTAGGATCTGGCTTAAACCAAAGCCCGCTAGTGTCAACTGTCCGGACACTGTACGTGCACAAGTGCACGGATGTGACCGAACCCTGTCGCAAAACCATGCGACCTGCCGCAAAACCATGCGACCTCTACTCTTTTGCCTAAAGGCGAATAGCTTTCTGTGTGAGACTCTAAAGACTCGACACTACGCTGGCAGTGGGTTTAACCACAGACCGCAAGCGGCACTAGCTGTGCGTAACGGTCTCCAGGTAGATGCCGACAAGAAGACTGACGAGGTGAAACCCATCTGAACTCCTACTGAGCCTGAATGTGACATTCTCCGTACAGTCCGGTCTTTTCGTCTGATACATCGCATGGCGGGCCTAGGGGGCGGTAAACGTCAGTCCCCTAATAGCGGTACAAGTCGTGTCGGAGTGAAGCCCAAAACACCCTGAGATAACACTGGAAACCTACCAGTATATCTCGATTGCCCTGGCCAGGGACTACTCGTGTAATGGCTCTCCTAGACACAGCGCGATGTCAACCCCCAATACCGGGAGAGACGAATCCTGTCTAACCGTCACTGCCTCCAAGTGCTTCGGGACTGCACCCAACTACCACCTGTTTGCACGACTCCTTTGAGCCGTGGTAGGGTAGTAATCAAAGTACAGTGGGAACACACTCGAGGCGAAGTGACAGTGTCAAGTCAGCGGACTAAGCTGTACTCATGTCACCTAGGAACTGATAACTGACGATAGGTATAATACCAACCGGTCAGTTCCCGACGAGTCCTGTCCAGTGTACTCGTAACCTAACGAGCACCCGTATACTATCTCCAGTATGACGTACCGATGGCTGTGGGACAGACCATCTCCCACACTGGGATGAGAAGCGCATACGCTAGTCTACTCTGGAGTATCGATGCCCTGTCTCGATAGTCCTGCGACTAGGGACCTGTATAAGGATGTGCTTATAGATTACCCAGCCCCCACTAGTGCGACTGCCATCACAACGTTGGTAATCAAGCAAAGATCCTAAGGGCTCCACTAATGTGTATAGGTGATATACTAAAATAAACACATGTACACATTGAAGTAGAAACAAACCAAGTAGCATACTACTATATTGAGCAAGATTTTTTATACAAGGTGAATATCCCAAGCTTCCATTAAGTAATATACAAACTAGTATGATACAGTAATGGCCTCTAGGGCATATACACTAACAATCTCCCACTTGCACTAAGGCCATGTACTGGCGTATCGAAGACCTATCATCTCGATCAGCCGCTCGAACTGAGTCTGGGGCAAGGCCTTGGTGAATGGATCTGCAGTGTTATCTTCTGAAGCGACTCTCCGAACCTCGATCTCCTGGCGATCCACGATCTCCCTGATCAGGTGATACCGCCTCAAGATGTATCTGGATCTCTGATGGGACCTGGGTTCCTTCGCTAAAGATATAGCCCCGTTGTTGTCGCAATACAGAGGTATTGGATCAACAATGGACGGAACCACCTGAAGCTCTTTCAAGAACTTCCTCATCCAGACAGCTTCTTTTGCGGCATCAGATGCAGCGATGTATTCCGCTTCCATCGTCGAGTCTGCAACGGTTTCCTGTTTGGAGCTCTTCCAACACACCGCCCCTCCATTGAGGGTAAAGACAAAACCCGACATGGACTTGGAATCATCTTTGTCACTCTGGAAGCTGGAGTCAGCAAAGGCCTCGATCTGGAGGTCTTTTCCGCCATACACCAAGAACATCTCCTTAGTCCTTCTCAGGTACTTGAGAATGTTCTTTACCGCTATCCAGTGTTTCTCCCCAGGGTTTGACTGATACCGGCTTACTACACTCAGTGCATAAGCTACATCCGGTCTGGTACACAACATCGCATACATTATAGAGCCTACCGCAGAAGCGTAGGGTATAATAGACATGCGATCCCTCTCCAAATCAGTCTTGGGAGACATCTCTTTAGAGAGGGTGATCCTGTGACAAGCCGGTAGGTTGCCGTGCTTGGAATCTTCCATACTGAATCTTTTCAGTATGGTGTTGATGTACCTGGACCGTGAAAGTCCTAATATCCTCTTGGATCTGTCACGGTAGATCCAGATACCCAGAATGTATGAGGCATCACCCAGGTCTTTCATGGAGAACCTGTGTGACAAGAACCCCTTGACAGATTGTAGCATAGGAATGTCATTTCCTATTAAGAGAATGTCATCCACGTACAAAACGAGGAATACTACAGTTCTCGCTACAAATCTACAATAGATGCATGGTTCATCTGGATTTTTGATAAAGCCAAATTCCTTGACCGTTTCATCAAAACAGATGTTCCAACTCCGTGATGCCTGCTTTAGTCCATAGATGGACTTAAGCAACTTGCACACCTTTCCGCTGCTCCCACTCTGAATGAAACCCTCTGGTTGGTCCATATAGACACACTCCTCTAAATTTCCATTTAGAAAAGCGGTCTTTACGTCCATTTGCCAGATCTCATAATCGTGGAAGGCAGCAATGGCAAGAAGGATCCGAATGGATTTCAACATAGCCACTGGAGAAAAGGTTTCGTCATAGTCCAAGCCAGGTCTTTGACGGAAACCCTTTGCAACAAGTCTAGCTTTATAGGTCTCAACCTGTCCATCTACACCAATCTTCCTTTTGAAGATCCACTTGCATCCTACGGGTTTTACCCCGTCTGGAGCAATGTCCAACGTCCATACTTTGTTGGTGTACATGGACTCCATTTCGGTCCGCATTGCATCCAGCCATTTTACTGAGTCAACGCTCTGAACGGCCTGCTGGAAGCTAGTAGGCTCATCATAATCTATGATGCAATCCTCTCTATCCCCGTCTATGAGAAAACCGTAGTATCTCTCGGGCGGATGAGACTGCCTACTACTCCTGCGGAGCGGCGTAGGAATGTCCTGTTCTTTTGAACCCTCTGGTTCCACTAAGCTTTCAGTAATAGCTCGTGGTTCTGGAATTTCTTCCAGTTCTACTGTGCTCCTACTTATCTGGGTTTCCAAAAACTCAGTTTCCAAGAAGTAGGCATGACGAGAAATAAGAACTTTTTGTTCCTCTTCGCAGTAGAAGAAATATCCCTTGGAGTTCTTTGGATATCCCACGAACTTACACTGTACTGAGTGTGCCTCGAGCTTGTCCGCATGCTGCTTTTTAACAAAAGCCGGACATCCCCATGTCTTAATGTGCTTAAGATAGGGTCTCTTCCCACACCACATTTCATATGGTGTAGTAGGCACAGTCTTAGTCGGAACTCGGTTCAAAAGGTATGCAGCTGATTCTAGCGCATACCCCCAGAATGATCGCGGTAACTCAGCGTTACTCATCATGGTCCGTACCATATCCAATAGGGTTCGGTTCCGTCTCTCCGATACACCGTTATGTTGCGGAGTGTATGGAGGAGTAAGCTGAGAGAGAATTCCGTTCTCTTTTAAATAATCCAGGAACTCGGCACTTAAGTATTCTCCACCTCGATCCGATCTTAGAATCTTAATACTTTTGCCGGTTTGTTTTTCTACTTCATTCTTATATTCCTGGAACTTTCCAAAGGCTTCGGACTTATGTTTCATTAAGAAGACATAACCGTACCTTGAAAAGTCATCCATAAAAGTAATGAAGTAAGAATAACCGCTTCGCGCATATGTAGACATTGGACCACACACGTCGCTGTGTACGAGTCCCAAGAGCTCGCTCGCTCTTACTCCGTGTCCAGTGAACGGAGTCTTTGTCATCTTTCCTTTGAGACAGGATTGACAAGTGGCATACGATTGATATTCGATCGGATTCAAATATCCTTCTGTATGTAACTTCGTCAACCTTCTCTCATTGATGTGACCCAGTCTACAATGCCATAAGAAAGTCTGATTTATTTCCGGAGACTTTCTTTTGTGTGTATTCTGGACATTGAAAATCTGTGGTTGGTTTAATACGTATATACCATTGCTCAATGTACCTGACCCAATCAGAACTTGATTAAGGTGAATGTTTACAACATTACTTACAAACGCAAATTCATAACCTTCTTTAGAAACTAAAGATACAGAAATGATATTACAAGTTGCGTTGGGTACAAAAAAGCAATTACGCAAAACCAAAACATGTTCATCTGACATTCCCAGGTGATAGTCCCCTACGGCCTTAGCATCCATGCTAGCTCCGTTCGCAACTCTGAGGGTCATGTCACCTGCTTTCAAAACACTACGGTTTCTCAACGCTTGCAAAGAATTACAGATATGAGATCCTGATCCGGTATCCAATACCCAGGAAGTAGAGTTTATTGAAAGACAGTTTTCAATAACATACACACCTGAAGCTGAAGCCGCAACCTGCTTCAATTCCTGTGTCCTGGCTTTCCAAGCCCTGCAATCATTCTTCCAGTGACCTTTCTTATGACAATAGAAGCATTCTTCTTTATCCACAAGCTGCCCCGCTTTCTTTGTTGCTTTTGCTTTTCCCTTCGTATCCACTTTACTAACACCGCCTCTTGGTTTGGCGGGGGCTTTCTTCTTCTTTCCCTTGGCTTTCTCCTTGGACCTAGAAGAAGATGATCCTCCTACAAACAAAGTGGATGTTTCCCTACCTTTCTGTAAGGTGCCCTCTGCACTCCTCAGCATGTTGAGGAGTTCTGAAAGTTCAACTTCCTTTTCTTGTAAGTTGAAGTTCAGGATAAACTGGGCGTAAGTGGAAGGAAGAGACTGGAGAATCAAGTCCGTATAGAGCTCATTCTCCAACATGGTTCCAAGTTCCGCGAGCTCCTCAATGAAGCCAATCATCTTAAGCACGTGTTCCGCTACCGATGATCCGACGGCCATCCTTGCCGAAAATAACTTTTTCGACGCTTCGTATCTTGCGATACGAGATTGCTCTCCATACAGTTCTTTTGTATCAAGAAATATGGATTCCAAGTCCATATTCTCGTGCCTCCTCTGATTTTCATTGTCCATCGAGGCAAGTACGAGGCACTTGGCCTTCGCGCTATCAATCTCCCAGGTCTTACGGATTTCCTTATCCGCGACGCTGGAAGTGGGACTTGGGACAGGGGGAGCTTTGGTGGTAAGAAGATACCCCAGCTTGTCGTAAGTGATTGTCATCTTGACATTCCTGAGCCAATCTTTGTAGTTTGGCCCTGTCAGTATGTTTTTATCTAGAAGTAACTTAAGTCCAGTCATGTCGATTGGTCGCTGCAATTAGGAGAGAGAAGAAGAAACACTCAGCATGATGCTCTTGCAAGTTTAGAGTGGTTTTTAGTTTGTCTAAACAGGATGGCTCCCACTGTTTCTCGAATCCCTCCTCAAACCAGAAAGGAAGAATTAGTCAGGATCAATCCCACCGTACAATACTTGCTTAACCGTTCGGCCAGGCTGGTGTCGGTATTTCGAGGGAGGTTTTCCAACGCTTTCGCGAAGTTCCTTAATTAAATAACCTCTTTTCCCTGGGGGCGAAGGCCCGCTAACACTTTTCTAGACACCTACTAGGTTTATAGCATTGATCGTTAAGTGAGAAATTTCCCGAGGAGTAGCATATACTCACAGTAGGATCGGGATCCAAATATCATCGCGTGACGAAACTGAAGGAATCCTACCAGAATCATCACACTCCAAATGGTATGCAACACTAGCAAGTTTCAGTTCTTTTGAAACTCCCGATGTGGATTTTTGCCCCATGCTCTTATGACCTTGACTTTGGCCAACAAATTATAAGTCACATGTCAAGTTCTACCCGTCGTTCTCCAGGTTAATTTGAATCCACCCGCACCTACCCTTGACTTTGGCCAACAAGGCAGTACGACTGTTCCAAACCAACGCATCTATCTATGCTGCACATGAATACCCAATAGCTACCAATCACTATGCCTTGACTTTGGCCAACAAACACAGCTTGAATACTATTGACTATTCATGTGAAACGACGGAGGGCTACGAATGGTTTTGGCGAAATCGTGAACGTAGTGAACTTGATTTAGTCGATGGAACGAGATAGCTTTTAAAAGGAGTGGCTCAAACTCCGTATTTTAAAAGTTAGTTTTGAAAAGAACCGAGTGGTTTTTCGAAAGTGTTCCAACGACTTTTACTTGGTTTATTTTCTTGCATTAGTTCTTTTAATGCGTGATATTCTTGCATTAGTTCTTTTAATGCATCCCATCATTTAATCCTACCATTGCAGAAAACAACCAAAATATGACGTACACTTATGCCATTCGCATTCGCCACAGAGCCCCGTCATTACCCGTTAGGTTACTTAACTAACGACAGAGCGGGGGCTGGGCTAGCGCGGCTGTAAAACATAAGCAACGCCTAAATAATATCATATATAGATATATTGTAATGATAGACATTTCAGATCACAGATGAACACATTGGATATACTAGGAACCCGCAATTCGTACGAGCCTGTAACGAAAAGCAGATTACACGGTCGCGGTGAATAGCCAATACCCCACCCAAGACCCCTACGGGTGCGGCAAACTACCCGCCAAGTACCCGAAGCGAAGCAACCTCCCTCATCCCCGTGAGTAGGCCACTCGGCACTTCGGCATACCCGGTAGTTTGTGCACCCCCTCCATGGGTCTATCCTAGGAGCAAAAACAGTAAAAAGAAATTATACAATGACGGCTACAACCCCGACCCGGTTGTGCGGCCATACAAATAATTATTATATCAATTTACAAATTTACATGAATGGAAAGAAAAGAAAACTCTCGTCTCACAACCCCCGGCTATTCACCCGCGACAATCCAATGAATCCATATACACATTCCAGTAACATTACAGATCACAGATTTGTATAACCCCCACTAATCGACATATAGTGATTAGCAGACGTTCAATACAAATATCACATCACAGAAAAACCCGTCAGCTAAAGTCTTTTAGAAGTTCGATCAAAAATATGGATTTATAGGCCCCAAATACAAAATTTTCGTTCTGGAAAATCTGGGCATAAAACACATATTCCAAAAATCCCAAAATACCCCTATGAGCAAACTGCAAAAGAGAAACCCCATGACCGAGTCAACTCGGCCGCGGTTCCGCGGCGGGAGCAAGCTCCCGCCGCGGAACCGCGGCGCTTTGATCGAGTTAGGATGTCAAATTTTTGCAGTTTCTTCAGAAAACCCTGAGTCGATTTTTGGTGTATTTCAAAAAAGTTTTCCAGCACTTTTTAAATCGACAGAAAGTTTAAAAACGGGGTTCGTTTTGCGACTTTTTCTTTGATCGATCTTCTAGCTACTTTGCTAACATGTTAGATAGAGTTTAACTAGGCTCTGATACCATTATAAGTCCATGCTACCTCTCCCGGTACTTTCGGGCATGCGGAATTTGGTGAAAAACAATTTTTCTAGAGGTGGTAACATGGACTCAAAACCGGATCTTTGTTAAACATCTAACTAACAACCTAACTAGGAGTTGTTAACTACTCGGTTAGGGGGTTATACCTTTCTTTCTTGATCTCCTTCGTCTTCAAGCCTCGATGGTTGTCCGGATTGGCTTCACTCCGTCGTCTCCTTGCACCGAAGATAGATCCACCTCGAAAGCTTCTACCTTTGGCTTCTTCTTCGGTCTTTGAAGAAACTAGTTCACTTGGTTTGCCAAACCTTGTGAACTAGAGTGAGTAGAGAAGAGTTTGTATGGGATTTTATCTATGGTTCTTGGTTCTCAACTCATGAGACAAGTGAACCATAGACTCAAGAGAGGGAGAGCAAGAGGAGGAGATGAGAGCTCAAGAACAAGAGAGAGAATGAGCATGAAAGAATGAGAGAAGACTTTTCTCATTTGGCTCTCATAATCCAAAACAATCATAACACCTCATATCAATCAAGTATTATGTGATGGTTTAGGCAACCATAGCCATATCATTTCATGCACTCATTTTGCACAAAAGAGCAAGCAAGCAAAAGTCTTTGCCATGAAATGATAGCTATAGTTATCATGATGGTCAACTAGTCAAGCCTAGTCAACCGGTCAACAAAGTCAACAAGTCAATAAAAGTCAACAAGTCAACAAAGTCAATCCCTCAACAACCATGTCACCATAATACTTAATTAATATAATTGTTAATCACATATCATATTCTCATTAGGGTTGAGCAAAAAGTCAATAGTCAACTGTCAACGGTCAACAACCCTAATGAGAATCCTCCGCCTCTGTCTCTCCGTCAACTGTGCATACACACCCGCATCCGCGTTCCGAGGAACACGAATACAAACTGGATAAATCCAATCCCAATACATACACTAGGATCTGGCTTAAACCAAAGCCCGCTAGTGTCAACTGTCCGGACACTGTACGTGCACAAGTGCACGGATGTGACCGAACCCTGTCGCAAAACCATGCGACCTTTACTCTTTTGCCTAAAGGCGAATAGCTTTCTGTGTGGGACTCTAAAGACTCGACACTACGCTGGCAGTGGGTTTAACCACAGACCGCAAGCGGCACTAGCTGTGCGTAACGGTCTCCAGGTAGATGCCGACAAGAAGACTGACGAGGTGAAACCCATCTGAACTCCTACTGAGCCTGAATGTGACATTCTCCGTACAGTCCGGTATGTTCGTCTGATACATCGCATGGCGGGCCTAGGGGGGCGGTAAACGTCAGTCCCCTAATAGCGGTACAAGTCGTGTCGGAGTGAAGCCCAAAACACCCTGAGATAACACTGGAAACCTACCAGTATATCTCGATTGCCCTGGCCAGGGACTACTCGTGTAATGGCTCTCCTAGACACAGCGCGATGTCAACCCCCAATACCGGGAGAGACGAATCCTGTCTAACCGTCACTACCTCCAAGTGCTTCGGGACTGCACCCAACTACCACCTGTTTGCACGACTCCTTTGAGCCGTGGTAGGGTAGTAATCAAAGTACAGTGGGAACACACTCGAGGCGAAGTGACAGTGTCAAGTCAGCGGACTAAGCTGTACTCATGTCACCTGGGAACTGATAACTGACGATAGGTATAATACCAACCGGTCAGTTCCCGACGAGTCCTGTCCAGTGTACTCGTAACCTAACGAGCACCCGTATACTATCTCCAGTACGACGTACCGATGGCTGTGGGACAGACCATCTCCCACACTGGGATGAGAAGCGCATACGCTAGTCTACTCCGGAGTATCGATGCCCTGTCTCGATAGTCCTGCGACTAGGGACCTGTATAAGGATGTGCTTATAGATTACCCAGCCCCCACTAGTGCGACTGCTATCACAACGCTGGTAATCAAACAAAAATCCTAAGGGCTCCACTAATGTGTATAGGTGATATACAAAAATAAACACATGTACACATTGAAGTAGAAACAAACCAAGTAGCATACTACTATATTGAGCAAGATTGTTTATACAAGGTGAATATCCCAAGCTTCCATTAAGTAATATACAAACTAGTATGATACAGTAATGGCCTCTAGGGCATATACACTAACAATAAATCTGCACTGTTGCGCTCTTGGGTTGGCGCAAGCCACCAGAGAGCGCCACGTGTCAGCGTCTGAACCATTTGCGCTATGCGCTTTTGAAATAGAGTTTTGCTCTCTGAAATTGGCGCAACTCACCCGAGCGCGCCACGTGTCAGCAGCGCAAGCGCAGCGCACTAGCGCAACGCACTACGCCCGCATGACACGTGTCATCACCACGAGCGCTTGCGCTCTCTGATTGGCGCAAAGCGCCTGATAAATGCAATGCATTTCCTAAAAGGGCCAGGCCCAAATCAAAAAGACCAAGCAAGCCAAAATAAATTGCAAAGCAATAAAAGGGCAGAGCCCAAATAAAATTGATGCTCTGCATCATTTATAAAGGGCAGAGCCCAAAACAAATTGATGCTCTGCATCCTTTCTGGGCAAAGCCCAAATAAAAATAAAAAGAAATGCAATGCAAAAGCGAATAAAATGTTGAACATTTTCAACTGGACTTAGCCCAATTTTGGTCGTAAGTTCTTAAATTAAATTGACTGAGCAAGATCTCTCTCTTAAATCAATTTATATCCGGTTCGAGGGTACATCTCCGAACTCCTCTGACAACTGTCGTTGTAATCCTTCAACGACGTCAGAGAGGTGACGGGTCCCGACGACCACACATCAATATGGACTGCGGGGTCCTTAAACTCGTGGACCGAAACGTCCTTAAACTAATTTTGGACCGAAACGTCCTTAAACTAATATTGGACCGAAACGTCCTTAAACTAATGTCGGACCACCACGTCCCTAGACTGGAATATGGACCACCACGTCCCTAAACTGGAACATGGACCGCCACGTCCTTAAGCTGGAACATGGACCACTACGTCCCTTAACTGGAACAATAGAGCCTCCAAATGCTCTTTTGCCGGATCTAAACGATCCCGTTTAAGTCGATCTTAGCCCCAAAACACGGCTAACGTATCCTTAAACATTCAAGTGGACTATAGATTCCCAAATCAACTCTGGTTCGAGGGTACATCTCCGAGCTTCGCTGACACCTGTCGTTGTAATCCTTCAACGACGTCAGAGAGGTGACGAGTCCTGACGGCCATATATTAAATGAATCACTACGTTAAGTTGATCTTAGTCTCAAACAGGACTAACGTATCCTTAACGAATGCTTAAGTTGATCTTAGCCGCAACGCGGCTAATGCATCCTTAAACTAAAAACACAAACCCAAATCTAAGTAAATACGGATTTGGACTAATCCACGTCCTATGGGCGACGGCATTACTCAGTCTCCATATACAATCCACGGGCAACCACAAACAAAACAAACACCCACGACACGAAGTGAAATTCTGGAGAAGGAGAAAGTTGTTACCGCAATGCGGTAGCGTAATTAACTGCAGGGGCTTGCGCCTGTAGGGAAGAGCGTCCCCACAATCAAAAACCCCTCAAGCGAGGGGGAATCTGACGAAGTCTGCTACATCGGCCGCATCCGTCTAAATCTCCGATACACGGTGCCATAAATCAACTTGGCATCTTCGGAGAGGTGGACGGATAAAACCAAATAGCATCTGCCCCGAATCTCAGGCGACACGTCCTCACGTCGTCGCCGTCTTTCGGAAGGGAACAGATTCTAGCACGCCCGGTAGGACCTTTTCCTCTTTCCACTCCACACTTTATGTGTCGTGTTCGCGAACAAATCGCGGTTTGTTGTGGTTGCCAGTGGATTCGAGGTACCAAGATTACGTGTCTTGCTCCGTGCAGAGAACTGAAGATCGATGGCTTCAAACTGCACTGCCTGCAACTGCAACTCTCGCTCCATCCGCGCTAGAGGAGTGACTTATGGGCCCCGAGCGGCCTCTCTTTTCAAGATACCAGTGGAGTAGGTAACTTAAGCCCCCACTGGATTATTCTTCGGGACCATGCTCCCACCGTTGAGCTTCAATGCCACAATGACGTTGCAAGAAACCCCGGAGAAGTTGGTCTTTAATCGGCTTACCACTACCGCGACCCCTCTCAACGGGTCGCCCAGTTTCAGTACCTCAGTTTTCAACGGACTGGGCCAGAACGTCTGCAAACCTGCGATACCCGAAGCTGCCATCCCAAAGCGGATAGCTATCCCGGCTCAAGCGGACGAAATCATTGGAAGGGTTTCTCCTTCCGAGAAGTCAGTTTTTACAAGGCTGACTATTCCGGTTGATGCTCCAGGCGAGGTCCTCAAAGCTGCTTCCCCTACCCAGGGCAGGGGGTATGAAGAAGCTTATCAAACAACGGAGGCGACTCCATCCGCAAGACACGCCCGACGTCGCCACTGGCGCCGAGTGAGGAAGGCTGGGGGCAACTCCCCCTCTGGATTTACGCCACCAGATCCGATGGTAGGGATCGATGCTGCTGTTCCAACCGGGAACAGCTTTGAATTGCTGAATACGGTGCGCATAAACTCTTCTACTGCAATGTTGAAACGAACTCCTTCAACTGCAAAGAGTACTCCAGAGAAAAAGCTAGAACAGCCCCCTCAACGACTGTCCTCTAAAATCTACAAGGTCTGGCGTCAAGTCCAAGAGTCGGTGATTGATGAAAACTATCTTCGCCGACAGAAAAAGATGAAGGTGCGGCTGGAGAAGGACTACTCTGTCAAGCCGAAAAAAGCAACAGCTGGATGGGTGCCCACTACGACGGCTCCCTCAACGTCAATCACCCAAAAGAAAAGGAGGCCGCAAAAAGCCCCTGTGAATATGGCGAACCGTAAAAGCGCTGAGCACAGACGCCCCAGGTCTGGGGGCATGGTAGTGCATACTGTTTATATAGCTGCCGGAAAGGAGGAAAGCCGCACTTCGGCGGGTCACCGACCGCTTACCCGATCTGTGACAAAAGCCTAAGAGCAGCAACAGAAGCTGTAGGAAATGATGACTGTGATGGCTGCACTTACCGAACCGAAAGAAAGTTCGGAAGTATCATCAGAGCAGCGTCACGAACAAGAAACTGATGCTGACTTCTTACGTAGAGTCCTCGAAAGGAGGGACAAAGAAGCTGCAGAGAAAGCGGCTAACATAAAACAGATGGCACTCCTCTTCCAAAATATGGTAGGGATGATGTTACAGCCGGACCTTCCTGCTGAAGATCCTCCGATCGTCCTTGAAGACAACAGTGGAGAAACGTCAAATCCTCCGCCGGCTCTGTCAACAGCCAAGGAGGAGGCAATCTCCAAAGTTGACCTAGACGAATATATAGCTCAGCAGATCCGGGTTCATCAGGAGAATGAAACGGCTGGGCAAATTGCTAGAACCAGAAGACCGTATCCGAGCTGGTACGACCGAATCAGTTACCCGCCGGGATATACGATCCCTAAATTCCACGTATATAAAGGGACAGGGAATCCGCATCAGCATGTCGGTCAATTCAGGGCCTTATGCGGCAATATTGGAGGCGATGACAAGTTGTTGCTACGCCAATTCGTCGGCAGCTTAGCAGAAACAACCTTTGAATGGTATTCAGAACTACCTAACGACTCTGTCAAAACATTTGCGGAGATGGAGCTGCTGTTTACACAAAGATTCGCGAGTGCTAGTGAACGCACCCCGATAACAGCACTAATAAATGCCAGAATAAGGCCTGGCGAAACGTGGGTCCAATACACAACACGATGGCGAAACCTATGGTCGAAATGCGAACAACGCATAGAAGAGGCACCTGCGGTAGGCATGTTTGTGGGCACTCTCGATCCGCAGGCGACCATCTCGCAATTCATGATGTTCTTCAGGCCGACCACCTTCCAGGCCTTGATCGACAAATTAGCCCAAATGGACCAGATGGGCCATGGACCGTCTCTTCCAAGACCTGATCCCCGAAATGAGAAAGGAAAAGGGAAAGCGATCATCATCGCCAATGCTCAGCAACAGTCGAACAACTCAAAACCGGTCGTTCGCCAAAACAACGCGCATCCATGCCCATCCCTCGAAGAGAGGCTAGGACGTCCTTACTCGTTTCTTCAGAATAAAACGAGAAGACTGTTCGAGCTGGCAGTGCGCAACAGACTTATTATTCTGCCGAGTCCAAAGCGTCTGTCGCAGCCAGGCGATCTTAATAATCCCAATTATTTCCCTTACCACCAAACGGTAAGTCACCCGATTGAGGATTGTTTCGTCTTTAAAGGATGGATCGAGGATCAATACCTACAAGGCAAGTTCGCGCTGTCTGAAAGCTAGAAGGTGAACCCACCACAGCCGCACTCTCCAAAGAAGACGGACACGCCCGAGGCAGCTTGTTCTTTAGTCAAGGATGAAAACGATGGAGAAAACTCATCAGATGAATCTGAGGACTACGTAGCGACTTGTCATGTGATTTCTCACTCACTGGCAGACGTTGAAGAGGCTCCTTGCGCTGAGAAACCAATAGCGAATCCTGAGCCGGAGATCCTACAGCCATCAGACGAGTTGATCGATGCCTTCCTAAATGAAATTCGTCTGAAAGCAAAAGCCAATCAAGAGCATGAAATGGCCATACTGGAAAGAGCCAAGGCATTCCCATCAAATCAAAAGCCATACACTGCGGGTAAAAACAAATTCAAGACGAGGAAAAGGTTCGCCAAAGCTCTAACAGTAGGAATGAAGCTACCGCCCTCTGAAGAAAATACTCTCACTGAGGTAGAGATGCACCCCAACTTCTGTTTATATCATCAGAAGATCATACATCCTACCGAAGACTGCGAATCCTTTAACTGTTGGTGGCAAGGGTATGTCGCTCAAAAGCAACACTTCGACAGGACAAAGTGTGAAGCTTGTGGACATCGGAAAAATGCGATATATGACCGCAAAGGAGCCGCCGCCGACTGTCATATAGCCGACTTCAAGGGATCGCAAATTATCACCTTTGGAAGTGACTCTGACGAAGAAGCTACCCCCAACTCTTCCCTCGGGGAAT
Source organism: Agapanthus africanus (assembly GCA_030015575.1). NCBI lineage: Eukaryota > Viridiplantae > Streptophyta > Magnoliopsida > Asparagales > Amaryllidaceae > Agapanthus > Agapanthus africanus. Next base: position 1,006,524,046 of record CM057337.1, on the reverse strand, counting down.
CTAGTTCAAAAATGAAGTAATTAAGGAGCTGCGAGAACGTTCAGCCATGCAATCGCACGCTACTCGGAAAAAATCCCGGCTCCGCAAACAACGGAGCGAACAAAAGGGATAAAGGAAAAGGAAAAACGGCCTTCATCGCCACCGCTCAACAACAATTAAGTGACCCTAGACCGGTTGCTCGCCAAAGCAACAAGCGGCAACCCCTCCAGGAAAAGTTGAAACGTCCTTACTCGTTTCCGCAAGATAAAACAAGGGGACTGTTCGAGCGGGCAGTATGCGACAGACACATCAATCTGCCGAGTCCAAAACATCCGTTGCGGCTAGGCGATGTTAATAATCCTAATTATTGCCCTTACCATCAAACGGTAGGTTATCTGATCGAGGATTGCTACGTCTTCAAGAACTGGGTTGAAGACCAATACCAACAAGGCAAGTTCGCGTTGTCGGAAAATTGGAAGGTGAACCCGCCACAATCGCATGTTCCGAGAAAGATGGATACACCGGGGGCATCATGGTCAGTCATAGAGAAAGCCCCACAGACTGAAAAGTCAATAAACTAGATATTCGCCTCAAATACGGCGACCCCGGACCGAAACGTCTTTAAACTAATGATGGACCGCAATGTCCTAAAACTTGCAAAGGACCAAAACGTCCTTAAACTAATACCACAACATCCTTAGGCTGACGAGGTGAATAAAAAAATATAAATAAAGAAAAATATAATAAAAAAAAACGGTATGCCCATAAGCAAAAAGGGCACGGATGAAAACCCGAAAGGGCTCCGTGAGTAAAAACAGCAGGGCTACCGGCGAGTGTTCGTGAAAACCCGAAAGGGCGCGACCTCGTTAAAAAAAAGAGAAGAAGAAAATAAAAAGAATAATAAAAAAAACGGTATGTCCATAAGCAAAATGGGCACGGATGAAAACCCGAAAGGGCTCCGTGAGTAAAAACAGCAGGGCTACCGGCGAGTGTTTGTGGAAACCCGAAATGGCACAACCTCGTTAAAAGACACTTATAGGGTCCTCTCGACCGTGTAAGGAGAAACCACCGGCGTGAGATCCTTACGACTCACAAGGGAGCAACACACTTAGGGATCCCCACGATTCCTAAGAAGAAAATACATTTGCGAGATCCTCACGACTCGTAAGGAGAACTCTCTTATGAGACCCTCACGGCTCATAAGATTTGAAAGTCTTAAGTTACAGAGACCTCAACCTGTGCTTAAGCAACCCCCACAACTTTCGACATTGCCCTACAAGTGGCTCAATACTGACCCTTGTATACAATCCACGGACGCGAATAAATATTTCCCTAACCAAACTCCATCTGTGACTAGGGATATATACGTATGATGAACAACACTTGTAAGTTCTCTCGATTTACAAGGAGAAAACCCTCTTGTATGATCCTTACGACTTACAGAGGAACATACACTTAGGAATTCTCATGATTCTTAAGGAGAAAATACACCTACAAGATCCTCACGATTTGTAGGGAGAAATACCTTTGTGGGACCCTTACGGCTCATGAAGTCAAAAGCCTTAGTCAACAGGACCTTAACCCTGTTCGCTAAGCCACCTTTGTTCGACACCGACGGAGGCAGATGATGATTCGCTCCTGGCAATATTCCAGTTGTAGCGATACTGATGCCTAAATCGGTATCAAATTCCAAGTCCTTTCATGGCAGATGATGATTCGCTCCTGGCAATATTCCGGTTGTACCGATGCTGATGCTGAGATTGGCACCAGATTCCAAGTTCTACGCTCGCGATAAAAATCAGCAAGCTGAAAATGCATATTAAATAGCCGAAATGATGGGGCAACTCGCAACGAAATCAGCAAGTAAAAATGTATGCATACAAAAACAGCCGAAATGATTGGGCGACTCGCAATAAAAAGCAGCGAGTAAAAATAAAATAAAAAGCCGAAATGATTGGGCAACTCGCAATTAAAAAAAGCAGCGAGTGAAAATAAAATAAATAGCCGAAATGATTGGGCACCGTGAAAAACAGCCGAAATGATTGGGCAATCGCGACCTTCGCGATATAAAAGCTGAAATGATAGAGCATCGCAGAAATAAAATAATAATAATATAAAAAAAATGAATGAAACTTCTGCCCTACAGGTTAGATCACATCGATTCCTGTATACAATCCAGGGGCGCAAACAAAGAGGGAACCATACCTTCCCAACAGGTTCCATAAAAAAAAAGCAAGCAAAGCCAAATCTCGACGGTTCACAGACAACTTAGAGACCATCTGAGCATTCGTCTCATTACAGCAGATGAGATGTCAATAAAGGCGTTCCTTCGCAGTCCATCAAGATGCAAATACAACGCCAACAAAAAGACCCGGCGGTCAAAACAAAGCGAAGCGACGGCAAAATCCCAGCTTCATTTCGACGTTCGTCTCGATGCAGTAGACGCAATGTCAACCCCAGCGTTCTTCCTCCAACAGGATTTGGACACACCAAAGCAAACGAAGCGAAGGCCACATTCTTAGCTTCAACGTCTTGACGGTAATTCATATAAAACCGGAAAGACAATCGGAGATCATCTCGCACCAGCACAGAATGGTCACCACCCAGACGTTCGTCTCGATACAGCAGACGAGATGTCGCCCCAGCGTTCTCCTTCCAACAGAGTTCAGACGCGACAATCAAACGAATGGAGCCATGGCAAAATCCCTAGTTCCAAACCTCGACGGTTCACCAGCAACCTAGAGACAACCTCGACGTCCGTCTCGATACAGCAGACGAGATGTCACCCCAACGTTCGTCTCGACACAGCAGACGCAACGTCATCAAACGAATGGAGCCACGGCAAAATCCCTAGTTCCAAACCTCGACGGTTCACCAGCAACCTAGAGACAATCGCGACGTTCGTCTCGATACAGCAGACGAGAAGTCACCCCAGCGTTTTTTCCTCCAGCAGGATTCATACGCGACAATCAAACAAACGGAGCCACGGCAAAATCCCTAGTTCCCACCGCGACATTCGTCTCGATACAGTAGACGCGATGCCAGTAAATGAAGAAAAGGCCAAATTCCTAGCTTCAGGGTCTTGACGGCAACTCACATAAAACCTGAAAGACTATCGGAGATCATCCCACACCAGCGCGGAGTGGATATGACTCATCGGGGCTCTCCAAAATGAGCCTAACCTCAAGTAAAAAGCGGCATGGCAAATTCCTAACGCTTGCTCTTCCGACGATCAAACTGCCAAGGAGGATTGCTAGAAGACGTCTTGTCCAGCCCCCGAAGGGATCAGAGATACGGCAGTTGCGGGGCTACTCGAGCAGCACGATTGCCTATCGAGGAACATATCAGCTTATGCGACGGTACGACGGCCAAAACCCTAAGTACCACAGACCCTAACGGACTTCTGTCGAAAAGAGCAGAGGTTAACTGTGACGTTAGGATATTCTTGCAAGAAATGCTCGATTCGTCTCGACTTGTGAGATAAAGCCTTAGGCAATATGCATAAAAGGAGCCTGTTTCCTAAGCACTGGGACCCTGCAAGTTGGCCCACAACAGTCTCTTGCACACTATCCACGAGTCTCACTCTCCAAACTCGAAAAGGAGGGAAGCAACCGCTTACGGGTCCTCTCGACTCGTAAGAGGGAAAAATTATCTTATAGGATTCTTACGACTTATAAGAGAAAACATACTTAGGAATCCTCACGATTCCTAAGGAGAAAATCCACCTACGAGCTCCTCTCGATCCGTAGGGGGAAAAATCTCTATGAGACCCTCACGGCTCATAGAATTGAAAAGTCTTAGGCACCAGATCTGAACCTGTGGCCTAAGCCATCGCTATCTCTTGAAGAAACTAAGATGCCTATGCCATTATCTGTCAACTATGTTTATCAAGACAGCATGCCAATAATAAGAGAAAGGAGAAAGCAACAGAAGGAGCATTCGATTTACGTTTGATCAAGCGTTCGAGACACACTGATTCATGCATAGGCAAAAGACTCAGAACGAAAAATAAGACAAGCTGGGATAAAACTTTTCCATTAATATTGCCAAGAATTCTTACAATCATAAAGCAATAAATGAGAAATATTATTACAAAGGTATAACCTCGAACCCAGGACATGGATTGAGGAACTCGAAAGCGACCCTATCTATGACTTTCCAGGCCTCGCGGACCATCCTAGTGTGCTTTCTTTCGCGAGCACAAGCGTCAGGGTCCCCTCTGATGTCTTCCACCCTCCGATTAGCAGCAAGTATGGCATACTGTTGAAAGACCTCGTGCAAGAGATCGATAAGACTGTCTCGCCGTCTCTTTGAGATAAAGTTCAACAGGTACACCGAGTGCACCTTATCCTCAGCGGCATCCAGCGCCCTAAGCAGAACAGGGGAAGCGCTTCCCAGACGGCTCCCACGATAAGCTTAAGAAGGGAGGAACGCCGGGGAAGCAGGGGATCATTGTACGCGTCGGAGCGGCTCATTATTTCAGCACACTCCTCGTTTGTGAACTCTCGATTTTGAGAGCGGCCAAGTCGGCGGATGTCCCCGTAAGAGATGATCTCGTTAAGAGCATACATGTGGGCGTCCATTGTTCCTGTGAAAGAGGATCAACAGAATTATCAGAAAGACTGATTAAGCAAAACGATATAATACACCGAGGAATAAAATGCCATCGTTAAACTCCAAGATCAATGAAAAACTCCTAGGAGTTCTGTTGAATGATTTGGAAGGAGCAAAGCTCCATTAACGAATTAAGAAAATCCAAGGAAAATCTTTCAGAGAGTAGAGCTCTATGGAACCCTAGTAGGGTCCCCTTTAGTTCTCTTTAGATCCCTTTAAGACTTGTAGAGCAAAGCTCTGCTAAGTGAAACCCTAAATGGGTTTCCTTTAGATCAGGGATCTATTGAGAGCGAGGCTCTATCAATGAAAATTAATTTAATTTAATTTAATCCAAATTAAAATTTTCACCTAAAAGTTTTAAGAGTTTAACTCTTGAGGTTCTTGAAAATAAAGAGCAGGGCTCTGAGTTCTGAAAGTAAAATTTTAGAGATGAAAATCATCTAAGAGACCAAAGGTCCTATTTATAGACATCAAGTACCCTTTCAGCTTCCAAGGGATGGCACGACGGTTCGGAGTCTGCCACCGCTGCGCTCACGTTAGGAGGCCACGTAAGCGCAACGCTGGGGGGGCATTTGTTTACCCCAATCAGAGCAAAGCTCTGTTCAAATCCCAAGGTGGGAAAAGAAGCAATGCTTCTGTTTTCTTCCAATCAGAGCAAAGCTCTGTCTTGAAAATTAAAGTTAAAATAAATGAAGCAACGCTTCAGATCCCTGCGCTGCGCGCAGAGCGCCACGTGTCAAAATCAGACTCGTTGGCGCAGGGAGCGCAGCGCCCAAGGCAGCGCACCCAATCAGAGTAAGGATCTGTTTAAAATTCAAACTTTAATTAAAGAAGTAACGCTTCAGCTGGCCTGCGCTCTGCGCTGCGCGCCACGTGGCAGCGCAGTTGCGCTCGCTGTGCGCTGCGCGACACGTGTCAGCGCAGTTGCGCTGCGCTGTGCGCTGCATGACATGTGTCACGCTCTGGAGCATTTGCGCCAACAGAATTGAGATTTTAAAGAAATCTTTTCTGTTCTTGTTAAAACAAGAAGATTTTCTTCTGTAAAATAGAGGCCTTTGGATCAAAGATCCAACGGTGGGGAAAATTCCCCAAATCACTCAGAGAAAGATCTCTTTAACAAATTTAACTAATTTATGGGCACTATAAAAAGGACCCCAGACCTCAATTCAAAGGTATCAACATTTCTTGAAAAAAGTCAAGAGCTTCAAACAGAAAGAACTCCGAGAAAATTCCAAGAAAAAAGGTAAAAACCTTCACGAGAGAGAAGAAATTTCTTCTAATAGATCATTGATCTAAAAACCAGATCAATGATCTTTACATAATAAACAGTGCTTTGCACTTCTTATGAACAACTGTTTCTTTAAAACAAGGAAAAACAAAAATATAAAAAATATATAGTGCTTTGCACTTTTATGAACCTTTGGTTCTTGAAATAAAAAGAAAAACTTGTTTTTCTTTGATCTAAATTAGATCAAGAAATCAAATAGTGCTTTGCACTTCTTTTATGAACCATCGGTTGTTGAATCTAAAAGATTCTCAAATTAATAGTGCTTTGCACTTATAAATCTGCACTGTTGCGCTCTTGGGCTGGCGCAAGCCACCAGAGAGCGCCACGTGTCAGCGTCTGAACCATTTGCGCTATGCACTTTTGAAATAGAGTTTTGCACTCTGAAATTGGCGCACCTCACCAGAGCGCGCCACGTGTCAGCAGCTCAAGCGTAGCGCACTAGCGCAGCGCACTACTCCCGCATGACACGTGTCATCACCACGAGCGCTTGCGCTCTCTGATTGGCGCAAAGCGCCTGATAAATGCAATGCATTTCCTAAAAGGGCCAGGCCCAAATCAAAAAGACCAAGCAGGCCAAAATAAATTGCAAAGCAATAAAAGGGCAGAGCCCAAATAAAATTGATGCTCTGCATCATTTATAAAGGGCAGAGCCCAAAACAAATTGATGCTCTGCATCCTTTCTGGGCAAAGCCCAAATAAAAATAAAAAGAAATGCAATGCAAAAGTAAATAAAATGTTGAACATTTTCAACTGGACTTAGCCCAATTTTGGCCGTAAGTCCTTAAATTAAATTGACTGAGCAAGATCTCTCTCTTAAATCAATTTATATCCGGTTCGAGGGTACATCTCCGAACTCCTCTGACAACTGTTGTTGTAATTCTTCAACGACGTCAGAGAGGTGACGGGTCCCGACGACCACACATCAATATGGACTGCGGGGTCCTTAAACTCGTGGACCGAAACGTCCTTAAACTAATATTGGACCGAAACGTCCTTAAACTAATTTTGGACCGAAACGTCCTTAAACTAATATTGGACCGAAACGTCCTTAAACTAATGTCGGACCACCACGTCCCTAAACTGGAATATGGACCACCACGTCCCTAAACTGGAATATGGACCACCACGTCCCTAAACTGGAATATAGACCGCCACGTCCTTAAAATGGAACATGGACCACTACGTCCCTAAACTGGAACAATAGAGCCTCCAATTGCTCTTTTGCCGGATCTAAACGATCCCGTTTAAGTCGATCTTAGCCCCAAAACACGGCTAACGTATCCTTAAACATTCAAGTGGACTATAGATTCCCAAATCAACTCTGGTTCGAGGGTACATCTCCGAGCTCCGCTGACACCTGTTGTTGTAATCCTTCAACGACGTCAGAGAGGTGACGAGTCCTGACGGCCATATATTAAATGAATCACTACGTTATGTTGATCTTAGTCTCAAACAGGACTAATGTATCCTTAATGAACGTTTAAGTTGATCTTAGCCGCAACGCGGCTAATGCATCCTTAAACTAAAAACACCAAACCCAAATCTAAGTAAATACGGATTTGGACTAATCCACGTCCTACGGGCGACGGCATTACTCAGTCTCCGTATACAATCCATGGGCAACCACAAACAAAACAAACACCCACGACACGAAGTGAAATTCTGGAGAAGGAGAAAGTTGTTACCGCGATGCGGTAGCGTAATTAACTGCAGGGGCTTGCGCTTGTAGGGAAGAGCGTCCCCACAATCAAAAACCCCTCAAGCGAGGGGGAATCTGACGAAGTCTACTACATCGGCCGCATCCGTCTAAATCTCCGATACACGGTGCCATAAATCAACTTGGCATCTTCGGAGAGGTGGACGGATAAAACCAAATAGCATCTGCCCCGAATCTCAGGCGACACATCCTCACGTCGTCGCCGTCTTTCGGAGGGGAACACCCCCAAACGTCGAAAATCTCCACAACCAAGATTGGTTGGAGCGGCATCTCGTTCCTCCTGGATATCCGGCCCAAGTGTTGGCACCGGGAGCAAGTCTTGCAGTAGTCATTAGCGTCTTTGAAGAGTTGTGGCCAGTAGAAACCACACTGCAAGATCTTCTCAGCTGTCTTTCTGGGGCCAAAATGCCCGCCACATGCTTGATCGTGGCAAAATGACAGCACACTCTTGAATTCATCGTCAGGGACATACCGACGAATAATCTGGTCGGGACAGTACTTGAACAGATAGGGTTCGTCCCAGTAAAAGTGTTTTACTTGGGATAAGAATCGAAGTCTGTCCTGACTTGACCATTCAGTCGGTAGTAATCCTGTGGCCAGATAGTTCACAATATCTGCGAACTAGGGTTCGCAAGATACTGTCAAGAGTTGTTCATCCGGAAAAACGTCGTTGATAGGAATTTGAAGCGACGGTGAAGAAGGAAGTCGTGAGAGATGGTCGGGGACTACGTTCTCACATCTTCTTTTGTCCTTGATGACAAGGTCAAACTCTTGAAGCAAGAGGATCCAACGTATTAGCCGGGATTTTGCATCTTTCTTCGCAAAAAGATGCGCAGAGCAGAATGGTCAGTGTAGACAATGACTGGAGAGCCGATGAGATAGGGCCTGAACTTTTCTAAAGCAAATACAACAGCCAAGAATTCCTTCTCAGTTGTTGTATAATTAAGTTGGGCGCCGTTCAAGGTTCGGCTAGCATAATAGATTATGTGCGGCATCTTGTTGATGTGTTGTCCAAGGACAGCACCAATGGCAAAGTCGGATGCATCGCACATAATCTCAAATGGGTGCGTCCAGTCAGGTGAAGAAAGAACGGGAGCAGAAGTGAGTGAGCTTTTTAATGACTCGAACGCAGTCACACAGCTCGAGTTGAAGTCGAATGGCGTGTCCTTGGCCAGCAAAAGAGTCAAGGGCCTACCAATCTTGTTATAGTCCTTGATGAACCGTCTATAGAAACCGGCATGGCCAAGGAAAGCTCGGATGTCTCTGACGCATCTGGGAGGAGGGAGATTGGAAATGACCTCAATCTTCGCTTTGTCAACCTCTATGCCATTTTGCGAAATGATATGTCCTAAGACAATACCTTCATGCACCATGAAGTGGCACTTCTCCCAATTCAAAGTGAGGTTCTTGTCCTTACATCGGGTAAGGACAACGTCGAGATGCAGCAAACACTCATTGAAGGAATCGCCGAAGATGGAGAAATCGTCCATGAAGATCTCTAGGAATTTTTCCACCATGTCTGAGAAGATTCCCATCATACACCGCTGGAAGGTAGCGGGCGCATTGCATAATCCAAAGGGCATGTGACGATATGCAAACGTGCCAAAAGGACAAGTGAATGTGGTCTTGTCCTGGTCTTTTTCGGCGATGGGAATCTGATTATAGCCGGAGTAGCCATCAAGAAAACAGTAGTACTCATGTCCGGCCAATCGTTCAAGCATTTGGTCAATGAAAGGTAGCGGTAAGTGGTCCTTCCGCGTTGCGGCGTTGAGTTTTCTGTAATCGATGCATACTCTCCACCCAGTTTGGGTGCGAGTAGGGATTAACTCATTCACCTCGTTAGTGATGACCGTTATGCCTGATTTCTCAGGGACAACATGAATTGGGCTAACCCAATGGCTATCAGAGATAGGGTAAATGATACCACTATCCAGACACTTTACGATTTCCTTTTTCACAGCCTCCTTCATGACTAGGTTGAGTCGCCTTTGTGGATCCCTGGCTGGTTTGGCATCATCCTTCAGATGAATATGATGTTCAACGATCAGGGGACTAATCCCCTTGATGTCCGCCATGGACCAGCCAAAAGCTTACCTATTGTTGTGCAAGACCGCAAGAAGGGCTTTCTCTTGCTCTGGAGCTAGAGAAGCCGAGATGATAACAGGGAGGGTCTCGTTCTCACCCAAGTAAGCGTACTTAAGGTGAGACGGCAAAGGCTTGAGTTCGAGCGTTGGAGGTGAAACGATTGAAGGCAAGATTGGTGAAAAGGTCTCGAACTCAAAGGATTCCAGCAAAGGTTCAAAACGAGTGTAAGCGACCGAGTTGGATGGTTCAGGTAACTCATCCGGAAATTCGAAGGATTCAAACTCGGGTGGTGAGTGGCTAAGATCGTTCGAGAAAGTGAAACACTCGTAGTCATTGTCGGGCGCAGAAACAGCAGCAGGTTCGAAGAGGGACGCACTAGTGGCGTTAAGGTTATCGTGATCAAACAAAAACTACTCGAATTCACACTTTTCTGGGGTGATCTCCTGGATTGAGCGAACGTCTAGTATATGAGCATTAGGTTCGGTGGGCTGATTCCCCAACCTAAAAATGTTGAGTTCAATTGTCATGTTTCTAAAAGATAGATTCATCGAACCATTGTGACAATTGATCACAACATTTGAGGTTGCAAGGAATGGGCGACCGAGTATCACCGGAATTTGATTCCGGAGGTTAGCTACAGGCTGTGTGTCCAATACAATGAAGTCAACGGGGAATATGAAGTCCCCAACCTTGATTAACACATCCTCTAGCTCACCCCTAGGATGGGTGATTGATCGGTCGGCCATTTGGAGAGTACAGTGTGTGGGTTTCAGCTCTCCTACACCTAATTGCTCATATACTGAGTACGGAAGCAGGTTAACACTGGCACCAAGATCTAATAGTACGCGGTTGATGTTCTTATCCCCAATGGTAATAGAAATCGTAGGACAGCCAGGGTCCTTCCGTTTTTGCGGTAAAGATTGGGTAAGAGCATCACTCACAGCACTAGCCAAGAAAACTTTATTGGGTACCTGAGACTTCCTCTTTTTCGTGCACAAGTCCTTTAAGATTTTTGCGTAGGACGGGACTTGTTGGACACCATCTAAAAGGGGAATGTTGATGTTAACCTGCTTAAACAACTCCAGAATCTTTTCCATTTGTGGATTTTGTTTATTGGACCTCAACCGGTTTGGAAATGGAACGTTTTTAAAATTGGTTGAGTCCAATGCTTGTGGAGGAGATTGTGGAGTTAGAACGGATCCCAGAGCTGGTGTTTTCATAGAGTGAGAAGTGGGTCCGTTCAGAGCAGGAGGAGAAGAAGAAGAGCCTTTTGACGAATGGAGAATAAGCTCAGAAGACGAAGAAGAAGAAGAAGAAGAAGCGGCCGGGGTGTCATTATCCTCAATTGTTGTGCCGATATTGTTGTGCAGCATCCTTCCCGATCTCAATGTAGTCACGGCACTCACATTATGGTTCTGTTGTTCAAGAGCAACATGTACATTATGTGGGTGACCGGGATTTGGGAGTGGTTGAGATGGAAGCTTCCCCTTTTCTCGCTCGCTTAACGCTGCATTCAGCTGTGCAATCTGGGCTTCGATAGTCTTGATGCTTTGCCCGTGTGCAGCAGTGTGTTGCACCAAAGACTGAATAGATGACTGGATGTTGGCGGTGGATTATGTCGATTGTTTAACGAACGCCTCCAGACTTCGTTCTAGCGAGGAAACCTTATCGTTGTTTGATGGAACAAAGTTGTTTTGCGGAAAAGAATTGTTGGGTGCAAAGTTGTTCGTCTGGTGATGAAAAGGTTGGGGTTGGTAGGGCTGCTGAAACTGATGTTGAGTTTGTTGTTGCGCTTGTTGTTGCGGATGAGGGGGCCTCTGGAAATTGTTGCCTTGGAATTGATGCTGATTCTGATTCCAGGCGAAATTGGGGTGGTTCCTCCAACCGGGATTGTAGGTGGAAGAGTATGGATCATTTCTCGGTCTTTGCTGAAATGCAGCATTAACCTGATCCTGTCCTTGAGATGGTGGATTGTAAGGACACTCTTCGGTTAAGTGAGAAGGATCGGAACAACAAGCACAAATGGTATGAAGGGGAAGAACAGGGGCAGGAACAGGAGATGAAAATTTGCTCTCTATCGCTTCAAGTTTTCTCGTTATTGCAGCCATTTCAGCTTTCATCGCAATAGAAACATCAAGTTGGTGAATTCCTACCCTAGACTGACCAGTAGAAGTGGAGGAAGAAGAAGAAGAAAAAGTTGGTCTGGTGCACTCCCATTGAAGCGTTTGTTCCGCAAGGTCGTCGAAGAATTGCCACGCTTCCTCGTCAGATTTCGATAAGAAGTGGCCCTGACAAATGGTTTCCAACAACTACTTGGTTGCTGGGTTCAGGCCCTCGTATAAGGTTTGGCAAAGTTGCCATTTCTCGATACCATGGTGAGGGCACTGAACAAGAAGGTCTTTATACTGGTCAAAGCACTTCCAGAAGGGTTCAGTAGGAAGCTGGGAGAATTGGTTGATTTCGTTATGGATCCTTGCGGTTTTATGATTCGGATAGAATTTCTTGAGAAACGCTTTCACAAACTCGTTCCAACTGGTTATGGAGTGGGAAGCAGTGCTATACAGCCACTTTTCAGCAAGATCGCACAAAGTGAACAGAATGACCCGTAGCCGTATAGCATCGTCCAACAGCTGGGTAGTTTTCATCATGGCACAAACATTTTGGAACTTGTTGATGAAGATATAGGCATCTTCGGATTCAAGCCCAAGAAATTTCGGAAGCATGTTAATGAAGTGGGGCTTAATTTCAAAATTATCCCCATTGGCCGGTGGGATGGAAAGGCAGGTGGGAAGTGCAGAGCGGGTGGGATAGAAACGATCCTGGAGCGCGATTCGCTATTGCGCTACGACAGGCGGTGGTGGTGGGTTATTCGTACCCATAGGAGGTCGAATCAATCCCGAGGGAGTTGTAGGGATGTTTGGATTAAATCCTGACATCACGGAAAAAGAGGTTGGTGATGGTGAAGGTGAGGATGTATGAACAGAATTTCGTTCAACGCCGGAGTTGGCCGGCAAAGGTAAGGGTGAAAGAGGCGTGGACAGAGTTTCGACGTCTGAGTCGATCGCGTAGTTGGTAGCGACTAACATAACGCGGACTAGGCGGGCGCTAGTGTCCCGAGTCTAAGCGGACATACACTAAACGAGTTTAGTATGGTCAAAGCGGAGAAGGTGAGGGTAAGAAAACGTCAATGGAGAAATACGATGGGTGGTGGGTGAAAAAATAGGATTTTGGCGACAAAGGGCAAGTTTTTATAAAAGTTTTTGGTTTTTTGTGTTTTTTTTTCTTTTTAGAAAGAGCTTTACAGAAATATGTACAGACTTACGGCTTCAAACAATCACAGACAAGATATGCACAATCACACCTAGATCTAGGGTCACCTAGGTCAGCTAGACAGCTCCTAACTGTTCCAAAGGGCTAGAAATAGGAACTCAAACCGCCTCTTCTCCGCCAATTGCGGCCAGGTAAGTGCCAGGTAAGTGGGAGGCTCCCCACTACGTAAGTAGTGGTCCTAATTAAGTAACCACTTGCCTTGGACACACTTGCCTAGACACCGCAAAGTCAGGATAGGATAAACGGCCGATGCCTGTAACTAGTCCTCTGTCCTATTGAGCGCGAAGTCCTTAGGGCTGAGTCTAGTATTTTTTTAATTAAAAAATGGTCAATGCATATGTTTTTTGTGATTTATGGGGTCCTGGGAAGGGTGATGAAATCCCCACCCAATCTGGATTGGTTTCAAGCCCCTTCAAGTCCGTATTAATATATGCAAAGCAGTAACAATCAACTGCAATCAATTTTTTATTTTTTTTAGCGCGGCGCAAAGAATCTTGCACAAAAACAATTTATTGGAAGGGGGAAGAGAATTTGCGCAAAGAATGCTGCAGAAAACACAGTTCAATGGAGTTCAGAGGAGTGAGGAAGAGCGAAGAGAGACTTACAAAAATTTTTGGGTGTTGATGGCTCCAAATGGCCGCGGTTCCATGGCCTAAGCTTTCTTATGCCGCGGTTCCGCGGCAATAAAGTAAGATTGGGCCTCTGGAATTTTTGTGTGTGCTGCCTTGGCTGTCCTCTTCTTGTCTGGAGCTCCTGAATCTTGATTTGCTCACTGAATATGCTCCAGAATTTTACAGTAGACCGTTGGCTCCGTCTTGATCCGTCGCGGTGTAGCCGCGAGATATGGGTCTAAATTCCCACGTCTTTGGCACTGAACTCGACCAACTTTTTATCCAGAACCCTTGCACAAAAACTAATCAAACATAACAAGATGGTTTTTTACAATGTATATTTTTTGTTTTGTTTTTCGGTTATATTTATATTCACAAATTAACCCGAAATTACACAAAGAAATAAACTACCGTTTCCCCGGCAACGGCGCCATTTGATTGATAGAGTTTTTGCGTGCTTAGTTAATTACCGCAATCAAGACGGTTTCGGTTGTAGCTAGCCGGTTGAGTACGGGTCGTCCGCAGGGAGATGGGAATCTTTTTCTATGTGCTTTAACGAGTTAAGTCCAAATGTCCAGGTTTGTTTTTAGATTAACTATGTGCTAAAATGATATATAAAGAGAGCTTGTTAGGGTTAGGATTAGGTTAGTTTGAGTTAGGAGTCGCTCACTTCTTTCTTTGCCACTCTTAATATCGGTGTTACGGTAATCGGCAACAACGGGGATTAGCACGACTAGGAAGGAACTTACGAGTATAAGCTAGGCTTTCCAACGCTTAAGTTCTTCCTTTTGGTGCTTGTCCGTCCGTTCTTGGCTCTTAGCCTTAACCTCCGGTTAATTCAACCACAACCGGTCTCACTAAGGAATCACCGCTATCATGAAGGATAGGGTGCCGTAGGGAGCGGATTGTGGTCCAATTAACGGGAGTCTGAATTAAGATGTTGGGCAAGAAAAGAGTGAGAGAGATTTTCTTCTCTCAAACTTTCCTTATCCTACCATAACAAGTGAGAAAACTACTCACCCATTACAAGAAAAAGGAAAATAAAACAAAGGAGGAAGATAGAAAGAAAGAGGTTGGAAGATTACAACTAGCTATTTGAGACCTCACCTTGGCAAGGATCAAGCTTTAGCATCATTGTTGTTAAGGATAAAGAAAAAGAGAACAAGAAAGAAACAAACAAAAAATAACAACAACTAGATTAGCAAATGAAAAATACAAGCAATTATCATTAGCAATATAACAAGACAAGCATGGTAACAACAAGAACTCTTTTATTCATCACTTCACTCACAAAAGCTCACTACAAGGTTTTTAATGGAGAAGAGATGAGAAGAGGAAGAACAACAACAACATATATCCTAAAATCTAAATACAAGAATAAGCACCCTTGGTTTTGGCAAGTTCTGGACTATTTATAGGCAGGAAACTGGAAACCTAGGGCAACAATCTGCCTCTATATAAAATTACCAAACTGCCCCTAAAAATTGTTCAACTGACAAGCCTGTATGGCCGCGGTTCCGCGGCCTAAGCATGCTTATGCCGCGGTTCCGCGGCCATTATGGAGAGTTGGGTCTTCAAGTTTTGTCGTATTCCCTGGTTTGCTGTTATCTTCAGTTTGGTGTATGTAGTTTCTCAGAATCTTTCCACATTTCTTCCAGAATTTTAGTAGATCAAAAGATAATTTGATGTGGATCTTCTGTCATGATTTCCTTGAGCTCCGTGTAGATATGTTGGATCTTGTGCTGACATTGAGCTTTGTGCATGAAAATGACATTGATTTGCCATTTTGTCCCTTAAACTGGTGTGCGGCAACATACGGATAGAGAGCGGAGACCCATGTTTTATCTGTGGTTGACAGTAATCCGGAATTTGTCGTGCTTTTCCATGAATTTCACTGTTTAGAGCTGAGAAGCTGTATCCTGCAATTAACTAGCAAACACGGCTCAAGAGTACCTACCGATAAGAAATGTGCTAAAAATTGGGCGGTAAAAAAATGCAAAAATCTGATATGAACAAACATCAATTTTTATTTCAAAACATTCGCGTGGATTATCCTTCCTTTTATGTCGTCGGTGGGACGATACCTCTTCATCACTTTTGGTTTGGTTATCTCGTTCTTGCCGAAAGTTATTATTGTTTCTATATCGACGGCTTGAGAGAATCTCTTCATCACTCGATGCTCGGTTAGGAGGTTGATGGAAGCGATTGACCACTTCTTCTTCTGAAACTTCTTCTCTTGATGCATGATTGGAATAATGCGATAAGGCATCAAAGCGTTATATACGCTCTTGGAGCTGCTGAATTTTCCTTCGTATTTCATCCATCTCGATGTCGTAAAGATCTTGATCATGGGTAACCGTAGTGTCGACAATGGCTCTTCTTCTTTGACGAACAACCATGATCACCAAGGGCTCTGATACCAATTGATGTCGGAATGGCAAGAGAGTGCAGAAAGTTGTGAAATGGAACTCGAATAGGGGGTAGGATTGATTGACCTTGCTGGGTCAAAAATTACACTCCACTGATAAATCAAAAGGTCAAAGTCAACGCCTGAATAAGTAGGCCCGAACGCAACCAACCCGGGACCAAGCCCAAACAAGTGGGCCCAAACCTAACCGGTCCAAGCTCAAGCATCGGGCCGGCCCCATACCAAGGAAGGAGTAGGAAAATTTAATAAATAAATTTAATGTTTAATAAGTAGAAAATAAATGGGCTAAAAGACAATTTTTGTAAAGCCAATGGCTCATGTGCAAAGTGTGTGGATATGGATGTGAGGAAAAGACAAGATGCCAATTATTTAAAGCCCAAAGGGCTAAGTGCAAATTGTAATGGGTATTTAAACCCAACCATATAATGAAATGTTAAGTTTTTACCTTTGCATAAAATTTGCTAGGGTTTTGAGTCTCCATCAAGAAAGAGGCAATGCTCTTTCTTGTTCATCTTCTTCCTCTAGAAAGCTCACAAAAAAGAGTTCTTTTCTTCTCTAAAACCACAAATAAAACTAATCTAACACAAAAAATAAAAGAAAGACCTTCCCATTATTCATCAAAACTAAGAAAAAAAGGAGAAAAAGATCTCTTAGGGTGAAAGCACATGGTTTTCATCCCAAGCAAGCACAATGGATGAAGAACCATGGTGAAACCTATGGGTTTTACCATCCAAACGCATAATACCGATGATTTTAGGGGTAAAACACATAATTCAAACCCATAGCTTTCACACCTATGAACTCTCTAGGAACCGGATCTTCCATGATATCCATAGGAACATGGGTCACAAAACATGTTCCTCATCAAATCGTGAACACGGGATACACCCGTGTTCAGTTTCGGGATCCCCTCTGGAACCCCCTTTCAAAGGGGTTCCACTATTTCGGAACCCCCATCAAAGTGGTCCCCGCTTTCCGAACCTCCCTCAAAAGGGTTCATTTGTTTCGGAACCCCCCTGAAGGGGTTCCTTCTTCGGAGCTTCCCCAATGGTAGGCTCCCGACTTCGGGACCCCCCAAATGGGGGCCCACCATTTCGGGACCCCTTTTAGAAGTCCAATCCAATGTTACCTGGAGTGCAGAACGTTTCGGTACACAAAACAAAAACGGGAACGCGGAAAGCCAGTTGTGGAATGTGGTACGATAGGAGTAGTCTTCATCCATATGCTTATATACGATGGAGAACATAACTCTAAAAAAGAAAGAGTTTTTTGACCATTTGAATGTATGCGTGTATTTATGTACAGTATACAAAAAATACAACTCAATTTCTTTTGCTAAAAAATAAATATGATTTTAGTATAATCTAACACAACCCGATTATATGCCCTATTTAACTTAAGTTTTGATCGGAACGGTGATTCTTCTGATCCATAAGGTTAGTGTTCCCAAATTTGGAATGATCGTTTCAAATCGTAATTCGCTGGCGGTTTAGTGATTTATGATAATATAGGTCCCATCACTTCGTTTATCTCTTCCTTTTCTCCATTCAGAAGCTCCCCGACACACTCAAAACACTTCCCCCTTCAAAAAAAATTTCCCCCGGTCAGGGAGACCCTCGTAAACTCTGCGAGGCATCTAAAATATTCAAAGAGGCCTAAAAGTCTTTCCCAGACGCAGTACACATTCACACTGATTTCACATAATTATCATGACCCATCAATCAGAGGTCTCCTCGTGTCAAGAGCGAGGAGTAATTAACAACAGTTTTTTCCGCGGCTGCTGGAAATTTGGATCCCTGCGATCAATAAACCCCCGCCTACCCTAGGCTGGGGGAATCTGTATATGCCTAACATGCGGATCCATCCTTCTCCAAGGGATGAAGAAAAACACTATACAGATTCCGTCACGCCCGGTAGGACTATTCTCTCCTCCCATCTCTCGGGTCAAACGATCAAGCAAACTCAGTCAAGGCATACGTTGTTGTTTGTAATAAACCATGCTCCTTCATGTAGATCAACAATCATCAACAACAAACAACTCTCAAAGGCCATCAACAATGATGTCTTTGAAAACCGGCCCAGCTTTGGATGCGACCCCCGTTGCATACACGCTCAAAACAACCGCCAAGTTGAATCTCCCATCAGAGCTCATGCAGCGGTGGAAGGAACAACCACTTCAGTTCGGGTCCATCACATTCCTTTCAGCCATTAACGCTTCTACTTCGAAGGTTCCAGTACACTAAACGGATAAACCGACCTTAAAAGGAAAAAGGCAAAATGCAACGACTCTAAAATCTCTGTACTTTCTTTTTTAATAAAATTCTGTATTCCTTTCGAACAGTAGGTTATATTTATTTCCTATTGAATATATGCAAGAGCAAACTTGTATTCTAATGGCCAAGTCATTGCATTGCTATCCCATAGGCTATATGTTCGAACCCCGGATCTTGCAATTATTTTTATCATTTTTTAAAACTCTTTCATAACCTACAAATGACCTTTCAATTCCTCTTTTTTTGAACTCCCAAAATGAATTCACAAAATAAATTAGGATGGTTATGAATAGTTATGATGACACCACTCTTTATATGATCATCTTCCTCCTTTCTTCTTTCTCCACAAATCCTAGCCATCTTCTTCCTAAGAGTTCTTGAAATCTCGGCATCGTCAAAGTGCCTCATCATCTACTAGGAATCAAGAAGTGAACTGAATGTTGTATCACTCAAAACTTTGTAAATATCATCTCCTTTTGTTTTGTTTCTCTAAAACTTTCATGTAGAATAATTTTAGGGACTAAATCTCTCTTTGTTTTGTTTTTCCTTAAGTCGTATGTCGCCGAGAATCTTTTCCGCCGCTAGAATCGATCGGTTATAGTTTTAGAGATCCAAATCGCACAAATTCAAATTTTCTAGATAACTAGATTGAAAGACAGACAAGTTCCTAATTCTTTTCTAGATCTGAAAACCGACAGAAAGTATCACAAACTGCATTTTTAAAATGAACAACGATGCTGAACAGATTCTTGTCTGTTCTGCACAGCGAAAGAAAACATGTGTTCCCCGCCGAAACACGGAGACGCGACCGCGTAGGTCCGTCTTGCCTAGATTTCGGGGCAGATGCTAATTGGTGCTATCCATCCACCTCTCCGGAGGTGCTAAAGGGGGGAGAATTATGACACCATGTATCGAAGGTTTAAACGGATGCGGCCGATGTAGTAGACTTCGTTAGATTCCCCCTCAATTGAGGGTTTTTTGATTGTGGGGATGCTTTTCCGTGCAGGCGCAAGCCCCTGCAGTTAATTATGGTACCGCATCGCGGTAACCACTTTCTCCTTCTTCAGATGGTCACTTCGTGTCGTGGGTGTTTGTTTTGTTTTTGGTTACCCGTGGATTGAATACGGAGACTAATTTATGTTGTCGTCCGTAGGGCGTGTATTAGTCCAAATCTGTATCTTCTTAGATTTGGGTTTGGGGGTTGGGTTTAAGGATACATTAGTCTCATTTGAGACTAATATCAACTTAAACGTTTATTAAGGATACGTTAGTCTAATTTTAGACTAAGATCAACTTAACGGGATCGTTTAGATCCAACAAGAGAGCATTTGGGCTCTATTGTTTAGTTTAGGGATATTGCGGTTGATAATTAGTTTAAGGACATTACGGTCCAATGTTAGTTTAAGGACATCTCGGTCCGATGTTAAGGACATCATAGTCCGTGAGTTTAAAGAACTCACAGTCAAGGTTAAGGATATCATAGTCCGTGAGTTTAAAGACCACACAGTCAAGGTTAAGGACATCATAGTCTATGGGCTTAAGAACCCCACAGTCCAGGTTAAGGACATCACAGTCCATGGAATGTATGGTTGTCGGGACCGGACACCTCTCTGAAGACGTTGAAGGATTACAACGACAAATATCAGAGGAGTTCAGAGATGTACCCTTAAACCAATATGGGTTGAGAGACCTGTAGTCCAATTGGGACTAAGATCTGTGATTTATGAGCATATGAACTCAATTAATCTGAATAGTGGACTTATGGCTAATTTGGGCTTAGTCCATTCAATTACAATGTTCAACATTTGTTTTTGAGTCGTTAGATGTTTGTTTGAGACTAATCCCCATAAAAATGCTAAGCATTGGTTTGGTCTCTGACAATGTTTTGTCTTTAGTTGAATGCTGTGCATTTATCATAGCTCCAGGCTTATTCAAAAAATAGTTTATGTTCTGTCCAAGCGCACATAAAAGCATATGGCGCACTTGGCACTAGCGCCAGTCGATGAGCGCAGTGCGCTATGGTTAAAGCGCTAATGCGCTTAGTGCTTTGCGCCAGATATGAAGCGCTAATGCGCTTAGCGCTTTGCGCTAAATGAAGAGCGCTGACGCGCTTAGCGCTTTGCGCTATATGTACAGCGCTGATGCGCTATAGTTGAAGCGTTGAGGCGTTTGGCGCTGGTGCCATATAATGAGCGCAAAGCGCTTTTAGTAATGCAGCGCACACGTGAGGAGCACATGGCGCGCTTAGCGCTGAGCGCTAGCCAATGAGCGCAGTGCGCTGTGTTTGAAGCGCTATGGCACCGCAGCGCTTTGCGCTAGATGAAGAGCACTAAGGAACTTTTAAATTAGGAGCGCTAAGGCTCTTCTTAGATTAGGAGCGCTAAGGTTCTTTTTAGGTTAACATTGCGCTCTGATGATTATCTTTTTTTTGATAAGAGACTTTGTCTCAAGATTCTAAGAATAAAGTTCTTAGTTTATAGGAGATATTTCAATCTCTTTTTGATGAAAGGCTTTGCCATTATGGATCTGTAATCCTAAGAGAATTGAATAATTCTCCCCCCTTTATAATGAGATGTTCATAATCTATTTTGTGAAAAACAATTTGTCTTATAGATCTATGATCTATGAAAGAAGTAAATACTTCTTTTTATATTGAGATGATTTCGTCTTTCTATTCTTTTTTACCTTGAAAAGAATTGTCTTCTTTTCCCGAGAGCTTCTTCTTCTTCCTGAGATTTTCTTAAAGTTTATGGGGGGGTTCCTCTCTCTGAGACTTGAAGTCTCGGGGCCTTTATATAGGGCAAGCTGATTTGCTCAATCGGTTAAAAAGATTTATTCTCTAATTGATTTGGGAATTTCCCCATCGTCAGATCTTTGATCCAAGGGCTTCTGGTTTACAGAAGATAATCTTCTTGTTTTTTAACGAGACTGGGAAATCTTTTCCCCTTACAGAATTTGTTCTGTATTTTAGTGATTTTTAATCACTATTGGATCATTAATCCAACGGTGTTCTAAATTCAGGGCACAAGGTTTTCTGTTTGGAAAGATTCAACAGAATTTCATTCTTGTTAATTGATGATTTAATCATATCCGTTGGATATTTGATCCAATGGTGAGGAACATTTAGTTCCAGTGCTAGCGCTTATGCGCTCTGCCCATGGTGCGCTACTTGGAGCGCAGCGCTCTTAGCGCTAGTGTACACGTACTTTGCACGTGGTGCGCTACTTGGAGCGCAGCGCATCTAGCGCTAGCGCCTATGCGCTTTGCACGGGGTGCGCTAGTTGTAGCGCATCGCTTTTGTAAAAGCGCAGATTTAATTCAAATTTTGAATTCTGAACAGAGTTTGCTCTAATTGGGGAAACAAATTCCCCCCCACCGTTACGCTCACGGGGCCCACACCTGGGTGCAGCGGTGGCAGCATCACCACTCTTGGATCAACCGAGGAATTGAAACGGCGCTTAGTGCCTATAAATAGAACTCTTGGCCCTTGAGATGACTTCTTTTCATCTTCAATCCTTATTGAAAATTTATTTTCTCCTTCAGAGCGCAGCTCTTCCTCTTAAGAATTTTCTTAAGGACAGAACTCTGTCAGATTTTTTAGGTAAAAGATTAAATCTTTTTGAAACATCTTTTAGGGTTTCACCCATTAACAGAGCCTTGCTCTTCATAGATCTTTGATCTAAAGAAAATCCTTTTTAGGGTTTTATTAACAGAGCTTTGCTCTCTTGGAATCACAAATCTATAAGGATCTTGCTTATGATTTCTTAATCCATTAATGGAGCTTTGCTCCTTTCAGATCATATAGAAGAACTCTTAAGAGTTTGTTCATGGATCTTGAAGATCAAATTGAAATTTTATTTTTGATGGATTATTCCATCATCTTCTCAAAGCAAGGCACTTAGGATTTTCTTGAGGAATTTTATTCCTTCATCATTAGACTTTGACAGATGTCTGTCTAGTGAAGAGCGCTTCTCTCAATAGGAATTTTACTCCTCCGCCCGAGGGATTTCTCATTTAATGAGAATTTCTTGAGGATTTCCTCATTTAATGACAGCCTCATCAAATGATGAAGCTGTTTTATTAATGATGAACTGTCATCTAGATTTTGTGGGTCCCCTTTGGTCCCTTTTGACTGTATTGCAGTGCGGTACGGATTTATAGTACCTAGTGATTGAATTTAATTTATAGCATTGGTGGATGAAAATTCGTTCTTTTTTGCGCAGGTACTATATCTTTCGACACTTCCTTCCCGTTCATTCGCTCAGAAGGCGGATTCCCTGAAGCACCCGTAGACCGAGAGGTTTTTGCGCTGATCAAAGACCATGACCCGGAGCACAAGAGTCTTCATCTATGGGGTAAATGGTACGATCAAATTATCATGGGCCGACGGAGCTTTTCCTGTGCAACACCCTTAGAGCCTATTTCGGCGATCGCTTATGCAGATGCACCTCCGATAAATTACGCTGTGGAGGAGGTCAACTGGACTTCAGAGGGTCTCCTTCGGCCTTCTATGGCCGCAATACCCGTGCAGTCACCGGTAGCCTTGGACACTCTAGGACGGCGCATATGTCAGGGCGAGTCGCGCCCTTGGGGACAGACCTACAACATCGGACTAACACCCCGTCATCCGGCCGGATACTTGCAGTGGGCTCGGTATATTTTATCGGCGAAGAAATCACAGTTGCTGAATCTCGGATTGTATCCCACCATTTACGCTTCTTTGTTTCAATATTCCACACCTCCTACATGGTGGGTCAGGGCATTTCTAGAGCAGTGGAACATTCCGACCCACACCTTCCTCCTATCAGATCGAGAAGTCTCCATTTCTTTGGAGGAATTTGCGGAGGTCTCGGGTTTACCCGTTAGGGGAGAACATTATGAGGAATTGCTTCCCCCGGATGAGTATATTTTCGCCACCAAATCAGTCATAATGGATCTTACTCCCGAGAACGCTGTTCAACACCAATTTCCGAGTTTGATAAAAGTGTTGAATATCTATGAGAACCTCTCTCTTGCATCCGAAGGTCGTGGAGTTAATTATATGGCTTTTATCTCTGATTTTCTTCGCCCAGAAGTATTGAAGGAAGAAGTCGAGAAATTCGCCAGTCTTGACAACCCCTTCGACTTAGGTTTGGGCAACCTGCCGGCGGCGGAGGCGGATCAGAAAAGCTTCTTTCTACCCGATACCCCAGTCATCCCTTTTGCAGAGCTGGAGGCTCCTGGGATTGACGAAGAAACGTTCTTTTTAGGGTTTCTTGGGTTATGGCTGAGTTGGTTTGCGCTTCCCATGCACCCTCGCCGTATGAGGCCGTCCGTTTTCTATCTTGCGCATCGGATGGTTGCTGAGATACAAGTGGTTGTAGGGATCGCCGGGTTAGCCCATGTGTATCACGGCCTTAGCTTGGCAGCGGATACCACTGAGTCAGGGGTGCAGTCGGTAAATTTCCCGATGCATTATTTCACGTCATGGCTCGAGTTGCACGTGCTAGGCGTCTTTGGCATCCACAAGAGGCCGGGTTTTTATGACAGGTGCAGGTTCCCTCTGATCATGCAACTGGTCGGCGCCTCTATTGTGACTCCAACGCAACGAAAAGCTATAGGCTTGCTTCTTCGCCCACCCACGGTTGGAGCTGGCATGTGTAACGTTTTAGAAATCGTTTTGCGAATTTTCCGTTTTTAGGGTAAAGTTAGTCAGTGTTTTCCGTTTTAACCCGATTGTGATCAAACTTTCGTATAGACTTGTTGGCACTTAGTTTAGCTAGAATGAAGCTAGTGCGCGGACTTTGGGGGTCAATGGGAAGTTTTGGTTCACATAGAATTTTTTTCCTAATTAAATATTATTTTAATACTTTATTTGTGCACTTTATTAGTGATAATTACTTTTTGTCTTGGGTTAATTACTACTAATGTGGTTTTATGCTAATCTAATCACTAGATATTTTTGTTAATCCATCCATCCAAATATCTAGATATTTTGTGTTTAATATGAATTTTTAATTAAAAGAAAAGAAAGAAAAAGGTGGCAATTTGCATTTAGTGATGCATTTAATGCTTTTTGCTAGAATTTTCTTCTCTTTTTGCACAAACCCCTCCCCTCCCCCCCACCTCCTCTTGGCTGGCTACTCCTTGTCCTTGGCTGCCCCAAATTTCCCCCCTCCATTTTCATCTCATTTTGCTTTAAATAAATAATGAAAAATCCAAATAAATTCATATAAACTCAAATATTATCATTTCCCATCATTCTTCTTCACAAAACTAGTTTGGATCATCATTCTAGTGAGAATTTTGGAGGCTAAACTTTGGATTTCTAGTTGCTTGATCTTGATCTTTTGTGAGGTATAAAACCCTAAACCTAATCCTTAATTGTTATGTTTAAATCATAATCTAGTTATTTAATTGTTTAATTATAGTTTTAATTTCATGTTTAATTCATTCATGTTAATTTATATGAAATTCAAGTTAGGATTTAACTTGATGAAATGGTTATTTGTTAATTGAAGATTATGAAAACTTAATCAAGTTGCTAATTTGTTAAATGATATTTTCCTAATCGGATAATTTAGTTAATTAACAAACTAGACTTTTTTTAATCCTAATTAGATGAGATTAAAATTATAGTAAAGGTTTAAATGGTTTAATCTTGTTATTTAATGATGTTTGTAAATGCTAGTTTGGTAAAAACTTATAGTTTGGTGCTAAAATGATATATGTTGCTTACTAGATTTCGGTAAGTTTTGGCCTGGGTTTCTTTGAACCTTGCGACGTTATTTATATTAGATTCTACGTTTATTATTGTGTTGTGAATGCGCGATCGGTACGATCAGGGTCTAGGCTTGGTAGTTGTATCGCTTTGCGTTCCTTGCTAGGGTAGTACCGATGTCGTTCGTGTCTTTGTGTAGCTTTTTCTCTTGAGTTGGTTTCTTAGTGTCACTACGCATGTTAGCCACTTGACGAACACTTGAGAGTATATTTGGAGTTGGTGCGTCGGTCAAACGTAGTTGGTACGTGTTATTGGTCGATTGCTAATATAGACTTGTTATATTGTTATATGCTTTCAGGATCGCAGGCGGGGACTTCGGGCGCTGCGAACAGGGAAAAGCGAATGGTAGGATTTACTTAGCCAGGAGCGTTGGTGAGTAGATTTAACATCTACATGGGAATCGCCCGCATGGCGTTATGCGTTTGGGCTAGAGATGTTATAATATTATCGCATATTCTATTTCATATATAAAGTTGCGCATACACCTTATTACTTAGTTACTTGTTGTGCTTAGACTAGTACCTTTAGGACACTGCACTATTATTGACGGCTCATGTTGGAAGAGCACTGATTGTATGCCACACACACCGTCAATAATTACCATGACACGCACAACACACATACCTATATGATATTGTTTGGTTAGGGACATTGAGACATTGATTCATATTTCTTTATGCATATGTCATATAGCATACCTGTATACCTACATGCTTACACATATGCCTTGACATGCTTACATGCTAGTTACCTGTATACCTATAGGGTATGATACCATTAGCGATAGGTACATACACACATAATGACATAGCTACATGTATACCTTACATACATACTTCACTTATACCTGGAGGGTATATTACATTATTATTGATAGGTAGATACATATACCTTGCTATACCTTCATGTTTACACACATATCTGGTTATAGCTACATGTTTACATTTATTTGATGTTATATAGACTTGGAGAAATTAGGAACCGCATATATATATTTTAACTTGTTGCAGTTAAATAGCGGCTTTTCCTTTATATGCTCACATTACAGTTTTATGTTGCATATATTATATTCATGGATTTTCGCATTGATATATAGATTTTTCATGATGTTTTTTGGATTGAGGACCGTGGTAGTTTGTGTCGATGCTTGACACATTAGTTTCATGATATTTTTGCTCCTAAGTATATATAACAGTGGAATGGGACGCTGTTATATATATATATATATATATATATATATATATATATATATATATATTAGTGGAATAGGACTCTAATATATATGTATACATATCAATTTATATACATCATCATATTTATTCATGCAAATATACTTAGGATATATGAGATTCACTTGATATTGGATTCAGGATATATGGGATTCACTTGATATTGGATACAGGATATATATGAGATTTGCTGATTTTGTACATTCAGGATATATGAGATTTACTTGATATTGTACATTCAGAGTTTGTGAGACTTATATGATATGAGAGCCAATTTGGGGGCTGATTTGATGAAATTGGGATTTGGTTTGTCTTGATAGACTTTGATCCTACCACGAGGTCAGGATTCTATGGAAATGACATGTTTCATCCCATACTTCGTATTTATTGTTTATGCACCGCTTCATGTATTAGTAGTACCTGATAGAGTACCTTTCATGACAGTTGCATTTACATACCTTTATTTTATATGCATTGCTTCATGTGTTAGTTGTACCTGCTAGCATATCTTTCATGACTGTTGCATATATACATTGTCATATCATTTTTTTCATGTATTAGTTGTACCTGATAGAGTACCTTACATGATTATTGGATACAGATTGTCATACTATTGCTTCATGTATTAGATGTACCTGCCAGAGTATCTTTCATGACTATTGCATTCATATGACCATTTATTGCTATTAGCTTGCATATGTTAGATTCGCGCTGTACGTGCATACTTGCGATTACCTGCATATATTATTTACTATTCACGAGTTGGCAACTCACCCTCGTTTTGCAACAGTGTTTTGCAGGTTGATCCTCACAGTAGTCAGAGGCAGGGCTATTATCATCTATCATAGTATCTTTTGCTGCGGATACCGTTTCGGCTCACAGTGTGCAGTTTTGCTTTATGTGGGTTTGTGGTTATCCGTTCATGTTTATTGTATATTCATTGTATCATGTACTCTCCATCTACCATTATCTTGTATGACTTAGAGACTTGATGTGAGGACGATATTGTATATTATTTTGTGACTCGGAGGTCTTTTATACAGTTTTACTTCTATCGTCTTTTATTTCTTCGCTACGGCATCGTATATCTGTTGTGGTGGTTATTTTCCGCCGTTGGGCGTGGATTTTCTCCCTTTGGGGATGCTTTACTTATATTTATGTTGTACCCATTTTTGGGGTTAGTTTTTACAAAGGAGGTGCTGCCAAAATTTTAAAGGAAATAAAATTGGGACTTTAAAGAATTTAGGTTGAGAATTCAAAAGTTTTAACAATGTTCTTATTTTATACTACTTTTGATGGTTTAGATTGCTGGGTTTTTGGATTACTTAAATTGCGTTACTCCTGTAGTCGTTGCGTAGTTTAAGGGCCGTCACGTGCCAATTTCGGGTCGTGACAGCATGTCTTTTACCGATAAAGTTTTGACCGTCGGCCAGGAATCGGGGAAGACGGTGCTGCCATTGCAGGATATATTTAAAGATGGCGCCTCCGTCTTGAAAGCTCGGGAGATTCTTCATCTGTACTCTATCCGGCCGGGCTTTCTCGTATTTAAGATGAATGACTCGGCTTTATTTATGAGGTATAACCCGCATCGCTTCGCCCAGTAGTTAAGCTACAATCAGGGCGTCCCACTCGAGGCTTTCTTGGCAGAACCGGCTGCCACTGAAGAGGGTACTCGGAGCGCACTACATCATTTTATGCGCCTGAACACAGGGTCTAACTTCTTCATCAGCGAACCGAGTTATGTTCCTCAAGCCCTGAATGTGTATGTGGCGTGGTATCAACATTCGATAGGTGTCGTCATTAGGGAGGAAAAACGATTGCTGCTTGATCGCAAGGGCACAGTGCCGGCTGGTGATCGAAATGTTCCTCTGAAGCGACGGAATATTGTTCATCCTCCCTTGAGAGAGGTCACTGCAGTTGAGCCCTCACACGTGCTAAGCCCTACGCACGGGTTGCCCCCATCCAGCACGCCTGAAAAAGAGGTGGCTGCCGCGTCCCTCGAGTCGGACGTAGGAAAAGAAATTGGGACTCGTCGTCCAAAGGCGCCTACTAAACGCAAACTCGTGTTATCGGCCACCGGCGCTCGTCCTCAGAAGAAAAAGAAACAAGTCCTTTCTTTGGACACCATATTAGGCTCGACGCCCCTTGCTCCGTCTAGCGAAGGCTTAAGCGAATATAGGATCAATGAGGGTTTATTCAGGACGCTCGATGATACCGATTTGGAGGCTGCCATCGAAGCTTCCAAACAGTCAGCCATCCTCAGAAAAGAACTGGCCGCCCTTGCGCAGTCAGGTATACTTCACCCTTATCTCTCCGCCGTTCATTTCATTTTTTTATCATGCTTTAACTGACGCATGTTGTTTTAACAAGTGCCTCCACAGAAGAAGCCATTGCTGCTTTGCTTAAAACCTTCGGAGAGGAGGAAAAGCTTCGCGCCTCATTGCCAATAGAGGCTTCGCTTGAAAGACCGATGACGGATACCTTAATGGTTCCGGAGGTAACACCTAGTTCTGATGATAATATCCCCTTGGCGGAGGTCCTGAAGAAGTCTTCCCTCCCTGTCAAAACCGAGAAGCAGCTCAAAAAGCGTGCGGCAAGGGGAAGGAAGCGACCTTCTACAGTCACTAGCTCTGGGCCAAAGCGGGGGAAGAAGACCGTTACTAGTCCGCCGGAAGACAGTCTTCTTTTTCCTGGATCATCTGCCGAGGAAGCCGCACAACTGGCTGAGGCCATAAGGCGTTCCTAGGACGAAACCGAGAACATACGTGCCCCGAGGAGTCATTATCCTGCCGTCATATTCTATGAAGACCCTCCATCAATACGGCGGATATTTATAGGTCCCTTAGAAGAAGGAGGCGAGAGAGCCCATAAGCAGCCTATCTCAGCCGACGCCGAAGATGCGCTTTCATTGTGGACCGATGGCTATGAGTCTACCCTCGAACCCCGGCGAGCATACCTCCTCAGGAAGGAGGGTCGGCTTGAACAAGCCATACTAGAAGCTCCTTTGCGCATTGGTACACTTATATATCCTTTTGTAGTATTTTTCACTGCTTATATATATATATATATATATATATATATATATATATATACATATCCTTATCCTCGTGAAAACTTTGCAGGGACTTCGCTGATAGCAGAGGATCTGAGTCCAAGTCGCCCCTGACTATGGACTCTGCAAATATCCTCGATGAGACACTAATCAGTGTGGAGGGGGTCGATGCAACTGTTGTTCCTGCGATGGAGCTTCCCTCGGTGATTCCCGCTCCCCCGGTGCTTGCTCCCCCGGAAGAGGCATCTTCATTGGCCGCGGATTCAATGGATCTCTCTGGGGACGGCCCGGAGACTGCGGGACAGGTAGTCGAGGCCACCGTCCTTTCATTGGAGCCTGTAGCGATGGTCACTGCTCCTCCACCGGAAGTTATTATACCGGCCCACATCCCCGATGATGTGCTTGGGGGCACGGAGGAGGCTGCCGAAGCTGCTATCCCTCCAACCCAGAGTGGGAGGAGCGTCGAAGGTATTTTTCTATCTTTTATTTTAGCGATCTCTTCATTATCTGAACTTTTCTGTCTTTTCAGATCTACGGGAATTGGCAGCGTCCATCGTGGACTTGTCCCCCAGGAAGTCCTTCCAGCGTCTGCTAGAGATGGTCGCTCCGCAGGAGATATCCCCTCAACGCATCGTCCTCTCTTCCGGGCAAGGTTAGCGTTATTTGCCTTCTCCTCACGGCATTATTATTGTTTCATATAATGACACTGATGTCTTCTATAGTTCTGGAGGCCGATGACGAGGTTGAGATTCTTGACGGGCCTGGGGAGCCTTCAGACCCTTCTTGCATGACCGTGGGTAAGTAAAGTTTCAACGTTGTTCCATTCGCTCTTTACTTGTGAATCTCGCCGATTGTTTTCTATGAATCTTAACAGCTTTACCAGTTCTTACCACGCTGGAATCTCGCATCGTGATGTCTCCCGGCCCCTATGCTTTACGTGCCTCGGAGCGGATGACAAAGCTAAGCCTTCACTCCTTGTCAGCTCTGATTGAAGATCTTCGTGCTGGGAGTCTGATCACGGCCGAAGCATTTGCCGCTGAAGCCAACGGTTCTCTTCCCTTTCTTGCTACTTACCATAGTGAAACATTGGTGCAAGTCTGGGTTGAGTTCTGTCGCCGGGTAGAGGCTTGCTTGCATATTCTTGAATGTACACGTCTTCCCTCAGAGGTTGTAGCTGCAAAGGTGAGCTTGCAGGGGCTGATCGAACGATGCACCTCAAATATGTTGTCATGGGAGAAGAGGCTCAGCCGAAAGTTTTCGGAGAGGGAGCTAGCTTCCAAAGCGCTGAGAGAACTTCAAGCTAACCTTACGGTCAAGACCACTCGGGCATATGATCTTTGGCAAGGGCTTCAAGAGGCTATCAAGGAGGTGGTAGCCATTGATAAGGCCGTCATTTTCACTCGCGAAATGGTCGAAGCTCATAAGGTTACCAAAAAAGAGCTTGAAAGTCGGCTTGCCTCATATCAGGCCCAACAGGATCAAGCGGAGGCCCGTCTCCTAACGATAATGAATCATGAGGCTGAGGCCCAGCGGAAAAAGGATGAATTGGCAAATCTATTAAATCGTCCGCCGGCCTGAAGAATTGTATATATATTTTTTATTCTTCTTTTGTACACACTCCTGAATGTGAGTATTTTTTGATTCTTTCATAAATTGTACTTTTTATTCATTTTGATTCATGAATGAAAGACATATTTTGCTTCATGATGGTGTGTCCCTTTTAGAAAATGCATTTTGTGGATAATCTATTTTAATCTCCTTGTAGGACAGCGATGGCTTAGGAGTCAGGTTAAGATCTTCCTCTTAAGGCTTTCCAACTTTATGAGCCGTGAGGGTCTCATAAAGGTATTTCTCCCTACGGGTCGAGAGGATCCCGTAGGTGTAATTTCTCCTTAAGAATCGTGAGGATTCCTAAGTGTGTTTTCTTTTGAGAGTCGTAAGGATCTCACAAGAGAGTTTGCTCCCTTACGAGTCGTGAGGACCCGTAAGTGATGGGTGAGGTTACCATTATCCGCATTTCACAGAGTCGGGAGTTGCTCTGGCCATTTCCCACGGGGTCAAGATTGACTTTAACCATGTTCTATGGGATCAAGATTTGCTCTGGACGCTTCCCACGGGGTCAGGATTGACATAAGCCGAGTTCCACGAAACCAGGAATTTTTCTGGATGCTTCCCACGGGGTCAGGATTGACATAGGCCGTGTTCCACGTGACCAAGAATTTGCTCTGGATACTTTCCACGGGGTCGGTATGACATAGCTATGTTCTGCGAGGACCAGGCTCCGCTCTGGACGTTTCCCACGGGGTCAGGATTGACATAGGCCGTGTTCTACGTGACCAGGAATTTGCTCTGGGTGCTTCCCATGGGGTCGGGATTGACGTAGTCGTGTTCTGCGAGGACCAGGATCCACTCTGGACGTTTCCCACGGGGTCAGGATTAACATAGGTCGTGTT
The DNA here is from genome assembly GCA_030015575.1 of Agapanthus africanus. Taxonomy (NCBI): domain Eukaryota; kingdom Viridiplantae; phylum Streptophyta; class Magnoliopsida; order Asparagales; family Amaryllidaceae; genus Agapanthus; species Agapanthus africanus. The sequence goes on along the minus strand of CM057337.1, from coordinate 1,006,492,227 downwards.
CCACGTGACAAGGAATTTGCTCTGGATGCTTCCCACGGGGTCAGGATTGACATAGGCCGTGTTCTGTGAGGACCAGGATCCGCTCTGGATGATTCCCACGGGGTCAGGATTGACATAGGCCGTGTTCCACGTGACCAGGAATTTGCTCTGGATGCTTCCCACGGGGTCAGGATTGACATAGCCGTGTTCTGCGAGGACCAGGCTCCGCTCTGTACGTTTCCCACGGGGTCAGGATTGACATAGGCCGTGTTCCACATGACCAGGAATTTGCTCTGGATGCTTCCCACGGGGTCAGGATTGACATAGGCCATGTTCTGCGAGGACCAGAATCCGCTCTGGACGTTTCCTACGGGGTCAGGATTGAAATAGGCCGTGTTCCACGTGACCAGGAATTTGCTCTGGATGCGTCCCACGGGGTCGGTTTGACATAGCCGTGTTCTGCGAGGACCAGGCTCCGCTCTGGACGTTTCCCACGGGGTCAAGATTGACATAGGCCGTGTTCTACGTGACCAGGAATTTTCTCTGGATGCTTCCTACGGGGTCGGGATTGATATAGGCCATATTCTGCGAGGACCAGGATCCGCTCTGGACGTTCCCCACGCGGTCAGGATTGACATAGGCCGTGTTCCACGTGACCAGGAATTTGCTCTGGATACTTCCCACGGGGTCGGTTTAACATAGCCGTGTTCTTCGAGGACCAGGCTTCGCTCTGGACGTTTCCCACGTGGTCAGGATTGACATAGGCCGTGTTCTACGTGACCAGGAATTTGCTCTGGATGCTTCCCACGGAGTCAGGATTGACATAGGCCGTGTTCTGCGAGGATCAGGATCCACTCTGGACGTTTCCCACGGGGTCAGGATTGACATAGGCCGTGTTCCATGTGACCAGGAATTTGCTCTGGATGCTTCCCACGGGGTCAGGATTGACATAGGCCGTGTTCCACGTGACCAGGAATTTGCTCTGGATGCTTCCCACAGGGTCAGGATTGACATAGCCGTGTTCTGCGAGGACTAGGCTCCGCTCTAGACGTTTCCCACGGGGTTAGGATTGACATAGGCCGTATTCTACGTGACCAGGAATTTGCCCTGGATGCTTCCCATGGGGTCAGGATTGATATAGGCCGTGTTCTGCGAGGACCAGGATCCGCTCTAGACGTTTCCCACGGGGTCAGGATTGACATAGGCCATGTTCTACGTGACCAGGAATTTGCTCTGTATGCTTCCCACGGGGTCAGGATTCACATAGCCGTGTTTTGCGAGGACCAGGCTCCGCTCTGGACGTTTCCCACGGGGTCAGGATTGACATAGGCCGTGTTCCACGTGACCAGGATTTGCTCTGGATGTTTCTCACGGGGTCAGGATTGACATAGCCGTGTTCCGCAAGGACCAGGAAGGGTTGACTTTATCCGCATTTCACAGAGTCGGGGGTTGACTCTGGGTTGTCTGTGCACCACCGAGTCATGGAACTGGGAACTTCGCCGCAGCTCCGATTTGTTGATGTTGTGTCTGTTGAAATGAGACGAATGTTGAGATAATCTCCAGGCTGCTTTGTAAACCGTTGAAGCTTGGCTCTCTTTCGGATGGAGCCTGGTAGGATTGTATGGTTCCCTCTTAATTTGTGCCCCTGGATTGTATACAGGAATCGATGTAATCTCACATGTAGGGCAAAATGTTTCATTTTATATATTTTTCTTTCCGCGATGCTCTATCATTTCAGCTTTTTATATCGCGAAAGTCGCGATTGCCCAATCATTTCGGCTATTTTTTCGCGGTGCCCAATCATTTCAGCTATTTGTTTTGTTGACTCGCTGCTTTTTATTGCGAGTTACCCAATCATTTCGGCTATTTTGTGTGCATACATTTTTTACTTGCTGACTTTGTTGCAAGTTGCCCTATCATTTCGGCTATTTCATATGCATGTGTGGCTCGCTGGCTTTTTACTGCAAGCTTGGAATTAGACACCGATTTCGGTATCAGTACCGCTAAAACTGGGATATTGCCAGGAGCGAATCAACATTTGCCTATGTCGATGTCGAACAAAGGTGGCTTAGCAAACAGGGTTAAAATCCTGTCGACTAAGGCTATTAACTTTACAAGCCGTAAGGGTCTCATAAAGGTATTTCTCCCTACGAGTCGTGAGGATCTCGTAAGTACGCTTTCTCCTTAAGAATCGTGAGGATTCCCAAGTGTATGGCTTCTCGTAAGTCATAAGGATCTTACAAGAGTGTTTTCTCCTTATAAGTCGAGAGGACTTACAAGGGTTGTTCACTGTGTAGACATATCCCTAGTCGCGAGTAGGACTTTCTTAGGGAAATGATTATTCGTGCCCGTGGATTGTATATAAGGGTCAATACTGAACCACTTGTAGTGCAGTATTGGATGTTGTGATGGCTTCTTAAGAACAGGTTTAGATCCCTGTAGTTTAAGGCTTTTGAATCCTATGAGCCGTGAGGGTCTCATAGGAGGGTTCTCCTTGTGAGTCGTGAGGATCTCGCAAGTGTAATTTCTCCTTAGGAATCGTGGGGATCCCTAAGTGTGTTGCTCCCTTATGAGTTGTAAGGATCTCACGCAGGGGGTTTCTCCTCACAAGGTCGAGAGGACCTTGCAAGTGTCTTTTAACGAGATTGCGCCCTTTCGGGTTTTCACAAAACTCGCTGGTAGCCCTGCTGTTTTTACTCACGGAGCCCTTTCGGGTTTTCATCCGTGCCTCTTTTTGCTTACGGACATACAGTTTTCTTCTTTTTTTAATTTTATTTTAATTTTATTTTTTTATTATTTTTTTTGTCAGCCTCGGGATGTTGCGGTCCGTAGTAGTTTATCGACGTTTCGGTCAACAGCTAGTTTTAGGACATAGTGGTCCATTGTTAGTTTAAGGACGTTTCGGTCCAATGCCAGTTTTAGGACATAGTGGTCCATCGTTAGTTTAAGGACATTTCGGTCCAAAATTCAGCTACTACTTATAGAGTTTGGTCTTAGGAAGATAGCGAGCGGACATAGGCATCGTCATCTATCGTTGACCTAGGCTATGACTCGTCAGGTATAGTATTTTTTCAGGAAGCGACCGTTTATTGGCCTGAAAGGTCTTTCACCATGCATGTCCATGAGTAGATAGGCTCTACCCTGGTAAACTTTGTCCATGATATACGGGCCTTCATAGTTCGGCTCGAATTTCCCCCGCTTGGCGTGATTGGGGATCATAGGTCTTTTGACCACTAGTACGAGTTCGCCTTGGCGGAATGTTCTCGGCCTAGTCAATCTTTCATATGAGCGCGTCATCTTTGCTTTATAAGCCTCCAGATTTTGTTGTGCCATGAGCCGGGTTTCATCAAGGGCGTCGAGCTTCTCAAGCCGAAGGTGAGCATTTTCTTCGTCTGTTAGCTCGTAGTGAACCGCCACTCGTAGAGAGGGTAACTCCATCTCGAGGGGGAGTACCGCTTCTGTGCCAAATACTAATGCATACGGCATTGTGTTTGTGACCGTTTTGAACGTAGTTCGATACGCCCAGAGAGCTTCATGCAGTCTCTCGTTCCAGTCCCTCTTACTTCGAGACACCGTCTTTTTCACGATCTTCGTCAAGGTCTTGTTAAAAGCCTCAGCTAGACCGTTAGCTCGGGGATTATAGACCGATGAATATCTCCAGTCTATGTTATGCTTTTGTGCGAAGCGGCTGATCTTGTGGCTTCTGTAGGCTGGCCCGTTATCGGAGATAATCCGTCGCGGAGTGCCGAACCGGTAAATGAAGTGTGTCTTGAAGAAATGGAGAATATTCTCCGTCTTCACCTTCCTCAGCGGCACTGCTTCTGCCCATTTGGAGAAATAATCAGTTGTCGCCAAAATGAATCGATGTCCTCGGGACGATGCTGGTTCGATGGGACCGATTATGTCGGTTCCCCACATTTCGAACGGCCAGCTAGCCACTGTTGGATGTAGTGAATTCGGATGCTGATGGATAAAATCCCCGTGAACATGGCATGAGTGGCACTACTTCGTGTATTCGAGGCAGTCCTGGATCATCGTAGGCCAATAATAGCCCATCCTTTTGATCTTCAGCTTCATCTTTGGGCCGGCTTGGTGAGAACCGCAGAGTCTGCCGTGAGTATCTTGGACGACTCTCTTTTCCTCTTCGGGTCCCAGGCATCTTAGCCATAGAGAATCAAATGATCTCTTATACAGAGTATCATTAACAAAGGCGAAGGATAGAGCTCGTTTCATGAGCTGATGCCTTGAGGATGCATCTTCAGGTGTTCGACGGGATTTGAAGTAGTCTATAAAGAATTCTCTCCAATTCTCAGCCTTTTCCTGGTCTTTTATTTATAGGGCTGTCTCTTTGGTCGCTTCCTTTTCTTCGGACGACTCCGGAGATATTTCTGCCGGTGCAAGAACCCGACGGCTTTGCACAACGATCCTCACGTCATCAAGATTTTCGTCAGCCAGTTCTTTAGCGAGCTTGGCTAATGCATCCGCCTTGCTATTTTCCGCATGCGGTATGCTCTCCAGGGCATAGGCAGGGATTTGAGTCAGCAATTGCTGCACTCTCTCGCCGTATTTCACCAACTCTGACTTGCACGTTTGATAGTCGCCATTTACTTGAGTAACGGCCAGTTAGGAGTCTCCATATATGAGGAGGTTCTCAATTCCCATGTCGACGACGATCTCAAGACCTGCTATTAAGGCTTCGTATTCAGCTTCATTGTTCGTTCTTGGCTCTGTTAAGGAGAAGGCAAAGCGCATTATCCCTCCTCTTGGAGTCACGAAGATGAGGCCTACCCCTGATTTGATTATGGGGGTGCTTTGTTTGCGCTTCTTCATGGAAGATGCTCCGTCGAAGTAAAGTTCCCGTCGAGTATCATTCTCTCTTCTCTCCCCGTCGATCGTGTCAAACGCGTACTCGTCAGGCAATTCGCGGTTCAAAAGAGAATCGGTGGGTATCGGATGTTCGGTGAGGAAGTCGGCGATGGCCTGGCCTTTCACTGCCTTGAGAGGACGATAAGTTATCAAGAATTCCATCAAGTGCAGGGCCCATTTAGCGAGCCGTCCTGTTAATATAGCTTTTGACATCAAATACTTGAGAGGATCCACCTTCGATATGAGATGGACCTCATGTGCCAACGCGTAGTGTCTGAGCTTCGTTAGCGCGATGATCAACGCCAGGCAGAGTTTTTCGATGGGAGAGTAATTATTTTCTGTCCCCAGGAGAACTCGACTCAAATAGTAAAGGGCTCTCTCCTTCCCTTGGTCATTTTCTTGTGCCCATAGCGCGCCTAAGGAACCTTCGAGGGCGGTTGTATAGAGAATGAGAGCCTTTCCTTTAACCGGAGCGGTTAGTACTGGCGGATTCTGCAAGTATTGCTTGATTTCGTCCAGTGCGCTTTGGCATTTGTGATCCCAAATGAACGGGGTTCCCTTCTTCATCAAGTGACTGTAGGGACGACCCTTTCCGGAGAGATTGGCTATAAATCGCCGGATATACGCGAGCTTCCCTTGGAGAGACCACGGTTGCTTGAGTATTCTTGGCGAAGGCATTTCCATGATCGCTTTGATCTTCGACGGGTCTATCTCGATGCCTCGATATCTGACGATGAATCTCAGGAATTTGCCCGAGGAAACTCCGAATGCGCATTTGAGAGGGTTCATCTTCAAGTTGTATTTCCGAAGGCGCTGAAACAGGATCTTCAGATGCTCTAAATGTTCCTCGTATGATTTGCTTTTAACTACGAGGTCGTCAATATAGCATTCGACGATTTCATGTATGAGATCATCAAAAATCTTCGTCATGATAGGTGGCACCGGCGTTCTTTAGACCGAAAGGCATCACCTTGTAGCAGAATATGTCCAAAGGAGTCCGGAAAGTGGTATGCTTCTGGTCTTCGGGATGCATCTTTATCTGATTGTATCTTGATGAGCTGTCCATGAAGGAGAAAACTTCGTGAGTGGACATATTATCTATCATCAGCTCAGTGACTGGTACTGGGAAGTCGTCCTTCGGGCAGGCTTTATTGAGATCCCAAAAGTCCACACATATGCACACCATCCCATTTTTCTTCATCACTGGGACGATGTTGGCGATCCAGTCAGGATACTGAACTTCTTGGATGAAGCCGGAGTCGATTAGCTTCTTGACCTCGGCGTTGATGCTCATCTCAAGCTCGAGCCGCATCCTTCTTGGTGCTTGTTTGATCGGCTTGACGTCCGGGGATATTGCCAATTTGTGTACAGCAATCTCTAGATCTAGTCCTGGCATCTCGGAATAGTTCCATGCGAAGCAATCTTTGTGCTGCATGAGCACGTCCTTTACCGTAGCCACCCTTTCTTCAGACAACAGCTCACTGACGAATATCGGCCGCGGGTCACTTGCCGTCCCCAAATCAATTTTCTTGAAGTTATCTGCAGTAGTATGTATTCCATCTTCCATCTCTTTTGGCGCCGGTGGAAACTCTGAGATTACCTCTTCATCATCGTTTTCGAAGCACCAGGGGAGGTCATCCATATTCTCGGGCTCTTCTTTTGACAGCGTTATCACGTGGCAGGTACGAGATCGCTTCCAAGACCGATATTGATCTGGTTCCATTCTCACTGCATACGTGGCTTTCGGTTCATGCTTCTGCGGCAGGATTACCCTCCAACTACTGGATAGAGTGAACCTGCCGAGTTGATATTGGTCTTCAACCCAGTTCTTGAAGTTGAAGCAGTCTTCGAGAGGATGCCCTATTGCTTGGTGATAAGAGCAATAGTCTGGGTGAGTGACCTCGTCCGCTTGCTCGGGATGCTTATACTCCGGGTGTGTCATCATCTGATGTTTCATGACAAGGTCGAATATCTTCTTTGTCTTGTCTTGAGGAAAAGAATATTCTTGACCCATCTTCTTTATAAGAGACGAATCTTGGTTGCTCGATTCTCGATCGCGTGGCTTCTTTGTCCCGCTTTGTCTCTGTCGAACGCTTTTCCCGTTCTTTGGTTTATTTTTGCCTTTGCGTCGGGTCTTTTGTATGACGGGCTGGCGACGAAGCGCATCGTCACTTTCTGCAGCCTGCTGAAGGAGGCACTGCTGTTGGGGTCAAAATTTGCACCCCGGATGACCAAGTCAAAGTTAAGATCAACCCCAAACCAGGTAAGCCCAAGCCCAAGCAAGTAGGCCAATACCCGGGTTGAGCCTGAACACGAAACGTCCGGCCTTCCGCCATACCAAAATAAAAATCATGTAACGAATAATTTTGATGTAATTTTTTGTGCATGAATGTATGCAAAATGGGCATAAAAGCCAATTTTTTGTAAGCCCATGGCTTATGTGCAAAAAGAAATGGCACATGAACTATTGGATGGGCAAAATGCCATTTTTTAAAGCCCAAGGAGCTATATGTAAATATATAAGCCTATATAAGGCAACATGATGATGAATAAAGCAGACACCTTTTCATTCCTAAAAAAAATTAGGGCCTGTGCCTCTTTCTCCTTCCTCAAGGTTCTAAAACCTTCTTCTTTCTTTTGAATTAAATCAAGAGTTTTACTCTTCCTTTTTCAAAACTAAATAGTTTTTCACCACAAAACCCACAAAGGGGAACTTGGATCTACCATCAGATCTCAAAAAGAAGAGATTTTTAAAATCTCACATCTCTTGATCTTCAAGATCCGGCCAAACGACAGGAAGAAGAAAGAGACCCATCAAAATATCCTAGGAGTTTAACACCTCATACATATATATATATATATATATATATATATATATATATATACAGAATAATAAGTGCTCCTTTCTGGGAGTACAACTCCCATTGCAGGGACCAAGTCTCTTTTGCCTCTCAAGCGCCCACGTGCTGACACGTAAGGCGCTAGCGCTCTTGCGCTCAGAGTGCTAGCGCTCAAAGCGCTAGCGCCCGAGTGCCCACGTGCTGACACATAGTGCTCTAGCCTCAGAGCGCTAGCGCTCATAGCGCTAGCGCCCGAGCGCCCACGTCCTGACACATGGTGCGCTAGCGCTCTTGCGTTCAGAGCGCTAGCGTCCGAGTGCCAACGCGCTGACACGTGATGCGCTAGCGCTCTTGCGCTCGGAGCGCTAGCACCCAAAGCGCTAGTGCCCGAGCGCCCACATGCTGACATGTAGGGCACTAGCGCTCAAGGCACTAGCACTCAAAGTGCTAGCGCCCTTGCGCTCAAAGCGCCAGCGCCCAAAAGCGCTGGCGCTCGAGCGCCCACGTGCTGACACGTGGTGCACTAGCGCTCAAAGCGCTAGCACCCTAAGCGCTGGCGCTTTTCCCACGCATCCTTTGGATGTTCTTTCCCTTTCTTTTTTTATATATGTATATGTATACACACACATACACATACTCTACAACATTCTCCCTCCCAAAAAAATTTTGGGCCGGGGTGCTGCCCCGCACTCCGCAAGGGGGATGCTAGCCCCCTTGACCCCCAGATCGCTATCCGGGTAGTAGGACCCCCGTAAAAAATCTGCGAGGCCCCCGATATATCCAAAACCCCTCCAAAATTGCACATTGAGTTCGCATGACCAGTTTAACCCGTCAATCGGAGGTTCCCTCGCCTTTGGGGCGAGGGGTAATTAACGGCAGCTTAGTCCGCGGCTGCCGTAGATTCGGATCCCCACAATCAATAAACCCCAGCCTACCCTAGGCAGGGGGAATCTGTAATGCGCCTGACAAGTGGACGCGTATTCCCATCTCAATAGGGTGACGAAAAACACCCTACAGCTGCGTCCTGGCTTTCTCGTAGATGGCCATTTCGCGATTATGATCGTCTCGAACCTTTTGACCCGCTTCCCTTATAAGCTTGTACATCTGCTCTTCGAACGACGGACTTGGTATTTTCACGACGGGACTTCGTTTTGGTTCACGGTTAGCATCTTCCCATAGAGCATCTCCTTCCTCATCGAAGTCATGTATGACGTAGCAATCGCGAAATAGCTCACGTTTCTTGGATTGAACATATCCAAGCCCGATCGTTTCCATTCTCCCATTGGGCAACTTTCATTGAGTTCCGGGGACGTTCCAGATCCTGTTATAGAACCGTGCTTGTCGAGCAGTTTGCTTGAAGGGTATGCCTTGACGCCTCAACAGCCTTGTTAATCTTTCTGGGTAGTATCTGGGCAAACGGATGGGCTGAAGCCTGTCAAGCGTAGAATTGGCGCCGTGGCAGATTTCTTTCTCCACTTTGTTTTTCCCAGATCGGTAGAATAGGATTGCCTTTTCACCCTTTCGCCTGGGGGGACATAGAATGTCTGCAGTTCTTGCATACTATAAGTTTCAAGTGCATCGAGCTCTTTGTAATGCTCTTGTGGAACTATAGCAACTTGCAAACTTTGATCTTCATCGGCGAAGGTTTGTATCGATGGCCGAGCGGAGAATACAGCATTGACCTCATCTTCCGAGTCGCTGCCGAAGACCAACATAGGGGTGGACGGTCCTGGCTTGTTGCATTGGGGTGGCCTTGAATAAACTATTTCTTCTTCGTCCTCGGTGTCACTCCCGAAGACCGGAATAGTGGTGATAGCTTTGTTCTTGTCCTCCGGTTTGCAACATCTTTCTGTGTCTTCGAAATCAGGCAGGAAGTATTTGGCATCTTCGTACTTTCGAACTTTATTCACGGAGAATGGGTTCAACTCCCCCATCACAGTGTACTCGAGACCATCTTTGAAGTAATTCATACACTGATGTTGTGTAGAAGGGATAATGTTGTACTCGTGTAACCAAGGCCTGCCGAGCAAAGCGTTGTAGCAAGTCTTGGCGTCAATGACGTGAAACTTGATGTCAGTGACTAGCAGCCCAAAGCGCGGCGTCAGTATCACAGACCCGAGTGTCCGTGATGACTGGGAGTCGAACCCGGAGATAGTGATCTTATCCCGAGCGAGATGTTGAATGCTCATGCATATCTCCTTCAATACTCTTACGTTAAGGAGATTGACGGAGGACCCATTGTCGACCAGGATTTTACCTATCTTGATGTCATGACAGTATTCGGAGACATATAGGGGACGGTTATGCTCACACGTCCCGAGGAGGAGGTCTTCATCGCCGAAGGTGATATCGGCCGTGTGTACTTCTTCCAGCTCGTCCTTCATCTTTTCTTCGGCAAGGAAAGCTTGGAATTGCTCGGGCTCTTGCAGTTCCTTGATCAAAGAATCTCTTGCTTCTTTTGATAGCAGAAGGGCGTCGAGAATGCTTAGCTGGGAGGGTATCTTCCTCAAGTGTGCTAGAACGTTGTAGTCCACCTTGTTTTTCTTTGGCGGGTCCTTGGCTGTTAGCTCTTTAACGACTTGATCTTCTAGGGCGATGTCCTCAGGGACCTTTTCTTTTCCCTTATCCTTTTTGTTTGAAGCCTGGTTGGCGGGTCCGAGATTCTTTTCAGGCAGCGTACGATTGCGCAGCTGAATGTTCTCGCAGTTCTTCGGTTCTTCCTCTTTTCCCGAAGTGGATTCTTTGAAGAGAGGGTCAAGAGTCATTACTTTGTCAGAGTCGCTCCCGAAAGTGAGAACTTGTGATCCCCCAACGTCGACCATATGGCAGTTGCCGGTAGTTCTTTTTTGCTCCTCGTTCGTGTTTCTTTGCTCCCGACGAGTTTTTTGTTTCATCCGCTTGAAATGTTATCGGTGAGCAACATATCCCTGCCACCATCTTTTAAAAGCGTTGCACTCTTCGGTGGGGTGCGCAATCTTTCAATGATATAAGCAGTAACTAGGATGTGTTTCCGCTTCACCAGGAGTGTTTCCTTCGGAGGGTGGCAGCTTCATTCCCATCGATATGGCTTTGGCGAACCTTTTCCTCGTCTTGAACCTGCTTTTATTTATGGAGGATATACTTTGATCTGCTGGGAGTGCTTTAACCCTTTCGTCCAGTCGCCGGCGTTTGGCCTTTTCAAATATGGCCATCTCACGCTCTCGAGCACCTTTGCTTTTAAGAAGAGCTTCGTCCAGGAATGCTTCAATCATTTCGTCCGATAGTCTGAGAAGTTCCGGCTCAGGGTCTGCCCCCAGTTTCTCTGCGTAAGGAGCTTCTCCATCGTCTATTAATGAGTGAGAGATCACATGGCAGCTTGCTACATAATCCTCAGATTCATCCGACGAGTCTTCTCCATTTTCATCATCTCCGTCCTCAAGGACATGGCTGAGAAATTCTTGGAGTGTGACCGGGGTCCGCACCTTCTGGTTATATTCTTCCAGCGCGTAGATATATTTTTGCAGGTCCGTGCGCTTGTCACCAGGCTTCACGGGCTTCTTGGATTTCTTCTTCTTCTTCGAAGACTTTGACGGTTGGGTGTGAGTGCTTTGGCTATCACCACCAATTTTTGGAGTTGGGCGCGGTTTCAGCATTCCCTCGATGATCTCGGGTTCCAATGGATTTTTCCACCTGATCGCCGGACATGTTTGAAGATCCTTCAGCATTCTTTTAGTCTTGGCTGAAAGAACGACCTCCCATGGAGCTTCTTCTATGAAAGAACATGATGCTCCCGGTGTGTCCGTCTTCTTAGGAGTGTGTGGCTGTGGCGGGTTCACCTTCCAATTCTCGGATAGGGCAAATTTGCCCTGTTGGTATTGATCTTCGATCCAACCTTTAAAGACGAAGCAATTTTCAATTGGATGGCTTACCGTTTGATGGTAGGGGCAATAATTGGGACTATTAGCCTCACCAGGTTGCAACGGTCATTTTGGATTCAGCAGATTGATGAGCCTGTTGCGCACCGCCAGCTCAAACAATCTCATCGTTTTGTCCCGGGGAAATGAATAAGGGCACTTCATTTTCTCATTCTAGTATCGCCGTCTCTCGTCTTGTCGATCCGTTAATTTTGGACCACTGGGCTGCTGTTGAGCATTGGCGACGAAGGTCGCTTTTCCTTTCCCTTTTTCATTCCGCGGCTCCGGCTTCGAAGAGGGAGGCCTATGGCCCATCTGGTCCATTTGAGCTAGTTTGTCAATCAGGGCCTAGAACGTGGTTGGCTTAAAAAACAACATGAATTGTGAGATGGTCGCTTGAGGGTCAAGAGTGCCCACAAACATGCCCACTGCCGGCGCTTCTTCGATGCGCTGCTCACATTTTGACCATAAATTCCGCCATCGTATTATGTATTGAACCCATGTCTCGCCAGGTTTCACTATGGCATTGATCAATGCCGTTATTGGGGTGCGTTCATTAGCACTCGCGAATCACTGGGTGAATAGTAGCTCCATCTCCGCAAATATCTTGATAGAGTCATTTGGAAGTTCAGAATACCACTCGAACGCCGTCTCTGACAAGCTACCAACAAACTGGCGGAGCAGAAGTTTATCGTCGCCTCCGATGTTGCTACATAGAGCCCTGAACTGGGAAACATGCTGATGCGGATTTCCCGTCCCTTTATATACATGGAATTTGGGGATCGTGTATCCTGGCGGATACCTTATTTGGTCATACCAGCCTGGATATGCTCGCCCTGTTTTAATAATTTGGCCGGCCGCTTCATTCGCCTGGTGAGCTCGTATTTGCTGAGCGATGTAATCATCCAGAGCGGTCTTGGAGATGGTCTCCTCCTTGGCTGCTGAAAGAGCCGGAGGAGGGTTCGATGTCTCTCCTCTGTCATCTTCAATGATAATCGGGGGGTCTTCAGCCGGAGGATCCGGTTGTAACATCATCCCAGCCATGTCTTGTAATAAAAGAGCCATTCGTTTTATGTTGGCGGCCTATTCTACGACCTCTTTTTCTTTCCTCTCGAGCATTCTTCGGAGGAATTCAGTATCAGTTTCTTATTCCCGACGCTGATCTGAGGTCTCTGGATTTTCTTTCGGCCCAGTGAGCACGGCCATTGCAGTCAGCATCTCCTAAAGTTTCTGCTGTTGTTGTTCCTGAGCCTTCGTTATCGATCGGGTAAGCGGTCGATGACCCGTGGAAGCACGGCTTTCCTATTTTCCGAAAGCCATATAAACGGTATGTGTTACCATGCTCCCAGACTTGGGGCGTTTAGACTCAGCGTCTTTGCGGTTCGCCGCGGTCACAGGGGCTTTCTCCGGCCTCCTTCTCTCGTGAACAGTTGATGTTGAGAGAGCCGTTGCAGCGGGCACCCAGACGGATGACATCTTCTGTGGTACCACGGGATGGCTCTTTTCTTGCTGAGATTTAAGCTTCTTTGGCCGGCGAGAGTGGTCCTGGTTAATCACCGATTCCTGAACCTGTCGCCAGACTTTATAAATTTTGGTAGAAAGCCGCTAAGGGGGCTGCTCCAGCTTCTTTTCTGTAGTAATCTTCATAGGTGGAGGAGATCTCTTTAACACGGCAGTCGGAGAGTTCTTGCGAACCCTCCTAAGCGGTTCAAAGCTATTCCCAGTTGGAACAGCAGCATTGATTTCCACCATAGGAGCGGGCGGAGTCAGTCCAGAAGGGGAGCTGTCCCCAACCTTCCTTACTCGGCGCCAGTGGAGACGGCAAGCATGTCATGCGGATGGGATTGTCTCAGCTGTAGGGGTGACTTCATCATGCCCCTTGTTCTGGCTGATGGTTGCGGTTGGTGCCAGCCTATTGAAAACTGACGTCCGTCGAGAAGCAGTGTCCAATCTGTCAAAAACAGACCTCTGGGCAGGGGAAGCAGCTTTGATGACTTCGCCTGGAGCGGGAGCCGGAACAGTCAGTCTTGTGAAGACCGAACCTTTGGCAGGAGAAGCCTCTCCGATAATTTTGTCCGCTTGAGCCGGGATGGCTATCCGCTTTGGGATGGCGCTTCGGGTATCGCGGGCTTGTTGGCGTTCTGGCCCAGTCTGTTGAAAACTGAGGCAGTGGAGTTGGGCGACCCGTTGAGAGGGGCCGCAGTAGTGGTAAGTCAATCAAAGACCGACTTCTTTGGGGCTTCTTGTGACAGCAGCGAAGGACTGAAGATCATCGGTGGGATCATGGTCACAAAGAACAGTCCAGTGGTAGCCTGAGTGATTTGCTCTACCGGCATCTTGAACAGTGAGGCCGCTTGGGGCCCGTAAGTCACTCCCCCGGACGGGACGGAGCGAGAGTTGCAGTTGCAGTTAGTGCAGGTTGAAGCCATTGATCTTCTGTTTTCTGCACGGGAGCAAAACCAAATCTTAGTACCTCGAACCCAATGGCAACCATATCAAACCGCGATTCGTTCGCGAACACGACACACGGAGTGTGGAGCGGAAAGAGGAAAAGGTCCCACCGGGCGTGCCAGAATCTGTTCCCCGCCGAAACATGGAGACGCGACCGTGCAGGTCTGTCTTGCCTGGATTTCGAAGAAGATGCTAATTGGTGCTATCCGTCCACCTCTCCAAAGATGCCAAGTTGATTTATGACACCGTGTATCGAAGGTTTAAACGGATGCGGCCGATGTAGCAGACTTCGTCAGATTCCCCCTCATTTGAAGGGTTTTTGATTGTGGGGAAGCTCTTCCCTGCAGGCGTAAGCCCCTGCAGTTAATTACGCTACCGCATCACGGTAACCACTTTCTCTTTCTCCAAATGGTCACTTCGTGTCATGGGTGTTTGTTTTGTTTTTGCTTGCCCGTGGATTGTATACGGAGACTAATTTATGTTGTCGCCCATAGGGCGTGGATTAGTCCAAATCCGTATCTTCTTAGATTTGGGTTTGGGGGTTGGGTTTAAGGATACGTTAGTCTCATTTGAGACTAAGATCAACTTAAACGTTTGTTAAGGATACGTTAGTCTAATTTTAGACTAAGATCAACTTAACGGGATCGTTTAGATCCAACAAGAAAGCATTTGGGCTTTATTGTTTAGTTTAGGGACATTGCGGTCGATAATTAGTTTAAGGACATTACGGTTCAATGTTAGTTTAAGGACATCTCGGTTCGATATTAAGGACATCATAGTCCGTGAGTTTAAAGACCTCACAGTCAAGGTTAAGGACATCATAGTCCATGGGCTTAAGGACCCTACATTCCAGGTTAAGGACATCATAGTCCATGGAATGTATGGTTGTCGGGACCCGTCACCTCTCTGAACATGTTGAAGGATTACAACGACAAATATCAGAGGAGTTCAGAGATGTACCCTTAAACCAATATGGGTTGAGAGAACTGTAGTCCAATTGGGACTAAGATCTGTGATTTATGAGCATGTGAACTCAATTAATCTGAATTGAGGACTTATGGCCAATTTGGGCTAAATCCATTCAATTACAATATTCAACATTTGTTTTTGAGTCGTTAGATGTTTGTTTGAGCCCAATCCCCTTAAAAATGCTAAGCATTGGTTTGGTCTCTGACAATGTTTTGTCTTTAGTTGAATGTTGTGCATTTATCATAGCTTCAGGCTTATTCAAAGAACAGTTTATGTTCTGTCCAAGCGCATATAAAAGCATGTGGCGCACTTGGCACTAGCGCCAGTCGATGAGAGTAGTGCGCTATGGTTAAAGCACTAATGCGCTTAGTGCTTTACGCCAGATATGAAGCGCTAATGCGCTTAGCGCTAATGCGCTTAGCGCTTTGCGCTAAATGAAGAGCGCTGATGCGCTTAGCGCTTTGCGCTAGATGTAGAGCGCTGATGCGCTATAGTTGAAGTGTTGAGACGTTTAGCGCTGGTGCCATATAATAAGCGCAAAGCGGTTTTAGTAATGCAGCGCACATGTGAGGAGCACGTGGCGCGCCTAGCGCTGAGCGCTAGCCAATTAGCACAGTGCGCTGTGTTTGAAGCGCTATGGCACTGCAGCGCTTTGCGCTAGATGAAGAGCACTAAGGCACTTTTAAATTAGGAGCGCTAAGGCTCTTCTTAGATTAGGAGCACTAAGGCTCTTCTTAGGTTAACATTGCGCTCTGAAGATTATTTTTTCTTTGATAAGAGACTTTGTCTTAAGATTCTAAGAATAAAGTTCTTAGTTTATAAGAGAGATTTCAATCTCTTTTTGATGAAAGGCTTTGCCATTATGGATCTGTGATCCTAAGAGAATTGAATAATTCTCCCCCCTTTATAATGAGATGTTCATAATCTCTTTTGTGAAAGACAATTTGTTTTATAGATCTATGATCTATGAAAGAAGTAAATACTTCTTTTTATATTGAGATGATTTCGTCTTTCTATTCTTTTTTACCTTGAAAAGAATTATCCTCTTTTGTTGAGAGCTTCTTCTTCTTCCTGAGATTTTCTCAAAATTTATGGGGGGTTCCTCTCTCTGAGACTTGAAGTCTCGGGGCCTTTATATAGGGCAAGCTGATTTGTTCAATCGGTTAAAGAGATTTATTCTCTAATTGATTTGGGAATTTCCCCATCGTCAGATCTTTGATCCAAGGGCTTCTGGTTTACAGAAGATAATCTTCTTGTTTTTTAACAAGACTGGGAAATCTTTCCCCCTTACAGAATTTGTTCTGTATTTTAGTGATTTTTAATCACCATTGGATCATTGATCCAACGGTTTTCCAAATTCAGGGCACAATCTTTTCTATTTGGAAAGATTCAACAGAATTTCATTCTTGTTAATTGATGATTTAATCATATCCATTGGATATTTGATCCAACGGTGAGGAACATTTAGTTCCAGCGCTAGCGTTTATGCGCTCTTCCCATGGTGCGCTACTTGGAGCGCAGCGCTCTTAGCGCTAGCGCACACGTGCTTTGCACGTGGTGCGCTACTTGGAGCGCAGCGCTCTTAGCGCTAGCGCACACGTGCTTTGCACGTGGTGCGCTACTTGGAGCGCAGCGCATCTAGCGCTAACGCCTATGCGCTTTGCACGGGGTGCACTAGTTGTAGCGCAGCGCTTTTATAAAAACGCGGCTTTAATTCAAATTTTGAATTCTGAACAGAGCTTTACTCTAATTGGGGAAACATGTATATCTCCCGAACCATTAGTCGGAATTAGGCAAGACTTGAACCCATATTTACATAATACGTAGGACTATGTTTCTTGTTTTATTTCTAAATTCAACAAGTTGAATAATCGATAGTTTGCAGCACTTCTTCACGATACCAATTCTGGTTTGTGCTTGATTATTATACTTGTCTCATTTCTTTCCATGTGACTTTTTCATTATGTTTGTACCTACATGAACTACTTAATTTAATATATCGCATGCCTGATATGAACTTGACTCGACCCATGAATACATATTGACATGAACTCGACATGAACTTGCAACATCCTAACGTATTTATGGATTTGTGTAAAGATTGTGTCATTTCTTTATACGTGTGGGAAAGGGGTAGTGTGGTAGTGAGCGTATACCGTGATACGGGAGTCCACTAAAAATAACGTAACCTGAATGTCGTGTGTAGTTGTTCTGTGGGTTTGACAGAGCTTAACTCTACGTGCTTTTGATCCATGGATTTAAGGAACTACTCTCGTATACATACATACCTTCAATCTCGCACTACAATAAACACGTAGTCGTAAAACCACCATGCTTATATAGAACAACCATGCTTATTTAGAACTATAGAACTACCATGCTCGTATAGTTTGCCTTGTCTACTTGACATATCATGCTTGTTCATCTCAGTATGCTATTTTTCATACCTGATTATATACTTGTCATTATATCATCTTATTTTATTATCATACCTTTATTAGGGACTTACCGAGCACAAGATCGCTGACGGACATTCCCTTAATTTTTTGTCTTCTTTGAGAATATTCGTCAGGTGACTTAGGGACATGTGGAGTGATAGGAGTAGAGGTTGAGCCGACAGTGGAGGGCTATTCCCAGCTGACTTCACTGGCTGACTATTAGTCGACGCTAGTCTTTTATCCATACGCTTACTTGTTAAGGCTTTTTTTTATTCCTGTCTATTTCTTGTATCAGATATTTGACTTTATCTTGACACTTGTTTATTTGTGGGAACCGAATGTAATAATGTAGTTGGATTTACGCTCTCTTTTAATTCTTGTTTATTATATATTACTTATGATAAGCTTAACGTATTTATTTCGATGACGCTTCTCAGTATAAATATGTTACGGACCTTGTCACCTACTGTCTTTTAGGAAGAGGGGTGCGACACCGAACGTCATGATCGCAAAGACACCCGAGCCAGGGTGCAATCCTGTGTTCGACCGTCCATTAGTCGCTCCGTTTGTGGGAAAAACTGTCAATCCAAAGGGGGCAACAAGACATCTTGAGAAAGTTTGAGCGAGGCTCATAACAACCCCGCGCTTAAGCGTCTGCTCCAAATTCTCTGTCAGTCATCCCGTGGTGGCTGCCAAAAAATCATATGCCTGCCAAGCCCTCAAAACTGAAAAGTTGAGACAAAGGCGGCTCAGATACAGAGCCAATAAAAGGGCAAAGGGTCCTGCTCATTTGGAATTCGTGTGGTTCCAAGAACTTAGCTACCTCCGCGACGAAAGCCAAGTCTGCCATGAAAATCAACAATTCTTTTGAACTTTTAAAATCGACGCAAAATAATACTATGACTACAAAAATCAAGAGGACGAAAATTTAAAGAATTCGGCAAAGAGGCATGTCTAAGCCCCAGAATCAAAAGCATAACATGATCTCATCAAGAGCATACCAAACTCTACTCGCCATGCGAAATCAAAAGAAGGAACTCAAACAGAGGGTACCAACTGTATCCAAGGTCCCGGTCGGATCGACCGCTCCCAGTTGTTTGTCCTTCCCTAAAAGGAACGGGCCACTGCAACAGTCTAAAATCCCATCAAGTATTGTTACCAATGATCGAGGAATAAGTGGATATATTATCCATACAGTTTATATGGTGGGACTTGGAAGAATAAGTCCTAAACTTCACGGTAAAAATGAAGATATGGTCTTCATTTCCGAGCCCCATCTTGGTTCAGATGTAGCTGCCACTTCCCAGCCTAAGCTCGGCTCAGACAATGATGAAGACTCTATTCACCGGGCTAGGCAAAAAGAATTTGCAACTCCCGGAGGCTCAGATGATGAGGATGACCCAATGTACGTACCCAAAAAACAGAACGAATATCGCTCCAAGGTCTTCAAAAGCGGCTTTAGGAGAAAGATAAAGAGTTGGCTTTGGTCCATTCCAAACTTGAAAATATGAAGAGCGTCGTTGCACAACTCGCGACCCTAGTTGCTCGGATGCAGACACAACAAACACATAGACCCATCTATAAGCCAGATAATGACGTCTCAAAACAACCAACAGCCATCCCCTCTGGTCCAGACATGCGGTGTCCCTATGAAAATTGACCATATTCAGCTTCGGAAAGAACCCCAACACTCAATAATGGCAGGTTCATTCAGGACAAGATTGCGGGCTTAGTCGCCAGCAACATCAAAACATTAGTAACTGAAATCGGGGAGCAGAAAGACTGTACCGACAGTGGATGACCATAACTCACGGCATATGACCTCATTGAATACCTAAGCGGCTAAGTTGCCCCCGGGTTCAAAAGGTTTAACGGCATTGAGAACGCTAATCAGCACATTGTTCATTTCAAAGCGCAATGCAAGGATACTTGCCACGCCCCGCTTCCCAGTAGACGGAAATGGTGACGTGGCAGGCCACAACGTATTTAGTAAGAAAAAAATACGTTAAGCGTAATTAAGCAATATATAAAATGTATAAGAATGACAAGGGTATTAAAATAAACAGCAACTTTATTTACATTCAACTTTACATAAAATTGTTTGAAAATAAAAGATACAATGAGTGAAGCAGTGCTTAAACAGTGGAAATGAAAGTAAGTATAAGGAACTAGAAGTCAGGCTGTGCCACAAGCTGATCCAAGTCCTCCTGACTCGGCTTAATCTCCTGAGAGTCCTGTCCTCCTGACGAATATTCCAAAGAAGAAATAGAAATGAATTTCTTTAGCGAACTGGCACTCGGTAAGTCCCAAAAGAAGAAAGAGAATATAACAAGTAATGTGAAGTGAACAGGTAAGTTGTATAGGTATATGATGGTTATTATAACGTGGTTGTTTGTAGCTTGAAACAGAAGGTATTCATGTATACGAAAGAAATCCATCTTACCCCGTGGACTATGGTAACATATAGTACAAGGCCTCGTCATAACCCACGGGACAACAGTATGAGAATTCATGTAGGTGTCTTTTTAGTGACCTCTCGTGCCACGATATACGTTCCGTACCAATCTACCCCTTTATCCCCGCGTCATGTATTATATCGATTATAATTACAAGTCTTGCCGAAACCATGGATGCAAATTGTTGAAGTATTCATGTTCAGGATGTAGTCAACCATTCAAGTAGTCAAGTTAAGTTATAACCATGGTTCGGTCAAGTCAAGTCAAGTATACATGTTGGATATTGATGTTGATTCCAAGTATTCATGTTCATGATCAAGTATTCGGGTTTGATTTTGGATTCAGTTTTGAATTGGACCTAGACTGAGTCAAACACTTGTAAACTGATTTAGCTCTTGAATTAGATTCGGCAGTCATCGGTAACTGCTGCACATGGACGGCATGATTTGTGTCTTTTTCCAAGAAAATTACCATTGATAACTCCGTTAAGTTTTCTACCTTAAATAGGCAAGCACTCACTTTCTCCGGCTCCATGGGGCTCAAGAGAATTGATCCCGTTTAAACCTATATTTACTAAAGTCCTTAAATATTGTTTTATATATCTCGAGGGGGTTTTATGAAAAATATTTTTAATATAATTAAAAAGTCAACCTCGAGGGTAATTAGTATTATTTAGAGTTTTCATGAGTATGGATTTTAAGTATTTGGATATTTTAGTGATGATTGCTTAGCTTGGAAAGTTCATGGTATTTTATTGAAAACTTGTCCTTTTTTTGGTAACTTGATGGTATTTTATTGTCATTCGTTAAAATTTTCATTTTTGAAAAACATGGGTTTATTATATTTTGAAAATATGTATTTATAATTTTATATAATTTTAATTTTTAAAAAAAATAATTTTTATTTTAATTAGAAAATTCGTATTTCTTAAAAACCGTATTTAAATCCTTTCGAGATCGAATACTCCGTGAGGAGGTCTGCATCTCGCTCTACTAGCACAAGGATGTATGATAATCTGCACCATCCATTAGCGGGTCCCCTAAACAGGGTTGTAGATGCGTAATCGCAAAGGATATGAAATACTGCTTTAAAAGAAATCCGTTTTTTTAAAAGTAATGTGGTATTTTATTGTAATATTATTCTTCGAAACAAAAATATATACAATGAGTATTGTGCTATGAAACCAAGTGTGCGTGTGGGGTAGATCGTTACTCCGTGAATTTTTCCTAAGGTATTGTTAAGCAACTACTAAAAGAGGTGTTTATAAAGTTCAAGGTATTTTAATGAAAAAGTGCTACTATTGTTTGTTTCATATGAGAATTTTGAAATTAGATTCTGAATATTAGGGTTTAATATTATAAGTGATGTATTCAGATTAGATTGATTAAATTGTAAAGGAAAAGGGAGTTAAATGTTTTAGAAAAGAAGATGTCGGTATTAACTCCACTTTTACCGATATAAATTTGAATAGGATTTTCAATAAAAAGGAAAGCTTTAGAAGGGACTTATGGTTTAAAAAGTTTTTAAAAAGGTTGAAAAAGAGGGGGTGAGCTTCGTAGCATCTCGGGAGCTCTGGATGTTGCTTCGATCTTCGCCAGAAGTTGCTAGCTCGCTAACTCCTCTTTACTCCACTTGTACTTAGGAACTTTTTGAGAGGATTTTGATATAATTTTCAGAATGGTGCTGAGCCAAAGTAGGGGATGTTATTTATAGTGGAGAGTTAGGGTTTTGGAATTAAAATGGTGGATTAAAAAGCATTAAACTTATGATAAATTGTGAATTGAAGGTCTATATTTGATTGTAGGGAAATCAAATAGTACAGGGGAGTTAGGGGTAAGTGAAGAGTTGTGTGTTCAAAGCCCGGGGCTTATTGGACAATATCCTACCGTCGGTTCTGGCTATATATGGCTTTTGGCCTGTCGAACTCGAGGCATTTGCCTCGAGATTCGTGCCGCTTGATCAACACAGTATTTAAACCCTTTTGCACATGTTTGATTTTTCTAAACTTTTTATTTCCCTGTGTATTGCACGTGCAATTTTTTAGGCTTCCAAAAAGTTTTTAAAAAATTCAAAAAAAAAATAATTGTATCTGATGGGAATCGAATACAGGGGCTATGTCACAGCAGTGTAGAAGTTTTACCAGTGAGCTACAAGCTGTTTATTGCTGTTATTTAACAAAAATAACTTATAACTTCAACTCAGGTTGTAAAACTCATTTCTTGTATATTAACAGTAAAATTTTCGAACAAAATTTTAGAGTCGTTAAATTCTACCCTCCTTATAAAAATTTCGTCCTCAAAATTTACAATTACATATGGAATAATTTTTAAAGAGGTAAGGGTATCCTGCACGCATGTGTTCTTCTCGTTCCCATGTTAATTCTCCTAGCGAATCATTTCTCCGCATCACTCGGACTAAGTTTACTTCGTTGTTCTGTATTGTCTTCACCTTTCGGTCCAGGATCTCAACGGGTTGTTGCTCGCAGGTTATATCAGTCTGTACTGTGAGCTCGGAGTGATCAAGTATGTGGCTGAGGTCACTCACATATCGTCGTAGCTGAGATATGTAGAACACGTTGTGCACTCCTTCCAATGAGGGTGGTAGTGCTAAACGGTATGCCACCTCTCCAACTCGTTCGAGTATGTCGAACGGTCCTATGTATCTCGAATTTAGCTTACCTCTCTTGCCAAAGCGGATCACTCCTCTTTTTGGAAAGATCTTTAGAAAAACATGGTCTCCAGGTTGGAACTCCATATGTCGGCGCTTTGCATCTGCCCAATGCTTCTGTCGGTCTTGGGCTATGTGCATTCTTTCCCTGATCATGTGAACTATGTCCAAACTTACCACGATCATCTTTGGTCCAAAGAGTTCACGATCTTCAATGTCGTCCCAACTTAGCGGTGAACAACACTTCCATCTGTAGAGTGCTGTGAATGGTGCCATTCCAATGCTTACCTGATAGCTGTTATTGTATGAAAAATCCACAAAATGTAGGTGATCATCCTACAAACCTCCAAAGTCTAACATACAAGCTCTTAGTATGTCCTTCAGAATCTGAATTGTTCTCTCGGACTGTCCGTCCGTTTATGGATGGTAAGCCGTGCTGAAGTTCAGATTTGTTCCCAGGCTAGCTTGCAGACTCTGCCAAAATTATGATCGGAATCTTATATCATGATCGCAGACGATGCAAACAGGTACTCCATGTAATCTCACGATCTCCTTCATGAGTTCATGGGTATCAAATATAGTACACTTTGAAGGTTTAAATCTTACTTTAGATTTTTGCTTACCTCCATGTACTTCTTTGCTAACGTCTTGGTTGATTAGCCAACTCGAAATGGAATAAAGTGAGCTGACTTGGTGAGTCGATCGAAAATAACCCATACTGCGTCGTTATCCTTCGTGCTGCGGGGAAGGGCGGTCACGAAGTCCATGGTAATGTGCTGCCATTTCCATTCTGAGATTGGTAACGGCTTAAGTAGATCAGCAGTTCTGTAATGTTCAGCCTTCACTTGCTGAGACACCAAATACTTGGCTACGCTTCTAGCCACTTCGTGCTTCATTCCATACCACCAATAGTGTTGCCTTAGATCCTTATACATTTTCATACCACCAGGGTGTATAGAATAAGAAAAGATGTGAGCTTCTTTAATCAACTCTTCTCGAACTGAGTTGTTTGGTACACATAATCGACTTCCATATCTCAAGGATCTGTCTTCGTGGATGATGAAGTCAGTTCAAAGTCCACTTTCTACTTATTCTCGGATCTTTTGTTGCTTGGAATCATTTTCTTGAGCTACCTTGATCTGATTGACAAGAGTGGACTGCACTTGTAAGTTCATCAAATACGAAGCGTTACCTGGCATAACTACTTCGATCACCAATCCGTGCAATTCCTGTTGTAGCTTCCACTGAGCGGTGAGATTCATTGCTAATGGCTGGCGGCTAAGTGCATCGGGAACTACATCCACCTTCTCAGGATGATACTGTAGGTTGATGTCAAAATCTGCCATGAGTTCTAACCATCTTCTCTACCGCATGTTTAATTCCTTCTGAGTAAATACATACTTTAGAGTCTTGTGTTCAGTGTATATATCCAGTCGTTCTCCCAAAATATAGTGGCGCCAAATCTTAAGTGCGAAGATAACAGCTGCCAACTCCAGATCATGTGTTAGATAGTTGCGCTCATGAACCTTCAGCTGTCTTGATGCAAAAGCCACAACTTTCCCATGCTAGTGTAGAACACATCCTAATCCTTTACCGGATGCAACACAATGCACAACAAATCCTTCAGATTGACCCGGTATTACAATAATAGGAGAATAGGAGTAGAAGTTAATCTTGACTTGAGTTCTACAGAAACTTTTTCACATGCTTCTGACCACACGAATGCTTCATCTTTACGTGTGAGCTTGATCAGGGGTGCTGCAATCTTTGAAAAGCCTTCAATGAATCGTCGGTGGTATCCTGCCAATCCCAAGAAACTTCGTATATCTTTCACTGTCTTTGGTGTCGGCCACTCGCTGACAGCTAACACCTTAGCTGGATCTACTAAGATTCCTTCGTCTGAAAAGATATGTCCGAGAAATCCGACTTAGTCTAGCCAAAATTCATACTTGCCGTACTTGGCGTAGAGTTGATGTTGTCGCAATGTCTCCAGGACAATCCGTAAGTGCTCAACATGTTCTTTCCGATTCTTTGAATACACCAGGATATCGTCAATGAAGATGACAATGAACCGGTCTAAGTACTCTCGGAAAACTTGGTTCATCAAATTCATGAATATAGCAGGTGCATTGGTCACTCCAAATGGCATTACGAGATACTCATAATGACCATAGCGGGTCCTAAACGCCGTCTTCGGAATGCCGGACTCTTTGACCTTCACCTGATGATAACCAGAACGAAGATCTAGCTTCGAAAATACACAAGACCCACTTAGCTGATCGAAAAGATCATCGATGCACGGTAGTGGATACTTGTTCTTAATCGTCACTTCGTTCAGAGCTCCATAATCCACACGCATACTGTATGAACCTTCTTTCTTCTTTACCAGTAAAACCGGAGATCCCAATCTTGAAGTACTGGGACGAATCCAACCTTTCTTCAGGAGTTCGTCCAACTGAATGTGGATCTCTTTCAATCCTTTTGGACTTAGCCGGTGCGGAGCTTTGATTACCGGTTGCGCACCAGGTTGTAAATCGATGTTGAATTCAAGAGCTCGATCGGGAGGCAAACATGATATATCTTCCTGGAATACATCCTCGAACTCTCGAACTACTTCTGGTTTTGATTCTTCCGCTTGTAATGTTGCAACCATTGCCTTCTTTGGTTTTTCTTTGTAGACGCTAGGTTCCAAGGTACGGTCTCCACTCTTGAAATAGAACACTGGAAGATCTGGTATTTCAAACACTAACCTTCTTTGACGACAGTCGATGGTAGTGAAGAAAGTTCCCAGCCAGTCCATTCCCATGACTAAGTCGAAGTTCGGTATGTCCAGCACCTTAAAGTCCGCATAAAATTCTCTACTGTAGACGACTACTGGACACAGATTGTTAGTGTATATGCCCTAGAGGCCATTACGGTATCATACTAGTTTGTATATTACTTAATGGAAGCTTGGGATATTCACCTTCTATAAACAATCTTGCTCAATATAGTAGTATGCTACTTGGTTTGTTTCTACTTCAATGTGTACTTGTGTTTATTTTAGTATATCACTTATACGCATTAGTGGAGCCCTTAGGATCTTTGCTTGATTACCAGCGTTGTGATGGCAGTCACACTAGTGGGGGCTGGGTAATCTATAAGCACATCCTTATACAGGTCCCTAGTCGCAGGACTATCGAGACAGGGCATCGATACTCCGGAGTAGACTAGCGTATGCGCTTCTCATCCCAGTGTGGGAGATGGTCTGTCCCACAGCCATCAGTACGTCGTACTGGAGATAGTATACGGGTGCTCGTTGGGTTACGAGTACACTGGACAGGACTCGTCGGGAACTGACAGGTTGGTATTATACCTATCGTCAGTTATCAGTTCCCAGGTGACATGAGTACAGCTTAGTCCGCTGACTTGACACTGGCACTTCGCCTCGAGTGTGTTCCCACTGCATTTTGATCACTACCCTACCACGGCTCAAAGGAGTCGTGCAAACAGGTAATGGTTGGGTGCAGTCCCGAAGCACTTGGAGGCAGTGACGGTTAGACAGGATTCGTCTCTCCCGGTATTGGGGGTTGACATCGCGCTGTGTCTAGGAGAGCCATTACATGAGTAGTCCCTGGCCAGGGCAAGCGAGATATACTGGTAGGCTTCCATTGTTATCTCAGGGTGTTTTGGGCTTCACTCCGACACGACTTGTACCGCTATTGGGGGACTGACGTTTACCGCCCCCTAGGCCCGACATGCGATGTATCAGACGAACAGACCGGACTGTACGGAGACTGTCACATTCGGACTCAGTAGGAGTTCAGATGGGGTTCACCTCGTCAGCCTTCTTGTCGGCATCTACCTGGGGACCGTTACGCACAGCTAGTGCCGCTTGCGGTCTGTGGTTAAACCCACTGCCAGCGTAGTGTCGAGTCTTTAGAGTCCCACACAGAGGGTATTCGCCTCTGGGAAAAACAGAGTAGAGGTCGCATGGTTTTGCGACAGGGTTCGTTCTCATCCGCGCACTTGTGCACGTTTGGAGTCCGGACGGATATTACTGGCTGGCTCTGGTTTGAGTCAGATACTGGTATATGTTTTGGAGTTGCTTTTATCTCTCAGTATTCATGTTCCTCGGAACAAGAATGCAGGTGTGTATTCACAGTTGTTTGAGGAGGAGGAAGAGGATTTTCATTAGGGTTTCGGAACGGGTGCGTATGCACAGTTGACAGTCGTCTTTTTCCAAACCCTAATGGATTTATGTTATATCAATTAATAATATTAATAAAATGAAATTGTGTCATGGTTGGTTTTTGTTGACTAGTTGACCATGGTTGAAGTTTTGACCATCATCATTACAAAAGAAAGATGCTTTTTGATTCTTGCAAAACCATTTAATGTTTGAAATGATAATGGTCATTCCTAAACCTTCCATCAACTATTTCATTTTCATTATTATTATTAATTTGATAATTCTTTTTCTTTTGTCATATGGTTGCAAGAAAGAAAAAGAAAGCTCATTCTATCATTTAGCTTCTTTCTCCTCACTTGATCTTCTTCTTCCTCTAGCAAAAGGAGAATCCTTCTCATGTGTTGAGAATCCCTCTCCTTAAAAGAAAATCACCCCTTAGACACTCTCTACTCACTCTAGGATCAAAGGTTTAGCAAGCCGAAGATTCTAGTTCTCTCAAAGTTCGAGAAAGAGCCCGAAAGTTGAACCCTCAGGTGGATCCATCTTTGACGGAAGAAGGCAACGAGGAAGAACCATCAACCTCTACAAGGTTTCAAGAAGAAGGAGTTCAAGTTAGGTATAATCATCTTTCCGAGTAGCTAACTCTCTTTAGCTTGTTTGCTAGTTTAGTTTAGAAAAGATCCCGACTTTGTTAGTCCATGTTGCCCCATGCGCTAAAAATTTGATTTTTATACCGTTTCCGCCTCCCCGTAAGAACCGGGGGTCGCAACGTGGACTTACAGTGGTATCAGAGCCTAACTAAACTTAAACTAGCTAGGTAGTGAAGTGTAAAGAAGTTCGGAACCGAAAAATCCAAAAACCAAACTTTTCGAAAACCCTAGTTTCTGTTAAAAAAATTTCTGGTCAAAACAAAATTTGTTATATACCAAAAATTATCTCAGGGTTTATCTAAAGATAACCACCAAAAACGAGCCAGAGATCTGACCAAACGACCGCGTTTCCGCGGCCATAGAAAGCTATGGCGCCGCGGATCCGCGGTCGTCTTATCTCCTCTCTGCCTCGATTTTGGTGCAGTGTATCTCTGTGTTGGTTTTAGGATTTTTAAGATATATTATATGTGCCCAGATTTTCCAGAATAGATATTTGTTTTTGGGGGCCTATAATTCCGTATTTTTTCCGAACTTCACTACACTTTGACTATGATGGTTATATCTATGATGTTTGCATGTATTGAACGTCGGCTAATCGCTATAAGTCGATTAGTCGGGGTTATACATCTCTGTGATCTGTGTTTGATATTGGAATGTGTATATGAATGTGTTGGACTGTCGCGGGTGAATAGCCGGGGTGGATGTGAGATGAGCTTTTGTTTTTCTTTCATTCATTTGTAATATGTAAATTGATGTAATAATATTATTTGTATGGCCGCACAACCGGGTCGGGGTTGTAGCCGTCATTGTATAATTCTTTTTACTGTTTTTGCTCCTAGGATAGACCCATGGAAGGGTGCACAAACTGCCGAGTACTTGGCGGGTAGTTTGCCGCACCCGTAGGGGTCTTGGGTGGGGTATTGGCTATTCACCGCGACCGTGTAATCCGCTTTTCGTTGCAGGCTCGAACGGATTGCGGATTCCTAGTATATCCAATGTATTCATCTGTGATCTGTAATATCTATCATTGATATATTTATAACTATTTAGGCGTTGCTTATGTTTTACAGCCGCGCTAGCCCAGCCCCCGCTCTGTCGTTAGTTAAGTAACCTAACGGGTGATGACGGGGCCCCGTGGCGAATGCGAATGGCATAAGCGTACGTCATATTTTGGTTGTTTTCTGCAATGGTAGGATTTAAATGATGGGACGCATTAAAAGAACTAATGCAAGAATATCACGCATTAAAAGAACTAATGCAAGATAATAAACCAAGCTAAAGTCGTTGGAACACTTTCGAAAAACCACTCGGTTCTTTTCAAAACCAACTTTTAAATGCGGAGCTTGAGCCACTCCTTTTAAAAGCTATCTCGTTCCAATCGATTATATCAAAGTTCACTACGTTCACGGTTTCGCCAAAACCATTCGTAGCCCTCCATCATTTCAGTTAAATGTACGGTAGTATTCAAGCTATGTATTTTGACCTCACGCCAAGGCATAGTGATTGGTAGCTACCGGATATTTATCTGTTGCATAGATAGAATGCGTTGTTTTGGGACAACCGTATCACCATTTTGGCCTACGTCAAGGGTAGGTACGGCTGGGTTCAAATCAACCGGGATAATGATGGGAAGAACTTGACATGTGACTTATGACATTTTGACCTCACGCCAAGGTCATAAGAGCATGGGGCAAAAATCCACATCGGGAGTTTCATAAGTACTGAAACTTGCTAGATTTGCATACCATTTGGAGTGTGGTGATTCTGGTAGGATTCCTTTAGTTTCGTCACGCAATGATATTTGGATCCCGATCCTACTGTGAGTATATGCTACTCCTCGGGAAATTTCTCACTAAACGATCAATGCTATAAACCTAGTAGGTGCCTAGAAAGGTGTTAGCGGGGCTACGCCCCCAAGGAAAAGAGGTTATTTAATTAAGGAACTTCGCGAAAGCGTTGGAAAACCTCCCTCGAAGTACCGACACTGGCCTGGCTGAACGGTTAAGCAA
Organism: Agapanthus africanus; assembly: GCA_030015575.1. NCBI lineage: Eukaryota > Viridiplantae > Streptophyta > Magnoliopsida > Asparagales > Amaryllidaceae > Agapanthus > Agapanthus africanus. Next base: position 1,006,462,838 of record CM057337.1, on the reverse strand, counting down.
GTATTGTGCGGTGGGATTGATCCTGACTAGTTCTTCCTTTATGGTTTGAGGAGGGATTCGAGAGACAGTGGGAGCCATCCTGTTTAGAAAAACTAAAAACCATTCTAAACTTGCAAGAGCATCGTGCTAAAAGTGTTTCTTCTCTCTCTCCTAATTGCAGCGACCAATCGACATGACTGGACTTAAGTTACTTCTAGATAAAAACATACTGACAGGGCCAAACTACAAAGATTGGCTCAGGAATGTCAAAATGGCAATCACTTACGACAAGCTGGGGTATCTTCTTACCACCAAAGCTCCTCCCGTCCCAGGTCCCACCTCCAGCGTCGCGGATCAGGAAATCCGTAAGACTTGGGAGATTGATTGCGCGAAGGCCAGGTGCCTCGTGCTTGCCTCTATGGACAACGAACATCAGAGGAGGCATGAGAATATGGATTTGGAATCCATATTTCTTCATACAAAAGAACTGTATGGAGAGCAGTCTCGTATCGCAAGATACGAAGTGTCGAAGAAGTTGTTTTCGGCAAAGTTGGCCGTCGGATCATCGGTAGCGGACCACGTGCTTAAGATGATTGGCTACATTGAGGAGCTCGCGGAACTTGGGACCACGTTGGAAAGTGAACTCTATACGGATTTAATTCTCCAGTCCCTTCCATCCACTTACGCCCAGTTTATACTGAACTTCAACTTACAAGAAAAGGAAGTTGAACTTTCGGAACTCCTCAACATGCTGAGGAGCGCAGAGGGCACCCTACAGAAAGGTAGGGAAACACCCGCTTTGTTTGTAGGAGGATCTTCTTCCTCTAGGTCCAAGGCAAAAGCCAAGGGAAAGAGGAAGAAAGCCCCCGCCAAACCAAGAGGCGGTGTTAGTAAAGTGGGTACGAAGGGAAAGGAAAAGGCAACAATGATTGCGGGGAAGCTTGTGGGAAAGGAGGAATGCTTCTATTGTCATAAGAGTGGACACTGGAAGAAAGATTGCAGGGCTTGGAAGGCCAAGACACAGGAACTGAAGCAGGTTGCGGCTTCAGCTTCAGGTGTGTATGTTATTGAAAACTGTCTTTCGATAAACTCTACTTCCTGGGTATTGGATACCGGATCAGGATCTCATATCTGTAATTCTTTGCAGGCGTTGAGAAACCGTAGGGTTTTGAAGGCAGGTGACATGACCCTCAGAGTTGCAAACGGAGCTAGCATGGATGCTAAAGCCGTGGGGGACTATCACCTGGGAATGTCAGATGGGCATGTTTTGGTTTTGCGTAATTGCTTTTTTGTACCCAACGCAACTTGTAATATCATTTCTGTATCTTTGGTTTCTAAAGAAGGTTATGAATTTGCGTTTGTAAGTAATGTTGTAAACATTCACCTTAATCAAGTTCTGATTGGGTCAGGTACACTGAGCAATGGTATATACGTATTAAACCAACCACAGATTTTCAATGTCCAGAATACACACAAAAGAAAGTCTCCAGATATCAATCAGGCTTTCTTGTGGCATTGTAGACTGGGTCACATAAATGAGAGAAGGTTGACTAAGTTACATACAGAAGGGTATTTGAATCCGTTCGAATATCAATCGTATGCCACTTGTCAATCCTGTCTCAAAGGAAAGATGACAAAGACTCCGTTCACTGGACACGGAGTAAGAGCGAGCGAGCTCTTGGGGCTCGTACACAGCGACGTGTGCGATCCAATGTCTACACATGCGCGAAGCGGTTTTTCTTACTTCATTACTTTTACGGATGATTTTTCAAGGTTCGGACATGTCTTCATAATGAAACATAAATCCGAAGCCTTTGGAAAATTCCAGAAATATAAGAATGAGGTAGAAAAACAAACCGGTAAAAGTATCAAGATTCTAAGATCGGATCGAGGTGGAGAATACTTGAGTGCCGAGTTCCTGAACTACTTAAAAGAGAATGGAATTCTCTCTCAGCTTACTCCTCCATACACTCCGCAACATAACGGTGTATCGGAGAGACAGAACCGCACCCTATTGGATATGGTACGGTCCATAATGAGTAACGCTGAGTTACCGCGATCATTCTGGGGGTATGCGCTAGAATCAGCTGCGTACCTTTTGAACCGAGTTCCCACTAAGACTGTGTCTACCACACCATATGAATTATGGAGTGGGAAGAAACCCTATCTTCAATATCTGAAGATCTGGGGATGTCCGGCTTTTGTCAAAAAGCAGCATGCGGACAAACTCGAGGCACGCTCAGTACTGTGCAAGTTTGTGGGATACCCAAAGAACACCAGGGGGTATCTTTTCTACTACGCAGAGGAACAAAAAGTCCTTGTTTCTCGTAATGCCCACTTTCTAGAACACCGGTTCTTAGAAAAGGAAATTAGTGGGAGCGCAGTAGAACTGGAAGAAATTCCAGAACCACAGACTATTACTGAAAGCTTAGTGGAACCAGAGGGTTCGAATGAACAGGACATTCCTACGCCACTCCGCAGGAGTAGTAGGCAGTCTCATCCGCCCGAGAGATACTACGGTTTTCTCATAGACGGGGATAGAGAGGATTGCATCATAGATTATGATGAGCCTACTAGCTTCCAGCAGGCCGTTCAGAGCGTTGACTCGGTAAAATGGCTGGATGCAATGCGGACCGAAATGGAGTCCATGTACACCAACAAAGTATGGACGTTGGACATTGCTCCAGACGGGGTAAAACCCGTAGGATGCAAGTGGATCTTCAAAAGGAAGATTGGTGTAGATGGACAGGTTGAGACCTATAAAGCTAGACTTGTAGCAATGGGTTTCCGTCAAAGACCTGGCTTGGACTATGATGAAACCTTTTCTCCAGTGGCTATGCTGAAATCCATTCGGATCCTTCTTGCCATTGCTGCCTTCCACGATTATGAGATTTGGCAGATGGACGTAAAGACCGCTTTTCTAAATGGAAATTTAGAGGAGTGTGTCTATATGGATCAGCCAGAGGGTTTCATTCAGAGTGGGAGCAGCGGAAAGGTGTGCAAGTTGCTTAAGTCCATCTATGGACTAAAGCAGGCATCGCGGAGTTGGAACATCTGTTTTGATGAGACGGTCAAGGAATTTGGCTTTATCAAAAATCCAGATGAACCATGCATCTATAGTAGATTTGTAGCGAGAACTGTAGTATTCCTCGTTTTATACGTGGATGACATTCTCTTAATAGGAAATGACATTCCTATGCTACAATCTGTCAAGGGGTTCTTGTCGCACAGGTTCTCTATGAAAGACCTGGGTGATGCCTCATACATCCTGGGGATCCGGATCCATCGTGATAGATCCAAGAGGATATTGGGACTTTCTCAGTCCAGGTACATCGATACCATATTGAAAAGATTCAGTATGGAAGATTCCAAGCGCGGTAACCTACCGGCTTGTCACGGGATCACCCTCTCTAAAGAGATGTCTCCCAAGACTGATTTGGAGAGGGATCGCATGTCTATTATACCCTACGCTTCTGCGGTAGGCTCTATAATGTATGCGATGTTGTGTACCAGACCGGATGTAGCTTATGCACTGAGTGTAGTAAGCCGGTATCAGTCAAACCCTGGGGAGAAACACTGGATAGCGGTAAAGAACATTCTCAAGTACCTGAGAAGGACTAAGGAGATGTTCTTGGTGTATGGCGGAAAAGACCTCCAGATCGAGGCCTTTGCTGACTCCAGCTTCCAGAGTGACAAGGATGATTCCAAGTCCATGTCGGGTTTCGTCTTTACCCTCAATGGAGGGGCGGTGTGTTGGAAGAGCTCCAAACAGGAAACCGTTGCAGACTCGACTATGGAAGCGGAATATATCGCTGCATCTGATGCCGCAAAAGAAGCTGTCTGGATGAGGAAGTTCTTGAAAGAACTTCAGGTGGTTCCGTCCATTGTTGACCCAATACCTCTGTATTGCGACAACAACGGGGCTATAGCTTTAGCGAAGGAACCCAGGTCCCATCAGAGATCCAGGCACATCTTGAGGCGGTATCACCTGATCAGGGAGATCGTGGATCGCAAGGAGATCGAGGTTCGGAGGGTTGCTTCAAAAGAAAACACTGCAGATCCATTCACCAAGGCCTTACCCCAGACTCAGTTCGAGCGGCTGATCGAGATGATAGGTCTTCGATACGCCAGTACATGGCCTTAGTGCAAGTGGGAGATTGTTAGTGTATATGCCCTAGAGGCCATTACTGTATCATACTAGTTTGTATATTACTTAATGGAAGCTTGGGATATTCACCTTGTATAAACAATCTTGCTCAATATAGTAGTATGCTACTTGGTTTGTTTCTACTTCAATGTGTACTTGTGTTTATTTTAGTATATCACTTATACGCATTAGTGGAGCCCTTAGGATCTTTGCTTGATTACCAGCGTTGTGATGGCATTCACACTAGTGGGGGCTGGGTAATCTATAAGCACATCCTTATACAGGTCCCTAGTCGCAGGACTATCGAGACAGGGCATCGATACTCCGGAGTAGACTAGCGTATGCGCTTCTCATCCCAGTGCGGGAGATGGTCTGTCCCACAGCCATCAGTACGTCGTACTGGAGATAGTATACGGGTGCTCGTTGGGTTACGAGTACACTGGACAGGACTCGTCAGGAATTGACAGGTTGGTATTATACCTATCGTCAGTTATCAGTTCCCAGGTGACATGAGTACAGCTTAGTCCGCTGACTTGACACTGGCACTTCGCCTCGAGTGTGTTCCCACTGCATTTTGATCACTACCCTACCACGGCTCAAAGGAGTCGTGCAAACAGGTAATGGTTGGGTGTAGTCCCGAAGCACTTGGAGGCAGTGACGGTTAGACAGGATTCGTCTCTCCCGGTATTGGGGGTTGACATCGCGCTGTGTCTAGGAGAGCCATTACACGAGTAGTCCCTGGCCAGGGCAAGCGAGATATACTGGTAGGCTTCCAGTGTTATCTCAGGGTGTTTTGGGCTTCACTCCGACACGACTTGTACCGCTATTGGGGGACTGACGTTTACCGCCCCCTAGGCCCGACATGCGATGTATCAGACGAACAGACCGGACTGTACGGAGACTATCACATTCAGACTCAGTAGGAGTTCAGATGGGGTTCACCTCGTCAGCCTTCTTGTCGGCATCTACCTGGGGACCGTTACGCACAGCTAGTGCCGCTTGCGGTCTGTGGTTAAACCCACTGCCAGCGTAGTGTCGAGTCTTTAGAGTCCCACACAGAGGGTATTCACCTCTGGGCAAAACAGAGTAGAGGTCGCATGGTTTTGCGACAGGGTTCGTTCTCATCCGCGCACTTGTGCGCGTTTGGAGTCCGGACGGATATTACTGGCTGGCTCTGGTTTGAGTCAGATACTGGTATATGTTTTGGGGTTGCTTTTATCTCTCAGTATTCATGTTCCTCGGAACAAGAATGCAGGTGTGTATGCACAGTTGTTTGAGGAGGAGGAAGAGGATTTTCATTAGGGTTTCGGAACGGGTGCGTATGCACAGTTGACAGTCGTCTTTTTCCAAACCCTAATGGATTTATGTTATATCAATTAATAATATTAATAAAATGAAATTGTGTCATGGTTGGTTTTTGTTGACTAGTTGACCATGGTTGACTTGTTGACCATGGTTGAAGTTTTGACCATCATCATTACAAAAGAAAGATGCTTTTTGATTCTTGCAAAACCATTTAATGTTTGAAATGATAATGGTCATTCCTAAACCTTCCATCAACTATTTCATTTTCATTATTATTATTAATTTGATAATTCTTTTTCTTTTGTCATATGGTTGCAAGAAAGAAAAAGAAAGCTCATTCTATCATTTAGCTTCTCTCTCCTCACTTGATCTTCTTCTTCCTCTAGCAAAAGGAGAATCCTTCTCATGTGTTGAGAATCCCTCTCCTTAAAAGAAAAGCACCCCTTAGACACTCTTTACTCACTCTAGGATCAAAGGTTTAGCAAGCCGAAGATTCTAGTTCTCTCAAAGTTCGAGAAAGTGCCCGAAGGTTGAACCCTCAGGTGGATCCATCTTTGACGGAAGAAGGCAACGAGGAAGAACCATCAACCTCTACAAGGTTTCAAGAAGAAGGAGTTCAAGTTAGGTATAACCATCTTTCCGAGTAGCTAACTCTCTTTAGCTTGTTTGCTAGTTTAGTTTAGAAAAGATCCCGACTTTGTTAGTCCATGTTGCCCCATGCGCTAAAAATTTGATTTTTATACCGTTTCCGCCTCCCCGTAAGAACCGGGGGTCGCAACGTGGACTTACACAGATCTCCCAGAGTTGCTTTTAGAACGCCGTTCCCTAAACTGATATTCCAGCTGGATAAGAGCGATTTAACTAGAATTGCATGAGTTCGAACGAATCGTTGCGACATAAAGCAATGTGATGCTCCAGTGTCAAAGAGAGCTAGAGCAGGTAGGGAGGCAACTAAGATTGTACCTAAGTTGTGTGGGATATGTTTAGGTATAGGAAAAGTATAGTGATATACAAGGATTAGGAAGGTTTGAATGAATTAGGAATTACCAGTGATGACTTGGCATGCGGCTTCGGCTTACTCAACCATCATTATGAAAGCCTAACGTCTTGGTACATTCCTCCTTGCAGGATGCACATTCCTCTGTCCTTGGGGCATGTTTCTCTGCCCTTAAGGCAAGTTTCTCTGTGCCTGATGAAATTGACAAGGAGGCTGTATAAGAGGTCTACGTGGAGCGGGTGCAGGGAGAGCTAAGCGAGGTGCAGGAGCCTAAATGGCTGGCCGCTACGGGATCGTGATTGCAAGTCTGGGTGCTGGAGCTGTGTTGAAACGGTATGGACATGCTCCTATGGCGTGAGTGGATGCGCTACAAACTAAACACCGGCCATTTGCACACCCGCGGTCCTTCGCCAGATGTCCAGTTCTCTTGCAGTAGAAACAAAAGTCTGGACTAGACCGGTTAAATGATCCTCCCGATCTCCTGGGTGAAAATGTTGGCCTAGAAGAGGATCCTCCTGTCATATGTGTAGCAGGGCGTTTCACACCGGCAGTCTGCGGTCTGCCCTTCCTTTTCACAACCGCCTCATAGCGTTGGGCAACCTTCAAACTAAGTTCATGGGTTTGGAAATCCCCTGTAGCGAGTGCAGCTTGGATTTCCGGGTCCAACCCTTGCTGAAATCGTCGTGCCTGGATCTCAGCAGTAGGAATCAGGTGTGCAGCGAACCTGTTACGACCTTGTGTTAGCAGTGTAATGAGTGAAATCAGGAATTTGAATTTGAAACAATATCTTACCTGCTGTGCATGGTAAACTCAGCAACGTATTCATCCACAGTCTTGACCCACATCGAGCCTTGCTGTAGATGAATGAAACGCTGCTCCATGTCAAAATGGGCATTCTCAGGGAAGTACTTCGCATCGAACAGATCGCGAAACGTCTTCTACTCGATAGGTTGGATGATGCGTCTTTCTTCAGCCTTCCACCAGACTGTGGAGTTATCTATCAGTTGCAACTTCGCAACTCTCACCCAAGCAATATCTGGCACTTGAGATGTTGTCAGATCATCTTCTATTGATTGACCTCATTCTTCTGCATCCAGTGGACTCTCTTTTCCTAAGAAATGTTTTGGGTGCAGTGCTCAGAATTGCTTGACTCCGAGTGCCTCGGTTTTTGGGTGGTGCATGAGGATAGCAGTCTACAGCTGCTGACCCTCCACAAGGCTCTTGATAGCCTCAAGCAGTAATGTTTGCTCGTTGATGGGAGCCACAACGGTAGGTGGTGGTGGTAGAGTTAGTGGTGGAGTATTGCAATTGACATTGGTACTGGTGTTGTTCGGTGAATCCATGACCTTGATAGAAAAGGAAGGGTTATGATAGATTCAAGAAATTTAAAATGTAAGGAATGTATAGTTGCCGATTCTTATAATTCTTATAATATATTGCTTAAGACTTTATGCAGAACTGGCCTGCATGGGCCGCCAACAAAGCCTGTTACGCCCCGCTTCCCAGTAGAAGGAAATGATGACGTAGCAGGCCGCAATATATTTACTGAGAAATAAATACATTAAGCGTAATTAAGCAATATGTAAAATGTACAAGAATGACATGAGTATTAAAATAAACAGCAACTTTATTTACATTCAACTTTACATACAATTGTTTGAAAAGAAAAGATACAATGAGTAAAGCAATGCCTAAACAGTGGCATACAAAATGAAAGTAAGTACAAAGAACTAGAAGTCAGGCTGTGCCGCAAGCTGATCCAAGTCCTCCTGGCTCGGGTCGATCTCCTGAGAGTCATGTCCTCCTGATGAACATTCCAAAGAAGAAATCGAAAGGAATGCCGTCAGCGAACTAGCGCTCGGTAAGTCCCAAAAGAAGAAAGAGAATATAACTAGTAATGTGAAGTGAACAGGTAAGTTGTACAGGTATATTATGGTTATTATAACGTGGTTGTTTGTAGCTTGAAACAAAAGGTATTCATCTATACGAGAGGAGTCCATCTTATCCCGTGGAATCCCGTGGACTATGGTAACATGTAGTATAAGGCCCTATCATAACCCATGGGACAACGACACGAGAATTCATATATGTGTCTTTTAAGTGACCTCTCGTGCCACGATATACGTTCTATACCAATCTACCCCTTTATCCCCACGTCATATATTATATCGATTATAATTACAAGTCTTGCCGAAACCATGGATACAAATTGTTCAAGTATTCATGTTCAAGATGCAGTCAACTATTCAAGTAGTCAAGTCAAGTTATAATCATGGTTCGGTCAAGTCAAGTCAAGTATACATGTTTGATATTGATATTTTATTCCAAGTATTCATGTTCATGATCAAGTATTCGGGTTTGATTTTGGATTCAGGTTTGAATTGGACTCAGACTGAGTCAGATACCTGTAAACTAATTTAGCTATTGAATTAGGTTTGAAAGTCATCGGTAACTGCTGCACATGGATAGCAGAATTTGTGTATTTTTCCAAGACAATTACCATTGATAACTCCGTTAAGTTTTCTACCTTAAATAGGCAAGCACTCACTTTCTCCAGTACCCTGGAGCTCAAGTGAATTGATCTCGCTTAAACCTATATTTACTAAAGTCCTTAAATATTGTTTTATATATCTTGAAAGGGTTTTATGAAAAATATTTTTAATATAATTAAAAAGTCAACCTCGAGGGTAATTAGTATTATTTAGGGTTTTCATGAGTATGGATTTTAAGTATTTGGATATTTTAGTGATGATTACTTATCTTGGAAAGTTCATGATATTTTATTGAAAACTTGTCCTTTTTTGGTATCTTGATGGTTTTTTATTGTCATTCGTTAAACTTTTCATTTTTAAAAAACATATGTTTATTATATTTTGAAAATATGTATCTATAATTTTATATAATTTTAATTTTAAAAAAATTAATTTTTATTTTATTTAGAAAATTCGTATTTCTTAAAAACTGTATTTAAATCCTTTCAAGATCAAATGCTCCGTGAGGAGATCTACATCTCGCTCTACTAGCCTAAGGATGTGCGATAATCTGCACCATCTATTAGCGGGTCCCCTAAATAGGGTTGTAGATGCGTAATAGCAAAGGATATGAAATAGCGCTTTAAAAGAAATCTGGTTTCTTTTTTAAAGTTTTGTGGTATTTTATTGTAATATTATTCTTCGAAACAAAAATATATACAATGAGTATCGTGCTATGAAACTAAGTGTGCGTGTGGGGTAGGTCGTTACCCCGTGAATTTTTCCTAAGGTATTGTTAAGCAACTACTAAATGAAGTGTTTATAAAGTTCAAGCTATTTTAATGAAAAAGTGCTACTATTGTTTGTTTCATATAAGAATTTTGATGAAATTAGATTCTAAACATTAGGGTTTAAGGTTATAAGTGATGTAGTCAAATTAGATTGATTAAATTATAAAGGAAAATGGAGTTAAATGTTTTAGAAAAGAATATGTCAGTATTAACTCCACTTTTACTAATATAAATTTGAATAGGATTTTCAATAGAACGGAAGAGGTTTAGAAGGGACTTACGGTTCAGAAAGTTTAAAGAAAGGTTGAAGAAGAGGGGTGAGCGTTGTAGTGTCGCGGGAGCTCCGGATATTGCTTCGATCTTCGCCGGAAGTTGCTTGCTCGCTAACTCCTCTTTAATCCACTTGTACTTATGATCTTTTTGAGAGAATTTTGATATAATTTTCAGAATGGTGCTGAGCCAAAGTAGGAGATGGTATTTATAGTGGAGAATTAGGCTTTTGGAATTAAAATGGTGGATTAAAAAGCATTAAAATTGTGATAAATTATGAATTGAAGGGTCTCTCTTTGATTGCAGGGTAATCAAACAGTGCAGGGGAGTTAGGGTAGGTGAAAAGGTGCGTGTGCAAAGCGCGGGGCTCATTGGGCAATATCCGACCGTCGGTGCCGGCTATATGTGGCTTTTGGTCAGTTGATCTCGAGGCATTTGGCTCGAGATTCGTGCCACTTGATCAACACGGTATTTAAACCCTTTTGCACATGTTTGATTTTTCTGAACTTTTCATTTCCCTGTGTATTGCACGTGCAATTTTTTGGACTTCCAAAAAGTTAAAAAAATCAGAAAAAATAATTGTGTCTGGTGGGAATCGAACACGGGGGCTATGTCATAGCAGTGTAGAAGCTTTACCAATGAGCTACAAGCTGTTTCTTGCTGTTATTTAACAAAAGTAATTTATAACTCAAACGCAGGTAGTAAAACACATTTCTTGTATATTAACAGTAAAATTTCCGTACAAGATTTTAGAGTCGTTACAATACTGGGGGCAGTGATGTACCGCTCCTCAGGCAATTCATCAAAAGTATGGTTAATACAGCTTTCAAATGGTACAGAAGTATACCGGACAACTCGGTTGAGACATTCACTCAAATGGAATATCTATTCTAACAAAGATACCTGAATGTCAGTAATAAAATTACTGTTGCCGACTTTATGAAAACCGAAAGGAAAGATAATGAGAACGTCACTGATTATATAACCCGATAGCGTAGTCTCTGTATCAAATGCGAACAACCGCTAGGCCAAGAGCAAAACCTTCAAAGGAACCATTGACAATTGGATGACGCCCCTCTTATGCACAGCGGACATCAAAACATTCCAAGGCCTGACTAAAAGAGTCCAAATGTTAGAACATGTAAATCCCGAGTCACTTCCAGACTTCAAACCTGATAACAAATTCAAATGTCTGGAGGAAGATAACCACCAAAGACAACATCTACTCTTTCAACATGTCTGCCGATAGACATGAACGAGAATCAAAAAGATCAAAAACCGATTGGCCTCGAAAGCCAGTACAAGGAAAAGAATCAGCTCGAGAAAGAAAGAAACAGGAAATCTACTCTTTCAGAAGAGACAAAGTCAGCAAGATATTTAAGGACACCTTGAACAACGGTTTGTAGCTGCCATAGTTGAAAATACCGCACGAGGCAAACATGACTGTAACAACTCCAATTTCAATATACAGAAAATCATTTAAAAGTTAATGTACAAATGGAGTATTTGAAATCCTGTATACACTATAATTATTTGAATTATTTTTGAACAGCAAGAAACAACTTATAGCTCATTGGTAAAGCCTTGCACTGCTGTGACGTAGCCCCTGTGATCGAATCCCCCCAGCCACATTATCTTTTTATTAATTTTTCTTTTAATCTTTTAGAAGCCCAAAGGTTTACACGTGCACTACATGTAAAATGAAAAGTTACAGAATAAACAAACATGTGCACTAGGGTATATGAAGCGACAGGGACACGTGGCAAAATCTCAAGCACCCACTACCGGTTCATGGCCGGCGGGATTCATGCCAGAGCCGGCACCGCTGGGCCCCCCGTAGGGGCTGGTCCCCATTTCTTTTGCCTAGCACCCCTTGGCCTACCCCACTTCCCTCATACTATTTGATTTTTCTGCACATTTTCCAGAGAATTAAAAATGGGCATTAATCCACATTTTAATGCACATTTTAATTCTATTCTTCATTACCCTAAACTCTAATTTTCCCTATAAATGCCGCACTCCATTTCACCCCTCCTCACTCAGAATTTCATTACAAAAACTTTATAAAATTTCCAAGTCCTAAGTTGTGCAAGTGGAGTTAGCAAAGGGCAAGATTCCGACGACGTTCCAAGAAGAATCCGGCGACGAAACGACGTCCAGACACTTTCCTAAGCTTCTCCCTTATCCCCTCTATCTTAATAACTTGTAAGTCCCCTCTCCCCTTCTCTTCTACTATTCTAAAACATTTTCTTTTCAAAACTCGTCGGAAGTGGAGTTATTCCGACTTCCGACTCTATTTTCTTTAAAAACTCAAGTTTTCTTAAACAATAAATCACCATTTCTTCTCATAATGTTTAATAAACATAAATAAAGACATTAGAACAGATTTCATCTCAAAAGAATCTTTTATACAACTTTTACCGCATTTATACGGTAAAATACCATATACTTTACATTTCGACATAATTCAACATATTTCCTTGTATTACCTTTAGAAAACTCACGAGGTAAGGACCTACCGCATCACAACACACATATTGGACATATCACGATGAACTTTGGAATTCTAGATTATCGGAAAATACGCTTTTACGAATAAATACCCTAAACTTACAAAACCGTTTTCTTTAAAAAAAACGTTATCTAATTCCTTGGAAATACGCCTCTACAACCCATTTTGGGGAACCCCGATCGGGATAATGCGGGTTATCGCACGTCCTCGGGCCTAGAAGAGCGAGATGCAGACCTCCGCAAGGAGCATTCGATCTTGATGGAATTTTTAATGCTAATTTTAAGAAAATGAGATTTCTATAAAATAAATAAAATTTATTTTTGTTAAATATATAAATATATATATATATATATGAATATTATCAAAAGATATATTTTAAATATATTATACAAATATTTCATGTTTTCTAAATCAAAGGAATCACAATTACATGAAACTACCGTCCTAATTCAATACAAATTCCAATTTTTCATAAAAATATCATATATAATAAAAACTAGGTTCTACTCACTAGAAATTTCACTTTTATAAAATATACATCTATGGATAACCCTAAAGACGATAATTAAATACTTGGGGTGTATTTTCAAAATATATCAAACCATTTTTATATAAAACCCTCTCAAGTTATAGTAAATTACAATAAGGACCCTAGTAAACATAGGTTAAAGCGGGACCAATTCTCTTGAGCCTCAAGGAGCCGGAGAATTTGGGTGCTTGCTTATCTAAGGTAGAAAATCTAACAACAGTGTTATCAATATGGTAATTGTCTTGGAAAAAGACACAAATCCTGCCGTCCATGTGCAGCAGTTACCGATAACATCAAAATTAATTCAAGAATTCAATTTCTTTTCAAAGTGTCTGACTCAGACAGAGTCTCAATCTAATCAATCTGACTTGAATATGATTCAAGTATAAACTACAAAACAACATGAATCCATGAATACCAGAATTCAATCTATATCAATTTATTTTGACTAAACCGAACCATGGATATACTCCGTCTATATGACTATCCCTTTATATCCATTCTGTTTACTGATATCATGATTTCGACAAGTCATCCATATATATAAAAAAACAATACAATCAATACAAAAGACATTGCGGGATTTTAATGGGGTAGATTGGTACGGAATGTATTAGAAGTGGCACGAGACTGTAACCATAATACACCTAACCTGAATATCCATTGTCGTTGTACCGTGGCTGAACGGTTCCTTGTGCTCCGGATACCTTAGTCTCCGGATAGTGGGACTCCTCTCGTATACACTGGCATAGTCTGTACCAAGCTACAAACAACTGCATTAACATTATAATCAAATATTTCTAGTTATATTCTCTTTCTGTCTATTCTATCTCTACTCATCTTTGGGACTTACGAGCGATTGTTCGCTAACGATATCCTTTTCTTCTTTCTTTGGAATGTTGTCAGGTGTTTCGGACTCACTGGAGATCGAGCCCAGTACTGAAGATTTGGAGCAGTTAGTCTTTGGCCCAGAGCTGTAGGCACTTGTATATACTTTTTTCATTTCAGTTATGCCATTGTTTAAGCATTGCTTTCCATTCGTGTATTTACATTTCCAGTTGTACTTGTAAAGAATTTTTAATAAATAAAAGTTGCTGTTTAATTACATCTATTGTCATTTTTCTTGTGTACATTTACTTTATATTGCTTAGATACGCTTAACGTGTTTACTTATGAGTAAATACGTAGTGGACCTCATCGCGTCCCCTCCCCGTACACCGGGAAGCGGGACGTGACGGGTTTTGTTGGCAGCTCATGCAGGTCAGTTCTGCATGGACATACGGGTCAATTCTGCATGGACATACGGGTCAATTCTGTATGAAGTCCTAAGAAATATAACACAAGAATCAGCAACTAAAAACATTCTTTACATTTCATATTCTTTGAATCTTACAATTTCATGTACTTTGAATCTGTCTCTATTTTTCTTTCAAGATTATAGATTCTCTAAACAACACCAGCATCAACTTCAATTGTAGGGTTCCTAGGCACACTAATGAGGTATCACAAGGGATCAAACATGGCTAATTCAAAATTTTACAAGTGCCTACAAACCCTGATACGGATCGTTAACTAGATGTATAGGCGATGCAATGCAAATAAACGAATTTATAGCTAAAGGGAAGGGGCTACAACCTTCCTCCACCTCCATGGCTCCGTGATGAAGTCCCCTCGCTGTCCATATCGGATCCCGAACTTTAGCATCGGCTTCATCGGAGAAATGGGCGGGCTAGGTCGTCGGCTTCGATGCCGAAGATGATCTACGTCGAGGCAACACAAGATCAAGCTCCAACTTCACCAAGCCATGAAACTTGTGAAGAAAACACCCTATACTACTTGGCAAGAGGTAGAGGATGAAGAAATAGGAAGTGGGTTCACTTTGGAATTGGATTTCTCACTCATTTTCACAAGTTGCCATTGATGGAGGCAAGCTTTCTTCATTGTTGAAGATGAAGAAGAAGAAGAAGAAATATGATAAGTATTTTTCAAAAAGGAAAATAATATGAATACTTATCATATACCAACCATGGTAAAGTGTAGAGAATAGACTATGGTTAGGTGGAATGGTTAGGGTTAAGCATGAGACAAATATGGTGGACTTGTTCAAAGCTTCATGAAGCTTCAACAAGCAAACAAAGAAAGCCACCATATCAATTTTCTTTTGCCAAAATAAATAAATAAATAAATAAGTAAATAAACAAAACCCTAACCATTCATATAACCATGGTTTAATTCTTTACACAAACCCAAGTGAGCATGTATCATCAAACATGATACAAACAAGTGCACAAAAATATATCACATATACAATGTGCATTTCAAGTGAGAAAATCCATTTAAAGTGAACCAATACTAGTTAATGCAAAGTAATATATCAAATATATAATTTTACATTAAATCATTAAATCAACACTTGATTTATCGATCCGGTCATATCGCATATAACCGACTAATATCCAATGTATCGGCTTATCGAATCAATCCTTGATTCGATAACTAGGTTATATCGCATACAACCAATCGATACATACATCGCGAGAATGGAATACGGTATCACATACACGTATTATTCTCGGTCCCGCACATATCTCATATGCGCTCCTATTTCGTTTCGCTTGAGCCAGGAAACCTCTGTGTAGGACTCTAAAGACTCGTCAATACGCCGGCAGCAGGTGATGATCATATCAAACACCCACAAGCCGCAAGCGGTCTGCTAAACGTAACGGTCACCCGGGTATTGAGCGATCAGAAGATCGACGAGCAAGCCCGCTCACACTCCTGTGAATCCAACCAGTAACACTTACCGTACAGTCCGGTCTGTTCGTCTGATATGTCGCATATCTCGCCTAGGGGTGGTAAACGTCAGACCCCAGTAGCTTGATAAGTCATGCCAACGTAAGGTCCATAACATTCGTGAAACTACTGATAACTCTTACCAGTATATCACTGCAACCCTGGCCAGGGATTTCCAGTTATGGCCAGTCGTGCATAGCGCAACATCAACCCCCAATACCGGGAGAGACGAATCCCCTCCTATCGCTCATTGCCTCCATGTGAATCGGGACTGTACCCAAAAACCACCTGTTTGCACGACTCAGTAGAGCCGTGGTAGGGTGGAAATCAAAGCACAGTGGGAGACACACAAGACTCTATGACGATCTCGGGTCAACAGACTAAGCTGTACCAGTGTCACCAAAGAACTGCCATCTGACGTGAGGTATAATACCATCTGGGAGATCTCGATGAGTCCGTTCAGTGTACCCAGTCTCCACTGAGCACCCGCATACCATCTCCGATGTCAAACACCAATGGATATGGGATCATCCATCGCCCATCACATGGGTCGAGAAGATATACGCTAGTCTACTCTGGAATATCGATGCCCCGTCTCGATATTCCCACGACTAGGAACAATGAAGGATGTACTCATCGACTACCCAGGCCCCACTAGTATGATCTGCATCATAGTCCTGGAAGTCGAGTACACATCCTAAGGGCTTTATCAACATGTAATCAGAGAGACAGAAATTATACATGTTAAGATAAAGAGCAACCAGATAGCGTACTATCATGTCGAGCAAGAAAGTCCTACCTATATATGTCCCAGCATCCACTACAATATACATCCAATGTCCAGTAATGGCCTCTAGGGCAAACATATAACTAACAATCTCCCACTTGCACTAGGGCCATCTGTAGCAGTGGTTGCAGTATCATATACTCATCCATCCCTCATAAGTCTCTCTATGGGAAAAAGCCTTCGTGAGTGGATCCGCCGTGTTGTCCTCTGAGTCTACTCTCCTAACCTCGATCACCCTGGAGATCAACTATCTCCTTGATCAGGTGATGCTTCCTCAGAATATGTCTGGGTCACTGATGGGATCGGGGTTCCTGGGCCAAAGCCACACTTCCATTGTCATACAATAGTAGGAACCTAGTTCATCTTATGAACCAATATACACCCAAACTGCCTCTTTGGTAGTATCTATAATAGCGATGTTACCAGCTTTTATCGTCTAGTTTGCCACGGTATCTAGCTTGGAACTCTTCCAACATACCATCCCTCCACTGAGGGTAAAGACAATGCCTGTGACTGACATTCAGTCGTCTTTATCACCCTGGAACTTTTCCAGTGATTCTCCCCAGGATCAACTGATACTATCTCACTATAGTTAGTGAGAATCCTAACATCCATTCAGATCTATCTCATAGATCCAAATCCCAGGATTTAGGAGGTATCAATTTGATCCTATATGGAGAATTTATGTGATAAGAGGAGATCGACCGATCGTAGCATAGGAAACTCCTTTCCTATCAAGAGTATGTCATCCACGTACTCTACGAGGATCATTACCATACTCCATACTACCCTTTTGTACATATAAGGTTCATCTACCATTTTGATGAAGTCAAACACTTTTACTATCACATCAAAACAGACGTTCCAACTCCGCGATGCCTGCTTTATCCTGTAAAGCAACTTGCACATGTTTCCGCTGCTCCCACTGTTTATGAAGCCCTCTGGCTGTGTACTTATAAACTTTCTATTATAAATTAGTATTTAGAAAAGCAGTCATGACACCCAACCACCAGATATCGCAGTCATGGTATGTAGCAATGGTAAGTAGGATCTGGATGGACTTAAGTATAGTCCCTGGAAAAGGTTTCATCATTTTCCACTCTTGGTCGATGACGAAAACCTTTAACAAGTCTGGCTTTAAAAGTCTCAACTTTTCCATCTACATCAAGTAATCTTCTCAAGATATACTTGCTCCTGATGGGGATTTAACCCTTCAGATATCGCAACCAAAGTCCATACTTTGTTGGTGTATATGGATTCCATATCAGATCGTTAAGCATCCAGCCATTCTTACAGAGTCCCTACTCTCGATGACCTGCTCGATACTAGTTGGGTCATCATCTCATGATGCATTCCTCGCTCCCACTGTCATCTAGAAACCGAGGTATCTCTCAGGCGGATGAGGAACCCTACTAGATCGGCGGAGAGGCTGAGGTTCGTTGGGAACTATTGAATCCTTTGGTTCTGTCAAATCATCAGCTGCAGTTTTGTATAGCTGGAACCTTTCCAGTTCTACAGAACTGACATTGCCTCGATCTTGTCCGGATTTTGCTTTTGACATAGGCCGGACAATCCCAAATGTTAACTTACTTAAGAGATAGGCTCTTCCCATACCATATCTTATATGGAATGGTAGGCAGTGATCTGATTCGAGCCTAATTCAATAGGTATACAGCTTCTCAAGCGCATAACTCCCAAAAGGAAATAGGAAACTCAGTAGTACTCATCATAGAGCACACCATATCTAATATTGTGCGATTGCTCCACCCCGATATACCGTTGTGCTGTGGTGTATTCAGAGGAGTAATACTGAGAGAGAATCTCATTCTCCTTTAGAATAGTCCAGGAATTCTATGCACAAGTATTCTCCTCCCTGATCTCATCATAGGACATAATACTTATACCCTGTTATTGGTTCTCTACTTCTAACTTATATTCTGTGAATATCTCAAAAGGTTCGGACTTGTGTTTCAACAGGAACATATGTCTGAATCTTGAGAGATTATTAGAGAATGTAATGAAATACAAAGAACCAGTCTTGGCATCTGTAGACAGGAGAACTTACATACATTATCATGTATCAGTCCCAAGAGTTTACTAACTCTTTCTTTGTTTTCAATAAACAGGGCTATGGTCATCTAATCTTTGTGACATGACTGGCAAGTTTCACAAGATGTAAATTCAAACTGATTTAAATATGCATCTAAAATGTAACTTCAGCCAGTCGGGTCGCATTGATATGACCTAGTCTACAATGCCTCAAGAAGGATTCGTTCATTTCTGAACTCTTCCTCTTGTGTGTGTTCTGTATACTAGGAACTGTAGTTTGATTTAGAACATCAATGCTTTTAGATAACGTGCCTGAACCGATCAACTTTTGATATAGGAAATGTTCAAAACATTATCCAATAATACAAAATTATATCCTTCTTTACTAATAAAGAGACTGATATGATTTTGTATATCAGGTTCGGTATCTAATAGCATTTGTTCAGAATCAATGTACTGGTAATACAGGGTGACAGTGACCAACAGACTTGGCTGCAACACTTGCCCCGTTTTCTGTCTCATGAAACTTATCACCCGTTCTCAGTTTTCTACCTTTTTGTAGCCCTATGTAACAGATTACATATCTGGGATCCTGATCCGGTATCAAATACCCAGGATGCAGAGGATACTGAGAAACAGTTCTTTGTAATGAACACACCCGAAGGAGATGCATCATATGCACTTTCTTCGTTTGGGCGGCATAGGAATTTTGGTATTCCCCTATCTCCTGCTCTGTCTTATAACAATTATAAGTTGGAGCGGGACCAACGTTCCCCAGCTCAGTATAACAAGCGGGTTCGGTCAATACATCCATATTATTATCTTGATTAAGGCGTGATATGGTCGCTACCTGGAGAGAGAGAGAGAAGAAAACACTCTGCGTGCGCTTGATTGGTTCAAAAAAGTGTTTTTGTAGTTTAACCGCAATCAATAACGGTGTCGCACGTAGCTAGACCGAGATGAGTACGGGTCGTCCTCTGGGAAACGTGGAACCTTTTACTTTTACTTTAGATGTGTTGAGAAAGAGAGGAGGGATAAAGAATTTTATAGAAAGATTTCTAGATCTACGTTAAACAAGAATGTAAAATATAGATCTAGATTATTTTAAAAATATAATTAATATAATAAGAGGGCTTGTAGGGTTCGTTAGGATTTAGTAGTTATGGACGATTAATTAAAAGTTACCCTTTTTATCCATTAATAGATTTAGAACTAGAACGACGGTGATGCGTATAGATTAGGGTTTCTGGAGGGAAAAAGGAATCCCACTCTTAACCCTTATCTCGACACGGAACTCCTTTCATATTTAGCCTTTACCAAAACAATCATTAATCTAATCTCTAATCGCGGTCGGAACTAGCAAAGAATTGCTAGCGCGTCCGATTAGGATGTTAATAATTCTTTTGATAAAGCTCCTAAACTTTATAGGACTTAAAAAGGGTTTAATTATTTTCATCGTCCATTAGCCTACCCTAATTCTACGAACCCTAACAAGCAGAGAATTACTCGCGCATATTGGGAAAAGAAGATGAAAAGATAGAGAGGGAAAACATAATGTAAAATGCAAAAGAATTAAATAAAACAACTACCTTTATTAATCAACTTGAACAATCTACACTTTGATTCCTTAGAAAATGATTATAAAGACTAGTTTGCTTCTCGAACTCTTCCAAAGGAGGTAGATGAACAGTTGATGATCAGCCTGGATGCGTGAGCCGTCTTGGACTTCGTGATCTCTTCGGCTTGATGCTTTTCCAAGAGGCTCTCGGTGCCTTTTTATAGTGCAAAGCCAGAATATTTTGGTTGAAAACTTGTTAAAATATTGCATAGATTCACCCCAAAAATCCTCTGCCCCTAACTCCCTGGAAGTGCGGCGGATCCGCGGCAAATGGTGGCTAGGGCCACGGATCCGCGCTAAAAGGGTGAGATCTCTTTATGATTTTTCTTGTGCTTGCATCTTGTGACATGTGGCAATCCTAGGCACCTTCATATTTCAGAAATCTTCTCTCGGTTGCTTCCAGACTTGGTCTCCAAGTTTGCTTCTTAATTTGGCAAGATTTCTTCAACAGCTTGATTCTTTGATATATTCTGCATAACAACTTGGAAAATTCTGCACAACAACTCAAATAAGATTTTAGTAGACTTTGTTCTACTAGGATTAGTTCAATAATATTTGCATACATTTTCCTACCAAAATGATAATTAAAATATATTAACACATGGAAAATAATGTTTTTACACATAAACCCTCATATGTATAATATATTATAATAAAGTCCTTTTTTAATATGAAAATGGTAGGAAAAATGTAATACAAATGTGCAGTTTTATCAACTGAACAAATACCCCCAAACTTATCTTTGATCGTCCCGAGCAAACTAGTTTATTCAAGAGGAGAAAAAGAAAGGAGAAAACTAAGCACACTTTCGTAGGCAGACACGATTGCACTGAGCATGTGCAACAAGCCGTTAAACCTCTAGGTGTCCCTAGTAGGAGGAGTGATGTCTCCTGAGGGTTTTCAGCGGATTACACCCACAAAATCCTATAACAAAAGAAAGATGGTGAAATTTACATATAAAGATAAGAACCATAAAAGAAAAGGCCTTGAAAAGAAGAGTTTCCAACTATACTAGCTTTTCAGTTGTCATGAGCCCTATCTTAATAGTCATGAAGAAATGTTAGAAATCACATCATCCCTCAATAAAACCTCGTCTTTATTCTTCATTCCTACCTTTCATCCAAACATTGATCATATACCCCTACGTGTGTGTAAAGAACATCCTTACACTCGGAGAATTCAATTCAAGCTATCATACTCTTGTCCATCTACCTTAGTACTTTTTAATTTGATGAATATTAATATTTGCTCATACATTTTCATGCGACCGTTAATACTTCTTGAGGTACTAACAGACCGATTACTTATGTGCTTGCTGATTAGGTGATAATATTTTCCTCGTCTTGCACCACCTAAGGCTTAGCAGTGACTCCCAAACCAGTTGGCCTTAGGGCACTAGGTGAAGAGGCACTCTCGCTATATTTTTTTATTGCTGCCTTGGCGATAACAAAACCAGTGTTCATTTTTCTTTTCACCATTTTTATATTTTCTTCATTTTTTTCATTTCCTTCATACTTTGGCTTTTAGACAAGAGCATTTCAAGGTATCATCTACTATCCCGAGTTTCAAGACGTGTGTAGGTGCATATTGTAGGGTATCAACATTCAAATGTTTGGCTTCCAGAATAGAAACTATTTTTCAGACTTATTTTTATCCTCAGATTAGTGACTTCCTTCATTTTACTAACCCTTGGGACAATAGCTCATAACTACTTATTACTAGTTCGTATAAGAAAACTTCTAATTTTCTTGGTTTTCTTAAATTATTCCTATCTTTTGGATGTAATTTTTCACTTTCTACTCTTTTGTTATAAAAGAGAATTTTTTTAAAATTTTTGAAATGTTGTGCTTATGCAAAATATGATGCAAATTGATGTGTAAATAAGCACAAACCTCCCCCAAACCTGTTTACAGCAGTGTCCTCACTGATGTCATCCGTTAAGCTCAAAAAACCTGTAGACTTGGGAGGAAATTATTGATGGGGGCAAGAATATATGAAAGTGAAAATCCTCCCCCAAACTTATTTTAGGCTCACAATTTTGTAAAAATCATTTTCTTTCTAGAGCCAAAATATACCACCCCTCCCCCAAACTTGAGTTAAACATTTTTAATCTTTTAAAATCACATGAGGGGGTCAAGGTTATTGGTCAATGCCAAGCTTTACAAAGACCGAAGGTCAACACCAACCATTCAAAAATTTTATCGATAAAGCACCAAGGTTGGTGGAAGAACATGTCACCTATTGACGTGAAGAAGTAGGGAGGTGACAAGAGGTGTATTGGAAAAGGATTGCGTCTCAATTTGGAGAGACGACACAGTGATAGTAATGATGGATTACTCGCATTGTCATGATTGTCCAAAAGAGGGGGTGGAGGTCCAATTTCTTCATCTTGGAGTTGATTCATCTCAACACCCGTGTCTTGTAAAAATGCGAGTTCATCAGCGAAAATTTCCTCAAAGCTTTCATCGATACCCCGAAAAATAATGTCATCAGAAAAAATGGGGTGATCGTCAGACTCAATATAAAGTTCCTCATTAGATGTTGACCCGGACAACTCGGTGGAAGAGTAAATGGTTGGGTCAAACAACAACATATGAAAAGAGTCTGTATCATGAGGTTGATCAAATTCGCTGCTGTCGACATCCATTAATTCGACAGAATACACATGAGCATAGGGTTCGGAGGGTTCACTTCCCAACTTGTAAATGTTAAGCTCAATTGACTTCTTTCCAAAGGATAGGGTCATAGAGCAGTTTCTACAATTAATTACTGCGTTGGAAGTGGCCAAAAAGGGTCGACCGAGTATCACCGGGATTTGATTGCGTGGGTTCTCTACAGGTTGTGTATCTATAACGATAAAGTCCACAGGGAATATGAATTCCCCGACTTTGATTAACACATCCTCTAGCTCACCCCTTGGTTGGGTGATAGATCGATCGGCCATCTGAAGAGTGCAATGCGCAGGTTTTAACTCTCCGATCCCTAATTGCTCATACACAGAATACGGAAGCAAGTTAACACTAGCACCAAGATCGAGTAGAGCACGATTGATATTTTTACCCCCAATAGAAATTGAAATTGTAGGACTTCCGGGGTCCTTTCGTTTCTTGGGAAGTTGTTGTGTAAAAGCTGTGCTCACATTACTCGCAAGGAAAACTTTTTTAGGTACTTGAACTTTTCGCTTCCTAGTGCACAAGTCCTTTAAGATTTTCGCATATAACGGAACTTGTTGAATAGCATCTAGGAGAGGAATGTTTATGTTAACTTGCTTCAAAATTTCCACAATCTTCTCCATTTGTGGACTTGGTCTGTTGCCCCTCAACCTGTTTGGATAAGGTGCTTGATCAATAATTTTTGGGTCCAACGTTTATGGAGAAGACTGTGGGGATGGATTCGATCCCAAAACTGGAGTGGGAATCGACTTAGATAGATTTGGCGAAATGGGCGAAGGGTTCGAGCCTTGGGGAAAACGGAGAATAAGCTCGGATGAAGGTGGGAGACTAGACGAATTAGGGGAAGAAGAAGAAGCGGGGGTATCATTGGTGTCACTATCATCACACTGCTCACCCACTCGGTCATTCAGCACTTTTCCCGATCTCAACGTAGTAACGGCATTCACATTATGACTTTGTGAATGGCCAGGATTCGGTAGGGGTTGAGATGGGAGTTTCCCTTTCTCTCTCGCACTCATTGCGGCGTTTAACTGTGCGATTTGGTTTTCTATTGATTTAATACTCTCACCATGGGAGGAGGAGTTTTTCGTTAGGGTATCAATAGAAGACCTTATCTCAGCCGAATTTTGCATGGATTGTTTCATGAACATATCCAAAGTTTGTGCAAGTGAGTTGTCAGTACCGGCCACTTGTGGTGTAGAAATGTTGGCCGGATTTTGGAAATTCTGTGACTGAAAGGGGGGCTGATTCTGTGGTTATGGTTGCTGTGGAGGAGGTCTTTGATAATTGCTTTGTTGGTTTTGATTCCAAACAAAGTTAGGATGATTCCTCCATCCTTGATTGTACGTGGAAGAATAAGGGTCGTGTCTAGGTCGCTGCTGAAAAGTAGCATTAGCTTGAAACGATGCATTCATAGGACATTCTTCCGTTAGGCGTGAAGGATCCGAACAGCAACCACAGACAGTCTTGGGAAGCGTGACCTGATTTAGGGAGACTGATGAAAGTTTGTTCTCAATAGAATCGAGTTTCTTTTGCATCGCTGCCATTTCGGCTTTTACTGCGATGGAAACGTCGAGCTGGTGAATACCTCCCTTAGTTGTAGGTGGTCTTACGCTTTCCCACTGCAACGTGTATTCAGCGAGATCTTCCAGATATTTCCATGCTTCACCGTCATCTTTAGACATGAAATTGCATTGACACATTGTTTCAAGCATCTGCTTTGTCGCTGGATTAATGCCCTCATATATAATCCGACATAAATCCCATCTTTGTATCCCGTGATGGGGGCATTGGACAAGCAGAT
Organism: Agapanthus africanus; assembly: GCA_030015575.1. Taxonomy (NCBI): domain Eukaryota; kingdom Viridiplantae; phylum Streptophyta; class Magnoliopsida; order Asparagales; family Amaryllidaceae; genus Agapanthus; species Agapanthus africanus. The sequence continues at coordinate 1,006,438,114 of CM057337.1, read as the reverse complement.
CTTTGAAACGTTCAAAGCACTTCCAAAATGGTTCATTGGGAAGCTGGGTGAACTGGTTGATCTCGCTCCTAACATGTGCAGTCTTATGATTTGGGTAAAACTTCTTAAGAAATGCTACGACGAATTCATCCCAATTAGTGATAGAGTGTGCGGCAGTATTGTAAAGCCATTTTTCTGCTAAGTCGCACAATGTGAATGGGAGAAGACGTAAGCGCATAGCATCTAAAGTCAATTGTGAAGTACCCATCATTGCGCATACGTTTTCGAATTTGGTGATGAAAACGTACGCGTCTTCCGACTCAAGCCCGTGAAATTTGGGCAGCAGATTGATGTGGTGGGGTTTGATTTCAAAATTATCCTCGTTAGGTGGTGGAAGAGATAGACAAGTAGGAAGGGGACCACGAATAGGATAGCATCTCTCTTGGAGAGAGATGCGCGGTGGATTCTGCGCACCTTCGGGCGGTGGCAGCGTGGTGTTATACTCTGATGGAGTGCCGTCCATCTCGGTTGATGTGGTGTGTGGTGGGGGAAAAGAAGATGAAGAAGTACCGACTTCGGAGTCGATAACAGGAACGCGGACAAGACGGGCACTAGGATCCCGTGTCCAGCCGAGCATGCACTAAGAGGGTTTACTGCAAGTGGCAGCGTGTGTGTGATTTTAAAATTGGCTTGTTTTGAAAAAGTGGGACTCAAGAAAAATCTCCCTAATATGCACAAGCAACCCTAGAACTAAGGTCACCTAGGTCCAGTCTCTAGACCGCTCCTAGACTTCCAAAGGACAAGCCGCAGGATCAATCCTCTACCGCCTCTGTACTACCCTTGTAGCCAGGTAAGTGCCAGGTAAGTGGGAAGGAACCACGTCGTGGGCCTAATTAAAAACCACTAGCCTTTGTCACACTTGCCTAGGCACTACAAAAGTAATGCGGATAAACGATAGATTACCCACGACCTTCCTCTGTCCTTATTGAGCGCGACAGTCCTTAGAGTCTGGTCTAGATATTTTTTAAATTAATGAAGGGTTGATATATATGCTCGGTTTGTGATTTGTGGGGCTTAGGAAGGGTGATGAAATCCCCACCTAATCTTAATTTGGTCTTTGCCCCTTAAAGTCCGTATTAAATATGCAAAACAAAACCAATCACAAAACTTTTGCAAAAAGATTTTTGAGCGGCGCAATTTTTGCAAAGAATCCTGCAGAAAATAGATTTTATTGGATTTGAGGAGAGAGAGGAGGAGTTGAGAAAGATATCAGAGAAGATTGATTCCTTAATTCCTCCAACTTGCCGCGATTCCGCCGCAGAATGGGTGCTTTTGCCGCGGTTCCGCCGCGTGGAAGAGGGATCACTTGATGAAATCTTTTGTATGGCCTTTTGTGCTCCTCTGGATCTCTAAAAATGTCTTTTTTTCCTGTTTCCTCAAGTTTGTGACTCCAGATTTCCTCGCAAAAAAAATTCACGCACAAATCGTTAAATATGCAATTTGCAGTTTTGTTTTAATAATGATATGACTCGTCTAAGAATTCAACACAAATAGTAAAAATAAAAAATTACGTACGTATCCCCGGCAACGGCGCCATTTGATTGGTTCGAAAAAGTGTTTTTGTAGTTTAACCGCAATCAATAACGGTGTCGCACGTAGCTAGACCGAGATGAGTACGGGTCGTCCTCTGGGAAACGTGGAACCTTTTACTTTTACTTTAGATGTGTTGAGAAAGAGAGGAGGGATAAAGAATTTTATAGAAAGATTTCTAGATCTACGTTAAACAAGAATGTAAAATATAGATCTAGATTATTTTAAAGATATAATTAATATAATAAGAGGGCTTGTAGGGTTTGTTAGGATTTAGTAGTTATGGACGATTAATTAAAAGTTACCCTTTTTATCCATTAATAGATTTAGAACTAGAACGACGGTGATGCGTGTAGATTAGGGTTTCTGGAGGGAAAAAGGAATCCCACTCTTAACCCTTATCTCGACACGGAACTCCGTTCATATCTAGCCTTTACCAAAACAATCATTAATCTAATCTCTAATCGCGGTCGGAACTAGCAAAGAATTGCTAGCGCGCCCGATTAGGATGTTAATAATTCTTTTGATAAAGCTCCTAAACTTTATAGGACTTAAAAAGGGTTTAATTATTTTCATCGTCCATTAGCCTACCCTAATTCTACGAACCCTAACAAGCGGAGAATTACTCGCGCATATTGGGAAAAGAAGATGAAAAGATAGAGAGGGAAAACATAATATAAAATGCAAAAGAATTAAATAAAACAACTACCTTTATTAATCAACTTGAACAATCTACACTTTAATTCCATAGAAAATGATTACAAAGACTAGTTTGCTTCTCGAACTCTTCCGAAGGAGGTAGATGAACAGTTGATGATCAGCCTGGATGCGTGAGCCGTCTTGGACTTCGTGATCTCTTCGGCTTGATGCTTTTCCAAGAGGCTCTCGGTGCCTTTTTATAGTGCAAAGCCAGAATATTTTGGTTGAAAACTTGTTAAAATATTGCATAGATTCACCCCAAAAATCCTCTGCCCCTAACTCCCTGGAAGTGCGGCGGATCCACGGCAAATGGTGGCTAGGGCCGCGGATCCGTGCTAAAAGGGTGAGATCTCTTTATGATTTTTCTTGTGCTTGCATCTTGTGACATGTGGCAATCCTAGGCACCTTCATATTTCAGAAATCTTCTCTCGGTTGCTTCCAGACTTGGTCTCCAAGTTTGCTTCTTAATTTGGCAAGATTTCTTCAACAGCTTGATTTCTTTGATATATTCTGCATAACAACTTGGAAAATTCTGCACAACAACTCAAATAAGATTTTAGTAGACTTTGTTCTATTAGGATTAGGTCAATAATATTTGCATACATTTTCCTACCAAAATGATAATTAAAATATATTAACACATGGAAAATAATGTTTTTACACATAAACCCTCATATGTATAATATATTATAATAAAGTCCTTTTTTAATATGAAAATGGTAGGAAAAATGTAATACAAATGTGCAGTTTTATCAACTGAACAGCGCTCTTGCAAGATTAGATTGGTTATATATTTTATCTAATCAGGATGGCTCCCACTGTTTTTATCAAATCTTCCTTAAAACCCTAAAAGGAAAGACTAGCCGGGATTAATTACACTCTACAAGTTCGCCAATCTTTCAGCCAGGCCAGTGTCGGTACTTTGAGGGAGGTTCCCCGTGCTTTCGCACGGACCTAATTAATGTAAACCTCGTTTTCCCAGAGGCATAACCCCGTTGACACCATTCTAGACACCTACTTGATCGGCTAATTGCAAAGTGCAAAACTCTCCCAGGAGTAACAATTACTCGCAGTGGGTATCGGGATCCAACTATCATATAGAAGGTATGCAATCTCATTGCAAATTTCAACACTTGAAACTCCCGATAATGGTTTTTACCCCTAGCACCTATGACCTTAACTATGGTCAACAAATCATAAGTACTAGTCAAGTTCTACCCGTCATTTCGTGATTAATTAGACCCACCCACATGACCCTTAACTAAGGTCAACAAAGTCACGCGACTGTCCTAACTAATCGCATCATATGCGGTGTAGGAAGACATCACTTAGCTACCGTACACTGTGCCTTAACTAAGGTCAACAAACACAGCACGAATACTAAGTACTCTATTTCCTAAAATGACAGAGGGTTGCGAATGGTTTTTTTTGTGAAAACCTTTAACGCTTTGAACTTGATCTCGTTGCGGAATCAAATGGTTTTTAAATGGAATGTTTTTTAGGCTTTTCTAGTTTTGCTAAAGGGGTCACTCCCGGTGAAGGGATCGTCGGCCCTTTCCTCGTCGAATGAGGTGCGGGATATATCATATATATCACTGTGCAAAGCAGAAACTATAGAAGCAATCAAAAGACAAACCGAGTGTGTAGCATCTGCCAGTTATTGGTAAAGGAGTTACTCCCGGTGAAGGGATCTCGGTCCTTTCCTCATCGAATAAGGTGCAGGATGTTCTACAAGGAACACCGCGATGCAAATCAAGAACTGTAGCTACCTGTTTTATTTTGAAATTCGATTCCACAACATCAATTAGGTTTATTTTCTTTCATTAATCTCATTAATGAATATCCCATCATTTAAGTCCACCTAATCATCACAGATAAATATAACGTACGCTTATGCCATCCGCATTCGCCTCGATGTCCCGTTTACACCGTTAGGTTAGGTAACTAACGCCAGAACGAGGCAGGGCTAGCGCGGGTGTAAAACATAAGCAACGTCTATATAATATATCATATATACTATATACTATATCTATCTGAACACATCACATGATCACATCACAGATAACGCAGCAGAAGAATCATATGAAACATTGGATATACTAGGACGTCCGTGTTTTTAATACGAGCCAGTATAAAACACGGATTCCACGGTCGTGATGAATAGCCAATCCCACACCCCTAGACTCCTACGAGAGCGGCAAGCAACCCTACCAATTCTAGGGTTAGGAGACCCGGACTCGACTCCTCGAGATGGCCTCCCATTGGACCCTAGAACCCGGTTACTTGTGCTCCCCTCCTTGGGTCTATCATAATGCGGAAAAGTAAATAATATACAAATGGTGACAACATCCGCAACCTGGAAATGCCCCAATAAAAGAATATTACATACAAGTTTTTTACATGAATGAAAATGAAAAAACACCCATCTCACATAAAAACCCCCGGCTATTCAAACACGACGATCCAATATAACATATCCAGCAACACATAACATCACATGTCATCAACGTAAGTAAATATGCGCATCCCTATTGTCGTTGACATATAGCAACGAAACCGGCGATATCACATATTACACTTACGGTCACAGAAAAGAAAGTGTAAAACTACAACAGTTGGAATCCGCAACCTCTTTAGACATCGCATGCCTAATCAAATGAAATACTTAGACATCGCATGCCTAATAATTATAAACCCCGCATTTTAGTCTCATCATCGAAAACTCCTTTCAATGTCAAATCGGGCAATTCAACAAGATTCCCGACATTATGATCGAATGCTCGTCGCAAACTTTAGTAGACGGCCGCACCCCTGATGCCGTCGACGAAGTGCACCAAGGCGGAACACCGCTGCCGCGAGCACCCGAACGGATGCTTTCGGCGACGGGGTTCTCCTACAGTCACTTGGTCGGGGCTATGGGGCGAGGCTGTCTATTAAGTTTACCCGGCGAGTATCCGCGTACGCTACGTGATTGCGACGGACTTTTGATTACATCAAAATACCGTGGCAACCGATCAAGTGAGACTAAACCGCTAAATTTATAACATTCATTCAGTTATCTCATAACTGCTTGTGAATTCCAATTATTGTATCACATTCCGGATAAATAGGAAAAATGTTAAACTTTCCGATCGAACAATCGAACACCCAAGTTTTCCCGATACAGCTCAACACATGAAATAAGTCTAAAAACATTCAGTTCGTGCCTTAGTACCAACGGTCCAGCCGTAGAAGGGTCAAGCCAACGCCTCACATGTGGCACGCCGTACTGCCCCAAACCCTAAGGTTCAAAGGGCAGTTCAAGACGGTCACATAATCGAGTTAAGGTTTGTTGTCTTCTAGAGGGTCCATCGCGTTACTTGCACTACTTAGAACGTCTTTAAACTACGGAAAAGTCCAACAATTGGAAATTTCCCGGCAGGGGAAAAAGTGGGTATTTATATCCGGTCGAACTTTTTAACATATTCTAAAATTACCCGGAAAAACACACAGACAAAATTAGACAATCCGATCGAAACACCGAGTCCCCAATACAACCCAGAAAACTCAACTCTTGAGTTCAGATTAAAAATTCCCAGGAAAACCAACACTGCAAAATAGAAATTACTGTGTAAAATTGAATAACAGAGGAGACTAGATGGCCGCGGAACCGCCGCATTAGCCATGCTAATGTCGCGGTTCCGCCGCGCTTTTATGGACTCAGGAGTACGGGCTTCTCAGTAATTCTTAGAATCTCCTGCTGGTTTTTCTGTATATTTTTAATCTGGAAAAAACCCAGCTTTTGAAAAAAGTCCAGAGAGCAACTTTGAATTAGGGTTTCGGTTCGATCGGACATCTAACTCCGTCTACACATCGCCTAAGGCTCTAGCCTGGCTCTGATACCACTGTAGGGTTCCTAGGCACACTAATGAGGTCTCACAAGGGATCAAACATGGCTAATTCAAAATTTTACAAGTGCCTACAAACCCTAATACGGATCGTTAACTAGATGTATAGGCGATGCAATGCAAATAAACGAATTTATAGCTAAAGGGAAGGGGCTACAACCTTCCTCCACCTCCATGGCTCCGTGATGAAGTCCCCTCACTGTCCATATCGGATCCCGGACTCTAGCATCGGCTTCATCGGAGAAATGGGCGGGCTAGGTCGTCGGCTTCGATGCCGAAGATGATCTACGTCGAGGCAACACAAGATCAAACTCCAACTTCACCAAGCCATGAAACTTATGAAGAAAACACCCTATACTACTTGGAAAGAGGTAGAGGATGAAGAAATAGGAAGTGGGTTCACTTTGGAATTGGATTTCTCACTCATTTTCACAAGTTGCCATTGATGGAGGCAAGCTTTCTTCATTGTTGAAGATGAAGAAGAAGAAGAAGGAATATGATAAGTATTTTTCAAAAAGGAAAATAATATGAATACTTATCATATACCAACCATGGTAAAGTGTAGAGAATAGACTATGGTTAGGTAGAATGGTTAGGGTTAAGCATGAGACAAATATGGTGGACTTGTTCAAAGCTTCATGAAGCTTCAACAAGCAAACAAAGAAAGCCACCATATCAATTTTCTTTTGCCAAAATAAATAAATAAATAAATAGGTAAATAAACAAAACCCTAACCATTCATATAACCATGGTTTAATTCTTTACACAAACCCAAGTGAGCATGTATCATCAAACATGATACAAACAAGTGCACAAAAATATATCACATATACAATGTGCATTTCAAGTGAGAAAATCCATTTAAAGTGAACCAATACTAGTTAATGCAAAGTAATATATCAAATATATAATTATACATTAAATCATTAAATCAACACTTGATTTATCGATCCGGTCATATCGCATATAACCGACTAATATCCAATGTATCGGCTTATCGAATCAATCCTTGATTCGATAACTAGGTTATATCGCATACAACCAATCGATACATACATCGCGAGAATGGAATACGGTATCACATACACGCATTATTCTCGGTCCCGCACATATCTCATATGCGCTCCTATTTCGTTTCGCTTGAGCCAGGAAACCTCTGTGTAGGACTCTAAAGACTCGTCAATACGCCGGCAGCAGGTGATGATCATATCAAACACCCATAAGCCGCAAGCGGTCTACTAAACGTAACGGCCACCCGGGTATTGAGCGATCAGAAGATCGACGAGCAAGCCCGCTCACACTCCTGTGAATCCAACCAGTAACACTTACCGTACAGTCCGGTCTGTTCGTCTGATATGTCGCATATCTCGCCTAGGGGTGGTAAACGTCAGACCCCAGTAGCTTGATAAGTCATGCCAACGTAAGGTCCATAACATTCGTGAAACTACTGATAACTCTTACCAGTATATCACTGCAACCCTGGCCAGGGATTTCCAGTTATGGCCAGTCGTGCATAGCGCAACATCAACCCCTAATACCGGGAGAGACGAATCCCCTCCTATCGCTCATTGCCTCCATGTGAATCGGGACTGTACCCAAAAACCACCTGTTTGCACGACTCAGTAGAGCCATGGTAGGGTGGAAATCAAAGCACAGTGGGAGACACACAAGACTCTATGACGATCTCGAGTCAACAGACTAAGCTGTACCAGTGTCACCAGAGAACTGCCATCTGACGTGAGGTATAATACCATATGGGAGTTCTCGGCGAGTCCGTTGAGTGTACCCAGTCTCCACTGAGCACCCGCATACCATTGATAGCAGAATTTGTGTATTTTTCCAAGACAATTACCATTGATAACTCCGTTAAGTTTTCTACCTTAAATAGGCAAGCACTCACTTTCTCCAGTACCCTGGAGCTCAAGTGAATTGATCTCGCTTAAACCTATATTTACTAAAGTCCTTAAATATTGTTTTTTATATCTTGAGAGGGTTTTATGAAAAATATTTTTAATATAATTAAAAAGTCAACCTCGAGGGTAATTAGTATTATTTAGGGTTTTCATGAGTATGGATTTTAAGTATTTGGATATTTTAGTGATGATTACTTATCTTGGAAAGTTCATGATATTTTATTGAAAACTTGTCCTTTTTTGGTATCTTGATGGTTTTTTATTGTCATTCGTTAAACTTTTCATTTTTAAAAAACATATGTTTATTATATTTTGAAAATATGTATCTATAATTTTATATAATTTTAATTTTAAAAAAATTAATTTTTATTTTATTTAGAAAATTCGTATTTCTTAAAAACTGTATTTAAATCCTTTCAAGATCAAATGCTCCCTGAGGAGATCTACATCTCGCTCTACTAGCCTAAGGATGTGCGATAATCTGCACCATCTATTAGCGGGTCCCCTAAATAGGGTTGTAGATGCGTAATAGCAAAGGATATGAAATAGCGCTTTAAAAGAAATCTGGTTTCTTTTTTAAAGTTTTGTGGTATTTTATTGTAATATTATTCTTCGAAACAAAAATATATACAATGAGTATCGTGCTATGAAACTAAGTGTGCGTGTGGGGTAGGTCGTTACCCCGTGAATTTTTCCTAAGGTATTGTTAAGCAACTACTAAATGAAGTGTTTATAAAGTTCAAGCTATTTTAATGAAAAAGTGCTACTATTGTTTGTTTCATATAAGAATTTTGATGAAATTAGATTCTAAACATTAGGGTTTAAGGTTATAAGTGATGTAGTCAAATTAGATTGATTAAATTATAAAGGAAAATGGAGTTAAATGTTTTAGAAAAGAATATGTCAGTATTAACTCCACTTTTACTAATATAAATTTGAATAGGATTTTCAATAGAACGGAAGAGGTTTAGAAGGGACTTACGGTTCAGAAAGTTTAAAGAAAGGTTGAAGAAGAGGGGTGAGCGTTGTAGTGTCGCGGGAGCTCCGGATATTGCTTCGATCTTCGCCGGAAGTTGCTTGCTCGCTAACTCCTCTTTAATCCACTTGTACTTATGATCTTTTTGAGAGAATTTTGATATAATTTTCAGAATGGTGCTGAGCCAAAGTAGAAGATGGTATTTATAGTGGAGAATTAGGCTTTTGGAATTAAAATGGTGGATTAAAAAGCATTAAAATTGTGATAAATTATGAATTGAAGGGTCTCTCTTTGATTGCAGGGTAATCAAACAGTGCAGGGGAGTTAGGGTAGGTGAAAAGGTGCGTGTGCAAAGCGCGGGGCTCATTGGGCAATATCCGACCGTCGGTGCCGGCTATATGTGGCTTTTGGTCAGTTGAACTCAAGGCATTTGGCTCGAGATTCGTGCCACTTGATCAACACGGTATTTAAACCCTTTTGCACATGTTTGATTTTTCTGAACTTTTCATTTCCCTGTGTATTGCACGTGCAATTTTTTGGACTTCCAAAAAGTTAAAAAAATCAGAAAAAATAATTGTGTCTGGTGGGAATCGAACACGGGGGCTATGTCATAGCAGTGTAGAAGCTTTACCAATGAGCTACAAGCTGTTTCTTGCTGTTATTTAACAAAAGTAATTTATAACTCAAACGCAGGTAGTAAAACACATTTCTTGTATATTAACAGTAAAATTTCCGTACAAGATTTTAGAGTCGTTACAATACTGGGGGCAGTGATGTACCGCTCCTCAGGCAATTCATCAAAAGTATGGTTAATACAGCTTTCAAATGGTACAGAAGTATACCGGACAACTCGGTTGAGACATTCACTCAAATGGAATATCTATTCTAACAAAGATACCTGAATGTCAGTAATAAAATTACTGTTGCCGACTTTATGAAAACCGAAAGGAAAGATAATGAGAACGTCACTGATTATATAACCCGATAGCGTAGTCTCTGTATCAAATGCGAACAACCGCTAGGCCAAGAGCAAAACCTTCAAAGGAACCATTGACAATTGGATGACGCCCCTCTTATGCACAGCGGACATCAAAACATTCCAAGTCCTGACTAAAAGAGTCCAAATGTTAGAACATGTAAATCCCGAGTCACTTCCAGACTTCAAACCTGATAACAAATTCAAATGTCTGGAGGAAGATAACCACCAAAGACAACATCTACTCTTTCAACATGTCTGCCGATAGACATGAACGAGAATCAAAAAGATCAAAAACCGATTGGCCTCGAAAGCCAGTACAAGGAAAAGAATCAGCTCGAGAAAGAAAGAAACAGGAAATCTACTCTTTCAGAAGAGACAAAGTCCGCAAGATATTTAAGGACACCTTGAACAACGGTTTGTAGCTGCCATAGTTGAAAATACCGCACGAGGCAAACATGACTGTAACAACTCCAATTTCATTATACAGAAAATCATTTAAAAGTTAATGTACAAATGGAGTATTTGAAATCCTGTGTACACTATAATTATTTGAATTATTTTTGAACAGCAAGAAACAACTTATAGCTCATTGGTAAAGCCTTGCACTGCTGTGACGTAGCCCCTGTGATCGAATCCCCCCAGCCACATTATCTTTTTATTAATTTTTCTTTTAATCTTTTAGAAGCCCAAAGGTTTACACGTGCACTACATGTAAAATGAAAAGTTACAGAATAAACAAACATGTGCACTAGGGTATATGAAGCCACAGGGACACGTGGCAAAATCTCAAGCACCCACTACCGGTTCATGGCCGGCGGGATTCATGCCAGAGCCGGCACCGCTGGGCCCCCCGTAGGGGCTGGTCCCCATTTCTTTTGCCTAGCACCCCTTGGCCTACCCCACTTCCCTCATACTATTTGATTTTTCTGCACATTTTCCAGAGAATTAAAAATGGGCATTAATCCACATTTTAATGCACATTTTAATTCTATTCTTCATTACCCTAAACTCTAATTTTCCCTATAAATGCCGCACTCCATTTCACCCCTCCTCACTCAGAATTTCATTACAAAAACTTTATAAAATTTCCAAGTCCTAAGTTGTGCAAGTGGAGTTAGCAAAGGGCAAGATTCCGACGACGTTCCAAGAAGAATCCGGTGACGAAACGACGTCCAGACACTTTCCTAAGCTTCTCCCTTATCCCCTCTATCTTAATAACTTGTAAGTCCCCTCTCCCCTTCTCTTCTACTATTCTAAAACATTTTCTTTTCAAAACTCGTCGGAAGTGGAGTTATTCCGACTTCCGACTCTATTTTCTTTAAAAACTCAAGTTTTCTTAAACAATAAATCACCATTTCTTCTCATAATGTTTAATAAACATAAATAAAGACATTAGAACAGATTTCATCTCAAAAGAATCTTTTATACAACTTTTACCGTATTTATACGGTAAAATACCATATACTTTACATTTCGACATAATTCAACATATTTCCTTGTATTACCTTTAGAAAACTCACGAGGTAAGGACCTACCGCATCACAACACACATATTGGACATATCACGATGAACTTTGGAATTCTAGATTATCGGAAAATACGCTTTTACGAATAAATACCCTAAACTTACAAAACCGTTTTCTTTAAAAAAACGTTATCTAATTCCTTGGAAATACGCCTCTACAGCCCATTTTGGGGAACCCCGATCGGGATAATGCGGGTTATCGCACGTCCTCGGGCCTAGTAGAGCGAGATGCAGACCTCCGCAAGGAGCATTCGATCTTGATGGAATTTTTAATGCTAATTTTAAGAAAATGAGATTTCTATAAAATAAATAAAATTTATTTTTGTTAAATATAAATATATATATATATATATGAATATTATCAAAAGATATATTTTAAATATATTATACAAATATTTCATGTTTTCTAAATCTAAGGAATCACAATTACATGAAACTACCGTCCTAATTCAATACAAATTCCAATTTTTCATAAAAATATCATATATAATAAAAACTAGGTTCTACTCACTAGAAATTTCACTTTTATAAAATATACATCTATGAATAACCCTAAAGATGATAATTAAATACTTGGGGTGTATTTTGAAAATATATCAAACCATTTTTATATAAAACCCTCTCAAGTTATAGTAAATTACAATAAGGACCCTAGTAAACATAGGTTAAAGCGGGACCAATTCTCTTGAGCCTCAAGGAGCCGGAGAATTTGGGTGCTTGCTTATCTAAGGTAGAAAATCTAACAACAGTGTTATCAATATGGTAATTGTCTTGGAAAAAGACACAAATCCTGCCGTCCATGTGCAGCAGTTACCGATAACATCAAAATTAATTCAAGAATTCAATTTCTTTTCAAAGTGTCTGACTCAGACAGAGTCTCAATCTAATCAATCTGACTTGAATATGATTCAAGTATAAACTACAAAACAACATGAATCCATGAATACCAGAATTCAATCTATATCAATTTATTTTGACTAAACCGAACCATGGATATACTCCGTCTACATGACTATCCCTTTATATCCATTCTGTTTACTGATATCATGATTTCGACAAGTCATCCATATATATAAAAAAACAATACAATCAATACAAAAGACATTGCGGGATTTTAATGGGGTAGATTGGTACGGAATGTATTAGAAGTGGCACGAGACTGTAGCCATAATACACCTAACCTGAATATCCATTGTCGTTGTACCGTGGCTGAACGGTTCCTTGTGCTCCGGATACCTTAGTCTCCGGATAGTGGGACTCCTCTCGTATACACTGGCATAGTCTGTACCAAGCTACAAACAACTGCATTAACATTATAATCAAATATTTCTAGTTATATTCTCTTTCTGTCTATTCTATCTCTACTCATCTTTGGGACTTACGAGCGATTGTTCGCTAACGATATCCTTTTCTTCTTTCTTTGGAATGTTGTCAGGTGTTTCGGACTCACTGGAGATCGAGCCCAGTACTGAAGATTTGGAGCAGTTAGTCTTTGGCCCAGAGCTGTAGGCACTTGTATATACTTTTTTCATTTCAGTTATGCCATTGTTTAAGCATTGCTTTCCATTCGTGTATTTACATTTCCAGTTGTACTTGTAAAGAATTTTTAATAAATAAAAGTTGCTGTTTAATTACATCTATTGTCATTTTTCTTGTGTACATTTACTTTATATTGCTTAGATACGCTTAACGTGTTTACTTATGAGTAAATACGTAGTGGACCTCATCGCGTCCCCTCCCCGTACACCGGGAAGCGGGACGTGACGGGTTTTGTTGGCAGCTCATGCAGGTCAGTTCTGCATGGACATACGGGTCAATTCTGCATGGACATACGGGTCAATTCTGCATGAAGTCCTAAGAAATATAACACAAGAATCAGCAACTAAAAACATTCTTTACATTTCATATTCTTTGAATCTTACAATTTCATGTACTTTGAATCTGTCTCTATTTTTCTTTCAAGATTATAGATTCTCTAAACAACACCAGCATCAACTTCAATTGTAGGGTTCCTAGGCACACTAATGAGGTATCACAAGGGATCAAACATGGCTAATTCAAAATTTTACAAGTGCCTACAAACCCTGATACGGATCGTTAACTAGATGTATAGGCGATGCAATGCAAATAAACGAATTTATAGCTAAAGGGAAGGGGCTACAACCTTCCTCCACCTCCATGGCTCCGTGATGAAGTCCCCTCGCTGTCCATATCGGATCCCGGACTTTAGCATCGGCTTCATCGGAGAAATGGGCGGGCTAGGTCGTCGGCTTCGATGCCGAAGATGATCTACGTCGAGGCAACACAAGATCAAGCTCCAACTTCACCAAGCCATGAAACTTGTGAAGAAAACACCCTATACTACTTGGCAAGAGGTAGAGGATGAAGAAATAGGAAGTGGGTTCACTTTGGAATTGGATTTCTCACTCATTTTCACAAGTTGCCATTGATGGAGGCAAGCTTTCTTCATTGTTGAAGATGAAGAAGAAGAAGAAGAAGAAATATGATAAGTATTTTTCAAAAAGGAAAATAATATGAATACTTATCATATACCAACCATGGTAAAGTGTAGAGAATAGACTATGGTTAGGTGGAATGGTTAGGGTTAAGCATGAGACAAATATGGTGGACTTGTTCAAAGCTTCATGAAGCTTCAACAAGCAAACAAAGAAAGCCACCATATCAATTTTCTTTTGCCAAAATAAATAAATAAATAAATAAGTAAATAAACAAAACCCTAACCATTCATATAACCATGGTTTAATTCTCTACACAAACCCAAGTGAGCATGTATCATCAAACATGATACAAACAAATGCACAAAAATATATCACATATACAATGTGCATTTCAAGTGAGAAAATCCATTTAAAGTGAACCAATACTAGTTAATGCAAAGTAATATATCAAATATATAATTATACATTAAATCATTAAATCAACACTTGATTTATCGATCCGGTCATATCGCATATAACCGACTAATATCCAATGTATCGGCTTATCGAATCAATCCTTGATTCGATAACTAGGTTATATCGCATACAACCAATCGATACATACATCGCGAGAATGGAATACGGTATCACATACACGTATTATTCTCGGTCCCGCACATATCTCATATGCGCTCCTATTTCGTTTCGCTTGAGCCAGGAAACCTCTGTGTAGGACTCTAAAGACTCGTCAATACGCCGGCAGCAGGTGATGATCATATCAAACACCCACAAGCCGCAAGCGGTCTGCTAAACGTAACGGTCACCCGGGTATTGAGCGATCAGAAGATCGACGAGCAAGCCCGCTCACACTCCTGTGAATCCAACCAGTAACACTTACCGTACAGTCCAGTCTGTTCGTCTGATATGTCGCATATCTCGCCTAGGGGTGGTAAACGTCAGACCCCAGTAGCTTGATAAGTCATGCCAACGTAAGGTCCATAACATTCGTGAAACTACTGATAACTCTTACCAGTATATCACTACAACCCTGGCCAGGGATTTCCAGTTATGGCCAGTCGTGCATAGCGCAACATCAACCCCCAATACCGGGAGAGACGAATCCTCTCCTATCGCTCATTGCCTCCATGTGAATCGGGACTGTACCCAAAAACCACCTGTTTGCACGACTCAGTAGAGCCGTGGTAGGGTGGAAATCAAAGCACAGTGGGAGACACACAAGACTCTATGACGATCTCGGGTCAACAGACTAAGCTGTACCAGTGTCACCAGAGAACTGCCATCTGACGTGAGGTATAATACCATCAGGGAGTTCTCGGCGAGTCCGTTCAGTATACCGAGTCTCCACTGAGCACCCGCATACCATCTCCGATGTCAAACACCAATGGATATGGGATCATCCATCGCCCATCACATGGGTCGAGAAGATATACGCTTGTCTACTCTGGAATATCGATGCCCCGTCTCGATATTCCCACGACTAGGAACAATGAAGGATGTACTCATCGACTACCCAGGCCCCACTAGTATGATCTGCATCATAGTCCTGGAAGTCGAGTACACATCCTAAGGGCTTTATCAACATGTAATCAGAGAGACAGAAAGTATACATGTTAAGATAAAGAGCAACCAGATAGCGTACTATCATGTCGAGCAAGAAAGTCCTACCTATATATGTCCCAGCATCCACTACAATATACATCCAATGTACAGTAATGGCCTCTAGGGCATACATATAACTAACATCAATAACACACCGCCACCTCTACCGCTTACGCCTATTGTCGCTGCTCCGATCAATGAGCAGACGGTATTGCTTGAGGCAATCCGCAGCCTCCTGGAAGGACAGCAGCAGCAGACTGCTATTCTGGTGAACCGTCCAGAAGCGGAAGCGCCTGGGGTAAAGCAATATAGGGCTTTGCACCCAAAACAATTTTAGGGAAAAGAGAGCCCCCTGAAAGCTGAAGAATGGGCTCAAAGTATTGAAGATGATCTGGCAGCAGCACAAGTGTCAGAGATCGCTTGGGTTCGAGTTGCGAAGCTGCAACTCACTGACAACGCACGAGTTTGGTAGAAGGCGGAAGAAAACTGTCTTGACCAACCTATCAAATGGAGGAATTTTCGCGACATGTTTGACGTGAAATACTTCCCAGAGACTGCCCGAATTGACAAGTAGCAGCAGTTCATTCACCTACAACAGGGTTCTATGTGGACCAAAACTGTGGATGAATATGACGCTGAGTTTACCATGCTCAGTAGGTAAGATATATCTCAATATTCAATTTTCAAATATCATATATTACACAGCTAACACAAGACCTTAATAGGTTCGTGGCATATTTAATACCAACTGCTGAGATCAGGTCCAAATGATTTCAGCAAGGGTTAGATCCGGAAATCCAAGCTGCCTTAGCTACAGGGTATTTCTCAACCCATGAACTGGCCCTGAAAGCGGCCCGCCGATATGAGGCAGTGGTAAAGATGAAGGACAGACCTCAATCTACCGGAATGAAGCGCCCTGCCACTCAAATGTCAGGAGGAGCCTCTTCAAGGCCACAATTTATGCCCAGGAGACCGGGAGTACCGAACAACCGGCTCAACCTAGCCTTTTGTATCTACTGCAGGAGAGATGGACATTTGGCGAAAGACTGCCGGCGTGCAAATCGCCTTTGCTTAGTTTGCGGCTCAGCCAGTTATGACATTGGGTCTTGTCCTCGTAGACACAACCTAAATGCTGCACCCAGACCAGCAATTACTTATCAGAGGCTCCCAGCCATCCAGGCACCTGCTCTACGACATGCTCTCCCTGCTCCACCTCCTCGTGGACCGACTGCACCTCCTCCTCGTCAGTTCCATCAAGCTCAAAAGAACGTACCTCAAGGACAACGGAACGGACAGAGGAATGCTCCTCCAGCAAGGAGGAATGTACCGAGACGACAGGCTTTCACAATGACTGTGGAAGAAGCTGAAGCCGCCGGCCAAGTCATCACTGGTAACACTTTCAAACTTTCTTTCAGTCTATATACATACCTATATATCTTTTCCTTATACCTAAAACCTATCCCACATAATTTAGTTACAATCTTAGTATCCTCACTTCCTGCACTAGCACTCATCGATACTGGAGCATCTTATTACTTTATGTCACAACGGTTCGTCCGAACTCATGCGATTCCAGTCAAACCTCTCGTATCCAGCTGGAATGTCAGTTCAGGGAACTGTCGTCAAAGGAGGGTAATGTTCGAGATTCCAGAACATCCGGACTTTTATTTCAAAAGTGGAGAACGTACCATGGAGCCAAGCACATACAAAGAAAAACCGAAGAAGGCAGTGATTGCAACACTTCAAATGGAGGAAGGATCGAAGCCTGAGATAGTTCGAGAGTTCGATGATGTATTTCCTGAAGACATATCAGGTTTGCCTCCCGATCGAGCTTTTGAATTCAGCGTTGATTTAGTACCTGGAGCACAACCGGTGATCAAAGCACCGTATCGGTTAAGCCCTGAAAGTTTGAAGGAAGTCCGTACTCAGTTGGATGAATTATTGAAGAAAGGATGGATTCGTCCCAGCACTTCAAGTTGGGGATCGCCGGTTCTACTTGTAAAGAAGAAGGAAGGTTCATATCAAATGTGTATTGATTATAGAACTCTAAACAATGTAACTATAAAGAACAAGTATCCACTCATGCACATCGACGATCTGTTCGATCAGCTAAGTGGATCTTACGTTTTCTCCAAATTAGATCTTCGTTTGGGTTATCATCAGGTGAAGGTCAAAGAATCTGATATCCATAAAACGGCATTCAAAACTCGCTATGGAAATTATGAATTTCTTGTGATGCCATTTGGAGTGACCAACGCACCAGCTATATTCATGAACCTAATGAATCAAGTTTTCCGAGAGTACCTAGACATGTTTGTTGTCATTTTCATCGACGACATCCTGTTATATTCTAAGAGTCGGAAAGAACATGCCGAGCACCTACGAATTATCCTGGAGACTTTATGACAGCATCAACTCTATGCTAAGTACAAGTGCGAGTTTTGGCTAGATCAAGTCGGTTTTCTCGGACATATTGTATCAAGCGATGGAATCTCTGTAGATCCAGCTAAAATATCAGCAGTAAGCGAATGTCCAACACTAAAGTTAGTAAAGGACATTCGAAGTTTCTTTGGTTTAGCAGGATATTACAGAAGGTTTATTGAAAGATTTTCGAAGATTGCGACACCCCTGACCAAGCTCACATGTAAAGATGAAGAATTCGTGTGGTCAGAAGCATGCGAACGAGCTTTCATAGAACTCAAGTCAAGATTGACATCAACACCTATCCTTGTCATACCGGACCAATCTGGAGGTTTCGAAGTGCACTGTGATGCATTCGATAAAGGATTATGATGTGTTCTACATCGGCACGGTAAAGTTGTAGCTTATGCTTCAAGATAGCTGAAAATTCATGAGCGCAACTATCCGACGCATGATTTGGAATTGGCGGCCGTAATCTTTGCTCTCAAAATTTGGTGCCATTATCTTCTTAGTGAATGAGTAGACATATACACAGATCACAAGAGTCTAAAATATGTGTTTACTCAGAAAGAGTTGAATATGCGGAAGAGAAGATGGTTAGAACTTATGGCAGACTTCGACATCAACCTACAATATCATCCAGGGAAGGTGAATGTAGTTCATGATGCCCTTAGTCCCTAACCATTAGCATTGAATCTCACCGCACAGTGGAATCTTCAACAAGATTTTCATCAGCTGGAGATTGAAGTGGTCATGCCAGGTAATGCTTTAAGTTTGATGAACTTACAAGTTCAATCTACCATTGTCAATCAGATCAAAGCAGCTCAAGCAAGTGATGCTAAGTTGCAAAAGATCAGAGAACAAGTAGAAAGTGGACTTCGAAAAGAATTCATCATCCATGAAGACGGATCTTTGAGATACGGCAGTAGATTGTATGTACCAAAAGGTTCTGTGCGAGAAGAGTTGATGAAAGAAGCTCACATCTCTCCTTATTCAGTACACCCTGGAGGTACAAAGATGTACAAAGATCTGCGTCAAAATTACTGGTGGCATGGAATGAAGCGTGAAGTAGCCAGAAGCGTTGCTAAATTCTTGGTGTGTCAGCAAGTAAAAGCTGAATATCACAGGACTGCTGGTTTACTTCAACCGTTACCTATCTCAGAATGGAAGTGGTAACACATCACAATAGATTTCGTGACTGCACTTCCTCACAGCACGAAAGGTAACGATGCGGTATGAGTTATTGTGGATCGACTCACAAAGTCGGCTCACTTCATCCCATTTCTAGTTGGCCAATCTACTGAGACACTAGCAAAGAAGTACATGGAGGCAAGAATCTAAGTAAGATTTAAACTCTTCAATGTGTACTATCTCTGATACCCATGAACTCATGCAGGAAATCGTGAGATTACATGGAGTACCGGTTTGCATTGTCTCCGATCGTGACACCAGATTCCGATCGCAATATTGGCAGAGTCTGCAAACTAGCTTGGGAACAAGTCTGAACTTCAGCACAGCTTATCATCCATAAAAAGATGGTCAGTTTGAGCAAACTGTTCAGATCTTAGAAGGTATACTAAGAGCGTGTATGCTAGACTTCGGAGGGTCGTGGGAAGATCACCTATATCTGGTGGAGTTTTCATACAATAACAGCTATCAAGCAAGTATCGGAATGGCATCATTTGCAGCTTTATATGGAAGGAAGTGTCGATCGCCATTAAGTTGGGACGACATCGGAGATAGAGAACTCCTTGGACCTGAGATGATAGTAGCTACTGTTGATGTGGTTCGTACTATCAGCGAAAGAATGTGCATAGCCCAAGATCGACAAAAGCACTAGGCTGATACAAAGCGCCATCACTTGGAGTTCCAACCAGGAGAACATGTATTTTAGAAGATATCTCTGAACCGTGGAGTGATTCGTTTTGGAAGATGGGGTAGGCTTAGTCCGAGGTATATTGGACCGTTCGATATACTCGAATGAGTCGGTGAAGTAGCATATCGCCTGGCACTTCCACTTTCATTGGAAGGAGTGCACAATGTGTTCCACATATCCCAACTCAGAAGGTATGTGAGTGACCCCCGGCCATATTCTTGATCACTCCGAGCTCACTGTATTGACAGATTTATCCTTTGAGCAATAACCTGTTGAGATCCTGGATAGAAAGGTGAAGTCACTTCCGAACAAGGAAGTAAACTTGGTTCGAGTGATGTGGAGAAAAGATTCACCAGGAGAATCAACATGGAAACGTGAAGACGACATGCATGCAAGATACTCTCATTTGTTTGTAAACTAGTCCTTAAAATAATTATAAATTTCGAGAATGAAATTTTTGTAAGGAGGGTAGAATGTAACAACTCCAATTTCAATGTACAGAAAATTATTTAAAAGTTAATGTACAAATGGAGTGTTTGAAATCATGTGTACACTATAAGTATTTAAATTGATTTTGAACAGCAAGAAACAACTTGTAGCTCATTGGTAAAGCCTTGCACTGCTGTGACATAGCCCCTATGATCGAATCCCCCCAACCAAATTATCTTTTTATTAATTTTTCTTTTAATCTTTTAGAAGCCCAAAGGTTTATACATGCACTGCATGTAAAATGAAGAGTTACAGAATAAACAAACATGTGCACTGGGGTATATGAGACGACGAGGACACGTAGCAAAATCTCAAGCACCCACCACCGGTTCATGGACGGCGAGATTCATGCCAGAGCCGGCACCGCCGGGCCCCCCGTAGGGGATTGTCCCCATTTCTTTTGCCGAGCACCCCTTGGCCTACCCTACTTCCCTCATTTTGTTTGATTTTTCTGCACATTTTCCAGAGAATAAAAAATGGGAATTAATCCACATTTTAATACACATTTTAATTATATTCTTTATTACCCTAAACCATAATTTTCCCTATAAATACCACACTCCATTTCATCCCTCCTCACTCAGAATTTCATTACAAAAACTCTATAAAATTTCCAAGTCCCAAGTCGTGCAAGTAGAGTTAGCAAAGAGCAAGATTCCGACGACGTTCCAAGAAGAATCCGGCGACGAAATGATGCCCCGACGCTTTCCTAAGATTCTCCCTTATCCCCTCTATCTTAATAACTTGTAAGTCCCCTCTCCCCTTCTCTTCTACTATTCTAAAGCATCTTCTTTTCAAAACTCGTCGGAAGCGGAGTTATTCCGACTTCCGACTCTATTTTCTTTAACAACTCCATTTTTCTTAAACAATAAATCACCATATCTTCTCATAATGTTTAATAAACATAAATAAACATATTAGAACAAGTTTCATCTCAAAAGAATTTTTTATGCAACTTTTATCGCATTTATATTGTAAAATACCATATACTTTACATTTCAACATAATTCAACATATTTCCTTGTATTAACTATAGAAAACTCACGAGGTAAGGACCTACCTTATCACAACACACATATTGGACATAGCACGATGAACTTTAGAATTCTAGATTATAGGAAAATACGCTTTTACGAATAAATATCCTAAACTTACAAAACCGTTTTCTTTAAAAAAAAAGCGTTATCTAATTCCTTGCAAATACGCCTCTATAACCAATTTTGGGGAACCCCGATCGGGATGGTACGGGTTATCGCACGTCCTTGGGCCTTGTAGAGCGAGATGCAGACCTCCGTAAGGAGTATTCGATCTCGATAGAATTTTTAATGCTATTTTTAAGAAAATGAGATTTCTATAAAATAAATAAAATTTAATTTTATTAAATATTTTAATATATATATATATATGAATATTATCAAAAGATCTATTTTAAATATATTATACAAATATTCCATGTTTTCTAAATCAAAGGAATCACAATTACACGAAACTACCATCCAAATTCAATACAAATTCCAATTTTTCATAAAAATACCATATACAATGAAAACTAGGTTCTACTCACTAGAAATTTCACTTTTATAAAATATGCATCTATGAAAAACCCTAAAGATGATAATTAAATACTTGAGGTGTATTTTGAAAATATATCAAACTATTTTTACATAAAAACCCCTCAAGTTATAGTAAATTACAATAAGGACCCTAATAAACATAGGTTAAAGCGGGACCAGTTCTCTTGAGCCTCAGGGAGCCGGAGAATGTGGGTGCTTGCCTATTTATGGTAGACAATCTAACAATGGTGTTATCAATACGATAATTGTCTTGGAAAAAGACATAAATCATGCCGTTCATGTGCAGCAGTTACCGATAACATCAAAACTAATTCAGAACTTCAATTTCTTTTCAATGTGTCTGACTTAGACAGATTCTCAATCTAATCAATCTGGCTTGAATATGATTCAAGTATAAACTACAAAACAACATGAATCCATGAATACCAGAATTCAATCTATATCAATCTATTTTGACCGAACCGAACCATGGATATACTCCGTCTACATGACTATCAATTTATATCCATTCTGTTTACTGATATCATAGTTTCGGCAAGTCATCCATCTATATAACAAAACAATACAATCAATACACAAGATATTGCGGGGGTTTTAAAGGGGTAGATTGGTACGGAATCTGTTAGAAGTGGCACGAGACTGTAACCATAATACACCTAACCTGAATATCCATTGTCGTTATACCATGGCTGAACGGTTCCTTGTGCTCTGGATACCGTAGTCTCCGGATAGTGGGACTCCTCTCATATACACTGGTATAGTCTGTACCAAGCTACAAACAACTATGTTAACATTATAATCAAATATTTTTAGTTATATTCTCTTTCTGTCTATTCTATCTCTACTTATCTTTGGGACTTACCGAGCGATTGTTCGCTGATGACGTTCCTTTTCTTCTTTCTTTGGAATGTTGTCAGGTGTTTCGGACTCACTGGAGATCGAGCCCAGTACTGAAGATTTGGAGCAGTTATCCTTTGACCCAGAGTTGTAGGCACTTGTATATACTTTTTTCCATTTCAGTTATGTTATTGTTTAGGCATTGCTTTCCATTCATATATTTACATTTTCAGTTGTACTTGTAAAGAATTGTTAATAAATAAAAGTTGATGTTCAATTACATCTATTATCATTTTTCTTTTATACATTTACTTTATATTGCTTAGATACGCTTAGCGTGTTTACTTCTGAGTAAATACGTAGCGGACCTCGTCGTGTTCCCTCTCTGTACACCAGGAAGTAGGGCGTGACAATGACCGACAACCTCATGTACTGCACATACTACAGAATACTGAGCCAGACCTTTGAAGTCTGCTATGTTTTCAAGGATTGGGTTTAGAAGCAATACAAAACAGGGAAAATCTCGACGTCCTATGGTGTGCTAGCGAACAATCAAGCCACGGCTGCCAATTTTATGAAGACGAAAGCTGAAGCCCTCCGGGGGCAGAAGGATCAATCGTCCACTCTAAGAAACAACTCGAATCTACCGCAGCCTTTATGGGACGCATGCTTGTCCACATGACGAAGGGAATACTGAAGCTTTTTTAAGGAAAATTCGGGATTAAATAAGAAAATCAAATAAAGCCCATTGCATCGACAATCAACTCAGCTTCATCGAACTCAAAATCTAGGGATCTCAAATAAGCCCTACAAAAATATGCCAACGGGGCCAGGCAAAGAATGAGTGCACAACTTTGACCCTTAAGTCGTTAAACTAGGGAAAAAAGGAAAAAAAAAAAAAGGGAAAAAGAGAAAAAAGGAAAAAGGTGTTGGATTTGTGTGCCCTAGAGGCCTGTATTGTATAGGATGCTGGGGATATTTATATACAGGAAAATCTTACCCCGTTGTATAGTATACTATTTGAGTTGTCTTTATCTAAACATGTGTATTTGGTTTTTATACTACTTTATATTACTTATACATATTGATAAAGACTCATTACAGTAGTATACTATTTTGGTTTGTCTTTATCTTAACATGTGCATATGTTATACTCGATATCACATATGACGGATACATATTGATAAAGCCCGTACGATTTTGCTTGCCTACCAACGTTATGATGGCGATCATACTTATGGGACCTGGGTAGTCTATAAGCGCATCCTTAAAGGTCTCAGGTCGTAGGAGTATCGAGATCGGGTATCGATATTCCAGAGTAGACTTGTGTATACATTTCTAGATCTCGACGAGGGGCGGTGGTTGGTTTCACAGCCATTGGTGTGATCACCTAAGTTTGTATACAGGTGCTCATTGGGGTGCGTACACTGGATGGACTCGCCAAGAACCTCTAGATGGTATTATACCTATCGTCAGATAGCGGTTCTCAGGTGACATGAGTGCATGTTAGTCTTTAGACCCGAGATCATCATTTGTCTCGTATAAGTTCCCACTGTGCTTTGATCACAACCCTACCACGGCTCTACTGAGTCGTGCAAATAGGTTTTGGTTAGGTAAAGTCCCAAGCCATATGGAGGCAGTGAGTGATTGTCAGGGATTCGTCTCTCCCGGTATTGGGAGTCGATATCGCACTATGTTCAGTTGGCCAGAACCATAAGACCTTAACCAAGGCAGTTGAGATTTACTGATAGTTAGATCAGTAGTTTCTCAGATCGGTCCTGAGCCAAATCAACACGACTTATCAGGTCTGTAACAACCCTAAACTTTATGTACAGAATTTTTTCAAAAATACAGAAGAAACACCTAAGCATGAGCACAAGTTATAAATTTGATTTGCTTTTGAATAGCAAGAAAGCACTTGTAGCTCATTAGTAAAGCCTTGCACTGCTGTGATGTAACCCCTGTGATCGAATCCCCCTGGCCACATATATTTTTTATTGATTTTTCTTTTAATCTTTTAGAAGCCCAAAGGTTTGCATGTGCACAACACGTAAAATGAAAAGTCACAACAAAAAAAAACATGTGCAAAATGTTGTATACACTGAACATGACACGTGGCAAGAATCCAGACCCAACCCATCCAAATTGGATTGGCGAGATCTTGTTTTGGGCCGGCACCATCGGTCCAAACCGTAGCAAATGCTCTCAAAATTTAACCCTAGCACCCCTTCGCCTATCCCACTATCCCTATATTGTTTTTTTTACTCTGAAAACATCCAAAGAGTGATAATTCCTCTCTTTAATTCATTTTTAATTTACATTTTAATTCCATTCTTCATTACCCTAAACCCTAATTTTCCCAATAAATACCACACCACATTTCACCCCTCCTCACTCAGAATTTCATTACAAACACTTAAAGCAGTTCACAGAAGATACTGAGCATTGACTTTATTTGTACATATTTTCATTTCAGTCATGACCATTGTTTAGGCATTGCTTTCTATCCATATATTTACATTTCCAGTTTTATCTGTAAAAGAATGTTAATAAATAAAGTTTTTGTTCAATTACATCTATTGTCTCTTGTGTACATTTTACTTTATATTGCTTAGATACGCTTAGCGTGTTTACTTCAGAGTAAATACGTAGCGGGCCTCGCCATGTCCCTTCCCCGTACACCGGGAAGCGGGGCGTGATAGATTTGTTGGTGACCCATGCAGGTCAGTGCTGCATGGAACCCTACCATGCAGGTCAGTTCCGCATGGACATGCAGGTCAATTCTGCATGAAGTTCTAAGCAATATAACACAAGAATCAACAACTAAAAACATTCTTTACAATTCATATCCCTTGAATCTTACAATTTCATATGCTTTGAATCTATCCTAACCCTATTTTTCTTTCAAGATTATGGATTCTCCAAATAACACCAGCACCAACTTCAACAACACACCATCACTATCACCAAATTGTTTTGAATCTGTTACACTTTCCTTCTATAAATTTCGAGTACGAAATTTTTATAAGAAAGGTAGAATGTAACAACCCTAAACTTTTTGTACAGAATTTTTTTCAAAAATACAGAAGAAACACCTAAGTCTGAGCACAAGTTATAAATTTGATTTGCTTTTGAACAGAAAGAAAGCACTTGTAGCTCATTGGTAAAACCTTGCACTGCTGTGACGTAGCCCCTGTGATCGAATCCCCCTAGCCACATATACTTTTAACTGATTTTTCTTTTAATCTTTTAGAAACCCAAAGGTTTGCATGTGCACAACACATAAAATGAAAAGTCACAACAAAAACAAACATGTGCAAAATGTTGTATACATTGAACATGACACGTGGCAGAATCCAGACCCAACCCACCCAAATTGGACCTGCGAGATCTTGTATTGGGCTGGCACCATCGGTCCAGACCGTACCAAATGCTCCCAAAATTTAACCCTAGCACCGCCTACCCCACTACCCCCATATTGTCTGTTTACTCTGAAAACATCCAGAGAGTGATAATTTCTCTCTTTAATTCATTTTTAATGCACATATTAATTCCATTCTTCATTACCCTAAACACTTATTTTCCCTATAAATACCACACCACATTTCATCCCTCCTCTGTTCCCGCCAAATTCTGCGCAAAAGAGTCCAAGGTATCAAATGGTAGTGATACGCTTAAGAAAATGCGAACCAGTATCTTCCGACCGGTATTTTGATAAACTCTTGAAGGAGAAATAGCTAAATTCTGATGATATTGGAAGCATCTCGGAAAACCCTTCGATTTGATATATTATGGGCTTCATAATTCATCCGGGATAAAAAAAGTTATGAGCAAATATATTGTGCACTGTTCCCTGATTAAAAATCAAGAAAGACTTCAAAAGAGGCATCACGTGCTCACACGTGACCAATGGTCACGTGTTGACACGTGACGGTTAAAGCAGCAGCGCAAAAAAGCGCAGAGGAGAGAAGTCCATTCGGGGGTCACGTGCTTACACGTGAACGGGGATCACGTGCTTACACATGACCGGGGGTTACGTGCGTACACGTGACCAGGGGTCACGTGCTTACACATGACCAGGGGTCACGTGTCAGCACGTGACTGGCTTCGAAAGCCTTACAGTTTAATAGAATTAAATTCTAAAAGCTTCTAAATCTTTCTAAATGGAAAAGGATTATAGGGATCGTTGGATTAAAGATCCAAGGGTGATTAAAAATCACCAATTTATAGAAAGATTCTATACAAGGAAAGATTTTCCTGAAATTTGAATAACAGATAAAAGATCTTTTGGATTAAAAATCCAATGGTGAATAAAATTCACTGAGTGATCTATAAGATCATGTTGGTTACAAAATCAATTAAAATCTTTCAATGAAAGATTCACTAAACAATTTGATTCTTTTCTTTCTCCTATAAATAGGAGCCAAGAAGAAAAGAGAAGGGATCTACTTTTTTGAGAGAAGAACAGAGAGAGGAGAATTTAATTCTCAAGAGAAAAAAGAAAGGAGAATTTAATTCTCAAGAGAGAAAAGAGAGGATAATTTAATTCTCAACAAAAAAAACCCTATGTGAGAAAAGAAAGGGAATCAAAACTTAAAACAGAGAATTTAATTCTCAAATTTAAGAGTTTAACTCTTCTACACAAAAGAACTTAGTTCTTCCTCTGGTTGAAGATCTGCAAAGAGCACATCTCCCCATAAGTTGAGAATTTAATTCCCATCGGGTTGAGATCCTGCCATGCAGATCCAAAACTTTGAGGGGGAATTGAGTTCAGAGAATTTAATTCTCCCAAAACAAAGTTAGGGTTTAACCCTATATGAGAATTTAATTCTCCCAAAATTACAGGAATTTAATTCATTCAAGATGGACATAACTAGGGTTTAACCCTAATCAAGAATTTAATTCTTTTACATATACAGGAATTTAATTCCTCCTAAAATGGAACTAGGGTTTAACCCTATATAAGAATTTAATTCTTTCACGATAGGAATTTAATTCCTCCAAAGTCATAATTAAGGTTTAACCATACAGAGAATTTAATTCTTAAAAAAATAAAGAGACTTAAAAGATCTCCATGCATACAAAGAACTAAGGTCACGTGGCTCCACGTGACCCCTGAAGAGATCCCCAGAAATGAGAAGGGAAAAAGCTTTGAAGCAATGCCTCACGTGCTCCCACGTGACTCCCAAAACACAGAAAGAAAAAGCAAAGGAAATCCAAGCTTTGGGCGCTCTCACGTGTTACCACGTGACCCCTTAGCAAACGCTTTAGTGATCAGCGCACAGATGACCATCACGTGCCAACACGTGATGCTCAAAATAAAAATATGAAAAGTGTTTAACACTTAATTGCAGAACGAAAAAAAGGAATCTGGTCCCACCTTTGGGCGCCCTCACGTGTCCATACGTGACCCCTTTTTCTTTAGTGTTTAACACTAATTCGAGAGCTTTATTCCCAGTGTTTAACACTGATTATCTTTTAGTGTTTAACACTAATTTGAAAATCTTATTTCCAGTGTTTAACACTGTTATTTTCTAGTGTTTAACACTAATTTGGGATTCTATATTTCTAGTGTTTAACACTGTTGTTCTTTAGTGATTAACACTACTTTTAGCCAAATTGGCTAATTTTCCAGAGGCAAAAGTCCCTCCTCCAAATGAATCTCAAAATTGAGGAAATCAAAGACAAAATGTTGTCAGAGCCTCCAAATCTCTGTTTAGCACTGCTGAATGATGAGGGGCTGAACCCAGAAAAATGTCTAACGGCCCAAAGGGCCAATATTTCAAACATAATTGGACTTAGCCCAAACTGGCCATAAGTCCTCAAATCATCTTGAACTGAGCACATCTGCTCTTTCAACCAACTCATTGGTTCAAGGGTACATCTCTGAACTCCTCTGATATTTGTCGTTGTAATCCTTCAACGTCTTCAGAGAGGTGATGGGTCCCGACAGCCATACATTTTATTGGACCACTATGTCCTTAAACTGGTATTGGACCACTGTGTCCTTAAACTGGTATCGGACCACTATGTCCCTAAACTGGTATTGGACCACCATGTCCTTCAACTGGTAATCGACCGCAATGTCTCTAAACTAAACAATTGAGTCCAAATGCTCTTTTGTTGGATCTAAATGATCTCGTTAAGTTGATCTTAGTCAAAAATTAGACTAACGTATCCTTAACAAACGTTTAAGTTGATCTTAGTCTCAAATGAGACTAACGTATTCTTAAACCTAACCCCAAACCCAAATCTAAGAAAATACGGATTTGGACTAATCCACGTCCTACGGGCGACAACATAAATTAGTCTCCGTATACAATCCACGAGCAACCACAAAAAAAACAAACACCTACGACACGAAGTGACCATCTGGAGAAGGAGAAAGTTGTTACCACGATGCGGTAGCGTAATTAACTGCAGGGGCTTGCGCCTGCAGGGAAGAGCGTCCCCACAATCAAAAACCCCTCAAACGAGGGGGAATCTGACGAAGTCTGCTACATCGGCCGCATCCGTTTAAACCTTCGATACATGGTGCCATAAATCAACTTGGCATCTTCGGAGAGGTGGACGGATAGCACCAATTAGCATCTGCCCCGAATTTCAGGCAAGACGTCCGCCGCGTCTTTGTCGCGTCTTTCGGAGGGGAACAGATTCTGGCACGCCCGGTAGGACCTTTTCCTCTTTCCACTCCACACTTCGTGTGTCGTGTTCACAACGAATCGCGGTTTGTTATGGTTGCCTATGGATTCGAGGTACTAAGATTTGGTGTCTTGCTCTGTGCAGAAAACAGAAGATCAATGGCTTCAAACTGCACTAATTGCAACAACTCCCACTCCGTCCTCGCCGGAAGAGTGACTTACGGGCCTCAAGCGGCCTCCCTTTTCAAGATGCCGGTGGAGCAAGTAACTCAGGCCACCACTGGGCTGTTCTTTGGGACCATGCTCCCACCAATAAGCTTCAATGCCCCTCTGCCGTTGCAAGAAGCTCCGAAGAAGTCGGTCTTTGATCGGCTTGCAACTACTGCGACCCCTCTCAACGGGTCGCCCAAATCCAATGCATCGGTTTTCAATAGACTGGGTCAAAACTCCAATGGGCCCGTGAAGAAGCCCACAATACCAGAAGGTGCTATTCCCATTCAACGGACGCCAGTCTTCAATAGGCTGACAACGACAACTTCTGACCAACATAGGGGGCATGAAGAAGTCACTCCTAAAGCTAAGATAATCCCAACGGCTCGACACGCTCGACGTCGCCACTGGCGCCGAGTAAGGAAGGCTGGGGGCAACTCTCCCTCTGGGCTAACTCCTCCAGCCCCAACGGTGGAAGTCAATGCTGCTATTCCAACTGGGAACAGCTTTGAATTGCTTAACAAGGTGCGCAGGAACTCTCCTACTGCAGTGCTGAAGAAATCTCCTCCACCCATGGAAAATGCACCGAAGGTGAAGCCGGAGCAGCCCCCTCAGCGGATGTCCTCCAAAATCTACAAAGTCTGGCGACAGGTTCAGGACTTAGTAATTGATCAAGATTACTCTCGCCGACGGAAAAAGGTGAAGGTTCAACAAGAAGAGAACCGTCATGTCAAGCCACAAAGGAAAATAGCTACTTAGGTGCCCACTGCAACGGCCCCCTTGACTTCAACTGCTCAAAAGGGGAGGAAGCCAAAGAAAGCCCATGTGACTGCGGCAAATCGTAAATACGTTGAGCCCAAATGCCCTAAGTCTGGGGGCATGGTGGTGCATACCGTCTACATGGCATCCGGGAAAGAGGATAGTCGCGCTTCTACGGGCCACCGACCACTCACCCGATCCATCACGATAGCTCAAGAACAGCAGCAGCAGAAGCTTCAAGAGATGCTGACTACAATGGCCGCACTTACCGAGCCAAAAGAAAGCCCAGAGGCATCATCAGAACAACGTCACGAACAAGAAACTGACGCTGACTTCCTACGTAGAGTCCTCGAAAAGAAGGACAGAGAAGCGGCAGAACAAGCTGCCAACATAAAACGAATGGCGCTTCTCTTCCAAGACATGGTCGGGATGATATTACAGCCGGATTCCCCAGCTGAAGACCCTCCGATCATTATTGAAGACGATAGAGGGGAGACATCGAACCCTCCTCCGGCTCTTTCAACAGCCAAAGGGGAAACCATTTCCAAGGCCGCTCTGGATGACTATATTGCTCAACAAATACGAGCTCACCAGGCGAATGAAGTGGCCGGCCAAGTCGTTAAAACTGGGCGACCTTATCCGGGCTGGTATGACCAAATAAGGTACCCGCCGGGATATACGATCCCCAAATTCCACGTAGATAAGGGGACGGGAAATCCACATCAGCACGTCGCAGAATTCAAAGCCATGTGCGGCAACACTGGAGGTGATGATAAATTGCTACTCCGCCAGTTTGTTGGCAGCCTGTCGAAAACGGCATTTGAGTGGTACTCTGAACTCCCAAATGACTCTGTCAAGACATTCGCAGAGATGGAGTTGCTATTCACCCAGCGTTTCGCAAACGCTAGCGAACGCACCCCAATCACGGCATTGATCAATGCTAGGGTGAAGCTTGGAGAAACTTGGGTCCAGTATGCGATACGGTGGCGTAATCTATGGTCAAAGTGCGAGCAGCGCATCGAAGAAACTCCTGCCGTGGGCATGTTCGTGGGTACTCTCGACCTTCAAGCGACCATCTCCCAATTCATGATGTTCTTCAAGCCGGCCACCTTCCAGGCCTTGATTGACAAGCTGGCCCAAATGGACCAGATGGGTCATAGGCCTTCCTCTTCAAAGGCAGAGCCTTAGAATGAAAAGGGCAAAGGGAAAGCAACTTTCGTTGCCAATACTCAACAACAGCCGAGCAACTTAAAGCCGGTTATTCGCCAAGACAACGTGCGTCCACGCCCATCCCTC
This sequence comes from Agapanthus africanus, assembly GCA_030015575.1. Classification (NCBI taxonomy): domain Eukaryota; kingdom Viridiplantae; phylum Streptophyta; class Magnoliopsida; order Asparagales; family Amaryllidaceae; genus Agapanthus; species Agapanthus africanus. The sequence goes on along the minus strand of CM057337.1, from coordinate 1,006,406,405 downwards.
GAGAAGAGACTGGGACGACCTTACTCGTTTCCCCAGGATAAAACAAGAAGACTGTTCGAGATGGCAGTGCGCAACAAACTCATCAATCTGCCGGATCCAAAACGTCCGTTGCAGCCAGGCGATGTCAACAATCCTAATTACTGTCCTTACCACCAAACAGTAAGCCATCCAATCGAAGATTGCTTCATCTTCAAAGGCTGGATGGAGGACCAATACCAACAAGGCAAGTTCGTATTATCCGAAAACTGGAAAGTGAACCCGCCACAACCTCACGTCCCTAAAAAAGTGGACGTGCCGAGGGCATCATGCTCATTCATAAGGGAAGCCCCGTGGGAGGTCGCTCTTTCAGCCAAAACTAAAAGAATGCTGAAGGATCTCCAAACGTGCCCGGCAATCAGGTGGAAAAATCCACTGGAACCCGAGATCATCGAGGGAATGCTGAAACCGCGCCCAACTCCAAAAACGGGTGGTGATGGTCAGAGCGCTCACACCCAGCCGTCAAAGTTTTCGAAGAAGAAGAAGACCAAAAAGCCCGTGCAGCCTGGTGACAAGCGCACGGACCTGCAAAAACAGATTGACGCGTTGGAAGAATATAATCAGAAGGCGCGGACCCCAGTCACACTCCAAGAATTTCTCAGCCACGTCCTTGAGAACGGAGATGATGACAATGGAGAAGACTCGTCGGATGAATCTGAAGATTATGTGGCAAGCTGCCATGTGATCTCTCACTCGTCAAAAAATGACGAAGAAGCTCCTTACACAGAGAAGCCGGGGGCAGATCCTGAGCCAGAACTTCTAGGACCATCAGACGAAATGATTAATGCATTCCTGAACGAAGCCCGTCTTAAAAGCAAAGCTGATCGAGAGCGCGAGATGGCCATATTCGAGAAAGCCAAACGCCGGCGACTAGATGAAAGGGTCGAAACACTCCCACTGGATCAAAGTACATCAAACGCAAATGAAAGCAGGATCAAGCCAAGGAAACGATTCACCAAAGCCATATCGATGGGGATGAAGCTGCCCTCTTTCAGAGAAAATTCTCCTGGCGGTATACATCTTGATGAAGCGGACGTACATCCTAACTTCTGCTTATATCATCAGAAGATCGCACATCCTACTGAAGACTGCAACTCCTTTAAGTGTTGGTGGCAAGGGTATGTCGCTCACAGGAAACACTTCAACAGGACAAAGCGTGAAGCTCGTAGACAACGGAAAAATGCGACAGATGAGCGTAAAAGAATTGCCGGCAATTGTCATAGGGTTGATCCCGGGGGATCGCGATTTCTCACCTTCGGGAGCGACTCCGACGAAAAAGTAGCCCACGGTCCTCTCTTCAAGGAATCCATCTCTAAAACGAAAGAATTGAGGAGTTGCGAGAACATTCAGCCGTGCAATCGCACGCTACTCGGAAAGAATCTCGGACCCGCAAATAAGGGATCGAACAAAAAGGATAAAGGGAAGGGAAGAACGGCCTTCGTCGCCAACGCTCAACAACAATCGAGTGGCCCTAGACCGTTGTTCGCCAAAGCAACAAGCGGCAACCCCTCTATGAGAAGTTGAAACGTCCTTACTCATTTTCTCGGGATGAAACAAGGAGGTTTTTCGAACTAGCAGTGCGTAACATACTTATCACTCTACCGGAGCCGAAACACCAGCTACAACTGAATGATGTCAACAATTATAATTACTGCCCTTCCACCAAGTATTGGGCCATCCGATCGATAACTGCTACGTCTTCAAAAACTGGGTTAAAGACCAGTACCAACAGGGCAAGTTCGCGCTGTCCGAAAAATGGAAGGTGAACCCACCACAACCACATGCTCCGAAAAAGATGGACATGCCGGGGGCATCGTGCTCTTTCATAGAGAAAGCCCCATGGACCAAAAAGTCCGTAAACTAGAAACTCGCCTCAAATATGGCAACGATAGACCGAAACGTCGTTAAACTAACGATGGACGACTATGTCCTAAAACTGGATGAAGACCGAAACATCGTTAAACTAACGATGGACCACTATGTCCTAAAACTGGCTGATGACCGAAACATCGTTAAACCACTACCAACCCGCGGCATCTTCAGGCTGACGTGGTAGTAAAAAAAAAAGGTACGTCCATAAGCAAAATGGGCACGGATGAAAACCCGAAAGGGCGCCGTGATTAAAAACAGCAGGACTACCGGCGATGTTTGTGAAAACCCGAAAGGGCGCAGACTCATAAAAAAAACGGTACGTCCATAAGCAAAATGGGCACGGATGAAAACCCGAAAGGGCGCCGTGAGTAAAAACAGTAGGACTACCGGCGATGTTTGTGAAAACCCGAAAGGGCGCAGACTCGTAAAAAAAAAGGTATGTCCATAAACGAAATGGGCACGGATGAAAACCCGAAAGGGCTCCGTGAGTAAAAACAGCAAGGCTACCGGCGAGTTTTATGAAAACCCGAAAGGGCGCAATCTCGTTAAAAGAAACTTGCAAGGTCCTCTCGACCTTGTGAGGAGAAACCACCTGCGTGAGATCCTTACGACTCACAAAGGAGCAACACACTTAGGGGTCCCCATGACTCCTAAGGAGAAATTACACTTGCGAGATCCTCACGACTCGTAAGGAGAGACCTCTTATGGGACCCTCACGGCTCATAAGATTTAAAAGTCTTAAGCTACAGGGATCTGAACCTGTTCTTAAGCAGCCACCACAACCTCCAATGCTGCCCTACAAACGGTTCAATATTGACCCTTGTATACAATCCACGGGCACAAATGAACATTTCCCTAACAAAGTCCCATCAGCGACCAGGGATATGCTCACACAGTGAACAAACACTTGTAGGTCCCCTCGACTTGCAAGGAGAAAACACTCTTGTAAGATCCTTACGACTTATAAGAGAACACACACTTAGGAATCCTCACGATTCCTAAGGAGAAAACTCACCTACGAGATCCTCACGACTCGTAGGGAGAAACACCTTTATGAGACCCTTACGGCTCATGAAGTCAAAAGCCTTAGTCGACAGGGTCTTAACCCTGTTTGCTAAGCCACCTTTGTTCGGCATCGACAGAGGCAAATGATGATTCGCTCCTGGCAATATCCCAGTTGTAGCGATGCTGATGCCTAAATCGGTATCAAATCCCAAGCTCGCAGCAAGGCAAATGCATATGAAATAGCCGAAATGATTGGGCAACTTGCAACAAAATCAGCAAGTAAAAAGGTATGCATCCAAAATAGACGAAACGATTGGGCAACTCGTAATAAAAAGCAGCGAGTAAAAATAAAATAAATAGCCGAAATGATTGGGCACATGCATACGAAATAGCCGAAATGATGGGGCAACTTGCAAAAAAAATCAGCAAGTAAAAATATATGCATACAAAATAGCCGAAATGGTTGGGCAACTCGCAATAAAAAATAGTGAGTAAAAAAATAATAAATAAATAAATAGCCGAAATGATTGGGCACCACGAAAAATAGCCGAAATGATTGGGCAATCGCGACTTTCGCGATATAAAAGCTGAAATGATAGAGCATCGCGAAAAGAAATAAAAAGAAAATAAAATGAAATTTATGCCCTACAGGTGAGATCACATCAATCCATGTATACAATCCAGGGGCGCAAACAAAGAAGGAATCGTACCTTCCCACCAGGCTCCATCAGAAAGCGAAGCCAAATCTCGACGGTTCATAGACAACATAGAGACAACCTCGACACTTGTCGCAATATTGCAGACACAATGTCAACAAACGAAGCAAAGGAAGATCCCTAACTTCAGGGTCTCGACGTCAATATCGACAACTTAGAGATCACCGACGGAGTTTCTCCTCACTCCAATCAGATGCAGACATGACGTCAACAACCGACCTCAGAGTCGCAACGAAACGGAGCCATGGCAAAGTCCCTAGTTCCAAATCTCAATGGCCACATCTACAGCCTGGAGACCAACAACGGTGTGCCTCCTCATTCTAGCAGGACACATATGTTACACCATCAAACGGAGCTACGGCATAGTCCTTAGTTCCAAATCTCGACGGTTCACAGACAACCTAGAGACCATCTCAGCATTCGTCTCAATACGGCAGACGAGATGTCAACAACGGCGTTCCTTCGCAGTCCAGCAGGATGCAGACGCAACGACAAAACAAAGCGGAGTGATGACAAGATCCCAACTCCACTTCAGCATTCGTCTCGTTACAACAGATGCAATGTCAACAACGGCGTCCCTTCGCAATCCAGCAGGATGCAGACGCAACGTCAAAACAAAGCGGAGTGACGGCAAAATCCCAACTCCACCTCAGCATTCGTCTCGTTACAGCGGACGCGATGTCAACAACGGCGTTCCTTCACGGTCCAACAGGATGCAGAAGCAACGTCAACAAAAGACCTCATGGTCGAAACAAAGCGGGGTGACGGCAAAATCCCAGCTCCACCTCAGCATTCGTCTCGTTACAGCGGACGCGATGTCAACAACGGCGTTCCTTTACGGTCCATCAGGATGCAGATGCAACGTCAACAAAAGACCTCATGGTCGAAACAAAACGGAGTGACGGCAAAATCCCAGCTCCACCTCAGCATTCGTCTCCTTACAGCAGACGCAATGTCAACAACGGCATTCCCTCACAATCCAGCACGATGCAGATACAACGTCAGCGAAAGACCCCATGGTCGAAACAAAGCGGAGTGACGGTAAAATCCCAGCTCCACCACGACATTCGTCTCGATACAGCAGACGCAGTGCCAGCAAACGAAGCAAAGGCTAAATTCCTAGCTTCAGGGTTTTGACGGTAACTCATATAAAACCTAAAAGACTACCGGAGATCATCCCACATGGAGTGGTCATCACCTCCAAATACGTCTCGATACAGTAGACGAGATATCACCACAGCGTTCTTCCTCCAACAGGATCCGGACGCGCCAAAGCAAACGAAGCAAAGGCCAAATTCCTAGCTTTAGGGTCTTGACGGTAACTCATATAAAACCTAAAAGACTATCGGAGATCGTCCCACACCAGCGCGGAGTGGTCACCACCTTAACGTTCGTCTCGATATAGCAGACGAGATGTCACTACGGCGTCCTTCCTCCAACAGGATTCGGACACGCCAAAGCAAATGAAGCGAAGGCCAAATTCCTAGCTTAAGGGTCTTAACGGTAACTCATATAAAACCTAAAAGACAACCGGAGTGTTAATTATATGTATGCCCTAGAGGCCATTACTGTACATTGGATGTATATTGTAGTGGATGCTGGGACATATATAGGTAGGACTTTCTTGCTCGACATGATAGTATGCTATCTGGTTGCTCTTTATCTTAACATGTATACTTTCTGTCTCTCTGTTACATGTTAATAAAGCCCTTAGGATGTGTACTCAACTTCCAGGACTATGATGTAGATCATACTAGTGGGGCCTGGGTAGTCCATGAGTACATCCTTCAATATTCCTAGTCGTGGGAATATCGAGACGGGGCATCGATATTCCAGAGTAGACTAGCGTATATCTTCTCGACCCATGTGATGGGCGATGGATGAACCCATATCTATTGGTGTTTGACATCAGAGATGGTATGCGGGTGCTCAGTGGAGACTGGGTACACTGAACGGACTCGCCGAGAACTCCCAGATGGTATTATACCTCACGTCAGATGGCAGTTCTCTGGTGACACTGGTACAGCTTAGTCTGTTGACCCGAGATCGTCATAGAGTCTTGTGTGTCTCCCACTGTGCTTTGATTTCCACCCTACCACGGCTCTACTGAGTCGTGCAAACAGGTGGTTTTTGGGTACAGTCCCGATTCACATGGAGGCAATGAGCGATAGGAGGGGATTCGTCTCTCCCGGTATTAGGGGTTGATGTTGCGCTATGCTCGACTGGCCATAACTGGAAATCCCTGGCCAGGGTTGCTGTGATATACCGGTAAGAGTTATCAGTAGTTTCACGCTTGTTATGGACCTTACATCGGCATGACTTATCAAGCTATTGGGGTCTGACGTTTACCACCCCTAGGCGAGATATGCGACATATCAGACGAACAGACCGGACTGTACGGTAAGTGTTACTGGTTGGATTCACAGGAGTGTGAGCGGGCTTGCTCGTTGATCTTCTGATCGCTCAATACCCGAGTGGCCGTTACGTTTAGCAGACCGCTTGCGGCTTGTGGGTGTTTGATATGATCATCACCTGCTGCCGGCGTATTGACGAGTCTTTAGAGTCCTACACAGAGGTTTCCTGACTCAAGCGAAACGAAATAGGAGCGCATATGAGATATGTGCGGGACCGAGAATAATACCAGTATGTGATACTGAATTCTATTCTCGCGATTTGTATCATCGGACGGTTATATAAGATATAGCCGGGTTACCGAATCAAGTGTTGATTCGATACATTGATGTACTTGATATTAATCGGTTATATGCAATATGACCGGATCATTAAATCAAGTGTTGATTTAATGATTTAATGTATAATTATATATTTGATATATTACTTTACATTAACTAGTATTTGTTCACTTAAGATTGATTTTCTCACTTGATTGTGAACATTGAATATATGATATATGTTTGTGCACTAGTTTGTATCATGTTTGATGATACATGCAAACTTGGGTGTGTGTATGCTTTAAACCATGTTTAGGTTAATGGTTAGGATTTTATTTGTTTTATTTATTTTCTTTATTTATTTTTGGCAAAAATAAAATGGAGGCTTGCTTTGTTTTATTCTTGAAGCTTCAAGAAGCTTTGAAAGTCTTTACCATTTTGTTTTTTCCTTAACCTAACCATTACACCTAAACCCTAGTTTATTCTCTACATGTGTTAGCCTCACCCATGGTTGCATTATGATAAGTAATCACTTGATTTATTATTTTCAAGAATTGATTATTCTTTCATCTTCTTCTTCATCTTCTTCTTCAAGTGAAGAAACCATTCTTGAAAATTCCAAGTGATGAATCCAAGTGGGAAATCCAAATCCAAAGTGAACCCACTTCCTATTTCCTCATCCTCTACCACTTGCCATGTTGTATAGGGTGTTTTCTTCACAAGTTTCATGACCTAGTGAAGATGGAGCTTGAGTTTGAGTCGCCTCGACGTAGATCATCTTCGGCATCGAAGTCAACGACCTAGCCCGCCTATTTTTCCGATGAAACCGACGCTAGAGTCCGGGATTCCGATGATCGCAGCGGAGGGACGTCAACACGGAGCTAGAGAAGTGGAGGACCGGATCTACAAAGGTTGTGGTCACTTTCACTTGTAGCTAAAGTAGTTTACTTGCTTGTTTCGCCTTATCTCTAGTTAACGATCTAGTATAGTGTTCTTTGGCACATGAAAAAATTTGATTTTGGCATGGTTGATCAGTTGTAGAACCTTATTAGTGTGCCTAGGAACCCTACAGTGGTATCAGAGCCTAGCTAGAGCCTTAGGCGATGAGTAGACGAAGTTAGAAACCCGTTCGAACCCCGAAACCCTAAAAATAACCCTTCTCTGTACATTTTTCAAAAATGTGGAATTTTGTGAATTAAAAATATGCAGAAAAATCAGCAGGGTTTACTAAGAAATACTGTGCAAAACGTGAGCCTAAATCGATCAAGGCGCCGCGGAATCGCGGCACGAGCATGGCTCGTGCGGCGGTTCCGCGGCCGTACGGTCACTTCTTTCATCACTGTTTGCACAGTAATGTCTTAATCTTATTCCTGTGTTTTCTGGGAATTTTTTAATTCCACTCAAGTGTTGAGTTTTCTAGGGTTGTATTGGGGACTCGATGATTCGATCGGATTATTTAACTTTGTTTACTTTGTTTTTCCGGCTATTTAGAACATGTTAAAAAGTTCGACCGGATATAAATACCCAATTTTTCCCTTGCCAGAAAATTTCCAAGTGTTGGATTTTTCCCGTAGTTTAAGAACGTCTAAGTAGTGCAAGTAACGCGATGGACCCTCTAGAAGACAACAAACCTTAACTCGATTATGTGACCGTCTTGAACTGCCCTTTGAACCTTAGGGTTTGGGGCAGTACGGCGTGCCACATGTGAGGCGTTGGCTTGACCCTTCTACGGCTGGACCGTTGGTACTGTGGCATGAAGTGAATGTTTTTAAACTTATTTCATGTGTTGAGCTGTTTCGGGAAAACTTGGGTGTTTGATTGTTCGATAGGAAAGTTTAACATTTTCTATTTTATCTGGAATGTGATACAATATTTGGAATCCTCAAGTAGTTATGAGATAACTGATTTGGATGTTATAAACATAGCAGTTTAGTCTCACTTGATCGGTTGCCACGGAATTTTGATGTGATCAAAAGTCCATCGCAATCACGTTGCGTACGCGGATACTCACCGGGTAAACTTATTAGATAGCCACGCCCCATAGCCCCGACCAAGTGACTGTAGGAGAACCCCGTCGCCAAAAGCATCCGTTCGGGTGCTCGCGGCAGCGGTGTTCCGCCTTAGTACACTTCGTCGACGGTATCGGGGGTGCGGCCGTCTACTAAAGTTTGCGACGAGCATTCGTTCTGGATGTCGGGAATCATGTTGAATTTCCCGACTTGATATTGAAAAGTGTTTTCGATAATGAGACTAAAATGCGGGGTTTACAGGTTTATAATTGTTAGGCATGCGATGTCTATGCAGGTTGCGGATTCCAACTGTTGTAGTTTTACACTTTCTTTTCTGCGACCGTAAGTGTAATATGTGATATCGCCGGTTTCGTTGCTATATGTCAACGACAATTGGGATGGGCATATTTACTTACGTTGATGACAAGTGATGTTATGTGTTGCTGGATATGTTATATTGGATCGTCGTGTTTGAATAGCCGGGGGGTTTTATGTGAGATGAGTGTTTTTCCATTGTCATTCATGTAAAAACTTGTATGTAATATTCTTTTATTGGGGCACTTCCAGGTTGCGGAAGATGTCACCATTGTATATTATTTACTTTTCCGCATTAGGATAGACCCAAGGAGGGGAGCATAAGTAACCGGGTTCTAGGGTCCAGTGGGAGACCATCTCGAGAAGTCGAGTCCGGGTCTCCTAACCCTAGAATTGATAGGGTTGATTGCCGCTCTCGTAGGGGTCTAGGGGTGTGGGTTTGGCTATTCATCGCGACCGTAGAATCCGTGTTTTATACTAGCTCGTATTAAAAACATGGACGTCCTAGTATATCCAATATTTCATATGATATTTTCTGCTGTGTTATCTGTGATGTGATCATGTGATATGTTCAGATAGATATTGTATATAGTATATAGTATATATGATATATTATATAGACGTTGCTTATGTTTTACACCCGCGCTAGCCCTGCCTCGCTCTGGCGTTAGTTACCTAACCTAACGGTGCAGACGGGACAACGAGGCGAATGCGGATGGCATAAGCGTACGTTATATTTATCTGTGATGTTTAGGTGGACTTAAATGATGGGACATTCATTAATGAGATTAATGAAAGAAAATAAACCGAAAAGATGTTTTGGAATCGAATTTCAAAAATAAAACAGGTAGCTACGGTTCTTGCTTTGCATCGCGGTGTTCCTTGTAGAACATCATGCACCTTATTCGATGAGGAAAGGGCCGAGATCCCTTCACCGGGAGTGACCCCTTTAGCAATAACTGGCAGATGCTACAACCCTCGGTTTGTCTTTTGATTGCTTCTATAGTTTTTGCTTTGCACAGCGGTATATATGATATATCCTGCACCTTATTCGATGAGGAAAGGGCCGACGATCCCTTCACCGGGAGTGACCCCTTTAGCAAAACTAGAAAAGCCTCAAAAACACTCCATTTAAAAACCATTTGATTCCGCAACGAGATCAAGTTCAAAGCGTTAAAGATTTTCTTAAAAACCATCCGCAACCCTCCGTCATTTTAGGAAGTAGAGTACTTAGTATTCGTGCTGTGTTTGTTGACCATAGTCAAGGCACAGTGTACGGTAGCTAAGTGATGTCTTCCTACACCGCATATAATGCGATTAGTTAGGACAGTTGCGTAACTTTGTTGACCTTAGTTAAGGGTCATGCGGGTGGGTCTAATTAATCACGAAATGACGAGTAGAACTTGACTAGTGCTTATGATTTGTTGACCATAGTTAAGGTCATAGGTGCTAGGGGTAAAAATCATTATCGGGAGTTTCAAGTGTTGAAATTTGCAATGAGATTGCATACCTTCTATATGATAGTTGGATCCCGATACCCACTGCGAGTAATTGTTACTCCTGGGAGAGTTTTGCACTATGCAATTAGCCGATCAAGTAGGTGTCTAGAAAGGTGTCAACGGGGTTACGCCCCTGGGAAAACGAGGTTTGTTGTAATTAGGTCCGTGCGAAAGTACGGGGAACCTCCCTCAAAGTACCGACACTGGCCTGGCTGAAAGATTGGCGAACCTGTAGAGTGTAATTAATCCCGGCTAGTCTTTCCTTTTAAGGTTTGAAGGAAGATTTGATAAAAACAGTGGGAGTCATCCTGATTAGATAAAATATATAACCAATCTAATCTTGCAAGAGCGCACGCAGAGTGTTTTCTTCTCTCTCTCCAGGTAGCGACCTTATCACGCCTTAATCAAGATAATAATATGGATGTATTGACCGAACCCGCTTGTTATACTGAGTTGGGGAACGTTGGTCCCGCTCCAACTTATAATTGTTATAAGACAGAGCAGGAAATAGGGGAATACCAGGATTCCCATGCCGCCCAAACGAAAAAAGTGCATGAGATGCATCTCCTTCGGGTGTGTTCATTACAAAGAACTGTTTCTCAGTATCCTCTGCATCCTGGGTATTTGATACCGGATCAGTATCCCAGATATGTAATCTGTTACATAGGGCTAAAGAAAGGTAGAGAACTGAGAACGGGTGATAAGTTTCATGAGACAGAAAACGGTGCAAGTGTTGCAGCCAAGTCTGTTGATCACTGTCACCCTGTATTACCAATACATTGATTCTGAACAAATGCTATTAGATACCGAACCTGATATACAAAATCATATCAATCTCTTTATTTATTAAAGAAGGATATAATTTTGTATTGTTGAACATTGTTTTGAACATTTCAAAAGTTGATCGGTTCAGGCACGTTATCTAAAAGCATTGACGTTCTAAATCAAACTACAGTTCCTAGTATACAGAACACATACAAGAGGAAGAGTTCAGAAATGAACGGATCCTTCTTGAAGCATTGTAGATTAGGTCATATCAATGTGACCCGACTAGCTTAAGTTACATTTTAGATGCATATTTAAATCAGTTTGAAGTTACATCTAGTGAAACTTGCCGGTCATGTCACAAAGATTAGATGACCATAGCTCTGTTTATTGGAAACAGAGAAAGAGTTAGTAAACCCTTGGGATTGATACATGATAATGTATGTAAGGTCCCCTGTCTACACATGCCAGGACCGGTTCTTTGTACTTCATTACATTCTCTGATGATCTCTCAAGATTCAGCCATATGTTCCTGTTGAAACATAAGTCCGAAGCTTTTGAGATATTCACAGAATATAAGTTAGAAATAGAGAACCAAAAACCGGGTATAAGTATTATGTCCTATGATAAGATCAGGGAGGAGAATACTTGTGCATAGAATTCCTGGACTATTCTAAAGGAGAATGAGATTCTCTCTCGGTGTTACTCCTCTGAATATACCACAGCACAACGGTGTATCGGGGCGGAGAAATCGCACCATATTAGATATGGTGTGCTCTATGATGAGTACTACTGAGTTACCTGTTTCTTTTAGGGGTTATGCACTTGAGAAGCTGCATACCTATTGAGTTGGGTTCGAATCAAATCAGTTGCTACCACTCCATATAAGATATGGTATGGGAAGAGCCTATCTCTTAAGTAAGTTAAGATTTGGGATTGTCCGGCCTATGTCAAAAGCAAAATCTGGACAAGATCGAGGCAAGGTCAGTTCTCTAGAACTGGAGGGTTCCAGCTATACAAAACTGCAGCTGATTTGACAGGACCAAAGGATTCTATTGTCCCCGATGAACCTCAGCCTCTCCGCCGATCTGGTAAGGTTCCTCATCCTCCTGAGAGATACTTCGGTTTCTCGATGACAGTGGGAGCGAGGAATGCATCATGAGATGATGACCCAACTAGTTTCGAGCAGGCCATCGAGAGTAGGGACTCTGTAAGAATGGCTGGATGCTTAGCGATCTAAGATGGAATCCATGTACACCAACAAAGTATGGACTTTGGTTGCGATATCTGAAGGGTTAAATCCCCATCAGGAGCAAGTATATCTTGAGAAGATTACTTGGTGTAGATGGAAAAGTTGAGACTTTCAAAGCTAGACTTGTTAAAGGTTTTCGTCATCGACCAAGCGTGGATAATGATGAACCCTTTTCCAGGGACGATGCTTAAGTCCATCCAGATCCTACTTGCCATTGCTACATACCATGACTACGATATCTGGTGGTTGGGTGCCATGACTGCTTTTCTAAATGATGTTTTAGAAGAAAGCGTCTATAAGTACACAGCCAGAGGGCTTCGTAAACAGTGGGAGCAGCGGAAACGTGTGCAAGTTGCTTTGAAGGATAAGCAGGCATCGCGGAGTTGGAACATCTGTTTTGATGTAGTAGTCAAATAGTTTGACTTCATCAAAATGGTAGATGAACCTTGTATATACAAAAAGGTAGTAGGGAGTATGGTGGTGATCCTCGTAGAGTACGTAGATGACATACTCTTGATAGGGAAGAAGTTTCCTATACTACGCTCGGTCAATCTCCACTTATCATAAGGATTCTCCAAATAGGATAAAGGTAATACCTCCTAAAATCCTGGGATTTGGATCTATGAGATAGATCTAAAGGGATGTTAGGGTTCTCACTAGGTTTAGTGAGATGGTATCAATCGATCCGGGAGAGAATCACTGGAAAGGTTCCAGGGTGATAAGGACGACTTAATGTCAGTCGCAGGCATTGTCTTTACCCTCAATGGAGGGATGGTATGTTGGAAGAGTTCCAAGCTAGATACCGTGGCAAACTAGATGACAAAGGCTGGTAACATCGCTATTAAAGATACTACCAAAGAGGCAGTTTGGGTGTATATTGGTTCATGAGATGAACTAGGTTCCTACCATTGTATGACAATGGAAGTGTGGCTTTGGCCAAGGAACCCCGGTCCCATCAGTGACCCAGACATATTCTGAGGCAGCATCACCTGGTCATGGAGATAGTTGATCTCCAAGGTGATCGAGGTTAGGAGAGTAGACTCAGAGGACGACACGGCAGATCCACTCACAAAGGCCTTTTCCCAAAGAGAGACTTTTATGGGATGGTTGAGTATTAGATACTACAACCACTGCTACAGATGGCCCTAGTGCAAGTGGGAGATTGTTAGTTATATGTATGCCCTAGAGACCATTACTGTACATTGGATGTATATTGTAGTGGATGCTGGGACATATATAGGTAGGACTTTCTTGCTCGACATGATAGTATGCTATCTGGTTGCTCTTTATCTTAACATGTATACTTTTTGTCTCTCTGTTACATGTTGATAAAGCCCTTAGGATGTGTACTCGACTTCCAGGACTATGATGTAGATCATACTAGTGGGGCCTGGGTAGTCCATGAGTACATCCTTCAATGTTCCTAGTCGTGGGAATATCGAGACGGGGCATCGATATTCCAGAGTAGACTAGCGTATATCTTCTCGACCCATGTGATGGGCGATGGATGATCCCATATCCATTGGTGTTTGACATCAGAGATAGTATGCGGGTGCTCAGTGGAGACTGGGTACACTGAACGGACTCGCCGAGAACTCCCAGATGGTATTATACCTCACGTCAGATGGCAGTTCTCTGGTGACGCTGGTACAGCTTAGTCTGTTGACCCAAGATCGTCATAGAGTCTTGTGTGTCTCCCACTGTGCTTTGATTTCCACCCTACCACGGCTCTACTGAGTCGTGCAAACAGGTGGTTTTTGGGTACAGTCCCGATTCACATGGAGGCAATGAGCGATAGGAGGGGATTCGTCTCTCCCGGTATTGGGGGTTGATGTTGCGCTATGCTCGACTGGCCATAACTGGAAATCCTTGGCCAGGGTTGCTGTGATATACTGGTAAGAGTTATCAGTAGTTTCACGCTTGTTATGGACCTTACATCGGCATGACTTATCAAGCTATTGGGGTCTGACGTTTACCAACCCTAGGCGAGATATGCGACATATCAGACGAACAGACCGGACTGTACGGTAAGTGTTACTGGTTGGATTCACAGGAGTGTGAGCGGACTTGCTCGTTGATCTTCTGATCGCTCAATACCCGGGTGGCCGTTACGTTTAGCAGACCGCTTGCGGCTTGTGGGTGTTTGATATGATCATCACCTGCTGCCGGCGTATTGACGAGTCTTTAGAGTCCTACACAGAGGTTTCCTGGCTCAAGCGAAACGAAATAGGAGCGCATATGAGATATGTGCGGGACCGAGAATAATACCAGTATATGATACTGAATTCTATTCTCGCGATTTGTATCATCGGACGGTTATATAAGATATAGCCGGGTTACCGAATCAAGTGTTGATTCGATACATTGATACACTTGATATTAGTCGGTTATATGCAATATGACCGGATCATTAAATCAAGTGTTGATTTAATGATTTAATGTATAATTATATATTTGATATATTACTTTACATTAACTAGTATTTGTTCACTTAAGATTGATTTTCTCACTTGATTGTGCACATTGTATATATGATATATGTTTGTGCACTAGTTTGTATCATGTTTGATGATACATGCAAACTTGGGTGTGTGTATGCTTTAAACCATGTTTAGGTTAATGGTTAGGATTTTACTTGTTTTATTTATTTTCTTTATTTATTTTTGGCAAAAATAAAATGGAGGCTTGCTTTGTTTTATTCTTGAAGCTTCATGAAGCTTTGAAAGTCTTTACCATTTTGTTTTTTCCTTAACCTAACCATTACACCTAAACCCTAGTTTATTCTCTACATGTGTTTGCCTCACCCATGGCTGCATTATGATAAGTAATCACTTGATTTATTATTTTCAAGAATTGATTATTCTTTCTTCTTCTTCTTCTTCTTCTTCTTCTTCATCTTCTTCTTCAAGTGAAAAAACCATTCTTGAAAATTCCAAGTGATGAATCCAAGTGAGAAATCCAAATCCAAAGTGAACCCACTTCATATTTCTTCATCCTCTACCACTTGCCATGTTGTATAGGGTGTTTTCTTCACAAGTTTCATGACCTAGTGAAGATGGAGCTTGAGTTTGAGTCGCCTCGACGTAGATCATCTTCGGCATCAAAGTCAACGACCTAGGCCGCCCATTTTTCCGATGAAACCGACGCTAGAGTCCGGGATTCCGATGATCGCAGTGGAGGGACGTCAACACGGAGCTAGAGAAGTGGAGGACCAGATCTACAAAGGTTGTAGTCACTTTCACTTGTAGCTAAAGTAGTTTACTTGCTTGTTTCGCCTTACCTCTAGTTAACGATCTAGTATAGGGTTCTTTGGCACATGAAAAAATTTGATTTTGGCATGGTTGATCAGTTGTAGAATCTCATTAGTGTGCCTAGGAACCCTACACGGAGATCATCCCACATGGAGTGGTCATCACCTCGACGTTCGTCTCGATACAGTAGACGAGATGTCACCACAGCGTTCTTCCTCCAACAGGATCCGGACACGCCAAAGTAAACGAAGCAAATGCCAAATTCCTAGCTTCGGGGTCTTGACGGTAACTCATATAAAACCTGAAAGACCATTGGAGATCATCTCATGCCAGCGTGGAATGGTCACCACCTTGACGTTCGTCTCGATACAGCAGACGAGATGTCACCACAGCGTTCTTCTTCCAGCAGGATTCAGACGCGACAATCAAACAACGGAGCCATCGCAAAATCCCTAGTTCCAAATCTCAACGATTCACCAACAACCTAGAGATAACCGCGACATTCGTCTCGATACAGCAGACGCAGTGCCAGCAAACGAAGCAAAGGCTAAATTCCTAGCTTCAGGGTCTTGACGGCAACTCATATAAAACCTGAAAGGCTATCGGAGATCATCCAACACCAGCGCGGAGTGGTTATGACTCATCGGGGCTCTCCAAAATGAGCCTAATCTCAAGTAAAAAGTGGCATGGTAAAATTCCTAACGCTTGCTCTTCTGACGGTCAAACTGCCTAGGAAGATTGCTTGAAGACGTCTTGTCCAGCCCCCGAAGGGATCAGAGACACAACAGTCGCAAGGCTACTCGAACGGCAAGATTTCCTATCGAGGAATACATTAGCCAACGCGACGGTACGACGGACAAAACCCTAGTACCACAGACCCTAACGGACCTTTGTTGTAAAGAGCAAAGGTCAACTGTGACGTTAGGATATCCTTGCGAGAAATGCTCAATTCGTCTCGACTCGTAGGGAAAAGCCTTAGGCAATGGGGATAAAAACCTGTTTCCTAAGCACTGGGGCCCTGCAAGTTGGTCCAAGACGGACTTTTGCATACTATTCACGGACCACACTCTCCAAAGTCGAATCTCGACAAGGAGGGAAACAACCACTTACGAGTCCTCTCGACTTATAAGCGGGAAAATTCTCTTATGAGATCCTTACGACTCTCAAGAGAAAACACACTTAGGAATCCTCACGACTCCTAAGGAGAAAATACCCTTACGAGATCCTCACGACTCGTAGGGAGAAAATTCTTTATGAGACCATCACGGCTCGTAAAGTTGAAAAGTCTTAGG
Source organism: Agapanthus africanus (assembly GCA_030015575.1). Lineage (NCBI taxonomy): Eukaryota > Viridiplantae > Streptophyta > Magnoliopsida > Asparagales > Amaryllidaceae > Agapanthus > Agapanthus africanus. The sequence goes on along the minus strand of CM057337.1, from coordinate 1,006,389,721 downwards.
TGGTAGATCCGAACCCTGTCTCCTAAGCCATCACTGCTCTACAGAGAGGTCAAGATGGACCATTTATGGGCCACACTTGCCATGGCTACATACCACTGAAATGGAGAAGTTACTCATGAGCATATAAACTACTTCACGCCAGAGTAAAACATAAAGAGATAGAAGGGTGCGGCTCATGGAGTTAAGGGTTTGGAACTATATCTCTTTGGAGTCGAGATTTGAGTCAATGATAAATGACGACGCTTGTGTCCGCTCGTTATCTTCTCAGATCAAGATTCTGAATATTATATACCAACCCGAAACTGGTCATACGTTATGCATAACTCAGCACTACTTCACTCACGTACATACTTACGTGGGCAAAGTAGTGGGGGGCATTTGTTCCCGCCAAATTTCTGCGCAAAAGAGTCCAAGATATCAAATGGCAGCGATACGCTTAAGAAAATGCGAACCAGTATCTTCCGACCTGTATTTTGATAAACTCCCGAAAGAGAAACAGCTAAATTCTGATGATATTGGAAGCATCTCGGAAAACCCTTCGATTTGATTTATTATGGGCTTCATAATTCATCCGGGATCAAAAGTTATGAGCAAATATGTTATGCATTGTTCCCTGATTAAAAATCAGGAAAAACTTCAAAAGAGGCATCACGTGCTCACACGTGACCAATGGTCACGTGTTGACACGTGACGATTAAAGCAGCAGCGCAAAAAAGCGCAGAGGAGAGAAGTCCATTCGGGGGTCACGTGCTTACACGTGACCAGGGGTCACGTGTCAGCACGTGACTGGCTTCGAAAGCCTTACACTTTAATAGAATTAAATTCTAAAAGCTTCTAAATCTTTCCAAATGGAAAAGGATTATGGGGACCGTTGGATTAAAAATCCAAGGGTGATTAAAAATCACCAATTTGTAGAAATATTATATACAAGGAAAGATTTTCCTGAAATTTGAATAACAGATAAAAGATCTTTTGGATTAAAAATCCAATGGTGAATAAAATTTACTGAGTGATCTAAAAGATCATGTTGGTTACAAAATCAATTAAAATCTTTCAATGAAAGATTCACTAAACAATTTGATTCTTTTCTTTCTCCTATAAATAGGAGCCAAGAAGAAAAGAGAAGGGATTTACTTTTTTTGAGAGAAGAACAGAGAGAGGAGAATTTAATTCTCAAGAGAGAAAAGAGAGGAGAATTTAATTCTCAACAAAAAAAACCCTAGGTGAGAAAAGAAAGAGAATCAAAACTTAAAACAGAGAATTTAATTCTCAAATTTAAGAGTTTAACTCTTCTACACAAAAGAACTTAGTTCTTCCTCTGGTTGAAGATCTGCAAAGAGCACATCTCCCCATAAGTTGAGAATTTAATTCTCATCGGGTTGAGATTCTGCCATGCAGATCCAAACTTAGAGGGGGAATTGAGTTCAGAGAATTTAATTCTCCCAAAACAAAGTTAGGGTTTAACCCTATATGAGAATTTAATTCTCCCAAAGTTACAGGAATTTAATTCCTTCAAGATGGACATAACTAGGGTTTAACCCTAATCAAGAATTTAATTCTTTTACATGTACAGGAATTTAATTCCTCCTAAAATGGAACTAGGGTTTAACCCTATATAAGAATTTAATTCTTTCACAATAGGAATTTAATTCCTCCAAAGTCATAATTAGGGTTTAACCCTACAGAGAATTTAATTCTTAAAAAAATAAAGAGACTTAAAAGATCTCCATGCATGCAAAGAACTAAGGTCACGTGGCTCCACGTGACCCCTGAAGAGATCCCCAGAAATGAGAAGGGGAAAAGCTTTGAGGCAATGCCTCACGTGCTCCCATGTGACTTCCAAAACACAGAAAGAAAAAGCAAAGGAAATCCAAGCTTTGGGCGCCCTCACGTGTTACCACGTGACCCCTTAGCGATCGCTTTAGTGATCAGCGCACAGATGACCATCACGTGCCAACATGTGATGCTCAAAATAAAAATATGAAAAGTGTTTAACACTTAATTGCAGAACGAAGAAAAGGAATCTGGTCCCACCTTTGGGCGCCCTCACGTGTCCATACGTCACCCCTTTTTCTTTAGTGTTTAACACTAATTTGAGAGCTTTATTCCCAGTGTTTAACACTGATTATCTTTTAGTGTTTAACACTAATTTGAAAATCTTATTTCCAGTGTTTAACACTGTTATTTTCTAGTGTTTAACACTAATTTGGGATTCTATATTTCCAGTGTTTAACACTGTTGTTCTTTAGTGATTGACACTACTTTTAGCCAAATTGGCTAATTTTCCAGAGGCAAAAGTCCCTCCTCCAAATGAATCTCAAAATTGAGGAAATCAAAGACAAAATGTTGTCAGAGCCTCCAAATCTCTGTTTAGCACTGCTGAATGATGAGGGGCTGAACCCAAAAAAATGTCTAATGGCCCAAAGGGCCAATATTTCAAACATAATTGGACTTAGCCCAAACTGGCCATAAGTCCTCAAATCATCTTGAACTGAGCACATCTGCTCTTTCAACCAACTCATTGGTTCAAGGGTATATCTCTGAACTCCTCTGATATTTGTTGTTGCAATCCTTCAACGTCTTCAGAGAGGTGATGGGTCCCGACAGCCATACATTTTATTGGACCACTATGTCCTTAAACTGGTATTGGACCACTGTGTCCTTAAACTGGTATCGGACCACTATGTCCCTAAACTGGTATCGGACCACTATGTCCCTAAACTGGTATTGGACCACCATGTCCTTAAACTGGTAATCGACCGCAATGTCTCTAAACTAAACAATTGAGTCCAAATGCTCTTTTATTGGATCTAAATGATCCCGTTAAGTTGATCTTAGTCAAAAATTAGACTAACGTATCCTTAACAAACGTTTAAGTTGATCTTAGTCTCAAATGAGACTAACGTATCCTTAAACCCAACCCCAAACCCAAATCTAAGAAAATACGGATTTGGACTAATCCACGTCCTACGGGCGACAACATAAATTAGTCTCCGTATACAATCCACGGGAAACCACAAACAAAACAAACACCTACGACACGAAGTGGCCATCTGGAGAAGGAGAAAGTTGTTACCGCGACGCGGTAGCGTAATTAATTGCAGGGGCTTGCGCCTGCAGGGAAGAGCGTCCCCACAATCAAAAATCCCTCAAACGAGGGGGAATCTGACGAAGTCTGCTACATCGGCCGCATCCGTTTAAACCTTCGATACATGGTGCCATAAATCAACTTGGCATCTTCGGAAAGGTGGACGGATAGCACCAATTAGCATCTGCCCCGAATTTCAGGCAAGACGTCCGCCGCGTCTTTGTCGCGTCTTTCGGAGGGGAACATACTCACTGAGAATTTCATTACAAAAACTCTATAAAATTTCCAAGTCTCAAGTTGTGCAAGTAGAGTTAGCAAAGGGCGAAGTTCTGACGACGTTTCGAGGAGATTCCGGTGACGAAATGATACCCTGACGGTTCCGGAAGTGTCCCCCTTCTCCCCTCTATCTTAATAGCTTGTAAGTCCCCTCTCCCTATATCTTCTACTATTCTAAAACTCTCATTTTTCAAAACTCATTGGAAGCGGAGTTAATCTGACTTCTGATTCGTTTTTCTTTAAAAAATCTATTTTTCTTAAACAATAAATCACCATATTCTCTCATAATAAATAAACACATTAGAACTAGTTTCATCTCAAAATAAATCATGTTGCAATCTTTATTTCATTTTTACAGTAAAAGACCACTATGTTTACAAACGATAATGTTATCCACTTTTTACCGTATTACTTTTAGAAAACTCACGAGGTAAGGACATATCTCATCACAACACACATATTGGACATAGCACGATTTACTTTTGGACTATATTTGTAGGAATATTACGAGTTACAATAAAATACCCTAAACTATTATAAACCGTTTTCTTTAAAAAGAGTGTTCATTAATTCCTTGCAATTGTGCCTCTACAACCTATTTTGGGGAACCCCGATCGGGATGATGCGGGTTATCGCACGTCCTCGGGCCTAGTAGAGCGAGATGCAGAGCTCCGTAAGGAGCATTCTCGATAGAATTTTTAATGCTATTTTTAAGAAAATGAAATTTCTAGAAAATAAATAAAATTTATTTTTATTAAATATATAGATATATATATATGAATATTATCAAAAGATCTATTTTAAATATATTATACAAATATTCCAAGTTTTCTAAATCAAAGAAATCACCATTACAGGAAAATACCATTACAATTCAATACAAATTCCAATATTTCATTAAAATACCATATACAATGAAAACTAGGTTCTACTCACTAGAAATTTCACTTTTATAAAATATACATCTATGAAAAACCATAAAGACGATAATTAAATACTTGAGGTGTATTTTGAAAATATATCAAACTATTTTTACATAAAAAAACCCCTCAAGTTATACTAATTTACAATAAGGACCCTAGTAAACATAAGTTTAAGCGGGACCAATTCTCTTGAGCCTTGGAGAGCCGGAGAATGTGGGTGCTTGCCTATCTAAGACAGATAATCTAACAAATGGTGTTATCAACACGGTAATTGTCTTGAAAAAAGACACAAATCCTGCTGTCCATGTGCAGCAGTTACCGATAATATCAAAACTAATTCAGGACTTCAATTTCTTTTTAAGTGTCTGACTCAGACTGAGTCTCAATCTGATCAATCTGACTTGAATATGATTCAAGTATAAACTACAATACAACATGAATCCATGAATCCGTCTATTCAATCTATATCAATCTATATCGACCGAACCGAACCATGGATATACTCGTTTACATGACTATCTATTTACATCCATTCCATTTACTGATATCATGGTTTCGGCAAGTCATCCATTTACTACAAGACAATACAATACAACCAGTACAATCAATACAATCAATGCAATAAACATTACGGGGTTTATAAAGGGGTAGACTGGTACAGAACATGTTAAAGGTGGCACGAGGTGGTCACTAAAGACGTAATTACATCCATGCCGTTGTTCCGTGGTATTTTTGATGGAACCTTGTACTACAGGTTACCAAAGTTCAAGGTGTAAGTTGGACTCCTCTCGTATACACTGGCATATTCTGTACCAAGGTACAAACAACTGCGTTAACATTATAATCAACCATTACTAATTATATTCTCTTTCTGTCTATTCTATCTCTACTCATCCTTGGGACTTACTGAGCGATTGTTCGCTGACGACATTCCTTTTCTTCTTTTTTTGGAATGTTGTCAGGTGATTCAGACTCACTGGAGATCGACCCCAGTATTGAACACTTGGAGCAGTTCACAGAAGATCCTGAGCATTGACTTTACTTGTACATATTTTCATTTCAGTTATGTCATTGTTTAGGCATTGCTTTCCATCCATGTATTTACATTTCCAGTTGTACCTATAAAAGAATGTTAATAAATAAAGTTGTTGTTCAATTACATCTATTATCCCTTGTGTACATTTTACTTTATATTGCTTAGATACGCTTAGCGTGTTTACTTCAGAGCAAATACGTAGCGGGCCTCGCCGCGTCCCCTCCCCATACACCGGGAAGCGGGACGTGACAAGGTCAGTAGGGGTCTGATGTTTACCACACCCTAAACTCGGTATGCGATAATCTTAGACGAAGAGACCAGACTGTACGACGATTATCACGGATAGGCTCAGTAGGGGTTTCAGATGAGCTTGCTCATCGGCCTTCTTTTCGGCAGGTACCTAGGTAGCCGTTACGTACAACTAGTGTCACCGACGTGCTTGTGGTTAAACCCAATGCCACCGTATTGTCGAGTCTTTTGAGTCCCGCACAGAGCGTTTTCCTGGTTCAGGCGAAATGATGCAGTAGCCGTATTTTGATACGTGCAGGGTTCTGATCGAATGATGATACTAGCTGGCTTAGGATTAAGCCGGATTATTAAATCATGTATTGATTTAATAAATTACATATACATGTTTAGATATGTATATTCTGGTGTTATCCGGGCATTCAATCGGATGGTTGATAATACTAGCCGGTTTAGGATTAAGCAGGATTATTAAATCAGGTGTTGATTTAATAATTTACATATGCATATTTCGATATGTATATTCTAGTATTATGTTCTTTTTATTATTCTATCTCTTTGGGTGTTCGTATTCTGATACGAATACGGGTATGCATATACGGTAGAATGTATTCCATATTTATATGGAAAGACATTCTAGAAAGAGGACTCCTCATCATGTATTTTCCATTTTATTTGTAAAATGAAAAATGAGGTGTAAAGGTAGTGAGATGAGAATGGTGAGAACCATGCTTGAATAGTCTTGACAAATGAATTGTATATTCATTTGTGCAAACCATTCAAGTATGGTTGCGATATTATTATTGGAAAATGGTTTATACAAAACTATGCTTCATTTATTTTTCACATAAGATTTTCTCATTCTCACTATGAGCTTCTCTTTCCTTACTGGCCTCTCTTGAGTTCCTCCTCCTTTTTCTTCATCTTCCTCCTTACCATCTCATGAGTTGAGAATCAAGGGAAGAAGAGAGATAGAAATACACTAGAAAACTTACTATATCATCTTAGCAATCTAGATTAGCAAATCAGGTTGTTGAGTTGCTTCATTAGTGAAGCTAAGCTTGGACTACAAACCTTCAGATGGATCATTTAGGACTGAGGAGGCCGGCCACCAAGGTTGATCAAGGATCCCTGAGAGCTTAAGAAGAGGAGTGAAGATCCGAAAGACACGGATCTTCTGGTATAACCATCTATCACAGTAGTTAGATCTCTTGTAGCTTACTAGTTTAATGTTTGGTTAGATTCTAGGTAGTGATTTCTAGCACCAAAGTTATTATAAGTCAAAGTTTTTCGTTTCGCAACGGCCGCGGTTGGCAGCCAGGGCGCTAGAAATCCCAACAAAAGGGTTAGTCCACAAGCAAAAGCATGAATGAAAACCTGAAAAGATTTCGTGAGTAAAAACAGCAGGACTGTCCATGAGCTTGCAAAAAACCAAAAGGGAGCAAACTTGAATCCCTTCAACGGCAAATGATGAGTCGCAACTAATACCATACTCCAGTATAGTGATGCAAACGCCAACCAAAATTCAAATCCCAAAATCCACCAAAGGTGAATGATGAGTTGCTCCTGATACCATTCCAGTGTTAGCGATACAGACGCCAACAAAAATTCAAATTCCCCTAAATCATTTAAAGGCGAATGATGAGTTGCTCCCGACATCATATTCCAGTGAAGCGAAATATGGTACTAGTTGACACCATATTCCAAAGTCCAATTCTCAAATCCTCCAACGGCGAATGATGAGCCACTCCTGGTATCATACTCCAATGTAGTGACGTAGACGCCAACCAAAATCCAAATTCTAAATTCTTTAACGGTAAATGATAAGTCGATCCTAGTAACATTCCAGTGATAGCAATGCAGAGTCAACAAAAATTTAAATCCCCAAAGCTACCAAATGCGAATGTTGAGTCGCTCCTGGTACTATGCTCCAGTGTTTGCGATACTGACGCCAAAAAAATCCAAATTCCCCAAACCCTCTAAAAGTGAATGATGGATTGCTCCTGACACCATTTTCCTGAGAAGCGATGCAGACGCCAACCAAAGTCCAAATCTCAAATCCTCCAACGAAGAATGATAAGTCACTCCTGACACCATATTCCGGTGTAGAAATGCAGACGCCAACCAATGTCTAAAATCCAATCCTAATTCTAATCCAAATTCTATTCAAAATCCTCAAATTCCAATCCAAACACAGTCTAAATTTCAACTCCAAAGGTTCGGACCTTTAAATCCAAATTCAAATCCCAACTCAAATTCAAATCCTACCAACTTTAAAAATCCAAATTCCGAGTCTCACTCGGCAGTGCTCCCAAACTCAAAAGTCCCGCCGGACTGGGCAAAAATCAAAAATATCAAATTGAAGTCCTACCAGAAAATTCCTTCCAAGTTTAAAAGCACTGCCGAAAACAGCAGAAATCAAATCAAATCAAATCAATCAAAAAGGCAAAATAGCCAATCAACTCGGGTAGTGGACGAGTTGTTGCTGGAACCATATTCCAATGGCAGAGATGTTGATTCTGGTCCCAAATTAAATCAACCAATCCAGGCAAGATAGCCAATCAACTCGTGGCGGACGAGTTACTGCAGGAGCAAATTCTGGTGGTAGAGATGTCGACTTCATCCCCAAACCAAAACAAGTCAACAAAAGACCCCTGTGCCGGAAACAAATAAACCCAAAGACCTCTATGTCGGAAACAAGTCAACCAAGGACCTCTGCGTCGGAAACAAGTCAAGCAGCGACCTCCTTGTCGGAAACAAATCAATCAAGGACCTCCGCGTCGGAAATAAGTCACCCAAAAAGACCTCCGCGTCGGAAATAAGTCACCCGAAAGGACCTTCGTGTCGGAAACAAGTCAAGTAAGGACCTCCGCGTTGGAAACAAGTAACCTATAAGGACCTCCGCGTCGAAAAAAGTCACCGAAAAAGACTTCCGTGGCAGAAACAACTCAACCAAGGACCTTCGCGCCGGAAACAGGTCAACCCAAGACCTCCGCTGGAAACAGGTCAACCAAGGACCTCGGCGCCAAAAACAAGTCAACCAAGGACCTTTGCGCTGGAAACACGTCATCCAAAAGGACCTCCGGACCGGAAACAAGTCAACCAAGCACCTCCGCGTCGGGAACAAGTCAACCAGCGACCTCCGTGCATGGAAAAAGTTAAGAAGTGACATCCGCGTCGTGAACAAGTCGACCAAAGACCTCCGCGTCGAAACCAAGTCGACAAGGACCTCCATGTCAGAAACAAGTCGAGCAACGACCTCCACAGCAGAATCAAGACAAGTAATGACCTCCACGTTTGAAACAAGCCATGTCTCGATCGTCCATGTTGTAAAAAGGGCAGTGCCAACCTCCGAAAAATAGGAACCAAATCAAGTCAACCTCTCCACAGAAGAAAATACATCAATTGCATGCACACGATCCATACATGTGGTGTGCATTTATTGATGCAAGGCACTTTGTTGTGGTCAAAAATTACACCCCACTAACGAACTTAAAAAGTCAAAATCAAAGTCAACACCCGAACAAGTAGACCTGAACCTAACCAACTCAGGACTAAACCCAACCGGTCCAAGCTTAAGCATGGGGCCGGCCCTATACCAAGGAAGGAGTAGGAAAATATAATAAATAAATTTAATGTGTAATAAGTAGGAAATAAATGGGCTAGAAACCAATTTTTGTAAAGCTAATAGCTCATGTGCAAAGTGTGTACACATGGATGTGAGGAAAAGGCAAGAAGCCGGTTATTAAAACCCAAGGGGCTAAGTGCAAATTGTTATGGGTATTTAAACCTAACCATATGATGAAATATTAAGTTTTTCCCTTCACATAAAATTTACTAGGGTTTTGAGCCTCTATCAAGAAAGAGGCAAGGCTATTTCTTGTTTATTTTCTTCCTCTAGAAAACTCATAAAAGAGAGTTCTTTTTTTCTCTCTCTAAAACCTCAAATAAAACTAATCTAACACTAATAATAAGAGAAAGACATTCCCTTTCTTCATCAAAACTAAGAAAAAAGAGAGAAGGAAATCTCTTGAGGTGAAACCCCACGGGCTTTCATTCCAAGAAAGCACAATGGATGAAGAACCATGGTGAAACCCAAGGGTTCCAAATGCATAATACCGATAATTTTGGGGTGAAAGCTCATAGCTTGAACTCCCACGAACTCTCTCGGAACCGAATCTCCCATGAGATTCATGAGAACATGGTCACAAATCATGTTTCCCATCAAATCGTGAACACAGGATACACCTGTGTTCAGTTTCGGAATCCCCTCTGGAACCCCCTTCAATGGATTCCCCCTCTGGAACCCCCTCTCAAAGAGTTTTCTCTTTTTCGAAACCCCCCTCAAAAGGGTTCCCTCTTTCAGAACACTCCAAAGGGGTTCCCTCCTCAGAGCTTCGCCAAAGGAAGGCTCCCGACTTCGGGACCTCCCAAAGGGAGGCTACTTCGGGACCCCCAAAGGAGTCTCCCGACTTCGGGACCCCCCTCTTAGGGGTCCACCGCTTCGGGACTCCTTTCTGAGGAGTCCCATCATTTCGTTCATCACTCCTTTCCTCCTCCTTTTTCTCCATTCGGGAGCTCCCCGACATACTCAAAACACTTCTCTCTTCAAAAAAAAATCCCCCGGTAAGCAGGATCTCCGTAAACTTTGTGAGGGCCCCAAAATGTTCAAAGACGCATAAAATTTGTTCCCAAACGCAGTACACATTTACACTAAGTTCACATGACGATCATGACCCATCAATTAGAGGTTCCATCGCGCCAAGAGCGAAAAGGTAATTAACAACAATTTTATCCGCGACTGTTGGAGATTTGGATCCTCACGATCAATAAACCCTCACCTACTCTAGGCCGAGGGAATCTGCACATGCCTTAGAATCACATTAAAGATAACCATCGATATTATCTACGAATCTATAGAATCACATCACAGAGTCGAAGACATATCTCCCTCTTCAAAGGAATCCCACCAAGGAATAAAGAGGAACTCTAGGATCAAAGGAATCACACAAAAGAACAAGAGGGTAAAAGCATAAAAGGCTATATTTCATTAATTTATCAAAGTTTGCATTAATCTTCATAAACATAGCTATATAGAATTTGAAACAACTATTCAAGTCATAAGTCAAACTAGATAATAAATATTATTAATTATAGATAAAGAAACGAAGAGTCATGCGTAAACCAAGATCCATTCATTGATTAGGGTTCACGCATTTATGCCTGGTTCTTTGAACCTTTTAGGAGTGAATGAGTGGGAACAAGTGTGAATGGTCCTGCATTACAACCTCTATCCGTAATTGCACCAATAAAACTACAAGTGCTGAATAACCTGAGTCGGCTAACACTGTGATTGATAGTTATGGACGTGGTAAAACGATTATAGAGCATTCAGTCAGATTAACACTACTTTTTCCACCTAAAGCATGTTGTCCATTACCAAAGAAAAAAAATTAAAACCAAAGCATCATGTGCAATAGAGATCAATTCGGAATCTGGTAAGGGGATCACAAGTGCGACGAGTAACCAAAGCAACACAAATGCCCTATTCGGGAAAAATAGACAACACATATTCTAGCGAACAAATAATAAAACTCTTTCATAAAAACTAACCTCAGCGGGTGTCACAAAACTGCAGACTACACATTTCATATCTTGCTTCATAGTACTGCATCATCAAAATCCTGCAGCTCACAATAGAAACATAATCAAGAACCACAAAAAAATATACTACCCAAGTTATGGATATGGCTCATGTGAACTTAACCAAATATTAAAAAATAAAATAAAATAGAAAAAACTATCGCCAAAATCATAAATTGAGAAGATCTAGTTAAATACAGCTTACAGAGATGGACCCTATCATCTCCAGAAACAAGAATACCACCTAAAGAGAGTTCACAAAATTAGCTACATTTACAATTTTAAACAACAAGTTCAAAATTTCAGCAAAACACTAAATTTATTGAAAACGGAGAACCAATTTAGAACAGATGACAAGAAGAAATATCTAAAGATCTAAACATAAAACTGGTATATTTTTACTAATTGATCTCCATCAAAAAATCGTGATGACCGTCTCATATAGGCTACCTTTGTTTGCAACTGAGAGGGGAAATTTGATGCTCTAAGGGTGTGGCATGTAAAGGGATTTGATTTAGAGTGATTAGTGTTAGAAAAAGAGACAACAAATACTTTGTAATACTTTAAAATTGCTCCTACCACAAACAATTATTTCTTACAAATGATACTCGAATCTTTCTCTTCTCACATGCACTCACAATTCTTTTATTACACACTTTTATCAAAGAATTACTAATGCTTGAATTGCTTGATGCTTAATGAGAAGAGAAGCCTCTTATTTATAGTGCTCAAATGATGCTGTTAAAGTTTTATGTGAACATAACTTTAGCCACCATTCTATGTGAACACAACATTAGCCATCCTTTTTATGGTTTGAATCCCCGAGTTTCATACATGGCCATCATTGTTAACTTTGTTTTTGGTGTTGCTTCTCAATACTCAAGTCCAAGATGCTTTCTGAACTCTAAAAACTTTGATATGTTCAGTCCTTTAGTGAAAATATCTACGGTTTGTTCTTCAGTTCGGACTGGTCGTAATCTCTTCTCGCGGTACCTATTCTCTAAGAAAATGATGATGTACCTCTATGTGTTTTGTTCGTGCATAAAATACAGGATTCTCTACAAGTCTGATGGCTGATTGGTTGTCACAATATAGGTCCACTGGTTGATTTAGATCTTCCATCAGCTACAGAAACCACGTACTTTCTTGAGCTGCAATAGCCGTCGATCTGTACTCTGTCTCTATTATTGACAATGACACAATCAGCTATCTTTTGTTGTACCATGAGATAGCTTCAGAGCCAAGGCTGAACACATATCCGGTTGTTTACCTTCGAGTGACATGATCTCTGGCATAAGCAGCATCACAGTAACCAAGTAGTTTGCACTCCTTATTTTTCTTGTATAAAAGATCATAGTCAATGGTTCTGTTTACATACTTTAGAATTCGCCGAATTGTTTCCAGATAAGGTTTCTTTGGTTTCTACATAGAGCGACTCACCACTCCAACCGCGAATGAGATGTCTGATCTCGTTATCGTTAGATAAATCAAGCTTCCAACTAATTGTTGATATTCAAGGTCTTTTCCATCTTCTGCACATATCTTGACATTCGTCTCCATTAGTATTGATGTCGGCTTGCAATTTATCATGCCATATTTGAGCAATAGGTCCCTCATGTACTTTTGCTCGCAGAGAAACATTCCTTCTTTTCTTTGATCAACATCGAGTCCGAGAAAATGTTTTAGTTGTCCGAGCTCTTTCATCTAAAAGCGAACGAATATATTTTCTCTTATTCTTTTGATTTCAACTTCGTCATCTCCAGTCACAATCAAATCGTCGACATAAACTCGTGTTGTGGTTAGCTTGCCTTCTTGTTTGTAAAGTCCGCGTTTTCAAAGTACCAAATAAAAGCTTTTTAAATATTTTTCTTGCTGCCAAATATTTTTATTAATGCCTCATTTGGGTTGAAAATACTTTAGAAAGGTTATTTTAATTTTAAAACTAACTAATATAATTTTTGGTAATTTTTAAATATTTATTTTGAATTTTTAGAAAAGAAAAATGTTTTATGATTATTTTTAATATAGGCAAAAACTAAATTATTTTAACCCAAAATTTTCCCCAAAATGAAGAAAACTTTAAAATAGATTTTTCAAGAATTTTCTAACATTTTTCTGAATTTAAAAGTTTTTTTGATGATTTTTCCAAAGACTAAAACAATTCTTTTTTCTTTAAAAAAAAATTAATTAGTTTTGGGCCGGATCGAATCGGGTCGGATTCGACCTGATCCGACCCAACCCGCCAGCAGCGGCTGCTGCTGACACAAAGGAAAGCAAGCGCGTGGGGGTGCGTGTTTCGCCCACACCCACGTTAGCGAATCCGCAACTGTCCGATCGTAAGATCGGTCGGCTGAGGCGCAAGGAGGGGGCAGCCAGACGGGATTAGCGGCGATCAGCTAAAAATCCGGCTCGGGTGTTTTTTTTTATACCCTACAAATACGGGTGTTCTTCCCTCCTTTCTCACTTTTTTCAGCTTTGAAAAATCCACAAAAATATTCATTCTTTTCGTTTTTTCGACGCCGACACGACAGTGCTACCCAATCCTTCAAGAAAAATCCAAGCGAGAAGGTACTCGGTTTTTCGTATGACTCAACGCTTCTTTTGACGCCTTTTCTAAACCCGTTTCAACCGATAGGATTCTCACTCGCTCTCTCTTGCTTTCGTCGCCTTCTCTGCACATGCTCAACGTAGTAAGATCTTTTATAATCTCCACTTTAACATGGCCTTATTTAATGTTACCGGTTAAATCTAATATAAAATCTAATATAATTCAGAAAATCCATAGGACGTGTTCTTTGACTTGCAATTTGATTAACCCCTATGCTAGAATCTTGTACAACTTAGGTTGGGATAATGACCTATCCTAACCCCTTTTTAATTTTAGACTCGTGAACTCTGTCACGCTGCTATGCTGCTTATTTGTAAAATGATAAAGCACCAGATATAAGCCGAAGTGCTGCCAAAATTGGATAGACTTTTGTCTCCTTAATACCCTAAAGTTTCCTAAACTTCGTATTTCACTAAAATACCTTGAACTTCCGTAATGTTAGTATTTCACTAAAATTCCTCGACTTCCTAAAGTCGTGTTTTTTAAAATGATACCTCGACTTTCTAAAGTCGTATTTTTAAGATAACACCTCAACTTTCCAAAGTCATGTTTTTCAATTAAACACTGTAACTTTCATAAATTCTTTTTCATAATAATACCTTGAACTTAAAAACTCTTTTTTCGTTAAAATACCATAAACTTTTCTAAAGTCATAACTTCACTAAAATTCCACAACTTTTCTAAAGCTATAATTTTTACTAATATATACTCTGCACGACAACAAACCTTAATGCTTGGGTATACCTATACTTACCCCCGGTTACATGAAAATGCAACTCCATCTATCTTGTATGCGGTACTTGACCCTTTACACGTAACTCGACATGAAGTGACGCCCCTAAAAACCCTGTAGAAATTTGATGGCAATCGATATCGATTTCACACATAAAGTGACGCCCCTAGCTTCTATACCGAAACTCGCGTTTTACCGAACACTTAACAACGTGAAATTCATAATTAATTACAAAAAAATCAAATCACAATGTGATTGGGTTTGTTGCGAAGTGTTTTGTATAATATTTAACATGATATATAGATTTACTATTAGATATATCCTCTGAACATTGAAAACAGAGCACTTACCTGACTTTGGACTGCAGTCCAGAGTGGTATTTCATGTTGACACCTGAATTTAAATGTCTTTATAACTCTGTATGAAAATGAAAATATAAGGAATCCTATATCATTATAAAGATAATCCTGTTAGATAACTATAGGTGGCGATTTCGTTGAATTTGATTACTGTGGCTATTTTAAATATAATTTAAACCGTCGATATGCACTGCAGTTTTCTATAGAGACAAATTGTATACCTTAAGCTTAAACAGTGTACATCTCCCTGCATACAATGGATATTATCGATACTTATGGTGCGTTAGAAACATAATAGATAAATCTAAATATTATCTAACTGTAGAGTTGTCTAATTATGATCCCAACAGGGTGTAAAATGTGTTACGAAACGGACTTTCAGTACAGGAACTGGATTTCCAGCTGTGAACACTTAAAATGGAATAACCGTAACTCGCAAACCTGAAACCCGATTGATCTGAAACTAATTTTGTTGGATTTCTATTTAAGTTTATAATATACCCATTTTGTATCATTTTGCTTAATTACGATCATAAAATTTAATATGATTTTCTGAACTCATAATGCACGTTGTGATTCGTATTATACATGACTTGATTAGTGGCACAATTTGCATACTTACCCGACCGTGATATCTTTAGTGATAGCGAACGCTCTTACTGATTTTTAGAGATTATTAAATTGTCGAATGTGAATGGTATCGGATTAGTTATGTCAAGTACGCCAGTGATAAGTGAATGATTCGTGAAAGTGAACAGCGCAGTGAAAGGTAAATAAAACCATGTTATTGGTGCATACTTATACACAACTAGCACCTTACATATGGTTATTGAAACCTGGGGGGAAAGTGGAAATCGAAGTGGAATGAAACTTGTATTTAGCGAGATTAGCGATTTAGAGGATGATCATTCGAACAATGACTCTTATATATACTTTAGGTTATGGACTTAGCGGTCCAGCTGACAGGTTATATCTCGGGCAACAGTGGGCCGTAGTCTCGGGTACGCACGAGACTCTCATAAAATATGATCACTCTTTTCCACAGTTCGATTTCAAATTGACCTAGAGACCATTAGGAACACAGATCATATACTGCATTGACTATTGATACACTGATTACCTCCATTCACTGCCTCCACTGTTCTTACCCCATATTTCATGTTTTATTATATTACTATTGTATATTTGCTATTGCGTCGCCCTGACGACCTGAGCATGCATGCTCAGAGTTTGGAGAGACGCCACTCAGGAGGCAGATCTACCGTTCAAAGTTGCAGAGATCTAGATGGTTTTACTTTCAGCACTTTTACTGCTTTCCCTAAAATAACTTTATCTTCACACTTAGTTAGTAGTTTCATTTTTTGTTGAACTATTATAAATTGTGAACAATGAGAGTTGATATAATAAACTAAGTGATGTGTTTCCTTTACTTATGTGTTGTGTTTACCTATTACCATGTAATGCTAGAAACCGAAATATGACTCTGGCAGGATTATTCTTTGACCATACGAGCATGGCTGGTCTAGTCGTCTCCCGTATTCCGTATTTTGGGAAGCATGGCGTGACAGTTGGCAACTGTGCCCCACAAAGAAACAGACCCACTCACGGGTCTATGTCTTTTCAGGGTTCACTCTTCCTCTCTATCTCAAATCTCTCTCTGCGTTCTCTTTCACTCTAAGATCTCATCACCGTCACCATCGTCATCACCTTCACATTCACCTCCACCCGCACCTTCACCATCACCACCGTCGGCTCTCTCTACTCCATGGGCCCCTACTCTTTCTCTGTCTTAGATCCCGATCTCTATCTCTCTCTCTCTCTCCGATCTCGGTCTCGCTCTCTTTCAATATCGGGATCTTCATCTGCAGGATTACCATCA
The DNA here is from genome assembly GCA_030015575.1 of Agapanthus africanus. NCBI lineage: Eukaryota > Viridiplantae > Streptophyta > Magnoliopsida > Asparagales > Amaryllidaceae > Agapanthus > Agapanthus africanus. Next base: position 1,006,372,930 of record CM057337.1, on the reverse strand, counting down.
ATCGATGACATCAAAAGGAGTATCCTTTTCACCGTCATGAAAGCTGAATTCACCAGTATAGATTTCGCGGGTTACAAGAGCATTCTCTATCGATTACCGGGGGGGGTATGAACCCCCCGTTAAAGATTGATCACGCTATCCTTCAGCTTTTTCACTTAGCCATATTGGATGCGTTCCTAGCTCCTCCTGAAGAAGTATCATATGGCCACTATGGAGAAGCAAATCATCGTCTCCGCTTCTTCTATTCTATTAGTCTTCTTTCTGATCGTGCTATCGAGTACTCCGCAAGCGCTCTCCACCACATCTTTATGCATCATCGGACTTTGCGCCAACTCGAACTTGCATAAGATGTTTATGAATATGATGAGGCCCTTACATAGAGGATCAATTCTGTTACCGCGGAGCTCAATAATGAGCTGAATATGTTTATGAATTATAAGTGATCAAAACATGTGTCTGTGTGTGTGAGAGAGAGAGTGTGTGTGTGTGTATGTGAGACTTACATTTATGTAATGTTCATTGTATGAATGCATGTTTATTTCAATAAATGTAGATGCTTTGTTATTAAAGTTTGTTTTGTTAAGAATTATTGTTTGAAAATGATGTTTTTTGTTTGTACTTGTCTCAGCATTTAAGCTCATAAGATAATAGAATGTTTTACAAAGTTACCTTTCTCACTTATCATGTCCAAATTATACATTGGTGTAAGCATGAAATCAAAACCATCAAAACAACTGAAATTATATAGCAATTTTCCCTAAGTTTGAATAAAATCGGACAACACCTCCTTCGGAAATTTTGAATAAAATTTCTTGTACAACAATAGTAAAATAATAGTATCCCCGCATGGGATCTAACTCGACGCCCACATGGCGGATACACAATCCATGCAAAATATACGCCGCCGCAAGGCAGACTCTAATAAACTGAAAGCAATAAACACTGTAAAATAAAGAAAGTTAAGCCGACTCCATACGAGTTCGACTACAACACAATACTTTGTGAACTCTAACGAAGTCGTCACAACATCCCTGGCGTCCTCTTCTTTTTCGCTATAAGATGTCGATGCTGTGACGGTCCGGCTTCATCAGCGGCAGGTAGCTGAGACAGTTTTGGCTATGATGGTCCATGCTTGTACTCATCAGGATATTGAGACAGCTCTGGCTGTGCCTGTCTACGTCTTGTTCGTGCATATATAATCGGGTGTCACATCCTATGACCCAGCTACGTTCCTCCTACACAGAGTTTGCACACAACAGCAAGTTAATATTTGAAAAAACTTGAAATTTTAAATATGCGCATAGGTTCAATTACTTATCGGCAACCATATGACCTTTGTCCATCTTAAAAAAGCTGAGTCGTAATGGTTGGATGACCAATAGAGAGATATGTCCATGACAGTATCTGAAATAAAATATGAATTACAATGAATATAAATTGAATTATTCAAAATAAGAGTTATGAGGCGTTTAAATATTTTATACCTGAAGAAGCATTAAATAGCCCCCAAAACTCTTTTGCTCTATCAATGCAGCCATCCTTATCTCGTTATAGAGGAATGATAGAACTGCACTCCCCCACGATAAAATGGCACACTGATAAATTTCCTCTAACAGAGCTAGCCATGCAAGACTAACTCTACCCTTACTCCTGTCAGGGAATAGGCGAACCCCTATCTGAAATAAAAAATGGGCACGTGTGTACAGCTCGATCTCTGTAGGTGTAGCATCTATAAGAGGATCAACACTAAAAGCCTCCCGCAGCCAAGTCAACTTAATTTCTCTGCCTCTCCTCTCCGGCGGAGTCCTACCCAACAAGCGGGGGCACAAATATGTCCAATTGTGGCCGTACTCCACAACAACCACCTGTCCGTCTATAGGTAGACCAAGCAGCACATCGACGTCCTGCAGGATGATAGTCACCTCACCCACTCTGAAATGAAATGTCGAGGTCTCCGGTCTCTATCTATCTAACAACGTCGTAATTAAGCATCTATCGAGAAGTATATACTTCAATCTGGATAGAAGATGAAAGCCCGTCCGTTGCAATTCCGCCTGCACACGAGTATCTCCAGATGGGATTCTGCTGCTCTGAACTGAGTGGTCAACACATGTAATTACCTGATGACTCTGCCAATTACAATAAGAGGACTTGTATCAGTAACATATAAATAACATATGAAATTCGAGATTTAAATATTACAAATTTTCACCTGTACTAATGAGGCGTTGCCTGACCTGTGGTTATCTTGCAAGTACAGAACACTCGTATCTATAGGTCCAGGCTCAATAAGTATATCTGCATAATGAGAAAGTCGTATTATATTTAATTTGAAAAAATAATCATGCAGAACAAAAGATAAGAAAGTTTATGTATATGTGCGCGCTGTTTACCACCGAAAGACAGAGACCTTGACGTTGGGACGTCTAGCCTGAATTTAGGGGCAGATGTTATTTCGACATATCCACCCACCTCTCCGAAAATATCAATTTGATTTATGACACCATGTATCGAAGGTTTGAAAAGACGCGACCGTTGTAGCAGACTTCATCAGATTTCCCCTCATTTGTGAATGGTTTTTGATTGTGGAGACGCTCTTCCCTGCAGACGTAAGCCCATGTGGTTAATTACGTTATCACATTGCGATAACCACTTTCTCCTATTCTGGCAGTTCACTTCGTGTCGTGTGTATTTTTGTTTAATTTGGTTTTATCTAAGGATCGTTAGTTATATTTAAGACTAAGACCATGTAACGACCCCAATATTACTATACCTTCGTATTTTCTCTCTTTAGTAAAATATTGTATTTATTTATTCTTAGTATTTTGCGTATATTTTTTTTCTATTAAATATATTATTTTATTATTCCATCTATTTTTCCCAAACACATTTCTTTAAACTAAATCTTAACCTATTTCAAATTAAACGCAAGACCTGACCCAGCCCATAACCCAAATCCAATCTCATTTTCATTTTTTTTATAAAACTATGAGCCCAAAAGCCCACTTTCTTTTCAAGAAACAACATATATTTAATTAGAATTAAATATATGTTGTTGCTTGAAAAAAAAGTGGGCTTTTGGGCTTATAGTTTTATAAAAAAAAATGAAAATGAGATTGGATTTGGGTTATGGGCTGGGTCAGGTCTTGCGTTTAATTTAAAATAGGTTAAGATTTAGTTTAAAGAAATGGGTTTGGGAAAAATAGATGGATTTTATTGGCGGCCCATGCAGGTCAGTTCTGCATGAATATCGTAAGCAATATAATACAAGAATTATGAAATCCAATTATTACATTCGACTTTTCTTTTGAATCCTTCCCTATTCCTTGAATTTATCTTAAATTCCACCTTCAGCTTCCTTAAGGTCCATCTCCCGATTTTTGAATCCTTAACTCTTGTTCACCCTTTTCTACTTGTATCTCATAGGCCTATTAGCTCAATTAGTTAGAGCATCGATCGATGGAGCTCGAAAATGACATCAATTTTAGCTTTCTAGTACCTTATTGCGACGTACTTCTTATGGGAATTTTGAGGACGGAATTTTTTTAAGGAGGGTAGACTATAACGACTGCACCATGATTTTATTTCTTTAAATCCTTTTCTTATTTTCCCTGATAATCATGTCTCGACGTAAAGGAAACAAAACTGCGAACCATTCATCTCCGGTTGATCTTAGTTTGTTAATTTTCTTAATTCATTATTGTTTTCTTTCATTGACTCTGATAGTAGGATTTGAGTGATTTAAATAGAATTATATGATTGTAACTATGAACTGCAGTATAGTTACAATACGATACTCTACTTGAGTGGCTTAGAGTTCTGTTTTTGATTCTCTTTTCTCTTGATTGATCTATGTTCTACTGTGTATCCTTATTCTTGATTATCGAATCCTATCTTTTTGTTAACATATATCCTTCCTTGATTTTTAATTTGATTTTCATCCTTATCTTTGTACCATTCTTGAATTCAATTCCTAATTACTTTTCTTCTACTCGAGTTCTTGCTTGCGGCTTTCTTGTAAACTACTCTTGAATTATCCTAACAGCATTTTCTCGTCTTCCTGGTTGTCTTATTGCAATTACTTAGAGTACCGACTGACGGAACTCAACGACGAAACATGATGACATCATCCTAATTTTGTTTCCTTACTCTGTTGCAACATCCTTCTTGAGTAATTTCGAGGACGAAATTATTTTAATGAGGGTAAAATATAACGACCATAATATTACTATACCTTCGTATTTTCTTTCTTTAGTAAAATATTGTATTTATTTATTCTTAGTATTTTTAGTATATTTTGTTTTCTATTAAATATATTATTTTATTATTCCATCTATTTTTCCCAAACCCATTTCTTTAAACTAAATCTTAAACGATTTCAAACTAAACGTAAGACCTGACCAGCCCATAACCCAAATCCAATCTCATTTTTATTTTTTTTTATAAAACTATGAGCTCAAAAACCCACTTTCTTTTCAAGTAACAAAATATATTTAATTTTAATTAAATATGTGCATGAACAACCATATTGCTTATGTTAGTGTATATGCCCTAGAGGCCATTACTGTATCATACTAGTTTGTATATTACTTAATGGATGCTTGGGATATTCACCTTGTATATACAATCTTGCTCAAAATAGTAGTATGCTACTTGGTTTGTCTCTACTTCAATGTGTACTTGTGTTTATTTTACTATATCACTTATACGCATTAGTGGAGCCCTTAGGATCTTTGCTTGATTACCAGCGTTGTGATGGCAGTCACACTAGTGGGGGCTGGGTAATCTATAAGCACATCCTTATACAGGTCCCTAGTCGCAGGACTATCGAGACAGGGCATCGATACTCCGGAGTAGACTAGCGTATGCGCTTCTCATCCCAGTGAGGGAGATGGTCTGTCCCACAGCCATCAGTATGTCGTACTGGAGATAGTATACGGGTGCTCGTTGGGTTACGAGTACACTGGACAGGACTCGTCGGGAACTGACAGGTTGGTATTATACCTATCGTCAGTCATCAGTTCCCAGGTGACATGAGTACAGCTTAGTCCGCTGACTTGACACTGGCACTTCGCCTCGAGTGTGTTCCCACTGCACTTTGATCACTACCCTACCACGGCTCAAAGGAGTCGTGCAAACAGGTGGTGGTTGGGTGCAGTCCCGAAGCACTTGGAGGCAGTGACGGTTAGACAGGATTCGTCTCTCCCGGTATTGGGGGTTGACATCGCGCTGTGTCTAGGAGAGCCATTACACGAGTAGTCCCTGGCCAGGGCAAACGAGATATACTGGTGGGTTTCCAGTGTTATCTCAGGGTGTTTTGGGCTTCGCTCCGGCACGACTTGTACCGCTATTGGGGGACTGACGTTTATCGCCCCCTAGGCCCGCCATGCGATGTATCAGACGAACAGACCGGACTGTACGGAGACTGTCACATTCAGACTCAGTAGGAGTACCGATGGGGTTTCACCTCGTCAGCCTTCTTGTCGACATCTACCTGGGGACCGTTACGCACAGCTAGTGCCGCTTGCGGTCTGTGGTTAAACCCACTGCCAGCGTAGTGTCGAGTCTTTAGAGTCCCACACAGAGGGTATTCGCCTATGGGCAAAACAGAGTAGAGGTCGCATGGTTTTGCGACAGGGTTCGTTCTCATCCGCGCACTTGTGCACGTTTGGAGTCCGGACAGATATTACCAGCGGGCTCTGGTTTGAGCCGGATACTGGTATAGTATTTGGGGTTGCTTTTATCTCTCAGTGTTCATGTTCCTCGGAACAAGAATGCAGGTGTGTATGCACAGTTATTTGAGGAGGAGGAAGATGATTTCCATTAGGGTTTCGGAACGGGTGCGTATGCACAGTTGACAGTCGTCTTTTTCCAAACCCTAATGGATTTGTATTATATCATTTAATAATATATAATAAAATGAAATTGTGTCATGGTTAGTTTTTGTTGACTTGTTGACCATGGTTGACTTGTTGACCATGGTTGAACATTTGACTACCATCATTACAAATGCAAGATGCCTTTTCATTCTTGCTTTATTCATTTAATGCTTGTAATGATATTAGTCATTCTAAACTATCCATCAAACCTTTTTCATTTTGATTATTATTATTATTTGATTAAACCTTTTTCATTTTGATATGGTTGCAAAAGGAAAAAGGAAGGCTCATTCTATCATACTCACTCTCTCTCTTCATTTCATCTTCTTCTTCCTCTAGTCAAGAGAAACCTTCTCATGAGTTGAGAATCCTTCTCTTGAAAAAGAAAAGCAAACCCTAAACACTCTCTACTCACTCTAGGATCAAGGGTCTAGCAAGCCGGCGATTCTAGTTCACTCCAAGTACGAGAAAGAGCCCAAAGGTCGAGCCTTCGAGGTGGATCCATCTTCGACGGAAGAAGGCGACAAAGGAGAACCATCAACCTCTACAAAGTTTGAAGACGAAGGAGTTCAAGTCTAGGTATAACCATCTTCATCCGAGTAGCTAAACTTCTTTAGCTAGGTTGCTAGTTTTAGTTTAGACAACGATCCCGACCTTGCATAGTCCATGTTGCGTATTGCACTAAAAATTTGATTTTTACACCGTTTCCGCCTCCCCGTAAGAACCGGGGGTCGCAACGTGGACTTACAGTGGTATCAGAGCCTAACTAAACTTAAACTAGCTTGGTAGTGAAGTGTAACGAAGTTCGGAACCGTAAAAAACCCAAAAACCGTATTTTTCAAAACCTGAGTTTCTGTTGAAATTTTTTTGGCTCAAAATGAAAAAATTTATATTTGTAAATTCATCTCAGGGTTTTTTAAAAACACACATGAAAAACGACACAGAGATTCATCCAAACCGCCGCGCTTCCGCCGCACGAGGTAGGCTCGTGCCGCGGAAGCGCCGCGGTTTGATGTCCTCTCTGCATCGTTTTTCGTGCAGTGTCTTTATGTGTTGATTTTGGGATTTTTAGGATATAAATTATATGCCCAGATTTTCCAGAACTAAAATTTACTTTTGGGGGCCTATAATTCCGTATTTTTCCGAACTTCACTGCGCTTTGACTATGATGGTTATATCTGTAATGTTTGCATGTATTGAACGTCGACTAATCGCTATAAGACGATTAGTCGGGGTTATACATGATCTGTAATGTGCTGGAATGTGTATATGAATGTGTTGGACTGTCGCGGGTGAATAGCCGGGGTGGATGTGAGATGAGCTTTTGTTTTTCTTTCATTCATTGTAAATGTAAATTGATGTAATAATATTATTTGTTTGGCCGCACAACCGGGTCGGGGTTGTAGCCGTCATTGTATAATTCTTTTTACTGTTTTTGCTCCTAGGATAGACCCATGGAGGGGTGCACAAACTACCGGGTATGCCGAAGTGTCGAGTGGCCTACTCATGGAGATGAGGGAGGTTGCTACGCTTCGGGTACTTGGCGGGTAGTTTGCCGCACCCGTAGGGGTCTTGGGTGGGGTATTTGGCTATTCACCGCGACCGTGTTATCCGCTTTTCGTTTCAGGCTCGAAAGGATTATGGATTGCTAGTATATCCGATGCATTCATCTGTGATCTGTAATGTCTACTATTGCTATATCTATAACTATTTAGGCGTTGCTTATGTTTTACAGACGCGCTAGCCCAGCCCCCGCTCTGTCGTTAGTTAAGTAACCTAACGGGTAATGACGGGGCCCAGTGGCGAATGCGAATGGCCTAAGCGTACGTCATATTTTGGTTGTTTTCTGCAATGGTAGGATTAAATGATGGGACGCATTAAAAGTACTAATGCAAGAATATCACGCATTAAAAGAACTAATGCAAGTTAATAAACCAAGTTAAAGTCGTTGGAACACTTTCGAAAAACCACTCGGTTCTTTTCAAAACTAACTTTTAAAATGCGGAGCTTGAGCCACTCCATTTAAAAGCTATCTCGTTCCATCGACCAAATCAAGTTCACTACGTTCACGGTTTTGCCAAAACCATTCGTAGCCCTCCGTCGTTTCGTATGAATATTCAAATAGTATTCAAGCTGTGTTTGTTGACCTTCGTCAAGGCATAGTGATTGGTAGCTGTTAAGTATTCATATGTAGCATAGATAGATGCGTTGGTTTGGGACACTGACATTACCTTGTTGACCTTCGTCAAGGGTATATGCGGGTGGATTCAAATTAACCTGGATAATGACGGGCAGAACTTGACATGTGACTTATGATTTGTTGACCTTCGTCAAGGTCATAAGAGCATGGGGCAAAAATCCACATCGGGAGTTTCATAAGTACTGAAACTTGCTAGATTTGCATACCATTTGGAGTGTGGTGATTCTGGTAGGATTCCTTCAGTTTCGTCACGCGATGATATTTGGATCCCGATCCTACTGTGAGTATATGCTACTCCTCGGGAAATTTCTCACTCAACGATCAATGCTATAAACCTAGTAGGTGCCTAGAAAGGTGTTAGCGGGGCTACGCCCCCAGGGAAAAGAGGTTCTTTAATTAAGGAACTTCGCGAAAGCGTTGGAAAACCTCCCTCGAAGTACCGACACCAGCCTGGCTGAACGGTTAAGCAAGTATTGTACGGTGGGATTGATCCTGACTAATTCTTCCTTTATGGTTTGAGGAGGGATTCGAGAAACAGTGGGAGCCATCCTGTTTAGACAAACTAAAAACCACTCTAAACTTGCAAGAGCATCATGCTGAGTGTTTCTTCTTCTCTCTCCTAATTGCAGCGACCAATCAACATGACTGGACTTAAGTTACTCCTAGATAAAAACAAGTTGACAGGGCCAAACTACAAAGATTGGCTCAGGAATGTCAAGATAGCAATCACTTATGACAAGCTGGGGTATCTTCTTACCACCAAAGCTCCCCCTGTCCCTGGTCCAACTTCCAGCGTCGCGGATAAGGAAATCCGCAAGACTTGGGAGATTGATAGCGCGAAGGCCAAGTGCCTCCTGCTTGCCTCGATGGACAACGAACATCAGAGGAGGCATGAGAATATGGACATGGAGTCCATATTGCTTCATACAAAAGAACTGTATGGAGAGCAATCACGTATCGCAAGATACGAAGCGTCGAAAAAGTTGTTTTCGACAAGAATGGCCGTCGGATCATCAGTAGCCGAGCACGTGCTAAAGATGATCGGCTACATTGAGGAGCTCGCTGACCTAGGGATCACATTGGAGAGTGAGCTATATACGGATATAGTTCTCCAGTCCCTTCCTTCCACTTACGCCCAGTTTATAATGAACTTCAACCTACAAGAAAAGGAGGTTGAACTTTCAGAGCTCCTCAACCTGCTGAGGAGCGCAGAGGGCACCCTACAGAAAGGTAGGGAAACATCCACTTTGTTTGTAGGAGGATCATCTTCTTCTAGGTCCAAGGCGAAAGCCAAGGAATAGAAGAAGAAAGCCCCCGCCAAACCAAGGGGCGGTGTTAGTAAAGTGGATACGAAGGGAAAAGGTAAAGCAACAAAGATAGCGGGGAAGCTTGTGGATAAGGAAGAATGCTTCTATTGTCATAAGAAAGGACACTGGAAGAATGATTGCAGGGCCTGGAAGGCCAGAACACAGGAATTGAAGCAGGTTGCAGCTTCAGCTTCAGGTGTGTATGTTATTGAAAACTGTCTTTCTATAAACTCTACTTCCTGGGTATTGGATACCGGATCAGGATCTCATATCTGTAATTCTTTGCAGGCATTGAGAAACCGTAGTGTTTTGAAAGCAGGTGACATGACCCTCAGAGTTGCAAACGGAGCTAGCATGGATGCTAAAGCCGTGGGGGACTATCACCTGGGAATGTCAGATGGACATGTTTTGGTTTTGCGTAATTGCTTTTTTGTACCCAACGCAACTTGTAATATCATTTCTGTATCTTTAGTTTCTAAAGAAGGTTATGAATTTGCGTTTGTAAGTAATGTTGTAAACATTCGCCTTAATCAAGTTTTGATTGGGTCAGGTACATTGAGTAATGGTATATACGTATTGAACCAACCACAGATTTTCAATGTCCAGAATACACACAAAAGAAAGTCTCCAGAAATAAACCAGACTTTCTTATGGCATTGTAGATTGGGTCACATCAATGAGAGAAGGTTGACGAAGTTACATACAGAAGGGTATTTGAATGCGTTCGAATATCAGTCGTATGCCACTTGTCAATCCTGTCTCAAGGGAAAGATGACAAAGACTCCGTTTACTGGACATGGAGAAAGAGCGAGCGAGCTCTTGGGACTCGTACACAGTGACGTGTGCGGTCCAATGTCTACACATGCCCGAAGCGGACATTCTTACTTCATTACTTTTACGGATGACTTCTCAAGGTACGGTTATGTTTTCTTAATGAAACATAAGTCCGAGGCTTTTGAAAAATTCCAGGAGTATAAGAATGAAGTAGAGAAACAGACCGGCAAAAGTATTAAGATTCTAAGATCGGATCGAGGTGGAGAATACTTAAGTGCCGAATTCCTGAATTACTTAAAAGAGAATGGTATTCTCTCTCAGCTTACTCCTCCATACACTCCGCAACATAACGGTGTATCGGAGAGACGGAACCGAACCCTATTGGATATGGTTCGGTCCATGATGAGTAACGCTGAGTTGCCGCGATCATTCTGGGGATATGCAATAGAAGCAGTTGCGTATCTCTTGAACAAGGCTCCCACCAAGACTGTGCCTACCACCCCTTATGAGATGTGGACTGGGAAGAAACCCTGTCTCAAGTATCTTAAAGTATGGGGATGTCCAGCTTTTGTAAAAAGGCAGCATGCGGACAAGCTTGAGGCACGTTCAGTACAGTGTAAGTTTGTGGGATACCCAAGGAACTCCAGGGGGTATCTTTTCTATTCCGCTGAGGAACAAAAGGTTTTTGTTTCTCAGCATGCCCGCTTCTTGGAAACTGAGTTTTTGGAAACCCAGATAAGTGGGAGCACAATAGAACTGGAAGAAGTTCCAGAACCACAAACTGTTACTGAAAGTTTGGTGGAACCAGAGGGTTCAACAGAACAGGACATTCCTACGCCGCTCCGCAGAAGTAGTAGGCAGTCTCATCCGCCCGAGAGATACTACGGTTTTCTCATAGACGGGGATAGAGAGGATTGCATCATAGATTATGATGAGCCTACTAGCTTCCAGCAGGCCGTTCAGAGCGTTGACTCAGTGAAATGGCTGGATGCAATGCGGACCGAAATGGAGTCCATGTACACCAACAAGGTATGGACGTTGGACATTGCTCCAGACGGGGTAAAACCCGTAGGATGCAAGTGGATCTTCAAAAGGAAGATTGGTGTAGATGGACAGGTTGAAACCTATAAAGCTAGGCTGGTAGCAAAGGGTTTTCGTCAAAGACCTGGCTTGGACTATGACGAAACCTTCTCTCCAGTAGCCATGCTAAAATCCATTCGGATCCTTCTTGCCATCGCTGCCTTCCACGATTATGAGATCTGGCAAATGGACGTAAAAACAGCTTTTCTAAATGGAAATTTAGAGGAGTGTGTCTATATGGACCAGCCAGAGGGCTTCATTCAGAGTGGGAGCAGCGGAAAGGTGTGCAAGTTGCTTAAGTCCATCTATGGACTAAAGCAGGCATCGCGGAGTTGGAACATCTGCTTTGATGAGACGGTCAAAGAATTTGGCTTTATCAAAAATCCAGATGAACCATGCATCTATAGTAGATTTGTAGCGAGAACTGTAGTATTCCTCGTTTTATACGTGGATGACATTCTCTTAATAGGAAATGACATTCCTATGCTACAATCTGTCAAGGGGTTCTTGTCACACAGGTTCTCCATGAAAGACCTGGGTGATGCCTCATACATCCTGGGGATCCGGATCCATCGTGATAGATCCAAGAGGATATTGGGACTTTCTCAGTCCAGGTACATCGACACCATAGTGAAGAGATTCAGTATGGAAGATTCCAAGCGCGGTAACCTACCGGCTTGTCACGGGATCACCCTCTCTAAAGAGATGTCTCCCAAGACTGATTTGGAGAGGGATCGCATGTCTATTATACCCTACGCTTCTGCGGTAGGCTCTATAATGTATGCGATGTTGTGTACCAGACCGGATGTAGCTTATGCACTGAGTGTGGTAAGCCGGTATCAGTCAAACCCTGGGGAGAAACACTGGATAGCGGTAAAGAACATTCTCAAGTACCTGAGAAGGACTAAGGAGATGTTCTTGGTGTATGGCGGAAAAGACCTCCAGATCGAGGCCTTTGCTGACTCCAGCTTCCAGAGTGACAAGGATGATTCCAAGTCCATGTCGGGCTTTGTCTTTACCCTCAATGGAGGGGCGGTGTGTTGGAAGAGTTCCAAACAGGATACCGTTGCAGACTCGACGATGGAAGCGGAATACATCGCTGCATCTGATGCCGCAAAAGAAGCTGTCTGGATGAGGAAGTTCTTGAAAGAACTTCAGGTGGTTCCGTCCATTGTTGACCCAATACCTCTGTATTGCGACAACAATGGGGCTATAGCTTTAGCAAAGGAACCCAGGTCCCATCAGAGATCCAGGCACATCTTGAGGCGGTATCACCTGATCAGGGAGATCGTGGATCGCAAGGAGATCGAGGTTCGGAGAGTTGCTTCAGAAGACAACACTGCAGATCCATTCACCAAGGCCCTGCCCCAGACTCAGTTCGAGCGGCTGATCGAGATGATAGGTCTTCGATACGCCAGTACATGGCCTTAGTGCAAGTGGGAGATTGTTAGTGTATATGCCCTAGAGGCCATTACTGTATCATACTAGTTTGTATATTACTTAATGGATGCTTGGGATATTCACCTTGTATATACAATCTTGCTCAAAATAGTAGTATGCTACTTGGTTTGTCTCTACTTCAATGTGTACTTGTGTTTATTTTACTATATCACTTATACGCATTAGTGGAGCCCTTAGGATCTTTGCTTGATTACCAGCGTTGTGATGGCAGTCACACTAGTGGGGGCTGGGTAATCTATAAGCACATCCTTATACAGGTCCCTAGTCGCAGGACTATCGAGACAGGGCATCGATACTCCGGAGTAGACTAGCGTATGCGCTTCTCATCCCAGTGAGGGAGATGGTCTGTCCCACAGCCATCAGTATGTCGTACTGGAGATAGTATACGGGTGCTCGTTGGGTTACGAGTACACTGGACAGGACTCGTCGGGAACTGACAGGTTGGTATTATACCTATCGTCAGTCATCAGTTCCCAGGTGACATGAGTACAGCTTAGTCCGCTGACTTGACACTGGCACTTCGCCTCGAGTGTGTTCCCACTGCACTTTGATCACTACCCTACCACGGCTCAAAGGAGTCGTGCAAACAGGTGGTGGTTGGGTGCAGTCCCGAAGCACTTGGAGGCAGTGACGGTTAGACAGGATTCGTCTCTCCCGGTATTGGGGGTTGACATCGCGCTGTGTCTAGGAGAGCCATTACACGAGTAGTCCCTGGCCAGGGCAAACGAGATATACTGGTGGGTTTCCAGTGTTATCTCAGGGTGTTTTGGGCTTCGCTCCGGCACGACTTGTACCGCTATTGGGGGACTGACGTTTACCGCCCCCTAGGCCCGCCATGCGATGTATCAGACGAACAGACCGGACTGTACGGAGACTGTCACATTCAGACTCAGTAGGAGTACCGATGGGGTTTCACCTCGTCAGCCTTCTTGTCGACATCTACCTGGGGACCGTTACGCACAGCTAGTGCCGCTTGCGGTCTGTGGTTAAACCCACTGCCAGCGTAGTGTCGAGTCTTTAGAGTCCCACACAGAGGGTATTCGCCTATGGGCAAAACAGAGTAGAGGTCGCATGGTTTTGCGACAGGGTTCGTTCTCATCCGCGCACTTGTGCACGTTTGGAGTCCGGACAGATATTACCAGCGGGCTCTGGTTTGAGCCGGATACTGGTATAGTATTTGGGGTTGCTTTTATCTCTCAGTGTTCATGTTCCTCGGAACAAGAATGCAGGTGTGTATGCACAGTTATTTGAGGAGGAGGAAGATGATTTCCATTAGGGTTTCGGAACGGGTGCGTATGCACAGTTGACAGTCGTCTTTTTCCAAACCCTAATGGATTTGTATTATATCATTTAATAATATATAATAAAATGAAATTGTGTCATGGTTAGTTTTTGTTGACTTGTTGACCATGGTTGACTTGTTGACCATGGTTGAACATTTGACTACCATCATTACAAATGCAAGATGCCTTTTCATTCTTGCTTTATTCATTTAATGCTTGTAATGATATTAGTCATTCTAAACTATCCATCAAACCTTTTTCATTTTGATTATTATTATTATTTGATTAAACCTTTTTCATTTTGATATGGTTGCAAAAGGAAAAAGGAAGGCTCATTCTATCATACTCACTCTCTCTCTTCATTTCATCTTCTTCTTCCTCTAGTCAAGAGAAACCTTCTCATGAGTTGAGAATCCTTCTCTTGAAAAAGAAAAGCAAACCCTAAACACTCTCTACTCACTCTAGGATCAAGGGTCTAGCAAGCCGGCGATTCTAGTTCACTCCAAGTACGAGAAAGAGCCCAAAGGTCGAGCCTTCGAGGTGGATCCATCTTCGACGGAAGAAGGCGACAAAGGAGAACCATCAACCTCTACAAAGTTTGAAGACGAAGGAGTTCAAGTCTAGGTATAACCATCTTCATCCGAGTAGCTAAACTTCTTTAGCTAGGTTGCTAGTTTTAGTTTAGACAACGATCCCGACCTTGCATAGTCCATGTTGCGTATTGCACTAAAAATTTGATTTTTATACCGTTTCCGCCTCCCCGTAAGAACCGGGGGTCGCAACGTGGACTTACAGCTTATTGATTAAGTCCTTGCATTGTTATTTCATAGGTTATATGTTAATTCTCATTCTTGTAATTATTTTTTTATCAATTTTTATTCTTCTCATAACCTAGAAATGAGACCTTTCATTTCATCTTCTTTTTAACTCCCAAAATAATTAGAATGGTTATGAGCTATAATTTATTAGAATTATGGTGGCCATAAACATTTTTTATATGCCACTCTTCTTTCTTTTCTTCATCTCACATTTCTATCATTTACTATCCCTTTCTTCATCTCTTCTTCATCCCATCTTAACAATTTCCTTTAATTTGATCAATTCTAAAAATAAAATAAAATAAAATCTCTTTTCTCTTGAGCTTAGAGAAGCACCGGTTCCATCAAGCTTCAAAGACTCGGTTGAGAATTTTCTCTCAACGGTGAACCGGTTGTTATACCGACCCACACAACCTATATGTCCCCTTTCTCCCTCTCCATCTTTTTCACTCTGTTATTATGTCTTCTCCATGAATTCATTTTCTTGACCGTGGTACCTAATCGAGTGCATATATATATATATATATATATATATATATATATATATATATATATAGATAGATAGATAGATAGATAGATAGATATATATATATATATATATATATATGTGTGTGTGTGTGTGTATAAAATATTGTTTTTTTATACTTAATCTTCATGTTTATTCATTGTTTTCTTATAGAATAAAAATTCCTCCATATCATAGATTTACTTTTACGTTAACTAGGAATATCATGGACGGAATATAAATAAACGATGCGCGATAACACAACTTTACATAAGCTCTCTTGAAATTAGGACTTTTCTGGTACAGAACGTTGTCGAAATTCATGATCCATATATTGACATTAGGGGATCCAATTTGAAGTATATTTTGCATGTGCCATTTATTTTATAATTGTTTAAATTTTTTATATAAAAGAGAAAAACGAAGCTGCAAATAAATCCAGTAGTTTTTTCACCTTTAAATATGGTCCTAAATAACTTTTGTCCTTAAAATAATTTTTAAAAATTAATTTTCACATCTGAAAATCCTAGAAAAATTAGGATAAATAATAGATAGAATTTCAGGTTTATAGTAAAAATTTCAAATCAAACTGAATAACGGTTTAGAAGTTGCGTAGTTTTTTATTCACTGTTTTTAAAACCAGAAAACTGCCAATAAGGGTCTTCTTCGAGAGACCATAACTTTGTAATCGTTGATCCAAATTAAGTGTTTTCAGATATTTTGAATATTCATATCAAAAGATCTAAATTTTCTTAGTTTTAAGTTTTTACTGAAATTCGACGTAAAATATAGAAAACTGCGTTACATATTAAGCGACGAATCTAGACAGAATCTATCCTGAATCGCACATTGTTTTTAAATAGGGCATAACTCGAACTCCTGATGTCCGTTCATGACAAACTTTAGATTTGTAGATGGAAAATTGATATATCTATAATTTTCTATATATTAGATTACTTATAAACGCATGAAACAACTCGATATAGGCTTTGCAATATAAAATATAGTTGCTGTCCAGAAATCTGAATTTCTGTTTTAAACACTGATATTAAAACGATCATAACTAGAGCATCAGATATCCAAATCGTGTGAATCTTGGTGTTTTTGATAATTAATTCGAAAGACCTACAATTTTCTAATAATTTTTGTAACCTGAAACCTGATAAAAAATAATTCAAACCGCGTTTTAAAAATGTGTGACGGTGCTGAACAGATTCTGATCTATTTTGCACGACGATACAAAAACATGTATATCTCCCAAACCGGTAGTCATATTTAGGCGAGACTGGAACTCACGTGTGCATAACACTTAAGGCTATGTTTTCGTTTATATTCTGATTTCAAATGAATTGATTAACTAATCGTACATATCACATATTTACAACATTGTTTTGGACGTTACTTGTATACTTATCTCATATCATGTTTTGTGATTGCTTATTTATTTTTATTTATATGACTTGTGATTAAATCATTACATGTTAGAATTGACTTGATCTTGACACGGCTCAATCATGAATACTTGAACCCAGTATGTACACTTAAACCAACTTGACTCGAACCATGAATACAATTAGCATGACTTGCACTTGACATGAATACATGAACTCAATCTTGAAAGCTTGATATCATATATCACCTCTTGTATTCATGGATTCGATCAAGACTCATAACATTAATCATAAACTAATAAACACGGGGTGTTGAGGTAATTTGAGTATGAATCCAACGGAATCTTATGAGTCACATTAATACAAATCATGTTGCTGTGGTACCGGGCTGAAACGGTACAAATCACGAATTCACGAATGAGGGCCCGTGTTTCTAAGCCCCTAGATGATAGCCTGTTGGGTTTGGAATACTTCAATAACAACTGAAGTCCCGCTATTTTAGGCCCGCGATTCCTTGCCCTGAACGATAGCCTTGGGTTCGAGAATACTTTTGAGATTGGTTGACATTCACACTTGAACTCATGTTAGTTGCTTTTACCCTTTTAGAGACCTTTTAGGACACTTACATTCACTTCATGTTCACTATACTTACACTCCACGGTCATGCTATACTTGTTTACTATGATCATGTTATATTGCCATGCTTACATAATCATCATTAATATTACCATGTTATACTTGTTCATGTTTTATTTCCATTTATACTATATCACATGTCACCTTAAATATTCATTTATATACTTTCATATCCCACCTTTTTTGGGGACTTACCGAGCGCAAGTTCGCTGACTGGTATTCCACCCATTGCTTTATTTCTTTGGAATGTTCATCAGATAATCTAGAGATTGAGGAGATCGAGCAGAGTCAGGAGGATTACTCTTAGCTTGTGGAGCAGACCGACTACTAGTTCTTTCTTTTCAGCTTTTACTTCCTGTATGCTACCTGTTTAGGCACTTTCTTTTATGCATTTTTGTTTTCAGACATCATGTATTCAGTTTGAAACTTATGAAAATTTGGAATGTAAATATATAAAGTTGGATTTTCATGATCATGTCTTTTCTTGTCATTTTATATTGCTTATATACGCTTAGCGTATTTGTTTGGAAAAATGACCTTCTCGGAATAAATACGCCGCGGGCTTGTCGCATGCCGTTACCGCTCTTTTGGGAAGCGAGGCGTGACAGAACAGCTGAGAAAAAAATGAGCATATGGGCTCAATTATCTTAGTTTAAGGACATCATGGTCCATTATCGCCGTATTTGGGGCGAATATTAATTTAAGGACATTTGGTCCAACATTCCCATCTTGGGGACGAACATTAGTTTAAGGACATTTCGGTCCAATATTCCTATTTTGGGGACGAATATTAGTTTAAGGACATCAACATTCCCATTTTGGGGCTGAATATTAGTTTAAGGACATTTCGGTCCCACATTCCCATTTTGGGGACGAATATTAGTTTAAGGACATTTCGGTCCATTGTTAGTTTAGGGACATCTAGGTCCGTTGCGGCCGTGTTTGGGGCGAATGTTAGTTTAAGGACATTTAGGTCTCTCATTCATCTTGCGCGTACGTGTATTTTTTACGTAGCGGAGTGAACGATGGTGATATGGAATGCGCCCAATTTGGGGCGCGATCCGATTTGAGGTGTGCACGTCAATTTGGAAGTGCATCAATGTGGGATGTAACATCAAGTTGGGACGAGAAAAGAGTTGTTGGTTGTCGGGATCCGCCACCTTTCTGAAGACGTTGAGGAACTACAACGACATATATCAGAGGTGTGGAAAGATATACCCTTGAACCAAATCCCGTATTTGAGGGAAAAAGGGGTTGTGGTGGATCTAAGAATCGTTAGTCATATTTGAGACTAAAATTACCTTAGAAAATATGAGATGAATATCATTTTGTATATCATCAATGAGAGATCATTAGTCATGTTTGAGACTAAGATCAGTTTGGAAATCACGAGCATATTGGCTCGGTTGATTAAAATCAAAAAGGTTTAATCTCAGGAAACTTAGCCAATTTGGGCTGAGATAGGGTTTCTATACTACCCAGCAGTGTTAAGCACTAAGATATACAGTGCTCACGTGTGTTTCACGTGGGGCGATGGAATAGTGCTAAGCACTAATCTTTTCTGGCGCTCACGTATGAGTCATGTGAGGCGCTTGAATATAGGCGCTACCCAATCAGTGCTAAGCACTTTAGTCATTTTGACTGAATATAGAGTGCTAAGCACTTTACATGGCACTCACGTGGGAAGCACGTGAGGCTCTGAGCATTGATTTCGGGTTTTGTTTGTTCACCCCCCTTTTTTTAGACAGAAGTGTTAAGCACTTGGCTAGAGCTCTGGTACTCACGGGTGAAGCACGTGAGGCGCCAGATTTTGGGTTTCCAAGAGTGTTTCATATGTATTTCACATGACTGCTTTATTTTTGGGGTGCTGGGGTGCTTTATTTGATGGCTGCCCAATCAAAACAAAGGTGTTTTTCTTTTTTCTTTTTTTATGCTCACGTGGGAAGCACGTGAGGCGTTTTAACTTTTCTTCTGTTTGTTTTAAGAACTCACGTGGGAAATACGTGAGACACTATAATAGTGCTAAGCACTAATTTTACTCACGTGTGTTTCACGTGAGACGCCGAGTTCTTCTTGTTTTTAGAGATATTAATCTCTTTTAATGACATTTTATTCATTGACGATCATCAAGATTTCTGTTTTGAATATCTTGGATCATCATTTTTTTTTAATTGGAGAACTAAGTTCTTCTTTTATTTTTATAAGAACTAAGTTTTTTATGTAGGGTTAAACCCTAATTTCGGAGGAATTAAATTCTCAGAACATATGTTCTTTTTCTTTTTCTTTCTTTTTAACCTAGTTCTTTTCTGAATCTTTGATTCTCAAGAACAAGATCTTCCTGATGAGGATTAAATTCTCAACTTGCGGGGGACTTGCCTTGTGGATCTCTGATCCAGATGAAGAACTAAGTTCTTTGAGAAAAGTTAAACCTTTAGATAGGTAAAAATAAGATATTTTTACCTCTGTGTTATCTTTACCTAGGGTTTTAAGGAGGCAGATCTTGTTCTTTGAGAATTAAATTCTCTGTTCTTTCAAAATCTCACTGTGTTTTTTTTGTAGAAGCTTATAGGGGTTCCCTCTATATCCGAGCGTGTGTGAGATTTGAAGTCTCGGGTCCTTTATATAGCAGAAGCAGATTGTTAATTGGTTTTGAGAAAATCTCTCATTGAGAGATTCCAATTGATTTAATTAGTCTTAAAATTGATTTGGAGAATTTTACCAACCGTTGGATCTTTGATCCAAATGTTTCTGTTTTACAGAATATGTTTTCTTGTTTTTAGAAAAATTGGGAAAATATTTTCCTGTATCCAGAATTTATTCTGTAAAACGGTGATTTTTAATCACCATTGGATTTTTAATCCAAGGGCTCTCTGTTTTACAGAGAGCAATTTTTTTTGTAAAGATATAGGAAATATTCTCCATTTCATTGGATCTTTGATCCACCAATTTTCTGTTTAACAGAAAATATCCTTCTCGTTTAGAAAGATCAGGAAGATATTCTCCCCCAATAGAATTTAATTCTATGTTTAATCACAGTTGGATCTTTGATCCAACAGTTCTCTGTTTAACAGAGAGGATCTTTTTCAAGAGTAGAATTTAATTCTACATAAGGAGGCACCCTCACGTGTTTAACACGTGAGGCTTATTTTGCTTCTTTCGTTTGGCGCCTATATGCATATGAGCGTTCACGTGTGGGTGCTCACGTGTTTAACACATGAGGTCAGTTTGGCCTTTGGCCATTTACTCTTAATGCTCATATGCTTTGCATACAAAAAATAGAATTTAATTCTATGCATAGAGTTTAACTCTATTTGAAGCTAATGCTTCAAAAGGGTATTCTCGCGTGTTTAACACGTGACCCCAGTGAGGATTTTTCTTTGTGTTTATATGCTTTACACGTGGGCGTTCACGTGTTTAACACGTGAGGTCCATTTAGCCTTTAGCTGTTTGGTTGCGGCGCCTATATGCTTTGCATATAGGCGCTCACGTGTTTAACATGTGAGGCTTGAGCCATAGGGAATTTTCTCCCCTTTTCTCTCCTTTTTTATGAGGGAACAAATTCCCTCCAGCATTGCTCTCACGTGGCTTGCACGTGAGTGCATTGCTATCCATCTTTACCATCGTTGGATTGCCTAGAGGAATGGGAATTTGAACCAATCCCCATCACGTCTTATAAATATGGCCTTTGTCCTTGAGATGACCACTATTTTTTCATCTTCCTCCTCAAATCTTTTCTTGAGAATTTAATTTTCCTTTCAGAGCTTAGCTCTCTGCCTACAGAACTCCTTTTGATCAGAGTTAAACTCTGCAAAAAAATTCTTTTTGGTAAGGATTATGGACAGAACTTATCTCTTAGGAAACTTTTTTCCTTGTTTTGGATTTTAAATCCATTAACAAAGCTTGGCTCTTCTCTGGAACCGATCTCTTAGAAATCTTAAAAAAGACTATTTTCTTTTAAGTAGACCATGGGTCTTGAATCAATGGTCATTCTTGAGAATCGTTGATTCTCTTGTTAGGGTTTTACCCTATCATCGATCCTTATCTTTGAGAATCTTTGGAATTTAATTCCATTTTCTTTGTTTCCCATTATGGGGATTTCTTGGATTTAATCCCATTATTGGAGGAATTTAATTCCTCTGTCTTGCAAAGTTTAGCTCTGAATTCTTGGAACTTAGGGAATTTTATTCCCTTTACTGTTCTTGAGTATTTTTTTTAAATCCCCTCTTTACAGATTTGAATCTGTTGTTATTTTAATAGATCCCGCTTTCTTTTGGGGATATTGAGAGTTTTTTAAACTCCACTGTTTATTTAATGAAATCCTTTGGGACTCTCACAATGATCATTTTGCCTCATCATTGATGAGCCGCCACTTTGATTTTGTGGGTCCACTAGTTTTTTAGTTAGTAGTCCCATAAGACTGTTGGGGTAAAAAAATTACACCTCAGTTGACCAAGTCAAAGTCAACCCCAAGTAAACGGGCCCAAGCCCAGGTCAAGTGGCATGCCCAAGTCGAGCCCCGCAGCCAGCCTCCCCCATGCCAATATGAAAATTATGTAATAAATAATTTTGATGTAAATTTTATGAATAAATGTAAGAAAAATAGGTATAAAGCCAAATTTTTGTAAAGCCCTTGGCTCATGTGTAAAAGAAATGAGCACAAGAGGTATGGGATGAGAAAAATGCCATCTTGTAAAGCCTAAGGGACTATGTGTAAATTTGTAAGCCTATATAAGCCAACATGATAATGAAATGAATGAATAATTTATTCCCCTCAAAATCTAGGGTTTTTGTGTCTCCTTTTCCTTCCTCAAGGTTCTAAACCTTCTTCCCCTTTTTTGAATTAAATCAAGAGTTTAGCTCTTCTTTTTCCAAAAATAAACAGTTTTTCACTATAAAACCCTTAAAGGGGAACTCAGATCTTCCATCAAATCTCTAAAAGAAAAGATTTTTAAGTCTCACCCCCTTCCTCCAAGATCCAGCCAACAGATAGGAGGAAGAAGGAGACTCGTCTCCAAAAATCCCACTTTGGGAAAAATCCAAGACTCAAGAGAAGATTCAGGGCTCAAGAAAGAAGAAAGGGGTTCCCTTTGATCACCTCTGAAGATCTTTGGGGAGTTCAACTCCAAGACCCAAATTCTCAAAGGAGTTTAACTCCTAATCCAGATCTTTTAGGAGTTTAACTCCAAATCCAGATCTTTTAGGAGTTTAACTCCAAATCCAAATCGGTTGGAGTTTAACTCCACTCAAAACACAACACACGTACACTCTGTGAGGCCCCCGATATACCCAAGACCCCTCAAAACACAACACACGCACACTGCACATTGAGTTCACATGACCAATTTGATCGGTCAATCGGAGGTTCCTTCGCTCCAAAGGCGAGGAGTAATTCACGGCAGCTTAGTCCGCGGCTGTCGAAAATTCGGATCCCCACAATCAATAAATCCCAGCCTACCATAGGAAGGGGGAGTCTGTAGTACGCCTGACAAACGGCGCATATTCCCATCTCAATGGGATGACGAAAAACACCCTACAAAGACCATGTCACATATTTTGTTGATTGGTTTTTTTGTCCCCATTTTCAGGTACAATGGCCTCACTTCCCTACTTCCCTTATACACGTTTAGAGGCTGCTTCCCACAATCGCCGACAGATGAAGAAGTGATGGCTATGATTAAGAATCACGATAAGGACAGAAAGAGCCTTCTGCTTTGGGGTGTCTGGTACGATCACATCATAAGGGGCCATCGCTGTTTTATGTGCGGTGTACCTACAGAACCCATTCGTTCGATTTCATTTACGGAGCATCCGCGTACTGCTTATGCAGTAGAGGCAGCTAATTAGACTCCCGAGGGCCGGCTTGAGCCATCAACGATAGGGATACCCAATCAACCCTTGATGGCTTTCGACATTTCGGGACAACGAATATGTCAAGTTGAAGCTTGACCTTGGGGGCAGGTCTATAAGATAGGCATCACCCCGCGACATCCAGTGGACCACCTTCCTTGGGCCCGGTACATTCTTTCCTCCCAACGCTCATGGTTGCAGAAAGTGGGACTGTACCAAGCGGTGTATGCGTCGTTGTTCTACTACCATGCTCTCCACGTCTAGTGGGTTAAGGCTTTTTTAAACCAATGGAATCTTCCAACGAATATGTTTCTACTAGGGAACCGCGAAGTCTCTATTTCGCTGGAAGAGTTCCAAGAAATTTCAGGGCTGCCGATTAGGAGAGAACACTACGAAGAATTATTACCCCCTGACAAGTATATTTTTGCTACAGTGCCAGCCATGCTTAAAGGCTTGACAACTGAGACTGCTGTTCGGCACAAGCATCCAAGTTTAATCAAGGCCTTAGGTATTTTTGAGAGCCTGTTCGTGGCATTAGAAGGGCAAGGTGTTACTTTTGACGCTTTCATTGCTCGCTTTCTTTATAAAGATGCTCTATCCAAGAAAGCTCCGAAATTTGCGAAGGTCAAAGATCCCTTCGGATTTGGCCTGGAGAAGTTGCCGACTAAAGAAGAAGATATGCCGCAATTTTATATTCAAAACTCGTCAGCTGTGACTTTTGACACTATCGCTGCTCTTGGTATGGACGAGGAAACATTCTTTGTAGGCTTCATCAGTCTCTGGCTCAGCTGGTTCGCCATGCCGATGGACCATCGTTTTATGAGAGCCTCCGTCTTCTACCCTGCACATCGCATAGCCGAAGGAGCATGATTGGACATTGGCATTGCAGGGATATCACACATGTATCGTGGATTAAGTACCGCCGCCAACACTTCAAACCCAGGTGCAGACACCGTGAATTTCTCCCTCCACTACTTTACGTCCTGGATCGAGATGCACGTGTTAGGCACGTTTGCTGTGCACCGGCGACCTGATTTCTATGAGTCGTACACCTTCCCATGAGTCATGATATTGTTTGATGCCTCTGCTCCTGATCCGACTCAGTTAAAGGCTTTGCGCGTGCTTCTTAACCCGTATTCAAATGAAGATGGCATGGTTTTCAATGATCGGGTCCTTTCTGCGCCAGCAGGGTCTATTCAACAGTTACTTGATTTGTTGAAGAATAGGGCATCGGCTTTAAAACACAAAGAGACCATGCATTTGTATTCAATCAGGCTGGGGCACTTAGTGTTCCGACTAGATGACGATGCTCTCTTCATGCGGTATAATCTGCATCGCTTTGCCCAACAGATGGGTTGCAACCAAGGCGTCCCTCTCGAAGCCTTTTTAGTTGAGCCTACTCCCTCACTGGAGACTGCCCGTGATGTTATTCATCATTTCATGAGGTTAAATACCAGTTCCCTCTTCATAATCCCCGAGCCCGACTACATTCCAAGACCCGTGGGACCCTTCAAGGGCTAGTATCGTCACCGGGTTAGTCCCATCATCACAAAGGAGAGACGGGTGCTTTTCGAGTGTAAGGCCTCTGCTCCAGCTCAATCCATCAACGCTCCATTATGGCCATGGTCGGTCGTTCTCCCTTATCTGAGGGACAGTGATTCAGTACTTATTCCAAAGGCCGCTCGAACATAATCGATCCCCCGTACTGCTGGTATGTCGGTTCTCACTGGAACCGGGGCAGAGACTCTTAATAAGGCACCAGCAGCGGCGTCACCAAAGTCGGATCCCGAAGACGAGATTGGGTAGCGCCGTGCAAAAGTGCCGAAGGGGAGAAAGCGTCCTTCTACCATTATTAGCTCGGGCCCTAAAAGGAGAAAGAAATCGGCCTCCCGTTTACTCGATACCTTGCTTTAGTCTGAACCTCTCACTCATGATGAGCCTATATCTGCGCATGAACCGGACGATGGTCTTCTCTTTCCTGATACATCTGCCGAGGAGGCTGCTCAGTTGGCCGAGGCTTTGAAGCGTTCACAGGATGAAAACGAAAACGTGCGCCCTAAGAAGGGATGCTTTCCCCCTGTTGAATTCCGTGATATTGATCTGGCTCCTGCTATGTTACCAGTAGTTCCTTTAACGCTGGAAGAAGAACGGGCTCTCAAACTGGCAATATCGGCCACTTCTGAAGACAAGGCTGCTCTGAAGGCAGGTAAGGATTTATCTTCGATCGAAGCCCGACGAGCGCGACTAACCAGAAAAGGGCAGCGGCTCGAAAATGCTATACTTCAGGCTCCCTAGCGTATCGGTATGTATCTTTTACATCCCTCTCAGTAAATAATTTATATTATTTTCATATCGTATTCGTCTTTACACATTTTTCTTTTGTAGGGCCTTCTACGGTAGGCACAGTTTCGAACCCAGATCACGCCTTAGAGCCTCCGGTGACGGCTTTTATTCTTTCAGCGGAGGTTGCTAGACCGGCCATATATTCTTTAAATATTTTCAGTAGCGCACCGGAGGGTGTAGAGGAGATTACTGAAGCTGCTATCCTTCCAGTCCAGAATGGACAAAGTATCGAAGGTAATCTTATATATATATTTTTGTTAACGACCTTTCCATATGTCTGACCCGTTCTTTCTTCCAGAATTGCGGGAATTAGCGTCCTTTGTTGTAGATCGTTCTCTGGAGGAAACCTTCCTGTGTCTACTTAATATGGCGGTCCTGCACGCGATACCCCCCCCCCAGCGCATCGTCCTTTCCTCCGGCCAAAGTTGGTATTCCTTTGCCTTCCGTTTTATATTTTCATAATGATGCTGATGTGCCATTTACTTTAAACCACAGTCCTACAGGCTGATGACAAAATTGAAGTTCTTGATGGGCCTGGGGATTTCTCAAATCCGCCTTCTGTGGCCATGGGTAAGTGACGCTTTAGCCCTGGTATCTTTTACTTATTCTCCGTTCGGAAAGGCGACTAACCACACATGTATCTTCACAGTTTTGCCAACCCAGACTCCGCTCCTTTCCTCCGGCCAAAGTTGGTATTCCTTTGCCTTCCGTTTTATATTTTCATAATGATGCTGATGTGCCATTTACTTTAAACCACAGTCCTACAGGCTGATGAAAAAATTGAAGTTCTTGATGGGCCTGAGGATTTCTCAAATCCGCCTTCTGTGGCCATGGGTAAGTGACGCTTTAGCCCTGGTATCTTTTACTTATTCTCCGTTCGGAAAGGCGACTAACCACACATGTATCTTCACAGTTTTGCCAACCCCGACTCCGCTAGAGTCCCATATTTGCATGCCGCCGGGCCTTTACGCCAGATGTATGTCTGAGAGGATGGTGAAATAGTGCATTCATTCACTGGCAACTCTTATTGAAGATCTTCGTGCTGGCACTTCCGTCATGGCTGAGGAATTTGCTGTTGAAGCTAATGCGTCTTTGTCCATCCTTGCCACCTACCATGACGAGACGCTGGTGCGTACTTGGGTTGAATACTGTCGTCAAGTGGAGGCTTCTCTACATGGAGTCGAATGCGTACGCCTTCCTTCTGATATCCTATCTGTAAAGACCAGCTTGCGTGAATGGATTAATCGGTGTGCGGCCAATCTCCGGTCTTGTGAGAAAAGGCTCAACCGGAAGTTTTCGGAGAGTGAGTTGGCTTCGAAGGCTTTAGGGGAACTTCAAGCCCAGCTCACAACCAAGACTACTCAGGCCTATGAAATTTGGCGGGTCCTTCAGGAGGCAATTACGGAGGTGGTGGCTCTTGATAAAGCTGTCATTTTTACACGTGAAATGGTTGAAACCCACAAGACTGCCGAGAAAGAGCTTGAGCATCGGTTTTCTTTATACCAAAAACAACAGGCACAGGCAGGGGCTTAGCTTGCAGCGTTGCTATAGCTTGAGGCAGAGGTCCGACGGAAAAATGATGATCTAGCTGGCCTATACCAAAAAAAAAGACATATTTTATTTCATACTTGCACCTCTCTATCCTTTGATATCTTGATTTGGCGTGAAGTAGTTTATGTACTCATTTCGGAGTTTGTAGTTTATGTACTCATTTCGGAGTTTGTAGTTTATGTACTCATTTCGGGTTTGTAGTTTATTCACTCATTCAGGAGTCTGTAGTTTATGTACTCATTTCGAAGTCTGTAGTTTATGTACTCATTTCAGAGTCTGTAGTTTATTCACTCATTTCGGAGTCTCTAGTTTACGTACTCATTTCGGAGTGTTTTTTAGTTTACCTCTCTTGGGTTTACAGGCAAACTGGTCCTAACGTTGTATGTAGATAACCTCTATTCTTTACGACAGGGGTTCATTAGGTTTGTGGTACTACGGTTTTAGTCCGTGGTACCGTCGCGTTGGCTGATATATTCCTCAATATGCAGTCTTTTAAGCCGCTGTTTGAGTAGTCCCGCGACTGTCGTGTCTCTGATCCCTTCGGTGGCTGGACAAGACATCTTCGAGTAATCTGCTTAGGTCATATTACAGTCAGAAGAGCAAGCGTTAGGAATTTACCATGACGCTTTTTACTTGAGGTTAGGCTCAATTTGGAGCCCTGATGAGTCATAACCGCACCCATCTGGGGTGGGATGATCTCTAATGGGCTTTATATAAGTTGTCGTCAAGACTCGAAGCTTGGAATATGCCGTCACTTCGGTTTTTTTTGTTTTGACGATGTCACGCCGATTCTTTTGGTGAAATAGGATAGACATTTGTACGACCTCTATGCTGTATGTATTGCAATTGAAGTCCGGAGCTAGAAATATGTCATTGCTCCAATTTCATTTGATTAATGCGTCCACATCCTGCTACAATGAGTGGGAACACCGGGATAGTCTCTGGGTTGTATATGTACCGTTAAGACTTAGAGCTAGGATTTTGTCGTTACTCCATTTTTGCTTTGACCTTTGGGTCTTTATTTTTTGATGATGACGTTGCGTCTGTATCCTGCTGGAATGAGAAGCACGTCGACTTAATCTCTAGGCTGTAATGTTTCCATTGAGATCTGGAGCTAGGAATATGCCAATGCTCCACTTTTATTTGACCCTTGGGTCCTTGTAGACGTCGCATTTGCACCTTGCTGGAATAAGAAGGACGTCAAGTTGGAGCTAGGATTTTGCCATCACTCCATTTTGATTTGGCTTCTTGGAGCTTTGTTGACGTCACGTCTGCATCCTGTAGGAATGAGAAGAACGTCGATCTGATCTCTAGGCTGTAGATGTTGCCGTCGAGATCTGGCTCTCCCTTTGACGGAGCCTGGTGGGAAAATATGGTTCCCTTTCTTTCATTTATGCCCATGGATTGTATACAGGGCTTGGTGTGAACCTACCTGCAGGGCAGAGGAAATTTTATTTTATTTTATTTATTTTCGCGATGCTCTATCTTTTCAGTTTTTTATATCGCGAAAGTCGCGATTGCCCAATCATTTCGGCTTTTTATCCGCGATGCCCAATCATTTCGGTTATTTTTTATTATTTTTACTCGTTGTTTTTTTAGTTGCCCTACCATTTTGGCTATTCTTATTTTTATTTTTATTTTTATTAGTTAGGGATTTGAAATCTGATACCAATCTTGGTATCAGCATTGCTACCACTGGGATATTGCCAGGAGCGAATCATTATTTGCCGTGGGAGGACTTGAAATTTGATTCCTATTTAAGCATCAACACCGCTACAACTGAAACATTGTCGGGAGCGAATCATCATTTGCCTTTATCGATTTGAACAAAGATGGCTTAGCAAACAAGGTTAGGATCCTGTCGACTAAGGCTTTTTGACTTTATAAGCCGTAAGGGTCTCATAAAGGTATTTCTCTCTACGAGTCGAAAGGATCTCGTAGGTGTATTTTCTTCTTAGGAATCGTGAGGATTCCTAAGTGCGTTTTCTCTTGTAAATCGTAAGGATCTTATAAGAGTGTTTTCTCCTTATAAGTCGAGAGGACTTACAAGTATTGTTCACCATATGGGAACATTTCTCGCTATTGGTAGAACTTGGTGAAAGAATATTTATTTGTGCCCGTGGATTGTATACAAGTGTCAATATGGGACCTCCTGTAGGGCAATATTAGGGGAATATGACGGCTTAAGAACATGTTCAAATCCCTGTAGCTTAAGACTTTTGAATTCTATGAGCCGTGAGGGTCTCATAAGGGGAAATCCTCCTTATGAGTCATGAGGATCGTAAGTATAATTTCTCCTTTGGAATCGTGGGGACTCCTAAGTGTGTTGCTCCTTTGTGAGTCGTAAGGATCTCACACAGGGTTTTTTTAACGAGATTGCGCCCTTCCGGGTTTTCGCGAGGCTCGCCGGCTGTCCTGCAGTTTTTACTCGCAGCACCCTTTTGGGTTTTCATCCGTACCCATTTCGCTTGTGGACATACCATTTTTATTTAACGATGGAATACCCAAGAGTAGTTTCGCTGCAGCTGCCCATTTGTTTGCCGGTGGGACTTGAGTTGCAACTTTCGCCGTTGAGACTTCGATTGAAATATAGATATCAAGAGAGCACATCACCGTATTTGGGGCAATGCACTAGCTTAGGGACATTTCGGTCTATTATCACCATGTTTGAGGCGAAATTTTAGTTTAGAGACATCTCGGTCTATTGTTAGTTTAGGGACATTTCGGTCCATTGTCGCCATGTTTGAGGCGAAATTTTAGGGACATCTCGGTCCGTTGTTAGTTTAGGGACATCTCGCTCCGTTGTCGCCGTGTTTGAGGCAAAATTTTAGTTTAGGGACATCTCGTTCCATTGTCGCCATGTTTGAGGCGACAGAGCTTTTTAGATACTACTCTCCGAGTCCTGACTCAGGAAGATAGCGAGCGGACACAAGCGTCGTCATCTATCATTGACCTAAGTCGTGACTCGTCAAGCGTAGTATTTTTTGAGTAATCGGCCGTTCATTGGTCAGAAGGATCTTTCGCCATGCATATACATAAGAAGTAGGATCCATCTTGGTAAACTTTGTCTATAAAATAAGGGCCTTCATAGTTCGGCTCGAACTTCCCCCGCTTTGCACAACTGGGAATCATTGGTCTTTTGATGACTAGCATGAATTCTCCTTGGCAGAATGTTCTCAGCCTGGTCAGTCTTTCGTATGACCGTGTCATTCTTGCCTTATAAGCCTCCACGTTTTGCTATGCTATAAGGTGAGTTTCGTCGAGGGCGTCGAGCTCCTCGAGCCTAATATGAGCATTTTCTTCATCTGTCAGCTCGTATCGAACCACTACTCATAGAGAGGGGAGTTCTATTTCTAGTGGGAGCACTGCTTCCGTGCCGAACACCAATTTGTACGGTGTCGTATTCATGGCCGTTTTGAACGTTTTTTTGTACGCCCAGAGAGCTTCGTGCAGCCTTTCATGCCAATCTTTTTTGTTTCTGAACACCGTTTTCTTTATAATCTTTATCAAGGTCTTGTTGAAACCTTCAGCTAGACCGTTGGCCTAAGAATTTTAGACTAAAGAGTATCTCCAATCTATTTTATACCGTTGTGCGAAGCGGCTGATTCTATGACTTCTATAAGCTGGCCCATTATCCGAGATAATTCATCGCGGAGTGCTGAACCGATAGACGACATGGGTTCTAAAGAAATGGAGAATATTCTCCGTCTTCACCTCCCTTAGTGGTACTGCTTCTGCCCACTTGGAGAAGTAGTTGGTCGTTGCCAGTATGAACCGATGTTCTTTGGACGATGCCGGTTCAATGGGGCCAATTATATCAGTTCCCTACATTTCGAACGGTCAGCTAGCCACTGTTGGGTGTAGCGGATTTGGATGTTGCTGGATGAAGTCCCCGTGAATTTGGCACGAGTGACACTGCTTCGCATATTTGAGTCAGGCCTGAATCGTTGTGAGCCAATAGTAACCCATTCTTTTTATATTTAGCTCCATCTTTGGCCCGGCTTGAAGAGAACCGTAGAGTCCGTCGTGAGTTTCTTGGACGACTTTCTTTGCTTCCTCCGGCCCCAGGTATCTAAGCCGCAGACAGTCGAACGATCTCTTATATAGAGTAACATTGACGAAGGCGAAAGTCAAAGCTTGTTTCATGAGCTAATATCTAGACGATGAATTTTTGGGCATTCGTTGGGATTTAAAGTAATCTATGAAGACTTCCCTCCAATCCTTGGCCTTTTCTTCGTATTCTATTTAAAGGGCTATCTGTTCGGTCGCTTCTTTTCCTTCGGATGGATCTATTAGGTCTTCTAAAGATATATCCGTTGGCATGAGAATCCTGCGGCTTTGCACAATGATCCTTATCGAGGTCTTCATCGATCATTTCCTTAGCCAATTTGGCCAATGTGTTTGCCTTGATGTTTCCTGCATGCGGTATACACTTCAGGATGTAGGAGGGGATTTGTGTCAGCAGTTGCTGCACTCTTTCTCCATACTTTATCAGCTCTGGTATGCATGTCTAATATTCTCCTTTTACCTGGCTAACGATCAGCTGAGAATCTCCATATATCAGGAGATCTTTGATTCCCATATCGATAGCGATCTCTAGACCTGCTATCAAAGCTTCGTATTCAACCTCGTTATTAGTCCTCGGTTCTGTTAAAGAGAGGGCGTCACGTAATATCCCTCCTTGCGGAGTCACGAAGATAAGGCCCACCCCGGCTTTGATCTCTAGACCTGCACTCTTTCTCCACTTTGTCCAATGTGTTTCGCTTTCGTTGCTTCATGGAAGATGCTCCATCGAAGTAGAGTTCCCATTGGAAATCATTTTCTTCTTTCTTTTCTTCGATTGTTTCGAATGCATGTTCGTCTGGCAATTCGCAATTTAACGGGGAGTCGGCTGGTATCAGATGCTCCGTAAGGAAGTCAGATATGGCCTGACCTTTTACTGCTTTAAGGGGTCGATACGTCACTGAGAACTCCATCAGGAAGAGGGCCCATTTGGCAAGCCTTCCTGTTAGTATGGCCCTCGACATTAGATACTTGAGAGGATCCGTCTTTGATATGAGATGGACCTCATGTGCCAAGGCGTAATGTCTGAGCTTCGTTATTGCGAAGATCGGTGCCATGCAATGCTTTCGATGGGGGAGTAGTTGTTTTCTGCCCTCAAGAGAACTCGACTCAAATAGTACAGAGTTCTCTCCTTTCCCTAATCGTTCTCTTGTGCCCATAGCACGCCTAGTGAACCCTCAAGGGCCGTTGTGTATAGGATAAGGGGTTTTCCCTTAACCGGAGCGGTCAATACCGGCGAATTTTGTAGATATTGCTTGATTTCGTCCAGTGCTTTTTGGCATTTTTTTATCCCAAACGAACGGGGTCCCCTTCTTGTTCAAATAACTGTAGGGACGGTATTTTCCGGAGAGGTTGGCTATGAACCGCCAGATATATGCGAACTTTCCTTGAAAAGATCGCAACTGTTTGAGAGTTCTTGGCATGGGCATTTCCGTAATCGCCTTAATCTTTGAGGGATCGATTTCGATACCCCGGTGGCGTATGATGAATCCTAGGAATTTTCCTAAGGAGACTCCAAACACGCATTTTAAAGTATTCATCTTCAAATTATACTTCCGAAGACGTCGGAATACTATTTTCAGATGTTCCCAATGTTCCTCGTGAGATTTGCTCTTCACTACAAGGTCATCGATGTAGCATTTGACAATCTCATGGATGAGGTCATCGAAGATCTTTGTCATGGCCCTCTGGTAGGTATCGCCGGCGTTCTTTAAACCGAAGGGCATCACCTTATAGCAGAATATACCTAGCGGAGTCTGGAAGGCGGTATGATTTTGGTCTTCCAGATGCATTTTTATTTGATTGTATCCTGAAGATCCATCCATGAAGGAGAAGACCTCATCGGTAGACGTGTTATCGATCATCAGCTCGGTAACAGGTACTGGGAAATCATCCTTCAGGCAAGCTTAGTTAAGGTCCCGAAAGTCCACGCAGATGCGCACCGCCCCATTTTTCTTCATCACTGGAATGATGTTATCGATCCAGTCGGGATATTGAAATTCTTGGATGAAGCCGGAGTCGATTAGTTTCTTGACTTCAGTGTTGATACTCATCTCAAGTTCGAGTCATATTCTTCTTGGCGCCTGTTTGACTGGCTTTATGTCCGGCGATATGACCAGTTTATGTACTGCTACCATTAGATCTAGACCTGGCATTTCGGAATAGTTCCATGCGAAGCAGTCTTTATATTGCAAGATGATTGTTATGTTTTTACCGTGTCGTATTTAGAAAGAGTTTTGAAATTACCGCAATCAAAACGGTGTCGTGTGTAGCGAGCCGCGATGAGTACGGGTCGTCCGCGGGGAGATGGTAGGTTTTTTAGGCTTGTTTTAATGAGTTAACAACGTGTTTTTATTTGTTGGTTAAACTAATTGTCGTAACAAGGATATGTATAATAAAAAGACTTGTTAAGGGTAGTAATAGGTTAGATTGTATGAAGGTGATGTTTGCCGATTCCTTATAGCCCCAACTTTGGTATTGACACTAAAGCAATAGGTAGCAACGCGGATTAGGGAACTTGAAATGTGGTATTTGCGGCATTTCACTAAATCCGTCCTCCTTGTCCCTTGTCCTTCCGTTGTTATCTCTTGATTTTAGCTTTCGGCAAACCACTAGCAATCCGGTCACGATTAGGAATCATCGCTGTCGTGTTAAGATAGGATGCCTAGCGGAGCGGAATTGTGAGTGATTTGCACGGAGTTTCAATTGCAAAGTTTAAGATTTTTAAAGTTTTAGCAAAGAACATCTTCAAATACAATCTAACCATATTCCACTCTTAACAAGTAAATAGATTACTCACACATATTCACAAAGTCAAAATAAAGAAAAGAGACAAGAAGAAGAAACATAATGAATGATGCAAGAAAAGAAAGATAAAGAGAGAACCGATGAATCCAAGTGTTCCCCTCCGAACGGCGGCCTGGACTTTGCGTCAAGCCTGAGGTTCGGGGCAGATGCTATTTGGTTTTATCCGTCTATCTCTTCGAAGATGCCAAGTTGATTTATGGCACCGTGTATCGGAGGTTTAGACGGATACGGCCGATGTAGCAGACTTCGTCAGATTCCCCCTCAGGGTGAGGGGTTTTTGATTGTGGGGACGCTCTTCCCTGCAGGCGCAAGCCCTTGCAGTTAATTACGCTACTGCATCGCGGTAACAACTTTCTCCTTCTCCAGAATTTCACTTCGTGTCATGTGTGTTTGTTTTGTTTGTGGTTGGCCGTGGATTGTATACGGAGACTGAGTAATGCCGTCGCCCGTAGGACGTGGATTAGTCCAAATCCGTATTTGCTTAGATTTGGGTTTGGTGTTTTTAGTTTAAGGATGCATTAGTCGCGTTGCGTCTAAGATCGACTTAAACGTTCGTTAAGGATACGTTAGTCCTGTTTTAGACTAAGATCAACTTAACGTAGTGATTAATTTAATGTATGGCCATCGGGGCTCGTCACCTCTCTGACGTCGTTGAAGGATTACAACGACATGTATCAGAGGAGCTCAGAGATGTACCCTCGAACCAGAGTTGATTGGGAGTTTTATAATCCATTTGAATGTTTAAGGATACGTTAGCCGTGTTTGGGGCTAAGACCAACTTAAACGGGACCGTTTAGATCCGGCAAAAGAGCGTTTGGAGGCTCTATTGTTTCAGTTTAGGGACGTAGTGGTCCGTTTTCCAGTTTAGGGACGTGGTGGTCCACATTCCAGTTTTGGGGACGTGGTGGTCCAAGATTAGTTTAGGGACGTTTCGGTCCGATATTAGTTTAAGGACGTTTCGGTCCAGTATTAGTTTAAGGACGTCTCGGTCCGATATTAGTTTAGGGACGTTTCGGTCCAGTATTAGTTTAAGGACGTTTCGGTCCAGTATTAGTTTAAGGACGTTTCGGTCCACGAGTTTAAGGACCCCGCAGTCCATATGGGTGTGTGGTCGTTGGGACCCGTCACCTCTTTGACGTCGTTGAGGAATTACAACGATGGATGTCAAAGGAGTTCGGAGATGTACCCTCGAACCGGATGTAGATTGATTTAGGAGAGCCATTTTGCTCAGTCAATTTAATTTAAGGACTTATGGCCACGATTGGGCTAAGTCCAGTTGAAAATGTCCAACATTGCTTTTGCATTTCTTTTTACTTTTATTTGGGCTTTGCCCAGAAAGGATGCAGAGCATCAATTTGTTTTGGGCTCTGTTCTTTATAAATGATGCAGAGTATCAATTTTATTTGGGCCCAGCCCTTTTATTGCTTTGTAATTTATTTTGGCCTGCTAGGTCTTTTTGATTTGGGTCTAGCCCTTCAAGTAATGCATTGCATTTGTGCAAAGCACCAAGAATCTTTTAGATTCAAGAAAAGAAGTGCAGAGCACTTTTTATCCCCTGATTTGGATCAAAGAAAAACAAGTTTTTCCTTGTTTCAGAGAACCGAAGGTTCATAGCAAGTGCAAGGCACTATTTTTATTATTTTTATTTATTTATTTATTTATTTATTTATTTATTGAAGATCACTGATCTTTTTTTTTAGATCCATGATCTATTCTTTAAGAGAATTTTCTCTTATCTCAAAGGTTTTTACCTTCTTTTTTGTGTTCTCCAGGAGTTCTCAAGAGTTCTCTTCTCTCTCTTTTTTTTAGTCCAATTGTCTATCCCTTTGAAATGGGGTCTGGGTCCTTTTTATAGTGCTCAAAAATCAGTTAAATTTGTTTAAAAGATCTTTTCTGAGTGATTTGGGGAATTTTCCCCACCGTTGGATCTTTGATCCAAAGGCCCCTGTTTTACAGAAGAAATCTTCTTGTTTTAACAAGAACAGAAAAAATTTCCTTAAATCTTCATTCTGTTGTTGCGCAACTCACCAGCGCGTGACGCATGTCGCGCAGTAAGGCGCTTGCGCAGCTGTGCTTGCGCAACTGCGTAGACACGTGTCGCGCAGTGAAGCGCTTGCGCAACTGAGCTTGCGCAACTGCGCAGACACGTGTCGCTCAACGGTGCACTTGCGCAACAATGTTTGTGCAACGGCGCAGACACGTGTCGCGCAGCGGTGCGCTTGCGCAGTTGTGCTTGCGCAACTGCGCAGACACGTGGCGCGCTGTGGTGCCCTTGCGCAACAGCGTTTGCGCAACTGCGCAGACACGTGTCGCGCAGCGGTGCGCTTGCGCAGTTGTGCTTGCGCAACTGCGCAGACACGTGGCGCGCTGCGGTGCCCTTACGCAACAGCGTTTGCGCAACTGCGCAGACACGTGTCGCGCAGCGGTGCGCTTGCGCAACAGCGTTTGCGCAACTGCGCAGACACGTGTCCCGCAGCGCAGCGCTTGCGCAACTGAGCGTTTCTTTTGCTTTTTAAAGAGCCTTGCTCTGATTGGACGCACTGCCTTGGGCGTTGTGCTGCCGAGTCAACTTCTGACAGGTGGCAAATTGCGCGCAGCGCACGGGATCTGAAGCGTTGCTTCAAAATTTTGAATTTTTGAAATTCAAACAAAGCCTTGCTCTGATTGGGGGAACAAATGCCCCCCCACCGTTGCGCTCACGTGGCGCGCACGTGAGTGCAGCGGTGGCAAGATTCTGGCTGTTGGATCATGGGGGTCAGTTGAAGGGGCGCAGACGCCTATAAATAGGACCTTTGGTCCTTAGAAAATTCTTTACTACTTCAAGAATTTTGACTCAGAGCCTTGCTCTTGCTTAAGAATTTTCAGAGCCTTGCTCTTGATTGATTTTTCAAGAACTCCAGAGTTCATAACCATCTTAGGTATTTAATAAAATTAAATTAACTTAAATTAAAACTGATTAATAGAGCCTTGCTCTTATAGATCTTTGATCTAAAACCCTTTTGGGGTTTCCTCAACAGAGCTTTGCTCTTATAGATCTTTGATCTAAAGAGAACCCCTTTGGGGTTTCTTCAACAGAGCCTTGCTCTCAAAAAATTACAGAGATCTTGTTCCTGGGCTTTAACCTATGAACAGAGCCTTGCTCCTAGATTAAATGTAGATCTCCCCCCTTTTTATATATATAAAAAAAAATGGAGAACTCTTAAAGGTTTTCCTGGATCTTTAGGATCCCAAGATTTTTCTTTTAATCCTTAGGGGTTATAGTTTCCATTACTATTACAGAGCTAGGCTCTTTTTTAAGAAGTTTTATTCCTTTGAGACCAGAGTTTGACAAATGTCACTCTGTGACAGAGCTTTGCTCTAAAAGAGGAGATTTTCTCCTTGTCTCTAGGGATTCCCCCCCAATGAGGATATTCTCTTGGGGGTCTTTTTCATTAACTGACAGTCTCATCCAATGATGGGATTGTCTTATCAAATGATGCGCCGTCATCTTGATTTTGTGGGTCCCCCTTTGGTCCCCTACCCACTGCATTGTAGTGTGATGTAGGACTTTGAAATGTGAAGCATTGGAACACTAACGGTTATATTTTTTTTCTTTTTCTACAGGAAACATGTCTAAAGATTTGTCTTTCCCTTTCGTTCGCTCAGAAGGAGGGTTCCCACATTCGCCAGTGGACCGGGTGGTGTTTGCTCTGATTAAAGATCACGATCCCGAGTGCAAGAAACTTCACCTATGGGGAAGGTGGTACAGCCAGATCATCCAAGGCCGTCGCAGCTTTAGCTCCGCCTCACCCTCCGAGCCCATAGTTACGATCCTTTATGCGGACAAGCCCCCGGTGGAGTATGCCGTGGAGGTTAAAAATTGGAATTCCGACGACCTCCTTCAGCCTGCAATCGGTGCCATTCCGGTGCAGCCGCCGCCGGCTATAGATATCTTGGGGAGGCGAATCTGTCAGGGTGAAGCACGCCCTTGGGGACAGGCTTATAACATTGGATTGATCTCGCGGCCGCTTGCCGGATATTTGCAATGGGCCCATTACATTTTGGCGACGAAGAGGGCTCACCTGACGACGATTGGTTTATACTCGGCCGTCTACGTTTCGCTTTTCGAGTATCCCTCTCCTCCGACGTGGTGGATAAAGGCCTTCATCGAACAATGGAATATCCCCACCCATACCTTCTTGACAGCGGATAGGGAAGTCTCCATCTCTCTGGAGGAATTTGCTGAGATTTCAGGTCTGCCAATGAGGGGAGAACACTACGAGGAGCTGCTTCCTCCTGACGAGTATGTCTTCGCCACCAAGCAGCTAGTATTTGACTTAACTCCGGAAAATGCCATTCAGCATCAGCACCCGGGCTTGGTGAAGGTGTTGGAGATTTATGAGGAACTCCATTTGGAATCGGGCGACCGGGGCGTCAGTTTCGCGGATTTCATTGCTCGTTTTATCCGCCCGGAGTTCCTATCAGAGCAGGGCGAGAAGTTCGCTCAGCTTGCGGACCCCTTTGGTTTCGGCTTGGACCGCCGACCTTCATCGGAAAATGGCCAGCGGGATTTTTATCTCTCCGGTATCGCCAACGTCCCTTTCTCAGAGATCGCCGTTCCCGGCATGGACGAGGAGACTTTTTTCATAGGGTTCCTGGGTTTATGGCTATGTAGCTTCGCGCTTCCCATGCACCCACGCCTCATGCGGTCCTCTGTCTTTTACCCGGCGCATCGAATGGCGGATGGTTTACAGTTATCGGTAGGGATCGCCGGGCTGGCTTACCTCTACAATGGACTTAGCGTAGCGGCGGACGCTAATGAGCCTGGGGTACAGCCTGCCAACTTCCCGATGCATTATTTCACTTCTTGGATGGAGATGCATGTACAAGGGGTGTTTGGTGCCCACAAGACTCCTTCATTCTTTGAGACATGCAGACTTCCGAGGGTCATGCGGTTAATCGGGGCTTCAATCGTGGTTGCATCCCCGCGGGATTCTAGGGGACTGCTCCTGCGTTCACATCTAGTCGGAGCGAAGGTTTCTTTTGTGGATAAGGTCATCACCATAGGCTCAGAGGCCACTAAGTCAGTGGTGCCGCTGCGTGATGACTTTAAGGGCGGGGCTTCTGTACTGAAGGCTCGGGAAATCCTCCACCTTTACTCCATTCGGCCGGGCTACCTAGTATTTAGGCAGAATGAGACGGCTCTCTTTATGAGGTATAACCCACATCGATTTGCCCGACAATCGAGTTACAATCAAGGGATCCCGATGGAAGCCTTTCTGGAAACACCCGCGGTCGGCCCAGAGGGGATAAGGAATGCGATGCATCATTTCGTCCGTCTTAATACAGGTTCCTATTTTTTTATTAGTGAGCCTAGCTGTGCCCCTAAAATAATCCATCCATATGTAGCCTGGTATGCGCATGCTATGGGTCCAATCATCTTAATGGAGAAACGCCTGCTGGTTGACCGTAGGGGTGCGCCTCCCGGCGGTGATCGCAAGGCTCCCTTGCAGCCAAGGATCCAGGTCACCTTCCCGATAAAAGATGCCGGAGCTGACCGACCACGCGTGTTGGCCCCCCCGCGTGGATTGCCACTGCCTACTATGGTGGATGCACCACCGGCGCCCCGTGCTCCCACAAAGACGGTTAAAGTGGTATCGCCAGGGTCTGGCGCAGGAGCGGATATCGGGACTCGCCGCCCTAAAGTGACTGCCAAGCGTAAAGCTGCTCCGGGTGGATCTAAAGCTGGCGGACAGAAGAAGAAGAAGTCCACCCTATCCCTCGATGCGATCCTTAGCTTAAAGCCTGCGGCTCCTCCCGCCGAGGCCATATGTGAATATGGCAGCAATGAGGGCTTCGTGGTAGACCCTGAGGACACCAATCTGGCTGCCGCCATTGCAGCTTCAGAGCGATCGGCGAGGCTTGAAGCGATGTTAAGCAAACTCGCTGAGTCCGGTAATCATCAGACGCTTTATTTGTTATTTCATTGCACTTTGTATTATTATCTTTAACTAACATTTGCTTCATTTTCAACAGGTGTCTCTACTGAAGAGGCTATTGCTGCCTCCCTGAAAACCTTCCAAGAGGAGGAGGAGAAGCGTACCCTAGCAGGCGTTGGTATGTTTCACCCCTTTCTCTTTTATAAGGAAAGTTTGTTGTCTTTTTCCGACAGTCAACCTAACCTTCTTTTGTTTCTTTGCATGGGTTGTATCAATTGACGCAGGGATCCTTCCCGAGTCCGTCATCGAAGTCCCGGCTTCGTCGAAGTTGCCACAAGAGCCTCGGCTTGACAAGACGACGAGGGATGCCTTGAAGAATCTAGAGGCATCCCTATATACGGACGAGGAAGCCTCACTCAAGGAAGCCCTAGTGGCATCCGTCTCAACGGCTCGAGAAGAGCGGAAGCGGTTGAGACGCGAAGCAAAGGCGCGCAGAGCTGCTTTGGCCACGGGAGCGGGCCCTAGCACTATTCCTCGTGCCGACACTCCTTCCGAAGCAAAGGCGGGCAGAGCTGCTTTGGTCACGGGAGCGGACCCTAGCACTATTCCTCATGCTGACACTCCTTCTAAAGAGGCCCCTGCCGCCCTGTCTACTGCTCATAGGCAAGTGGCGCGCGCGGCTCGGAGTGCAAACGATAAGTCCTCTTCAGGTAACATTCCTTTCAGAACCTTGTTGTAAGAATTATCAAGCCATCGGCTCATACGCATTCCATCTTGCAGGGCCAAGTCCGACTGAGGGGGAGGCGGAGACCGTCGAACCCAGGGGAATGGAGGAAACGGTACTTGCCGAACCCGAGCCGACAGTGAGCGCCGTCGTCGGGGCCACGGCGCCTGAAACAGAAGTTGAAGGATCCGCCACCGAGAAGGTCATTGATGCCGCATCTGAAGTGGCGGCAGATGAAATGATTGTCGAGCCGAAGGCAGTAGAAGTCGAGGCGCTTGAGGCTGGAGACGTCACGGTGCCGATGGACGAGACAACCGCGACCGCAGAAACCGAGGGAGTATCGGGTGAGGCGGCCACGATTCCTGAGGAGGAGCGAACCGCTCTTTCCCAGGAATCTAGTAATACTCCGATCATAGCCCTCCCCGCGTATGATTCCTTGCCGTCTCCTGGGCTCGCGAGCACAACAACGGTTCCCATCGAGTCGGGTGATGAGGCTACGGGCGGTGGTCTCATGTCAATGAATGAGGGGATTGCTTCAGTTTCTGCTGGCAGCTCGTCGGGTAAGTTTTGAGTCACCAGCGTTCCCTTTTTTTTGTATATCTTGCGATCTCTTCTAACAAGCTTTTCTTTGCAGGTGCGGCCAGTGCGGACGCTCCATTGCTCGAGGGGGCACCGTCGCCTACTGCTTTGGCGGTGGTCACCTCCCCGCCTTCCCTTGTACCATCACGGATGTTGGAAGGTATGGATTCATGACTCATGCATTAATCTTTCAAAAATGTGGCTTTTGTACTAACGTTATACCATTGTGCCTTTGCAGGAGTGCTTTTTGATCATTTATATCAAGTGTTGCTCCCACACTTCTCTTTACCATCCGAACTCGCTTCTCCCTCTAGTGGAGCCGGTGAGTATACTTTCACCATAATATCTTTATTTACCCCTTTTTTTCTAGCAATGGGATAATTTCTGACTTTTCCTTTTCTTTATTGCAGTGCCACAAATCGAAGGAGGGGATGCAAGACCTGCCGCGCTACCGGCCCTTCCGGCTTTGCCGTCCGTTGCAGCTGGTATAGTAAATTTCCTTTTTGGTAACCCTTCAACATCTTTTGAACCATCGTTTAACCCTGTTTTGTTTTGCAGCTATTGTTCCGGCTCCGGTCCCCTTCGAGGCTCGCGTCCTTTCACCGGCAAGCCCTTTTTTGAGACGTCCGTCTTCAAAGGGTGCTGTGATGAGTTTGGGCATGCTGAGCGGGTACATCGAAGAGCTCAACATGGACGCCCTCCCTTCTGCCGTAGATTTCGCTGTGGAGGTTAACCCGATGTTGGCGGCGCTCGTAAATTTTCATAACGAAGGCGTCGTCGAATCTTGGGTTAATCACTGCAGGGGAATCGAGGCCTGTCTATATCGGCTGGAGTCGACGCGCCCTTCTCCCGAAGTTTTAGCCCTGAGCACCCAACGCACCACTTGGCTCGAGCAAAGCACTTCGCACTTCCGCCACTTGGAGCAAGAAGCAGCTTCAAGACTAAGGGAATGCCAAAAGACCTCGAACGAAACGGCCCATCTGCGCGCTGAGGTTGAGGCAAATGCTGCCCAAGTGAAGATTATTTTTGAGGGTCTCTTGGAGCGCATCTCCCATGGGCTAAACTTGAAGCGGAAGCTTGACGTAGCTGAGCGCAATATCCCAAGTCGGGAAGCTGCCTATCAGGTCATCAGGGAGCAGCTTGCGTCGGTCTTGCAGCAGCGAGCCCAAGTGGAGTCAGAGCTGGCGGTGGTAGCCGATCAAGAGAAGACGTGGAAGGAAGTATGCGAGCAATTGTTAAATCTATGCAAGACGCTTCCTTCCCAGTAATTTCTCCTTGTATCATTTGTACTTGTAAAATATATGTATATTTTTTTATTCTTTAGTACAATGTATCCTGTACCCGATCAAAATTTATGAATAAAAGATACACATTTTTGTAATTTCCTGTGTCACTTCTTCGCTTTTTCTTTCTTTTCAGCATGACATCTTTAATGCACCTTATTGGCAGATAAATTCATTTCTCCCAGAGATAACGATGGCCTAGACTGCAGGTTCAGATCTGCCGCCTAGGACTTTTCAACTTTATGAGCCGTGAGGGTCTCATAGAGGCTTTTCTCCCTACGGATCGAGAGGATCTCGTAGGCGGGCTTTTCTCCTTAGGAATCGTGAGGATTCCTAAGTGTGGTTTTCTCTTACAAGTCGTAAGGATCCTGCAAGAGAATTTTTCCCTCTCACGAGTCGAGAGGACCCGCAAGT
This sequence comes from Agapanthus africanus, assembly GCA_030015575.1. NCBI lineage: Eukaryota > Viridiplantae > Streptophyta > Magnoliopsida > Asparagales > Amaryllidaceae > Agapanthus > Agapanthus africanus. Next base: position 1,006,330,067 of record CM057337.1, on the reverse strand, counting down.
GGTTGTTTCCCTCCCTGTCGAAACTCTACTTCGGAGAGTGAGCCCCGTGTATAGTATGCAAGAGACCATTTTAGATCGACTTATAGGGTCCCATTGTTCAGGAAGAAAGTTTTCCCACTTTTGATGCCTGAGGCTTCATCTTGCAAATTAAGAAGCAAGTTCAATTTGTTGAAGGAATCCCTTTTTTGAAAGATTTGGCGGGATTTCTCCCACCATCGGATCTTTGATCCAAGGGCTTCTGTTTTACAGAAGATAATAACAGAAAAGATTTCTTCAGAACCTTAATTTTTGTTTAGCGCGAATGCTCCAGAGTATGACACGTGTCGCACAGTGCACAGTGCAGCGCAACTGCGCTAGCACATCTACGCCGACACGTGTCACGCAGCGCACGGCGCATACGCCGCTGAAGCGTTGCTTCCTTTGGTTTTGCTTGAAATAGAACTTTGCTTTGATCGGGTGCGCTGCTTTGGGGCGCTGCGCTGATGCGTTTGCGCCGGACACATGGTACGTTACGCAGCGCAGATAAGTTGAAGCGTCGCTTCATTAAATTTATTTTCAAGACAGAGCTTTGCTCTGATTGGGGAAAGACAAAGCGTTGCTTCATCTTCTGCCTCGGAATCTGAACAGAGGCCCGCTCCGATTAGGGTGAACCGCCGTGAAGACTTTTGGAAGTCGAAGAGGCATTTGATGCCTATAAATAGGACCTTTGGTCCCCTCCAGATACTTATCATCTTCCAGATTTCCATTTTCGAAGACTTCGGAGCTTTGTTCTCGCCTTTAAGAACTCCGTTGCTTTGTTTCCTTTTTTTTTAAAATTTTTTAGAAAAAAAACTTCTTTAGGTAGAATCGATTAACCAGCAGAGCTTTCGTTTGGGGGATTTCATCCTCGAACATAGTCTTGCTCCTCAGGAATTTAGTCCTCTATGTATGTTATTGCTTTTCTATTGCTGATCTTCCTGTAATATTTCCTCCAGGTATAATGGCGGCGGTGCATCTATACAGTTTGCACGAGTTCATTACTTACGACGATATCCGTGCTTAGGGTCGTCAACAAAACCAGGAGTTTACGGACGATGAATGTGCAGAAGTCATGGGTCGTCTGAACGCAAGCGGTGGTTGGTTGTTGCCTCGTCGTTCGGCCCTTTTGAAAGTCGTGTTGGGAGCCATATGGAGAGCACTTCCGGATCTTCATGAGGCCTTACCGCTTAACGCACTGGATGATGCCGAAGACAAGGTGCATTCAGTGTACCTGACAGGGCTGATCTCAAAGAAACGGCGGAACAGCCTCGTTGACATCCTACACCAAGTCTTCCAGCAGACGACGATAATTGCCGCTTATCGAAGGCTGGGGGGGCTTGCCGATGATATTGACACAGAGGAGCGCGAAAGACTGCGCATAAGAATAATTAGAAAGGCCAGAAGAACTCTGGATGACCTTACTTTCGATTTCCTCAATCCGTGCCCTGGGTCCGAGGTTATACCGTTGTTATAATTTGAATAATGTTTCTTATTTATTGTTCTTATGATTGTAAGAAGGAATTTTCTAGCCGTATGAATGGAACTCTCCCCTCTTTTTATTTCAGCTTGTCTTATTCCTTGTCTTGAGTTTTCTGCTTGTGCATAAATGAATGCGATACGAACTCCCGATCAAATGTAGATCAGATATTCTTTCTGTCATCTTCTTTTTATTGTCAGCAGGCTGTCTTAATAACCATGATTGATGGATATCTAAAACAAGTATTCTGACTTCCTTAAGAAATAGCGATGGCTTAGGCTGCAGGTTCAGGTCTACTGCCTAAGACTTTTCGACTCTATGTGCCGTGAGGGTCCCATAGAGGCTTTTCTCCCTACGGGTCGAGAGGATCCCATAGGTGTATTTTCTCCTTAGGAATCGTGAGGATTCCTAAGTGTGGTTTTCTCTTATAAGTCGTAAGGATCTTATAAGAGAATTCTTCCCTCTTACGAGTCGAGAGGACCCGTAAGTGGTTGTTTCCCTCTTCGTCGAAACTCGACTTTGGAGAGTGAGGCCCGTGAATAGTATGCAAGAGACCATTTGGATTGACTTGCAGGGCCTCATTGCTCAGGAAGCAAGTTTTTAATCCTTGCTGCCCGAGACTTTATCTTGCAAGGTGGGACGAACCGGGAACTCTCTCACGGAGACAGTGGTGGCTCTGTGAGTTGACGCGGGTTGGGAGGCTCTCGTCACGGAGTATTTGTATCCGCGAGTTGAGGAGTTTGCTAGGGATTATTTGTTTCCCAAGCGCCAAGGATTATTTGTTTCCTTGGGGTTTGAAACGAGTCGAGGATTCCTACGGAGGCACTGGTGGCTCAGCGAGTCGACGCGGATCAGAAGGCTCTCGTCAAAGAGTGTTTGTATCCGTGAGTCAAGGAATTTTACTAGGGATTATTTTTTTCCCAAGCGCCAAGGATTATTTATTTCCTTGGGGTTTGAAACGAGTCGAGGATTCCTACGGAGGCACCGGTGGCTCTGCGGGTCGACGCGGATCAGAAGGCTCTCGTCAAGGAGTGTTTATATCCGTGAGTCGAGGAGTTTGCTGGGATTATTTGTTTCCCAAGCGCCAAGGATTATTTGTTTCCTTGGGGTTTGAAACGAGTCGAGGGTTCCCACGGGGGCTCTGGTAGCTCTGCGGGTCGACGCGGATCAGGAAGCTCTCGTCAAGGAGTGTTTGTATCCGTGAGTCGAGGAATTTTACTAGGGATTATTTGTTTCCCAAGCACCAAAGATTATTTGTTTCCTTGGGGTTTGAAACGAGTCGAGGATTCCTACGGAGGCACCGGTGGCTCTGCGGGTCGACGCGGATCAGAAGGCTCTCGTCAAGGAGTGTTTGTATCCGTGAGTCGAGGAGTTTGCTGGGATTATTTGTTTCCCAAGCGCCAAGGATTATTTGTTTCCTTGGGGTTTGAAACGAGTCGAGGGTTCCCACAGGGGCTCTGGTAGCTCTGCGGGTCGGCGCGGATCAGGAAGCTCTCGTCAAGGAGTGTTTGTATCCGTGAGTCGAGGAGTTTGTTGGAAGAGTATGGTTCCCACTTTGTTTACGCCCTTGGATTGTATACAGGAATCGATGTGATCTTAACTGTAGGGCCAAAGTTTTATCATCATTTTTTTTGTTGTATTTCCGCGATGCTCTATCCTTTCAGCTTTCGTATCGCGAAGGTCGCGATTGCCCAATCATTTCGGCTATTTTTCGCGGTGCCCAATCATTTCGGCTGTTTATTTTATTTTTACTCGCTGCTTTTTATTGCGAGTTGCCCAATCATTTCGGCTATTTCTTCATGCATATATTTTTACTTGCTGCTTTTTTTATTGCAAGTTGCCCCATCATTTCAGCTATTTCGTATGCATATACGGTCTACTGGCTTTTCGCCGTGAACCTGAAACTGGACACCGATTTCGGCATCAGCACCGCTACAACTGGGGTATTGCTATGAGCGAATCATCATCTGCCTCTGTCGCTGTCGAACAAAGGTGGCTTAGCGACCAGGGTTAGGGTCCTGTCGACTAAGGCTTTGACTTCATGAGCCGTAAGGGTCTCATAAAGGTTTTTCTCCCTACAAGTCGTGAGGATCTCGTAGGTGTATTTTCTCCTTAGGAATCGTGAGGGTTCCTAAGTGTTTTGTTCCTCTGTAAGTCGTAAGGATCCTACAGGAGGGTTTTCTCCTTGTAAGTCGAGAGGATTTACAAGGGTTGTTTACCATGCAAACATATCCCTAGTTTCAGATTGGACTTAGTTAGGGAAATGTTTATTCGCGCCCGTGGATTGTATACAAGGGTCAATGCTGAGTCACTTGTAGGGCAATATCGGAAGTTGTGGGGGTTGCTTAAGCACAGGTTTAGGTCTCTGTAACTTAAGACTTTCAAATCTTATGAGCCGTGAGGGTCCCATAAGAGAGTTCTCCTTACGAGTCGTGAGGATCTCGTGAGTGTATTTTCTCCCTAGGAATCGTGAGGATCCCTAAGTGTGTTGCTCCCTTGTGAGTCGTAAGGATCTCATGCGGGTGGTTTCTCCTTACAAGGTCGAGAGGGCCTTATAAGTGTCCTTTAACGAGGTTGCGCCCTTTCAGGTTTTCACAAACACTCACCGGTAGTCTTGCTGTTTTTACTCACGGAGCCCTTTTGGGTTTTCATCCGTGCCCATTTTGCTTATGGACATACCGTTTTTTTTTATTCTTTTTATTTTCTTTTTCTCTCTTTTTTTTTACGAGGCCGCGCCCTTTCGGGTTTTCACGAACATTCGGCGGTAGCCCTGCTGTTTTTACTCACGGAGCCCTTTCGGGTTTTCATCCGTGCCCATTTTGCTTATGGACATACCGTTTTTATTTATTTATTTTTTTTAATTTTCTTTTCCTCCTTTTTTTATTCATCTCGTCAGCCTAAGGATGCTGCGGTAGTAGTTTAAAGACGTTTCGGTCTGATATTAGTTTAAGGACATTTCGGTCCAACATTGAGAAGCCCGGCTACATGCTTTTAAAGTTCGAGCTTAGGAAGATAGCGAGAGGACATAGTCGTCGTCATCTATCATTTACCTAGGCCGTGACTCATTAAGCGTAGTATTTCTTTAGGAAGCGACCATTTATTGGCCTGAAAGGCCTTTCGCCATGCATATCCATAAGTAGGTAGGCCCCACCCTGGTAGACCTTATCTATGATGTACGGGCCCTCGTAGTTCGGCTCGAACTTTCCCCGCTTGGCGCGATTAGGGATCATAGGCCTTTTGACCACTAGCACGAGTTCGCCTTGGCGGAATATCCTCGGTCGAGTCAGTCTTTCATATGAGCGCGTCATCTTTGCCTTGTATGCTTCCAGATTTTGCTGCGCTATGAGCCGGGTTTCAACGAGAGCGTCAAGCTCTTCAAACCGAAGGTGAGCGTTTTCTTCATCCGTCAGCTCGTAGTGAACTGCTACTCGCAGAGAGGGTAATTCTATTTCGAGGGGTAGCATTGCTTCCGTGCCGAATACTAACGCGTAGGGCGTTGTGTTCGTGGCTGTTTTGAACGTAGTTCGGTATGCCCAGAGAGCCTCTTGCAGTCTCTCATGCCAATCCTTTTTGTTTCGGGACACCGTTTTCTTTATAATCTTTGTTAAGGTATTGTTGAAGGCCTCGGCGAGACCGTTAGCTCGCGGATTATAGACTGAGGAATATCTCCAGTCTATATTGTGCTGCTGTGCGAAGCGGCTAATTTTATGACTTCGGTAGGCTGGCCCATTATCAGAGATGATCCTTCTCGGGGTTCCAAACCGGTATATGACGTGCGTTTTGAAGAAATGGAGGATATTCTCCGTCTTCACTTCCCTCAACGGCACCGCTTCCGCCCATTTGGAGAAGTAATCAGTTGTCGCCAAGATGAAACGATGTTCCTTGGACGATGCTGGTTCGATGGGGCCAACTATGTCAGTTCCCCACATTTCGAATGGCCAGCTAGCCACTGTTGGATGCAGTGGATTGGGATGCTGATGGATGAAGTCCCCATGAATTTGGCACGAGTGACATCGCCTCGCATATTCAAGGCAGTCGTGTATCATCGTGGGCCAGTAGTAGCCCATCCGTTTGATTTTCAACTTCATGTTTGGGCCCGCTTGATGAGAACCACATATCCCTTCATGAACTTCTTGAACGACTTTCTTTGCTTCGTCAGGTCCTAAGCATCGCAGCCACAGAGAATCGAATGACCTCTTGTATAGAGTATCATTGACGAAGGCGAAAGACAGAGCTCGTTTCACGAGCTGATGTCTTGCGGACGCTTCTTCAGGCATTTGGTAGAACTTGAAGTAGTCTATAAAAACTTCCCTCCAATCCTCAACCTTCTCAGGGTCTTTTATCTGTAAGGTCGTTTGTTCAGTCATTCCCCTCTCTTCGGGTGATTCCGGAGATATTTTTGCCGGGGCGAGCACTCGACGGCTTTGTACCACGATTCTGACATCATCGAGGTTCTCATCAGCCAATTCTTTAGCAAGTTTGGCCAACACGTCCGCTTTGCTATTTTCTGCGCGATGTATACTTTTCAAAGTATAGGAGGGGATTTGGGTTAGCAATTGTTGCACCCTTTCACCGTACTTTACCAATTCTGGCTTACACGTTTGGTAGTCGTCGTTTACTTGACTGACGACCAGTTGAGAATCTCCGTATACAAGGAGGTTTTCAATTCCCATGTCGATGGAGATCTCGAGGCCTGCTATCAGAGCTTCATACTCGGCTTCATTGTTTGTCCTCGGCTCTGTTAGGGAGAACGCGTAGCGCATTATCCCTCCGTGTGGGGTTATAAAGATGAGTCCTATCCCCGATTTGATTGTAGGGGTAGTTTGTTTGTGCTTTTTCATGGAAGATGCTCCATCGAAATAAAGCTCCCAACGGGTATCACCACTGTCGACCGCGTCAAACGCATGTTCGTCTGGAAGATCGCAATTCAGAGGAGAGTCGGCCGGTATCGGATGCTCAGCGAGGAAGTCGGCGATGGCTTGGCCTTTTACTGCCTTGAGAGGTTGATATGTTATCGAGAACTCCATCAAGAGCAGGGCCCATTTAGCGAGTCGTCCCGTCAATATGGCCTTTGACATCAAGTATTTAAGGGGGTCTATCTTTGAAATGAGACGGACTTCATGCGCTAACGCATAGTGTCTAAGCTTTGTTATCGCAAAAATCAACGCCAGGCAATGTTTTTCAATGGGAGAGTAGTTGCTTTCTGCCCCCAGCAGAACTCGACTTAAGTAGTAGAGTGCTCTTTCTTTCCCTTAATCGTTCTCTTGTGCCCATAATGCGCCTAAGGAACCTCCGAGGGCGGCTGTATAAAGGATGAGAGGCTTCCCCTTAACCGGAGCAGCCAACACTGGAGGGTTCTGTAGGTATTGCTTGATCTCATCCAGTGCGCCTTGGCATTTTTGATCCCAAATGAATGGAGTTCCCTTCTTCATCAGGTGACTGTAAGGGCGACATTTGCCGGAGAGGTTGGCTATAAATCGTCGAATATATGCGAGCTTTCCTTGGAGAGACCGCAGCTGTTTGAGAGTTCTCGGTGGAGGCATTTCCATGATCGCTTTGATTTTTGACGGATCTATTTCAATACCTCGGTGTCGAACAACGAATCCCAGGAATTTGCCTGAGGAAACTCCGAATGCACACTTAAGAGGGTTCATCTTCAAGTTGTATTGTCGAAGGCGTTGAAATACAGTCTTCAGATGCTCGAGATGTTCCTCGTATGATTTGCTTTTAACCACGAGATCGTCGATATAGCATTCGACGATTTCGTGTATAAGGTCGTCGAAGATCTTCGGCATGGCCCTTTGGTAAGTGGCACCGGCGTTCTTTAATCCGAAGGGCATCACTTTATAACAGAATATACCTAGAGGGGTCCTGAAGGCGGTGTGCTTCTGGTCTTCGGGATGCATCTTTATCTGATTATACCCTGATGAGCCATCCATGAAGGAGAAAACCTCATGAGTGGATGTGTTGTCTATCATCAGTTCGGTGACTGGCACTGGGAAATCATCTTTCGGGCAGGCTTTATTAAGGTCCCGAAAATCCACGCATATGCGCACCATCCCATTTTTCTTCATCACCAGGACGATGTTAGCGATCCATTCAGGGTATTGAACTTCATGGATAAAGCCGGAGTCTATCAGCTTTTTGACTTCGGCGTTGATGCTCATTTCAAGCTCGAGCCACATTCTTCTCGGCGCCTGTTTGACTGGCTTGACGTCCGGGGATATCGCCAATTTGTGTACAGCAATTTCTGGATCTAGTCCCGGCATTTCGGAATAGTTCCATGCGAAGCAATCTTTATGCTGTACGAGGACGTCCTTTAACGCAGCCACCCTCTCTTCAGACAGCAGCTCGCTGACAAATGTCGGTCGCGGATCGTTTACCGTCCCCAACTCAATTTTCTTGAGGTTATCTGCAGTTGTATGTATTCCATCCTCCAGTTCTTTCGGAGCTGGGGGAAATTCTAAGATCACCCTATCATTGCTGTTTTCGAAGCACCAGGGAAGGCTGTTCATGTCCTCGGATTCTTCTTTTAATATCGTTATCACGTGACAAGTGCGAATTTTCTGCCAATCCCAATGCGGAGTTGGTTCTGTTCTTGTGTTTTCGGGTTCGTGCTTTTGTGGCGGCGCTACCCTCCAATTGTCAGACAACGCGAATTTGCCAAGCTGATACTGATCTTCAACCCAATTCTTGAAGGTGAAGCAATCTTCAAGAGGGTGTCCCATTGCTCGATGGTAAAAGCAATAATTTGGGTTGAAGACCTCGCCTGCGTGCTCGGAGTGCTTGGACTCTGGCAGCGTAAGCATTTGGTGTTTTAGAGCAAGATCAAATATCTTCCTTGTTTTGTTCCGAGGAAATGAGTAAGCTCGACCCATTTTCTTCATGAGGGCTAAGTCAATAACGCTCGACTCTCGGATACGTGGTTTCTTAGCTCTGCTTTGTGGTTGTTGAGCGCCTTTTCTGCCTTTCGACTTGTTTTTGCTTTCGCATCGAACCTTTTTTGTAGCAGGTTGACAAGGAGTGGCATTTTCATCCTTCATGGCTTGTTGGAGAAGGCGTTGCGTCTTGGCTTTCTCATAAATGGCCGTCTCGCGGATGTGGTCATCTCGGACTTTTTGACCAGCTTCCCTTATAAGCCTGTCTATTTGTTCTTCAAATGACGGACCGGCCAATTTTTCATCAGGAACTTTTACTGGCTTAGGGTTAGCGTCCTCCCATTGAGCGTCCGCCTCTTCATCGAAGTCATACATGACATAACAGCTGTCTACTAGCTCCCGTTTCTTTGACCGGATGTACCCAAGCCCTTTTGTTTCTATTCTCCCGTTAGGCAGTTTGCATTGAGTCCCGGGAATGTTCCAGACCTTGTCATAGAATTTGGCCTTTCTAACGGTCTGTGTGAAGGATATCCCCTGGCGTTTCAGCAGTTTCTTCAAACCTTCGGTATAATATCTGGGAAGATAGATAGGCTGAAGCCTGTCGAGCGTGGGATCCGCGCCATGCCAAATTTCTTTTTCCACCTTGTTTTCTTCAGAACGGTAGAATAGGATTGCCTTCTCGCCTTTTCGTCCGGGAGGGATATAGAATGTCTGCAATTCTTCTACGCTGTTGGTGTTGTAAGTCTACGCTAGCGCCCCGGCCGTCTACAGACGCCAAATGCGGAACAAAAACTTTTAAACTGGCGCTATCGTATACTTTAACCCGGATCTGCCATTATTGCTAAACTAACAAACTGTAAAGAGTGTAGGAAGATTGTACCGAACGATCCGAGTCCTTCGTTCTTCAACCATCATCCCACGCTCTGTTGCGGCTGCTCCGATCTCGTCGATCTCCGATCTCCTCGTCGAGGTGGCACCACATGATCGGTTCTTTAAACGGGCTCCCGCCTCTGACTCGAGGCAACTCGATCGTCAAGTTTGCTAAAAGAGACGACCAAGAATGATGTAGAGAATGAGTAGATGACTTTGTCTCACTTCGTCAAAATCCGTGGACGATCGGTAAATGAAGTTGCCGAAGGAATCGGGTGATGGAATGAAATGGACTGTGAAATTCCATACACCGATAAAACCTATCATATCTTTTCTAACCGAAATGAAAACTCAAGTGAAAGTGAGGAGAGAGAGGGGCCGGCCACCTTATAAGGAAGAGGGGGGTGACCGTAGGAGGAGGGAGGTGACCATAAACCAAAAGCTTCTCACTAAAATATCTTAAGCCAAAACAAAATGCATTAATGAAAAAGGATGAGTCATTTAGAAACATTGAACTAAAAACCCTAGTCACCAAAAGCTTTAATGACACCATTAATGCCTAATGAGTCATGAAGCCAAGTCATCACCCTAGTCACCATATCTAGAAACTTCTAGAAGCACGACTCATCATATCTGAAGAAAAGATAAATCCGTCTTTAACAGAATGTTAAAAGACGGCTGATAGAAAACTGGAAACTGGCAACTTCCAAAAGTGATCCTGAAACAACTTTCAGGATAACCCCGAAACTGTATAAATATACCATCATTTGTATGACGACCGAATACAAATGCAACTGAGACAAAGATATTATACCTACTCAATATAATACTCGGATCCGGCTTAAACCAAAGCCAACCAGTATCATCTGTCCGAAAATCGACACGTGCGTAAACGCACGTGCATTTTCCGAACCCTGCCATAAAACCATACGGCCTCTACAACATTTCGCCCGAACTTGGGAAACTGCCTGTGGGGGACTCTAATGACTCGTCAGCACCATGGCAGTGGGTTTAACCACAAACCGTCAGCGGCACTAGCAATGCGTAACGGCTGCCCACGGACTGACCTCAAGGGAGGCCGAGGAGCGAACTCAAGGGAGACCGATGAGCGAACTCCTCCGAAAACCCTACTGAGCCTAACAGTGACAATGTATATACAGTCCGGTCCGTTCGTCAATGAGTATCGCATATCTGCCTAGGGGGCTAGTAACGTCAGACCCCCAATAGCAGTATAAGTCATGTCGGAGTGAAGCCCAAATACACCCTGAGATACTACTGGAGTACCTACCAGTAAATCTCCTACCATGGCCATGGATTTGTGTAATGGCTCTCCTAGACATAGCACGATCTCGCCCCCAATACCGGGAGAGACGAATCCCCTGCCGATCCGCTCACGTGCCTCCATATGGCTCGGGACTGTACCCAAAAACTACCTGTTTGCACGACTCCTTTGAGCCGTGGTAGGGTAGAAATCAAAGCACAGTGGGAACTCACACGAGAAAAATGACGACCTCAGGTCGATGAACTAACCTGTACACATGTCACCAGGGAACTGCTATCTGACGGTAGATATAATACTAACTAGCAGATTCCCGGCGAGTCCTGTCCGGTGTACTCATAACCCAATGAGCACCTGTATACATCTTAGGTGATCCAACTGACACCAGTGGCTTGTGAGACCGGCCACCGCCCCTCGTCGGGGTCTCGACTGTATACACTAGTCTACTCCGGAGTATCGATGCCCTGTCTCGAAACTCCCACGACTAGGGACCACAATTAAGGATATGCGTATAAACCACCCAACTCTCACTTATATGATCGCCATCATACTGTTGGTGGTAAAGCAAGATCCTAAGGGCTCTATCAAAGTGTAACATGCAATCAGTTACCTGAACATGTACACGACTGATAAAGGCAAACCAGATAGCATACTATCATTTCGAGTAAGACTGTCCTACCGGGATAGGTCCTCCGCAATCATTGCAATCACGTACCTGCGATCCAATAATTGACTATGAGGGCACTATCTCCAACAATCTCCCACTTGCACTCAAGGCTAATATTGCGATGTCGACTACTCACAGCCCGTGTGAAACCGAACATCCAACTCCTCTACTAATCAGTTTCACAAAGCCCGTTTGTAAAACTATTGTATTCGAGAAATAGCCTCGGTGAGTGGATCCGCCTAGAAGTTTCTTTCTGTATCTCTCTTAATCTCAAGTTCGCGGAGAAAGCCATCTCCCGAATTGAGTAGTACCTGTCTTAGAATATGTCTGGATATCTGATGGGACCTTAGTTCATAAATGAACTCCATATCCAAACTTCTTAGACTGAATCGATCACTGAACCTAATCAGTATCGGGCACCATGCCACCCACAGTATCCTCTGGAACCACCTGTCCATAATACTGTCCCTCGTCAGAGGGAAAACTAAAACTCTGACAATCACTCTGTCATCCATGTCACCTTTGAAGCCTGGAATGATAACCGTCTCCCGAAAGAGGCTGCCGTTATCAAATCCGTAGAACATGTACCAATGTTCTAAAACCGCTTCCTTATGTTTCTCCAGGATTGGATTAATACAAACTTATTGCAACTAGTGCAAAAACAACATTTGGTGTGGTACTTGACATCTCATGATTGACTCAATTGCCTAAGCAAGTGATCTGCCAATCATGCACATCCCTCTCCCCTTTAGTCTGTAAGACACCTTTAGAGAGGGTGACTCCATCACCTGCAGGTACACCACCATGCTAGGAGTCAACTATTCCAAAAACCATTAGAATATTTGTCAAAGTACCCACATTAGGAAACTGCCCAAATCCAGATCTAAAACCATAGATCTAGAAACCAGAATGTCAAATATTATATCCATATCATGTCTGGAGAAACAACTGTGTGACGACCATAGTACAACCGATCATAGTATAGGAATTTTACTTCCTACTCTGTGTATGTCATCCAGATACCATGACATCACACTCTAATACCTCCTTAACTGATCCATCCCCTATTCTGATTGAAGTCAAACCCATGACTGTCACATCAAAATTAGATGATCTATCTCCGCTATAATTGCTCAAGTCTATAAATAGATATAAGCATCTTGCCCACTATGCTTCCGCTGCTCCCACTGACTATGACAACCCTCCTACCGGGTCTCATATCCTGGAACAACAGTAGTGTCAAGTCTTGGTAGATAAGAACCCCCCTGTCACCGTCCTTGAGGCTACCGAAGTACCTCTCGGGTGTCTGAGGTTACCTACCATACCTGCGGAGTGGCTATTGGAATGTCAAACCTGATTGAATATATAGGTCCTATTAAATTTTCCGTAATCGTTCGCGGTTCTGGAATCACTTCCAGTTCTACCATACTCCCACTACTGTTTTCTGAAAAAGATCCATTTTTACTAAAACTGTGGCGAGTCAAGAACAATATCACTATTGATCTTCCAAATGGTAGAATATCAACCCTCGTCATAGCCAGGGTCAACCCACAAACAGCCATTACAGAAACGTGCCCTGAGTTATCCAGAGTCTGGTTTTAATCATAAGTTGGACAACTCCCCATACCTTAATTTCTTTTAAGGTACGATCCATTCTATATCCAATACAGAAACTTTGGCACATATTTAATTGGAACCAAGATTCAATCCATGTATCTGTCTCCAGTGCATATCAACTTAATGGAAAGAGGCTAATCAGCATTACTCAACTTAGGAATCCATCCAATTATGAGTAACCTGAAAGAGAAACACGTTTCTCAAAACCATCACTATCATCTGAATACCAATCACAAGAATCTACATCTTCGATCTCTTTGAAGAATCCCGATACTTGTGATACCTGGTTCTCTACTTTATTCTTATACCCACAACTTCTCAAAACTTAGACCTTGTATTTCTACGAAACATTCGTCTAAATACTAGAGAAGTTATAAGTAAACAGAACATAGTACGAGGACCTACCCCTTTGTCCTGAAGGACACTGGACAACATACAATACTCTGTATAAGTCCGCTGAGTTGATCAACTCATAACCTGTGCGTTGTAGGTGGAAAACTGTACCCTAGCGATTTCCTCAAATATCACCAATTACAACGAATTCCGATATAATGAGGATGATCACCTAATTCCCAATATCTCACTCCCACTCATCATCTGTAAAACCATACAGATATGAGAATGAAACCTGGTAAATACATACCCTTGGAGTAAGTGTCTAATTGAGAAAAACAGTTTTCCCTTTAACAATGCACTGAAACATGAAAATGTTTCGTAGGGGTATCCTGGTATTCATAGCAATGCCTCTTCCATAATCCAATTCATGACTTCAACCGTATATTTTATTGCCATCTCTTCAAATCCCCTTTATTTGTCTTTAGTCGTTACCTTCTGTACACCATCGTTAGGCTAACTGGTTTTCTTCCTTCCCTACCGTTCGGCACCAGCCTATGGTTTGGAAGAAGACTATCCAGTAAGCATAATAGGTGTACCCTTCTAAACCAAGGAGTACTCGCATCTCGAGAGAAGGTGATGATAAAAGACAACTGAATAATACCTTATTCTTTTTAAAGGTGAAATAGGAGCGGCGATGAAGTACGCGGTTTTGGTCGTGAATGATATCAGTCGCAATTTACTTTGCCCTCTTTCTAATCCCTTTATTTTGTCTTTACATATTACCTTCTGCACACCCTACTTAGGCTAATTGGTTTTCTTCATTCCCTACCTTTCGGCACCAGCCTATGGTTTGGAATAAGACTATCCAATAGGCGTAATAGGTGTACTCTCCTAAACCAAGGAGCTCTCGCAACCTGAGAGAAGGCGATAATAAAAGACAACTGAATAAACCAATTCTATTTCTCCTGAACCTGGATCCATCCCCGAAGAAGTCCCTTCGAGTTCGTATATAACCATACGATGGCTCTATCCAATGGAAGTGGATATCCGTAGTAATACGGGCGTTCTGAGAAATTCAAAGGGTAAAAGAAAGAGTGGCAATGACTTATGCAACTCAGACAATCCAAAAGCCAGTATTTTAAGAAGGTTCGGTCAACCTGGTCACTGAGTCATAGTCTAAGGTCGGTCAAAGGTCGCTGCCAAAGAGAGAGAGAGAAAAGAAACACTCTGCGTGCACTCTAACCTAGATCAGAATGGTCATCAGTTTATCTAATCCGGAAACCTCCTACTGTCCTGTCAAATTCTCCTCCAAACCTAAAGAAGAATCAATCGGGATCACCCGAAGAGTAAACCAACTCATCAGTGGGAATCGGGATCCAACTCTCATCGCATGTTAACGTGATGGAATGCATCCACGTTATTCATACTCCAGAAGGTATGCGCATACTTGGCAAGTTTCAGTTTCTTTAGAAACTCCCGATATCAATTTCTTGCCCCATGCTCTTATGACCTTGACATATGCCAACAAATCATAAGTCACATGTCAAGTTCTGCCCGTCATTATCTTGTTAATTTGAACCCACCCGTACATACCCTTGACGTATGCCAACAAGGTAATACGACTGTCCCAAACCAACTCATCTATCTATGCAACAAATGAATACCCAGCAGCTACCAAACACTATGCCTTGACGTATGCCAACAAACATAGCTTGAATACTACTGACCATCCATAAGAAACGACGGAGGGCTACGAATGGTTTTTGGCGAAAAACCTTTAACGTAGTGAACTTGATATCGCTGAAGGAACCTGATAGCTTTTTTTTTTAAAATATAGTGGCGAAAACCTTTTGCTAAAGAGGTCATTCCCGGTAAAGGGATCTCGGCTCTTTCCTCGTGGAATGAGGTGCAGGATATTCCACTGAATACCGCTATGCAAAGCAACTTGTAATCGACTATAGTAAAGTTTTTACTCTGACGCAAACTTCTGTCCAAGGGGTCTTTCCCGGTGAAGGGATATCAGCCCTTGCCTCGTCGAATGAGGTGCTGGATATTCACACCGAATACCGCTATGCATAACAAAAGGAAACGTCTTTTTAACAACACTTTTTAAAATTGTTCCAACAACTCAAACAGGTTTGTTTTACTTTGCATTGATCAGAATCAACGCAGTCCCATCAATTAATCACACCAGAAAAGAACGAAAATAAAATGTACGTATATGCCATCCGCATTCGTCACTGGGTCCCGTCATCACCCGTTAGGTTACTTAACTAACGACAGAGCGGGGACTGGACTAGCGCGGGTGTAAAACATATACAACATCTAATAGTATATAAACCAATATACATAATCGCTCCAGGCGTGATAGTATGCAACATTACAGAAAAGTAATAAGCATCACAGAACAATACAGATAATCTGGGATCCCCGAGTTTCACAGAGCCGCTGCTGAAACTCGACGTTCCCCTGTCGTGTGGATAGCCTGTGCAATGAAACCTAGACCCCTACGGGTGCGGCAAGTTACCCGCCAAAACCTGAAGCGAGGTAGTCCCCACAGCATAGTGAATGGAACACCCGGCACTTCACGGAATCCGGTAAATTGAGCACCCCTCCTTGGGTCAACCTGTACCCCCTACGAGTGCGGCGAATAGTCTGCCAATTCTGAAGTGGGACCCCTCTGCCTCTCAAAGCCATGAGATGCGGACCCGTTGCCCTCCCGAACCCGGCTATCCGTGCACTCCGTCTCGGGGCAAAACCTAGTACAGTAATGAAAAATAGTACAATAGGTACATCGACCGCAACCTGGTCGTGCCCCAAAAGAATATTATACAACAGGCAGTGACGGCTGTCCACAAGTTGGACGCTCGCCCCGCAATATCAAATGTACAAATAAACTCAGCATGTACTACCATTGCACACTGCTATCCACCACGACAAATCCGCAACATCACAGCACAACACAGAACATCAACGCGAATGTCACGTTCGCAAACCCGTCTAAAAGAACTATAGCAATCAGACGCAGTTTACCGATCAAATGACATTCCCGGTCGGAGATATAATGTAAGCACTGTAAACTAACGTGTTTAAATTACGATCGACCAAAGACCAATTATCAAAAAAGTGGGCCCCACTGCTTACTGGTGAACAGTAACAAAACCTGGGCCAAAACTATATTTACCAAAAACCCCAAAATCCAACACAGAACCCACTGAGAAAATTTGGGAGCACGTGCTCCCCACGTGGCCGCGGATGCGCGGCCAAACCATGGGTTTGGCCGCCCTTCCGCGGCAGCCTGGAGGGATCACGACCCCAAATTTTGTCGTGGTTCTTAAATATGCCTGCACGGATTTTTAAGATATACAGAAATGAATTTTGAGACCATTTGAAATCAACAGAAACTGTCGGCTTGGAATTTGCAGTTTTTAGTTTTCCGGTCGGATCGATGTTTTAAACGCGTTAGCACAAGTTAGTATAGCAAAATGGTGAGGCTCTGATACCACTGTAAGTCTACGCTAGCGCCCCGGCCGTCTACAGACGCCAAATGCGGAACAAAAACTTTTAAACTGGCGCTATCGTATACTTTAACCCGGATCTGCCATTATTGCTAAACTAACAAACTGTAAAGAGTGTAGGAAGATTGTACCGAACGATCCGAGTCCTTCGTTCTTCAACCATCATCCCACGCTCTGTTGCGGCTGCTCCGATCTCGTCGATCTCCGATCTCCTCGTCGAGGTGGCACCACATGATCGGTTCTTTAAACGGGCTCCCGCCTCTGACTCGAGGCAACTCGATCGTCAAGTTTGCTAAAAGAGACGACCAAGAATGATGTAGAGAATGAGTAGATGACTTTGTCTCACTTCGTCAAAATCCGTGGACGATCGGTAAATGAAGTTGCCGAAGGAATCGGGTGATGGAATGAAATGGACTGTGAAATTCCATACACCGATAAAACCTATCATATCTTTTCTAACCGAAATGAAAACTCAAGTGAAAGTGAGGAGAGAGAGGGGCCGGCCACCTTATAAAGAAGAGGGGGGTGACCGTAGGAGGAGGGAGGTGACCATAAACCAAAAGCTTCTCACTAAAATATCTTAAGCCAAAACAAAATGCATTAATGAAAAAGGATGAGTCATTTAGAAACATTGAACTAAAAACCCTAGTCACCAAAAGCTTTAATGACACCATTAATGCCTAATGAGTCATGAAGCCAAGTCATCACCCTAGTCACCATATCTAGAAACTTCTAGAAGCACGACTCATCATATCTGAAGAAAAGATAAATCCGTCTTTAACAGAATGTTAAAAGACGGCTGATAGAAAACTGGAAACTGGCAACTTCCAAAAGTGATCCTGAAACAACTTTCAGGATAACCCCGAAACTGTATAAATATACCATCATTTGTATGACGACCGAATACAAATGCAACTGAGACAAAGATATTATACCTACTCAATATAATACTCGGATCCGGCTTAAACCAAAGCCGACCAGTATCATCTGTCCGAAAATCGACACGTGCGTAAACGCACGTGCATTTTCCGAACCCTGCCATAAAACCATACGGCCTCTACAACGTTTCGCCCGAACTTGGGAAACTGCCTGTGGGGGACTCTAATGACTCGTCAGCACCATGGCAGTGGGTTTAACCACAAACCGTCAGCGGCACTAGCAATGCGTAACGGCTGCCCACGGACTGACCTCAAGGGAGGCCGAGGAGCGAACTCAAGGGAGACCGATGAGCGAACTCCTCCGAAAACCCTACTGAGCCTAACAGTGACAATGTATATACAGTCCGGTCCGTTCGTCAATGAGTATCGCATATCTGCCTAGGGGGCTAGTAACGTCAGACCCCCAATAGCAGTATAAGTCATGTTGGAGTGAAGCCCAAATACACCCTGAGATACTACTGGAGTACCTACCAGTAAATCTCCTACCATGGCCATGGATTTGTGTAATGGCTCTCCTAGACATAGCACGATCTCGCCCCCAATACCGGGAGAGACGAATCCCCTGCCGATCCGCTCACGTGCCTCCATATGGCTCGGGACTGTACCCAAAAACTACCTGTTTGCACGACTCCTTTGAGCCGTGGTAGGGTAGAAATCAAAGCACAGTGGGAACTCACACGAGACAAATGACGACCTCAGGTCGATGAACTAACCTGTACACATGTCACCAGGGAACTGCTATCTGACGGTAGATATAATACTAACTAGCAGATTCCCGGCGAGTCCTGTCCGGTGTACTCATAACCCAATGAGCACCTGTATACATCTTAGGTGATCCAACTGACACCAGTGGCTTGTGAGACCGGCCACCGCCCCTCGTCGGGGTCTCGACTGTATACACTGGTCTACTCCGGAGTATCGATGCCCTGTCTCGAAACTCCCACGACTAGGGACCACAATTAAGGATATGCGTATAAACCACCCAACTCTCACTTATATGATCGCCATCATACTGTTGGTGGTAAAGCAAGATCCTAAGGGCTCTATCAAAGTGTAACATGCAATCAGTTACCTGAACATGTACACGACTGATAAAGGCAAACCAGATAGCATACTATCATTTCGAGTAAGACTGTCCTACCGGGATAGGTCCTCCGCAATCATTGCAATCACGTACCTGCGATCCAATAATTGACTATGAGGGCACTATCTCCAACAGGTGTCGAGTGCATCCAGTTCTTTGTAATGTTCAAGCGGCACCATGGTTATCTGCAGACTTCGCTCTTCATCAGCGGAAACCCGTATTGAAGGCCGAGCGGGGAATACAGCATGAACTTCATCCTCCGAATCACTGCCGAAGATCAATGAAGGAACGGATGGTCCTGGCCTAATGGGTTGGGATGGTCCTGAATAAATTATATCCTCCTCCTCCTCGGTGTCACTGCCGAAGACAGGGATGGTGGCGTTAGTTTTGTTCTCCGGCTTGTGACACCTTTCCGTGTCTTCGAAACTCGGTAAGAAGTACTTGGCATCTTCATACTTGCGAACTTCGTTCACGGAAACGGATTTAACTCTCCTGCCACAGTGTACTCGAGACCATCCCTACAATATTTCATACACTGATGCTGTGTAGAAGGGATGATATTGTACTCGTGTAATCATGGTCAACCGAGCAGAGCATTGTAGCACGTCTTGGCGTCTATAACATGGAATTTGATGTCTGTGACGAGCAACCCGAAGCGTAGCGTCAATATCACAGATCCAAGAGTTTTTGATGATTGGGAGTCGAATCCGGAGATGGTGATTTTGTCTCGGGCGAGGTGTTGGACACTCATGCAAATTTCCTTTAACACTCGCACATTGAGTAAATTGACAGACGATCCGTTATCGACCAAGATTTTACTTATCTTTATGTCATGGCAGTATCCTGAGACATAAAGGGGACGATTGTGTTCACACGTCCCGAGGAGAAGGTCTTCATCACCAAAAGCAACGTCGGCTGTGTGCACTTCTTCTAATTCGTCCTTCATCTTTTCTTCGGCTAGGAAGGCTTGGAACTGGTCCGGCTCTTGTAGGGCCTTAATTAAAGAATCCCTCGCCTCTTTTGATAGTAATAGGGCATCGAGAATGCTGAGTTGTGAGGGTAGCTTCCTCAGATGCGCCAAGACATTGTAATCTACTTTATTCCTCTTTGGGGGATTCTTGGCGGTTAACTCTTCCGCGACTCGGTCATCCAAGACGATATCTTCAGAGACCTTCTCTTTCCCTTTGTCTTTCTTATTTAAGGGTCCGAGATTCTTTTCGGGTAATGTTCGATTGCGTAGCTGTATATTTTCGCAAGCCTTCGGTTCTTCTTCGTTTCCCGAAGTGGATTCTTTGAAGAGGGGGCCAAGTTCTAGCTCCTCATCAGAGTCGCTCCCAAATGTAGGCACTTGTGACCCGGCAGTGTTAACCATGTGACAATTGCCGGCAGTTCTTTCAAGCTCTTCGGTCATGTTTCTTTTCTCCCGACGAATTTTACGCTTTTCCCGTTTAAAGCGTTGTTGATTAGCGACGTATCCTTGCCACCATCTATCGAAAGCCTTGCACTCTTGAGTGGGATGCGAGACCTTCTGATGATATAAGCAATAAGAGGGGTGCATTTCTACCACACCAGTAATTTTTCCTTCAGAGGATGGTAGCTTCATGCCCATTGATATGGCCTTAGCAAACCTCTTTTTTATCTT
This sequence comes from Agapanthus africanus, assembly GCA_030015575.1. NCBI lineage: Eukaryota > Viridiplantae > Streptophyta > Magnoliopsida > Asparagales > Amaryllidaceae > Agapanthus > Agapanthus africanus. The sequence goes on along the minus strand of CM057337.1, from coordinate 1,006,309,743 downwards.
GAATTGGCTTTTGTCAGCGGTGGAGGCATTTTGCTCCAGCGGGATCATCTCAGCTCTTTCCTCAAGTCGCTAGCGCTTGGCCCTTTCGAATATAGCCGTCTCGCGTTCTCGATCAGCTTTACTTTTCAATCGAGCTTCACTAAGAAACGCGTCAATCATTTCGATTGATAACTCCGGAACCCTTGACTCGGTATTTGCCCCCAGCGTTTTAGTGCCAGAAGTCCCTTCATCGTTCGTGGTCGAATGGGAGATCATATGACAGCTCGCCACATATTCCTCGGATTCCTCCGATGAACTTTCTCCCTCATCTTCTTTTTGAAAGACGTGATCAAGGAAATCTTGGAGCGTAATGGGAGTCCGCGCCTTTTGGTTGTATTCATCCAGCGCGTCGATTTGCTTTTGTAAGTCCGTGCGCTTGTCTCCAGGCTTCACGGGCTTCTTAGATTTCTTCTTCTTCTTTTTCAAAGATTTTGACGGCTGGCTATGAACGCTTGAACTACCACCATCGGTCTTCGGAGTCGGACGTGGCTTCAACATCCCCTCAATAACCTGCGGTTCCAAGGGGTTCTTCCACTTGACCGCTGGACAGGTCTGAAGATCGTTTAGCATCCTCTTTGTCTTGGCTGATAATACAACCTCCCAAGGAGCTTCCTCAATGACGGAGCATGTTGCCCCCGGCGTATTCGTCCCCTTAGAAGTGTGGGGCTGCGGGGGATTCACCTTCTATTTGTCAGATAGCGCAAATTTGCCCTGACGGTACTGGTTCTCAAGCCAATTTTTGAAAACGTAACAATCTTCGATGGGATGGCCTAGCACTCGATGGTAAGGGCAGTAATTGGGCTCGTTGATGTCGTTCGGTTGCAACGGACGTTTTGGATCTGGCAAATTTATGAGTCTGTTGCGCAACGCCAGCTCGAATAGCCTCTTCGTTTTATCGCGGGGGAAGGAGTAAGGACGTCTCATCCTGTCCTCAAGGGATACGTATGGGCGTGTATTGTTTAGACGGGCAACCGGCTTCGAGTCGCTCGGTTGTTGTTGAGCATTAGCGACAATGATCGCTTTTCCCTTTCCTTTGTCGTTTCGGGAGTCCGGTTTCGGGAGAGGGGGTTTATGGCCCATCTGGTCCATCTGCGCTAGTTTGTCGATCAAAGCCTGGAAGGTAGTCGGCTTGAAGAACATCATGAACTGCGAGATGGTTGCCTGTGGATCAAGGGTTCCAACAAACATTCCCGCCGCTGGAGCTTCTTCTATGCGCTGTTCGCACTTCGACCATAGATTACGCCACCGTATAGCGTACTGAACCCATGTCTCGCCGGGTTTTACCCTGGCATTAATCAGTGCCGTCATCGGGGTACGCTCACTGGCACTTGCAAAACGTTGGGTAAAGAGTAGCTCCATCTCCGCAAAGGTTTTAATAGAGTCGTTGGGGAGCTCAGAACACCATTCGAACGCCGTATCTGATAAGCTTCCAACAAACTAGCGAAGCAAAAGCTTGTCGTCGCCGCCGGTGTTACCGCAAAGCGCCCTGAACTGGGCAACATGTTGATGGGGATTGCCGGTCCCTTTGTAGACATGAAACTTGGGAATTGTGTAACCCGGCGGGTACTTGATTTGGTCATACCAGCCTGGATATGGCCGCCCCGTTTTTACGACGTGGCCGGCTGCTTCGGCCGCATGATGAACCTTTATTTGCTGGGCTATGTATTCGTCCAGATCAGTCTTAGAGATTGTATCCTCTTTAGCTGTTAATAGAGCGGGCTGCGGATTTAATGTATCTCCCTTATCATCTCCAAGGACGGTTAGGGGTTCTTCAGCGGGAGGATCTTGTTGTATCATCATCCATATCATGTCCTGGAAGAGGAGGCCCATCCGCTGTATGTTGGCCGCTTGTTCAGCAGCCTCTTTGTCCCTCTTTTCCAGTACTCGGCGGAGGAACTCGGCGTCGGTCTCTTCCTCTTGGCGTTCATCTAAGGACGTCTCAGGGTTTTCTTTTGGCTCCGTGAGTGCAGCCATTGTAGTCATCATCTCCTGGAGCTTTTGTTGCTGCTCCTGAGCCTTGGTCACTGATCGGGTAAGCGGTCGGTGACCCGTAGAAGTACGGCTTTCTTCCTTTCCAGAAGCCATATAAACCGTATGAACAATTATGCCCCCTGACTTGGGGCGTTTAGGTTCATTGCTTTTAAACTTTGCCGCTGACGCGGGGGCTTTCTCCGGCCTCCTTCTTTTGTGGGTCATCGAGGTCAAAGGAGCCGTTGGAGTGGCCATCCTAGCAACTGTTGCCCCCTGCTGTTTAATGGGACAGTCCTTGTCTTTTTCCACCTTCGCCTTTTTCTGGCGACGAGAGGAGTGACCTGGGTCAATCACGGAGTCTTGAACCCTCCGCCAAAATTTATAAATTTTTGAAGATAGCCGTTGAGGGGGCTGTTCTTGCTTCATTTCTGGAGCTTTCTCCATAGGCGGAGTTCTTTTCAATGTAGCTATCGGAGAGTTCTTTCTCACCTTCCTCAGTAATTCAAAGCTGTTCCCAGTTGGAACAGCAGCGTTGACCTCCACCATCGGAGCAGGTGGAGTCAGCCCTGAGGGGGAACTGCCCCCTGCTTTCCTCACTCGTCGCCAATGGCGACTCCGCGTACGACGAGCCGTTGGGACTGGCTCGAAAATCGAGATGGTTTCTTGTTGCCCCCTGTTTGAGCGTGGGGTAACTGCCGATGTCAGCCTATCGAAGACTGATGCCTTTTGACCAGCTGGGGGAGGAGTGGGAACCGTCAATCTTGTGAAGACCGACTCTCTGATGGGAGAAGCCGCTTTAACGACTTCCGGAGCAGCGACCGTTGCCCTCTTTGGGGCGGCCACTTCATGGTTCTGACCTAGCCTGCTGAAAACGGAGGCTGTCGGTTTAGTGACGGACGACCCGTTGACAGGGGCTGTCGAAACAGTGAGCCGGTTGAAGACCGACTTTTTACCCACTTCCGGTGCAGGTATTGGTGCAGAAAAGCTTGCAGGTGGGATCATAGTTCCGAAGAACAAGCCGGTGGTGGCTTGGGTCACCTGGTCTACCGGCAGAGTAAGGAAGGAAGCCGCTTGGGGCCCATACGTCACACCTCTTGGTGAAGTGGAGCGTCTGTTGCAGTGGCATTTCGAGCAGTTGGTGCAGTTAGAGGCCATTGAATCTTGAATTCTGCGCCAGGTAAAGGACCAAATCTTAGTAACTTGAAATCCGAAGACAACCATTTAACAAACCGCGATTGGTTCGCGAAGACGACACATGAAGTGTGGAGTAGAAAGAGGAAGAGGTCCCACCGGGCGTGCCAGAATCTGTTCCCATCCGAACGGCGGCCTGGACTTTGCGTCTAAGCCTGAGGTTCGGGGCAGATGCTATTTGGTTTTATCCGTCTATCTCTCCGAAGATGCCAAGTTGATTTATGGCACCGTGTATCGGAGGTTTAGACGGATACGGCCGATGTAGCAGACTTCGTCAGATTCCCCCGCAGGGTGAGGGGTTTTTGATTGTGGGGACGCTCTTCCCTGCAGGCGCAAGTCCCTGCAGTTAATTACGCTACCGCATCGCGGTAACAACTTTCTCCTTTTCCAGAATTTCACTTCGTGTCGTGTGTGTTTGTTTTGTTTGTGGTTGGCCGTGGATTGTATACGGAGACTGAGTAATGCCGTCGCCCGTAGGACGTGGATTAGTCCAAATCCGTATTTGCTTAGATTTGGGTTTGGTGTTTTTAGTTTAAGGATGCATTAGTCGCGTTGCGTCTAAGATCGACTTAAACGTTCGTTAAGGATACGTTAGTCCTGTTTTAGACTAAGATCAACTTAACGTAGTGATTAATTTAATGTATGGCCATCGGGGCTCGTCACCTCTCTGACGTCGTTGAAGGATTACAACGACATGTATCAGAGGAGCTCAGAGATGTACCCTCGAACCAGAGTTGATTGGGAGTTTTATAATCCATTTGAATGTTTAAGGATACGTTAGCCGTGTTTGGGGCTAAGACCAACTTAAACGGGACCGTTTAGATCCGGCAAAAGAGCGTTTGGAGGCTCTATTGTTTCAGTTTAGGGACGTAGTGGTCCGTTTTCCAGTTTAGGGACGTGGTGGTCCACATTCCAGTTTTGGGGACGTGGTGGTCCGTATTCCAGTTTAGGGACGTGGTGGTCCACATTCCAATTTTGGGGACGTGGTGGTCCGTATTCCAGTTTAGGGACGTGGTGGTCCAAGATTAGTTTAGGGACGTCTCGGTCCGATATTAGTTTAGGGACGTCTCGGTCCGATATTAGTTTAAGGACGTTTCGGTCCAGTATTAGTTTAAGGACGTCTCGGTCCGATATTAGTTTAGGGACGTTTCGGTCCAGTATTAGTTTAAGGACGTTTCGGTCCAGTATTAGTTTAAGGACGTTTCGGTCCATGAGTTTAAGGACCCCGCAGTCCATATGGGTGTGTGGTCGTTGGGACCCGTCACCTCTTTGACGTCGTTGAGGAATTACAACGATGGATGTCAAAGGAGTTCGGAGATGTACCCTCGAACCGGATGTAGATTGATTTAGGAGAGCCATTTTGCTCAGTCAATTTAATTTAAGGACTTATGGCCACGATTGGGCTAAGTCCAGTTGAAAATGTCCAACATTGCTTTTGCATTTCTTTTTACTTTTATTTGGGCTTTGCCCAGAAAGGATGCAGAGCATCAATTTGTTTTGGGCTCTGTTCTTTATAAATGATGCAGAGCATCAATTTTATTTGGGCCCAGCCCTTTTATTGCTTTGCAATTTATTTTGGCCTGCTAGGTCTTTTTGATTTGGGCCTAGCCCTTCAAGTAATGCATTGCATTTGTGCAAAGCACCAAGAATCTTTTAGATTCAAGAAAAGAAGTGCAGAGCACTTTTTATCCCCTGATTTGGATCAAAGAAAAATAAGTTTTTCCTTGTTTCAGAGAACCGAAGGTTCATAGCAAGTGCAAGGCACTATTTTTATTATTTTTATTTATTTATTTATTTATTTATTTATTGAAGATCACTGATCTTCTTTTTTAGATCCATGATCTATTCTTTAAGAGAATTTTCTCTTATCTCAAAGGTTTTTACCTTCTTTTTTGTGTTCTCCAGGAGTTCTCAAGAGTTCTCTTCTCTCTTTTTTTTTTAGTCCAATTGTCTATCCCTTTGAAATGGGGTCTGGGGTCCTTTTTATAGTGCTCAAAAATCAGTTAAATTTGTTAAAAAGATCTTTTCTGAGTGATTTGGGGAATTTTCCCCACCGTTGGATCTTTGATCCAAAGGCCCCTGTTTTACAGAAGAAATCTTCTTGTTTTAACAAGAACAGAAAAAATTTCCTTAAATCTTCATTCTGTTGTTGCGCAACTCACCAGCGCGTGACACGTGTCGCGCAGTAAGGCGCTTGCGCAGCTTTGCTTGCGCAACTGCGCAGACACGTGTCGCGCAGTGAAGCGCTTGCGCAACTGCGCAGACACGTGTCGTTCAACGGTGCACTTGCGCAACAATGTTTGCGCAACGGCGCAGACACGTGTCGCGCAGAGGTGCGTTTGCACAGTTGTGCTTGCGTAACTGCGCAGACACGTGTCGTGCTGCAGTGCACTTGCGCAACAGTGTTTGCGCAACTGCGCAGACACGTGTCGCGCAGCGGTGCGCTTGCGCAACTGCGCAGACACGTGGCGCGCTGTGGTGCACTTGCGCAACAGCGTTTGCGCAACTGCGCAGACATGTGTCACGCAGCGCAGCGCTTGCGCAACTGAGCGTTACTTTTGCTTTTTAAAGAGCCTTGCTCTGATTGGACGCACTGCCTTGGGCGTTGTGCTGCCGAGTCAACTTCTGACATGTGGCAAATTGCGCGCAGCGCACGGGATCTGAAGTGTTGCTTCAAAATTTTGAATTTTTGAAATTCAAACAGAGCCTTGCTCTGATTAGGGGAACACCAAGTGCGAATATCTCCAAGTTTTCTAAAGCCGGTGCAATGTGAAATCCAATACCAAACTTTAAGGTTGCAAGCTCACTTAAGAGGTTGCAAGATCAAAGTAGAGCAAGAACTTCACAGGTTCAAATATGTAAAACAAGACAAATGAAATGAAATAGGGATTTTATTGTACTATAATAAGTTACAACTAATCTTGAAGTCAAGAACCTAAGCCTTAAGCTTGCAAGTTCTATGAAGAAGTTGCAAGGTCAAGACAAAGGGGTAAGAGCTCAAGAATTACAAAGAGAAGTAAGCTTACAATTTACAAGAAGTCTAAAACAAAACTAAACAAAAAGTATCCCCTCCCATTTGACCTCTGGTCTGTATTTATAGGCTCCAAAGAAAATTAAACAAAAAATAAACATGAGCTGATGTGGCATCAAGGGAGGGACCACAGAAGACTGGGGCCCATTGGAGGTAGGTGGGTCGGCGAGCTCGGATGGATTGGGAAAGTTGCCGGCCCAAATCTGAGGTCACTGGATCGAACTTGGTGTGTTGACTTGTATGCTCACCAAAATCATTCTGGTGTTGTTTGATTTGTCTGTAAAGGCCTTGGATGCACTCAGGAATTTTGGAGGGAACTTGTTGCTTCAAATCACATCAACTCTTTTTGCATTAAATGCACATCACTCTCATGCCACTTGCACCAAGTCATCATATCATGGGTAGCCCTCTTCACTAGGCTCATGAACCAAAAAGCTAGTGTTCACACTTGTATGTGTTGGACCATTTAGCTAAAAAGTGTATACACATGCATGTTGCAAAAAGAAACTCATGAAGTATCGGTCGGTTTGCGGTTCTGGTTGTAGTGTCAGCTCACAAAATGATATATCCGTGATTTTAAGTGTAGTTACATTATTTTGTCACGGATACCTGTAATCTGTAATACTGAGCAGATACTAGTTAATAGTACCGATATATACAAAAAATAGATAATGAATGAGCGGTATTAAAATGTAGTTTTCAGTGATGAACAAATACCCCCAAACTTATCCGTTGCTCGTCCCGAGAAAAAACAAAAAGAAAAGAATCCTGACCTCACTTTCGCAGGGAACACGATTGCACTCAGCTCGTGCAACAAGCCGTTAAACCTCTAGGTGTCCCTAGTAGGAGGAGTGTTGTCTCCTGAGGGTTTTCAGCGGATTTCACCCACAAAATTCCGTCAAGCTAGTTTTGCGAAATAACTATGATTCTAACCCTAAGGTTTTGTTTATAAAGCTAGCAATTCTATTATCCTAAATTTAGAACAATCGAACCTTTATTTTTCACACCTCGCTTCTTATTTAACTTAAGATTCTATATGTCTTTATGTGCAGTGTAAATAGTGTCGTTAAGTTTCAAAGGGATCGATTTAAAGTCGTCATGTCACAAAATAAACCCCAGATAAAAACTTAAAAAGGATCACACAAGTTTTATAAAAAGTTAAGTACTTCTCAAGTTTCGTTTTTCAGTTAGGTTTCAAATTCAGAATTTCTATCTTTCTTAACAGGAAACTAGGTCTTATTTTTCATTCCACTTATTTCTTGTTTTCGTTTCATACACACCCATGTGAACGTGTAATAGTCTTTATCATAGGATAAAACCGTCATATCTCCGTTAAATTTTTTTTATAAAAATCATGTCTTTTGTCAAGATTATTCTCACACAAAGAACCGTTAGAAATTTTAAATCGGAGAGAACACTTGCTTGACTTTGTTTTAATTTGGACTTTCTAGGCTTCTTAGCGAGCTTTGAGCCAATGCACCCAAACCAGTTGGTTTTAGGACATTAGGTGTAGAGACACCCCGGCGGACTTAATTACTCAAGTTATCTAGGCCCTAAAACAAAAGACCAATTTTAGCGTGAAAATCATAACGATTTAATGCGAATGGAGATATAACCGGTAGTTCAATTATTTTTTTGGATAAAAGATGTGTTTAGTGGGTTAAGTGTATAATCACTCCAATCAAGTTCCAGATGGGTTATTCTTTAGAATTAGTTTCAATTAAGGCATCAATAATATCCCTTCATATCCGCTTCACTTCATCAATTCTTCTTGATATTACTTATTTCAGAACAAACCTATTTGATCCTCAGAAAATAGTTTATCAATTTAAAAGTTTTCAGACATAATAGACTTGTCATCAAGTTTTCAAAAACTCACGACACGAGTAGTGTGATGTAAAGACATATATTAGCTATAGTTAACATCAAAGAAGGGTTATCTTTCAAGTTTTCAAAATCTAAAAATAGGATTTAGTTGTTCTTATCTTATCAAACAAAACCATCGAAATATTGAATCTAAGTTCTCCCCCTAGCTACCTTGACGACAAAGTTTTTATGTTTTTTTTAGAAAATTTTCTAATTTTTATGGGTTTTAATAAGTATGCAAATGCAAAATATACACATGAATGCGAAGTTTAGAAATGCGTACCAAGCGTACCCCCAAACTTAAACTGGACAGTGCCCCCACTGTCATTGTATATCAAAATTATTGAAGGGTCAAAATCGTCGGTTATATATACACATTTTTTTTATATTTATATATATATATTTTAAATGAAATGAGCATCACCAAACAAGATTGCTCGTCAAAAATGGATATGCACCGGACAAGAATATCCATGTATATATACAAAAATAGTATATACATACCCCCAAACTTATTTGAAACAGTGTCCACTGTTTTTGGATGGATAACCGAAGTTTGGTGGTAGACAGAGGAAGATTATGCAGGGTAAACCGGCTCCTGCAAAACCAGGAGCTCCTCTGAAGGTTCAGCGCTAAGGTACAGTTTCAGTCTATGTCCGTTTACTTTGAAAAACGAACCGTCCTTTGGATTCTCCAAATCCACAGCGCCGTGCGGGTATACAGTCCGCACAAAAAATGGTCCTTTCCAGCGAGATCTGAGCTTACCGGGATGGAAATATAGTCAGGTATAGTAAAGAAGTACCTGTTGACCAGGTGTGAAAGTTTTGCGTGTAAGGTATTTATCATGAAACACCTTCATTCAGTTCTTTACAATAACTGCGTTGTCGTAAGCTTCATCCTGAAGCTCGTTCAATTCATTTAGCTGCAGCTTCCGATAGCTGCCCGCATCTTCAAGGGATAGATTCAGCTCCTTGATCGCCCAAAATGCGCGATGCTCGATTTCCGCTGGAAGGTGGCAAGCCTTCCCGTAAACAAGTATATAAAGAAACATGCCAAGATCAGTCCTATAAGCAGTTCGAAATGGCCAAAGGGCATCGGTGAGTTTTAAAGACCAATCCTTACGGTTCTTGGAAACCGTTTTCTCCAAAATCTGTTTGATTTGCCGATTAGACACTTCGGCTTGCCCACATGTTTAGGGGTGGTAGGGCGTGGATAACTTATGATTAATGGAGTATTTCCGCATCAAGGCCTCGAAAGTCCTATTACAGAAATGTGTTCCATTGTCACTAATGATCGCGCAGGGGTGTCCAAACCGGGAAAAGATGTTTTCCTTAAGGAATCTAACGACAACCTTGTTGTCGTTAGTTCGGCTGGGCACGGCCTCGACCCATTTAGAGACATAATCAACAGCCAAAAGAATATACAGGTTCCCAAAAGAGCTGGGAAACGGCCCCATGAAATCAATCCCCCAAATATCGAAAATCTCGACAACCAAAATTGGTTGGAGCGGCATCTCGTTTCTCCTTGATATCCGTCCCAAGCGTTGGCACCGAGAGCAAGTCTTGCAGTAATCATGAGCGTCTTTGAAGAGTTGTGGCCAGTAGAAGCCACACTGCAAGATCTTCTCGGCTGTCTTTCTGGGGCCAAAATGCTCGCCACACGCTTGATCGTGGCAAAATAACAGTACACTCTTGAACTCATTATCAGGCACACACCGACGAATAATCTGGTCTTTACAGTACTTGAACAGACAAGGTTCGTCCCAGTAAAAGTGTTTTACCTGGGATAAGAATCGAAGTCTGTCCTGACTTGACCATTCGTTTGGTAGTAATCATGTTGCCAAATAGTTCACAATATCGGCGAACCAGGGTTTGCACGATACTGTCAAGAGTTGTTCATCCGGAAAAAAATCGTTGATTGGAAGTTGAAGCGTCGGCGAAGAAGGGAGCCGTGAAAGATGGTCGGCGACTACGTTTTCACATCCTCTTTTATCCTTGATGACAAGGTCAAACTCTTGAAGTAAGAGTATCCAATGTATCAGCCAAGATTTTGCGTCCTTCTTCGCAAAAAGATGGCGTAGAGCTGAATGGTCTGTGTAGACGATGACTGGAGAGCCGATCAAGTAAGGCCTGAACTTTTCTAGAGCAAACACAACAGCCAAGAATTCCTTCTCGGATGTTGTGTAATTCAGTTGGGCATCGTTCAGGGTTCGGCTAGCATAATAGATTGCGTGCGGCATTTTATTGATGTGCTATCCAAGGACTGCAGCGATGGCAAAGTCAGATGCATCGCACATAATCTCAAATGGATACGTCCAGTCAGGAGAAGAAAGAACGGGAGCAGAAGTGAGTGAGCTTTTCAGCGATTCGAACGCTGTCACACAGCTTGAGTTGAAGTCAAATGTGGTGTCCTTGGCCAGCAGAAGAGTCAAAGGTCTAGCAATCTTGCTAAAATCCTTGATAAACCGTCTATAGAAACCGGCATGGCCAAGGAAAGCTCAGATGTCTCTGACGCATCTGGGAGGAGGGAGATTGGAGATGACTTCAATCTTCACTTTGTCTACCTCAATACCATTTTACGAGATGATATGTCCTAAGACAATACCTTCGCGCACCATGAAGTGGCACTTCTCCCAGTTTAAAGTGAGGTTCTTGTCCTTACATTGGGTAAGGACAGCGTCGAGAGGCAGCAAACACTCGTCAAATGAGTCGCCGAAAATGGAGAAATCATCCATAAATATCTCCAAGAATTTCTCCACCATGTCTGAGAAGATTCCCATCATACACCGCTGGAAGGTAGCGGGCCCAGTTTCAAATGTGGGTTTCTAAGAATGGACGCATTGTATAACCCAAAGGGCATGCGTCGATATGCAAACGTGCCGAAATGACAGGTGAACGTGGTTTTGTCCTGGACCTCTTCAGCGATAGGAATCTGGTTATATCCGGAGTTGCCATCCAGAAAGCAGTAGTACTCATGTCCAGCCAATCGTTCTAGCATTTGGTCAATGAATAGTAGCGTAAAGTGGTCCTTCCGCGTTGCGGCGTTGACTTTTCTATAATCAATGCATACTCGCCACCCAGTTTGGATGCGAGTAGGGATTAACTCGTTCGTCTCGTTGGTGATGACCGTTATGCCCGACTTCTTGGGGACAACGTGAATGGGGCTGACCCACTGGCTATCGGAGATAGGGTAAATGATACCACTATCAAGACATTTGACGATCTCTTTTTTCACAGCCTCCTTCATGACTGGATTAATTCGTCTCTATGGATCCCGGGCTGGTTTGGCATCATTCATCATATGAATATGATGTTCAACGATCAGGGGACTAATCCCCTTGATGTCCGCCATTGACCAGCCAAAAGCTTGTTGATTGCTGTGCAAGACCGTTAGAAGGGCTTTCTCCTGCTCTGGAGCTAAAGAAGCCGAGATGATGACAGGGAAGGTCTCGTTCTCACCTAGGTAAACATACTTCAGGTGAGACGGAAACGGCTTGAGAACGAGTGTTGGAGGTGAAACGATTGAAGGCAAGATTGGTGAAAAGGTCTCAAACTCAAAAGATTCCAACAGAGGTTCAAAACGAGTGTAAGCGACCAAGTTGGATGGTTCAGCTAATGCATCTGGAAATTCAAAGGATTCAAGCTCAGGTGGCGACAAGCGAAGATCGTTAGAGAAAGTGAAACACTCATAATCACTGTCGGGAGCAGAAGCAGCAGCAGGTTCAAAGAGGAACGCACTAGTGGCGTCAAGATTGCTGTGATCGAACAAAAATTCCTCGAATTCACAGTCCTCTGGGGTGATCTCCTGAATCGAGCAAATGTCTAGTATATGAGCATTAGGTTCGGAGGGCTGATTCCCCAACCTAAAAATGTTGAGTTCAATTGTCATGTTTCCAAAAGATAGGTTCATCGAACCATTTCGACAATTGATCACAGCATTTGAGGTTGCAAGGAATGAGCGACCGAGTATCACCGGAATTTGATTCCGGGGGTTAGCTACAGGCTGTATGTCTAAAACAATGAAGTCAACGGGGAATATGAAGTCCCCTACCTTTATTAACACACCCTCTAGCTCACCCCTAGGATGAGTGATAGATCGGTCGGCCATTTGGAGAGTACAATGTGTGGGTTTCAGCTCTCCTACACCTAGTTGTTCATATACTGAGTACGGAAGCAGGTTAACACTGGCACCAAGATCCAAAAGTGCGCGGTTGATGTTCTTATCCCCAATGGTGATTGAAATCGTAGGACAACCAGGGTCCTTCCATTTTTGAGGTAAAGATTGGGTAAGAGCATTACTCACGGCATTAGCTAAAAAAAATTCTTGGGTACCTGAGATTTCCTCTTCTTAGTGCACAAGTCCTTCAAGATTTTTGCGTAGGAAGGGACTTGTTGGACTGCATCTAAAAGGGGAATGTTGATGTTAACCTGCTTAAACAACTCCAGAATCTTCTCCATTTATGGATTTTGTTTATTGGATCTCAACCGGTTTGGAAATGGAACATTTTTTAAATTGGTTAAGTCCAATACTTATGGAGGAGATTGTGGAGTTGGAATGGATCCCAGAGCTGGTGTTTTCGTGGAGATGTGGGTCCGTTCGGAGTAGCGGAAGAAGAAGAGCCTTTTGAAGAATGGAGAATAGGCTCGGAAGACGAAGAAGAAAAAGAAGAAGAAGAAGAAGCCGGGGTGTCGTCGTCTATCCGCGTGCCAATGTTGTTGTGCAGCATCCTTCCAGATCTCAACGTAGTCACAGCACTCACATTATGGTTCTGTTGTTCTAGAGAAACATGTACATTATGTGGGTGACCAGGATTTGGGAGTGGTTGAGATGGAAGCTTCCCTTTCTTTCGCTCGCTTAAAGCCGTATTCAGTTGTGCAATCTGGGCTTTGATGGTCTTGATGCTTTGCCCGTATGCAGCAGTGTGTTGCACCAAAGACTGAATGGAAGACTGGATGTTGGCGGTGGATTGAGTTGATTGCTTTACAAACGCCTCCAGACTTCGTTCTAACGAGAAAACATTATCGTTGTTTGACGGAACAAAGTTATTTTGAGGAAAAGAATTGTTGGGTGCAAAATTGTTCGTCGGATTTTGGAAAGGTTGGGGTTGGAAGGGATGCTGATATTGTTGTTGAGTTTGCTGCTGAGCTTGTTGTTGAGGAGGAGGAGGCCTCTGGAAGCCGTTGTGGCCTTGGAATTGATGTTGGTTCTGATTCCAGACGAAATTAGGGTGGTTCCTCCAACCGGGATTGTAAGTAGAAGAGTACGGATCATTTCTTGGTCTTTACTGAAATGCAGCATTGACCTCATCCTGTCCTTGAAAAGGTGGGTTGTAAGGACACTCTTTAGTCAAATGGGATGGATCAGAACAACAAGCGCATATGGTATGAGGGGGAAGAGCGGGGGCAGGAGAAGGAGATGAGAATTTGCTCTCAATTGCTTTCAGTTTTCGCGTGATTGCAGCCATTTCTGCCTTCATTACAATTGAGATATCGAGTTGATGAATGCCTGCCCTAGACTGACCGGAAGAAGTAGTAGAAGAAGAAGAAGAAGTGCTCGGTCTGGTGCTCTCCCATTGAAGCGTTTGCTCTGTAAGATCATCGAAGAATTGCCAAGCTTCCTCGTCGGATTTGGATAGGAAATGGCCCTGACAAATGGTTTCCAACAACTACTTAGTTGCTGGATTCAGGCCCTCATATAAGGTTTGGAAAAATTTCCATCTCTCAATACCGTGATGAGGGCACTGAACAAGAAGGTCTTTGTATCGGTCAAAGCACTTCCAAAAAGGTTCGGTAGGAAGCTGGGAAAATTGGTTGATTTCGTTTCGGATCCTCGCGGTCTTGTGATTTGGGTAGAATTTTTTAAGAAACGCTTTTACAAACTCATCCCAACTGGTTATGGAATGCGATGCGGTGCTATACAGCCACTTCTCAGCAAGGTCACACAGAGTGAAAAGAATGACTCGTAGCCGTATAGTATCGTCGGACAGTTGGGTTGTCTTCATCATTGCACAGACGTTCTGGAACTTGTTGATGAAGATATAGGCATCTTCGGATTCCAGCCCGTGAAATTTGGGCAACATGTTGATGAAGTGGGGCTTAATTTCTAAATTATCCCTATTTGCCAGCGGAAGCGAAAGACAGGTCGAAAGTGCAGTACGGGTAGGGTAGAAACGATCCTGGAGCGTGATTCGTTATGGCGCTGCAATAGGAGGTGGTTGCGGATTATTCGCACCCAAGTGAGGTGGAATCAGTCCTGGGAGAGGTAAAGGGATGTTAGGAGGAAATCCTGACATTTCAGAAGAAGAATTTGGTGATGGTGAAGGTGAAGATGTATGAACAGAATCCCGGTCAACGTCGGAGTTGGCTGGCAAAGGTAGGGGTGAAAGAGGCGTGGAAGGAGTTTCGACTGCGGTGTCGATCATGTAGTCTGTAGGGACTAACGAAACGCGGAATAAACGGGCACCGGGATCCCTAGTCCAAGTGGACATACACTAAACGAGTTTAGTGTAGTCAAAGCGTAGAATGTGAGGGTAAGAAAACGAAAGTGAAGAAAAAACTGGGTGAAGGTGGTCAAAATGGTGAATTTATGTTTGTTTCAAAAGAATGGGAAAAAATGAAACGACGGTTCAACAAACACAATCACAAATGCACAGTAAACACCTAGGCTAAGGTCCTCTAAGTCAACTAGACCTGCTCCTAACTGTTCCAAAGTGACAAATTGTGAGATAACCCTCAAATCGCCTCTTCACAGCCAGTTGTGGCCAGGTATGCACAAGTGAGGTAAGGAGGGTTCCGCTCACGAATCACCGTAAAACGGGCCTTTTAAAATTACCTCCTCACTTGTCTAGTCTAGGCACCACAAAAGTCATGTTTAGATAAACGACCGAATGCTCACAATCTTCCTTTGTCCTATTGAACGCGACAAGTCCTTAGTTGGCTGAGTCTAGATATTTTTTATTAAGCTTGAGGTGACACTTATGCAATTAGTGATTTCTGGGGTCTTAGGAAGGGTGATGAAATTCCCACCCAATCTGGATTGGTGTTAGAGACCCTTAAGTCCGTATTAAATGATGCAATGCGCAAATCAACAAAGTTTTGTTTTCAAACAATCAATTCGTTTTTTACTTTAAATGAGGCACTGCAACAAATACGGTTAGTCTTTTCTTTGGCTTTTTGCGGCAATATTGCTAACAATCCTGCAAAGACAAGGATATTGGAGCGTCGGGTTTGAGAAGAGGAAGTGTTTAGAGAAATATGTACCAAAAAGTGTTGAGTTTAAGAAAACTCGTGTCGATATTTTTTTTGAGTGGTTGAATGGTTCGCTTGCGCGGATCCAACTACCCGGATCTTTAGCACTAAGTGTTCATTCCTCTTGTACTTTAAAACTCCCCCTTGTTCTGCACGATCGCTGCCCACAATCCGTCAAATCTACATATGTCGGAAAAATACGGATATTTGAGCCAAAAAGCAATATGGATAGCCAAAATTCTGAACATAAATAATTAAGAAAATCAAACAATAAAAATGGGATTCTATTAAAATACTGAAGGCAACACAAAAAACCAAAAGTGAAAATGTCACCAAACGGCCGGCGAGCTCGGAAATCAAGGGAATGTCGCCGGTTTTTGTGTGAGAGAATGGGTTCAAATTTTGTGTGTTGCCTCAGTGAAATAATGTCATTCCACTTTTATAACTTGATTTATTTCTTTAAACCTCAGAGTGTTAGCAGAATACAAATCCAGAGAAGAAGGAAAAAAATGTTATTAATGTTGGTTTTAAAAAGAATGGTTTTATCCGTTTGAATGTGTTAGAAAGTTAATTTTTATACAAAATATGCACAAATTAACTCGAGACTACAAGTATAAAAGCGTTACCGTCTCCCCGGCAACGGCGCCATTTGATTGTTACATTTTTACTGTGTCGTATTTAGAAAGAATTTTGGAATTACCGCAATCAAAACGGTGTCGCGTGTAGCGAGCCGCGATGAGTACGAGTCGTCCGCAGGGAGATGGTAGGTTTTTTAGGCTTGTTTTAACGAGTTAACAACGTGTTTTGATTTGTTGGTTAAACTAATTGTCGTAACAAGGATATGTATAATAAAAAGACTTGTTAAGGGTAGTAATAGGTGAGATTGTATGAAGGTGATATTTGCCGATTCCTTATAGCCCCAACTTTGGTATTGACACTAAAGCAATAGGTAACAACGCGGATTAGAGAACTTGAAATGTGGTATTTGCGGCATTTCGCTAAATCCGTCTTCCTTGTCCCTTGTCCTTTCGTTGTTAATTTTAGCCTTCGGCAAACCACTAGCAATCCGGTCACGATTAGGAATCATCGCTATCGTGGTAGGATAGGATGCCTAGCAGAGCGGAATTGCGAGTGATTTGCACGGAGTTTCATTGCAAAGTTTAAGGTTTTTAAAGTTTTAGCAAAGAACATCTTCAAATACAATCTAACCATATTCCACTCTTAACAAGTAAATAGATTACTCACACATATTCACAAAGTAAAAATAAAGAAAAGAGACAAGAAGAAGAAACATAATGAACGATGCAAGAAAATAAAGATAAAGAGAGAACTGATGAATCCAAGTGCGAATATCTCCAAGTGTTCTAAAGCCCGGTGCAATGTGAAATCCAATACCAAACTTTAAGATTGCAAGCTCACTTAAGAGGCTGCAAGATCAAAGTAAAGCAAGAATTTCATAAGTTCAAATATGTAAAACAAGACATATGAAATGAAATGGGGATTTTATTGAACTATAACAAGCTACAACTAATTTTGAAGTCAAGAACCTAAGCCTTAAGCCTGCAAGTTCTATGAAGAAGTTGCAAGGTCAAGACAAAGGGGCAAGAGCTCAAGAATTACAAAGAGAAGTAAGCTTACAATTTACAAGAAATCTAAAACAAAACTAAAAAAAAAGTATCCCCTCCCATTTGACCTCTGGTCTGTAATTATAGGCTCCAAAGAAAATTAAACAAACAATAAACATGAGCTGATGTGGCATCAAGGGAGGGACCACAGAAGACTGGGGCCCATTGGAGGCAGGTGGGCCGGCGAGCTCGGATGGATTGGGAAAGTGGTCGGCCCAAATCCGAGGTCACTGGATCGAACTTGGTGTGTTGACTTGTATGCTCCTCAAAATCATTCTGGTGTTGTTTGATTTGTCTGTAAAGGCCTTGGATGCACTCAGGTATTTTGGAGGGAACTTGTAGTTTCAAATCACATCAACTCTTTTTGCATTAAATGCACATCACTCTCATGCCACTTGCACCAAGTCATCATGCCATGGGCAGCCCTCTTCACTAGGCTCATGAACCAACAAGCTAGTGTTCACACTTGTATGTGTTGGACCATTTAGCTAAAAAGCATGTACACATGCATGTTGCAAAAAGAAACTCATGAAGTATCGGTCGGTTTGCGGTTCTGGTTGCAGTGTCGGCTCACAAAATAATATATCCGTGATTTTAAGTGTATTTCCAGTATTTTTTCACGTATACTTGTAATCTGTAATACTGAGCAGATACTGGTTAATAGTACCGATATATACAAAAAATAGATAATGAATGAGCGGTATTAAAATGCAGTTTCAGTAATAAACACATGAGCACGTCATTTAACGCGGCTACATGTTTTTCAGATAGTAGCTTACTGACGAATGTCGGCCTTGGATCATTTTCTATCCCTAAGTAAATTTTCTTAGGTTGTCCGCCGTGGTGTGTATCACATCTTCCAGTTCTTTTGGTGCTGGTAAAAACTCTGAGATCACCCCTTCCCTATCTTCATTTTCGAAACACATGTGGAGGTCATCCATAGTCTCGTGCCCTCCCTCGTGTTATCGTATGGCAGGTACGAGTTCTCTTCCATTCATTATGTTGAGCTGGTCCTATCTTTACGGTATAGGTCATCTTTGGCTCATACTTTTGCGGCGGGGTTACCCTCCAACTGTCGGATAAAGCGAACGTGCCTTATTGATATTGTTCTTCTACCCAGTCTTTAAAAGTAAAGCAGTCTTCAAGGGGATGACCTATTGCTCGGTGGTAGGAGCAATAATCCGGATGATGGACTTCGTTTATTTGTTCGGGATGTCGAGACTCCGGAAGCGTCATCATTTGGTGCTTCATGACAAGGTTGAATATTTTCCTTGTTTTGTCTGTAAAGGCCTTGAATATTTGGGGGAAAGAGTATTCCCGACCCATCTTCTTTATAAAAGATAGGCTCCAACCGAGTTTTTCTCTATTGCATAGTGTCTTGGATCCACTTTGTTGTTTTCGAACGTTGTTTGCGTTCTTTGCCTTGTTTTTGCCTCTACTTCAGGATGTTCTCCTTTCGCGAGAACATACAATGGGCCGTGGATGAAGAGCATTATAGTCTTCCTTCTCCGCAGATTACTGATTGAGACGCTGCGTCCTGGCCTTTTCATAAATGGCCATTTCGCGGCTGTGATTGTTCCGGCTCTTTTGACAAGCTTCTTTTATTAGCTTGTCGATTTATGTAAGTCGATGTAGTACACCCCAGTACTTGTGGGGAGGCGGAATTTTCAAAAACGATCAAGTTTAAACAACGAACATCGACTAACCGCTTGAATCGAAGCTAAACAAATAATAACCAAACACATAGCTAAACTAAACTAAAGTGTTAAGGGATTATACCGATCGAAACTAGTCCTTCGTCTTTGTGTCCTCCTTTGTTCTCCTCGGCCTTCTCTAGGTAGTAGACGATCCACCCGAGAGCGAAACTCCAAGCTAAACCTCTAACTTGAGGTAACTAATCAACTTTGATTGCTAATCAAAGATGAAAGGATGATGTAGAGTGTAGGTTATGGATTGTTTAGTCTAACTAATCCTTTGATCTCAACACATGAGGATTAAGGATTAGGGTTTGAAGATGAGAGCTTGAGGAGAGAGAATGTGAGATAAGATAATGAGAGAAGAGAGAGAGTGTATCATAATATTATGAAGCATTCTTATTTTTCAATAATGAATAAAAAGAAATGAATAAGCATGCTTCATGAAATATCTAGTGATGATTCATTAGCATGAGTCATTAAGCAATAAATGTGCATTAATGAAATGAATGAATCACCACCATGACTCACTCTCTTATCCAAAAGAAACCTCCTTAGTCACATCTTCTAGAAGCTTCTCGAGTAATT
Source organism: Agapanthus africanus (assembly GCA_030015575.1). Lineage (NCBI taxonomy): Eukaryota > Viridiplantae > Streptophyta > Magnoliopsida > Asparagales > Amaryllidaceae > Agapanthus > Agapanthus africanus. The sequence continues at coordinate 1,006,290,491 of CM057337.1, read as the reverse complement.
ACGAGAACGCCCCTCCGATCCGTAAAAATACGGAAAAACTTTAGACTGTAAAAATCCAATAACCGGATACCAGTAACTGGCTTAAACCAAAGCCGACTGGTAAAAACTGTCCGAAAGTCGTACGCGCGTAAACGCACGTATGCGTCCGAACCCTTTGTCGCAAAACCATGCAACCTCTATATCGTTTCGCCTGGAGTAGGAAACTCTCTGTGTGGGACTCTAGAGACTCGACTACTACGCTGGCAGTGGGTTTAACCACAGACCGCAAGTGGCACTAGCTGTACGTAACGGTCCCCAGGTAGTTGTCGATAAGAAGGCCGATGAGTAAACCCATCCGAACTCCTACTGAGTCTGATGTGACAATCTCCATACAGTCCGGTCCGTTCGTCCAAGACTATCGCATATCGGGCCTAGGGGGGCGGCAAGCGTCAGTCCCCTAATAGCGGTATAAGTCGTGTCGGAGTAAAGCCCATTACACCCTGAGAAACTACTGGAACCTACCAGCAAATCTCGCTTGCCCTGGCCAGGGACTTTGCGTAATGGCTCTCTGACACAGCACGATATCTACTCCCAATACCGGGAGGGACGAATCCTGTCTAACCGCCACTGCCTCCAAGTGCTCGGGACTGCACCCAACTGCTACCTGTTTGCACGACTCCTTTGAGCCGTGGTAGGGTAGCAATCTAAGAACAGTGGGACACACTCGAGGCGAAGTAGCAGTGTCAAGTCTGCGGACTACGCTGTACTCATGTCACCTGGGAACTGTTCACTGACGACTGGTATCAAACCAACCAACAGTTCCCTGTGAGTCCTGTCCGGTGTACCCGTAACCTAACGAGCACCTGTATACTATCTCCAGTACGACGTACTGACGGCTGTGGGACAGACCATCTCCCCAACTGGGATGAGAAGCGTACACACTAGTCTACTCCGGAGTATCGATGCTCTGTCTCGATAATCCAACGACCAGGGACCTGAATAAGGATGTGCTTGTAGACTACCCAGCCCCCACTAGTGTGACTGCCATCACAACGCTGGTAGACAAGCAAGATCCTAATAGCTCTATCAATACGTACACTCACATATTAAGATAGAAAAACCAAGTAGCATACTACCATGTTTAGCAAGACTGTTATATACATGTGAATATCCCAAGCTTCCATTAAGTAATATACAAGCTAGTATGATACAGTAATGGCCTTCTAGGGCATAAACACTAACAATCTCCCACTTGCACTAGGGCCATGTACTGGCATATCGCAGACCAATGATCTCGAGCAGCCTCTCGAACTGAATCTGAGGAAGGGCCTTCGTGAATGGATCAGCAATGTTCTCTTCTGAAGCAACTCTCCGAACCTCGATCTCCTGACGATCAATGATCTCCCTGATCAGGTGATACCGCCTCAAGATGTGTCTGGACTTCTGATGGGACCTTGGTTCCTTCGCTAAAGCTATAGCTCCGTTGTTGTCGCAATACAGAGGTATTGGATCAACTATGGTAGGAACCACCTGAAGTTCTGTTAGGAACTTCTTCATCCAGACTGCTTCTTTTGCGGCATCGCAAGCAGCTATATACTCCGCTTCCATCGTCGAGTAAGCAACGGTGTCCTGCTTGGAGCTCTTCCAGCACACCGCCCCTCCATTGAGGGTAAAGACATAACCCGACATGGACTTGGAATCGTCCTTATCACTCTGGAAGCCGGAATCAGCAAAGGCCTCTAACCTGAGGTCTTTTCCGCCGTAAACCAAGAACATCTCCTTAGTCCTCCTCAGGTACTTGAGAATGTTCTTTACTGCTATCCAGTGTTTCTCCCCTGGGTCTGACTGATACCGGCTTACCACGCTCAGTGCATAAGCTACATCTGGTCTGGTACACAGCATCGCATACATTATAGAGCCTACCGCAGAAGCGTAGGGTATAATAGACATGCGTTCCCTTTCCAAATCAGTCTTGGGAGACATCTCTTTGGAGAGGGTGATTCCGTGACAAGCCGGTAGATTACCGCGCTTAGAATCTTCCATACTGAATCTTTTCAGTACAGTGTCGATATACCTGGACTGCGAAAGTCCCAACATCCTCTTGGATCTATCACGATAGATCCGGATCCCCAGAATGTAAGAGGCATCACCCAGGTCTTTCATGGAGAACCTGTGTGACAAGAATCCTTTGACAGATTGTAGCATAGGAATGTCATTTCCTATCAATAGAATGTCATCCACGTACAAGACGAGGAATACGACACTTCTGGCCACGACTTTACTATATATGCACGGTTCATCTGGATTTTTGATAAAGTCATATTCTTTGACTGTCTCATCAAAACAGATGTTCCAACTCCGCGATGCCTGCTTTAGTCCGTAAATGGACTTAAGCAGCTTGCATACTTTCCCGCTGCTCCCACTCTGATTGAAACCCTCTGGCTGATCCATATAGACGCTCTCTTCTAAATTTCCATTCAGAAAAGCCGTCTTTACGTCCATCTGCCAGATTTCATAATCATGGAAGGCAGCAATAGCAAGAAGGACCCGAATGGATTTGAGCATAGCCACTGGAGAAAAAGTTTCGTCATAGTCCAAACCAGGTCTTTGATGAAAACCCTTTGCAACAAGTCTAGCTTTATAGGTTTCCACCTGTCCATCTACACCAATCTTTTTCTTGAAGATCCATTTGCATCCTATGGGTTTTACCCCATCTGGAGCAAAGTCCAAAGTCCATACTTTGTTGGTGTACATGGACTCCATTTCGGTCCGCATTGCATCTAGCCATCGTACCGAGTCGCCGCTCTGGATGGCCTGCTGGAAGTCAGTAGGTTCATCATCATCTATGATGCAATCCTCTCTATCCCCGTCTATGAGAAAACCGTAGTATCTCTCAGGCGGATGAGACGGCCTACTACTCCTGCGGAGGGGTGCGGGAATGTTCTGTTCTTCTTGAACCTCTGGTTCTACCAAACTTTCAGTAGCAGCTTGTGGTTCTGGAATTTCTTCCAGTTCTATTTCGCTCCCATTTGTATCCTTTTCTAAAACTTGTTGTTCTAGAAAATGGGCATTACGAGAAACAAAAACCTTTTGTTCTTCTGCGTAATAGAAGCAATATCCCTTGGAGTTCTTTGGATATCCTACAAGCATACATTTTACTGATCGTGCCTCGAGCTTGTCCACAAACTGCTTTTTGACAAAAGCTGGACATCCCCAAATCCTTATATACTGAAGATAGGGTTTCTTCCCACTCCACATCTGATATGGTGTGGTAGGCACAGTTTTAGTAGGAACTCTGTTCAAAATATATGCCGCTGATTCTAGCGCATATCCCCAGAAAGATCGCGGTAACTCAGCATTACCCATCATGGATCGTACCATATCTAATAGGGTTCGATTCCGTCTCTCCGATACACCGTTGTGCTGTGGAGTGTATGGAGGAGTAAGCTGAGAGAGAATTCCTTTCTCTTTTAGGTAACCTAGGAACTCGGCACTTAAGTATTCTCCACCTCGATCAGATCTCAGTGTCTTAATACTTTTGCCTGTTTGGTTTTCCGCTTCATTCTTGAATTCCAGGAATTTCTCAAAGGCCTCTGATTTATGCTTCATTAAGAAAACATATCCATACCTAGAGAAATCATCTGTAAAAGTAATGAAGTAGGAATAACCACCTCTCGCATGTGTAGACATTGGACCGCATACATCACTATGTATGAGTCCTAAGAGCTCGCTCGCTCTTACTCCTTGTCCAGTGAATGGAGTCTTTGTCATCTTTCCTTTGAGACAAGATTGACAAGTGTCATAAGTTTGATATTCGAACGTGTCCAAATATCCTTCTCTATGCAACTTAGTCAACCTTCTCTCATTGATGTGACCCAGTCTACAATGCCATAAGAAAGCTTTATTTAAATCTGGAGACTTTCTTTTTAGTGTGTTCTGGACATTGAAAATTTGGAGTTGGTTTAACACATATATGCCGTTATTTAGAGTACCGGACCCAATCAAACCATGATTAAGGTGGATGTTGACAACATCTCTTACAAACGTGAAATCATAACCTTTATTTGATAACAAGGAAACTGATATGATATTACACGTTAAGCTGGGTACAAAATAACAGTTATGTAAAACCAAAATGTGTCCACTCGTCAATCCTAGGTGATAATCCCCGACGGACGCAGCTCCCACGCTAGCTCCGTTAGCAACCCTGAGGATCATATCACCTTCCTTCAGCACTCTACGGTTTCTCAGTGCCTGCAATGAATTGCAAATATGAGATCCTGATCCGGTATCCAATACCCAGGAAGTAGAGTTGATCGACAGACAATTCTCAATTACAAACACACCTGAAGTCGAAGCCACAGCTTGCTTCGGTTCCTGGTTCTTGGCGTTCCACGCCTTGCAATCCTTCTTCCAGTGCCCTTTCCTGTGACAATGGAAGCACTCATCCTGGCCAACTATCGGTACTGCTTTCTTTTGCTTTCCCTTCCCTCTCACCTTACTAACACCTCCTCTAGGTTTGGGTGCGGCCTTCTTCTTCCTTCCTTTGGCCCTAGCCTTGGACCCGGAAGAAGATGCACCGCCAACAAACATAGCGGGTGTTTCCCTTGCCTTCTGCAAGGTGCCCTCTGCACTCCTTAACATGTTCAGGAGTTCCGCAAGTTCAACTTCTTTTCCTTGAAGATTGAAGTTGAGGATAAACTGGGCGTAGGTGGGAGGAAGGGACTGGAGAACAAGGTCTGTATAGAGCTCATTATCCAAAGTTGTCCCAAGGTCTGCGAGCTCTTCTATATAGCCAATCATCTGTAGGACATGTTCACCTACCGATGACCCGACAGCCAACCTCGCTCGAAACAATTTCTTAGAGGTCTCGTATCTTGCTATACGAGATTGCTCTCCATAAAGTTCCTTTGTATGGAGAAATATGCCATCTAGGGACATATCCTCGTGCCTCCTCTGATGTTCATTGTTCATCGAGGCAAGCACGATGCACTTGGCTCTCGCGCAATCTAAATCCCAGGTTTTGCGGATTTCCTTATCCGCATTACTGGATTTAGGACCAGGGACAGCAGGTGCCGTAGCGGTGAGGACGTACCCCAGTTTGTCATAGGTCAAAGCCATCTTGACATTCCGCAGCCAATCTTTATAGTTTGGCCCCGTCAGTATATTTTTCTCTAAAAGTAACTTAAGTCCAGTCATTTTCAGGGTCGCTGCAATTAGGAGAGAGAGAAGAAAACTCTTTAGCATGATGCTCTTGCAAGTTTAGAGTGGTTTTTAGTTTATCTAAACTGGATGGCTCCCACTGTTTCTCGAATCCTTCCTCAAACCATAAAAGAAGAATTAGCCAAGACTATTCTCACCGTACAATACTTGCTTAACCGTTCAGCCAGGCCGGTGTCGATACTTCGAGGGAGGTTTTCCAACGCTTTCGCGAAGTTCCTTAATTAAGTAACCTCTTTTCTCTGGGGGCGTAACCCCGCTGACACTTTTCTGGACACCTACTAGGTTTATAGCATTGATCGTTAAGTGACGAATATCCTGATAAGTAGCATATACTCACAGTAGGATCGGGATCCAAATATCATCGTCTGATAATGTTGTAGGAATGCTACCAACATTCATCAAACTCAAAATGGTATGCACTTGGTTCTTTGCAAATTTCAGTTTCTTTAGAAATTCCCGATATAAGTTTTTACCCCATGCTCTTATGACCTTGGCGTTGGTCAAAATGTCATAAGTCACATGTCAAGTTCTACCCATCATTATCTTGTTAATTTGAACCCATCCGTATATATCCCTGACGTTGGCCAAATGATAATACGACTGTCCCAAACCAACTCATCTATCTATGCAACAAATGAATACCCAGCAGCTACCAAACACTATGCCATGACGTTGGCCAAAAGTGCATAGCTTGAATACTACCGAATACCCAAATGAAATGACGGAGGGCTACGACTGGTTTTGGCGAAACCGTGAACGTAGTGAACTTGATATAACCGAAGGAACCTGATAGCTTTTAAAAGGAGTGGTTAAATCTCCGCATTTAAAAATATCTGTTTTAAAAATAACCGAGTGGTTTCTTTTAAATTGTTCCAACGATTTAAACTTTGGTTTGTTTTACTTTGCATTATAGATAATGCGTCCCATCATTAACCTATCATTGCAGAAAACAACGAAAATACAACGTCCTCTTATGCCATCCGCATTCGCCACGGGGTCCCGTCATCACCCGTTAGGTTACTTAACTAACGACAGAGCGGGGGCTGGGCTAGCGCGGGTGTAAAACATAAGTGGCGTCTAAATAGCTATCATAATATAGATATTTTACATTCGTCTGACGCAATGATATTCATTCCAGAACACAGATAAACAATATTGGATTTGCAAGCAATCTGTATTTCTTTTGAGCCTGCAAGAAAAGACAGATTACACAGTTGTGATGAATAGCCGTTTACCCCACCCTCGACCCCTACGGGTACGGCAAACTACCCACCCGGTAGTCTGTGTACCCCACCTTGGGCCAGTCCTAGGAGCAAAAAACAGTAAAATGAAATAATACAACGGTGGCTACGACCGCAACCTGGAAGTGCCCCGCGAAAATAATATTACAACAAATTACATTTACAACAAATGAATTAAACGATAACCCATTGCTAACCCCGGCTATACACCACAACAGTCCAATACAGTTTATATGCACAAACAGATATAACCATTTCAGAAATGTGCAACCCCCTGCCAACCGACATACTAGCAGTTGGGGGAGGTTTACGAACACATTAAACAATCACAGATATAATCCAATACGCAAATACTGTACAATTCGATCGAATAAACAACTTCAATATTGCTCCAAAATCTGCTCTGTTAAACAGTAACCTGAGCAATAATTAAATATTCCAGAAAACCCAAAACTCCACAGGGGACCCACCCAAAAAAAACGAGTTGCTGACTCGTCAACTCGGCCGCGGTTGCGCGGCGGATCGGTGGGATCCGCCGCCCTTCCGCGGCACTTTAGACGAATCAGAAGCCCAAATTTTTTGGGTGTTCTCCTGTGGTCATGTCAAGCTCTCTGAACACACCTGAAAAATTTTCTGACTTGATTTTAACTTCGACAGAAACTTGACAGAATTAGGGTTTTGCGGCTTTGTTTTTCCGTTCGAAATTCGTACAAATTTGCAATTAAGTTATATATTGTTTAGCGAGGCTCTGATACCACTGTAAGTCGATGTAGTACACCCCAGTACTTGTGGGGAGGCGGAATTTTCAAAAACGATCAAGTTTAAACAACGAACATCGACTAACCGCTTGAATCGAAGCTAAACAAATAATAACCAAACACATAGCTAAACTAAACTAAAGTGTTAAGGGATTATACCGATCGAAACTAGTCCTTCGTCTTTGTGTCCTCCTTTGTTCTCCTCGGCCTTCTCTAGGTAGTAGACGATCCACCCGAGAGCGAAACTCCAAGCTAAACCTCTAACTTGAGGTAACTAATCAACTTTGATTGCTAATCAAAGATGAAAGGATGATGTAGAGTGTAGGTTATGGATTGTTTAGTCTAACTAATCCTTTGATCTCAACACATGAGGATTAAGGATTAGGGTTTGAAGATGAGAGCTTGAGGAGAGAGAATGTGAGATAAGATAATGAGAGAAGAGAGAGAGTGTATCATAATATTATGAAGCATTCTTATTTTTCAATAATGAATAAAAAGAAATGAATAAGCATGCTTCATGAAATATCTAGTGATGATTCATTAGCATGAGTCATTAAGCAATAAATGTGCATTAATGAAATGAATGAATCACCACCATGACTCACTCTCTTATCCAAAAGAAACCTCCTTAGTCACATCTTCTAGAAGCTTCTCGAGTAATTACGAGAACGCCCCTCCGATCCGTAAAAATACGGAAAAACTTTAGACTGTAAAAATCCAATAACCGGATACCAGTAACTGGCTTAAACCAAAGCCGACTGGTAAAAACTGTCCGAAAGTCGTACGCGCGTAAACGCACGTATGCGTCCGAACCCTTTGTCGCAAAACCATGCAACCTCTATATCGTTTCGCCTGGAGTAGGAAACTCTCTGTGTGGGACTCTAGAGACTCGACTACTACGCTGGCAGTGGGTTTAACCACAGACCGCAAGTGGCACTAGCTGTACGTAACGGTCCCCAGGTAGTTGTCGATAAGAAGGCCGATGAGTAAACCCATCCGAACTCCTACTGAGTCTGATGTGACAATCTCCATACAGTCCGGTCCGTTCGTCCAAGACTATCGCATATCGGGCCTAGGGGGGCGGCAAGCGTCAGTCCCCTAATAGCGGTATAAGTCGTGTCGGAGTAAAGCCCATTACACCCTGAGAAACTACTGGAACCTACCAGCAAATCTCGCTTGCCCTGGCCAGGGACTTTGCGTAATGGCTCTCTGACACAGCACGATATCTACTCCCAATACCGGGAGGGACGAATCCTATCTAACCGCCACTGCCTCCAAGTGCTCGGGACTGCACCCAACTGCTACCTGTTTGCACGACTCCTTTGAGCCGTGGTAGGGTAGCAATCTAAGAACAGTGGGACACACTCGAGGCGAAGTAGCAGTGTCAAGTCTGCGGACTACGCTGTACTCATGTCACCTGGGAACTGTTCACTGACGACTGGTATCAAACCAACCAACAGTTTCCTGTGAGTCCTGTCCGGTGTACCCGTAACCTAACGAGCACCTGTATACTATCTCCAGTACGACGTACTGACGGCTGTGGGACAGACCATCTCCCCAACTGGGATGAGAAGCGTACACACTAGTCTACTCCGGAGTATCGATGCTCTGTCTCGATAATCCAACGACCAGGGACCTGAATAAGGATGTGCTTGTAGACTACCCAGCCCCCACTAGTGTGACTGCCATCACAACGCTGGTAGACAAGCAAGATCCTAAGAGCTCTATCAATACGTACACTCACATATTAAGATAGAAAAACCAAGTAGCATACTACCATGTTTAGCAAGACTGTTATATACATGTGAATATCCCAAGCTTCCATTAAGTAATATACAAGCTAGTATGATACAGTAATGGCCTTCTAGGGCATAAACACTAACAATTTATTCTTTCAGTGACGGACTTAACATTCTTAGAGCGGGATTTTGCTCTGTTTCAACGTCATAGCTACTTGGCAGAGCGTCTTCCTCTTCACTGGAGTAGTTTATGATGCGGCAACTGTGGAGCCTCTCCCATTTCTTAGACCGAACGTATTCGAGCCTGGTTGTCTCCATCTTTCCGTTGGGCATCTTTCGCTGAGTCCCAGGAATATCCCAAATCTTTTTGTAGAATTGGGCTTGTCGAAAAGTTTGTTCGAGGGGTAAACCTTGGTATCTTAACAGCCTCTTTAATCCCTCGGCGTAATATCTAGGAAGACGGATTGGTTGAAGCCTGTTGAGTGCAAAATCGGCACCATGCCAGACTTCTTTTTCTACTTTATTTTCCGTAGATTGGTAGAAGAGGATCGCTTTTTCACCTCTTCGTCTGGGTGGTACGTAGAAAGTCTGCAGTTCTTGTATGTTGTGTGTATGGAGCACATCAAGTTCCTTGTAATGCCGAGGCGGGGCCATTGTAATTTGTAGACTCTCATCCGTTTCGGCAAAAGTTTGCGTTGACGGGCGAACGGAGAACACTGTGTTGACCTCGTCCTCTGAGTCGCTGCCAAAGACCAAAATAGGAGTAGTTGGTCCGAGCTTGTTATTTTCTTTTTGCGGTTGTCCCGATTAGACTATTTCTTCATCTTCTTTGGTATCGCTCCCAAAGATCGGGATAGTGGCGAAGGAGTTCTGTTTATTCTCCGGCTTGTGGCACCTTTCTGTGTCCTTGAAGTCTGGTAGGAAGTACTTTGTGTCTTCATATTTTCGGACCTCGTTTACGGAGAACGGATTTAGTTCCCCTGTGACGGTGTACTCCGAGCCATCCTTGAAATACTTCATACACTGATATTGTGAGAAGGGATGACGTTGAAGGGATGGCGTTGTACTCATGTAACCAAGGCCTTCCGAGCAAAGTATTATAGCAAGTCTTGGCGTCAATGACATGAAATTTGATGTCAGTGACGAGCAGCCCGAAGCGTAACGTCAGTATCACGGACCCAAGCGTTCGTGATGACTGTGAGTCGAACCCGGAGATGGTAATTTTATCTCGAGCAAGGCGCTAAACGTCCATGCAAATCTCTTTCAGCACTCTCACGTTGAGAAGGTTAACGGAGGATCCGTTTTTGACAAGGATTTTTCCTATCTTGATGTCGTGGCAGTATCCAGTGACATATAACGGGCAATTATGCTTGCACGTACCGAGGAAGAGATCTTTGTCACTGAATGTAATGTCAGATGTGTTAACCTCTGCCAGCTCATGCTTCATCTTCTCTTCTGCGATGAAAGCTTAGAACTGATCGGGCTCTTGTAATGCATTGATCAGAGAATCTCGTGCCTCTTTGAACAGGAGGAGAGCATCCAATATGCTCAGTTGTGAGGGTATTTTCCTCAGATGTGCTAGGACATTGTGATCCACCTTATTTTTCTTAGGCGGGTCTTTTGCGGTGAGCTCTTTGACAGTTGTTCTATCAAGGGCGATTTCATCGGGGATTTTCCCCGTCCCTTTGTCTTTTTCATTTGAACCTTTGTTCGCAGGTCCGAAATTCTTCTTAGGCAGCATACGGTTACGCAGCTGAATGTTTTCGCATTTCTTCTCCTCTTCTTTTCCCAAGGTGAAGTCTTCGAAAAGATGGCTGAGGAGTATTTCATCCTCAGAATCACTCCCGAAGGTAAGAACTTAGGGTTTTTCCCCTTCCGAACTGGTACCAACCATATGACAGTTGCCAGTCGTTTCTTCAGGCGCGTCTGTCGCACTATTTTGCCGTCGACGAGCACAAGCTTCGCACTTCATCCTCTTGAAGTGTTTTTTATGGGCAATGTATCCTTGCCACCACTTCTTGAAAGCACCGCATTCCTTGGTGGGGCGGGTAACCCTCCGATTATATAGGCAGTAGTTTGGATGTGAATCCTCTCCGTCGAGGCATATGACCCCGGGAGTGTTTCCTATGAGAGGTGGCCGCTTCATTCCCATTGATAGGGCTCTGGCGAACCGCTTCTCTGTATTGATCATGCTCTTATTTATTGCAGGTATGCTTTGGTTTGGTTGGAGTACTTTATGACTCATCCTGACCGCAGCTTCTTCATCCTGACGCTGACGCTTAGCATTTTCGTATATGGCTGTTTCGCGTGTCATCTTTGCTTTTTTGAAAGGCTTCGTTTAACAGCCTATCAATTGGGTCTTCTGGCAGTTCCGAGGATTTTAGCACCGATTCTGCACCCAGTTCCTTCGCGTTGTTTTCTGACACGGAGAGAGTTTCTTCATCATTTAACGACGAAAGGGAGACTGTGTGGCAACTTGCTACAAGGTCCCCGGTATCTCCTGATGAGTCATTTTCCTCATCGTTATCACTATCTTCGTTCTCAAGAATATGCTTGAGGAACTCTTCAAGCGTGGCCGGTGTTCGCGCCTTCTGGTTGTACTCCTCTAGTGCGTCAATGTACTTTTGTAGATCTGTGCGCTTGTCGTCATACTCAGCAGGCTGCCCAGGCTTCTTGGTCTTCTTCTTTTTCTTCGAAGACTTTGAAGGCTTGACTTGGGAGTTTTGCCCTTTGTCAACAATCTTCGGTGCGGGACGTAGTTTCAGCATCCCTTCAATGATTTCGGGTTCAAGTGGAATTTTTCACCTGACTACCGGGTATGCCTTTAGATCCTTCAAGATTCTTTTGGTTTTTGCTGAAAGAACGACTTCCCATGGAGTTTCTTCCACGAGTGAGCATGATTCCCCCGGCGCATCCACTTTTTTGGGAGTGTGCTTTTGTGGTGGGTTTACCCTCCAGTTATCAGACAGCGCGAATTTTCCCTGTTGATACTGGTCTTCGACCCAGTTTTTGAAGACATGGCAATCTTCAATTGGGTGGCTCACCATACTGTGATAAAAGCAGTAATTAGGGTTGTTGACGTCGCCGGGTTGCGGTGGACACCGCGGGTTTGGCAATGTGATGAGTTTGTTACGCACTACCAATTCAAACGGTCTCCTCGTCTTATCGCGGGAAAACGAGTAAGCACGTCCTAGTCTTTCCTCCAAGGATGGGCGCGGACGCGCGTTGTTTTGGCGAGCAGCCGGTTTTATGCCACTCGGTTGTTGTTGCGTGTTGGCAACGAAGGCCGCTTTCCCTTTACCCTTGTTATTTCGAGGGTCCTTATTTAAGGAGGAAGACCTGTGGCCCATCTGGTCTATTTAGACCAGTTTATCGATCAAAGCCTGGAAGGTGGTTGGTTTGAAGAATGTCATGAACTGGGACACAGTCGTTTGAGGATCAAGGGTCTTGATGAACATGCCCACGGCGGGAGATTCTTCAATGTGCTGTTCGTTCTTAGACCATAGGTTCCGCCACCGGATCGCATATTGGACCCAGGTTTCTCCCGACTTTACCCTGACATTGATTAATGCCATGATTGGAGTGCACTCGCTCGCTCTAGCGAACCTCTGTATGAACAGCAGTTCCATCTCTGTGAATATCTTTACGGAGTCATTTGAGAGCTCCGGGTACCATTCAAAGGCTGTTTCTGACAGGCTGTCAATGAACTGGCGAAGCAACAGTGTCACGCCCCGCTTCCCAGAGTACGCAAGATTGGGCACGTGACATGGCCAACCATGCTACCTGTAGGTAGGAAGTATCCATCCACAGTCACATTACGGTTGTAAGGATATCAAGAACAAGATAAAATACTAATCTAACACATGTCCAAATCCATAATAACAGGAATCAATAAACAGTAAGTGCGGAAGCTAATGATCCAATACAATAATAGAAGGATACGTCCCGTAATGCGGGATCACACCTGGGAATAAAATGCAATAAATGAACTGACCACTATAGAACTCGAATCAGCCTGCTGGTTGAAGTACTCCAGCTCGGTCGTCGACAGTGGTACGGAATCTGGGCCATGCAAAACCCAGACGTCAGCGCGTCAAGACATCAAGTATATAATGTAAACATGGTAATAAGCAGTGCAGGTATGAACATGAATAAAGCAGTACAATAACAGAGCAGGATAAAGTGCAATGGTGACTGAACTGTCCTATCAGGTTTCTACTCTATAGTCTTTGAAACCAATTGATGAATCGTCGATGTAACCCAATAGTATCCCGTACATACCCGGGACCACGGCCACAATATTCTCGGCTGCAGCCGAGACATGCCGTTAGGCACAGAATAGGAAAGTGTACACTCGGTATTACCCCGTACATACCCGGGATCACGGCCACAATATTCTCGGCCAAAACCGAGACATGCCGTTTGGCACAGAATAGGAAAGTGTACACTCGGTATTACCCCGTACATACCCGGGATCACGGCCACAATATTCTCGGCCGAAACCGAGACATGCCGTTAGGCACAGAATAGGAATGTGTACACTCGAACGGTAGTGAACTGTCGAGTTACAAGTCAGGTTCATCTTTGATTTCCCCATACCCCCAAGTTATGTATGTCAGGTCAGGTATTCAATAGTCAAGGACTAATGCCAACACAAAATCAGGTAAAGTAGGTCTGTCTGGATAGACAGCAGGAATGGTCAGGTTTGTCGGCATTAGGCATGAAATCAGGTAACCGGTCAGGTCACGTTTTAACAGGTTGAGTCGATATGTATAGGGTGTCATGTCATGTCAAGAGTGTACGGTACCATGTCATGTCAAGTAGGAAGTGTAACAGGTCATGTCAGGAAGCACAAGATGTCATGTGGGTGCTCATAATCAAACTAACATAAGCATGTGTATAAATAAACAAGCATGAGTACTATCAGAACAATAAACTGGAACATGTAATATGGTATGTAAATAAATATAATTTCAAGGATATGGATGCACAGTTATCGATTAGGGTTACATTTATAGTTCCAATATTAATTAGGATGCAATTTATTAAACATGGAGTGTTAATATCACATTATTATGTAATAGTGTGATCTATGCTTGCAATTATATGTATCTTAAATGCGATAGATGCAAACGGGTATCCGAAAAGTTATAAAACTGTAAAATGGTAATGTGGGATGTACAACTAAACAATATGTGATATAAATATTGATATAATAATATTAATATGGATAGCATATTCAAAGCGATTAGTAACTATAAAAGATGTATTGATTAACCATGCACAAGAAGGTTCCGTTCAGAAATTCAGCGTCACCCTAATTTGTAAAATAGCTTAAAAATAACAAACGTTCTCCAAAAGGGACGTATCTTATACCAAAACAAAGATAATTCAATAAGGTTTTCAGTTTTATAAGTATAAGCATCTCAGGTTATCCCTACAAAAAGTTATGAATATTCGAAGTTGAAAGTTTGCTGCTGGAATTTCCCTAGACAGCAGTTTGGAGACATTTTCATTTGCATTTTACGTCATTTAACCAATTTATTTTTCCAGTAAATACTTCATAGAGTTATAGTATTCTGAATTAGCTTCGTAACGAACTAAAGAACGTATACTAATGATTTTTCTATGATTTATAATGAATTTTATAAGATAAGGTGTACAGTAAATTTCAGATTTGTCATATCCGATTTTTCAACGACATTTCATATGTAAACTATAAGATTTTCAAATGTATAACATTATAAAATGAAGATTATAAAAGTATATAGCATGTAGCAAGATTAACTTGCCTCGATGGGTCGCGAATCGGGAAAACGGAACGTTAACCGTCGGCGGGGAAAACTCGCGACGACGCACGGTTCACGGAATGAACCCAAACGACGAACAAAGGAACCACACGGGTCGGGTATCTCGCTGGAACGTCGAGAAACGTCACCGGCACGACGGAATTCCGGCAACAAAAGAACAGTTAAAAGAAATAAGAAACGAGACATGAAGCAAGAAGAGAAAAATGATAAAGAGAAGTACGAGAGAATATATGAGGGAGAGGGAGAGGGAGGAAAAAGTGGAGAGAGAGAGAGAGAAAGTGGGGCCCACGAGGTTAAAGGGAAGGTTGCGATTGGCTGAGAGAATAAATTAAGAAGGATATAAAAGATTATAAAAATATCATATGGTTAACTTAAAGATTTAAAAGATAGGTAATGAACAGTAAGATATCAGGTTAGTTAGAAAAATATATGCGAAGGTTTTAATAATATTAAAATTTAGGATTTTGGCGCCAAATGAAATATTTCCAAATTGCGCCCGGGTTGGGTCCAAAAATTCGAAATTCAAATAATAGGATTTTAGGCGGGTTCCAAATTTTAAAATGAAATGTTTTATGATTAAAAAGCATACTCCCAAAACGGACACACGCACGTGCACGTAGCCATCCAAACTCGCCCGTTTCACTGAACGGGACGAGAACACAATGCACGGACGCTACCACGAGGCTAAGGGTGTCAAGTAGGCCAAGTTGAATATTTTTAATTTTATTTTAGGTGCTAAAATTTGTTATATGCAGAATGACTTAGCCGGTTAAAATTGTGCAGTAAGAACCAAACAAGCAAGATAAATGAAATGAGCAATGCCAAACACTCAACCAGTAACAGAAAATAGCAGTATTGGGCTCGGGTGTTACATTATACCCAACTACAAAAGAATTTCGTCCTCGAAATTCCAAGAATACAAGATAGAAAACTACAAGAAAAGGTGAGGAAACTTCTGTCGGATCTCGTCTTCTCGCTCCCAAGTGGATTCTCCATGCGATCGATTACCCTAAGAAACTAGCACAAGAGGGGTAACCTTGTTCTTAAGAACCTTTTCTCTCCGATCCTTGATTTCCACTGGTCGCTCCTCAAAGGTTAGGTCCTCTCGTACAGTCAACTCCGAATGATCCAAGACATGAGTCTCATCACGAACATACCTCCGTAGTTGAGACACATGAACCACATCGTGAACTCCTTCTAATGACTGTGGTAACGCCAACCGGTACGATACCTCTCCAACACGCTCCAAAATCTCGAAGGGTCCAACGAATCGAGGACTAAGCTTTCCCCGACTTCCAAAGCGAAACACCCCTCTAGTCGGTGATATCTTCAGGAATACCAAATCACCCACGGCGAACTCTAGAGGTCTTCTTGACGTGTCGGCCCAACTTTTCTGTCTGCCTCGAGCTGCCTTCATATGCTTCCTGATTGTATTCACCTTCTCGACTGTCTGTACCACCAAATCTGGTCCTAGTAACCTTCGTTCACCAACATCATCCCAACAAACAGGTGAACGGCACTTACGATCATACAACGCTTCAAACGAAGCCATCTGAATAGTCGCTTGGAAACTATTGTTGTAAGAAAACTCCACCAAGTGTAGGTGATCCTCCCAAGAACCCTTGAAGTCCAACATGCATGCCCTCAACATATCTTCAAGAGTTTGGATCGTTCTCTCCGATTGTCCATCAGTTTGAGGATGATAAGCTGTGCTAAACTTCAATCGAGTCCCCAAACTTTCTTGTAAACTCCTCCAAAAGTGCGACAAGAATCGAGTGTCCCGATCGGACACGATGCTCACCGGTACGCCATGCAATCTTACAATCTTCTGCATGTACCGCTCTGCCAAAGTCTCCGTTGATTGACCAACCTGGAAAGGAATAAAGTGAGCTGCCTTGGTCAATCGATCGACAATCACCCATACTGCATTGTTGCCATTTGGACTTCGCGGTAAAGCCGTCACGAAATCCATGGTTATATGTTCCCACTTCCACTGAGGAATCGGAAGTGGTTGCAACAAACTAGCAACCCTTTGGTGTTCAGCCTTGACTTACTGACATACCAAGCACTTAGCCACGAAGCGAGCAATCTCCCGTTTCATGCCTTCCCACCAGAAATGCTGTCGAATATCTCGGTACATCTTTGTACCTCCTGGATGTATAGAATAAGCTGAACTGTGTGCCTCCTTCATAAGCTCTTCACGAACATCCCCCTTTGGCACACACAAACAGCTACCATACCTCAACGAACCATCTTCGTAGACCAGTAAATCTGTTCGTAGTCCAGCCTCAACCCGCTCTCGAAACTTCTGCGGTCCAGGATCCTGCGATTGTGCCGCTTTAATCTTCTCAACCAAGGACAACTGTACTTGCAACTGCATCAACTGTCCCGTAGAATGTGGTAGCACAACTTCCAAGTCAAATCTTCGAAAATCTGCAATGATCTCCCCCTGTGTAGTTAACACCTGAATTGCTGGTAACCGACTAAGCGCATCCGGCACAACATTAACCTTCTCCGGATGGTACTTAAGATCAAGATCGTAGTCAGCCATCAGCTCCAACCATCTACGCTGCCTCATGTTAAGCTCCTTCTGTGTAAACACATACTTCAAGCTCTTATGATCTGTAAAAACTTCGACTCTTTCCCCCAAAAGGTAGTGTCTCCAAATCTTCAAAGCGAAAATCACAGCCGCAGGCTCCAAGTCATGAGTTGGATAATTCTTCTCATGGGTCTTCAACTGTCTCGATGCGTATGCTACAACCTTCCCATGCTGCATCCAAACACATCCCAATCCTTTCCCAGATGCGTCGCTATGAATCACAAGTCCTCCGGAATTGTCTGGTACGGTCAGGATAGGGGCGGTTATCAACTTCTGCTTCAACGTCTCAAAAGCCAACGCACACTTATCCGTCCATACAAAAGGTACCTCCTTGCGCGTAAGCTTGGTCAACGGTTCTGCCAAACGAGCGAAGTTCTCCATAAATCTCCTGTAGTATCCGGCTAATCCAAGGAAACTTCTTATCTCAGCTACATTCCTTGGAATAGGCCAATCTCGAACTACTGCAATCTTTTCGGGATCGACGGTGATTCCATCGCCCGACACAACATGCCCCAGAAACTTCACTTCTTCCAGCTAGAATTCGCACTTACTCATCTTCGCGAATAACTTCTCTTGTCTCAGCGTCTGCAGTGCGATCCTTAAATGCTCAGCAGGCTCCTCCGGACTCTTCGAGTATACCAGAATATCGTCAATGAATACCACAATAAACTGGTCCAAGAATGGTGAAAAGACCCTGTTCATCAAATCCATGAATATTGCCGGCGCATTAGTCGCTCCGAAGGGCATCACTAGATACTCGAAATGTCCATATCGAGTCCGAAACGCCGTCTTGCAAATGTCTTCTGCTCTCACTCGGACCTGATGATATCCTGATCGCAAATCCAGTTTCGAGAATACTCTCGCGCCACTAAGCTGCTCAAAAGTTCTCCAATGCGAGAGATCGGGTACTTGTTCTTAATAGTCACCCGGTTCAATTCTCGATAGTTGATGCACATCCTTCTCGTGCCATCCTTCTTCTTTATTAGAAGAACTGGAGCTCCCCAAGGTGAGTTGCTGCTTCGAATCCAACCCTTCTCGAGTAATTCACCAACTAGTTTCTTAACTTCTTCCAATTCCACTGGTGCCATCGGATAATAAGATTTTGATACTGGCGCTGCACCAGGAATAAGGTCAATCGCAAACTCCACATCTCGCTTTGGCGGTAAGCCCGAAATATCTGCAAATACATCCATGAAGTCGCGAACAACTGCCGGCTCTTCATTACTATCAACTTCCATAGCTGCAAGAACACTGTTTGTCGGCCTAGCCCTAAACTCGACTGGCCCGACAGAACTGCTTCCTTACCGCAACCGCTGTCTACATTGTTGGCCACGAAAGGTCCAGCAAGACTACTGAGTCTCGTCCATTCTGCTGCATGCACGTCCACGGTTGCTCCATTCTGCCTTAGTCCGATGAACTTCTCTTCCATTTCCTCCGCGCAGTCCGCGGAAGGACTTCTCCAGTAAACTCTTAGAAAAAATCCGCCCACTGCTTGGCCTGGGGCAAGCGGTTCTCCTCCACAAGCCACCACTCTCGGGCGTAATCCACTAGTTGAATGCGCACTACATCAACTCCTTTGTCCTCTGGAATCTGTGCCGCAATCAGCAAATTCTCCGTGTCACTAGCCACTGCTCGGCTGGCAACGGCTCCTCCAGACCAGTGAAAGTAGACGGACCCAAAAGTCTGAAATCTGCTACAGTCCCTACTCGTTCGACTGGTCTAGTTCCATCGTTGTTTACAGACTGCTGAACGATCTGCAAACCTTCCTGAAACGAATCTGCTATTGCTGGATCAGCTCAGTCTGTCTTTTTGATTTCCAGCATTCCTCTTATCACTCCAAGCATGGCGGCTTCGTTCACACGCCTATGGTAAGTCTTCAACTTCTTACCTGTCATAATCCTGAACTCAAAACACCCAACATTAGCATGATGATAGATTCTGAATGTGGATCAAGGCTAGAACTCCAAGATACTTAAATAGAGTACCGCATTGTAGCTATGCCGCGGTATCATAGCCGCAATTACTTAACTCCACCCAAGTCGCCTAAGTCCTAGAGATAACAAGAAATTAGGTTTTCGAGTTGACAATGCAAAGTAAGTTTGCATGTCGACATGATCTGGAAGAATGATTCAAGGATGGTAAAGCGGTCAAGGTGGCAGGACATGTTTCCTAATCACGGGTATTATGATTCGTGTATCGGGTGCAATACCCAACTACAAAGAATCAACCCAATTAACCTATGGCTCTGATACCAAAAGAACCATGTCACGCCCCGCTTCCCAGAGTACGCAAGATTGGGCACGTGACATGGCCAACCATGCTACCTGTAGGTAGGAAGTATCCATCCACAGTCACATTACGGTTGTAAGGATATCAAGAACAAGATAAAATACTAATCTAACACATGTCCAAATCCATAATAACAGGAATCAATAAACAGTAAGTGCGGAAGCTAATGATCCAATACAATAATAGAAGGGTACGTCCCGTAATGCGGGATCACACCTGGGAATAAAATGCAATAAATGAACTGACCACTATAGAACTCGAATCAGCCTGCTGGCTGAAGTACTCCAGCTCGGTCGTCGACAGTGGTACGGAATCTGGGCCATGCAAAACCCAGACGTCAGCGCGTCAAGACATCAAGTATATAATGTAAACATGGTAATAAGCAGTGCAGGTATGAACATGAATAAAGCAGTACAATAACAGAGCAGGATAAAGTGCAATGGTGACTGAACTGTCCTATCAGGTTTCTACTCTATAGTCTTTGAAACCAATTGATGAATCGTCGATGTAACCCAATAGTATCCCGTACATACCCGGGACCACGGCCACAATATTCTCGGCTGCAGCCGAGACATGCCGTTAGGCACAGAATAGGAAAGTGTACACTCGGTATTACCCCGTACATACCCGGGATCACGGCCACAATATTCTCGGCCAAAACCGAGACATGCCGTTAGGCACAGAATAGGAAAGTGTACACTCGGTATTACCCCGTACATACCCGGGATCACGGCCACAATATTCTCGGCCGAAACCGAGACATGCCGTTAGGCACAGAATAGGAATGTGTACACTCGAACGGTAGTGAACTGTCGAGTTACAAGTCAGGTTCATCTTTGATTTCCCCATACCCCCAAGTTATGTATGTCAGGTCAGGTATTCAATAGTCAAGGACTAATGCCAACACAAAATCAGGTAAAGTAGGTCTGTCTGGATAGACAGCAGGAATGGTCAGGTTTGTCGGCATTAGGCATGAAATCAGGTAACCGGTCAGGTCACGTTTTAACAGGTTGAGTCGATATGTATAGGGTGTCATGTCATGTCAAGAGTGTACGGTACCATGTCATGTCAAGTAGGAAGTGTAACAGGTCATGTCAGGAAGCACAAGATGTCATGTGGGTGCTCATAATCAAACTAACATAAGCATGTGTATAAATAAACAAGCATGAGTACTATCAGAACAATAAACTGGAACATGTAATATGATATGTAAATAAATATAATTTCAAGGATATGGATGCACAGTTATCGATTAGGGTTACATTTATAGTTCCAATATTAATTAGGATGCAATTTATTAAACATGGAGTGTTAATATCACATTATTATGTAATAGTGTGATCTATGCTTGCAATTATATGTATCTTAAATGCGATAGATGCAAACGGGTATCCGAAAAGTTATAAAACTGTAAAATGGTAATGTGGGATGTACAACTAAACAATATGTGATATAAATATTGATATAATAATATTAATATGGATAGCATATTCAAAGCGATTAGTAACTATAAAAGATGTATTGATTAACCATGCACAAGAAGGTTCCGTTCAGAAATTCAGCGTCACCCTAATTTGTAAAATAGCTTAAAAATAACAAACGTTCTCCAAAAGGGACGTATCTTATACCAAAACAAAGATAATTCAATAAGGTTTTCAGTTTTATAAGTATAAGCATCTCAGGTTATCCCTACAAAAAGTTATGAATATTCGAAGTTGAAAGTTTGCTGCTGGAATTTCCCTAGACAGCAGTTTGGAGACATTTTCATTTGCATTTTACGTCATTTAACCAATTTATTTTGCCAGTAAATACTTCATAGAGTTATAGTATTCTGAATTAGCTTCGTAACGAACTAAAGAACGTATACTAATGATTTTTCTATGATTTATAATGAATTTTATAAGATAAGGTGTACAGTAAATTTCAGATTTGTCATATCCGATTTTTCAACGACATTTCATATGTAAACTATAAGATTTTCAAATGTATAACATTATAAAATGAAGATTATAAAAGTATATAGCATGTAGCAAGATTAACTTGCCTCGATGGGTCGCGAATCGGGAAAACGGAACGTTAACCGTCGGCGGGGAAAACTCGCGACGACGCACGGTTCACGGAATGAACCCAAACGACGAACAAAGGAACCACACGGGTCGGGGTATCTCGCTGGAACGTCGAGAAACGTCACCGGCACGACGGAATTCCGGCAACAAAAGAACAGTTAAAAGAAATAAGAAACGAGACATGAAGCAAGAAGAGAAAAATGATAAAGAGAAGTACGAGAGAATATATGAGGGAGAGGGAGAGAGAGGAAAAAGTGGAGAGAGAGAGAGAGAAAGTGGGGCCCACGAGGTTAAAGGGAAGGTTGCGATTGGCTGAGAGAATAAATTAAGAAGGATATAAAAGATTATAAAAATATCATATGGTTAACTTAAAGATTTAAAAGATAGGTAATGAACAGTAAGATATCAGGTTAGTTAGAAAAATATATGCGAAGGTTTTAATAATATTAAAATTTAGGATTTTGGCGCCAAATGAAACATTTCCAAATTGCGCCCGGGTTGGGTCCAAAAATTCGAAATTCAAATAATAGGATTTTAGGCGGGTTCCAAATTTTAAAATGAAATGTTTTATGATTAAAAAGCATACTCCCAAAACGGACACACGCACGTGCACGTAGCCATCCAAACTCGCCCGTTTCACTGAACGGGACGAGAACACAATGCACGGACGCTACCACGAGGCTAAGGGTGTCAAGTAGGCCAAGATGAATATTTTTAATTTTATTTTAGGTGCTAAAATTTGTTATATGCAGAATGACTTAGCCGGTTAAAATTGTGCAGTAAGAACCAAACAAGCAAGATAAATGAAATGAGCAATGCCAAACACTCAACCAGTAACAGAAAATAGCAGTATTGGGCTCGGGTGTTACAAACAGTTTGTCATCGCCTACAGTGTTGCCGCATAGAGCTCTGAACTGCGTGACGTGCTGGTGAGGGTTGCTTGTCCCTTTGTATACATAGAACTTGGGGATCGTATATCCCGGCAGGTATTTGATTTGATCATACCAGCCTGGATATGGTCGTCCGGTTCTGATGATTTGGCCAGCGGCTTGATTGTATGTCTCAAAAACTATCTATAACCGCAATGTAATCATCAAGAATAGCCTTAGAAATTGTTTCCTCCTTGGCTATCGGAGGAGGATTTGATGATTCCCCTCTGTCATCCTCGATGATTATCGGCGGCTCTTCGGCTGGGGGTTCTGATTGGATCATCATTCCAACCATGTCCTGAAATAAGAGCACCATCTGCTTTATGTTGGCAGCTTGTTCAGCGACTTCTTTGTCTTTTCTCTCAAGCACCCTTCACAGGAACTCTGTATCGGTATCCTGCTCTTGGCACTGTTCGGCTGCTGGATCTGGACTTTCTTTCTGTCCTGTAAGTGCTGCCATTTTGGTCAGCATTTCCTGGAGCTTTTGCTGTTGCTCCTGAGCCTTTGTCAGCAACCGAATTTGCGGTTGGTAACCTACCAAAGCACGGCTTTCTTTCCCCGAAGCCATGTAGACCGTATGTATTGTTATGCCTCCGGCCTTGGGACGTTTGGGTCCATCGCCTTTGGAATTTGCCGCCGGCGGTGGGATTTTCTCCAGCCTCGTCCTTGTGTGGGAGGTTGAAGTTGAAGGAGCCATTGTAACAGGCTTCCGTGTAGAAGAAGTCCCCCGTTGTATGGCGGAGGAGCGATCTTTTTCTTGTCGGCCTTTAGCTTTCTCCGATCGACAAGAGTAATCTTTGTTGATCATAGAGTCCTGGACTTTCCGCCAGTCCCTATGAATTTGTGAGGAGAGCTGCTGATGGGGCCGTTCCAACTTTGCCTGCACTATAACTTCTGTAGGCGTGGATGATTTCTTTAGTAC
Source organism: Agapanthus africanus (assembly GCA_030015575.1). Lineage (NCBI taxonomy): Eukaryota > Viridiplantae > Streptophyta > Magnoliopsida > Asparagales > Amaryllidaceae > Agapanthus > Agapanthus africanus. The sequence continues at coordinate 1,006,266,936 of CM057337.1, read as the reverse complement.
CGCTGTTGGAGATTTTTTGCGCACCCTTTTAAGCGGTTCAAAGTTGTTCCCAGTTGGAACAGCAGTGTCAACTTCCACCATTAGAGCTGGTGGAGTAAGTCCAAAGGGGAAGTTGCCCCCAGCTTTTCTCACTCAGCGCCAGTGGCGATGTCGAGCGTGTATTGCAGAAGGGACAGCCTCAGTTTTGGAAGTGGCTTCTTCATGCACCCGGCTTTGCTGAGGGGTTTCAATCGGCGTCAGCCTGCTGAAGACCGACGTCCTTGTTAAGGTTTAAGGAGGGCCGACCAATCTTTCGAAGACCGATTTTCTGGTAGGGGAAGCACCTTCGACAGCTTCGCCTATAGCAGGAGTTGGGAGGGCTATCCATTTTGGGGTAGCCCCTTCAGGTACCACGAGCCTTTTTGAGGGCCCGTTTGGGTTCCTGCTCAGCCTGTCGAAGACTGAGACATCAGATTTGGACGGCCCGTTGAGAGGGGCCGTTGTGGTTACCAATCGATTAAAGACCGACTTTTTAGGAGCTTCCTTTTGTGGCGCCGAAGCACCGGAACTCACCGGTGGGAGCATGGTCCCAAAAAACAATCCAGTAGTGGCTTGCGCAACTTGCCCCACTGGCATTGAGAAAATTGAGGCCGTGTTGGGCCCGTAGGTCACTCCTCCTGTTGGGGTGGAGCGAGAGTTGCTGCAGCATGAAGTGCATTGGGAAGCCATCGATTTTCTCTGCACAGGAACAAGACATAAAGTTTTAGTACCTCAAATCCAAGGGCAACTATAGTGAACCGCGATTTTGTTCACGAAACACGACACACGAAATATGGAGTGGAAAGAGAAAAAGGTCCTACCGGGCGTACTAGAATCTGTTCACTGCTGAAAGACAAAGACCGTGACGTTGGGACGTCTACCCTGAATTTGGGGGCAGATGCTATTTGGACACATCCACCCACCTCTCCGAAAATACCAAGTTGATTTATGGCACCATGTATCGAAGGTTTGGATAGACGCGACCGTTGTAGCAGACTTCATCAAATTCCCCCTCGTTTGTGAGGGTTTTTTATTGTGGGAACGCTCTTCCCTGCAGGCATAAGCCCCTGTAATTAATTATGTTATCGCATTACGATAACCACTTTCTCCTGCTCCAGCAGTTCACTTCGTATCGTGTGTATTTTTGTTTAATTTGGTTTTATCTAAGAATCGTTAATCATATTTACGACTAAGACAAGCTCAGAAACAAATGAGCATATGGGCTCAATTATCTTAGTTTAAGGATATCATTGTCCATTATCACCGTATTTGGGGCGAATATTAATTTAAAGACATTTTGGTCCAACATTCCCATCTTGGGGACGAATATTAGTTTAAGAACATTTCGGTCCAACATTCACATTTTGGGGACGAATATTAGTTTAAGAACATTTCGGTCCAACATTCTCATTTTGGAGACGAATATTAATTTAAGGAAATTTCGGTCCATTGTTAGTTTAGGGAAATCTCGGTCCGTTGTCGCCGTGTTTGGGGAGAATATTAGTTTAAGGACATTTCGGTCCCTCATTCATCTTGCATGCAAGTGTATTTGTTACGTGACGAAGTGAACGATGGTGACATGGAATGTGCCCAATTTGGGGCACGATCCGATTTGAGGTGTGCACGTCAATTTGGAAGTGCATCAATGTGGGATGTATCATCAAGTTGGGACGAGAAAAGAGTTGTTGGTTGTCGAGACCCGCCACCTCTCTGAAGACGTTGAGGAATTACGACGACATATATCAGAGGTGTGGAAAGATGTGCCCTTGAACCAAATCCCGTATTTGAGGGAAAAAGGGGTTGTGTTAGACATAAGAATCGTTAGTCATATTTGAGACTAAGATTACCTTAGGAAATATGGGATGAATATCATTTTGGATATCATCAATGAGAGATCATTAGTCATGTTTGAGAGTAAGATCAGTTTGGAAATCACGAGCATATGTGCTCAGTTGATTTAAAATCAAAGAGGTTTAACCTCATAAAACTTAGCCAATTTAGGCTGAGATTGGGTTTCTATACTACCCAGCAGTGCTAAGCACTAAGATATAAGTGCTCACATGTATTTCACGTGGGGCGCTGGAATAGTGCTATGCACTAATCTTTTCTGGCGCTCATGTGTGAAACATGTGAGGCGCTCGGATATGAGCGCTGCCCAATCAGTGCAAAACACTTTAGTCATTTTGACTGAATATAGAGTGCTAAGCACTTTGCATGGCACTCGCGTGGGAAACACGTGAAGCTCTGAGCATTGATTTTGGATTTTTTTTGTTCAACCCCCCCCCCCCCCCCGTTCTAGACAGAAGTGCTAAGCACTTAGCTAGAGCTCTGGTGCTCACGTGTGAAAAACGTGAGGTGCCAGATTTTGGGTTTCCAAGAGTGTTTCACGTGTATTTCATGTGACTACTTTATTTTTGGGGTGCTGGGCTGCTTTATTTGGTGACTACCTAATCAACACAAAGGAGGTTTTTTGTTTTTTTTAGATGCTCACGTAGGAAGCACGTGAGGCGTTTTAGCTTTTCTTTTGTTTGTTTTAAGCACTCACATGGAAAACACGTGAGTCACTATAATAGTGCTAAGCACTAATTTTACTCACGTGTGTTTCACGTGAGACGCCAAGTTCTTGTTTTTAGAGATATTAATCTCTGTTAATGACATTTTAGTCATTGATGATCATCAAGATTTCTATTTTGAAGATCTTGAAGGATGTACACATGTAATTCATGGATATCAATTTTTTGAAAAATAAATCCAGCTGTATGTGTGTGTGTGTGTATAACCCAATGAACCTAAGGTGACCATATAATAGTGCATTAGTTTCAACTTTTTATTACATTTTCAAACATTATATGCCATTTGGAAACATATGGTTAATTTTGAACATTTATTTGATAATACATTTCATGCAAATTTTCCACATGTTATGAAATGTGCATTTAAGAAAAAGCAAGCAATAACAATTAAGCAAGCATGGAGATGGAACAGATGTAAGGTAGAATACAATGCAGCGAGCCCGCCACTGCTTTTTGCCCACGTCCTAGTTTTCCAAACGGTCTAGTGTGGGAATCAAAATCCCACCTGGTAAGTTTGGACTATACTTTCTCCGCCGAAGAGGCTGACTTGTTGGCGGTTCAGCTGGCGCCGATTAAACAAAAAGATTAATGTCACTTTGTAGCTTTATATTTATGCTTCTATTGGTTTCATTAACCCATTGATTTCTTTAGACAAGTTTAGAAATGCCTAGTTTTGCTAATTACCCTTGCAAGCGTCTTTAACAAAGTGAGACTAGCAAATCACCAACAGTATCACTTCACTTATATCTACTTCATCAATAGCATAAACGATGCACACTGTAACACAAAATTAGCCGGACACACTGATCTAAGTTCTTAAAACATCGGTGTACCCTGTCAAGCATCCTACAAATATTACTTCCTATAAAAAGTATCGGAGAAATGTGAGGATCAGCTATGATAAAAGACTGCTTCCCCCATGTAACGTGCACGGAAAAATGAAAAATGTAAATGATCGATTTGTTTGATAAGATGGAGGGGTGATTTGCCTATCCACTTTAAATATCTACCAAAACCTACCCAAGAAAAAACACCACGGGCTCACTTGTTTTGTTTGATACTAGTATTTAGGTGTTGTGGACGGTAGGATTCCAAGATGGTAGGTAAAGCATCACCCATCTCTCCATCTCTGCATTTCTCAAAAATATAGCAACAAATAAAGAATGATATTTGAACAAGAAGCTTATCCACCGACTAATAACAATAAGCAACAATCCAATATGTTTATTAACCAATTAACATAAAAGATACAAAAACAAAACAATTGAGAAAATCAGTCAAAAGCATCTCACAAGAAACCAAGAGTAAAAATTGGTGTACAGTTCTTATGAAAACAATTTGTTACTAGGTGCTTACAAAATACAAAAACAAAGAAAGAAATAAAATAACTGAATCTTAAGTATTCCACTCAAATCACTTGGCCATATCTCATGCAGTAGGGCTTTCCTTACCAAAGTGAGGATGCCAGTTCGATTTCCGAAAGGGTCACATCAAAAAAAAAGTATTTCCCTCTATATTGCTACAAATGAAAGGAAAATAATCATCTGACTATCGGGAAAAGAAAAAATGTTGCTACATATACCCTTCGTACATTAATTTTCAGGTTGAATGCTGAGGTCAGAATGCTCACTCATGTTCAAGTCCGGCTCATCTTTTTTCAAGACTTGAACCTTGTGTGTTTGGTGACACCATCGATCATGCATCAGTTAATCTCAAACGGGGAACAACGTTCATTGAATGCAATTCCTAATTCCATAAAATAAGTAAGTACTATCCGAAATGATATAATAGACAAATACGTAGTTACTTTCAGAATAAGTTAGTAAGAGCACTATAACTCATGAGAAAAATGTTCTTGTGAAACTGCATAGGAAAATTTCCTATGCAACTATTTACCAAATTTTGGAAGGATTGGTTTCCTGAAGGATGGATACACCAATTTTCATTTGATTTCGTTGTTTTTTGCCCACTGATCTAGGATTGTCAAATGTTTTATTGCCAAAAAAACGGTCAATTTTGCAACCACTTAATGCAAGAGTAAAAAAGTACCAAAATAGTGTTGGAAGTTTGACTTCTAGTTTTGAAGACCATACACGTTTGCCCGAGAACTACATACGTCTGCGCATGCGATCAACAAAAAGCTAGATTGAACTACAGACGTCTGTCCATTTCTGGGGCTGACGTCCATGTCGGTCAGTCGCAGATTATAGGAATGATTCATTGAAGATTCGTTTGAAGCTTAATTAGAAAAGTTTGTGTGGAAAGATATTTAAAATTTTGTTTAGAGATTATTTTTGGGAAGATTTGATGAGATCTAATTTAGTTAAATTAGGTATTCTAATAGAAATAAGTTCAGGTTTTTTAGGCCTATAAATTTAGATTGATTGGGATATTTTGTATGGTATGAAGAAGAAAAATTGAAGAGAAGAGAATTTTGTATTTCGTATTGAAGTTGAATAAAGAAGAAAAGTTTGAAGATAATTTCTTTGTGTTTTGATTGTGCTTTATATTTTCTTCTCAAAACTCTTAACAATTTGGTATCAGAGCTTGGTTGAGAGAAAAAACGACGAATATGGAGACAACTCAAATTGCAACGAAGATGGTATATTTGAATAGCACAAATTGATCGATATGGAAGTCGAGGATGAAGGACGTGTTATGCCTCAAACATTTAGGTGCGCTTCTTTATGGGATCAACGCCAAACCAGAGAAAATGTCTAATGAAGATTATGCGGGAATGGATCGAAAGGCGAGGAGTCTTATTCGTGATTGGATAGAAGATTCGGTATCACCATGTATCATCAAAAAGTACTGCATAAACTTTATGGAAGAATTTGACAGCTCTACGAGAGAAAGGCGGCTACGAACAAGGATTTTCTAATGAGAGAATTGATGAATTTGAAGCTCCAGAAAGATTCCACAATAGCAGAATATTGCGAATCAACTTGCAGTCTTGAAGATACCAATTGAAGACGAGATGCAAGAACTTATCGTATTGAGTTCCCTTCCGAGCAGTTTGAAAACTCTGGTAGTTTTTTTGAGCAGTTCGTCTCATAACGGAATTATTACTATGAGCGCGGTAACAAATTGTCTCTTATATGAAAAATTAAGAAGAAAATCATTAATTAGATGATCTGATTCATCTGAACTTATTACAATAAATACTCCGAAGTGAAGGAAGGAACATAGCAACTATGGAAGAAATCAAAGATCATGGCCTACAAAAAATGTTTCGACGATAACATATCACTGCAATAAGATGGGTCACTATATGTATAATTGCTTCAAGATAAAGGAGAATTTAGATGATCTGAAGTGACGTAGAGAGGAAAAACAAGTGAATGTGGAAGATCAAGCAAACGTGGCCCACGATGTCGAAATAGAGCACTATTTGCTTATGACTAGTGATGATAAAGTCAAGAAGGAAGATATGTGATACATGGATTCGAGAGCATTCTTTCACGTATGTTCAAAGTGGTTCGATGAAATCAAAGAGAAAAAGAAGACGGTGACGTTAGCGGATAATTCTGAAGTAAAAGTAGAAGGCGTAGGCACCGTAAAGATGATGTTCAATAAGAAGCAGAGAGTTCTTGGTGATATCAGGTATGTCCCAAAACTTAAGAGGAATTCAATTTGCTTAGAAAATCGAATACAAGAGCTTACACAATCATTGCTCAAGCTAGAGTAATGAAGATGTGCCAGTAGAACTGTATCGTGATAAAAGGAGTCGGAACCTTAGGCGACATATCAAATTGTAGGGAAGCTTGTGTATGGAAGAACAACCATGAAGCAAGATGGAGATTTGAACGGAACTCAGAAATATCGTGGGTGGATGTTGAGAAGAGAAGATAGAAGTCGACTTGGAGAGTACAAGTCAAGATGAAGATTTTTTGAAGTTTGACTTGTAGTTTTGAAGGCCACAAACGTCTGCCACAGAACACAGAACTACAGACGTCTGTGAAAGCGATTAACAGAAAATTAGATTGAACTACAGACGTTTGTCCATGTCTGGGGCAGACGTCTGTGTCGGTCAGCCGCAGATTATTGGAAAGATTCGTTTGAAGCTTAATTAGGAAAGTTTGTTTGGAAAGATATTTGAAGTTTTGTTTGGAGATTATTTTTGGGAAGATTTAATGAGATCTTTGTTAAATTAGGTATTCTAGTAGAAATAGGTTTAGGTTTTCTAGGCCTATAAATTTAGATTGATTAGAGTATTTTGCATGGTATGAATAAGAAGAATTGAAGAGAAGAGAATTTTGTATTTCGTATTGAAGTTGAATAAAGAAGATAAGTTTGAAGTTAATTTCTTTATGTTTTGATTATGCTTTATATTTTCTTTTCTTCTCAAAAATCCTAACTTAGGTAATACTCAAGTTTTAAACTATGATGGTCAAAATCAAAGGTCCATTCCAAAAATTAAAGAGTACTGTGTTTTTCAAGAAGTTGCATAGGAAATTTTCCTATGCAGTTTCATAGGAATATCAATCTCATAATTCATACCTACAAAACTAAAAAATTTCAACCCCCAAGAGAGAGAAGCAAAACAATTATCACTACAACGACGTGCACTCACAACTCTTAGGAATTCTATTATTAATTTTTCGTTTGGTTTTTTTTCCCTTTTGGCGGGGGAGGGGGGGGCATGTAAATCTGCTAAGATACCATGTAGCGCTCTCTTCAAAAAAGATTTAATTCGAGATAATTAAAAAGCAACAGTTATAAAGAAAATGTTTTTATTATTTTTTTTGTTACAAGTCCTTTAAGGAATATCAATAAGATTCTATAGAAGGGTTGATGAATATAAGGTGCTATAGAAGAAATTTATTCTCCGGCGATCAAAAGGCAACAATCCATCATTATATTTGGCTAATCAATTGTGTTTATCTTCATCTATCCAATCTAAGAAATACACACATCACATGTGGTTACATAATCATTCTCTTTGCATAGAGTCGATGCAAAAATTAACATATTTCAATAATAGAATATATTTCACAAATAGATTGGTGGCTAAGTATGAAATCACATACAGTTTGTCGTATCAGTGTTTTCAGAACAAGAAGATTAAGATGGATAATGCCTATTTTCCGTAAAAATAGTAAAAAGTTATCCATGCTATCTTATACCCCACTATTCTCAAAAAAAATTAGTATTTAAAATTGTAATCGTCCTAAGATAATTGTCTCCAACTCTTTTTTTGTGCGCATGCAAGCAAGTAGTACCAAAAGACCCAAACGGACGACAAATGAGGTCCTACATGAAGTTTGAACTAATGCACAAGTAGAGATTTATTGGCATCCTATACCTGAAATAGAAGCTTGCAAGCATATGGCATTTCCACAGTAGCCATATTCTCTCCATTTCTGCACATACTACAAAAGGCAGCCTTCAACTTGTGATTGTAGTAGCCTATCAAGCCACATTTCCTACAAATCTGATAGAAGAAAAAGTTATTATCTAAGGCTAATATCTAATTGCAAAACCATCAAATTAACTTCATAAAATTTAGCATAACGATGAAAACTTCGAAGACAGCTGATAGTCTGGCGCATAAAATCGTCAACACCCTTTATTTTCGATAAAAATTAACCTCTGTTAAAGAGTGTTCCCTACTTCACAACTTGAGCGAAATATCTAAATATACTAGTTCTTGCTGTAAGATATATCCAGAAGCATAAAACAACTATGTACTGCTTTGTACAATACGCAGTAGTGCTTGTTATTTGGGATTTAATAATGATGAAGACATGAAACTATTTGTACCTTTTGGGGCTGGCTATATGAATTATTTTTTCTTAGTTAGATATGATAGCCATGTCTTTGATTAAATTAGCAAATAGCATATTCATTTTAACTGCATACATTATGTTTCCCCACTTTATCCTTAATGGATCTACTTCTACATTGCTATCATCCCTTGTTATATCTTTTAGAGTGTTGTCGCTTATCCATCTAAATTCTCATTTAAGAACACTTTTTATTTCAATAAATTTTTGGGCGCGTTCTTTAATTTCCCGACATTCTTATCTTACCCATAAAGCATTTTCCTTCTGATAAGTGTCGAAATATTGAATACTCATCTTAATAGCATTTCACCATATCATTATTCTATGATGAAGTGTTGCTCCAGAAGTACATCTCCACTTATCTTATACTTTTTTGGTTCTAATAAGCCACGTCCTTCTCAATCTCACCATTATCATGGATGATTTATAACAATCAGATATTTCTACGCCTTCAACCTAGACTCTATGCTTATAATTTTGCTAATTTACATTTTAAGTACTCTACTTTGTTCCATAAATTCTAGATCTTTTAGTTTATAAACCTGCTCTATGTTGCTCTGGAACTTATTCTCTAGTCTCATCAACCAAAACAATATCATTGATAAACCATTCAGTGAGCACTTGATGGCCACACCTATAATAATAATGTTTCCCCTACAGTAATTCTACCAGTTTAACTTGATAGCAAAAACTTTAATTATAATTACTAGGAAGAAATCCCACACGTCAATGGTGGTCCTAATGAGATCGAAGGAATACTGGGTCATAGTGAGATAAATGAAAGTGCCAAGGAACTTTGAGGTTCAAATAGGTGCCTAAAAAGACGCTGAACATGTAAATGATTTTCCTAATTACGAAATATAACCATTATTGGCAACTATTTTCAAAATGTATAGTGCAACCATATAGATGCAAAGCACTATTTCCACAGATATAGTCGTGTATTTACACTATAGCTCTCGATTTTGATACAGTTCTGCTAAAAGGCCCATCAATCTTAAAGGCATTCTTCAACGAACTAATATGTTCCAACAAAATCATCAAATCTCATAAGCAAAAATATGCTCCTCTTGAAAACTACTGAAATAAATGATTATTCTATCACTCCATAAGCCAAGACGGACTTCTTAAAAAAATTGCTATCTTAATAAATTAATAAACCCATGATCCCAATCTGGGACAATTTTTGGGAAATAGCGGTTTTATAAAAAAAAATAGCAAAATGGCGTTGGTTTGGTAGTATTTAGCAATATGGTGTTGAGTGGGTAACTAAGGCGAATTAGCTATTAGTTAACTAAAACTGCACTTTTAAAGTACGGTTTTAAAATGAAAACTTAGTAGTTTAAAATGAAAACTTAGTAGTTTAAAGCCAAATTCCCAAGTGTTGAAGACTTCAAGGTTTACCTTACATTTAAACCACACTTTTAAAACCGCATTTGAAAAGTACGGTTTTAGTTAAATTCTGTAAAACCGGCACCCTACCAACACCATATTGTTAAATACTTCCAAACCAATACCATTTTGCTATTTTTTTAATTAAAAAAACAATTTCCCAAAAATTGTCCTTCCAATCTGTTGTTGGTTTTATGTTTTGGTGTCTGTGTGGGTCTGTGGGTGTTTTTTATTATTATTATTATTTGGTTTTTTTTTGTTTGGGGGGGGGGGGGGGGGGGGTTCTTACAAAGAAGGGAAACAAAGAAGATGCTGATTTCACATAAGAAAGCCAAAGGAAAATACTGACTGAAGATAATCTAAGCTCAATACTTCTCAAACACTTGGAAATTTCTTTTTCCTCACAAAATTGGTATGCTTCATCTATCTCCTACTGAAATTGATTTTCACCTTGCACACCTCAAACCATCTCTTTAAATCCTACAACACGTCCCATTCCTCTACCCTTCCTCATCTTCACTTACATCCTCTTCTTTCAACTCTCAAAGTTTTACTCCATGCATATAGGCAAAGCTGCAGTAGTTTGCCATGTAGAGTAGCTAGCTTTTCTAGTAGTGACATCTTCTGGCAATGTCTTTGAAAACAAGTTTCACACAATAACGGGTCAGCTCAACATAAATATGGGTCAAATTTGTGAAAACTGAAGGAGACCTTGGAGATATATATGTAGATATTTCTCAAAACAGTGATTTCTTGAGTTTTTCATGTTAATTGGAATTTGAGATTCAGACCAATCAGAAAAATGAGGGGACTGGAGCTCTACAAGATTTCTATCCTAAAGTTGTGATTTTAGAGCTAGATAGGATGGTTGATTGTACACCACCAATTTTCATGTACCCTGACCATGGAGATTGAAGCTCAACTACTACCTAAAGGTTGCATGCACGATTAGAGCTGCAATTCATGGCAACCAAACCACCGATTTCTTCCACAGGAGGAAACTAAGATCGGATTCTAGAGGAGATGACCGTTGGTCCAAGATTGTATATTTTTCTAGGACGGAGACGCCAGAAGCACAGATAAGAGGATGAAGACAAGGTCATCGACGGTAAGAAGGTTTTTCTTTTTTTAGACAAAAGGAAGAAGGGGTTGAGGTCACTGAGAGGAAAGGGGTTTTGTTTCTGAGGGGTCCCCTTGTTGAATTAATACTCAACCGTGCAAGGTAGTTCGACAGCATACACATTTTCAGGTTGAATTTCAAGTTAGTTTGTGTCCAAATTGCCCTTAGCATTAATTGAGGAACTCAGCTTCGATTTAGAGAGTAGATGTAGAATAATGAATTTTTTTTCATAAAGGAGGAAAAATAAATCATGCTTTTATCCTATTAGCTCCTAAGTTTATACTAATATATAAGATAAAACAAGAGAACTTATTACTATACCTGAACTTTATATCGGTCACTTGATATCATTAACCGCTCATAGATTAACATACTAGCACCATATGCTATCAAACAATCTCGTTCCATCTCTCCTACTCGTAGACCTGGAATTAATAACAATTGATTAAAGGAGAGCTATAGAGTCAGTACAGACTACAAAGCATAAGAGTTTTAATAAAATTAAATTGCTGGGATTTTAAAAAAGAAAAGAAAAGAAACCTCCAATACGACTTCTTCCTTGTGTAGGCTGTCTAGTCATAGGTGCACGAGGTCCTGTAGCTCGAGCATGCATCTTATCAAGGACCTGAACAGTCAGATGAAGAAGAATCAACAACAAGATAAGAGAGTTTGATAAACTAACAAAAACCAGCTAAAAGTTACCATAAAATATGCCAGGTAATGTCCAACTCAGGATATATTAATAAGAAGATCTAGAGACATCAACTTATCAAGAAATAGGATCATAAAAACATTAAACAAGATGGAACCAATAGATGGATAAAAGTTCACAGCCATATTTTCTGAAATAGTAGTTGAATAAAACTCAGAAAAGTTTTGGCATGTGTGAGATATATAGGTGATACCTTATTAGATTCATCTATCAACAACGTATTATGGAACAAGGGAGCAACTGGTACATGAAAGATGTCTTATGTTCATATAGGCGTAGGCGGGTAAAATAAAAATCGAACCAGTAAAGACTAAAGAGCAGAAGTGTGGGCCCCACATTAAGAAAACTAAGTCAAGAACGCGCCTGTATCCGTGCCGCGGACCCCGCACCCACACCCAAACCGTGGCCCGCAGGCCCCGTCGTCCCCGGTCTTGCCGTCCGTCGTCTGGCATGCTCGTCGTCGGCCGCCCCGATTTTCGCATCATGTCATCCGTTGTCCGCAGCCCCCGTTGTCCGTCGTTCGGCATGCCCGTCGTCCGCGGCCCGTCTTCCGACATCCGTGGGCTTTCCGCCGTCTAGCCCAATTTCCCTATAAATAGAGCCCTCATTGGCTCATTTTCAGGAGGGTGGGAATTTTTGCACGGAAGCTCTGCGTCTGCCATCTTTCTCTCTCTCGGCCATTGTCTTTTCTTAGAGTTTTGAGACTTACACGAAGGTGCAAGCCATTACTCTCTCGCCTAGACTCCTCCATTGAAAACTCTTCTCGAAATTCTTCAAGATCAAAGACTTGAAGAATCTAAGGTTCAAAATATCGAAGACTTGAAGCCTTGAAACCAAGATCCAGTCGATCGGTCGAAACCTTGTAGCGCATTTCGCTGAGTTTATGTCCGCTGCTTCTTTTGTGTCGTGCGATCAAAGGGAATCTCGTGTTTACGAAGGATCCTACCGCTACATCGAATCCCCAGATCTCTATATTTTTTTATTATTTTTCTTCTTTTTGCATGCATTCACATACTTATAAAAAGAGAAAATTGCTTGTAACCGTTTAATAGAAATGAACGCGAAAACTCCGATTTCCACCAGAAATCAAGTGATTCCTGATATCGAATATAGTAATCAAAGGTATCTACAGTTCGATCGGACGCCCGTTGTCTAGGCTTGCAACGTTTGCCGCCTTCTTGTCCGCATGGATCATGAAGCGTGTGATAACTTCTGAATTCATGAACATCGAGGCGTTATTCCCAGCTGAAGCTATTGCCTGCGGCCGGAACATTGCTTTGCTTCATGCGATGGTCTGCGACATCCAACGAGGATTGAGGCGGGTCGTATCTGCCCTCTTTACCGGTAAGACTCCCGGTTCGAGATCACAGATGGTGGATCCTTAAGATGACCCGAATGTTAGAGTCAGTCTACCGTTTACGTATTTGGTATCCTGATTTGCCCTCTATTGCCGAGGATTGATTCCCGCGCGGTCATATACAAATGCTGAAGGAGGTCGAGCTCGAGCTCGGCTTGAGCTCTATAGTGAGGCGCGTGGGAATTTGGATGACATGAAGGCTATCAGAGCCCCCATCTTAACCGTCCTCAAAACTACATGATACATCGGTACATGCCTCGATCGCCCGTTGAGACCCTAGGCGGACCTTATGCTGACAGTGGGAGCGAATTCTCGATACTCCTGTCGGATCTCCCGTACTGGCTTATATGCATCCGGCGGTCACACCTTATATGGCGGTCGGGGGATCGTTGTTTTATTGATCTATATATACCTATACGATTCGCAAAGCAGTTCGGATACGACCGGGTCTATATCGGAAGTCCGAACGTACAGTTCTCTTATGAGGGGAGCCTTATAGATGGAGCTCGCGCTTGGCGATATTTCATCAGCGAGTGTTCCGCTGCTCGGTTTGATCTCCCGTTCCTTATTATACGGCTTAATACCCCTGCGTTAGGGATAATACCGCTTCAGGAATCAACCATTGATAGGTGTAGGGTGTTTTTCGTCACCCCATTGAGATGGGAATACGCGCGCGCTTGTCAGGCGCACTACAGATTCCCCCTGCCTAGGGTAGACGGGGGTTTATTGATTGTGGGGATCCGAATCTCCGGCAGCCGCGGACTAACCTGCCGTTAATTACCCTCGCCTTTGAGGCGAGGGAACCTCCGATTAACGGGTTAAACTGGTCATGCGAACTCAATGTGCAGTGTTGTGTTTTGGAGGGGTTTTGGATGTATCGGGGGCCTCGCAGAGTTTTTACGGGGGTCCCGCTATCCGGATAGCGGGCTGGGGGTCAGGGGGCTAGCAACCCCCTTACGGGATGCGGGGCAACGCCCGGTTAGAAATTTTTTTCTAACAGGGACGATGTTGTGGAATGTGTGTATCTATATATATATATATATGTATACATATATATATAAAGGGGAAAAGCGTCCAAAGAACGCGTGGGGCAAGCGCTTGAGCGCCGGGCGCTTGAGCGCCGGGCGCTTGAGCGCCGGGCGCTTGAGCGCCATGCGCTTAAGCGCTGGCGCACCACGTGTCCGACACGTGGACGCTGTGCGCTCGAGCGCTGTGCGCTTAGGCGTGAGCGCACCACGTGCCCGACACTCGGGCGCTGGGCGCTCGAGCGCTCGCACACCACGTGCCCGACACGTGGGCGCTCGAGAGCTAGCACGCCACGTGTCCGGCACGTAGGCGCTGGGCACTTGAGCGCTTGGGACGCTCGGGCGCTTGGGCGCCGACGAGAAAAAGGGGATTTTAGCCCCAGAAATAGGATTTAAAATCCCAAAAGAGAATTTAGAGTGGAGTTAAACTCATAAGATGTTTTGGAGTTGATAAAAGGGGTTCTTCTTTGGAGCCCTGGGTCTTCCCAAAAATGGGGTTTTCGAAATGGGCCTCCTTCTTCCTTCTCTGTTGGCAGGATCTTGAAGATCAAGAGATGTGAGATTTTAAAAATTTCTTCTTTTTTAGATCTGATGGGAGATCTAAGGTCCCCTTTATGGGTTTTGTGGTGAAAAACTATTTAGTTTTATAAAGAAAAGAGTAAAACTTGATTTAATTCAAAAGAAAGAATAAGGTTTTTGAACCTTGAGGAAGAAGAAAGAGGCACAGGCCCTAATTTTTGGGAAATGAAAAGTATATTAGATATTTTCATCATGTTGCCTTATATAGACTTACATATTTACATGTAACCCCTTGGGCTTTACAAAATGGCATTTTGCTCATCCCATGGCTCATGTGCTATTTCTTTTTGCACATAAGCCATGGGCTTTACAAAAATTTGGCTTTATGCCCATTCATGTATAAAAAATTACATCAAAATTATTTATAACATGATTTTTTTTATTTCAGCATGGGAGAGGCCGACCGCTTCATGTTCGGGCTCGACTCAGGCATGAGCCCACTTGGCTTGGGGTTGACCATACCCCACATCTCGAACGGCCATGAATACATCGTCAAATGCAAGAACTCTGGGGCTTGGTGAATGAAATCGGCATGGTACTGGCACGCCGGACACTTTTTGGCATATTCTATTGCATCGGCTGCCACGGTTGGCTAATAGTAGCCGAGACGCCTCAACCGATCTTATAACTTAGGGCCAGACTGATAGGCTCCACAAGTTCCATCATAGGCTTTCTTTCCGGACGGCTTTGGTTTCGGATCCGGCTGGACATCAAAGAAATATACCGTCGAAAGAGCGACGGTATAGATTCTTCATGGCCGGATCGTAATAGAAACACGTCGATCTCTGTCTTATTGACACGGCCTCCTTTGGGTCCTCGGGGACGATGCCAAGGAGGGTGAAGTCTCTGATGGCGAAGCATCAATCTTTCCCTACGGAGGTGACGTAGAGAGGGCTCGCACTACCTTCAATTCTCGGGGCTTGAGTTTTGGGCAGTACAGATGATGGTTAGCGACATGTATGACTTGCCTCATCACACAGGGCAAGAAAAAGACAGCCGCAAGGCCTACAAACTCATCTACTCGCGGGTTTTCATTCCGCATAATATGTTCGAGGCTGAAGGTCTTGAATCCATCGATGATTTCTTTGGCAGCTTGGTAGTATGGTAGAAGACCTTCGTGACAGACTTTATACTCTTCATTAATTTGTTTCACAATCAACTGAGAGACGCCTTTTGCCTCCAAGCTTTCCATCCCCAGCTCTTTAGCTAGGGTCAAACCGATGAGTAGGGCATTATACTCGGCCACATTATCGGAGCAAGGTTCGATCAAGGAAAACGATCGGAGTATGACCTCGTTTTCGGGCGTGAGGAAGACTATACCCACACCAGCTACCATTGTGTTCTTTGGGCCAACTCTGGATGCACCATCCAACCATAGCTTCCACGGCCTTGGCTCCGTGGTAAGGTTGGCCTCATAAACTTCATCGAGTATCTTGTCGTGTAGCTTTGAGTAGGTAAGCTAGAAACTCGGTGATGGTGTGACCCTTACCAGCCTTTCACGGGACGAACTCCACATCGTACTGCAACAACAAAATAGCCCACTTCGCTAATCTCGAGTTCAAAGCGTCGGGCTTGGTCATAAGGATTCTCAATGGGTTAACATTGGAAATCACTTTAATTGTTAACCCACTAAGTAATGTCTTATCTTTTGGACTGCGAATACTAGTGCCAGGTGTTTTCTCTACTGGAGTGTATCGAGACTCTGTTCCGACCATTGTGCGGCAGAGGAAGTAGACGGCTTGCTCGTGTACCTGTTCATTGAGTTGTGCCAATATCGCGCCCAAAGAGTGACTTGTTGCGTGCACATATGCAGGAAGGGTTTTCTCAAGGTTGGTAGCACCAAGACCGGCGGCTTCGTAAGATAGGCCTTAATATCTTCGAACGCCTTCTGACACGCATCATCCCAGACGAAGGAAACATTTTTACGCATCAATCTGGAAAATGGCTGGCATTTACTTGACAAATTATTGATGAATCTTCGGATGTATGCCAAACGCCCTTGGAAGCCCCGGAGCTCTTTTAAATTTCTCGGGGACGGCATCTCTATGATGGACCTAACTTTGTCGGGGTCGACGCGGAAATCCAAGGAACTTCCCACTCGATACTCTGAAGGACTTAACAGGGTTCATCTTCAGATCGTGCTCTCGCACGATATCGAAAGCGGTCTTCGGTCTTGGAGATGAGTCTCCTTTTGCTTGCTCTTGACGGCAATGTCATCGATGTAACACTCGATCGTCTTGCCAAGATGTTTAGAGAAGATTTGATTCATAGCCCTCTGATAGGTAGCTCCAGCATTCTTCAATCCAAAAGGTATCACAGTATACGCGTAGATTCCCCGTGTTGGGGTTCTGAACGCAATGTAACCCAAAAGGCCAGTCATCTTTATGCATCTTGATCTGATTGTAACCTAAGTAGCCATTCATGAAGGACATCCGCTCGAAACCACAAGTGCTGTCGATCATGATATCGGTGATCGGTAACGAGAACTCGTCTAACGGACAAGCTTTGTTTAAATCACGAAAGTCGATGCATATTCGTACTGTTCCATTTTTCTTTGGCTCCGGAACAATGTTAGATATTCAGAATGGGTGTTGAACCTCTTTGACGAAACCAGACGTTGCGAGCTTCTCTACCTCTTTATCGATGGCGCCCATCAACTCCAGATTGAAACGTCGTTGTGTCTGGACAACAGGTTTGACATCGGATCGGATGCTTAAGCGATGAACTGCTACATCTTCTTTCAATCCTGACATATCTTTGTAGGTCTACGTGAATATATCGATGTATTCACGAAGCAGTGCAATGAGCTCTTGTTGCTCCTCAAGAGGAAGACCCGCACTGATGGAAATGGGTCTCGGAGTGCCGTCATTTCCAAGATTTACCTGTTCCACTTTATCGTCTGTGGGTGGCTCTCGTAATTCAAAGCAGGCCTCCCACAATTCGTCTTGAAGTTATTCCCATGAGTCGTCTTCACGTTCTTCTGATAACGCAGACACTTCTTCGTCATAGGTCATGACGGCCATGTTAATTGAGAATTATTGAAAAAGACCATTGATCTCTACATCAGATTCATAACCCCATTCTAAAGTGTCCAAAGAGTGTGAAGGACCCATCGGAACCATCTTCCCGCTCAGATGCTTCAGGAGGGGTGATATAACCCAAGCCCCGGCCTATTTGGTCGTAATAATTTGCATCACGTCCTTTAGACATGAAGGGTTTGAGCCTTCCGACTCGCCCTTGATCAAGGTTAAGACCAAGACGAGCTTCTAAGCCATATCCCTGATTCTTCATCATCTGGCGCGCACCTTCGCTATAGTGATGGAATTCTGGCACTTCATCTTCAAATTTTGATTCTTCCGATATCCAATCATTGTCCGCTTCGAAACGACCAAAGTGTATTGGTGTTTCGTTCTCGAACTTAGCCGGGACAACGAAGTAGGTCCTATTCGGATGCTGGGACTCTCTGAGTTCATGTGATATCCTAATTATGGGCACATTTAGTGTAGGATCAGAATTCAGTCACAACACCCGTTGTGGGACATTGTCTTCGAGTCTAGATGAGGTCTTTGCACACATCTCGTAATTAAACTTCACTTTATTAATGATGAGCTTGGGTTCGGGCGCACCGGGCTTAAAAACATTTTCTAGATCTATTACAAAGGGTTTTATAACACATCGAAGAATGTTCTCAGACTCGGTGTCCGCCTCATTTCCATCCTCACGGTTCTCCAAAGGATATGCCTCCAGATAGAACTTATCTGAGGCTACGCTTTGATAGAGCCGAACGTCCATGAAGTAGATCTCGAGTCCTTTAAATGGGGCCAGATCCGCCGTTATTGAATGTTGGACTCGTCCTGTATCGATGTATTTCATTACCTAATGCAGAGTCGAAAGCACGATCTCATTTTCATGGATCCAGGGCCTTCTGACTAGCATGTTGTAGTACGGGTCAGCATCAATCACGAAAACCGTGACGTTTGACCTCAAATCCCTGACGCACAGTTTCAATCTTATTTTCCCCAAAGCTAAGCTACTCTGGGCATTGGAGCCAGAGATTTTCGTGTTAGTGTGCACTATCTTCCGGTCTGGTATGCTGAGAAAGTGCGGCATTCTTCGGGTCATGATACTCACTGCTGCGCCGGGATCCACCAAAATACGCGATACCTTTTGGCTGCCGATATACGCTGTGAAGTTTAGCAGCCTCATGTGCTTGATTGACGGGATCTTCATGTTCTGCTGAGAGAAGGTGATGACATGATCCTCCCGTACAATCTCGATGACGTCCTTTTCGGCATGGAGTTTTTGAACGTTCACAACAAATGCCTCTGGATCTTGTAGCGCCTCCTGAAGGGTTGCTCAGGTCTCAGAAGATAACTTGAGCAACTCAAGCATAGTAAGTCTGGCTGGGATACTAACGAGCTGACTCATGATGTCAAACGGACGCGGTCGAACAAAAGCCGTGCCATTATTCTAACCTCTCTGCTGGCACAACTAGGGCTGCAAGAGGCTGAGTTTCAACCTGAACGCCCCGGTAGAAATAAGACTTTCCGAAGGGTGAATCGTCTTGAAGCGGTTGCGCTATGGTAGCGGCAAATACCACCTCGTTCTTCGAATCGGAGAAGGCGTGAGGAATATCTTCGTTCACATCTTGGACAACGGACACCACATGACAAGTTTTTGACTTTCCCTTCTTTTTTGATGCAGACATCCACTGCTCGTCGTCCACTAGATCAGGGTGGAGGGTGGACCAACATGTGCTCTCCCCTTAGAAGCACCAGGGGGCCAATCCTTAGCTTTGCAGGTTGTGGTGGTCAGAATCGACCACTTCCCACTCAACCATTGGGCTCAGGACTACTCCGTCTTTGACGGCCTCTAGAGGGAAGTCACCGAATTAGGCCGACGTAAAGTTCATCGAGACTTGGCGTTGTTACTCATCCAATTGTACCACCCCAGTATATACTAATGTCTGAATTTTGTTCCGGAAACGTAGCAATCCCGTGTGGGATGTTGTACGTACATGTGGAAAATGCAATAGTTGGGATCATCCTTGCTGTCAACTTCTTCAGGACGCAAGGGCGTGAGTAGCTGAATGAACCCTCCTTTGATCAGTGCGTCTGCTAGAGCTGGAACAACATTAACCTTGAAAGACAATAGAATGTCCCTTCACAGCTTTGTGCACGGGCCGCTTGTCCTTGTCCAGGTGGAGGCACTTGGTTGTAGATTGGCTTGCCGTCCTTTCTAGAGACTTGCCATTTTCTGTTCGGATCTTGATGAAGGACATTGACCGCCATTACTTCTTCGGTCTTCCCCTTGGTCCATTTGCTTGCGGTGCCACCTGGCTTACTGTCAGTGCGCACCTTAAAGTTTGGGAGGTCTCCCAATTGGATGGTCGTATCCTCTACAGCTTCGGCCATCTGAATGAGCTCAGCCCATGAGCTCATCCTGTTTGCGCCCAAGTATCCCTGGATGTGGTTAGTTGTCCCGACACATATCCATAGAGACATTGAATGAGATCACATCTTTGAACTGTTGGGCGACACCGTGAAACTTATCGATAAAAGTTCGAATTTTCTTGCCGGAGCGTTAAGTATCTCTTTTCAAACCGGAATAGGTTTTACGGATCTCAATCTCGTAGAACCTTTCTAAGGAACAAATGACGTGTTGTAATCCACGAAGAGAGTGTCCCTGGGGTGAGAGCCTTCACCCAATCGAAAGCTGCATCTTTGAAAGTCCCGACGAACAATTTAACTAGCAGCGGGTCATTCCCCATCCAGTGTCCGACATGCACTTCAAACTGGTAGACATGTTACTAAGCCGAGCCGGTAACTAACATGGTAAGACATGTTACCATGTTAGTTATAAATACGCAGGGTCTTCGGATAGTATGAGTGTGCGTTCGTTCAACAGGATCTCAGGAGCCATATTGCCAGCAGCTCGTACCAGGCTATATCGGTCACTTGTTGCTACAGTATAGGGCTATATCAGTCATTGGAGCTCATACCGGGCTATATTGGTCGCTTGTTACTATAGCCCGTACCGGGCTATAACGATCGCTTGTTCATTCCACATTTGGGTCCGTATTTCCTTGCCTCTGGGGCCTATCCTTGGGTTGACAATACTCCTGCAGAGCTTGACGTACACACTCAAACTCACGATAGGATAGATTACCCATTTAGCGACCACCTAGGATATGACTTGACATGTTTACTTGCTTGCTTCATATTACTGTCATATCTATATCTACATGTGCATGCGGGTTTCATTACACTCATATATTCATGCTATCACACACATACACACGCTATTACAATTGAGTACTTGTTGGAATGTTTTAACATCCTTGAAATTTATCATCTTAGATTTAGAGATCGATTCACAGGCATAGCAGAATCAGAGTGACTATCAGGAGTTAACAGAAGATCGGTAGTATTTGTAGGTTTATTTTTATTTTATTTCAGTTGCTATTAAAATATGCGCCTCTCGTGGGACGATAGGAATAATGTATCTTTCTTTTTGGATCTTGTACTTCGTTTATTCGGAACCATTTGTTATTTGGATTTTTTATTGACCCTATCTTTATCTCATGGATTCATCAATATTATTTGTTATTTATGCAATATGATGTTAGTATTGTATTTTGGATATTATCGTACAAATTTAGCTAGAACCTTAAGAGTGACTATGGCACTTGCAATTTCAGTCCATTTATCCGTATTTCGGGAATTGGGGCGTAGTAGTGTCGTATGCGACACTAGCACTTCCTCAAAAAAGTTTCTCCTCAGCAGAGTCGCTATCTTGTTTTCGGTGGAAATCGGGGCTTTCGCGTTCATTTCCATTAAACGGTTATAAGCAATTTTCTCTTTTTACAAGTATGTAAATGTATGCAAAAAGAAGAATAAGAATAAAAAATATAGAAATCTGGGGATTCGATGTGGCGGTAGGAACTTTCGTAAACATGAGGTTTTCCTTTGACCATACGGTATGAAAGAAGCGCCTGACAGAACCTCAGGGAAATACGCTACAAGGTTTTGACGGATTGACCGGATCTTGGTTTCAAGACTTCAAGTCTTCGATATCTTGAACCTTCGAATCTTCAAGTCTTGGTCTTTAAAGTCTTAATCTTAAAGAGCTTCGAAAAGAGTCTTCAATAGAAAAATCAAAACGAGAGAGCAATGGCTTCCACCTTCGCGAAATCTCAAAACTCCACGAAGAGACAATGGCCAAGAGAGAAAGATGGCAGAGGCAGAGCTTCCGTGCAAAAATTCTCATCCTCCTAAAAATGAGCCAATGGGGGCTCTATTTACAGGGAAATTGGGTTAGTCGGCGGATAGCGCACGGACGACGGACAACGGGGCCCCAGAAAATGGACGACGGGCATGCCGGACGACAGACGACGGGCCGCGGACGACGGGGCCTATAGGCCGTGGAATGTCGGGCCGTGGTCTGGGCTCGGGTGCGAGGTCCGGGGCACGGACACGGGCGCGTTCTTGACTTAGTTTTCTTAATGTGAAGCCCACACTTCTGCTCTTGAGTCTTTACGGGTTCGATTTTTATTTTACCCGTCTACATAGGCAAAGGGCAGAAGGCACTCAATTATTCTTTGCATTCTAAGTCGAAAACCAAAAGGGGGGACCCACATTCAACGGGTATAAATAGGAAAGCTAGCTCAACTTTACAAAAACTTGATTGTATGCAAAGAGTAGACCTCAAATAAATTATCCAAACTCAAGAAACCCATTTGCCAGCTTTTCCTATTTCCAAGGAAAATTTAAATAAAAGGAAGGGAGAGAGCGAGGAGAGAGAGGGAGAGAAATGAGTTGGCATTTTGTGTTTTAAGAATAGATTAAAGAAATTCTCCTTTATTTTGAATTTTCCTTGAAAAAGGAGAAAATGATATGTGGCCCCCTTGAGTTTAGGTAATAATAGTAGAGATTATCTATAAAATTGAGGAAGAACTTTACCATGTGCTTCAGTTTTTGATAGTAAATTGGCCCCATGAATATGTATGCTTGAAGGGGATAACCTGTAATTCCTGAAAGGTGAAATCAAATATTAGCTACAATGTAAAATAGGAAATGACGAGGAAACAAACAAAAGAATAGTCATAAAAGAATTTTTCTCTCCTCCAATCAGACCGTACATTAAATTTCTATAACTACTTCGACAAAAATAGTATGTTATAGGATCTCATAGATGTGTCTGCATCAATTTTCAGATTGCACTCAGCTGATGACTAAACGTCCTAGTACCAATCATATGGTGGGGCACATGTCCATATTAAATTCATGTACAGACACGACAGGCTAACCATTGGTGTCCACATTTCATATTACCTTCATTACCTGAAAGTACGAATAAGACGAAGTATTTATGCTCCCTTTTGGATGTATTCACAAGTGTGTAGATTTAGAAAAATTGTCATGTCCAACCCCATTATGCATAATGATCTGATTTAGAAAAATCAGTCGTTGTTTTATGATAATGATCTGGTTTTCTTCTTCAAGCATGCATCAACCCCATTATGCATAATCATATGTTTTAAATGTGTATGTATTCACAAGTGTGTAGATTTAGAAAAATTGTCATGTCCAACACCCTTCATCTCAGAATAAGGAAACACTACAAATCGTAACACAGCGCAGGCTTCAATCCAACTATGCTTTCTCATGTCTGATGCCACTAAGATGTTGGTCGTTCATCACTTAATAAACATATGGAACTGTCATGTTTGACATGAGCAGAAGAAAACTGGACCGTGAAGGTGGGAAAGTGAATGCGTTAACACACACGTATGTGGATATAGTACGGATCAAGGTTTGAGAACTCGGTTTCAGTTTCGCTTCTTTTAAATTTGATTAGTTTCGGTAAGTTTCGTTGGTTTCGGTTTAAGTTTCGGTTTCAGTTTTTAATTTATTTTGGTATGTATATATGAGTAGGACTATTCTAGTTCTAAGAGAGGGAATCTCCTCTCCCACATGTTTTACGTCGTTGGATAGGTTGAATTAACGGTCGAAAATAATCGATGATGTCATCACCTTCTTTTGTGGGATGGCATCACTAACTTACCAGTGTTTTAAAAGACGGAGGCATGAGACGAAGCGTTCGACCCTCGACTAGACGAGGCATGAGGCCTCGAGGCGTGAGGCGTGAGCGTCACGATTTTCGTATTTTTATTAATTATAAATATAAATAAATAGAGAAAAGTCAGAATATAAGATAATATTATGGTCTTGCTTCACTCATATGTTAAAACAAAGATGTCCTTAACCTAATAAATTATGGATGTTAGTTGATATTTAATAATAATATAGTTTTATAGTGTAGTTTTAACTTTTAAATTATCAACTACTGAATCTTTGTTTACTTATGTAGAGACAGAGAAGAAAGATTGAAATGTTATGTCCTGCCTTATTAACCCAAAATCCAAACCCAATAACCTATTCCTTTGTAACTCCCTTATTACAGCACCACAAAGAAAAAAACCTAATGCTTTTTTCGCGTGGGTCCCTGCGCCACCAACAATGGAAGAACGAGCATTTCTTCTCGCACAGCACCTTCGATCCTCGCCTTCTAGCCTTGATCTCACTGCCAACTTACGCAGCACCTTCGATTCTCGCCTTATAGTCTCGATCTCGTTGCCAACTTGTGCAGCACCTTCGAACCTCGATGTCGCTGCCAACTTGCAATTTAGAAGACAATCCACGATCTAGGTTAGAATTTAAGTTTTTATGCTTTTTTCCAAACAAAAGAAGCATACGCTTCAATAAGTTTAACGATTGAAATGTACGCTTTGTCCGTCTCAATAGAGCCTCGCGAATGAAGCATACACTTCAAGAGAAGGTTTCGCCTTTCCTCTGCGCTCCAGGACGAAACCCTAGCTATTTGCCCTGAAGCAGCCTCAAGGCGCATCTCAGAAACGCCTTCAAAAACACTGCTAACTACCTATATACATCCAACCGTTGAATTACAAATCCAACGGTTTAAAACATGAGGGAGGAGATTCCCTCTCCTCCTAGAAGTAGAATAGTCATACTCTGTATATAATGAGTTTCTTACTTTTAACATACATCAATAATATGTATTTAAAAGCATTTTATAAAGACATTTTACGAAAAACGTGCTTGAAAAAATTAACTTTTCCTAAAAATGTTTTAAACAAAGTATTTGATGCAGAATGTTTGTAATTTAAAAAAGTACAATTGCTCCTTTGAGCCACACAAAATATGAGTAATTTTTTGGAAAAAGTACAAAGGCCCATGTGAAGACACATGGGCAAGCTTATCTTTTCACCAAACACTCTCTTAAATCTCTTTTTTTCTGGGGCAGCAGCACTAACAATAAGCAGAGCAAGAAATGGAGCGGGATGCAAGACTGCGCGATTGTAGCGGTGGCAAGCCCACATCAGGTAAGTTTGTCGTATCTTTCCCTCCTTCCTCATGTTCTATTTTTCATTTTGGATTTTTCTTCAACTTTGGCATATGCATAACTCTGCAAAATAAGTTTTCGGTTTTAGAAATAGAATTTTTCGTTCATAACAGTTTGTATCGGCCGAAATTTCAACTGATACTTACCGATATGTTTAAGTTCCACCCGATATTCCCTCATAGCGCTCGAATCCGAATTCAAAGGCAAAGTTTCAGACCGGTACCCTCCAATACAGGTCTGAAATGGCCGAAACTACGGAGTTTCGGCCGAGTTCTTGAACCATGGTACAGATTGGTGCGGAGGTTATAATCAACTATGGTACGAAAATATATTGATTATTTATTATTAACTAGAATACTTTCTCATGCATAGCATGTGCAAGAACCTATTGTGTGTGCGCGAGAGAGAATAAACAGAGTATATACTTCCGTCTCTCTCTCTCTCTCCACGCACATGCGCCAACACACACAAACTATCATAACCCAAATTCTTAGGGGCAAAAACTTCACCCCAAAAAAACTTTCCTTTTTTACGATCAAATGATATAATTGTTAGAATATGCTACAATATTCTAAGGGATTTTCCAGTATTCTTAGCATGATTTGTCACAAGTAATTAGAGAGAAGTATGTGTAAATAATCAAGTTTATATTAAAAAAATATTAGGTCCCTAATCATCCAAAATCATTCCTCTAAATATCTCTCTTCTCTCTCACTAATTAACATGATATCGGAGCCACTAGTCTCAAACCTACACTAAATTCAACCCTTAATTCAATCAAAACCCTAGATCCAAGACCTCCATCTCTGTCATCGATCTACATCGCCATTACCCTCGTTGATCGAGCCCACCAACATCATTGTCACATCGTCGATCTCAATAATCTCTTTGATCGCAGAGCCCACCACCTCACCGATCGAGCTCTCCAGCAACTTACGCTCTCTTCGATCTGTCTTTGATCTCATCACGAGGCCTCGCCAATCTTCAATCATCAATCTCGCCATGATTTTAAGATCTTGCACCTTCGATCTCACCAAGAGTCCTCAAGATCTTGTCTTAATCTTCAAGATACCTCGATCTAAAATTGGCCAGTTCCCTTTTATCCAAAGCCCGATGTTTTTTATCGTCATGTTCTCATCATTTTTCATCTAAATGTATCATACTTTTGCAAGATGAATCACAGTAGGGTTTTAACTATGATCAATTGTATGGCTTTGTACTATCGAAGTGATTATGCTATCAGATACTAGTTTGTTAAGGAGTTGTTGTGAGATCGATGATGGGATCTCTTGGAAAATCAATCATTGAATGTGATTGAGATTAAAAGTGTTGTGTGAAGATGGAGAGTAAACCCGTTAATTCAACAGGGGTGGTAGCAAGTAAAATGATCGCCTTCAAGCTGTATGAGAACTTCCACGGTTGGAAGCGAATGGTAGAAACATACATCGCTGGGCAAAGGTAACCATCTTATGAACCAACCTCCTCCCATGAACCCTGAGCCGAAGAAATATGGTGCCCAACTATGCCATCTTATGTTAAGCTCCTTGAAGAGATCAGTAATGGAGTTAATGATAAATCTGAAGACAATGAATGAGGTATGGATTGCCTAGCAGATCTTTACCAAGGGCAGCCTTTGACCTTGTATATACTTTGCATCGGATCAGGCAAAGTTCTCAATCTCTCCATCGGTATTCCTGAACATTAAGAAGATTGTTCAGGATGCATCAGAGATGTTCTCTATTACCACCGATATTACAAAGATGAAACGGAGAAACGAGACTGTTCTTGTGATCGTATTTCTTCGAGGGTTGAGACCCGAGTTTGAGTCGGCAAGAGCCCAACTATTTGGGAATGCTACCACTATTTCCCTCTTCTCCACCTACTAAGCCTTGATGAAGATCTTTCCTACTCGACATACTGGAGAGCAGACTAACATTGAAGAGCGGGCGAGCTGCACTAGTTAACCAATTCTATAAAAAGGATGTTAGAAGCTTATCCCCAATCATCCAAAAATTATTCCCCTAAATCTCTCTCTCTTGTCTCTCTCACTAATTAACAAGGATAAAGAAGGAAATTCCTTTATTGAATGGTGCATTGGGAGAATGCCAAATCATAATATCTAACATATATAATTACTTTTTTGCCCTAAAAAATCAAGTTTTCAAACCAATCGACACCATGGAACCTATGTTCTTGAATCGAGTGCAACTTCCTTGCATATGTGAGATGGATGCATTTTTTGACTAAAACACCCATGAAAATTGCACATATATTAGTAGTATAGGAAAACCATGAGCGAATGGACATATAAGAAGACAATGCATAACCGGTTTAGAACATGATGAACCGGTACAAAAATGACCCGTTGCCAATTGATGGTGAGCAGATTAGTAGGATTTGGAAACTGCAAATTAAAAAGAAGATTAGTGTTGATAAAAATCATTATCATCAGTTCTTTTCTTCTTTTTTTCCTTTCTTTGGGTGGGAGTTGACGGGACAGAAGGGTGGAGTAATCAAGAGATCAAGGGGTCTGGAATCGTTTAAAATAAATGAAGGGGAAAAGATGAAACGGAGCGAATATAAACGGTACCATATCTATATCCAATAGACATACGGATTCGAATACGGATACAAATAGTTATCGGAAATGAAAATTACTATCCGCATTTGGTAATAGTCGGATGTAGATACAAATATGAAACGAGTATTAGACAGAATTTATCCGATGAAGTCAAACAATACTATTTTTGATATCGGATACAAATATAAAACGAGTATATGTTTTACGATATCAGGTTCTGTTGGCTGTAGTCTGATGCTTGGCTGTAGTCTAATGCGGATACGGATACGGGAAGTCATTGGAAATGAAAATTACTGTCAAAATATGATAACAGTCAGCTACAGATACTGAGTCAACTGGGATTATTCAAATCTGGGAACAAATCCCTATGCATAGGTGCCTAAATTAGATGTTGGAACGAAACTATAATCATTGAAAAGTTAATTGTTGAAAGTATTTATCGATGTATAATTATTGAAAGTGATGGAGAGGGAAAATAGATGGTGTTTGGTCTATAGACAATCAAAAACTCCCAACTGATTAGATTGATACAAAATAATCCTATCACTCATCTAAACTTATGATTTTTATTTATAAAATAAAATACTTATTATATACACATTCATCACATGTGCAACACACTAGAGAGTGAGTGAGTGTGTGTGTATCAAAAGTCTATGCACACACTTTTTAACACACAAATGTAGTGTTCTCTTCAGTGGTTAAAAGGCTTATTCGAAAGTGCAGGCATCTGGTATATTCCTCAAAGAAGACGCATCCACCAGTTATAGCAATTTGGAATCAAGCTGCAAGTCTGCATAGTTTCCTGACAAAGCAGAGGAGTAGAGATGGAAAGAAGAATAAAAGAGTACCCAAAGATAGCTTAGGTCCTTTTGGGAAAGGTTATCTGTAAGTATCTACCACAAGCTTTAAGTGCCCATGACAGGAGGTTGGGGCAACTGGTTCCCTAGGTCGGAACCCATCCAATTCTGGGATGGAAAATGTTTTGCTAGCTGAAACTTGACCGAGGATATATGCTTGCCCAAACATAACCAAAATTCAGGTAATTTACCCAAGCTGCAGCCCTATGATAATCTTCGTTCACTAAAGGAAACAAGTCACATGCAGAGACTACGACTGACATTACCTATTTTTCAACTTTAGCCTACAATTATGTGAACCGGTTAATTGAAATTCATGCCAATAGGCATATTTATTTTGTTCTGAGTGAGCTAACAGGCAAAACAATTTATTGCATTAACAAAAGATATCATCATAAAACGCCTGCCAAATGAGCATCCAGTACAGGTTGTAAAATAAAAGAAGCTCAGGACACGGGCATAGCTATCGAGAAGGAACACTATACAAATATGTGACACTAGTATGGGATGAGCAGCCCCAGAAAATAAGGAAAACATGTGTAGTGACTAGTCATTCAAAAATTGACTTTATGCAAAATCTTACATCTGGAATTGATTTAAATCAAACTTCTTCCAAAATTGTCCTATGTTTAATGCACCATTAAAAGCTTTTCTTCTAGACAAAGGTAACTTATTTTATAAATGGCTTTAGAATCAATCTATAATCCTTTCTCCTATGCTTTTCGAGTAAAGCTTGTCCATGCATCTCATGATACTTTAATTAATGTACTGTTCTGGCATGCATATCATACATGTGCCGCATAGTGGAAAGTGCAATAATAGTAAAATTACAGTGCCATACGTGTTAGAAATCTGAATTGGAATCTATAAGTTTTCATGCAATGCAACGTTGGCGTTTGATGATAGTGGTTTTCCCTGCCACATGTAAACCATGTTTACATAAGGAGACGGAGACTACCTTCAAGGGTGAGCAATTAGCAAGAGTATCAAGCTAACAATGGATGATCAAAAGCACAGTATATATATATTTTTCCCAAAACAGGGGAAATAGAATGCAAAGATAGCACCTCAAGAAAAAGTAAATGAACAGATTCCTTGCGTCACCACAATAATTTATGGACTCGCCCAAATTACTTCAGGCGGCACAAGTATGGGTGCGACTTTATGGGCTGATACGAAAATATAATTCTGTTGCAATTAATTTAGCTCAGCAAAATTGAAGGGAAAAAATACGTGAATTAATTCTAATTAGGAATACATTGGCAAAGCAGCTTTAGCCTGATTAATTGCTAGAGAATTATCCTCCATGCTACAATAAGCACAAAGTTAATTAATTATGAATGGTTTAGGTCTGAGTTAGGATATATTCAAATAATATAAGGCTTGGACCATGCAAGAAGTCGGAATAGTCTCTATAAATCAATAACATCAGAGAATAAATCAATCAAGATATGATGCAAGTGCAATTGTATGGCATATCAATTTGCATAAAAGAAAAGGAAGGGAAACTAATTGGCCTACCAGAATAGATGAAATCCTTCCCACTATAACTAAATCCATGCTTCACAAGGGTATCACTGTTATTGACCATAACACTGTAAGCACATAATAAGTTTCTCAACATTGGTGTGCTATATATTGAGATATCAGCATACCTAATATCTTCGATTTTATCCGCATGGCCACTTGGCTCCCCGAAGGCACTGCCATAATGGTATCTACCACAAGAAACACCAGCCTTACCTCCAAGAAGCTCTATCATTTTTCCAATTGTCATTCGACTACAGATCAGAAGAGATGTTAGAAGGAAAAATCTATCTAGCATCATGAAAAATTTTAATAAACGCAAAAGAATTTGTGATTTGAGGTTAACAAATAAAAAAATCATTTAAGGTAAAATTGTCTACCGTACACAAACTAATCATGAGTTGCCAGCATATTAAATGGGGGAAAAGGGAAATTAGCACAAAAAATGAAACTAGCATTAAGAGAGCTGGATGTCATAAACAATTTCATGAGTTTAAAGTTAATGCAAGGGCAGTCAATGATCACAAGAAAAACATTGAAAGAAAGGGCTAGGCTTCTCTCATCTAAAGAACAAAACTTTAGACCTCATTTCCCATTGATTCTTAGCATGAACAACAGTCTTTCTGTTCGAGCTATCTCAAAGGCTTCAAACGACACCAAACAATACATACACTTAATGCAAGATTTGTTCACTATGATCATACTATAAAGTAAATCAAGAGAAAACAGTGACTTAACCTTCAGAAGAAAGAAAAGATCCCTAACTTATATGATCCTACAATCTTTGTTTTAGAAGATCATGCAGCATGGTTGATCAATAAATTGCATATAGGTACAACTCATATCTTTCTACTTCTTTCATCCTTTTTTCCTCCATTTTTTTAAAAACTCTCTCACGTCGCCATGCCTGTCCACACAAATGTTTTATCTTACATGCTGCTATCTTTGGTATTGCTCTACACCACAAAAATATTTAAATACATGTACAAATAGGAAAACAATAAATAAATATGAGCACAAAGTAAGCTATGCTGCAACACCCTTAAATTCAAGAAGACAACAGCCCAACTGAAACAACATTACATTCACAATGTAATAAATGCATCAGACAGTAGAACAAAAGAATGCATTATTCTGTAATCCAGTCATGCTCCAGTGCCAAAATATCAACAACAATTATACATCACCGTGAAATAAGATTATAAGATTAATGGGAACATACATCTATCAAGGTTTCCGATTTTTCTTACTATATCAACTTGTCAAACTTGTAACTTAACCCTATTGCATGCACACACCTATGAAAGATTTTTTTTTTCATATGCATCATCACAAGCGTTTGTCCATGCTGGTGACAGATGTGTAAGTCAAAAGAAAATTCAATAAGTGGAGAAAGTTTAACTTCCTTTGAGATCATTAAAATAGTAGTATTCAAGGAGATGCCAGAAAACAGCTTGTGATGCAAATGATTGGTAAGAAAAAACGTCGCACAAATTAATCAGTTTAAGGCTGCCAAAGTTAATGATAGTAATTCATGAACTAGTTTGACCACAAAAATATCTTGAAAGAACATAGTTTACTATTTGATCTATTAAACCTCAAAGACGGCATCGTAATATTACCATTCTCTCAAATGCCGCTAAGCAGAGAATCAGAGAACTTATTCATGGGTTCATACGTCTTGAAAAAACCGTCAAAGAATAGAATCAACCCTGATCAATAGCTATGCGATTAAGGTAGACTAGCCCAGTTCTTTTTTGCTCTAATAAAATTAAAAGAAAAGACATAAGATTTACTATTTTTATCTAATTAGGGAGCAATATAAGCCTCAGATGAAGGCCAGAGAGAAAGTAGAATTGCGGCAAGCATCATAATTTGCATTTAGATAAAAAGTATTAAACTAAAAATTGATAGAATAAATTGATCAACCGAAGAATATACCATACCTAGGGTATCCATGAGGATTCATAATTAAATCAGGGCATATCCCCCGCTCAGAAAAGGGAAAGTCCTCCTGCTGAACGATTGTGCCGACGACACCTTTCTGGCCATGTCTACTACTAAATTTATCACCTATCTGTATGAAAATCAGACACTTACATAAATCTTCTTTTATACATTTATCAGAAACTTTGAAACTTGAAGTTATTCTCACCTCTGGCCTACGAGTATGACGAATGATAAATTTTATGCACAATTTGTTATTTGTATCTGAACACAACATTACACGATCAATGACAGTGGTTTCACCTTCAAGACCCTTGTAAGAAACACTTTTGTCACTGTAGTCCCTGAATATTGCATATATAAAGCCCAATGTTAACTTCACATTATAACTCAGATTTTTTTTCCTTTTTTTTCCCCGCGAGAGAGAGAATACTTACTGGTCTTTCAGTTCTGTAGGAACTATATTTCTGCTTTTAGTATCTTTTGGGATTTGTTTATTCACATAGATGTCGCGATCTCGAATTATTTGACCAGGAGCAGCAATTCCATCAGCATCAAGTATCTATAACAAAACTTTGACTGATAAATCTACCAGGCAAATCATAAGATGAAGCAGAAATATAGTGTGTACGCAATTACGTCCTAATATTTTGCAGGGCAAAGACAAAAGAGAAAATAATTTAGCATGGTGGGGGTGATGAAAGCAACATTATCTACTAATATATCATTTGTGCATGAAGAACATGTCATTATTCTCTATATCATGATAACAAAGTTATAGTAAGAAAAGTGACATTCATTGGTCCAAAAATGCAGTATAAAAACATTCATATCTAACCTCCCTGCTTAAGGGTCTTGTAAGAGAAGAAATGAAAGGATCCATGGGGGACTGAAGTAGCTTCAAAAGAGTACTGATCAGTGATTACTGAATTAAAGAAAGAGAAACTATTGAGATAGTTTGAGTATACGAACTGAAAATCGACAGAAGTCATAAAGAGTAATTAAATTTGCAGGGCAAAGGTGATGCTAAGATTAAGAGGAAGACTGAAAAATATAAGGATTAAGACGGTAAAAAAGAAGTCATGATGGGTTTTACTTAAATTTAGGATATGGAGCTTAATGGAGCCAAATGTAAATATGCAGTTGAACTTAATGGCTTGAACCTGCATAAGTAGTATACATTTTAAGTATAAACTAAATGCGTCATGTGCTACCACGTTGTTGTCTTAGTCAAGAAATAATACATAAAATAATTGGCCAATACATCAGATAATTGTTAGTTTGAGAAGTTGTTAGGCTAGTATGCTAGTAAAAAAACAAATGAATCAGGATTTAGCAAGGAGTAAACTAAATGGTTGTTGAGGAGGAGTTCGCATTTATAGATCTAATGGAGAGAAAGGATCCACGAAGCAGGGCCAAACAAGTTTGTGATAAGAGTTCAGTAGTAGTTGTCTGTATGCAACCATATTAAGAGCCACTAGGCTCCAAGCTTTGCGGACTAGATGCAAGACCAAAGACTGATGAAACACTAGTATCAAACCTATATGGTAAAAACGCAAAAAATTATGGAGACGTTAAATTGAGATGGTAATAGAGAAATTGAAGTAACATAAACCCACAAAACCAAAAGATCAACAAGGCTAATGCACACAGATTATGGCCTTATCAAACCAATACAAAAAGTTTTAGTTTGGAGGCACGTCATGCATTAACTATCACTGTATCCTACTGACCAAGTAGGAATTTTACAATAGAAATATGTACCCAAAATCTAGACAATTTGATAGGGGGAGGGGGGGATTATTCATTCACGAATTCTAAATAATCCATAGTTAGGCAAATAATTCTTAGTACATGTTCAAAGCCTATCTGCAACTTCTATTCTGAAAAAGCTGACAATGTTACCTGCTTGTTCGGTTCGTTTTGAGGACTTATAATTCTATCTGATGTACCATTGCTGTACGTTTCTTTGAGCACAGAATACCTATTAAAATGTGGTCATAGACAAACAACCAAAAAAGATCAATGAGAATAACTAATACATATTAACCTCATAAGTAATGTCACTAAATAATGAGAAATGATTACAAAACAAACACATGCTTTCAGTAGTAAATGAAGTACTTTTTCAATTGTATACAGCGGCCAAAACCACGATCAAGGGATGCCTTATTCATGACAATTGCATCTTCGATATCATAACCGCTATAACTCATTACAGCTACAGTTGCATTCTGTCCAGCTCCAAGCTTATCGTAACCTACCTGAAAGGAATATATGTTAGCACTAACAGCCATGACAATGTGTGCGCAACAAATATAATTCAAATACAAACCAGCTCAATTGTTTTGGTCGTAAGCAAGGGACGTTGAGGATATACTAGCAGGTAGAGTAAAGAGTCGGCTCGACAAAGCTGTAGAAAGAGTAAGAAACTTAATATTCTCATAACAAGTAAGAAGCAGATAGAAGGAAAATAAAAAATCCAGGACAAAGTGGTCACCGTAAACAGATGATACCAAAAAAATAGCAGTCATCGTCAAAGTCAGTTGCCAAAAAGTGTTTCACAAAAGAATAGAATGACAGCATAGGATAGAATGACAGCATAGGTATCAACAACCTTTGCAGTCAATTGTAAGTAATATCGATACAAGATCAAGCACCACCAATTGTTCACGAATTCTACTATAGGGATCATAATGAACTACTAAATGGCATGAATATGGAAGCTCCTCTCTTTTTTGGAATCGGCACTAGTAAATGGATATGAGACTGTTTCTGTTAAACTACATGATCATTGTTTTTACTATCATTAAGATATCTGCCTACAGCATGCATGCACGTCATGGCATATGGTGATGTGTGATCCTTTCACCATATGTAAGTGTGTTAGATAATTTGGAAATTACCTCCCCCCCCCCTCCTCCCCCAAAAAAAAAGGAAAAAAAAAGATATGGATTCAGAACCAGACAGGTTTATCTATCTTTCTATTTTTTTTCTTTGAAGTACATCTTAATTTCACAAACAAAAATATATAGGAAAAAGTTTAAGTAATTACCATCTAAGTTTGTTTGTACACCATAAAAGGACTGTTGACGAGCACAGTTAGGTAGTAGGTGGCCACTTTAAATGTAACCACCTACTCATGCTTTACTTTTTCAAGGAAATAACGGAAAGTGGAAGAGTTGGACCCCTGTCTATGGCCAACTCTGTGTTAACTCCTGTCCTGCTGTAGTGAGGTTTCAAATAACCTCCGTTTCAGAAGATAAGTAATTTTCAAACCTTCAAGCATCGCAAAGAAAACAAGAAAGCCAAAGCCAAAAATAAGATTCGGAGAACAGACTACCACCTAGGAGAAAAGAAGAAAGCCAAAGCTAGAGAATATATATCAGGTAAACTATATGTATGATGTGTATGTACATGAAAGGTAGTCATGTACCTAGTGTGTAAGTCTTTCATCATACATAGTTCAATGCTTTCCCATCTATTTTCATTTTTATTACTCCGTCTTTTTCATGATGGCCGTCTTCTTCTTTTTTGCACTTTTTTCCCTCAAACTATCTGTCCCTCAAATTATTTGTCCCTTTAGAATATCAAAGAAGAATCTGTTACTCTATACTTCTATTACCAATGAACTTAAAATATGGAGTGCAAGAGGGGAAAAAAGACTAATATTGTGAAACAGAGGTATTATGTATATTAGGTATTCAACAAAACATTACAGTATGCCATATATTGATAATAGAAAATTGATGGATGAAACTGTGTCAAAAATATCATCAATTAGGGTGTTCTCCATAGAACATTCATCCCCTTAATATAAAAATGAAATCAACTACCAATGATAGCTAAAACTGTTTACATTTAAACTGAGAAATCATAATCGAGTAAGAGAAATCGCAAACATGTTACAAATCTACAACCAAAATTAAGCAGACCAACCTTCAATAACCCACGCATATAACTACATAGAATGAATTAATTGCCAAAATTCTATATATTGCTGAAAAGTAATTCATATTATAGTTTGTTATAGTTAGACATAATAGCCATACTGAAATATCACATGATAAAATTGATATGTTATCTGGCCTTTTGGCTTGCAATCCTAGAAAGAATAATACAATTCCCCATGTCAGAGCTAATCATCTTCCCAAAATTTTCAGTTATTGTCTTTGTGCAAGAGAATTACAGAAGGTTGCTTGTAGGTGGCTTGAAGTCAAAATACCTCTGCAGAAAGACAAATTTCCTTAACTGCCTAATTCACAAGGAAATTGCACCATCTTCCTTGGTTACCTTGATCGTTACATGGGATTTGATATGGTTTAAAATAAATAATACAATATTAATAACTGGTTCAACAATTAGTAATCATTCCATGGTGCCTTCATATTAGAGTTATGGTCCCAAGCTATACCAGTTTGATGGGAAAACACTTAAGTGAAGGAATGAAACATGGTTCAACTTATCAAAAGAATGGACCCGATTTGAGGCACATTTAATTTTATCCAAAATTCACATGGTTTAGTTCTCCTAGGATCTAAACTTTTATCAAATATGATTCTGTCCATGTTCAAATATGGCCCACATTCAGAGACAAATCCAAGATAAATCCCCAAAATCAAGTACTATTGCACCATCAACTCACGCAAACAAGCAAACAACGCTTTTAACTGCAAACCATTATCTTCAACCGTACACACACTAGCATATCCTCTGCTTCATGAACTCATCTTCCAATTTTCCTCTTATGATATACAACAAATTCATCTAATTTTCACTATAGTTAATCAGCATTGTTTACACGAACTATTTGAGGTATTGATCCCCATTTACTTACATCCATAGGGACATCATTCATGAACAGATCAGGTTTAATTAAAAGGAAAAGTTCGGACAAGAAATTTGTTAAATTTCTATGAATTAAGCAGATCGAACATTCTCTCTCCATTATTTTCAATGTAATAATTTTCGGCATCAATGTTGAAATTGCTGCATGTCATATTCAACTAGCTTGATCAAATCTACTTCATACAGAATGTTGTTTCTTACATGTATACAGCCCTATACTTACCGATAGAAAGAAGGAAAAATATTTTCTAACATTTCAAAATTAGCAAACCTACATACAATTTCTTAAAACATTCAGTATCTAGAAAAGAAAGCATAATCATAAAAAATTGCATTATTTTTTGTGTATTTGCTCCCTAATTAACTCACTTTATGTACACAAGCTGATGTGTTACTGAGAAAGAAAGATTTTGGCAGCGTTAGCAATTTCATATTTGAATATCAGGTCCTTAGTATCAGTTTCTTTAATTTATTTTAATTAAATTAATAATTTATTATAAAATAAAAAAGTAATTTTAGTGCTCCATAATTTAGTCACCTTCCATTAACAAGTCAATCTAGTACTGAAAAAAGATGGCTTGATTCCAAAAAAACTACCAAATTCTTTAACTTAATTACGAGAAACTACCAATTTCTCTTAAAATTATGAGAAACTATCATGCTTTGAAAGTCCTGTGGTAGTTTCTTGCAATTATTGCTGATACGGCACCTTATTTATGGTAGTTTTTTGTAGTTTTGAAAGTTCCGTGGTAGTTTCATGTAGGTTTTTAAAGTTTTGTGGAAGTTTCTTAGGTATTTAACAAGAATTTGGTAGTTTCTCGTAATTAGACCGAAGTATTTGGTAGTTTTTTGGAATTAAACCAAAAAAAATTCGGCGGGTTCAGCAATTTCATATTGGAATCAGATTCTTGGTATCACCTTCTTTATTTATCTTTGAAGTAATTAATAAATTTTTTTTTTGAAAAAGGAAAAGAAAAAATATAAACCTCTTGCATATTTCAAAAAAAGATGACTCTTACGCTCAAGTGTTATATAAAAAGAAAAGCAGGATATAAAATAAATAATTTATAGTTTACTATTATTCTATTCAGCCACTATTGCGCATCAACAACGGTGCGGTTAAAATAATATTAAGCATGAAGGCACAGGTCAAGAAGCGGTTTTCCTTTTGACTCATGCCAAACGTACCTAGTCTTAAAAATGTCGGTGCTTGAGGACGGGTCAACGACCCATACAATAAGCAACACTTTAATTGTAGCAACTCTGGCAGCGCCGCTAGTTCTAGTTAACCACTAAAGCGCATTCACAACATTGCAGTTATAATAATAGCAAACATGAAGATTCATGTCAACAAAACAGTTTCAGAACCTTCAACAAATCATTTTGTGACATGCCATAGTACATCTACTTTTCGGCAAGACTTTGTGCTCGAGGAAGAGTATCCGCACCATGTAAATTCTCTTTTATGTATCAATTCTTTCACCAAAAAGGAGATAAACCATCATTATCATTATACTAATAGAAAGTTGTATCAAAAGTGGAAATATCAAAATTTCCAAACCCCCCCCCCCCAAAAAAAATTTCTATTAGTCTGGGTTTATGGGAAAAAACATGAAGTTTGCAATTTTGTTATTTGTGTGTAGTAGGGATAAAATTGTAAATTCCTCACTTTGGCTGAACTTCTCTTTATTTACAATTGTGCCATCAATCCAAAACTTCTCTTTATTTACAATTATGTCATTGGCTCAAAACCCTTTTAGGTTTTCACTAAAATACCATGAGCTTTCAACATTTTAAAGGTAAAATACCGTGAACTTTGTTGTTTACAAGCAAAAAACATGGACACCGCAAGGTTTTTGCTAAAATACCATGGCCTTTCAACTTTTTTTCATATAAATACCATAGATTTTATTTATTGCAAACAAATACAATGGCTTTCACCATTTTCTAGATATATACCATGGACTTTATTTATTACAAATAAACACCACGGTCTTTCGTCGTTTCCATATAAATATCATAGACTTTGTTTATTGTAAATCAATATTATGATTTTTCGCCATTTTTGGATAAATACTATGGACTTTGTTTATTACAAATAAATACAATGGGACTTCATTTTTTGCATATAAATACTGTGGATTTTGTTAATTACAAATAAATACAATAAACTTCCAATAAATTTCAGATAAATACCATGGACTTTATGCATTACAAACAAATACCATGGAATTTTAATGTTTCGGATAAATGCCATGAACTTTTACCGTTATGATCACTGACATAGCTATTTATATGAGTTATTGTTTATTTATTTTCATAGATTATTCTAAAAACCCGCTGCATCGCGTGGGCCACACCGCTAGTTAGCTACAATGCAAATACAACTACTTGGCTACTAAGAGGGAATAAATGATTCTGTCAAATTGCATCTGATCTTGCAGAAATTAATTTTCCATGCAACAATTAATAAAGATTATAGAAGCACCACATGCTGGATGCATACAGACAATGGGGAGAAAGTATTGAGTAGGAAATAGGCTCCTCAATTGATTGATGGAAAAGTTAACAAAAGGTTAAGCCTGTCTTAAAGGGAATCAACAAAAAATTTACAGTGTGGCAAATGACAATACCTGATTATACGCAATGTTTCCCATGGCTTGCTTTCCCATTGCACACTGCTCAAGACAAGAATGTTAGCTTTCTAATGAAATGGAAGATTCCTTCTCTATAAAAGCATCGGTAGCAACTGTCAAACCTGATATGTATTTCGAGGTGACTGATTATGATGAGGATAAGGAATAAGTCCAGCAATAACACCTAAAATTGTAAATGGTTCGATCTCTATATGTGTGATGTTTTTCTTGTTAACCTCATCTTTTTCTCCATTGTCATCCTTGTCCTTCTGATCCTCATACAGAGCAATCTAATTGGAAATACAATTATGAGTAAAAATCATGAGCTTAATTATGCCGAGAATGAATAAACTTACTCGTTACTCAAACAAATGAACTAACCAAGGCATTGTTCTCTTCATTAACATCAAGATACTCGATCAATCCATCTCGTAAGAAATCATCAAAAGTACGAACTCCGTCCTATTAATTTGAGTAGGAATATACAACAGTAAGTTATAACTACAATTGCAGCACGGTTTGAATGTTAAGCAATAAAACCGCACAAAGTACAAACCCTTAATTCCTGCATATGATGTTCTTTGATTCTTGATATGCCGTTATCAGCAATGACCAGCGGACGACAAACTCGACCGCCATCTGAGGCAACATAAACACAATGCTTCCAATATAAAAAGAAGAAACAGTTAGATGATTAATCTAAAAAGCTACTAAAGCTATATATGAAGAAACAGTTAGATGATTAATCTAAAAAGCTACTAAAGCTATATATATATATATATATATATATATATATATATATATATATATAAAGAAAAAGAAGAAAGAACTGCATGTTTCCTAGTTACATCTTCAATCGCTGACATGAATAATAGATCAAAATATGCAAATACCATGAACAATGGGATATTATCCATTACAAGAAACCTACTTATCACCTTAGCTGGGATAAAAAAGTATAAATCTTACCTGC
The DNA here is from genome assembly GCA_030015575.1 of Agapanthus africanus. Taxonomy (NCBI): domain Eukaryota; kingdom Viridiplantae; phylum Streptophyta; class Magnoliopsida; order Asparagales; family Amaryllidaceae; genus Agapanthus; species Agapanthus africanus. The sequence goes on along the minus strand of CM057337.1, from coordinate 1,006,226,577 downwards.
TCTAATTCCTAACCTCAAACATCAAGCCAATGCTGCTAAATTTCCGAAAAGAACCCCAAAGTTCTGCCAAATCTCAAGGTGCAAAAAAAGGCCGTAACTTAAGTATTGTCGAACAACAAGAACAAAACTTTATCCCAGATGTTTGGAATCGACTCTATGAATCCTTTCCCCCCCGCTAGTTGTCTGTTAAGGGACGCCTCCTCAATTAAATTGGCAATTAAGCTATCTTTGCTAATTTTCTCTATCAATATTACTTAGGTCTACCTCTACCCTTCATTGCACCAGTAACCGTCACTTCTCTGAACTGAAGAATTATTGGCCACCGTTGCACATGCACAAACCACCTCAATCGATACTCCCTTATTTTATCATCTACAGGAGAGACCTCTAACTGCTTATGAATAGACTAATTCCTTATCCCAGTGTTTTAAAGGCGCTCGCCTTGGCACCTGAGTAGTTGCTATCGCCTCAACGTCCAAGGCAAGACTTTGAGGCGGGCATCTAAATGATTTTTATTTGAAAATAAAATAAATTTCTTGTTATTGCAATCTAATTTTCATTTATATATAATTGCTTTCTCTTTAATCATAAAGAAGTCTTGTGAGAACAAAATTAAACAAAAAATGACGAAAAACTAGGTTTTTACTTTTTAATTCCAAATTGGAAAGTCTTTTATTATTTTCTTTCACGGTCTTTCTCTAATTCTCAATCCAACCTATTAAAATTATATTGGCAGTCTAAATATTTGTCGCCTCACTTCACTCAAGCGGTCATCTTTTTAGCGCCTGTCGCCTCAGGCAATAGGCAAGCTTTGTCGCCTTGAAGTCGCCTTTCGCTTTTAAAACACTGCCTTAGCCGATCTCTCAAACTATTACCACTCATTCATTTTAGCATTCTCATTTCAACTCTCTTTGGGAAAAAATTATAAAGTTAATCTAAAAAGGTGTAGTTAAGTAGATTCACTTAGTTAGAAGCATATGTAGTTAAATCCCATGCTGATAGTTATTTCAAATTCCCACGGAACTTCAGTTAGCCGAACCATGAATGTCAACTCGCCTAAAAGGAAAACCCCAAGAACGATGCACTCCTATTACAATTTCACAGCAGAGAATCATGTACAAACAAGAAAATCAAAATCTCATCATTGAATACAATCATGTAAAACCATGCAGGCAGACATATTGATAGCACTGTTTCTGCCCAGATGTGTGACAAGCACAAAATATAAAAATTGGCACCTGCCTAATAAAAAGGAAAAGCGAAGATCGCCGGAATGAAGATAAAAGAGTATATAATAATGTGAAGTCTGAAACTTGTCAGCATGTTTATCCACTATATGTTTCTTTAATAAAAAAAAACGTAGGCATGATAGGCACTATCTAACCCTAGAAATCTGATCAAGAATGCTTTATACTTCAACCTATAAGCAACAAAAATCCTGGGTGAGCAACTATAGAGGAAAAACAAGCTCACCTGATGACTGTTTACAAAAATGCTTACGAACTCCCCGATCCTACCCGCTCTACGCAACTTTCTTAGGGCAGTAGCAAATCTCTGCAAAGTAAGAATTAATTGTTTGATATTAACAGTTGGAAAAGGATACAAATACTTGGAACTATTCGATTGAGCTAAGCTACTGCCTGAATTATACCTGTGGCTGCTTATGTTTTCCAAGTATGAGCCCATTAAGAATCACCAAATATGATGTTGGTGCATGAAGCTCTTCACCAGAAAGAAATTCCAAGTCTTCAACACCCAAGCTATAACACTACAATAGCATTATAACAAACATTACTAACCAAAAGAGAACCATTTTCAATATCATATACAATTATCTCTAGAGGTATGGAACCTGACCTAATCATTTGGAATTGACATTGCATCATATTCATTGATACATGAACTAAATATGCATGTTAAAAAGTCTACAAAGTACAATGTACAAATTTGGTATATATGTGATGGAAATTCATATTATAGTTCTCCCTCGTAATATGTCTCCATGTAGTGCTAGAGGCCTAAAACTAAACCAAATTTACTGCTTAGTTGTCATGAGTTAGGAGATGGATTGCCAGTATTTCTTTGAAAGAAAATGATTATTGGGTGGAATTTAGCCACCGAGTTTCAGCCCATTGGGTTCATCTCAGTCATAAAATCTAGGCTGAGCCTTTAGATTTATGAAGTCAGGATAAGGTCGCTTCTTACTTACGGGTAAATTCAGCAGAAAACGAAGAAAAGGAGAGGCCTGGCTCAATTCTCTAGCATTTTACTGAGTGCATCCTTCACAGAATTTAAATAAAGTTGTAATCGTTATACTTCATGAAAGTCAGGAAGCAGTAAAGCCCCACACTTCTCTGAGTGGACCTTCACGAAAGTCCAGAGTATTAATACTCCTCTGAAAATAGTTGAATCAGCACAAACTAAGTCTCCATGGAAGATTTGATAAGATGTTATGGCCGGTTTTTTAACTCAGTCAATATACTATTATTGGTTTAAATAACTCCTTGATCCAAAAAAAATATATAAATAAAAAGACAAGACGGGGCTTAGCCAGAACCTGAAAAGACAACTTGTCCTCCAAATTCTCGTTTACTGGGTAAATGATGTAGAATGAGGGTCGTTAACTGGGTAAATGATCTAGAATGAGGGGAAGGTTTGCTATAGGAAATTGAAATTCAACTTTAAGCCATAGTTAAAGATAGTAAGATCCTTTTTCTTTTTGGGAAATATAGCAAAACATATTAGCAAATGAGTAACAAACCAAACTCCTGCACTTGCTAATGCCAAGAAGAAATGACCTACTGGCACGGCAGTCCATTACCAAATTTTTAATTGGATTTTACCCTAAGTTATACATGCTTAACTACGTAACCAACCTATCAAATTGTGTTCCAGTATCTGTTAAGTAGATCAGAAGGCATAACCACACTCAATGGTTTGTGTTATTTTTTTAGGCGTACATTGGCCATGTACCTTACAAAACATGAAACCACATATTTTGGAGAATCCATGTTCCAGTTTCGGTTGAGAAAATCTGATTACATAAACACTCATTGGCTCTGTACCATACTATGCATGAAAATGATAAGCGCTCGTATGAAGGTTTGACAAGCTATAGATTTCCTGCGAAATATGTTAAGGGCTAAAGGACTAATTTACATAGCACCAAGCCACATACAAATTCTTCGTTCTACAGCTTTTCTAGGTAGATATAGTTTGCGTACCTCTTTAAAACAATAGAAATAATACATCTACCATGTAACCATATTCGGGCAGTTCACAAGGACAGCTAAGGAACATGATTCAAGGTCAGAAAACTATCATGGAATTAACTATTAAGCTTATGAGTCTTACAATAAAACTCTACGCAAGAGTAATCAGAATTAGATTAAATAATTGAAGAAGCGCCTTGGTTTTTATACAGAAAGGACAATCTCAAAACTATTTCTTTACAAAGGCAATTAATGAAGAAACATAGAGAGAAAAGAGATCAACATCGAGCTTTCATTGATTTATTAGCATATGATAGACCGATAAGGTATTTAAGGAGATAATGTGGTGGATTTTTAGAAAAGAAACTAGTATCACATAAGTATATTGATATGATTAAAGATATGTTTGAGCGATTGGAGATATCACCATAGGTTTACACCAAAGGATTAACAAGTTTTTATCTCTTTGCATTGTTTATGGATGAGCTGACAGGAGGTATTTAATAATGTTGAATGTTCCCAGATGCATGTTCGCTGAACTGTTTTTAAAGAATGAATATAAAGGGATAATTTCATAAGTAGAAAGACAAAAGGATGATTTGGAATCTAAAGGAATTGGATTTAGTAGAATAACAACATAATGTAAGAAATAAAACTTCAGCAAAACCATGGGAGTAACAAACAGACGATGAAAATTGATTGCCCATAAAAATATCTTGAAATAACCAATTTAATTACTTAAGATCTATAAATACTCATGATGGTGATATTGAGAAGGATGTTGTGCATAGGATCAAAGAGCCGTAAGAGCCGTAATTACAACGGAAAATTGTTTCAAGAGTACCATGTGATTATCCAATACCTTTGAAATCGAAGGAAGAATTCTACAGTATGGCTATAAGAGCAGCATAGCTTTATGGATCATACTGTAAAATGTTAGGCAATTAAGAAACGTCATATTCAAAGAGAGTAGCTGAAATGAGAATGTTGATATGTAGTAGTGGCATCACTCTAATAGATAGGAGAAAGTTAGAGGTAACTAGCATAGAGGAAAAAATGAGGGACCGGACAGATGGTTAGGACACATGCAACAGAAGTTCACGGAATAAAATGGAGGAAAAGAAATCATATTGACCCCAAAAGTTTTGGGATAAAGGTATGTTGTATCATTTTTGGCCACAAATACAATCGAGAAAATTACATATCATATAATTGAAACTTGAGATGAATAGCCAGCAAACAAACTATAGAATAAGAAATCGATGCATCCATAAAAAGTTAAAGGTAACAAGGATAAAATGAGGGAGATTCCCAGTAGAGGGTTTAGGCATTTTCAATGGAGACAAAAAATGTGTCGGTGAGGAAAGGTAGAATAGTAGACTAATGAAATGAATAGCATAATGGGCATACACAATTACTGATGGGCATACACAATTACTGAGTTAATGCACCGAAAGTGGAACAATCTCTAGCGTCTACTACCGCCACTCCTTTCAATTAAGCATAAAGCTGGCATTAATACCAAGTAACAAGAATCCAATTTGTTGCCCTCTACACAAGTAATATCTAAGCATCATAAATCTTCCCCATGCACCACCCAAAAGAACATATGCATAAGCAGACATGCATGCAGATTTCAAACAATATGCAGTAAAATTTGAACACACAAAGCAAATACAAATCCTAAAAAAGCTTAGGCAACATTTTTAAGTAACAAACCAGGGAGATTAGTGGACCCTCCTCTTCATCAGTAGTAACATGGGTCAACAAAGCTAAATTCTTTGTTAAGCCACATGCTTCCCCCTCTGGAGTGTCACATGGGCAAAGCATGCCCCACTGTTATGAAAAATGCTCAGTTAGAGAGTTTCTCCTCTTCATTTCTACAAAGAAGAAGAAAATAGAAGAAACTATATCATATAAGATATGGATGTTTACCTGGCTAGGTTGCAAAGCTCTAGGGCCACTTACTTTCCTACTCTTCTCAAGATGTGGCGTAATGCGTGTCATATAGCCCAAAACTCCAATATATGAAAGCCTCGTAAGAACCTAGAATAAGAAGGAACATAAAGTCAGAGTAGTACAATTAATGAGCATTGTAAAAGCAATAGTTTGATAATTATAATCACCTGTGAGACACCTTTCCGGTTCATTCTGAATCTTTTTACATCCCAATTTCCTGTAGAAATAGCTCTTTCTAATCCATTAGTGATGTTTTGTGGGGTTATAAACTGCAAAATATTCCATTTAATAAGAAATCAGAAAAGAGTTTTCAAGTAAAGCTCATGGAAAGATAATCGACTAAGGCGATAAAGTGGTAAGCTGTGTTGCAAATGAAGTAATAAGCAAAACAAAGACACTAAAAAGTACTTGGGGTTTGTTCGATGACTGAAAAGCTATCATATTGGATAGCTCAGAAATGACTAAAGCTAAATTTTTCAATGCAGGAGATAGGAACTGTCGGAATGGTTACTGTAAAGAACCTTAAAATGAATCCAGATAATATTTGAACAATAATTTAATCTACATATGCATGACTAAAGATATACTGGACAAGCATAACAACTCCTAGAATATATCCCATATCAAAACAAGAGCATTCAAAATTCCCACACAAATCCAGGCAAATGTTAAAAATGAAGGCTGGCATTAGCGATGGAGAATACAACTAAAGCCATTAATTATGTTTCCACAGGCAAAAAATAATTGTTTGAAAAGGGTTAAATGCAAATCATCATTTTAGATTTCTCCAATGTAATAACAAGTGTTCAATGAAAAAAAATTCTCAACTTCTACAACAAAATTGAAGTATTTAGTTTAGGCTTATTTTTTGCTTCAACCAAAAAAAGTTTTAGTGTTTTCTCAACTAATAAATCAAATAGTTCATAAATTACAACAAAAACTATTATGGACGTTGGTGAAGAATCCGGTACGGTGTGTTTCTCTCAAACAAACAAACAAACAAACAAACAAAAAATTAACATAAACAATGATAATATTGTATTGGCAAACCAGAACATAGCAACAAAGGACACAGTGACATCCTATCCTGTGGGCAAGGTTATGGAATGTGATATGCGTTTTCATGCGGCTGGGACCGCATAGCGCATAAGCGAATTATGCGTCACATATGTTCGTTCGCATATGCGATTTGCACTATTTAAATTTAAAAATACAAAAATGTATATAAATGATACAATACTGAGAAAAAATATGAAAAAAATACTAAACATGTGTACAACATATACAGTGTCCATCATTTCAATGTGATAAATATTACTGGATTATTAAGTCATCAATCTATTTCAAATATGCAAAAAGACAACAATATCATGATAATAATGAAATGATAAGAAGAATATATCTCAACTGTATATAAATCAATAGTTCGTAAATAAATGTTCGGTAAATATTAGTTTGAAAAAGAAATAGTAAATGTCCAATGTTTTGTAGCGGTGCCTCTATGAGATTGGCCTTGAATATTATTTCTTCATTCTATTAACCGGGTATCACCTTGAATCCAGGTTTTCCTCTTTGTTTACATGTTTCTTAGAATCTTACATATTTGTAGTTCGCATACTTGCAATTTTATTATGTGTTTTTTAAATATCACCCCAAAACAACTATTTTCCATACACCACATCACCCTATAAATTTCATAATTACATATACTACCACCTACTAGCTAATTTAAAATCTGCATTCAGGTTTTGTGCGCAAAAATTGTTAAATAATATTATTCGATAGTTGCAATTACTGTTAATATTTGGATGAAAAATAATAATAAGCATTTCTCTTTTCAATTGTCAAAAGTAAACAATTTATAGTTTCCTAGCATAATAAACAATAGTATGAACCTACAAGTCTTTATTTTCAAAAAGGTTGTAATTTAAGCCATTAAACTAGGCATGAAACCAAGTTAATAACATGTCATTGGTAGTATGGGCTTATTTTAAGAACGAGAAGGTCTTGAAGGCGGTGTATGAAAATATAAAGTTTTGATGGTGCTATATGGAAATAACTATGTTTTGTCGGTGATATATGATAAACACCTTTTTATTATGCTTGTTGATGCTTTCGGCATTCAACCCTATTTACTATTTTATTGAATAAGGAGAGATGTACCAACCGCAAAATCCATATACTCTTTTCTTCATAATAAGATAATTTCTTTTTAAACTCGGTATATATTCATTTATATTTGAATATATGTATGATGATTACTTGTATCCTATTAGTTGAGAAGATGTATTGCTATCCTACAGGTCTTAAGTTCAAACCCCAGCCTCTCTAAATTATTTATTTTTTATTATAATTATTAGTTTATTATATTGTTTTGTATGATTATAATTTTTTATTGTTGTATTTTTATTTGCATTTATATTCTTGTTAGTTAGCAGTATATTTAAATTATTGTTGTAGTTTTTATATAGTATGGTTATATTATACTAATTTATTTTTATTTTGTTTAGTATAATTAATTTATATTATTTTATGTAAGCATTTTTTATCATAGTTATTATTATAAAAAAAGATAAAAAGTTTCTCTTAATTAAAACATATATTTATTTATTGTTTTAATTATTAGTTTGTTATTTGGATATATTTATTTTGACTATTTTTTTGTTGTTCTGATTTTGGGGTTTTGATAGGATTTTAATAAATTTTTACTCCTTAACCCTTTTTCTTTTCTGTCGAATTTTTTCTTTCTACTCTTCAACTCCGAAAGGAAACCCTCCTCTTTATTTTTTTCTCATCTCAATCTGATATTGCACTAAAGCTAAGGAAACGATAATCAAAGGAGAAGTAGAAATCATCGATCAAACGCCAGCGGTCTCGAAGCCGACTCGAGCTTATCTTTACAACGAAACCGGCAACTTGATACAAAAATCGAATTGCCAATTTGTAAGTCTCCTCTTCCTCTCCATCCTTTTCGATTGCACCAATCATAATTGCAGACCATGAAATAATGAAACCATAAACCTGAACTTTAATAATTATCATCAACAATTAATACATTGATGTGTATACATATAACTATCTAAATTATAATAATACTTCATTCATGTAATGTGAGTACGAATGTACTTGTACCAACAATGTGCAACAAACATAATTATAACTTAAGCGGTATTAAAATGTTTTGAACCTGTATAATGTGCAAAACCTTATATGTAAATATAAGAAAAAAAACATATGAAGACTGCCACATAAATCTGCTGAATAAATTATTAAATGATTATATGTTATTAACAATTGTATGTTTAATTATTGTTCATGTTGATATAATATTTCAAAATATAAAACGAAACTAAAAGATAATAACTTATCATAATATAAAATACATTTGAATTTTATTAGTTTCTATATATTTAGTTATGTTTTACAATGTCAAATTTGTAGTATATTAAAATATAGATTTATTATTTTGTGGCATATTTCTTAAGTTTATTTTTACGTTGAATTTATCATTGTATAGATTTATTTACAGTGTATTAGTAGAATACAATTGTGTCAGTATACCACATTTGAGTATTTTTGGTAATTTTAGGATACATTTAAATTGTTCAAAGTGCAGACACAACATCTTGTTAATACTTCTAATCACTATTATTTTAAAACTACGAATTACGTTTTATAATATTTTTACTCGCTGTTTTCATAAATCTGAAAATTGTTTTTATCGGCCACTTTCGGAGACCCATAACTCCGTCTTCCGAAATCCGTTTTGAACTAACTCAAGTGTTTTGGACAACTAAATCAAAATACCTGGATTTTTCTAATTTTAATATTTTCCTGAAAACTGACATAACTTTTAGAATTTTGCTTTTTAAAATTATGTGACGACTCCGAACAGAATCTATCCTAATTCGCGCAATATTTTTAAACATAACATAACTCGAGTTCTCGACGTCGATTTATGACAAACATTATATATATGGATACCTAATTGACAGATCTATAACTTTTCTATATATTTGGTGACTCAGAAACGTATAGAATGACCCGATATATACCTTGCAAAACGCATCATAGTTGTCCTGAAATTATAATTTCTATTTTAAACCATGATGTTAATCACCATAACTAGAGCTTCATAAATTCAAATCACATGGAACCTAGTTGTTTGGATAAGTAGACCGAAATACCTACAAGTTTTTAATAATTTTCGAGACCTGAAAACTGACAGAAAATAATGCAAGTTGTGTTTTAAAAACATGTGTCGGGGCTGAACAGATTTGGATCTGTTATGTGCAACGATACAACGCATATATCTCCCAAACCAGTTGTCGTAATTAGGCGAGACTTGAACCCACGCTTGCATAATACATAGGGCTATATTTCTTGTTTATTTTCTGATTTCAATTGACTTAAATAATCAGTAGTTCACAGCACTTCTTTGCAGTATTGTTTTCTGTCCGTTACGTATAGTTTAATATACGTGGGTGACATTCGAGTAATTTGAGTTGTGAGTTCGATCAACAGAATCTCAGGGGTCATTACAAACTCATGAATGGGCTCATGTTTCATTGCCCCTGGATGATAGCCTTGGATATTAGAATACTCCTACGGTGGTTGACGCTCACACTCGAATTGGTATTAGATTATACTATCTTGCTGAACTCGACATGAAACTGACATGAACCACTTGAATACTTGAAACTCATAAACGCGTGAATACATAAATTCGTAAATCTTGAATCTCGTAAATATCGTGAACATGACATGTATAATAGACACTATTTATTGGATATATATATATATATATATTATGGGGATAGGGTAGCTCGAAGAATGGGGGTATTTATGTGTAACAGGGGATCATATCTTGTTCCTCGTGATACCGGAGAATACGGTACATTGCATTATATACAAATCTTGAATCTCGTGTTGCTGTTGTCCGTGGGAATTACGAAATATCCTAGTTACATAATAAATCTCTTACAAATCGAGCTTATATTTATTAATAACGCTAATATATCGAATATCATGATACCTTGCAGTGATTAACACGTGTTATTTATTTGACATGCACACTACCGTTTACTGTTCACGGCATGTCTTGTACTGATACTAGTAATATATACTACCTACTGTGTAACCAATTTAGTAATCAATCTATTATATGATTAACACTCGGAATAACATAATCCAATAATGCATATTAAAATAATGAATAGCACTAACCTTTAATTAGAATATATATATATATATATATATATATATATCAATGTATAAATTGCATAACATTTGACATGCTTTACATGTCAACACTGAAACATTATATACTTATTTGATTATACTACAATAATTAATGATTAATTAGAATACACTTTATAATAACTAATAATTAAATATTGTGTTATACTACGTTATTTAGTTAGGTAAGAAAACCGACAATATTCCTATATGACCTTTTGTTAAGTTTTAACATATTATAAACAAAATGCCTAGCATTATGTATATCATGTTTCGTTTCAAATTCTGTTTTTTTATAAATGGGGAATATCGTCGGTATTATGTATATCATATTTTCTATTTTCTTTTCTGGGGAACATCGTCAAACGACATTAGGGCAGGAGAAGAAGCTAGGTACGAGATGATACCAACTGAGGAGGACAGTTAATAAGTCGAGCTCTGGTTTTCCTTTTCAGTTAGTGTGCCAAAAAGTTTAAGATGGTTTCCTTTAACTCTTGTTTATTTATTTGAAGTCGTTAGACTTTTATTAGTGAACTTAAATATTGTAATAAATGTTGATGGATGATATTTATTTATTTTAAATTCTTATTGGTTTTATATTTATCATGCTTAATCCAGACGCTTAGCGTATCCATATCAGGAAGGGGTGCTTCTCAGTATGAATCTGTCGCAAGCTTATCGTCCTCGTTTCTCGTTTTTGGGAAGCGGGGCTTGACAAGAGATCACCAAATGAGTTGAACAAAACAATTTTTGACATATGCAGTGTGTAAATCATGCAGCTAAAAGCGGTAGTTTGAGAAATATAACCAATGCATGAAAAGTAATTTTAAAAACTGTGTTATTTCTCAAGTTAAATGCAACTAAACAATAGATGTTTTTTAATGTTATTTAGCACAATATATAGTCTATATAATTTCCCGTAAGTTATTGGGTTTGTATACGGATATAATAAAAAAAACAATCCGGCTTCATAAACCCAACTCAATCTTAAGTTATTATGCACTTTATTGCGGCCGCATAACGCAATATGTGTCCGCATAACAATTTTTATGCACCAAGACAAACCTTTTTATCGCACATGCCAAGAAATGATTGTTTTCATGCGCCAAAGTGGCACATACGCATATGCGGCCGCATAGAAGCATTTTTCAACACTGCATGTGGGAGATCTAGCCAAACATCACATGCTGCAATACAAGGGAAAAAAATTGGGCAAATGCAGCAACAACACTAATTGAAATGTGAAGCAAGTGTAAATCGTGAATGAAGTACTAAGACATCTAGTGAGTCAAGGATAAACATCTACGTACAAACAATAATTCGCCACCTATAACCCCAAATGAAATGGAAAAATGAACCAAACTAATCCAAATTTAATTTGGTTCGGTTTCATGTCCATTCAGATTGGTCTGATACTCCCATATACTGAGAAAACCTAACCGCCAAAACAAATGCTCAGACCTAGACTATGCTACAATTTAACTAGTCTGGAGGAGACATTATTGTTGTTGTTGTTGTTGTTGTTCCTTCGGTGAGTGGGCTGAATTCAAAGCTGAAAATGAAGATGAACCATTCAAATCAATGGCATCGATAAGAGAAGCGTTTTAAATGTTGTATGTTGGGATCATGCCCAATGGTGATTCTGTTCTGGACACGGATGGAAGGACATGCTGGGAACATATAGAACATATAGTAAATATCGGTTGTCATGATGGATTAATAGTTTGTGTTCTAAATGTACTCAGGTGCATTCAAACTATTATCCAATTTACTCAGGTGCAACCATTCAAATTACCCCTCTATGTATTCCCTACAGTAATTCGATGTTACCAACCTTTCCAATCTTTTATTTTATATATAAAAAGCTAGGCGGAAGAGAACAGAATCAGCTCAATTTTGTCCTCCGCCCACATGCGCCCACGGAAAGAAATTTTGGGACGCAAAAATTTGTTTAGGCGCCTCATTTGGTAATGACTTTAACTTAGCCCCTCATATGGATCCATTTTATATAGGATGCAAAGCTTAATTTAGACCCCTCATCTGGTTTTGAATTTTATTCAGCCCCCTAATTTGGAAGTAAGAATTTTTTCCGTCTTGACAACATCATCTGGTGTGTGCCACAGGCATTGGGGATAATAATTTGAATTGATGTGTATGAACCTCTACAAAGTTTAATAATTTTAAAGTCATAAAATCCTTAAGAACAGAAAGTTTCTAGTTATAATAGGACCAATTAAATTTTACACATTAGTGAGCAGTAAGGAACAGACAAACCAATACAGATCTCATATGCTCAGAAGGAAAAGGATTAAAGAATATTAGTTAGGTAGCTACAATTGAAGTTTTATACAACTTACGCGAGAAAAATCCAATGGCTGTGACCGAGTAGGATGTTCAAATTGTCTGTTAAATTGCTCTACCACAGAAGAGTTCATTGTTTTGAACAAATCCTACAAAAGCTCAAACAGATAAAACCAAAAATGCTAAAGTCCGAACATTAATAGAAGCAAACAAGTAGTAAATCACCTCAAAAAGTAAAGATATGAGCTGCCCTGATAACTCAAAACGCTTATTCCCCACATAATCCTGGCAGAAAAATTAAGTAATTATCAATGTTTCAGCTGATATTATAAACATGCTGCATATTGCTAACCAAAAGTACAATAACATGTAGACATAGAACAAAAATTTGGTAGCCTTCACATTGTCCAATTTTATTGAAGTATTACCACAACAAGGAATTAGGATGATTCCATGAAAGGCTAGCAGTTTGTCAGACAAAAAAGGTTCAGTGACTCAGAAGAATATGAAAGTACAAGAAAAAAATATAAATAAAAAAAAAGGAATGAGGATACAAGGGAAAAAATATAAATAAAAGAAGAAGAAAAGAAAAGAAAAGGTGTCTTCAAAATTTGAATAGACTGGAATAGTGGAAGTCCACCCTGATCAGATAACTAGAGGATAGGTGTGTGGTCTCCCACATCAGTAACAAGATCAAAAGATATAAACATTTGTTTGCTGTAAGTTTTCCACAGGTGACAGCAGGGTAGACGTCAAGATATTCGCAGAAGGGCAACCTAGACTTTAAGAATTTGTTCTAGGAGGCACGCCTGGAGGCTGCTTCGTCAGGAAATAATCGAAGAGCGGATCTGGTTGGGAATGATGACGAGACGGCGAGGACTTCTGATAAGAGTCATATGACTGCTTAGTGGTGTTGTCGAGTTGATAAAGTAAACAAATGTACCAATTGCCTGAGCAGGAATAGGCAGCAGTGGTCACGACCAAATAACTAGATGATCTGGATATTCGGTAGGGATGTAAACGGAGCCGGATAATCCGATCCGGCTCCGTTTCCGGATCCGAAAAATACCGTATATGGATACCTAAAATTAATAACGGATTCGAATTCGGATAGCAATATTTTAGAAACCCCATATCTGGATTCAGATACAAATAATGCTATAAAAATCAATTCGAATATTGGATACTGGGATCCATTTACTAGATTTTCTCTTGAAAAAGATATAGAAAATCTTTCATTGATACTCTACATCTTTCCTTGGTGCGCAAAAAGTAAAAGAAAAAAACAGAATATCTTTATTAATATCTTTATTTGGAATTCTAAATTTTTCATTGATGTTATATCCTAATCAAAAGAATATTAGTTTATACAAGGTTCGAGGTTTCGGCCGAAACCACCGATACGTGACGGTTTCATATCGGTTTCGGTGAAGATCGATACGAAACCCGAAACCAATACGAAGCCAACCATACAAATATCGTTTCGGCTGAAACCTTTAAAAACTTATTTTTTTATACCATTTTTACTGTCATTGAAATCATTGTAGGCCTTCGTTGTTAGAAAACCGCAGAAAAGTGAACCCAAACTCTATATTAATACTTATCTAGGTACACTTTTCAATATATTTTGTATCATGGCTGGATTTTTAAATACTAGGATCATTGTCTTGTAATATAGAACCATAAATTTAAGTATTTAGTATATCTACACTTATGTATGTTGTATTACCGTCGAAACCGAAACCCGAATCAAGATTAGCGAAACTAGCCGAACCCCGGCGAAACTAATAAAATTATAAGAGACCGAAACCGAAACCGAGTTCTTAAACCTTGGGTTTATATAATTAAATTTTTATTAGTTACAATTATAAATCATGACCTTTTCTTTATATCTATCCAAATAATATCCGTATTTCTATTTCAGCGGACATGGTTTGTACAATATCTGATCCATATCCATATAATATGGATAATAGTATTTGTTTTCGACAACTATCGGTATCCATATCCGAAAATAGAAACGGGATATGAATATGGTAATACTATATCCGATCCGTATCCGATCCGTTTACATCCTTAATATTCGATCTAACATGGCGATCACAAGTGGACACGAGAGGTCTTGGAACAACAAGGGGTTAAACATCTAGAAGTCACTTTCACTGCCCTTCCTACGAGCTTCAACCTGCCTGAGACAGCCCCACTAGATTACCCAAATATACAGGGTTAACAACGCGTAGTGTACAAGGTTAGTCTTGTTTTGTACATAACAGTACTGGAGATTACAAAAAGGATGTCTAATCCATTCCCACCAACCAGAGAGAGTGGAGTGAAAGATAGATCCCCTTGGGTCATTGCATTCGCTGTACGTGGAAAGTGACGCACCTTTCCGAATTCTATATCCACCTAAGCACTAGAATGGGCCAAGCAAATGTGAAGAGCGTGTATGTCCGTTTCATCTGGACACCTTTTTGCTTCCCTTTTCTAGTTGCCACTTGTTTTGTGGCTCCTTCGCTGTGTTTTTCAGCAGATCGATCCTTTATGCAGATATATGACAAATCAGGGAAGCTTAATGGAAAATTGGTGAAGATTGGAACAAAATGGCAAGTGAAGTAGGCTGAAGCTCTGAAACCAACATAAAACATAACGATGAAGATGAGGAAAGGGGAGAGAATGCCTTGAGAGGAGAAAAGAGACTCAGAAGAGAGGTTGTCGGCAATCACTCAAGCAAATATTCAACAATCTTTATTCATTCATCAAAAGGTCTTTTTTAAACTACATATATCATACACACAGAATATTACACAAAAAAACACAAATTTTAATTTAAAACTCAAATTCTTGTTCCAATCAATTCAAATTAAACAAACCTATCTAAATACTCAAAATATGAAACTATCTATAAAAATAATATTTTTATCCTAAACTCCAAATTCAAATTAAATACTAAACTAATGCCCAAGTCCTGCCTGCATAATTAGATGCAAAAGCTCTAAAAATATAGTTTGAGGAGACTTTCTGGGTTAAAGAGGATCTCCATGCATGTCTTCAAACCATCTTACAGAGTTCTCCTGTATTTATACTTTATAAGAGCTCTACATCTAACTTCTACACGGAACAATAGATTGCAAGGAAGTATGATAATGTGATTACCTTGTCATCCAAAGTGTCAGAACTTAGAATGGCATCCAGCATACGTCTTAACATAACAGCAGCATATATACATTTTGGTCGGAAATTCCCATGGCTAACCTGGATATAAGATGGGATGGTAATGTAAAAGAATCGACAATAGAAACCAGTACAAAGAGAAATGAACTTCAGATAAACTTACAGGAACATTAGCAAGGAATACATCCCTTAAAATAATTCTTGCTTGGCCCTCCTACACAGTACAGAAATGAAATAACAATGAATTATGAGAATAAACAAGAATGCAAGCCATTCGAATAAGAACAGAGGTACAAGCAACCAAAGGTACATATGTAAAGCAAGTGTATGTAACAGAGTGGCATATCCACATAAGCAAGAATCTAGTAATCTTGATATCCCAATGTGTACTTAAATGGAAGACAATCAAAAAAATATCCAGCTCAATCATGTGCATATTTAGTGATTAACCTTTTTCATCCCAGCACGTGCTGAACCAGCACTTCCAACCTGCATGAAAGGTAAGGGATCAGTAAACAAATCACATAAAATCATAAGGCCCATGAAGCATGTACATGTTGATATCCACTTGGTCACGCGAAGGAAGTGCATAGTAATCAAAGCAAGTGCACAGTAATCAAAGCAAGTGCACTGTAAGTCTATAACACTTGTAAGCTTAAAAATAAAATAATATCATAACAACAAAGACTACCAAAATGAAATAACTCAGATTTTCCTTGCCCTTAGTCTCATGAAGCTAAGGGGTAGGCAAATGGGAAGGTCTTTGTCCCTGTTCAGCTTGACCACCAGGTGTCTTTTGGAGAATACGGGAATTCCTGGGTTGAGCAAGGAGTTATATTCTTAGAAAGAAAGAAAAAGAGCCATATATATATATATATATATATATATATATATATATATATATATATAGAGAGAGAGAGAGAGAGAGAGAGAGAGAGAGAGAGAGGTCATGGCGTATTGGACAAATGATGGAAGGGTTGGAGGAGGAGAACAGGGTAGCCCAGAGGCTTGGGCGAATGAGAAGACGGGTTTGACTTTGTAAAACTGGGTGCAAAAAATGGAAAATATGAGAAACTGACAAACAGAGGAGCCTAGTTTAAATTTCAAATGAGAAACAGGGAAACAGAGAAACGCAAGAAACATGAGAAACTATCCATACATGTTTACACTAAAATGACACATGTCTGTCAGTCATCATTCCAGAATCTTTACTCTAGTAGTCACATCATTGGCCATATCCACGATTTACACTTACAACTTCTTTACAATCTCATTGCCCTGTTTTTTCTTCCTCTAATTCTTCTTTTTCAAAGAACTAATTGATTGCTTCATGGTATAGAGGCACGAACAAAATTGAGAATAATTAGAAGGGAGAGATAAATGAGTCCTTCAAAAAGCCTACAAATATAAACAGTGATATGTGTCACCGAAGGTCACATGACTTCTACATTAACAGTTTCAAACATACAAATACCACAAAGAATAAATCTGCAATTTTTCACTCTGATAATAGAGAACAATTCCCTTCACAAAGCAGAAATTCAAGAAATTTAATTTCAGTTCAAAATTATTTCCTATCACACCCCCACTTGACTTGTCATGGGGCAAGAAGATATTAATATAGAGAGGATCAAAGTAACCGGCCTCCATAATTCACAGAATGGGCACATCTCATGATATTAAGATAAAATCAATCCAGAATATATCGACAATGGCATTACAGTCTGGTACCACGACAATGAGAAATAAAAACATCATATTTACTACAATAAAAAGACAAACAGGACGGTGATTACAAGCATTTAACTGCAGTTACCTTCCCATCAAGATAATCCAAAGCATGTTGTTGGCTATATATACCCTCAGCTGAACATTCCTGACATCGGCATCAGAAACCGTAAGTGTTAAGGAAGCATGACATACTCAACTTATTTCCTAGTCTAAAATCAAATCACAATGCTATATCGTATAATTTGCAAGGAAGAAAGCAGTACAAAATGTAACGATATTAAAGCCAACATTTAGAATGATGTGCTTTCGAAATCTAGAGCAGATGTCAACAAAAAAAGATAGTGACCAAACAAAACTTTAAAATGTCTTACAGTTAAAGCATGCATAATATTGGATTTGATGTAGACTGGAAGAAACTTTTGGGGGCAAAGCATACAAAAGGAAGAAAATAATTTTCTTGATCAGTTAATCAGGCACAGATGGACATAACAATGAATTAAGACAAGAGTCAAATACATAATTAATTATTGTTCAATTCATGTTATGATCAGGATACAACATAATACGCTTAACCACACAAGGCTACAGCAGAGCATACAGCTCTCATCATTCAACATCAAGGGCATAATCTTGGCAAGATAATATAGCATCCCTCAACCCTCATCATAACTTCCGAGTTTTGGTGAAGTGGCGGGAAAAATATAAAAACGGTATCAGGGTAATGCATGTTCAAATCCCACCGAGCGCACATTTAGATGAGGATTTAAAAAATATTAGTGTGCAAAAGATACGTTTCAGTCACAAAAAGGGACGCTAAACCTGCAGGGGCTGTTAGAATATAAACATATATCCCTCATCCCACATCAGAACTTCAAAGTGCTGGTACAGTGGCTTGACTTGAACAACAGGTGCATATATAGTCACCCAGTGAAAAAAGAAAAGTAGTTGCTATGAATAAAAAAACAAAAAATACAAATAAGGATTGCTAACTTGTAGGTGCAATCAGGCATCTATAATTTGTAATAACAAAGCACCTACTTATATAATCTGTTGACAGCCTCCGAACCACTTTCGAATCTAAATAATCCTTCATTGACAATATGGTTAAGAAGACTTTAAAATACAGTAAGAGACGAACGATCAATCAAAACCCAAACATTGATTCACAATGTTAGGCGTAAACATAACTAGTTAAGTTGTGCGCATTTGACAACAAAGCTTGAAAACTTTTATGTGAAATGGATGTAAGAACTTGCACTCTTACATGGCTACTGAATTTCATCCGTGTTGCATAATATTTCCTATTTTCGACAATTGATGTGACAAACCATCATCGGCATCGACTGGGAGAGCTATTTTCAACTAAGCTATGGAGCCAAATCAAGGCAAATTACCTTATAAAAATGACCAAGATTTACAGGAACATAATATTATTTAAGTCTACATGATGTGATGCAAATTTCCTCTCCGAAGTAATGAAAAAGAGAAGGCATGTCAAAAAGACATCGACAAGTTGACATTTGACATACCAGTAAAACCTAACTTTTTATTTATCATGAAATATAAGCTAAAGGTCATGCAACTGAAAAACTAGCTTCAACACAAAAAAAGATGTTCGCGAAGAGATAAGATATTCTGAATAGCTATAAGGCATTATGCTCATCAGTGATACAAAAAGAGGGAGGCTCAAAGAACTAAATGGCTCCAATTAAATCAGAAATAGAATACTTAGAAGGCTTATATCTAAAAAACTCCCAAAAGGTTTCAACGTTTGGCAATAAACTACCAAAAGGTTTGAAATCTCCAGAAGAAAAATCCATGATTAATGGTTAGCATCGCTCAACGGTAACGGTGGTAATTGTGTATGTTGTTATGAATATTGTTATGAATATATATTTGGTTATTATATTCAGTTATCAGTTTAATTAGTTATTATATGTTTGTTAGGAGAGATGATCTATAACTCTCTATAAATAGTTGTACGGACTATTACTTTTCTAATAAGCCAATATAATTTTCCTCTCTTTAAATCTGGTCATGGTATTAGAGCATTGAACAGATTTAAATTATTTTTAAAAAAACCTAATCTTTTAACGGCCGCCGTTAACCTCCATGAGCCGCTCGATCACCACCGCCGCTCCTCTCCTTGAACCCAGCCCTCGTCGACCCTCGCCTTGCCCTCGCCCAACCTCGACTTGAACTCACCCACCACCCAGATCCTTCGCCACCCATCGACACCACAACCAGGGCTCTCCAGCACTCATCGACCACCCCAGCACCCCCACCCTCCGGCGCTCCTCGACACCTCTAGAGCCCTCGTCTACCCCCTCCAGCACTTACCGACCACCCAGCAACCCCCTCCGGTACTCCTCGACGCCTCCAGAGCCCCTTGATCCCCTCCAGCACTCACCTACCCCCTCATCCCCTCCAGCACTCAAGTCGACCTTGATCCCTAACTCTAAACAACTCCCAGCCCTCAATTTCCCCTTCGAACACCATCCAGACGCTTCACAGAGCCTTCGATCCATACTAGAGGCCTTCGATCCTTGCTGGAAGCCTTCGATCCTTGATGCAGTACTACTCCAAAGGTTATATACTCTTAACAACCTAGCCATATACATGATCTATTAGATCAACTTGCGTTTGGTACTTGTTTTGGGATAGACAGCTTTTTTTCTCTCTTGGGATCTACCTCTGTGCCGCTTATTTATCATGGATTCTACTGATGATAAAGTGACTTCAGCCTGTCTGTCGTCCGTTGATTTCAAAACGGATTTTCGTTTGACTACGATCTCTCTTATCGGCGCAAAGAACTACCTTCAATGGTCTGGTGCTGTGGAACGAGCCTTGAACAGCAAAGGCCTTCACCGCCACTTGACGGATACTCCTCTTGACTCCAAAGATCAACTTTGATACCTGGTTCCATAATGATAACAAGGTAATTGTTTGGTTGTCTAACTCCATAAATTCTAGCTGCTATACGTCTATTATGTCTCTAAAAACTGCAAAGAAAGTGTGGACACGCCTTCGTTTTATGTACTCGTCTGAAGATAATTTGCAGAAGCTCTATGATATCTTCCACACCTTTACTACGGCCAATCTAGAAAAAGATATTCAAGATTTTGGTGCCCTCTTCAATAGACTTCTTGATCAGTGGAACGTCTATCAGCCTATCTCCACTGAACCTGCTGTCACTCGCAAACAACGCGAGTCTTTTGTTGGCGCGTTACTCTTAACTCGCCTACCACCCAGTTTTGAGGGCGTCTGATCCCTTATTCTTTCTCAAAATGGTTGTCCATCATTGACGAGCATCATGTCGAGTATTTATCGTATGCCCACAATCACTTCCTCACTGAGTTTGCCTCAACCGCACTTGATACTCGAGACCATAGACATGGAACCTAGACTCTATCTGGCCGTAGTTCATCTGATTCAATCTCTGGTGGCCGTAGGGTATCGCGCGGTCGTTCCAATTTAACAGCTCGTGACCGTAGTTCCTGTGGACGTGGTCGTGGCAGATCCGGCCTTTATTGTACTCATTGTGGCGGCACTAATCATCGGGACAACGGGTGTTGGGAGAAGTATGGCTATCCTGATGATACACCTACCGCTCGCCAAATATCCACACCTGCAGCCACTGATCAACCTTCCTCTTTTGCCGGCCAGATCCCTTATCCCTTTATCCTGTGCTGAATAGGGCCAGTTACGTCGTCTCCTATCTTCTGTACCTCCTGCCAATATTTCCACTCTGCCAGGTATATCTTTACTTTCTCATTCTGATCGTGGATAACCGATTCCGGCGTCTCACATCACATGTTTCGTGATGGACCATCTGACCTTGCTTCTAGTCCTTACAAGTGTATTTTCATGGCTGATGGTAATACTACACCTATTTACGATTCCGATGATCTATCACTTCATCTTTACACCTTAAAAATGCTTTAACTGTGCCATCTTAAAACAAAACATGCTTTCCATTAGTCAGCTTACAAATGATTCCAACCGCTTAGTAACTTTTTATCCATCTTATTTTGTGATACAAGATCTTCTGAAGAAGCAACGGATTGGTGGGGACATGAAAAGAATGAACTGTATTACGTTGATCACCTTCTCACTACGTCTATAGCTGTTTCTACTATCCAGTGGCACCGGAAACTTGGTCACCCTTTCCTTTCGTCTTTACGAACTATATTACCTTCTATTAGATTATCAGATTTTAGTTGTGAATCTTGTATTCTTGGGAAGCATCATCACTCCTCTTTTTCTCCGGTTAATAAGCGACATGACTTACCTTTTAGTTCACTCCGATATTTGGGAACCCTTTAAATTTCCTAATGTGTTTGGTTATAAGTATTTTGTTATATTTATTGATGATCATTCACGCATGACTTGGTTGTATTTTCTGCATAGTAGGTCTGAGCTTTTATCTACTTTTAAAACCTTTGTTGCTGAGATTTCTAATCAATTTGATATTTCGGTTAAGATTCTTCGTTCAGATAATGCTAAGTATATCAGCACGGACTTTACTGTATTTTGTAAAACACGGGGAATATTGCACCAAACTTCATGTTCTTATACTTCTCAGCAAAATGGGATTGTTGAAAGAAAGAAACCGATATTTACTTGAGATAGCTCATTCTCTTCTTACATATTTACGTTCCTAAACGATTATGAAATTTTGCAGTTTTAGCTGCCTGCTTTTATATCAATAACGTCTTCTTCGGTCGTAAGCAATCAGTCTCCTTTCTCTATTTTGTTTCCACATGGTAAGCATTTTCCCATTCCTCCTAAGATGTTTGGTTGCCTATGCTATTCCTATGTTCTCGGTCCTCATGTTGACAAACTTGATCCTAGAGCTACACGTATGGTGTTTATAAGTTACTCTTGATCCCAAAAAGAATATGTTTGTTTTGACCCTTCCACATCCAAAGTTTATACTTCATATGATGTGACCTTAGAATATCAAGCCTATCTTCCACCCCTTGATAAGTAACCCACTTCTACTATTCCGGTTCCACACATGCCTTTCTCAGAGCTTGATTCATTTGTTCAACATGTGCTCCCTAATGATCAGCCTGTAATCCCTTATCCACATGTGTATCACCGTCATAAGAAATTGTCCAGCCATCTCCCACCAATGATTCTTCTACAGGTACTCCAATACAATCTATCGTTCCTGATTCTCCTCCAACGCTGCCTTCCGAAGATCTCTCTCTTTCTATTGCCTTACACAAAGGTAAGCGTTCATATACTAATGCACATCCGATTTCTAGCTTTATTTCCTATCATATACTGATCCCATCTGCTCGTCAGTTTGTTTCTTCTTTATCTGCTATCACTCTTCCTTCCTCTGTTCAAGAAGCATTTCAACACTCAGATTGCCATGCAGCTGTGTTAGAGGAGATTGTCGCACTGCGCCTAATCAGATTTGGAGATTGGTATCTCCGCCTTCAGATAAGAAGTTGTTGGCTGTCAATGGGTCTTTATTGTCAAGCAAAATTCAGATGGGACGACTAACCGTCTCAAAACTCGATTGGGTAGCCAAAAGATTTACTCAGCAGTATGGTTTAGATTATGTTAAGACTTTCTCACCCGTTGCCAAATTACCATCGGTTCGTGTTCTTATATCCTTGGTTGTTTCTGAGGTATGGCCTCTTCATCAGCTTGATGTGAAGAACACATTTCTTAATGGCGATCTCTCAGCACAAGTATGCACTTAATCTTTTTACATATGGCCTCTTCAGCAGCAGCCTCCTAATTTTGAGCGACCAGGAGAGTATGATGTCTTCTACACAAATCATTATATGAACTGAAGCAGTCACCACGTGCCTGATTTGAAAATTTTAGTATGATTTTACGACAAATTGGCTTCAAACGTATTTGTGCCAACATGTCTCTTTTTACATATAATCGTCCTCATGGCAGGGTAATTGTGTTGGTATATGTTGATATTATCATCACTGGAATTGATTCTGCTGGTATTTTGAAGGTGAAAAGAACATTTAACTTCACACTTTCATACCAAGAACCTTGGATCACTTAGAAATTTCTTTGCAATTGAAGTATCATGAAATTCTGGTAGATTGCAACTCTCTCAGCACAAGTATGCACTTAATCTTTTATCTGAGACAGGATTTTTGGGATGTAAACCAGCAAACACCCTTATGGATTTCTCGGTCAAGCTATCTCGATTAAGCTCTCACTCGGATCCTTCACTGCCTAACCAGGACAATATCGACGTCTAGTTAGGAAGGTTATTTACCTCACTGTCACTCGACCAGACATTGCCTTTACCGTTAGCACAATGAGTTAATATATGCAGAATCCTTTGACCTCTCACCTTAAGGCAGTTGAGTATATTCTCATATGCATCAAAAGTTCTTCAGGACAAGGTTTTCTTTACAGACCATCTATGTTGTCGCTCACAGTCTTTGCAGATGCTTGACTTCGCTGGATCCGTTGATGATCATCGTTCCACGAGTGGCTATTATGTCATCTTTAAAGAAAACTTGGTTATATGGAAAAATAAGAAGCAAAATGTAGTTGCTCGTTCTTCTGCAGAAGCCGAGTATAGATTTATGGCGCATACCGTTGCGGAGTTGGTATGGCTAACCTTCCCGTTGGCAGATCTTGGAGTTCTTTCGTCTCTTCCGACTACTCTTCTATGATAATAAGGTCGCAATTCACATTGCTGAGAATCCAATTTTTTATGAGCGGACCAAATATATCGAGATAGATTGTCACTTTATTCATGACAAAGTGACAATAAGGTGGTTGCACTCCAGTATATTTCCTCTGCAACTCAACTAGGAGACATTCTTACCAAAGCTCTTTTTCGACCGATTTTCGTTCGTCTTCTGTCCAAACTTGGCATGATTGATATCTACGCTTCAACTTGTGGGGGAGCGTTATGAATATTGTCATGGATATATATTTAGTTATTATATTCAGTTATCAGTTTGATTAGTTATTATATGTTTGATAGGAGAGGTGATCTATAACTCTCTATAAATAGTTGTATGGACTATTACTTTTCTAATAAGCCAATAGAATTTTCCTCTTTAAATCTGTTCATATGTTAATTAACCTGTTTATCCTTTTAATAATTACAATTAAACAAATTATATATTTGTTAATTATTTTATTATCGATTCTGAAAATTTGTTAATTATAGATTAAAATTTTAAGGCTTAATTCCTAAAAAAATATCTAAATTATAAGAAACCCCCGAAAAAATTTAAAATACACAGGAAACTACTATAAAACTTTCAAAAACTATAAGAAATAAGATGTCACATCAGCAATAAATTGCATGAAACTGCAAGAAAACTGAGAAAATAATTGTATCATGGTAGTTTCTTATAATTTTGAAAAAAATTGGGGTTTCTTATAGTTTAGCTAAAAGATTTGGGGGTTTTTGGAATTAAGCCAAGATTTAATGATGGCGGTAAGTTTGGATTTTTTTGGATTTAAGCCGAAATTTAATGATGGCGGTAAGTTTGGATTTTTTTGGAATTAAGCCGAAATTTAATGGTGGTCGGTGACTCGGTGGCGGCTGCTGATGGAGGAGGTTAGGGGCGGTGATGAAGATGAAAATGAAGCTCTCTCTAGGAACTTCGTTTATTGCAAATAAATACCACCATAAAATCAATATTAAAGAACGATGTGTAATACATGTTTATTTTTTATGTTAATGATAACTCTACTTTGGCATATGCATCGTCTCTTTCCATCCCCGCCTTCCTAACGCCGCCGATCAAAAGGGGAAAATAGCTTACCACTATAGCACGACTTTCAAAATTCAAGGTTGTACGTAGACATCATAAAAGTTTTATCCCGAAAACTCTAAATCGTGCAATCTCTTGTTGTAGATTTTTCACTTTAATTGAAAGAAACAATTATTTAGTTCATTTTTTATTGGATTCTTCATGTTTATTCATGTATTTTATACAAACATGTAATACCACTTTGTATAATGTATAGTTTTCTATGTGGCCAGCATATCGCATGGGGTTCACCCCTACTTTCTTGAGAGAAAAAACGTATCTTTTAAAAGAATCTAATATGATATTGACTACATTTATTCGCATGATGTCCATTTGATAGCATACTCCATAATATTACAATAAAGAATACATCTTGAATAGTGTTGGTATGACAATATCAAGCTAAAATTAGACCTAATTGATCTGCCAATTTAGCTTTACCTCATTGTTTAGAATAAATCCAACTTGTTGTAGATTTTTCACTTTAATTGAAAGAAACTATTATTTAGTCCATTTATTTATTAGATTCTTCATGTTTATTCATGTATTTTATACAAACATGTAATACAACTTTGTATAATGTATAGTTCTCCATGTGGCCCACGTATCGTACGGGGTTCACCCCTGCTTTCTTGAAAAAGCGTATTGTTTTAAGGGAATCTAATATGATATTGGCTACATTTATTCACACACTATCATTTGATAGCATACTCCATAATATTACAATAGAGAATACATCTTTAATAGTGTGGTATGACAATATCAAGCTAATATTAGACCTAACTGATCTACCAATTCAGCTTACCTCATTGTTTAGAATAAATCCAACTTGTTTCTATTTTCCTCCTCCTCCACACCTACTTTCAGATATCTAATCACTCTCCTATATTGTTGTGTAATACTGCTTTGGAACTTTAGTTGACAAACACTAATTGTTATTTTTAAATGTATGTTTTTGTTTCTTCTCTTTTTTATTCTTCCTTCATTTTTTATTCTTCCAGATGACAATAAACAATCATTTCTCTGACAATTAACAAAAACGCAAAGATTCATGTAACGAAACGCATAGCATTACGATACATGTAACGAAAGTGGAGAGGTGGTTTGCCTACTATGTATAGAACAAGGTATAATTATAACATGCTACTTTGGAATGTTAGGGTGCAATGATATGCGATATTAGATGGAACGAATAGCTATGTTCAAAGAACAAAAAATTATTTCTAATTAGTTTTAAAACTAAATCAACTCTTTTTTATTATGTTTTTGGAGAATGTTCGGGTGGTGGTTGGTGGTTATGGAATAGTTATTTAAGAAACTGAACTCTGTGTCTAATTAGTGTGCACTCGAAATATGTTTATACTGTAAAATTTCATTCAAAATAGCAAATTTTGCATATTGAAACAAAACAAGTTTATGCCTGGAGCGAAAGTTATCAAACAAAAAATATAGGGTGTCAGAGTTTTATTGCAACTTAGGTTCAAATACCTAACAATTTTAAAATATATGTGTGCAAAGAAAATAACTCAAAGTTGAAGAAACAATACAAGTAAAGAAAACAATAGGAACCTGAATTGATGGGAGAAGGAGATCGCCATATTGTGGATCTCTTCCTAGCATTTGTACTATCTCTTGGTCACTTTCCATTCCCATGGCCTTCATTATTATTATAATAGGAATCTGCAAAAAGCCAAGCAAAAGTAAAAGAAAGATTCATAAATGAATTCTTAAGAAGACGGTAATGCATTTTAACTACCGGCTTCGAGAATTGATTAATAGTTAGGTATATTTTATCTTTATCCATGACGATAACAGTCTTGCTTTTCGTCTCAAGTGTACTACTGGCGACAGATGCCGACACCCTGGAAAAAGAATTCAGATTGCCGTCAATATACTTCATTCAAAGTAGTCAAGCATATTACTAAAATGAGAATACGGACATGCGGCAAAGTCATGAATCAAGGATGAAGATGGATATGTCAAAATGCATAATGAACTCTAAGATTACAAAGTATAGCAATCAAAGTAAAACAAATCCTAAACTGTCATATGTATTGGTATGACAACAAAAGCACATTATAAACACAGGAAAACAAGTTTAATAAAATGTGCTTTGCATGCAAACAGTTAGGATGCCCAACCATATTCTCAAACAAAAATTGGGTTCACAAGTGTTCAGGGGCAGATTCAACAGCTTAGACAAGTAACTCACTTGACTCTGAGGTTTGATATATGGGAATGAACTGACTAGATGAATAAATAGTATAGATTAATTTAAGAATCCTTGCCACACCTGTAATTGGCCAAGTGGTTAAGATCATAGACTTTGAAGCAGAAGAACCTATAACCCTCTTTAGCTTCTATACTATAAGCATATAAAACAAAAATTAGACCTTTAGAGAACAACCATAATATATAATTTCAGGCTCGCCCTGCGATAGTCCCATTCATATCATAATATTAGACATCATCTTTTAAAAAAAATTCCTTTAACCTATATTCAGCCATCATCAAATGTTTTTAATATATTTATTCATATTGATTGTCACCATCTAAGCTTTTTTCCATCTAAAATTGAATAGGATATATAAAAGAATTATAAAAATAACTTATAATTTTATAACCATTTAGCGATTAGTATAGAGTTCTATATCGATAAAACCATATTATGTAATTGATTTATAAATTTCAGATAAGATTAAGATGAAATGAAATAGTAGTTGGGCTTGGCCTGATGGTTTAGGAGCCTAGCTCTATCTTCAAAAAAAAAAGGTCTTACGGTTAGAAGCTTTAAGTAAAAAGACGCATTAAATTTGATTTGCTTCATGTTTGAATCTTTCTTTATCAATTTCTCTACAATTGAAATAGGCTCAATTTCAAAATAT
Organism: Agapanthus africanus; assembly: GCA_030015575.1. Lineage (NCBI taxonomy): Eukaryota > Viridiplantae > Streptophyta > Magnoliopsida > Asparagales > Amaryllidaceae > Agapanthus > Agapanthus africanus. The sequence continues at coordinate 1,006,198,314 of CM057337.1, read as the reverse complement.
CAAAATACTTTCACTTTTTTTTGAGTTCTCATGTAAATACTTTACCTTATTTTATTACAAATAAATACGTTGAGCTTGGTAAATTGCAAATAGCCATAGGTACCTTAAACTTTCTCTATTTTGTAATTGGATTTTTTATTATAAAAACACACCCAATTCTTCAAATTAAACTAAATTACATCACTTAGTTAACTCCATCCAATTAACATATGAATTCCGTTAGATTCCACTAAATACGATGGTAAGGACTAAATAAGACGAGAATTCCATACAACTTTCAACCTCTCTCACACACACAACCCCCCAACCCCCACCCCACTTCTACAAGAAGGCCAAAATGCTCTGCTTCAAGAGTTTGGACCAAGCTTGGCTTCTTTGATGTTACCAATTGTTCAGCTAATGAAAAACAAAACTTCAATAGCCTTTCTCTCCGATCTCACATCCCTAATGGAGTACATATAAACAAAGCAAAACTTTCCAGGTTGTTGGATCATTTTTCTCACTGCATATTCGTTGGCCTCCGATTATAAGGATTAAAAAGGATGAAAAGAGATGGAGTTGGGAGCCTCACTCAACAAGAGGTTTAGGGTTTTGAGTGAGGAGAGTAAAAATTGGAGAAATCTTGAATGGATGAAGGGTTAGCTTTGAGTGAGAAAGCAAAGATAATAGGAAATGAGTTTAAGGAAATCATTGGAAGGAACATGGAGGTGAAAAAAGCCAAGAAGATGAAAAGACGATCTTTCTTTTCTATTGAGTAGGTATTTAATAGAGATAGTGACGATAAGAGGAAAGAATGTTTCTTCAAAAAAAATTGAAGATGGATTGAGGATAGATTATGTAATTGATCTTTTGATCTAACCACAGTTGACTTAACCAAACCAATAACAAACTTGAAACTAACGGAATTGTGTTTTTTAACTAACGGGATAGTGTTTTTTAGTTAACGGAAAAGAATTGGGTGTTTTTTAGAATTATGAGGTTTTGGGGTGTTTTTTAGAAATACCAAAGAATTGGGGTGTGAAATCAAAAAAAAACTATTTAATGTCTAGCCATAACAGTTTTCTACAAACATTTTTCTACAAAACACTTTTACCTTTATACATTTTTGAGTAATTTCATAAAACCAACATAAGATACTAATTTAGAAACATAACACTAAGTTATTTAGGAATTTACTAAATTCAAGATACTTGTGTGTAACAAAAAGAGTTTAAAGTATTTATCTGAAACCGTTGAATGTTTAAGAAATAATTATGGCATTTGTCTTTTTTAAGCTTTGTGTCCTACGAGACATAAAATGCGAGCTCTGCCACTGCATATGATCCTTGCTTAAAAACAACAGTATTAGAGGACCTGCCTAGCGATAAATGATGGATAAATGATGGGATAGATTTAATGTCTTCAAAGATTAACTTAGAATGAACCTACCCAAATTAATTTTATTGCTTTTAGAATTTAGATCTACGATGACTTTTTAATTCCACTACTAGAACAAGTTGGCTCCAGTTTCAATACGATCTAAAAGAAGAAACCCTAAATAACCAGTAACAAAATATCCCAAATTTTGTTAATTGGCTGCAAGTTCTTTCACCTATTTATATATAATATAATTTAGAGACTTCTCTATTTCATTGGCAATTAAAAAGTTATATTTTACCATCTTAGCTATCTTACTTAGATATACTCATTTATCTGCTAATAGTAGCTCTTTAGCTATGGCCACAGGTGATGTAACTACTATTTGATCCAATTTCCAGTCAAGATGAATATTTCAAGTTGAAGTTGATATTTATTGAGTCTATATAGTTAAAATACGGATGGATTTGTAGACAAATAGATTCATAAAAGTAACATCTCAACAACCTTGTACTTAAATAAGTGGTTTAAATTAAAGAGATATTAAAGGGAGTGGACTAAACTCTTTTATCAAAACTTTTCATTATTCTTATTCTCCCCTGTAATCATGACTAAACAAGCCAACACAAGGCTTCGGCACCAATATACTTCACAAAGTACACATGTTAATCAATCAGCTGCCTCGAGAATAAACAGATTTCTTAAAAAGCTAAAGGCATATATGTTTCTTTAAGAAAAGAAGCTATTTAGACCTCTTACCCTCTCCTTCCCTACCCATCTTTTATCCTTCTCTCTTTTGTTGTACGTCTCAAATACTCATATATGTTCTGCTAAATGATTTTACAGCTATCCTTCTCCTCGTTATCTTGAGATGTTATAGTTTGTGTTCTTTGTATGCAAATATTTTCATCTGAACTATTTTTCGTTTATATCAATTTTATCCAATTCAAGTACTAAGTTGTTATGTATGTAATTTAAATATTAGTTCATGTTCTCGAATAATTCTATGCCCCTCATGTCAGACTAAATTAATGAGAATGTAACTTGGTGAAGGCTCCACAATCCACAACCTGTTATGTAAACCCAGATTGAGTATTTTGACTCGTCATATGAGGTGCGGGCTTATTGGTACATCCTTAGCATATCGCATGACTGGGTTTGGGTGAAATATAAGAGTTTGGCCTTTTGGGTTATAGGTCAATTAAATATTGAGTTTTCAAGTCAAGCAACTGGATATTGGGTTTCCAATTTGTTTTAAACAACAAATCTTCCTAATTTTTAAAGATGTGGAAAAACGGTTGTCGGAATCTAGGGCAGTGAAGACTTCACTCTTGCGGGCAACAACTACTCAGGCCTTGGCGGACGGCGATTGCTTGTCGCGGCCCGAAGCTCTGGCATCGGACGCATGCGTCCTCGTAGACTTGCAATGAGTGCATTAGGGAATGAGCGCAAGGTGGGCTCGGGCCCCAACCCGTCCATATCTCCATCCCTGGTACTTTACCTACTGATTTCTGCAGCAGGAGATAATAATGCACATACGAGCGATGTCAAGTAAACAGGTGATTAGCATACCCAACTAGGGCAGAGCAAAAAAGTGCTTGACCCAACCAAACCCGACCACCACGACTAACCTGGCCTATCCAAATTTTGGCACTTTTGAAAATGGGTCGGCTCAGCACACGAACCCGCAAAAATTCGATAGGTAGGTTCGGAGTCGGGTTAAGAAATTCCAAACCCGACTCTACCTGACAGAAACTTCTAAAAAATTAAAGGAAAAAACATATATATACACATACACGCATATCTTGTTATAGCCCTAGCCCTAGCCATACTCTTCCCCTTAGCATCATCTCATCCTTCATCTCTTTCGCTCCTAACTCTATCTGTCTTTCATAAATCTCTTTAGGATCTTTTTCTTGCTTTTTTAGAGATCCCATCTCCTCTTCATCATCTTCTTTTTTCCACCAAACAAAACAACCTCACCACCTCATCGTCGCGGTGCGGCTTGCCTCGTAGCCGGCTCGCCTCTAACTCTCTCCTCACGCCCAACCCGACGCCAAAAAACAAACCATCCCGACAAATGCCGGTTCGGCTTGATGTCGGAGTCAAATCTTTTGCGGTCGGTTTCAGTCGATTATAGAATGTTGGTCAGTTCCTGCTAAGCTCAATTTTTTTTACAAAGACCTAACCCAGCCCTACCAATGCTTAGCCCTAGACCCAACTATTCAGAGTTGAAGATCGAATGGCATCTCTTTTGATTGTATTGCATGGCCAATTCTTATTTACGCTATATAGCGTAGATTAAATATGCGGTAAATTAAGGGAATACCTAGATGTTTTGGTACATTTCTGAAAAGGATTGAAGTTACTTGGCCAACACGATTAATCTTGATTTAAAATATGGGATATTCCTAGCATAGCATAACGCTTCTGTGCTTCCTTTCTTTTGGGGAGATCCGTGTGTCGGTTCTAACGAAACAGCCAACACAGCTACTTGCTTGGAGATTCTCAATAGTCGCATGACAAAGTAGCATGGTATGGACGATTATGACATAGAAACAAATTCTTGAGGAGATGTTGACTCAAGGAATCAACGGCTCAAGGAGTATGTTAAAAATACCCAAGCAAGTAAGCGAAGCAGGTTAGGTCATAGGGACCAACCCACTCAAGTCGATCATGGAAAAAGGAGACCAAACCCTAGATGGAATAGGGTGGGAGACCTGATATGATCTCCTTGCCATAGAAATAACGAGGTGGGACGGGTATCCTTATATACAAGAAATCCATATAGTCACACAAGAGAAACATAGCCACCGTCTCTCTTTCCACTCTCCGGTCAAAGGTTAGAAGTGCGGTGGATAGCGTCGACTTCTCGGTCTTCAAAGAGTAGGGTTGTCTTCCAAGCCACCATTCAAGCAGCAATTTGCGTGGAGTTTGTGTGGCGTGTTGTGAATTGGTGACCAAGGTTTCGAATTTACTTTCTATTGGATAATAGATGTTAGATCGATTATTCCATTGCAATGTACTATGTGTTTGATCTTATATAGACTGATCTAGATTATCATCAAATAGATTATTATGTTTGATCTATATTATGAAATAATACGGTAATTTACTTTTTTAAAAAGAATAGTAGACAACAAAATGTTGATAAGATGCATGCTAAGACCAAGGTTTAAAATCTCGGAATCAGAATCTGTATTGGGTGGTTACTTGTTGGATCGGAATCAACCGCCATATCGGATCAGAAATATCGGAAATTGTATCATTTGAGAAAACAAAGTTTTGAAAATGAGAAATTCTTTATAAAAAAGTAAAGATATATAAACAGTTTGGCAGCTTTTATACCAACAATTGATGTCTAAAATGGTTGTCACAATACTTGGTAAAAATAGCTATAATATTTCAAATATACATTTTAGTAATTAATAATGTCAAATAAACCGCAATTCAATCACCTATAATTTACCCCATAACCCGTTAATAAACTTAATATTAGGAATCTACTTATCAAATAATAAACCCACTATAACTCGGTATTGAATGGTATCAGGTATCGGAACTCAGATGGTCATTTGTTTGGATCGGAATTGGCCATCTCCATTCGGAACTCGGACGCTCATTTTTTGGATCGGAATCGGCCATCTCCGGTATGGGCACTACTGAGACCTCAAACGATGGTTAAGATGGAAAGTATGTAGAGTACAAAATATGAGTGTAAAAAGTAAATAAGATAATTAAAGTTGTTACTAGTTGCATAATCAAACCGTAAGGAGGTGAGAAAGATGGGTGTTAACATAAAAGAAAATAAGATGATTGATGCAGTTCTTAATTACATGATCAAACCATAAAGAGGTGAGAAAGATGGGTTTCATTAAATACCCATTAAATTGGATACGACTTCGGTGTAGAAAAAGTATGGGTTTCTTAAAATAAAGCACACATAGGATGCAAACCACGACTGTCCAATTATGACCCACTAAAAAATGGGTTTGGACCAGATTTGGAAGACATCTAAAGCAGGGTTTAAGCGTCTAAAGCAATAGAATGGGATTTACACTTTATTACACTTTACCCTGATGTAATGCTTTATAAGGCCTTTTACAACAACACTTAAAAAAATTCCCTCGTCTTTGTTAGCTTTTGGGGATAACTTGTGATCTATAAAATCTATCTTTGTTAGCTTTGGGGATAACTCGTGTTTTATAATATCTTCAAACAAAATAATTCTAACAGGTAAACCACTTGCCATCATTACACATTCGGGTACATACAGCAAATACCAAGTATATGTTTTGCTTAACAAGAAAGTATTAGATAGATAAACCCATTAGATATATAAGACAAAAGGGTTCTTAAAACCAACATACCGTCCCTTGTTATCCGTATCGATAATAATGCGGTTCTTGGAAAGTTGTTCTTGTATAAGAATCACCTAAAATATTGCTGACTCAACGTTAGTGTTTCATAAATCTTTTCTGTGTGTAGAGAGAGAATAATGGAGAGGTACCATTGGGGGGATTTCCTCCTTATGGTGTCGAATAAATACACCCTTCATCGTTTTTTCGACGCTCGGCATTCATCATCTTCATCTTTATCATCTAAAATGAGGATACACCAAATTTTATACGATTCCACCACTTTTTCACCGTTGATTTGTAGGTGCAAAATTAACGGTTTACCGAACTTTTTACATTGCTAATTCAACGGTGAAAAAGTGGTAGAATCACATGAAATTTGGTGTATCCACAATTCCACATCTTAGATGATAAAGATGATGATGGGTGCCGATCGTTGAATAAAATATTGGATGATTGATTTTCATTGACGCCACCTATGGCCTCGTTCTTCCATTAATCTCACATATATATAGTGTGGATCCGTTATGGCGGGTTCGTGTTTTTTCAAATTCACTAACTTTTTCGTGCGGTGTCCTACGAACGATCTGTTCCGTTCAAGTGGTTCTACATGTCTTAGATAGTGAATGGATGCAAAATCGCATCGATCTAAAATGTTTTGCATATGTAGAAATTGTGGATTTATTTAAGCCATGCAGTTTTTAATATTTTAAAATAGGTTCTACACATGCAAAAAATATTAAAAATTGCATGGCTGAAATAAATCCACATGTTTCTACACATGCAAAACACTTCCAATCGACGCGATTTTGCATCCGTTCACTATCTAAGACTTGTAGAACAATTTGAACAGAATGGATCATTCGTAGAACGCCGTACGAAAAAGTTAGTGAATTTGAAAAATACGAACCCGTCCTAACATGTGTGTGTAATATTAGAAATCACAAAGCGGGAAAGCATGGAAGCCAATATGTGTATAAATTATGTATCAGAATAATGGAAAGTAAAAATAACCAAAAAGGAAACTAATATATAAGGCTTAGCAAAGTTAGGCTTCAGAATTCAGCAAGTTTTCACAATTATGTCATGAAGAGAATATTTATGAGATAGGGTATGCACTCATTTTCAAGGCCAGGGCAATAGTCTAGCAAGCATGGATTTATTTTCTCGTATCCATGTCAGACATGCTTGTGCCATGAATAGGCCCAACTTGGACGTGTTTGACACTTCTGTATAGCACAGGGGTTGAGAAATAAGAATGTAGAATATATGTATACAACTTTAATACATTCGAGGATACGAGAATACTAAATATTTCAAATCACTTTCAGGATAGACTAGGGCTAGAGGGAATAGATGTCCAAAATGATGCAAATGATGATGTCGTCTAAGAAAGCTAGCTCCCATTTTTTTTTAAAATGGTAATATTTTGTTTGTTTAAACTTTTATGGATTGTATTCTTGTGTGATTTACTGTTATATATATATATATATATATATAGTATGGATCCATTAGGGCGGGTTCGCGTTTTTAAATTCACGAACCTGAATAACAACCGTTGGATCTACCTTTTGCTTTCAACGGCTCTGATTAAAACAAATTAATAAATCCATTAAATAACAAAGTAAATATTTTCTGTATCTTTATTCAATTATTTTGGATAATATGGGTCATGATTATATGATTCCAATCCTCATGATTCTAATTAATATTAGCAAAAAAAATTAATGAACGCAAAGATAAAATATCAAAATATCCAACAAATTCAATTATCATGATTCTAAAACAATATTACCTAAAATATTCCATGACACATTTTACCCAAAATAAATGAATATAGATACACATGGATCCCAAACATTAGATAAGCATATTTACTTTGTTATTTAATGAATTTATTAATTTGTTATAATCGGAACCGTTGAAATCAAAGGGTAGATCCAACGACTATTATTCAAGTTCGTGAAGTTAAAAACACTAACCCGCCCTAACGGATCCGTACAATATATATATATATATATATATATATATATATATATATAATGAGACCAACCTTTCAAACACACAACTCCCGTTTCTACACCGATCCAAACCGGTTATTATGATCTATATGTTTTAGATTGCTTATGTGTCAAATTTCATGAGATTTGGAGACTTCTAGCACATCCGTTATAGGGAGTAAAAAATTAACAGTTCTTAGGTAAATGAAAAATATGATCGCTACATGGATATGATAAAAGTCTCCAAATCTTGTGAATTTTGATATGTTAATTATCTAAAAAAATGTAGATCAAGATGACCGGTTTGGATCGGTGTAAAACAGGGGGGAGGGGTGTGTTTGAAAAGTTGACCTTATTTTATAAAATGAGAAGCGGCCAAAATTGATCAGCTCCATGTGTGTGTGTGTGTTGAAAGTTATACTCTTGATTTTATTTTTATTGTGCCTTTATCACTACACTTGCACATGCTTCTTCTCCCAGTTTAATACATTTTGTGTAACATTTAAATATAATTAATTGTATAGATAAATAATATAGCCATGTCCCCGTGTCTTCTTTTTTACAAATTTGTTGTGTCCTATATTCGTGTCTGTATCCAGGTTCGCGTACGTGTTTTAAAAGTAATAAGGTAATTCCTCTTTTTAGGTGGTATGCACATCTTCTTCCTATCAATAATATGGCAAGGCAATACACAAAGTCCATGTGTGCTGACCCAAGAAAAATCCCTTTCATCACGTTTTTTGTAAATTTGCAGGACTTTTAAGGCTACCATATTTCTTTATGTTACTTCATTGCTTCAAAAAAATTGTTGCCTTCTATTTCGAGGGGAAATTAGCGCGTAGGAAGCACCAATATAAACATAAAATGAAAACAGACAAAAGATTGCTTACCTTCTCTGTACCTTTAACAACAAAGTAACCACCAGGATCGAGGGGGCATTCACCTAATATTATTAATAGTCCAATGAGTGTGAATTAATTGCAGAGATGCTCACAAAGTTTGATACTTTAGACTGAGAGTATTAATTAACCCCAAAAAAAATTAAAGATGGGATAGCAGACATACCGAGTCTTGCAAGCTCAGCTTCATCCTTTCCATTCAGCACACAGGAGGAACTTCGAAGCATTATTGGCATGTATCCGATTAGAATACCATTCTAAATCAGTAATGATATGGAAAAATACTTTAGTTCAACTATTAACAAGGAATCGAATTTAATGGCAATGAGATCACTACATACCTTATTTTCAACAAACTTATTTGCCTGATTTCCTCTAGTATACTCAACATCAACCGTGATAGGAGCACAATAACTGCATTATGGGGAAAATGACACGGTGCAGCACAGCACATAAGAAAACAGGGAAGAAATTAGAACTATTACTAGCTTATTATAAATATGAAACCTCAGACCCATGTGAGCATGAAAGAAAATTAACCATCAAGTCAAACGTATTGACATGACTAAAGGCTTCCAGAGTCCAAATAGAAAACTTACTTTGTGCATAATGATCATGAAAAACAAAATAAAAGAGCATGTCCAAGTTTGGATTCCCCAAGTCGCATTATACTTTACATGGAATAAGCATAGAAGAGATTAACTAAAAAAAAAAATTGATATTGAACTTCTTATGCCAATTCCTATCATGGCAGGAAAACGTTGAAGGTTTGAGTTTTAGCTTTAGCTACAGTCATTAAAATAAGCTCAAAATATGAAATGAATCCTAGTCTGATGGGTTTCGTAGCTATACAAGCATAACATATTCACGGAAAGTCAACATTTGTGCTGTAGTCAAAAATGATGAAGGGATCCAAGGTTCGATCTTGGAGGAGGCACCAAATTGTGTCAACCTATTTCAGAAAATGAAAATATTTACTGCATAATAAGATACTGCAAGACTAACGTGTATCAGCCATATGGCATAATTAGGCATGTAATCAAAATCTTGAACACAAAATTAAAGATAAAGTACATACAAGCTTGGTAAGGATGGATGGCTAACCCAATACTCAATTTTAATTAAGTCTTGGTCAGATGTTAACCATTAGAATATTGAATTATCGATACTACTCTCAGCAACAATTCTTGACTTTAAAATCTTCCATCACATTATTTTTGAGAACGTCTCATCAAAGTTTGGATCCAAATTAAGCCCAGACTATTGAGTTACAAATTTAGTACACAAATTTCACAGCAATTTCACAGCTTGAGCATTCGGTGATCAATATTCTAAACATAGTTGGCAAAATCTAACGAATTACAATTCATATACTACTATATTACGATGCAGTAGCTTTCTGATACGATACAAAACAATACAATATAGGATAGTGTGCGATACAGAAATAAGATGCTAAATTCTATTTCGGCTAGGTTCCACTGTTATCGGCTTGGGTTTTTTCAGTCTAATAAAAAGAACTTATTGTCTCAAAATCTCTCAACTCCTTCCAATGGCCTGTATCCTTCCGCGAGATTTTCTTCTAGTATTGATAGCTTCTTCCCAGCTTCACAGCTTCTTCATGAGCTCTCTCTCCCCGGGCTTCTTCTAGTAACTACTTCTACGGTTCTTTGCATCATTTCATCACCACTTCAACACTTTTTTGCATCCTCTTGTGGCCAGTTTTCAACTTCACGGCTTCATCTCATCTCCCAGAGAACTACTTCACAACTGAAGAATCACCACGAGCTTCTTGTAATTTGTGAGGAATTTAAAGCATCTCGCTGCCAGTACTCATCAGCCTTGTCATCTTTCAATATTTGTTTGTTGTCAATCTGTGATTTTTATTGCGGTGTGCTTATTTTCTCACGGAATTTGTTCGAAACAATATTTGATTTTTCCATAGGAACCTCAAATTTATTTTGTGAACAATATGTTTCATTTGTTATAGTTAAACGTGATCCACTAGTTTTAGTTCAACAGGATAATCTGATAATTAAGTGCCAATTGATCTTTGCCCGAATACATATTCTTGAAGAGCATAATAATTATTTGTATTGATGTAACTACTAAGCACCGCTTGTTTAATTATCTTGTAAAATATAAATGTTTGCTTGAATTTTTTGATTTTGTATTTTGCATTTGCAACTGTGGTTGTGTCACTTACTTGACTGGCACTTTAATAATTATAAGTGTTATCGGTATCAAACAATACGCGATACGTATCTTACTATACGATAAGAATCATACGATAAGATTCGTAAAGATTTTGATATGTATCGCGGATATGTATCGAACCCTTTATGTATCTTACATTACAGCTATTGTATCGTACTGTATGATAAGATATGCATCATCTGATACGCGATACAATCTACCATGTTGATATAGCTTCAATTGGGAGCTTCAATTGGGATTTAAGTTGTGGGTAATGCATCTTCATATCTATAAACACTCTACATTATGTATAAATTTACCTTTTTATCTCCGTTCTTAGATAACAATTCCCAAATTTCACACCCTCTTGAATTTCAATCATGGCTCACGGTGACTCTCCTCTCCCATGGAAGGCTCTTCTCGCATCTCCTCTTACATCAAGCAATTCTCTCTTCTTCGATCAAACTTTCTTTGATACTATCTAATCAAGTACTATTAACCATATTGGTGTATATTATTAATTTGAACACAAATTATATATATAGAGAGAGAGAGAGAGAGAGATTTTAATGGAGGAAAGGTGCAGGGAATTTCCTACTATGGCGTCGAAGAAATACATTCTCCATGATTTCTTTTGACAATCGGCATACATCACCATCATCTTTATCATCTAAGATGTGGATAAACCAAATTTCAGGTAATTCTACCACTTTTTCACCGTTGATTTAGTGTGTGCACAATTAATGGTTTACCAACAATAGAAATTTTAACATTGCAAATTCAACGGTGAAAAAACGGTAAAATCATATGAATTTGGTGCATCAACATCTTCGATGATAAAGATTATGATGATGGTTGCCCATAGTCGGAAAAAATCATGTAGGGTATATTTTTTCGACACCATAAGAGGAAATTCCCTCCTTCCCTCCTATGGCCTCTTTTCTTCAATATATATATATAGTTGCTTACTTAATTGCATAGCTATTGCACAAGAGACAATATTTAACAATAAACTATACAATACGATATGCGATGTGATATAAAAGAAAATTGATATGTGATATATATCATGATTCGACAACAATGATTTAGATGTAATTAATTCAATAATTTGTATTTCATTATTTTCAGGCTAAAAATTAATAAATGTTGTGACAAATATTGAACTTGGGAAATTAGCAAATTGAAATACAACCCAACAGTATTTCTGTGTCAAATAGTGCAGCAAAAATCACATTAATGAATATCAACCCGGCCCTTCCTCCCTCCCCGAAAAAAACCCATACACACACAAGGATGGGAAAACCCCTCCTTATAGATAGGTTTTCCAACCATGTTCTTAGAATAAGATAACAATGAAAGACTGCTCGTGTGAGCTCAACGTGTAATTATAAGGTAGGTTTTCCAACCTACCGATTCCGCTACTTGGCTTTATGGATCCTTGACCAAAATTTATCACAAAATTTGACTGTTCACACCATGCTGACAACATGTAGATGTATTTATATTTCTATGGAGCCTTCTCACTATCATGTCGTGCTCCATGATCGTGGTATTTTCACGCAAAAGTCTTATGATGATATATCATGTTATAAATTGGAATATTAAAAACAAACAAGAATACATACGTTCGATCAGAAAGCCGACACATGTTAGGTGTGAGGTCTTCCTTAGCACAGTCCACCACGACAGAGGGAACCCCAACAGAAATTTTTTTATACCTACAAGAATGTAAAAATACTGTAGAAACCCCAAAAAATCACATAATTATATATATAAGAGCTAGTTAATTTACTCAAGGTAAAAGCCAGGATCAAGCCGGCAGACTAGACGATTGTTGGCCTGCAAGATCTTGTGGATGCCATGGTTGATGAAATAGTTGAAGGAATCAATGTGCTCCTTCACCAGTCCCCTCACCTGCTAATTCTTCAAAGAATTAAAACCAAGAAATAAACTCCAGAAGAAAATACTAAGAATGATCAAAATCAACACACTCAAATTCAACATACCACTCAGTTAAAAACTTATTTATAGGATTTCCCCCAAAGAAAAGAAGCAAACTTGTAAAGAAATGATGAAAACATGACACTCAAGCATATAAACAATCAAGAAATGATCAACCAAGGAACCCAAACAAATTTAAAATTACCGCACAAGAAAATAAAAAACATGGCATATAGAACATGTCAAAAATAGTCAAGTCAAGAAACTCAATTTCACCAATCCACTTGTCTGCAAGAGATTCTATGGAACTTCAATTAAAACTTTACAACAAGAAACTAAAAGAATTCATTCCATAATCAAATATGAACATGCCATAACAAATAGAGAATCGTCTAATCTTTGTCCTTTTCCCGAACAATATGTAAGTAAAGCCTCAATCGCAACAATCACCATGAACTTGCACAAATGCACAAATGTGTCGATGAACTTTCATTTTTTTTTTTGTGATTGATACCATGAGCAAATTTAATTACAAACAAGTACTATGAACTATCATCCCCGATTGCAACTAAAATACCATTTTACTGCCACGTCTGCAATATTTTGAGGTGTTTTCCCCATTTTACCATTATTAGATTTCTTAGTCCTTTTCCCGAACAATATGTAAGTAAAGCCTCAATCGCAACAATCACCATGAACTTGCACAAATGCACAAATGTGTCGATGAACTTTCATTTTTTTTTTGTGATTGATACCATGAGCAAATTTAATTACAAACAAGTACTATGAACTATCATCCCCGATTGCAACTAAAATACCATTTTACAGCCACGTCTGCAATATTTTGAGGTGTTTTCCCCATTTTACCATTATTAGATTTCTTAGTCAGCCCCATAACCTTCAATTTCAAAAAAGAAAAAAAAAACAGAAAAAGAAATAGAAATAGAAATAGAAAGAAACAGAGCATTCGGATGCAAACCAAGGTTCATGGTACATATTTGCAATTATTAAAGTTCATGGTATCAATCGCAAAAACCATGAAAGTTCATGGGTACATTTGTGCAATTTAGCCTTCATTTCATAATTGAACATGAACATGCCATGACAAATAGAGCATCGTCTTATCTTTTTTCTTTTTCCAAACAATATGAGCTTAATATTGAAAGCAACAAGGCAATCACAACAATCACAATAAAATAGAAATTAAGGATCTAAGCAAAGCAATTCTATGAACTGCCCAAATCAAAGAACCTAACAATAGAACTCAATAACTGCTACAAAAATATATTTAAAAAATAGGGATCGGATAGCAAAACCTTGAGGAACGCAGGGAGGAGAGCGAATTTGTCGACAGAGGACTTCACAGGAGCCGCTAGGGTTTTGTAGTTCACGAAACGACTGCAAATAATCAACAGACAAAGATGAGTATCGAATCAAGAATCTGAGGGAGTGAGTGGAGATTAAATCTAGGGCTTACTCTGATTCGTGCGCCACCATCGTCTCTAGAGAGAGAGATGAGAGGATTTCGACAAGGTGGGACTCGGCGGTTGATGGAGGTGAGGGCGCGGCTGATGGTCTGGGCTTAGGTGATCTGGGTTGCTGCGAGGTCACGACGAGACGATGGCGAGTTGCGGCTAGGGTTTGGTCTCGGGTTTTAGAGTTGAGGGGCTCGGTGATGAGGGTACGAGGGAGACGACAGGGATGCTAGAGGAGGCGAGGGTTGCTGTGACGAGGCTGCGGGGATTCTTGGTGTTCGGTTGAGGTGGCAGAGGGAAAAAAGTGCTCCGACGAAGACAAGGTCGGTGATGGTCTCGGGATGAGGATGGTGGCGCGGGGGTGAGGAGCTAGGGCTTGTTATGATGGTGTGTTGGGGTTCATAGCACGCTCAACTGTGCAACAAAAATTTTGGCTTTAAAGAACTAGGCATTATAAACAACTATCTAAAATCGAATCCAAATAAGAAGCCAGTAATCTAAAAGAGTCTAACTATTATGATATAGTTTTTATACCGAATGAACCAAGTCCTTTGATCTTCCATCATCATCCTTAGTTCCTTGAGACGTGCTCGATTGAACTTGACCGCCGGTCTTCCTTCGTCGAAGATGATCCAACCGAAGGATGTAGCTCATGGCTCTAGCTCCACATAAAAAGCAAGTGAAGCAACTAGGGATTCTAGATGGCTAGTCTAGAATGTCTAGGATATAGTAGAGTGTTCTAAGTGTATCTCTATCCAACATCCTCTCTTGATTCTCAACAAATGAGAGGATAGAGAGGAGCTTCAAGATGAAGGTGGAGAAACTCAAGAAAAGGAGTGTGGGGGTGTAGCTAATGGTAAGAATGAAGATGGCATGTTCAAAAATAATGAACCATCCAACTCTTTTCTTTTTCATCTTTCATCAGGTGAGGAAAATATCACATGAAGAATGGTTTTATCAAAACCAATTTTTCAATTTAATATACAACCCATGCTTGAATAGTTTGCACAAATGAATTATTAATTCATTTATGCAACACTATGCAAGCATGGTTCTCACCATACTCCTATTTTCCTTTTCTATCGCATTATCCATTTATGATAAATGAAATCCAAAATGAGGTGTCCACCTTCTAGAATATTATCTGTAAAAAATACGGATTACACTCTACTGTATATACATACCTGTATTCGTATCGAAATACGAATACCCAAAGAGATAGAATAACACAAATAACATAATACTAGAATATACATATCGAAATACATATACGTAAATTATTAAATCAATACCTGATTTAATAATCCGGCTCAATCCCGAGCCGGATAGTATTATCAACTGTCCGATCGAAAGTCCGAGTATATAGTACAATCGATCGATCGGAACCCTGCACGTATGCAATACGGCTACTACATCGTTTCGCCAGAACCAGGGAAACTCTCTGTGCAGGACTCTAAACACTCGTCAATACGCTGGCAACGGGTTTAACCACAAGCACGTCAGCGGCACTAGTTGTACGTAACGGCTATCCTGGCATTGAGCGAAAGGAAGGCCGACGAGCAAACTCATCCGAACCCCTACTGAGCCTGTCAGTGGCAATCTCCGTACAGTCCGGTCTGTTCGTCTAAGAGTATCGCATATCGAGTTTAGGGGGTGGATAAAGTCAGACCCCTGATAACCCGATATTTCGTGTCGGTATGAAGCCCATCACCAACTGAGAAACTATCGATCCAAATCAGTAATTCTCGACTACCTTGGCCAAGGATTTTTGTTAATGGTCAGCCATGCACCGTGCGACATCAACCCCCAATACCAGGAGAGACGAATCCCCGACAATCCGCACAGTGCCTCCATGTGGCTCGAGATTGTACCCAACTAAAACCAGTTTGCACGAATCCTTTGAGCCGTGGTAGGGTAGTAATCAAAGCACAGTGGGAACTCACAAGAGACAAATTACAATCTCAGGTCGACAGACTAACATGTACTCATGTCACCTGGGAACTACTATTTGACAATAGGTATAATACCAACTAGCATGTTCTCGGCGAGTCCGTCCAGTGTACTCATAACCCAATGAGTACATGTATACTATCTTAGGTGACTAACTGACACCAATGGGTTGTGAGACCGCCCACCGCCCCTCGCCGGGGTCTCGATAACTATACACTAATCTACTCTGGAGTATTGATGCACAGTCTCGATACTCCCTCGACTAAGGACATTTAAGTATGTGCTTATAGACCACCCAGCTCCCACGTATATGATCACCATCAAAATGCTAGCAGTCAAGCATGAATCCTATGGGCTCTATCAACAGGTAATAGTGATCTGTAATACCCCATAATGCATGCACATAATGATAAAGACAAACCAGATAGCATACTATCATTTTGAGTAAGATTGTTCTATCCGTATAGGTCATCCCTCAATCATCATAATCGCGTGCCTGCGATTATAATAATTGAGTTGAGGGTACTATAGCCAGCAACCTCCCACTTGCACTTAAGGATAATTATTACGGTGTCGCATACTCACAGCCCGTGTGATACCGAACACCTAACTTCTCTACTAATCAGTCTCGCAAAGCCTGTTTGCAAAACTATTGTAATTCGCTCCAATGTTTCTATCTTTACCTCTCTATATCTCAATTTCGCGGAGAAAGACTATCTCCCGAAATGAGCAATACCTGTCTTAGAATTTGTCTGAATATCTGATGGGACCCAGTTCACAAATGAACTCCAAATCCAATAAACTTCTTAGACCGTATCATCCACTGAATTTAATAAGTATCCTGCGCCATGCCTTCCTCAGTATCCGGTTGGACCACCTGTCCAACATACTGCCCCTCAAAAGAGGGAAAACCATAACTCTGACAGCCACACTGTCATCCAGGTCACCTTGGAAGCCTGAAATGATAACCGCCTCCTGAAGAAAATTGTCGTTACCATATACCAAGAACATCCACTTATGTTCATAACTGCTTCCCAACGTTTCTCCAGGATTGGATTAATATATATGCTTATTGCAGCTAGTGCAAAAGTAATATTTGGTGTGGTATTTGACATCTCATGATTGACTCAATTGCCTAAGCAAGAGATATGCCAATCATGCAAATCCGTCTCCTCATCAGTCTAGAAGACATCTCCTTAGAGAGGGTGACTCCATCACCTGCGGGTACACCACCACGCCAGGAGTCGTCCATTCTAAAACACTTTAGAATATCGTCAAATACCCAAATTGGGACACTTCCCAAATCTAGATATAAAACTATAGATCTAGTTATCAGAACCCCTGATATTTTATCCAGATCCTATGTGGAGAAACACCTTGTGACAACCACAGTATAACCGATCGTAGTATAGGAATATCACTTCCTATCAAGAACATGCCATCCAAATACCAAAACATCACTCCCTACTACCTTATTACTTGGTGTTCTCCGCCGGAAACCGGGAAGACGGACTGTCTTGCCTGAATCTGGGGGCAGATGCTAATTGGTGCTATCCGTCCACCTCTCCGAAGATGCCAAGTTGATTTATGGCACCATGTATCGAAGGTTTAAACGGATATGGCCGATGTAGCAGACTTCGTCAGATTCCCCCTCGTTTGAGGGGTTTTTGATTGTGGGGACGCTCTTCTCTGCAGGCGCAAGCCCTTGCAGTTAATTACGTTACCGCATTGCGGTAACAACTTTCTCCTTCTCCAAATGGTCACTTCGTGTCGTGTGTGTTTGTTTTGTTTGTGGTTGCCCATGGATTGTATACGGAGACTAATGTATGTTGTCGCCCGTAGGGCGTGGATTAGTCCAAATCCGTATTTTCTTAGATTTGGGTTTGGGGTTTGGGTTTAAGGATACGTTAGTCTCATTTGAGACTAAGATCAACTTAAACGTTTGTTAAAGATACGTTAGTCTAATTTTAGACTAAGATCAACTTAAACGTTAGTTAAGGACACGTTAGTCTAATTTTAGACTAAGATCTACCTAACAGGATCATTTAGATCCAACAAAAGAGCATTTGGGCTCTATTGTTTAGTTTAGGGACATTTCGGTCGATTACCAGTTTAAGGACATGGTGGTCCAAGGTTAAGGACATTATAGTCCATGGGTTTAAAGGGACCCCACAGTCCGAGGTTAAGGACATCATAGTCCGTGGGTTTAAAGGGACCCCACAGTCCGAGGTTAAGGACATCACAGTCCATGGGCTTAAGGACCCCACAGTCCAGGTTAAGGACATCGTAGTCCGTGGGTTTAAAGGGACCCCACAGTCCGAGGTTAAGGACATCATAGCCCATGGGCTTAAGGACCCTACAGTTCAGGTTAAGGACATCGTAGTCCGTGAGTTTAAGGACCCCACAGTCCAGGTTAAGGACATCGTAGTCCGTGAGTTTAAGGACCCCACAGTCCAGGTTAAGGACATCGTAGTCCGTGAGTTTAAGGACCCCACAGTCCAGGTTAAGGACATCGTAGTCCGTGAGTTTAAGGACCCCACAGTCCAGGTTAAGGACATCGTAGTCCGTGAGTTTAAGGACCCCACAGTCCGGTTTAAAAACGTCATAGTCTATAGAATGTATGGTTGTCAGGACCGGTCACCTCTCTGAAGACGTTGAGGGATTACAACGCATATATCAGAGGGGTTCAGAGATGTACCCTTGAACCAAAGTTGATTGGGAGATCTATAGTCCAATTTGGGACTAAAGTCTGTTAAAAGGTTTACGAGCATATAGGCTCAGTTGATATGAGCTGAGGACTTACGGCCAATTTTGGGCTAAGTCCAATAAATGTTGAACATTTTATTGTTCTGGCTGTTGAGACTTTATTTGGGCTTGGCCCTTTTAATAATGCTGAGCGTTAGATCCTGACATTTCTTTTTTGTCTTGTATTGGATGCATAGCATTCATCAGAACAATGTGTGTTCTGACAGTGTGCCACGTGGCGCGCCAGGTGCTTTACGCCAATTAAAGAGTGCATTGCGCTTCTGCCAAGTAGCGCACACGAAAAGGACACATGTCGCGCTTAGCGCTAAGCACCAGTTTATGAGCGCATTGCGCTTTCAATTTGTGAGCACGTTGCGCTAGTTTAGTGGTGCACCAGTGAGTGACACGTGGCGCGCTTGGCGCTGAGTGCCAGCCCATGGGCGCAGTGTGCTGTTTCAGGAGCGCAAAGCGCAAGTTGTTTCTGTGGTGGACACGTGGCATGTTTTAGCGCTGAGCGCCGGTTCAAGGAGCGCAAAAGCAGTTCATTTCCAATAGCGCATTTGATCAAATCTATGATCAGAGAACGAGTTTATGTTCTTTTAAAGGAGGCCTCGCCTCAAGATTCGAGAACAAAAGTTCTTATTTTTGAAAAGGCTTTGCCTTTGTAGATCAATGATCTGTGAATGAAGTAAATACTTCTTTTGTTTTTATGATTAGATCTTTTGATCTTTTATGAAAGACCTTGGTCTTTATAGATCTATGATCTTTTAAGAAGATAATTCTTCTGTTCTAATGAGATGATTTCATCTCTTTGTTCATTGTTCATGTTCTTTACCTTGAAGAAATGATCTTCTTTTGCTAAGAGCTTGCTCTTCTTTCTTTGAGTTTTCTCAAAATTTGTAGGGTTTTTTTTCAGACTTGAAGTCTTGGGGCCTTTATATAGGGCAAATTGATTTGTTAAATCAATTAAAGAGATCTTTCTCTGATTGATTTGGGGATATTTCCCCACCGTTGGATCTTTGATCCTAGGGCTTCTGTTTTACAGAAGGCAATCTTTTTGTTTTTAACAAGATTGAGAAAATCTTTCCATAACAGAATTTATTGTCTTTGGTAATTTTTATTTACCATTGGATAATTGATCCAACGGTGCTCTGATTTACAGAGCACAATCTTGTTATTTGGAAAGATTTTGAGGAATCTTTTCTTAACAGAATTTAGTTTCTGATTAATTAATGATTTATCATTATTATTAGATCTTTGATCTGACGGTTGGGGAGCTTTTAGGTTCCAGCGCTGGCGCACCCGTGTTTTGCACGTGGTGCGTTACTTAAAAGACAGCGCACATTGCGCTAGCGCACACGTGTATGACACGTGATGCGCTGCTTGGAGCGCAGCGCACCTAGCGCTAGCGTACACGTGCTTTGCACGTGGTGCTCTGTTTAGGGTGCAACACACTTGGCGCTGCATCTAAAGCGTTGCTTCACAATGTTTTAACTCTTGGCTTTGAGGCATTTGTTACATCCTTTGCATGTGGAGTTTTTCCCTTCATTTTTTATTTTATTATTATTTTTTATTATTTTTATTATTTTATTATTATTATTTTTTTTATAAGGGCGCAGGTTGTAAGGCAAAATTTTGGCGGGATCAAATGCCCCCCACTACTTTACCCACGTAAGTATGTACGTGGGTGAAGTAGTGCAGAGTTATGCATGTCCACAGAATTGAGGGCTTAGGAGACAAGTTTAGGGTCCTTGTAGCCTAAGATTTTCTTCGTCTTCATGAGCCATAAGGGTCTCAAGAAGGTTTTTCTCCCTACGAGTCGAGAGGATCTCGTAGGTGCAAATTCTCCCTAGAAATCGTGAGGATTTCTAAGTGTTCATTACCTCCGTGAGTCGTAAGGATCTCACTCGGGTATTTTTCTTTACAAATCGTGAGGATCTGTAAGTAGCTTCTTCACTTCAGCGGCGAATGTGGCTTTGGCAACGCTGGCCCATGGATGGTAGATGGCATTTCATCCCGAACTCTTTATAAGGCAGCGATAGCTTAGGAGACAGGTTCAGATCTGCCGCCTAAGGCTTTTCAACTTCATGAGCCGTGAGGGTCTCATGAAGACTTTTCTCCCTACGAGTCGTGAGGATCCCGTAGGTGTATTTTCTCCTTAGGAATCGTGAGGATTCCTAAGCACGTTTTCTCTTGAGATTCGTAAGGATCTCACAAGAGAATTTTCCCTCTTACAAGTCGAGAGGACTCGTAAGTGGTTGTTTCCCTCCTTGCCGAGATTCGGCTTTGGAGAGTGTGGCCCGTGAATAGTATGCAAGAGTCCATTTTGGACCGACTTGCAGGGCCCCAGTGCTCAGGAAACTGGTTCTTATCCCCACTGCCTAAGGCTTTTTCCTACGAGTCGAGACGAATCGAGAAGTTCTCGCAAAGACACTAATTTCCTTACGAGTCGAGACGAATCGAGTAGTTCTCGCAAGAATATCCTAACGTCACAGTTAACCTCTGCTCTTTGCGACAGAGGTCCGTTAGGGTCTGTAGTACTAGGGTTTTGTCCGTCGTACCATCGCGTTGGCTGATGTATTCCTCGATAGGCGATCTTGCTGTTCGAGTAGCCTTGCGACTGTCGTGTCTCTTATCCCTTCGGGGGCTGAACAAGACGTCTTCAAGCAATCCTCCTAGGCAGTTTGACCGTCGGAAGAGGAAGCGTTAGGAGTTTTGTCATGCCGCTTTTTACTTGAGGTTAGGCTCATTTTGGAGAGCCCCGATGAGTCATAACCACTCCGCGCTGGTGTGGGATGATCTCCGATAATCTTTCAGGTTTTATATGAGTTGCCGTCAAGACCCTGAAGCTAGGAATTTGGCCTTCGCTTCGTTTGCTTTGGCGTGTCCGAATCCTGTTGGAAGAAGGACGCTGTAGTGATATCTCGTCTGCTGTATCGAGACGAACGTCGAGGTGGTGACCACTCCGTGCTGGTGTGGGATGATCTCCGATGGTCTTTCAGGTTTTATATGAGTTGCCGTCAAGACCCTGGAGCTAGGAATTTGGCCTTCGCTTCGTTTGCTGGCATCGCGTCTATTATATCGAGACGAATGTCGCGGTTGTCTCTAGGTTGTCGGTGAACCGTCGAGGCTTGGAGCTAGGGATTTTGCCGTGGCTCCATTTGGTGATGTTGCGTCTGTTGTAACAAGACGAATGTCGAGGTGATCTCTAGGTTGTTTGTGGACCATCGAGATTTGGAGCTAAGGATTTTGCCGTGGCTCCGTTTGGTGATGTTGCGTCTGCTGTAACGAGACGAATGTCGAGGTGATCTCTAGGTTGTTTGTGGACCATCGAGATTTGGAGCTAGGGACTAAGCCGTGGCTCCGTTGTTTTGACCGTGAGGTCTTTCGTTGACGTTGCATTTGCATCCTGCTGGACTGCGAAGGAACGCCGTTGTAGACATTGCATCTGCTGTAACGAGGCGAATGATAAGATGGAGTTGGGATTTTGCCGTCACTCCGCTTTGTTTTGACCGTGAGGTCTTTTGCTGACGTTGGATCTGCATCTTGCTGGACTACGAAGGAACGCCGTTGTGGACATTGCATCTGCTGTAACGAGACGAATGCTGAGATGGAGTTGGGATTTTGCCGTCACTCCGCTTTGTTTTGACCGTGAGGTCTTTTGCTGACGTTGGATCTGCATCCTGCTGGACTGCGAAGAAACGCCATTGTGGACATTGCGTCTGGTGTAACGAGATGAATGCTGAGATGGAGTTGGGATTTTGCCGTCACTCCGCTTTGTTTCGACCATGAGGTCTTTTGTTGACGTTGCATCTTCTTGCAGAGACACCGATTTCTCTGCGGGTCGGCGTGAATCGAGATGTTCTCGTCAAGGACGCTGATTTCCCTGAATCGAGGAGGTTGCCAAGGACGCTGATTTCCTGGGGTTGGTTGACTTGTTTCTGAGACGGAGCGTTGATCCGGCAGGGAGGTCATTGGTTGAGTCCAGGTTGTCTATGAACCGTAGAGTCTTGGAACTGGGGACTTTGCCGTGGCTCCTTTTGATGGTGTAGCATCTGTGTCCTGCTGGAATGAGGAGGCACACCATTGTTGGTCTTCGGGCCGTAGATGTGGCCATCGAGATTTGGAACTAGGGACTTTGCCATGGCTCTATTTCGTTGTGACTCTGAGGTCAGTTGTTGACGTCACGTCTGCATCTGGTTGGAGTGAGGAGAAACGCCGTTGGTGATCTCTAAGTTGTCGATGTTGACGTCGAGATCCTGAAGCTAGGGATCTTCCTTTGCTTCATTTGTTGGCACTGTGTCTGCAATATTGCGACAAATGTCGAGATTGGGCTTCGCTTTCTGATGGAGCCTGGTGGGACGATAGGGTTCCCTTCTTGTTTGTGCCCATGGATTGTATACAGGGGTCAATGTGACCTCACCTGCAGGGCAAAAGTTTCATTTTATATATTTTTTTCGTTTTCTTTCCGCGATGCTCTATCATTTCAGCTTTTATATCGCGAAAGTCGCGATTGCCCAATCATTTCGACTATTTTTTGCGGTGCCCAATCATTTCGGCTATTTTTCTTTTTACTCGCTGCTTTTTATTGCGAGTTGCCCATACATTTTTACTTGCTGATTTTGTTGCAAGTTGCTCTATCATTTCGGCTATTTCGTATGCATGTGTGGCTTGCTAGCTTCTTGCCGCAAGCTTGGATTTAGACACCGATTTCGGCATCAACACCGCTACAACTGGGATATTGCCAGGAGCGAATCATCATTTGCCTTTGTCGTTGTCGAACAAAGGTGGCTTAGCGAACAGGGTTAGGATCCTTTCGACTAAGGCTTTTGACTTCATGAGCCGTAAGGGTCTCATAAAGGTATTTCTCCATGCGAGTCGTGAGGATCTCGTAGGTGTGTTTTCTCCTTAGGAGTCGTGAGGACTCCTAAGTGTATGATCTCTTATAAGTCGTAAGAATCTTACAAGAGGGTTTTCTCCTTATAAGTCGAGAGGACTTACAAGGGTTGTTCACCATGTAGACATATCCCTAGTCATGGATGGGACTTCGTTAGGTAAATGTTTATTCACGCCCGTGGATTGTATACAAGGGTCAGCGTTGAGCCGCTTGTAGGGCAGTATTGGAGGTTGTGGGGGCTGCTTAAGAACAGGTTCAGTTCCCTGTAGCTTAAGACTTTTGAATCTTATGAGCCGTGAGGGTCCCATAAGAGGATTCTCCTTATGAGTCGTGAGGATCTCGCAAGTGTAATTTCTCTTTAGGAATCGTGGGGATCCCTAAGTGTGTTGCTCCCTTGTGAGTCGTAAGGATCTCACGCGGGTGGTTTCTCCTTACAGGGTCGAGAGGACTTTGTAAGTGTCTTTTAACGAGATCGGGCCCTTTCGGGTTTTCACAAAACTCGCTGGTAGTCCTGCTATTTTTACTCACGGAGCCCTTTCGGGTTTTCATCCGTGCCCATTTTGCTTACGGACGTACCCCCCCTTTTTTTTACGTCAGCCCGGGGATGCCGCGGTCCGTAGTAGTTTATAGACGTCTCAGTCAGTTGCAAGTTTTAGAACATTGCGGTCCATCGTTAGTTTATGGACGTTTCGGTCCGCTGTTGCTTTGAGGCGAAGTTTCACCGGATGATTTATGAACAAGTAGGTTTCTTCTTGATAGACTTTGTCCCATAATCCAAGGGTTTTGGTACTGCTCCTGCCCCCAGCTCCTCTACGTTATCTCCCAACGCCGAGTGAGCTGCCTTTTTACTTAACAACAAATGAGCGATCATGTGGCAACTAGCCACATAATCTTCGGATTCTTCTGACAAGTCGTCTCCCTCATTATTGTCGTTATCTTCATTCTCAAGGATGTAACTGAGGAACTCTTGAAGCGTGACTGGGGTTCACAACCTCTGGTTGTATTCTTTTAGCGCATCAATATGCTTTTGCAGATCTGTGCGCTTGCCGTTAGACAGCGCGGGTTTTTTGGTTTTCTTCTTTTCCTTCGAAGACTGTGACGGTTGGGCCTGAATGTTTTGTCCACCATCACTATGAATTCCCAATGTTGGGCGTGGTTTCAGCATCCCATCGATGATCTCCAGCTCTTGCGGGCTTTTCCACCTGATCGCCGGGCATGTTTGAAGATCTTTCAGCATTTTTTTTAGCTTTTTCTGAAAGAACAACTTCCCATGGAGCTTCCTTTATGAATGAGCACGATGCCTCCGGCATGTCCATCTTTTTCGGAGCATGTGGTTGTGGCGGATTTACCTTCCAGTTTTCGGACAGCGTGAACTTGCCCTGTTGATACTGGTCTTCAACTCAATTTTTGAAGACGTAGCAGCCTTCGATCGGATGGCCCAATACTCGGTGGTAGGGGCAGTAATTAGAATCGTTGACGTCGTTCGGTTGCGTTGAGTGTCTCGACTCCGGTAGAGTAATGAGCCCATTGCGCACTGCCAGTTCGAACAGTCTCCTTGTTTTATCTCGGGGAAACGAGTAAGGACGTCTTAACTTCTCATCGAGGGATTGCCGCTTGTTGCTCTGGCGAACAACCGCTTTCGGGCCACTCGGTTGTTGTTGAGCGTCGGCGATGAAGGTTGTTTTCCCTTTGCCCTTTTCATTTCGAGAGTCCGGCTTTGGAGGCGACGGTCTATGAGCAACTGATCCATTTGGGCCAGTTTGTTTATCAAGGCTAGGAAAGGAGTCGGCTTGAAGAACATCATGAACTGGGAGATAGTCGCATGAGGGTCCAGAGTGCCCACGAACATGCCCACCGCTGGTGCTTCTTCGATGCGCTGTTCGCACTTCGACTACAGATTTCGCCATCGGATTGCGTACTGAACCCACGTCTCGCCAGGCTTCACCCTGGCATTGATCAATGTCGTTATTGTGGTGCGTTCACTAGCACTTGCGAATCGCTGGGTGAACAACAACTCCATTTCTGCAAAAGTTTTGACGGAGTCGTTTGGAAGTTCGGAGTACCACTCGAATGCCGTCTCCGATAGGCTGCCGACGAATTGGCGGAGCAAGAGTTTATCATCGCCACCGGTGTTGCCACAAAGAGCCCTGAACTGAGCGACATGTTGATGGGGATTGCCTGTCCCCTTGTACACATGGAATTTGGGGATCGTGTAGCCCAGCGGGTACTTTATTTGATCATACCAGCCTGGATACGGTCGCCCAGTTTTGACGACTTGGTGTTGGGGTAAAAATTTACACCCCGGTTGACCAAGCCAAAATCAAAGTCAACCCCAAGCCCAGATCCAGTGGGCCCAAGCCCAGATCCAGTGGGCCCATGCCCGGGTCGAGCCCGAACATGAAGCGGCCAGCCTCCCCCCACGCCAAGATAAAATTTTTGTAATAAATAATTTTGTTGCATTTTCTTTTTTTTTTATTTTCGGATAAATGTAAGAAAAATAGGCATAAAGCCAAATTTTTGTAAAGCCCATGGCTTATGTGCAAAAAGAAATGGCACATGAGCCATGGGATAGGCAAAATGCCATTTTGAGAAGCCCAAGGGGCTATGTGTAAAGTGTATAGCCTATAAAGGCAAAAGATAATGAAAATATCTCATAACTTTTTCTCTCTCCAAAAAAGTTTCAGAGCTGAGCTCTTTCTTCCTTCTCCAAGGTTCCAAAACCTTCTTCTTTATTTTGAATTAAATCAAGAGTTTTACTCTTCCTTTTTCAAAACAAATTAGTTTTTCACCACAAAACCCATCAAGGGGAACTCAGATCTTCCATCAGATCTCAAAAAGAAAAGATTTTGAAATCCCACATCTCTTGATCTTCAAGATCCAGCTAACAGAGGAGGAAGAAGAAGAACCCCTTCCATTAACCCCCAAAAAAAAGAAGAAAAACACATTCAGGAGTCCAACTCCTCTCTGATTTCTCTTCTGAGAAATTTTTTTTTTAGGCTAAAAGCCTCTTGTGCCTCTCCGGCGCGCAGCGCAAGTGCGCAAGGCGCCAGCGTGCCGACACGTGGCGCGCGCGCTTGCGCACCTGCGCGCTTGCGCACGTGCGCAAGGCGCCCGCGTGCCGACACGTGGCGTGCGCGCTTGCGCACCTGCGCGCTTGCGCAAGTGCGCAAGGCGCCCGCGTGCCGACACGTGGCGCGCGCGCCTGCGCGCTTGCACAAGTGCGCAAGGCGCCCGCATGACGACACGTGGCGCGCGCGCCTGCGCGCTTGCGCAAGTGCGCAAGGCGCCCGCAACTGCGCAAGTGCGCAAGGCGCCCGCGCGCCGACACGTGGCGCGCGCGCTTGCGCAACTGCGCAAGTGCGCAAGGCCCCCGCGCGCCGACACGTGGCGCGCGCGCGCCGACACGTGGCGCGCGCGCTTGCGCACCTGCGCAAGTGCGCAAGGCGCTCGCGTGCCGACACGTGGCCCCCACGCATCCCTTGGATGCCTTTTCCCTCTCTTTTTATGTACATACATATACACATACATATGTATACAAATTCACACATATACATACTCCGCCACATTCTCCCCCTCCAAAAAATTTTCGGGCCGGGGCGCTGCCCCGAACCCCGCAAGGGGCTGCTAGCCCCCTTGACCCCCAGCTCGCTATCCGGGTAGCGGGACCCCCGTAAAAACTCTGCGTGGCTCCCGATATATCCAAAACCCCCTTTCAAAACACACGCACACTGCACATTGAGTTCGCATGACCAGTTTAACCCGTTAATCGGAGGTTCCCTCGCCCCAAAGACGATGGGTAATTAACGGCAGCTTAGTCCGCGGCTGCCGGAGATTCGGATCCCCACAATCATTAAACCCCGGCCTACCCTAGGCAGGGGGAATCTGTAGTACGCCTGACAAGCGCTCGCGTATTCCCATCTCACTGGGGTGACGAAAAACACCCTACAGATTCTGGCACGCCCGGTAGGACCAATCTCTCCTCCCATATTTCGGGTTAAACGTTCATGCGAACTCAATCAATATACATATCGATTGCTTATACTAAAATGATGTTTTTTTTTCCGTGCAGCAATCAACCTTCGACGACAATGTCTTCCCAGACGAATTCAACTTCCAAAGCGACCCCGATTCCGTACGTGGTCAAGATCAACGCTCGTGTGGTTCTCCCCGCAAGCCTCAGTCGACAATGGGAGGAACCGCCCCGCCAGTTTGGCTCTGTCATCATCTACCCTGCCGGAAGCGCTCGTCTGGCAGAGATCCCAGCGGAACAGGTGGCCAAGCCGGTCTCAAGGGGTAAGAGGCCGAATGTCGTGATCGCCAAGGCACCACAACCGAAACTTAAGATGGTGTCTGAACGAGTCCCTGGCGCTCTAGCTGGGGGCAAGACTTCCGATGTGAAGGGCAACATTAAAAGTTGCGGACGAGCTCAGGCGATAACTCCAACAAATGCACAATCGAGCGTATCTCCAAGGCCCTCCATCGCCCGGTCTGCGGCGTCTTCCCAAAGAGCCGAAGTCCGCCAGGTGCTTAGAACAGAAAAGTTAAGGCAGAAGCGGCTCAGGTATCGAGCCAACAAAAGGGCCAAGGCTTCGGCCAAATGGAATCGTATGAAGTTCCAAGTGCAGGGTTGCCCAGCGACGACGGCCGAGTCGGACGTAAGAATCAGCAATTCCTTCGAGCCTCTGAAGTGGGTTCAGAAAAACGCCATGACCGCCAGAATCAAGAAGACAGCGGTCCGAACAGTGCCACAAAGAGACGTGTCCCGGCCCCAACAGAAAAAGTACGACACTATCTCTTCAAGAGTCTATCAAGCGCTCTGTGCCGCACGAAAGCAGCGGGGCAAACCCAGAAAGGATGCGCCAGCACCATTTAAGAACCTGGTTAGGCCGGCCGCCTTCAATCGACTACCATCTACCGAAACAAGGGGGTCAAGACAGCGAGCCGTGAAATCAGCTGCCAATGATAGAGAGACGGCCGGATATATCATCCATACGGTCTATATGGCGGGCGGGCGCCCCAGCGACAACCTTCGCAGCAAGAACAAGGACGGGGCCACCACATCCCAAGCCCAATCTAGCCTGAATGTGGTTGCCGCCGCCCAAGAACAGCCGCCCCTGCTGGATGAAGAAAACCCTCTCGATGAGGATGATAGGCAGATAGACCCCTCGGTCCATGTAGAGTCAAGCTCGGACAGCGAGGAAGAGCCGACTTTCCGCCCTAGGACTGCGGAGCAAGAGCTGCTTCAAGAACTTCGAAAACAGCTCAGGAGCAAAGATAAAGAGATGGCCAAGCTCTATTCGAAGATTGACGACTTAACGAACGTGGTGATGCAGCTTACGGCTCAAATTGCTCGAGCGCCTCCTAATCAAGCACAAGCCGCTACTAATCAGCCGGGTGATGACAATCCGAGGCAGCCAATGCCTGTTCCTTTGGGACCAAGACTGGTCGATCCGAATGAAAGCCGGCTACATTCCGCTTCTGGGGACGCCTTGGCCCCAGATAGCACTATCCCGCTAACACAGGATCGGATAATGGATTTGGTCACCAGCAAGGTTAAAACATTGGTAGCCGAAGCTGAAGCTCAGAAAGAAATCGGCAGTAGTGGGCGGACATATCCCGCGCAGTACGATCTGATTGAGTTCCCAAGCGGCTACGTCATTCCTAAGTTCGGAAGATTTGATGGAACGGGGAATGCAAACCAGCACGTCGCCCAGTTCAAAGCATCGTGCGGAAATACAGGGGGCAACGATGCGCTCCTTCTTCGTCAGTTTGTCAACAGCCTGACCGGCGTCGCCTTCGACTGGTATGCGAGTATACCAGACGGGTCCGTCATTACCTTTGCCCAAATGGAGTCTCTGTTCCGGCAAAGGTTCATGAGCGTCAGTGATAAAATCTCCATTGCCGACCTTGTGAGGACTAAGCCGGGGAAGAATGAATGCAACACCGACTTTATCGCCCGATGGCGTAATCTCACAGTCAAGTGCGAACCGCCGCTGGAGCAGGACCAGTCCGTCAGCCTTCTCATTGGGAACCTCAGCAATTGGATGGTCCCCTTCTTGTGTACAGCGGGCCTTAAGACGTTTCAGGAGCTAACCAAGAAAGTCCAAATGCTGGAACGCTCGAAGCAAGAGTCCCCGCCGGACTCTCAGAGAGACAAAACCTGGAAAAGCAAGCGGGACGACAACCGTAGAAGCGGGAGTTCCAGCAGTACCAATGTCTTCAATGCCTCCGACAATGAAGAAAAGCGAAGGGCGGGCGAATCCAAAACCAACCGGTCTCGAAAGCCATTGCTGGGAGGAGATGGGCCTTCCCTAGAGGAAAAGAAGAACAAGGTTTACTCTTTCAGAAGGGACAAGGTCCGCAAGATATTTAAAGATGCCTTGAACAACGGCCTACAATTGCCGGAGTCGAAAAGACCCCAAGAAGCAAAAATGACCGACAATCCTCTGTATTGCCCGTACCACCGAGTAGTGAGCCATGCGATCGAGGATTGCTATATCTTCAAAGACTGGGTAGAGAAGCAGTACAAGGCTGGAGAGATCGAGCTGTCCAAAAGCGTGTTGGTGAACAATCAAGTTGCAACCGCCAACTTTATACAGACGGAAGCTGAAGCCTTCTGGGAGCAGACAGCCGAACCCGCTGCCCTGACAAACGAAACTGACTCATCGCGGCCTCCGTGGAGTACGCACATATCTAATAAGACGAAGAAGATGCTAAAGCTACTTCAGAAAGAGCCCAGGATGGAATGGGAAGGACAGAAGAAGCCTACCAGTCCAGCTACCAATGCGACTCCATCAGGCTCAAAATCCAAGAAGCTCAAGAAGAAGAAAAGTGCAGCTCAGCGCGAAAAAGAGTCTGCAGGGAGATCGACCATTCAAAAATATATCGATTCCCTCGAAGAATATGAACAAAAGGAAAGAACATTGATTCAATTGAAGGAGTTCTTCCCTGTACAAGCGGCTGAAATTCTGGAGGAGTTAGAAGAAGACTCCAATAAAGAGATCCCAGTAGTGACCTGCTACGCCATCCATCTTGGCAGCGACTCCGAGGATGATCTTTGTTTTCCCGAAGAGGATGAGGAGCTCGCCACAACGACCAATCAAATCCAGCTCAGAAGCGGCAGGGCTCTACCGCCAAATCAGGGCAACGCTCCAAAAGGGAAGGAAAAACAAGGCGCTAATGAAGAAGATGGCAGAGAACCGACTGAAGAAAACATAAGTCTTTCCTCGGTGGACTATAATGTCTTGGCACATCTCCGGAAGCTTCCGTCTCTCCTGAGCATCTACGACGCCTTGGTCCTATCTAAGGAGCTTAGAGATGTTCTCATTCACGCTCTACAAAACCCCGAGCGGTATCAGGCTCACTTTGCGGAAATTAATATGAAAGAAGCCCAGCACGCTTTGCATGCCGCCGCAGTCACATTTAAGGATGAAGACTTGCTACTGGGAACAGCTGAGCATAATCGGCCGCTTTACGTGACCGGGTACAGCGACGGAGATCGAATTAATCGTATATTGATTGATCCGGGATCCTCAGTGAACATCATGAACTTGCGAACTCTGAAGAGTTTGTCAATGGACGTCCGACACCTGTCAAGGGAAAGGATTGTCATTCAAGGCTTCAACCAAAATTGCCAGCAAGTTCTGGGGTCTATAGCTCTGCCAATCAAATTTGGGGATCTGCAAACTGAAGCTAAGATATACGTGATCGACGCCGACACGTCTTATAAGATTCTCTTGGGGCGGCCGTGGCTCCACGATTACGGCATCATTCCGTCAACTCTCCATCAATGCATGAAGTACACAAAAAATGGCGAAGAAAGACGCATTGACGGAGACATCCAGCCGTTCGGTGTGCATGCAGTCCGATATGAAGATTCTCGGTACTTTACGAACCACCAAAATGCTAAGCCACAACTGACTAAGGATAGAACGGCCCCAAGACTCAAAAGCAGATCTGCGCCGGCTATCACTTTCAAAAGCAAAAATACCCAAGTGCGCCCGCATTTCGGCAGCGACTCTGATGAGTCCGACGCTGGAAGCCCGTCCTTCCGCAAAACTCGCCCTCATTTCGGCAGCGATACGGACGAATCTGTTACTGAAGGCCCATCTAGCAGCAAAGTCCGCCCTCATCTTGGCAGTGACACTGAAGAGTCAGAGGAGGAGGACCTATCGTGCAACAGCGGTGCAGATTGGACCCCCACGCAACAAGCGAAACTACGAGAGACCTTCGAAGTTGCAGAAGGGTCCCTAGCCATTACAAGGGTACCAGAGCAAATGTGCAAAGAGCTCGATGCATTATCAATCTCCACCGTGGACCAGCTGAAAACTTTCTACGTTCCCGGGAGGAAAAGTGGACAGAAGGGCATCTTGTTTTACGGGTCAAACCCCGTTGTGCACCCGGACGACCTTTCTGTCGCGTGCCTTCCCTATGAGAGAGGCATAAGAGCCGTCCTCAATCCCAGATACTATGCGCCCGAGATGCGGGAATACTTTAAGAAGTGCGGATGCCGGTTATATCAAACGGAGTCCGAAGCAAAGTTTTACGAAGGGCTATGGTATCCGCCCCAGGTCCGAGCACTCATCGATGGACGGATTCCAGATAGACGGGGCATAGGCTACATTCAACCTGATTCCAAAGCGTGCTACATGATCCATGTTGGTGAGACCAGCGAAAGATCAAATGATGATGACGAGATAGCCGAGCCAGAAGAAGCTCCTCAAGAGCTCGAAGATGGCGGACAAGCAACCTTTGATGAGCTAACCGAGATTGACTTAGGAACGCCCGATAATCCAAGGCCGACCTACATTAGCTCACTCTTGTCGGAGGAAATGAAAGAGCAGATAATTGCCCTGCTGCGTGAGTTCGTCGACTGCTTCGCGTGGACGTACAAAGAAATGCCTGGCCTTTCCCCTGAAGTGGCCGTACATAAGTTGGATATATCTCCTGATGCTAAGCCAGTCAAACAAGCTCCTCGAAGAATGAGAAGGGAACTAGAAGAAAAGGTCATCGAGGAAACTAAGAAAGTCATCGATGCCGGCTTCATCAGGGAAGAGAAATATGCAGACTGGATCGCATGCATAGTCCCAGTGAAGAAGAAAAATGGGCAGATCCGAGTTTGTGTCGATTTCAGGGACCTCAACAAGGCATGTCCTAAAGACGACTTCCCGCTACCGGTCATGGAAATGATGGTCGATGACACCTCAAATTACGAACTGTTCACCTTTATGGATGGCTCGTCTGGATATAATCAGATTAAGATGTCGCCTGAGGATGAGAAGCACACAGCATTTCGAACCCCGATCGGAATATATTGCTACAAGGTAATGCCATTCGGACTGAAGAACGCAGGTGCTACATATCAAAGGGCGATGACTAATATCTTTGATGACCTAATCCATAAAGTTGTCGAATGCTATGTTGATGATCTGGTCGTCAAGACTAAAGCCAAGGCCGATCATATCCAAGATCTCAGGACCGTTCTCACCAGACTGAGGGAATACGATCTGAAGATGAATCCTCTGAAGTGCGCTTTTGGCGTGTCATCGGGAAAATTCCCGGGCTTCATAGTCCGACATCGAGGGATCGAAGTTGACCCATCAAAGATAAAGGCCATCATGGAGATGCCCCCTCCGAAGAGTCTGACGCAGCTAAGATCTTTTCAAGGCAAGCTTGCTTATATACGGAGGTTTATCTCAAATTTATCGGGGAGATGTAGGCCCTTCTCAAAGCTCATGAAGAAAGGAGCTCCTTTTATCTGGGATGCTGAATGTCAAGCAGCGTTCGAAAGCATCAAACAATACTTGTTGCACCCTCCAGTGCTGGCCGCTCCCATTCCAAATAAACCGCTGATTCTCTACACTGCCGCGCTGGACGAGTCACTCGGTGCGCCCCTTGCCCAGAATAACGAGGAAGGAAAAGAAAATGCCCTCTACTACCTCAGTCGAACTCTAGTCGGGGCGGAACACAACTACTCCCCAATCGAAAAGCAATGCCTGGCTCTGATATTTGCTGTGAAGAAGCTGAGGCACTATCTGCTCGCTCATCGGGTTATGCTGATCTCCAAGGTCGACCCGCTCAAACACTTGATGACCAAAGCAAGCCTAGCCGGCAGAATGGCAAGATGGGCTGTCATGCTACTTGAGTTTGACATAGTTTACACTCCTCAGAAAGCAGTAAAAGGGCAAGCTCTTGCAGACTTTCTCGCTGCTCATCCCATACCAGAAGGGTCGCCGCTAAATTGTGAGTTACCCGATGAACAAATGCTGCACCTCGAGGAAGATGAGCCATGTTGGGAGCTCTACTTCGATGGAGCCTCGTCAATAAGGACCTCCAGTAAATCAAGCGTCCCGGAGATAAAAGCAGGGATAGGATTGGTGTTCATCACACCATCAATGGGAACTCTACGGCATTCTTTTGCTCTCACCGAGCCTCGGACAAACAATGAAGCTGAGTATGAAGCTCTGATAGCTGGTTTGGAGCTTGCCGTAGAAATGGAAATCCGTCGGCTACGAGTCTACGGTGACTCCCAGCTTGTCGTCAACCAAGTAAGCGGCGACTATAAGATATACAAACCCGAGTTAGCTCGGTACAGAGGTCGAGTGGTGGAACTCATGAAACGGTTCACTCATATTGAACTAACAAGAGTCCCTAGAGCATTGAACGGAAAGGCTGATGTACTCGCTCGCTTGGCCAAGGAGCTGGCTGATCCTGACATGGACGAAATTCTGATCACAGTCAGGAGCCGGCAAATTCTACCCCCAGTCTCTCTACGAGAAGAGGAAAGCGCGGAACAGAAGAGCAGTCCCGCCGAAGAAGCTTCGATCATCCAAGACGAGCCCGATTGGAGGGAACCCTTCATAGAGTACCTCCGATACGACAAGCTGCCCGAAGAAAAATCTGCGAGGATTCAGCTGAAGAAAAGAGCTCTCCGATACGTGTTTGTAAATGACACGTTATACCGCAGGTCATATGACCAACTCTAGCTCAGGTGTCTGTCATTGGCCGAAGCCCAAAAGGTCATGAAAGATGTCCACTCGGGCGTTTGCGGTGCTCACCAATCTGGCCCCAAGATGCGACTTCAAATCAAACGGCTTGGGTATTACTGGCCCACCATGATACGGGATTGCGGAGAGCATGCAAAGAAATGTTATATCTGCCAAATTCACGGTGATTTTATTCACAAGCATCCCAACCCATTGCATCCTACAGTGGCGTCGTGGCCCTTCGAAGTTTGGGGCACCGACATTGTTGGCCCAATTGATCCTCCGTCATCTAAAGGCCACCGGTTCATACTGGCCGCGACGGACTACTTCTCCAGGTGGGCTGAAGCTGTCCCGCTAAAAGAAGTCAAGACAAAGGATATTCTGACATTCTTCCAGCATAATATTCTATACCGCTTCGGTACACCAAGAAGAATCATTTCTGACAATGGGCCTTCTTTCAAGAGCTTCAATGTCTCAAGATTCGCTACTCAGCACAAGATAGACTGGAGGTATTCCTCCATCTATAATCCAAGAGCCAATGGGCTAGCCGAAGCCTTCAATAAGACTCTATGCAAGCTCCTGAGGAAAAATGCTTCAGCCAACAAGAGAGACTGGAATCTCAAGCTTCACGAGGCATTGTGGGCATATCGTACCACGCACCGTACTCCAACTCAGTCCACTCCATACTCATTGCTCTTCGGAGTGGAGGCGGTCCTCCCCCTCGAAGTCGAAGTTCCAAGCTTAAGAATGGCCGTTCAGCATGAGTTGACAGAAGAGGAAAACGTGCTCCTTCGACTTGAAGAACTCGATGCCCTCGAAGAAAAGAGGCTCGCGGTGCAGCAAAATCTGGAGCTATACCGAGCCCAAATGTCACGGGCCTATGACAAGATAACCCATCTCCGCGCTTTCAAGAAAGGTGAATTGGTGTTGGTCCTCAAAAGACCGATTATCCCCAATCGACATGCCAAGGGAAAATTCGAGCCAAACTGGGAAGGACCATACGTCATCGAGAAAGTGTTTGACGGAGGATCCTACCAACTAATAAGTGCCGAGGGAGAAAGGCCCATGCCACCCATTAATGGCCGATATCTCAAGAAATACTACACGTGAATGCTCCAAGTCGCAGGCGAATTGAGCACATCAGCCCTACGGTCTGGATCAGACATCCTGCAAAACCGTATACAATCCACGGGCGTAAATGACCCTTATTTCTCCCAAATCCTGCCGGCGAGACTACTTTAAAGTCCCACCAGCGGCAAAAAAAAAGAAAAAGAAAAAGAAAAAAAAAGAAGAAGAAATAAACGGTATGTCCACAAGCAAAATGGGCACGGATGAAAACCCGAAAGGGCTCCGTGAGTAAAAACAGCAGGACTACCGGCGAGTCTGTGAAAACTCGAAAGGGCGCAAACTCGTGAAAAGAGATGAAACACACTCACAAAGTCCTCTCGACCTTGTGAGGAGAAAACCCCAGCGTGAGATCCTTACGACTCACAAAGGAGCAACACACTTAGGAATCCTCACGATTCCTAAGGAGAAAATACACCTGCGGGATCCTTACGACTCGTAGGGAGAAAATACTTTTATGGGACCCTCACGGCCCATAAAATTGAAAAGCCTTGGGTGGTAGGGACCCAAACCTATCTCCTAAGCTATCGTTCCCCAACGGGCAACGGCAAATGATGAGTCGCTCCTGGCATTTCGCTTCAGTGTTAGCGGTGCTGATGCCGACCAAAAACCCAAATCCCAAGTCCTCCCAAGACAAATGATGAGTTGCTCCTGGCATTATTCCAGTGCAGCAATGCTGATGCCAAACAAGATCCAAATTCCAAGTCCCCAAACGGCGAATGATGAGTCGCTCCTGGTACCATATTCCAGTGCAGCGATGCAGACGCCAACCAAAATCCAATTTCTCAAAATTCTCCCAGCCCTACGGTTGGTCCCCAAGTTGACTACCGTATACAATCCACGGGCTCAAATAATTCTCGTCATACTCATGCCCCACCACAATTACCAAGTTGCGCGGCTGGTCTCCGCCTTTGGAATTATGCTCCATTGAGAAGACCCACTCATGTGTCCTCACGATACATGAGGAGAACAAACCTTTGTGGGATCCTTACGACTCATAAAGGAAAAACACACTTAGGAGTCCTCACGACTCTTAAGGAGAAAATACACCTGCGGGATCCTTACGACTCGTAGGGAGGAAATGCTTTTATGGGACCCTCACGGCCCATAAAATTGAAAAGCCTTAGGCGATAGGGATCTAAACCTGTCTCCTAAGCCATCGCTCCCGAATCCCCAAATGGCGAATGATGAGTCTCTCCTGGTACCATATTCCAGTGCAGCGATGCAGACGCCAACCAAATTCCAAATCCCATACCCCAACGGTGAATGATGAGTCGCTCCTGGTACCATATTCCAGTGCAGCGATGCAGACGCCGACAAAGTCCCGAAAATTTTCCGGCCCTACGGTCTGGATCATACATCCTGCAAAACCGTATACAATCCACGGGCGTAAAACAATTCCAATTTCTCCCAAATCCTCCCGGGGCAAATGATGAGTTGCTCCTGGCATTATTCCAGTGCAGCAATGCAGATGCCAAACAAAAACCAAAATCCCAAAATCCTCTCCATGACAGATGATGATTCGCTCCTGGTACCATATTCCAGTATAGCGATGCTGATGTCAACCCAAATCAAAATCAACAGGTCAACTTCCACTCCGACACCGCGGAAAGCGGGGCGAGTCAGAATCCAATCTCGACACCGCAAGAAGCGGAGCAAGTCAAGTCTACCCCTGACACTGCAAAAAGCAGAGCAAGTCAAATCAAGAATCGACCGTCCACGTCGCTAAAATGGCAGCATCGACCGTCCACGTCGCTAAAATGGCAGAATCGACCGTTCACGTCGCTAAAATGGCAGCATCGACCGTCCACGTCGCTAAAATGGTAGAATCGACCGTCCACGTCACAAAAATGGCAGTACCGACCGTCCAAGTCGCAAAAAGGGCAGAACCGACCGTCCATGTCGCAAAAAGGGCAGAACCGACCGTCCAAGTCGCAAAAAGGGCAGCATCGACCGTCCACGTCGCAAAAAGGGAAGCATCGACCGTCCACGTCGCTAAAATGGCAGCATCGACCGTCCACGTCGCTAAAATGGCAGAATCGACCGTCCACGTCGCAAAAATGGCAGTACCGACCGTCCAAGTCGCAAAAAGGGCAGAACCGACCGTCCATGTCGCAAAAAGGGCAAAACCGACCGTCCTCGTCGCTAAAAGGGCAGCATCGACCGTCCAAGTCGCTAAAAGGGCAGCACCGACCGTCCAAGTCGCAAAAAGGGCAGCGCAGGATTCCTACAAAGCGGGAACCAGATAACTCCGGGCCAGGGAAAACGTCTATCACGGACACTCCGTCTCGGAGACATGTCAAGCAACGACCGTCCATGTCGTAAAAAGGGCAGTGCCAGCTTCCCAAAAAGCGGGAACCAAATCAAGTCGCCTCCACGTGAAAGAAGATCCATCAATTTCATGCACACGACCCACATATGTGGTGTGCATTTATTGATGGGGGGCAATTTGTTGGGGTAAAAATTTACACCCCGGTTGACCAAGCCAAAATCAAAGTCAACCCCAAGCCCAGATCCAGTGGGCCCAAGCCCAGATCCAGTGGGCCCATGCCCGGGTCGAGCCCGAACATGAAGCGGCCAGCCTCCCCCCACGCCAAGATAAAATTTTTGTAATAAATAATTTTGTTGCATTTTCTTTTTTTTTATTTTCGGATAAATGTAAGAAAAATAGGCATAAAGCCAAATTTTTGTAAAGCCCATGGCTTATGTGCAAAAAGAAATGGCACATGAGCCATTGGATAGGCAAAATGCCATTTTGAGAAGCCCAAGGGGCTATGTGTAAAGTGTATAGCCTATAAAGGCAAAAGATAATGAAAATATCTCATAACTTTTTCTCTCTCCAAAAAAGTTTCAGAGCTGAGCTCTTTCTTCCTTCTCCAAGGTTCCAAAACCTTCTTCTTTCTTTTGAATTAAATCAAGAGTTTTACTCTTCCTTTTTCAAAACAAATTAGTTTTTCACCACAAAACCCATCAAGGGGAACTCAGATCTTCCATCAGATCTCAAAAAGAAAAGATTTTGAAATCCCACATCTCTTGATCTTCAAGATCCAGCTAACAGAGGAGGAAGAAGAAGAACCCCTTCCATTAACCCCCAAAAAAAAGAAGAAAAACACATTCAGGAGTCCAACTCCTCTCTGATTTCTCTTCTGAGAAATTTTTTTTTAGGCTAAAAGCCTCTTGTGCCTCTCCGGCGCGCAGCGCAAGTGCGCAAGGCGCCAGCGTGCCGACACGTGGCGCGCGCGCGCTTGCGCACCTGCGCGCTTGCGCAAGTGCGCAAGGCGCCAGCGTGCCGACACGTGGCGCGCGCGCTTGCGCACCTGCGCGCTTGCGCAAGTGCGCAAGGCGCCCGCGTGCCGACACGTGGCGCGCGCGCCTGCGCAAGGCGCCCGCGTGCCGACACGTGGCGTGCGCGCCTGCGCGCTTGCGCAAGTGCGCAAGGCGCCCGCATGACGACACGTGGCGCGCGCGCTTGCGCAACTGCGCAAGGCGCCCGCGCGCCGACACGTGGCGCGCGCGCTTGCGCACCTGCGCAAGTGCGCAAGGCGCTCGCGTGCCGACACGTGGCCCCCACGCATCCCTTGGATGCCTTTTCCCTCTCTTTTTATGTACATACATATACACATACATATGTATACAAATTCACACATATACATACTCCGCCACATTCTCCCCCTCCAAAAAATTTTCGGGCCGGGGCGCTGTCCCGAACCCCGCAAGGGGCTGCTAGCCCCCTTGACCCCCAGCCCGCTATCCGGGTAGCGGGACCCCCGTAAAAACTCTGCGTGGCTCCCGATATATCCAAAACCCCCTTTCAAAACACACGCACACTGCACATTGAGTTCGCATGACCAGTTTAACCCGTTAATCGGAGGTTCCCTCGCCCCAAAGACGATGGGTAATTAACGGCAGCTTAGTCCGCGGCTGCCGGAGATTCGGATCCCCACAATCATTAAACCCCGGCCTACCCTAGGCAGGGGGAATCTGTAGTACGCCTGACAAGCGCTCGCGTATTCCCATCTCACTGGGGTGACGAAAAACACCCTACACTTGGCCGGCCGCTTCATTTGCCTGGTAAGCTCGTATTTGCTGAGCAATATAGTCATCCAGGGCGGCCTTGGAAATAGTTTCTTCCTTGGCTATTGAAAGAGCTGGTAGAGGGTTTGATGTTTCCCCTTTATCATCTTCAATTATTACTGGAGGATCTTCGGCTGGAGGGTCCGGCTGGATCATCATGCCCACCATATCTTGAAATAAAAAGGCCATTTGTTTTATGTTGGCCGCTTGTTCCGCAGCCTCTTTGTCCTTCTTCTCAAGCATTCTCCGAAGGAATTCGGTATCAGTTTCCTGCTCACGGCGCTGCTCCGAGGATGTCTCCGGGCTTGCTTTTGGTCCTGTGAGTGCGGCCATAGTCGTTAACATCTCTTGGAGCTTTTGTTGTTGTTGCTCCTGAGCCTTAGTCACTGATCGTGTAAGCGGTCGATGACCTGTGGAGATACGGCTATCCTCTTTTCCGGATGCCATATAGACGGTATGCACCACCATGCCCCCAGACTTGGGGCGTTTAGGCTCAGTGCCTTTGACATTTTTCGCAGACATGGGGATTTTCTCCGGCCTTCTCCTCTTATGAGCAGTTGATGTTGAGGGGGCCGTTGCAATGGACACCCAAGTAGCCGTCGCCTTCTGTGGCTTAACATGACAGTTTTCTTCCTGTCGGACCTTCAGCTTCTTCTGCCGGCGAGGATAGTCTTGATCGACTACCGACTTTCGGACTTGTCGCCAGATTTTGTAAACTTTGGAGGACAGCCGTCGAGGGGGCTGTTCCGGTTTTGCTTCTGCGGCAGTCTCCACCGGTGGAAGAGATCTTTTCAGTATGGCGGTAGGCGATTTCCTACGCACCTTGTTCAGCAGTTCAAAGCTGTTCCCGGTCGGAACAGCAGCATTGACTTCCACCTGTTTACCCCAATCAGAGCAAAGCTCTGTTCAAATTCCAAGGCGGGAGATGAAGCAACGCTTCATCTTCCCCGAATCAGAGCAAAGCTTTGCTTTGAAAATTTAAACTTTAATAAATGAAGCAACGCTTCAGATTCTTTGCGCCGTGTGCAATACGCCACGTGTCAGGCGCAGACGACAGCGCAACGCCCAAGGCGGTACGTCCAATCAGAGCAAGGCTCTTTAAAAAAACATAAGCAACACTCAACTGCGCAAGCGCACGGCAGCGCGACACGTGTCTGCGCAGTTGCGCAAGCACAACTGCGCAAGCGCACGGCTGCGCGACACGTGTCTGCGCTGTTGCGCAAGTGCTTCACTGCGCGACACGTGTCTGCGCAGTTGCGCAAACGCTGTGGCGCAAGCGTTTCACTGCGCGACACGTGTCACTCACTGGGAGAGTTGCGCAAAACAGAATAAATCTTGTTAAAACAAGAAGATTTTCTTGTATAAAGCAGGAGCCTTTGGATCAAAGATCCAACGGTGGGGAAAATTCCCCAAATCACTCAGGAAAAGATTTATTGAACAAATTTAACTAATTTTTGAGCACTATAAAAAGGACCCTAGACCTCATTTCAAAGGGAGAAAAAAACATCTTGCTAAAAAAAAAAGAGAGAAGAGAACTCTTGAAAACTCTTGAAGAATAAAAAAAAGGTAAAAACCTTTTAAAGAAGAGAAAATTCTCTTATGAACAAGATCATGGATCTTCAACAATAAATAAATAAATAAATAAAATAGTGCCTTGCACTTGTTTTATGAACCATCGGTTCTTGAACCTAAAAGGTTCTTAAATTAAT
This sequence comes from Agapanthus africanus, assembly GCA_030015575.1. Taxonomy (NCBI): domain Eukaryota; kingdom Viridiplantae; phylum Streptophyta; class Magnoliopsida; order Asparagales; family Amaryllidaceae; genus Agapanthus; species Agapanthus africanus. The sequence goes on along the minus strand of CM057337.1, from coordinate 1,006,156,601 downwards.
AGTGCTTTGCACTTTCATGAACCTTTGGTTCTCTGAGATAAGAAAAATAAGAAAAACAAGAAAAAACTTGTTTTTTCTTAGATCTAAATCAAATAGTGCCTTGCACTTATTTTATGAACCATCGGTTCGTGAACCTAAAAGGTTCTCAAATTAACAGTGCTTTGCACAAATGCAATGCATTGCTTAAAGGGCCAGGCCCAAATCAAAATGACCTGACAGGCCAAAATAAATTGCAAGGCAATAAATGGGCAGAGCCCAAATAAACTGATGATTTGCATCCTTTATACAAGGGCAGAGCCCAAATAAAATTGATGCTCTGCATCATTTATAAAGGGCAGAGCCCAAAACAAATTGATGTCCTGCATCTTTTCTGGGCAAAGCCCAAATAAAAATAAAAACAAATGCAAATAAAATATTGGACATTTTTTAACTGGACTTAGCCCAATTGTGGCCATAAGTCCTTAAATTAAATTGACTGAGCAAAATGGCTCTCCTAAATCAATTTACATCCGGTTCGAGGGTATATCTCCGAACTCCTTTGACATCCATCGTTGTAATTCCTCAACGACGTCAAAGAGGTGACGGGTCCCAACGACCACACATCAATATTGGACCGAAACGTCCTTAAACTAATATTGGACCGAGACGTCCCTAAACTAATATCGGACCGAGACGTCCCTAAACTAATGTCGGACCGAGACGTCCCTAAACTAACATTGGACCACCACGTCCCTAAACTGGAATACGGACCACCACGTCCCTAAACTGGCACAATAGAGCCCAAATGCTCTTTTGTTGGACCTAAATGGCCCCGTTAAGTTGGCCTTAGTCTCAAACTGGACTAACGTATCCTTAACAAACGTTTGAGTCGATCTTAGCCTCAAAAATGGTTAACGTATCCTCCAAACAGACTTTAGTCCCAAATTGGACTACGAATCTCCCTAAACTGGAACAATAGAGCCTCCAAATGCTCTTTTGCCGGATCTAAACGGTCCCGTTTAAGTTGATCTTAGCCCCAATCACAGCTAACGTATCCTTAAACATTCAAATGAAATATAAAACCCTAAATCAACTTCGGTTCGAGGGTACATCTCCGAACTCCTCTGACACCTGTCGTTGTAATCCTTCAACGACGTTAGAGAGGTGACGAGTCCCGACGGCCATATATTAAATGAGTCACGTTTAAGTTGATCTTAGCCTCAACGAGGCTAACGCATCCTTAAACTAAAACATCAAACCCAAATCTAAGTAAATACGGATTTGGACTAATCCACGTCCTACGGCGACGGCATTACTCAGTCTCCGTATACAATCCACGGGCAACCACAAACAAAACAAACACACGCGACACGAAGTAAAATTCTGGAGAAGGAGAAAGTGGCTACTGCGATGCGGTAGCGTAATTAACTGCAGGGGCTTGCGCCTGCAGGGAAGAGCGTCCCCACAATCAAAACCCCCTCAAGCGAGGGGGAATCTGACAAAATCTGCTACATCGGCCGCATTCGTCTAAATCTTCGATACACTGTGCCATAAATCAACTTGGCATCTTCGGAGAGGTAGACGGGTAAAACCAAATAGCATCTGCCCCGAACCTCAGGCACAGACGTCCTAACGTCTCGGCCGCCGTTCGGAGGGGAACAGATTCTGGCACGCCCGGTGGGACCTCTTTCTCTTTCCACTCCACACTTCGTGTGTCGTGTTCGCGAACAAATCGCGGTTTGCTGTGATTGCCTGTGGATTTAAGGTACTAAGATTTGTTGTCTTGCTCTATGCAGAAAACAGAAAATCGATGGCTTCGAACTGCACCGTCCGCAGCGATAACTCTCGCTCCGTCATTGCTGGAGGAGTGACTTATGGGCCCCAAGCGGCCTCCCTTTTCAAAATGCCGGTGGAGCAGATGGCTCAAGCCACCACTGGACTATTTTTTGGGACCATGCTCCCACCAATGAGCTTCAACGCCCCAATGACATTGCAAGAAGCTCCAAAGAAGTCGGTCTTCGATCGACTTACCACTGCCGCGACCTCTCTCAACGGGTCGTCCAACTCTACTGCTTCAGTTTTTAACGGACTAGGCCAGAGCTCTAACAGGCTCATGAAGAAGCCTGCCATACCAGAAGGCGTTATCCCAAAGCGAATAGCCATTCCAACTCACGTTCCTGGCAAAATCACCAAGGTTGCTTCCCATGTTCAGAAGTCCGCTTCTGACAAATTGGCCGTCCCCGTTCAACGGACGTCGATCTTTAAAAAGCTGGTACCAGTATATTCTGACCGACACAGGGGGCATGAGGAGGTCACCCCTATATCTGAAACAATTCCATCAGCACGACATGCTCGACGTCGCTACTGGCGCCGAGTTAGGAAGGCTGGGGGCAACTCCCCCTCTGGACTTACTCGTCCAACTCTAACGGTTGGGATCGATACTGCTGTTCCAACCAAGAACAGCTTTGAACTGCTCAACAAGGTGCGCATAAACTCTCCTACTGCGATTTTGAAACGAACTCCTTCACCTGTGGAGAATACTCCAGAGAAGAAGTTAGAGCAGCCCCCTCAACGGCTGTCCTCTAAAATTTACAAGGTCTGGCGACAGGTCCAGGAGTTAGTGATTAATGAAAACCATCTTTATCGACAGAAAAAGATGAAGGTGCGGCAGGAGAAGGATTACTCTGTCAAACCACAAAAAGCAAAAGCTACTTGGGTGCCCACTACAATGGCTCCCTTAACTCCAATCACTCAAAAAAGGAGGCCGCAAAAAGCCCCTGTGTTTTCGGCAAATCGCAAAGACACCGAACACAAACGCCCCAAGTCTGGGGGCATGGTGGTGCACACTGTTTACATGGCTTCTGGAAAGGAGGAAAGCCGCACTTCTGTGGGGCACCGACCGCTCACCCGATCCGTGACGAAAGCCCAGGAGCAACAACAAAAGCTTCAGGAAATGATGACTACAATGGCTGCACTCACTGGGCCAAAAGAAAGCTCTGAAACATCCTCAGATGAGCGTCAAGAACAAGAAACGGACGCTGACTTTTTACGCAGAGTCCTCGAAAAGAGGAACAAAGAAGCTGCAGAGCAAGCGGCTAACATAAAACAGATGGCACTCCTCTTCCAAGATATGGTAGGGATGATGTTACAGCCGGACCCTCCTGCTGAAGAGCCTCCGATCGTCCTTGAAGACGACAGGGGAGAAACGTCAAATCCTCCGCCGGCTCTGTCAACAGCCAAGGAGGAGGCAATCTCCAAAGTTGACCTAGATGAATATATAGCTCAGCAGATCCGGGTTCATCAAGCGAATGAAGCGGCTGGGCAAATTGTTAGAACCGGACGACCGTATCCGAGCTGGTATGACCAAATCAATTACCCGCCAGGATATACGATCCCTAAATTCCACGTATATAAAGGGACAGGGAATCCGCATCAGCATGTCGCTCAATTCAGGGCCTTATGCGGCAATACTAGAGGCGATGACAAATTGTTGCTACGTCAATTCGTCGGCAGCTTAGCAGAAACAGCCTTTGAATGGTATTCGGAGCTGCCTAACGACTCTATCAAAACATTTGCAGAGATGGAGCTGCTATTTACACAAAGATTCGCGAGTGCTAGTGAACGCACTCCGATAACGGCACTGATAAATGCCAGGATAAGGCCAAGCGAAACGTGGGTCCAATACGCAACACGATGGCGGAACCTATGGTCGAAATGCGAACAACGCATAGAAGAGGCACCTGCGGTAGGCATGTTTGTGGGCACTCTCGATCCGCAGGCGACCATCTCACAATTCATGATGTTCTTCAGGCCGACCACCTTCCAGGCCTTGATTGAAAAATTAGCCCAAATGGACCAGATGGGCCATAGGCCTTCTTCTTCAAAGACAGAGCCTTGGAATGAAAAGGGCAAAGGGAAGGCAACCTTCGTTGCCAATACTCAACAACGGTCGAACAACTCAAAGCCGGTCGTTCGCCAAAACAACGTGCGCCCACGCCCATCCCTCGAAGAGAGGCTGGGACGTCCTTACTCGTTTCCGCAGAATAAAACGAGAAGACTGTTTGAGCTGGCAGTGCGCAACAGACTTATTAATCTACCGAGTCCAAAGCGTCTGTCGCAGCCGGGCGATCTTAATAATCCCAATTATTGCCCTTACCACCAAACGGTAAGTCACCCAATTGAGGATTGTTTCGTCTTTAAGGGATGGATCGAGGATCAATACCTACAAGGCAAGTTCGCACTGTCTGAAAGCTGGAAGGTAAACCCACCACAGCCGCACTCTCCAAAGAAAACGGACACGCCGGGGGCAGCTTGTTCTTTAGTCAAGGATGAAAACGATAGAGAAAACTTATCGGATGAATCTGAAGACTACGTGGCGACTTGTTATGTGATTTCTCATTCACTGACGGATGATGAGGAGGCTCCTTGCGCTGAGAAATCAATGGCGAACCCTGAGCCAGAGATTCTACAGCCATCAGACGAGTTGATCAATGTCTTCCTAAATGAAATTCGTTTGAAAGCAAAAGCCAATCAAGAGCGTGAAATGGCCATACTGGAAAAAGCCAAGGCATTCCCGTCAAATCAAAAGCCGTCCACTGCGGATAAAAACAAATTCAAGACGAGGAAACGGTTCGCCAAAGCTCTATCAGTAGGAATGAAGCTACCACCCTCTGAAGAAAATTCTTTCTCTGAGGTAGAGATGCACCCTAACTTCTGTTTATATCATCAGAAGATCATACATCCTACCGAAGACTGCGAATCCTTTAACTGTTGGTGGCAAGGGTATGTCGCTCAAAAGCGACACTTCGACAGGACAAAGTGTGAAGCTTGTGGACATCGGAAAAATGAGATAGATGAGCGCAAAGGAGCCGCCGCAAACTGTCATATAGCCGACTTCAAGGGATCACAAATTATCACCTTTGGAAGCGACTCTGACGAAGAAGCTATCCCCAACTTTTCCCTCGGGGAATCTATTTCGAAAATAAAGGAATTGAGAAGCTGCGAGAACGTTCGGCCATGTAATCGCACGCTATTCGAAAAAAATCTCGGCCCCGTAAACAAGGGACCGAGCAAAAAGAATAAAGGAAAAGGAAAAATGGCCCTCGTCGCCAGCGCTCAACAACAATCAGGTGACCCTAGACCGGTTGCTTGCCAAAGCAACAAGCGGCCATCCCTCTAGGAAAAGTTGAAACGTCCTTACTCGTTTCCGCAAGATAAAACAAGGGGACTATTCGAGCTGGCAGTGTGCGACAGACTCATCAATCTGCCGAGTCCAAAACGTCCGTTGCGGCCAGGCGATGTTAATAATCCTAATTATTGCCCTTACCACCAAACAGTAGGTCACCTGATCGAGGACTGCTACGTCTTCAAAAACTGGGTTGAAGACCAATACCAACAGGGCAAGTTCGCGTTGTCCGAAATTTGGAAGGTGAACCCGCCACAACCGCATGCTCCGAAAAATATGGACACGCCGGGGGCATCATGCTCATTCATAGAGAAAGCCTAACGGACCACTACGTCCTAAAACTGGATAACGGACCGAAACGTCCTTAAACTAACAACGGACCGAGATGTCCTTAAACTAATGATGGACCGCAATGTCCTAAAACTTGCAAATGACCGAAATGTTTTTAAACTACTACCGCAGCATTCTCAGGCTGACGAGAATATAAAAAAATATATAAAAAAAAGATAAACGGTATGTCCATAAGCAAAACGGGCATGGATGAAAACCCGAAAGGGCTCCGTGAGTAAAAACAGCAGGACTACCGGCGAGTGTTCGTGAAAACCTGAAAGGGCGCGACCTCGTAAAAAAAAAGAAGAAGAAGAAAATAAAAAGAATAAAAAAAAAACGGTATGTTCATAAGCAAAACGGGCACGGATGAAAACCCGAGAGGGCTCCGTGAGTAAAAACAGCAGGACTACCGGCGAGTGTTTGTGAAAACCCGAAAGGGCGCAACCTCGTTAAGAAACACTTATAGGGGCCTCTCGACCCTATAAGGAAAAACCACCCGCGTGAGATCCTTACGACTCACAAGGGAACAACACACTTAGGGATCCCCACGATTCCTAAGGAGAAAGTACACTTGCGAGATCCTCACGACTCGTGAGGAGAAGGCTCTTATGGGACCCTCACGGCTCGTATGATTTGAAAGTCTTAAGTTACAGAGGCCTAAACCTGTGCTTAAGCAACCCCCACAACTTTCGACATTGCCCTACAAGCGGCTCATAATGACCCTTGTATACAATCCATGGGCACGAATAAATATTTCCCTAACAAAGTCCTATCCGCGACTAAGGATATGCTTGTACAGCAAACAACACTTGTAAGTCCTCTCGACTTATAAAGAGAAAATCCCTTTGTAAGATCCTTACGACTTAAAGGGGAACATACACTTAGGAATCCTCACGATCCCTAAGGAGAAAACACACCTACAAGATCCTCACGACTTGTAGGGAGAAATACCTTTGTGAGACCCTTACGGCTCATGAAGTCAAAAGCCTTAGCCGACAGGACCCTTAACCCTGTTTACTAAGCCACCTTTGTTCGGCATCGACAGAGGAAAATGATGATTTGCTCCGGTAATATCCCAATTGCAGCGATGCTGATGTCTAAACCGATATCAAATTTCAAGTCCTTTCACGGCAAATGATGATTCGCTCCTGGCAATATTCCAGTCGCAGCGATGCTGATGCCAAGATTGGTATCAGATCCCAAATCCCCTACTCGCCAAAAAAAAAAAATGCATACGAAATAGCCGAAATGATAGGGCAACTTGCAAACAAAATCAGCAAGTAAAAATGTATGCACGCAAAATAGCCGAAATGGTTGGGCAACTCGCAATAAAAAGCAGCGAGTAAAAAGAAAAATAGCCGAAATGATTGGGCACCGCGAAAAATAGCCGAAATGATTGGGCAATTGCGATTTTCGCGATATAAAAAGCTGAAATGATAGAGCATCGCGGAAAGAATAAAAAAAATAAAAGAATGAAACTTTTTGCCCTACAAGTGAAATCACATCGATCCCTGTATACAATTCAGGGGCACAGATAAAGAGGGAACCATACCTTCCCAACAGGCTCCATCAGAAAGCGAAGCCAAATCTCGACGGTTCATAGACAACCTAGAGACCATCTCGACATTTGTCGCAATATTACAGACACGATGTCAACAAATGAAGCAAACGAAGATCCCGAGCTTCAGGGTCTCGACGTTAACATCGACAACTTAGAGATCACCAACGGCGTTTCTCCTCACTCCAACTAGATGAAGACATGACGTCAACAACTGACCTCAGAATCGCAACGAAACGGAACCATGACAAAGTCCCTAGTTCCAAATCTCAATGGCCACGTCTACAGCCTGGAGACCAACAACGGTGTGCCTCCTCATTCCAACAGGACACAGATGTTACACCATCAAGCGGAGCGATGGCAAAATCTCAGCTTCACCTCAGCATTCGTCTCGATACAGTAGACGCAATGTCAACAACAGCGTTCCTCCGCAGTCCAGCTGGAGGCAGATGCAACGTCAACAAAAGACCTCACGATCGAAACAAAGCGGAGTAACGGTAAAATCCCAACTCCACCTTAGCATTCGTCTCGTTACAACAGACGCAATGTCAACAACGGCGTTCCTTCGCAGCCCAGCAGGGTGTACATGCAAAGTTAACAAAAGACCCCATGGTCGAAACAAAGCGGAGTGATGGCAAAATCCCAGCTCCACCTCAGCGTTCGTCTCAATACACCAGACGCAGTGTAAGTAAACGAAGCGAAGGCCACATTCCTAGCTTCAACGTCTTTACGGTAACTCACATAAAACCGGAAAGACAATCGGAGGCCATCTCACATGAAGTGGTCACCTCCTTGACGTTCGTCTCGATACAGTAGACGAAATGTCAACCTCAGCGTTCTTCCTCCAGCAGGGATTCAGACATGACAAAGCAAATGAAGCGAAGGCCACATTCCTAGCTTCAACGTCTTTACGGTAACTCACATAAAACCGGAAAGACAATCGGAGATCATCTCGCATCAGCACAGAGTGGTCACCACCTTGACGTTCGTCTCGATACAGCAGACAAAATGTCAACCCCAGCGTTCTTCCTCCAACAGGATTTGGACACACCAAAGCAAACGAAGCGAAGGCCACATTCCTAACTTCGACGTCTTGACGGTAACTCACATAAAACCGGAAAGACAATCGGAGACCATCTCACATGAAGTGGTTACCTCCATGACGTTCGTCTCGATACAGTAGACGAAATGTCAACCTCAGCGTTCTTCCTCCAGCAGGGATTCAGACATGACAAAGCAAATGAAGCGAAGGCCACATTCCTAGCTTCAACGTCTTTACGGTAACTCACATAAAACCGGAAAGACAATCGGAGATCATCTCGCATCAGCACAGAGTGGTCACCACCTTGACGTTCGTCTCGATACAGCAGACGAGATGTCACCCCAATGTTCGTCTCGACACAGCAGGCGCAACGTCATTAAACGAATGGAGCCATAGCAAAATCCCTAGTTCCAAACCTCGGCGGTTCACCAGCAACCTAGAGACAACCTCGACGTCCGTCTCGATACAGCAGACGAGATGTCACCCCAACGTTCGTCTCGACACAGCAGACGCAACGTCATCAAACAAACGGAGCCACGGCAAAATCCCTAGTTCCCACCGCAACATTCGTCTCGATACAGCAGACGCAATGCCAGCAAACGAAGCAAAGGCCAAATTCCTAGCTTCAGGGTCTTGACGGCAACTCATATAAAACCCGAAAGACTATCGGAGATCATCCCACACCAGCGCGGAGTGGTTATGACTCATCGGGGCTCTCCAAAATGAGCCTAACCTCAAGTAAAAAGCGGCATGGCAAATTCCTAGCGCTTGCTCTTCCGACGGTCAAACTGCCAAGGAGGATTGCTTGAAGACGTCTTGTCCAGCCCCCGAAGGGATCAGAGACACGGCAGTCGCAGGGCTACTCGAACAGCACGATTGCATATCGAGGACTATATCAGCTTATGCGACGGTACGATGGCCAAAACCCTAAGTACCACCAACCTTAACGGGTTTCTGTCGTAAAGAGCGGAGGTTAAATGCGACGTTAAGATGTTCTTGCGAGAAACGTTCGATTCGTCTCTACTTGTGAAAAATTGTCGAGGCGGCTCGACTCGTGAGATAAAGCCTTAGGCAGTGGGCATAAAAGAAGCATGTTTCCTAAGCATTGGGACCCTGCGAGTTGGCCCAAAACGGTCTCTTGCATACCATCCACGGGTCTCACTCTCCAACGTCGAACTTCGACAAGGAGGGAAGCAACCGCTTACAAGTCCTCTCGACTCGTAAGAGGGAAAAATTCTCTTGTAGGATCCTTACGACTTACAAGAGAAAACCACACTTAGGAATCCTCACGATTCCTAAGGAGAAAAAACCCGCCTACGAGATCCTCTCGATCCGTAGGGAGAAAAGTCTCTATGAGACCCTCACGGCTCATAGAGTTGAAAAGTCTTAGGCAGCAGATCTGAACCTACGGCCTAAGCCCTAGCTATCTCGTGAAGAAATCAAGAAGCTTACTCTATTACCTGCTAATTGTGACGACATGCTGAGAAAGAAGAAAAGCAACAGAAAGAGTATCCGATTTACATTTGATCAAGCGTTCGAGACACATTCATTCATGCATAAGCAAAAGACTCAGAACAAAAGATAAGACAGGCTGGGAAAAACAAAAATCTTCATTAATATTGCCAGAAGTTCTTACAATCATAAAAGCAATAAACGAAAAACATTATTACAAGGGAATAACCTCGGACCCAGGACATGGATTGAGGAATTCAAAAGAGATCATATCTATGACTTTCCAGGCCTCGCGGACCATCCTAGTGTGCTTTCTCTCGCGAGCACAAGCGTCAGGGTCCCCCCTGATGTCTTCCACCCTCCGATAAGCAGCGAGTATGGCAGACTGTTGAAAGACCTCGTGTAAGAGATCGATAAGACTGTCTCGCCGTCTGTTCGAGATGAAGTTCAATAGGTACACCGAGTGCACCTTGTCCTCAGCGGCATCCAACGCCCTAAGCGGCACGCCGGAACAGAATAGGGGAAGCGCTTCCCAGATGGCTCCCACGATAAGCTTAAGGAGGGAGGAACGCCGGGGGAGCAGTGGACCATTGTATGCGTCGAAGCGGCTCATAATTTCAGCACACTCCGCGTTTGTGAACTCTCGATTCTGAGAGCAGCCAAGTCGGCGGATGTCCCCGTAAGAGATGATCTCGTTAAGAGCATACATATGGGCATCCATTGTTCCTATGAAAGAAGATCAACAGAATTAGCAGACCGACTGATTAAGCGAATTCTTGTTAAAAAAAAAAAACGAGCACAGACAGTTAAACTCCTCGAGAGCAATGCTCTACGAACATGAGTGACTATCAAAATCCTAATAAGGGAAATTTAAAGAAGTCCCCCAAGATTCTGAGATCACTATTATTAAAAGATGATATAGTCCATTAAAATACAAAACTCCATTTTTAATTTTCATTATTCATATTCAAACTCTTAAAAGTTCATCATTTTCAGATTAAAGAGATCTATGTTTTGACAAAGATGCAAGGTTCTGTTCATGGGTTAAGAAGCCTTGAAACAGATTCTTGAGAGCAAGGCTCTAATGATGAAACCCCAGAAGGGATTCTTTAGATCAAAGATCTATAAGAGCAAGGCTCTGTTAATTAAAATTGATTTAATTCAAGACTAATTCTTACCTAAATAGTTTCTTTTAAAGAAAATCTAAGAGTTTTTTTAGAAACGAGAGCAGGGCTCTGAGATTCTGAAAATAAAAGTTTTGGAGATGATGATCATCTGTGAAGGACCAAAGGTCCTATTTATAGGCACTAAGTGCCCTTCCAACTTCCAAAAGCTGCAGCGACGGTTGGGATTCTGCCACCGTTGCGCTCGCGTTTGGAGGCCACGTAAGCGCAACGGTGGGGGGACATTTGTTTACCCCAATCAGAGCAAAGCTCTGTTCAAATTCCAAGGCGGGAGATGAAGCAACGCTTCATCTTCCCCCAATCAGAGCAAAGCTTTGCTTTGAAAATTTAAACTTTAATAAATGAAGCAACGCTTCAGATTCATTGCGCTGTGCGCAATGCGCCACGTGTCAGGTGCAGACGACAGCGCAACGTCCAAGGCGGTACGTCCAATCAGAGCAAGGCTCTTTAAAAAACATAAGCAACACTCAACTGCGCAAGCGCACCGCAGCGCGACACGTGTCTGCGCAGTTGCGCAAGCAAAACTGCGCAAGCGCACGGCAGCGCGACACGTGTCTGCGCAGTTGCGCAAGCGCTGTTGCGCAAGCGCACGGCTGCGCGACACGTGTCTGCGCAGTTGCGCAAGCGCTGTTGCGCAAGTGCTTCACTGCGCGACACGTGTCTGCGCAGTTGCGCAAACGCTGTTGCGCAAGCGTTTCACTGCGCGACACGTGTCACTCACTGGGAGAGTTGCGCAAAACAGAATAAATCTTGTTTAAACAAGAAGATTTTCTTGTATAAAGCAGGAGCCTTTGGATCAAAGATTCAACGGTGGGGAAAATTCCCCAAATCACTCAGGAAAAGATTTATTGAACAAATTTAACTAATTTTTGAGCACTATAAAAAGGACCCTAGACCTCATTTCAAAGGGAGAAAAAAACATCTTGCTAAAAAAAAAGAGAGAAGAGAACTCTTGAGAACTCTTGAAGAATAAAAAAAAGGTAAAAACCTTTTAAAGAAGAGAAAATTCTCTTATGAACAAGATCATGGATCTTCAACAATAAATAAATAAATAAATAAAATAGTGCCTTGAACTTGTTTTATGAACCATCGGTTCTTGAACCTAAAAGGTTCTTAAATTAATAGTGCTTTGCACTTTCATGAACCTTTGGTTCTCTGAGATAAGAAAAACAAGAAAAAACTTGTTTTTTCTTAGATCTAAATCAAATAGTGCCTTGCACTTATTTTATGAACCATCGGTTCTTGAACCTAAAAGGTTCTCAAATTAACAGTGCTTTGCACAAATGCAATGCATTGCTTAAAGGGCCAGGCCCAAATCAAAATGACCTGACAGGCCAAAATAAATTGCAAGGCAATAAATGGGCAGAGCCCAAATAAACTGATGATTTGCATCCTTTATACAAGGGCAGAGCCCAAATGAAATTGATGCTCTGCATCATTTATAAAGGGCAGAGCCCAAAACAAATTGATGCCCTGCATCTTTTCTGGGCAAAGCCCAAATAAAAATAAAAACAAATGCAAATAAAATATTGGACATTTTTTAACTGGACTTAGCCCAATTGTGGCCATAAGTCCTTAAATTAAATTGACTGAGCAAAATGGCTCTCCTAAATCAATTTACATCCGGTTCGAGGGTATATCTCCGAACTCCTTTGACATCCATCGTTGTAATTCCTCAACGACGTCAAAGAGGTGACGGGTCCCAACGACCACACATCAATATTGGACCGAAACGTCCTTAAACTAATATTGGACCGAGATGTCCTTAAACTAATATCGGACCGAGACGTCCCTAAACTAATATCGGACCGAGACGTCCCTAAACTAATGTCAGATCGAGACGTCCCTAAACTAACATTGGACCACCACGTCCCTAAACTGGAATACGGACCACCACGTCTCTAAACTGGCACAATAGAGCCCAAATGCTCTTTTGTTGGACCTAAATGGCCCCGTTAAGTTGGCCTTAGTCTCAAACTGGACTAACGTATCCTTAACAAACGTTTGAGTCGATCTTAGCCTCAAAAATGGTTAACGTATCCTCCAAACAGACTTTAGTCCCAAATTGGACTACGAATCTCCCTAAACTGGAACAATAGAGCCTCCAAATGCTCTTTTGCCGGATCTAAACGGTCCCGTTTAAGTTGATCTTAGCCCCAATCACGGCTAACGTATCCTTAAACATTCAAATGAAATATAAAACCCTAAATCAACTTCGGTTCGAGGGTACATCTCCGAACTCCTCTGACACCTGTCGTTGTAATCTTTCAACGACGTTAGAGAGGTGACGAGTCCCGACGGCCATATATTAAATGAGTCACGTTTAAGTTGATCTTAGCCTCAACGAGGCTAACGCATCCTTAAACTAAAACATCAAACCCAAATCTAAGTAAATACGGATTTGGACTAATCCACGTCCTACGGGTGACGGCATTACTCAGTCTCCGTATACAATCCACGGGCAACCACAAACAAAACAAACACACGCGACACAAAGTGAAATTCTGGAGAAGGAGAAAGTGGCTACTGCGATGCGGTAGCGTAATTAACTGCAGGGGCTTGCGCCTGCAGGGAAGAGCGTCCCCACAATCAAAAACCCCTCAAGCGAGGGGGAATCTGACAAAATCTGCTACATCGGCCGCATTCGTCTAAACCTTCGATACACGGTGCTATAAATCAACTTGGCATCTTCGGAGAGGTAGACGGGTAAAACCAAATAGCATCTGCCCCGAACCTCAGGCACAGACGTCCTAACGTCTCGGCCGCCGTTCGGAGGGGAACACCACCGTTGAAGCTGGTGGAGTTAGCCCAGAGGGGGAGTTGCCCCCAGCCTTCCTCACTCGGCGCCAGTGGCGACGTCGAGCGTGTCGAGCTGTTAGGGTTGGTTCAGTGATGGGGACGGCTTTGTCTTGCCCCCTATCCAGGTGAGGGGCTGTTGCTGGAATCAGCCTCTTGAAGACTGATGTCCGTTGAGAAGCGGTATCCAACCGGTCAAAAACAGACTTCTGAGCAGGGACGGGAATCGTAGTGGGAGCCGGAACAGCCAGTCTTGTAAAAACTGACCCTTTGGTAGGAGAAGCCGTCTTGACGACTTCAGGAGCAGGGATGGCTATCCTCTTCGGAACAACCTTTTCTGGGACTGCAGGCTTCAATATGGGCCCACAGGAACTTCGGCCCAATCTGGAGAAGACCGAGGTGCTGGAGCTAGGCGACCCGTTGAAAGGGGCCGCAGTAGTTGTAAGCCGATCAAAGACCGACTTCTTGGGAGCTTCCGGCGTTGGCACAGGAACGGTGAAGCTCGTTGGCGGGAGCATGGTCCCGAAAAACAACCCGGTGGTGGCCTGAGTCACCTGGTCCACCGGCATTGTGAACAGCGAAGCAGCTTGAGGCCTGTAAGCTATGCCTCCGGATGAGGCGGAGCGTACGTTGCAGTTGCAGCTGGAACATTTTGCATAAGTGAACGCCATTGATTCTTCGCTTTCTGCACCAAGCAAAACGCCAAATCTTAGTACCTCGAACCAAAGGGCAACCATCAACAAACCGCGATTGGTTCGCGAACATGACACACGAAGTGTGGAATGGAAAGAGGAAAAGGTCCCACCGGGCGTGCCAGAATCTGTTCTCCGCCGGAAACCAGGAAGACGGACTGTCTTGCCTGAATCTGGGGGCAGATGCTAATTAGTGCTATCCGTCCACCTCTCCGAAGATGCCAAGTTGATTTATGGCACCATGCATCGAAGGTTTAAACGGATGCAGCCGATATAGCAGACTTCGTCAGATTCCCCCTCGTTTGAGGGGTTTTTGATTGTGGGGACGCTCTTCCTTGCAGGCGCAAGCCCCTGTAGTTAATTACTCTACCGCATTGCGGTAACAACTTTCTCCTTCTCCAGATAGCCACTTCGTGTCGTGTGTGTTTGTTTTGTTTGTGGTTGCCCGTGGATTGTATACGGAGACTAATGTATGTTGTCGCCCGTAGGGCATGGATTAGTCCAAATCTATATTTTCTTAGATTTGGGTTTGGGGTTTGGGTTTAAGGATACGTTAGTCTCATTTGAGACTAACAACTTAAACGTTTGTTAAGGATACGTTAGTCTAATTTTATACTAAGATCAACTTAAACGTTAGTTAAGGACACGTTAGTCTAATTTTAGACTAAGATCTACTTAACAGGATCATTTAGATCCAACAAAAGAGCATTTGGGCTCTATTGTTTAGTTTAGGGACATTTCGGTCGATTACCAGTTTAAGGACATGGTGGTCCAAGGTTAAGGACATCATAGTCCGTGGGTTTAAAGGGACCCCACAGTCCGAGGTTAAGGACATCATAGCCCATGGGCTTAAGGACCCCACAGTCCAGGTTAAGGACATCGTAGTCCGTGGGTTTAAAGGGACCCCACAGTCCGAGGTTAAGGACATCATAGCCCATGGGCTTAAGGACCCCACAGTCCAGGTTAAGGACATCGTGGTCCGTGAGTTTAAGGACCCCACAGTCCAGGTTAAGGACATCGTGGTCCGTGAGTTTAAGGACCCCACAGTCCAGGTTAAGGACATCGTAGTCCATGAGTTTAAGGACCCCATAGTCCGATTTAAAGACGTCATAGTATATAGAATGTATGGTTGTCGGGACCCGTCACCTCTCTGAAGACGTTGAGGGATTACAACGACATATATTAGAGGGGTTCAGAGATGTACCCTTGAACCAAAGTCGATTGGGAGATTTATAGTCCAATTTGGGACTAAAGTCTGTTAAAAGGTTTACGAGCATATGGGCTCAGTTGATATGAGCCGAGGACTTACGGCCAATTTTGGGCTAAGTCCAATAAATGTTGAACATTTTATTGTTCTGGCTGTTGAGCCTTTATTTGGGCTTGGCCTTTTTAATAATGCTGAGCATTATATCCTGACATTTCTTTTTTGTCTTGTATTGAATGCATAGCATTTATCAGAACAATGTGTGTTCTGACAGTGCGTGTTGTTCCCCTCCGAAAGGCGGCGCACAGGACCGCGATGTCCTGACGCTGGGGTTCGGGGCAGATGCTATTTGGTTTTATCCGTCCACCTCTCCGAAGATGCCAAGTTGATTTATGGCACCGTGTATCGGAGGTTTAGACGGATGTGGCCGATGTAGCAGACTTCGTCAGATTCCCCCTCGTTTGAGGGGTTTTTGATTGTGGGGACGCTCTTCCCTGCAGGCGCAAGCCCCTGCAGTTAATTACGCTACCGCATTGCGGTAACAACTTTCTCCTTCTCCAGAATTTTACTTCATGTCGTGTGTGTTTGTTTTGTTTGTGGTTGCCCGTGGATTGTGTACGGAGACTGAGTAATGCCGTCGTCCGTAGGACATGGATTAGTCCAAATCCGTATTTACTTAGATTTGGGTTTGGTGTTTTTAGTTTAAGAATGCATTAGTCGCGTTGCGGCTAAGATCAACTTAAACGTTCGTTAAGGATACGTTAGTCCTGTTTTGAGACTAAGATCAACTTAACGGGACCGTTTAGATCCGGCAAAAGAGCATTTGGGGGCTCTATTGCTCCAGTTTAGGGACGTAGTGGTCCATGTTCCAGTTTAGGGACGTAGTGGCCCGTATTCCAGTTTAGGGACGTGGTGGTCCGAGTCCAATATTAGTTTAGGGACGTTTCGGTCCATGATTAGTTTAGAGACGTTTCGGTCCGATATTAGTTTAGGGACGTTTCGGTCCGATATTAGTTTAGGGATGTATCGGTCCGATATTAGTTTAGGGACGTATCGGTCCGATATTAGTTTAAGGACGTTTCGGTCCCATATTAGTTTAAAGGACGTTTCGGTCCACGAGTTTAAGGACCCCGCAGTCCACATTGAAGGGTGTGGTCGTCGGGACCCGTCACCTCTCTGACGACGTTGAATGATTACAACGACGTGTGTCAGCGGAGTTCGGAGATGAACCCTCGAACCGGATATAAATTGATTTAAGAGAGAGCTATGCTTAGTCAATTTAATTTGAGGACTTACGGCCAAAATTGGGCTAAATCCAGTTGAAAATGTTCAACACTTTTATAAAATAATGCATTGCATTGCTTCCATTTTTTTTTGTTTGGGCTCTGCCCATAAAGATGCAGAGCATCAATTTATTCAGGGCTCTGCTCATTTATGAATGATGCAAGGCATCTATTTTGTTTGGGCTCTGCCCCTTTTAAAATGCGTAGCATTTTTATTATTTCGTTTGGGCTCTGCCCATTTATAAATGATGCAGAGCATCAATTTAATTAGGCCTGCTTGGTCTTTTAATTGGGCCTGGCCCTTCAGGAAAAGAAATGCATTGCATTTGTCGGCGCTTTGCGCCAATTACTGAGCGCAAGCGCTTGTGGTAAGGACACGTGTCATGCTCTGGTGAGCGCAAGCGCAACAGCGCAGTGCGCTGCGCTGCTGACACGTGGCGCGCTCTGGTGAGTTGCGCCAATTCCAGAGAGCAAAGCTTTATTTCAAGAGCGCATAGCGCAAGTTGTTCTGTAGCTGACACGTGGCGCTCTCTCAAGAGCGCAACAGCGCAGTTTGGAAGTGCAAAGCACTAAGAATCCTTTAGATTCAAGAACAGAAGTGCAGAGCACTATTTGATTTCTTGATCTAATTTAGATCAAAGAAAAATAAGTTTTTCTTTTTGTTTCAAGAACCAAAGGTTCATAAAAGTGCAAAGCACTATTTTTATTTCGTTGTTTTCTTGTTTTTAAAGAACCAGTGGTTCATGAGAAGTGCAAAGCACTGTTTTTTTTTGTGAAGAACATTGATCTGGTTTTTAGATCAATGATTTATTAAAAGAGATTTCTTTTCTCTCGTGAAGGTTTTTACCTTTTTCTTTGAAATTTTCTCAGAATTCTCTCTCTGTTTGAAGCTCTTGACTTTTTTCAAGAAAATGTTGATGATCCTCTTGAATTGAGGTCTGGGGTCTCTTTTATAGTGCCTATAAATTAGTTAATTTTGTTGAAGAGATCTTTCTCTGAGTGATTTGGGGAATTTCCCCCACCGTTGGATCTTTGATCCAAGGGCTTCTGTTTTACAGGAGAAAATCTTCTTGTTTTAACAAGAACAGAAAGATTTCTTTAAAATCTTAATTCTGTTTGGCGCAAATGTCCCAGCGCGTGACACGTGTCGCACAGCGCACAGCGCAGCGCAACTGCGCTAGCGCATCTGCGCTGACACGCGTCGCGCAGCGCAAAGCGCAGCGCAACTGCGCTGACATGTGCCGCGCAGCGCACTGCGCGAGCGCACTGCGCGAGCGCATCTGCGCTGACACGTATCGCGCAGCGCAGTGCATGCGCAACTGAAGCGTTGCTTCCTTTAATTTTGCTTAAAATAGAGCTTTGCTCTGATTGGGCGCGTCTTCTTGGGCGCTGCGCTGACGTATCAGCGCCTGACATGTGGCGCGTTGCGCCCGAGATTTGAAGCGCTGCTTCAAAATTTTGAATTTTGAATTTCAACAGAGCATTGCTCTGATTGGGCGAAACAAATGCCCCCCCACCGTTGCGCTCACGTGGCGCACACGTGAGTGCAACGGTGGCAAACTCCTGATCGTTGGATCAAGGGGTGAGCTCAAGGGGCGCAAGCGCCTTATAAATAGGACCTCTGGCCCTTTAGAAAAATCTTATCATTTCAAGATTTTTATTTCCCAGAGCTTTGCTCTCATTCAAGAACTTTCAGAGCTTTGCTCATTTCTAAAGTCAAAACTTTAGGTAAAATTAATTAAACTTAATTGAACTTAATCTTCAACCAAAGAGCTTTGCTCTCACAGATCTTTTGATATAAAGAGATCCTCATTGGGGTTTCATAAACAGAGCTTTGCTCTTAAGAACTTATAGATCTGTAGAGATCTTGTTCATGGGTTCTAACCCATGAACAGAGCTTTGCTCTTTGAATCATCTGTAGATCTTTTAGATCTGAAAAATGAAAAAATTTCACAAGTTTTTCATGGATTTTCCAAGATTCCAAAAATTCTAATTCTTTTAGGTGTAACATTTTTTGATGGACCATAGAGCTATGCTCTTTTAAGGAATCTTATTTCTTTAAGATCAGAGTTTGACAAGTGTCACTCTGTGACAGAGCTTTTCTCTGAAAGAGGAGATTTTCTCCTTGTCTCTAGGGATTCTTTCCCCTTTTTTTATAAATGGGAATGTTTTCCTGGGGACCAACTGACAATCTCCTCCAATGATGAGGTTGTCTTATTAACTGACGTATTGTCATCCAGATTTTGTGGGTCCCTCTTTGGTCTCCTACTCACTGCACTGCTGTGTGGTGTAATTAATTAATTTTAATTTAATTTAATTAATGCATTTTTTTCTTTAGACGCCAAACGTTGGAATTACAACACTAACAGCTAAATTGTTCTTTTGCAGCGATCATGTCTCTAGACACTTCATTCCCGTTCGTCCGCTCGGAGGAGGGATTTCCCGAGGCGCCCTTGGACCGTGAAGTCCTGACCATGATTAGAGAATATGACCTGGAGTACAAGAACCTCCACCTTTGTGGGTCTTGGTATAACCAAATCATCATGGGTCGACGCAGCTTCACATGCGCAGTGCCATCCGAGCCCATCACGGCAATTCATTATGCTACCCCACCCTCGGTGCAGTATGCTATGGAGATGGTGGATTGGACCGCGAACAGCTTTCTTCATCCCGCTATGGATGCGGTTCCGGTCCAACGTCCTATGGTCTTGGATATCCTAGGACGTCGTATCTGTCAGGGCGAGGCGAGACCCTGGGGGCAATCATATAACATTGGTCTGATCCCCCGCCATCCGATTGGCTACCTGCCGTGGGCCCGGTACATCCTGTCGACGAAGAAGTCGCAGTTGATAAGATTAGGATTGTACACCGCGGTCTACGTCTCTCTCTTCCAGTATCCCACGCTCCCCACCTGGTGGTTTAAGGCTTTCCTGGAGCAGTGGAACATTCCCACCCACACTTTCCTTGCCATGGATCGGGAAGTGTCCATCTCTTTGGAGGAGTTCACGGAGGTATCCGGTCTATCAGTCATGGGAGAACATTATGAGGAGCTGCTCCCGACAGATGTGTACGTCTTTGGTGCTAGGCCAGTGGTAAGGAGGGTCACACCGGAGAATGCCGTTCAACATCAATTCCCAAGTTTGATTAAGGTGTTGAACATCTATGAATCTCTTTTTATCGAACATGGGAGTCGGGGGGTTAACTTTGAAGATTTCATCGCTCGGTTCCTTCGCCCAAGCGTCCTCTCATCAGAGGCTGCCAAGTTTGCAACTCTGGATGACCCTTTCGGTTTAGGTGTGGACAACCTACCGGAGAAGGAGATAGATCAAAAGGGTTTTTTCCTTCCGGACTTCCCTACCATGTCATTTGCAGAAATTGCGGCCCCTGGAATGGATGAGGAGGCCTTTTTCTTAGGATTTCTTGGGTTGTGGCTGAGCTGGTTTGCGATCCCAATGCACTCTCATCGTATGCGGCCCTCTGTCTTTTACCCAGCCCACCGGATGGCCATCGGGGTAAAGGTGGCTGTTGGGATCGCTGGCTTAGTGCACCTATATCATGGTCTCAACCGAGCAGCGGACGCTAACGAGCCCGGGGTATTGCACGTGGTCTTCCCGATGCACTACTTTATGTCGTGGTTCGAGCTACATACGGTGGGTGTCTTCGGCATGCATAAAAGGCCATCGTTCTTTGATAAGTGTGGTTTCCCTCGCATTATTCAGTTGATTGGCGCATCAATCGTGACCCCTTCACCACGGAACGCCAGAGGTTTACTGCTTCGCCCTCACACCGTTGGAGTCGGGATGTCCTTCATTGACAAGGTATTAACCATTGGAAAAGCGTCCACCACTGCGGTGCGACCATTACAGGACTCCTTTAAGGATGGAGCTTCAGTGTTGATGGCCCGGGAGACCCTCCACTTGTATTCTATTAGACCGGGCTTCCTAGTCTTCAGGCAGGGCGGTGCGGCAATCTTCATGAGATATAACCTGCATCGTTTTGCCCAACAACTGGGCTACGATCAAGGGGTACCCTTGGAAGCTTTCTTACTGGAACCTGCTGCCAATGAAGAAGGGATGGAGAACGCGTTACATCACTTCATGCGCCTGAACACGGGTTCTCGTTTTTTCATCAGCACGTCGGCCTGCGCTCCACGACTCCTTAATGTATATAAAGAGTGGTACAATCATGCGACGGGGGCCGTTATAAAGGAAGAGAGGCGAGTGTTGATCGACCGTAAAGAAGCACCTCCCGGCACCAACCGTAACGCTCCCTTAGTGCCAAGGACCCCGGTGGTTCCTCCTTTAAAAGATGCCGGGGGCAGACCATCGCGTGCGCAAAGTCCTCCACGTGAGTTGCCGCTCCCTGATATCACAGATGCACCTCCCGCACCCTGTGCTCCAGTGGAGACAGTGGTTGTATCCTCGCCGGAGTCTGGCGTGGGTGCGGACATCGGGACCCGTCGTCCCAAAGTGGCTGCTAAGCGGAAGTCGATCCCACGCGAGCCTAGGGTCGGAGGGCAAAAGAAAAAGAAGTCGCTCTTCGCTGCGGACGTTGTGTTCGGTCAGGAACCCCATGCTCCCTATGCCGAGGGCCTGATCGAATACGGGACTAACGAAGGATTAGTGATGTCGCCGCTGGACGATACAGACTTGGAGGCTGCTCTCGAAGCTTCAGCGTGGTTAGCGAGGCGTGACGCATGGCTAGCTAAGCTTGCGCAATCAGGTAACTACTAGTCGCCTTTTCTTTATTGCAACATATCCTCTTCATTGTCTTTGACTAACGCTTTTCTTTCTTTTCTTTCAACAGGCATCACTGATGAAGAAGCCATTGCCGCTTCTCTTAAGACTTTCCAGGAGGAGGAACGTCTTAGAGCATCCATGGGCCTTAGTAAGTTTCGATTCATCAAGTTTTCATTTCCCTTGTGTTATGGTCGATCTAACCTTTCCCTTTTAATCACAGGAACCTCAATGCCGTTCCCTCCAAGTGACGCAGATGTTCTACCAGCTGCCGATGTTCCTGCTTCCTCTAGGCCACCGCAGGAGGTTCGTCTTAAAGAGCCGATGAAAGATGCCTTAAAGGCTCTGGAGGCATCCCTGAACGAGGATGACGACGCCTTGAAGGAGGCGTCACAAAGGTCCATCGCGACAGCCCGGGAGGAAAGGAAGCGGCTGAGGCGTGAGGCGTGAGGCGAAGGCGCGCAGGGCTGCCTTGGCTATGGGAGCGGGTCCCAGCACCGCCCCTCGTGCTGATACTCAATCTGAAGAGGCCCCTGTCGCCCTATCCACTGCCCGCAGAGAGATGGCGCGCGCAGTTCGGAGCGCAAACGGTAAATCCGCTTCAGGTAATATTTCTCTCAGAGTTTTTGTTATAAGGATTTTAATGTCATTGGTCCTTATATCTCTTATCTTGCAGGGCCAAGTCCGATCGAGGGGAAGGCGGAAACCGTTGATCCCAAAGAAACAGAGGAGGCGGTACCTGCCGAACTCGAGCCGACGGTGGGCAACGTCATTGTGGCTTTGGAGCCTGAGGTGGAGGTCGAGGGGCCTGCAGCCGAGATGGTCATTGATGCCGAACCTGAAGTGGTGGCAGATGATATGATCATTATAATTGAGCCCAGGGTGGTGGCGGATGAGGCGCTCGAGGCCGGCGATCTCGTGGTAATGGTGGACGATACAACTGCGACTACTGAACCTGAGAGAGTAGTAGATGAGGTGGCCATGATTCCCGAGGACGAGCCAACCGCTCCTTCTCTGGAATCTGGCAATACTCCAGTCATAGCCCTCCCCGTCTATGGTCCTCCGCCGTCTCTAGGTCTCGCGAGCACCACAACGGTTCCCATTGAGTCGGGTGATGAGGCCACGGGCGGTGGTCTCATGTCAATAGAGGAGGGAATCGCCTCCGTTTCAGCCGGCAGCTCATCAGGTAAATCCCAAGTTGCTATCTTTTTTATCTTACAATACTTTCTGACAAATTCGCATTTGTTGTAACGCAGGTGCAGCCAGTGCCGATGCTCCACTGCTTGAGGGAGCGCCTTCAACAACTGCCTTGGCGGTGGTCACCTCTCAACCCTCTCTCATACCATCTAAGATGTTGGAAGGTATGGGTTTGCAATTTATTAATCCTATACTTCAGACATATAATTTGTGTACTAAAGTCATATTGTTGTGTCTCTTCAGGAGTGCTCTTTGATCATGTATATCAGATGTTGCTCCCACACTTCTCTTTCCCATCCGAACTTGCTTCTTCCCCTGGTGGCGTTGGTGAGTATGATTTCCATTGACGTCTTTCTTTTTTCATTGATGGAGTTACCTCTAACCCCCTTTTTTATCTCGATTGCAGTGCTACAGATTGAAGGAGGGGATAAAAGATCAGCTGCGCCACCGGCCCTTCCGACCTTGCCACCTGTCTCGACTGGTATAGCGACTATCACGTTGATAACTTCCCTCTCTTTATTTTCTGTACTGTTATCTGATCGCATCCTGTTTCTTTTCAGTTGTCGTTCCGGCCTCGTCGCCCTTCGAGCCTCGTATTACAATGCCGGCGGGTCCTTATCTGAGAAGTCTGTCTTCAAAAGACGCCGCGAATAGTCTGCGCATGTTGAGTGACTACGTCGAGGAACTCGACGTTGAAACTCCTACATCTGCCGCAGACTTCGCTACGGTGGTTAACCCGATGCTAGCAATACTCGTGAATTTCATGATGAGGGCATCATCGCATCCTGGGTTAACCATTGTAGGGAGATCGAGGGTCGCCTATATCAGTTGGAGTCGCTGCGTCCCGCTCCCGAGACCTTGGCTGCCAGTAATCAAAGAACAGCGTGGATTGAGCAGAGTGCTCCTTACTTCCGCCACCTCGAACAAGAAGTCATTTCAAGGCGTAAGGAGCGTGGTGAGACTTCGAGCAAGTCTGCCCAACTGCATGCTCGGGTGGAGGCCAACGCCGCACGGCTGAAGGTTGTCTTTGAGGGCCTTCTGCAATGTCTTTCTGAAGGGTTATCATTGAGGAAACAACTTGATGTTGTCGAGCGAGATGCACCCAGCCAGGAAGTAGCCCAGAAGGCGGCGGAGGACCAACTTTCATCCTTCTTGCAGCAGCGGGCCCAGGTGGAGGCGGAGGTGGCTGCGGCTGTCACTCAGGAGGAGGCGCTGAAGGAAGTGCGAGAGCAGCTTGTGAATTTACTAAAGACACTTCCTCCTCAGTAGCTATCCATCTCTGTATCGTTTGTACTTGTAGATAAAAGAATGTATATATATATTTTTTATTCTTTGACATAATGCATCCTGTACCCAATCAAGTTTATGAATAAAAGATACACCTTTTTTGTAATGTGTCATTTTCTCCGTCTTTTCTTTCTTTTACTATCAGCATATCACCTTAGCAAACATGGTTGACGGATGATTAGAACGAGTATCCTGACTTTCTTAAGAAATAGCGATGGCTTAGGCCGCAGGTTCGGATCTGCTGCCTAAGACTTTTCAACTCTATAAGCCGTGAGGGTCTCATAGAGACTTTTCTCCCTACGGATCGAGAGGATCTCATAGGTGGGTTTTCTCCTTAGGAATCGTGAGGATTCCTAAGTGTGGTTTTCTCTTATAAGTCGTAAGGATCCTATAAGAGAATTTTTCCCTCTTACGAGTCGAGAGGACCCACAAGCGGTTGTTTCCCTCCTCGTCGAAACTCGACCTTGGAGAGTGAGACCCGTGAATAGTATGCAAGAGACCATTTTGGATTGACTTGCAGGGTCCCATTGTTCAGGAAGCAAGTTTTTTAGTCCCTGCTGTCTGAGGCTTCATTTGCAAGTTGAGACGAATCGGGAATTTCCCGCGGAGACACTGGTTTCTCTGCGAGCCGACGTGAATCAGGAGGCTCTCGTCAAGGAGTGTTTGTATCCGTGAGTCGAGGAATTTGCTAGGGATTATTTGTTTCCCAAGCGCCAAGGATTATTTGTTTCCTTGGGGTTTGAAACGAGTCGAGGATTTCCCACGGAGGCACTGGTGGCTCTGCGAGTCGACGCGGATCAGGAGGCTCTCGTCAAGGAGTGTTTGTATCCGTGAGTCGAGGAGTTTGATAGGGATTATTTGTTTCCCAAGCGCCAAGGATTATTTGTTTCCTTGGGGTTTGAAACGAGTCGAGGATTTCCCACGGAGGCACTGGTGGCTCTGCGAGTCGACGCGGATCAGGAGGCTCTCGTCAAGGAGTGTTTGTATCCGTGAGTCGAGGAGTTTGCTAGGGATTATTTGTTTCCCAAGCACCAAGGATTATTTGTTTCCTTGGGGTTTGAAACGAGTCGAGGATTTCCCATGGAGGCACTGGTGGCTCTACGAGTCGACGCGGATCAGGAGGCTCTCATCAAGGAGTGTTTGTATCCGTGAGTCGAGGTATCTGCTGAAGACACTGGTTTCTTCGGAATTGGACTGAACCGTCGAGATTTGGCTTCGTCTTCTGGCGGAGCCTGTTGGGAAAGTATGGTTCCCTCTTTGTTTACGCCCTTGGATTGTATACAGGGATCGATGTGATCTTAACTGTAGGGCCAAAGTTTTATCATCATTTTTTTTGTTTTATTTCCGCGATGCTCTATCATTTCAGCTTTTATATCGCGAAGGTCGCGATTGCCCAATCATTTCGGCTATTTTTCGCGGTGCCCAATCATTTCGGCTATTTATTTTATTTTTACTCGCTGCTTTTTATTGCGAGTTGCCCAATCATTTCGGCTATTTTGCATGCATACATTTTTACTTGCTGCTTTTTATTGCAAGTTGCCCTATCATTTCGGCTATTTTGCATGCATACATTTTTACTTGCTGCTTTTTATTGCAAGTTGCCCTATCATTTCGGCTATTTCGTATGCATGTGAGGCCTATTGGCTTTTTGCTGTAGACCAATTTTGGCATCAGCACCACTACAACTGGGATATTACCAGGAGCGAATCATCATCTGTCTCTGTCGATGTCGAACAAAGGTGGCTTAGCGACCAAGGTTAGGGTCCTGTCGGCTAAGGCTTTTGACTTCATGAGCCGTAAGGGTTCCACAAAGTTATTTCTCCGTACAAGTCGTGAGGATCTCGTAGGGGTATTTTCTCCTTAGGACTCGTGAGGATTCCTAAGTGTTCGTTTCCTCTGTAAGTCGTAAGGATCCTACAGGAGGGTTTTCTCCTCATAAATCGAGAGGATTTACAAGGGTTGTTTACCATGCGAACATATCCCCAGCCATGGATGGGACTTGGTTAGGGAAATGCTTATTCGCGCCCGTGGATTGTATACAAGGGTCAGTATTGAGCCACTTGTAGGGCAGTATCGAAGGTTGTGGGGGTTGCTTAAGCACAGGTTTAGGTCTCTGTAACTTAAGACTTTCAAATCTTATGAGCCGTGAGGGTCCCATAAGAGAGTTCTCCTTACGAGTCGTGAGGATCTCGCAAGTGTATTTTCTCCCTAGGAATCGTGAGGATCCCTAAGTGTGTTGCTCCCTTGTGAGTCGTAAGGATCTCACGCGGGTGGTTTCTCCTTACAAGGTCAAGAG
Source organism: Agapanthus africanus (assembly GCA_030015575.1). Taxonomy (NCBI): domain Eukaryota; kingdom Viridiplantae; phylum Streptophyta; class Magnoliopsida; order Asparagales; family Amaryllidaceae; genus Agapanthus; species Agapanthus africanus. The sequence continues at coordinate 1,006,130,380 of CM057337.1, read as the reverse complement.
GACCCTATAAGTGTCCTTTTAACGAGGTTGCGCCCTTTCGAGTTTTCACAAACACTCGCCGGTAGTCCTGCTGTTTTTACTCACGGAGCCCTTTCGGGTTTCCATCCGTGCCCATTTTGCTTATGGACATACCGTTTTTTTAATTCTTTTTATTTTCTTTTTCTCTCTTTTTTTTTACGAGGTCGCGCCCTTTCGGTTTTTCGCGAACACTCGCCGGTAGCCCTGCTGTTTTTACTCACGGAGCCCTTTCGGGTTTTCATCCATGCCCTTTTTGCTTATGGACATACCGTTTTTTTTATTCTTTTTATTTTTATATTTTTTTTATATCTTGTCAGCCTAAAGATGCTACGGTAGTAGTTTAAAGACGTTTCGGTCTGCTATTAGTTTAAGGACATTTCGGTCCGTCACTAGTTTAAGGACGTCTCGGTCCGTCATGGAGAAGGCTGGCTACTGCTTAGAAAGCTTGAGCTTAGGAAGATAGCGAGCGGACATAGTCGTCGTCATCTATCGTTGACCTAGGCTGTGGCTCATTAAGCGTAGTATTTCTTTAGGAAGCGACCGTTTATTGGCCCGAAAGGCCTTTCACCGTGCATATCCATGAGTAGATAGGCTCCACCATGGTAGACTTTGTCTATGATGTACGGGCCTTCATAGTTAGGCTCAAATTTTCCCCGTTTGGCGCGATTGGGGATCATAGGCCTTTTGACCACTAGCACGAGTTCGCCTTGGCGGAATATCCTCGGTCGGGTCAATCTTTCATATGAGCGTGTCATCTTTGCTTTATAAGCTTCCAGATTTTGTTGTGCTATGAGCCGGGTTTCATCAAGGGCGTCAAGCTCTTCAAGCCGAAGGTGAGCATTTTCTTCGTCCGTCAGCTCGTAGTGGACTGCCACCCGTAGAGAGGACAACTCTATCTCGAAGGGGAGCACTGCTTCCGTCCCAAATACCAACGCATACGGCGTTGTGTTTGTGGCCGTCTTGAACGTGGTTCGATATGCCCAGAGAGCCTCTTGCATCCTTTCGTGCCAGTCCTTCTTATTTCGTGACACTGTTTTCTTCATGATCTTTGTCAAGGTCTTGTTGAAGGCCTCAGCTAGACCGTTAGCTCGCGGATTATAAACCGAGGAATATCTCCAGTCTATATTATGCTGTTGCGCAAAGCGACTGATCTTGTGGCTTCTGTAAGCTGGCCCGTTATCGGAGATGATCCGTCGCGGAGTTCCAAACCGATATATGACGTGCGTCTTGAAGAAGTGGAGGATATTCTCCGTCTTCACTTCTCTTAACGGTACTGCTTCTGCCCATTTAGAGAAGTAGTCAGTCGTCGCCAGGATGAAACGATGTCCCCTAGACGATGCTGGTTCGATAGGGCCGACTATGTCAGTCCCCCACATTTCGAATGGCCAGCTAGCCACCGTTGGATGTAGTGGATTTGGATGCTGGTGGATGAAGTCCCCATGGATTTGGCATGAGTGGCATTGCTTCGCATATTCGAGGCAGTCCTGAATCATCGTGGGCCAGTAGTAGCCCATCCGTTTTATCTTCAACTTCATCTTTGGGCCCGCTTGGTGAGAATCGCAGAGTCCGCCGTGAACTTCCTGAACGACCCTTTTCGCTTCGTCAGGTCCTAAGCATCTCAGCCACAGAGAATCAAATGACCTCTTGTACAGAGTATCGTTGACGAAGGTGAAAGACAGAGCTCGTTTCATGAGCTGATGTCTTGTGGATGCTTCTTCAGGCATTCGGTGGGACTTGAAGTAATCTATGAAGACTTCTCTCCAATCCTCGGTATTTTCCCAATCTTTTACTTGCCGGGTTGTCTGCTCGCTCGCTCCCTTTTCTTCGGATAATTCCGGAGATATTTCTGCCGGGGCAAGCACTCGACGGCTTTGTACCACGATTCTAACGTCATCGAGGTTCTCGTCAGCCAGTTCTTTAGCAAGTTTGGCCAACGCGTCTGCTTTGCTGTTTTCCGCGCGCGGTATGTTCTCCAAAGCATAAGAGGGGATTTGGGTCAACAATTGTTGCACTCTTTCGCCGTACTTCACCAGTTCTGGCTTGCACGTTTGGTAGTCGCCGTTTACTTGACTAACGACCAGTTGAGAATCCCCGTATATGAGGAGGTTTTCAATTCCCATGTCAATGGCGATCTCGAGGCCCGCTATCAGAGCTTCGTATTCGGCTTCATTGTTTGTCCTTGGCTCTGTTAAGGAGAAAGCGAAACGCATTATCCCTCCTTGTGGAGTCACGAAGATGAGGCCTACCCCCGATTTGATTATAGGGGTACTTTGTTTGCGCTTCTTCACAGAAGATGCTCCGTCGAAATAAAGCTCCCATCGGGTATCATCACTGTCGATCGCATCAAACGCATGTTCGTCTGGAAGATCGCAATTCATAGGAGAATCGGCGGGTATTGTATGCTCAGCGAGGAAGTCGGCGATGGCCTGGCCTTTCACTGCCTTGAGAGGTTGATACGTTATCGAGAACTCCATCAAGAGCAGAGCCCATTTAGCGAGTCGTCCGTCAATATGGCCTTTGACATCAAGTATTTAAGGGGGTCCACCTTTGAAATAAGACGGACTTCATGCGCCAACGCATAGTGCCTGAGCTTTGTTATCGCAAAGATCAACGCCAGGCAGTGTTTTTCAATGGGAGAGTAGTTGCTTTCTGCCCCCAGCAGAACTCGACTTAAGTAGTAGAGTGCTCTCTCTTTCCCTTGATCGTTCTCTTGTGCCCATAATGCGCCTAAGGAACCTTCGAGGGCGGTTGTATAAAGAATGAGGGGCTTTCCCTTGACCGGAGCAGCCAATACCGGCGGGTTCTGCAGGTATTGTTTGATTTCGTCTAGTGCGTCTTGGCATTTGCGATCCCAGACGAACGGGGTCCCTTTCTTCATCAGGTGGCTGTAGGGACGGCACTTTCCTGAAAGATTGGCTATAAATCGCCGTATGTATGCGAGCTTCCCTTGGAGAGATCGCAACTGTTTGAGAGTTCTCGGCGGAGGCATTTCCATGATCACTTTGATCTTTGACGGATCTATTTCAATACCTCGGTGTCGAACAATGAATCCCAGGAATTTGCCTGAGGAAACTCCAAATGCACACTTAAGAGGGTTCATCTTCAAGTTGTATTGTCGAAGGCGTTGAAATACGGTCTTCAAATGCTCGAGATGTTCCTTGTATGACTTGCTTTTAACCACGAGATCGTCGATATAGCATTCGACGATTTCGTGTATAAGGTCATCGAAGATTTTCGTCATGGCCCTTTGGTAGGTGGCACCGGCATTCTTTAAACCGAAGGGCATCACCTTATAGCAGAATATACCCAGAGGAGTCCTGAAGGCGGTGTGCTTCTGGTCTTCTGGATGCATTTTTATCTGATTATATCCTGACGAGCCGTCCATGAAGGAGAAAACCTCGTGAGTGGACGTATTGTCTATCATCAGTTCGATGACCGGCACTGGGAAATCGTCCTTCGGGCAAGCTTTATTAAGGTCCCGGAAGTCTACGCATATGCGCACTGTCCCATTTTTCTTCATTACCGGGACGATGTTGGCGATCCATTCAGGGTATTGAACTTCCTGGATGAAGCCAGAGTCGATCAGCTTTTTGACTTCAGCATTGATACTCATCTCAAGCTCGAGCCGCATTCTTCTCGGCGCCTGTTTGATCGGCTTGACGTCCGGAGATATCGCCAATCTGTGTACAACAATTTCTGGATCTAGTCCCGCATTTCGGAATAGTTCCACGCGAAGCAATCTCTATGCTGTAGAAGCACGTCCTTTAACGCAGCTACCCTTTCTTCAGATAGTAGCTCGCTGATGAATGTCGGTCGTGGATCATTTGCCGTCCCCAACTCAATTTTCTTGAGGTTATCTGCAGTGGTATGGATTCCATCTTCCAGCTCTTTTGGCGCTGGTGGGAATTCTGAGATTATCTCGTCGTTGCTGTTTTTAAAGCACCAGGGAATATCATCCATGTTCTCGGGCTCTTCCCTTGATATCATTATCACGTGACAAGTACGAATTCGCTTCCAATCCCAATGCGGAACTGGTTCTTCTTTCGCGGCCTTGGGCTCGTGTTTTTGTGGTGGTGCTACCCTCCAGTTGTCGGACAGAGCGAACTGGCCAAGCTGATATTGATCTTCGACCCAATTCTTGAAGGTGAAGCAGTCCTCAAGAGGATGCCCTATTACTCGATGGTAAGAGCAATAGTCCGGGTGTGAGACTTCGCCCGCTTGTTCGGGGTGTTTAGACTCCGGCAGTGTAAGCATTTGATGTTTTAGAGCGAGGTCAAGTATCTTCTTCGTCTTATCCTGAGGAAAAAAGTATGCTCGACCCATTTTCTTCATGAGGGATAGATCAATAACGCTCGACTCCCGTTTGCGTGGCTTCTTAGCCATGCTTTGTTGCTGCTGAGCGCCTTTTTGGCCTTTCGACTTATTTTTGCTTTTGCGTCGAGCCTTCTTTATAACAGGTCGACATGGAGCGGCCTTTTCATCTTTCACGGCCTGTTGGAGGAGGCGTTGCGTTTTGGCTTTCTCGTAGATTGCCATTTCGCGGTTATGGTCGTCTCGGACTTTTTGACCAGCTTCCCTTATAAATTTGTCCATTCGTTCTTCGAACGACGGACTGGGCACTTTTGTATCTGGAATTTTCACTGTCTCAGGATTAGCGTCCTCCCATTGAGCATCCGCTTCTTCATCGAAGTCACACACGACATAGCAGTTGTTTAGTAGCTCCCATTTCTTTGACCGGACTTATCCAAGCCCAATTGTTTCCATTCTCCCATTGGGCAGTTTGCGTTGAGTCCCGGGAACGTTCCAGACTTTGTCATAGAACTTGGCTTTTTGAACGGTCTGCTTGATGGATATCCCCTGGCGTTTCAGCAGCTTTTTCAAACCCTCTGTATAATATCTGGGAAGACGGATAGGCTGAAGCCTGTCGAGCGTAGGATCCGCGCCATGCCAGATTTCTTTTTCCACCTTGGTTTCTTCAGAGCGGTAGAACAGAATTGCTTTCTCGCTTTCTCGCCTGGGAGGGATGTAGAATGTTTGTAGCTCTTCTACATTGTAAATATTAAGTGCATCCAGTTCCTTATGGTGTTTAAGCGGCACCATGGCGACTTGTAGACTTTGCCTTTCGTCAGCGGATGTTCGTATGGAAGGTCGAGCAGAGAATACAACACGGATCTCATCTTCCGAGTCACTACCAAAGATCAACGTAGGAGCGGACGATCCTGGCTTGTTGTGTTGGGCGGACCCGAATACACTATCTCCTCTTCCTCCTCGGTATCACTGCCGAAGACAGGGATGGTGGCATTAGCTTTATTCTCCGGCTTGTGACACCTTTCTGTGTCTTCGAAATCCGGTAAGAAATATTTGGCATCTTCGTATTTGCGGACCTCGTTCACAGAGAACGGGTTCAGTTCTCCCGTCACGGTATACTCGAAACCATCCTTAAAATACTTCATACACTGATGTTGTGTAGAAGGGATGATGTTGTACTCGTGTAACCATGGTCGGCCGAGCAAAGCGTTGTAGCATGTCTTGGCGTCTATGACATGGAACTTAATGTACGTGACGAGTAGCCCGAAGCGTAGCGTCAGTATCATAGACCCAAGAGTTCTTGATGACTGGGAGTCGAACCCGGAGATGGTGATCTTGTCACCAGCAAGGTGCTGGACGCTCATGCAGATTTCTTTTAACACCCGCACGTTGAGGAGATTAACGGAGGATCCATTGTCGATCAGGATTTTGCCTATCTTAATATCGTGGCAGTATCCTGAGACATAAAGAGGGCGATTGTGTTCGCACGTCCCAAGTAGAAGGTCTTCATCGCCAAAAGTAACATCGGCCGTGTGCACTTCCTCCAATTCATCCTTCATCTTTTCCTCGGCCAGGCATGCTTGGAATTGTTCCGGGTCTTGGAGCGCCTTAATCATCGAATCTCTCGCCTCTTTTGATAGCAAAAGGGCGTCAAGAATGCTGAGCTGTGAGGGCAGCTTCCTCAGATGCGCTAAAACGTTGTAATCCACCTTATTTCTCTTCTGCGGGTCCTTGGCACTTAGCTCCTCCACAGCTTGGTCATCTAAGTCGATATCTTCAGAGACCTTTTCTTTCCCTTTATCTTTTCTGTTTGAGGTTCCGAGATTCTTTTCGGGCAACGTCCGATTACGCAGCCTGATATTTTCACAGACCTTCTGCTCTTCTTCTTTTCCCGAGGTGGACTCTTTAAAGAGGGGGCTAAGAGCCAGCTCCTCATCGGAATCGCTCCCGAATGTAAGCACTTGTGATCCCCCAGCGTTAACCATGCGACAATCGCCGGTGATTCTGTTAAGCCCTTCGGTCGTATTTTTCCGCTCCCGACGAGTTTTGCGCTTCTCCCGCTTAAAATGTTGTCGATGAGCAACATATCCTTGCCACCATCTATTGAAAGCTTTGCACTCTTCAGTGGGGTGCGACACCTTCTGATGATATAAGCAATAGGAGGGGTGCATTTCCATTTCACAAGTAATCTTTTCTTCGGAGGATGGTAGCTTCATGGCCATTGACATGGCCTTAGCAAACCTTTTCTCAATCTTGAATTTGCTTTTGTCGGCAGTTGAGGTATTTTGCTCTAGCGGGAGCGTCTCAACTCTTTCATCCAGTCGCTGGCGTTTGGCCCTTTCAAATATGACCGCCTCGCGTTCTCGATCAGCTTTACTTTTCAACCGAGCTTCATTAAGGAACGCGTCAATCATTTCATCTGATAGCTCCGGAAATTTTGGTTCAGGATTTGCCCCCAGCTTTCCAGTACAAGGAGTCTCCTCATCGTTCGTGAACGAACGGGAAATCATATGACAGCTCGCCACGCATTCTTCAGATTCATCTGACGAACTTTCTCCCTCACCTTCCTCTTGAAAGACGTGGTTGAGAAACTCTTGGAGCGTAATGGGAGTCCGTGCCTATTGGTTGTATTCATCCAGAGCGTCAATTTGCTTTTGTAAGTCCGTGCGCTTGTCGCCAGGTGATTGAGTGATTTAGCGTGCTTGCGCTTTCTAAAAGATAGATCAAAAATATTTGTAACCGCAATCAAGAACGGCGTCGCTTTGCAGCTAGCCGGTGAGTACGGGTCGGTCCACAGGGATGTTGTGAATTTCCGATTCGCGCTGTTTGTTGGTCAAAGTCCACTTTTGCATCGTCTTTTCATCGTTTTCACTGTTTTCTGTCCAAGAACCTGTAACCTGTAATATGTAGTAGACATATGTCAAAAGCACCTGTTTATTTGTAAAATATATAAGAATGGGGAATGTAATAATGCAATATTATGATATGAACACCAGGCTTCACGGGCTTCTTAGATTTCTTCTTCTTCTTTTTCGAAGATTTTGACGGCTGGCTGCAAGTGCTTGAACCACCACCATCGGTCTTTGGAGTTGTACGCGGCTTCAACATCCCCTCAATGACCTGCGGTTCCAACGGGTTCTTCCACTTGTTCGCTGGACATGCCTGAAGATCGTTTAGCATCCTCTTTGTCTTGGCTGATAATACAACCTCCCAAGGAGTTTCTTCAATGACGGAGCATGTTGCCCCCGGCGTATTCGTCCTCTTAGAGGTGTGGGGCTGCGGGGGATTCACCTTCCATTTGTCCGATAACGCGAACTTGCCCTGTCGGTACTGGTTTTCAAGCCAATTCTTGAAAACGTAGCAATCTTCGATCGGATGGCCTAGTACTCGATGATAAGGACAGTAGTTGGGCTCGTTGACGTCACTTGGTTGCAACGGACGTTTTGGATCCGGCAGATTTATGAGTCTGTTGCGCAACGCTAGCTCGAATAACCTCCTCGTTTTATCGTGGGGAAAGGAATAAGGACGTCCAATCCTATCCTCAAGGGGTACGTACGGGCGCATATTATTTTGACGAGCAACCGGCTTCGGGTCGCTCGGTTGTTGTTGAGCATTAGCGACGACGATCGCTTTTCCCTTCCCTTTATCATTTCGGGAGTCCGGCCTTGGAAGAGGGGGTTTATGGCCCATTTGATCCATTTGCGCTAGTTTGTCAATCAAGGCCTGGAAGGTAGTTGGCTTGAAAAACATTATAAATTGTGAGATGGTCGCTTGCGGATCAAGGGTTCCTACAAACATACCCACCGCAGGAGCTTCTTCAATGCGCTGCTCGCACTTTGACCATAAGTTCCGCCATCGTATAGCGTACTGAACCCACGTCTCGCCTGGCTTTACCCTGGCGTTAATCAGTGCTGTCATCGAGGTACGTTCACTGGCGCTTGCAAAACGCTGAGTAAACAGTAGCTCCATCTCCGCGAAGGTTTTGATAGAGTCGTTCGGGAGCTCAGAGTACCACTCGAACGCCGTATCCGATAAGCTTCCAACAAACTGGCGAAGCAAAAGCTTGTCATCACCGCCGGTGTTGCCACAGAGTACCCTAAACTGGGCAACATGTTGATGAGGATTGCCCGTCCCTTTGTTGACATGGAACTTGGGAATTGTGTAACCGGGTGGGTACTTGATTTGATCGTACCAACTTGGATATGGCCGCCCCGTTTTTACGACCTGGCCAGCTGCTTCGGTCGCATGATGAACCCGTATTTGCTGGGCGATGTACTCATCCAAATCAGCTTTGGAGATTGTATCCTCTTTAGCTGTCGATAGAGCTGGTGGAGGATTTGATGTCTCTCCCCTATCGTCTCCAAGGATGATCGGGGGCTCTTCAGCCAGGGGATCTTGTTGTATCATCATCCCTATCATGTCCTGGAAGAGGAGGCCCATACGCTGTATGTTGGCTGCTTGTTCCGCAGCCTCTTTGTCCTTCTTCTCCAATATCCGACGAAGGAATTCGGCGTCGGTTTCTTCCTCCTGGCGCTCATCTGAGGACGTTTCAGGGTTCTCATTTGGCCCTGTAAGTGCGGCCATAGCGTTCATCATTTCTTGGAGCTTTTGCTGTTGCTCCTGTGCCTTGGTCACTGATCGGGTGAGCGGTCTATGACCCGTGGATGCACGGCTGTCTTCTTTTCCCGATGCCATGTAAACCGTATGAACTGTTATGCCCCCTGACTTAGGGCGTTTAGGTTCACCATTTTTAACTTTTGCTGCTGACGCGGGAGTTTTCTCTGGCCTCCTTCTTTTGTGGGCCGTTGAGGTTGAAGGGGCCGTTGCAGTGGGCACCCTAGCGATTGTTGTCCCTTGCTGTTTAATGGGACGGTCCTTGTCTTTTTCCACCTTCGCCTTTTTCTGGCGACGAGAGTGACCTGGGTCAATCACGGAGTCTTGAACCCTCCGCCAAACTTTATAAATTTTTGAAGACAGCCGTTGAGGGGGCTGTTCTTGCTTTGTTTCCGGATCTCTCTCCATAGGTGGAGGAGATCTTTTCAGTGTAGCGGTTGGAGAGTTCTTCCGTACCCTCCTCAGCTATTCAAAGCTGTTCCCAGTTGGAACAGCAGCGTTGACTTCCACCATTGGAGCCGGTGGAGTTAGCCCTGAGGGGGAGTTGCCCCCTGCCTTTCTCACTCGTCGCCAATGGCGACGTCGAGCATGACGAGCCGTTGGGACTGGCTCGGAGATTGAGACATCTTCTTTTTGCCCCATGTCTGAATGAGGTGCCGCCGGTGTTAACCTCTTAAAGACTGAGGTTGTCTTTTGAGTGGTGATATTCAACCTGTCGAAGACGGATCCTCGAGCAGGGGCAGGAGTATGAGTCGCCAGTCTTGAAAAGACTGACTCTCTGACAGGGGAAGCCGCCTTGACGACTTCTGGAGCAGCAGTTATTGCCTTCCTTGGGACGGCCAATTTAGAGTTCTGATCCAGCCTGGCGAAAACCGAAGCTGTTGGTTTGGCAGTAGGCGACCCGTTGACAGGGGTCGTCGTAGCAGTGAGCCGGTCGAAGACCGACTTTTTGTTCACTTCCGGTGCAGGTATTGGCGCAGAGAAGCTTGTAGGTGGGATCATGGTCCCGAAGAACAGGCCAGTGGTGGCTTGGGTCACCTGGTCTACCGGCAGAGCGAGGAAGGAAGCCGCTTGGGGCCCATATGCTACACCTCCTGGTGAGGTGGAGCGTCCGTTGCAGTGGCATTTCGAGCAGTTGGTGCAGTTGAAGGCCATTGAATCTTGAGTTCTGCGCCAAGCAAAAGACCAAATCTTAGTAACTTGAAATCCGAAGGCAACCATTTAACAAACCGCGATTGGTTCGCGAGGACGACACACGAAGTGTGGAGTGGAAAGAGGAAAAGGTCCCACCGGGCGTGCCAGAATCTGTTCCCCTCCGAAAGGCGGCGCACAGGACCGCGATGTCCTGTCGCTGGGGTTCGGGGCAGATGCTATTTGGTTTTATCCGTCCACCTCTTCGAAGATGCCAAGTTGATTTATGGCACCGTGTATCGAAGGTTTAGACGGATGCGGCCGATGTAGCAGACTTCGTCAGATTCCCCCTCGCTTGAGGGGTTTTTGATTGTGGGGACGCTCTTCCCTGCAGGCGCAAGCCCCTGCAGTTAATTACGCTACCGCATTGCGGTAACAACTTTCTCCTTCTCCAGAATTTCACTTCGTGTCGTGTGTGTTTGTTTTGTTTGTGGTTGCCCGTGGATTGTGTACGGAGACTGAGTAATGCCGTCACCCGTAGGACGTGGATTAGTCCAAATCCGTATTTACTTAGATTTGGGTTTTGTGTTTTTAGTTTAAGGATGCATTAGTCGCGTTGCGGCTAAGATCAACTTAAACGTTCGTTAAGGATACGTTAGTCCTGTTTTGAGGCTAAGATCAACTTAACGGGACCGTTTAGATCCGGCAAAAGAGCATTTGGGGGCTCTATTGCTCCAGTTTAGGGACGTAGTGGTCCATGTTCCAGTTTAGGGACGTAGTGGTCCGTATTCCTGTTTAGGGACGCGGTGGTCTGAGTCCAATATTAGTTTAGGGACGTTTCGGTCCATGATTAGTTTAGGGACGTTTCGGTCCGATATTAGTTTAGGGACGTTTCGGTCCGATATTAGTTATTAGTTTAGGGACGTATCGGTCCGATATTAGTTTAGGGACGTTTCGGTCCGATATTAGTTTAAGGACATTTCGGTCCAATATTAGTTTAAAGGACGTTTCGGTCCACGAGTTTAAGGACCCCGCAGTCCACATTGAAGGGTGTGGTCGTCGGGACCCGTCACCTCTCTGACGACGTTGAATGATTACAACGACGTGTGTCAGAGGAGTTCGGAGATGTACCCTCGAACCGGATATAAATTGATTTAAGAGAGAGCTATGCTCAGTCAATTTAATTTGAGGACTTACGGCCAAAATTGGGCTAAGTCCAGTTGAAAATGTTCAACACTTTTATAAAATAATGCATTGCATTGCTTCCATTTTTTTTGTTTGGGCTCTGCCCATAAAGATGCAGAGCATCAATTTATTCAGGGCTCTGCTCATTTATGAATGATGCAAGGAATCTATTTTGTTTGGGCTCTGCCCCTTTTAAAATGCGTAGCATTTTTATTATTTCGTTTGGGCTCTGCCCATTTATAAATGATGCAGAGCATCAATTTAATTAGGCCTGCTTGGTCTTTTAATTGGGCCTGGCCCTTCAGGAAAAGAAATGCATTGCATTTGTCAGGCGCTTTGCGCCAATTACTGAGCGCAAGCGCTTGTGGTGAGGACACGTGTCATGCTCTGGTGAGCGCAAGCGCAACGGCGCAGTGCGTTGCGCTGCTGACACGTGGCGCGCTCTGATGAGTTGCGCCAATTCTAGAGAGCAAAGCTTTATTTCAAGAGCGCATAGCGCAAGTTGTTCTGTAGCTGACACGTGGCGCTCTCTCAAGAGCGCAGCAGCGCAGTTTGGAAGTGCAAAGCACTAAGAATCTTTTAGACTCAAGAACAGAAGTGCAGAGCACTATTTGATTTCTTGATCTAATTTAGATCAAAGAAAAATAAGTTTTTCTTTTTGTTTCAAGAACCAAAGGTTCATAAAAGTGCAAAGCACTATTTTTATTTCGTTGTTTTCTTGTTTTTAAAGAACCAGTGGTTCATGAGAAGTGCAAAGCACTGTTTTTTTTGTGAAGAACATTGATCTGGTTTTTAGATCAATGATTTATTAAAAGAGATTTCTTTTCTCTCGTGAAGGTTTTTACCTTTTTCTTTGAAATTTTCTCAGAATTCTCTCTCTGTTTGAAGCTCTTGAATTTTTTCAAGAAAATGTTGATGATCCTCTTGAATTGGGGTCTGGGGTCTCTTTTATAGTGCCCATAAATTAGTTAATTTTGTTGAAGAGATCTTTCTCTGAGTGATTTGGGGAATTTCCCCCACCGTTGGATCTTTGATCCAAGCGCTTCTGTTTTACAGGAGAAAATCTTCTTGTTTTAACAAGAACAGAAAGATTTCTTTAAAATCTTAATTCTGTTTGGCGCAAATGCCCCAGCGCGTGACACGCGTCGCGCAGCGCACAGCGCAGCGCAACTGCGCTGACACGCGTCGCGCAGCGCAACTGCGCTGACACGCGTCGCGCAGCGCAAAGCGCAGCGCAACTGCGCTAGCGCATCTGCGCTGACACGTGTCGCGCAGCGCACAGCGCAGCGCAACTGCGCGAGCGCATCTGCGCTGACACGTGTCGCACAGCACAGTGCATGCGCAACTGAAGCGTTGCTTCCTTTAATTTTGCTTAAAATAGAGCTTTGCTCTGATTGGGCGTGCCTTCTTGGGCGCTGCGCTGACGTATCAGCGCCTGACATGTGGCGCGTTGCGCCCGAGATTTGAAGCGTTGCTTCAAAATTTTGAATTTTGAATTTCAACAGAGCTTTGCTCTGATTGGGCGAAACACGTGTAACACCCGAGTTCATTTATACCAATTGCAGTTTCCGTATTTACTTATCCATGGTATTTTTCTTGATTTAGCGTATTTGGTTGCGAATGGTATTTTACATTTTACTTTGCATTCGACCCGCCCCGCTTGCTTGAACCTGTTTAATTCTTATTTATAGATTACCTTGACTTATTGCATGGACACGTGCGTCTCATGATTAGTACATGCTGGCATTTTACCTGATATCGCATCTTTTATCATATAACATTTTAGGTCACAGAAAATAATTTAAAATTGCATTTCATAACCTGCATAATACCCCTAACCCCGTGGTAGCATCCGCACATCTTATTCTCGTCCCGTTCAGTGAAACGGACGTGTTTGGATGGCTACGCGCACGTACGTGCATCCGTTCTTGGGGGTATACATTTTCTTTAACTAGGCATTCATTTTGAAATTTGGAAGTCACATATATTTTTCATATTTTAAATCTGAATTTTAGACCCGACCCGGGCGTGTTTTGGAGTAGGTTTGTATTTGCCAAGATCTCAAAACGGACTAATATTATATTCTTTATATATTTATAAACTATTATTATTCTTTTAACTAATATATATTACTAAATCATTATACTAACAGTTTTAGTTTTATATATATATATATATATATATATATATATATATTATATTAACTCTCTCTCTGCATTATTTGTATTTTAAAAATCCTACCTAATCAAATCTGTCTCTTTCTCTCTCCTTCACATATTTATAATTTTATATTTTACTTGTATATAAACCCATATAAGTCTCTCTCTCTCCTATCATCTTCTTCTTTCAATTTCTGTTCCCCGCCCCAGCAGCAAAAACCCTAACCCTAGAATTGCCCATCGGAGCTTCGCGCTCTGGCCGATGATGAAGGCCGCCGCCCTCGAGTCCGCCCTTACCCGCGACCGCCGCTGGATAGTCAACAACCAGATCAAAAACATCCTCCTTCGATCCCCAAATTGAATCGCGACCGTTCGATCCCTCCAGAAAAAGTTCAAAACCCTATATCTGCAAAGGAAAGCCCTCAACTGGCTCAACAAGTACCCCTGCTGCTTCGGCACGTCCAAGGACTCTAACGGCGAGGTCGTCTTCGGTCTCTCGAAGCAGATGGAGGCGCTCGTTGAGGAGGAGGAGGCCGTTAGAACCCTAACGGAGCCGTTGATGGCGGAGAGGTTGGCGAAGCTCCGGATGCTCTCGAGGGATCGGAGGCTTATCGTCGTGAAGCTGAAAGAGCTGAAGAAGAGCTTTGGGTTTCCCGAGGATTATGTCTTGAGGATCGTGCCGAGACATCCTGAGATGTTTCGTGTCGTGAATTGATTTGGTAGCAGGAGCTCGATGGAGATTGAGCTTTTGAAATGGGATCCAGATCTCGCGATCTCTGTGGTTGAATCTGTTTCGACGGGAAAAGGTGTTGAGCCTCAGTTTTCATGCTCGCTTCCTGCTTCGTGGATCAAAACTCGTGATAAATTCGTCGAATTCAACACTAGATCTCCTTACTTTTCGCCATATGTGGAAGACCGTACAAGTTCTGATCCGGATGCAGAGAATAGAGGAGTAGCAATGATTCATGAGCTGCTTTCATTGACGCTTTGGAGAAAAGCTTCGATCTTGAAGCTGGAGCACTTCAAGAGAGAGTTTGGGTTGCCTGAGAAATTGATTTGCTTGTTGCTAAGGCATCCTTGTATTTTCTAAGTATCGAATCGATACAAGATTTATACAGTGGTGTTAAGAGAAGGGTATGAGGGATCAGAGCTTGTGGAGAAGGACCCGACGGTGATTGTGAAGGATAAGTTTGGGGAATTGATGCAAGAGGGGCTTCATGAGTATAATAGGAGGAGATGTGCTGCTAATTTGGAAAAGAATATGGAGCTGTTGAGCAAGTATACGAACGGGGTTTGTTCGAGGAGCAGAGGGAGGCAAAGGCCATGCCTAATATTTTGTCGTCGACGATCCGGGCGACCCAGAAGATGTTCCCAGCCAGCGTGGTTACTTTCTTGCCTTACCTGGTTCTGTTCTGTGCTCGCGTGGACACATCGCGACGTTTTCCCGACATCCGACGTGTCGCACGTACCGCTTTGAGATTCGATCAGGCAAGTAAAACTTGCTACATGCTATTTATATTATTTCATATCTATTTAGATACATATTAATCATGAAGTTTGAATTTAGTGCCCTATATTACATTTTTTTACCATTCGATGTCCGTTTATATCATTTTAGAGTTATTTATGAAAACATACCTAGTTGCATGTTAGATTACAATATTTTGTGCCCACGTCCATATTTATATCACAGTGCTTGGCTGCATAGTCCATAGTACCATAAAATAGTTTATAATTTTTCAAATACCCGTTTGCATCCATCTCGTCTAGTATACATATCATTGCATCCCTAGATCACTTGAATGTATAACATTGAAATATTAGCATTCCACATTTAATAAGTTGTAGTTTAATTAGTATTGGAACTTTAACTTTAACCTTAATCTATAACTGTGCATCCATATGCTTTAATCTGTACTTTTTGCATATAACATCACAGCGTTCCATTTTTATTGTTCCACCAGCACCCCATGCTTGTTTTGTATACCCATGTTTATGTTAGTCTGATTATGAGCACCCACATGACATTTTGTGCACCCCTGACATGACTTGTTACATCTACTACTTGACACGACATGATACCGTGCACCTCTCGACATGACATGATACCTATATATACTACCTGGCTTGACCTGATGTACCATGGCTTGACCTGTTACTTGATCTTGTGTCTAATGCCAACAAACCTGACCTGTTGTCCTTACGGACAGTTCCTGTTTTCTATCCAGACAAACCTGTACCTGCCTGATCCTGTGTTGGCATTAGCTCTAGATTATTTAATACCTGACTTGAATACATATAACTTGGGGGTATGGGGAAATCAATGATGAAACCTGACTTGTAACTCGACAGTTCTCTACCTTTTCTGATCAGTCCTACGGGCTAGGCCAGCCCCGGGGTGATGCTGCTGACATCACTCGTCATTACCTACTACCCTTTTACTGCCTTGCGTCACGTCTCGGATTCAGCCCGAGAGTCATAGACCGTGATCCCGGGAACGCACGGGATACTATTGAGTTACATAGATAATTCATCAACTTGATTTCAAAGACTTAAGAGTAGTTAACCCAATAGATCAGTTTAGATTACTCACTACACGTTACCCCACTGTCCTTACTTATATCACTGTTATGCCTGTTTTTATGATTTATACTTATACATGCATGTGTTGCTACCCTTGTTTATAGTATTGCTTGATATTATGACGCACTGACGTCTGGGTTTTGCATGGCCCAGATCCTCTACCTTTGTTGCAGACTGATCAGGAGTACTGCCGCTGTTAGACCGAGCGGTGAGGATCCTGCTGGTACCCAGTTTTACTTTCCAGGTGTTTTATTTATTGGATCCTTTGCTTCCGCATAGTGTATTTATTGACTCATTTATTCTGGCTCATAGACATGTACCTGATAGTTTAGTTTAGTTTCCTGTTCTTGATATTTCTACAACCGTAATGTGACCGTGGAGGGATTTTTCCTATCCACAGGTAGCATGGTTGGCTATGTCACGTGCCTATCTTAGTGTACTCTGGGAAGCGGGGCGTGACAGTGCGCCACGTGGCGTGACAGTGCGCCACGTGGCGCACCAGGCGCTTTGCGCCAATTAAAGAGCGCATTGCGCTTCTGCCAAGTAGCGCACACGAAAAGGACACGTGTCGCGCTTAGCGCTAAGCACCAGTTTATGAGCGCATTGCGCTTTCAATTTGTGAGCGCGTTGCGCTAGTTTAGTGGCGCACCAGTGAGTGACACATGGCGCGCTTGACGCTGAGCGCCAGCCCATGGGCGCAGTGCGCTGTTTCAGGAGCGCAAAGCGCAAGTTGTTTCTGTGGTGGACACGTGGCATGTTTTAGCGTTGAGTGCCGGTCCAAGGAGCGCAAAAGCGCAGTTCATGAGTGCAAGGCACTTTCCAATAGCGCAAAGCGCATTTGATCAAATCTATGATCAGAGAACAAGTTTATGTTCTTTTAAAGGAGGCCTTGCCTCAAGATTCGAGAATAAAAGTTCTTATTTTTGAAAAGGCTTTGCCTTTGTAGATAAATGATCTGTGAATGAAGTAAATACTTCTTTTGTTTTTATGATTAGATCTTTTGATCTTTTATGAAAGACCTTGGTCTTTATAGATCTATGATCTTTTAAAAAGATAATTCTTCTGTTCTAATGAGATGATTTCATCTCTTTGTTCATTGTTCATTGTTCATGTTTTTTACCTTGAAGAAATGATCTTCTTTTGCTAAGAGCTTGCTCTTCTTTCTTTGAGTTTTCTCAAAGTTTGTAGGTTTTTTTTTCAGACTTGAAGTCTTGGGGCCTTTATATAGGGCAAATTGATTTGTTAAATCAGTTAAAGAGATCTTTCTCTGATTGATTTGGGGATGTTTCCCCACCGTTGGATCTTTGATCCTAGGGCTTCTGTTTTGCAGAAGGCAATCTTCTTGTTTTTAACAAGATTGAGAAAATCTTTCCATAACAGAATTTATTGTCTTTGGTAATTTTTATTTACCATTGGATCATTGATCCAACGGTGCTCTGATTTACAGAGCACAATCTTGTTATTTGGAAAGATTTTGAGGAATCTTTCCTTAACAGAATTTAGTTTCTGATTAATTAATGATTTATCATTATTATTAGAACTTTGATCTGACGGTTGGGGAGCTTTTAGGTTCCAGCGCTGGCGCACCCGTGCTTTGCATGTGGTGCGCTGCTTAAAAGGCAGCACACATTGCGCTAGCGCACACGTGTATGACACGTGATGCGCTGCTTGGAGCGCAGCGCACCTAGTGCTAGCGCACACGTGTTTTGCACGTGGTGCTCTATTTAGGGCGCAGCGCACTTGGCGCTGCATCTAAAGCTTTGCTTCACAATATTTTAACTCTTGGCTTTGAGGCATTTGTTACATTCTTTGCATGTGGAGTTTTTCCCTTCATTTTTTATTTTATTATTATTTATTATTTATTATTTTATTATTTTATTATTATTTTTTTTATAAGGGCGCAGGTTGTAAGGCAAAATTTTGGCGGGAACACTTGGTCCATATGTTATTCTGATGAAGTCAAACTCTATGACTGTCACATCAAAACTAGACGATCTATCTCCGCTATACCTGCTTTAGTCTATAAATAGACATAACCTACTTGCCCATTATACTTCCGCTTCTTCCACTGACTACAACAACCCTCTGGCAGAGTCATATACACGTGCACTTCTAAAGCTAATTTAGAACGACGTTATACTCATCCGCCTGCCATATCTTATAGTCTAGAACAACAGCAGTGGCAAGTATGGGTCATCAAAAACCTCCCTGTCACCATCTTTGAGGAGACCGAAGTACCTCTTGGGTACCTGAGGTTACCCACCAAATCTGCGGAGTGGCTAATAGATCGTCTAAATCAATTGAATTCTTAGGTTCTACTAAATTTTTAGTAATCGTTTGTGGTTCTGGAATAACTTCCAGTTCTACCATACTCCCACTAATGTTTTCTGAAATGAATTCATTTTACTAAAACTGTGGCGAGTCAAGAACAATATAACTATTGATCTTCCAGATGGTAGAATGTTAACCCTCGTCAAAGCCCGGGATAACCTACAAACTGCCATTACTGAAACATGCCTAGAGTTTATCCGGATTCTGGTTTTAAGCATAAGACGGACAACTCCATATACCTTAACATCGTTAAGATATGAATCCATTCTATATATCCAATATAGAAACAAAGGCACTAATTTAATTTGAACCAGATTCAAAAAACATGCAATCGTTTCCAGTGCATATCAACTAGATGGAAGGAGCCCAAGCAACATTACTCATCAAGAAGCGCACCCACGCATGAGTAGCCTGAGAGAGAAGCAAGTTCTCAAAACTATTACATAAAACGGAATACCAAACACAAGTATCTACATCTTCGATCAACTTGAAGAATCATGATACTTGCAATATATGGTTCTCTACTTTATTCTTATACCTATATCTTCTCAAAATCTGGACCTTGTATTTCAACGAAATACTTGTCTAAAACTAAAGAAGTCATGAGTAAACAGAATATAGTACGAGTACCAATTCCTTTGTCCTAACGGACATCGGACAACATACAATACTCTGTATAAGTCCACTGAGTTTAATAACTCAAACTCTGTGCGTCGTAGGTTGAAAACTGTGCTATTGTTAATGTTCGCCGCCGAAAACAGAGACGGAACCTCATAGGTTCGTCTTGCCTGAATTTGGAGGCAGATGCTATTTGGTTTTATCCGTCCACCTCTCCGAAGATGCCAAGTTGATTTATGGCACCGTGTATCGGAGGTTTAGACGGATGCGGCTGATGTAGCAGACTTCGTCAGATTCCCCCTCATTGTGAGGGGTTTTTTGAATTTGGGGACGCTCTTCCATGCAGGCGCAAGCCCCCACAGTTAATTACGCTACCGCATCGCGGTAACCACTTTCTGCTTCTCCAGATAGTCACTTCGTGTCGTGTGTGTTTGTTTTGTTTTTGGTTGCCCGTAGATTGTATACGGAGACTAATTTATGTTGTCGCCCGTAGGGCGTGGATTAGTCCAAATCCGTATTTTCTTAGATTTGGTTTTGGGTTGGGTTTAAGGATCGTTAATCTCATTTGAGACTAAGATCAACTTAAACGTTTGTTAAGGATACGTTAGTCTAATTTTAGACTAAGATCTACTTAACAGGATCATTTAGATCCAACAAAAGAGCATTTGGACTCTATTGTTTTAGTTTAGGGATATTGCGGTCCATAAGTTTAAGGACGTCATAGTCCGTGGAGTTTAAAGACATCATAGTCTGTAAAGTTTAAAGACATCATAGTCTATGAGTTTAAGGAACTCACAGTCCATGGTGGTTTAGAGATATCATAGTCTGTAAGTTTAAGGACATCATAGTCCATTAGTTTAAGGACCCCACAGTCCATGGTAGTTTAGAGACATCATAGTTTGTAAAGTTTAAGGACATCATAGTCCATGAGTTTAAGGACCCTACAGTCCATGGTAGTTTAGAGACATCATAGTCTGTAAAGTTTAAGGACATCATAGTCCATGAATTTAAGGACCCCACAGTCCGTGGAATGTCTGGTTGTCGGGACCCGTCACCTTTCTGAAGACGTTGATGGATTACAACGACAAATATCAGAGGAGTGAAGAGATGTACCCTTGAACCAATATTAGTTGGGAGATCTGTAGTCCAATTTGTGACTAAGATTAAAGATTTATGAGCATATGGGCTCAATTAATCTGAATTAGAGACCTGTGGCCAACTTGGGCTCGGCCCATTTATTTAAAATGTTAGACATTTAATTAGGCCCGGTCTTTTTTCATTTAACAATGTTGAGCATTGGTCCTGACAACTTTTTATCTTTTATTGAATGCTGAGCACTTATTATGGCTCTGGGCTTTATCATTCAAAGAACAATTTATATTCTCTCAGTGCACACGTGAGGAGCATGTGGTGCGCTTGGCGCTAAACGCCAGTCAATGAGCGCAGAGAGCTTCTTGTGATGTAGCGCACACGTGAGGAGCACGTGGCGCGCTTGGCGCTGAGCGCCAGTCAATGAGCGCAGAGCGCTTCTGGTGAAGTAGCGCACACGTGAGGAGCACGTGGCTTGCTTGGCGCTGTGTGCCAGACAATGAGCGCAGAGCGCTTCTTGTGAAGTAGCGCACACGTGAGGAGCACATGGTGCGCTTGGCGCTGTGCGCCAGACAATGAGCATAGAGCGCTTCTTGTAAAGTAGCGCACACGTGAGGAGTACGTGGCGCACTTGGCGCTGATCGCCGGTAAATATCGCAGAGCGCTTCTTTAAATTTGGAGCGCGCTAAGGCTCTTTATAGGCAGCTTTGCGCTCTGAGAGTTAAATTCTCTCATATAAGAGACTTTGTCTCATGGATCTAAGAACAAAGTTCTTATTTTATAGAAGATGTTTCAATCTCTTATGTTTTTGGTGAAAGGCTTTGCTTTTATGGATCTGTGATCCAAAGAGAATTGAATTATTCTCCCCCCTTTTATAATGAGATGTTATGATCTCTTTTGTGAAAGAAAATTTGTCTTATAGATCTATGATCTGGCAAAGGAACTAAGTTCTTTTTCTGATGAGATACTTTGATCTCTTTATTTTACCTTGAAGAAATTCTTCTTCTGCCGAGAGCTTGCTCTTCTCTCTGAAATTTCTCAAAGCTTGTGTGGGGGGGTTCCTCTCTGTGAGACTTGAAGTATTGGGGTCCTTATATAGGGCAAGCTGATTTGTTGAATCAGTTGAAGAGATCTTTTCTCTAATTGATTTGGGGATGTTTCCTCCGTTGGATTTTTGATCCAAGGGCTTCTGATTTACAGAAGGCAGTCTTCTTGTTTTTAACAAGATTGGAAAATTTTTCCATACAGAATTTATTCTGTATTTTAGTGATTTTTAATCACCATTGGATCATTGATCCAACGGTGCTCTGATTTTCAGAGCACAATCTTTCCTATTTAGAAGGATTCTCAGGAATGTTTCCTTAACAGAGTTTTATTCTGGTCAATTGATGATTTATCATCTCCATTGGATCTTTGATCCAACAGTGGAGAACATTTAGTTCTGGCGCTTGGCGCTCTTGTGCTTTGCACGTGAGGCACTGCCTTAGAGTCTTTGACTCATGGCGCTGGCGCTCAACGCTCTCGTGCTTTGCACTTGAGGCGCTGCCTCAGTGTCTTTGACTCATGGCGCTGGCACTCAGCGCTCTCGTGCTTTGCACGTGAGGCGCTGTCTCAGAGTCTTTGACTCTTTAGCGCTGGCGCTCAGCGCTCTCGTGTTTTGCACGTGAGGCACTGCCTCAATACTGAAAGTGTCTTTTCACTTTCCTTCTCCACTTTTCCTGAGTCAAGCTTCTCTTTCCCAGAGCTTGGAAATAGTTCCAACATGCACAGCATTTTCTGTGCCTAGACTTAAATGTCTCCCTTCATAATCTGAAGCAATGCTTCTTTTCTCTCTCATTTTTAGAGAATCATTTTAACAGAGAAGAGCCATGGCTTGTAATCGCCCACATGCTTGCCGTCAGCCATGGGAGGTGCCCATTGAGGAAATTGTTCCTCGTTTTGCTGCGCGCTTGGTGACCCCTACTCTTACGGATGATCAAAGCGACACGGTGCTGCACGAGCTCTTGATTCGTATAGGATCTCCTCTCCCCATCGGCTCCATTTGGCTCCGGATGGTTTTCTTGTCTGTGATCAATGATATTCCTCCTCCTCCGGCGGAGATGACTCTGGCAATGCTCGACGCCGCGGAAGACAAGATCGAGTGCTTCCACGAGGCACTTTTGATCACCGCAGCTCTGAAGGATCACTCTGTCCGGCTGCTAAGCCAGATACGGGCTCAGCGGGTCGTCATGTCTGCCTTTGCCGATGGGTGCGGTGCTGACCGATGGGTAGCCACTCTTCGTGAAGATCGCCGCTTTGTCATGGTGGAGAAGGCAGAGAGGGAGTTAGATAATTTTATCCATAGTTTTGTGAATCCCTGTACTTTCGATCCTATGTTTGGTGATCTATTTCCTGTAGAATAAAATGTTCAATTAAATGCTTTATTTTTGTCATTGAACACCTGTTCTTCCTGATGTGTGCATGTGCGCATATGAATGATCCTGTTTTCACACATATCTGTAAACGAAACTTAAGCCGGCATAAACAGGAAATAATAGCTCTTGACCGAAGATTTTGGCGGGAAAAAATGCCCCCCACTACTTTACCCACGTAAGTATTTACATGGGTGAAGTAGTGCAGAGTAATTCATAGCGTATGATCAGTTTCGGGTTGGTATATAACTTTCATAATCTTGATCTGAGAAGATAACGAGCGGACATAAGCGTCGTCATTTATCATTGACTCAAATCTCGACTCTTAAGGGATATAGTTCCAAACCCTCAGCCTCATGAGCCGCACCCTTCTATTTCTTTATGTCTTATTCCGGCGTGAAGTAGTTTATATGCTCATGAGTAACTTCTCCATTTCGGTGGCATGTAGCTTTGGCAAGTGTGGCCCATAGATGATAGATAACAGTTCATCTTGAACTCTTTATAGGGTAGCGATGGCTTAGGAAACAGGGTTAGGATCTGTTGCCTAAGACTTTTCAACTTTATGAGCCGTGAGGGTCTCATAAAGACTTTTCTCCCTACGAGTCGAGAGGATCCCGTAGGTGTATTTTTTCCTTAGAAATCATGAAGATTCCTAAGTGCGTTTCCTCCCGAGAGTCGTAAGGATCTCACAAGAGAATTGTCTCCCTTACAAGTCGAGAGAACTTGTAAGTGATTGATGAGTTGATCTGCTCCTGAATCAAAGCATTGCTTTGACGGGGAGGTCGAGGGTTGATTTTGGCCGTTTTCCACGGGATCAGGATTGACTTTAGCCGTGTTCCACGGAGTTAAGAGTTGACTTTGGCCATACGGGGTCAAGATTGACTTTAGCCATACGGGGTCAGAATTTACTTTAGCCATACGGGATCAGAATTGACTCTCGGTTGTCTATGCACCGCCGAGTCCTGGAACTAGGGACTTTGCCATGGCTCCGCTTTGCTGACATTGCGTCTGCTGTAATGAGACGAATGTCGAGGTGGTCTCTAGGTTGTCTGTGAACCGTCGAGATTTGGAACTAGGGACTTTGCCATGGCTCCGCTTGATTGTCACGTCCGAATCCTGCCGGATGAGGAGGAACGCTGTTGTTGGTCTCCGGCTGTAGATGTTGTCGTCGAGATTTGGAACTAGGGACTTTGCCATGGCTCCATTTTGCTGACGTCGTATATTTCTGCAGAGACAGTGATTTCTCTGCGGGTCGACGCGAATCGAGCTGCTCTCGTTAAGGACGTTGATTTCCCTGAACCGAGGTTTTTGCCAAGGACACTGATTTCCTCGTAGTTGAGACGAATCGAGAGATTCCTGCAAAGACACTGATTTCCTTACGGGTCGATGCGAATTGAGATGCTCTCGTCAAGGACGCTGATTTCCCTGAATCGAGGTTTTTGCCGAGGACACTGATTTCCTCGGCGTTGAGACGAATCGAGGTATTCCTGCAAAGACACTGATTTCTCTGCGGGTTGACGCGAATCGAGATACTCTCGTCAAGTACGCTGATTTCCCTGAATCGAGGTTTTTGCCAAGGACACTGATTTCCCCGGAGTTGAGACGAATCGAGAGATTCCTGCAAAGACACTAATTTCCTTACGGGTCGACGCGAATCAAGATGCTCTCGTCAAGGACGCTGATTTCCCTGAATCGAGGTTTTAGCCAAGGACACTGATTTCCTCGGAGTTAAGACGAATCGAGAGATTCCTGCAAAGACACTGATTTCCTTGCGGGTCAACGCGAATCGAGATGCTCTCGTCAAGGACGCTGATTTCCCTGAATCGAGATTTTTGCCAAGGACACCGATTTCCCCGGAGTTGAGACGAATCGAGAGATTCCTGCAAAGACACTGATTTCCTTGTGGGTCGACACGAATCGAGATGCTCTCGTCAAGGACGCTGATTTCCCTGAATCAAGATTTTTGCCAAGGACACTGATTTTCCTGGAGTTGAGACGAATCGAGGTATTCCTGCAAAGACATTGATTTATCTGCGGGTCGACGCGAATCGAGATGTTCTCGTTAAGGACGTTGATTTTCCTGAATCGAGGTTTTTGCCAAGGACACTGATTTCCTCGGAGTTGAGACGAATCGAGAGATTCCTGCAAAGACACTGATTTCCTTGCGGGTCGACACGAATCGAGATGCTCTCGTCAAGGACGCTGATTTCCCTGAATCGAGATTTTTGCCAAGGACACTGATTTTTCTGGAGTTGAGACGAATCGAGGTATTCCTGCAAAGACACTGATTTCTCTGCGGGTCGACGCGAATCGAGATGTTCTCGTCAAGGACGCTGATTTCCCTGAATCGAGATATTTGCCAAGGACGCTGATTTCCTCGGAGTTGAGACGAATCGAGGTATTCCTGTAAAGACACTGATTTCTCTGCGGGTCGACGCAAATTGAGATGCTCTCGTTAAGAACGTTGATTTCCCTGAATCGAGATTTTGCCAAGGACACCGATTTCCCCGGGGTTGACTTGTTTCCGAGACGGAGTCATTGGATGGCGTATTTCCGAAATGGAATCATTGGCTGACTCTAGGTTGTTCATGAACCGCGGAGTCTTAGAACTGGGGACTTTGCCCTGGCTCCATTTGGTGATGTTTAGGCTGTAGATGTTGCCGTTAAGATTTGGAACTAGGGACTGTGCCGTGGCTCCGAGATTGATGTCGCTTCCGTACCCTGCTGGCATAAGAAGGAACGCCGTTGTTGATCTTCTGGGATGCAGACGTTGTTGTCGAGATCCGACTTTCCCTTTTGACAGGATCTGGTGGGGGGACATATAGTTCCCTTTTCGTTTATGCCCATGGATTGTATACAGGGGTCAGTATAGACTTACCTGCAGGGCAAAAAGTTTTTTTTCATTTTTTTCTGTCCGCGATGCTCTATCATTTTAGCTTTTTATATCGCAAAAGTCGCGATTGCCCAATCATTTCAGCTATTTTTCACAGTGCCCAATCATTTCAGCTATATTTTTTCTTTTTACTCACTGTTTTTTTATTGTGAGTTGCCCAACCATTTCGGCTATTTTGTATGCATATATTTTACTTGCTGATTTTGTTGCAAGTTGCCCCATCATTTCAGTTATTTCATATGCATTTTTGGCTCGCTGATTTTTATCGCGAGTGTGGAATTTGGAATTTGGTGCCAGTCTTAGCATCAGCATCGCTGCAACTGGAATATTGCCAGGAGCGAATCATCATTTGCCGTGAAAGGACTTAAAATTTGATACCGATGTAGGTATCAGCATCGCTACAATTGGGATATTGCCAGGAGCGAATCATCATCTGCCTTCGTCGGTTCGAACAAAGGTGGCTTAGCAAACAGGGTTAGAATCTTGTCGACTAAGGCTTTTGACTTCATGAGCCATCGGGGTCTCATAAAGGTGTTTCTCCCTACGAGTCGTGAGGATCTCGTAGGTGCATTTTTTCCTTAGGAATCGTGAGGATTCCTAAGTGTGTGTTCTCTTATAAGTCGTAAGGATATTGCAAGAATGTTTTCTCCTTTTAAATCGAGAGGACCTACAAGTGTTTGTATACCGTGTGAGCATATCCCTAGTCGCTGGTGGGACTCTGTTAGGGAAATGTTTATTCGTGCCCGTGGATTGTATACAAAGGTCAGCATTGAACCGCTTGTAGGGCAAAATCGGGGTGTATGACGGTTTAAGAACAGGTTCAGATCCCTGTAGCTTAAGGCTTTTGAATCCTATGAGCCGTGAGGGTCTCAAAGGGGAATTCTCCTTACGAGTCGTAAGGATCTCGTAAGTGTGTTTTCTCTTTGGGAATCGTGGGGATTCCTAAGTGTGTTGCTCCCTTGTGAGTCGTAAGGATCTCACGCATGTATTTTCTCCTTACAGGGTCGAGAGGACCTTACAAGTGTCTTTTAACGAGATTGCGCCCTTTCGGGTTTTCACAAACTCGCCGGTAGTCCTGCTGTTTTTACTCACGGAGCCCTTTCGGGTTTTCATTCGTTCCCATCTCGCTTATGGACGTACCCTTTTTTTTCTTTTTTCTTTTTTTCTTTTTCTTTTTATTTATTTTTTGCGTCAGCCTTGGGATACTGCGGTCCGTAGTAGTTTATAGACGTCTCGGTCAGTTGCTACTTTTAGGACATTACGGTCCATCGTTAGTTTAGTGATGTTTCGGTCCGTTGTTCGTCCTGTATGCACGTGTATTTGTCACGTGATGGGATACATATCGATAAAGTGGGATACACCCATTTAGGGTGTGATTTGGTTTGGTTGGGGTGTTTTGTTATCCATCCCTACCATGACTCCTTCCACTTGACGTCGACGCCCGGCTTTCTCGAATATGGCCATTTTGCATTCTCGATCAACTTTGCTCTTCTGACGGGCTTCGGTTAGCAGCACGTCAATTAGGTCATCGGACGGTTCCAAGGATTTTGGTGCTGATTCTGCCCCCAGCTTCATCAGGATCTTCTTTATCATCTATTAACGAGTGAGAGATTATGTGGCAACTTGCCACATAATCCTCATGTTCATCTGATGAGTCTTCTCCCTCATCTTTTTTGCCATCTCTGTTTTTAAGGATGTGGTTGAGAAACTCTTGGAGTGTAACCGGGGTTCGCGCCTTCTGGTTTTATTCCTCCAGCGCGTCAATGTGTTTTTGCAGGTCCATGCGCTTGTCATCAGGCTTCACGGGCTTTTTGGTCTTCTTATTTTTCTTTGAAGATCTTGACGGCTGGGCATGGGCGTTTTGACTATCGCTACCAATTCTTGGCGTTGGGCGCGGCTTCAGTATTCCCTCAATGACTTCGGGCTCCAGCGGACTTTTCCACCTGATCGCCGGGCATGTTTGGAGATCCTTTAGCATTCTTTTCGTTTAGGTTGAAAGAGCGACCTCCCATGGAGCTTCTTCTACAAAAGAGCACGATGCCCCCGGTGTGTCCACCTTTTTAAGAGCATGCGGCTGGGGCGGGCTTACTTTCCAATTCTCGGACAGTACGAATTTGCCCTGTTGATACTGGTCTTCAACCCAATTTTTGAATACGTAGCAGTCTTCAATCGAATGGCCCAATACTCGGTGGTAGGGGCAGTAATTGGGATCGTTGACATCGTTCGTTTGTAGTGGGTGTCTCGGTTCCGGTATAGTGATGAGCCCGTTGCGCACTGCTAGTTCGAACAGTCTCCTTGTTTTATCCCGGGAAAACGAGTAAGGTCGTCTCAACTTCTCATCGAGGGATTGCCGTTTGTTGCTTTGGCGAACAACCGGTCTCGGGCCACTCGGTTGTTGTTGAGCGTTGGCGACATAGATCGCTTTCCCTTTGCCTTTTTCATTCCGAAGCTCCGTCTTTGAAGAGGAAGGCCTATGGCCCACCTGGTCCATTTGGGCCAGCTTGTCAATCAAGGCCTGGAAGGTGGTCGGCTTGAAGAACATCATGAATTGGGATATAGTCGCCTGCGGATCAAGAGTACCCACGAACATGCCTACCGTAGGCGCTTCTTCGATACGCTGCTCGCACTTAGACCATATATTCCGTCACCGTATCGCGTACTGCACCCATGTTTCGCCCGGTTTCACCCTGGCGTTAATTAATGCTGTGATGGGGGTGCGTTCGCTAGCGCTTGCGAACCTTTGCGTGAACAGTAACTCCATTTCTGCAAATGTCTTGACGGAGTCGTTCGGGAGCTTGGAGTACCATTCAAACGCTGTCTCCGACAAGCTGCCAACAAACTGGCGAAGTAGTAGCTTATCGTCACCTTCGGTGTTGCCGCATAGAGCCCTGAATTGAGCCATGTGTTGGTGTGGATTTCCCGTCCCCTTATATACGTGGAATTTAGGGATCGTATATCCTGGCGGGTACTTTATTTGGTCGTACCAACCCGGATAGGGTCGTCCAGTCTTAACAATTTGGCCGGCCGCTTCGTTTGCCTGATGAGCTCGTATCTATTGAGCGATATAGTCATCCATGACGGCTTTAGAAATGGTCTCCTCTTTGGTTGCTGAACAAGCCGGAAGAGAGTTCGATGTCTCTCCCTTATCGTCTTCAAGGATAATCGGAGGGTCTTCAGCTGGAGGATCCGGCTGTAACATCATCCAGACCATGTCTTGGAATAAAAGCGCCATCCGTTTTATGTTGGCAGCTTGTTCCGCTGCCTCTTTGTCCTTCTTCTCGAGGATTCTGCGGAGGAACTCAGCATCAGTTTCTTGTTCATGACGCTGCTCTGACGATGTCTCCGAGCTTTCTTTTGGCCCAGTGAGTGCGGCCATCTGTGTTAACATTTCCTGGAGCTTCTGTTGTTGCTCCTGGGCCTCTGTTACGGATCTGGTGAGTGGTCGATGGCCCGTAGAGATACGGCTATCCTCTTTTCCGGATGCCATATAAACAGTGTGCACCACCATGCCCCCAGACTTAGGGCGCTTAGATTCAGTGCCCTTGAGATTTGTCGCATACACAGGGACTTTCTCCGGCCTCCTTCTTTTGTGGATGGTCGAAGTTGAGGGAGCCGTTGCAGCGGGCACCCAAGTAGACGACACCTTCTGTGGTAAGACATGGTGGTCCTTCTCTTTCCGAACCTTCATTTTCTTCGGTTGGCGAGAGTAGTCTTGGTTAATCACAGAGTCTTGGACCCTTCGCCAGTCCTTATGGATTTTAGAGGACAGCCGCTGAGGGGGCTGTTCCGGCTTCGCCTTTGTGATCTTTTCAGCAGGCGGAGGAGACCTTTTCAGCATGGCAGTTGGCGAATTCTTGCGCACCCTGTTAAGTGGTTCAAAGCTGTTCCCAATTGGAACAGCAACATCAATTTCCACCATCGGAGCTGGTGGAGTCAATCCAGAGGGGGAACTGCCCCCAGCTTTCCTCACTCGGTGCCAGTGGTGACGTCGAGCATGCCTTGCAGACGGTATTGGCTCAGCTATGGGGGTGTCTTCATCATGCCCCTGCTCTGGTGAAGGGTTACCGCCGGTGCCAGCCTCCTGAAAACTGACGTCCGCTGAGAATAAGCGCCCAACCTGTCGAAGATTGACCCTTGGGCAAGGGAAGCAACTTTGGTGATCTCGCCTGAAGCGGGAGTTGGAACGGCCAGTCTTGTGAAGACCGACGCCTTAGCAGGAGAAGCCGCTTTGACGACTTCAGGAGCAGGAATGGCTAACCGCTTTGGGATAACCCCTTCAGGTATTGTGGGCTTCCTCACGGGCCCATTGGAGCTTTGGCCCAGTCTGTTAAAGACTGAGACGTTGGATTTGGGCGACCCGTTGAGAGGGGCCGCGGTAGTTGTAAGCCGATCAAAGACCGACTTCTTCGGAGCTTCTTGCGACAACAGTGGGGCGTTGATGCTCATGGATGGGAGCATGGTCCCAAAGAACAGCCCAGTGGTGGCTTGCACACCTGTTCCACTGGCATCTTGAAAACGGAGGCCGCTTGAGGCCCATAAGTCACTCCTCCAGCAAGGACAGAGTGGGAGTTGTTGCAGTTGTTGCAGTTTGTGCAGTTGAAAGCCATTGATCTTCTGTTTTCTGCACGGAGCAAGACACCAAATCTTAGTACCTTAGGATGCTGCGATCCGTAGTAGTTTATCGACGTCTCGGTCAATAGCCAGTTTTAGGACATATATATTAATAAAAACAATCATATATATTTTTTATTATTATTTTTTTTGTCAGCCTTGGGATGCTGCGATCCGTAGTAGTTTATCGACTTCTCGGTCAATAGCCAGTTTTAGGAAATAGTGGTCCATCGTTAGTTTAAGGACGTTTCGGTCCGTCGTTAGTTTAAGGACGTTTCGGTCCGTCGTTAGTTTTAGGACGTTTCGGTCCGTCGTTAGTTTTAGGACGTTTCGGTCCGTCGTTAATTTAAGGACGTTTTGGTCCGTAGTTAGTTTAAGGACGTTTCGGTCCGTTTGCCGTCTACTACTTATAGAGTTTGGGCTTAGGAAGATAGCGAGTGGACATAGGCGTCGTCATCTATCGTTGACCTAGGCCGTGACTCGTCAGGTGTAGTATTTTTTCATGAATCGATCGTTTATTGGTCGTAAAGGTCTTTCACCATGCATGTTCATGAGTAGATAGGCTCCACCCTGGTAAACTTTGTCTATGATGTACGGGCCTTCATAGTTCGACTCGAATTTCCCCCGTTTGGCACGATTGGGGATCATAGGTCTCTTGACCACTAGCACGAGTTCGCCTTGGCGGAATGTCCTCGGCCTACTCAATCTTTCGTATGAGCGCGTCATCTTTGCTTTATAAGCCTCCAGGTTTTGTTGCGCCATGAGCCGAGTTTTGTCGAGGGTATCAAGCTCCTCAAGCCGAAGGTGAGCATTTTCTTCGTCTGTTTACTCGTAATGAACCGCCCCTCATAGAGAGGGTAACTCTATCTCGAGGGGGAGTACCGCTTCTGTGCCGAATACCAATGCATACGGCGTTGTGTTTGTGGCCGTTTTGAACGTAGTTCGATACGCCCAGAGATTTTCATGCAGTCTCTCGTGCCAGTCCTTCTTATTTCAAGACACCGTCTTTTTCACGATCTTCGTCAAGGTCTTGTTGAAAGCCTCAGCTAGACCGTTAGCTCCGGGATTATAGACCGAAGAGTATCTCCGGTCTATGTTATGCTGTTGTGCGAAGCGGCTGATCTTGTGTCTTCTATAGGCTGGCCCGTTATCGGAGATAATCCGTCGCGGAGTGCCGAACCGATAAATGACATGTGTCTTGAAGAAATGGAGGATATTCTCTGTCTTCTCTTCTCTTAGTGGTACTGCTTCAGCCCACTTGGAGAAGTAATCGGTTGCTGCCAGTATGAACCGATGTCCTCTGGACGATGCTGGTTCGATGGGCCCGATTATGTCAGTTCCCCACATTTCGAATAGCCAGCTAGCCACCGTCGGATGTAGCGGATTCGGATGCTGGTGGATAAAGTCTCCATGATCTGGCACGGGTGGCATTGCTTCGCGTATTCTAGGCAGTCTTGGATCATCGTGGGCTAATAATAACCCATCCTTTTGATCTTTAGTTTCATTTTTGGCCCGGCTTGGTGAGAACCGCAGAGTCCGTCGTGAGTTTCTTGGACGACTCTCCTTGCCTCTTCAGGTCCCAGGCATCTTAGCCACAGAGAATCAAATGATCTCTTATACAGAGTATCATTGACGAAGGCAAAAGATAGAGCTCGTTTCATAAGCTGATGTCTTGAGGATGCATCTTCAGGTGTTCGACGGGATTTGAAGTAGTCTATAAAGACTTCTCTCCAATTCTTAGCCTTTTCCTGATCTTTTATTTATAGGGCCGTTTGCTCGGTCTCTCCCTTTTCTTCAGAAGACTCCGGAGATATTTCTGCCGGTGCAAGAACCCGACGGCTTTGCACAACGATCCTTACGTCATCGAGGTTCTCGTCGGCCAATTCTTTAGCGAGCTTGGCCAATGCATCCGCTTTGCTATTTTCCGAACGCGGTATGCTTTCCAGGGTGTAGGCAGGAATTTGAATCAGCAGTTGCTGTACTCTCTCGCCGTACTTCACCAACTCTGGCTTGCACGTATGATAGTCGTCGTTTACTTGGCTAACGACCAGCTGAGAGTCTCCGTATATGAGGAGGTTTTCAATTCCCATGTCGACAGCGATCTCAAGACCTGCTATCAAAGCTTCATACTCGGCCTCATTGTTCGTCCTCGGCTATGTTAAGGAGAAGGCGAAGCGCATTATCCCTCCTTGTGGAGTCACGAAGATGAGGCCTACCCCTGATTTGATTATGGGGGTGCTTTGTTTGCACTTCTTCATGGAAGATGCTCGATCGAAGTAGAGTTCCCACTGGGTGCCATTCTCTCTTCTCTCCCCGTCGATCGTGTCAAACGCGTGCTCGTCGGGCAACTCGCAGTTCAAAGGAGAATCGGCAGATATCGGATGCTCAGCGAGGAAGTCGGCGATGGCCTGGCCTTTCACTGCCTTGAGGGGACGATAAGTTATCGAGAACTCCATCAAGAGCATGGCCCATTTAGCGAGACGTCCCGTTATAATGGCCTTTGGCATCAAATATTTGAGGGGATCCACTTTTGATATGAGATGGACCTCATGTGCCAAAGCATAGTGTCTGAGCTTCGTTATCGCGAAGATTAACGCCATGCAGTGTTTTTCGATCGGGGAGTAGTTGCTTTCTGCCCCAGGAGGACTCGACTCAAATAGTAGAGGGTTATCTCTTTCCCTTGGTCATTCTCTTGGGCCCACAGCGCGCCTAAAGAACCTTTGAGGGCTGTTATGTACAAGACGAGAGGTTTTCCTTTAACGGGAGCGGCCAATACTGGCGGATTCTGCAGGTATTGCTTGATTTCGTCCAGTGCGCTTTGGCATTTGCGATCCCAGACGAACGGGGTTCTCTTCTTCATTAAGTGACTGTAGGGACGGCACTTGCCGGAGAGGTTAGCTATGAACCGCCGGATATACGCGAGCTTTCCTTGGAGAGACCGCAGTTGCTTGAGAGTCCTTGGCGGAGGCATTTCCATGATCGCCTTGATCTTCAACGGGTCTATCTCGATGGCTCGGTGTCAGACGACGAATCCTAGGAACTTGCCCGAGGAAACTCCGAACGCGCATTTGAGAGGGTTCATCTTCAAGTTGTATTTCCGAAGGCGCTGAAACACGATCTTCAGATGCTCTAAATGTTCCTCGTATGATTTGCTTTTAACTACGAGGTCGTCGATATAGCATTCGACAATTTCATGTATGAGGTCATCGAAAATCTTTGTCATGGCCCTCTGATAGGTAGCACCGGCGTTCTTTAGACCGAAAGGCATCACCTACGGCTGTAGGGATACTTCCTACCCACAGGTAGCATGGTTGGCTATGTCACGTGCCTATTTTAGCGTACTCTGGGAAGCGGGGCGTGACACAGAATATGCCCAAAGGGGTCCGGAAAGCGGTATGCTTCTGGTCCTCGGGATGCATCTTTATCTGATTGTATCCTGATGAGCCGTCCATGAAGGAGAAAACTTCGTGAGTGGACGTATTATCTATCATCAGTTCAGTGACTGGTACTGAAAAGTCGTCCTTTGGGCAAGCTTTGTTCAAATCCCAGAAGTCCACGCATATGCGCACCGTCCCATTTTTCTTCATCACTAGGACGATGTTGGCGATCCAGTCAGGGTACTGAACCTCTTGGACAAAGCCGGAGTCGATTAGCTTCTTGACTTCGGCGTTGATGCTCATTTCGAGTTCGAGCCGCATCCTTCTCGGCTCTTGTTTGACTGGCTTGATGTCCGGAGATATCGCCAATCTGTGCACGGCTATTTCTGGATCCAATCCGGGCATCTCGGAATAGTTCCATGCGAAACAGTCTTTATAATGCATGAGCACGTCCTTGAGCGTAGCCTCCTTTTCTTCAGACAATAGTTCACTAACGAACGTCGGCCGTGGGTTGTTTGCCATTCCCAAGTCGATTTTTCTGAGGTCATCTGCAGTAGTATGTATCACATCTTCCAGCTCTTTTGGCGCCAGTGGAAATTCTGAGATCAACTCATCTTCATCGTTTTTGAAGCACCAAGAAAGGTCATCCATATTCTCGGGTTCTTCTTCCGACAGCGTTATCGCGTGACAGGTACGAGATCGTTTCCAAGACCGATGTTGATCTGGTTCTACTCTCATCGCATAAGTGGCTTTTGATTCATGCTTCCGTGGCGGACTTACCCTCCAACTGTTGGATAGAGCGAATCTGCCGAGTTGATACTGGTCTTCAACCCAATTCTTGAAGGTGAAGCAGTCTTCGAGAGGATGTCCTATTACTCGGTGATAGGAGCAATAGTCTGGGTGAGAAACCTTGTCTGCTTGCTCGGGGTGCTTGGACTCCTGGAATGTCATCATCTGATGTTTTATTATAAGATCGAATATCTTCTTTGTCTTGTCTTGGGGAAAAGAATATGCTCGACCCATTTTCTTTATAAGAGACGGATCCCGGCTGCTCGATTCTTGATCGCGTGGCTTCTTAGATCCGCTTTGCCGCTGTCGCACATTTTTTCCGTTCTTTGGTTTATTTTTGCCTTTGCGCCCGGTCTTTTGTATGACGGGTTGGCGACGAGGAGCATTGTCATTCTCCGCGGCCTGTTGAAGGAGGCGCTGCGTCCTGGCTTTTGTTAGTTATATGTATGCCCTAGAGGCCATTACTGTACATAGGATGTATATTGTAGTGGATGCTGGGACATATATAGGTAGGACTTTCTTGCTCGACATGATAGTACGCTATCTGGTTGCTCTTTATCTTAACATGTATACTTTCTGTCTCTCTGTTACATGTTGATAAAGCCCTTAGGATGTGTACTCGACTTCCAGGACTGTGATGTAGATCATACTAGTGGGGCCTGGGTAGTCCATGAGTACATCATTCAATGTTCCTAGTCGTGGGAATATCGAGACGGGGCATCGATATTCCAGAGTAGACTAGCGTATATCTTCTCGACCCATGTGATGGGCGATGGATGATCCCATATCCATTGGTGTTTGACATCAGAGATGGTATGCGGGTGCTCAGTGGAGACTGGGTACACTGAACGGACTCGCCGAGAACTCCCAGATGGTATTATACCTCACGTCAGATGGCAGTTCTCAGGTGACACTGGTACAGCTTAGTCTGTTGACCCGAGATCGTCATAGAGTCTTGTGTGTCTCCCACCGTGCTTTGATTTCCACCCTACCACGGCTCTACTGAGTCGTGCAAACAGGTGGTTTTTGGGTACAGTCCCGATTCACATGGAGGCAATGAGCGATAGGAGGGGATTCGTCTCTCCCGGTATTGGGGGTTGATGTTGCGCTATGCTCGACTGGCCATAACTGGAAATCCCTGGCCAGGGTTGCACTGATTTACTGGTAAGTGTTATCAGTAGTTTCATGCTTGTTATGGACCTTACATCAGCATGACTTATCAAGCTACTGGGGTCTGACGTTTACCACCCCTAGGCGAGATATGCAACATATCAGACGAACAGACCGGACTGTACGGTAAGTATTACTGGTTGGATTCACAGGAGTGTGAGCGGGCTTGCTCGTTGATCTTCTGATCGCTCAATACCCGGGTGGCCGTTACGTTTAGCAGACAGCTTGCGGCTTGAGGGTGTTTGATATGATCATCACCTACTGCCGGTGTATTGACGAGTCTTTAGAGTCCTACACAGAGGTTTCCTGGCTCAAGCGAAACGAAATAGGAGCGCATATGAGATATGTGCGGGACCGAGAATAATACCAGTATGTGATACTGAATTCTATTCTCGCGATTTGTATCATCGGACGGTTATATAAGATATAGCCGGGTTACCGAATCAAATGTTGATTCGATATGATGATGCACTTGATATTAGTCGGTTATATGCAATATGACCGGATCATTAAATCAAGTGTTGATTTAATGATTTAATGTATAATTATATATTAGATATATTACTTTACATTGACTAGTATTGTTCACTTAAGATGGATTTTCTCACTTGATTTGCACAAGTTGTATATGTGATATATTTTTGTGCACTAGTTTGTATCATGTTTGATGATACATGCAAACTTGGGTGTGTGTATGCTTTAAACCATGTTTAGGTTAATGGTTAGGGTTTCATTTACTTTATTTATTTTGGTTAAAAAACTAAATGGTTGCTTTTGTTCCTTTGCTAGAAGCTTCATGATGCTTCATGCATCTTTGAAAAAGTAATCATTTTGTTTTTATTCCTTAACTTAACCATTTCACATAAATCTTAGTTTATTCTCTACATTAGTTACCTCACCCATGATTGCTAAATGATAAGCATCACTTGATTTTCTATTTTTTTTATATATTATTGATTCATTCTTTTCTTTCTTCTTCTTCTTCTTCATGAAGAGAAGAAAACCTTGCTAGAAAAATTCCAAGTGATGAATCCAAGTGAGAAATCCAAATCCAAAGTGAACCCACTTTCTATTTCTTCATCCTCTACCATTTTCCATGTAGTAGAGTGTGTTATCTTCACAAGTTTCATGACCTAGTGAAGATGGAGCTTGAGTTTGAGTCGCCTCGACGTAGATCATTTTCGGCATCGAAGTCAACGACCTAGCCCGCCCATTTCTCCGATGAAACCGACGCTAGAGTCCGGGATTCCGATGATCGCAGCGGAGGGACGTCAACACGGAGCTAGAGAAGTGGAGGACCGGATCTACAAAGGTTGTAGTCTCTTTCACTTAGTAGCAAAGTAGTTTGCTTGCTTAGTTTCGTCTTACCTCTAGTTAACGATCTAGCATTAGGGTTTCTCGGCATATGTAAAATTTGATTTTGGCATGGTTGATCCGTTGTGGAGCCTTATGAGTGTGCCTAGGAACCCTACAGTGGTATCAGAGCCTAGCTAGAGCTTTAGGCGATGTGTAGACGATGTTAGAAGTCCGATCGAACCCGAAACCCTAATCGAATACCCCTCTCTGTACTTTTTCTGGAACTGTGGAATTTTGTGAATTAAAAATATCCAAAAAAATCAGCAGGGAATTGTAGGAGTTACTGTGCAGCACGTGACCCCAACTCGACCAATGCGCCGCGGAACCGCGGCCCCACCCTGGTTTGCGCGGCGGTTCATCGGCCATATTGGTGAGTTAGGACACGTGGTTTGCACAGTAATTTATTTCTGGAATTGCTGTGTTTTCTGGGAATTTTTAAATTTTACTCAAGAGTTGAGTTTTCTGGGTTGTATTGGGGACTCGGTGTTTCGATCGGGAAGTCTAATTTCGTCTATGTGTTTTTCCGGGTAATTTTAGAACATGTTAAAAAGTTCGACCGGATATAAATACCCACTTTTTCCCCTGCCGGGAAATTTCCAAGTGTTGGATTTTTCCGCGGTTTAAGGACGTCCTAAGTAGTGCAAGTAACGCGATGGATCCTCTAGAAGACAACAAACCTTAACTCGATTATGTGACCGTCTTGAACTGCCCTTTGAACCTTAGGGTTTGGGGCAGTACGGCGTGCCACATGTGAGGCATTGGCTTGACCCTTCTATGGCTGGACCGTTGGTACTGTGGCATGAAATGGATGTTTTTAAACTTATTTCAAGTGTTGAGCTGTTTCGGGAAACATTTGGTGTTTGATTATTCGATCGGAAAGTTTAACATTTTCTATTTATCTGGAATGTGATACAATATTTGGAATCCACAAGTAGTTATGAGATAACTGATTTGGATGTTATAAACATTGCACTTTGGTCTCACTTGATCGGTTGCCACGGAATTTTGATGTGATCAAAAGTCCGTCGCAATCACGTTGTGTACGTGGATACTCGCCGGGTAAACTTAATAGATAGCCACGCCCCATAGCCCCGACCAAGTGACTGTAGGAGAACCCTGTCACCGAAAGCATCCGTTCGGGTGCTCGCGGCAGCGGTGTTCCGCCTTAGTGCACTTCGTCGACGGCATCCGGGGGTGCGGCCGTCTACTAAAGTTTGCGACGAGCATTCGTTCTGGATGTCGGGAATCTTGTTGAATTGCCCGACTTAATATTGAAAAGAGTTTTCGATAATGAGACTAAAATGCAGTGTTTATAATTGGTTAGACATGCGACGTCTAAAGAGTTTGCCGATTCCAACTGTTGTAGTTTCACACTTTCTTTTCTGCGACCGTAAGTGTAATATGTGATATTGCCGGTTTCATTGCTATATGTCAACGACAATTGGGATGCGCATATTTACTTACGTTGATGACATGTGATGTTATGTGTTGCTGGATATGTTATATTGGATCGTCATGTTTGAATAGCCGGGTTTTTTTTATGTGAGATGAGTGTTTTTCATTTTCATTCATGTAAAAACTTGTATGTAATATTCTTTTATTGGGGCACTTCCAGGTTGCGGAAGATGTCACCGTTGATGTATATTATTTTCTTTTCCGCATTAGGATAGACCCAAGGAGGGGAGCACAAGTAACCGGGTTCTAGGGTCCAGTGGGAGACCATCTCGAGGAGTCGAGTCCGGGTCTCCTAACTCTAGAATTGGTAGGGTTGCTTGCCGCTCTCGTACGGGTCTAGGGGTGTGGGATTGGCTATTCATCACGACCGTGGAATCCGTGTTTTATTCAGGCTCAAAATAAAACACGGACGTCCTAGTTTATCCAATATTTCATATGATATTTTCTGCTGCGTTATCTGTGATGTGATCATGTGATATGTTTAGATAGATATTGTATATAGTATATATGATATATTATATAGACGTTGCTTATGTTTTACACCCGCGCTAGCCCTGCCTCGTTCTGGCGTTAGTTACCTAACCTAATGGTGCAGACGGAACATCGAGGCAAATGCGGATGGCATAAGCGTACGTTATATTTATCTGTGATGTTTAGGTGGACTTAAATGATGGGACATTCATTAATGTGATTAATGAAAGAAAATAAACCTAAAAGATGTTGTGGAATCGAATTTCTTAAAAACAGGTAGCTACAGTTCTTGCTTTGCATCGCGGTGTTCCTTGTAGAACATCCTGCACCTTATTCGATGAGGAAAGGGCCGACGATCCCTTCACCGGGAGTGACCCCTTTAGCAAAAACTGGCAGATGCTACAACCCTCGGTTTGTCTTTTGATTGCTTCTATAGTTTTTGATTTGCACAGCGGTATATATGATATATCCTGCACCTTATTCGATGAGGAAAGGGCCGACGATCCCTTCACCGGGAGTGACCCCTTTAGCAAAACTAGAAAAGCCTCAAAAAACACTCTATTTAAAAACCATTTGATTCCGCAACGAGATCAACTTCAAAGCGTTAAAGGTTTTCTTAAAAACCATTCGCAACCCTCCATCTTTTTAGGAAGTAGAGTATTTAGTATTCGTGCTGCGTTTGTCGACCATAGCCGAGGCGTAGTGTACGGTAGCTAAGTGATGTCTTCCTACACCGCATATGATGCGATTAGTTAGGACAGTCATGTGGCTTTGTTGACCTTAGCTAAGGGTCATGTGGGTGGGTCTAATTAATCACGAAATGACGGGTAGAACTTGACTAGTGCTTGTGATTTGTTGACCTTAGCCAAGGTCATAGGCGCTAGGGGTAAAAACATTTATCGGGAGTTTCAAGTGTTGAAATTTGCAATGAGATTGCATACCTTCTGTAACACCCGGGCCCAATGCTACTAATTTCTGTTACTTTATGAATGGAGTGTGACCTTCATTTCATTTATCTTGCTTGATTGTTACTTTTACCCCGTCAATTCAATTTTGCATCTAACATTTTAAGGCATCTGAAATAAAATTAAAAATATCCATCTTGGCCTACTTGATACCCCTAACCCTGTTGTAGCGTCCGTGCATCGTGTTCTCGTCCCGTTCAGTGAAACGGGCGAGTTTGGACGGCTACGCGCACGTACGTGTGTCCGTTTTGGGGGTATGCTTTTTTATTGCAAAACACTTCATTTTAAGTTTTGGATCCCGCTTAAAATTCTATTATTTCAATTTCAAATTTTTGGACCCGGCCCGGGCGCGATTTGAAAATGTTTTACTTTGCGCCAAAATCCCAAATTTTAATATATTTTAACCGTCGCATATTCTTCTCAACCTTATAATATTTTATATACTTAAATCTTTTTTTTAAATCTAAATCTTTCCCTTAATAAATTCCCTCAGCAAATCACAACAGTCCTTAACTTCCCATGGGCCCCACTATCTTTTCCTCTCTCTCTCTCACCGTCTCTCTCCTCTCTCCTCTCTCTCTCGCGTTCTCTCTCCTCTCTCTCTCTCTCTCATATTTTAAATCTCCTTTCCCTCCTCCATTCTTTTCCTCACGCGAACCCAGCACCCACCTCGCGCTGCCCTAGCCACCGCCTCCCTCCTCGCCGCTGCAGCATCAACGCCGGCACCACCGTCACCTCCATCCTCGCCTCCTCTTCCTCCTTTCCCCACGTTCCCGTGCACCCTACACCATCACCGCGGCCACGCACCCCTGCATACGCGTTGCACCGCTGGATCTGTCGCCGCCGACGGCCTCGCCTCCGTGCCCCGGCCTTCGTACAACCCTTGTAAGCCTTACCTACCCGTCTTCTTCCTCCTTCCTCTTTTCTTCTTTTCCATAACTATTTCTGGTGATCTGCAGTTTGGCGCGGTCACTGTTGGCCGACCGCCGGAGCTCTGTCGACGAGGTCGACCGTCACCACCCGTCCCACAGATCCTCGTAAGCATTCCCTTCTCCTCTTTCCTTCTTCCCTTCTTCTTTATTCTCTTTTTATCTCTTGTTTGCATATCTTGACATTCACTGTTCTTTCGTCGGCCGGAATCCGACGATGTCGACGACGTGACCCGACGTTCCAGCGAGGTACCCCGACCCGTGTGGTTCCATTGTTCGTCGTTTGGGTTCATTCCGTGAACCGTGCGCCCGTCGCGAGTTTTCCCCGC
Organism: Agapanthus africanus; assembly: GCA_030015575.1. NCBI lineage: Eukaryota > Viridiplantae > Streptophyta > Magnoliopsida > Asparagales > Amaryllidaceae > Agapanthus > Agapanthus africanus. Next base: position 1,006,089,588 of record CM057337.1, on the reverse strand, counting down.
CGACGTTTATCGTTCCGCATTCCCGGTTCGCGGCCCATTGAGGAAAGTAACCCTTGCTACATGCTAAACAATATTTACTTATAATTAATGACACCCTAAAACCCGCAATTTAACTTTGGTATTATAATTTCCCACTTTTTCATGTACAATATTGTTATATATCATTTTATCTTTAAACTTGGAAGCTACAGTTTGCAATTGAACCTAATAACCACATTTACCTGTTTAATCACATTTTTAGTATTGACATAGCTTATGGCATTTATCTCTATAGTTTTGTTCCATTCGGACACCCGTATGCATTTTAACCTGTAATAGTTGTATTGAACCTTTATATAAATCATTGCACCTCTAAAGTGCTTAAACTTGTTAACATGATTAAAAGGCCATAATTGTCATACTGCATTCGCAATACATTGAAATCATCTCTGTGACACAACTGACAATTGTACTGCTAATTCAGTAAATCTGCCTATTGCTTACTTCATTGCTTATCTCATGTTGTCGATACCCATGCTTGATTATATAACTGATTGTGAGTACACCCATGATATCGCTTGCTTCTTGAACTGTCTTGCTACCTACACATTGATTGACCCGACATGGTACCGTATATTGCTTGACTTGACATGATGTACCATGACCTGATCCGTTACTTGATCTTGTGTATAATGCCAACAAACCCGACATGTAGTCCTCATGGACCATTCCTGTTGTCTATCCAGACAAACCTGTTTACCTGATCCTGTGTTGGCATTAGTTTCTTGATTTCGGGATACCTGACTTGACTTGCACTTATAACTTGGGGTATGGGGAAATCAAAGGTGAAACCTGACTTGTAACTCGACAGTTCACTACCTGTCCTGAGTGTACACATTCCTGTTTTGTGCCTAGCGGCATGTCTCGGTTTCAGCCGAGAATATTGTGGCCGTGGTCCCGGGTATGTACGGGATACTATCGAGTGTACACATTCCTGTTTTGTGCCTAGCGGCATGTCTCGGCTGCAGCCGAGAATATTATGGCCGTGGTCCCGGGTATGTACGGGATACTATTGAGTTACATCGATGATTCATCAATTTGGTTTCAAAGACTTTAGAACAGAAAACCTGATAGAACAGTTTAGTTTACCCACTGTACACTACCCTGCACTGCCCTGATTCATATTATTGTTACCCTTGCTTTATTCATGTTTATATTCGCATTGCCTGTTTATTATGTTATTACTTGATGATTTGATGCGCTGACGTCTGGGTTTTGCATGGCCCAGATTCTGTACCGCTGTCGCAGTCCGAGCAGGAGTACTTCAGCCGACAGGCTGAGCTGTGAGTGTTAGCAGTAGTTATCTTTTCTTTCCTGCATTTTATTTCTGATGTGAGCCCGCATTATGGGACATACATTCCAGTTATTTTGTATTGGATCTTTCGCTTCCGCATTTATTTATTATTGACTCATGTTATCTTGGATTATGGACATGTTTTAGATAGTTTTATTTTGTTCTTGATATCTCTACAGCCGTAATGTGACTGTGGATGGATACTTCCTACCCACAGGTAGCATGGTTGGCTATGTCACGTGCCCATTTTAGCGTACTCTGGGAAGCGGGGCGTGACACCTTCTATATGATAGTTGGATCCCGATACCCACTGCGAGTAATTGTTACTCCTGGGAGAGTTTTGCACTTTGCAATTAGCCGATCAAGTAGGTGTCTAGAAAGGTGTCAATGGGGTTACGCCCCTGGGAAAACGAGGTTTACTTTAATTAGGTCCGTGCGAAAGCACGGGGAACCTCCCTCAAAGTACCGACACTGGCCTGGCTGAAAGATTGGCGAACTTGTAGAGTGTAATTAATCCCGGCTAGTCTTTCCTTTTAAGGTTTGAAGGAAGATTTGATAAAAACAGTGGGAGCCATCCTGATTAGATAAAATATATAACCAATCTAATCTTGCAAGAGCGCACGCAGAGTGTTTTCTTCTCTCTCTCTCCAGGTAGTGACCATATCACGCCTTAATCAAGATAATAATATGGATGTATTGACCGAACCCGCTTGTTATACTGAGCTGGGGAACGTTGGTCCTGCTCCAACTTATAATTGTTATAAGACAGAGCAGGAAATAGGGGAATACCAGGATTCCCATGCCGCCCAAACGAAGAAAGTGCATATGATGCATCTCCTTCGGGTGTGTTCATTATAAAGAACCGTTTCTCAGTGTCCTCTACGCCCTAGGTATTAGATACCGGATCAGGATCCCGCAAATGTAATCCGTTACATGGGCTACAGAAAGGTAGAGAACTGAGAACGGGTGATAAGTTTCATGAGACAGAAAACGGTGCAAGTGTTGCAGCCAAGTCTGTTGGTCACTGTCACCCTGTATTACAAATACATTGATTCTGAACAAATGCTATTAGATACCGAACCTGATATACAAAATCATATCAATCTCTTTATTTATTAAAGAAGGATATAATTTTGTATTGTTGAATATTGTTTTGAACATTTCAAAAGTTGATCGGTTCAGGCACGTTATCTAAAAGCATTGACGTTCTAAATCAAACTACAGTTACTGGTATACAAAACACACACAAGAAGAAGAGTTCAGAAATGAACGATTCCTTCTTGAGGTATTGTAGACTAGGTCATATCAATGTGACCCGACTAGCTTAAGTTACATTTTAGATGCATATTTAAATCAGTTTGAATTTACATCTTGTGAAACTTGCCAGTCATGTTACAAAGAATAGATGACCATAGCTCTGTTTATTGGAAACAGAGAAAGAGTTAGTGAACTCTTGGGACTGATACATAATGATGTATAAAGGTCCCCAGTCTACATATGCCAAGACTGGTCTTTTGTACTTCCTTACATTCACTGATAATCTCTTAAGATTCGGACACATGTTCCTGTTAAAACACATGTCTGAAGCTTTTGAGCAATTCACAGAATATAAGTTAGAAGTAGAGAACCAAAATACGGGTATAAGTATTATGTCCTATGATGAGATCAGGGAGGAGAATACTTGTGCATGGAATTCTTGGACTATTCTAAAGGAGAATGAGATTCTCTCTCTCGGTGTTACTCCTCTGATTATACCACAGCACAACGGTGTATCAGGGTGGAGCAATCGCACCCTATATGATATGGTGTGCCCTATGATGAGTATTACTGAGTTACCTATTTCCTTTTGGGGTTGTGCACTCGAGAAGTTGCATACCTATTGAACTGGGTTCAAAACAAATCAGTGCCTATCATTCCATATGAGATATAGTATGGGAAGAGCCTATCTCTTAAGTAAGTTAAGATTTGGGATTGTCCGGCCTATGTCAAAAGCAAAATCCGGACAAGATCGAGGCAAGGTCAGTTTTGTACAACTGGAAAGGTTCCAGCTGTACAAACTATAGCTGATGATTTGATAGAACCAAAGAATTCGATAGTCTACGACGAACCTCAGCCTCTCCGCCGATCTGGTAGGGTTCCTCATCCGCCTGAGAGATACTTCGGTTTCTCGATGACAGTGGGAGCGAGGATTGCATCATGAGATGATGACCCAACTAGTTTCGAGCAGGCCATCAAGAGTAGGGACTCTGTAAGAATGGCTGGATGCTTAGCAATCTGAGATGGAATCCATATACACCAACAAAGTATGGACTTTGGTTGCTATATCTGAAGGGTTAAATCCCCATCAGGAGCAAGTATATCTTGAGAAGATTATTTGGTGTAGATGGAAAAGTTGAGACTTTCAAAGCTAGACATGTTAAAGGTTTTCATCATCGACCAGGCATGGATAATGATGAAACCTTTTCCAGTGGCTATGCTTGAGTCCATCCGGGTCCTACTTTCCATTGCTACATACCATGACTACGATATCTGGTGGTTGGGTGTCATGACTGCTTTTCTAAATATTGATTTAGAAGAGAACGTCTATAAGTACACAGCCAGAGGGCTTCGTAAACAGTGGGAGCAGCGGAAACGTGTGCAAGTTGCTTTACAGATTAAAGCAGGCATCGCGGAGTTGGAACGTCTGTTTTGATACGGTAGTCAAAGTGTTTGACTTCATCAAAATGGTAGATGAACCTTGTATATACAAAACGGTAGTAGAGAGTAAGGTTGTGATCCTCGTATTGTACGTGGACAACATACTCTTGATAGGAAAAGAGTTTCCTATACTACACATGGTCAATCTCCTCTTATCACAAGGATTCTCCAGTAGGATAAAGGTGATACTCCTAAATCCTGGGATTTGGGTCTATGAGATAGATCTAAATGGATGTTAGGATTCTCACTAGCTGTAGTAAGATAGTATCAATCGATCCTGGGGAGAATCACTGGAAAATTTCCAGGGTGATAAGGACGACTGAATGTCAGTCGCAGGCATTGTCTTTACCCTCAGTAGAGGGACGGTATGTTGGAAGAGTTCCAAGCTAGATATCGTGGCAAACTAGACGATAAAGGCTGGTAACATCGCTATTAAAGATACTACCAAAGAGGCAGTTTGGGTGTATATTGGTTCATGAGATGAACTAGGTTCCTACCATTGTATGACAATGGAAGTGTGGCTTTGGCCCAGGAACCCCGGTCTCATCAGTGACCCAGACATATTCTGAGGCAACATCACCTGATCATGGAGATAGTTGATCTCTAGGGCGATCGAGGTTAGGAGAGTAGACTCAGAGGACAACACGGCGGATCCACTCACAAAGGCTTGTTCCCAAAGAGAGGCTTTAATGGGGTGGTTGAGTATTAGATACTGCAACCACTGCTACAGATGGCCCTAGTGCAAGTGGGAGATTGTTAGTTATATGTATGCCCTAGAGGCCATTACTGTACATAGGATGTATATTGTAGTGGATGCTGGGACATATATAGGTAGGACTTTCTTGCTCGACATGATAGTACGCTATCTGATTGCTCTTTATCTTAACATGTATACTTTCTGTCTCTCTGTTACATGTTGATAAAGCCCTTAGAATGTGTACTCGACTTCCAGGACTGTGATGTAGATCATACTAGTGGGGCCTGGGTAGTCCATGAGTACATCCTTCAATGTTCCTAGTCGTGGGAATATCGAGACGGGGCATCGATATTCCAGAGTAGACTAGCGTATATCTTCTCGACCCATGTGATGGGCGATGGATGATCCCATATCCATTGGTGTTTGACATCAGAGATGGTATGCGGGTGCTCAGTGGAGACTGGGTACACTGAACGGACTCGCCGAGAACTCCCAGATGGTATTATACCTCACGTCAGATGGCAATTCTCAGGTGACACTGGTACAGCTTAGTCTGTTGACCCAAGATCGTCATAGAGTCTTGTGTGTCTCCCACCGTGCTTTGATTTCCACCCTACCACGGCTCTACTGAGTCGTGCAAACAGGTGGTTTTTGGGTACAGTCCCGATTCACATGGAGGCAATGAGCGATAGGAGGGGATTCGTCTCTCCCGGTATTGGGGGTTGATGTTGCGCTATGCTCGACTGGCCATAACTGGAAATCCCTGGTCAGGGTTGCACTGATTTACTGGTAAGTGTTATCAGTAGTTTCATGCTTGTTATGGACCTTACATCGGCATGACTTATCAAGCTACTGGGGTCTGACGTTTACCACCCCTAGGCGAGATATGCAACATATCAGACGAACAGACCGGACTGTACGGTAAGTGTTACTGGTTGGATTCACAGGAGTGTGAGCGGGCTTGCTCGTTGATCTTCTGATCGCTCAATACCCGGGTGGCCGTTACGTTTGGCAGACCGCTTGCGGCTTGAGGGTGTTTGATATGATCATCACCTACTACCGGCGTATTGATGAGTCTTTAGAGTCCTACACAGAGGTTTCCTGGCTCAAGCGAAACGAAATAGGAGCACATATGAGATATGTGCGGGACCGAGAATAATACCAGTATGTGATACTGAATTCTATTCTCGCGATTTGTATCAGCGGACGGTTATATAAGATATAGCCGGGTTACCGAATCAAATGTTGATTCGATATGATGATGCACTTGATATTAGTCGGTTATATGCAATATGACCGGATCATTAAATCAAGTGTTGATTTAATGATTTAATGTATAATTATATATTAGATATATTACTTTATATTGACTAGTATTGTTCACTTAAGATGGATTTTCTCACTTGATTTGCACAAGTTGTATATGTGATATATTTTTGTGCACTAGTTTGTATCATATTTGATGATACATGCAAACTTGGGTGTGTGTATGCTTTAAACCATGTTTAGGTTAATGGTTAGGGTTTCATTTACTTTATTTATTTTGGTTAAAAAACTAAATGGTTGCTTTTGTTCCTTTGCTAGAAGCTTCATGATGCTTCATGCATCTTTGAAAAAGTATCATTTTGTTTTTATTCCTTAACCTAACCATTTCACCTAAACCTTAGTTTATTCTCTACATTAGTTACCTCACCCATGGTTGCTAAATGATAAGCATCACTTGATTTTCTATTTTTTATATATTATTGATTCATTCTTTTCTTTCTTCTTCTTCTTCTTCATGAAGAGAAGAAAACCTTGCTAGAAAAATTCCAAGTGATGAATCCAAGTGAGAAATCCAAATCCAAAGTGAACCCACTTTCTATTTCTTCATCCTCTACCATTTTCCATGTAGTAGAGTGTGTTATCTTCACAAGTTTCATGACCTAGTGAAGATGGAGCTTGAGTTTGAGTCGCCTCGACGTAGATCATCTTCGGCATCGAAGTCAACGACCTAGCCCGCCCATTTCTCCGATGAAACCGACGCTAGAGTCCGGGATTCCGATGATCGCAGCGGAGGGACGTCAACACGGAGCTAGAGGAGTGGAGGACCGGATCTACAAAGGTTGTAGTCTCTTTCACTTTGTAGCAAAGTAGTTTGCTTGCTTAGTTTCGCCTTACCTCTAGTTAATGATCTAGCATTAGGGTTTCTCGGCACATGTAAAATTTGATTTTGGCATGGTTGATCCATTGTGGAACCTCATGAGTGTGCCTAGGAACCCTACAGCTTTCTCGTAAATGGCCATTTCGCGGCTATGGTCATCCCGGACCTTCCGACCCGCTTCCCTTATTAGCTTTTCCATCCGTTCTTCAAACGACGGACTTGGCATTTTCATGGCGGGACCTCGTTTTGGTTCAGGGTTAGCGTCTTTTAACAGAACATCTCCTTCTTCATCAAAGTCATGTATAACGTAGCAGCCGTGGAATCGTTCCCGTTTCTTGGATTGAACATATCCAAGCCCGATCGTTTCCATTCTCCCGTTGGGCAATTTTCGCCGAGTTCCAGGGACGCTCCAGATCCTGTTGTAGAACTGAGCTTGTCGAGCAGTCTGTTTGACGGGTACGCCTTGGCGCCTCAACAGCCTTTTTAATACGTAGTATTTGGGCAGACGGATAGGCTGAAGCCTATCAAGTGTAGAATCGGCACAATGCCAAATTTCTTTCTCCACTTTGGTTTCCGTTGATTGATAAAAGAGGATCGCCTTTTCATCTCTTCTCCTGGGAGGGACGTAGAATGTCTGCAGTTCTTGCACACTATAGGTACCAAGCGCGTCGAGCTCTTTGTAATGCTCTTGCGGAACCATGGCGATTTGCAAACTCCGATCATTGCCAGCGAAGGCTTGTATCGATGGTCGTACATAAAATATGGCATTGACCTCATCTTCTGAGTCGCTGCCAAAGACCAGAATAGGGGTGGATGGTCCCGGCTTGTTGCATTGGGCGGCCCTGAATAAACTAACTCTTCTTCCTCTTCGGTATCGCTCCCAAAGACCGGAATAGTGGTGATAGCTTTGTCCTTCGGTTTGCGACATCTTTCCATGTCTTCGAAATCTGGTAAGAAGTATTTTGCATCTTCGTACTTTCGGACTTCATTCACGGAGAATGGGTTCAGTTCCCCTTTCACAGTATACTCGAGATCATCCTTGAAATACTTCATACACTAATGTTGTGTAGAAGGGATGATGTTGTACTCGTGTAACCAAGGCCTGCCGAGCAAAGCGTTGTAGTAAGTCTTGGCGTCAATGACATGAAACTTGATGTTCGTGATGAGCAGCCCAAAGCGTAATGTCAATATTACAGACCCGAGCGTCCGTGATGACTGGGAGTCAAACCCGGAGATGGTGATTTTATCACGAGCGAGATGATGAATGCTCATGCAGATTTCCTTCAACACTCTTACATTGAGGAGATTGACGGAGGATCCATTGTCAACCAGGATCTTGCCTATCTTAATATCATGACAGTATCCAGAGACATAAAGGGGACGGTTATGCTCGCACGTCCCGAGGAGGAGATCTTCATCGCCGAAGGTGATATCGGCTGTGTGCACTTCTTCCAGCTCGTCCTTCATCTTTTCTTCAGTGAGGAAAGCTTGGAACTGCTCGGGCTCTTGTAGTGCCTTGATCAAAGAGTCTCTCGCCTCTTTGGATAGCAGAAGGGCATCGAGAATGCTTAGTTGTGAGGGTATCTTCCTCAGGTGTGCCAGAACGTTAATTTACTTTATTTTTCTTAGGCAGATCCTTGGCTCTCAGCTCTTCGACGACTTGGTCATCGAGGGTGATATCCTCAGGGGCCTTTTCTTTTCCCTTATCCTTTTTGTTCGACCCCTTGTTTACTGGTCCGAGATTCTTTTCGGGTAGCGTATGATTGCGCAGCTGAATGTTCTCACAGGTCTTCATTTTTTCCTCTTTTCCTGAGGTGGATTCTTTGAAGAGAGGGCCGAGGGTTATTTCTTCATCAGAGTCGCTCCCTAAGGTGAAAACTTGCGATCCCCTGCTATCAACTACGTGACAGTTGCCGACAGCTCTTCCGCATTCGTCTGTCGCATTTTTCCGCTGTCGACGAGCTTCACGCTTCATCCTCTTGAAGTGCTGCCTGTGAGCGACATACCTTTGCCACCAATTTTTAAAGGCGTTGCATTCTTCAGTAGGGTGCGCAATCCTTCGATGATATAAATAGTAATTAGGATGCACATCCTCTTCATTAAGGTGTATTTCATCAGAAGTGTTTCCTTCGGAGGGTGGCGGCTTCATTCCCATCGATATGGCTTTAGCGAACCTTTTCTTCATTTTAAACCTACTCTTGTCTGTCACGGGCATGCCTCGATCTGGTTGGGGCGCTTCAACCCTTTCATCCAGTCGCCGACGTTTGGCTTTTCCAAATATGGCCATTTCGCGCACTCGATCATCCTTGCTTTTAAGAAGAGCTTCATTTAGGAATGCATCAATCATCTCGTCCGACGGTCCTAGAAGTTCCGGCTCGGGATCTGCCCCCAGTTTCTCTGCATCCAGAGCTTCTTCACCGTTTATTAACGAATGAGAGATTACGTGGCAGCTTGCCACATAATCCTCAGGTTCATCTAACGAGTTTTCTCCATTGTCATCATCTCCGTCCTTGAGGACATGGCTGAGAAACTCTTGAAGTGTGACCGGGGTTCGCGCCTTCTGGTTATATTCTTCACGCACGTCGATATGTTTTTGCAGGTCTGTGCACTTGTCACCAGGCTTCACGGGCTTTTTGGTCCTTTTCTTTTTCTTCGAAGACTTTGACGGCTGGGCCTGAGCGTTTTGATTATCGCTACCAATTTTTGGCGTCGGCGCGGCTTCAGCATTCCTTCGATGACTTCGGGTTCTAGCGGACTTTTCCATTTGACCACCGGGCATGTTTGGAGATCCTTCAGCATTCTTTTTGTTTTGGCTGAAAGAGTGACCTCCCGTGGAGCTTCTTCGACAAAAGAGCATGATGCCTCCGGTGTGTCCGCCTTTTTGAGAGCGTGCGGTTGGGGCGGGTTTACTTTCCAATTCTCGGACAGTGCGAATTTGCCCTGTTGGTATTGGTTCTCAATCCATCCTTTGAAGATGAAGCAATCTTCTTGGATAGCCTATCGCTTGGTGATAAGGGCAATAATTAGGATTATTAGCCTCACCGGGTTGCAATGGGCGTCTTGGATCCGGTAAGTTGATGAGCCTGTTACGCACCGCCAGCTCGAACAATCTCCTCGTTTTGTCCCGGGGAAACGAATAAGGACGCTTCATTTTCTTATTAAAGAATCGCCGTCTCTCGTCTAGGAGGTCAGTTAGTTTTGGGCCACTGGGCTGCTATTGAGCATTGGCGATGAAGGTCGCTTTCCCTTTTCCTTTTTCATTCCGTGGCTCCGGCTTCGAAGAGGAAGGCCTGTAGCCCATCTGGTCCATTTGGGCCAACTTGTTAATCAAGGCCTGGAAAGTAGTTCTCTTGAATAACATCATGAATTGTGAAATGGTCGCTTGAGGGTCAAGGGTCCCTATGAACATGCCTACCGCAGGCGCTTCTTCGATGCGTTGTTCGCAGTTCGACCACAGATTCAGCCATCGTATTGCGTATTGCACCTACGTTTCGCCTGGCTTTACCCTAGCGTTAATCAGTGTGGTGATCGGGGTGCGCTCTCTAGCGCTTGCGAATCTCTGTGTAAACAACAGCTCCATCTCTGCAAATGTCTTGACAAAGTCATTTGGGAGTTCCGAATACCACTCGAATGCTGTCTCCGACAAGCTGCCAACGAATTGGCGAAGCAGTGGCTTATCGTCACCTCCGGTGTTGCCGCACAAGGCTCTGAATTGAGCGACGTGCTGATGCGGATTTTCCTTCCCCTTATATACGTGGAATTTGGGGATCGTGTATCCCGGCGGGTACTTTATTTGATTATACCAACCCGGATAGGGTCGTCCAGTTTTAACAATTTGCCCAGCCGCTTCATTCACCTGATGAACTCGTATCTGCTGAGCGATGTAATCATCCAGGGCGGCTTTTGAGACAGTCTCCTCTTTAGCTGTTGAACAAGCTGGAAGAGGATTTGATGTCTCCGCTCGGTCATCTTCGAGGATAATCGGAGGATCTTCAGCTGGAGGGTCCGGCTGGATCATCATGCCCACCATATCTTGGAATAGAAGGGCCATTTGTTTTATATTGGCCGCTTGTTCTGCGGCCTCTTTGTCCTTCTTTTCAAGCATTCTCCGAAGGAATTCGGCATCAGTTTCCTGCTCATGGCGCTGCTTTGAAGATGTCTCCGAGCCTGCTTTTGGTCCCGTGAGTGCGGCCATAGCTGTTAGCATCTCTTGGAGTTTTTGTTGCTGCTGTTCCTGTGCCTTAGTCACTAATCGCGTAAGCGGTCGATGTCCTGTGGAGATACGACTATCCTTTTTTCGGATGCCATATAGATGGTATGTACCACCATGCCCCCAGACTTAGGGCGTTTAGGCTCAGTGTTCTTGCGATTCGTCGCAAACACCGGGATTTCCTCCAGCTTTCTCCTCTTGTGAGCGGTCGAAGTTGAGGGGGCCGTTGCAGTGGGCACCCAAGTAGCCGTCGCCTTCTGTGGCTTGACAGGGTGGTCCTCTTCTTGCCGAACCTTCAACTTTTTCTGTTGGCGGGGATAGTCTTGATCAATCACCGAGTCTTGGACTTGACGCCAAACTTTGTAAATTTTAGAGGACAGCCGCTGAGCGGGCTGTTCGAGCTTCTCCTTTGTAGCATTCTCCACAGGCGGAGAAGTACTTTTCAGAACAGCGGTTGGCGAATTCTTGCGCACCCTATTAAGTAGTTCAAAGCTGTTCCCGATTAGAACAGTAGCATCAACTTCCACCATTGGAGCTGGTGGAGTCAGTCCAGAAGGGGAATTACCCTCAGCCTTCCTCACTCGGCGCCAGTGGCGACGTCGAGCATGTCATGCGGCCGGGATCACCTACGCCGTTGGCTGAGCTTCTTCATGCCCCCCTGCTTTGATGAAGGGCTATTGTCCTCGTTAGCCTGTCAAAGACCGATGCCCGTTGAGAGGGGATGGCCAATCTTGAAAAGGCCGATTTTCGTGCAGGGGAAACGACCTTGGTTACTTCACCCGGAGTGGGAGCTGAAACAGCCAGTCTTGTGAAGACCGACTGTAGGGTGTTTTTCGTCACCCCATTGAGATGGGAATACGCGCGCGCTTGTCAGGCGTACGACAGATTCCCCCTGCCTAGGGTAGGCCGGGGTTTATTGATTGTGGGGATCCGAATCTCCGGCAGCCGCGGACTAAGCTGCCGTTAATTACCCCTCGCATTTGGAGCGAAAGAACCTCCGATTGACGGGTTAAACTGGTCATGCGAACTCAATATGCGGTGCGTTGGTGTGTGCATATTTTTTTTGTTATGTTCTACTTGTAAAAAGAGATATATACATATATATATTTTTTCTATATATAAAAATGAAAATAAATAAGTAAATAAATATTTGGAGAATTTTTATTATTTTTAAAATATTTTTTTTTATTTTAAAATATTATTTATAATTTATTTTTATTTATTTAATATTTTTTTTTAAATAAAAAAAAGGGATTAAATAAAGAAAAGAAGAGAAGAAAATAATTATGTTTTTATTTTAATTTTTCAAAATATTATTTATAATTTATTTTATTTATTTAATATTTATTTATTTTTATTTTAAATAAAAAAAGAAGGAAGAAAGAAGGAAAGAGAATTTTTTTTATTTTATTTTATTTATTTATTTATTTTTTTAAAAAAAAATGTAGCATGTGACCCGGTCACATGCTTTGCATGTGACCCCTCATGTGAGGGGGTCACATGCTAAACATGTGACCCGGTCACATGCTAAACATGTGACCCGGTCACATGCTTTGCATGTGACCCCTCATATGAGGGGGTCACATGTTTAACATGTGACCCCTCATGTGAAGGGGTCATGTGACCCGGTCACATGCTTTGAATGTGACCCCTCATGTGAGGGGGTCACATGTTTAACATGTGACCCCTCATGTGACCCGGTCACATGCTTTGCATGTGACCGCAACAATTTTTTTTTTTTTTTTTTTTTTTTGGGACGAGGAGTTCAACTCCAAAATAATTTTATATGGCTAAAAAAAATGTAATGTGGAGTTAAACTCCCCAAAAAAAAGGATTTTTTTTGTGGAGTTAAACTCCAAAAGAATTTCTGCAGTGGAGTTAAACTCCAAAGAAACTTTATTTGTGGAGTTGAACTCCAAAAGATTTTTACTGTGGAGTTAAACTCCAAAAGAATTTTTGTAGTGGAGTTGAACTCCAAAATAATTTTCCTGGTGGTGGAGTTGAACTCCAAAAGAACTTTATTTGTGGAGTTAAACTCCAAAAGACTTTCTCCTTTCTCCTTTGAGAAGAAATCCAAAATGGGTTCTCTTGAAACTCCAAGATCTAGATCTTGGATGATAAAAAAAGAGAGCCTTTTTCTTCTCTTGATGGAGTTTTTGGAGATGGGTTTGTGGTAAAACTTTATTTAGTTTTTTTTAAAAAAAGAGAGCTAAGCTCTTGATTTATTTTGAAAATAAAAAGGAAGAGGAAGAACTTGAAAAGGAGAGAGTGGAGGAACAAACCCTAGTTTTTGAGGGAATGAAAAAAGTCTTTTTTTATTCATCATCATGTTGCCTTTTATAGGCTTACACATTTACATATAGCCCCTTGGGCTTTTCAAAATGGCTTTTTGCCTATTCCATGGCTTATGTGCCATTTCATTTTTTGCACATAAGCCATGGGCTTACAAAATATTGGCTTTATGCCCATTTTGCATACATTCATGTATAAAAAATTACATAAAAATTATTTATTACATGATTTCATTTTTGGCATGGGGAGGGTCGGCCGCTCCATGTTTCGGACTCGACCTGGGCATGGGCCCACTTGACCTGGGCTTGGGCCCACCTGGCTTGGGGTTGACCTTGACTTTGACTCGGTCAACATGAGTGTAAATTTTTACCCCAACAAATTGCCCCCCATCAATAAATGCACACAGCATATGTGGGTCGTGTGCATGAAATTGATGGATCTTCTTTCACGTGGAGGCGACTTGCTTTGGTTCCCACTTTTTGGGATACACTGCCCTTTTTACGACATGGACGGTCGACGCTCTGATCCGAAGCGATTTGGGTTCCCAATTTGCGGGAGCCTGCACTGCCCTTTTTGCGACATAGACGGTCGACGCTCTGATACGGAGCGATTTGGGTTCCCAATTTGCAGGAGCCTGCACTGCCCTTTTTGCGACATAGACGGTCGACGCTCTGTTACGAAGCGATTTGGGTTCCCAGTTTGCGGGAGCCTGCACTGCCCTTTTTGCGACATAGACGGTCGACGCTCTGTTACGAAGCGATTTGGTAGACGTGCCCCCGGCATGGAGTGTCGCTGGTCGACGTTTCCCCGAGGCGGAGTGTCTGCTGTAGGACGTTTCCCCGAGACGGAGTGCCTGTGGTTGGACGTATCCCCGATACGGAGTGCCCGTGGTTGGACGTATCCCCGAGACGGAGTGCCCGTGGTAGGACGTATCCCCGAGACGGAGTGCCCGTGGTAGGACGTTTCCCCGAGACGGAGTGCCTGTTGTAGGACGTTTCCCCGAGACGGAGTGCCTGTTGTAGGACGTTTCCCCGAGACGGAGTGCCTGTGGTTGGACGTATCCCCGAGAAGGAGTGCCTGTGGTAGGACGTATCCCCGAGACGGAGTGCCTGTGGTAGGACGTATCCCCGAGACGGAGTGCCTGTGGTTGGACGTATCCCCGAGACGGAGTGCCTGTGGTTGGACGTATCCCCGAGACGGAGTGCCTGTTGTAGGACGTATCCCCGAGACGGAGTGCCTGTGGTAGGACGTTTCCCCGATACGGAGTGCCTGTGGTTGGACGTATCCCCGAGACGGAGTGCCTGTTGTAGGACGTTTCCCCGAGACGGAGTGCCTGTGGTAGGACGTATCCCCGATACGGAGTGCCTGTGGTTGGACGTATCCCCGAGACGGAGTGCCCGTGGTAGGACGTATCCCCGAGACGGAGTGCCTGTTGTAGGACGTATCCCCGAGACGGAGTGTCGCTGGTTGACGCAGAGGTCGATGTTGGAATTGGTTGGTTTGATTTGAGTTGACATCAGCATCGCTGTACTGGAATATGGTACCAGGAGCGAATCATCATCTGTCTTTGAAAGGATTTGGGAATTGGGGTTTTTGTTTGGCATCTGCATTGCTGCACTGGAATAATGCCATGAGCAACTCATCATTTGCCCCGGGAGAATTTGGATTTGGTTTTTTTTGTTTGGCATCTGCATTGCTGCACTGGAATAATGCCAGGAGCAACTCATCATGTGCCCCGAGAGAATTTGGATTTGGTTTGTTTGGCATCTGCATTGCTGCACTGGAATAATGCCAGGAGCAACTCATCATGTGCCCCGAGAGGATTTGGATTGGGTTTGTTTGGCATCAGTATCGCTACACTGGAATATGGTACCAGGAGCGAATCATCATTTGCACCGAAAGGATTTGGGAATTGGTGGCTTAGGAGACAGGTTTAGATCCCTATCACCCAAGGCTTTTCCATTTTGTGAGCCGTAAGGGTCTCACAAAGCATTTTCTCCCTACGGGTCGTAAGGATCCCGTAGGTGTATTTTCTCCTTAGGAGTCGTGAGGACCCCCAAGTGTGTTGCTCCTTTGTGAGTCGTAAGGATCTCACGCGGGAATTTTCTCCTCACAAAGTCGAGAGGACTTTGCGAGTGCATTTCATTTCCTTTTTTTTTTTTTACGAGTTTGCGCCCTTTCGGGTTTTCACAAACTCGCCGGCAGTCCTGCTGTTTTTACTCACGGAGCCCTTTCGGGTTTTCATCCGTGCCCGTTTTGCTTGTGGACATACCGTTCTTCTTTTTGTTTTCTTTTCCTTTTTTTTTTCTTTTGGAGAGATCGGGATTGTTTTACGCCCGTGGATTGTATACGGTTTTGCAGGATGTATGATCCAGACCGTAGGGCCAGAAACATTTCAGGACTTTGTTGGCGTCTGCATCGCTGCACTGGAATATGGTACCAGGAGCGACTCATCATTCGCCGTTGGTATGAGATTTGGAATTTGGTTGGCGTCTGCATCGCTCCACTGGAATATGGTACCAGGAGCGACTCATCATTCGCCGTTGGGGATTGGGATTTGGAATTTGGTTGGCGTCTGCATCGCTGCACTGGAATATGGTACCAGGAGCGACTCATCATTCGCCACTTGGGGGTTGGGGAGCGATGGCTTATGAGACAGGTTTGGATCCCTATCACCTAAGACTTTTCAATTTTATGGGCCGTGAGGGTCCCATAAAGGTATTTTCTCCCTGCGAGTCGTAAGGATCCCGCAGGTGTATTTTCTCCTTAAGAGTCGTGAGGACTCCTAAGTGTGTTTTTTCTTGGTGAGTCGTAAGGATCTCACGAAGGTTTGTTCTCCTCATGCATCGTGAGGACACATGAGTGGGTCTTTCCAATGAAGCATAATTCCAAAGGCGGAGACCAGCCGCGTAACTGGTGGTTGCGGTGAGGCATGGGTATGCTGAGAATTATTTGAGCCCGTGGATTGTATACGGTAGTCAATTTGGAGACTAACCGTAGGGCTGGGAGAATTTTGAAAAATTGGATTTTGGTTGGCGTCTGCATCGCTGCACTGGAATATGGTACCAGGAGCAACTCATCATCCGCCCTTTTTTTTTGTTTTTGCCGCGATTGCTCTATCATTTCAGCTTTTCTTATTGCGAAGGTCGCGATTGCCCTATCATTTCGGCTATTTATTTGCGGTTGCCCCATCATTTCGGCTTTATTTTCATTTTTATTTTTACTCGCTGATTTTTATTGCGAGTTGCCCCATCATTTCGGCTTTTCTCTATTTTTTTATTTACACATTTTTTGTTTATTTATATTTTTTTTACATTCCCAGTTTAACGACTTAGAGGTCGATTGTTCCCAGTTTAATGACGTGGTGGTCGACTATTTCCAGTTTAGAGACTTAGAGGTCTACTGTTTCCAGTTTAACGACTTAGAGGTCATCCGTTTCCAGTTTAAAGACTTAGAGGTCATGCTGTTTCCAGTTTAAAGACGTAGAGGTCATGCTGTTTCCCAGTTTAAAGACGTAGAGGTCATCTGTTTCCCATTTTAAAGACGTAGAGGTCATCTGTTTCCAGTTTAAAGACGTAGAGGTCATCTGTTTCCAGTTTAACGACTTGGAGGTCATCTGTTTCCAGTTTAAAGACTTGGAGGTCATCTGTTTCCCAGTTTAAAGACGTAGAGGTCATCTGTTTCCAGTTTAAAGACGTAGAGGTCATGCTGTTTCCCGTTTAAAGACTTGGAGGTCATCCGTTTCCAGTTTAAAGACTTGGAGGTCATCTGTTTTCCAGTTTAAAGACGTAGAGGTCATCTGTTTCCAGTTTAAAGACTTAGAGGTCATAAGTTTCCAGTTTAACGACGTGGAGGTCATCTGTTTCCAGTTTAACGACTTGGAGGTCATCTGTTTCCAGTTTAAAGACGTAGAGGTCATCTGTTTCCAGTTTAACGACTTGGAGGTCCTGTTTCCAGTTTAATGACTTGGAGGTCAGCTGTTTCCAGTTTAAAGACTTAGAGGTCATAAGTTTCCAGTTTAACGACGTGGAGGTCTGTTGTTTCCAGTTTAAAGACGTAGGGGTCATCTGTCTCCAGTTTAACGACTTGGAGGTCATCTGTTTCCAGTTTAAAGACTTGGAGGTCATCTGTTTCCCAGTTTAAAGACGTAGAGGTCATCTGTTTCCAGTTTAAAGACGTAGAGGTCATGCTGTTTCCCGTTTAAAGACTTGGAGGTCATCCGTTTCCAGTTTAAAGACTTGGAGGTCATCTGTTTTCCAGTTTAAAGACGTAGAGGTCATCTGTTTCCAGTTTAAAGACTTAGAGGTCATAAGTTTCCAGTTTAACGACGTGGAGGTCATCTGTTTCCAGTTTAAAGACTTGGAGGTCATCTGTTTCCCAGTTTAAAGACGTAGAGGTCATCTGTTTCCAGTTTAAAGACGTAGAGGTCATGCTGTTTCCCGTTTAAAGACTTGGAGGTCATCCGTTTCCAGTTTAAAGACTTGGAGGTCATCTGTTTTCCAGTTTAAAGACGTAGAGGTCATCTGTTTCCAGTTTAAAGACTTAGAGGTCATAAGTTTCCAGTTTAACGACGTGGAGGTCATCTGTTTCCAGTTTAACGACTTGGAGGTCATCTGTTTCCAGTTTAAAGACGTAGAGGTCATCTGTTTCCAGTTTAATGACTTGGAGGTCAGCTGTTTCCAGTTTAAAGACTTAGAGGTCATCTGTTTCCAGTTTAACGACGTAGAGGTCTGCTGTTTCCAGTTTAACGACTTAGAGGTCATCTGTTTCCAGTTTAACGACTTAGAGGTCAGCTGTTTCCAGTTTAAAGACTTAGAGGTCATCTGTTTCCAGTTTAACGACGTAGAGGTCATAAGTTTCCAGTTTAACGACGTGGAGGTCATGTGACGAGGAGCTCAGAGAACATACCTGATTGAGTAGCTGTAAGGGGCACCGCTGGAGTTTGCCCGAGATGCCTTATTACTTTGTCAGTGTTGATGGCCTTGCCCCCAGCTGGGGCCAAGAAAAATCGTTCAAATACCGACTTACATCGAATATGGCAATTGGAATATGTTAACCCTTGCAAATAGAAACATTATTTCAGTATAGGCAATCGATATGTATATTGATTGAGTTCGCATGAACATTTAACCCGAAATATGGGAGGAGAGATGGTCCCACCGGGCGTGCCAGAATCTGTAGGGTGTTTTTCGTCACCCCATTGAGATGGGAATACGCGCGCGCTTGTCAGGCGTACTACAGATTCCCCCTGCCTAGGGTAGGCCGGGGTTTATTGATTGTGGGGATCCGAATCTCCGGCAGCCGCGGACTAAGCTGCCGTTAATTACCCCTCGCATTTGGAGCGAAGGAACCTCCGATTGACGGGTTAAACTGGTCATGCGAACTCAATATGCGGTGCGTTGGTGTGTGCATATTTTTTTTGTTATGTTCTACTTGTAAAAAGAGATATATACATATATATATTTTTTCTATATATAAAAACGAAAATAAATAAGTAAATAAATATTTGGAGAATTTTTATTATTTTTAAAATATTTTTTTTTATTTTAAAATATTATTTATAATTTATTTTTATTTATTTAATATTTTTTTTTAAATAAAAAAAAGGGATTAAATAAAGAAAAGAAGAGAAGAAAATAATTATGTTTTTATTTTAATTTTTCAAAATATTATTTATAATTTATTTTATTTATTTAATATTTATTTATTTTTATTTTAAATAAAAAAAGAAGGAAGAAAGAAGGAAAGAGAATTTTTTTTATTTTATTTTATTTATTTATTTATTTATTTTTTTTAAAAAAAATGTAGCATGTGACCCCTCATGTGAGGGGGTCACATGCTAAACATGTGACCCCTGCATGTGACCCGTTGCATGTGACCGCAACATTTTTTTTTTTTTTTTTTTTTTTTTTGTTTTGGGACGAGGAGTTCAACTCCAAAATAATTTTATATGGCTAAAAAAAATGTAATGTGGAGTTAAACTTCCCAAAAAAAAGGATTTTTTTTGTGGAGTTAAACTCCAAAAGAATTTCTGCAGTGGAGTAAAACTCCAAAGAAACTTTATTTGTGGAGTTGAACTCCAAAAGATTTTTACTGTGGAGTTAAACTCCAAAAGAATTTTTGTAGTGGAGTTGAACTCCAAAATAATTTTCCTGGTGGTGGAGTTGAACTCCAAAAGAATTTTATTTGTGGAGTTAAACTCCAAAAGATTTTCTCCTTTCTCCTTTGAGAAGAAACCCAAAATGGGTTCTCTTGAAACTCCAAGATCTAGATCTTGGATGATAAAAAAAGAGAGCCTTTTTCTTCTCTTGATGGAGTTTTTGGAGATGGGTTTGTGGTAAAACTTTATTTAGTTTTTTTTAAAAAAAGAGAGCTAAGCTCTTGATTTATTTTGAAAATAAAAAGGAAGAGGAAGAACTTGAAAAGGAGAGAGTGGAGGAACAAACCCTAGTTTTTGAGGGAATGAAAAAAGTCTTTTTTTATTCATCATCATGTTGCCTTTTATAGGCTTACACATTTACATATAGCCCCTTGGGCTTTTCAAAATGGCTTTTTGCCTATTCCATGGCTTATGTGCCATTTCATTTTTTGCACATAAGCCATGGGCTTACAAAATATTGGCTTTATGCCCATTTTGCATACATTCATGTATAAAAAATTACATAAAAATTATTTATTACATGATTTCATTTTTGGCATGGGGAGGGTCGGCCGCTCCATGTTTCGGACTCGACCTGGGCTTGGGCCCACCTGGCTTGGGGTTGACCTTGACTTTGACTCGGTCAACATGAGTGTAAATTTTTACCCCAACACCGACCCCTTAGCAGGAGAAGCCGCCTTGGTGACTTCAGGAGTAGGAATGGCTATCCGCTTCGGGATAACGCCTTCTGGTATTGCGGGCTTCTTCACGGGCCCGTTGGAGCTTTGGCCCAGTCTGCTGAAAACTGAGGCGCTTGGTTTGGGCGACCCGTTAAGAGGGGCCGCAGTAGTGGTAATCCGATCAAAGACCGACTTCTTCTGAGATTCTTGCAATGGTACAGGGGCGTTGAAGTTCATCGGTAGGAGCATGGTCCCAAAGAATTGTAACAACTCCATTTTTAATGTACAAAAAATTGCTTTAAATTCAAATTAGACTTGGGGTATTTAATGTTGTTATTACCACTTTAAGTAATTACTTCACACAATAATTATAAGAAGGAGCTTGTGGCTCATTGGTAATACCTTGCACTGCTGAACCAAGCCACCAGAGTTCAAATCCCATACCCCACATTATTTTTAATATTGATTTTTTTAAAACCTTTAGAATACCAAGAGTTTACACGTGCATATCTCACAAAAACCCCACTACACCCAAAGATGTAACATTTCCAGGAGCTAGATGAACCGTCGGGGGGGATCCCGGCCGCCTGACTCGGCCGGGAATCGGCCAAATCGGCCTTGACTCGGTATGACTCCGTTCTCAGACCGAGTCACGGCCGAGTCAGCCGATTCCGGCGACGACGCCAACATGAAAGTTGTGTCTTTTCATCTTCCCTATGCACCTGCAAAATTTCAGCCTCAGACCACTTTCAGAGCTCTTTTAAAACCCCAATTACTCCACTTTTAATACATTTTTATACATTTTATCACATTTTTTCATTTTAATCTTTCATCTATCCTAACCCTAGCCTACCCTATAAATACACCCCTACCCTCTACCCTCTCACCCTAAAATCCTGAGATCACACTCTCAAAATTTTTCCAAGAGTCGTGTATTTTGAAAACAAGCTCGAGGCGAAGCTCCGACGAAATTCCAGCGGAACTTCCGGCGAACGTTTTGGGAACTACCGGCAACGAAGCAATATATCGGCAATCACTCTAGTTCCCTCTCACTCCCTTGTTCAATCTAAAACCCGTAAGTCCCACTTCCTTCCTTTTTTTCTATTAAAAAAGTATGAAATTACAAAACCCGACGGAATCGGAACAAATCCGATTTCCGATTCTCACTAATACAATCATACTTAAACATCCTTATGTTGACTATTAAATACTAATCAAACAATTTGAACAAGTTTCATCATATGAAATGATAGCCTTTTCAAATTATCGTATTTTTCACTTAAATACCACATTGTTTCAATCCTTCATTTAACCTCATCAAACTTGCTATACATTTAAAGTAGATCACGAGGTAACGACCTACCTCCTCACACACTTATATGCAACACCCCCGAGAATTTAGAATACGAGAAAACAAACATTTTTATTTAAATACCACATACTTAATAAAACCAATTCTAAAAGATTTAGTTTTGATACACTTTTAAAGAAGTACCACTTATTATGAAAATACGATAAGTTGTGGATATCGGTCGTTTATCTAAATCTGACTTTGTGGTGTCTAGGCTAGGCAAGTGAGAAAGGTAACTTTAAAAGGCCCGTCTCACGATGATTCGTGTGCGGATCCCTCCTTTCTTCACTTGTACTTATCTGGCTACAATTGACGGTGAAGAGGCGATTTGAGGTATCTCACAACTTGTCGTCTGGACCAGTTAGGAATAGACTAGTTGACTTAGGAGAATCTAGAACATACAATACGGAAAATATACACCTTTACAAATAAATACCATTTACTTCATAGAACCGTTTTCTAAAGGATTTAGTATTTTACAATCTTTGCAAAGCGCCGCTACAACCCACTTTGGGGAACCCGTTCGGGATGGTGCGGATTATCGCACATCCTCCGGCTTAGTAGTGCGAGATTCAGACCTCCGCAAGGAGCATTCGGTCTCGAAAGATTTAAAATACGATATCTTAAGAAAATGAGATTTTTAGAATATAAAATATATATATTAAAATTATTTTTATAAATATATGTATATTTATCATTAAAATACCTATCTTGTTATGATATAAATATTCCACCTTTTCTAAAATCCCAAGAATAAATTTACACTAAAATACCATGAATTTCAAATAAATCAATATTACAGATAAACACCTTTATTTATAAAACTAGGATATTTTCACTAGAAATATCACAATATAAAATCCACTTTCATTACAACTCTAAAGACGAATAATGAATACTTGAGGTGTATTTTGAAAAGTATATAAAGGTATTTTTTACATAAAACCCCCTCAAGTTTTATAAATTACCCTAAGGACCCTAGCAATTATAGGTTTAAGAAATAATCATGATTTCAATTTACATTTCTAATTGTCTGACTCGGGTTTGAGTCTGATTAATCTAATTTGAATATGATTCAAGTCAATCTACAATCTACAAACTTCAACATGAATCCAGGAATCTAATTATCAATTTATACGACTTGACTGAACCGAACCATGGATATACATTCTATTTATATGGTTCTCCAGTTATTCCATTTACATGATTCTATGGTTATATCCGTTTACTGATATCATGGTTTCGGTCAGTCTTTCAATTATACACTCAATTCAAATTACAGTACAAAACAATACAAATAAAACACTACGGGGTTTAAAGGGTAGATTGGTACGGAAGGTGTTAAAAGTGGCACGATGCGGTAAGATTAAGACACATAACCTATATTCCGTTGTTGTTGTACCGTGGCTTAACGGTTCCTTGTACATTCCGTTTGCCCTGGTCTCTAGCATATAGAGACCCCTCTCGTATACACTGGCATCCTTCTGTACCAAGCTACAAACAACAGCGTTAACACAACATTACAACAATATTATACAACTTTAAAAGATACTCTCTTATTCTGTCTATTCTACTTTCCTCTTATCTTTTGGACTTACCGAGCGACCTGTTCGCTGACGACATTCTATTTCTTCTTCTTTGAATGTCGTCAGGTGGTTTGGACCCGGCAGAGATCGAGCCGTCTGCAGAAGACTTGGAGCAGTTTGCTGAAGAACCAGAGCTCTAGTTTCATTGTACATTTCCATTTAGTACTTTTCATTTCCTGTTATGCCATTGTGGCATCTTTTTATTTCAGTTGTATTTCCTTTCATGCATTGTACAAAAGAATGTTAATAAATAATAGTTGCTGTTTTTATTACATCCTGTCTCTTGTGTATTTATTTTTATATTACTTAGATACGCTTAGCGTATATACTTCTGAGTATATACGTAGCGGACCGGTCTCGTCCCCTTCGCCGTATACCGGGAAGCGGGGCGTGACAGGTTTTGTTGGTGGCCCATGCAGGTCAGAGCTGTATGAAACCCTATCATGCAGTTCTGTTCTGCGTGAACAACCTAAACAATATAACACAAGAACCAGCAACTAAAACATTCTTTACAATTCATGTTCCTTGAATCTTACAATTTCATATTCCTTGAATCTTATCATTTCATGTACTTGAATCTGTCCTAATCCAAATCTTTTTCAAAGTTATAGATTCCCCGAACAACACCGGCACCAACGTCAACAACACACCTCCACCTCAACTACCAATCGTTCCTGCTGTTCCTGCACCACCCACCGAGCAAACAGTGCTACTTGAGGCGATCCGCAGCCTTCTTGAGGGACAGCAACAACTCCTGAACCGTCCCGAGACTGATGCACCTGGGGTAAAGCAATTCAGGGCTTTACATCCCAAGCAGTTCTCCGGAAAGGGAAGTCCTCTTGAAGCTGAGGAATGGGCACAAAGCATAGAGGATGATCTGGCGGCGGCACAAGTGCCAGACATAGCTTGGGTCCGTGTGGCGAAACTGCAGCTCACGGACAATGCCCGCAACTGGTGGAAGGCGGAAGAAAGCCGTCTTGTATAACCTATTGAATGGAAGACTTTTCACGAGAAGTTCGACGCGAAGTACTTCCCTGTGACTGCCAGGTTTGCCATGGAGCAGCAGTTCATTCATCTACAACAAGGTTTGATGTGGGATATGTCAGTGGATGAATATGACGCTGAATTCACCATGCTAAGTCGGTAAGATATGTCACAGTATTTCAAATTTCTAAAATATCACATAATACACAACTAACATAATCCTTTAAACAGATTCGCGGCACACTTGATACCGACGGACGAGATCAGAGCCCGTCGCTTTCAACAAGGTTTGGACACGGAAATTCAGGCTGCACTAGCCACAGGGGAATTTCTGACGCATGAGGATGCTCTGGAAGCTGCCCGCAGTTATGAGGCAGTGATAAAAGCAAGGGGCAGACCTCAGTCTGCAGGAGTTAAGCGCCCTACCAACCAGATGGCAGGAGAAGCCTCGTCCATGCCACCTTTTGTGCCAAGACGACCCGGAGTACCGAACCATCGTCCCAGCCCAGCCTTTTGTACCTACTGCAAGAGAGCCGGACATATGATGAAAGACTGCCGGCGTGCCAACCGTCTTTGCTTAGTCTGCGGCTCAGCTACTCATGATATTGGGTCTTGTCCCCAAAGGCAAAACCCAGTTGCTGCACCCAGGCCAGCAAACAATTACCCACAGCGCCCAGCCATCCAAGCCCCTACTCCAAGACCTGCACCACCCAGAGGACCAAAATCTGCACCACCTCCTCGTCAGTTCCATCAAGCTCAAAGGAACGTTCCGAGGAATGCTCCTCAGGCCAGGAGGAATGTACCGAAGCGCCAGGCTTTCACGATGTCCGTGGAAGAAACTGAGGCCACTGGCCAAGTCATCACTGGTAAACTTTTCTTCTCAAACTTTTCTTTTAGTCTTGTTTATCTACACACTTTCCCTATACCTAAAACATATCCCACATACCTTAGGTACAATTTTAGTAGCCTCACTACCTGCACTAGCACTGTTTGATAATGGAGCATCCCACTGCTTTATGTCGCAACGGTTCGTCCGAACCCATGCGATTCCAGTCTCACCGCTTGTATCCAGCTGGAATGTCAGTTCCGGAAATGGCGTTCTAAAGGCAACTATGGGATACAACTTGTGTCCAGTCGTCATCTGCTGCAGAGAGTTTTATGCTGACTTCAAAGTACTGGACATACCGAACTTCGATGTGGTTCTAGGAATGGATTGGCTTGGAACTTTTTATGCTACCATCGACTGTCGTCAAAGGAGGGTAGTATTCGAGATTCCAGACCATCCGGTCTTCTATTTCAAGAGCGAAGACCGTACCCTGGAGCCAATAACCTACAAAGCGAAGCCAAGAGAAGCAGTAGTTGCAGCAGCTCAAGCGGAGGAAGAATCAAGACCAGAGGTAGTTCGAGAGTTCGACGATGTATTTCCTGACGATATATCAGGTTTGCCTCCCGATCGAGCTCTTGAATTCAGTATTGATTTAGTACCAGGAGCACAACCGGTGATCAAGGCACCTTATAGATTAAGTCCGGAAGGTTTGAAGGAAGTCCGAACACAGTTGGACGAATTATTGGCGAAAGGATGGATTCGTCCCAGCACTTCAAGTTGGGGAGCACCTGTGCTACTTGTGAAGAAGAAGGAAGGTTCATACAGAATGTGCTTCGATTAGAGCCTTGAACGAAGTCACTATAAAGAACAAGTATCCACTCCCGCGCATCAATGATTTATTCGATTAGCTAAGTGGATCTTGTGTTTTCTCTAAATTGGATCTTCGTTCAGATTACCATCAGGTGAAGGTCAAGAAAGCTGATATTCACAAAACAGCTTTCAGAACTCGCTATGGACATTACGAATTTCTAGTGATGCCATTTGGAGTGACCAATGCACCAGCAATATTCATGAACCTAATGAATCAAGTTTTCCGGGAGTACTTAGACAGGTTTGTTGTCATCTTCATCGACGACATCCTGGTGTATTCTAAGAGTCGGAAAGAGCATGCAGAGCACCTACGAATTGTCCTGGAAACTCTTTGACAACATAAGCTCTATGCCAAGTACATCAAGTATGAGTTTTGGCTAAAGCAAGTTGGTTTTCTTGGACATATCGTATCAGGAGAAGGAATTTCTGTGGATCCAGCAAAAGTTTCAGCAGTTAGCGAATGTCCTACACCCAAGTCAGTGAAGGACATTCGGAGTTTCTTGGGTTTAGCCGGATATTACAGAAGGTTCATTGAGGGATTTTCGAAGATAGCAACACCCCTGACCAAGCTCACACGTAAAGATGAGGAATTTGTGTGGTCAGAAGCATACGAACAAGCTTTCGTAGAACTCAAGTCAAGGTTGACATCAGCACTTATTCTCGTAATACCGGATCAATCTGAAGGATTCGAAGTGCATTGTGATGCATCCGGTAAGGGATTAGGATGTATTCTACATTAGCACGGTAAGGTTGTGACTTATGCTTCAAGACAACTAAAGACTCATGAACGCAATTATCCGACGCATGATCTAGAGTTGGCAGCCGTCATTTTTGCTCTCAAGATTTGGCACCATTATCTACTTGGTGAACGAGTGAACATCTACACAGATCATAAAAGTCTGAAGGACGTGTTTACGCAGAAGGAGTTGAATATGCGGCAGAAAAGATGGTTGGAACTCATGGCGGACTTTGACATCAACTTACAATATCACCCAGGGAAGGTGAACGTGGTACCTAATGCTCTTAGTCGCTAATCATTAGCAATGAATCTCACCGTTCGGTGGAAGCTTCAACAAGACTTGCATCAGATAGAGATTGAAGTAGTCATTCCAGGTAACGCTTCAAGTTTGATGAATTTACAAGTTCAATCAACCATTGTCAATCAGATCAAAACAGCTCAAGCAAGTAATGCTAAGTTGCAAAGGATCAGAGAACAAGTGGAGAATGGACTCAGAACAGACTTCATCATCCATGAAGACAGATCTTTGAGATACGGCAGCAGATTGTGTGTACCAAAAGGTCCTGTTCGGGAAGAGTTAATGAAAAAAGCTCACAGCTCTCCCTACTCAGTACACCCTGGAGGTACCAAAATGTACAAAGATCTACGTCAGAATTATTGGTGGCATGGAATGAAGCGTGAAGTAGCCAGAAGCGTCGCAAAATGTTTGGTGTGTCGGCAAGTAAAGGTTGAACATCACATGACAGCTGGACTACTTCAACCGTTACCAATCTCAGAATGGAAGTGGCAACACATCACGATGGATTTTGTGACTGCTCTTCCCCGCAGCACAAAGGGTAACGATGCTATATGGGTCATTGTGGATCGACTCACGAAGTCGGCTCACTTCATCCCATTTCGGGTTGGCCAATCAACTAAGGCACCAGCAAAGAAGTACATGGAGGTAATAATCTATTTAAGATTTAAACTCTTCATAATGTACTATCTCTGATACCCATGAACTCATACAGGAAATTGTGAGAATTCATGGAGTATCGGTCTGCATTGTCTCCGATCGTGACACCAGGTTCCGATCGCAATTTTGGCGGAGTCTGCAAGCAAGCTTGGGAACAAGTCTGAACTTCAGCACGGCTTATCATCCATAAACAGATGGTCAGTCGGAATGAACTATTCAGATCTTGGAGGATATGCTCAGAACGTGTATGCTAGACTTCAAAGGATCGTGGGAAGATCACCTGCATCTTGTGGAGTTCGCGTACAATAACAGCTACCAAGCAAGCATAGGAATGACACCTTTTGCAGTATTGTATGGAAGGAAGTGTCGATCACCATTAAGTTGGGACGACATCGGAGATAGGGAACTTCTTGGACCAGAGATGATAGTAGCGATCGTTGATGTGGTTCGTACTATCAGGGAAAGAATGCGCATAACCCAAGATCGACAGAAACACTGGGCTGATGCGAAGAGACGACACTTGGAGTTCCAGCCAGAAGATCACGTATTCTTAAAGATATCTCCGAACCGTGGAGTGATCCGATTTGGAAGACGGGGTAAATTAAGTCCGAGATACATTAGACCGTTCGACATACTCGAACGAGTCGGTGAAGTGGTAACCGCTTAGCGCTTCCACCCTCATTGGAAGGAGTGCATAATGTGTTCCACATATCCCAACTCAGAAAGTATGTGAGTGACCCTAGCCATGTTCTCGATCATTCCGAGCTCACTATACAGCCCGACTTGTCTTGTGAGCAATAACCTGTGGAGATCCTGGACAGGAAAGTGAAGACACTTCGGAACAAAGAAGTTAACTTAGTCCGGGTAATGTGGAGAAAGACACTTCAGGAGAGTCCACTTGGGAAAGGGAAGATAATATGCGTGCAAGATATCCCCACCTCTTTGTAAACCAGTCCTCAAATAAAAGTTGTAAATTTCGAGGACGAAATTTTTATAAGGAGGGTAGACTGTAACAACTCCATTTTTAATGTACAAAAAAATTGATTTAAATTCAAAGTATACTTGGGGTATTTAATGTTGCTATTACCACTTTAAGTAATTACTTCACACAATAATTACAAGAAGGAGCTTGTGGCTCATTGGTAATACCTTGCACTGCTGAACCAAGCCACCAGAGTTCAAATCCCATACCCCACATTATTTTTAATATTGATTTTTTTTAAAACCTTTAGAATACCAAGAGTTTACACGTGCATATCTTACAAAAACCCCACTACACCCAAAGATGTAACATTTTCAGGAGTTAGATGAACCGTCGGGGGGGATCCCGGCCGCATGACTCAGCCGGGAATCGGCCAAATCGGCCTTGACTCGGTCTGACGCGGTCCTCAGACCGAGTCACGGCCGAGTCGGCCGATTCCGGCAACGGCCCCAACATAAAAGTTGTGTCTTTTCATATTCCCTATGCACCTGCAAAATTTCAGCCTCAGACCACTTCCAGAGATCTTTTAAAACCCCAATTACTCCACTTTTAATACATTTTTTAATACATTTTATCACATTTTTTTATTTTAATCTTTCATCTACCCTAACGCTAGCCTACCCTATAAATACACCCCCTACCCTCTACCCTCTCACCCCAAAATCTTGAGCCCACTCTCTCAAAAATTTTCCAAGAGTCGTGTACTTTGAAAACAAGCTCGAGGCGAAACTCCGACGAAATTCCGACGGAACTTCCGGCGAACGTTTTGGGAACTACCGGCAACGAAGCAATACATCGACAATCACTCTAGTTCCCTCACACTCCCTTGTTCAATCTAAAACCCGTAAGTCTCACTTCCTTCCTTCTTTTCTATTCAAAAAATACGAAATTACAAAACCCGACGGAATCGGAACAAATCTGATTTCCGATTCGGTTTTCTATAAAATTCCACTTCTCACTAATACAATCATACTTAAATATCCTTATGTTGACTATTAAACACTAATCAAACAATTTGAACAAGTTTCATCACATGAAATGATAGCTTTTTCAAATTATCGTATTTTTCACTTAAATACCACATTGTTTCAATCCTTCATTTAACCTCATCAAACTTGCTATACATTTAAAGTAGATCACGAGGTAACGACCTACCTCCTCACACACTTATATGCAACACCCCCGAGAATCTAGAATACGAGAAAACAAACATTTTCATTTAAATACCACATACTTAATAAAACCAATTCTAAAAGATTTAGTTTTGATACTAAGATTTGGTGTCAGCCTTGGGATGATGCGATCCGTAGTAGTTTATCGACGTCTCGGTCAATAGCCAGTTTTAGGACATAGTGGTCCATCCATATATATATATATATATATATATATATATATATATATATAGACACATATACATGGATGATGAGAATAGTATATGATATTTGGAGATGAGTCAATGAGATTGGACATGATGCCATGAGATCGGTGATGTGATTTGGTTCGTATTATGAGATACGACATGATGCTATAGCGGGTCTATTCCCCTCCGAATGGCGGCGGAGACGTGAGGACGTCTTGCCTGAGATTCGAGGCAGATGCTATATGGTTTTATCCGTTTACCTCTCCAAAGATGCCAAGTTGATTTATGGCACCGTGTATCGGAGGTTTAGACGGATGCGGCCGATGTAGCAGACTTCGTCAGATTCCCCCTCGCTAGAGGGGTTTTTGATTGTTGGGACGCTCTTCCCTGCAGGCGCAAGCCCCTGCAGTTAATTACGCTACCGCATCGCGGTAGCCACTTTCTCCTTCTCCAGAATTTCACTTCGTGTCGTGTGTGTTTGTTTTGTTTGTGGTTGCCCATGGATTGTATACGGAGACTAAGCGATACAGTCGCCCGTAGGACGTGGATTAGTCCAAATCCGTATTTACTTAGATTTGGGTTTGGTGTTTTGGTTTAAGGATACGTTAGCCGTATTTAGGCTAAGATCGACTTAAACATTTGTTAAGGATACGTTAGTCTGATTTGAGACTAAGATTAACTTAACGAGATCGTTTTGGATCCGACAAAAGAGTGTTTGGGGACTCCATTGTTCCCGTTTAGGGACATAGTGGTCCATATTCCAGGTTAGGGACATGGCGGTCCATGTTCCAGTTTAGGGACGTGGTGGTCCGTTATTAGTTTAAGGACGTTTCGGTCCGATATTAGTTTAAGGACGTTTCGGTCCAATATTAGTTTAGGGACGTTTCGGTCCATTATTGATGTGTGGTCGTCGGGACCCGTCACCTCTCTGACGTCGTTGAAGGATTACAACGATAGGTGTCAGAGGAGTTCGGAGATGTGCCCTCGAACCGGTCGTAAATTGATTTAAGAGAGCAGTCTTGCTCAGTCAATTTAATTTGGGGACTTACGGCCATGATTGGGCTAAGTCTCGTTGAGAATATTCAACATTTTTCTTGATCTTTGGCCTATTAGGCCTGTGCTAGGGCTTTGCCCATATTTAATAATGCACTGCATTTTATTTTGGCCTGCTAGGCCTTTCTGATTTGGGCTCTGTCCCTTTATAAATGATGCAAAGCATCTGTTTGGACTCTGCCCTTTTTAAAATAATGCATTGCATTTTATTAGGCCTGTTAGGCCTTCTTTAATTGGGCTTGGCCCTTTTGTAAGTAATGCAGTGCATTTCTCTGGCGCTTTGCGCCAAGTAATAAGCGCAAGCTCATATGGTGATGACACGTGTCATGCTCTGGCGAGTGCAAGCACAACATCGCTGTTCTAGTGCGCTGCGCTTGCGCTGCTGACACATGGTGCGCTGTGGTGAATTGCGCCAGTTTCAGAGAGCAAGGCTCTGTTTCAAAAGCGCATAGCGCAACTGGTTCAGATGCTGACACGTGGCGCTCTCTGGTGGTTTGCGCCAACCCTGAAGCGCAACAGTGCAGTTTTGCAAGTGCAAGACACTATTAACTTGAGAATCTTTTAGATTCCAGAACCAATGGTTCATAAGTGCAAAGCACTACTTGGTTTCTTGATCTAATTTAGATCAAAGAAAACAAGTGTTTCTTATTTTTCTTGATCTTAAAGAACCAATGGTTCATAAGTGCAAAGCACTATTTTTATTTTGTTTTTTATTAAAGATCATTGATCTTGTTCTTAGATCAATGATCTATCAGAAGAAATTCTTCTATCTAAAAGGTCTTTTACCTTTCTTCTTGAAATTTCTTCAGAGTTCTTTTTTTTCTCAGAAAATGTTGATGCCTTTGAATTGAGGCCTAGGGTCCTTTTTATAGTGCCCATAAATTAGTTAAATTTGTTAAAGAGATCTTTCCCTGAGTGATTTGGGGAATTTTCCCCACCGTTGGATCTTTGATCCAAAGGCCTCTGCTTTACAGAAGAAAATCTTCTTGTTTTAACAAGAACAGAAAAGATTTCTTTAAAATTTTAATTCTGTTTGGCGCAAATGCTCCAGAGCGTGACACGTGTCGCGCAGCGCAGCTGCGCTTGTGCATCTGCGCTGACACGTGTCGCGCAGCGCACAGCGCAGCGCAGCTGCGCTTGCGCTTCTGCGCTGACACGTGTCGCGCAGCGCACAGCGCAGCGCAGCTGCGCTTGCGCAATTGCGCTGACACGTGTCGGTCGCGCAGCGCAGCGCTTGCGCAAAAGCGACTGCGCTGACGCGTGTCGCGCAGCGCAGCGCTTGCGCAACTGAAGCTTTGCTTCTATTTTGTTTTTAATAGAGCTTTGCTCTTGATGGAGTGCGCTACCTTGGGCGCTGCGCTCCCTGCGCTGGTGTGTCTGATTTTGACACGGGGCGCTCTGTGCGTAGCGCAGGGGATCTGAAGCGTTGCTTCATTTATTTTAATTTTAATTTTCAATACAGAGCTTTGCTCTGATTGGGGAAACAGAAGCGTTGATTCGTTTCCCGCCTTGGAATTTGAACAGAGCTTTGCTCTGATTGGGGTAAACAAATGCCCCCTACCGTTGCACTTACGCGGCCTTCCAAACGTGAGCGCAGCGGTGGCAGAATTCCAACCATCGCGGTAACTCTTGGAAGTTGAAAGGGTATTTGATGCCTATAAATAGGACCTTTGGTCCTTTAGATGATTTTCATCTTCACAATTTTACTTTCAGAACTCAGAGCCCTGCTCTCTTGTTTAAACACTTTTAAAAAGTTCAACTTTAGAGAATTTTAGGTAAAAATATTAATTTTGATTAAATTAAATTAATTTTAAGAGCCTTGCTCTCAATAAATCCCTGATCTAAAGAAGACCCATTTAGGGTTTCACTTAGCAGAGCTTTGCTCTAAGGGGGTCTAAAGAGAACTAAAGGGAACCCTATTAGGGTTCCATTAACAGAGCTCTGTTCTCTAAAAGATTTTCCTTGGATTTTCTTAATTAATGGAGCTTTGCTCCTTCCAAATCATATAGAAGAACTCTTAAGAGTTCTTCATGGCATTTGATACTATTATTATTATTATATCATTTTTCGCAGAGCAGAGCTCTCAATGTTCTTAGGGAATTTTCCTCAAATTCTCCTCATAACTGATTTTGACTGGTGTCACTCCTGTCTGCAGAGCATTGCTCTCGAGGAGTTTAACTTTTAACTTTCTGTATTTTCTTATTTGTTAATCTCCCTGTACTGTTTTCTTCAGGTATTATGGCGGTGCATCTATATAGCTTGCACGAGTTCATCACTTATGAGGATATCCGTGTACAGGGCCGTCAACAGAACCAGGAGTTTACGGACGCCCAGTGTGCGGAGGTCATGGGTCGCCTCAACGCAAGTGGTGGTTGGCTGCTTCCTCGTCGTTCATCTCTCTTAATGGTCGTGCTGGGAGCAATATGGAGAGCACTTCCGGGGTTTCACGAGGCCCAACCGCTCAATGCGCTGGATGATGCCGAAGACAAGGTGCATTCAGTGTACCTGACGGGGCTGATCTCGAAGAAACGGCGGGACAGCCTCATCGACATCCTACATCAAGTCTTCCAGCAGACGACGATAATCGCTGCTTATCAAAGGATAGGGGGCCTTGCTGAAGACCTTGACACCCAAGAGCGCGAGAGGCTGCGCACGAGAATCATCAGAAAGGCCAGGAGAACTCTGGATGGCCTTACTTTTGAATTCCTCAATCCGTGCCCCGGATCCGAAGTCATACCTTTGTAAACATTTTAATAATGTTATTATTTATTTCTCCGTGATTGTAAGAACCCCCTTTTTTATGATATGAATAGAAAATTTCCATTTCATCTTGTCTTATTCCTCATCTCGAACCGTTTGCACGTGCATGAATGAGTATGTCTTAAACGCTTGATCAAGTGTAAATCGGATGTTCTTTCTGTCACTCTCTTATTATCAGTATACTGTCACAATTAGCTGGTAAGCACCTTGATCTCTCCATGCAATAATAATGGCTTAGGCCGTAGGTTCAGATCTGCCGCCTAAGACTTTTCAACTCTATGAGCCGTGAGGGTCTCATAGAGACTTTTCTCCCTACGGATCGAGAGGATCTCGTAGGTGGTTTTTTCTCCTTAGGAATCGTGAGGATTCCTAAGTGTGGTTTTCTCTTATAAGTCGTAAGGATCTTATAAGAGAATTTTTCCCTCTTACGAATCGAGAGGACCCGTAAGCGGTTGTTTCCCTCCCTGTCGAAACTCGACTTTGAAGAGTGAGACCCGTGGATGGTATGCAAGAGACCGTTTTGGGTCAACTTGTAGGGTCCCAGTGCTTAGGAAACAGGCTTCTTTTATGCCTACTGCCTTAGGCTTTATCTCACGAGTCGAGCCGCCTCAACAATTTCTTCACAAGTCGAGACAAATCGAGCGTTTCTCGCAAGAACATCTTAACGTCGCATTTAACCTCTGCTCTTTACGACAGAAGCCCGTTAAGGTTGGTGGTACTTAGGGTTTTGGCCATCGTACCGTCGCATAAGCTGATATAGTCCTCGATAGGCAATCGTGCTGCTCGAGTAGCCCCGCGACTGCCGTGTCTCTGATCCCTTCGGGGGCTGGACAAAACGTCTTCAAGCAATCCTCCTTGGCAGTTTGACCATCGGAAGAGCAAGCGTTAGGAATTTGCCATGCCGCTTTTTACTTGAGGTTAGGCTCATTTTGGAGAGCCCCGATGAGTCATATCCACTCCGCGCTGGTGTGGGATGATCTCCGATAGTCTTTCAGGTTTTATGTGAGTTGCCGTCAGGACCCTGAAGCTAGGAATTTGGCCTTTGCTTCGTTTGCCGGCATCGCGTCTGCTGTATCGAGACGAATGTCGCGGTGGGAACCAGGAATTTTGCCGTGGCTCCGTTTGTTTGATTGTCGCGTCTGAATCCTGCTGGAGGAAAAACGCTGGGGTGACATCTCGTCTGCTGTATCGAGACGAACGTCGCGGTTGTCTCTAGGTTGCTGGTGAACCGTCGAGGTTTGGAACTAGGGATTTCGCCGTGGCTCCATTTGTTTGATGATGTTGCGTCTGCTGTGTCGAGACGAACGTCGAAGTGGTGACCATTCCGCACTGATGTAAGACGATCTCTGGTTGTCTTTCAGGCTTTATATGACTCGCTGTTAAGACCCTGAAGCTAGGAATTTGGCCTTTGCTTCATTTGCTGGCATTGCGTCTACTGTATCGAGACGAATGTCGCGACTGTCTCTAGGTCGCTGGTGAACCGTCAAGGTTTGGAACTAGGAATTTTGCCGTGGCTCCATTCGTTTGATGACGTTGCGTCTGCTGTGTCGAGACGAACGTTGGGGTGACATCTCGTCTGCTGTATCGAGACGGACGTCGAGGTTGTCTCTAGGTTGCTGGTGAATCGTCGAGGTTTGGAACTAGGGATTTTGCCGTGGCTCCATTCGTTTGATGACGTTGCGTCTGCTGTATCGAGACGAATGTTGGGGTGACATTTCATCTGCTGTATCGAGACGGACGTCGAGGTTGTCTCTAGGTTGCTGGTGAACCGTCGAGGTTTGGAACTAGGGATTTTGCCGTGGCTCCATTCGTTTGATGACGTTGCATCTGCTGTGTCGAGACGAACGTTGGGGTGACATCTCGTCTGCTGTATCGAGACGGACGTTGAGGTTGTCTCTAGGTTGCTGGTGAACCGTCGAGGTTTGGAACTAGGGATTTTGCCGTGGTTCCATTCGTTTGATGACGTTGCGTCTGCTGTGTCGAGACGAACGTTGGGGTGACATCTCGTCTGCTGTATCGAGACGGACGTCGAGGTTGTCTCTAGGTTGCTGGTGAACCGTCGAGGTTTGGAACTAGGGATTTTACCGTGGTTCCATTCGTTTGATGACGTTGTGTCTGCTGTGTCGAGACGAACGTTGGGGTGACATCTCGTCTGCTGTATCGAGACGGACGTCGAGGTTGTCTCTAGGTTGCTGGTGAACCGTCGAGGTTTGGAACTAGGGATTTTGCCGTGGTTTCCATTCGTTTGATGACGTTGCGTCTGCTGTGTCGAGACGAACGTTGGGGTGACATCTCGTCTGCTGTATCGAGACGGAAGTCGAGGTTGTCTCTAGGTTGCTGGTGAACCGTCGAGGTTTGGAACTAGGGATTTTGCCGTGGCTCCATTCGTTTGATGACGTTGCGTCTGAACTCTGTTGGAGGAAGAACGCTGGGGCGACATCCCGTCTGCTCTATCGAGATGGACGTCGAGGTGGTGACCATTCTGTGCTGGTGCGAGATGATCTCCGATTGTCTTTCCGGTTTTATATGAGTTACCATCAAGACGTTGAAGCTAGGAATGTGGCCTTCGCTTTGTTTGCTTTGGTGTGTCCAAATCCTGTTGGAGGAAGAACGCTGGGGTTGATATTGTGTCTACTGTATCGAGACGAACGTCGAAATGAAGCTGGGATTTTGCCGTCGCTTCGCTTTGTTTCGACCGCAGGGTCTTTTTGTTGGCGTTGTATCTGCATCTTGATGGACTATGAAGGAGCGCCTTTATTGACACCTCATCTGTTGTAACGAGACGAATGCTCAGATGGTCTCTAGGTTGTCTGTGAACCGTCGAGATTTGGCTTTGCTTTTCTATGGAGCCTGTTGGGAAGGTATGGTTCCCTCTTTGTTTGCGCCCCTGGATTGTATACAGGAATCGATGTGATCTAATCTGTAGGGCCAAAGTTTTATCATCATCCTTTTTTTTTGTTTTATTTCCGCGATGCTCTATCATTTCAGCTTTTATATCGCGAAGGTCGCGATTGCCCGATCATTTCGGCTATTTTTCGCGGTGCCCAATCATTTCGGCTGTTTATTTTGTTTTCACTCGCTGTTTTTTATTGCAAGTTGCCCAATCATTTCGGCTATTTTGCATGCATTCATTTTTACTTGCTGCTTTTTATTGCAAGTTGCCCCATCATTTCGGCTATTTTTGCATGCATACATTTTTACTTGCTGCTTTTTATTGCAAGTTGCCCCATCATTTCGGCTATTTCGTATGCATGTGCGGCTTACTAGCTTTTCGCCATAAACCTGAAATTAGACACCGATTTCGGCATCAGCACCGCTACAACTGGGATATTGCCAGGAGTGAATCATCATCTGCCTCTATCGTCGTCGTACAAGGGTGGCTTAGCGAACAGGGTTAAGGTCCTGTCGACTAAGGCTTTTGACTTCATGAGCCGTGAGGGTCTCGCAAAGTCATTTATCCCTACAAGTCGTGAAGATCTTGTAGGTGTATTTTCTCCTTAGGAATCGTGAGGATTCCTAAGTGCATGTTCCTCTGTAAGTCGTAAGGATCCTACAGGAGGGGTTTCTCCTTGTAAATCGAGAGGATTTACAAGGGTCGTTCACCATACGAACATATCCCCAATCACGGATGAAACTTGGTTAGGGGAATGTTTATTCGCGCCCGTGGATTGTATACAAGGGTCAGTATTGAGCCACTTGTAGGGCAATGTCGAAAGTTGTGGGGGTTGCTTAAGCACAAGTTTAGGTCTCTGTAACTTAAGACTTTCAAATCTTATGAGCCGTGAGGGTCCCATAAGAGAGTTCTCCTTATGAGTCGTGAGGATCTCGCAAGTGTATTTTCTCCTTAGGAATCGTGGGGATCCCTAAGTGCGTTGCTCCCTTGTGAGTCGTAAGGATCTCACGCGGGCGGTTTCTCCTTATAAGGTCGAGAGGACCCTATAAGTGTCTTTTAACGAGGTTGCGCCCTTTCAGGTTTTCACAAACACTCGCCGGTAGCCCTGCTGTTTTTACTCACGGAGCCCTTTCGGGTTTTCATCCGTGCCCATTTTGCTTATGGACATACCGTTTATGTTTTTTTTGTTTTTTGTTTTTATTTTTATTTTCTCTTCTTCTTTTTTATATTCTTGTCAGCCTGAGGATGCTGCGGTAGTAGTTTAAAGACATTTCGGTCATTTGCAAGTTTTAGGACATTGCGGTCCAGTGTCGCCGTATTTGAGGCGAATATCTAGTTTATTGACTTTTCGGTCTATGGGTCCTTCCCCATGACTGACTATGATGCCCCCGGCGTATTCATCTTTCTCGGAGCATGCGGTTGTGGCGGGTTCACCTTCCAATTTTCGGACAACGCGAACTTGCCCTGTTGGTATTGGTCTTGAACCCAGTTCTTGAAGACGTAGCAATCCTCGATCAGATGACCTACCGTTTGATGGTAAGGGCAATAATTTGGATTATTAAGATCGCCTGGCCGCCACAGACGTTTTGGACTCGGCAGATTGATGAGTCTGTCGCATACTGCCAGCTCGAACAGTCCCCTTGTTTTATCTTGCAGAAACGAGTAAGGACGTTTCAACTTTTCCTGGAGGGGTTGCCGCTTGTTGCTTTGGAGAGCAACCGGTCTAGGGTCACTTGATTGTTGTTGAGCGCTGACGACGAAAGCCGTTTTTCCTTTTCCTTTATCCTTTTTGTTCGCTCTGTTGTTTGCGGGGCCGGGATTTTTTCCGAGTAGCATGCGATTGCATGGCTGAACGTTCTCGCAGCTTCTCAATTCCTTTGTTTTTGAAATAGATTCCCCGAGGGAAGAGTTGGGGGTAGCTTCTTCGTCAGAGTCGCTACCAAAGGTGATAATTTGCGATTCCTTGATGTCGGCTATATGACAGTCGTCGGCGGCTCCTTTGCGCTCATATATCGCATTTTTCCGATGTCCACAAGCTTCACACTTTGTCCTGTCGAAGTGTTGCTTTTGAGCGACATACCCTTGCCACCAACAGTTAAAGGATTCGCAGTCTTCGGTAGGATGTATGATCTTCTGATGATATAAACAGAAGTTAGGGTGCATCTCTACCTCAGCGAGAGTATTTTCTTCAGAGGGCGGTAGCTTCATTCCTACTGATAGAGCTTTGGCAAACCTTTTCTTCGTCTTGAATTTGTTTTTACCCGCAGTGTATGGCTTTTGATTTGACGGGAATGCCTTTGCTCTTTCTAGTATGGCCATTTCATGCTCTTGATTAGCTTTTGCTTTCAGACGAATTTCATTTAGGAAGGCATCGATCAACTCGTCTGATGGCTGTAGGATCTCCGGCTCAGGATTCGCTATTGGTTTCTCAGCGCAAGGAGCCTCTTCAACGTCTGCCAGTGAGTGAGAAATCACATGACAAGTCGCTACGTAGTCCTCAGATTCATCTGATGAGTTTTCTCCATCGTTTTCATCCTTGACTAAAGAACAAGCTGCCCCCGGCGTGTCCGTCTTCTTTGGAGAGTGCGGCTGTGGTGGGTTCACCTTCCATCTTTCAGACAGCGCGGACTTGCCTTGTAGGTATTGATCCTCGATCCATCCCTTAAAGACGAAACAATCCTCAATCGGGTGACTTACCGTTTGGTGGTAAGGGCAATAATTGGGATTATTAAGACCGCCTGGCTGCGACAGACGCTTTGAACTCGGCAGATTAATAAGTCTGTTGCGCACTGCCAGCTCGAACAGTCTTCTCGTTTTATTCTGAGGAAATGAGTAAGGACGTCCTAGCCTCTCTTCGAGGGATGGGCGTGGACGCGCGTTGTTTTGGCGAACGACCGGCTTTGAGTTGTTCGACTGTTGCTGAGCATTGGCGACGATGATCGCTTTCCCTTTTCCTTTCTCATTTCGGGGATCGGGTCTTGGAGGAGACGGTCCATGGCCCATCTGGTCCATTTGGGCTAATTTGTCGATCAAGGCCTGGAAGGTGGTCGGCCTGAAGAACATCATGAATTGTGAGATGGTCGCCTGCGGATTGAGAGTGCCCACAAACATGCCTACCGCAGGTGCCTCTTCTATGCGTTGTTCGCATTTCGACAATAGGTTTCGCCATCGTGTTGCGTATTGGACCCACGTTTCGCCTGGCCTTATCCTGGCATTTATCAGTGCTGTAATCGGGGTGCGTTTACTGGCACTTGCGAATCTTTGTGTGAACAGTAGCTCCATCTCCGCAAATGTTTTGACAGAGTCGTTAGGTAGTTCTAAATACCATTCAAAGGCTGTTTCTGCTAAGCTGCCGACGAATTGGCGTAGCAGGAACTTATCATCGCCTCCAGTATTGCCGCATAAGGCCCTGAATTGAGCGACATGCTGATGCGGATTCCCTGTCCCTTTATATACGTGGAATTTAGGGATCGTATATCCCGGCGGGTAACTGATTTGGTCGTACCAGCTCGGATAGGGTCGTCCGGTTCTAACAATTTGCCCAGCCGCCTCATTCGCCTGATGAACCCGGATCTGTTGAGCTATATAATCGTCTAGCGCGGCCTTGGAAATGGTTTCATCTTTGGCTGCTGAAAGAGCCGGCGGAGGATTAGATGTCTCCCCTCCATCATCTTCAACAATGATTGGAGGGTCTTCAGCTGGAGGGTCCGGCTGTGACATCATCCCTACCATATCTTGGAAGAGGAGGGCATTTTCTTTATGCTGGCTGCTTGTTCCACAGCCTCTTTATCCTTTTTCTCTAATATCCGGCGAAGAAACTCAGCGTCAGTTTCTTGTTCTTGACGCTCATCCGAGAACGTTTCAGAGCTTTCTTTTGGCCCAGTGAGTGCAGCCATTGTAGTCATCATTTCCTAAAGGTTTTGTTGTTGCTCCTGGGCTTTCGTCACGGATCGGGTGAGCGGTCGGTGGCCCGTAGAAGTGCGGCTTTCCTCCTTTCCAGAAGCCATATAAACAGTGTGCACCACCATGCCCCCAGATTTGGGGCGTTTGTATTCAGCGCTTTTATGCTTCGCCATGTTCACAGGGGCTTTTTTGCGGCCTCCTTTTTTTCTGAGTGATTGGAGTTAAGGGGTCCGTTGTAATGGGCACCCGGGTAACTATTGGTTTTTGTGGCTTGACGGAGTAATCCTTCTCTTGCCGAACCTTCATCTTTTTCCGTTGGCGGAGATAGTTTTCATCAATCACTGACTCCTGGACCTGTCGCCAGACTCTGTAAATTTTAGAGGACAGCCGTTGAGGGGGCTGTTCTAGCTTTTTCTCTGGAGTACTCTTCGCAGCTGAAGGAGTTCGTTTCAACATTGCAGTGGAAGAGTTTCTGCGCACCGTGTTCAGCAATTCAAAGCTGTTCCCGGTTGGAACAGCAGTATCGATCCCCACCGTTGGAGCTGGAGGAGTAAATCCAGAGGGGAAGTTGCCCCCAGCCTTCTTTACTCGGCGCCAGTGGCGACGTCGAGCATGTCGTGCTGATGGAATTGTTTCAGCTATAGGGGTGACCTCCTCATGCCCCCTGTGTTGGTCAGAATATGCTGGTACCAGCCTTTTAAAGATCGACGTCCGTTGAACGGGGACGGCCAACCTGTCAGAAGCGGACTTCCGAACATGGGAAGCAACCTTGGCGACTTCGCCAAGAACGGGAGCTGGGATGGCTATCCGCTTCGGGATAATGCCTTCTGGTATGGCAGGCTTCTTCATAGGCCCGATGGAGCTCTGGCCTAATCCATTAAAACCTGAAGCAGTGGAGTTGGGCGACCTGTTGAGAGGGGTCGCGGCAGTGGTAAGTCGATCGAAGACCGACTTCTTTAGAGCTTCTCGCAATGTCATTGGGGCGTTGAAGCTCATTGGTGGGAGCATGGTCCCGAAGAATAATCCAGTGGTGGCTTGAGTTACCTGCTCCACTGGTATCTTAACAAGAGAGGCCGCTCGGGGCCCATAAGTCACTCCTCTAGCAATGACGGAGCGAGAGTTGCAGCTGCGGGCGGTACAGTTCGAAGCCATCGATCTTCTGTTTTCTGCACGGAGCAAGACACCAAATCTTAGTACCTTGAATCCACAGGCAACCACAGCAAACCGCGATTTGCTCGCGAACACGACACACGAAGTGTGGAGTGGAAAGAGGAAAAGGTCCCACCGGGCGTGCCAGAATCTGTTCCCCTCCGAATGGCGGCGGAGACGTGAGGACGTCTTGCATGAGATTCGGGGCAGATGCTATATAGTTTTATCCGTTTACCTCTCCGAAGATGCCAAGTTGATTTATGGCACCGTGTATCGGAGGTTTAGACGGATGCAGCCGATGTAGCAGACTTCGTCAGATTCCCCCTCGCTAGAGGGATTTTTGATTGTGGGGACGCTCTTCCCTGCAGGCGCAAGCCCCTGCAGTTAATTATGCTACCGCATCGCGGTAGCCACTTTCTCCTTCTCCAGAATTTCACTTCGTGTCGTGTGTGTTTGTTTTGTTTGTGGTTGCCCATGGATTGTATACGGAGACTAAGCGATACAGTCGCCCGTAGGACGTGGATTAGTCCAAATCCGTATTTACTTAGATTTGGGTTTGGTGTTTTGGTTTAAGGATACGTTAGCCGTATTTAGGCTAAGATCGACTTAAACGTTTGTTAAGGATACGTTAGTCTGATTTGAGACTAAGATCAACTTAACGAGATCGTTTTGGATCCGACAAAAGAGTGTTTGGGGAATCTATTGTTCCTGTTTAGGGATATGGTGGTCCATATTCCAGTTTAGGGATATGGTGGTCCATGTTCCAGTTTAGGGACGTGGTGGTCCATATTCCAGTTTAAGGACGTGGTGGTCCGTATTCCAGTTTAAGGACGTGGTGGTCCGTTATTAGTTTAAGGACGTTTCGGTCCGATATTAGTTTAAGGATGTTTCGGTCCGATATTAGTTTAGGGACGTTTCGGTCCATTATTGATGTGTGGTCGTCGGGACCCGTCACCTCTCTGACGTCATTGAAGGATTACAATGATAGGTGTCAGAGGAGTTCGGAGATATGCCCTCGAACCGGTCGTAAATTGATTTAAGAGAGCAGTCTTGCTCAGTCAATTTAATTTGGGGACTTACGGCCATGATTGGGCTAAGTCTCGTTGAGAATATTCAACATTTTTCTTGATCTTTGGCCTATTAGGCCTGTGCTAGGGCTTTGCCCATATTTAATAATGCACTGCATTTTATTTTGGCCTGCTAGGCCTTTCTGATTTGGGCTCTGTCCCTTTATAAATGATGCAAAGCATCTGTTTGGACTCTGCCCTTTTTAAAATAATGCATTGCATTTTATTAGGCCTGTTAGGCCTTCTTTAATTGGGCTTGGCCCTTTTGTAAGTAATGCAGTGCATTTGTCTAGCGCTTTGCGCCAAGTAATAAGCGCAAGCTCATATGGTGATGACACGTGTCATGCTCTGGCGAGCGCAAGCACAACAGCGCTGTTCTAGTGCGCTGCGCTTGCGCTGCTGACATGTGGTGCGCCGTGGTGAATTGCGCCAGTTTCAGAGAGCAAGGCTCTGTTTCAAAAGTACATAGCGCAACTGGTTCAGATGCTGACACGTGGCGCTCTCTGGTGATTTGCGCCAACCCTGGAGCGCAACAGTGCAGTTTTGCAAGTGCAAGACACTATTAACTTGAGAATCTTTTAGATTCCAGAACCAATGGTTCATAAGTGCAAAGCACTACTTGATTTCTTGATCTAATTTAGATCAAAGAAAACAAGTGTTTCTTATTTTTCTTGATCTTAAAGAACCAATGGTTTATAAGTGCAAAGCACTATTTTTATTTTGTTTTTTATTAAAGATCATTGATCTTGTTCTTAGATCAATGATCTATCAGAAGAAATTCTTCTATCTAAAAGGTCTTTTACCTTTCTTCTTGAAATTTCTTCAGAGTTCTTTTTTTTCTCAGAAAATGTTGATGCCTTTGAATTGAGGCCTAGGGTCCTTTTTATAGTGCCCATAAATTAGTTAAATTTGTTAAAGAGATCTTTCCCTGAGTGATTTGGGAAATTTTCCCCACCGTTGGATCTTTGATCCAAAGGCCTCTGCTTTACAAAAGAAAATCTTCTTGTTTTAACAAGAACAGAAAAGATTTATTTAAAATTTTAATTCTGTTTGGCGCAAATGCTCCAGAGCGTGACACGTGTCACGCAGCGCACAGCGTAGCGCAGCTGTGCTTGCGCATCTGCGCTGACACGTGTCGGGCAGCGCACAGCGCAGCGCAGCTGCGCTGACACGTGTCGCGCAGCGTAGCGCTTGCGCAACTGAAGCTTTGCTTCTATTTTGTTTTTAATAGAGCTTTGCTCTTGATGGAGTGCGCTACCTTGGGCGCTGCTCTCCCTGCGCTGGTGTGTCTGATTTTGACACGTGGCGCTCTGTGCGCAGCGCAGGGGATCTGAAGCGTTGCTTCATTTATTTTAATTTTAATTTTCAATACAGAGCTTTGCTCTGATTGGGGAAACAGAAGCGTTGCTTC
This sequence comes from Agapanthus africanus, assembly GCA_030015575.1. Taxonomy (NCBI): domain Eukaryota; kingdom Viridiplantae; phylum Streptophyta; class Magnoliopsida; order Asparagales; family Amaryllidaceae; genus Agapanthus; species Agapanthus africanus. The sequence goes on along the minus strand of CM057337.1, from coordinate 1,006,045,508 downwards.
GTTTCCCGCCTTGGAATTTGAACAGAGCTTTGCTCTGATTGGGGTAAACAGGGTCCTTAGGCGTTGTGTTTTCATACACATGCATATATAATTATAGATGGTATCAGTAGGTACTAGACTTTAGATCAGTACCCCAGTTCATGATATGATGATAAGGATACCAGATAAATGATGAGATAAATGTGATATTCGATCCGTACCCAGATTTGGGATGCCGTACGATGGATTTACCGTACGAGTTATATATTGATGATAGATCTGCACTCTTGACTCGAGAATGTCATATTATATATTGTATCATATCATTTCAAATGATATTAAGGCGGGATCACCGACTATTATATTTATATATATCGACTCAGACTTAGGTGGTTTCCTTACCCCCCTCCCCCGCTTTCGACTAGTCTGTTAGTTTAGTCCTGTTGTTTACTTGTAGATGTTAGACTAGACTCTAGTCATACCTATTTCAAAACTAATGAATCGTGGGTATTTTAAAGACAGGCCAAGAGATTCTACGGATATTTCAAAGGACGTATCTTTTCTTAAAAACACCGTAGCCCTTATTTCTTAACATCACGATTCATATCATTTCAAATGCCAAACTGTATGACTCATATATATATATATATATATATTCTTACATGTTGCGTTATTATTCATATTCTGCATATTCTTGCTGTCCGCATCGCATTGCATGCTTATATTGTGTTTTCATTAGTTATTATTAAAATCATGCTGTCAGGACACTAGCACCATCACCGATGATGCGTATGCTCCACGTACACCTGCTTGCCGGCTCACACACATCATCATCGGTAATTGCTATGTCACGTACACTTTAGAGCATATTATTTCATTGACATAGCTTGTTAGCTGATAGTTCCAATATGTTATTGCTTCCATATGCTAGTTTAATTATTGCATTACTTGCCTGATATCCGATGCATTCATTTATTTATTGTCATGCAATATTATGGAATTCATTGTTTATTACCCTTGAGATTGGGATTTTGGATTTCAATGAGATTTCTGGATTTGGAGAAACCGCAAGGATTTTATAAACTGATTATCATTTTTAAACGAAAGTTGTGGTTTACTCATGATATGATTTGAGATATGTCAACCATGAGTTTTCTCGGCTCTTGAGCGATATCATACATCCGATTCGAGGAGGAGGAGGAACCGTCTGTGGGTGCATGGTGGACCCGGTGCGGTATCCCGAGGCAAGATGGTCGCAGATGATGGCGTTGAGCCTGGCAGGGGAGCACTACAGACCGGTGATTTTATTGTGACTCGACGGATATTCGGAGGATACCGATCGGAGTATAGGCCAGTCCGGATAGCCGGAGCCCTAGATACTGAGATTTGATGATACAGACCAGTCCGGATTGCCGGAGCCTGAGATATTGAGATATTGGGATTTATATATTTTGTGTCGATGCTAGACACTTATTCCCTGTTGATTTCATTGATGATACTTTGATTTTATTACAGATATCTCACTGAGATAAGAAAAACATTTTCCTTATTAGATGTATTCTGTTTTCATGCATACATACATCACATATATGATATGTTTCTACCTGAGGTACTGACACGAGCACTTGGTATTACAGTTATGTATAGATGTTTACCCATGCCATTATTAGATGCTTCGGGCTTTATCATTTGAGGATATATATATTACTGATCGTATGACGTAGTAATGAGTCATACATATGATTTCTGCTCTGTGATGTTTTCTACTCACGAGTTGGCAACTCACCCCCGTTGTACCACAGTTTCTTGCAGGTTTTGCCGTACAGGTTTCCTTGGCGGCTTTGCGGGTGTCACGTCCCGCTTCCCAGAGTACGCTAAAATGGGCACGTGACAAACCAACCATGCTACCTGTGGGTAGGAAGTATCCATCCACAGTCACATTACGGCTGTAGAGATATCAAGAACAAAATAAAAGTATCTAAAACATGTCCATAATCCAAGATAAATCATGAGTAAAGAATAATAAAATGCGGAAGCGAAAGATCCAATACAAAATAACTGGAATGTATGTCCCATAATGCGGGCTCACATCAGGAAATAAGTGCAGGAAAGAAAATTGACTACTGCTGACACTCACAGCTCAGCCTGTCGGCTGAAGTACTCCTACTCGGACTGCGACAGCGGTACGGAATATGGGTCATGCAAAACCCAGACATCAGCGCGTCAAGTCATCAAGTAATAACATAATAAACAGGCAATGCGAATAGAAACATGAATAAAACAAGGGTAACAATAATATGAATCAGAGCAGTGCAGGGTATTGTGCAGTGGGTAAACTAAACTGTTCTATCAGGTTTTCTGTTCTAAAGTCTTTGAAACCAAATTGATGAATCATCGATGTAACTCAATAGTATCCCGTACATACCCGGGACCACGGCCCCAAGATTCTCGGGCTGAAACCGAGACATGCCGCTAGGCACCAAACAGGAATGTGTACAGATGAATGATGTCAGCATCATCATTCCAAGGCCGGCCTAGCCTAAAACTGATCAGAACAGGTAGCGAACTGTTGAGTTACAAGTTAGGTTTCACCTTTGATTTCCCTATACCCCCAAGTTATAAGTGTATGTCAAGTCAGGTATCCCGTAATCAAGAAACTAATGCCAACACAGGATCAGGTAAACAGGTTTGTCTGGATAGACAACAGGAACGGTCCATGAGGACTATATGTCAGATTTGTTGGCATTAGACACAAGATCAGGTAACGGGTCAGGCCATGGTACATCAGGTCAAGTCAAGCAGTATACGGTACCATGTCGGGTTAATCAATATGTATGTAAATATTATTTAGCATGTAGCAAGGGGTACTTGCCTCGACGGGCCGCGAACCGGGAATACGGAACGATAAACGTCAGCGGGGAAATCTCGCGACGGGCGCACGGTTCACGGAATGAACCCAAACGACGAACAGTGGAACCACACAGGTCAGGGTACCTCTCTGGATCGTCGGGACACGTCGCCGGTAAGGCCGGATTCCGGCGAACCCCAAAACAGCAAATCTACAATTTTCAAGAATTTATGAAACGACAAAAGAAGAATCAAGAAGAGGGAAGAGAAGGATGATAGCGACGAGGGTGCTCACGAGGATCTGTGGAGGGGTGGTGATGGTCGACAACGTCGACGGAGCTCCGGCGCATGGACAACAGTGACCGCGAAAACTGCAGATCATCCAAAATGAGCATAGGAAAGAAGGAAGGGAAGGAGAAGAAAGAGAAGAGAAGAAGAAGACACAGGCAAGGCTCACCGGGGTTTGTACGACGGCCGGAGTATGGAGACGAGGCTACTGGCGGCGATTCCCGGCGGTGTAGACGTGCAGAGGGGCCCGCGGTCGCCGGAGCAAGGTGCACGAAAGAAGAAGGGGATGTGGATGAGACAAGGGTGAGGAGGCGAGGAGGCCGGTGGCGGTGGCGTCGGCGTTGGGGCTGCGGCGGCGACGGGCACGGCGGTAGGGTTTACGTGGGGTTGGGTTCTGTTGGAGGAAGGATTTTGAGGAGGAGAAAGTTTAAATATAGAGAAGAGAGAGAGAGAGATATGGGGAGAGAGAGAGAAAGATAGAGAGAGAGAGACGGGGGGAGAGAGCGCGCGATAGGAAGTGGGGCCCACTGATGAAAGAAGGAAGGTGATTGGTTGTTAGAAGGGATCTGTGGGTTTGGGAAAAGATTTTAAAATAAAAGATTTAGAAGTAGAAAATATAGTATATGGTTAAAAATATTTCGACGGTTTAAAATATTAGAAATTGGGATTTTGGCGCAAAGTAAAATATTTCCAAATTGCGTCCGGGTCGGGTCCAAAAATTTGAAATTGAAATAATAAAATTTTAGGCGGGATCCAAAATTTAAAATGAAGTGTTTTACAATCAAAAAGTATACCCCCAAAACGGACACACGCACGTGCGCGTAGCCGTCCAAACTCGCCCGTTTCACTGAACGGGACGAGAACACGATGCACGGACGCTACAACAGGGTTAGGGGTGTCAAGCAGGTTATGACGAATATTTTTAATTTTATTTTAGATGCCTTAAATTGTTATATGCAGAAATGAATTAACGGGGTAAAATTTACAATAAGTAATAATCAAGCAAGATAAATGAAATAAGTGCCACACTACGTTCAAACGGTAGCTGAAATTAGTAGCATTGGGCTCGGGTGTTACAGCGGGCACACTGCTTCCTTCCGGTGATTGCCTTGGTAGGTGGGTTCACTCGTATCGTGACCACCTTTGTACATTTATTTATTTCAGTTGTATCTAGTAACTCCATCAACCAGACTTGTATATTATTTCAGATTTAGAAAACCAGTTGTTATTATTTCGACCTCAGTGTCGCGTTTGTATTATTATGGTTTTCTTGATGATTTTGAGTTTTTTTTTTGAGTTTTGATCCTCGCCCTTCGGCGTTGTATATTATATTGTTTGCGTGGTTGTGACCGCCAATTGACGAAGAGCTAGCTCCCGCTTGGGGATGTCTTTATATATATTAAGCCTGTTGTACCCCTTTTGGGGACAGTATTTACAAAGGAAACTCTGCCGAAATTTTCAGAAAAGACTTGAGATTTTAAAAATGCAATACTTCGGCTTATGTTATTAAAACCACTTGTTTTAAAACCAGTTTTCTGCACTGGGATTTTTGGCTTACTTGAATTAGATGGGGTCCTATAGATTTCATATGATTCAAGTGCCAGTCACGTGCCATTTCGGGTCGTGACAAAGTCCACCCGAGAGATGTAGCTCATGGTTCTAGCTCCACACTAGGAATCTAGTGAAGCAACTAGAGACTTTAGGTTGCTAATTTAGAGTGCCTACGGATGTAGTGTGTTGCTCTGAGTGTGTATCTATCTCTCTTCTACCCTTGATTCTCAACACATGAGATGGTATGGTAGAAAATGAAGATGGAGGAGGAGCTCAAGAAAGATAGTGAAGAGAGAAGAAGCAAATGGCGAGAGTGTTTCCCAATGACCATCCATCAAGTGAGAAAAAATATGAAGCAAGGTTTTGCAAAACAATTTTTTCAATAAACATATTGCAATTATGCTTGAATAGTTTGCACAAATAAATTAACAATTTATTTGTCAACACTATTCAAACATGATTCTCACCATTCTCTCTTTATTTACCTTTACACCTCATTTCCATTTAATTTAATAAATGGATAAACCAAAATGAGGTGTCCACCTTCTAGAATATTTTCCGTATAAATACGGATTACACTCTACTGTATATACATACCCGTATTCGTACCAAAATACGAATACCCAAAGAGATAGAATAACACAAAGAATATAATACTAGAATATACATATCGAAATATATATACGTAAATTATTAAATCAATACCTGATTTAATAATCCGGCTCAATCCCGAACCGGCTAGTATTATCAACCATCCGATCGAAAGTCCGGATAACTAGTACAATCATTCGATTAGAACTTTGCACGTATCAAAATACGACTATTATATCATTTCGCCTGAACCAGGGAAACTCTCTGTGTGAGACTCTTAGATGAACAGACCGAACTGTACGGAGATTGTCACGGACAAGCTCAGTAAGGGTTCGGATGAGTTTGCTCGTCGGCCTTTCTTTCGCTCAATATCTGGATAGCCGTTACCAGCTAGTGCCGCTCGTGTTATGCAACTGTGATGCAAGCATACAAATACTAATGTATTGTTTTTAAGGAATAAAATAATATGTTATATAACTATGTGATATGCATTTATTTGGATTGATGTGACATTTTTTTCTTCTTATAATAAACTTTGAAAATTTATGTGGTGGTAATTTTTCACTGGACTTCATAGCTTTCGTTGATTGTGTTTCGATCACAAGAGAAAAACATATTATTAGATGGCATAACAGTAAAATTTCTTTGATTACATTTATATTTTTCATTCAATGAGGGAGATTTAGATTTGAACTTTTGGTTCTGGCACATTATTTTATCTTTTTCTATGTCAAAGCATTTTTTTTATTAAAAAGAAACATAAAAATAGCGCTATCTTGAATTTTGTAGATAAAAATTACACATGTGATTCCATTCTAAGTAAGAATTTTGTTTGACATGTATATAAAATTATTAAATTAGGAATTCTTGAAAAAAGAAAGAGTCAATTGTGATATCATTTCTCAAAAAGGAATATACCCGAAGAAACTCTTAATTATATATAGTAATAAAGGGAACATTTTGGGGGAAAAGGTCCAATTGTAAAATAAAAGGAAAAACCTAAAAGTACTCCAAAACTTAGCTGAAAGCCTGCCGATTGTGGTTCAGGGGCACACCATTCGTTTTATTCGGTTCAAAGGTACATAGGAATCGTAAACTTAACCTATTCGCTTTTCTTGATATATCTATTAAGCAAATGAAATAAATTGGGCTAGGGGCAATTGACACGGTCTTGGACATGCGTCACATCATAACTTAACCTAAGATGCCATTCCTTCTGTTTTTGTCTTTTGTGAGCACAATCATAACCCCGTATATAGCTCTATGCAAGATATAGACATAATTCGAAAAGCTACCAAGAAATTTGGATGTCTGGTAAGAAACAGCTAATAGATTCGATAGTTACGAAAACATATCATGATTGATGGTTAAGGGTTAAACTTACATATGAAACGACTATTTATCTTTTGAAATAGCTAAACTTGAAAAATAGGGTTTAAGAGTGGAGGAAGAGGTGGCCGCGCGGGTGGAATATTTTCAAATGAGTTGCACAGTAATCATGATTAGCATAGATAATAGCACTTGTAACTCATGTTTCAAATGAATACACATGAAAAATTAACATTTCATTTATCTTATATATCTATCGAAATTCAAGATAACGCCGATAGTTCTGTCTAGTCTTTAATTTAAATCATGAGTTAATCATAATTCAACTTTTTCTCACATACATTTTTTCCTTGAGAAATTGAAGGTAACAAACAGATATACATGATGATAAAATTAGCCTTTATCATTTGGAGGGAAAAGTAACTGGAATGGAGTGGTATTTGTAGGAGGCAATGACTGAGGGAGACGAAACTTTCTGCAGCTAAGCGATGCACAATATGAAATAAGTTTAGAATACATCTATCCAACATCCACCGTGGCTCACTCTCCATATTGATAAGTTAATATACAATTAATATATTGATTACATTATATTGATAAGTTAATATCCCGTTAATTAAGAGATCTATGCCTGATGAAAGATATAGGAGCCCGTAGATATAATTAATATACAATTTAATTTTAGGGCTTTTTCCTAAAAGCCTCTCCATACTTCATTAATTACTAAAAAAAATCATATCCATACTTCGTATTTACTTAAAAGGCCTTCATACATTTAAGTTACACTAAAAAACCTTGCAAGTTTTTTATATCCAAAGTTAACGTTGTGTTAGAGAGTTAGAGTTTGAGCCGCTCTCTTATCTTTCAGATATTTAGGCAGGCCTTTCTCCCAAAAAAATACCCACATTCTTATTTAGTTACATTCTTATTTAGTTGAAGATTAGGATTTAAGGAAACGAAATAATTGCCCTCGTTTGGAAAGAGATTGCCCACTAACCCGAACCTTGCAGTTTAAGGAACAACGTCACTCAATAAGCTTGTTACTGTAGAGGAGAAGAGGAGCCGGTATTAATTTGAAAAATCTTTGCTCCAATCCCAAAAGCCAATTTGGAAAAAAATTTCTTGGAAGAAGAAAAGGGACTATAAGGTTTTAAAACCCTAATCCGATACTCACCATTAGTTTCCAAACAAAATAATAAAAGATACCAAAAAGATTCTCTTTTTGACATGTTAAGAGGCCTTTTAGTGCAGCTAAAATGAATGAGAGTTTTTTTAAGTAAATATGAAGCATGAAAAGATTTTTTAGTAATTAGTGAAACATGAAGGGCATTTTCCTTAAAAAAAACCTCAATTGAAAACACAGACAAATGGGTGGCTGTGTGTCTAATTTTTCATGAAGAACCCCGGTGGAGGTTAATGACCCTTCGTGCAGGCCTCCCAATGGTTCATCGATACAAGAATGCTTGATATTGTTTGAAGGATGCACACATGTAATTCATGGATATCAATTTTTTTAAAAATAAATCTATCTATCTATATATCTATCCATATAACCCAATGAACCTAAGGTGACCATATAATAGTGCATTAGTTTTTGTAGCTTTATATTTATGCTTCTATTGGTTTCATTAACTCATTGATTTCTTTAGATAAGTTTAGAAAAGCCTAATTTCGCTAATCACCCTTGCAAGTGTCTTTAACAGTGAGACTAGCAAATCACCAACAGTATCACTTCACTTGTATCTACTTCATCAACAGCATCAACGATGCACGCTGTAACACAAAATTAGCCGGACACACTGAGCTAAGTTCTTAAAACATCGGTGTACCAAGTCAAGCATCCTACAAATATTACCTCCTATAAAAAATATAGGAGAAATGTGAGGATCAGTTATGATAAAAGACTGTTTCCCCCTTGTAATGTGCACAGAAAAATGAAAAATGTAAATCATCGAATTGTTTGATAAGATGGAGGGGATGATTTGCCTATCCGCTTTAAATATCTACCAAAACCTACCCAAGAACAAACACCACGGGCTCACCTGTTTTGTTTGATACTAATATCTCGGTGCTGTGGACGGTAGGATTCCAAGAGGGTAGGTAAAGCATCACCCATCTCTCCATCTCTGCATTTCTCAAAAATATAGCAACAAGTAAAGAATGATATTTGAACAAGAAGCTTATCCACCGACTAATAACAATAAGCAACAATCCATTATGTTTATTAACCAATTAACATAAAAGATACAAAAACAAAACAATTGAGAAAATCAGTCAAAAGCATCTCACAAGAAACCAAGAGTAAAAATTGGTGTACAGTTCTTATGAAAACAATTTGTTACTAGGTGCTTACAAAATACAAAAACAAAGAAAGAAATAAAATAACTGAATCTTAAGTATTCCACTCTAATCACTTGGCCATATCTCATGCAGTAGGGCTTTCCTTACCAAAGTGAGGATGCCAGTTCGATTTCCGAAAGGGTCTCATCAAAAAAAAAAGTATTTCCCTCTATATTGCTACAAATGAAAGGAAAATAATCATCCGACTATCGGGAAAAGAAAAAATGTTGCTACATATACACTTCGTACATTAATTTTCAGGTTGAATGCTGAGGTCAGAATGCTCACTCATGTTCAAGTCCGGCTCATCTTTTTTCAAGACTTGAACCTTGTGTGCTTGGTGACACCATCGATCATGCATCAGTTAATCTCAAACGGGGAACAACGTTCATTGAATGCAGTTCCTAATTCCACAAAATAAGTAAGTACTATCCGAAATGATATAATAGACAAATATGTACTTACTTTCAGAATAAGTTAGTAAGAGCACTATAACTCATGAGAAAAATGTTATTGTGAAACTGCATAGGAAAATTTCCTATGCAACCATTTACCAAATTTTGGAAGGATTGGTTTCCTGGAGGATGGATACACCAATTTTCATTTGATTTCGTTGTTTTTTGCCCACTGATCTAGGATTGTCAAATGTTTTATTGCCGAAAAAACGGTTAATTTTGCAACAACTTAATGCAAGAGTAAAAAAGTACCAAAATAGTGTTGCAGTTTGACTTCTAGTTTTGAAGACCATAAACGTTTGCCCCAGAAATACATACATCTGCGCAAGCGATCAACATAAAGCTAAATTGAACTACAGACTTCTATCCATTTCTGGGACTGACGTCCATGTCGGTCAGTCGCAGATTATCGAAAAGATTCATTGAAAATTCGTTTGAAGCTTAATTAGAAAAGTTTGTTTGGAAAGATATTTAAAATTTTGTTTGGAGATTATTTTTGGGAAGATTTGATAAGATCAAATTTAGTTAAATTAGGTATTCTAATAGAAATAAGTTTAGGTTTTTTAGGTCTATAAATTTAGATTGATTAGGATATTTTGTATGGTATGAAGAAGAAAAATTGAAGAGAAGAGAATTTTGTATTTCGTATTGAAGTTGAATAAAGAAGAGAAGTTTGAAGATAATTTCTTTGCGTTTTGATTGAACTTTATATTTTCTTCTCAAAACTCTTAACAATTTGGTATCAGAGCTTGGTTGAGAGAAAAAACGACGAATATGGAGACAACTCAAATCGCAACGAAGATGGTATTATTTGAATAGCACAAATTGATCGATATGGAAGTCGAGGATGGACGACGTGGTGTGCCTCAAACATTTAGGTGCGACTCTTTATGAGATTAACGCCAAACCAGAGAAAATGTCTAATGAAGATTATGCGGGGATGGATCGAAAGACGAGAAGTCTTATTCGCGATTGGATAGAAGATTCGGTATCACCATGTATCATCAAAAAGTACTGCATAAACTTTATGGAAGAATTTGACAGATCTCTACGAGAGAAAGGCAGCTACAAACAAGGATTTTCTAATGAGAGAATTGATGAATTTGAAGTTTCAGGAAGATTCCTCAATAGCAGAATATTGAGAATCAATTTAGAGTCATGAAGATACCAATTGAAGACGAGATGCAAGAACTTATCGTATTGAGTTCCCTTCCGAGCAGTTTGAAAACTCTGGTAGTTTTTTTGAGCAGTTCGTCTCATAACATAATTATTACTATGAGCGCGGTAACAAATTATCTCTTAAATGAAAAATTAAGAAGAAAATCATTAATTAGATCATCTGATTCATCTGCACTTATTACAATAAACGCTCCGGAGTGAAGGAAGGAATATAGCAACTATGGAAGAAATCAAAGATCATGGCCTACAAAAGATGTTTCGAAGATAACATATCATCACTGCAATAAGATGGGTCACTATATGTATAATTGCTTCAAGATGAAGGAGAATTTAGATGATCTGAAGTGACCTAGAGAGGAAAAACAAGCGGATGTGGAAGATCAAGCGAACGTGGCCCACGATGTCGAAATATAGCACTATTTGCTTATGACAAGTGATGATAAAGTCAAGAAGGAAGATATGTGATACATGGATTCGAGAGCATTCTTTCACGTATATTCAAAGTGGTTCGATTAAATCAAAGAGAAAAAGAAGACGGTGATGTTAGCGGATAATTCTGAAGTAGAAGTAGAAGACGTGGGCACCGTAAAGATGATGTTCAATAAGAAGCAGAGAGTTCTTGGTGATATCAGATATGTCCCAAAACTTAAGAAGAATTTAATTTCGTTTAGAAAATCGAATACAAGAGCTTACACAATCATTGCTCAAGGTAGAGTAATGAAGATGTGCCAGAAGAATTGTATCGTGATAAAATGAGTCAGAATCTTAAGCGACATATATCAAATTGTAGGGAAGCTTGTGTATGGAAGAACAATCATGAAGCAAGATGGAGATTTGAACGGAACTCAGAAGATATCGTGGGTGGATGTTGAGAAGAGAAGATAGAAGTCGACTTGGAGAGTACAAGTCAAGATGAAGATTTTTTGAAGTTTGACTTGTAGTTTTGAAGACCACAAACGTCTGCCACAGAATACAGAACTACAGACGTCTGTGAAAGCGATCAACAGAAAACTAGATTGAACTACAGACGTTTGTCCATGTTTGGGGCAGACGTCTGTGTCTGTCAGCCGCGGATTATTGAAAAGATTCGTTTGAAGCTTAATTAGGAAAGTTTGTTTGGAAAGATATTTGAAGTTTTGTTTGGAGATTATTTTTGGGAAGATTTAATGAGATCTTTGTTAAATTAGATATTCTAGTAGAAATAGGTTTAGGTTTTCTAAACCTATAAATAATGATTGATTAGAGTATTTTGCATGGTATGAATAAGAAGAATTGAAGAGAAGAGAATTTTGTATTTCGTATTGAAGTTGAATAAAGAAAATAAGTTTGAAGATAATTTCTTTATGTTTTCATTGTGTTTTATATTTTATTTTCTTCTCAAAAATCCTAACAAATAGGTAATACTCAAGTTTTAAACTATGATGGTCAAAATCAAAGGTCCATTCCAAAAATTAAAGAGTACTGTGTTTTTCAAGAAGTTGCATAGGAGATTTTCCTATGCAGTTTCATAGGAATATCAATCTCATAATTCATACCTACAAAACTAAAAATTTTCAACCCCCAAGAGAGAGAAGCTAAACAATTATCACTGCAACGCGTGCACTCACAACTCTTCGGAATTCTATTATTAATTTTTCGTTTGGTTTTTTCCCCTTTTCGGAGGGGGGGGGGGGGGGCATATAAATCTGCTAAGATACCATGTAGCGCTCTCTTCAAACAAAGTTTTAATTCGAGATAATTAAAAAGCAACAGTTATAAAGAAAATCTTTTTATTATTTTTTTTGTTACAAGTCCTTTAAGGAATATCAATAAGATTCTATAGAAGGGTTGATGAAATATAAGGTGCTATAGAAGAAATTTATTCTCCGGCGATCAAAAGGAGACAATCCATCATTATTTTTGGCTAATCAATTGTGTTTATCTTCATCTATCCAATCTAAGAAATACACACATAACATGTGGTTACATAATCATTCTCTTTGCATAGAGTCGATGCAAAAATTAACATATTTCAATAATAGAATATATTTCACAAATAGATTGGTGGCTAAGTATGAAATCACATACAGTTTGTCGTATCTATGTTTTCAGATCAAGAAGATTAAGATGGATAATGCCTATCTTCCGTAAAAATATTAAAAAGTAGTCCCTGTGTCTGCGACGAATCTCAAGGGCGCTAAATCGAAGCGCTCCAAGTCTGAGGTTATGGTGGTGCACACTGTCTATATGGCATCTGAGAAAGAGGATAGTCGTATCTCTACGGGTCATCGACCACTCACCAGATCTGTAACAAAGGCCCAATAGCAACAACAGATGCTCCAGGAAATGTTAACACAGATGGCCGCACTCACTGGGCCACAAGAAAGCCAGGAGACATCGTCAGAGCAGCGTCATGAAAAAGAAACCGATACTGAGTTCCTCCGCAGAATTCTCGAGAAGAAAGACAGAGAGGCCGCGGAACAAGCGGCCAACATAAAACGAATGGCGCTTTTATTTCAAGATATGATCGAGATGATGATACAGCCGGATCCTCCAGCTGAAGACCCTCCGATTGTCCTTGAAGACGACAGAGAGGAGACATCGAACCCTCTTCCGGCTCTATCAATGGCCAAAGTGGAGACGATCTCCAAAGCCGTCCTGGATGACTATATAGCTCAACAGATACGAGCTCATCAGGCGAGCGAAGCGGCTAACCAAATCGTTAACACTGGATGACCTTATCCGGGTTGGTACGATCAAATAAATTACCCGTCAGAATATACGATCCCTAAATTCCACGTATATAAGGGGACATGAAATCCACACCAACACGTGGCTCAATTCAGGGCTCTGAGCGGAAACACCGGATGTGACGATAAGCTACTGCTTCGCCAGTTTGTTGGCAGCTTGTCAGAGACAACGTTTGAATGGTACTCTGAGCTCCCGAACGACTCCGTTAAGGCATTTGCAGAAATGGAGCTACTGTTTACATAGAGATTCACAAGCGCTAGCGAACGCACTCCAATCACGACATTGATCAATGCCAGGGTGAAGCCGGGAGAAACATGGGTTCGGTATGCGATACGGTGGCGGAACCTATGATCGAAATGCGAACAACGTATAGAAGAGGCTCCTGCAGTGGGCATGTTTGTAAGAACCCTCGATCCGCAGGCGACCATATCCCAATTCATGATGTTCTTCAAGCCAACCACCTTCCAGGCCTTGATTGAAAAGCTGGCCCAAATGGACCAGATGGGCCATAGGCCTTCCTCTTCTAAGACGGAGCCTCGGAATGAAAAAGGGCAAAGGAAAAGCAACATTCGTCGCCAACGCTCAACAACAACCGAGTGGCCCGAGACCGGTTGTTCGCCAAAGCAACAAGCGGCAATCCCTCAATGAGAAGTTGAGACGTCCTTACTCGTTTCCCTTGGATAAAACAAGGAGACTGTTCGAACTAGCAGTGCGCAACAGGCTCATCACTCTACCGGAGCCGAGACACCCACTACAACCGAACGATGTCAACGATCCCAATTACTGCCCCTACCACCGAGTATTAGGCCATTCGATTGAAGACTGCTACGTCTTCAAAAATTGGGTTGAAGACCAGTATCAACAGGGCAAGTTCGCGCTGTCCGAAAAATGGAAGGTAAATCCGCCACAACAGCACACTCCTAAAAAGGTAGACATGCCGGGGGCATCATGCTCATTTATATAAGAAGCTCCATGGGAGGTCGCTCTTTTAGCCAAAATGAAAAGAATGCTGAAGGATCTCCAAGCATGCCCGGCGATCAGGTGGAAAAGTCCGCTGGAACCCGAAGTCATCAAGGGAATGCTGAAGCCGCGCCCGACGCCAAGAATTGGTAGTAATAGTCAGAACGCCTATGCCCAGCCGTCAAAATCTTCAAAGAAAAATAAGAAGACCAAAAAGCCCATGAAGCCTGATGACAAGCGCACGGATATGCAAAAACACATTGACGCACTGGAGGAATACAACCAGAAGGCGCGAACCCCGGTCACACTCCAAGAGTTTCTCAACCACATCCTTGAAAATAGATATGGCAACAAAGATGAGGGATAAGACTTGTCATATGAACCTAAGGATTATGTGGCAAGCTACCACATGATCTCTCACTCATCAATAGATGGTGAAGAAGCTCCCGAGGCAGAGAAATTGGGGGAAGATCCCGAACCAAAACCCTTGGAACCGTCTGATGAGATGATCGATCTGCTGTTGAACGCAGCCCGTCAGAAAAGCAAAGCCGATCGGGAGCGCGAAATGGCCATATTAGAGAAAGCCAAACACCGGCGGCTGGACGAAAGGGTTAAAATACTCCCACCAGATCAAAGCACATCCACCGCAAATAAAAGCAAACTTAAGACGAGGAAACGGTTCGCCAAATCCCTGTCGATGGGAATGAAGCTGCCACCTTTTAAAAGAAACACTTCTGGCAGCATACACCTTGACGAAGCGGATGCATATCCAAATTACTGCTTATACCATCATAGGATCACACACCCTACCGAAGAGTGGATGGCCTTTAAAAACTGGTGGCAGGGATATGTTTCCCACCGACAATACGTCCAGCGAGTGAAGCGCAAGGCCCGTTGGGAACAGAGAAGCACGACAGATGAGTGCAAAAAACTACCGGTAATTGTCACATGGTTGACACCAAGGGATCGCAAGTTATCACCTTTGGAAGCGACTCTGATAAAGAAATAGCCCTCAACCCTCTCTTCAAGGAATCCACCTCCGACACAAAAGATACGAAGACTTGCGAGGACATCTAGCTGTGTAATCGTACGTTGCCCAGGAACAATCCCGGACCTACGAACACGGACCGAAACATCTTTAAACTACTATAAACCCTCGACATCCCCAGGCTGCGTGGTAAAAAAACAGTATGTCCACAAGCAAAATGGGCATGGATGAAAACCCGAAAGGTCGCCGTGAGTAAAAACAGCAGGACTACCGGCGATGTTTGTGAAAACCCGAAAGGGCGCAAACTCGTATAAAAAAAACAAAAAACACGGTACGTCCATAAGCAAAATGAGCACGGATGAAAACCCGAAAGGGCTCCGTGAGTAAAAACAGCAGAGCTACCGGCGAGTTTGTGAAAACCCGAGAGGGCGCAGGCTTGTAAAAAATTCGTGCACACTTGCGAGGTCCTCTCGACCCTGTAAGGAGAAAATACCTGCATGAGATCCTTACGACTCACAAGGGAGCAACACGCTTAGGAATCCCCACGATTCCTAAGGAGAAAATACACTAACGAGATCTTCACGACTCGTAAGGAGAATTCCCCTTTGAGACCCTCACGGCTCATAGGATTCAAAAGCCTTAAGCTACTGGGATCTGAACCTGTTCTTAAGCCGTCATACACCCCGATTTTTCCCTACAAGCGTTTCAATATTGATCCTTGTATACAATCCACGGGCACGAATAAACATTTCCCTAACAAAGTCCCACCAGCGACTAGGGATATGCTCACACGGTGAACAACCCTTGTAAGTCCTCTCGATTTATAAGGAGAAAATGCTCTTATGAGATCCTTACGACTTATAAGAGAGAACACCACTTAGAAGTCCCCACGACTTTTAAGGAGAACGTACACCTATGAGATCCTCACGACTCGTAGGGAGAAATATCTTTATGAGACTCTTACGGCTTATGAAGTCAAAAGCCTTAGCTGACAGGATCTTAACCCTGTTTGTTAAGTCACCTTTGTTCGAACCGACGAAGGCAGATGATGATTCGCTGCTGGCAATATCTCAGTTGGAGCGATGCTGATGTCTGAATCGGAATCAAATTCCAAGTCCTTTCACGGAAAATGATGATTCGCTCTTGGTAATATTCCAGTCGTAGCGATGCTGATGCTAAGATTGGCACTAGATTCCAAGTTCCATACTCGTGGCGAAAAGTCGACGAGCCAAAAATGCATATGAAATAGTCGAAATGATGGGGCAACTTGCAACAAAATCAGCAAGAAAAATATATGCATACAAAAACAGGCGAAATGATTGGGCAACTCGCAATAAAAAAAAGCAGCGAGTAAAAAGAAAAAATAGCCAAAATAATTGGGCACCGCGAAAAATAGCCGAAATGATTGGGCAATCGCGACTTTCGCGATATAAAAATCTGAAATGATAGAGTATCGCGGAAAGAAATAAAAAAATGAAATAAAACTTTTTGCTCTGCAGGTGAGTCCATACTGACCCCTGTATACAATCTATGGGCATAAACGAAAGGGAACCACATGTCCCAACAAACTCTGTCAAAGAGAAAAGTCGGATCTCAACAGCAACATCTGCATCCCAGAAGATCAACAACGACGTTCCTTCTTATGCCAGCAGGGCACGGAAGCGACACAACGAAACGGAGCCATGGAAAAGTCCCTAGATTCAAATCTTAAAGGCAACATCTACAGCCTAAAAATCAGCAACGGTGATCCTCCTCATTCCAACAGGACTCAGACGCAACATCACCAAACGGAGCTAGGGTAAAGTCCCTAGTTCTAAGACTCCACGGTTCACGAACAACCTAGAGTCAGCCAATGATTCCATTTCGGAAATACGTCATCCAATGACTCCGTCTCGGAAACAAGTCAATCGACCTCCGAGGAAATCAGCGTCCTTGGCAAAACCTCGATTCAGGGAAATCAGCGTCCTTGACGAGAGCATCTAGATTCGCGTCGACCCGCAAGGAAATCGGTGTCTTTGAAGGAATACCTCGATTCGTCTCAACTCCGAGGAAATCAGCGTCCTTGGCAAAACCTTGATTCAGGGAAATCAGTGTCCTTGACGAGAGCATCTCGATTCGCGTCGACCCGCAAGAAAATCAGTGTCTTTGCAGGAATCTATCGATTCGTCTCAACTTCGAGGAAACCAACGTCCTTGGAAAATATCCCGATTCAGGGAAATCGGTGTCCTTGACGAGAGCATCTCGATTCGCGTCGACCCGCAAGGAAATCAGTGTCTTTGCAGGAATCTCTCGATTCGTCTCAACTCCGAGGAAATCAGTGTCCTTGGCAAAAACCTCGATTCAGGGAAATCAACGTCCTTAACGAGAGCAGCTCAATTCGTGTCGACCCGCAGAGAAATCAGTGTCTCTACAGAAATATACGACTTCAGCAAAACGGAGCCATGGCAAAGTCCCTAGTTCCAAGTCTCGACGACAGTATCTACAGCTTGAAGACCCACAACAGCGTTCCTCCTCATTCTAGCAGGATTCAGACGCGACAATCAACCTCGGAGCCATGGCAAAGCCCCTAGTTCCAAATATCGAAGGTTTACAGAAAGCCTAGAGACTATCTCGGAGCCGCGGCAAAGTTCCCAGTTTCATGACTCGGCGGTGCGCAGACAACCGAGAGTCAACTCCGACCCCATATGGCTAAAGTCAATCCTGACCCCGTATGGCTAAAGTCAATCCTGACCCCGTATGGCTAAAGTCAACCCTCGACCTCCCCGTCAAAGTAATGCTTTGACTCGGGAGCAAGTCAACTCATCAATCACTTACGAGTCCTCTCGACTTGTAAGGAGAAAATTCTCTTGTGAGATCCTTACGACTCCCAAGAGAAAACACACTTAGGAACCCTCATGATTCCTAAGGAGAAAAAACACCTACGAGATCCTCTCGACTCATAGGGAGAAAAATCTTTATGAGACCCTCACGGCTCATAAAATTGAAAAGTCTTAGGCAGCAGACCTGAACCTGTTTCCTAATCCATTGCTACCCTGCAAAGAGTCCAAGATGGACAGCTACCTACTATCTACAGGCCACACTTGCTAAAATCACATGGCGACAACACAACAAAGAGAAGAAAGCAACAGTGGGAGATAAAACATGTGTATCTTTTATTCATGAATTCAATTGAGTACAATAAGAATCATATAAAAGAATAAAAAATGGATACATGTTATTCAAAGATTACAAATGATTAATTGATACAAAGGCAGCTGCTGAGAAGGAGGTGTTTTCAATAAGTCAGCCAGTTGCTCGCGCGCTCCTCTCAACTCCTTTTCATGGTCAGCCGCTGCGGCCAGCTCCGCTTCGACTCGAGCCCGTTGTTGCAAACAAGACGAAAGTTTCTCATCGATTTCCCGTTGAGCAACTTCGTGACTCTGCGTAACCTGCTCCAGATGGTCGGGCTTTTGCCTCAGCGCTAGCTCGTCCGAAATGCATCGTTGCAAATTGTCAAAGACGGCTCTCAATTGCGCAGCGTTTGCTTCAACCTGGGCACGCAGCCGGGCGAATTCACCTGAAGCCTCCTTGCGTTCCTTTCGCCTCAAGGTCGCTTCTTGTTCGAAATGGCGGAAGAAGGGAACGCTCTGCTCAACCCATGCAGCCCGTTGAGAATTCAAAGCCAACATTTCTGGAATGGGACGCCTGAGCTCGATCTTATGCAGACAGGCCTCGATCTTCCTGCAGTAGTTAACCCAAGACTCGACGACGCCCTCGCTATGGAAGTTCACGAGCATCGCCAACATGAGATTAACTTCAGCGGCAAAATCTGCAGCAGATGCAAAGGCCTCCGCGTCAAGGTCTTCGACGAACTCGCTTAACATCTGCTGGCTATTCGCAGAACCTCTAGAAGAAGGGCATTTAGCAAAAGGCCCTACCGGCATGGGAATCTGAGACTTGAAGGAAGCTGGAGTCGGTGTGATTGCTGCAAAACAAATCATAGTCAGATATCGGCTTAAGAGATAAAGAAGATGCAAGAGCGATAAATGCTACTATACCGGTTACGGCAGGTGGCAGAGCTGGGAGTACTGGCGGCGCGATGATTCTCTTGTCCCCTCCTTTAATTTGTAGTGTTGTAATCAACTTAAAGTTAACAACGGCAGGGTCACCCATTAAAGAAAAGAAAAGACATCGGTTAAAGAAGATACTCACCGGCACCGGTAGGCAAAGCGACTTCCGACTGGAAGGAGAAGTGTGGGTTCAGCACTTGATACAGATGATCAAAGAGAACTCCTGCAAGGTTACGATGATACATGGTTAGTACGCGAAATATTTCATCCCCGATTTGAATTAATCGCAAACTCATACCTTCCAGTATTTGAGAGGATATAAGAGGAGGCGAAGGGTTGGCGACCGTCAGAGCAGCAACCGGCGACGCTTCTTCGGGTGGCACGACCTCAACGCTCACCACATCTGCATTAGAAACAAAAGAAATGCCGTCAGAAGTGATTGAAAGGGATTGCGGAATAAAAAGGAAAACAATGACCCAAGATCTACCTGATGGATCACCAATCGAAACCGCGACAAGAGCATCACTAGGCGTAGCGACTGCTTCGCTCTCCTCCATTGGAATGGTTTCGCTGCCCGTGGCTTCGTCCCCTAATTCGATGAGGTCCGTTGTAACACTCGTGATACCAGCCGACAATCTAGAACCGCGAGGAGAAAGAGCGGCAATTGAGGCAGTCCCAGACTCCTGAGAAAGAGTAGCTGCTTTGGGCTCGGTGGTTTCCGTCATCTCACCTGCCACCCCTCACCAGGACTTGGGCCTGCAGGGTATGATATATGAGAATCTGAAGATCAAACACTAATAAAAGGACCCAGTGTTACGTTACCTTGAGACGGCTTTTCAATTGCCTCCCGAGCCGCGCGTAACGCCTGTCTATGAGCGGTAGACAGGGCAGCCAGAGCACCCTCTGGAGAAATAGGGACAGGGGAAGCAGTGCTCGAGCCTGC
The DNA here is from genome assembly GCA_030015575.1 of Agapanthus africanus. Taxonomy (NCBI): domain Eukaryota; kingdom Viridiplantae; phylum Streptophyta; class Magnoliopsida; order Asparagales; family Amaryllidaceae; genus Agapanthus; species Agapanthus africanus. The sequence goes on along the minus strand of CM057337.1, from coordinate 1,006,025,279 downwards.
ACCTACAGCCAAGGCACTATTGCGTTCTTTCGCTGAACGCCTCTTGCGCTTCCTTTCATCCTGAGCCGCGAGAGCTGACCTCCTCAGGACTTCCGATAAAGGTAGACCATCATCTGAACCAAGTTCTGCCTCCTGCGCCATTACGACGTCCATGTTTCCCCCAATCAGAGCAAAGCTCTGTTTTGAATTTCAAAATTCAAAATTGAAGCAACGCTTCAGATCCCGTGCGCTGCGCGCTGCGCCCCACGTGTCAAAAGCAGACACGCCAGCGCTATGAGCGCTACGCCAGCGCTATGAGCGCTGCGCCCTAGGTAGCGCACCCCAATCAGAGCAAAGCTCTGTTTCAAAATTCAAATTTTAAAAGTTGAAGCAACGCTACAGATCCAGCGCTCTGCGCTGCGCGCCACGTGCCAAATACAGGTGCGCTAGCGCAGTTGCGCTGCGCTGTGTGCTGCGCGCCACGGATGCGCTAGCGCAGTTGTATGGCGCGCCACGTGTCAAGCACGGGTGCGCTAACGCTCTGCGCTGCGCGCCACGTGTCAGACGTAGGTGCGCTAGCGCCAAGTGCGCCAGCGCTGGAATTAAAAGAATTCCCCACCGTTAAATCAAAAGATCTAATAATAATAAATTATTAATTAATCAGAATTAAAATTCTGTTAAGGAAAGATTTCCCAATCTTATTAAAACAAGAAGATTATCTTCGGTAAAACAGAAGCCTTAAGATCAAAGATCCAACGGTGGGAAATATTCCCAAACCAATCAGAGAAAGATCTCTTCAACTAATTTAACAAATCAATTGGCCCCATATAAAGGCCCCAAGACTTCAAGTTTCATATAGAAAAAACCCTCTGCAAATTTTGAGAAAAAACTCAAAGAGAAAGAAAGGCAAGCCTTTGAAGAAAGAAGATCATTTTCTTCATCTTTAAAGGTAAAAAAAATTAATTCTTGAACAGCAGAGGTGAAATTATCTCGTAAAAAGAAGAAACATCTTCTAAAAAGATCTTAGATCTATAAAAAAGACCAAGGTATTTGATAAAACATAAAGGATTAAAAGGTCTAATCATAAAAATATATATAAAAAAAGAAGTATTTTACTTCATTCACAGATCTTCTGATCTATAAAGGCAGAGCCTTTTATGAAAACAAGAACTTTGGTTCTTGGATCTCGAGGCAAGGCCTTCTTTGAAGAACACAAACTTGTTCTTTGATCTTAAATTTGATCTGATGCGCTTTGCGCTACTGGAAAGTGCTTTGCACTCATGAACTGCGTCTTTACGCTCTTTGGATCGGCGCTCAGCGCCAAAACATGCCACGTGTCAACCACAGACACAGCTTGCGCTTTGCGCTCCTGAAAACAGCGCACTGCTCTCTTGGGTTGGCGCTCAGCGCCAAGCGTGCCACGTGTCACTCATTGGCGCACCCACAAACCAGCGCAGCGCGCTAATAAATTAAAAGCCCAGTGCGCTAATTAACTAGCGCTTAGCGCTAAACGACACGTGTCACCCTCATGTGCGCTAGCGCAATGCGCTCTTTAATTGGTGCAAAGCGCCTGATGCGCCACGTGGCGCACTGTCAGAACACCACTTTGTTCCTGATAAATGCTAAGCATTTAATTCCAGACAAAATATCAGAGCCCAAAGCTTGGCATTGTTAAGAGGGCAGAGCCCAAATAAAGGCCTAACAGGCAGAACAAAAATAAAAATGTTAAACATTTTTAACTGGACTTAGCCCAATTTTGGCCATAAGTCCTCAATTTAAATTGAACTGAGCTCATCTGCTCTTCCAATCAATTTACACCCGGTTCGAGGGTACATCTTTTTACTCCTCTGATATCTGTCGTTGTAATTCTTCAACGTCGTCAGAGAGGTGACGGGTCCCGACAACCACACATTGCTACGGACTGTGAGGTCCTTAAACTCATGGACTATGATGTCCTTAACCTCGACCGTGATGTCTTAAAACTAATATTGGACTGTGGGGTCCTTAAACTCATGGACTATGATGTCCTTAACCTCGACCGTGATGTCTTAAAACTAACATCGGACTGTGGGGTCCTTAAACTCATGGACTATGATGTCCTTAACCTCTACCGTGATGTCTTAAAACTAACATTGGACCGTAATGTCCTTAAACTAATCGACCGTAATATCATTAAACTAAACAATAGAGCCTAATTGCTCTTTTGTCAGATCTAAACGATCCCGTTAAGTTGATCTTAGTCTAAAAATAGACTAACGTATCCTTAACAAACGTTTAAGTTGATCTTAGTCTCAAATGAGGCTAACGTATCCTTAAACCCAAACCCCCAAACCCAAATCTAAGAAAGATACGGGTTTGGACTAGTCCACGCCCTACGGGCGACAACATAACTTAGTCTCCGTATACAATCCACTTGCAACCAAACACAAAACAAACACCCACGACACGAAGTGACCATATGGAGAAGGAGAAAGTTGTTACCGCGATGCGGCAGCGTAATTAACTGCAGGAGCTTGCGCCTGCAGGGAAGAGCGTCCCCGCAATCAAAAACCCCTCAAACGAGGGGGAATCTGACCAAGTCTGCTATATCGGCTGCATCCGTTTAAACCTTCGATACATGGTGCCATAAATCAACTTGGCATCTTCGGAGAGGTGGACGGATAGCACCAATTAGCATCTGCCCCGAATTTCAGGCAAGACGTCCGTCTTGCGCCGTCTTTCGGAAGGGAACAGATTCTGGCACGCCTGGTGGGACCTTTTCCTCTTTCCACTCCACACTTCGTATGTCGTGTTCGCGAACCAATCGCGGTTTGCTAATGGTTGCCCTTGGGTTTCGAGGTACTAAGATTTGGCGTTTTACTTGGTGCAGAAAGCAAAGGATCAATGGCGTTCACCTGCTCAAAGTGTTCCACATGAAACTGCAACCCATGTCCTGCCTCAACTGGGGGCATACCCTGCGGGCCCCAAGCAGCTTCCTTGCTCACGATGCCGGTGGACCAGGTGACTCGGGCCACCACCGGATTGTTTTTTGGGACCATGCTCCCGCCAACGAGCTTCACCGCTCCTGTGCTGACACCGGAAGCTCCCAAAAAGCCGGTCTTCGATCGACTTACAGCTACCGCGGCCCCTCTCAACGGGTCGTCCAGCACCGGCGCCTCGGTCTTCTCCAGATTGGGCCAAAGTTCAGGTAGGCCCATGATGAAGCCCGCACCTCAAGAAAAGGTTATTCCGAAAAGAGTGACCAACCCTGCTCCTGAAGTCGTCAAGGCGGCTTCTCCAACCAAAGGGTCGGTCTTTACAAGACTGACTGTCCCAACACCCGCTCCTGCTACTCAAAGGACATCAGTCTTTAACAGGCTGACACCAGCAGCAGCCCCTCACCTGAACAGGGGGCAAGATGAAGCTATCCCCGTCACCAATCCAACTCCATCGGCTCGACGAGCTCGACGTCGCTACTGGCGTCGGGTAAGGAAGGCCGGGGGCAACTCCCCCTCTGGGCTAACCCCACCAGCTATGACGGCGGAAATTAATGCTGATGTTCCAACCGAGAACAGCTTCGAGCTGCTGAATAAGGTGCGTAGGAATTCTCCTACCGCCATACTGAAAAGATCTCCTCCTCCGGTGGAGAATGTTGCGGAAGCAAAGCCAGAACAGTCCCCTCAGTGGCTGTCCTCCAAGATCTACAAAGTCTGGCGGCAGGTCCGGAACTCAGTGGTTGATCAAGATTACCCTCGCCGACAAAAAAAAAGGCAAAGATTCAACAAGAAGAAAGCCATCCTGTCAAGCCACGAAAAGCTATCGGGATGCCCACCGCGACGGCCCCCTAAACTTCGACCGCTCATAAGAAGAGAAGGCCGGAGAAGATCCCCGTGCCTGCGACAAATGTCAAATGCACTGAGCCCAAACGCCCTAAGTCTGGGGGCATGGTGGTGCATACTATTTACATGGCATCCGGGAAGGAGGATAGCCGCACTTCTACGGGCCAGCGACCACTCACCCGATCCATCACAAGAGCTCAGGAACAGCAACAACAGAAACTTCAGGAGATGCTGACTGCCATGGCCGCACTCACCGGGCCAAAAGAAAGCCCGGAGATGTCATCGAAACAACGTCACGAACACGAGACTGATGCTGAATTCCTTCGGAGAATGCTTGAAAAGAAGGACAAAGAGGCCGCGGAACAAGCGGCCAATATAAAACAAATGGCCCTTCTGTTCCAAGATATGGTGGGCATGATGATCCAGCCGGATCCCCCAGCCGAAGATCCTCCAGTAATAATTGCAGATGATAGAGGAGAAACATCAAATCCACCTCCGGCTCTTTCAGCAGCTAAGGAGGAAACTATTTCCAAGTCCGCCCTGGATGATTACATCGCTCAGCAGATACGAGTTCACAAGGCGAATGAAGCGGCTGGGCAAATTGTTAGAACTGGGCGACTATATCCAGGCTGGTACGATCAAATAAAGTATCCGCCGGGCTACACGATCCCCAAATTCCATGTGTACAAGGGGACAGGCAATCCCCATCAACATGTCGCCCAGTTCAGGGCTCTTTGTGGCAACACCGGCGGCGATGATAAACTTTTACTCCGCCAGTTCGTCGGCAGCTTATCGGAGACGGCGTTTGAGTGGTACTCCGAACTTCCAAATGACTCCGTCAAGACTTTTGAAGAAATGGAGTTATTGTTCACCCAGCGATTCGCTAGTGCCAGTGAATGCACCCCAATAACGGCACTGATCAATGCCAGAGTGAAGTCAGGCGAGACGTGGGTTCAGTACGCGATCCGATGGCGGAACCTGTGGTCGAAGTGCGAACAGCGCATTGAAGAAGCACCAGAGGTGGGCATGTTCGTGGGCACCCTAGACCCTCATGCAACTATTTCACAGTTCATGATATTCTTCAAACCGACCACATTCCAGGCTTTAATCGACAAACTAGCCCAGATGGACCAGATGGGGCATAGACCGTCTCCTCCGAAGCCAGAGCCGCGGAATGAAAAGGGTAAAGGGAAGGTGGCCTTCGTTGCGAACACCCAACAATAGCCCAGTGCTCCAAAGCTAGCACGGCGCTATTATAATGATAAGATGAAGCGTCCTTATTCATTCCTACGGGACAAAACGAAGAGGCTGTTCGAGCTGGCTATGCGCAATAGGCTTATCAATTTGCCGAATCCCCACCGCAACCCAACGAAGTGAATAATCCCAATTATTTCCCTTACCACCAAACGGTAAGCCACCCGATCGAGGATTGCTTCATCTTTAAGGGATGGATCGAAGATCAATACCTACAAGGCAAGTTTGCGTTGTCTGAGAAGTGGAAAGTAAACCCACCACAACCGCACACTCCTAAGAAGACGAACACACCGGGGGCAACGTGCTCTTTTGTTGAAGAAGCTCCATGGGAGGTCGTGCTTTCAGCCAAAACCAAAAGGATGTTGAATGATCTCCAGACATGCCCAGCGATCAGGTGGAAGAACCCGCTGGAACCCCAGATCATCGAAGGGATGCTGAAGCCGCGCCCAACTCCAAAGATTGGCGGTGATAGCCAAAGTGCTCATATCCAGCCGTCAAAATCTTCGAAAAAGAAGAAGAAATCCAAGAAGCCCATGAAACCTGGTGACAAGCGCACGGACTTACAGAAGCAGATTGACGCACTGGAAGAGTACAACCAGAAGGCGCGAACCCCAATCACGCTTCAAGAGTTCCTCGGCCACGTCCTTGAGGACGAAGATGATGGAGAAGACTCGTCGGATGGATCTGAGGAGTACGTGGCAAGTTGTCACGTAATCTCTCACTCGTCCATGGACGATGAAGAAGCTCCTTGCATAGAGAGACTGGGGGCAGGTCCTGAACCGGAACTTCCGGGGCCGTCAGACGAAATGATCGACACCTTCCTGAGTGAAATTCATTTGAAAAGTAAAGCCGATCGGGAGCGTGAGATGGCCATATTTGAAAAGGACAAGCATCGGCGACTGGAAGAAAGAGTCGAGACACTTCCGCCGAATCAAGGGACATCTGTCGCAGATAAAAATAAGTTCAAGACGAGGAAAAGGTTTGCTAAAGCCATATCAACGGGAATGAAGCTACCACCCTCCGAAGGAAACACTCTCGATGAAGCAGCGATGCATCCTAGCTACTGTTTATACCATCGAAAGATTTCGCACCCCATCAAAGAATGCGACGCTTTTAAAAGATGGTGGCAGGGATATGTTGCTCACCGGCAACATTTTAAGCGGATGAAACGCAAAACTCGTCGGGAGCAAAGAAGTGCGACTGAGGAGCATAAAAGAAATACCGGTAACTGTCGCGTGGTCAACACCGGGAGATCGCAGATTCTCACTTTCGGAAGTGACTCCGACGAAGATATGGCTCTTGGCCCTCTCTTTAAAGAATCCACAATGGGGAAGGAGGAAGAACCGAAGGTCTGTGATAACATTCAGCTGCACAATCGCACGCTTCCAGAAAAGAATCTCGGATCCACGAGTAGAAAAGATAAGGGAAAGGAAAAGGTCTCCGAGGATATCGCCCTGGATGACCAAGTCATGAAAGAACTGACCACCAAGGACCCGCCAAAGAAGAGTAAGGTGGACTATAACGTTCTGGCGCACTTGAGGAAGTTACCCTCGCAACTCAGTATTCTCGACGCCCTTTTATTATCCAAAGAAGCAAAAGATTCACTGATCAAGGCGCTACAAGAGCCAGAGCAATTCCAAGCTTTTCTCGCCGAAGAAAATATGAAGGACGAGCTAGAGGAAGTACACACAGCCGATATCACCTTCGGCGACGAAGACCTCCTCCTTGGGACGTGCGAGCACAACCGTCCCCTCTATGTCTCAGGGTACCGCCACGATATAAAGATAGGCAAAATCCTGGTCGACAATGGGTCTTCCGTCAATCTGCTCAATGTGCGGGTGTTGAAGGAAATCTGCATGAGCGTCCAGCATCTCGCTCGTGATAAAATCACCATCTCTGGTTTTGACTCCCAGTCATCGCGGACTCTTGGGTCTGTGATATTGACATTACGATTCGGGCTACTTGTCACGGATATTAAATTTCATGTCATTGACGCCAAGAAATGCTACAACGCTTTACTCGGCCGGCCTTGGTTACACGAGTACAACATCATCCCTTCTACACAACATCAGTGTATGAAATACTTTAAGGATGGTCTTGAGTATACTGTAACAGGAGAGCTGAATCCATTCTCCGTGAACGAAGTCCGAAAATACGAAGATGCAAAATACTTCTTGCCAGATTTCGAGGACACGGAGAGATGTCATAAACCGGAGAACAAAGCTATCCCTATCATTCCGGTCTTCGGGAGTGACACTGAAGAAGAGGAAGAGATAGTTTATCCAGGCCCGCCCCAGTACAACAAGCCTGGACCGTCCGCTCCCATGTTGATCTTTGGCAGTGACTCGGAAGATAAGGTCCATGCTATATTCTCCGCTCGGCCTTCAATACAAACATTCGCTGATGAAGAGCAAAATTTGCAAGTTGCCATGTGTTCCCCTCCGAACGACGGCGCGACGCGTGGTCGTCTCGCCTGAGGCTCGGGGCAGATGCTAATTGGTGTTATCCGTCTACCTCTCCGAAGATGCCAAGTTGATTTATGACACCGTATATCGAAGGTTTAAACGGATGCGTCTGATGTAGTAGACTTCGTCAGATTCCCCCTCGCTTGAGGGGTTTTTGATTGTGGGGACGCTCTTCCCTGCAGGCGCAAGCCCCTGCAGTTAATTACGCTACCGTATCGCGGTAACCATTTTCTCCTTCTCCAGATGGTCACTTCGTGTCTTGTGTGTTTATTTTATGTTTGGTTGCCCGTGGATTGTATACGGAGACTGAGTTATGTCGTCGCCCGTAGGGCGTGGACTAGTCCAAATCCGTATTATCTTAGATTTGGGTTTGGGGGTTTGGGTTTAATGATACATTAGCCTCATTCGAGACTAAGATCGACTTAAACATTTGTTAAGGATACGTTAGTCTAATTTTCAGACTAAGATCAACTTAACAGGATCGTTTAGATCCAACAATAGAGCAATTAAGGGAGCCCTGTTGTTTAGTTTAGTGACATCACGGTCAGTAGGTAGTTTAAGAACGTTGCGGTCCATAGGTAGTTTAAGGATATTGTGGTCTAATGTTAGTTTTAAGACGTTGCGGTCAAGATTAAGGACCTCATAGTCCGTGGATTTAAGGACTCCACAGTCCAAAGTTAGTTTTAAGACATCTCGGTCAAGGTTAAGGACGTCATAGTCCGTGGGTTTAAGGACTCCACAGTCCACAGTTAGTTTTAAGATATCTCGGTCAAGGTTAAGGACCTCATAGTCCATGGATTTAAGGACTCCACAATCCAAAGTTAGTTTTAAGACATCTCGGTCAAGGTTAAGGACCTCATAGTCCATGAGTTTAAGGACCCCACAGTCCGTATCAATATGTGGTCATTGGGACCCGTCACCTCTTAGAAGACGTTGAGGAATTACAACGCCGAGTACCAAAGGAGTGAAGAGATGTACCCTTAAACCGAGGTAGATTAAATAATCTTTGACCCAATTTGGAATCAAGACCAATTAATTGTATTATGAGCCCATTGGATCAGTTGAATTTGAATTGAGGACTTATGGCCAGCTTGGGCTAAGTCCAATCATGTTTAGGATGTTGGCCCTCTGTTGGTCCATTAGAGGAGAGGCTTTGCCTCTAGACACTTAGCCAATTGGGCTAAAGTTAGTGTTAAACACTAAAGATCAACCAGTGTTGAACACTGAGAATGAGATTGACAAGTTAGTGTTAAACACTGGCAGTGGAGATTTCAAATCAGTGTTTAACACTAAGGCAGATCAATGTTAAATACTGGAAATAGGGTTTTCCAGGTTGGTGTAACACTAGGAAAGTCGGTGTTAAACACTGTAAATAGAGTTTTCCAAACTAGTGTTTAAACACTAAGAAAATCAGTGTTGAACACTGGATATAGAGGTTTCAACTCTAGTGTTAAACACTAAGGCAAGAGGGGTCACGTGGTAGCACGTGAGGGCGCCCTCAATTCATTCTATTCTGTCAAAAGTATTGAATACTTTGGAGCATCACGTGCTGTCACGTGATGGGAATTTTGGTGCTTGTCCGTTGAAGCTTCAGCCAAGGGGTCATGTGGTAGCATATGATAGCGCCCTGTTTCCCTTTAGCGGTGGCTCTTTACAGGGGTCACGTGGTAGCACGTGACCCTTCCTGTTTGAAGATGTGTTTATCTTTTTAAGAATCAAATTCCTCATAGGGTTAAACCCTAGCAATAAACTTCAGAGGAATTAAATTCCTGTTATTTTGACAGATTTGGATTCTTAACTAGGGTTAAACCTGGTTCTATTCATTTTGAAGGAATTAAATTCCTATGACATAGGGTTAAACCCTAATTTTAATTCAAAGGAATTAAATTCCTATAATTCTATGAGAATTAAATTCTCAAACATCCATTCCCTCTCTATGCTTTGGATCTGCATGGCAGGATCTCAACCCAATGAGAATTAAATTCTTAATTTATGGGGAGATGTGCACTTTGCAGATCCTCTGCTAAAGAGAGAACTAAGTTCTTCTTTTTAATATCAGAGTTAAACTCTGTTGAGAATTAAATTCTCTTTTTTCTTGAAAGCCTCCCCATTCTTACCTAAGGTTCTCTTTTGCAGAAGATCCAAATTCCTCCAAAAGTCTTAAGGCTCTATTTCTCTCTCTCTCTCTATGTATCGATCTCTGTATATCTCCCTCCCTCTGTCTCTCTTGGCTCCTATTTATAGGAGAAGGAGCCGAATCAATTAGTTTTAGTGAATCATTCATTGAGGGATTTGATTTGTATTCCTTAGAGATTTGATTTGCATTCATCATTCATTTGGACCTTTGGATTATTAGGTGAATTTTATTCACCCTTGGATTTTAAATCCAAAGATATTCCTTTGTTATCTCGGTTAGATTTTAAGGGGAAATCTTTCCAAGTTCAAGATTTTTCCATAGAGAGGTGATATTTAATCACCTTTAAATCTTTAATCTAATCGGTTCCAAATAATCATTCTCTTTTGGAAAGATTCGAATGCTGCTCAGAATTTAATCCTGTTAAATAGATGGGCTTTGAAAGCCGGTCACATGTGGCCACGTGGCCCATGGTCACGTGTAGGCACGTGGCCCATGGTCACGTGTAGGCACGTGGCCCATGGTCACGTGTAGGCACGTGGCCCTTGGTCACGTGTAGGCACGTGACCCTTGGTCACGTGTAAGCACGTGACCCCCTGGAACGAGCTTTCTTCTTCTTTTTGCGCTCTGCCTTCTGGCCGCTGCTTAGCCGTCACGTGCCACCACGTGACCCCTGGTCACGTGTGAGCACGTGACCCTGGTCTGGAGCCTTTTTCTTGATTTAATCAGAGAATGAGTCCGCTGATTTCAAATGTCACGTGCCAACACGTGACTGCTGGTCACGTGCTAGCACGTGATGCCTCCTTCGTAAGCTTTCCTGATTTTAAATCAGGAAACAAATGCCCCCACAGCGTTGTTCTTACGTGTTTGCACGTGAGTGCAACGCTGTCACTTTTTGTGACCGTTGGATTCCTCTAGGGATTTGGGGAGATAAAGCGTCTCCATCGCATCCTATAAATGCCCATGTCCCTTCAGAAGAGCCTCCACTTTGCTCATCTTCCTCTTTGCAAACTTTCATCTTTTGAGAATTTAATTCTCTTTTCCCATAGCTCAGTTCTCTGCCTTGAACCCACCCTCAGAGTTTAACTCTGTTCGAAAAGACTTTTCTCTTTAGGTAATGCTCTCGAATGAACGATGAACTCTCACATTCCTCTGGATTTTAAATCCAAAACAAGGGGTTTTACCCTTTTTTAACAAAGAACCCATTTTTCTTCGAGTTTTTTAACCAAAATACGAAACCATTTAACCTCCAACAGTAGATTTCTTTGGGTTCATATAATGATCCATGGAGTTTAACTCTGTTCACAGAAAAGGCTTTTTGGGAATTTAATTCCCTTTTCTTAATAAGGAATTTAATTCCTGTGAAGAACTTGGTTCTTCCCATGGGGGCTCCTTAGGGTCTCCTCACCTTAGGTTGTCATTCTGTAATTAATGAAACAGGAACTTTGTAATGATGTCTTCTGTGGGAATTTAGTTCCTTTGATCCTGTTGGATCTGTTGTAGAGACCGAGACAGATTTGTCTTCTAGGGGGAATGTGTAGGGTTACTTGAAACCCATTCTTTATTTAATGAGGATATTCCCTCTGTTTTGTTATATATACTTGGTCTCATTATTAATGAGCCGTCATCCTGATTCTGTGGGGTCCATGTTGTTCTGTAGCCAATGACCCCATAAAAGAGTCTGCTGTTGCTTTCTTCAGCTAGTTTTCATGTTCATGCATGTATATATATTGCTAGCTTTGTTTTTGACAGTCTTCTTTTATTGGATTTCAGGTGCGATGGCTTCTGTTCCATGCTTTCCCTTCACTCGCTCGGAGGCTGCTTTTCCTCAGTCACCATCTGATGAGGAAGCGATGGCGATGATCCGGGCTCATGACCCGAACTGCACCAACTTACTTCAATGGGGATCTTGGTACAGTCATATTATCCAGGGTCGCCGGAGTTTCCTTTGCGCAGTACCGACAGAGCCCACTTTCCCATTCTTACCGATGGACCCTCCGAGAACGGTTTTTGCTGTGGAAATGCTCAACTGGACTCCAACGGGGAGGCTTGAGCCTTCGACGACCGGTATCCTGAACCACCCGATCCCGGCTATAGATATCTTGGGGCGGCGTATTTGCCAGGGTGAGGCCCACCCGTGGGGGCAAATTTATAAGATAGGGCTCACTCCTCGACACCCTACGGGCTACCTTCTCTGGGCTCGCTACATCCTTTCTGCCCATCGTGCGCGGCTGCAGAAGGTCGGGCTTTACCAGGCGATATATGCGTCGCTTTTTCACTACCAATCTCCACATGTTTGGTGGGTTAAGGCGTTCTTGAACCAATGGAATCTTCCCACCAACACTTTCATTCTAGGAGATCGCGAGGTCTCGATCTCTCTGGCAGAATTCTATGACATCTCGGGGTTGCCAATCAGGGGTAGTCTGTATGAGGAGTTGCTGCCCTCTAACGAGTACATCTTTGAGCCCGAGCCCGCCCCGGTTGACGGCATGTCTGCTGAGAATGCCGTCCGCCACAAGCGTCCCAGTTTGATAAAGGCGCTAGGTATCTTCGACTGATTATTCACCGAATCCGAAGAGCAGGGTGTTACTTTCAAGAGCTTCATTGCTCGTTTCCTTCGCGAGGACGTCTTGTCGAAGACAGCCCCGAAGTTCGCCAACATTAGAGACCCCTTTGGGTTTGGTCCGAAGAAGCTGCCGACCACTGAATCGGATCTACCACAGTACTACATCCCTATTATGTCGCCGACGTCTTTTGAATCCATTGCTGCTCCCGGCATGGATGAGGAGACGTTCTTCGTGGGGTTTGTTAGTGTCTGGCTTAGTTGGTTTGTCATCCCCATGCATCGTCGCTTTATGAGAGCTTCGGTTATCTACCCGGCTTATCTTATCGCTGAGGGGACGCGGTTGGCCATCGGCATCTCGGCCTTGGCGCACCTTTATCATGGGTTGGGCACCGCAGCTAATACCTCTACACCCGGCGTGGATGTAGTAAACTTTTCGCTTCATTATTTCACGTCCTGGGTTGAAATGCATGTGCTGGGGGCTTTCGCTATGCATCAGAGGCCCGCGTTTTACGACGCCTATCCCTTCCCGCGACTTATGCGATTGGTGGGTGCTTCTGCCGTCGACCCGACTCAATTCGGGGCTATTCGGGTGCTGATTTCTCCTCACGCCGCCGCTGGCGGGCTGGTTTTTAACGATCGGGTCTTGTCTACTCCCTCAGGTCCAGTTCAACAACTCTGGGATCAGTCGAAAGACAACGCACCTTCTTTGAAGCCCCGGGAGGCCGCGCACTTGTATACAATTAGACCGGGCTACTTGGTGTTTCGCCAGGACAGTGCAGCTCTTTTCATGCGGTACAACCCGCATCGATTCGCCCGACAGCTTGGATACGACCAGGGCGTTCCCTTCGAAGCTTTCATCGTTGTGCCGGTCCCTTCACTTGATGCCGTTCGCGATGCCGCACATCATTTCGTGAGGTTGAATACCGGCTCCAATTTTATGATCCCTGAAGCTGAGTACATGCCTCGGTGCATGGGCGCGTTTACGGGTTGGTATCTTCATCGGATCAACCCAATTATTCTTGAGGAAAGAAGGGTGCTTCTTGGTCACGATGCCCTTCCTCAGGTTCCGGGGGCTAAGCTGCGACCGAGGGTTCCGGTCCGCTTCCCTCTGAGGGAGATTGGCACCGCGCTCATTCCGGGGGAGTCAGGGGTAGACCTTACTCCGACAGCTGGTAAGCCCCTGGGTTCCCGATCGCGGGGTAGACGGGCCCCAGTAGTAGCACCACCGCCGGTGGCAGCACCGCCCCCCGTGGCGTCGACAATGGCGGTGTCATCCTCGGTTGTGGCACCGAGCGAGAGCAATAGGGATGAGGGTGTCGAGGGCGATGTGGGTCGACGCCGCCCTAAGGCTTCGTGGGGGAGGAAGCGGTCATCCTCGGCGACCGGCTCTGGGTCTAAGCGACGGAGGAAAGCGGCCACCAATTTGCTCGATTCTTTGGCGGAGTCTGGGCCTATTCTTGAAGACGAACCATTGGCCTTGCAAGAGTCAGACGCTGGACTTCTCTTCCCGAGTTCGGCCGATGAGGAAGCCACATAGTTGGCCGAGGCCATACGGCGTTCCAAAGACGCGTCTCATAATGCCAGGGTTCCGAAGAAGTCCTATCCCGCTGTAATCTTTTACGAAGACCCTTCATGGATTCGGCGGCGGTTTATCGGTCCTTTGGAGGAATAGGGGGAAAGGGCCCTGAAGCAGGCCGCTTCAGAAGACGCAGCGGACGCACTTTCTTTGTGGACCGGCGGCCATGAGTCTACGCTTGAGCCCCGGCGAGCACGCCTCCTTGAGAAGGAGCATCGGCTTGAAGAAGCCATATTGAAGGCTTCTTTACGCATCGGTACGTTGCTGTTCTTTTTTTTTTTGCAGCTTTTCAGATTATTCACGCCTGTATATGTGTATCCTTATTCTTATTTGAATTGTGCGGAATCTTCGACGCTGGGGGAGCTCCTTACGGGCTCATTGAAGCTAAAGCCTGCCGAAATTCCCGATGAAGCATTGCTCGATGTGGAGGGGGCTGATGAGGCTGTTCCTCTTATGGTAGAGCCTCCAGTGGCGGCTCCTGATCAGGGAGTGCTTGCCCCTTTGGGGGAGGCTCCTTTGGAGGTTACCGTTCCAACGACTCTTCCCGAAGGCGGCCCAGAGGCTGAGATGGAGGTAGTCGGGATTACCCTCCCTTCGTTAGAGGCTGCAGTTCCGGCAGAGGCTGTCGAAGCCACTATCCCCCCGACTCAGAACGGGAGGAGTGTTGAAGGTAACCCTCTGCATTTTAAGTTAGCAACCCTTCCATGGTCTGAACTCTTTTGTCTTCCCCAGAATTGCGCGGTTTGGCGGCCTCGATCGCTGATTTGTCGCCTCGACAATCATTTCAGCGTTTATTGGAGATGGCAGCTCCGCAGGCGATCTCCCCTCAGCGCATTGTCCTTTCCTCTGGACAGGGTTAGCGTCATTCGCCATTTTTTTTATTATAGCATTGTCGCCATTTTTTTTTTGCGAAATGACGTTGATGCCTTTTATAGTTTTGGAAGCTGACGACGAGGTCGATGTCGTTGAAGGGCTAGGGGAACCTTCAGCTCCTACTTGTGTGACTGTCGGTAAGCGACATTTTATTATAATCGCATTCGTTCTGTGCTTAAGGATTTTATTGACATCTTTCAAATTTGGACAGCCCTGCCAATCTCCATGGCGTTGAAATCGCGCATCGTGATGCCGCCTGGCCTTTATGCTTTGCGGGCTTCAGAGCGCTTGGCCCAACTAAGCCTTGTCTCCCTCTCATCTTTTATTGAGGAGCTCCGTGCTGGTAGCGCGACTACAGCCGAAGCGTTTGCCGCCGAAGCTAACGGCTCTCTCCCTTTTCTTGCCACCTATCATAGTGAGGAGGTGGTGCGGTTCTGGGTGGAGTTCTGTAGGAAGGTGGAGGCTTGTTTGCACGCCCTTGAATGTTCCCACCTTTTCTCGGAAGCTGTGGCTGCAAAGGCGGAGTTACGGGGGTTGATAGCACGGTGCGCTGCAAACATGACGTCGTGCGAGAAGAGGCTCGGCCGTAAATTCTCGGAGAGGTAGTTGGCTTCTAAGGCGCTGAGCGAGCTTCAGGCCAGCCTCACAGCCAAAGCCAACAAAGCATACGAACTCTGGCGGGTGCTTCAGGAGTCCATAAAAGAGGTGGTGGCTCTCGATAAAGCTGCCATGTTCACTCGTGAAAGGGTCGAGGCCCATAAAGCTACCGAGAAAGAGCTTGAAGCTCGGCTTGCTTCGTATCAGGCCCAACAAGCTCAGGCGGAGGCTCGTCTTCTGGAGATCCTGCATCATGAAGCCGTGGCTCAGCAACAAAACGATGAGCTGGTAAAATTGCTACATCGCCCGCCGGCTTGAAGACTTGTATCATTTCCTTTTTCTTTTTTTTTTGTACATACTCCTGAATGAGAGTATTTTCTTTTTGTTCTTTCATGAATTGTACTTTGTATCCATTTTGGTTTATGAATAAAAGATACATTTTTCTTCTCAATGATGTGTCTCTTTTATTGAATGTATTCTGCGGACAATTTATCTTGGCCTACTTGCAGGGCAGCGATGGCTTAGGATTCAAAATTAAGATCTGCTTCCTAAGACTTTTGCACTTTATGAGCCACGAGGGTCTCATAAAGAGTTTTTTTTATTTCCCTACAGGTCGAGAGGATCCCATAGGTGTGAGTTCTTCTTAAGAATCATGAGGATTCTTAAGCGGGTTTTCCCTTGAGAGTCGTAAGGATCTCAGAAGAGAGTTTTTCTTCCCTGCAGATCGTGAGGACTTGCAAGTGCTGGATGTGGTCACCCTTATTCGTGTTTCACGGGGTCAGGGGTTGCTCAAGGCATCGTAGTTTAAAGACGTCGCGGTCAAGGTTAAGGACATCATAGTCCGTGGATTTAAGGACTCCACAGTCCGAAGTTAGTTTTAAGACATCACGGTCAAGGTTAAGGACCTCATAGTCCGTGGATTTAGGGACTCCACTGTCCGATGTTAGTTTTAAGACATCACGGTCAAGGTTAAGGACCTCATAGTCCGTGGATTTAAGGACTCCATAGTCCGATGTTAGTTTAAGACATCACGGTCAAGGTTAAGGACCTCATAGTCTGTGGATTTAAGGACTCCACAGTCTGATATTAGTTTTAAGACATCACGGTCAAGGTTAAGGACCTCATAGTCCGTGGATTTAAGGACTCCACAGTCCGATGTTAGTTTTAAGACATCACGGTCAAGGTTAAGGACCTCATAGTCCGTGGATTTAAGGACTCCACAGTCTGATGTTAGTTTTAAGACATCACGGTCAAGGTTAAGGACCTCATAGTCCGTGGATTTAAGGACTCCACAGTCCGATGTTTGGTTGCAGGGACCCGTCACCTCTTTGAAGACGTTGATGAATTACAACGCCAGGTATCAAAGGAGTGAAGAGATGTACCCTTAAACCAAGGTAGAATCCGTATGGAATCGGGGTGGTTGATCGTTAGTTTTAAGACATTACGCTCGAGGTTAAGGACATCATAGTCCGTGGATTTTAAGGACTCCACAGTCCGGTGTTTGCTCTGGATGCTTCACACGGGTTCACTGCCGTGCTTGGCGAGGACCAGGCTCCGCTCTGGGCGTTTTCCGCAGGGTCAAAGAGTGACGTTATCCGCGTTCCACGTAACCAGGAATTTTGCACTAGATGCTTCACACGGGTTCACTGCCGTGTTCGGCGAGGACTAGGCTCCGCTCTGGATGCTTCACACGGGTTCACTGCCGTGTTCTGCGAGGACCAGGATCCGCTCTGGACGTTTTCCACGAGGTCAAAGAGCAACGTTATCCGCGTTCCACGTAACCAGGAATTTTGCACTAGATGCTTCACACGGGTTCACTGCCGTGTTCGGCGAGGACTAGGCTCCGCTCTGGATGCTTCACACGGGTTCACTGTCGTGCTCTGCGAGGACCAGGATCCGCTCTGGACGTTTTCCACGGGGTCAAAGAGTGACGTTATCCACGTTCCACGTAACCAGGAATTTTGCACTAGATGCTTCACACGGGTTCACTGCCGTGTTCGGCGAGGACTAGGCTCTACTCTGGATGCTTCACACGGGTTCACTGCCGTGCTCTGCGAGGACCAGGATCCGCTCTGGACGTTTTCCACGGGGTCAAAGAGTGACGTTATTCGCGTTCCATGTAACCAGGAATTTTGCACTAGATGCTTCACACGGGTTCACTGTCGTGTTCGGCGAGGACTAGGCTCCGCTCTGGATGCTTCACACGGGTTCACTGCCGTGCTCTGCGAGGACCAGGATCCGCTCTGGACGTTTTCCACGGGGTCAAAGAGTGACGTTATCCACGTTCCACGTAACCAGGAATTTTGCTGATTGTATCCGCATTTCACGGAATGGAGATTTGACTGTTGGTGATAGGTATATCGCCGAGCCATGGAGCTAGGGGTTGCCGCTGCTCCGCTTTGTTTGAAGTTGTTTCCGTTGTTACGAGACGAGTGTTGGGATGATCTCTAGGTCGCTTGCGGCCCGTCGAGATTTAGCTTCTTTCTTATGATGAACCCTGGGGGAGAAGTATGATCCCTTTTTTGTTTACGCCCTTGGATTGTATACAGGGTGTGATGGAACATCACCTGTAGGGCATAAATTAAAACTTTTTTTATTTTATTTCTTTTTCCGTGATGCTCTATCATTTCAGCTTTTATATCGCGGAGGTCGCGATTGCCCTATCATTTCGGCCATTTTTCGCGGTGCCCAATCATTTCGGCTATTTATTTTATTTTTACTTGCTGCTTTTTATTGCGAGTTGCCTAATCATTTCGGCTGTCTGTCATGCATACATTTTTACTTGCTGCTTTTTATTGCAAGTTGCCCCATCATTTCGGCTATTTCGTATGCATGTGTGGCTCGCTAGCTTTTTCACCGCAAGCTTGGATTTTAGACACCGATTTCGGCATCAGCACCGCTACAACTGGGATGTTGCCAGGAGCGAATCATCATTTGCCTCTGTCGATGTTGAACAAAGCTGGCTTAGTAAACAGGGTTAAGGGTCCTGTCGACCAAGGCTTTTGACTTCATGAGCCGTAAGGGTCTCACGGAGGTATTTCTCCCTACAAGTCGTGAGGATCTCGTAGGTGTATTTTCTCCCTAGGAATCGTGAGGATTCCTAAGTGTATGTTCCTCTGTAATTCGTAAGGATCTTATAAGAGGGCTTTCTCCTTATAAGTCGAGAGGACTCATAAGGGTTGTTCACCATAGGGACATACCCCTAGTCGCGGGTGGGACTTTGCTGGGGAAATGCTTATTCGCGCCCGTGGATTGTATACAAGGGTCAGTATGAGCCGCTTGTAGGGCATTGTCGAAGGTTATTCGGGATTTTGCTTAAGCACAGGTTCAGGTTTCTGTAACTTAAGACTTTCAAGTCTTATGAGCCGTGAGGGTCCCATAAGAGAGTTCTCCTTGTGAGTCGTGAGGATCTCGCAAGTGTCTTTTCTCCTTAGGAATCGTGAGGATCCCTAAGTGTGTTACTCCCTTGTGAGTCGTAAGGATCTCACACGGGTGGTTTCTTCTTATAAGGTCGTGAGGACCCTGCAAGTGTCCTTTAACGAGGTTGCGCCCTTTCGGGTTTTCACAAACACTCGTCGGTAGTCCTGCTGTTTTTACTCACGGAGCCCTTTCGGGTTTTCATCCGTGCCCATTTTGCTTATGGACATACCATTTTTTATTTTTTTTATTTTTTATTATTATTTTTTTTTATTCATCTCGTCAGCCCAAGGATGCTGTGGTAGTAGTTTAAGGACGTTTCGGTCCGTCGTTAGTTTAAGGACGTTTCGGTCCGTCGTTAGTTTAAGGACGTTTCGGTCCATCGTAGTTTAAGGACGTTTCGGTCCATCGTTAGTTTAAGGACGTTTCGGTTCGTGGTTAGTTTAAGGACGTTTCGGTCCGTGGTTAGTTTAAGGACGTTTCGGTCCGACGTTAGTTTAAGGACGTTTCGGTCCGACGTTAGTTTAAGGACGTTTCGGTCCGTCAGAGGAGAGGGCCGGCTACTACTTATAGAGCTTGAGCTTTAGGAAGATAGCGAGTGGACATAGTCGTCGTCATCTATCATTGACCTAGGCTGTGGCTCATTAAGCGTAGTATTTCTTTAGGAAGCGGCCGTTTATTGGCCTGAAAGGCCTTTCACCGTGCATGTCCATGAGTAGATAGGCCCCACCCTGGTAGACCTTATCTATGATGTACGGGCCTTCATAGTTTGGCTCGAATTTTCCCCGCTTGGCGCGATTGGGGATCATAGGCCTTTTGACCACTAGCACGAGTTCGCCTCGGCGGAATGTCCTCGGCCTGGTCAATCTTTCATACGAGCGCGTCATTTTCGCTTTGTAAGCCTCCAGATTTTGTTGCGCTATGAGCCGGGTTTCATCAAGGGCATCAAGTTCCTCAAGCCGAAGGTGAGCATTTTCCTCGTCTGTCAGCTCGTAGTGGGCTGCCACTCGTAGAGAGGGTAACTCTATCTCAAGGGGGAGTACTGCTTCTGTACCGAATACCAACGCATATGGCGTTGCGTTCGTGGCCGTCTTGAACGTAGTTCGATATGCCCAGAGAGCTTCTTGCAGTCTATCGTGCCAGTCCTTCTTATTTCGGGACACCGTTTTCTTAATAATCTTTGTCAAGGTCTTGTTGAAGGCTTCAGCTAGACCGTTAGCTCGCGGATTATAAACCGAGGAATATCTCCAGTCTATATTGTGTTGTTGCGCGAAGCGACTGATTTTGTGGCTTCTATAAGCTGGCCCGTTATCGGAGATAATCCGTCGCGGAGTTCCAAACCGATATATGACGTGCGTCTTGAAGAAATGGAGGATATTCTCCGTCTTCACTTCCTTCAACGGTACTGCTTCTGCCCATTTGGAGAAGTAGTCGGTCGTCGCCAGGATGAAACGATGTCCCCTGGACGACGCTGGTTCGATGGGGCCGACTATGTCAGTTCCCCACATTTCAAACGGCCAGCTAGCCACTGTCGAGTGTAGCGGATTTGGATGCTGATGGATGAAATCCCTATGAATTTGACATGAGTGGCACTGCTTCGCATACTCAAGGCAGTCTTGAATCATCGTAGGCCAGTAGTAGCCCATCCTTTTGATCTTCAACCTCATCTTTGGGCCTGCTTGATGAGAACTGCAGATTCCGTCATGAACTTCCTGGACGACTCTTTTCGCTTTGTCAGGTCCCGGACATCTCAACCACAGGGAATCAAATGACCTCTTCTACAGAGTATCATTGACGAAGGCGAAAGACAGAGCTCGTTTCATAAGCTGATGTCTCGAGGACGCATCTTCGGGCATTCGATGGGACTTAAAGTAGTCTATGAAGACTTCTCTCCAATCCTCGTCCTTCTCCCGGTCTTTTATTTGCATAGCCGTTTTCTTAGTCGTTCCCTTTTCTTCGGATGATTCCGGAGATATTTCTGCTGGGGCGAGCACTCGACGGCTTTGTACCACGATTCTGACGTCATCGAGGTTCTCGTCAGCCAGTTCTTTAGCGAGCTTAGCTAACGCGTCCGCTTTGCTATTTTCCGCGCGTGGTATGCTTTCCAAAGTATAGGAGGGAATTTGGGTCAATAGTTGTTGCACCTTTTCGCCGTACTTCACCAACTCCGGTTTGCACGTTTGGTAGTCACTATTTACTTGACTAACGACCAGTTAAGAATCCCCGTATATAAGGAGGTCTTCAATTCCCATGTCAATGGCGATCTCGAGGCCCGCTATCAAAGCTTCGTATTCGGCTTCATTGTTCGTCCTCGATTCCGTTAAGGAGAAAGCAAAGCGCATTATCCCTCCTTGTGGGGTCACGAAGATAAGGCCTACTCCCGACTTGACTATAGGGGTACTTTGTTTGCGCTTTTTCATGGAAGATGCTCCATAGAAATAAAGTTCCCATTGGGTATCACCACCGTCGACCGCGTCAAATGCATATTCGTCCGGCAAATCGCAATTTAGAGGAGAACCGGCAGGTATTGGATGCTCAGCAAGGAAGTCGGCAATGGCTTGGCCTTTCACTGCCTTAAGCGGCTGATAGGTTATTGAAAACTCCATCAAGAGTAGGGCCCATTTAGCGAGTCTCCCTGTCAATATGGCCTTTGACATTAAATATTTTAGGGGGTCCACCTTTGATATAAGACGGACTTCATGTGCCAACGCATAGTGCCGGAGTTTTGTTATCGCGAAGATTAACGCCAGGCAGTGTTTTTCGATAGGGGAGTAATTGCTTTCTGCCCCCAGCAGAACTAGACTTAAGTAGTAAAGAGCCCTCTCCTTCCCTCGATCATTCTCCTGTGCCTATAATACGCCTAAGGAACTGCCGAATAAGAGGCTGTTATATAAAGAATAAGAGGCTTCCCCTTGACTGGAGCAGCCAGCACCGGCGGGTTCTGCAGGTATTGCTTGATTTCATCTAGCGCGCTTTGGCATTTTCGGTCCCAGACGAACGGAGTTCCCTTCTTCGTCAGGTGGCTGTAAGGACGGCACTTGCCTGAAAAATTGGCGATAAACCGCCGGATGTACGCGAGCTTTCCTTGGAGGGACCGTAGCTGTTTGAGAGTCCTTGGGGGTGGCATCTCCATAATCGCCTTGATCTTAGATGGATCTATTTCAATACCTCGGTGTCGGATGATGAACCTCAAGAATTTACCCGAGGAGACTCCGAACGCGCATTTGAGGGGATTCATCTTCAAATTATATTGCCGAAGGCGTTGAAACACGGTCTTCAGATGCTCTAAATGCTCTTCGTATGACATGCTCTTCACTACGAGGTCATCAATATAGCACTCGACGATTTCATGTATGAGATCATCGAAGATCTTTGTCATGGCCCTTTGATAGGTAGCACCGGCGTTCTTTAGACCGAAGGGCATAACCTTGTAGCAGAATATACCTAAAGGGGTCCGGAAAGCGGTATGCTTCTGGTCGTCGGGATGCATCTTTATCTGATTGTACCCTGATGAACCGTCCATAAAGGAGAAAACCTCATGAGTGGACGTATTTTCTATCATCAGTTCGGTGACCGGTACTAGGAAATCGTCCTTCGGGCAGGCTTTATTGAGATCTCGGAAGTCCACACATATGCGCACTGTCCCGTTTTTCTTCATTACCGGGACGATGTTGGCGACCCAGTCAGGATACTATACCTCCTGGATAAACCCAGAATCAATCAGTTTCTTAACTTCGGCGTTAATGCTCATTTCAAGCTCGAGCCGCATCCTTCTCGGCACCTGTTTGACTGGCTTGATATCTGGGGATATTGCTAATTTATGCACAGCAATCTCTGGATCTAATCCTGGCATCTCGGAATAGTTCCATGCGAAGCAATCTCTGTGCTGCATAAGCACGTCTTTCAACACAGCCACCCTTTCTTCAGAGAGCAACTCGCTGAAGAATGTCGGTCGCGGATCATCTGTCGACCCCAACTCAATCTTCTTGAGGTTATCTGCAGTAGTATGTATGCCATCTTCCAGTTCTTTCGGAGCCGGCGGAAATTATGAGATCATCTCGTCATTGCTGTTCTCAAAGCACTAGAGGATGTCATCCATGTTCTTGGGCTCTTCTTTTAATATTGTAATCATGTGACAAGTGCGAATCCGCTTCCAAGACCCATGTGGATCTGGCTCTGCTCTTGCGGCTTTGGGTTCATGCTTTTGTGGCGGCGTTACCCTCCAGCTGCTGGATAAAGCAAATCTGCCTCGTTGGTACTGGTCTTCGACCCAGTTCTTGAAGGTGAAGCAGTTTTCGATAGGGTGTCCTACGGCTCGGTGATAAGAGCAATAACCCGGATGAGGAACTTTGTTAGCTTGCTCAGGGTGCTTCGACTCCGGAAGCGCGATCATTTGATGTTTTATAGCGAGCTCGAGCAACTTCTCCGTCTTGTCTCGAGGGAAGGAATGCGCTCGACTCATCTTCTTCGTGAGGGACAAATCCGGACCGCGCAATGCCCGCTCACGTGACTCTCTAATCCCGCGTCGTTGTTGTCGGCTCCTTTTTCCTCTTCTTGACTTACTTCTGCCTCTGCGTTGGGCTTTTTGTACAACGGGTTGACGGGGATGAGCATCTTCATCTTTTGCAGCCTGTTGAAACAGACGTTGCGTCCTGGCTTTTTCGTAGATGGCCATTTCGCGGTTGTGGTCTTCACGAGCCTTTTGACCTGCTTTCCTGATAAGCTTGTCCACTTGTTCTTCAAATGACGGACTCGGCACTTCACTCGCGGGATCCAGTTTTGACGAGGGGTTAGCATTCCCCGACAGGGTGTCCTCCTCCTCATCAAAGTTATATATGGCGTAGCTGCCGTGGACTCGCTCCCGTTTCCTGGATCTCACATATCCAAGCCCAAGTGTTTCCATTCTCCCGTTGGGAAATTTGTGCTGAGTCCCAGGGACCTCCCAAATCCTGTTGTAGAACCGAGCTTGTCGAACAGTCTGTTTTAAGGGTACTCCTTGGCGCTTCAATAGCCTTTTTAGTCCATTTGTGTAATATCTAGGCAAACGGATGGGTTGGAGCCTGTCGAGTGTAGAATCCGCGCCATGCCAGATTTCTTTCTCCACTCTCATTTCTGTGGATTGGTAGAATAGGATCACCTTTTCACCCTTTCGCCTGGGAGGGATGTAAAACGTCTGCAGGTCCTGCACATTGTAAGCTTGAAGTGCGTCGATATCCTTGTAGTATTTTCGCGGCACCACGGTGATTTGCAAACTCTGATCATCGCTAGGGGATGCTTGTATTGACGGCCGACTGGAGAACACGGCATTAACCTCATCTTCCGAGTCACTTCCGAAGATCAACATGGGGGCGGACGTTCCCGGGTTGTTGCGTCGAGACGGCCCAGCATGAACTATCTCTTCTTCTTCTTCGGTATCGCTCCCGAAAACAGGGATGGTGGCGACGACTTTTTTCTCCGGCTTGCGACACTTTTCTGTATCCTCGAAGTCTGGCAAAAAGTACTTTGCATCTTCGTACTTGCGGACTTCGTTCACGGAAAATGGGTTCAGCTCACCTGTTACGGTATACTCAAAACCATCCTTGAAGTACTTCATACACTGATGCTGTGTAGAAGGGATGATGTTGTACTCATGTAACCAAGGACGACCGAGCAAGGCGTTGTAGCAGGTCTTGGCGTCAATGACATGAAACTTGATGTCCGTGACGAGCAGTCCGAAGCGTAATGTTAGTATTACAGATCCGAGAGTCCGTGATGACTGGGAGTCGAAACCGGAGATGGTAATTTTGTCACGAGCGAGATGCTGTACGCTCATGCAGATTTCCTTCAACACCCGAACATTAAGGAGATTGACGGAGGATCCATTATCCACCAGGATCTTGCCTATCTTGATATCATGGCAGTATCCAGAGATATATAGGGGACGGTTGTGGTCGCTCGTCACGAGGAGAAGGTCTTCGTCACCGAACGTGATGTCGGCCGTGTGCACTTCTTCCAGTTCATCCTTCATCCTTTCTGCGGCGAGGAAGGCTTGGAATTGCTCGGGTTCTTGTAACGCCTTGATTAATGAATCTCGCGCTTCTTTGGATAATAGGAGGGCATCGAGAATGCTGAGCTGAGAAGGTAGCTTCCTGAGGTGCGCTAGGATGTTGTAGTCCACCTTACCCTTCCTGGGAGGGTCCTTGGCAGTCAGCTCTTTCATGACTTGGTCATCTAAGGCGATATCCCCAGTGACCTTTTCCTTTCCCTTATCTTTTCTATTTGCGGGCCCGAGATTCTTTTCCGGGAGCGTGCGATTGCGCAACTGAATGTTCTCGCAGGCCTCCGGTTCTTCCCCTTTCCCTAAGACGGACTCTTTAAAGAGAGGGCCCAAAGCCATTTCCTCATCAGAGTCGCTCCCGAAGGTGAGAACTTGTGATCCTCCGGCGTCGACCATGTGACAGCTGCCGGTAGTTCTTTTGTGCCTGTCGGTTGTACTTCTCTGCTCCCGACGAGTTCTGCATTTCATGCGCTTAAAATGTTGCTGGTGAGCAACATATCCCTGCTACCATATCCTAAAAGCGTCGCACTCCTCAGTGGGGTGCGAAATCTTCCGATGATATGCGCAATAATTAGGGTGTCCCTCCGCCCCATCGAACACGTTTTCTTCTGAGGGTGGTAGCTTCATTCCCATTGACATGGCTTTGGCGAATCTTTTCCTCGTCTTGAACACGTTTTTATTCGCATCGGATGTCTTTCGATCTGGCGGGAGTGCTTCGATTCTTTCGTTTACTCGCCTGCGCTTGGCTCCTTCCGATACAACCATCTCACGCTCCTGATCGGCTTTACTCTTCAAACGAATCTCGTCCAGAAAGGCGTCGATCATTCCCTCTGTTGGCCATATAAGTTCTGGCTCAGGCTGTGCCGCCAGTTTCTCAGTGCCAGGAGTTTTCTCGTCTTCCGAGTGGGAGATCACATGACAACTCGCCACATATCCTTCGGATTCATCCGCTGAGCTCTCTCCCTCATCTTCTTCCTGAAAGACGTGGTTGAGGAATTCTTGTAGCGTGACGGGAGTCCGCGCTTTTTGATTGTACTCTTCCAGTGCATCAATCCGTTTCTGTAAATCCGTGCGCTTGTCTCCAGGCTTCACGGGCTTCTTGGATTTCTTCTTCTTTTTCTTTGAAGATTTTGACGGTTGGGTGTAAGTACTTAGGCCATCACCACCGCTCTTCGTAATTGGGCGCGGCTTCAACATCCCTTCGATGATTTGAGGTTCAAGCGGGTCCTTCCATTCGACCGCTGGGCACGCATGAAGATCACTCAGCATTCTTCTGGTTTTAGCTGATAGCACGACTTCCCATGGAGCTTCCTCAATGAAAGAACAGGTTGCCCCCGGTGTGTCTGCTTTCTTAGGAGTATGCGGCTGTGGCGGGTTCACCTTCCACTTTTCGGACAGCGCAAACTTTCCCTAGAGGTATTGATCTTCAATCTATCCTTTGAAAATGAAGCAATCCTCAATCGGATGGCTTACCGTTTGATGGTAAGGGCAATAGTTGGGGTTGTTCACCTCAGTGGGTTATGGCGGTCGCCTTGGATTTGGCAAGTTTATAAGTCTGTTGCGTACTGCCAGCTCGAATAGCCGTTTCGTCTTGTCCCATGGGAACGAGTAGGGACGCTTCATCTTCTCATTATAATACCGACGTCTTTCTTCCAGTTGATCCGTCAGCTTTGGGGCATTGGGTTGCTGCTGGGTATTCGCGACGAAGGTTGCCTTTCCTTTACCCTTGTCAGTCCGAGGCTCCGGCTTCGGGGGAGACGGTCTGTGACCCATCTGGTCCATCTGGGCCAACTTGTCGATTAGAGCCTGGAATGTAGTTGGCTTAAAGAACATCATAAACTGGGAGATAGTTGCGTGAGGGTCTAGGGTTCCCACGAACATGCCCACCGCGGGCGCTTCCTCAATGCGTTGCTCGCATTTCGACCACAAATTTCGCCAGCGTATAGCATACTGGACCCACGTTTCGCCTGGTTTTACCCTGGCATTAATTAATGCCGTTATTGGAGTGCGTTCGCTGGCGCTTGCGAATCGCTGAGTGAATAGCAACTCCATTTCAGCGAACGTCTTGATAGAATCGTTCGGGAGTTCCGAATACCATTCGAACTCCGTTTCTGATAAGCTGCCCACGAATTGGCGAAGCAACAGTTTATCGTCGCCACCAGTGTTACCACAAAGCGCCCTGAACTGGGCCACATGCTGATGGGGATTGCCTGTCCCCTTATAGACGTGGAATTTTGGTATTGTGTAGCCCGGCGGATATTTGATTTGGTCGTACCAGCTTGGATACGGTCGCCCCGTTTTTACGACTTGACCAGCTGCCTCAGTCGCATGATGCACCCGGATTTTCTGGGCTATATAGTCGTCCTAGTCAGCCTTAGAGATTATATCCTCCTTGGCCGTTGAGAGAGCCGGTGGTGGATTTGACGTTTCTCCCCTGTCGTCTTCAAGGACGATCGGAGGATCCTCAGCAGGTGGGTCTTGTTGGATCATCATTCCCACCATGTCCTGGAATAAGTGGGCTATCTGCTTTATATTGGCCGCTTGTTCCGCCGCCTCTTTATCTTTCTTTTCCAATATTCTCCGAAGGAACTCAGCGTCAGTTTCCTGTTCTTGTTGCTGATCCGAGGACGCCTCGGGGCTTTCTTTCGGCCCAGTATGCGCGGCCATTGCAATCATCATTTCCTCGTCCTCGGGGCTTTCTTTCGGCCCAGTATGCGCGGCCATTGCAATCATCATTTCCTGGAGCTTTTGCTGTTGCTCCTGAGCTTTGGTTACTGACCGTGTAAGCGGTCTATGACCTGTAGACGCACGGCTGTCTTCCTTTCCCGACGCCATGTATACAGTATGGACCATCCTGCCCCCAGCCTTAGGGCGTTTGGGTTCAGCACTTTTAGCTCTCGTTGCAGGCCCGGGGATCTTCTCCGGCCTCCTCTTTTTATGAGCAGTGGAAGTTGAGGGGGCCGTCGAGGTGGGCACCCAGACAGCTTTTCGTGGCTTAGCCTGGTGACTGGCTTCCTGTTGGATTTTCAGCTTCTTGTACTGGCGGGAGAAATTTGGATCGATCATCGAGTCTCGGGCCTGCCGCCAGACGTTATAGATTCGGGAGGACAGCCGTTGAGGAGATTGGGGCTGTTCTGGCTTTACTTCTATAGCCCTTTTTAGCGGATGGGGAGACTTCTTTAGCGCCGCGGTAGAAGAATTCCTACGCACCTTATTTAGCATCTCAAAGCTGTTCCCGGTTGGAACAGCAGCATTAACTTCTGCCATCGGGGCTGGAGGAGTTAGCCTAGAAGGGGAGTTGCCTCCGGCCTTCCTCACTTGGCGCCAGTAACGACGTCGAGCGCGTCGTGCTGATGGAACCGGCTTGGTGAGGGCGATAGTCTCGTCTTGCCCCCTGTGTAGGTGGGGGGTCGTTGCTGGTGCCAACCTGTTAAAGACTGATGTCCTTTGGGTAGCAGGAGTGGGAGCTGGAACAGTCAATCTTGTAAGGACCGACTTTTTGGAAGGAGAAGCCGCCTTGACGACTTCAGGAGCGAGACTGGTTATTTTCTTAGGAGCAGCCTTCTCTGGGATTGCAGGCCCCATTGCGGTTCCACAGGAGCTCTGGCCCAGTCTGGAGAAGACCGAGGCACTGGTGTTGGGCGACCCGTTGAGAGGGGCCGCGGCAGGGGTAAGACGATCAAAGACCGACTTCTTGGGAGCTTCCGTTGTCAGCACCGGAGCGGTGAAGCTTGTCGGTGGGAGCATGGTCCCAAAAAACAATCCTGTGGTGGCTCGAGTGACCTGTTCCACGGGCATTGTGAATAGCGAAGCATCTTGGGGTCCGTAGGCTATACCTCCTGGCGAGGCAGAGCGTTGGTTGCAATTGCAGTCCGAGCATGTCGCACAAGTGGAGGCCATTGATTCTTTGCTTTCTGCAGCAAACGAAACACCAAATCTTAGTACTTCGAAACCCAAGGGCAACCATTAGCGAACCGCGATTGGTTCGCGAATCACGACACACGAAGTGTGGAGTGGAAAGAGAAAAAGGTCCCACCGGGCGTGCCAGAATCTGTTCCCCTCCGAACGACGACGCGAATCTGTTCCCTTCCGAACGACGGCGCGACGCGTGGTCGTCTCGCTTGTGGCTCGGGGCAGATGCTAATTGGTGCTATCCGTCTACCTCTCCGAAGATGCCAAGTTGATTTATGACACCGTATATCGAAGGTTTAAACGGATGCGTCCGATGTAGCAGACTTCGTCAGATTCCTCCTCGCTGAGGGGTTTTTGATTATGGGGACGCTCTTCCCTGCAGGCGCAAGCCCCTGCAGTTATTACGCTACCACATCGCGGTAACCACTTTCTCCTTCTCCAGATGGTCACTTCGTGTCGTGTGTGTTTATTTTATGTTTGGTTGCCCGTGGATTGTATACGGAGACTGAGTTATGTCGTCGGCCGTAGGGCGTGGACTAGTCCAAATCCGTATTATCTTAGATTTGGGTTTGGGGGTTTGGGTTTAAGGATACATTAGCCTCATTCGAGACTAAGATCGACTTAAATATTTGTTAAGGATACGTTAGTCTAATTTTCAGACTAAGATCAACTTAACGGGATCGTTTAGATCCAACAATAGAGCAATTAAGGGAGCCCTGTTGTTTAGTTTAGTGACATCACGGTCAGTAGGTAGTTTAAGGACGTTGCGGTCCATAGGTAGTTTAAGGACATTGCGGTCCAATGTTAGTTTTAAGACGTTGCGGTCAAGGTTAAGGACCTCATAGTCCGTGGATTTAAGGACTCCACAGTCCAAAGTTAGTTTTAAGACATCTCGGTCAAGGTTAAGGACGTCATAGTCCGTGGGTTTAAGGACTCCACAGTCCACAGTTAGTTTTAAGACATCTCGGTCAAGGTTAAGGACCTCATAGTCCATGGATTTAAGGACTCCACAATCCAAAGTTAGTTTTAAGACATCTCGGTCAAGGTTAAGGACCTCATAGTCCATGAGTTTAAGGACCCCACAGTCCGTATCAATATGTGGTCATCGGGACCCGTCACCTCTTTGAAGACGTTGAGGAATTACAATGCCGAGTATCAAAGGAGTGAAGAGATGTACCCTTAAACCGAGGTAGATTAAATAATTTTTGACCCAATTTGGAATCAAGACCAATTAATTATATTATGAGCCCATTGGCTCAGTTGAATTTGAATTGAGGACTTATGGCCAGCTTGGGCTAAGTCCAATCATGTTTAGGATATTGGCCCTCTATTGGTCCATTAGAGGAGAGGCTTTGCCTCTAGACACTTAGCCAATTGGGCTAAAGTTAGTGTTAAACACTAAAGATCAACCAGTGTTGAACACTGAGAATGAGATTGACAAGTTAGTGTTAAACACTGGCAGTGGAGATTTCAAATCAGTGTTTAACACTAAGGCAGATCAATGTTAAATACTGGAAACAGGGTTTTCTAGGTTGGTGTTCAACACTAGGAAATTCGGTGTTAAACACTGTAAATAGAGTTTTCCAAACTAGTGTTTAAACACTAAGAAAATCAGTGTTGAACACTGGATATAGAGGTTTCAACTCTAGTGTTAAACACTAAGGCAAGAGGGGTCACGTGGTAGCACGTGAGGGCGCCTTCAATTCATTCTATTCTGTCAAAAGTATTGAATACTTTGGAGCATCACGTGCTGTCACGTGATGGGCATTTTGGTGCTTGTCCGTTGAAGCTTCAGCCAAGGGGTCACGTGGTAGCATGTGATAGCGCCCTGTTTCCCTTTATTTTGTTCTACAGATAAGCGTTTAACACTTTTAATTCTAAAAGCCATCACGTGTGGGCACGTGATGGGGGCTTGCACTTTGATCTGTTAGAATATTCATTAGGGGTCACGTGGTGACACGTGAGGGCGCCCCGGAGCTTCTTTTCCTTTGCTTTTTCTTTGCGCGCTTTGGGGGTCACGTGAAGCATGTGAGGCGTTGTCTCAAAGTTTTAGCGGTGGCTCTTTACAGGGGTCACGTGGTAGCACGTGACCCTGCCTGTTTGAAGATGTGTTTATCTTTTTAAGAATCAAATTCCTCATAGGGTTAAACCCTAGCAATAAACTTCAGAGGAATTAAATTCCTGTTATTTTGACAGATTTGGATTCTTAACTAGGGTTAACCCTGGTTCTATTCATTTTGAAGGAATTAAATTCCTATAACATAGGGTTAAACCCTAATTTTAATTCAAAGGAATTAAATTCCTATAATTCTATGAGAATTAAATTCTCAAACATCCATTCCCTCTCTATGCTTTGGATCTGCATGGCAGGATCTCAACCCAATGAGAATTAAATTCTCAATTCATGAGGAGATGTGCACTTTGCAGATCCTCTGCTAAAGAGAGAACTAAGTTCTTCTTTTTAATATCAGAGTTAAACTCTGTTGAGAATTAAATTCTCTTTTTTCTTGAAAGCCTCCCCATTCTTACCTAAGGTTCTCTTTTGCAGAAGATCCAAATTCCTCCAAAGTCTTAAGGCTCTATTTTTCTCTCTCTCTATGTATCGATCTCTGTATATCTCCCTCCCTCTGTCTCTCTTTGCTCCTATTTATAGGAGAAAGAGCCGAATCAATTAGTTTTAGTGAATCATTCATTGAGGGATTTGATTTGTATTCCTTAGAGATTTGATTTGCATTCATCATTCATTTGGACCTTTGGATTATTAGGTGAATTTTATTTACCCTTGGATTTTAAATCCAAAGATATTCCTTTGTTATCTCGGTTAGATTTTAAGGGGAAATCTTTCCAAGTTCAAGATTTTTCCATAGAGAGGTGATATTTAATCACCGTTTAATCTTTAATCCAATTGGTTCCAAATAATCATTCTCCTTTGGAAAGATTCGAATGCTGCTCAGAATTTAATCCTGTTAAATAGATGGGCTTTGAAAGCCGGCCACGTGACCCTTGGTCACGTGTAGGCACGTGACCTCCTGGAACGAGCTTTCTTCTTCCTTTTGCGCTCTGCCTTCCGGCCGCTGCTTAGCCGTCACGTGCCACCACGTGACCCCTGGTCACGTGTGAGCACGTGACCCTGGTCTGGAGCCTTTTTCTTGATTTAATCAGAGAATGAGTCCGCTGCTTTCAAATGTCACGTGCTAACACGTGACTGCTTGTCACGTGCTAGCACGTGATGCCTCCTTCGTAAGCTTTCCTGATTTTAAATCAGGAAACACCATGGTTCCGCCCAAGCATCATAAAGAGCTAGACGCGCTTAATACTTACAGTGTGGAAGAGCTACAAACATTTTACATCCCTCCCAGGCGAAAAGGTGAGCAGGCAATCCTATTCTACCGATCCACGGAAATAAGAGTGGAGAAAAAAGTTTGGCATGGCGCGAATTCTATACTTGACAGGCTTCAGCCCATCCGTCTGCCTAGATATTACACAGTAGGCTTGAAAAGGATATTGAAGCGCCAAGGGATACCCTTCAAATAGACCGCTCGAAAAGCTAAGTTCTATGACAGGATCTGGAACGTTCCCGGAACTCAGCGCAAGTTGCCCAACGGGAGAATGGAAGCGATCGGGCTTGGATATGTTCGATCCAAGAAACATGAGCTACTCCGTGACTGCTATGTCGTACATGACTTTGATGAAGAAGGAGATGCTCAATGGGAGAATGCTAACCCTGAACCAGAAAGAGCCCCCGATGTGAAAATACCCAGTCCGTCGTTCAAAGAACAAATGGACAAGCTTATAAGGGAAGCTGGTCAAAAAGTTCGAGACGACCATAATCGTGAAATGGCCATCTACGAAAAAGTCAGGATGCAACACCTTCTTCAACAGGCTGCGAAAGATGAAAATGCCCCTCACTGTCAACCTGTTGTACAAAAGGCCCGACGCAGAGGCAGAAACAAGTCAAAGAGCGGAAAAGGCGTTCGACAACGACAAAGCGGGACCAAGAAGTCACACGATCGGGAATCGAGCGGTCCGGATTTGTCCCTTATGAAGAAGATGAGTCGAGCATATTCTTTTCCTCAAGACAAGACAAAGAAGATACTTGATCTTGACATAAGACATCAAATGATCATGCTTCCGGAGCC
Source organism: Agapanthus africanus (assembly GCA_030015575.1). Classification (NCBI taxonomy): domain Eukaryota; kingdom Viridiplantae; phylum Streptophyta; class Magnoliopsida; order Asparagales; family Amaryllidaceae; genus Agapanthus; species Agapanthus africanus. Next base: position 1,005,992,512 of record CM057337.1, on the reverse strand, counting down.
CAAGCACCCTAAGCAAGCTAACGAGGTCTCTCATCCAGATTATTGCTCTTATCACCGAGCAATAGGACACCCTCTCGAAGACTGCTTCACCTTCAAGAACTGGGTCGAAGATCAATATCAGCTCGGCAAGTTCGCTCCATCCGACAGTTGGAGGATAACTCCGCCGCAGAAGCATGAACCCAAGTCCACGAGAGTAGACCCAGATCCATATCTGTCTTGGAAGCGAGCTCGTACCTGTCATATGATAATGTTGTCAGAAGAAGAACCCGAGAATATGGATAACCTCCCCCGGTGCTTCGAAAACGATGATGATGAGGTAATCTCAGAATTCCCACCGGCACCAAAAGAGCTGGAAGATGGTATACATACTACTGCAGATAACCTCAAGAAAATTGATTTGGGGACGGCAAGTGACCCACGGCCGACGTTCGTCAGTGAGCTTTTGTCTGAAGAAAGGGTGGCTATGCTAAAAGACGTGCTTATGCAGCATAGGGATTGCTTCGCATGGAATTATTCCGAGATGCCAGGACTAGATCCAGAGATTGCTGTACACAAATTGGCAATATCTTCGGACATCAAGCCAGTCAAACAAGCACCGAGGAGAATGCGGCTCGAGCTTGAGAGGAGCACCAACGCCGAGGTCAAGAAGCTAATCGACTCTGTTTTTATCCAAGAGGTTCAGTATCCCGACCGGATCGCCAATATCGTCCCAGTAATGAAGAAAAATGGGACAATATGCATATGTGTGGATTTTCGGGATCTCAATAAAGCCTGCCCGAAAGACGACTTCCCAGTACCGGTCACTGAGCTGATGATAGACAATACGTCCACTCACGAAGTTTTCTCCTTCATGGACGGCTCATCAGGATACAATCAGATAAAGATGCATCTCGAGGACCAAAAGCACACCGCTTTCCGGACTCCTTTAGGTATATTCTGCTACAAGGTGATTCCCCTCGGTCTAAAGAACGCTGGCGCCACCTATCAGAGGGCCATGACGAAGATCTTCGATGATCTCATACATGAAATCGACGAATGCTATATCGACGACCTCATGGTTAAAATCAAATCATACGAGGAACATCTCGAGCATCTGAAGATCGTATTTCAACGCCTTCGGCAATACAACTTGAAGATGAACCCTCTCAAATGCGCATTTGGAGTTTCCTCAGGTAAATTCCTAGGATTCATCGTCCGACACCGAGGTATCGAGATAGATCTGTCAAAGATCAAGGAAATTATGGAGATGCCCCCGCCGAGGACTCTCAAGCAATTGCGGTCTCTCCAAGGAAAGCTCGCGTATATCCGGCGATTTATAGCCAATCACTCCGGCAAGTGCCGCCCCTACAGCCACCTAATGAAGAAGGGAACCCCGTTCGTCTGGGATCACAAATGCCAGAGCGCGCTGGACGAAATCAAGCAATACCTGCAAAATCCGTCAGTACTGGCCGCTCCGGGTAAGGGAAAGCCTCTCATTCTTTATACGACAGCTCTCGAAGGTTCGTTAGGCGCATTATGGGCACAGGAGAACGACCAAGGGAACGAAATAGCTCTCTACTACTGGGGCCGAGTTCTCCTGGGGGCAGTAAGCAATTATTCTCCCATTGAAAAACACTGTCTGGCATTGATCTTCGCGATAACGAAGTTCAGGCACTATGCACTGGCACATGAAGTCCGTATCACATCGAAGGTGGATCCTTTCAAATATTTAATATCAAAAGCCATATTGACGGGACGGCTCGCTAAATGGGCCTTGCTCCTGATGGAATTCTCGATAACCTATCGTCCCCTCAAGGCAGTGAAAGGCCAGGCCATCGCCGACTTCCTCGCCGAACATCCGATACCGGCCGATTCTCTCTTGAATTGCGAACTGCCAGACGGACATGCGTTTGACACGATCGACGGAAGTGGTACCCGGTGAGAACTTTATTTCGATGGAGCATCCTCCATGAAGAAGCGCAAACAAAATACGCCCATAATCAAATCAGGGGTATGCCTTATCTTCGTAACCCCATAAGGAGGAATAATGCGCTTTGCTTTCTCCTTAACAGAGTCGAGGACAAACAATGAAGCCGAGTATGAAGCTTTGATAGCAGGCCTCGAGATCGCCATCGACATAGGAATTGAAAACCTCCTCATATACGGAGACTCCCAACTGGTCGTCGGTCAAGTAAATGGCGACTATCAAACGTGCAAACCAGAGTTGGTGAAGTACGGCGAGAAAGTACAGCAGCTGCTGACCCAAATACCTTCCTACATCTTGGAAAGCATACCGCGTGCAGAAAATAGCAAAGCGGATGCACTAGCTAAGCTCCTTAAAGAACTGGCCGACGAGAACCTCGATGACGTGAGAATCGTTGTGCAGAGCCGTCGGGTTCTTGCGCCGGCGGAAATATCTCCGGAGCCATCCGAAGAAAAAGGAGTGACTGAGCAAATGGATATGCAAATAAAAGACCAGGAAAAGATCGAGGATTGGAGAGAAGTCTTTATAGACTACTTCAAATCCCGTCGAACGCCCGAAGATGCATCCTCAAAACATCAGCTCGCGAAGCGAGCTCTATCTTTTGCCTTCGTTAATGATACTCTGTACAAGAGGTCATTTGATTCTCTGTGGTTGAGATGTCCGGGACCTAAAGAAGCAAAAAGAGTCGTCCAAGAAGTTCACGACGGACTCTGCGATTCTTACCAAGCAGGTCCGAAGATGAAGTTGAAGATTAAACAGATGGGCTACTACTGGCCCACGATGATTCAGGACTGCCTCGAATATGCGAAGCAATGCCACTCATGCCAGATCCATGGGGACTTCATCCACCGGCACCCAAATCCGTTACACCCGACAGTGGCTAGCTGGAAATTCGAAATGTGGGGGACTGACATAATCGGCCCCATCGAACCAGCATCGTCCAGAGGACATCGATTCATTTTGGCAACAACTGATTACTTCTCCAAATGGGCAGAAGCAGTACCGCTGAGGGAAGTGAAAACGGAGAATATCCTCCATTTCTTCAAGACGCACGTTATTTATCGGTTTGGAACGCCTCGACGGATTATCTCCGATAACGGGCCAGCCTACAAAAGCCACAAGATCAGCCGCTTCGCACAACAGCACAACATAGACTGGAGATACTCCTCAGTTTATAATCCCAGAGCTAACGGTCTAGCTGAGGCTTTCAATAAGACCTTGACAAAGATCGTGAAGAAGACGGTGTCCCGAAATAAGAAGGACTGGCACGAGAGACTGCATGAAGCTCTCTGGGCATATCGAACTACGTTCAAGACGGCCACGAACACAACGCCGTATGCGTTGGTATTCGGTACAGAAGCGGTACTCCCCCTCGAGATAGAGTTACCCTCTCTACGAGTGGCAGTCCATTATGAGCTAACGGACGAAGAGAATGCTCACCTTCGCCTTGAGGAGCTCGATGCCCTTGATGAAACCCGGCTCATAGCGCAACAAAATCTGGAAGCTTATAAAGCAAAGATGACGCGCTCATATGAAAGATTGACCAGGCCGAGGACATTCCACCAAGGCGAACTCGTGCTAGTGGTCAAAAGACCTATGATCCCCAATCGCGCTAAGCGAGGGAAATTCGAGCCGAACTATGAAGGCCCGTATATCATAGACAATGTCTACCAGGGTGGAGCCTATCTAATCATGGACATGCATGGTGAAAGACCTTTCAGGCCAATAAATGGTCGCTTCCTGAAGAAGTACTACGCTTGACGAGTCACGGCCTAGGTTAATGATAGATGACGACGACTATGTCCGCTCTCTATCTTCCTAAGCCCAAACTCTATAAGTAGTAACTGGCTTACTTTACAACGGACCGAAACGTCCTTAAACTAACAGCGGACCGAAACGTCCTTAAACTAACGACGGGCCGAAACGTCCTTAAACTAATGACGGACCACTATGTCCTAAAACTAGCCGTTGGCCGAGATGTCGATAAAATACGGTGGATTGCAGCGTCCTAAAGCTGATTTATAAAAAAAAAGAATAAAAAAGAAAGAAAGAAAAAAGAAAACGGTATTTCCATAAGCAAAATGGGCACGGATGAAAACCCGAAAGGGCTCTGTGAGTAAAAACAGCAGGGCTACCGGCGAGTTTTGTGAAAACCCGAAAGGGCGCAACCTCGTTAGAATAAAAAAAGAGAATGAATAAAAAAAAAAAACGGTATGTCCACAAGCAAAATGGGCACGGATGAAAACCCGAAAGGGCTCCGTGAGTAAAAACAGCAGGGCTACCGGTGAGTTTTGTGAAAACCCGAAAGGGCGAGATCTCCTTAAAAGACACTTGCAAGGTCCTCTCGAGTTTGTAAGGAGAAACCACCTGCGTGAGATCCTTACGACTCACAAGGGAGCAATACACTTAGGGATCCCCACGATTTCTAAGGAGAAATTACACTTGCGAGATCCTCACGACTCGTAAGGAGAACCCTCTTATGAGACCCTCACGGCTCATAAGATTTAAAAGTCTTAAGCTACAGGGATCTGAACCTGTTCTTAAGCAGCCCCCACAACCTCCAATACTGCCGTACAAGTGGCTCAATGCTGACCCTTGTATACAATCCACGGGCACGAATAAACATTTCCCTAACGAAGTCCCATCCGTGACTAGGGATATGTCTATATGGTGAACGACCCTTGTAAGTCCTCTCGATTTATAAGGAGAAAACCCTCTTGTAAGATCCTTACGACTTATAGGAGAACACACACTTAGGAGTTCTCACGACTCCTAAGGAGAAAACGCACCTACGAGATCCTCACGACTTGTAGGGAGAAATACTTTCATGAAACCCTTACGGCTCATGAAATCAAAATCCTTAGTCGACAGGATCCTAACCTTGTTTACTAAGCCACCTTTGTTCGATATCGACAGAGGCAAATGATGAATCGCTTCTGGCAATATCCCAGTTGTAGCGGTGCTGATGCCGAAATCGGTGTCTAATCCCAAGCTTGCAGCAAAAATCCAGCAAGCCACACATGCATACGAAATAGCCGAAATGATGGGGCAACTTGCAGACAAAATCAGCAAGTAAAAATGTATGCATGCGAAATAGCCGAAATGATTGGGCAACTCGCAATAAAAAGCAGGGAGTAAAAATAAAATAAATAGCCGAAATGATCGGGCACCGCGAAAAATAGCCGAAATAATTGGGCAACTCACAATAAAAAGCAGCAAGTAAAAATAAAATAAATAGCCGAAATAATTGGGCACCGCAAAAAATAGCCGAAATGATTAGGCAATCGCGGCCTTCGCGATATAAAAGCTGAAATGATAGAGCATCGCGGAAAGAATTGAAAAATAAAAATGAAATTTATGCCCTACAGGTGATATCACAGCTATCCCTGTATACAATCCAGGGGCGCAAACAAAGAAGGAACCACACCTTTCTTCCCCAGGTTTCATCAGAAGAAGAAGCCAAATCTCGATGGTTCACAGACAACCTAGAGATCATCTCAACATTCGTTGCATAACAACAGACACAGTATCAGACAAAGCGGAACCGCGGCAACTCCCAGTTCCATGACTCGGCGGTGCACAGATGACCGAGAGTCAGACCCCGTGAAGTGCGGATAAAGTCAACTATTCCTGGCTACGTGGAATGCGGATTATTTCACTTTTGACCCCGTGGAAAACGTCCAGAGCGGATCCTGGTCCTCGCAGAGCACGGCAGTGAACCCGTGTGAAGCATCCAGAGCGGAGCCTAGTCCTCGCCGAACACGGCAGTGAACCCGTGGGAAGCATCTAGAGAAAAATTCCTGGCTACGTGGAACGCGGATTATGTCACTTCTGACCCCGTGGAAAACGTCCAGAGCGGATCCTGGTCATCGCAGAGCACGACAGTGAACCCGTATGAAGCATCTAGAGCAGAGCCTAGTCCTCGCCGAACACGGCAGTGAACCCGTGGGAAGCATCTAGAGCAAAATTCCTGGCTACGTGGAACGCGGATTATGTCACTTCTGACCCCGTGGAAAATGTCCAGAGTGGATCCCGGTCCTCGCAGAGCACGGCAGTGAACCCGTATGAAGCATCCAGAGCGGAGCCTAGTCCTCGCCGAACACGGCAGTGAACCCGTGGGAAGCATCTAGAGAAAAATTCCTGGCTACGTGGAACGCGGATTATGTCACTTCTGACCCCGTGGAAAACGTCCGGAGCAGATCCTGGTCCTCGTAGAGCACGACAGTGAACCCGTGTGAAGCATCCAGAGCGGAGCCTAGTCCTCGCCGAACACGGCAGTGAACCCGTGGGAAGCATCTAGAGCAAAATTCCTGGCTACGTGGAACGCGGATTATGTCACTTCTGACCCCGAGGAAAACGTCGAGAGCGGATCCTGGTCCTTGCAGAGGACGGCAATGACCCCGTGTGAAGCATCCAGAGCGGAGCCTGGTCCTCGCCGAACATGGCAGTGAACCCGTGGGAAGCATCCAGAGCAAACATCGGACCGTGGAGTCCTTAAATCCACGGATTATGATGTACTTAACCTCGACCGTGATGTCTTAAAACTAACATCGGACTGTGAAGTCCTTAAACTCACGGACTATGATGTCCTTAACCTTGACCGTGATGTCTTAAAACTAACAATGGACCGTAATGTCCTTAAACTAATTTTACCTTGGTTCAAGGGTACATCTCTTCACTCCTTTGATATTTGTCGTTGTAATTCCTCAACGACTTCAAAGAGGGCGGGTTCCGACAACCAGACATTTCACGGACTGTGGGGTCCTTAAACCCATGGACTATGATGTCCTTAACCTCGACCGTGATGTCTTAAAACTAACATTGGACCGTGGGGTCCTTAAACCCACGGACTATGATGTCCTTAACCTTGACCGTGATGTCTTAAAACTAACAATGGACCGTAATGTCCTTAAACTAATTTTACCTTGGTTCAAGGGTACATCTCTTCACTCTTTTGATATTTGTCGTTGTAATTCCTCAACGACTTCAAAGAGGTGGCGGGTTCCGACAACCACACATTTCACGGATTGTGGGGTCCTTAAACCCATGGACTATGATGTCCTTAACCTCGACCGTGATGTCTTAAAAATAACATTGGACTGTGAGGTCCTTAAACTCATGGACTATGATGTCCTTAACCCGTGATGTCTTAAAACTAACATTGGACCGTGGAGTCCTTAAACTCATGGACTATGATGTCCTTAACCTCGACCGTAATGTCTTAAAACTAACACTGGACTGTGAGGACCTTAAACTCATGGACTATGATGTCCTTAACCTCGACCGTGATGTCTTAAAACTAACAATGGACCGTGGAGTCCTTAAATCCACGGACTATGATGTCCTTAACCTCGACCGCGATGTCTTTATACTACGGTATCCTGGAAAACGTCCAGAGCGGAGCATGGTCTTCGCCAAACACGGCGGTGAACCCGTGGGAAGCATCCGGAGCAACCCTTAACTCCGTGAAATGCGGATAAGGACAACTTCATCTATCACTTGCAAGCCCTCACGGCTCGTAAGGGAGTAAATTCTCTTGTGAGATCCTTACGACTTTCAAGAAAAAACACACTTAGGAATCCTCACGATTCTTAAGGAGAAATTACACCTACGGGATCCTCTTGACCGGTAGGGAGAAAATTCTTTATGAGACCCTCACGACTCATAAAGTTGAAAATTCTTAGGTGACAGATCCTAACCCTGTTTTCTAAGCCGTCGCCACTCTACAAAGAGCCTAAGACTGACAGCTATACGCTATCTACAGACCGCACTTGCTAAAGTCACATGGAAAACAACACAGCAAGAAAGAAGAAAGTAGAGAAATGACACAAGACATTACGAAGAATGTGTATCTTCTATTCATGAATTCGATTGGGTACAAAATACATTATATGAAAGAATAAAAGAACAAATACATTTTATTCAAAATTACAAATAGTACAAAATTTTTATTGAGAGGAAAGCGCTTTCAATAATCCAGTCAGCTGCTCGCGCACTTCCTTCAGCCTCTCTTCCTGATCAGCTGCCGCGGTCAACTCTGCTTCGACCTGGGCTCGCTGCTACAAGTAAGACAAGAGTTGTTCCTCGACGGCCCGCTGAGCTGCTTCACGATCTTGTGCATCCCGCTCAATGACATCGAGCTTCTGCCTCAATGTTAACCCATCAGAGATACATCGCAGAAGGCCTTCGAAGATAACTTTCAACTGGGCAGTGTTTGCATCGACCTCAGCATGCAGTCGAGCAGACTCGCTTGAAGTTTCTTTACATTCCCTTCGCTTTAAAGCCACTTCTTGTTCAAGATGGCGGAAGTAAGAAGCGCTCTGCTCGATCCATGCCGCCCGTTGAGTGCTCATAGCCAGAATCTCAGGTGCGGTACGCTTAAGCTCAAGCTCATGCAAGCAAGCCTCGATCTCCCTGCAGCGATTAACCCAAGACTCAACGACACCCTCACCATGAAAGTTCATGAGCGTCGCCAGCATAGGGTTAACCTCTACGGCAAAATCCGCAGCAGATGTGGGAGTCTCTGCGTCAAACTCCTCGATATACTCGCTCAGCATGCGTAAACTGGTCACAGCACCTTTGGATGATGGACGCCTGGAAAAAGGCTATGCCGGCATTATAATATGAGACTCGAACGGGGCTAGAGTCGATGTGATTGCTGCAAAATAGATCATAATCAGACGACAGCTCAGGAAATAAAGAAAACACGCAAAAAGTAGAGTCTACTATACCGGCTGCAGCAGGGGGCAGAGCTGGGAGTACTGATGGCGTAACGACAGCATCGTCTCCCCCTTCAATTCGTAAGGCCACAAGTAATATGAAGAAGAGTTAGCAGTAATGCGACTGCCCGTTGAAGAAAAGGACGTCGTTTAGAAAAAATACTCACCTGTACCGGCAGGTGGACTAATCTTTGATAAGAAGGAGAAGTGTGGGTGCAGCACCTGATACAGGTGGTCAAAAAGGACTCCTGCAAAAATGCGATAATGCAACGTCAGTACATGAATTATATGCCCGAGAGATAAGACTAATGGGTTACAAATCCATACCTTCCAGCATTTGTGACGGTGCGAGAGAAGGCAGAGAGGTGGTCACCGTCAGGGCGGTAACTGACGGCGTTGTCTCAAGTAGCTTGATTTCAGCACCCGCACCTGCATTAGAAGCAAGATAAACTTTATTAGGAAAGATTGCAGAATTAAAAAAAAAGAAGGGCGGTAACCCAAAATTTACCTGATGAGTCGCCAGCCGAAGCCGTGACGAGGGCGTCACTTGATACAACGGTGGCATCTCCCTCCTCCATTGGGGTGGTATCACCTCCCGTTGCCTCATCCCCTGACTCCACAGGAGCTGTCGTCACGCTCACGACGCCAGGAGACGACAAGGAACCGTAGGCGGGGAGAGCGATAATCGGAGCGGTGCCCGACTCTTGAGAAAGAGCGGCCATCTCGTACCCAGCGATCATACCCGTTTCGCCCGCTACCACCTCGGGCTCAGTGGTCGCAGCCGTCTCGTCCATAGCTGCCTTAAGCTTGTCCGTAGCAGCCGTTTCGTCCACTGCTGCCTCAGGCTCGGCCGTAGCAGCCGTCTCACCCGCCGCCACCTCGGGCTCGGCAGTGGTAGCCATCTCGGGCATAGCAGTCGTGACTGTCTCGTCAACCACTATCTCGGGCCCGACAACTATGGTTATATCGCCTACCGTCGCCTCGGGTTCCACAGCTACCTCCTGCACCGCCCCCTCAGGCTCAACGGTCGCCGCCACTCCTTCAGTAAGGCTCGGCTCTGCAGGACAAGATATATAAGAACTGATAGTTTAAAGCTTTGACAACGAAGCCTCAAAACACATTACCTGGGGTTGATTTACCGTTGGCTTCCTGAGCTGGACGTGTCGCCCGTCTATGAGCAGTAGACAAGGCGACCGGGAGATCCTCTGAGGGAGTAGCAGCGGGAGTAACGGAGCTTGAACCTGCTCCCGCAGCCAAAGCAGAACTACGCTCCCTTGCTGTGCGCCTCAGGCGCTTCCTTTCCTCCCGGGCCGTCACGACAGACCTTTTGGAAGCCTCCTTCAGCAAGGCGTCGTCATCCGCATTCAGGGTTACCTCCAGAGCCGTCAAGGCTTCCATCATTGGTTTTTTAAGTAGGGCCTCTTGCGGCAATGCCGAAGACGCCGGGACTTCGGTATCCGGCCTGGGGAGAATTTCCACATCAGCTTGCGGGATAGGCCTTGTGTTCCCTGCGATAAGACAAAGAGAGGGTCAGATTACTCATAAGAAAATGGAAGCAGAAACATAGTGAACCGAAATGTACCAAGGCCTAAGGATGCTCTAAGTCGTTCCTCCTCCTCGAAAGTCTTGAGAGAAGCAGCGAGGGCTTCTTCGGTAGAAATGCCTATTAAAGAAGGAAAAGCGTTAGTCAAGGACAATGATAGAGGTATGATGCAATGACGAAAAATACAACTAATGATTACCTGATTGCGCGAGTTTAGCCAACCACTCGTCGCATCTTGCCAATCTCTCGGAAGTTGCGATTGCAGCCGCCAGATCAGTGTCATTTGGCGGCATAAATAGGCCGTCGTTGGTCCCGTACTCACTCAAGCCCTCGCTATAAGGAGCATGAGGTTCCTGACCCAATACAATGTCAGCAGAGAGGATCGACTTCTTCTTCCTCTTCTGTACGCGAACTCCGGTCGCAGCCAAAATCAGCTTACCCTTCGTGCGCACTTTGGGACGGCGGGTCCCGATATCCGAGCCCATGCCGGATTTAGGTGAAACCACGTATACCGTCTCCACAGGAGCACGGGGCGCTAATGTCACGTCCATAGGATCACGGGGCAATCCACGCGTGGGGCTTAGCACACGTGGAGGCTCAACTGCGGCATCTCCTCTTAGCGGAGGAGGGACAGCGATCCGTCGCTTCAAGGGGACGTTGCGATCGCTGGCGGGGGGCGTACTCTTGCGATCGAGCAGTAGCCGCCTATCTTCCCTGATGACAGCGCCCGTTGCGTATTGATACCAAGCCCCGTATACGTTGAGGGCCCTTGGAATGCAACTCGGCTCGCTAATGAAGAAGTGGGAGCCCGTGTTTAACCGCACAAAGTGATGCAGTGCACTCCGTATTCCCTCTCTGGTGGCAGCAGGTTCTTCCAAAAACGCTTCCAGTGGAACCCCCTGGTTATAGCTCAGCTGCTGGGCAAAATGATGGGGGTTGTATCTCATAAAAAGCGCTTCATCATTTTGCCTGAATACGAGAAAGCCCGGCCTAATGGAGTACATGTGAAGAATCTCCCGGGCTTTCAATACGGAGGCCCCATCCTTAAAAGTGTCGCGCAATGCCAGCACCGTCTTGGAGGTTTCCTGGCCGATCGTCGGGACTTTGTCCGTAAAAGACATACCAGCTCTGACCGTGCGCGGACGAAGAAGCAACCCCCTAGCCTCCCGCTGAGACGGATTCACAATGGAAGCGTCAACCAGCCGCATAATTCTGGGAAATTTGCACTTCTCGAAAAACGAGGGTCTTTTATGAATACCAAACACCCCGAGCACGTGCATTTCCATCCACGAAGTAAAGTAGCGCATCGGGAAGTTAGCAGCTTGCACCCCCGGTTCCGTTGTATCCGCCGCCACGCTAAGACCATGGTACAGGTAGGCCATCCCGGCGATCCCGATGGCCACTTGTATGCCAGCCACCATTCGATGTGCTGGGTAGAAGACGGACGACCTCATATAGCGAGGGTGCATGGTGAGCGCGAACCAGCACAACCATAGCCCCAGAAACCCGAGCAAGAAAGTCTCCTCGTTGATGCCCAGAGCAGCGATTTCCGACAAAGGGATGATTGCGGCATCGGGGAGATAAAAGCCTTTTTGATCATCTTCCAGTACTAGTCGACGATCTAACCCGAAGCCGAAGGGATCATCGAGCTTGGCAAATTTTTTGCCCCGTTGTGATAGAATCTCCGGTTGAAGAAAACGAGCAATGAGGTCTGCAAAACTAACTCCCCGGCCTCCGGATTCCAAGAAAAGACTCTCGTACATATTCAGCACCTTTATCAGACTCGGAAACTGGTGTTGGATGGCGTTCTCCGGTGTTAGGCCCATCACCACTGGCTTGGTGGCGAAAACATATTCGTCCGGAGGAAGCAGCTCCTCATAGTGCTCCCTCTCTCCGGCAGACCGGAAATCTCGGCAAATTCTTCTAAAGAGATGGAAACTTCTCTGTCCAGTAGAAAAAAGGTATGGGTTGGGATGTTCCATTGCTCCACGAACGCCTTAATCTACCACGTCGGAGGAGCAGAATATTGGAACAACGACGCGTAAACTGCGGGATATAGGCCGAGCTTCAGCAAATGTGTTTTCTTCACCGACAAGATGTACCTGGCCCACTGCAAATATCCGGCCGAATGTCGGGGAGTCAATCCGATGTTGTAAGGTTGTCCCCAAGGGCGCGACTCGCCCTGGCATATGCGTCGCCCCAGAGTATCCAAAGCCGCCGACAGCTGCATGGGTATAGCGGCAATCGAAGGTTGGAGAAGACCCTCCGAAGTCCAATTGACAACCTCCACAGCATAGTTCACCGGGGGTGCATATGCACACGAAATCGATGAGATCGGATCCGACGGCGTCGCACAAGAGAAACTTCGACGACCTTTGATTATCTGGTCGTACCACCTACCCCACATGTGAAGGTTTTTGTGTTCCGGATCATAATCTCTAATGAGCGCGAGAACCTCCCGGTCCACCGGTGCCTGAGGGAATCCTCCCTCTGAACGGAAAAACGGGAAAGAAAGATCGAAAGACATGTCACCTGCGAAAAAAGAACAGGATCCAATTATCAGTACTACAATTTAATCTTAAAGTTCTGAGTGACACTTTAAAATTTGTACCGCACTGCAATGCAGTGGAAAGGGGACCAAAGGTGGACCCACAAAATCCAGATGGCAATGCATCAATTAATAAAACAGCCTCATCATTGGATGAGACTGTCAATTAATGAGGAAATCCTCAGAGAATATTCTCATTGAATGAGAAATCCATCGGGAGAAGGAGAAAATCTCCCTTTCAGAGCAAAGCTCTATAACAGAGTGACACTTTTTAAACTCTGGTCACGAGGGAATAAAATTCCTTAAAGAGCTAGAGCCTAGCTCTGTAATGATGATGGAAAATCCATCAAAGATTAATGAAGATTAATTCTTGAGAATTAAAATTTTGGGATCTTAAAGATCCATGAAAAACTCTTAAGAGTTCTTCATCAAAAGATCAAAAGATCTATATATTGTCAAAAGAGCAGAGCACTGACTCATGGGCTAAGAAACCCTAAGAAAAGATCTGTTTAGATATATGGGTTCATGAGAGTAAGACTCTGTTTATGAAACCATAAAGGGGTTTTCTTTAGATCAAAAGATCTATGAAGAGCAAGGCTTATATGGGTTCATGAGAGTAAGACTCTGTTTATGAAACCATAAAGGGGTTTTCTTTAGATCAAAAGATCTATGAAGAGCAAGGCTCTGTTAATGGGTAAAAACCCCAATTTATTAGAATTAATTTAATTTTATTTTACCTACATTTAGTAGAGTTTTAACTCTTGAAAGTTCTTGAACAAAAGAGCAAGGCTCTGAATAAAATTCTTGAGAAGAAGATGAAGATAATCTGAGGACCAAAAGGTCCTATTTATAGGCGCTGAACCTCCTCCTCAACTTCTGAGTTGATCCAAAGGCTCAGATGTTGCCATCGCTGCACTCACGTGTGCACCACGTGAGCGCAACGGTGGGGGGGGGCATTTGTTTCCCCCAATCAGAGCAAAACTCTGTTTTGAATTTCAAAATTCAAAATTGAATCCACGCTTCAGATCCCGTGCGCTGCGCGTCGAAAGCAGACACGCCAGTGCCAGGAGCGCTGCGCCCTAGGTAGCGCACCCCAATCAGAGCAAAGCTCTGTTTCAAAATTCAAATTTTAAAAGTTGAAGCAACGCTTCAAATCCAGCGCTCTGCGCTGCGCGCCACGTGTCAAGCACGGGTGCGCTAGCGCAGTTGCGCTGCGCTGCGCGTGTCAAGCACGGGTGCGCTAGTGCAGTTGCGCTGCGCTGCGCACCACGTGTCAAGTACGGGTGCGCTAACGCAGTTGCGCTGCGCGCCACGTGTCAGACGTAGGTGCGCCAGCGCCAAGTGCGCCAGCGCCAAGTGCGCCAGCGCTGGAATTAAAAGAATTCCCCACCGTTAGATCAAAAGATCTAATAATAATAAATTATTAATTAATCAGAATTAAAATTCTGTTATGAAAAGATTTCCCAATCTTATTAAAACAATAAGATTATGTTCTGTAAAACAGAAGCCTTAAGATCAAAGATCCAACGGTGGGAAATATTCCTAAACCAATCAGAGAAAGATCTCTTCAACTAATTTAACAAATCAATTGGCCCTATATAAAGGCCCCAAGACTTCAAGTTTCATATAGAAAAAACCCTCTGCAAATTTTGAGAAAAAACTCAAAGAGAAAGAAAGGCAAGCCTTTGAAGAAAGAAGATCATTTTCTTCATCTTTAAAGGTAAAAAAATTAATTCTTGAACAACAGAGGTGAAATCATCTCGTAAAAAGAAGAAACATCTTCTAAAAAGATCTTAGATCTATAAAAAAGACCAAGGTCTTTGATAAAACATAAAGGATTAAAAGGTCTAATCATAAAAATATATAAAAAAAAGAAGTATTTTACTTCATTCACAGATCTTCTGATCTATAAAGGCAGAGCCTTTTATGAAAACAAGAACTCTGGTTCTTGGATCTCGAGGCAAGGCCTCCTTTGAAGAACATAAACTTGTTCTTTGATCTTAAATTTGATCTGATGCGTTTTGCGCTACTGGAAAGTGCTTTGCACTCATGAACCGCGCCTTTGCGCTCTTTGGATCGGCGCTCAGCGCCAAAACATGCCACGTGTCAACCACAGACACAGCTTGCGCTTTGCGCTCCTGAAAACAGCGCACTGCTCTCTTGGGTTGGCGCTCAGCGCCAAGCGCGCCACGTGTCACTCATTGGCGCACCCACAAACCAGCGCAGCGCGCTAATAAATTAAAAGCGCAGTGCGCTAATAAACTAGCGCTAAACGACACGTGTCACCCTCATGTGCGCTAGCGCAATACGCTCTTTAATTGGCGCAAAACGCCTGATGCGCCACGTGGCGCACTGTCTGAACACCACTTTGTTCCTGATAAATGCTAAGCATTTAATTCTAGACAAAATATCAGAGCCCAAGGCTTGGCATTGTTAAGAGGGCAGAGCCTAAATAAAGGCCTAACAGGCATAACAAAAATAAAAATGTTAAACATTTTTAACTGGACTTAGCCCAATTCTGGCCATAAGTCCTCAATTTAAATTGAACTGAGCTCATCTGCTCTTCCAATCAATTTACACCCGGTACGAGGGTACATATCTTTACTCCTCTGATATCTGTCGTTGTAATCTTTCAACGTCGTCAGAGAGGTGACGGGTCCCGACAACCACACATTGCTACGGAATGTGAGGTCCTTAAACTCATGGACTATGATGTCCTTAATCTCGACCGTGATGTCTTAAAACTAACATCGGACTATGGGGTCCTTAAACTCATGGACTATGATGTCCTTAACCTCGACCGTGATGTCTTAAAACTAACATTGGACCGTAATGTCCTTAAACTAATCGACCGTAATATCATTAAACTAAACAATAGAGCCTAATTGCTCTTTTTTCAGATCTAAACGATCCCGTTAAGTTGATCTTAGTCTAAAAATAGACTAACGTATCCTTAACAAACGTTTAAGTTGATCTTAGTCTCAAATGAGGCTAACGTATCCTTAAACCCAAACCCCCAAACCCAAATCTAAGAAAGATACAGATTTGAACTAGTCCACGCCCTACGGGCGACAGCATAACTTAGTCTCCGTATACAATCCATGGGCAACCAAACACAAAACAAACACCCACGACACGAAGTGACCATATGGAGAAGGAGAAAGTTGTTACCGCGATGCGGTAGCGTAATTAATTGCAGGGGCTTACGCCTGCAGGGAAGAGCGTCCCCACAATCAAAAACCCCTCAAACGAGGGGGAATCTGACGAAGTCTGCTACATCGGCTGCATCCGTTTAAACCTTCGATACATGGTGCCATAATTCAACTTGGCATCTTCGGAGAGGTGGACGGATAGCACCAATTAGCATCTGCCCCGAATTTCAGGCAAGACGTCCATCTTGCGCCATCTTTCAGAGGGGAACAGTCCATCATCGGCTGCTTCTGCGAGATCCCTAGTGGCGACTTACAGATAGCCGTGGCTGCAGTGACCGGCGCTAACGATGCAGCTGCATCACCACTCGCGATCGGTACTACACTTGGGATAACCTGAGTCGAGGTAGTTCCTGCAATAAAATGAAAAAGAAGAGTTAGTTTACCCATAAAAAAGGGGGGAATTAAGGCACAATGAGCCGAAATGTACCAATGCCCAAGGAAACACGAAGCCTTTCCTCCTCTTCAAAATTCTTGAAGGAAGCTGCAAGAGCCTCTTCGGCGGAGATTCCTATTGAAGAAGAAAGCGTTAGTCAAATCATAGTAATTAAAATGACCACAGAAAGATAAGACTGAAGTATACCTGATTGAGCAATGGTGATCAACGCTGCCTCATTGCGAGCCAATTGCGCTGAAACCGCGATAGCAGGCTCTAGATCGGTATCATCTGGCGCCATGAATAAACCTTCATTGGTCCCGTATTCGCTCAAGCCCTCGCTGAAAGGAGCATGGGGCTCCTGGACAAATACAACGTCCGCAGAAAGTATCGACTTCTTTTTCTTCTGCGAGCGAGCGCCGGCAGCCGATAACACAAGCTTGCACTTGGTGGGCAATTTTAGGCGACGAGTCCCAATTTCCGTACCCACACCCGACTCAGGAGACGCCGCGACTACCGCTTTTTCGGGCACACGGAGTAGGGGAAGCTCACGTATAGCATGTGGTACCACAGCCACAGCGGCTTCTCTTAAGGGAGCATGGACGATGGTCTGTCGCTTCAGAGGAACGTTTGGATTACCTGCTGGGGCGGTGCCCTTGCGGTCAAGCAATAACCGCTTTTCTTCTCTAATAACGGCGCCCATCGAATGCTGGTACCACGCCACATATACGTTCAGGGCTTTTGGAACGCAACTTGGCTCACTAATAAAGAAATTGGAGCCGGTGTTCAACCGCATAAAATGGTGCAATGCACTCTGGATACCCTTTTCAGTAGCAACCGGTTCTGCCAAGAAGGCCTCAAGCGGGACGCCCTAATTATAGCTTAATTGCTGGGCGAAACGATGCGGGTTGTACCTCATGAACAACGCTGAATCATTCTGCCTAAACACGAGAAAGCCCGGCCTGATGGAGTATAAATGAAGAATCTCCCGAGCTTTCAAGATAGAGGCCCCGTCTTTAAAAATGTCCCGCAATGGCTGCATCGTTTTTGCGGATTCCTTGCTGATGGTTAGAACCTTATCGGTAAAGGTCATGCCATCTTCAACCGTGCGCGGAAGAAGGAGCAAACCCCTAGCTTCCCACGGTGTCGGATTTACAATGGATGCGTCAACTAGCCGCATGATCCGAGGGAAGATATACTTGTCGTAGAAGCAAGGCCTTTTGTGGACACCGAAAACGCCAAGTACATGTAGCTCGATCCATGACATAAAATAATGCATTGAGAAGTTCACGTGCTACACCTTTGGTTCAGTAGTGTCTGCCGCCAAGCTGAGGCCGTGATACAAATGGGCTAACCCAGCGACCCCGACGGCCACTTGCATCCCAGAAACCATTCGGTGAGCTGGATAAAAAATGGGCGGCCTCATTTGGCGAGGATGCATTGGAAGCACAAACCAGCTTAGCCATATCCCGAGGAACCCCAAAAAGAACGCTTCTTCGTCGATCCCAGGAGCTGCAAGCTCTGTGAAAGAGACGACCGGGGTATTGGGGAGAAAGAAATTCCACTGATCCGCTTCCGCTGCCGGCTGGTTGTCCAAACCAAAACCAAAAGGATCGTCGAGTTTGGAAAATTTCGCGGCTTCCTTCGACAGGACTTCTGAGCGGAGAAAACGGGCGATGAAATCTGTGAAATTAACCCCACGGCCTCCGGATTCGAGAAAAAAGGCTCTCATAGATATTCAACACCTTTATCAAACTCGGGAATTGGTGTTGAATAGCGTTCTCCGGGGTAAGACCCATTACCACTGGTTTGGTGGCCAAGATGTACTCGTCCGGAGGAAGCAACTCCTCGTAGTGTTCTCCTCTAACAGGTAAGCCAGAGACCTCTGCAAACTCTTTTGAAGAAATTAAGACTTCTCGATCCAACAGAAGGAAGGTGTGGGTCGGAATATTCCATTGCTCCAAAAATGCCTTGACCCACCATAAAGAAGGCGTAGAATATTGAAAGAGAGAAGCGTAAATCGCGGGATACAACCCGAGCTTCAGCAGCTGCGACTTCTTGGTCGACAAAATATAGCCGGCCCATTGCAAATACCCAGCTGGATGACGAGGGATTAGGCCTATCATATACGGCTGTCCCCAAGGACGTGACTCACCCTGGCATATACGTCGTCCTAGAGTATCCAAAGCCGCCGGCGGCTGTACGGGTATTGCAGCCATAGAAGGCTGAAGGAGACCCTCTGAAGTCAAATTGACCTCCTCCACGGCATAGTTTATCGGGGGTGCATCTGCATAAGGCATCGCCGAAATAGGCACCGAAGGTGTCATGCAAGAAATTGATGATTTGACTGTACCATCTACCCCATAGATGAAGATTCTTTCGCTCCGGGTCATGATCTTTGATCAACGCGAAGACTTCCCTATCCACAGGCGCTTCGGGGAATCCGCCTTCCGAACGGACGAACGAGAAAGAAATGTCGAAAGACATAGTACCTACGCGAAAAAGAACAAAAAAAATTTAGCCGTCAATGCTACAGTTTAAGTTCTGTCACTAGGTACTTTAAATTCGTACCGCACTGTAATACAGTGGAAAGGGACCAAAGGGGACCCACATAATCTAGATGACAGTTCATCATTAATAAAATAGTCTCATCATTTGATGAGACTGTCATTAAATGAGGAAATCCTCAAAGGATTCTCATTTAATGAAGGCCCCTCGGGCCAAGGAGTAAATCTCCCATTGAGAGCAGCGCTCTACAACAGAGTGACATCTGTCAGCTCTGATGATGAAAGGAATAAAAATTCCTCAAGAAAAATTCTGAAGAGCCATGCTCTGTGAAAATGATGGAATAACCTATCAGAAAACTCAAAGTAAAGCTTTTAATGAATTAAAAATTTCGAGATCTTCAAGATCTGTGAACTCTAAGAGTTCTTCATGAACAATGTTCCAGTTCATAGGTTAAAATCACCCTAAAAAAGATTATCTCTTGAAGATCTCTGATCTAAAAGATGAGCATGGCTCTGGATAAAAAAAACCTAAAGTTTTTAGATCTATGATTTAAAGATGAGCCTGGCTCTGTTAATGGGTAAAACCCTAAAAATATATTTTTTAGATCTATGATCTAAGGAGAGCAAAGCTCTGTTAAAAAGTTCAATTCTTACCTAAGTTGGGCAGAGTTTTGACTCTTAAGAAATTTCTTAAGGAAAGATCTTGGCTCTGAGGGAGAATTAATTCTCAGAAAACAAGAAAGAAGATGAACAGAGATCATCTCAAGGGCAAAAGCCCTATTTATAGGCACTGAGAGCCGTTTCAACTTCCAAAGTTGGTCTAAGGGCGCAGATGCTGCCACCGCTGCACTCACGTATGAGCCACGTGAGCGCAACGGTGGGGGGGCATTTGTTTCCCCCAATCAGAGTAAAGCTCTTTTCAAATTTCGAAATTTGAAATGAAGCAGCGCTTCATAGCAGCGCCAGTGCTAAGAGTTAAAGACTCTGATGTAGTGCTCACGTGCAAAGCACATGAGCGCTAGCGCCAAGTGCGCTGCACTCTAAGCAGCGCACTACTTGCAAAGCACGTGAGCGCTAGCGCTAAGAGCGCTGCACTCTAAGCAGCGCACCATGTGCAAAGCATGTGAGCGCTAGCGATAGAACAAAATGTTCTCGGCCCTTGGATCAAAAATCCAACGAACATGATTAAAAATCATCAATTGACCAGAATAAAATTCTGTTAAGGAAACATTCCTCAGAACCTTTCCAAACAGGAAAGATTATGCTCTGAAAATCAGAGCGCTGTTGGATCCAATGGTGATTAAAAATCACCAAAATACAGAATAAATTCTGCATGGGAAAATTTTTCCAATGTTGTTAAAAACAAGAAGATTGCCTTCTGTAAATCAGAAGCCCTTGGATCAAAGATCCAACGGGGGGAACATCCCCAAATCAATTAAAGAAAAGATCTCCTTAACCGATTCAACAAATCAGCCTTCACTATATAAAGGCCCTAAGACTTCAAGTCTCAGATAGAGAGACCTCCTCATAAGCTTTCAAATCGAAAGAGAAAAAGAGAGAGGAACCCCCCCACAAGCTTTGAGAAATTTCAAAGAAAATAGATAGCTCTGAGAAGAAAGACTTTTCTTCAAGGTAAAGACAGAGAGATAAAAAAACATCTCATCAGAAAAAGAACTTAGTTCTTATGCTAGATCATAGATCTATAAGAAAACTGTTTTTCACAAAAGAGATCATAACATCTCATTATAAAAGGGGGGAGAATAATTCAATTCTCTTTGGATCACAAATTTATAAAGGCAAAGCCTTTCACCAAGAACATAAGAGATTGAAACATCTCCTATAAAATAAGAACTTTGTTCTTAGATCCATGAGACAAAGTTTCTTATAAGAAAGAATTTAATTCTCAGAGCGCAAAGCTGCCTAAAAAGAGCCTTAGCGCTCCAAATTTAAAGAAGCACTTCAGCGCTCCAAATCTAGCGCACAGCGCTGCAGAGCCCTAGCGCTCCAATTAAAAGAAGCGCTTCATCGCTCCAAATCTAGAGCAAAGCGCTGCAGAATCTTAGCGCTCCAAATTTAAAGAAGCGCTCTGCGCTCCAAGTCTGGCGCACAGCACCAAGCGCACCACGTGCTCCTCACGTGTGCGCTCTTTCAAACAAGAGCGCTCTGCACTCATTTACTGACACTCAGCGCCAAGCGCACCACGTGCTCCTCATGTGTGCTCTCTTTCACAAGAAGCGCTCTGCGCTCATTGACTGGCGCACAATGCCAAGCGCACCACGTGCTCCTCACGTGTGCGCTCTTTCAAAGAAAGCGCTCTGCGCTCATTGATTGGCGCTCAGCGCCAAGCGCGCCACGTGCTCCTCATGTGTGCGCTATCTCACATAAAGCGCCTTAGGGCTATGAATCTGGCACTCAGCGCCAAGCGCATCATGTGCTCCTCACGTGTGCGCTGAAGGAACATAAAGTGTTTTATAAATAAAGCCCAGAGCAATAATGAGTGATCAACACTCAATAAAAGACACAAAGATTGTCAGAGCCCAAACCAATGCTCAGCATTGTTAAATAAAAAAGACTGAGTCCAATTAAATGTTTAACATTTTGACTGAGTGGACCGAGCCCAAATTGGCCATAAATCCCTTAGTCAGATTAATTGAGCTCATATGCTCATAAATCTTTGATCTTAGTCCCAAATTGGACTACAGATCTCCCAACCAATATTGGTTCAAGGGTGCATCTCTTCACTCCTCTGATATGTGTCGTTGTAATCCTTCAACGTCTTTAGAGAGGTGACGGGTCCCGACAACCAGATATTTTACAGACTGTGGGGTCCTTAAACTCATGGACTATGATGTCCTTAAACTTTACGGACTGTGGGGTCCTTAAATTCATGGACTATGATGTCCTTAAACTTTACGAACTGTGGGGTCCTTAAACTCATAGACTATGATGTCTTTAAACTTTACAGACTATGACGTCTTTAAACTATGGACTATGATGTCCTTAAACTCCATAGACTATGATGCCCTTAAACTTATGGACTATAATGTCCCTAAACTAAAACAATAGAGCCCAAATGCTCTTTTGTTGGATCTAAACGATCCTGTTAAGTTGGTCTTAGTCTAAAATTAGACTAACGTATCCTTAACAAACGTTTAAGTTGATCTTAGTCTCAAATGAGACTAACGCATCCTTAAACCCAACCCCAAACCCAAATCTAAGAAAATACGAATTTGGACTAATCTACGCCCTATGGGAGACAACATAAATTAGTCTCGGTATACAATCCACGGGCAACCAAAAACAAAAACAAACATACACGATATGAAGTGACCATCTGGAGAAGGAGAAAGTGGTTACCACGATGCGGTAGCGTAATTAACTGCAGGGGCTTGCACCTGCAGGGAAGAGCGTCCCCACAATCAAAAACCCCCTCACAATAAGGGGGAATCTGACGAAGTCTGCTATATCGGCCGCATCCGTCTAAACCTCTGATACACGGTGCCATAAATCAACTTGGCATCTTCGGAGAGGTGGACGGATAAAACCAAATAGCATCTGCCCCAAATTCAGGCAAGACGAACCTACGCGGTCGCGTCTCTGTATTCGGAGGAGAACAGGGTTTTCATCCGTGCCCTTTTTGCTTGTGGACATACGTTTTTTTTTCGCTGGTGGGACTTTAAAAGTAGTCTCACCGGCAGGACTTGGGAGAGATAGAGGTCGTTTATGCCCGTGGATTGTATACGGTTTTACAGGATGTATGATCTAGACCGTAGGGCCTGTGTGCTCAATTCGCCTGCAACTTGGAGCATTCACGCATAATATTTCTTGAGATATCGGCCATTGATAGGTGGCATGGGCCTTTCTCCCTCGGCATTTATCAGCTGGTAGGATCCTCCATCAAACACTTTCTCGATGACGTATGGTCCTTTCCAGTTTGGCTCGAATTTTCCCTTGGCATGTCGATTGGGGATGATCGGTCTTTTGAGAACCAATACTAATTCACCTTTCTTGAAAGCGCGGAGACGGGTTATCTTGTCTTAGGCCCGTGACATTTGGGCTCGGTATAGCTCCAGATTTTGCTGCACCACGAGCCTCCTTTCTTCGAGGGCGTCGAGCTCTTCAAGCCGAAGGAGCACGTTTTCCTCCTCCGTCAACTCGTGCTGAATGGCCATTCTTAAGCTTGGAATTTCGACTTCGAGGGGGAGGACCGCCTCCACTCCGAAGAGCAATGAGTATGGAGTGGACTGAGTTGGAGTACGGTGCATGGTACGATATGCCCACAACGCCTCGTGAAGTTTGAGATTCCAGTCTCTCTTGTTGACTCAAGAATTTTTCCTCAGGAGCTTGCATAGAGTCTTATTGAAGGCTTCGGCTAGCTCATTGGCTCTTGGATTATAGATGGAGGAATATCTCCAGTCTATCTTGTGCTGAGTAGCGAACCTTGAGACTTTGAAGCTCTTGAAAGAAGGCCCGTTGTCAGAAATGATTCTTCTTGGTATACCGAAGCGGTATAGAATATTATGCTGGAAGAACGTCAGAATATTTTCTGTCTTGACTTCTTTTAGCGGGACAGCTTCAGCCCATCTGGAGAAATAGTCAGTTGTGGCCAATATGAACCGATGGCCTCTGGATGACGGAGGATCAGTTGGGCCAACTATGTCGGTTCCCCAGACTTCGAAGGGCCACGACGCCACCGTAGGATGCAACGGATTGGGATGCTTGTGAATGAAATCACCGTGAATTTGGCAGATATGACATTTCTTTGCATGCTCTCCGCAATACCGTATCATGGTGGGCCAGTAATACCCAAGCCGTTTAATTTGAAGTCGCATCTTGGGGCCAGATTGGTGAGCACCGCAAACGCCCGAGTGAACTTCTTTCATGACCTTTTTGGCTTCGGCTAATGACAGACACCTGAGCCAGAGTTGGTCATATAACCTGCGGTATAGCGTGTCATTTACAAACATGTATCGGAGAGCTCTCTTCTTCAGCTGAATCCTCGCAGATTTTCCTTCGGGCAGCTTGTCGTATCAGAGGTACTCTATGAAGGGTTCTCTACAATCGGGCTCGTCTTGGATGACCGAAGCTTCTTCGGCAGGATTTTTCTCTTGCTCTACGCTTTCTTCTTCACGCAAAGAGACTGGAGGCAGAATTTTCCGGCTTCTGACCATGATTAGAATTTCTTCCATGTCAGGATCAGCTAGCTGTTTATCTAGGCGAGCGAGTATGTCGGCTTATCCGTTCAACGCTCTAGGGACTCTCATTAGTTCAATGTGAGTGAACTGTTTCATGAGTTCCACCACTCGGCTTCTGTACCAAGCTAACTCGGGTCTGTATATCTTATAGTCGCCACTTACTTGGTTGACAACAAGCTGGGAATCACCGTAGACTTGTAACCGAAGGATTTCCATTTCTATAGCGAGCTCCAAACCAGCTATCAGAGCCTCATACTCAGCCTCGTTGTTTGTGCGAGGCTCAGTGAGAGCAAAAGAACGCCGTAGGGTTCCCATCGATGGCGTGATGAACACCAATCATATCCCTGCTTTTATCTCCGGGATGCTTGATTTACTGGAAGTCCTTATTGATGAGGCTTTATCGAAGTAGAGCTCCCAACATTGCTCGCTATCCTCGAGATGCAATATTTGTTCATAGGGTAATTCGCAATTTAGCGGCGACCCTTCTGGTATAGGATGAGCAGCGAGGAAATCGGCGAGGGCTTGCCCTTTTATTGCTTTCTGAGGAGTATAAACTATGTCAAACTCAAGCAACATGACAGCCCATCTTGCCATTCTGCCGGCGAGGCTTACTTTGGTCATTAAGTGTTTGAGCGGGTCGACCTTGGAGATCAGCATAACCCGATGAGCAAGCAGATAGTGCATCAGCTTCTTCACAGCGAATATCAGAGCCAGGCATTGCTTTTCAATCGGGGAATAGTTGTGTTCCGCCTCGACCAAAGTTCAACTGAGGTAGTAGAGGGCATTTTCTTTTCCCCTCTCGTTGTTCTGGGCAAGGAGCACACCGAGTGATTCATCTAGCGCGGTAGTGTAGAGAATCAGCGGTTTATTTAGAATGGGAGCTGCCAGCACTGGAGGATGTAATAAGTACTGTTTGATGCTTTCGAACGCTTCTTGACATTCAGCATCCCAGACAAAAGGAGATTCTTTCTTCATGTTGAGAAGGGCATACATCTCCCCGATAAATTTGAGATAAACCTGCATATATAAGCAAGCTTGCCTTGAAAAGATCTTAGCTGCGTCAAACTCTTTGGAGGGGGCATCTCCATGATGGCCTTTATCTTTGATGGGTCAACTTCAATCCCTCGATGTCGGACTATGAAGCCCAATAATTTTCCCGATGACACGCCAAAAGTGCACTTTAGAGGATTCATCTTTAGATCGTATTCCTTCAGTCTGGTGAGAACGGTCATAATATCTTGGATGTGGTCGGCTTTGGCTTTATTCTTGAAGACCAGATCATCAACATAGCATTTGAAAACTTTATGGATTAGGTCATCAAAGATATTGGTCATTGCCCTTTGATATGTATCACATGCGTTCTTCAGTCCGAACAGCATCACTTTGTCGCAGTATATTCCGATCGGCGTTCGAAATGCTGTGTTTTTCTCATCCTCAGGCGACATCTTGATCTGATTATATCCATACGAGCCATCCATAAAGGTGAACAGTTTGTAATTTGAGGTGTCATCGACCATCATTTTCATGACCGGTAGAGGGAAGTCGTCTTTAGGACATGCCTTGTTGAGGTCCCTGAAATCGACACAAACTCGGATCTGCCCATTTTTCTTCTTCACTGGGACTATGCATGCGATCCAGTCCGCATATTTCTCTTTCCTGATGAAGCCGACATCGATGAGTTTCTTGGTTTCCTCGATGACCTTTTCTTCCAGTTCCCTTCTCATTCTTCGAGGAGCTTGTTTGACTGGCTTAGCATCAGGAGATATAGCCAGCTTATGCATGGCCACTTCAGAGGAAAGGTCAGCCATTTCTTTGTACGTCCACGCGAAGTAGTTGACGAACTCATGCAGCAAGGCGATTATCTGCTCTTTCATTTTCTCTGACAAGAGTTGGGCTGATGTAGGTCGGCCTTGGATTATCGGGCGTTCCTAAGTCAATCTCAGTTAGCTCGTCAAAATTTTCTTGTCCGCCATCTTCGAGCTCTTGAGGAGCTTCTTCTGGCTCGGCTAGCTCGGCATCATCATTTGACCTTTCGCTGGCTTCACCAACATGGATCTTGTAGCATGCCTTGGAATCAGGCTGGATGAAACCTATGCTCCGTCTATCTGGAATTCTTCCATCGATGGGTGCTCGAACCTGAGGCGGATGCCATAGACCTTCATAAAACTTTGCTTCGGACTCCGTGTAATATAACCGGCATCCGGACCTTTTGAAATATTCCCGCATCTCGGGTGCATAGTATATGGGATTGAGGACAGCTCTTATGCCTCTCTCACAGGGAAGGAACGCGACAGACAAATCGTCCGGGTGCACAACAGGATTTGACCCATAAAACAAGATGCTCTTCTGTCCATTTTTCCTTCCGGGAACGTAGAAAGTTTTCAGCTGGTCCACGGTAGAGACTGAAAATGCATAGAGATCTTTGCACATCTGCTCCGGCACCCTTGTGACAACTAGGGACCCTTCTGTAATTTCGAAGGTCTCTCGTAGTTTCGCTTGTTGCATGGGGTCCAATCTGCACAGTTGTTGCAAGACAAGTCCTCTTCCTCCGACTCTTCAGTGTCGCTGTCAAGATGAGGGAGGACTTTGCTGCTAGATGGGATTTCAGTATCAGATTCGTCCGTATCGCTACCGAAACGAGCGCGATTTTTACAGAAGGACGGACTTCCAGCGCCGGACTTATCAGTGTCACTACCGAAACGCGGGCGCACTTGGGGGATTTTGCATTCGAAGGTGACACCCAGCTCAGATTTGCTTTTGGGTTTTGGGGCCGCTCTGTCCTCAGTCAGTTGTGGCTTAGTATTTCGGTGGTTCATAAAGTACCGAGAATCCTCATATCGGACTTCATGCACACCGAACGGCTGGATGTCTCCATCAATGCGTCTTTCTTTGCCATTTTTAGTATACTTCATGCACTGATAGAGAGTCTACGGAATGATGCCGTAATCGTGGAGCCACGACCGTCCCAAGAGAATTTTATAAGACGTGTCAGCGTCGATCACGTATATCTTTGTTTCGGTCTGCAGATCCCCAAATTTGATTGGCAGAGCTATGGATCCCAGAACTTACTGGCAATTTTGATTGAAGCCTTGAATGACAATCCTTTCCCTTGACAGGTGTCGGACGTTCATTGACAAACTCTTCAGAGTTCGCAAGTTCATGATGTTCACTGAGGACCCTGGATCAATCAATATGCGATTAATCCGGTCTCCGTCGCTGTACCCTGTCACGTAAAGCGGCCGATTATGCTTAGCCATTCCCAGTAGCAAGTCTTCGTCCTTAAACGTGACTGTGGCGGCATGCAGAGTATATTGGGCTTCTTTCATATTAATTTCCGCAAAGCGAGCCTGATACCGCTCAGAGTTTTGTAGAGCGTGGATAAGAACATCTCTAAGTTCCTTAGATAGAACCAAGGCATCGTAGATGCTCAGGAGAGACGGAAGCTTCCGGAGATGAGCCATGACATTATAGTCCACTGAGGAAGGACTCGAATTTTCATGAGTCGGCTCTCCGCCATCTTGTTCGTTAGTGACTTGTTTTTCCTTCCCTTTTGGGGCGTTGCCCTGACTTGGCAGTAGAGCCCTACCACTTCTGAGCTGGATTTGGTTGGCCTTTGTGGCGAGCTCCTCGTCCTCTTTAAGAAAACAGAGCTCCTCCTCAGAGTCGCTGCCCAGATGAATGGCTTAGCAGGTCACTACAGAGATCTCTTCATTGGAGTCTTCTTCTAGCTCCTCCAAAATCTCAGCTGCTTCTACAGGGAAGAACTCTTGCAATTGAATTAGAGTTCTTTCCTTCTGTTCATAGTCTTCGAGAGAATCAATATATTTTTGAATGGTCGATCTCCCTGCAGACTCTTTTTCGCATCGAGCTGCACTTTTCTTCTTCTTGAGCTTTTTGGATTTTGAGCCTGATGGAGCCAAATTGGCAGCTGGAATGGTAGGCTTCTTCTGCCTTTCCCATTCCGTTCTGGGCTCTTTCCGAAGTAGCTTTAGCATCTTCTTCGTCTTATTAGATATGTGCTTACTCCACGAAGACTGCGGTGAGTCAGTTTCATTTCTCGAGGCAGCGGGTTCAGCTGTCTGCTCCCAGATGGCTTCAGCTTCTGTCTGTATGAAGTTGGTGGTTGCAACTTGATTGTTGACCAACACACTCTTGGACAACTCGATCTCTCCAGTCTTGTATTGCTTATCGACCCAGTCTTTGAAAATATAGCAATCCTCAATCGCATGGCTCACTACTCTGTGGTACGGGAAATACAGGGGATTATCGGTCATTTTTGCTTCGTGGGGTCTCTTCGACTCCGGTAATTGTAGACCATTGTTCAAGGCATCTTTGAATATCTTGCGGACCTTGTCCCTTCTGAAAGAGTAAATCTTGTTCTTTTCCTCCTCTAGGGAAGGCCCTTCTCCTCCCAGCACTGGCTTTCGAGACCGGTTGGTTTTGGATTCGCTCGCCTTTCGCTTGTCTTCATTGTCGGATGCATTGAAGATATTGGTATTGCTGGAATTCCCGCTTCTACGGTTGTCGTCCCTCTTGCTCCTCCAAGTCTTGTCTCTCTGAGAGTCCGGAGTAGGCTCTTGCTTCGAGCATTCCAGTATTTGGACTTTCTTGGTCAGCTCCTGAAACGTCTTAAGGCCTGCTGTACACAAGAATGGGACCATCCAATTGCTGAGACTCCCAATGAGGAGGCTGACAGACTGGTCCTGCTCTAGCGGCGGTTCGCACTTGACAGTGAGGTTGCGCCACCGGGCACTAAAGTCCGTGTTGCTTTCATTCTTCCCCGGCTTGGTCCTCACAAGGTCAGCAATGGAGATTTTGTCACTAACACTCATGAATCTTTACCGAAACAGAGACTCCATTTGGGCAAAGGTAGTGATGGACCCGTCTGGTATGCTCGCGTACCAGTCGAAGGCGACACCGGTCAGGCTGTTGATGAATTGAAGAAGAAGAAGTGCGTCGTTTCCCCCTGTATTTCCGCATGACACTTTAAAGTGGGCGACGTGCTGATTCGCGTTTCCCGACCCGTCAAATCTTCCAAACTTAGAAATGACGTAGCCGCTGGGGAATTCAATCAAATCGTACTGTGCGGGATATGGTCGCCACTACTGCCAATTTCTTTCTGAGTTTCAGTTTCGGCCACCAATGTTTTAACTTTGCTGGTGACCAAATCCATTATCCGATCTTGTGTTAGCGGGATAGTATTATCTGGGGCCAAGGCATCCCCAAAAGCGGAATGTGGCCGGCTTTCATGCGGCTCGACCAATCTTGGACCCAAAGGGACAGGCATCGGCCGTTTCGGATTGTCATCATCTGGCTCATGAGTAGCGACTTGTGCTTGATTGGGAGGCGCTCGAGCAATTTGAGCCGTAAGCCGCATCACAACGTTCATTAGGTCGTCAATTTTCGAATAGAGCTTGGCCATCTCTTTATCTTTACTCCTGAGTTGTTTTCAAAGCTCTTGAAGCAGCTCTTGCTCCGTGGTCCTGGGGAGGAAAAGTCGGCTCTTCCTCGCTGTCCGAGCTTGACTCTACATGGACTGAGGGGCCATTCTGCTATCATCCTCATCGAGAGGGTTTTCATCATCCAGCGGAGGCGGCTGTTCTTGGGAAGCGGCAACCACATTCAAGCCAGATTGGGTTTGGGATGTGGTGGCCCCATCCTTGCTTTTGCTGCGAAGGTTGTCGCTGGGGCGCTCACCCGCTGTAAGTGCACGGCGGCGCCCCGGCCGTCAATCCGACGTCGGAATGCGGAAACGAAACTTTTTTAAAAACTAGAAACCGGCACCACCGCGCACTAAAATCCCGGATCGGGTCATTAACCTAACGCTAGCAAACTAGAGAAAGGAGTAGAAAGCTATACCGAGCGATCCGTGTCCTTCGGTCTTCGGCCTCCACTCTGATCTCCTCGCGGAACATCCGTTCTTCATCACCTCGTCGGAACGGGCACCACATCGCCGGGTTCTTTTACGGGCTCCTACCTCTGGACCGAGGCAACTCGGGCACGAAGTTGGCGAGTCGACGTGTCCAAGAAATGCTGTAGATGAAGTGTAGAAGGCTTGTCTCAAGCGGGTAGTGAAGTTGCCATATGGATTGAGGAGGAGAAGAAGAACTTTGAAATGGAGCTATATCATTTTGTGGCTAGCAAAATCAATGATAATCTTTTTCCCCCACACCCAAAAAATGAATCCCTCTCCCCTCTAGTAGTGGCTGGCCATGCTCTAATGGAGAAGGGGAAAATATGATGGAATAAATCAAGTCGAGAAAATGAGTGATAATGAGAAAAAGATCACAACAACATCAACCTCCATCCAATCACAAAGCACATCTCATTAATGCAAAGGAATAGACTCAAAAAGAATCAAATGATGATAGTCAAATCATAATCTCTCCTTTCACAAGAAACCCCCTCCACAATACTAATTTGCACAATTGCAAATTAGCCCCTCCCATCATAAAAGTCCGGCCGCGAAGGAACAAAGGAAAACTGGCTGAGACGGAATGCAAACTGGCAACTTCAGAAAACTGATCCCGTAATAAATTACAGGAAAATCCCTCGACTGCATATACATGCCCGCATTTGTATTGCGACCGAATACAAATGCAATGAGACAAAATCTACACTGTACAATACTAGGATCTGGCTTAAACCAAAGCCCGCTAGTATTATCTGTCCGATCATGATCCGTGCAATACCGTACGGATAAGATCGAACCCTGCCATATCTCCATAAGGCCTCTACAACGTTTCGCCCGAAACTTGAGAAAACGGTCTGTGGGGGACTCTAAAGACTCGTCAATACTTTGGTTGTGGATTTAACCACTAGCACGTCAGAGGTATTAGTCTATATGTAACGGGCTACCAGGTATTGACCAAAAGGGACGTCGATGAGCGAACTCATCCTGACACCCTACTGAGCCTGTCAGTGACAATATCCGTACAGTCCGGTCCGTTCGTCTATGAGCATCGCATGGCGGGCCTAAGGGGTTGGTAAAAGTCAGACCCCCAAAAGCGGTACAAGTCATGTCGGAGTGTAGCCTAGAACACCCTGAGATACTACTGGAATACCTACCAGTAAATCTCCTGTCTTGGCCAAGGATTTCATGTAATGGCTCTCCTAGACACAGCGCGACCTCACCCACAATACCGGGAGAAACGAACCCCTGCAGATCCGCTCACTGCTTCCATGTGGCTCGAGACTGTACCCAACTAAAACCTGTTTGCACAACTCCTTTGAGCGTGGTAGGGTAGTAATTAAAGTACAGTAGGAATTCACACGAGACAAATGACGATCTCAGGTCGATGAACTAACCTGTACACATGTCACCAGGGAACTGCTATCTGACGTCAGGTATAAGACCAACTAGCATGTTCTCGGCGAGTCCTGTCCGGTGTACTCATAACCCAATGAGCACCTGTATACATCTTAGGTGAACCAACTGACACCAGTGGCTTGTGAGACCGGCCACCGCCCCTCGTCGAGGTCTCGACTGTATACACTAGTCTACTCTGGAGTATCGATGCCCTGTCTCAAAACTCCCACGACTAGGGACCTTTTAAGGATATGCTTATAGACCCCAGCTCCCACGTATATGATCGCCCTCATACTGCTGGCAGTCAAGCAAGAATCCTAGGGGCTCTATCAACGCGCAATAGTGACCTTTAAGGTCACCTAAAGCAGTACACGATGATAAAGATAAACCAGATAGCATACTATCATCTTGAGTAAGACTGTCCTACCGGTATAGGTCCTCCCTCAATCATTGCAATCACATGCCTGTGATCCAATAATTGACTCTGAGGGCACTATCTCCAACACCCGCCATATAGACCGTATGGATAACATATACAGCCGTCTTTTTATTATCGGCGGCTGATTTCACGGATCGCTGTCTTGACCCTCCTGTTTCGATAACGGGCAGTCGACTAAAGGCGGCTGGCCTGGCCGGATTCTTGAATGGTGCTGACGCTTCCTTTTTGGTTTTGGCCCGCTGTTTTCGTGCGGTACAGAGCGCCTGGTATACTCTTGAAGTGACAGTGTCATACTTTTTCTGTTGGGGCCGGGACACGTCTCTTTGAAGCAACGTTCGGACCGCTGACTTCTTGATTCTGGCGGTCATGGCATTTTTCTGAACCCACTTCAGAGGTTCGAAGGAATTGCTGATTTTTACGGCCGACTCAGTCGTCGTCGCAGGATGACTATGTTCTTGGAATCTCACAAGATTCCACTTGGCCGGAATCCTGGCCCTCTTATTGGCTCGATACCTAAGCCGCTTCTGTCTCGGTCTTTCTGTTTTGAGCACTTGGCTGGTTACGGCTCTTCGGGAAGCCGCCATAGACCGGGCGATGGAGGGCTTTGGAGATACGCCTGATTATGCATTTATTGGAGTCATCGCCTGAGCTCGTCCGCAACGTTTGATGTTGCCCTTTGTACCGGAAGCCTTGCCCCCAGCTGGAGCACCAGAGAGTCGTGCAGACACCGTCTTAAGTTTCGGTTGTGGTGCCTTAGCGATCACGACATTCGGCCTCTTGCCCCTTGAGATCGGCTTGGCCATCTGTTTTGCCGGGATTTCTGCCAGATGAGCGATTCCGGCAGGGTAGATGATGACGGAGCCAGACTGGCGGGGCAGTTCCTCCCACCGTCGACTGAGGCTTGCGGGGAGAACCACACGAGCATTGATATTGACCATGTACGAGATCGGGGTCGCGTTGGAAGTTGAATTTGTCTTGGGAGACATTGTCGTTGAAAGTTGATTGCTGCATAATAGGAACATTACTTCAGTACAAATATCGGTGTATATGTTAAATGAGTTCGCATGCACGCTTAACCAGAGATATGGGAGGAGAGAAAGGTCCCACCGGGCGTGCCAGAATCTGTAGGGTGTTTTTCGTCACCCCATTGAGATGGGAATACGCGCGCGCTTGTCAGGCGCATTACAGATTCTTCCTGCCTAGGGTAGGCTAGGGTTTATTAATTATGGGGATCCGAATCTCCGGCAGCCGCGGACTAAGCTGCCGTTAATTACCCCACGCTTTTGGAGCGAGAGAACCTCCGATCGACGAGTCAAACGGGTCATGCGAACTCAATGTGCAGTGTTGTGTTTTGAAAGGGTTTTGGATATATCGGGGGGCCCGCAGAGTTTTTACGGAGATCCCGCTACACGGATAGCGAGCTGGGGGTCAAGGGGGCTAGCAGCCTCCTTGCGGGGTGCGGGGCAGCGCCCCGTTAGAAATTTTTTCTAACGGGGGAGGTATTTTTAGTGTGGAGTACATGTAAAATGAGGGGGAAATGGCGTCCAAAGGACGCATGAGCGCCAGCGCCTCACGTGCCTAGCACATGGGCGCTCGGGCGCTGGCGCTGGCGCCTCACGTGCCCGATACGTAGGCGCTCGGGCACAGGCGCTAGCGCCTCACATGCCCGGCACGTGGGCGCTTGAGCTCAAAAAAGAGGGTTTTACCCCCGGAAATAGGAGTTAAACTCCGAAAGAGGATTTTGAGTGGAGTTAAACTCCAAAATATCTGGATTAGGAGTTAAACTCTTTTGAGGATTTGGGTCTTGGAGTTGAACTCCCTAAAAAATTTCAGAGGTTCTTCTCTCTTAAGCTTTTGATCTTCTCTTGAGCCTTGGATCTTTTCCAAAGTGGGACTTTCGGAGATGGATCTCCTTCTTCCTCCTCTTTGTTGGCCGGATCTTGGAGGAAAAAGGGGGATGAGATTCAAAATCTCCCCTTTTTGAAATCTAATGGAAGGTCTGAGCTCCCCATTGTGGGTTTTGTGGTGAAAAATATTTAGTTTTAGAAAAGGAAGAGTAATACTATTAATTTAATTCAAAAGAAAGAAAAAGATTCAGAACCTTGAGAAAGGAGAAGAGGCATAGATCCTAATTTTTGAGGGAGAGAAAAGTCTTTTTTAGATATTTTCATCATGTTTGTCTTTATAGGCTACAAACTTTACATATAGCCCCTTGGGTTTTACAAAATGGCATTTTGCATATCCCATGCCTCATGTGCTCATTTCTTTTGCACATGAGCCATTGGTTTTACAAAAAATTGGTTTTATGCCCATTTTTCTTACATTTATTCATAAAATAAAATAAAATAAAAGAAATACACCAAAATTATTTATTACAAAATTTTTATTTTGGCGTGGAGGAGGCCGGCCGCTTCATGTTCAGGCCCAACCCGGGTATTGGCCCACTTGACCTGGGCTTGGACCCGCTTGGCTTGGGGTTGACTTTGATTTTGACTTGATCAACCGGGATGTAAATTTTTACCCCCACACCGGTCTCGCAAGAACATGTCAACTATTGATTGTGCTCTTTTATGTTGTAATATTGTGCAAGTTTCCACCATGAGACTAATGTGCTAATTCGGTCATTCAACGGATGATTCTTGTATAAAGCAATGCAATGTTTAATTTGGCCCGTCAACTGATGCATTTAGATTGCACAAATGCTTTGTATTGGAGGATTGTGAATAAGTAATGTATCTCATATGATACATTACCACGTTCTTTCTGTAGACTTGGAGGTTTTGCATTACCACGATCATTTCCCTGATCTTTGGGGGTCTTTGGAAAACTCTTTGTATATCTATAGCAACACTTTATCTTTTTGGGACATTTAGGCCTCCGTATGTACATATTGGCTCATTTGGAAAGAGAGGAACAATAGAATTTTCAATTGCAAAGCTAAATCTATTAGTGGAATTGGTGGTTGGATTGATACGACTACATTATTTTGAACGGGCGAAGCTTCGGAGAGGGTGAAGAAGCGAGCTAGGATGTATATCATCGAGGATTCAGAGGTGGGGTCACAACTATAGATAGTGACCACCGAGACAGTCGCAGGGACACGATACTCGAGGGAGGCCCGCGTGGATGAGGAGGCCCCAGTGGATGAGGCCGGTTTGGAGGAGTACCGGGACTGACGAGCTTGGCAGGTGGGTAGGACTTGCGTCGGGATAGCACTCGATGTTGGACTCTTTTTTAGCGGGCCATTTCTTCTCGATTTGTCAGCGTACTTTGACTCTTACTGTTGTTTTGTCTCGGGGTTTGTTCCCCGTGCTTATGGTCCTGGATGTTGGTGTATCTTTGTTTTTGCTTTGCTGATATTTCGTTAAAAATCTTTTAATGAAACGCGGGGGTTTCTCACTCTCGTTTTAACTCAAATGTATCTCGTATGATAATAGTCACCGCAACTACAACCGATAGATACAAAAATCATGTAATGTCGACTCTAACCGTGGACCATAATGGATAATACAGACTTGTTTCATACTACGCATGTTGCACCAGCACTGCTATTGGGATTCCAGTTCGTATGCATGTCAGCCCTATATATCTTTCATGTTTTTCTTGGAATAACACTGCTAGCTAGCATCAAGCACTACTATTTGATCGGCAATAAACTTAAGCAGGGGAAACTCACAAAGAGAAGTCCGCTCTCTCCTTCTCCTAAACATTCAATTTGGGGATACGTGTGTTCCTTCGAAAAATATTTAGAACCAACAACCACTTTGATACTCCATTTTCTCTTCTCGCTACAATAAGATATGCAATCTATTATATATTTTTTTCACCCTTTTCTTTTTTGATTTGGTACTTTTTTACAACCAAAACATTTTGATTAACAATAAAAATCTTATTATACCATGAGATCTTTTTTATTTAAAAAAAAAATCATATATGAGAAAAGTTTGATTTTTTTTCTCCCTCTTTGATTCATGTTCCATATCATCAAGGAAGATATAAAGTGTATTTTCAATTGGAGAAATGATTCGGTGGGCCGGCCATGCATGACCAGTCATGAAAGAGAACGAAATAAGAACACGGACTCCATCAAACTGCCCAAAGACAACCTGAAGTTTTCATTTCTTTTTCTCTTCTGAGCGGATGAGTTCATTGTGATAATAAAGGGAGCTTCGATATCAAAGGATCACATGCTCCATGGCCGAACATTAAAAAAAATGTGAGAAGATAGCATGGCTCTTAAGTTCTTGGCTTCTTCAACTGCCAATGCTCTTAAAATCTCTTGAAGAGGCTCCACAACTTCTCCCCTGCTCCCTGCTTTCTCTATCTCAAGATGTTTCTCTTCTGGTAATAATATTCAAAGCTTAGAATTTAATAATAAAAAAACAGAGTTTGGGGTGCTAATCTTAGCACATGTGTTAATATTTGCAGTTTTAGATGGGTTGAAGTATAGTCCATCTCATGAATGGGTGAAGCATGAGGGCTCTGTAGACTGATCATGCTCAGGTGATTTCGCCTTTTTTCCTTTCCTTTCCTTTTTTCGTCTAAGCATTTTTTCTATCCAAATCAAATTCATGAAGATTTTAATAAAATTTTATGTTGCCTGACAATTACCAACAATTTCTTCTTAGAAAATTTTGAGGATGAGACACGATTCTTTTTTCCTTAAATAACCCGATGGCGTCCTTTATATCCCACTAAACTTTTTTTATAAAAATTATTGTTAAGAAAACCATCAAAAACAATTTTTGCAATAGCTCGGACGCATTGAGGAATCATTGGCAAACCCAACTTTTCTTCCGGATTTGATAAGAAATTGATACTATTGTGAGCAGGGGCATCTAGGGGAAGTTGTGTTCGTAGAGCTTCCGGAATCCGGCACCTCGGTTTCAAAGGGAGGAAGCTTTGGAGCAGTGGAGAGCATGAAGGCGACAAGTGATGTCAACACTCTGATTGCCAGTGAAGTTGTTGAAGTCAATACTAAGCTCACCGAAACCCCAGGCTTGGTATGTCTAAGATATCTAAAACCATTGCTTTTTGTTTTTGGCTAAATGACGCTAAACTACCCTTAAGCATGAGCATATTTCCCTAAACCACCTCAATTTTTTTTTTATTACAGCCAACTCCCTTAAATGCTGCATCTAAGCAATGTTCGTGAAGAAAACTTCCTCAAAACGAAATTTTAAGGGAGTTCAATGTAGTCTGGTGAAAAACCAATGGTAGTTAAGGCTAGTTTAGTGTAATTCAACCTACATTTTCCTGTAAGATATTTTTGTAAGTAAATTAATGTTTCTTTCCTGTTTTCAGATCAATTTGAGCCCATACGACGAGGGATACGAGGGATGGATGGATGATCAAGATTAAACCAAGCAGCACATCAGAGCTAGACGACCTGATGGGTTCAAAAGAATACACAAAATTTTGTGAGGAAGAAGATGCTCATTGGAGCACCTCCTTTCAATTAGTTGCCTTTTTGTCAATGATATGTATTGAAAAAGATTTGGAGATAAAATTGTGACGAGATCAACCCTTTCTTATCATCTCTTTATATATGGGCAACTACTTATTACAAATATTCCCTTCATCACAACTTCTTCACAACCGTCCATTACATTATTTATTCTAAAACTTTCCGTCAAGTTGGAGTATATACAGCACACATAGCCAACTCGTCACAAATAAAATGCAGACGTTATCTTTCATGAGATTTAGTGAATAAATCGCCAAGTTGGTTCAACAAACTCACATGAATTGTATCAATGACTCCATTCTCAACCTTTTCACGAACGAATTGACAATCAATTTCAATATGTTATGTTCGTTCATGAAAAACGGGGTTGTTCGCAATATAAATCGCAGCATTGTTATCACAGTATAGCTTCATAAGTGCAGCAGGACCATATCCAAGCTCTGTAAGTAGAAATCCAACCCACACCAACTCACATGTGGTGTTTGTCATGACTCTATACTCAGACTCTGCACTGAATCTAGAGACCACACTTTATTTTTTACTTTTCCAAGAAACCAAATTTCCTCCAACAAAAAACAGAAATCAGTGATTGACAGCCTATCATCAGGAGACCCTGCCCAATCTGCATCTGTGAAGTCCGTGGCCTTGAAATGCTCATAATTCTTATAGATGATACCTTTCCCAGGGGCACCTTTTAGATATCTCATGATACGGAGAACAGCAAGGTGAGCCTCCCGAGGATTAGACATAAACTGGCTCATCTCGCTAACTGGTAAGGCTATATCAGGACGAGTGACGGTCAGATAGTTAAGTTTATTAACTAAACTCCTGTACCGTTCTGGATCAGGAACATGCTCCCTCTAATCCATAAAGAGTTTCACATTTGGATCCATAAGGGAATCGATAGGCCTACAAGCAGATATATCAGCCTCTGAAAGTATATCGAGCACATATTTTCGCTGAGTGGCGAAAATCCCTTCCTTCGGTGATCTCGATACCTCAATACTGTAACGTTTTGAAAATCGTTTAGGGGATTTTTCCGATAATCAGTAATATAACATGTGTTTTCCCTAAAAACCAAGATATAATTATTTTTCAATATAGACTTAATTATACCTATGTTGGCTACACAATTGCTAGTATTTGGTATTTAATTAGTCGCTTATAAATTTCTAGTTTTCTTAAATATTTTTCCTAAATAAATTATTTTAAATATTATTATAAGCTTTCACTTATACATTTAATTAGTGAAAATTACAAATGAGAATGGGTTAATTACACAAATGTGAACCATGCAACCTAGAATATAGTTTGTAAAATATTGTTTCTCTTTGTTTTATCTTTAAAGTTCTAGAGAAATCTAGGATTGGTTAAAAAATATAATAAAATAAATTAATTAAGAAAAAGGAGTTAATACATGACATGATGGGGCTTTTCTTGACTTGGAAATTTCTACACACCTCACTCTCTCTCCTCTCCCAAGTGTGGCCGGGCCCAGTTCCTGCAGTCCCTCTCCCATTTCACCACCTCATTTCATCACAAAAATCCCCTCATTTTCCATAAAAAATCCATACAAATTCTCACTAAAATATAGTTAAATCTTCATCCAATTTTCCTTGGCCAAACTAGCTTGGAATCTTGACGCAAGAAACCCATTTGGGAGGCCAAGTTGCATGTTAGATCTCAAAAATAGTGAGGTATAAATCCTAACCCCATGGTTAAATTGTTGCTAAATTACTTTAATCTAACTTAATTAAGTATTTATATGGTTCTAATTGCAAGTTTGAAATTTCAAGAGAAGGATTTGGGGTTCAAGTTAATGTTTTATCACTAGATCATGGTTGCAATATGTAGTTTAACATTTTAAGACATGCAAAATCTAATCTAGTTGTTAAGTTATTAATTGTTATTTTTAAATTGTCCTAATTAAACATTTTTGCAAACTAATTTCATGTTTAATCTAAAGCAGGAGAGATTAAAATCTAGTTATTAATTTTGAAGCCTAATTAAGCTATTAGGTGAGCTTTATGGCCGTTAGATTTGCTAAAACATCTAGATTTGTACTAAAATGGTTAAGTGATGCTTACTAGGTTTTTTCAATAAATTGATTTGGATTAAGTTTGAGGTTTTGATGGTTTACCACCTATTTCATAAAATATTTGATGTGTTGTGAATGCGCGATTGGATTCTAGGCTTGGTAGTTGTCACGTATAGCGACCCTAGTTGTGGTTTGTGGCGTTGTCGCGAGCGCGTTTTGTGCACCAAGTGCGTGCGCGTCTAATTAGTGCGTGTGGTTGACTTGTATTGTTTGTGTCCACGACTATTTATATAAATACCATCTTATTTACTTGTGTGCGATCTCAGGATCGGGTGCAGAGGTGTCGGACGTGGTGCGGAAAGACAATACTGAGATTGGATCAGATTAGCCGAGACATCCCGGTGAGTAGATGTACACATCTATGGGGGGTCGTCTGGATGGCGCGAGTCGCCCGATGGTTTCGGATTACTTGTAGTACTTGCATTTTATATGCGTAGTTTCCTAGTTATTCATCTCATTGCATCGCACGATCTTATGTGTGTGTGTGTGTGTGTGTGTGTGTGATATCATCTTATAGCACATTTGCACCATTACCATTGGTTCATGCCGCGCGTGCACTACTCATGCCACACACCTTTGGTAATTGCTATGTCATGAACATTATAGAACTTGCTTAAAATCGATAACTGTGCATTTGCATCATATATGATCCGTAAACTTATACTTGTATATTCATTTCATTAAAATGGATACGTAGGATTGTTAGTCATATATACATACCTTATTGCATCATGATTCATGCATAACTTCTGGCCGTACTTCGCATGGTATATACTACCGTATCATAGATTTCCATCATCACCGGCATATTTATATATTGTGATTCTTCTCGAGGATTTCAGTATTTATGAGATTTCTGGATTTTTGGGAAAACCGCAAGAATTTTATAAACTTGTTATCGTTTTAAAAATACAAGTTGCGGTTTTCTCGTGATATGATGCATATGTCATCCATCATGAGTTTTCCTGATTTATGTTGGTTTTCGAGACCCGATTCGAGGAGTTGGATGAACCGTTTCGGGTACATGGTGGGCCCGGTATGGTACCCCGGGGCAAGAAACTCGAGTTGTAGACGATGAGCCTGGCAGGGGCAGACTACCTACCGGTGATGTCTAGCACGGCGAATATATGGAGGATACCGACGCAGTCGTGAGATTTGATGATATGGGCCGATCCGAACCGATGGAGCCCGAGATATTGAGACATTGAGACATTGAGATATTGAGACATTGAGATATTGAGACATCGAGATATTGGGATATATATATTGTGTTGATGCTGGACATAGATTTTCCGTTGATTTCATTGATGATACTCAGTTTATTGCACAGATGCTTTTCTAAGATAAGAATAAAGGTTTTCTTATACCAGACATGTTCAGGTTTCGTGTTTAATTATGCATTCATGATGCATTCATGCTAGTACATAGTATCATTTTGAGATACGTAGGTTGTGACGCATTTGCGTGCATGCTTACGATACCCTTATTAGATATTACTTACTACTCACGAGTTGGCAACTCACCCCCATTGTGCCACAATATCTTGCAGGTTCGACCCGTCAGCACAGTAGTGACGGGCGTACCTTCTCTTTTTGCTTCATTGTTTCGATTTGCAGCTTTGCTCATATGTGGGTTGCGAGGATACTTTAGTTCCATCTTGTATTATTTTTGTATCTAGTATACTCCATCTACCCTTATATATTGGACTAGACGGTGAGACTCGTGAGACTTGTATTGTGGTGTTAGGTGTCGATGCTCACTTGAGCCGACATGGTGATTCTCATTTCTTTCTTTTAGATGTTTATTTCACACTTTTGATATATATGTTGCGTGTGG
Organism: Agapanthus africanus; assembly: GCA_030015575.1. Lineage (NCBI taxonomy): Eukaryota > Viridiplantae > Streptophyta > Magnoliopsida > Asparagales > Amaryllidaceae > Agapanthus > Agapanthus africanus. Next base: position 1,005,951,303 of record CM057337.1, on the reverse strand, counting down.
TTGTGATTCCGCCATTGGCGAAGAGCTAGCTCCCGCTTAGGAATGCCTTTATTCATTATTTATATGTATTTTTATGTGTTGTACCCGTTTGGGGGCCAGTATTTACAAAGGAGACTGCCGAAATTTTCGGGAAAATTTGATGTTTTTAAATTACTTTTAATATGACTTCATTTTACTAAAATCACCTTTTTAAGTTAAGTTTTCCTTCACTCTATTTCTTTAAACGGTTTAGATTTCTGGGTTTTGGCTTACTTAGATTACGTTACGCCTTGAGACGTTTCGTAATTTAAGTGCCAGTCACGTTCCGTACCTTCGGGTTGTGACAAAGTTGGTATCAGAGCGATAGGTTTTACCTTTCTGAGTGTAGGATGACACTTGGTAGATGGAGTAGGTGACTTAAGCAGAGTGGCGTAGCGTGTGTATGTTCCGCGGCATACTTACGATGCGATACTCCGCCTAAGTGACCTTAGGATATATATTTACTTGTATGCCTTCCTTGATTCCGGAATTCCTTTGATTCAATTGCAATATTCCTATCAATCCCGTTTCTTGTTCCAGCCACTATACCGCCGGAGACTACAAGGGACATAGGGCTGCCACCAGAGATGAGATTAGAGTAGGCTCGTTTAAGACGAGGACCGATCAGGGCGGTACGCCTACCCCTCAGGGACAGATTGATTGGCCTTTTCCAGGCCGGATGGCTAGGCTGGAGTCGAGTATTCAGGACTTGTGACAGATGGTTGGATTATTAGTTGAGATTAGCCGAGCTCCGAGAGCCGATGATGTCTCTCCTACTGCGGGGACTGTGTTTGTACCTGCTGCTTAGGCAACTGTTTCTGTTGTTACCAAGACTTTTCCGTATCCTTACAGGAGTTTTTGAGGCAGAAGCCTCCAGTTTTTATCGGCACAGATGCGGCGGAGGATACGTAGAGAATCCTTGACGAGATGTGTCACGCCCCGCTTCCCAGAGTGCGCAAGATTTGGGCACATGACATAGCCAACCATGCTACCTGTGGGTAGGAAGTGTCCATCCACAGTCACATTACGGTTGTAAAGATATCAAGTACAGTAAAATAAACTAAACTAATACATGTCCAAATCCATAATAACAAGAATCCGTAAACAATAAATGCGGAAGCTAATGATCCAATACAATGAATAAACAGTATGTCCCATAATGCGGGCTCACATCTGGAAATGAAATGACATAAATAAACTAAACTCTCAAGAACTCACAGTTCAGCCTGCTGGCTGAAGTACTCCTGCTCGGTCGACGTCGAGGGCACGGAATCTGGGCCATGCAAAACCCAGACGTCAGCGCGTCATGATATCAAGTATATAGCATAAACATGATAATAAACAATGCAGTCATGAACATGAATAAAGCAGCAATAAGAAGTAATAAACAGGGTAATGTGCAGTAGTGACAAAACTGTTCTATCAGGTTTTCTACTCTATAGTCTTTGAAACCAATTGATGAATCGTCGATGTAACTCAATAGTATCCCGTGCGTGCCCGGGACCACGGTCATGATTCTCGGGGCTGAATCCGAGACGTGCCGCTAAGCAGTAAAAGGTAGTAGGATGGATGAGTGATGTCAGCATCAACACTCCGGAGCTGGCCAAGCCCGTAAGACTGATCAGAACAATGTATCGAACTGTTGAGTTACAAGTCGGTTTCACCTTTGATTTCCCCATACGCCCAAACTATGTATGTCAGTCAGGTATTCAGTAGTCAAGGTCTAATGCCAACACAAGTCAAGTAAAGGTAGGTCTGTCTGGATCGACAGCGGGAATAGTTAGGTCCGTCGGCATTAGGCACGAGATCAGGTAACAGGTCAGGTTACGTTCAACAGGTAGAGTCGATATGTACAGGGGTTGTGTCCGGTATATCAGTACATGTGACAGGTGTGTCAAGATCGGTCAATATGTAATGCAATCAGGTATATGATGATAACAGGTATAGTAACAAATAATGAACAGTAGCAGGGAACAGCAATAAACAATTATTATTCTATGTGAACACTGTGATATTAGTATTCTCTTATTAATCCGGTTCACGCACCTTTGAGGTGCAAAAGCCACAAGACGAGCAATATCGATAACATGCGTAATGGAGTTACAGTATTTGAACTAAGTATAATAATTGCCTCATGAGAGGCTTAAACCAATGAAGTGAGGATGATCTAGCAATTTAGGCAAGGATGTGCCAGATTGGTTAATTAGTTAAGGCGTTGATTAAAATCATACCGATTAACTACAAGTAACTACTACAATGGTTTAACATTACGGATGATTGTAATTGTCATCAAGTAGTGTGGTTATAACAGATAACATAATTATTAAGTTTGTAGCATGTTAAAGCAAGTATTCGGATACTTGCCTCGGCGGTTCCGCAAACCGAAACGCGGATGCAAAGTCGGTAGAAACCACGATACGGAAGCACGGGACACGGATCGAGTCCCAACAGAGGTCACTGGAATCACCCGGACCAGGGGGCTTCGCTGGAGCGTCGGGTTCGTCAAACGGCACGGTCGGGTTCCGGCAACAACCGAAAATCAAAGTTAGCAACAAGGATACGATATGCCAAACAACCAGCGGGGGTTATACCAAAAGAAAAGAGGAGGAAACTTACAGGGATACACCAAGGGTGCGACCACGGCGGGTTCGACGGCACTGGAACGCCGGCGAGGCTGCGACGACGGCTGCAGCAAAGGGAAGTGGCCTCGGGTGAGCAGGGTAGGGTGCTGCGGCGAGTTGGAGAGGGGTGTGGTCGGCTAGGGTGGTCGAGGGGGAAAGGAGGTGGCGCGGGAGACGTCGACGAGGGTCGTCGGCGCGGTTTCCGGCGCCCTGGAGATGGTGCAGACGTTGGGTGAAGGGTCGGGTTCACTGTTCCGGCGAGGGAGGAGGGGGCGACGGCGAGGTCTCGACGAGGAGGGTGCAAGGGAGTCGCGGGAGGCCTCGGCGGTCGGAGTCGACGTCGACGGCGAGGTCGCGAGGGATGGAGGCGTCGGGAGAAGGTTGCAGGCGCGGGAAGGAGCGGGCGAACGGGAGGAAGAGGGTAGGCGAGTGCGGTGGAGGTCGTGGTGGTGAGGGCGGCGACTGCGAGGTCGCGAGGCGGCCGGCGGTGAGATCTGCGTGAGCTAGGGTTAGGGTTGGCGTGGGGTTCTCGTGGCGAAAGGAAATGGCGAGGGGCGGCTGCATGGATTCTTTATATAGAGTGAGAGAGAGAGAGAGAGAGAGAGAGAGAGAGATTGGAGAGAGAAAGGGATTCGTGAGGATGAGAGAGAGAGACTGAGGGAAAGAGAGAGAGATTGAGATAGATTGAGGGAGAGAGAGAAAGAGATAGGGAATGAGGAGAGAGAAGGAGGGGGCCCACGAGCTTAGCCTCGTGATTGGCTGTAGGAGTAGAGAATTTTTTAGAATTTAAGATCTCTGAGGATTTAACTGTTGAGTTAATATATTCGAAAATTTAGTTTAAATATATTAAATTGAACCGGGCCCTTTTTGGCGCGAAATGAAACATTTCCAAATCGCGCCCGGATTGCGCCCAAATGTTCCAAATTCAAATTATAAGATTTTAAGCGGGTTCCAAATTTTGAAAATAGGTGTTTAATGATTAAAATGCATGCCCCCAAGTCGGACACTTGCACGCGCGCGTAGTCGCCCAAACTTGCCCGTTTAGCCAAACGGAACGGAATCTCGACACGCGGACGCTACCACGCGACTAGTGGCGACGAGTAGGCTAACATGGACATCTTAAATTTCATTTTCGGAGTTAAAATTTTTTATGTGCCAAAATGACTTAACCGGGTAAAATTTAGCAATAAACACCAGAAAATCAGGAAAATTGGAAAGAGCGATAAATAACCCTCAACTAGTAATATACATAGTATTATTGGGCTCGGGTGTTACATCATACCCAACTACAAAAGAATTTCGTCCTCGAAATTCCAAGAATACAAGATAACTAACTACTGGAAAAGATGAGGGAATTTCTGCCGGATCTCGTCTTCTCGCTCCCAAGTAGATTCTCCATGCGATCGGTTACCCCAAGAAACTAGCACAAGAGGGATAACCTTGTTCTTAAGAACCTTTTCTCTTCGATCCTTGATCTCGACTGGTCGCTCCTCAAAAGTCAGGTCTTCCCGAACGGTCAACTCCGAGTGATCCAAAACATGGGTCTCATCACGAACATACCTCCGTAGTTGAGACACATGAAACACATCATGAACTCCTGCTAATGACGATGGTAACGCCAACCGGTACGATACCTCCCCGACACGCTCCAATATCTCGAAGGGTCCAACGAATCGGGGACTAAGCTTTCCCCGACTTCCAAAGCGAATCAATCCTCTAGTCGGTGATATCTTCAGGAATACCAAATCACCCACGGCGAACTCTAGAGGTCTTCTTGACGTGTCGGCCCAACTCTTTTGTCTGTCTTGAGCTGCCTTCATATGCTTTCTGATTGTATTCACCTTCTCAACTGTCTGTACCACTAAATCTGGCCCTAGCAACCTTCGTTCACCCACATCGTCCCAACATACAGGTGAACGGCACTTACGACCATACAATGCTTCGAACGGGGCCATCTGAATTGTTGCTTGGAAGCTGTTGTTGTACGAAAACTCCACCAGGTGTAGATGATCTTCCCAAGAACCTTTGAAGTCTAACATGCAAGCCCTCAACATATCTTCAAGGGTCTGGATCGTTCTCTCTGATTGTCCATCAGTCTGGGGATGATAAGCTGTGCTGAACTTCAATCGAGTCCCCAAACTTTCTTGTAAACTCCTCCAAAAGTGTGACAAGAACCGAGTGTCCCGGTCGGACACGATGCTTACCGGTACTCCATGCAATCTGACAATCTCCTGCATGTACCGCTCTGCCAAAGTCTCTGTCGATTGACCAACCCGAAACGGAATAAAGTGAGCTGCCTTGGTCAACCGATCGACAATCACCCATACTGCATTGTTGCCCTTTGGACTCCGCGGTAAAGCCGTCACGAAATCCATGGTTATATGTTCCCACTTCCATTGAGGAATCGGGAGTGGTTGCAACAAACCAGCAACCCTTTGGTGTTCAGCCTTGACTTGCTGACACACCAAGCACTTAGCCACGAAGCGAGCGATTTCCCGTTTCATACCTTCCCACCAGAAATGCTGTCGAATATCTCGGTACATCTTGGTCCCTCCTGGATGTACAGAGTAAGCTGAACTGTGTGCCTCCTTCATAAGCTCTTCACGCACATCTCCTTTTGGCACACATACACGGCTACCATATCTCAACGAACCATCCTCATGGATCAGTAGATCGGTTCGTAGTCCGGCTCCAACCTGCTCTCGAAACTTTTGCAGTCTAGGATCCTGCGATTGCGCCGCTTTAATCTTCTCAACTAAGGACGATTGTACTTGTAACTGCATCAACTGTCCTGTAGCACGCGGTAGCACAACCTCCAAGTCAAATCTCCGAAACTCCTCAATGATCTCCCTCTGTGCAGTCAATAACTGAATTGCTGGTAACCGACTTAGCGCATCTGGCACGACGTTAACTTTCCCCGGATGGTACTTAAGATCAAGGTCGTAGTCGGCCATCAGCTCCAACCATCTGCGTTGCCTCATGTTCAACTCCTTCTGAGTGAACACATATTTCAAGCTCTTGTGATCCGTAAAGACTTCAACTCTCTCGCCCAGAAGGTAATGTCTCCAAATCTTCAGGGCGAAGATCACGGCTGCAAGCTCCAAGTCGTGAGTCGGATAGTTCTGTTCATGAGTCTTCAGCTGTCTCGATGCGTAAGCGACGACTTTCCCATTCTGCATCAGAACACATCCCAATCCCTTTCCAGATGCGTCGCTGTGAATCACCAGTCCCCCCGAATCATCAGGTACGGTTAGGATAGGGGCGGTTATCAACTTCTGCTTCAACGTCTCGAAGGCCAATGCACAACCATCTGTCCAAACAAACGGTACCTCCTTACGCGTAAGCTTGGTTAACGGCTCAGCTAAGCGAGCGAAGTTCTCCACAAATCTTCTGTAGTACCCGGCGAGTCCAAGGAAACTTCTTATCTCTGCAACATTCTTTGGAACAGGCCAATCTCGAACTGCTGCAATCTTCTCGGGATCAACGGCGATTCCATCGCCCGACACGACATGCCCCAAAAACTTCACTTCCTCCAACCAGAATTCGCACTTACTCATCTTCGCAAATAATTTCTCCTGTCTCAGCGTTTGCAGTGCGATCCTTAAGTGTTCAGCATGCTCCTCCGGACTCTTCGAGTACACCAGAATATCGTCAATGAATACCACAATAAACTGGTCCAAGAACGGTGAAAAGATCCTGTTCATCAAGTCCATAAATATTGCCGGCGCATTAGTCACTCCGAAGGGCATCACTAAATACTCGAAATGCCCATACCGAGTTCGAAACGCCGTCTTGCAAATGTCTTCTGCCTTCACTCGGACCTGATGATATCCTGATCGTAAGTCCAGTTTCGAGAATACCCTCGCGCCACTAAGCTGCTCAAAAAGTTCTCCAATGCGAGGGATCGGGTACTTGTTCTTAATAGTCACCCGGTTTAATTCTCGGTAATCGATGCACATTCTTCTCGTGCCATCTTTCTTCTTTACTAAAAGAACTGGAGCTCCCCAAGGTGAGTTGCTGCTTCGAATCCATCCCTTCTCGAGTAATTCACCCACTTGTTTCTTAACTTCTTCCAATTCCACCGGTGCCATTGGATAATAAGATTTTGATACTGGCGCTGCACCAGGAATGAGATCAATCGCAAACTCCACATCTCGCTTCGGCGGTAGGCCTGAAATATCTTCAAACACATCCCTAAAGTCGCGGACAACTGCCGGCTCTTCATTCCTATCCGCAACCATAGCCGCAAGAACATTGTTCGTCGGCCTAGCCCTAAACTCGACTGGCCCGACAGAACTGCTTCCTCCGATGAAAGTAAACTCAGGGTGTCCAGGAATCTGGAAAATTACTTTCCTTGCCCTACAATCAATGTGTGCGTGGAAAGTGCCAAGAAAATCCATTCCCAAGACTACTTCATAACTGCCCGTATCAATCACCAAGAAATCCGCAAAAAGCTCCCGTCCACAAACAACAACAGTACAATCTCTACATTCCTTACTAGCTATGATTTTCCCATTCCCAGTGTGTATGTCCCAAAAACTAGACATGGTCGTGCAGGTGATCGAGTGTGTAGTTATAAACTTTGATGACAAAAAACAGTGGGATGCTCCGGAATCAAATAATGCCAAAGCGGAAAAACCACGAACGAGTACAGTACCTGAAACCACTTCTCCTGATGCCTTGGCTTCCTCAGCTGTCAAAGTGAAAGCTCGACCCTGGTTAGGTCCTTGTGTCAGTTGCTTCTGCCCTTGGAATGGTCTCTGCGGAGGCTTCCGTGTATCATCTCTCGTGCGAAGCTTCGACGGACAAGTACCAACTGCGTGATCGGCTGCCCCACAAACCAGACAAAGTCCCAGTCTCCTTCGACAATCCTTCTGCACGTGCCCAGGTAATCGGCAGTAATCACAAATCACGCTCTTCCTTCGATCAACAATCACAGGCTTCTTCATTGGCGCTACACCTCGACGGTCCACTGGAATACCTCTGCGCCCATGATCTCGGTTAGGTACAAATGCAGGCTTCCTGGCCGCAACTGCTGTCTGGTGAAGGTTCCCTTTCGATCCTGATAAACTCTGCTGCTCTCTGGCTGCCGTAAGAACCTGCGAGAAAGTGGTCAAACCCAGGGAGACAATCTGCCTCTGGATGTCCACATCCAAACTGCGCAAGAACCTTCGCGCCCTGTCTGCCTCCTTGGCGACTAAGGGTCCAGCGAAACGGCTAAGTCTCGTCCACTCCGCTGCATGCACATCCACAGCTGCTCCATTTTGTTTCAGCCCAATAAATCTCTCCTCCATTTCCTCCCGTGCAGTCCGCGGGAAGAACTTTTCCAAGAAACTTTTGGAGAAATCCGCCCAACTGATTGGCTTGGACAAGCGGGTCTCCTCCACGAGCCACCACTCTCGGGCGTAATCTACCAGCTGGATGCGCACCACATCAACTTTCTTGTCTTCTGGGATCTGTGCCGCAATCAATAAATTTTCTGTGTCCACAAGCCACTGCTCGGCTGGTAACGGCTCCTCCAAGCCAGTGAAAGTAGTAGGACCCAACCGTCTGAAATCTGCTACGGTCCCTACTCGGTCGACTGGCTTCGCTACAGCGGTGTTTACAGACTGCTGCATAGCCTGCAAACCCTCCTGAAATGAATCGGCTTGCTGCTGGATCAGTTCAGTTTGCCTCTTCTGATTTTCCAACATCCCACGTATCACTCCTAACATGGCGGCTTCATCCACACGCCTCTGATACGTCTTGAAATTCTTATCTGCCATGGTCCTGAAATCAAAACAAACAACATTAGCATGATGATAGATTCAATATATATAAATCAAGGCTAGAACTCCAAGATACTTAAATAGAGTGCCGCATTGTAGCTATGCCGCGGTATCATAGCCGCAATTACTTAACTCTACCCAAGTCGCCTAAGTCCTAGAGATAACAAGAAATTAGGCTTTCGAGTTGACAATGCAAAGTAAGTTTGCATGTCGACATGATCTGGAAGAATGATTCAAGGACGGTAAACGGTCAAGGTGGCAGGACATGTTTCCTAATCACGGGTATTCTGATTTGTGTATCGGGTGCGATACCCAACTACAAAGAGTCAACCCCATTAACCTATGGCTCTGATACCATAAAACCATGTCACGCCCCGCTTCCCAGAGTGCGCAAGATTTGGGCACATGACATAGCCAACCATGCTACCTGTGGGTAGGAAGTGTCCATCCACAGTCACATTACGGTTGTAAAGATATCAAGGACAGTAAAATAAACTAAACTAATACATGTCCAAATCCATAATAACAAGAATCCGTAAACAATAAATGCGGAAGCTAATGATCCAATACAATGAATAAACAGTATGTCCCATAATGCGGGCTCACATCTGGAAATGAAATGACATAAATAAACTAAACTCTCAAGAACTCACAGTTCAGCCTGCTGGCTGAAGTACTCCTGCTCGGTCGACGTCGAGGGCACGGAATCTGGGCCATGCAAAACCCAGACGTCAGCACGTCATGATATCAAGTATATAGCATAAACATGATAATAAACAATGCAGTCATGAACATGAATAAAGCAGCAATAAGAAGTAATAAACAGGGTAATGTGCAGTAGTGACAAAACTGTTCTATCAGGTTTTCTACTCTATAGTCTTTGAAACCAATTGATGAATCGTCGATGTAACTCAATAGTATCCCGTGCGTGCCCGGGACCACGGTCATGATTCTCGGGGCTGAATCCGAGACGTGCCGCTAAGCAGTAAAAGGTAGTAGGATGGATGAGTGATGTCAGCATCAACACTCCGGAGCTGGCCAAGCCCGTAAGACTGATCAGAACAATGTATCGAACTGTTGAGTTACAAGTCGGTTTCACCTTTGATTTCCCCATACCCCCAAACTATGTATGTCAGTCAGGTATTCAGTAGTCAAGGTCTAATGCCAACACAAGTCAAGTAAAGGTAGGTCTGTCTGGATCGACAGCGGGAATAGTTAGGTCCGTCGGCATTAGGCACGAGATCAGGTAACAGGTCAGGTTACGTTCAACAGGTAGAGTCGATATGTACAGGGGTTGTGTCCGGTATATCAGTACATGTGACAGGTGTGTCAAGATCGGTCAATATGTAATGCAATCAGGTATATGATGATAACAGGTATAGTAACAAATAATGAACAGTAGCAGGGAACAGCAATAAACAATTATTATTCTATGTGAACACTGTGATATTAGTATTCTCTTATTAATCCGGTTCACGCACCTTTGAGGTGCAAAAGCCACAAGACGAGCAATATCGATAACATGCGTAATGGAGTTACAGTATTTGAACTAAGTATAATAATTGCCTCATGAGAGGCTTAAACCAATGAAGTGAGGATGATCTAGCAATTTAGGCAAGGATGTGCCAGATTGGTTAATTAGTTAAGGCGTTGATTAAAATCATACCGATTAACTACAAGTAACTACTACAATGGTTTAACATTACGGATGATTGTAATTGTCATCAAGTAGTGTGGTTATAACAGATAACATAATTATTAAGTTTGTAGCATGTTAAAGCAAGTATTCGGATACTTGCCTCGGCGGTTCCGCAAACCGAAACGCGGATGCAAAGTCGGTAGAAACCACGATACGAAAGCACGGGACACGGATCGAGTCCCAACAGAGGTCACTGGAATCACCCGGACCAGGGGGCTTCGCTGGAGCGTCGGGTTCGTCAAACGGCACGGTCGGGTTCCGGCAACAACCGAAAATCAAAGTTAGCAACAAGGATACGATATGCCAAACAACCAGCGGGGGTTATACCAAAAGAAAAGAGGAGGAAACTTACAGGGATACACCAAGGGTGCGACCACGGCGGGTTCGACGGCACTGGAACGCCGGCGAGGCTGCGACGGCGGCTGCAGCAAAGGGAAGTGGCCTCGGGTGAGCAGGGTAGGGTGCTGCGGCGAGTTGGAGAGGGGTGTGGTCGGCTAGGGTGGTCGAGGGGGAAAGGAGGTGGCGCGGGAGACGTCGACGAGGGTCGTCGGCGCGGTTTCCGGCGCCCTGGAGATGCTGCAGACGTTGGGTGAAGGGTCGGGTTCACTGTTCCGGCGAGGGAGGAGGGGGCGACGGCGAGGTCTCGACGAGGAGGGTGCAAGGGAGTCGCGGGAGGCCTCGGCGGTCGGAGTCGACGTCGACGGCGAGGTCGCGAGGGATGGAGGCGTCGGGAGAAGGTTGCAGGCGCGGGAAGGAGCGGGCGAACGGGAGGAAGAGGGTAGGCGAGTGCGGTGGAGGTCGTGGTGGTGAGGGCGGCGACTGCGAGGTCGCGAGGCGGCCGGCGGTGAGATCTGCGTGAGCTAGGGTTAGGGTTGGCGTGGGGTTCTCGTGGCGAAAGGAAATGGCGAGGGGCGGCTGCATGGATTCTTTATATAGAGTAAGAGAGAGAGAGAGAGAGAGAGAGAGAGAGAGAGAGAGATTGGAGAGAGAAAGGGATTCGTGAGGATGAGAGAGAGAGACTGAGGGAAAGAGAGAGAGATTGAGATAGATTGAGGGAGAGAGAGAAAGAGATAGGGAATGAGGAGAGAGAAGGAGGGGGCCCACGAGCTTAGCCTCGTGATTGGCTGTAGGAGTAGAGAATTTTTTAGAATTTAAGATCTCTGAGGATTTAACTGTTGAGTTAATATATTCGAAAATTTAGTTTAAATATATTAAATTGAAACGGGCCCTTTTTGGCGCGAAATGAAACATTTCCAAATCGCGCCCGGATTGCGCCCAAATGTTCCAAATTCAAATTATAAGATTTTAAGCGGGTTCCAAATTTTGAAAATAGGTGTTTAATGATTAAAATGCATGCCCCCAAGTCGGACACTTGCACGCGCGCGTAGTCGCCCAAACTTGCCCATTTAGCCAAACGGAACGGAATCTCGACACGCGGACGCTACCACGCGACTAGTGGCGACGAGTAGGCTAACATGGACATCTTAAATTTCATTTTCGGAGTTAAAATTTGTTATGTGCCAAAATGACTTAACCGGGTAAAATTTAGCAATAAACACCAGAAAATCAGGAAAATTGGAAAGAGCGATAAATAACCCTCAACTAGTAATATACATAGTATTATTAGGCTCGGGTGTTACAAGATGGCTAGGATTTGTCATTCACCGAGATGTTCTGACGAGATATGGGTTGAGCTTTTGAGTTTTCGTCTAGAGGGTCTGACTGAGACGTAGTGCGAGTCAATTGTGAGAGGCCGAGCTGCAGACCTACTTCCTATGACTTGGGATGAGTTCACAGCTGTATTTCTTGCTCGTTTCCTTTGGAAGAGCATTCGAGATGTCCGAGCTCGTAGTTTTGAGTCTTTGCACAAGACTTCAAGGGTGACAATGTCCAAGTACGACATTTAGTTTACTCAGCGGTCCGATATGCTCTTTACCTGATGGACACTGAAGAGAAATGGATAAAGAGGTTTGTGTGGGGATTGGACATGCAGTTATTTCTTTCTATCGGCGCCCAACCTTTCGACACTTACGCTGCTGCTATGAACGCAACCTTACTGTTGGAGGAGCGCATTTCTGAGACTTTAGTCGTTTCTGGACCAAAGAGGATTCGTACCGGTATGCCAACTCAGAGGCAATTAGATAGACGCCGTTGTGATAAGTATTCTTTCGGTGTTTTCTTTCGATGTGCATATTTCTTTTGTTATTTGAACCTGTATCTACGCACTTGTACCGAGATTGGACTGAGAGTCATCCTTGCTTGATCTGCCGCTTTTTATGATTTCTCCCGTAGGCAAGTCTTTTGGTCGCTCGATACGTTTTTCGTTCGTGTTTGTTTTGTTCGTATTGGAGATAGCGATTCTTCTGTCAATTTGATTCATCTAAATTTGTTGGACTTCGAGTTCTTCTGGGCATGGATTGGTTAGCCACGTGTTATGCATCCGTGGACTGCCATAAGAAGGCAGTCAGATTTAGTTTTCCGGGTGAGCCAGTTCTTGTTTTTCGGGAGACCATAGCGTCGCCTTTCCCAGTTTGATTTCTTCTCTTCGCGCTACTCCATTCTTGAAGAAAGGATGTCAGGAATTCTTAGCATATGTTTGTGATATTAGAGCCGCAGAGGTCCCAATTGGGTGAGAATTTCAAGATGTCCTTCCTGACAAGTTGCTTGGTTTGTTGCCAGAGTGCGATATTGAGTTCTGCTTTGATTTGATTCCCGGCATGGAGCTTTTTTTATACCGCTATATCGAATGGACCCGGCGGAGCTTAAAGAACTGAAGGATCAGTTGCAAGAATTTTTAGATAAAGGGCTTGTTCGTCCGAGCGCGTCACTTTGGGGAGCTCATGTTCTGTTCGTCAAGAAGAAAGACGGCAGTTGTGTTGGTGCATCGATTATCTTCAGTTGAATCGGGTTACTGTGCAAAATAAATATCCCTTATCTCGTATTGAAGATTTGTTCGATTAGCTCCAGGGTGCGGGACATTTCTCGAAAATTTGACTTGCGGTCAGGCTACTACCATTTGTGGGTTCGAGAGGATGATATCCCGAAGACTGCTTTTCACACATGTTACGGGCGTTATGAGTTCTTGGGGATGTCGTTCGAGCACACCAATGCCCCAGCAGCGTTTGTGGACTTAATGAACCGTATATTCAGGTTGTTTCTTGATCAGTTATTATCATGTTCGTTGATGACCTTTTTGTACACTTTTGGAGCCGAGGGGAGCCTAGATAGCATTTGAGGATTTCGTTACATACCTTGAGGGAGCACCAGCTATTCGCTAAATTATCCACGTGTGTTTTCTAGTTGGATAATGTGGACTTCTTGAGATATGTAGTTACGAGAGATGGTAAGTATGGAACCGAAGAAGATCGAGGCCGTTCAGCACTGGCCCAGACCTGTATCAGTGAAGGAAGTTCACAGAATTTTGGGTTTGGAAGGATATTATTGACGCTTTGTTAGGATTTTTCTCGTATAGCTGCACTGTTGACCGGGTTGACCCGAAGGAGAGTTCCTTTTCTTTGGACTGAGGTATGCGAGCAGAGCTTTCAGCGGTTGAAGACTCGTTTGATTTCGGCGCTAGTATTATCTTTGCCTTAAGGATCAGGCGGTTTTGTTGGTTATTGCGATACTTCTAGGCTGTTGAAGAAGCGCGAGCAGAACTATTCCACACATGACTTAGAGATGGCTGCGGTGATTTTTACACTTAAGTTTTGGAGACACTACTTATACGACGAGTCGTGCTAGATATTTACGGACCGCAAGAAGCTTAAAGTATATCTTTCAGCGGAGAGATTTAAAACTGAGATGGCTCCTTTGGATGGAGCTAGTGAAAGACTATGACTGCGAGATTCTTTATCATCCGGGCAAGACGAATGTTGTCGCAGATGCTTTGAGTCGGAGGCCCGCAGGTAGCTTTTCTTGGTAGACCGGGGGACAACTTGTCCGTGTTCGTGCACATCCACAGTTATTTGATCATATCCATGAGGCATAGTCCGATGACGTTTGTTTGTCAAAGATCATGGAGCAGGTTCGACATGGCAGAGATCCAGAGTTCGTGATTGACGAATAGGAAATACTATGAATTAGGACTCGACTATGTGTGCCAGATTCTGAGGGATTGAGACGCGATATCTTAGAGGAGGCGCATCAGTCAGTATATAGTGTTCATCTGGGTTCTACCAAAATGTATTATGATTTGAGAGAAGTCTACTGGTGTAAAGGGATGAAGAGAGATGTCAAAGATTTTGTTTCGGGATGCTGACTTGTGAGCAAGTCAAGGCCGAGCATCAGAGGCCAGCAGGAGAATTACAACCTTTTCCCATTCCGGACTAGAAATGGGAACAGATTTCTATGGATTTTATCATGGGTCTACCTAGAACCAGTCGAGAGTATGGCTCTAATTGAGTGATCGTACACCGATTGACGAAAGCCGCTCACTTTCTACCAGTGAAGACCCCTTTCGGATCGTTCAGTATGCTCAGACGTATGTTGATGAGATTGTGTGACTACATGGAGTTCCGACTTGTTTTATGTCCGACAGAGGCACCCAGTTCACTAGCCGACTATGGCAGAAAATTCAGGAGACTTTGGACACCAGATTGAGTTTCAGTGCAGTTTTCTATCCACAGACCGACGGACAATCAGAGAGTACCATACAGACTTTTGAGGACATGCTCCGAGCCTGTGTTCTAGATTTCGTGGCAGTTGGGATCGTCACTTTCCCTTGACAGAGTTTTCCTATAATAACAGCTTCCAGGAGGAGATTCAGATGGTACCCTTCGAGGTATTATATAGGAGGAAATGTCGATCACCTGTATGTTGGACAAAGCTCAGTGAGAGCAGCATTTTGGGGCCACAGATTGTACAGGAAATGAACGAGAAGATCCAGTCGATTCGGAATAGGATGAGAGCAGTCCAGAACATGCAGAAATCTTAGGCTGATAGACGCCGTCGCAACTTGAGTTCGTAGTTAGCGATCATGTTTTCTTATGAGTTTCTCCGATGAAGGGCGTGTTGAGATTCAGGAGGAAAGGAAGGCTTAGTTTAAGGTATGTAAGTCCCTTAGAGATTCTCGAGCGTGTCGGTGCAGTTGTTTATCGTTTGGCTCTTCCACCTAGCTTTCTAGATGTTCACCCCGTGTTTCATGTATCGATGCTCCGCAAGTACCTTCATGACTCTTCTCACGCGATTCGGTATCAGACGATCCAGCTGGAGCGCAATCTTTCTTTCACAGAGCAGCCGATAGTCATTCTAGATCGGCAGGTGAAGAAACCGAGGTCCGAGGACATACCGACCGTAATGGTTCTTTGGCATGACCCGAATAGTGAAGAGGTCACGTGGGAAGCTGAGGACGAGATGCGAAAGAAATATTCCCATCTCTTCGAGGATAAGCGTGGTTAGATTTTAAATTCGGGGGCCGAATTTCTTTGAGGGGGGAAGACTGTAATATTTTGAAAATCGTTTAGGGGATTTTTCCGATAATCGGTAATATAACAAGTGTTTTCCGTAAAAACTAAGATATAATTATTTTTCAACATAGACTTAATTATACCTATTTTGGCTATGTAATTGCTAGTATTTGGTATTTAATTAGTCGCTTATAAAATTTCTAGTTTTCTTAAATATTTTTCCTAAATTAATATTTTAAATATTATTATAAGCTTTTACTTATACATTTAATTAGTGAAAATTACAAATGAGAATGGGTTAATTACACAAATGTGAACCATGCAACCTAGAATATAGTTTGTAAGATATTGTTTCTCTTTGTTTTATCTCTAAAGTTCTAGAGAAATCTAGGATTGGTTAGAAAATATAATAAAATAAATTAATTAAGAAAAAGGAGTTAATGTATGACATGATGGGGCTTTTCTTGACTTGGAAATTTTTACACACTTCACTCTCTCTCCTCTCCCAAGTGTGGCCGAGCCCAATTCCTGCAGTCCCTCTCCCATTTCACCACTTCATTTCATCACAAAAATCCCCTCATTTTCCATCAAAATTCCATACAAATTCTCGCTAAAGCATAGTTAAATTTTCATTCAATTTTCCTTGGCCAAACTAGCTTGGAATCTAGAAGCAAGAAACCCATTTGGGAGGCTAAGTTGCATGTTAGATCTCAAAAATTGTGAGGTATAAATCCTAACCTCATGGTTAAATTGTTGCTAAATTACTTTAATCTAACTTAATTAAGTATTTATATGGTTCTAATTGCAAAATTTCAAGAGAAGGTTTTGGGGTTCAAGTTAGTGTTTTATCACTAGATCATGGTTGTAATGTGTAGTTTAACATTTTAAAACATGTAAAATCTAATCTAGTTGTTAAGTTGTTGATTGTTATTTTTAAATTGTCCTAATTAATCATTTTTACAAACTAATTTCATGTTTAATCTAAAGTAGGGGAGATTAAAATCTAGTTATTAATTTTGTAGCCTAATTAAGCTATTAGGTGAGCTTTGTGGCCGTTAGATTTGCTAAAACATTTAGATTTGTACTAAAATGGTTAAGTGATGCTTACTAGGTTTTTTCAATAAATCGATTTGGATTAAGTTTGAGGTTTTGATGGTTTACCACCTATTTCATAAAATATTTGATGTGTTGTGAATGCGCGATTGGATTCTAGGCTTGGTAGTTGTCACGTATAGCGACCCTAGTTGTGGTTTGTGGCGTTGTCGCGAGCGCGTTTTGTGCACCAAGTGCGTGCGCGTCTAATTAGTGCGTGTGGTTGACTTGTATTGTTTGTGTCCACGACTATTTATATAAATACCATCTTATTTACTAGTGTGCAGTTCTAAGATCGGGTGCAGAGGCGTCGGACGCGGCGCGGAAAGACAAGACTGAGATTGGATCAGATTAGCTGAGACATCCCGGTGAGTAGATGTACACATCTATGGGGGGGTCGTCTGGATGGCGCGAGGCGCCCGATGGTTTCGGATTACTTGTAGTACTTGCAATTTATATGCATAGTTTTCTAGTTATTCATCTTATTGCATCGCACGATCTTACACACACACACATGTGTGTGTGTGTGTGATATCATCTTATAGGACATTTGCACCATTACCATTGGTTCATGCGGCACGTGCACTACTAATGCGAACATATACGCCTTTGGTAATTGTTATGTCACGAACACTATAGAACTTGCTTAAAATCGATAACTGTGCATTTGCATCATATATGATCCGTACACTTATACTTGTATATTCATTTCATTAAAATGGATACATAGGATTGTTAGTCATATATACATACCTCATTGCATCATGATTCATGCATAGCTTCTGGCCGTACTTCGCATTGTATATACTACCATATCATAGATTTCCATCATCACCGGTATGTTTATATATTGTGATTCTTCTCGAGGATTTCAGTATTTATGAGATTTCTGGATTTTTGGGAAAACCGCAAGAATTTTATAAACCTGTTATCGTTTTAAAAATGCAAGTTGCGGTTTTCTCGTGATATGATATATGTGTCGTCCACCATGAGTTTTCCCGATTTATGTTGCTTTCGAGACCCGATTCGAGGAGTTGGATGAACCGTTTCGGATACATGGTGGGCCCGGTATGGTTCCCCGGGGTAAGAAGCTCGAGTTGTAGACGATGAGCCTAGCAGGGGCAGACTACCTACCGGTGATGTCTGGCGCGGCGGATATCCGGAGGATACCGACGTAGTCGTGAGATTTGATGATACCGTTCTGGATCAGAAACATGCTCCCTCTAACCCATAAACCCATAAAGAGTTTCACTTTTGGATCCATATGGGAATCGATAGGCCTACAAGCAGATATATCATCCTCTGAAAGCATATCGAGCACATATTTTCGCTGAGTGGCGAAAATCCCTTCCTTCGGGTGATCTCGATACCTCAATACTGTAACGTTTTGAAAATCGTTTAGGGGATTTTTCCTATAATCAGTAATATAACATGTGTTTTCCGTAAAAACCAAGATATAATTATTCTTCAACATAGACTTAATTATATCTATTTTTGCTATGTAAGTGCTAGTATTTGGTATTTAATTAGTCCCTTATAAATTTATAGTTTTTCTTATATATTTTTCCTAAATTAATTTTTTAAAATATTATTATAAGCTTTCACTTATATATTTAATTAGTGAAAATTACAAATGAGAATGGGTTAATTACACAAATGTGAACCATGCAACCTAGAATCTAGTTTGTAACATATTGTTTCTCTTTGTTTTATCTCTAAAGTTCTAGAGAAATCTAGGATTGGTTAAAAAATATAATAAAATAGATTAATTAAGAAAAATGAGTTAATATATGACATGATGGGGATTTTCTTGACTTGGAAATTTTTACACACCTCACTCTCTCTCCTCCCCTAAGTGTGGCCGAGCCCAATTCCTGCAGTCCTTCTCACAGTTCACCACCTTATTTCATCACAAAAATCCCTTCATTTTCCATCAAAAATCCATAAAAATTCTCACTAAAGTATAGTTAAATCTTCATCCAATTTTCCTTGGCCAAACTAGCTTGGAATTTTGAAGCAAGAAACCCATTTGGGAGGCCAAGTTGCATGTTAGATCTCAAAAATTGTGAGGTATAATCCTAACCCCATGGTTAAATTGTTGCTAAATTACTTTAATCTAACTTAATTAAGTATTTATATGGTTCTAATTACAAGTTTGAAATTTCAAAAGAAGGATTTGGGGTTCAAGTTAGTGTTTTATCACTAGATCATGGTTGCAATGTGTAGTTTAACATTTTAAGACATGCAAAATCTAATCTAGTTGTTAAGTTGTTAATTGTTATTTTTAAATTGTCCTAATTAAACATTTTTGCAAACTAATTTCATGTTTAATATAAAGTAGGTGAGATTAAAATATAGTTATTAATTTTGTAGCCTAATTAAGCTATTAGGTGAGCTTTGTGGCCGTTAGATTTTCTAAAACATCTAGATTTTTACTAAAATGGTTGAGTGATACTTACTAGGTTTTCCGAATAAATCGATTTGGATTAAGTTTGAGGTTTTGATGGTTTACCACCCATTTCATAAAATATTTGATGTGTTGTGAATGCGCGATTGGATTCTAGGCTTGGTAGTTGTCACGTATAGCAACCTTAGTTGTGGTTTGTGGTGTTGTCGCGAGCGCGTTTTGTGCACCAAGTGCGTGCACGTCTAGTTAGTGCGTGTGGTTGACTTGTATTGTTTGTGTCCGTGACTATTTATATAACTACCCTCTTATTTACTTGTGTGCGATCCTAGGATCGGGTGTAGAGGCGTCGGACGTGGCGCGAAAAGACAAGACTGAGATTGGATCAGATTAGCCGAGACATCCTGGTGAGTAGATGTACACATCTATGGAGAGATCGTCTGGATGGCGTGAGGCGCCCGATGGTTTTGGATTACTTGTAGTACTTGCATTTTATATGCGTAGTTTCCTAGTTATTCATTTCATTGCATCGCACGATCTTATACCCATGTGTGTGTGTGTGTGTGTGTGATATTATCTTATAGGACACTTGCACCATTACCATTGGTTCATGCCGCACGTGGACTACTCATGCGAACACACATGTCTTTGGTAATTGCTATGTCACGAACACTATAGAATTTGCTTAAAATCGATAACTGTGCTTTTGCATCATATATGATCCGTAGACTTATACTTGTATATTCATTTCATTAAAATGGATTCGTAGGATTGTTAGTCATATATACATACTTCATTGCATCATGATTCATGCATAGCTTTTGGCCGTACATCGCATGGTATATACTACCGTATCATAGATTTTCATCATCACCAGCATGTTTATATATTGTGATTCTTCTCGAGAATTTCAGTATTTATGAGATTTCTGGATTTTTGGGAAAACCACAAGAATTTTATAAATCTCTTATCGTTTTAAAAATACAAGTTGCGGTTTTCTCGTGATATGATGTATGTGTCGCCCATCATGAGTTTTCCTGATTTATATTGGTTTTCGAGATCCGATTCGAGGAGTTGGATGAACCGTTTCGGGTACATGGTGAGCCCGGTATGGTACCCGGGGTAAGAAGCTCGAGTTGTAGACGATGAGCCTGGCAGGGGCAGACTACATACCGGTGATGTCTGGCACGGCGGATATCCGGAGGATACCGAAGTAGTCGTGAGATTTGATGATATGGGCCAATCCGGACTGACAGAGCCCGAGATATTGAGATATTGGGATATATATATTGTGTCGATGCTGGACACGGATTTTCCGTTGATTTTATTGATGATACTCAGTTTATTGCACATGTACTTTTCTAAGATAAGAATAAAGGTTTTCTTATACCAGACATGTTCAGGTTTCGTGTTTAATTATGCATTCATGATGCATTCATGCTAGTACATAATATCATTTTGAGATACGTAGGTTGTGACGCATTTGCGTGCATGCTTACGATACCCTTATTAGATATTACTTACTACTCATGAGTTGGCAACTCACCCCTATTGTGCCACAATATCTTGCAGGTTCGACCCGTCAGCACAGTAGCGACGGGCGTACCTTCTCTTTTTGCTTCATTGTTTCGATTTGCAGTTTTGCTCATATATGGGTTGCGAGGATACTTTAGTTCCATCTTGTATTATTTTTGTATCTAGACAATAGATATAATTGAACAACAACTTTATTTATTAACATTATTTTTACAATACATGTGAAAAGTAAATACATGGAATAGAAAGCAATGCCTAAACAGTGGCATAACAGAAATGGAAAATACAGAATGTAAATGTGTACAAGTAACTAGAGCTCCGGGTCGAAGGCTAGCTGATCCAAGTCCTAGAAGGTGGGCTCGATCTCCTGAAAGTCCGAATCACCTGACGACATTCCAAAGAAAAGAAAGAGAATGTCGTCAGCGAACAAATCGCTCGGTAAGTCCCATAAATAGACAAGAATGGAATAGACAGAACAGAGAGTATATTGTTATAATATTGTATTTAATGTTAACGCTGTTGTTTGTAGCTTAGTACAGAAGAATGCCAGTGTATACGAGAGGGGTCCTACTATTTCGGAGACTAAGGTATACGGAGCACAAGGAACCGTTCAGCCACGGTACAACGGCAATTGAATTCAGATTAGGTGTATTATGGTTAACAGTCTCGTGCCACTTTTAACACCTTGTGTACCAGTCTACCCCTTATAAACCCCGCGATATCTTGATTGTATTGATGTATTGTTTGTATTGTATATTAAATATATATGGATGACTTACCGAAACCATGATATCAGTAATGGAACAGGTATAATGGATGATCATGTAAATAGAATATATCCATGGTTCGGTTCGGTCAATATAGATTGAATAGATTGAACGGATTGAATATATGGATTCATATTGAATTGTAGTTTATACTTGAATCATATTCAAGTCAGATTTATTATATCGAGACTCAGTCTGAGTTAGACAATTAGAAAAGAAATTGAATCCTGAATTATGTTTTGGTGATATCGGTAACTGCTACACATGGATGACAGGATTTGTGTCCTTTTCAAAGATAATTACCGTGTTGATAACACCGTTTGTTAAGTTGTCTACCTTAAATAGGCAAGCACACATATCTCCGGCTCCCTGAGGCTCAAGAGACTGGTCCCGCTTAAACCTATGTTTACTATGGTCCTTATTGTAATTTAGTATAATTTGAGGGGTTTTTATGTAAAAATAATTTTGTATAATTTTCAAAATACACCTCAAGTATTTTATTATCGTCTTTAGAGTTTTCATTGATATATATTTTATCAATGTGACATTTCTAGTGAAATAAACCTAATTTCATAATATATGGTATTTATTTGTAATATTGGAATTGTATGGTATTTTCTTGTAAATGAGATGTTTTTCTTGAATTTTAGAAATGTGGAATATTATAAATATTAAAAATAGATATTTTGATATTAATTACATATATATTTATTTATCAAAAATATAAGTTTTATTTATAATAGAAATCACATTTTCTAAAGAAAATTGTATTTTAAATCTTTCGAGATCGTATGCTCCTTGCGGAGGTCTACATCTCACTCTACTAGGCCCGAGGATGTGAGATAATCCGCACTATCCCGAACGGGTTTCCCAAAATGGGTTGTAGAGGCGTAATTGCAAAGATTTGTTAAAATACATATCTTGTAGAAAAAGAGTTTTATAAGTCGGAGGTAGTTATATGTAAAATCGTTTTTTTCCAAAATCTATGTTCCCAAATTTCAACATGCTATGTTAGATATGAGTGTTGTGAGAAGGTAGGTCATTACCTTGTGAGTTTTCTGAAGTAATACGGTTGTTAAAGTTCAAGCATGTCGAAATGAAACATGAAGGTATTTTAATGTAAAAGCGGAATAAAACTTGCTACGATTATTATTTTGATGTCAAACTTGTTCTATTGCCTTTGTTAATGTTTAATGGTCATGACATAAGAGTTTTGTATTATTGTGTTTTATAAAAATAGAACTTTTTAAGGAAAACCGAAACGGAAGTCGGATTAACTCCGCTTCCGTCGGGTTTTAGTTTTGAATATTTTTAGAATAGAGAAAAGAAGAAGAATTAGGGACTTACAGGTTATTAGACTAGAAGAAAGAAGGAGGAAGTGGTAGGGGTGCCGGTGCGTTGTTTCGTCGTCGAAATCTCCTCGTATCGTCGTCGGAAGTTCGTCGGAGTTTCGCCCTTTGCTAACTCCACTTGCACACAAAAAGTCTTGGGAATTTTCTTGAGAGTTTGGGCAGGGATTTATGAGTGAGGGGGGTGATTTGAATGGTGGTATTTATAGGAAAATCTAGGGTTTAGGGTAGTGAAAGGGTGTGATAAAAATTGTATTTAAATTTGCACTAAAAAGGATTAAAAAGGGGTATTTTAATTCTCTGGTTAATTGCAGAGAATTTAAATAGTGCAGGGGGAGTGGGGTAGTCCAAAAGGTGCAGGGGGTTCAAGAAAAAGTGGGATCAGACCGAGCCGATTCAAGCGCTTCGCCGGCCCGGCGCCGCCGGCCAATTCAAGCGCTTCGCCGGCCCGAGTTGGGCGAGTCAGGGCTCGTCTCTTCGCCACGTGTCCCTGACAATTGGTCTAGCCTCGTGGTCACGTTTGTTTATTCTGTAACTTACCCTATTACGTGTAGTGCGCGTATAGACTCTTGGGCTTCTAAAAGATTAAAAGAATTTTATTTTTAAAAAAATATGTGGTTGATAGGATTTGAACTCTGGTGCTTTGGTTCAGCAGTTCAAGGTCTTACCAATGAGCTACAAGCTCTTTCTTGCTGTTCAAAAGCAAATCAAACTTATAACTTGTGCTTAGGCTCAATTACCCCTTTCTATATTTTTGAAAAATTTATACAGAAAGTTTAGGGCTGTTACATTCTACCCTCCTTATAAAAATTTCGTCCTCGAAACTTGTAAAAGAAAAGTGCAACGGATTCAAAGAAAGTTTGGTGGTAGAAGTACTGATAGTGTATGAAAAATATGAACGAAAGATTTGAAAAGAATTGAGGAAATTTCCAGGTTTACCTTGGTCTACAGCCTCTGCTTCTTCGGCCGCTAAAAGGAAAACCTGACGCTGTGGTACATTCCTCCTAACTGGAGGCACATTCCTCTGCCTTGGGGCATGTTTGTCTGCCCTCGAGGCATGTTCCTCAGTGCCTGATGGAATTGGCGATTAGGTTGTGCAGGTGGTGGAGCTGTGAATGCAAGACGAGGTGCAGGAGCCTGGATAGCTGGCCGCTGCAGGTAGTTGGTGGGTGGGTGAGCTGGGTTGCTTCTATAAGGAAAGTTTCCAATTTCGTGATTGGATGCGTCACAAACTAGGCACAAGCCTTTTGCGCGCCTACAGTCCTTCCACAGGTGTCTATCCTTCTTGCAGTAGAAACAAAAACCTGGACTTGACTGGTTAATTGTTTCTTTTTGTCTCTTGGGTTTTGAAGGTTGTATAGGATAGGCTCCTCCTGCAATCTGGGTGGCAGAGCGCTTTATACCAGTTGCTTCCGCTTCTGGTCGGTTCAATAATATAGCAGTCTGCTGCTGCAGTCCTTCGAGGAGGTTTCGGATCGCCTCAAGCAGAACCGTCTGCTCGTTGATTGGAGCAATGACGGCAGGTGTGAGTGGTAATAGTGGGGGAGTGTTGTTGATATTTGTGCTGGTGTTGTTTGGGGAATCCATAACCTTGGAAGAAAGATTTAGGTTAGGATAGATTCAAAATATATGAAATTGGAAGATTCAAGGAATATGAATTGTAAAGAATGTTTTCAGTTGCTGGTTCTTGTGTTATATTGCTTAGGTTGTCCATACAGTGCTGAACTGCATGGTAGGATTCCATACAGTTCTGACCTGTATGGGCCACCAACAAAACCTGTCACGCCCCGCTTCCCAGTGTACGGGCAGAGGACGCGACGAGGCCGCTACGTATTTACTCTGAAGTAAACACGCTAAGCATATCTTGTTGGCTATAGTGCCCTCAAGTCAATTATTGGATCGCAGGCATGTGATTGCAATAATTGAGGAAGGACCTATACTAGCAGAACAATCTTACTCGAGATGATAGTATGCTATCCGGTTTATCTTTATCATCGTGTAAATGTTTCAGGTGACATTACAGATCACTATTACATGTTGATAGAGGCCATAGGATTCATGCTTGACTACCAGCAGTATGATAGCGATCATATACGTGAGAGTTGGGTGGTCTATAAGAACATATTTAAAGTGTCCATAGTCGTGGGAGTTTTGAGACTGGGCATCGATAATCCAAGAGTAGACTAGTGTATACGGATCGAGACCCCGACGAGGGGCGGTGTCCGGTCTCATAAGCCATTGGAGTCAGTTGGTTCACCTAAGATGTATACAGGAGCTTATTGGGTTATGAGTACACCGGACGGACTCGCCGGGAACATTCTAGTTGGTATTATACCTATTATCAGATAGCAGTTCCGTGGTGACATGTGTACAGGTTAGTATATCGACCTGAGATCATCATTTTTCTCGTGTGAGTTCCCACTGTGCTTTGATTACTACCCTACCACGGCTCAAAGGAGTCGTGCAAACATGTTTTAGTTGGGTACAGTCACGAGCCAAATGGAGGCAGTGAGAAAATCGTCAGGTGTAATACCCAGTTACTTTAAATAATTTCCGTATTTTTCTTTTAAAAAATTCAAAATTTTTTTTAGCTTAAACATTTATTTTCCTACCCTTAACTATCAATTTCTTAAAACCCAAATCCTTTAACCCTTTTTCCCCGAGCCCAGCCCATTCCCCAACCTACCCTTCCCGCACCCGAACCCGACCCGTTACCTCCCCCACTCCTTTCTTCTTCTTCTCCCTCTCGCTACCTACGACCCGTGACCACGTCGCTCGTCAACTACCCCGCGCGCTCCCCTCTCTCGTCGAACCACCCCCTCTTCTCTCCGCACGACCCACTCCTGCAACGGCCTCGACGTCGCCCACCTCTCGCGTGATCTCCTTGCCTGACTCCCTTCTTCCTCAACCCACCAGTCTCCCCCTCTGCCTCCCTTTTTCTCTCACTCTCTTTCCCTCCCATCATCGGAGCCCTCGCTTGCAACACCGCCGGCCAACAAGCTCGAGCCCACCAAGATCCCCAACTCGCATCGTCGTCGTCATCGTCATCTCCTTCGTCTCATCATCATCCTCCATGGCTGGACCTTCCGCCTCATCTCACCGAGATCATCCCGCAGCGCCTCCCCCTCTCCGATCACATCCGATTCGGTGCCGTCTGCTCCAAATGGCGATCCATCATCCAACAATATCAACAACCCCTAATGCTCGAACTCCCATGGATCATTTCCATCGAGGACAAGCTCGACGATTCAATTGCGTGTGTCAACCCCTTTGAGCAAAAGTTCTGTCCTTTTCATTTCACCATCGGACCTCAGAAGCTGATTCTCAGCTATGCCCATGGCTGGCTCCTTTTGCTCGAGCGAAACTTGTCCCCGAGTCCTCTTCATCTCCCCAACCCCGTCTCCGGTTCCACCATCAAACTCCCCGACCTCTTCAATCCCGCTCGGCCCTCTATCGGATTCGTTTCGTCGTCTCCTGCAGGTGGACTGCACCGTCATCGTCTCGGCCAGTCTTCGTTCCTTCTTGTGGCGTCGCGGTGACCTTAATTGGACCCAATTGCCCGGCATGCTCGGGTGGTCATGAAGGCGTTTTCAGTAGGAAGATGTTTCATTGCATGTTTAGTGATAGCAGGTTCTATTTCATCGATCTCGCCGGAAGCCTTCCATCATTGCAGTTATTGGATATGGACCATAGCGAGATATCGCCGCATATGTTCGAAAAGGGGGGGGTTGGTAGAATCTAATGGGGAGGTATTGTTCGTGCAAGCAATAAAAGAGGACGACAAGAACCGTCTTCTTAGGGTGGTAGGATTCAGAGTGCTCAGAGCAGACCTTGTTAAGAGACTGTGCGTTAGGATCGAAGGTCTTGGGGATAGAGTATTGTTTGTAAGTCCTAGTTGCTCGTTTTCGTCGTTAGCTGCCGAGGCTGGAGTTGGAGAGAACTGCATCTATTTTGCTCTGTGATTGTTTGAGTCGTCCAAGGACTCGTCTTCTCTATGGAAGTGGAAGGGGTTTGAGTTGAGAAGTGGGAGGATGATTGATGGAGGACCAGAACTTCTAAATGTGGCAACGGGATATGCTTCTTCGCGGTACCGGTGTGGAGCTCGGTGGTTTGTTCCGAATTTAGATGTTTTAGATCCCTGTGCGGCTACTGCAGATGGAACGATATGATCGAGTGTGAGGACCATTCTGATATAAAAGATATGCCATCGCCATCGCCGCCACCAACAAGCTCCAACTAGCCACCTCATCTCCATCATAACTGCAGCCACCCCGTCACAATTCATCAAGGCCAACCTCAAGCCCATAGCCGAGGCCGCGCTACGAGCTCGGGCCATAGCCGAGTCCAAGATTGTTGCTGCTGTTGCTGCTGGCGTTGTGTTCGTTGTGCCGTGATCGTGCCGCTGCTGTTGTCGCCATCATCACGGTTGTGTCTCCGGCCATCTTCAGGCAAGTTCATACTTGCTTTACATGCTACTCTATTCATATTGATAATTATACGGAATATCGAATAATACAATAGCAATTTTAATAATAAGTCTTGATGAATCTGACAATAATGCTTGTGACACAATTGAGCTTATTATGTTATGACTAACGACATATTGAATCCTGTGGATTAATTTTCGTTTAGGCCAAATAATTGAATCGACTTTTTGACCGTTAATCGGTTGCTAAACCTATGTGTTTAATACGGAATCCGATATGTACACCTAATCAAACATGGCGGAAATCATGATCGATGAAACCCTGCGTGGTTAACAAACATCGTATATGAATATGGCGGTAAAATAATGTTGGTTACCTCTCCTAAAACGACAACCCCATAACCCTTGTGAAAGCTGATTTTCTCGGACAAGCCGAACGGTTAAAATCATAATAAATTGTCTATATATCGGATCACAGAGTGCTATGGATCATATCGAAGCTGACCCGATGGACTAAAACCATCCATAGCTTGTTTCTCGACAATGTTAGTTTACTGCAACGATACTCGATTGCGAACGAGCCATGGGACTGCAGTCCGGGGCAGCATTTCACCTGGATACATGGCTTTAGAACACCTGTACACCCCTTCCTTAAACTTAAAACGCACGGATCCCCATATGGACACGTAGATAATTTAGTTATCTAACCCCCTAATCTGTTCCCGTGTCGTTTCACCATCATTTGATATTTAATTCGTATTTTAGAATACCGTGGTGTTCTGCAGTTTCTGCAGTGATCCCTCTTACACCAGCACCTTTTACATAACCTAACTTCTAATACAGAAATATTATTGATAACCCATTTAATGAGTTGGAAAGATAACAGAAAAATCTACAATTAGTTGACTGCAGCGTCGCCTAATTATGCTCCCAACTGAGAGTAAAACGTGTTACGAAAAGGACTTCCAGTTCAGGAATTGGATTTTCAGTAGTGAACACTTAAAATGAAATGACCATAACTAGAAAACCTGAAACCCGATTGACGTGAAACAAATTTTTATTGATAGATAATTAAACAGTCTGGTTACCCCTTTTATATTGTTTCGCTTAATTCTGCATGTATGATTTATGTTGAATTATGCAAGTGGCAAGACACTGGTTGATGATATTTTGGTCATATCATAATTATTGCATTCTCATCATAGCATGTAGAGGTTATATACATTGGTAACCTAGTGATCGTGTACATTACCCAGTGTTAGATATTAGTGTTTGATTGTGGCAAGTACGTTAGTGTTAAAGCATGAATGAATAAGTGAAAGTGATACGTACTTATGCACAATTAACGGACCCAGTTAATTTATTGCATTGTCGACGTCTATGGGACATGTATAAGTGTGACTATAATTGGTATGGGACGATTATGGAAGCACTTATATTAGTGTCATAGGTAAGGAACCAAACACTATCCATTTATCTTGGGTACCAGTCGAGACATGCTTGATGGGGATCCTGTCTTCAGTTCTCACGTAGACTTGTCATGGACCGACTAGTATTTGAGTTTATGATTGGTGTTTGATGTAGACCACGGGGTGTGGGGTAGTTTGAGTGTGAGTTCAACGGAATCTCGGGATTGCCATTGCCAGCATACACAGCGATTCTGGGAGTTATATGGGTGATATTACTGATTATTAGCAACTCGGGCCCGTGTTCCCTTACCCCTGGGGCCCTACCCTTGGGTGGGGGATACTCATGAGTGGTTGACTCTCACACTTGGACTGACGATAGGCTTAGCGACCTGGATAGTGAGACTTAGAGACTGATAGGTTTAGTGACATGCATTGGTTACTGATTCAATATAGCTGCCTTACTGTTTACCTGCTTTACTGTTTACCTGTTCCGATTATTTCATGAGCGTAATCATTATATATTTACTGTTTCATGTTCATCATCATTGCACATGTTTATATTTGTATTTATATTTATTGCTATTGTGTCGCTCTAACGACCTGAGTATGCATGCTCAGAGTGAGAAGCGGATTTAGCTCGGACCAGGACCTGACGTACCTCGAGGATATTGCGGACATCTTGATCAGCGACCCAGAGCTATACTTCCTTGATCTCTATCTGGTTAGTTCTTTGTATTGTTTTGATTTATTGACTGCATTTCTCATTACCTGTGCATTGACTACTGATTACCACGTAAAGCTAGAAGCCGAAGTGTGACTACGGCAGGATATTTCTTCGACCGTAGGAGCATGGCTGGCCTTGTCAACCCCTCGTATTCCATATTTTGGGAAGCGGGGCGTGACATGGTTTTGTTGATATCAGTGCCAGGTTTGCTATGATTAGGATTGCAGTTTCCGTGTAGGGCTTGACAATCTAAGCCACCCTTCGATCTAGATTGTAAACTTGTTATCCTTGATCTTGATTCATATAGTGTGTTCTGCTACATATTTTGATCCACCCGCAAGAGTATTGGGTGACTTAGTAGAGTTATGTCATTATAATTATGAACCACAGCATAGTTACAATACTGTACTCTATTTGAGTGACTTGGGGTTCTACCTTTGTTTGCATCATCGATTGAATATTACTTTACCGCATAATCTTGTTTTGATCATCAAATCTCTATCTCCGTTTATATTTTATACCGTCCCCGAGTTTCAAATCTATTTTACATTTTCATCCTTGCACTTTCCTATTGATCCTACGCCTGCTTACGTTTCTTATTGGACTTGTTGCATTCTCATGTCTTCGTTTCTTCAAAGTTATCATATCACGTTGCATACCTCTAAGTTCCTATCAGCGTCGCGCAGCAGAAGCTAAAACTTGACTTCCAACAACTCTTCTTCCATCTCCACTTCCCAGAGTCGGACCGCCGAGATTTTGGGGGAACTGCAAGGATTGAGAAAAGCCCGGGAGAGGAAGAATGATCTTTTAGCTGAGTGATTGAGGAGGCGGCTAGTTCGGGCACCAGGAGGAACCCTGATCGTGAGGATATCCCTGTTAGTAAAAGAGGAAGTGTACGGATGAAGCAGTAGAGAATCCGAGTACGTGGTTATGGCAAGAGACTCAGGCACCTATAGAGAGGCCGTCACCGGGTCAAGGGACAGTGTTTGATTCAGTGATCTGGGGAGCAGCATGCAACGATTGCCTACGACGAAGAGAGCCGCAAAGAAGAAATACATCGACACCCTCGACATCTAACTGAGAAACTCGGTTGTTTCATTGTTTTGTGCTTTGAATTTCAAGGATGATGTGGGCCCAGCAAATGATTCAGACTTGCCTACGAGATCACAGGGATTCAGACATCGACGCGGAGTTATCACCTTCCCTGCTTCCAACAAAGATACCCTTTTCAGTTGTTCCATTTCGTTTAAATCTTGTATCTGTTGAAATCCTTGGTTTATATGCAAAGAAAAAAAATACGTTTGTTTTTCCTCGTCTTTTCTAACTACTCCACTATTTTCAAATCTTTCATGGTTCTAACTTACACTGCATATTTATTTTCTAGTTTGTTTTCGTACTAATGCTTTTTCATACTATCGTCTTCTTATTATGAAGTTCCATTCTTCATGCCTTTTTGTCTTGATATTTTATCTGCTTTAATTACGGGATGCCATTTTGAGCTATTTTCTACTCAATATTCATTTTAATATTTTATTGTTTTTTGTACTGATGTCATTCATAATCATTTCGTTTGTTGATTGATTATCAAAATTTATATTATTAGCGGTTTGAGTTTTCTTTAAATGGGTTCTATATTGATTTTTTACATAGTATTCCCTTTTCTTTGTTCATATGATTGTTACTATCTTCTGTCTTCGTATTTACGTTTACCTACGATTTTTGTGCTCCAATCAATCTAAATTTTCTATTTTACTAAAATATAAATTATGGTTATTTTGTATGCTAATACCTTTTATTTACGTGTACACGTATCATCATTATCGTGGTTTTACCTTAGTTTCTTCCGTATTGTACTATCTTCGTACTTTGCATGTACAGTCGTGGCCATTACATTTCACTATTATTCATTATTGTTATTCTATATCTTTTCATTGTAATTTTAAAAATATATAGTTCATTACTATTATTTGTTAATTATTTTGACCTTACATATAATTTTTCTTGCTCTATTTACTTACATATAAATGTTCGATTTTTCTAGTGGTTATTTTTCTGCATGACTTTTGTAGCTTATTGTTTATTTTAAATTTCGAGGAAGAAAATTTATATAAGTGGAGTATGATGTAATACCCAGTTACTTTAAATAATTTCCGTATTTTTTATAAAAAAAATTCAAAATTATTTTTAGCTTAAATATTTTATTTTCCTACCCCAAACTATTAATTTATTAAAACCAAAATCCTTTAACCCTTTTTCCCCGAGCCCAGCCCATTCCCCAACCTACCCTACCCGCACCCGAACCCGAACCTGACCCCGACCCGTTACCTCCCCCCACTCCTTTCTTCTTCTTCTTCTCCCTCTCGCTACCCATGACCCGCGACCACGTCGCTCGTCAACTACCACCCCCTCTTCTCTCCGCACGACCCGCTCCTACAACAGCCTCGACGTCGCCCACCTCTCGCGTGATCTCCTCGCCTGACTCCCTTCTTCATCAACCCACCAGTCTCCCCCTCTGCCTCCCTTTTTCTCTCACTCTCTTTCCCTCCCATCATCGGAGCCCTCGCTTGCAACACCGCCGACCGACAAGCTCGAGCCCACCAAGATCCCCAACTCGCATCGTCGTCGTCGTCATCTCCTTCGTCTCATCATCATCCGCCATGGCTGGACCTTCCGCCTCATCTCACTGAGATCATCCTGCAGTGCCTCCCCCTCTCCGATCACATCCGATTCGGTGTTGTCTGCTCCAAATGGCGATCCATCATCCAACAAGATCAACAACTCCTAATGCTCGAACTCCCATGGATCATTTCCATCGAGGATAAGCTCGACGATTCAATTGCGTGTGTCAACCCCTTTGAGCAAAAGTTCCGTCCATTTCATTTCGCCATCGGACCTCAGAAGCTGATTCTCGGCGACGCCCATGGCTGGCTCCTTTTGCTCGAGCGAAACTTGTCCCCGGGTCCGCTTCATCTCGCCAACCCCATCTCCGGTTCCACCATCAAACTCCCCAACCTTATCAATCCCGCTCGGCCCTCTATCGGATTCGTTTCGTCGTCTCCTGCAAGTGGACTGCACCGTCATCGTCTCGGGCAGTCTTCGTTACTTCTTGTGGCGTCGCGGTGACCCTAATTGGACCCAATTGCCCGGCATGCTCGGGTGGTCGTGAAGGCATTTTCAGTAGGAAGATGTTTCATTGCATGTGTAGTGATAGCAGGTTCTATTTCGTCGATCTCGCCGGAAGCCTTCCATCAATGCAGTTATTGGATATGGACCATAGCGAGATATCGCCGTACATGTTGGAAAATGAGGGGTTTGGTAGAATCTAATGGGGAGGTATTGTTCGTGCAAGCAATAAAAGAGGACGACGAGAACCGTATTTTCAGGGCAGTAGGATTCAGAGTGTTCAGAGCAGACCTTGTTAGGAGACTGTGCGTTAGGATCGAAGGTCTTGGGGATAGAGTATTGTTTGTAAGTCCTAGTTGCTCATTTTCGTCGTTAGCTGCCGAGGCTGGAGTTGGAGAGAACTGCATCTATTTTGCTCCGTAATTGTTTGAGTCTTCCAAGGACTCGTCTTCTCCATGGAAGTGGAAGGGGTTTGAGTTGAGAAGTGCGAGGATGATTGATGGAGGACCAGCACTTCCAAATGTGGCAACGGTGCTTCTTCACGGTACTGGTGTGGAGCTCGGTGGTTTGTTCCGAATTTAGATGTTTAGATCCCTGTGCGGCTACTGCAGATGGAACGATATGATTGAGTGCGAGGACCATTCTGATATAAAAGATATTCCATCGCCATCGTTGCCACCAACAAGCTCAAACTAGCCACCATCATCTCCATCATAACTGCAGCCACCTCGTCACAATTCATCAAAGCCAACCTCAAGCCCATAGCCGAGGCCGCGCCACGAGCTCGGGCCATAGCCGAGTCCAAGATTGTTGTTGCTATTGCTGTTGGCGTTGTGTTCGTTGCGCCGTGATCGTGCCGCTGCTGTCGTCGCCATCATCACGGTTGTGTCTCCGGCCATCTTCAGGCAAGTTCATACTTGCTTTACATG
This sequence comes from Agapanthus africanus, assembly GCA_030015575.1. Lineage (NCBI taxonomy): Eukaryota > Viridiplantae > Streptophyta > Magnoliopsida > Asparagales > Amaryllidaceae > Agapanthus > Agapanthus africanus. Next base: position 1,005,918,033 of record CM057337.1, on the reverse strand, counting down.
CTACTCTTTTCATATTGATAATTATACGGAATATCGAATAATACAATAGCAATTTTAATAATAAGTCTTGATGAATCTGACAATAATGTTTGTGACACAATTGAGCTTATTATGTTATGACTAACGGCATATTGAATCCTGTGGATTAATTTTCGTTAAGGCCAAATAATTGAATCGACCTTTTGACCGTTAATCGGTTGCTAAACCTATGTGTTTAATACGGAATCCGATATGTACACCTAATCAAACATGGCGGAACTCATGATCGATGAAACTCTGCGTGGTTAACAAACATCGTATATGAATATGGCGGTAAAATAAAGTTGGTTACCTCCCCTAAAACGACAACCCCATAACCCTTGTGAAAGCTGATTTTCTCGGACAAGCCGAACGGTTAAAATCATAATAAATTGTCTATATATCGGATCTCAGAGTGCTATGGATCATATCGAATCTGACCTGATGGCCTAAAACTATCCATAGCTTGTTTCTCTACAATGTTAGTTTACTGCAACGATACTCGATTGCGAACGAGCCATGGGACTGCAGTCCGGGGCAGCATTTCACCTGGATACATGGCTTTAGAACACCTGTACACCCCTTCCTTAAACTGAAAATGCTTGGATACCCATATGGACGCGTAGATAATTTAGTTATCTAACCCTCTAATCTATTCCCGTGTCGTTTCACCGTCATTTGATATTTAATTCGTATTTTAGAATACCGTGGTGTTCTGCAGTTTCTGCAGTGATCCCTCTTACACCAGCACCTTGTACATAACCTAACTTCTAATACAAGAATCTTATTGATAATATGTTTAATGAGTTGGAAAGATAACAGAAAAAAATACAATTAGTTTAACTGCAGCGTCGCCTAATTATGCTCCCAACTGAGAGTAAAACGTGTTACGAAAAGGACTTCCAGTTCAGGAATTGGATTTCCAGCAGTGAACACTTAAAATGAAATGGCCATAACTAGAAAACCTGAAACCCGATTGACGTGAAACTAATTTTTATTGATAGATAATTAAACATGCTGCTTACCCCTTTTACATTGTTTCGCTTAATTCTGCATGTATGATTTATAGTGAATTATGCAAGTGGCAGGACACTGGTTGATGATATTTTGGTCATATCATAATTATTGCATTCTCATCATAGCATGTAGAGGTTATATACATTGGTAACCTAGTGATCGTGTACATTACCCAGTGTTAAATATTAGTGTTTGATTGTGGCAAGTACGTTAGTGTTAAAGCGTGAATGAATAAGTGAAAGTGATACGTACTTGTACACAATTAACGGACCCAGTTAATTTATTGCTTTGTCGATGTCTATGGGACATGTATAAGTGTGACTATAATTGGTATGGGACGATTATGGAAGCACTTATATTAGTGTCATAGGTAAGGAACCAAACACTATCCATTTATCTTGGGTACCAGTCGAGACATGCTTGATAGGGATCCTGTCTTCAGTTCTCACGTAGACTTGTCATGGACCGACTAGTATTTGAGTTTATGATTGGTGTTTGATGTAGACCACGGGGTGTGGGGTAGTTTGAGTGTGAGTTCAACAGAATCTCGGGATTCCCATTGCCGGCATACACAGCGATTCTGGGAGTTATATGGGTGATATTACTGATTATTAGCGACTCGGGCCCGTGTTTCCTTACCCCTGGGGCGCTACCCTTGGATGGGGGATACTCACGAATGGTTCTCTCACAATTGGACTGACGATAGGCTTAGCGACCTGGTTTAGTCACATGCATTGGTTACTGATTCAATATAGCTGCCTTACTGTTTACCTGCTTTACTGTTTACCTGTTCCAATTATTTCATGAGCGTCATCATTATATATTTACTGTTTCATGTTCATCATCATTGCACATGTTTATATTTGTATTTATATTTTTTTCTATTGTGTCGCTCTGACGACCTGAGTATGCAAGCTCAGAGTGAGAAGTGGATTTAGCTCGGACCAGGACCTGACGTACCTCGAGGATATTGCGAACATCTTGATCAGCGACCCAGAGCTATACTTCCTTGATCTCTATCTGGTTAGTTCTTTGTATTTGTTTTGATTTAGTGACTGAATTTCTCATTACCTGTGCATTGACTACTGATTACCACGTAAAGCTAAAAGCCGAAGTGTGACTACTGCAGGATATTTCCTCGACCGTAGGAGCATGGCTGGCCTTGTCAACCCCTTGTATTCCGTATTTTGGGAAGTAGGACGTGACATCAGGGGATTCGTCTCTCCCGGTATATTGGGGGTTGATGTCGTGGTGTGCACGGGTGGCCATCACCAGAAATTCTCGGCCGGGATAGACGAGTTACTAATTCGGATCAGTAGTTTCTCAGTTGGTGATGGGCTTCATACCGACACTAAATTTCGCGTTATTAGGGGTCTGGCTTTATCCACCCCCTAGACTCGATATGCGATATGTTGGAGATAGTGCCCTCAGAGTCAATTATTGGATCACAGGCACGTGATTGCAATGATTGAGGGAGGACCGATCCCGGTAGGACAGTCTTACTCGAGATGATAGTATGCTATCTGGTTTACCTTTATCATCGTGTACTGTTTCAGGTGACCTGACAAGTTGCTATTACACGTTGATAGAGCCCCTAGGATTCTTGCTTGACCACCAGCAGTATGAGGGCGATCATATAAGTGGGAGCTGGGGTCTATAAGCATATCCTTAAATGGTCCCTAGTCGTGTGAGTTTCGAGACAGGGCATCGATACTCCAGAGTAGACTAGTGTATACAGTCGAGACCCCGACGAGGGGCGGTGGCCGGTCTCACAAGCCACTGGTGTCAGTTGGATCACCTAAGATGTATACAGGTGCTCATTGGGTTATGAGTACACCGGACAGGACTCGCCGGGAACATGCTAGTTGGTCATATACCAGACGTCAGATGGCAGTTCCCTGGTGACATGTGTGCAGGTTAGTTCATCAACCTGGGGATCGTCATTTGTCTCGTGTGAGTTCCCACTGTACTTTGATTACTACCCTACCACGGCTCAAAGGAGTCGTGCAAACAGGTTTTAGTTGGGTACAGTCCCGAGCCACATGGAGGCAGTGAGCGCATCTTCAGGGGTTCGTCTCTCCCGGTATTGGGGGTGAGGTCGTGCTGTGTCTAGGAGAGCCATTACACGAAGCCCTCGGCCGAGACAAGGAGATTTACTGGTAGGTATTCCAGTAGTATCTCAGGGTGTTCTGGGCTACACTCCGACACGACTTGTACCGCTTTTGGGGGTCTGACTTTTACCAACCCCCTAGGCCCGCCATGCGATGCTCATAGACGAACGGACCGGACTGCACGGATATTGTCACTGACAGGCTCAGTAGGGTTGTCGGGCTGAGTTCGCTCACAGACGTCCCTTTTAGTCAATGCCTGGTAGCCCGTTACGTATTGGCTTATACCTCTGACGTGCTAGTGGTTAAATCCAAAACCAAGGTGTTGACGAGTCTTTAGAGTCCCCCACATTCTGTTACTCAGCTTTCGGGCGAAAGGTTGTAGAGGCCGTATGGAGATATGGCAAGGTCCGATCAGATACGTGCGGTATTGCACGGATCAGGATCGGACAGTTTGTACTATAGGCCGTATGGTTATATGGCAGGGTTCGATCAGATACGTGCGGTATTGCACGGATCAGGATCGAACAGATATTACTAGCCGGCTTTGGTTTAAGCCGGATCCTAGTATAGTACAGTGTAGATTTTGTCTCATTGCATTTGTATTTCGGTCGAAATACAGATGCGGGTGTGTATGCACAGTATCGGGGTTTTCCTGTAATTTATTACGGGACCAGTTTTTTTTGGAGTTGCCAGTTTGCTTTCCGTTTCGGCCGATTTCCATTGTTCCGTTCATTGGCCGAAGTTTGGTGGAGGAGGGCTTATTTGCATTTGTGCAAATAAGCAATTGTGGAGGGGGTCTTTACATGTTTCTTTTTGTCATGATGGTGAACCATTCCTCCACCATTTGACTTGTACACTCCATCATTGCTTGACTTCCATCTTCATCATTACTTGACTTTTGGAAATGATGAGGTTGGTGGAGTGAGGTTCTCCTTGTGTGATCATTGTTCATCATTGCAACCTTCTCTCTCTCTCTTGGAAATTGGTGGGCTTATTTTCTTTGATTGATACACACTCTCTCTCACTCTCTTGCATTAGACCATGGCCGGCCACTCCAATGGGGGGGGGGGGCTGTCCAAATATTTTGAGGTGGGATTTTGCTTCATTTCATGTTGCAAAAATCCCACAGGTTCCATCTCAAAAGCTCCAAGTTCAATCCCTCCACAAAAGGCAATTCCACAAACCCCAAAATGAGACACAAGCCTCTACATTATATTCTACAGTAAATCTTGGGCACGTCGAGTAGTCGGCTTCGTGCCCGAGTTGCCTCGGCATTGAGGTGGGAGCCCGTAAAAGAAGTAGGCGATGTGGTGCACTTCCGGCGACGAGGAGGAGACGGGGCATTCCGCAGGAGATTGGGACGACGATGAGAAGACCGGAGGACTCGGATCTGTCGGTATATCACTCTTCCCTTTCTTGTAGATAGCTAGGACTAGTTAGTGGTTCGATCCGAGTATTAGTGCGCGGCGGTTTGCCTGTTCAAGAAAAAATAAAGTTTATCACCGCTTCCGCATTTGGCCGTCGGATTGACGGCCGGGGCGCCGCCGTGCACTTACACGATACTTATAGACGAACGGACCGGACTGTACAGATATTGTTACTGTCAGGCTCAGTAGGGTTTCAGGATGAGTTTGCTCGTCGGCCTCCCTTTCACTCAATACCTGAGTAGTCGTTACGTACAGCTAGTGCCACTGACGTGCTTGTGGTTAAACCCACTGCCAGTATATTGACGTGTCTTTAAAGTCCCACACAGAGGGTTTCCCTGGTTCGGGCGAAACGTTGTAAAGACTGTTTGGTTTTATGGCAGGGTTCGACCATATTCGTGCACTTGTGCACGGATCATGATCGGACGGATAATACTAGTGGGCTTTGGTTTAAACCAGATCCTAGTATTATATTGTTGGATTATTTTCGTCTCGTTGTATTCATATTCAGTCGGAATATGGATGTAGGTATGTATATACGGATGAGGGGTATTCTTGTGATCCCTTACAAGATTACTTTTGAAGATGTCATTTCTTTTCTTTGTTTTGTATTAAACATTTAGGTTTTTGGTTTAAATGTTTAATATTGTGTTGAGGTGAAGTGTGAGTGCAAGTCTTGGTGTTGCATTGATTGTGGCAAGGTGACTCATGGTGTTGGGTCTTGTGTGATTCAAGTGGTCAGATATTTGTGCAAGTGGCAGATCTTTTTTGTGCTAGGATTTTTCTTTAGTTGCTCTTCACAAATACTTCACACAACACACACAAGAAAACAACAGACACTTTCTTTAGTTGGTTTTTCTTTTGTGCCAAGTCTTGAGCTCACAACTTCCTCCAATGGCTTCTTCTTCACCTCCACCCATTCCATCTCATGTGTTGAGAATTATTGGGTGTATTAAGATAAAATGATCACACTCTCTCTACTTCATCTTGGGTATCTAGGCTAGCAAACTGGATGCCCGAGTTGCTTCGGTTTTTAGGCGGGATCCCGTATTACTAATCCTCGACGTGGCTCGTCTTCGACGAGGGAGACCGGAGAACGAACTTGTTCGAGGCAGCCGCGACAAGCTAAGCACAGACATTGAAGACCGAAGGACACGGATCGATCGGTATAATCTCTTAAACTCCTTTATATAGAACTAGTATAGAGTTAATGGTACGATCCGTCGATTAGGGTTCCGTTAGCGCCGGATTTTTAAAGTTTTTGTTCCGCGTTTGGCCACTGATTGATGGCCGGGGCGCTGCCGTAACCCTACATGGTATCAGAGCCAACCCATTAACCGCATACTAGTTGTTTAGACAATGTTAAATATCGAAACCGAAACAACTCCGAAATACCACTCGATATATTCTAGTTTCTGTTGAATTTTTATTAGTCTTCTAAAAAAATTTTAGCAACTGCAGAAGACTACTTGTATGACCACTTGACTGCACCCCAAATACGAGACACTTCTAACCAATTTGACCCAAGCACATTGCTCTAAAAACCGAGCTGGTTGGCCATAGTAAGGAATTGAGACTTCGTATTTTGTGTGTGGTCTGGTCTCTGGAATATTGGTTCAGTGGTATTGCTTGTTTAGCCCAGTTTGGATATGGATTTTTCTAGTTGTTTGGGGCTATTCGGGGTTATTTCGAAGTCGATATTTCTAACACTGTTTAAAATTTACATTACATACATTTCTTTCTGCGACTGTGAATGTCATTAGCTCGGTACAACTTATCTAATTGTTATAGTTCTTTTAGACGAGTTTGCGAACGTGACATTCACGTTGATGTTCTGTATTGTGCTGTATTGTTGCGGATTTGTTGTGGTGGATAGCTTGGATGCAATGTTAGTACAGTTTAGTTTCTTTTGTACATTTGATATCGCGGGGCAAGCGTCCAACATGTGGACTGCCTTCACTGCCTGTTTGTATATTATTTGTTTGGGGCACGACCGGGTTGAGGTCGATATCACCGTTGTACCTATTTTCTTTTCTGTACTAGGATTACCCCGCGGTTCTGGAGGGCAACGGGTCTGCATCTCATGGCGTTGAGAAGGAGGGGGCCTCACTCTAGAATTGGCGGGCTATTCGCCGCACTCGTAGGGGGTACAGGTTGACCCAAGGAGGGGTGCTCAAGTTACCGGATTCCGTGAAGTGCCGGGTGGTCCATTCACTTTGATGAAGGGGGCTGCCTCTCATCTGGTTTTGGTGGGTAACTTGCCGCACTCGTAGGGGTCTAGGTTTTCATTGCACAGGCTATCCATACGAGCAGGGAAACGTCGGGTTTCACTTGCGGCTCAAAGGAAACCCGGGGCTCCCAGATTATCTGTATTGTTCTGTGATACTTATTGCTTATTTATGATATTGCATTTATCACGCCTGGAGCGATTATTATATATTGTTATATATACTAGTAGATGTTGTATATGTTTTCACCCGCGCTAGTCCAGTCCCCGCTCTGTCGTTAGTTAAGTAACCTAACGGGTGATGACGGGACCCAGTGGCTAATGCGAATGGCATATACGTACATCATATTTTCGTTCTTTTGTGGTGTGATTAATTGATGGAACTGCGTTGATTCAGATCAATGCAAGCAAAACAAACCTATTCGATGTTGTTGGAACAAATTTTAAAAGGCTGTTATTACAAGAACGTTATCTTTTGTTTTGCACAGCGGTATTCGGTTATGGATATCCAGCACCTTATTCCATGAGGCAAGAGCCGAGATCCCCTCACCGGGAGTGACCTCTTGGGCAAAAGTTTGCGTCAGGGTAATAACTTCACTATAGTCGATTAATTTTTGCTTTACGTCGTGGTATTCAGTGGGAATACCCCGCACCTCATTCGACGAGGAAAGAGTCGAGATCCCTTCACCGGGAGTGACCTCTTTAGCAAAGGTTTTCGCCACTATATATTAGTTCCTTCAACGATATCAAGTCTATTACGTTAAAGGTTTTTTCTCCAAAAACCATTCGTAGCCTTCCGTTATTTCAGATGGGTAGCACTTAGTATTCATGCTATGTATGTTGGCCTTCGTCAAGGTATAGTGTATGGTAGCTGTGTGTTACTTTTCTGTTGCATAGATAGATGCATTGATTTGGGACAGTCATACTACTATTTTGGCCTTCGTCAAGGGTATGTACGGGTGGGTTCAAATTAACCTGGATAATGACGGGTAGAACTTGACATGTGACTTATGATATGTTTGCTTTCGTCAAGGTCATAAGAGCATAGGGTAGAAATCACATCAGGAGTTTCAAACATACAGGAAACTTGCCAGGCATGTGCATACCTTCTGGAGTGTGATAACGTGAGTGGATTCCATCAGGTTATCATGCGATGATAGTTGGATCTCTATACCCACTGATGAGTTAGTTTACTCCTCGGGTGATCCCGATTAATTCTTCTTTCAGGTTTGGAGGAGAATTTGAGAAAACAGTAGGAGACTTCCTGATTAGATAAAGTGATTAACCATTCTGATCTAGATTAGAGTGCACGCTGAGTATTTCTTTTCTCTCTCTCTTTGGTAGCGACCATGACCCGACCCTAAACTAGAACTCAAAAACCTAGTTAACCGAATCTTCTTAAAACATACTGGCTTTTGAATTGTCAGAGTTGCATACTTCATTGCCACTCCTACTTTTACCCTTTACTTTTCTCCGGAACATTCCGTATCACTACGAAGATCCACATTTATTGGATATGACCATCGTATAGTTACATACGAGCTCGAAGAAACTTGTTTCAGATTCGAGGATGGTTTCCGGTTCTAGAGAAATTGAATATGACTATTCAGTTTTTTTTTCCTTTTACCTTCTCTCAGGATGTGAGGGCTCCTAGGATTAGGAGAGGGTACACCTATTGCGCTTATTGGATAGTCTTCTTCAAAACCATAGGCAGGCGCCGAAAGATGGGGAAGGAAGAAAACCAATTAGCCTAAATGTAGTGTACAAAAGGTAATAAGTAAAAACAAATAAAGGGATTAGAAAGAGGGCAAAGTAAATTGCAACTGCTATCATTCACGACCAAACCGCGTATATTATCGCCACTCCTACTTCACCTTTGCATTTATTCTGTTTAGGAGAAATTGAATAGGATTATTCAGGTTGTCTTTTATCATTACCTTTTCTCAGGTTGCGAGTACTCCTAGGATTAGGAGGGTACACCTATTACGCTTATTGGATAGTCTTCTTCCAAATCATAGGCTGGTGCCGAACGGTAGGGAAGGAAGAAAACCATCTAGCCTAAGGGTGGTGTACAGAAGGTAATGAGTAAAGACAAATAAAGGGATTTGTAGAGATGGCAAAAAAAATATACGGTTACAATCATGAATCTGGATAATAGAAGAGGCATTACTAAGAATACCCGACTACCCCTTCGAAACATTTTCATGTTTCAGTTTCACTGTGCGTTATTAATTGAAAATTGATTTCCCAATTAGATCCTTACTCCAGCGTATGTATTTATCAGGTTTGATTCTCACATCTGTATGGTTTTACAGATGATGAGTGGGAGTAAGTTATTGGGAATTAAGTGATTATATCCTCATTATATCGGAATTCGTTGTAATTGGTGATATTTGAGGAAATCCCCTGGGGTTTTGCCTGACGGCAAATATTTGGTTTTGAATATCCATTGTTATGCACCAATTTCAAACTGATATATCTGTACGTTTATTTTATAAAGTGAGATATAACATTTTGAAATTATGTCTATGACATTTACCTATATCAGTAGATGATCGAGTAAGGAGTATTAAACGGCGGTGTAATTCTTCTTAACCATATTACCGTTTTCAACCTACGACGCATAGGGTTTGAGTTATTCAACTCAGGAGACTTATACAAACTATTGTATGTTGTCCAGTGTCCATTAGGACAGAGGGGTTGTACTCGTACTATATTCTGTTTACTTGTGACTTCTCCAGTTTTAGACAAGTGTTTCGTAGAAATACAAGGTCCAAGTTTTGAGAAGTTATAGGTACAAGATTAAAGTAGAGAACCAGGTGTTGCAAGTATCAGGATTCTTCGAGGTGATCGAAGATGTAGATACTTGTTTTTGGTATTCAGTTGATAGTAATGGTTTTGAGAACTTGCTTCTCTTTCAGATTACTCATATCTGGATGCACTCCTAAGTTGAGTAATGCTGATCGGATTCTTTCTATTTAGTTTACATGCACTGGAGACAGCTGCATGATTTGAATCTGGTTCCAATTAAATCAGTGCCTCTGTTTCTATATTGTATATAAAATGGTTCATATCTTAACGATGTTAAGGTATATGGAGTTGTCCGGCTTATGCTTAAAACCATACTCTGGATAACTCAAGGCACGTTTCTGTAATGGCAGTTTGTGGGTTATCCCAGGCTATGACGAGGGTTAACTTTCTACCATCTGAAAGATCAATAGTGATATTGTTCTTGACTCGCCACAGTTTTAGCAAAATGGATTTTTTCAGAAAACAGTAGTAGGAGTATGGTAGAACTGGAAGTGATTCCAGAACCACAAACGATTACTGAAAATTTAATAAGAGCCTAAAGATGCAATCGGGTTTGACATTCCATTAGCCACTCCGCAGATATGGTGGGTAACCTTAGACGCCCGAGAGGTACTTCGGTATCCTCAAGGATGGTGACAGGGAGGTTCTTATTTACCCAAACTTGTCATTACTGCTGTTCTAGACTATGAGACTCGGCATGAGGATGAGTATAGCGTCGTTCTAAACTAGCTTTAGAAGTGCACGTGTATATGACTCTGCCAGAGAGTTGTTGTAGTCAGTGGGAGCAGCGGAAGCATAGTGGACAAGTAGCTTGTGTCTATTTATAGACTAAAGTAGATATAGCGGAGATAGATCATCTATTTTTGATGTGACAGTCATAGGTTTTGACTTCATCAGAATAGGAGATGGATCTGTTAAGAAGGTAGTAGGGTGTGAAGTCCTGGTATTTGGATGACATACACTTTATAGGAAGTGAAATTCCTACACTACGGTCAGTTATACTGTGGTTGTCACACAGTGGTTTCTCCATATAGGATATGGATATTATATCTGGCATTCTGGTAACTAGATCTATGGTTTTAGATCTAGATTTGGGTAGTTTCCCAATCTGGGTACTTAGACAGTATTCTAAATGTATTTTAGAATGGACGACTCCTGGCATGGTGGTGAACCTACAGGTGATGGAGTCACCCTCTCTAAAGGTGTCTTACAGACTAAAGGGGAGAGGAATGTGCATGATTGGCATATCACTTGCTTTGGCAATTGAGTCAATCATGAGATGTCAAGTACCACACCAGATGTTGTTTTTGCATTAGATACAATAAGTTGATATATTAATTCAATCATGGAGAAACGTTCGGAAGCAGTTTATGAACACAAGTAGATATTCTAGGGATATGGTAACGGCAGCCTCCTTTGGGAGAAGTTATCATTCCAGGCTTCCAAGATGACCTGGATGACAGAGTGACTGTCATAATTATATTTTTCTCTCTTTCAAGTTTTTATTAAGACAAGTTAGCCTCTGACGACGTTTCGCTCGTCGAGGGGCAGTAGTTTGGACAGGTGGTCCAAGCGGATACTGAGGGAGGCATGGCGCAGGATACTGATTAAATTCAGTTGACGATATAGTCTAAGAAGTTTACTGGATTTGGAGTTAATTTGTGAACTGGGTCCCATCAGATATCCAGGCATATTCTAAGACAGGTATTGCTTATTTTGGGAGATGGCTTTCTCCGCGAACTTGAGATAAAGAGAGACATAGAAACAAACATTGGAGCGGATCCACTCACTGAGACTATTTCTCGAACGCAATAGTTTTACAAACGAGATTTATGAAACTGATTAGTAGAGAAGTTGGGTGTTCGGTATCACACAGGCTGTGAGTATGCGACACCACAATAATTAGCCTTAAGTGCAAGTGGGAGATTGTTGGCTATAGCGCCCTCAAGTCAATTATTGGATCGCATGCACGTGATTGCAATGATTGAGGGATGACCTATACCGGTAGAACAGTCTTACTCGAGATGATAGTATGATATCTGGTTTGTCTTTATCATCGTGTACATGTTTCAGGTGACATTACAAATCACTATTACATGTTGATAGAGCCCATAGGATTCATGCTTGACTACTAGAAGTATGATAGCGATCATATACGTGAGAGTTGGGTGGTCTATAAGCACATCCTTAAAGTGTCCATAGTCATGGGAGTTTCGAGATCGGGCATCGATACTCCAAGAGTAGACTAGTGTATACGGATCGAGACCCCGACGAGGGGCAGTGGCCGGTCTCACAAGCCATTGGTGTTAGTTGGTTCACCTAAAATGTATACAGGTGCTCATTGGGTTATGAGTACACCGGACAGACTCGCCGGGAACATGCTAGTTGGTATTATTCCTATTGTCAGATAGCAGCTCCCTGGTGACATGTGTATAGGTTAGTCTATCGACCTGAGATCGTCATTTGTCTCGTGTGAGTTTCCACTGTGCTTTGATTACTACCCTACCACGGCTCAAAGGAATCGTGCAAACAGGTTTTAGTTGAGTACAGTCTCGAGCCACATGGAGGCAGTGAGCGGATCGTCAGGGGATTCGTCTCTCCCGGTATATTGAGGGTTGATGTCGCGGTGTGCACGGGTGGCCATCACCAGAAATCCTCGGCCGGGGTAGACGAGAATTACTGATTAGGATCAGTAGTTTCTCAGTTGGTGATGGGCTTCATACCGACACTAAATGTCGCATTATTAGGGGTCTGACTTTATCCAACCCCTAGACTCGATATCCGATACTTATAGACGAACGGACCGGACTGTACGGATATTGTCACTGTCAGGCTCAATAGGGTTTCCTGATGAGTTTGCTCGTCGGCCTCCCTTTCGCTCAATACCTGGGTAGCCGTTACGTACAGCTAGTGCCACTGACGTGCTTGTGGTTAAACCTACTGCCAGCGTATTGACGAGTCTTTAGAGTCCCACACAAAGGGTTTCCCTGGTTCGAGCGAAACGTTGTAGAGGTTGTATGATTTTATGGCAGGGTTTGATCATATTCGTGCACTTGTGCACAGATCATGATCGGACGAATAATACTAGCGGGCTTTGGTTTATGCCGGTTCCTGGTATTGTATTGTTGGATTATTTTCGTCTTGTTGTATTCGTATTCAGTCGGAATACGGATGTAGGTATGTATATACGGATGAAGGGTATTCTTGTGATCCGTTACAAGATTACTTTTGAAGATGCCATTTCTTTTCTTTGTTTTGTATTAAACATTTAGGGCTTTGGTTTAAATGTTTAATATTGTGTTGAGGTGAAGTGTGAGTGCAAGTCTTGGCATGTTGCATTGATTGTGGCATGGTGACTCATGGTGTTGGGTCTTGTGTGATTCAAGTGGTGAGATATTTGTGCAAGTGGCAGATCTTTTTTGTGCTAGGATTTTTTTAAGTCGCTCTTCACAAATACTTCACACAACACACACAAGAAAACAACAGACACTTTCTTTAGTTGGTTTTTCTTTTGTGCCAAGTCTTGAGCTCACAACTTCCTCCAATGGCTTCTTCTTCATCTCCATCCATTCCATCTCATGTGTTGAGAATCATTGGGTGTATTGAGAAAAAATGATCACACACTCTCTCTACTTCATCTTGGGTATCTAGGCTAGCAAACTGGATGCCCGAGTTGCTTCGGTTTTGAGGCGGGAGCCCGTATTACTAATCCTCGGCGTGGATCATCTTCGACGAGGGAGACCGGAGGACAAACTTGTTCAAGGCAGCCGCGACGAGCTAAGGACAGAAATTGAAGACCGAAGGACATGGATCAATCGGTAAAATCTCTTAAACTCCTTTATATAGAACTAGTATAGGGTTAACGGTACGATCCATCGATTAGGGTTCCATTAGCGCCGGATTTTTAAAGTTTTTGTTCCGTGTTTGGCCACGGATGGATGGCCGGGGCGCTACCGTAACCCTACATATCTAAGCATAAGTAAAATACACAAGAGACAGTGACAATAGATATAATTGAACAACAACTTTATTTATTAACATTCTTTTTACAATACATCTGAAATGTAAATACATGGAATGGAAAGCAATGCCAAAACAGTGGTATAACAGAAATGGAAAATACAGAATGTAAATGTGTACAAGTAACTAGAGCTCCGGGTCGAAGGCTAGCTGATCCAAGTCCTCGAAGGTGGGCTCGATCTCCGAATCACCTGACGACATTCCAAAGAAAAGAAAGAGAATGTCGTCAGCGAACAAATCGCTCGGTAAGTCCCATAAATAGACAAGAATGGAATAGACAGAATAGAGAATATATTGTTATAATATTGTATTTAATGTTAACGCTGTTATTTGTAGCTTGGTATAGAAGAATGCCAGTGTATACGAGAAGAGTCACACTATTCCGGAGACTAAGGTATACGGAGCATAAGGAACCATTCGGCCACGGTACAACGGCAATTGAATTCAGGTTAAGTGTATTATGGTTATAGTCTCGTACCACTTTTAACACCTTGTGTACCAGTCTACCCCTTATAAATCCTGCGATGTCTTGATTGTATTGATGTATTGTTTGTATTGTATATTGAATATATATGGATGACTTACCGAAACTATAATATCAGTTATGGAATGGGTATAATGGATGATCATGTAAATGGAATATATCCATAGTTCGATTCAGTCAATATAGATTGAATAGATTGAATATATGGATTCATATTGAATTGTAGTTTATACTTGAATCATATTCAAGTCAGATTTATTATATCGAGACTCGGTCTGAGTCAGACAATTAGAAAAGAAATTGAATACTGAATTATGTTTTGGTGCTATCGGTAACTGCTGCACATGGACGGCAGGATTTGTGTCTTTTTCAAAGATAGTTACCATGTTGATAACACCGTTTGTTAAGTTGTCTACCTTAAATAGGCAAGCACACATATCTCCGGCTCCCTGAGGCTCAAGAGACTGGTCCCGCTTAAACCTATGTTTACTAGGGTCCTTATTGTAATTTAGTATAACTTGAGGGGGTTTTATGTAAAAATAATTTTGTATAATTTTCAAAATACACCTCAAGTATTTTAATACCATCTTTAGAGTTTTCATTGATGTATATTTTATCAATGTGACATTTCTAGTGAAATAAACCTAATTTCATAATATATGGTATTTATTTGTAATATTAGAATTGTATGGTATTTTCTTGTAAATGAGATGTTTTTCTTGAATTTTGGAAATATGGAATATTATAAATATTAAAAATATATATTTTGATATTAATTATATATATATATATATTTATCAAAAATATAAGTTTTATTTATAATAGAAATCACATTTTCTAAAGAAAATTGTATTTTAAATCTTTCAAGATCGTATGCTCCTTTCGGAGGTCTGCATCTCACTCTACTAGGCCTGAGGATGTGCGATAATCCGCACCATCCCAAACGAGTTCTCCGAAATGGGTTGTAGAAGCGTAATTGCAAAAATTTGTTAAAATACACATCTTGTAGAAAAATGTTTTTATATGTCGGAAGTAGTTATGTGTAAAATCGTATTTTTCCCAAATTTCATCGTGCTATGTTAGATATGAGTGTTGTGGGGAGGCAGGTCATTACCTCATGAGTTATCTAAAGAAATACGGTTATTAAAGTTCAAGCATGTCGAAATGAAACATGAAGGTATTTTAATATAAAAGCGGAATAAAACTTGCTACGATTATTATTTTGATGTCAAACTTATTCTATTGCCTTTGTTAATGTTTAATGGTCATGACATAAGAGTTTGGTATTATTGTGTTTTAGAAAAATAAAACTTTTTAAGGAAAACCGAAACGGAAGTCGGATTAACTCCGCTTCCGTCGGGTTTTAATTTTGTATATTTTTAGAATAGAGAAAAGAAGAAGAATTAGGGACTTACAGGTTATTAGACTAGAAGAAAGAAGGAGGAAGAGGTAGGAGGTGTCGGTGCATCGTTTCGTCGTCGGAAGTTCGTCGTAGCTTCGCCCTTTGCTAACTCCACTTGCACACAAAAAGTCTTGGGAATTTTCTTGAGAGTTTGGGCAGGGATTTGTGAGTGAGGGGGGTGATTTGAGGGGTGGTATTTATAGGAAAATCTAGGGTTGTAGGGTGTGATAAAAAATTGTATTTAAATTTGCATTAAAAAGGATTAAGAGGGGGTATTTTAATTCTCTGGTTAATTGCAGAGAATTTAAACAGTGCGGGGGGAGTGGGGTAATCCAAAGGGTGCAGAGGGTTCAAGAAAAAATGGGATCGGACCGAGTTGACCCGGCGGCGCCTGCTGATTCAAGCACTTCGCCGGCCCGAGTCGGGTGAGTCGGGGCTCGTCTCTTCGCCACATGTCCCTGACGATTGGTCTAGCCTCGTGGCCACGTTTGTTTATTCTGTAACTTATCCTATTACGTATAGTGCATGTGTAGACTCTTAGGCTTCTAAAAGATTAAAAGAATTTAATTACAAAAATGTGTGGTTGATGGGATTTAAACTCTGGTGTTTTGGTTCAGCAGTCCAAGGTCTTACTAATGAGCTACAAGCTCCTTCTTGCTGTTCAAAAGCAAATCAAACTTATAACTTGTGCTCAGGCTCAATTACCCCTTTCTGTATTTTTGAAAATTTTGTACAGAAAGTTTAGGGTTGTTATAGTTGGGTACAGTACCGAACCACATGGAGGAAATGAGAGATCGTCAGGGATTTGTCTCTCCCGGTATAGGGAATCGATGTCGTGCTATGTTCGGTTGGCTATCGCCATAAATCCTTGGCCAGGATGGATGGGATTTACTGATTGCAGATCAGTAGTTTCTCAGTAGGTGATGAGCTTCACACTTACACGACTTATCGAGTTATTAGGTGCCTGACTTTATCTATCCTCCTAGACCCGATATGCAATACTCTTAGACGAAAAGACCGGACTGTACGAAGATTGTCACATGCAGGCTCTGTAGGGATACAGATGAGTTTGCTCGTCGACATTCCTTTCGTTCAATACCTGAATAGCCGTTACGTATAGCTAGTGCCGCTAACGTGCTTGTGGTTAGACCCACTGCCAGCGTATTGTCGAGTTTTTAGAGTCCCACACGGAGGGTTTCCTGGTTCAAGCGAAATGATATAGCACGTGCGTATTTTGATACGCACTCAAGTTCGATTAAGTACGTGTATTTAGTGCACGTACTTTAATCGGGCGTTTTGATACTAATGACAGGTTTGAAAGATAGCCGGATCATTATAAGCTAGTATTATATTTCTCATTATCTCTCTTTTTTGAGTATTCGTATTTTGACACGAATACGATATTTATACGAATGCAGGTATTTGTATAAATATGGGTATGTGTATAAATACAGGTATTCGTATCTTGATACGAATACGGGTATTCGTATCTTGATACGAATACGGATACATGTATTTTGGTACATACTTGGTTTGTATGTGTGTGTGTGCGCGCGCATGTGTGTGTATTGATACACATATCTTTTCTTCTCCATATTGGAAGCTATGAGAAGAGTTTAGGCTTATAAGTTATGAGGTGAGTCACTTGGTGACTCATGCTTTTGATTCACACTCTCATCTAGATAAGAGGTGGAAAATGGCTAATGGATATTTTGTTCATACACTCATTCTTCTTCTTCTTCTCTTTTGAGCTCCCATTTTTTGAGAAGAAAATTGCAAAGAGAGAAACTTGATATTAGCACCACTACAATTCTTAGCAAATTTTGTTTGTGAGTTGCTTCACTTGGTTTTTGGATGTGAAGCTAAAGCTCGATTCGGGTTCCCTCGGATGGATCATTTTCGACAAAGAAGACCGACGACCAAACTCGTTCTTGATGATTTCAGAGTCGAGCTAGAGTCCATGGAGCGATGTAGGGGTCTTCCACAATTGTGCGGACACACTATAAAGGTAGTTATCCCCTTAATCTAATATGTTTAAGTTATTTAGTTAGTGTTTGGTATCGATTCTAGGATAGTCGCTAGTGCTCGGTTTAAATTTTTGTTTTCTCTTCCGTCTTCGCCGCGAGTCTTGTGGCTCGAACGCTAGGGTCCCTACACAACCGACTGCGCGCTTTCCAATATGAAGAGGACTAAGATCTCACATACCATTAAGGCTTAAAGCTAGCATTTCCTTTTCCATAACTCTCTTCCAACCAGGATGAATCAGAGCATCAGATACTGAACTGGGAAGAGAGTACGAATCCAAGGATGAAATAAATGCACAATAGGAAGGGGTCAATCGTGCATAGGTGACAATCATATGTGGGATATCGATGAACAATAGTTCGAGTGTCTTTCCTAAGAGCAATTGGAACATCTAACTCGGAAGGATCTAGATTTAGAACCAGATGGGTGATTGGAGGTGTTAAAGATGGAGGTTGTTGTACCCATCAGGTGTACACCTGAGTAACTTATTCTCGCATTAACTCCTTGGTTTTATCCACAGAATGTTCAGTAGGAACTGAAGTTGGTGGGGTAGCCAAAATATCAAGTTCATCAATAGGAAAATCCTCTCGAACAGAAAGAGAGAAATCGGTGGACGAAAAATATGGAGTGTTCTCATGAAAAGTAACATCTGCAGATATGAACACTCTATCTAACTCTCGATCACAGCACCTATACCTCTTTTGATCCTTAGAATATCTTAGAAATACACATCGAATAGATTTTGGATCAAGTTTGGACTTCCCGGGGTGATGATCATAAACAAAGCAGGTGCAACCAAACACTTTAGGAGGTAGAGAAAAGAGCGACTTAAAAGGAAACATAACAGTATAGGGTATCTGTCTCCTCAAAATAGAATTTTGTATGCGATTAATCAAGTGGCATGTAGTAAGAACAGTATCGTCCCAAAAACGTTTTGGATCCTGTATATGAATCAACAATGTACGTGTAACTTCTAACAAATGTTTATTCTTTTTCTTGGATACCCCATTCTTTTGAGGGGTGTAAGGACATTAAGATTGATGAATAATACCAAAAGAGTCTAAGAATTGTCGAAAATCTGAACTGAAGTATTCTTTGGCATTGTCAGTTCGCAAAATTTTAATAGTCGTATCAAATTAATTTTTAATCTTAGCAACAAAAGGTTTAAACACAGTGAATACTTCAGCTCTAGATTTTAGCAAATACAATCATGTCACTCTAGAAAAATCATCAATAAAAGTCACAAAATAACGATATCCACGATTTGATACAATAGGACACCGACCCCAAACATCATAATGAACAATGTTAAACAAACCAGTGGCACTATTGTTAACTCTAGGAGGATAAGAAGCACAATGATGCTTTCCCATCTCACAAGATGCACGATCAAGAGAAAATAGATGGTTAAGGGAAGGTACATGTTTCTCCCAATCAGAGCAAAGCACTGTTTGAATTTCAAAAATTCAAAAATTGAAGCAACGCTTCAAATTCCTTGCGCTACGCGTAACGCGCCACGTGTCAAAAGCTGATACGTCAACGCAGCGCCCAAGGCAGCGCGCCCAATCAGAGCAAGGCTCTATTTAAAAAAAACAAAATTAAAAGAAGCAACGCTTCAGATGCGCTGCGCGACATGTGTCAGCGCAGTTGCGCTGCGCTCTGCGCTGCGCGACACGTGTCAGCGCAGTTGTGCTGCGCTGCGTGACACGTGTCAAGCGCTGGTGCGTTTGCGCCAAACATAATTAAAATTCCAGTAAGATCCTTCTGTTCTTGTTAAAACAAGAAGATTGTCTTCTGTAAAACAGAAGCCCTTGGATCAAAAATCCAACGGTGGGGAAAATTCCCCAAATCACTCAGAGAATGATCTCTTTAACAAATTTAACAAATTAATGAGCACTATATAAAAGCCCCTAGACCCCAATTCCAAAACATAGAGAGATAGACAACACAGAGATAGAAAACACAGAAACAAAGAGAGAACTCCTCTAAAGAACTCTGAGAAGAACTCAAAAAGAGAGAAAGGTAAAACCTTTGAATAAAAAAGAAGAATTTCTTCTGAAAAGATCATTAATCTAAAAACAAGATCAATGATCTTCAATATAAAAATATAATAATAACAAAGGCATTGTCTTTTTTATGAACCATTGGTTCTGGAATCTTAAAGATTCTTTTCTTGAATCCAAAATTGGATCAAGATATCAAAACAATGCCTTGCACTTGAAAATCTGTACTGTTGCGCTCTTGGGTTGGCGCAAGCCACCAGAGAACGCCATGTGTCTGCTCCAAAAACCACTTGCGCTATGCGCTTTTAAGATAGAGTATTGCTCTCTGAAATTGGCGCAACTCACCAGAGCGCGCCACGTGTCAGCAGCGCAATAGCGCAGCGCACTGCGCTTGCGCTCACCAGAGCGTGACATGTGTCACCTCCCCATGCGCTTGCGCTCAATAATTGGCGCAAAGCGCCTGACAGGCCACATGGCCACTGTCAGTTTGATTAATGCACTGCATTATTTACAGAAGGGCCAAGCCCAATTAAAAAAAGCCTTAACAGGCCGAATAAAATGCAATGCATTACTTTAAAAAGGGCAGAGCCCAAACAAAAACAGATGCTGTGCATCATTTAAAAGGGATAAAGCCTAAATCAAAAGGCTTAGCAGGCCAAAAGAAAATGCAGGGCATTATTAAACAGGGGTAAAGCCCTAGCACAGGCCAAAGACAAAAACGTTGAATATTCTCAACTGGACTTAGCCCAATCATGGTCGTAAGTCCTCAAATTAAATTGACTGAGCACGGCTGCTCCCTTAAATCAATTTACATCCGGTTCAAGGGTACATCTCCGAACTCCTCTGACACCTGTCGTTGTAATCCTTCAACGACGTCAGAGAGGTGACGGGTCCCGACAACCATACACTAATACGGACTGTGGGGTCCTTAAACCCATGGACTTATGCGTACTTAAACTAATGGACTAATGCGTCCTTAAACACACCCATACGGACTGTAGGGTCCTTAAACCCATGGACTTATGCGTCCTTAAACTAATGGACTAATGCATCCTAAAACAAATCTATATGGACTATGGGGTCCTTAAACTCATGGACTTATGCGTCCTTAAACTAATATCCATCCCCAAAACTGGAAATGGACCCCTATGTCCCTAAACTGGAAATGGACCCCTATGTCCCTAAACTGGAAATGGACCACCATGTCCCTAAACTGGCAATGGACCGCAATGTCCCTAAACTACCTATGGACCACTACGTCCCTAAACTGGAACAATAGAGCCCCCAAACGCTCTTTTGTTGGATCTAAACGATCCCGTTTAAGTTGATCTTAGCCTCAAATATGGCTAACGTATCCTTAAACATTCAAACAGACTTTAGTCCCAAATTGGACTATAAGACCCCCAATCAACTTTGGTTCAAGGGTACATCTCCGAACTCCTCTGACACCTGTCGTCGTAATCCTTCAACGTCGTCAGAGAGGTGACGGGTCCCGACGGCCATATATTAAATGGACCACTACGTCCCTAAACTGGAACTATAGAGCCCCTAAATTCTCTTTCCGTTAAGTTGATCGTAGTCTCAAATCAGGCTAATGTATCCTTAACGAACGTTTAAGTTGATCTTAGCCTCAAATACGGCTAACGTATCCTTAAACTAAAACCCCAAACCCAAATCTAAGTAAATATGGATTTGGACTAATCCACGTCCTACGGGCGACGGCATCACTTAGTCTCCGTATACAATCCACGGGAAACCACAAACAAAACAAACACACACGACACGAAGTGAAATTCTGGAGAAGGAGAAAGTTGTTGCCGCGATGCGGTAGCGTAATTAACTGCAGGGGCTTGCGCCTGCAGGGAAGAGCGTCCCCACAATCAAAAACCCCTCGAGCGAGGGGGATCTGACGAAGTCTGCTACATCGGCCGCATCCGTCTAAACCTCTGATACACGGTGCCATAAATCAACTTGGCATCTTCGGAGAGGTGGACGGATAAAACCAAATAGCATCTGTCCCGAATCTCAGGCAAGACGTTCAGTCTTGCGCCGTCTTTCAGAGGGGAACAGATTCTGGCACGCCCGGTGGGACCTTTTCCTCTTTCCACTCCACACTTCGTGTGTCGTCTTCGCGAACGAATCGCGGTTTGTTAATGGTTGCCTTTGGGTTTCAAGTTACTAAGATTTGGTATTTTGCCTGGTGCAGAAATCAAGCATCAATGGCCTCCAACTGCTCGAGCTGCTCCAAATGCCAATGCAACCGACGCTCCGCCTCACATGGAGATGTAGCCTATGGGCCTCAAGCGGCCTCCATCCTTGCCATGCCGGTGGAACAAGTGACTCAGGCCACCACCGGTCTGTTTTTCGGGACCATGCTCTCGCCATCAAGCTTCACTATTCTAGTGCCCGCACCGGAAGCGCACAAGAAGTCGGTCTTCGATCGACTCACTGCTACAACGGCCCCTTTCAACGGGTCGTCCAATATCAAGCCGGCAGCCTCTGTCTTTACCAGGCTGAACCAGAACTCTGATGGGCCAGCCAAGAAGCCCATGAACCCTGAAGTGGTCGTCCCGAGGAAGACAACCACCTCTGCTCCTGAAGTCGTCAAGATGGCTTCTCCTGTTAAAGAGTCGGTCTTTTCAAGGCTGACCATTCCGACTTCTGCTCCTGCTCGAGGGTCTGTCTTTGACAGATTGAACATCGCCACTCAAAGGACAACATCAGTCTTTAAGAGACTGGCACCGACAGCGCCTCATCCGGACAGGGGGCAAGACGAAACTATCCCTATCGCCGAGCCAGTCCTAACAGCTCGACACACTCGACGTCGCCACTGGCGCCGAGTAAGGAAGGCCGGGGGCAACTCCTCCTCAGGGCTAACTCCACCGGCTCCGATGGTGGAAGTTATTGCGGATGTTCCAACTGGGAACAGCTTTGAACCGCTAAGGAGGGTACGCAAGAACTCTCCGACTGCTACGCTAAAAAGATCTCCTCCACCTGCGGAGAGTGTTACAGATACAAAGCTGGAGCAGCCCCCTCAACGGCTTTCCTCAAAAATTTATAAGGTCTGGCGGAGGGTTCAAGACTCAGTAATAGACCAAGATCACTCCCGCCGGCAGAAGAGGGTGAAGGTTCAAGAAGAAAAGAACCGTCCTGTCAAACAGCAAAGGACGACAACTGCCAGGGTGCCCCTGCAACGGCCCCCTCAACTTCAACGGCCCACAAGAGAAGAAGGCCAGAGAAAATCCCCACGCCTACGACAAATGCCAAAGGCGGTGAGCCCAAACGCCTTAATTCTGGGGGCATTGTGGTACACACCATCTACATGGTGTCTGGGAAAGAGGACAGCAGTATATCCACAGGTCATAGACCGCTTACGCGATCGGTGACTAAAGCTCAGGAGCAGCAGCAGAAGCTCCAAGAAATGATGAATGCGATGGCCGCACTCACTGGGTCAAAAGAAAGCCCCGAAGCGTCCTCTGATCAACGCTAGGAGCAAGAAACTGACGCTGAATTCCTTCGCAGGATACTGGAAAAGAAGGATAAAGAGGCTGCAGAACAAGCAGCCAACATAAAGCGAATGGCCCTCCTGTTCCAGGACATGGTGGGTATGATGATCCAACAAGATCCTCCTGCTGAAGATCCTCCGATCGTCCTTGAAGACGACAGGGGAGAAACGTCAAATCCTCCATCGGCTCTGTCAACAGCCAAGGAGGAGACAATCTCCAAAGCTGACTTGGACGAATATATAGCTCAGCAGATACGGATTCACCAGGCAACTGAGGCAGCCGGTCAAGTTGTCAAAACGGGACAACCATATCCGAGTTGGTATGATCAGATCAAATACCCGCCGGGCTACACGATCCCAAAATTTCATGTCTACAAGGGGACAGGCAATCCCCATCAACATGTTGCCCAGTTCAAAGCGCTTTGCGGCAACACCGGCGGTGATGATAAATTGTTGCTTCGCCAGTTCATCGGTAGCTTATCGGATACAGCATTCGAGTGGTACTCCAAGCTCCCAAACGACTCTATCAAGACATTTGCGGAGATGGAGCTGCTGTTTACCCAGCGTTTCGCAAGCGCCAGCGAACGCACCCCGATAACGGCATTGATTAATGCCAGGGTGAAGCCAGGCGAACATGGGTTCAGTATGTGATACGGTGGCGGAACTTATGGTCAAAATGCGAGCAACGCATAGAAGAGGCTCCAGCAGTAGGCATGTTTGTGGGAACCCTCGATCCACAGGCGACCATATCTCAATTCATGATGTTCTTCAAGCCGATTACCTTCCAGGCCCTGATCGACAAGCTAGCTCAAATGGACCAGATGGGCCATAGACCGCCCCCTCCAAAGCCGGACTCTCGAAATGAGAAGGGGAAGGGAAAAGCGATCGTTGTCGCCAATGCTCAACACCAACCGAGCAACTTGAAACCGGCTGTCCGTCAAAATAATATGCGTCTGCGCGTACCCCTTAAGGAAAGGCTAGGACGTCCTTACTCGTTTCCTCGAGATAAAACGAGAAGACTGTTCGAGCTGGCATTAGCAACCGACTCATAAATCTGCCGGATCCAAGACGTCCGTCGCAGCCAAACGACATCAATGATCCCAATTACTGTCCTTACCACCGAGTATTGGGTCATCCGATCGAGGATTGCTATGTCTTCAAAAATTGGATTGAAGACCAACACCAACAGGGCAAGTTCGCGTTGTCCGACAGATGGAAGGTGAATCCGCCGCAGCCTCATACCCCTAAAAGGGTGAATACGCCGGGGGCAACGTGCTCTCTCGTTGAAGAAGCTCCGTGGGAGGTTGTGCTATCAGCCAAAACCAAGAGAATGCTTAATGATCTCCAGACATGCCCGGCGATCAGGTGGAAGAACCCACTAGAACCCCAGATCATTGAAGGGATGCTGAAGCCGCGCCCAACTCCAAAGATCGATGGTGGTGGCCCAAGCACTCACAACCAGCCGTCAAAATCTTCAAAGAAGAAGAAGAAGAAATCCAAGAAGCCCGTGAAGCCTGGCGACAAACGCACGGACTTACAAAAGCAGATTGACGCACTAGAGGAGTACAACCAGAAAGCACGGACTCCCATCACACTCCAGGAGTTCCTCAACCACGTCTTTCAAGAGGAAGATGAGGGAGAGAGTTCGTCGGATGAATCCGAGGAATACGTGGTGAGCTGTCATATGATTTCCCATTTGTTTGTAGACGATAAGGAAATTCCTTGCGCTGAGAAGCTAGGGGCAGATCCTAAACCGGAAATTCTGGGGCCATCGGATGAAACAATTGACGCATTCCTCAAAGAAGCTCTGTTGAAAAGTAAAGCTGATCGGGAACGCGAGATGGCCATATTTGAAAGGGCCAAGCGACAGCGACTTGACGAAAGAGTTGAGACACTCCCGCTGGAGCAAAGTACGTCCACCGCATATAAAGCAAATTCAAGATGAGGAAAAGGTTTGCTAAAGCCATATCAATGGGTATGAAGCTACCATCCTCTGAAGGAAACATTACTGGTGAAACGGAAATGCACCCCTCCTACTGCTTGTATCATCGGAAGATTTCGCACCCCACCAAAGAATGCAAAGCTTTCAATAAATGGTGGCAGGGATATGTTGCTCACCGACAACATTTCAAGCGGGAGAAGCGCAAAACTCGTCGAGAGCGGAAAGGTATAACCGAGGGGCTTAACAGAACTACCGGTGATTGTCGCATGGTTAATGCCGGGGGATCGCAAGTTCTCACATTCGGGAGCGACTCTGATGAGGAAATGTCTCTTAGCCCCCTCTTTAAAGAGTCCACCTCGGGAAAAGAAGAAGAGCCGAAGGTCTGCGAAAATATCCGGCTGCGTAATCGTACGCTACCTGAAAAGAATCTCAGACCCTCAAATAAAAAAGATAAAGGGAAAGAAAAGGTCTCTGAGGATATCATCTTAGATGACCAAGTCATGGAAGAGCTAGCCACCAAGGACCCGCCGAAGAAAAATAAGGTGGATTACAACGTTCTAGCGCATCTGAGGAAGCTACCCTCCCAGCTCAGCATTCTTGACGCCTTTTTACTATCAAAAGAGGCAAGGGATTCATTAATCAAGGCACTACAGGAGCCGGAGCAATTCCAAGCTTTTCTCGCCGAAGAAAAGATGAAGGATGAATTGGAAGAAGTGCACACAGCGGATGTCACTTTCGGTGATGAAGACCTTCTCCTAGGGACGTGCGAACACAATCGCCCCCTCTATGTCTCAGGGTATTGCCATGATATAAAGATAGGCAAAATCTTGGTTGACAATGGGTCTTCCGTTAATCTCCTCAACGTGCGGGTGTTAAAAGAAATCTGCATGAGCGTCCAGCACCTTGCTCGGGACAAGATCACCATCTCCGGGTTCGACTCCCAATCATCAAGAACTATTGGGTCTGTGATACTGACGCTACGCTTTGGGCTACTCGTCACGGACATTAAATTCCACATCATAGACGCCAAGACATGCTATAATGCTCTGCTCGGCCGGCCTTGGTTACACGAGTACAACATCATCCCTTCTACACAGCATCAGTGTATGAAATATTTTAAGGATGGTCTCGAATATACCGTAACAGGAGAGTTGAACCCATTCTCCGTAAACGAGGTCCGCAAATATGAAGATGCCAAATACTTCTTACCGGATTTCGAAGACACGGAGAGGTGTCACAAGCCGGAGAACGAGGCTAACGCCACCATCCCTGTCTTCGGGAGTGATACCGAGGAGGAAGAGGAGATGGTTTATTCGGGTCCACCCTAATACAACAAACCGGGACCATCCGCTCCTACGCTGATCTTTGGCAGCGACTCGGAAGATGAGGTCCATGCTATATTCTCTGCTCAGCCTTCAATATGAACATTCGCTGATGAAAAGCAAAGTCTGCAAATCACCATGGTTCCACTTAAACGTCATAAAGAACTGGGTGCGCTCGATGCTTACACTGTAGAGGAGCTGCGGATATTCTATGTCCCTCTCAGGCGAAAAGGCGAAAAGGCAATTCTATTCTACCGCTCTGAAGAAACCAAAGTGAATAAAGAAATCTGGCACGGCGCGGATCCTACGCTTGACAGGCTTCAAACTATCCGTCTGCCTAGATATTATACAGAAAGCTTGAAGAGGCTGCTGAAGCGCCAGGGGATATCCTTCAAACAGACCACTCGAAAAGCCAAATTCTATGACAGGGTCTGGAACGTCCCCGGAACTCAGCACAAGTTGCCTAGTGGGAGGATGGAAACAATCGGACTTGGATACATTCGGTCAAAGAAACGAGAGCTACTCCACGGATGTTACGTCGTGCATGACTTCAATGAAGAAGCGGATGCTCAATAGGAGGACGCTAATCCTGAACCAGTAAAAGTTCCTGATGCAAAAGTGCCCAGTCCGTCGTTCGAAGAACAAATGAAAAGGCTTATAAGGGAAGCTGGTCAAAAAGTCTGAGACGACCACAACCGCGAAATGGCCATCTTTGAGAAAGCCAAAACACAACGCCTCCTCCAACAGGCCGCGAAAGATGAAAGTGCCGCTCCCTGTCAACCTGTTATAAAAAAGGCTCGACGCAGAGACAGAAACAGGTCGAAAAGCGAAAAAGGCGCTCGACAGCAACAAAGCGGGACTAAGAAGCCACGCAAGCGAGAATCGAGCGGTCCAGATCTGTCCCTTGTAAAGAAGATGAGTCGAGCATACTCTTTTCCTCGGAACAAGACGAAGAAGATACTTGACCGAGCTAAAAAATACCAGATGCTTACACTGCCGGAGTCTAAACACCCCGAACAAGCAGGCGAAGTCTCACACCCAAACTATTGCTCTTATCACCGAGTAATAGGGCACCCTCTCGAAGACTGCTTCACCTTCAAGAACTGGGTTGAAGATCGGTATCAGCTCGGCAAGTTCGCTCTATCTGATAGTTGGAGGGTAACGCCGCCACAGAAGCACGAACCCAAAGCCACGAAAGCAGAACCAGACCCACATCGGTCTTCGAAGTGAGCTCGTACTTGTCACATGATAACAATATCAAAAGAAGAGCCCGAGAATATGGATGACCTTCCCTGGTGCTTCGAAAACAGCAACGATGAGGTGATCTCAGAATTTCCACCAGCACCGAAAGAGCTGGAGGATGGAATACATACTACCGCAGATAACCTCAAGAAAATTGAGTTGGGGACGGCGAATGACCCGCGACCGACATTCGTCAGCGAGCTGCTATCTGAAGAAAGGGTGGCTGCGTTAAAAGACGTGCTTATGCAGCATAGAGATTGCTTCGCATGGAACTATTCCGAAATGCCGGGACTAGATCCAGAAATTGCTGTGCACAAATTGGCAATATCTCCAGACGTCAAGCCGGTCAAACATGCGCCAAGAAGAATGCGGCTCGAGCTTGAGATGAGTATCAATGCTGAAATCAAGAAGCTGATCAACTCTGGATTCATCCAGGAGGTTCAGTATCCCGAGTGGATCGCCAACATCGTCCCGGTGATGAAGAAAAATGGGACGGTGCGCATATGCGTGGACTTCCGGAATCTCAATAAAGCTTGCCCGAAGGATGATTTCCCAGTGCCAGTCACCGAACTGATGATAGACAATACGTCCACTCACGAGGTTTTCTCCTTCATGGACGGCTCATCAGAGTATAATCAGATAAAGATACATCCCGAAGACCAGAAGCACACCGCCTTCAGGATCCGCTAGGTATATTCTGCTACAAGGTGATGCCCTTCGGTCTAAAGAACGCCGGTGCCACCTATCAGAGGGCCATGACGAAGATCTTCGATGACCTCATACATGAAATCGTCGAGTGCTATATCGATGACCTCGTGGTGAAAAGCAGATCATACGAGGAACATCTCGAGCATCTGAAGACCGTATTTCAACGCCTTCGACAATACAACTTGAAGATGAACCCTCTCAAGTGCGCATTC
Source organism: Agapanthus africanus (assembly GCA_030015575.1). Lineage (NCBI taxonomy): Eukaryota > Viridiplantae > Streptophyta > Magnoliopsida > Asparagales > Amaryllidaceae > Agapanthus > Agapanthus africanus. The sequence continues at coordinate 1,005,889,560 of CM057337.1, read as the reverse complement.
GGAGTTTCCTCGGGCAAATTCCTAGGATTCATCATCCGACACCGAGGTATCAAAATAGATCTGTCAAAGATCAAGGCGATCATGGAAATGCCTCCGCCAAGGACTCTCAAACAGCTGCGGTCTCTCCAAGGGAAGCTCGCGTATATACGGCGATTTATAGCCAACCTTTCAGGCAAGTGCCGCCCTTACAGTCACCTGATGAAGAAGGGAACCCCTTTCGTTTGGGATCACAAATGTCAGAGCGCGCTGGACGAAATCAAGCAATACCTGCAGAATCCGCCAGTGTTGGCTGCTCCGGTCAAGGGAAAGCCTCTCATTCTTTATACAACCGCCCTCGAGGGTTCCTTAGGAGCATTATGGGCACAAGAGAACGACCAAGGGAAGGAGAGAGCGCTCTACTATTTAAGTCGAGTTCTTCTGGGGTCAGAAAGCAACTACTCCTCCATCGAAAAGCACTGCCTCGCGTTGATCTTCGCGATAACAAAACTCCAGCACTATGCGTTGGGGCATGAAGTCCGTCTCTTTTCGAAGGTGGAACCCCTTAAATATTTGATGTCGAAGGCCATATTGACAGGGAGACTCGCTAAATGGGCCTTACTCTTAATGGAGTTCTCGATATCCTATCAGCCTATCAAGGCAGTGAAAAGCCAGGCCATCGCCGACTTCCACGCTGAACATCCGATACCTGCCGATTCTCCTTTGAATTGCGAGCTGCCAAACGAACATGCGTTTGATGCGATCAACGGTAGTGATACCCGATGGGAACTCTATTTCGATGGAGCATCATCCATGAAGAAGCGCAAACAAAGCACCCCTATAATCAAATCGGGGGTAGGCCTCATCTTCGTAACTCCACAAGGAGGGATAATGCGCTTTGCTTTCTCCTTAACAGAGCCGAGGACGAACAATGATGCCAAACATGATGCTTTGATAGCAGGCCTCTAGATCGCCATTGATATAGGAATTGAAAACCTCCTCATATATGGAGATTCTCAACTGGTCGTTAGTCAAGTAAACCGCGACTACCAGACGTGCAAGCCAGAACTGGTGAAGTACGGCGAAAAGGTGCAACAACTGTTGACCCAAATTCCTTCCTACACTTTGGAAAACATACCGCATGCAGAGAATAGCAAAGCGGACGCGTTAGCCAAGCTCACTAAGGAACTAGCTGATGAGAACCTCGATGACGTCAGAATCGTGGTACAAAGCCGTCGGGTGCTTGCCCCGGCAGAAATATCTCCGGAATGATCCGAAGAGAAGGGAGCGACTGAGCAAATGGCTATGCAAATAAAATACCAGGAAAAGGCTGAGGATTGGAGAGAAGTATTTATAGAATACTTCAAATTCCGTCGAACGCCTGAAGATGCGTCCGCAAGACATCAGCTTATGAAACGAGCTTTGTCTTTCGCCTTCGTCAATGATACTCTGTACAATAGGCCATTTGATTCTTTATGGCTGAGATGCCTGGGACCTGACGAGGCGAGAAGAGTCATTCAGGAAGTTCAGGACGGGCTCTGCGGTTCTCACCAAGCAGGCCCGAAGATGAAGTTGAGGATAAAACGGATGGGTTACTACTGGCCCACGATGATTCAGGACTGCCTCGAATATGCGAAGCAATGACACTCATGCCAGATTCATGGGGACTTCATCCATCAGCACCCAAATCCTCTACACCCAACAGTGGCTAGCTGGCCATTCGAAATGTGGGGAACTGACATAATCGGCCCTATCGAACCAGCATCGTCCAGGGGATATCGTTTCATCCTGGTGACGACTGACTACTTCTCCAAATAGGCAGAAGCAGTACCGCTGAGGGAAGTGAAGACGGAAAATATCCTCCACTTCTTCAAGACGCGCGTTATTTATCGGTTTGGAACTCCGCAACGGATCATCTCCGATAACGGGCCAGCTTACGGAAGCCACAAGATCAGTCACTTCGCGCAACAGCATAATATAGACTGAAGGTATTCCTCGGTTTATAATCCGTGAGCTAACGATCTAGCTGAGGATTTCAACAAGACCTTGATGAAGATCATAAAGAAGACGGTGACCCGAAATAAGAAGGACTGGCACGAGAGACTGCAAGAAACTCTCTGGACGTATCGAACTACGTTCAAGGCGGCCACGAACACAATGCCGTACGCGTTGGTATTCGGTACAGAAGCAGTACTCCCCCTCGAGATAGAGTTACTCTCTTTACGAGTGGCAGTCCACTATGAGCTGACGGACGAAGAAAATGCTCACCTTAGGCTTGAGGAGCTTGATGCCCTTGATGAAACCCGGCTCATAGCGCAACAAAATCTGGAGGCTTATAAAGCAAAGATGACGCACTCATACGAAAGATTGACCCGGCCGAAGACATTCCGCCGAGGCGAACTCGTCAAAAGACCTATGATCCCCAGTTGCGCTAAGCGGGGAAAATTCGAGCCGAACTATGAAGGCCCGTACATCATAGACAAGGTCTACCAGGGTGGAGCCTATCTATTCATGGATATGCACGATGAAAGGCCTTTCAGGCCAATAAACGGTCGCTTCCTGAAGAAATACTACGCTTAATGAGCCACAGCCTAGGTCAATGATAGATGACGACGACTATGTCCTCTTGCTATCTTCCTAAACCCAAACTCTATAAGTAGTAATCGGCCTTCTTCAGCAACGGACCGAAACGTCCTTAAACTAATGACGGACCGAAACGTCCTTAAACTAATGACGGACCGAAACGTCCTTAAACTAATGACAGACCACTATGTCCTAAAACTAGTTGTTGACCGAGATGTCGATAAACTACGGTGGATTGAAACATCACAAAGCCGATATAAATTTTTTTTTAAAAAAATAACAAAAAATAATAAAAAAAAAAACGGTATGTCCATAAGAAAAATGAGCACGGATGAAAACCCGAAAGGGCTCCGTGAGTAAAAACAGCAGGGCTATCGGCGAGTGTTTGTGAAAATCTGAAAGGGCGCAACCTCGTTAGGAAAAAGAGAATAAAAAAAACAAAAAAAAACGGTATGTCCATAAGCAAAAAGGGCACGGATGAAAACCCGAAAGGGCTCCATGAGTAAAAACAGCAGGGCTACCGGCGAGTGTTTGTGAAAATCCGGAAGGGCACATCCTCGTTAAAAGACATTTACAGGGTCCTCTCGACCTTGTAAGGAGAAACCACCCGCGTGAGATCCTTACGACTCACAAGGGAGCAACACACTTAGGGATCCCCACGATTCCTAAGGAGAAAATACACTTGCGAGATCCTCACGACTCGTAAGGAGAACTCTCTTATGGGACCCTCACGGCTCATAAGATTTGAAAGTCTTAAGTTACAGAGACCTAAACCTGTGCTTAAGCAACCCCCGCAACTTTCGATATTGCCCTACAAGTGGTTCAATACTGACCCTTGTATACAATCCACGGGCGCGAATAAACATTTCCCTAACCAAGTCCCATCCGTGACTGGGGATATGTTCGCATGGTGAATGACCCTTGTAAGTCCTCTCGACTTACAAGGAGAAAACCCTCTTATAGGATCCTTACGACTTACAGAGGAACATGCACTTAGGAATCCTAACGATTCCTAAGGAGAAAACACACCTACGAGATCCTCACGACTTGTAAGGAGAAATACCTTTGTGAGACCCTTACGGCTCATGAAGTCAAAAGCCTTAGTCGACAGGACCTTAACCCTGTTCGCTAAGCCACCTTTGTTCGACATCGACAGAGATAAATGATCATTCGCTCCTGGCAATATCCCAGTTGTAGCTATGCTGATGCCGAAATCGGTGTCTAATTTCAGGTTTACGGCGAAAAGCCAGCAAGCCGCACATGCATACAAAATAGCCAAAATGATGGGGCAAATTGCAATAAAAAGCAGCAAGTAAAAATGTATGCATACAAAACAGCCGAAATGATTGGGCAACTCGCAATAAAAAGCAGCGAGTAAGAATAAAATAAATAGCCGAAATGATTGGGCACCGCGGAAAATAGATGAAATGATTGGGCAATCGCGACCTTCGCGATATAAAAGCTGAAATGATAGAGCATCGCGGAAATAAAGCAATAATATAAAAAAACTGATGGAACTTTTGCCCTACAGGTGAGATCACATCGATCCCTGTATACAATCCAAGGGCACAAACAAAGAGGGAACCATACCTTCCCAACAGGCTCCGCCAGGAAGCGAAGCCAAATCTCGGCGGTTCACCAACAACCTAGAGACAACCGCGACATTCGTCTCGATACAGGGGACGCAGTGCCAGCAAACGAAGCAAAGATCAAATTTCTAACTTCACGGTTTTGACGGTAACTTATATAAAACCTGAAGGACCACCGGAGCTCGTTTTGACTCAGGGAAACCAGTGTCCTTGACGCGAACATCTTGATTCGCGTCGACCCGTAGAGAAACTAGCATCTTTGCAGGAACACCTCGACTCGTTTCAACCCCAGGGAAACCAGTGTCCTTGGCAAATACCTCAATTCAGGGAAACTACCGTCCTTGATGAGAGCTTCCTGATTCGCGTCGACCCGCAGAGAAACCAGTGTTTGCAGGAATACTCTGATTCGTTTCAACCTCGAGGAAACCAGTGTCCTCGGCAAAATACTTCGACTCAGGGAAACCAGTGTCCTTAACCAGAATATCTTGATTCGTGTCGACCCGCAGAGAAACTAGCGTCTTTGCAGGAACACCTCGACTCGTTTCAACTCCAGGGAAACCAGTGTCCTTGGCAAATACCTTAATTCAGGGAAACTAGCGTCCTTGATGAGAGCTTCCTGATTCGCGTCGGCCCGCAGAGAAACCAGTGTCTTTGCAGGAACACTCCGATTCGGTTCAACCTCGAGGAAACCAGTGTCCTCGGCAAAATACTTCGACTCAGGGAAACCAGTGTTCTTGACGAGAACATCTTGATTCGCGTCGACCCGCAGAGAAACTAGCGTCTTTGCAAGAATACCTCAACTCGTTTCAACCCCAGGGAAACCAGTGTCCTTGTCAAATACCTCAATTCAGGGAAACTAGCGTCCTTGATGAGAGCTTCCTGATTCCCGTCGGCCCGCAGAGAAACCAGTGTCTTTGCAGGAATACTCAGATTCGTTTCAACCTCGAGGAAACCAGTGTCCTCGGCAAAATACTTCGACTCAGGGAAACCGGTGTCCTTGACGAGAACATCTTGATTCGCGTCGACCCGCAGAGAAACTAGCGTCTTTGCAGAAATACATCGATTCTTTTCAACCCCAGGGAAATCAGTGTCCTTGGCAAATACCTCAATTCAGGGAAACTAGCGTCCTTGATGAGAGCTTCCTGATTCGCGTCGGCCCGCAGAGAAACCAGCGTCTTTGCAGGAATACTCCGATTCGTTTCAACCTCGAGGAAACCAGCGTCCTCGTCAAAATACTTCAACTCAGGGAAATTAGTGTCCTTGACGAGAGCTACTCGATTCGTCTCGACTCGTGAGGAAATTAGTGTCTTCGCGAGGACTTCCCGATTCGTCTCGACTTGCAAGATAAAGCCTTAGGCAGCAGGAATTAAAAAACTTGTTTCCTAAGCACTGGGACCCTGCAAGTCGGTCTAAAACGGTCTCTTGCATACTATCCACGGGTCTCACTCTTCAAAGTCGAATCTCGACAAAGAGGGAAACAACCGCTTTCGAGTCCTCTTGACTCGTAAGAGGGAAAATTCTCTTATAAGATCCTTACGACTTATAAGAGAAAATGCACTTAGGAATCCTCACGATTCCTAAGGAGAAAATCCACCTACGAGATCCTCTCGATCCGTAGGGAGAAAAGTCTCTATGAGACCCTCACGGCTCATAGAGTTGAAAAGTCTTAGGCAGCAAATCTGAACATGCGGCATAAGCCATCGCTATCTTTTGAAGAAACCAAGATGCTTACTCTATTATCTGTCAACCATGTTTATCAAGACAGCATGCTGATAATAAGAGAAGGGAGAAAGCAAAGAAATGATACAAGACATTGCAAAGAAAAAATGTGTATCTTTATTTATTAATTCAATCAAGTACAAGGTGAATCATACAAAAGAATAAAGAATGGATACATCTTATTCGAAAAAGAAATTTTTTACAAGTATATCAATACAAGGGCAGCTATTGGGAAGGAAGCGTCTTAAATAGCCCTATCAGTTGTTCGCACACTTCCTTCCATTTCTTCTCCTGATCGACCACCACCGCCAGTTCTGCTTCCACTTGAGCCCGCTGCTGCAAGAAGGATGCAAGCTGCTCCCCAACGGCCTGCTGAGCTGCTTCGCGACCTTGGGAATCATGCTCGGCGGCATCGAGCTTCCGCTTCAGGTTTAGCCCATTAGAGATACGCTCCAGAAGGCCCTCGAAGATATCCTTCACCTGGGCAGCGTTCGCCTCAACCTCAGCGCGCATACGAGCCATCTCGCTTGAGGTCTCTTGGCATTCCCTCAGCCTTAAAGTCGCTTCTTGTTCCAAGTAGCGGAAGTAAGAAGCGCTTTGCTCAATCTATGTTGCTCGTTGATTACCTGCGGCTAAGGTCTCGGGAGCAGGGCACATAAACTCCGATTGATGCAGGCGGACCTCGATTTCCCTGCAGTGATTAACCCAAAGCTCGACGATGCCTCCATCATGAAAATTCACAAGCGCCGCCAACATCGGGTTAACCTCCGCAGCAAATCCGCAGCAGATGGGGGAGTGTCTGCGTCAAGCTCTTCGACGTATCCGCCCAGCATGCCCAAGCTTATTACGGCACCCTTTGAAGACGGACGTCTCAAGAAAGGACCCGCTGGCATTATGACGCGAGACTCAAAGGGCGCCGGAATCGGAACGACAGCTGAGAAAAACAAAATACGATTAGATGACGGCTCAAGAAATGTGAAAAAGTCATCGATGGGATAGTTTACTATACCAGCTAAAGCGGGCAGCAAAGCCGGGAGGGCCGGTGGTGCGACCGATCTTTCATCCCCTCCTTCGATTTGTAGCACTGCAATCAGGACGAGGAAAAGTCAGAATTAATTCCATTACTGAAAAAAGAAAGACATCGATTGGAAACCTCACCAGCGCCACTGGAGAAAGAAGCGAGTTCAGATGGGAAGGAGAAGTGCGGGTGCAACACTTGGTAGAGCTGATCAAAAAGCACCCCTGTAAAGACGCAATAGTACGACATTAGTACATAAATTATACGGCCGAAAGATAAAACTAATGGGTTGCGAATCCATACCTTCCAACATCTGTGATGGCACGAGGGAAGGATGAGAGGTGGCCACCGCCAAAGCAGTACCTGACGGTGCTCCCTCGAGCAATGGAGCATCGGCACTGGCCGCACCTACGTTAAAAAAAAAGATAAACTTGTCAGAAAGGATTGCAAGATAAAAAGGGGGGACGGTAACCCGAAATTTACCTGATGAGCCGCCACCCGAAACGGAGGCGTCTCCCTCCTCCATCGATACGAGTCCACCTCCCGTGGCCTCATCACCGGACTCGACGGGGGCTGTCATCGTGCTCGCACGACCAGGAGACGGCGGAGGACCGTAGACGAGGAGAGCAATGATTGGAGCATTGCCAGACTCTTGAGAAAGAGCGGTTGGCTTGTCCCCGGGAGTCGTGCTCGTCTCACCCGCTACTTCCTTAGGCTTGGCAGTCGCTGCTGTCTCGTCCGCCGTTACCATGGGGTCACCAGTCTCAGGCGCTCCGTCCGCCGCTGCCCCAGGCTCGGTTATAGTAGTCGTCTCATTTGCCACTACCTCAGGCTCGGCATAAACGACCTTCTCTGGTGCAGCTCCTTCAACCCCCAGCTCAGGTCCAGCAACCCCGGCGACGTCGTCCACCATCGGCTCGAGTTCAGCCGGTGCCTCTTCCTCTGTCCCCTTAGGTTCGACGGTTTCCGCCTCCCCTTCGGTTGGACTTAGCCCTGCAGGACAAGATATATAAGAACCGACAGGTTTACAATTCTTACAACAAAATTTTGAAAGATACATTACCTGAGGTGGACTTATCGTTGGCCTCCCTATTTGCGCACGCCGTCTGTCTGTGAGCTGTAGACAAGGCGACCGTGGGCTCTTCCGAGGGAGTATCAGCACGAGGAACGGTGCTTGGGCCCGCTGTTCACACCATAATATTGCATTATTATATTCCCCATTCTTATTCTTTTTACAAATAAACAGGTGCTTTTGACGCATGTCTGCTACATATTACAGGTTACAGGTTCTTGGAGCGAAAACAGTGAAAAAGATAAAAGACGACACAAAAAAGGGACTTTGACCAACAAATAAAAGGATCTTAATCAAGCCTACACAAAAGATCAGTACAAGACAACACAAGGTCCAAGATTACAAAGCAAACGGTTAAAAGTCCACTGCAATTGTTCACTGGAGATATGGAAGAAATAGAGAAGCCAAATTGAATAAAGATCCAAAGAAATAAAAAGCCCAAGAAGCCCAGAATCAGTTCCAAAATTTCCAGACATAAAATTTTACCAAAACTTGGAAGTCTACTTTGACTAGGTCTTCCTAAGGATATTTTGGTAAATGTAGACATGCGAATCAATTGTAACCTAGGGTTTCTATCTCCTATAAATAGAAGCCCAAATCATTGTATTCTTTTCATGCCTCTCTATGCCTCTTTTTATGAATAAAATTTAGAATTCTTTTGGAGAGCATCGATGTCTCTTTTCATATCATCTATTCAGATCTGACAACCCTGTGTAAATGTTTGGAGAGGGCCATCTGTAAAGTAAGTAGATTTATTTAATTGCCCTAGTTTAAATTTAATTCCTTGCCCTAGGTAAATTTCATTCTCTGCCCTAGATAAATGTTTTTAAATTCCCTAATGAGTGAGTAGTCTCCTCGCTTGTTAGGGTTAGATCTGGGAAAGGTTTGAGAGACGAAGATTTCTAATCCCCTTTCTTGCCCATCATGTATAATTAATAGGACTCTATGCATACATGCACATACCGCTCCCTACGGCACCCTATCCCTCGAGGTAGCGGTGATACCGTAGTATAAAGGCCCGGTTGTGATTGTTTTTCATGGAGGTTAGGGTAAGGATTGATAAAGGAAGGACAAGAACCTAGAGAAAGAAACATCTTTCCAAATGATTCTAATCCCCTTTATTAATAATTACCATAACTCCTAATAAGATCTTAATATGGGTATAGAAAGCGGTGAGATTTATAGACTTTCCAAACTTAACCTAGACCTAACCCTAGCAAGATTTAGATCTAGATTAATTTAGTTTTTAGATTTAATTGATCCATTCACACCGTTTGGAATTAACTCGTAAGAGCGATTAGGAAATTCACAACATCCCTGTGAACCGACCCGTACTCACCGGCTAGCTGCAAAGCGACGCCGTTCTTGATTGCGGTAAATATTTTTGATCGTAAAAACCTCTCTCAATCAAATGGCGCCGTTGCCGGGGATGGCATAGTAATTTCCTTTTTGCAATTTCGGGTTAATCAAAATTCAAAAAATCATAAAAAATCCAAAAATTATAAAAATATATCAATTGTTTTGGAAAGGGTACTTTGTTTGTGTGAATCTGGCAGGAACAATTGAGACGGATCTGGAAATTTCCAGAAGGCGAAACAAAAATTAAAAGATCAGAACAGAGAGAGATTTCAAAAACAGAATAGCACATTTTTTCTGGAGATTTGAACCCTCTAAATTGCCGCGCTTACGCGGCCGAAACCAGACTTAGACCGCGGAAACGCGGCCATCTTGCTGACTCAGCGCCGCACAAAAATTTTGGGGACTCGTGCTGACCATCCCGCCGCGAAAACGCGGCAGAAACGCGTTCATACCGCGGAAAGGCGGCCCTATGGTGGCATCATCTCGTGGAATTTCCTCTGTAAGCCCCTCTGTTCTTTCTCTGAAAATCTTGATATATCTTTTCTGTGAATTGCCTGCAGAATTCCGTGAGCTATAAAATATATTCCCTTCCAAATAACGATCTTGTGCAGGATTTCTGGGCCCCGCTTGAAATGAAAATTGATTGTAAGTAATCTTTTTTGTTGCATATCTTTTCTCAAATATCTTTTTGCAACAATTTTTTTTCCAAATAAAGATTCTTGTGATATGCTTAAAATAATAACTGATTGCAGGTAATATATTTTTTTGGTTGCATATCTTTAATTAAAACTCTTTTTGCAACAATTTTCAAATAAAGAAAAAGAAAAAGGAAAATTTGTATTAGAAAACTTGCAAACTTTTGCCGCAAATAAATCCTTGCACCAACCAACTTTCTTTCTTTCACCCTTTCTTCTAACATGGGTACCCCACATAATAAATCACTTGCCGAACTTTGGTATCCCGAACCTAATTTTGCGTCGTTCGGCAATTTGTTCGATCAATTTAAAGACGATTCTTCCATGCCTAAAATATCTTTGAAATATCAAATAGAGGCGTTTAGGAGAAACAATTCGACTTTTCAACCCACTTTGTGTCAACCAAGTCAACCTTTACCACCTCCATATGTTGATACCACTTTTTCAAGTCCCTCTGTCACTACTAGGCCGATGTCCATTGCTGAGCATATTGCTCAATCTCGCAGCCGATCTTTCACCCCTCTCCACTCATCTAGTTGTAGGGTTCTTAGGCACTCTCAAGAGGTCTCACAAGGCATCAACCATGCCAATTTCAAAAATAACGGTGCCGAGAAACCCTAACAAGATCGTTAACTAGAATTTTAGGCGATAAAGCGAGCTAGTTTACAACTAAACTATAAGATAACGGAAATACAACCTTTGTAGATCCGGTTCTCCACCTCCATAGCTCCGCGATGATCTCCCTCCGCTGTCCAAATCGATCCCTTGACTCTAGCATTGGCATCATCGAAGAATAGGCGGGCTTGATCGTCGGTTCGATGCCGAAGATGATCTACGTCGAGGCATCGCTAGAACAAGCTCCAACTTCACCAAGCCTTGAAAACTTGTGAAGGAAACACCCTATACAACTTGGCAAGAGGTAGAGAATGAAGAAATAGGAAGTGGGTAGACTTTAGATTTGGATTTCTCACTTGTTTTAGCTAGTTGCCATTGAAGAGGCAAGCTTTTTCTTCATGTTGAAGAAGATGAAGAAGAAGAAGAAGATATGATGATAATGATAAATCAATAATAAAATCAAATTGATCTTATCATAATGCAACCTTGGGTTAGATTTAACTCTTGTAGAGAACAAACCCTAGTTTAGCTAATGGTTAGGTTTAAACATAAAACAAAATGGTTACAAATTCAAAGCATCATGAAGCTTCCACAAAAGACAAAATTAGCAACCATTTCATTTTAGCCAAAAGAAATAAAGAATATAAATGAAATGAATAAGTGAATACTTTAAAACCATAACCATTAACCTAAACATGGTTCAAATCAAACATACACCCAAGTTTGCATGTATCATCAAACATGATACAAACTAGTGCACAAAACTATATCATATATACAATGTGCACTTCAAGTGAGAAAATCCATCTTAAGTGAACCAACACTAGTTAATGTAAAGTAATATATCAAATATATAATTATACATTAAATCATTAAATCAACACTTGATTCAATGATCCGGTCATATCGCATATAACCGGCTAGTATCCAATGTATCGGCTTATCGAATCAATCCTTGATTCGATAACTAGGTTATATCGCATACAACCATTCGATACATCCATCGCGAGAATAGAATACGGTATCACATACACGTATTATTCTCGGTCCCGCACATATCTCATATGCGCTCCTATTTCGTTTCGCTTGAGCCAGGAAACCTCTGTGTAGGACTCTAAAGACTCGTCAATACGCCGGCAGCGGATGATGATCATATCAAACATCCACAAGCCGCAAGCGGTCTGCTAAACGTAACGGCCACCCGGGTATTGAGCGATCAGAAGATCGACGAGCAAGCCCGCTCACACTCCTGTGAATCCAACCAGCAACACTTACCGCACAGTCCGGTCTGTTCGTCTGATATGTCTCATATCTCGCCTAGGGGTGGTAAACGTCAGACCCCAATAGCTTGATAAGTCATGCCGACGTGAGGTCCATAACATTCGTGAAACTACTGATAACTCTTACCAGTATATCACTGCAACCCTGGCCAGGGATTTCCTGTTATGGCCAGTCGAGCATAGCGCAACATCAACCCCCAATACCGGGAGAGACGAATCCCCTCCTATCGCTCATTGCCTCCATGTGAATCGAGACTGTACCCAAAAACCACCTGTTTGCACAACTCGGTAGAGCCGTGGTAGGGTGGAAATCAAAGCACAGTGGGAGACACACAAGACTCTATGACGATCTCGGGTCAACAGACTAAGCTGTACCAGTGTCACCAGAGAACTGCCATCTGACGTGAGGTATAATACCATCTGGGAGTTCTCGGCGAGTCCGTTCAGTGTACCCAGTCTCCACTGAGCACCCGCATACCATCTTCGATGTCAAACACCAATGGATATGGGATCATCCATCGCCCATCGCATGGGTCGAGAAGATATACGCCAGTCTACTCTGGAATATCGATGCCCCGTCTCGATATTCCCTCGACTAGGAACATTTGAAGGATGTACTCATGGACTACCCAGGCCCCACTAGTATGATCTACATCATAGTCCTGGAAGTCGAGTACACATCCTAAGGGCTTTATCAACATGTAATCAGAGAGACAGAAAGTATACATGTTAAGATAAAGAGCAACCAGATAGCGTACTATCATATCGAGCAAGAAAGTCCTACCTATATATGTCCCAGCATCCACTACAATATACATCCAATGTACAGTAATGGCCTCTAGGGCATACATATAACTAACAATCTCCCACTTGCACTAGGGCCATCTGTAGCAGCGGTTGCAGTATCACATACTCAACCATCCCCTAAAAGTCTCTCTTTGGGAAAAGGCCTTCGTGAGTGGATCCGCCGTGTTGTCCTCTGAGTCTACTCTCCTGACCTCGATCACCCCGGAGATCAACTATCTCCATGATCAGGTGATGCTTCCTCAGAATATGTCTGGGTCACTGATGGGACCAGGGTTCCAGGGCCTAAGCCACACTTCCATTATCATACAATGGCAGGAACCTAGTTCATCTTATGAACCAATATACACCCAAACTTCCTCTTTGGTAGTATCTTCAATAGCGATGTTACCAGCCTTTATCGTCTAGTTTGCCACGGTATCTAGCTTGGAACTCTTCCAACATACCGTCCCTCTACTGAGGGTAAAGACAGTGCCTGTGACTGACATTCAGTCGTCTTTATCACCCTGGAACTCTTCCAGTGATTCTCCCCAGGCTCACTACATCTAGTGAGAATCCTAGCATCCAATTACATCTATCTCATAGATGAAAACTCAGGATTTAGGAGGTATCACTTTGATCCTATTTGGAGAATCCTTGTGATAATAGGAGATTGACCGATCGTAGTATAGGAAACTCTTTTCCTATCAAGAGTATGTTGTTTACGTACAATACGAAGATGACCACCTTACTCTCTACTACCCTTTTGTATACACAAGGTTCGTCTACCATTTTGATGAAGTCAAACACTTTGACTTTCACATCAAAACAGACGTTCCAATTCCGCGATGCCTGCTTCATTATGTAAAGCAACTTGCACACGTTTTCGCTGCTCCCACTGTTTACGAAGCCCTCTGGCTGTGTTCTTATAGACGTTCTCTTCTAAATCATTATTTAGAAAAGTAGTCATGGCACCCAACCACCAGATATCGCAGGTATGTAGCCGTGGCAAGTAGGATCTGGATGGACTTAAGCACATTCCATGGAAAAGGTTTCATCATTATCCGTGCCTGGTCGATGACGAAAACCTTTAAGTCTAGCTTTGAAAGTCTTAACTTTTCCATCTACACCAAGTAATCTTCTCAAGATATACTTGCTCCTGATGGGGATTTAACCCTTCAGATATAGCAGCTAAAGTCCATACTTTGCTGGTGTACATGGATTCCATCTCAGATCGCTAAGCATCCAGCCATTCTTACAGAGTCCCTACTCTCGATGGCCTGCTCGAAACTAGTTGGGTCATCATCTTATGATGCATTCCTCGCTCCCACTGTCATCGAGAAACCGAGGTATCTCTCAGGCGGATGAGGAACCCTACTAGATCGGCGGAGAGGCTGAGGTTCGTCGGGAACTATAGAATCCTTTGGTTCTGTCAAATCATCAACTGCAGTTTTGTATAGCTGGAACCTTTCCAGTTCTACAGAACTGATCCTGCCTCGATCTTGTCCGGATTTTGCTTTAAACATAGGCCGGACAATCCCAAATCTTAACTAGCTTAAGAGATGGGTTCTTCCCATACCATATCTCATATGGAGTGGTAGGCACTGATTTGATTCAAACCTAATTCAATAGGTATGCAGCTTCTCAAGTGCATAGCCCCAAAAGGAAATAGGTAACTCAGTAATACTCATCATAGAGCACACCATATCTAATATTGTGCAATTGCTCCGCCCCGATACACCGTTGTGCTGTGGTGTATTCAGAGGAGTAGTACGTAGAGAGAATCTCATTCTCCTTTAGAATGGTCCAGAAATGCCATGCACAAGTATTCTCCTCTCTGATCTCATCATAGGACATAATACTTATACCCGGTTATTGGTTCTCTACTTCTAACTTATATTCTGTGAATACCTCAAAAGGTTCGGACTTATGTTTCAACAGGAACATATGACTGAATCTTGAGAGATTATCAGAGAATATAATGAAGTATAAAGAACCAGTCCTGGCATGTGTAGACAAGAGACTTTACATACATCATCATGTATCAGTCCCAAGAGTTTACTAACTCTTTCTCTGTTTCTAATAAACAGAGCTATGGTCATCTAATCTTTGTGACATGACTGGCAAGTTTCACAAGATGTAAATTCAAACTGATTTAAATATGCATCTAGAATGTAACTTCAGCCAGTCGGGTCGCATCGATGTGACCTAGTCTACAATGCCTCAAGAAGGATTCGTTCATTTCTGAACTCTTCCTCTTGTGTGTGTTCTGTATACTAGAAACTGCAGTTTGATTTAGAACGTCAATGCTTTTAGATAACGTGCCTGAACCGATCAACTTTTGATATAGGAAATGTTCAAAACATTATCCAACAATACAAAATTATATCCTTCTTTACTAATAAAGAGACTGATATGATTTTGTATATCAGGTTCGGTATATAATAGCATTTGTTCAGAATCAATGTACTGGTAATACAGGGTGACAGTGACCAACAGACTTGGCTGCAACACTTGCCCCGGTTTCTGTCTCATGAAACTTATCACCCGTTCTCAGTTTTTCTACCTTTTTGTAGCCCTATGTAATATATTACATATCTGGGATCCTGATCCGGTATCATATACCCAGGATGCAGAGGATACTGAGAAACAGTTCTTTGTAATGAACATACCCGAAGGAGATGCATCTCATGCACTTTCTTCGTTTGGGCGGCATGGGAATCCTGGCATTCCCCTATTTCCTGCTCTGTCTTATAACAATTATAAGTTGGAGCGGGACCAACGTTCCCCAGCTCAGTATAACAAGCGGGTTTGGTCAATTATTCGTATTATTATCTTGATTAAGGCATGATATGGTCGCTACCAGGAGAGAGAGAGAAGAAAACACTCTGCGTGCGCTCTTGCAAGATCAGATTGGTTATATATTTTATCTAATCAGGATGGCTCCCACTGTTTTTATCAAATCTTCCTTCAAACCCTAAAAGGAAAGACTAGCCGGGATTAATTACACTCTACAAGTTCTCCAATCTTTCAGCCAGGCCAGTGTCGGTACTTTGAGGGAGGTTCCCCGTGCTTTCGCACGGACCTAATTACAGTAAACCTCGTTTTCCCAGAGGCGTAACCCCGTTGACACCTTTCTAGACACCTACTTGATCGGCTAATTGCAAAGGGCAAAACTCTCCCAGGAGTAACAATTACTCGCAGTGGGTATCGGGATCCAACTATCATATAGAAGGTATGCAATCTCATTGCAAATTTCAACACTTGAAACTCCCGATAAAGGTTTTTACCCCTAGCACCTATGACCTTAACTATGGTCAACAAATCATAAGTACTAGTCAAGTTCTACCCGTCATTTCGTGATTAATTAGACCCACCCACATGACCCTTAACTAAGGTCAACAAAGTCACGCTACTGTCCTAACTAATCGCATCATATGCGGTGTAGGAAGACATCACTTAGCTACCGTACACTGTGCCTTAACTAAAGTCAACAAACACATCACGAATACTAAGTACTCTACTTCCTAAAATGACGGAGGGTTGCGAATGGTTTTTGTGAAAACCTTTAACGCTTTGAACTTGATCTCGTTGCGGAATCAAATGGTTTTTAAATGGAATGTTTTTGAGGCTTTTCTAGTTTTGCTAAAGGGGTCACTCCCGGTGAAGGGATCGTCGGCCCTTTCCTCGTCGAATGAGGTGCGGGATATATCATATATATCACTGTGCAAAGCGTAAACTATAGAAGCGATCAAAGACAAACCGAGGGTTGTAGCATCTGCCAGTTATTGCTAAAGGAGTCACTCCCGGTGAAGGGATCTCGGTCCTTTCCTCATCGAATAAGGTGCAGGATGTTCTATAATGAACACCGCGATGCAAAGCAAGAACTGTAGCTACCTGTTTTTATTTTGAAATTCGATTCCACAACATCAATTAGGTTTATTTTCTTTCATTAATCTCATTAATGAATATCCCATCATTTAAATTACCTAAACATCACAGATAAATATGACGTACACTTATGCCATCCGCATTCGCCTCGATGTCCCCTCGTGCACCGTTAGGTTAGGTAACTAACGGCAGAGCGGGGCAGGGCTAGCGCGGGTGTAAAACATAAGTAACGTCTATATAATATATCATATATACTATATACTACATCTATCCGAACAGAGCACAGAACATCGCATGATCACATTACAGATAACGCTGCAGAAAGAATCATATGAAATATTGGATATACTAGGACGTCCGTGTTTTCAATACGAGCCAGTATAAAACACGGATTCCACGGTCGTGATGAATAGCCAATCCCACACCCCTAGACCCCAACGAGAGCGGCAAGCAAACCTACCAATTCTAGGGTTAGGAGACCCGGACTCGACTCCTCGAGTTGGTCTCCCACTGGACCCCAGAACCCGGTTACTTGTGCTCCCCTCCTTGGGTCTATCCTAATGCGGAAAAGTAAATAATATACAAATGGTGACAACATCCGCAACCTGGAAGTGCCCCAATAAAAGAATATTACATACAAGTTTTTACATGAATGAAAATGAAAAACACTCATCTCACATAAAAACCCCCGGCTATTCAAACACGACGATCCAATATAACATATCCAGCAACACATAACATCACATGTCATCAACATAAGTAAATATGCGCATCCCAATTGTCGTTGACATATAGCAACGAAACCGGCGATATCACATATTACACTTACGGTCACAGAAAAGAAAGTGTAAAACTACAACAGTTGGAATCCGCAACCTCCTCAGACATCGCATGCCTGACCAAATGAATTACTTAGACATCGCATGCCTAACAATTATAAACCCCGCATTTTAGTCTCAAAATCGAAAACACTTTTCAATATCAAGTCGGGCAATTCAACAGGATTCCCGACATTCTGATCGAATGCTCGTCGCAAACTTCAGTAGACGGTCGCGCCCCCGACGCCGTCGACAAAGTGCACCAAGGCGGAACACCGCTACCGCGAGCACCCGAACGAATGCTTTCGGCGACGGGGTTCTCCTACAGTCACTTGGTCGGGGCAATGGAGTGAGGCTGTCTATTAAGTTTACCCGGCGAGTATCCGCGTACGCTACGTGATTGCGATGGACTTTTGATCACATCAAAATTCCGTGGCAACCGATCAAGTGAGACTAAACTGCTATGTTTATAACATTCATTCAGTTATCTCATAACTTATTGTGAATTCCAATTATTGTATCTCATTCCGGATAAATAGAAAATGTCAAACTTTCCGATCGAACAATCGAACACCCAAGTTTTCCCGATACAGATCAACACATGAAACAAGTCTAAAAACATTCAGTTCGTGCCTCAGTACCAACGGTCCAGCCGTAGAAGGGTCAAGTCAACGCCTCACATGTGGCACGCCGTACTGCCCCAAACCCGAAGGTTCAAAGGGCAGTTCAAGACGGTCACATAATCGAGTTAAGGTTTGTTGTCTTCTAGAGGGTCCATCGAGTTACTTGCACTACTTAGAACGTCTTTAAACTACGGAAAAATCCAACACTTGGAAATTTCCCGACAGGGGAAAAATTGGGTATTTATATCCGGTCGAACATTTTAACATATTCTAAAATTTATCCGGAAAGCCACACTGACAAAATTTGATAATCCGATCGAATCTTTGATTCCCAATACAACCCCAGAATACTCTTCTGTAGAGTCACAATAAAAATACCCCAGAAAATACAGCATTAAATTATATGAGTTACTGTGCAGAAATCATTGGTCAAAGGGACAGTACGGCCGCGGAACCGCCGCACCATGCATAGCTGGGGCCGCGGTTCCGCGGTGGAAAAGTCGATTCAGGCCCTCGTATTTCACAGTAATTCAAATAACACCCTGCTTATTTTTCTGCATATTTTTAATTGACAAAAATCCAAAATTTTAGAAAATTTCCAGAGAGCATTTTGGGGTTAGGTTTTCGGTTCGTCCGGCTTTCAAACTCCGTCTAGACTTCGCCTAAGGCTCTAGCTAGGCTTTGATACCACTGTAGGGTTCCTAGGCACTCTCAAGAGGTCTCACAAGGCATCAACCATGCCAATTTCAAAAATAACGGTGCCGAGAAACCCTAACAAGATCGTTAACTAGAATTTTAGGCGATAAAGCGAGCTAGTTTACAACTAAACTATAAGATAACAGAAATACAACCTTTGTAGATCCGGTTCTCCACCTCCATAGCTCCGCGATGATCTCCCTCCGCTGTCCAAATCGATCCCTTGACTCTAGCATTGGCATCATCGAAGAATAGGCGGGCTTGATCGTCGGTTCGATGCCGAAGATGATCTACGTCGAGGCATCGCTAGAACAAGCTCCAACTTCACCAAGCCTTGAAAACTTGTGAAGGAAACACCCTATACAACTTGGCAAGAGGTAGAGAATGAAGAAATAGGAAGTGGGTAGACTTTAGATTTGGATTTCTCACTTGTTTTAGCTAGTTGCCATTGAAGAGGCAAGCTTTTTCTTCATGTTGAAGAAGATGAAGAAGAAGAAGAAGATATGATGATAATGATAAATCAATAATAAAATCAAATTGATCTTATCATAATGCAACCTTGGGTTAGATTTAACTCTTGTAGAGAGCAAACCCTAGTTTAGCTAATGGTTAGGTTTAAACATAAAACAAAATGGTTACAAATTCAAAGCATCATGAAGCTTCCACAAAAGACAAAATTAGCAACCATTTCATTTTAGCCAAAAGAAATAAAGAATATAAATGAAATGAATAAGTGAATACTTTAAAACCATAACCATTAACCTAAACATGGTTCAAATCAAACATACACCCAAGTTTGCATGTATCATCAAACATGATACAAACTAGTGCACAAAACTATATCATATATACAATGTGCACTTCAAGTGAGAAAATCCATCTTAAGTGAACCAACACTAGTTAATGTAAAGTAATATATCAAATATATAATTATACATTAAATCATTAAATCAACACTTGATTCAATGATCCGGTCATATCGCATATAACCGGCTAGTATCCAATGTATCGGCTTATCGAATCAATCCTTGATTCGATAACTAGGTTATATCGCATACAACCATTCGATACATCTATCGCGAGAATAGAATACGGTATCACATACACGTATTATTCTCGGTCCCGCACATATCTCATATGCGCTCCTATTTCGTTTCGCTTGAGCCAGGAAACCTCTGTGTAGGACTCTAAAGACTCGTCAATACGCCGGCAGCGGATGATGATCATATCAAACATCCACAAGCCGCAAGCGGTCTGCTAAACGTAACGGCCACCCGGGTATTGAGCGATCAGAAGATCGACGAGCAAGCCCGCTCACACTCCTGTGAATCCAACCAGCAACACTTACCGCACAGTCCGGTCTGTTCGTCTGATATGTCGCATATCTCGCCTAGGGGTGGTAAACGTCAGACCCCAATAGCTTGATAAGTCATGCCGACGTGAGGTCCATAATATTTGTGAAACTACTGATAACTCTTACCAGTATATCACTGCAACCCTGGCCAGGGATTTCCTGTTATGGCCAGTCGAGCATAGCGCAACATCAACCCCCAATACCGGGAGAGACGAATCCCCTCCTATCGCTCATTGCCTCCATGTGAATCGAGACTGTACCCAAAAACCACCTGTTTGCACAACTCGGTAGAGCCGTGGTAGGGTGGAAATCAAAGCACAGTGGGAGACACACAAGACTCTATGACGATCTCGGGTCAACAGACTAAGCTGTACCAGTGTCACCAGAGAACTGCCATCTGACGTGAGGTATAATATCATCTGGGAGTTCTCGGCGAGTCCGTTCAGTGTACCCAGTCTCCACTGAGCACCCGCATACCATCTTCGATGTCAAACACCAATGGATATGAGATCATCCATCGCCCATCGCATGGGTCGAGAAGATATACGCCAGTCTACTCTGGAATATCGATGCCCCGTCTCGATATTCCCTCGACTAGGAACATTTGAAGGATGTACTCATGGACTACCCAGGCCCCACTAGTATGATCTACATCATAGTCCTGGAAGTCGAGTACACATCCTAAGGGCTTTATCAACATGTAATCAGAGAGACAGAAAGTATGCATGTTAAGATAAAGAGCAATCAGATAGCGTACTATCATGTCGAGCAAGAAAGTCCTGCCTATATATGTCCCAGCATCCACTACAATATACATCCAATGTACAGTAATGGCCTCTAGGGCATACATATAACTAACACTAGTTCTAGGGACCCGCACGATTATTCACCTTTTTATCCACATGTTGATCCTACCCCTGTCCAATCACCCACTTCCTACCAGTCCTACCCGACTTTTCCACCTTCACTAGACACTGCTTCTACACAGCCTTTTGGGAGTTTCACATACCCAAATAATTTCGAATCTTTTGCCGAAACCCCCTTACCACCAAAGTCTAGTTTGGAAGAGGCGTTGGAGGCGTATATCGCAGCAACAAACAAAATGGTTAGGATTGTGGAAGCGTCCGTGGCCATCCTTATGCAACCTAGTGAACCGGTAGCTAGTTTCCAACTAGCTCCAAATTTTCCAATGTATGAGGAGGCGGTTGGACAGAGTGAGAATTTCCAAATCAAACCTACACTTACCCAATTGAAGCCCACAACACCGGTTTTCCATCGATTTTCCAAAATAGTTCACCAGTTGAAAATAAAAACGAGTTGTGTGAATTTGTAGTTCTTGATTTGCCAGATTGTGAAGAACCCATTTCGAGTGAAACCATACTTAATCCTTTCGATCTTTACACCTCCACTCTAGAACCTAAATCGATAAATATCCATGCTTTTGATGAGGTGTTAGAAAAAATTGATTTTCACTTGATTGAGGATATAGACGCCGGGAATATTTCGGATGATGAACCCGTCGATTTAATTAAAATTTTATGTCCAATTCATCATCCCGAGTCCTTAAATGTTTTTCCCGAACGTCATATGCGTTTCGATTTTGATGATATTGGCATGGATAAGCAAATTTTTGAGAAAAATATTGAGGAGAATTATGAGGATAGTACTGAGGATAATATTGAGATTGAACCATTTTCGTTTGATGTGTCGAATTTTCCAATACACCCTTCTAAATCCTTAACTGATACCCTTCCTCACTCACTTCCTTCCCTTCTTCCTATTGTTCCGACCGTGCAAGTGACCGTTACTCTTTCATCTCCTATACCAAGTTCGGCGTACCAATGTTTTCTTGCGAATCTTGAGGGATTTGACCCCATTTCTCGACGGGTTGATAGGTTAGCGCAATCGCTTTTAACACATCGGTCATCACAAACTGCGCTAATTTATTCACTCGATTTAAACCCTCAAGATCGTACTCCACTTCTTTCTTCTTTCCGCCATTCTTCTCCCCCATCGAGACCATATTCTCTTCTTCCTACACGGTCTCGTGTGTTTCTCATTTCTTTCCTCTACACCCCATTATTTCACCAACTCGGCCATTACCACGATAAGATTTTTGAATGGTTGGTGCTAACCTTTGGCTTGTGTAAGGCCAAGCCTAAGTTTGGGGGGAACCTTTGTATATATGTATATATATTTTTGTTTTCTTTTTCTATAAAAAAAAATAAATTTTTTTTTACAATAAAAACGAAAAAAAAATTGTAAATAAATAAACAGGGGAGTGCCGACATTTTGACCCTCTTGGTGTAGCATGACAGTGAGGACACTGTCAAGTTTAAGTTTGGGGGTATGCTCGGTACGTCTTCTTCCTTCGCATTCATTTGTACATATTTTTGCATTTGCATACTTATTTTAAAACCCATAAAAATTTCAAAAATTTCAAAAATTATAAAAATTGTTGTATTCAATTTTGGCTAATTGACTTGAGTTTGAAAAATAGGTTAACTGGCTAGGAACAACTAGATCTTAGACTTAGTAAATTAAAAACCCTAAAAATAACCTTCCTTAATGTTTAGCGGTAGAAAGTATATATCTTTGTAGTTTATTTAGAAATAGGCATATTTTGAGTTCACTTCTTGGGCTAAGTCGAAACAAAGGAAAAGTATTGATGTTTTTATTAGAGTATAAGTTTGAAAAATAGTTCCTAACTTAAGTCTAAATTCTAAAAATGTATACCCTACAATTTGCACTATCACGCATATTGAAACTTGGAATAGTATAAGAGACCTTGAAATGCTTTTGTCTAAAGTCCTTAGCACAATAAATAAATAAAAAAAAGTGAATAAAGGAAAAAAATGGACACTGGTTTTTGTGATTACTTAAGGCTAAAAAAAATAGAAAAATATTTAGCGAGGGTGCTTCATCACCTAGTGCCTTAGACCAACTGGTTTGAGAGTCACTGCTAAAGCCTTGGGTGTTACAAGACTAGGAAGTACGCTTTAAAGTGCTAACGCATCTGGTAATCGGTTGTTGGTACCTCAAGAAGTATTAACGGTCGCATGAAGGATGTGTAAGCGAAATTCAACAATTAATAAGTGCTTTGGACAATGGACAAGAGTTCGATTGCTTGATTTGAATTTCCAAGTGTAGGGGTGATATTTACACACACGTGAGGATATGTGATTAGAGTTTAGATAAGAGAAAAGAATGAAGAATAGAACTTGTATCTTTAGTAAAGTTGATAGAAATTCCCAAGTGGAGATGGAACTTTAGAAGGAAAGCTTAGAAAATGCCGAAAGCTAAGTAAGTCTATAGAACATATATAATCTTAAGTTAAATGATGAGGAAGTGTGAAGAATATGGGTGGATAATTTATGGGTTGAAGATAATAGAATTCCTTGTTAGAAAATCTAATTGGAAAACAAAAGTCGAAAAGCCAAATTGATAGGATTTTATGAGTGGTATCCGCTGAAAACCCTCAGGAGACAACACTCCTCCTACTAGGGACACCTAGAGGTTTAACGGCTTGTTTCACGTGCTCAGTGTAATCGCGTCTCCCTGCGAAAGTGCGGCTAGGATAGGTTTTATCGAGAATAAAAAATAAGTTTGCTCGAGGACGAGCAAAAGATAAGTTTGGGGGTATTTGTTCACACCATAATATTGCATTATTATATTCCCCATTCTTATTCTTTTTACAAATAAACAGGTGCCTTTGACGCATGTCTGCTACATATTACAGGTTACAGGTTCTTGGAGCGAAAACAGTGAAAAAGATAAAAGACGACACAAAAAAGGGACTTTGACCAACAAATAGAAGGATCTTAATCAAGCCTACACAAAAGATCAGTACAAGACAACACAAGGTCCAAGATTACAAAGCAAACGGTTAAAAGTCCACTGCAATTGTTCACTGGAGATATGGAAGAAATAGAGAAGCCAAATTGAATAAAGATCCAAAGAAATAAAAAGCCCAAGAAGCCCAGAATCAGTTCCAAAATTTCCAGACATAAAATTTTACCAAAACTTGGAAGTCTACTTTGACTAGGTCTTCCTAAGGATATTTTGGTAAATGTAGACATGCGAATCAATTGTAACCTAGGGTTTCTATCTCCTATAAATAGAAGCCCAAATCATTGTATTCTTTTCATGCCTCTCTATGCCTCTTTTTATGAATAAAATTTAGAATTCTTTTGGAGAGCATCGATGCCTCTTTTCATATCATCTATTCAGATCTGACAACCCTGTGTAAATGTTTGGAGAGGGCCATCTGTAAAGTAAGTAGATTTATTTAATTGCCCTAGTTTAAATTTAATTCCTTGCCCTAGGTAAATTTCATTCTCTGCCCTAGATAAATGTTTTTAAATTCCCTAATGAGTGAGTAGTCTCCTCGCTTGTTAGGGTTAGATTTGGGGAAGGTTTGAGAGACGAAGATCTCTAATCCCCTTTCTTGCCCATCATATATAATTAATAGGACTCTATGCATACATGCACATACCGCTCCCTACGGCACCCTATCCCTCGAGGTAGCGGTGATACCGTAGTATAAAGGCCCGGTTGTGATTGTTTTTCATGGAGGTTAGGGTAAGGATTGATAAAGGAAGGACAAGAACCTAGAGAAAGAAACATCTTTCCAAATGATTCTAATCCCCTTTATTAATAATTACCATAACTCCTAATAAGATCTTAATATGGGTATAGAAAGCGGTGAGATTTATAGACTTTCCAAACTTAACCTAGACCTAACCCTAGCAAGATTTAGATCTAGATTAATTTAGTTTTTAGATTTAATTGATCCATTCACACCGTTTGGAATTAACTCGTAAGAGCGATTAGGAAATTCACAACATCCCTATGGACCGACCCGTACTCACCGGCTAGCTGCAAAGCGACGCCGTTCTTGATTGCGGTAAATATTTTTGATCGTAAAAACCTCTCTCAATCACCCGCTCCCACGGCCAAAGCAGCTCTGCGTGCCTTCACCTCGCGCCTCAACCGCTTTCTCTCCTCCCGAGCCGTCAAGACGGACCTCTTCGAAGTTTCCTTCATCGAGGCGTCATCATCCGTGAAAAGAGATGCCTCCAAATTCTTCAAGGCATCCCTCACCGACTTTTCGAGTTGAGGCTCTCGCGGCAGCCCTGATGAAACCGGAACTTCAGTAGCCGGCCCGGGGAGAGTCCCCGCATCGGCTGGCGCAAACCCTGTAAAGAGACAAAGGAAGAAGGTTAGGTTGACTATAAGAAAAGAGAATAAAGTCTTGATGAGGCAAGACGTACCAACGCCCAATAAAGCGCGCTTCCTCTCCTCCTCCTGGATGGTTTTTAGAGAGGCAGCGATGGCTTCTTCAGTAGTGACACCTGTTAAAAAAGGGAAAAGCATTAGTCAAAGATAATGATAAAAAATACGGTAAAATGACGGAGAGTGCAGCTAATGATTACCTGCTTGAGCGAGTTTATCCAACCACGCTTCGAGTCTGGCTGATCGCTCAGAAGCCGCAATGGCGGCCGCCAGATCGGTGTCTGCTGGATCTACCGAGAAGCCCTTATTGCTGCCATACTCGCTTATACCTTCGGTAAGAGGGGCCTAAGGCTCTAAACCGAGGATAGCATCGAGAGAGAGGAGTGACTTCTTCTTCCTCTTCTGCGCGCGAGCCCCGTTCTGCGCCAAGATCATTTTACGTTTCGCAGGCACTTTAGGGCGGGGTGTCCCAATGTCCGCGCCGACGCCGGACTCCGGCGAAACCATATTTACCGTCTCCACTGGAGCACGGGGGGCTGGTGGTGCATCCACAATATCGCGAAGCGGCAATCCGTGCGAAGGGCTCAACACGCGCGGTGGCCCAGCTCCGGCATCTTTCAACGGAGGAACGACCGGGGTCCTTGGCTTCAGGGGAGCCTTATGGTCGCCGCCGGGAGGCGCACCCTTGCGGTCAACCAGCATGCGCTTCTCCATATGGATAACTGGACCCATTGCGTGCGCGTACCAAGCCACGTACGCGTTGAGGACCTTGGGAACGCAGCTTGGCTCGCTGATGAAGAAGTAGGAGCCCGTGTTCAGTCGCATGAAATAGTGTATTGCGCTCCGCATCCCCTCCCTGCTGGCCGCGGGCTCTTCCAAAAACGCCTCCAGCGGGATCCCCTGGTGATAGCTTGATTGTTAGGCGAACCGGTGGGGGTTATACCTCATGAAAAGCACCGTCTCGTTCTGCCTGAACACCAGGTAGCCCGGCCGAATGGAGTAGAGGTGAAGGATCTCCCAGGCTTTCAGTACGGAGGCCCCGTCCTTGAAATCGTCACGCAGCGCCACCACCGACTTGGAGGTCTCTGAGCCTATAGTTATGACTTTATCCAAAAAAGAAATCTTCGCTCCGACCAGGTGTGGACGAAGGAGCAACCCCCTAGCCTCCCGCGGAGGCGCAGTCACGATCGAAGCGCCGACCAGCCGCATGACTCTTGGGAGTCTGCACTTCTCAAAAAACGAAGGACTCTTATGGACGCCGAACACCCCGTGCACATGCATTTCCATCCATGAGGTGAAGTAGTGCAGCGGGAAATTAGCAGGCTGCACCCCAGGTTCATTAGCGTCCGCCGCCACGCTAAGTCCATTGTATAGGTGAGCCAACCCAGCGATTCCTATTGTCAACTGCAGGCCAGCCACCATCCGATGCGCTGGGTAGAAAACGGACGGCCGCATATGGCGCAGGTGCATGGGGAGCGCGAAGCTGCATAGCCACAATCCCAGGAACCCTACAAAAAAGGTCTCCTCATCCATGCCCGGGACGGCGATTTCTGACAAGGGTATGACGGCGGCGCCGGGGAGATAAAAATCCTTTTGATCGTCCTCCGATGTTGGTCGACGGTCCAAGCCGAAGCCGAAAGGGTCATCAAGCTTGGCGAACTTCTCGCTCCGCTCCGATAGAAACTCCGGTCGAATGAAGCGGGCGATAAAATCTACGAAACTACCACCCCGGACGCCTGATTCCAGATAGAGCCCTTCATATATGCTCAGCACCTTCACCAATCCCGGAAACTGGTGCTGAATGGCATTCTCCGGCGTCAGATCAAACACCAGCGGCTTGGTGGCGAAGACGTATTCGTCAGGAGGAAGCAGCTCCTCGTAATGCTCCCCCCTCATCGGCAGACCCGAGATTTCAGCAAACTCTTCTATGGAGATGGAGACTTCCCTGTCCGTCATAAGGAAGGTGTGAGTGGGGATATTCCATTGTTCGATGAAAGACTTAATCCACCACGTGGGAGGAGAAGGGTACTCAAAAAGCGAGACGTAGATTGCCGAGTACAAACCAATCTTCATTAGATGAGCCCTCTTCGCCGATAGGATGTACCTGGCCCATTGTAAATATCCGGCGGGTGGTCGCGGGGTCAATTCAACGTTGTAAGCCTGTCCTCAAGGGCGTGCCTCACCCTGACATATTCGCCTCCCCAAAATGTCTATTTCCAGCGGCGGCTGCACGGGAATGGCACCAATCGCAGGCTGGAGAAGATCATCCGAATTCCAGTCTTTGACCTCCACGGCATACTTCACCGGGGGTTCATCCGCATAGGGGATCGAAAATATGGGCTCAGACGGCGTAGTAGAACCGAAGCTTCAGCGACCCTGGACGATCTCATTATACCACCTACCCCACAGGTGAAGGTTCTTATGCTCGGGGTCATGATCCTTGATGAGAGCGAGCACCTCTCGGTCCACTGGTGCCTGGGGAAATCCTCCCTCCGAGCGAACAAACGGGAAAAACAAATCAGCAGACATGTTTCCTGCGGAGGGACAAAAATCAGCCGTCGGTGTTGTAATTCCAACGCTTGGCATTTTAAGATTTATAACACACTGCAATGCAGTGGGTAGGGGACCAAAAGGGGACCCACAAAATCTGGATGACAGTGCATCAGTTAATAAGACAGCCCCATCATTGGATTAGACTGTCAATTAATGAAGAGATCCCCAAGAGAATATTCTCATTAATGGGAAATCCCTAGAGACAAGGAGAAAATCTCCTCTTTCAGAGCAAAGCTCTGTCACAGAGTGACATTTGTCAAACTCTGGTCTCAAGGGAATAAAATTCCTAAAAGAGCCTAGCTCTGTAATAATGATGGAAAGATCCATCAAAAGAAAAATTTAACTCTTGAAAAAATTAAAAAATTTGGGATCTTAAAGATCCATGAAAACTCTTAGGAGTTCTTCATTTTTCAGATCAAAAAGATCTACATTTGATCCATGAGCAAAGCTCTGTTCATGGGTTAAAACCCATGAAACAACATCTCTGTAGATCTATGGATTCTTGAGAGCAAGGCTCTGTTGGTGAAGCCCCAAAGGGGTTTTCTTTAGATCAAAGATCTATGAGAGCAAGGCTCTGTTAATTAAATTTAATTTAATTTAAGTTAAATTTTACCTAAGATGTTCTAAAAATTTGAACTCTGGAGTTCTTGAAAAGAAACGAGAGCAAGGCTCTGAAGTTCTTAAAAACAAGAGCAGGGCTCTGAAAATCAAAGTTCTTGAAAATGGTAATTATTTACTGAGGACCAAGGATCCTATTTATAGGCGCTTGCGCCCCTTCAACTCACCAGTTGATCCAATGGCTTGGATCCTGCCACCGCTGCACTCACGTGTGCGCCACATGAGCGCAATGGTGGGGGGCATTTGTTTCCCCCAATCAGAGCAAAGCTCTGTTTGAATTTCAAAAATTCAAAAATTGAAGCAACGCTTCAAATTCCCTGCGCGCGTGTCAAAAGCTGATACGTCAACGCAGCGCCCAAGGCAGCGCGTCCAATCAGAGCAAGGCTCTATTTAAAAAAAACAAAATTAAAAGAAGCAACGCTTCAGATGCGCTGCGCTCTGCGTGTCAGCACAGTTGCGCTGCGCGACACGTGTCAGCGCAGTTGCGCTGCGCTGCGTGACACGTGTCAAGCGCTGGTGCGTTTGCGCCAAACAGAATTAAAATTCCAGTAAGATCCTTCTGTTCTTGTTAAAACAAGAAGATTGTCTTCTGTAAAATAGAATCCCTTGGATCAAAGATCCAACGGTGGAGAAAATTCCCCAAATCACTCAGAGAATGATCTTTTTAACAAATTTAACAAATTAATGAGCACTATATAAAGGCCCCTAGACCCCAATTCCAAAACATAAAGAGATAGACAACACAGAGATAGAAAACACAGAAACAAAGAGAGAACTCCTCTAAAGAACTCTGAGAAGAACTCAAAAAGAGAGAAAGGTAAAACCTTTGAATAAAAAAGAAGAATTTCTTCTGAAAAGATCATTGATCTAAAAACAAGATCAAGGATCTTCAATATAAAAATATAATAATAACAAAGGCATTGCCTTTTTATGAACCATTGGTTCTGGAATCTTAAAAATTCTTTTCTTGAATCCAAAATTGGATCAAGATATCAAAACAGTGCCTTGCACTTGAAAATCTGCATTGTTGCGCTCTTGGGTTAGCGCAAGCCACCAGAGAGCGCCACGTGTCAGCTCCAAAAACCACTTGCGCTATGCGCTTTTAAGATAGAGCATTGCTCTCTGAAATTGGCGTAACTCACCAGAGCGCGCCACGTGTCAGCAGCGCAATAGCGCACTGCGCTTGCGCTCACCAGAGCGTGACACGTGTCACCTCCCCATGCACTTGCGCTTAATAATTGGCGCAAAGCGCCTGACAGGCCACATGGCCACTGTCAGTTTGATTAATGCACTGCATTATTTACAGAAGGGCCAAGCCCAATTAAAAAAGGCCTAACAGGTCGAATAAAATGCAATGCATTACTTTAAAAAGGGCAGAGCCCAAACAAAAACAGATGCTGTGCATCATTTAAAAGGGATAAAGCCCAAATCAAAAGGCTTAGCAGGCCAAAAGAAAATGCAGGGCATTATTAAACAGGGGCAAAGCCCTAGCACAGGCCAAAGACAAAAACGTTGAATATTCTCAACTGGACTTAGCCCAATCATGGTCGTAAGTCCTCAAATTAAATTGACTGAGCACGGCTGCTCCCTTAAATCAATTTACATCCGGTTCAAGGGTACATCTCCGAACTCCTCTGACACCTGTCGTTGTAATCCTTCAACGACGTCAGAGAGGTGACGGGTCCCGACAACCATACACTAATACGGACTGTGGGGTCCTTAAACCCATAGACTTA
Source organism: Agapanthus africanus (assembly GCA_030015575.1). Taxonomy (NCBI): domain Eukaryota; kingdom Viridiplantae; phylum Streptophyta; class Magnoliopsida; order Asparagales; family Amaryllidaceae; genus Agapanthus; species Agapanthus africanus. Next base: position 1,005,859,347 of record CM057337.1, on the reverse strand, counting down.
TGCGTCCTTAAACTAATGGACTAATGCGTCCTTAAACACACCCATACGGACTGTAGGGTCCTTAAACCCATGGACTTATGCGTCCTTAAACTAATGGACTAATGGGTCCTTAAACCCATGTCCCTAAACTGGTAATAGACCGCAATGTCCCTAAACTACCTATGGACCACTGCGTCCCTAAACTGGAACAATAGAGCCCCCAAACGCTCTTTTGTTAGATCTAAACGATCCCGTTTAAGTTGATCTTAGCCTTAAATATGGCTAACATATCCTTAAACATTCAAACAGACTTTAGTCCCAAATTGGACTATAAGACCCCCAATCAACTTTGGCTCAAGGGTACATCTTCGAACTCCTCTGACACCTGTCGTTGTAATCCTTTAACGTCGTCAGAGAGGTGACGGGTCCCGACGGCTATATATTAAATGGACCACTACGTCCCTAAACTGGAACAATAGAGCCCCTAAATGCTCTTTCCGTTAAGTTGATCTTAGTCTCAAATCAGACTAATGTATCCTTAACGAACGTTTAAGTTGATCTTAGCCTTAAATACGGTTAACGTATCTAGAACTAAAACCCCAAACCCAAATCTAAGTAAATACGGATTTGGACTAATCTACGTCCTACGGGCGACGGCATCACTTAGTCTCCGTATACAATCCACGGGCAACCACAAACAAAACAAACACACACGACACGAAGTGAAATTCTGGAGAAGGAGAAAGTTGTTACCGCGATGCGGTAGCGTAATTAACTGCAGGGGCTTGCGCCTGCAGGGAAGAGCGTCCCCACAATCAAAAACCCCTCGAGCGAGGGGGAATCTGACGAAGTCTGCTACATCGGCTGCATCTGTCTAAACCTCCGATACACGGTGCCATAAATCAACTTGGCATCTTCGGAGAGGTGGACGGATAAAACCAAATAGCATCTGCCCCGAATCTCAGGCAAGACGTTCAGTCTTGCGCCATCTTTCGGAGGGGAACAGTACAAGTTTCTTAAGGTTCTCTAAACATGGATGGCCTAACCTACTGTGAACCTTAAAAGGAGTTGTAGACGTAGAATAAGCTATAGGTGTGCTCCCATCAAGGTCGTATAAACCTCCACGCTCATGTCCTGAACCAATCACCTCTCTCGTTTTCAGGTCCTGCATAATACAACCAGAAGGAGAAAATATTACCGAATATTTCAAAGAGTGCACAAGTTGCCTAACAGATAATAAACAAAACGGAAATGTTGGCACATAGTAAGACGAGTGGTACATAGTAAGTTGACTAACAGATAAAGAACAGAAGATACAGATAAAGACGTAGTAAGACGAGTGGATCCAACACATTCCACTTTAGATGTGGACCCGTTGGCTAGTGTGATAGGACTACTATATGAAATAGAAGTGTCACGACCAAAAATTTAGCACGTGATGGCCCTTAAACTACGTAACGTCTCCATGCGTAACGTAATTCAAGTAAGCCAAAAACCCGGCAATCTAAACCATCAAAAGTAGCAGGTGATAATAACATTGTTAAAACTTTTGAAATCTCAATCAAATTCTTTAAAGTCCCAATTTATTTCCTTTAAAAATTTGGTAGCTCCTTTGTAAAACAAGCCCCCAAAAAGGGTACAACATAAATATATAAGTAAAGCATCCCCAACGGGAGCAAATCCACGTCCAAATGTGGAAAACAACCACCACAAGTAAATATACGACGCCGTAGCGAAGAAAATGACGATATAAATAAAAACTGCATAAAGGACCTCCAAGTCACAAAATAATATACAATATCGTCTTCACAACTCGTCTCTAAGTCAATACATGAAAATGGTAGATGGAGAGTACTGGATACAACGAATATACAATGAGCAATATCGGATAACCGCAAAACTCACCTATAGCAAAACTGCACACGGTCAGCCATAGCGATATCCACTGCAAAAGATGATATGATAGATGAAAGCCCTGCCTCTGACTACTCTAATGAACAACCTGCAAACCCTGTGGCACAACGGGGGTGAGTTACCAACTCGTGAATAGTAAATAATATATGCAGGTAATCGCAATATGCACGTACTGCGCGAATCTATCACATGCAAGCTAATAGCAATAAATGGCCATATGTATGTGCAACAGTCATGAAAGGTACTCTAGCAGGTACAACTAATACATGAAGCAATAATATGGCAATATGTATATGCAACAGTCATGAAAGGTACTCTAGCAGGTACAACTAATACATGAAGCAATGCATATGAGTAAATGCGGAATAAGGGATAAAACAAGTCATCCTCACGGAATCTTCATCGTGGCAGGACCAAAGTCCATCAAGACAATCCAAATACCAAATATCCTCAAATCGGCCCTCATATCGGCCCTCATATCGGCCCCCATATCAAGTAATGAATAAGAATACAAGCACAGATCATTATGATGATATATATTATAAATATATATATATATAACAGCGTCCCATACCACTGATATATATATATATATACATGCATATATAACAGCGTCCCATACCACTGATATATTTATTTAGAGGTAAAATATTATGAAAACTAGTGTCTAGCATCGACACATAAATACTCATCTATCAGGCGCCGTCACCACGACTGCCCCTGATATGTACGTATCATACGTTCATCGAAAACCAGAGTACCCAGCTGTCGGCACTCGAATTCCCTGTATCCATACGTACATGACTACGGTCGATATCTACGCGATCACCGACGGGTCCAATACTATCACCGGTAGGTATGGTTCCCCTGCCAGGCTCATCGGCGTGAACCTTCAACATACCTTTCTTGTCCCGGGGTACCTCTAGGCTCCACCATGTACCCGCACACGGCCCACGACACCTACTCGCATGGGGTATATATCAGAACCGAGAAATCTAATGGTGGATGCTAAAATATCATATCAAGAGAAACCGGGTTTTTCAAATAATGCATAATTTCATGAACTATCACGGTCCTCAAATCCAGAAAACATCATGTGAAATCTATATATCAATGCAAAATCCATGAAATATAATATATGCAACATGAAATAGTAATATGAGCATATAAAGGAAAACCGCTATTTAACTGCAACAAGTTATTAAATATATCATGTGGTTCCTAATTTCTCCAAATCCATACAACATCATATAAAGGTGAACATGTAGCTATAGCCAGGTATGCGTAACCATGTCGGTATAGCAAGATATGTGTATCTACCTATCAGTAATGATGCAATACCCTCCAGGTATATGTGTAGCTATATCAAGCTAGGTATGTGTATATACATGTCAATAATGATACAATACCCTCCAGGTATATGTGTAACTATCTCAAGGTATACGGGTGTACATGTAAGTATGTATGCAAGATGTACATGTAGCTATGTCTCATATGTGTATATACATATCTCTAATGGTACAATACCATATAGGTATATGGGTAGCTAGCATGTAGTCATGGCAAGACATATGTGTAAGCATGTAGGTATACAGGTATGCTATATGTCATATGCACAAAGGAATATGAATCAATGTCTCAATGTCCCTAACCAAACAATATCATATATGTATGTGTGTTGTGTGTGTCATGGAAATTATTGACGGTGTGAGTAGCATACAATCAGTGCTCGTGCAATATGAGCCGTCAATAATAGTGAAGTGTCCAAAGGGTATAAGTCTAAGCACAACAAGTAATAATATGCAATGAAGTTTATGCGCAAACTCTATATATGCAATATAGACATGCGACTAATATCATATCATCTCTAGCCCAGATACATAACGCCATGCACGAGATTTCCCTGTAGATGTTAAATCTACTCACCGAAGATCCTGGGGCTAAGTAAAGCCAACCACTAGCTTTCCTTTCTTCGCAGCGTCCGAAGTCCCCGCCTGTGTCTCTAAGATCATAAAACAACAGAACAAGTATATATTAGCAATCGACCAATAACACGTACAAACTATGACCGACGCATCAACTCCAAACATACTCTCAAGCGTTCGTCTAGTGGCTAACGTGCGTAACGATACTACGAAACCAACTCAAGAGTAAAAACCACACGAAGTACACGAACCGTGTCGGATAACGTAACACACATAATCGTAACACAAGAAATAAGCTATGTGATCCCAGATTTTGTATACAGAAAAAACCCAAAAATCAAACAGGACCAAACACACCTAAACCAAAGCAGACAGCTACCCTGAAAAACCCAAACCAAAACTCCTCCAGATGGCCGAGGTCGCCGGACCTACCCCTTCATGTCGCCGGCCAAATCCGAGCAGGTGGGTCTCATGCTTCAGGTGAAAGCTTAGGTTCTGTGATACAACACAACTACTCTGCTAGATTTTCTAGTATACTCTCGGGGTCACAGCAGATCACAGATATCATATATTAACACTAAAAATACGATATATGCACGAAACGATACTTTAAGTGTTCTAAACTAAAACGAACAAGCTACACAACACTATAAGCAACTACTTAACAGATAGAGATCATTACCTACTCCCACAAGCTCAAAGATCCTAGCTTTCCAAGCTCCAAGGCATCCAAGAGGCAAAACAAGGCTTAAGATGTGATTTTTGTGAGATTTGAAGAAGATTAGTGAAGGTTTAGTGAAGAGTGGAAAAGTGTTCAGTTGAGAGAATGAGGAGTGATGAAAGAAATGAGAAAGAGATGAAGTGAGAGAGAATGAGAGAGGGTGTGAAGAAAAGAGAGAGAGAGGTGAGTGTAAGAGGTGAGTGCACCATTGCAATAACTTCACATTAATGCAACCATTAATGACCACCATGTCACCATGCCACCTCCTCTCCAAAACAAAACCCAAAGGAAATATCTCTCTCAAAATATCAAGGGATTAGGGTTAAGGTTAAAGCAAGGATTAGGATTAGGTTAAGTTGTCATGGTTGCTAAACTAGATTAACACAAATACACGCTCATATTAACATGCACAAGTGTGTGCAAGCTATAACAAATAATAACAAATTATTAATTAAATGTTATAAAATGTGAGGAACAAATTGGTAAACTTTTTACCAAAAACCCGCATTATCGCTTAACTAACACTAATCGAAATCTAAGGCGTTACAATCTTCCCTCCTTAAAGAAAATTCGTCCCCGAATTAAAATTCCTACTATGCATACCTTCAAGGAAATGAGTGCAAAACTCCCAATCTCGCTCGCAGCCTCCCAAGTGATCTCCTCACTATACGTCTACACCAAAGAAAACCCCCACAGATGGCAAGACCCTTGACCGAAGTTTCTCCACCTGCCAATCCACTAACCCTATCGGCTGCCGATGAACGAAAAGATCGCGTCCAAGCTAAATGGTCTGGTGATAAATCATGTGAGAAAGGTCATAAAGGTATTTGCAAAGCATCAACACAAGAGATACGGGATGAATACTCAAAAATCTGGGCGGAAGTGCCAAATTATAGGCAACGGTACTGACTCGCTAAAGGATTTCAAGAGGACCTACAATCTGGGACTAAGCTTCCCAAAACTCAACATGCCATTTCATCGCAAAATCCGTAGGAATACATGATCCCCCACTGCGAACTCAAGTCTGCGACCTCCACGGTCGGCATAAGACTTCTGCCTGCACTGGGCTGCTCTCATCCTGACCTGAATCAACTGGATCTCCTCCAAAATCTCTGGACTAGCTGGGGTCCAAAAATCCTGCTCTTGCGAAGTCAGTAAAACAGACTGGCAATCGACACAACCTATCACATAAGGCCTAAAGGTTGCCAATTGGAACGTCTCCTGATAACCGCTATGGAAGGAGAACCCTATCAATGGCAAGTGACGATCCCAACAGCCAACAACCAATTAGTACGTACGTACAATCATATCCTCCAGAGTCTGTATAATCCGCTCTATCTGACCATCGGCCTACGGATGGAAAAGCGGAGCTAATGCTCAACCAGTACCTAAGGCTTCCTGAAGGTTCTGCCAACGACGGCTAGCGAACTGGATGCCTCTATCGGATACAACACATAATGGAACTCCGTGCAAATGCACAAATTTACGTAAGAACAACAGAGCAAACTGAGCATAACCGGACAACAATCACCCGAATGGAGTCACACCCTGTCTAGACCTGGGTAAACAACACAACGAAAATTCGTAGAGATCTGCTCCCATTCCCACTCTGGAACAGTAAAAAGGTTGCAACTCTCCAGCCAACCCCAAATGCTCAACCTTGGCTCGCTGATAAGCCAAGCACCTCAAAACGAAATCCGAACTTCACTTTTCATCCCTGTCCACCCGTAACTATCTCACAAGTCACGTCACATCCCGGTGGCACTTGGATGAACACATGTCACGCCCCACTTCCCAAACGAAGGTAAAGAGTAGCGTGGCACGGTCCGCAACCTAACTGTATTGAAGGTGGTCTATTCAATACAGTTACGTTAAGCGTAAGAATAAATCATAGTATGCAGGGTTGTGTACAAAAATAAAACAATAAAGCGAAAGGCATTTATTTCCATTAACCAACTTTATTACATTCCAGAGAAAGAGCAAAGCAAACTAATTGGTTTAATTACATCAAGGAAAACAAAGCCCTAAACAAGTAGGCAACAAAGAAAACTAATTAATCCTCCGATGCCATCTCTGCAATATCTTCGTTAGTTGGTTCCTCGCCTAGATCTTCATCATAAAACTTATTCCCATCTAACGGACATTCCAAAAGGGTAAAAGAGAGAGAGTCCGTCAGCGAGTTATACTCGGGTAGGATTGCCTCATAAAGAAATATGAGTGTAAAAAATGAACAGGTGTATATAAGAGTATGATGTATGCATGCAGACGTAAAGTAAGGGGTGTAAATGTTTGAAATGCATAAATTTAAGACGTTTTGAGGAAAGGTATATGTGAGAATGAGTATGTTGTAAGTTATATGTAGATAAGTAGTAGGAAGTATAGGTGAAGGTAATAGTTCATATTAGTTTGTTAAACAAGGGTCCGGATACTCGCGATTATTCCATTGTGGCCACGGAACAATAACTGGGGAAGTGAAATGTACCGTTTCACTTTCCGGGATCATGATTGAGTAGTAGGGGAATCCGAGTTCCGAATTATCCTTGCCTAATCAAACTACCTATCCCTGTGATTCAGTATAAAGGTTCGGACGAATTAGAGTTAGTGCGTATACTTCTAGACATGGAATTTCCACAATGTATAGTCGTCCATATTTTGGACTGTCACCCGGAATATCGGGATCTTCATATTTGTATAGTCGCCCATATATTAGACCGGTCACCCGGAATATCGGGATCTTTATATTTGTATAGTCGCCCATATATTGGACTGGTCACCCGGAATATCGGGATCTTCATATTTAGTATTCCATACCTAGGTCCGCGCATTCTAACCCTAATCGTATCATGTTGTATATGTCATGTTGTCATAAACTGGAAATTTTAAAAAAGTATTGATCTCGTTTAATATGGCCTTCCACAACCACTCGTTATATTTTCTAGAGTTCGTAAAGTACTTCGTGTCATCTTAGGGAAAGCTTAGTTAAAAAGAAATAATAGTGTTTAATTATCTTTTATTACTTCTATGAAAAACCATGATATTTGGGATATTTATTATTTTGAAAAAGCATAATGTTTTACAGAAAATATCCTTTCGATAAAAAGTTGTGGTGTTTATTTGAAAATCTTTTGCAAGAGGTTTTTATTTGAAAATCTAGACTGCTCTTAATGTTCCAAAAGGACAAGTTGTGAGGTCCTCAAATCGCCTCTTCACCGCCAATTATGGCCAGGTAAGCACAAGTAAGGAAAGGAGTGATCCGCTCACGAATCACCGTGAGACGGGCCTTTTAAAGTTACCTTTCTCACTTGTCTAGCCTAGGCACCACAAAGTCTGGTTTAGATAAACGACCGATGCCTACAACCTTCCTTTGTCCTAGATTGGTGTTATTTTAAAATTACCTTTTAATAAGATACTAAATATTCCTTTTGAAAAGATATCGTTATTTAAATTTAGTATTTTCTTCTTTAAAAAGGTTGAAAGGGGTTTAACAATATTATAGTAGTTGATGAAAAAGTGTAAGTAAAATATACGTATGTCATATCTAAAATATTTATTTCATATATCTTATCTCTTATGGATATTTTAAACAAATATAATATTTTAATTAAACGAGGGTATTTTCTGGAAGTAACCTATTTCGAGATCATTTTTATAGTATGGGTATGTCAGAGGTGAAATGACAATTCATGGGTTATGACATTAAGTATATCAGATTCCAGGTATTATGGGTGTGCAATATACTTTCGTGTACAGAGGAAATTTAAACACCGTTTTAAAATATGGGTTAACATTATCGTTATTGAGGGTACAAGGAATAGGCATGCACGAATATTATAACAACATTTTAAATAGGGGGTTGGAACTAGGTTATTGAGAAAGAAGAAGGTGACAGGAAAAGGGGAGAGAGGCGGATCCTACCTTTGATTAGGGTTTAGACGTAGACGGTTGAAAACGAAGGCTTGTGCAAAACTCCTGAAAAGCTCCGCACCCCGATTTTTCCTCGGCGATTGGGTGGAGCTGTAGCGACGACGTCGGTGATACGAAGGCACCGGTATTTTTTTCAGAATTTTTGGAGTTCTGAGGTGTGAGAAATTTAGGTTTGAAGGTGTCTATTTATAGGGTTCAAATGGCAACAAGAAAATCCAAAAATTCGTTAAATCACACGGAAAATCACGCCGGCCAATGATTGCGAATCATCTGTTAATGATTGCGCCCGCCATCACGATTTGTGGCCGTTGGATCTGCATCCAACGGCCCAGATCGCACCGCCAAAGTCACCGCCGCCTGCCACGTGTCGCGTGGCTGGGGATCACGCGGTTTCGCGTGGTCCCCACCACGTCGCGCGTCGGCGGGTTCTGGGCCGTTGGATCGAGCATTCAACAGTCCAGGTTAAAGGGGAATTTAAATATATTTTTATATAAATAAAATAATAATCTGTTTATTATTAAAAATTGAATTTGCTTTTAAAAAAAATTGTTAAAAATAGTTTAAAATATGGGAAAATTATGGTAAAATTTCAGAAAATATATTTTATTGTTATCTTTAGTATAAAAATAATTTTGGGCTAAAACTAAGTAATATAACCATTCTTATGGTTTTAGCTAGTTATTAAAATTATATAATATCTAGTTTATCCTTTAAAATAATTTTAATTACGAATTAATTACTTTAATTGATGATAAAAATATGTAGATTATTTTAAGGCATTATAAAATTTTATAAAAACATTTTAAGCCTATAAAAAAGAATAAATAGATTTTAGAAAATTCTTTTAATCCTATTCAATGCTTTGAAAAACATTCTTTTACCCACAAAATACGTAAATAACCACTCGACTCTAGGAAAATAAAATAAGAGTTATTTTATTATAATTCTCGACCGTTACAACACAGAAAGCTGACTGATGTGCCTGCTCTAGGATTTCGCGTCTCTACCCATCAGTATCAGGTACACACAAACGCGTCCCTAATCGTAGCACACCCTAGTCACAAATCAAGAACTCTAAATCATTACCAAGCCGAACATGCTCAAGAATCTCAGACAACGAGTATCGGCGGGCTGTGCCACACGAAAACGATTAAGTAAAAGTGGACGGGCGCGGACATGAGCAAGTTGTCCCCTCAGTAGAGGCGAACTTAAGCTGTACTCAACGATCGCACAAGAACAGTAAATCTGCAGAAGACTGTCTCTGAACTGCGCACAACTAGAACAAACTACCCCCCGGCCTACGACTCAAGCATCAGCTACCATAATCGTCTTGCCACGGGTAACGAAGGATCTCACAATCACAATCCTTCACAAGCTCCATCCAACAGCGCTGTCTCAACAATCAAAACCCGCTGCAGGAAGATGTGCACAAAGTTCTGGTGGTGCGTGAAAATCTGACACGACTCTCTGATTAAGAGAGATTTTGTCGATCAAAAATATTTACCGCAATCAAGAACGGCGTCGCTTTGCAGCTAGCCGGTGAGTACGGGTCGGTCCACAGGGATGTGAAAATTTCCTTTAAGTTCTTACGAGTTAATTCCAAATGGTGTTTGGATTTATAATTAAACCTAAAAATTGAAGTTGTATGAGACTAGGATTAGAAACTTGCTAGGATTAGGTCTAGGGAAAATTTGGTAAACAAAGATTTACATCTCTTTCCATTGCTATTAATTAAATGTATCATATTAGTGTTATGGTAAATCTTAACAAAGGGGATTAGGATGATTGGGAAGATTGATTCTTCCTCTAGATCCTTGTCCTTCCTTTCTTAATCTTTACCCTAACCTCCATGGAAAACCTTAAGATCCGGGCCTTTAGACTACGGAATCACCGTTACCTTGCGGGTAAAAGTGCCGTAGGGAGCGGAATAAAAAGGTATGCATGGAGTTCTAATGTTCATAAAAGTTTTAGCAACGAAAAGAGATGAGAGATCTTCATCTCTCAAATCCTTCCATATTCCTAACCCTAACAAGCGAGGAAACTACTCGCTCATTGAAGGGATGAAAAAAAACAAGAATTTATTAAAGAGAGAAAACATCGATTGCAAGTTAATAAAAACTAAACTAATTTAAACTAAGGCGAGAAAATAAAAGCAGATAAAAAACTACAACTACTGCAAAGAAAAATAACCTACTTACTGTTGATGCACTCTAACTTCAAGAAAACAGAATTTTATTCATGAGTAGAGGCATAAGAAAATACAAGGTCTTGGGTTCTATTTATAGGACATAGAAACCCTAGGGTTACAGATTGCACCGCATGTCTAAAGTTACAAATATACCCCCATAAAATCTTTCCATAGCCGCCACAGAAATTTGGTAAAATTTCATTCGCGCACGGGCACAGGGCGGCCGCGGATCCGCGGCATGGATTGGCTTGGGCCGCGGATCCGCGGCCCATTAGTGTGATCATGTGATGGTTTCTTCTGGGCTCCTTTAGGTTCCTCTGGGCTTTTCATTTCTTTAGTTCTTTTTCCTTTTGGGCTTCTTCAGTGATTCCAGATCTTCAGTGAACACTTGTACCGATCCTTTAACCGTTTGCCATGACAATTTGGACCTTGCGTCGCCTTGTTGATGGAGAACTATTCTTCGTTTTTAGGCTTGACTAAGATCCTCCTATTTGTTGGTCAAAAGTCTCTGTTTGTGTCGTCTTTTGTGTTTTTCACTGTTTTCGCTCCCAGAACCTGTAACCTGTAACATATAGCAGACATGGGTCAAAAAGCACCTGTTTTCATTGTAAAATGCATAAGAATGAGGAATACAAAATGCAATATTATGTTATGAACAAATACCCCCAAACTTATCACTTGCTCGCCCTCGAGCAAACTCGTTATTTAAATAAAAATCTAACCTAGCCGCACTTTCGCAGGGGAACGCGATTGCACTGAGCTCGTGCAACAAGCCGTTAAACCTCTAGGTGTTCCTAGTAGGAGGAGTGTTGTCTCCTGAGGGTTTTCAGCGGATTACACCCACAAAATCCTATCAATTTGGTTTTTCGACTTTTGTTCTCCATTTAGGTTTTCTAACAAGGAATTCTATTATCGTCGACCCGCAAATTATCCACCCATATTCTTCACACTTCCTCATTATTTAACTTAAGATTATATATATCATGTAGAATTACCTAGCTTTCGGCATTTCTTAAGTTTTCCTTCTAGAGTTCCATCTCCATTTAGGAATTTCTATCAACTCTATTAAAGACACAAGTTCTATTCTTCATTCCCTTCTCTTATCTAAACTCCAATCACATATCCCTACGTGTGTGTAAATATCACCCCTACATTTGGAAATTCAAATCAAGCAATCGTACTCCCGTCCATTGTCTAAAGCACTTGTGAAATTTCGCTTTCACATCCTTCATGCGACTGTTAATACTTCTTGAGGTACCAACAACCGATTACAAGATGCGTTAGCGTTTTAAAGCGTACTTCCTAATTTTGCAACACCCAAGGCTTTTAGCAGTGGCTCCCAAACCAGTTGGTCTAAGGCACTAGGTGATGAAGCACCCTCGCTAAATATTTTTCTATTTTACAGCCTTAAGTAATCACAAAAACCAGTGTCCATTTTTTTTTCTCTATCCACCCTTTTTTTTTTCTTTTTCATTGTGCTAAGGACTTTAGACAAGAGTATTTCAAGGTCTCTTCTACTAATCCAAGTTTCAAGGTGCGTGTTTGTGCATTTTGTAGGGTACATGTTTTCAGAATCTAGACTTAAGCTAGGAACTATTTTTCAAACTTATACTCTAATAAAAGTTTTAATACTTTTCCTTCGTTTCGACTTAGCCCAAGAACTGAACCCAAAATTTGCCTATTTCTAGATAACCTACAAAGACATATGCTTTCCACAGTTAAACTCTAAGGAAGGTTATTTTTAGGGTTTTTAATTTGCTAAGTCTAAGATTTAGTTTTTCCTAGCTAGTTAACCTATTTATCAAACTCAAGTCAATTAACCAGGATTGAATACATTAATTTTTATAATTTTTGAATTTTTTCAATTTTTATGGGTTTTTCTGTTTTCTAATTTTTTTATTTTTCAAATTTTTCAAATTTTTATGATTTTTATATAAAGATGCAATGCAGAAATATACATATGAATGCAAAAGGAAAACTTACCGAACATACCCCCAAACTTATAATGGACAGTGTCCTCACTGTCATGCTGCACCAAGTGGGTTGATAATATCGGCGAGTTCCTGCTTATTATTATATTTACATAGTATATACACCCCCAAACTTATTTGAAATAAAGTTTTGGAAAAAAAAGGAAATTCGAGGGTGAAGGTGGAGGAAAATCAATCGGTGTAAATCGGCTCCTGCAAGAACAGGAGCTCCTCCGAAGGGTCCGCTGAGAAGAACGGTTTCAATCGATGTCCGTTTACTTTGAATAAAGTACCGTCTTCTGGATTCTCAAGATCAACCGCACCGTGCGGATAAACGGTGCGGACTACAAAAGGTCCTCTCCATCTAGAATGGAGCTTGCCGGGATGAAAATGTAACCGAGTATCATATAATAAAACCTGTTGACCAGTTTTAAATGTTTTTCGCAAAAGGTTTTTATCATGAAATACCTTAACTCGGTTCTTAGCAATCACGGCATTATCATATGCCTCATCCCGCAGCTCCTCCAATTCATTCAATTGCAGCTTTCGATTGCTGCCCGCATCTCCTAAAGATAAATTCAGCTCTTTAATGGCCCAAAATGCCTTATGCTCAATTTCTACTGGGAGGTGGCACGCTTTCCCGTAGACGAGCCGGTATGGAGACATGCCGAGATCGGTCTTGTATGCAGTACGGAAAGCCCATAGTCCATCGATCAATTTTAGTGACCAATCTTTACGGTTTTTAGAAACCGTTTTCTCCAAGATTTGCTTAATTTGTCGATTCGAGATCTCGGCTTGCCCACATGTTTGGGGATGGTATGGTGTTGACAGCTTATGGGTGATAGAGTATTTGCGCATTAGGAACTCAAAAGTCCTATTGCAAAAGTGAGAACCATTATCACTTATTATTGCGCGAGGGTGCCCAAATCGAGAAAAGATGTGTTCTTTTAGAAATCGAACGACAACCTTGTTATCATTCGTTCGACTAGGCACAGCCTCGACTCATTTTGAAACATAGTCAACAGCCAAAAGAATATACACATTTCCAAAAGAGTTAGGAAATGGTCCCATAAAATCTATACCCCAAACATCAAAAATGTCTACAACCAAAATCGGTTGGAGCGACATTTCGTTTCTCCGCGATATCCGGCCCAAGTGTTGGCACCGGGAGCAAGTTTTGCAGTATTCGAATGCATCTTTGAAGAGTCGTGGCCAATAGAAACCACACTGCAAAACTTTCTCAGCTGTCTTCTTTGGGCCAAAGTGCCCGCCACATACTTGATCGTGGCAAAAAGACAGCACACTCTTAACCTCATTTTCAGGTACACACCGGCGAATGATTTGGTCGGAACAATATTTAAAAAGATAAGGTTCATCCCAGTAAACATGCTTTACTTGGGACAAAAATCGTAGTTTGTCTTGTTTCGACCAATCGTTAGGTATCAAGCCGGTGGCTAAGTAGTTTACAATATCGGCGAACCATGGTTCGCAAGAAACGGTCAAGAGTTGCTCATCGGGGAAAGCATCAGTGATAGGCAGTTCAAGTGTAGGCGAAGAAGGAAATCGTGAAAGGTGATCGGCCACTACGTTTTCACATCCCTTCTTGTCCCTTATAACAAGGTCAAATTCTTGCAGCAAAAGGATCCAACGTATTAGCCTAGACTTAGCATCCTTCTTCGCAAAAAGGTGGCGAAGAGCTGAGTGATCCGTGTACACTATAACTGGAGAGCCGATTAAATAAGGCCGAAATTTTTCAAGTGCAAACACAACCGCTAAAAACTCTTTTTCTGTTGTTGTGTAGTTTAATTGGGCCTCATTTAATGTTCGGCTAGCGTAGTAAATTACCTGCGGCATCTTGTTAATATGCTGTCCAAGAACAGCACCAATGGCAAAATCTGATGCGTCGCACATAATTTCAAAAGGGTGCGTCCAGTCTGGAGATGAAAGAATGGGCGCAGAAATGAGTGAGTGTTTCAAAGACTCGAACGCTTTCATGCAAGTTGAGTCGAAAAAAAAAGTAGTGTCCTTGGCCAACAAGAGAGTCAAGGGTCTAGCAATCTTGCTAAAGTCCTTGATGAACCGTCTATAAAAACCGGCATGGCCAAGAAAAGCTCGGATATCTTTGACGCATTTAGGAGGAGGAAGATTAGAAATGACTTCTATTTTAGCTCTATCAACCTCTATGCCGTTTTGCGAGATTACATGTCCTAAGACAATGCCTTCTCATACCATAAAGTGGCATTTCTCCCAATTCAAAGTCAAGTTCTTTTCCCTACAGCGGTGAGAACTGCGTCAAGATGTCGTAAACACTCATCGAAGGAGTCACCAAAAATGGAGAAATCATCCATAAAGATTTCCAAAAACTTCTCCACCATGTCCGAAAAGATCCCCATCATACACCGCTGAAATGTAGCGGGTGCATTGCATAACCCAAAGGGCATGCGACGATAAGCAAAAGTGCCAAAGGGACAAGTAAATGTAGTCTTGTCTTGATCCGCTTTGGCTATGGGGACTTGATTATAACCGGAATAGCCATCTAAAAAGCAGTAGAATTCGTGCCCCTCCAATCATTCAAGCATTTGGTCAATGAATGGTAAAGGAAAGTGGTCCTTCCTTGTCGCGGCATTGAGTTTCCGGTAGTCGATGCAAACTCGCCACCCAGTTTGGGTGCGAGTGGGAATTAACTCATTTGCCTCATTGGTGATGACCGTGATGCCCGATTTCTTTGGCACGACATGAATGGGGCTAACCCATTGGCTATCCGAGATAGGGTAAATGATACCGCTATCAAGACACTTAACAATCTCCTTCTTGACCACCTCTTTCATGATGGGGTTGAGGCGTCTTTGTGGATCCCTTGCCGGCTTGGCATCATCCATCAAGTGTATATGATGTTCGACTATGAGGGGACTAATCCCCTTGATGTCCGCCATAGACCAGCCGAAAGCTTGCCGATTATTGTATAAGACCGTTAAAAGAGCCTTCTCTTGCTCAAGAGCTAGAGAGGCCGATATGATAACTGGTAAGGTCTCATTTTCACCTAGATAAGCATATTTTAGTTGCGACGGCAAAAGCTTTAGCTCGAGTTTAGGTGGTGAAACAATAGATGGTAACAATGGAGTAACTGTTTCAAACTCGAAGGATTCCATCAAAGGTTCAAATTGAGTGTACGCTACCGAGTCGGATGGTTCAACTAGCTCATCCGAAAAAGCAAAAGACTCAAACTCGGGTGGAGAGTCTTCAAGATCATCAACAAAGGTGAAACACTCATAATCTTTGTCCGTCGTGAAAGCTGTGTCGGATTCTAGGAGGAACGCACTAGTGGCGTCAATATTACTGTGATCAAACATGAAATTCTCGAACTCACAGTCCTCCTCCGCGATCTCATCGATCGAGCACACATGTAGTACGCTAGAATTAGGCTCGCAAGGCTGACTTCCTAGCTTGAAAATGTTAAGTTCAACTGTCATCTTGCCAAAAGATAGATTCATTGAACCATTACGACAGTTGATTACCGCGTTAGAAGTCGCGAGGAATGGTCGACCAAGTATCACCGGGATTTGATTACGGGGGTTAGCGACAGGCTGTGTATCCATAACAATAAAGTCAACGGGAAAAATGAAATCCCCAACTTTAATTAACACATCCTCCAACTCTCCCCTAGGGTGGGTGATTGATCGGTCGGCCATTTGGAGAGTGCAATGAGTAGGCTTGAGCTCTCCAACGCCGAATTGTTCGTACACCGAATATGGTAGCAAATTGACACTAGCACCAAGATCTAATAGTGCTCTATTGATGGTCTTGTTCCTAATTGTGATCGAAATAGTAGGACAGCCGGGGTCCTTGTGCTTTGGGGGTAAAGAATTGACAAGAGCATCACTAACAGCACTAGCCACGAAAACTTTCTTTAGTACTTGTGACTTCCTCTTTTTGGTGCATAAGTCCTTTAAGATTTTTGCATATGAAGGAACTTGTTGGATTGCATCCAAAAGAGGGATATTTATGCTAACCTGTTTGAACAACTCTACAATCTTCTCCATCTGTGGAGTTGGTTTATTGGATCTCAACCGATTTGGAAAAGGAACATTTTGAAAAGTTGTTGAGTCCAATTTTTGCGGATCAGATTGTTGAGTTGGAACGGAACCCCGTGTAGATGTGTTCGTGTTGTGAGGAGAGGGTCCGTTCGAGCTAGAAGTAGAGCCATGTGAAGGATGGGGAATAGGCTCTAACGAAGAAGAAGAGGAAGATGAAGAACCACCGGCAGAGGTGTCATGGTGAATACCCACATTGTTTTGCAGCACTTTTCCGGATCTCAACGTAGTCACAGCATTCACGTTATGATTCTGTTGTTCATGTGCAACATGTGCGTGACCGGGATTTGGGAGTGGTTGAGACGGAAGTTTTCCTTTCTCTCGCTCTTTCAATGCTGCGTTGAGTTGTGCAATTTGTGCCTCAATAGCTTTGATGCTTTGATCATGTGAGGCACTGTTTTGCACCAAAGATTGAACAGAAGTCTCTATCCTAGCTGTGGACTGTGCAGATTGCTTTAGGAATGCTTCTAGACTTCTTTCGAGCGAGCTAACAGCATTTTGAGGGGGAACAAAATTGTTGGGTACAAAATTGTTCATCTGATTAGGGTAAGGTTGTTGTTGGAGAGGCTGTTGAAATTGAGTTTGTGGAGGTGCTTGTTGTTGTTGTGGAGGAGGAGCTCTTTGAAAATTGTTGTTTCCTTGGACTTGTTGATTTTGGTTCCAAGCGAAATTAGGGTGGCTCTTCCAACCCGGATTGTATGTTGAAGAGTATGGATCATTTCTTTGTCGTTGCTGAAAGGCAGCATTGACTTGATCTTGTCCTTGAGTGGATGCAGTGTAAGGACACTCTTCAGTGAGATGTGATGGATCCGAACAACACGCACAAACAGTTCGTGGAGGCACAATAGGGGCAGGGGAAGGTGCTGAGATTTTGGTCTCAAGCGCTTCTAGCTTTTTCGTAAGAGCGGCCATCTCGGCCTTCATAGCAATTGACATCTATACTTGATGTATGCCTGCCCTAGGTTGACCAATAGAAGAAGATGATGATGTGGTCTTGGTGCTCTCCCACTGAATCGTTTGCTCACTAAGATCCTCGAGAAACTGCCACGCTTCCTCACTAGATTTGGACAGAAAGTGACCTTGACTAATGGTTTCTAGCAACTGCTTCGTTGCCGGGTTCAATCCCTCGTATAATGTTTGGCAAAGTTGCCATCTTTCGATTCCATGGTGAGGGCATTGAACGAGAAGGCCTTTGAATCTTTCAAAACATTTCCAAAATGGTTCGGCAGGAAGCTGTGAAAATTGTATAATTTCATTACGGATTTTTGCAGTTTTGTGATGAGGATAGAACTTTTTAAGAAAAGCTTTCACAAACTCGTCCCAATTTCTAATTGAGTGTGATGCGGTGCTGTATAGCCACTTCTCGGCTAGGTCACATAAGGTGAAAGGAATGACCCTTAGCCTTATAGCGTCATCACTTAATTGGGTAGTTTTCATCATGGCGCAAACGTTTTGGAATTTGTTGATAAAGATATATGCATCTTCAGATTCCAAACCATGAAACTTAGGCAGCATGTTGATGAAGTGTGGTTTGATCTCAAAATTGTCCCCATTAGCCGGTGGAAGGGAAAGACAAGTAGGAAGGGCGGTGCGGATGGGGTAGAAAAGATCCTGGAGCGCGACTCGTGCGGGCGCTTCGACAGGCGGAAGATTCGGGTTATTCGCACCTGGCGGAGGTGGAATCATTCCCGTCGGTAAGGTGTTGTTAGGATCGTATCCCGACATACCTTCGAAAGAATGTGATGGTGAAAGTGAAGAAGTGGACAAGATTTCGACTTCGGAGTCGAAAGGTTCGTCGGTCGGTACCAACGAAACACGGACTAATCGGACGCTAGGGTCCCTAGTCCAACCGGACATACACTAAAAGGGTTAGTGTAGTCGAAAGATGAAAGACAGAATGTGAAGGTAAGAAAACGTCAATGAGAAGAAGTGGTGTAAGTGAGTGCAAAGATTCTTTAGCGACAAGTTGCAAGTTTTGAAACGATTTTCCTACTTGCAAAAAGATCTTGAAAAGAGACTAGTGACACAAATGCAATTAACCACACATGCATAATCAGGCCTAAGTCTAGGGTCACCTAGGTCAGCTAGACAGCGCCAAACTGTTCCAAAGGGCTAGAGATAGGACCTCAAACCGCCTCTTCACGGACAAGTACGGCCAGGTAAGTGGGAAGGAACCACCACGACAGTGGGCCTAATTAAAAACCACCAGCCTAGACACCGCAATGTCGGTTAGGATAAACGCCCGATGCCTATACTAGTCCTCTGTCCTATTGAGCTCGACGTCCTTAGGGCTGAGTCTAATATTTTTTAAATTAAAAGTGGTCAATGCAAATGCTTTAAGTGATTTCTGGGGTCCTGGAAAGGGTGATGAAATCCCCACCCAATCTGAATTGGTCAATAGCCCCTTAAAGTCAGATTAAAGTATGCAAAGCAGTAAATCACTTGCAATCAATTTGCTTTTTAGCGCGGCGCAAAGAATCCTGCAGAAAATTAATTATTGGAAGGGGGAAGAAGATTTTTAGCGCAAAGAATCCTGCAGAAGATTTGACAGAAGATATATGGGGATTTGTAGAGGAAGGAGAAAGAAATCAAACAGTGCAATTTTTGCGCAGAGATCTCCACAGACCGCCGCGGATGCGCGGTTTTGACCAGGTATGGGCGGCGGAAACACGGCTCTTTGGGGGCTTTAGGTCTCCAAATTTCTTCAGCCTCTCTGTACTTTCAATCTCCTGCTTCTTTGATGTATCTTTTTCTGTGTCCCCTTCTGTGTTGTTTCAGATCCGTCGAACCTGCAAAGATTCACAAAGAAAACCCTTCAAACAATAAAAGATGATAAATTTTTTTATTTTTGGAATTTTTCAGATTTTTATGTTTTTTTTATATTTTATATTAACCCGAAATTACAAAAAGAAAATTTTACGCCATCCCCGGCAGCGGCGCCATTTGATTAAGAGAGGTTTTGTCGATCAAAAATATTTACCGCAATCAAGAACGGCGTCGCTTTGCAGCTAGCCGGTGAGTACGGGTCGGTCCACAGGGATGTGAAAATTTCCTTTAAGTTCTTACGAGTTAATTCCAAATGGTGTTTGGATTTATAATTAAACCTAAAAATTGAAGTTGTATGAGACTAGGATTAGAAACTTGCTAGGATTAGGTCTAGGGAAAATTTGGTAAACAAAGATTTACATCTCTTTCCATTGCTATTAATTAAATGTATCATATTAGTGTTATGGTAAATCTTAACAAAGGGGATTAGGATGATTGGGAAGATTGATTCTTCCTCTAGATCCTTGTCCTTCCTTTCTTAATCTTTACCCTAACCTCCATGGAAAACCTTAAGATCCGGGACTTTAGACTACGGAATCACCGTTACCTTGCGGGTAAAAGTGCCGTAGGGAGCGGAATAAAAAGGTATGCATGGAGTTCTAATGTTCATAAAAGTTTTAGCAACGAAAAGAGATGAGAGATCTTCATCTCTCAAATCCTTCCCTATTCCTAACCCTAACAAGCGAGGAAACTACTCGCTCATTGAAGGGATGAAAAAAAACAAGAATTTATTAAAGAGAGAAAACATCGATTGCAAGTTAATAAAGACTAAACTAATTTAAACTAAGGCGAGAAAATAAAAGCAGATAAAAAACTACAACTACTGCAAAGAAAAATAACCTACTTACTGTTGATGCACTCTAACTTCAAGAAAACAGAATTTTATTCATGAGTAGAGGCATAAGAAAATACAAGGTCTTGGGTTCTATTTATAGGACATAGAAACCCTAGGGTTACAGATTGCACCGCATGTCTAAAGTTACAAATATACCCCCATAAAATCTTTCCATAGCCGCCACAGAAATTTGGTAAAATTTCATTCGCGCACGGGCACAGGGCGTCCGCGGATCCGCGGCATGGGTTGGCTTGGGCCGCGGATCCGCGGCCCATTAGTGTGATCATGTGATGGTTTCTTCTGGGCTCCTTTAGGTTCCTCTGGGCTTTTCATTTCTTTAGTTCTTTTTCCTTTTAGGCTTCTTCAGTGATTCCAGATCTTCAGTGAACACTTGTACCGATCCTTTAACCGTTTGCCATGACAATTTGGACCTTGCGTCGCCTTGTTGATGGAGAACTATTCTTCGTTTTTAGGCTTGACTAAGATCCTCCTATTTGTTGGTCAAAAGTCTCTGTTTGTGTCGTCTTTTGTGTTTTTCACTGTTTTCGCTCCCAGAACCTATAACCTGTAACATATAGCAGACATGGGTCAAAAGCACCTGTTTTCATTGTAAAATGCATAAGAATGGGGAATACAAAATGCAATATTATGTTATGAACACTCTCCATACAAGTAGTGTCCCCAAAATCCCCAGCGCAAAACCACCGCGGCCATCTCCAGATCATGAGTGGGATAAATCCCGCCCGTACTCCCTCCAACTGTCGAAAAGCATAAGCGATAACTTTATCATGCTACATCAGTACACAATCGAGCCCAACTCGTGAAACATCACAGTAAACAATAAAGTCGCCCGAACCAAAAGCAAAGATAGAACTGGTGCAATCGTCCACCAAGTCTTCAACTGCTGAAAACTCGGCTCGCATGCCACAGTCTAAAGAAAATGTCACGTCCCGCTTCCCAAAATACAGAAAAAGAGGGATGACTATGCCAGCCATGCTCCTACGGTGAGGGAATAATCCCGCCGTAGTCACACTTCGGCTTCTAGCATTACATGGTAATCAGTAAACAAAGCACAAAAGTAAAGGAAATACATCACTAAATTATTACATCAACTTTCATTGTTCACAATTTAAAATAAAATAAGGAAAAGAACTACTAACTAAGTGCGAATACAATGTTACTTTAGGGAAAGCAGTAAAGGTGAAGAAGGTACTCCCGACTAAATCTCCGCAAGCTCGAAGGGTAAGTATGACTCCTGTACTGGTTCTTCCTCGAGGTCTGAGCATGCATACTCTGGTCGTCAGAGCGACGTAATAGCAAAATGATAATAGTGACAAGAAACAAGCAAGGAAGGTAATAACAGTGGAAGTAAAATGCAGGTAATCAATATGTCACTAACTGATGCAGTGTATGATCTGTGTCCCTTTCAGTCTCTAAGTCATCTTTGAAATCGAGTTGTGGAAAGGAGGATCATGTTTAACGAGGGTCTCGTATATACCCGAGACTACGGCCCGCTATCGCCCGGGACATAACCCTGTCAGCCGGACCGCTAAGCCCAACCTAATATATATAAAAGTCGATGTTCGAATGATCATCCTCTAAATCACTGTCCTCGCTAAATACAATTCTCTTTCCACTTCGATTTCCCCTTTTTTCCCAGGTCTACACTATTTATGAATATGGTCTAGTCGTATACAAGTACGCACCAATAACACGGTTTTAGTCACTGTTCACTGTATTGTTCACTGTCACGAATCATTCACTTTTTCACTGGCGTACTTGACACTCCTAAATCGATACCATTCACACACGACAATGCATTATACACTGAATAATAACGCGCACTATCACTAGAAGTATGGCAATCGGGTAAAATATGTGCATTTATGCGGTTAACAAATCATGTGTAATACGAACTATTATGCATCTTATGAACTTATAAAAATTGCATTAAATCATACATTCAAAATTCAGTAAAATGATACAAAGGCATTAGCAAGTAAACTCAGTCGGCAGTTCAACCAATTTTATTTCAGTGCAATCGGATTTCAGGTTTGCAAGTTACAGCCGTTTCATTTTAAGTGTTCGCTACTGGAAATTCAGTTCCTGAACTGAATGTCCATTTCGCAACACAATTTTCACCTTGTTGGAATCAAAATTAGGCGACTCTATAGTTGAACGAAATTTAGGTTTTTCAATTAGGTTTCCAACGCACCAGACTTATTTTCAATCGCGCCCCTACGTCAGAAGTTATGTACTGTACAACAACATGGTATAAGTTCTGTCCCTGTTTGGGACTGCTATACGTCCTGTTAATCTAAAATACAGTTTAAATAGTAAACGACAGTAAAAAGGGAATAAATCACTTTCATTAGTTATCTTAATGTTTCACCTTCACTATGGTGTAGGGTTCCGCAATATAACATGTTCAAGCAGTAGAGGGTAAGCATTACAAGATGAGAATCAACAGCCAGCGCTGCTCTGGACTGCAGTCCAGAGCCGCACTCCGCACAAGTTTCCGTCGCCTTTTCAGCATAGAAACAATTTTAAACTCTTATGGGGTTCTAGTTCGTTGAGTCGTATTCGATTTGAGCCCTTGAACGCAACATTCCAATTTATAATCAATTAGTTGTGATTTTTACAAGTTTCAGACGCGGAAAATTTTCAGCTTTAACAACTGTATTTTTCATCCAAATTATAACACGATGTTCATTACTATACGGTCCAACCCATGTGATCAGTTTCCGTCAATTTAATGGGAGTTTTTCGTTCGGGTTTTGCATCAAACACTTGCATCATATTAATTTGCACGAATTGTATACACGGGATTCATTAGTATTTCGAATTGTAATAGATTAATTTAGCATGAAGCAAGTAGTTTACTTGCCTGATGACGCGTTGACGATGCACGGCAGCAGCAACGGCGAGATCGTGCCACAAACGGCGCGGCTAGGGTTCGCGGCCTCGGCTCGAGTTTGGATTCGTCGTCGGAGTTGCTCGGGGGATGGCTCTGTTGGCGTCGAGGATGGTTGAGGTGCTCGAGTGGCTGCAACGTCGAAGCTCAGGTAAACGACGGTGGCTGTGGTGGTCGCCGATGAGGGTGCAGCGAGGGGGTCGAGGCTCAAAGCTTGGTGTCGGGTGCAGTGAAGTAGTGGAGGCAGGGGAGTTCGGTGATGGGTCTATGGTGCTTGGTATAGGCGATGAGGTGGAGGGGTCGTCTATGGAGCTGGTCGACGGCGACGAGGTTGGAGGAAAGGGGCCAGCTAGGTGAAGGATGGCCGTGGGTTTGGATGGTGCAGTCGGGGTTAAGTCGTCGGGGCGAGGGTTAGGAGACGAGGGGGAAGGAGGCGACGACGAGATCGGTGGCGGTGGACGTGAGCGACGGCGAGGCAGGCGAGCGCGGGCGTGGGCGTGGGTGTGGGTTCGAGGGAGGGATGGTGCTGGGTTTTTTTTCGGAGAGAGGAGAGGAGAAAGGGAGAACGAGAGTGAGGGGGGAGAGTGTTAGAGAGACGAGGTGGGCTTGAGGAGTTCGTGAGAGTGCGCGATCTCGGTCGACGAGTGGGGACGTGGGGCGACGAGGCGGGGGCGTGGGGTGTGTGGCGACGACGTGGGAAGAAGAGAAAGAAGCGGGAAAATGAGGGAGTAGGGAAGAGAATGGAGGCGGGTCGGGTTTGGGGTATGGGGCCGGGTTTGGTGTAGGCTGGGAACGGGTTTATTTATTTAGTTTTTTTTTCTTTTGGGCTTTAGTTTAAATGTTTAGGAAAATTAAATATTGAAAAATTAAAGTAAACACAAGGATTCTAAATTCCTCCAAAATAACGGGAAAAATATAAAATATTCAGGGGACTTGGAAAAATTTTAGAAAAATTTTGTTGACGGAACCGGGAATTTACATCATACCCTCCTTACAAAAATTTCATCCTCGAAATTTTCAAAGAGACAACGGAACAACAGCACTAAACAAATAGATGTGGAAAACATGCACAGATATCTTCCTCACGCTCCCAGGTAGATTCTCCTGGGGAACGACCGCCCCAAGACACTCGGACTAATGGAATGACTTTATTCTTCAGCACTTTCTCTCTGCGGTCGAGTATAGTGGTGGGCTGCTCTTCGTAAGATAGGTCGGTACCTAAAGCTAACTCTGAATAGTCCAGAATATGGCTCTCATCCCGAACGTAATGCCGCAACTGAGATACGTGGAAGGTATTGTGCACACCAGCTAGCGATGGAAGCAAGGCAAGTCGATAGGCTATCTCTCCTACTCGCTCTAGCACCTCAAAAGGTCCGATGAAACGGGGACTGAGTTTCCCGCGACCTCCAAACCTGATAACTCCGCGGGTAGGGGAAATTTTCAGGAAAACGTGATCTCCGACTTCAAATTCTAGTGCTCTCCTGCTGGTATCCGCCCAACTCTTCTGTCGATCCTGTGCCGTCTTAATGCGCTGCCTGATCATTTGGACCTTGTCGACTGTCTGAACAATGAGCTCGGGACCCAGTAATCTTCGTTCTCCCACATCATCCCAACAAACTGGGGATCGACACTTACACCCATAAAGTGCTTCGAAAGGAGACATCTGGATGCTAGCCTGCTAACTGTTGTTATAGGAAAACTCGACTAAATGCAGATGATCTTCTCAGGAACCCTGGAAGTCCAGCATGCAAGGTCTCAACATATCCTCGAGTATCTGAATCGTACGCTCGGATTGTCCGTCCGTCTGCGGGTGATAAGCTGTGCTGAACTTGAGACGGGTACCCAAACTCTCCTGTAAGCTCCTCCAAAAGTGCGAAAAAATCTGGTGTCTCGATCTGACACGATGCTGACCGGAACTCCGTGAAGTCGCACTATCTCCTGCACGTATCTCTCCGCAAGTGACTATGTCGACTGTCCCACCCGGAAGGGTAAGAAGTGTGCAGCTTTCGTGAGGCGGTCGACGATAACTCAAACGGCGTCGTTGCCCCTAGGGCTCCGTAGCAAGGCCGTCACGAAATCCATAGTAATGTGCTTCCACTTCCATTCTGGAATCGGAAGCGGTTGTAACAATCCCGCTGTCCTATGATGTTCCGCCTTCACCTGCTGGCATACCAAGCACCTGGATACAAACCGCGCAATTTCTCGGTCCATCATGTTCCACCAAAAGTGATGCTTTAGATCTCGATACATTTTCGTGCCTCCCGTATGCATAGAATAAGCTAAACTATGCGCCTCAGCTAGTACCTCTTCCCGAACATTCCCTTTGGGTACGCAGAGTCTGCTACTGAATCTCAGAGAACCGTCTTCATGTATGAGTAAGTCCATTCTCAGCCCGGCTTCTACCTGCGCTTTGAACTTTTGCAATCGAGGATCATCCGCTTGTGCATCCTTGATGCGATCCACAAGAGAAGATTGCACCTGTAGTTGCCAAAACTGCTTGATTGCGCTCAGTGTAACGACCTCAAGTTCGAGTCTCTGAAAATCCTCAATGATGCTCCTCTGACTAGTCAACATCATGACCGCTGGCTTGCGACTGAGAGCATCTGGTACAACATTTACTTTTCCCGGATGATACTGAAGGTCCAAGTCATAATCCGCCATTAGTTCTAGCCATCGGCGCTGCCTCATATTTAGTTCTTTCTGTGTGAAGACGTACTTTAGACTCTTGTGATCCGTGTACACCTCCACCTTCTCTCCCAACAGGTAGTGCCTCCACATCTTCAACGCAAAAACCACTGCGGCTAGCTCCAAGTCATGCGTAGGGTAGTTCCTCTCGTGATTTCTCAACTGTCGTGAGGTGTAAGCAACCACCCGACCGTGCTGCATCAGAACATAGCCTAAGCCCTTCCCTGAGGCATCACTATGTATCACCAAACCGCCGGAATCATCTGGCACTGTAAGAATGGGCGCCGTGGTTAACTTCTGCTTCAGGGTCTCAAATGCCCGAGTACACTCCTCCGTCCACACAAACGGTACCTCCTTCCGTGTCAGCCTCGTCAAAGGTTCAGCGATTCTTGAAAAGTCTTGGACGAACCGTCGATAATACCCTGTCAGTCCCAGAAAGCTTCTGATCTCGGCCACTGATTTTGGTGTTGGCCAATCTCTGACAGATTCTATCTTTGCCGGGTCTACTGAGATGCCTTCGCGCGAAACAATGTGTCCCAAGAATTGAACCTTGTCGAGCCAGAACTCACACTTGCTCAATTTTGCGTACAACTTCTCTTCCCGAAGAATTTGTAGAACCGTGCGCAAATGCTCGACGTGCTCCTCCGGGTCTTCGAGTAGACTAATATGTCGTCGATAAATACAACGACAAACGTGTCCAAGTACTTCGCAAACACCCTGTTCATCAAATCCATAAATATCAATGGAGCATTGGTAACACCGAACGGCATCACAAGGAACTCATAATGTCCGTATCGGGTCCTGAAAGCCGTCTTGCATATTTCCTCGGCCGCTACTCTGATCTGATGATAGCCCGAACGGAGATCCAACTTCGAAAATACCTTGGCCCCACTTAACTGATCAAATAAGTCGTCGATGCGCAGAATTAGGTATTTATTCTTTATTGTGACTTTGTTCAGCTCTCGATAGTCTATACACATCCGCAGCGAACTATCCTTCTTCTTCACCAACAGAACTGGTGCACCCCACGGTGAATCGCTTGGCCGGATAAATCTCTTCTCCAGGAGTTCTTCAATTTGCTTCTTCAATTCTGCCAACTCAATCGGTTCCATTCTGTATGGGGCCTTGGAAACTGGTGTTGTACCTGGAGTCAAATCAATCAAGAATTCGAAGACGCATGGAGGTGGTAGACCTAGTAAATCTTCGGGAAACACGTCCAGAAAGTCCCGAACAATCTCTGGGGCTGGGCTCTCATCAATCTCCATAGCTGTCAACTCTTTTGGCTTGGCTCTATACTTGGCTGGCTCCAAAGATTCACTCCCGCCTTCGAAAATAAACTCTGGGTGATTGGGAATGCAGAAGGTCACATTCCTTGCTCGGCAATCGATAACTGCATGGAAGGTACCCATCCAATCCATCCCGAGAATTGCGTCATAGCTGCCTGTTCCGATCAAAAGGAAATTCGCATAGAATTCCCTGCCACACACTACAACCGGACAGGATATACATTCTCGACTAGATACTATAATACCATTACCCGTATGTATTTCCCAACCCTTGGTTAATGGTTCATGTGATATGGAGTGTGTATCAACGAAATGCGCAGATATGAAACAGTGCGATACTCCAGAATCAAACAGTACTCTAGCTGGCATGGAATGTATGAGTAGAATACCTGTGACAACTTTTCCTGAAGCCTCTGCCTGCTCGGCGGTCAAGGTGAAAGCCCGTCCCTGACCGCGGCCTGTGTAGGGTTGCCTCTGCTCCTGTGATCTCTGCTGCTGCGGTCCAGATCCTCCCTGTAACTCTGTTCGCTCGGGGCAACCACTAACTTGGTGCTGGCTGGATCCGCAAATCAAACACTATCCCTTGGCGCGGCGACAATCCTTCTGGGTGTGCCCATCCCTGTTGCAGTAGCCGCAAACTAAGTTCTTACTCTGGGGGCGATGCTGGGGCACGAATGGACGCTTCATCTGTGTCGTTCCTGGCATGTGAACTGGTATGACTCCTCGAGACGGTGTGTGAGTACGCACTTGAACAACTGGGGGCTTCCTAAATTTATTGATCAGCTTCTCCTGAATCCGTGCCGCGTTGAGTATCTGCGCAAAAGTCTGCAATTCGAGTGACGCGATCAACTGCTGTAGCTCAAAATCAAGTCCCTGTAAGAAGCGCCTGGCCCTGGTGGCCTCTGAAGCAACCATATATGGAGCAAATCGGCTCAGACGGTTGAATTCTTCCGCGTATACGTCCACGGGACGGCCATTCTGCTTCCGTAAGATGAATCTTTCTTCCATCTCTGCCTTGGCAGTGGAAGGGAAATAGTTGTCCAAGAAGCACTCCTTGAATTTTCTCCATTCGATTGGTCCTTCTAGTCTGCTTTCTTCAACTGACCACCAAGTACGTACTTCGTCTTCCAACTGGATCTTTATCACATTCACTTTCTCCTCATCGGATACTCTTGCGGCCGTCAGTAGGTTCTCTATATTGACCAGCCATTGCTCGGCCTCGAGTGGTTCGGCTAGTCCCGTAAATGCAGCTGGATGTAACCTCCGGAAATCTGACACGGTGCCAGCCCTGGCAGAGAAAGCTGGTGGAGCAGTGCCCTCGGGGGAAGTAATGAGAGCGGAGGGTCCCCCTACTGCGGTAATAGCCCTGAGTCCCCCGGTGAGTAGGTCCGTCTTTCTCTCTTGAGCTTCTGCAAGGGTCGTCAGTGCACTCAAGATCCTTTCCGTGCGATCCTGAGAACTTGAGTCCGAGGAGTGGTCGTTCGGGGACGTCATGTCGCTGGAAGATATTTAAAAGGATATGATTAGATACAAGGGTGAAAGTCAGGGGTAGTGAAGCGAAAATAACATAATAAAGTGTAGTTAATGTTATCCATTACTACTAAACGCGGCTCTGATACCAACAAAACCATGTCACGCCCCGCTTTCCAAAATACGGAAAACGAGGGATGACTAGGCCAGCCATGCTCCTACGGTCAGGGAATAATCCCGCCGTAGTCACACTTCGGCTTCTAGTATTACATGGTAATCAGTAAACAAAGTACAAAAGTAAAGGAAATACATCACTAAATTATTACATCAACTTTCATTGTTCACAATTTACAATAAAATAAGGAAAAGAACTACTAACCAAGTGCGAATACAATATTACTTTAGGGAAAGCAGTAAAGGTGAAGAAGGTACTCCCGACTAAATCTCCGCAAGCTCGAAGGGCAAGTCTGACTCCTGTACATACTCAGGTCGTCAGAGCGACGTAATAGTAATATGATAATAGTGACAAGAAACAAGCAAGGAAGGTAATAACAGTGGAAGTAAAATGCAGGTAATCAATATGTCACTAACTGATGCAGTGTATGATCTGTGTCCCGATCAGTCTCTAAGTCATCTTTGAAATCGATTTGTGGAAAGGAGGATCGTGTTTAACGAGGGTCTCGTACATACCCGAGACTGCGGCCCGCTATCGCCCGGGACATAACCCTGTCAGCCGGACCGCTAGGCCCAACCTAATATATATAAGAGTCGCTGTTCGAATGATCATCCTCTAAATCACTGTCCTCGCTAAATACAATTCTCTTTCCACTTCGATTTCCCCTTTTTCCCCAGGTCTACACTATTTATGAATATGGTCTAGTCGTATACAAGTACGCACCAATAACACGGTTTTAGTCACTGTTCACTGTATTGTTCACTGTCATGAATCATTCACTTTTTCACTGGCGTACTTGACACTCCTAAACCGATACCATTCACGCACGACAATGTATTGTACACTGAATAATAATGCACACTATCACTAGAAGTATGGCAATCGGGTAAAATGTGTGCATTTATGCAGTTAACAAATCATGTGTAATACGAACTATTATGCATCTTATGAACTTATAAAAATTTCATTAAATCATACATTCAAAATTCAGTAAAATGATACAAAGACGGTAGCAAGTAAACTCAGTCGGTAGTTCAAAAAATTTTATTTCAGTGCAATCGTATTATGGGTTTGCAAGTTACAGTCGTTTCATTTTAAGTGTTCGCTACTGGAAATTCAGTTCCTGAATTGAATGTCCATTTCGCAACACAATTTTCACCCTGTTGGGATCAAAATTAGGTGACTCTATAGTTGAACAAAATTTAGGTTTTTCAATTAGGTTTCCAACGCACTATACGTATTCTAAATCGCGCTCCTACGTCAGAAGTTATGTATTGTACAACAACGTGGTATAAGTTCTGTCCCTGTTTGGGACTGTTATACGTCCTGTTAATCTAAAATACAGTCTAAATAGTAAACAATAGTAAAAAGGGACGAAATCACTTTCATTAGTTAGCTAACTGTTTCACCTTCACTATGGTGTAGGGTTCCGCAATATAACATGTTCAAGCAGTAGAGGGTAAGCATTACAAGATGAGAATCAACAGTCAGCGCTGCTCTGGACTGCAGTCCAGAGCCGTACTCCACACAAGTTTCCATCGCCTTTTCAGCATAGAAACAATTTTAAACTCTTATGGGGTTCTAGTTCGTCGAGTCGGATTCAATTTGAGCCCTTGAACGCAACATTCCAATTTCTAATCAATTAGTTGTGATTTTTACAAGTTTCAGACGCGGAAAATTTTCAGTTTTAACGGGTGTAAATGGGGATGATCGATCACGTCAGTAACAACTGTATTTTTCAGCCAAATTATAACACGATGTTCATTACTATATGAGCCAACCCATGTGATCAGTTTCCGTCAATTTAATGGGAGTTTTTCGTTCGGGTTTTGCATCAAACACTTGCATCATATTAATTTGCACGAATTGTATACACGGGATTCATTAGTATTTCGAATCCTAATAGATTAATTTAGCATGAAGCAAGTAGTGTACTTGCCTGATGACGCGTTGACGATGCACAGCAGCGGCAACGGCGAGATCGCACCACGAACGGCGCGGCTAGGGTTCACGGCCTCGGCTCGAGTTTGGGTTCGTCGTCGGAGTTGCTGGGGGATGGCTCTGTTGGCATCGAGGATGGTTGAGGAGCTCGAGTGGCTGCAACGTCGAAGCTCAGGTGAACGGCGGTGGCTGTGGTGGTCGCCGGTGAGGGTGCAGCGAGAGGATTGAGGCTCAAAGCTTGGTGTAGGGTGCAATGAAGTAGTGGAGGCAGGGGAGTTCGGTGATGGGTCTATGGTGCTTGGTATAGGTGATGAGGTGGAGGGGTCGGCTATGGAGGTGGTCGACGACGACGAGGTTGGAGGAAAGGGGCCGGATAGGTAAAGGATGGCCGTGGGTTTGGGTGGTGCAGTCGGGGTTGGGTCGTCGGGGCGAGGATGAGGAGACGAGGGGGAAGGAGGCGACGATGAGATCAATGGCGGTGGACGCGAGCGACGGCGAGGCAGGCGGGCGCGGGTGTGGGTGTGGGTTCGAGGGAGGGATGGTGCTTGGTTTTTTTTTGGAGAGAGGAGAGGAGAAAGGGAGAACTAGAGTGAGTGGGGAGAGTGTTAAAGAGACGAGGTGGGCTTGAGGAGTTCGTGAGCGTGCGCGGTCTCGGTCGACGAGTGGGGACGTAGGGCAACAAGGCGGGGGCGTGGGGTGTGCGGCGACGACGTGGGAAGAAGAGAAAGAAGCGGGAAAATGATGGAGTGGGGAAGAGGATGGAGGCGGGTCAGGTTTGGGGTATGGGGCCGGGTTTGGTGTGGGCTGGGAATGGGTTTATTTATTTAGTTTTTTTCTTTTTCTTTTGGGCTTTAGTTTAAATGTTTAGGAAAATTAAATTTTGAAAAATTAAAGTAATCACAAGGATTCTAAATTCCTCCAAAATAACGGGAAAAATAGAAAATATTCAGGGGACCTGGAAAAATTTTAGAAAAATTTTATTGACGGAACCGGGAATTTACAGAAAAGGAACCCCTTCCTTGTCAGTACGGTCAACGGTGCAGCGATACTTAAGAAATCCTGCACGAAATGGCGGTAAAAACCGGCTAAGCCCAACAATCTGCGGACCTTTGTCCCTGATGCAAGTCTGGGACAAAGTTGTACGGCCTCGATCTCCCACGGGTCCATACGAAAACCGTCTCCCGTAACCCTATGACCAAGGAAGTCAACACTATCAAGCCTAAAGGAACACTCCGAGAATCTAGCAAACAGCTGGCGCTCTCCCAATATCTGCAAAGCAAATCCTCAAGTGCTGCTCACGTTCCTCACGACTTTTGGAATAGACCAGAATGTCATCAATAACACAACAATAAACTGGTCAAGGAACGGCCTGAAGAAATCTGGTTCATCAAATCCACGAATGCTGCTAGGGCATTGGTGAGTCCAACGACACCACCAAAAACTCATAGTGCCCGTAGCGCACACAAAAACAGTCTTCGGAATGTTATCACTCCGATCCCGCAGCAATGATGCCCTGATCCCAAACAAACTTAGAAAAATGTCTCGCACCCTGGAGCTGATCGAACAAATCGTCAATGCGAGGTAAAGGATGCCTATCCGCACCATAACTCGGTTCAATTGACGATCAATCAATACACAACCTCAAACTGCCGTTCTTCTCTTGACGAACAGAGTAGGAGCTCTCCAAATCGAAACACTCGGACGCACAAGTCCCCCTATCAAGCAACTCTGCAGCAGATCCTTAAGCTCCCTAAGCTCCGCCGGCTCATCTGGAAAAACGTCGGAAAACTCTCGCACGATAGGAACCCGGTCCAAAGAACCCACTGTGGCTCCGTATCATAAATGAAAGTCAAGAATCCAAGACATCCTCTCCTCTAAAGCCGACTAGCGAAAAAGGCTGAATTCAAGCTGTGAGGGGCGGCACCACAGTCCCCCTACACAACAAGAACTGACTCGCCGGGAAAATAAACCCTGATTGTCTTCTCGCGGCAGTCCACAGACGCATAGCACGTAGCTAACCAGTCCGTGCCCAGGAGAACGTCAAAGTCCAACATCTCTAGAAGGATCATATCGACGAACGAATCTCTATCTCCTACCCAATTGGCACATGACCGAAACACGTGTCGCGCAACAAAAGGATCGCTAACAGGAGTTAACACAACAACGGCTGATCTAGCATACACAACTCTTGGCCCCACCCCCGGCACAAAGTGTGTAGAAAAAATGAGTGCAATAAGAAAACATACGAATAAGATTACCTGAAAACTCTGTATTGGACGCCCGCGCGTCCCGATAAATAGAAGCAAACGCTCGTGCCTGCCCTCTACCCGCAGCTGGCAATCCTCCTCTTTCATCCTGTACACTCGGAACGAATCCTCCACGACCACGACCTCTCTGCGGTACAACTACCTCGCGCTTGCTTGGCTCTGTACAATCTCGAACCCGATGACCAAAACTCCTAAAATTTAGCACGTGACAGCCCTTAAACTACGTAACGTCTTCAGGCGTAACGTAATTCAAGTAAGCCAAAAACCCAACAATCTAAACCATCAAAAGTAGCAAGTGATAATAACATTGTTAAATGTTCAGTTGATAAAACTGCACATTTGTTTTACATTTTTCCTACCATTTTCATATTAAAAAAAGGACTTTATTATAATATATTATACATATGAGGGTTTATGTGTAAAAACACTATTTTCCATGTGTTAAAATATTTTAATTAGCATTTGGTAGAAAAATGTATGCAAATAAATCTATTGACCAAATCCTAGTAGAACTAAGTCTACTAAATATTATTTGAGATTATTGTGCAGAATTTTCCAAGTTGTTATGCAGAATTTATCAAACAAATCAAGTTGTTGAAGAAATCTTGCCAAATTAAGAAGCAAAACTTGGAGACCAAGTCTGGAAGCAACCGAGAAAAGATTTTCAGATTCTGAAGGTGCCTAGGATTGCCAAATGTCAAAAGATGCAGGCCCAAAAATTTCGGTCACGAGATCTCGACCATCAAACGCGGATCCGCGGCCAAACCCCCCTTGGGCCGCGGATCCGCCGCAATTCCAGGGAGTTAGAGAATGAGATTTTTTGGCATATATTTATGATAAATTTTACCAAGTTTTCAACAAGAAGATTCTGGCTTTGCACTATAAAAGAGCACCGAGAGCCTCTTGGAAAAGTTATCAAGCCGACGCGATCACGAAGCCCCAGACGCTCACGCATCCAGGCTGATCATCGACTGTTCGACTACCTCCTTAGGAAAGATCGAGAAGCAACTAGTTGTAATTATTTTATATGGATTAAAAGTGTAGTTTGTTCAAGTCGATTAATAAAGGTAGTTCTTTTTAATTGTATTTTCAATTATGCATTTTCTCTCCATCTCTTCTTCTCCCAACATGCGCGAGTAATTCTCCGCTTGTTAAGGTTCGTAGGATTAGGGTAGGCTAATGGACGATGAAAATAATTAAACCCTTTTTAAGTCCTATAAAGTTTAAGAACTTTATCAAAAGAATCATTAACATCCTAATCGGGCGCGCTAGCAATTCTTTGCTAGTTCCGACCGTGATTAAAG
This sequence comes from Agapanthus africanus, assembly GCA_030015575.1. Lineage (NCBI taxonomy): Eukaryota > Viridiplantae > Streptophyta > Magnoliopsida > Asparagales > Amaryllidaceae > Agapanthus > Agapanthus africanus. The sequence continues at coordinate 1,005,824,932 of CM057337.1, read as the reverse complement.
ATTAGATTAATGATTGTTTTGGTAAAGGCTAGATATGAACGGAGTTCCGTGTCGAGGTAAGGGTTAAGAGTGGGATTCCTTTTTCCCTCCAGAAACCCTAATCTACACGCATCACCGTCGTTCTAGTTCTAAATCTATTAATGGATAAAAAGGTACCCTAATCCTACGAACCCTAACAAGCGGAGAATTACTCGCGCATGTTGGGAGAAGAAGAGATGGAGAGAAAATGCATAATTAAAAAAAAACAATTAAAAAGAACTACCTTTATTAATCGACTTGAACAAACTACACTTTTAATCCATAGAAAATGATTACAACTAGTTGCTTCTCGATCTTTCCTAAGGAGGTAGTCGAACAGTCGATGATCAGCCTGGATGCGTGAGCGTCTGGGGCTTCGTGATCGCGTCGGCTTGATAACTTTTTCAAGAGGCTCTCGGTGCTCTTTTATAGTGCAAAGCCAGAATCTTCTTGTTGAAAACTTGGTAAAATTTATCATGGATATATGCCAAAAAATCTCATTCTCTAACTCCCTGGAATTGCGACGGATCCGCGGCCCAAGGGGGGTTTGGCCGCGGATCCGCGCTTGATGGTCGAGATCTCGTGACTGAAATTTTTGGGCTTGCATCTTTTGACATGTGGAAATCCTAGGCACCTTCAGAATCTGAAAATCTTTTCTCGGTTGCTTCCAGACTTGGTCTCCAAGTTTTGCTTCTTAATTTGGCAAGATTTCTTCAACAACTTAATTTGTTTGATAAATTCTGCATAACAACTTGGAAAATTCTGCACAATAATCTCAAATAATATTTAGTAGACTTAGTTCTACTAGGATTTGGTCAATAGATTTATTTGCATATATTTTTCTACCAAATGCTAATTAAAATATATTAACACATGGAAAATAGTGTTTTTACACATAAACCCTCATATGTATAATATATTATAATAAAGTCCTTTTTTTAATATGAAAATGGTAGGAAAAATGTAATACAAATGTACAGTTTTATCAACTGAACAAATACCCTCAAACTTATCTTTGATCGTCCCGAGCAAACTAGTTTATTTAAGAGGAAAAAAAAGAAAGGAGAAAACTAAGCACACTTTCGTAGGCAGACACGATTGCACTGAGCACGTGCAACAAGCCGTTAAACCTCTAGGTGTCCCTAGTAGGAGGAGTGTTGTCTCCTGAGGGTTTTCAGTGGATTACACCCACAAAATCCAATAACAAAAGAAAGAAGGTGAAATTTATATATAAAGATAAGAACCTTAAAAGAAAGGCCTTGAAAAGAAGAGTTTCCAACTATACTAGCTTTTCAGTTGTAATGAGCCCTATCTTAATAATCATGAAAAAATGTTAGAAATCACATTATCCCTCAATAAAACATCGTCTTTATTCTTCATTCCTACCTTTCTTCCAAACATTGATCATATAACCCCACGTGTGTGTAAAGAACATCCCTACACTCGGAGAATTCAATTCAAGCTATCATACTCTTGTCCATCTACCTTAGTACTTTTTAATTTGATGAATATTAAGATTTGCTCACATATTTTCATGCGACCGTTAATACTTCTTGAGGTACTAACCGACCGATTACTTATGTGCTTGCTGATTAGGTGATAATATTTTCCTCGTCATGCACCACCTAAGGCTTAGCAGTGACTCCCAGACCAGTTGGTCTTAGGGCACTAGGTGAAGAGGCACCCTCGCTATATTTTTTTATTGCTGCCTTGGCGATAACAAAACCAGTGTTCATTTTTTTCTTTTCACCATTTTTATATTTTCTTCATTTTTTTTTCATTTCCTTCATACTTTGGCTTTTAGACAAGAGCATTTCAAGGTATCCTCTACTATCCCGAGTTTCAAGACGTGTGTAAGTGCATATAGTAGGGTATCAACTTTCAAATGTTTGGCTTCCAGAATAGAAACTATTTTTCAGACTTATTTTTATCCTCAGATTAGTGACTTCCTTCATCTTACTAACCCTTGGGACAACAGCTCATAACTACTTATTACTAGTTCGTTTAAGAAAACTTCCAATTTTCTTGGTTTTCTTAAATTATTCCTATCTTTTGGATGTAATTTTTCACTTTCTACTCTTTTGTTATAAAAAAAATTTTAATGCCCGGTGTCAAAGATAATTCAGTGAATACAAACCTCCCCCCCAAACCTGTTTTCAGCAGTGTCCTCACTGATGTAGCCTTTTGAGAACATGGACCTGTATACTAAGGGAGAAATACAAGGGGTAATATAATAGTTACAAGAAAAATTCCCCTAAACTTATTCTTTGACACGCACGGATATTCAATCAAATCATTTTTCACTCACCTCCATTCTTAAAATGTGAAAAAGTTATCAAAACATGGAGGTGAGGCGGAGGAATTTTAGTTTTGATAAAGCGGCTCCTGTAAAAACAGGAGCTCCTCCGCGGGGTCAGCAGAAAAATACGGTTTTAATCTATGCCCATTTACTTTAAAAATCGAACCGTTTTTCAAATTTTCGACTTCAACTGCCCCGTACGGGTGTACATACCGCACCACAAAAGGTCCTTTCCAACGAGATTTAAGCTTACCCGGATGAAGATGGAGACAGGAATCGTAAAGAAGGACTTGTTGCCCCGATGTGAAGGTTTTTCTAAAAAGATTCTTATCGTGGAACACTTTGGTCCTATTCTTTACTATCACCGCATTATCGTAAGCTTCATCGCGGAGTTCGCTTAGCTCATTCAATTGCAGCTTCCGATAGATGCCTGCATGATCAAGATCAAAATTAAGCTCTTTAATAGCCCACATTGCCTTATGTTCAATCTCGACAGGGAGGTGACACAAGGCGGTATGGAGACATACCAAGATCGGTCTGATGGAAAAAACATCCAGCAATTGAGCAGAAGGTTCTGATGGCTGACTTCCTAGCTTGTAAATATTAAGCTCAATTGTCATTTTCCCGAAGGATAAGTTCATAGAACCGTTACGACAATTAATCACAGCGTTAGAAGTTGCTAGGAAGGTCGACCAAGTATCACCGGGATTTGATTGCGTGGGTTTGCTACAGGTTGTGTATCTAAAACAATAAAGTCCATGGGAAATATGAATTCCCCGACTTTAATTAACACATCCTCTAGTTCGTCCCGAGGTTTGGTGATAGATCGGTCTGCCATTTGGAGAGTACAATGGGCGGGTTTTAACTCTCCAATTCCTAACTGCTCGTAAACTGAATAAGGAAGCAAGTTGACGCTAGCGCCTAGATCGAGTAGAGCACGATTAATATTTTTACCCCCAATAGAAATAGAGATTGTAGGACAGCCGGGGTCCTTACGTTTCTTTGGTATTTGTTGGGTAAAAGTTGTGCTAACATTACTCGTCATGAAAACCTTTTTAGGCACTTGAGTTTTTCTCTTCCTAGTGCACAAGTCTTTAAGGATTCTTGCATAAGATGGGACTTGTTGAATAGTATCTAGGAGAGGAATATTCACGCTAACTTGCTTAAACATTTCCACAATCTTCTCCATTTGCGGGTTAGGTCGGTTGGCCCTTAATCGGTTTGGAAATAGAGCTCGATCAATAAGTTTTGGGTCCAACGTTTGTGGAGAAGACTGTGGCGACGGATTCGATCCCAAAATTGGAGTGGGCATCGACTTAGATAGATTTGGCGAAATGTTTGAGCCTTGGGGAAAACGGAGAATAGGCTCGGACGAAGGTGGGAGACTAGACGAATTAGGGAAAGAAGAAGAAGAAGAAGGGGTATCAAATATGTCACTATCATCAAATTGCTCACCCACTCGGTTATTCAGCACTCTCCCCGATCTCAACGTAGTAATGGCATTCACATTATGACTTTGTGAATGGCCAGGATTCGGTAGGGGTTGAGATGGGAGTTTCCCTTTCTCTCTCGCACTCATTGCGGCGTTTAACTGTGCGATTTGGTTTTCTATTGATTTAATACTCTCACCATGGGAGGAGGAGTTTTTCGTTAGGGTATCAATAGAAGACCTCATCACAGCCGAAATTTGCATGGATTGTTTCATGAACATATCCAAAGTTTGTGCAAGTGAGTTGTCAGTACCGGCCACTTGTGGTGTAGAAATGTTGGCCGGATTTTGGAAATTTTGTGACTGAAAGGGGGGCTGATTCTGTGGTTGTGGTTGCTGTGGAGGATGTAAGTCCATGCTACCTCTCCCGGTACTTTCGGGCATGCGGAATTTGGTGAAAAACAATTTTTTAGTGACGGTAACATGGACTCAAAACCGGATCTTTGTTAAACTTAGCTACCTAACAACCTAACTAAGAGTTGTTAACTACTCGGTTAGGGGGTTATACCTTTCTTTCTTGAACTCCTTCGTCTTCTACACTTGATGGTTGTCCGGATCGGCTTCACCCCGTCGTCTCCTTGTGCCGAAGATCGATCCACCCGAAAGCTTCTATCTTTGGCTTCTTCTTCGAGCTTTGAAGAAACTAGTTCACTCGGTTTGCTAAACCTTATGAACTAGAGTGAGTAGAGAAGAGTGTGTTTGGGATTTTACTCTATGGTTCTTGCTTCTCAACACATGAGACAAGTGAACCATAGACTCAAGAGAGGGAGAGCAAAAGGAAGAGGATGAGAGCTCAAGAACAAGAGAGAGAGAGTGAAAATGATAGAATGAGAAAGACTTTTTTTTTCTCTTTTTGGCTCTCATAATCCAAAGCCACCATAACCAAACATAGCAATCAAGTATTATGTGATGGTTTAAGCTACAATAGCCATATCATTTCATGCACTTATTTTTCACAAGAGAACAAGCAAGCAAAAAGTCTTTGCCATAAAATGATAGCCATTGTCATCATGATGGTCAACTGGTCCAACCTAGTCAACCGGTCAACAAAGTCAACAAGTCAACAAAATCAACCCCTCAACAACCATATCACCATAATACTTAATTAATATTATTCTTAATCATATATCATATTCTCATTAGGGTTTAGCAAGAAGTCAATGGTCAACAGTCAACAACCCTAATGAGAATCCTCTGCCTCTGTCTCTCCGTCAACTGTGCATACACACCCGCATCCGCGTTCCGAGGAACACGAATACATACCAGATAAAATCAATCCCAAAACGTACACTAGGATCTGGCTTAAACCAAAGCCCGCTAGTGTTAACTGTCCGGACACTGTACGTGTACAAGTGCACGGATGTGACCGAACCCTGTCGCAAAACCATGCAACCTGTCGCAAAACCATCCGACCTCTACGCTTTTGCCTAAAGGCGAATAGCTTTCTGTGTGGGACTCTAAAGACTCGACACTACGCTGGCAGTGGGTTTAACCACAGACCGCAAGCGGCACTAGCTGTGCGTAACGGTCCCCAGGTAGATGCCGACAAGAAGACTGACGAGGTGAAACCTATCTGAACTCCTACTGAGCCTGAATGTGACAGTCTCCGTACAGTCCGGTCTGTTCGTCTGATACATCGTATGGCGGGCCTAGGGCGGTAACGTCAGTCCCCTAATAGCGGTACAAGTCGTGTCGGAGTGAAGCCCAGAACACCCTGAGATAACACTGGAAACCTACCAGTATATCTCGCTTGCCCTGGCCAGGGACTACTCGTGTAATGGCTCTCCTAGACACAGCGCGATGTCAACCCCCAATACCGGGAGAGACGAATCCTGTCTAACCGTCACCGCCCCCAAGTGCTTCGGGACTGCACCCAACTACTACCTGTTTGCACGACTCCTTTGAGCCGTGGCAGGGTAGTAATCAAAGTACAGTGGGAACACACTCGAGGCGAAGTGACAGTGTCAAGTCAGCGGACTAAGCTGTACTCATGTCACCTGGGAACTGATAACTGACGATAGGTATAATACCAACCGGTCAGTTCCCGACGAGTCCTGTCCAGTGTACTCGTAACCTAACGAGCACCCGCATACTATCTCCAGTACGACATACTGATGGCTGTGGGACAGACCATCTCCCACTCTGGGATGAGAAGCGCATGCGCTAGTCTACTCCGGAGTATCGATGCCCTGTCTCGATAGTCCTGCGACTAGGGACCTGCATAAGGATGTGCTTATAGATTACCCAACCCCCACTAGTGTTACTGCCATCACAACGCTGGTAATCAAGCAAAGATCCTAAGGGCTCCACTAATGTGTATAGGTGATATACTAAAATAAACACATGTACACATTGAAGTAGAAACAAACCAAGTAGCATACTACTATATTGAGCAAGATTGTTTATACAAGGTGAATATCCCAAGCTTCCATTAAGTAATATACAAACTAGTATGATACAGTAATGGCCTCTAGGGCATATACACTAACAATCTCCCACTTGCACTAAGGCCATGTACTGGCGTATCGAAGACCTATCATCTCGATCAGCCGCTCGAACTGAGTCTGGGGAAAGGCCTTTGTGAGTGGATCAGCAGTGTTGTCTTCTGTAGAAACTCTCCGAACCTCGATCTCCTGGTGACCCACGATCTCCCTGATCAGGTGATACCGCCTTAAGATGTGTCTGGACTTCTGATGGGACCTTGGTTCCTTTGCTAAAGCTATAGCCCCGTTGTTGTCGCAATACAGAGGTATTGGATCAACAATGGACGGAACCACCTGAAGTTCAGTTAAGAACTTCCTTACCCAGACAGCTTCTTTTGCGGCATATGCAGCAGCGATATATTCCGCTTCCATCGTCGAGTCAGCAACGGTTTCCTGTTTGGAACTCTTCCAACACACCACCCCTCCATTGAGGGTAAAGACATAACCCGACATGGACTTGGAATCATCCTTGTCACTCTGGAAGCTGGAGTCAGCAAAGGCCTCGATCTGGAGGTCTTTTCCGCCATACACCAAGAACATCTCCTTAGTCCTTCTCAGGTACTTGAGAATGTTCTTTACCGCTATCCAGTGTTTCTCCCCAGGGTTTGACTGATACCGGCTTACCACACTCAGTGCATAAGCTACATCCGGTCTGGTACACAACATCGCATACATTATAGAGCCTACCGCAGAAGCGTAGGGTATAATAGACATGCGATCCCTCTCCAAATCAGTCTTGGGAGACATCTCTTTAGAGAGGGTGATCCCGTGACAAGCCGGTAGGTTACGGCGCTTGGAATCTTCCATACTGAATCTTTTCAGTATGGTGTCGATGTACCTGGACTGTGAAAGTCCTAATATCCTCTTGGATCTATCACGATGGATCCGGATCCCCGGGATGTATGAGGCATCACCCAGGTCTTTCATGGAGAACCTGTGTGACAAGAACCCCTTGACAGATTGTAGCATAGGAATGTCATTTCCTATTAAGAGAATGTCATCCACGTATAAAACGAGGAATACTACAGTTCTCGCTACAAATCTACTATAGATGCATGGTTCATCTGGATTTTTGATAAAGCCAAATTCCATGACCGTCTCATCAAAACAGATGTTCCAACTCCGCGATGCCTGCTTTAGTCCGTAAATGGACTTAAGCAACTTGCACACCTTTCCGCTGCTCCCACTCTGAATGAAACCCTCTGGCTGGTCCATATAGACACACTCCTCTAAATTTTCATTTAGAAAAGCGGTCTTTACGTCCATCTGCAAATCTCATAATCGTGGAAGGCAGCAATGGCAAGAAAGATCCGAATGGATTTCAGCATAGCTACTGGAGAAAAGGTCTCGTCATAGTCCAAACCAGGTCTTTGACGAAAACCCTTTGCAACCAGTCTAGCTTTATAGGTCTCAACCTGTCCATCTATACCAATCTTCCTTTTGAAGATCCACTTGCATCCTACGGGTTTTATCCCGTCTGGAGCAATGTCCAACGTCCATACTTTGTTGGTGTACATGGACTCCATTTCGGTCCGCATTGCATCCAGCCATTTTACCGAGTCAACGCTCTGAACGGCCTGCTGGAAGCTAGTAGGCTCATCATAATCTATGATGCAATCCTCTCTATCCCCGTCTATGAGAAAACCGTAGTATCTCTCGGGCGGATGAGACTGCCTACTACTCCTTCGGAGCGGCGTAGGAATGTCCTGTTCTTTTGAACCCTCTGGTTCCACTAAGCTTTCAGTAATAGTCTGTGGTTCTGGAATTTCTTCCAGTTCTACTGCGCTCCCACTAATTTCCTTTTCTAAGAACTGGTGTTCTAGAAAGTGGGCATGACGAGAAACAAAAATCTTTTGTTCCTCTTCGCAGTAGAAGAAATATCCCTTAGAGTTCTTTGGATATCCCACGAACTTGCACTGTACTGAGCGTGCCTCGAGCTTGTCCGCATGCTGCTTTTTGACAAAAGCTGGACTTCCCCATGTCTTAATGTGATTAAGATAGGGTCTCTTCCCACACCACATCTCATATGGTGTAGTAGGCACAGTCTTAGTGGGAACTCGGTTCAAAAGGTATGCAGCTGATTCTAGCGCATACCCCCAGAATGATAGCGGTAACTCAGCGTTGCTCATCATGGACCGTACCATATCCAATAGGGTTCGGTTCCGTCTCTCCGATACACCGTTATGTTGCGGAGTGTATGGAGGAGTAAGCTGAGAGAGAATTCCGTTCTCTTTTAAAAAGTCCAGGAACTCGGCACTCAAGTATTCACCACCTCGATCCGATCTTAGAATCTTGATACTTTTGCCGGTTTGTTTTTCTACTTCATTCTTATATTCCTGGAATTTTCCAAAGGCTTCGGACTTATGTTTCATTAAGAAGACATAACCGTACCTTGAAAAGTCATCCGTGAAAGTAATGAAGTAAGAATAACCTCTTCGCGCATGTGTAGACATTGGACCGCACACGTCGCTGTGAACGAGTCCCAAGAGCTCGCTCGCTCTTACTCCGTGTCCAGTGAACGGAGTCTTTGTCATCTTTCCTTTGAGACAGGATTGACAAGTGGCATACGATTGATATTCGAACGGATTCAAATATCCTTCTGTATGTAACTTCGTCAACCTTCTCTCATTGATGTGACCCAGTCTACAATGCCATAAGAAAGTCTGATTGATTTCAGGAGACTTTCTTTTGTGTGTATTCTGGACATTGAAAATCTATGGTTGGTTTAATACGTATATACCATTGCTTAATGTACCTGACCCAATCAGAACTTGATTAAGGTGAATGTTCACAACATTACTTACAAATGCAAATTCATAACCTTCTTTAGATAATAAAGATACAGAAATGATATTACAAGTTGCATTGGGTACAAAATAACAATTACGCAAAACCAAAACATGTCCATCTGACAAGCCCAGGTGATAGTCCCCCACGGACTCAGCATCCATGCCAGCTCCGTTTGCAACTCTGAGGGTCATATCACCTGCCTTCAAAACCCTACGCTTTCTCAGTGCCTGCAAAGAATTACAGATATGAGATCCTGATCCGGTATCCAATACCCAGGAAGTAGAGTTTATTGAAAGACAGTTTTCAATAACATACACACCTGAAGCTGAAGCCGCAACCTGCTTCAGTTCCTGTGTTCTGGCCTTCCAAGCCCTGCAATCATTCTACCAGTGTCCCTTCTTATGACAATAGAAGCATTCTCCTTTATCCACAAGCTGCCCCGCTTTCTTTGTTGCTTTTGCTTTTCCCTTCGTATCCACTTTACTAACACCGCCCCTTGGTTTGGCGGGGGCTTTCTTCTTCTTTCCCTTAGCTTTCTCCTTGGACCTAGAAGAGGAAGATCCTCCTACAAACAAAGTGGATGTTTCCCTACCTTTCTGTAGGGTGCCCTCTGCGCTCCTCAGCATGTTGAGGAGTTCTGAAAGTTCAACTTCCTTTTCTTGTAAGATGAAGTTCAGGATAAACTGGGCCTAAGTGGAAGGAAGGGACTGGAGAATCAAGTCCGTATAGAGCTCATTCTCCAACGTGGTCCCAAGGTCCGCGAGCTCCTCTATGTAGCCAATCATCTTAAGCACGTGTTCCGCTACCGATGATCCGACGGCCAACCTTACCGAAAATAACTTCTTCGACACTTCGTATCTTGCGATATGAGACTGCTCTCCATACAGTTCTTTTGTATGAAGAAATATGGACTCGAGGTCGATATTCTCGTGCCTCCTCTGATGTTCGTTGTCCATAGAGGCAAGCACGAGGCACCTGGCCTTCACACAATCAATCTCCCAAGTCTTACGGATTTCCTTATCCGCGACGCTGGAGGTGGGACCTGGGACAGGGGGAGCTTTGGTGGTAAGAAGATACCCCAGCTTGTCGTAAGTGATTGCCATTTTGACATTCCTGAGCCAATCTTTGTAGTTTGGCCCTGTCGGTATATTTTTATCTAGAAGTAACTTAAGTCCAGTCATGTCGATTGGTCGCTGCAATTAGGAGAGAGAGAAGAAACACTCAGCATGATGCTCTTGCAAGTCTAGAGTGGTTTTTAGTTTGTCTAAACAGGATGGCTCCCACTGTTTCTCGAATCCCTCCTCAAACCAAAAAGGAAGAATTAGTCAGGATCAATCTCACCGTACAATTCTTGCTTAACCGTTCGGCCAGGCTGGTGTCGGTACTTCGAGGGAGGTTTTCCAACGCTTTCGCGAAGTTCCTTAATTTAAGAACCTCTTTTCCCTAGGGGCGTAGCCCCGCTAACACCTTTCTAGACACCTACTTGGTTTATAGCATTGATCGTTAAGTGAGAAATTTCCCGAGGAGTAGCATATACTCACAGTAGGATCGGGATCCAAATATCATCGTGTGACGAAACTGAAGGAATCCTACCAGAATCATCACACTCCAAATGGTATGCAACACTAGCAAGTTTCAGTTCTTTTGAAACTCCCGATGTGGATTTTTTCCCCATGCTCTTATGACCTTGACTTTGGCCAAAATATCATAAGTCACATGTCAAGTTCTACCCGTCATTCTCCAGGTTAATTTGGATCCACCCGTACCTACCCTTGACTTTGGCCAAAATGGCAGTACGACTGTTCCAAACCGACGCATCTATCTATGCTACACATGAATACCCAATAGCTACCAATCACTATGCCTTGACTTTGGCTAACATACATAGCTTGAATACTATTGACTATTCATGTGAAATGACGGAGGGCTACGAATGGTTTTGGCGAAACCGTGAACGTAATGAACTTGATATAATCGATGGAACGAGATAGCTTTTAAAAGGAGTGGCTCAAACTCCGCATTTAAAAGTTGGTTTTGAAAAGAACCGAGTGGTTTTTCGAAAGTGTTCCAACGACTTTACTTGGTTTATTTTCTTGCATTAGTTCTTTTAATGCGTGTTATTCTTGCATTAGTTCTTTTAATGCGTCCCATCATTTAATCCTACCATTGCAGAAAATAACCAAAATATGACGTACGCTTATGCCATTCGCATTCGCCACGGGGCCCCGTCATTACCCGTTAGGTTACTTAACTAACGACAAAGCGGGGGCTGGGCTAGCGCGGCTGTAAAACATAAGCAACGCCTAAATAATATCATATATAGATATATTGCAATGATAGCCATTTCAGATCACAGATGAACACATTGGATATACTAGGAACCCGCAATTCGTACGAGCCTGTAACGAAAAGCAGATTACACGGTCGCGGTGAATAGCCAAAACCCCACCCAAGACCCCTACGGGTGCGGCAAACTACCCGCCAAGTACCCGAAGCGAAGCAACCTCCCTCAACTCCGTGAGTAGGCCACTCGGCACTTCGGGATACCCGGTAGTTTGTGCACCCCCTCCATGGGTCTATCCTAGGAGCAAAAACAGTAAAAAGAAATTATACAATGACGGCTACAACCCCGACCCGGTTGTGCGGCCATACAAATAATTATTACATCAATTTACAAATTTACATGAATTGAAAGAAAAGAAAACTCTCGTCTCACAACCCCCGGCTATTCACCCGCGACAATCCAATGAATTCATATACACAAACCAATAACATTACAGATCACAGATTTGTATAACTCCCACTAATCGACATATAGCGATTAGCAGACGTTCAATACAAATATCACATAACAGAAATAAACCCGTCAGCTTAAGTCTTTAGAAACTCAATCAAAATACGGTTTTTAAAGCCCCAAAAACAAAATTTTCTTTCTGGAAAATCTGGGCTGAAAAAACATATACCAAAAATCCCAAAATACCCCTATGAACAAACTGCAATGAAGACGATCCACAGAGGAGCTTAAACGGCCGCGGAACCGCGGCAATAGAAAGCTATTGCCGCGTTTCCGCGGTGGTTTGGCGGGATCTCTGGACCGTTTTTCTACAGTGTACTATAAAAACCCTGAGTCGATTTTTAAAGCATGATTTATTACTTTTACAGCACTTTGAAAATCGACAGCAAGTTGGATTTTTGGGTGTATTTCGTGACTTTTTCTCTGATCGAATTTCTAGTTACTATGCTAACAAGTTAGGTAGTGTTTAACCTGGCTCTGATACCACTGTAAGTCCATGCTACCTCTCCCGGTACTTTCGGGCATGCGGAATTTGGTGAAAAACAATTTTCTAGAGGCGGTAACATGGACTCAAAACCGGATCTTTGTTAAACTTAGCTACCTAACAACCTAACTAAGAGTTGTTAACTACTCGGTTAGGGGGTTATACCTTTCTTTCTTGAACTCCTTCGTCTTCTACACTTGATGGTTGTCCGGATCGGCTTCACCCCGTCGTCTCCTTACGCCGAAAATCGATCCACCCGAAAGCTTCTACCTTTGGCTTCTTCTTCGAGCTTTGAAGAAACTAGTTCACTCGGTTTGCTAAACCTTGTGAACTAGAGTGAGTAGAGAAGAGTGTGTTTGGGATTTTACTCTATGGTTCTTATTTCTCAACACATGAGACAAGTGAACCATAGACTCAAGAGAGGGAGAGCAAGAGGAAGAGGATGAGAGCTCAAGAACAAGAGAGAGAGTGAAAATGATAAAATGAGAAAGACTTTTTTTTTCTCTTTTTGGCTCTCATAATCCAAAGCCATCATAACCAAACATAGCAATCAAGTATTATGTGATGGTTTAAGCTACAATAGCCATATCATTTCATGCACTTATTTTTCACAAGAGAACAAGCAAGCAAAAAGTCTTTGCCATGAAATGATAGCCATTGTCATCATAATGGTCAACTGGTCCAACCTAGTCAACCGGTCAACAAAGTCAACAAGTCAACAAAGTCAACCCCTCAACAACCATGTCACCATAATACTTAATTAATATTATTGTTAATCATATATCATATTCTCATTAGGGTTTAGCAAGAAGTCAATGGTCAACAGTCAACAGTCAACAACCTTAATGAGAATCCTCTGCCTCTGTCTCTCCATCAACTGTGCATACACACCCGCATCCGCGTTCCGAGGAACACGAATGCATACCAGATAAAATCAATCCCAAAACGTACACTAGGATCTGGCTTAAACCAAAGCCCGCTAGTGTTAACTGTCCGGACACTGTACGTGCACAAGTGCACGGATGTGACCGAACCCTGTCGCAAAACCATGCGACCTCTACTCTTTTGCCTAAAGGCGAATAGCTTTCTGTGTGGGACTCTAAAGACTCGACACTACGCTGGCAGTGGGTTTAATCATAGACCGCAAGCGGCACTAGCTGTGCGTAACGGTCCCCAGGTAGATGCCGACAAGAAGACTGACGAGGTGAAACCCATCTGAACTCCTACTGAGCCTGAATGTGACAGTCTCCGTACAGTCCGGTCTGTTCGTCTGATACATCGCATGGCGGGCCTAGGGGGCGGTAAACGTCAATCCCCTAATAGCGGTACAAGTCGTGTCGGAGTGAAGCCCAGAACACCCTGAGATAACACTAGAAACCTACCAGTATATCTCGCTTGCCCTGGCCAGGGACTACTCGTGTAATGGCTCTCCTAGACACAGCGCGATGTCAACCCCCAATACCGGGAGAGACGAATCCTGTCTAACCGTCACTGCCTCCAAGTGCTTCGGGACTGCACCCAACTACTACCTGTTTGCACGACTCCTTTGAGCCGTGGCAGGGTAGTAATCAAAGTACAGTGGGAACACACTCGAGGCGAAGTGACAGTGTCAAGTCAGCGGACTAAGCTGTACTCATGTCACCTGGGAACTGATAACTGACGATAGGTATAATACCAACCGGTCAGTTCCCGACGAGTCCTGTCCAGTGTACTCGTAACCTAACGAGCACCCGCATACTATCTCCAGTACGACGTACTGATGGCTGTGGGACAGACCATCTCCCACTCTGGGATGAGAAGCGCATGCGCTAGTCTACTCCGGAGTATCGATGCCCTGTATCGATAGTCCTGCGACTAGGGACCTGCATAAGGATGTGCTTATAGATTACCCAGCCCCTACTAGTGTGACTACCATCACAACGCTGGTAATCAAGCAAAGATCCTAAGGGCTCCACTAATGTGTATAGGTGATATACTAAAATAAACACATGTACACATTGAAGTAGAAACAAACCAAGTAGCATACTACTATATTGAGCAAGATTGTATATACAAGGTGAATATCCCAAGCTTCCATTAAGTAATATACAAACTAGTATGATACAGTAATGGCCTCTAGGGCATATACACTAACAGAGGAGGTCTTTGATAATTACTTTGTTGGTTTTGATTCCAAGCAAAGTTAGGATGATTCCTCCATCCTTGATTATATGTGGAAGAATAAGGATCGTTTCTAGGTCGCTGCTGAAAAGCGGTATTAGCTTGAAACGATGCATTCATAGGACATTCTTCCGTTAAGTGTGAAGGATCCGAACAGCAACCACAGACGGTCTTAGGAAGCGTGACCTGATTTAGGGAGAATGTTGAGAACTTGTTTTCAATAGCATCGAGTTTCTTATGAATTGCTGCCATTTCGGCTTTTACTGCGATAGAAATATCGAGCTGGTGAATACCTCCCTTAGTTGAAGGTGGTCTTACGCTTTCCCACTGCAACGTGTGTTCAGCAAGATCTTCCAGATATTTCCAAGCTTCACCGTCATCTTTAGACATGAAATTGCATTGACACATTGTTTCAAGCATCTGCTTTGTCGCTGGATTAATGCCCTCATATATAATCCGACATAAATCCCATCTTTGTATTCCGTGATGGGGGCATTGGACAAGCAGATCTTTGAAACGTTCAAAGCACTTCCAAAATGGTTCATTGGGAAGCTGGCTGAACTGGTTGATCTCGCTCCTAATGTGGGCAGTCTTATGATTTGGGTAAAACTTCTTAAGAAATGCTACGACGAATTCATCCCAATTAGTGATAGAGTGTGCGGCAGTATTATAAAGCCATTTTTCTGCCAAGTCGCACAGTGTGAATGGGAGAATACGTAAGCGCATAGCATCTAAAGTTAATTGTGAAGTACCCATCATTGCGCATACGTTTTCGAATTTGGTGATGAAAACGTACGCGTCTTCCGACTCAAGCCCGTGAAATTTGGGCAGCAGGTTGATGTAGTGGGGTTTAATTTCGAAATTATCCCCGTTAGGTGGTGGAAGAGATAGACAAGTAGGAAGAGGACCACGAATAGGATAGCATCTCTCTTGGAGAGAGATGCGCGGTGGATTCTGCTCACCTGCGGGCGGTGGCAGCGTGGTGTTATAATTAGATGGAGTGCCGTCCATCACGGTTGATGTGGTGTGTGGTGGGGGAAAAGAAGATGAAGAAGTACCGACTTCGGCGTCGATAGCAGGAACGCGGACAAGACGGGCACTAGGATCCCGTGTCCAGCCGAGCATGCACTAAGCGGGTTTAGTGCAAGTGGCAGCGTGTGTGTGATTTAAAATTGGCTTGTTTTGAAAAAGTGGGACTCAAGACAAATCTCCCTAAGATGCACAAGCAACCCTAGAACTAAGGTCACCTAGGTCCAGTCTCTAGACCGCTCCTAGACTTCCAAAGGACAAGCCGCAGGATCAATCCTCTACCGCCTCCGTACTACCCTTGTAGCCAGATAAGTGCAAGGTAAGTGGGAAGGAACCACGTCGTGGGCCTAATTAAAAATCACTAGCCTTTATCACACTTGCCTAGGCACTACAAAAGTAATGCGGATAAACGATAGATTACCCACGACCTTCCTCTGTCCTTATTGAGCGCGACAGTCCTTAGAGTCTGGTCTAGATATTTTTTAAATTAATGAAGGGTTGATCTATATGCTCGGTTTGTGATTTGTGGGGCTTAGGAAGGATGATGAAATCCCCACCTAATCTTGATTTGGTCTTTGCCCCTTAGAAATCCGTATTAAATATGCAAAACAAAACCAATCACAAAACTTTTGCAAAAAGATTTTTGAGCGGCGCAATTTTGCAAAGAATCCTGCAGAAAATAGATTTTATTGGATTCGAGGAGAGAGAGAAGGAGTTAAGAAAGATACCAAAGAAGATTGAAGCCCTAATTCCTCCAACCTGCCGCGATTCCGCCGCAGAAGGGGTACTTTTGCCGCGGTTCCGCCGCGTGGCAGAGGGAACAGTTGATAAAAATTTTTGTATAGCCTTCTGTGCTCCTCTGGATCTCTAAAAATGTCTCTGTTTTCTGTTCTCCTTAATTCTGTGACTCCAGATCTCCTTGTGAAAATTCACGCACAAATCGTTAAATATGCAATTTGCAGTTTTGTTTTAATAATGATATGGCTCGTCTAAGAATTCAACACAAATAGTAAAAATAAAAAATTAAGCACGTATCCCCGGCAACGGTGCCATTTGATTGGTACGAAAGAGTGTTTGTAGTTAACCGCAATCAATAACGGTGTCGCACGTAGCTAGACCGAGATGAGTACGGGTCGTCCTGTGGGAAACGTGGAACCTTTTACTTTTACTTTAGATGTGTTGAGAAAGAGAGGAGGGATAAAGAATTTTATAGAATGGTTTCTAGATCTACGTTAAACAAGAATGTAAAATATAGATCTAGATTATTTTAAAGATGTGGTAAATATAATAAGAAGGCTTGTAGAGTTCGTAGGATTAGGGTAGGCTAATGGACGATGAAAATAATTAAACCCTTTTTAAGTCCTATAAAGTTTAGGAACTTTATCAAAAGAATCATTAACATCCTAATCGGGCACGCTAGCAATTCTTTGCTAGTTCCGACCGCGATTAGAGATTAGATTAATGATTGTTTTGGTAAAGGCTAGATATGAACGGAGTTCCGTGTCGAGATAAGGGTTAAGAGTGGGATTTCTTTTCCCTCCAGAAACCCTAATCTACACGCATCACCGTCGTTCTAGTTCTAAATCTATTAATGGATAAAAAGGGTAACTTTTAATTAATCGTCCATAACTACTAAATCCTAACGAACCCTACAAGCCTTCTTATTATATTTACTACATCTTTAAAATAATCTAGATCTATATTTTACATTCTTGTTTAACGTAGATCTAGAAACCATTCTATAAAATTATTTATCCCTCCTCTCTTTCTCAACACATCTAAAGTAAAAGTAAAAGGTTCCACGTTTCCCAGAGGACGACCCGTACTCATCTCGGTCTAGCTACGTGCGACACCGTTATTGATTGCGGTTAACTACAAACACTCTTTCGTACCAATCATTAAAACTTTTGAAATCTCAATCAAATTCTTTAAAGTCCCAATTTATTTCCTTTAAAAATTTGGCAGCACCTCCTTTGTAAAACAAGCCCCCAAAAAGGGTACAACATAAATATATAAGTAAAGCATCCCCAACGGGAGCAAATGCATGCCCAAAGGCGGAAAAGAACCACCACAAGCAAATATACGACGCCGTAGCGAAGAAAAGAACGATATAAATTAAAACTGCATAAAGGACCTCCAAGTCACAAAATAATATACAATATCGTCCTCACAACTCGTCTCTAAGTCAATACATGAAAATGGTAGATGGAGAGTACTGGATACAATGAATATACAATGAGCAATATCGGATAACCGCAAAACCCACCTATAGCAAAACTACACACAGTCAGCCGTAGTGGTATCCGCTGCAAAAGATGATACGATAGATGAAAGCCCTGCCTCTGACTACTCTGAGGAACAACCTACAAATCCTGTGTCACAACGGGGGTGAGTTGCCAACTCGTGAATAGTAAATAACATATGCAGGTAATCGCAAGTATGCACGTACTGCGCGAATCTATCACATGCAAGCTAATAGCAATAAATGGACATTTGCATGTCCAACAGTCATGAAAGGTACTCTAGCAGGTACAACTAATACATGAAGCAATAATATGGCAATATGTATATACAACAGTCATGAAAGGTACTCTAGCAGGTACAACTAATACATGAAGCAATGCATATAAGTAAATGTGGAATATGGGATAAAACATGTCATCCTCACGGAATTTTCATCATGGCAGGACCAAAGTCCATCAAGACAATCCAAATCCCAAATATCCTCAGATCGGCCCGCATATCAAGTAATGAATAAAAATACAAGCACAGATTATTATGATATATATATATATATAACAGCGTCCCATACCACTGATATATATATATATATATATACATGCATATATAACAGCGTCCCATACCACTGATATATATATTTAGAGGTAAAATATCATGAAAACTAGTGTCTAGTATCGACACATAAATACTCATCTACCAGGCGTCGTCGCCACGACTGCCCCTGATATGTACGTATCATACGTTCATCGGAAACCCGAGTACCCAGCTGTCGGCACTCGAATTCCCCGTATCCATACGTACGTGACCCCGGTCGACATCTACGCGATCACCGACGAGTCCAATACTGTCACCGGTAGGTATGGTTCCTATGTCAGGCTCATCGGCGTGAACCTTCGACATACCTTTCTTGCCCCGGGATACCTCCAGGCTCCACCATGTACCCGCATACGTCCCACGACACCTCCTCGCATGGGGTATATATCAGAACCGAGAAATCTCATGGTGGATGCTGAAATATCATATCAAGAGAAACCGGGTTTTTCAAATAATGCATAATTTCATGAAACTACCACAGTCCTCAAATCCAGAAAACATCATGTGAAATCTATATATCAATGCGAAATCCATGAAATATAATATATGCAACATGAAACAGTAATATGAGCATATAAAGGAAAACCGCTATTTAACTGCAACAAGTTATTAAATATATCATGTGGTTCCTAATTTCTCCAAATCAACATCATATCAAGGTGAACATGTAGCTATAGCCAGGTATGCGTAACCATGTCGGTATAGCAAGATATGTGTATCTACCTATCAATAATGATGCAATACCCTCCAGGTATATGTGTAGCTATATCAAGGTAGGTATGCGTATATGCATATCAATAATGATACAATACCCTCCAGGTATATGTGTAACTATCTCAAGGTATACGGGTGAACATGTAAGTATGTATGCAAGATGTACATGTAGCTATGTCTCATATGTGTATATACCTATCTCTAATGGTACAATACCATATAGGTATATGGGTAGCTAGCATGTAGTCATGGCAAGGCATATGTGTAAGCATGTAGGTATACAGGTATGCTATATGTCATATGCACAAAGGAATATGAATCAATATCTCAATGTCCCTAACTAAACAATATCATATATGTATGTGTGTTGTGCATGTCATGGCAATTATTGACAGTGTGAGTGGCATACAATCAGTGCTCGTGCAACATGAGCCGTCAATAATAGTGAAGTGTCCAAAGGGTACAAGTCCAAGCACAACAAGTAATAATATGCAATGAAGTTTATGCGCAAACTCTATATATACAATATAAACATGCGACTAATATCATATCATCTCTAGCCCTGACGCATAACGCCGTGTGGGCGATTCCCCTGTAGATGTTAAATCTACTCACCGAAGATCCTAGGGCTAAGTAAAGCCAACCACTTGCTTTCCCTTCTTCGCAGCGTCCGAAGTCCCCGCCTGCGTCCCTAAGATCATAAAACAACAGATAGAGATCATTTAACACGTACAAACTACGTTTGACCGACGCATCAACTCCAAACATACTCTCAAGCGTTCTTCTAATGGCTAACGTGCGTAGCGACACTACGAAACCAACTCAAGAGTAAAAACCACACGAAGTACACGAACCGTGTCGGATAACGTAACACACGTAATCGTATCACAAGAAACAAGCTATGTGATCCCAGATTTTGTATACAGAGAAAACCCAAAAATCAACAGGACCAAACACACCTAAACCAAAGCAGACAGCTACCCTGAAAAACCCAAACCAAAACTCCTCCAAATGTCCAAGGTCGCCGGACCTACCCCTTCACGTCGCCGGCCAAATCCGAGCAGGTGGGTCTCGTGCTTCAGGTGAAGGCTTAGGGTCTGTGGTACAACACAACTACTCTGCTAGAATTTCTAGTATACTCTCAGGGTCACAACAGATCACAGATATCATATATTGACACTAAAAATACGATATGTGCACGAAACGATACTTTAAGTGTTCTAAACTAAAACGAACAAGCTACACAACACTATAAGCAACTACTTAACAGATAGAGATCATTACCTACTCCCACAAGCTCAAAGATCCTAGCTTTCCAAGCTCTAAGTCATCCAAGAGGCAAAACAAGGCTTAAGATGTGATTTTTGTGAGATTTGAAGAAGATTAGTGAAGTTTTAGTGAAGAGTGGAAAAGTGTTCAGTTGAGGGAACGAGGAGTGATGAAAGAAATGAGAAAGAGATGAAGTGAGAGTGAATGAGAGAGGGTGTGAAGAAAAGAGAGAGAGAGGTGAGTGCAAGAGGTGAGTGCACCATTGCAATAACTTCACATTAATGCAACCATTAATGCCCACCATGTCACCTCCTCTTCAAAACAAAACCCAAAGGAAATATCTCTCTCAAAATATCAAGGGATTAGGGTTAAGGTTAAAGCAAGGATTAGGATTAGGTTAAGTTGTCATGGTTGCTAAACTAGATTAACACAAACACACGCTCACATTAACATGCACAAGTGTGTGCAAGCTATAATAAAAAATAATAAATTATTAATTAAATGTTATAAAATGTGAGAAACCCAAATTGGTAAACTTTTTACCAAAAACCCGCATTATCGCTTAACTAACACTAATCGAAATCTAAGGCGTTACAAGAAGATAATGAAGTGAGTATACCTGACTTCTCAGTCATATGATCTGATGCATCTGAATCTATGATCCAGGATGTAGGAGATACTACAGAGATAAAACAACTATTACCTTTACTGTCACGCCCCGCTTCCCAGAGTGCGCTAAGATCGGCACATGACAGAGCCAACCATGCTACCTGTGCTTAGGAAACATCCCTCCACAGTCATATTACGGATGTCTATAAGATATCAAGAACAGTAAAAACAAACTATCTAGTACATGTCCATATGCCAGAATAAACGAGTCAAGAAATAATATGCGGAAGCAATAAATCCAATAAACAATAACATCTGGAAAGTACGTCCCAAATACGGGCTCACATCAGGAAATGAAAGTACGGAAATAAAACTAAACTAAACTAGATACTAACAGGATCCTCACTGCTCGGCCTGACGGCGGAAATACTCCTGATCAGCCTGCGAAAGAGACAGAGGATCTGGGCCATGCAAAACCCAGACGTCAGTGCGCCATAATATCAAACAATAAAAATATAATCATGAGGTAACAAGATATGCAGGCATGAGTATGAACAGTAACATGAATGTAATAAGTAAACACGGATATAGAACAGTGAAGTGTATCAGTGTATGTGACGTGCGGTGATCAATCTAAACTGTGCTACTGGGTTATCTATTCTAAAGTTTGTTTGAAATCAATTAGTGTACTCCTCCATGTAACTCAAAGAATATGTCACGTTATCCCCCGGGACCACGGATCAGGTAGTGAGAGTCACGAATGACTCTGTCCCGTTATCCTCTGGGACCACGGATCAAGTAAGAATCACGAATGATTCTATCCCGTTATCCTCCGGGACCACGGATCAAGTAATACCCTTTTAAGCTACACTTCAGTTACACTTTTGATTTCCTCATACCCCCAGTGTTATGTGTTCAAGTCAGGTATTGATAATCCGGAACTAATGCCAACACAGGATCAAGCAGGTACAGGTTTGTCTATGTAGACAACAGGATACGTCCGTCAGGACGACAAGTCAGGATTGTCGGCATTAGGAACAGAATCAGGTATCAAGTCAAGCAGTGGTATAACAGGTCATGTTAGGTAGTGCACAGTGTATCCAACGGATGCTCATAATAAAACTGTAGCAAGTACGGGTGCACGATAAAAGTACGGATGCACAGTAAAATATGGATGCACAGATATCTATCAGGGATTACATCTACAACTCCATGATTACGCATGATGCACATTATCAAGCATGGGGTGTTAAGATAACATTAACATGAAATGATATGATGTGGCATGCAACTAGATATATAATAAATGATACGGATGCCCAGTAAAACACGGATGCACAAATATCTATCATGGATTACATCTACAACTCCATAACTATGTAGGATGCACATTATCAAGCATGGGGTGTTAAGATAACAGTAACATGAAATGATATGATCTGGCATGCAACTAGATATATAAATAACAGTATGGATACGTACGGGTATCGAAAAATTGTAAAACAGTAACATGGATGTACAATGCAGTGAACATGTGATATTTTTATTCATATGGATACAAAATATATGTCATAGCATGTAGCAAGGTAAACTTGTCTGATCGGATCTCATGACGGGTGCGTACGGCACGTCCGACGTCGGGTAAACGTCGCAATATCCACACGCGCGCATGGGACAGGACCAGGCAAAGTAAGAAGGTGACCACGCAGGCTGGGAACGTCCACTGGGTTGGCCTGATCGTCAGCGATGGCACGGCTCCGGCGATGACCGGAAAACAAGAAACAAGAAGAAGAAAAGAGAAGAAAGAAGAAGTAAAGGAAGAAGAAGGGGCTGGTGCACTAGAGTTGGGTTCGAGGGTTATGGGACAGAGTCTAGAACAGCGATCGTGACGACGTCGATGATGGGGGGTTTTCGGCGAAGTACACGGTGAAGGCAGTGGGGTTTCTTGATCGTCGGGGAGTGGGTGGTTCAGGTGTTGTGGGTTCGGGGTTTGGCAGGGGTGTTGGTGAGGAGAAGGAGGAGGCAAGGTCGAGGGTGAGACGACGACGAGCGTGGTCGCCGGCGGTGGAGGTTGGGTCGAGGTCGGGTGTGTGCAGGGATAGATGCTCGGGAAGGAGGGTTGCAGGGAAAAGGAGAGAGGTGAGGTGGTTAAGAGGGCGAGAAAACGAGGGGAAGAGGAAGAGGTGATGAGAATGTCGACGAGAGTGCAGGGGCGATCGGTGGTGACAAAGTCGGGGACGGAGGTGATGGGTTGTTGCGGGTTCGTTGGGTTTGGGGCTCGGGATCTTGGGGAGAAGGAGAGAGGAAGGTGAGGAGGTGGTTGTGGAGAGGAGGAGGCGAAGGAGTCAGTGGTGGTGGCGACGACGAGGCGACGGGCAGCGGCATGGGTTCTCGTGACGAGGGCACGAGGCGGCGGGAGAAAGAAGATGAAAGGAGAAAGAAGGGAGGTGAGTGTAGTGAGAAGAGGGGGTGACGGGATTCTCGTGGGGTTAAAGAATATAAATAGAAGAGAGAGAGAGCTGTTAGATTAGGATTTGAAATATATATTTGGAAATATATTTTGTTATATAATTTTTTTATAAACCTATAATATATAAACATTTTTCACTTAAATATACTAAAATATAATATCAATAAAATTTGAGATTTTGGATGATACAAAAATAGTCTAAAATACGTCCGGGTCGGATCTAAAATTACGGTTTGAAAATACGGATAATATACGTGTCAACCAAAACCAAAATAAAATATCCGGGTCATGAAAAAGCATACCCCCATGAACGGATACACGTAGCGTGCACATAGTCATCCAAACGTGTCCGTTTCACTAAACGGAACGAGAACAAGATGTACGGATGCTACCACAGGGTCAGGGGTATGATGCAGGCCATACTAGATATTTTAAAATATTTTATTTGACTTTATTTGTTTTATTAAAAAAATGCAGATACTTGATAAAATACAGTTATACAACATGAAAGTATACGGATTCTCATAATTAGCCGGGATTAATCATAAACAGGAATCAAGACGGGTTTCCAGCAAGCGGGTCGGGTCGGATGCAAATACGGATACCAATTACACTATTCGCACCCAAAACACAATAAATCAAGAAATAACCATAAATAAAGGAATACCCAAATAGAACTGGTAGAAATGAACAAGGGTGTTACATTTACCCTTGGCCATAACAGATGCAGCCTGTGACGATGATGATGTAGAGCTCCCTGAGAGAAAACTTCGCAGCTGTGATATCTCCTCCTCAGTAACTCCCAGGTGTGGTCATAGAGGCAGATGTCGAGACTGAAGAAACAGAATCAGATTTAGCAACTCTGGCAGTAGGTCGAAGCTCAAGGTGGAGAGTGTAGCAATAATCTCGAGTGTGGTTAGACATGTCACAGTGAGTACAGAAACGGTCACTTCTCCCCTACTGGTCATTCCTCTGCCTCCCCGACCTCCATGGCTCCGAATGCCCCGTCTTCTTCCTCTAACAAAAGGTACAAGAGAGGCAAGAGCTGATCTATCATCGACTTTCATAGAGGTCTCAGAAACACCATCAGTCATTGCATAGGGGAATGCAGTTAGGATGGCTTTATAGGTGTCTGCAAGAGTAGGAACATGCGAACCTCCTAAAATCTGTGGGTGAATAGTCACAAATTTTGGGCCAATGGCTGCTCATGTTTCCTTCTTCTCTCATTAACATCAACTGTAAGAGGGAAAATGGAGAGTAACTCAGTCTCTAGTCTGTAACAACCCCAAACTTTCTGTACAAATTTTTTTCAAAAATACAGAAAGGGGTATTTGAGCCTGAGCACAAGTTATAAATTTGATTTGCTTTTGAATAACAAGAAGGAGCTTGTAGCTCATTGGTAAGACCTTGCACTGCTGAACCAAAGCACCAGAGTTCAAATCCTATCAGCCACACATTTTTTTAATTAAATTCTTTTAATCTTGTAGAAGCCCAAGATTCTACACGTGCACTACACGTAATAGGGTAAGTTACAGAATAAACAAACGTGATCACGAGGCTAGGCATCAAGACGCGCCCTGACTCGCCCAACTCGGGCCGGCGAATCGGCTGACTCGGACGGCGCTGCCGGGTCAACTCAGTCCGATCCCACTTTTTCTTGAACCCCTTGCACCCTTTGGCCTACCTCACTCCCCTTGCACTGTTTAAATTCTCTGCAATTAACCAGAGAATTAAAATACCCCCTTTTAATCCTTTTTTAAGCAAATTTAAATACAATTTTTATCACCCTTTCACTACCCTAAACCCTAGATTTTTCCTATAAATACGACCCCTCAAATCACCCCTCCTCACTCCCAAATCCCTGTCCAAACTCTCAAGAAAATTCCTAAGATTTTTTGTGTGCAAGTGAAGTTAGTAAAGGGCGAACCTCCGACGACGATCCGAGGAGATTCCGGCGACGAAACGACACACCGGCACCTCCTTACCTCTTCTTCCTTCTCTCTTCTAGTCAACTAACCTGTAAGTCCCTACTTCTTCCTCTTTTCTCTATTCTAAAAATATTCAAAACTAAAACCCGACGGAAGCGGAGTTAGTCCGACTTTCGATTCGATTTTCTTTAAAAAACTATAATTTTTCTTAATCAAGATACCTTCATATCATCACATATTGTTCATTAAACATTAATAAATATCTTTAACAAGTTTCATCACAAAATATTGTTATATGCATCTTTTATCGCAATTTTACATTAAAATACCATAAACTTTAGTTTCGACATAAACCATCATAATTCCTAGTTATACCTATAGATAGCTCACGAGGTAATGACCTACCTCCTCACAACACACATATCTAACATAGCACGATAGAATTTGGGAACATAGATTTGGGAAATACGACATTACATATAACTACCTTCAATTTATAAAACATTTTTCTACAAGAAGTGTATTTTAACAAATCTTTACAATTGCGCCTCTATAACCCATTTTGGGGAACCTGTTCGGTATGGTGCGGATTATCGCACATTCTCGGGCCTAGTAGAGCGAGATGCAGACATCCGTAAGGAGTATACGATCTCGAAAGATTTAAAATACAATTTTCTTTAGAAAATGTGATTTCTATTATAAATAAAACTTATATTTTTAATAAATAAATATATATGTAATTAATATCAAAATATCTACTTTTAATATTTATAATATTCCACATTTTCAAAATTCAAGAAAAACATTACATTTACAAGAAAATACCATACAATTCCAATATTTCAAATAAATACCTTATACTTTAAAAACTTGGTCATATTCACTAGAAAATTCACATTGAATAAAAGAAACATTTATGAAAACTCTAAAGACGATAATTAAATACTTGAGCTATATTTTGAAAATTATACAAAATTATTTTTACATAAAACCCCCTCAAGTTATACTAAATTACAATAAGGACCCTAGTAAACATAGGTTTAAGCGGGACCAGTCTCTTGAGCCTCAGGGAGCCAGAGATATGGGTGCTTGCCTATTTAAGATAGACAATTTAACAACGGTGTTATCAACACGGTAATTGTTTTTGAAAAAGACACAAATCCTGCTATCCATGTGCAGCAATTACCGATAGCACCAAAACATAATTCAGGACTTCAATTTCTTTTCTAATTGTCTGACTCAGACTGAGTCTAAATATAATCAATCTGACTTGAATATGGTTCAAGTATGAAATTACAAAACTACAATTCAATATGAATCCGTCTATTCAATCTAATCAATCTATATTGACTGAATCCATTTACATGATCATCCATTTTATCCGTTCCATTACTAATATCATGGTTTCGGTAAGTCATCTATATATATTCAATATACAATACAAACAATGCAACAATACAATCAAGACATCGCGGGGTTTATAAGGGGTAGATTGGTACGGAAGGTGTTAGAAGTGGCACGAGACAGCAACCATAAAGACACCTAATCTAAATTCAATTGCTGTTGTACCGTGGCTGAACGGTTCCTTGTACTCCGTATACCTAGTGTCTGGTCTAGTGAGACTCCTTTCGTATACACTAGCCTCTTCTGCACCAGGCTACAAACAACAGCGTTAACACTAAATACAACATTATAACAATATGTAATATATTCTGTCTATTCCATTCTTGTCTATTTACGGGACTTACCGAGTGATTTGTTCACTGACGACATTCTCTTTCTTTTCTTTGGAATGTCGTCAGGTGATTCGGACCTTCAGGAGATCGAGCCCACCTTCGAGGACTTGGACCAGCTAGCTTTCGACCCAGAGCTTTAGATTCCTTGTACACATTTACATTCTATATTTTCCATTTCTGTTTAGGCATTGTTTTCCATTTCATGTATTTACTTTTCAGATGTATTGTAAAAAGAATGTTAATAAATAAAGTTGCAGTTCATTTACATCCTGTCTCTTGTGAATTTTACTTATATTGCTTAGATACGCTTAGCGTGTTTACTTCAGAATAAATACGTAGCGGCCTCGTCGCGTCTTCTACTCGTATACTGGGAAGCGGGGCGTGACATAGTCGCTTGAACTTACCATACACAGCAGATATAAATCAACCTTTACGCTGCAACTCATGAAAAGACTCAACAATCTCAAATGCTCGATTAAAACTTTCCTTCCCTTCGTAAGACCCTTTCAAATATGCCCAAATAGAATAGGCGTTGTCATATTTATACACCACCTCAGCGCTCTCATCTTCCATCGCCTCAATCATCAATCGATGCAGCATTGCATCCTTCAAAATCCACCTGTCAATAGGAGACAGAGGAGGCTCCTCAGCTACGTGCTTCACTAACATCCATTCCTTCATGAACATTTTGCCGGCCTGTTTCCATTGAGAATAATTTGTTCCATTTAATCGAATACGGATGATATGAGTAGGAACCATGTGAGGATTGTAGACTTCCTTCTCCTTCAAGGAGGTAGCAGAACTATCGGACTCGGCCATCAAACAGGAAAAACAACAACTACGAACAACCCCCACAAACTCAAAAACTTCGTGAATCAACAACCACAAACATCTCGAAGGGTGATAGTAACACAAACTAAAAAAATCAACAACTTGAACCTCAAAGTCGGTGCAGAACAACCATCAATTTCGAGATATAGTATGATCATTAGCTTCAACCCATTCTCTAACAACCATGACATTGCTATATTCAAGCAAAATAGAACATTGTCCTATATCTCATCAATCACAAAGAAATTAGATTTCACCTTAGCCGATCCAAAGGGCTTCAGTGACGATCATCAACAATCAAGGATGAAGGAGGCTTCAGCGATGGTAGCGATCGAAGGCAGGACTTCAGCGATCGAGGTTGAAGAGGGCTTCAGTGACGATCGATGGCGAGAGCGAGCGCGAAGTGTTGGTCAAGGGCAAGTTGTGACGAGCTGCACTGGCGATAGCGAGGGATGCGGCTGACTCTGATACCATATTGAAAGAGATTTGGGAATAAAATTGTAATGATTAGGTTAACACTTTCTCATCATCACTTTATATATAGGCAACTATTTATTACAAATATACCCTTCATCACAATAGTCCATTACATTATTTATTCTGACAACATGCAATGTCTGTCAAATGTCATGCAATGTGTGGCAAAGGATTATTATGCTCATGTTTTGCTTTCCCTATATCAAGGATGAATCTAAATAAACAATTTAAACATTAAAAAGAATTTGAGGAACACCACCACCACCAAGACTTCATCTCAAAGCTTGAGAGCCCATAATTCAAGGTCGAAAATAAGAGAGAGAGAGAGAGAGCCCTAAAAGAGAGGATTCAACAGTGGGCTTCTCCAAACTGAGTACAATTATTTTAAGGCCTTCACATGATCTATTGTACTTACAAATCTGGAGCTCATTGTAAAAATTCTTTCATCAAATGTTACATAGAGCACATGCTCACTGCTACAACAACATAAAAACAAAGATTGAAACCCTAAACCTGAAAAAAAAATGTGCACATGCATTCAATTCGATTCGTCCCGAAACCCTATACACCGCTAGCACCGCCTCCTCGCATCCCTCAGCTTAAATTTGCGAGAGATTTCAGATCATGAAATTTATATGGAATAACCGCTAGCACCGCCCACGACCTTAACTGCGCCAGCCGTTTTGCTTTTTGGCCTCGAAGGCGGCGCCATCATTGAGCATGTCTTGGGCATCAGTCTCCATTCCGAGTTTTGAGAGAGCAAGAGCTTGTAAATAGAAGGCCGTGGACCACTCGGGCATGCACACTTGAGCTTGCATTGCATCACGGAGAGCGAGCTCGGGTTGGCCGTTCATTAAATATGATAGGCCCCGCCGAGCAAAAATGGTGGCAGACGGAACAGACATGAGGCCCACCAACTGCAATTTTTTAAATATGCATAGAATAAGAAAACTTGGGCTTCATGCAGGGATGAATTTCACTACAGTATCTTCACCTGTGAATTTTTTTTTATAACTGCCTTGAACTTTAATTTTTATTACAGTAAGTTCTTTAACAGTGCTATATTGAAGGGTATTTTAGTGATTATGGGTCTGTCTGGGTATGGATAGGTTAACATGAGTTCAAAGTTAACTAAACTTAATTCCAAAAATCCTAACTATGCCTGTTTGGTTTTCATTTTGCAGTTTACAAAACTCCAGTTATCTAAACTCCAAGTTGAGATGACCGGAGTTAAGATAACCCTACTTCAATGAAAGTATTCTAAACTCAAAGTATAAATAAAAACAGCCAATTTGAAGTTTAGATAACTCCAAAGACAGAACAACCCATCAAAGTTAAATTTCTAAGTGGAGATAGGGCTTACAAATTAGAGTTTATCTAGCCTCTACCTTGTCCTAGAAATAAACTTCGGTTTTCCCAACTCCAAACTCAAACAGAACCTGAAAATGCTTCCTCAAAACCAGATTTTAGGGAGAGTCTACTCTAATTGAATTTCAAAAAAGAAAAAAAACTTATGGCAGTTCAGTGAAAAAACAAAGATAGCCGCAGAAGGAATTGACATCAGACCCACAAGGCAGTGGAAAACATTGATAGTTAAGCATAGTTTGGTGAAATTCAACACTTAATATAATCTGGCTACATCACTCGTTCACAACTATACGGTTTAAAATGTTTAATTTAGTGAGTTATTTAGAAGAGTTTCTTCCATCAATATCTGAAAATGTGAGTCAAGTGAATCAAACACACCTTAAGCATGAAAGCGAAATTCATGTATCTTTATAAATCTGAAATTTATTCTGGAAGATTGTTTATATAGAAAGAAAGAAATAATCAGAATGCTAATTCATATGGACCTGATCTAAACTGCAAATGCAACAGTATGCTGCGAAAGAAATTACAAGGCGATGAAAGCAATTTACCTAAATAAGCACTAAGATTTGGCTTTTTCAAGATCTTCCAAGTTCACTTGAAGGCAGAAGATGGAACAAGAGGGGGAAAAGAACTTAAACAGTTTTATGCTGAACCTTACGCTTAGATGCTCAATCATAAACATTAAAACATCTACCTAAATTTCACAAGAAATCGGCTACTACACACAGTGTAAATATTTACCATGTAGGCTGGTGTGCAACAAATTAACACCATTGCACTTTGCACTTTCAGGGGAGCTTCGTAGTCGGTTTACTTGAAACATTTCCTTTGGCATTATATGAAGCATTTTTTTATGAAAAATGTTTAAGAAAACTTGAAGATGAAGAGATTTACTCCATTTTGAAGCATCCACGCCAGGTCAAAGAAAAATCTTTTCCTGCTGTATGATTTTGTTTGCGAAATGGTGATGTAATTTCACTCTTTACAATTTTGTTATTTGGGACCATTTCTTGCTACCCCTAGTGTTTTACCAATTATTATAGATTTTTAACATTAATGTATTTCTGCCAAATATTTCTCTTTTGAAGTCAGAATTTCAACATGAAATTTTTTTAATCTAAGGTTCATCAGTTCGACATGGGTTACTTCTTTTAGCATACAAAAGTAAGATGATACTACCAAACACAAACCCATCTGAAAAGACAACGATACAAAAGAATTCATGCGAAAATGAAAAAAGGTTCAAAAGCGAGGGAAAACTATACCTTACTGTAGTAGTCAATCGCACTTTTAAAATCCTTATCTCTGAATGCAATATCACCAAATTTCTTCGTATTCAGCATCTCTTGCACTTGTTGCGTCCATTCTTGAAATGAAAGCTTTACAATTTAAACACAGGAACAAAAACATGAAGAAAGTAAGAATTTGAAGACCAGACAGCAATAAGGGAAAAACCATAAATTGAAATGCAGTTGCGGATGTGCTAGTACGAAATTAATTAAAAGCATGTGTGCAGTCCAAAAATAATTTATGTGTCATCCACATTAAATCAAGTTATATACTATAGCCATTTCCCTTCTACTAATTAAACCATGGACTGCATCGTTGACCACACGGTCTAAGTCTCTTTCTAAGTTTTGATTATTTTACATAAACTATACACTTAAAATGATTCAGTTACTGCTAATGTGATTAGTGTTTACTACAGTAACAAAAGCTAGCAATCAAGACAGGATGTGAACCAATGTTCAGATGCTTAACTTTGAAGATGGGCTTATATCGGGTAAACAAGCAGATGAGCCAAGACAAATACGATGTTTATGATTGGAGCACATGGAAAAATCCACTACATCACATAGCAGGAAACTATGTTCGATGAAGACTAAGTGAAGGAGATATAGAGCAAAGAAAAGTGAAGATATGGCCGCACCAAATATCGAAGCCAAATATAGTCTAAGGTTAGAGTTGATCTCATATAAATTAGGATCCTCCGTTTGCTTTAACTTGCTAAATATACAAAACTGCAGAGTCTTGTACCCTTCGTATGATTCTAATTTCATACTTGAGTATTAAAGTATATCAATTCCTAACCATTACTTCCTCCCACCACAGGCCAAACAGACATCTCCCCTCTCATTGAGAGACATCTAACATATCCAATCCAAAATGCTCAAACATTCAAAACAGATATTCATCAAGATGCTGCCTCCCAAGTTTTGAATCCCCAGACGTCTGAAGAACAAATTTCCAAAATATCAAACACAGGATATATTTTAGAGACGAGTCATCAGACGTCTTCTGAATACTTTTTGATCACCAGACGTTTGTAGGAGACGTCTAGTGTAGGAAACGTCTAGTGAAGGAAATTTTAAAACGACATATATCTCCCACCACAGACGTCTGCACGTTGCAGTTTTGGCAGTTACTTTTATTTGAATTTTCAAACGAATGGGTTTTTACGCCGTTTTTGTTTCTAGCTGTTTCCAACAGTCAAACTGTTTATTGGCAGTTATGACGGTTACGGTAGTTATGAATGTGTGGTTGAAAATGATCTGGCTATCCTATAAATACCCTTTCACTTTCACTTTTTCAAGAAATAATTTTTAAAATTCTTCTCATTCTTGAATTCTATCTTGCTCCTATTCTCTATTAAAATGAAAACTCTTGTGATTACAATTGGGAAATAATCTTTTCAAAGAGTTCTTTTTAATCTTCATCACTGTACTTAAAGAGGTTTCTATTTCGACTAATTATAATCAATTTTCGGCGCTTTACAAAGGTACTCATTTATCCTTTAAGAGATTCAATATCGTGTCTTTCAATTATTCTTTTATCCCTCAAATATTTCTTAAAGATTCTCCTACGCATTCCATTGTTATAATTTATTGAGAACTTTAGGATTTAGTGTGAGTCGTTTTGTAAAGAAACTTTTTATTTGTAAATCTCTTTGCAAGTGTGGGATTGTGTACACTTGTTTTGTAAAAGCTTGAGATTTGAGCCTAAGTGAAAAAATCTAGACGATTCACCGTCTGTAAGTGAAAAAGGTTTCGACGACTTTGGTTTTAGTGAAAAAGTTTAGGTATACACCGCCTGCAAGTGTAAAGGCTCTAAGTTATGAGCCTAGTAAAAGATCTGGGTTTTTCCACCCGTAAGGAGCCACTTAGATAGTGGATTTTTTTAGCAGTAGATCTCGGACGGGGACTGACCACTGGGAGCGGTGAACCCTAATGAACAAACCCTTATATTATTTTACTTTTCGTTTCATACTTTCAATTATCTGTAACTTAAATATTCTGTATTTTACTTATATTCAATCTAAAGTATTTTTCCGCAAGTAGAATTCATCAATTTTCGCAAAAGATTTTTAATTTACCATATAGCCTTATTCACCCCCTCTAAGGTATTTTCATTTGGTATTAGAGCAGGTGCTCATTTTAAAAGATTATCTTGAATTTATAGATCCTATAATGGTAAGCCAATTAGAAATTTAATCCACCACACGGCCTCCATCTTTTAATGGTACAAACTATCAGTTCTGAAGAACCAAAATGAGAGTCTTCCTTCAGCGTCTAGATTAGATATTTTCGATATCATAGATCTAGTCTGTCCCCTACCATCAAGCCTCTTAGTGAAAAAGATAAAAAGTTAGCCACTGTGAATCCCAAGGCCATAAATTCTCTTTATTGCGCACTCAATACTGAGAAGTTCAATAGGATCTCAATATGTCAAACGGCACATGATATATGGACTACTCTGCAAACCGTGCATGATGGTACGAGTCAAGTAAACGAAAGCAAGATAAATCGCCTTCTGCACGAGTACGAAATGTCTCACATGAAAAAGAGTGAAACAATCGATCTGATGTACTCGAGATTCAATATCATCACTGAGTTGTTCAATCTAGGAAAGAGTTTTGTAGTAAAAGATAAAAACTACAATCTTGAGACTCCTAAATTCGATTTGGAGACCAAAGATAAAGGCTATCGAAGAAGCCAATGACTTATACACTCTATGACTCGATACTCTTATTGGGAAACTCAAGACCCATGAGATGCAACTCAGAGATGTAAGAGAAAACGAACAAACCGGAAACAAAAAGAAGTTAGCATTTAAGGCGTCCGCAAAATCCAACAAAAGAGTTGGAATGGAATAATCCGAAGATGAGAATAATGATGAAGAGTCTCCAAATTTGCAGGATATGTTAGGAAATATCTCAAGCATAAAAAATTTCATGCGAAAAATGAAGATCAGAAATTTTCTGTGCACGATTGTTTCAAGTGTCGCAAGGACACATTCAATATGATTGTCCAAATTCAAAAGGTAATAGAGGAGATAGAAAATGTTGGAAGAAGGATTTCAAGAAGAAAGTGTAACACGCTATCTGGGATGATGGTGACCAACTCTAGTGATTCCGACACTAATGTTAACAACTTGTGCATGATGGCATACGCAAAAGAGGTAATGCAACAACGTAAGAATCGATGGATTTTTTATAGTGGATGCACGAAACGCATGACAAGAAATATCATAAGTTTCGAGACACTATCAAGAGAAGATGGTGGAACGGTCACTTTTTTAGACAACAATAAACATCATCGGAAAAGATGACATCGTTTTTACCAACGATTTAAATAAAGTAGTTATTAAGGACATGTTATCCCATAATTTGTTTAGTGTAAGTCCATTTTTAAATTGGTAAATAAACTTTAAGAAAACCACATCAGACGTCTGTAGCAGACGTTTAATGAAAAATTCTTGACCAACATGCGTCTAGTCCTAAAAGTTTTGAACTCCAGACGTTTGTGACAGAAGTCTGTGGTTCATTTTGCATTACTGGAATTTTTTTTAAAGACGCATGGTCCTTGACCCTAGACGTCTGCGCGGGAAATTTGCTTTGTCATTATAAACATCCGGTGGACAACAGACGTCTGTAGGGACAGAACAAACGTCTATTCTGTCTGTAACTGACAATCAATTTTAATTACAGTTTTTAAACATTTTTAAATTCAAATGTTTCAAAATTTTGAAATCTCAAGTATTTAGGATAAGATTTAAGGTAGTTACCCCCTAAGTAGTATAAATAAGACGGCTCTTTTTTTTATATAAAAACATTTCAATTTTCTATTTTTACTTAAAATTTTACTATCATTAATATCATTTTATTTAATGTTGTTAGTATAAGTTGTTCTCATGATTGTATGTTGTAATATATAAATATATATATCCGTATTGTGTATCTATGTATTGTCTCTTCAATCTAAACTTAATATATTAATATGAACATAAAACCGATTAATAGAATTTACATACATAAGTTAATACATGAATATGTAATTAATACTATATGAGTATTTAATTATAATTCTATACTTCATATGAAAATAATTATCTCAACAAAATTCTTAAAAATAATCAATTCTAAAATACATTGAATTCAGACGGCTGTTCACTATGTTCCTTCTGTTACATCCCTGTTTATTTTTCTTTATGTTTTTAATTGGTATTTTATTTTTCTCACCTCTGAGCTTACTTTAATTTTTGACATTTTTCAAAAAGGGGGAGAAATGTAAAATACTCATGAAATTCAATTTGTGAATATTTTGAGTTAATACTCTTTTTCATGATATCTTAACCGGCATAAATTGAAAGGGAGTGATTTAACTCAAAATTAATTTTATCAAATATATATCATGAATCATTTTAATAATAGTTTTATAAAATATATATATATAAAAAAGGAGATTGTTGACCTCACGGTCAAAGTCATTCTAAGTTTTGATTATTTTACAAACTATACATTTAAAATGATTCAGTTACTACTAATGTGATTAGTGTTTGCTACAGTGACAAAAACTAGCAATCAAGATAGATGTGAACCAATGTTCAGATGTTTAACTTAGAAGATGGGTTTATATCGGGTAAACAAGCAGATGCGCTAAGGCAAGTATGATGTTTATGACATCACATAGCAGGAAACTGTGTTTGATGAAGACCAAATGAAGAAGGATAGTGAAGATAAGGGACGCGCCAAATATCGAAGCCAAATATAGAACCTTTATATAGTTTAAGGCTAGAGTTGATTTCATATAAATTAGGATCCTCCGTTTGCCAAATATAGTCTTTATATAGCCTAATTTCATACTTGAATATTAAATATACAAGATTCCTAACCATTACTTCCTCTCACCATTGGCCAAATAGACGTCTCCCCTCTCATTGGTTGACGTCTAACATATCCAATACAAACTGCTCAAACATATATTCAATCCATGTCTGAAAGCGGACGTCCTACCAAGTTTTGAATCCCCAGATGCCTAGTACATACGTCTGAAAAACAAATTTCCAAAATATCAAACACTGGATATATTTCAGAGACGAGACGCCAGACATCTTCTGAATACTTTTTGATCTCCAGACATCTCCTACAGACGTCTGGTGAAGGAAATTTTAAAACGACAGACGTCTGTGGATGTCTGCACATGGCAGTTTTTGGCGGTTACTTTTGTTTGAATTTTCAAACGAATGGATTTTTACGCCGTTTTATTTCTAATCGTTTCCAACAGTCAAACTGTTTATTGGCAGTTAATAACAGTTATGGCGGCTAAGACGGTTATTGGCGGTTATGAATGTGTGGTTGAGAATGATTTGACTATCCTATAAATACCTTTTCACGTCACTTTTTCAAGAACTAATTTTTGAAACTCTTTTCTCATTCCTAAATTCTATCTTGCTCCTATTCTCTATTAAAAGAAAAACTCTTGTGATTATAATTGGAAAATAATCTTTTAATAGAGTTTTTCCTAATCTTCATCACTGTATTTAAAGAGGTTTCTATTTCGACCAATTATATTTAATCTTCGGTGCTTTACAAAGACACTCTTTTATCTTTTAAGAGATTCAATATTGTGCCTTTCAATTATTCTTTTATCCCTAAAATATTTCTTAAAGATTCTCTACTCTAATTTATTGAGATCTTTAGGATTCAGAGTGAGTTGTTTTGTAAAGAAACTTTTTATTTATAAATCCCTTTGCATGTGTAAGATTGTGTATACTTATTTTGTAAAAGGTTAAGACTTGAGCCTGGGTGAAAAAGTCTAGGCGATTCACCGCCTGCAAGTGTAAAATGTTTCGACGAATTTGACCTTGGTGAAAAGTCCAGATGTTCACCATCTACAATAAAATCTGAGTATGGTAAAAAATTTGGGTTTCTTCACCCGTAAGGAGTCACTTGGATAGTGGATTTCCTGAGAAGTAAATCTCAGGCGGGGACTAACCACTGGGAGTGGTGAACTCTAGCGAACAAACCCTAATGTAATTTTACTTTTCGTTTCGCACTTTCAATTATCTGTGACTTTAATATTCTGTATTCTACTTATACTCAATCTATAGTATATTTCTGCAGGTAGAATGTAATACCCAGTTCTTTTTATACCCAATTGTCCGTATTTTAATAATATTTTCCCCTATTTTCCTACTTAATTTATTCCCAATATTTCTCGCAATTATTTCTCCTGATATCTTTAACCTAAAGCTAAACCCATTATTTCAGCCCAAAAACCCAACCTATCTCATTCTTTTTTAACAGTAATTCTTTCTTTTCTTTTAAGATTCAAATCTCCCCCATAATTTTCCCATTAAACACCCAAATTAATCCCCTTTTAAACCAAACTTTATTCTCTCATGATCGCCTCATTAACACCTTAATTCTCTAATTAATCACAATCAATTCATATCTCTCTATTTCTTTTTTAAATCCACAAACCAAACTCACTCTATCTACCAAATACTCTCTCTCTCTCCTCCTTTTAAACCCAGCAACCTTCTTCCTCCTTTAATTCTAACCGAGCACTGCCCTTGCCTCCTCAAGCCGAGCTCACCACCACCGGCCGCCCACCGTCGACCACCATCCCATCATCTCACCTCCATCGACCAACCACCGCAAAACCCAACTCCCTCACAACCGCGCCCCTCATCGAGCAGCATCTCTCCGTTCACCCTTATCTTCTCTTTGTCGGCCATCCACGTCGCCCGTTGCCGACAAGCCGCCACTTCCATCACCAGCAACTTCACCGGCCGACCACCTCATCATATCCTCCAACCTCCATAGCCGAACCCACCTGCAACCTCCCTGCCTCCTCCTGCTACCACCTCAGTGCCTGCATCGGCCATCCAAGCTCCGGCCACCCGTCGCTACACCTACCTCCTCGAAAGTCCCGAGCTCCGGCCTTTGGCAAATTCCAGCGTCCAAACTTGAGCCCATCGTCGACGCTAAGCCACTACCGAAGCCCTAGCCGAGCTGTGGCCGTCGTGTGCGTGCCTTCGCCGTAACCGTTCGTGCGATCGCCGTCATCTCAGGTAAGTGAAAACCCTTCACTTGCTATGCATGCTAGTATAGTAGTTAATTAGAATAGATGATAAATGAGATCGTGTGTATCGAGAATTTGTGATCGAATCA
The DNA here is from genome assembly GCA_030015575.1 of Agapanthus africanus. Classification (NCBI taxonomy): domain Eukaryota; kingdom Viridiplantae; phylum Streptophyta; class Magnoliopsida; order Asparagales; family Amaryllidaceae; genus Agapanthus; species Agapanthus africanus. The sequence continues at coordinate 1,005,786,691 of CM057337.1, read as the reverse complement.
TATTCTAGTGAACCCTCGTTATTAACTGTATTGAATGAAAACACAACTCGAGTCTACTTCCCGTATCATTATCATTTAGAATTTATACGAATTAAATCCCGTTTGATCAATCAGACGAAACCGGTGTTAGGTTGATACCCGCACAAATAACCTAGGTGTTCGATATGTTACCCGAATGAAAATCCTATTTAAAATGCCCATGTTTTGTGATCGTCGAATTCTGTTACTGTTAATGACTATTGTGTAGAAGTTTAGTGTGAAAATATTGAGTTTATCACGAAATGTCGTCCCAAAAGGGCGACGTTGAATCTGGAATTCACCGCACATGCCACATTCTAAAATCTACATTAAATTAAATATAAATCGAAACGTGATGTTCTAGGACTCATATCGAAGCCGGCTCGATAAGCTAGAACACACTGTAATTTATATTTCGATACGGATATAACACAACGACGGGAACTGATTTGGAATGCGGCTCTGGACTACAGTCCAGAGCGGTATTTCATATTGATACATGTTTCTAATTAACTGTATAACACTGTATGAAAAATGAAAATGTGTGAAACCTTATACCGTTGTGAAGATTATTCTGTTTGCTAACTATAAGTGGCGGTTTCGTTCGATTTCACTGTCATTTGATATTTTAAATGTATTTTCAACCGTCGATAGGCACCGCGGTTCCATTCAGGGACATAATGTATACTTAAACCTTAAACGACGGATATCTCCCGGCTCACAGCGGATATTGTCGATCCATCTGGTGCGTTGGAAACATAATTAGTAGATCTAAATATTACTCAACTGCAGCGTCGCCTAATTATGATCCCAACAGGATGAAAAATGTGTTACGAAATGGACTTTCAGTTCAGAAATTGAATTTCCGATAGACAACACTTAAAATGAAATGCCCATAACTTGTAAACCTGAAACCCGATTGACCTGAAACCAATTTCATTGGATTGCTATTTAAGTATACTTGCTACTTCTTTTGTATCACTGTCGGATTACGACTGTACGATTTAATATATTTTTTTCTGAACTCGAAATGCTTGTGGGATTCATATAGGTCATGACTTGTTATGTGGCATCATTCACAATTTTACCCGACCGTGATACCTTTTATGATAGCGAACGTTTATAGTGATTCTTAGCGGATTTTGCACTGTCAAACGTGAGTGGTATTGGATTGGTTGTGTCAAGTACGCCAGTGATAAGTGAAAGTGAACAGTGCAGTGAAAAGTGAATAAAACCGCATTATTGGTGCGTACTTGTACACGATTAGCCCCATACATATAGTTATTGAAACATGGGGAAAAAGGAAAAATCGAAGTGGAAAGGAACTTGTATTTAGCGAGGTTAGCAATTTAGAGAATAATCATTCGAACACTGCCTCTTATATATATTAGGTTTGGACTTAACGGTCCGGCTGACAGGGTTATGTCCCGGGCAATACGTACGAGACCCTCGTTAAACATGATCACTCCTTTCCACAAATTCGATTTCAAAATTGACCTAGAGACCAGTAGGAACATAGATCATATACCGCATCGATTATTGATATATCGATTATCTGCATTCACTGTCTCCATTGTCATTACCCTTTCATTTCATGTCTCATTATTGCTATCATATTATTACTATTGCGTCGCCCTGACGACTTGAGTAAGCATGCTCAGAGCTTGGAAAGGACGCCGCTCAGGAGTCTGATCTGCCGTTCGAGCTCGTGGGGATTTAGACGGTCATACTTTCAACACTTTTACTGCTTTCCCTAAAACAATCTTGTATTCACACTTGGTTAGCAGTTTTCTTTTTCTGTTGAACTATTGTAAATTGTGAAGAATGAAAATTTGATATAATAAACTAGTGTCGTGTTTCCTTTACTTCTGTGCTATATTTACTGATTACCATGTAATGCAAGAAACCAAAATGTGACTACGGCGGGATTATTCCCTAACAAGGCTGACCTAGTCGCCTCCCGTAATCCGTATTTTGGAACGCAGGGCATGACATAGAATTCCTCAGTTTTCGTAAAAGATTTTTAATTTGCCGTATAGCGATATTCAACCCCGCTAAGGTATTTTCATGCATCATTTTATATTTATAATATATAAATTTTTAACATTTATAAGTACAATCAAAACGTGCACACAAGTTTTTGTTTTTTTCTTCTCTATTTCAACTAAATGTGGTACAACAACAACTGGGCCTTTTATCCCAAGCATATGGGATAGGCTACATGAACCAACATGAGAATCACACCGGGTCCAGCACATGAATCCTCCGCCTCTACTCACTCCTATCGAACAATATACTTTCATTGAGTCCTTTGGCAACCATATCGTTTCAAGAATATGATTCGGGTTTTCTCTGAAAGATTGGAATAACCTTTTACCCCCTTTGGGGTCTTCGGTCTCCCTTTTGCCCTTTTGCCATTACCCATTTCTCGAGTATCTATTCGTCGAACCGGTGCTTCCATAGGTCTGCGTCGCAGATGACCAAACCATATTAGCCGGTTTTCCCGCATCTTCTCCTCCACAGGTGCTACACCAACTTTTGCACGAATATCCTTATTTCGCACCTTATCTTTTCTAGTGTTACCGCATATCCAACAAAGCATGCGCATCTCCGCTATGTGCATCTTCTGTGTATGATGCTTGTTAGGAGCCCAGCATTCTGTACCATATAATAAGACAGGACGAATAGCGCTCCGATAAAACTTCCCTTTCAATTTTAACGGAAAGTTACGATCACACAAAATCTCTGTTGCACTCCTCCATTTCAACCAACCAGCTTGGATCCTTTGATTAACATCACTATCGATCTCCCCATTCTTTTGGATGATGGAACCTAGATATCTAAACTGGTCGACCGGTGATATCTCTTGCCCTTCCAATGTTATACTAATATGGTTGACTTCTCTGATTACTAAATTTGCAATGCATATATGCTGTCTTGGACCTGCTCAATCTGAATCCCCGAGATTCCAATGTTTGCCTCCATAATTCCAATTTGGCATTAACCCATGCTTTCATCTCATTTACTAGAACAATATCATCAGCGAATAGCATACACCAAGGTGCCTCATCTTGGATAGTTCTAGTAAGCTCATCCATCACGATGATAAACAGGAATGGACTTAATGCAGATCCTTGATGTAAACCAATTGTAATCGGAAAATCACTCGTTAAGCCGCCGCAAGTTTTGACATTTGCCACTACTCTATCGTACATATCCTTGATTATGTCAATATACTTAACGGGGACCCATTTCTTCATCATTGTCCCTCATAATACCTCTCTAGATACCTTGTCGTATGCTTTTTCTAAATCAATAAATATCATATGCAAAATCTCTTCTCCTCCCTCGAAAACGCTCGACAAGTTGACGAAGCAAATGAATAGCCTCTGTCGTCGATCGTCCAAACATGAACCCAAACTGGTTCTCGGTTATCTTAATATCCTTCCTTAGCCTGTGTTCAATCACCCTCTCCTAAAGTTTCATGGTGCGACACATAAGTTTTATTCCACGGTAGTTTGAGCAACTTTAAATGTTATCCTTGTTCTTGTAGATAGATACAAGAATACTTTTCCTCCATTCATTTAGCATCTTTTTTGTCTGCCAAATCTTATTAAACAGATCTGTCAGCCATTTAACGCTTATTTCTCCTAAGCATCTCCAAATCTCGATAGGAATCCGCTTTTCTCGATAGGACCAACCGCTTTTCTTAAACTCATTCTGTTCAAAACTTCTTTAACCTCAGGTAGTCTTATTTTACGCATGAAATTACGGTTTATATCTTGAGATTGAATGACAAGTCCATCCAAATTCTTAGTAAAGCTCTCATTGAACAATTTGTCAAAATAATCTCTCCATCTTTCCTTGATATTCTCATCTCGAACTAAAACCTTCTGATTTACATTTTTGACACACTTCACCGCACATAAGTCTCTAGTCTTCCTTTCCCGCATCCGAGCAATCCGGTATATATCATGTTCAGCCTCTTTAGTGTCTAATTTCTCGTACACCTCCTTGTAGACTTTAGATTTAGCTTCCCAAACAGCTTTCTTAACTTCCTTTTTAGCCATTTTATACTTCTCAAATCTCTCCACATCTCTACTTTTCTTCAAATCTTTATAAGAATCCCTTTTAATTTTAATAGCAGTCTTTACTTCTTCATTCCACCATGATGTGTCCTTAAATGGTGGAGCACCACCTCTCGACTCACCAAGTAGATCTCTAGCTATCTTCTTGATACAACTAGCCATTTTGTTCCATGTTCTGTCTGAATCATCTTCCGACTGCCAATCCGCTTCTTGGACTACACAATTTATAAAAGCCTTTTGATTACCTTCTTTCAATCGCCATCATTTAATTCTAGACTCTACCTTACGTTTAATCTTCCTAGGTCCTAAATCGAAAATCTAGAACTAAAAGTCTATGTTGAGTGGTACAAACATATTAATTGGTACAAACAGAAAAAGTTCACCAACAATGAAACCAATGTCCATACTAAACTCTAATTTTTTTAAATTGTATTATAGAGACGATATTAATAAGTTCACCAACAATGAAACCAAAAAGACTCAAAAAGTACTTCGTAAATGCTCAAATAAACACCAACACATTTGCACTGCAAATTACCTCATTTTCTGCACCCTCCTCATCCTTATAGCCCGTTTTAAGTAATATATCATGTACAGCAGTCAGGTCCATCCTCGAACAAGCTTTTCCAAGTGGAGAAAGCATTGTTGGTAGCACAACAGGAGCTTTGGATAGACCCATTAAAACAAGTGATGTCACCTGCAATACAAAAAGAGTTGAAAAGCTTTATCATAAGGGGAAAAAAGAAATACATAGAATGGCGACAAGGCACTATTTATCAGAAAAATTACTTCTTTCTTTGTTTGAAGAGGTGCTACAGCTGATATGAGAAATTTCGAGTTGGGACGATCTCTGGCCTCAAACTGTAGACACTTTGACGCGAGATCAATCAACTTAGAAGCATCTTCATTTTCATATTGTCCCTCCAATGAAGAATCCATCACAAGCTGTATATTCTTCTGCCGTATTAAATCTAGTGCCTGGAATATGAGACTAGTCACTTTGAAGCATTCAAATTAATAAAAGAGCATCAAGCATGATTATAAATCCACCACCCAGTGATATATACCAAAGCGCGCGCGCGCATATTGTCCCTAAGCTTAGCAAGCTATATATGCGATTAAATTGGACATGAAAAAAAGCTGATCGTCGCGAAGCTGAATAAGAACTTATGAATACACAAATGGGAAATAAAATTACCAAGTGATAAATGATAATGAACCAAACAGGAAAAACAAAGAAAACATCAAAAGAGAATTCATATAATTAAGGTTTATAGCAAATAGTAACTAAAGAAACAATTTCATAGCCAAAACACCGAAACAATCCAAAAGGAAATGTAGATCCGTAGAATACTTAAGAAAGACATACTGTGAGCAAGAAACCACCTTCAATCATCAATGATTATGGCCAATAGGTAATAAAACAAATAGCAAGTTTCTGATCCAAAGAGTTGATAGACAAGGCATGCTCCTAGTAAGAATTCAACAAGTCAGGGATTTAGGATTTGGTTTGACTAGTTATGGCAGTAGAACATGACAACAACTAGGTGGATGTCCATTTCGGGAGTGAATAGTATGAGGCAGAATGTAACACTTTAGAATGCGTTTTGAGTAATTAAGCGAATGAATGCGGATTTTTAATAAAATTTAACCAAAACTGTTTTTATATATTTTATTTGAATTAATTAATATTTTATTAAATTATTTTGTGACATGCACACACTTGTGCATGTTAATCTAGGGTTTTGGAGATGTTAACCATGCTAGGTTAACCATGACATTTTACTTTTTACCATGCCATATTAACTTTTACTTAAAAAGTTTACCTTTAAGATAAGTTTTATTTACATTTTCATTAAAAATCAAAAATGTTTTATTTTAATTAAAGAGAAGGATTTTAAAATTTGTGGCATGGGAGGCATAATGAATATGCAAGGTTGCCATGGAATCAAGGCATGAGTGGCATGAGTGTAAAGGAAGGGTAGGTATGGTGGAAACATGCATAAGTGTAATGAAGAATCATTAAAAGGAAGGAATTTGGCTATAAATACCCACCCTCACCCTCCACATTCTCTCATTCACAAACCTTCAAAAAAATCATGTTTATGTTGTTTTGGAGCATGGATGGATAGGAATTCAGTCAAGTTTTGGTGAGGTATGATTTTAGACTGTTTCTGTTTTAAAAAGATGACAGAAACTGGTTCGGAGTGCGGCTCTGGACTGCAGTCCAGAGCAGTTCTGGTTGTCGATTCTCGTTTTGTAATGCTTTCAATCTACTGTATGAAAATGTTATAATGCGGAACTTTATATCATAGTGAAGATAAATCTGTTAGCTAACCAATGAAAGTGATTTCATTCATTTCTACAGTCGTTTACTATTTAAACTGTATTTTAAATCAACAGAACGTATAGCAGTCCCAAACAGGGACAGAACGTATACCCCTTTGTTTTTCAGTGCATAACTTCCAGTACACAATGGATATTATTGATCCGTATGATGCGTTGGAAACCTAACTGATAAACCTAAATTTTGTTCAGCTATAGCGTCGCCTAATTTTGATCCCAACAGGGTGAAAACTGCGTTAAAAAATGGACATTCAGTTCAGAAACTGAAATTCCAGCAGCGAACACTTAAAATGAAACGACTGTAGCTTGCGAACCCGAAATCCGATTGTACTGAAACAAATTTTGCTGAACTGCCGACAGAGTGTACTTGTTACCGTATTTGTATAGTTTCGCTAAATTTTGAGCTTATGATATTACGCGATACGTGTCCGATTCAGTTCTGTGGTTCGAGTCAGTTCTGCGCATCGTGTCGGTTCTGCGCGTGCGTGTTTTTCAGTCGTCTCGCCTCACACGTTTAGTCACTGAGCTATCACCAAATAGTTGTGTGAACTAAATCGTTAGCTAGGTGTCCGTGTCCGTGTGTTATCCTTAGTTTACTAATATTGGTAAGTATTGGCTTTATTTGTGTGATATTAGGATCGCAAGCAGGGACATCAGACGAAGGAAGGAAAGGAAAGGAGGTGATTGGATTCACCTAATTCAGGATTGTCTGGTGAGTAGATTTAACATCTACGGGGAAATCGTCTGTGTGGCGCTAAGCGCCAAAGGCTAGGATTCAAGTGAATTGCTTTAAGTGATATGCCTATTGACCACACATAGATATAACCATATATTGATCTAGTAATAATTATTACATCATATTTCATGTTAAACATTGATATAATATTGATAGGACACTGCACCATTACAAACGGTTCATGTTGCACGAGCACTATGTGTTACACACACACCGTTTGTAATTTCAATGTCACGCACACTATAGAAATGGCCTTAGATAAATATATTGAACCGTATTCATGATTTGTAGTTAGATAGTTATTCTTGTATTAGTTCACATTATGATACTTACATTGATGTAGTAATATTTTTATATGATGTTTTATTCGATATCATGGATTTGAGAAATCACAAGATACTTACTAAAAACTAGGATTTATTTATAAAAGTGTGGATTTCCCTTGATATGATCACATTACTTCCATATTGCATACATTGTAGTTCATGAATATATGCATTGAGATATTGTTTTCATGAGATTTCTGGATTTGAGAACCGCTGGTATATTTCAAAGAAAGCTATAAATTGTTTTAAACGCGGTTTCTCTTGATGTGATTTTGGGATGTCCACCATGAGTTTTCTCGGTTATGAGCTTGGTTTTCGAGACCCGGTTCGAGGAGATGTGGGAACCGTCTGCGGGTACATGGTGGACCCGGTATGGTACCCCGGGGCAAGAATGATATCGTGGTGTAGCCGATGAGCCTGGCAGAGGGCATACTACCTACCGGTGATTGGTTGGACTCGGCGGTTGTCCGGAGGATACCGGCCGGAGTCATGAGATATGGGTCGATTCGGAATGACGAAACCCAGAGATATGGACCGATACGGAATGACGAAGTCCAGAGAGAGATATATATGGATTTACGTGTCGATGCTTGACACGGGGTTTTTTCATGATATTTCGAGTGTCGGTGTTGGACACTCAGGTTTTTTCATGAAATTTACAGATGAGAGGGCCGGTCATAGTGACGACGCCTGAGATATTGAAATTTACGTGTCGTTGATGGACACTGGATTTATTTTACTGATAGTGATTATGGATGAGTATTATGTTTACCCCATACTCAGGTATTTATGATACATTCTCTACATATAGTCATTTACCATATCATGATTTACTGCAGTTCATATTGACATATATACCTTATCATGACACATATGTAGAAATGGTTGTTTATCGTACATACATGTGATTACTTGTACGATATTATTTACTTCTCACGAGTTGGCAACTCATCCCCGTTGTGCCACAGCATTTGTGCAGGTTTGATCTGCAGTTTGGAAGCGTCAGGCTTCTTATTGCATCTTTTCCGTGGATACCGCTACTGTTGGGTTGAGACCCTTTCTTTCGGTATGTGGATTTGTGCGGTTATCCATTTATGTATGTTATTGTATCTAGTACTCTCCATCTACTATTCACCTGTATTGACCTAGAGACTGAGAGGTTCGGTATTTTTACCTTATGTGATTTTGGTTGTTGTGCTCGTATGAGCCGGATTTGATTCATATTTCATTATTTCTTCGCTATGGTGACATTTGTACACATGTTGTAGTTGTGTTTCATCTCTATGATTTGTATCATTCATGATTGATTCTTACAAAGGAGATGCTGCCGAAATATACAAAGGAAAAATGAAACTTTAAGTTTCTCTACGATTTTTAAACTAAGATTCTAAATGTTTTAACTAATCTTTTAAACAAATGTTTTAAACCTTTATCACTCTAATCTTTTCATGGTTTAGATTACTGGGTTTCGGCTTACTTGAGTTATGTTACGCCTTTAGACGTCACGTGATTTAAGTGCCGGTTACGTTCCTAATTTGGGTCGTGACACAGAAGTTAGTGGTGTGTACAGCAACAGTTGCATGATTGCACCAACATTCAATCAAAGATTTCAGGAAACTACACACTTATGTAATATGTAACAAAGAGCATGGTTAATAGTTTAGCACCATTAAACACTAATAAAAAATGTTATTATATATATGCCAGTCTGCTAGGGTTTTAAACCAGCTGGCATGAAAAATATCAAATGGTCTAGCATCAGTGACATTCGGCAACCATTATTTTCTTAGCATGTTCTATAAATAATATACTCCACATCCCCTAATCCGCATGACTGCTTATCTCAACATATCTATCACATATCAATCCCTTGCAACAGGATCGAAGCTGTCAATTCACAAGCATATTTATAGCCCTTAATGATACTAACTCAGATCTAACCTCCAATTACTGTATAGGAACTATTACTAAAATGTCATTGCATTTAAGCTTCCTGTCAAGTGCCAAATGCAACATAGAGCCAAACCATTCATTATGCTTGGTTACCATTTCATCTCGAGAGACTAGAGCGAGCGCACGGGGGATAACTATCATCATCATCTCTAGTATTAGTACAATAGAAGGAAGTGCCACATAATTATGGCAGCAGAAGCTCTAGAAGAAACAAAAAATTCGTGAATGCCACCCAGAACAAAACAAAACAAAAAACAATCATAGAAGAGTAGTAAATAGCTTCACATATAGAGAGGCATACATGGCTCGGAGGAATATGTTTCCCACTTAGAAGGTCCAACAGAACTGTTCCATAACTATAAATTACACTCTCTGGTATGACCCTGCCTGCACAAAATAAATCATATCAAAGTCAATTCTAATAAACTAAAAACTGTTTGATTTACTTTTAGTTGATATTATAAAGTCTAAATTTATGAGGGAATGGAGAAGGGGGAAAACAAACTGAAAAGGGAAGTTCTTCTACTCTCAGGAGTAGAAACATCGTATACTATTATTTATGGAGGATAGACTAGAGATCATGCCATATTCTGTACAGATATGCAGACCGAACCAATATAACAAATGGAACTGATGCACTGAAATTATTTGGCCCATAGAATGTATTCAGAGTTTGTATATGATATTTGAACATTGGTAATAAATTGCTGCAAGGTCAAAATATAAATCTTTCTTGTTAGTTGCGCTTCCATCTTAGTTGCATTAAAATAAGAAAAAATAATAAGTCCAATCCTTTCCAATGTACATAAGAGTGAGGACTTGATAATTAAAAGGCAATTTGGTAAACTGAATCCCAGCCCAAAACTTGGAATTTTTGGAATGCCATTTATTTGAAGTTGTGGTGTGAGTAACTACTTCGTTCACAAACATAAGCTGAGTTGCGGGTCAACAATTTGATGCAGCATGGTACAGGCATACAGCACAGTACACCAATTGAGCTCTCTGGTGTATTGGTGAGGATTTTGGAAGCTGACCCCCAACACAATCGGTACACATCCCAACACCCCTTATCTACCACAACCCACTACTTCTCATGCGAAAGCGAGGGGAACTATGAACTGCTCGTCAAAAACAACATGTAACAAAGTAATGAAATACTTGTTGTACCTAGAGTTTTCACTCAGCCCATAAACTTTTTTATACTTGGTATCATTTGTTGAAATTATGGAGAAATACTTCCGGTCACGTCCGATGAAGGGAGAGGCAAACGTCTGGATGTGCACAGGAGAACATGTCAGAACACCGGAGCAACGGCAAACGTTTGAAGGCCAGCGAGACAGACGAAGCCCAATCCAAAGCGCGGGCAGACGTCTGCTCACGTGTGGGTCGGAGTATGGCCGAGGCGCTGGAGAGATACAGAGTCGGGACAGACGTCTTCCCAAGCGTAGGTCAGACGTCTGTCGTCGGTGAATCTGCTGCGAATCAAATATTTCCATATTGTGATTTATCTCTATTTATTATAGGATTAGGGTTTGTCTATATAAGGGGACCTCTCATATGTATTCTACGTACACAAATTTAATAGAGAGAGATCATTGTATTGATAGGGTGACGGCTAGGATTTGTGAGATCTAAAGAGATTTATGAGAAATCTCCCAAGGTTGCTCGGTGTACTTGATTCAACAATTATAATAGATATTGGAGATTCCGCTCTGCCGGGAACAAGACACACGGTGGGTGAACCTCATTAACAAATCTCTCGTCTTTTTTATTCTTATTTATTTATTCTCACATCGTTATTAATTTATCTTTTTGTCGTTAATTGCGTGATTGGTTGTTGATTGCGTGGTTTGATTTGTCACTAGCATTGTTTCGTGGATCGACTTCTCCATCCCAACAACTGGTATCATAGCGTGGTTAAGCAACCCAGAGTTCTTCAATTTCACGATCTAAGTTAACGGTGGGTAACGACACCTATTCCCTCTTTCCCAGATCGTTGTTTTGAGGGCGTTGGTTTAGATCAAGAAAGAACTTGTGTTTTGCTGCGATGTTAAATGAAAAGATGACGGAGGATAAAATAAGGATCGAAAAATTCAATGGTCACAATTATGGTTGGTGGCGTATGCAGATAAAAGACTACCTATACCAAAAGGACATATATCTTATGTTGCTAGGAGAAAAGCCCAAGAAGATGATCGATGAGCCGTGAAACCTTTTGGATAGGAAAATCCTTTGCGGCGATCAACTTGTCGTTGACTCCGCAGATGACCTTTAATATCTCGAAAGAGAAGGCAACCATGACGCTAATGACAACGTTAGCGAAATTGTATGAAAAGTCTTCAACATCAAACAAGATATATTTGAAGAAGAAGCTTTTCAACATGAAAATAGCTAAGAGTGGTTCAATGACAGAACATTTGAACGAGTTCAACAGCATGACGAGCCAGTTAGAATCGGTCTCGATCATGTTTGAAGAAGAGATTTGGGCCATGTTATTCCTCTATTCGTTGATGGAGAGTTCCGGAACTTCTGCACTTTCGGTGAAGAATCGCGGTTGGACGATGGAAAGGGAAAAGGGCAAGAAAGGCAAGTCTAAAAGCCGAGAAAAATCTCAGAAAAATCCAAGTAGCATGTTGAAATTGTGGGAAGAAAAGTCACAGGAAAAATGACTGCAAATATCCCAAAAAAAAGGCCCAAATGAGAAGGTGAATGAAAAGGAAGCGAATGTGGTGTCTACACAAAAACAAGAGAATAAGGACTTTGTCTATTGGTGAACGACAACACAAATGCAGATATTTGATTCCTAGATTCGGACGCATCTTTTCATTATGCTTTGGACCGACATCACTTCCGCGAGTATGTTCAAGACGATATTGGACATATGACGGTGGAAGACAGTCAGCCGTGTAAAATCGTTGGTAAAGAGACGATCTTACAACCGTCAGAAAGAGATCAAATCAAGCTGAAGAATAATAGGCATATTCCAGATATGAAGAAAAGCTTAATTTCCACAAGTCGGCTGGACAACGAAGGTTGTATAATGCTATTTGGAAATTCTCAATGAAAGATTTCTAAAGGATCGTTGGTGATCGCTAGTGGCAAGTTGAATGGTTCGTTGTATTCCTTCGGTGGGAGCAGTAGAGGTTCGATTGCATTAGCGACGGATTCGGAGATAGATTCGAAGACTTCGTTGTGGCATAAGCGATTGGGGCACATCAGCGAGAACATTAAAATTCTTCAGTGTAGGGGGCTTCTTTTGTGGCTGAAGGTGGAATTGGGGTTTTGCGACAGCTGCATTTGTGGGAAGCAAATCGCGCTCAGATTTCAGATTGGAGGCATGGCTAAAAAGACCAAGAAGATGGAGATGGTACATACGGATATATGGGATCCAGCATCGGTGGAGTCTTATGCAGGGAATCGGTACTTCGTGATGCTCATCGACGATACAAGCCGGAAGACATGTGTGTATGCGATGAAGTCTGATATATTTGGTATTTTCAAACACTAGATTGTGCAGGTTGAGAACCAAACGGGGGACCAAAGCAAAATGTCTTAAGTCCGATAATGGGAGAAATACTGCACATAAGAGTTCGAGACATTTTGCTCGTAAAAGGGTATTCGTTGGCTGAAGACGGTACCCGGGACACCACGGTAGAATGGCATCGCTGAAAGAATGAACAAGACGATCCTAGAGCGAGTGCGGAGCATGACCTTGGATGCGGATGTGCCTAAATTTCTATGGGCAGCAGCGGTCGAGGCTGCTGTGCACTTGATCAACAGAAACCCGACAAGTATGATTGATAGAGGCATTCCGAAAGAAATTTGGTCAGGTAAACCGGTTAATTACGTGCATATAAAAGTATTTAGTTGTATTGTATATTCTTTAGTTGATAAAGCAGAAAGGAATAAGCTTGACTCCATACCTAGAAAGTGTGCTTTCATTGGGTATGATGGAGAATATAGACTGGGATTACACAAGAAAGTAATACGAAGCCAGAACGTTGTTTTTGATGAGCAACACTTATACAAAGATGAGAAGCAAGCCAAAGATGGTGCGATATTGGAGTTCGTCGAGTTGGACGGAACTCAATAGAGCATTCAGGTACCTATAGGTGGAGATCAGAACGTGGAGGAAGCTATAGTGCATAATCATATTCAAGAACAGGATGGTGACCGTGTTCAGCAACCAGATATACCGGTTCTGAGGAGATCTACGCGAGATAGACGGCTACCTGTAATACTTGTGACCGATTTCGTTCTGTACACAGATTCAGGGGAGCCCGAATCCCTTAAAGAAGCAACAAGCGACGGTGCCAGCAAGCAGTGGGAGCGAGCTATAGACGAGAAGATGGATTCTTTAAAGAAGAACCGTACGTGGGACCTAGTGAAGCTACCCCAGGGTCGGAAAGCGTTGCTGAACAGATGGATGTACAGGGTTAAAGATGAAGCCGATGGTATGAAGCGATACAAGAATCGCTTGGTAGTCAAGGGTTACGCGCAAAAACAAGCTATTGACTATCAAGAAATATTTTCCTCGGTGGTAAAGATGACATCTATTCGAATAATTATTAGTATCATGGCGGTAGAGGATTTGCGGTTAGAGCAGCTGGATGTCAATAATGCGTCATTCATGGAGATTTGGCGAAGGAGATCTATATGATGCAGCCACCAGGATACGAGATGAAGGGGGAAGAGAATATAGTATGTAAACTGTGAAAAAGCTTGTATGGCCTCAAACAAGCTCTAAGGCGGTGGTATCTCAAATTCAATCAGTTTATGTTGGAGACGAGATTTATGCGTTATGAATCAGATCACTTTGTGTACGTTCAAACTTTCAAGAACATAGACTACATCATTCTGTCACATTATGTGGATTCCATGTTGGTAGTGTGTCCGAATTTCGAGAAAATTCAAAGTTTGACGATGGCTAAGAAATTCTCCATGAAGGATTTGAAAGCGGCCAAGCAAATCCTGGACATGAAAATCATAGAAGATAGGAAGCAGCGGAAACAGTGGTTATCGCAAAGGGACTACATCGAGATGGTTTTGAAGCGGTTCAATATGGACAAGTCAAAGCCGGTGGGTACGCTTTTAGCGGAACACTTCAAACTCAGCAAGGAGTTATGCCCGACAACTTAAGAGCAGAAAGATGACATGGCAAACGTGCCTTATGCATCTGCGGTGGGGTGTTTGATGTATGCAATGGTGAGTACGAAACCAAATATTGTACATGCAATGAGTTGTTAGCGGGTATATGCAAAACCCGGAAAAAGAGCATTGGAATGCGTGAAGTGGGTGTTGAGGTATCTAACGGGTACGTTGAATCCTTATGTTTCGGGGGTGACTGTCTAAAGATGCAAGGTTACGTTCATGCGGACTACTCAAGTGATCGAGATAGCGAGAAGAGCACAACGAAATACGTATTTACGGTTGGAGAAATAGCGGTGAGTTGGGTCTTTCAATTGCAAAAAAATGGTGGCAATGTCGACTACGGAGGCTGAATACGTGACGATCACAGAATCCAGCAAAAAGATGATATGGTTGCAGGAGCTACTTGAAGAATTGGGAAAGAAGCAAGACTTCAATACCTTGTGGAGCGACAGCCAAAGTGCGATGCATTTGGCGAAGAACGCGGCTTATCATTCGAGGACGAAACACATCAAGGTGTGTTATCATTTCATTCGCATTGCGGTAGAAGAAGACAAGTTGATATTGCAAAAGATCGCTGGAGAAAAGAATCAAACGGATATGTTCACCAAAGTCATAGACAGAGACAAGCTGGTGCTCTGTTGCAGTTTGGTGAACCACTCCATGAAAATCTGATGATGATGAGAGTAGAGCGAAGTCGTGTGAAGTCTATTAGCGTTCGGAATCAAGCCCGAAGTATCTCCAAATGGGAGATTGTTGAAAATATAGAGAAATACTTCATGCCATACGTCTGATGAGGGGGGAGACTGACGTCTGGATGTGCACAAAGGAGCATGTCAGAACACCAGAGTAACGGCAGACGTCTGAAGGCCAGCGAGGCAGACGTCTGCAGAAACCGCGAAGCCCAATCCAGAGAGCAAGCAGACGTCTGGCCGAGGCGCTGGAGAGATACAGAGTAGGGACAGACGTCTGCCCAAGTGTGGGTCAAACGTCTATTGTCAGTGAATCTGCTGCAAATCAAATATTTCCATATTGTGATTTATCTCTATTTATTATAGGATTAGGGTTTGCCAATATAAAACAACCTCTCATATGTATTCTACATAGCCAAATTTAATAGAGAGAGATCATTGTATTGAGAGTGGCGGCTAGAGTTTGTGAGATCTAAAGAGATTTGTGAGAAATCTTCTAGGATTGCTCGGTGTACTTGATTCAACAATTATAGTGGACATTGCGGATTCCGCTCTGCCGGAGACTAACAATATGGTGGATGAACCTCATTAACAAATCCCTCGTCTTTTTTATTCTTATTTATTTATTTACGCATCGTTATTAATTTATCTTTTCGTTATTAATTGCATGATTGGTTGTTGATTGCGTGATTTGGTTTGTCGCGATCATTGTTCCATGAATCGACTTTCACATCCCAACATCATTTACTAACCACCTTACATAAAAACTAAAATGGCGACCGTCTTTTGTGTTAGAATTAGTTTATATATTGCAACATCCAATGCTTACTTCATTTTTGGCTCAATTTAGGGCCTTACAACATACATTCCTAAACCTAAGTTATCTACCCTTTCTTATAGACACTGAGGATATAATGCAGGGCCTATGCTAGACCCTCTTACATAATCCTAAACTGCTCTACCAACTTTTTAGGTCCATACTGCCTTCTAACATTCCAGCACAGTAATACAGATTTTAATTAGCTTTCTAAGTAAATGTGGTAGACATATGTAGCAATCGCAGTATATTTGATATGTATTTGCTCTTGTATTGACATCCTAATATATAAGAATAATGGAGGAAAGAGGCCATAGGAGGAAATTTCCTACTATGGCGTTGATAAAAGCAATCCTCCATCATTTTATTATACGGTCGGCACCCATCATCTTCATCTTTATCATCTAAGATGTAGATACACAAAATTTCATGTGATTCTAAAACTATTTCACCGTTGATTTAGTGGATGCAAAATTAACGGCTTACCGACAATATAACATTTTTAGTATTTTCACATCGCTAGATCAACGGCGAAACGGTGTTGGAATCAAATGAAATTCGGCTTATCGACATATTAGACAATGAGGATCAAGGACGGAGCCGATCGTCGAAAAAACCCGTAGATGGTACACTTCTTCGACGCCATAGGAAGGTTTCCCTCCTATGGCCTCTTATCTCCATTATTCTCAATATAGTATTTGACTTTGGTGGTTTATTAGGTCAACAGTAACGAGGAAGGTGATGCCACATTAGATCTTTCTTTGATCGGAACATAATTTTCATCGTATTTGTTCTCAAAAAGATAGCACAGGGAACATGAGAAATAAAAACAAAAATAAGAGCATTGAAAATACTAACCTGTTCTTAAGAACTCTGGCGGTGTGTAAGCCAGGTTGGTACTGTAACTTTTTCCGTCCCGGCTATTTTTCATAAGGCCAAAGCTAGATAGGCGAGGGTCACCATCCTGGTACATGGGAACAGTTGAGCATCAGACGCTCTATAATGAACTAACAAGATTGAGTTAATTGTTAAACATGCAGCAAATACAGTACCGACAGACTCCTAATTATCACTGTCACATCTGAAGCAGGATAGTTTAGATCAATGAGAACAAGGTAATTCTCCTATTGGCGTGACAGCATGCAGAGTTTAGCATAAGAAATATAATTGATTAACACAAGTAGAGGCTGCTGTAGTGTAAGTAGGCATCAAAACAGCTACAAACAAGAGAAGAAGACAAAGTGAAGAGCATATCCATCTAATTATCCAAAAAAAATATCTACAATTAGTGCCTTGCTCCATTTGTTTAGGGTAAAATTTTGTAAACTTAGACAGGACAGGAGTTGGGTGACCTTGCAGGGTTACTTCACTTGTTAAGAGTCAAATTTTTATAAGATTGTCACTTCCTTTAGTTCCCTCGTCATAGAAAATTCTCTAGTACACAGAATGCTCTAAAATGTTCCTCCCCACTACCCTATTTAGCTCCTTGCCCCCATTCCCCAATCACAAAGAGCTTCAGAGAGGAGAGCAGTGAAATCATAATTCGTGCTACAAATTAGTCAGAAACATGATGCATTTATATGTTCACTCCCTTTCACTACTTTTTAACCAATGGAAGACAGGAAGAGTCTTAAACGTTTTGTTGTTATCTTCCTGGTTAAAAATCTACTAACACAGATTCCTTCTAGCTTTAAGTCTGTGCCAAGGAGATGAATGAACACTTGTTAATCTCATATACTCAATATTTCGTACTTCGCTCTGATGAATAGAACAAAGAGAAGGTTGTCTGTGGGAACAAATTATTTGGACAGCCAAGCAAGGATTTCCATGGCCATAAAGCATCCATCCTGGTATACCCTCGCTCCACGGTTCCACTATACCGTCAAGAATGCTAGCTACGCTTACATACGGTAATTCATCGAAACTACTATATACTAAACACCTGCTAGAGCACATTTGATAAGGAACTTATCGGTTATCTATGATGAATCAAAGGAAAGTAGGTGTAATCATAACATGGTTTAAAGAAAGGTGAAAACAGGTCAAAGGTTGTTGAAAAAAACGTGGCTTTGTGGCTCACTAATCATAGATCAAACTTATCTGCATAGATAACTATTAAACAACATGAATTTGCATATTTGGTATCACAGTTTGTTCATGGTCAAATATCACACCATACGCTATTTCAATTGTACTTTCTTTTGTTTTTGTAACGTACAATAAGTGGCTAAATTATTTTGTGAATTGCAGTGATAAGTACATATATACACAAGGAGATCAGTTATGCTTTAAGTTCGGGTTATCGAAATTGCAACATCTGAATCTTGATAGAAAAGCTTGTAGTTCTATAGAATCACTAAAAATAAGTTCAAGGAAACAAGAGATAATGGTTTTCCAAATGGATAATACGAGAAGAAGATGCGAACAAAATTTTCCTTACCTCGTCAAAAAGAACTCTGTAGGCATTTAAGTCATGATATATTTTGCGGTTTTCAATATTACAATGATCCAGCGCTTGTGCTATGTGGTATGCAACTCTTACTCGCATTTCCCAGGGTAATGGTTGTTTGTCCCCTATAAGCCAAAGAAATTGATTGCAGAACAGGCTCAATACAAAGCAAGTAAACTTTTTAAATACTTTAATGCAAAGCAAGAGATTCGACTTGGAGAAAAAAAAATAGCAGTTTAAAACAACATACAATGAAAAAGATGTTTCGATAGTGTGTCATTGGGCATGAACTCTGCCACAAGAAGCCTCTCGTCACCCTCAGCACAGCAGCCAATCAGGTTCACCAGTCTCTTGTGTCGCACCTTTCCGACCCCAGCTGCCTCTGACTACAATAAAGAATCATAAATGGAGTCATAATTTACACTTAAAGTAAAAGGAAAGGAAAGGCAAATTGTGTTAAGAATGTGGGATGCTAAAAGAATGCGAGACAGAGTGACACAGGACAGGAATTTTTTTCGAGTCACCAAATCTTATCGTTAGTAAAATAAAGATAAATTACATTCATTCATCTACATCTTCCTAAAAACCTAGAATCAAAATTCAAGACACCTACTAGTCATTTAGGATTGTAGCAAGCTCCTGTCTTGCTCACAATTTGTTATGAATTTAGTGATATAGCATGTGCCACCTGTCAAGAGAGGAATAACCTCAGTTCAATGCCGCTCGTAAAACTTTGTCAAACCTTTGATTCATACTTTTGTGGCTATCTATTTCTATCCATTCAAACAGCTTATAAAAAGTTACCACAAAAATAAGGGGAAAGAATCAATGCATATACTCTCCAAGGATTCTATCAAAAGCTTTAACTTTCTAAAGTATCTCAGAACACAAAGATGCTGATTCCCCCCCCCCCCCCTCTCTCTAATCAAAGAATCAAAAACAAATGTGAATAAAATCTCACCACAAACTGCTGAGCATCAGGCCAAGACTGCTTCGAGAATCTCTTCACCGCGACGATCTTCCCTGCCTCAAGCTTCCCTCTAAAGACCACATTCGGCGCTTTCTCTCCGCTCTCCGAAACGATCAGCTCCGGGCTGAAACCCTTCGTCGCTAATCGGAGCTCCGACAACGCGAACTCTTTGAACGCCGGCGCTTGATCTTGATCCAAAACTTCTCCATTTTCTGAAATCAAAACAAAATCAGGAAAGAAAAACCGACAAAAATCGAGAAAAATCGGAAAACAATTGAGGGAAATCAGGGGATTTACGTAGATCTGGCTTGTTCTCTTCGGCCGGTTCGATGTCGGGGGAATAGACGTTGCTGGTCTTGGATTGAAAGCATCCCATGGCGATCGAAACCCTAGATTTCCATTTTTTGCTGGTTTTTCTATTAAAAATTTGATTTTTTTAATTTTTAATTTTTTTGGGGTTTCTCGAATTTTGAACGAAGTGAGTCAGTGAGAACAGTGGCAGTGGCAGCAAGTGTGAAGTGAATGAAGGGGTGAAGAGATGAGAGAGATGGGGGTGTTCATAAATGCTGGCTGTTTTTGCACTTCAATCTCATTCATTCACCGTATTGCATATCAAATCCTATGAACTTTTTTTTTTTGAGGAATGATTAGGTTCCAAAAGGGCCTGTCTCATAAATTTCATTGTCAAAATTAGTATGTAGAAATACATGAAAAACTACAAGGCTACACACGCTCATTTTTACATTCTAAAAAAGAAAGAAACCAGTTCCTATAAACTAATCTGCTTTTATTCTTATTTTATGTTGTTGTTGACGCCGTTAAATGTTATATTTCAGCTATCGGTAAACAAAACATGATATATATAATTTTAAGAAATCGTTTCGGATGGATTCAGTTTTAAATGGTATAAAATTAACCAGAAAATCTGATGGCGTGGCTTATTTTCGATCTTTTCATTGATTATTTACAGCATGTCTTTTTCGTGCTGGTGACAACATAAAAATCAAAATGTGTTTAAATCAACTGTTGAAATTATTAAGATTCTGCCTTTGCGAGGATATGATGAAAACCTACTGTTACATTAACATAAATTTTTATAAAGGGTTTTTTTTATATCCAACCCTCAAAACTTTTGTATTTCTAAATATGATCCCTAAAATTTCACATTTTTAAATAAGAACCTCAGATCCCTTGACCTGTCTAAATTTTGGTCCTCATGGTAAGTTTTACATCAAAATTCCATTTAAAATGACCGTTTTACCCTTGTCTTCATATTCCATACTCCATCAACACTATTCTTCTATTTCTTTTCAAATTCCATTACTCAGTCATCCATTAAAATTGCACCCACATTAATTATGATTCTAACGGCCCTTCTCTTAAACCATTTGGAACACATTTTTATGAATTATAAATAATTATTTTTTCTACAAAGGATTGATTAGATTGTTAAGGATAAATTACGCAGTTAGCGGCTTAATTAGGCTAATTGATAACTATTTAGCTGATAGGGTCTTTCTTAGACAGTTTAAAGGATTTGTGGCCTTATTTAGAAATATGGAGTTTTAAGAGCATTATTTAGAAATACCAAAGTTTTGGAGGTTGGTTATAGAAAAAAAATCCATTTATAAATAGTGGTGAGGCCAGAATGCAACTGAAAAATGTTCGTGAGGGTTTAAATGCCAAAGAGGCGAAACTGATTGGGTTGAGTCATGTAGGTGGGTCCAACATAAAGCTGAGTGATCCAGAAATAAGTGTAAGAAAGTGGGGTGTAAGATAAAGTGGGTGTATTTTTGAATTGAAAAATGAAAAGAGAGAGAGGATGGGGTTTGGACTTTTGAAGCAGTGGAAGAATGCCCGCCATGACGTGGCGTTTCAGTTCGTACTGCGGCTTTAAATGAATCAGAGATGCAGCCGTAAAAATTTCTTATCTTTTTGTCGTGGTAATTTCTAAGCGTGAGCTACTGATTAGTAGTATTTCTGCACGTCACATGCATTTTTGTCTTGGAAATTACATGCAAAGTTCTAAAAACATATTTACAAATGTGCCAGAGGGGTGTGTAAATTTTTGTGCAGACTTCTAAAAACATCTGTTATTTTTCTAAATTTAAATATAATGAATGCGTCGGGCTAATATTAGAAGTGAGAAATTTATATTATACAAAATAATAAAGATATAAGAGTTATGTATAAATCTGTAAGGCGTATCTCTTTTTAGGCTTTAATGAAAGTGAACGAGAGTTATTGACTTTTTATTTTCTTATTTTTGTCTTTTGCGGTGATAAGATGTACATTTTCGATTCTCAACTTTGCTATTTGGAATTTTATCATTTTTCTGTTTTCTATTATGTTGATTAATTACATCATCTAAGGATTTCTAGTTATAATAATAAACATGGTAAACTAGCTACTTCTTCTTTCCTCTCCATGTACAGTGAATGTAAATGGACATCAATACCGGGGATGTAAACGGAGACGGATAATACGAATGAAATCTTTATTCATACTCTTATTTGTATTCTCCAACGATAATCGGATATGGTAACATATATATTCTTTCTGTATCTGTATCTGATTTGATCTCCTACTTTTTATATTATGTATGAATACAATTTTTATGATGCTGGTTTTATGTCCGTCTCTCTGTCTAAATTGTCTTCAAATTCAGATAGTGGTTTTCATTATCCCTACTCACATCTGCCAATGGCTACCAGATATGAATATGGTTATATCTATATATGATCTGTATCCAAGATGTTTACATGCTTGGAGGCTATTTGGTTAGGTGTAGTGGAAGCCCTATGCATTTCTACTTCAACATGCAGTTGAAACAACAAACAGAGTTGAAAACCATGCAGTTAAAAGATGTGTTAGAACATAAATCCAATAGAAAGGCAGTTATTATGTTACAAGTATATCCAGACAAAAAATGTTTTGCAAAACATGCAGCACGAACTATATTTTAACCTAACAAAGAAACGAAGCTACAACTCAGTATCGTCATTTATGCGCGGTCCCAAATGCCCTGTTTTCGAACTACAAGCAACCAGACAACATCCTATATGATTTCTATTTAACTTAAGGTTTATTTACTGAAAACTCCCAATAGGTCTTGGCTGTTTTAACAAAACTTCCATTACCTTTGAAGCTATCAAGAAACTACCATGACAATCATCATTGGTCAATATTACTATTCATGTCAAATGACATTTTTGCCCTTTTTATAATATAATATAATTAATTATAAATTACATTTTAAATAATTTAAATAATTATTAAACATTAACTAAATAATTAATATTTTTGGGGGGACCGGGGGTGAGAAGCGAGGTCAAGGAAGGGATGGGAGTCGTCAAATGAGGGGTGGGCGGCAAATGGGGAGACCGAGGGGCCGTACTGGCGGAGGTGATGATGGGAGAGAAGAATTGAAGAAGAAGAACAAGATGATGATGATCGTGATGATGACAATGATGGGGGTAGTGAGAGGGGTGGACGGAAAGGGGTATGGTGAACCATACCAGTGACAGGAGTGATGGTGGAAGAGAGGGGGGGAGAAGAAATTGAAGAAGAAAAATAAATCGAAGCAGAAGAAGATGATGGTGATGGGGAGAGTAAAAGGGAAGGAGTGGCAAGGGAGGAGAGGGCCGGCTCCGGAGGGGGAGGAGGGGATCCGACAAAGGGGATGATAATGGTGTGTTAAGATGATAATAGAAGGTGGCGGTGATGATGACGGGTTAAGATGAAGATGATGATTGAGTTGTTGTTGTTGATGATGATGATGAAGATAGGGGAGGGGTTAGAGAGTGTAGCTGGCAGTGGTGATGGTCAGAGAAGGAAAGCGCCGATGGCGGTGAGGAGTAAGGAGATTTTTTTTATTATTATTTTACTTATTTTTAAAAATTAAGGTTAGGGTTGGAATAGGAATATTTTGCGGTTTATAAAAAAAAATTGCTGACGTCGCGATTGAAATGACGTGGTACAGACAGTGTTGAGGTACCATCGTTAAGTTTGATGGTTTCTTGATTATTTCAAAGATAATAGCAGTTTTGTTAAAATGACCCAAATTTGTTTGGAGTTTTCAGTAAATAGAACTTAATTTAATGATTGGTAGGGTTGGCGGCAAAGGAAGATGGCGGACCGCAGCTACGGTAGGGATGGTGGTGGGGGAGAGAAGAAATTGATGATGATGATGATGATGAGAGGGAAAGGGATGGCAAAAGGGGAGAGGGGCCGACTACAGAGGAGGAGAAGGAGGGGATCCGACAAGGGGGATGGTGATGATGGGTTAAGAGGATAATGGAAGATGGTGGTGGTTGCGGCAGCGGTGATGATGGTGGTGGTGGTGAATAACAATGATGATGGTGGGTTAAAATGAAGAAGAAGATGATGATGATGAAGATGGGGGAAGGGTTGGAGAGGGGAGACGCTAGTGGTAGTGGTCGGAGAGAGGAAGTGCTGGTCGCAGGGAGGAGCAAAGAGGGAGAAGGAGATTTTTATTTTTATTATTTTGTTTATTTATAAAAATTAGGGTTAGGGTTAGAATAAGGGTATTTTGGGGTTTTTAAATTTTTTTTGCTGACGTGGCGACTCAAGTGATGTGGCGCAGATCATACTGACGTGTCACCGTCAAGTTTGGTGGTTTCTTAATTATTTCAAAGGTAATAGCAGTTTTGTTAAAATGGCAAAATTTATTGAGAGTTTTCAGTAAATAAGGCTTAATTTAAAGATTGTTATTCTATAATAAAGCCTTGAGAAGTCTCTAAAAATATAGCAAGGATGGCTTATATATTAATTGTAGAGACGGGATTTTGAATTTAAAATACCATAAAAATATTTTAATAAGATGATGTGATGGACATCTTTAAGAGAGGAATAGTTTGGATGTTTTTTATCATTACTTTAAAAAACTATTAAAAAAAGACACCACCAACCGAGAACATGATCTACGTTTTGGAAATTTGCATTATAATAGTAGAGATTTGTCCGGCAAGCATTTTACTAAAATACCAAGTATTTCCACATCTTTTAAATATTTTTTTTATATCTTTGATATTTGTAGCCACCCAAACCTGCAGAGGAACACGGAGAAAGCTACAAATGCCGCGGGCTCCGGGTTAGCTAACTGGAGTCGCCACGCGTGTCTAAAGCGTGGGAAAAGAGAGTGAAAAGATGGAAAGCAATGGAGTATAGATAGGTGAAAACTAGATAAAGGAGGGTAAGGAATCGCAAAATCCCTGTGGAAATCCGACGGAATCAACTGCATACGAGGAAGTCCCAATCGGGCACGACTCGGTTTTTGTCACGCCCTGCTTCCCAAAAATGAGAAACGAGAGCGGCAAGCCCGCGGCGTATTCATATCGAGAAGCACTCTTTCTCGACATGAATACGCTAAGCGTCTATATAAGCAGTTTAGGAAATTATACCACAAGAATTTTAAGCTTGTAAAAAATCCAACAATATTTATAACAGTCCCAAAAACAATAACGGAACACAAATTCGAAAATTCAAGAAATTAGGAATGAAAGATAGCCTTGAACAAAAGAAGGCATACTTAAAGGAAAACCAGAGCTCGGCCTTATTTGAAAAATATTGATTGTCCTATTCAGTTAGTACCACCTTTTAGCTAGCCTCTTCGTCTGCCCCAATGTCGTCTGACGATATTCCCAAGAAAAGAAAATAAGAAAACAGGAATGCCGTCAGCGAACTAAAGTTAGGTAAGTCCCCGTTTTATTAAAAAAACAATATATGAAATGAAATATAGTATACAGTATAATCAAATAAGTATATAATGTTTCAATATTGATACGTAAAGCATGTTCTGAATATCAATTTTATGATCTAGGTATTCTATTTTATTTAACATCGAATGTTATGTAATTTACACATTTATATAAATATTCTAGTTAAAGGTTAGTGTTATTCATTATTTTAATATGCATTATCGGATTATGTAATTCAAGGTATTAATCATATAATAGATCAATTACTAAATTGGTTACCCAATAGGCAGCATATATCAATAGTATAGACACAGGATATGCGAATAACCGTGAACAGTAAAATGCAGCGTGTAAGTCAAATAAGCATGTATTAATCCGTGTAAGATAATCATAGTATCACGACATTCGATATTTCGATACTATTTACTACAAGAATAAGAATAAATATAAGTACAAGTATAAATATAAGTATAACCATAAGTATAAGCATAGGTACAAGTATAAATATAAGTATAAATAAAGGTATAAATATAAGGTCAATTGTTAGAATTTAATTATGTAACCAAGATATTCTGTAATGCCACGGAACAACGGTAACACGAGATTCAAGATATATATATATATATACTGTTCCCGCCAAAATTTTTGGCTTAGAGCTTATTGTTCCCTTATAAAAATAAAGGAAAACCCCCACGTGTTAAACACGTGCACCCACATGCAAAGCATGTAAATGCCGTCTCAGATAAGATTAAATCCTATATTGGGTCCTCGCGTGTTTTCCACGTGAGCGCCGGCGCCAGCCTCTGTCAGGATTAAATCCTATAGTGCCGCCTCACGTGGAACACACGTGAGCGCCGGCGTGCAAAGCACGTGAGTGACTATTTATAAAAGAATTAAATTCTTCGGCAGCGTCTACGTGTATAGCACGTGAGCGTTAGCATCCAAATTAAAGAGGGTAGAATTAAATTCTACATGGGGAATATTTCCCTAAAATCTGAGATATTCTCTGTTAAACAGAGCCATTAGATCAAAAATCCAATGGTGATAATAAATCATCAAAATGATATAATTAAATTCTATTAGGGAAAAAATATCTCCCTGATCAAATATTCTCTGTTAAACAGAGAGCCGTTGGATCAAAGATCCAACGGTGATTTAAATTCATCAAATGATAAAATTAAATTCTATTTAGGAAATATTTTTCTTAATCTTTCTAATATGGAAAGATATTTTCCTAACAGAGAATCTTGGATTTAAAATCCAATGGTGATAAAATATCACCAATTAAATCATCTGATAGAATAAAATTCTATCTTAGAAAAATATTTTCCTAATCTTGTTAAACCAACAAGATATTCATATAACAGAATTAAATTCAATGTTAGGAAAATATTTTCCTAATCTTATTAAACTAACAAGATATTCATATGATAGAATAAAATTCTAATCTTTTTTAAACTAACAAGGTATTCATATGATAGAATAAAATTCTATGTGATAAAATTAAATTCCATATGATAAAATTAAATTCTATATTGGAATAAAATTCTAATCTTTTT
The DNA here is from genome assembly GCA_030015575.1 of Agapanthus africanus. NCBI lineage: Eukaryota > Viridiplantae > Streptophyta > Magnoliopsida > Asparagales > Amaryllidaceae > Agapanthus > Agapanthus africanus. Next base: position 1,005,759,869 of record CM057337.1, on the reverse strand, counting down.
AAATTAATAAGATATTCATATAACAGAATTAAATTCTATATTAGGAAAATATATTCCTAATCTTGTTAAATTAACAAGATATTCATATAATAGAATAAAATTCTATTTTAGGAAAATATTTCCTAATTTTGTTAAACAAACAAGAAATCTTCTATGTTAAACAGAGAGCCTTTGGATTAAAAATCCAACGGTGAATAAAATTCACCGATTGATCTAAAATATCAATTGGATTGATTATGAAATCAATCATGATCTCTCAATGAGAGATTTTCTCAACAAATTAATTTTTCTCTCTCCTATAAATAGGAGCAAAGAGATGAAAAGAAAGAGGAGGAGGAAAAAAGGAGGAGAGCACCCCATAAACTTCTGTAAAAAAGATACAGAAGGCTCCAAAAAGCTCCTACAAAACAACAGAGAATTTAATTCTCAAACAAGATCTTCTTTCTCAAAATCCTAGGTAAAAAAAAATTCGATATCAAAACATCCCCTTTACCTATCATATCATATATAAGGGTTTAAACATTCTCAAAGAACTTAGTTCTCTTTATGGATATGAGATCCACAAGACAAATCTCCCACAGGTTGAGAATTTAATTCTCATCGGGAAGATCTTGTTTTTAAGAATCAAACATTCAGGAAAAAACAAAAGTGAAAAGAAAGAAGTTGAAGTTCATAATACTCCAGGAACTTAGTTCCTTCAAATCAAAAACTTAGTTCTTTAAAGAACCCGATCCAAGATCCTCAAAATAGTGATCTTGGTGATCCTTAATGGCCAAAACACCATTAAAAGTTATTTAACCTCTCTGAAAATATGAACATGGAAAATATGGAGTTCATAATACTCCAGAAACTTAGTTCCTTCAAATCAAGAACTTAGTTCTTTAAAGAACCCGATCCAAGATCCTCAAAATAGTGATCTTGGTGATCCTTAATGGTCAAAACACCATTAAAAGAGGTTTAACCTCTCTGAAAACAAGAACATGAAGAAGATGGAGTCCATAATACTCCAGGAACATAGTTCTTTCAAATCAAGAACTTAGTTCTTAAAGAACCTGATCCCAGATTCTCAAAATAGTGATATTGGTGATCGTTAATGGTCAAAATATAATTAACATAGATTTAAGTTCTCTAAAAATATTAACAGAAATTGAATCTCCAAAAGAACTCAGCGCCTCACGTGAAAAGCACGTGAGTGCTCAATGCCAAATTACATAGCGCCTCATGTGAAATGCACGTGACCTAAAAAAGCTATCGCTTAGCACTAGTGCAGCGCCTCGCGTGAAACACACGTGGGCGCCACTAAAAGCTAGTGCTTAGCACTAGTGCAGCGCCTCGCGTGAAACACACGTGGGCGCCACAAAAAACTAGTGCTTAACACTATTTCAGCGCCTAACGTGAAACACACGTGAGTGCTGTATAACTGAGCGCTTAGCACTGCTGGGTGGTACAGAAACCCAGTCTTAGCCCAAATTGGCTAAGTTTTCTGAGGTTAAACTCTTTGATTCCTCAAGCGAGCCCATATGCTCATGATTTCCAAACCGATCCTAGTCTCAAACATAATTAATGATCTCTTATTGATAATATCCAAAATGATATTCATCTCATATCTCCTAAGGTAATTTTAGTTTCAAATAAGGCAAATGATTCTTAGATGATCCACCATGATCTTTTCCCTTAAATACGTGATTTGGTTTAAGGGTACATCTCTCCACATCTCTGATATATATCGTTGTAATTTCTCAACGTCTTCAAAGAGATGGCGGGTCACGACAACTAACAAGTTCTTCCATCCCATATTAACGCACTTCCAAATTGACGTGCACACTTCAAATCAGACCGCACCCCAAATTGGGTGCATTCCATATTACCATCGTTCACTCCGTCACGTAACAAATACACGTATACGCAAGATGAATAATGGACCGAAATGTCCTTAAATTAACATTCGTCCCCAAAATGGGAATGTTGGACCGAAATGTCCTTAAACTAACATTCGTCTCCAAACACGGCAATAATGGACCGAAACGTACTTAAACTAATATTCACCCCAAACATGACGATGATGGACTGTAATGTCCTTAAACTAAAATAATTGAGACCATATGCTGATTTGTTTCTAAGTTGATCTTAGTCTCAAATATGACTAACGATTCTTAGATCAAACTCAAATATCTTATGAACGGATGGATCTCACAAATATGAGAAATGCGTTCTAAGTACATTTCCGTTGGCAAACTAAGCTACCAACGTGAACCCCGTCAAGCAAATTCTTGACCCAAACCCAAATCTCAAATATACGGATTTGGACTAATCCGCGCCCTACAAGTGACGACATAAATTAGTCTCCGTATACAATCCACGGGCAACTCAAAATAAAACAAACACGACACGACACGAAGTGAACTTTCGTAGCAGGAGAAAATAGTTATCGCAACGCGATAACGTAATTAACTACAGGGGCTTATGCCTGTAGGAAAGAGCGTCCACACAATCAAAAAACCCTTACAAATGAGGGGGAATCTGATAAAGTCACGCTACAACGGTCGCGTCTGTCCAAACCTCCGATATATGGTGGCATAAATCAACTTGGTATCTTTGGAGAGGTGGATAGATAAGTCCAAATAGTATTTACCCCCAAATTCAGGCAAGATGATCTATCTCAGTTCGTGCCTGTTTTCAGTGGCGAACACACACACACACACACACACACACACACACACACATATATATATAATGCAATATATCATTTTTCTGTTGGTACCACGAGAAATAAGATATGATCCTCCGTTACACATAAATACCCCATTTTCGAGCTACCCCATTCCCATGATATATATATTTATATAGTGTGTGTGTATGTGTGTGTATCCAATAAATAGTGTACATGTCATGTTCACGAGATTTACGAGATTCAAGATGTTCATTAGATTCACGATATTCAAGATATTCAAGTGGTTCATATCAGATTCAGGTCAAGATAGTATAATCTAACGCAGAATTATTCACAAAGCCAATACTGTCATTCAGAGGCAAGGAAACACGGGCCCACTCATGAGTAATGTGACTCCAATCACCGCCGGAGTATTCACAGACCCAAGGCTATCATCCAGGGGCCAGGAAACATGGGCCCATTCATGGGTCGGTCATGGGACTCTTGAAAATATAGGTCCAGTCCTAAATATAATTCTAAGTATCTATATATACACTAAATATGTAATAATAGTTCAGTTTAATGTCAGAAATAAGTATAAGTTCGCATGCAGAAATTTATGATTTTGGTTTAGAATTTGAGAATCTTACACATGAAATAAATTGTAGTTCAGAGTGTCGTGTAAATAAAGAGACCGAGTTTACCTCGATCGGGTTTCTAGTATAAGAGTTACGGAAGTTTTCGTAACAGTGCGCAGATCAGGCCAGTGCAGATTTCTAAATTCGTACACCGATAGTATTTTATATTTTTAGTAGATTTTGGTTCAGATTATAGTTGTCTATATTAGACAGAAAATTTAGCTTCTGCAAGTTTTGAACGATTCTCTACAAGAAAATCCCGATTACTATAAGTGAGTAGGAAGTTATGCCTATTTTACTACAGCAGCGCAGATAATTTCTGCTGCTGTTCAGATTCGTCACATTTAATCAGGATCCGGTTTTCATGAACTTCTATAAATTTTCAGGTAAATTAATCTAGAAACAAAATATAGCTAACTCTCTTTAGATATTCTAGCAAATTGACTTTATTCAAATTGGAATCCATAATTAATAGTTAAGATCGTTTGAATCTCATATTAAACAATTCCAGCAGACACTACTACAATAAGGGGTTGCCCCTACGGCTTTATCCGTAGGGGCAAAGCACTGTCCCTACGGATATATTCGTAGGGGCTAGAAAATTAACCGTAGGTGCAATGGCCGCAGGTGCAAGTCTTCGCTATGAACCTGCCCCTCCGGAGTAAAAATTGCCCCTACGGTTTCATGCGTAGGGGACTATTTATTTACGGTGTATGTCGTAGGGACAAAATATTTATTTAATTTAGTGGTTTATAAAATAAAATACTTGCCCCTCCGGTACTATCCGTATGGGCAACTTACAGCCCCTACGGCTTTATCCGTAGGTTCAGATATAAGCCCCTACGGATATATCCATAGGGGAAGTGTAATGCCTATCACAGTAGGTCTATAGGGGCAAAATGTCAGTTATCCTGATATTTTGTCCCTACGGATAAATATGTAGGGGCAAAATGTGGACCTACGGAATAATCCGTAGGTGCAACATACAGGCCCTACGGATTAATCCGTAGGGACATAATATCAGGGTTTTTTTAAAAAAAGGGCTTCCTGTTTTTAACCCGCCCTGTGCACAATAATATATACATCATATAACCAAATACAGAAATATTCATAATCAACATCTCACGCATAATATATAAAAGAAATAGACAAACAGAATAAGATATCAGGATAAATCATCGTGAACAAGCAAACAACCACCAACCATTATCGTCCAAAATTTATACAATATGTATCAGATAAGTATATACAATCTCAAAAATATAAATAAAGCTACCCTAGCTCGGTCCAGCTCCTCCGCCTCTGATAATAGACGTAATCTGGCGCATCTGCTCCTCGGTGCAGCCCTGAGTCGTAAAAAACTCGACCAATGAAAGAGCGGACTGTGCAGGAGTCTGAGCGGGCTGTGGAGCTGCAGGAGTGGTCTGCGCAACCACAGCCGAGGTAGTGGCTTGCGGAGCCGCAGCCGAAGGAGGTGCATGTGGATCCGCAGTCGAAGTACCCTGTCGTATCTGTTCAATTTTGTGTGTAATAAAAGAGTAAGAACTGTGTATTAGTCGAATTAGTTTCATTATCAGGTTATTGTGAAACCCCGATCTAAGATTAATCAAAGTTAAGTCTACAACCAAATAAGCTCAGGCTACTAATATTGGATATGTTACTATCTATATTATGATATAATATTTTACTATTAAGTAGTATACATACCATCATCTCCTTCAACTCATGGATGGTGGTCTTCAAGGTGGCAACATCTTGCTCTAGACGTCGCTCACGGGGGGTAAGGGAGGTAACCGCCGGAGTAGAGTCCAACCTCATATGGGCCCTGCTAGGACCCAGTCCCCGGCCTCTCTCCCAACTTCCGTGGTGCCTGATTGTTAGAGTTTTTGCGTGCTTAGTTAATTACCACAATCAAGACGGTTTCGCTTGGTAGCTAGCCGGTTGAGTACGGGTCGTCCGCAGAGAGATATGAATCTTTTTCTATGTGCTTTAACGAGTTAAGTCCAATTTGTCCAGGTTTGTTTGAGATTAACTATGTGCTAAAATATATATAAAGAGAGCTTGTTAGGGTTAGGATTAGGTTAGTTTGAGTAAGGAATCACTCACTTCTTTCATTGCCACTCTTAATATCGGTGTTACGGTAATCGGCAACAACGGGGATTAGCACGACTAGGAAGGAAACCTGCGAGTATAAGTTAGGCTTTCTAACGCTTAGTTTCTTCCTTTTGGTCCTTGTCCGTCCGTTCTTGGCTCTTAGCCTTAACCTCCGGTTAATTCAACCACAACCGGTCTCGCTAAGGAATCACCGCTATCATGTAAGATAGGGTGCCGTAGGGAGCGGATTGTGGTTCAATTAACGGAAGTCCGATTCAAGATGTTGGGCAAAGAAAAGAGTGAGAGAGATTTCCTTCTCTCAAAGTTTCCTTATCATACCCTAACAAGTGAGAAACTACTCACCCATTACAAAAGAAAAAGAAAACAAAACAAAGGAGGAAGATAGAAAGAAAAGAGTTAGAAAATCACAACTAGCTATTTGAGACCTTAATTTGGTAAGGATCATACTTAAGTATCATTGTTGTAAGGATAAAGAAAAATAGAAGAAGAAAGAAAGCAGACAACAAATACCAACAACTAGATCAGCAAATGAAAATTACAAGCAAGTAAAATAACACAATTACAAGACATAAAAAGAAACTATTCTTTTATTCATCATCACTCATAAAGCTCACTACAAGTTTTAATGGAGAAAGATGAAAAGAGGAAGAAGAACTACAAAATCTAATCTAAAATCTAATACAAAGAAAACCACCCCTCACTTGGCTTTGCACTGGGCTATTTATAGGCAGGAAAATGAAACCCTAGGGATACAATCTGAGACAAAATGTTATTACAAAAATACCCCTAACAAATGATCCAAAACAGAGTCGACTCGGCCGCGGATCCGCGGGCCATATCGACCGCGGTTCCGCAGCCGTTTGGTGGAATTGGGGGACCATCTTTTCTGGGGTTCTTCATGTTTTTTTTATGTTTTGTACACTTGGTTTATCAGAAGCTCTTCAGTTTTCTTCCAGATTTTCAGCAGTGTAAAAGATGAAATGATATGGACTTTTTGCTTTGATTTTCTTGAGCTCCGCGTTGAAGTCTTGAATCTTGTGCTGCCCTTGTGCTTTGTGTATGGAAATGACCAATGATTTGCCATTTTATCTCTTGAACTGGTAAGCGGTATTATACGGATAGTGCGCGGAGACCCGTATTTATCTGTGGTTGGCGGAAGTCCTGAATTTGTTGCGTTTTTGCATGAATTTCACTGCTTAGAGCTGAGAACCTGTAACCTGCAATTATTTAGCAAACACGGATCAAGAGTACCTACCTATATGCAATGTGATCATGAATGGGCGGTATAAAAATGCAAAAATCTGATATGAACAGTGCCCTCCGTGTGCGGCGTCTAGAACTGGGGTCAGCATCATCGGATCGTTCTGTCCAGTAAAATCGATCCCCGATACCTCCGCCTGCTCCACCACCCGCTCCTACACCCACATTAACCATTAAAATATACTTATATCATTTAAATTTGAACTTTTCAAAACAAAAATTTCAAACCTGTTAGAATAAATATTAACACTTACGCAATACTTCTGGGTAGCGGTGTCGGGGAATCGAAGCTCGCTCGTGGAAGGATATGTCGAGGTGCCGTGGACGACAAGATACGCGGACAACACGCTCGGTGTACCACCCTGCGCCAGGGTCTGAGCTCTCTGCAATTCATAAAAAATTTACATATATTATAAAATAACTCTTAATATTACATTATATCACAGTAGGTCTATTGTAATTTACCGATAACTCCATGGCACGGGTAATATTTCTCGAGCCACCTATATAAGTGGGACGACCTCTCTTTGTCGACTTCCTATTCTCTTTATTTTGATCGGCATGTTTCTACACAACACATTCAGATTTAGTTTTCTAATTAAGCAACACAAAAAAATAAATTAAATATTAAACACTGAATTACATTTAAAATACAAACATGTTTGTGCTGAGAGTCGAAAAATTGGCACAAGAGAGGCCATGTATCTACGTCGACACTCGCAAAGGCGGAGTATGTAGGATAGCCGCTCTCTCTGCCTCGGGGGTCGCCATCCACAGGGAATAGCAGTCGATCTTCAGCTCGTTCCTATTGTATCGGACCTTTGATTGCCTGTTCTTCATCAGGCCATGGTACAGAGCGTGAAGATCGAGCACTCTCTCAGGGTGATCAGGGTCAGGTACAGGCTGAAAGTCGTAATCCAACCGCAAATACAAAAAAAAATAATGTTATTAAATTGCAAGTGTTAAATAATAATAAATATATTGGGTAAGTCAAATGAAACTATATATTAATATCCGATCCTGATCCCAGAAGAGGGAAAATGAGCGCCGGTGCTGGTCGCCCCACTCAACGTGAAGTGGATACTTCTTCACGAGGCGACTCTCATCCCCCATATACCGGCCGAACCTCTCGGCATAATCGCCGGTATAGCGATAATCAGAGGTAAAGAAGAGGGGGAATACTGCCTTCCCCCTAGCTCTGTCGGGCCTCAGCCTTTTTACGACAAATACATAACGATATAACTTTAGATTAAAACTGGTAGCAATAACATATTATTCGAATAAATTACATGATCTGCAACCCAATCGCAAAAATTATCCTGATGATATTTTTCCAATCGTTCATCGTTCCAATCAGGATGCCCCTCACGTACCTCGTTAAAATGAATTCTGTTCTCAACAATAAATTATGACATTAATATTATATCATTTCATACACACACAAATACAAATATAACAATTAATCCAAAAAAACTTACTCTCTAATTTTTTCAAGACATGCGCTATTGAGGAGGATAAACCAGTATATCTTGTTGATAAACATAGTGTCTACCCTCTTATAATCAGCTTTACCATATGGCTCATCCTGAATTTTTCGAGGCCAGTTAAGTCTCGTCTCAATGTTCTCGTCCAGATAGCGGGAACAAAATATGGTTGCTTCATCTAGAAGATAACCTTGCATATGATCGATTTCTAATGCGTATATACTTTTGTAAAGTGTAGAGGTACCTAAAGAAAAATATGTTAAATAAATAAATACGGGCATACAGGACAACAATAATTTTACAAATTGCGCGAAATGAAAAATTCCACGTACCTCTCGAAGGGATACATCCATCGATATTGTACCGGTCCGGCTAACTTAGCCTCAGTTGCAAGATGAGCAGTCAGGTGTATTATGATATCGAAGAATGACGATGGGAAAATACGCTCAAACTAGCAAAGTATCAACGAAATAGAATTTTCTAGCTTCTCCAGCGTCACAACATCCAGTGTTTTAGCGCATAATTCTCTGAAAAAACAACATAGGTCATTGATTACTAGACCAACAGAGTCGGGAAGGGTAGTCCTGAGGGCTAATGGGAGAAGGTGCTCCATAATAACATGGTGATCATGACTTTTTAGCCCATCGATCTTGCCTTTCATAATTTTTATCTTCTTGTTGAATGATCATGAGAAACCTGTGGGAACTTTCAAATCATGCAACACCCGCAGGAATCTTTTCTTCTCCGGTTGTAACATATGATACGAGGCATTGGGAAGTACAAACTTGCCTGGTTTACCCGCTATCGATTTAGGATGCAATTCACTTCTAATTTCCCAGTTCTGTAGATCCATCTGAGCATTGAGACTGTCTTTCGATTTCCCATCTTTACAAAGAAGCAAGTTGAGTACGTGCTAGGATATTCCCTTCTCTATGTGCATGACGTCCAGACAATGACGCACTAAATTTGTTGACCAGTACGGAAGCTCGAAGAAAATGCTTAACTTGTTCCAGAATGGTGGTTTGACCTGTTTTGTCGGATCCATCCTGAAGGTCACATTATTGTAACCATCCCACTAAGCAGTCACGTCCTCTCCGGACAATGGGGCTGGAGGTCCAAGAAACTCCTGATGACCATCAAAGTGAACAACGTCTAACCTGTAGGGGTGGTCTAGAGGCAGGAAACGTCGATGGCCGCAATAACAAACCTTCCTGCTAAAATTCAAGAATTTCGATATTGTATGTTGATGGCAATAAGGACATGCTTTATGACCATGTATGGACCAACCTGATAGCATTCCATACGCAGGAAAGTCATTAATTTTCCACATTAAAATCGCACGCAGTATGAAGGTTGTATTTGTGTTTGCATCGTAAGTCTCTACACCATCAATGAATAAGATTTTAACTCCTCGATCAGAGGTCGGAGATAGACGTCGATATTGTTTCCCGGTGAGTTTGGTCCGTCGATAAGAAGAGGCATCATAAAGTATGATTGGTCCATAGCCAACCAAGACGACAGATTATAAACTATCATTACAATAGGCCATGTGTTGTGGCTTCCAACCATATAGTTTAATGGGCAGAATCCATCACTAGCGAGTCCGAGCCTGACATTGCGAGGATCACTACCGAATATTTCGTGCCTCCTATCAAAATCCTTCCATGCTGGTGAATCTCTTGGATGGCTCATTTTTCCATCTTCACTTGGAGGAGCACGGTGATGCCAAATCATTGCCTCGGCTGTTTTTTTGCACCTGAATAGCCTCTGCAGCCTCTGTGTTATGGGAAAGTATCGTGCTCTCTTGACAGGTATATCGGGCTTCTTATCAGAATCTTTCGGCTTATACCTGGCCTCTCCGCATGTTGAACACTCTTTCAAATCTGAATTCTCTTTCCGGTACAACACGCAATTTTTAGGACATGCTTGAATCTTCTCACACTTTAGACCCAAATCAGACATCATCTTCTGGGCTCCGTACCAGCTGTCGGGCACGTTATTTCTCGGGGGCATAGAATCTTTCAAGAACGAAAGAAGCATTGTGAATGACTTGTTGCTCCATCCATTTAGGCACTTAATCTCGAAAAGTTGGACGAACCATGAGAGGGTGGAATACTTTGCATTCTCATAAATTGGTTTTCTAGCATCATTCATGAAATTTTCATATTTATCCGCACGCGGTCCTTGACCGGAAGGAATGTCATCTTCGGTACGAATAGATTCACCTAGGGCGGCCTCTACCATATCTCCATTTCTTCTCCTGGAAAGAAATTACCGTCTTCTTCTTCTGCCGCATTACCGTCTTCTCCTTCTCCTTCTGCCGCATTACCGTCTTTTCCTACTTCTTCTGCCGCATTACTGTATTCTTCTCCTTCCTCGTGATATAGCGAAGTTGTATAAAGTCTAGTAAAACCATATTTAAAGATATGAAGCTCTGCAAATTCTACCTTCTGCTAGTACTTATTCCCACATCTATCGCACGGGCAGAGAATCTTCTCTAACACGATCTTATTATGTGCGCGTGCAAATTCAATAAAAGCAGCAACTCCTGCGACAAACTTAGGTTGCATACGTTGTTGCCAATCCACATACATCCAGTCCTTAACTTTGATGTACTCATGGGCCATGTTAGACTGTATAACATATAAATTGTAGGTTATGATAACTATATTGAGAAATCTAAGAACATGATGGTTACTGACAAAGGAGAAAATCCGTGTATATACTTTGTGTGTGCGTTTGTCGTTGAAAAGAATAAATTATCGATAATCAAAGTTAGATTTGAGGATACTCATGTATGAGTTGTATTCTATATATGTGTGTTTCAATTTATGATTTCGCTTAAGTGTAGGGTTGTCAGTGTGTATGTGCCGTGTGTGCGTTTGTTGTGTATTCGTGCTGTATGTGTGTGTTTCGGCTGTCGGGGGTAAGGCTTCTATCCCATTAAGAATGTATAGAGTAGACACCCATTCGCTTATTTTTTTAACCGTTTCGAGTAAATTTCGGCAGCACCTCCCCGCTGTTCTCCGAGTACACTGTAATAGAATAGATAATCATTTCAAAGCTGTGAAACACCATTGAAATGAACATCTAATCTATCTTTGTACACGGAGAACCAGCGGAAAAGTACCGACGAAATAACTCGAAACGGATGAAAACACAAGTGAATGCAGGTGTTTGCTTTATACATTCCTAACTTGTCCACACTGGACAAATCTATCGGTTATCATACGATTGAATCTTCTCGTCATATAGACTATACGACGGTTGTTAGTACCGAACTATACCGTCCGATATTTAACAACCTTCGTATAGTTCTATGTCACGACGAATATCGAACGTATGTTAACCGATAGACGGGGACTAAGTCGCGCTTTGATTTTCATATATCAGTATCGATGAGAATATGAAAGTTCCATATTATCATCGAGTATCATATATTGGTTTTAACTTGAACATTTAAATTGATTTGGATCTGAGTATTAATCGAGTCCAACACCTCATGTTAACGTCATATAGAAGTTCGTAAGTTATTTTTCATGTGAATTGAACAGATATAATTGATATTCCGACAATAAACGACTGCTTAGTTTAGGTGTTCGATACCTATCTTGTGCGAAAACCAAATCTAGTGTGGCGAAATTTATTGTTACTAGATTCTTTTAGGAATAATGGACGATACGTAGAAAGTTGGGTCGAAAATACGGACCTGACACCGTGAAATGTCACCCCCACTTAGATCCACCAAATCTGAAATTCCCCGTACACCTAACTTGTGAAAATCATAGTAAATTAGATATATACTGGAATGCAGTATTCGATGGCTCGTACCGAAGCCGACTCAACAACCTAGAACCCCCTATAATTTATATTTCGATACTGTTATAGAACGATGGCGAAAACCATTCGGGGATGCGGCTCTGAACTGCAGTCCAGGGCAGTACTGCTTTTTGACACCTGGATTAAAATATTTTTGCAACTCTGTGTGAAAATAATATTATGCGGAAACCTATACCGTTGCGAAGATTATTCTGTTGTATAACTATTGGTGGTGGTTTAATTTTTTTTAGTGGCATTTGCTATTTTAATCATATTTTAAATCGTCGTTACGTACTGCAGTCCCAAGCAGGGACAAAACTTATACCCTGATCTTAAACAATGCATATCTTCCAGCACACAGCGGATATTGTAGATCAGTCTGGTGAGTTGGAAACATATTAATAGATATAAATATTACCGAACTGTAGTGTCGTCTAATTATGATCCCAACAAGATAAAAACTGTGTTACGAAACGGACTTTCAGTTCAGGAACTGAATTTCCAGCAGAGAATACTTAAAAAGAAATGACCGTAATTCGCAAACCCGAAACCCGATTGACTTGAAACCAATTTCGTTGAATTTCTAATTAAGTTTACTTTCTACCCTTTTGTATCATTTTACTTAATTCTGACCGTACGATTTAATATGATTTTTTCTAAATTCTTAATACGCGTAATGATTTATATTGCATATGACTTGCTTAGCGGTATAATTCACATATTTACCACACTGTGATACATTTAGAGATAATGAGCGCCCTTATTAATTCTTAGTGTATATTGCATTGTCAAACATGAGTGGTATCATATTAGTTGTGTCGAGTACGCTAGTGAAAAGTGAACGATTTATGATAGTGAACAGTACAGTGAATAGCGAACTAAACATTGTTATTGGTGCGTACTTGTACACAACTAGCCCATACATATATTTACTGAAACCTGGGGAAAAAATTGAAAATCCAAGTGGAAAGGAACTTGTATTTACCGAGATTAGTGATTTAGAGGATGATTATTTGAACAATGACTCTTATATATATTAGGTTTGGACTTAGCGGTACGGTTGACAGGATTATGTTCCGGGCAACAGTGGGCCGTAGTTTCGGGTACGTGTGAGACCTATTCAGTTGAAATTATTGCAATCTTTAACATAACAATTTTCTCATTTTTCTAATCAGCTAAGCGTGTTTGTTATAAATATAACGCATATTACAAGTTCATCTGGAAAATACCAATTATCATGTGTTATACATTATAATCAACATTTTTGAAGGAAATTGTATGTTAATATTTCATGCATAATATTGTATATCTCTAACATTCTTCATTAAGATCTTCTGCAAAAATCAGCTCAGGTCAGATATTGGGATCGCAAATTTGCCGATAAAATACAGCAAGTCAAAGAGTTAAATTCTGGCAGAGATTCAGAAGAGATAAAAAGATTCCAGATATCACATATAAACCCAGAGACCAACACCAGAAGACTCAAGAGAATTGAAGGCATGATCTCACACATCGGCCGCGGAACCGCGGCCGAGTCAGCCCGAGTCGCCAGGTGATCGGCGATCGACGTTTTTCCAGAAGCTTCCCTGTAACTTCTTAGCTTGCTGAGGACGCTTCACAACTACCTAGCTTCTTCGAGAAGCCTCTGCATAACTACCTAGCTTATGAGGGAAGCTTGATTAAAGGCTATATAAAGGACCCAAGCCTTCATTTTTGGGGTTGCACAATTTGGGAGATAATTTGAGAGCCAATTCAATCCAATTCAATTCCAATTCAAGATCAAATCTCAAGATCAAGAATCGTTGAGAACAACATCGAGCGACGAAATTCAAGATCCTTTACGCGAAACCGATCTTCATCAAAGAGCACGTGATCCTCGACAGGTCCAAGTCTCACGGTGATCGAGCAAAGCGAACATCGATGGAGAAATTACCTCTTCAAGGGAGTGCTCGAGAGCATCCTTTCTTGTAATCTCGAATTGAGAAGTGTAATTCAAAGTTGAATAATAAAGATGATCATTTGTTCAATCTCGTTTTCTTTAAATTTTCACATTATGAAATATCTAATTGTTGATTCTTCTATTTTCATGATGCGTGAGTAAATCTCCGCTTGCTAAGGATTCGAAGGAATTTGGTAGATCAAATGGTGAGAAAATCCTATTACTCATCTTAAGTCTTATGAGAATTATGAACTTTAGGAAAAATAATCATCAACGACCAAATTTGGAGCGAGATCACCATTTTTGATAATTTCGTTGCAATTTGGGATTAAATAATTGATGATTTTGTTTGCTAAAGACTAGATTTGAATGGTGATCAATAAAAAGACAAGGGATAGTGACGGAGAAACCCTAGTTTCTTCTATAGATCCCTAATTTTCATTCATCGCAATCAACCTAGCTATAATTCATCAATAGATAAGATGAGTCAATTTTAGTATTCATCATTGCTACTAATTCCTATCGAATCCTACAAGCTATTCATCAATTTTCTTGATAACTAAAATTGATCTTGGACATTTTCTTGATTACTAAATCTTAAACTCTTTCTTGATTTTTTCTTGAAAATATTTCATCTACTCAATCTTGAACTATTTCTTGAATTTTCTTTAATAATTCTTTCGGCTCAACTAATGCAAGAATCAACTTATTCCTCGCATCCCAGTGGGCGACCCATACTCACTAACGCTCGCTACACGCGACACCATTATTGATTGCGGTTACTTTTACAACTAAAACAAAACATCACTTTTTCTTTACTAATATCTTTTCTTCTTTTTAAAATCGTGAAGAAGTCGATCTACAAACTTTTGAATTAATCAAATGGCGCCGTTGCCGGGGATACGTGCGTAATTGGTTCTTTCTTGCAATTTGAGTTGAAATATTATTATTCCATCAAAAATTTAAATCAAAATCGCATCGTGTGCTTAACAATTAGTGTATGAATTTTGCAAGGAAATCTGGAATCACTGCAACAGGGAGAAAAATATTCAGATCATTTCATCTAGGACAGAGGAGCAAAGGGAGCAGCAGTACAAAATTTCGTTCAAAGAACGATCGAGTCGACCGCGGAACCGCGGCGAGAAGCAGGCATTGGCAGCAGAACCGCGACAACCTGGTCGAGTTAGGGCTTCAGCTCTCTGTGGTATATTTTCTATCTTCTTCTCTGTCCTCTGATTAGTCCAATAACAACTTTTCTGCAGGATTCTTTGCAAAAATTCGCCGCGCTTAAAAAAAATCTCGTTGTGTGTTTTGATATTGGTTGTTTTTGCATATTTTAATACGGAAATTAAGGGGTAAAGACCAAATTCAGATTAGGTGGGGATTTCATTATCCTTCCTAAGCCCCAAAAATCACAAAACTAACATCTGCATCACCCTTCATTAACTAAAAAAATATCTAGACAAAACTATAAGGACCGTCGCGCTCAATTAGGACATAGAAAGGTTGTGGGTAATCTACTGCTTATCCGCATTTCTTTTGTGGTGTCTAAGGCAAGTGTGTCTAAGGCAAGTGGTTACTTAATTAGGCCCGCTACTTACGTAGCGGATATCTCCCACTTACCTGGCACTTACCTGGCCACATGAGGGATAAAGAGGTGGTAGAGGATTTATCTTGCGACTTGTCTTCTGGAAGTCTAGGAGCGGTCTAGTGACTTGACCTAGGTGACCGTAGATCTAGGGTTGATTGTGCATTTTTGTGTGATTTGTCTAAATCTGTCTTTTTCAAAAACAAACCAAACCACTTTATTTAATTATCACATACGCTGCTACTTGCGCTAAAACCGCTTAGTGCATGCTCGGCTGGATACGGGATTCTAGTGCCCGTCTTGTCCGCGTTTCTTCTATCGACTCCGAAGTCGGTATTTCTTCATCTTCTTTTTTCTCACCACTCACCACATCCACCGAGATGGATGATTCTCCATCCAATTTCAATAACACCACTTTGCCACCACCCGCAGGTGCGCAGACTTTACCGCGTATATCTCTCCAAGAGAGATGCTATCCTATACATGGTCCTCTTTCTATTTGTCTTTCTATTCCACCAGCCAATGGGGACAATTTCGAAATCAAACCACACTATATCAATCTTTTGCCTAAATTTCACGGTTTAGAGTCTGAAGACGCATACGTTTTTATCACCAAATTCGAAAACGTATGTACTATGATGGGCACTTCACAACTTTCTGTGGATGCTATGCATTTACGTCTTCTCCCGTTTACTTTGTGCGATTTAGCCGAAAAATGGATTTATAACACAGCTGCACACTCTATTTCAAACTGGGATGAATTCGTCATAGCATTCCTTAAGAAATTTTATCCCAATCATAAGACCGCTCGTGTCCGTAGCGAAATCAATCAATTTACCCAGCTTCCCAATGAACAATTTTAGAAGTGTTTTGAACGGTTCAAGGATCTGCTAGTCCAATGTCCTCACCACGGAATCCATAGATGGGATCTCTGTCGAATCATATATGAGGGCATTAATCCAACAACGAAGCAGATGCTTGAATCCATGTGTCAAGGCAATTTCATGTCTAAAGACGATGGTGAAGCTTGGAAATTTTTAGAAAATTTGCTGAAAAAACTTTGTAATGGGAGAGCGTTAGCCAACCATCGTCTAGGGGAGGTATCCATCAACTTGATGTTTCCATAGCTGTAAAAGCCGAAATGACAGCAATGCAAAAGAAACTTGAAGCTATGGAACACAGATTTTTATTAGTCTCTCTAAACCAGGCCACACTCCCTAAAACCGTGTGTGGATGCTGTTCCGATCCATCACATTTGACGGAAGAATGTCCTTTGAATTCTCCGTTTCAAGGTCAAGAACACACTAATGCTGCTTTTCAGCAACGACCTAGAAACGATCCTTATTCTTCCATATATAATCAGGGTTGGAGGAATCACCCTAATTTTGCTTGGAACCAACACCAAACTCAAAATACGGTTCCAAATCAAAATAACTTTCAAAGGGTCCCTCCACAATAACAACAACCACTACAACTGAGTCAGCATCCCTTTCAACCACAAAATTTTCAAAATCCGGCCAACACTTCTGCACCGTATAATAATTCTTTGCAATTGGCCGGTACCGATAACTCTTCTTCACTCGAACGAACCTTGGATTTGTTTATGAAACATTCCATCCATGTGTCGGCTGATATAAAGTCATCTATCGATAATATAAAGAAGGACTCCGCCTCCCACGATGAGAGTATTAAATCGATAGAAGCACAAATTGCACGATTAAATGCCGAAATGAGTGCTGGAGAGAAAGGGAAACTTCCATCTCAACCCCTACCGAATCCTGGGAATTCACAACACTACAATGTGAATGCCATTACAACGTTGAGATCTGGAAGAGTGCTGAATAATCAAGTCGGTGAATAGGAAGAGAATGATAATGATGAATTAATCAATGATACCCCAGCTTCCACTTCCGCTTCCGCTTCCACTTCCACTTCTGACCCTAGTTCATCTTCTTCCGAGCCTATTCTCCGTTTTCCCCAAGGCTCGAACCCTCAACCCACTCCTTCTAGTCAACATAAGACGATCCCTACTCCAATTCTGGGATCTGTTCCACCCCCTCGACCTTCTCCAATGTTGGACCCAGCTCTTATTGCTAAAGCTCCTTATCCAAATCGGTTAAGGGGAAACAAACCAAGTCCGCAAATGGAGAAGATTATGGAAATGTTTAAACAGGTTAACATCAATATCCCTCTCCTAGATGCTATCCAACAAGTTCTGGCTTATGCGAAAATCCTTAAGGACTTGTGCACGAGGAAGAGGAAGACTCAAGTGCTCAAAAAGATATTCATGACGAATAATGTTAGCACAGCTTTTACCCTACAATTACCAAAGAAACGTAAGGACCCTGGCTGTGCTACAATCTCTATTTCTATTGGGGGTAAAAATATTAACCGTGCTCTACTTGACCTTGGCGCAAGTGTTAACCTGCTTCCATACTCTGTCTACGAGCAGTTAGGTATTGTAGAGTTGAAACCTGCCCACTGCACTCTCCAGATGGCAGACTGATCCATCACTAAACCTAGGGGTGAACTTGAGGATGTGTTGATAAAAGTCGGGGAATTTATATTCCCTGTAGACTTTATTGTTTTGGATACACAGCCTGTAGCAAACCCACGGAACAAAATTCTGGTGATTCTTGGTCGACCTTTCCTAGCCACTTCCAATGCTGTCATTAATTGTCGAAACGGTTCTATGAACCTATCCTTCGGGAAGATGTCAATTAAGCTTAACATTTACAAGCTAGGAAGTCAGCCATCTGAACCTTCTGCCCATTTGCTTGATGTCTGTTCTATCCACGAGATAGCTCCCGAAAGCTGCAAGGTTGATGAATTTTGCTTTGATGATCTCGATGACATTAGTACATCATTATTTGATCTTGCACAATATTATAGTAAAGACACTTTTGATGAGTCGACTCTCGAGTTTGAACCTTCTGACTTATCACAAAAGTCAGTCACACTTTCCGAGTTTGTATCCTTTGCAGGCTATGAACTTCTTCGAGAATCCGAATGTTATTCACTTACCCCACCTTCTATTGTCTCTTCGCCGACATTAGATCTCAAATTGTTACCTTCTCACCTTAAATATGCATATTTAGGTGAGAATGAGTCTTTGCCCATGATCATATCCGCTTATCTAGCTTTAGAGCAAGAGGACGCTCTTTTGATGGTCTTGAGATCTAATCGGCAAGCATTTGGTTGGACAATGGCAGACATCAAAGGGATTAGTCCCTTAATTGTAGAACATCATATACACTTGATGGATGAATCCAAACCAACCCGAGAACCACAAAGACGGTTAAATCCCGTCATGAAGGAGGCGGTAAAGAAAGAAATTGTCAAGTGCCTTGATAGTGGTATAATTTACCCAATCTCTGATAGCCAATGGGTAAGTCCTATTCATATAGTCCCTAAGAAGTCTGGCATCACGGTCATAACAGATGAGGCTAATGAGTTGATCCAGACACGCACCCAAACTGGGCGGCGTGTATGTATTGATTACAGAAAACTCAATGCTGCAACGAGAAAAGATCACTTTAATCTACCTTTCATTGACTAGATGCTGGAACGATTAGCTGGACATGAATATTATTGTTTCATGGACGGATACTCTGGCTATAATTAGGTCCCTATTGCCGAAAAGGATCAAGATAAAACAACATTTACTTGTCCTTTCGGTACCTTTGCTTATAGACGCATACCCTTTGGGTTATGCAATACTCCCGCTACATTTTAGCGGTGTATGATGGAGATATTCTCGGACATGGTCAAGAATTTTCTGGAGATTTTCATGGACGATTTCTTTATATTCGGGGACTCTTTTGATGATTTCTTATCTCATCTTGACGCAGTTCTTACTCGTTGTAAAGATAAGAACTTAATTTTGAATTGGGAAAAATGCCATTTCATTGTCCAAGAAGGTATCGTGCTTGGATATGTTATTTCACGAAAAGGCATTGAGGTAGACAGAGCTAAACTAGATGTCATCCATAACCTTCCTCATCCCAAATGCGTCAAAGATATACGATCTCTCCTTGGTCATGCAGGATTTTATAGGAGATTCATTAAGGATTTTAGCAAAATTGCTAGACCTTTAACTCTTCTCTTGGCCAAGAATACAACATTTCACTTTGATTCGGACTGTTAGGATTCTTTTGAATCACTTAAAAGATCTCTCACTACAGCCCCCGTTATATCATCTCCTGATTGGAACCACCCGTTTGAGCTTATGTGTGATGCATCGGATTTTGGTATTGGTGCAGTCTTAGGACAACACATTGATAAGATGCCACATGCGATTTATTATGCAAGTAAGACCTTGAATGATTCCTAAATTAATTATACGACTACCGAGAAAGAACCCTTGGCAGTTGTATTTGCATTAGAAAAATTCAGGCCTTACTTGATTGGCTCACCAATTGTGGTTTACACCGATCACTCCGCCCTAAAACATCTTTTATCTAAAAAGGATGCTAAAGGCAGGTTAATACGTTGGATCCTATTATTATAAGAATTTGATCTTGTCATACGAGATAAGAAAGGGTGTGAAAACGTAGTAGCCGACCATCTTTCATGCATCTCTTCTTCACCTATTGTGACCTTGCCAATAAACGACTCTTTTCCCGACGAACAGATCTTGAACGTATCCTGCAAACCTTGGTTCGTGGATATTGTGAATTATCTTGCAACGAGACTTATTCCCAGCGAATGGTCTAAACATGACAAACATCGATTTCTATCCCGAGTAAAGCATTTTTACTGGGATGGACCTTACTTGTTTAAGTACTGTCCCGACCAAATCATTCGCAAATGTGTCCCCAATGATGAATTCAAGAGTGTTTTGTCTTTCTGTCATGATCAGGCATGTGGAGGTCACTTTGGTCCACGTAAGGCGTCGGAGAAGATTTTGCAATGTGGTTTTTACTGGCCTACTTTATTTAAAGATGCATATGATCATTGCAAAACCTGTCCACAATGTCAACATACGGGTCGGATTTCCCGGAGAAATGAGATGCCACTCCAACCTATCTTGGTTGTAGAAATTTTCGACGTTTGGGGTATTGATTTTATGGGTCCTTTTCCCAACTCTTTTGGGAATTTATATATCTTGTTAGCGGTTGATTACGTCTCAAAATGGGTGGAAGCAAAACCATGTCGCACTAATGACAACAAGGTTATTATTAAGTTCCTTAAAGAAAATATCTTTTCGCGATTTGGACACCCTCACGCTATCATTAGCGACAACGGGACGCATTTCTATAATCGGTCTTTCAGGACTTTGATGCGGAAATATGCAATCAATCACAGACTTTCGACACCCTATCATCCCCAAACGAGCGGGCAAGCTGAGGTTTCCAACAGGCAAATCAAACAAATTTTGGAGAAAACAGTTTCTAAAAACCGGAAAGATTGGTCAACCAAATCGACGGATGCTCTTTGGGCATTTCGTACCGCTTATAAGACTGATCTTGGTATGTCTCCTTACCGCCTAGTGTTTGGAAAGGCTTGCCACCTTCTTGTCGAGATCGAACATAAAGCAATGTGGGCCATTAAAGAACTTAACCTCGATTTAAACCAAGCCTGCAACTTTCGGAAGCTGCAATTAAATGAGCTAAGCGAACTCCGCGATGAAGCTTACGATAATGCGGTGATAGTAAAGAACCGGACTAAGGTATTTCACGATAAAAATATTTTGAGAAAAACTTTTACCCCAGGTCAACAAGTCATTCTTTACGACTCCCGTTTCCATCTTCATACGGGTAAGCTAAAATCTTGTTGGAAAGGACCATTTGTGGTGCGGTATGTATACCCGCACGGGACAGTTGAGGTTGAAAATAGTAAAAACGGTTCAATTTTCAAAGTGAATGGGCATAGATTAAAACCGTATTTTTCCACTGACCCCACGGAGGAGCTCCTATTTTTACAGGAGCCGATTTATCATAACTGAATTTCCTCCGCCTTACCTCCATGTCTCGATAATATTGTCTCATCATAAGATTGAAGGTGGGTAATAAAAAAAAATAAGTTGGGGAGAGATTTTCACGTTCATTCATTCTTGTACCCCGTTAATAACTTTTCCTCCCAAGTCTACAGGTTTTTGAGATTTAAAAGATGACAACAGTGAGGACACTGCTGTAAATAGGTTTGGAGAAGGTTTGTGCTTATTGACGCATTATCTTGCATTACACTTTGCATAAGCACAGAATTTTCAAAAAAAAAATCTTTTATAATAAAAGATTAGAAAGTGAAAAATTATATTTAAAAGATTGAAAGAATTTAAGAAAAAACAAGAAAGTTAGATATTTTCTTAAACGAAACTAGTAATAAGTAGTTACGAGCCGTTGTCCCAAGGGTTAGTAAGATGAAGGAAGTCATTAATCTGAGAATAAAAATAAGTCTGAAAAATAGTTTCTATTCTGGAAGCCAAACATTTGAACATTGATACCCTACTATACGCACTTACACACGTCTTGAAATTCGGGATAGTAGATGATACCTTGAAATGCTCTTGTCTAAAAGCCAAAGTACGAAGAAAATAAATATAAATGAAGCATAAAAGTATAAAATGGTGAAGAAAAATAAACACTGGTTTTGTAATCACCAAGGCAGCATAAAAAAATATAGCAAGGGTGCTTCATCACCTAGTGCCTTAGACCAACTGGTTTGGGAGTCACTGATAAGCCTTAGGTGTTGCAAGACGAGAAAATTGCTAATTACTCCTAATGTGTGAGCACATTTAGTAATCGGTCGGTTGGTATCTCAAGAAATATTAACGGTCGCATGAAAAATGTGTGAGCAATTTCATCCAAAATATTCACCGACTAAAAAGTACTGAGGTAGATGGACAAGAGTATGATAGCTTGAATTGAATTCTCTGAATTGGGGTATATGATCGGTGTTTGGAGGAAAGGTAGGGATGAAGAAAAAAGGCGATATCTTATTGAGGGATGATGTGATTTCTAACATCTTTTCATGACTATTAAGATATGACTCATGACAAACGAAAAGCTAGTGTAGTTGGAAACTCTGATTTTCAAGTTCTTTATTTTATAATTCTTATTTTTATATGTAACTTTCACAGTCTTCCTTTTATTATGGGATTTTGTGAGTGTAATCCGCTAAAAACTCTCAGGAGACAACACTCCTCCTACTAGGGACACCTAGAGGTTTAAAGGCTTGTTGCACGTGCTCAGTGCAATCGTGTTGCCTATGAAAGTGTGTTAGTTAGTTTTTCTTTTTCTTAAATAATTTTCTCCTTCTCCTGAATAAAAGAAGTTTGCTCGAGACGATCAAAGTCAAGTTTGGGGGAATTTGTTCAGTCGAAATTATTGCAATCTTTAACATAACAATTTTCTCATTTTTCTAATCATCTAAGGATGTTTGTTATAAATATAACACATATTACAAGTTCACCTGGAAAATACCAATTATCATGTGTTATACATTGTAATCAATATTCTTGAAGGAAATTGTATGTTAATATTTCATGCATAATATTGTATATCTCTATCATTCTTCAAAGATCTTGTGCAAAAATCAGCTCAGGTCGGATATTGGAATCGCAAATTTGCCGATAAATTACATCAAGTCAAAGAGTTAAATTCTGGCAGAGATTCAGAAGAGATAAAAAGATTCCAGATATCACATATAAACCCAGAGACCAACACTAGAAGACTCAAGAGAATTGAAGGCATGATCACACAAATCGGCCGTGGAACCACGGCCGAGTCAGCTCGAGTCGCCGCGAATCCGCGGCCGAGTCAGGTGATCGGCGATCGACGTTTTTCCAGAATCTTCCCTGTAACTTCTTAGCTTGCTGAGGACGCTTCATAACTACCTAGCTTCTTCGAGAAGCCTCTGCATAACTATCTAGCTTATGAGGGAAGCTTGATTAAAGGCTATATAAAGGACCTAAGCCTTCATTTTTGGGGTTGCACAATTTGGGAGATAATTTGAGAGCCAATTCAATCCAATTCAATTCCAATTCAAGATCAAATCTCAAGATCAAGAATCGTTGAGAACAACATTGAGCGACGAAATTCAATATCCTTTACGCGAAGCCGATCTTCATCAAAGAGCATGTGATCCTTGACAGGTCCAAGTCTCACGGTGATCGAGCTAGGCGAAGATCGACGGAGAAATTACCTCTTCAAGGGATCGAGAGCATCCTTTCTTGTAATCTCTAATTGAGAAGTGTAATTCGAAGTTGAATAATAAAGTTGATCATTTGTTCAATCTCGCTTACTTTAAATTTTCACATTATGAAATATCTAATTGTTGATTCTTCTATTTTCATGACGCGTGAGTAAATTTCCGCTTGCTAAGGATTCGAAGGAATTTGGTAGATCAAATGGTGAGGAAATCCTATTACTCATCTTAAGTCTTATGAGAATTATGAACTTTAGGAAAAAGAATCTTCGACGACCAAATTTGGAGCGAGGTCACCATTCTTGATAATTTCGTTGCAATTTGGGATTAAATGATTGATGTTTTCTTTACTAAAGACTAGATTTGAATGGTGATCAATGAAAAGACAAGGGATAGTGAAGGAGAAACCCTAGTTTCTTCTATAGATCCCTAATCTTCATTCATCGCAATCAACCTAGCTATAATTCATCAATAGATAAGATGAGTCATTTTTAGTATTCATCATTACTACTAATTCCTATCGAATCTACAATCTATTCATTAATTTTCTTGATAACTAAAATTGATCTTGGACATTTTCTTGATTACTAAATCTTAAACTTTTTCTTGAAAATATTTCATCTACTCAATCTTGAACTATTTCTTGAATTTTCTTTAATAATTCTTTCGACTCAACTAATGCAAGAATCAACTTATTCCTCGCATCCCAGTGGACGACCCATACTCACTAACGCTCTCTACACGCGACACCGTTATTGATTGCGGTTACTTTTACAACTAAAACAAAACATCGCTTCTTCTTTACTAATATCTTTTCTTCTTTTTAAAATCACGAAGAAGTTGATCTACAAACTTTTGAATCAATCAAGACCCTCGATAAGCATGATCGCTCCTTTTCTCAAAATTCGATTTCAAAAGAATTGACCTAGAGATCAGTAGGAACACAGATCATATACTGTATTGATTATTGATGTATCGATTACCTGTATTCACTGTCTCCACTGTCATTACTTTTATTTCATGCCTTATTATTGTTATCATATTACTGCTATTGCATCACCCTGACGACCTGAGTATGCATGCTCAGTGCTTGGAGAGGACGCAGCTCAGGAGTCGGATCTACCATTCGAGCTCGCAGAGATTTAGACGTTTGTATTTTCAGCACTTATATCACTTCCCATAAATCAACCTTATATTCGCACTTAGTTAGTAGTTTTTTTTCTGTTGAATTATTGTAAACTGTGAATAATGAAAGTTGATGTAATAAACTAGTAATGTGTTTCCTTTACTTACGTGCTATTATTATATTATTACTGATTACCATGTAATACTAGAAACCGAAGTACGACTACGGCGGGATGGTTCACTGACCGTAGGAGCATGGCTGGCCTAGTCGTCTCCGTATCCCGTATTTTGGGAAGCGGGGTGTAGCATTATGTATGCTTTTAGGTAGAAAGAGTGCATGTTATAGTGTTCATGAGATACAAATTAAGCTAATGGTTTACTGGGGAGAATCCTATGTCATAGGTTTGACAAGTCAAGTGGTGATTAATTATCATTAATCAGGTATTTAAAGAAATGATTAGCTTAATTAACTCCTAATCACATAAATTCAAACATATAACAAACGATACTCAAACGACTTAAAATTTTGTGTGGAGCGTCATTTAAACAAATTATGAGGATCCATTAAGAAAAATTAGCAATTTTACCCTTGTGAGCCCATCATATTATTTTAATGGTAAAATAATAAGAGGGCTTTTGCTTATCGGGTAAACATTGTCGATTTTAGTTAAATTTTTTATGGCATGTCCTCATAAAAAACTAAGATGGTTTGGAAAGCTTGACATCATTTGGCTCAAAGAATTACGAGATAAAAAATCGAAATCATTAATGGCTATTAAAGGGTGATTAGTGAAATTAACAGGTTCCAAATGAAATTGTCCATCGGAAATGGTCCCAATTAATATAACATGGTCAAATGTGATGATCACATCATGAAAATACTCATCAACTGGTTGGAAGTGATTTTTTGGCAATTCTTGAAAGTTCGAGGGGGTTTAATGCAAATCTCAAGGAATTTAACAGGTTTATTCGAATTTTATATTTCGGTAATTCATGATAAATCATTAAAAATCTCTATAAAAACTTCCGTGACGAGTCCTACAAGAATTCAAGAGATATGAATTTTTTAGCGTCTCGAAAAGCATTCCGGCCATTTGAACGAATCTTAAACCATACATTGAAGTTGACTCCATGTGTACCAAGATTTTATTTTTATACAAAAGATGAGATGAACGACGTGATGCAGATGCATTGGCATGATGAGAATGTAAGGTTATGATTCAAAAAAAATGATGCAGGGGTAAAAGGGTAAATTCGCAAATCGCTGCTTCGCTGGGATGTCTACAATATCTGTATTTTTCACACCCAAAATTTTGATATTTCTAAACGTTGGCCACAATCATTGATACTTACATATACCAACTAGCTTAGCCCAGCTGGTTTCAATTTTATCTCCAATGTGAGTGGTCGGAATCCCAAAAAGGGTTGATTTAAAAAAAAAATAAAATAAAATACACATTTCACCCCAAAACCTTTAAACTGCGCTTAAATCTACCATTGTTTATAAATTTGAGGATAATTTTGTCTGTTACAGGAGGAGATGTTTAAACAACATAAAGGTTTTATTTGATGAAATATGGAAATGCAATGTTTTGATGATGGACATGAAAATATCAACTTTTGGGGGGAGAAAAATGGAAATATCAATGTTTTAAAGGTGATATATACGAAAAATGAATAACTCGGATGAATATCCTAAATGTAAATTGAGCGATTCTCAAGTAAACATCACAGGTCTTTATATATGTTTCAATTTTCATGTCATTTTCAAAGAACCTCTTCTTCTTCCTTTGAGTTTTCCAAAATACAATTCATGTGAACTCAAATACCGTTCGAATGTCTACTCTCACTGTTTGATTAGATGTCTAATATTGTACGCTAGTGTGATATTGTCGATTCCTGGTCTTCATGCTAAACCTTTGAATTAGTACATTATTATTTGATATTTGGATCTAATGGAGGTTGGAATCTCCCTTAGATGTTGTCCTCCGTCGATCTTGCTGCAAGCCGTTTTCTCAATAAAAAAGCAAAGCTCTGTTCAAAATTAATGAGGCAGCGCCTCACATGCCTTCCACAAGGGCGCCAGCGCCGATAGGATTAAATTCTATGTTGGCGCCTCACGTGCTCCTCACGTGGGCGCCAGTATGCAGAGCATAAAAGAATCTATTAGATTAAATAAGAGTTAAAACTCTCATATAGCGCCGCACGTGCTCTTCATGCGGGCGCTAGTGTGCAAAGCACAGAATGCCCACCCTAAGGACCAAATTCTTAAGTGGCGTCCACATGAGGAACACGTGAGCGCCGGCGTCTAGGTAGAATTAAATTCTACTCTCTGCTAAAAAGAGCCGTTGGATCACGAAGATGATAAATCATCAAGATACAAATCTTTCTAAAATAAGAAAGATACATTCGGTTGGATCATAGAATAAAATTCTATGCCCTCAATAAAACAGAGAACTCTTGGATTGAAAATCCAACGGTGATTAAAAATCACCATTTCACAGAGTAAATCTCCGCATATGAAAAATATTTCCCCAATCTTATTAAAAACAAGAAAATATGTTCTGTAAAATCAGAAAACCTTGGAGCAATGATCCAATGGTGGGTAAAATTACTCAAATCAATTGAGATCTCTTAATGAGAGATTTCTTCAAAATTAATTAACAAACTTGCTTCTACTATATAAAGGACCGAAGACTTCAAGTCTGATAGAGAGAAACCCCCTTAAACTTCCAAAAACAAAAACAGAAAGCTTCAAAAAGGAATAGAGAATTAAATACTCAAGGAAGAAGATCTCCCTTCTTAAAAACTCTAGGTAAACGAAAAAAAATATATAGAGATAAAAACATCTCATTTACATATTTAAAGGGTTTAACCCTTCTCAAAGAATTTAGTTCTTTCTCTGGATCTGAGATCCACAAGAAAAATCTCCCACAAGTTGAGAATTTAATTCTCATCGGGAGGAACTTATTCTTGAGAATCAAAGATTCAGAAAATAAATAGGAATCGAATTCCTCAAAACAAAGCATATAAGAGAAACCTAGTTCTCATAAAAGAACTTGGTTCTTAAAAATGAAACTTGATCCTAGATTTACAAAACAAAGATCCTATTGATTATTAATGGGCAAAAATGCTATCAGCAGAGGAGAAAAGCACCCAGCGCCCAGCGCCGCACGTGTTCCTCAAGTGGACGCTACAGAAGAGAAGAATGCTTAGCACTCACTGAGCAGCGCCCAGCGCCGCGCATGTTCCTCATATGGGCGCCACAGAAGAGAAGAGTGCTTAGCATTCACTGGGCAGCACCCAGCACCCAGCACCGCACGTGTTCCTCACGTGGGCGCTACAGAAGGGAAGAGTGCTTAGCACTCACTGGGTAGCGCCTAGCGCCCAGCGCCCAGCGCCTTACGTGCTCCCCACATGTACGTCGCAAAAGAAAAAAAAAGAGTGCTTAGCAATCCACAAGCAGTCCAAAACGGCTGAGTGTTCAACAGTCATTGGGCAGCGCCCAGCACCTCACGCGCTCCCCATGTGGACACCATAAAGAGTGCTTAGCACTCCATATAAAAACAAAAGGAGTAAAGTGTTCAACACTTATTGGGCAACCCCCATGACTGAAAACTCCACATGATCATATGCGGGCGTCAGAACTCATATAAGTGTTCAGCACTTTCTGCATAAAAAAAGGGGACTGATTAAATAGAGCCCACACAAATGCTTAACACTTTTTCAGAAAAGAGGTGAGGCTAAGCAGACTAAAGCCCAAATTGGCTAAGTTGCTAAAGTTTTGCAAATGAGTCCAAATGCTCTGTTGCTGGGTCTTAAATAAAGAAGATCCTAAAATATTGTTAAGTGGATATTAGTCTCAAATTGGACTAACATATCCTTAACAAAAATTCTTAAGGCCACAATAACCCCCTTTCCCCTCAAACACGAGATTTGGTTTAAGGGTACATCTCCCCACAACTTTAATATATGTCGTTATAATTCTTCAACGTTTTCGGAGAGGTGGCGGGTCCCAACAACCAATAACTCCTTTCTTATCCCAACTTGATATAAAACTTCATCAAGATTGGGAATGATACATCCCACGTTGATGCACTTCCAAATTGATGTGCACACATCAAATCGGATCGCACCCCAAATTGGTTGCATTCCATATCACCATTATTCGCTTCGTCACGTAACAAATACACGTGTGTGCAAGATGAATAAAGGACTGAGAAGTCCCTACACTAATATTCACCTCCAAAATGGCGATAATGGACCGAGATGTCACTAAAGTAACAATGGACCGAAATATCCCTGAACTAATATTCGCCTCCAAAATGGCGATAATGGACCGAAATGTCCCTAAACTAATATTCGCCTCCAAAATGGCGATAATGGACCGAAATATTCTTAAACTAAAATAATAGAGCCCAAACGCTCTTTTGTTGGATCATAAATAAAAATGATCATGAAATCTCGTTAAGTGGATCTTAGTCTCAAATTGGACTAATTTATCCTCAACAAAAACAAATCGAGCCGCAAATGCTGACATACATTTAAGTCGATTTTAATGTCAAAATAGATTAACGGTCCTTAAATAAAACCCCCAAATCTAAGATATACGGATTTAGACTAATCCACGTCCTACGGGCGATAACATAAATTAGTCTCCGTATACAATCTACGGGCAACCCAAACAAACAAAACACACACACACGGCACGAAGTGAACTGTAACAACCCTAATTTTCCTATATAAATTTTTGTACAATTTTTTCAAAATTGTTTAAAGGGGTATTTATTACCTGAGCACAAGATAAGTAATTAATTAGCAATTTAATTACAAGAAAGTGCTTGTGGCTCATTGGTAATACCTTGCACTGCTGAACCAAGCCACCAGAGTTCAAATCCCATACCCCACATTATTTTTAATATTATTTTGTTTTGAAATTTTTAGAATACCAACAGTTAACACGTGATAACTTCCAAAAACCCCACTACCCTAGGAAAAGTGAACATACCAGTGACCACATGAGACGACCCCCCACCTCCCCACTGCCTGACTCGGCCCGACTCGGCCGGTAGACCGGCCGACTCGGGCCGGCCGGACTCCTCCGGACGGCCGAGTCCCCTGAACAAAAATTGTGGCTTTTCCTCTTTTATACCCCCTGCATAGTTTAAATGTTCAGACCACTTCTAGAGACACAATTAAACCCCATTTACTCTATCTTTAATGAATTTTTAATTTATTTTTATATTTTTTAATTTAAACTCTTCATCTATCCTAACCCTATAAATACCTCCCCTACACTCTACCCCCTCACCCCAAAACTCTGAGCCAACTCTCAAGAAATCTCTAGAAACCCTAGTGTGCAATCGAAGTGAGCGAAAGACGAAGCTCCAGCGGATTTTCCGGCGACAACCGTAGGAACTCCCGGTGACGAAATGAGGCACCTCTCGTCTCCCCTTCCTCTCTTTTAAAGTCCTAAACCCGTAAGTCCCAATTTCTCTCCTTTACTCTTTTCTAAAAATACGAACTTCCAAAACCCGACGGAATCGGAACAAATCCGATTTCCGATTCGGTTTCTTCCTAAAACTTCACTTTTTTTGAATACAATTATACTAAAACCAATTCATGTTGACTATTAAACACTAAATAATCATATTGAACAAGTTTCATATCAAAAGTAATTGCTATTTTTATTTTACTGTATTTCTTTCATTAAAATACCATATAATTTCATTTCTACATTTAAACCATCAAAACCCTTGCTATACCTTTAAGTAGATCACGAGGTAATGACCTACCTCCTCACACACTCATCTGCAACATAGCACAATACTCTCGAGAACATAGAATATGGGAAAACGACACCTTTTCATTTAAATACCATTACTAATAAAACCATTTTTCTTAACGATTTAGTATTTATACAAATCTTTGCAAAGCGCCGCTACAACCCATTTGGGGAACCCGTTCGGGATGGTGCGGATTATCGCACATCCTCGGGTTTAGTAGTGCGAGATGCAGACCTCCGCAAGGAGTATTCGGTCTCGAAAGATTTAAAATACGACATCTTAAGAAAATGAGATTTTTAGAAATAATAAATATATATTAAAATTATTTTTATATAAATATATATATAATTAACATTAAAATATCTATTTTGCAAATAATATAAATATTCCAACTCTTTTCCAAAACCACAAAAATCACTTTACATTAAAATACCATGAATTCCATGCAAGATCAATATTACAAGTTAATACCATATATTATGGAAATTAGGTCATTCTTACTAGAAATGTCACATGTATAAAATCTAAATTCATGATAACTTCAAAGACGATAACTAAATACTTGGGGAGTATTTTGAAAAGTATATAAAAGTATTTTTACGTAAAAACCTCTCAAGTTCTATAAATTACCCTAAGGACTCTAGTAAACGTAGGTTTAAGCGGGACCGGTCTCTTGAGCCTCAGGGAGCCGGAGATATGGTTGCTTGCCTATCTAAGGTAGACAACTTAACAACAGTGTTATCAATACGGTAATCGTCTTTGAAAAAGACACAAATCCTGCCGCTCATGTACAGCGGTTACCGATAACATCAAAACAATCAGGATTTCAATTTACTTTTCTAATTGTCTGACTTAGTTTGAGTCTCATTATAATCTGACTTGAATATGATTCAAGTACAATCTACAATTTACAATCTACAGTCTACTATCTATAATCAACAATCTTCAATATTACAATTCAACATGAATCCATGAATCCATTATTCTATATATTCAATCTATCAACTTGACTGAACCGAACCATGAATATACATTCCATTTACATGATTATACAGTTACATCCATGATTCTACAGTTACATACATGATTCTCCAGTTACATCCGTTTACTGATATCAAGGTTTCGGTCAGTCATCCAAACATACAATCTATATAGTTTACAATACAAGACAATACAATACAAGAATACAATCAAGATAACACTACGGGGTTTAAGGGGTAGATTGGTACGGAAGGTGTTAAAAGTGGCACGAGACTGCAAGATTTAAGACACCTAATCGTATCCAATTGCCGTTGTTCTGGGTTGTATAACGGAGCCTTGTACTCTATATTCCGTTTGCCCTGCTCTCTAGCATATAGAGACCCCTCTCGTATACACTGGCATCCTTCTGTACCAAGCTACAAACAATAGCGTTAACACAATATTATAACAATATACTACAACTTTAAAAGATACCTTCTTATTCTGTCTATTCTACTTCTCTCTTATTTTTGGGACTTACCGAGCGATCTGTTCGCTGACGACATTCTCTTTCTTTATTCTTTGAATGTCGTCAGGTAATCTGGACCCGTCAGAGATCGAGCCCACTGCTGAAGACTTGGACCAGTTCAGTGAAGATCCCGAGCTCTAGTCATTGTACACTTTCCATTTCAGTACTTTTCTTTTCTGTTATGCCATTGTTTAGGAATTGCTTTTTATTTCAGTTGTATTTAATTTCCATGTATTGTACAGAAAGAATGTGAATAAATAAAGTTGTTGTTTTATTATATCTTGTCTCTTGTGCTTTACTTTTATATTGCTTAGATGCGCTTAGCGTATTTACTTCACAGTAAATACGTAGCGGTCTCGTCGCGTCCTCTGCCCGTATAGTGGGAAGCGGGGCGTGACAGGTTTTGTTGGTGGCCCATGCAGGTTAGAGCTATATGAAACTCTATCATACAGTTCTGTTCTGCGTGAACAACCTAAGCAATATAACACAAGAACCAGCAACTAAAACATTCTTTACAATTCATGTTCCTTGAATCTTATCATTCCATATACTTTGAATCTGTCCTAACCTAAATTTTTCTTTCAAGGTTATGGATTCCCCAAACAACACCAGCACCAACTTTATCAACACTCCACCACCACTACCAATCGTACCTACTGTTCCTGCTCCATCCACCGAGCAAACAGTCCCGCTTGAGGCGATCCGCAGCCTCCTTGAGGGACAACAGCAACTCTTGAACCGTCCCGAGGCTGAAGCACCTGAGGTAAAGCAATTTAGAGCTTTACATCCCAAACAGTTCTCAGGAAAGGGAACCCCACTGGAAGCTGAAGAATGGACACAAAGTATAGAAGATGATCTGGCAGCGGCATAAGTGCCAGAAATAGCTTGGGTTCGTGTGGCAAAATTACAGCTCACGGACAATGCACGGAACTGGTGGAAGGCGGAAGAAAGCCGTCTTGAACAGCCCATTGAATGGAAGACTTTCCGTGATAAGTTCGATGCGAAGTACTTCCCTGTGACTGCCAGATTCGACATGGAACAACATTTTATTCATCTACAACAAGGTTCTATATGGATCAAGTCGGTAGATGAGTATGACGCTGAGTTCACCATGCTCAGTCGATTTGCGGCACATCTGATACCGACACATGAGATTAGAGCCCGTCGATTTCAACAAGGTTTGGACACGGAAATCCAGGCTGCACTAGCCACAGGGAAATTTCCGACTCATGAAGATGCTCTGGAAGCTGCCCGCAGTTATGAAGCAGTGATAAAGGCGAGGGACAGACCTCAATCTGCTGGTTTGAAACGCCCTGCCACTCAAATAGCAGGAGGAGCCTCTTCCAGGCCAACGTTCGAACCCAGGAGAACTGAAGAGACAATTAACCAGTCAAGTCCAGATTTTTGTTACTACTGCCATAGGGATGGACACTTGTGGAAGGACTGTAGGCGCGCAAAAGGCCTGTGCCTAGTTCGTGGCGCATCCGATCATAGAATTGGAAACTGTCCCTATAGACGCAACTCAGCTCACACACCCACCAACTATCCGCAGCGGCCAGATATCCAGGCTCCTGCACCTCGTCTTGCACTCCCAGCACCACCACCTGCACCACCTACACATGGACCACCTCTACCCAGTCAGGCATCGAGTTACCGGCATACACAGAAAAATATGCCGAGACGCCAAGCTTACACCTTAGCAGCCATAGAAGCCAAGACAGTTGACCAAGGTAACACTAGTATTTCACTTTCACATTCTCAAACCCTTGCATCACCTTGTTATTTTTCATACACTATCAGCACTTCAGTCACCAAACTTTCCCTTAAATCTGTTACACTTTCCTTTTACAAATTTCGAGGACGAAATTTTATAAGGAGGGTAGAATGTAACAACCATAATTTTCCTATATAAATTTTTGTACAATTTTTTCAAAATTGTTTAAAGGGGTATTTATTGCCTGAGTACAAGATAAGTAATTAATTAGCAATTTAATTACAAGAAGGAGCTTGTGGCTCATTGGTAATACCTTGCACTACTGAACCAAGCCACCAGAGTTCAAATCCCATACCCCACATTATTTTTAATATTATTTTGTTTTGAAATTTTTAGAATACCAACAGTCAACACGTGATAACTTCCAAAAACCCCACTACCCTAGGAAAAGTGAACATACCAGTGACCACATGGGACGACCCCCACCTCCCCACTGCCTGACTCGGCCCGACTCGGCCGAGTCGGCCGGCGGACCGGCCGACTCAGGCCGGTGCTGCCGGCCAGACGGCCGAGTCCCCTGAACAAAAATTATGGCTTTTCCTCTTCTATACCCCCTGCATAGTTTAAATGTTCAGACCACTCCCAGAGACACAATTAAACCCCATTTACTCTATTTTTAATGAATTTTTAATATATTTTTATATTTTTTAATTTAAACACTTCATCTACCCTAACCTTATAAATACCACTCTACACTCTACCCCTTCACCCCAAAACTCTGAGCCAACTCTCAAGAAATCTCTAGAAACCCTAGTGTGCAATCGAAGTGAGCGAAAGGCGAAGCTCCGGCGGATTTTCCGGCGCCAACCGTAGGAACTCCCGGTGACGAAACGACGCACCTCTCGTCTCCCCTTCCTCTCTTTTAAAGTCCTAAACCCGTAAGTCCCAATTTCTCTCCTTTACCTTTTTCTAAAAATACGACCTTCCAAAACCCGACGGAATCGGAACAAATCCGATTTCCTATTCGGTTTCTTCCTAAAACTTCACTTTTCTTGAATACAATTATGCTAAAACCAATTCATGTTAACTATTAAACACTAACTAATCATATTGAACAAGTTTCATATCAAAAGTAATTGCTATTTTCAT
This sequence comes from Agapanthus africanus, assembly GCA_030015575.1. NCBI lineage: Eukaryota > Viridiplantae > Streptophyta > Magnoliopsida > Asparagales > Amaryllidaceae > Agapanthus > Agapanthus africanus. The sequence continues at coordinate 1,005,724,965 of CM057337.1, read as the reverse complement.
TTTACTGTATTTCTTTCATTAAAATACCATATAGTTTCATTTCTACATTTAAACCATCAAAACCCTTGCTATACCTTTAAATAGATCACGAGGTAATGACCTACCTCCTCACACACTCATATGCAACATAGCACAATACCCTCGGGAACATAGAATACGGGAAAACGAAACCTTTTCATTTAAATACCATTACTAATAAAACCATTTTTCTTAACGATTTAGTATTTATACAAATCTTTGCAAAGCGCCGCTACAACCCATTTGGGGAACCCGTTCGGGATGGTGCGGATTATCGCACATCCTCGGGCTTAGTAGTGCGAGATGCAGACCTCCGCAAGGAGCATTCGATCTCGAAAAATTTAAAATACGACATCTTAAGAAAATGAGATTTTTAGAAATAATATATATATATATTAAAATTATTTTTATATAAATATATATATAAGTAACATTAAAATATCTATTTTGCAAATAATATAAATATTCCAACTCTTTTCAAAAATCACAAGAATCACTTTACATTAAAATACCATGAATTCCATGCAAGATCAATATTACAAGTTAATACCATATATTATGGAAATTAGCTCATTCTTACTAGAAATGTCACATGTATAAAATCTATATTCATGATAACTTCAAAGACGATAACTAAATACTTGGGGAGTATTTTGAAAAGTATATAAAAGTATTTTTTACATAAAACCTCTCAAGTTCTATAAATTACCCTAAGGACCCTAGTAAACGTAGGTTTAAGCGGGACCAGTCTCTTGAGCCTTAGGGAGCCGGAGATATGGTTGCTTGTCTATCTAAGGTAGACAACTTAACAACGGTGTTATCAATACGGTAATCGTCTTTGAAAAAGACACAAATCCTGCCGCCCATGTGCAGCGGTTACCGATAACATCAAAACAATTAGGACTTCAATTTACTTTTCTAATTGTCTGACTTAGTTTGAGTCTCATTGTGACCTGACTTGAATATGATTCAAGTACAATCTAAAATCTACAATCTACAGTCTACAATTTACAATCTACAATCTACAATCTTCACTATTACAATTCAACATGAATCCATGGATCCATTATTCCATATATTCAATCTATCAACTTGACTGAACCGAACCATGGATATACATTCCATTTACATGATTATACAGTTACGTCCATGATTTTACAGTTACATACATGATTCTCCAGTTACATCCGTTTACTGATATCATGGTTTCGGTCAGTCATCCAAACATACAATCTATATAGCTTACAATACAAGACAATACAATACAAGAATACAATCAAGATAACATTACGGGGTTTAAGGGGTAGACTGGTACGGAAGGTGTTAAAAGTGGCACGAGACTGCAAGATTTAAGACACCTAACCGTATCCAATTGCCGTTGTTCCGGGTTGTATAACGGAGCCTTGTACTCTATATTCCGTTTGCCCTGCTCTCTAGCATATAGAGACCTCTCTCGTATACACTTGCATCCTTCTGTACCAAGCTACAAACAATAGCGTTAACACAATATTATAACAATATACTACAACTTTAAAAGATACCTTCTTATTCTGTCTATTCTACTTCTCTCTTATCTTTAGGACTTACCGAGCGATTTGTTCGCTGACGACATTCTCTTTCTTTATTCTTTGAATGTCGTCAGGTGATCTGGACCCGTCAGAGTTCGAGCCCACTGCTGAAGACTTGGACCAGTTCAGTGAAGACCCCGAGTTTTAGTCATTGTACACTTTCCATTTCAATACTTTTCTTTTCTGTTATGCCATTGTTTAGGCATTGCTTTTTATTTCAGTTGTATTTACTTTCCATGTATTGTACAGAAAGAATGTGAATAAATAAAGTTGTTGTTTTATTATATCTTGTTTCTTGTGCTTTACTTTTATATTGCTTAGATACGCTCAGCGTATTTACTTCACAGTAAATACGTAGCGGCCTCGTCGCGTCCTCTGCCCGTATACTGGGAAGCGGGGCATGACATGAACCTCCGGAGCAGAAGAAAGTGGTTATCACGATGCGGTAACATAATTAACTGTAGAGTTTGCGCCTGCAGGGAAGAGCGTCCCCACAATCAAAAACCCCTCGCAAATGAGGGGGAATCTGATAAAGCCTGCTACAACGGTCACGTCCGTCCAAACCTCCGATATACGGTGCCATAAATCAACTTGGCATTTTCGGAGAGGTGGACGGATAAATACAAATAGCATCTGCCCCCAGAATTCAGGCCAGACGTCCCGGTCCGTCTTCTGGTGGTGAACAGATTCTGGCATGTTCGGTGGGACCTTTTCCTCTTTCCACCCCACACTTCGTGTGTCGTTTTCGCGAACAAAATCGCGGTTTGCTATGGTTGCTTTTGGATTCGAGGTACTAATATTTGGTGTCTTGTTTCTATGCAGAAGAAGAGAACATCAATGGTTTCTAGCTGCACAACTTGCAACAGCAATTCTCGCTTCGCCCCAACCGGAGGAGTGACTTATGGGCCCAATGCGGCCTCCATCTTTTCAACGCCGGTGGGGCAGGTAACAGAAGCCATTACTGGATTGTTTTTCGGGACCATGCTCCCACCAATGAGCGTCGGTGCCTCAACGCCGCAACTCGAAGCTCCCAAGAAGTCGGTCTTCGTTTGACTTGCAACCACAACAGCCCCTCTCAACGGGCCGTCGAAATCCGATGCCTTAGTCTTCAACAAGCTGAGCCGAAGCTCAGACGTTTCAGTCTTCAACAGGATGAGCCAGAACTAAAACGGGATCGCAAAGAGGATTGTCATACCTGAAGGGGCTGCCCTAAAAAGGATTGCCCTCCCAACTCCTGCTGCAAATGAAGCCGTTAAAAGTGTTTCACCGGTCAGGCGATCGGTCATCGAGAGGCTGACCGTCTCCAATCAAATCTTACCAAGGACGTCGGTCTTTAACAGGCTGGCAACTGCTGGAGCTCCTCAACAAAACCAGGGCAAGCTGCAACCGCTTCCGAAACCGAGGTGGTCCCGTCTGCAAGACACGCTCGATGTCGCCACTGGCGCCGAGTGAGAAAACCTGGGGGCAACTCCCTCTCTGGACTTACCCCACCAGCTCCAATGGTGGAAGTCGATGCTGCTGTTCCAACCGGGAACAGCTTTGAACCGCTAAAGAGGGTGCATACAAACTCCTCCACAGCGGTACTGAAGAAATCGCCTCCTCCTATTGAGGTCCCTGTGCAGGAAAAGCAGGAGCGGCCCCATCAGTGGCTCTCCTCCCAAATTCACAGAGTCTGGCGAAAAATCCAGGACTCTGTGATCGATGAAGAATACTCTCGCCGACTGAAGAAAATGAAGGTTCGGCAGGAGAAATGCTACCCCTCCGTCATGGAGCAAGGGACGTCTTCTACACAGGTGCCTGTTATAACGGCTCCTTCAACTTTGACCTCCCACAAAAGGACGAGGCCGAAGAAAATTCCACCGCCGGTGGCAAATTCCAAAAGCGACAGACCCAAACGCCCCAAGTCTGGTGGCATGATCATGCATACGGTTTACATGACTTCCGGAAAAGAAGAAAGCCGTGCTTCCGTAGGTCACCGACCGCAAATTCGGTCGCTGAAAAAAGCTCAAAAGCAACAACAAAAGCTCCAGGAGATACTGACGAAAATGGCAGCACTCACCGGACAGAAAGAAAGTCCGGAATCAGCGAGCGAACAGCGCCAAGAGCAGGAGACCAATACAGAGTTCCTGCGAAGGGTGCTTGAAAGGAAGGATAAGGAGGCCGCGGAATAAGCTGCTAACATAAAGCAGATGGTGCTTCTGTTCCAGGACATGGTTGGAATGATGATCCAGCCAGAATCCCCAGCCGAAGATCCTCCGATAATCGTTGAGGACGACAGAGGGGAAACATCAAACCCCCTTCCGGCGCTATCAGTGGCCAAGGAGGAAACAATCTCCAAGGCTGCTCTTGATGATTATATAGCTCAACAAATACGAGCTCATCAGGCGAATGAAGCGGCTGGCTAAATCGTCAGAACTGGGCGACCGTATCTAGGTCGGTATAATCAAATCAAGTACCCGTCGGGATATACGATCCCCAAATTCCATGTGTACAAAGGGACAGTCAATCCACACCAGCACGTCGCTCAGTTCAGAGCTCTGTGCGACAATACTGGAGGCGATGACAAACTGCTGCTTCGCCAGTTCGTTGGTAGCCTGTCAGAGATGGCTTTTGAATGGTACTCAGAGCTCCCAAATGACTCCGTGAAGACATTCACAGAGATGGAGCTGCTGTTCACTCAGCGGTTCGCCAACGCAAGCGAGCGCACCCCGATCACGGCATTAAACAATGCCAGGGTGAAGTCAGGAGAAACCTGGGTCTAATACGAGATCCGGTGGCGGAACCTATGGTCAAAATGCGAACAGCGCATCGAAGAATCCCCCGCCGTGGGCATGTTCATCGAGACCCTAGATCCGCAAACGACTGTGTCCCAGTTCATGACGTTCTTCAAGCCAACCACATTTCAGGCTTTGATCGATAAACTGGCCCAAATGGACCAGATGGGCCATGGGCCTTCCTCCTCAAATAAGGACCCTCGAAATGCCAGGGGTAAAAAGAAAGCGGCCTTCTTCGCCAACACTCAACAACAACTGAGCGACCTGAAATTGGTTGCTCGCCAAAACAACATGCGTCCGCGCCTATCCCTGGAAGAAAGGCTAGGAAGTGCCTACTCGTTTCCCCGTGACAAGACGAGGAGACTGTTCGAGCTGGCAGTGCGTAAAAAACTCATCACATTGCCAGACCAACGACGTCCACCGCAACCTGGCGACGTCAACAATCCTAACTACTGTTCCTATCACAGAATGGTGAGCCACCCAATTGAGGATTGCTACGTCTTCAAGAACTGGGTCGAGAATCAGTATCAACAGGGGAAGTTCGCGCTTTTTGAGAACTGGAGGGTAAACCCGCCACAGAAGTACGCTCCCAAAAAGGTGGATACGCCGGGGGCATCATGCTCGCTGGTAGAAGAAGCTCCTTGGGAAGTCGTTCTTTCAGCTAAAACCAAAAGAATGTTGAAGAATCTCCAGGAATGTCCGGCAGTCGGGTGGAAAAGACTACTTGAACCGAAAATCATCAAAAGGATGCTGAAACCACGTCCCGTACCGAAAACTGTCGACAAAGGGCAAAATCCCCAAGTTGAGCCTTTAAAGTCTTCGAAGAAAAAGATGAAGACCAAGAAGCCTGTGCGACCTGCCGAGTATGACGATGAACGCACAGACCTATAAAGGTACTTTGACGCGCTGGAGGAGTACAACCAGAAGGCGCGGACACCGGTCACCCTCGAAGAGTTCCTCAAGCATATTCTTGAGAACGAAAAGAGTGACAAAGATGAGGAAAATGACTTATCAGAAACTGAAGACTATGTAGCAAGTTGCCACATGGTTTCCCATTCGTCGTTAAATGATGAAGAAGCTCCCTCAGAGTCATAAAACAATGCAGAGGGACTGGGGGCAGGATCGGCGCCAAAATCCCAGAACTGTTTGAAGACCCAATCGATAGGCTGTTAAACGATGCCTTTCGAAAAAGCAAAGTTGACCGAGAACGCGAAACGACCATATATGAAAAGGCTAAGCGTCAGCGTCAGGATAAAGAACCTGCGGCAAGGATGAGTCGTAAAGTACTCCAACTAAGTTAAAGCACACCTGCCATAAATAAGAGCAGGATCAAAGCAGAGAAGCGGTTCGCCAAAGCCCTGTCAGTGGGAATGAAGCTGCCACCTTTCAAAGAAAACATGCCGGGGGTCATAAGCCTCGATGGAGAGGACTCATATCCGAACTACTGCCTATATCATCGGAGGGTTACTCATCCCACCGAAGAATGCAGTGCTTTCAAGAAGTGGTGGCAATGATACGTTGCCCATCAACAACACTTCAAGAGAATGAAGAGCGAAGCTCGTCGACAGCGAAAAAGTGTGACGAATGCGCGTGTGAAAATGACTAGCAACTGTCATATGGTTGATACCAGTTTGGAAAAGGAAAAAACTCTAAGTTCTTACCTTCGGGAGCGATTCCGAGGAAGAAACAACCCTTAGCCCTCTTTTTAAGGACTCCACCTCCGAAAAAGAGGAGGAGGAGAATAACTGTGAGAACATTCAGCTACATAACCGTACGTTGCCTGAGATGAGTCTCGGACCTACAAACAAAGGTCCGGGAAAAAAGGACAAAAGGAAAGAGAAAATCCTTGAGGAAATTGCCCTTGACGATCGAGTTGTCAAAGAGCTCGCAGCCAAGAACCCGCCTAAGAAAAATAAGGTGGATTACAATGTCTTAGCACATATGAGGAAAATGCCCCCGCAATTGAGCATACTGGATGCTCTCCTCCTATCCAAAGAGGCACGAGATTCTCTGATCAAGGCCTTACAAGAGCCTGATCAATTCCAATCTTTCCCCGCAGAAGAGAAAATGAAGGACGAGCCGGCGGAGGTTCACACAGCTGACATTACATTCAGTGATGAAGATCTCCTCCTCGGAATGTGCGAGCATAACCGCCCGTTATACGTCACCGAATACTGCCATGACATCAAGATAGGCAAAATCCTTGTCGATGACGGATCCTCGCCAATCTTCTCATTGTGAAAGTGCTGAAGGAGATTTGCATGAACGTTCAACACTTATCCCGAGACAAAATTACCATCCAGGTTCGACTCACAGTCGTCACAGACGCTGGGGTCCGTAATACCGACGTTACGCTTCGGATTGCTCATCACTGACATTAAATTTCATGTCATTGACGCCAAAACTTGCTATAACGCTTTGCTCGGCAGGCCCTGGCTGCATGAGTACAACGTCATCCCTTCTACACAACATCAGTGTATGAAGTATTTCAAAAATGGTTTGGAATACACCGTCACGGGAGAGCTAAACCCGTTCTTCATAAACGAGATCTGAAAATATGAAGATGCAAAGTACTTCCTACCAGACTTCGAAGATACAGAGAGTTGTCATAAGCCGAAGGATAAGCAAAAGTCCGTTGCCACCATCCCGATCTTTGGGAGCGATACCGAGGAAGATGAAGAAATATTCTACTCGGGGCAACCCCAAGGCAATAGGCCCAGACCATCTACCCCTATTCTGGTCTTTGGCAGCGACTCTGAGGACTCGGCCAACGCAGTGTTTTCAATACACCCGTCAGTGCAAACCTTTGCCGGAGCCGATCAGAGTTTACAAATCACAATGGTTCCACTTCGGCATTATAAGGAACTCGATGCGCATGATACATACAGCATACAAGAGCTACAGACTTTCTATGTACCTCCCAAGCGAAGAGGCAAAAAGGCGATCCTCTTCTACCAATCTATGGAGACCAGAGTAGAAAAAGAAGTCCGGTACGGTGCCGATTTTGCATTTGATAGGCTTCAACCAATCCGTCTTCCAAGATACTACGCGGAGGGACTGAAAAGATTGTTGAGATGTCAAGGTATGCCCCTCGAATAGACTGTTTGATAAGACCAATTCTACAAGAAGATTTGGGATATCTCTGGGACCCAACGAAAGATGCCCAATAGGAAGATGAAAACAACCAGGATCGGATACGTTCGGTCTAAGAAACGGGAGCGATTCCGCAGCTTCCGTGTCATAAACAACTCCAGTGCAGAAGGGAATGCTCTTCCAAATAGCTGTGACGTTGAAACAGAGCAAAATCCCGCTCTAAGAATGTCAAGTCATCGTTCAAAGAACAAGTTGACAGGCTAATACAAGAAGCTTGTTAAAAGATCCGGGGCGACTGCACCCGCGAAATGGCTATCTATGAAAAGGCCAGGACGCAACGTCTCAAGCAAAAATCCGTAGAGAAAGAAGACTATAATGTCTGTCATCCCTAGCCCGCTGTACGTTTTCATACAAAAAACAAGGTGAATAACATGAATAACGTTCGGAAACAGCGAAGCGGATCCAAGAAGCCGTATAGTCAAGAAAAACGTGGTTGGAACCCGTCCTTTATCAGGAAGATGGGTCGGAAATACTTTTTCTCTCAGGACAAGATAAGAAATATATTCAACTTTGTCATGAAGCATCAAATGATGACGCTTCCGGAGTCTCGGCATCCCGAATAAGTAAACGAAGTCCAGCATCCGGATTATTGATCCTATCACCGAGCAATAGGTCATCCCCTTGAAGACCGCTTCACCTTTAAATACTGGGTCGAAGACCAGTATCAACAAGGCATGTTCGCTTTGTCGACAATTGGAGGGTAACCCCACCGCAAAAGCATGAGCCAAAGAGGACCTATACCGTGAGGATATGACCAGCTCAACGTCAAGAAGGGAAGCAAACTCATACCTACCATGCGGTAACACTCTCAAAGGAGGGAGGGCACGAGACTATAGATGACCCCTTAAAGTGCTTCGCAAATGAAGACGAGGACGGGGTGATCTCAGAGTTTCCATCAGTACCAAAAGAGCTGGAAGATGGGATACACACTACGGCGGATAGCCTAAGAAAAATTGACTTAGGGACGGAAAACGATCTGAGGCCGACGTTCGTGAGTGAGCTGCTATCTAAAAATCCAGGTGGCCATTTTAAAATATGTACTCATGCAGTATAAAGATTTCTTCACGTGGAACTATTCCGAAATGCCAGGTCTGGATCCAGAAGTAGTAGTACATAAACTGGCCATATCGCCGGACATAAAGCCCGTCAAACAAGTGCCAAGAAGAATGCGGCTCGAACTCGAGATGGGCATCAATGCTGAAGTCAAGAAGCTAATCGACTCCGGCTTCATCCAGAAAGTTCAATACCCTAACTGGATCGCTAACATCGTTCCAGTGATGAAGAAAAATGGGACAGTTAGCATCCGCGTGGACTTTCGGGACCCCAACAAAGCTTGCCCGAAGGATGACTTCCCAGTACCTGTTACCGAGCTGATGATCGATAACACGTCTACCCACAAGGTTTTCTCTTTCATGGATGGATCTTCGGGGTGCAATCAAATAAAAATGTATCCTGAAGACCAAAGGCATACTACCTTTCGGACTCCGTTGGACATATTCTGCTACAAAGTGATACATTTTGGTTTAAACAACGCTGGCGTTACCTACCAGAGGGCCATGACGAAGATCTTCGATAAACTCATCCATGAGATTGTTGAATGCTACATCGATGACCTGGTGGTGAAAAGCAAGTCTTACGAGGAACATTGGGAACATCTAGACATAGTGTTCCAACGTCTTCGGAAGTATAATCTGAAGATGAATCCTTTAAAATGCGCGTTTGGAGTCTCCTCAGGAAAATTAATAGGATTCATCATACGACACCAGGGTATCGAAATCGACCCTTCGAAGATCAAGGCGATTATGGAGATGCCCATGCCAAGGACTTTCAAGCTGTTGCTATCCCTTCAAGGAAAACTTGCGTATATCCGATGGTTCATAGCCAACCTTTCGGGAAAATGTCGTCCCTACAGTCATCTAATGAAGAAGGGGACCCCATTCGTCTGGGATAAAAAATGCCAGAATGCTCTAAATGAGATTAAGCAATACTTGCAAAATCCACCAGTACCGACCACCCCGGTTAGAGGAAGGCCCCTCATCCTATATACAACGGCCCTTGAAGGTTTTCTGGATGCACTATGGGCACAAGAGAACGACCAGGGAAAGGAGAGAGCTATGTACTATTTGAGTCGAGTTCTGCTGGGGGTAGAAAACAACTGCTCCCCCATCGAAAAGCATTGCATGGTAGTGATCTTCGCGATAACGAAGCTCAGACATTACGCCTTGGCACATGAGGTCCATCTCATATCAAAGGTGGATCCCCTCAAATATCTGATGTCAAGGGCCATTCTAACAGGAAGGCTTGCCAAATTGGCCCTCCTCTTAATAGAGTTCTCGATAACGTATCGACCCCTTAAAGCAGTGAAGGGCCAGGCCATCGCCAACTTTCTCACCGAGCATCCGATACCAGCTGACCCCCCCTTAAATTGCGAGTTACCGGATGAACATGCGTTCGACACAAAGGAAGAAGAGAATGATGCCCGATGGGAACTCTACTTCAATGGAGCATCTTCCATGAAAAGGCGAAAGCACAACACCCCCATAATCAAAGCTAGGGTGTGCCTTATCTTCGTGACTCCGCAATAAGGGATACTACGCTGTGCCTTCTCTTTAACGGAGCCAAGGACTAATAACGAAGCTAAATATGAAGCTTTGATAGCAGGTCTCGAGATCGCTGTTGATATGGGAATCAAAGACCTCCTCATATACGGAGACTCCCAGCTGATCGTTAGTCAAATATATAGCGACTATCAGACGTGCAAACCAGAGTTAATAAAATACGGCGAAAGAGTGCAACAACTGCTGACGCAAATCCCCTCTTACATCTTGGAGAGTATACTGCATGCAGAAAATAGTAAGGCGGATGCATTGGCTAAGCTAGCTAAGGAATTGGCCGATGAGGACCTCAACGGCGTAAGGATCACCGTGTAAACCCGTAGAGTTCTCGCGCCAGCAGAAATATTTTCGGAGGATTCAATAGAGCCATCCGAAAGAAAAGAAACGACCAAACAAGCAGCCCTCTAAATAGAGCACGAAGAAAAGGTCAAGAATTGGAGGGAAGTCTTCATAGACTACTTCAAATCTTGACGAACGTCCGAAAATGCGTCGTCAAGACATCAGCTCATGAAACGAGCTCTGTCTTTTGACTTCGTCAATAATATTCTATACAAGAGGTCGCTCGACTGTTTATGGTTAAGGTGGTTGGGGCTAGAAGAAGTAAAGAGAGTCGTCCAAGAAACACACGACGGATTTTGCGGTTCTCATCAAGCCGGGCCAAAGATAAAACTGAAGATCAAAAGAATGGATTGCTATTGGCCCACAATGATTCAGGACTGCCTCGAATATGTGAAGCAGTGTCACTCGTGCCAGATTCACAGGGACTTCATCCACCAACATCCAAATCCACTACACCCAACGGTGGCTAGCTGGCCGTTCGAAATGTGGGAAACCGACATAATTGGCCCCATTGAACCGGCATCATCCAAAGGACATCAGTTCATACTAGCAACGACCGATTACTTTTCTAAGTGGGTAGAAGCAGTGCCACTAAGGGATGTGAAGATGGAGAATATTATCTATTTCTTCAAGACATATGTCATCTACCGGTTCGGCACTCCGCGACGGATAATCTCGGATAATGGACCAGCCTACAGGAGCCATAAAATTATCCGCTTCGTAGAATAGCATAAAATAGACGGGAGATTCCATCTATAATCCCCGAGCTAACGGTCTAGCTGAAGCTTTCAACAAGACCTTGACAAAGATTATAAAGAAAACGGTGTCGAGAAACAAAAAAGACTGGCACGAAAAGCTGCATGAAGCTCTCTGGGCGTACCGAACGACGTTCAAAACAACCACGAATATGACCCCATACGCGTTAGTATTCGGCACGGAAGCAGTGCTTCCCCTAGAAATAAAACTCCCTTCTATTCGAGTAGCGGTTCGATACGAGCTGACAGATGAAGAAAACGCTCATCTCCGGTTTGAGGAGCTCGACGCCCTCGACGAAACTCACCTTATAGCACTACAGAACGTGGAGGCTTATAAGGCAAGGATGACGCGGTCATATGAAAAACTGACTAGGCCGAGAACATTTCGCCAAGGCGAGCTCGTGCTAGTCATCCAAAGACCGATGATCCCCAATCGTGCAAAATGGGAGAAATTGGAGCCGAACTATGAAGGCCCGTACATCATAGACAAAGTCTACCATTTTGGAGCCTACCTGCTCATGGATATGCATGGTGAAAAAACCTTCAGGCCAATAAACGGCCGATTCCTCAAAAATACTATGCTTGACGAATCATGACTTAGGTCAATGATAGATGACGATGCGCGTGTCCGCTCGCTACCTTCCTGAGTTAAAAACTCTGTAACAACCCTAAACTTTCTGTACAAAATTTTTCTAAAAAACAGAAAGGAATACCTAAGCCCGAGCACAAGTTATAAATTTGATTAGCTTTTGAACAGCAAGAAAGCACTTGTAGCTCATTGGTAAAGCATTGCACTGCTGTGACATAGTCCCTGTGATCGAATCCCCCCAGCCACACATATTTTTAATTGATTTTTCTTTTAATATTTTAGAAGCCCAAAGGTTTGCACGTACACTACACGTAAAATAAAATATCACAGATTAAACAAATACGTGCACTGAGTTATACCAAACGACACCAATACATGGCGAAGATCCCACCATCCCTCACCGGTTTTTAGCCGGCGAGATTGGCTTGGAGACCGGCACCGCCGAGCCCCCTGTAAGGGATGGTCTTCATTTTTTAACCCTACACCCCTTTGCCTACCCCACTACCCCCATATTGTTTGTTTACTCTGAAAACATCCAGAGAGTGATAATTCTACTCTTTAATTCATTTTTAATGCAAATTTTAATTCTATTCTTCATTACCCTAAACCCTAATTTTCCCTATAAATACCACACCACATTTCACCTCTTCTCATTCAGAATTTTATAACAAAAACTCTCTAAAATTTCCAAGTCCCAAGTTGTACAAGTGGAGTTAACAAGAGGCGAAGTTCCGACGATGTTTCGAGGAGAATCCGGCGACGAAACGACGCCCCGATAGTTCCAATAGCTTCCCCTATCTCTTCTCTTGTTTTCTAATCTGTAAGTCCCCATTCCCCTTCTCCATCTCTATTCTAAAACCTCTCTTTTTTCAAAACTCGTCGGAAGCGGAGTTATTCCGACTTCCGATTCGTTTTCTTTAAAAACTCCATTTTTCTTAAATAATAAAATACCATATTCCCTCATAATGATCAACAAACATAAATAAACATATTAGAACAAGTTTCATCTCAAAAGAATTCATGTTGCAAATTTTATTTCACTTTTACAGTAAAATACCATCATGTTACATACAACTTATAATTGTTCAATTTAACCGTATTACCTTTAGATAACTCACGAGATAATGATCTACCTCATCACAACATGCATTTTTGATATAGCACGATAAATTTTGGGATTTTAGTTTGTGGGAAAATACGATTTTACGAATAAATACCTTAAACATTCAAAAACCGTTTTCTTTAAAAAGTGTATTATGTAATTCCGTGCAATTGCGCCTCTACAACCCATTTTGGGGAACCTCGATCGGGATGATGCAGGTTATCGCACATTCTCGGGTCTAGTAGAGCGAGATGCAAACCTCCGCAAGGAGCATTCGATCTCGATGGAATTTTGATGCAATTTTTAAGAAAATGTGATTTCTACAAAATAAATAAACTTTATTTTTATTATATATATATATATTATCAAAATATATATTTTAAATATAATATATGAATATTCCATGTTTTCTAAAGCAAAAGAATCATATGTTCATGAAACTACCTTTACAATTCAATACCATTCCAAGTTTACATTAAAATACCACATACAATAAAATCTAGGTTCTACTCACTAAAAAATTACATTTTTATAAAATATACATCTATGAAAACCCTAAAAACGATAATTAAATACTTGAGGTGTATTTTGAAAATATATATCGAAACTATTTTTACATAAACCCCCCCAAATTATACTTAATTACCATAAGAACACTAGTAAATATAGGTTTAAGCGGGACCAGTTCTCTTGAGCTTCGGGGAGCCGGAGAATATGGGTGATTGCCTATCTAAGGTAGAGAATCTAACAACGGTGTTATCAACACGGTAATTGTCTTGGAAAAAGACACAAATCCTGCCGTCCATGTGCAGGAGTTATCGATAACTCCAAAACAATCAGGACTTCAATTCTGTCTGAAAATCTGACTCAGTTCGAGTCATGGTCAAATTTGATTATAATCTATCTTGAATTTGATTCAAGTATGACTGCAATACAACATGAATCCTCGAATACCAAAATACAATCTACAACAACATGAACATGACCGAACCGAACCATGGATATACTCTGATTACATGACTATCCATTTATATCCACTTTGTTTACTGATGTCATGGTTTCAGCAAGTCTTCCATTTACTACAAGACAATACAATACAATCAGTACAATCAATACAATAAACATTACGGGGTTTATAAAGGGATAGACTAGTACGGAACATGTTAAAGGTGGCACGAGGTGGTCACTAAAAGACGTGATTACATCCATGCCGTTGTTCCGTGGTATTATGACGGAGCCTTTTACTACGGGTTAGCAAAGTCCATGGTGTAAGTTGGACTCCCTCGTATACACTGGCATATTCTGTACTTAGCTACAACAACTACGTTAGTATAACAAATATAACATATCTACTTCACCTATTCTACTCTCTGTCTATTCTTCTCCTTCTTTCTTTGGGACTTACTGAGCGATTGTTCGCTGACGACATTCCTATTTCTCTTCTTCTTTGGAATGTTGTCAGGAGGACCCGACTCTAAAGAGTTCGAGACCAGCCATGAGCACTTAGAGCAGACCCCTGAGCAGTACACTGAAGACCCTGAGCTATAGTCACTTGTACATATTTTCTTTTCAGTTCATGCCATTGTTTAGGCATTGCTTTCCATCCTTGTATTTACATTTCCAGGTGTACCTGTAAAAGAATGTTTAATAAATAAAGTTGATGTTCATTACATTCATGTCTCTTGGGTATATTTTACTTTATATTTCTTAGATACGCTTAGCGTGTTTACTTCTGAGTAAATACGTAGCGGGCCGCACCGCGTCCCCATTCCCGTACACCGGGAAGCAGGGCGTGACAATCTCTGAGAGTAGTATGCAAAGAATCTCCGTCGCCTCAAAAATGGCGATTACGGACCGAGATGTCCTTAAACTAAACGGCGCCTCAAACATGACGATGATGGACCGAGATGTCCTTAAACTAAAAATTCTCCTCAAAAATGGTGAAAATGGACCGAGATGTCCATAAACTAAAAATTCGTCTCAAACATGGCGACATTGGACCGAGAAGTCATTAAACTAGAAATTATCTGCATCAAACATGGTGATAACGGACCGAGATGTCCCTAAACTAGCATGTCGCCTCCAAAATGGTGATATGCTTCCTTGAGATCTACATTGCAATCGAAGCCCCAACGGCGAAGACTACAACTCAAGTCCCACTGGCTACACAGCTATTCCAGCGGTGAAGTCACCCCTAAGTCCTATCGGCAAACAGATGGGTCAAAAAAAAAGGTATGCCCACAAGCAAAATGGGCACAGATGAAAACCCGAAAGGGCGCCGTGAGTAAAAACAACAGAGCTACCAGCGAGTTTGTTAAAATCCGGAAGGGCGCGATCTCGATAAAAAAAACGATATGTCCACAAGCAAAATGGGCACGGATGAAAACCCGAAAGGACGCCGTGAGTAAAAACAGCAGGGCTACCGGCGAGTTTGTGAAAACCCGGAAGGGCGTGATCTCGTTAAAAAAAACGGTATGTCCATAAGCAAAATGGGCACGGATGAAAACCCGAAAAGGCACCATGAGTAAAACCAGTAGGGCTACCGGCGAGTTTGTGAAAATCTGGAAGGGTGCAATCTCGTAAAATTTTCACTTACGAGATCCTCTCGACTCGTAAGGAAAACTCTCCCTATGAGACCCTCACGTCTCATAGGATTCAAAAGCCTTAAGCTACAGGGATCCAAACCTGTTCTTAAGCCATTACATTCCCCAAGTTGCCCTACAGGCGGTCTAATATTGGTCTTTGTACATAATCCACGGGCACAAATAAATATAGCCCTCACCTAGTTCCACCAATGGCGCGAAATGTCCCCATATGGTGAATGACACTTGTAAGCCCCCTCGACTTATAAGGAGAAAACACTCTTGCAAGATCCTTACGACTTGCAAGGGAGAACACACACATAGGAATCCCCACGATTCCTAAGGAGAAAATACACCTACGATATCCTCACGACTCATAGGGAGAAATAACTTTATGAGACCCTTACGACTCATAAAGTCGAAAAGTCTTAATCGACAGGATCCTAACCCTGTTTACTAAGCCATCTTTTTTCAAATCGATAAAGGCACATGATGATTCTCTCCTGGAAATATTCCAGTGGTAGTGATGCTGATGCCTAAACATGTATCAAACTCCAAGTCCTTTCACGGCACATGATGATTCGCTCCTGGCAATATTCCAGTTGTAACGATACTGATGCCAAAGTTGGTATCAGATTCCAAACTCGCAATAAAAAAATTAACGACCAAAAAAGCATATGAAATAGCCGAAATGATGGGGCAACTCGCAATAAAAATCGGCGAGCAAAATAATGTGCATATGAAATAGCCGAAATGTTTGGGCAACTCGCAATAAAAAATAGCGAGTAAAAAAACCCGATATAACCGAAATGATTGGGCACCGCGGATAAAAAGCCGAAATGATTGGGAAATCGCGAATTTTGCGATATGAAAAGCTGAAAAGATAGAGTATCGCGAAAATAAAAAATAAAATAAAATAAAAGGAATTTTTCTTTGCCTTGCAGGTGAGTCTACACCGACCCCTGTATACAATTCATGGGCACAAATGAAAAAGGGAACCATTTTTTCTCACCAGGCTCCGTCAAAGGGAGAGCCAGATCTTAATGGCAACATATACAACCTAGAGACAATCCCGGCGTTCCTTCTCATTCCATCAGGATACAGACACAACGTCAACAAAGGCCCAAAGGTCGAAACAAAACAGAGCCATGGCAAATTCCTAGCTCCAAGTCTTGACGATTCATATACAACCTAGAGACAATCCCGGTGTTTCTTCTCATTCCATCAGGATGCAGACACGACGTCGATAAAGACTCAAGGGTCAAATCAAAAGTGGAGTCATGGCAAAACCCTAGCTCCATGTCTTGACGGTCCATACACAACCTAAAGACTACCCGACGTACCTTCTCATTCCGACAGGATGCAGACACAGCGTCAACAAAATGCCCAAGGGTCGAAACAAAACGGATCCATGGAAAATTCCAAGCTCCAAGTCTTGACGGTTCACATACAACCTAAAGACTCTTCCGGCGTACCTTCTTCTTCTATCAGGGTGCAGATGCGACGTTCACAAAGGCTCCAATGAGCTAAATCAAAAAGGAGTGACGGCAAAATCTCAGCTCCAGCTTGACATTCTTCTTGTTACAGCAGACGTAATGTCAACAAAGACTACAAATAGCCAAATCAAAAAGGAGTGATGGCAAAATCCCAGCTCCAGCTTGACATTCTTCTTGTTACAGCAGACACAATGTCAACAAAGGCTCCAAATAGCCAAATCAAGATGGAGCAACGGCAAACTCTTAGCTCCAAGTCTTGACGGTTCATATACAACCTAAAGACTACCTCGGCGTTCCCTTTCATTCCATCAGGGTGCAGACGCGACATCGACAAAAGCTCCAACGAGCTAAATCAAATTAGAGCAAAGGCATATTCCTAGCTCAGGACTTCAACTACAATATATACAGCATAGAGGTCCTACAGATGTCTACCATACTTCAGCAAAGAAACGACATGGCATCGTCAAATGAAAATGAATCAATGGCAAATTCCTAGCTTTAGGGTCTCGACGACAACTTATATAAAGCCTAAAAGACTATCGGGGATCATCCCACACCAGCGCGGAGTGGTTATGACTCATCGGGGCTCCAAATTGAGCCTAACCTCAAGTAAAAAGCCACATGGCAAATTCCTAACGCTTGTTCTTCCGATGGTCATATAGCCTAAGGATATTACTTGAAGACGTCTTGTCCAGCCCTCGAAGGGATCAGAGATATGACAGTCGCGGGGCTACTCGAACAACGGCTTAAAGACCGCATATCGAGGAATATATCAGCCAACGCGACGGTACCACGGACCAAAGCCCTAGTACCACAAAACCTAACGGACCTCTGTCGCAAAGAGCAAGGGTTATCTATATACAACGTTAGGATAAGTTTGCCTGTAAACCCAAGGGAGGTAAACTAAACAAACTCCGAAATGAGTCCATAAACTAAACAAACTCTGAAATGAGTCTATAAACTAGAAACCCCGAAACGAGTGAATAAACTACAAACTCCGAAATGAGTACATAAACTAGAGACTCTGAAACGAGTGAATAAACTACGGACTCCAAAACGAGTAAGTAAACTAATTAGCGCCACATTAAGACATCAAAATACAGATAAGCGCATGCAAAAAAATGTATATTCTTATTCACGAATCAAAATGTTTAAGAGATACAATTAATACAAAAGGGGGAATATAATTACAATTGTTAAGAAGACGGGGCTTTCAACAAATTGGCAACCCGCTCATGCGCTCCCCGCAGCTCCTCCTCGCATTCTACTACTGCGGCCAGCCCCGCTTCAATTTGAGCCCGTTGTTGCAAACATGATGAAAGATTCTCGGCGATTTCCTGCTTGGCAACTTCGCAATCTTGCATGCCCCGCTCGGTAAAGTCAAGTTTCCGCCTCAGCGTTAGCCCATTAGAAATATATTGTTGGAGGTTTTCGAAAATGACTTGCAGCTGCGCGGCATTCGCCTCGATCTGGGTGCGCAATTGGATGGATTCGCTAAAAGCCGTCTCATGCTCCTTTCGCTTCAGGGTCAACTTTTGTTCAAAATATTGAATGAAATCGACACTTTGCTTGGTCCACGCGACCCGCTGAGCCTTCAAGGTCAATACTTCAGGAGCGAGACGCTTGAGCTCGATCTCATACAGAAAAGCTTCGATCCTCTTACAATAGTCGACCCAAAAGCCGACGAAATCTTCGTTGTGGGAATTCACAAGCGTCGTCAACCTAGGATTGACTTCGTCAGCGAAATCTGCAGCAGAGGTGAGAGCCTCAGTATTAAGATCTTCGATAAATTCGCTTAACATCCGTCTGCTAGTCACAGCGCCCCTGAAAGACTGACGCTTAGCAAAAGGTCCCATAGGCATGGGAATGCGAGACTCAAAAGGGACCGAAACCGGAATAGTTGCTGCAAAACAAATCGCGCATGAATAAGGGTCAGATTTCAACTTGAAAGATAAAAAAGCTGATGGACGAGATCTACCGTACTAGCTGTTGAAAGTGGCACGACAGGGAGCACGGGAGACTCGGCTATTCCTTCGCTCCCTCCCTCGAGCCGTGGTACTGTGGCCAATATGATGAAAGCTTAGCAATATAATGAAAAGAAGAAACACCAAGCGAGGAGTATACTAACCAATGCTGGAAGGGGAACGAATTCCGACTGGAAGGCAAAATGCGGGCTTAACACATGGTGTAAGCGATCAAAGAGCACTCCTACAGGATTGTGACAATATATGGTTAATGCAGGAAAATGGTATCTACATTGAAGTAAAGAAATGAGAAATATTCACCTTCCAGAGTTCGGAGAGACGCAGTAGAAAGGAGTGGAACCGTGGCAGTCAGAGCAATGACCGGCGGCAATTCTTCAGTCAGTACAGTATCAGGGTCTACCGCGCCTATACTCAGAATAAAAGAGATATCGTTAGATGTCTAGTGGGATTAAAAACTCAAAGATAATAACTCAAGGAGTACCTGATAGAGCAGAAACTGAGACAATGCCCTGTTCACCGCCGAAAACAGAGACGGACCGCGTAGGTCGTCTTGCCTGAATTTGGGGGCAGATGCTATTTGGATTTATCTGCCCACCTCTTCGAAGATGCCAAGTTGATTTATGGCACCGTGTATCGAAAGTTTGGACGGATGCGGCCGTTGTAGCAGACTCGTCAGATTCCCCCTCGTTTGCGAGGGGTTTTTGATTGTGGGGACGCTCTTCCCTACAGGCGCAAGCCCCTGCAGTTAATTATGTTATCGCATCGCGATAACCACGTTCTCTTGCTCTAGAAGTTCACTTTGTATCATGTGTGTTTATTTTATTTTTGGTTGCCCGTGGATTGTATACGGAGGCTAATTTATGCTGTCGCCCGTAGAGTGTGGATTAGTCCAAATTCGTATATTCTTAGATTTGGGTTTGGGTTGATTTAAGGATCGTTAATCTCGTTTGGGATTAAGATCAACTTAAATGTTTGTTGAGGATACGTTAGTCTAATTTTAGACTGAGATCTACTCAACAAGATTTTGGGATCATTCAGACCCAACAAAAGAGCATTTGGGCTCTATTGCTTTAGTTTAAGAACGTTTCGGTCCGTCGTTGGTTTAAGGACGTTTCGGTCCATGGCTAGTTTAAGGACGTTGCGGTCCGTTATAGTTTAAGGGTGTTTCGGTTCGTATTGGGATGCGCTCATCGGTTTGGGAGTGCACCAAAGAGTTGTTGGTTGTCGAGACCCTCCACCTCTCTGAAGACGTTGAAGAATTACAACGACATGTATCAGAGGTATGGAGAGATATACCCTTGAACCAATTCCATCATTAGTCGTATTTTGAGACTAAGATTTCTTCATTAGTTTGGGAAGTCATGAGCATAGAGGCTCGGTCTATTTGGAGATCGCAGATGTTTTAATCTCATCGAAGATGTTTTAATCTCAAGAAGACTTAGCCAACTTGAGGCTGGAGTTGATTTCCCATAGTGTTAAACACTAGTGTATGTTCAGCACTCACGTATTCCCACGTGAGGTTCTAAAGCAGTGTTGAACCCTGAATTCCAGGAGGCGCTCATGTGTGGCACGTAAGGCACCTCAAAGTTGGCTCCGTACATTGGGCTCAAGTCCCCGTTTATATATAAGTGTTAAACACTTAATTCTTATGGCATTCACGTGAGAGCACATGAAGCGCCCTAAAGTTGGGTACTGCCTTTTTGGGTTTTATTTCCCTCTTCTTTTATGAGCACTCAGCTTATGTGCGAGCACGTGAAGCGCCCGAAATGGGAATTGTTTCTCTAAATTTTATTTCTCTTTCTCTTATAAGTGCTAAGCACTTAATTCATTAATGCTCACGTGAAAACACGTGAAGTGCTTTCAAAATGTGATCGCTGCCTTTGGGTTTATTCCCTTTTCTTTTATAAGTGCTAAGCACTTAATTCATTAATGCTCACGTGCAAACACGTGAGGTGCTCTCAAAATGTGAGCGCTGCCTTTGGGTTTATTCTCTTTTCTGTATAAATGCTTGGGGGTCACGTGGGAACATGTGACTGCCCTAGGAGGCACTTCTTGTTCTTCTTTTTAGACACTTGCGTGTGAATCATCAGTCTTTCCCTCTATATGCATGAAGATCTTGATCTTATATCAATGATGCTGGGATTTGAGTTTAGAGAATTTCAAGTTTTTTGTTTTATAAGAACTAAATTCTTTTACAGGGTTAAACCTTAGTTTTATCAGAGGAATTAAATTTCTATATACTTTTGTAAGAATTAAATTCTTTGAACTTAGTTCTTTCTCCTAAGTTTTGAATCTGCATAACAGAATCTCTCCAATGAGAATTAAATTCTCAACCTGTGGGGAGATCTGCTTCTGCAGACCTCAACCAGAGGAAGAAATAAGTTCTTGTGTAACAACCCTAAACTTTCTGTATAATTTTTTCAAAAAAAAATACAGAAAGGGGTATTTTTTCCCGAGCACAAGATATAAGTTTGTTTTGCTTTTTAATAGCAAGAAGGAGCTTGTAGCTCATTGGTAAGACCTTGCACTGCTGAACCAAAGCACCAGAGTTCAAATCCCATTACCCACATTATTTTTAATATTGTTTTCTTTTAAATTTTTAGAAGCCCAAGTGCCTACACGTGCATAACTCGCAAAAACCCTACTACACATGTAAAACAAACTGACCTAGGGGCTACACCAAGCGACGAGGGACACGTGGCGGCGAGCCCCGGCCCGACTCGGCCGACTCGGCCGCCGCCGCCGGCCGGACTCGGCCGGATCGCCGATTGTCCAACATGAAAGTTCTGCCTCTTGGTCTTCCCTAAACCCATGTACACTTTAAATTTCCTGCAATTTAACAGAGCTCTTTAAAATCCCATTAAACCATATTTTTAATACAATTTTTATTACATTTTCAATTCACCATTTCACCTACCCTAACCCTAGCCTTACCCTATAAATATCAACCCTAAACACACACACCCCACTCACGAATTCTGTCCAATCTCTCAAGAAAACTCCCTAGAATTTTTGTGTACAAGTGGAGTTAGCGAAGGGCGAAACTTCGGCGATTTTCCGACGACGACCCTAGGAGCTCCCGGCGACGAAACGACGCACCGGCACCTCCTACCACTTCCTCTCCCTCTTCTCTTGACTCTAAACCCGTAAGTCCCTCCTCCCTCTCATCTTTTCTATTCTTAAAACTCATATTTCTAAAACCCAACGGAAGCGGAGTTAAATCCGACTTCCGATTCGGTTTTCTTTATAAAGTTCAATTTCCCTTAACACAACCATGTCAAACTATTACAACTTGACTATTAATCATTAATAAAACATGTTGAACAAGTTTCATAGCAAAATATTTCTTATTGCAATTTTTATCGTACTTTTTCAGTAAAATACCATGTAGTTTAATTTCGACATTAAAACATCATAATCTTGCTATACCTTTAAGTAGATCATGAGGTAATGACCTACCTCCTCACAACACTCATATGCAACATAGCACAATACCTTTCGGGTGGGAAAACAATATTTTACATATAAATACCATTTATTAATAAAACCTTTTTCTACAAGAAATATGTATTTGCACAAATCTTTGCAAAGCGCCGCTATAACCCATTTGGGGAACCCGTTCGGGATGGTGCGGATTATCGCACATCCTCGGGCTTAGTAGTGCGAGATGCAGACCTCCGCAAGGAGCATTCGGTCTCGAGAGATTTAAAATACAAATATCTTAAGAAAATGAGATTTCTAGAAAATAATAAATTAAAATTATTTTTATAAATATATAAATATATATGTATTATCAAAATATCTATTTTTGTTATAACATCAATATTCCAACTTTTCTAAATTACAAAAATCACTTTACATGATAATACCATGAAATTCCATACAAGTTCAATATTACAATTAAATACCCTATATTATGAAAAATAGGTTTCATTCACTAGAAATGTCACATATATAAAATCTACATCTATGAAAACTCTAAAGATGATAAAAAATTACTTGAGGTGTATTTTGAAAATTATACAAAAATTATTTTTACATAAAACCCCCTCAAATTCTATAAATTACAATAAGGACCCTAGTAAATATAGGTTTAAGTGGGACCAATCTCTTGAGCCTCAAGGAGCCGGAGAAGTGGGTGCTTGCCTATTTTAAGGTAGACAACTTAACAAACGGTGTTATCAACACGGTAACCGTCTTTGAAAAAGACACAAATCCTGCCGCCCATGTGCAGCGGTTACCGATAACATCAAAACTTAATTCAGGATTTCAAATTCTTTTTCTAATTGTTCTGACTCAGACTGAGGCTCATTAAATAATCTGACTTGAATATGATTCAAGTACAATCTGCAATACTACAATTCAATATGAATATATGAATCCATATAATCAATCTGTTCAACTATTCAATCTATATTGACCGAACCGAACCATGGATATACTTCCATTTACATGATTCTCCAGTTACATCCATTTACTGATATCATGGTTTCGGCAAGTCATCCAATTATACAATCTATATTACATTTACAATACAAGTTGTAATACAATACAAATAATACAAACAAGACATCGCGGGATTTAAGGGGTAGATTGGTACGGAAGGTGTTAAAAGTGGCACAAGACTGCAAGATTTAAGACACCTAACCTGAATACCACGCCGTTGTTCCGGGCTTTCTAACGGAGCCTTGTACTTCCATTTGCCTCTAGTCTCTGACATATAGAGACTCCTCTCGTATACACTGGCATCCTTCTGTACCAAGCTATAAATAACAGCGTTAATAATAAATACAACAGTATACAATATAATAAAACTTTAAAATCTACACTCTCTCTCTGTCTATTCTATTTCTCCCTTATCTTTGGGACTTACCGAGCGATTTGTTCGCTGACGACATTCTCTTTCTTTCTTCTTTGAATGTCGTCAGGTGATTCGGACCTTCCAGAGATCGATCTTAGCACTGAAGACTTGAACCAGTTTATTGAAGATCCCGAGCTGTAGTTTCACTTGTACATTTTCTTTATATTCTGTATT
Organism: Agapanthus africanus; assembly: GCA_030015575.1. Lineage (NCBI taxonomy): Eukaryota > Viridiplantae > Streptophyta > Magnoliopsida > Asparagales > Amaryllidaceae > Agapanthus > Agapanthus africanus. The sequence goes on along the minus strand of CM057337.1, from coordinate 1,005,700,954 downwards.
TCCATTTCTGTTATGCCACTGTTTAGGCATTGCTTTCATTCAGATGTATTTACTTTTTCATGCACTGTAAAAGAATGTTAATAAATAAAGTTGCTGTTTCATTACATTTTTCTATCGTGTACATTTCTTTTATATTGTTTAGATACGCTTAGCGTGTTTACTTCTGAGTAAATACGTAGCGGCCATGTCGCGCCCCCTTCGCCGTATACCGGGAAGCGGGGCATGACATCTTGTATGAAGGGTTAAACCCTTAAAGAAGAGATAAGATAATCTCTATACTTTCTTCTTACCTAGGATTTTTGTTTAAGGAGGGGGTCTTCTTCTTCTACAGAATTGAATTCACTTTTTCTCTTTTTCTTTTTCTTTTATAACTTGAAGTCTTGGGTTCTTTATATAGTGGAGAGAAGTTTGTTAATTAGTTTTAGGAGATCTCTTATTGAGAGACTTCAATTGATTAGGGGGTTTTACCCACTGTTGGATCTTTGATCCAAGGGTTTTGTCTCACAGAACATATCTTCTTATTTCTTAAACAAGATTAGGGAAATATTTTCCTGTACAGAATTTATTCTGTAGATTGGTGATTTTTAATCACCGTTTGATCTTTAATCCAAGAGTGCTTGGAAAGACGAAAAATATTTTCCAACTCATGGGATCTTTAATTCGCCAACTTTCTGTTTAACAGAAAATATCATTTCCCATTTAAACGTTCAATAGAATTTAATTCTATCATCATTGGATCTTTGATCCAACGGTTCCTTGTTAAGTAGGGAAGTGCCCTCACGTGTTAAACACGTGGGGCTTATTAGCTTGGCGATTGTTTTAATTGTTGTGCTTATATGCGTTGCATATAGGCACTCACGTGTTAAACACGTGGGTCTGTTTTAGCCTAGCAATTGTTTTAATTGATGTGCCTATATGCGTTGCATATAGGCACTCACGTGTTAAACACGTGGGGCTGTTTTAGCCTACCAATTGTTTTAATTGTTGTGCCTATATGCATTGCATATAGGCATTCACGTGTTAAACACGTGGGGCTCTTTGGCCTTGCAATTGTTTTAATTGCTGTGCATATATGCGTTGCATATAGGCACTCACGTGTTAAACACGTGGGGTTGTTTTAGTGAGGAACTTTCTCTCATCCCTTTTTTATAAGGGAACAAATGCCCCCCAGCGTTGCTCTCACGTGGCTTGCACGTGAGTGCAACGCTATCTGTCCTTACAGCCGTTGGATTGCCTAGGAAAATGGAAAGATGAACCGCTCCCCATCATGTCTTAGAAATGCAAGGCTTTTGCCTTTAGGAAGCCACTGTTCTTTCATCTTCTTCCTTACTTATTTTCCTTGAGAATTTAATTCTCCTCTTCGGAGCTTAGTTATCTGCTTACTGGAATCTCAGAGTTAAACTTTATTAAAACATTTTTCTTGGTAAGGATCATGGATGGAACCCCCCTTTTTTGTTCTTTTCATCGTGGATTTTAAATCCAGGGACAGAGCATTGCTCTCTTCTTGAACTGATTTCTTAAAGATCCAAAGCACACATTTTTTTTGTGTAGATTTTGAAGTCTTGAATCAATGGGGATTGTTAATCCTCCCCTCAGGGTTTTACCCCGTCACCGATCTTTAAGATTCTTGGAATTTAATTCCATTTTCTCTGCCTCCTTGCTATGGGGGGTTTCTGGGATTTAATCCCTTTATTAAAGGGATTTAATTCCTTGTTCACAGAGCTTGGTTCTGAGAGAGACTTAGATATTTTTGGGAATTTTATTCCCTAATACTCTCGAATATTTGAGAGTTTTAATGCCCCTGAAGCAGATTTGAATCTGTCATGCATTTTAACAGAACTTGTTTTTAAGAGGGTGTTAGGAGTTGTTTAAACTCCATTGTTTATTTGATGAGAATCCTTTTAGATTCTCATAATAAGCGCTTTCTTGATCATTTTGATCATTTTGATCGCTAAACGTCTTTACGATCTCGAAGAGATTATCTCTTATGAGGACATTCGCATTCAGGGCCGTTGCCAGGGCAAGAATTTACCGACGCTCAATGTGCTAAGGTGATGCGTCGTTTTGACGACTACAACAGTCGGTTACTCCCTCGTCGTTCTGCTCTCTTGAACATTATCGTTGGATCAATCTGGGCAGCAATTCCTGGGCTTGACGAGTATATGCCCCTCGAGGCGTATGATGATGCCGAAGATAAGGTGCATTCAGTATATCTGTTGAGCCTGATTTGAAAGAAGCGAAGGGATGACCTTATCGATATTATGCATCGCGTCTTCCGACAGAAGGCGATAATATCCGCATACCAGAGGCGGATGACATTAGTGGGGATCCTGACGCTTGTATTCGTGAGAGGATGCATAAGAAAATGGTTAGAGAAGCCAGAAGCACTTTACTCGGACTTGCTTTTAAATTCCTAAATCCATGTCCGGAATTTAGTGTTTTACCATTGTAAACATTCATTTTTTTGTACCATGTATAAATTTCTGAAGTATGAATGACAAAACATCCCCTTCTTTTATACTATTGTTCATATGTGCCTCACGTGTCTGCGCGTAGGGTGTTACCGAGGGAATCGTCTCATCTTCATTATATATCTGCAGATGTATCTCGTCCTTGTGCATGAGCTTTGTACTTTATGCTTAGGAATTTTTGCTAAGCGCAAACACCGTTGTTGTGTTATGCGCCGAATCCTCTTACACATACATAAATCAGCACGCTTTGAATGCAGTTATGAATGAACACTTTATCGGGTGTGAATCAGATGCTCTCCTTACTGCCTGGCATAGCACACGGTTGGTTCCCACGGGTTGCGCCTTTCTGTCTTGGCTTGACGTAAAGTAGTTTATATACTCATTTCGGAGTTTGTACTTTATTCACTTATTCCGGAGTCTCTAGTTTATGAACTCATTTCGGAGCTTGTAATTTATTCACTCTTCCCGGAGTCTCTAGTTTATGAACTCATTTCGAATCTTGTAGTTTATTCACTCATCCCGGAGTCTCTAGTTTATGAACTCATTTCGGAGCTTGTAGTTTATTCCCTCATCCCGGAGTCTCTAGTTTATGAACTCATTTCGGAGCTTGTAGTTTACTCACTCATCCCGGAGTCTCTAGTTTATGAACTCATTTCGGAGCTTGTAGTTTATTCACTCATCCCAGAGTCTTTAGTTTATGAACTCATTTCGGAGCTTGTTTAGTTTACCTCCCTTGTGCTTGTAGGCAAACTGGTCCTAACGTCACATTCCTCGTCATTGGTAGAACTTGGTGGGGGAAGTCGTTTATTTGCACCCGTGGATTGTATACAAGGGCCAACATTGTACCGCCTGTAGGGCAACTTGGGGAGTGTGATGGATTAAAAACAGGTTCAGGTCCCTGTAGCTTAAGACTTTTGAATCCTACGAGCCGTGAGGGTCTCACAGGGGGGAATTCTCCTTACGAGTCGTGAGGATCTCGTTAGTGTAATTTCTCCTTAGGAATCTTGGGGATCCCTAAGTGTGTTGCTCCCTTGTGAGTCGTAAGGATCTCACGTAGGTGTTTTCTCCTCACAAGGTCGAGAGGACCTTGCAGGTGCTTTTATTTTAACGAGATTGCGCCCTTTCAGGTTTTCACAAACTCGCCGGCAGCACTGCTGTTTTTACTCACAGAGCCCTTTAGGGTTTTCATCCATGCCCATTTCGCTTGTGGACGTATCGTTTTTTAACAATGAGATTGCGCCCTTTCAGGTTTTCACAAGCTCGCCGGTAGCCTAGCCGTTTTTACTCACGGCGCCCTTTCGGGTTTTCATCCGTGCCCATTTCTCTTATGGACATACCGTTTTTTATACCCTTATGTTTGCCAATGGCACTTAGGGGGGACTTCGCCACCGGGGCAGCTATGCAGCCAGTGGGACCCGGGTTGCAGTCCTCGCTGCTGGGGCTTGTGGACTTGAATTCTACTATCGCCGTGTTTGAGGCGACGTATTTAGTTTAAGAACATTATGGTCCATTTTTAGTTTAGGGATATCTCGGTCCGTTGTTAGTTTAGGGACATCTCGGTCCATTGCCAGCTTTGGGGCGAAGTTTTGCCGGATACTACTTATAGAGTTTGGACTCAGGAAGACAGCGAGCGGACAGGAGCGTCGTTATCTAACATTAACCTGAGCCGTGACTTGTCAAGCGTAGTATTTCTTAAGAAACCGGCCGTTTATTGGCCGGAAGGGTCTTTTGCCATGCATATTCATGAGCAAGTAGGCCCCACCTTGGTAGACCTTTTTTATGATGTACAGGCCTTCATAGTTTGGCTCGAATTTTCCCCGCTTTGCACGGTTGGGGATCATAGGTCTTTTTACGACTAGCACGAGTTCGCCTTGGCGGAATGTTCTCGGCCTGGTTAGTCTTTCATATGAGCACGTCATCCTTGCTTTGTAAGCTTCCATGTTTTGCTGCGCCATGAGGCAAGTTTCATCGAGGGTATCGAGCTCCTCAAGCCGAAGATGTGCGTTTTCTTCATCCGTCAGCTCATATCGAACTGCCACTCATAGAGAGGGTAGCTCTATCTCTAAGGGAAGTACCGCATCCGTGCCGAATACCAACGCGAATGGCGTTATATTCGTGGCCGTTTTGAACGTGGTTTGATATGCCCAGAGAGCTTCATGCAGTCTCTCATGACAGTCCCTTTTATTTCTGGACATCGTTTTCTTTATGATCTTCATCAAGGTCTTGTTGAAAGCCTCAGCTAGACCATTAACTCAGGGATTATAGACTGAAGAGTATCTCCAATCTATATTTTGCTGCTGTGTAAAGCGGCTGATCTTATGGCTCCTGTAGGCCGGCCCATTATCCGAGATGATTCATCGCGGAGTGCCGAATCGGTAGATGACAGGCGCCCTGAAGAAATGAAGGATGTTCTCCGTCTTCACCTCCCTTAGCGGTATTGCCTCTGGCCACTTAGAGAAGTAATCGGTTGTTGCCAATATGAACTGATGTCCTTTGGATGATGCTGGTTCGATAGGCCCGATTATATCAGTTCCCCATATTTCGAACGACCAGCTAGCCAATGTTGGGTGCAGCGGATTTGGATGCTGGTGGATGAAGTCCCCGTGAATTTGGCACGAGTGACACTGCTTCGCATATTCGAGGAAGTTCTGAATCAGTGTGGGCTAATAGTAACCCATTCTTTTGATCTTCAGTTTCATCTTTGTCCCGGCCTGATGGGAACCGCAGAGTCCGTCGTGAGTTTCTTGGACGACCCTCCTTGCTTCCTCCGGTCCCAAGTATCTTAGCCAAAAACTGTTGAATGATCTTTTATATAGAGTATCATTGACGAAGGCGAAGGATAGAGCTCGTTTCATGAGTTGATGTCTTGACGACGCGCCTTCAGGTGTTCGATGGGATTTGAAGTAGTCTATGAAGACTTCTCTCCAATCCTTAGCCTTTTCTTCGTCTTCTATTTGGCAGGCTGCTTGTTTGGTCGCTTCCTTTCCTTCAGATGACTCCGGCGATATTTCTGCTGGCGTGAGAATCCGACGACTTTGCACAATGATTCTTACGTCATCGAAGTTTTCGTCGGCCAGTTCTTTAGCGAGTTTGGCTAATGCATCCGTCTTGCTATTCTCTGCACACGGAATGCTTTCCAAAATGTAAGAGGGGATTTGTGTCAACAATTGCCGCACTCTCTCGCCATATTTTACCAACTCTGGTTTGCATGTCTGATAGTCACCATTTACTTGGTTAACGACTAGCTGGGAATCTCCATATATGAGGAGGTATTCGATGCCCATGTCAACAGCAATCTCAAGACCAGCTATCAAAGCTTCGTACTCGGCCTCATTGTTTGTCCTCGGCTCTGTTAATGAAAGGGCGAAATGCATTATCCCTCCTTGCGAAGTCACGAAAATAAGGCCCACCCCGGCTTTAATCATGGGGGTGTTTTGATTTCGCTTTTTCATGGAAGATGCTCCGTCGAAGTACAGTTCCCATCGGGCATTATTTCCTACCTTCTCCCTGTCGATTGCTTCGAACGCGTGTTTATCTGGCAATTCGCAATTTAAGGGAGAGTCGGGTGGAATTGGATATTCAGCGAGGAAGTCAGCGATGGCCTGGCCCTTCACCGCCCTGAGGGGTCGATAGATTATCGAGAACTCCATCAAGAGGAGGGCCTTCTCCCGCCAAAATTTTCGGCCAAGAGCTATTTTTTCCCTTATAACCCTTATAAAAAAGGGAGAGAAGAAAGAGGAAAAGAATTCACGGTTGGACGTCACGTGTTAAACACGTGAGCGCTTATATGCAAAGCATATAGGCGAGCGTTTATATGCAAAGCATATAGGCGTTGAAAATAAATAAATCTAAATGGCCAAACAGGCCTCACGTGTAAAACACGTGAGCGCTCATATGCAAAGCATATGAGTGCTGAACATAAATAACTAATGGCCAAACAGGCCTCACGTGCTAGACACGTGAGCACTCATATGTAAAGCATATGGGCGCTGAAAATAAACCAAATAAAACAATTAATGGCCAAACAGGCCTCACGTGTAAAACACGTGAGCGCTCATATGCAAAGCATATGAGCGCTGAACATAAACATGCTAAAACCCACAGTAGGGGTCACGTGTTAAACACGTGAGTTCTCTTGCCTCTCACATGCAAAGCATTCGGGCGCTCCAATTTAAAATTTTCCCATTAAATTCTATATGATAAAATTAAATCCTATTTGGGAAATATTTTTCCTGATCTATCTAATATGGAAAGATCTTTCTCTAACAGAGAATCCTGGATTTAAAATCCGATGGTGATAAAATATCACCAATTAAATCATCTGGTAGAATAAAATTCTATCATAGGAAAATATTTTCCTAATCTTGTTAAACTAACAAGATATTCACATGACAAGAATAAAATTCTATGTTAACAAGATATCCATATTAAGAAAATATATTTCTGATCTTGTTAAACTAAAAAGATATGATAGAATAAAATTCTAATCTTGTTAAAACTAATAAAATATTCATAATCTTGTTAAACAAACAAGAAATATTTTCTGTTAAACAGAGAGCCTTTGGATTAAAAATCCAACGGTGAATAAAATTCACCGATTGATGTAAAAGATCATGAAATCAATCAAGATCTCTCAATGAAAGATTTTCTTAACAAATTGATTTTTTCTCTTCTCCTATAAATAGGAGTAAAGAGGTTAAATCTAAAAAAGAGGAGACCACCTCATAAGCTTCTAAAAAAAACATAGAAACTTCCAAAAAGCTCCCATAAAACAAAAGAGAATTTAATTCTCAAACCAAGAGTTTAACTCTTCTCAAAGAACTTAGTTATTCCTCTGGTTGAGGTCTGCAGAAGCAGACTTTCCCACAATTTGAGAATTTAATTCTCATCGGGGAGATCCTGTTATGCAGATTCAAAACTTAGGGGAAAAAACTAAGTTCGAAGAATTTAATTTTTCCAAAAGGATATAGGAATTTAATTCCTCTGATAAAACTAGGGTTTAACCCTGTAAAAGAATTTAATTCTTATAAAACAAGAGACTTGAAATTCTTAAAACTCAGATCATAATCTCTATGCATATAAAATAAAAGACTGGTCACGTGTTCCTACGTGAGCACCTCTGAGGAACAAAAAGGAAGGACTGAGATCAAATCACGTGTTCCCACGAGACCCCTTAAAACGAGCGCTCAACAATTACATGAAAAAGGGAATAAATCGAAAGAAAGTTCCCATTTTGGGGCGCTTCACGTGTTCCCACGTGACCCCCAAACAGTTGCCTAACACTTACATGGAAAAGGGGAAAATTCCAAAAACAACGCTCACATTTTGAGCACCTCGCGTATTCACACGTGAGCATTATATGAGCTAAGTGCTTAGCATTTATAAAAGGAAGAGGGAATAAATCCAAAGAAGCAGTGCTCAACTCTGGGACGTCTCACGTGCCCACACGTGATGGCCATAAGAATTAAGTGTTTAACACTTATATACAGATGGGGATTTGGACCCAAGTGTACAGCGCCGACTTTCAGACGCCTCACATGCCACACGTGAGCGCCCCAAATTTCAGTGTTTAACACTGCTTAAGAGACTCACGTGAGTACCGAGCATATATTAGTGTTTAACACTATAAGAAGCCAACTTCAGCCCTAAATGTTTAGCATTATGTGCACAGAGAAAGGACCGTGTCCTAGCAAGTGTCTAACACTTTATAAAAAAAGGGAAATGACAAAGCCTAAGTGGGCTGAGCCCAAGGTTTGCCAAACCCCAAAATCGACCGAGCTCATAGGTCTTCTTCTAAATTGGACTTAGTCCCAAACAGGATTATCAAATCTTTGATGAACATTCATTGGTTCAAGGGTACATATCTTCACACCTCTGATACATGTCGTTGTAATTCCTCAACGTCTTCAGGGAGGTGGCGGGTCCCGACAACCAGAAACCTTACAGACTATAATGTCTTTAAACCAGACTATGATGTCTTTAAACCTTACAGACTATGATGTCTTTAAACCTTACAGACTATGATGTCTTTAAACCAGACTATGATGTCTTTAAACCTTACAGACTATGATGTCTTTAAACCTTACAGACTATGACGTCTTTACACCAGACTATGATGTCTTTAAACCAGACTATGATGTCTTTAAACCTTACAGACTATGATGTCTTTAAACCTTACAGACTATGATGTCTTTAAACCGGACTATGATGTCTTTAAACCTTACAAACTATGATGTCTTTAAGCCGGACTATGATGTCTTTAAACCTTACAGACTATGATGTCTTTAAACCAGACTATGATGTCTTTAAACCATACTATGATGTCTGTAAACCTTACAGACTATGATGTCTTTAAACCAGACTATGATGTCTTTAAACCCTACAGACTATAATGTCTTTAAACTCACATGGAATATGATGTCCTTAAACCCAATGGACCGCAATGTCCCTAAACTAAGACAATAGAGCCTAAATACTCTTTCGTTGGATCTAAATGGTCCCAAAATCCTGTTGAGTAGATCTTAGTCTAAAATTAGACTAACGTATCCTCAGCAAACACTTAAGTTGATCTTAATCTCAAATGAGGTTAACGATCCTTAAATCAACCAAACCCAAATCTAAGAAAATACGGATTTGGACTAATCATCGCCCTACGGGCGACAACATAAATTAGTCTCCGTATACAATCCACGGGCAACCAAAAAATAAAACAAACACACACGACACGAAGTGACCTTCTGGAGCAGGAGAAAGTGGTTACCGTGATGCGTTAACGTAATTAACTGCAGGGGCTTGCGCCTGCAGGGAAGAGCGTCCCCATAATCAAAAACCCCTCGCAAACGAGGGGGAATCTGACGAAGTCTGCTACGACGACCGCATCCATCCAAACCTCCGATATACGGTTCCATAAATCAACTGGGCATCTTCGGAGAGGTGGACGGATAAAACCCAAATAGCATCTGCCCCCAAATTCAGGCAAGACGACCTACGCGATTTCGTCCCCGTTTTCGGCGGTAAACAGATTCTGGAACGCCCGGTGGGACCTTTTCCTCTTTTCACTCCACACTTCGTGTGTCGTGTTTCGCGAACAAATCGCGGTTTAATATGGTTGCCCCTGGATTCGAGATACTAAGATTTGGTGTCTTGCTCCCGTGCAGAGAAAAGAAGAGCAATGGCCTCCAGTTGCACTAACTGCAACAATAATTCCCACTCCGTCCTCGCTGGAAGAGTGACCTATGGGCCCAAAGTGGCCTCCATCTTCGCAATGCCGGTAGACCAGGTGAAACAGGCCACCACTGGGTTGTTCTTTGGGACCATGCTCCCGCCAATTAGCTTCAACGCTCCAGTGCCGTCACAGGAAGCTCCAAAGAAGTCAGTCTTTGATCAGCTTGCAACTACCGTGGCCCCTCTCAATGGGTCGTCCAAATACAACGCCTCAGTCTTCGACAAATTGAGCCTGAGCTCCAGTGGGCCCTTAAAGAAGCCTGCAATACCTGAAGGAGTTATCCCAAAGCGGATAGCCATTCCAACTCCGATGGACGAAGCAGTCAAAGGGGCTTCTTCTGCTAAGAGATCGGTCTTCGCAAGACTAGCCGTTCCAACTCCTGCTGCAGGAGAGGTCGTTAAAAATGCTTCCCCTGCCAAAAATTCAGCCTTTGCAAGATTGACCGTTCCCTCTCAACGGACGTCAGTCTTCGATAGGCTGGCACCAACAACAACCCTTCACCAGGAAAGGGGGCATGATGAAGCCACCCCCATAACTGAGCAGGTACCATCTGCAAGACATGATCGACGTCGCCACTGGTGCCGAGTGAGGAAGGCTGGGGGCAATTCCCCGTCTGGACTGACTCTATCAGCTCCGATGGTGGAAATTGACACTGCTGTTCCAACTGGGAACAGCTTTGAGCCGCTCAGTAGGGTGCGCAAGAACTCTCCGACTGCCATGTTGAAAAAGTCTCATCCACCCACTGAAAATGTTATTAAGGCGAAGCCGGAGCAGCCTCCTCAGCGTCTGCCCTCCAAAATCTACAGGGTCTGGTGAAGAGTCCAAGACTCTATAATCGACAAAGACTACTCCCGCCGACAGAAGAAAATGAAGGTTCGGCAAGAGGAGGACCATCTCACCGCCGTCGTACCATGGAAAGCATCGGCTGCAACAGCTCCCTCAACTTCGACCGCCTATAAAAGGAGAATGCCGGAGAAGATCCCTGTGTCTGCGACAAATCTCAAGGGCACTGAATCCAAACGCCCCAAGTCTGGGGGAATGGTAGTGCACACCATCCACATGGCTTCCGGAAAAAAGGATAGCCGTACCTCCACGGGTCATCGACCACTTACGCGATCAGTAACTAAGGCTCAGGAGCAACAACAGCAAAAGCTCCAGGAGATGCTCAAAAAGATGGTCGCACTCTCTGGGACAAAAGAAAGCCCGGAGACATCGTTGGAGAAGCGCCAGGAGCAGGAAACCGATGCCGAATTCCTCCGAAGAATGCTCGAGAAGAAAGACAAAGAGGCCGCGGAACAAGCGGCTAACATAAAGCAAATGGCGCTTCTGTTTCAAGATATGGTCGAGATGATGATACAGCCAGATCCCCCAGCTGAAGACCCTCCGATTATCCTTGAAGACGACAGAGGGGAAATATCAAACCCTCTTCCTGCTTTTTCCGCAGCCAAAGAGGAGACGATCTCGAAAGCTGCCCCTGACGACTATATAGATCAACAGATACGAGCTCATCAGGCGAGCGAAGCGGCTGGCCAAATCGTCAAAACTGGACGACCTTATCCGGGTTGGTACGATCAAATAAAGTACCTACAGGGATATACGATCCTTAAATTCAACGTGTATAAGGGGACGGGTAATCCACACCACCACGTTGCTCAATTCAGAGCCTTTTGCGGTAATACTGGGGGTGGTGATAAACTGTTGCTTCGTCAGTTTGTTGGCAGCTTGTCGGAGACAGCATTCGAATGGTACTCCGAGCTCCCGAATGACTCTATCAAGACATTTACAGAAATGGAGCTACTGTTTACACAAAGGTTCGCAAGCGCCAGCGAACGTACCCCGATCACGACATTAATCAACGCCAGAGTGAAGCCGGGAGAAACCTGGGTTCAATACGCCATTCGGTGGCGGAACCTATGGTCGAGATGCGAACAACGCATAAAAGAAGCTCCAGCTGTGGGCATGTTTGTGGGAACCCTCGATCCTCAGGCGACTATATCCCAATTCATGATGTTCTTCAAGTCGAAAACCTTCCAAGCCTTGATCAACATGCTGGACCAAATGGACCAGATTGGCTACAGGCCTTCCTCTTCAAAGACGGAGCTTCGAAACGAAAAAGGCAAAGGGAAAGCGACCTTCGTCGCCAACGCTCAACAGCAGCCGAGTGATCCGAAACCAGCTGCTCGCCAATGCAACAAAGCATGATTTCTCGACGAGAAGTTGAGACGTCCTTATTCATTTCCCTGGGATAAAACGAGGAGACTGTTCGAACTAGCGGTGCGCAACAGGCTCATCACCCTGCCGGATCTGAAGCGCCCACTGCAGCCCGGTGACGTCAACAATCTCAACTACCGCCCCTACCATCGAATGTTGGGCCATCGAATCGAAGATTGCTTCATCTTCAAAAGCTGGATAGAAGACCAGTACCAGCAAGGCAAATTCGCGCTGTCTGAAAACTGGAGGGTGAACCCGCCACAACCACATGCTCCGAAAAAGATGGACACGCCGGGGGCATCATGCTCATTCATAGAGGAAGCTCCATGGGAAGTAGTTCTTTCGGAAAAAACTAAAAGAATGCTGAAAGATCTTCAAGAATGCCCGCCAATCAGGTGGAGAAGCCCGCTAGAGCTAGAAATCATAGAGGGGATGCTGAAACCGCGACCAACAACGGGATTTGATAGCGATGAGAAAAATACCCAGTTCCAGCCGACGAAGTCTTCGAAGAAGAAAAGGAAGACCAAGAAGCCCGCGCAGCCTGACGACAAGCGCACGGAGCTGCAAAAGCATATTGACGTGCTGGAAGAATATAACCAGAAGGCGCGAACCCCGGTCACACTCCAAGAGTTTCTCAACCACATCCTTGAGGACGGAGATAACGACAATGATGAGGGAGACGACTCGTCAGAGGAACCCGAAGATTATGTGGCAAGTTGCCACATGATCTCTCATTCGTCGCTAAATAACGAAGAAGCTCATTCGGCATTAAAAGATAACAAAGAGGAGCTGGGGGCAGGATCGGTGCCAAAATCCTTGGGACCGTCAGACGAGATGATCGACATGCTACTGAATGAAGCTCGTCAGAAGAGCAAAGCTGATCGAGACCGCGAAATGGCCATATTCGAAAAAGCCAAACGTCGGCGACGGGATGAAAGGGTTGAAGAACTCCAACCTGATCGAAGCACGCCCGCGGCAGACAAAAATAGGCTTAAAACGAGGAAACGGTTCGCTAAAGCCCTGTCGATGGGAATGAAGCTGCCATCCTCCAAAGGAAACACTCCCGGCGGTATACACCTTGACGAAGCGGATGTACATCCTGGCTACTGCTTATACCATCAAAGGATTGTGCACCCTACCGAAGAGTACAATGCCTTTAAAAACTGGTGGCAGGGATATGTTGCCCGCCGACAACACTTCAAGCGATCGAAGCGCAAGGCTCGTCGGGAGCAGAGAAGCACAACAGATGAGCGTAAAAGAACTACCAGAAACTGTCACATGGTTGATGCCGGGGGATCGCATGTTCTCACCTTCGGAAGCGATTCTGATGAAGAAATAGCCCTCGGCCCTCTCTTTAAAGAATCCACCTCAGGAACAGAAGAAGAGATGAAGAACTGTGAGAATATTCATCTGCGCAACCGTACGTTGCCTGAAAAGAATCTCGGACCCACAAACAAGGGGACGAACAAAAAAGATAAAGGGAAGGAAAAAGTCCCTGAGGATATCACCCTCGATGATCGAGTCGTCGAAGAGCTGGCAGCTAAGGACCCGCCTAAGAAAAGCAAAGTGGATTACAATGTCCTGGCACACCTGAGGAAGATACCCTCGCAGCTAAGCATTTTGGATGCCCTTCTGCTGTCTAAAGAGGCGCGAGATTCTCTGATCAAGGCATTACAAGAGCCTGAGCAGTTTCAAGCTTTCCTTGCTGAAGAAAAGATGAAGGACAAGCTGGAAGAAGTGCACACAGCTGACATCACTTTCGGCGACGAAGATCTCCTCCTCGGAACGTGCGAGCATAACCATCCCCTGTATGTCACCGGATACCGCCATGACATCAAGATAGGGAAGATCTTAGTTGACAACGGGTCCTCTGTCAATCTCCTGAATGTGAGGGTGCTAAAGAAAATCTGCATGAGTGTTCAACACCTCGCTCGGGATAAAATCACCATCTCCGGGTTCGACTCCCAGTCATCACGGACGCTTGGATCTGTAATACTGACGTTACGCTTTGGGTTGCTCGTCACTGACATTAAATTTCATGTCATTGACGCCAAGACTTGCTACAACGCTCTGCTCGACAGGCCTTGGTTGCACGAGTACAACATCATCCCTTCTACACAACATCACTGTATGAAGTATTTCAAAGATGGTCTCGAGTATACCGTGATGGGAGAACTGAACCCATTTTCTGTAAATGAAGTTCGAAAGTACGAAGATGTAAAGTATTTCCTGCCATACTTTGAAGACACGGAAGGATGCCATAAGCCGGAGAATAAGCAAAAAGCTATCACCACTATTCCTGTCTTCGGGAGCGATACCGAGGAGGATGAAGAGATAGTCTATTCAGGACCGCCCCAATGCAACAAGCCGGGACCACCTACCCCTATTCTGGTTTTTGGCAGTGACTCTGAAGAAGAATTCAACGCGGTGTTCACGGTCCGACCATCAATGTAGGCCTTCACTGAAGATGATCGGAGTTTGCGAATCGCCATAGTTCTGCGGCAGCACTACAGAGAGCTTGATGCACTTGAGACATATAGTGTGCAAGATCTGCGGACATTTTACGTCGCTCCCAGGCGAAGTGGTGAAAATGCAATCCTATCCTACCGATCCACGGAGACTAAAGTTGAAAGAGAAGTCTGGCATGGTGCCGATTCTGCGATCGACAGACTCCGACCAATCCGTCTGCCTAGATACTACGCAGAGGGATTGAAAAGGTTATTGAGATGCCAAGACGTACCTTTCAAACAAACTACTTGACAAGCTCAGTTCTATAACAAGATTTGGGACGTTCCCGGGACTCAATGGAAGATCCCAACGGAAGAATAGAGACGACTGGCATTGGATATGTCCAGTCCAAGAAACGGGAGCAGTTCCATGGCTGCCATGTCATAAAGGACCTTGATGAGGAAGAGGGTGCTCTTTTAAAAGACGCTGATGCTGAACAAGAACGTGGTCCTGCCATAAAAATGCTGAGTCCGTCGTTTGAAGAACATATGGACAAACTGGTGAGGGAAGCGAATCAAAAGGCTCGGAACGACCACAGCCGTGAAATGGCCATTTACGAGAAAGCCAAGACGCAACGCTTCCTTCAGCAGGCTACGAAGGATGACAATGCCCTTCACCGTCAGCCCGCCATGCATTCCCAAGACAAGAAAAAGACCCGACGCGGAGGCAAAAACAAGTTAAAGAATGAGAAAAACGTTCGACAACGGCAAAACGGATCCAAAAGGCCACGCGATTGAGAAAAGGTCAGCCAGAATCCGTCTCTAATGAAAAAGATGGGTCGAGCATATTCTTTCCCTCGAAGAAAGACAAGGAGAATCTTCGACCTCGTCCTGAAACATCAAATGATTACGCTCCCGGAGTCCAAGCACCCCGAACAAGCAAACGAGGTCTGTCGGCCGGATTATTGCTCCTATCATCGAGTGATCGGACATCCTCTTGAAGACTGTTTCACCTTCAAAAACTGGGTCGAAGACCAATATCAGCTCGGCAGGTTCGCTCTATCCAACAGTTGGAGGGTAGCCCCACCACAAAGGCATGTGCCAAAAGTCACGTATATAGCAGGAGTAGAACCAGATCAACATCGGTCTTGGAAACGATCTCGTACCTGCCACATGATAACGCTGTTAGAAGAAGGAGAGCGTAAGGATATGGATGACCTCTCCTGTTGCTTTGAAAATGAGGATGAAGATGAGTTGATCTCAGAGTTTCCACCGGCGCCAAAAGAGCTGGAAGATGGGATACACACTACTGCGGATAACTTGAGAAAGATCGACTTGGGGACGACAAACGACCCGCGGCCAATGTTCGTCAGTGAGCCGCTGTCTAAAGAACAGGTGGCTATGCTAAAAGACGTGCTCATGCATTATAAGGACTGCTTCGCGTGGAACTATTCCGAGATGCCGGGGCTAGATCCAGAGATAGCTGTGCATAAATTGGCGATATCTCCGGACGTCAAGCCAGTCAAACAGGCGCCAAGAAGAATGCAGCTCGAACTTGAAATGAGTATCAACGCCGAAGTCAAGATGCTAATCGACTCCGGCTTCATCCAAGAAGTTCAGTACCCTGACTGGATCGCCAACATCGTCCCAGTGATGAAGAAAAATGGGACGGTGCAATCTGCGTGGACTTTCGGGACCTCAACAAAGCCTGCCCGAAGGATGATTTTCCCGTGCCGGTTACCGAGCTGATGATAGACAACACGTCCACTCACGAAGTCTTCTCCTTCATGGACGGATCATCAGGGTACAATCAAATGAAAATGCATCCCGAAGACTAAATGCATACCGCTTTCCGGACTCCTCTGGGCATATTCTGCTACAAAGTCATGCCTTTCGGTCTGAAGAACGCCGGTATTACTTATCAGAGGGCCATGACGAATATTTTCGATGACCTCATACATGAAAACGTCGAATGCTATATCGACGACCTCGTAATGAAAAGCAATTCGTACGAGGAACATTGGGAGCATATGAAGATCGTGTTTCAACGCCTTCGGAAATACAACCTAAATATGAACCCTCTCAAATGCGCGTTCGGAGTTTCCTCGGGCAAATTCCTATGATTCATTGTACGACACCGGGGCATCGAGATAGACCCGTCAAAGATCAAGGCGATTATGGAAATGCCTCCGCCAAGAACTCTCAAGCAACTGCGGTCTCTCCAAGGAAAGCTCGTATATATCCGACGGTTCATAGCTAACCTCTCCGGCAAATGTCGCCCCTACAGTCACCTGATGAAGAAGGGAACCCGGTTCGTTTGGGATCGCAAATGCCAAAGCGCACTGGACGTAATCAAGCAATACCTGCAGAATCCGCCGGTACTGACCGCTCCGGTCAAGGGAAAGCCCCTCATCTTGTACACAACCGCCCTTGAAGGTTCTTTCGGCGCGTTATGGGCACATGAGAACGATCAAGGGAAAGAGAGAGCCCTCTACTATTTGAGTCGAGTTCTCCTGGGGGCAAAAAACAACTACCCTCCTATCGAAAAACACTGCCTGGCGTTAATCTTCGCGATAACAAAGCTCCGGCATTATGCTTTGGCGCATGAGGTCCACCTCATATCAAAATTGGATCGTCTCAAATATTTGATGTCAAGAGCCATACTAATGGGATGGCTCGCTAAATGGGCCCTACTCTTAATGGAATTCTCGATAACATATCAACCGCTCAAGGCAGTGAAAGGCCAGGCCATCGCCGACTTCCTCGCTGAGCATCCGATACTTGCCGATTCACCCATAAATTGCGAATTGCCAGACAAGCACGCGTTTGACACAATCGACGGGGAGAGAAGAGAGAGTGATACCCGATGGGAACTCTACTTCGATGGGGCATCTTCCATGAAGACACGAAAGCACAGCTCCCCCATAATCAAATCTGGGGTAGGCCTCATCTTCATAACTCCACAAGGAGGGATAATGTGCTTTGCCTTTTCCTTAACAGAGCCGAGGACAAACAATGAAGCAGAATATGAAGCTTTGATAGCAGGTCTTGATATCACTGTCGACATGGGAATCGAAAACCTCCTCATATACGGAGACTCCCAGCTGGTCGTTAGCCAAGTAAACGGCGACTATCAAACGTGCAAACCAGAGTTGGTAAAGTACGGCGAGAGAGTGCAACATTTGCTGACTTAAATCCCTTCTTACGCCCTAGAAAGCATACCACGTGCGGAAAATAGCAAGGCGGATGCGTTAGCCAAGCTCGCTAAAGAACTGGCTGATGAAAACCTCGATGACGTGAGTATTGTTGTACAAAGCCGTCGGGCTCTTGCACCAGCAGAAATATCCCCGAAGTCGTCTGAAGAAAAGGAAGATACCAAGCAAACAACCCTGCAAATAGAGGACCAAGGAAGGCTTAAGGATTGGAGAGAAGTCTTTATAGACTACTTCAAATCCCGTCGAACACCTGAAGATGCATCCTTAAGGCACCAGCTCATGAAACGAGCTCTATCCTTCGCCTTCGTCAATGATACTCTGTATAAGAGATCGTTTGACTCTCTGTGGCTAAGATGTCTGGGACCGGAAGAAGCAAGGAGAGTCGTTCAAGAAACTCATGACGGACTTTGCGGTTCTCATTAAGCCGGGCCAAAGATGAAGATGAAGATCAAAAGAATGGGTTACTACTGGCCCACGATGATTCAGGACTGCATCGAATACGCGAAGCAGTGTCACCCGTGCCAAATTCATGGAGACTTCATCCACTAGCATCCAAACCCACTACACCCGACAGTGGCTAGCTGGCCGTTCGAAATGTGGGGAACTGTCACGCCCCGCTTCCCAGAATACGCTAAGATAGGCATGTGACATAGCCAACCATGCTACTTGTAGATATGAAATATCCTTCCACAGTCACATTATGGCTGTAGAGATATCAAGAACAATAATAAACTATCTAACACATGTCCATAAACCAGAATAAAACGAGTCAAGAATAAAATAATGCGGAAGCAAAAGATCCAATACAAGAATAAACTGGAATGTACGTCCCATAATGCGGGCTCACATCAGGAATGAAAATACCGAAAGTAAAATAAACTAACTACTAATAAGTCCTCACTGCTCAGCCTGCTGACTGAAATACTCCTGCTCAGCCTGCAGCAAAGGTAAAGAATCTGGGCCATGCAAAACCCAGACGTCAGTGCGTCACAACATCAAGTAATAATATAAACAGGGGCAGCAATACATGCAGGTATGAGCATGAACGGTAAAACAGGTAAACAACAATATCAATAAGGACAGTGAAGGGCAGTGTGCAGTGTGTAATCTAAACTGGTCTACCGTGTTAACTACTCTCAAGTCTTTGAAATCAATTTGATGAATCATCGATGTAACTCAATAGTATCTCGTGCATGCCCGGGACCACAATCTAAGACTCTCGGGCTGAATCCGAGACGTGCCGCAAGGCAGTAAAAAGGGTAGTATGTAATGACGAGTGATGTCAGCAGCATCACCCCGGGGCTGGCCTAGCCCGTAAGACTGATTAGTAAAGGTATCGAACTGTCGAGTTACAAGTCAGGTTTCATCATTGATTTCCCCATACCCCCAAGTTATAAGTTCAAGTCAGGTATTAATAAATCTGGAGCTAACGCCAACACAGGATCAAGAAGGTACGGGTTTGTCTAGATAGACAACAGGAAATGTCCGTAGGGACAACATGTCAAGTTTGTTGGCATTAGTAACAAGATCAGGTAACAGGTAAAGCTATGGTGCATCAGGTTAAGTCAGGTAGTGTATAGGTACCATGTCATGTCAAGAAGTGCACGGTATCACGTCGTGTCAAGTAATGGTATATCAAGTCATGTCAGGGGTGCACAAATGTCACGTGGGTGCTTGTAATCAAACCCTAATAAGTATGGGTACACAAAACAAGTATGTGGTACCAATGCAACAATAAAATGGAATAGTGTGATGTGGTATGCAAATAGGTATAGATTAAAACATATGGATGCACAGTTATCGATTAAGGTTAAAATTAAAGTTCCAACATTAATTAAAATACACTTTATCAAATATGGAATGTTAATATTACAATATTTTATATTCAAGTGATCCATGGATGCAATAATATGTATATTAGACGAGATGTATGCAAATAGGTATCCGAAAGTTATAAACTATTAAGAATGGTACTATGGGCTGTGTAAATAAGCATTATGTGATTCAAATATGGATATGGGTACCGTGTATCGTAATCTAATATGCAACAAGATATGTTTTCAAGTTCTAGATCTAAAATGATATAAATGGAACATCGAAATGTTAAAATGGAACATGTGGTATTAGATTTAAACTACAGGTTTCATATGCATTTAAATAAGTATGTAATAAATTAAATAGCATGTAGCAAGTTTTACTTGCCTATACGGATCAAGAAACGGGTATACGGAACGTCTCAAGTCGGTGGAGAAGTCGCGACGCGCGCACGATACACGGAACGGATCTAAAAAACGTACAAGGTGATCACACAAGTCAAGTTTGTTCGCTGGGTCGTCGACGTCGTCACGGCTCCGGCGATCTACAGAGATTAAATAAATACAGAAAAGAAAAAATAAAAGAAAGAAAGAATAGAAAAGAAGAAGAAGAGAAGAAGGGAAGAATGAGAGAGAGAGAGCTCACTGTGGATTGGTGCACTGGGGTTCCAGGGGATTGAGGAGATGAGGGAGTAGTGTAGGGTTCACCGGCGATGAGTGGCGGTCGAGATGGAGGTTAAGGTTTCGGTTAGGGTTTGGGTTACTGGGTTTTCTTGGTGTATGGATGTGCAGGGTTTTGTGAAGGGAGAAGACAGAGGAGAGAGGAAGGAGAAGAGAGGAGAATGATGGTGGTGGCGAGAGATGATCGGCGGCGAGGGAGATGTGGTGGTGATGGGTGCTGTGGTTGTCGTGGGTGTGCAGGTGAAGGCTTGGAGGGAAAAGAAGAAGAGGAAGATGGAGACGAGGAGGAGGAGGAGGTTCGGTTGAGGGAGAAGGCGATTGCTTAAGGTTAGGGTTTGAGGAAAGGCGATGGAATTCGCGGCGGCGGTTCACGAGGTAAGAGATGAGCTCGGTTTAAAAAAGAAGAAGGAAAGAAAAATATAAGAGGGAGGTGACGAGATCCAAGGGGCGGTGACTAGATCCGAGGAATGCACAATGTTCGCGAGATGTGAGAGAGAGTGCGTGAGGAGAGAGAGAGAGGAGAGAGAGAGACTGCCGCGCTGGGGAGAGAGAAAGAGAAGAGGAAAGGAAAGAGAGAGAGATTTGAGTGGGGCCCGGCGCAATGAAAAGGAATAATTTGATTGGCTCGCGGTGTGGAGCCCAGGGGAAAATTTGTAGAAGGATTTATCTGTTAGACTGAGTTAGGATTTTAGATTTAAAAAATTTAAAAGGATTTGTTTTAAAGATTTAATAGTTATCGAGATTTTAAAGGTAAAGTTAAAAATAAAAATATTAAATAAATTTGAATTTAGGCGGGATACAAAAATATTCCAAAATGCGCCCGGGTCGGGTCTAAAATTTCAGATTTAAAATACGAAAAATATATGTGACTTCTAAATTTCAAAATGAATGCTTAGGTAACGAAAATGCATACCCCCAAGAACGGACGCACGTACGTGCGCGTAGCTATCCAAACACGTCTGTTTCACTGAACGGGATGAGAACAAGATGCGCGGACGCTACCACAGTGCTAGGGGTATCATGCAGGCTATGAAATGTAATTTTAATTTATTTTATATGACCTAAAATGTTATATGATAAAATGTGCGATGTCAGATGAAAAGTCAATATGCAGTATACATGAGATGCACGTGTCTATTTAACAAGCCAGGGTAGTTTATAAATGTGAATCAAACAAGTTCAAGCAAGCGGGTCGGGTCGAATGCAATGTCAAATGCAAAATTACTATTCGCACCCAAACACGATAAATACATAAAATGCCACAGATATATACATACGGGAATTGGAATTGGTATAAATGAACTCGGTTGTTACAGGAACCGACATAATTAGGCCCATCGAACCAGCGTCATCTAAAGGACATCGGTTCATATTGGTGACAACCGATTACTTCTCCAAGTAGGCAGAAGCAGTGCCGCTAAGAGAAGTGAAGACCGAGAATATTCTCCATTTCTTCAAGACACGTCATCTATCGGTTTGGCACTCCACGACGGATTATCTCCGATAACGGGCCGGCCTACAGAAGTCACAGGATCAGCAGCTTCGCAAAGCAACATAACATAGACCGGAGATACTCTCCGGTCTATAATCCCCGAGCTAACGGTCTATCCGAGGCTTTCAACAAAACCTTGACGAAGATCATAAAGAAGACGGTGTCCAAAAATAAAAAGGACTGGCACGAAAGACCGCATGAAGCTCTCTGGGCATATCGGACTGCGTTCAAAACGGCCACAAACATAACGCCGTACGCGTCGGTGTTCGGCGCAGAAGCGGTACACCCCCTTGAGATAGAGCTACCCTCTCTACGAGTGGCAGTGCATTACGAACTAACAGATGATGAGAATGCTCATCTTCGACTCGAGGAGCTTGATGCCCTCGATAAAACTCGTCTCATGGCGCAACAAAACCTAGAAGCTTACAAAGAAAAGATGACGACGCCTATGTCCGCTCGCTATCTTCCTAAGCCCACACTCTATAAGTAGTATCCGGAGAAACTTCACCTCGAAGCAACAACGGACCGTAATATCCTTAAACTAGCTACGGACCGAAACGTCCCTAAACTAACAATTGACCGTAATGTCCTTAAACTAGCTACGGACCGAAACGTCCCTAAACTAACAATGGACCGTAATGTCCTTAAACTAGCTACGGACCGAAACGTCCCTAAAATAACAATGAACTGTAATGTTCTTAAACTAGCTGCGGACCGAAACGTCCTTAAACTAACGACGGACTGCAATGTCCTGAAACTAGCTACGGACCGTAAGGTCCTTAAACTACTACAAGCCGCAGCATCCTTGGGCTGGCGCAAAAAAAAAGGTACGTCCATAAGCAAGATGGGCACAGATGAAAACCCAAAGGGCTCCGTGAGTAAAAACAGTAAGGCTACCAGCGATGTTTGTGAAAATCCGAAAGAGCGCAGACTCGTAAAAACAATTCATGCACACTTGCAAGATCCTCTCGACCTTGTAAGGAGAAAATTACCTGCGTGAGATCCTTACGACTCACAAGAGAGCAAAACACTTAGGGATTCCCACGATTCCTGAGGAGAAATTACACTTACGAGATCCTCACGACTCGTAAGGAGAATCCTCTTTTGAGACCTTCACGGCTCATAGGATTCAAAAGCCTTGAGTTACAGGGATCTGAACCTGTTCTTAAGCCATCACATTCCCCAGAATGCCCTACAAACGGTTCAATATTGACCCTTGTATACAATCCACGAGCACAAATAAACGTCTCCCCTACCAAGTTCCGCCAATGGCGTGAAAAGTCCTCATGTGGAGAAAGACACTTGTAAGTCCTCTCGACTTATAAGGAGAAAACACTCTTGTAAGAACCTTACGATTTATAAGAGAACATGCACTTAAGAATCCTCACGATTCCTAAGGAAAAATTGCACCTATGAGATTCTCACGGCTCGTAGGGAGAAACACCTTTATGAGACCCTTACGGCTCATGAAATCGAAAGCCTTAGTCGACAGGATCTTAACCATGTCTGCTAAGCCACCTTTGTTCAAATCGACAAAGGCAAATGATGATTCGCTCCTGGCAATATCCCAGTGATAGCGATGTTGATGCCTAAATCAGTATCAAATTCTAAGTCCTTTCACGGCAAATGATGATTCGCTCCTGGCAATATTCCAGTCGCAGCGATACTGATGCTAAGATTGGTATCAGAACCCAAGTTCCATACTCGCAGCAAAAAGTCAGCGAGACAAAAATACATATAAAAATAGCCGAAATGATTGGGCAAACGCAACAAAATGCAGCAAGTAAAATATATGCATATAAAAATAGCCGAAATGATTGGGCAAATCGCAATAAAATGCAGCAAGTAAAAAGAAAAATAGCCGAAATGATTGGGCACCACGAAAAACAGCCGAAATGATTGGGCAATCGCGACTTTCGCGATATAAAAAAGCTGAAATGATAGAGCATCGCGGAAAGAAATAAAAAAATGATGAAAGAATGAAACTTTCGCCCTGCAGGTAAGTCCATAGTGACCGTTGTATACAATCCATGGGCATAAGCGAAAAGGGAAATACATTTCCCCACCGGGCTCTTTCAAACCAGAGAGTCAGATCTCAACGACAACATCTATAGCTTTGAGATCAACAACGACGTTCATCTTCGTTCCAGCAGGATACAGACGCGACATCACCCATCGGAGCCACGGAAAAGTCCCCAGTTCTAAGACTCTACGGTTCACAAACAACCTAGAGTCAACCCTGACACCGCAGAAAACAGAGTACGCCAACCCTGACACCGTAGAAAGCGAAGCATGTCAATCCTGACACCGCAGAAAGCGGAGTACGTCAACCCTGACACCGCAGAAAGCGGAGCATGTCAATCCTGACACCGCAGAAAGCAGAGCACGTCAATCCTGACACCATAGAAAACAGAGCAAGTCAATCCTGACACCGTAGAAAACGGAGCAAGTCAACCCTGACACCACAGAAAGCGGAGCAAGTTAACTACGATACCGCAGAAAGTAGAGCAAGTCAACCCCGACACCGTAGAAAATGGAGCATGTCAATCCTGATACCGCAGAAAGCGGAGCAAGTCAACCCCGACACCGCAGAAAGCGAAGCAAGTCAACCCCGGCACCGCAGAAAGCGGAGCAAGTCAACCCGACACCGCAGAAAGCGGAGCAAGTCAACCCCGACACCGCAGAAAGCAGAGCAAGCCAACCCCGACACCGCAGAAAGCGGAGCAAGCCAACCCCGACACCGCAGAAAGCGGAGCAAGCCAACCCCGACACCGCAGAAAGCGGAGCAAGTCAACCTCGACACCGCAGAAAGCGTAACAAGTCAGCCAATGACCCCCATCTTGGAAACACGTCAGCCAATGACTTCCGTCTCGGAAACACGTCAGCCAATGACCTCCGTCTCGGAAACACGTCAACCAATGACCTCCCCGTCGTAAAGCAACGCTTTGACTCGGAAATACATCAACCCTTGACCTCCCCGTCGGAGCAATGCTTCGATTCGGAAACAAGTCAAATCACCAACCACTTACGAGTCCTCTCGACTTGTAAGGGAGAAAATTCTCTTGTGAGATCCTTTTGACTCTCTAGAGAAAACGTACTTAGGAGTCCTCATGACTCCTAAGGAGAAAATACACCTACGGGATCCTCACGATTCGTAGGGAGAAAAGTCTTTATGAGACCCTCACGGCTCATAAAGTTGAAAAGTCTTAGGCAGCAGACCTGAACCTGTTTCCTAAGCCATCGCTACCCTACAAAGAGGTCAAGATGGACCATCTACAGACCACATTTTCCAAAATTACATGCCAGAGAAATGGAGGTGCTACTCAAGAGTACGTAAACTGCTTTGCACCAAGTCAAAACAAAAAGGCATAACCTATAGACGTCAACCACATACTATGCAAGGCAGTAAAGATAACATTTGATTTGCATGCAGTTAAGCGTTCGAAGAGTACCCACTCATTCATACCTCAGAAAATTCTTACATTGATGAAAACAGTAAACAAAAATATCATTAAAATGTTTACAATGGTAAAACACTAAATCCGGGACATGGATTGAGAAATTCAGAAGTAAGGACGTCTAAAATGCTTCTGGCTTCTCTGATCATTTTTGCATGCATCCTCTCGCGAATGCAAGTGTCAGGATCCTCACTTATGTCGTCCGTCCTCTGATAGGCAGCGATTATCGTCGTCTGTTGGAAAATTTGATGCAAGATATCAACAAGATTATCTCGTCGCCTCTTCGAGATCAGGCCCAACAGATATACTGAGTGCACCTTGTCTTCAGCATCATCCAGTGCCATAAGCGGCATGGCTTCGTAAAATCCAGGAAGTGCGTTCCAAATCGCTCTCACGACGATCTTCAAAAGAGCGGAGCGACGAGGAAGTAGTCGACCGTTGTATTCATTAAAGCGACTTATAATCTCAGCGCATTGAGCATTTGTAAACTCCTGGTTTTGACAACGACCTTGTGCACGAATGTCTCCATAAGAAATAATTTCGTTAAGATCATACAGATGAGCGACCATAGTGTCTGAAAAGAAAAATCAGTAAGAGTTTAGTGGTCAGACTGATCAAGAAAATGCTTATTGAAACAAAAACGGGAATTTAAACAACTCTTGATATCCTCACGGAGAAAACAAGTTCTGATTAAGACACCCAACAAATTCAAATTTGTGCAAACAAAGGAGAAATCCTAAAAAAGATCCTCATTTAAGTCGGGATCATTTTGGGATCATCCTTTGAACCTTTCTTTTTCTGAATTTTTGCGGATGAACTCCGGTTTTTAAACCAACCTGACTTTGAAACTTCACGTGTAATTCTAGAAAATTCATTTCATTCGAACAATAATTCTTTTCCGTCGTCAAAACTGTGTCTTCACCTTCAGCGTCTTCTAACCCATTCCTTCACGCACCCATGCCCTTTACTAACATCTAACCATTCTTTGTATATTTTCTTTTTCTTTTTAATATACCTATTCTTTTGCCAGCCATGGCACTATATTGACAAAATTTTCTTATGGCTGGTATTAACTTCTGTTAACCATGTCGTTTAGATTGTGAATATTATGATTTTTGTTTTCTTTGTTTTTTCCTAGTTTTTAATAAAATCTCACCCGTTAGAGGGTGAGTGCTGTGTTTTTTTTAGCGGGACGAGACTGTTTTCAATTTTTTGTTTGAGAAGGAGCGTAAATATGTTGGGATTTCATTGTGGTTTTTTTTTTTTGCAAAATTCCTTTATAAGAGCCCACTGCCCCAACCCGAGCCCTCACTTCCCATTCTCGCAAATAGATCTATCTTTCTTCTTTCCTCTTCCCGCAGCCTCCCACCAAACCCTAGCCTTCCCCTTCGGATTCCGGCCGGCGACTTACCCATCGGATCCGGCGAGCTCGGCCTGGCCTCCTCCAAACGTCGATCTTCTTCTTCCTGGCTGTAAGAAACTCGTTCTCCCCTCCCCTACACTGTTTATTTTCTCCAAATTCAACAGACCTTTTAGAATGCCCCCATTTGAATTGGAACGCAATTTCGTTGCCATTTTCTCCCACGAGGTGTTCGGGCATTATTTTTGTGATGCCCTCCGACAATTAGGTTGGGAATTTCTGCTCTATGGGGAAGAGGGTTTGTGTGCATGCGAGAGTTTAGTCGATGAGTTCTATGATGCGCTAAGAAATGGAGAAATTCTTCAAGACAGGGTTAGAATTCAATTTCGGGGTAGACGTAGGATATTTTCCGCTGAAACCATATCCAACGTGACCGGTATCCCGATGCGTTTTGGATCTCAAAAACCCTTAGAACTGGCGCAGTATAGGACAATTCTGGAAAATCGATGCGAACTACGAGATGCTGGATTGAATGCCCAACAGATTTACAGGAACGCCTATACGGCATGCCGCTGGGTGTATCACAACGTTAGGGGGATCGCGCACGTATCGTCTTTTCCAGCGATTGTAGGGCACATGGTCCATTGTTTGATGACCAGAGACTACCAGTTCTGCATGGAGAGCATGCTCTTCGCCACAATCAAGGAAAGTATTGCTGCGCAGAAATCTCTGCTTCCCGTCCTCATTACCCAAATTTGCCGATCTTATATGACGTACGGGGATTTCACGACCTGTCTCATGATGTACGATACTGTACCGGTGGAGATAGAGAAGATCTCACTAGGATACACAGATCTAAGGAGTGTGCAGCAGATTTGGACCCCTACCGAGCCCAGCGAGCACGTGGCCCCGCAGACTTCATCCGAGATATACTTGGGAGATGGCGTTCCGACGGATCCCTACGAGATTCACAGAATGCAAGTCCGCGGCATCAAGACTATCATCCGGCAGAACAAGGAGATCAAAGAGCAGCTTAGCCAGCTCTTAGCTAAACAGGACGATGATAGCGGAAGCAGCCGAGGAAAAGGCAAAACAAAACGACGATGAGGACATCGTCTGGATCAGTTTGGGGGTGGAGCTTGGTGATGGCATTTTGTATCTGCATATAGTTGCTTTTGCATATTTCCTGCATTTCAGCATTTAATTATTGTATTTTTCTTTTCTTTTGCATGTAGTTGCATTTCATATCTGCTTTTGTACTGCATTGTATATTGAAAAATTTATAAAAATTGAAAAATTCTTGAAAAATTATAAAAACTTTGTCATGTTGGTTAGCAGGGGAACTTTGATTCAACATCTGACGGTTCGGTTGATAAGATAGAAATAACTAAATTATTGCTATGAGATTGACGACCAGAAAATTAACCCTCCTGAGTGTTTAACCTTAGCTGATATACGTCTTTTATAACACTTTTTCACGTATCGTATGTTTTTAAGAATGTGATGAAAGTCTGACATGTCTATAACTTTTTAAATTGATAAAAATCTTTAGGATCAAACAGGTTTGTCTGAGTTAAGCAAAATATCAAGAATAGTTCATACAGTGAAGTAGATATGAAGAATTTTATAGAGATTTTAACAGAAGCTAAAAGTCTGAAAAATAACCCATCTAGAACCTTGTTGGAGTAATTATACACCTTATCACATGTAACGTCTTCTGATTTAAAAGAAAAGGCTGGCTATATCTCCGTTTTCACTAAAGTGCTAAATTATCTAAAATAAAATGAGTCTTTTGTTTTGTGGTCTTGGTAAATTGGGTAATTAAGTCCTTGGGGTGTTTCCACACCTAATGCCCTAAAACCATCTGGTTTGGGAGTCATTGACTCAAAACTTGCTAAGTTTCCAATCGCCAGATAAAACAAGCTAAGTAAGTGTTCTCTTCGAGTTAAAAGTCCTAACGGTTCTTTGTGGGAGAATAATCTTGGCGGAGACGAATTTTCTATTAAAACAGTTTTTTCACGGAGATATGAAGGTTTGTATTTATTAAGACGTTTTGCACGATAATGAAAGGTGTGTATGAAAAAAAACAGGTGAAAGGTAGGAGTGAAAAATTATACTTAGGTTCTCTTTTAAAATTGATATATATTCTGACTTGAAACCTAACTGGAGAATAAAACTTGAGAAAATCTCAACTCCTTTTAAACTTGTGTGATCCTTTAGAAGTTTATTCTGGTCCATAATTTTTGACATGATGACCCTAATCAAGTTCTTAAAAACCTGTCGACACTGCCGCACAATCACGAAAAGACACGTATGGGCTTTTGTTAAACAAATTGTGAGCAGTGAAAAATAGGGTTTAATGTTTCTAACTTGGGTGATAGAACTTCTAACTTTGATATCCAACCGTAAGATTAGAATCAGCAGTTCCTCCGTTTTACTAACTTGACTTGATTTTGTGGGTGTAATTCGCTGAAAACCCTCAGGAGACGACACTCCTCCTACTAGGGACACCTAGAGGTTTAATGTCTTGTTGCACGTGCTCAGTGCAATCGCGTTCTCTGCGAAAGTGAGGTTAGGATTTTTTTGTTTTGCTCGGGACGAGCAAAAAATAAGTTTGGGGGTATTTGTTCATCTCATAAAACTGCATTTTATTATCTCTCATTCGTTATCTGTTTTGCTATATATCGGTACTTTTAATCAGTGTCTGCTCAGTTATTACAGTTTGCAGGTATCCGTGACAAATACTGGAAAACACATTCAAAATCACAGATATATCGTTTTGGAGCCGACACTGCAAACAGAACTGAGAACCGTCCGATTTCCCATGAGCTCTTTTGGAAAGAATGCATGTGTACACACATTTTGCCAAGAATGGTCCAACCCTTACATGTGTGCACATAGCCTTAGATCTAGGTGAGGGGCTGCCATAGACCATGATGGGCTGCCTTGGCATCATGAAGAAAACAAGTGGGCACACAACTTGTGCAAGTGGGTGTGAATGCATTTATTGCATAAACCTTGGATGTGATGTAAAGACCAAGTTTCCCTCCATATCACTGCATACAAACCAGATTACAATTGATAAAGCAAACAGAACCAGAGTGTTATTGGAGTGCACAAAAACACACCCTGCAAACCCGAGCCCCCCTCCTCGGATTTGGGCCGGCGAGACTCCTACCAGACCTGGCGACCTCGGCCCCCTACCCCCGTTTGACCCCATATTTTCTCTGATTGTTTATTAGTGTCACATCATCACTTGTATATTGTTTGTTTATTCTGTTTTATGGCCTATAAATACCAGAACTGATCTAAAGAAAAGGGTCATGCCATGCCAAATACATTGTAATACATTTTGTTAGTTTCTTTATTTTTTGGTTTAACTTGAGGGTGAGTGATCTTCACTTGGTTTTTTCTTCTTCTTCCCTCTTGAAGCTCTCGTTGGAGAGCTTCATTAAGGAGGTTGAACAAGATACCAAATTCTTGTATCTCATTTCTTCAAGTGTTAATATATATTGTTGCTTTCTTTTCTTATTTGCTTTCTTTACTTACTTGCTTTCTTTTAATCATACTTAACTAACCTTATTTTGGTTGTGGTGTGGGTGAGGAAATGAGATGAAAGGCTTTGCCTCCTCCACCTCTTGTTTATGTTTCATGTGCTTAACTTTTGATTCTAACTTAAATATTGCTAATGTATTGATATGATATGGTATTTTGACATATGGTTACTTGTAACCTTCTCATATACCATATTCATTCCCTTTCCCCATTTCAATGTTTAAGTTAAATCTATTAGTGTTAAGTTTGCTAAGTTTAGATATGTTATGTCGTGATCAAGTGCTTGACAATCCCTTGATTTCATATAGCATATACCATCACAAACCCTTAGCAAACTCCACACTAAAACCATTTGCTCTCACTAACTACTTTGTGTTTTTGTTGTTGCGGTATGCTTGCTAACCCTCATGTTTAGTGTTGATACCCAAAGCCCGGATATACAAACGGTAAGTGACCAAAACGGAATCGTTTCATGCTTTGCGGTGAATATCGGACTTTGACGGTTTGTGCTCCGCAACCGCGTTGACAAGTCGTGCTTCATGACGGGATCAAGGTAAGGCCGGACAACTCATGATCAAGGGAGTGTAGAGGTAAACGTCGCGATTCGAGCTTCCGAGCCAAACCACAACCATTCTTTCCTTAACTCCTTTTCTTTCTTTTTCCTTGTTTTTATTCTTTTATTGTGACAAACCCCAATTCATTGATTTGTTAATCTTAAACAACAATACGTAATACAAAATTCCCTGCGGATCGACCCGTGCTTGCCGGCTCGCTACAACGTGCCGTGCACTTGCAGTTATAAATTGTAAAACGAGAAAGATCTCGCGTGCGCAATCCGTTATTTCCAAAACCAATATCACATTTCCATAACATACGCGTTTGCGCGAGCGGGTGAATTCCCAACACAGCGCCTCACGTGCAAAGTACGAGAGCGCCAATCGCCAAGAGTCAAAGACTCTAAGGCAGCGCCTCACGTACAAAGCACGAGAGCGCTGGCACCAGAACTAAAAGTTCTCCACCATTGGATCAAAGATCCAATGAAAATGATGAATCATCAAATTACAGAATCAAATTCTGCTGAGGAAATATTCCTCGAATCTTTCTAAACAAGAAAGATTGTGCTCTGTAAATCAGAGCACCGTTGGATCAAAGATCCAATGGTGATTAAAAATCACCAAGATACAGAATAAGTTCTGTATGGGAAAATATTTTCCCAATCTTGTTAAAAAACAAGAAAAATGTCTTCTGTAAAACAGAAGCCCTTGGACCAAAGATCCAATGGTGGGAAACATCCCCCAAATCAATCAGAGATCTCTCAATGAGAGATTTTCTTAACTGATTCAACAAATCAACCTCCTCTATATAAAGGACCCAAGACTTCAAGTCTTGTACAGAGGAACCTCCACATAAGTTTCAAATCGAAAGAAGAAAGACAGAAGAACCCCCCATAAACTTCAAGTTCTCAAAAAAAAAAAAAAGAGCAAGCTCTAAGAAGAAGAATTTTTCTTCAAGGTAAATAATAATAAGCGAGATCATAGCATCTCCTCTATATTTGAGAGTTCAACTCTCACATCAGAAGAACTTAGTTCTTTTTCCAAATCACAGATCTATAAGGCAAAGTCTTTCATAAAAAGAAGAGAGATCATAGCATCTCCTCCACATCTAAGAGTTTAACTCTCACATCATAAGAACTTAGTTCTTTTTCCAGATCTCAGATCTATAAGATGAAGTCTTTCACAAGGGAGAACCAAATTCTCAGATAATTGAATTGGGCAGGACAAAAAACTCAGTACTTAGCACTCAAATCTGGCGCTCAGCACCGAGCGCTCCATGTGCTCCTCACGCGGGCGCTACTTAATAAAAAGTGCTTAGCACTCAAATTTGGCGCTCAGCGCCAAACGCCCCATGTGCCCCTCATGTGGGCGCTGCTCAATAAAGAGCGCTTAACACTCAAATGCTGGCGCTCAGCGCCAAGTGCTCCACGTGCCCCTCACGTGGGCGCTGCTCAAAATAAAAAGTGCTTAGCACCCAAATGCTGGCGCTCGGCGCCTAGCGCTCCACGTGCCCTTCGCATGGGCGCTGCTCAAAATAAAAAGAGCGCTTAGCGCTCAAATACCGGCGCTCACCGCCAAGCACCCCACGTACCCCTCACGTGGACGCTACTTAACACAGAGCGCTCTGCGCTACACAAGAAGAGCCTAGCGCCATGAAGAGTGTTCAACACTCATAAAAAAACAAAAAAGAAAGTGGGTGTCAGTATTCACATAAATGTTTAGCATTATGTGCACAGAGAAAGGACTGTGTCCTAGCAAGTGTCTAATACTTTATAAAAAAAGGGAAATGACAAAGACTAAGTGGGCTGAGCCCAAGGTTGGCCAAACCCCAAAATCGACCGAGCCCATAGGTCTTCTTCTAAATTGGACTTAGTTCCAAACAAGATTATCAAATCTTTGATAAACATTCATTGGTTCAAGGGTACATCTCTTCACACCTCCGATACATGTCGTTGTAATTCCGTAACGTCTTCAGGGAGGTGGCGGGTCCCGACAACCAGAAACCTTTCAGACTATGATGTCTTTAAACCAGACTATAATGTCTTTAAACATTATAGACTATGATGTATTTAAGCCTTACAGACTATGGTGTCTTTAAACCTTACAGACTATGATGTCTTTACACCAGACTATGATGTCTTTAAACCAGACTATGATGTCTTTAAACCTTACAGACTATGATGTCTTTAAACCGGACTATGATGTCTTTAAACCTTACAGACTATGATATCTTTAAACCGGACTATGATGTCTTTAAACCCTACAGACTATGATGTCTTTAAACCTTACAGACTATGATGTCTTTAAACTAGACTATGATGTCTTTAAACCTTACAGATTATAATGTCTTTAAACCAGACTATGATGTCTTTAAACCCTACAGACTATGATGTCTTTAAACTCACATGGCCTATGATGTCCTTAAACCCAATGGACCGCAACGTCCCTAAACTAAGACGATAGAGCCCAAATACTCTTTCGTTGGATCTAAATGGTCCCAAAATCCCGTTGAGTAGATCTTAGTCTAAAATTAGACTAACGTATCCTCAGCAAACACTTAAGTTGATCTTAATCTCAAATGAGGTTAACGATCCTTAAATCAACCAAACCCAAATCTAAGAAAATACGGATTTGGACTAATCCCCGTCTACGGGCGACAACATAAATTAGTCTCCGTATACAATCCACGGGCAACAAAAAAATAAAACAAACACACACGACATGAAGTGACCTTCTGGAGCAGGAGAAAGTGGTTACCGCGATGCGGTAACGTAATTAACTGCAGGGGCATGTACATGCAGGGAAAAGCGTCCCCACAATCAAAAACCCCTCGCAAACGAGGGGGAATCTGACGAAATCTGCTGCAATGTCCGCATCTGTCCAAACCTCCGATATACGGTACCATAAATCAACTTGGCATTTTCAGAGAGGTGGACGGATAAAACCCAAATAGCATCTGCCCCCAAATTCAGGCAAGACGGCCTATGCGGTTTCATCCCCGTTTTCGGCGGTAAACAGGTAGTTCACATAGTCTATGTGGTGAAATCCAAAGACGAAGTTCGAGCTTCTACTAGTCATCGACCTCAAACTCGGTCCCTAACAAAGGTTCAACTGCAACATGAAAAGCTGCAGAAGATGCTCGCTCAGGCGGCAGCAAACGGTAATCCATCGCCTAAGGAAAATCCCGAGGATGCACCCGAAGAAAGAATAGAGAAGGAGTCGGATATTGATTTCCTAAAGCGCGCTTTGAAAAAGGGAGATGAAGAAGCGGCAAAAATGTCCACTAAAATGAACCAGATGGCCCTTCTGATTCAGAATATGGCTGAAATGATGGTTCAATTAGAACCATTACCAGATGAACCGCCTGTAGTCGGTCTTAAAGATAAGGATGACATTTCAAATCCTCTACGAACCTTATTAAAAGCTGAGGAGGAAATGATTTCTAAATGAAAAGTGTTCAGTTGATAAAATTGCACATTTGTATTACATTTTTCCTACCATTTTCATATTAAAAAAGGACTTTATTATAATATATCATACATATGAGGGTTTATGTGTAAAAACACTATTTTCCATGTGTTAATATATTTTAATTAGCATTTGGTAGGAAAATGTATGCAAATAAATTCATTGACCTAATCCTAGTAGAACCAGGTCTACTAAATATTATTTGAGATTGTTGTGCAGAATTTTTCCAAGTGTGCAGAATTTTTAAAGACTAGAATCAAGCAAATCAAGTTGTTGAAGAAGACTTGCCTAATTAAGAATCAAAACTTGGAGACCAAGTCTGGCAGCAACCACGAGAAGATTTCCGTGATACAAAGGTTCCTAGGATCGCCAAATGTCATAAGGAAAGAGACCCTAAATTTTGACGTAGAGATGAGATTAAACGGCCGCGGATCCGCGGCCGTACCCCCCTTGGGCCGCGGATCCGCGGCAGGATATTGGAGTTAAGGGCAGAGGATTTTTGGGGTGAATCTATGCTATATTTTACCAAGTTTTCAACTAAAAGATTCTGGCTTTGCACTATAAAAAGGCACCGAGAGCCTCTTGGAAAATTTATCAAGCCGACGCGATCACGAAGCCCCAGACGCTCACGCATCCAGGCTGATCATCAACTGTTCGTCTACCTCCTTAGGAAAGATCGAGAAGCAACTAGTTTGTAATCATTTTCTACGGAATAAAGTGTAGATTGTTCAAGTTGATTAATAAAGGTAGATATTTTATTTAATTCTTTTGCATTTTACATTATGTTTGCCCTCTCTGTCTTTTCATCTTCTTCTCCCAACATGCGCGAGTAATTCTCCGCTTGTTAGGGTTCGTAGGATTAGGGTAGGCTAATGGACGATGAAGATCCCTAAACCCTTTTTAAGTCCTATAAAGTTTATGAACTTTACCAAAAGAATCATTAACATCCTAATCGGGCGCGCTAGCAATTCTTTGCTAGTTCCGACCGCGATTAGAGATTAGATTAATGATTGTTTTGGTAAAGGCTAGATTTGAACGGAGTTCCGTGTCGAGATAAGGGTTAAGAGTGGGATTCCTTTTCCCTCCAGAAACCCTAATCTACACGCATCACCGTCGTTCTAGTTATA
This sequence comes from Agapanthus africanus, assembly GCA_030015575.1. Lineage (NCBI taxonomy): Eukaryota > Viridiplantae > Streptophyta > Magnoliopsida > Asparagales > Amaryllidaceae > Agapanthus > Agapanthus africanus. The sequence continues at coordinate 1,005,665,876 of CM057337.1, read as the reverse complement.
AATCTATTAATTGATAAAAAGGGTAACTTTTAATTTGTCGTCCATGACTACTAAATCCTAACGAACCCTACAAGCCCTCTTATTATATTGTCTACATCTCTAAAATAATCTAGATCTATATTTTTGCATTCTTGCTTAACGTAGATCTAGAAACTTTTCACAAAATTCTTATTTCCTCCTCTCTTTTTCAACACATCTAAAGTAAGATTAAAAGGTTCCACGTTTCCCTGAGGACGACCCGTACTCACCTCGGTCTAGCTACACGCGACACCGTTCTGATTGCGGTTAACTACAAACACTCTTTCGTAACAATCAAAAAGCTTGACACATATATCGCTCAGCAAGTCAAAACTCACTATGCTAGTGAAGTATCAAATAGACCAATCAAGACTGGTCGACGTATCCGGCGTGCTATAATCAAATACAGTACCCGCCAGAATACATACTTCCAACGTTCCACATGTACAAAGGAACTGGGAATCCTTGCCAGCACATTGCTCGATTTAAATCCATGTGCGGCAATTCAGAGGAAATGACATACTACTCCTCCGACAGTTCGTCAGCGGTCTGGCGGGCATCGCCTTCGAATGGTATGCAGAACTCCCAAATGATTTCGTGAAGAGCTTCGATGAAATGGATATGCTCTTCTGTCAGGGATTCGCTAATGAGAATGAACATACTACCGTGACGGCGCTGGTCAACGAAAGGGTTAGACCGAATGAGGGTTCAATATGTTACTCGATGGAAAAATCTCTGATCAAATACGAGCAACGCATCGATGAAGTTGCAGCCATCAGAATGCTCATAGCCACCCTTGACCCAAATTCAAAGGCGTCCCCGTATATGGCCCTCTTCAAGCCGACGACCTTCCAAGAACTCATGGATAAAATGGCTCGATTGGATCAAATGGGTCAAGACTCTTTCTCATCCGAAGACGACGAGTGAAAAGCGGAGGCAAGATGGCGTTTGCCGTCTATGCTCAACAAAAATAAGCGGCTCTGAAGCAACCTGTCGCCAAAATAGCGACGGCGTGGGTACTCGTTCCCCCTGAGATATACACAGGGGGCATATTTCTCACTGGCGGAAGAATCTCGATGTAGAATGGTCCTTTCTTTTCAAAGGACAGGAAAGATATTAAGGGGCCTACAAACAGGTCCTACAATCTAGTGGAATGACCCGCTAAAAAAACGGTACGTCCACAAGCAAAACGGGCACGGATGAAAACCCAAAAAAGCGTCGTGAGTAAAAACAACAGGACTGTCGATGAGCTTGTGAAAACCCGGAAGGGCTCAACCTCGTTAAAATAAATACACTTACGAGATCCTCACGACTCGCAAGGAGAATCCCCCCTGTGAGACCCTGACAGCTCATAGGATTCAAAAGCCTTAGGTTACAGGGATATGGACCCGTTCTTAAGCTGTCATATCCTCCAAATTGCACTACAGGCGGTCCATATTGACCCTTGTATACAATCCACAGGGCACGAATAAATATTTCTTTGCCAAATTCTACAAATGGCAAGAAATGTCCCCATATGGTGAATAACACTTGTAGGTCCTCTCGACTTATAAGGAGAAAACACTCTTGGAAGATCCTTACGACTTACAAGAGAAGACATCACTTAGGAATCCCGTGATTCTTAAGGAGAAAATACTCCTATGAGATCCTCACGACTCGTAGGGAGAAAACCTTTTATGAGACCCCTATGGCTCACAAAGTCAAAATTCTTAGTCGACAGGATCCTAACCCTGTCTACTAAGCCACGTTTGTCCAAATCGACAGGAGCAAATGATGATTCGCTCCTGGCACTATCCCAGTTGTAGCGATGCTGAGTCCTCTCAAGGAAAATAATGAGTCGCTCCTGGCAATATCCCAGTTATAGCGATACTAATGCCTAAACAGGTGTCAAACTCCAAGTCAACCTCTTCGGAAAATACCGTCCCTATAACCATCTAATGAAGAAGGGGACCCCGTTCGTCTGGGATCAAAAATTCTAAAGTGCACGGGACGAAATCAAGCAATACCTGCAGAATCCGCCGGTACTGACCGTCCCGGTTAAGGGAAAGCCCCTCATCCTGTACACAACAGCCCTTGAAGGTTCTTTAGGCGCGCTATGGGCACAGGAGAACGACCAGGGGAAGGAGAGAGCTTTCTACTATTTGAGTCGAGTTCTCCTGGGGGAAGAAAACAACTACTCCCCCATTGAAAAGCATTGCCTGGCACTGATCTTCGCGATAACGAAGCTTCGACATTATGCATTGGCACATGAGGTCCATCTCATATCAAAAGTGGATGCTCTCAAATATTTGATGTCAAGAGCCATACTAACGGGAAGGTTTTCCAAATGAGCCCTCCTCTTGATGGAGTTCTCAATAATATATCGACCCCTCAAGGTAATAAAAGGCCAGGCCATCGCCGACTTTCTCCCTTAGCATCCAATACCAGCTGACTCTCCTTTAAATTGCGAGCTGCCTGACGAATATGCGTTTGACACTATCGATGGGGAGAAAGAAGGGAGTGATACCCGATAGGAACTTTATTTCGATGGAGCATCGTTTATGAAGAAGCGAAAGCAAAACACCCCTATGATTAAAGCCGGGGTGGGCCTTATCTTCATGACTCCATAAGGAGGGATAATGCGTTTCGCCATTTCATTAACAGAGCCGAGAACAAACAATAAGGCTGAATATGAAGCTTTGATAGCAGGTCTCGAGATCGCTGTCGACATGGGGATTGAAAACCTCCTCATATATGGAGACTCCCAGCTGATCGTTAGCTAAGCAAATGGTGACCATCAGACGTGCAAGCCAGAGTTGGTAAAATATGGCGAAAGGGTGCAGCAACTGCTGACTCAAATTCCATCATACATCCTGGAAATCATACCGCGGGCGGAAAATAGCAAGGCGGATGCGTTAGCCAAGCTCGCTAAAGAACTGGCCAATGAAAACCTCGATGACGTAAGGATCATTGTGGGAAGCCGCCGGATTCTCATGTCGGCAGAGATATCTCCGGAGATGTCTGAAGAAGAGGAAGTGACCAAACAAGCGGCCTTCCAAGTAGCGAACGAAGAAAAGGCTAAGAATTGGAGAGAAGTCTTCATAGACTACTTCAAATCCCGTCGAACATCCGAAGACGGGTCGTCAAGACATCAGCTCAAGAAGCGAGCCCTGTCTTTCGCTTTCATCAATGATACTCTATATAAGAGATCGTACGACAGTTTGTGGCTAAGGTTCCTGGGACCAGAAGAAGCAAGGAGAGTCATTCAAGAAACTTATGACGGACTCTGCAGTTCTCATCAAGCCGGGCCAAAGATGAAGCTGAAGATCAAAAGAATGGGTTACTATTGGCCCACGATGATTCATGACTGTCTCGAATATGCTAAGCAGTGTCACTCGTGCCAAATTCATGGGGACTTCATCTACCAGCATCCGAATCCGCTACACCCAACATTGGTTAGCTGGCCATACGAAATGTGGGGAACCGATATAATCGGGCACATCGAACCAGTATCGTCCAAAGGACATCAGTTCATATTGGCAACAACCGATTACTTCTCTAAGTGGGCAGAGACAGTGCCGCTAAGGGATATGAAGACGGAGAACATCCTCTATTTCTTCAGGACACACGTCATCTACCGGTTCGGCACTCCCCAACAAATCATCTCGGATAATGGGCCGGCCTACAGAAGCCATAAAATTAGCCGTTTCGCACAGCAGCATAATATAGATTGGAGATACTCATCGGTCTATAATCCCCGAGCTAACGGTCTAGCTGTGGCTTTCAACAAGACCTTAACGAAGATCATAAAGAAAACAGTGTCCGGAAACAAAAAGGACTGGAATGAGAGACTGCATGAGGCTCTCTGGGCGTATCGAACCACGTTCAGAACGGCCACGAATACAACGCCATTCGCGTTGGTATTCGGCATGGAAGCGGTACTTTCCTTGGAGATAGAGCTACCCTCTCTATGAGTAGCAGTTCGATACAAGATGACGGATGAAGAAAATGCCCATCTTCGGCTTGAGGAGCTCTATGCCCTCGATGAAACTCGTCTTATGGCACAACAAAACCTGGAAGCTTACAAAGTAAGGATGACACGCTCATACGAAAGACTAACTAGGCCGAGAGCATTCCGCCAAGGTGAACTCGTGCTAGTTGTCAAAAGACCTATGATCCCCAACCGTGCCAAACGGGTGGAATTCGAGCCAAACTATGAGGGCCCATACGTCATAGACAAAGTTTATCAAGGTGGTGCCTATTTGATCATGGATATGCATGGCGAAAGACCCTTCCGGCCAATAAACGGCCGCTTCCTTAAGAAATACTACCCCTGACAAGTCACAACTCAGGTTAACGATAGATGAAAACGCGTATGTACGCTCGCTATCTTCCTGAGTCAGCACTCTGTAAGTAGTATCCGGCAAAACTTTGCCTCGAAGCTATGGACCGGGATGTCCTTAAACTAACAATGGACCGTAATGTCCTTAAATTAAATACGTCGCCTCAAACATGGCGATAGTGGAATTCAAGTCCACGGGTCCCAGCGGCAAAGACTGCAACTCAAATCTTGCTACCTACACAGCTACCCCGGTGGCGAAGTCCCACAGTGATTGCAAAAAAAAAAGTACGTCCACAAGTGAAATGGGCCAGGATGAAAACCCGAAAGGGTTCCATGAGTAAAAACAGCAGGACTGCCGGTGAGTTTGTGAAAACCCTCAAGGGCGCAGACTCGTAAAAAAAATTCATGCACACTTGCAAGGTCCTCTCGACCTTGTAAGGAGAAAATACCTGCGTGAGATCCTTGCGACTCACAAGGGAGCAACACACTTAGGGATCCCCACGATTCTAAGGAGAAAATACACCTATGAGATCCTCATGACTCGTAAGGAGAATCCCCCCTACGAGACCCTCATGGCTCATAGGATTCAAAAGCCTTAAGATACAGGGACCTGAACCTGTTCTTAAGCCATCACATTTCCCAAGTTTCCCTACAGGTGGTCCAATATCGGCCCTTGTATACAATCCACGGGCACAAATAAACGTTCCCTTACCTAGTTCCACCAATGGCGCGAAATTTCCCCATTTGGTGAACAACACTTGTAGGTCCTCTCGACTTGCAAGGAGAAAACACTCTTGTGAGATCCTTACGACTTACAAGAGAAGATATCACTTAGGAATCCTCATGACTCCTAAGGAGAAAGTACACCTAAGAGATCCTCACGGCTCGTAGAGAGAAATACCTTTATGAGACCCTTATGGCTCATGAAGTCAAAAAGCCTTAGTCGGAAGGATCCTAACCCTGTTTGCTAAGCCACCTTTGTTCAAATCGGCAAAGGCAAATGATGATTCGCTCCTGACATCATTCCAGTCACAGCGATGCTGATGCTTAAATTGGTAGCAAATTCCAAGTCCTCTCAAGGTAAATGATGATTCGCTCCAGGCAATATTCCAGTCGCAGCGATGCTGATGCTAAGATTATGATCAGATCTCAAGTTCCATACTCGCAACGAAAATCAGCGAGCAAAAAAGATGCATATGAAATAGCCGAAATGATGGGGCAACTCGCAATATAAAAATCAGCGAGCAAAATATATGCATGTAAAATAGCTGAAATGTTTGGGCAACTCGCAATAAAAAGCAGCGAGTAAAAACAGCCGAAATGACTAGGTGCTGCGATATAAAATAGCCGAAATGATTAGGCATTCACGACTTTCACGATATAAAAAGCTGAAATGATAAAGCATCATGGAAAGAAACAAAAAAATGAAACTTCTGCCCTGCGGGTGAGTCCGCATCGACCCCTGTATACAATCCATGGGCACAAACGAAGAAGGGGACCACATTTCCAACCAGGCTCCATCAGAAAGAGAGCTAAATCTCGACGACAACATCTACAGCCTAGAGATCATCACAGCGTTCCTTCTCACTCCAGCAGGATGCAGATGCAACGTCAACAACCGACCCCGGAGTCGAAACAATGGAGCCATGGAAAAGTCCCTAGTTCCAAGACTCGACGGTTCACAGACAACCTAGAGACAACCTCGACATTCGTCACAATATTACAGACACAATATCAATAAATGAAGCAAAGGAAGATCTCTAGCTTCAGGGTCTTGACGGCAACTCAAATAAAACCTGAAAGACTATCAGAGATTATCCCACACCAGCGCGGAGTGGTTATGACTCACCGAGGCTCCTAAATTGAGCATAACCTCAAGTAAAAAGCGGCATGGAAAATCCCTAACGATTGTTCTTCCGACGGTAATTTGACCTGGGAGATTACTTGAAGACGTCTTGTCCATCCCCCGAAGGGATTAGAGACACGACAGTCATGGGGATACTCGAATAGCAAGATTGCATATCGGGGAATACACAGTCCAACGCGACGGTACGACGGACAAAAACCCTAGTACCATAGACCCTAACGGACTTCTATCAGCAGAGGTTAACTGTGACGTTAGGACATTCTTGCGAGAACTTCTCGATTCGTCTCGACTCGTAGGGAAAATAATGTCCTTGCGAGAACTTCTCGACTCGTCTCAACTCGTAGGGAAAATAATTTCCTTGCGAGAACTTCTCGACTCTTCTCGACTCGTAGGGAAAATAATGTTCCTGCAAGAACTTCTCGACTCGTCTCGATTCGTAGGGAAAATAATGTTCCTGCAAGAACTTCTCGAGAAAATAATGGTCCTGCGAGAACTTCTCGACTCGTCTCGACTCGTAGGGAAAATAATGTCCCTGCGAGAAATTCTCGACTCGTCTCGACTCGTAAGGAAAATAATGTCCTTGCGAGAACTTCTCGACTCGTCTCGACTCGTAGGGAAAATAATGTCCTTGCGAGAACTTCTCGACTCGTCTCGACTCGTAGGGAAAATAATGTTCCTGCGAGAACTTCTCGACTCGTCTCGACTCGTAGGGAAAATAATGTCCTTGCGAGAACTTCTCGACTCGTCTCGACTCGTAGGGAAAATAATGTTTCTGCGAGAACTTCTCGACTCGTCTCGACTCGTTGGGAAAACAATGTTCCTGCGAGAACTTCTCGATTCGTCTCGACTCGTAGGGAAAACAATGTTCCTGCGAAAACTTCTTGATTCGTCTCAACTCACGGCTCATAAAGTTGAGAAGTCTTAGGCTACAAGGACCCTAAACTTGTCTTCTAAGCCATCAATTCTATGGTCACACATTACTTTGCACTACTTCACCCACGTACATACTTACATGGGAAAAGTAGTGGGGGCATTTGTTCCCGCCAAAATTTTCGGCCAAGAGCTATTTGTTCTCGATTCGTCTCGACTCGTAGGGAAAACAATGTTCCTGCGAGAACTTCTTGATTCGTCTCAACTCACGGCTCATAAAGTTAAGAAGTCTTAGGCTACAAGGACCCTAAACTTGTCTTCTAAGCCATCAATTCTATGGTCACACATTACTTTGCACTACTTCACCCACGTACATACTTACATGGGCAAAGTAGTGGGGACATTTGTTCCCGCCAAAATTTTCGGCCAAGAGCTATTTGTTCCCTTATAATCCTTATAAAAAAGGGAGAGAAAAAAAAGGAAAAGAATTCACAGTTGTACGTCACGTGTTAAACACGTGAGCGCTTATATGCAAAGCATATAGGCGAGCGTTTATATGCAAAGCATATAGGCGTTGAAAATAAATAAATCTAAATGGCCAAACAGGCCTCACGTGTAAAACACGTGAGCACTCATATGTAAAGCATATGGGCACTGAAAATAAACTAAATAAAACAATTTATGGCCAAACATGCCTCACGTGTAAAACACGTGAGCCTGCATATGAGCGCTGAACATAAACAGGCTAAAACCCACAGCAGGGGTCACGTGTTAAACACGTGAGTTCTCTTGCCTCAAAGCATGTGAGCGCCCCAATTTAAAATGTTCCCATTAAATTCTATATGATAAAATTAAATCATATTTGGGAAATATTTTCCCAAATCTTTGTAATATGGAAATATCTTTCTCTAACAGAGAATCCTGGATTTAAAATCCGATGGTGATAAAATATCACCAATTAAATCATCTGGTAGAATAAAATTCTATCATAGGAAAATATTTTCCTAATCTTGTTAAACTAACAAGATATTCACATGACAAGAATAAAATTCTATGTTAACAAGATATCCATATTAAGAAAATATATTTCTGATCTTGTTAAACTAAAAAGATATGATAGAATAAAATTCTAATTTTGTTAAAACTAACAAAATATTCATAATCTTGTTAAAAAAAACAAGAAATATTTTCTGTTAAACAGAGACCTTTGGATTAAAAATCCAACAGTGAATAAAATTCACCGATTGATCTAAAAGATCATAAAATCAATCAAGATCTCTCAATGAGAGATTTTCTCAACAAATTGAATTTTTCTCTTATCCTATAAATAGGAGCAAGGAGGTTAAATCTAAAAAAGAGGAGACCACCTCATAAGCTTCTAAAAAAACATAGAAGCCTTCCAAAAGCTCCCACAAAACAAAAGAGAATTTAATTTTCAAACCAAGAGTTTAACTTTTCTCAAAGAACTTAGTTCTTCCTCTGGTTGAGGTCTGCAGAAGCAGATCTCCCCACAAGTTGAGAATTTAATTCTCATCGGGAGATCCTGTTATGCAGCTTAGGGGGAAGAACTAAGTTCGAAGAATTTAATTCTTCCAAAAGGATATAGGAATTTAATTCCTCTGATAAAAATAGGGTTTAAAAGAATTTAATTCTTATAAAACAAGGGACTTAAAATTCTTAAAACTCATATCAGAATCTCTATGCATATAAAAGAAAAGACTGGTCACGTGTTCCCATATGAGCAACTCTGAGGAACAAAAAGGAAGGATTGAGATCAAATCACGTGTGCCCACGTGACCCCTTAAAACGAGCGCTCAGCAATTACATGAAAAAGGGAATAAATCCAAAGACAGTTCCCATTTTGGGGCGCCTCACGTGTTCCCACGTGACCCCCAAATAGCTGCCTAACACTTACATGAAAATGGGGGAAATTCCAAAGACAGCGCTCACATTTTGAGCACCTCACGTGTTCGCACGTGAGCATTATATGAGCTAAGTGCTTAGCACTTATAAAAGGAAGAGGGAATAAACCCAAAGAAGCAGTGCCCAACTCTGGGGCGCCTCACGTGCCCACACATGATGGCTACAAGAATTAAGTGTTTAACACTTATATACATATGGGGATTTGGACCCAAGTGTACAGCGCCGACTTTCAGGCGCCTCACATGCCACAAGTGAGCACCCTAAATTTCAGTGTTTAACACTGCTTAAGAGACTCACATGAGAGCACGTGAGCACCGAGCATATATTAGTGTTTAACACTATAAGAAGCCAACTTCAGCCCCAAATTGGCTAAGTCTTCTTGAGATTAAAACGTCTTGGATCTCCAAATAGACTGAGCCTCTATGCTCATGACCTCCCAAACTAATTGACCAGAATACGTCCATCACACATCTCCTACGTTAATCTTATTCTTCCAAAAATGACTAATGATTCTTAGATGGTTCACCATGATCCCTCCCTTCAATCTGGAAATTGGTTCAAGAGTACATCTCTCCACACCTCTGATACATGTCGTTGTAATTCTTCAACGTCTTCAGAGAGGTGAAGGGTCCCGATAACCAACAATTCTTTGGTGCACTCCCAAACCGATGAGCACATCCCAACGGACCGCAACGTCCTTAAACTAGCTACGGACCGTAACGTCCTTAAACTAAAACAATAGAGCCCAAATGCTCTTTTGTTGGGTCTGAATGATCCCAAAATCCTGTTGAGTAGATTTTAGTCTAAAATTAGACTAACGTATCCTCAACAAATATTTAAGTTGATCTTAATCTCAAACGGGATTAACGATCCTTAAATCAACCCAAACCCAAATCTAAGAATATACGGATTTGGACTAATCCACGCCCTACGGGCGACAACATAAATTCGTCTCCGTATACAATCAACGGACAACCAAAAATAAAATAAAAACACACGACACGAAGTGATCTTCTGAAGCAGGAGAAAGTGGTTATCGCTACGCGGTAACGTAATTAACTGCAGAGGCTTGCGCCTGCAGGGAAGAGCGTCCCCACAATCAAAAACCCCTCAGAAATGAGGGGGAATCTGACGAAGTCTGCTACAACGGCCGTATTGGTCCAAACCTCCGGTACACGGTGCCATAAATCAACTTGGCATCTACGAAGAGGTGGACGGATAAAACCAAATAGCATCTGCCCCCAAATTCAGGCAAGACGACCTACGCGGTTCCATCTTCCGTTTTCGGCGGTAAACAGATTCCCATTTGGCAAGCCTTCCCGTTAGTATGGCTCTTGACATCAAATATTTGAGAGGATCCACCTTTGATATAAGATGAACTTCATGCGCCAAGGCATGATGTCGAAGCTTCGTTAACGCGAAGATCAATGCTAAGCAGTGTTTTTCAATGAGGGAGTAGTTGTTTTCTGCCCCCAGAAGAACTCGACTTAAATAGTAGAGAGCTCTCTCCTTCCCCTGGTCGTTCTCCTGTGCCTATAGCGCGCCTACAGAACCTTCAAGGGTTGTTGTGTACAGGATGAGGGGCTTTCCCTTAACCGGGGCTGTCAGTACCGGCTGATCCTGCAGGTATTGCTTGATTTCATCTAATGCACTTTGGCATTTACAATCCCATATGAACGGGGTCCCCTTCTTCATTAGATGGTTGTAGGGACAACATTTACCGGAGAGGTTGGCTATGAACCACCGGAGATACGCGAGCTTTCCTCGGAGAGACCGCAGTTGTTTGAGAGTTCTTGGCGCGGGCATTTCCATAATCGCCTTGATCATTGATGGGTCTATTTCGATGCCTCGATGTCATACGATGAATCCTAGGAATTTTCCTGAGGAAACTCCAAACGCGCATTTCAGAGGGTTCATCTTCAGGTTATATCTCCGAAGACGCTGGAACACTATTTTCAAATACTCCCAGTGCTCCTCGTACGATTTGCTTTTCACCACGAGGTCGTCAATATAACATTCGACAATCTCGTGTATGAGGTCATCGAAGAACTTCGTCATGGTCCTCTGGTAGGTAGCGCCAGCATTCTTCAGACCGAAGGGCATCACTTTATAGCAGAATATGCCTAGCGGAGTCCGGAAGGCAGTATGCTTTTGGTCTTCGGGATGTATCTTTATTTGATTATACCCTGAAGATCCATCCACGAAGGAGAAGACTTCATGGGTGGACGTGTTATCGATCATCAGCTCGGTAACAGGTACTGGAAGTCATCCTTCGGACAAGCCTTGTTGAAGTCCCGAAAGTCCACGCAAATGCGCACCGTCCCATTTTTCTTCATCACTGGGACAATGTTGGCGATCTAGTCAGGATATTGAACTTCTTGGATGAAGCCGGAGTCAATTAGTTTCTTGACTTCGGCATTGATGCTCATTTCGAGTTCGAGCCGCATTCTTCTTGGCGTCTGTTTGACTGGTTTGACGTTGGGTGATATCGCCAGTTTATGCACAGCTATTTCTGGATCTAGTCCCGGCATCTCGGAATAGTTCCACGCAAAGCAGTCTTTATACTGCATAAGCACAGCCTTTAGCGTGTCCACCTGCTCTTCAGACAGCAACTCACTGACGAACGTTGGCCTCGGCTCATTTTCCGTCCCCAAGTCGATTTTTCTCAGGTTGTTCGCTGTGGTGTGTATCCCATCTTCCAGCTCTTTTGGCGCCGGTGGAAATTCTAAAACCACCTCGTCCATATTCTCGTGCTCTCTTTCTTTTGATAGTGTTATCACATGGCAGGTACGAGCTCGTTTCCAAGCTCGATGCTGATCTAGACTTACCCTCGTAGTGTAGGTTGCTTTTGGCTCATGCTTTCATGGTGGGGATACCCTCCAACTGTCGGATAGAGCAAACATTCCTCGCTGATACTGGTTTTCGACGTAGTCTTTGAAGGTGAAGCAGTCTTCAAGAGGCTGTCTTACTGTTCGGTGGTATGAGCAATACGCCGGATGATGGACCTCGTTTATTTGCTTGGGGTGCCAAGATTCCGGGAGCGTCAGCATTTGATACTTGATGGCAAGGTCAAATATTTTCCTTGTCTTGTCTCGGGGGGAAGAGTATTCCCGACCCATCTTCTTCATACAAGACGGGTTCCAACTGACTTTTTCTCAATTGCATGGCTTCTTGAATCCGCTTCACTGTTCTAGAACATCATTCTCATTCTCCACTTTGTTATTGTGTTTGCGTCGGGTCTTTTCCTTGCCACGAGAGCGTATAACGGGCTAAGGGTGAAGGGCATCGTAGTCTTCTCTTTCCGTGGACTGCTGAATGAGATGTTGCGTCCTGGCTTTCTCGTAAACGGCCATTTCGCGGCTGTAGTCATTCCGAACCTTTTGACCCGCTTCCCTTATTAGCTTGTCAATCTGTTCTTCAAAGGACGGACTTGGTATTCGTACGGCGGGATTTCGCTCTGTTTCGATATCGGCGCTATCTGGAAATGCATTCGCTTCTCCACCGGAGTTATTTATGACATGGCAACAATGGAATCGCTCCCGTTTCTTGGACTGAACGTATCCAAGCCCAGTCGTCTCCATTCTCCCGTCGGGCATCTTTCGCTGAGTCCCGGAAACGTCCCAAATCTTGTTGTAGAATTGGGCTTGTCGAGCGGTTTGTTTGAAGGGTATGCCTTGGCATCTTAATAGCCTTTTCGGCCCCTCTGCATAATATCTGGGCAGACGGATTGGTTGAAGCCTATCAAGCGCAAGTTCAACACCATGCCAGACTTCCTTTTCCACTCTGGTCTCCGTAGACCGATAGAAGATTATCGCCTTTTCACCTCTTCGCCTGAGAGGGACGTAGAAAGAATGAAACTCTTGTATACTATATGTATCAAGGGCATCGAGTTCTTTATAATGCTGCTGTGGAATTATGGTAATCTGTAAACTCTAATCAGCTTCAGCGAACACTGCGTTGGTCTCGTTCTCCGAGTCACTGCTTAGGAATTTTTGCTAAGCACAAACACCGTTGTTGTGTTATGCGCTGAACCCTCTTACACATACATAAATCAACATACTTTGAATGCATTTATGAATGAACGCTTAATCGGATGTGAATCAGATGCTCTCTTTACTGCCTCGCATAGCACACGGTTGGTTCCCACGGGTTGCGCCTTTCTGTCTTGGCTTGACGTAAAGTAGTTTATATACTCATTTCGGAGTTTTTAGTTTATTCACTCATCCCAGAGTCTCTAGTTTATGAACTCATTTCGGAGCTTGTAGTTTATTCACTCCTCCCGGAGTCTCTAGTTTATGAACTCATTTCGAAGCTTGTAGTTTATTCACTCATCCTGGAGTCTCTAGTTTATGAACACATTTCGGAGCTTGTAGTTTATTCACTCATCCCGGAGTCTCTAGTTTATGAACTCATTTCGGAGTTTGTAGTTTATTCACTCATCCCGGAGTCTTTAGTTTATGAACTCATTTCGGAGCTTGTTTAGTTTACCTCCCTTGGGCATGTAGGCAAACTGTTCCTAACGTCACATTCTTCGTCATTGGTGGAACTTGGTGGGGGAAGTCGTTTATTTGTGCCCGTGGATTGTATACAAGGGCCAACATTGTACAGCCTGTAGGGCAACTTGGGGAGTGTGATGGCTTAAGAACAGGTTCAGATCCCTATATCTTAAGGCTTTTGAATCCTACGAGCCGTGAGGGTATCACAGAGGGAAATTCTCCTTACGAGTCGTGAGGATCTCGTAAGTGTAATTTCTCCTTAGGAATCATGGGGATCCCCAAGTGTGTTGCTCCCTTGTGAGTCGTAAGGATCTCACGCAGGTGTTTTCTCCTCACAAGGTCGAGAGGACCTTGCAGGTATTTTTATTTTAACGAGATTGCGCCCTTTCAGGTTTTCACAAACTCGCCGGCAGCCCTGCTGTTTTTACTCACGGAGCCCTTTCGGGTTTTCATCCGTGCACATTTCGCTTGTGGACGTACCATTTTTTTAACAACGAGATTGCGCCCTTTCAGGTTTTCACAAGCTCGCCGGTAGCCCTGCTGTTTTTACCCACGGCGCCCCTTCGAGTTTTCATCCGTGCCCATTTCGCTTGTGGACATACCGTTTTTTATACCTTTCTGTTTGCCAATGGCACTTAGGGGGGACTTCGCCACCGGGGCAGCTGTGCAGCCAGTGGGACCCGGGTTGCAGTCCTCGCTGCTGGGACTTGTGGACTTGAATTCCACTATCGCCGTGTTTGAGGCGACGTATTTAGTTTAAGGACATTACGGTCCATTTTTAGTTTAGGGACATCTCGATCCGTTGTTAGTTTAGAAACATCTCGGTCCATTTCCAGCTTCGGAGCGAAGTTTTGCCGGATGCTACTTATAGAGTTTGGACTCAGGAAGACAGGGAGAAGACACGAGCGTCGTCATCTATCATTAACCTGAGCCGTGACTTGTCAAGCGTAGTATTTCTTAAGGAACCGGCCGTTTATTGGCCGGAAGGGTCTTTCGCCATGCATATTCATGAGCAAGTAGGCCCCACCTTGGTAGACCTTGTCTATGATGTACAGACCTTCATAGTTTGGCTCGAATTTCCTCCGCTTTGCAAGGTTGGGGATCATAAGTCTTTTTACGACTAGCATGGGTTCGCCTTGGCGGAATGTTCTCGGCCTGGATAGTCTTATATATGAGCGCGTCATCCTTGCTTTGTAAGCTTCCAGGTTTTGCTGCGCCATGATTCGAGTTTCATCGAGGGCATCGAGCTCCTCAAGTCGAAGATGGGCGTTTTCTTCATCCGTCAGCTCATATCGAACTGCCACTCGTAGAGAGGGTAGCTTTATCTCCAAGGGAAGTACCGCCTCCGTGCCGAATACCAACGCGAATCGCGTTGTATTCATGTCCGTGTTGAACGTGGTTCGAAACGCCCAGAGACCTTCATGCAGTCTTTCGTGCCAGTCCCTTTTATTTCTGGACACCGTTTTCTTTATGATCTTCGTCAAGGTCTTGTTGAAAGCCTCAGCTAGACCATCCAAAAAGCCTAGGTAATAAGAGAGTACAGAGATTATTTTTTTCTCCAAGGGTTTAACCCTTCAAAAAAAGAACTTAGTTCTTCCTCTGGTTGAGGTCTGCAGAAGCAGATCTTCCCACAAGTTGATAAATTAATTTTCATCGGGGAGATTCTGTTATGCAGACTCAAGACTTAGGGGAAAGAACTAAGTTCGAAGAATTTAATTCTTCTAAGAGTATACAGGAATTTAATTTCTCTGATAAAACTAGGGTTTAACCCTGCAAAAGAATTTAATTCTTATAAACCAAGGGACCTAAAAATTCTCAAAACTCAGATTAAAATCTCTGTGCATGTAAAAGAAAAGACTGGGAATTCATTAGTGTTCGACGTTATAACAAAGACTCACGTGGTCCCACGTGAGCGCCTCTGAGGAACAAAAAGGAAGGACTGAGATTGAATCACGTGCTCCTACGTGACCCCTAAATAGTTGCTTGACACTTATATGGAAAAGGGGGAAAATTCCAAAGACAGCGCTCACATTTTGAGCACCTCACGTGTTCGCACGTGAGCATCATATGAGCTAAATGCTTAGCACTTATAAAGGGAAGAGGGAATAAATCCAAAGAGGCAGTGCCCAACTTTAGGGCGCCTCGCGTGCTCACACATGAGGGCCATATGAATTAAGTGTTTAACACTTGTATATATAGACGGGGATTCGAACCCAAGGGCACAGTGCTAACTTTCAAGCGCCACACGTGCCACACATGAGCGTCCCAAATTTCAGTGTTTAACACTATTTTAGAGATTCACGTGAGAGCACGTGAGCACTGAACATATATTAGTGTTTAACACTATAAGAAGACAACTTCAGCCCCAAATTGGCTAAGTCTTCCTGAGATTAAAATATCTTGGATCTCCAAATAGACCGAACCTCTATGCTCATGACCTCCCAAACTAATTGACCAGAATGATGTCCATCATACATCTTCTAAGTCAATCTTAGTCTCCTAAGAATGACTAATGATTCTTATATGGTCCACCGTGATCTCTTCCCTCAATCTGGAATTTGGTTCAAGGGTACATCTCTCCACACCTCTGATACATGTCGTTGTAATTCTTCAACGTCTTCAGAGAAGTGGAGGGTCCCGACAACCAACAACTCTTGGTGCACCCCTAAACCGATGAGCACATCCCAACGGACCGCAACGTCCTTAAACTACAACGGACCGCAACGTCCTTGAACTAGCTATGAACCGAAACGTCCTTAAACTAACAGCGGACCGCAACGTCCTTAAACTAGCTATGGACCGAAAACGTCCTTGAACTAAAACAATAGAGCCCAAATGCTCTTTTGTTGGATCTGAATGATCCTAAATCCTGTTGAGTAGATCTTAGTCTAAAATTAGACTAACGTATCCTCAACAACCATTTAAGTTGATCTTAATCTCAAACGAGATTAACGATCCTTAAATCAACCCAAACCCAAATCTAAGAATATATGGATTTGGACTAATTCACGCCCTACGGGCGACAACATAAATTAGTCTCCGTATACAATCCACGAGCAACCGAAAATAAAACAAACACACACGACACGAAGTGATCTTCTAGAGCAGGAGAAAGTGGTTACCGTGATGTGGTAACGTAATTAACTTCAGGGGTTTGCGTCTGCAGGGAAGAGCGTCCCCACAATTAAAACCCCCTTATAACGAAGGGGAATCTGACGAAGTCTACAACAACGACAGCATCCGTCCAAACCTCCGATACCCGGTGCCATAAAACAACTTGGCATCATCGGAGAGGTGGACGGATAAAACCAAATAGCATCTGCCCCTAAATTCAGGCAAGACGACCTACGCGGTTCCGTCTCCCGTTTTCGGCGGTAAACAGATTCTGGCACGCCCGGTGGGACCTTTTCTTTCTTTCCACTCCACACTTCGTGTGTTGTGTTCGCGAACAAATCGTGGTTTAATATGGTTGCCATTGGATTCGAGGTATTAAAATTTGGTGTCTTGCTCCATTCAAAAAAGGAGATAACATCGATGGCCTCCAGAAGCACTAACTACAATAGCAACTTTCGCTCCGCCCCGATTGGAGGAGTGACTTACGGGCCCCAAGTGGCCTCCATCTTTGCAATGCCAGTGGAACAGATAACTCAGGCCACCACTGGACTGTTCTTTAGGACCATGATCCTGCCCGCAAGCTTCAATGCCCCAATGCCATCACAGGAAGCTCCAAAGAAGTCGGTCTTTGATCGACTTGCAACCACCACGGCCCCTCTCAACGGGTGGTCCAAGTCTGCCACCTCGGTCTTTGATAGACTGAGTGTCACGCCCCGCTTCCCAGAGTACGCTAAGATAGGCACGTGACATAGCCAACCATGCTACCTGTGGATAGGAAAAATCCTTCCACAGTCATATTATGGCTGTGGAGATATCAAGAACAGAAAAGTAAACTAAACTATCTAATACATGTCCATGAGCCAGAATAAATGAGTCAAGGAATGATAATATGCGGAAGCAAAAGATACAATAAATGAAACACCTGGAAAGTAAAACTGCATACCATCAGGATCTTCACCGCTCGGTCTAACAGCGGCAATACTCCTGATCAGTCTGCAACAAAGGTAGAGGATCTGGGCCATGCAAAACCCAGACGTCAGCGCGTCATAACATCAAGCAATAATATAAATAGGGGTAGCAATGCATGCAAGTATGAGTATAAATGGTAAAACAAGCATAACAGTGATATAAGTAAGGACAGTGGGGTAATATATAGTGAGTTATCTAAACTGGTCTATTGGGTTAACTACTCTCAAGTCTTTGAAATCAATTTGATGAATCATCGATGTAACTCAATAGTATCCCGTGCGTGCCCGGGATCACGGTCTATGACTCTCGGGCTGAACCCGAGACATGCCGCAAGGCAGTAAAGGATGGTAGGTAATGACGAGTGATGTCCGTAGCATCACTCCGGGGCTGGCCTAGCCCGTAATACTGATCAGAACAGGTATAGAACTGTCGAGTTACAAGTCAGGTTTCATCATTGATTTTCCCATACCCCCAAGTTATATGTATTCAAGTCAGGTATTAAATAATCTATAGCTAATGCCAACACAGGATCAGGCAGGTACAAGTTTGTCTGGATAGACAACAGGAACGGTCCGTAAGGACTACAGGTCAGGTTTGTCGGCATTAGACACAAGATCAGGTAACAGGTAAAGCCATGGTACATCAGGTCAAGTCAAGTAATGTATATAGGTGTCATGTCATGTCAAGAGTGTACGGTACCATGTCATGTCAAGTAGGAAGTGTAACAGGTCATGTCAGGATGCACAAGATGTCATGTGGGTGCTCATAATCAAACTAACATAAGTATGGGTATAAATAAACAAGCATGGATACTAACAGAACAATAAACTGGAACATGTAATATGATATGCAAATAGGTACAAAATAAACTAGATAGATGTACGGTTATCGATTAGAGTTTGGGTTATGGTTCCAACATTAAGTATCATACACTTAAACAAATATGGATTGTTAAAATCTTGTTCTTATGGGTTAAAAGATCTAGGGATGCAAATGTATCTAAAACAGGTTAAAGACGCACGCGGGTGTCCAATAGGGTAAAACTATAAAAGGGTACCATAGACTATGTAAATAGTTATTATGTGATTTAAAATATAGATGTGGTTACTAGGTATAGTAAACTAAAATACAACGAGTATGTTTCGAGTTCTGAATCTAAAAAATCTAAACGGAACATCAAAATGTTAACTTGGAAAACGTGACTTTAGATTCGATCCATAAGCTTAATATGCAAATAAATAGTTATAAAAAAATCATATAGATAGTATGTAGCAAGTTTTACTTGCCTCGATGGATCGCGATACGGATACGCACGGCACGTCTGACGTCGGCAAATGTCGCAACATCCACACGCGCACATGGAACAGGTCCAGGCACGGCAAGAAGGTAACCACGCAGGTAGGGGACGTCCACAGGGTTGCTTGGATCGACGGCAGCGGCACGACTCCGGCGATGACCGGAAAAAAATACGGATCAAGAATTGAAATGTAAAGAAGAAGAAAGAAGAAGAAGAGCAAGAAGAAGGAAAAAGGGAACTGGGGTCTCAGGTATGGCTCTGGGTTTGGATTCATGGATCAGAGAAGGCAGCGAGGGGCGAAGATGAGGTGGTGGGTCACCGGCGATGGGTTTGCCGGCGAGGCAGTGGATGTGCAGGGAGGGTTTCCTGGGTTCTTGGGATTTGGTGCATGGGTCGTGGCTTGCAGGGAAGGAGATGAGAGAAATGTTGGTGATGGTGATGAGGCCAATGAGGTCGAAGCTCCGGCGAGGAGCCGGTGATGGGTTGGAGGGTGCTAACGGTTTGCAGTGAGTGGTGTGGCTGCAGGGATCATGGTGTGCAGGGAAATGGTTGGTCGGGGAAAGAAAAAGGATGCTCAAGGGAAGAGAGGATCGTGTAGCCGGCGGCGAGGAGCTTCGACGATGTGGGAAGTGCAGGTGATGGGTTTCGGAGAAGGTGGGTGCAGCGGTTTGCAGAGAATCGTCGGTGAGGGGATAGAGAGGAGAGAAGACAGAGGAGGTGGTTGTGGAGAGGAGAGGCCGATGAGGTGGTCGGCGGTGAGGGACGAGGCGAGGGCATCGCGGGTTCGAGCGTGGGTTAGGTTTGCAGGAGGCGGCGGGGAAAACAGAAAGAGAGAATTGCATGGGGTTTATAAAAATAAAATATATAAAGTAAGTATGTGAAGGAGAGAGAGAGAGACAGCTTGGATTACGTAGGATTTTTAAAGGAAAGATATGAATAATGCAGAGAGAGAGAGAAATTTGTTATAGGAATATATTTTTAGTTTTTTTAAAGATTATTAGTAGTTTGAAAAATATTAGAATATAATATTATAATATTAGTCCGTTTTAAGATTTTGGCAAATACAAATTTACTCCAAAACACACTCGGGTCGGGTCTAAAAATTCAGTTTTAAAATATTAAAAATACAAGCGACTTCCAAATTTCGAAATGAATGCTCTGGTAACGAAAATGCATACCCCCAAGAACGGATGCACGTACGTGCGCGTAGCCATCCAAACACGTCTATTTCACTGAACGGGACGAGAACAAGATGCGCGGATGCTACCACGGGGTTAGGGGTATTATGCAGGCCATGAAATGTAAATTTTAAAAAATATTTTATGTGACTTAAAAGTTATATGATAAACATGCGATGTCAGATGAAATGCCAATATGTAGTTTATACTAGATGCACGTGTCAATGCAGTAAACCAGGGTAACCTATAAATATAAATCAATCAAGTTCAAGCAAGCGGGTCGGGTCGAATGCAATGTAAAATGTAAACTACCATTCGCACCCAAACACGATAAATCAAGAATTATTACGATTAAGAAATACGAGAACTGGAATTGGTATAAATGAACTCGGGTGTTACACTGAGCCAAAGCTCCAGTAAGCCTGCAAAGAGGCTCGCGATACCTGAAGGGGTTATCCCATAGAGGATAGCCATTCCAGTTCCGGCAGATAAAGTCGTCGAAAGGGTTTCTCCTACTAAAGGATCGGTCTTCACAAAACTGGCTGTTCCAACTCCCGCTTCCGGCGAAGTCATCAAGACTGCTCCCCTTACCAAAAGGTTGGCCTTCGAAAGATTGACCGTCCCCTCTCAACGGACGTCAGTCTTCAATAGGCCGGCACCAGCAGTAGCCCTTCATCAGAGCAGGGGGCATGACGAAGTCACTCCCACAACTGAGACAATCCCATATGTAAGGCATGCTCGACGTCATCACTGGCACCGAGTAAGGAAAGCTGGGGACAACTCTCCCTCTGGACTTATCCCACCATCTTCA
Organism: Agapanthus africanus; assembly: GCA_030015575.1. Classification (NCBI taxonomy): domain Eukaryota; kingdom Viridiplantae; phylum Streptophyta; class Magnoliopsida; order Asparagales; family Amaryllidaceae; genus Agapanthus; species Agapanthus africanus. The sequence continues at coordinate 1,005,645,012 of CM057337.1, read as the reverse complement.
ATTATGGGAATTAACGCTGTTGTTCCAACTGGGAACGACTTTGATCCGCTCAGGAGGGTGCGAAAGAACTCTCCAACCGCTGTACTGAAGAAGTCGCCTCCGCCTGCTGAAAACATGACACAGGTGAATCCGGAGCAGCCCCCTCAGCGGCTGTCCTCCAAAATCCACAGGGTCTGGCGGAAATTCCAAGACTCTATAATTGACAAAAATTACTCTCGCTGACTAGAGAAAAAGAAGGCTCGGCAAGAGGAGGACCACCCCTCCGCCATACCACGGAAGGTATCGTCCATATGGGTACCTACTGCAACGGCCCCCTCAACTTCGACCTCCCATAAGAGGAGAAGGCCGGAGAAGATCCCCATGCCTGCGGTAAATTTCAAAGGCAGTAGACCCAAACGCCCCAAGTTTGGGGGCATGGTGGTACACACGGTGTACATGACTTCCGAGAAAGAGGAAAGCCGTACTTCCACGGGTCATCGACCACTCACACAATCTGTGACAAAAGCTCAAGAGCAACAGCAGAAGCTCCAAGAAATGCTAATGAAGATGTCAGCACTCACTGGGCAAAAAGAAAGCCCGGAAGCATCGTCTGAACATCGCCGGGAGCAGGAGACTGATACGGAGTTCTTGCAAATGGTGCTGGAAAGGAAGGATAAGGAGGCCGCGGAACAGGCCGCTAATTTAAAGCAGATGGCACTTCTGTTCCAAGACATGGTTGGGATGATGATCCAGCCAGAACATCCAGCCGAAGACCCTCCGATAATTATCAAAGACGACAGAGGGGAAACGTCAAATCCTCTACCGGCTTTCTCAGCAGCCAAAGAAGAAACAATTTCTAAGGCTGCCCTTGACGACTATATAGCTCAACAAATATGAGCTCATCAGGCAAGCGAAGCGGCTGGCCAAGTCGTCAGAACTAGGCGACCTTATCCAGGCTGGTATGATCAAATCAAGTACCTGCTGGGATATACGATCCCTAAATTCCACGTGTATAAGGGGACAGGAAATCCCCATCAGCACGTCTCTCAGTTCAGAGCTCTATGTGGCAATACTGGAGACGACGACAAACTGCTGCTTCGTCAGTTCATCGGCAGCTTGGAGGAGACAACATTTGAATGGTACTCGGAGGTTCCGAATGACTCAATCAAAATATTTACAGAAATGGAGCTATTGTTCACGCATCATTAATCAATGCCAGGGTGAAACCGGGGTAAACCTGTGTTCAATACGCAATATGGTGGCGGAACCTATAGTCAAAATGCGAACAACGCATAGGAGAAGCTCCTACCGTGGGTATGTTCGTAGGGACCCTTGATCCTCAGGCGACTACATCCCAATTTATGATGTTCTTCAAGCCGACCATCTTCCAGGCCTTGATTGACAAGCTGGCCCAAATGGACCAGATGGGCCATAGGCCGTCCTATTCAAAAACGGATCTCCGGAATGAAAAGGGCAAAGGGCAAGCGACCTTCATTGCCAACGCTCAACAACAACCGAGTGAGCCAAAACCGGTTGCTCGCCAAAGCAACTAACCACGATCCATCGAAGAGAAGTTAAGACGTCCTTACTCGTTTTCCAGAGATAAGACAAGGAGACTGTTCGAACTGGCGGTGCGCAACAGACTCATCACTCTACCGGATCCGAGACGCTCAATGCAGCCTGGTGACGTCAACAGTCCCAACTACTGCCCCTACCATAGAGTAATGGGCCACCCAATTGCAGATTGCTACATCTTCAAAAACTGGGTTGAGGACCAATACCAGCAAGGAAAATTCGCGCTATCTACGACGAAGAAGCTGCGGCGAGGAAACGGCTATATATGAAAAGGTCAAGCATCAGCATCAGGACGAAGAAGCTGCGGCGAGGAAGAGTCACAAGGTACTCCAACCAGATCGAAGCACACCTGTGGCAGACAAAAGCAGGTTTAAGATGGGGAAACGCTTTGCCAAAGCCCTGTCAATAGGGATGAAGCTGCCACATGTCAAAGGAAATGCTCCCGGGAGTACATGCCTCGATGGAGCGAATGTACACCCAAACTACTATTTATACCATCGGAGGATCACACACCCCACCGAAGAGTGCAGCGCCTTCAAGAAGTAGTGGCAGTGATATGTGGCCCACCGACAACATTTCAAGAGGATGAAGTGTGAACCTCGTCGACAGCGAAAAAGTGCGACAGATGAGTGCGGAAAAACGACTGGCAACCGTTATATAGTTGATACCAGGAAATCTCAAGTTCTTACCTTCGGGAGTGATTCTGACGAAGAAATAACCCTCGGCCATCTCTTCAAAGAATCCACCTCTGGAAAAGAAGAAGGGGAGATGAACTGCGAGAACATTCAGCTGCGCTGTACATTGCCTAAAAAGAACCTCGGGTCTACAAGAAAGGATTCAAACAAAAGAGACAAGGGAGAGGAAAAATTTCCTGAGGAAATTGCCCTTGATGATAGATTCGTTAAAGAGATCGCAGCCAAGGAACCGCCTAAGAAAAACAAGGTGGATTACAATGTTCTGGCACATCTGAGGAAGATACCCTCACAACTGAGCATACTGGATGCTCTCCTCCTGTCCAAAGAGGCACGAGATTCTCTAATCAAGGCGTTGCAAGAGCCTGATCAGTTCCAAGCTTTCTTTGCGGAAGAAAAGATGAAGGACGAGCTGGCAGAAGTTCATACAGCTGACATCACATTCGGCGATGAAGATCTTCTCCTCGGAACGTGCAAGCATAACTGTCCTTTATATGTCACCGGATACTGCCATGACATCAAGATAGGGAAGATTCTGGTCGACAATGGGTCGTCCGTCAACCTTCTCATCGTGAAGGTGCTAAAGGAGATCTACATCAACGTTCAGCACCTGGCCTGGGACAAAATTACTATCTCTGGGTTCGACTCGCAGTCATCACGGACGCTTGGGTCCGTAATACTAACACTACGCTTCGGTATGCTCGTCACTGACATCAAGTTTCATGTCATCGACGCCAAGACTTGCTACAACGCTCTACTCGGTAGGCCTTGGTTACATGAATACAATATCATCCTTTCTATACAATATCAGTGTATGAAGTACTTCAAAGACGGTCTCAAGTACACAGTTACAGGGGAGCTAAACCCATTCTCCGTAAATGAAGTCCGCAAATATGAAGACGCCAAGTACTTCCTACTAGATTTTGAGGACACAGAAAAATGTCGTAAACCGGAGAATAAACAAAAAGTCGTCGCCACCATCCTGATCATTAGGAGCGATAACGAGGAGGATAAAGAGATAGTCTACTCGGGGCAACCTCAAGGCAACAGGCCAGGACCATCTACTCCTATTTTGGTCTTTGGCAGTGACTCTGAAGACGAGGTCAACACGGTGTTCTCTGTTCGTCCATCAATACAAACCGTCGCGGGAGCTGATCAGCGTTTACAAGTTATCATGGTTCCGTAGTAGCATTACAGAGAACTTGATGCGCTCGATACGTACGGCGTACAAGAGCTGCAGACCTTCTACGTTCCTCCTAGGCGAAAAGGTGAAAATGTGATCCTCTTATACCAATCTATGGAGACTAAAGTGGAAAAAGAAGTCTGGCTTAGTGTCGAACTTGTGCTTGACAGGCTTCAACCGATCCGTCTGCCCAGATACTACGCAGAGGGATCGAGAAGGCTATTAAGAGGCCAAGGCGTACCCTTTAAACAAACTGCTCGACAAGCCCAGTTCTACAACAAGATTTGGGGCGTTCCCGAGACTCAGAGAAAGATGCCCAATGGGAGGATGGAGACGAATGGGCTTGGATACGTTCAGTCCAAGAAACGAGAGCGATCCCATGGCTGCCATGTTATATATAACTCCGGTGGAGAAGCGAATGCATTTCCAGATAGCGCCGATATCGAACCAGAGCGAGATCCCACCGTGAGAATACCAAGCCCGTCATTCGAAGAACAAATTGACAAGCTAATAAGGGAAGCGGGTCAAAAGGTTCGGGATGACCACAGCCGCGAAATGGCCATTTACGAGAAAGCCGGGATGCAACGTCTCATTCAGCAGTCTACGGAAAGAGAAGATGACGATGCCCTTCATCTTCAGCCTGTTGTGCGCTCTCGTGGCAAGGAAAAAGTCCGACGCAGAGGAAACAACAAGATTAAGAGTGGGAATGACATTCAAAGACAGCAAAGCGGATTCAATAAGTCGCGCGATCGAGAAAAAGTCAGCTGGAATCCATCTTTTATGAAAAAGATGTGTTGGGAATACTCTTTCCCTCAAGACAAGAAAAGGAAAATATTCAACCTTGTCATGAAGCATCAAATGATGAGGCTCCCGGAGTCTCGGCATCCTGAGCAAATAAACAAGGTCCATCATCCGGCTTATTGCTCCTACCACCGAGCAATAGGACATCCTCTTGAAGATTGCTTCACCTTCAAAAACTGGGTCGAAGACTAGTATGAGCAAGGCAGATTTTCTCTATCCGACAGTTGGAGGGTAGCCCCACTATGAAATCACGGGCCAAAAGCGACCTACATTGCAAGGGTAAGTCCAGATCAACATCGAGCTTTGAAACGAGCTCGCACCTGCCACATGATAACACTGTCGAAAAAGGGAGAGCATGAGAATGTGGACAACCTCTCCCGTTGCCTCGCAGATGAAAATGAGGACGAGGTGATCTCAGAATTTCCACCGGCGCTAAAAGAGCTAGAGGATGGGATACATATCACGGCGGACAATCTGAGGAAAATCGACTTGGGGACGACAAATGATCCGAGGCCAACTTTCGTCAACGAGCTGCTGTCCGAAGAGCAGGTGACTACACTAAATGACGTGCTTATGCAGTATAAAGACTGCTTCACCTGGAACTATTCCGAGATGCCGGGACTAGATCCAGAAATAGTTGTGCATAAACTGGCTATATCGCCGGACGTCAAGCCAGTCAAACAGGCGCCAAGAAGAATACGGCTTGAACTTGAGATGAGTATCAATGCCGAAATCAAGAAGCTAATTGACTCCGGCTTTATCCAAGAAGTTCAATATCCTGACTGGATCGCCAACATTGTTCCAGTGATAAAAAAAATGGAACAGTGCGCATCTGCGTAGACTTTCGAGACCTCAACAAGGCTTTCCCGAAGGATGACTTCCCCGTACCGGTTACCGAGCTGATGATAGATAACACGTCCACTCATGAAGTCTTCTCCTTCATGGATGGATCTTCAGGGTATAATCAAATAAAGATGCATCCCGAAGACCGAAAGCATACTGCCTTCCGGACTCCGCTAGGCATATTCTGCTATAAGGTGATGCCATTTAGCTTGAAGAACGCAGGCGCTACCTACTAGAGGGCCATGACAAAGATCTTTGATGACCTCATACACGAGATTGTCGAATGTTATATCGACGACCTCATGGTGAAAAGAAAATCGTACGAGGAGCACTGGGAGCATTTGAAAATAGTGTTCCAGCGTCTTCGAAAATAAAACCTGAAGATGAACCTTCTGAAATGCGCGTTTGGAGTCTCCTCAGGCAAATTCCTAGGATTCATCGTATGACACCGAGGCATCGAAATAGACCCATCAAAGATCAAAGTGATTATAGAAATGCCCACGCCAAGAACTCTCAAACAATTGCAATCTCTCCAAGAAAAGCTCGCGTATATTCGACTGTTCATAGCCAACCTCTCCGGCAAATACCGCCCTACAGCCATCTAATGAAGAAAGGGACCCCGTTCGTTTGGGATCGTAAATGCCAAAATGCACTGAACGAAATCAAGCAATACCTGCAGAACCCGCCAGTACCGACCGCTCCGGTCAAGGGAAAGCCCCTCATCCTGTACACAACAGCCCTTGAAGGTTCTCTAGGCGCGCTATGGGCACAGGAGAACGACCAGGGGAAGGAGAGAGCTCTCTACTATTTGAGTCGAGTCCTTTTGGGAGCAGGAAACAATTACTCCCTATTGAAAAGTATTGCCTAGCACTGATCTTCGCGATAACGAAGCTTCGACATTATGCCCTGGCACACGAAGTCCATCTCATATCAAAGGTGGATCCTCTCAAATATTTGATGTCAAGAGCCATACTAACGGGAAGGCTTTCCAAATGAGCCCTTCTCTTGATGGATTTCTCGATAATATATCGATCCCTCAAGGCAGTAAAAGGCCAGGCCATCGCCGACTTTCTCGCTGAGCATCCGATACCAGCTGATTCTCCCTTAAATTGCGAATTGCCAGATGAACACGCGGTCGACACAATCAAAGGGAAGACGGAGGAAAATAATGTCCAATGGGAACTCTACTTCGACGGAGCGTCTTCCATGAAGAAGCGAAAGCAAAACACCCCTATAATCAAAGCTGGGGTAGGCCTTATCTTTGTGACCCTACAAGGAGGGATAATGCGTTTTGCCTTTTCCTTAACAGAGCCGAGAACAAACAACGAAGCGGAATATGAAGCTTTGATAGCAGGTCTTGAGATCGCTGTCGACATGGGGATCGAAAACCTCCTCATATATGGAGACTCCCAACTGATCGTTAGCCAAGTAAATGGCGATTATAAGACGTGCAAGCCAGAGTTGGTAAAATATGGCGAAAGAGTGCAGCAACTGTTGACTCAAATTCCATCCTACATCCTGGAAAGCATACCGCGGGCGGAAAATAGCAAGGCAGATGCATTATCCAAACTCGCTAAAGAACTGGATGATGAAAACCTTGATGATGTAAGGATCATTTTGCAAAGCCGCCCCATTCTCGCGCCAGCAGAAATATCTCCGGAGTCGTCTGAAAGAAAAGAAGCGACCAGACAAGCGGCCCTCCAAATAGTAGACGAAGAAAGGGTCAAGGACTGAAGGGAAGTCTTTATAGACTACTTCAAATCCCATCGAACACCCGAAGATGCATCGTCAAGACATCAGCTCATGAAGCAAGCCCTGTCCTTCGCCTTCGTCAATGATACTCTTTATAAGAGATCATTCGACTGTCTGTGGCTGAGATGCCTGGGACCAGAAGAAGCAAAAAGGGTCGTCCAAGAAACTCACGACGGATTCTGCAGTTCTCATTAGGCCGGACCGAAGATGAAGATGAAGATCAAGAGAATGGGTTACTATTGGCCCACAATGATCCAGGACTGCCTTGAATATGCGAAGCAGTGTCACTCGTGCCAAATTCACGGGGACTTCATCCACCAACATCCAAATTCGCTACACCCAACACTGGCTAGCTGGCCCTTCGAAATGTAGGGAACTAATATAATCGGGCCCATCAAACCAACATCATCCAAGGGGCATCGGTTCATATTAGCAACAACCGATTACTTCTCTAAGTGGGCAGAGGCAGTACCGCTAAGGGGGGTGAAGACGGAGAACATCCTCCATTTCTTCAGGACACACGTCATCTACCAGTTCGGCACTCCCCGACGAATCATCTCGGATAATGAGCCGGCCTACAGAAGCCATAAGATCAGCCGCTTCGCACAGCGGCATAATATAGAATGTAGATACTCTTCGGTCTATAATCCCCGAGCTAACGGTCTAGCCGAGACTTTCAACAAGACCTTGACGAAGATCATAAAGAAAATAGTGTCCAGAAACAAAAAGGACGGCACGAGAGACTGCATGAAGCTCTCGGGGTGTATCGAACCACGTTCAAAACGGCCACGAATACAAACCATTCGCGTTGGTATTCGGCATGGAAGCGGTACTTCCCTTGGAGATAGAGCTAACCTCTCTACGAGTGGCAGTTCGAAACGAGCTGACGGATGAAGAAAATGCCCATCTTCGGCTTGAGGAGCCAATGCCCTCGATGAAACTCGTCTCATGGCGCAGCAAAACCTGGAAGCTTACAAAGCAAGGATGACGCGCTCATACAAAAGACTGACCAGGCCAAGAACATTCCACCAAGGCGAACTCGTGTTAGTCATAAAAAGACCCATAATCCCTAACCGTGCAAAGCGGGGGAAATTCGAGCCAAACTACGAGGGTCCGTACATCATAGACAAGGTCTACTAGGTGGGGCCTACTTGCTCATGGATATGCATGGCGAAAGACCCTTCCGGACAATGAACGAACGGTTCCTTAAGAAATACTACGCTTGACAAGTCGCGGCTCAGGTTAATGATAAATGACGACGCTCGTGTCCGCTCGTTGTCTTCCCGAGTCCAAACTCTATAAGTAGTATCCGGCAAAACTTCTCCTCGAAACTAACATTGGACCGAGATGTCCCTAAACTAACAACGGACCGAGATGTCCCTAAACTAACAATGGACCGTAATGTCCTTAAACTAAATACGTCTCCTCAAACACGGCGACAGTGGAATTCAAGTCCACAAGTCCCAGCGGCGAGTATTGCAACTCAAGTCCCGCTGGCTGCACAACTGCCCCGGTGGAGAAGTCCCTTATAAGTTCCGTTAGCAAACAGAAGGGTATAAAAAAATGGTACGTCCACAAACGAAATGGACACGGATGAAAATCCGAGAGGGCTCCGTGAGTAAAAACAGCAGGGCTACCGGCGAGTTTGTGAAAACCCGAAAGGGCGCAATCTCGTTAAAATAAAAACACCTGCAAGGTCCTCTCGACCTTGTGAGGAGAAAACACCTGCGTGAGATCCTTACGACTCACAAGGGAGCAATACACTTAGGGATCCCCACGATTCCTAAGGAGAAATTACACTTACGAGATCCTCATGACTCGTAAAGAGAATTTCCCCCTATGAGACCCTCACGGCTCGTAGGATTCAAAAACCTTAAGATACAAGGACCTGGACCTGTTCTTAAGCCATCACACTCCCCAAGTTGCCCTACAGGTGGTCAATATTGGCTCTTGTATACAATCCACGGGCATAAATAAACGCTCCCTCACCTAGTTCCACCAATGGCGCGAAATTTCCCCATTTGGTGAACAACACTTGTAGGTCCTCTCGACTTGCAAGGAGAAAATACTCTTGTGAGATCCTTACGACTTACAAGAGAAGATGTCACTTAGGAATCCTCACGATTCCTAAGGAGAAAATACACCTGCGGGATCCTCATGACTCGTAGGGAGAAAATACCTTTATGAGACCCTTACAGCTATTAAAGTCAAAAAGCCTTAGTCGACAGGATCCTAACCTTATTTGCTAAGCCACCTTTGTTCAAATCGACAAAGGCAAATGATGATTCGCTCCTGGCAATATCCCAGTCATAGCGATAATGATGCCTAAATCGGTATCAAATTCCAAGTCCTTTCACGGCAAATGATAATCCGCTCCTGGCAATATTCCAGTCGCAGCGATGCTTATGCTAAGATTGGTATCAGATCTCGAGTTCCATACTCACAATAAAAATCAGCGAGCAAAATGCATATGAAATAGCCGAATTGATGGGGCAACTCGCAATAAAAATCAGCGAGCAAAATATATGCATATAAAAAACAAAAAAAAACAGCCAAAATGTTTGGGCAACTCGCAATAAAAAGCAGCGAATAAAAAGAAAAATAGCCGAAATGATTGGGCACCGCGATAAAAAGCCAAAATGATTGGGCAATCGCGACTTTAGCGATTTAAAAAGCTGAAATGATAGAGCATCGCGGAAAGAAAGAATAAAAAATGAAACTTCTGCCCTGCAGGTGAGTCCGCATTGACCCTTGTATACAATCCATGGGCACAAACGAACAGGAAACCACATTTTACCACCAGGCTTTATCAGAAAGAGAGCCAGGTCTTGACAGCAACATCTACAGCCTAGAGATCAACAACGGCGTTCTTCCTCACTCCAGCAGGATGCAGATGCAACGTCAACAACCGACCCCAGGGTCAAAACAACGGAGCCATGGCAAAGTCCCTAGTTCTAAGCCTCGACGGTTCACCAACAACCTAGAGATAACCCCGACATTCGTCGCAATATAGTAGACACAATGTCAACAAACGAAGCGAAAAAAGATCCTTAGCTTCAGGGTTTTGACGGCGACATCTATAGCCTAGAGATCACCACGGCGTTCCTTCTCACACCAGCAGGATGCAGACGCAACGTCAACAATTGACCCCAGGGTCAAAACAATGGAGCCATAGCAAAGTCCCTGGTTCCAAGACTCGACGGTTCACAGACAATCTAGAGACAACCTCAACATTCATCGCAATATTGTAGACACAATGTCAACAAACGAAGCAAAGGAAGATCCCTAGCTTCAGGGTCTTGACGGCAACTCAAATAAAACCTGAAAGACTATCGGAGATCATCCCACACCAGCGCGGAGTGGTTATGACTCATCGGGGCTCCCAAATTGAGCCAAACCTCAAGTAAAAAGCAGCATGGAAAATCCCTAACGCTTGCTCTTCCGACGGTAATATGACCTGGGAGATTACTTGAAGACGTCTTGTCCATCCCCCGAAAGGATCAGAGACACGACAGTCGTGGGGCTACTCGAATAGCAAGATTGCATATCGAGGAATACATCAACCAACGCGACGGTACGACGGACAATAACCCTAGTACCACAGACCCTAACGGACTTCTATCAGCAAAGGTTAACTGTGGTGTTAGGACATTCTTGCGAGAACTTCTCGATTCGTCTCGACTCGTAGGGAAAACAATGTTCCTGCGAGAACTTCTCGATTCGTCTTGATTCGTAGGGAAAGAGCCTTAGGCAACAGGGATATCAACTTGTTTCCTAAGCACTGGGGCCCTGCAAGTAGGTCCAAGATGGACTATTGTACACTATCCATGGGCCACACTCTCCAACATCGAATATCGACAAGGAAGGAAAAAACCACTTACGAGTCCTCTCGGCTTGTAAAGGGGAAAATTCTCTTGTGATCCTTACGGCTCTCAAGAGAAAACAAACTTAGGAGATCCTCACGACTTCTAAGGAGAAAATACACCCGCGGGATCCTCTCGACTCGTTGGGAGAAAACCCTTTATGAGACCCTCATGGCTCATAAATTTGAAAAGTCTTAGGCGGCAAACCTAAACCTCTTTCCTAAGCCATCACTGCCCAACAAGGAGGTCAAGATGGACTATCTACGGGCCACATTTGCCAAAGTTACATGCCACTGAAATAAAGGAGCTAATTATGAGTCCTCAAGATTCGTAAAAAAAAATTAAAAAATCCGAGCAAGATCCTGGCGACTCAAGGAGGCGATGAACGCTTGGAAGTCATTACAATTTCTAGGGAGGATGTGCTCTCCCCACGGTAATATAACCTAAGAGATTATTTGAGGACGTCTTTTCCAGCCCCGAAGGGATCAGAGACATGACAGTCACAGGGCTACTCGAACAACAAGAGTGCGTATCGAGGAATATCATCGATCACGGACAAGAAAACTATCTGGAGCCAAATGGAGCCGATGGGGAGAGGAGAACCTCTATGAGTCGAGAGCTCGTACAGCACCGTATCACATTGTTCATCCGTAAGAGTAGGGTTCACTAAGTGTGAAGCAAAACGAGGAACGATTTCCTCTATAAGCACCTCCCATGGCTGCCGGCAAGCACGTGGACGATTATAAGCCATAGCCCTTCTCTGTTAAAGTGATTCTCTGAAGGTGAGAGAGAGGAGAAGCATTGCTTCAGATTATGAAGGGGGACATTTAAGTCTAGGCACAGAAAAGGTTGTGCATGATGGACTATTTCCAAGCTCCGTTAAAAGAAGGCACTGAGAAAGAGAAGTTTGACTCAGGAAAAGCAGAGAAAGAAGGTGGAAAGACACCTTCGGTAACGAGGCAGCGCCCCACGTACCTCGCACGTATAACACGGGGACCCCAGCATTATATATATGAGTAACTATTACTTCACATGAGGCACCTATGAGCAGTGGTATAAAAGAAAGGGAAGTTTTGCCATTCGTACTTGGAAAAAAATTTATACATCGGTGATAACAACATACAAAATATCATCAAAATGTTTATAATGGCAAGACACTGAATCCCGGACATGGATTTAGGAATTCAGAAGCAAGGCCGAGTAAAATGCTTTTGGCTTCTCTGGCCATTTTCTTATGCATTTTCTCACGAATACAAGCGTCGGGATTCCCACTGATATCGTCCGTCCTCTGGTAGGCAGAGATTATCGTCGTCTGTTGGAAGACCTGACGCAAAATATCGACAAGATCATCTCGCCGCCTCTTCGAGATCAAGCCTATCAGATATACTGAGTGCACCTTGTCTTCGGTATCATCAAATGCCTCAAGCGGCATGGCCTCGTTAAATTCAGGAAGTGCTTCCCAAATCACCCCCACGATAATTTTCAAAAGAGCGGAACGACGGGGGAGTAGTCGGCCGTTGTATTCATCGAAGCGATGCATCACCTCAGCGCATTGGGCATTCGTAAACTCCTGGCCTTGACGGCGTCCTTGGACCCGAATGTCTTCATGAAGATAATCTCGTCAAGATCATACAGATAAACAGCTATAGTATCTGGAAAGAAAATTCAGTAAAAGACTAGCAATTAAATATTAAGATTCTTAAAGTCTAGAATAAAAACAGTGGTGACGTTCCATCATTTTTAGGGCAGTCGCCCATTAAGGAAGGAATCCTAAAAGGATTCTCATTTTAATGAGAAACCTCATTGGGCTAAGGAGTTAAACTCCCTCGAGGGCTGTGCTCTACAAACAGAATTCACATCTGCCAACTTTAATTAAGAGGGGAATGAAATTCCCGAAGGGCCCTCTTGATCTTTCAGAGCTAAGCTCTTTGGTGAGGAATTAAATTCCTTTTAAGCGGTGGAATTAAATTCCAGAAACCCCATGAGGGGAAAACGAAAGATAGAATTAAAATGCCATGGATCCTCAGTGATCAGAGGAGAAATGCCCAATCTTCGAAGACATTTGGGGTTTACTACTCAAAGACTATGCCTTTTGAATCTCTAAGAGATGGGTTTCAGAAGGGAGCAAAGCCCTTATGGTGGGTTTAAATAAAAAAAGGGTTTCTTTGTCGTTCAAGATCATTACCTAAAGAGGTTCTTTCTGACAGAGTTTAACTCTGAAATTTCAATGGGCAGAGAACTAAGCGCTGAGGAGGAGAATTAAATTCTCAAAGAAGACAAGGAAAGAAGAAGATGAAATAACAGTGGCTTTCTAAGACAAGACCCTTGCATTTATAAGACGTGATAGGGAGCGGTTCATCTTCCTATTCCCCGAGGCAATCTAACGGCTGTAAGGGTGACCGCGTTGCACTCACGTGCAAGACGCGTGAGAACAACGCTGTGGAAGCATTTGTTCCCTTATAAAAAAGGAGAGAGAAAAGAAAAGAAAGGGAGAAAAAGCGATGGGAAAATTTCCCACTAATAGAGCATCACGTGCCCACACGTGAGCGCTTATGAACATAGATTATAGGCGCTGCGCTTAAACAATTGACAGGCTGAAATTGAGCCTCGCGTGCAAGCACGTGAGCATCTATATACAAAATATATAGGGGTCATATTAAAACAAATAGCAAACCAGAGAAGATCACGTGTTAGCACATGATGCCCTATTGGGCTGTTGCGTATAAGCAAACAATTTTAGCTTAGTGGGGGTCATGTGCTACACATGAGTGGTCCTAAACACCTTCCAAGCTGATAGAATTAAATTCTAAATAAAGAGATCAAAACCCTATTTGGAAAATATTTCCTGTAATCTTTCTAAACAAGAAAGATTACTCTCTGTAAAACAGAGCACCGTTGGATTAAAATATCCAATGGTGATAAAAAATCATTTATCTACAGAAAAAATTCTGTCTGGAAAAATATTTCCCTAATCTTGTTAAAAAAAAGAAAAATATCTTCTGTAAAACAGAAGTCCTTGGATCAAAGATCCAACGGTGGATAAAATCCCCAAATCAATTAAGATCTCTTAAGGAGATATTTCTTTAACTAAATCAACAAACTTGCTTCTACTATATAAAGGACCCAAGACTTCAAGTCTTAAAAAAGAGGAGACCCCCCCATAAGCTTTGAGAAAGAAAAAAGAAAAGAGAAAAGAGAATTCAATTCTCTAGAGGAAGAAAATCTCCTTTTTAAACAAAAATCCTAGGTAAGAAGAGAGTACATAGATTATTTTTTCTCCAAGGGTTTAACCCTTCAAAAAATGAACTTAGTTCTTCCTCTGGTTGAGGTCTGCAGAAGCAGATCTCTCTACAATTTGAGAATTTAATTCTTATGGGGGAGATTCTGTTATGCAGACTCAAGACTTAGGGGAAAGAACTAAGTTCGAAGAATTTAATTCTTCCAAAAGTATACAGGAATTTAATTCCTCTGATAAAACTAGGGTTTAACCCTACAAAAGAATTTAATTCTTATAAACCAAGGGACCTAAAAATTCTCAAAACTTAGATTAAAATCTCTGTGCATGTAAAATAAAAGACTGGGAATTCATTAGTGTTCGACGTTATAACAAAGGCTCACGTGTTCCCACGTGAACGCATCTGAGGAACAAAAAGGAAGGATTGAGATCGAATCACGTGCTCCCACATGACCCCCAAATAGCTGCTTGACACTTATATGGAAAAAGGAAAAATTCCAAAGACAACGCTCACATTTTGAGCACCTCACGTGTTCGCACGTGAGCATCATATGAGCTAAATGCTTAGCACTTATAAAGGGAAGAGGGAATAAATCCAAAGAGGCGGTACCTAACTTTGGGGCGCCTCACGTGCTCACACGTGAGAGCCATACGAATTAAATATTTAACACTTGTATATATAGACGGGGATTCGAACCCAAAGGCACAGTGCCAACTTTCAAGCGCCTCACGTACCACACGTGAGTGTCCCAAATTTCAGTGTTTAACACTGCTTTAGAGATTCAAGTGAGAGCACGTGAGCACCGAGCATATATTAGTGTTTAACACTATAAGAAGCCAAACTTCAGCCCTAAATTGGCTAAGTCTTCCTGAGATTAATACATCTTGGATCTCCAAATAGACCGAGCCTCTATGCTCATGACCTCCCAAACTAATTGACCAGAATGATGCCCATCACACATCTTCTAAGTCAATATTAGTCTCCCAAAAATGACTAATGATTCTTATATGGTCCACCATGATCTCTCCCCTCAATCTGGAATTTGGTTTAAGGGTACATCTCTCAACACCTCTGATACATGTCATTGTAATTCTTCAACGTCTTCAGAGAGGTGGAGGGTCCCGACAACCAACAACTCTTGGTGCACCCCCAAACCGATGAGCACAACCCAATGGACCGTAACATCCTTAAACTACAACGGACCGCAACGTCCTTAAACTAACAGTGGACCGCAACGTCCTTAAACTAGCTATGGACCAAAAACGTCCTTAAACTAAAACAATAGAGCCCAAATGCTCTTTTGTTGGATCTGAATGATCCTAAATCCTGTTGAGTAGATCTTAGTCTAAAATTAGACTAACGTATTCTCAACAAACATTTAAGTTGATCTTAATCTCAAACTAGATTAACGATCCTTAAATCAACCCAAAACCAAATCTAAGAATATACAGATTTGGACTAATCCATGCCCTATGGGCGACAGCATAAATTAGTCTCCATATACAATCTACGGGAAACCGAAAATAAAACAAACACATACGACACGAAGTGACGTTCTGGAGCAGGAGAAAATGGTTACCGCGATGCGGTAACGTAATTAACTGCAGAGGCTTGCGCCTGCAGGGAAGAGCGTCCCCACAATCAAAAACCCCTCACAACGAGGGGGAATCTGACGAAGTCTTCTACAACGGCCGTATCCGTCCAAACCTCCGATACTCGGTGCCATAAATCAACTTGGCATCTTCGGAGAGGTGGACGGATAAAACCAAATAGCATCTGCCCCCAAATTCAGGCAAGACGACCTACGCGGTTCCGTCTCCCTTTTTCGGCGGTAAACAGGGGTCGCGTGGGAACACGTGACTGCCCTAGGAGGCACTTCTTTTTCTTCTTTTTAGACGCTTGCGTGTGAATCATCAGTCTTTCCCTCTATGTGCATGAAGATCTTGATCTTATATTAATGATGCTGGGATTTGAGTTTAGAGAATTTCAAGTTTCTTGTTTTATAAGAAATAAATTCTTTTACAGGGTTAAACCCTAGTTTTATCAGAGGAATTAAATTCCTATATGCTTTTGTAAGAATTAAATTCTTTGAACTCAGTTCTTTCTCCTAAGTTTTGAATCTGCATAACAGAATCTCCCCAATGAGAATTAAATTCTTAACTTGTGGGGAGATCTGCTTCTGTAGACCTCAACCAGAGGAAGAACTAAGTTCTTGTATGAAGGGTTAAACCCTTAAAGAAGAGATAAGATAATCTCTATACTTACTTCTTACCTAGGATTTTTGTTTAAGGAGGGGGGTCTTCTTCTTCTAGAGAATTGAATTCTCTTTTTCTCTCTTTTTTTTTAACTTGAAGTCTTGGGTTCTTTATATAGTGGAGAGAAGTTTGTTAATTAGTTTTAGGAGATCTCCTATTGAGAGAGTTCAATTGATTTGGGGGTTTTACCCGCTGTTGGATCTTTGATCCAAGGATTCTGTCTCATAGGACATATATTCTTGTTTCTTAAACAAGATTAGGAAAATATTTTCCTGTACAGAATTTATTCTGTAGATTGGTGATTTTTTATCACCGTTGGATTTTTAATCCAAGGGTGCTTGGAGAGGTGAAAAATATTTTCCAACTTATGGGATCTTTGATCCGCCAACTTTCTGTTTAACAGAAAATATCATTTCCCATTTAAAAGTTCAATAGAATTTAATTCTATCATCATTGGATCTTTGATCCAACGGTTTCTTGTTAAGTAGGGAAGTGCCCTCACATGTTAAACACGTGGGGCAGTTTTTGCCTAGCAATTGTTTTAATTGTTGTGCCTATATGGGGCAGTTTTAGCCTAGCAATTGTTTTAATTGTTGTGCCTATATGCATTGCATATAGGCACTCACGTGTTAAACACGTGGGGCTGTTTTAGCCTAGCAATTGTTTTAATTGCTGTGCCTATATGCAACGCATATAGGCACTCACGTGTTAAACATGTGGGGTTGTTTTAGCCTAGCAATTGTTTTAATTGTTGTGCCTATATGTGTTGCATATAGGCATTCACGTGTTTAACACGTGGGGTGGGTTCTTTAGCCTTGCAATTGTTTTAATTGATGTGCCTATATGCGTTGCATATAGGCACTCACGTGTTAAACACGTGGTGCTGTTTTAGTGAGGAACTTTCCCTCATCCCTTTTTTATAAGGAAACATGCCCGAAGCGTCACCAGTTGTGACGGCTTCCTCGGTTTCCATTGGGAAAGTGGATTCAGCACCCACACCTTCATCCCCTGACTCGATAAGGGTCGTCGTAATGCTTTCATCCCCCGCCGATATCAAGGATCCACAGGGAGAAGAAGCGACAGTCGGAGCGATCCCAAATTCCAGAAAAAGGTTGGCCACTTCAGGCTCTTTAGTCGCCGGCACTTCACTTGCCATGCCATCACCAAAATTTGTCCCTGTTAAGAAATGCGTGTGTTATGATGCAAGAAAAAGGCTGTTGCTAAGAACCAACGTTGTTCTACCTTGAAGTAGTCGTTCAATCTCTTCTCGGGCCGCACGCGCAACCTTTCTATGGGCAGTAGACAGGGCAGAAGGAACGTCCACCATAGGAACGTCCACCATAGGAACGCCAGAGGGTTGAGCATTACTCGAACCCGCACCCACAGCCAAGAGAGCCTGACGTTCCCTCGCAGCGTGCTTTCTATGCTTCCCCTCAGCCTGGGCTGTATGAGCCGATCACCTCAAAACTTCTGATAAGAGTACATCATCGTCCAAATCGAGCTCGGCCTCCGGATTCGCTGTGGCATCCATCATCGGCTGCTTCAGCAACACCTCCTGCGGTGACCTTAAGAAGGCCTCAGCCGTAGCCGATGGCTATGAAAGAATTTCTACATCACCACCCAGGGTTGGCACTACATTCGGAACAACCTGGGTTGTGGCGGCTCCTGTAATAGGATAAAGAAAAGGGTCAGATCATAAATAAAAGGAACTAAAAATATAAAGGAATAGTGAAGCGAATCATACCAAGGCCCAAGGAGGCGCGGAGCCTCTCCTCCTCTTCAAACGTCTTGAGGGAAGTCGAGAGAGCCTCTTCAGGAGAAATACCTATTAAGAAAGAAAGCCTTAGTAAAGCATAATAAATTCAAAAAAAAGGATGGGATATATACAGGAGAGTATAAATGAATTATACCGGACTCCGCAATAAAGGCTAACGCCGCCTGTTCACGGGACAGTCGTTTGGAAGCTTCAATGGCAGCCTGAAGATCGGTATCAGTCACAGGCGCATCGAACAAACCGATATTGGTGCCATACTTGCACAAGACCTCGCTATAGGGGGCATGGGGCTCCTGGCTGAATACGACGTCAGCAGAAAATAAGTATTTCTCTCTCTTCTGCGAGCTGGCACCAACACCCAATGATAAGAGTTTTCGCTTGACGGGTCTCTTCGGACGGCGAGTCCTAATCTCCGAACCAATGCCCGACTCCGGGGATTCCACGGCTACCGCAGTCGCAGGAACATCCGGTCGAAGCTTATCACGAAAAACTCGTGGGACTACAGCCGTAGCGGTATCTCTTAAAGAAGGATGAACGATTGTCCGTCGCTTCAGCGGGACCACTGGATTACTAGCGGGAACGACATCCTTATGGTCAAGCAGCAGCCGCCTCTCCTCCCTAATGATAGTACCCATTGCATGTTGATACCAACCAACGTAAGCATTCAATGCCCTTGGAGTATAACCCGGCTCACTGACAAGGAAGTGGGACCCCGTATTTAGGCGCATGAAGTGATGCATCGCGTTACGAACACCTTCCTCAGTAGTAACTGGGTCCACGATGAACGCCTCGAGAGGAACCCTTTGGTTGTAACCCAATTTCTGGGCAAAGCGGGGTGGGTTATATCTCATAAATAAAACCGAAGCGTTTTGTTTGAATACCAGGAAACCCGGCCTGATAGAATACCGATGGACGATCTCACGAGCCTTCAACACAGAAGCTCTGTCCTTTAAAACATCGTGCAGCGGCTGGATCACTGTTAAAGATTCTTTGGCGATGGTCAGGACTTTGTCAACGAAGGTCATGCTATCCCCGACCATGCACGGGCGAAGAAGCAGTCGCCGAGCCTCCCATTGTGTCGGGTCGTGTGAAGAAGCATCGACTAAGTGCATGACCCGAGGAAAATTGTATCCCTCATAAAATTTGGGTTGTTTATGCACCCCAAAGGCACCTAGTAGATGCATCTCAATCCATGAGGTGAAGTAATACAGTGGGAGATTGACGGGCTTCAGACCCGGCTGAGTAGCGTCAGCCGCTAGACTCAAGCTGTGGTATAAGTGAGCCAGACCTGCAACCCCAACAGCCAAGCGTGTCCCCATCACAATACGGTGAGCCGGATAAAAGACAGATGACCTCATATAACGAGGATGCATCGGGGGTGCGAACCAGCTCAACCACAGGCTAATGAACCCCAGCAAGAATGTCTCCTCATCAATGTCAGGAGCAGCGATCTCTGTGAAGGAAACGATCGGAGTGTCCGGAATAAAAAACTGCTTTAAATCTGCTTCTGTGGTCGATAGTTTGTCAAATCCAAATCCGAACGGATCATCAAGCTTGGCGAACTTGGCAGCATCCTTCGGCAAATCCTCCGGACGAAGGAAGCGGGCGATGAAATCTGTAAAGCCAACTCCGTGCCCGCCCGATTCCAAGAATAAGCTCCCGTATATGTTCAATACCTTAATCAAGCTTGGAAACTTGTGTTGAATGGCATTCGCTGGGGTAAGACACATCACCACTGATTTGGTGGCAAAGATATACTCGTCGGGGGGAAGTATCTCTTCATAATGTTCCCCTCTGATGGGTAATCCGGATATCTCCGCAAACTCCTCCAATGAGATTGAAACCTCCCGATCTGATAAGAGAAAGGTGTGGGTCGGGATGTTCCACTGTTCTAGGAAAGATTTGACCCACCACACATGAGGAGTATGGTAGTGAAAGAGGGACGCATAGATCGCGGGATACAGCTCAGTCTTCAGTAATAGCGATTTCTTGGATGACAGGATATATCGAGCCCACTGCAGATAGTCAGCCGAATGACGGGGAGCCATTCCTATCATGTAAACCTACCCCCAAGGACATGACTCTCCTTGGCATATGCATCGCGCTAAAATGTCCAAGGCCATCGGCGGCTGCACTGGTATTGATGCCATGGAAGGCTGAAGATGACCTTCTGAGGTCCAATTGACCTCTTCTACTGCGTAAGTTACCGGCGGAGGTTCGGCATAATGGATCGCCGGGATCGGTTCTGAAGACGCTGCGCAAGTAAAACTGCGCCGACCCTGGATAATTTGACTGTACCATGACCCCCACAAATGAAGAGACTTTTACTCTGGGTCATGGTCCCGAATAAGTGCGAAGACTTCCCGATCTGTAAGTGCGTCGGCGAAAGCACTCTCCGGGCAAACGAAGGGAAAGGAGAAATCGAAAGCCATAGTACCTGCACACAAAAAAGGGAAGGGTTAATTATCGACACAATATTCTTTTACACCCAAAATAGTACCGCGTCACAGTTCAAAGAGAAAAGGACAAGGGCCCCCACAAAATCAAGGTAACGCCCCATCAATGATGAGGCAATCACTCATTGAAAGAATCCAAAATTATTCTCATTTAATGAGAAAATATCATTGAACTCTAGAGTTAAACACCCTCGAGAAATGTGTTCTGCAAAAAGATTTCAAATCTGCAAGGAAAATAAGAAAGGGAATAAAATTCCCAAAAGAATTTCTTTAAAAAAAAATTCAGAGCCAAGCTCTGTAAAACAACGGGATAACATTCCAGAAATCTGCTCGAGAAATGGAATTAAATTTCAAATAACCTTCAAAATCAAAGTTAATAATAGGGTAAAACCCTAAAGATCTTTAAGATATATGGGCTACTCAAGTAAAAGTTTAGATCTCTAAAAGATCATTACAAAAGAAGAGCAAACCTCTGTTAATGGGTTAAAAACCCTAGAACATGAAGAGATTCCTTCAAAGGTTTCTTCAGGAGGTAAGACATGGTCATGATTCTTACCAATTTTGACAGAGTTTTAACTCTAAAGGAGTTTCTTTGAACAGAAAGCTGAGCTCTGAAAAGAGAATTAAATTCTCAAGAAGAAAGAAGACTAAAGAAGATGAACAACAGTCATCTCAAGGGCCAAAGGCCCTACTTATAAATAGAAGGAGACGGTTCAACTCCCCATGAGATCGAACGGTGGAAAAGATGCCACCGCTGCACTCACATGCGAGCCACGTGAGCGCAACGGTGGGGGGGCATTTGTTTCCACAATAAAAGAGCAAAGCTTTGTTCAAAATTAATGAGGCAGGGCCTCACGTGCCTTCCATAAGGGCGCCAGCGCCGATAGGATCAAATCCTATGTTGGCGCCTCACGTATGGGCGCCCGTATGCAAAGCACAAAAGAATTTATTAGATTAAATAAGAGTTAAAACTCTCATATTGCGCCGCACGTGCTCTTCACGGGGGCGCCAGTGTGCAAAGCACATAATGCCCACCCTAAGGACCAAATTCTTAAGTGGCGCCCACGTGAGAAATACGTGAGCGCCGGAGCCCAGGTAGAATTAAATTCTACTCTCTGTTAAAAAGAGCCGTTGGATCAAAGATCCAACGGAGATGATAAATCATCAAGATACAGATCTTTCTAAAATAAGAAAGATACCTTCGGTTGGATCATAGAATAAAATTCTATGCCTTCTGTAAAACAGAGAACCCTTGGATTGAAAATCCAATGGTGATTAAAAATCCAATGGTGATTAAAAATCACCATTTCACAGAGTAAAACCCCGCATATGAAAAATATTTCCCCAATCTTGTTAAAAACAAGAAAATATGTTATGTAAAAACAGAAACTCTTGGATCAAAGATCCAATGGTGGGTAAAATTCCCCAAATCAATTGGGATCTCTTAATGAGAGATTTCTTCAAAACTAATTAACAAACTTGCCTTCACTATATAAAGGACCGAAGACTTGAAGTCTGATAGAGGGAACCCCTCCATAAGCTTCCAAAAACAAAACCAGAAAGCTTCAAAAAGGAACAGAGAATTAAATTCTAAAGGAAGAAGATCTCCCTCCTTAAAAACTCTAGATAAACGAAAAAATATATAGAGATAAAAACATCTCATTTACATATCTAAAGGGTTTAACCCTTCTCAAAGAACTTAGTTCTTTCTCTGGATCTGAGATGCACAAGACAAGTCTTCCATAAAATGAGAATTTAATTCTCATCGAGAGGAACTTGTTCTTGAGAATCAAAGATTCAGAAAAGAACTAGAAATCGAATCCCTCAAAACAAAGCATATAAGAGAAACTTAGTTCTCGTAAAAGAACTTGGTTCTTAAAAATGAAGTTTGATCGTAGATCTACAAAACAAAGATCCTATTGATCATTAATGGGCAAAAATGCTATCAGCAGAGGAGAAAAGCGCCCAGCGCCACACGTGTTCCTCACGTGGGCGCCACAGAAGAGAAGATTGCTTAGCACTCACTGGGCAGCACCCAGCGTCGCACATGTTCCTCACATGGGCGCCACAAAAGAGAAGAGTGCTTAGCACTCACTGGGCAGCGCCCAGCACCGCACGTGTTCCTCACGTGGGCGCCACAGAAGGGAAGTATAACAATCTAGTTCATTTATACCAATTCCAGTTCTTGTATTTTTTCTTATTTGTGATATTTCTTGATTTATCGTGTTTTGGGTGCGAATGGTATTTTACATTTTTACTTTGCATTCGACCCGACCCGCTTGCTTGAAACCTGTTTGATTCATATTTATGAATTACCCTGACTTGTTACGTAGACTGTACATTTTCATGTTTAGTACATACTGGCATTTTATCTGGCATTGCATATTTTACCATATAACATTTTAAGTCACGTAAAATAATTTATAATTACATAACATGGTGTACCCCTAACCCCGTGGTAGCATCCGCGCATTTTGTTCTCGTTCCGTTCAGTGAAACGGACGTGTTTGGATGGCTACGTCCACGTACGTGCATCCGTTCTTGGGGGTGTGCATTTTCGTTACCTGAGCATTCGTTTTGAATTTTGAAAGTCGCATATATTTTTCATATTTTAAATCTGAATTTTTAGACCCGACCCGGGCGTATTTTGGACTAAATTTGTAATTACCTGAAAATCCAATTTTAATTTAATATAATACTTACGTTTAAAATTTATTAACAAACTAAAATCTTTTTAAAAAAAATTATAATCCTAACTCCTAAATCAACCCAGCTCTCTCTCGCTGTCTCATGGCCCCCACTTCCTCTCTCTTTCTCTCTTTCTCTCACCCGCGCTATCTCTTTCTCTCTCCCCCACTAAAAACAATTTTCTTTCTTCTCACTATTCATTACCTCTCTCTCTCTCCTCTCTCTCTCTCTCTCTCTCAGATCCTCTCTCTCCCCTCTCGATCTCATTCTCTCTCTCTCCTCTCGATCTCTCTCTCTCTCATATCCTCTCTTTCTCTCAGATCCTCTCTCTCCCCTCTCGATCTCATTCTCTCTCTCCTCTCTCTCTCAGATTATCTCTCTTTCTCTCCCTATATATATATTATACCCTTCTTCCTCTCTCCTCATTCTTTTCAGCCGCGAGACCCTGCGAACCCTAGCCCCGCCTACCTCGCGCTCGCCGTCGCCCAAGCCTCCGACGACGCCCCTACCGACCTCTCCTCGTCACCGTTTTCCTCCCACTCCTCTTCTCTCTCTCTCTCTTCTTCTCTTTGCATTCCCGAGCAACCCCTGCACCAACAAAAACCCAAACCCAAACCCAAACACCAAACCCTAGCTTCGCCGGAGCTCGTTCACGGCCGTCGACACCCTCGCGACTCCTCTCTGCAAACCCAGTGAGCATCCCTCTTCTTCTCATCCTTCTTCTTTCCCTTCTTTTCTTCTTTCTTTCTTTTCTTTCTTTCTTGAAAATTTTTTTCTCTGTTTGCATAGTTCGCCGGAGCCGGGCGTGACGCCGACGATCCAGATGACGTACCTGACCTGCGTGATCACCCTCATGCGTTATTTAGACCCATTCCGTATACCATGCGCGCGTCGCGACATTTCGCCGACGTAGGACGTTACGTACACATCCGTTTCTTGATCCATCGAGGCAAGTTAATCTTGCTACATGCTATATGACTCATTATATACCTATTTAAATAAATATCATACCTGTAGTTTAAATCTAGTACCCCATGTTTAGTTTTATAGCTTTTCGATGTTCCGTTTGCATCCATTCATATCATTTCAGATCTAGGTCATGAAAACTTATCTTGTTATATACTAGATTAGAGTATACTGCATCCATATCAATATTTACATCACATATTGCTTAGTTGTACATCCCACAATACCATTTTACAGCTTTACTGTTTTTCGGATACCCATTTGCATCCATCTCATTTAAAATATATATAATTGCATCCATAGATCACATTAATATATAATACTGTGATATTAACACCCCATGTTTAATAAAGTGAATCCTAATTAGTATTGAAACCATAAATGTAACCCTAATCGATAATTGTGCATCCATATCTTTGAATTTGTATCTATTTGCATACAATATCACATTATTCCATTTTATCGTTATATTAGTACTCCATACTTGATTTTGTGTACCCATACTTATTACAGTCTGATTATGAGCACCCACTCGACACTTATGCACTACCTGACATGACCTGATACACTATTACTATACCTGACTTGATACTTGTACACTACTTGGCATGACCTGATGTATCACAGCCTGACTTGATACCGATCTTGTTACTAATGCCGACAACCTTGACCTGTTGTCCCTACGGACATTTCCTGTTGCCTATTCAGACAAACCTGTACCTGCTTGATCCTGTGTCGGCATTAGCTCCAGATTTATCAATACCTGACTTGAACACATAACTTGGAGGTATGGGGAAATCAATGATGAAACATGACTTGTAACTCGACAGTTCGATGCCTTTACTGATCAGTCTTACGGGCTAGGCCAGCCCCGGAATGATGCTGCTGACATCATTCGTCTTTACATACTACCTTTTACTGCCTAGCGGCACGTCTCGGATTCAGCCCGAGAATCTTGACCCTAGTCCCGGGCACGCACGGGATACTATTGAGTTACATCGACGATTCATCAAATTGATTTCAAAGACTTGAGAGTAGTTAACCCAGTAGACCAGTTTAGATTACTCACTGCACATCACCTGTGCCTTACCCTTCACTGTCCTTATTTATTTTATTGTTATACCTTATTTGCCGTTCATACTCGTACCTGCATGCCTTGCTACTCCTTGATTTTTTTATTATTGCTTGATATTATGACGCACTGACGTCTGGGTTTTGCATGGCCCAGATTCTTTACCTTTGCTGCAGGCCGAGCAGGAGCATTTCAGTGAACAGGCCGAGTAGTGAGGACCTGTTATTAGTTGGTTTAGTTTCCTTTCAGTATTTTCATTCCTGATGTGAGCCCGCATTATGGGACGTACATTACAGTTTATTATTGTATTGGATCTTTTAGCTTCCGCATTATTTTTTTCTTGACTCATTATTCTGGCCCATGGACATGTATTAGATAGTTTTTTATTATTGTTCTTGATATCTCTATAGCCGTAATGTGACTGTGGAGGGATATTTCCTATCCACAGGTAGCATGGTTGGCTCTGTCACGTGCCTATTTTAGAGTACTCTGGGAAGCGGGGCATGACAGGGTTTGTTTCGTATCAGAGACATAGGATCTAGGTTAATCGGGTTTTATTCTTTTGTAGTTGGGTATTGGAACCAATACACGAATTAGAATACTCGTGATTAGGAACATGTCCTGCCACTTTACCATCTTGCCATTTTTGAATCTTAACTTCCTCCTGATTCTATCTTGACAATATGCGTTTTCTTTGCATCTCGACTTGAAACTTGGTTTCCTGTTGTTTATCTCTAGAACTTAGGCGACTTGGGTGGAGTTATGTGTGTAGGGTTACTAGGCACTCTCATAAGGGTCTATAAGGCATCAACCATGCCCAATTTAAAATTTAGACGTGCCGAACAACCCTAACCAAGATCTTTAAACTAGAGATTAGGCGAAACAATGCATGTTAAACACTTTAACATCTAAGAGTTTGGGATTACAACCTTTGTAGTCCGGTCCTTCACTTCTAAAGCTCCGTGTTGAGGTCCCTTCGCCGCGATCATCGAGTTTCCGGACTCTAGAGAGGCTCCACGAAGAGAAAGATGCAAGCTTGCTTCCGATCTTCGATAACTAAGATGATCTACCTTGAAGTTTCTATAACACAAGCTCTCACTCACAAATGAAGTGAACACCCTAATCTAAAAGGCTAGGATAGATTAGGATGATGAAGTAAGAATTTAGCTCTCATTTATTATCAAATTCTCACTCTAATTCATCACAAATGAAAACCTAGAAAGCTTTTTCAAAGCTCAAGGAAGAAGAAGAAGAATGGAAACCTTTTTGTGATGAATAATGAAAAATATCATCCTCATTAATAATGCAACCATGGTTGAATATGAAGAGGCTAACCATTGTAGAGACATAGCCTAGGGTGAAGGGTTTGGGTTGGGTTAGAAATATCTAGCAAAAATATCAAACATAATATCTTTGCTAGAAACAAAGGAAAACCTTCTAGAAGCATCAAGAAAGAACTAACCCAAATCAAACCCTAACCTTGTTTAATCTCCACTAAACATGTTGCATTAGTAATCATAACATGTTACAATATTATATATCACATATACAATATTTATTGTAACAAAATAAAATAATACAATTAACATATATCGCATATATATCAATGTATTACCCGAGTGAGAAAAAGAATCTTTTAGTGAGCTTATATTAGTTAATGTAATTTAATATATCAAATATATAATTATACATTAAATTATCGAATCAACACTTGATCCGATAATCCGGCTATTTCACAAATAACCGACTAATATAATCTGTATCAGTTCATCGAATCAACACTTGATCCGATGACCCGGCTATATCACATATACCCGGCCAATATCTCATATCGTGAGAATCTAATACGGTATCACATACACGTATTGTTCTCGGTCCCGCACATATCATATATGTGCTCCTACTCCGTTTTTCCTGAGCCAGGAAACCTCTGTGTAGGACTCTAAAGAATCGTCAATACGCCGGCAGTAGGTGATGATCATATCAAACACCCACAAGCTGCAAGCGGTCAGCTAAACGTAACAGCCATCCAGGTATTGAGCGATCAGAAGACCAACAAGCAAGCCTGTACTTTCTCCCGCGAATCCAGTCAGTAACATTCCCGTACAGTCCGGTCTCTTCGTCTGATATGTCGCATATCTCGCCTAGGGGTGGATAACGTCAGACCCAAGTAGCTTGATAAGTCGTGTCGATATGAGGTCTATAACAGTTCGAGAAACTACTGATAACACTTACCAGTAAATCTCAGCAACCCTGGCCAGAGATTTCCAGTTATAGCCAATCGAACACAGCGCAACATCAACTCCCTATACCGGGAGAGACGAATCCCCTCCTATCGCTCATTGCCTCCATGTGATTCGGGACTGTACCCAAAAGCCACCTTTTTGCACGCCCTCTTGGACGTGGTATGATGGAAATCAAAGCACAGTGGGAATCACACAAGACTCTATGACGATCTCGGGTCTACAGACTAACCTGTACCAGTGTCACCAGAGAACTGCCATCTGACGTGAGGTATAATACCATCTGGGAGTTCTCGGCGAGTCCGTCCAGTGTACCCAGTCTCCACTGAGCACCCGTATACCATCCTTGATGTCAAATACCGATGGATATGGGATCATCCATCGCCCATCATATGGGTCAAGATGCGTATACGCTAGTCTACTCTGGTGTATCGATGCCCTGTCTCGATACACCCTCGACTAGGAACTGTTATAGGATGAACTCATCGACTGCCGTGGCCCCACTAGTATGATCTCATCATAGTCCCAGTGGTCGAGTACATATCCTAAGGGCTTTATCAACATGTAACATAGAGACAATCAGAGTACATGTTAAGATAAAGTGCAACCAGATAGCATACTATCATGTCGAGCAAGAAAGTCCTCCCTATATATGTCCAAGCATCCACTACAATATTCATCATATGTACAGTAATGGCCTCTAGGGCATACATATAACTAACAATCTCCCACTTGCACTAGGGCCATCTGTTGTGGTATCGCATACCCAACAATTAGCTGTGGTTGAAGTATCTCATACTCAACCATCCCATAAAAAGTCTCTACTGGGAAAAAGGCCTTTGTGAGTGGATCCGCGCTGTTGTCCTCTGTGTCTACTCTCCTAACCTCGATCTCCCTGGAGATCATCCATCTCCATGATCAGGTGATACTGCCTAAGAATTATATCTGGATTTCTGATGGGACGGGGGTTCCTTAGCATAAGCCATAACTCCATTTCACACAATGGTAGGAACGAAGTTCATCTCATGAACTTATATATATCCAGACTGCCTCTTTGGTAGCATCCTTGGTAACGATGTATCTTGCCTTTAATCATCTAGTAAGTCACGGTATCTAGCTTGGAACTCTTCCAACATACCGTCCCTCCACTGAGGGTAAAGACAATGCCTGCGACTGACATTCAGTCGTCCTTATCACCCTGGAACCTTTCCAGTGATTCTCCCCAGGATCGATTGATATCATCTCACTACAACTAGTGAGTATCCTAACATCCAATTAGATCTATCTCATAGATCCAAAACCCAGGATTTAGGAGGTATCACTTTGATCCTATATGGAGAATCCTTGTGATAAGCGGAGATTGACCGAGCGTAGCATAGGAAACTCCTTCCCTATCAAGAGTATGTCATCCACGTACTCTACAAGGATCACCACCATACTCTCTACTACCTTTTTGTATATACAAGGTTCATCTACCATTTTGATGAAGTCAAACTCTTTGACTACTCTATCAAAACAGACGTTCCAACTCCGCGATGCCTGATTTATCACATAAAACATCTTGCACATGTTTCCGCTGCTCCCACTGTCTACGAAGCCCTCTGGCTGTGTACTTATAGACGCTCTCTTCTAAAACATCATTTATAAAAGCAGTCATGACACCCAACCATCAGATATCGTAGTCATGGTATATAGCAATGGCAAGTAGGATCTGGATAGACTTAAGCATAGCTTTGAAAGTCTCAAATTTTCAATGTACACCAAGTAATCTTCTCAAGATATACTTGCTCCTGATGGGGATTTAACCATTCAGATAAAGCAACCAAAGTCCATACTTTGTTGGTGTATAAGGATTCCATCTCAGATCGCTAAGCATCCAGCCATTTTTAGAGAGTCCCACTCCTGATGGCCAGCTCGAAACTAGTTGGGTCATCATCTCATGATGCAATCCTTGCTCCCACCGTCATAGAGAAACCGAAGTATCTCTCAGGTGGGTGAGGAACCCTACTAGATCGGCGGAGAGGCTGATGTTCGTTAGAATCTATTGAATCCTTTGGTTCTACCAAATCATTTGCTATAGTTTGTATAGCTGGAACTCCTTCCAGTTCTACCTCATGACCACTAATTTCTTCACAAGAAATTCCCTTTCACAAAGGTGGCATGTTGAGAAACAAAATATCTTTTGTTCCTCGGTTAGGTAGAAGATATTTCTTTGCGAATGCTTGGGATATCCAACAAACTTCTACAGAACTGACTTTGCCTCGAGCTTGTCTGGATTTTGCTTTTAGACATAGACCGGACAACCCCAAATCTTAACATACTTAAGATATGGGCTCTTCCCATTCCATATCACATATGAAGTGGTAGGCAACTGATTTGATTGGAACCCTATTCAATAGGTATGCAGCTTCTCAAGTGCATAACTCCCAAAAGGAAATAGGAAACTCGGTAGTACTCATCATAGAGCACACCATATCACATAGGGTGCTATTGCTCCGCCCCGATATGCTTGAAGACTTGCTTTGCTTGAACTCCATGGATCTTGAATTGGGTATTTCTAGATTGGATTAGTGTTAGGGTTTGGAGGTGGCAAGAATTGGGTAGATGAAGAACTAGGGCTTAGCCAACAATGAGTTGTCTAAGATCTATGATCTAAGATGATATGATATATCTATATATTGATTTACAAGTGAGCCTAGGGGTCTATTTATAGGTTTCCCAAACCCTAGGTCTAGGTTTTGAATTTGCAATTCCCTCCAAAAGTTTGTTGTAAGTTAGTTAGGAGCTTAGCTTAGACTTTAAGCTAGGAATGTTTAGCTTAGAAACCCTAGTTTGCTGAACTGGCAGAAGCTTCGAGATCCTTCTGGAAACTGTAGTGTCTTTCTGAAGTGTAGGAGCTAAGAGAAGAATTTTGCACTAAATATGGAAAGCTGACGTGGCAAGGTTGCGGCGGATCCGCGGCGCAAGCAGGCTCCCGCCGCGGATCCGCGGCGCTTCAAGGGCCTTGGTGCCTGTTTCTTCTGGTGCTTGCTTGGGCTGACTTATGGGCCTTTATCTGATATGTTGACTTATGTAATTCCCTCTATATTAATACCAGATTCCAAATCCATGAGTTGGCGTCTTTTTAACAGTCTTCGGTTGTAAATTTGACCGATCTTTTGTAATGTCCTGCACAGACTTCGAAACACAAGTTACGATATATAGGAATGATGCCATGTTATGAAATGCAGTCAATTTCCTTTATAGTGCCGGTTTTAGAGTCTAACACATGCAATCTGATATTTAACGACTGATTTTCTAATATGTGCGATATGAATGCCGAACACTTCTATATGAGTGCAAATGATAGGGAAATTGCCGGTTAAAAGATGCAGTATTTTCGACTGATCAAATTCCCCCAAACTTATTTTCGATCGTCTCGAGTGAACTTTTTATTAAAATAGAAGGAGAAAATAAAGAAAGAGAAAAACTAACTAGCACACTTTCGTAGACAACACGATTGTACTGAGCACGTGCAACATGCCTTTAAACCTCTAGGTGTCCCTAGTAGGAGGAGTGTTGTCTCATGAGGGTTTTCAGCGGATTGCACCCACAAAATCCAATAATAAAAGGAAGATCATGAATATTACATTTAAAGAAAAGAATTGTAAAAGAAAAGCTTAGAAAATTAGGGTTTCCAACTAAGCTAGCTTTTCGGTTGTCATGAGCCCTATCTTAATAGTCATGAAAAGATGTCGGAAATCACGTCCTCCCTCAATAAAACATCGTCTTATTCTTCATTCCTAACTTTCTTCCAAACATCGATCATATAACCCTGCGTGTGTGTAAAGACATCCCTACACCCGGAGAATTCAATTCAAGCTATCATACTCTTGCCCATCAGCCTCAGTACTTTTTAATTAATGAATATTTAGATGAGATTGCTCACACACTTTCATGCGACCGTTAATACTTCTTGAGGTACTAACCGACCGATTACTCCTGTGCTTGCTTACTTGGTGTATTTTCCTCGTCTTGCACCACCTAAGGCTTAGCAGTGACTCCCAGACCAATTGGCCTTAGGGCACTAGGTGAAAAGGCACCCTCGCTATATTTTTTTATTGCTGCCTTGGCGAAAACAAAATCAGTGTTCATTTTTCTCACCACTTTATATTTTCTTCAAATTTTTATTTCCTTCATACTTTTGGCTTTAAGACAAGAGCATTTCAAGGTATCCTCTACTATCCCAGGCTTTAAGACGTGTGTAAGTGCAAATAACAGGGTATCAACGTTCAAAATGTTTGGCTTCCAGAATAGAAACTATTTTTCAGACTTATTTTTATCCTCAGATTAGTGACATCCTTCATCTTACTAACCCTTGGGACAACGGCTCATAACTACTTATTACTAGTTCGTATAAGAAAACTTCTAATTTTCTTGATTTTCTTAAATTTTTCTAATCTCATGGATGTAATTTTTCACTATCTAAACTTTTATTATCTTATTTATGTACAAAAAATGTTTAAATGTTAAAATATTTTTATATTTTGAAATTTTTAAATTTTTATGGATTTTGGAAATTTTTTAAATTTTAATAAGTTTTTAAAGAAATGTTATAAGTTTTTAAAGAAATGTTTTGTGCTTATGCAAATGATGCAAAAATAAGCACAAACCTCCCCCAAACTTGTTTTCAACGGTGTCCTCACTGTTGCCAACAGCTATATCTACAAAACCTGTAAGTCTGGGAGGAATTATTAGTGGGGGCAACATATATAAGTGAAGAACTTCCCCCAAACTTACTCTTTTCACTCACCTCCATTCAAAAAGATGATGCAGTGATATGCAGGACATGAAGGTGAGACGAAGGAATTTTAATCCAAATAAAATGGCTCCTATAAGAACAGGAGCTCCTCCGTGGGGTCAGTGGAAAAATACGGCTTTAGTCTATGTCCATTCACTTTGAAAAATGTGCCGTTTTAAACATTTTCTACTTCTACTGCCCCGTGCGGGTATACAGTCCGCACAACAAAAGGTCCCTTCCACCGAGATCGAAGCTTACCCGCGTGAAGGTGTAGTCGTGAATCATAAAGAAGGACTTGTTGACCTTGTGAAAATGTTTTTCTCAAAATGTTTTTATCATGAAAAACCTTAGTCCTATTCTTTATGATCACAGCGTTATCATAAGCTTCATCGCGGAGTTCGCTTAGCTCATTTATTTGCAGCTTCCGAAAGTTGCAAGCTTGGTTTAGGTCAAAATTTATTTCCTTAATAGCCCACAATGCTTTATGCTCAATCTCGACGGGTAAGTGACATGCCTTCCCAAACACTATCCTATATGGAGACATCCCTAGGTCGGTTTTAAATGCAGTTCGAAATGCCCAAAGAGCATCCGTCAGTTTGGTCGACCAGTCCTTTCTATTCTTAGCAACAGTCTTCTCCAGGATTAGTTTGATCTGTCTGTTTGAGATCTCAGCCTGCCCGCTTGTTTGGGGATGATAGGGTGTAGAAATTCGGTGGTTGATTGAGTATTTCCGCATCAAAGTCTCGAAAGACCTGTTGCAGAAATGTGTCCCATTATCGCTAATAATAGCGCGTGGGGGTCCAAATCGCGAAAAGATATTCTCTTTCAAGAACTTAATGACAACTTTCCTGTCATTAGTGCGACATGGAATGGCTTCAACCCACTTTGAGACATAATCAACCACTAGCAGTATGTACAAATTCCCAAAGGAGTTGGGAAAGGGACCCATAAAATCAATGCCCCAAACATCGAATATTTCAACAACCAGAATGGGTTGCTGAGGCATTTCATTTCTCCGGGAGATTCTACCCGTGTACTGACATTGTGTACAGGTTTTGCAATATTCAAATGCGTCCTTGAATAAGGTCGGCCAATAAAATCCACATTGCAAAACCTTCTCCGCCGTCTTTTTAGGACCAAAGTGACCCCCACAGGCCTGATCATGACAAAAAAAAAGAACACTCTTGAACTCTTCTTTCGGGACACATCGGCGAATGATCTGATCAGGACAATACTTAAACAAGTATGGATCGTCCCAGTAAAAGTGTTTTACTTGGGATAGAAAACGGTATTTGTCCTGTTTTGACCAATCGCTGGGTATAAGTCCCGTGACAAGATAGTTCATAATATCCCTCAAAAGTTGTTCGTCAGGAAACGAATCATTGATCGGCAGGGTCACAGGGGAAGAAGAGATGCGTGAAAGATGGTCGGCTACTACGTTTTCACATCCTTTCTTATCTTTAATAAAAAGATCAAATTCTTGTAACAGAAGGATCCAACGTATTAGTCGACCTTTTGCATCTTTCTTCGCCAGAAGATGTTTTAAGGCGGAATGGTCAGTGTACACAACTATAGGTGAGCCAATTAAGTAAGGCCTGAATTTTTCTAATGCAAATACAGCCGCTAAAAGTTCTTTTTCGGTGGTTGTATAATTGATTTGTGCATCATTCAAGGTCTTACTTACATAGTATATCACGTGTGGCATCTTTTCGATGTGATGTCCTAAGACTGCACCTACTGGAAAGTCGGATGCGTCACACATCAGCTCAAAGGGGTAGTCCCAATTTGGAGACGATAGAACGGGGGCTGAAGTGAGTGAGTGTTTAAGTGAGTCGAAAGCTGTCTCACAGTCCGAGTCAAAGTGGAAGGTCGTATCCTTGGCCAGGAGAAGAGTTAAAGGTCTAGCAATTTTGCTAAAATCCTTAATGAATCTTCTATAAAAGCCCGCATGGCCAAGGAAAGATCGAATATCTTTGACGCTTTTGGGATGAGGGAGGTTTTGAATGACATCTATCTTAGCTCTGTCAACCTCAATGCCTTTCTGTGAAATAACATGTCCAAGAACAATTCCTTCTTGGACCATGAAATGGCATTTTTCCCAGTTCAAAGTTAAGTTCTTCTCTTTGCAACGAGTAAGAACAGCGTCAAGATTCGCTAGGCAATCAGAAAAAGAGTCTCCAAAAATTGAGAAATCGTCCATAAAGATCTCCAGAAAATTCTCTACCATATCAGAGAATATCCCCATCATACACCGCTGAAAGGTAGCGGGAGCATTGCATAACCCAAAGGGCATGCGACTGTAAGCAAAGGTACCAAAAGGACAAGTAAAAGTGGTTTTATCTTGATCCTTTTTGGCGATGGGGACCTGATTATAGCCTGAGTATCCGTCCATAAAACAATAATACTCTCGTCCCGCTAAGCGTTCCAGCATTTGATCAATGAATGGTAGAGGAAAGTGGTCTTTCCTCGTGGCAGCATTGAGTTTTCTATAATCAATACATACACGCCACCCAGTTTGGGCGTGTGTCTGAATCAACTCATTTGCCTCATTGGTTATAACAGTGATGCCGGATTTCTTAGGGACGACATGTATAGGACTCACCCATTGGCTATCGGAGATGGGGTATATAATACCATTATCTAGGCATTTGACGATCTCTTTCATCACGGCTTCCTTCATGACGGGATTCAACCGTCTTTGTGGTTCTCGGGTTGGTCTGGCATCATCCATCACATGTATATGATGTTCAACAATCAAGGGACTAATCCCTTTGATGTCCGCCATAGTCCAACCAAACGCCTCTTTATTTGATCTCAATACCGATAAAAGTGCATTCTCTTGCTCTGATGCTAGAGAAGCGGATATTATAAACGGTAAAGACTCCTTCTCACCTAAATAAGCATATTTAAGATGAGAAGGTAAAATTTTGAGATCTCATTCAGGCGGAGAAATGATAGAAGGAGGGATCATCGAGTGATTTTTGGAATTACAAAGAAGCTCAGAGCCTGTGAAAGATACAGACTCGGGTGGAGAAAAGTCAGGAGTGCAGGACTCAAGCATAGGAAAAGTGTCCTCACTAAGATCATGTGTAAGGTCAAACAGAGATGTGGTAATGTCGTCGAGATCAGTAAAGCATAGTTCCTCATCTCCACAACTATCAGGAGTGATCTCGTGGACAGAGCACACATCTAGAATATGAGCAGAGGGTTCTGATGGCTGACTTCCAACTTTGTAGATATTTAGTTCAATGGTCATATTTCCAAATGATAAGTTCATTAAACCATTTCTACAGTTAATAACAACGTTGGAAGTGGCAAGGAAAGGACGACACAGAATCACCGGAATTTGGCCCGGGGGGTTTGCTACAGGCTGTGTGTCGAGTACAATGAAGTCTACAGGGAAAACAAATTCCCCGACCTTTATCAACACATCCTCTAGTTCACCCCTTGGTTTGGTGATTGAACGGTCTGCTATTTGGAGAGTGCAGTGAGCAGGTTTCAGCTCTCTAATCCCTAATTGCTCATATACAGAATATGAAAGTAGGTTAACACTTGCGCCAAGGTCTAAAAGAGCACGATTTATGTTTTTACCCCCAATAGAAATCGATATTGTAGGACATCCTGGGTCCTTTCGTTTCTTTGGTAGCTGGGGGATAAAAGCAGTGCTAATATTATTAGACATAAAGACCTTCTTCGGCACTTGAGTCTTCCTCTTCCTAGTGCACAAGTCCTTAAGAATTTTCGTATAAGCGGGGACTTGTTGAATCGCATCTAGAAGAGAGATGTTGATGTTAACCTGTTTGAACATTTCCATAATTTTCTCCATATGAAAACTCGTTCTATTACCCCTTAACCGATTCGGGTAAGGAGCTTTCGCAATAAGCGTCGGGTCCATCATAGGAGAAGGAAGAGGGGGTAGACGAGATCCCAAAAGAGGAGTGGGGACCGTCTGTGGAGAACTATAATGAGGTGTCGAGCCTAGTGGGAAATGGAGAATAGGCTCTCGAGAAGGTGGTGGGGTAGAAGAACAAGGATCAGAAGTAGAAGTGTGTGTGTGAGGAAAGGTCTCAGCCGGGGTGTTATTGATAGGATTTTCAATATCATCAATTCCTTCCCCGACATGATTGTTCAGCACTCTTCCCGATCTCAACGTTGTGATGGCATTTACATTGTAATGCCCAGGATTCTGTAGGGGTTGAGACGGAAGTTTCCTTTTTTCTCTCGCACTCATCTCGGCTTTAAGGCGTGCGATTTCAGCTTCCATCGATCTGATACTCTCAGCTTGGGACGCTGAGTTTTTCTTTATCTCACTGACGGAAGTTCTAACCTTAGCCGAAACCTCTATGAAATTTGACAAAAGTGATTTCATGGTTTGAGTGAATTGAGAGAGTTCGTCAGAACCGGTCAACTGCATAGGATTAGACTGTGCAGGAGTGTTGACCTGGTTGTGGAAATTTTGTGACTGGTAGGGGTGCTGAGTGAGTTGAAGTGGTTGCTGTTGTGGTGGAAGAGCCCTTTGGAAATTATTTTGGCTTGGAACCATGTTTTGAGATTGTGATTGGTTCCAAGCAAAATTCGGGTGATTCCTCCAACCCTGATTGTACGTGGAAGAATATGGATCGTTTCTAGGTCTTTGAAATGCGGCATTTGTATGCTCGTTACCTTGAAACGCAGAGTTTAATGGACATTCTTCCGTTAAATGAGACGGATCAGAACAACAGCCACATACAGTTTTGGGGAGCGACATTGGGTTTAGGGAGGCTGCAGAAAATTTGTGTTCCATAGCGTCGAGCTTCTTTTGCATTGCTGCTATCTCAGCTCGAACACCTATGGACACATCTATTTGGTGTACGCCACCCCTATTCAATGATTGGGTTCCACTCTCCCACTGTAGTGATTTTTCAGCGAACTCTTCTAAAAATTTCCAAGCTTCCCCATCATCCTTGGTCATAAAAGTACCTTGACACATGTTTTCAAGGTTCTGTTTAGTGTTTGGGTTAATGCCCTCATATATGATTCGGCAAAGATCCCATCTCGGGATGCCGTGATGAGGACATTGAACCAATAGATCCTTGAAACGTTCAAAGCATTTAGAGAATGGTTCAGTAGGGAGCTGGGTAAATTGATTCAGTTCGCTACAGATTCGAGCTGTCTTTTGCATTGGGTAAAATTTCTTAAGGAATGCCGCGACGAATTCTTCCCAATTTGTAATAGAGTGTGCGGTAGTGTTATATAGCCACTTCTCGGCTATATCGCACAAAGTAAATGGAAGAAGTCATAGACGCATAGCATCCACTGAAAGTTGTGACGTACCCATCATTGCGCATACGTTTTCAAATTTGGTAATGAAAACGTAAGCGTCCTCAGTCTCGAGTCCGTGGAATTTGGGTAAAAGGTTGATGTATTGGGGTTTAATTTCAAAATTATCCCTGTTGGCTGGTGGAATGCATAAGCAGGTAGAAAGAGGACCTCGCAGTGGATAGCACATCTCTTGGAGAGAGATGCGAGGTGGATTCTGCGCACCAACGGATGGCGGCAGATTAGTGTTAAAGAAGTTCGATGGAGGTGGATCCATCGATGTGGGTGTGGTGGTGGATAAAGAAGAAGTAAATGGAGAAATACCGACTTCGGAGTCGATAAAGGGTACGCGGACTAAACGGGCACTAGAATCCCGTGTCCAGCCTATCTTGTACTAAAAAGGGTTAGTACAAGTGGCAGCGTGGCTTATAATTAGGGGTAATGAATGAATGCTGTGTTTGTTTTGAAAATAGGACGGATTTTTGAAAAAATGATGCAACACAACAAATGCAACACACAAAACCCTAATTCGAGGGTCGCCTAGGTCAGATCTCTAGACCGCTCCTAACTGCCAGAAGACAAGACGCAGGATAAATCCCCCACTGTCTCTTTGTCTCTCCTGTGGCCAGGTAAGTGCCAGGTAAGTGGGAGGTTCTCCACTACGTAATTAGTGGGCCTAATTAAGTAACCACTAGCCTTCGACACACTTGCCTAGACACCACAAGAGAAACGCGGATGAGCAATGAATTACCCACGGCCTTCTTCTGTCCTAAGTGAGCGCGACGGTCCTTAGAGTCATCTCTAGATCTTTTTTAGTTAATTGGGGTAAATGCGGATGCAAGTTTTGCGGTTTTCGGGGCTTAGGAAGGGTAATGAACTCCCTACCTAATCTGAATTTGGTCTTTGCCCCTTAATATCCGTATTAATTATGCAAACAACCATAAGAATCAAAACAAGCACAATTTAATTTTGCTATTTGCGTGCTGCGATTATTTGCAAAGAAACCTGCAGGAAATTGCTATTTGGAGCAGAGGGGGTAAGAGATAAGAAAGTGTAGATGTCACCTGAGAAAATTGGCACAGAGATCTTCCTGAAACGCCGCGGAAACGCGGTGGATGAAGCCTTATGCCGCGGAAACGCGGTAGGGTAACTTGATCACTGCTCCAAAATTTTCCAGTGAGCTTCTGTTCAATTCCTCAACTCTCTGGAAATCTCCAAAAAATATTTCAATGTCGCAGCAAGCTCCAGATTTCCTTGCAATGAACCACAACAAATCGTTTAGATTTTGCGCGAATTTTGATTACAAAATTACTATGGAATAAATCTTTCAATTCAAATTTTAATATAACACGAATTACCGCGCGATCCCCGGCAACGGCGCCATTTGATTGGTTCTTTATTTCCGATTGTGTCGTGTAACTCGAATAAGTTTCTTTGTGTCGGTATTTAGAAAATGAATAAAATTCACAATCAAAGAATTATTTGACCGCAATCAACTACGGTGTCAGATGTAGATCGTTAGCGAGTGCGGATCGTCCACAGGGATTGTGCGATTCGTTTGTAATTTTGATTTGTTTGAATTGAAAAGTTAATAGAAAAGAAAAGAAAACATGATTCAAGATTTTTATCGATGGGTTTCAAGTGTCACTATTCTAATCAAGAATCAATAAAATGATAAGAATTGAGAATCGAATTTCGATAGAATTTCAATCACTTTAGGGTTTCAAGATTTGAAGTAAAGCTCGTAGAAATCGAGTAAATTGTAGATGTGATGAAGATTCAAGATTACGATTTCTTATCTAATAACAAATTGATGCTAAATCGATGTCGAATTCATCGAGGATCAAGGATCTTGCGAGGAATTAGGGTTCCTCATCCTATCCTTTGTCCTTTCGATGAATAACATTCACTAGATAACTTCTTGAAAGTCGAATGATCAATTGTCGATCTCTAGATCGTGCGAAAGGAATCAAGAACACATTCGCATCGATCTAGATCATCGATCAATCGATTTTCAAGAATTTACAATTGCTTTAAGACTTAAGAAAACGTTTAACAATTCATCAACATCATCATTTTACAATTGTTTCGATTCCTCCCCGAGCGGAGTTTTATTCAAGCATCATCACAAAGTACATATTCAAGAATCTAAATGAATCATAATGCTTGAATTGAAATGTTAACAAGTTAAAGAATCTTCACCTTTATTACATCAACAAGTAGTTACAACTCTCGAGATTTACAAGAGGTAGGAACTTCGCTCGTCGAATCTTGCATCGCTCGGCTTCTTGAGTCTTGGATCGCTTCGATCTCGTGCTCCGTTGAATACCGGCTTTGCTTCTAAAGGATGCTTGAAGACTTGCTTTGCTTGAACTCCATGGATCTTGAATTGGGTATTTCTAGATTGGATTAGGGTTAGGGTTTGGAGGTGGCAAGAATTGGGTAGATGAAGAACTAGGGCTTAGCCAACAATGAGTTGTCTGAGATCTATGATCTAAGATGATATGATATATCTATATATTGATTTACAAATGAGCCTAGGGGTCTATTTATAGGTTTCCCAGACCCTAGGTCTAGGTTTTGAATTTGCAATTCCCTCCAAAAGTTTGTTGTAAGTTAGTTAGGAGCTTAGCTTAGACTTTAAGCTAGGAATGTTTAGCTTAGAAACCCTAGTTTGCTGAACTGGAAGAAGCTTCGAGATCCCTCTGAAAACTGTAGTGTCTTTCTGAAGTGTAGGAGCTGAGAGAAGAATTTTGCACTAAATATGGGGAGCTGACGTGGCAAGGTTGCGGCGGATCCGCGGCGCAAGCAGGCTCCCGCCGCGGATCCGCGGCGCTTCAAGGGCCTTGGTGCCTGTTTCTTCTGGTGCTTGCTTGGGCTGACTTATGGGCTTTTATCTGATATGTTGACTTGTGTAATTCCCTCTATATTAATACCAGATTCCAAATCCCTGAGTTGGCGTCTTTTTAACAGTCTTCGTTTGTAAATTTGACCGATCTTTTGTAATGTCCTGCACAGACTTCGAAACACAAGTTACGATATATAGGAATGATGCCATGCTATGAAATGCAGTCAATTTCCTTTATAGTGCCGGTTTTAGAGTCTAACACATGCAATCTGATATTTAACGACTGATTTTCTAATATGTGCGATATGAATGCCGAACACTTCTAGATGAGTGCAAATGATAGGAAAATTGCCGGTTAAAAGATGCAGTATTTTCGACTGATCACCACTGTTTTAGTCAAATCTTCCTTCAAACCCTAAAAGGAAAGACTAGACGGGATTAATTACACTCTACAAGTTCGCCAATCTTTCAGCCAGGCCAGTGCCGGTACTTTGAGGGAGGTTCCCCGTGCTTTCGCACGGACCTAAGTAAAATAAACATCGTTTTCCCACGGGCGTAACCCCGTTGACACCTTCCTAGACACCTACTTGATCGGCTAAATGTAATGTGTAAAACTCTCCCATGAGTAACTCTTACTCGCAGTGGGTCTTGGGATCCAACTATCTCATAGAAGGAATGCAATCTCATTGCAAATTTCAATACTTGAAATTCCCAATAATATTTTACCCCTAGTGACTTATGACCTTAACTATGGTCAACAATCATAAGCACTAGTCAAGTTCTACCCGTCATTTCTTGATTGATTAGACCCACCCACATGACCCTTAACTAAGGTTAACAAAGTCATATGACTGTCCTAATTAATCACATCATATGCTATATAGGAAGACATCACTTAGCTACCGTACACTGTGCCTTAACTAAGGTCAACAAACACAGCACGAATACTAAGTACACTACTTCCTAAAATGACGGAGGGTTACGACAGGTTTTTAAGAAAACCTTTTGCGTAATGAACTTGATATCGTCGTAGAATCGAGTGATTTTAAATAGAGTGTTTTTTAGGCTTTTGTAGTTTTGCTAAAGAGGTCACTCCCGGTGAAGGGATCTTCGGCTATTTCCTTATCGAATAAGGTGCAGGATATTTCATAAATACCACTATGCAAAGCAAAAACTATAGAAGCAATCAAAAGATAAGCCGAGTGTGTAGCATATGCTAGTTTCGCTAAAGAGGTCACTCCCGGTGAAGGGATCTCGGCTCTTTCCTTATCGAATAAGGTGCTGGATATTCTACAAGGAATACCGCTATGCAAAGCAAGAACTAGAGCTACCAGTTTTTAAACAAGTTTCTACAACATCTTTAGGTTTCTTTTATTTCATTAATCTCATTAATGAAGTCCCATTTTAATATGCTTCACAAGCATCACATTTGAAACGAAATCTGCAATATAACATATATCTCATATATATAATATAAACATTCGTCTCAGGCAGTAATATGATCTCATCACAGAACATTGCAGCAGAAGAACATATATGAAATATTGGATATACTAGGAGGTCCGTATTTTAATACGAGCCTGTATAAAACACGGATTCCACGGTCGCGATGAATAGCCAAACCCACATCCCTAGACCCTTACGAGAGCGGCAAGCAACACTGCTAATTCTAGGGTTAGGAGACCCGGTCTCGACTCCTCGAGATGGTCTCCCATTGGACCCTAGAACGCGGTTACTTGTGCTCCCCGTCTTGGGTCTACCTAATGCGGAAAAGTAAATAATATACAATGGTGACATCATCCTCAGGCCGGAAGTGCCCCAATAAAAGAATATTACATACAAATGAATTTTATATGAATGAAAATAAAAACCCTCATCTCACATAAAAAAACCCGGCTATTCAAAACGCGACGATCCAATATAACATATCACAGCAACACATAATATCACATATCATCAACGTAAGTAAATATGCGTATCCCAATTGTCGTTGATGTATAGCAACGAAACCGGCGATACACCGCATATTACACTTACGGCCGCAGAAAAGAAAGTGTAAAACTACAACAGTTGGAATCCGCAACCTCCTTAGACATCTCATGCCTAACCAAATGAATTCCTTAGACATCACATGCCTAACAATTATAAACTCCGCATTTTAGTCTCATTATCGAAAACTCTTTTTAATATCAAATCGGGCAATTCAACAAGATTCCCAACATCCTGATCGAATGCCCGTCGCAAACTTTAATAGACGGCCGCAC
The DNA here is from genome assembly GCA_030015575.1 of Agapanthus africanus. Taxonomy (NCBI): domain Eukaryota; kingdom Viridiplantae; phylum Streptophyta; class Magnoliopsida; order Asparagales; family Amaryllidaceae; genus Agapanthus; species Agapanthus africanus. The sequence goes on along the minus strand of CM057337.1, from coordinate 1,005,602,444 downwards.
CCCCGGATACCGTCGACGAAGTGCACTAAGGCGGAACACCGCTGCCGCGAGCACCCGAACGGATGCTTTTGGCGACGGGGTTCTCCTACAGTCACTTGGTCGGGGCTATGGGGCGTGGCTATCTATTAAGTTTACCCGGCGAGTATCCGCGTACGCTACGTGATTGCGACGGACTTTTGATCACATCAAAATTCCGTGGCAACCGATCATCTGAGACTGAACTGCTAGATTTATAACATTCAAATTAGTTATCTCATAACTACTTGTGGATTCCAAATATTGTATCACATTCCAGATAAACAGACAATGTTAAACTTTCCGATCGAATAAACAAACACCCAAGATTTCCCAAATAGTTCAACACTTGAGCGGAGTTCAAAAAGTATCCATCACATGCCACAGTACCAATGGTCCAGCCGTAGAAGGGTCAAGCCAACGCCTCACATGTGGCAATGCCGTACTGCCCCAAACCCTAAAGTTTAGAGGCGGTTCAGACGGTCACATAATCGAGTTAAGATTTGTGTTCTTCTAGAGGGTCCACCGGGTTACTTGCATGATTTTCCGGAAGTTTCAAACTCGAGAAAAAATCCAACTTTTGAAAAAACTTTCGACAAGGGAAAAAGTGAGTTATTGATATTCATTCGAACTTTTTAACACGTTCTAAAATTACTCGGAAAAAATTAAACGAAGTTAAACTTTCCGATCGAATCAACGAGCTCCCAATACAACCCAGAAAACTCAACACTTGAGTAGAATAAAAATTCCCAGAACAATCAGGAGATCAGTATGGATGTTACTGTGTAAAACCCCAACCCCAATACTACTGTTTGGCCGCGGAACCGCCGCACAAGCCAAGTCATTGCCGCGGTTCCGCGGCGCATTAAAAGTATTAACGGGTCGTTTTGCATAGTAATCCATCAAATCACCTGCTGATTTTTCTGAGCATTTTTAATATGAAAAATATCAACGTTTGAAAATTTTTCCAGAAACTAGGATTTTACGGGTATTCGGAGTTCGATCGGACTTTAAACTTCGTCTAGACATCGTCTAAAGCTCTAACTTGGCTCTGATACCACTGTAGGGTTACTAGGCACTCTCACAAGGGTCTATAAGGCATCAACCATGCCCGATTTAAAATTTAGACGTGCCGAACAGCCCTAACCAAGATATTTAAACTAGAGATTAGGCGAAACAAAGCATGTTAAACACTTTAACATCTAAGAGTTTGGGATTACAACCTTTGTAGTCCGGTCCTTCACTTCTAAACCTCCGTGTTGAGGTCCCTTCGCTGCGATCATCGAGTTTCCGGACTCTAGAGAGGCTCCACGAAGAGAAAGATGCAAGCTTGCTTCCGATGTTCGATAACTAAGATGATCTACCTTGAAGTTTCTATAACACAAGCTCTCACTCACAAATGAAGTGAACACCCTAATCTAAAAGGCTAGGATAGATTAGGATGATGAAGTAAGAATTTAGCTCTCATTTATTATCAAATTCTCACTCTAATTCATCACAAATGAAAACCTAGAAAGCTTTTTCAAAGCTCAAGGAAGAAGAAGAAGAATGGAAACCTTTTTGCGATGAATAATGAAAAATATCATCCTCGTTAATAATGCAACCATGGTTGAATATGAAGAGGCTAACCATTGTAGAGACTTAACCTAGGGTGAAGGGTTTGGGTTGGGTTAGAAATATCTAGCAAAAATATCAAACATAATATCTTTGCTAGAAACAAAGGAAAACCTTCTAGAAGCATCAAGAAAGAACTAACCCAAATCAAACCCTAACCTTGTTTAATCTCCACTAAACATGTTGCATTAGTAATCATAACATGTTACAATATTATATATCACATATACAATATTTATTGTAACAAAATAAAATAATACGATTAACATATATCGCATATATATCAATGTATTACCCGAGTGAGAAAAAGAATCTTTTAGTGAGCTTATATTAGTTAATGTAATTTAATATATCAAATATATAATTATACATTAAATTATCGAATCAACACTTGATCCGATAATCCGACTATTTCACAAATAACCGACTAATATAATCTGTATCAGTTCATCGAATCAACACTTGATCCGATGACCCGGCTATATCACATATACCCGGCCGATATCTCATATCGTGAGAATCTAATACGGTATCACATACACGTATTGTTCTCGGTCTCGCACATATCATATATGTGCTCCTTCTCCGTTTTGCCTGAGCCAGGAAACCTCTGTGTAGGACTCTAAAGAATCGTCAATACGCCGGCAGTAGATGATGATCATATCAAACACCTACAAGCTGCAAGCGGTCAGCTAAACGTAACAGCCATCCAGGTATTGAGCGATCAGAAGATCAACAAGCAAGCCTGTACTTTCTCCCGCGAATCCAGTCAGTAACACTCCCGTACAATCCGGTCTCTTCGTCTGATATGTCGCATATCTCGCCTAGGGGTGGAAAACGTCAGACCCCAGTAGCTTGATAAGTCGTGTCGATATGAGGTCTATAACAGTTCAAGAAACTACTGATAACACTTACCAGTAAATCTCAACAACCCTGGCTAAGGATTTCCAGTTATAACCAATCGAACACAGCGCAACATCAACTCCCTATACCGGGAGAGACGAATCCCCTCCTATCGCTCATTGCCTCCATGTGATTCGGGATTGTACCCAAAAGCCACCTTTTTGCACGCCCTCTTGGACGTGGTATGATGGAAATCAAAGCACAGTGGGAATCACACAAGACTCTATGACGATCTCGGGTCTACAGACTAACCTGTACCAGTGTCACCAGAGAACTGCCATCTGACGTGAGGTATAATACCATCTGGGAGTTCTCGACGAGTCCGTCCAGTGTACCCAGTCTCCACTGAGCACCCGTATACCATCCTTGATGTCAAACATCGATGGATATGGGATCATCCATCGCCCATCATATGGGTCAAAATGCGTATACACTAGTCTACTCTGGTGTATCGATGCCATGTCTCGATACACCCTCGACTAGGAACTGTTATAGGATGTACTCATCGACTGCCGTGGCCCCACTAGTATGATCTCATCATAGTCCCAGTAGTCGAGTACATATCCTAAGGGCTTTATCAACATGTAATATAGAGACAATCAGAGTACATGTTAAGATAAAGTGCAACCAGATAGCATACTATCATGTCGAGCAAGAAAGTCCTCCCTATATATGTCCAAGCATCCACTACAATATACATCATATGTACAGTAATGGCCTCTAGGGCATACATATAACTAACAATGTGATTATAGCTATATACCGCGGCATGGTTACAATGCGGTACTCTATTTAAGTAACTTGGAGTTCTAGTCTTGATTCATATCCTTGATCTATATTTTGAATCCGTTATCATACTAATCCCTTTGGTGTTTTGGTTTCAGGAACATGGCAGGCAGAAATCTGAAAACGTACCAGAGGCGCGTTGATGGAGCCGCTTTGCTTGGAGTAATTCGTGGGATGCTGAAGAACCAGAAACGGCAGACCGAGCTGAACCAGCAGCAAGTCGAAGCTTTTCAGGAAGGTTTGCGGACCGTCCAGCAGTTTGTAAACAATGTTGTGGCCAAGCTAGTTGATCGTGTGGGCACCGCGGCGGATTTCAGGAGACTTGGTCCGTCCGTCTTCACTGGTTTGGAAGAGCCGTTGCCAGCGGAGCAGTGGCTGGTTGATACGGAGAATTTGCTCATTGCGGCATAGATTCCAGATGACAAGAGAGTGGATGTGGTACGCATCCAGTTGGTGGACTATGCCCGTGAATGGTGGCTTGCGGAAGAGACCCGCTTGCCCAAGCCGATCAGTTGGGCAGATTTTTCGAAGAGTTTCTTGGAGAAGTTCTTCTCGCAGACTGTACGGGAGGAAATGGAGGAAAGGTTTATTAGTTTGAAGCAGAATGGCGTATCTGTGGATGCGCATGCGGCTGAGTGGACACGGCTCAGTCGATTCGCTAGACCTTTGGTGGCCAAAGAAGCTGATAGAGCACCAAGGTTTATACGCAGTTTGGATGTGGACATACAGAGGCAAATTATATCCCTGGGTTTGACCACTTTCTCACAAGTACTTACAGCGGCCCGAGAGCAGCAGAGCCTATCTATGAAAACTGGGGGTGCGCAGCAGCAAGCGGTTACAGTGTGGAAACCGGCATTTGCACCGAACCGAGCGCATGTACGCAGAGGTATTCCGGTGAACCGACATGGCGTAACACCTATGAAGAAGCCTGTCGTTGTTGATCAAAGAAGGAGCGTGATTTGTGACTACTGCCATTTACCTGGACACGTGCAAAGAGAATGTCGAAGGATGCGGGGACTCTGTTTGGTTTGTGTATCGGCAGATCACACTATCAACGCTTGTCCGTCAAAACTTCGTACGAAAGATGATGTTCAGAGGCCACCGCAGAAGCAGTTTTCGGGACAGAATCAGCTGACTCAGGGACCCAATCAAGCTCGAGCATTTACCCTGACGGCTGAGGAAGCTAAGGCTTCAGGAGAAGTTGTTTCAGGTATCCTACTTGTTCATGATTTTCCCGCATTAGCGTTATTCGATTCTGGAGCATCCCATTGTTTTATGTCATCCAAGTTTTTTGCTACACACTCGATTGCTTGCACGACCTTATCTAGTTGTTGGGACATACACACTGGGAATGGGAAGATCATAGCTAGTAAAGAATGTAAGGATTGTTCTGTTGTTGTTTGCGGACGGGAGCTGTTTGTAGATTTCTTGGTGATAGATACCGGCAGTTATGAAGTTGTCTTGGGAATGGATTTTCTCGGTACATTCCACGCTCACATTGATTGTAGGGCAAAGAAAGTGATTTTCCAGATTCCCGGACATCTGGAGTTTATCTTTACTGGAGGAAGCAGTTCTGTTGGGCCAGTAGAGTTTAGGGCTAGGCCGACAAATAGTGTTCTTTCGTCTATGGAAGTTGATAAGGAAGAAGCGTCGGCTGTAGTTCGAGAGTTCATAGACGTGTTCGAGGACATCTCAGGTTTACCACCAAAACGAGATGTGGAGTTCGCGATCGATCTTATTCCTGGTGCAGCGCCAATCTCTAAGGCGTACTATCCAATGGCACCAGTGGAGTTGGAAGAAGTCAAGAAGCAGGTTACCGAATTACTTGAGAAGGGTTGGATTCGCAGCAGCAATTCACCTTAGGGAGCTCCAGTTCTTCTAGTCAAGAAGAAAGATGTGTTGGAGATAGTGCCCTCATAGTCAATTATTGGATCGCAGGTACGTGATTGCAATGATTGCGGAGGACCTATCCCGGTAGCACAGTCTTACTCGAGATGATAGTATGCTATCCGGTTTGCCTTTATCAGTCGTGTACATGTTCAGGTGACTGATTGCATGTTACACTTTGATAGAGCCCTTAGGATCTTGCTTTACTACCAACAGTATGATGGCGATCATATACGTGAGAGTTGGGTAGTTTATATGCATATCCTTAATTGTAGTCCCTAGTCGTGGGAGTTTCGAGACAGGGCATCGATACTCCGGAGTAGACTAGTGTGTACAGTCGAGACCCCGACGAGGGGCGGTGGCCGGTCTCACAAGCCACTGGTGTCAGTTGGATCACCTAAGATGTATACAGGTGCTCATTGGGTTATGAGTACACCGGACAGGACTCGCCGGGAATCTGCTAGTTAGTACTATACCTATCGTCAGATAGCAGTTCCCTGGTGACATGTGTACAGGTTAGTTCATCGACCTGAGGTCGTCATTTGTCTCGTGTGAGTTCCCACTGTGCTTTGATTTCTACCCTACCACGGCTCAAAGGAGTCGTGCAAACAGGTAGTTTTTGGATACAGTCCCGAGCCATATGGAGGCACGTGAGCGGATCGGCAGGGGATTCGTCTCTCCCGGTATTGGGGGCGAGGTCGTGCTGTGTCTAGGAGAGCCATTACACAAAGTCCATGGCCATGGCAGGAGATTTACTGGTAGGTACTCCAGTAGTATCTCAGGGTGTATTGGGCTTCACTCCGACACGACTTATACTGCTTTTGGGGGTCTGACGTTACTAGCCCCCTAGGCGGATATGCGATACTCATTGACGAACGGACCGGACTGTATATACATTGTCACTGTTAGGCTCAGTAGGGTTTTCGGAGGAGTTCGCTCATCGGTCTCCCTTGAGTTCGCTCCTCGGCCACCCTTGAGGTCAGTCCATGGGCAGTCGTTACGCATAGCTAGTGCCGCTGACGGTTTGTGGTTAAACCCACTGCCAGGATACTGACGAGTCATTAGAGTCCCCCACAGACAGTTTCCCAAGTTCGGGCGAAACGTTGTAGAGGCCGTATGGTTTTATGGCAGGGTTCGGAAAATGCACGTACGTTTACGCACGTGTCGATTTTCGGACAGATGATACTGGTCGGCTTTGGTTTAAGCCGGATCCGAGTATTATATTGAGTAGGTATAATATCTTTGTCTCAGTTGCATTTGTATTCGGTCGTAATACAAATGCGGGTATATTTATACAGTTTCGGGGTTATCCTGAAAGTTGTTTCAGGATCACTTTTGGAAGTTGCCAGTTTCCAGTTTTCTATCAGCCGTCTTTTAACATTCTGTTAAAGACGGATTTATCTTTTCTACAGATGAGGTGAGTCAGTGTTCTAGAATATTCTAGATCAGGTGACTAGGCTATTTGGTGTAGTGTTCTAATTGGTTGCATTTATTAAAGGGTGACTAGGTTTAGTGAGTCATGCTTTGTATTAATGCATTCTTGTTTTGGTTAAGATATTTTTAAAAGTGAGAAGCTTTTGCTTAAGGTCACCCCCTTCTCCTACGGTCACCTCCCTCTTGCTATATATGGCTTGCCCTCTCTCTCTCCTCATGCTCTCTCTCACTTGAGGTTTCATTTCGGTTAGAAAAGATTATGATAGTATTCGGGGTGTATGGAATTTTACAGTTCATTTCATTCCATCACCCGATTTCCACGGCAACTTCATTAACCGATCGTCCACGGACTTGGACGAAGTGAGACAAAGTCATCTACTCATTCTCTACATCAATCTTGGTTGTCTCTTTTAGCAAACTTGACGATCGAGTTGCCTCGAGTCAGAGGCGGGAGCCCGTTTAAAGAACCGATCATGTGGTGCCACCTCGACGAGGAGATCGGAGATCGACGAGATCGGAGCAGCCGCAACGGAGCGTGGGATGATGGTTGAAGAACGAAGGACTCGGATCGTTCGGTATAACCATTCTACACTCTTTACAGTTTGTTAGTTTAGCAATAATGGCAGATCCGGGTTAAAGTATACGATAGCGCCAGTTAAAAAGTTTTGTTCCGCATTTTGGCGTCTGTAGACTGCCGGGGCGCTAATGTAGACTTACAGTGGTATCAGAGCCTCACCATTTTGCTATACTAACTTGTGCTAACGCGTTTAAAATATCGATCCGACCGGAAAACTAAAAACTGCAAATTCCAAGCCGACAGTTTCTGTTGTTTTTAAACGGTGTCAAAATTGAATTCTGTACATCTTAAAAATCCGTGCAGGCTTTTCTAAGAACCACGGCAAAATTTGGGCTCATGATTCCTCCATGGAAGCGCGGAAACGCGGCCAACCCTATTGTATTGGCCGCGCATCCGCGGCCACGTGGGAAGCACGTGCTCCCAAATTTTTCCAGAGGGTTCTTAGTTGGATTTTGGGGTTTTTGGTTAATATAGTTTGGGCCCAGGTTTTATTACTGTTCTACAGATTTGCGTGGGGCCCACTTCTTGATATTTGGTCGATCGAAATTTAAACACGTTAGTTTACAGTGCTTACATTATATCTCCGACCGGGAATGTCATTTAATCGGTAAACCGCGTCTGATTGCTATAGTTCTTTTAGACAGGTTTGCGAACGTGACATTCGCGTTGATGTTCTGTTTTGTGCTGTGATGTTGCGGATTTGTCGTGGTGGATAGCAGTGTGCAATGATAGTGCAGTTTGAGTTTATTTGTACATTTGATATTGCGGGGCGAGCGTCCAACATGTGGACTGCCGTCACTGCCTGTTGTATAATATTCTTTTGGGGCACGACCAGGTTGCGGTCAATGTACCTATTGTACTATTTTTCATTACTGTACTAGGTTTTACCCCGCGTCGGAGTGCACGGATAGCCGGGTTCGGGAAAGCAACGGGTCCGCATCTCATGGCTTTGAGAGGCAGAGGGGCCCCACTTCAGAATTGGCAGACTATTCGCCGCACTCGTAGGGGGTATAGGTTGACCCAAGGAGGGGTGCTCAATTTACCGGATTCCGTGAAGTGCCGGGTGTTCCATTCACTATGCTTTGGGGGACTGCCTCGCTTCAGGTTTTGGCGGGTAACTTGCTGCACCCGTAGGGGTCTAGGTTTCATTACACAGGCTATCCACACGACAGGGGAACGTCGAGTTTCAGCAGCGGCTCTGTGAAACTCGGGGATCCTAGATTATCTGTATTGTTCTGTGATGCTTATTACTTTTCTGTAATGTTGCATACTATCACGCCTGGAGCGATTATTGTATATTGGTTTATATACTATTAGATGTTGTATATGTTTTACACCCGCGCTAGTCCAGTCCCCGCTCTGTCGTTAGTTAAGTAACCTAACGGGTGATGACAGGACCCAGTGACGAATGCGGATGGCATATACGTACATTTTATTTTCGTTCTTTTCTGGTGTGATTGATTGATGGGACTGCATTGATTCTGATCAATGCAAAGTTAAAACAAACCTGTATACAGTTGTTGGAACAATTTAAAAAGTGTTATTGCAAAGACGTTTTCTTTTGTTATGCATAGCGGTATTCAGTGGAATATCCAGCACCTCATTCGACGAGGCAAGGGCCGATATCCCTTCACCGGGACCGACCCCTTGGACAGAAGTTTGCGTCAGGGTAATAACTTCACTATAGTCGATTACATGTTGCTTTGCATAGCGGTATTCAGTGGAATATCCTGCACCTCATTCCACGAGGAAAGAGCCGAGATCCCTTTACCGGGAGTGACCTCTTTAGCAAAAGGTTTTCGCCACTATATTTTAAAAAGCTATCAGGTTCCTTCAGCGATATCAAGTTCACTACGCTAAAGGTTTTTCGCCAAAAACCAGCCGTAGCCCTCCGTCACTTCTTTTGGGTATTCAGTAGTATTCAAGCTACGCATTTTGACCAACGCCAAGGCATAGTGTTTGGTAGCTGCTGGGTATTCAATTGTTGCATTGATAGATGAGTTAGTTTGGGACAGTCGTTCTGCCGATTGGCCAACGTCAGGGGCATGTGCGGGTGGGTTCAAATTGACAAGATAGTGATGGGTAGAACTCGGCATGTGACTTATGACATTTTGACCAACGCCAAGGTTATAAGAGCATGGGGCAAAATAGATATCAGGAGTTTCTAAAGAAACTGAAACTTGCCGAGTATGCGCATACCTTCTGGAGTATGAGTAACGTGGATGCATTCCATCACGTTATCATACGATGAGAGTTGGATCCTGATTCCCACTGATGAGTTGGTTTACTCTTCGGGTGATCCCGATTGATTCTTCTTTAGGTTTGGAGGAGAATTTGACAGGACAGTGGGAGGTTTCCGGATTAGATAAAATGATGACCATTCTGATCTAGGTTAGAGTGCACGCAGAGTGTTTCTTTTCTCTCTCTCTCTTTGGCAGCGACCTTTGACCGACCCTAGACTATGACTCAGTGACCAGGTTGACCGAACCTTCTTAAATTACTGGCTTTTGGATTGTCTTAGTTGCATAAGTCATTGCCACTCCTTCTTTTACCCTTTGAATTTCTCAGAACACCCGTATTACTACGGATATCCACTTCCATTGGATAGAGCCATCGTATGGTTATATACGAACTCGAAGGGACTTCTTCGGGGATGGATCAAGGTTCAGGAGAAATAGAATTGGTTTATTCAGTTGTCTTTTATTATCACCTTCTCTCAGGTTGCGAGAGCTCCTTGGTTTAGGAGAGTACACCTATTACACCTATTGGATAGTCTTATTCCAAACCATAGGCTGGTGCCGAAAGGTAGGGAATGAAGAAAACCAATTAGCCTAAGTAGGGTGTGCAGAAGGTAATATGTAAAGACAAAATAAAGGGATTAGAAAGAGGGCAAAGTAAATTGCGACTGATATCATTCACGACCAAAACCGCGTACTTCATCGCCGCTCCTATTTCACCTTTAAAAGAATAAGGTATTATTCAGTTGTCTTTTATCATCACCTTCTCTCAGTTGCGAGTACTCCTTGGTTTAGGAGGGTACACCTATTATGCTTACTGGATAGTCTTCTTCCAAACCATAGGCTGGTGCCGAACGGTAGGGAAGGAAGAAAACCAGTTAGCCTAACGATGGTGTACAGAAGGTAACGACTAAAGACAAATAAAGGGATTTGGAGAGATGGCAATAAAATATACGGTTGAAGTCATGAATTGGATTATGGAAGAGGCATTGCTATGAATACCAGGATACCCCTACGAAACATTTTCATGTTTCAGTGCATTGTTAAAGGAAAAACTGTTTTCCCGATTAGACACTTACTCCAAGGGTATGTATTTACCAGGTTTCATTCTCATATCTGTATGGTTTTACAGATGATGAGTGGGAGTAAGCTATTGGGAATTAGGTGATCATCCTCATTATATCGGAATTCGTTGTAATTGGTGATATTTGAGGAAATCGCCAGGGTACAGTTTTCTACCTACGACGCACAGGTTATGAGTTGTTTAACTCAGCGGACTTATACAGAGTATTGTATGTTGTCCAGTGTCCATCAGGACAAAGGGGTAGGTCCTCGTACTATGTTCTGTTTACTTATAACTTCTCTAGTATTTAGACGAGTGTTTCGTAGAAATACATGGTCTAAGTTTTGAGAAGTTGTGGGTATAAGAATAAAGTAGAGAACCAGGTATCACAAGTATCGGGATTCTTCAAAGAGATCGAAGATGTAGATTCTTGTGATTAGTATTCAGATGATAGTGATGGTTTTGAGAAATGTGTTTCTCTTTCAGGTTGCTCATAAGTGGATGGATTCCTAAGTTGAGTAATGCTGATTAGCCTCTTTCCATTAAGTTGATATGCACTGGAGACAGCTGCATGGATTGAACATGGTTCCAATTAAATTAGTGCCAAAGTTTCTATATTGGATATAGAATAGCTCGTAACTTAAAAGAAATTAAGGTACGGGGAGTTGTCCAGCTTATGATTGAAACCAGACACTGGATAACTCAGGGAACGTTTCTGTAATGGCTGTTTGTGGGTTGACCCTGGCTATGACGAGGGTTGATATTCTACCATTTGGAAGATCAATAGTGATATTGTTCTTGACTCGCCACAGTTTTTGTAAAAATGGATCTTTTTCAGAAAACAGTAGTGGGAGTATGGTAGAACTGGAAGTGATTCCAGAACAGCGAACGATTCCGGAAAATTTAATAGGACCTATACATTCAATCAGGTTTGACATTCCAATAGCCACTCCGCAGATATGGTAGGTAACCTCAGACACCTGAGAGGTACTTCGGTAGCCTCAAGGACGGTGACAGGGAGGTTCTTATCTACCAAGACTTGACACTACTGTTGTTCCAGGATATGAGACCCGGTAGGAGGGTTGTCGTAGTCAGTGGGAGCAGCGGAAGCATAGTGGGCAAGATGCTTATATCTATTTATAGACTTGAGCAGTTATAGCGGAGATAGATCATCTAATTTTGATGTGACAGTCATGGGTTTGACTTCAATCAGAATAGGGGATGAATCAGTTAAGAAGGTAGTAGGGTGTGATGTCATGGTATCTGGATGACATACACAAAGTAGGAAGTAAAATTCCTATACTACGATTGGTTGTACTGTGGTCGTCACACAGTTGTTTCTCCAGACAGGATATGGATATAATATTTGACATTCTGGTTTCTAGATCTATGGTTTTAGATCTGGATTTGGGTAGTTTCCCAATGTGGGTACTTTGACAGATATTCTAAAGGTTTTTGGAATAGTTGACTCCTAGCATGGTGGTGTACCTGCAGGTGATGGAGTCACCCTCTCTAAAGGTGTCTTACAGACTAAAGGGGAGAGGGAAGTGCATGATTGGCAGATCACTTGCTTAGGCAATTGAGTCAATCATGAGATGTCAAGTACCACACCAGATGTTGTTTTTGCACTAGATGCAATAAGTTTGTATTAATCCAATCCTGGAGAAACATAGGGAAGCAGTTTTAGAACATTGGTACATGTTCTACGGATTTGATAACGGCAGCCTCTTTCGGGAGACGGTTATCATTCCAGGCTTCAAAGGTGACATGGATGACAGAGTGATTGTCAGAGTTTTAGTTTTCCCTCTGACGAGGGACAGTATTATGGACAGGTGGTTCCAGAGGATACTGTGGGTGGCATGGTGCCGGATACTGATTAGGTTCAGTGATCCATACAGTCTAAGAAGTTTGGATATGGAGTTCATTTATGAACTAAGGTCCCATCAGATATCCAGACATATTCTAAGACAGGTACTACTCAATTCGGGAGATGGCTTTCTCCGCGAACTTGAGATTAATAGAGATACAGAAAGAAACTTCTAGGCGGATCCACTCACCGAGGCTATTTCTCGAACACAATAGTTTTACAAACGGGATTTGTGAAACTGATTAGTAGAGGAGTTGGATGTTCGGTTTCACACGGGCTGTGAGTAGTCGACATCGCAATATTAGCCTTGAGTGCAAGTGGGAGATTGTTGGAGATAGTGCCCTCATAGTCAATTATTGGATCGCAGGTACGTGATTGCAATGATTGCGGAGGACCTATCCCGGTAGCACAGTCTTACTCGAGATGATAGTATGCTATCTGGTTTGCCTTTATCAGTCGTGTACATGTTCAGGTGACTGATTGCATGTTACACTTTGATAGAGCCCTTAGGATCTTGCTTTACTACCAACAGTATGATAGCGATCATATACGTGAGAGTTGGGTAGTTTATATGCATATCCTTAATTGTAGTCCCTAGTCGTGGGAGTTTTGAGACAGGGCATCGATACTCCGGAGTAGACTAGTGTGTACAGTCGAGACCCCGACGAGGGGCGGTGGCCGGTCTCACAAGCCACTGGTGTCAGTTGGATCACCTAAGATGTATACAGGTGCTCATTGGGTTATGAGTACACCGGACAGGACTCGCCGGGAATCTGCTAGTTAGTACTATACCTATCGTCAGATAGCAGTTCCCTGGTGACATGTGTACAGGTTAGTTCATCGACCTGAGGTCGTCATTTGTCTCGTGTGAGTTCCCACTGTGCTTTGATTTCTACCCTACCACGGCTCAAAGGAGTCGTGCAAACAGGTAGTTTTTGGGTACAGTCCCGAGCCATATGGAGGCACGTGAGCGGATCGGCAGGGGATTCGTCTCTCCCGGTATTGGGGGCGAGGTCGTGCTGTGTCTAGGAGAGCCATTACACAAAGTCCATGGCCATGGCAGGAGATTTACTGGTAGGTACTCCAGTAGTATCTCAGGGTGTATTGGGCTTCACTCCGACACGACTTATACTGCTTTTGGGGGTCTGACGTTACTAGCCCCCTAGGCGGATATGCGATACTCATTGACGAACGGACCGGACTGTATATACATTGTCACTGTTAGGCTCAGTAGGGTTTTCGGAGGAGTTCGCTCATCCGTCTCCCTTGAGTTCGCTCCTCGGCCACCCTTGAGGTCAGTCCATGGGCAGCCGTTACGCATAGCTAGTGCCGCTGACGGTTTGTGGTTAAACCCACTGCCAGGGTACTGACGAGTCATTAGAGTCCCCCACAGACAGTTTCCCAAGTTCGGGCGAAACGTTGTAGAGGCCGTATGGTTTTATGGCAGGGTTCGGAAAATGCACGTACGTTTACGCACGTGTCGATTTTCGGACAGATGATACTGGTCGGCTTTGGTTTAAGCCGGATCCGAGTATTATATTGAGTAGGTATAATATCTTTGTCTCAGTTGCATTTGTATTCGGTCGTAATACAAATGCGGGTATATTTATACAGTTTCGGGGTTATCCTGAAAGTTGTTTCAGGATCACTTTTGGAAGTTGCCAGTTTCCAGTTTTCTATCAGCCGTCTTTTAACATTCTGTTAAAGACGGATTTATCTTTTCTACAGATGAGGTGAGTCAGTGTTCTAGAATATTCTAGATCAGGTGACTAGGCTATTTGGTGTAGTGTTCTAATTGGTTGCATTTATTAAAGGGTGACTAGGTTTAGTGAGTCATGCTTTGTATTAATGCATTCTTGTTTTGGTTAAGATATTTTTAAAAGTGAGAAGCTTTTGCTTAAGGTCACCCCCTTCTCCTACGGTCACCTCCCTCTTGCTATATATGGCTTGCCCTCTCTCTCTCCTCATGCTCTCTCTCACTTGAGGTTTCATTTCGGTTAGAAAAGATTATGATAGTATTCGGGGTGTATGGAATTTTACAGTTCATTTCATTCCATCACCCGATTTCCACGGCAACTTCATTAACCGATCGTCCACGGACTTGGACGAAGTGAGACAAAGTCATCTACTCATTCTCTACATCAATCTTGGTCGTCTCTTTTAGCAAACTTGACGATCGAGTTGCCTCGAGTCAGAGGCGGGAGCCCGTTTAAAGAACCGATCATGTGGTGCCACCTCGACGAGGAGATCGGAGATCGACGAGATCGGAGCAGCCGCAACGGAGCATAGGATGATGGTTGAAGAACGAAGGACTCGGATCGTTCGGTATAACCATTCTACACTCTTTACAGTTTCTTAGTTTAGCAATAATGGCAGATCCGGGTTAAAGTATACGATAGCGCCAGTTAAAAAGTTTTGTTCCGCATTTTGGCGTCTGTAGACTGCCGGGGCGCTAACGTAGACTTGCAAGATGGCACGAGGGGATGTGCATCGATTATCGAGAATTAAACCGGGTGACTATTAAGAACAAGTACCTGATCCCTCGCATTGGCGAATTATTCGAGCAGCTTAGTGGCGCGAGGGTATTCTCGCAGCTGGATTTGCGATCTGGATATCATCAGGTCCGAGTTAAATCAGAAGATATTTGCAAGACGGCGTTCAGAACTCGGTATGGACATTACGAGTATTTAGTGATGCCCTTCGGAGTAACGAATGCACCGGCGATATTTATGGACTTGATGAACCGAATCTTTTCACCATTCTTGGACCAGTTTATAGTGGTGTTCATTGATGATATTCTGGTCTACTCAAAGAGTATTGAAGAGCATGCAGAACACTTGAAGATCGCACTGCAGACATTGAGGCAAGAAAGATTGTATGCAAAGATGAGCAAGTGCGAGTTTTGGCTTGAAGAAGTGAAGTTTTTGGGGCATGTCGTGTCCAGAGATGGAATCGCCGTTGATCCCGAAAAGATTGCAGCAGTTCGAGATTGGCCGATTCCGAAGAACGTTGCGGAGATCAGAAGCTTTCTTGGACTTGCCGGGTATTACAGAAGATTCGTAGAGAAATTTGCTCGTTTGGCTGAGCCTTTGACCAAGCTTACGCGCAAGGAAGTACCGTTTGTGTGGACGGATAAATGTGCATCAGCTTTTGAGGCATTGAAGCAGTGATTGATAACCGCTCCTATTTTGACCATACCAGACAGTTCCGGAGGATTGGTGATTCACAGCGACGCATCTGGGAAAGGATTGGGATGTGTTTTGATACAGCATGTGAAGGTTATAGGTTACGCATCGAGATAGTTGAAGACCCATGAGAAGAATTACTCAACTCATGATTTAGAGCTAGCAGCTGTAATTTTCGCTTTGAAGATTTGGAGACACTACTTATTGGGCGAAAGAGTCGAAGTATTCACCGATCACAAAAGCCTGAAGTATGTGTTCACACAGAAAGAGCTTAATATGAAGCAGCGTAGATGGTTGGAGCTGATGGCTCACTATGATCTTGATCTTAAGTACCATCTGGGGAAAGTTAATGTTGTGCCGGATGCGCTTAGTCGGTTGCCAGCAATTCAGATGTTGACTGCACAAAAGGAACTTATTGAAGACTTTCGGAGATTCGATTTTGAGATTGTGCTACCGCATTCTTCAGGACAGTTGATGCAGCTACAAGTATAGTCGTCGTTGATCGAGAATATTAAAGCAGCGCAGTTACAGGACCCTAGACTGCAAAAGTTTCGTGAACAGGTTGAAGCTGGACTTCGAACGGACTTGTTTATTCATGAAGATGGTTCGTTGCGATATGGTAGCCGTTTGTGTGTGCCAAAAGGAGATACTCGCGAAGAAGTGATGAATGAGGCACACAGTTCCGCATATTCCTTACATCCAGGAGGCATGAAGATGTACCGAGATCTACGACAGCATTTCTGGTGGGAAGGCATGAAACGGGAGATTTCCCGCTTTGTAGCGAAGTGTTTGGTATGTCAGCAAGTTAAGGCTGAACATCAAAGGGTTGCTGGTTTATTGCAATCACTTCCGATTCTTCAATGGAAGTGGGAACATATAACCATGGACTTCGTGACAGCTTTATCGCGGAGTCCAAAGGGCAACAATGCAGTTTGGGTGATTTTTGATCGATTGACCAAGGCAGCTCATTTCATACCATTTCGAGTTGGTCAATCAACAGAAGCAATGGCAGAACGGTACATGCAGGAGATTGTAAGATTGCATGGAGTACCGGTGAGCATCGTGTCCGACCGTGACACCCGTTTCTTATCACACTTCTAGAGGAGCTTACAGGAATGTTTGGGGACTCGATTGAAGTTTAGCATAGCTTATCATCCTCAAACAGATGGCCAGTCGGAGAGAACGATCCAAACTCTTGAAGACATGTTGAGAGCTTGCATATTAGACTTCAAGGGTTCTTGGGAGGATCATCTACACTTGGTGGAGTTTTGTTACAATAACAGTTTTCAGGCGACTGTTCAAATGGCTCCATTCGAAGCATTGTATGGTCGCAAGTGTCGTTCACCTATTTGTTGGGACGATATTGGAAAACGAAGATTGTTGGGACCAGATTTGATCGTACAGACAGTAGAGAAGGTTAACACTATCCGGAATCATATAAAGGCAGCACAAGATCGGCAGAAGAGTTGGGCCGACACATCGAGAAGACCTCTAGAGTTCGCTGTTGGTGATCTAGTATTCTTGAAGATATCACCCACTAGGGGAGTGATTCGTTTTGGGATTCGAGGAAAGCTTAGTCCTCGATTCGTTGGGCCTTTCGAGATTTTGGAGCGTGTTGGAGAAGTGGTGTATCGATTGGCTTTACCGCAATCTTTGGCTAATGTTCATGACGTGTTTCATGTATCTCAACTCCGTAAGTATGTTCGAGATGAAACACACGTGCTGGATCATTCGGAGCTGACTGTAAGAGAAGATTTAACTTTTGAGGAACGACTAATGTCGATTGTGGATCGAAGAGAAAAGGTTCTTAAGAACAAGGTTATCCCTCTCGTACTTGTTTCTTGGGGAAATTGCTCGCATGAAGAATCAAGTTGGGAACGAGAAGATGAAATCCGACAGAAGTTTCCACATCTATTCGTGTAGTTTTTTGATTGTTTATCCTTTCTTGTTCTTGGAATTTCGAGGACGAAATTCTTTCGTAGTTGGGTATAATGTAACAACCTAGTTCATTTATACCAATTCCGGTTCTCGTATTTTTTCTTATTTGTGATATTTCTTGATTTATCGTGTTTTGGGTGCGAATGGTATTTTACATTTTTACTTTGAATTCGACCCGACCCGCTTGCTTGAAACCTGTTTGATTCATATTTATGAATTACCCTGACTTGTTACGTAGACTGTACATTTTCATGTTTAGTACATACTGGCATTTTATCTGGTATTGTATCTTTTACCATATAACATTTTAAGTCACGTAAAATAATTTAAAATTACATAACATGGTCTGCATGGTACCCCTAAACCCGTGGTAGCATCCGCGCATCTTGTTCTCGTCCCGTTCAGTGAAACGGACGTGTTTGGATGGCTACGCGCACGTACGTGCATCCGTTATTGGGGGTGTGCATTTTCGTTACCTGAGCATTCGTTTTGAATTTTGAAAGTCGCATATATTTTTCATATTTTAAATCTGAATTTTTAGACCCGACCCGGGCGTATTTTGGACTAAATTTGTAATTACCTGAAAATCCAATTTTAATTTAATATAATACTTACGTTTAAAATTTATTAACAAACTAAAATCTTTTTTTAAAAAATTATAATCCTAACTCCTAAATCAACCCAGCTCTCTCTCGCTGTCTCGTGGCCCCCACTTCCTCTCTTTCTCTCTCTCTCTCTCTCACCCGCGCTATCTCTTTCTCTCTCCCCCACTAAAAACAATTTTCTTTCTCCTCACTATTCATTACCTCTCTCTCTCTCCTCTCGATCTCTCTCTTCTTTCTCTCTTTCAGATCCTCTCTCTCCCCTCTCGATCTCATTCTCTCTCTCCTCTCTCTCTCAGATTCTCTCTCTCTCCCCCCTATATATATATATATTATACCCTTCTTCCTCTCTCCTCATTCTTTTCAGCCGCGAGACCCTGCGAACCCTAGCCCCGCC
Organism: Agapanthus africanus; assembly: GCA_030015575.1. NCBI lineage: Eukaryota > Viridiplantae > Streptophyta > Magnoliopsida > Asparagales > Amaryllidaceae > Agapanthus > Agapanthus africanus. Next base: position 1,005,583,939 of record CM057337.1, on the reverse strand, counting down.
TGCCTCGCGCTCGCCGTCGCCCAAACCTCCGACGACGCCCCTACCGACCTCTCCTCGTCCCCGTTTTCCTCCCACTCCTCTTCTCTCTCTCTCTGCTTCTCCTTGCATTCCCGAGCAACCCTTGCACCAACAAAAACCCAAACCCTAACACCAAACCCTAGCTTCGCCGGAGCTCGTTCACGGTCGTCGACACCCTCACGACTCCTCTCTGCAAACCCAGTGAGCATCCCTCTTCTTCTCATCCTTCTTCTTTCCCTTCTTTTCTTCTTTCTTTCGTTTCTTTCTTTCTTTCTTTCTTGAAAATTTTGTTCTCTGTTTGCATAGTTCGCCGGAGCCGGGCGTGACGCCGACGATCCAGACAACGTACCTGACCTGCGTGATCACCCTCGTGCATTATTTGGACCCGTTCCGTGTACCGTGCGCGCGTCGTGACATTTTGCCGACGTAGGACGTTCCGTACACATCCGTTTCTTGATCCATCAAGGCAAGTTAATTTTGCTGCATGCTATATAACTCATTATATATCTATTTAAATAAATATTATACCTGTAGTTTAAATCTAGTACCCCATGTTTAGTTTTATAGCTTTTCGATGTTCCGTTTGCATCCATTCATATCATTTCAGATCTAGGTCATGAAAACCTATCTTGTTACATACTAGATTAGAGTATACTGCATTCATATCAATATTTACATCACATATTGCTTAGTTGTACATCCCACAATACCATTTTACAGCTTTACTGTTTTTCGGATACCCGTTTGCATCCATCTCATTTAAAATATATATAATTGCATCCATAGATCACATTAATACATAATACTGTAATATTAACACCCCATGTTTAATAAAGTGCATCCTAATTAGTATTGAAACCATAAATGTAACCATAATCGATAATTGGGCATCCATATCTTTGAATTTGTATCTATTTGCATACCATATCACATTATTCCATTTTATTGTTATATTAGTACTCCATACTTGATTTTGTGTACCCATACTTATTACAGTTTGATTATGAGCACCCACTCGACACTTGTGCACTACCTGACATGACCTGATGCACTATTACTTGACCTGACTTGATACTTGTACACTACTTGACATGACCTGATGTATCACAGCCTGACTTGATACTTATCTTGTTACTAATGCCGACAACCTTGACCTGTTATCCCTACGGACATTTCCTGTTGTCTATTCAGACAAACATGTACCTGCTTGATCCTGTGTCGGCATTAGCTCCAGATTTATCAATACCTGACTTGAACACATAACTTAGGGGTATGGGGAAATCAATGATGAAACCTGACTTGTAACTCGAAAGTTCGATGCCTTTACTGATCAATCTTACGGGCTAGGCCAGCCCCGGAATGATGCTGCTGACATCATTCGTCTTTACATACTACCTTTTACTGCCTAGCGACACATCTCGGATTCAGCCCGAGAGTCTTGACCGTGGTCCCGGGCATGCACGGGATACTATTGAGTTACATCGACGATTCATCAAATTGATTTCAAAGACTTGAGAGTAGTTAACCCAGTAGACCAGTTTAGATTACTTACTGCACATCACCTGTGCCTTACCCTTCACTGTCCTTATTTATGTTACCGTTATACCTTATTTGCCATTCATACTCGTACCTGCATGCCTTGCTACTCCTTGATTTTTTATTATTGCTTGATATTATGACACACTGACGTCTGGGTTTTGCATGGCCCAGATTCTTTACCTTTGCTGCAGGCCGAGCAGGAGCATTTCAGTGAACAGGCCGAGTAGTGGGGACCTGTTATTAGTTGGTTTAGTTTCCTTTCAGTATTTTCATTCCTGATGTGAGCCCGCATTATGGGACGTACATTCCAGTTTATTATTGTATTGGATCTTTTAGCTTCCGCATTATTTTTTTCTTGACTCATTATTCTGGCCCATGGACATGTATTAGATAGTTTTTTATTATTGTTCTTGATATCTCTACAGCCGTAATGTGACTGTGGAGGGATATTTCCTATCCACAGGTAGCATGGTTGGCTCTGTCACGTGCCTATCTTAGCGTACTCTGGGAAGCGGGGCGTGATAGGAAGAGTGCTTAACACTCACTGGGTAGCACCCAGCGCCTCACGTGCTCCCCACGTGTGTGCCGCAAAAGAAGAAAAAAGAGTGCTTAGCACTCCACAAGCAGTCCAAAATGGATAAGTGTTCAACACTCATTGGGAAGCGCCCAGCGCCTCACGCGCTGCCCACGTGGACGCCATAAAGAGTGCCTAGCACTCTATATAAAGACAAAAGGAGTAAAGTGTTCGACACTTATTGGGCAATCCCCATGACTGAAAGCTCCACATGATTATATGTGGGCGTCAGAACTCATATAAGTGCTCAGCACTTTCTGCATAAAAAAATGGGGACTGATTAAACAGAGCCCAAACAAGTGCTTAGCACTTTTTCAGAAAAGAGGGGAGACTAAGCAGACTAAAGCCCAAATTAGCTAAGTTGCTAAAGTCTTGCAAATGAGTCCAAATACTCTGTTGCTGGGTCTTAAATAAAGAAGATCCTAAAATGTTATTAAGTGGATCTTAGTCTCAAATTGGACTAATGTATCCTTAACAAAATATCTTAAGGCCACAATAACCCCATTTTCCCTCAAACACGGGATTTGGTTTAAGGGTACATCTCTCCACACCTCTGATATATGTCGTTGTAATTCTTCAACGTCTTCGGAGAGGTGGCGGGTCCCGATAACCAATAACTCCTTTCTTATCCCAACTTGATATAAAATTTCATCAAGACTGGGAATGATACATGCCACGTTGATGCACTTCCAAATTAACGTGCACACCTCAAATCGGATCGCACCCCAAATTGGGTGCATTCCATATCACCATTATTCGCTTCGTTACGTAACAAATACACGTGTGCGCAAGATGGATAAAGGACCGAGAAGCCCCTAAACTAATATTCGCCTCCAAAATGGTGATAATGGTCCGAGATGTCTCTAAACTAACAATGGACCGAAATGTCCCTAAACTAATATTCGCCTCCAAAATGGCCATAATGGACCGAAATGTCTCTAAACTAATATTCACCTCCAAAATGGCGATAATGAACCGAAACGTCCTTAAACTAAAATAATAGAGCCCAAACGCTCTTTTGTTAGATCCTAAATAAAAATGATCCTGAAACCTCGTTAAGTGGATCTTAGTCTCAAATTGGACTAATGTATCCTTAAAAAAAACAAATCGAGCCCCAAATGCTCACATACATTTAAGTCAATCTTAATCTCAAAATAGATTAACGGTCCTTAAATAAAAAACCAAAATCTAAGATATACGGATTTGAACTAATCCACGTCCTACGGACGACAACATAAATTAGTCTCCGTATACAATCCACGGGCAACCCAAACAAACAAAAAACACACACACGACACGAAGTGAACCTCCGGAGCAAGAGAAAGTGGTTATCACGATGCGGTAATGTAATTAACTGCAGGGGCTTGCGCCTGCAGGGAAGAGCGTCCCCACAATCAAAAACCCCTCGCAAACGAGGGGTAATCTGATAAAGTCTGCTACAACGGTCGTGTCCGTCCAAACCTCAAATATACAGTTCCATAAATCAACTTGGCATTTTCGGAGAGGTGGACGGATAAATCAAAATAGCATCTGCCCCCAGAATTCAAGCCAGAAGTCCCGACGTCCCGGTCCGTCTTCCGGTGGCGAACACAAGCGTTCCTGAACAATTGAGATTGAGAGTGGAAATTGGACATATGGATCTCAATGGGTTGGTGTTGACGCCGAGATACCTGCAAGGGAAGTCCCGGGGTGGGTGACCACCGTAGGACCCTCCGACGATCAAGTAAGTACCGAGATATAAATGCAAGGTTGCGGCGTATTGGAATTGATTTTTGCTTACCTGGATCGTCTGGAAGAGGGGGTTTATATAGCGGTCATGTAGGAGCGATCTGGCGTGAGGTTCTTGCCGTCCGTTACGCCCTTATGACACATTCGCGTTGATGACGGAACATGCCCATTAATGGCAAGATACGCTCGTTAACGGAAAAACGTGCCAGCGTGGGATGCAGGACGTGGAGCGGCAGGAATCTCATTCTTGCAGGATACGCGGAGCCATTACGGGGGCACTTGGGCTCCGTGCACCGGGTTTGACAGGGAGGCCGAGGAGTCTCATCCCGGTAGATAGCTTCGAGTCGAGCGAGGAGGCCAAGAAGTCTCAGCTAGGTAGATAGCTCGGAGTCAAGCGAGGAGGCCGAGAAGTCTTAGCTAGGTAGATATCTCGGAGTCGAGCGAGGAGGCCGAGGAGTCTCGACAGCCTCAGCGCATATGGGGGGTACTCCGGGGAGGCCTTTCCGAAAGGTCGGGTACCACCTCGTTACGGGGTCCCGAGGAAGACTCGTAATGTGTCACCCTGATTCCCCGTCGTAGCCCCCTGGGGCCCAGAGGGTATGCGCTGACGACAAGTCATCTCCCACATGTCGCAATCTGGGGTGTTCTCGTTTATGAGCCTCATCATCAACCCCTCACTCTCGCCCTGATCTATTTATGGGTCAGGATTGAGAGTGGTAAGCCCGGCTTTTCATGACTCAGCCGAAGATTTCCTAGTGAGGGGCTACTCGACGACAGCGGGATGTTTGGCGGCAGCTCTTCTTGGGTCGCTGGATCCACGTGGCGGCTTACGAAATGCCTCAGTTCTCGCGCGTATCTTTGGTGATGTCAGCGGATCAGTGAAATGATTGCGCATTTAAAGAGGGGGGCTATTTCGTTCGTCCTTCGGTTGGATTATGTGCCACGTGTCCGCCGCTGGGTGTCGGAACATGAGGAATCATCACCGAATCCTACCGTGAAGAGACGTGTCTAATGGACGGTCGCCACGTGGAACCCTGATATCTGCTAGGCGCGACGCTTCATTTTGGCAGGAACCGATTTGGGCCATTGGATGCCTCCTCGTGGAGTGTATAAATAGGAATGGATCTCCAATGGCCGACACTTTGCCCTAGTCGACTCTGCTTGCCTGAAGATTGATCGGTGCCCCTCTGCTTAAGTCGAAACTTCAACCAAAATTTTCCTTGGCAAGTCCTTTCTTGAATCAGGTTAGATGTCTTCTTCCAAAGTATATGTTGACGTAGTAAGGATCGAGTCGGGCGATGAGGCTTCAATTTCTAAAGCCGAGTCCAGTGGGTCTTCTTCCTCCTCGGCTTCCGATAGCCAAGAGAGTTCCTCCTCTTCTTCTTCTTCATCTTCTTAGGGGGGTGTCGCTCATGTCTCATGTCGTCAGGGGGCGACAAGGGCTTCCAAGATGCGCATCGGGAACATCCGCGGTGCGCCCTCGGTATTGAACCGTATGGTTGAGCTTTCTGACATCCGGGTTCGATTTCATATCCCCTCTGGCTATTCACTCCGTTTGGCCAGGGAGGGTGAACAGGAAGACCAAGTACAGGGTAAAGAGATTGCTCTGTACCTGGAAGCATTCCGGGCAGGGATGCGTCTGCCCTTCCCACCCGAAGTTTGCGCCGTGCTTCATTGTTTCAACCTTGCCCCGGACCAACTAGCGTCGAATTCGTAGAGAATCCTCCTCGGATTTCTGGTCCGGCTAAAGATTGATCAGATACCCTTTGATTTGAGTATCCTTCTTTCCTTCCTTTGTTATAAAAACCACCCCAGCACCAGTAAGGAAGAACCGAGCTGGGTGTATCTTTCGTTTATAAAACATAAGGATAGGGCGGTCGGGTCGGGGGTAGTGGTTGTCCCTTCCTCCATCCACGAATGGAAGGAAATATTTGTCTTCTTTGGACCACCGAAAGGTGAGGATTGGTCGGTGCCCATCCAGTGGCACAGGGCCGATTGCCCTAGGGTTAGGCAGTCGAACACCCCTGAGGCAAGGGTGGTGTCGCAGTGGGAACCGATCCAGCGGGCTGATGTCCTGCTTTCCGAGCAGGCTCTGAGCTGGGCTGGGCTCAGTCCCACAAGCTTTGTGGGTAAGTCGGGGCCTTCGTCAATCTATTTAGACTTTGCTGAAATTTCGTTGCTGATCTTTTTCTTTATGTGTTCCTCCCAGAGCCTATGGTTCATCAGAAAATTATGGCCGCCATGGCCGCCGAGGCCTAGGGGAAGAAAAGCGGCGGCTCCAGCTCGGCCCGGCCAGCTCCAAGTACGGCTCCTCGGTAAGCTCCTCCTTCCAAGGCTTCTGTAGCATCCCCAGCCCTGGAGGAACACCGTAGAGGAGGTCACAAGCATGCGCGGGATGCGGCGCCCCGAGCTAGGACAGAGGCGCCGCCTGCACCCGAATCCCCTCTCAAGAGGCAGAAGAGGGTGGTTTCTCGGCTGCCTTTTACCAGGATTCAGGGGCAAGAAGGTGAGTTCTGCATTGAGGTGCCCTCGGGGATCTCCATGGGCCGACAGTCTACTGGCGGACATGGAGAAGGCGGCGGGGGCCAAGATTCCCCGAGGCACGATGAAAGCCCAGGTGGCCGCGATAGCCCAGGAGACTATTCAGGTTAGTAACCTTTTTTAAGAATTTCTCATGTGTTTTTTGCTCGGTTTTCAGCTTTTTTGACATGGTTCATGTTTTTCTCAGGTCCTCCAGCACTGTGCCCTCCCCGCTGCTATGGAATCCGAGGAGGTGGCCCCGGTGATGAAGAAGGCGGGAGAATCTTCCTCACGAGAGGAGGAACTCCTTGACCGGCTGCAACAGGCGAAAGAGAAGGCGGCCTTCCTTGACTCTAGGTTAGTCGTGGAGGGTCTGACGGTCGCCAAGTTGAAGGAGTCCCATCAGCTCCTGACCGAATCCAACCGGGCTATCCAGGCCCAGGTGGGGGAGGTCAACATGCTCTACGATGCCATGAAGAGGCAGAGAGACTCGTTCAAGCGGGATGCCCGGGCAGCCTGCGAGGCGGCGAAGCTAGCGGAGGGGAGAGCGGAAAGGGCCGTGGAGGAGTATAAGACCCCCGACTTGTTCTACCTCGACCTCACCGATTCCACGGCCGTTGGGTGGCACAATGCCCTCGACGTCGTTAAGGAGGTTGTGCCCGGGTTTGATGATCGGGAACTTCACGCCCAGTATCCTCTAGCCGAGGAAGCACCACAGGGCAAAGGTGCCGAACCGGACGGAGAGCAGGCGGTGGTGGTCATGGATGCCGAGCCGGAGGTTGCCATTATAGCCCCCGATGGAAGCGCCGAGCCAGGGGAAGGACCGGCCGAGCAGGTGGCCTGAGCTATCTCTACTTAAGTTATTAATTTTGTATGCCTCCGAGCATTTTTGTAAGGCCGGAGAGCCCATAATACCTTGTACATAATTTTGAATGTGAATAAAGTATTTTTAGCTCGTAAGTGTTTTTGTTTCCGAAGCCTTTTTATCCCACAAATTTTTTTAGCTCGTTAAGTGTTTTTGTCTCCGAAGCCTTTTTATTTCGCAAGCCTTTTATCTCACAAGTGTTTTTAGCTCGCCTTCGGAATTCTTCTATTTTCGCAAGCGTTTGGGCGAGCGCGACGTAAGAGATAAGCCAAGCATAGGCAGACCGGCGTTCACCCTTTCCCTGGAGTCGAGACGGTGATCGTGCATTGAGTATGAATTTAGCGATAGCCAAGGGAAGGCAGACTGGTGCCCTTCGTTTCCCCGGAGTCGATGCGGCGATCGTGCATCAAGTATGAATCGAGTGATAGCCATGGGTAGCCAGACCGGTGCCTCCTATATTTAGGTTTTGATTGGGATGGACAGGGAACTAATCGGCCTCCTCTTAACGAGTGATTTGGATCCGCGGATTGATTGGGCAGGAAGCTGCCCTTGGCGGATGAGCCGAGTAGGAAGCTACTTCACCGCCTCCTATTGAGGGCTTTGGATCCGCGGATTGACTGGGCAGGAAGCTGCCCTTAGCGGATGAGCCGAGCAGGAAGCTACTCGGCTGCCTCTTGTCGAGGGTTTTGGATCCGCGGATCGACTGGGCAGGAAGCTGCCCTTAGCGGATGAACCGAGAAGGAAGCTACTCGGTTGCCTCTTGTCGAGGACTTCGGATCCACGAATTGACTGGGCAAGAAGCCGCCCTCAGCGGATGAGCCGAGCAGGAAGCTAGTCGGTCGCCTTTTGTCGAGGGCTTCGGATCCGCGGATCGACTGGGCAGGAAGCTGCCCTCAGCGGATGAGCCGAGCAAGAAGCTACTTAGCAGCCTTCTGTTGAGGGCGTTGGATCAGCAGGTTGACTAGGCAGGATGCTGCCCTCGGCGGATGAGCCGACCAAGAAGCTACTCGGCTGCCTCTTGTCGAAAGCTTTGGATCCGCGAATTGACTCGGCAGGAAGCTGCCCTCAGCGGATGAGCCGAGCAGAAAGCTACTCGGCTGCTTCTTGTCGAGGGCTTTCTAAATTCAATAGTTTTTCTTTGGGATGTCGTTCAACCTTCCGGGACCCATATAGGTGGGAATGTTGACCGTCATGGATAAAATGTGGCGGTACCATATTGGGAAAGTGTGATTTGCGTTGTTGCGCAAGTGGATCTCGGCCGTTGGAAGATATTTGTTGAGGTTATAAATATCGAAGGTATGGTCTTACCTTCAAATTATCATATTAGTTTTTTCCTAGTTGTGTGTTTCTTGAAGATGACCGGCCGCGTATACACCATCAGGGAGATCATTTCTTGGGATGATGTGTAATTTTATAATCTCAATCATTCCGAAGAGACGTACGAGGCGGTGATAGGCCGCTTGTAGGGCCACTGTGGGCGCTTACTTCCCTAGGGATCTTCTCTCCTTTAAGTGCTAATATACACGATATAAGGAACTTCCCCGGGTCTGTACAACACCCTATCTCCACAGTTGATGGACGAGGCATTTGATAAAATGTATACGGTCCACGAGTTTGGTCTGATCTCGAAGAGCAGACGGGACCGCTCGGTGGACCTTCTTCTTGAGTGCTTCCAGCAAAAATTGGTCGTTGCATCTTGCTCGGCGGATGGGGACCCCGTCAAATCCATGGCTTCTAGGTTCCATGGGTACCGTCAGAGGGAGCGGGCGGAGGCTGCCTGGGCTTGGCTGGCGGAGATTTCTTCTGAGTATCACTGCCAATATTTTCTCAATCCTTGCCCTCCTTTACTGTAATAGTTGTAAGGCTGGGGAGCCCATAATACCTCCGAATAAATAAAATTTGTCTTTGATTGTGGTTATGGTGTATCGTCTCGCCCCCCCTTTTTTGGACTTGTGTCTCCTCCGACCCCCAAGCTCAGGGCCAAGGGATGTAATGAAGGGCTGGAGCCCCGAGGTGATGCAGAAGTCTATCCTGTGAGAGGACTTAGTTTGGAAAAATTAGTCAATACGGGAAAGAATTGCATTATTCAGAAGAGGTTACATGTTTATTTATACAACTTAAGCTTTTCGGCGTTATTTGGCCGAGAAAAGCACGCCCCCCCCCCCCCCCCGGAGTCCTTGAGGCGGTAGGCTCCACCGGGCAATACTTCCGTTACGAGAAATGATCCGTCCCACTTCGGGGAGAACTTATGTAGTCTCCCTTGGTCTACGAACTCTTTTCTCTGTAAGACCAGGTCTCCTGTCTTGAAGGCTCGATGCTTAACTCGGGCATTATAGTAGCGAGCGGTTTGCAACTGATAGGCGGCTGCTCTGATTTGCGCTTGATATCGTTTTTCTAACAAGATGTCCAAGTTGCTTCGCGGTGCCATGGTGTTAGCTTCATCGTCAAAGTGTTCGACCCTATAACTGGGCAATCCAATTTCTGCGGGGACCATTGCTTCGGCACCGTAGCAGAGACTGAACGGGGTTTCTCCCGTCGGCGTTTTCCTTGATGTCCGCAGTGCCCAGAACACACGAGGCAATTCCTCGACCTAGTCGCCTTGTCTCCCTTCTAGGCGAGCCCGGAGCCCGCGAATGATGCTTCGGATTGCTACTTCAGCTTGCCCGTTGCATTGGGGGTGTGCTATGCGGCGAACTTCATCAATATGTGGTAGTCGCTGCAAAACTCCTTGACTTTGTCATTCTCGAAGTTGGTCCTATGGTCGGTGATGATGCACCTCGGGATTCCGAACCGGGAGATTATATTGTTCTGCTGGAACTTTATCGTAGAGGGGGCGTCTGGCTTCTTGATGGGCACGACCTCGATCCACTTTGTGAAGTAGTCTATCGCAACAAGAATGCACTTGTGTCCACCAGTGCCAGTGGGGAGCTAACCTATCATATCCATCCCCCATCGTGCAAATGGCCATGGAGAACTTAGCGGCATTAGTTCGGTGGCGGGGAGGTGAGCAATGTTGCCGAAGAGTTGGCAGCTTTTGCATCTTCTAACCAGTTTTTCGGCATCTTGATGTATTCCCGGCCAATAGTACCCCTGGAGTAGTGTCTTTTGGACCAGGCTATGGGCCCCTTGATTTACCCCTCTGACCCCTTCATGTATCTCCCGTAGGACGTAGTCTGCTTTGTGGGGATCGACACACCGGAGCAGAGGTTGAGTGTACGACTTTTTGTATAGGTTTTCTTTGCTCCATATGAAATGGAGAGTCTTGGCCCGAAGCCGATGAGCCTCGGCTCGGTCCTTTGGAAGAATCCTTTCTTTTAGGTATTCTACGATGGGCTTTCTCCAGTCTGGGGCATCTTCTTGAGTCGCGTAGATTTGGAGCGTTTCCTCCCCGTCTTCGATGATGGGCCGAGGTAGAACTTCAAAGAGGATCTTTCTCTTATGGTTGGCTAAATAGGAGGAGGCGAGTTTGCTCAGTGCATCAACCTCGGCGTTCAAAGTTCTAGGAATTTTCTCCTCTTGGACTTCGTCGAAGTTTTTCCGAAGCCTTTTTACCTCCGCCGGGTATTTTATCATGAGTGGTTCTCAGGTTTCGAAACGACCGGTTACCTGGCCGACGAGTAGCGCGGAGTCGCTACGTATCCGGATGGTCTTCGGCCCCACTCCTGAGGCGATTCGTAGTCCTGCCAATAAGGCCTCGTTTTCCGCGGCATAGTTCGATGCCATAAAACCGAGCTTTAGGGAATACTCTATTTCCGCATCGTTCGGGCCTCGGATGATCAGGCCTGCCCTACTTCCTTCTTCTATAGAGAATCCGTCTACATAGAGCACCCAGTCCGGGATTGGGCCGGATACTTCCTCGACTGAGGGCCGTGAGTCGGGGTTTTGAGAAGTCGTTCCTTCCCTCATGGGGATGGTGCACTCGACCATAAAGTCGGCTTGGGCCTGGGCTTTGATGGCCCTTCTGGGTCGGTACTTGATGTCGAATTGGGACAGTTCCCATCTCCATTTCTCTAGGCGGCCCGACGATTCGAGGGAGGCGAGGATATTCCCTAGAGGTCTTTCAATGAGGACGAGGATCGTGTGCGCCTGGAAATAGTGTTGTAACTTCCTGGAAGCAACGATGAGTGCCAGGACTATTTTTTCGATAGCCGGGTATCTGGTTTTTGCGCCCTTGAAAACATGGCTCACTTAGTAGACCGACTTCTGCGTCCCTTCGAATTCCCTGACGAGCACTGAGCCCGCGGCTTGGTCGGAGACAGCTAAATACAGCAATAGTTAGTCGCCTTCGACCGGTCTGGTGAGAAGTGGCGGGGTCGCCAAGTGGGCCTTGAGTTATTCCAAAGCGTTTTGGCATTCCTCGGTCCATTCAAACCTGGGAATTTTTCTGAGGGCTCTCAAGAAACGGAGGCATTTTTACCCGGCTCTGGACATAAAGCGACTCAATACGGCCACCCTCCCGGTGAGTCGCATGATATCGGTTTTGCTTTTGGGCGTTGTCATGTTGAGGACGATGCTGATTTTCTCTGGGTTTTCCTTGATTCCTCGATGGGTAACCATGAAACCGAGGAATTTCCCGCTTGTGACACCGAACGCGCATTTAGCTGGATTCAGCTTCATCTTATATTTTCGCAAGACACCGAACGCTTCGCCGAGGTCCTCAGCATGTACGGCTGACGAGGTGGATTTTACAAGCATATCGTCGATGTAGACTTTCATGTTTTTCCCAATCTCTGCCTTGAACAGTTTGTTGATGTCACGCCCCGCTTCCCAGTAGACGGAAACGGTGACGTGGCAGGCCGCAACGTATTTACTAAGAAATAAATACGTTAAGCGTAATTAAGCAATATATATAAAATGTATAAGAATAACAAGAGAATTACAATAAACAGCAACCTTTATTTACATTCATCTTTACATACAATCGTTTTAAAAAGGAAAAATACAATGAATAAAGCAGTGCCTAAATAGTGGCATACAAAATAAAAGTAAGTACAAGAAGAGCTAGTAGTCCAGCTGGGCGGTAAGCCGGTCCAAATACTCCTGGTTATGCTCGATCTCCTAAGGGTCCGGTCCTCCTGACGAACATTCCAAAGAAAGAAATAGAAAGAATGTTGTCAGTGAACTAACGCTCGGTAAGTCCCAAAAGAAGGAATGGAATATAACAAGTAATGTGAAATGAATCTGGTAAATTGTACATGTATATGCTTGTTATTCTAACATAGTTGTTTGTAGGTTGGTACAGAAGATATTTGTGTATACGAGAGGGTCCATCTTACCCCGTAGACTATGGTAACATGTAGTACAAGGCCCCGTCAAAACCAACGGGACAACGGCACGAGAATTCATGTAGGTGTCTTTTAAGTGACCATCTTGTGCCACGTTAATACGTTCCGTACCAATCTACCCCGTTATCCCCGCGAAATGTATTGTATGGGTTATGTTTACAAGTCTTGCCGAGACCATGGATACAAATTGTTCAAGTAATTAGGTTCAGGATGTAATCATGTATTCAAGTAGTCATGTCAAGTTATAACCATGGTTCGGTCAAGTCAAGTCAAGTATTCATGTTTGATATTCGTGTTTGAATTCAAGTATTCATGTTCATGATTAAGTATTCATGTTTGTCTTTGGATTCGGGTTTGAATTGGACTCTGACTGAGTCAGACATTTGTAAACTGATTTAGATCTTGAGTTAGATTCGGGAGTCATCGGTAACTGCTGCACATGGACGGCAGGATTTGTGTCTTTTTCCAAGACAATTACCATTGATAACTCCGTTATGTTATCTACCTTAAATAGGAAATCACTCACTTTCTCCGGCTCCCTGGGGCTCAAGAAAAAGGTTTTGACAGCTCTATCGGAGAGCTACACTATATTTACTAAAGTCCTTAAATATTGTTTTATATAACTCGAGGGGGGTTTATGAAAAATATTATAATATAGTTTAAAATAAATCTCGAGGGGTTATTTATATTATTAGGGTTTTCATGGGCATGGGTTTTAAGAATTGGAGGCATTTTAGTGATAAACAATTAAGTTTGGAAGTTCATGGTATTTTATTAAAAAGCGTTGTCTTTTGGTAACTTAATGCTATTTTATTGAAACTTGTTAATCTTTTCAATTTTGAAAAAAAATAGTTTTATTATATTTTGAAAATAGTGATTTATAATTTTTATATAATTATTTTAAAAAATTAAATTTCTTTATTTATCTAGAAAATTCGTTTTTTTTCTTAAAAACCGTATTTAAAATCTTTCGAGACCGAATTCTCCGTGAGAAGGTCTGCATCTCGCTCTACTAGCCCAAGGATGTACGATAATCTACACCATCCATTAGCGGGTCCCCTAAAGAGGGTTGTAGAGGCATAATCGCAAAGGAATAGAAATACTATTTTAAAAGAAAACCGGTTTTTTTAAAGTAGGTGATATTTTAATGTAGTATTTTTCTCGAAACAAAAATTCATACAAAAGAGCTATCGTGCTATGGAACCAAGTGTGTACGTGAGGGGTAGGTCGTTACCCCATGAAGATTTCCTAAATGTATGTTTAAGCAAAACTAAAAGAGATGATACTAAAGTTCATGGTATTTAAATGAAAAGGTTAAATTAAAATTGTTTTACATGATCTTCTTGGTTTAAAATTTATTCTAAATATTGGTATTATTATTACAAGTATTGTGTAAGAATTTGGATAAACAATATATAAGAAAAAGGGGAGTTTTTAGTGTTTAGAAAATAGATATCGGTATGAACTCCACTTATACCGATTTTGATTAAAAAGAATTTCAAAGAAGAGGAAAGGGGTTTGGGAGGGACTTACTATTTGGTTATACTAAGAAGAGGTAGAAGAAGAGGAGAGTGTTGTCGTGGTGTCGCGGAAGCTCCAGATGTTGCTTCGATTCTTCGGCGGAAGTTGACCACTTGCTAACTCCTCTTTACTTCACTTGTACTTAGAAAATTTTCGAGAGTTTTGGCTTGAAATTTCAGAATGATGCTGAGCCAAAGTGTGGGGTTGTATTTATAGTGCAGAATCAGGATTTTAGAATTAAAATGGTAAATTAAAATGCATTAAAATTGTGATAAATTGTGAAATGAAGGGTTTCTGTTTGATTGCAGGGAAATCAAACGGTGCAGAGGTGTTAGGGGTAGGTGAAGGGTTAGTGTGCAAAGCCCGGGCCTCATTAGGCTTGGTTCAACCGTCGGTGCACGCCTAAATGAAGTTTCCGCCGATCGATCTAGGGTTTTGGGGCTCTGGATTTGTGCCACGTGTACATCTCAGTGTTTACTCTATTTTCCACATGTTTGATTTTTCTAACTTTTCATTTTTCTGTGCATTGCACGTGTAGACTTTTGGGTTTCTAAAAAGTTAAAAAGAAAAATCAGAAGAAAAAAATAATGTGTCTGATGGGAATCGAACACAGTGGCTACGTCACAGCAGTGCAAAGGCTTTACCAATAAATTACAAGTTGCTTCTTGCTCTTATTTAACAAAATTTACTTATAACTCAAACTCAGACTGTATAACTCATTTTTGTATATGAAACTTGAAAATTCCGTAAATTCAGAGTCGTTACAGTTAACCAGTTGCTGGTACGTGGCCCCGGCGTTCTTAAGTCCGAAGGGCATTACCCTGTAGCGGTATACCCCCCGATCCGTGGTGAAGGCTGTCAGCTCTTCATCGGCCAGGTTCATTCGGATCTGATTGTAGCCGCAAAAGGCATCCATGAAGCTCAGCAGCTCGTGACCGGCTGAGCTTTCCACTAGATGGTCTATCCGAGGAAGCGGGTAGTTGTCTTTGGGACAGGCCTTGTTCAAGTCAGTGAAATCGACGCACATGCGCCATTTCCCGTTTTCCTTCTTGACCATGACTACGTTCGCCAGCCAATCCAAGTAGTCCAGGTTTCTGATAAAGTTCGCAGCGAGCAATCGATCCACCTCGTCCTCTATCGCCTTCTGTTTAATCGGCCCAAAACTTTTCTTCTTTTGTCGGATCGGCCTGGCTTTCGGGTCGACCCCGAACTTATGGGAGATCACCTCGGGGTTGATCCCAGGCATGCCCGCTGGAGTCCAAGCGAACACATCCGAGTTGTCTCGGAGGAACCCTTCACGGATGTCCCCTGTCAAGAGAGAGCCGATCCGTACTGTCTTAACCGTCGACTCCCTCTGTGAGGGGAACTTCTGCTGACGCTTCCACCGGAGCGCATCGAACTTTCTTTCGGTCGTCGCGGGTATCTAAAGACCCGTGAGGATCATGCGTGTCTTCAAAATTATTGCCTTTCTCTCTAGTGGGGGATTTTGAGGTGAGGCAGATCCTGGAGGTTTATTGGTCCCCATAAGCCCGGCCTATTCCCCCATTATCTAAAAGGAATTTGAGTGCAAGGTGGTAAGTCGAGATCTGAACCAGAAGGGCGTTTAAGGTAGGGCGTCCCAGGAGAACGTTATAGGATGACGGGACCTTAGCAACGAGGAAATTCACCGGTACGGTTCGCGTCTTGCCCGCTTCCCCAATGTTGAGGAGGAGGGTGACTGATCCCTCGGCCGGGACGGAATGGTTGGTGAATCCAGAAAGAACGCAGGAGGTCGGATGGACCTAATCCCATTTGCTGGAAACAGTCGTAGAACAGAATACCCGCTGAGCTCCCTTAATCGACCGGTATTCTCTGGACCTCGTAACAGTGAACCCGGGTTGTTATCACAAGAGGGTCATTATGAGGAAGTTATATGCCGTGAAGGTCTTCGTCGGTGAAGATGATCGGGTCATCCTTCCTGTATTTCTTATGGGGTGGATTACTTATGTCCCCGACTGGTAGGAGGTGGTGGTTCCTCCTACTTTCCAGGGTTGGATTCATCAAAATAACCATGATTTGCCCGATAGTTAACTCCCCGGGTGGGGTTTGGTCTTTTTACTCCCGCTCCGTTTGTCACTTGTCTCGTAGGTATTTCGCCATGTGGCCAGAGCGGATCAATTCCTCGATGTAGTCATGGAGTTATTTGTAGCTCTCGGTCGGGTGACCCTGCGACCTGTGATAGGCGCAGTACGGGCCGCGGAGCCGTTGCCCGTCCTCTGGGTAGCTGGCGGGAGCTTAAAAAACCACTCGCCCTTAGCCTCCTCTAACAGCTCGGTCTGGAAAATGTTTAGAGAAGTGAACTCCTGGAACCTTGGGGAATAAGGTTTCGGGCGATCGACTTTCTTTTTCTCTTCCTTGTCCCGTCTTTTCCGGTCTGTTTGGTCGTCTCTGGGCAGGTTGGAGTTCACCTCTGACTCGAGTTGGATTTCTCGCTCAGTCCATACTTTCACTTCGGCCATGGTCTTAGGTTGCGTCAATGTAAAAGAGCGAGCCACTCTTTATGCCTAAGACCCGACCTCAGCGCGGTGATAATCGTTTCGTTGCGGTGCTCGGGAACCTCCAGGAGGGCATTGTAGAAGCGGGTGACATACCCCTTGAAGGATTCCTTATCTCCGCTCTTGATGATGAACAGGTAGTCGACCGTCTTTTTCTATCATCAGTTTCCGACGAAATGACCGAAAAATTGGGTAGCCAGCTAGTCAAAGGTTGAGATGGAGTGCGGTGCAAGCCCTCGGAACCAATCCCGACCAGCTCGGATGAGGGTGGTGGGGAAGGCCCTGCATTGAGCCGCATCCGAGCTGTCTTAGAAGCTCATGGCGGCCGTGAACGCGTCCAAGTGGTCCTTCGGGTCGGCCTTTCCGTAAAAAAGGGGAACTTTGGGCGGTTTTTTTCTGGACGAGACACGTTCGGCTAGGAGTCGTTCAGTAAACGGTCTTATGAGTGAATCAGCGGAGCACTTCGCCCCTTCACCGACCGTGTGGCCGTCCTGTCGTATGTCCTCAATTTTCTTTTCGAAGGCCTCGATCTGTTAGTGGCACCCTGAGGATTCTCCATAGTCGGAGCGCCGGCTATCTCTGCTCCGGGTTTGCGCGACGGTGCGGCTTCAGTTTCTCTCTATCACATTTCTTAAATTCTCGGGCGATGCCCTTCTTGAGTAGTCTCGACGTTTTCCGTTTGCGCGGCCTCCCCGGGAGTGGGGGCGTCGGTCGTGCCTGGAAGCAGGCGAACTGACCGACACCTCCTCAGGGGGTGAGAGCACGCGGCGGGCGTCGGAACGACGGCCTGGTCTCCCCTGAGATCGGGGCGTTGAACTGTCCGGCGCCCATCGAGTCATTGAATTATTCCCCGCTTGTAGATTGTAATTGCCGGAATCGGCGTGCCGGCGTTTGTTAACATCAGGGTGAGCGCGATTGAGATCAAGGACCTGAGTGCGCATACGCGCCAGCATGCGTACGTCCCCATCCCGGGAAAGGGGAACTGCGGTTTAATGGGCGAGCGCGTCCGTCATCGCCGTAATTCTGTCGATCCTGCGGATAAGGCGTTGATGACGTTAGGAGGGGGAGTAGGACCGCTCTCGTCTCCGTTATGGGGGACGGGACGGCTCGTGCTGGGAACGTCTCGGTCGTCGCTTGCCATTGAATTGAAGGCGGGGGATCAAATTTTGTGGTGGAAAAGCTTTTCGGTTTCCCACAGACGGCGCCAATTGATGGAGGTTGGAATCTCCCTCAGATATTGTCCTCCGTCGATCTTGCTGCAAACGTTCCTGAACGGTTGAGATTGAGAGTGCAAATTGGACATGTGGATCTCAATGGGTTGGTGTTGACGCCGAGCTACCTGCAAGGGAAGCCCTGGGATGGATGACCACCGTAAGACCCTCCGACGATCAAATAAGTACCTTCACGATTGACCTTAATTTTAAAGCGGTAGAACTTTATATTTCCATACCGAAAGCTAATTAATTAATGAAACCACAGTCCCATTAGTAGCAGCCATAGTGTAGAACAACCGATGGGGGCTGGGTCACTTCATTGGGCTACGCTTGACCACGGTCTTTATTTTCTTTTGATCAAAGGTAAATTGGCAAAAAGCCCTAAGCCAGCTTCAGACTTGTGTAAGGAAGCATGGGATTTTTGCTTTAAAAAAACCTGGGCCTGATCAAGTCTTTTTTATACTGGTTGCTTATAATATATAAATAATTGCCTATAATATCTAAATAGTTGCAGTTGCCTGTAATATCTAAACTGTTGTCTATAATATCCAAACAGTTGAGGGAATACAATGCCTAAATGAAATACACCCAAGGGGGTTTTCACAAAAATTTTGAACAAATCCTTCCGAACAATTTCTAAATTACAGGGGTTTAGACAACTCCTGAGCGGGTTTTTAGACGACCCCCTAGCGAGCCGTTTTTGTTTTTTTTGGACAATTTACCCTTTAATCAACTACAAGGAATTTTCATTCTAGATGGAATAGATTTTTACCATGGTAAAGGATATTTTCATTTTTTTAATAACGTAGATGCATGGAAATGGTTATACGCGGGAGAAGAGGGGGGAGAGGGGGAGTGGGCAGCGCACGTGACAGGGCGATGGAAAGGGTGCCGCTTTTGTCTTAGAGTGTTGTCGCTGTTGGTGTGTAGTAGTAATTGGTCATATCATTCATCAGAGCACCTCTCTTCTTCCCTGTAATAAAGCGATCTTTCAAAGAAAAAAATTACGTCTGGTCCCTTTCCTTTTTCACTTTACCCCCTTCAAATTTTTCCTCATTCAACGAGGATTCGGTCCCTGCATGCCTCTTATAGCCTTATTTATTTACTACTGACTTCTCAGTTAAAAAGTCATATTGCATTGTTGTCGCTGCATCAAAAAAAGAAAAATTGATTGGGTATGAAGTTTAGTTGGGATGGGACCTATCTTTGAGCCGAGTCTTGCCACCGTAGCCTAGGGCCTACGGTCACCCACAATCCCATTAATTCTATATATACAATATTGTCATGATATAAAGGATGCAAGTATACAGTACCATCAGTAGGACACATAGCAACTCACTAACACACTATTTATTTATCCATGTCTTTTTAATGTTTTTATTTTCATTTTAGTCAAAGATTTTTATTTTGTTGCCACAAAATAAACCTAATGTCACGATATATGTCGTTTTCTCCCATACCTACATCATTAGCAACATGCATGAAATGTAAATTCTACAAAGTTAAACTTCATGTGAATATATATTGATAGATAATATTACTTGCGATTTCTTTTGCACAAGAAACTGCAACATTTTGTTGTGATCATTTTTGCCATATTGATAGCATACATCACATATTGCAGTAATGCAAAGTTGCAAACATCTAAAAATAGCATTAAATGTAAATTTTATGACTTCTTTCTAACCATACTGATAATGGATAATACATCAAAATATTAATTGCAGTATGTAAAAAAATCCATCATTTGCGACAATTATTTTTGCCATAGATGCACAGGCGGCAATATTCGCCTAATGCTACATTGTACTGCATGTTATGCATAGACAAGAGGTTTTCTATTCCGATATATATATATTATGCATAGACAAGAGGTTTTCTATTCCGATATATATATATATATATATATATATATATATATATATGTGTGTGTGTGTGTGTGTGTGTGTGTGTGAGAGAGAATAATAGAGGAAAGTGGCCATAGGAGAGGATTTACTCCTATGGGGTCGAAAAATTACACCCTCGTTTTGTTCGACGATCGGCCTCACTCGTTTTGTTCGACGATCGGCACCTATCATCTTCATCATTATCATGTAAGATGTGGATACATCAAATTTCATGTGATTCTACAGCTTTTTCACCGTTGATTTAACAAAACAAAACGTTATGTTGTCAGTAAACCGTTAATTTTGAACCCACTAAATCAACGGTGAAAAAATTATAGAATCACATGAAACTTGACATACCCACATCATAGATGATAACGATGAAAATAATGGGTGCCGGTCGTCGAAGAAAATGAGCGAGCGTGTATTTTTTTGACGCCATAGAAGGAAATTCCCTCCTATGGCATCTTTCCCATTATTCTCTCTCTCATCTATGAGAATAATGGAGGAAAGATATCCTAGGAGGGAATTTACTCCTATGGCGTCGAAAAAATACAGTCTCCATCGTGTTTTCCGACGATCGGCACCCATCATCTTCCTCGTTATCATCTAAGATGTGGCTATACCAAATTTCATGTGATTCTACAACTTTTCACCGTTGAATTAGTGGGTTCAAAATTAACGGTTTACCGACAATAGAACATTTTACATTGCTAAATCAACGGTGAAAAGGTTGTAGAATCACATAAAATTTGGCCACATCTTAGATGAAAACGATGAAGATGATGGATTCCGATCATCAGAAAACGTAATGGAGGACGTATTTTTTCGACGGTATAGGAGGAAATTCCCTCCTATGGCCTCTTTCCTCCATTATTCTCATATATATATATATATGGTCAACGAAGATAAATACATCAGATCAAAAATTCATTCCACAAAATTTATTGAAAAACGAGTTTTACATGGATAAAAGTACTTAAGATGGTACATAATCAAATGATGAGTTTAAAGAAAACTGACAATAAATTATAACATTCAAAAAACAACTACTTAAAACAAATCTGACACGTAAAATTGCCTGATTCAAAGAAGCAAATTAATATCAGCCCAAGGCCTTGCGTACTTGAATGTGATGTGTGGACTCCTGTCTCCAGATCGAATTCGTTCCGCTTTGAACCAAAGTGACATACTCACCCTCTTTGAGGAATTTTCCTTTCTGTTTTAAGAGAATCATCATGTATGAAGTTCAGAAGAATTTACTCACATAGTTATCAGGGGATAAAAAAGGGAGCTAGACTATTAAACATTCGAGAAATTTTGTTTTATGGACCATTTCATTATGATACGCAGCAGTTATTAAACAACATATTGTAGAGCTGTTTGGTCCGAATGAATAGAGTTTGCAAGCAAAACCGAGAGAAGAAAATTTCAATGTTAGGTCAGCAACAATATAAGTGGAAAGGGTTTTTTTTCTATATACAACCCCTAAATCTTTCGTATTTCTATAAAACTTCACATTTCTAAATAAGACCTCAAAATCCTCTAAGTTGTCTAAAAACGACTCTTATCAATTAAATAGTGATTAATCAGTCTAACTAAACTGCTAAATACCTAATCTACCCTTAGCAACCTAATCAACCTTCAATCCATTCTTACCTAATATATTTGGTCCTCTATGGAAAAAACCGTTTATTATTCATTTAGACGGCTTCAAATGGTTTAAGAGAAGAACAACCAGAATTATAATTATAGACTTCACATTTCTAAATAAGACCTCAAAATCCTCTAAGTTGTCTAAAAACGACTCTTATCAATTAAATAGTGATTAATCGGTCTAACTAAACTGCTAAATACCTAATCTACCCTTAGCAACCTAATCAACCTTCAATCCATTCTTACCTAATATATTTGGTCCTCTATGGAAAAAACCGTTTATTATTCATTTAGACGGCTTCAAATGGTTTAAGAGAAGAACAACCAGAATTATAATTATAGACGAGTGCAATTTATAGGTCGTTTGAGTGTTGGAAAGAAATAGAAAAATGGTGTTGATGGGGTATGGAAGAAGAAAATAAGGGTAAAATGGTCATCTTGAATGGAAAGCTAACCATGAGGACCAATTTAAACAACTTAAGGATTTGGGCGTCTTATTTAGAAATATGAAGTTTTAAGGTCTTATTTAGAAATACGAAATATTTAGGGGCCGAATATAGGAAAAAAAACAAATGGAAATTGTAAATTGAGCTGCAAAACGAAGCAAATGCGGCATTACATTAAGTATATGTAAGCCCTACCATGTCAGGATAAGCACAATTAATAAGCTCTTTTATGCTGCACAATTAATAAGCTCTTTTATGTTGCACAATAGTTTTCAACCAATTGCTAAATAGCAGATTTCGCAACAGAAGTTGCAATGATAGAGCCATTTTGTGCAACAAATGGTATATTTTTGTGGTGAATCAAACATAACATACATGTGGTTAAAGAGAATCAATTTCAAAACTTATATATATACTGTTATTCTAGCAGGGTTACCCTGCTTCTTCCAGTATCTTCTTTTTTCCAAATAAAAATACCAAGGTTAGCAACTATGTGAAAAATAGCCGATGCAGTGCTAGCAAGAAAACTTACCAACAGATGATCTATAGCTCTGCGGAAGGTCTCTTCTGCATCATCAGAAAATTGCATTTGTATAGGAAGCACACCATGATAAAGAGCCAACCTCTGCTTAACCCTTTCTCTGCGAATAATGTTTTGCTTTCGTTATCATGTCACAGATAGTACAGCATTAAATTCCCCCAATTTTTTCCCCAAAAATAGGCTAAACCATACTAATATACCCTTAACAATCGCTATTTCTCACTACACTACCTTAAAGTCTTTTTTTTTAGTAAACAACTTTAAGCTTTTGTTTTAAGGGATTTTCCTCCCATTAAAGTACCCTTTTTTTATTTAAAGCAGTTTGGGCCAAAGCCTAAATACAGGACCCAACACAATCATATATATATATATATATATATATATATATATATATAGAGAGAGAGATAGAGAGAGAGAGAGAGAGAGAGAGAGAGAATAATAGAGGAAAGATGCCATAGGAGGGAATTTCCTCCTATGGCGTCGAAAAAATACATCATCTCTCATTTTTTCCGCCGATCAGCACCCACCATCTTCATCGTTATCATCTAACATGTGGGTACACCAAATTTCATATGATTCTACAACTTTTTCACCGTTGATTTAGCAATGTAAAAAGTTCTATTGTCGGTAAACCGTTAATTTTGAACCCACTAAATCAACGGTGAAAAAGTTATAGAATCACATGAAATTTGGTGTACCCATATCTTAGATGATAATGATGAATATGGTGGATGCCGATCGTCGGAAAAAATGAGGAAAGATGTATTTTTTCGACGCCATAGGAGGAAATTCCCTCCTATGGCCTCTTTCCTCCATTAACCTCATATATATATATATAGACATACACACGCGCGCGCGCGCACACACGCATCATCTCAGCTCTTGGGTTTACAATTCTCTCTCTTGCAAATCGAAGGGGGAGCAGGGAGATCGGCTGCGCCACCAGCCCTTCCGGACTTGCCACCTGTCTCCACTGGTATAGTAAACTATTTTATCAATGACTTCCTTCATATCTATTGAATCATCATCTAATCGCATTTCGTCTTTTTTTTTTAAGCCGTCGTTCCAGTCTCGGTGCCTTTCGAGTCTCGCATTATAATACCGGGCGGCCCTTCCCAGCGACGTCCGTCCTCAAAAGGTGCCGCAAATAGTTTGCGCATGTTGAGCGACTACATTGAGGAACTCGATATCGAGGCTCCTGTATCTGCTGAGGACTTCGCCACGACGGTTAACCCGATGTTGGCGATATTTGCCACCTTCCATGACGAGGGTATTGTTGCCTCTTGGGTTAACTATTGTCGGGAGATCGAGGCTCGCCTTCATCAGTTGGAGTCAATGCGCCCGTCCCCCGAGACTTTGGCCTTGAGCACTCATCGGGGAGCATGGCTCGAGCAAAGCGCTTCTCATTTCCGTCATCTGGAACAAGAAGTGGCTTTGAGGCTGAAGGAGTGCCAAGATTCTTCGAGCAGAACTGCTCGTTTGCGTGCCGAAGTTGAGGCGAACGCTGCTGAGGTAAAGACCGTCTTCGAGGGTCTTCTGGAGCGCATGTCGAATGGGCTGAGACTAAAGCGGGCACTTGATGTCGCCGAGCATGACACTCCAGGCCGTGAAGCTGCTTATCAAGCCGTCAGGGATCAGCTTGCATCCGTCGCACAGCAACGGGCCCAGGTGGAGGCGGAGTTGGCAGTCGCATCCAATCGGGAAAAGGCATGGAAGGAAGTGTACGAACAACTGATAGAGCTACTTAAGACGCTTCCTCCCCAATAGCTGCCTTTGTATCAATGTATTTGTAAAAAATTTTTTTTTTTTTTTGAGTAACATGTATCCTTTCTTCGCTCTTTTGTATGATTCGCCATGTATTTGATTGAGGTCAATAAATAAAGATACACACTTTCTTTTGCAATATCTTGTACGTTCTTTAGTTTTCTGCCTTTACATCATGATGTTGTCGATGAACCTGATTGGCATACAACTTAATTTCTCCAAGAGATAGCGATGGCTTAGGCCGCAAGTTCAGATCTGCCGCCTAAGACTTTTCAATTCTATGAGCCGTGAGGGTCTCATAGAGATTTTTCTCCCTACGGATCGAGAGGATCTCATAGGTGGATTTTCTCCTTAGGGGTCGTGAGGATTCCTAAGTGTGGTTTTCTCTTATAAGTCGTAAGGATCCTATAAGAGAATTTTCCCTCTTACAAGTCGAGAGGATTCGTAAGCGGTTGTTCCCCTCCTTGTCGAAAAATCGGCTTTGGAGAGTGAAACCCGTGAATAGTGTGCAAGAGACCAGTTTGGATTGACTTGCAGGGCCCCATTGTTCAGGAAGCAAGTTTTTGAATCCTTACTGCCCGAGATGTGAGTCAAAGAAGCTCTCGTCACGGAGTGTTTGTATCCGTGAGTTGAGAAGTTTTGCGAGGGATTATTTGTTTCCCAAGCGCCAAGGATTATTTGTGTCCTTGGGGTTTGAAACGAGTCGATGGTTCCCACGGAGGCGCTGGTGGCTCTGCGAGTCAACGCGGATCAGAAGGCTCTCGTCAAGGAGTGTTTGTATCCGTGAGTTGAGAAGTTTTGCGAGGGATTATTTGTTTCCCAAGCGCCAAGGATTATTTATGTCCTTGGGGTTTGAAACAAGTCGATGGTTCCCACGGAGGCGCTGGTGGCTCGGCGAGTCGACGCGGATCAGAAGGCTCTCGTCAAGGAGTGTTTGTATCCGTGAGTTGAGAAGTTTTGCGAGGGATTATTTGTTTCCCAAGCGCCAAGGATTATTTGTGTCCTTGGGGTTTGAAACGAGTCGATGGTTCCCACGGAGGCGCTGGTGGCTCTGCGAGTCGACGCGGATCAGAAGGCTCTCGTCAAGGAGTGTTTGTATCCGTGAGTTGAGAAGTTTTGCGAGGGATTATTTGTTTCCCAAGCGCCAAGGATTATTTGTGTCCTTGGGGTTTGAAACGAGTCGATGGTTCCCACGGAGGCGCTGGTGGCTCTGCGAGTCGACGCGGATCAGAAGGCTCTCGTCAAGGAGTGTTTGTATCCGTGAGTTGAGAAGTTTTGCGAGGGATTATTTGTTTCCCAAGCGCCAAGGATTATTTGTGTCCTTGGGGTTTGAAACGAGTCGATGGTTCCCACGGAGGCGCTGGTGGCTCTGCGAGTCGACGCGGATCAGAAGGCTCTCGTCAAGGAGTGTTTGTATCCGTGAGTTGAGAAGTTTTGCGAGGGATTATTTGTTTCCCAAGCGCCAAGGATTATTTGTGTCCTTGGGGTTTGAAACGAGTCGATGGTTCCCACGGAGGCGCTGGTGGCTCTGCGAGTCGACGCGGATCAGAAGGCTCTCGACATTTGACGGAATCCTGGGGAAGTATGGTTCCTTTTTTGTTTGCGCCCTTGGATTGTATACAGGGATCGATGTGATCTTAACTGTAGGGCCAAAGTTTTATCACTTCTTTTTTTTTATTTTATTTATCTCCGCGATGCTCTATCATTTCAGCTTTTATATCGCGAAGGTCGCAACTGCCCAATCATTTCGGCTATTTTGCGCGGTGCCCAATCATTTCGGCTATTTTTTATTTTTACTCGCTGCTTTTTATTGCGAGTTGCCCAATCATTTCGGCTATTTTGCATGCATACATTTTACTTGCTGCTTTTATTACAAGTTGCCCTATCATTTCGGCTATTTCGTATGCATGTGCGGCCTATTGGCTTTTCGCTGTAAACCTGAAATTGGACACCGATTTCGGCATCAGCACCGCTACAACTGGGATATTACCAGGAGCGAATCATCATTTGCCTCTGTCGTTGTCGAACAAAGGAGGCTTAGCGACCAGGGTTAGGGTCCTGTCGGCTAAGGCTTTTGACTTCATGAGCCGTAAGGGTCTCGTGAAGGTATTTCTCCCTGCAAGTCGTGGGGATCTTGTAGGTGTATTTTCTCCTTAGGAATCGTAAGGGTTCCTAAGTGTTTTGTTCCTCTGTAAGTCGTAAGGATCCTACAGGAGGGTTTTCTCCTCATAAATCGAGGGGATTTATAAGGGTTGTTCACCATGCGAACGTATTCCCAATTACGGATGAAATTTGGCTAGGGAAATGTTTATTTGCGCCCGTGGATTGTATACAAGGGTCAGTATTGGGCCACTTGTAGGGCAATATTGGAAGTTTGTGGGGGTTTGCTTAAGCCCAGGTTTAGGTCTCTGTGACTTAAGACTTTCAAATCCTATGAGCCGTGAGGGTCCCATAAGAGAGTTCTCCTTACGAGTCGTGAGGATCTCGCAAGTGTATTTTCTCCTTAGGAATCGTGGGGACTCCTAAGTGTGTTGTTCCCTTGTAAGTCGTAAGGATCTCACGCGGGTGGTTTCTCCTTACAGGGTCGAGAGGATCCTATAAGTGTTTCTTAACGAGGTTGCGCCCTTTCGGGTTTTCACAAACACTCGCCGGTAGCCCTGCTGTTTTTACTCACGGAGCCCTTTCGGGTTTTCATCCGTGCCCATTTTGCTTATGGGCATACCGTTTTTTTTATTTTCTTTTTCTCTCTTTTTTTTTACGAGGTCGCGCCCTTTCGGGTTTTCACGAACACTCGCCGGCAGCCCTGCTGTTTTTACTCACGGAGCCCTTTCGGGTTTTCATCCGTGCCCTTTTTGCTTATGGACATACCGTTTATTTTATTTTATTTTTATATATATTTTTTTATATCTCGTCAGCCTAAGGATGCTGCGGTATTAGTTTAAAGACGTTCCGGTCTGCTATTAGTTTAAGGACATTTCGGTCCATTGTTGAGAAGCCTGGCTACATGCTTTTAAAGTTCGAGCTTAGGAAGATAGCGAGAGGACATAGTCGTCGTCATCTATCATTTACCTAGGCCGTGACTCATTAAGCGTAGTATTTCTTTAGGAAGCGACCGTTTATTGGTCTGAAAGGCCTTTCGCCGTGCATGTCGATGAGTAGATAGGCCCCACCCTGGTAAACTTTATCTATGATGTACGGGCCTTCATAGTTTGGCTCGAATTTTCCTCGCTTGGCGCGATTGGGGATCATAGGCCTTTTGACCACTAACACGAGTTCACCTTGGCGGAATGTCCTCGGTCGGGTCAATCTTTCGTATGAGCGCGTCATCTTTGCTTTATAAGCTTCCAGATTTTGTTGCGCTATGAGCCGTGTTTCTTCAAGGGCATCAAGCTCCTCAAGCCGGAAGTGAGCATTTTCTTCATCCGTCAGCTCGTAGTGAATTGCTACTCGCAAAGAGGGTAATTCTATTTCGAGAGGGAGTACTGCTTCTGTCCCAAATACCAACGCGTATGGCGTTGTGTTTGTGGCAGTTTTAAATGTAGTTCGATACGCCCAAAGAGCTTCTTGCAGTCTCTCATGCCAGTCTTTCTTGTTTCGGGACACTGTTTTCTTTATGATTTTCGTCAATGTTTTATTGAAGGCTTCAGCTAGACCGTTAGCTCGCGGATTATAAACCGAGGAATACCTCCAGTCTATATTGTGCTGCTGTGCGAAGCGGCTAATTTTATGACTTCGGTAGGCTGGCCCATTATCGGAGATGATCCGTCGCGGAGTTCCGAACCGGTATATGACATGCGTTTTGAAGAAATGGAGGATGTTCTCCGTCTTTACTTCCCTTAACGGCACCGCCTCTGCCCATTTGGAGAAGTAATCAGTCGTCGCCAAGATGAAACGATGTCCCTTTGACGATGCTGGTTCGATGGGGCCGACTATGTCAGTTCCCCACATTTCGAACGGCCAACTAGCCACTGTTGGATGTAGTGGATTGGGATGCTGATGGATGAAGTCCCCATGAATTTGACATGAATGACATCGCCTCGCGTATTCCAGGCAATCCTGCATCATCATGGGCCAGTAGTAGCCCATCCGTTTTATCTTCAACTTCATCTTAGGGCCTGCTTGGTGAGAACCGCAGAGTCCGTCATGAACTTCCTGAACGACTCTTTTCGCTTTGTCAGGTCCTAGGCATCTCAGCCACAGAGAATCGAATGACCTCTTGTATAGGGTATCATTGACGAAGGTGAAAGACAGAGCTCGTTTCACGAGCTGATGTCTTATGGACGCTTCTTCAGGCATCCGGTGGAACCTGAAGTAATCTATGAAGACTTCTCTCCAGTCTTCGGTCTTCTCATGGTCTGTTATTTGCAGGGTCGCCTCCTCGTTCGCTCCTTTTTCTTCGGATGATTTGGGATGTATTTCTGCTGGGGCGAGCACTCGACGGCTTTGTATCACGATTCTAACGTCATCGAGGTTCTCGTCAGCCAATTCTTTAGCAAGTTTGGCCAGTGCGTCCGCTTTGCTGTTTTCCGCGCGCGGTATACTTTCCAACATGTAGGAGGGAATTTGGGTTAGCAGTTGCTGCACTTTTTCACCGTATTTTACCAATTCCGGTTTGCATGTTTGGTAATCGCCGTTCACTTGACTGACGACCAGTTGGGAGTCCCCATATATGAGGAGGCTTTCAATTCCCATATCAATGGCGATCTCGAGGCCTGCTATCAAAGCTTCATATTCAGCTTCATTATTCGTTCTTGGCTCTGTTAAAGAGAAGGCGAAGCGCATTATTCCTCCTTGTGGAGTCACAAAAATGAGTCCTACCCCCGATTTGATCATTGGCGTACTTTGTTTGTGCTTTTTCATGGAAGATGCTCCATCGAAATAAAGCTCCCAACGGGTATCACCACTGTCGATTGCGTCAAACGCATGTCTGTCTGGCAAATCGCAATTTAAAGGAGAATCGGCAGGTATGGGGTGCTCAGCAAGGAAGTCGGCGATGGCCTGGCCTTTTACAGCCTTGAGAGGTTGATATGTTATCGAAAATTCCATCAAGAGTAGGGCCCATTTAGCGAGTCGCCCTGTCAATATCGCTTTTGACATTAGATATTTGAGAGGGTCCACTTTTGAAATAAAACGGACCTCGTGCGCTAACGCATAGTGCCTAAGCTTTGTTATTGCGAAGATCAACGCCAGGCAGTGTTTTTCAATGGGAGAGTAGTTGCTTTCTGCCCCCAGCAGAACTCGACTTAAGTAGTAGAGCGCTCTTTCTTTCCCCTGATCGTTCTCTTGTGCCCATAATGCGCCTAAGGAACCTTCGAGGGCGGTTGTATAAAGAATAAGAGGCTCCCCCTTAACCGGAGCAGCCAACACCGGCGGGTTTTGCAGGTATTGCTTGATCTCATCTAGTGCGCTTTGGCATTTTTGGTCCCAAACGAATGGGGTTCCCTTCTTCATCAGGTGACTATAAGGACGACACTTTCCTGAAAGGTTGGCTATAAATCGCCTTATATACGCGAGCTTCCCTTGGAGAGACCGCAGCTGTTTGAGAGTCCTCGGCGGAGGCATTTCCATGATTGCCTTAATCTTCGACGGATCTATCTCGATACCTCGGTGTCGAACAACGAATCCCAGGAATTTGCCCGAGGAGACCCCAAACGCACATTTAAGAGGATTCATCTTCAAGTTGTATTGCCGAAGGCGTTGAAATACAGTCTTCAGATGCTCGAGATGTTCCTCATATGATTTGCTTTTAACCACGAGATCGTCGATATATCATTCAACGATTTCATGTATAAGGTCGTCGAAGATCTTTGTCATGGCCCTCTGATAAGTAGCACCGGCGTTCTTCATACCGAAGGGCATTACTTTATAACAAAATATACCAAGAGGAGTCCTGAAGGCTGTATGCTTCTGATCTTCTGGATGCATTTTTATTTGATTATACCCTGACGAGCCATCCATGAAGGAGAAAACCTCATGAGTGGATGTATTGTCTATCATCAGTTCAGTGACTGGCACTGGGAAATCATCCTTCGGGCAAGCTCTATTAAGATCCCGGAAGTCTACGCATATGCGCACTGTCCCATTTTTCTTCATCACTGGGACGATGTTGGCGATCCATTCAGGGTATTGAACCTCCTGGATGAAGCCAGAGTCGATTAACTTTTTGACTTCGGTATTTATGCTCATCTCAAGCTCGAGTCGCATCCTTCTCGGCGCATGTTTGACTGGCTTGACGTCCGGGGATATCGCCAATTTGTGCACAACAATTTCTGGATCTAGTCCCAGCATTTGGGAATAGTTCCATGCGAAGCAATCTTTATGCTGCACAAGGACGTCTTTTAATGCAGCCACCCTCTCTTCAGACAGCAGCTCGCTAACGAACGTTGGTCGCGGATCATTTACCGTCCCCAACTCGATTTTCTTGAGGTTATCTGCGGTGGTATGTATTCCATCTTCCAGCTCTTTCGGTGCTGGGGGAAATTCTGAGATTACCTCATCACTGCTGTTTTCGAGACACCAAGGGAGGCTGTCCAGGTTCTCGGGCTCTTCTTTCAATGTCGTTATCATACGACAGGTGTGAATTTTCTGCCAATCCCAATGTGGAACTGGTTTTTCTTTCGCGGCTTCGGGCTCGTGCTTCTGTGGTGGCGCTACCCTCCAGTTATCAGACAACGCGAATTTGCCAAGCTGATATTGATCTTCAACCCAATTCTTGAAGGTGAAGCAATCTTCAAGAGGGTGTCCCATTGCTCGATGGTAAAAGCAATAATTTGAGCTGAACACCTCGCCTGCGTGCTCGGGGTGCTTGGGCTCTGGTAACGTAAGCATTTGATGTTTTAGAGCGAGATCGAATATCTTCCTTGTTTTGTTCCGAGGAAATGAGTATGCTCGACCCATTTTCTTCCTGAGGGCTAAGTCAATAACGCTCGACTCTCGGATGCGTGCTTCTTGGCTCTGCTTTGTGGTTGTCGAGCACCTTTTCGGCCCTTCGACTTGTTTTTGCTTTCGCGTCGAACCTTCTTTGTAGCGGGTTGACAAGGAGCGGCATTTTCATCCTTCACCGCCTGTTGAAGGAGGCGTTGTGTCTTGGCTTTCTCATAGATCGCCATTTCACGATCGTGATCATCCCGGGCTTTTTGACTGGCATCCCTTGTAAGTTTGCTCATTTGGTCTTCAGACGATGGGTTGGGAGGTCTTGCATCAGGAACTTTTGCTGATTCAGGATTAGCGTCTTCCCATTGAGCGTCCGCCTCTTCATCGAAGTCATACATGGCATAACAGCTGTTTATTAGCTCCCGTTTCTTTGAGCGAACATACCCGAGCCCTTTTGTTTCCGTTCTCCCGTTAGGCAGTTTGCATTGAGTCCCGGGAACGTTCCAGACCTTGTCATAGAATTTGGCTTTTCTAGCGGTCTGTGTGAAGGACATCCCCTGGCGTTTCAGCAGTTTCTTCAAACTTTCGGTATAATATCTGGGAAGACGGATAGGCTGAAGCCTGTCGAGCGTGGGATCCGTGCCATGCCAAATTTCTTTTTCCACCTTGTTTTCTTCAGAACGGTAGAATAGGATTGCCTTCTCGCCTTTTCGTCCGGGAGGGATATAGAATGTCTGTAATTCTTCTATGCTGTTGGTGTCGAGTGCATCCAGTTCTTTGTAATGTTTAAGCGGCACCATGATTATCTGCAGACTTCGCTCTTCATCAGCGGAAACCCGTATCGAAGGCCGAGCAGGGAATACAGCATGAACTTCATCCTCTGAATCACTACCGAAGATCAACGAAGGAACGGATGGTCCTGGCCTGGTGGATTGGGATGGACCTGAATAAATTATATCCTCCTCCTCCTCGGTGTCACTGCCGAAGACAGGGATGGTGGCGTTAGTTTTGTCCTCCGGTTTGTGACACCTTTCCGTGTCTTCAAAACTTGGTAAAAAGTATTTGGCATCTTCATACTTGCGAACTTCATTCACGGAAAACGGATTCAACTCTCCCGCCACAGTGTACTCGAGGCCATCCCTAGAATACTTCATGCACTGATGATGTGTAGAAGGGATGATATTGTACTCGTGTAGCCATGGTCGGCCGAGCAGAGCATTGTAGCACGTCTTGGCATCTATAACATGGAATTTGATGTCTGTGACGAGCAACCCGAAGCGCAGTGTCAATATCACGGATCCAAGAGTCTTTGAGGATTGGGAGTCGAAACCGGAGATAGTGATTTTGTCTCGGGCGAGGTGTTGGATACTCATGCAAATCTCCTTTAATACTCGCACATTGAGTAAATTGACAGACGATCCATTATCGACCAAGATTTTACCTATCTTTATGTCATGGCAATATCCTGAGACATAAAGGGGGCGATTGTGTTCACACGTCCCGAGGAGAAGGTCTTCATCACCAAAAGCAACGTCGGCTGTGTGCACTTCTTCTAATTCGTCTTTCATCTTTTCTTCGGCTAGGAAGGCTTGGAACTGGTCCGGATCTTGTAACGCCTTAATCAAAGAGTCTCTGGCTTCCTTTGATAGTAACAAGGCATCAAGGACGCTGAGCTGAGAGGGCAGTTTCCTCAGATGTGCCAGAACGTTATAATTCACCTTACTTCTCTTCGGCGGGTTGTTGGCGTTTAGCTCTTCCAGAACTTGGTCATCTAAGACGATGTCTTCTGAGACCTTTTCTTTCCCTTTATCTTTTCTATTCGAGGGTCCGAGGTTCTTTTCAGGCAGTGTCCGATTCCGCAGCCGGATATTTTCGCAAACCACTGGCTCCTCTTCTTTTCCCGAAGTTGACTCTCTAAAGAGAGGGGCAAGCTCTAGCTCCTCATCAGAGTCGCTCCCAAATGTAGGCACTTGTGACCCGGTAGTGTTAACCATGTGACAATTGTCGGCAGTTCTCTCAAGCTCTTTGGTTGTGCTTCTTTGCTCCCGACGAATCTTACGCTTTTCCCGTTTAAAGCGTTGTTGATTAGCGACGTATCCTTGCCACCATCTATTGAAAGCTTTGCAATCTTCGGTGGAGTGCGAGACCTTCTGATGATATAAGCAATAAGAGGGGTGTATTTCTACCGCGCCAGTAATTTTTTCTTCAGAGGGTGGTAGCTTCATGCCCATCGATATGGCCTTAGCAAACTTCTTTTTTATCTTGGATTGGCTTTTGTCAGCGGTGGAGGCATTTTGCTCCAGCGGGATCATCTCAGCTTTTTCCTCAAGTCGCTGGCGCTTGGCCCTTTCGAATATAGCCGTCTCGCGTTCTCGATCAGCTTTGCTTTTCAATCGAGCTTCATTAAGAAACGCGCCAATCATTTCAACTGATAACCCTGGGGCTCTTGATTCGGCATTTGCCCCCAGCGTTTCAGTGCCAGAAGTCCCTTCATCGTTCGTGATCGAATGGGAGATCATACGACAGCTCGCCATATATTCCTCGGATTCATCTGATGAACTTTCTCCCTCATCTTCTTTTTGGAAGACGTGATCAAGGAAATCTTGGAGCGTAATGGGAGTCCGCGCTTTTTGGTTGTACTCATCCAGTGCGTCGATTTGCTTTTGTAAGTCCGTGCGCTTGTCGCCAGGCTTCACGGGCTTCTTAGATTTCTTCTTCTTCTTTTTCGAAGATTTTGACGGCTGGTTATGAACGCTTGAACTACCACCTTCGGTCCTCGGAGTCGGGCGTGGCTTCAACATCCCCTCAATAACCTGCGGTTTTAAGGGGTTCTTCCACTTGACCGCTGGACAGGTCTGAAGATCATTTAGCATTCTCCTCGTTTTGGCTGATAATACAACCACCCAAGGAGCTTCCTCAATGACGGAGCATGTTGCCCCCGGCGTATTTGTCCCTTTAGAGGTGTGGGGCTGCGGGGGATTCACCTTCCATTTGTCGGATAGTGCAAATTTGCCTTGGCGGTACTGGTTTTCAAGCCAATTTTTGAAAACGTAACAGTCTTCGATCGGAAGTCCTAGCACTCGATGATAAGGGCAGTAATTAGGCTCATTGACGTCACTTGGTTGCGACGGGCGTTTTGGATCTGGCAGATTTATGAGCCTGTTGCGTAATGCCAGCTCGAATAGCCTCCTCGTTTTATCACGGGGGAAGGAGTAAGCCCGTCCCATCCTGTCCTCAAGGGGTACGTATGGGCGCGTATTGTTTGGACGAGCAACCGGCTTCGAGTCGTTCGGTTGTTGTTGGGCATTAGCGACGATGATCGCTTTTCCCTTTCCTTTATCGTTTCGGGAGTCCGGTTTCGGGAGAGGGGGTTTATGGCCCATCTGGTCCATCTGCGCTAATTTGTCGATCAAAGCCTGAAAGGAAGTTGGCTTGAAGAACATCATAAACTGTGAAATGGTTGCTTGTGGGTCAAGGGTTCCAACAAACATTCCCACCGCAGGGGCTTCTTCTATGCGCTGTTCACACTTAGACCATAGATTACGCCACCGTATAGCGTACTGAACCCACGTCTCGCCGGGCTTTACCCTGGCGTTAATCAGCGCCGTCATCGGAGTACGCTCACTGGCACTTGCAAAACGTTGGGTGAAGAGCAGCTCCATCTCCGCAAAGGTTTTAATAGAGTCGTTGGGGAGCTCAGAATACCATTCGAACGCCGTATCTGATAGGCTTCCAACAAACTGGCGAAGCAGAAGCTTGTCGTCGCCGCCGGTGTTACCGCAAAGCGCCCTGAACTGGGCGACATGTTGATGGGGATTGCCGGTCCCTTTGTAGACATGAAACTTAGGAATTGTATAACCCGACGGGTACTTGATTTGGTCATACCAGCCTGGATATGGCCGCCCCGTTTTTACGACATGGCCGGCTGCCTCGGCCGCATGATGAACCTTTATTTGCTGAGCTATATATTCGTCCAGATCAGTTTTAGAGATTGTATCCTCTTTAGCCGTTGATAGAACGGGCTGAGGGTTTGATGTCTCTCCCCTATCATCCTCAAGGACAATCGGGGGTTCTTCAGTTGGGGGATCTTGTTGTATCATCATCCCTATCATGTCCTGGAAGAGGAAGCCCATACGCTGTATACTGGCTGCTTGTTCAGCAGCCTCTTTGTCTCTCTTTTCTAGTACTCGGCGGAGGAACTCAGCGTCGGTCTCTTCCTCTTGGCGTTCGTCTAAGGACGTCCCAGGGTTCTCTTTTGGCTCCGTGAGTGCAGCCATTGTAGTCATCATATCCTGGAGTTTTTGTTGCTTCTCCTGAGCCTTGGTCACTGATCGGGTAAGCGGTCGATGACCCGTAGAAGTACGACTTTCTTCCTTTCCAGAAGCCATATAGACCGTATGAACTGTTATGCCCCCTGACTTGGGGCGTTTAGGTTCGCCGCTTTTAAACTTTGTCAGTGTCACGGGAGCTTTCTCTGGCCTTTTCCTTTTGTGGACCATTGAGGTTGAAGGAGCCGTTGAACTGGGCATCCTAGCATTCGTTGCCCCCTGCTGTTTAATGGGGCGGTTTTTTTTCTCTTCCACTTTTGCCTTTTTCTGGCGACGAAAGTGGTCTGAGTCAATCACAGAGTCTTGAACCCTCCGCCAAACTTTATAAATTTTTGACGACAGCCGTTGAGAGGGCTGTTCCTGCTTTGTCTCTGGAGCTTTTTCCATAGGCGGAGGCGATCTTTTCAATGTAGCAATCGGAGAGTTCTTTCTCACCTTCCTCAGCAATTCAAAGCTGTTCCCAGTTGGAACAGCAGCATTGACCTCCACCACTGGCGCAGGTGGGGTTAGCCCTGAGGGGGAGTTGCCCCCTGCTTTCCTTACTCGCTGCCAATGGCGACGTCGCGCACGACGAGCCGTTGGGACTGGCTCGGAAATCGAGATGGTTTCTTGCTGCCCCCTGTTTGAGTGTGGGGTAACTGCTGATGTCAGCCTATCGAAGACTGATGCCTTCTGACCAGCTGGGGGAGGGGTAGGAACCGTCAATCTTGTGAAGACCGACTCTCTGATGGGGGAAGCCGCTTTAACGACTTCCAAAGCAGCGGCCGTTGCCCTCTTTGGGACAGCCACTTTATAGTTCTGACCCAGCCTGGTGAAAACGGAGGCTGTCAGCTTAGTAGCGGGCGACCCGTTGACAGGGGTCGTGGTAGCAGTGAGCTGGTCGAACACCGACTTCTTGTTCGCTTTCGGTGCGAATATCGGCATAGAGAAGCTTGTAGGTGGGACCATGGTCCCGAAAAACAGGCCGGTGGTGGCTTGGGTCACCTGGTCTACCGGCAGAGTCAGGAAGGAAGCCGCTTGGGGCCCATATGCTACACCTCTCGGTGAGGTGGAACGTCCGTTGCAGTGGCATTTCGAGCAGTTGGTGCAGTTGGTGGCCATTGAATCTTGAATTCTGCGCCCGGTAAAAGACCAAATCTTAGCAACTTGAAATCCGAAGACAACCATTTAACAAACCGCGATTGGTTCGCGAAGACGACACACGAAGTGTGGAGTGGAAAGAGGAAAATGTCCCACCGGGCGTGCCAGAATCTGTTCCCCTCCGAACGGCGGCCCGGACTTCGCGTCCGCAGCCCTGTGGTTCGGGGCAGATGCTATTTGGTTTTACCCGTCTACCTCTCCGAAGATGCCAAGTTGATTTATGGCACCGTGTATCGAAGGTTTAGACGGATGCGGCCGATATAGCAGACTTCGTCAGATTCCCCCTCAGGGTGAGGGGTTTTTGATTGTGGGGACGCTCTTCCCTGCAGGCGCAAGCCCCTGCAGTTAATTACGCTACCGCATCGCGGTAACAACTTTCTCCTTCTCCAGAATTTCACTTCGTGTCGTGTGTGTTTGTTTTGTTTGTGGTTGTCCGTGGATTGTATACGGAGACTGAGTAATGCCGTCGCCCGTAGGACGTGGATTAGTCCAAATCCGTGTTTAGTTAGATTTGGGTTTGGTGTTTTTAGTTTAAGGGTGCATTAGTCGCGTTGCGGCTAAGATCAACTTAAACGTTCGTTAAGGATACGTTAGTCCTGTTTTAGACTAAGATCAACTTGACGTAGTGATTCATTTAATGTATGGTCATCGGGACTCGTCACCTCTCTGACGTCGTTGAAGGATTACAACGACAGATGTCAGAGGAGTTTAGAGATGTACCCTTAAACCAAGGTTGATTTGAGGTTTTATTATTTATTTAATTGTCTAAGGATACATTAGCCGTATTTGGGGCTAAGATCAACTTAGACGGGACCGTTTAGATCCGACAAAAGAGCGTTTGGGCTCTATTGTGCCAGTTTAGGGACGTGGCGGTCTATCGCCAGTTTAAGGACGTGGTGGTCCATTATTAGTTTAGGGACGTTTCGGTCCGTCGCCAGTTTAAGGACGTAGTGGTCCATCGCCAGTTTAAGGACGTTTCGGTCCGATATTAGTTTAGGGACGTTTCGGTCCGATATTAGTTTAGGGACGTTTCGGTCCAATATTAGTTTAGGGACGTTTCGGTCCAATATTAGTTTGTGGTTGTTGGGACCCGTCACCTCTTTGACGTCGTTGAGGAATTACAACGATGGATGTCAAAGGAGTTCGGAGATGTACCCTCAAACCGGACGTGAATTGATTTAGGAGAGCCATTCTGCTCAGTCAATTTAATTGGGACCCGTCACCTCTTTGACGTCGTTGAGGAATTACAACGATGGATGTCAAAGGAGTTCGGAGATGTACCCTCAAACCGGACGTGAATTGATTTAGGAGAGCCATTCTGCTCAGTCAATTTAATTTAAGAACTTATGGCCACGATTGGGCTAAGTCCAGTTCAACACTTTATTTGCATTGCATTTTTCTTATTTAGGCTCTACCCACAAAAGATATAGAGTATCAGTTTATTTTGGGCTCTGCCCATTTGCAAAGTATCTACTTTGTTTGGGCTTTGCCCCTTTTAAAATGCATAGCATTCTGAATATTTTGTTTGGGCTCTGCCCATTTATAAATGATGCAAAGCATCTGTTCTGGTTTGGGCTCTGCCCCTTAAAATAATGCATTTGCGCTTTATTAAGCCTATTAGGCCTTCTCTTAATTGGGCTTGGCCCTTTTTAATGCATCTGCGCTTTGCGCTAAGTAATGAGCGCAAGTTCATATGGTGATGACACGTGTCGTGCTCTGATGAGCGCAAGCGCACTAGCGCAGTGCGATGCGCTGTTGCGCTGCGCTATTGCGCTGCTGACACGTGGCGCGCTCTCAGCGAGTTGCGCCAATTCTAGAGAGCAAAGCTCTATCTTAAGGGCGCTTAGCGCAAGTGGTTTTATAGCCGACACGTGGCGCTCTCTTAAGAGCGCAACGGCGCAACCTGGAAGTGCAAAGCACTAAGAATCTTTTAGATTCAAGAAGGGAAGTGCAAGCACTGTTTAAGTTCTTGATCTAAATTAGATCAAAGAAAAATAAATTTCTTCTTTATTCGAAGAACCAGAGGTTCATAAAAGTGCAAAGCACTATTCTTTTATTCTTTTATTATTTTTTTATTGTTTTTAAAGAACCGAAGGTTCACAAGAAGTGCAAAGCACTGTTTTCTTTTTTTATATAAAGATCATTGATCTTATATTTTTTTTTAGACTAATGGTCTATTAGAAGGAATTTCTTCTAATCCATGAAGGTTCTTTACCTTTTTTTTTTGAAATCTTCAGAGCTCTCCCTGTTTAAAGTTCTTGAGTTCTCAAGAAAAATGTTGATGCCTTTGAATTGAGGCTTAGGGTCTTTTTTATAGTGCCCACAAATTTGTTGAATTTGTTAACAGGATCTTTTCTGAATGATTTTGGGAATTCTCCCACCGCTGGATCTTTGATCCAAAGGCAGAAGAAAATCTTCTAGTTCTGGAAAGAACAGAAAAGATTTCATGAAATCTTAATTTAGTTTGGCGCAGATGTCCCAGCGCATGACACGTGTCGCGCAGCGCAGAGCGCAGCGCAAGTGCGCTAGCGCATCTGCGCTGACACGTGTCGCGCGGCGCAGAGCGCAGCGCAACTGCGCTAGCGCAGAGCGCAGCGCAACTGCGCTAGCGCATCTGCGCTGACACGTGTCACGCGCGCAGAGCGCAGCGCAGCTGAAGCGTTGCTTCCTTTAAACAGAGCTTTGCTCTGATTGGGTGCGCTTTCTGGGGCGCTGCGCTGACGTATTAGCGCAAGACACGCGGCGCGTTGCGCCCGCGATTTGAAGCTATGCTTCAAAATTTGAATTTTGAATTCAAACAGAGCTTTACTCTGATTGGACGAAACACCCACTTTAGCGCCTCAAATTTTTAGTGTTTAACACTACTTTAAGGCCTCACGTGGGAGCACGTGAGCGCTGAGCATATACTAGTGTTTAACACTATAAGAGGCCAACTTCAACCCCAGATTGACTAAGTCTTTCCTGAGATTAAATCTCAAAATAAATCGAGCCTCCATGCTCATGACTGATGACTCCTCAATCTGAAATCGGGTTCAAGGGTACATCTCTTCATACCTCTGATACATGGCGTTGTAATCCTTCAACGTCTTCAGAGAGATGGAGGGTCCCAATAACCAATAACTTTTGGCGCATCCCCAAACTGTTAAACCAAAACCCTACAGACTATGATGTATTTAAACCCTACAGACTATGATGTCTCTAAACCCTGCAGACTATGATGTCTCTAAACCCCACAGACTATGATGTCTTTAAACACCACAGACCATGATGTCTTTAAACCCAGACTATGGCGTCTTTAAACTGGACAGTAATGTCCCTAAACTAAAATAATAGAGCTCAAATGCTCTTTTGTTGGATCTAAATAATCTCTTAAGTAGATCTTAGTCTAAAATTAGACTAACGTATCCTTAACAAACGTTTAAGTTGATCTTAGTCTCAAATGAGATTAACGATCCTTAAACCCAACCCAAAACCCAAATCTAATAAAATACGGATTTGGATTAATCCACGCCCTACGGGCGACATCATAAATTAGTCTCCGTATACAATCCACGGGCAACCAAAAACAAAACAAATACACACGACACAAAGTGACCATCTGGAGAAAGAGAAAGCGGTTACCGCGATGCGGTAGCGTAATTAACTGCAGGGGCTTGAGCCTGCAGGGAAGAGCGTCCCCACAATCAAAACCCCCTCAAACGAGGGGTAATCTGACGAAGTCTGCTTCATCGGCCGCATCCGTCTAAACCTCCGATACACGGTGCCATAAATCAACTTGGCATCTTCGGAGAGATGGACGGATAAAACCAAATAGCATCTGCCTCCAAATTCAGGCAAGACGAATCTACGCGGTCGCGTCTCTGTATTCGGAGGAGAACAAACCCATTTTCTCCCTCGCTAGAAATTTTCCAAAAGTTGGATTTTTCCAAATTTAAAATCTTCAGAAAATCATGCAGGTGATTCTATGGACCCTCTAGAAGAACGAAACCCTAACTCGATTCTGTGACCGTCGGAACTGCCACCAAACCCTAGAGTTTGTGGTAGTTCCACGGGGCCATAGGTGAGGCAAAGTTTGGGCCTTATACGGTTGATCCATAGGTGCTGTGGCATGTTCTGGGTATTTTTTTAACTCCGCTCAAGTGTTGAGCTCTTTGGGAAATTTTGGGTGTTTGTTGATTCGATCGAAAAGTTTAACATCGTCTAGCTATCTATGATTATGATACAATACTTGGAATTCACAAAATTTAGTTTTATGAAAACTAATTTGAATTGTATAAATCTAGCAATTTAGTCTCATGTGATCGGTTGCCACGGGATTTTGATGTGGATCAAAAGTCCGTCGCAATCACGTAGCGTACGCGGATACTCGCCGGGTAACCTTACTAGATATCCACGCCTCATAGCCCCAACCAAGTGACTGTAGGAGAACCCCGTTTCCAAAAGCATCCTTCCGGGTGCTCGCGGCCGCGGTGTTCCTCCTGAGTGCACTTCGTCGACGGCATCGGGGGTGCGGCCGTCTACTAAAGTTTCCGACGAGTATTCGATCAGGATGTCGGGAATCTTGTTGAATTACCCGACTGGTTATTAAAAATTGTTTTCAATATCGAGACTAAAATGCGGGGTTTATAATTGTTAAGCATGTGATGTCTAAGGACTTCATTTGGTTAGGCATGAAATCCAAAGTATGTGATACATTAGGTTTATGATGTCTAAGGTCGTTGCGGATTCCAACTGTTGTAGTTTTTCACTTTCTTTTCTGCGACCGTAAGTGTAATATATGGTGTATCACCGGTTTCGTTGCTGTATGTCAACGACAATTGGGATACGCATATTTACTTACGTTGATGACATGTGATGTTATGTGTTACTGTGATATGTTATATTGGATCGTCGTGTTTGAATAGCCGGTTTTTTTTATGTGAGATGAGTGTTTTTAATTTTCATTCATGTAAAAACTTATATGTAATATTATTTTATTGGGGCACTTCCGAGTTGAGGATGATGTCACCATTGATGTATATTATTTACTTTTCCGCATTAGGATAGACCCAAGGAGGGGAGCACAAGTAATCGGGTTCTAGGGTCCAGTGGGAGACCATCTAGAATTGGTAGGATTGCTTGCCGCTCTCGTAGGGGTCTAGAAATATGGGTTTGGCTATTCATCGCGACCGTGGAATCCGTGTTTTTTTACTGGCTTAATTTAAAACACGGAATTCCTAGTGTATCCAATATTTCATGTGTTCTTCTGCTGCTGATATTCTGTGATGTGATCACTTTATATGATGAGACGAATACTTATATTATATATATGATATATAATAAATATTGCTTCTTTCGTTTCTTCTGTGATGCTTAGAAAGCATAATTGATGGGACTTCATTAATGAGATTAATGAAATAAAAGAAATCTAAAGATATTGTAGAATCTTGTTTAAAAACTGGTAGCTCTAGTTCTTGCTTTGCATAGCGGTATTCCTTGTAGAATATCCAGCACCTTATTCGATAAGGAAAGAGCCGAGATCTCTTCACTGGGAGTGTCCTCTTTAGCGAAACTACCAGATGCTACAATCCACTCGGTTTTGTCTTTTGATTGCTTTTTTAGTTCATACTTTGCATAGAGGTATTTGTGAAATATCCAGCACCTCATTCGATGAGGAAAGAGCCGAGATCCCTTCACCGGGAGTGACCTCTTTAGCAAAACTAGTAAAAGCCTCAAAAACACTCCTTTTCAAAATTACTCGATTCTACAACGATATCAAGTTCATTACGCAAAATGTTTTCTTAAAAACCTGTCGTAGCCCTCCGTCATTTCAGATAAGTGGTACTTAGTATTCGTGCTACGTTTGTTGACTATATTAAAGCGTAGTGTGCGGTAGCTGATTAGTGCTTATCTGCTTAAGCATGTGATGCGGTTGGATTATGGTAGTCGTACGACTTTGTTGACTGTGTTAAAGGTCGTACATATAGGTTTAATTCAATCATGAAATGTACGGGTTGAACTTGGCTAGCACTTATGATTTGTTGACCTTGTTAAGGTCATAAGTTGCTAGGGGCAAAATATTATCGGGAATTTCAAGTGTTCAAATTTGCAATGAGATTGCATACTGTCACGCCCCGCTTCCCAAAGTACGCTAAAGTGGGCACGTGACATAGCCAACCATGCTACCTGTGGATAGGAAAAATACTTCCACAGTCACATTACGGCTGTGGAGATATCAAGAACAGGAAAGTAAACTAACTACCTAGTACATGTCCATAAGCCAGAGTAAAAGAATCAAGAGATAACAATATGCGGAAGCCAAAAGATACAATAAATGAAACACCTGGAGTGAAACTACGTACCGACAGGAACCTCACCGCTCGTCTAACAGCGGCAAAACTCCTAATCAGTCTGCAACAAGGTAGAAGAATCTGGGCCATGCAAAACCCAGACGTCAGCTCGTCAAGTCATCAAGTAATAACATAGTAAACAGGCAATACGAATATAAACATGAATAAAGGAAGGGTAACAATAATATAAATCAGAGCAGTACAGGGTAGTGTGCAGTGGGTAAACTGGATTGTTCTATCAGGTTCTCTGTTCTAAAGTCTTTGAAACCAAATTGATGAATCATCGATGTAACTCAATAGTATCCCGTACATACCCGGGACCACGGCCACAATATTCTCGGCTGCAGCCGAGACATGCCACTAGGCACAAAACAGGAATGTGTACACAAAACAGGAATGTGTACACTCGATAGTATCCCGTACATACCCGGGACCACGGCCACAATATTCTCGGCTGAAACCGAGACATGCCGCCAGGCACAAAACATGAATGTGTACACTCAATACAGGTAGTGAACTGTCGAGTTACAATTCAGATTTCACCTTTTATTTCCCCATACCCCCAAGTTATATGTGTATGTCAAGTCAGGTATCCAGTAATCAAGAAACTAATGCCAACACAGGATCAGGTAAACAGGTTTGTCTGGATAGACAACAGTAACGGTCCATGAGTACTACATGTTATGTTTGTTGGCATTAGACACAAGAGCAGGTAACAAGTAAAGCCATGGTACATCAGGTCAAGCCAGGTAATGTATAAATGTGTCATGTCATGTCAAGAGTGTACGGTACCATGTCATGTCAAGTAGGAAGTGTAACAGGTCATGTCAGGAAGCACAAGATGTCATGTGGGTGCTCATAATCAAACTAACATAAGCATGTGTATAAATAAACAAGCAAGAGTACTATCAGAACAATAAACTGGAACATGTAATATGATATGCAAATAGATATAATTTCAAGGACATGGATGCACAGTTATCGATTAGGGTTACATTTATAGTTCCAATATTAATTAGGATGCAATTTATTAAACATGGAGTGTTAATATCACATTATTATGTAGTAATGTGATCTATGGATGCAATTATATGTATCTTAAATGCGATGGATGCAAACGGGTATCCGAAAAGTTATAAAACTATAAAATGGTAATGTGGAATGTACAACTAAGCAATATGTGATATAAATATTGATATAATAATATTAATATGGATAGCATATTCAAAGCGATTAATAACTATAAAAGTGGTATTGATTAACCATGCACAAGAAAGTTCCGTTCAGAAATTCAACGTCACCCTAATTTGTAAAATAGCTTAAAAATAACAAACGTTCTCCAAAAGGGACGTGTCTTATACCAAAACAAAGATAATTTAATAAGATTTTCAGTTTTATAAGTATAAGCATCTCAGGTTGTCCCTACAAAAAGTTATGAACATTCGAACTTGAAAGTTTGCTGCTGGAATTTCCCTGGACAGCAGTT
This sequence comes from Agapanthus africanus, assembly GCA_030015575.1. Classification (NCBI taxonomy): domain Eukaryota; kingdom Viridiplantae; phylum Streptophyta; class Magnoliopsida; order Asparagales; family Amaryllidaceae; genus Agapanthus; species Agapanthus africanus. The sequence goes on along the minus strand of CM057337.1, from coordinate 1,005,539,692 downwards.
TGGAGACATTTTCGTTTGCATTTTATGTTATTTAAACAATTTATTTTGCAAGTAAATATTTTATAGAGTTATATTATTCTGAGTTAGCTTCGTAACGAACTAAAGAACGTATAATAATGATTTTTCTATGATTTATAATGAATTTTATAAGGTAAGGTGTACAGTAAATTTCAGATTTGTCGTATCCGCTTTTTCAACGACGTTTCATGTGTAAACTATAATATTATAAAATATATAATATTATAAAATGCATATTATAAACTAATTAAAGATAATAATAAGAAATATTACGACGATATATATTTTAATTGATATGGATGCAGTATAATGTAATCTAGTATGTCACAAGATAAGTTTTCATGATCTAGATTTAATATGATATAAACGGATGCAAACGGAACATCGAAACGTTATAAAATTAAACATGGGGCACTGGATTTAAACTATAGGTATGGTATTTATTTAAATGGGTATAAAATGAATTATATAGCATGTAGCAAGATTAACTTGCCTCGATGGGTCATGAATCGGGAAAACGGAACGTTAACCGTCGGCGGGGAAAACTCGCGACGGGCGCACGGTTCACGGAATGAACCCAAACGACGAACAAAGGAACCACACGGGTCGGGGTACCTCGCTGGAACGTCGTGAAGCGTCACCGGCACGACGGAATTCCGGCAACAAAAGAACAGTTAAAAAAAATGAGAAACGAGACATGAAGTAAGAAGAGAAAGAATGATAAAGAGAAGTACGAGAGAATATATGAGAGAGAGAGAGAAAGTGGAGAGAGAGAGAGAGCGAGAGAGAGAGAAGTGGGGCCCATGGGGTTAAAGGGGAGGTTGCGATTAGCTGAGAGAATAAATTGAGAAGGATATAAAAAATTGTAAAAATATTATATGGTTAACTAAATTATATATGATGGTTTAAATATATTAAAATCTGGGATTTTGGCGCAAAGTAAAACATTTCCAAATCGCGCCCGGGTTGGGTCCAAAAATTTGAAACTGAAATAATAGAATTTTAGGCGGGATCCAAAATTTAAAATGAAGTGTTTTAAGATCAAAAAACATACCCCCAAAACGGACACACGTACGTGCACGTAGCCGTCCAAACTCGCCCGTTTCACTGAACGGGACGAGAATACGATGCACGGACGCTACAACAGGGTTAGGGGTGTCAAGCAGGCCAAGATAAATATTTTTAATTTTATTTTAGATACCAAAAATTGTTATATGCAGAAATTAATTTCCGGGTAGAATTTACAATAATTAACCATCAAGCAAGATAAATGAAATAAGTGCCACACTACGTTCGAACGGTAACTGAAATTAGTAGTATTGGGCTCGGGTGTTACATTATACCCAACTACAAAAAGAATTTCGTCCTCGAAATTCCAAGAATACAAAGATAGATAACTACAAGAAAAGGTGAGGAAACTTCTGCCGGACGTTCCCCAGTGGACTCTCCATGCGAGTGATTATCCCAAGAAACAAGCACAAGAGGGATTACCTTGTTCTTAAGAACCTTTCCCCTTCGATCCACGATTCCAATCAGTCGCTCCTCAAAAGTCAAGTCTTCTCGTACTATTAGCTCTGAATGATCCAATACGTGTGTTTCATCTCGAACATACCTACGGAGTTGAGATACGTGAAACACATCGTGCACATTCGCCAAGGACTGCGGTAACGCCAAACGATACGCTACCTCACCAACACGCTCCAAGATCTTAAAGGGTCCAACGAATCGAGGACTAAGCTTTCCTCGACTTCCAAAACGAATCACCCCTCTAGTCGGTGATATCTTCAAGAATACCAAATCACCCACGGCGAACTCTAGAGGTCTTCTTGACGTATCTGCCCAACTCTTCTGTCGGTCCTATGCTGCCTTCATATGATTTCTGATAGGGTTAACCTTCTCAACTGTCTGCACAACCAAATCTGGTCCCAATAATCTTCGTTCACCGACATCGTCCCAACAAACAGGTGAACGGCATTTACGACCATACAAAGTTTCAAATGGAGCCATTTGAATAGTTGCCTGAAAACTGTTGTTGTAAGACAACTCCACCAAAAGTAGATGATCCTCCCAAGACCCCTTGAAGTCCAATCTGCATGCTCTCGACGTATCCTCAAGAGTTTGGATCGTTCTCTCCGACTGACCATCAGTTTGAGGATGATAAGTTGTGCTAAACTTCAATCGAGTCCCCAAACTTTCCTGTAGACTCCGCCAAAAGTGTGATAAGAACCGAGTGTCCCGATCGGACACGATGCTCACCGGTACTCCATGCAATCTTACAATCTCTTGCATGTACCGCTCTGCCAAAGTCTCTGTTGATTGACCAACCCGAAAAGGAATAAAATGAGCTGCCTTGGTCAATCGGTCAACAATCACCCATATAGCATGGTTGCCTTTTGGACTTCGCGGTAAAGCCGTCACGAAATCCATGGTTATATGTTCCCACTTCCACTGAGGAATCGGAAGTGGTTGCAATAAACCAGCAACCCTTTGATGTTCAGCCTTAACTTGTTGACACACCAAGCACTTTTCCACAAAGCGAGCAATCTCCCATTTCATGCCTTCCCACCAGAAATGCTGTCGAATATCTCGGTACATCTTTGTGCCTCCTGGATGTACAGAATAAGCTGAACTGTGTGACTCCTTCATAAGCTCTTCACGAATATCTCCCTTTGGCACACACAAACGGGTACCAAACCTCAACGAACCATCTTCGGGGATTAATAAATCTGTTCGTAGTCCGGCTTCAACATATCCTCGAAACTTTTGCAGTCTAGGGTCCTGCGATTGTGCTGCTTTAATATTCTCGATCAATGATGACTGTACTTGCAGCTGCATCAACTGTCCCGTAGAATGCGATAGCACAACCTTCAAGTCAAATCTTCGAAAATCTTCAACGGTCTCCTTCTGCGTAGTTAACACCTGAATTGCTGGTAACCGACTAAGCGCATCCGGCACGACGTTAACCTTCCCCGGATGGTACTTAAGATCAAGATCGTAGTCAGCCATCAGCTCCAACCATCTACGCTGCCTCATATTAAGCTCCTTCTGTGTGAACACATACTTCAAGCTCTTATGATCAGTAAAAAAAAACTTCGACCCTTTCGCCCAGAAGGTAGTGTCTCCAAACCTTCAAAGCGAAAGTCACAGCCGCAAGTTCCAAGTCATGAGTTGGGTAATTCTTCTCATGGATCTTCAACTGTCTCGATGCGTATGCTACAACCTTCCCATGCTGCATCAAAACACATCCCAATCCTTTCCCAGATGCGTCGCTGTGAATCACCAATCCTCCGGAATTGTCTGGCACGGTCAAAATAGGGGCGGTTATCAACTTCTGCTTCAACGTCTCGAAAGCTAACGCACACTTATCCGTCCGTACAAAAGGTACCTCCTTGCGCGTAAGCTTGGTTAACGGCTCCGCCAGACGAGCAAAGTTCTCCACAAATCTTCTGTAATACCCGGCGAGTCCAAGAAAGCTTCTTATCTCCTCAACATTCTTTGGAATCGGCCAATCACGAACTGCTGCAATCTTTTCTGGATCGACGGCAATTCCATCGCCAGACACAACATGCCCCAAAACTTTACTTCCTCCAGCCAAAACTCGCACTTGCTCATCTTCGCATATAACTTCTCCTGTCTCAACGTCCGCATTGCGATCTTCAAATGCTCAGAATGTTCCTCCAAACTCTTCGAATAAACCAGAATATCGTCAAAAAAAAACCCCCCACGATAAACTGGTCCAAAAACGGTGAAAAGATTCGGTTCATCAAGTCCCTGAATACTGCCGGCGCATTCGTTACTCCGAAGGGTATCACTAAGTACTCGTAATGTCCATACCGAGTTCGAAATGCCGTCTTGCAAATATCTTCTGCTTTCACTCGGACCTGATGATATCCGGATCGCAAATCCAGCTTCGAGAATACCCTCGCGCCAATAAGCTGCTCGAAAAGTTCGCAATGCGAGGGATCGGGTACTTGTTCTTAATAGTCACCCGGTTTAATTCTCGATAGTCGATGCACATCCTTCTTGTGCCATCCTTCTTCTTTACTAGAAGAACTGGAGCTCCCCAAGACGAGTTACTGCTTCGAATCCAACCTTTCTCAAGCAATTCAGCAACCTGTTTCTTGACTTCTTCCAATTCTACTGGCGCCATTGGATAATACGCTTCGGATACTGGCGCTGCCCCAGGAATAAGATCAATTGCGAACTCCACGTCTCGCTTTGGCGGTAAACCCGATATATCTTCAAACACGTCCATAAAATCACGAACAACAGCCGGCTCTTCACTTTCATCACTTCCATTGATGCAAGAATATTATTTGTCGGCCTAACCCTAAACTCGACTGGCCCGACAGAAAAACTCCCCTTCATCCCAGATAAACTCTGCTGCTCTCGGCTGCCGCAAGTACTTGTGAGAAAGTGGTCAAACCCAGGGAGACAGTCTGCCTCTGGATGTCCACGTCCAGGCTGTGCATGAACCTCCGTGCCCTATCTGCATCGTTGGCAACTAAAGGTCCAGCGAAACTACTGAGTCTCGTCCATTCTGCTGCATGCACATCTACGGGTGCTCCCTTCTGCTTTAGTCCGATGAACTTCTCTTCTATTTCCTCCCGTGCAGTCCGTGGGAAGAACTTCTCCAGGAAACTCTTCGAAAAATCTGCCCACTTGATCGGCTTGGGCAAACGGTTCTCTTCTACAAGCTACCATTCTCGGGCGTAATCCACTAGCTGAATGCGTACCACATCAACTCTTTCTCATCTGGAATCTGTGCCGCAATAAGCAAATTCTCTGTGTCAACTAGCCGCTGCTCTGTTGGCAACGGCTCCTCCAATCCAGTAAATGTATACGGACCCAAACGTCTGAAATCTGCTACTGTCCCTACTCGGTCAACTGGCTTAGCTCCAACATTGTTCACAGACTGCTGTACGATCTGCAAACCTTCCTGAAACGAGTCCGCTTGCTGCTGGATCAGCTCGGTCTGTTTCTTTTGATTCTCCAGCATTCCCCTTATCACTCCAAGCAGGCGGCTTCGTCCACACGCCTTGGTACGTCTTCAAATTCTTACCGGCCATATTCCTGAACTCAAAACACCCAACATTAGCATGATGATAGATTCTGAATATAGATCAAGGCTAGAACTCCAAGATACTTAAATAGAGTGCCGCATTGTAACTATGCCGCAGTATCATAGCCACAATTACATAACTCTACCCAAGTCGCCTAAGTCCTAGAGATAACAAGGAATCAGGTTTCGAGTCGATATGCAAAGGAAGTTTGCACATCGTAAAAGATATAATCAGGAAGAATGTGATTCAAGAATGGTAAACGGTAAGGTGGCAGGACATGTTTCCTAAACACGGGTATTCTGATTCGTGTATTGGGTACAACACCCAACTACAAAAGAATCAACCTGACTATCCTATGGCTCTGATACCAAAAGAACCATGTCACGCCCCGCTTCCCAAAGTACGCTAAAGTGGGCACGTGACATAGCCAACCATGCTACCTGTGGATAGGAAAAATCCTTCCACAGTCACATTACGGCTGTGGAGATATCAAGACCAGGAAAGTAAACTAACTACCTAGTACATGTCCATAAGCCAGAGTAAAAGAATCAAGAGATAACAATATGCGGAAGCCAAAAGATACAATAAATGAAATACCTGGAGTGAAACTACGTACCGACAGTAACCTCACCGCTCGTCTAACAGCGGCAAAACTCCTAATCAGTCTGCAGCAAGGTAGAAGAATCTGGGCCATGCAAAACCCAGACGTCAGCGCGTCAAGTCATCAAGTAATAACATAGTAAACAGGCAATGCGAATATAAACATGAATAAAGCAAGGGTAACAATAATATAAATCAGAGCAGTACAGGGTAGTGTGCAGTGGGTAAACTGGATTGTTCTATCAGGTTCTCTGTTCTAAAGTCTTTGAAACCAAATTGATGAATCATCGATGTAACTCAATAGTATCCCGTACATACCCGGGACCACAGCCACAATATTCTCGGCTGCAGCCGAGACATGCCGCTAGGCACAAAACAGGAATGTGTACACTCGATAGTATCCCGTACATACCCGGGACCACGGCCACAATATTCTCGGCTGAAACCGAGACATGCCGCCAGGCACAAAACAGGAATGTGTACACTCAATACAGGTAGTGAACTGTCGAGTTACAAGTCAGATTTCACCTTTGATTTCCCCATACCCCCAAGTTATATGTGTATGTCAAGTCAGGTATCCAGTAATCAAGAAACTAATGCCAACACAGGATCAGGTAAACAGGTTTGTCTGGATAGACAACAGGAACGGTCCATGAGGACTACATGTTATGTTTGTTGGCATTAGACACAAGATCAGGTAACAGGTAAAGCCATGGTACATCAGGTCAAGCCAGGTAATGTATAAAGGTGTCATGTCATGTCAAGAGTGTACGGTACCATGTCATGTCAAGTAGGAAGTGTAACAGGTCATGTCAGGAAGCACAAGATGTCATGTGGGTGCTCATAATCAAACTAACATAAGCATGTGTATAAATAAACAAGCATGAGTACTATCAGAACAATAAACTGGAACATGTAATATGATATGCAAATAGATATAATTTCAAGGATATGGATGCACAGTTATCGATTAGGGTTACATTTATAGTTCTAATATTAATTAGGATGCAATTTATTAAATATGGAGTGTTAATATCACATTATTATGTAGTAATGTGATCTATGGATGCAATTATATGTATCTTAAATGCGATGGATGCAAACGGATATCCGAAAAGTTATAAAACTATAAAATGGTAATGTGGAATGTACAACTAAGCAATATGTGATATAAATATTGATATAATAATATTAATATGGATAGCATATTCAAAGCGATTAATAACTATAAAAGTGGTATTGATTAACCATGCACAAGAAAGTTCCGTTCAGAAATTCAACGTCACCCTAATTTGTAAAATAGCTTAAAAATAACAAACGTTCTCCAAAAGGGACGTGTCTTATACCAAAACAAAGATAATTCAATAAAGTTTTCAGTTTTATAAGTATAAGTATCTCAGTTTGTCCCTACAAAAAGTTATGAACATTCGAACTTGAAAGTTTGCTGCTGGAATTTCCCTGGACAGCAGTTTGGAGACATTTTCGTTTGCATTTTATGTTATTTAAACAATTTATTTTGCAAGTAAATATTTCATAGAGTTATATTATTCTGAGTTAGCTTCGTAGAACTAAAAAACGTATACTAATGATTTTTCTATGATTTATAATGAATTTTATAAGGTAAGGTGTACAGTAAATTTCAGATTTGTCGTATCCGCTTTTTCAACGACGTTTCATGTGTAAACTATAATATTTTCAAATATATAATATTATAAAATGCATATTATAAACTAATTAAAGATAATAATAAGAAATATTACGACGATATATATTTTAATTGATATGGATGCAGTATAATGTAATCTAGTATGTCACAAGATAAGTTTTCATGATCTAGATTTAATATGATATAAACGGATGCAAACGGAATATCGAAACGTTATAAAATTAAACATAGGGTACTAGATTTAAACTATAGGTATGGTATTTATTTAAATAGGTATAAAATGAATTATATAGCATGTAGCAAGATTAACTTGCCTCGATGGGTCGTGAATCGGGAAAACGGAACGTTAACCGTCGGCGGGGAAAACTCGCGACGGGCGCACGGTTCACGGAATGAACCCAAACGACGAACAAAGGAACCAGACGGGTCGGGGTACCTCGCTGGAACGTCGTGAAACGTCACCGGCACGACGGAATTCCGGCAACAAAAGAACAGTTAAAAAAATGAGAAACGAGACATGAAGTAAAAAGAGAAAGAATGATAAAGAGAAGTACGAGAGAATATATGAGAGAGAGAGAGAAAGTGGAGAAAGAGAGAGAGCGAGAGAGAGAAAAGTGGGGCCCATGGGGATAAAGAGAAGGTTGCGATTTGCTGAGAGAATAAATTGAGAAGGATATAAAAGATTGTAAAAATATTATATGGTTAACTAAATTATATATGATGGTTTAAATATATTAAAATCTGGGATTTTGGCGCAAAATAAAATATTTCCAAATCGTGCCCGGGTCGGGACCAAAAATTTGAAATTGAAATAATAGAATTTTAGGCGGGATCCAAAATTTAAAATGAAGTGTTTTAAGATCAAAAAGCATACCCCCAAAACGGACACACGTACGTGCATGTAGCCGTCCAAACTCGCCCGTTTCACTGAACGGGACGAGAACACGATGCACGGACGCTACAACAGGGTTAGGGGTGTCAAGCAGGCCAAGATGAATATTTTTAATTTTATTTTAGATACCAAAAATTATTATATGCAGAAATTAATTTCCGGATAGAATTTATAATAATTAACAATCGAGCAAGATAAATGAAATAAGTGTCACACTACGTTCGAACGGTAACTGAAATTAGTTGTATTGGGCTCGGGTGTTACACATACCTTCTATGAGATAGTTGGATTCCGATACCCGCTGCGAATAAGAGTTACTTCTGAGAGAGTTTTACACATTACAATTAGCCGATCAAGTAGGTGTCTAGAAAGGTGTTAACGGGGTTACACCCCTGAAAAAACGAGATTTATTTTAATTAGGTCCGTACGAAAGCACGGAGAACCTCCCTCAAAATACCGACACTGGCCTGACCGAAAGATTAGCGAATTTATATGATGTAATTAATCCCGGCCAGTCTTACCTTTCAGGATTTGAAAAAAGATTTGATAAAAACAGTGGGAGTCATCGTGATTTGATAAAATAATAACTATTGAGCCATCCCGAGGAACCATACTGAGGAACCCTGCAAAAACCGCCGTCCCCCATCATCATCATCATTGATCGCCGCCGCCGCCGCCTCCTTCTTCCTATTTCGCCCCCCATATGTTTCGGGCCTCCCATTGAGCTCCCTCTCCTTTCTCGACCTCTCCATCGAGCTCCTCCTCTTTTCCGGACCTTCCATCGAGCTCCCATTCCTTTCCCGACCTTCGCATCGAGCTTCTCCTAATTCTTTTGATTTTTAGATTTTTTAATTTTTTTTGTAAGGGTACAATCGTCTTTTCATCCCAGTTTAACGTTTTTTTCGTTAGATAGGCAGTTTTGTGCAAAAAAAAATATATAAAGTGGTTTTTTACCACGGGCCGAAACTATAAGAGAGTTTGTTGCATTTAAGCCTATATTATGGAAGCCGTTCTTGCCGATATCATGAACATCTTTGCAGCATTTTGGACTCGGTTTGATATGGAAGGCGAGCAACTGCCGAAAAGGGTCATTAGCGCATCCATAAGTATCGCTTATGGCCTTCCAGCATGATGCTATTTGAGGATCGGCCGTTGGAAATGATAACCCGATATCGATATCAAGCAGCACGTCGATAGATGCTTCAGATAACGAGGATGGTGAGGAAGCTTCAGCATCTAAGGTGGTGGTCATGACAATGGCAATAGCGAAAAGAAGAAAAGCCATGAAGACATTTATTGTGAGCTTGCTCATTTTACTTTTGTTGTTTTTAATGATGGAATGAATTGGAGGCGGTTATCAATCTTATAGATGGGAGTTGTAATGCGAACTTGATTAATACTTATAAAATGACTTTTTAATGTTTTATTTCAATATCAATTTTCTTAACTCTTAACGAATTTATAGTGATTTAAGTGCATGTAACAAGCTTTTAAAGCCACATTAAATTAAGAGTAGGAAATTGACTTATAAATGTTGTGCAAAAATACATGGTAAATAGAGCCTAATCAAAAGAGAATGATATGGTCTTTTTATTTTTATCTTCTTCTTTTTTTATTTGCCGGTCACTGGTGTATTTTTTTTATTTTCCGAGCATTAATACAAAATCTATCTAGATAACTATTTGTATTATAATCACACCACACACCATCGATTATTTAATTCTTTTTTTTATCCTATTAACCGGTCAAGATGCTTTTAGCTAGTCAATCTCAATGTCATAAGTCCGCTAAACAATAAACAACTATAGAGTTTATGATTTTGATGTAGATGCTTATAAATAATAAACCACAACCGGATGTATGTGCAACTAGCGGACCCTAATCCACTTACTTAGTCTCAATGGACTTCATCACCAGGGCATACCGGCCCTTGTGTAGATGCTTTACTTTGTATAAATGAATATTGTCCGTAGAATATAGATGCTTGAGTGCCTCCACGTCTAAAAACATCATGCATGTTGCAATAACGCTCACAGTATATCGTTTTAAAAAGCTTTCATATTAAAAAATTATAAAAGACCACATAACATGCTCCTTCAGAAATGCTAAAAAACTAAAATTGCTATTAGTCAGCAATACATTTAAACAATATATCTGTCGGACAGTAACATTGTTTATGGGTCATATTCTTCCGATTCATTTAAATCAACAAGTCCAATCCGGAAAATATGACCAACATTTTGCATCACTATTGCAAATTAACCAATAGACTCATGCTCAAAGAGTACCCAAAAGGCAGAATACCCTAACAATGTTGAGAAAGGATGAACCGCCAAGACAATCACCGACATCACCGATGACCTCGCAACACTTTGGGCTTGCTTTAAATTTCTCGCTAAAAATGGATCCGATGGTTTCCACACCGCAACTTTCTGTTTCGAGTAATCCGTTCCAGCACGATCCGAAACTTATCATATTTGTAGGGATTATGATAGTTGCATCATCTTCAACGAGCGGAATAGACGGTGATGGAGCCGGCGATGGTACTCTAATGCATGAAACTCTCGCCGTTGCGATAGCCACCCCAAGGAGAATAAACATATTTATTATCATTTGTTTGCTCATTTTGTTGCCAGAGAAAAAAATGCTTGGTGCTGTGTTGAGGTGGTTTCATAAGGCATATATAGAGCTATTTTAGCCATATTTTATGTGAGGTTCGAGAAAATTGTAGCGGTTTAAACTTGACCCCATTAATGCTTATTTAAGTTTTTTTTTTTTGTCAAAGGTTTAAGACATGTCTTGATTTCTTGCACAAAGTATGCAATTTTAATTAGCTCTAGAAGCTACCCTTTATCCTAAAATTTTATTTACAAAATAAAATTATAATATATTAGTACAGGGAAAAAATGAATGGATTGAGAGGGCTGAAAAACAATTAAATTTGAAAGATCTTATATATACACCACTTCGGTTCCAAACAATGCATTAATAACAGGTTCTCACTATTCAACCTGTTGATCAAAATACTCCTGGACAGCCTGCGGTGAAGATAAGGCATTAGGTCGGATCGGTCATGGGTGGCGCCGGCACAGGTCATGGGCGTAAGTAATTACGATGAGGCTATGTTTTCAGAAATTTAAAACCTACATCAATGCAATGCATTCTTCCCAATCTCCTCCAATAGTATTGTTAAAAAAGCTTCTAGCTTGGAAATTCAACTCTGTAAATAAAAACTCGTTCAAGCTTATTTGGTACTCAAACAAATCGGGCTTGAACATAAATTGAAGCTCGATAAAATAAACGAACAAATATGAATATAGCATGTTCGAGCTCGGCTCGTGTTCAGACTCGACTCGTTTAGGGCTCGTGTGGGCTCGAATAAACTATACTTAATTCATATTTAGTATTAATAATAAAGAGGTTAATGTAGCTGTGAAATTCATAGCCAACTTGGTCACTCACATGTGGCTGTTTGGGTTCCGTCTCAACTTAAAATGCAGGACCCATCCAAACTGCAAAATATGAGTGGAGTTCATAGCCAACTTTGGCTGTAAACTTCAGAGCCGCACTTTTTTCTGATAATAAAATAGTTATTTATACTTAAATTCAGATCATATTTATTTACTCAATATTAGCGTGAAATTCAAATCATAATAAATATTTATTCGAATATTGTTACACTATAATATCGAAGAATCTATATCAGCATAGTTTTAACAAATCCCGGTTCGTTCATCTAGTAATAACAATAACATTTCTCATTACTCGGTTTATCAAAAATAATATTAAACATCTATCTGTTTTTAAAAAATACATTATTGTAATTATTTATAGCTATTTTCTAGGTTTTAAATTGGCTCGTAAAGCTCAGACATTGGTGGAAACTCGCAAAGGCTTGTTTGATAAATAAATAATCATGGCCCGAATAGGTTTGTAAGCTCGTTTAAATAATTAAATCAAGCCGAACAATCTAAAACTCGGCCCATTTGACAGTCGTACGATCAATACCAGCTGGTCGGCTCGTTTAATAGCCCCTCGTTTAATAGCCCTAGATTAGACTAACAAATATAAAAAATACTACAATTAAATCTTCTCGTCCATTCTATCAGCCAACGTATATGGATGCATAATGACCGTTGGATCTAATTTAGCCGCGGAAGCTATCTTTTTCTCTCCGGTCGGAATGAAACTGTTTCATTTTTTGGGTTTTTTTCTATATTCAACCCGAGCACTTTCGTATTTTTAAACAACGCCCCTAAAACTTCATATTTCTAAATAAAACCTCATATCATTTAAGTTGATTAAAAAGGAACCCGGCCTAATTAAGCTGCTAAATATCTAATCTATCCTTAGCAAGTTAATTAACCCTCAACCATCCTTGCTTGGTGTATTTGATCCTGTGCAGAAAAATGATTCTGAATGGTTTAAGAGAAGAAGCACTAGAATCATAATTGTAGGTGGTTGCAATTCCAATGGATGGTTGGGCATTAGAATCTGAAAAGAAATAGAAGAATGGTGTGGATGGAGAATGGAAGAAGAGTATTAGGGTAAACCGGTCATTTTAAATGAAATCTGGATGAAAAACTAATCATGCGAACCAATTTAGACAACTTAGGCCATGTTTGGATAACCAGGGTTAAAGCTCATAGGAATGACTTTAGGATTAAAATATGTTGGAATGCATGTACATTTCAAAAGTAAAATTCCAATACATTTTGATAACATAATGCATATTTGGATGGATGGGATATGGATAACATTAGAATGAGAGAGAAGAAAGAGGAGATTGATGTGGCATTGAGAGAGAGAGAGAGAGGTGCTGGATTGGAAAAAATAGGTCTTTGTCAATTTTTAAAATCTAATGGATTAAGGATATTTTAGGTTTTTATTCATTGGATTTCTTCTTAATTTTATTTAAAACACCAAATCTTTTGAATTTACGCGGTCCAATTGAAAAAATTAATCTAAGTTTTTTCCTCATTGGAATATGGATATCCAAACACAGTCTTAAAGAAATATTCAAGGCCATTTTGGTCTTTTACCATGTTTTAAACAGATTCGGAATAACATAAAAGTAATATTTCCAAAGAGTACAAGGTAAAACTCACTGCAGGAAGATTTTTGGATAACTCATGCCTTTTGTGATGATATATGGACTACTGATATTTTGGGATGATTTTTGGAAATAACATATTTTTTGGTTGGTATATCAAAAAAAAATTTACGAGAGAGAAGCAAGGGTTTCCCTTACTCCTCACTTTTCTCTTTCAGCTCCAACTCTTGAGATCGATTTAGGTATGCTTTTGGTTCAATTTCAAAGCTTGTTTCTATGAAATCTTTGCGCATTTTGTGGCGATTTGATTTGGGAGATCGATAACTGTTTTGGGTTCTTTAATTGCTGGTTTAGGGTTACGGATCTGTTTGCTGTGGATTTTTGCTTCATTTCGAGGATTATTTTTGCTTCATTTCTTGTTTTGATCTAATGGCGGCGACATTCCATTTTGTCTATGTTTTTTTGTTGCCTATTGCAGGATTCTTACAACAAAATGGAGGTCGAAAACTGCAATTCGTGCAGCATTTTGCCATTCATAGTAGCTGCAATCGCGATTCGTGTCGCTTACGTATTCTATTGCACTGGAAAGCCCCTCAAGGCCTCGGCATCGAATTCTCTTAGAACCATCATTATCCTTGGATCAGGTATCACAAATTTTTCTCAATTTTCTAAGGAATTATATGCTTGTGGTCATTTGATTTGGAAAGTTATAATTTTGTGTTGAAAACTGTAATTCTACTTAGGCATAATTTTGCTGAATTTGGTAATTTGTAAGATAGGAGACATTGCACTGCAATTATATACATTTATTTGGTGATTACAGTGATTTGTTTGGCTGTTTGTTTGTTTTGTGGGCATCAGAGATTTAAGATGGAATTTTATTTACCCGTCATTGTATTTTGGTATTAAATAGAAATTTGTAGATTTAAGTTAATTAGGATGACTATTTATGTTGGAGAATGCTATTTTCCGTGCATTTGATTCATGAGCAGTATTGTTATTTTTTTTTTTAATAAATGAGATATCTGTAAACGATTGTTGATGCTTTCTTGGGATAAAGACTTGTTTTTTTGTTTTTTTTTAAATCAATCCCCTAGGGGATCGAACTTGCGACCTCTCACATTGGAGAGGAAATTGATACCAATTGAGCAAAGCCCAATTGACGTTGTTGGCTTCTTCTTGTTGTTGTAATGCTAATTTTTTTTGTTTGTTTATTTGATATACAGGAGGTCACACTGCAGAGATGCTCAGCATCATTAACATTCTTCAAAAAGATAGGTTTGATCCGAGGTTCTATGTGGCGGCTGCTACTGATAATATGAGTCTTCAAAAGGCTCAGGTTTTGGAAGAATCCTTGATTCAGCAAGGGGAGGTACATTGAAACAGATTTCTCTTTTTCTTCTATGCAATCGACGCATATCATTCAATTGTTTTATTAAGTTATACCTTCATTCTTGAAGCTAAGGTTTCTTTCTTCTTGTGTTGAGCTATTACCAATAGTAAGTATTAGGAATACCTGCGTTTACAATGGTGGAACATTTGAAAATGTGTGTTTACAATGGTGGAACATTTGAAAATGTGTGTTTTCAATTGTGCATATATAATAATCACAAAGTTCAATGTAGCTCATTTTAGTTACTCAAAACTTCTATACCCTCTCCTGGGCCTTTGAAATTTAGTATCGTTGATCCTGATCAAAACATGATTTTGTTTTTCTTTTCAAAAAACACCTCGATGTGGAAAATATATGTAATCTTGGCTTTTGATACCTGTAGTAACTTGGTTTAAGGAAGATGAAGTTAGCTTTGTGTATCCTATATTGAATGGATTTGTCATTAAGGTAACAAAAGTAACGAATCCTTATCTGGTTCTTCCTTATCCGAGTCATTTGCATTCATCAAGAATACTCGAGGGACTCTTCTTGCCACATCCTAAAACTGACATGACTCCTAATGTATTGTATATGCATAAATAATTAAGCCACTATTTATCTATTGTTTGTTGTGTAATTTTTTGATTTCTTAGTTTAGATTTGGTAAAATCATAACTTTTTTTATTATGTATATATTTCCTAAATAATAATAAAATTAATGTTTCTCAGCGAATCAAATTTTATTATTTTAGAATGTTACGAATTGCAAATGCCGATCGTATCATATTTTGTATCCATAAAAATGTTTGTATGCTACTCATACTTCCGTGTAAATGTTTGTGCAATGTTCTCATTGATATCAAGAAGTTATTTTTAGCACACTCTTTGCAGTATGATATTACTGTTCGTAAATGCCAATTTTGAATCACAGTGTTTTCCATGAATAATTTGTGCAGCACAAGCCGTGGATTATGATAGACAATAGGGAAAATTGTTTCCAAGCCCAAAACTAGAAATTGATTTTTTTTAAACCCACGTACTTCCATAAACACTAAAAAAACCAATACATTAATATTCAATTATTCTTAAGCCTGGGGCCCACTTTTAGCATACGTATTTCATTATATAATACACATTTTAAGTAAAATTACACCATTATCTTTCATCTTCTTTAGAACCCAAATTAAAATTCTTCTCTACATTTTGCTTAATTAAATCAAAAACTTATGACATCACAACTTATAGAAATTATAATCTAATTAATATTTCATGAATTCTTTCAATCATAATTAGACAAGTTTTGTTCGCAAAGAGAAATCTAATCAAAAGAAGAAAAAAATGAAAAAAATCACACCTCTCCTTTAGATTCATGCAGCCGAGACAAAAGTTTATGTTTCACAATAAAATAAATTAGATTGATGTAGAAGTCAAGGTGATGATGAGCACAGACTTGTGAAAAATCATTATACTTCATTTGGAGTAATGGAAAGAAACCGATTAGGCTTTTGATTGGTTTTGGAAAGGGTTCAAGATAGAAGATGAGGGCAATTTTGGCATTTTAAAAAAAATCAATGAATACTACACCGTATTTGTACTTTTTAAGAGTATTTTGGGTTTAAAAGAAATTTGAATAAAGGAATAGGGCTTTTAGGCATTTTTGGAAGTTTGTGGGTTTAGAAATAAGTTACTTTTGACTAATGGGGCTAGAAGCAAATTTCCCTAGATAATAACCCTGTTTTTTTTAACATTATTTCTACAGTGTACATTTGTTAACACAATAATTTGCTCTTTCTCAGCGATTCTAATCTTTTGACTCTTTTTTCACATATTAATTGCTTTGATTGCATATAATACGATTTCAGTATACCTCCTCTAGCACTTTTAAGTTTTAACCCCTCGACAAGCAATTAGTACCCAACATTCTGGAGATTAGTCTTATGATTTAACCTGGAATAACATTCACAGCCCTTTAACTGACTAATTCTAGGCGGTGTTAATAAGCTACTTCTAAGGTCATAAGTGCCAAATGTGGCTAACAACAGGGGCAACATGTTATATACCGAGTATTCTGTCTTAGTTAATAGCATGTCAACGTTGTCTTTGAAAGATAATTTTGTGCATTAAGTAGCATTTTAAGCCCTCTCATTTAAGTATTTATGACATATAGAGTATATTCATATAACCTTCTAGTTTAGGGAGAAAAGGCTATATTTTAACCAACTACCCTTAGTTACGACTGTTTTTTCAGTTAACCGCCTTACCGGTCTTTTTTACAATAAGCTCCCCAAAGATGTTACCCTTGAAGATATTTTAGTTATTAAAAAACTCCCTTAGAAAAATTTAAGGGAGTTTACTGTAATAAAAAACTTTAAGGTTGTTGAGGGGTGAAAAGGACTCCCTTTAAAAAAGTTTAAGGGAGTTTACTGTAACGAAAAAGCTTTGAGGTAGTATAGTCAATGATAGTTCAGTGATATTGAGCCAAAAATATATTTTCTTATGATCGAATAATTAATCGATATTGTAGAACCGAGCGAGTTAAATTGATTTTGCAGAACACTACAGGAAAGATGCTAGATGATTCTCGGTTCACGAAGATCTATAGAAGTCGGGAAGTGGGCCAATCATATGTAACCTCTATCTGGACAACTTTGATCGCTGTTTTGCATGCTCTCTATCTAACATTCAAAATTAGGCCTCAAGTGGTAAGATAGTTAATTTCAGCTTTTGTTTCTTTGAAGTTAACAAATGCAATTTTAAATTAGAGTAGATTTCACAAAGGCTGCCCTTAATAAATATTGTTTGTCAATAAAGTATTTATTAGTTAACTCCCTTAAAGTGCTATTTATCAAAGTAATTTGGCTAAATTGTACTTAAATACCCAAGGTTTCACCGTTTTAATAGATAAATACCTAAACTAGATAAATACCTAAGTTTCGTAGGAGATAAATACCTTACCTTTTACTTCGTTTGCATATGGCTACCTTCGTGTGATATATGAAGATATATATGAAGATGGTATAACGATTATTTTTCCATTGCCGTTACTTTCGTTTTTTAAAAAATGCTCGAGTCAAAGATAGGTATTTATGAACAACCCATAGAAACTTAGGTATCTATCCGTGAAATCGGTGAAACCTTGGGTATTTACGTGCAATTTAGCCAAGTAATTTAGTAGGGTAAAAAATTCCCTTAAAAGTATAGATCAAGGGAGCATATTGTAACATTGTTATAGAAAAAGAGTTAAATTATTTTGGTGAGAAACAACACTAGTGTAGCGTAGTTTTGTGAAATTTATCCTTCAAATTAGGATTGATGTTATATTGTTTCAGATTATTTGCAACGGGCCTGGAACTTGCTTTCCTCTATGTGTAACCGTGTTTCTTTTCAAGGTTAGTGTCATGGATTCATACAAACTCTTCTTGAATTATTGAAAACACGAGGCGTAAGATATGGGCTACATAACAATATTTCAATAGGGAAAAATAATTAAAATTTCAAGAATTTGATTAACTGAATTGAGTGATCATCCTCGTCCGTGTGAGCATTCATTGATTGCACGAAACACCCCTGTAGTTTACCCAGTGTAATACTTTTACCCCTTTTATTCCCCTTAGTGATTTATTAAGCACAAACACCCCCTCTGTTGATCGACGAAACCCTTTGAGTGTGCCGAGATGAAAAAGGGTTTAATATTTAATTTCTTAAAATACTCAAGTTCAACTTTCAACTTTCAACGACATAATTATTATCTAAATTACCTTGAACTTGTTTGTGTTGTTTGGAATAGAATTTGAGTGTTAAAAGGCTTTGATCGACGAGCACAGGTGTTTGCGCTGATATATCACTTGAGGTGGGTAGAAGTGTTAGCCGGGGTAAAGTGCAGGGGTGTTATTGTGCAGTTAACCCTATTCAGGGGTGGGCCCATATACAACTCAACGGGGGCGCATGTCTAAACCATCTCAATTGATTCTATTCTATCCTCTATTGAAGCAACCTCCAACTTGTTACACATATACTCATTTCTTGTTCTTACCCTAAGCGTATTAACAATCATCCATCTTAACATTCACATTTCTGTCACACTCATCTTTTAGCCATGTCTTTTTTTAATCGGGGTTTATATTAAAAAACAATAAGAAGAAAAAGGTCTAAACTTTAGTTTCTTGGACTTTAATTGGTGCAGCTAATCGGCATAAGATGGTCTTACATCTTCTATGTGGAGAGCATCGCGAGAGTGAGGAAATTCTCCTTGAGTGGCTTGCTGCTTTATAAGCTCCGGTTGGCCGATCAGATCTTTGTGCAGTGGCCAAAGCTGCAAAACAAGTATCCGAGAACTCACTGTGTCGGCTGCCTCATGTAAACAAGTTTTCTTTCCTTTTTTTCCAGATTGGAAGTGCTCGCTCTAACCCACAAGAAGAAGGTTGATAGTTGTGTTACAATTCAACAGTGTTCTATTTGTCGTGTGTTTTGTATAAAGCAGATTAGTGTATTTATATTGGGTTGTGGCTGAGATTCTAATTGGAATTTTGAGCTATTTACAGTTGTAAGATATGATGAACCTGTAATTGCATCAGGTGCTTTGAAGACCAATCTGCAGCTGTTTCTATTAATAAAAACCATTATTCAAACTGGAAAGGCCTGACCGTTTTACTTTAATAAATAAAATAAAAATGAAGAAAAGGTAAGTCCCGAGAGATTTACTCTCATAATCATAATCGGCGCCGTTCATATTGATTAACTTATCTATTGGATGTATACACCAATTTTTATGTATTTTCAATGTTTTTTGCTCTTGTATTGGGTTGATTGCAAAATTAATGGTTTTTTGATTCTATAAATTTTAAATTTTTAGATCAACAAACAAAAAGCACCCATCCAAAAACAAAAGGTATCCAAAACACATTGAAAGTTGGTGTATTCAATAGGCCATGAGGAACAAGGCGAATGGTGTTGATTATCCAATCAAATAATCGAACGCTGGTTTGTTATGCTGTTCTCAAGGAATTTTTCCCAGGAACATTCCTGGGACCATATGACTCTTTAATTTAATTGACTTCTTTGTATGATCATGCGTGTTTAAAATATCAGCAGGTGAACAAAGCATACAATTTTTGGACAGATTTTATGTTAGGAATCACAAAGCAGATTACAGATTCACTGCTTCGCCAGTAAATGTAGAAGCTGAATCCCAACTAAAATCATAATTACAGATCATGAAAAGGAGAATATCCAAATCTTCCATAAAATTTCTGAATTTAGAATCTCAAATCAATTCTCCAAATTATCTATATTCTCATCATTTAATAGAGCACGATTATTTCGAACAATGTTCAAAACATATGTTTACCCAACCAACTTCAACTCTATAATTCTTGACACCATTACAGTCCAAAAGGTACACACAAATAAAAGCTGAGAGAATTCTATGAACACACTTTAAATGAGCAGGAAACAAAAAGGGCGAAATAAATGAGGTGAAACAAAATGACAACCCTGTTCCATAATTGAAATTAGCAGCTACATCCACCGGATTGTGGCTGCGAATTGGATGAATTTGTATTGGTGGCCCTCAGGTTAACATCGGCCATGTCTTCTTGTTTTGTTGAGGGAAGTGTCTCCATCCCTGGGAACAGTGCCTGCACCCAAAAAAAAGAAAAAAAAGAGAGCCATTGAGCTATTACTATATTTCAACCCTCAAAAGAACATAAACCAAAAGAGCGACGCGGGATCAAGCTATGAAGCATGGATTTGTGAATTCCCGTTACGAATAGACTCGGATTTGTGAATCCCGATTTATGCAATTAAATAATAAATAAAGTAATTCGGATGCTTCATGATTCAACCCCGATTCATGAATCGGGTTTGCAGGTCGGCTTTGATCATTTAAATTGGTTTTTTTGATATGGGTTGGGTTGGTGAAGTTTGAAAACAACCCGTTAACCCACATCCTTTATAATACATTCAGCCCGTGATCCTAGCCAAAAACCATTTGTGAAGAATTACAGCCACAACCTAAAACGTATATGTATCTGTATCCCAGGTTTTTCAGAAAATTGCGAACTCGCAAATCCCATATCCAAATCTACGATGCATATAAATTGAGTACAATTTTCTTTTTGAGCAAAAAAGTTCTCACATTGTAAAGACACAACACGACAAATGTAAGCCTTTTCCTTATCAAAATGGATTTGACTATAAGAAAGACTCCACGAAAATATTGGCAGAAGTTCTACTACAAGATGTGACATAAACCTTCGCTTAATTAGATTTTTCTTTGTTACCCTTTTGCCACAGCCTATTGAGGGATTGCCATAATCCAAAATGTCTGATATTTCAAAAAATCTCCTCCAATTATCCTAAACTGGAGAAGTATAGAAGAAAGAAAAGACGATAAATCTTCTGCTAGAGAAAATTATGTTCAAACAGTAAGGTAATGAAAAAGGCAAGAGTGAAAGAAAACATTGAAGGCAAATGATGGTGTGCTTAAAACTCTTTTAACATTATGAGATTGCTAATATGTAAAAGACTTTTAACATTATGAGATTGCTGATATGTAAAAGAAACAGATAAGCAAAGCATTCGCATGCAGACATCACCACATGGAGTAACCAAAGGAAGAAATAAGGAATGATATGCACAGACCTTGATATTGATTCCGGCTTTGGCACTTGTCTCGATAAACATGAAACCAAGATCGCGTGCTTTAGCCTCTCCTTCCTCGATAGAAAATTGCCTGTCACACCATCCATGCATGGTACATAATGCAGTATTACGCGTAATTTTAAGAAATATTAAGAAATACTCAACACACGATTACTTAATATTAGTTATCTCGTAAAATCATGCAATAAAATGGATAGCAAGCCTCAGTTGATGTCAAATTAAATGAGATCGGTAGCCAATTCTAATGGAGGAAAAAAATTCTTAGACTCTGGAGATGCACGGATTATAAGGTGCAGATAAGAATAAATAGGGCAAACAGATACACATGCCCTTGGTGCTAGCTAGGTTTTTTATTTTTCTTATGACATCTTAGTTGTCGCGTACACGAGATCAGTGTGCCTATAATGTATTATACTTCATACGAGTCTACGCCAGTTTAAAAAAGAGGTTAAGAATTACAATAATGTATTGAACTACATTATCGCGAAGGATTATAACGAAAGATGAATCACAAAAAAAAAAGTTATCATTTACCTTTTATCGACAAGGTCTGTCTTGTTCCCTACAACAACGATGATAACATCACCACCCCTCTCAGTGCGCACCTCTTCAATCCACTTCGAAGTATTTAAGAAGGATTGTCTGCCTGTATCATGATGAAGCTAAATGTAAGCAAGCATTTGGTATGATGCTTTATGGTAAAAGTTCATGGGCTTATAATTTCCAATATTAGAAGTAATGACATTTTAAAAACATTACTTGTTGGCTTAATTCCAAAAAACTACAAAACACTATGGCCTAATTATGAGAAACTACCAAATTCTTATTAAATACACAAGAAACCACCACAAAACTTTCAAAAACTATATGAAATTACCACAAAACTTTCAAAAACTACATGAAACAACCACAAAACTTTCAAAAACTATGAAAAACTACCAATATGCAAGAGTTGATCGGCGATCTAGGGATCGCTCCACCATATTCCTACATACATAAATAGCTAGATTTTGTATGGAGATAAAAATCCTGAACATAAAATGTGTTACGGATAGAATAACAGCAACTAACTTTCCAATTAACACCTTGGGTTTGGAATACTGCTAGCATAATTCCCAAAAAGGTGCAACTTTAATATAATTTGACAGTGTGATATGTTAAGGAAACATACTCGCAACATCATATACAATCATAGCTACAGAGGAGTCTCAAATGTAGCTAGGGATGAGGCTTCGAAATCTCTCTTGCCCAGCTGTATCCCTGGGAATGAAAACAAACAAGAAAATGAATATCTAAAATCAAAATAAGAATAAGAACATCAAATAACTAATATCTAATGAAAGATGTAGATTATAGAATTTAATGGAGTTTGGGCCAGTATTCATTTGTTTGCGTAGATGATAGGTTTTCCCATAAAGTTGTAATAAGCTTTACGCAGATTATCTAATGATAATTGCTGCTCTAGACATCGAAATATAAATGCTAGCTATGTATAAGGTTTCTCTTTCTCTAGAGATGGTTCATGTCTCAGATCTCTGGGTTTTCCCTGTTCTATCTTGCATCCTACAACAATCAAATATTGGGGGGGGGGGGGGGAGGGATCCAATATTATAATGAAAAACAAAGGATCATCGAATCGTATTAAGCATGAATTTTTTTTAAACTAGCACGGAGTTAATGCATAAGTTTGTGTTGCATACATATTGGTGGTTAATTTCCTGAATGAGATGCGACGATTCTTAGTATTGCTTACAAATTCTCATACAAGAAGAAGGTGGATGGCAGATCCATCATTATACTAATAGAAAGCTATATGAGAAGTGGAAATTTGGTGATATCCCCAAAATACCCCTAATAATTGAATATTCCTTTAGATTTGTTTGCCAAAAATCTGGTTTTTTTTGTAAATTCTAATATTTTGGGTGTATTGTAGGTAGTTCGTGGCAAAGTTTGGCCAACTTCTCATTATTTACAACTCTGTCATCATCAAAACTTCTTACTATTTACAAATGTGTCATTAGTTCAAAAAATTTCAATAATTACAAGTATGCTATCAATTCAAAATCCCAAAAGGTTTTCCTTAAAATGCCATGACCTTTCAATATTTTATAAATAAATACCATTAGAGTTTCATTAAAATAGGATGAACTTTTGCTATTTTCAAATAAATACCATGAATTTTGTCCATAAAAAATACCATAAATATCCAACAACAACAACCGAGCCTTTTAGCCAACAACCATAAATATTCAACATTTTCCAGATAAATTCCATGGTTTTTGTCCATTACAAATAAATATTGTTAACTTTCAACGTTTTTTCGATAAATATCATGAACTTTTTCCGTTACAAATAAATAATGTTAACTTTCGCCGTTTTTCAGATAAATACCATGGACTTGCTCTGTTTACAAACAAGTAGCATAAACTTGCATTGTTTTATAAGTTAATAGCACTATATATTCATTAAAATACGATAAACTTTTCCTTTTTCAAACAAATACCATTTCTTTGTCTGTTACAAAAAAATATCATAAACTTTCAACGTTTTTCATATTAATACCATGGACTTTTTCTGTCATAAAAAATATCAAAAAATTACAACGTATTTTAGATAAATACCATGGCTTTGTCTGTTACAAATAAATAACATTAAATTTCAATGTTCTTAAATAAATTTCAACGTTTTCCAAATAAATACCATGGATTTTGTTTTTCACAAATAAATACCATGAACTTTCACCGCCTTTCGGATAAATGTCATTTCATAAATTATTCCAAAACCCGCCGCATCACGCAAGGTTTATTGCTAGTACTTCTATAAAAATGTAAAAGAAATGAAGTTATTATCCTACAAGAGTTGCAGTCTAACCGTCCGGTCTTCCAGGTACATCATCTTTGAGAGAAAATCAATGCCGATTGTAGCCTAACTCAATAAGAGAATTCAACAAAGAAAAAAGAATAAGGAAAATATTAGAGTATAAATAAACTTGCAGTTAAATCAATAAATAGCTATCAGGTTAAATATTGAGGAATTAGATATAACTGGTTCCTTAAGCATATGCACTGAGGCTTGAAAAGATTGGATATGTTTGCAGCTCTGAAGACAGTCATCTAATTGTTCTGAAATGGTAAGTGGGTAAAAACATTATTGCTTTAGATGACATATATAGTTGTAGACTATCAATTAGTTCAATTACAAACAAATTAGAATCATAAAGAGGATGTTGCGGAGAAGCCATCTTCCCAACACAATATCCAAGTATAAGGTTAAACATGAAAAGAAGGCTTTCAACCTTATAAAGTATAAACGAATGAGACCGGGGGGGGGGGGATTATCTCGCATAAACCGACATACTAAAGTAATGGCTTACACCTTTGAAAAAATATATCTCATACTAAATGGATGATATTTTTTATATCATGTTACAACATGAGATAAAACAGTGAGACAATCAGATATTACGACAGCTGAGTAAACATCGGGGAAGTATTTTCGAGGACACCAAAAAATTAAATAAATAAAAATACAAGCAAAAGGAACGCAAAAATTCATGTGACATGATAGTGCTGCAGTATTACAAATTTTGGCAGCTGAGTCAACAATGTAAGGAGCACAAGGATTGCACGAGTGACATGATACAAGTGCGTGCATATGCACATTGATGTGTGAGGCAGCGTATCGCCTGGACATGTAATGAGACCAACAACTCAGAATTCCTTGATGATTTATTCATCTACACAAAGGCCCAAGCAAGGAGAACGGTAATTTGAAATGGAGGAGAGCATAAAGGAGGAAATATACGCAATGAAACTCCATTTTTTTTTATATCAAATGTAGCCATATATCCTATTTCCAAACTTCACCAAAGGAATAACACACACTATACAAATGAGCGCGATTAATTCTAAATATAAAACAGAAGTAAAGAATTATCCTAACAACAATTAATTAGGACAATCATAAATCATGCAGCATAACTTTACATAATCAACCATAATTGATGGCAGGAACATCTCCAATAGCCCGTGCTCTTGCGAAATCCACTCTCAATCAAGCATATTCATAAAAGATTAATCTATTGAGATCTCATGCTGCATGCGCAAACAAAATCTTCGAGGTAAAAGGAATACAGCTCGATTCAAATTTAACTAATGTAACGTCTAAATTTGCCAAAATCCCCACATTAATGCAATCAAAGAGAGCGAAATTAGCGTTCTAATCTCCAATCACATTGATGCTGCCAATAAAACGTAGTCGCAACATCGCGGATCGATCGAGACCTCGAATCAACAGAACAAAACTAAAATCCTTATAAGAAAATCGATCAAACACAGCAAAACAGCACAAGATCGATCGCGATCTGACGTGAAATGATCAGATCAAGTCCTAAAACAAGCGGATCTATGGGAATCAACCTCAAACGCAAACAGATTCAAGAGATAGAAATCAAGCGAAAGGGGATCTGATGATAGAGAGGGGAACCTAATACGTGTTGTCGAACTTGTCGTACACGAATCTGGTGATGATGCTCGTCTTTCCCACCGATTGATCCCCAAAAACACCAGCTTGTACTTCGCCAGCGCCGACACCGGAGCCATTGAAGACGGCAACCGTCCCCTTTGATCGAATTGGGCTCTTGAGTTCGATCGGATCCACAGAGGAAACGGGTCTGCTTCTTGGATCTATTACCCGGTCCAATAGCCTATCGGATTCGGATGTCACCAACACCAACATCGGTAGCCTCATAGGATTTTCCATATCAAGCCATTGTCCACGGCTATAAAAAAAATAAAAATTGTTGAAATTACCTCCTTTTAGGATTAGACTTGCGAACTCTCGGAGCAACCGAGCTAAGCCCAATTGATACACCAATAATTAATAGAACGATAAACTTGTGATAAATACATGAGCGTGAAGCAATAGGACCCACCAGCTTGCATGGCTCTTCTTAAGGAGTTGTTTGGTTGCAGGATTATGGAATTTGGATTCCAAAATAGTACGGTTGAAATTTCTGGATTTGGTAATTTGTTGTTTGGTTGGTTTTGGATTCCTAGTATTGGATTTGTAGATCCTTGTAATCTTTGTTTGGTTGGTGAGAAAAGGTGGGATTTGAATTTGAGGATTTTAGAAAGAGATAGATAGAGAGAGGTTTATTAAATAAATAAAGTACATGGGCCCCATCTAAAAGTACAATGAATAGTGCTAAATCCTTGAAAATCCTTGGAAATTTTGACGATTCAAGAATTCTTGTTTTGTGGTGGGCCCCCCATAAAAAACAAAGGAATCCTAAAAATCCAAATTCTGCAACCAAACACAAAATTATGGAATCCTAGGATTCCACAATCCAAAATCCATAT
This sequence comes from Agapanthus africanus, assembly GCA_030015575.1. Classification (NCBI taxonomy): domain Eukaryota; kingdom Viridiplantae; phylum Streptophyta; class Magnoliopsida; order Asparagales; family Amaryllidaceae; genus Agapanthus; species Agapanthus africanus. The sequence continues at coordinate 1,005,513,005 of CM057337.1, read as the reverse complement.
CCAAACTCATAATCCTGCAACCAAACAGGCCCTAAACGGTTCTTCAGGGACCATGCTCATATATTGGGTGTTGAATCCAAAAGCTAGCGTTGTCCATGGGGTCGAATTGGATGGTTTTTTGATAAACTATTTTGCACCCAAACATGCTACATGTGTGACCTCCCAACTTTGTGTACCGGCCATACATCCTACGAGTCCGGGCAAGTTGCTGGTGAGGTTTGGGTTTTCGATTATCAAGTAAGTAAAGGTTATATAATCATATAAGCGGATGAGTGATGTAATACCTAGTTCCTTTGTAAATATTTTCCATGTTTATAAATAAATGTTTCCCATTTTTTATTTTCTTTTTTGAATATTTTCTATAAGTAATTTCCTATATTTTTCTAATTCTTAAACCCTAACCCCTTTTTATTTTCTTAACCCTAACCCCAAGCCCTAACCCCTTTTTATTTTCTTAACCCTAACCCCAAGCCCAGCCCGACCCATGAACCCCACATCCTACCCGACCCGACAGACCCTACCCGACCCGACCCGAACTCCCCCAACCCCCACTTCTTCTTCTTCTTCACCTTCTCTTTTCTTTTCCCGCTCGTTTTCCCCGTCTCCTCCTTCCTCTTGCCCGCGCCCGCGACGACCGCGCCCACCATACCAACAACTTCCCCGAGATCCCCTCCCCTAAATCCTCAGCCGCTCCACTCGACGACGCCCACCTCTCGCGAAAATCCCCTCGCCTCAACGGCCATCCCCGAGATCCCTTCAAGCCCCAACAACTCCATTATCTTACTCCCCTCAACGCCCTCCGCGATCCCCTCGCATGCTCCTCCTCCCTCTCAACAACCGACCCCGCCCTCTCTTCATCCCTCTCTACCTCCATCGTCCTTCGTCTCCTCTCTTCCCCTCTCACCTCCCTCCTCCTCCGACCGCGAGGACTTCCACCTCGACCTTGTGACCACCTTCGCTCGTCTCGACCCCACTTTCTCCTGCCGACAAGCTCCTCCCGCCGCCAACTCCTGCTCACCAAGTCCCAGCTCACCACTGCATTATCTGAGCTCCTCTCCACCGTGCCCATAGCCGCCCATTGCACCCTCGACGACCGCTTCTACTTCACTGCCTCCCTCGTCCTCGACGCCACCACAAAGCTCCCTCCCCGAGCCTCCCTTTCTGTCGCACCCCCATCTCCATCTTCCCGTACCCCCTAGCTCCTCCCGAGCACCTTCACCACCCACCGACACCTTCGCCGAGACCCACCAGAACCCATGACTCCAACCCTATCGCCTTCGCCGCCTCCAACCCGAGCTCCTTGCCACCATCTTCACCTCCCTGACCTCTTCATCTCCTTACCTAGCCCCAGCCAACGAGCCCGAGCACCACGACGACCACCCACCAGAGCCCCGACAAGCTCAACGCCACCACCAGCATCTGCTCCACCTCCAGCCACCTTGACCTTGCCTCCACGCTCGGAGCCCAGCCCCTTCACTCCAAGTCGAGCCCAAGCCGGTCCCCTTGCCTCCGCTACTTCGGCCTTGATCCAGCGCCACCGCCGACCGCTGTTGACACCTTGTCGTTGCTACAGCGACCCCCGTCTCCATATCCAAGCCATGCTCCACAGTGAGTAGCAGAGGCCAAGTTCGAACCCCGTTGTCACGCCCTGCTTTCCGGTGTACGGAGAGGGGACACGATGAGGCCCGCTACGTATTTACTCTGAAGTAAATACGCTAAGTGTATCTAAGCAGTATAAAGTAAAAGCACACAAGAAAAATGACAATAGATGTAATTGAACAACAACTTTATTTATTAAACATTCTTTTACAGGTACAACTAGAAATGTAAACACATGAATAGAAAGCAATGCCTAACAATGGCATAACTGAAATGAAAAGTATGTACAAGTGACTATGGCTCGAGGGTCTTCAGTGTACTGCTCCAAGTGCTCCTGGCTGCTCAGACAGTAGCACATCGGCCCGGGGGAGGGGCTCCCACTCCGCCGCCGCCGCGGCGTCGGGACCATTCGCCTGCCTCAGCCGCGGGCAGTCGCCCCTGTGCCACTGGACGGGCACAGGCCAATCCTCACCCTTGGGTGACCCGACAAACAGAAACTTCTTCTTCCATTCATGAATGGAAGAAGGTACTACGACAACTCCCGACCCGGCAGCACCTCCCTGACGCTTTCTAAAAGAAATGTATAACCAGCTCGGCTCGTCTTTGCGAGTGCCGGGGTGGTTCTTGTAGCAGAGAGAGGAAAGGAGAAGGCTCAGACTGAAAGGGATCGCCCGCAATTTCAACCAGACCAGAAACCCGAGGAGAATCCTCCAAGAGTTTAGCACTAACTGGCCCGAGGCTAACTCAAAACAATTCAACGCCGCACTCACCTCGGGGGAGAAGGGCAGGCGCATCCCGGCCCAAAAGGCCTCCAGGTACAAGGCGATCTCCTTTGCCCCGTACCTAGTCTGCCCTTTCCCCCTCCCCGTCCAGACGAAGCGAGTAGTCGGGAGGGATATGGAAGCGAGCCCGAATGGTGGCAAGCTCGTCTGCATGACTCAGTATAGAAGACGCATCACGGATGCCCCTGACCTGTGCTCTGGGGACCGCCCCCGTCACACGCCCCCGGGGAGCATGACTAACCCTAACTTCCCGGGGGGGCTCCGACTCAAACGAGGAAGAGGAAGAAGCAGAAGAGGAAGCTGCAGAGGACTCCCTGGACTCTACCCGGACTATTTCTACAGAATTCTCGGTAGAAGACATCTAACCTGATCAAAAGGATGAGTCCTCAGAGGAGAAAACACAAGGAATCCGACCTAAAGAGAAGAGCGTTGATCTAACACGCGAAGGGACGAGGAAATTATGGTGAGGTATATGTCACGCCCCGCTTCCCAGTGTACGGCGAAGGGGACGCGACGAGGTCCGCTGCGTATATACTTAGAAGTACATACGCTAAGCGTATCTAAGTAATATAAAGGTAAATCACAAGAGACAAGAGATATAGAAATAACAACAACTTTATTAATAACATTCTTTTGTACAATGCATGAAAAGAAAATACAACTGAAATGAAAAGCGATGCCTAAACAATGGCATAACAGGAAATGAAAATACTAAATAGAACAAGGTACAATATCTAGAGCTCGGGGTCTTCGTGAAACTGATCCAAGTCTTCACTGGTGGGCTCGATCTCTGCTGGGTCCAAAGCACCTGACGACATTCAAAGAAGAAAGAAATAGAATGTCGTCAGCGAACAGGTCGCTCGGTAAGTCCCAAAGATAAAGAAGAATTAGAAAAGACAGAATAAGAGTATTTTCTAAAGAGGTTGTAAAATATTATAGAATATTGTGTTAACGCTGTTGTTTGTAGCTTGGTACAGAAGGATGCCAGTGTATACGAGAGGGGTCTCTATATGCTAGAGACCAGGGCAAACGGAATGTACAAGGAACCGTTAATCCACGGTACAACAGCAACGGAATATAGGTCAGGTGTCTTAATCTGACCACCTCGTGCCACCTTTAACACCTTCCGTACCAATCTACCCTTTAAACCCCGTAGTGTTTTGATAGTATTGTTGTATTGTATTGTGTAAGTTGGATGACTGACCAAAACCATGATATCAGTAAACAGATTGTAACTGCATAATCAGGTAAATGGAATAACGGAATAATGGATGTATATCCAAGGTTTGATTCAGTCAAGTTGTATAGATTGTTAATTGGATTCTGAGATTCATGTATTCATATTGAGTTGGAATATTAAAGAATATAGATTGACTTGAATCATATTCAAGTCAGAAATAATCAGACTCAAATTCGAGTCAGACTAAAAGAAATATAAGTCGAAGTTCTATATTTGTTAGGGTCATTATTGTAATTTATAAAACTTGAGGGGGTTTTATGTAAAAATACTTTTGTATAGTTTTCAAGATACACCTCAAGTATTTATTATTCGTCTTTATTGTTATAATGAGTGTGATTTTATTTTATGATATTTCTAGTGAAAATATCCTAATTACATAAATAAAGATATCAATTTGTAATATTGATTTATTTGAAATTCATGGTATTTTAATGTAAATTTTAATCTTGTAATTTTTAGGAAAAGATGGAAACTTTATTTTATAATAGGTGTTTAAATGATAAATATACACATGTTTATACAAGAATAATTTTTAATAAATATTTTATTTTCCAAAAATCTCATTTTTCTTAAATGTCGTATTTTAAACCTTTCGAGACCGAATGCTCCTTGCGGAGGTCTGAATCTCACACTACTAAGCCCGATGGTGCACGATAAACCGTACTATCCCTAACGAGTTCTCCAAAGGTGGGTTGTAGTGGCGCTTTGCAAAGATTTAATAAATACTAATCATTTAGAAAACGGTTTTATAAAGATAAGGTATTTATTTGTAAAATGTGTAAATTTCCGTATTTTAGATTCTAGGGTTTCCTAAACCAACTAGCCTATTTCTAAATGGTCTAAACGACAAGTCATAAGAAGCCTCAAATCGCCTCTTCACAGCCAATTGCAGTCAGGTAAGTGCCAGGTAAGTGGGAGGCTCTCCACTGCAAGTAGTGGCCCTAATTAAGTAAACACTTGCCTTAGACACACTTGCCTAGACACCACAAAGTCAGGTTTAGATAAACGATCGATGTCCATAACTTATCGTATTTCCTATTAAAATATATTGCATTAAAATTGTATACAACTTAGAACTTTTAGAAAAGGTTTATAAAGAAAATGGTATTTTAATGTAAAATCTTATTTTATCGTATTCTAAGTTTTCAAGGTAGCGTGTTATGATTACATATGAGTGTGTGTGGAGGTAGGTCATTACCTCGTGATCTACTTTAAGGTATAGCAATGTTAAAGGGTTAAATGCGATAAACTAAACATGGTGGTATTTAAGTGAAAGAATACGATATATTACAAAAGCTATCATTTCATGTGTGAAAACTTGTTCAAATTAATTTTTAAGTGATTAGTAGTCAACATGAATATGTTTAAGCATTATGGAATTAGTGATAAGTGAGTTTTGATAGAAAACCGAATCGGAAATCGGTTTGTTCCGATTTCCGTCGGGTTTGAAAAGTCGTATTTTAATGGAAGAAAAGAAATGTAGAAAAAGGGGAACTTACGGGTTTGGACAACGCTAGAGAGTAAGAGAGAGGTAGAGGGTTTGCCGGTGCGTCGAAACGTCGTTGAGAGGTCCTAGCACGATCGTCGGAATTTCGCCGTTGATTTCGTCAGCGCTTCGCCTTTCGCTCGTTTTCTAACATACCAAGTTCTCTTGAAATTTTTAGAGAGTGGACTTATGAATGTAGGGTGAGAGGGTATAGGGTATGGGGGTTTATATAGGGTTAGGGTAGGGTAGGGTTTTTAATAAAAAATATAAAAATTATATAAAATTCATTAAAACCCATTAAACCTAGGAGTAAAAGAGATTTATTGGGCAATTTAAAACCGATCCAGGTATAATAAGTGTGCAGGAGGGTTGACCAAGTCAAGGAGCATCTTTTCTCTGTTGGTGATTCGGCCGTCCGGCTAAGTCCGGTCGGCGGCGCCGGACCGAGTCGGCCGAGTCGCCGGGCGGCGGCGCCGAGTCGGGCCGAGTCACACCACCAGAGGCCGGGGACACTTCGGGGGTACAATTTGGTATATTTACTTTTTGTTGTCCAGTACTTATTTTGGGAGTTATGGCATTTTTACTGTTGACTTCCAAAAGAGATTAAAATAAAATAAATACAAAAATAATGTGGGGCATGGGATTTGAACTCTGGTGGCTTGGTTCAGCAGTGCAAGGTATTACCAATGAGCTACAAGCTCCTTCTTATAATTATGGAGTGAAATAAATACTTAAAGAGATATCGGCTGCCATAAATACTCCAAGTATACATTGAATTTAAATCAATTCTTTGTACATTAAAAATGGAGTTGTTACAGTCTACCCTCCTTACAAAAATTTCGTCCTCGAAATTTACAGCTTTTATTTGAGAACTAGTTTACAAAGAGGTGTGGATATCTAGTACGCATTTCATCCTTCCTTTCCCAAGTGGACTCTCCTGGAGTGTCTTTCCTCCACATTACTCGAACCAAATTAACTTCCTTGTTCCGAAGTGTCTTCACTTTCCTGTCCAGGATCTCCACGGGCTGTTGTTCACAAGACAAGTCGGGCTGTATAGTGAGCTCGGAATGATCGAGAACATGGTTGGGGTCACTCACATACTTTCTGAGTTGGGATATATGGAACACATTATGCACTCCTTCCAATGAGGGTGGAAGCGCTAAACGGTATGCCACTTCACCGACTCGTTCGAGTATGTCGAACGGTCCAATATATCTCGGACTTAGCTTACCCCGTCTTCCAAAACGGATCACTCCGCGGTTCGGAGATATCTTCAAGAATACGTGATCTCCTGGCTGAAACTCCAAGTGCCGTCTCTTTGCATCAGCCAAGTGCTTCTGTCGATCTTGGGCTATGCGCATCCTTTCCCTGATAGTACGAACCACATCAACAGTTGCTACTATCATCTCCGGTCCAAGAAGTTCCCTATCTCCGATGTCGTCCCAACTTAATGGCGATCGACACTTCCTTCCATACAATGCTGCAAAAGGTGTCATTCCTATGCTTGCTTGGTAGCTGTTGTTGTACGAAAACTCCACAAGATGTAGGTGATCTTCCCATGATCCTTTGAAGTCTAGCATACACGCTCTGAGCATATCCTCCAAGATCTGAATAGTTCGTTCCGACTGACCATCTGTTTGTGGATGATAAGCCTGTTCCCCTCCGAATGGCGGCTGACGACGCGAGGACGTCTTGCCTGAGATTCGGGGCAGATGCTATATGGTTTTATCCGTCCACCTCTCCGAAGATGCCAAGTTGATTTATGGCACCGTGTATCGGAGGTTTAGACGGATGCGACCGATGTAGCAGACTTCGTCAGATTCCCCCTCGCTAGAGGTTTTTTTTTATTGTGGGGACGCTTTTCCCTGCAGGCGCAAGCCCCTGCAGTTAATTACGCTACCGCACCGCGGTAACAACTTTCTCCTTCTCCAGAATTTCATTTCGTGTCGTGTGTGTTTGTTTTGTTTGTGGTTGCCCGTAGATTGTATACGGAGACTATTTATTTCGTCGCCCGTAGGACGTGGATTAGTCCAAATCCGTATTTACTTAGATTTGGGTTTGGTGTTTTAGTTTAAGGATACGTTAGCCGTGTTGAGGCTAAGATCAACTTAAACGTTCGTTAAGGATACGTTAGTCCTGTTTGAGACTAAGATCAACTTAACGTGATGATCTATTTAATATATGGCCGTCGGGACTCGTTACCTCTCTGACGCCGTTGAAGGATTACAACGACATGTGTCAGAGGAGTTCAGAGATGTACCCTTGAACCAAAGTCGATTTGGAGCTTTATAGTCCGTTTGAATGTTTAAGGATACGTTAGCCGTGTTTGGGGCTAAGATCAACTTAAACAGGATCGTTTAGATCCGGCAAAAGAGCATTTGGATGCTCTATTGTTCCAGTTTAGGGACGTGGTGGTCCACATTCCAGTTTAGGGACGTGGTGGTCCATTATTAGTTTAAGGACGTTTCGGTCCAATATTAGTTTAAGGACGTTTCGGTCCAATATTAGTTTAAGGACGTTACGGTCCGATATTAGTTTAAGGACGTCTCGGTCCACGAGTTTAAGGACCCCGCAGTCCATATTGATGTGTGGTCGTCGGGACCCGTCACCTCTCTGACGTCGTTGAAGGATTACAACGATAGGCGTCAGAGGAGTTCAGAGATGTACCCTTGAACCGATCGTAAATTGATTTAGGAGAGCAATCTTGCTCAGTCAATTTAGTTTGAGGACTTATGGCCATGATTGGGCTAAGTCCAGTTGAAAAATATTCAACGCTTTTATTTGTTTTTGGTCTATTAGACATGTGCTAGGGCTTGGCCCATTTTTAAATAATGCATTGCATTATTTTCTATATATTTTTTTTGTTTGGGCTCTGCCCATAAAGGATGCAGAGCATCAATTTATTCTGGGCTCTGCTCATTTATGAATGATGCAGAGCATCAATTCTACTTGGGCTCTGTCCTTTTATTTCTTTGCAATTTATTTTGGCCTATTAGGTCTTTTTGATTCGGGCTTGGCCCTTTAAGAAATGCATTGCATTTGTCAAGCGCTTTGCGCCAATCAGAGAGCGCAAGTGCTTGTGGTGAAAACACGTGCCACGCAAGCGCAGTGCGCTGCACCAATGCGCTGCGCTTGCGCTGCTGACACGTGGCGCGCTCTGGTGAGTTGCGCCAATTTCAGAGAGCAAAGCTCTATCTTAAAAGCGCACAGCGCAAGTGAGTCAGATGCTGACACGTGGCGCTCTCTGATGGCTTGCGCCAACCCAGGAGCGCAACAGTGCAGTTTTGTAAGTGCAAAGCACCATTAATTTGATAATAATAAATTTTTTTAGAACCAATGGTTCATGACAAAGTGCAAAGCACTGCTTGATTTCTTGATCTAATTTAGATCAAAGAAAACAAGTATTTTCTTGTTTCTCTTGTTGATCTCAAAGAACCAATGGTTCATAAGTGCAAAGCACTATTTTTTTTTATTTTGTTTTTTATTAAAGATCATTGATCTTGTTCTTAGATCAATGATCTATCAGAAGAAATTCTTCTATCCTAAAGGGTTTTTTACCTTTCTTCTTGAAATTTCTTCAGAGTTCTCTCTGTTTGAAAATTTTGATTTCTCACAAAATGTTCATGCCTTTTGAATTGAGGTCTAGGGTCCTTTTTATAGTGCCCATAAATTAGTTAAATTTGTTAAAGAGATCTTTCTCTGAGCGATTTGGGGAATTTTCCCCCCCGTTGATCTTTGATCCAAGGGCTTCTGTTTTACAGAAGAAAATCTTCTTGTTTTAACAAGAACAGAAAGATTTCTTTAGAATCTTGATTCTGTTTGGCGCAAATGCCCCAGCACGTGACACGTGTCACGCAGCGCACAGCGCAGCGCATCTGCGCTGATACGTGTCGCGCAGCGCAAAGCGCAGCGCAACTGCGCTAGCGCATCTGCGCTGACACGTGTCGCGCAGCGCAACTGAAGCGTTGCTTCCTTTAATAGAGCTTTGTTCTGATTGGGTGCGCTGCCTTGGGCGCTGCGCTGATGTATCTGCGCCTGACACATGGCGCGTTGCGCCCTGGATTTGAAGCGTTGCTTCAAAATTTGAATTTTGAATTTCCAACAGAGTTTTGCTCTGATTGGGGGAAACAAATGCCCCCCCCACCGTTGCGCTCACGTGGCGCGCACGTGAGTGCAGCGGTGGCAAGCTCCTGACCGTTGGATCAAGGGGTGAGCTGAAGGGGCGCAAGCGCCTTATAAATAGGACCTCTGGCCCTAAAAAAAACTTCACTCTTTTTCAAGATTTTTGATTTCGACAAAGCTTTTGCTCTTGCTTAAGAACTTCAGAGCTTTGCTCATTTCCAAAGTTAGAAACTTTAGGTAAAATTAATCTAAATTAAGCTAAATTAATTCAAACCAATTTTAAACCAAAGAGCTTTGCTCTCACAGATCTTTTGATCTAAAGAAATCCCCATTGGGGTTTCATAAACAGAGCTTTGCTCTCAAAACTTATAGATCTACAGAGATCTTGTTCATGGGTTCTAACCCATGAACAGAGCTTTGCTCTTGGATCAAGTGTAGATCTTTTAGATCTGAAAAAATGAAGAACTTATTATAAGTTCATGGATTTTTCAAGATTCCAAAATTTTTAATTCTTTTAAGTGTTAAATTTTTTTTGATGGGTCTCTCCATTATTACCACAGAGCTATGCTCTTTTAAGGAATTTTATTCCTTTGAGACCAGAATTTGATAAGTGTCATTCTGTGACAGAGTTTTGCTCTGAAAGAGGAGATTTTCTCCTTGTCTCTAGGGATTCCCCACTGATGAGAATATTCTCTCGGGGATCTTTTCTTTAACTGACGGTCTCACCCAATGATGAGGCTGTCTTATTAAATGAGGTATTTTCATCCAGATTTTATGGGTCCCCATTTGGTCCCCTATCCACTGCACTGCAATGTGGTGTAATTAATTTTAATTTAATTAATTTTTAAATTCAGTTAATTGGAAATTTTTAAAACGCCAAGCGTTGGAATTGCAGCACTAACGGCTATTTCTTGTTCCTTTGCAGTGACCATGTCTCTCGATACCTCATTCCCGTTCGCCCGCTCAGAGGAAGGGTTTCCTGAAGCGCCCTTGGACCGTGAAGTTCTATCCATGATTAAGGACCACGACTCGGAATGCAAGAGTCTCCACCTTTGGGGGTCGTGGTATAATCAAATTATCATGGATCGACGGAGCTTCACCTGCGCAGTGTCGTCGGAACCTATTACGGCGATTCACTATGCTACCCCACCCTCGGTGCAGTATGCCGTGGAGATGGTTGATTGGACCTCAAAGGGCTTTCTTCATCCCGCTATGGATGCGATTCCGGTCCAGCGTCTTATGGTTTTGGATATCCTAGGACGCCGTATCTGTCAGGGCGAGGCGCGACCTTGGGGGCAATCATATAACATTGGTCTGATCCCCCGCCACCCGATCGGTTATCTGCCGTGGGCCCGGTATATCCTGTCGACGAAGAAGTCGCAGTTGATAAGATTAGGATTGTACACCGCGGTCTACGTCTCTCTCTTCCAGTATCCCGCACTCCCCACCTGGTGGTTCAAGGCTTTCTTGGAGCAGTGGAACGTTCCTACCCACCCTTTCCTTGCCATGGATCGGGAAGTGTCAATCTCTTTGGAGGAGTTCACGGAGGTATCCGGTTTACCAGTCATAGGGGAACACTATGAGGAGTTGCTCCCGACAGACGAGTACGTCTTCGGTGCTAAGCCGGTGGTAAGGGGGCTCACGCCGGAGAATGCTGTTCAACACCAATTCCCGAGATTGATTAAAGTGTTGAACATCTATGAGTCCCTCTTCATCGAACATGGGAGTCGAGGAGTTAACTTTGAGGATTTCATCGCTCGGTTCTTTCACCCAAGCGTCCTCTCATCAGAAGCTGCCAAGTTCGCTACCCTGGATGACCCTTTCGGTCTAGGTGTGGATAACCTGCCGGAGAAGGAGATAGACCAAAAGGGTTTTTTTTCTTCCGGGCTTTCCGACTATGTCTTTTGCAGAAATTGCGGCCCCTGGGATGGACGATGAGGCCTTTTTCTTAGGATTTCTCGGGTTGTGGCTGAGTTGGTTTGAGATCCCAATGCACTCTCACCGTATGCGGCCCTCTATCTTTTACCCAGCCTACCGGATGACTATCGGGGTAAAAGTGGCCGTTGGGATCGCCGGCTTGGCACACTTATATCATGGCTTCAGTCGAGCAGTGGATGCTAATGAGCCTGGGGTACTTCATGTGGTCTTCCCGATGCACTACTTCGTATCGTGGCTCGAGCTACACACGGCGGGTGTCTTCGGCATGCATAAAAGGCCCTCGTTCTTCGACAAGTGTGGTTTCCCTCCCATCATACAGCTGATTGGCGCATCAATCGTGACTCCTTCGCCACGGAATGCCAGGGGTTTATTCCTTCGCCCCCATACCGTTGGAGACGGGATGTCTTTTGTCGATAAGGTGTTGACCATTGGAAAGGCATCTACCACTGCGATGCGGCCATTACAAGATGCTTTCAAGGATGGAGCCTCAATTTTGACGGCCCGGGAGACCCTTCACTTATATTCCATTAGACCGGGCTTCCTAGTATTCAGGCAGAACGGTGCGGCGATTTTTATGAGATACAACCCGCATCGTTTCGCCCACCAACTGGGCTACGATCAAGGGGTACCCTTGGAAGCTTTCCTGCTGGAACCCGCTGCCACTGAAGAAGGAATGAAGAACTGTTAGTTATATGTATGCCCTAGAGGCCATTACTGTACATAGGATATATATTGTAGTGGATGCTTGGACATATATAGGGAGGACTTTCTTGCTCGACATGATAGTATGCTATCTGGTTGATCTTTACCTTAACGTGTACACTGATTGTCTCTCTGTTACATGTTGGTAAAGCCCTTAGGATGTGTACTTTACTACCTGGACTATGATGCGGATCATACTAGTGGGGACATGGTAGTCCATAAGTACATCCTTCTAAGTCCCTAGTCGTGGGTGTAACGAGACGGGGCATCGATATACCAGAGTAGACTAGCGTATACCTTCTCGACCCATACAGATGGGCGATGGATGATCCCATATCCATTGGTGTTTGACATCGGAGATGATATACGGGTGCTCAGTAGAGACTGGGTACACTGGACGGACTCGCCGAGAACTCCCAGATGGTATTATACCTTACGTCAGATGGCAGTTCTCTGGTGACACTGGTACAGAGTAGTCTGTTGACCCGAGATTGTCATAGAGTCTTGTGTGGTTCCCACTGTGCTTTGATTTACATCTTACCACGTCCAAGAGGGCGTGCAAAACGGTGGTTTTTGGGTACAGTCCCGAGTCATATGGAGGCAATGAGCGATAGGAGGGGATTCGTCTCTCCCGGTATAGGGAGTTGATGTTGCACTGTGTTCGATTGGCTATAACAGGAAGTCCCTGGCCAGGGCTGATCAGAGAATTGCTGGTAAGTGTTACCAGTAGTTTCTCGACCCGTTATGAGCCTCATATCGACACGACTTATCGAGCTATTGGGGTCTGACGTTTACCACCCCTAGGCAAGATATGCGACATATCAGACGATCAGACCGGACTGTACGGTAGTGTTACTAGTTGGATTCACTGGAGTGTGAGCGGGCTTGCTCGTCGATCTTCTGATCGCTCAATACCCGGGTGGCCGTTACGTTTAGCAGATCGCTTGCGGCTTGTGGGTGTTTGATATGATCATCACCTGCTGCCGGCGTATTGACGAGTCTTTAGAGTCCTACACAGAGGTTTCCTGGCTCAAGCGAAACGAAATAGGAGCGCATATGAGATATGTGCGGGACCGAGAATAATGCGTGTATGTGATACCGTATTCTATTCTCGCGATGAATGTATCGAATGGTTGTATGCGATATAACCTAGTTATCGAATCAAGGATTGATTCGATAAGCCGATGCATTGGATACTAGTCGGTTATATGCGATATGACCGGATCGTTAAATCAAGTGTTGATTTAATGATTTAATGTATAATTATATATTTGATATATTACTTTGCATTAACTAGTATTGGTTCACTTTAAATGGATTTTCTCACTTGGATGTACAAGTTGTATATGTGATATACTTTTTGTGCAAATGATTGTATCATGTTTGATGATACATGTTTACTTGGTTAAGTGTAAAGAATGTACCATGGTTAAACTAATGGTTAGGGTTTTGTTTTTCCATTTACTAATTTATTCATTTATTTATCTATTTATTCTTTTTGGAAAATAATAAGCATAAAGAAGAATGGTGGCTTTCTTTGGATGCATGTTGAAGCTTCATGAAGCTTTGACTAAGTCCACCATTCTTGTCACTTGCTTAACCCTAACCATCATATCTAACCATGATCTATTCTCTACACTAAACTAAGGTTAGTATTATGATAAGTATTCTTTTTTCTTTTCATTTTAATAACTTATCATAACATTATCATCTTCTTCATCTTCTTCTTCCATGAAGAAGCTTGACTTCATCAATGGTGGATTGATGAAACAAGTGAGAAATCCAATTCTAAAGTCTACCAACTTCCTATTTCTTCATCCTCTACCTCTTGCCAAGTAGTAGAGTGTGTTTTCTTCACAAGTTTCTTGACTTGGTGAAGTTGGAGCTTGATCTAGTGATGCCTCGACGTAGATCATCTTCGGCATCGTCGTCGATGATCTAGCCCGTCCATTCTCCGATGAAGCCGACGCTAGAGCCCAGGGTTCGACTTGGACAGCGAGGAGACTTCATTGCGGAGTTATGGAGGTGGAGGACCGGATCTACAAAGGTTGTATATCCGTTCTTTTAGTTTAGTTGTAAACTAGTTTCATTTTATCGCCTAAACTTCTAGCCAACGATCTAGTCTAGGGTTTCTCGGCACCGTTAAATTTTGAAATTGGCATGGTTGATGCCTTGTGAGACCTCTTGAGAGTGCCTAGGAACCCTACAGTGGTATCAGAGCCTAGCTAGAGCCTTAGGCGAAGTCTAGACGAAGTTTGAAACCCGAACGAACCGAAACCCTAACACAATCCATGCTCTCTGGACTTTTTCTAAAAACAGGGATTTTTGTGAATTAAAAATTGCCAAAAAATTCAGCAGGGAATCCTATGAGTTACTGTGAAGCACGTGGCTCTAAATCGACCAAAGAGCCGCGGAACCGCGGCCCCACTCTGGGTTTCGCGGCGGTTCCGCGGCCATGTTGGTGATTTATACCACGTGTCTTGCACAGTAATTCTTGTGTCAAAGTGCTGAGTCTTCTGGAAATTTTTATTTTTTATTCAAGAGTTGAATTTTCTGGGGTTGTTTTGGGGATTCGGTGTTTCGATCGGAGTATCAAATTTTGTCTGTGTGGCTTTCCGGATAAATTTTAGAATATGTTAAAAAGTTCGACCGGATATAAATACCCAATTTTTCCCCTGTTAGGAAATTTCCAAGTGTTGGATTTTTCCGCAGTTTAAAGACGTTCTAAGTAGTGCAAGTAACTCGATGGACCCTCTAGAAGACAACAAACCTTAACTCGATGATGTGACCGTCTTGAACTGCCCTTTGAACCTTCGGGTTTGGGGCAGTACGGCGTGCCACATGTGAGGCGTTGGCTTGACCCTTCTACGGCTGGACCGTTGGTACTGAGGCACGAACTGAATGTTGTTAGACTTATTTCATGTGTTGAGCTGTATCGGGAAAACTTGGGTGTTCGATTGTTCGATCGAAAAGTTTAGCATTTTCTATTTATCCGGAATGTGATACAATACTTGGAATTCGCAAAAAGTTATGAGATAACTGAATGAATGTTATAAACGTAGCACTTTAGTCTCACTTGATCGGTTGCCACGGGATTTTGATGTGATCAAAAGTCCGTCGCAATCACGTAGCGTACGCGGATACTCGCCGGATAAACTTAATAGACAGCCTCACTCCATATCCCCGACCAAGTGACTGTAGGAGAACCCCGTCGCCGAAAGCATCCGTTCGGGTGCTTGCGGCAGCGGTGTTCCGCCTTGGTGCACTTCGTCGACGGCGTCGGGGGTGCGGCCGCCTGCTGAAGTTTGCGACGAGCATTCGATCAAAATGTCGGGAATCTTGATGAATTACCCGACTTGATATTGAAAAGTGTTTTCGATTTTGAGACTAAAATGCGGGGTTTATAATTGTCAGGCATGTGATGTCTAAGTAATTCATAAGATTAGGCATGCGATGTCTAAAGAGATTGCGGATTCCAACTGTTGTAGTTTTACACTTTCTTTTCTGTGACCGTAAGTGTAATATGTGATATCGCCGGTTTCGTTGCTATATGTCAACGACAATTGGGATGCGCATATTTACTTACGTTGATGACATGTGATGTTATGTGTTGCTGGATATGTTATATTGGATCGTCGTGTTTGAATAGCCGGGGGTTTTTATGTGAGATGAGTGTTTTTCATTTTCATTCATGTAAAAACTTGTATGTAATATTCTTTTATTGGGGCACTTCCAGGTAGCGGAAGATGTCACCATTTGTATATTATTTACTTTTCCGCACTAGGATAGACCCAAGGAGGAGGGCACAAGTAACCGGGTTCTGGAGTCCAGTAGGAGACTGTTCCCCTCCGAACGGCGGCCGGGACGTCGGGACGTCCGAATGCCTGGGGTTCGGGGCAGATGCTAATTGGTGCTATCCGTCCACCCCTCCGAAGATGCCAAGTTGATTTATGGCACCATGTGTCGAAGGTTTAGACGGATGCGTCCGATGTAGCAGACTTCGTCAGATTCCCCCTCATTTGAGGGGTTTTTGATTGTGGGGACGCTCTTCCCTGCAGGCGCAAGCCCCTGCAGTTAATTACGCTACCGCGTTGCGGTAACAACTTTCTCCTTCTCCAGATGGTCACTTCGTGTCGTGGGTGTTTGTTTTATTGCCCGTGGATTGTTTACGGAGACTGAGTTATGTCGTCACCCGTAGGGCGTGGACTAGTCCAAATCCGCATTATCTTAAATTTGGGTTTGGGGGTTTGGTTTAAGGACACGTTAGCCATATTTGAAGCTAAGATCAACTTAAACGTTTGTTAAGGATACGTTAGTCCAGTTTGAGACTAAGATCAACTTAACGGGATCGTTTAGATCCGACAAAAGAGCATTTGGGCTCTATTGTTCCAGTTTAGGGACGTAGTGGTCCACCGTATGTATGGCCGTCGGGACCCATCACCTCTCTGACGACGTTGAAAGATTACAACGACGGATGTCAGAGGAGTTCAGAGATGTACCCTCAAGCCGGAGTTAATTTAGGGGATTCGTAGTCCAATCTGTTTGAAGGTTTAAGGACGCGTTAGCCATTTTTGGGGGCTAAGATCAACTTAAACGGGACCGTTTAGATCCGACAAAAGAGCATATGGAGGGCTCAATTGTTCTAGTTTAGGGACGTTGCGGTCCGTGGGTAGTTTTAAGGACGTTGCGGTCCATGGGTAGTTTAGGGACATTGCGGTCCATGGGTAGTTTAAGGACATTGCGGTCCATGGGTAGTTTAAAGACATTGCGGTCCATGGGTAGTTTAAGGACATTGCGGTCCATGGGTAGTTTAAGGACATTGCGGTCCATGGGTAGTTTTAAGACATCTCGGTCAAGGTTAAGGACATCATAGTCCATGGGTTTAAGGACTCCACAGTCCGATATGTGCTCTGGATGCTTCACACGGGTTCACTGCCGTGCTAGGCGAGGACCAGGCTCCGCTCTGGATGCTTCGCATGGGTTCACTGCCATGCTCTGCGAGGACCAGGATCCGCTCTGGACGTTTTCCACGGGGTCAAAGAGTGACGTTATCCGCTTTCCACGTAACCAGGAAGTTTAGCATTAGGCATGGGTTTAAGGACCCCACAGTCCATATCATGAGTGGTCATCGGGACCCGTCACCTCTTTGAAGACATTGAGGGATTACAATGCCAAGTATCAAAGGAGTGAAGAGATGTACCCTAGAACCGGGGTGGATTAAATAGTCCCTGGCCCAATTTGGGTCAAGACTGATCAATTATGTTATGAGCTCATTAGCCCAGTTAATCACAAATTGAGGACTTATGGCCAGCTTGGGCTAAGTCCAGTCAGGTCTGGAATATTGACTCTTGCTGGTCCATTGAAGGAGAGGCTTTGCCTCTATCCATTTAGCCAATTGGGCCAAAGCCTAGTGTTAAACACTACAGAGCAATCAGTGTTGAACACTGGGCATGCGGTTAACAAGTTAGTGTTTAACACTAAGAAATAATTGGTGTTAAACACCAGCAATAAGGCTTCTCAAATTAGTGTTAAACACTAAAACGGATCAGTGTTGAACACTGCAAATGAAGATCTCAGATTAGTATTTAAACACTAAGGTAATCAGTGTTGAACACTGCAGATAAAGCTTTTTAATTAGTGTTGAACACTAAGGCCCAACAATATTTTAACACTGATTTCGAGAGTTTCAATTTAGTGTTAAACACTAAGACAAGAGGGGTCACGTGGCAGCACGTGAGAGCGCCCTTCCTTCATTTGTTCTGCTGAAATTACTGTGTCTTTGATAGCATCACGTGTCAGCACGTGATGGGCATTCAAATGCCTATGTGTTAAGGCTTCTGCTGAAAGTCACGTGGGTCACGTGGGGTGCTGCCTCAAAGGGGTTTTCTGTAGGGCTTTTGTGGGGGGTCACGTGGTGACACGTGACCCTGCCTTAATGTGGTTTTTCAGAGGATTTGTTACTCCTCCTTTTTTTTTTTTTTTTAGGAATTAAATTCCAGAGACTTTTAATTTCAGAGGAATTAAATCCTTCTTTCTTTTGAAGACTTGTATTCTGGAATAGAGTTTAACTCTGAATTTTCTGTGGGATTTAAATTCCTCGTTTATGTGAAGGGCTGAATAGGGTTAAACCCTAATAAAAGTTTTTGAGGAACTGATGATTAAGGGAATTAAATTCCCGTTGTTTCAACAGAACTAAGTTCTTTAATTAGGGTTAAACCCTGTTTCTCTTTTTTTTGTTCTGAAGGAATTAAATTCCCATGATATAGGGTCTAGCCCCACTTTATTTTGGAGGAATTAAATTCCTATAGTTCTGTGAGAATTAAATTCTCGAGTTTGCACTCCTTCTCTATGTTTTGGATCTGCATGGCAGGATCTCAACCCATTGAGAATTAAATTCTCAACCTTAAGGGGAGATGTGCACTTTGCAGATCCTCTATCAAAGAGAGAAGAAATATGCTCTTCTGCTTTTATATTATCAGAGTTAAACTCTGTTGAGAATTAAATTCTGCTTCTTTCAAAAGGGCTTCCCTTTCTTACCTAGGGTTTTTGCAGAAGATCTGAGTCTTTTCGAAGTATCAAAACTCTTCTCTTTTTCTCCTTTTCTTCTCTGCGCATGTATCTTTTTTTGTGTCCCTTGGCTCCTATTTATAGGAGAGGCAGCCGCATCAATCAGTTTTTGACGAATCTTCATTGGGAGATTTGATTTGCATCCATCATTCATTTTGGGCCTTTGGATTATTAGGTGAATTTTATTCACCATTGGATCTTAAATCCAGAGATTCTCCTTTGATATTCTGGTTAGATTTAAGGGGGAAATCTTTCCCAAAGCCGAGATTTTCCATAGATAGATGATATTTAATCATCTCTGAATCTTTAATTTGATTAGTCCCAAATAATTACTTTCCTTTGGAAAGATTCGAATTTCCTTCAGAATTTAATTCTGTCGTCAACATGGGCTTTGGAGGCCGGTCACGTGTGACCACGTGATCCATGGTCACGTGTGAGCACGTGACCCCCTTTGGAACGAGCCTTCTGCACTGTGTCTTCTGATTGCTGCTTAAACATCACGTGCTACCACGTGACCCCTGGTCACGTGTGAGCACGTGACCCTTTATTTGAACTCTCTTTCCTTGGTTGTTCTGGAAACGCGCTTGCTGCCTTGAACGTCACGTGCCGACACGTGACCCTGGTCACGTGGGAGCACGTGACTCTTTCTGAACCCTTTTTCTTGACTCGATCAGAGAACTTGCGTGTTGGACGCTTGCATTTAAATGTCACGTGTCACCACGTGACCCTGGTCACGTGGGAGCACGTGACTCTTTCTGAAGCCCATTTTCTTCAGCGTAGCTAGGAGACTGAACTCGATCTGATGATGCTTTTTAGGTGTCTCGTGTTAACACGTGGCCGCTGGTCACGTGTAAGCACGTGACCCTCTTCCGAAGCTTTTCCAGAAGCTTTCCTGATTTTAAATCAGGAAACAAATGCCCCCACAGCGTTGTTCTCACGTGTCAGCACGTGAGTGCAACGCTGTCACCTCTTGTGACCGTTGGATTCCTCTAGGGATCTGGGGAGACGAAACGTTTTCATTGTCTTCTATAAATAGCTGCCTCTTCATAGAAGCCTTCACTTTGTTCATCTTCTTCTCCTGAGAACTTCTTCTTTGAGAATTTAATTCTCGTTTTTCAGAGCTTAGTTCTCTGTCTTGAAACAGCCTGCAGAGTTTAACTCTGTTCGAAAAGGATCTTTTTCCCTCAGGTAATGGTAATCGAAGCATCTTTGTTTTGTCAAAACTTTCTGGATTTAAAATCCAAATCGAGGGTTTCACAAAGAACTCATTTTTCTCTAAGTCATTTAACCAAAACGTGAGACCACTTGACTTCCCGCAGTAGGTCATTTAGGGTTTAGATGATCCCTTAGGGAGATGATGATGGCTGTTCAGACCCATGGAGTTTAATTCCCTTGATGGCGGTTTAAGGAATTTAATTCCATTCAAAATGTTTCTGGGAATTTAATTCCCTTTCCTTAGTAAGGAATTAAATTCCAGCGAAGAACTCGATTTCTTCACACAGAGAATCTTTGGGGTCTCTTGGCTCGAGGCGGTTCTTCTGCAATTAATGCGATAGGGATTTTGTAATGATGCCTTCTGTGGGAATTTAATTCCCTTGATTTTGTTGGGTTCGCTGTAGCGCCCTAGCCAGATCTTGTTTGAGGGGAATATGCATGGTTACCACCTTTTATTAAATGCGGACATTCCCTTTGTCTTATTGTAGCGTTTTGGCCTTATTATTGATGTGCCGTCATCTGGATTCTGTGGGGCCCATGTGTTTTGTAGCCAATGGTCCCAGGAAGCTTTGTTTTTGCTTTCTTTACTTAGTCTTCATGTTCATGCATGAATGTACGTTGCCGATTTTTCTTCTAACGGTCTTCCTTTATTGGTTTTCAGGTGCGATGACTTCTGCTCCACGCTTTCCTTTCTCTCGCTCGGAGGCGGCCTTTCCTCAGTCACCGTCTGATGAAGAGGCGATGGCGATGATTAGAGCCCATGACCCGAACTGCGCCAACCTTCTTCAATGGGGACCTTGGTACAGTCAGATTATTCAGGGTCGCAGGAGTTTTCTTTGCGCGGTGCCAACGGAGCCTACTTTCCCATTTTTACCGATGGATCCTCCAAGGACAGCTTTCGCCGTGGAAATGCCCAATTGGACTCCAACGGGGAGACTGGAGCCTTCGACGACCGGCATTCCGAACCATCCGATCCCGGCTATAGACATCTTGGGACGGCGCATTTGCCAGGGTGAGGCCCACCCGTGGGGGCAGATTTATAAGATAGGGCTCACTCCCAGGCATCCTACGGGCTACCTTCTTTGGGCTCGCTACATCCTTTCTGCCCATCAGGCGCGATTGCAGAAAGTCGGGCTTTATCAGGCCGTATACGCGTCGCTATTCCATTACAAGTCCCCGCATGCTTGGTGGGTTAAGGCGTTTCTGAACCAGTGGAATCTTCCCACTAATACCTTTCTTCTGGGAGATCGCGAGGTTTCGATTTCTTTAGCCGAGTTTTATGAAATTTCGGGATTGCCGATAAGGGGTAACATGTACGAGGAGTTGCTGCCCCCTGACGAGTACATTTTTGAGCCCGAGTCTGCCCCAGTTGACGGTCTGTCTGCTGAGAATGCCATTCGCCATAAGCGTCCCAGTTTAATCAAGGCCCTAGGTATCTTCGACCGATTGTTCACCGAGTCCGAAG
Source organism: Agapanthus africanus (assembly GCA_030015575.1). Classification (NCBI taxonomy): domain Eukaryota; kingdom Viridiplantae; phylum Streptophyta; class Magnoliopsida; order Asparagales; family Amaryllidaceae; genus Agapanthus; species Agapanthus africanus. Next base: position 1,005,491,889 of record CM057337.1, on the reverse strand, counting down.
AGCAGGGCGTTACTTTCAAGAGCTTCATCGCTCGTTTCCTTCGTGAGGACGCCGTATCGAAGACTGCTCCGAAGTTTGCTAACATCGGAGACCCCTTTGGATTTGGTCCGAAGAGGCTACCGACCGCTGAATCGGACTTGCCACAATATTATATCCCCATCGTGTCGCCGATGCCTTTTGAGTCCATTGCAGCACCCGGTATGGATGAGGAGACGTTTTTTGTGGGGTTTATCAGTGTTTGGCTTAGCTGGTTTGTTATCCCGATGCATCGCCGCTTCATGAGGGCTTCGGTCATCTACCCGGCGCATCGTATCGCGGAGGGGACGCGATTGGCCATTGGCATCCCAGCCCTGGCGCACCTCTATAATGGATTGGGTACTGCGGCCAATACTTCTATGCCTGGCGTAGACGTAGTGAACTTTTCGCTTCATTACTTCACGTCATGGATTGAGATGCACGTGCTGGGGTCTTTCGCTATGCATCAGAGGCCCGCTTTTTACGATGCCTATACCTTCCCGCGACTCATGCGACTGGTGGGCGCTTCTGCTGCCGATCCAACTCAGTTAGGGGCTATTCGGGTGCTGATTTCCCCGCACGCCACCGCTGGCGGGTTAGTCTTTAATGATCGAGTTCTTTCTTCTCCTTCGGGGCCCGTTCAGCAACTTTGGGACCAGTCAAAGGACGACGCGCCTTCTCTGAAGCCTCGGGAGGCCATACACTTGTATTCAATTAGACCGGGCTACTTGGTGTTTCGCCAGGATAGTGCAGCTCTTTTTATGCGGTACAATCCACACCGATTTGCCCGGCAGCTTGGATACGACCAAGGCGTTCCTTTTGAGGCTTTTATAATCGCCCCGATCCCTTCGCTCGATGCTGTTCGCGATGCCGCTCATCATTTTATGCGGCTGAACACCGGCTCCCATTTCATGATCCCCGAAGCCGAGTACATGCCCCGATGCGTGGGTGCATTTACGGGCTGGTATCTTCATCGAGTCAACCCAGTCATTATTGAGGAAAGGAGGGTGCTTCTTGGTGGAGATGTCCCTCTTCTAGCTCCCAGGACTGGGTTACGACCGAGGGTTCCAGTCCGCTTTCCTTTGAGAGAGGTCGGCACTGCGCTCATTCCAGGGGAGTCCGGGGTGGACCTTACTCCGACAGCTGGTATGCCCTTGGGTTCTCGATCGCGAGGTAGACGGGCTCCAGTGGCAGTACCTCTGCCGGTGGCGGCGCCGCCTCCCACAGCGTCGACGACGCCGACGTCTTCCAGGGACGAAGGCATCGAAGGCGATGTGGGCCAGCGTCGCCCTAAGGCTTCGCGAGGGAGGAAGCGGCCATCTTCGGCGACCGGCCCTGGGTCTAAGCGACAAAAGAAAGTGGCTACTACCCCGCTTGACTCTGTGATGGAATCTGAGCCTATCCTTGACGACGAACCCTTGGCCTTGCCCGCGTCTGATACTGCACTCCTCCTTCCGAGTTCGGCTGACGAGGAGGCCGCACAACTGGCTGAGGCCTTACGGCGTTCGCAAGACCCGTCCCATGATGCCAAGGTTCCGAGGAAGTCGTATCCCGCTGTAATTTTTTACGAGGACCCTTCGTGGATTCGGCGGCGATTTATCGGCCCTTTGGAGGAATGGGGGGAAAGGGCTTTGAAGCAGGTCGCTTCAGAGGATGCAGCTGATGCACTTTCTCTATGGACCGGTGGTCATGAGTCTACCCTTAAGCCTCGGCGAGCTTATCTCCTTGAGAAGGAAAAGCGGCTTGAAGAAGCCATGTTAAAGGCTTCTTTGCGTATAGGTACGCTGTGCTTCTTTTGTAGTCTTTCTGATTATTTATGCTCATGGGTTTGTATCATTATTTTCATTTGAACCGTGCAGAATCTTCAACGCTGGGGGAGCTTCCTACTGGCCCCTTAAAGCTAAAGCCCGCCGAAGTTCTCAACGAGGCCTTGCTAGGTGTGGAGGGGGCTGATGAGGCTGCTCCTATCGTGATAGAACCTCCAGCGGCGGCTCTTGATCAGGGAGTGCTTGCCCCTTCGGGGGATGCTCTTATGGAGGCCGCCATCCCAATGACTCTTGCTGAGGGTGGCCCAAAGGCTGGAAGTGAGGTAGTCGGGACTACTCTCCCTTTGTTGGAGCCTGAGGTTACGGCGGAGACCGTCGAGGCTGCTATCCCCCCGGCTCAGAATGGGAGGAGTGTCGAAGGTATCTTTCTGCGTTTTAATTTAGTAACCCCTTCATGGTCTGAAATCTTTTATCTTTCCCAGAATTACGCGGTTTGGCAGCCACGATCGCGGATCTATCGCCTCGCCAATCATTTCAGCGTCTATTGGAGATGGCAGCCCCGCAGGCGATTCCCCCTCAGCGTATCATCCTTTCCTCCGGGCAGGGTTAGTGTCATTCGCCATTTTTTTATCATAGCATTGTCACTATTTTGTGAAATGACGTTAATGTCTCTTATAGTTCTGGAAGCCGATGATGAGGTCGAGGTCGTTGAAGGGCCAGGGGAACCTTCAGCTCCTACGTGCATGACTGTCGGTGAGTGACATTTTATCATAGTCTCGTTCATCCTGTGTTTAAAAGTTTTACTAACATCTGCCAAATCTGAACAGCCCTGCCAGTCTCCATGGCTTTGGAATCGCGCATTGTGATGCCGTCCGGCCCCTACGCTTTGCGGGCTTCAGAGCGCTTGGCCCAACTGAGCCTGGTCTCCTTATCTTCTTTCATCGAAGAGCTCCGTGCTGGTAGTGCAACCACGGCCGAAGCGTTCGCCGCTGAGGCTAACGGCTCCCTCCCTTTTCTCGCCACTTATCATAGCGAGGAGGTGGTGCGGGTCTGGGTGGAGTTCTGTAGGAAGGTGGAGGCTTGTCTGCACGCTCTCGAGTGTTCTCGCCTTTCCTCGGAGGCCGTGACTGCAAAGGCGGAGTTACGAAATCTGATAGCACGACATGCGGCCAACATGACGTCGTGCGAGAAGAGACTTGGCCGCAAGTTCTCGGAGAGGGAGCTAGCCTCCAAGGCGTTGGGCGAGCTTCAGGCCAGTCTTACAGCCAAAGCCAATAAAGCATATGAGCTATGGCGGGTGCTTCAGGAGTCCATCACAGAGGTGGTGGCTCTTGATAAAGCCGCCACGTTTACTCGCGAGAGAGTTGAGGCTCATAAGGCCACTGAAAAGGAGCTTGAAGCCCGGCTCGCTTCATATCAGGCCCAGCAAGCTCAGGCAGAGGCGCGTCTTATGGAGATCTTGCGTCACGAAGCCGTAGCTCAACAACAAAATGATGAGCTGGTAAAATTATTGCACCGCCCGCCGGCTTGAGGACTTGTATCTTTCTCTTTTTTTTTGTACATACTCATGAATAAGAGTATTATTTTTTTTTTGTTTTGAATTGTATTTTGTATCCATTTTGGGTCATGAATAAAAGATACAATTTTCCTCTCAGTGACGTGTCCCCTTTTCATTGAATGCATTCTGCGGACAATCTATCTTAATCTTCTTGCAAGACGGCCGTGGCTTAGGATTCAGGGTTAGGATCTGTTTCCTACGGCTTTTGCATCTTATGAGCCACGAGAGTCTCATAAGGAGTCTTTCTCCCTATAGGTCGAGAGGATCCCATAGGTGTGAGTTTTTCTTAAGGATCGTGAGGATCCTTAAGCGGGTTTTCCCCTGAGAGTCGTAAGGATCTCACAAGAGAGTTTTTCTTCCTCACAGGTCGTGAGGGCCTGCAAGTGCCGGGTGTGATCACCCCCTTTTTTTTTATTTCACGGGGTTAGGGATCTCTCAAGGTAGTTTAAAGACGTCGCGGTCAAGGTTAAGGACCTCATAGTCCGTGGATTTAGGGACTCCACAGTTCGATGTTAGTTTTAAGACATCACGGTCAAGGTTAAGGACTTCATAGTCCGTGGATTTAGGGACTCCACAGTCCGATGTTAGTTTTAAGACATCACGGTCAAGGTTAAGGACCTCATAGTCCGTGGATTTAGGGACTCCACAGTCCGATGTTAGTTTTAAGACATCACGGTCAAGGTTAAGGACCTCATAGTCCGTGGATTTAGGGACTCCACAGTCCGATGTTAGTTTTAAGACATCACGGTCAAGGTTAAGGACCTCATAGTCCGTGGATTTAGGGACTCCACAGTCCGATGTTAGTTTTAAGACATCACGGTCAAGGTTAAGGACCTCATAGTCCGTGGATTTAAGGACTCCACAGTCCGATGTGCGGTTGCAGGGACCCGTCACCTCTCTGAAGACGTTGAAGAATTACAACGCCAGGTATCAAAGGAGTGAAGAGATGTACCCTTAAACCAAGGCAAAATCCGTAGGGAATCGGGGTGGTTGATCGTTAGTTTTAAGACATCACGGTCGAGGTTAAGGACATCATAGTCCGTGGATTTTAAGGACTCCACAGTCCGGTATTTGCTCTGGATGCTTCACACGGGTTCACTGCCGTGCTTGGCGAGGACCAGGCTCCGCTCTGGACGTTTTCCACGGGGTCAAAGAGTGACGTTATCCGCGTTCCACGTAACCAGGAAGTTTGCACTAGATGCTTCACACGGGTTCACTGCCGCGTTAGGCGAGGACTAGGCTCCACTCTGGATGCTTCGCATGGGTTCACTGCCATGCTCTGCGAGGACCAGGATCCGCTCTGGACGTTTTCCACGGGGTCAAAGAGTGACGTTATCCGCTTTCCACGTAACCAGGAAGTTCGCACTAGATGCTTCACACGGGTTCACTGCCGCGTTAGGCGAGGACTAGGCTCCGCTCTGGATGCTTCGCATGGGTTCGCTGCCATGCTCTGCGAGGACCAGGATCCGCTCTGGACGTTTTCTACGGGGTCAAAGAGTGACGTTATCCGCTTTCCACGTAACCAGGAAGTTCGCACTAGATGCTTCACACGGGTTCACTGCCGCGTTAGGCGAGGACTAGGCTCCGCTCTGGATGCTTCGCATGGGTTCGCTGCCATGCTCTGCGAGGACCAGGATCCGCTCTGGACGTTTTCCACGGGGTCAAAGAGTGACGTTATCCGCTTTCCACGTAACCAGGAAGTTCGCACTAGATGCTTCACACGGGTTCACTGCCGCGTTAGGCGAGGACTAGGCTCCGCTCTGGATGCTTCGCATGGGTTCGCTGCCATGCTCTGCGAGGACCAGGATCCGCTCTGGACGTTTTCCACGGGGTCAAAGAGTGACGTTATCCGCTTTCCACGTAACCAGGAAGTTCGCACTAGATGCTTCACACAGGTTCACTGCCGCGTTAGGCGAGGACTAGGCTCCGCTCTGGATGCTTCGCATGGGTTCGCTGCCATGCTCTGCGAGGACCAGGATCCGCTCTGGACGTTTTCCACGGGGTCAAAGAGTGACGTTATCCGCTTTCCACGTAACCAGGAAGTTTGCACTAGATGCTTCACACGGGTTCACTGCCGCGTTAGGCGAGGACTAGGCTCCGCTCTGGATGCTTCGCATGGGTTCGCTGCCATGCTCTGCGAGGACCAGGATCCGCTCTGGACGTTTTCCACGGGGTCAAAGAGTGACGTTATCCGCTTTCCACGTAACCAGGAAGTTTGTTGATTGTATCCGCATTTCACGGAATGGAGGTTTGACTCTTGGTGATGTGTATATCACCGAGTCATGGAACTGGGGGTTGCCGCTGTTCCGTTTCGTTTGAAGTCATGTCCGTTGTTACGAGACGAGTGTTTGGATGATCTCTAGGTCGCTTGTGGCCCATCGAGACTTGGCTTCTTCTTCTGATGAAACCTGGGGGAGAAGTATGATCCCTTCTTTGTTTACGCCCTTGGATTGTGTACAGGGTGCGACGGAATATCACCTGTAGGGCATAAATTTTATTTTTATTTTATTTCTTTTTCCGCGATGCTCTATCATTTCAGCTTTTATATCGCGAAAATCACGATTGCCCAATCATTTCGGCTATTTTTTCGCGGTGCCCAATCATTTCGGCTATTTATTTATTTTCTGCTCGCTGCTTTTTGTTGCGAGTTGCCCCATCATTTCGGCTATTTTTTATGCCTTCATTTTTACTTGCTGCTTTTTATTGCAAGTTGCCCCATCATTTCGGCTATTTTGCAGGCATGTTTGGCTTGCTGACCTTCTCGCCGCAAGCTTGGATTTTAGGCACCGATCTCGGCATCAGCATCGCTACTACTGGAATGTTGCCAGGAGCGAATCATCATTTGCCTTTGTCGATGACGAACAAAGGTTGCTCAGCAAACAGGGTTAAGGGTCCTGTTAACCAAGGCTTTTGACTTCATGAGCCGTAAGGGTCTCACAAAGGTATTTCTCCCTACAAGTCGTGAGGATCTTGCAGGTGTATTTTCTCCTTAGGGATCGTGAGGATTCCTAAGTGTGTGCTCCTCTGTAAGTCGTAAGGACCCTACAAGAGGACTTTCCCATTATGGGTCGAGAGGACCTATAAGGGTTGGACTTTGTTGGGGAAGTGTTAATTCGCGCCCGTGGATTGTATACAAGGGTCAGTATGGAGCCGCTTGTAGGGCAATATCGGAGGTTGTGGAGGATTTGCTTAAGAACAGGTTCAGGTTTCTGTAACTTAAGACTTTCAAATCTCATGAGCCGTGAGGGTCCCATAAGAGAATTCTCCTTACGAGTCGTGAGGATCTCGTAAGTGTGTTTTTCTCCTTAGGAATCGTGAGGATCCCTAAGTGTGCAGCTCCTTTGTGAGTCGTAAGGATCTCACGCAGGTGGTTTCTCCTTACAAGGTCGAGAGGACCCTATAAGTGTCTTTTAACGAGGTTGCGCCCTTTCGGGTTTTCACAAACACTCGCCGGCAGTCCTGCTGTTTTTACTCACGGAGCCCTTTCAGGTTTTCATCCGTGCCCATTTTGCTTATGGACATACCGTTTCTATTATTTTATATACTTTTTTTTTTTTTTTTTTATCTCGTCAGCCCAAGGATGCTGCGGTAGTAGTTTAGGGACGTTTCGGTCCGTTGTTAGTTTATGGACGTTTCGGTCCGTCGTTAGTTTTAAGGACGTTTCGGTCCGTTGTTAGTTTAAGGACGTTTCGGTCCGGCATTAGTTTAGGGACGTTTCGGTCCGTAGATAGTTTAAGGACGTTTCGGTCCTAGATAGTTTAAGGACGTTTCGGTCCGGCATTATAGGAAGGCCGGCTGCTGCTTGTAAAGTCCGAGCCTGGGAAGATAGCGAGCGGACATAGTCGTCGTCATCTATCATTGACCTAGGCTGCAGCTTATTAAGCATAGTATTTCTTTAAGAAGCGACCGTTTATTGGCCTGAAAGGTCTTTCACCGTGCATGTCCATGAGTAGATAGGCTCCACCCTGGTAGACCTTGTCTATGATGTACGGGCCTTCATAGTTTGGCTCAAATTTTCCACGCTTGGCGCGATTGGGGATCATAGGTCTTTTGACCACTAGTACGAGTTCGCCTTGGCGGAATGTCCTCGGCCTGGTCAATCTTTCGTATGAGCGCGTCATCTTTGCTTTGTAGGCTTCTAGATATTGTTGCGCTATGAGCCGGGTTTCGTCGAGGGCATCAAGCTCCTCAAGCCGAAGGTGAGCATTTTCTTCGTCCGTCAGCTCGTGGTGGACTGCCACTCGTAGAGAGGGTAACTCTATCTCAAGGGGGAGAACTGCTTCCGTCCCAAATACCAACGCGTATGGCGTTGTGTTTGTGGCCGTCTTGAATGTAGTTCGATAGGCCCAAAGGGCTTCCTGCAGCCTCTCGTGCCAGTCTCTTTTATTTCTGGAGACGGTCTTTTTCATGATCTTCGTCAAGGTCTTATTGAAAGCCTCGGCCAAGCCGTTAGCTCGTGGATTGTAAACTGAAGAATATCTCCAGTCTATATTGTGCTGCTGTGCGAAGCGGCTAATCTTATGGCTTCGGTAGGCCGGCCCATTATCGGAGATAATCCGTCGTGGAGTTCCGAACCGATAGATGACGTGCGTTTTGAAGAAATGGAGAATATTCTCCGTCTTCACTTCCCTTAGTGGTACCGCTTCTGCCCATTTGGAGAAGTAGTCAGTTGTCGCTAGGATGAAACGATGTCCCCGGGCTGATGCCGGCTCTATGGGGCCGACTATGTCAGTCCCCCACATTTCGAATGGCCAGCTGGCCACCGTTGGGTGTAGTGGATTCGGATGTTGGTGGATGAAGTCCCCATGGATCTGGCATGAGTGGCATTGCTTCGCATACTCGAGGCAGTCCTGGATCATCGTGGGCCAGTAGTAACCCATCCGTTTAATTTTTAACTTCATCTTTGGGCCTGCTTGGTGAGAACCGCAAAGTCCGTCGTGAACTTCTTGAACGACTCGTTCCGTTTCGTCAGGTCCCAAGCATCTCAGCCATAGAAAATCAAACGATCTCTTGTACAGGGTATCGTTGACGAAAGCGAAGGATAGAGCTCGTTTCATAAGCTGATGTCTTGAGGACGCTTCTTCGGGCATTCGGTGGGACTTAAAGTAGTCTATGAAGACTTCCCTCCAGTCCTCAGCCTTCTCACGGTCTTTTATTTGTAGGGTCGCTTGTTGAATCGATCCCTTTTCTTTATATAATTCCGGAGGTATTTCTGCCGGGGCGAGCACTCGACGGCTTTGTATTACGATTCTGACGTCATCGAGGTTCTCGTCAGCCAGTTCTTTAGCGAGCTTGGCCAACGCGTCTGCTTTGCTGTTTTCCGCGCGCGGTATGTTCTCTAGAATATAGGAGGGGATTTGGGCCAACAGTTGTCGCACCTTTTCGCCGTATCTCACCAACTCCGGTTTGCATGTTTGGTAGTCACCATTTATTTGGCTAACGACCAGCTGAGAATCCCCGTATATGTGGAGGTCTTCAATTCCCATGTTGATGGCGATTTCGAGGCCTGCTATCAGAGCTTCGTATTCGGCTTCATTGTTTGTCCTCGGCTCTGTTAAGGAGAAGGCGAAGCGCATTATCCCTCCTTGTGGAGTCGCAAAGATGAGGCCTATCCCTGACTTGATCATTGGGATACCTTGCTTTTGTTTCTTTATAGAGGACGCTCCATCGAAATAGAGTTCCCATCGGGTGCTTTTGCCGCCAATCGCATCGAATGCATGCTCGTCCGGCAAATCACAGTTTAGAGGAGAGTCGGCCGGTATCGGGTGCTCGGCGAGGAAGTCAGCAATAGCCTGGCCTTTCACTGCCTTGAGAGGTTGATATGTTATCGAGAATTCCATTAAGAGCAAGGCCCATTTAGCGAGTCGTCCCGTCAATATGGCTTTTGACATTAAGTATTTAAGAGGATCCACTTTCGAGATGAGGCAAACTTCGTGTGCCAACGCATAGTGCCTGAGCTTTGTTATCGCGAAGATTAACGCCAAGCAATGTTTTTCAATGGGAGAGTAATTGCTTTCTGCCCCCAGTAGAACTCGACTTAAGTAGTAGAGTGCTCTCTCTTTCCCCTGATCGTTCTCTTGCGCCCATAGTGCGCCCAAGGAACCTTCGAGGGCGGTCGTATAAAGAATGAGGGGTTTTCCCTTGACCGGCGCAGCTAATACCGGCGGGTTCTGCAGGTACTGCTTGATCTCGTCTAGTGCGCCTTGGCATTTTTGATTCCAGACGAATGGGGTTCCCTTCTTCATCAGGTGACTGTAGGGGCGGCATTTGCCTGAAAGATTTGCGATAAATCGCCGGATGTATGCGAGCTTCCCTTGGAGAGACCGCAACTGTTTGAGGGTTCTTGGCGGGGGCATTTCCATGATCGCTTTAATCTTTGACGGATCTATCTCAATACCTCGGTGTCGGATGACGAATCCCAAGAATTTTCCCGAGGAGACTCCAAACGCGCATTTGAGGGGATTCATCTTCAAATTATATTGCCGAAGGCGTTGAAATACAGTTTCTAGGTGCTTTAAGTGATCTTCATATGACATGCTCTTTACTACGAGGTCGTCGATATAGCACTCGACGATGTCATGTATGAGGTCGTCGAAGATCTTTGTCATGGCCCTTTGATAGGTAGCGCCGGCGTTCTTTAGACCGAAGGGCATAACCCTGTAGCAAAATACACCCAAAGGGGTCCGGAAAGCGGTGTGCTTCTGGTCTTCGGGATGCATTTTTATCTGATTGTATCCTGAGGAACCGTCCATAAAGGAGAAGATCTCGTGAGTGGACGTGTTATCTATCATTAGCTCGGTTACCGGCACTGGGAAATCATCTTTTGGACAGGCCTTGTTGAGATCCCTGAAATCCACGCATATACGCACCGTCCCATTCTTCTTCATCACCGGGACGATATTGGCGATCCAATCGGGATATTGGACTTCTTGAATAAATCCAGAATCGATCAGTTTCTTGACTTCGGCGTTGATGCTCATCTCAAGCTCGAGTCGCATCCTTCTTGGTGCCTGCTTGACTGGCCTGATGTCTGGGGATATCGCTAATCTGTGCACAGCGACCTCCGGATCTAATCCTGGCATCTCAGAGTAGTTCCACGCGAAGCAGTCTTTATGCCGTAGAAGCACGTTCTTTAACGCGGCCACCCTTTCTTCGGAGAGTAGCTCACTGACAAAGGTTGGTCGCGGGTCCTCTGCCGATCCCAACTCAATCTTTCTGAGGTTATCTGCGGTAGTATGTATACCGTCTTCCAGTTCTTTTGGAGCGGGCGGGAATTCCGAGATTACCTCATCATCGCTGTTCTCGAAGCACCGGGGAAGGTCATCTATGTTCTCGGGCTCTTCTTTTAATATTGTAATCGTATAACAGGTACGAATCCGTTCCCAGGACCGAGGCGGATCCGGTTCTGCTCTCGTAGCTTTAGGCTCGTGCCTTTGCGGCGGCGTTACTTTCCAACCATCGGATAAAGCGAATCTACCCCGTCGGTATTGGTCCTCGACCCAATTCTTGAAGGTGAAGCAATCTTCGGTCGGATGTCCTATGGCTCGGTGATAAGAGCAATAACCCGGATGAGAGACCTTGCTAGCTTGCTCAGGATGCCTAGACTCTGGAAGCGTGATTATCTGATGTTTTAGGGCGAGCTTGAGTAACCGTTCCGTCTTGTTTCGGGGGAAGGAGTATGCTCGACTCATCTTTTCCGTGAAGGACGAATCCGAGCCGCGCAATACCCGTAACCCCCTAATCCTACGTCGTTGTTGTCGGCTTCTTCTCTCGCTTCTTAATTTATTCCCGTCCCTGCATCGGGCCTTTCGTATGACAGGTTGACGATGGTGAACATCTTTATCTTTTGCAGCCTGTGCAGCCTGTTGGAATAGACGTCGCGTCCTGGCCTTCTCATAGATGGCCGCTTCGTGGTTGTGATCTTCCCGAATTTTCTGATCCGCTTTCGCGGTAGGCTTGCCCATTCGTCCTTTAAACAACGGGTTTGGCGCTTCGGTCGCAGGGTTTAGTTTTGATGAGGGGTTGGCCTCTCCTGACAGGGCGCCCTCTTCTTCATCAAAGGTATATATGGCGTAGCTGCCGTGGGCTCGCTCCCGTTTTCCGGTTCTTGTGTACCCAAGCCCAAGTGTTTCCATTTTCCCATTGGGCAATTTGCGCTGAGTCCCGGGGACATCCCAAATCCTGTTGTAGAACCGAGCCTGTCGAACAGTTTGTTTTAAGGGTACTCCTTGGCGCTTCAATAGCTTCTTTAATCCATTTGTATAATATCTGGGCAGACGGATGGGTTGGAGTCTGTCGCATGCAGCATCTGCGCCATGCCAGATCTCTTTCTCTATTCTCGACTCTGAGGATCGGTAGAATAGGATCACCTTCTCACCCCTACGCCTGGGAGGGACGTAAAACGTTTGCAGGTCCTGCACACTGTGAGCTTGAAGCGTGTCGAGATCCTTGTAGTGTTCCCGCGGTACCATGGTGATTTGCAAACTGTGGCCATCGCCGAGGGGTGCTTGCATTGAAAGCCGATTGGAGAATACGGCATTGACCTCATCTTCTGAATCACTTCCGAAGACCAGTATGGGGGCGGGCGTCCTCTGGTTGTTGCGTTGGGATGGCCCTGTATAAACTATCTCTTCCTCTTCTTCGGTATCGCTCCCGAAAACAGGGATGGTGGAGGCGGCTTTGTTTTCCGAGTTACGACACCTTTCTGTATCTTCGAAGTCTGGCAAAAAGTATTTCGCGTCCTCGTATTTGCGGACTTCGTTCACGGAAAATGGGTTCAACTCGCCTGTTACAGTATACTCGAAACCGTCTTTAAAGTACTTCATACACTGATGTTGTGTAGAAGGGATGATGTTGTACTCGTGTAGCCAAGGACGGCCGAGCAAGGCGTTGTAGCAGGTCTTGGCGTCAATGACATGGAATTTGATGTCTGTGACGAGAAGCCCGAAGCGTAACGTTAGTATTACGGACCCGAGAGTCCGTGACGATTGTGAGTCGAAACCGGAGATAGTAATTTTGTCACGAGCGAGGTGTTGCACGCTCATGCAGATTTCCTTCAACACCCGAACATTAAGGAGATTGACGGAGGATCCATTATCCACCAGGATCTTGCCTATCTTGATGTCATGGCAGTATCCGGAGACGTATAGGGGACGGTTGTGGTCGCACGTCCCGAGAAGGAGGTCTTCATCACCGAAAGTGACGTCGGCCGTGTGCACTTCCTCCAGTTCGTCCTTCATCTTTTCAGTGGCGAGAAAGGCTTGGAATTGCTCAGGTTCTTGCAACGCTTTAATAAGTGAGTCTCGCGCTTCTTTTGATAATAGAAGGGCATCAAGAATGCTAAGCTGAGAGGGTAGTTTCCTTAAGTGCGCGAGGATGTTATAGTCCACCTTACCCTTTTTGGGAGGGTCTTTGTTAGTTAGCTCTTTTATGACCTGGTCATCTAAAGTGATATCTTCAATGATCTTTTCCTTTCCCTTATCTTTTCGGCCGACGGGCCCGAGATTCTTCTCCGGGAGTGTGCGGTTGCGCAGCTGGATGTTCTCGCAGGCCTCTGATTCCTCCTTTTTTCCTAGAACGGATTCTGTAAAGAGAGGGCCCAGAGCCATTTCTTCATCAGAGTCGCTCCCGAAGGTGAGAACTTGTGACCCTCTGGCGTCAACCATGTAACAGTTGCCAGTAGTCTTGTTATGCCCTCCGACAGTACTTCTTCGCTCCCGACGGCTTTTGCGTTTCATGCGCTTAAACTGTTGCTGACGGATAACATATCCTCGCCACCATATTTTGAAGGCATCGCACTCCTCCGTGGGGTGTGAGATCTTCCGGTGATACGCGCAATAGTCAGGGTGCCTTTCCGCCCCTTCGTGCGTATTTGCTTCCGAAGGTGGTAGCATCATTCCCATTGACATGGCTTTGGCGAACCTTTTCCTTGTCTTGAATATTTTCTTGTCCACTTCGGATGCCTTTTGTTCTGGCAGGGGTAACTCCACTCTTCCGTCCAGTCGCCCGCCTCTGGTTCCCGTTAGCGTCGCCATTTCGCGTTCTTGATCCGCTTTACTTTTTAGACGAATCTCGTCTAAGAAGGCATTGATCATTTCCGTTGTCAGCCTCGCACGCTCTGGCTCGGGCTCCGTCTCTAGCTTCTTGGTGCTAGGAGTTTTCTCATCGTCGGTAAACGAGTGGGAGATCACGTTGCAACTTGCCACATACTCTTCGGATTCGTCCGACGAGCTCTCTTCATCATCTCCATCTTGCGAGATGTGACTAAGGAACTCTCGCAGTGTGACAGGAGTTCGCGCCTTTTGATTGTATTCTTCCAGCGCATCGATTTGCTTCTGCAAGTTTGTTCGCTCGTCTCCAAGCTTCGCGGGCTTCTTGGATTTCTTCTTCTTTTTCTTTGAAGATTTTGACGGTTGGGCGTGAGTATTTGGGCCCTTATCACGAGTCTTTGCAATGGTGCTGGGCTTCAACATCCCTTCGATAATTTGAGGTTCAAGAGGGTCCTTCCATTCGATCGCAGGGCATGCATGGAGGTCTCTCAGCATTCTTTTGGTCTTCGTTGATAACACGACCTCCCATGGAGCTTCTTCGATAAAGGAGCAGGTTGCCCCCGGTGTATCGGCCTTCTTAGGAGTATGTGGTTGTGGTGGGTTCACCTTCCACTTTTCGGACAGTACAAATTTCCCCTGAAGATATTGATCTTCGATCCATCCTTTGAAGACGAAGCAATCTTCAATCGGATGACTTACCGTCTGATGATAAGGGCAGTAGTTGGAGTTATTCATCTCGGTGGGTTGTGGCGGTCGCCTTGGATTTGGTAGGTTTATAAGTCTGTTGCGTATTGCCAACTCGAATAACCGCTTCGTCTTGTCTTGTGGGAACGAGTAGGGACGCTTCATCTTCTCATTATAGTATCGGCGTCTTTCCTCCAGTTGATCCGTCGATTTCGGGGCGTTAGGTTGCTGTTGGGCATTCGCAACAAAGGTTGCCCTCCCTTTACCCTTGTCATTCCGAGGCTCCGACTTCGGTGTAGGTGGTCTATGACCCATCTGGTCCATCTGAGCTAACTTGTCAATCAGAGCCTGGAATGTGGTTGGCTTAAAGAACATCATAAACTGGGAGATAGTTGCATGAGGGTCTAGAGTTCCCACGAACATGCCCACCGCAGGTGCTTCTTCGATGCGCTGCTCACATCTCGACCACAAGTTCCGCCAGCGTATAGCGTACTGGACCCAGGTTTCACTCGGTTTTACCCTGGCGTTAATAAGTGCAGTTATTGGAGTGCGTTCGCTGGCACTTGCAAATCGCTGAGTGAATAGCAACTCCATTTCAGCGAACGTTTTGATGGAATCATTCGGGAGTTCTGAATACCATTCGAACGCTGTTTCTGACAAGCTGCCCACGAATTGGCGAAGCAACAATTTATCGTCACCGCCGGTGTTACCGCATAGGGCCCGAAACTGGGCGACATGTTGATGGGGATTGCCGGTCCCCTTATACACGTGGAATTTCGGTATCGTATAACCTTGTGGGTATTTGATTTGGTCGTACCAGCTCGGATACGGACGCCCGGTTTTCACGGTTTGACCAGCTGCCTCAGTTGCGTGATGAACTCGGATTTGCTGGGCTATGTAGTCAGCCAAGTCAGCCTTAGAGATCGTCTCTTCCTTGGCCGTTGAGAGGGCTGGTGGTGGATTTGACGTCTCTCCTCGGTCGTCTTCAAGAACAATCGGAGGATCTTCGGCGGGTAGGTCCTGCTGGATCATCATTCTTATCACGTCTTGAAAGAGAAGGCCCATCCGTTGTATGTTGGCCGCTTGTTCGGCCGCCTCTTTGTCCCTTTTCTCCAGTGTCCGGCGAAGGAATTCAGCGTCGGTTTCTTCCTCCCGGCGTGCATCTGAGGATGCTTCTGGGTTTTCCTTTGGCCCGGTGAGCGCGGCCATAGCATTCATCATTTCTTGGAGCTTCTGTTGCTGCTCCTGGGATTTCGTTACGGATCGGGTTAGTGGTCGATGGCCTGTAGAAGTGCGGCTCTCCTCCTTTCCAGAGGCCATGTATACAGTGTGGACCATCATGCCCCCAGACTTAGGGCGTCTAGGCCTAGTGTTTTTAGCCGTCGTTGCATGCTGTGGGGTCCTCTCTGGCCTCCTCCTTTTATGAGTCAGTTGATCAACAGCCTTTTGGGGTTTAGCCTGGTGACCAGCTTCAGGTTGGATTTTCGGCTTTTTGTGCTGGCGAGAGAAGTTTGGATCGATGATCGAATCTCGGGCTTGTCGCCAAACCTTATAAATTTTGGAAGACAGCCGTTGAGGAGATCGAGGCTGTTCGGGTTTTGTTTGGACAACCTTTTTTAGTAAGGGAGGAGACTTCTTCAGTACTGCCGTAGGGGAATTCCTTCGCACCTTATTTAGCATTTCAAAGCTGTTCCCGGTCGGAACAGCGGCATTAACTTCGACCACTGGGGATGGTGGGGTCAATCCGGAGGGGGAGTTGCCCCCAGTCTTCCTCACCCGGCGCCAATGGCGACGTCGAGAGTGTCGAGCGGACGGTGTAGGGTCAGCGGTAAGAATGGTTTCGTCTTGCCCCCTGTGTAGGTGGGGGGTCGTTGTCGGTGTTAGCCTG
Source organism: Agapanthus africanus (assembly GCA_030015575.1). Lineage (NCBI taxonomy): Eukaryota > Viridiplantae > Streptophyta > Magnoliopsida > Asparagales > Amaryllidaceae > Agapanthus > Agapanthus africanus. The sequence continues at coordinate 1,005,475,929 of CM057337.1, read as the reverse complement.
TCAAAGACCGATGTCCTCTGGGAAGCGGGAGCAAAGGCCGGAGCCGTCAATCTTGTAAAGACTGACTTTTTGGCTGGAGAGGTTGCCTTGGCGATTTCGGGGATGGGAGCGGTCACTTTCTTAGAAGCAGCCTTCTTTGAGATTGTAGGCCCCGTAATGAGCTCGCATGATTCCTGGCCCAGTCTAGAGAAGACCGAGGCGTTGACGTTGGGCGACTCGTTGAGAGGAGCCGCGGTAGGGGTAAGACGATCAAAGACCGACTTCTTGAGAGTTTCCTTCGCCAGCACTGGAGCGGTAAAGTTTGTCGGCGGGATCATAGTCCCAAAAAACAATCCTGTAGTGGCGCAGGTGACCTGTTCCACCGGCATTGTGAACAGTGAAGCAGCTTGGGGTCCATAGGCTACACCTCCTGGCGAGGCAGAGCGTCGGCTGCAGTTGCCGTCTGAGCAGTTGGAGGATTTCGCAGGGATAAAAGCCATCGATCCTTTGCTTTCTGCAATAAGCAAGATGCCAATTCTCAGTACCTTGAGACCCAAGGGCAACTATTAGCGAACCGCGATTGGTTCGCGAATCACGACACACGAAGTGTGGAGTGGAAAGAGGAAAAGGTCCCACCGGGCGTGCCAGAATCTGTTCCCCTCCGAACGGCGGCCGGGACGTCGGGACGTCCGAATGCCTGGGGTTCGGGGCAGATGCTAATTGGTGCTATCCGTCCACCCCTCCGAAGATGCCAAGTTGATTTATGGCACCATGTGTCGAAGGTTTAGACGGATGCGTCCGATGTAGCAGACTTCGTCAGATTCCCCCTCATTTGAGGGGTTTTTGATTGTGGGGACGCTCTTCCCTGCAGGCGCAAGCCCCTGCAGTTAATTACGCTACCGCGTTGCGGTAACAACTTTCTCCTTCTCCAGATGGTCACTTCGTGTCGTGGGTGTTTGTTTTATTGCCCGTGGATTGTTTACGGAGACTGAGTTATGTCGTCACCCGTAGGGCGTGGACTAGTCCAAATCCGCATTATCTTAAATTTGGGTTTGGGGGTTTGGTTTAAGGACACGTTAGCCATATTTGAAGCTAAGATCAACTTAAACGTTTGTTAAGGATACGTTAGTCCAGTTTGAGACTAAGATCAACTTAACGGGATCGTTTAGATCCGACAAAAGAGCATTTGGGCTCTATTGTTCCAGTTTAGGGACGTAGTGGTCCACCGTATGTATGGCCGTCGGGACCCATCACCTCTCTGACGACGTTGAAAGATTACAACGACGGATGTCAGAGGAGTTCAGAGATGTACCCTCAAGCCGGAGTTAATTTAGGGGATTCGTAGTCCAATCTGTTTGAAGGTTTAAGGACGCGTTAGCCATTTTTGGGGGCTAAGATCAACTTAAACGGGACCGTTTAGATCCGACAAAAGAGCATATGGAGGGCTCAATTGTTCTAGTTTAGGGACGTTGCGGTCCGTGGGTAGTTTTAAGGACGTTGCGGTCCATGGGTAGTTTAGGGACATTGCGGTCCATGGGTAGTTTAAGGACATTGCGGTCCATGGGTAGTTTAAGGACATTGCGGTCCATGGGTAGTTTAAGGACATTGCGGTCCATGGGTAGTTTAAGGACATTGCGGTCCATGGGTAGTTTTAAGACATCTCGGTCAAGGTTAAGGACGTCATAGTCCATGGGTTTAAGGACTCCACAGTCCGATATGTGCTCTGGATGCTTCACACGGGTTCACTGCCGTGCTAGGCGAGGACCAGGCTCCGCTCTGGATGCTTCGCATGGGTTCACTGCCATGCTCTGCGAGGACCAGGATCCGCTCTGGACGTTTTCCACGGGGTCAAAGAGTGACGTTATCCGCTTTCCACGTAACCAGGAAGTTTAGCATTAGGCATGGGTTTAAGGACCCCACAGTCCATATCATGAGTGGTCATCGGGACCCGTCACCTCTTTGAAGACATTGAGGGATTACAATGCCAAGTATCAAAGGAGTGAAGAGATGTACCCTAGAACCGGGGTGGATTAAATAGTCCCTGGCCCAATTTGGGTCAAGACTGATCAATTATGTTATGAGCTCATTAGCCCAGTTAATCACAAATTGAGGACTTATGGCCAGCTTGGGCTAAGTCCAGTCAGGTCTGGAATATTGACTCTTGCTGGTCCATTGAAGGAGAGGCTTTGCCTCTATCCATTTAGCCAATTGGGCCAAAGCCTAGTGTTAAACACTACAGAGCAATCAGTGTTGAACACTGGGCATGCGGTTAACAAGTTAGTGTTTAACACTAAGAAATAATTGGTGTTAAACACCAGCAATAAGGCTTCTCAAATTAGTGTTAAACACTAAAACGGATCAGTGTTGAACACTGCAAATGAAGATCTCAGATTAGTATTTAAACACTAAGGTAATCAGTGTTGAACACTGCAGATAAAGCTTTTTAATTAGTGTTGAACACTAAGGCCCAACAATATTTTAACACTGATTTCGAGAGTTTCAATTTAGTGTTAAACACTAAGACAAGAGGGGTCACGTGGCAGCACGTGAGAGCGCCCTTCCTTCATTTGTTCTGCTGAAATTACTGTGTCTTTGATAGCATCACGTGTCAGCACGTGATGGGCATTCAAATGCCTATGTGTTAAGGCTTCTGCTGAAAGTCACGTGGGTCACGTGGGGTGCTGCCTCAAAGGGGTTTTCTGTAGGGCTTTTGTGGGGGGTCACGTGGTGACACGTGACCCTGCCTTAATGTGGTTTTTCAGAGGATTTGTTACTCCTCCTTTTTTTTTTTTTTTTAGGAATTAAATTCCAGAGACTTTTAATTTCAGAGGAATTAAATCCTTCTTTCTTTTGAAGACTTGTATTCTGGAATAGAGTTTAACTCTGAATTTTCTGTGGGATTTAAATTCCTCGTTTATGTGAAGGGCTGAATAGGGTTAAACCCTAATAAAAGTTTTTGAGGAACTGATGATTAAGGGAATTAAATTCCCGTTGTTTCAACAGAACTAAGTTCTTTAATTAGGGTTAAACCCTGTTTCTCTTTTTTTTGTTCTGAAGGAATTAAATTCCCATGATATAGGGTCTAGCCCCACTTTATTTTGGAGGAATTAAATTCCTATAGTTCTGTGAGAATTAAATTCTCGAGTTTGCACTCCTTCTCTATGTTTTGGATCTGCATGGCAGGATCTCAACCCATTGAGAATTAAATTCTCAACCTTAAGGGGAGATGTGCACTTTGCAGATCCTCTATCAAAGAGAGAAGAAATATGCTCTTCTGCTTTTATATTATCAGAGTTAAACTCTGTTGAGAATTAAATTCTGCTTCTTTCAAAAGGGCTTCCCTTTCTTACCTAGGGTTTTTGCAGAAGATCTGAGTCTTTTCGAAGTATCAAAACTCTTCTCTTTTTCTCCTTTTCTTCTCTGCGCATGTATCTTTTTTTGTGTCCCTTGGCTCCTATTTATAGGAGAGGCAGCCGCATCAATCAGTTTTTGACGAATCTTCATTGGGAGATTTGATTTGCATCCATCATTCATTTTGGGCCTTTGGATTATTAGGTGAATTTTATTCACCATTGGATCTTAAATCCAGAGATTCTCCTTTGATATTCTGGTTAGATTTAAGGAGGAAATCTTTCCCAAAGCCGAGATTTTCCATAGATAGATGATATTTAATCATCTCTGAATCTTTAATTTGATTAGTCCCAAATAATTACTTTCCTTTGGAAAGATTCGAATTTCCTTCAGAATTTAATTCTGTCGTCAACATGGGCTTTGGAGGCCGGTCACGTGTGACCACGTGATCCATGGTCACGTGTGAGCACGTGACCCCCTTTGGAACGAGCCTTCTGCACTGTGTCTTCTGATTGCTGCTTAAACATCACGTGCTACCACGTGACCCCTGGTCACGTGTGAGCACGTGACCCTTTATTTGAACTCTCTTTCCTTGGTTGTTCTGGAAACGCGCTTGCTGCCTTGAACGTCACGTGCCGACACGTGACCCTGGTCACGTGGGAGCACGTGACTCTTTCTGAACCCTTTTTCTTGACTCGATCAGAGAACTTGCGTGTTGGACGCTTGCATTTAAATGTCACGTGTCACCACGTGACCCTGGTCACGTGGGAGCACGTGACTCTTTCTGAAGCCCATTTTCTTCAGCGTAGCTAGGAGACTGAACTCGATCTGATGATGCTTTTTAGGTGTCTCGTGTTAACACGTGGCCGCTGGTCACGTGTAAGCACGTGACCCTCTTCCGAAGCTTTTCCAGAAGCTTTCCTGATTTTAAATCAGGAAACAGAGACCAACTCGAGGAGTCGAGTCCGGGTCTCCTAACTCCAGAATTGGTAGGTTTGCTTGCCGCTCTCGTAGGGGTCTAGGGGTGTGGGTTTGGCTATTCATCACGACCGTGGAATCCGTGTTTTATACTGGCTCGTATTGAAAACACGGACGTCCTAGTATATCCAATATTTCATATGATTCTTCTGCTGCGATATCTGTGATGTGATCATGTGATGTTCTGTGATAGATACAGTATATAGTATATATGATATATTATATAGACGTTACTTATGTTTTACACCCGCGCTAGCCCTGCCCCGCTCTGCCGTTAGTTACCTAACCTAACGGTGCACGAGGGGACATCGAGACGAATGCGGATGGCATAAGTGTACGTCGTATTTATCTGTGATGATTAGATACTTAAATGATGGGACTTCATTAATGAGATTAATGAAATAAAAGAAACCTAAGATGTTGTAGAATCGAATTTCAAAAATAAAACAGGTAGCTACAGTTCTTGCTTTGCATAGCGGTATATATGATATATCCTGCACCTTATTCGATAAGGAAAGGACCGAGATCCCTTCACCGGGAGTGACTCCTTTAGCAATAACTGGCAGATGCTACACACTCGGTTTGTCTTTTGATTGCTTTTAAGAGTTTTTGCTTTGCACAGTGATATATATGATATATCCCGCACCTCATTCGACAAGGAAAGGACCGACGATCCCTTCACCGGGAGTGACTCCTTTAGCAAAACGATAAAAGCCTCAAAAGCACTCCATTTTTAAAATCATTTTGATTCTACAACGATATCGAGTTCATTACGCAATAGGTTTTCAGAAAAACCTGTCGTAGCCCTCCGTCATTTCAGATAAGTGGTAGTTAGTATTCGTGCTACGTTTGTTGGCCTGCGTCAAGGCGTAGTGTGCGGTAGCTAACTAGTATTTATCTGCTTATGCATATGATGCAGATTGGATTAGGGTAGTCGTGCGACTTTGTTGGCCTGCGTCAAGGGTCGTGCGGGTGGGTTTAATTCAATCAGGAAATGACGGGTTGAACTTGACTAGCGGACTATGGTTTGTTGGCCTGCGTCAAGGTCATAGGACGCTAGGGGCAAAATATTATCGGGAATTTCAAGTGTTGAAATTTGCAATGAGATTGCATACCTTCTATGAGATAGTTGGATCCCGATACCCGCTGCAAGTAAGAGTTACTCCTGGGAGAGTTTTACACATTACAATTAGCCGATCAAGTAGGTGTCTAGAAAGGTGTTAACGAGGTTACGCCTCTGGGAAAACGAGGTTTGCATTAATTAGGTCCGTGCGAAAGCACGGGGCACCTCCCTCAAAGTACCGACACTGGCCTGGCTGAAAGATTGGCGAACTTGTAGTGTGTAATTAATCCCGGCTAGTCTTTCCTTTTAGGGTTTGAAGGAAGATTTGATAAAAAAGCAGTAGGAGCCTTCCTGATTAGATAAAATAATAACCAATCTATTCTTGCAAGAGCACACGCTGAGTGTTTTCTTCTCCCTCTCTCCTGGTAGCGACCATATCACGCCTTAATCAAGATAATAATACGGATTATTGACCGAACCCGCTTGTTATACTGAGCTGGGGAACGTTGGTCCCGCTCCAACTTATAATTGTTATAAGACAGAGCAGGAAATAGGGGAATACCAAGATTCCCATACCGCCCAAACGAAGAGAGTGCATGTTGATGCATCATCTTCGGGTGTGTTTATTATACAGAACTGTTTCTCAATGTCCTTTACGTCCTGGGTATATGATACCGGATCAGGATCCCAGATATGTAATCGGTTACATAGGGCTACAGATAGGTAGAGAACTGAGAACGGGTGATAAGTTTCATGAGGCAGAAAACGGGGTAAGTGTTGCAGCCAAGTCTGTCGGTCACTGTCACCCTGTATTACCAATACATTGATTCTGAATGAATGTTATTAGATACCGAACCTGATATACAAAATCATATCAGTCTCTTTATTAGTAAAGAAATGATAAAATTTTGTATTGTTGGATAATGTTTTGAACATTTCCTATATCAAAAGTTGATCGGTTCAGGCACGTTATCTAAAAGCATTGACGTTCTAAATCAAACTACAGTTCTTAGTATACTGAACACATACAAGTGGAAGAGTTCAGAAATGGACAAATCCTTCTTGAGGTATTATAGACTAGGTCATATCAATGCGACCCGACTAGCTTGAGTTACATATAGATGCATATTTAAATCAGTTTGAATTTACATCTTGTGAAACTCGCCAGTCATGTCACAAAGATAAGATGACCATAGCTCTGTTTATTGGAAACAGAGAAAGAGTTAGTGAACTCTTGGGATGATACATGTTGATGTATGTAGGTCTCCTGTCTACATATACCAAGACAGGTCCTTTGTACTTCGTTACATTCTCTGATGATCTCTCAAGATTCAATCATATGTTCCTGTTGAAACATGAGTCCGAACCTTTTGAGATATTCACAGAATATAAGTTAGAAGTAGAGAACCTAAATACGGGTATAAGTATTATGTCCTTTGATGTGATCAAGGAGGAGAATACTTGTGCATGGAATTCCTGGACTATTCTAAAGGAGAATGAGATTCTCTCTCAGTGTTACTCCTCCGTATACACCACAGTACCTCGGTGTATCGGGGCGGAGCAATCACACTCTATATGTTATAGTGTGCTCTATGATGAGTACTACTGAGTTACCTATTTCCTTTTGGGAGTTATGCGCTTGAGAAGCTGCATACCTATTGAATAGGGTCACGATCAAATCAGTTGCCTACCACTTCATATGAGATATGGAAAGGGAAGAGCCCATATCTTAAGTTAGTTAAGATTTGGGGTTGTCCGGCCTATGTCTAAAAGCAAAATCCGGACAAGCTCGAGGCAACGTCTGTTATGTAGAACTGGAAATGTTCCATCTATACAAACTACAGCTGATGATTTGATAGAACTAAAGGATTCAATAGATTCCAACGAACCTCAGCCTCTCCGCCGATCTAGTAGGGTTCCTCACCCACCTGAGAGATACTTTGGTTTCTCTATGACAGTGGGAGCGAGGATTGCATCATGAGATGATGACCCAACTAGTTTCGAGCTGGCCATCAGGAGTAAGACTCTGTAAGAATGGCTGGATGCTTAGCGATCTGAGATGGAATCCTTATACACCAACAAAGTATGGACTTTGGTTGCTATATCTGAAGGGTTAAATCCCCATCAGGAGCAAGTATACCTTGAGAAGATTACTAGGTGTACATGGAAAAGTTGAGACTTTCAAAGCTAGACTTGTTAAAAGTTTGCATCATTTACCAGGTGTGGATTATGATGAAACCTTTTTCAAGTAGCTATGCTTAAGTCCATCCAGATCCTACTTGCCACGGCTACATACCATGACTACGATATCTGGTGGTTGGGTGCCATGACTGCTTTTCTAAATAATGATTTAGAAGAGAAGGTCTATAAGAACACGGCCAGAGGGCCTCGTAGACAGTGGGAGCAGCGGAAACGCGTGCAAGATGTTTTATGTGATAAAGCAGGCATCGCGGAGTTGGAACGTCTGTTTTGATATAGTAGTCAAAGAGTTTGACATCGTCAAAATGGTAGATGAACCTTGTATAAACAAAAAGGTAGTAGGGAGTATGGTGGTGATCCTCGTAGAGTACGTGGATGACATACTCTTGATAAGAAAGGAGTTTCCTATGCTACGCTCGGTCAATCTCCGCTTATCACAATGATTCTCCATAAAGGATCAATGTGATACCTCCTATATCCTGGTTTTTGGATCTATGAGATAGATCTAACTGGATGTTAGGATACTCACTAGTAGTAGTGAAATGGTATCAATCGATCCTGGGGAGAATCACTGGAAGTGTTCCAGAGTGATAAAGACGACTGAATGTCAGTCGCAGGCATTGTCTTTACCCTCAGTAAAGGGACAGTATGTTGGAAGAGTTCCAAGCTAGATACCGTGACATACTAGACGATAAAGGCCGGATACATCGCTACTTAAGATGCTACCAAAGAGGATGTTTGGGTGTATATTAGTTCATGAGATGAACTACGTTCCTACAATTGTGAGACAATGGAGTTGTGGCTTATGCCAAGGAACGCCGGTCCCATCAGTGATCCAGACTTATTCTAAAGGCAGTATCACCTGATCATGGAGATGGTTGATCTCCAGGGTGATCGAGGCAAGGAGAGCAGACTTAGAGGATAACGCGGCGGATCCACTTACGAAGGCCTTTTCCCAGAGAGAGACTTTTATGGGATGGTTGAGTATGAGATACTGCAACCACTGCTACAGATGGCCCTAGTGCAAGTGGGAGATTGTTAGTTATATGTATGCCCTAGAGGCCATTATTGTACATAGGATGTATATTGTAGTGGATGCTTGGACATATATAGGGAGGACTTTCTTGCTCGACATGATAGTATGCTATCTGGTTGATCTTTACCTTAACGTGTACACTGATTGTCTCTCTGTTACATGTTGGTAAAGCCCTTAGGATGTGTACTTGACTACCTGGACTATGATGCGGATCATACTAGTGGGGACATGGTAGTCCATAAGTACATCCTTCTAAGTCCCTAGTCGTGGGTGTATCGAGACGGGGCATCGATATACCAGAGTAGACTAGCGTATACCTTCTCGACCCATACAGATGGGCGATGGATGATCCCATATCCATTGGTGTTTGACATCGGAGATGATATACGGGTGCTCAGTAGAGACTGGGTACACTGGACGGACTCGCCGAGAACTCCCAGATGGTATTATACCTTACGTCAGATGGCAGTTCTCTGGTGACACTGGTACAGAGTAGTCTGTTGACCCGAGATCGTCATAGAGTCTTGTGTGGTTCCCACTGTGCTTTGATTTCCATCTTACCACGTCCAAGAGGGCGTGCAAAACGGTGGTTTTTGGGTACAGTCTCGAGTCATATGGAGGCAATGAGCGATAGGAGGGGATTCGTCTCTCCCGGTATAGGGAGTTGATGTTGCACTGTGTTCGATTGGCTATAACAGGAAGTCCCTGGCCAGGGCTGATCAGAGAATTGCTGGTAAGTGTTACCAGTAGTTTCTCGACCCGTTATGAGCCTCATATCGACACGACTTATCGAGCTATTGGGGTCTTACGTTTACCATCCCTAGGCAAGATATGCGACATATCAGACGATCAGACCGGACTGTACGGTAGTGTTACTAGTTGGATTCACTGGAGTGTGAGCGGGCTTGCTCGTCGATCTTCTGATCGCTCAATACCCGGGTGGCCGTTACGTTTAGCAGACCGCTTGCGGCTTGTGGGTGTTTGATATGATCATCACCTGCTGCCGGCGTATTGACGAGTCTTTAGAGTCCTACACAGAGGTTTCCTGGCTCAAGCGAAACGAAATAGGAGCGCATATGAGATATGTGCGGGACCGAGAATAATGCGTGTATGTGATACCATATTCTATTCTTGCGATGAATGTATCGAATGGTTGTATGCGATATAACCTAGTTATCGAATCAAGGATTGATTCGATAAGCCGATGCATTGGATACTAGTCAGTTATATGCGATATGACCGGATCGTTAAATCAAGTGTTGATTTAATGATTTAATGTATAATTATATATTTGATATATTACTTTGCATTAACTAGTATTGGTTCACTTTAAATGGATTTTCTCACTTGGATGTACAAGTTGTATATGTGATATACTTTTTGTGCAAATGATTGTATCATGTTTGATGATACATGTTTACTTGGTTAAGTGTAAAGAATGTACCATGGTTAAACTAATGGTTAGGGTTTTGTTTTTCCATTTACTTATTTATTCATTTATTTATCTATTTATTCTTTTTGGAAAATAATAAGCATAAAGAAGAATGGTGGCTTTCTTTGGATGCATGTTGAAGCTTCATGAAGCTTTGACTAAGTCCACCATTCTTGTCACTTGCTTAACCCTAACCATCATATCTAACCATGGTCTATTCTCTACACTAAACTAAGGTTAGTATTATGATAAGTATTCTTTTTTCTTTTCATTTTAATAACTTATCATAACATTATCATCTTCTTCATCTTCTTCTTCCATGAAGAAGCTTGACTTCATCAATGGTGGATTGATGAAACAAGTGAGAAATCCAATTCTAAAGTCTACCAACTTCCTATTTCTTCATCCTCTACCTCTTGCCAAGTAGTAGAGTGTGTTTTCTTCACAAGTTTCTTGACTTGGTGAAGTTGGAGCTTGATCTAGTGATGCCTCGTCGTAGATCATCTTCAGCATCGTCGTCGATGACCTAGCCCGTCCATTCTCCGATGAAGCCGACGCTAGAGCCCGGGGTTCGACTTGGACAGCGAGGAGACTTCATTGCGGAGCTATGGAGGTGGAGGACCGGATCTACAAAGGTTGTATATCCGTTCTTTTAGTTTAGTTGTAAACTAGTTTCATTTTATCGCCTAAACTTCTAGCCAACGATCTAGTCTAGGGTTTCTCGGCACCGTTAAATTTTGAAATTGGCATGGTTGATGCCTTGTGAGACCTCTTGAGAGTGCCTAGGAACCCTGCAAGAACACGCTGCATCACTTCATGCGCCTGAACACGGGTTCTCATTTTTTTATCAGTGCGCCGGCCTGCGCTCCACGACTCCTCAATGTATATAAAGAGTGGTATAATCATGCGACGGGAGCCGTTATAAAGGAGGAAAGGCGATTGCTGGTCGACCGTAAGGGTACACCTCCAGGTAGCGACCGCAACGCTCCTTTAGTGCCAAGGACCCCGGTAGTGCCTCCACTGAAAGATGACAGATCCGGACCATCGCGTGCGCAAAGTCCTCCGCACGGATTTCCGCTCCCCGATATCGCGGATGCACCTCCAGCGCCCTGTGCTCCAGTGGAGACAGTGGTTGTAGCATCGCCGGAGTCTGGCGTGGGTGCGGATATCGGGACCCGCCATCCCAAGGTAGCTGCTAAACGTAAGTCGATCCCGCGTGCACCTAGGGTTGGCGGGCAGAAGAAAAAGAAGTCGCTCTTCGCCGCAGACGTCGCGTTCGGTCAGGAACCCCACGCTCCCTATGCCGAGGGCCTGAGTGAATATGGGACTAACGAGGGGTTAGTCATGCCGGATGACACGGATTTGGAGGCCGCCCTCAAAGCTTCGGAACGGTTAGCGAGGCGTGACGCATGGCTGGCTAAGCTTGCGGCATCAGGTAATCACTAGTCGCATTTTCTATTACATCATATCTTTTATTATTGCCTTTGACTAATGTTTTTCCTTCTTTTCTTCCAACATGCATCACCACTGAGGAAGCCATCGCCGCTTCCCTGAAGACTTTCCAAGAGGAAGAACGTCTTAGAGCGTCCATGGGCCTCAGTAAGTTTCAATTCATCAAGTTTTCATTTCTTTTTTTGTTATGGTCGATCTAACCCCCCTCTCTTTTTCTGTCATAGGAACCACAATGCCGGTCCCTCCAGGTGACGCGGAAACTCTTCCCAGGCCTGCTACCGAAGTCCCAGTTTCGTTGGAGCTGCAGCGAGAGCCTCGGCTTGATAAGTCGACGAGGGATGCCTTGAAGAATTTGAAGGCATCCCTGTATACGGACGAGGACGCCTCACTGAAAGAGGCCCTGGTGAGGTCCGTCTCAACGGCCCGGGGAGAAAGGAAGCGGCTGAGGCGCGAGGCGAAGGCGCGCAAGGCTGCTTTGGCCATGGGAGCGGGCCCAAGCACCGTCCCTCGTGCTGATACTCCCTCCGAAGAGGCCCCCGTCGCCCTATCCTCTGCTCGTAGACAAGTGGCGCGTGCAGTTCGGAGTGCAAACGATAAATCCACTTCAGGTAATATTTATTTCAGAATCTTGTTGTAGGAATTAGAAATCCATCGGTTCTTATATATTCTATCCTGCAGGGCCTAGTCCGACCGAGGGGGAAGCGGAGACCGTTGAACCCAGGGAAACAGAGGAGACGGTCGGTAATGTTGCTGGGGTTGCGGAGCCTGAGATGGAGGTTGAGGGATCTGCAGCCGATAAGGTCATTGATGTCGATCCTGAAGTGGCGGCAGATGAAATGATCGTTATAACTGAGCCCAGGGTGGTGGCGGACGAGGCACTTGAGGCCGGCGACCTTGTGGTGACGGCGGATGAGCCGATGGAGATCGCGGAGCCCGAAGGAGTGGCGGGTGAGATGAGCACGACTCTTGGGGAGGAGTCAGCCGCTCTCTCCCAAGAGTCCGGCAATGCTCCGATCATTGCCCTCCCCGCTTACGATCTTCCGCCGTCTCCTGGCCGCGCGAGCACGACGACGGTCCCCATCGAGTCGGGTGATGAGGCCACGGGCGGTGGCCTCATGTCGATGGAGGAGGGAGTCGCCTCCGTTTCTGTCACGCCCCGCTTCCCAAAATACGGAATACGAGGGGTAGACAAGGCCAGCCATGCTCCTACGGTCAAGAAAAAGTCATGCCGCAGTCACACTTCGACTTCTAGTTTATCATGGTAAACAGTAAACGATGCGCAGGTAATGAGAAATGCAGTAACTGAAAGATACAATAATGTAAACTGACCTGAAATGGAATAAACGAAAGTAACTCGGAGTAGCAAGTCAAGAAGTCTGTAATGCACGTCTGGTTCTGATCCACGCTAAATCGTCTTCTCACACTGAGCATGCATACTCAGGTCGTCAGAGCGACACAATAGCAATATAATATGTATAAAATCAAGGGACAGTTCTAACAGTGATAATAGGTATGTGAAGCAGTAAATAAATGACATCATGAATATACATGTGCAGTAATCAACGCAGCGGAACAGTAAAGCAGTATAACGATATGTCACGTATGTCAACACAGTATAAAAGTAATATAAATGCCCGTATCCCTATCAGTCTCTAAGTTTCACTGTACAGGTCGCTAAGCCTATCGTCAGTCCAAGTGTGAGAGTCAACCACTCGTGAGTGTCCTCCACCCAAGGGTAGAACCCAAGGGCAAGGGACCACGGGCCCAACATGTAACAAGAATATCACGGTGTATATATCACGTACCCTGTAAATCTCTATATAACTCCCTAAATATATATAGCCGGCATGGGACTCCCGAAATTCTGTTGAACTCACACTTAAACTACCCCACACCCCGTGGTCTACATCAAACGCTAACCATCACCCTAAATACTAATCGATCCGTGACAAGTCTGCACGAGAACTGGAGGCAGGGCCTCCATCAAGCACGTCCCGACTAATACGTAAGATAAATGGCAGTGTCGGATGCCTTATCTGTGATACCCGTGCAAGCGCTTCCATAAGTGTCCCATACCACTTATAGTCACACGTACACGCATCCCACAGACGTCGACAATGCAATAGAATAATATGGTCACTGATTGTGCACAAGTACGTATCACTTTCACTTAATCACGGATACACGAACACTGACGTACTTGCCACAATCACCACTAAAATCTAACACTGGGTAAATGCACGTTGTCACTAGGTTATCACTACAATGATATAGGTATGATATGATGCATGAACAGTATAAGAAGCACAACTAAGGTGTCATAAAAACAACAGTCTATCACTTGCACGATTTATCATGAAACATATGTATATAATTTAACGAAATGATAAACAGGTTGTTATCTATCCATCTAATTTGGTTTCGAGCCAATCGGGCTTCAGGATCATTAGTTATAATTGTTTCATTTTAAGCGCACGCGGCTGAAAATCCGGTTTCAGAATCAGGAATCCATTTCGCAACGCATTTTAACCCCAGTTGGGATCATAATTTAGCGACACTAAAGTTGAATGAATTCTAGGGTTTTCAGTAAGGTTTTCAACTCAATAGACGGATCGTCAATCGCATCTGTACGTTAGGAGTTATAATCTGTTGACTATTAACATGTCCATTCTGATTCTGCTGGGACTGTTATGTGTCCCGATCTATTAAATTACAGATTAAATATCAAACGGTAACGAAACAGAACGAAACCAAATGCGTTGTATATCTAACAGAGTTACCTATAATAAGAAGTGGAGTTCCGCAACCTACAAGTTAAGGAAATCCTATGGTATCCACTACGGAACAGCAAGCAATGATTGGAGTAGCTCTGGACTGCAGTCCAGAGTCGCACTCCGATCCGAATATCATCACAGTTTAAATACAGAAACGTCAGGAAACCAGTATATGGTTAAATTTCATCGAGTTGGCTTCGTTTTGAGCCCTCGAACGCACCGTTCTAGTGTGTATATGATTTATGGTGAATTTAACGATTTTCAGATACAACAGGATTACGGTTTTACGATTAAACTTGGGGGTAGTTGTTTTAGTCATTATCGATTACATCTTCCAACAAAATTCACACACTATGTTCCCAGCCCTACGGGCCAACCTACACCATTGAGTTCCGTCAAATTAGATAATGTTTTCCTAAGGAAACAAGCATCGAACAGTTATGGCACATAATAGTTTTAAACTTGTAACATTATAATTCATGTATTTAACGATTGTAACTTAGATAAATAGCATGTAAGCAAGTAGAATACTTGCCTGGAGGTGTCTAAACGATGCACGGCAGTGGTAAAGGCACGAACGCGCGACGTGCAAGCACCGAGATGGCTACGGCTCCGAGTGACAAAAAACCTCGATCCTGGCTCGAGCCTGAGGATGGTTGTTGCGAGCTCAGGCGGTGTCGGGGTTAGGGTTTGCTGATGTTGTCGAGGCCGAGTGTGAGGGATTTGCAGGAGGAGGGTATGTGACACACAGAGAGAGAGAGAGAGAGGTTTAGAGAAAGAGAAATAGCGAGTGGGAGATAGAGAGACAGAGAGAGAGAGAGACTGAGGAAGTTGGAGAGAGAGAGAGAGTGTGAGAACCGTAGGAGATAGAGAGAGAGTGAGATAGAGGGTGAAAGAGAGGGAGAGTATGAGAAATGAGAGAGAGAGAGATGAAAGAGAGAAAAAACAGGGGAAGGAGAGAGAGAGAGCAGCAGAGAGAAAGAGAAGAGAAGGGAGAGAGAATGCAGAGAGAGAGAGAGAGAGAGAGATCGGGAGAGGGAGTTAGAGGGAGAGATTGGGAGGGAGAGAGAGACAGAGGGGTATGGTGAGACAAGAGTGATGAGGACGATGATGATGATGATGGGGTTCGTCGGTCGTCGGCGCGGGGTGGCCGAGTTGGTGTGCAGGGTGATGGGGAGAGAAATGGTGATGGAGGCGACCAAGTGTGGTCGGTGGTGAAATGGAGCGCGAGAGAGGCTTGGGAGGCGATGGTGGTCGGCGAAGCGATGAGCTCCCGTGACCGAGGGCGAGAGCAAGGAGGAAGAAGACGAGGGGAGCGATGTGAGTTCGAGGGAGTTCTGGATGTGAGGGGGAAAATTTGGGAAGACGTGGGGGAGGGCGTCGTGGTAACGTTCGCGAGCGGGGCGCGAGGAGCGGCGACGTGGGCGCAGGCGTGGCGTGCGGCGGAGGAAACGCGCGCGGGAGTAGGGAAGTAGCCGTTGGAGATATAAGGGAGATGTACAGTAATGGGGTTGGGTGAGTGGGCTTTGATCACGGGCCGCAGGGAATTTTGGGGAAAATAAGAAAAATGAAAATAGGAAATTGAAGAGGAAAGGCATGGGCTGATGGGCTGAGATTTTGAAGAAAATTTATTGGGAAATATATGGAAGCGCGGGCCGAGAAAATAAGGAGAAAATAGTGAGGATTGGGGCTGGGCTGAGGCAAAGAGTAAAATTCATTTATTGAAAAATGAGTTTGGGCTGAGGGTTATAATTTAGGGAAAATGAATTTTCTATGGCTGAGGGTTATAGAAAAAGAAATGGTTTCTTTAGTTTGGTTTGATAGAAATGGGCTGAGTGAAAGAAAAAGGTGTGTTAGGGTTGAAACTTAGGGTTTTAAAATATAGGGTTAGGATTTAAGATTAATAAAGAAGATGAAGTTTATTAACTGGGGAAAATGGGTTGGGTTTAATTTAAATAAACGAAATGAGCTGAGTGAAATAAAATATAACTTGGTTTAGAATTTGGGTCTTATAAAAGAGGTTATAATAAATAAATAATCTTCTAAATAAAAGACATAGATTTATAAATAAGATAAATGGAATTCTAAAGTAACAAAATACGGACTTGGTATAAAAAGGGGCCGGATGTTACAGTTTCAGCCGGGAGCTCATCAGGTAAATCCCAAGTTGCTGTTCTTCTTTACTTTACAATCCTTTCTGACAAGTTCTCCTTTTTCGTAACGCAGGTGCAGCCAGCGCCGATGCCCCACTGCTCGAGGGAGCGCCTTCAACGACTGCCTTGGCGGTGGTCATCTCTCAACCCTCTCTCATACCATCGAAGATGTTGGAAGGTGTGGGTTTGCAATTTATTAATCTTATCATTCAGACGTATAATTTGTGTACTAAAGTCGTACTGCTATGTCTTTTCAGGAGTGCTCTTTGATCATCTATATCAAGTGTTGCTCCCACACTTCTCCTTCCCATCTGAACCCGCCTCTCCCTCTGGTGGCGCTGGTGAGTATAGTTCCCGACTGATATCTTTGTCTTTCGACGATGAAATTATTTCTGACTTTTTCTCGTCCTGACTGCAGTGCTACAAATCGAAGGGGGAGAAGAAAGATCGGCCACACCACCGGCCCTTCCGGCCTTGCCACCTGCTTCGACTGGTATAGTAAACTATCTTATCAATGACTTTTTCCATATTTATTGAATCATCATCTAATCGCATTTTGTCTTTGCAGCTATCGTTCCGATCTTGGCGCCTTTTGAGCCTCGTATTACAATGCCGGCAGGCCCTTCCCAGAGACGTCCATCCTCGAAAGGTGCGGCGAATAGTCTGCGTATGTTGAGCGACTATATCGAGGAACTCGACGTCGAGGCTCCTACGTCTGCTGCGGACTTCGCTACGACGGTTAACCCGATGCTGGTGATATTTGCCAATTTCCATGACGAGGGCATCGTCGCATCTTGGGTTAATCACTGCCGAGAGATTGAGGCTCGCCTTCATCAGCTGGAGTCAATACGTCTTGCCCCCGAGGTTTTGGCCGTGAGTACTCAACGGGGAATATGGCTCGAGCAAAGCACTTCTCATTTCCGCCATTTGGAACAAGAAGCAGCTTTGAGGCTGAAGGAGTGCCAGGAGTCCTCAAGCGAAACTGCTCGCCTACGTGCTGAAGTTGAGGCGAACGCCGCTGAGGTAAAGGCCGTCTTCAAGGGCCTTCTGGAGCGCATCTCAAATGGGCTAAAACTGAAGCGGGCACTTGACGTTGCCGAGCGTAATGTCCAAGGCCGTGAAGCCACTCAGCAGGCCGTCAGGGAGCAGCTCGCATCTCTCTTGCAGCAAAGGGCTCAGGTGGAAGCAGATATGGCGGTGGTAGCAGATCAGCAAAAGTCGTGGAAGGAAGTGTATGAACAATTGATAAAGTTATGCAAGACGCTCCCTTCCCAGTATTCCTCCTTGTATCCATATACTTGTAAAAAATTTCTTTTCCTTCTTCGAATAATATGTATCCATTCTTTATTCTTTTGTACGATTCACCCTGTATTTGATTGAAGTTAATAAATAAAGATACATATTTTTTTCTCTGCAATGTCTTGTATACTCTTTTGCTTTCTGTCTTCTCTTATTATCAGCATGTTGTCACAATTAGCAGGTAACAGAGTAAGCATCTTGATTTCTTCACGAGATAGCGATGGCTTAGACCGCAGGTTCAGATCTGCCGCCTAAGACTTTTCAACTCTATGAGCCGTGAGGGTCTCATAGAGACTTTTCTCCCTACGGATCGAGAGGATCTCGTAGGTGGGTTTTCTCCTTAGGAATCGTGAGGATTCCTAAGTGTGTTTTCCCTTATAAGTCGTAAAAATCCTATAAGAGAATTTTTCCCTCTTGCGAGTCGAGAGGACCCGTAAGCGGTTGTTTCCCTCCTTGTCGAAACTCGACTTTAGAGAGTGAGACCCGTGAATAGTATGCAAGAGATCGTTTTAGACCGACTTGCAGGGTCCCTTTGTTCAGGAAGCAAGTTTTTTAATCCCTGCAGCCTGAGGCTTCATCTTGCAAGTTGAGACGAATCGGGAATTTCCCGCGGAGACACTGGTTTCTCTGCGAGCTGACGCGAATCAGGAGGCTCTCGTCAAGGATGTTTGTTTCCCTGAGTTGAGGTATTTGCCAAGGATTATTTGTTTCCCTGGTATTGAAACGAGTCGAGAATTTCCCACGGAGACACTGGTTGCTCTGCGAGTCGACGCGGATCAGGAGACTCTCGTCAAGGATGTTTGTTTCCCTGAGTTGAGGAATTTACCAAGGATTATTTGTTTCCCTGGTGCCAAGGATTATTTGTTTCCCTGGTGTTGAAACGAATCGAGAATTTCCCACGGAGACACTGGCTTCTCTGCGAGTCGATGCGAATCAGAAGGCTCTCGTCAAGGATATTTGTTTCCCTGAGTTGAGATATTTGCCAAGGATTATTTGTTTCCCTGGTGTTGAAACGAATCGAGAATTTCCCACGGAGACACTGGCTTCTCTGCGAGTTGATGCGAATCAGGAGGCTCTCGTCAAGGATGTTTGTTTCCCTGAGTTGAGGAATTTACCAAGGATTATTTGTTTCCCTGGTGCCAAGGATTATTTGTTTCCCTGGTGTTGAAACGAATCGAGAATTTCCCACGGAGACACTGGCTTCTCTGCGAGTCGATGCGAATCAGGAGGCTCTCGTCAAGGATGTTTGTTTCCCTGAGTTGAGGAATTTACCAAGGATTATTTGTTTCCCTGGTGTTGAAACGAATCGAGAATTTCCCACGGAGACACTGGCTTCTCTGCGAGTCGATGCGAATCAGGAGGCTCTCGTCAAGGATGTTTGTTTCCCTGAGTTGAGGAATTTACCAAGGATTATTTGTTTCCCTGGTATTGAAACGAATCGAGAATTTCCCACGGAGACACTGGTTGCTCTGCGAGTCGACGCGAATCAGGAGGCTCTCGTCAAGGATGTTTGTTTCCCTGAGTTAAGGTATTTGCCAAGGATTATTTGTTTCCCTGGTGTTGAAATGAATCGAGAATTTCCCACGGAGACACTGGTTGCCCTGCGAGTCGACGCGAATCAGGATTTTCTTCGTCAAGGACACTTGTTTTCCTGAGTCAAAGGATTTTGCCGAAGACACTGGTTTCTTCGGGGTTGGGATGAACCGTCGAGATTTGGTTTCGTTTTCTGGTGGAGCCTGTTGGGAAAGTATGGTTCCCTCTTCGTTTGCGCCCTTGGATTGTATACAGGGATCGATGTGACCTCAACTGTAGGGCCAGAGTTTTATCATCATTCATTTTTTTATTTCCGCGATGCTCTATCATTTTAGCTCTTATATCGCGAAGGTCGCGATTGCCCAATCATTTCGGCTATTTTTCGCGGTGCCCAATCATTTCGGCTGTTTATTTCGTTTTTACTCGCTGTTTTTTATTGCGAGTTGCCCAATCATTTCGGCTGTTTATTTTATTTTTACTCGCTGTTTTTTATTGCGAGTTGCCCCATCTTTTTGGCTATTTCGTGTGCATACGTTTTTACTTGCTGCTTTTTATTGCAAGTTGCCCCATCATTTCGGCTATTTCGTATGCATGTGCGGCCTACTGGCTTTTCGCCGTAAACCTGAAATTAGACACCGATTTCGGCATCAGCACCGCTACAACTGGGATATTGCCAGGAGCGAATCATCATCTGCCTCTGTCGATGTCGAACAAAGGTGGCTTAGCGACCAGGGTTAAGGTCCTGTCGACTAAAGCTTTTGATTTCATGAGCCGTAAGGGTCCCATAAAGTTATTTCTCCCTACAAGTCGTGAGGATCTTGTAGGTGTACTTTCTCCTTAAGAATCGTGAGGATTCCTAAGTGTATGTTCCTCTGTAAGTCGTAAGGATCCTGCAGGAGGGTTTTCTCCTTGTAAATCGAGAGGACTTACAAGGGTCATGCGAACATAACCCCAGTCACAGATGGGACTTGGTTAGGGAAATGTTTATTCGCGTCCGTGGATTGTATACAAGAGCCAGTATTGGACCACTTGTAGGACAATATTGGAAGTTGTGGGGGTTGCTTAAGCACAGGTTTAGGTCTCTATGACTTAAGACTTTCAAATCTTATGAGCCGTGAGGGTCCCATAAGAGAGTTCTCCTTACGAGTCGTGAGGATCTCACAAGTGTATTTTCCCCTTAGGAATCGTGGGGATCCCTAAGTGTGTTGCTCCCTTGTGAGTCGTAAGGATCTCACGCGGGTGGTTTCTCCTTACAAGGTCGAGAGGACCCTATAAGTGTCTTTTAACGAGGTTGCGCCCTTTCGGGTTTTCACAAACACTCGCCGGTAGTCCTGCTATTTTTACTCACGGATCCCTTTCGGGTTTTCATCCGTGCCCCTTTTGCTTATGGACATACCTTTTTTTTTATTCTTTTTATTTTTATATATTTTTTTTACGAGGTCGCGCCCTTTCGGGTTTTCACGAACACTCGCCGGTAGCCTTACTGTTTTTACTCACGGAGCCCTTTCGGGTTTTCATCCATGCCCTTTTTGCTTATGAACATACCATTTTTATTATTATTTATTTATTTAATTTTTTTTATATTTATATTTTCTTTTTCTTTTTTTTTATCTCGTCAGCCTAAAGATGCTGCGGTAGTAGTTTAAAGACGTTTCGGTCCATCATTAGTTTAAGGACGTTTCGGTCCGTCGTTAGTTTAAGGACGTTTCGGTCCGGTCAGGAGAAGGTCAGCTACTGCTTATAAAGTTTGAGCTTAGGAAGATAGCGAGC
This sequence comes from Agapanthus africanus, assembly GCA_030015575.1. Taxonomy (NCBI): domain Eukaryota; kingdom Viridiplantae; phylum Streptophyta; class Magnoliopsida; order Asparagales; family Amaryllidaceae; genus Agapanthus; species Agapanthus africanus. The sequence continues at coordinate 1,005,454,910 of CM057337.1, read as the reverse complement.
GGACATAGTCGTCGTCATCTATCCTTGACCTAGGCGATAACTCATTAAGCGTAGTATTTCTTTAGGAAGCGACCGTTTATCGGCCTGAAAGGCCTTTCACCGTGCATATCCATGAGTAGATAGGCCCCACCTTGGTAGACCTTATCTATGATGTACGGGCCTTCATAGTTTGGCTCGAATTTTCCCCGCTTGGCGCGATTGGGGATCATAGGCCTTTTGACAACTAGCACGAGTTCGCCTTGGCGGAATGTCCTTGGTCGGGTCAATCTTTCATATGAGCGTGTCATCTTTGCCTTAAAGGCCTCCAGATTTTGTTGCGCTATGAGTCGGGTTTCATCGAGGGCATCAAGCTCCTCAAGCCGAAGATGAGCATTTTCTTCGTCCGTTAGCTCGTAGTGGACCGCCACTCGTAGAGAGGGTGGCTCTATCTCGAGGGAAAGTACTGCTTCTGTACCGAACACCAACGCGTACGGCGTTGTGTTCGTGGCGTCTTGAACGTAGTTCGATACGCCCAAAGAGCCTCTTGCAGTCTCTCGTGCCAGTCTTTCTTATTTCGGGACACCGTTTTCTTCATGATCTTTGTCAGGGTCTTGTTGAAGGCTTCAGCTAGACCATTAGCTCGCGGATTGTAAACTAAAGAATATCTCCAGTCTATATTATGCTGCTGTGCGAAGCGACTGATCTTGTGGCTTCTGTAGGCTGGCCCGTTATCGGAGATGATCCGTCTTGGCGTTCCAAACCGATATATGACGTGCGTCTTGAAGAAATGGAGGATATTCTCCGTCTTCACTTTCCTCAACGGTACTGCTTCTGCCTATTTGGAGAAGTAATCAGTCGTCGCCAGGATAAAACGATGTCCTCTAGACGATGCTGGTTCGATGGGGCCGACTATGTCAGTTCCCCACATCTCGAATGGCCAGCTAGCCACTGTTGGATGTAATGGATTTGGATGTTGGTGGATGAAGTCCCCATGGATTTGGCATGAGTGGCATTGCTTCGCATATTCGAGGCAGTCCTGAATCATCGTGGGCCAGTAGTAGCCCATCCGTTTTATCTTCAACTTCATCTTTGGGCCCGCTTGGTGAGAACCACAGAGTCCGTCATGAACTTCCTGAACGACTCTTTCTGCTTCGTCAGGTCCTAGGCATCTCAGCCACAGAGAATCAAATGACCTCTTGTATAGAGTATCATTGACGAAGACGAAAGACAGAGCTCGTTTCATGAGCTGATGTCTTGTGGACGCTTCTTCAGGCATTCGGTGGGATTTAAAGTAGTCTATGAAGACTTCCCTCCAATCCTCAGCCTTTTCCCGGTCTTCTATTTGCAAGGTCGTCTGTTCAGTCGCTCCCTTCTCTTCGGATGAGTCTGGAGATATTTCTACTGGGGCAAGCACCCGACGGCTTTATACCACGATTCTAACGTCATCGAGGTTCTCGTCAGCTAGTTCTTTAGCAAGTTTGGCCAGCGCGTCTGCTTTGCTGTTTTCCGTGCGCGGTATGCTTTCCAAAGTATAGGAGGGAATTTGGGTCAACAGTTGTTGCACCTTTTCACCGTACTTCACCAACTCTGGTTTGCACGTTTGGTAGTCGTCGTTTACTTGACTAACGACCAGTTGAGAATCTCCGTATATGAGGAGGTTTTCAATTCCCATGTCAATGGCGATCTCGAGACCTGCTATCAAAGCTTCGTATTCGGCTTCGTTATTTGTCCTCGGTTCTGTTAGGGAGAAAGCGAAGCGCATTATCCCTCCTTGTGGAGTCACGAAGATGAGGCCTACCCTCGATTTGATCATAGGGGCGTTTTGTCTGCGCTTCTTCAGGGAAGATGCTCCATCGAAATAAAGTTCCCATTGGGTATCACCACCGTCGATCGCGTCAAACGCATGTTCGTCTGGAAGATCGCAATTTAAAGACGAATCGGCGGGTATCGGATGCTCAGCGAGGAAGTCGGCGATGGCCTGGCCTTTGACTGCCTTAAGAGGTTGATATGTTATCGAGAATTCCATCAGGAGCAGGGCCCATTTAGCGAGTCGCCCCGTCAATATGGCCTTTGACATCAAATATTTAAGGGGGTCCACCTTCGATATGAGACGAACCTCATGTGCCAATGCGTAGTGCCTGAGCTTTGTTATTGCGAAGATCAACGCCAGGCAGTGTTTTTCAATGGGAGAGTAGTTGCTTTCTGCCCCCAGCAGAACTCGACTTAAGTAGTAGAGTGCTCTTTCTTTCCCTTGATCGTTCTCTTGCGCCCATAATGCACCTAAAGAACCTTCTAGGGCAGTTGTATAAAGAATGATAGGCTTTCCCTTAACCGGAGTAGCCAACACTGGCGGGTTCTGCAGGTACTGTTTAATCTCTTCCAGCGCGCCTTGGCATTTGTGATCCCAAACGAATGGAGTTCCCTTCTTCATCAGGTGACTGCAAGGGCGGCACTTTCCAGAAAGGTTGGCTGTAAATCGCCGAATATATGTGAGCTTTCCTTGGAGAGACCGCAACTGTTTGAGAGTTCTCGGCAGAGGCATTTCCATGATCGCCTTGATCTTTGACGGATCTATCTCGATGCCTCGGTGTCGGACGACAAATCCCAGGAATTTGCCCGAAGAAACTCCAAATGTACACTTGAGAGGGTTCATTTTCAAGTTGTATTGTCGAAGGCGTCGAAATACAGTTTCTAGATGCTCGAGATGTTCCTCGAATGATTTGCTCTTAACCACGAGGTCGTCGATATAACATTCAACGATTTTATGTATGAGGTCATCGAAGATCTTTGTCATGGCCCTCTGATAGGTGGCACTGGCGTTCTTTAGACCGAAGGGCATCACCTTGTAGCAGAATATTCCCAAAGGAGTCCGGAAAGCGGCGTGCTTCTGTCTTCGGGATGCATCTTTATCTGATTATACCCTGACGAGCCGTCCATGAAGGAGAAAACCTCACGAGTGGACGTATTGTCTATCATCAGCTCGGTAACTGGTACTGGGAAATCGTCCTTCGGGCAAGCTTTATTGAGATCCCGAAAGTCCACACATATGCGCACTGTCCCATTTTTCTTCATCACCGGGACGATGTTGGCGATCCATTCAGGATATTGAACCTCCTGGATAAAGCCGGAGTCGATCAGTTTCTTAACCTCGGCGTTGATGCTCATCTCAAGCTCGAGCCGCATTCTTCTTGGCGCATGTTTGACTGGCTTGACGTCTGGGGATATCGCCAATTTGTGCACAGCAATTTCTGGATCTAGTCCCGGCATTTCAGAATAGTTCCACGCAAAGCAATCTCTATGCTGCATAAGCAGGTCTTTTAACGTAATCACCCTTTCTTCAGATAGCAGATCGCTGACGAATGTCGGTCGCGGATCGTTCGCCGTCCCCAACTCAATTTTCTTGAGATTATCTGCAGTGGTATTTATTCCATCCTCCAGTTCTTTCGAAGCTGGTGGAAATTCTGAGATCACCCCGTCGTTGCTGTTTTCGAAGCACCAGGGAATGTCATCTATATTCTCGGGCTTTTCTTTTGATATTGTTATCATGTGACAAGTACGAATTCGCTTCCAATCCCAATGTGGGACTGGTTTTTCTTCCATGGCCTTGGGTTCGTGCTTCTGCGGCGGTGCTACCCTCCAGTTGTCAGACAGAGCGAACTTGCCAAGCTGATACTGATCTTCAACCCAATTCTTAAAGGTGAAGCAGTCTTCGAGATGATGCCCTATTACTCGATGGTAAGAGCAATAGTCCGGGTGAGAGATTTCGTTTGTTTGTTCGGGGTGCTTAGACTCCGGCAGCGTAAGCATCTGATGTTTTAAAGCGAGGTCGAGTATTTTCTTTGTCTTGTCTCGAGAAAAAGAGTACGCCCGACCCATTTTTCTTATGAGGGATAGATCAGAACCGCTCGATTTTTGTTCGCGTGGCCTCTTAGCCCCGCTTTGCTGCTTTTGAGCACCTTTTTCGCGTTTCAACTTGTTTCTGCCTCTGCGTCGAGGCTTTTTTATAACAGGTTGACAGGGTGTGGCACTTTCGTCTTTCACGGCCTGTTGAAGGAGGCGTTGTGTTTTGGCTTTCTCGTAGATGGCCATTTCGCGGTTATGATCATCTCGGACTTTTTGACCAGCCTCCCTTATAAGCCTGTCCATTTGTTCTTCAAACGACGGACCGGACACTTTTGCATCAGGAACTTTTGCTGGTTCAGGATTAGCGTCCTCCCACTGAGCGTCCGCTTCTTTATCGAAGTCATACACGACGTAGCAGCCGTGTAGTAACTCTCGTTTCTTTGACCGGATGTATCCAAGCCTTTTTGTTTCCATTCTCCCGTTAGGCAGTTTGCGTTGAGTCCCGGGGACGTTCCAGACCCTGTCATAGAATTTGGCCTTTCTAACGGTCTGTTTGAAGGATATCCCCTGGCGCTTCAATAGCCTCTTCAAGCCTTCTGTATAATACCTGGGGAGACGGATGGGCTGAAGCCTGTCAAGGGTAGGATCCACCCCGTGCCAGATTTCTTTCTCCACTTTGTTTTCTTCAGAGCGGTAGAATAGAATTGCTTTTTCGCCTTCTCGCCTAGGAGGGATATAGAACGTCCGCAGCTCTTCTATACTGTAGATATCAAGTGCATCCAGTTCTTTTTGGTGTTTAAGTGGAACTATAGCGACTTGTAGACTTTGCTCTTCGTTAGCGGACGTTTGTATTAAAGGCCGAGCAGAGAATACAGCATGGACCTCATCCTCCGAATCACTACCAAAGATCAGCGTAGGAGCGGATGGTCCCGGCTTGGTGTATTGGGGCGGACCCGAATAAACTATCTCCTCTTCCTCCTCGGTATCACTGCCAAAGACAGGGATGGTAGCGTTAGTTTTATTCTCCGGCTTGTGACACCTTTCCGTGTCTTCGAAACTCGGTAAGAAGTATTTGGCATCTTCATATTTGCGAACTTCGTTTACGAAAAACGGATTCAGTTCTCCCGTTACGGTATACTCGAGACAATCCCTAAAATATTTCATACACTGATGTTGTGTAGAAGGGATGATGTTGTACTCGTGTAACCATGGTCGGCCGAGCAGAGCATTGTAGCATGTCTTGGCGTCTATGACGTGGAACTTAATATCCGCGACGAGTAGCCCAAAGCGTATCGTTAGTATCACAGACCCAAGAGTTCTTGATGACTGGGAGTCGAACCCGGAGATGGTAATCTTGTCCCGAGCAAGGTGCTGGACGCTCATGCAGATTTCCTTTAACACCCGCACATTGAGGAGATTAACAGACGATCTGTTATCGATCAGGATTTTGCCTATCTTTATATCATGGCAGTATCCTGAGACACAGAGGGGGCGATTGTGTTCGCACGTCCCAAGGAGAAGGTCTTCATCGCCAAAAGTGACATCTGCCGTGTGCACTTCTTCCAATTCATCCTTCATCTTCTCTTCGGCCAGGAAATCCTGGAACTGCTCCGGGTCCTGTAGTGCCTTAATTAACGAATCCCTCACCTCCTTTGATAGTAAAAGGGCGTCAAGAATGCTGAGCTGCGAGGGTAGCTTCCTTAGATGCGCTAAGACGTTGTAATCCACCTTATTTTTCTTCGGCGGGTCTTTGGTAGTTAGCTCTTCCATGACTTGGTCATCTAGGGCGATATCCTCAGAGACCTTTTCCTTCCCTTTATCTTTTTTGTTTGAGGGTCCGAGATTCTTTTCGGGCAGCGTGCGATTACGCAGCCGGATATTTCACAAATCTTCGGCTCTCCTTCTTTTCCCAAAGTGGACTCTTTAAAGAAGGGGCCAAGCTCCAGCTCCTCATCAGAATCGCTCCCGAATGTGAGCACTTGTGAACCCCCGGCATTGACCATGCGACAATTGCCGGTAGTTCTGTTAAGCCCTTCGGTCGTACCGTTCTGCTCTCGGCGGGTCTTGCGCTTTTCCCGCTTAAAATGCTGCCGGTGAGCAACATATCCTTGCCACCATCTATCGAAAGCTTTGCACTCTTCAGTGGGGTGCGAAATCTTCCGATGATACAAGCAATAGGAGGGGTGCATTTCCGCTTCACCAGTAACGCTTCCCTCAGAGGATGGTAGTTTCATACCCATTGACACGGCTTTAGCAAACCTCTTCCTCATCTTGAATTTGATTTTATCCGCAGTGGGTGTACTTTGCTCCAGCGGGAGTATCTCAATTTTTTCGTCACGGCGTTGGCGTTTGGCCTTTTCGAATATGACCGCCTCACGCTCCCGATCATCTTTACTTTTTAAGAAAGCTTCATTAAGGAATGCGTCAATTACTTCATCCGATGGCCCCGAAATTTTTGGTTCAGGATCTGCCCCCAGCTTTTCAGTATAAGGAGTCTCCTCATCGTTTGTGAGCAAATGGGAAATCATATGACAGCTCGCCACGTATTCTTCAGATTCATCAGATGAACTTTCTCCCTCATCATCCTCTTGAAAGACGTGATTGAGGAACTCTTGGAATGTAATGGGAGTCCGTGTCTTCTGGTTGTATTCCTCCAGCGTGTCAATTTGTTTTTGCAAGTCCGTGCACTTGTCGCCAGGCTTCACGGGCTTCTTTGACTTCTTTTTCTTCTTCTTTGAAGATTTCGACGGCTGGTTGTGAATGCTTGGGCCACCTCCATCGATCTTTTGAGTTGGACGAGGCTTCAACATCCCTTCAATGATCTGCGGCTCCAACGGGTTCTTCCACTTAATTGCTGGGCAGAATTGAAGATCATTTAGCATCCTCTTTGTCTTGGCTGATAATACAACCTCCCAAGGAGCTTCTTCAACGACAGAGCATGTTGCCCCCGGCGTATTCATTCCCTTAGAGGTGTGGGGCTGCGGTGGATTCACCTTCCATTTGTCGGACAATGCAAACTTGCCCTGTCGGTACTGGTCTTCAAGCCAATTTTTGAAGACGTAGCAATCCTCGATCGGATGACCCAGTACTCGATGATAAGGACAGTAGTTGGGCTCATTGACATCACTTGGTTGCGACGGACGTTTTGGATCCGGCAGATTTATGAGTCGGTTGCGCAACGCCAACTCGAATAACCTCCTCGTTTTATCTCGAGGAAACGAGTAAGGACGTCCTATCCTCTCCTCAAGGGCTACGTACGGGCGCATATTATTTTGACGAACGACTGGCTTCGAGTTGCTCGGCTGTTGCTGAGCATTAGCAACAACGATCGCTTTTCCTTTCCCCCTGTCATTTCGGGAGTCCGGCTTTGGAAGAGGGGGTTTATGGCCCATCTGATCCATTTACGCTAGCTTGTCGATTAGTGCCTGGAAGGTAGTCGGCTTGAAAAACATCATAAATTGTGAGATGGTTGCTTGCGGATCAAGGGTTCCCACAAACATACCCACCGCAGGAGCTTCCTCTATGCGCTGCTCGCATTTTGACCATAAATTCCGCCACCGTATAGCATATTGGACCCATGTCTCGCCCGGCTACACCCTGGCATTAATCAGTGCCGTTATCGGGGTACGCTCGCTGGCACTCGCGAAACGTTGGGTAAACAGTAGCTCCATTTCAGCAAAGGTCTTGATAGAGTCGTTCGGGAGCTCAGAATACCACTCGAACGCTGTATCTGACAAGCTACCAACGAACTGGCGGAGTAACAATTTATCATCACCGCCGGTGTTGCCGCAAAGCGCCCTGAACTGGGCAACATGCTGGTGGGGATTGCCAGTCCCCTTATACACATAGAATTTTGGTATTGTATAACCCGGCGGGTACTTGATCTGGTCGTACCAGCCCGGATACGGTCTCCCCGTTTTTACGACCTGACCCGCTGCTTCAGTCGCTTGATGAACCCGGATCTGCTGAGCTATATATTCGTCCAGGTCGGCTTTGGAGATTGCCTCCTCCTTGGCTGTTGACAGAGCCGGAGGAGGATTCGACGTTTCTCCCCTATCATCTTCAAGGATGATCGGGGAATCTTCAGCAGGTGGGTCTTGCTGAATCATCATGCCCACCATGTCCTGGAACAGGAGGGCCATTTTCTTTATGCTGGCTGCTTGTTCTGCAACATCTTTATCCTTCTTCTCTAGTATGCGACGAAGGAATTCGGCGTCAGTTTCCTGTTCTTAACGTTCATTCGAGGACGTTTCAGGGGTTTCTTTTGGCCCAGTGAGTGCGGTCATTGCATTCATCATCTCCTGGAGCTTTTGCTGTTGCTTATGACCCTTGGTCACTGACCGCGTGTGCGGTCTATGACCTGTTGATATGCGGCTGTCCTCTTTACCAGACGGTATGAACTACTATTCCCCCAGACTTAGGGCGTTTGGGTTCATCACCTTTGATATTCGCCATAGGTGTAGGGACTTTTTCTGGCTTTCTTATCTTATGGGCCGTAGAAGTTGAGGGGGCCGTTGCTTTGGGCACCCAAGCGGTCGTCACCTTTCGTTGCTTGACCGGGGGATTTTCTTCTTGCCGACCTTTCGACTTTTTGTGTTGGCGAGAGGAATTAGGATCAACCACAGATTCTCGGACTCGTCGCCATGTCTTGTAAATCCTGGAAGACAGCGATTGATGAGGCTGCTCCAACTTTTCTGCTTCCACGGCGGTCTCTACCGGTGGAGGAGATCTTTTAAGGACCGCAGTTGGCGAGTTTCTGCGTACCCTATTCAACAGTTCAAAGCTGTTCCCGGTTGGAACAGCAGCGTTAACCTCCACCGTCGGAGCTGGCGGAGTCATCCCAGAAGGGGAGTTGCCCCCGGTCTTCCTTATCCGGTGTCAGTGGCGTCGTCGGGCGCGACGAGTCGTCGGTATCGGTTCAGAGACAAAAACAACTTCTTCTTGCCCCATGTTCAGGTGTGGGGCTGTTGCCGGCGTCAGCCTATTAAAGACTGATGTCTTTTGAGCAGCAAGAGCAGGAGTGGGAGTCGGGACGGTCAATCTTGTAAAGACCGATCTCTTAGCAGGAGAAGCCGCCTTGACGACTTCAGAAGCAGGTTTGGCTACTCTTTTTGGAATAACCTTTTCCGGGACTGCAAGCTTCATTGTGGGCCCGCATGAGTTTTGGCCCAGTCTAAAGAAGACCGAGGCACTGGTGTTGGGCGACCCGTTGAGAGGGGCCGCAGTAACTGAAAGTCGATCGAAGACCGACTTCTTAGGAGCTTCTTATACGGGCACGGGGGTGCTGAAGCTTGTTGGCGGAAGCATAGTTCCGAAAAACAACCCCGTGGTGGCTTGAGTAATCTGCTCTACGGGTATGGTGAACAAAGAGGCCGCTTGGGGCCCGTAGGTTATGCCTCCAGTTGAGGCCGGACGCGAGCTGCAGCTGCAGTTGGAGCACTTCGAACAAGTAGAGGCCATCGATGCTTGATTTCTTTTCTGCGCTAAGCAAGAGACCACATCTTAGTAAACTTGAAATCCAAAGGCGACCATTAACAAACCGCGATTTGTTCGCGAAGACGACACACGAAGTGTGGAGTGGAAAGAGGAAAAGGTCCCACCGGGCGTGCCAGAATCTGTTCCCCTCCGAATGGCGGCCGACGACGCGAGGACGTCTTGCCTGAGATTCGGGGCAGATGCTATATGGTTTTATCCGTCCACCTCTCCGAAGATGCCAAGTTGATTTATGGCACCGTGTATCGGAGGTTTAGACGGATGCGACCGATGTAGCAGACTTCGTCAGATTCCCCCTCGCTAGAGGGGTTTTTGATTGTGGGGACGTTTTTCCCTGCAGGCGCAAGCCCCTGCAGTTAATTACGCTACCGCATCGCGGTAACAACTTTCTCCTTCTCTAGAATTTCACTTCGTGTCGTGTGTGTTTGTTTTGTTTGTGGTTGCCCGTGGATTGTATACAGAGACTATTTATTTCGTCGCCCGTAGGACGTGGATTAGTCCAAATCCGTATTTACTTAGATTTGGATTTGTTTTAGTTTAAGGATACGTTAGCCGTGTTGAGGCTAAGATCAACTTAAACGTTCGTTAAGGATACGTTAGTCCTGTTTGAGACTAAGATCAACTTAACGTGATGATCTATTTAATATATGGCCGTCGGGACTCGTTACCTCTCTGACGTCGTTGAAGGATTACAACGACAGGTGTCAGAGGAGTTCAGAGATGCACCCTTGAACCAAAGTCGATTTGGAGCTTTATAGTCCGTTTGAATGTTTAAGGATACGTTAGCCGTGTTTGGGGCTAAGATCAACTTAAACAGGATCGTTTAGATCCGGCAAAAGAGCATTTGGAGGCTCTATTATTCCAGTTTATGGACGTAGTGGTCCATATTCCAGTTTAGGGACGTGGTGGTCCACATTCCAGTTTAGGGACGTGGTGGTCCATTATTAGTTTAAGGACGTTTCGGTCCAACATTAGTTTAAGGACGTTTCGGTCCAGCATTAGTTTAAGGACGTTACGGTCCGATATTAGTTTAAAGATGTCTCGGTCCACGAGTTTAAGGACCCCGCAGTCCATATTGATGTGTGGTCGTCGGGACCCGTCACCTCTCTGACGTCGTTGAAGGATTACAACGATAGGTGTCAGAGGAGTTCAGAGATGTACCCTTGAACCGGTCGTAAATTGATTTAGGAGAGCAATCTTGCTCAGTCAATTTAGTTTGAGGACTTATGGCCATGATTGGGCTAAGTCCAGTTGAAAAATATTCAACGCTTTTATTTGTTTTTGGTCTATTAGACATGTGCTAGGGCTTGGCCCATTTTTAAATAATGCATTGCATTATTTTCTATATATATATTTTTTGTTTGGGCTCTGCCCATAAAGGATGCAGAGCATCAATTTATTCTGGGCTCTGCTCATTTATGAATGATGCAGAGCATCAATTCTACTTGGGCTCTGTCCTTTTATTGCTTTGCAATTTATTTTGGCCTATTAGGTCTTTTTGATTTGGGCTTGGCCCTTTAAAAAATGCATTGCATTTGTCAGGCGCTTTGCGCCAATCAGAGAGCGCAAGTGCTTGTGGTGACGACACGTGTCACGCAGGCGCAGTGCGCTGCACCAATGCGCTGCGCTTGCGCTGCTGACACGTGGCGCGCTCTGGTGAGTTGCGCCAATTTCAGAGAGCAAAGCTCTATCTTAAAAGCGCAAAGCGCAAGTGAGTCAGATGCTGACACGTGGCGCTCTCTGATGGCTTGCGCCAACCCAGGAGCGCAACAGTGCAGTTTTGTAAGTGCAAAGCACTATTAATTTGATAATAATAATTTTTTTTAGAACCAATGGTTCATGACAAAGTGCAAAGCACTGCTTGATTTCTTGATCTAATTTAGATCAAAGAAAACAAGTATTTTCTTGTTTCTCTTGTTGATCTCAAAGAACCAATGGTTCATAAGTGCAAAGCACTATTTTTTTTTATTTTGTTTTTTATTAAAGATCATTGATCTTGTTCTTAGATCAATGATCTATCAGAAGAAATTCTTCTATCCTAAAGGGTTTTTTTACCTTTCTTCTTCAAATTTCTTCAGAGTTCTCTCTGTTTGAAAATTTTGATTTCTCACAAAATGTTCATGCCTTTTGAATTGAGGTCTAGGGTCCTTTTTATAGTGCCCATAAATTAGTTAAATTTGTTAAACAGATTTTTCTCTGAGCGATTTGGGGAATTTTCCCCCCCGTTGGATCTTTGATCCAAGGGCTTCTGTTTTACAGAAGAAAATCTTCTTGTTTTAACAAGAACAGAAAGATTTCTTTAGAATCTTGATTCTGTTTGGCGCAAATGCCCCAGCACGTGACACGTGTCACGCAGCGCACAGCGCAGCGCATCTGCGCTGGCACGTGTCGCGCAGCACAACTGCGCTAGCGCATCTGTGCTGGCACGTGTCGCGCAGCGCAGTGCTTGCGCAACTGAAGCGTTGCTTCATTTAATAGAGCTTTGCTCTGATTGGGTGCGCTGCCTTGGGCGCTGCGCTGATGTATCTGCGCCTGACACGTGGCGCGTTGCGCCCGGGATTTGAAGCGTTGCTTCAAAATTTGAATTTTGAATTTCCAACAGAGCTTTGTCTGATTGGGGGAAACAAAGCCGTGCTGAAGTTCAGACTTGTTCCTAAGCTTGCTTGCAGACTCTGCCAAAATTGCGATCAGAACCTGGTGTCACGATCGGAGACAATGCAGACCGGTACTCCATGAAGTCTCACAATTTCCTGTATGAATTCATGGGTATCAGAGATAGTATATTATGAAGAGTTTTAAATCTAAATTAGTTTATTACCTCCATGTACTTCTTTGCTAGTGTCTCAGTTGATTGGCCAACTCGAAATGGGATGAAGTGAGCCGACTTTGTGAGTCGATCAACAATGACCCATATGGCATCGTTACCCTTTATGCTGCGAGGAAGAGCAGTCACAAAGTCCATCGTGATGTGCTGCCACTTCCATTCTGGGATTAGTAACGGTTGAAGTAATCCAGCAGTCCTGTGATGTTCAGCCTTTACTTGCTGATACACCAAGCATTTTGCGACGCTTCTGGCTACTTCACGCTTCATTCCATGCCACCAATAATTCTGACGTAGATCTTTGTACATTTTGGTACCTCCAGGATGTACTGAGTAGGGAGAGTTGTAAGCTTCTTTCATTAACTCTTCCCGAATAGGACCTTTTGGTACACACAATCTGCTGCTGTATCTCAAAGATCCGTCTTCATGGATGATGAAGTCTGTTCTGAGTCCATTCTCCACTTGTTCTCTGATCTTTTGCAACTTAGCATCACTTGCTTGAGCTGCTTTGATCTGATTGACAATGGTTGATTGAACTTGTATATTCATCAAACTTGAAGCATTACCTGGCATGATTACTTCAATCTCCATCTGATGCAAGTCTTGTTGAAGCTTCCACTGAGCGGTAAGATTCATTGCTAATGGTTGGCGACTAAGAGCATCAGGTACTACATTCACCTTCCCTGGGTGATATTGCAAGTTGATGTCAAAATCCGCCATGAGTTCTAACCATCTTCTCTGCCGCATATTCAACTCCTTCTGAGTAAACACGTACTTTAGGCTCTTATGATCTGTGTAGATGTACACCCGTTCACCAAGTAGGTAATGACGCCAAATCTTGAAAGCAAAGATGACGGCTGCCAACTCCAAATCATGCGTCGGATAATTGCGCTCGTGAATCTTCAGCTATCGTGAAGCATAAGCCACAACCCTACTGTGCTGATGTAGAACACATCCTAATCCCTTACCGGATGCATCACAATGCACTTCGAATCCTCCTGATTGATCCGGTATGACGAGAATAGGTGCTAATGTCAACCTTGACTTGAGTTCTACGAAAGCTTGTTCGCATGCTTCTGACCACACAAATTCTTCATCTTTACGTGTGAGCTTGGTCAGGGGCGTTGCTATCTTTGAAAAGCCTTCAATAAACCTTCTGTAATATCCAGCTAAACCCAAGAAACTTCGAATATCCTTCACTGACTTTGGTGTAGGCCATTCGCTAACTGCCGAAACTTTCGCTGGATCCACAGATATTCCTTCTCCTGATACGATATGTCCAAGAAAACCAACTTGATTTAGCCAAAACTCACACTTGCTGTATTTGGCATAAAGCTGATGTTGACGAAGAGTTTCTAGGACAATTCGTAGGTGCTCTGCATGTTCTTTCCGACTCTTAGAATACACCAGGATGTCGTCGATGAAGATGACAACAAACCTGTCTAAGTACTCCCGGAAAACTTGATTCATTAGGTTCATGAATATTGCGGGTGCGTTGGTCACTCCAAATGGCATCACTAGAAATTCGTAATGTCCATAGCGAGTTCTGAAAGCTGTTTTGTGAATATCAGCTTCCTTGACCTTTACTTGATGATAACCTGAACGAAGATCTAATTTAGAGAAAACATAAGATCCACTTAGCTGATCGAATAAATCATCGATGCGTGGGAGTGGATACTTATTCTTAATAGTGACTTCGTTCAAGGCTCTATAATCAATGCACATTCTGTATGAACCTTCCTTCTTCTTCACAAATAGTACAGGTGGTCCCCAACTTGAAGTGCTGGGACGAATCCATCCTTTCGCCAGTAATTCGTCCAGCTGTGTTCGGACTTCCTTCAAACCTTCCAGACTTAAACGATAGGGTGCTTTGATCACCGGTTGTGCTCCTGGTACTAAATCAATACTGAATTCAAGAGCTCGATCGGGAGGCAAACCTGATATATCGTCAGGAAATACATCATCGAACTCTCGAACCACATCTGGTCTTGATTCTTCCTCCGCTTGAGCTGCTGCAACTACTGCTTCTCTTGGCTTCGCTTTGTAGGTACTTGGCTCCAATGTACGGTCTCCGCTTTTAAAATAGAAGACCGGATGGTCTGGGATCTCGAATACTACCCTCCTTTTACGAAAGTCGACGGTAGCATAAAAAGTTCTAAGCCAATCCATTCCTAGAACCACATCGAAGTTCGGTATGTCCAACACTTTGAAGTCAGCATAAAACTCTCGACTGCAGACGATTACTGGACACAAGTCGTATCCCATAGTTTCCTGAACTGACATTCCAGCTGGATACAAGCGGTGAGACTGGAATCGCATGGATTCGGACAAACCGTTGTGACATAAAACAGTGTGATGCTCCAGTATCAAACAGTGCAAGTGCAGGGATTGAGGATACTAAGATTGTACCTAAGGTATGTGGGATATGTTTTAGGTATAGGAAAATATGAAGCTAAGTAGCAGGATAGAAAAACAAAGTTTGAAAAGAAAAGTTTACCAGTGATGACTTGGCCAGTGGCTTCAGCTTCTTCCACAGACATCGTGAAATCCCGGCGTCTAGGTACATTCCTCCTAGCCTGAGGAGCATTCCTCGGAACGTTCCTTTGAGCTTGATGGAACTGACGAGGAGGTGGTGCAGCTTGTGGTCCTCTGGGTGGTGCAGGGAGTGCAGGTCTTGGAGCAGGTGCCTGAAGAGCTGGTCGCTGCGGATAAGTAATTGCTGGCCTGGGTGCAACAACTGGGTTCTGTCTTTGGGGACAAGACCCAATATCGTGAGTAGCTGAGCCGCAGACTAAGCAAAGGCGGTTGGCTCGACGGCAGTCCTTCATCATATGTCCAGTTCTCTTGCAGTAGGTGCAAAAGGCTGGGTTGGGACGATGGGTTGGTACTCCGGGTCGCCTTGGCACGAAAGGTGGCCTGGACGAGGCTCCACCTGCCATCTGGTTGGCAGGGCGTTTGACTCCTGCAGACTGAGGTCTGCCTCTTGCTTTTATCACTGCCTCATAACTGCGGGCGGCTTCCAGAGCATCCTCATGAGTCAAAATTTTTCCCGTGGCTAGAGCAGCCTGAATCTCCGTGTCCAGTCCTTGTTGAAAGCGATGGGCTCTGATCTCGTCCGTCGGTATCAAGTATGCCGCGAATCTGTTTAAGGATTGTGTTAGCTGTGTAGTATGTGACATTTAAAAATCGAACTATTGTGACATATCTTACCGGCTTAACATGGTGAATTCAGCGTCGTATTCATCTACTGATTTGTCCCACATTGAACCCTGTTGCAAATGAATGAACTGCTGCTCCATAGCAAACTTGGCAGTCACAGGGAAGTATTTCGCGTCGAACTTCTCGCGAAAAGTCTTTCATTCAATAGGCTGTACCAGACGGCTTTCTTCCGTCTTCTACCAGTTGCGAGCATTATCCGTGAGCTGTAGTTTTGCTACACGGACCCAAGCTATGTCTGGCACTTGAGCTGCTGCCAAATCGTCTTCGATATTTTGTGCCCATTCTTCAGCTTCAAGAGGGCTTCCTTTACCAGAGAACTGCTTAGGGTGCAAAGCCCTGAATTGCTTTACCCCTGGTGCGTCGATCTCATGACGGTTCAGGAGTTGTTGTTGTCCCTCAAGAAGGCTGCGAATCGCCTCAAGCAGCACTGTTTGCTCGGTGGGTGATGCGGGAACAGCTGGTGCGAGAGGTAGTGCTGAAGGTGTGTTGTTGACGTTGGTGTTGGTGTTGTTCGGGGAATCCACAACCTTGAAGAAAAATTTGGGTTATGACAGATTCAAATACATGATATGATAAAATTCAAGGAATAGAAATTTGTAAGATTCAAGAAACATGAATTGTAAAGGATGTTTTAGTTGCTGGTTCTTGTGTTATGTTGCTTAGATTGTTCACGCAGACCAGAACTGCATAATAGAAATTCATACAGCTCTGACCTGCATGGGCCACCAACCAAACCTGTCACGCCCCGCTTCCCAGTGTACGGCGAAGGGGACGCGACGAGGTCCGCTACGTATATACTTAGAAGTATATACGCTGAGCGTATCTAAGCAATATAAAAGTAAATCACAAGAGACAAGAGATATAGAAATAACAGCAACTTTATTAATAACATTCTTTTGTACAATGCATGAAAAGAAAATACAACTGAAATGAAAAGTGATGCCTAAACAATGGCATAACAGGAAATGAAAATACTAAATAGAACAAGGTACAATATCTAGAGCTCGGGGTCTTCGTGAAACTGATCCAAGTCTTCACTGGTGGGCTCGATCTCTGCTGGGTCCAAAGCACCTGACGACATTCAAAGAAGAAAGAAATAGAATATCGTCAGCGAACAGGTCGCTCGGTAAGTCCCAAAGATAAAGAAGAATTAGAAAAGACAGAATAAGAGTATTTTCTAAAGAGGTTGTAAAATATTATAGAATATTGTGTTAACGCTGTTGTTTGTAGCTTGGTATAGAAGGATGCCAGTGTATACGAGAGGGGTCTCTATATGCTAGAGACCAGGGCAAACGGAATGTACAAGGAACCGTTAAGCCACGGTACAACAGCAACGGAATATAGGTTAGGTGTCTTAATCTGACCACCTCGTGCCACCTTTAACACCTTCCGTACCAATCTACCCCTTAAACCCCGTAGTGTTTTGATAGTATTGTTGTATTGTATTGTGTAAGTTGGATGACTGACCAAAACCATGATATCAGTAAACATATTGTAACCGCATAATCAGGTAAATGGAATAACGGAATAATGGATGTATATCCAAGGTTTGATTCAGTCAAGTTGTATAGATTGTTAACTGGATTCTGGGATTCATGTATTCATATTGAGTTGGAATATTAAAGAATATAGATTGACTTGAATCATATTCAAGTCAGAAATAATCAGACTCAAATCCGAGTCAGACTAAAAGAAATGTAAGTCGAAGTTCTATATTTGTTAGGGTCATTATTGTAATTTATAAAACTTGAGGGGGTTTTATGTAAAAATACTTTTGTATAGTTTTCAAGATACACCTCAAGTATTTATTATTCGTCTTTATTGTTATAATGAGTGTGATTTTATTTTATGATATTTCTAGTGAAAATATCCTAATTACATAAATAAAGATATCAATTTGTAATATTGATTTATTTGAAATTCATGGTATTTTAATGTAAATTTTAATCTTGTAATTTTTAGGAAAAGATGGAAACTTTATTTTATAATAGGTGTTTAAATGATAAATATACACATGTTTATACAAGAATAATTTTTAATAAATATTTTATTTTCCAAAAATCTCATTTTTCTTAAATGTCGTATTTTAAACCTTTCGAGACCGAATGCTCCTTGCGGAGGTCTCAATCTCACACTACTAAGCCCGTGGGTGCACGATAAACCGTACTATCCTTAACGAGTTCCCCAAAGGTGGGTTGTAGTGGCGCTTTGCAAAGATTTAATAAATACTAATCATTTAGAAAACGGTTTTATAAAGATAAGGTATTTATTTGTAAAAGGTGTAAATTTCCGTATTTTAGATTCTAGGGTTTCCTAAGCCAACTAGCCTATTTCTAAATGGTCTAAACGACAAGTCATAAGAAGCCTCAAATCGCCTCTTCACAGCCAATTGCAGTCAGGTACGTGCCAGGTAAGTGGGAGGCTCTCCACTACAAGTAGTGGCCCTAATTAAGTAACCACTTGTCTTAGACACACTTGCCTAGACACCACAAAGTCAGGTTTAGATAAACGATCGATGTCCATAACTTATCGTATTTCCTATTAAAAGATATTGCATTAAAATTGTATACAACTTAGAACTTTTAGAAAAGATTTATAAGAAAATGGTATTTTAATATAAAATCTTGTTTTATCGTATTCTAAGTTTTCAAGGTAGCGTGTTATGATTACATATGAGTGTGTGTGGAGGTAGGTCATTATCTCGTGATCTACTTTAAGGTATAGTAATGTTAAAGGGTTAAATGCGATAAACTAAACATGGTGATATTTAAGTGAAAGAATACGATATATTACAAAAGCTATCATTTCATGTGTGAAAACTTGTTCAAATTAATTTTTAAGTGATTAGTAGTCAACATGAATATGTTTAAGCATTATGGAATTAGTGATAAGTGAGTTTTGATAGAAAACCGAATCGGAAATTGGTTTGTTCCGATTTCCATCGGGTTTGAAAAGTCGTATTTTAATGGAAGAAAAGAAAGGTAGAAAAAGGAAAACTTACGGGTTTGGACAACGCTAGAGAGTAAGAGAGAGGTAGAGGGTTTGCCAGTGCGTCGAAACGTCGTTGAGAGGTCCTGGCACGATCGTCGGAATTTCGCCGTCGATTTCGTCAGCGCTTCACCTTTCGCTCGTTTTCTAACGTACCAAGTTCTCTTGAAATTTTTAGAGAGTGGACTTATGAATGTAGGGTGAGAGGGTATAGGGTATGGGGGTTTTTATAGGGTTAGGCTAGGGTTAGGGTTTTTAATAAAAAATATAAAAATTATATAAAATTCATTAAAACCCATTAAACCTAGGAGTAAAAGAGATTTATTGGGCAATTTAAAACCGATCCAGGTATAATAAGTATGCAGGAGGGTTGACCAAGTCAAGGAGCATCTTTTCTCTGTTGGTGACTCGGCCGTCCGGCCAAGTCCGGCCGGCGGCGCCGGACCGAGTCGGCCGATTCGCCGGCAGGCGGCACCGAGTCGGGCCGAGTCACACCACCAGAGGCCGGGGACACTTCGGGGGTACAATTTTGTATATTTACTTTTTGTTGTCCAGTACATATTTTGGGAGTTATGGCCTTTTTATTGTTGACTTCCAAAAGAGATTAAAATAAAATAAATACAAAAATAATGTGAGGGCATGGGATTTGAACTCTGGTGGCTTGGTTCAGCAGTGCAAGGTATTACCAATGAGCTACAAGCTCCTTCTTGTAATTATGGAGTGAAATAAATACTTAAAGAGATATCGGCTGCAATAAATACTCAAGTATACATTGAATTTAAATCAATTCTTTGTACATTAAAAATGGAGTTGTTACAGTATAGACCATGAGGAGGATCCCACCTCTATTTATAGCAGTCGGCGTACACATTCTACGGCTCCGACCGTGTTTCGCCAAAACAACACTTCGCATTCAACGGCCATCGGGGCTCCACCTGTCGTACGCGCATTGGGCGCGTCCTTTCGGGCGCGAGGACACCAACGGCCAGTCGCGTCGGCCAACCAGCGTCAGACACGTGGGCTGGCGCTTCAACAAACGTACGCACGAATCGACGCTTTCTCTTTAATGCGAGATCTCTCCCCTGATCCGCTGACGTCACAAAGAAAATATAACCAACTGTCCGGGAATACGCACCGATGATATCTTCAAATAAGAGCTTACGCCGGGTGATCGGTCAGACCATTCTCGATCCGACTAATGAATGGGTCGAGACGAGAGTAGGGGGCTAATGATGATGCTCGATACCGGTAATTCCCCAGATCACGACACGCAGTAGATGACGTGTCCCAGAACTTACAAGAAAGAATTAAGATCGGTACGTTGGAAGCATATCTCGGGCCTCCGACCCGAGGGTGTGCCCGACCTTCGATGGCCTTCTACGCCACTCCTACGACCACCTTACAGACAACCATCGGCTCGCCTTGGAGCATTCCCGAACGCTGAGTTCCCTCAGCCCTCTAGCTCGCCTCCGAGCTATTGCATATCCAATATGCCTCGGCCTCCCGCTCGTTCCCGAGCCTCCCGCCGAGCGTATATTCCTCGGTCTCATCGATCGACCCACAGCACTGATCACAGGCATCTCCGCTGCGGCTCCGCGAATCTCGCCAGACGCGAGATATCTACCACCCACGATCCCGCGTTCCACGCCGCCGCGTTCCCCCATTAACAAGCATATCTCGTCATTAATGGGGAATTTTGCCTTTCACGCGGGCGAGACGCCAGGGGCGTAACAACCGGCGTGAATCTCGCGCCCGCCTGGCCATGGCCGCCGCTATATAAACCCCTCTCTCAGATGACTCAGGTAAGCCAACTTGACCCCAATAGACCGTTACTCTGCCAAAATATCTAGACTAACTTGATTGTCGGAAGGTCCTCGGCGGCACAACCATCCCGGGACTTCCTTGCAGGTAGCTCGGCCTCAATCATATCAAGCCCATTGAGATCCACACGTATTGAGAGACAACCCTCAAATCCAATCTCAGCCATCCACCAGCGCTCGCTGCAGATCAACGGAAGGTAACATCTGAAGGAGATCCAGAGATCCATAAGGTACAATTATAATATATCAATACAAGAAAAAAGATGAATTGATTCAGAGACCTAAAAGCAAATAAATTGAAAGATTCTAAATTCATAGGGTCCTGGAATAATCGGCATCCGAAACAACCATTGGTTAATAGATATTTTATTTACTTCCCAAAACCTGAGTTGATTAACTAAGGGCCTGTTTGGTTTGAAGGATTTATAAGGATTCTTGAGTTTTGGATTACCAAATCCTAGGATTCACAAATTTTGTGTTTGGTTGGCTTGGATTACAAACATGGATTCATATGGATTGTGTGATGGGGCCTACAAAAATGAAGGATTCCAAAATCCTTGAAAAATGAATGGATTCTTAAGGATTTCTCACTATTTGGTGGCCCCCACATGTACTTTAGTTATTAAAAAATTTCTCCTCTCTCTATGGCTCTCTAAAATCCTCAAATCCAAATCTCATTTTCTTTTCACCAACCAAACAAAGATTACAAGGATCTACAAATGCAATACTAGTAATCCAACACCAACCAAACAACAAATTACCAAATACAGAAATTTTCAACCGTACTATTTTGGAATCCAAATTTCATAATCTTGCAACCAAACAGGCCCCTAATGAGATGCAATTAGGCCGGGTTGGTTACGTGTGGCATTGGTGCTGGTGCGGGTCATGGGCGTAAGTAATTCGGATGCAGTAGGGATCAAGGAAATTAAGAACCTACCGTAATGCAATGCGTTCTTTCCAATCTCTTCCGATACGGGATGAAACTAATTTTAATCAATCTTTTTCCTATAAACTACCCAGTGGGTGCAGACGGATGCGGGTTCGTGGGCCTCAAGAGCAACGTATCCTTAGCTATGAAGGTTCAGAATGATAAATATAAAAATAAAAATAAAAATAAATCTGGCCGTCAATTGTATCAGCCAACGTGTATGGATTCCTAACGACCGTTGGATCCGGTTTCGCCGCGGCAGCGATTTCTCTCTCTCGTTACAACGAAATTGTTTCCTTGTTTATAATAAGAAGAAGAGAGCGAGCGCTTCTCTCACTCCTCAACCTCTCTCTTTCATCTCCGTCTCTCGAGCGCTCTCATTCTGCGATCCTCGATCGAATCAGGTACGTTTTCGCTCAATTTCGAATGTTATTTCTATGAAATCGTGCATTTCGTGGCATTTTGGTGCGATTTTGGGAGATCGATAACTGTTTTGGGTTCTTAATTGGGGTTTAGGGTTACGGATCTGTTTGCTGTGGATTTTGCTTCATTTGGAGGATTATTTTTTAATCTAGATTTGTTTTGTGGCTTAAATCTCTAGATTTTTGCTTTTTTCGTTTAGATCTGACGGCGCCAATGTTTTTTGTTGCGTATTGCAGGTCAAAGGACAGATTAGATCCCCAATTTGTGATCTCTCTCAGTTTGCAGAGGTAATTACTGAAATTTGAGCACATAATCTTTTTTTTTTATTCGGGATTAGGAGTATTCTTAGTTACCCATCTGTCGCCTGTGTGAACATTGATCATCTTTACTGTATAAATTGATGCCTTACTTGTCGAATTTGAATCGTGTTTCTGGAAATTAACTACTCAAAGCTAGGTCTTGTATATTCTATATTTACTCATGAGAATCAGAAAATCTAATGGATTTTTTTTTTTTAAATAAAAACACAATTTAAGACGATGTAGGAAATTGTTTTTTAGTTGATAGATAAAAGATTTTTTTTACTTGGAATATCATGGTGGCAAGCATGCGAAAATGTTATGGAGTCCAGCATATTACTTCACATGTAATAACAAAATACTGATCTTAAAATCCCTTAGACTTGGTCTATTATAAAGTCTTCATAATTCTCTAGTGACTAGTAAGAGGCTGAGTGGCCTGAGACTATGTTTCTATTACATGGATGTTGTCAGCATCAAAAACATGTTTATGAAAAGAGCGGAGAAAGAAAAAGAAGAAGACAGGGAAACGAATATCAAAACAGTTGCGATATAGCTCATTCGCTTGCCATGTCGCCCAACAAAGTCCGATAGATGTCACAATTAGGAGTTACAATATTGTAGTTAATGGAACAGTCAGGACTAGTGGTAGGTCTAAACGAACTTGGTTAGGGATGGTGAAAAGGGATATGCTAGTTTTCAATTTATCTGAGGAGACGTTCTTTACACTTTACAGAGTTGAGTGTTTGATAAAAAAAAATGTAGCTGACTCCAAACTTTACCAATAAATGCTTGCTGTTGCTGTGCTTGATCGCTTTCCATGTAATGGGGATGTAGTCACGTCTGATGAACTTATATGGCACATGCTCATCCTCTTCTTCCTCTTGCCCGAAAATTGAAACATATAATGACATTAGTCACGCTACATAATTGAGTATGCTTGTTGGTGTTGATTGGCGTGTAAATCAGATGATTGCGCTTCACTTCTTACAACAACCAAATAGGTTAGCAAGCAGAACTTACACAAGATGGTTTGCTTTATGCTTTAGTGATGCGGTCTATTTCATTATAGATACATCTACTTGGGAGTACTTAGTTAACGGGTCTCATTTGTCATGACCCGGGATTGATACCTAATCGTTCATTTCACTCAGGTGAATAGATGCACAATTTGCGGCGAACTGTAGTATATATTTGAGTGAATTTCTTTTTTTCCAGTCTTTTTGGTGTACATATTCTTGTTCAGTCGTTGGTATTGAAATTGGATGTCTTGGGTAATATTTTTTGCTTTATGTGGCAGATTGTTGGACACCAGTAACTTCAAATTTCACTCTTAATTTGGCAAGATGGTCTCGCTTGAGATGAATGACCGTAAAAGTAAGGACTCTCTTCCTATTGTGCCCCCACTTTTAGTCTCTGTTCACATGTTTGTAGATTGTCTGGTATGTATGTTAAGATTCTTTTTTGATACTCCTGATACAATGGTTTTATTTTCATGGTTTAGCAGTTTCTTTTGAAGTATGACGTATTGGTTTTAGTGATATATCATATATATAACTACTTTGTCAGCTGGAACGATCTTTGATTTCCTATTTTTCCCTTAGTTTTTCATGTCATTAACGTATTATGGGATCTATGACTCTCA
Organism: Agapanthus africanus; assembly: GCA_030015575.1. NCBI lineage: Eukaryota > Viridiplantae > Streptophyta > Magnoliopsida > Asparagales > Amaryllidaceae > Agapanthus > Agapanthus africanus. The sequence goes on along the minus strand of CM057337.1, from coordinate 1,005,431,449 downwards.
AGAGAAATTGGGATTAATACTGAATTACACTCACAATGGCATTGGTTTTTTTTCTTCTTTCTATTAATGATGCTGACAAGTGACATAGACCGCATACTATTTCCCTCATTGGCACTTGAGAGATGCATAGTCTTTCCTAGTGCTTTTTTGATGTATAATTTTCTTTTTCTTTTTTTTAAACAACCTAGATTAGGGTGATGTAAATAAGCATTTGCTTCTGTTTCAATTTTTGCTGAATGTGCAAGGTAGCACTTCATGTTTACTGTATACAAATCCACATCAACGTCCCTATTCTGATATGGCGAGCTTCACCTTCAAATGTACTCATATTCTCCTTGATATTTTCTTTATGAAACAGAAATTGGGCTAGGATTGACAGGGTTTGGGATATTTTTCTCATTCCTTGGAATAATATTCTTCTTCGATAAGGGACTTATAGCCATAGGCAATGTAAGTGTTTCAAATTCCTTCCGTTTCATTCTCATTTGGAAAAAATAAAAATAAAATGTGGTGATTGCTTAGCCACCTTTTTACCATGTGTGATTTATCAGATCCTCTTTCTTTCTGGATTGATGTTAACCATTGGTTTGAAATCCAGCATGCAGTTTTTTACTAAGCCTAAGAACTATAAGGTAACATGACTACCTTCATTGCGATCAAGCCTGTAATTTCCCATTATATCCCCTGTAAATTGAACTTTCCTTTGTTTAACAGGGTACACTCTCTTTTGGAGCTGGTTTTCTTTTAGTACTCATGGGATGGCCTGTCATTGGCATGATTTTGGAGGCTTATGGTTTCATTGTTCTCTTCAGGTTTGTAACCTTTTTCTTTGGATTTGGCATTCTTTGTTCATTTAATTGTAGCAAAACCCTTCTGCTTTTGCCCATATGAGAAGAAAGCATATTCACTTTTAGTAACATAATTTACCTCCCTAATTTAATTATCGTGATATATTTTTTCCCTCTTTTCCAAATTCCCTTGATGAAGTTTTAAATATATGCAATGTTAGTGTCATAAAAAGTGGAAGAAAAATCAGTGGTAATGCAGGGGGAAATGCCAGAAAAGAATGGCTGTTTATGTTGCACGGATTCTCCTTGATATCTGGATACTTGCCGGATATTTCTTATTGCACATCCTAAAGATGCTAATGTAATGTAGATTTATCGACCATGTATTAGTGACTAATACATTATTAATCTATGCATCAATATGTTACAACTTAAGTTATTAAACTTATTTGCATCGGTTCGGCATTCTCCAAAATTCTCTTTAAATATGGTAAATATTGAGAGGAGGACAGGCCATACGTTTGCATATTTAGACTTGGAGAATTATTTTTATTCCTAGTATAATCAATAATTCAGCGTATTCCAATGCGTAATTTCCTAGACATTTTCTTAAATGTTAATCGGCAAATCCAACTCATTATATCAAGTATCCATAATAAAATCCATGCTCACTTAAGACGGCTGTTGACAATTCGGATAAAGCGCATGCTTGAGAAGTTAGGGTGTTTCCTACCTAATGCTATCTGCAATTTAGGTTATCTTTTTTGGTGAATTTCTGGATAGAGTTCTGTATATATTGTCATGGAAATTATGGAGCTAAATAATATCTTTTGCTTGGCCTTTTGGGCAGCGGCTTCTGGCCTACACTGTCTGTTTTCTTGCAGAGGATTCCTATTCTCGGTTGGCTATTTCAACAGCCATTTGTGACATCGGTAGGAGAAAATACATATTTGCATTTTGTAAACAAATTGTCAGCTTGTCGATCCTAAGAGGTGTTTTCTATATTCACATGCAGTTCTTTGATCGTTATAGAGGCAAAAGAGTACCAGTGTAGAAAACTCCGAAGTGATGTAGATCGGGTGTGTAGCTGCGGAAACATGCTCACCAAAAAAAGAAAAAAGAAAAAATAAGGGAAGGAAAAATGAAAAGTCTCTGTAATATAGCAGCCGGATTTGGCCTACAAGCTCTTGCTTCATCATGCAGTTTACCTTTTGTTTTGCGATTTTTCTTCATGTTTGATGGTGGTGATGATTCAAAATTTAGCATATTCTTTGTAAGATGACGTTTAGCAAACTACTGTTGGAATACCACCCAAAATCTAGCTTATATTCTTTGTAAAATAGCCTTTTGTTTTGTATTGTTTCTTCATTTTTTGATGGCAATGCTGATTGAGTTTTTTGTAATTATAGAGAACTGTCTCGAGTCTCAATTCACAGGTTAATTGTTTGACCAGGCTTCTACAGAGAATTTGAGATGTAAATTCTACCAATTTTTAACCATTCTACCCTCACGATTTTCCTCATAATCTTCACACATCTGAAATGTATGGTATTTGTTTTCCAAATCCTGTTACAGAAGGCGAGCCAATCAAAAACTTTATCAAATTTGCTTTTCTCACATGATTGTTTTACCATATCTCTGCAATTATATCTAGAACTCAAGTGGTGTGGTGTAATATGAAGTTTTTTTGGAAGAAGAAACAAAAAAAATATGTGAAGATTTCTACATTATACCCCTCTAAATTCTAATGTTTTCCCACAAGAAATAAAATTCCTTTTCTATGACCCGGTAGAACCCATGTATCCACTGCCTGGATTTGAGGAATATTTTTCCTGGTGGGTTTTGATTCCTAACCAGCCTTTCTATAGGGTGTATGTCGCTCTTCAATAATATCATAACATAGAAAGAATGCCATTGAAAGTAACATATACATGTTACAAGGCCGGCGGGAAATCAAAAACCCACTACCAACTTAGTAGGTTTGGCATTTCTCTGTAAAATATATATGTTTCAACATAATTCTCTCTTTGCCTCCCCCCTCCAAAATGGTACCAAATGCATCTTGGAACTTCAAATGAAAACTGGTTATACTCCCTCGTTATTTATTAGTTTATGCATTTTCAACATCTTCTTTGTTCTCTCTTGCATTTTAAATTGTGGTTGGTTGCCTACAGCAAAATGAGTCTATTTTTTTAATCGGTAAAAATAAGGTTGTGAACGTTAACGGTCCTTGGTCGTGAATGTACTCACGGGCTCACAGCCTTAGGACCGTAACTGTGCTTTAACCCTTTGTTGTTCACGGTTGAGCTCTCTTCTTTTAAGTTTTTGGGATGAAAGCGGGTCTTAAATGTAGCAAAAGCCCATACATATTTCAAAACCCCAACTAAGCCCCCAAGGGATAGACCGAGAGCGGAGAGATAGATAGAGAGAGAGAGAGCAAGAAAAAGAGAGAGAAGAAAAAAATGGCGCAGCTGCGAGTGGCGATGGACGCGGCGTTCTGGGACCTCAACGTGTCGTCGGCCCAGACCCTAGACGGCACGGTCCGGTTCGTCCCCGGAGAGCCGGCGCCGCTGTCGACCGCCCGGTCCAGCAAGACGGTCCGTCCCCAGCAGCTGTCCTTCTTCAGGAACGCCTTCCCTTTAGGGATCGTCCCATCCCTCTCTCCTCCGCCGCCTTCTTCCGACAAGGACCTCGGCTCCTTCTCCTTTCACTCCCTCCTGCTCGGACCCTCCTCCGACAACTGGTAAAAGCGTTTCCTTTACTATTTGAGTTGATGGAAATGTTGCTGCCTAGGGTTTAGTTTGAATGTGACTAAACTTTAGTAATTTTGTGGTAATTTTGTGAATTTGAGATGAAATTGGGATTTATTGAGTTTCTGTGTTCCTAATTTTTGTAAAATCGTGGTGGATAATGTTCGTTCGAGAGGAAATTAGGGTTTTGAGTTTTCGACGGAAATGTTTCTAGGGATTTGTATTGTTGGAATGTCAGTTGGTTTGAAGCTAAAATTTCCCAACTTTTAGGAATTACAGTAGAGGTACATTGGTTAGTGATGCGAGCATATACTAAGATTGTTGGAATGTTGGTTGGTTTGTTGCTAGGGTTTATTGTGGAATTTTCGATTAGAATTGCATTGTTTGAATGTGACTGGAATTTAGTATTTTTTTAGGTAAATCTGAGAAGAAATTGGGGTTTATTGAGTTCCTATGTTCCTATTTCAGTCAAATCGAGGTAGATAGTGTTCGTTCTAGAGGAAAATAAGGGTTTGAGTTTTCGATGGAAATGTTTTTAGGGATCTGTATTGTTGGAATGTTATATTTTATATCGAAAGTTACGGTAGAGGTACATTGATTAGTAATGTGAGTAGATGCTAAGATTCATCTACTCAACTTTTTTTGCACTTGTTTAATTATTCGGTATAATGGTTACTTAGGTGGGCTGGATTGGTAGGGCAGTTCCGACCAATGAAACTGATATCAGATATAAAGAAAGAGGTGATGAGTGGCGACGAGTTAGAGGTTCCTGCGTTCAAAGACATTGCGAAACATATCTTGGATAAATCTCATTATGCGCTTGGTTTGTTCTCCCAGTTTTCGCTGACGGAGGATACCTCCTTACTGCTTAATGTTGAAAGGCATGGTGAGAGAAAGGGTCGCCGTACAAAAGCAACACTCTTGCGCACGGTAAATCATTCTTTTTCCATTCATATTTAAAATGTTTGGGTTTTGTTATTGTGTTTAGTAACTAGTTCAATTCGTTGTGTAGAAGCTTGTTGTACTCTGCAATAGCTCTCGTCCATAATATGCAACAAAATTCACAATCTAGACACAACATCTTTTCTGACATAATTTTATGGCAATATGTCACTTTCGGACACACACACTCTAAAGAAGATGCATAGATCGGATTATTTATCTAGTTTTTCAATCGATGGGCTAACACGCACACAAAAAAAAATGTAGAAATAAAAAATTCTTAAATTGATGTAGGAAAGAAACCCGCTGTTGTCAAGCGTTCCTTCTCCATGTCCTTGCAGTAACGCGACAATGAAAAGCATAGTTTGAGAATTAAGACAGTGGAGTTGTATGATGCGAGAAAGTTCTCTCATTCCATTACTTTCATATTGATCAGAGGGAATATATAGCGACGTATTCAAAAATTTGTCTTGTGGTGCTAGATGAATGCTATGTGTGGCGGATTTCGTGAAATGGCATTGTTCGTCGAGAAGAAGATTGAGCTGCAATTCAAACTTTGCCCAGAAGTGTTTGGCTAGTGGACAGTGGAAGAAGGTATGATTAAGATCTCCGTTGGGTACTTGGCCTGAATAAGTCTCACCCAATCTGAAAGCCTGCTGTGCAGGCATCACATCAAAATAATTTAGCATTACGGTCCACGGATTAGTAATCTGCCAAGATGGAGGTGTGAATAAATTGATCGCCATGATGCTTAATGGATGTGGTGTGGACCTCCCCAAATGATCCCGTTGATAGCTCATAACTATTAACCCCGAGGTTGGAAGATATGAGCTGCAGGAAAATACAAGTTGAAATAGTGCTAGAACCGATTTGGCCAGTGCGATTGTTTCCATGAAAGGGATGTAAGAGCATGGACACAATGCGAGTGCCTTGTCCATAGCTGTTAGTAGAGGCGAGAAATGCTAGAATTGCAATTAGAGGGAGATGATTGGTGCTCCAACATGTCTTCCGCCCACGATTTGTTTAGTCAATGATACTTTGCCTGTAATAATTATGTCATTGGCAAACATTTATAACTATCCCGGAATGTGAAAATCTAGCACTGGCAGCTAGTCAAGAGGAAGTAAGGGTTGAATCACTGGATAAAGCATATCATTGTTGGATGCTGAGGTAGTCTAGGCAAGGAGGTGGTGGCTTCCTTGTTTTCACTATAGCAGTACTGTTAGAATTTTAGACAAAGGCGCTCTATTGCCTTTATTTCTTCTTTAGTTCTCAATCTTGTTGCTCACCTATCTAGGGTAGCCGGTTAGCCAGGCAAGACATTCAAATGAAAGAGGGAGTTTGTTTCTTCAGAAGTCGAAAATGAAAGTATAAATAGAAAGCTGAGGTGCAAGTGTGCAACAATATCTTGTTTCGTTGTAATTGTTCTTGTTTACTCTTTAAAGTGTGAAAAGAACAGTGATTAAATAATTCATTATGGCTTTTTTAAATTGATTTCTCTTTACACTTTCAATGGTCACCTCAACCCTCTTAGAACCAAAGCGAGAATTGCAATATATCTTATGTTACTGTAACCACTTCTTCAGTTTTAAATGCCGCTTTCTCTAATAAATACATAAACTCACACATTTTGTTGTTTTGTTACTTGGTCTTCAAGAAATAAATTTATTCCAACAATTTGTTTTGTGTATTTTCAGCTCGAAAATCATGATATCACACTAGAAGCAGCATGGCCTGAGCTATTCCTCGACAACAAGGGAACTTATTGGCAAGTTCCAGCTTCAGCATCACTAGATATAGCATCTTTAATATCTCCCTCTGGATTAAGATATCGATTTGGCTTGCACAGAAATAGCGGGAACCCTGAAGCTCTTAATTCTTCATCTATTGATGTACCGGCTTCTTTAATGCCTGGGGTTTGTGCTAAAGCTGCTTTTTCATATGAAAAGAGCCGAGACATTTGGAGAGATAAGGTGAAAAAGAGTTCTCAAGAAAGTAAAGTACATAGAGAACCGTCCTCATATGATATTAGACTTCAAGAACCTCATGCAGCGGTATCTGGGATCTTTGGTAAGAAAATGCTACTTCCATACATTTTCTATTCTAGAGTAAATTACATAAAATGTTATTTAACTTCTCTGCTTTTCCATAGAACATCATTAAACTATAAAGCCTACATTAAGCACACGTGAACAGCTGAACGCTTAGTATAATAAAAAATTACATAAATCGCCATCCAAAAGTTTCATTAAACACCAGCCAGTGGTGTTGTTTGTATTCTTCAGAGTGCAATGGTGGTCAGTAAGAAAAAGTGGAAAATCTTGTGGTGTTTTATGTAATTTACCCATTATATTATGGACAATTAACTACTAAAATAGACTACAGCTTTCTTATATGTCTATAGTAAAAAATATGTTTTCTTACGATTTGTATATTTTCTATATATTTTTATGTCTTTTCTATCTTTACCTGGTGCCGTCAGCTATTAAGTTTAAATTTCGTTCTGATTTAACTCTCTCTTTGTTTCTATCTTCACCTCCCTCAGCTTTCCTCTCCTTGCTAAAGCTGCATTTTGCCTTCTATTTTAACAGTAAAATTCCCTTTTTCTTTTATTTTTTTGGGGACTCGTGCAACTTTTTTTACTCTCTTAATACCGCTCAGTATTCTGCTCTATGGGCAAAACCGAGGGAGGTTTCCTGCAAATTAGCCTTTTTGTCATGAATGCGGGTTGGTTGAATTTATACTCCCCTGTTTCTTCCCCTCCCAATCTTTCCAACTTCCTGGAACTTTTGACCTCCTTGTCCCAATACCCATGCTCTGCCAACTCTTCCACTCTTTGGGTGTAAATTAGCCAAAGTTGTCGCATTTCTATCTAGTATGTTTGCATACTCAAGATACCTACAAGTAGATATCAGTTTACTCTCTTTCCTTTCATTAACCGGTATTAGCTCTAAATTTTCTATTCCTGCTGAGTTTTAGGGTTATGAAATTAATCATATATTAATATTAGTATCTTTCCCCCCTTAAGTATTCACATTGTTTTCTTTTGTCAACTTTTCAAGGTGGTACCTGTGCTGCTTGGTTTGGTGGAAATGAGAAAACCGATGCAAGTTTGCGCTTGGAAAAGAGACATCCATTCTCTGCAGATTTGTTTGGTTCCATCTGTTACTCACTTCAGCATGGAAAATTTAAAAAAGATTTCAATGATCTAACACGAATGGATGCTCGCTTGGATATTTGTTCGGCTTCATCGTTTATCAAGGGCGCCAGCTATCTTGTTTCTAATATCTTTAAAGGCTACGTCGATAGAGAAGTGAATTCTCTAGCTTCGCCGAAACTTCATGTTATTCTCCAGCAACAGGTATTGCCACTAAACAACCTTTATCTATGAGCATTTACACCTTCGTTAAATTATTTATTTCAGTAATCTTCCATAATATTATGGTTTCTTGGGTGTTTTTTCTTTCACTGGTGTACCCATAATGTGGATATACAAGGGAGCTTACTTTAATTACAAAACTTTAATAGTTAACTGAAAGACCCTCATAGTTAAGGGTAGTTTAGTGTAATTTAGCCTTTCTATCCAGTTATAGCTTAACTGGATTGTAAATTTGCGTAGAATGTGAAATGTTGATTACACAGAACCTCCTTAACGTTTACCTAGCATAGTACTTATGTCACTTCAATACTCTTGTTAGTGCACAAACTTTCTCTGACCATTTGACCAAAATCCAAAAAAAGAGAGGCTAAATGGCATTAAAATACCCAAAGTTTATGAACTTGGCAGATACTTACCTAAAATTTAAAATCTAGCACATAATACCTGAAGTTTATGTTGTGTGTATGGTGACCAACACCAGTCAGAATATTCCATTTGAGATTCTCATGTGCATCTCATGTGAGTTTTTTTGGACATATTTACCCTTGGAAAATTAAATAAAAGAATTTAGCTGTCATTGGGATCAAAGGGTAAAAATGTCTTTATACTTCCACCATTAATGACGTTAATCACTATACCACAAACCATGAGCTTTAGGTATTTATGTGGCCGATTTTCAATTTTGGTATATATCTGCAAAGGTCATAACTTTGGGTATTTTAATGCCCCATTTAGCACCCCCAAAACCCTCATATTCTACTTTACACAACACAAGAACAAGCTGTAGAGTTTTAAAAACCAATTGGGCAATAGCTCAAGTAGCACAACTTTCCTCTCAAAAGTGGTAGGTCGTGGGTTTGATTCTTGAAGGGGCCACATAAAAAAAAATTGTGGATTTTTAGACAATCATATCCCTGTAACCTGGATTGCTCAATAGAGGGACTATCCAACGACATGATTTATTGCGCTAGCAAGTCTATAGAGGTAGTGTAAGTGCAATATAATATGCAGAGTGGGTTTCTCTGCAATTTTTAATAGCGCATATGGGATCGAAGAACATGTGTAAAGTTTAATGTTTTTACTCTTGTACAAGATACTATCATTATAACAGAAGATAGCAGCAACTTGACACATGGCATCTTGATTTACCCTCTATCTCAAATTTCTCTCTTTACACTGTAAATTCTTTCCGACGGAAAAATTGCTAGCTGGGATTTCAAGCAGTAAATGTCCCGACATAAAACTAAAACTAGATTTTGAGTTGAAAGTTCGCTTTTTTAATATTGTGCTCAAATGACGCGGTTGCAACTATATCTAATCAAACACATGTTTCTAAAATGTGCAGTTAACATTGCAATCCAACCAAATAGAGAAATGTCATTTCAGCAACCGATATTGGATCCGTATGTAGTTAGAAAATCAGTGCATCTCCAACTACTAGCAACCAATGCACCCTACGTCTTAATCTTTGAGTTATACACTTTTGATATTAGGGAAATCCAAAAATATCACAACTTTGAACAAATATGCTCCTCGTGTCGGAACCAATTCTGGTTGGATGCTTAAATTCGGTATATTCCATGCTAAAAGTCCGATATATTTATATACTCTTTCCTCTTAGGTAGCAGGCCCGATAGTGTTTCGAGTGGATTCAAGAGTATCGCTTAATTCACCATCTGGGGAAAAAATTCCGCATGTCGACGATATAATGTATGCTTTGAGCTACTCTCTTAAGAAGCTCAAATCTGGGAAAATCTTAGCTTGGTATTCTCCAAAGAGAAAAGAGGCAATGGTGGAGCTTCGGTTCTTCGAGTTTTAAAAATCCGAAGCAAAGAGAGTAAATTCAGTGGGCTTTTTTATTTTTGGAAATTTCCTTTTTATTTTTATTTTTTTGTTTCCTGCCTAGATAAGATTATTGTATCCCCCTCCTCCACGCCCGCCGCCCTATGTTCTTCTTGTCTGCATCTTTCGTTGTTGAATAAACTGGAATTGAGTTGAATTGTTGTTCAAATGGTTGAGTTTTGAGGAGAATATTTGTTCATTATTGCCAAAATCAAGTATTAGAGGTCTTTTATGATTCCGAGAAATTCTCACTGATTCATCAATAAATAATGGGCATGCATTCATATATGAAGTGATGGAACCCTTTTCATTTCTCTTCATATTAGTGAGAAAACCATATACAACTGAACTCAAAATTAATCATTACACCCACTCTACTGCATGTTAGATAGGAGTTGATTTTTTATATATTTTATTTTATTTAAAAATGATTCATTTCAGTCAAATGGTGAGCGAAAGTTCCATGTAAACTAAAACAATCTTGTACAAATAGACCAAATTGTATACCATTATAAGCTTACAACTCACTCAAAAATCTATACATCTTATTCAAATTCCCTTTCCTGCAGTTGGAACAGAGCTAATTTGAATTTGAATGGCGATAGTTAAAAAAAATAAGAATTTTCCAACCTCTGCATCAACAATAAGAACAGGGCTCGCTGGAATTGCCGTATATTGCAGCTAATTAGTTGCGGTCCATAGATCCAACCTGGGGTAAAAAAAGGGACGGATCAGGACTGCAGGCTCATTTTTTCCCCCACAAGGAAAAGCTGTAACAAAACCGTGAGAATCGTGCTTGGAACTTAGTTTTCTGTAGCGGCAAAGTCGTTCAGTTTTCTGTAGCAGCAAAGCCAACAACTTTAGAATGGTATGAGAGTAACCCATAGTCAAATTTAAATAGCTTCGCCCAAACAAACTCACCATCATTCATCACCCTCACCAACTCATCAACCAAAGCAAAGCTCTCTCTTTTATGTTGGATGAGCCGTGTCCTCAACCCTAAAGCATTCAAACCTCCCATCAATCTCAACAAAGCTATTCCCCATTTCCTTGACCACCCCTCTCTCCTTCATCAAAACTCTAACCCTAGCAACCCCACTCCACATCCCATTAGCAGCATAAATGTTAGAAAGCTGCACATAATGCCCGGCATTCAATGGTTGAAGCTCAAACACTTTGTCTGCAGCAAACTCCCCTAACTCAACATTACTATAAACCCTACAAGCATTCAACAAAGCTCCCCATATTGAAACCTCGGCCGAAATCGGCATCGCCGTTATAAATTCGAAGGCTTTATATAAATGCCCAGCTCGAGCAAGAAGATCGACGACGCAGGCGTAATGCTGATGGCGTGGCACGATATTATATCCTTTCATAGAGTGGAAAAATCTCCAGCCTTCGTCGACTAAGCCTGAATGATTACAGGCAGATAAAATCCCGATAAACGTAACATCGTTTGGTTTGATTTCATAAATCAGCATTTCGTCGAATAGCTTAATGGCTTCCTTTGCTTGGCCATGGATTCCATAGCTTACTATTATAGCACTCCAAGCAACCACATCTTTATTTTGAATCGTATCAAACACTCGATGAGCATCGATTAAGCTTCCACATTTCGCATACATATCGATGAGAGTTGAATTAACAAAGATATCGGCTATGTAGTCACTATCTCGAGTGTAACCCTCCATCCATTTCCAATCTCGAACGAGCCCAATTGAGCGCAAGCCAAGATCGCGGACCTTATCGTGATCGAATCGGGCCGAACATTTTTCGCAACCATTTGTGTAAATAATTCGACAGCATCGTTTGCAAAGCCATTTTTCGTGTAGCCAGAAATCATCGCGTTGCAAAGAATAACATTCGGGTTTTGCATTTTATCGAACAATAACTTTGCAACAAGAACTTGGCCACATTTAGCATACATAGCACATAGAGTAATAACCAAATCCAATTCATGAATCAAACCAAATTTAATCACTAAACCATGAACACAACTCGCATTCCTCAAATCCTCGACATCGCTATAAGCCTTCAACACACTCACCAACAATATAAAATCAGGTCTGATGTCCGAAAACACCTTCATATTTTGTAAATGGCGAAATGCTTCTAACGGGTACCCATTTTGAGCGAAACCCGATACAATGGAACTCCAAGAGATCAAATTTTTAACCTTCAACGCATTAAACACATCACTAGCAAAACCAACTTCATTGCATTTTGCATACATCGATATTAAACCATTTTGAACGAAAGTATCAGACTCGAAACCGAAATGCACGATATGGGCATGTACGCAACGGCCGAATTCGAGGCTTGAAAACCCCGCGCACGCTTTGAGCACGGGAGGGAGAGTGAACCCATCAAAGCCCACATTTTGTTTCATCATTTGAGAATATAATTTGATGATTCGAGTGAAGTTGTTGTGATTGGAATTGAGTTTGATGATGGAGTTATATAGGGGCAAGTTTGGTTGGAGAATTTGGTCGAACAGTTTGTGGCCGTATTCGAATTCGAAAGATAATGTGATGAGTTTTGAGATCAATGGAGTTGATTTGAAGAGGTTGGAGGCGAGAATTAGAGCGTGGATTTGGAAGAGATGTGAAGGGTGAGTTGAAGAGTTAATGAGAGAAGAGAAGAATGGAGATGACATTAGAGAGCATTTTTTAAAATACCTTTTCGTTGATGAGTTTGATCATTTTTTAAATGGAGGACTTTTATAGGGATCCAGATCCTCCGCTGTTTTCTTTCCCACTTCTAATTTTTGGACGGTCCAAATCGGAAAAATCTTTTCTAGAAGTACTTGCACCATACAAGTCTATTTAGAGCCTTTGGAGAGCTTCAAGCCCATCTAAGGGCTATGCATGCAAACCCTTGCATACGAGATTTTTCCGTCCAAATCGGTTGAAAACATGGGGTCAAGGGTTGATGGAGTCAAGATGGGGATGTGAGGCCCCTGCTTGAAAAGAATCTTTTTTTGCCAAACAAAGGATCCTAATCCCTTTTACCGGGGCTTAACGGGTCGGATCTTTAGGATAATGGGCTTAGCATATTGGGTTTGGACGAACTTGCTCATGGGATTTTAGGTGATTGTTTTATTGGTAAATCAGCTAGACTGTCCTGTTTTATTGGCAAATCAGCTAGACTGTCCTGTTGCTCATTGGATTTTAGGTGATTGTTTTATTGGCAAATCAGCTAGACTGTCCTAATTTATTGGCAAATCGGTTGAAAACATGGGGTCAAGATGGGGATGTGAGGCCCCTGCTTGAAAAGAATCTTTTTTTGCCAAACAGAGGATCCTAATCCCTTTTACCGGGGCTTAACGGGTCGGATCTTTAGGATAATGGGCTTAGCATATTGGGTTTGGACGAACTTGCTCATGGATTTTAGGTGATTGTTTTATTGGCAAATCAGCTAGACTGTCCTGTTGCGTCTGAATTAAAGTTTTATTTTCGGGATTTTATTACAAAGTCAGTCATATAAAACAAGATTCGATGATTTTTACCAAGAAATATAAGCGGGTAACAAGACAGATTTCGCTTCAACAATCACATACCAAAATGTGTATGATTTTCATATAACTAGTCGATGCATTTTTATTAGGCTAAATGGCATGAAATACCCTTCATAATTACCCTAATAACCCGAAAATACCGTTTGCTTTTTAAAACCCGTACTTTGCACCACTCAACTTCAATTGATTCCTAAAATGCTTTTTATTTAAGTATTTAGTTAAAATATTTATATGAAAGGGCTTTTTTATATGCCCTAAAAGTGACTATGATAATTTGATGTATACCCGTTATTCTTTGATAGTAGCTACACCCGTTAAAATTCTTTAAATATTTTAAAATATCCACCGACACCGTTAAATGATAGTTAACTTTGACAGAAATTGTTTAAAAAACGTAAAGATCCTTTCGCGATTTCTTCTTATCTCTCACATGCTCTCAAATTCCTCTAAAAAGAATTGCTGGATCGAGTTGGGTTCTTATAAGATTTGAATGATTTATGTTTTCTATTTGTAAGATTTGATTGTTTAAAAAACGTAATTTTTTTTTTTTGGATTAGAATTTACTAAAACTTGAGTTGTTTTATATTAGAGTTTCTTAATTTGGGAATAAATAAAGAAGAAGCGCAGATGATAATAAACAAAGAGTTTATGAGATCAAAAAGGAAGATTGAAGAATTAGATAAATGAGACGAAAATATGAGAAGAAAGAAGATGAAGTTGGAGTTCCGTTGGGTTATGATGATGGAGGGGTAACTTTGGTATCAATAAAGAAATTAAATTGAAAAAAATTAACGTAAAGCCACCTAGCCAGTGTGAGGGTATTTGGAAACAATCAAAGAATTTCGGGGGTGTGAGTAATATTGAAAAAAATGGGAGGTAGGTAAAAAGGAGAGAGAAAATATTCCTAATCAAACATTTATAAAAATCATTTTGAGAATCAATTAAAATTGAGGAAGAAAAACTGCTGGTTTTAGAAAGTTAGGGGTATTTCATGCTACTAAGGTAATTGTGAATGACATTAGTTTCCTGCAATTTAGCCAAGTAAATTCTAAAGCATCATTTCTTCACCAAGAAATTTATGGCTAATACATTGAAACATTAAAATTGACATCCAAAAGAAAGAAACAAGTAGCTAAGCACATAAATATGCGTAGCTTATTAAGACCAAAATACTAAAACACAAAACCAACTAAAATCAAGCATGATCGATATATAGAAACGATATTAATTTTTCCCGTCTTTGAGCTCATCTCATAGAGCTAGCTAGTGCTTGGTAACGGTGCTCTTTGTGGTGGTGGTGCTACTGTTGTTGTCTCCCATCCCCACTGCACTCTTCACCGCGTCAGCCGCTCCTTGAGCCATGTTCATCACCTGCTCCCCGGTCTGCTGGAGAAATCCAGAAGCCTGCTCCTTGGTTTCCTCTGCGGACCGAGATGCCTTGTTCATCAAGTCGTCTTTCTTGACCTTCAACAACAAAAGACCACGTTGTATACTTTAAAAACAGGCTACAATTACCATTAACAATTAAAAAAACAACATAAGAAAATATATGGAATTGAAATTTGTTGGAGGAGCATCACCTGAGCTTGGCCTGCAGCTTGGCCAGCCTTGAACCTGATATCAGAGTGATCAGCCATTTCTCTTAATTTTCTTTTTGATTTCTTTGCCTTAAAATTCTCAATTAATTGTTGTGAATTGCTTTGCATGAGGGGGCGTTATTTATAGCGAAAACTTCTCGAGGGTTCATTCACAGAGGACCGAGTATTAAGGGACACGTGTCATGCAGGGCTTGGTTGGTGGGTTCCCTGTAGGCATTTGACTAGGGATTGTGATTGAGTTACAGAGCTTATTGGATGTGAGTGGATGAGACCCAAAACCCGATTACCCGGTAAGAACCCAACGTACGTAAAGACGGCATTGGAGAGTTTGTGTCCCGGATTTGTCTCATGTGCGGATACAATCACCGTAGGGACCAGAGATGCAGCGTCTGTTGGAAATTTTGGTATAGGAATCCGAAAATAACGGGAATAAGTAAATTAAATTATAAATCTGAGATGCCGCCGGTTTTCTTTAAGAATTTACTTGTCCCCACTCAAAGAGTTTGCTAATGGGTTTTCAGACAAGGTTCCTTCAGAATACAACCGAATTCGGACTTTCTGCGATCTGTAAAATCGAAGGAACTTCGAAATTCTATATGAAACGGAGAATTGAAGAGAAGAAGTTTTGTTTAACTGATAGCAGAGGAGGTTTTCAAAAGCTGTTTAAAAAATTATGGTTGTTGGCAAAATAATACGAAATTTCTAAATTCAAAAGTTCAAAGATTAAGAAAACCATATTTTCAAAATTAAAAAAAGTTGAAATTTGATTTCCCACCAAGTGTCCATAACCCAATTAGTAATATGTTATAAGCCCACTAGAGTGTCCATAACCTATTTAAACATAATTGTATGAGAACATAAGATTTTCCGCCCTCAATGCAACATGGGACTGAAAGTTAACCCACAGGCTTAAAAGACCCCAACAGTGTTCTCGGTAATAATTAAGCCGATGAATTTCTTTAAATGGCACACATACGATTTGCCTATGAAATAATTTGTTATTAATTCTAATCTTTTGAAATACAAGACTGGGGATCATGCTAAGAGGCGGAGACAGGGCGAAACAGTAATGTATCACTCGCCAAGAATGTTATACTTCCGGCTCCAACATTTTCCGTGGCACGGTCGGTGGAAGCTTTGGAAAGAAAGGGGCTCGGCATGGTCGACATGGTTATCCTGTTGGGTAAGATTAAAACTAATCTTTGTTATATGCTGGTTATGACTACTTTATTTATTTGTTTAAACCCCCCCCCCCCCCCCCCCCCCCCCCGATTTTGCAGGAGGCCATACTGTCGGAAGCACACAATGTGAGTTCTTCCAAGATCGACTATACAATTTCAACAGCATGGGAAGGACGGATCCGACGATGGACCCTAACCTCGTCTCGGTCGGTGCTCAAGCTTCAGTGCCCAAACAACACGAACAACTTCTTGGTTGAACCGGATCGGAATAGGACCTATTCCATCATCATGGACAAGCTGCTACAATTAGATTCTCAACAAAAGAGGGGTACTAAAGATCGATCAAAACTTAGGTTTAGATGGGGCGGCGAATGATCTAGTGAAATCCATCACCGAGAGATTGGATTTTGATGGAGCTCCTTTCCAAGCCTCCGTCGGATACTGTCTTCCGTTGATCTCGCGGTGAACTTAGCTGATTATCCTTCGTTGCGTGTGGGTCTCAATGGGTTTTTGGAGGGAGAGGTGAGCTGAGGAAGCTGTTGCCGAGTACCTGCCAAGAAGTCCCGGGGTGGTTTGGTACCACCAAGGACCCTCCGACGCTCAAGTTAGTGATGAGATCCGAGCAGAGTAACGGCATAAAAGTGTAAAAAATGGCTTACTTGACCCCTCTGTGATGGGGGTTTATATAGCGGTGGAGCACACAGCAGCAGACGCGAGAATCTCGCCGGCAGTTACGCTCCCGACGTCACGCCCGCGTAAAGAGCGGATCGCCCGTTAATGGGGATCGTGATGGCGTGGAACGTGGGATGTTGCCGGCGGAGAATCTGCGCATGGCGAGATTTGCGGAGCGGCGGTTACGCCTGTGTGCGGTGACTTTGGTCGGGGGGGCCGAGGAAGATGGCCTCGGCTAGGAGCTCGGGACAAGCGGGGAGGCCGAGGAGTCCGGGTCTTGCGGCAGCTCGGCGTGAGCTGCGGGAACGAGGAAGCCAATTTGCAGGGGGCCCCGAGGTGGGCCAACTGGTGTTTGCAGGTCGGGTACAGGGCAGCCAGGTCGGCCCCCTGCGGGCTCTTTTCTGGGTTCTGGACACGCCCCCTGCCACGTGTCCTGATCTTGGAGGTCGCCAATATTGAGCATCATCATTAGCCCGCCATTCTTGCCCCGACCAGTTAGCGGGTCGGGTCAGGAGTGGACTGTCGGGCCCCCCCGAGGTGAGCTCCTTCTTAGGGTTATGTCGGGATGAGTCCTTGAGCCGTCAGTTGTCTTTTCCGCTAGCGAATCGAGACGAGATCATTGCATTTAAGAAGGGTGCGTCGGTTCGTGCACTCTGCAGTCGAAGCGACGGTCCACGTGTCGATCGCTAATTAGCTGATGCGACGCGCACAGGTCTGCGGCGTCTGATGGGACGCGGTCTATCGCTGGGCTGCCACGTGGTGCGATCGGGGCCGCTGGGCGCAAGGTGCTGTTTCGGCGGGAGACGATGGGAGCCATTGGATGAGGCCGTATGCGGTAATAAATACGGGTGGGCCCGCCCTAGGGCCCTTACTCTCTCATATTTCTCTTCCTCAAGCCCCAGCTGCTCGGTGCTCGTCCCCCCTCTTTCGTTCCCAACCTTTGAAGAAATTCTTTCCTAGGTTAGATGTCTTCCCCTGTAGAATCAGTATATGTTGTAGGAGTAGATATTAGGGTTCCTTTAGATGTGTCCGAGTCTCCTCGGAAGCAGGGGCTGGGCCCTCTCCCCGAGGTCATGAGGCGGGGGCCGCCTCCAGGGAGGAGGCGGTAGATGTAGCCCCCAGCACCCCGTGCTGGGTGAGGCATGAGGACGAGCTCGCCAACGCTCGAGCTCGCTTCCACATTCCCCCGCGCTACACGCTTCGTCTGGCCGAGGAGGGAGAGAGGGCAGACCATGTACGGGGCAGGGAGATTGCCATGTATTTGGAAGCTTTTTGGGGCGGAATGCGCTTGCCCTTCTCTCCTGAGGTCATCGCCGCTCTGAATTTCTTCGGCTTGGCTCCCGGCCAGTTGGTGCCGAACGCGTGGAGGATCCTCCTCGGGTTCCTGATCCGCCTGAAGTTGCAGGCGGTTCCTTTCAGCCTTTCCCTTCTCGATTCCTCCCTTGCTTTTAAGAGTCACCCGGGCGGTCGAGCTGGCGACCCGAGGTGGGTTTATTTTGCTTTTAGGAAGCGGCCCGGGGTCGTTGCCGGGACTGGGGTCGTGGTCTTGCCCTCCTCCATTCACGACTGGAAGAAAAAGTTTTTCTTCGTCTCCCCTCCTGAGGGCGAGGACTGGTCGGTGCCCACCAAGTGGTCGAGGGAGAAGAGTCTGCCGGAGAACCTGTCCGATGACCCCGCCGCGGTGAGAGTGGCGTCGTGGGAACCCATCTCTCGATACGACGTGCTGCTGTCCGAGAGGGTTTTGAGCTGGGTCGGGCTTAACCCCGTCGAGTTCGTCGGTAAGTTAGGCTTGCTTTCTGGGTTTATGTTTTACTCGTGTTGCTGATAAGTTGGGTGTTTGTTTCGTGCAGGATCCATGGACTTCGGCGTTCTCCGAAATGCTATGTGCCAACCGAGTCAGCCTGCTAGGGCTGGGGGCGCCAGCTCTTCCCGGGAGCAGCCAGCCCCTGCTCCCACCGCCCCGGTGGTTGGGCCCCAAGGACGCTCGGTGGTGGATCCCGCCCCGGGTCCCAGCAGAGCGTCGGGTCGGAAGCGGGTCCTGATTGTGGAAGACACGGCCTCGGAAGAGGAGATCGGCTCCCCCTTGGAGCCGCTCAAGAGGAGTTCCCAGAGGCCTTCCCGGGGCCGGTCTTCGCCGACCGTAGTGGAGGAAGGGGGGCTCTGGTTCGCGGTGCCGTCCGGGCTGTCGGTCGCGGACAGCCTCCTCCACGAGATAGAGACCTCGGCCGTGGGTCGGGTTCCTGGGGGAACCCTCAAGGCTCAGCTGGCGTCGATCGCCCAGGAAGCCGTGCAGGTAAGCCCCCAGTGCGCGGTGAGATTTAGTGTTTTCCTTCATATTTCTGATCTTTCTCTTTTTTTGTGTCTTTCCAGACTCTCCAGCACGTGGCCCTCGCCCTTCACATGGAGACCGAGGTGGTAGCACCGGCGGTGGAGGCCGCGGGCCAGCTCGCCGCGTTGCAAGAGAGCTCCAGGCGAGAGCAGGAGGCGATGTCGGCGAGGATCGCCGCCTTGGAAGGCGAGGTGGATGCTGGGAAAAGGGAGGTCGCCCGGCATCGCGAGGCCGCCGCGATCGCTGAGGGCAAGCTCGAGGACTCCCAGGTGCTCGCCGGCAACCTGAAGAAGAAGGTGAAGACCCTCCGGAAGGAGCTGGGGGCCGCAGCCAAGGCCTATAAGTCGGCCGGATCGAGGGCCATGGCGAGCTACAAGGGGTCGAGGGACTTTTATGACTACCTGGCCATGGCCACGACCCGCATTTGGCACGACGCCTTTGATGCCGTCAAGTCTCGGATGCCGGAGTTCGACGACGCGGATCTGCGGGCCGAGTTCCCCCTCGTGGGCGCCGACGAGCAAGGGGGAGAGGCTCCCGGCGGGGAGGGGGCCGAGGACCCAGCGCCCCCGGTGGTGAAGGTCGAGGACCTCGAGGTCACGGCCGGGCCTGAGGCGTAGAGCTCCCGCTCCCCTACCTTCATTTTGTTTTTCTTTTGACTTTTGTAAGGCTGAGAAGCCCAAAAAATACCTTTGTAAAGTTTTTCTTCGGCTGTGATAAAGTTTTTCTTTCTGCCATCTGTTTGTGAAGAATGCTCGTTTGGGATGTTTTTACTTGCGCCGTTGTGCTTTCATGTCAGGTTGGCCCTCTGTTTAACGATCGTCCGGCGAGCTGACTGCAATCGCTTGCCGACGAGCGTCTCCGAGGAGGTATCTCCCTGGGCCCCGGGGTCGAGGGAAGATCGTTCAGACTTGTACAGACCTGACATCCATTTCTGATTTAGAGTATTGGCCGTCGTCTGGGGGTGACCGGGCAGGGTAGCTGCGCCGTCATCTCCTGCTAAGGCTTCATGCATCTGTCGCGGCTGTAGGGGGGTTACCCTTCAAGGATGGCCGAGCAGGGTAGCTGCTCGGTCGTCTCTTTCGAGGGCTTGGTTCTTTAGAGTTGTGGATAGGCGACTACCAGCGTGGGGTGGTTGAGCGGGGTAGCCGCTCCGATGCCCCTTGTGAGGGCTTTTGATCCCTGGCGTAGAGGGTAGGAGCCGGAGCTTGACCGAGCAGGGTAGCTGCTCGGGTGCCTTTGTATGAGGGCTTTTGATCCTTATAGGCGGTGGTAGGAAGCTACTAGCCGTTGATGGCCGGGCAAGGACCCGATTGCCTCGGGGAGGACTTTTTGATCTCCGGTGTGTGGCAGGGAAGCTGCCCGCCGGGATGCGCCGAGTAGGAAGGGGCTCGGTAGCCTCGCGAAGAGGGCTTCAGATCCTCAGCATTTGATGGACAGGAGGACGCCCGCTGGGGATGCGCCGAGCAGGAAGGAACTCGGCGGCCTCACGATGAGGGCTTGAGATCCTCAGCATCTGATGGGTAGGAGGATGCCCGCTGGAAATGCGCCGAGCAGGAAGGAATTCGGCGGCCTCGGGATGAGGGATTAAGACCATCAGCGTCTATTGGGCAGGAGGATGCCCGCTGGGGATGCGCCGAGCAGAAGGAACTCGGCGGCCTCGCGATGAGGGCTTGAGATCCTTAGCATCTGATGGGCAGGAGGATGCCCGCTGGGGATGCGCCGAGCAGGAAGGAACTCGGCGGCCTCACGATGATGGCTTTGATCCTTGACGCTGGAGGGGCCGTGAGAGGCCTGCGAAGGATGGTCGAGCAGGGTAGCTACTCGGTGCCTCTTGGCGAGGGCATTGGTCCTTGATGCTGGAGGGGCCTGCGAAGGATGACCGAGCAGGGTAGCTGCTCGGTGCCTCTTGGCGAGGGCTTTGATCCTTGACGCTGGAGGGTCCCTGAGAGGCCAGCGAAGGATGGCCGAGCAGGGTAGCTGCTCGGTGCCTCTTGGCGAGGGCATTGATCCTTGAAGCTGGAGGGTCCCTGAGAGGCCTGCGAAGGATGGCCGAGCGGGGTAGCTTCTCGGTGCCTCTTGGCGAGGGCTTTCTGATCCCCGGCGTTGCGGTAGGGAAGCTACCCACCGGGGATAGCCGAGCGAGGGATCCTCGGGCTCGACTGCCTCTGGGAGGACTTTCTAATCCCTGGCGTTGCGGTAGGGATGTTACCAGTCAGGGATAGCCGAGAGAGGGATCCTCGGGCTCGACTGCCTCTGGGAGGACTTTTGATCCTTCAGGACGGGGACCGAGCAGGGTTACTGCCCGGTGCCTCTTGGCGAGGACTTTGATCCCTGTCGGTTGTGGTAGGAAGCTACCAGCCGGGGATAGAAGAGCAAGGACCCGACTGCCTCTGGGAGGACTTTGGTTCTTGGCGCGGGAAGAGCTATAGGGCTGTAAGAAGCCTACCAATGACCCTTGGCCGGGCAGGGTTACTGCCCGGTGCCTCTTGGTGAGGGCTTTTGTCCTGAAGGATAGCCGAGCGAGGGATCCTCGGGCTCGACTTCCTCTGGGAGGGCTTTCTGATCCCTGGCGTTTCCGTAGGGAAGCTACCCGCCAGAGATAGCCGAGCGAGGGATCCTCGGGCTCGACTGCCTCTGAGAGGACTTTCTGATCCCTGGCGTTGTAGTAGGGTAGCTACCTGGCGGGGATAGCCGAGTGAGGGATCCTCGGGCTTGACTGCCTCCGGGAGGACTTTCTGATCCCTGGCGTTGCGGTAGGGAAGCTACCCTCCAGGGATAGCCGAGCGAGGGATCCTCGGGCTCGACTGCCTCCGGGAGGACTTTCTGATCCCTGGCGTTGCGGTAGGGAAGCTACTGTTAGTGTATATGCCCTAGAGGCCATTAGTGTATCATACTAGTTTGTATATTACTTAATGGAAGCTTGGGATATTCACAGTTGTATAGACAATCTTGCTCAAAATGGTAGTATGCTACTTGGTTTATTTCTACTTTAATGTGTGTACATGTGTTTCTTTTAGCATATCGCCTATACAAATTAGTGGAGCCCTTAGGATCTTTGCTTGATTACCAGCGTTGTGATGGCAGTCACACTTGTGGGGGCTGGGTAATCTATAAGCACATCCTTATACAGGTCCCTAGTCGTAGGACTATCGAGACAGGGCATCGATACTCCGTAGTAGACTAGCGTATACGCTTCTCATCCCAGCAGGGGAGATGGTCTGTCCTACAGCCGTCAGTACGTCGTACTTGAGATAGTATGCGGGTGCTCGTTAGGTTACGAGTACACTGGACAGGACTCGTCGGGAACTGTTGGTTGGTTCTATACCTATCGTCAGTTATCAGTTCCCAGGTGACATGAGTACAACTTAGTCCGCTGACTTGACACTGTCACTTCGCCTCGAGTGTGTTCCCACTGTACTTTGATTACTACCCTACCACGGCTCAAAGGAGTCGTGCAAACAGGTAGTAGTTGGGTGCAGTCCCGAAGCACTTGGAGGCAGTGACAGTTAGACAGGATTCGTCTCTCCCGGTATTGGGGGTTGATATCGCGCTGTGTCTAGGAGAGCCATTACACAAAGTCCCTGGCCAGGGCAAGAGAGATATACTGGTAGGTTTCCAGTGTTATCTCAGGGTGTTCTGGACTACACTCCGACACGACTTGTACCGCTATTAGGAGACTAACGTTTACCGCCCCCCTAGGCCCGCCATGCGATACTCTTAGACGAACAGACCGAACTGTACGGAGATTTTCACATTCAGGCTCAGTAGGAGTTCAGATGGGTTCACCTCGTCAGTCTTCTTATCGGCATCTACCTGGGGACCGTTACGTACAGCTAGTACCGCTTGCGGCCTGTGGTTAAACCCACTGCCAGCGTAGTGTCGAGTCTTTAGAGTCCCACACAGAGGGTTATTCGCCTTTGGGCAAAACAGTGTAGAGGTCGCATGGTTTTGCGACGGGGTTCGTTCACATCCGCGCACTTGTGCACGTTTGGTGTCCGGACAGCTAATACTAGCGGGCTTTAGTTTAAGCCAGATCCTAGTATATGTTTGGGGATTGGTTTTATCTCATTGTATTCGTGTTCTTCGGAACATAGATACGGGTGTGTATGCACAGTTGACTGAGGCAGAGGCAGAGGACTTTCATTAGGGTTGATGACCGTTGTCTTTTTTCTTAATTCTAATGTATATGTGAAATATGATTATTAATATTAATTAATTATAATTGTGTTATGGTTAGGGTTGTTGACCATTTGACTATGGTTGACTTGTTGACCTATGTTGACAAATTGACCATCATCATTTCACATGAAAGATACTCTTTGATTCTTACAAAATTCATTAATGTGAAATGATAATGGTCATTTCAAGTTAACCATCACTATTATCTTTGATTAATTATTTAATTATCATAATTCACATATATGTGAGGATGGTTGATATTATCCCCATTCTCTCATGCTCATTCTCTCTCATCCTCTTCCTCTCTCTCAAAGCTCTCCCCTCTCATGAGTTGAGAACCATTTTGCTTTTGAGATAAAACACCAAAATTACTCTCTACTCATCCTAAGGTTCTAGGTTTAGCACACCAAGCACTTTAGTTACCTCTAGGTTGAGGTAGGAGCCAAAGGTAGAGGCCCTCGGGTGGATCTTTCTTCGGCAAGAGAAGGCGACGAGGACGACCCGTTCATCCCACTCCAAGGAGCAAGAAGAGAAGATGTTCAAGACTTAGGTATAACCCTTTAACCGAGTAGCTAAATCTTTTAGCATGGTTGTTAGTTTTTGTTTAGCAAAGATCCTCCTTTTAGTCCATATTGCCTTGAGTTCTAAAAATCGATTTTTTATACCGTTTCCGCCTCCCTGTAAGCACCGGGGTGGCAACGTGGACTTACAGTGGTATCAGAGCCTAGCTAAACACAAACTAGCAAGTTAGTAAAGTATCTAGAATTTCGATCGGAGAAAAATCGCAAAACACGTTCAAAAAACCTAACTTTCCGCCGATTTTTAAACCTGCTTTAAAAATAATAAATCATGTACTAAAAATCGGCTCAGGGTTTTTAAAGAACACCCAAGAAAAACGATCCAGCGAGTTGACCAACTCACCGCGGAACCGCGGCCGAGTTGACTCGGCCGTGGGTCGTTTCTCCTGCAGTTTTCTTATATTGATGTTTTGGGATTTTTAGGATGGTTTGTTTCTGCCCAGATTTTCCAGAGAACAAATTTGTTTTTGGGGTGGTTACAAATCCGTATTTTGATCGAACTTCTCTAGACTTTGGCTAATGGGTTATATCTGTGATGTGATATATGTATTGAACGTTTGCTAATCGCTATACGTCGATTAGTGGGGGTTATACATATCTGTGATCTGTAATGTTGATGGTTTGTGTATATGAATTTATTGGATTGTCGCGGATGAATAGCCGGGGGTTGTGAGATGAGAGTTTTCTTTTTCTTTCAATTCATGTAATTTGTAATTGATGTAATATTATTTATATGGCCGCACAACCGGGATGGGGTTGTAGCCGTCATTGTATAATTTCTTTTACTGTTTTTGCTCTTAGGATAGACCCAAGGTGGGGTGCACAAACTACCGGGTACCTCGAAGTGCCGAGTGGCCTACTCACGTTGTTGAAGGAGGTTGCTTCACTTCGGGTACTTGGCGAGTAGTTTGCCGCACCCGTAGGGGTCTAGGGTGGGGTTTGGCTATTGATCGCGACCGTGTAATCCGCTCTTCGTTACAGGCTCGTACGGAATGCGGATTCCTAGTATATCCAATGTTTTCATCTGTGATCTGGAATGGCTATCATTGCATGTGGTGAATGTATATATCTATATATGATATCTATTTAGGGGTTGCTTATGTTTTGCATCCGCACTAGTCCAGCCCCCGCTCTGTCGTTAGTTAAGTAACCTAACGAGTGATGACGGGACCCCATGGCGAATGCGGATGACATAAGCGTACGTCATATTTTCGTTGTTTTCTGCAATGTTAGGATTAAATGATGGGACGCATTAAAATTAATGCAAGAAAATAAACCAAAGTAGAGTCGTTGGAACACTTTCAAAACCACTCGGTTTCTTTTCAAAAACAACTTTTAAACGCGGAGCTTAAGCCACTCCTTTTAAAAGCTATCTCGTTCCATCGATTATATCAAGTTCACTACGTTCACGGTTTCGCCAAAACCATTCGTAGCCCTCCGTCGTTTCACATGGATAGTCAATAGTATTCAAGCTATGTTGTTGGCCAAAGTCAAGGCATAGTGATTGGTAGCTATTGGGTATTCATGTGCAGCATAGATAGATGTGTTGGTTTGGGACAGTCGTACTGCCTTGTTGGCCAAAGTTAAGGGTAGGTACGGATGGGTTCAAATTAACCTGGAGAATGACGGGTAGAACTTGACATGTGACTTATGATTTGTTGACCAAAGTCAAGGTCATAAGAGCATGGGGCAAAAATCCACATCGGGAGTTTCAAAAGAAACTGAAACTTGCTAGCGCTGCATACCATTTGGAGTGTGATGATTCTGGTAGGATTCCTTCAGTTTTATCACATGATGATATTTGTATCCCGATCCTACTGTGAGTATATGCTACTCCTCCGGAACTTTCTCACTTAACGATCAATGCTATAAACCAAGTAGCTGTCTAGAAAGGTGTTAGCGGGGCTACGCCCACAGGGAAAAGAGGTTATTTAATTAAGGAACTTCGCGAAAGCGTTGGAAAACCTCTCTCGAAATACCAACACTGGCCTGGCTGAACGGTTAAACAAGTATTGTACGGTGAGATTGATCCCGACTAATTCTTCCTTTTTGGTTTGAGGAGGGATTCGAGAGACAGTGGGAGCCATCCTGTTTAAACAAATTAAAAACCACTCTAAACTTGCAAGAGCATCATGCTAAAGTGTTTCTTCTCTCTCTCCTAATTGCAGCGACCAAACATCATGACTGGACTTAAGTTACTACTAGATAAAAATATACTGACAGGGCCAAACTACAAAGATTGGCTCAGGAATGTCAAAATGGCAATCATTTATGACAAGTTGGGGTATCTCCTTACCACCAAATCTCCCCCCGTCCTAGGTCCCAAAACCAGCGTCGCGGATAAGGATATCCGTAAGACCTGTGAAATCGACTGCGCGAAGGCTAAGTGCCTCGTGCTTGCCTCTATGGACAATGAACATCAGAGGAGGCACGAGAATATGGACCTTGAATCCATATTTCTCCATACAAAAGAACTGTATGGAGAGCAATCACGTATCGCCAGATACAAAGTCTCGAAAAAGCTGTTTTCGGCGAGATTGGCCGTCGGATCATTGGTAGCGGAACACATGCTTAAGATGATTGGCTATATTGAAGAGCTCGCGAACCTTGGGACCACGTTAGAGAACGAGCTCTATACTGACTTGATTCTCCAGTCCCTTCCTTCCACTTACACCCAGTTTATCCTGAACTTCAACTTGCAAGAAAAAGAAGTTGAACTTCCAGAACTCCTCAACATGCTGAGGAGTGCAGAGGGCACCCTACAGAAAGGTAGGGAAACATCCACTTTGTTTGTAGGAGGATCTTCCTCTTCTAGGTCCAAGACGAAAGCCAAGGGAAAGAAGAAGAAAACCCCCACCAAACCAAGGGGCGGTGTTAGTAAAGCGGATACGAAGGGAAAGACAAAGGCAACAAAGGTAGCGGGAAAGCTTGTGGGGAAGGAAGAGTGCTTTTACTGTCACAAGAGTGGACACTGGAAAAAGGATTGCAGGGCTTGGAAGGCCAGAAACCAGGACCCGAAGCAAGTTGCGGCTTCGGCTTCAGGTGTGTATGTTATTGAAAACTGTCTATCAATAAACTCTACTTCCTGGGTATTGGATACCGGATCAGGATCTCATATCTGTAATTCTTTGCAGGCACTGAGAAAGCGTAGGGTTTTGAAGGGAGGTGATATGACCCTCAGAGTTGCAAACGGAGCTGGCATGGATGCTGAGGCTGTGTGGGACTATCACCTGGGATTGTCAGATGGACACGTTTTGGTTTTGCGTGATTATTATTTTGTACCCAATGCAACCTGTAATATCATATCTGTATCTTTATTATCTAAAGAAGGTTATGAATTTGCATTTGTAAGTAATGTTGTGAACATTCACCGTAATCAAGTTTTGATTGGGTCGGGTACATTAAACAATGGTATATACGTATTAAACCAACCACAGATTTTCAATGTCCAGAATACACACAAAAGAAAGTCTCCGGAAATAAATCAGGCTTTCTTATGGCATTGTAGACTGGGTCACATCAATGAGAGAAGGTTGACGAAGTTACATACAGAAGGATATTTGGATCCGTTCGAATATCAATCATATGCAACTTGTCAATCCTGTCTCAAAGGAAAGATGACAAAGACTCCGTTCACTGGACACGGAGTAAGAGCGAGCGAGCTCTTGGGACTCGTACACAGCGACGTGTGCGGTCCAATGTCTACGCATGCGCGAAGCGGTTATTCTTACTTCATTACTTTTACGGATGACTTTTCAAGGTACGGATATGTCTTCTTAATGAAATATAAATCCGAAGCCTTTGGAAAATTCCAGGAATATAAGAATGATGTAGAAAAACAAACCGGCAAAAGTATCAAGACACTGAGATCTGATCGAGGTGGTGAATACTTGAGTGCCGAGTTCCTGGATTACCTAAAAGAGAATGGAATTCTCTCTCAGCTTACTCCTCCATACACTCCGCAACATAACGGTGTATCGGAGAGACGGAACCGGACCCTATTGGATATGGTATGTTCCATGATGAGTAATGCCGAGTTACCGCGATCATTCTAGGGATATGCACTAGAATCAGCTGCATACCTTTTGAACCGAGTTCCAACTAAGACTGTGCCTACCACACCATATCAGATGTGGTGTGGGAAGAAACCCTATCTTAAGCACATTAAGACATGGGGATGTCCAGCTTTTGTCAAAAAGCAGCATGCGAACAAACTCGATGCACGCTCAGTACAGTGCAAGTTTGTGGGATATCCAAAGAACTCCAAGGGATATTTCTTCTATTGCGAAGAGGAACAAAAGGTTTTTGCTTCTCGTTATGTCCACTTCTTGGAAACTGAGTTTTTAGAAAATCAGATAAGTGGGAGCGCAATAGAACTGGAAGAAATTCCAGAACCACGAGCTATTACTGAAAGCTTAGTAGAACCAGAGGGTTCGAAAGATCAGGACATTCCCGCGCCGCTCCGCAGAAGTAGTAGGCAGTCTCATCCGCCCGAGAGATACTACGGTTTTCTCATAGACGGGGATAGAGAGGATTGCATTATTGATAATGATGAGCTGACTAGCTTCCAGCAGGCCATTCAGAGAGTTGACTCGGTAAAATGGCTGGATGCAATGCGGACCGAAATGGAGTCCATGTACACCAACAAAGTATGGACGTTGGACGTTGCTCCAGATGGGGTAAAACCCGTAGGATGCAAGCGGATCTTCAAAAGGAAGATTGGTGTAGATGGTGTTGGAGATAGTGCCCTCAGAGTCAATTATTGCATCACAGGCACGTGATTGTAATGATTGAGGGAGGACCTATCCCGATAGGACAATCTTACTCGAGATGATAGTATGCTATCTGGTTTATCTTTATCATCGTGTACTGCTTTAAGTGACCTGACATGTCGCTATTGCACGTTGATAGAGCCCCTAGGATTCTTGCTTGACCACCAGCAGTATGAGGGCGATCATATACATGGGAGCTGGCAGTCTATAAGCATATCCTTAAATGGTCCCTAGTCGTGAGAGTTTCGAGACAGGGCATCGATACTCCAGAGTAGACTAGTGTATACAGTCGAGACCCCGACGAGGGGCGGTGGCCGGTCTCACAAGCCACTGGTGTCAGTTGGTTCACCTAAGATGTATACAGGTGCTCATTGGGTTATGAGTACACCGGACAGGACTGGCCGGGAACATGCTAGTTGGTCTTATACCAGACGTCAGATAGCAGTTCCCTGGTGACATGTATACAGGTTAGTTCATCGACCTGGGGATCGTCATTTGTCTCGTGTGAGTTCCCACTGTACTTTGATTACTATCCTACCACGCTCAAAGGAGACGTGCAAACAGGTTTTAGTTGGGTACAGTCCCGAGCCACATGGAGGCAGTGAGCGTATCTTCAGGGGTTCGTCTCTCTCGGTATTGGGGGTGAGGTCGTGCTGTGTCTAGGAGAGCCATTACACGAAGCCCTCGGCCGAGGCAAGAGATTTACTGGTAGGTATTCCAGTAGTATCTCAGGGTGTTCTGGGCTACACTCCGACACGACTTGTACCAATTTTGGGGTCTGACTTTTACCAACCCCCTAGGCCCGCCATGCGATGCTCATAGACGAACGGACCGGACTGTACGGATATTGTCACTGACAGGCTCAGTAGGGTTGTCAGGCTGAGTTCGCTCACAGACGTCCCTTTTAGTAAATACCTGGTAGCCCGTTACGTATTGGCTTATACCTCTGACGTGCTAGTGGTTAAATCCACAACCAAGGTGTTGACGAGTCTTTAGAGTCCCCCACATTAACTTACTCAGCTTTCGGGCGAAAAGCTGTAGAGGCCGTATGGAGATATGGCAGGGTCCGATCAGATACATGCGGTATTGCACGGATCAGGATCGGACGGTTTGTACTAAAGGATGTATGGATATATGGCAGGGTTTGATCAGATACGTGCGGTATTGCACGGATCAGGATCGGACGGATATTACTAGTCGGCTTTGGTTTAAGCCGGATCCTAGTATAGTACAGTGTAGATTTTGTCTCATTGCATTTGTATTTCGGTCGGAATACAAATGCGGGTGTGTATACACAGTATCGGGGTTTTTCCTGTAATTTATTACGGGACCAGTTTTTTGGAGTTGCCAGTTTGCTTTTCGTTTCGGCCAATTTCCTTTGTATCGTTCATTGGCCGAAGATTGGTGGAGGAGGGCTTATTTGCATTTGTGCAAATAAGCAATTTGGAAGGGGGGTCTTTGCATATTATCATGTCATGATTATAGCACCATACCTTGACTTCTTGACTTCATGTTTGTTCATGATGGCTTGACCATTTGGAGTCATCATGGTTGTGTTGGAGTGTTGGTTTAGGCTAGTGATCATTACTTTGCATGATAGCTTTTTCTCTCTCTCCTTTGGATAATAGAATGAGACTCTTCCCCATTTTTGGCTTGCTCTCTCTCATTCTCTCCTCCCCATTGGCATGGCCGACCACTTCTCTTTGTGGGCTGTCCAAATTTTGAGAGAAGAAAAATGAGTCTCATTCCCATGCCAAAAATCCCTTTGTTCATCCAAAGAAATATATGGTTCATTTCCTCCACCAATGGCAATTCCTATAACCCCAAATGAGACTTGAGCACTACACATTCTACAGCAAATCTTGGGCACGTCGACTAGCCAGCTTCGTGCCCGAGTTGCCTCGGTATTGAGGTGGGAGCCCGTAAAAGATGTAGGCGATGTGGTGCCCTTCGGCAAGGAGGCGACGACCGGAGTTTCCGCAGGAGTTCGGGACGGCGACGAGAAGACCGGAGGACTCGGATCAGTCGGTATATCTCTCTTCCCTATCTTGTAGTTAGCTAGGACTAGTTAATGGTTCGATCCGGGTATTAGTGCGCGGTGGTTCCAGTTCATGAAAAATTTAAGTATATCACCGCTTCCGCATTTTGGCCTCGGGATGGAGGCCGGGCCGCCGCCGTGCACTTACAGTGGTATCAGAGCCTCGCCATTAACTTAGTCTAGCTTTGTTTAATGTGTTTACATTTCCGATCGACCAAAATTCCAAAATCCGCGTTTTTGTTCACATCAGATTTCTGTTGAAATTTTTTGGAGTCGGAAAATTTTTCAGGTTGCAGAAAAGTGATGTACTGGAAGTTATAAGAGTTCTGTAAAAATTCGACACACTAACTCGACTGCATGAGCGCGGAACCGCGGCCAAACACCCCTTTGGGCCGCGGTTCCGCCGCACTCTGTTGATATCACTGTGTCAAATTTCTATAGTTGCCTCCTGAGTGGAATTTAGGGTTTTTGGAATATTAATTTTGGGTCCAGAATTTCTTGATGTGCTACAGTAGTACTTTGGGGCCCACTTGTTAAAATTTGATCAATCGGATATTTTAAACACATTATTTCACAGTATTTACATTATATCTGCGACCGTGAATGTCACTTGATCGGTAAATCCTGTCTAACTGCTATAGCCCGGTTAGACGGATTTGCGAACGTGACTTTCACGTTGATGTTCTGTGATTTTTCTGTGATGTTGCGGATTGGTCGTGGGGGATAGCCTGGATGCAATGCTAGTGCAGTTGTGGTTGTATTATGTACATTTGATATTGCGGGGCGAGCGTCCGACATGTGGACTGCCGTCACTGCCTGTCTGTATTATTATTTTGGGGCACGGCCAGGTTGCGGTCGATGTACCCGTTGTATGTATATTTTACTTTCTGTACTAGGATTACCCCGCGGTGGGGTGCACGGATAGCCGGATTCTAGAAGGAAACAAGCCCGCATCTCAGGGCATTGAGACGGAGGGGGCTTCACTCTAGAATTGGCGGGCTATTCGTCGCACTCGTAGGGGGTACAGGTTGACCCAGGAGGGGTGCCCAAGTTACCGGATTCCGTGAAGTGCTGGGTGGTCCATTCACGGTGCTGAAGGGGGCTGCCTCGCTTCAGGTTTTGGCGGGTGACTTGCCGCGGTCGTAGAGGTCTAGGATTTCATTGCACAGGCTATCCACACGACCAGGGGAACGTCGGGTTTCAGTAGTGGCTCTGTGAGACCCAGGGATCCCAGATATCTGTATTGTTTCTGTGATGCCGTACATTTCTGTGATGTTGCATTTTATCACGCCTTGAGCGAATATAATATATTGGTATATATATTAGTAGATGTTGTATATGTTTTGCATCCGCGCTAGTCCGGTCCCCGCTCTGTCGTTAGTTAGCTAACCTAACGGGTAATGACAGGACCCAATGGCGAATGCGGATGACATATACGTACATCAGTATATTTTCGTTCTTTTTGGTGTGATCAATTGGTGGGACTGCGTTGATTCGGATCAATGCAAGTTAAAAACAAACCTAATCTGATGTTGTTGGAACACTTTTCAAAAAGCTATTATTGCAAGGACGTTCACTTTTGTTTTGCATCGTGGTATTCAGTTAGAATATCCTGCTCCTCAGTCGACGAGGCAAGGGCCGAGATCCCTTCACCGGGAGTGACCCCTTGGACAAAAAGTTTGCGTCAGGGCATTAACTTCACAATAGCCGATTACTTTTGCTTTGCACCGTGGTATTCAGTTGGAATATCCTGCACCTCATTCTACGGGGAAAGAGCCGAGATCCCTTCACAGGGAGTGACCTCTTTAGCAAAGGTTTTTGTCACTATATTTTTAAAAAAGCTATCCGTTCCTTCAACGATATCAAGTTCTTTACGTTAAAGGTTTTCGCCAGAAACCATTCGTAGCCCTCCGTCGTTTCAGACGGATAGCACGTAGTATTCATGCTATGTTTGTTGGCCTTCGTCAAGGCATAGTGTATGGTAGCTGCTTGTTGCCTTTCTGCAGCATAGATAGATGCGTTGGTTTGGGACAGTCGTATAGCCTTGTTGGCCTTCGTCAAGGGCTTGTGCGGGTGGGTTCAAATCAACCTGGAGAATGACGGGTAGAACTTGACATGTGACTTATGATTTGTTGGCCTTCGTCAAGGTCATAAGAGCATGGGGCAAAAATCCTCATCGGGAGTTTCAAAAGAACTGAAACTTGCCAGATATGCGCATACCTTCTGGAGTGTGATAGCGTGAGCGGATTCCTTCACGTTATCATGCGGTGATAGTTGGATCCCGATTCCCACTGATGAGTTAGTTTACTCCTCGGGTGATCCCGACTAATTTTTCTTTCAGGTTTGGAGGAGAATTTGACGGTACAGTGGGAGGTTTCCAGATTAGATAAATTGGTAACCATTCTGATCTAGGTTAGAGTGCACGCTGAGTGTTTCTTCTCTCTCTGGCAGCGACCATTGACCCGACCCTAAGACTATGACTCAGTGACCAAGTTGACCGAACCTTCTTAACACTGGCTTTTGGATTGTCAGAGTTGCAAACCTCATTGCCACTCCTACTTTTACCCTTTTCTCCAGGACACCCCATATTACTATGAACGTCCACTTCCATTGGACAAAACCATCGTATGGTTATATACGAACTCGAAAGAATTTATTCGAGGATGGTTTCCGGTTCTGGAGGAAACGAATAGGACTATTCAGTTGTCTTTTCCTTTTACCTTCTCTCAAGTTACGAGTACTCCTTGGTTTAGGGGTAGTACACCTATTATGCAAATTGGATAGTCTTCTTCCAAACCATAGGCAGGTGCCGACCGGTAGGGAATGAAGAAAACCAATTAGCCTAACGATGGTGTACAGAAGGTACTAAGTTAAGACAAAGCAAGGGATTAGTAAGAGGGCAAAGTAAATTGCGACTGCTATTCACGACCAAACCAAGTATTCCTTCGCCAATCCTAAATCACCTTTGTATTTCTCCAGGACACTCCGTATCACTACGAAGATCCACAGTTTATTGGATACTCCATCGTATGGTTATATACGAACTCGAAAGGAACTTGTTCCAGTTCGGGGATGGATTCTGGTCCAGGAGAAATAGGAATTAGGTTTGTTCAGGTGTCTTTTATCCTCACCTTCTCTCGCATTGCGAGTACTCCTAGGATTAGGACAGTACACCCATTATGCTTATTGGATAGTCTTCTTCCAAACCATAGGCTGGTTTCGAACGGTAGGGAAGGAAGAAAACCATTTGGCCTAAAGGGGTGTATAGAAGGTAATGACTAAAGACATATGAAGGGATGTGGAGAGGTGGCAAAGAATTACACGGTTACAGTTGTGAATCTGAATAATGGAAGAGGCATTACTAGGAATACCAGGATACCCCATCGAAACATTTCAATGTTTCAGTCTCACTGTGTACTGTAAAAGGAAAACCGATTTCCCGATTAGATACTTACTCCAGGGTATGTATTTACCAGGTACGATTCTCACATCTGTATGGTTTTATAGATGATGAGTGGGAGTAGGTTATTGGGAATTGGGTGATCATCCTCATTATATCGGGATTCGTTGTAATCAGTGGTATTTGAGGAAGTCACCTGGGTTGATTGCCGGTCGGCAAATATTTGGTTTTGAATATCCGCTGTTATGCACCAATTTCAAATTGATATATCTGTACGTCTATTTTCATAGAGTGAGATATACCTTTTTGAAATTATGTCTACGATATTTACCTATATCAGTGGATGGTTAGGTAAGGAGTATTAAACAGCGGTGTAATTCTTCTTAACCATAAGTACAGTTTTCAACCTACGACACACAGTGAATGAGTAATCAGACTCAAGGGACTTATACAGAGTATTGTATGTTGTCCAGGGTCCATCAGGACAGAGGGGTTGGTCCTCGTACTATATTCGGTTTACTTATGACTTCTCTAGTTTTTAGACAGGTGTTTCGTGGAAACACAGGGTCCGAATTTTGAGAAGTTATAGGTATTTGAATAGAGTAGAGAACCAGATATAGCAAGTATCGGGATTCTTCAAAGCAATCGAAGATGTAGACACTTGTGCATGGTATTCAGTTGATAGTAATGATAAAGAGATCTTGCTTCTCTTTCAGGTTACTCATGATTGGAAGCATTCCTAAGTTAAGTAACGCTGATCGGCCTCCTTCCATTTAGTTAACATGCACTGGAAACAGTTGCATGATTTGGATCTGGTTCAATTAAATCAGTGCCTCTGTTTCTATATTGGATATAGAACAGTTCATATCTTAATGATGTTAAGGTACGGGGAGTTGTCCGGTTTATGCTTAAAACCAGACACTGGACAACTCAAGGCACGTTTCTGTAATAGCTGTTTGTGGGTTGACCCAGGCTATGACGCGGGTTGACTTTCTACCATCTGGAAGATCAATAGCGATATTGTTCTAGACTCGCCACAGTTTTATTAAAAATGGATTTTTTCAGAAAAACAGTAGTGGGAGTATGGTAGAACTGGAAGTGATTCCAGAACCACAAACGATTACTGAAGATTTGATAAGGAACCTAAAGATTCAATCTGGATTGACATTCCATTGGCCACTCCGCAGATCAGGTGGGTAACTTCAGGCACCCGAGAGGTACTACGGTAGCCTCAAGGACGGTGACAGGGAAGTTCTTGTTTACCCACACTTGCTATTGCTGTTGTTCCAGGCTGCGAGACCCGGCAGGAGGATGAGTATAGCGTCGTTCTGAACTGGTTTCAGAAGTGTACGTGTATATGACTCTGCCAGAGGGTTGTCGTAGTCAGTGGGAGCAGCGGAAGCATTGGTGGACAGGTGGCTTATGTCTATTTATAGACTAAAGCACATGTAGCGGAGATAGATCATCTATTTCTGACGTGACAGTCATGGGTTTGACTTCATCAGAATAGGGGATGGATCTGTTGAGAAGGTAGTAGGGTGTGATGTCAAGGTATTTGGATGACATACACAGAATAGGAAAAGAAACTCCTATACTACGATCGGTTATACTTTGGTCGTCACACAGTGGTTTCTCTACAAAGGAAAT
The DNA here is from genome assembly GCA_030015575.1 of Agapanthus africanus. NCBI lineage: Eukaryota > Viridiplantae > Streptophyta > Magnoliopsida > Asparagales > Amaryllidaceae > Agapanthus > Agapanthus africanus. Next base: position 1,005,395,837 of record CM057337.1, on the reverse strand, counting down.
GGATTTTATATCAGGCATACTGGTTACTAGATCTATGGTTTTAGATCTAGATTTGGGTAGTCTCCCAATCTGGGTACTTAGACAGCATTCTAAGGGTATTTAGAATGGACGACTCCATGCACGGTAGTGTTCCTGCAGAAGATGGAGTCACCCTCTCTAAAGGTGTCTTACAGACTAAAGGGGAGAGGGATGTGCATGATTGGCAGATCACTTGCTCAGGCAATTGAGTCAATCATGAGATGTCAAGTACCACACCAGATATTGTTCTTGCACTAGATGCAATAAGTTGACATTGATCCAATCCTGGAGAAACAGTCGGAAACAGTTTTAGAACATAAGTGGATGTTCTAGGAATATGATAACGACAGCCTCATTTGGGAGACAGTTATCATTCCAGGCTTCCAAGGTGACATGGACGACAAGGAGGTTGTCAGAGTTATAGTTTTCCTTCTGACGAGGGGCAGTATTTTGGACAGGTGGTCCAAGGCAATACTGAGGGTGGCATGGCGCAGGATACTGATTAAGTTCAGTTGACGATACAGTCTAAGAAGTTTGGATTTGGAGTTCATTTATGAGCTAGGTCCCATCAGACATCCAGACACATTCTAAGACAGGTATTGCTCATTTCGGGAGATGGGTTTCTCCGCGAACTTGAGATATAGAGAGACATAGAAAGAAACATCAAGGCGGATCCACTCACTGATGCTATTCCTCGAACGCAATAGTTTCGCAAACGAGTTTTGTGAGACTGACTAGTAGAGGAGTTGGGTGTTCGGTATCACACGGGCTGTGAGTATGCGACATCGCAATAATTAGCCTTGAGTGCAAGTGGGAGATTGTTGGAGATAGTGCTCTCAGAGTCAATTATTGCATCACAGGCACGCGATTGTAATGATTGAGGGAGGACCTATCCCGATAGGACAATCTTACTCGAGATGATAGTATGCTATCTGGTTTATCTTTATCATCGTGTACTGCTTTAAGTGACCTGACATGTCGCTATTGCACGTTGATAGAGCCCCTAGGATTCTTGCTTGACCACCAGCAGTATGAGGGCGATCATATACGTGGGAGCTGGCAGTCTATAAGCATATCCTTAAATGGTCCCTAGTCGTGAGAGTTTCGAGACAGGGCATCGATACTCCAGAGTAGACTAGTGTATACAGTCGAGACCCCGACGAGGGGCGGTGGCCGGTCTCACAAGCCACTGGTGTCAGTTGGTTCACCTAAGATGTATACAGGTGCTCATTGGGTTATGAGTACACCGGACAGGACTGGCCGGGAACATGCTAGTTGGTCTTATACCAGACGTCAGATAGCAGTTCCCTGGTGACATGTGTACAGGTTAGTTCATCGACCCGGGGATCGTCATTTGTCTCGTATGAGTTCCCACTGTACTTTGATTACTACCCTACCACGCTCAAAGGAGACGTGCAAACAGGTTTTAGTTGGGTACAGTCCCGAGCCACATGGAGGCAGTGAGCGTATCTTCAGGGGTTCGTCTCTCCCGGTATTGGGGGTGAGGTCGTGCTGTGTCTAGGAGAGCCATTACACGAAGCCCTCGGCCGAGGCAAGAGATTTACTGGTAGGTATTCCAGTAGTATCTCAGGGTGTTCTGGGCTACACTCCGACACGACTTGTACCAATTTTGGGGGTCTGAATTTTACCAACCCCCTAGGCCCGCCATGCGATGCTCATAGACGAACGGACCGGACTGTACGGATATTGTCACTGACAGGCTCAGTAGGGTTGTCAGGCTGAGTTCGCTCACAGACGTCCCTTTTAGTCAATACCTGGTAGCCCGTTACGTATTGGCTTATACCTCTGACGTGCTAGTGGTTAAATCCACAACCAAGGTGTTGACGAGTCTTTAGAGTTCCCCACATTCAGTTACTCAGCTTTCGGGCGAAAAGCTGTAGAGGCCGTATGGAGATATGGCAGGGTCCGATCAGATACGTGCGGTATTGCACGGATCAGGATCGGACGGTTTGTACTAAAGGCCGTATGGATATATGGCAGGGTTCGATCAGATATGTGCGGTATTGCACGGATCAGGATCGGACGGATATTACTAGCCGGCTTTGGTTTAAGCCGGATCCTAGTATAGTACAGTGTAGATTTTGTCTCATTGCATTTGTATTTCGGTCGGAATACAAATGCGGATGTGTATACACAGTATCGGGGTTTTTCCTGTAATTTATTACGGGACCAGTTTTCTGGAGTTGCCAGTTTGCTTTTCGTTTCGGCCAATTTCCTTTGTATCGTTCATTGGCCGAAGATTGGTGGAGGAGGGCTTATTTGCATTTGTGCAAATAAGCAATTTGGAAGGGAGGTCTTTGCATATTATCATGTCATGATTATAGCACCATACCTTGACTTCTTGACTTCATGTTTGTTCATGATGGCTTGACCATTTGGAGTCATCATGGTTGTGTTGGAGTGTTGGTTTAGGCTAGTGATCATTACTTTGCATGATAGCCTTTTCTCTCTCTCCTTTGGATAATAGAATGAGACTCTTCCCCATTTTTGGCTTGCTCTCTCTCATTCTCTCCTCCCCATTGGCATGGCCGGCCACTTCTCTTTGTGGGCTGTCCAAATTTTGAGAGAAGAAAAATGAGTCTCATTCCCATGCCAAAAATCCCTTTGTTCATCCAAAGAAATATATGGTTCATTTCCTCCACCAATGGCAATTCCTATAACCCCAAATGAGACTTGAGTACTACACATTCTACAGCAAATCTTGGGCACGTCGACTAGCCAGCTTCGTACCCGAGTTGCCTCGGTATTGAGGTGGGAGCCCGTAAAAGATGTAGGCGATGTGGTGCCCTTCCGGCAAGGAGGCGACGACCGGAGTTTCCGCAGGAGATCGGGACGGCGACGAGAAGACCGGAGGACTCGGATCAGTCGGTATATCTCTCTTCCCCATCTTGTAGTTAGCTAGGACTAGTTAATGGTTCGATCCGGGTATTAGTGCGCGGTGGTGCCAGTTCATGAAAAATTTAAGTATATCACCGCTTCCGCATTTTGGCCTAGGGATGGAGGCCGGGGCGCCGCCATGCACTTACAGATGGACATGTTGAGACCTATAAGGCTAGACTTGTTGCAAAGGGTTTTCGTCAAAGACCTGGTTTGGACTATGATGAAACCTTTTCTCCAGTGGCTATGCTGAAATCCATTCGGATCCTTCTTGCCATTGCTGCCTTCCACGATTATGAGATTTGGCAGATGGACGTAAAGACCGCTTTTCTAAATGGAAATTTAGAGGAGTGTGTCTATATGGACCAGCCAGAGGGTTTCATTCAGAGTGGGTGCAGCGGAAAGGTGTGCAAATTGCTTAAGTCCATCTATGGACTAAAGCAGGCATCGCGGAGTTGGAACATTTGTTTTGATGAGACGGTCAAAGAATTTGGCTTTATCAAAATTTCAGATGAACCATGCATCTATAGTAGATTTGTAGCAAGAACTGTCGTATTCCTCGTTTTATACGTGGATGACATTCTCTTAATAGGAAATGACATTCCTATGCTACAATCTGTCAAAGGGTTCTTGTCACACAGGTTCTCCATGAAAGACCTGGGTGATGCCTCTTACATTCTGGGGATTCGGATCTATCGTGACAGATCCAAGAGGATATTAGGACTTTCACAGTCCAGGTACATCGACACCATACTGAAAAGATTCAGTATGGAAGATTCCAAGCGCGGTAATCTACCGGCTTGTCACGGGATCACCCTCTCCAAAGAGATGTCTCCCAAGACTGATTTGGAAAGGGATCGCATGTCTATTATACCCTACGCTTCTGCGGTAGGTTCTATAATGTATGCGATGTTATGTACCAGAACGGATGTAGCTTATGCACTGAGTGTGGTAAGCCGGTATAGTCAAACCCTGGGGAGAAACACTGGATAGCGGTAAAGAACATTCTCAAGTACCTGAGAAGGACTAAGGAGATGTTCTTGGTGTATGGCGGAAAAGACCTCCAGATCGAGGCCTTTGCTGACTCCAGCTTCCAGAGTGACAAGGATGATTCCAAGTCCATGTCGGGTTATGTCTTTACCCTCAATGGAGGGGCGGTATGTTGGAAGAGTTCCAAACAGGAAACCGTTGCTGACTCGACGATGGAAGTGGAATATATCGCTGCTGCAGATGCCGCAAAAGAAGCCGTCTGGATAAGGAAGTTCTTGACAGAACTTCAGGTGGTTCCGTCCATTGTTGATCCAATACCTCTGTATTGCGACAACAACGGGGCTATAGCTTTAGCGAAGGAACCCAGGTCCCATCAGAAGTCCAGACACATCATGAGGCGGTATCACCTGATCAGGGAGATCGTGGGTCGCCAGGAGATCGAGGTTCGGAGAGTTGCTACGGAAGATAACACTGCTGATCCACTCATGAAGGCCTTACCCCAGACTCAGTTCGAGCGGCTGATCGAGATGATAAGTCTTCGATACGCCAGTACATGGCCTTGCTGCAAGTGGGAGATTGTTAGTGTATATGCCCTAGAGGCCATTACTGTATCATACTAGTTTGTATATTACTTAATGAAAGCTTGGGATATTCACAGTTGTATAGACAATCTTGCTCAAAATGGTAGTATGCTACTTGGTTTGTTTCTACTTTAATGTGTGTACATGTGTTTCTTTTAGCATATCGCCTATACACATTAGTGGAGCCCTTAGGATCTTTTCTTGATTACCAGCGTTGTGATGGCAGTCACACTTGTGGGGGCTGGGTAATCTATAAGCACATCCTTATACAGGTCCCTAGTCGTAGGACTATCGAGACAGGGCATCGATACTCCGTAGTAGACTAGCATATACGCTTCTCATCCCAGCAGGGGAGATGGTCTGTCCCACAGCCGTCGGTACGTCGTACTTGAGATAGTATGCGGGTGCTCGTTAGGTTACGAGTACACTGGACAGGACTCATCGGGAACTGTTGGTTGGTACTATACCTATCGTCAGTTATCAGTTCCCAGGTGACATGAGTACAGCTTAGTCCGCTGACTTGACACTGTCACTTCGCCTCGAGTGTGTTCCCACTGTACTTTGATTACTACCCTACCACGGCTTAAAAGAGTCGTGCAAACAGGTAGTAGTTGGGTGCAGTCCCGAAACACTTGGAGGCAGTGACGGTTAGACAGGATTCGTCTCTCCCGGTATTGGGGGTTGATATCGTGCTGTGTCTAGAAGAGCCATTACACAAAGTCCCTGGCCAGGGCAAGAGAGATATACTGGTAGGTTTCCAGTGTTATCTCAGGGTGTTCTGGACTACACTCCGACACGACTTGTACCGCTATTAGGAGACTGACGTTTACCGCCCCCCTAGGCCCGCCATGCGATACTCTTAGACGAACAGACCGGACTGTACGGAGATTGTTACATTCAGGCTCAGTAGGAGTTCAGATGGGTTCACCTCGTCAGTCTTCTTATCGGCATCTACCTGGGGACCGTTACGTACAGCTAGTACCGCTTGCGGCCTGTGGTTAAACCCACTGCCAGCGTAATGTCGAGTCTTTAGAGTCCCACACAGAGGGTTATTCGCCTTTGGGCAAAACAGAGTAGAGGTCGCATGGTTTTGCGACGGGGTTCGTTCACATCCGCGCACTTGTGCACGTTTGGTGTCCGGACAGCTAATACTAGCGGGCTTTGGTTTAAGCCAGATCCTAGTATATGTTTGGGGATTGGTTTTATCTCATTGTATTCGTGTTCCTCGGAACATGGATACGGGTGTGTATGCACAGTTGACTGAGACAGAGGCAGAGGACTTTCATTAGGGTTGATGACCGTTGTCTTTTTTCTTAACCATAATGTATATGTGAAATATGATTATTAATATTAATTAATTATAATTGTGTTATGGTTAGGGTTGTTGACCATTTGACTATGGTTGACTTGTTGACCTATGTTGACAAATTGACCATCATCATTTCACATGAAAGATGCTCTTTGATTCTTGCAAAATTCATTAATGTGAAATGATAATGGTCATTTCAAGTTAACCATCACTATTATCTTTGATTAATTATTTCATTATCATAATTCACATATATGTAAGGATGGTTGAAATTATCCTCATTCTCTCATGCTCATTCTCTCTCATCCTCTTCCTCTCTCTCAAAGCTTTCCCCTCTCATGAGTTGAGAACCATTTTGCTTTTGAGATAAAACACCAAAATTACTCTCTACTCATCCTAAGGTTCTAGGTTTAGCACACCAAGCACTTTAGTTACCTCTAGGTTGAGGTAGGAGCCAAAGGTAGAGGCCCTCGGGTGGATCTTTCTTCGGCAAGAGAAGGCGACGAGAACGACCCGTTCATCCCACTCCAAGGAGCAAGAAGAGAAGGAGTTCAAGACTTAGGTATAACCCTTTAACCGAGTATCTAAATCTTTTAGCATGGTTGTTAGTATTTGTTTAGCAATGTAGGGTTCCTAAGCAATCTCAAGAGGTCTCACAAGGCATCAACCATGCCAATATCAAATTTTACGGTGCCGAGAAACCCTAGACTAGATCGTTAACTAGAATTTTAGGCGACAAAAGCGAATAGTTAACAACTTAACTAATAGAACGGAAATACAACCTTTGTAGATCCGGTCCTCTACCTCCATAGCTCCGTAATGAAGTCTCCTCGCTGTCCAAATCGAATCCCGGGCTCTAGCGTCGGCTTCATCGGAAAAATGGGCGGGCTAGGTCGTCGACTTCGACGCCGAAGATGATCTACGTCGAGGCATCACAAGATCAAGCTCCAACTTCACCAAGTCATGAAACTTGTGAAGAAAACACCCTATGCTACTTGGCAAGTGGTAGAGGATGAAGAAATATGAAGTGGGTTCACTTTAGAATTGGATTTCTCACTTGATTTCATCACTTGCCATTGATGAGGCAAGCTTTTCTTTCTTGTGAAGAAGAAGAAGAAGAAGATGATTATTATGATAAGTTCATTAAAAAAGGAAATGAAAAAGAATACTTATCATAATAATAATCATGGTCAAGTGTAGAGACTAAACTAAGGTTAAGTGAATGGTTAGGTTAGGTATGAAGACAAAAAATGGTCACTAGGTCAAAGCTTCAACAAGCTTCATGAAGCTTCAACAAGCTTCATGAAGCTTCATGAATGAATGCAACCATTTTCTCTTTTCATGCCTTAAAAGGAAATAACCTAAATAAATAGTTAATATAATCAAAACCCTAACCATTTAAACAACCATGGTTTAATCTTTACACAAACACAAGTGAGCATGTATCATCAAACATGATACAATCAAGTGCACACAAAAATATATCACATATACAATGTGCACATCAAGTGAGAAAATCCTTTTAAAGTGAACAAATATTAGTTAACGCAAAGTAATATATCAAATATATAATTATACATTAAATCATTAAATCAACACTTGATTTAACGATCCGGTCATATCGCATATGACCGACTAATATCCAATGTATCGGCTTATCGAATTAATCCTCGATTCGATAACTAGGTTATATCGCATACAACCATTCGACACATTCATCGCGATAATGGAATACGGTATCACATACACACATTATTCTCGGTCCCGCACATATCTCATATGCGCTCCTATTTCGTTTCGCTTGAGCCAGGAAACCTCTGTGTATGACTCTAAAGACTCGTCAATACGCCGGCAGCAGGTGATGATCATATCAAACACCCACAAGCCGCAAGCGGTCTGCTAAACGTAACGGCCACCCGGGTATTGAGCGATCAGAAGATCGACGAGCAAGCCCGCTCACACTCCTGTGAATCCAACCAGTAACACTTACCGTACAGTCCGGTCTCGTCGTCTGATATGTCGCATATCTCGCCTAGGGGTGGTAAACGTCAGACCCCAATAGCTCGATAAGTCGTGTCGATATGAGGTCTACAACAATTCGAGAAACTACTGGTAACACTTACCAGTAAATCTCAGCAACCCTGGCCAGGGATTTCCGGTTATAGCCAATCGAACACAGCGCAACATCAACTCCCTATACCGGGAGAGACGAATCCCCTCCTATCGCTCATTGCCTCCATGTGATTCGGGATTGTACCCAAAAACCACCGTTTTGCACGCCCTCTTGGACGTGGTAAGATGGAAATCAAAGCACAGTGGGAACCACACAAGACTCTATGACGATCTCGGGTCAACAGACTACTCTGTACCAGTGTCACCAGAGAACTGCCATCTGACGTAAGGTATAATACCATCTGGGAGTTCTCGGCGAGTCCGTCCAGTGTACCCAGTCTCCACTGAGCACCCGTATATCATCTCTGATGTCAAACACTAATGGATATGGGATCATCCATCGCCCATCTGTATGGGTCGAGAAGGTATACGCTAGTCTACTCTGGTATATCGATGCCCCGTCTCGATACACCCACGACTAGAGACTTTGAAGGATGTACTTATGGACTACCATGTCCCCACTAGTATGATCCGCATCATAGTCCAGATAGTCAAGTACACATCCTAAGGGCTTTACCAACATGTAACAGAGAGACAATCAATGTACACGTTAAGGTAAAGAGTAACCAGATAGCATACTATCATGTCGAGCAAGAAAGTCCTCCCTATATATGTCCCAGCATCCACTACAATATACATCCAATGTACAGTAATGGCCTCTAGGGCATACATATAACTAACAATCTCCCACTTGCACTAGGGCCATCTGATAGCAGTGGTAGTAGTATCTCATACTCAACCATCCCATAAAAGTCTCTCTCTGGGAATAGGCCTTCGTGAGTGGATCCGCCGTGTTATCCTCTGAGTCTACTCTCCTAACCTCGATCCCTTAGAGATCAACCATCTCCATGATCAGGTGATACTGCCTTAGAATATGTCTGGATCACTGATGGGATAGTCGTTCCTTGGCATAAGCCACAACTCCATTGTCACATAATGGGAGGAACGTAGTTCATCTCATGAACCAATATACACCCAAACAGCCTCTTTGGTAGCATCTTAAGTAGCGATGTATCTTGCCTTTATCGTCTAGTATGCCACGGTATCTAGCTTGGAACTCTTCCAACATACCGTCCCTTTACTGAGGGTAAAGACAATGCATGTGACTGACACTCAGTCGTCTTTATCACCCTGGAACACTTCCAGTGATTCTGCCCAGGATCAATTGATACCATCTCACTACAGCTAGTGAGTATTCTAACACCCAAATAACATCTATCTCATAGATGAAAACTCAGGATTTAGGAGGTATCATCTTGATCCTATGTGGAGAATCATTGTGATAAGCGGAGATTGATCGAGCGTAGCATAGGAAACTTCTTCCCCATCAAGAGTATGTCATCCACGTACTCTACGAGGATTGTCACAATACTCCCGACTACCTTTTTGTATATACAAGGTTCATCTACCATTTTGATGATGTCAAACTCTTTGACTAACACATCAAAACAGACGTTCCAACTCCTCGATGCCTGCTTTATCCTATAAAGCATCTTGTACACGTTTCCGCTGCTCCCACTGTCTACGAGGCCCTCTGGCCGTGTACTTATAGACGTTCTCTTCTAAAACATCATTTAGAAAAGCTGTCATGACACCCAACCACCAGATATCGTAGTCATAGTATATAGCCGTGGCAAGTAGGATCTGGATGGACTTAAGCATAGGCACTGGAAAAGGTTTCATCATTATCCACGCCTGGTCGATGACGAAAAACTTTAACATGTCTAGCTTTGAAAGTCTCAACTTTTCCATCTACACCAAGTAATCTTCTCAAGATATACTTGCTTCTGATGGGGATTTAACCCTTCAGATATAGCAACCAAAGTCCATACTTTGTTGGTGTACATGGATTCCATCTCAGATCACTAAGCATCCAGCCATTCTTACAGAGTCCCACTCCTGATGGCCAGCTCGAAACTAGTTGGGTCATCATCTCATGATGCAATCCTCGCTCCCACTGTCACAGAGAAACCGAAGTAACTCTCAGGTGGGTGAGGAACCCTACTAGATCGGCGGAGAGGCTGAGGTTCGTTGGTAACTATTGAATCCTTTGGTTCTTACAAATCAATTGGTGTAGTTTGCATAGCTGGAACCCTTCCAGTTTTACATAACCAACCTTGCCTCGAGCTTGTCCGGATTTTGCTCTTAGACATAGGCCGGTCAACCCCAAATCTTAACTAGCTTAAGACATGGGCTCTTCCCATACCATATCTCATATGGAGTGGTAGGCTGTGATCTGATTCGAACCTAATTCAACAGGTATGCAGCTTCTCAAGTGCATATCCCCTAAAAGGAAAAAGGTAACTCAGTAGTACTCATCATAGAGCACACCTTATCAAATAGGGTGTATCTGCTCCGCCCCGATATACCATCATGCTATGGTGTATTCGGAGGAGTAATGATGAGAGAGAATCTCATTCTTCTTTAGAATAATCCAGGATTTCCGTGCTCAAGTATTCTCCTCCTCGATCACATCAAAGGACATAATACTTATACCCCTATTTTGGTTCTCTACTTCTAACTTATATTCCGTGAATATCTCAAAAGGTTCAGACTTGTGTCTCAACAGGAACATATGTCTGAATCTTGAGAGATCATCAGAGAATGTAATGAAGTACAAAGAACCGGTCTGTCATGTGTAGACAGGGGACCTACATACATCAACATGTATCATCCCAAGAGTTCACTAACTCTTTCTCTGTTTCCAATAAACAGGGCTATGGTCATTTTATCTTTGTGACATGACTGGCAAGTTTCATAAGATGTAAATTCAAAATGATTTAAATATGCATCTATATGTAACTTCAGCTAGTCGGGTCGCATTGATATGACCTAGTCTACAATACCTCAAGAAGGATCCGTTCATTTCTGAACTCTTCCTCTTGTGTGTGTTTTGTATACTAAGAACTGTAGTTTGATTTAGAACATTAATGCTTTTAGATAACGTGCCTGAACCGATCAACTTTTGATATAGGAAATGTCCAAAACATAATCCAACAATACAAAATTTTATCGTTTCTTTACTAATAAAGAGACAGATATGATTTTGTATATCAGGTTCGGTATCTAATAACATTCGTTTAGAATCAATGTATTACAATACAGGGTGACAGTGACCAACAGACCTGGCTGCAACACTTGTCCCGTTTTCTGCCTCATGAAACTTATCACCCGTTCTCAGTTTTTCTACCCTTTTGTAGCCCTATGTAACAGATTACATATCTGGGATCCTGATCCGGTATCATATACCCAGGATGCAGAGGATACTGAGAAACAGTTCTTTGTAACGAATACACCCGAAGGAGATGCATCAGCATGCACTTTCTTCGTTTGGGCGGCACGGGAAATCTGGTATTCCCCTATTTCCTGCTCTGTCTTATAACAATTATAAGTTGGAGCGGGACCAACGTTCCCCAGCTCAGTATAACAAGCGGGTTCGGTCAATAATCCGTATTATTATCTTGATTAAGGCGTGACATGGTCGCTACCTGGAGAGAGAGAGAAGAAAACACTCAGCGTGCGCTCTTGCAAGAATAGATTGGTTATTATTTTATCTAATCAGGATGGCTCCCACTGTTTTTATCAAATCTTCCTTCAAACCCTAAAAGGAAAGACTAGCCGGGATTAATTATACACTACAAGTTCGCCAATCTTTCAGCCAGGCCAGTGTCGGTACTTTGGGGGAGGTCCCCCGTGCTTTCGCACGAACCTAATTAATGTAAACCTCGTTTTCCCAGAGGCGTAACCCCGTTGACACCTTTCTAGACACCTACTTGATCGGCTAATTGTAATGTGTAAAACTCTTCCAGGAGTAACTCTTACTCGCAGTGGGTATCGGGATCCAACTATCTCATAGAAGGTATGCAATCTCATTGCAAATTTCAACACTTGAAATTCCCGATAATATTTTGCCCCTAACGTGCTATGACCTTGACGAAAGCCAACAAACCATAGCCCGCTAGTCAAGTTCAACCCGTACATTTCTTGATTGAATTAAACCCACCCGCACGACCCTTGACGAAATCCAACAAAGCCGCACGACTACCCTAATCCAATCGCATCATATGCTTGCAGATAAGCAGCATATAGCTACCGCACACTGCACCTTGACGAAAGCCAACAAATGCAGCACGAATATTATATACAACTTATCTGAAATGACGGAGGGCTACGACAGGTTTTTCTGAAAACCTATTGCGTAATGAACTTGATAGCGTTGTAGAATCAAATGATTTTGAAATGGAGTGCTTTTGAGGCTTTTCTAGTTTTGCTAAAGGAGTCACTCCCGGTGAAGGGATCGTCGGTCCTTTCCTCGTCGAATGAGGTGCGGGATATATCATATATATCACTGTGCAAAGCAAAAACTCTTAAAAGCAATCAAAAGACAAACCAAGTGTGTAGCATCTGCCAGTTATTGCTAAAGGAGTCACTCCCGGTGAAGGGATCTCGGTCCTTTCCTTATCGAATAAGGTGCAGGATATATCATATATACCGCTGTGCAAAGCAAGAACTGTAGCTACCTGTTTTATTTTTGAAATTCGATTCCACAACATCTAAGGTTTCTTTTACTTTCATTAATCATATTAATGAAGTCCCATCATTTAAGTACCTAAACATCACAGATAAATACGACGTACACTTATGCCATCCGCATTCGCCTCGATGTCCCCTCGTGCACCGTTAGGTTAGGTAACTAACGGCAGAGTAGGGCAGGGCTAGTGCGGGTGTAAAACATAAGTAACGCCTATATAATATATCATATATACTATATACAGTATCTATCACAGAACATCACATGATCATATCACAGATATCGCAGCAGAAGAATCATATGAAATATTGGATATACTAGGACGTTCGTGTTTTCAATACGAGCCAGTATAAAACACGGATTCCACGGTCGTGATGAATAGCCAAACCCACACCCCTAGACCCCTACGAGAGCGGCAAGCAACCCTACCAATTCTAGAGTTAGGAGACCCGGACTCGACTCCTCGAGTTGGTCTCCCACTGGACTCCAGAACCCGGTTACTTGTGCTCCCTCCTTGGGTCTATCCTAGTGCGGAAAAGTAAATAATATACAAAAGGTGACTACTTCCGCAACCTGGAAGTGCCCCAATAAAAGAATATTACATACAAGTTTTTACATGAATGAAAATGAAAAACACTCATCTCACATAAAAAACCCCGGCTATTCAAACACGACGATCCAATATAACATATCCAGCAACACATAACATCACATGTCATCAACGTAAGTAAATATGCGCATCCCAATTGTTAGTTATGTATATGCTCTAGAGGCCATTGTTGTACATATGATGTATATTATAATGGATGCTTGGATATATATAGAGATGACTTTCTTGCTTGTCATGATAGTATGCTATTTGGTTTCATTTTATCTTAACATGTTGACTTGTAATTGTTTACTGTCTTACTCTCACATGTTGATAAAGCCCTTAGGATCTGTACTCGACTACTGGGACTATGATGAGATCATACTAGTGGGGCCTAGGTAGTCGATGAGTACATCCTATAACAGTTCCTAGTCGAGGGTATATCGAGACAGGGCATCGATACACCAGAGTAGACTAGCGTATACGCATCTTGACCCATATGATGGGCGATGGATGATCCCATATCCATCGGTGTTTGACATCAGAGATGGTGTACGGGTGCTCAGTGGAGACTGGGTACACTGGACGGACTCGCCGAGAACTCCCAGATGGTGATATCCCACACGTATGGCAGTTCTCCGGTGACACTGGTACAGGGTAGTCTGTGGACCCGAGATCGTCATGGAGTCTTGTGTGATTCCCACTGTGCTTTGATTTCCATCTTACCACGTCCAAGAGGGCGTGCAAAACGGTGGCTTTTGGGTACAGTCCCGAATCACATGGAGGCAATGAGCGATAGGAGGGGATTCGTCTCTCCCGGTATAGGGAGTTGATGTTGTGCTGTGTTCGATTGGCTATAACTGGAAGTCCCTGGCCAGGGCTGATATAGAGATTTACTGGTAAGTGTTACTAGTAGTTTCTCGACCCGTTATGAGCCACACATCGACACGACTTATCGGTTACTGGGGTCTGACGTATACCGCCCCTAGACTTGATATGCAACATATCAGACGAACAGACCGGATTGTACGGGAGTGTTACTGATTGGATTCACAGGAGAACGCACAGGCTAGCTTGTTGATCTTCTGATCGCTCAATACCTGGGTGGCTTTTACGTTTAGTTGACCGCTTGCAGCTTGTGGGTGTTTGATATGATCATCACCTGCTACCGGCGTATTGACGATTCTTTAGAGTCCTACACAGAGGTTTCTTGGCTCAGGCGAAACGGAGTAGAGGCACATATGTGATATGTGCAGGACCGAGGATAATGCGATATGAGATACCGTATTATATTCTCGCGATATTTAGATATGAACTGGGACATCGGATCAAGTGTTGATTCGATGAATCGGTACATGATATATTAGTCGGTAATATTCGATATAGCCGGATCATCGAATCAAGTGTTGATTCGATGATTTAATGTGTAATAATATATATGATATATTGTATTACATTATCTAATATTGGCTCGCTTTATTATTTCATTTTCTCACTGGATGATACATTGATATATATGCGATATATGTTAATTGTATTATTTTCTTTTGTTGCAAATATATAATATATATGTGATATATATTATTGTGACATGATATGATTTATTGTTAAACATGTTTAAGGATGATTAAATGAGGTTAGGGTTTGATTAGGGTTAGTTGCTTCTTGAACCTTCTAGAAGCAATTTCTTTTGTCATGGTTAAGATATTTTTGGATGACACATTTCTAAGCCTAACCAAACCCTAACTCTAGTTTATTCTCTACACATTATTAGCCACTCATTCTTGACCATGGTTGATATATCAATCATATAGCTTTATTTTCTATTCATCACAAAAGGATTATTATCTTTATCATTTTCCATTATCATCTTCTTCTCTCTTGAAAAAGCTCACTAGAAATTCTTTGTGTGATGAATAAATATGAGAAAATGATTTAAAAAGAAAGCAAAAATACTACTCTCTCATCCTCATCTCATCTAGCCCATGAGATTAGTGTGTTCATCTCTTTAGAGTGAGATAGCTTGAGTCTTTGCAACTTCGACGTAGATCATCGGAGATTTGGAACACTTCAAGCTAGCATGGATCGTTCGAGTCGTGGAGCCTCTCATGAGTCCGGGAGATCGTGGATCGCGGCAAAGGGACTTCTACTCGGAGCTTGTGAAGTGAAGGAGCGGACTACAAAGGTTGTAATCCCTCACACTTAGATAAAAGTTATCATCTTGCATGTTAAACCCTAATAATCTAGCAAAGATCCCGGCTTTGGGTTGTTCGGCACGTCTAAATTTTTATCCGGGCATGTTTGATGCCTTATGAACCTTCACAAGAGTGCCTAGGAACCTTTCACCAATTGTCGTTGACATATAGCAACGAAACCGGCGATATCACATATTACACTTACGGTCACAGAAAAGAATGTGTAAAACTACAACAGTTGGAATCCGCAACCTCTTTAGACATCGCATGCCTAATCAAATGAATTACTTAGACATCACATGCCTAACAATTATAAACCCCGCATTTTAGTCTCATTATCGAAAACTCTTTTCAATATCAAGTCGGGCAATTCAACAAGATTCCCGACATCCTGATCGAATGCTCGTCGCAAACTTTAGTAGACGGCTGCACCCCCGATGCCGCCGACGAAGTGCACCAAGGCGGAACACCGCTGCCGCGAGCACCCGAACGGATGCTCTCGGCGACGGGGTTCTCCTACAGTCACTTGGTCGGGGCTATGGGTGAGGCTGTCTATTAAGTTTACCCGGCGAGTATCTGCGTACGCTACGTGATTGCGACGGACTTTTGATCACATCAAAATTCCGTGGCAACCGATCAAGTGAGACTAAACTGCTATGTTTATAACATTCATTCAGTTATCACATAACTACTTGTGAATTCCAATTATTGTATCACATTCCAGATAAACAGAAAATGTTAAACTTTCCGGTCGAACAGTCAAACACCCACGTTTTTCCGATACAGATCAACACATGAAATAAATTTAAAAAACATTCACTTCATGCCTCAGTACCAACGGTCCAGCCGTAGAAGGGTCAAGCCAACGCCTCACATATGGCACGCCGTACTGCCCCAAACCCTAAGGTTCAAAGGGCAGTTCAAGACGGTCACATAATCGAGTTAAGGTTTGTTGTCTTCTAGAGGGTCTATCGCGTTACTTGCACTACTTAAAACGTCTTTAAACCACGGAAAAATCCAACACTTGGAAATTTCCCGACAGGGGAAAAATTGGGTATTTTTATCCGGTCGAACTTTTTAACATATCCAAAAATTACCCGGAAAAACACAGACGAAGTTAAACTTCCCGATCGAAACCCCGAGTCCCCAATACAACCCAGAAAACTCAACTCTTGAGTGCAGATTAAAGCTTCCCAGAGAACAGAGGCAACAGATACGGGCATTACTGTATCAAAACGAATCCCTAACCAGTACAAACGGCCGCGGAACCGCCGCAATAGGAGGCTATTGCTGCGGTTCCGCGGCGCTACAGTGGAATTAGGGTTTCGTTTTCTGCAGTAACCCTTATAATTTCCTGCTCTATTTTCTGCGAATTTTTAATTCCAAAAAATCCCTGTTTTTGAAAAAAGTCCAGAGAGCATGGAAAATTGGGGTTTCGGGTTCGATCGGGTTTCTAACATCGTCTACGCATCGCCTAAGGCTCTAGCTAGGCTCTGATACCACTGTAGGGTTCCTAGGCAATCTCAAGAGGTCTCACAAGGCATCAACCATGCCAATATCAAATTTTACGGTGCCGAGAAACCCTAGACTAGATCGTTAACTAGAATTTTAGGCGACAAAAGCGAATAGTTAACAACTTAACTAATAGAACGGAAATACAACCTTTGTAGATCCGGTCCTCCACCTCCATAGCTCCGCAATGAAGTCTCCTCGCTGTCCAAATCGAATCCCGGGCTCTAGCGTCGGCTGCATCGGAAAAATGGGCGGGCTAGGTCGTCGACTTCGACGCCGAAGATGATCTACGTCGAGGCATCACAAGATCAAGCTCCAACTTCACCAAGTCATGAAACTTGTGAAGAAAACACCCTATACTACTTGGCAAGTGGTAGAGGATGAAGAAATATGAAATGGGTTCACTTTAGAATTGGATTTCTCACTTGATTTCATCACTTGCCATTGATGAGGCAAGCTTTTCTTTCTTGTGAAGAAGAAGAAGAAGAAGATGATTATTATGATAAGTTCATTAAAAAAGGAAATGAAAAAGAATACTTATCATAATAATAATCATGGTCAAGTGTAGAGACTAAACTAAGGTTAAGTGAATGGTTAGGTTAGGTATGAAGACAAAAAATGGTCACTAGGTCAAAGCTTCAACAAGCTTCATGAAGCTTCAACAAGCTTCATGAATGAATGCAACCATTTTCTCTTTTCATGCCTTAAAAGGAAATAACCTAAATAAATAGTTAATATAATCAAAACCCTAACCATTTAAACAACCATGGTTTAATCTTTACACAAACATAAGTGAGCATGTATCATCAAACATGATACAATCAAGTGCACACAAAAATATATCACATATACAATGTGCACATCAAGTGAGAAAATCCTTTTAAAGTGAACAAATATTAGTTAATGCAAAGTAATATATCAAATATATAATTATACATTAAATCATTAAATCAACACTTGATTTAACGATCCGGTCATATCGCATATGACCGACTAATATCCAATGTATCGGCTTATCGAATCAATCATCGATTCGATAACTAGGTTATATCGCATACAACCATTCGACACATTCATCGCGAGAATGGAATACGGTATCACATACACGCATTATTCTCGGTCCCGCACATATCTCATATGCGCTCCTATTTCGTTTCGCTTGAGCCAGGAAACCTCTGTGTAGGACTCTAAAGACTCGTCAATACGCCGGCAGCAGGTGATGATCATATCAAACACCCACAAGCCGCAAGCGGTCTGCTAAACGTAACGGCCACCCGGGTATTGAGCGATCAGAAGATCGACGAGCAAGCCCGCTCACACTCCTGTGAATCCAACCAGTAACACTTACCGTACAGTCCGGTCTCGTCGTCTGATATGTCGCATATCTCGCCTAGGGGTGGTAAACGTCAGACCCCAATAGCTCGATAAGTCGTGTCGATATGAGGTCTACAACAATTCGAGAAACTACTGGTAACACTTACCAGTAAATCTCAGCAACCCTGGCCAGGGATTTCCGGTTATAGCCAATCGAACACAACGCAACATCAACTCCCTATACCGGGAGAGACGAATCCCCTCCTATCGCTCATTGCCTCCATGTGATTCGGGACTGTACCCAAAAACCACCATTTTGCACGCCCTCTTGGACGTGGTAAGGTGGAAATCAAAGTACAGTGGGAACCGCACAAGACTCTATGACGATCTCGGGTCAACAGACTACTCTGTACCAGTGTCACCAGAGAACTGCCATCTGACGTAAGGTATAATACCATCTGGGAGTTCTCGGCGAGTCCGTCCAGTGTACCCAGTCTCCACTGAGCACCCGTATATCATCTCTGATGTCCAATGGATATGGGATCATCCATCGCCCATCTGTATGGGTCGAGAAGGTATACGCTAGTCTACTCTGGTATATCGATGCCCCGTCTCGATACACCCACGACTAGGGACTTTGAAGGATGTACTTATGGACTACCATGTCCCCACTAGTATGATCCGCATCATAGTCCAGATAGTTAAGTACACATCCTAAGGGCTTTACCAACATGTAACAGAGAGACAATCAATGTACACGTTAAGGTAAAGAGTAACCAGATAGCATACTATCATGTCGAGCAAGAAAGTCCTCCCTATATATGTCCCAGCATCCACTACAATATACATCAATGTACAGTAATGGCCTCTAGGGCATACATATAACTAACAAGCAAAGATCCTCCTTTTAGTCCATATTGCATTGAGTTCTAAAAATCGATTTTTTATACCGTTTCCGCCTTCCCGTAAGCACCGGGATGGGCAACGTGGACTTACAGCTACCCGCCAGGGCTAGCCGAGCAGGGTAGCTGCTGGGCTGCCTCTCAGTGAGGTCTTAGATCCTTGGGCGAGGTGGCCCTCGAGCCGCCGTGGCGAGCCCCCTCTGTGCGACCCCGTCAAGGGAGGGGGTGTCGGTTTTTTCGGCCGGTGATGGCGTTGATGACGGTCGCCGGAGGAGGTTCACCCACGCCTCCGGTGAGGGGGAGGCGGCGGCTGGTATCTGGATCTTCAGGGTGATCGCTTGCCATGGGGATGGAGATCGGAAGGCCAACTTTGTTTTTTTGTGGAGTTTCGGTTCCCACAGACGGCGCCAACTGATGGAGCTCCTTTTCAGGCCTCCATCAGATGCTGTCTTCCGTTGATCTCGCGGTGAACTTAGCTGATTATCTTTCGTTGCGTGTGGGTCTCAATGGGTTTTTGGAGGGATAGGTGAGGTGAGGAAGCTGTTGCCGAGTACCTGCCAAGAAGTCCCGGGGTGGTTTGGTACCACCAAGGACCCTCCGACGCTCAAGTTAGTGATGAGATCCGAGCAGAGTAACGGTATAAAAGTGTAAAAAATGGTTTACTTGACCCCTCTGTGATGGGGGTTTATATAGCGGTGGAGCACACAGCAGCACGCGCGAGAATCTCGCTGGCAGTTACGCTCCCGACGTCACGCCCGCGTAAAGAGCGGATCGCCCGTTAATGGGGATCGTGATGGCGTGGAACGTGAGATGTTGCCGGCGGAGAATCTGCGCATGGCGAGATTTGCGGAGCGGCGGTTACGCCTGTGTGCGGTGACTTTGGTCGGGGGGGCCGAGGAAGATGGCCTCGGCTAGGAGCTCGGGACAAGCGGGGAGGCCGAGGAGTCCGGGTCTTGCGGCAGCTCGGCGTGAGCTGCGGGAACGAGGAAGCCAATTTGCAGGGGGCCCCGAGGTGGGCCAACTGGTGTTTGCAGGTCGGGTACAGGGCAGCCGGGTCGGCCCCCTGCGGGCCCTCTTCTGGGTTCTGGACACGCCCCCTGCCACGTGTCCTGATCTTGGAGGTCGCCAATATTGAGCATCATCATATTTCACTGCCCGGTTTGGTGAAACCATGATGAAACTCGGCTCAATCGAGGTTTTAAACGGGGGTGCTGGGCAAGTGCGGATCTCATGTAGATCAATAAATTAAAATTGTATTTGAATTAAATCAGGGATGTAAGTTTTAAGTAATAAAAATAAAGTACATCGTTGAAGATTAATTATTTAAAAAATAATTATTCCGGCATCTTAAATTGTTGGTGTCGCAAACTTGTACCTTTCATAAATGAAACGTTCAATTTATGAAGCTGGAAAAAAAAAGTTGTGAGGATGGTTTTATTTTATTTTTTGAAAATAGAAGGAAGAATCACACTAAGAGAGATGATGGACAAAATGGCTTTGGCTATTGCATCTCTCCAAGAAAAGGGATCCTAGCATGATCGGTATGGTTCTATAACTGAGTAAGAAAACAACCGGTAGCATGACTAGGACTTTTCTTATGTGTAGTTTTAATAATAAAATATTTGACCAGGTTTGCCGGGAGCATGCAATTGTAGTTGCAAATTGTTCGCTTTTTGACCACTGCTTTGCAACTTTGATAGAACGGGACGTCTTGATCCCACAAAGGTCCTGGTTCTGATCTTTATGTTCAAAATCAAATACCCAAACATCGCTAACAATTTCACCACCGATCTGGATCTGAACGATACGTGTACGAGCTCCAACTTCATTAACACTAGCTATTACAATCAAATTGTATCTGTATTAAACAAGGGATGTAATAAGTAATAAAAATAAAGGATATAGCTGAAGATTAATTATTGTTTTTGGTTTATTTATTCTGGTATCTTAATAAGTTAATTGAAAATTAAAATAGTTTTTTGAAGGGAAAGGTAAGGCAAAGACACCCTACTCAAAATGCATTAAATAAAATATTGACAGAAATAAAAACTCTTGGCTTAATACAAAAGAAATCACTGTTTACAGCTTATCATAGCTTAATCCATTAGAACAAGAAGCAGACCCAGTCGTCATCTGTCACCAATAGATTTTAACCCTTGATACAGTCCCTGCACTGAGACAAAATAAGCTCAAGAGAAAAAGAAAAATAGTAGAGTGAAGATGAAAGTTTCAGCAACAACAAAAAACTAGAAACAAACTCTAAAAAGGCTTATAAACAGTCATAAACATAAGCGTCCAGGTCTTAAGCTGAGCTAAACTGAATCTGTGGAAGCTGCAGTTGTTCGTGTGCGCCGAGCTGGATTGTTGTCAAGTACCTAAACTTGTACAGCTTCTTCTTCTTCTTTGCGCTTGCTGTTTATATCCATGAGGCCATAAGAGTACAAATATGCATTAAAACTTGTGTTTTATTCTGAGAAGAACTTGAGAAGCACCCGATTGTAGATAAAAATATTTTTATTACTTATTAAATAAATAAAAAAAGTACATAGTCATAGTTGAAGATTAATCATTGCTTTTATTTATTATTCTGGTGTCTTAAAAAGTTAATTGCAGATTAAAATAATGCAATTGTTTCATTCATTTCTATGAGGTAACCCAAAATAATATAAATAAAATGGAAAAAAAGAAGGGTAAATTATCAAAATCCCCCTGCCCTCTGGGAACTTATCTAAAAAGCCCTATAATTTTCAAAATTGTTGGGAAGGGCCTACTTTTCAAAATTGTTGTGAAAAAACCCCCGGGCCGTATTCCATTAAGGTCTTGTTTGGCTCAACTTCTTGGATATTACAAACAACTGCTTAGATATTAAAAGCAAACCTGTAATGATGGGGATTGATTGGACCCAAGTTCCAGGGGGTTTTAAGTTTGAAATGGGCCTTTGGCTTTTTGACATTTACTCCAAAAAGAATCCAGAACTTACGGCCCGAGGACGACCAGCCCAATAACTCATTAAGATATCAACGCTTGAGATCTAATCATACTCTTCACGCTCAAAAACCCTAACCTTATATAAAATGCGAAACCCGAGCTCGCTCGATCGCCTCCTCTCTCTCTTGAAATCCTCACTCTAACCCTAGATCTCTCAAACCCTAGATCGACGATGAAGACGATCCTGTCGTCACAGACGATGGACATCCCCGAGGGGGTGAAGGTGAGGGTCAACGCGAAGATGGTGGAGGTGGAGGGGCCCAGGGGGAAGCTCGCCCGCAACTTCAAGCACCTGAATCTCGACTTCCAGCTCACCGATGGCGGACGCAAGCTGAAGGTCGACGCCTGGTTCGGATCGAGGAAGACGATGGCGGCGATCAGGACCGCCATCAGCCACGTGCAGAACCTTATCACTGGCGTCACCAAAGGATTCAGGTACAAGATGAGGTTCGTCTACGCCCATTTCCCCATCAACGCCAGCATCCCCAGCTCCAACTCCTCCATCGAAATCCGAAACTTCTTGGGTGAGAAAAAGGTATAGCCTTTTGCTTGATTCGTTAGTTTTTTGAAATAATATTTTGATTGGTACTATGAAAACATGACTTTTTATCCTAACATTTTGTGTTGGCGTCAATTGGACATGCCCAAATTTTCAAAATGGGGTTTCTGTCATTTTTCCTTGCATATGGTTACTTCTAACATCTAAGAAATGTGCTTATTTGTTGAAGTTACTTCAGAATCTAAATATTATACTTTCGACTACACATGTGCTGAGAAACGTTTCCATAATTTGATGGGCAAAGCAATGTTGGTTTATGAACAGGTTAGCGATAGGAGTAGAATAAATAATGCGTGCTTTGCCTTGTTGTTGATAACAAAAGCAGTTATGCCCTTCAGTGTTTTGGAGAAGTCGATAATTTTCTTAGTCTGTCATTATCAAGATCCAGGTGGCATTCCGTTTGATTTGAAGTATTAGACTTCTGCTGTAAAATCCTTACAAATTATCATCCTATGCTTATTATGTTTTCCCCTGCTTATATAGCATGTAAATTCGTTTTTCACTCAATGTGCATTGTGGGATGTCTGTGTTGGTAAGATGCATGCCCAAGTATGTTTAAATGGATTATAACTTGTTGATCATTATTGTAAGCTGGCCTGGAAGTTTTTGCTGCAGGTTTGCATTATTAGATAAGTGGTTATAGGATACTTGTGTCAAAAGTTGATGTTAGGATTATACCCTTAACAACTATATCTACTGGCTTTTTTATGTTGGAATGTTATAGCATGATTAGATGAATAATTTATTTTCGTTTAAAATGTTTATTGTTTTATCTTTGGCAAGTAACGAACAAAAGGAAATATGAAAGAAATTAGAAAGTAACAAAGGTTATAAATGCATTATGTTTCTCTAATCATTATAAATTGATCATAGTGCCGTCGTAGCATGTATTAGAGTGGCAGTCCAATAAGGAATTCACACGATGAGGTAGCAAGCATTAATTCAGTAAAGCAATTGCTGAGTTTCACATAAGCAATTGACTATATAAATTTGCAAAATGCTAGTTTTTTAGGCCTTAGACCCCCCCTAAGAAAAAGGAAAATAATAATAAAATAAAATAAATAAATGATTAAACCCGAAATGCATGTTACAGAGTCCTGATATGCTCCATTTTACCTTGGCTTAACCTTGTTTAGCCCGAACACCATGGAGAACATACAAATTAGTCATTGATTGTAGATTCACAATCTTTACCTAGACCATCATGGAGTGGCCTTTTTAATATTCAGTTTATTCCACCATAAGCTCAATTCGAAGCATTATCTCGGTTAGTGTTAGAGCCTTTGTAATTGCATCCATAGCGTCAACTTGCTTGGAATTGCTGTAGCACGCACAGATAAAACTACATAGAATCATTTTACAATCTGAAGCCACCCCCTACCATGATCAACTTTCTCAACATAGTTAAATTGGGCTCTTAAAAACTCCTAGAAAGTTGTGAATCGATGAAAAGGCACAATGCTTGAGTGCGGTTGCTTCAAAAAAATGTCAACCAGCATTGCAGGCCCTAGTCGTATTCACATATGAAGGGAGTTGGCAGTTAGCCTAAGTTAGCACAGGCTTGGAAGGCAAAACAGGCTTTGTAGGCCCTGGTGAATCTTTTATGGCCAACTAAAAATTTAGGTTGGACTCTTGCTTAATAAGTTGGTGGATGTGCCCAAATTTATCCTAGAAATAAATAGTTATCGGATATAATTTTCCTGTCCCTTTTTTCTGTAGTTATATGTTTACTGGCTTGTTTTTATTATTTCTAGGGATCTGATGACCATTTGTCACATTATGCTACCATTTTTTATGTTAGAGCGGTGCAAATAACAATTTGTTTTTTATAAGTTGATATTAAGTTTATTAATCTTGTCAACATTGTAAATTATATTACTGTATTTTCCGCAACAAGTTATCTAAGCTTCATTTTTGGCAAACCTTAATTTGTTTTTTTTGGGTTTGGACTTGTATCCTGGTAGAAGCGATCTTATGTCCTCTGGTTGGACTAATGGGAAGAATTGGGTGTTTTTTTCCGGAACCCTGAAATCCTTTGTATTCCTAATTATAGCCTCCACTTCATAATTTTACCGGTTTAGTTATTATTGTGGCTTGGTTTGGTTAACTGAAGTACCTTTAAGGAGTAATTTTCTCACTATCTCTTTACCCTGCTCCTTTATCTTGTTTTCTCAAATCTGAAATCCTTCAACCTCACCTCTGTTGATCCGTTCTCTCCTCTCATCTTGGGTATCTCATCTCCTTTCATCTCAGAACTGAAACCCATGTCTTCTTACTGTCTCAAAGCTGATGGTGAGTTTGATCCAAATTATCCTCGCTTGCTGGTTCTTTCACAAGATTGGAGTCAAAGTGTGAGTGAAGTACTTCGATTATATATTGAAATACGCAAGATTTAAGTACCATATATAAAAAAAAATACCAAATTAAATTACCCCCGAATGCTGCAATTATATCCATAACTTTCTTCTTGTGGGCAATCTAGAATCATACTTGAGGTCATTGATATTTTTGACTCGACAATCAGGTTATTGACTGTTCCTTTATTTACACGTGCCCATATTATTGTTCAATTATATCTAACAGAAAATTTATGGCAAGTTCCATAATCGTGAACTGCAAAAGCAATGCGATTCAACATTTAATAACACTTACTCTTGTTAGAGTTTTATCATCATGTGTTTTTTATTTGCTTATGTTGAGTACTTCATTTATGAGCCTTCTTACACTAGTACTCAATGGAGCGTTGTTTTCTACTTATCTAAATTTATTTTTTCGGTTTTGGAGTACAGGAGTGGCGACAAATTCTCTTCTTATTTTTCGTGCTAAGAATATTCCTTTCCAGCTTTATCTTCATGTGTTTTTTTATTTGAGTATGTAAATTATAGAGATTTGGATATGCAAGTTTTATGCCTTTGAAATTTCTATGCAATGCAATGTTTCATTTCTATGCAATGCAATGTTTCATTTCATGTCAATTTGGTAGAGTTTTTGAAGTATAGAACTGATCACAATTTCGATGTTTAAGCATTTTTATCTTTAGATCATGTTTGGACACACACAATCCCTAGGAAAAAAGGCTATATCCCCTCCCCCCCCTATTCTTCTTCCCAATTTGATCATTCCTGAATTTTGGACTGTGATGGGTATTTTTACAATCAAATCCAGCAGGAAAAAAACCCAACTATTATTATTGCACCTTTTTACTCTCTCTCTCCCCATTTTGGAATCAAATTATTTTGAGTAATTTCAGTCAACTAGGCATTCAATGAAAAAGTAAGCATTTAATGCATATCTTTATCCCAAAATATGCACAGGGTATAAACAAATCCCAGGAATTTCATTTTGGGAATGCATATGCATTTCAGTTAAATCCAAACTACATTCTACGAATTGTAATCTTAACTATCCTAGCATGCCCTTGTTTATGTTAAGAATATCCCTTGTTACTATATCTTCATTAGTGTTTCATTTGTTTTCATGTGGGATTTGTATATATGCATGTTTGTGCCTCATAAAGTGTACTGAGATAAATATAAAACCCAGCACTTAGACCCATTCAATGCCCTAGATGTTAAAGTTTTTTATTTTTTCCATATCTCAAAACCCTGAGTTTTAAGCATTATTGTTAATTATGTGTTTTTCTTGGAAGATACTATTAATATGTGTAAATGAGATGAAAACGAGTCGAACTCACAAACGAGCTCTAAACGAGCTCAGTTGAGCTCGGCTCGTGAACTCGGCTCGTTTAGTTAATGGGCCACAAATGAACCGAACACGAGCTGGGCATGTTTAATCGAGCCGGACTCGAGCCGAGCATCTCTAGCTCGATTAACTAAACGAGCCGGACTTGGGCCGACAAAAAGAACCACGAGCCGAACTCGAGCCGAGCTTGGCCGGCTCGAGTTCGGCTCGTTTACACCCCTATACACAATGCAATGTTGTTTTCAATTTCCCTACAAGATATTTCACATCAATTAAGGATATTGACTTATAGATTTGATACCGAATTCGTTGTTTACTTTTGACAGCTTTTTCTTTTTCATGTTAATAATATTCCTATTCTTCTCTAGCTTTATCTTACGTTGTGTTTCGTTTGCTCCCTATTCTTTTCTAGCTTTATCTTACTATGTTTCATTTGCTTTTATCGATATTAAAGTGAGTTAGATAGTCATGTTTGTGCATTCTAAATACATACCCAATATAATGATGTTTTTCTATATCTAACATTATTTCATGTCAATTTATAGAATTTTTGAAGTATCCAAGTGATGCCAAATTCAATGTTTAGGCAACTTTATCTGTTTAATGCTAAGAATATTCCTTTCTGCCTTTATCGTTATGTGTTTCTATTCCTTTCTGCCTTGATCGTTGTGTGTTTCTAATTTGCTTCTAGGGAGTTGTATCTGCATAGTTATGCCTTCTAATTTCGTACACAATGTGATGTTGTTTTCAATTAAATCTAAAACATATTTCACGTCAGTTTATAGAATTTTTTGAAGTACAGATTCAAAGATAGATTATTTGAATAGGCACCTTTATTGAATTCTCCTTGAGAATATTCCTTTCTAGCTTAATCTTCATGTGTTTCCCATATGGTTACTTTAATTTTATCATGAGTTGCATATGCTTTTGTCATGTCTTTAGATTTTATGTAAAATGTATATAAATTGATTAAAATGGCTTTAGTAAACTTAATAGGCAGACACCAAGGACATTTATGTTAAACTCATTTCCGTTCACTATTATTTTCTTGGCAGTTACTGTGTTGCTTCTTTTGTTGGTCTTAAAAATGATTTCTTCATTTGAGAGAAGAGTATGAATGACCATTCATTTTCCTGTGTTGAATATCTTATGTCGATCGGTTCTGTAATTGGTATATAGTCAACTCTAGATTGGGATCACTGTTTATTTTTCTTATACAGTCGGTGCTGTAGATCAATTTTTTTGCACATAACACCCCAAAAATTTAGAATCTTACATAGTGGTCCCCATATCAATCCAATTTTTATCATAAATTAATTGATCGATATAGATGCATATTGATTCGACAGTGGCTACAATGCATATTGGTTAATATATTGCTTTTTTTGGCTTTTACTGGTTGATAATGGTTTGATACAAATTTGGAAAAAATAGTAATGTAAGTTAAATAGCCAACAAATTAATAGTGCTGCAATTATAAATTGTATGTCCTAGATTTATAAATTTGTGCATTGTTTCTACAGGTGAGGAAGGTTGAGATGCTTGAAGGCGTATCGATTACTCGTTCTGAGAAGGTAAAGGATGAGCTCGTCCTCGATGGAAATGACATTGAACTTGTTTCTCGCTCCGCTGCTTTGATTAATCAGGTTACTATTTGGTTCTAAAAGTTATCTGAATATCAACTTAATGCTTGTGCTATTATATTTTGTTGTAACATTTACTTTTGGAATGACAGAAATGCCACGTGAAAAACAAGGATATTCGAAAGTTTCTCGATGGTATCTATGTAAGCGAGAGAGGAACCATGGCCGAAGAGCAGTAATTTAAATTTTTTGGTTGCAAGTTTTTCGCAGTTATTATCATGATCCTAGTGGTTAGACCTGGTAGTAAAAAAATTTTGATGTTACATTTTGTTGAATGGTTTTGTCATGTGTTGTTTGTCGGTGACTTTGTGCGTAGAGGATTGTTTGAGGATATAGTTTCTAATTTTCAAGAATTTTAATGCTTGAATGTTTGTTCGGAGTGCTTTGGTGGTATGTGTTATATAAAAAACTGAATTTCCTTATTTTCTTCATAAATAGCCCTATTTGGTAAGAAGCCATAAAAGGCCTCCAGGCCCTGTAATTTTTTGGGGGGAACTGCTATTATGAGATTTTAAGCAATCTGATTTCCTATTTGATTTTTAATACTCTTCATCCGACAGTCGATGGTATTTGGATTTTTGGGAGCTGATCCTGACATTTCTTTTTATTTATTTTTGGTTAAATTTCAATTATCATACCCTGAACTTGTATAATGATGGATTACTATCATGGACCATCCAAGTAGTAGAAAACCCCAATACTCTTCTAACGCTGTCGATGTTAAAACGAAAATGACCAATCTATGTGTCTTATAAGTGGTACTGTTTTGAAGCTTCTGTTATTGATTATGTCTAAGAAAAGGGGGAAGAAAAAATGTAAATTTCAATAACACCCCGGCCTGCCCCCCTCTCAGGTTCGGCTTGATATGAAAATTTTGCAAATCTACAATTTTTTTTTTCTTTGATACCGTGGGATTTTGGGATATGACACCGTGGGGATAAAACAATAAAATTGGAAATCCTAAAGATGAGGTAACTTCAAAATAATTGCGGTTTTGTTATTAACCTCAAAACTTATTAGATTTTCCTTAAAATACTACTGGAATTATACACGTGCGTTGCATGTGTTTAGAAAAAGAGGAGAGAGAGGGAGGAGGGGTGGGGGAGAGAAATGTGGAGAGGGAGAGAGTCTTATTTATTTATTTATTTAAAAAAAAGAAGAAAGGGATGAGTTGGAAGGCCTAAGAATCTAGAAATTTTCTCTCTTTTGCTCGCCGTTTACAAAAAAGCTGGGAGTAACAACCTCCATTTGCATTATATATAGAGATAAACTTAAACCCATTGGATTTTCATTAAAATACTCTAAACTTTTAACATTTTTTAGATAAATATCATGGACTTTTGTGTCACAATAAACATTATGTATATTCAAATAAATATCATGGACTTTATTACAAAGAAATACCATGACCTTTAACCATATTCCGAATAAATATCATGAACTTTGTTCTTCGCAAATAAATATCGTGGATTTTCCAAAGCTTTTCATATAAGCGCCATGGAGTTTGTTGTTAACAAATAAACACCATTAGCTTTCACCGTTTTTCAGATAAATATCAGACTTTGTTTTTAATTGTTTTCCATATATTTGTATTTTTCTGTTTTCCAGACAAACACCATAGACTTTTTCACAGATAAATAGCATAGACAGTCTCATCGTTTTTCATTTTTGTGATAGCATAACCTCATAGTAGTTACGGTTCGAGAACCGACCCTTCATGGTAACTACAGTTCGAGAAACGACCCGAAACCCCACTAGATTTTGACTAAAATAACACAAAATTTTAAAGGTTTTCGGATAAATACCATGTATATACTTCAACTGCTTCTCGGATAAATGCCATTTTCATATATTACTCCAAAACCCGGCGCATCGTTCGGGGCTCGCCGTGTATGGTAGTTACATGAGTTTGTAGTATCTTCTCGTAAAGAAGCTAAATTTCTCACAGCTATTAAGCATACCTATCAAAATTGATCTAATATTTTTCAAAATTTATTTTTAATAGAGAAACTAAATTTATCACAAGAATGAAGCAAAGCCATCAATTTGAACAAAAAACATCACTGGGTCATACAACTTGAAAATACGTTCATTCTGTTACATTCAATCAAGGAAAAAGGCAAGAACAAAATGTTGCTCGGAACCTGATGATGCTCAGTACTGAGAACTCCTCAGATCATGACACGTGGCAGATGACGTGTCCCAAGAGTTACGGGAATGGAACAAGAATGGTACATTGAAGGTGCACCCCAGGCCTTCACTCCGAGGCCTGTCTCGACCTTCGACAGCCTCCCAGATCACTCCTATGCTCGTCTTACAAATAACCATTGGCTCGCCTTCGAACCCTCTTGCACACTGGGCTTTCTCAGCCCTCCTAGCTCACCTCCGAGCTATTACAGAGCCGAACCAGCTCGGCCTCCCGCCCTCTTTAGGCCTCTCGCCGAGCAAGGCCTCCTCGGTTTCACCGACCGACCCAGAGCACAGATCACAGGCGTCCCCGCCGTGGCTCCGCGAATCTCGTCATACGCGAGATATCCGCCGCCCCACGATCCCGCATTCCACGCCATCGCATTCCCCCGTTAACGGGCGTATCTCGTCGTTAATGGAAGGTCCCGCCATTCGAGCAGGCGTGACTCAGGGGCATAACGGCCGGCGTAAATCTCGCGCCCGCCAGCCTATGACTGCTACTATATAAACCCCCTCTCAGACGACTCAGGTAAGGAAATTCTACCTCAATAGGCCGCTACTCTGCCAAAATACCTCGACTAACTTGATCGTCAGAGGGTCCACGGCGGTACAACCACCCCGGGACTTCTTTGCAGGTAGATCGACCTCATTCCAAGCCAAGCTCACTGAGATCCACACGCTTTAGGAGGCAATCCCTAAACCTAATCTCAGCCATTCATTAACGCTCGTCGATAGATCAACGGAAGACAACAACTGAAAGAGATCCCGACCTCCATCAGTTGGCGCCGTCTGTGGGAATCTCGACAATTCCACTCAACGAAAGTTGATCTTTTGATCTCGAATTCATGATGAGTGATCACCGCGATGATCCAAGCACTAGCCGCCGCCCTCCCCACAACGGAGGCACGGACGGATCCTCTTCTCCCCCGAACGTCGTCCACGCCCTGTCTGCATGAATCGACAGGCTCGCGTCCATCGTGGATACCCTCGACTGTGTCCAACGGCTAGACGAACCCCTCAGGTCGCCGCTCCCCCACCTCGGGACCGGGACCTCCACAGAGGGGAAGAAGACACTGCCCGCGCTAGCACGACCGAACAGCGCCTCGCTATCTCCGGCGGC
Organism: Agapanthus africanus; assembly: GCA_030015575.1. NCBI lineage: Eukaryota > Viridiplantae > Streptophyta > Magnoliopsida > Asparagales > Amaryllidaceae > Agapanthus > Agapanthus africanus. Next base: position 1,005,364,627 of record CM057337.1, on the reverse strand, counting down.
CACAGATCCCCCATGGTGACCAATTCGATGACCCGTTGGGCACCTCATAGATCCATGCCGAGGTCACATGAAAGAGCACCCCGTCCTGAGGCCCATCGTGCTCCTGTCTCTCTCTAGGAGGTGTCGGTAGCTCCCTTGCTCTCAGGCATGGCCGGCGCCCTCTCCTTCGACAGGGTCGCACGGACGGGACTCACCATGGTAGCTCGAGGACGACCTCGCCGGGGACCTGAGAAACTTCATAGAACGGAACCGCGGCCAGGCGCAGGCTGCCAGCAAGAGGGGCCATCACTCCGAGTATGCCAAATCCTCGGGATACCACGACCGACTCAATGCCCTCGAAAAGAAGATCGAGGGTATACATCGGGAGAGTCGCCCTTCAAGCGAGGGGGCTAGATATGCCGCCGACTCGCTTACGAAGCCCTTCACTGAAAAGCGGCTCGCTATCCGCGTCTCCTCCAAGAACAAGCCTCCAAAGGTGTCCCTCTTCGACGGAAAGTCCGACCCGAAGGACCACTTGGACGCGTTCACGGTGGGGATGAGCTTCCAGGACAGCTCTGACGCCGCTCAATACCGAGCGTCCCTGCCACTCTCATACGCGCTGGACGAGATTGGTTCCGAGGACTCGCGCCACGCTTCATCTCTACCTTCGATGAGCTGGCCGCCCAATTCCTCGACCATTTCGTCGGGAACAAACGGAAGAAGCGGACTGTCGACCACCTCTTCACTATAAAGAGCGGGGATAAGGAATCTTTCAAAGGATACGCCACCCACTTCTACAGCGCTCTCCTTGAAGTCCCAGAGCACCGGGACGAGACGATCATCACGGCTCTTAGGTCGGGTCTTAGGCACAAGGAGTGGTTCCGCTCCTTTGCATTAGCGCAACCTAAGACCATGGCTGAGGTAAAAGCCTGGACCGAACGAGAGATCCAGCTCGAGTCCGAGTTGAACGCGAACCTACCCCGGACCGACCAGGCCGATCAAAAGAAGAGAGCCAGAGAAGAGAGAAGGAAGATTGACCGGCCAAAGCTATACTCCCCAAAGTTCCAGGAGTATACCCCACTCAACATCTCCCAGATAGAGCTGTTGGAGGAGGTGAAGGACGAGAGATTCTTCAAACTCCCCCGGTCAACAATAGGGCGGCAAAACGGACACGGGCCCCCTATTGCGCTTTCCACAGGTCGCAGGGACACCCCACCGAGAATTGCAAACAGCCCCGCGACTACATCGAGGAGTTGATTCGCTCGGGGCACTTGGTAAAGTACTTGCGGGAGAAGAGACAAGCGGACCTAGAGCAAGAGGATCATCTCCCTCCCTGCGAATTGACGATCAGCCAAATCATGGTCGTATCAGCGGGGGGTACGCCTGGGGCGGACGAGATACGCCCGTTGCCGGCCGAGGGGACTAGCAGCCAACCTAGGAAGAGGATCAAAGCGACCAAGCCCATCACCTTCACCGACGAGGATATCCACGGGATATCCTTGCCTCACAACGACCCCTGGTGATAACAGAACAGGCCACCGCTACGAAGTTCAGAGGATACTGGTCGACTCGAGGAGCTCAGCAGACATCCTCTTCTACGTATGGGGCTTGCTCCGTCGGACCTGAGGCCGACCGCCCACATCCTGTCGGGGTTTACTAACCACTCAATCCCGGCAGAAGGAGTGGTCACCCTCCTAGTTAACATCGGGGAGGTAGGCCGTATGCATACCGTGCCCGTGGAGTTCATCGTCGCCAGAATTCCGTCAGCCTACAATATCCTCCTGGTACGCCCTATGCTAAACTCCCTTCGGGCCCAGATGTCGACCTACCACCTCGCGATCAAGTTTTCACTTGACCAAGGCGGAATAGGCCGGGCCTATGGGAACCAACAAACCACAAAGATTTGCTTTACAGCGACAGCTATACCCGAGGAGCGACGCGATGAGCTTGAAACCACGGATGATTTCAGGGGGTCCTTGGATACTCGAGACGAGAAAAATAAAATCCGAGGAGCCCCGGTGGAGCCGCTAACGGAGGTCCCCCTCGTCGAAGGGGACAGTGAACGAACCGTCCAAATCGGGTCACTCTTAACGGGGACTCGGCGCGACGATCTGGTCCACTTCCTTAGAGGGAACCCAGACGTGTTTTCCTGGGTGCCCGCCGACATGCCTGGGATCGACCCCAAAGTAATATCACATAAGCTCGGGGTCGACCTGGTGGTCCGACCCGTCAGGCAGAAGAAACGTAGCTTCGCTCCGATCAAGCAAAAAGCGATCGAGGACGAGGTTGACCGGCTGCTTGCAGCCAACTTCATTCGGAACATGGCATACTCGGAATGGTTAGAGAACGTGGTCATGGTTAGAAAGGAAAGCGGGAAGTGGCGCATGCGCATCGACTTCACTGATCTCACTAAGGCCTGCTGTCACGCCCCGCTTCCCAGTGTACGGCGAAGTGGACGCGACGAGGTCCGCTACGTATATACTCAGAAGTATATACGCTAAGCGTAACTGAGCAATATAAAGTAAATCACAAGAGACGAATAATATGGAAATAACAACTTTTTTATTAATAACATTCTTTTTACAATGCAGGAAAAGGAAAATACAACTGGAATGAAAAAGCAATGCCTAAACAGTGGCATAACAGGAAATGAAATAAACTGGAAAGAACAAGGTACAATTATCTAGAGCTCTGGGTCTGCCTGGAACTGCTCCAAATCTTCACTGGTGGGCTCGATCTCAACTTGGTCCAACGCACCTGACGACATTCAAAGAATAAAGAGATAGAATGTCGTCAGCGAACAGGTCGCTCGGTAAGTCCCAAAAGAATAAGAAGGATGAGAATGATAGAGTAACAGTATTTTCTAAAGTATTATATTGTTGAATATTATGGAACATTGTGTAACGCTGTTGTTTGTAGCTTGGTACAGAAGGATGCCAGTGTATACGGGGGGGGGGGATCTCTATATGCTAGAGATCAGGGCAAAAGGAAAGTACAAGGAACCGTTATGCCACTGTACAACAGCAATAGGATTCATGTTAGGTGTCTTAATCTGACCACCTCGTGTCACCTTTAACACCTTCCGTACCAATCTACCCCTTAAACCCCGTAGTGTTTTAACAGTATTGTAGTGTTGGATTATGTAAGTTGGGTGACTGACCAAAACCATGATATCAGTAAATATGTTACAACTGTATAATCAGGTAAATGGAATATCAGGATAATGGATGAATATCCATGGTTTGATTCAGTCAAAAAGAATATATTGTTAACTGGATTCAGGGATTCATGTATTCAAAGTGTGTTGGAATATAAAAGAATATAGATTGACTTGAATCATATTCAAGTCAGAAATAGTCAGACTCTAACCCGAGTCAGACTAAAAGAAGAGAATTTGAAGTTCAATATTAGCTAGGGGCCTTATTGTAATTTGTAAAACTTGAGGGGGTTTTATATAAAAATACTTTTGTATAGTTTTCAAAATACACCTCAAGTATTTAATAATCGTATTTATTGTTATAATGAATGTGAATTTTATTTGTGTTATTCTAGTGAATATATCCTAATAAAAGTATTAATTGTTTTATCTGAAATTCATGGTATTTTAGTGTAACTTTTAATCTTGTAATTTTTAGAAAAATGTGAAAACTTTATATTATGATAAAATAGGTGTTTAAATGATAATTATATATATATAACACATGAATAATTTTTAAATGAATATTTTATTTTCAGAAATCTCATTTTCTTTAAATATCGTATTTTAAACCTTTCGAGACCAAATGCTCCTTGCGGAGGTCTGAATCTCGCACTACTAGCCTGCGGGTGCACGATGAACCGTACTATCCCTAACAGGTTCCCCAAAAGTGGGTTGTAGCGGCGCTTTGCTTAGATTTAACAAATACTTTTCATTTGGGAAAACGGTTTTATAAATATGGGGTATTTATTTGCAAAAGAGTACAGTTTTCCGTATTTTAGTTATTAGGGTTTTCTAAGCCAACTAGCCTACTTCTAAGTCTAAACGATGAGTCATTAGAAGCCTCAAATCGTCTCTTCACCGTCAATTGCGGCCAGGTAAGTGCCAGGTAAGTGGGAAGAAACCACAGTCGTGGGCCTAATTAAAAACCACCAGCCTTAGACACACTTACCTAGGCACCACAAGACAGTTTAGATAAACGATCGATGTCCATGACCAATCGTGTTTTCATTTTATTAAAAGATTTTATCTAGAAATGTTTACAACTTAAAACTTTCAATAAAGGTTATAAAGATTAGGGTATTTTAGTGAAAAGTCCTGTAATTTCGTATTCTGTATTTTGATATTTATCAATTAGGGTTATATTGAGTGTGTGTAGGGGTAGGTCATTACCCCGTGACTTATTTTAAGTTTTGGTGAAGTTTAAAGGTAAAACATGACAAGTTAAAGTTGAAGGTATTAAAGTGCAAGAATACGGTATTTAAAAACGTTATCATTTTATGTGTGAAATTTCATTCAAATTGGGTTCTACAAGTTTAGTGATCAAGATAAACCTATTTAGGAGTGAGGGAATTAATTGAACTAAGAAAAATGAACTTCATGGTATTTTTATGAAAACAATACGGTTTTGCAAAGAAGTTATCATTTTATGTGAAAAAGTTTGATTAAATTGGTTTATGGGTGATTAATAGTCAACAAGCATATGGGTAGATAATATGTATTAGGTGACAAGTGGAAATTTAGAGAAAAAACGAATCGGAAATCGGTTTGTCCGATTTCCGTCGGGTTCCAAAAAGTCGTATTTTTACTTTAAAGAAAAGAGAGATAGAAGAAGGTGGGACTTACGATTTGGACAAGCTAAGGAAGGTAAGGGATGTGGTGGTTGTCGATTCGTCGAAAACGTCGCGAAGGTTCTGATCCGGTCGCCGGAATCCGTCGTCGATTTCGGCAGCGCTTCGCTTCTCGCTCTTCGTACCGAGTTCTCGAGAATTTGAGAGAGTGGACTTAGAGTTGTGAGGGGAAAATGTAGAGGATAGGGGTCTTTATATAGGGCTAGGCTAGGGTTAGGGTTTGGATTAAAAAATATTAAAAAAAATATTAAAAACATTAAAAATTCATTAAAAATCATTAAACCTAGGAGTAAAAGGGATTTATTGGCTAAATCAAAACCGATCCAGGTATAATAAGTGTGTAAGAGGGTTGACCAAGTCAAGAGCCAACTTTTCTCAGTTGGTGACTCGGCCGTCCGGCCAAGTCCGGCCGGCGGCGCCGGACCGAGTCGGCGGCCGGCGGCGCCGAGTCGGGCCAAGTCAAGGGTCCAATGGCCGGGGGTTTTCCTGAGGAACAACTTGGTATTTTTACTTTTTGTTGTCCAGTACATATTTTGGGAGTTATGGCCTTTTTACCGTTGACTTCCAAAAAAAATAAAACAAAATAAATACAAAAATAATGTGGGGCATGAGATTTGAACTCCGGTGGCTTGGTTCAGCAGTGCAAGGTATTACCAATGAGCTACAAGCTTCTTCTTGTAATTATTGTGTTATTTAATTACTTAAAATGATAGCAGCAAGAGTAAATACTCCAAGTATACATTAAATTTTAAAGTAATTTCTTGTATACTAAAAATGGAGTTATTTCATTCTTGTAGCTTGTAATTAAAAACAAAAATAATTACCTAAATCTTGTGTTCAGGCTAAAATACCCCTTTGTGGATTTTAAAAATATTTTGAAAAAAATTTGTATAGGAAAAAGTGTATAGGAAAATTAGGGTTGTTACACCTGCCCGAAAGACAACTATTCCCTCCCTCGGATAGATCAGCTCGTCGACAGCTCGGCAGGCCACGAGTTGCTCAGTTTTATGGATGCTTTCTCCGGCTACAACCAGATCCGTATGAACCCGGCGGACGAAGAACTCACCGCATTCATAACAGACCGTGGGGTATACTGCTATAAAGTGATGCCCTTCGGTCTCAAAAACGCCGGGGCTACGTACCAACGCTTGGTCAAAAGGATGTTCAAACATGCAGATCGGCAGGAACATGGAGGTTTATGTCGACGATATGCTCGTTAAATCGACCTCGTCAGATGAGCACGCCAAAGATCTGAGCAAGACTTTCGACGTCCTCCGTAAATACAAAATGAAACTGAACCCCGCCAAGTGCGCGTTCGGGTTCGTTAGTGGAAAGTTCATCGGATTCATGGTTACCCATCGAGGAATTGAGGCTAATCCGGAGAAAATCAGCGCCATCCTCAACATGGCCGTGCCAAAGACCAACGTCGAAATCATGCGGCTCACGGGGAGGGTAGCCGCTCCGAGTCGTTTCATGTCAAGATCCAGGGAAAAGTGCCTCCCATTCTTCAAAGCCCTTAGAAAGATCCCAAGGTTCGAATGGTCGGAGTAGCGTCAGATCGCTTTCGAGCAATTGAAAATGCACCTGGCGACTCTTCACTACTCACCCGGCCAGTTGAAGGAGACGAGCTATCGCTATATCTGGCGGTATCCGATCAAGCTGCAGGCTCGGTGCTCGTCCGAGAGGTCGAGAGAGTCCAGAAGCCGGTTTACTATGTAAGCCACGTCTTTAAGGATGCGGAAACATGATACCCGGCCATAGAGGAGATTGTCTTGGCGCTTATAGTGGCCTCAAGGAAACTACGACACTATTTCCAGGCACACACCATCCTTGTTCTCACCGAGCGCCCTTTAGGGGCCATTCTCGCCTCCCCTGAGTCTTCTGGTCGTCTAGAGAAGTGGAGGTGGGAGTTATCCCAATTCGACATCAAATACCGCCCGAGACGGGCTATCGAGGCACAAGTCCTGGCTGATTTTGTCGTCGAATGCACTATCCCCAACAAGGAGGCGGTGGCCATGCCGGCCCCCGGATCCCAACCCTCGATTGAAGAGAGGCCCGACTCTGTCCCTGATTGGGTCCTTTACGTCGATGGGTCATCAACCGAGGAGGGCTGTGGTGCGGGCCTCATCATTCGAGGCCCGAACGAGGCAGAGATGGAGTATTCTTTGAAGCTCGGGTTCAAGGCCTCATACAACGCCGCGGAGTACGAGGCTTTGCTAGCTGGACCGTGAATCGCCTCCGGAGTAGGGCTGAAGACGATTCGAATCCGCAGTGACTCCGCCTTGGTCATTGGCCAAGTGACCGTACGTTTCGAGGCACGGGAACCTCTGATGGTAAAATACTTAGCCGAGGTAAGAAGACTATGAAAGGACTTCGACGGAGTTCAAGTGGAGCAGATCCCCCGGCACCTAAACGCCAAGGCCGACGCCCTGAGCAAGCTAGCTTCCTCCTACACGGCCAACGACAAGAGAAATATCCTCTTCGAGGTCTTGCCACGGCCCAGCGTGGAAGACAGAGCGACACTACTCCAAGTTTACACGGCCCGGGAAGAAGGCCAGGATTGGAGGAAGCCCCTTGTGGACTTACTGAAGGAGGGTACACTTCCAGACGATTGAGGGGAAGCCCGCCGCCTCCTAGCCAAAGCCCTCCATTTCGTTTGGAGAAGAGGGAACCTCTACAAGAAATCCTTCACTCAACCCTTGCTTCGGTGCGTCGATCCTCACGAAGCCGACTATGTCCTCCGTGAGGTTCACGAAAGGGTCGGCGGAGCACATCAAGGGGCCAGCACCTTAGCCCAGAAGACACTCCTCCAAGGGTAATATTGGCCGACCATCTATCAGGACGCTCAGAAGCTTGTCAGAAGGTGCAAGAGCTGCCAACTCCATAGCAGCATATACCGCCTTTTGGCTACCGAGCTAACGGCCCTAACTTCCCCCTGGCCGTTTGCCCAGTGAGGAATGGACATGATAGGCCAATTCTCTACTGGTACGGGAGGGCACAAATACATCCTAGTCGCGGTGGATCGAGGCCGTCCCCATCAGAAAACCGGACGCCACCACAACCATCAAGTTCCTGTAGAACAACATAATATTCCGGTTCAGGATCCTGAGGTGTATCATCACCGACCATGGGACGAATTTCGAAAACGGAAAGGTTAAAGGGTTCTGCAGCGAATACCATATACTGATGAAGTTCACCGTGGTCGCGCACCCCCAGTGCAACGGACAAGCCGAGGTCGCTAACCGGGATGTCATTCGAGATCTTCGAGCTCGCCTGGAAGGACAGCAGGGCAGCTGGGTCGACGAATTACCCCGGGTCTTATGGGCCTTACGTACATCGAAGAAGACCCCCACTGGAGAGACCCCTACAGCCTCTGCTACGGCACCGAGGCGATGGTCCCGAGCGAGATCAGGCTGCCCAGTTACAGGGTCGAGCACTTCGACGACGAAGCAATCACCTCGGCTCTCCGGACTAATTTGGACATCTTGTTGGAGAAGCGGGATCGGGCACAGATCAGAGCTGCCGCTTGCCAACAACAGACTGCCCGCTATTACAACGCACGAGTCAAGCATCGTGACTTCAAAACCGGAGACTTGGTCCTAAGGCAGAACGAGTTCGTTGATTAGGGAAAGTTGCAGAGGTTTTCTCCGAAGTGGGACGGCCCGTTCCTCGTCTCCGAAGTCTTGCCCGGCGGGGCCTATCGCCTACAAGACGCCGCAGGTCGCAAATTTCCACGGCCTTACAACGCCGAGAAGCTCAAGTTATACCTTTGAAAAGTATATCTGTGAATACATGTTTCTTCTTTGACAAAGCGATATAGATTTTTCTAAGTTTTTAATAATAAGAAGAAACTTCCCTTATGTGTTTCCCTCTTCCTCGATTCAAAGTTCAAGGATTTCGTTTCGCGAAAACACTTGAATGCGCCCAGAAGACAAAAAGAAAACAATAGAACATCACAAAAAGGAGAGCTTTATTTATTTATCAAAAGGTATTGTGGGCTCCTCAGCCGTACATAAAAATTAAAATTACAACAGAAAGGGAACGTGGTCAAGGAAACACTGCTGGTGATACTCCGAAGAGATCTCCGCCAGCCGAGCCCTTGCCTTTTCAACTCATCCCCACTGATGCTGCCCACGAACTCGGGACGCCACGGAAGCGCCGGGTGCTCCATCTGCCGAGCCCTGGCTTACGATCTGTCTCTTTTGGAAGCACTCCAAAATGAGGGCCACAGATCGGTCGTGCCTGGTCTTCGAGATGAGGCCGATGACGTAGATCGTATGCACTTTGTTGAATGCCTCATCCAGCAGCTCCTCGGAGAGGGGGTTGACAGCCCCGGGGACCTCCTCCAAATTGCGTACATCAGCAATTGAAGGAGGGGCGAACGGCGAGGAAGTAGACGGCCGATGTGATCCTTGAGGTGCTGGACCACGCCACGGTACTTCTCCTCGGAAACGGACTGGTCGTACAGGTAGACGTCATCGGGGGTAATGATCTCTTCGATCACGTAGATACGCCCGGCCATCTCGAAAAAGTAATGCTGAAACAAACCCATCTCCTTCTCTATTTATACCCTCCACAGAATCCCTAAGAGCCTAAATTTGCACGCGCATGGGCACAAATCCTGGGATTCGCTCAATTCTTCCAACCGTACCACCACGCGGCGAGCATCCCGTATTTTTCAACGAATCGAAGTCGGAACGGCGCGGATCTTGGAACGCCTCGCCTCACCTATGTGTTTCTGCCACGTGCCGCCCGCAACGGTCACCCTTCCCGATATTCACACACCGAGGAAGGTCGGGCATTCCTCGCAAAACCGAGCAGCTTCCCTGCTCGGCCCATCCATGGCTGATAGTTTAGTACCCACCGACGCCAAGGATCGAAGCCCTCATCAAGAGGCCACCGAGCAGCTTCCATGCTCGGTCCATCCATGGCTGGTAGTTTAGTACCCACAGACGCCAAGGATCAAAGCCCTCGTCAAGAGGCCACCGAGCAGCTTCCCTGCTCGGTCCATCCATGGCTGGTAGTTTACTATCTACAGACGCCAAGGATTAAAGCCTTCATCAAGAGGCCACCGAGCAGCTTCCCTGCTCGGTCCATCCATGGCTGGTAGTTTACTACCCACAAAAGCTAAGGATCAAAGCCCTCATCAAGAGGCCATCGAGCAGCTTCCCTTCTTGGTCCATCCATGACTGGTAGTTTGGTACCCACATACGCTAAGGATCAAAGCCCTCATCAAGAGGCCACCGAGCAGCTCCCCTACTCGGTCCATCCTTAGTGGGTAATTTCTTACCATCTACGCTAAGGATCAAAGCCCTCATCAAGAGGCCACCGAGCAGCTCCCCTACTCGGTCCATCCTTAGTGGGTAATTTCTTACACATCTACGCTAAGGATCAAAGCCCTCATCAAGAGGCCACCGAGCAGCTCCCCTACTCGTTCCATCCTTAGTGGGTAATTTCTTACCCATTTACACTAAGGATCGAAGCCCTCGTCAAGAGGCCACCGAGCAGCTCCCCTACTCGATCCATCCAGGCTAGTAGTTTACTACCCACCGACACCAAGGATCAAAGCCCTCATCAAGAGGCCACCGAGCAGCTTCCCTACTCGGTCCATCCATGCCTGGTAGTTTACTACCCACCGACGCCAAGGATCATAGCCCTCGTCAAGAGGTCACCGAGCAACTTCCCCGCACGGTCCATCCTTAGTGGACAACTCCCTACCCATCTGTACTGAGGATCGGAAGCCATCTGTTAGTGATGTATGCCCTAGAGGCCATTATTGTATTATACTGGTTTGTATATTACTTAATGGAAGCTTTGGATATTCACAGTTGTATTGACAATCTTGCTCAAAATGGTAGTATGCTACTTGGTTTGTTTCTATTTCGATATGTGCATGTATTTTAGCATATCGCTTATACATATTAGTAGAGCCCTTAGGATCTTTGCTTGATTACCAGCATTGTGATAGCAGTCATACTAGTGGGGGCTGGGTAGTCTATAAGCACATCCTTATACAGCTCCCTAGTCGTAGGATTATCGAAATGGGGTATCGATACTCCAGAGTAAACTAGTGTATACGCTTCTCATCGCAGCAGGGGAGATGGTCTGTCCCACAGCCATTAGTACATCGTACTGGAGATAGTATGCAGGTGCTCATTAGGTTATGAGTACACCGGACATGACTCGCTGGGAACTGCTGGTGGGTATTATACCTATCGTCGGGTAGCAGTTTTCAGGTGACATGAGTACAGCTTAGTCCGTCGACTTGACACTGCTACTTCGCCTCGAGTGTGTTCCCACTGTACTTTGATTACTACCCTACCATGACTCAAAGGAGTCATGAAAACAGGTAGTAGTTGGGTGCAGTCTTGAAGCACTTAGAGGCAGTGGCGTTTAGATAGGATTCGTCTCTCCCGGTATTGGGGGTTGATATCGCGCTGTATTTGGAGTGCCATTACACAAAGTCCCTGGCCAGGGCAAGCGAGATTTACTGGTAGGTATTCCAGTAGTTTCTCAGGGTGTTCTGGGCTACACTCCGACACGACTTATTACGCTATTAGGGGTCTGACAATTACCATCCCCCTAGGCCCGATATGCGATACTCTTTGATGAACAGACCAGATTGTACGGAGATTGTCACATGCAGGCTCGGTAGGAGTTCAGATGGGTTTGCTCATCGGCCTTCTTATCGACAGATACCTGGGTAGCCGTTACGTGCAGCTAGTACCGCTTGCGGATTGTGGTTAAACCCACTGCCAGCGTACTGTTGAGTGTTTAGAGACCCACACAGAGGGTTTCCTTGCATCGGGTGAAAGATGTAGAGGTCGTATGGTTTTACGACAGGGCTTTGAACACTTACGTGCACCTGTGTGCGTATGATGTTCGGGCGGCTAGTGGGCTTTGGTTTAAGCCGGATCCTAGTATTGTACTGATGGGTTTATTTCGTCTCTTTGTATTCGTATTCTTCGGAATGCGGATGCAGGTATGTATTGTTTCCCCTAATCAGAGCAAAGCTCTGTTTGAAATTCAAATTTCAAAATTGAAGCAACGCTTCAGATACAGCGCCAAGTGCGCTGCACCCTAGGCAGCGCACCATGTGTGCGCTAGCGCTAAGCGCGATGCGATCTAAGTAGCGCGCCACGTGTCAAACACGGGTGTGCTAGCGCAGGGTGTGCTGCTCTCCGAGCAGCGCACCACGTGTAAGATACAGGTACGCTAGCGATAAAAGCGCTGCGCTCTAAGCAGCGCACCACGTGCAAAGCACGGGTGCGCTAGAACTGGAATTAAAAAAAACTCCCCACCGTTAGATCAAAAGATCTAATAATAATGATAAATCATTAATTAATCAGAATTAAATTCTGTTATGGAAAGATTTTTCAATCTTGTTAAAAATAAGAAGACTGCCTTCTGTAAAACAGAAGCCCTAGGATCAAAGATCCAATGGTGGGGAAACATCCCCAAATCAATCAGAGAAAGATCTCTTTAACTGATCCAACAAATCAACTTGCCCTATATAAAGGCCCCAAGACTTCAAGTCTTATATAGAGAAACTCTCCATAAACTTTGAAAAACTCAAAGATAAAGAGCAAGCTCATGCAAGAAGATCTTTCTTCAAGGTAAAAATGATAATGATAAATATAGAGATGAAATCATTTCATAAAAAGAAGAATTTACTTCTTTAAAGATCATAGATTTACAAAGACCAATGTCTTTTTCAAAAGAGATCAAAAGATCCCATTATAAAATAAAAAGAAGATTATAAATCTTCTCACAGATTATAGATCTACAAAGATGAAAAGTCTTTTACAAAGAGATCAAAAGACCTCATCATAAAATGAAAGAAGAATTTACTTCTTCCTCACAGATCATAGATCCATAAAGGCAAAGCCTTTCATCAACATAAGAGATTGAAGAACTTTTGCTTTTAGAATCTTGAGACAACGTCTCCTTTTGGATCATAAAATTGATCATATGCGCTTTGCGCTCTGGAACTGCACCTTGCGACACGTATCACTTTGTGCTCTTGAAATAGCGCACTGTGCTCACGGGCTGGCGCTCAGCACCAGACGCACCGCGTGTCAACAACGTGTGCGCCACTAAACTACTAGCGCAATTCGCTCATAAACTGGCGCAATGCGCCCATCATCTGGCTCTTAGCGCCAAGCGCGACACGTGTCCTTCACGTGTGCGCTACTTGGCAGGAGCGCACTGCGCTCTTTGACTGGCGCAAAGCGCCAAGCGCGCCACGTGTCACTCACGTGTGCGCTACTCAGCAGAAGCGCACTGCGCTCTTTAACTGGCGCAAAGCGCCAAGTGCACCACGTGTCTCTCACGTGGGAGCCGATAGAATATAAATTGTTCTTTAATAAGCCCCAGAGCTATTATGAGTGCTCAGCACTAAAAGAAAGAAATACTGTCAAAATCCAAATCAATGCTCAACATTGTTAAAAGGGCCAAGCTCAAATAAAGGCTCAACAACCCAAAATAAAATGTTAAATATTTATTGAACTTAGCCCAAGATTGGCCATAAGTCCTCAACCCATATTAAGTGAGCTCATCTGCTCATAAATATGTTAACAGATCTTAGCCCCAAATTGGATTACAGATCTTTCAACCAACTCACATCGGTTCGAGAGTACATCTCTTTACTCCTCTGATATTTATCGTTGTAATCCTTCAACGTCTTCAGAGAGGTGACGGGTCCCGACAACCGAACACTCTACGGACTGTGGGGTCCTTAAGCCCACGGACTATGATGTCCTTAACCTTGACTGTGAGGTCTTTAAACTCATGGACTATGATGTCCTTAACCTTGACTGTGAGGTCTTTAAACTCACGGACTATGATCTCCTTAACCTTGACTGTGATGTCTTTAAACTCACGGACTATGATGTCCTTAACCCTGAACCGAGATGTCCTTAAACTAATGATGGACCACTATGTCCTTAAACTGGTATTGGACCACCATGTCCTTAAACTGGTAATCGACCGCAATGTCCCTAAACTAAACAATAGAGTCCAAATGCTCTTTTGTTGGATCTAAACGATCCCGTTAAGTTGATCTTAGTCTAAAATTAGACTAACGTATCCTTAACACACGTTTAAGTTGATCTTAGCCTCAAATGAGACTAACGTATCCTTAAACGCAACCCCCAAAGCCAAATCTAAGAAGATACGGATTTGGACTAATCCACGCCCTACGGGCGAAAACATAAATTAGTCTCCGTATATAATCCACGGGCAATCAAAAAACAAAACAAACACACACGACACGAAGTGACCATCTGGAGAAGAAGAAAGTGGTTACCGTGATGCAGTAGCGTAATTAACTGCAGAGGCTTGCGCCTACAGGGAAGAGCGTCCCCACAATCAAAAAACCCTTAACGAGGGGGAATCTGACGAAGTCTGCTACATCGGCCGCATCCGTCTAAACCTTCGACACATGGTGCCATAAATCAACTTGGCATCTTTAGAGAGGTGGACGGATAGAACCAATTAGCATCTACCCTCGAAATTCAGGCCCGGACGTCCCAACGTCCCGGTCGCGTCTTTCGGCGGAGAACAGATTCTAGCACGCTCGGTGGGACCTTTTCCTCTTTCCACTCCACACTTCGTGTGTCGTGTTTTGCGAACGAATCGCGGTTTGCTATGGTTGCCCCTGGATTTTAGGTACTAAGATTTGGTGTCTTGCTCCGTGCAGAAAATAGAAGATCAATGGCGTCTACCTGCACAAAATACTCCAGCTGCAACTGCAACTCCCGTTCCGCCCCATCCGGGGGTGTAACCTACGGACCCCAAGGGCCTCCCTTTTCATAATGCCGGTAGAGCAGGTAACGCAGGCTACCACCGGGTTGTTCTTCGGGACCATGCTCCCACCAGTGAGCGTTAACATCCCGCCGCCTCAAGAAGTGCAGAAGAAGTCGGTCTTTGATCGGCTCACTACCACCACGGCCTATCTCAACGGGTCATCCAATGCCAAGCCGACAACATCAGTCTTCGATAGGCTGAGCTCGAACTCCAATGGGCCCATTGAGAAGCCCACGATACCTGAAGCGGCCATCCCAAAATGGATAGCCATTCCTGCTCTCAAGGTCACTAAAGAAGCTTCTCCCTTCAAAGGATCAGTCTTTACGAGGCTGGCCACTCCGGCTCCTGTTCCTGCTCAAAGGTCTGTTTTTGACAGATTGGATACTGCTGCTCAACGGACGTCGGTCTTCAAGAGGCTGGTACCAGCAGCGCCTGACCAGAACAGGGGGCATGACAAAGCCATCCCCATAGTTGAACCAACATCATCTGCGCGACATGCTCACCGTCGTCACCGGCGCCGAGTAAGGAAGGCTGGGGGAAGCTCTCCATCTGGATTTACTCCACCAGCTCAAATGGTGGAAATCGATGCTGCTGTTCCAACTGGGAACAACTTTGAACCGCTTAGGAGGGTTCGCAAGAACTCTCCGACTGCTGTGCTGAAGATATCTCCTCCACCTATGGAGATTACTACAGAAAAGAAAACGGAGCAGCCCCCTCAGCGGCTGTCCTCCAAAATTTATAAAGTTTGGCGACAGGTCGAGGAATCGGTGATTAACCAGGACTACTCTCACCGGCCAAAGAAGCTCAAAGCTCAACAAGAAAAGAGCCATCTCATGGTACCACAGAAGGCGTCATCCATCTGGGTGCCCGCTGCAATGGCTCCCTCAACGTCAACCGCTCAAAAGAGAAGGAGGCCAGAGAAAGCCCCCGTGAATGCGGCAAACCACAAGGATGTCGAATCTAAACGCCCCAAGTCTGGGGGCATGGTAATACATACCGTTTATATGGCTTCCGGAAAAGAGGAAAGCCGGGCTTCTACGCGTCATCGACCGCTTACCCGATCGATAACGAAGGCTCAGGAGCAACAACAGCAGAAACTTCAGGAGATGATGACTGTAATGGCCGCATTTATTGGGCCAAAAGAAAATCCAGAGACCTCAGAGCGGCGTCAGGAAAAGAGACTGATGCTGATTTCCTCCGAAGAATGCTCGAGAGGAAAGAAAAAGAGGCCGCGGAGCAAGCGGCCAACATAAAATGAATGGCTCTCTTGTTCCAAGATATGGCCGGGATGATGTTACAGCCGGAACCTCCAGCTGAAGACCCCCCGATTATCATTGAAGACGACAGAGGGGAGACACCGAACCCTCCTCCGGCTCTTTCAGCAGTCAAGGAGGAGACCCTCTCCAAATCCACTCTGGAAGATTACATTGCTCAGAAAATACGAGCTCACCAGGCGAATGAAGCGGCTGGGCAGATCGTTAAAACCGGACGACCCTAACCGGGTTGGTACGATCAAATAAGGTACCCTCCAGGATATACGATCCCTAAATTCCATGTATATAAAGGGACGGGAAACCCTCATTAACACGTCGCTCAATTCAGGGCTCTATGTAGCAACACCGGAGGTGACGATAAACTACTACTTCGTCAGTTCGCCAGCAGCTTGTCGGAGACAGCGTTCGAGTGGTATTCTGAACTTCCAAATGACTCTATCAAAACATTTGCGGAGATGGAGCTACTGTTCACACAAAGATTCGCAAGCGCTAGCGAACGTACCCCAATCACGGCGCTTATCAATGCCAGGGTGAAGCCAGGAGAAACTTGGGTCCAGTACGCAACACGGTGGCGAAATTTATGGTCGAAATGCGAGCAACGCATCGAGGAAGCGCCAGCAGTGGGCATGTTCGTGGGCACTCCTGACCATCAAGCGGCTATCTCACAATTCATGATGTTCTTCAAGCCAACTACTTTTCACGCCTTGATTGACAAGCTGGTCCAAATGGATCAGATGGGTCATAAACCATCTCCTCCAAAGACGGACTCTCGAAATGAAAAAGGGAAAGGAAAAGCAACTTTCGTCGCTAATACTCAACAACAGCCGAGCAACTTAAAGCCGGTTGTTCGCCAAAACAATATGCATCCATGCCTATCCCTCGAGGAGAGACTGGGACGTCCTTACACGTTTCCGTAAGATAAGACGAGGAGACTGTTCAAGCTGGCAGTGCGCAACAGACTCATCAATCTGCCGGATCTAAAACGTCCGTTGCAGCCAGGCGATGTCAACAATCCTAATTACCGCCCTTACCACCAAGCACTAAGCCATCCAATCGAAGATTGCTTCATCTTCAAAGGCTGGATTGAGGACCAATACCAACAGGGTAAGTTCGCGCTGTCCGAAAATTGGAAGGTGAATCCGCCACAACAGCACACTCCTAAAAGGGTGGACACACCGGGGGCATTGTGCTCTTTTATAGAAGAAGCTCTATGGGAGGTCGCTCTTTCAGCCAAGATGAAAAGAATGCTGAAGGATCTTCATACATGCCTGGCAATCAGGTGGAAAATCCTGCCAGAGCCTGAGATCATTGAGGGAATGCTAAAACCGCGCCCGATGCTGAGAATTGGTAGCGATGGTCAAAACGCTCAGGCTCAGCCATCAAAGTCTTCAAAGAAGAAGAAAAAGCCCGTGAAGTTTGATGACAAGCACACGAATCTGCAAAAGCATATTGACGCGCTGGAGGAATATAACCAGAAGGCGCAGACCCCGGTCACACTCCAAGAATTTCTCAACAATATCCTTGAGAGCGGAGATAACGACAATAACGACGGGGATGACTTGTCAGAAGAATCTGAAGACTATGTGGCAAGTTGCCACATGGTCTCTCATTCGGCGTTAACTAACGAAGAAGCTCACTCGGCGATAGAAGACAGCATAAAAGAGCCGGGGGCAAGAACGAAGCCAAAACCCTTGGAACCGTCTGATGAGATGATCGACTTGCTACTGAACGAAGCCCGTCAGAAAAGAAAAGCCAATCGAAAGCGCGAACTGGCTATATTCGAAAAAGCCAAACGCCGATAACTGAATGAAAAGGTCAAGGCACCCCAACCGGATCGAAGCATCCCTATCGTCAGCAAAAGCAAGCTTAAAGTAAGGAAACGATTCGCTAGAGCCCTGTCAATAGGAATGAAGTTGCCCTCTTTAAGAGGGAATTCTCCTGGCAATATACATCTTGATGAAGAAGACATACATCCTAACTTCTGCTTATACCATCAGAGGATTGCACACCCTACCGAGGAGTGCATAGCCTTTAAAAACCGGTGGCAGGAATATGTTGCTCACCGACGACACGTTCAACGAGTGAAGCGCAAGACTCGTCGGGAACAAAAAAGTACGACAGATGAGCGCAAAAGAGCTGCTGACAACTGTCACATAATCGACACTAAGGGATCGCAAGTTATCACCTTTGGAAGCGACTCTGACGAAGAAATCACCCTCGGCCTTCTCTTCAAGAAATCCACCTCCGACACAAAAGATGCGAAGATTTGCGAGAAAATCTAGCCGCGTAATCGTACGCTGCCCGAAAAATCTCGGACCTATGACTGAAACGTCATTAAACTAATACAAACCCGCGGTGTTCCCAGGTTGACGTGGTAAAAAAAAACGGTATGTCCATAAGCGAGATGGGCATGGATGAAAACCCGAGAGGGCTCCATGAGTAAAAACAGCAGGGCTACCGGCGAGTTTTATGAAAACCCAAAAGGGTGCAATCTCGTCAAAGGACACTTGCAAGGTCCTCTCGACCCTGTAAGGAGAAACCACCTGCGTAAGATCCTTACGAATCATAAAGGAGCAACACATTTAGGGATCCCCACGATTCCTGAGGAGCAATTACACTTACGAGATCCTCACGACTCGTAAGGAGAACCTTCTTATGAGACCCTCACGGCTCGTAAGATTCAAAAGCTTTAAGCTACAGAGATCTAAACCTGTTCTTAAGCCATCACAATCCCCATATTGCCCTACAAGCGCTTCAATGCTGAACCTTGTATACAATCCATGGGCACAAATAAACGTCTCCCCAACAGAGTCCCACCACTGACGAGGGATATCTTTATATGGCGAACGACACTTGTAAGTCCTCTCGACTTATAAGAAGAAAACACTCTTGTAAGATCCTTACGACTTATAAGAGAACACACGCTTAGGAATCCTCATGATTCCTAAGGAGAAAATGCACCTACGAGATCCTCACGACTCGTAGGGAGAAATACCTTTATGAGACCCTTACGGCTCATGATGTCCAAAACCTTAGTCAACAGGATCTTAACCCTGTTTGCTGAGCCGCCTTTGTTCGAACTGACAAAGGCAAATGATGATTCGCTCCTGGAAATATCCCAGTTGTAGCGATGCTGATGTCTAAATTGGTATCAGATCCCAAATCCCATACTCACGATAAAAATCAGCGAGCCGAAAATGCATATGAAATAGCCGAAATGATGGGGCAACTTGCAACGAAATCAGCAAGTAAATATGTATGCATACAAAAATAGCCGAAATGATTCGTCAACTCACAATAAAATGCAGCGAGTAAAAAAAATATCCGAAATGATTGGGCACCGTGAAAAATAGCCGAAATGATTGGGCAATCGCGACTTTCGCGATATAAAAAGCTGAAATGATAGAGCACCACGGAAAGAAATAAAAAAATGAAATGAAACGAAACTTCGTGCCCTATAGGTGAGATCATATCGATCCCTATATACAATCCAGGGGCACAAACAAAGAGGGAACCATATCATCCCATCAGGCTCCATCAAAAAGAGAGCCAAGTCTCGACGGTCACATCTGCATCCTAAGAGACCCACAACAGCGTTCCACCTCATTCCACCAGGATTCAGACGCGACAATCAACCTTGGAACGATGGCAAAATCCCAGCTCTACCTCAGCATTCGTTTCGTTACACCAGACACAATGTCAACAACGGCGTCCCTTCGCAGTCCAGCAGGATGCAGACGTAACGTCAGCAAAAGACCTCATGGTCAAAACAAAGCGGAGTGACGGCAAAATCCTAGCTCTACCGCAGCATTCGTCTCGTTACACCAGACGCAATGTCAACAACGGCGTTCCTTTGCAGTCTAGCAGGATGCAAACACAACGTCAACAAAAGACCTCGTGGTCGAAGCAAAGCAGAGTGACGGTAAAATCCCAGCTCCACCTTAGCATTCGTCTCATTACACCGGACGCAATGTCAACAACGACGTTCCTTCCCAGTCCAGCAGGATGTAGATGCAATGTCAACGAAAGACTTCACGATCGAAACAAAGAGGAGTGATGGCAAAATCCCAGCTTCACTTCAGCATTCGTCTCGTTACAGCAAACGCAATGTCACCCCAGGATCAAAGCAACGGAGCCATGGCAAAGTCCCTAGTTCCATGTCCCAACGGTTCACCAACAACCTAGAGACCACCTTGACGTTCATCTCGATACAGCAGACGCGATGTCGCCCCAGCGTTCTTCCTCTAACAAGATGCAGACGCAACGCCAAAGCAAATGAAGCAAAGGCCAAATTCTTAGCTTCAGGGTCTTGACGGTAACTCATATAAAACCTGAAAGACTACCGGAGATCATCCCACACCTGCGCGGAATGGTCACCACCTCGACGTTCGTCTCGACACAGCAGACGAGATGTCACCACATCGTCCTTCCTCCAACAGGATTCGGACACGCCAAAGCAAATGAAGCAAAGGCCAAATTCTTAGCTTCAGGGTCTTGACGGTAACTCATATAAAACCTGAAAGACTACAGGAGATCATCCCACACCAGCGCGGAATGGTCACCACCTCAACGTTTGTCTCGACACAGCAGACGAGATGTCACCACAGCGTCCTTCTTCCAACAGGATTCGGACACGCCAAAGCAAACGAAGCGAAGGCCAAATTCCTAGCTTCAGGGTCTTGACGGTAACTCATATAAAACCTGAAAGACTACCGGAGATCATCCAGCACGGAGTGGTCACCACCTCGACGTTCGTCTCGATACAGCAGACGAGATATCAATATAGCGTCCTTCCTCCAATAGGATTCGGACACGCCAAAGCAAACGAAGCGAAGGCCAAATTCCTAACTTCAGTGTCTTGACGGTAACTCATATAAAACCTGAAAGACTACCGGAGATCATCCCATATGGAGTGGTCACCACCTCGACGTTCGTCTCGATACAGCAGAAGAGATGTCACCACAGTGTCCTTCCTCCAACAGGATTCGGACACGCTAAAGCAAACGAAGCGAAGGCCAAATTCCTAGCTTCAGGGTCTTGACGGTAACTCATATAAAACCTGAAAGACTACCGGAGATCATCCAGCATGGAGTGGTCACCACCTTGACGCTCGTCTCGATACAGCAGACGAGATGTCACTACAGCGTACTTCTTCTAACAGGATTCGGACACGCCAAAGCAAACAAAGCGAATGCCAAATTCCTAGCTTCAGGGTCTTGACGGCAAATCAAATAAAACCTGAAAGATTATCGGTGATCATCTCACACCAGCGCAGAGTGGTCACCACCTCGACATTCATCTCGATACAGCAGACGAGATGTCACCCCAGCGTTCTTCCTCCGACAGGATTTGGCCGTGCCAAAACAACGGAGCTACGATAAAATCCCTAGTTCCAACCCTCGACGGTTTACCAACAACCTAGAGAAAATCGCGACATTCATCTCGATACAGCAGACGCAATGCCAGCAAACGAAGCAAAGGCCAAATTCCTAGCTTCAGGGTTTTGACGGCGATTCATATAAAACCTGAAAGACTATCGGAGATCATCCCACACCAGCGCGGAGTAGTTATGACTCATCGGGGCTCCCAAACCGAGCCTAACCTCAAGTAACAAGCGGTATGGCAAAATTCCTAACGCTTGCTCTTCCGACGGTCAAACTGCCTAGGAAGATTTCTTGAAGACGTCTTGTCTAGCCCCCGAAGGGATTAGAGACACGACAGTCGCAAGGCTGCTCGAACGAAAAGATTGCCTATCGAGGAATACATCAGCCAATGCGACGGTACGACAAATAAAATCCTAGTACCACAGACCCTAACGGACCTTTGTCGTAAAGAGCAGAGGTTAACTATGACGTTAGGACATCCTTACGGGTCCTCTCGACTCGTAAGGAAGAAAACTCTCCCGTGAGATCTTTACGACTCCCAAGAGAACACACACTTAGGAATCCTCACGATTCCTAAGGAGAACATACGCCTACGAGATCCTCTCGACTCGTAGGGAGAAAAATCTTTATGAGACTCTCACGGCTCATAAAGTTGAAAAGCCTTAGGCATCAGATCTGAACCTGCTTTCTAAGACACCACCACCTCTCGAAGAATTCAAAACGGAATGCTCTCTCTATCATCTGTAGGCCACGCTTACTAAAGTGACATGCTGATAACAAAGAAAAGAAGAAAGCAAAGAGATGACACAAGACATTGCGAAAGAAATGTATCTTTTATTCATAAATTCAATTGGATACAAAATACATCATATGAAAAAGAAAAAAAATGGATACACTTTATTCAAAATTACAAATGATACAAAAACAATTATTGAGAGGGAAGCGCTTTCAATAAACCAATCAGCCGCTCACGCACTTCCCTCAGCCCCTTATCTTGGTCAGCTGCCGTGGCTAACTCCGCTTCAACCTGAGCCCGTTGCTGCAAATAAGATGAAAGTTGCTCATCTATGACCCGCTGAGCTACCCCACGACTTTGTACATCCTGCTCGATGAGGTCGAGCTTCTGCTTCAGCGTTAGCCCGTTGGAAATACATCGTAGAAGGCTTTCAAACATAGCTTTCAACTGTGCAGCGTTTGCATCAACTTGAGCATGCAATCGAGCAGATTCACTTGAAGCCTCTTCGCGCTCCTTACGCTTCAGGGCCGCTTCCTGTTCAAGATGGAGGAAGTAAGGAGTGCTCTCCTCCACCCATGCAGCCCGCTGGGAGTTCACAGCCAAGACCTCGGGGGCAGGACGTCTAAACTCAAGCTCATGCAGATAGGCCTCGATTTTCCTGCAATGATTAACCCAGGACTCCACGACGCCTTCATTATGAAAGTGTACAAGCATCGCCAGCATGGGATTAACCTCAGCAACGAAATCTGCAGCAAGGGCAGGAGTCTCCGCATCAAGCTCTTCGAGATGATCGGTCAACGTGCGCAAGCTATTCACAGCACCTTTGGAGGAGGGGCATCGAGAGAAGGGGCCTGCGGGCATTATGACTTGAGACTCAAATGGAGCTAAAGTCGGTGTTACAGCTACAAAGCAAACCACAGTCAGATAACGGTTCAAGAAATAAAGGAAGTTCATGAACAAAAGAGTTTACTATACCGGCTGCAGCAAGTGGCAAGACCGAGGGTACCGGTGGTGCAGCTACTCTTTCGTCTTCTCTCTCGATCTGTAGGGCTGCAATTAAAACAAAGAAGAATTAGAAACGATTTGACTACCCGTCAAAGAAAAGAAAGGACGTTAGCTAAAAGCTGTACTCACTAGCTCCGCTAGAAGAGGCAATCTCTGACTGAAAGGAGAAGTGTGGGTGTAGCACCTGATACAGGTGATCAAAAAAGACTCCTGCAAGGATGTAGTAGTACAATGTCAGTACATGAAATATACTGCCTGCAACAAAACTGATGAGTCAAAAATCCGCACCTTCCAGCATTTGATAGGGTACGAGAGAAGGCAAAGGGGTGGTCACCGTCAAAGCGGCAACTGGTGGCACTTCCTCGGGTGGCACAACCTCAACGCCCACCACAGCTGCATTCGAAACAAAATTACTGTCAGAAAAGGTCGAAAAGGGATTGCAGAATAAAATAGAAAGCAATAACCTGAAATTTACCTGGTAAGTCGCTAGTCGAGACCGCAACAAGAGCATCACTGGATGCAGCGACTGCCTCACCCTCCTCCAACAAAATGGTCTCGCCTCCCGTCGTCTCATCCCCTGACTCTACAAGAGCCGTCATAACGCTTGCGACGCCAGGAGATGACAGAGAACCGCAGGCGGAAAGAATGACGATTGGAGCAGTGCCCGACTCTTGAGAAAGAGCGGTTACCTCGGGCTCGGCGATCGTAGCCATCTCACCTACCACTACCTCGGGCTTGGCGATTGTAGCTGTCTTACTTGCCGCTACCTCGGGTTCGGTGGTTGCCGCCACATCACCCGCCACTTCCTCGGAAAAACTAAGCCCTGCAAGATAGGATATATGAGAACCTGAAAATTAAAACTTTGACAAAAGAATCCAATGTCACGTTACCTTGAGTCGGTTTTCCGATTGCTTCCCGAGCAGCACGTGCTGCCTGTCTGTGAGCGGTGGACAAGGCAGCTTGAATATCCTCTGAAGGAGTAGGGGTAGGGGTAGCGGCGCTCAAACCTGCACCCGCGGCCGAGGCGGCACTACGCTCCCTTGCCACGCGCATTCTACGCTTCCTTTCCGCTCGGGCCGTGAGAGCGGATCTTCTAGAAGCCTCCATCAATAAGATGTCATCGTCCACGCCAAGGGTTACCTCTGGAGCCATTATGGCATCCGTCATCGGTTGCTTAAGTGAGGCTTCTTTCGGCAATACCGGCGGAACTGAGACTCCGATAGCCGACTCGGGAAGCATCTTCGCACCGCCCTGCGAAGTCAGTGCCACGACTGGAATAACCTGAGTAGAGGTAGTTCCTGTAATAAGATGAAAAGGAAGGGTCAGATTACCCATAAGAAACGGGAGTGGAGAAGCGGTGAACCGAAATATACCGATGCCTAAGGATACTCGAAATCTTTCCTCTTCCTCAAAAGTCTTGAGAGAAGTTGCGAGAGCTTCTTCGGTGGAAATGCCTGTTAAAAAAGAAAAGGGAGGAAAAGTGTCAGTAAAAACATGATGACAAAAATATAATGCAATGACGAAAAAATACAGCTAATGGTTACCTGATTGCGCGAGGATGACCAGTCCCGCTTCGTGGCTTGCCAATTGCTCAGAAGCTGCAATGGTAACCGCCAGATCAGTATCATCTGGTGGCATGGATAAACCTTCATTTGTCCCATACTCACTTAGGCCCTCACATAAGGAGTATGAGGCTCCTGGCCGAGCACAACGTCGGCAGAGAAGATCGACTTTTTCTTCCTCTTCTGCGAGCGAGCGCCGGTCGCAGCTAGCACAAGCTTACGCTTGGTGGGCACTTTAGGACGATGGGTCCCGATATCTGAACCCACGCCAGACTCGGGGGAACCTACACTCCCCGTCTCCATGGGAGCAAGGGGTATCGGTAGCTCGGGCCTGTCACGCGGGACTTCGATCACAACAGCTTCCCTTAAGGGAGGACGGACAATGATCCGTCGCTTCAGAGGGATGTTTCGATCACCGGCAGGGGATGCGCCTTTGCGATTGAGCAACAGTCGCTTCTCCTCCTTGATGACAGCGCCCATTGAATGCTGATACCAGGCCACGTACACATTGAGGGCCTTCGGGACACAGCTCGGTTCGCTGATAAAGAAGTTGGACCCTGTGTTCACGCGTATAAAATGATGCAGTGCGTTTCACATTCCCTCTCTGGTGGCAGCAGGTTCTAACGAGAAGGCCTCCAACGGGACTCCCTGATTATAGCTCAGCTGCTGGGCAAAACGATGCGGATTGTATCTCATGAATAACGCCGCATCATTTTGTGTAAGTCGATGTAGTACACCCCAGTACTTATGGGGAGGCGGAATTTTCAAAAACGATCAAGTTTAAACAACGAACATCGACTAACCGCTTGAATCGAAGCTAAACAAATAATAACCAAACACATAGCTAAACTAAACTATAGTGTTAAGGGATTATACCGATCGAAACTAGTCCTTCGTCTTTGTGTCCTCCTTTGTTCTCCTCGGCCTTCTCTAGGTAGTAGACGATCCACCCGAGAGCGAAACTTCAAGCTAAACCTCTAACTTGAGGTAACTAATCAACTTTGATTGCTAATCAAAGATGAAAGGATGATGTAGAGTGTAGGTTATGGATTGTTTAGTCTAACTAATCCTTTGATCTCAACACATGAGGATTAAGGATTAGGGTTTGAAGATGAGAGCTTGAGGAGAGAGAATGTGAGATAAGATAATGAGAGAAGAGAGAGAGTGTATCATAATATTATGAAGCATTCTTATTTTTCAATAATGAATAAAAAGAAATGAATAAGCATGCTTCATGAAATATCTAGTGGTGATTCATTAACATGAGTCATTAAGCAATAAATGTGCATTAATGAAATGAATGAATCACCACCATGACTCACTCTCTTATCCAAAAGAAACCTCCTTAGTCACATCTTCTAGAAGCTTCTCGAGTAATTACGAGAACGCCCCTCCGATCCGTAAAAATACGGAAAAACTTTAGACTGTAAAAATCCAATAACCGGATACCAGTAACTGGCTTAAACCAAAGCCGACTGGTAAAAACTGTCCGAAAGTCGTACGCGCGTAAACGCACGTATGCGTCCGAACCCTTTGTCGCAAAACCATGCAACCTCTATATCGTTTCGCCTGGAGTAGGAAACTCTCTGTGTGGGACTCTAGAGACTCGACTACTACGCTGGCAGTGGGTTTAACCACAGACCGCAAGCGGCACTAGCTGTACGTAACGGTCCCCAGGTAGCTGTCGATAAGAAGGCCGATGAGTAAACCCATCCGAACTCCTACTGAGTCTGATGTGACAATCTCCATACAGTCCGGTCCGTTCGTCCAAGACAATCGCATATCGGGCCTAGGGGGGCGGCAAGCGTCAGTCCCCTAATAGCGGTATAAGTCGTGTCGGAGTGAAGCCCATTACACCCTGAGAAACTACTGGAACCTACCAGCAAATCCCGCTTGCCCTGGCCAGGGACTTTGCGTAATGGCTCTCTGACACAGCACGATATCTACTCCCAATACCGGGAGGGACGAATCCTGTCTAACCGCCACTGCCTCCAAGTGCTCGGGACTGCACCCAACTGCCACCTGTTTGCACGACTCCTTTGAGCCGTGGTAGGGTAGCAATCTAAGAACAGTGGGACACACTCGAGGCGAAGTAGCAGTGTCAAGTCTGCGGACTACGCTGTACTCATGTCACCTGGGAACTGTTTACTGACGACTGGTATCAAACCAACCAACAGTTCCCTGTGAGTCCTGTCCGGTGTACCCGTAACCTAACGAGCACCTGTATACTATCTCCAGTACGACGTACTGACGGCTGTGGGACAGACCATCTCCCCAACTGGGATGAGAAACGTACACACCAGTCTACTCCGGAGTATCGATGCTCTGTCTCGATAATCCAACGACCGGGGACCTGAATAAGGATGTGCTTGTAGACTACCCAGCCCCCACTAGTGTGACTGCCATCACAACGCTGGTAGACAAGCAAGATCCTAAGAGCTCTATCAATACGTACAATCACATATTAAGATAGAAAAACCAAGTAGCATACTACCATGTTTAGCAAGACTGTTATATACATGTGAATATCCCAAGCTTCCATTAAGTAATATACAAGCTAGTATGATACAGTAATGGCCTTCTAGGGCATAAACACTAACAATCTCCCACTTGCACTAGGGCCATGTACTGGCATATCGCAGACCAATGATCTCGAGCAGCCTCTCGAACTGAATCTGAGGAAGGGCCTTCGTGAATGGATCAGCAATGTTCTCTTCCGAAGCAACTCTCCGAACCTCGATCTCCTGACGATCAATGATCTCCCTGATCAGGTGATACCGCCTCAAGATGTGTCTGGACTTCTGATGGGACCTTGGTTCCTTCGCTAAAGCTATAGCTCCGTTGTTGTCACAATACAGAGGTATTGGATCAACTATGGTAGGAACCACCTGAAGTTCTGTTAGGAACTTCTTCATCCAGACTGCTTCTTTTGCGGCATCGCAAGCAGCTATATACTCCGCTTCCATCGTCGAGTCAGCAACGGTGTCCTGCTTGGAGCTCTTCCAGCACACCGTCCCTCCATTGAGGGTAAAGACATAACCCGACATGGACTTGGAATCGTCCTTATCACTCTGGAAGCCGGAATCAGCAAAGGCCTCCAACCTGAGGTCTTTTCCGCCGTAAACCAAGAATATCTCCTTAGTCCTCCTCAGGTACTTGAGAATGTTCTTTACTGCTATCCAGTGTTTCTCCCCTGGGTCTGACTGATACCGGCTTACCACGCTCAGTGCGTAAGCTACATCTGGTCTGGTACACAACATCGCATACATTATAGAGCCTACCGCAGAAGCGTAGGGTATAATAGACATGCGTTCCCTTTCCAAATCAGTCTTGGGAGACATCTCTTTGGAGAGGGTGATTCCGTGACAAGCCGGTAGATTACCGCGCTTAGAATCTTCCATACTGAATCTTTTCAGTACAGTGTCGATATACCTGGACTGCGAAAGTCCCAACATCCTCTTGGATCTATCACGATAGATCCGGATCCCCAGAATGTAAGAGGCATCACCCAGGTCTTTCATGGAGAACCTGTGTGACAAGAATCCTTTGACAGATTGTAGCATAGGAATGTCATTTTCCTATCAATAGAATGTCATCCACGTACAAGACGAGGAATACGACACTTCTGGCCACAACTTTACTATATATGCACGGTTCATCTGGATTTTTGATAAAGTCATATTCTTTGACTGTCTCATCAAAACAGATGTTCCAACTCCGCGATGCCTGCTTTAGTCCGTAAATGGACTTAAGCAGCTTGCATACTTTCCCGCTGCTCCCACTCTGATTGAAACCCTCTGGCTGATCCATATAGACGCTCTCTTCTAAATTTCCATTCAGAAAAGCCGTCTTTACGTCCATCTGCCAGATTTCATAATCATGGAAGGCAGCAATAGCAAGAAGGACCCGAATGGATTTGATCATAGCCACTGGAGAAAAAGTTTCGTCATAGTCCAAACCAGGTCTTTGACGAAAACCCTTTGCAACAAGTCTAGCCTTATAGGTTTCCACCTGTCCATCTACACCAATCTTTTTCTTGAAGATCCATTTGCATCCTATGGGTTTTACCCCATCTGGAGCAAAGTCCAAAGTCCATACTTTGTTGGTGTACATGGACTCCATCTCGGTCCGCATTGCATCTAGCCATCGTACCGAGTCGCCGCTCTGGATGGCCTGCTGGAAGTCAGTAGGTTCATCATCATCTATGATGCAATCTTCTCTATCCCCATCTATGAGAAAACCGTAGTATCTCTCAGGCGGACGAGACGGCCTACTACTCCTGCGGAGGGGTGCGGGAATGTTCTGTTCTTCTTGAACCTCTGGTTCTACCAAACTTTCAGTAGCAGTTTGTGGTTCTGGAATTTCTTCCAGTTCTATTTCGCTCCCACTTGATTCCTTTTCTAAAAACTGATGTTCTAGAAAATGGGCATTACGAGAAACAAATACCTTCTGTTCCTCTGCGTAATAGAATAGATATCCCCTGGAGTGCTTTGGATATCCCACAAACAAACACTTTACTGATCGTGCCTCGAGCTTGTCCACATGCTGCTTTTTAACAAAAGCTGGACATCCCCAAATCTTTATATACTGTAGATGGGGTTTCTTCCCACTCCACATCTGATATGGAGTGGTAGGCACAGTCTTGGTAGGTACCATGTTCAAAAGATATGCCGCTGATTCTAGCGCATGTCCCCAGAAAGATCGCGGTAACTCAGCATTACTCATCATGGATCGTACCATATCCAATAGGGTTCGATTCCGTCTCTCCGATACACCGTTATGCTGTGGAGTGTACGGAGGAGTAAGCTGAGAGAGAATTCCTTTCTCTTTTAGGTAACCTAGGAACTCGGCACTCAAGTATTCACCACCTCGATCAGATCTTAGTGTCTTTATACTTTTGCCGGTTTGGTTTTCTACTTCATTCTTATACTCTTGGAATTTCTCAAAAGCCTCGGATTTATGTTTCATCAGATAAATGAATCCGTATCTTGAGTAATCATCCGTGAAAGTAATGAAATAGGAAAAACCACCTCTTGCATGTGTAGACATTGGACCGCATACGTCACTGTGTATGAGTCCTAAGAGCTCGCTCGCTCTTACTCCTTGTCCAGTGAATGGAGTCTTTGTCATCTTTCCTTTGAGACAAGATTGACAAGTGTCATAAGTTTGATATTCGAATGTGTCCAAATATCCTTCTCTATGCAACTTAGTCAACCTTCTCTCATTGATGTGACCCAGTCTACAATGCCATAAGAAAGCTTTATTCAAATCTGGAGACTTTCTTTTTAGTGTGTTCTGGACATTGAAAATTTGGAGTTGGTTTAACACATATATGCCGTTATTTAGAGTACCGGACCCAATCAAACCATGATTAAGGTGGATGTTGACAACATCTCTTACAAACGTGAAATCATAACCTTTATTTGATAACAAGGAAACTGATATGATATTACACGTTAAGCTTGGTACAAAATAACAGTTATGTAAAACCAAAATGTGTCCACTCGTCAATCCTAGGTGATAATCCCCGACGGACGCAGCTCCCACGCTAGCTCCGTTAGCAACCCTGAGGATCATATCACCTTCCTTCAGCACTCTACGGTTTCTCAGTGCCTGCAATGAATTGCAAATATGAGATCCTGACCCGGTATCCAATACCCAGGAAGTAGAGTTGATCGACAGACAATTCTCAATTACAAACACACCTGAAGTCGAAGCCACAGCCTGCTTCGGTTCCTGGTTCTTGGCGTTCCACGCCTTGCAATCCTTCTTCCAGTGCCCTTTCCTGTGACAATGGAAGCACTCATCCTGACCAACTATCGGTACTGCTTTCTTTTTCTTTCCCTTCCCTCCCACCTTACTAACACCTCCTCTAGGTCTGGGTGCGGCCTTCTTCTTCCTTCCTTTGGCCCTAGCCTTGGACCCGGAAGAAGATGAACCGCCAACAAACATAGCGGGTGTTTCCCTTGCCTTCTGCAAGGTGCCCTCCGCACTCCTTAACATGTTCAGGAGTTCCGCAAGTTCAACTTCTTTTCCTTGAAGATTGAAGTTGAGGATAAACTGGGCGTAGGTGGGAGGAAGGGACTGGAGAACAAGGTCTGTATAGAGCTCATTATCCAAAGTCGTCCCAAGGTCTGCGAGCTCTTCTATATAGCCAATCATCTGTAGGACATGTTCACCTACCGATGACCCGACAGCCAACCTCGCTCGAAACAATTTCTTAGAGGTCTCGTATCTTGCTATACGAGATTGCTCTCCATAAAGTTCCTTTGTATGGAGAAATATGCCATCTAAGGACATATCCTCGTGCCTCCTCTGATGTTCATTGTTCATCGAGGCAAGCACGATGCACTTGGCTCTCGCGCAATCTAAATCCCAGGTTTTGCGGATTTCCTTATCCGCATTGCTGGATTTGGGACCAGGGACAGCAGGTGCCGTAGCGGTGAGGACGTACCCCAGTTTGTCATAGGTCAAAGCCATCTTGACATTCCGCAGCCAATCTTTATAGTTTGGCCCCGTCAGTATATTTTTCTCTAAAAGTAACTTAAGTCCAGTCATTTTCAGGGTCGCTGCAATTAGGAGAGAGAGAAGAAAACTCTTTAGCATGATGCTCTTGCAAGTTTAGAGTGGTTTTTAGTTTATCTAAACTGGATGGTTCCCACTGTTTCTCGAATCCTTCCTCAAACCATAAAAGAAGAATTAGCCAAGACTATTCTCACCGTACAATACTTGCTTAACCGTTCAGCCAGGCCGGTGTCGATACTTCGAGGGAGGTTTTCCAACGCTTTCGCGAAGTTCCTTAATTAAGTAACCTCTTTTCTCTGGGGGCGTAACCCCGCTGACACTTTTCTGGACACCTACTAGGTTTATAGCATTGATCGTTAAGTGACGAATATCCTGATAAGTAGCATATACTCACAGTAGGATCGGGATCCAAATATCATCGTCTAGGAATTCTACCAACATTCATCAAACTCAAAATGGTATGCATCTCTTTGCAAATTTCAGTTTCTTTAGAAATTCCCGATATAAGTTTTTGCCCCATGCTCTTATGACCTTGGCGTTAGGTCAAAATGTCATAAGTCACATGTCAAGTTCTGCCCATCATTATCTTGTCAATTTGAACCCATCCGTATATATCCTTGACGTTCGGCCAAAATGATAATACGACTGTCCCAAACTAACTCATCTATCTATGCAACAAATGAATATCCAGCAGCTACCAAACACTATGCCTTGGCGTTAGGTCAAAATATATAGCTTGAATACTACTGAATACCCAGATGAAATGACGGAGGGCTACGAATGGTTTTGGCGAAACCGTGAACGTAGTGAACTTGATATAACCGAAGGAACCTGATAGCTTTTAAAAGGAGTGGTTAAGTCTCCGCATTTAAAAATATCTGTTTTTAAAAATAACCGAGTGGTTTCTTTTAAATTGTTCCAACGATTTAAACTTTGGTTTGTTTTACTTTGCATTATAGATAATGCGTCCCATCATTAACCTATCATTGCAGAAAACAACGAAAATACAACGTCCTCTTATGCCATCCGCATTCGCCACGGGGTCCCGTCATCACCCGTTAGGTTACTTAACTAACGACAGAGCGGGGGCTGGGCTAGCGCGGGTGTAAAACATAAGTGACGTCTAAATAGCTACAATAATATAGATATTTTACATTCGTCTGACGCAATGATATTCATTCCAGAACACAGATAAACAATATTGGATTTGCAAGCAATCTGTATTTCTTTTGAGCCTGCAAGAAAAGACAGATTACACAGTTGTGATGAATAGCCGTTACCCCACCCTCGACCCCTACGGGTACGGCAAACTACCCACCCGGCAGTCTGTGTACCCCACCTTGGATCAGTCCTAGGAGCAAAAACAGTAAAATGAAATAATACAACGGTGGCTACGACCGCAACCTGGAAGTGCCCCGCAAAAATAATATTACAACAAGTTACATTTACAACAAATGAATTAATCAATAACCCATTGCAAACCCCGGCTATACACCACAACAGTCCAATACAGTTTATATGCACAAACAGATATAACCATTTCAGAAATGTGCAACCCCCTGCCAACCGACATACTAGCAGTTAGGGGAGGTTTACGAACACATTAAACAATCACAGATATAATCCAATACGCAAATACTGTACAATTCGATCGAATAAACAACTTCAATATTGCTCCAAAATCTGCTCTGTTAAACAGTAACCTGAGCAATAATTAAATATTCCAGAAAACCCAAAACACCACAGGGGACCCACCCAAAAAAAACGAGTTGCTGACTCGTCAACTCGGCCGCGGTTGCGCGGCGGATCGGTGGGATCCGCCGCCCTTCCGCGGCACTTTAGACGAATCAGAAGCCCAAATTTTTTGGGTGTTCTCCTGTGGTCATGTCAAGCTCTCTGAACACACCTGAAAAATTTTCTGACTTGATTTTAACTTCGACAGAAACTTGACAGAATTAGGGTTTTGCGGCTTTGTTTTTCCGTTCGAAATTCGTACAAATTTGCAATTAAGTTATTTATTGTTTAGCGAGGCTCTGATACCACTGTAAGTCGATGTAGTACACCCCAGTACTTATGGGGAGGCGGAATTTTCAAAAACGATCAAGTTTAAACAACGAACATCGACTAACCGCTTGAATCGAAGCTAAACAAATAATAACCAAACACATAGCTAAACTAAACTATAGTGTTAAGGGATTATACCGATCGAAACTAGTCCTTCGTCTTTGTGTCCTCCTTTGTTCTCCTCGGCCTTCTCTAGGTAGTAGACGATCCACCCGAGAGCGAAACTTCAAGCTAAACCTCTAACTTGAGGTAACTAATCAACTTTGATTGCTAATCAAAGATGAAAGGATGATGTAGAGTGTAGGTTATGGATTGTTTAGTCTAACTAATCCTTTGATCTCAACACATGAGGATTAAGGATTAGGGTTTGAAGATGAGAGCTTGAGGAGAGAGAATGTGAGATAAGATAATGAGAGAAGAGAGAGAGTGTATCATAATATTATGAAGCATTCTTATTTTTCAATAATGAATAAAAAGAAATGAATAAGCATGCTTCATGAAATATCTAGTGGTGATTCATTAACATGAGTCATTAAGCAATAAATGTGCATTAATGAAATGAATGAATCACCACCATGACTCACTCTCTTATCCAAAAGAAACCTCCTTAGTCACATCTTCTAGAAGCTTCTCGAGTAATTACGAGAACGCCCCTCCGATCCGTAAAAATACGGAAAAACTTTAGACTGTAAAAATCCAATAACCGGATACCAGTAACTGGCTTAAACCAAAGCCGACTGGTAAAAACTGTCCGAAAGTCGTACGCGCGTAAACGCACGTATGCGTCCGAACCCTTTGTCGCAAAACCATGCAACCTCTATATCGTTTCGCCTGGAGTAGGAAACTCTCTGTGTGGGACTCTAGAGACTCGACTACTACGCTGGCAGTGGGTTTAACCACAGACCGCAAGCGGCACTAGCTGTACGTAACGGTCCCCAGGTAGCTGTCGATAAGAAGGCCGATGAGTAAACCCATCCGAACTCCTACTGAGTCTGATGTGACAATCTCCATACAGTCCGGTCCGTTCGTCCAAGACAATCGCATATCGGGCCTAGGGGGGCGGCAAGCGTCAGTCCCCTAATAGCGGTATAAGTCGTGTCGGAGTGAAGCCCATTACACCCTGAGAAACTACTGGAACCTACCAGCAAATCCCGCTTGCCCTGGCCAGGGACTTTGCGTAATGGCTCTCTGACACAGCACGATATCTACTCCCAATACCGGGAGGGACGAATCCTGTCTAACCGCCACTGCCTCCAAGTGCTCGGGACTGCACCCAACTGCCACCTGTTTGCACGACTCCTTTGAGCCGTGGTAGGGTAGC
The DNA here is from genome assembly GCA_030015575.1 of Agapanthus africanus. Classification (NCBI taxonomy): domain Eukaryota; kingdom Viridiplantae; phylum Streptophyta; class Magnoliopsida; order Asparagales; family Amaryllidaceae; genus Agapanthus; species Agapanthus africanus. The sequence goes on along the minus strand of CM057337.1, from coordinate 1,005,330,143 downwards.
AATCTAAGAACAGTGGGACACACTCGAGGCGAAGTAGCAGTGTCAAGTCTGCGGACTACGCTGTACTCATGTCACCTGGGAACTGTTTACTAACGACTGGTATCAAACCAACCAACAGTTCCCTGTGAGTCCTGTCCGGTGTACCCGTAACCTAACGAGCACCTGTATACTATCTCCAGTACGACGTACTGACGGCTGTGGGACAGACCATCTCCCCAACTGGGATGAGAAACGTACACACCAGTCTACTCCGGAGTATCGATGCTCTGTCTCGATAATCCAACGACCGGGGACCTGAATAAGGATGTGCTTGTAGACTACCCAGCCCCCACTAGTGTGACTGCCATCACAACGCTGGTAGACAAGCAAGATCCTAAGAGCTCTATCAATACGTACACTCACATATTAAGATAGAAAAACCAAGTAGCATACTACCATGTTTAGCAAGACTGTTATATACATGTGAATATCCCAAGCTTCCATTAAGTAATATACAAGCTAGTATGATACAGTAATGGCCTTCTAGGGCATAAACACTAACATTTTGCTTAAACACCAGAAAGCCCAGTCTGATAGAATATAAATGAAGGATTTCCCGAGCTTTCAAAATGGAGGCTCCATCTTTAAAAATGTCCCGCAATGGCTGCACCGTTGTTGCAGACTCTTTGCCTATGGTCAGAATCTTGTCGGTGAAGGTCATGCCGTCTCCAACCGTGCGAGGATGAAGGAGCAAACTTATAGCTTCCCATGATGACGGATTTACAATAGATGCACCGACTAATCGCATAATCTGGAGGAAGCTGCACTTGTCATAGAAGGAAGGCCTTTTATGGATACCGAAAATGCCAAGTGCATGTAGCTCAAGCCATGACATGAAGTAATGCATCGAGAAGTTCACATGCTGCACTCCAGGTTCAGTAGTATCCGCCGCTTGGCTGAGGCCGTAATATAAATGAGCTAACCCGGAAACCCCAACAGCCACTTTCACCCTAATAACCATTCGGTGAGCTTGGTAGAAGACAGACGGCCTCATACGACGAAGATGCATTGGGAGTGCAAACCAGCTCGGCCATAACCCAAGAAACCCCAAAAAGAACGTTTCCTCATCAATCCCAGGGACTGCAATCTCCGCAAAAGAAACGAATGGGGTGTTGGGAAGGAAGAAACTCTTTTGATCTGCCTCCGCCGTTGGCAGGTTGTTTATACCTAAGCCGAAAGGGTCGTCAAGCGTGGCGAATTTAGCAGCCTTTTTCGAAAGGATTTCCGGATGGAGAAAACGAGCGATGAAATCCTCAAAATTAACCCCGCGGCTCCCGGATTCAAGGAAAAGGCCTTCATAAATATTCAACACTTTGATCAAACTAGGAAATTGGTGTTGAACGGCGCTCTTCGGAGTAAGGCCGATCATCACTGGCTTGGCACCAAAAACGTATTCATCTGTAGGAAGCAGTTCCTCATAATGCTCCCCCATAACCGGTAAGCCAGAAACTTCTGCAAATTCATCCAAGGAGACTGATACTTCTCGGTCGAGCGAAAGGAAGGTGTGGGTAGGAATATTCCACTGCTCCAGAAAGGCCTTAACCCACCAGGCGGGAAGCGTAGGATACTGGAAGAGAGAAGCATAAATGGCGGGATACAACCCAAGCCTCAACAACTGCGACTTCTTCGCTGATAGAATGTAGCGGGCCTATTGCAGATAACCAGCTGGATGACGAGGAATTAGACTGATCATATATGGTTTTCGCCACGGTCGCGCTTTGCCTTGACAAATACGTCGTCCAAGGGTGTCCAAAGCCATTGGAGGCTGAACGGGTATCGAAGCCATAGCAAGCTGAAAAAGACCTTCTGAAGTCCAATTAACCATCTCCACGGCATAGTTCACCGGGGGTGGGTCAGCGTAATGGATCGCCATGATGGGCTCTGAGGGTACTACGCACGAAAAGCTCTGCCGACCCTTAATAATTTGGTTGTACCTTGTCCCCCAGAGGTGAAGATTCTTATGTTCCGGGTCATGATCTTTGATCAGTGCTAAGACTTCCCGGTCCACAGGCGCTCCAGGGAATCCTCCCTCTGAACGAACAAACGGGAAAAAGGGATCGAAAGACATGTCGCCTGCGCGAAAAGGGACAAAAGTCAACTGTCAGTGCAATAATTTAATTTAAATTTTGACACTTGGTACTTTAGAGTTTGTACCACACTGCAATACAGTGGAGAGGGACTAAAAGGGCCCACTAAATCTAGATGACAGTTCATCATTAATAAAACAGCCTCATCATTTGATGAGGCTGTCATTGAGTGAGGAAATCCTCAAAAGAAATTCTCATTAAATGAGAAATCCCTCGGGCAGAGGAGTAAATCTCCCCTTGAGAGCAGTGCTCTGTGACAGAGTGACACTTGTCAAACTCTAATCATGAAGGAATAAAAATTCCTCAAGAGCCTTGCTCTGGAAAAAAATGATGATGGAATAATCCATCAGAAAAATTGAAATCAATTTTTATGAATTAAAAATTCTGAGATCTTCACGATCCATGAACGAACTCTTAAGAGTTCTTCATAAGAGATTAACAAATCTACTTGTTTTCAGAAGAGCAAAGCTCTGATTAATGGGTTAAGAAACCCTGAAAAAGATCTCTTTAGATCTATAATTCCAAGAGAGCAAAGCTCTATTAATGAAACCCTAAAAGGGTTTTCTTTAGATCAAAGATCTATGAAGAGCAAAGCTCTGTAAATGGGTAAAACCCTAAGTCATTAAAAGGTTTAATCTTTACCTAAGTTTTAAGTAGAGTTTTGACTCTTGAAAAGTTCTTAAGCAAAAGAGCTATACTCTGCAAGAGAATACAAATTCTCAGAAAATAAGGACGAAGATGAACAGAAATCATCCTAAGGACCAAAGGTCCTATTTATAGGCACTGAGTGCCGTTTCAATTTCTGAGTTGATCCAAGGGCGCAGATGCTGCCACCGCTGCACTCACATGTGGGCCACGTGAGTGCAGCGGTGGGGGCATTTGTTTCCCCGAATAAGAGCAAAGCTCTGTTTGAAATTCAAATTTCAAAATTGAAGCAACGCTTCAGATACAGCGCCAAGTGCGCTGCGTCCTAGGCAGCGCAACCATGTGTGCGCTAGCGCTAGACGCACTGCGCTCTAAGCAGTGTGCCACCTGTCAAACATGGGTGCGCTAGCGCAGGGTGTGCTGCGCTCCGAGCAGCGCACCACGTGTAAGACACAGGTACGCTAGCGCTAAAAGCGCCGCGCTCTAAGCAGCGCACCACGTGCAAAGCATGGGTGCGCTAGCACTGGAATTAAAAAAAAAATCCCCACCGTTAGATCAAAAGATCTAATAATAGTGATAAATCATTAATTAATCAGAATTAAATTCTGTTATGGAAAGGTTTTTCAATCTTGTTAAAAACAGGAAGATTGCTTTCTGTAAAACAGAAGCCCTAGGATCAAAATCCAATGGTGGGGAAACATCCCCAAATCAATCAGAGAAAGATATCTTTAACTGATCCAACAAATCAGCTTGCCCTATATAAAGGCCCCAAGACTTCAAGTCTTATATAGAGAAACCCCCCATAAACTTTGAAAACTCAAAGATAAAGAGCAAGCTCTTGCAAGAAGATCTTTCTTCAAGGTAAAAATGATAATGATAAACATAGAGATGAAATCATCTCATAAAAAGAAGAATTTACTTCTTTAAAGATCATAGATCTACAAAGACCAAGGTCTTTTTCAAAAGAGATCAAAAGATCCCATTATAAAATAAAAAGAAGAATATAAATCTTCTCACAGATCATAGATCTACAAAGATGAAAAGCCTTTTACAAAGAGATCAAAAGACCTCATCATAAAATGAAAGAAGAATTTACTTCTTCCTCACAGATTATATATCCATAAAGGCAAAGCCTTTTATCAACATAAGAGATTGAAGAACTTTTGCTCTTAGAATTTTGAGACAAAGTCTCTTTTTGGATCATAAAATTGATCATATGCGCCTTGCGCTCTTGAACTGCGCTTCTGCGCTCTTAGACTGGCGCTTAGCGCCGAGCGCGACACGTGTCGCTTTGCGCTCTTGAAATAGCGCACTGCGCTCATGGGCTGGCGCTCAGCACCAGACGCACCACGTGTCAATAACGTGTGCGCCACTAAACTACTAGCACAATGCGCTCATAAACTGGCGCAATGCGCCCATCATCTGGCGCTTAGCTCCAAGCACGGCACGTGTCCTTCATGTGTGCGCTACTTGGCAGGAGCACACTGCGCTCTTTGACTGGCGCAAAGCGCCAAGCGCGCCACGTGTCACTCACGTGTGCGCTACTCAGCAGAAGCGTACTGCGCTCTTTAACTGGCGCAAAGCGCCAAGCGCACCACATGTCTCTCACGCGGGCGCTGATAGAACATAAATTGTTCTTTAATAAGCCTCAGAGCTATTATGAGTGCTCAGCACTAAAAGACAGAAATACACTCAAAATCCAAATCAATGCTCAGCATTGTTAAAAGGGCCAAGCCTAAATAAAGGCTCAACAACCCAAAATAAAATGTTAAACATTTATTGGAATTAGCCCAAGATTGTCCATATGTACTCAACTCATATTAAGTGAGCTCATCTGCTCATAAATATGTTAACAGATCTTAGCCCCAAATTGGACTACAGATCTTTCAACCAACTCACATCGGTTCGAGGGTACATCTCTTTACTCCTATGATATTTGTCGTTGTAATCCTTCAACGTCTTCAGAGAGGTGACGGGTCCCGACAACCGGACACTCTACGGACTGTGGGGTCCTTAAGCCCACTGACTATGATGTCCTTAACCTTGACTGCGAGGTCTTTAAACTCATGGACTATGATGTCCTTAACCTTGACCGTGAGGTCTTTACACTCACGGACTATGATGTCCTTAACCTTGACTGTGATGTCTTTAAACTCACGGACTATGATGTCCTTAACCTTGACTGTGAGGTCTTTAAAGTCACGGACTATGATGTCCTTAACCTTGGACCGAGATGTCCTTAAACTAACGATGGACCACTATGTCCTTAAACCGGTATTGGACCACCATGTCCTTAAACTGGTAATCGACCGTAATGTCTCTAAACTAAACAATAGACCCTAAATACTCTTTTGTTGGATCTAAACGATCCCGTTAAGTTGATCTTAGTCTAAAATTAGACTAACGTATCCTTAACACACATTTAAGTTGATCTTAGTCTAAAATTAGACTAACGTATCCTTAACACACGTTTAAGTTGATCTTAGCCTCAAATGAGACTAATGTGTCCTTAAACGCAACTTTCAAACTCAAACCTAAGAAGATACGGATTTGGACTAATCCACGCCCTATGGGCGACAACATAAATTAGTCTCCGTATACAATCCACGGGCAATCAAAAAACAAAACAAACACATACGACACGAAGTGACCATCTGGAGAAGAAGAAAGTGGTTACTGCGATGCGGTAGCATAATTAACTGCAGGGGCTTGCGCCTGCAGGGAAGAGCGTCCCCACAATCAAAAACCCCTTAACAAGGGGGAATCTGACGAAATCTGCTACATGGGCCGCACTCGTCTAAACCTTCGATACATGGTGCCATAAATCAACTTGGTATCTTCAGAGAGGTGGACGGATAGCACCAATTAGCGTCTGCCCTTGAAATTCAGGCCCGGACGTCCCAACGTTCTGGTCGCGTCTTTCGGCGGAGAACATGTATATATACGGATGATGGGCTGTTCTCTTCCGAACACAGAAACGCGACCGTGTAGGTCCGTCTTGCCTGAATTTGGGGGAAGATGCTATTCAGTGCTATCCGTCCACCTCTCCGAAAATGCCAAATTGATTTATGGCACCGTGTATCGGAGGTTTAGACGGATGCGGCCGTTGTAGCAGACATCTTCAGATTCCCCCTTGTTTGAGGGGTTTTTGATTGTGGGGACGCTCTTCTCTGCAGGCGCAAGCTCCTGCAGTTAATTACGTTACCGCATCGCGGTAACCACTTTCTCCTTCTCCAGATGGTCACTTCGTGTCGTGGGTGTTTGTTTTGTTTTTGGTTGCCTGTGGATTGTATACAGAGACTAATTTATGTTGTCGCCTGTAGGGCGTGGATTAGTTCAAATCCGTATTTTCTTAGATTTGGGTTTTGGTTTGGGTTTAAGGATACGTTTGTCTCATTTGAGACTAAGATCAACTTAAACATTTGTTGAGGATACGTTAGTCTAATTTTAGACTAAGATCTACTTAACGGGATCATTTAGATCCCACAAAAGAGCATTCGGGCTCTATTGCTTAGTTTAGGGACATTGTGGTCGATTACCAGTTTAAGGACATGGTGGTCCAATGTTAGTTTAAGGACATCTCGGTCCAAGGTTAAGGACCCCACAGTCCGAGGTTAAGGACATCATAGTCCGTGGGTTTAAAGGGACCCCACACTCCGAGGTTAAGGACATCATAGTCCATGGGCTTAAGGACCCCACAATCCGTACTTTAAAGACGTCATAGTCTATAAATTTTAAGGACATCATAGTCCATGAGTTTAAGGATCCCACAGTCCATGGAATGATTGGTTATCGGGACCCGTCACCTCTTTGAAGACGTTGAAGGATTACAATGACAAATCTCAAAGGAGTGAAGAGATGTACCCTTGAACCAAAGTTGATTGGGAAATCTGTAGTCCAATTTAGGACTAAGATCAATTAATTAGATTATGAGCACATTGGCTCAGTTAAATCTGAATTGAGAACTTATGGCCAACTTGGGCTAAGTCCAATTAAGTTTGAAATGTTGGCCCTTTGTTGGACTGTTGAACATTTGTCTGGGTTCAACCCCCTCATTATTTAGCAATGCTAAACAGGGGTTTGGGGGGCTCTGACAACATTTTGTATTTGGTTGAGTTTGGGGGTATTTGTTCATATTATAATTTTGCATTATTATATTCCCCATCCTTATTCATTTTAAAAATAAACAGTTGCTTTTGATCTATGTCTGCTACATAGTTGCAGGTTGCAGGTTACAGGTTCTCGGAACAAAACAGTGAAAATGATAAAAAGACGATGCAAATGTGAGACTACGACCAACAAATGGAGGAATCTTGATCATACCTAAAGTTTGAGGGACAAATGAAGATCAATGAACAATTTCACAAAGTACAAAGGCAGCGCAAGATTCAAGACTTCAACATGAAACAAGTGATAAAAGTCCACAACATTCTACACTGTGGAAATCTGGAAGAAACTAGAAGACGTGCTGAGAAACCAAGTAAAGAAACCAGAATAACAATGCAACATGAAAGATACCTGAAGATTTGAGACCTAGAACACTCTATATGGCCATGGATCCGCGGCCAAATAAGGCATATGGCCGCGGTTCCGCGGCCATGATAAGCCCGTGTCGGTGCGTCGTTTGACGGTGTGGTGGTGCGTTGACTAGGCGTCTTAGGGGTAAATTTGTAAATGCAGATAGGGATCGAATATAACCCTAGGGTTTCTATGATCTATAAATAGAAACCCTAGGGTTAAATAGAAACCCTAAACCTCTTTTTGAGGTATGCCTCTTCTTGTGCCTCTTTTTAATTATCAAATTCAGAATTCAATTCCTGTAATGTATGAAGAGTGCATCAAATAAAAAATAAAGTAAGTTTTCTTTTCTTGCCTTAGTTTAATTTTCCTTTCTGCCCTAGTATAACTTTATTTATCTGCCCTAGTGTAGATTTTATTTATCTGCTGTAGATTAGATAATTAGGTTATTAAAAACAATCACAAAAAAATGAAATCTTTTAATTCCCTAATGAGTGAGTAGTTCCTCACTTGTTAAGGTTAGGAATGGGAAATGTTTGAGAGATGAAAATCTCTCACCCCTTTCTTACCCGTCATACATTTAATAGGACTCTATGCATACATACAAACACCGCTCACTACGGAACCCTATCCCACGAGGTAGCGGTGATACCGTAGTTTAAAAGACCGGTTGTGTATGTTTTCCATGGAGGTTAGGGTAAGAGTTAAGAAAGGACGGACAAGGACCTAGAGAAAGAAACCTAGTTTCTTCCTGATGGTACTAATCCTCTTTGTTAATTATTGCCTTAATACCAAAATAGATCTTAATTAGGGCATAGAAAGCGGTGAGAAATATTAAATTTCCAAACTTAAACTAAACCTAACCCTAGCAAGATTTTAATCCTAATCAAACTCATTTCAGTTTTTAGTGATAATCATTCCTACCACAATTGGAATTAACTCGTTAGAACAAATAAAAAATACACAAAATCCCTGTGGACCTACCCGTACTCACCGGCTAGCTACCAAGCGACGCCGTTCTTGATTGCGGTTAATATTCTTTGATTTATCTTTTAAAAGCGCAAGCACATTAAATCTCAACAATCACTGATCACTAACTATTCATTATAACTCTGGAGTTTTATTTTGAATGTCATATGAAATGATCATGTTTGGGAGAATGTAGTTGGGGTTCAATCAAAGCGGAGATCTTGTCTCTAGAAAAACTTAACTGATTTGGGCTAAGACTGGTTTGAAAATAGTGTTAAACACTAGCACATATCTGGTGGTCACGTGTTCCCACGTGATGTGCTGAAAACACTAGGGATGAAATACTCAAAATAGTGTTAAACACTAGAATTGAATTGGTCACATGGGGTCACGTGAGGCATCTGAAGATGGGGCCAAACTTCCTTTATTTTGTTCTCAGAATATTCAAATAAGTGTTAAACACTTTTAGTCTTTGAAATCATCACGTATGGACACGTGACAATGCCTCTGCATTGGGCATCAATTCCTCTGTCTTCCCCTATTTTATTCTTTTTGAAAAGGGTGTTTGTTATGGGTCACGTGGGGACACGTGAGGCGCCCTAGATCAGTATTGCCTTTGGCTTTGTTCTCTTTTATTTTGAGGGTCACATGGGAGCACGTGATGCATTGCCTCTGGGCTAATTCCATCTTATTTTGAGGAGTCCATTAAAGGGTCACGTGGGAGCATGTGAGCATGCCTTATTCATTCCTTTTTTGTTCGTTGGGATGAAGGGTCACGTGTTGCCACGTGATCAAGTTGGGTACTTTGATCTTTATGTGCATGGAGAGCTTTTAAGTCTCTTATTTTAGAATTAAATTCTTTTTGTAGGGTTAAACCCTAGTTTCTTTAGAAGAATTAAATTCCTATGTATTTGAAAAAATTAAATTCTTATGTAGGGTTAAACCCTAGTTTCATTTGGAGGAATTAAATTCCTATGTATATGGAAGAATTAAATCCTTCAAACTCAATTCTCCCTCTAAGTTTTGGATCTGCATGGTAGTCTCTCTCCGATGAGAATTAAATTCTCAACTTATAGGGAGACCCGCTTCTGTAGATCTTCAACCAAAGGAAGAACTAAGTTCTTATTCAGAAGAGTTAAACTCTTAGTTTGAGAATTAAATTCTCTTTTTATTTTGTGAGAGCTTATAGGATGATCTCTCACCTAGGATTTCTTTCTTTTCTCAAATAAACTTTCTTTCTCTCCGGAGAATTAAATTCTCATCTTTTTTCTCTCTGAAGAATTAAATTCTCTTCTCTTTTTTCTTTCTGTTGTTGTATATTTCCCCAAAAAGTAGATCCTACTCTCCTCTCTTCTTGGCTCCTATTTATAGGAGAAAGAAAAGAATCAATTTGTTTTGTCAATCTTTCATTGAAAGATTTTAGTTGTTTTTTGTAACCAACATGATCTTTTAGATCATCCAGTGAATTTTATTCACCATTGGATTTTTAATCCAAAAGATATTTTATCTGTTATTCCTGGAAAATTTCAGGAAAATCTTTCCTTATATAAAATCTTTCCATAAATTGGTGATTTTTAATCACAATTGGATTTTTAATCCAACGGTGCTCCATTTTACAGAGCACCATCTTTTTTGTTTAGAAAGATTTAGGGAAATATTTTCCAGTTAGGTTTCTTGATTCCTTTTTAATTAGAATTTAATTCTATTAGTTCAGAAGGCTTAAAAGCCTATCACGTGTTGGCACGCGATCCCATTGTTTGATTATTCAAATAGAATTTAATTCTATTAATAAATTAGCTCTGGAACCCATCACGTGTTGGCACGTGACCCCCTTGATTAACATTTTAAACAGAATTTAATTCTGTTGTTTTTAAAGAACTAAGGAATCATCACGTGTCAGCACGTGACCCTTGGTCACGTGTGAGCACGTGATGCCCTATTGGGGTTTTCCTTAGTTTTCATTATATCTTTTAATTCCTTCAGTGGGTTCTTAAAGGCCCATCACATGTGGACACGTGGCCCCCATTGATTAGAATTTAATTCTATTATAACTGTAGGGTTAGTATAGCACCTTGTGAAGGTTTTGGCAAGTATCAATCATGGTACTTTAAAATTTTTTGGGGTGCTAAACAAATCCTAACCAAGATCTTAACTAGAGACTTAGGGTTAACATAGCAAGTAAACAACTTTAATTCTAAGAGTTTGGGATTACAACCTTTATAGTCCGTTCCTTCGCTTCATAAGCTCCGTGTTGAGGCCCCTTCGTCGCGATCATCATGTACCCGGACTCTAGAGAGGCTCCATGAAGAGAAAGATGCGAGCTTGCTTCCAATCTTCAACAACTAAGATGATCTACCTTGAAGAATCTCAAACCCAAGCTCATGCTTCACTAATCAAGTATTAGCAAAGCAAACACCCTAATCTAACTGGTTAGAATAGACGAGGATGATGAATTAGGAATTTATCTCTCTTTTGTTTTTTTTTATCTCACTCAAAATTATCACAAACCCAAAAGCTAGTAAGCTTTTCAAGAGGAGGAGGAAGAAGAAATCTATTTGTGATGAATAATGAATTATTGTTGTGGTTACAATTGCAATCATGAGTTAAGAATGAAGGGCTTAACTCATGTAGAGAATAAACCATGGTTAAAAGGTTTGGGTTGGGTTAATAAATATCAACAAAAAATATCTAAGCAAAGAACAAAAGGAAGCTTCATGAAGCTTCATGAAAAAGCTAACCCAAATCAAACCCTAACTTTTTTAATCTTCACAAATCATGTTGCATTTGTAACTCTAACATGTTACAATATTATATATCACATATATAATATATTTTGTAACAAAATAAAATAATACAGTTAACATATATCACATATATATCAATATATTATCCAAGTGAGAAAAAGAATCTTTAAGTGAGCTTATATTAGTTAATGTAATATAATATATCAAATATATAATTATACATTAAATTATCGAGTCAACACTTGATTCGATAATTCGGCTATTTCATAAATAACCGACTAATATAATCTGTATCAGTTCATCGAATCAACACTTGATCCGATGACCCGACTATATCACATATACCCGGCCGATATCACATATCGCGAGAATCTAATATGGTATTGCATACACGTATTATTCTCGGTCCCGCACATATCACATATATGCCCCTACTCCGTTTTGCCTGAGCCAGGAAACTTCTGTGCAGGACTGTAAAGAATCGTCAATACGCCGGCAGTAGGTGATGATCATATCAAACACCTACAAGCTGCAAGCGGTCAGCTAAACATAATAGCCACCCAGGTATTGAGCAATCAGAAGATCAACAAGCAAGCCTGTACATTCTCCTGCGAATCCAACCAGTAACACTCCCGTACAGTCTGGTCTCTTCGTCTGATATGTCGCATATCCAGTCTAGGGGTGGTAAATGTCAGACCCCAGTAACCGATAAGTCGTGTCGATATGAGGTCCATAACAGTTCGAGAAACTACTGATAACACTTACCAGTAAATCTCAGCAACCCTGGCTAGGGATTTCCAGTTATAGCCAATCGAACACAGCGTAACATCAATTCCCTATACCGGGAGAGACGAAACCCCTCCTATCTCTCATTGCCTCCATGTGATTCGGGACTGTACCCAAAAGCCACCGTTTTGCACGCCCTCTTGGACGTGGTATGATGGAAATCAAAGCATAGTGGGAATCACACAAGACTCTATGACGATCTCTGGTCTACAGACTAACCTGTACCAGTGTCATCAGAGAACTGCCATCTGATGTGAGGTATAATACCATCTGGGAGTTCTCGGCAAGTCCGTCCAGTGTACCCAGTCTCCACTGAGCACCCGTATACTATCTCTGATGTCAAACATCAATGGATATGGGATCATCCATCGCCCATCTACATGGGTCAAGAAGCATACGCTAGTCTACTCTGGTATATCGATGTCCTGTCTCGATACACCTGCGACTAGGAACATTTGAAGGATGTACTTAGCGACTACTCTGTCCTCACTAGTATGATTTGCATCATAGTCCTGGTAGTCAAGCACTCATCCCAAGGGCTTTATCAACATTTAACATAGAGACTATCAGAGTACATGTTAAGATAAAGAGCAACCAAATAGCATACCATCATGTCGAGCAAGAAAGTCCTCCATATATATGTCCAAGCATCCACTACAATATACATCGCATGTACAGTAATGGCCTCTAGGGCATACATATCACTAACAATCTCCCACTTGCACTAGGGCCATCTATTGTAGTATCTCATACCCAACAATCAGCTGTGGTTGAAGTATCTCATACTCAACCATCCCATAAAAATCTCTACTGGGTAATAGGCCTTTGTGAGTGGATCCGCGCTGTTGTCCTCTGTGTCTACTCTCCTACCTCGATCTCCCTGGAGATCAACCATCTCCATGATCAGGTGATACCGCCTTAGAATATGTCTGGATCACAGATGGGACGGGGTTTCCTTGGCAAAAGCCAAAACTCCATTGTCACACAATGGTAGGAACGAAGTTCATCTCATGAACTAGTGTACATCCAGACTATTTTTTTGGTAGTATCCTTGGTAGTGATTTATCCTGCCTTTATCGTCTAGTATGTCATGGTATCTAGCGTGGAACTCTTCCAACATACCGTCCTTCTACTGAGGGTAAAGACAATGCCTGTGACTGACATTCAGTCAACCTTACCACCCTGGAAGCTTTCTAGTGATTCTCCCCAGGATCGATTGATACCATCTCACTACATCTAGTGAGAATCCTAATATCCAATTAGATCTATCTCATAGATCCAAAACCAGGATTTATAAGGTATCACCTTGATCTTATATAGAGAATCCTTGTGATAAGAGGAGATTGACCGAGTGTAGCATAGGAAACTCCTTTCCTATCAAGAGTATGTCATCCACGTATAATACGAGGACCACCACCATACTTTCTACTACCTTTTTGTATATTCATGATTCATCTACCATTTTGATGAAGTCAAAATCTTTGACTGCCGCATCAAAACAGATGTTCCAACTCCGCGATGCCTGCTTTATCCCATAAAGCAACTTGCATACGTTTCCGCTGCTCCCACTGTCTACGAAGCCTTCTGGCTGTGTATTTATAGATGCTCTTTTCTAAATCACCATTTAGAAAAGCAGTCATGATACCCAACCGCCAGATATCGTAGTCATGGTATGTAGCAATTGTAAGTAGGATCTGGATGGACTTAAGCATAGCTTTGAAAGTCTCAACTTTTCCATGTACACCAAGTAATCTTCTCAAGATATACTTGCTTCTGATGGGGATTTAACCCTTCAGATAAAGTAACCAAAGTCCATACTTTGTTGGTGTCTATGGATTCCATCTCAGATCGCTAAGCATCCAGCCATTCTTACAGAGTCCCCACTCTTGATGGCCTGCTCGAAACAAGTTGGGTCATCATCTTATGATGCAATCCTCGCTCCCACTGTCATAGAGAAACTGAAGTATCTCTCAGGTGGATGAGTAACCCTACTAGATCGGCGGAGAGGCTGAGCTTCGTTAGAAACTATTGAATCCTTCGGGTTTACCAAATTATCAGCTGCAGTTTGTATAGCTGGAACCTTTTCCAGTTCTACCTCATGACCACTAATTTCTTCACAAGAAATTCCCTTTCCAAAAGGTGGCATGCTGAGAAACAAAACACCTTTTGCTCCCCAGTTTGGTAGAAGATATTCTTTTGCGAATGCTTGGGATATCCAACAAACTTCCACAGAACTGACCTTGCCTCGAGTTTGTCCGGATTTTGCTTTAGACAACCCTAAATCTTAACATCCTTAAGAGACGGGCTCTTTCCATACCATATAACATATGGAGTGGTAGGCACCTGATTTGGTTGGAACCCTATTCAATAGGTATGCAGCTTCTCAAGTGCATAACCCCCAAGAGGAAATAGGTAACTCAGTAGTACTCATCATAGAGCACACCTTATCACATAGGGTGCGATTGCTCCGCACCGATATACCAACGTATTGTGGTGTATACAGAGGAGTAATGCTGACAGAGAATCTCATTCTCCTTTGGAATAGTCCAGGAATCCCGTGCTCAAGTATTCTCCTCCCTGATCACATCAAAGGACATAATACTTATACCCATTTTGGTTCTCTACTTCTGAAGTACAAAGAACCGGTCCTGGCATATGTAGACAGGGGACTTTCATACATCAGCATGTATCAATCCCAAGAGTTCAGTAACTCTTTTTCTGTTTCCAATAAACGGAGCTATGGTCATCTTATCTTTGTGATATGACCTGCAAGTTTCACAAGATGTAAATTCAAACTGATTTAAATATGCATCTTTATATAACTTTAGCTAGTCGGGTCGCATCGATATGACCTAGTCTACAATGCCTCAAGAAGGATTTGTTCATTTCTGAATTCTTCCCCTTGTGTGTGTTCTGTACGTTAAGAACTGTAGTTTGATTTAGAACGTCTATACTTTTAGACAACGTGCCTGAACCGATCAACTCTTGATATAGGAAATGTTCTAAACATTATCCAACAATATAAAATTATATCCTTCTTTAATAAATAAAGAGACTGATATGATGTTGTATATCAGGTTCGGTATCTAATAACATTCATTCAGAATCAATGTATTTTGTAATACAGGGTGATAACTGCCAACAGACTTGGCTGCAATACTTGCATCATTTCCAACTCTTGAAACTTATCACCCATTCTCAGTTCTCTACCTATCTGTAGCCCATGTAACAAATTACATTTGCGGGATCCTGATACGGTATCTCATACCCAGGACGTAAAGGATACTGAGAAACAATTCTCGGTTATGAACACATTCGAAGAAGATGCATCAGCATGTACTTTCTTCGTTTGGGCGACACGGGAATTCTGGCAATCCCCAATTTCCTGCTCAGTCTTATAACATTTATAATTTGGAGTGGGACCAACGTTCCCTAGCACAGTATAATAAGTGGATTCGGTCAATACATCCGTATTATTATCTTGATTAAGGCGTGACATAGTCGCAACTAGGAGAGAAAGAGAAGAAAACACTCTGCGTGCGCTGTTGCAAGATTAGATTGGTTATCATTTTATCTAATCAGGATGTCTCCCATTGTTTTAGTCAAATCTTCCTTCAAACTCTAAAATGAAAGACTAGACGGGATTAATTACACGTTACAAGCTCGCCAATCTTTCAGCCAGGCCAGTGCCGGTATTTTGAGGGAGGTTCCCCGTGCTTTCGCACGGACCTAATTAAAATAAACTTTGTTTTCCCAGAGGCTTAACCCCTTTGACACCTTTCTAGACACCTACTTGATCGGCTAATTATAATGGGTAAAACTCTCCCAGGAGTAACTCTTACTCGCAGCGGGTATCGGGATCCAACTATCTCATAGGAGGTATGCAATCTCATTGCAAATTTCAACACTTGAAATTCCCAATAATATATTACCCCTAGCATCCTATGACCTTGACGGAGGTCAATAAACCATAGGCTGCTAGTCAAGTTCTACCCGTCATTTCCTGATTGAATTAAACCCACCCGCACGACCCTTGACGGAGGTCAACAAGGCCACCCGATTACCCTAAAACAATCACATCATATGCAGCAGATAAATACTAGTCAGCTACCACACACTATGCCTTGACGGAGGTCAACAAACGTAGCACGAATACTAAGCAGGACTTATCTGAAATGACGGAGGGCTACAACAGTTTTTTAAGAAAACCTTTTGCGTAATGAACTTGATATCGTCATATAATCGAGTGATTTTAAATGGAATGTTTTTGAGGGTTTTCTAGTTTTGCTAAAGAGATCACTCCCGGTGAAGGGATCGTCGGCTCTTTCCTTATCGAATAAGGTGCAGGATATTTCACAAATACCACTATGCAAAGCAAAAACTATAAAAGCAATCAAAAGACAAACCGTGTTTGTAGCATCTGCTAGTTTTCACTAAAGAGGTTACTCCCGGTGAAGGGATCTCGGCTCTTTCCTTATCGAATAAGGTGCTGGATATTCTACACGGAATACCGCTATGCAAAGCAAGAACTAGAGCTACCAGTTTTTAAACAAGTTTCTACAACATCTTTGGGTTTCTTTTATTTCATTAATCTCATTAATGAAGCCCCATTTTATTATGCTTCACAAGCATCACATTTGAAACGAAATCAGCAATATAACATATATCTCATATATATAATATAAAATATTCATCTCAGGCAGTAATATGATCTCATCACAGAATATTGCAGCAGAAGAAACACATATGAAATATTGGATATACTAGGTTGTCCGTGTTTTAAGTTAAGCCAATATAAAACACGGATTCCACGGTCACGATGAATAGCCAAACCCACATCCCTAGACCCCTACGAGAGCGACAAGCAACCCTATCAATTGTAGAGTTAGGAGACCCGGTCTCGACTCCTCGAGATGGTCTCCCGCTGTACCTTAGAACCCGGTTACTTGTGCTCCCCGCCTTGGGTCTATCCTAATGCGGAAAAGTAAATAATATACAATGGTGACATCATCCTCAACCCGGAAGTGGCCCAATTAAAGAATATTACATACAATGAATTTTACATGAATGAAAAAGAAAAAATCTCATCTCACATAAAACCCCGGCTATTCAAAACACGGCGATCCAATATAACATATCACAGCAACACATAATATCACATATCATCAACGTAAGTAAATATGCGTATCCCAGTTGTCGTTGACTTATAGCACCGAAACCGGCGATACACCACATATTACACTTACGGTCGCAGAAAAGAAAGTGAAAAACTACAACATTTGGAATCCGCAATCACTTTAGACATCTTAAATCCGAAATATCACATATTTCGCATTTCATGCCTAACTATATGAATTCCACATATTGTATTACATTCCAGATAAATAGACAATGATAAACTTTCCGATTGAATAAACAAACACCCAAGATTTCACAAATAGCTCAACACTTGAGCGGAGTTCAAAAATCCCAGAACATGTCACAACCCTAATGAACCAGCCGTAGAAGGGTCAAACCAACGCCTCACATGTGGCAACGCTAAATTACCACAAACCCTAGGGTTCAGTGGCGGTTTTGACGGTCACATAATCGAGTTAAGATTACGTTCTTCTAGAGGGTCTATAGATACGCTTGCATGATTTTCCGAAAGTTTTAAACTCAGGAAAAATCCAACACTTGAAAGTTTTCCGACAGGGGAAAAAGTGAGTTATTGATATCCGTTCGAACTTTTTAACACGTTCTAAATTATCCAAAAAACTAAACTAAACAATGTTAAACTTTCCGATCGAATCAACGAATTCTTAAGATCTCCAGAACACTCAACACTTGAGTAATATTAAAAATTCCCAGAAGCATGTAGTAATACCTATGGATATTACCTAGAAACATCTATCCCTAATACCCAAGTACGGCCGCGGAACCGCCGCGCAAAGCATGGTATTGCCGCGGTTCCGCGGCGACTTGAGGGAATTAGGAGTTCGTATTTCACAGTAATCCTTAGAATTCCCTGCTTAATTTTCTGAGTATTTTTAATACGGAAAAAACTAACTTTTTAGAAAATTTCCAGAGAGGGGGTCAAAAACGATATTTCGGGGTTCGATCGGACTTTTAACTTCGTCTAGACAACGCCTAAAGCTCTAGCTTGGCTTTGATACCACTGTAAGGTTAGTATAGCACCTTGTGAAGGTTTTGGCAAGTATCAATCATGCTACTTTAAAATTTTTTGGGGTGCTAAACAAACCCTAACCAAGATCTTAACTAGAGACTTAGGGTTAACATAGCAAGTAAACAACTTTACTTCTAAGAGTTTGGGATTACAACCTTTGTAGTCCATTTCTTCGCTTCATAAGCTCCGTGTTGAGGTCCCTTCGCCGCGATCATCATGTACCCGGACTCTAGAGAGGCTCCATGAAGAGAAAGATGCAAGCTTGCTTCCAATTTTCAACAACTAAGATGATCTACCTTGAAGAATCTCAAACCCAAGCTCATGCTTCACTAATCAAGTATTAGCAAAGCAAACACCCTAATCTAACTGGCTAGAATAGATGGGGATGATGAAGTAGGAATTTAGCTCTCTTTTGTTTTCTTTATCTCAATCAAATTCATCACAAACCCAAAAGCTAATAATCTTTTCAAGAGGAGGAAGTAGAAGAAATCTATTTGTGAATAATGAATTATTGTTGTGGTTACAGTTGCAACCATGGGTTAAGAATGAAAAGCTTAAGTCATGTAGAGAACAAACCATGGTTAAAAGGTTTGGGTTGGGTTAATAAATATCAACACAAAATATCTAAGTAAAAAACAAAAGGAAGCTTCATGAAGCTTCATGAAAAAGCTAACCCAAATGCTAACCTAAATCAAACCCTAACATGTTTAATCTCCACAAATCATGTTGCATTTGTAATCCTAACATGTTACAATATTATATATCATATATATAATATATTTTGTAACAAAATAAAATAATATAATTAACATATATCACATATATATCAATGTATTATCCAAGTGAGAAAAAGAATCTTTAAGTGAGCTTATATTAGTTAATGTAATATAATATATCAAATATATAATTATACATTAAATTATCGAATCAACACTTGATCCGATAATCCGGCTATTTCACAAATAACCGACTAATATAATCTGTATCGGTTCATCGAATCAACACTTGATCCGATGACCGGCTATATCACATATACCCGGCCGATATCACATATCGCGAGAATCTAATATAGTATCGTATGCACGTATTATTCTCGGTCCCGCACATATCACATATGTGCCCCTACTCCGTTTTTCCTGAGCCAGGAAATTTCTGTGTAGGACTCTAAAGAATCGTCAATACGCCAGCAGTAGGTGATGATCATATCAAAAACCTACAAGCTGCAAGCGGTCAGCTAAACATAACAGCCACCCAGGTATTGAGCAATCAGAAGATCAACAATCAAGCCTGTACATTCTCCTACGAATCCAATCAGTAACACTCCCGTACAGTCCGGTCTCTTCGTCTGATATGTCGCATATCCAGTCTAGGGGTGGTAAATGTCAGACCCCAGTAACCGATAAGTCGTGTCGATATGAGGTTCATAACAGTTCGAGAAACTACTGATAACACTTACCAGTAAATCTCAGCAACCCTGGCCAGGGATTTCCAGTTATAGCCAATCGAACACAGTGCAACATCAACTCGCTATACCGGGAGAGACGAAACCCCTCCTATCACTCATTGCCTCCATGCGATTTGGGACTGTACCCAAAAGCCACCATTTTGCATGCCCTCTTGGACGTGGTATGATGGAAATCAAAGCATAGTGGGAATCACACATGACTCTATGAAGATCTCGGGTCTACAGACTAACCTGTACCAGTGTCACCAGAGAACTTCCATCTGACGTGAGGTATAATACCATCTGGGAGTTCTCGGCGAGTCCGTCCAGTATACCCAGTCTCTACCGAGCACCCGTATACTACTCTAATGTCAAAAATCAATGGATATGGGATCATCCATCGCCCATCTATATGGGTCAAGAAGCATACGCTAGTCTACTCTGGTATATCGATGCCCTGTCTCGACACACCTGCGACTAGGAACATTTGAAGGATGTACTTAGCGACTACTCTGTCCCCACTAGTATGATCTGCATCATAGTCCTGGTAGTCAAGTACTCATCCTAAGGGATTTATCAACATGTAACATCGAGACTATTAGAGTACATATTAAGATAAAGAGCAACCAGATAGCATACCATCATGTCGAGCAAGAAAGTCCTCCATATATATGTCCAAGCATCCACTACAATATACATCGCATGTACAGTAATGGCCTCTAGGGCATACATATCACTAACAATAACAGAGTCTCAGGAAACTATCACGTGTCAACATGTGACCCTTGGTCACGTGTGAACACGTGATGCCCCATTGGGGTTTTTCCTGACATTTTTATGAGGGTACAAATACCCCCACAGCGTTGTTCTCATGTGTTTCCACGTGAGTGCAACACTTCCACCTTTTGTAGCCGTTGGATCTGCCTAGGGAAGGGGGTAGATGAAACGTTTTCCATCACATCCTATAAATGCAGGAGTCCCTTCAGAAGCGCCTCCACTTTTCATCTTCTTCCTTGCTCGTTTTCTTCTGAGAATTTAATTCTCTCTCTTTAGAGCTTAGTTCTCTATTTCAAAAATTTCCAGAGTTTAACTCTGTTAACAAATGATCCCCTTTTTCAGGTAATAATCTTGAACGGCTGAAGAACTTATTGTAGGAATTTGGATTTTAAATCCACACCAAGGGTTTTTCCCTTTAACAAGAACCCATCTTTCCAAGTTAAAATAATGTCCTATCTTTAAATAATAAACCTCTTAGGCTTTCTCTGATCTTCAGGGATCGATGGTGACACTTGTCTCCTCTCTGGATTTCAATTCCATTCCAAAGAGCTTCAGCTCTGCAAATGTTTTCTGGGAATTTAATTCCTTTATTCAAAAGGAATTTAATTCCTCTAAAAAACTTAGTTCTTTATAAAAGAAGACTTCTTAGGATATATATATTTTGTTATCCTGAGTTGCTCTTACAGAAGAAGAATTTCAGCAAAGGTTCTACTTGATTTTCGCAGAGTCCAAGATGGGTTTCTTTTTGGGGGAATGTGTAGAGTCATTTGAAATCCACTGTTCATTTATTGAGAATCTTCCTTTTGTTCTCATAATGATTGCTCTGCCTCATCATTAGTGAGCCGCCATCTTGATTTTTGTGGGGCCCCTGTGTTTTGTAACCAATGGTTCCATAAAATTGTAGGGTTCCTAGGCACACCCATGAGGTTCTACAAATGATCAAACATGGCCAATTCAAATTTTTCATGTGCCTACAAACCCTAATACGGATCGTTAACTAGATGTATAGGCGATGCAATGCAAGTTAACAACTTTAACTAAAAGGGAAGTGACTACAACCTTTGTAGATCCGGTTCTCCACCTCCATAGCTCCGCGTAGACGTCCCTCCGCTGTACCAATCGGAATCCTAGACTCTTGCGGTGGTTTCATCGGAGAAAAGATCGGGCTAGGTCGCCGACTTCGATGCCGAAGATGATCTACGTCGAGGCAACTCAAGATCAAGCTCCAACTTCACCAAGTCATGAAACTTGTGAAGAAAACACCCTATACTACTTGGCAAGTGGTAGAGGATGAAGAAATAGGAAGTGGGTTCACTTTAGAATTGGATTTCTCACTCTTTTTCTCAAGTTGCCATTGATGGAAGTAAGGTTTTCTTCTTTTGTTCAACAAGAAGAAGAAGAAGAAAAGAAATTATGATAAGAATAAAAAGAATTATCTTATCATATAGCAACCATAGTTAGGTGTAGAGAATTAACTAAGGTTAGGTTGAATGGTTAGGGTTAAACATGAAACAAAAATAGAAGACTTATTCAAAGCTTCATGAAGCTTCAACTAGCAAACAAAGAAAGCCACCATGATTTATTTTGCCAAAATGAATAAATAAATAAATGAATAGATAAGTAAATCAAAACCCTAACCATTAACATAACCATGGTTTAATTCTTTACACAAACCCAAGTTAGCATGTATCATCAAAAATGATACAAACAAGTGCACAAAAGTATATCACATATACAACTTGTGTGTTTCAAGTGAGAAAATCCATTTAAAGTGAACAAATACTAGTTAATGCAAAGTAATATATCGAATATATAATTATGTATTAAATCATTAAATCAATTCTTGATTTAACGATCCGGTCATATCGCATATAACCGACTAATATCCAATATATCGGCTTATCGAATCAATCCTTGATTCGATAACTAGGTTATATCACATACAACCAATCGATACATTCATCGCGAGAATAGAATATGGTATCATATACACGCATTATTCTCGGTCCCGCACATATCTCATATGCGCTCCTATTTCGTTTTGCTTGAGCCAGGAAACCTCTGTGTAGGACTCTAAAGACTCGTCAATACGCCGGCAGCAGGTGATGATCATATCAGACACCCACAAGCCGCAAGCGGTCTGCTAAACGTAACGGCCACCCGGGTATTGAGCGATCAGAAGATCGACGAGCAAGCCCGCTCACACTCTTGTGAATCCAACCAGTAACACTTACCGTACAGTCCGGTCTGTTCGTCTGATATGTCGCATATCTCGCCTAGGGGTGGTAAACGTCAGACCCCAATAGCTTGATAAGTCATGCCAACGTGAGGTCCATAACAATCATGAAACTACTGATAACTCTTACCAGTATATCACTGCAACCCTGGCCAGGGATTTCCTGTTATGGCCATTCGAGTATAGCGCAACATCAACCCCCAATACCGGGAGAGACGAATCCCCTCCTATCGCTCATTGCCTCCATGTGAATCAGGACTGTACCCAAAAACCACCTGTTTGCACGACTCAGTAGAGCCGTGGTAGGGTGGAAATCAAAGCACAGTGGGAGACACACAAGACTCTATGACGATCTCGGGTCAACAGACTAAGCTGTACCAGTGTCACCAGAGAACTGCCATCTGACCTGAGGTATAATACCATCTGGGAGTTCTCGGCGAGTCCGTTCAGTGTACCCAGTCTCTACTGAGCACCCGCATACCATCTCTGATGTCAAACACCAATGGATATGGGATCATCCATCGCCCATCACATGGGTCGAGAAGATATACACTAGTCTACTCTGGAATATCGATGCCCCGTCTCGATATTCCCACGACTAGGAACATTGAAGGATGTACTCATGGACTACCCAGGCCCCACTAGTATGATCTACATCATAGTTCTGGAAGTCGAGTACACATCCTAAGGGCTTTATCAATATGTAACAGAGAGACAGAAAGTATACATGTTAAGAAAAAGAGCAATCAGATAGCGTACTATCATGTCGAGCAAGAAAGTCCTACCTATATATGTCCCAGCATCCACTACAATATACATCCAATGTACAGTAATGGCCTCTAGGGCATACATATAACTAACAATCTCCCACTTGCACTAGGGCCATCTGTAGCAGTAGTTGTAGTATCTAATACTCAACCATCCCCTAAAAGTCTCTCTTTGGGAAAATGCCTTCGTGAGTGGATCCGCTGTGTTGTCCTCTAAGTCTACTCTCCTAACCTCGATCACCCTGGAGATCAACTATCTCCATGATCAGGTGATGCTGCCTCAGAATATGTCAGGGTCACTGATGGGACCGGGGTTCCTTGGCCAAAGCCACACTACCATTGTCACACAATGGTGGGAACCTAGTTCATCTTATGAACCAATATACACCCAAACTGCCTCTTTGGTAGTATCTTTAATAGCGATGTTACCGGCCTTTATCGTCTAGTTTGCCACGGTATCTAGCTTGGAACTCTTCCAACATACCGTCCCTTTACTGAGGGTAAAGACAATGCCTGTGACTGACATTCAGTCGTCTTTATCACCCTGGAACCCTTCCAGTGATTCTCCCCAGGATCGATTGATACCATCTCACTACATCTAGTGAGAATCCTAGCATCTAACTACATCTATCTCATAGATGAAAACTCAGGATTTAGGAGGTATCACTTTGATCCTATTGGAGAATCCTTGTGATAAGCAGAGATTGACCGAGCGTAGTATAGGAAACTCTTTTCCTATCAAGAGTATGTCGTCCACGTACAATACGAGGATGAGCACCTTACTCTCTACTACCATTTTGTATATATAAGGTTCATCTATTATTTTGATGAAGTCAAACACTTCGACTACCACATCAAAACAAACGTTCCAACTCCGCGATGCCTGCTTTATTCTGTAAAGCAACTTGCACACGTTTCCGCTGCTCCCACTGTTTACGAAGCCCTCTGGCTGTATTCTTATAGACGTTCTCTTCTAAATCATTATTTAGAAAAATAGTCATGGCACCCAACCACCAGATATCGTAGTCATGGTATGTAGCAATGTTAAGTAGGATCCGGATGGACTTAAGCATAGCCCCTGGAAAAAGTTTCATCATTATCCACGCCTGGTCGATGACGATAACCTTTAACAAGTCTAGCTTTGAAAGTCTCAACTTTTCCATCTACACCAAGTAATCTTCTCAAGATATACTTGCTCCTGATGGGGATTTAACCCTTCAGATATAGCAGCTAAAGTCTATACTTTGCTGGTGTACATGGATTCCATCTCAGATCGCTAAGCATCCATCCATTCTTACAGAGTCCCTACTCTCGATGGCCTGCTCGAAAATAGTTGGGTCATCATCTCATGATGCATTCCTCGCTCCCACTGTTATCGAGAAACCGAGGTATCTCTCAGGCGGATGAAGAACCCTACCAGATCGGCGGAGAGGCTGAGGTTCGTCGGGAACTATTGAATCCTTTGGCTCTATCAAATTATCAGCTGCAGTTTTGTATAGCTGGAACCTTTCTAATTCTACAGAACTGACCTTGCCTCGATCTTGTCCGGATTTTGCTTTTCACATAGGCCGGACAATCCTAAATCTTAACTTACTTAAGAGATAGGCTCTTCCCATACCATATCTTATATGGAGTGGTAGGCACTGATTTGATTCGAACCTAATTCAATAGGTATGCAGCTTCTCAAGTGCACAACCCCAAAAGGAAATAGGTAACTCAGTAATACTCATCATAGAGCACACCATATCTAATATTGTGCGATTGCTCCGCCCTGATACACCGTTGTGCTATGGTGCATTCAGAGGAGTAATACTGAGAGAGAATCTCATTTTCTTTTAGAATAGTCCAGGAATGCCATGCACATGTATTCTCCTCCCTGATCTTATCATAGGACATAATACTTATACCCGTATTGATTCCCTACTTCTAGCTTATATTCTGTGAATATCTCAAAAGGTTCGGACTCATGTTTCAACAGGAACATATGACAGAATCTTGAGAGATCATCAGAGAACGTAATGAAGTATAAAGAACCGGTCCTGGCGTGTGTAGACAGGAGACCTTACATACATCATCATGTATCAATCCCAAGAGTTTACTAACTCTTTTCCTGTTTCCAATAAACAGAGCTATGGTCATCTAATCTTTGTGACATGACTGGCAAGTTTCACAAGATGTAAATTCAAACTGATTTAAATATGCATCTAAAATGTAACTTCAGCCAGTCGGGTCGCATTGATATGACCTAGTCTACAATGCCTCAAGAATGATTCGTTCATTTCTGAACTCTTCCTCTTGTGTGTGTTCTGTATACTAGGAACTGTAGTTTGATTTAGAACGTCAATACTTTTAGACAACGTGCCTGAACCGATCAACTTTTGATATAGGAAATGTTCAAAACATTATCCATCAATACAAAATTTTATCATTTCTTTAATAAATAAAGAGATTGGTATGATTTTGTATATCAGGTTCGGTATCTAATAGCATTTGTTCAGAATCATTATATTGGTAATACAGGGTGACAGTGACCAACAGACTTGGCTGCAACACTTGCCCCGTTTTCTGTCTCGTGAAACTTATCACCCGTTCTCAGTTTTTCTACCTTTTTGTAGCCCTATGTAACAGATTACATATCTGGGATCCTGATCCGGTATCAAATACCCAGGATGCCGAGGATACTGAGAAACAGTTCTTTGTAATGAACATACCCGAAGGAGATGCATCATATGCACTTTCTTCGTTTGGGCGGCATAGGAGTTCTGGTATTCCCCTATTTCCTGCTCTGTCTTATAATAATTATAAGTTGGAGCGGGACCAACGTTCCCCAGCTCAGTATAACAAGTGGGTTCGGTCAATACATCCATATTATTATCTTGATTAAGGCGTGATATGGTCGCTACCAGGAGAGAGAGAGAAGAAAACACTCTCCGTGCGCTCTTGCAAGATTAGATTGGTTATATATTTTATCTAATCAGGATGGCTCCCACTGTTTTTATCAAATCTTCCTTCAAACCTTAAAAGGAAAGACTAGCCGGGATTAATTACACTCTACAAGTTTGCCAATCTTTCAGCCAGGCCAGTGTCGGTACTTTAAGGGAGGTTCCCCGTGCTTTCGCACGGACCTAATTACAGTAAACCTCGTTTTCCCAGAGGCGTAACCCCGTTGACACCTTTCTACACACCTACTTGATCGGCTAATTGTAAAGTGCAAAACTCTCCCAGGAGTAACAATTACTCGCAGTGGGTATCGGGATCCAACTATCACATAGAAGATATGCAATCTCATTGCAAATTTCAGCACTTGAAACTCCCGATAAAGATTTTTACCCCTAGCACTTATGACCTTAACTATGGTCAACAAATCATAAGCACTAGTCAAGTTCTACCCGTCATTTTGTGATTAATTAGACCCACCCACATGACCTTTAACTAAGGTCAACAAAGTCACGCGACTGTCCTAACTAATCGCATCATATGCGGTGTAGGAAGACATCACTTAGCTACCGTACACTGTGCCTTGACTATGGTCAACAAACACAGCACGAATACTAAGTACTCTACTTCCTAAAATGACGGAGGGTTGCGAATGGTTTTTATGAAAACCTTTAACGCTTTGAACTTGATCTCGTTGCGGAATCAAATGGTTTTTAAATGGAATGTTTTTGAGGCTTTTCTAGTTTTGCTAAAGGGGTCACTCCCGGTGAAGGGATCGTCGGCCCTTTCCTCGTCGAATGAGGTGCGGGATATATCATATATATCACTGTACAAAGCAGAAACTATAGAAGCAATCAAAAGACAAACCGAGTGTGTAGCATGTGCCAGTTATTGCTAAAGGAGTCACTCCCGGTGAAGGGATCTCGGTCCTTTCCTCTTCGAATAAGGTGCAGGATGTTCTACAATGAACACCGCGATGCAAAGCAAGAACTGTAGCTACCTGTTTTATTTTTGAAATTCGATTCCACAACATCAATTAGGTTTATTTTCTTTCATTAATCTCATTAATGAATATCCCATCATTTAAGTCCACCTAAACATCACAGATAAATATAACGTACGTTTATGCCATCCGCATTCGCCACGATGTCCCGTCTGCACCGTTAGGTTAGGTAACTAACGCCAGAGCGAGGCAGGGCTAGCGCGGGTGTAAAACATAAGCAACGTCTATATAATATATCATATATATTATATACTATATCTATCTGAACAAATCACATGATCACATCACAGATAACGCAACAGAAAATATCATATGAAATATTGGATATACTAGGATGTCCGTGTTTTCAATACGAGCCAGTATAAAACACGGATTCCACGGTCGTGATGAATATCCAATCCCACACCACTAGACCCCTACGAGAGCGGCAAGCAACCCTACCAATTCTAGGGTTAGGAGACCCGAACTCGACTCCTCGAGATGGTCTCCCACTAGACCCTAGAACCCGGTTACTTATGCTTCCCTCCTTGGGTCTATCCTAATGCGGAAAAGTAAATAATATACAATTGTGACATCTTCCGCAACCTGGAAGTGCCCCAATAAAAGAATATTACATACAAGTTTTTACATGAATGAAAATGAAAAACACTCATCTTACATAAAACCCCCACGGCTATTCAAACACGACGATCCAATATAACATATCCAGCAACACATAACATCACATGTCATCAACGTAAGTAAATATGCGCATCCCAATTGTCGTTGACATATAGCAACGAAACCGGCGATATCACATATTACACTTACGGTCACAGAAAAGAAAGTGTAAAACTACAACAGTTGGAATCCGCAATCTGCATAGACATCCCATGCCTAATCAAATGAATTCCTTAGACATCGCATGCCTAACATTTATAAACCCCGCATTTTAGTCTCATTATCGAAAACTCTTTTCAATATCAAGTCGGGCAATTCAACAGGATTCCCGGCATTCAGATCGAATGCTTGTCGCAAACTTTAGTAGACGGCCGCACCCCCGATGCCGTCGACGAAGTGCACCAAGGCGGAACACCACTGCCACGAGCACCCGAACGTATGCTTTCGGCGACGGGGTTCTCCTACAGTCACTTGGTCGGGGCTAAGGGGTGTAGCTGTCTATTAAGTTTACCCGGCGAGTATCCGCATACGCTACGTGATTGCGACGGACTTTTGATCACATCAAAATTCCGTGGCAACCGATCATGTGAGACTAAAGTGCTATGTTTATAACATTCATATCATTTATCTCAGAACTACTTGTGAATTCCAATTATTGTATCACATTCCAGATAAACAGAAAATGTTAAACTTTCCGATCGAACAATCGAACACACAAGTTTTCCCGAAACAGCTCAACACATGAAATAAGTTTAAAAACATTCACTTCATGCCTCAGTACCAACGGTCCAGCCGTAGAAGGGTCAAGCCAACGCCTCACATGTGGCACGCCGTACTGCCCCAAACCCTAAGGTTCAAAGGGCAGTTCAAGACGGTCACATAATCGAGTTAAGGTTTGTTGTCTTCTCGAGGGACCATCGCGTTACTTGCACTACTTAGAACGTCATTAAACTACGAAAAAGTCCAACAATTGGAAATTTCCCGGCAGGGGAAAAAGTGGGTATTTATATCCGGTCGAACTTTTTAACATATTCTAAAATTACCCGGAAAAACACATAGACAAAGTTTGATAATCCGATCGAATCTACGAACTCCTAATACAACCCAGAAAACTCAACTCTTGAGTAAGATTTAAAAATTCCCAGAAAATACAGCACCAAATTATAGGAATTACTGTGCAAATATCAATTGAAGAAGCGACTAAGTGGCCGCGGAACCGCCGCATTAGCCATGCTAATGCCGCGGTTCCGCCGCGCTTTTATGGAATCAGGAGTACGGGCTTCACAGTAATTCTTAGAAACTCCTGCTGATTTTTCTGCATATTTCTAATTCTCAAAAATCCCCGATTTCAAAAAATGTACAGAGAGCAATTTGAGATTAGGGTTTCGGTTCGATCGGACTTCTAACTCCGTCTACGCATCGCCTAAGGCTCTAGCTAGGCTCTGATACCACTGTAGGGTTTCTAGGCACACCCATGAGGTTCTACAAATGATCAAACATGGCCAATTCAAATTTTTCATGTGCCTACAAACCCTAATACGGATCGTTAACTAGATGTATAGGCGATGCAATGCAAGTCAACAACTTTAACTAAAAGGGAAGTGACTACAACCTTTGTAGATCCGGTTCTCCACCTCTATAGCTCCGTGTAGACGTCCCTCCACTGTACCAATCGGAATCCTAGACTCTTGCGGTGGTTTCATCGGAGAAAAGATCGGGCTAGGTCGCGACTTCGATGCCGAAGATGATCTACGTCGAGGCAACTCAAGATCAAGCTCCAACTTCACCAAGTCATGAAACTTGTAACGAAAACACCCTATACTACTTGGCAAGTGGTAGAGGATGAAGAAATAGGAAGTGGGTTCACTTTAGAATTGGATTTCTCACTCTTTTTCTCAAGTTGCCATTGATGGAAGCAAGGTTTTCTTCTTTTGTTCAAGAAGAAGAAGAAGAAGAAGCAGAAAAGAAATTATGATAAGAATAAAAAGAATTATCTTATCATATAGCAACCATAGTTAGGTGTAGAGAATTAACTAAGGTTAGGTTGAATGGTTAGGGTTAAGCATGAAACAAAAATAGAAGACTTATTCAAAGCTTCATGAAGCTTCAACTAGCAAACAAAGAAAGCCACCATGATTTATTTTGCAAAAATGAATAAATAAATAAATGAATAGATAATAAAATCAAAACCCTAACCATTAACATAACCATGGTTTAATTCTTTACACAAACCCAAGTTAGCATGTATCATCAAACATGATACAAACAAGTGCACAAAAGTATATCACATATACAACTTGTGTGTTTCAAGTGAGAAAATCCATTTAAGGTGAACAAATACTAGTTAATGTAAAGTAATATATCGAATATATAATTATTCATTAAATCATTAAATCAATACTTGATTTAACGATCCGGTCATATCGCATATAACCGACTAATATCCAATATATCGGCTTATCGAATCAATCCTTGATTCGATAACTAGGTTATATCACATACAACCAATCGATACATTCATCGCGAGAATAGAATAAGGTATCACATACACGCATTATTCTCGGTCCCGCACATATCTCATATGCGCTCCTATTTCGTTTGGCTTGAGCCAGGAAACCTCTGTGTAGGACTCTAAAGACTCGTCAATACGCCGGCAGCAGGTGATGATCATATCAGACACCCACAAGCCGCAAGCTGTCTGCTAAACGTAACGGCCACCCGGGTATTGAGCGATCAGAAGATCGACGAGCAAGCCCGCTCACACTCTTGTGAATCCAACCAGTAACACTTACCGTACAATCCGGTCTGTTCGTCTGATATGTCGCATATCTCGCCTAGGGATGGTAAACGTCAGACCCCAATATCTTGATAAGTCATGCCAACGTGAGGACCATAACAATCGTGAAACTACTGATAACTCTTACCAGTATATCACTGCAACCCTGGCCAGGGATTTCCTGTTATGGCCATTCGAGTATAGCGCAACATCAACCCCCAATACCGGGAGAGACGAATCCCCTCCTATCGCTCATTGCCTCCATGTGAATCGGGACTGTACCCAAAAACCACCTGTTTGCACGACTCAGTAGAGCCGTGGTAGGGTGGAAATCAAAGCACAGTGGGAGACACACAAGACTCTATGACGATCTCGGGTCAACAGACTAAGCTGTACCAGTGTCACCAGAGAACTGCCATCTGACCTGAGGTATAATACCATCTGGGAGTTCTCGGCGAGTCCGTTCAGTGTACCCAGTCTCCACTAAGCACCTGCATACCATCTCTGATGTCAAACACCAATGGATATGGGATCATTCATCGCCCATCACATGGGTCGAGAAGATATACGCTAGTCTACTCTGGAATATCGATGCCCCGTCTCGATATTCCCACGACTAGGAACATTGAA
Organism: Agapanthus africanus; assembly: GCA_030015575.1. Taxonomy (NCBI): domain Eukaryota; kingdom Viridiplantae; phylum Streptophyta; class Magnoliopsida; order Asparagales; family Amaryllidaceae; genus Agapanthus; species Agapanthus africanus. The sequence continues at coordinate 1,005,298,959 of CM057337.1, read as the reverse complement.
GGATGTACTCATGGACTACCCAAGCCCCACTAGTATGATCTACATCATAGTCCTGGAAGTCGAGTACACATCCTAAGGGCTTTATCAACATGTAACAGAGAGACAGAAAGTATACATGTTAAGATAAAGAGCAATCAGATAGCGTACTATCATGTCGAGCAAGAAAGTCCTACCTATATATGTCCCAGCATCCACTACAATATACATCCAATGTACAGTAATGGCCTCTAGGGCATACATATAACTAACAAAAATAAGTCCTTTGCTTTCTTCCACTGTCTTTTTATATATATACATTTATAAACATACACACACACACACATGTGTTGGCTTCAGTTAACAGTTTCCTCTTCTTTTATTTAAGGAGTAATGGCTTCACTCCCATACTTTCCCTTTACTCGCTCAGAGGCGGCTTTTCGTCAATCACCGTTGGACAAAGAGGTGATGGTGATGATCAGGGCTCATGACCCAAATTGCACCAATTTACTTTTATGGGGGACCGGTACGGTCATATCATCCGCGGTCGCCGCATCTTTCTATGCGAGATACCGACAGAGCCTACCTATCCATTTCTACCGATGGATCGTCCACGGACCGCCTTTGCTGTGGAGATATCGAATTGGACCCCTACGGGATGGCTTGAACCGTCTATAACTGGGGTTCCGAACCACCGTGTGCCAGCTATAGACATCTTAGGGCGCCGCATCTGCCAAGGTGAAGCCCATCAACGGGGACAGATTTAAAAAATAGGGCTTACCCCTCGACATCCCACAGGCTACCTTCTCTGGGCCCGTTACATCCTGTCTGCCCATCGTGCGCGACTGCAGAGGGTCGGGCTTTATCAGGCAGTGTGCGCGTCTCTCTTCCACTATCAGTCCCCTCATGTCTGGTGGGTTAAGGCTTTCTTAAATCAATGTAATCTTCCCACCAACACTTTCTTGCTAGGGGATCGCGAAGTTTCAATTTCTCTGGAAGAGTTTCGCGAGATCTTGGGGCTGCCGATCAGGGGGACGCTTTATGAAGAACTGCTACCTCTTGATGAGTATGTTTTCGAAACCGAGCTTGCTATGCTTGATGGCTTGTCGATTGAAAATGCTATCCGCCACAAGCACCCAAGTTTAATCAGGACTCCGAGCATTTTTTAGAAGCTATTCACAAAGTCAGAGGAGCAGGGCATCACTTTCAAGAGCTTTATCGCCTGCTTCCTTCACGGGGATGTTCTATCAAAGACGGCTCCAAAGTTTGTGACTATCAACGACCCCTTTGGGTTCGGTTTAAATAAGCGACCGGCTAAAGAAGTGGACTTACCGCAGTTCTACATTCCCATCCTGTCGGCCGTATCTTTCGAGTCGATCGCAGCTCCTGGTATGGATGGGGAGACTTTCTTCATGGGCTTCATCAGTGTTTGGCTCAGCTGGTTCGCCGTTCCCACGCACCGTCGTTTTATGAGAGCCTCAGTTATCTACCCTGCCCATCGTATTGCCGAAGGGACGCGACTAGCTGTGGGCATTGCGGGGTGAGCGCATCTGTTTCATGGGCTAAGCCCTGCAGCCAACACTTCAACTCCAGGCGTAAATGTGGTAAATTTCTATCTTCATTAATTTACGTCCTAGATTGAGATGCACGTGCTAGGGGCATTTGCTGCGCACCAAAGACCCAGCTTTTATGACGCTTACACTTTTTCGCGACTCATGCGGCTGGTGGACACTTCTGCTCCTGACCTGACTCAGTCCGGGGCTATTCGCGTGCTGATTAATCCCTATGCCAATATGGGCGGGATGGTATTCAACGATCGAGTCCTCTCCATTCCTTCGGGACCGATTCAACAGCTTTGCGACTCGTCGAAAGAGGGAGTACCTTCTCTGAAGCCCAAGGAAGCCATGCACCAATATTCGATCAGACCGGGTTATCTGGTATTTCGTCAAAACGGTGCGGTCCTTTTTATGCTGTACAACCCACACCGCTTTTCTCGGCAACTGGGATATGAACAGGGGGTTCCTTTTAAGGCGTTTATAGTGGAGCCCAGCCCATCGCCGGAAGTCGTTCGTGACGCCACTCATCACTGCATGCGGCTGAACACCGGCTCTCGCTTCGTGATTCCTGAAGCTGACTACATTCCTCGATGTGTGGGGTCTTTCATGGTCTGGTACCTCCACTGAGTCAGTCCCATTATTGCTGAGGAGAGGAGGATTCTTCTTGGATATAGGGTTCCCACTCCAATCCAGGCAACGGGAGTCCCGTCGCGACCGCGTGCAGTGGTTCGCCCTTCCCTGAGAGATACTGGTGTCATGCTTGTTCCTGAGGCAGCGGAAGTGGATCTAACTCCCACAGCTGGTATGCCGCCGCGAACTAGAGCTCAATCAAGGGCCAATAAGGCGCCAGTAGCAGTATCATTAGCTGCGGCGTTAGTAATGGCAGTGTCGTCGTCGGTGGCACCTCTGAGTGAGGATATCGAGCGCGAAGTAAGTCAACGTCGTGCTAAAGCATCGAGGGGAAAGAGGCGATCGTCTTCTGCAGTTAGTTCTGGGTCCAAGAGGCGAAAGAAGACGGTCACCAATCTGCTTGACTTTTTAGTGGAATCAGAGCCTATCCTCCAAGGCGAACCACTAGCCATGCAAGAATCAGATGGTGGTCTAATTTTCCCGGGTTCATCTGCCGAGGAAGCCGCACAATTGGTTGAGTCTATAAGACGCTCACAGGATGAATCCGAGAATGTAAGGATCTCGAAGAGGCCTTATCCTGCCGTCATCTTCTACGAAAATCCTCCATCGATACGACAGATATTTATAGGTCCTTTGGAAGAGGGAGGCGAGAGAGCTCTTAAACAGCCTATCTCGGCCGATGCTGAGGACGCGCTTTCGTTGTGGACCGGTGGCCACGAGTATACTCTCGAACCCCGGCGAGCATACCTCCTCCGGAAGGAGCGTCGGCTTGAACAAGCCATACTAGAAGCCTCTTTGCGCATTGGTATACTCATATTTTTTTATAATATTTTGCACTGTTCACATTTATATGTATATATCCTCATCTTCGTGAAAACTTTGCAGGGACTTCGCTGATAGCAGAGGATCTGAGTCCGAGTCGCGCCTTGACTATGGACTCTGCAAATATCCCCGATGAGATACTAGTAAGTGTGGAGGAGGTCGATACAACTGTTGTTCCTGCCACGGAGCTTCCCTCAGTGACTCCCGTTCCTCCGGTGCTTGCTCCCCCGGAAGAGGAATCTTCATCGGTTGCGGATTTAATGGATCTTTCTGGGGACGGCCCGAAGGTTAGGGAATAGGTAGTCGAGGCTACCGTCCTTCCGCTGGAGCCTGTAGTGTTGGTTGCCGCTCTTCAATCGAAAATTATTATACCGACCCACGTCCCCGATGATGTGCCTGGGGGCATGGAGGAGGCCACCGAAGCTGCTATCCCTCCAATCCAAAGCGGGAGAAGCTGTTAGTGTATATGCCTTAGGGGCCATTATTGTATCATACTAGCTTGTATATTACTTAATGGAAGCTTGGGATATTCACAGTTATATTAACAGTCTTGCTAAACATGGTAGTATGCTACTTTGTTTTATCTATCTTAATATGTGTGTACGTATTGATAGAGCCCTTAGGATCTTGCTTGACTACTAGCGTTGTGATGGCAGTCACACTAGTGGGGGCTGGGTAGTCTACAAGCACATCCTTTTTCAGGTCCCTAGTCGTAGGATTATCGAGACAGGGCATCGATACTCCGGAGTAGACTAGTGTGTACACTTCTCATCCCAGTTGGAGAGATGGTCTATCCCACAGCCATCAGTACGTCGTACTGGAGATAGTATACAGGTGCTCGTTGGGTTATGGGTACACCGGACAGGACTCGCGGGAAACTGTTGGTTGGTATTATACCCGTCATCAGTTAACAGTTTCCAGGTGACATGAGTACAGCATAGTCCGCAGACTTGACACTGCTGCTTCGCCTCAAGTGTGTTCCCACTGTTCTTAGATTTCTACCCTACCACGGCTCAAAGGAGTCGTGCAAACAGGTAGCAGTTGGGTGCAGTCCCGAAGCACTTGGAGGCAGTGGCGGTTAGACAGGATTCGTCTCTCCCGGTATTGGGAGTTTATATCGCGCTGTGTCAGAGAGCCATTTACAAAGTCCCTGGCCAGGGCAAGCGAGATTTACTGGTAGGTTTTCCAGTAGTTTCTCAAGGTGTAATGGGCTTCGCTCTGACACGACTTATACCGCTTTTAGGGGACTGACGCTTGCCGCCCCCTAGGCCCGATATGCGATAGTCCTAGACGAACAGACCGGACTGTACGGAGATTGTCACATTAGGCTCAGTAGGAGTTCGGATGGGTTTCCTCATCGGCCTTCTTATCGACATCTACCTGGGGACCGTTACGTAAAGCTAGTGCCGCTTGCGGTCTGTGGTTAAACCCACCGCTAGCGTAGTAGTCAAGTCTTTAGAGTCCCACACAGAGAGTTTCCTTGCTCCGGGCGAAACGATATAAAGGTCGTATGGTTTTACAATAAGGATTCGGACGCATACGTGTTTTTACGCATGTACGATATTCGGACAGTTTTTACTAGCCGGCTTTGGTTTAAGCCAGATTCTAGTATCAGATTATTGAATTTATACAGTCTAAAGTTTTTCCGTGTTTTCACGGATAGGAGGGGTGTTCTCGTAATTTGGCGAGAATCTTCTAGAAGCATGATGACTTGGTGGTTAAGGTGGCATTTGCATTTATTGATTTAGTGACTCATTTGTGTGATTCATCCATGGAGTTAATGATGCATGTAATGGCTAATGACTCATGAGATGAATCACACAAGGTGAATGAATGAAGCATGGTTGATAAATCATTTGATTTATTCATTTAATAAATCATCATGCTTCATATATTCAAAATGAATCATTATTTCATTTCATTCTCACTCTTACCTTCTCTCTCCTCAGGCTCTCTCTCTTCAAACCCTAATCCTATCCTCTCATGTGTTGAGATCAAGCATTAGCAAGACTCATTAATCCATAATCATACTCTATATTCCCTAGGTGACTTTGAATAGCAATTAGAGTAACCTAGTTACCTCAAGATTAGAGGAAAGCTTAGAGTAGAAGCTCTCGGGTGGATCGTCTATTACAAAGAGGAGGCCGACGGGGAGGCGGTTAACGAGAAGAAGAAGGACTTGGTTCATTAGGTATAATCTTCTTTCATAGTAGTAATTACTCCTATGATAGTGTTAGTTATAGTTTAGCAAAGATCCTTTCGGTTAGTCGATGTTAATTTAAAGAAAAAGATTGTTTTTCATATTTCTGCCTCCCCGCAACTCGTGGGTTGTTAAACATCGACTTACAGTAGTATCAGAGCCTCGCTAAACAATAACTAACTTATTAGCAAAGTCGTTAGAATTTCGAACGCAAAACGAACAGGAAATAACATCAAATTCACTAAGTTTCTGTCGATTTTAAAACGGGGTCTAAAAATTTTTCAGGGACCTCTAAAAATACATGCAGGAAAATATAAGAATACTGGAGAAATTTGGGTTCCTGAATCGGCCACGACGCTGCGGAACCGCGGCTGATCCAAGCGATCGGCCGTGGATCCGCTGCCGAGTTGGGGCCGAGTCAGTCCAAAATTCCCCAGAACTCTTCTGTGATTATTTTTTTCTTTCTGGAATGTTTATTTTCTGCTCAAGTCTCAGGTGCACAGAGAAGTTTTTGGAGTAGAATCTATTGTGTTTGTTCGATCGAAATTCTACGATGTTTGGCTAATTAGATTATATATGTGAATTGTATAATGTGTTCGTAAACCTCCCCTAACTGCTAATATGTCGGTTGGTAGGGGGTTGCACATTTCTGTAATGATTTTACTGTTTATGCTTATGAACTTGATTGGATCATTGTGATGATTAGCCGAGGTTTTGAGATGGGTTTTTATATTCATTCATTCGATATAATTGTAATATGTTGTAATATTATTTTGCGGGGCACATCCAGGTTGTGGTTGTAGCCACCGTTGTATTATTTCATTTAACTGATTTTTGCTCCTAGGATAGACCCAAGATGGGGTGCACATACTACCGGGTACTTTGAAGTGTTTAGTGGCCTACTCACGTTGTTGAGGGAGACCACTTCACTTCGGGTACTTGAGGAGTAGTTTGCCGTACCCATAGGGGTCTGGGTAGGGTAATGGCTATTCATCACAACTGTGTAATCCGTATTTCGTTGCAGGCTTAAAAGAAACGCGGATTGCTTGTATATCCAATAATGTTCATCTGTGATCTGGAATGCCTATTATTGCGTCTGAAGAATGTACAATATTTATATATGATAGCTATTTAGACGTCACTTATGTTTTACACCCGCGCTAGCCCAGCCCCCGCTCTGTCGTTAGTTAAGTAACCTAACGGGTGAATGACGGGGCCCCGTGGCGAATGCGGATGGCATAAGAGGACGTTGTATTTTCGTTGTTTTCTGCAATGATAGGTTAATGATGGGACGTATTATTATTAATGCAAAGAAAATAGACCAAAGTTGAATCGTTGGAACAGTTTAAAAGAAACCACTTAGTTATTTTTAAAACAGAAGATATTTTTAAATTGCGGAGCTTTAATCACTCCTTTTAAAAGCTATCAAGTTCCTTCGGTCATATCAAGTTCACTACGTTCACGGTTTCGCTAAAACCATTCGTAGCCCTCCATCATTTCATTTGGGTATTCAGTAGTATTCAAGCTATGCATTTTTGGCCAAAGTCAAGGCATAGTGTTTGGTAGCTGCTGGGTATTCATTTGTTGCATAGATAGATGTGTTAGTTTAGGACAGTCGTATTATCATTTGACCAAAGTCAGGGGTATGTACAGATGAGTTCAAATTAACAAGATAATGATGGGTAGAACTTGACATGTGACTTATGACATTTTGACCAAAGCAAAGGTCATAAGAGCATGTGGCAAAAATTTATATCGGGAATTTCTAAAGAAACTGAAATTTGCAAAGAGATGCATACTATTTGGAGTGTGATGAATGTTGGTAGGATTCCTTCTGTATTATCACACGATGATATTTGGATCCCGATCCTACTGTGAGTATATGCTACTCATCAGGAGATTCGTCACTTAACGATTAATGCTATAAACCAAGTAGGTGTCTAGAAAAGTGTCAGCGGGGCTATGCCCCCAGAGAAAAGAGGTTACTTAATTAAGGAACTTCGCGAAAGCGTTGGAAAACCTCCCTCGAAGTATCGACACTGGCCTGGCTGAACGGTTAAGAAAGTATTGTACGGTGAGAATAGTCCTGGCTAGTTCTTCCTTTTTGGTTTGAGGAGAGATTCGAGAAACAGTGGGAGCCATCCAGTTTAGATAAACTAAAAACCACTCTAAACTTTCAAGAGCATCATGCTAAAGTGTTTCTCTCTCTCTCTCCTAATTGCAGCGACCCAGACAATGACAGGACTTAAGTTACTACTAGAAAAAAATATACTGACAGGGCCAAACTATAAAGATTGGCCGCGGAATGTCAAAATGGCTTTGACCTATGACAAATTAGGGTATGTCCTTACCGCTAAGGCACCTGCTGTCCTCGGTCCCAAATCCAGTAATGCGGATAAGGAAATCCGCAAAACCTGGGAGTTAGATTGCGCGAGGGCCAAGTGCATCGTGCTTGCCTCGATGAATAATGAACATCAGAGGAGGCACAAGGATATGGATCTTGATGCCATATTTTTCCATACAAAGGAACTTTATGGAGAGCAATCTCGTATAGCAAGATACGAGACTTCAAAGAACTTGTTTCAGGCGAGGTTGGCCATCGGATCATCGGTAGGAGAACATGTCCTAAAGATGATTGGCTATATAGAAGAGCTCGCAGACCTTGGGACGACTTTGGAGAACGAGCTCTATACAGACTTGATTCTCCAGTCCCTTCCTTCCATCTACGCCCAGTTTATTCTGAATTTCAACATTCAAAGAAAAGAAGTTGAACTTGCAGAACTCCTTAACATGTTGAGGAGTGCAGAGGGCACCTTGCAGAAGGCAAGGGATATACTCACTATGTTTGTTCGCAGTGCTTCTTCTTCCGGGTCCAAGGCTAGGGCCAAAGGAAGGAAGAATAAGGCCACCACCAAACGCAGAGGAGGTGTTAATAAGGTGGGAGCGAAGGGAAAGAAAAAGATTGCGGTGCCAGTAGTGGCCAAGGATGAGTGCTTCCATTGTCATAGGAAAGGGCACTGGAAGAAAGATTGCAAGGCGTGGAACGCCAAGAACCAGGAACCGAAACAAGCTGTGGCTTCGACTTCAGGTGTGTTTGTAATTGAGAATTGTCTGTCAATTAACTCTACTTCCTGGGTATTGGATACCGGATCAGGATCTCATATATGCAATTCATTGCAGGCACTAAGAAACCGTAGAGTGCTGAAGGTTGGTGATATGACCCTGAAGGTTGCTAACGGAGCTAGCGTGGGAGCTGTGTCCATAGGGGATTATCACCTGAGATTGACGAGTTGACATATTTTGGTTTTGCATAACTGTTTTTGTGTACCTAGTTTAACGTGTAGTATCATATCAGTTTTCTTGTTATCAAATAAAGGTTATGATTTCACGTTTGTAAGCGATGTTGTTAACATCCACCTTAATCATAGTTTGATTGGGTCTGGTACACTGGATAACGATATATATGTCTTAAACCAATTACAGATTTTCAATGTCCAGAACACACTAAAAAGAAAGTCTCTAGATTTAAATAAGGCTTTCTTATGGCATTGTAGACTAGGTCACATCAATGAGACAAGGTTAACTAAGTTACATAGAAAAGGATATTTTGATTCGTTTGAATATCAATCTCATGCCACTTGTCAATCATGTCTCAAAGGAAAGATGACAAAGACTCCATTCACTGGACACTGAGTAAGAGCGAGCGAGCTCTCAGGACTCATACACAACGATGTATGTGGTCCAATGTCTACACATGCAAGAGGTGGTTTTTCCTATTTCATTACTTTTACGGATGATTACTCTAGGTAAGGATTCATTTTCTTGATGAAACATAAATCCGAGGCTTTTGAGAAATTCCAAGAGTATAAGAATGAAGTAGAAAACCAAACCGGCAAAAGTATCAAGACACTAAGATCTGATCGAGGTAGTGAATACTTAAGTGCTGAGTTCCTTGGTTACCTAAAAGAGAAAGGAATTCTCTCTCAGTTTACTCCTCCATACACTCCACAGCATAACGGTGTATCGGAGAGACGGAATCGAACCATATTGGATATGGTACGTTCCATGATGAGTAATGCTGAGTTACCGCGATCTTTCTGGGGTTATGCGCTAGAATCGGCAGCATATCATCTGAACAGGGCTCCTACCAAGACTGTTCCTACCATGCCATAGCAGATGTAAAGTGGGAAGAAACCCCATCTTCAGCATATAAAGATATGGGGATGTCCAGCTTTTGTTAAAAAGCAGCATGCGGACAAACTCGAGGCACGATCAGTACAGTGTAAGTTTGTGAGATATCCAAAGAACTCCAAAGGGTATTATTTCTATTACGCAGAGGAACAAAAGGTTTTTTTTTCTCGTAATGCCCATTTTCTAGAACAGCAGTTTTTAGAAAAGGAAACAGGTGGGAGCGAAATAGAACTGGAAGAAATTCCAGAACCACAAATTACTACTGAAAGTTTGGTAGAACAAGTATTTCAAGAAGAACATGACATTCCCGCACCCCTCCGCAGAAGTAGTAGGCCGTCTCATCCACCTGAGAGATACTACGGTTTTCTCATAGATGAGGATATAGAGGATTGCATCATTGATGATGATGAACCTACTAGCTTCCAGCAGGCCATCTAGAGCGGCGACTCGGTACGATGGCTAGATGCAATACGGAACGAAATGGAGTCCATGTACACCAAAAAAGTATGGACTTTGGACTTGGCTCCAGATGGGGTAAAACCCATAGGATGCAAGTGGATCTTCAAGAAAAAGATTGGTGTAGATGGGCAGGTGGAAACCTATAAGGCTAGACTTGTTGCAAAGGGTTTTCGTCAAAGACCTGGTTTGGACTATGACGAAACCTTTTCTCCAGTGGCTATGCTTAAATCCATTCGTATCCTTCTTGCCATTGCTGCCTTCCATGATTATGAAATCTGGCAGATGGACGTAAAGACGGCTTTTCTGAATGGTAATTTAGAAGAGTGCGTCTATATGGATCAGCCAGAAGGTTTCAATCAGAGTGGGAGAAGCGGGAAAGTGTGCAAGTTGCTTAAGTCCATTTATGGATTGAAGCAGGCATCACGGGGTTGGAACATCTGTTTTGATGAAACGGTTAAAGAATATGACTTTATCAAAAATCCAGATGAACCATGTATATATAGTAAAATTGTAGCACGAACTGTCGTATTCCTCTTCTTGTACGTGGATGACATTCTATTGATAGGAAATGACATTCCTATGCTACAATCTGTCAAACGATTCTTGTCACACAGGTTCTCCATGAAAGACCTGGGTGACGCCTCTTACATTCTGGGGATCCGGATCTATCGTGATAGATCCAAGAGGATGTTGGGACTTTCGCAGTCCAGGTATATCAACACTATACTGAAAAGATTCAGTATGGAAGATTCTAAGCGCGGTAATCTATCGGCTTGTCACGGAATCACCCTATCCAAAGAGATGTCTCCCAAGACTGATATGGAAAGGGATCGCATGTCTATTATACCCTACGCTTCTGCGGTAGGCTCTATAATGCATGCGATGTTGTGCACCAGACCAGATGTAGCTTACGCACTGAGCGTGGTAAGCAGGTATCAGTCAGACCTAGGGGAGAAGCACTGGATAGCAGTGAAGAACATTCTCAAGTACCTGAGAAGGACTAAGGAGATGTTCTTGGTTTACGGTGGAAAAGACCTCAAGATCGAGGCTTTTACTGATTCCGGCTTCCAGAGTGATAAAGATGACTCCAAGTCCATGTCAGGTTATGACTTTACCCTCAATGGAGGGGCGGTGTGCTGGAAGAGTTCCAAGCAGGACACCGTTGCTGACTCGACGATGGAAGCGGAGTATATTGCTGCTTGCGATGCCGCAAAAGAAGCGGTCTGGATAAAGAAGTTCCTAACAGAACTTCAGGTGGTTCCTACCATTGTTGATCCAATATCTCTGTACTGCGACAACAACGGAGCTATAGCTTTAGCAAAGGAACCAAGGTCCCATCAGAAGTCCAGAAACATCTTAAGGTAGTATTACCTGATCAGGGAGATCATAGATCGCCGGGAGATCGAGGTCCGGAGAGTTGCTACAAAGGAGAATATTGCTGATCCATTCACAAAGGCCTTACCTCAGATTCAGTTCGATAGGTTACTTGAGATGATCGGTCTTCGATATGCCAGTACATGACCCTAGTGCAAGTGCGAGATTGCTAGTGTATATGCTCTAGGGGCCATTATTGTATCATACTAGCTTGTATATTACTTAATAGAAGCTTGGGATATTCACAGTTATATTAACAGTCTTGCTAAATATGGTAGTATGCTACCTGGTTTTATCTATCTTAATATGTGTGTACGTATTGATAGAACCCTTAGGATCTTGCTTGACTACCAGCGTTGTGACGGCAGTCACACTAGTGGGGGCTGGATAGTCTACAAGCACATCCTTTTTCAGGTCCCTAGTCGTAGGATTATCGAGATAGGGCATCGATACTCCAGAGTAGACTAGTGTGTATGCTTCTCATCCCAGTTGGGGAGATGGTCTGTCCCACAGCCATCAGTACGTCGTACTGGAGATAGTATACAGGTGCTCGTTGGGTTACGGGTACACCGGACAGGACTTGCGGGGAACTTTTGGTTGGTATTATACCCGTCGTCAGTTAACAGTTCCCAGGTGACATGAGTACATCATAGTCCACAGACTTGATACTGCTGCTTCGCCTCGAGTGTGTTCCCACTATTCTTAGATTGCTACCCTACCACGGCTTAAAGGAGTCGTGCAAACAGGTAGCAGTTTGGTGTAGTCCTGAAGCACTTGGAGGCAGTGGCGGTTAGACATGATTCGTCTCTTTCGGTATTGGGAGTTGATATCGCGCTGTGTCAGAGAGCCATTACGCAAAGTCCCTAGCCAGGGAAAGCGAGATTTACTGGTAGGTTTTCCAGTAGTTTCTCAAGGTGTAATAGGCTTCGCTCCGACATGACTTATACCGGTTTCAGGGGACCGACGCTTGCCGCCCCCTAGGCCCGATATGCGATAGTCCTAGACGAACAGACCGGACTGTACGGAGATTGTCACATCAGGCTCAGTAGGAGTTCGGATGGGTTTCCTCATCGGCCTTCTTATCGACATCTACCTGGGGACCATTACGTACAGCTAGTGCCGCTTGCGGTCTGTGGTTAAACCCACTGCCAGCGTAGTAGTCGAGTCTTTAGAGTCCCACACATAGAGTTTCCCTGCTCCCGGCGAAATGATATAGAGGTCGTATGGTTTTACGACAAGGGTTCGGACGCATACGTGTTTTTACGCACGTACAGTATGTTAGTGTTTATGCCCTAGAAGGCCATTACTGTATCATACTAGTTTGTATATTACTTAATGGAAGCTTGGGATATTCACATGTATATAACAGTCTTGCTAAACATGGTAGTATGCTACTTGGTTTTCTCTATCTTAATGTGTGAGTATACGTATTGATAGAGCTCTTAGGATCTTGCTTGACTACTAGCGTTGTGATTGCAGTCACACTAGTGGGGGCTGGGTAGTCTACAAGCACATCCTTATTCAGGTCCCTAGTCGTTGGATTATCGAGACAGAGCATCGATACTCCGGAGTAGACTAGTGTGTACGCTTCTCATCCCAGTTGGGGAGATGGTCTGTCCCACAGCCGTCAGTACGTCGTACTGGAGATAGTATACAGGTGCTCGTTAGGTTACGGGTACACCGGACAGGACTCACAGGGAACTGTTGGTTGGTTTTATACCAGTCGTCAGTGAACAGTTCCCAGGTGACATGAGTACAGCATAGTCCGCAGACTTGACACTGCTACTTCGCCTCGAGTGTGTTCCACTGTTCTTAGATTGCTACCCTACCGCGGCTCAAAGGAGTCGTGCAAATAGGTAGCAGTTGGGTGCAGTCCCGAGCACTTAGAGGCAGTGGCGGTTAGATAGGATTCGTCTCTCCCGGTATTGGGAGTTGATTGTTGGAGATAGTGCCCTCATAGTCAATTATTGGATCGCAGGTACGTGATTGCAATGATTGCGGAGGACCTATACCGGTAGGACAGTCTTACTCGAGATGATAGTATGCTATCTGGTTTGCCTTTATCAGTCGTGTACATGTTCAGGTGACTGATTGCATGTTACACTTTGATAGAGCCCTTAGGATCTTGCTTTACTACCAACAGTATGATGGCGATCATATACGTGAGAGTTGGGTAGTTTATATGCATATCCTTAATTGTGGTCCCTAGTCGTGGGAGTTTCGAGACAGGGCATCGATACTCCGGAGTAGACTAGTGTGTACAGTCGAGACCCCGACGAGGGGCGGTGGCCGGTCTCACAAGCCACTGGTGTCAGTTGGATCACCTAAGATGTATACAGGTGCTCATTGGGTTATGAGTACACCGGACAGGACTCGCCGGGAATCTGCTAGTTAGTATTATATCTACCGTCAGATAGCAGTTCCCTGGTGACATGTGTACAGGTTAGTTCATCGACCTGAGGTCGTCATTTGTCTCGTGTGAGTTCCCACTGTGCTTTGATTTCTACCCTACCACGGCTCAAAGGAGTCGTGCAAACAGGTAGCTTTTGGGTACTGTCCCGAGCCATATGGAGGCACGTGAGCGGATCGGCAGGGGATTCGTCTCTCCCGGTATTGGGGGCGAGATCGTACTGTGTCTAGGAGAGCCATTACACAAAGCCCACGGCCGTGGCAGGAGATTTACTGGTAGGTACTCCAGTAGTATCTCAGGGTGTTATTGGGCTTCACTCCGACACGACTTATACTGCTATTGGGGGTCTGACGTTACTAGCCCCCTAGGCGGATATGCGATACTCATTGACGAACGGACCGGACTGTATATACATTGTCACTGTTAGGCTCAGTAGGGTTTCTGGATGAGTTCGCTCATCGGCCTCCCTTGAGTGCGCTCATCGGTCTCCCTTGGGGTCAGTCCGTGGGCAGCCGTTACGCATTGCTAGTGCCACTGACGGTTTGTGGTTAAACCCACTGCCAGGGTACTGACGAGTCATTAGAGTCCCCCACAGACAGTTTCCCAAGTTCGGGCGAAACGTTGTAGAGGCCGTATGGTTTTATGGCAGGGTTCGGAAAATGCACGTGCGTTTACGCACGTGTTATTTTTCGGGCAGATAATACTGGTCGGCTTTGGTTTAAGCCGGATCCGAGTATTATATTGAGTAGGTATAATATCTTTGTCTCAGTTGCATTTGTATTCGGTCGTAATACAAATGCGGGTATATTTATACAGTTTCGGGGTTATCCTGAAAGTCGTTTCAGGATCACTTTTGGAAGTTGCCAGTTTCCAGTTTTCTATCAGCCGTCTTTTAACATTCTGTTAAAGACGGATTTATCTTTTCTTCAGATGAGGTGAGTCAGTGTTCTAGAAGATTCTAGATGAGGTGACTAGGCTATTTGGTGTAGTGTTCTTATTGGATGCATTAAAGACTTGATGACTAGGTTAATTTGAGTCATCATTTACATTAAAGCATTTTGTTTTGGTTTAGATATTTCCTTCATGATATGCTTTAGGATATGGTCACCTCCCTCCTCCTACGGTCACCTCCCTCCATGAATATATATGGCCGGCCCTCTCTCTCCTCACTCACTTGATTCATTTGAGAAATTATGGTTGTAAAAGAAAAGAGTATAGTTTTGGATGCATGGAAATTTCATAGTTCATTTCTTGTTCCATTTCATTTCCATCGGCAACTTCATTTACCGATCGTCCACGGACTTGGACGAAGTGAGACAAAGTCATCTACTCATTCTCTACATCATTCTTGGTCGTCTCTTTTGGCAAACTTGACGATCGAGTTGCCTCGAGTCAAAGGCGGGAGCCCGTTTAAAGAATCGGTGATGTGGTGCCACCTCGACGTGGATATCGAAGATCGACGAGATCGGAGCAGCCGCAACGGAGCGTGGGATGATGGTTGAAGAACGAAGGACTCGGATCGTTCGGTACAACCTTTCTACACTCTTTACTGTTTGTTAGTTTAGCAATAATGGCAGATCCGGGTTAAAGTATACGATAGCGCCAGTTTAAAAGTTTTTATTCCGCATTTGGCGTCTGTAGACTGCCGGGGCGCTAGCGTAGACTTACAGTGGTATCAGAGCCTCACCATTTTGCTATACTAACTTGTGCTAACGCGTTCAAAATATCGATCGAACCGAAAATCAAAAACGACAAAATCCTAGCCCGATAGTTTCTGTTAATTTTAAACGGTCTCAAAATTTATTTCTGGATGTCTTAAAAATCTGTGCAGGCGTTTTTAAGAGCCACGACAAAATTTGGGGTCGTGATTCCTCCAAGCAGCCGCGGAAACGCGGCCAAACCCATGGTTTGGCCGCGCATCCGCGGCCACGTGGGGAGCACGTGCTTCCAAATTTTGTCAGTGGGTTCTGTGATGGATTTTGGGGTTTTTGATAAATATCGTTTTGGCCCAGATTTTGTTACTGTTCACCAGTAAGCAGTGGGGCCCACTTTTTGATATTTGGTCTTTGGTCGATCGAAATTTAAACACGTTAGTTTACAGTGCTTACATTATATCTCCGACCGGGAATGTCATTTGATCGGTAAACCGCGTCTGATTGCTATAGTTCTTTTAGACGGGTTTGCGAACGTGACATTCGCGTTGATGTTCTGTGTTGTGCTGTGATGTTGCGGCTTTGTCGTGGTGGATAGCAGTGTGCAATGGTAGTACAGTTTGTGTTTATTTGTACATTTGATATTGCGGGGCGAGCGTCCAACTTGTGGACTGCCGTCACTGCCTGTTGTATAATATTCTTTTGGGGCACGACCAGGTTGCGGTCGATGTACCTATTGTACTATTTTTCATTACTGTACTAGGTTTTGCCCCGAGACGGAGTGCACGGATAGCCGGGTTCTGGAGGGCAACGGGTCCGCATCTCATGGCTTTGGGAGGCAGAGGGGCCCCACTCTAAAATTGGCAGACTATTCGCCGCACTCGTAGGGGGTACAGGTTGACCCAAGGAGGGGTGCTCAATTTATCGGATTCCGTGAAGTGCCGGGTGTTCCATTCACTATGCTGTGGGGACTACCTCGCTTCAGGTTTTGGCGGGTAACTTGCCGCACCCGTAGGGGTCTAGGTTTCATTGCACAGGCTATCCACACGACAGGGGAACGTCGAGTTTCAGCAGCGGCTCTGTGAAACTCGGGGATCCCAGATTATCTGTATTGTTCTGTGATGCTTATTACTTTTCTGTAATGTTGCATATTATCACGCCTGGAGCGATTATTGTATATTGGCTTATATACTATTAGATGTTGTATATGTTTTACACCCGCGCTAGTCCAGTCCCCGCTCTGTCGTTAGTTAAGTAACCTAACGGGTGATGACGGGACCCAGTGACGAATGCGGATGGCATATACGTGCATTTTATTTTCGTTCTTTTCTGGTGTGATTTAATGATGGGACTGCGTTGATTCTGATCAATGCAAAGTAAAACAAACCTGTTTACAGTTGTTGGAACAATTTAAAAAGTGTTATTGCAAAGACGTTTCCTTTTGTTATGCATAGCGGTATTCAGTGGAATATCCAGCACCTCATTCGACGGGGCAAGGGCCGATATCTCTTCACCGGGACCGACCCCTTGGACAGAAGTTTGCGTCAGGGTAATAACTTCACTATAGTCGATTACATGTTGCTTTGCATAGCGGTATTCAGTGGAATATCCTGCACCTCATTCCACGAGGAAAGAGCCGAGATCCCTTTACCGGGAGTGACCTCTTTAGCAAAAGGTTTTCACCACTATATTTTAAAAAGCTATCAGGTTCCTTCAGCGATATCAAGTTCACTACGCTAAAGGTTTTTCGCCAAAAACCAGCCGTAGCCCTCCGTCACTTCTTTTGGGTATTCAGTAGTATTCAAGCTACGTATTTTGACCAACGCCAAGGCATAGTGTTTGGTAGCTGCTGGGTATTCAATTGTTGCATAGATAGATGAGTTAGTTTGGGACAGTCGTTCTGCCATTTTGGCCAACGTCAAGGGCATGTGCGGGTGGGTTCAAATTGACAAGATAGTGACGGGTAGAACTTGGCATGTGACTTATGACATTTTGACCAACGCCAAGGTTATAAGAGCATGGGGCAAAAATGATATCGGGAGTTTCTAAAGAAACTGAAACTTGCCAAGTATGCGCATACCTTCTGGAGTATGAGTAACGTGGATGCATTCCATCACGTTATCATGCGATGAGAGTTGGATCCCGATTCCCACTGATGAGTTGGTTTACTCTTCGGGTGATCCCGATTGATTCTTCTTTAGGTTTGGAGGAGAATTTGACAGGACAGTGGGAGGTTTCTGGATTAGATAAAGTGATGACCATTCTGATCTAGGTTAGAGTGCACGCAGAGTGTTTCTTTTCTCTCTCTCTTTGGCAGCGACCTTTGACCGACCCTAGACTATGACTCAGTGACCAGGTTGACCGAACCTTCTTAAAATACTGGCTTTTGGATTGTCTTAGTTGCATAAGTCATTTGCCACTCCTTCTTTTACCTTTTGAATTTCTCAGAACACCCGTATTACTACGGATATCCACTTCCATTGGATAGAGCCATCGTATGGTTATATACGAACTCGAAGGGACTTCTTCGAGGATGGATCAAGGTTCAGGAGAAATAGAATTGGTTTATTCAGTTGTCTTTTATTATCACCTTCTCTCAGGTTGCGAGAGCTCCTTGGTTTAGGAGAGTACACCTATTACGCTTATTGGATAGTCTTATTCCAAACCATAGGCTGGTGCCGAAAGGTAGGGAATGAAGAAAACCAATTAGCCTAAGTTGGGTGTGCAGAAGGTAATATGTAAAGACAAAATAAAGGGATTAGAAAGAGGGCAAAGTAAATTGCGACTGATATCATTCACGACCAAAACCGCGTACTTCATCGCCGCTCCTATTTCACCTTTAAAAGAATAAGGTATTATTCAGTTGTATTTTATCATCACCTTCTCTCAGTTGCGAGTACTCCTTGGTTTAGGAGGGTACACCTATTATGCTTACTGGATAGTCTTCTTCCAAACCATAGGCTGGTGCCGAACGGTAGGGAAGGAAGAAAACCATTTAGCCTAACGATGGTGTACAGAAGGTAACGACTAAAGACAAATAAAGGGATTTGGAGAGATGGCAATAAAATATACGGTTGAAGTCATGAATTGGATTATGGAAGAGGCATTGCTATGAATACCAGGATACCCCTACGAAACATTTTCATGTTTCAGTGCATTGTTAAAGAAAAACTGTTTTCCCGATTAGACACTTACTCCAAGGGTATGTATTTACCAGGTTTCATTCTCATATTTGTATGGTTTTACAGATGATGAGTGGGAGTAAGATATTGGGAATTAGGTGATCATCCTCATTATATCGGAATTCGTTGTAATTGGTGATATTTGAGGAAATCGCCAGGGTACAGTTTTCAACCTACGACGCACAGGTTTTGAGTTGTTTAACTCAGCGGACTTATACAGAGTATTGTATGTTGTCCAAGTGTCCATCAGGACAAAGGGGTAGGTCCTCGTACTATGTTCTGTTTACTTATAACTTCTCTAGTATTTAGACGAGTGTTTCGTAGAAATACAAGGTCTAAGTTTTGAGAAGTTGTGGGTATAAGAATAAAGTAGAGAACCAGGTGTCACAAGTATCGGGATTCTTCAAAGAGATCGAAGATGTAGATTCTTGTGATTGGTATTCAGATGATAGTGATGGTTTTGAGAAATGTGTTTCTCTTTCAGGTTACTCATAATTGGATGGATTCCTAAGTTGAGTAATGCTGATTAGCCTCTTTCCATTAAGTTGATATGCACTGGAGACAGCTGCATGGTTTGAATATGGTTCCAATTAAATTAGTGCCAAAGTTTCTATATTGGATATAGAATGGATCGTACCCTAAAAGATGTTAAGGTACGGGGAGTTGTCCAGCTTATGATTAAAACCAGACACTGGATAACTCAGGGCACGTTTCTGTAATGGCTGTTTGTGGGTTAACCCTGGCTAT
Organism: Agapanthus africanus; assembly: GCA_030015575.1. Classification (NCBI taxonomy): domain Eukaryota; kingdom Viridiplantae; phylum Streptophyta; class Magnoliopsida; order Asparagales; family Amaryllidaceae; genus Agapanthus; species Agapanthus africanus. The sequence goes on along the minus strand of CM057337.1, from coordinate 1,005,279,760 downwards.
GAAGAGGGTTGATATTCTACCATTTGGAAGATCAATAGTGATATTGTTCTTGACTCGCCACAGTTTTAGTAAAAATGGATCTTTTTCAGAAAACAGTAGTGGGAGTATGGTAGAACTGGAAGTGATTCCAGAACCGCAAACGATTACGGAAAATTTAATAGGACCTATACATTCAATCAGGTTTGACATTCCAATAGCCACTCCGCAGGTATGGTAGGTAACCTCAGACGCCCGAGAGGTACTTCGGTAGCCTCAGAGACGGTGACAGGGAGGTTCTTATCTACCCAGACTTGACACTACTGTTGTTCCAAGATATGAGACCCGGTAGGAGGGTTGTCGTAGTCAGTGGGAGCAGCAGAAGCATAGTGGGCAAGTAGCTTATGTCTATTTATAGACTTGAGCAGTTATAGCGGAGATAGATCATCTAATTTTGATGTGACAGTCATGGGTTTGACTTCAATCAGAATAGGGGATGGATCAGTTAAGAAGGTAGTAGGGTGTGATGTCATGGTATCTGGATGACATACACAGAGTAGGAAGTAAAATTCCTATACTACGATCGGTTGTACTGTGGTCGTCACACAGTTGTTTCTCCAGACAGGATATGGATATAATATTTGACATTCTGGTTTCTAGATCTATGGTTTTAGATCTGGATTTGGGTAGTTTCCCAATGTGGGTACTTTGACAGATATTCTAATGGTTTTTGGAATAGTTGACTCCTAGCATGGTGGTGTACCTGCAGGTGATGGAGTCACCCTCTCTAAAGGTGTCTTACAGACTAAAGGGGAGAGGGAAGTGCATGATTGGCAGATCACTTGCTTAGGCAATTGAGTCAATCATGAGATGTCAAGTACCACACCAAATGTTGGTTTTGCACTAGATGCAATAAGTTTGTATTAATCCAATCCTGGAGAAACATAAGGAAGCAGTTATAGAACATAAGTGCATGTTCTACGGATTTGATGACGACAGCCTCCTTCGGGAGACGATTATCATTCCAGGCTTCAAAGGTGACGTGGATGACAGAGTGATTGTCAGAGTTATAGTTTTTCCCCCTGACGAAGAGGGACAATATTATGGACAGGTGGTCCAAGAGGATACTGTGGGTGGCATGGTGCCCGATACTGATTGAGGTTCAGTGATCGATACAGTCTAAGAAGTTTGGATATGGAGTTCATTTATGAACTAAGGTCCCATCAGATATCCAGACATGTTCTAAGACAGGTATTACTCAATTCGGGAGATGGTTTTCTCCGCGAACTTGAGATTAAGAGAGATATAGAAAGATACTTCTAGGCGGATCCACTCACTGAGGCTATTTCTCGAACACAATAGTTTTACAAACGGGCTTTGTGAAACTGATTAGTAGAGGAGTTGGATGTTCGGTTTCACACGGGCTGTGAGTAGTCGACATCGCAATATTAGCCTTGAGTGAAAGTGGGAGATTGTTGGAGATAGTGCCCTCATAGTCAATTATTGGATCGCAGGTACGTGATTGCAATGATTGCGGAGGACCTATACCGGTAGGACAGTCTTACTCGAGATGATAGTATGCTATCTGGTTTGCCTTTATCAGTCGTGTACATGTTCAGGTGACTGATTGCATGTTACACTTTGATAGAGCCCTTAGGATCTTGCTTTACTACCAACAGTATGATGGCGATCATATACGTGAGAGTTGGGTAGTTTATATGCATATCCTTAATTGTGGTCCCTAGTCGTGGGAGTTTCGAGACAGGGCATCGATACTCCGGAGTAGACTAGTGTGTACAGTCGAGACCCCGACGAGGGGCGGTGGCCGGTCTCACAAGCCACTGGTGTCAGTTGGATCACCTAAGATGTATACAGGTGCTCATTGGGTTATGAGTACACCGGACAGGACTCGCCGGGAATCTGCTAGTTAGTATTATATCTACCATCAGATAGCAGTTCCCTGGTGACATGTGTACAGGTTAGTTCATCGACCTGAGGTCGTCATTTGTCTCGTGTGAGTTCCCACTGTGCTTTGATTTCTACCCTACCACGGCTCAAAGGAGTCGTGCAAACAGGTAGCTTTTGGGTACTGTCCCGAGCCATATGGAGGCACGTGAGCGGATCGACAGGGGATTCGTCTCTCCCGGTATTGGGGGCGAGATCGTGCTGTGTCTAGGAGAGCCATTACACAAAGCCCACGGCCGTGGCAGGAGATTTACTGGTAGGTACTCCAGTAGTATCTCAGGGTGTTATTGGGCTTCACTCCGACACGACTTATACTGCTATTGGGGGTCTGACGTTACTAGCCCCCTAGGCGGATATGCGATACTCATTGACGAACGGACCGGACTGTATATACATTGTCACTGTTAGGCTCAGTAGGGTTTTTGGATGAGTTCGCTCATCGGCCTCCCTTGAGTGCGCTCATCGGTCTCCCTTGAGGTCAGTCCGTGGGCAGCCGTTACGCATTGCTAGTGCCACTGACGGTTTGTGGTTAAACCCACTGCCAGGGTACTGACGAGTCATTAGAGTCCCCCACAGACAGTTTCCCAAGTTCGGGCGAAACGTTGTAGAGGCCGTATGGTTTTATGGCAGGGTTCGGAAAATGCACGTGCGTTTACGCACGTGTTATTTTTCGGGCAGATAATACTGGTCGGCTTTGGTTTAAGCTGGATCCGAGTATTATATTGAGTAGGTATAATATCTTTGTCTCAGTTGCATTTGTATTCGGTCGTAATACAAATGCGGGTATATTTATACAGTTTCGGGGTTATCCTGAAAGTCGTTTCAGGATCACTTTTGGAAGTTACCAGTTTTCAGTTTTCTATCAGCCGTCTTTTAATATTCTGTTAAAGACGGATTTATCTTTTCTTCAGATGAGGTGAGTCAGTGTTCTAGAAGATTCTAGATGAGGTGACTAGGCTATTTGGTGTAGTGTTCTTATTGGATGCATTAAAGACTTGATGACTAGGTTAATTTGAGTCATCATTTACATTAAAGCATTTTGTTTTGGTTTAGATATTTCCTTCATGATATGCTTTAGGATATGGCCACCTCCCTCCTCCTACGGTCACCTCCCTCCATGAATATATATGGCCGGCCCTCTCTCTCCTCACTCACTTGATTCATTTGAGAAATTATGGTTGTAAAAGAAAAGAGTATAGTTTTGGATGCATGGAAATTTCATAGTTCATTTCTTGTTCCATTTCATTTCCATCGGCAACTTCATTTACCGATCGTCCACGGACTTGGACGAAGTGAGACAAAGTCATCTACTCATTCTCTACATCATTCTTGGTCGTCTCTTTTGGCAAACTTGACGATCGAGTTGCCTCGAGTCAGAGGCGGGAGCCCGTTTAAAGAATCAGTGATGTGGTGCCACCTCGACGAGGATATCGAAGATCGACGAGATCGGAGCAGCCGCAACGGAGCGTGGGATGATGGTTGAAGAACGAAGGACTCGGATCGTTCGGTACAACCTTTCTACACTCTTTACTGTTTGTTAGTTTAGCAATAATGGCAGATCCGGGTTAAAGTATACGATAGCGCCAGTTTAAAAGTTTTTATTCCGCATTTGGCGTCTGTAGACTGCCGGGGCGCTAGCGTAGACTTACATTGATATCGCGCTGTGTCAGAGAGCCATTACGCAAAGTCCCTGGCCAGGGCAAGCGAGATTTGCTGGTAGGTTCCAGTAGTTTCTCAGGGTGTAATGGGCTTCCCTCCGACACGACTTATACCGCTATTAGGGGACTGACGCTTGCTGCCCCCTAGGCACGATATGCGATAGTCATAGACGAATGGATCGGACTGTATGGAGATTGTCACATCAGACTCAGTAGGAGTTCGGATGGGTTCCCTCATCAGCCTTCTTATCGACATCTACCTGGGGGCCGTTACGTACAGCTAGTGCCGCTTGCGGTCTGTGGTTAAACCCATTGCCAGCGTAGTAGTCGAGTCTCTAGAGTCCCACACAGAGAGTTTCCCTACTCCAGGCGAAACGATATAGAGGTCGTATGGTTTTACGACAAGGGTTCGGACGCATACGTGTGTTTACGCACGTACGACTTTCGGACAGATTTTACCAGTCGGCTTTGGTTTAAGCCAGTTACTGGTATCCGGTTATTGGATTTACACAGTCTAAAGTTTTTCCGTATTTTTGCGGAAAGGAGGGGCGTTCTCGTAATTGTGCGAGAAGCTTCTAGAAGGTGGTGACTAAGGAGGTTAAGGTGGCATATAGAATGATTGTGATTAGCGAGTCACCTAGATGATTCATACATGTCTTTTTTCATTATAATGAATCATCACTAGATATTATCAAGCATGGTTGTTAAATTGTTATTTATTCTTTTCTTGATAAAAAGAAATGCTTGATATATATCATCTTCTCTCACTATTCTCATATTATTATCTTTATCATCTTCTCTCTCCTCAAGCTCTCCCTCTTCAAAGACTAATCCTCCCCTCTCATGAGTTGAGTACAAGGATTAGTAAGACTAATTAATCCATAACCCTCTCTATATTACACCTAGCTTCTTTGATTAGCACTTAAAGAAGTTTAGTTGCCTCAAGTTTAGAGGCTAAGCTTGGAGTAAAGCTCTCGGGTGGTTCGTCTACTACTTCGAGAAGGCCGAGGAGGAGGAGGAGTTCACAAAGACGAAGGACACGATTCGTTAGGTATAATCCTTGAACATAGTAGCATAGAAACTATATGTTTGTTGTTAGTTATCGTTTAGCTTCGATTTAAGCGGTTAGTCGATGTTTGTTCACTAAACAAGTTCGTTTTTGAAAATTCCGCCTCCCCACAAGTATTGGGGTGTTATACATCGACTTACACAGTATTCGGACAGTTTTTACTAGCCGGCTTTGGTTTAAGCCAGATCCTAGTATCGGATTATTGGATTTATACAGTCTAAAGTTTTTCCGTGTTTTCACGGATAGGAGGGGCATTCTCGTAATTTGGCGAGAAGCTTCTAGAAGCATGATGACTTGGGTGTTAAGGTGGCATTTGCATTTATTGATTTAGTGACTCATTTGTATGATTCGTCCATGGAGTTAATGATGCATTTAATGTCTAATGACTCATGAGATGAATCATACAAGGTGAATGAATGAAGCATGGTTGATAAATCATTTGATTTATTCATTTAATAAATCATCATGCTTCATATAATCAAAATGAATCATTATTTCATTTCATTCTCACTCTTACCTTCTCTCTCCTCAAGCTCTCTCTCTTCAAACCCTAATCCTACCCTCTCAAGTGTTGAGATCAAGGATTAGCAAGACTCATTAATCCATAATCATACTCTATATTCCCTAGGTGATTTTGATTAGCAATTAGAGTAAGCTAGTTACCTCACGATTAGAGGAAAGCTTAGAGTAGAAGCTCTCGGGTGGATCGTCTATTACAAAGAGGAGGCCGATGAGGAGGTGGTTAATGAGAAGAAGAAGGACTTGGTTCATTAGGTATAATCTTCTTTCATAGTAGCTAATTACTCCTATGATAGTGTTAGTTATAGTTTAGCAAAGATCCTTTTGGTTAGTCGATGTTAGTTTAAAGAAAAAGATTGTTTTTCATATTTCCGCCTCCCTGCAACTCGTGGGATGTTAAACATCGACTTACAGAAGCATCGAAGGTATTCTTCTATATTTTATTTTGATAATCTTTCCATTATCTGAACCCTCCTGTCTTTTCAGAATTGCGCGGGTTGGCAGCGTCTATCGCTGATCTGTCTCTCAGGAAATCTTTTCAACGTCTGCTGGAGATGGCTGCTCCGCAGGAAATATCCTCTTAACGCATCATCCTATCTTCCGGGCAAGGTTAGTGTTGTTTGCCTTATTCACGGCATTATCATTATTCCATATAACGATACTGATGTCTTCTCCAGTTTTAGAGGCCGATGACGAAGTTGAGATTCTTGACGGGCCTGGGGAGCCTTCAGACCCTTCTTGCATGACCGTGGGTAAGTAATGTTTCAATGTTGGTCCATTTGCTCTTTACTTGTGAATCTAGCTGATTGTTTTCTATGAATCTTAACAGCTTTGCCAGTTCTTACCACGCTGGAATCTCGCATCGTGATGCCACCGACCCCTATGCTCTACGTGCCTCGAAACGGATGGAAAAGCGAGGCCTTCATTCCTTGTCAGCTCTGATTGAAGATCTTCGTGCTGGGAGTCTGATCATGGCCGAAGCATTTGCTGCTGAAGCCAACAGTTCTCTTCTCTTTCTTGCCACTTACCATAGTGAAACATTGGTGCAAGTCTGGGTTGAGTTTGTCGGCAGGTGGAGGCTTGCTTGCACATTCTTGAATGTACATGCCTTCCCTCAAAGGTTATGGCCGCGAAGGCAAACTTACGGGGGCTGATTGATCGGTGCACTGCGAACATGATATCATGCGAGAAGAGGCTCAGCCGAAAGTTTTCGGAGAGGTAGCTGGCTTCCAAAGCGCCGAGGGAGCTTCAAGCCAATCTTACGGCCAAGACCACTAGGGCATATGAACTTTGGCGGGTGATTCGAGAGGCTATCAAGGAGGTGGTAGCCATTGATAAGGCCGTCATTTTTACTCATGAAATGGTCGAAGCCCATAAGGTTACTGAAAAAGAGCTTGAAAGCCGGCTTGTCTCATAACAGGCCCAATAGGCTCAAGCGGAGGCCCGTCTTTTGACGATAATAAATCATGAAGCCGAGGCCCAGCGAAAAAGGGATGAATTGGCAAATCTGTTGAATCATCCGCCGGCTTGAAGAATTATATATATATATATATATATATATATATATATATATTCTTCTTCTTTTGTACATACTCATGAATGAGAGTATATTTTTTTATTCTTTCATAAATTGTACTTTGTATTCATTTTTATTCATGAGTAAAAGACATATTTTACTTCATGATGGTGTGTCCCTTTTAGTAAGTGAATTCCGTGGATAATTTATTATGATTTCTTTTTAGGACAGCGATAGCTTAGGATTCAGGGTTAAGATCTGCCTCTTAAGACTTTTCAACTTTATAAGCCGTGAGGGTCTCATAAAGAATTTTCTCTCTATAAGTCGAGAGGATCCCGTAGGTGTAATTTCTCCTTAGGAATCGTGAGGATTCCTAAGTGCGTTTTCTTCTGAGAGTCGTAAGGATCTCACAAAAGAGTTTTCTGTTGGAGATAGTGCCCTCAAATTCAATTATTGGATCGCAGGTACGTGATTGCAATGATTGAGGCAGGACCTATACCGATATGACAGTCTTACTCGAGATGATAGTATGCTATCTGGTTTGTCTTTATCATCATTTACATGCTTTAGTTCGCTATTGCATGATTGATAGAGCCCATAGGATTCTGCTTGACAGCTAGCAGTATGATGGTGATCATATACGTGGGAGCTGGGGGTCTATAAGCACATCCTTAAAGTGTCCTTAGTCGTGGGAGTTTTCGAGACAGGGCATCGATACTCCAGAGTAGACTAGTGTATACAGTCGAGACCCCGACGAGGGGCGATGTTTGGTCTCACAAGCCATTGGTGTCAGTTGGATCACCTAAGATGTATACAGGTGCTCATTGAGTTATGAGTACACCGGACATGACTCGCCGGGAACCTGCTAATTGGTATTATACATATCGTCAGATAGCAGTTCCCTGGTGACATGTGTACAGGTTAGTTCATCGACCTGAGATCGTCATTTGCCTCATGTGAGTTCCCACTATGCTTAGATTACTACCCTACCACGTTCAAAGGAGTTGTGCAAACAGGTTTTAGTTGGGTACAGTCCCGAGCCACATTGGAGGCAAGTGAGCGGATCGTCGGGGATTCGTCTCTCCCGGTATTGGGGGTTGATATCGCGCAGTGCACGGGTGGCCATCACTAGGAATTCTCGGCCGAGGTAGTGGAGAATTACTGATTTGGATCAATAGTTTCTCAGGAGGTGATGGGCTTCATGCCGACACGATTTATCGCGTTATTAGGGGTCTTACTTTATCCACCCCCTAGACTCGATATGCGATACTCTTTAGACGAACGGACCAGACTGTATATACATTGTCACTGTCAGGCTCAGTAGGGTTTATAGACGAGTTCGCTCGTCAGCTTCCCTTCCAATCAATACATAGGCAAAACGTTACGTGCAGCTTGTACCTCTGACGTGCTAGAGGTTATACCCAGTGCCAGTGTGTTGATGAGTCATTAGAGTCCCCCACAGACACTTTCCCACGTTCGGGCGAAACGTTGTAGAGGCCGTACGGGTTTATGGCAAGGTTCGGAAAAAGCATGTGCGTTTTCGCACGTGTCGTTTTTCGGGCAGATAATACTGGTAGGCTTTGGTTTAAGCCGGAACCCAGTATTATATTGTGTAGATATAATATCTTTGTCTCAGTTGAATTTTTATTCGGTCGTAATACAAATGTGGGTATGTTTATACTGATACGGGGTTATCCTGAAATTCGTTTCAGGATCACTTTTGGAAGTTGCCAGTTTCCAGTTTTCTATCAGCCGTATTTTGACATTCGGTTAAATGCGGATTTATCTTTTCTTGATGTGGTGAGTCAGTATTCTAGAAGGTTCTAGAGAGGGTGACAAGGCTAGTGAGTCATTAGTGCATTAATGGAGCAATTAATGCTTGATGACTAAGGGTTAAGGTTCAATGTATGCATTGATTGCATTCATACTAGGTGTATTTGTGACTCATTGTTTCTTTCATGATCTTTTGCTTGTGGTCACCACTCCCTCCTCCTACACTCACCCCCCACCTCCTATAAGTGGCCGGCCACCCCCTTTATGTTTGATAATGGTTGTGATGGAAAAAAAGATTGATATTGTTTTGGATTCATGGAAATTAGATAAGCCTCATTTCTCATTTCACCCGATTCCAAAAGGCAACTTCATTAACCGTTCGTCCATAGCCTTGGACGTAACGAGAAAAAGTGTTCTACTCATTCTCTACTTCATCTTGGTCGTCTCTTTTAGCAAACTTGACGACCGAGTTGCCTCGGTTCAGAGGCGGGAGCCCGTTTAAAGATCCGTCGACGTGGTGCCACCTGGACGAGAAGACTGGAGTTCAAGGAGATCGGAACAGCCGCAACAAAGCGTGGGATGATGGTTGAAGACCGAAGGACTCGGATCATTCGGTATAATGTTTCTACCCACTTTGTAGATTGTTAGTTTAGCTTTAATGGCAGATCCGGGTTACGGTACAAGATAGCGCCAGTTGAAAAAAGTTTTTGTTCCGCATTTGGCGTCTGTTAGACGGCCGGGGCGCTACCGTGGACTTACAGTGGTATCAGAGCCTCACCATTAAGCTATACTAACTTGTGCTAACACGTTTAAAAGATCGATCGAACGGAATTTCCGAAATCGCAATTTCATGCATACTGAGTTTCTTTCGATTTTTCAAAGGGCCTAAAAATAATTTTGCATATCACAGAATAGTGTGCAGGGTTTTATTAGCATACTGGAAAAAGTTGGGCACGTGTTCCTACAAGAGCACCGCGGATCCGCGGTCAAACCTAGGGTTTGACCGCGGAACCACGGCTCTTCAGTGGGAACAGTGCTTCATTTTTTTTCCAGTAAGCTTCTGTGAGGAAATTGTAGGTTTTTGTATAGTTCTTTTGGGCCCAGATTTTGTTACTGTACAACAGATGTACGTGGGGCCCACTTCGGGAAATTTAGTCGATCGAAATTTTAAATTTGTTAGTATGCAGTATTTACATTATATCTCCGACCGGGAATGTCATTTGATCGGTAAACCGCGTCTGATTGCTATAGTTTTTTTAGACGTGTTTGCGAACGTGACATTCGCGTTGATGTTCTGTGTTGTGCTGTGATGTTGCGGCTATGTCGTGGTGGATAGCAGGGTGCAATAATAGTGCAGTTTGGATTTATTTGTACATTTGATATTGCGGGGCGAGCGTCCAACATGTGGACTGCCGTTACTGCCTGTTTGTATAATATTTTTTGGGGCACGACCAGGTTGAGGTTGATGTACCCGTTGTATATTTTTCATTTCTGTACTAGGTTTATCCCGCGAAAGAGTGCACGGATAGCCGGGTTCTGGAGGGAAACGGGTCCGTATCTCATGGATTTGAGAGGCAAAGGGACCTTACTATAGAATTGGCAGACTATTCCCCGCACTCGTAGGGGGTACAGGTTGACCCAAGGAGGGGTGCTCAATTTACCGGATTCCGTGAAGTGCCGGGTGTTCCATTCACTATGCTGTGGGGGACTACCTCGCTTCAAGTTTTGGCGGGTAACTTGCCGCACCCGTAGAGGTCTAGGTTTCATTGCACAGGCTATCCACACGACCAGGGGAACGTCAGGTTTCAGCAGCGGCTCTGTGAAACCCGGGGATCCCAGATTATCTGTATTGTTCTGAGATACTTATTACTTTTCTGTAATTTTGCATTAATTACGCCTGGAGCGATTATTGTATATTGGTATATATACTATTAGATGTTGTATATGTTTTACACTCGCGCTAGTCCAGCCCCCGTTCTGTCGTTAGTTAAGTAACCTAACGAGTGATGACGGGACCCAGTGGCGAATGCGGATGGCATATACGTACATTATATTTTCGTTCTTTTCTGGTGTGATTAATTGATGGGACTGCGTCGATTCTTATCAATGCAAAGATAAAACAAACCTATATTTGATGTTGTTGGAACAAATTTTAAAAGGTGTTATTACAAAGATATTTCCTTTTGTTATGCATAGTGATATTCAGTTGGAATATCCTGCACCTCATTCGACGAGGCAAGGGCTGATATCCCTTCACCGGGAAAAACCCCTTGGGCAGAAGTTTACATCAGGGTAGTAACTTTAATATAGTTGATTACAAGTTGCTTTGCATCGCGGTATTCAGTTGGAATATCCTGCACCTTATTCCACGAGGAAAGAGCCGAGATCCCTTCACCGGGAGTGACCTCTTTAGCAAAACGTTTTCGTCACTATATTTTTATAAAAAGCTATCAGGTTCCTTCAACGAGATCAAGTTCATTACGTTAAAGGTTTTTCGCCAAAACCAGCCGTAGCCCTCCGTCATGTCTTATGGATAGTCAGTAGTATTCAAGCTATGTTTGTTTGGCCAAAGTCAAGGCATAGTGTTTGGTAGTTGCTGGGTATTCATCTGTTGCGTAGATAGATGCGTTGGTTTGGGACAGTCGTATTACCTTGTTGGCCAAAGTCAAGGGTATGTACGGGTGGGTTCAAATTAACCTGGATGATAACGGGTAGAACTTGGCATGTGACTTATGATGGGTTGGCCAAAGTCACGATCATAAGAGCATGGGGCAAAAATCATATCGGGAGTTTCAAACATACAGGAAACTTGCCAGGCATGCGCATACCTTCTGGAGTGTGATAACTTGAGTGGCTTCCATCAAGTTATCATGCTATGATAGTTGGATCCCGATTCCCACTGATGAGTTAGTTTACTCTTCGGATGATCCCGACTAATTCTTCTTTTAGGTTTGGAGGAGAATTTGAGATTACAGTGGGAGGTTTCCTGATTAGATAAAGTGATAACCATTCTGATCTAGGTTAGGGTTCACGCAGAGTGTTTCTTTTTTCTCTCTCTTTGGCAGCGACCATTGACTGATCCTAAACTATGACTCAGTGACCAAGTTGACCGAACTTTCTTAAAATACTGGATTTTGGATTGTCTAAAGTTGCATAAGTCATTGCCGCTCTTTCCTTTACCCTTTGTATTTCTCAGAACACCCCGTATTACTACGGACATCCACTTCCATTGGATAGATCCATCGTATGGTTATATACGAACTCGAAGGGACTTCTTCAAGGATGGATCCAGGTTCAGGAGAAATAAAATTGGTTTATTCAGTTGTCGTTTATTATCACCTTCTCTCAGGTTGCGAGGTCTCCTTAGTCTAGGAGAGTACACCTATTACGCTTATTGGATAGTCTTCTTCCAAACCATAGGCTGGTGCCGAACGGTAGGGAAGGAAGAAAACAAATTAGCCTAAGTAGGGTGTGCAGAAGGTAATATATAAAGACAAAGTAAAGGGATTAGAAAGAGGGAAAAGTAAATTGCGACTGTTATAATTCACGACCAAACCGCGTACTTCATCGCTACTCCTATTTCACCTTAGCTTTTTCCCCAGTTCGGGAGAAATAGAATAAAGTATTATTCAGATTGTCTTTTATCATCACCTTCTCTCAAGTTGCGAGTACTCCTAGGATTAGGAGGGTACACCTATTATGCTTACCGGATAGTCTTCTTCCAAACCATAGGCTGGTGACGAACGGTAGGGAAGGAAGAAAACCATTTAGCCTAACGATGGTGTACAGAAGGTAACGACTAAAGACAAATAAAGGGATTTGGAGAGATGGCAAAGAAATATACGGTTACAGTCATGAATTGGATTATGGAAGAGGCATTACTAGGAATACCAGAATACCCCTACGAAACATTTTCATGTTTCAGTTTCATTGTGCATTGTTAAAGGAAAACTGATTTCCCGATTAGATACTTACTCCAGGGTATGTATTTACCAGGTTTTATTCTCATATCTGTATGTTTTTACAGATGATAAGTGGGAGTAAGTTATTGGGAATTAGGTGATCATCCTCATTATATCGGAATTCGTTGTAATTGTTGATATTTGAGGAAATCGCCTGGGTACAGTTTTTAACCTACGATTAACATGTTATGAGTTATTCAACTCAGCAGACTTATGCAGAGTGTATTGTATGTTGTCCAGTGTCCATCAGGACAAAGGGGTAGGTCCTCGTACTATGTTCTGTTTACTTGTGACTTCTCTAGTTTTTTGACAAGTGTTTCGTAGAAATACAATGTCTAAATTTTGAGAAGTTGTGGGTATAGGAATAAAGTAGAGAACCAGGTATCGCAAGTATCAGGATTCTTCAAAGAGATCGAAGATAGATACTTGTGATTGATATTCAGTTAATAGTAATGGTTTTAAGAAACTTGTTTCTCTTTCAGGTTACTCATAATTGGATGGATTTCTAAGTTGAGTAATTCTGATTAGCCTTTTTCCATTAAGTTGTTATGCACTGGAGACAGCTGCATGATTAGAATCTGGTTCCAATTAAATTAGTGTCTCTATTTCTATATTGTATATAGAATGGTTCATATCTTAACGATGTTAAGATAAGGAAAGTTGTCCAGCTTATGCTTAAAACCAGACACTGGATAACTGAAGGCACGTTTCTGTAATGGCTGTTTGTGGGTTGACCATGGCTTTGACGAAGGTTGACATTTCTACCATCTGGAAGATCAATAGTGATATTGTTCTTGACTCGCCACAGTTTTATTAAAATGGATTTTTTCAGAAAACAGTAGTGGGAGTATGGTAGAACTGGAAGTGATTCCAGAACCGCAAACGATTACGGAAAATTTAATAGGACCTATATATTCAATCAGGTTTGATATTCCAATAGCCACTCCGCAGATATGGTGGGTAACCTCAGACACCCGAGAGGTACTCAGGTAGCCTTAAGGACGATGACATGGAGGTTCTTGTTTACCCAGACTTGACACTACTGTTGTTCCAGACTATGAAACCCGGCAGAAAGATAAGTATAGCGTCGTTCTAAACTAGCTTTAGAAGTGCATGTGTATATTATTCTGCCAGAGGGTTGTTGTGGTCAGTGGTAGCAGCGGAAGTATAGTGGACAAGTAGCTTATGTCTATTTATAGACTTCAGCGGATATAGCGGAGATTAGATCATCTAATTTTGATGAGACCGTCATGGTTTTGACTTCATCAGAATAGGGGATGAATCTGTTGAGAAGGTAGTAGGGTGTGATGTCCTGGTATTTGGATGACATACACAGAGTAGGAAGTAAAATTCCTGTACTACGATCGGTTGTACTTTGGTCGTCACACAGTTGTTTCTCCACAAAGGATATAGATATAATATCAGACATTCTGGTTACTAGATCTATGGTTTTAGATCTAGATTTGGGTAGTTTCCCAATGTGGGTATTTTTGACAATATTCTAATGGTATTTAGAATAGATGACTCCTGGCATGGTGGTGTACCTGCAGGTGATGGAGTCACCCTCTCTAAATGTGTCTTGGAGACTAAAGGAGAGAGGGAAGTACATGATTGCCAGATCACTTGCTTAGACAATTGAGTCAATCATGAGATGTCAAGTACCACACCAGATGTTGTTTTTGCACTAGATGCGATAAGTTTATATTAATCCAATCCTGGAGAAACAAAAAGAGGCAGTTATAGAACATAAGTGCATGTTCTACGGATTTGATGACGACAGCCTCCATAGGGAGACGATTATCATTCCAGGCTTCCAAGGTGACATGGATGACAGAGTGATTGTCACAGTTATAGTTTTTCCTCGGACGAGGGACAGTATTATGGACAGGTGGTCCAAGAGGATACTGTGGGAGGCATGGTGCTGGATACTGATTAGGTTCAGTTACCGATACAGTCTAAGAAGTTTGGATTTGGAGTTCATTTATGAACTAGGCCCCATCAGATATCCAGACATATTCTAAGACAGGTATTACTCAATTCGGGAGATGACTTTCTCCGCGAACTTGAGATTAAGAGAGTCATAGAAAGAAACATCAGGGCGGATCCACTCACTAAGGCTATTTCTCGAACACAAGAGTTTTACAAACTAGCTTTGTGAAACTGATTAGTAGAGGAGTTGGATGTTCGGTATCACACGGGCTATAAGTATGCGACATCGCAATAATTTGCCTTGAGTGCAAGTGGGAGATTGTTGGTGATAGTGCCCTCAAAGTCAATTATTGGATCGCAGGTACGTGATTGCAATGATTGAGGCATGACCTATACCGATATGACAGTCTTACTCGAGATGATAGTATGCTATCTGGTTTATCTTTATCATCGTTTACATGCTTTAGTTCGCTATTGCATGATTGATAGAGCCCATAGGATCCTGCTTGACAGCCAGCAGTATGATGGTGATCATATACGTGGGAGCTGGGGTCTATAAGCACATCCTTAAAGTGTCCCTAGTCGTAGGAGTTTTCGAGACAGGGCATCGATACTCCAGAGTAGACTAGTGTATAAAGTCGAGACCCCGACGAGGCGCGATGGCCGGTCTCACAAGCCATTGGTGTCAGTAGGATCACCTAAGATGTATACAGGTGCTCATTGAGTTATGAGTACACCGGACAGGACTCGCCGGGAACCTGCTAGTTGGTATTATACATATCGTCAGATAGCAGTTCCCTGGTGACTTGTGTACAGGTTAGTTCATCAACCTGAGATCGTTATTTGCCTCGTGTGAGTTCCCACTGTGCTTAGATTACTACCCTATCGCGCTCAAAGGAGTTGTGCAAACAGGTTTAGTTTGGTACAGTCCCGAGCCACATTGGAGGCAAGTGAGCGGATCGTCGGGGATTCGTCTCTCCCGGTATTGGGGGTTGATATCGCGCAGTGCACGGGTGGCCATCACTAGGAATCCTCGTCCGAGGTAGTGGAGAATTACTGATTTGGATCAATAGTTTCTCAGGAGGTGATGGGCTTCATGCCGACACGATTTATCGCGTTATTAGGGGTCTGACTTTATCCACCCCCCTAGACTCGATATGCGATACTCTTTAGACGAATGGACTGGACTGTATATACATTGTCACTGTCAGGCTCAGTAGGGTTTATAGATGAGTTCGCTCGTCAGCTTCCCTTCCAATCAATACATAGGCAAAACGTTACGTGCAGCTTGTACCTCTGACGTGCTAGAGGTTATACCCAGTGCCAGTGTGTTGATGAGTCATTAGAGTCCCCCACAGACACTTTCCCAAGTTCGGGCTAAACGTTGTAGAGGCCGTATGGGTTTATGGCAAGGTTCGGAAAAAGCACGTGCGTTTTCGCACGTGTCGTTTTTCGGGAAAATAATACTGGTATGCTTTGGTTTAAGCCGGAACCCAGTATTATACTGTGTAGATATAATATCTTTGTCTCAGTTGCATTTGTATTCGGTCGTAATACAAATGTGGGTATGTTTATACTGATACGGGGTTATCCTGAAATTCGTTTCAGGATCACTTTTGGAAGTTGCCAGTTTCCAGTTTCCAGTTTTCTATCAGCCGTATTTTGACATTCGGTTAAATGCGGATTTATCTTTTCTTGATGAGGTGAGTCAGTGTTCTAGAAGGTTCTAGAGAGGGTGACAAGGCTAGTGAGTCATTAATGCATTAATGGAGCAATTAATGATTGATGACTAACGGTTAAGGTTCAATGTGTGCATTGATTGCATTCATACTAGGTGTATTTGTGACTCATTGTTTCTTTCATGATCTTTTGCTTGTGGTCACCACTCCCTCCTCCTACACTCACCCCCACCTCCTATAAGTGGCCGACCACCCCCTTGAGGTTTGATAATGGTTGTGATGGAAAAAAAGATTGATATTGTTTTGGACTCATGGAAATTAGATAAGCCTCATTTCTCATTTCACCCGATTCCAAAAGGAAACTTCATTAACCGTTCGTCCATAGCCTTGGACGTAACGAGACAAAGTGTTCTACTCATTCTCTACTTTATCTTGGTCGTCTCTTTTAGCAAACTTGACGACCGAGTTGCCTCGGTTCAGAGGCAGGAGCCCGTTTAAAGATCCGTCGACGTGGTGCCACCTGGACGAGAAGACTGGAGTTCAAGGAGATCGGAGCAGCCGCAACAAAGCGTGGGATGATGGTTGAAGACCGAAGGACTCGGATCATTCGGTATAACGTTTCTACCTACTTTGTAGATTGTTAGTTTAGCTTTAATGGCAGATCCGGGTTACGGTACACGATAGCGCCAGTTGAAAAAAGTTTTTGTTCCGCATTTGGCGTCTATTAGACGGCCGGGGCGCTACCGTGGACTTACATTTTTTCCCTTACGAGTTGAGAGGACCCGTAAGTGATGGACGAGGTTGACATTATCCGCACTTCACGGAGTCAGGGGTTGCTCTGGTCATTTCCCACGGGATCAAGATTGACTTTAGCCGTGTTCTATGGGACCAGGATTTGCTTTGGATGTTTCCTACGGGGTCAAGATTGACATAGCCGTGTTCTGCGAGGACCAGGATCCGCTCTGGATGTTTCCCACGGGGTTAAGATTGACATAGGCCGTGTTCAACGAAACCGGGATTTGCTCTGGATGCTTCCCACGGGGTCAGGATTGACATAGCCGTGTTCTGCGAGGACCAAGCTCCGCTCTGGACGTTTCCCACAGGGTCAGGGTTGACATAGGCCGTGTTCCACGAAACCAGGATTTGCTCTGGATGCTTCCCACGGGGGGTTCTGCGTGGACCAGGCTCTGCTCTGGACGTTTCCCACGGGGTCAAGATTGACATAGGCCGTGTTCCACATGACCAGGAATTTGCTCTGGATGCTTACCACGGGGTTAGATTGGCATAGCCGTGTTCTGCGAGGACCAGACTCCACTCTGGACATTTTTCACGGGGTCAGGATTGAAATAGGCCATGTTCCACGTGACCAGGAATTTGCTCTGGATGTTTCCCACGGGGTCGGATTGATATAGCCGTGTTCTGCGAGGACCAGGCTCTGCTCTGGACTTTTTCCACGGGGTCAGGATTGACATAGGCCATGTTCCACGTGGCCAGGAATTTGCTCTAGATGCTTCCCACGGGATCAGATTGATATAGCCGTGTTCTGCGAGGACCAGGCTCCGCTCTGGACGTTTTCCACGGGGTCAGGATTGACATAGTCCGTGTTCCACGTGACCAGGAATTTGCTCTGGATGCTTCCCACGGGGTTTGATTGACATAGCCATGGTCTGTGAGGACCAGGATCCGCTCTGGACATTTTCCACGGGGTCAGGATTGACATAGGCCGTGTTCCACGTGACCAGGAATTTGCTCTGGATGCTTCCCGCGGGGTTGGATTGACATAGCCGTGTTCTGCGAGGACCAGGCTCCGCTCTGGACATTTCCCACGGGGTCAGGATTGACATAGGCCATGTTCCACATGACCAGGAATTTGCTCTGGATGCTTCCCACGGGGGTCAGATTGACATAGCCGTGTTCTGCGAGGACCAGGATCCGCTCTGGAAGTTTCTTATGGGGTCAAGATTGACATAGGACGTGTTCCACGTGACCGGGAATTTGCTCTGGATGCTTCCCATGGGGTCGGATTGACATAGCCGTATTCTGCGAGGACCAGGCTCCGCTCTTGACGTTTTCCACGAGGTCAGGTTGACATAGGCCGTGTTCCACATGACCAGGAATTTGCTCTGGATGCTTCCCGTGGGTCGGATTGATATAGCCGTGTTCTTTGAGGACCAGGCTCTGCTCTGGACGTTTCCCATGGGGTCATGATTGACATAGGCCGTGTTCCACGTAACCAGGAATTTGCTATGGATGCTTTCTACGGGGTCGGATTGATATAGCCGTGTTCTGCGAGGACCACACTCCGCTCTGGACATTTCCTACGGGATCAGGATTGACATAGGCAGTGTTCCACGTGACCAGGAATTTTCTCTGGATGCTTCCCACGGGGTCAGATTGACATAGCCGTGTTCTGCGAGGACCACGCTCCACTCTGGACGTTTTCCACGAGGTCAGGATTGACATATGCCGTGTTCCACACGACCAGGAATTTGCTCTGGATGCTTCCCACAGGGTCGGATTGACATAGCCGTGTTCTGCGAGGAACAGGCTCCGCTCTGGACGTTTTCCACAGGGTCAGGATTGACATAGGCCGTATTCCACGTGACCAGGAAAGGTTGACTCTCGGTTATTTGTGCATCGTCGAGTCATGGAACTGGGAATTTTGCCGCAGCTCCAATTTGTTGATGTTTTGTTTATTAAGATGAGACGAATGTTAAGATGATCTCCAGGCTGTCTGCAAACCGTTAAGACTTGACTCACTTTCGAATGGAGTCTAGGGGGAAGGTATGGTTCCCTCTTTGTTTGTGCCCCTGGATTGTATACATGGATTCATGTGATTTCACCTGTAGGGCAAAAGTTTCATTCTTTCAGAACTTTTTTTATTTCTTTCTTTCCGCGATGCTCTATCATTTTAGCTTTTATATCGCGAAGGTCGCGATTGCTCAATCATTTCGGCTATTTTTCGCGGTGCCCAATCATTTCGGCTGTTTGTTTTATTTACTCGCTGCTTTTTATTGCGAGTTGGCCAATCATTTCGGCTATTTCACATGCATACATTTTTACTTACTGATTTTGTTTGCCAGTTGCCCCATCATTTCGGCTATTTCGTATGCATTTGTGGCTCGCTGGTTTTTCTCCACGAATTTTGGGATTTGACACCGATTTCGGCATCAGCATCACTACAACTGGGATATTGGCAGGAGCGAATCATCATTTGTCTCCGTCGATGTCGAACAAAGATGGCTTAGTAGACAGGGTTAGAATCCTGTCGACTAAGGATTTTGACTTCATGAGCCGTAAGGGTCTCATAAAGGTATTTCTCCTACAAGTCTTAAGGATCTCGTAGGTGCATTTTCTCCTTGGGGATCGTGAGGATTCCTAAGTGCGTGGTCTCTTATAAGTCGTAAGGATCTTACAAGAGTGTTTTCTCCTTGCAAGTCGAGAGGACTTACAAGTGTTTGTTTTTGTGAGCATATCCGTAGTCACAGATGGGACTTTGTTAGGGAAATGTTTATTCGCGCCCGTGGATTGTATACAAGGGTCAATACTGAACCACTTGTATGGCAAAATTGGAAGTTGCGATGGCTTAAGAACAGTTTCAGATCCCTGTAGCTTAAGACTTTTGAATCTTATGAGCCGTGAGGGTCTCATAGGAGGGTTCTCCTTACGAGTCGTGAGGATCTCGCAAGTGCAATTTCTCCTTAGGAATCGTGGGGATCCCTAAGTGTGTTGCTCCCTTGTGAGTTGTAAGGATCTCAAGCAAGTGGTTTCTCCTCACAAGGTCGAGAGACTTTTGCAAGTGTCTTTTAACAAGGTTGCGCCCTTTCGGGTTTTCACAAAAACTCATCGGTAGCCCTGCTGTTTTTACTCACGGAGCCCTTTTGGGTTTTCATCCGTGCCCATTTTGCTTATGAACATACCGTTTTTTTAATTTTATCTTTTTTGTGTCAGCCTTGGGATGCTGCAGTCTACAGTAGTTTATCGACTCTCGGTCAACAGCCAGTTTTAGGACATAGTGGTCCATCGTTAGTTTAAGGACGTTTCAGTCTGAAAGCCGGCTATTACTTATAGAGTTTGGGCTTAGGAAGATAG
The DNA here is from genome assembly GCA_030015575.1 of Agapanthus africanus. Taxonomy (NCBI): domain Eukaryota; kingdom Viridiplantae; phylum Streptophyta; class Magnoliopsida; order Asparagales; family Amaryllidaceae; genus Agapanthus; species Agapanthus africanus. The sequence continues at coordinate 1,005,259,622 of CM057337.1, read as the reverse complement.
CGAGCGGACATAGGCATCATCATCTATCGTTGACCAAGGCTGTGACTCGTTAGGCGTAGTATTTTTTAGGAAGCGACTGTTTATTGGCCTGAAAGGTCTTTTGCCATGCATGTCCATGAGTAGATAGGCTCCACCCTGGTAAACCTTGTCTATGATATACGGGCCTTCATAGTTTGGCTCTAATTTCCCCTGCTTGGCACGGTTGGGGATCATAGGCCTTTTGACCACTAGCACGAGTTCGCCTTGACGGAATGTTCTCGTCCTAGTCAATCTTTCATATGAGCGCATCATCTTTGCTTTATAAGCTTCCAGGTTTTGTTGCGCCATGAGACGGGTTTCATCAAGGGCATCGAGCTCCTCAAGCCGAAGGTAAGCATTTTCTTCGTCTGTTAGCTTGTAGTGAACTGCCACTCATAGAGAGGGTAGCTCTATCTTGAGGGGGAGTACCGCATCCGTACCGAACACCAACGCGTACGGCGTTGTGTTCGTGGCCATTTTGAACGTAGTTCGATATGCCCAGAGAGCTTCATGCAGTCTCTCGTGCCGGTCATTCTTATTTCAAGACACCGTCTTTTTCACGATCTTCATCAAGGTCTTGTTGAAAGCCTCAGCTAGACCATTAGCTCGAGAATTATAGACTGAAGAGTATCTCCAGTCTATGTTATGCTGTTGTGCAAAGCGGATGATCTTATGGCTTCTGTAGGCTGGCCCGTTATCGGAGATGATCCGTCGCGGAGTTCCAAACCGATAAATGACGTGCGTCTTGAAGAAATGGAGGATATTCTCCGTCTTCACTTCCCTCAGAGGTACTGCTTCTGCCCACTTGGAGAAGCAATCAGTTGTTGCCAAAATGAATCGATGTCCTCTGGACGATGCTGGTTCGATGGGGCCGATTATATCAGTTCCCCACATTTCAAACGACCAGCTAGCCACCGTTGGATGCAGTGGATTTAGATGCTGATGGATAAAGTCCCCGTGAATCTGGCACGAGTGGCATTGCTTCGCGTATTCGAGGTAGTCCTGGATCATCATGGGCCAATAGTAGCCCATCCTTTTGATCTTCAGCTTCATCTTTGGCCCGGCTTGGTGAGAACCACAGAGTCCGTCATGAGTTTCTTGGACGACTCTTTTTGCTTTTTCCGGTCCCAGGCATCTCAGCCATAAAGAGTCAAACGATCTCTTATACAGAGTATCATTGACAAATGCAAAAGAAAGAGCACGTTTCAAGAGCTGATGTCTTGATGACGCATCTTCAGGTGCTCGACAGGATTTGAAGTAATCTATAAATACTTCCCTCCAATCCTTAGCTTTTTCTTGGCCTTTTACTTATAAGGTCGCTTGCTCGGTCGCTCCCTTTTCTTCGGAAGATTCTGGAGACATTTCTGCCGGTGCAAGAACCCGATGACTGATCGCACGCCAAAAGCGTGTCGGATTTTCAAAGTTCTAAAGTTTACCGCGATCAGGACGGTGTCGCTATGCAGCTAGCCGGTTGAGCACGGGTCGATCCACAGGGAGATGGTTGTATGTCCTTTCTTGTCTTAGACGAGTCAATAAAGAATCTGTATGAGTTTGTTCAAGACTATCCTATGTGTATTATTTGCAAGTATAAAGTTGTTAAGAAAAGATACGAGATTGTAAGCTAAAGAAATCCGTACTCAAAACCTTTGAGCCGAGTCTTGACCAATTGAAGCTAGAGCAATCGGCAACAACGTGGATTAGGGGATTTAAGCGCGGTATTCGTGGAATACGGCTTATTTACCCTTGTCCTTCCGTTCTTGTCTCTTGCTTTCGCCTCCGGCCAAACCGAACGCAACCGGTCACGGTTAGGAATCACCGTTACCTTGTTAGGGTAGGGTGCCTAACGGAGCGCTTGCGTATGGTTTGGGCGGAGTTCAAAGGAAAATAACGGGAAAAGGAAACGAGAAAAGAAAATCCTAACTTACAATACCGTATTTCATCTTAACAACAATAATTACAACCATTCACAAAATGAACAAAAGAGAGCAAAAGAAAAGAACAAAGAAAAGAAAAGATTACAAGTAATTAAGTGCATGAATTAAATTGCAAGAAAGTAAAGCAAGATAATAATAAGCAAGTAATAAAAAGCGATAAAAAGAACAAGAAACTAGAACTCAAGACAAGCATGGGATCAATAGCCAACCCTTAAACTTGCAAGCTCAATCAAGAGGTTGCAAGATCAAGAGAAGGGTAGAGAACGCATGTGAAGTGAAGAACTAGTCCCGTGAGAAAATACGACCCTTGAGATCAATAACTAACCCTTAACCTTTCAAGCTCAATGAACAAGTTGAAAGATCAAGAGGAAGCAAGAATCTCAAGGGGGAGGTAAACCAACAAGAAAGATAAAAAACCCTCATCTTCATTTCATCATCCACTCAAAAAGCTCTCACTACAAGTTTCATGGAGGAAAGAATGAAGAAGAAGAAGAAGAAGAAAAACTAGCAAAAAAGAGGCTAAAGAAGTGCTCTCCTTGGCTTTGCTCAGATCTGGAGTATTTATAGGCTGTGTGCTGAAACCCTAGGGCCAAATTCTGACCCCATATGAAATCCCCAAAGTTCCCCCAAAGATTGACAAAGAGAGAAGACAGGACGGCCGCGGATCCGCGGCCATGTAGAGGCTTTAGGGGGTCGGGTTTCTTTGGTGGTCCTGTGTTGCTGTTTTCTTCTGTTAAACATGTACAGATTTTCAATATTCTTCCATGATTGCTTCAGGTTCCAATAGTCAACAATGATGGCTTCATTTTTCAACACCTTTGAATTTATCTCCCTCGAGCTCCGTGCACCCATTGATTCTTGTGCAGCCCCCCTCGTGCTCTGTGCTTGTCCGAGACACGAATGACCGCTGTCATATGTCTTGTTTCTGGAACCGGTACGCAGCACTGGACGGATATGGATGACCGGAACCTGGCTTTTATCTGTTGTCAACAGATGTTCTGTATTTGGTGTAACTGTGGAGATTTTGTTTTGATTTGCACTATTTGTACTGGAAACCTGTAATCTGTAAATATGTAACAAATACGAATTAAAAGCACCTACCTATAAACACACGAGCATAAGAATGGGCGGTATAAAACGCAGTATTCTGTGATGAACAAATACCCCCAAACTTAACTTTTGCTCGTCCCGAGCAAAACCAATTATTCACAAAAAAATAAAATCCTAACCGCACTTTCGCAGGAAACGCGATTGTACTGAGCACGTGCAACAAGCCGTTAAACCTCTAGGTGTCCCTAGTAGGAGGAGTGTTGTCTCCTGAGGGTTTTCAGCGGATACTACCCACAAAATCCTGTCAAGCTAGTGTCATAAGTTAACATTGATTCTACTCCTACAGTTCAGTATTTACGTTAGAAAATCTATCATCCTAAGTTAGAAATATTCAACCCTTATTTTTCACACCTCCTACCTATTTAACCTTAGGTCCTATACGTTCCAAAAAAGTTTAGAAAGATGTTGGTTCTCCTGAGTTTTCCTTCTAAAGTGAGGCCTCAAATCAGGGATTTTTATCAACTTTACAGAAAACACAAGTCTTATTCTTTATTTCTATCTTTTATCCAAACATCGATTGTATACCCCTACGTGTGTGTATATTTGCACCCCTACACTTAAGAATTCAATTCAAGCTATAATACCCTTGCCCTAATACCTAATATTACTTCTTTTCATTAAGGATGGACGGATTTGCTCACACATCTTTCATACGACTATTAATGCTTCTTGAGGCACTAACGGCCAATTACTGAATGTGTGAACATTAAAGCGTAAATAGCAGTTTCCAGGTCTTGACTTTATTCTATTTTTTTTTCTTTTTCTTTTTTCTTTTTTTTCAAGACCGGATATATTTTTCAATATGCTCTTTTGGTGTTTAGCTTTAAATACCGTTTTTTCTTTCATACTAGGCTTTCAGGCAAGAGTATTTCTAGGTATCCTCTACTATCCCAAGTTTCAAGGTGCGTGTATGTGCAGTTTGTAGGTATATACTTTCTAAATTTGAACTTAAGAAAAGAAACTATTTTTCAGACTTATCCTTCAGTAAAGTATCAATACTTTCCCTTCATCTTGACTTAACTAAAGAACTGAATTCAAGATTACCTATTTCTCAAAAAAACTGTAAGGACGTATACTTACCAAGTTTAAACAGAATGAGGGTTATTTTTAGGGTTTTCAATTCCTAAGCCTAGAATTTAGTTATTTCTATCATATCAACTAATCTTTCGGAATAAAGATCTAAGTTACCCTATTAGTTAACTTGACGACAAAGTTTTTATATTTTTTGGAAAATTTTCGATTTTTATGGGTTTTTAAATAAGGTATGCAAATGCAAAATATACAAATGAATGCGAAGGAAGAAAGCTTACCGAGCACACCCCCAAACTTAAACTTGACAGTGCCCTCACTGTCAGGCTACACCAAGAGGGTCAGAATTGTCGGCGCTCCCTAGAAACAAATTATATACAAAACAAAAAGGAAAACAAAAAATATATACAAAAAGGAGTCCCCCCAAACTTAAGTAAAACAGTGTTTCCACTGTTAAGCGAGGATTAGGGGGGAAAGAGAACAGTATCAAGCTATACAAGGCCTTACACAGGCCAAAAGTTAACACCAACCATTCAAACATTTTATCGCTGTAATGTACAGGTTGGTGGAAGAAGGCGTAGAGAAAAGAGATGGAGAATACGCGAGACCATATGCGAAGAGAAGTGGGATATGGTCTCGGTATATGAGAGGAAGAAGAATGGCGGAAGGGAAAAAGAAGTGGAATACGAACTTGAGGGTGCAGATGGAGTAAATAGAGTAGCACAATTTGTGATGACCAATGTGTGAAAAGCGATTGTGCTAATATATTTATCCGTCGAGAAATGAGGTCAAATCCCTCAAGATTCGTGAGAAACCATGGGTACGCCGAACTCGGTAAACCAGACACAGGAAGTGAAAATGATACGGGTTCTTGCATGGTCGGAACGATGGAAAGGGTGGGGGGAAGTGATTGAGGAAGGTTATCGGTTAAAGGTTCAGGAGGGTGTACACAGTCAGTGGAAGGGATAGGATGAATTGGTAAATCCGACTCATCAATTAAAACTGTTTCATCCTCAGTACCATCCTCAATATTCTCCTCAAAATTTATCTCATCCATGCAATTTTCAACAAAATCAAGACGCATATGGGGTTCGGGAAAAACATTTAATGACTCGGGATGATGATTTGAAGAGAAAAACTCAGCCAAATCTATGGGTTCATCATCCAAATTATTCCCGGCATCAATATCCTTAATCCAGTGAAAATCAAAATTCTCTGACACCTCAACAAAAGCATGGATATCAATCGATTCAGGTTCTAAAGTGGAGGTGTAGAGGTCAAAAGGTTTGGGTGTGGTTTCACTTGGCAAGGTCCCTTCACAATTTGGCAAATCAAACACTACAAAGTCGCACAACTCATTAAACATTCTATCTTCAACTGATAATTCATTTGGGACACTTGATAGAATTTCAACACAGGAGTTGTAGGATTCAATTTGAGACGGGTAGGTTTGATTTGGAAGGGTATACATCTCACTCTCTCCACTCAAATTCACAGCCTGTTCTGTCGCCTCATCATACATTGAAAAATTTGGAGCTAGTTGAAAACTAGCTACCGGATCACTAGGTTGTATGAGGGCGGCCATGGACGCATTCAAATCCATCATTTGTTGGCTTGACGCTACCCTAAAGTCTTCCAACGACCGTTCCAGACTAGACATAGGTTGTGAAGGGGTTTCAGTAAAAGATTCACAGTTGTATGGATACTGAAAACTCCCAAATGGCATTTCTGAAGTAATGTCTAGGGAAGGTGCAAAAGTAGGGTAGGATTGGTAGGAATTGAATGGCTGGACAGGAGTGGGATCAACATTGGGATAAGAAGGTGAATGGATTTGTTGGTCCCAAGAATTTGTAGTGGTGAAAGGAGTGAAAGGTCGGCTACGGGATTGTTCAATTCGTTCAGCAATAGACATAGGTCTCGGGGTTACAACTGGATTTTCAAAAGGGGTATCAACGCAAGAAGGTGTGAATATTTGAAACGGTTGATACGAAGTGGATTGCGGGGCCCAGTTGTTCGTCCTAGACGCGTCTATCCGATCTTTCAAAGAAATTTTTGGCATGGATGGATCGTTCGAAGTTCGACCAAAACAAGAACCGTAGGAAGTAATGTCTGGTTGTGGGTACCAAAGTTCGGCAAGAGTTTTTCGAGGTGGGGCACCCATGATATGAAGAGAGAGAAAGAAAGGTAGAGAAAAGGAAGGGAAAAAGAATGTGATTTTTTTTTATAGATATTAACAAAAGAATGAAATATACACAAAAAAGAATCTGGACAAAAACAATCACGACACAAAAATACCACACACCTAATCGTTCTAGGGTTCACCTAGGTAAACTAGACCTGCTCCAGAACTTGATTGTCGAAGTAAAACTGTGTCGAGAAACGGGCTCAAGATACACTGATCACGAGGCCAGGTAAGTGCAGAGATAAGGGGAGATTTTCCAACGCTTTCGCGAAGTTCCTTAATTAAATAACCCTTTCTCTTTTGGCGGTTTCGCCGTTAACACTTTCCTAGACACCCCGTAAACAATGTACCGTTAAGCAAGGTTCTAAACACAGTTAACTTCTCCTAGTGAGCGCGAAGTCCTTAAGGCTTAAAGTCTAATTTCTTTTAAAATTTGTGCGGGTAAACGTTATGCTCAAGTTCGTGATTTGTGGGCCACGGAAAAAGTGATGAAATCCTTTACCGTATATTGTGGGGTTCGCTTGCCCTTAAGTCCGTATTAATGTATGCAATGCGCAATTCAAAAAATTCTATAAAGAATCAAACAATCATTTTTTAGTTTAAGCGCGGCACTGCAACAAATACGGGTTAGTCAATTTTTAACGTTTGCTAGCGAACTTGCAAAGAATCCTGCAAAGAATAGTATATTGGATGCGTCGGATTTGAGAAGAAGGTGTTAGTAAAGTACGTACCGTTAAGATTTTGGGTTAGGAAACCCCCGTTGAATCAAATCCGGTAAGCTTGAAAAGTTCGCTTGCGCGGGTCAAACTACCCAGATCTTTGGCACTGTACTTCGTAATCACCTTAACTTTGAACGTACACTTTGCTCCCACAATCGCAGTTTGCAAATACGCAAAAATCTGCACACTTGCCCACAAAAATTATCAAAAATAACAAAAAGATTTTTTTTTTATAAATATATACAAAAAGAATATTAACCCGAATAACGAGAAAGAAAATACGCTACCGTCTCCCCGACAACGGCGCCATTTGATCGCACGCCAAAAGCGTGTCGGATGTTCAAAGTTCTAAAGTTTACCGCGATCAGGACGGTGTCGCTATGCAGCTAGCCGGTTGAGCACGGGTCGATCCACAGGGAGATGGTTGTATGTCCTTTCTTGTCTTAGACGAGTCAATAAAGAATCTGTATGAGTTTGTTCAAGACTATCCTATGTGTATTATTTGCAAGTATAAAGTTGTTAAGAAAAGATACGAGATTGTAAGCTAAAGAAATCCGTACTCAAAACCTTTGAGCCGAGTCTTGACCAATTGAAGCTAGAGCAATCGGCAACAACGTGGATTAGGGGATTTAAGCGCGGTATTCGTGGAATACGGCTTATTTACCCTTGTCCTTCCGTTCTTGTCTCTTGCTTTCGCCTCCGGCCAAACCGAACGCAACCGGTCGCGGTTAGGAATCACCGTTACCTTGTTAGGGTAGGGTGCCTAACGGAGCGCTTGCGTATGGTTTGGGCGGAGTTCAAAGGAAAATAACGGGAAAAGGAAATGAGAAACGAAAATCCTAACTTACAATACCGTATTTCATCTTAACAACAATAATTACAACCATTCACAAAATGAACAAAAGAGAGCAAAAGAAAAGAACAAAGAAAAGAAAAGATTACAAGTAATTAAGTGCATGAATTAAATTGCAAGAAAGTAAAGCAAGATAATAATAAGCAAGTAATAAAAAGCGATAAAAAGAACAAGAAACTAGAACTCAAGACAAGCATGGGATCAATAGCCAACCCTTAAACTTGCAAGCTCAATCAAGAGGTTGCAAGATCAAGAGAAGGGTAGAGAACGCATGTGAAGTGAAGAACTAGTCCCGTGAGAAAATACGACCCTTGAGATCAATAACTAACCCTTAACCTTTCAAGCTCAATGAAGAGGTTGAAAGATCAAGAGGAAGCAAGAATCTCAAGGGGGAGGTAAACCAACAAGAAAGATAAAAAACCCTCATCTTCATTTCATCATCCACTCAAAAAGCTTTCACTACAAGTTTCATGGAGGAAAGAATGAAGAAGAAGAAGAAGAAGAAGAAGAAGAAAAACTAGCAAAAAAGAGGCTAAAGAAGTGCTCTCCTTGGCTTTGCTCAGATCTGGAGTATTTATAGGCTGTGTGCTGAAACCCTAGGGCCAAATTCTGACCCCATATAAAATCCCCAAAGTTCCCCCAAAGATTGACAAAGAGAGCAGACAGGACGGCCGCGGATCCGCGGCCATGTAGAGGCTTTAGGGGGTCGGGTTTCTTTGGTGGTCCTGTGTTGCTGTTTTCTTCTGTTAAACATGTACAGATTTTCAATATTCTTCTATGATTGCTTCAGGTTCCAATAGTCAACAATGATGGCTTCATTTTTCAACACCTTTGAATTTATCTCCCTCGAGCTCCGTGCACCCATTGATTCTTGTGCAGCCCCCCTCGTGCTCTGTGCTTGTCCGAGACACGAATGACCGCTGTCATATGTCTTGTCTCTGGAACCGGTACGCAGCACTGGACGGATATGGATAACCGGAACCCGGCTTTTATCTGTTGTCAACAGATGTTCTGTATTTGGTGTAACTGTGGAGATTTTGTCTTGATTTGCACTATTTGTACTGGAAACCTGTAATCTGTAAATATGTAACAAATACGAATTAAAAGCACCTACCTATAAACACATGAGCATAAGAATGGGCGGTATAAAACGCAGTATTCTGTGATGAACAACGACTTTGCACAACGATCCTCACGTCATCGAGGTTTTCGTCGGCCAGTTCTTTAGCGAGCTTGGCTAATGCATCCGCTTTGCTATTTTCCGCCCGCGATATGCTTTCCAGGGTGTAGGCAGGAATTTGAATCAGCAGTTGCTGCACTCTTTCACCGTACTTTACCAGCTCTGGCTTGCACGTTTGATAATCGCCGTTTACTTGACTAACGATCAGCTGAGAGTTTCCCTATATATGGAGGTGTTCAATTACCATGTTGACAGCGATCTCAAGACCTGCTATCAAAGTTTCGTATTCGGCTTCATTGTTCGTCCTCGGCTCTGTTAAGGAGAAGGCAAAGCGCATTATCCCTCCTTGTAGAGTCACGAAGATGAGTCCCACCCCGGATTTGATTATGGGGGTACTTTGTTTGCGCTTCTTCATGGAAGATGCTCCATCGAAGTGGAGTTCCCATCGGGTGTCATTCACTCTTCTCTCACCGTCGATTGTGTCAAACACGTGCTCGTCGGGCAATTCGCAGTTTAAAGGAGAATCGGCAGGTATCGGATGCTCGGCAAGGAAGTCGGCGATGGCCTGGCCTTTCACTGCCTTGAGAGGACGATAAGTTATTGAGAACTCCATTAAAATCAGGGCCTATTTAGCGACCCGTCCTGTTAATATAGCCTTTGACATCAAATATTCGAGAGGATTTACTTTCGATATGAGATGGACCTCATGTGCCAACGCGTAGTGTCTGAGCTTTGTTATCGCGAAGATCAACGCCAGGCAGTGTTTTTCGATAGGGGAATAGTTGCTTTCTGCCCCCAGTAGAACTCGACTCAAATAATAGAGGGATCTTTCCTTCCCTTGGTCGTTCTCTTATGCCCACAGTGCACCTAGAGAACTTTCGAGGGCTGTTGTATACAGAATGAGGGGTTTCCCCTTGACTGGAGCAGTCAGTACGGGTGGATTCTGCAGGTATTGCTTGATTTCATCTAGTGCGCTTTGGCATTTGCGATCCCAGACGAATGGAGTTCCCTTCTTCATCAGGTGACTGTAAGGACGGCACAGAAAGATTGGCTATGAATCGCCGAATATATGCGAGCTTTCCTTGGAGAGACTGCAGCTGCTTGAGAGTTCTTGGTGGAGGCATTTCCATGATCGCCTTGATCTTCGAGGGGTCTATCTCGATACCTCGGTGTCGGACGACGAATCCCTGGAACTTGCCCGAGGAAACTCCGAACGCACACTTGAGAGGGTTCATCTTCAAGTCGTATTTCCGAAGGCGTTGAAACACGATCTTCTGATGTTCTAAATGTTCCTATTATGATTTGCTTTTAACTACGAGGTCTTGGATATAGCATTCGACCATTTCATGTATGAGGTCATCGAAGATCTTCGTCATGGCCCTCTGATAGGTGGCACCGGCGTTCTTTAGACTGAAAGGCATCACCTTCTAGCAGAATATGCCCAAAGGGATTCGGAAAGCGGTATGTTTCTCGTCTTCCGGATGCATCTTTATCTGATTGTATCCTGATGAGCCGTCCATGAAGGAGAAGACTTCGTGAGTGGACGTATTATCTATCATCAGCTCGGTGACTAGTACTGGAAAGTCGTCCTTCGGGCAAGCTTTGTTGAGATCCCGAAAGTCCACACATATGCGCACTGTCCCGTTTTTCTTCATCACCGGGACGATTTTAGCGATCCATTCAGGATACTGAACTTCTTGGATAAAGCCAGAATCGATTAGCTTCTTGACTTCGGCATTGATGCTCATCTCAAGCTCGACCCGCATTCTCCTCGGTGCTTGTTTGATCGGCTTGATGTCCGGAGATATCGCCAATTTGTGGATCATCTTAGTATCGAAGATCATCTTAGTATCGAAGATCGGAAGCAAAGGTTGCATCTTTCTTTTCGTGGAACCTCTCGAGAGTCCGGAACCCGATGATTGCAGTGAAGGGACCACAACACAGAGCATATGAAGTGAAGGACCGGATCTACAAAGGTTGTAATCCCTCTCACTTAGTGTTAAAGTTGTTAACATGCTAGTTTTCGCCTAATCTCTAGTTTAAAGATCCGTATTCGGGTTGTTCGGCACGGCTAAATTTTTAATCGGGCATGGTTGATGCCTCGTAGACCCTTGTGCGCGTGCCTAGCAACCCTACAGTGGTATCAGAGCCAAGCTAGAGCTTTAGGCGATGTCTAGATGAAGTTTAAAGTCCGATCGAAACCTGAAACCCCGATAAAACCCATTCTCTAGAAATTTTCTAAAAATTTGGATTTTTGTGAATTAAAAATTGCCAAAAAATTCAGCAGGGAATTCTATGAGTTACTGTGAAGCACGTGATGCTAACTCGACAAAAGAAGCGCGGAACCGCGGCGCAACCCTGGGTTTCGCGGCGGTTCCGCGGCCATTTTGCTGAGTTACACCACATGGCTTGCACAGTAATTCTTTTCTTGAAGTGCTGAGTCTTCTGGAAATTTTTATATTTTACTCGACAGTTGAGTTTTTCTGGGGTTATTTTGGGGATTCGATTGTTCGATCGGATTGTCTAATTTTGTCTATGTGTTGTCCGGATAATTTTAGAAACTGTTAAAAAGTTCGAACGAATATCAATAACTCACTTTTTCCCCTGTCGGAAATTTTTTCAAAAGTTGGATTTTTTTTCTCGTGTTTAAGAATGTTCTAAGTCATGCAAGTAATGCGGTGGACCCTCTAGAAGACAACAAACCTTAACTCGATTATGTGACCGTCTTGAACTGCCTTTTGAACCTTAGGGTTTGGGGCAGTTCGGCGTGCCACATGTGAGGCGTTGGCTTGACCCTTCTACGGCTGGACCATTGGTACTGTGGCATGTGATGGATGTTTTTAAACTAATTTCAAGTGTTGAGATATATTGGGGAAATCTTGGGTGTTTGATGATTCGATCGGAAAGTTTAACTTTGTCTATTTATCTGGAATGTGATACAATATTTGGAATCCACAGGTAGTTATGAGATAACTAATTTGAATATTATAAACATAGCAGTTTAGTCTCAAATGATCGGTTGCCACGGAATTTTGATGTGATCAAAAGTCCGTCGCAATCACGTAGTGTACGCGGATACTCGCCGGGTAAACTTAATAGACAGCTACGCCCCATAGCCCCGACCAAGTGACTGTAGGAGAACCCCGTCGCCGAAAGCATCCGTTCGGGTGCTCGCGGTAGCGGTGTTCCGCCTTGGTGCACTTCGTCGACGGTATCGGGGGTGCGGCCGTCTACTAAAGTTTGAGACGAGCATTCGATCAGTTTTTCGGGAATCTTGTTGAATTGCCCGACTTGATATTGAAAAGTGTTTTCGATAATGAGACTAAAATGCGGGGTTTATAAATGTTAGGCATGCGATGTCTAAGGAATTCATTTGGTTAGGCAAGCGATGTCTAAGAAGGTTGCGGATTCCAACTGTTGTAGTTTTACACTTTCTTTTCTGTGACCGTAAGCGTAGTATGTGGTGTATCGCCGGCTTCGTTGCTATACATCAACGACAATCGGAATACGCATACTTGCTTACATTGATGATATGAGATATTATGTGTTGCTGTGATATGTTGTATTGGATCGTCGCGTTTGAATAGCCGGGGGTTTTATGTGAGATGAGAGTTTTTTCTTTTTCATTCATGTAAAATTCATTTGTATGTAATATTCTTTTATTGGGGCACTTCCAGGTAGAGGAAGATGTCACCGTTGTATATTATTTACTTTTCCGCATTAGGTAGACCCAAGGCGGGGAGCACAAGTAACCGGGTTCTAGGGTCCAGTGGGAGACCATCTCGAGGAGTCGAGACCGGGTCTCCTAACCCTAGAATTGGCAGTGTTACTTGCCGCTCTCGTAGGGGTCTAGGGATGTGGGTTTGGCTATTCATCGCGACCGTGGAATCCGTGTTTTATACAGGCTCGTATTGAAAACACGGACGTCCTAGTATATCCAATATGTCATATATGTTCTTCTGCTGTAATGTTCTGTGATGAGATCATATTACTGCCTGAGACGAATGTTTATATTATATATATGAGATACATGTTATATTGCAGATTTCGTTTCAAAAGAGATGCTTGTGAAGCATAATAAAATGGGACTTCATTAATGAGATTAATGAAATAAAAGAAACCTAAAATGTTGTAGAAACTTGTTTAAAAACTAGTAGCTCTAGTTCTTGCTTTGCATAGCGGTGTTCCTTGTAGAACATCCAGCACCTTATTCGATAAGGAAAGGACCGAGATCCCTTCACCGGGAGTGACTCCTTTAGCGATAACTGGCAGATGCTACAACCCTCGGTTTGTCTTTTGATTGCTCCTATAGTTCCTGCTTTGCATAGTGGTATATATGATATATCCTGCACCTTATTCGATGAGGAAAGGGCCGACGATCCCTTCACCGGGAGTGACCCCTTTAGCAAAACTAGAAAAGCCTAAAAAAAACTCCATTTAAAATCACTCGATTCTACAACGATATCAAGTTCATTACGCAAAGGGTTTTCTGAAAAACTCGTCGTAGCCCTCCGTCATTTCAGATAAGTACTGGTTAGTATTCGTACTGCGTTTGTTGACCTTAGCCAAGGCGTAGTGTGCGGTAGCTGATTAGTGCTTATCTGTATAAGCATATGATGCGATTGAGTTAGGGTAGTCGTGCGACTTTGTTGACCTTAGCCAAGGGTCGTGCGGGTGGGTTTAATTCAATCGGGAAATGACGGGTTGAACTTGGCTAGCACTTATGATTTGTTGACCTTAGCCAAGGTCATAAGATGCTAGGGGTAAAATATTATTGGGAATTTCAAGTGTTGAAATTTGCAATGAGATTGCATACCTTCTATGAGATAGTTGGATCCCGATACCCGCTACGAGTAAGAGTTACTCCTGGGAGAGTTTTACACATTACAATTAGCCGATCAAGTAGGTGTCTAGAAAGGTGTCAACGGGGTTACGCCTCTGGGAAAATGAGGTTTACTTTAATTAGGTTCGTGCGAAAGCACGGGGGACCTCCCTCAAAGTACCGACACTGGCCTGACTGAAAGATTGGCGAACTTGTAGCGTGTAATTAATCCCGGCTAGTCTTTCCTTTTAGGGTTTGAAGGAAGATTTGATTAAAATAGTGGGAGACATCCTGATTAGATATATTAGATAACCAATCTAATCTTGCAAGAGCATACGCTGAGTGTTTTCTTCTCTCTCTCTCTCCAGGTAGCGACCATATCACGCCTTAATCAAGATAATAAAACGGATACATTGACCGAACCCGCTTGTTATACTGAGCTGGGGAATATTGGTCCCGCTCCAAATTATAATTGTTATAGGACAGAGCAGGAAATTGGGGATTACCAGAATTCCCGTGCCGCCCAAACGAAGAAAGTGCATGTTGATGCATCATCTTCGGGTGTGTTCATTACACAGAACTGTTTCTCAGTATCCTTTACGTCCTGGGTATGTGATACTGGATCAGGATCCCGCATATGTAATCTGTTACATGGGCTACAGATAGGTAAAGAACTGAGAACGGGTGATAAGTTTCATGAGACAGAAAACGGTGCAAGTGTTGCAGCCAAGTCTGTTGGTCACTATCACCCTGTATTACCAGAATACATTGATTCTGAACAAATGTTATTAGATACCGAACCTGATATACAAAATCATATCAGTCTCTTTATTAGTAAAGAAAGGATATAATTTTGTATTGTTGGATAATGTTTTGAACATTTCCTATATCAAGAGTTGATCGGTTCAGGCACGTTATCTAAAAGCATTGACGTTCTAAATCAAAATACAGTTCTTAGTATACAGAACACGCACAAGAGGAAGAGTTCAGAAATGAACGAATCCTTCTTGAGGCATTGTAGACTAGGTCATATCAATGCGACCCGGCTAGCTAAGTTACATTTAGATGCATATTTAAATCTGTTTGAATTTACATCTTGTGAAACTTTCCGGTCATGTCACAAAGATAAGATGACTATAGCTCTGTTTATTGGAAATAGAGAAAGAGTTAGTGAACTCTTGGGATTGATACATACTGATATATGAAGGTCCCCTGTCTATACATGCCAAGACCGGTTCTTTTTACTTCATTACATTCTCTGATAATCTCTCAAGATTCAGGCATATGTTCCTGTTAAAACACAAGTCCGAACCTTTTGAGATATTCACAGAATATGAGTTAGAAGTAGAGAACTGAAAATAGGGGTAAAAGTATTATGTCCTTTGATGCGATCAAGGAGGAGAATACTTGAGCACGGAATTTCTGGACTATTCTAAAGGAGAATGAGATTCTCTCTCAGCATTACTCCTCTGTATACACCACAGCATGTCGGTGTATCGGGGTGGAGCAATCACACCCTATATGATATGGTGTGCTCTATGATGAGTACTGCTGAGTTTCCTATTTTCCTTTTGGGAGTTATGCACTTGTGAAGTTGCATACCTATTGAATAGGGTTCAAATCAAATCAATTGCCTACCACTTCATATGTGATATGAAAAGGGAAGAGCCCATATCTTAAGTTTGTTAAGATTTGGGGTTGTCCGGCCTATGTCTAAAAGCAAAATCCGGACAAGCTCGAGGCAAGATCTGTTATGTAGAACTGGAATGGTTCCAGCTATACAAACTACAGCTGATAATTTGGTAGAACCAAGGGATTCAATAGTTTCCAACGAACCTCAGCCTCTCCGCCGATCTAGTAGGGTTCCTCACCCACCTGAGAGGTACTTCGGTTTCTCTATGACAGTGGGAGCGAGGATTGCATCATGAGATGATGACCCAACTAGTTTCGAGCTGGCCATCAGGAGTGGGACTCTGTAAGAATGGCTGGATGCTTATCGATCTGAGATGGAATCCTTATACACCAACAAAGTATGGACTTTGGTTGCTTTATCTGAAGGGTTAAATCCCCATCAGGAGCGAGTATATCTTGAGAAGATTACTTGGTGTACATGGAAAAGTTGAGACTTTCAAAGCTATGCTTAGGTCCATCCAGATCCTACTTGCCACGGCTACATACCATGATTACGATATCTGGTGGTTGGGTGTCATGAATGCTTTTCTAAATGATGTTTTAGAAAAGAGCGCCTATAAGTACACAGCCAGAGGGCTTCGTAGACAGTGGGAGCAGCGGAAACGTGTGCAAGATGTTTTATGTGATAAAACAGGCATCGCAGAGTTGGAACATCTGTTTTGATATGGTAGTCAAAGAGTTTGACTTCATCAAAATGGTAGATGAACCTTGTATATACAAAAAGGTAGTAGAGAGTATGGTGGAGATCCTCGTAGAGTACGTGGATGACATATTCTTGATAGGGAAGGAGTTTCCTATGCTACGCTCGGTCAATCTCCGCTTATCACAAGGATTCTCCATATAGGATCAAAGTGATACCTCCTAAATCCTGGGTTTTTGGATCTATGAGATAGATCTAATTGGATGTTAGGATTCTCACTAGTTGTAGTGAGATGGTATCAATTGATCCTGGGGAGAATCACTGGAAAGGTTCCAGAGTGATAAGGACGACTGAATGTCAGTCGCAGGCATTGTCTACACCCTCAGTGGAGGGACGGTATGTTGGAAGAGTTCCAAGCTAGATACCGTGACATACTAGATGATTAAAGGCAAGATACATCGTTACCAAGGATGCTACCAAAGAGGCAGTCTGGATATATATAAGTTCATAAGATGAACTTCGTTCCTACCATTGTGTGACAATGGAGTTGTGGCTTATGCCAAGGAACTACCGTCCCATCAGAAATCCAGATATAATTCTTAGGCAGTATCACCTGATCATGGAGATGGTTGATCTCCAGGGAAATCGAGGTTAGGAGAGTAGACACAGAGGACGACAGCGCGGATCCACTCACAACCAGTGGAGACTTTTATGGGATGGTTGAGTATGAGATACTTCAACCGCAGATAATTGTTGGGTATGCGATACCATAACAGATGGCCCTAGTGCAAGTGGGAGATTGTTAGTTATATGTATGCCCTAGAGGCCATTACTGTACATACGATGTATATTGTAGTGGATGCTAGGACATATATAGGGAGGACTTTCTTGCTCGACATGATAGTATGCTATCTGGTTGTACTTTATCTTAACATGTACTCAGATTGTCTCTATATTACATGTTGATAAAGCCCTTAGGATATGTACTTGACTACTGGGACTATGATGAGATCATACTAGTGGGGCCACGGTAGTCGACGAGTACATCCTATAACTGTTCCTAGTCGAAGGTGTATCGAGACAGGGCATCGATACACCAGAGTAGACTAGCGTATACGCATATTGAACCATATGATGGGCGATGGATGATCCCATATCCATCGGTGTTTGACATCAAGGATGGTGTACGGGTGCTCAGTAGAGACTGGGTACACTGGACGGACTCGCCGAGAACTCCCAGATGGTATTATACCTCACGTCAGATGGCAGTTCTCCGGTGACACTGGTACAGAGTAGTCTGTTGACCCGAGATCATTATAGAGTCTTGTGTGATTCCCACTGTGCTTTGATTTCCATCATACCACGTCCAAGAGGGCGTGCAAAAAGGTGGCTTTTGGGTACAGTCCCGAATCACATGGAGGCAATGAGCGATAGGAGGGGATTCGTCTCTCCCGGTATAGGGAGTTGATGTTGTGCTGTGTTCGATTGGCTATAACCGGAAATCCCTGGCCAGGGTTGCTGAGATTTACTGGTAAGTGTTATCAGTAGTTTCTCGAACAGTTATAGACCTCATATCGACACGACTTATCGAGCTACTGGGGTCTGACGTTTACCACCCCTAGGCGAGATATGCGGCATATCAGACGACGAGACCGGACTGTACGGGAGTGTTACTGTTTGGATTCACAGGAGAATGTACAGGCTTGCTTGTTGATCTTCTGAGCGCTCAATACCTGGGTAGCTGTTACGTTTAGCTGGCCGCTTGCAGCTTGTGGGTGTTTGATATGATCATCACCTACTGCCGGCGTATTGACGATTCTTTAGAGTCCTACACAGAGGTTTCTTGACTCAGGCAAAACGGAGTAGGAGCACATATGTGATATGTGCGGGACTGAGGATAATACGATATGAGATACCGTATTCTATTCTCGCGATATTTGATATCAACCGGGTCATCGGATCAAGTGTTGATTCGATGAATCGGTACGGATATATATTAGTCGGTTATATGCGATATAGCCGGATTGTCGGATCAAGTGTTGATTCGATAATTTAATGTATAATAATATATATGATATATTAAATTACATTAACTAATATTTGCTCACTAAAAGATTCTTTTTCTCACTCGGGTAATACATTGATATATATGCGATATATGTTAAATGTATTATTTTATTTTGTTACGATAAATATTGTATATGTGATATATAATATTGTAACATGTTATAATTATTAATGCAACATGTTTAGAGGAGTTTAAACAAGATTAGGGTTTGATTTGGGTTAATGATTTCTAGATGTTTCTAGATGGTTTTACTTTGTCTTTGTCAAGATATTATGATAGATATTTCTTTGTGACTCACTCTTTAACCCAACCCAAACCCTAACCCTAGTAAACTCTCTACAATGGTTACTACAACCATGGTTGCATAAATGATTATGATAACATTTTTATTATTCATCACAAATGATATTGTTCATCTTCTTCCTTGAGTTCTTCTTGAAAAGCTTTCTTGTTTTGATATTTGTGATGAATAAATGTGAGAAAAAGATAAATAAAGAGAGCAAAAAATCCTACTTTATCATCCTCATCTTCCCTTGCCATTTAGATGAGGGTGTTCACATCATTTCATGAGTGTTAGCTTGTGTTAACGGAACTTCAAGGTAGATCATCTTAGTATCGAAGATCGGAAGCAAAGGTTGCATCTTTCTCTTCGTGGAACCTCTCGAGAGTCCGGAACCCGATGATCGCAGCGAAGGGACCACAACACGGAGCATATGAAGTAAAGGACCGGATCTACAAAGGTTGTAATCCCTCTCACTTAGTGTTAAAGTTGTTAACATGCTAGTTTTCGCCTAATCTCTAGTTTAAAGATCCGTATTCGGGTTGTTCGGCACGGCTAAATTTTTAATCGGGCATGGTTGATGCCTCGTAGACCCTTGTGCGCGTGCCTAGCAACCCTACAGATCGATGATGATCGACGAGAGTTAGGGCTTTCTTGTGAAACTAGGGTTTCATCATTTAACCCTTGTTCTTTCGTCAATATCATTCACATTCTAGCCTCTAGCAATTTTCAAGAAACGATCGTAACTCCCCAATCTTGAGCGATATCAATCAAGAAAGTATCGCAACGAATTTTGTCGTCGATTCTTGAACTTGCTAGGGTTTATAAAACTCGTAGGACTCAAGAATCGATTTAAGATATATTACATCATCATTCTATTAATCGTCTCGACTCCTCGACGAGCGGAGTATTACTCAAACATCACAACAAGAATTACAACTAGAAATTTAGATTGAATCATGATGCAAGAATTTAAAGAAAACAAGATAAAAGAATATCACCTTTTATTTATATCAACAATTTGATTACAGTCGCTCAAGAACTACAAGAGGAAGAACTAAATTGTCAATCTGACGTCGCTCGGCTCCGTGAGTCGCGGATCGGCTTGGACCACTTGCTCTGTTGAAGATCGGCTCGGCTCATAAAAGGTTGCAAGGCTTCTTGCTTGATGGGGTACTCGGGATCTTGGCTTTTGATTGGAATTAGGGTTAGGGTTTCATACAAGCCTTTTCACTAGACTTGTGGAAGAATATGAAGAAAGAGAGTGAATGGATCTAGATTGATACTAGAATTGTGGATCCTTTTACAAGTGAGCCTAGGGTCTTATTTATAGATCTCCCAAACCCCAGGCCTTGAGAAGTTCCCTCCAAAATTTTGTTGAAAGACTTCTAGATGTAGTTAGTTAGGCTTTGCTTAGGGTTTAAGCTAGGGTTTAGGGAGAAGTTTCTAGAATTTAAGGCTAGTTTAGTGTTGATCCCAAAGCTTGCTGATCTGGCAGAAGTATCTGGAGTCTTCTGGAACTTGGAGTGTCTTTCTGAAGTGTAGGAGCTGAGCTAGGAGTTTTGGTGCAAAGCTGAAGTGATGATGTCGACAAGCCACCGCGGAACCGCGGCATAAGGCGACTTAGGCCGCGGTTCCGCGGCCAAGTAGGCTCCTTGGGGCTGCATCTTTCTGGTGTTGGCTTTAGATGTCTTCTTCTGTATTTTGTGATAAATTGAATTCCTGAATTCCCTTTACATCAATACCAGATTCTAAATCATTGAGTTGGCTTCATGTTTGATCGGTACCATGTAAAGTTTTAGCCTCTCTTCTGGATTTTCCTGCACAGATCTCAAAACAAGTGTTGCGCAATATAGGGATGATGCGATGCCATGAAATGCAGTCAATTTCCTTTATGGTGCCGGTTTTAGAGTCTAACACATGCAATCTGATATTTTGCGACAGTTTTGCTAATATGTGAAATATGAATACCGTACACTTCTAAATGAGTGCAAATGATAGGGAAATTGCCGTGTTAAAAATACAATATTTTTAACTAATCAGCCGGCGTTTGGCTTTTTCGAATATGTCCATCTCACGATCTCGAGCAGCTTTGCTTTTAAGAAGAGCTTCGTCCAGGAATGCATCAATCATTTCGTCTGACGGCCCTAGAAGTTCCGGTTCAGGATCTGCCCCCGGTTTTTTTGCATCCGGAGCTTCTTCACCGTTTATTAGCGAGTGAGAGATCACATGACAGCTTGCCACATAATCCACAGATTCGTCCGACAAGTCTTCTCCATTGTCATCATCTTCGTCCTCAAGGACGTGGATAAGAAATTCTTAGAGTGTGACTGGGGTCCGCGCCTTCTGATTATATTCTTCCAACGCGTCAATCTGTTTTTTTAGGTCCGTGCGCTTGTCACCAGGCTTCACGGGCTTTTTGGTCTTCTTCTTCTTCTTCGAAGACTTTGATGGCTGGGTGTGAGCGCTTTGGCTATCACCACCAATTTTTGGAGTTGGGCGCGGTTTTAGCATTCCCTTGATGACTTCGGGTTCCAATGGATTTTTCCACCTGATTGCCGGGCATGTTTGGAGATCCTTTAGCATTCTTTTCATCTTGGCTGTAAGAACGACCTCCCATGGAGCTTCTTCTATAAGAGAGTATGATGCCCTCGGTGTGTCCGTCTTTTTGAGAGCGTGCGTCTGCGGCGGGCTTACTTTCCACTTCTCGGACAGGGCGAATTTGCCCTGTTGGTATTAATCTTCAATCCAGCCTTTAAAGACGAAGCAATCTTCAATCGGATGGCCTATCGCTTGGTGATAAGGGCAATAATTGGGATTATTAGCCTCACCGAGTTGCAATGGGCATTTTGGATTTGGCAAATTGAAGAGCCTGTTGCGCACTGCCAGCTCGAACAATCTCTTCGTTTTGTCCCGGGGAAACGAATAAGGGCGCTTTATTTTCTCATTATAGAATTGCCGCCTCTTGTCCAGGTGATCAGTTAGTTTTGGGCCACTGGGCTGCTGTTGAGCATTTGCGACGAAGGTCGCTTTCCCTTTGCCCTTTTCGTTCCGTGGCTCCGGCTTTGAAGGAGATGGTCTATGACCCATCTGGTCCATTTGGTCCAGTTTGTCAATCAAGGCCTGGAACGTGGTCGGCTTGAAGAACATCATAAATTGGGAAATAGTCACTTGAGGGTCAAGAGTGCCTACGAACATGCCCACTGCCGGCGCTTCTTCGATGCGCTGTTCACATTTCAACCATAAATTCAGCCATCGTATTGCGTATTGAACCCATGTTTCGCCAGGTTTCACCCTGGCATTGATCAATGCCGTTATTGGGGTGCGTTCACTAGCACTCGCGAAACGCTGGGTGAATAGTAGCTCCATCTCTGCAAAAGTTTTGACGGAGTCGTTGTGAAGCTCCGAATACCACTCAAATGCTGTCTCTGACAAGCTACCTACGAATTGGCGAAGCAACAGTTTGTCGTCGCCTCCAGTGTTGCCGCACAGGCCCTAAACTGAGCGACGTGCTGGTGCGAATTCCCCGTCCCTTTATATACATGGAATTTAGGGATCGTATATCCCGGCGGGTACCTTATTTGGTCATACCAGCCCGGATAGGTTCGTCCGGTATTAACGATCTGCCCGGCCGCTTCATTTGCTTGGTGAACTCGTATTTGCTGAGAAATGTAATCATCCAGAGTGGCCTTAGAGATGGTCTCCTCCTTGGCTGCTGAAAGAGCCGGAGGAGGGTTCGATGTCTCTCCTCTGTCGTCTTTAACGATAATCGGGGGGGGGGGGTGTTCAGCTGGAGGCTCCGGCTGTAAGATCATCCCGGCCATGTCTTGGAACAAGAGAGACATTCGTTTTATGTTGGCTTCCTGTTCCGCGGCGTCTTTTTCTTTCCTCTCGAGTATTCTTCGGAGGAATTCAGTATCAGTTTCTTGTTCCCGATACTGCTCTGAGGTCTCTGGATTTTCTTTTGGCCCAGTGAGTACGGCTATTGCAGTCAGCATCTCCTGAAGTTTTTGCTGCTGTTGCTCCTGAGCCTTTGTTATTGATCGGGTAAGCGGTCGATGACCCGTAGAAGCACGTCTTTCCTCTTTTTCGGAAGACATATAAACGGTATGTGTTACCATGCCCCCAGACTTGGGGCGTTTAGACTCAGCGTTTTGGCGGTTCGCCGCAGTCACAGGGGCTTTCTCCGGCCTCCTTCTCTTGTGAGCGGTTGATGTTGAGAGAGTCGTTGCAGTGGGCACCTAGACAGATGACATCTTCTGTTGTACTACGGGATGGCTCTTTTCTTTCCGAGCTTTAATCTTCTTTGATCGGCGAGAGTAATCCTGGTCAATCACCGATTCCTGGATCTGTCTCCAGACTTTGTAAATTTAGGAGGACAGCCGCTGAGGGGGCTGCTCCTGCTTCTTTTCAATAGCATTATCCATAGGTGGGGGAGATATCTTCAACACGACATTTGGAGAGTTTTTGCGAACCCTCCTTAGCGGTTCGAAGCTGTTCTCAGTCGGAACAGCAGCGTCAACTTCCACCGTTGGAGCTGGCAGAGTCAGTCCGGAAGGAGAGTTGCCCCCAGCCTTCCTCACTCGACGCCAGTGACGATGGCGAGCATGTCGTGCTGTTAGGATCGGTTCAGTTACGAGGATGGCTTCATCATGCCCCTGTTTTGGCGAAGGGTTGCCGCCGGCGTCAGCCTCGTAAAGACCGAAGTCCAATTAGAAGCAATGTCCAATCTGTCAAAGACGACCTCTGGGCAGGGGTGACTTCGCCTGGAGCGCGAGCCGGAGTGGCCAGCCTTGTGAAAACTGACTTCTTGGCAGGAGAAACCTTTCCAATGATTTCGTCCGCTTGAGCCGGGATGGCTATCCGCTTTGGGATGGCTGCTTCAGGTATTGCGGGCTTGTTGGCGTTCTGGCTTAGTCTGTTGAAAACTGAGGCATTGGACTTGGGTGACCCATTGAGAGGGGCCGCAGTAGTTGCAAGCCGATCAAAGACCGACTTCTTGAGAGCTTATTGTGATGGTACAGGAGCGCTGAAGCTCGTTGGCGGGAGCATGGTCCCGAAGAACAATCCAGTAGTGGCCTGAGTGACCTGTTCCACCGGCATAGCGAAGATGGAGGCCGCTTGGGGCCCGTAAGTCACTCCTCCGGACGGGACGGAGCGAGAGTTGCAGTTGCAGTTTGTGCAGCTTGAAGCCATTGATCTTTTGTTTTCTGCACGGAACAAGACACCAAATCTTAGTAACTCGAACCCAAGGGCAACCATATCAAACCGCGATTCGTTCGCGAACACGAAACACGAAGTGTGGAGTGGAAAGAGGAATATAGTCCTATCGGGCGTGCCAGAATCTGTTCTCTTCCGAGCACAGAGACACGACCGCGTAGGTCCATCTTGCCTGAATTTGGGGGCAGATGCTATTCGGTGTTATCCGTCCACCTCTCCGAAAATTCCAAGTTGATTTACGGCACCGTGTATCGGAGGTTTAGACGGATGCGGCCATTGTAGCAGACTTCGTCAGATTCCCCCTCATTTGAGGGGTTTTTGATTATGGGGACGCTCTTCCCTGCAGGCACAAGCCCCTGCAGTTAATTACGCTACCGCATCGCGGTAACCACTTTCTCCTTCTCCAGATGGTCACTTTGTGTCATGGGTGTTTGTTTTGTTTTTGGTTGCCCGTGGATTGTATACGGAGACTAATTTATGTTGTCGTCCGTAGGGCATGGATTAGTGTAAATCCGTATTTTCTTAGATTTGGGTTTTGGTTTGGGTTTAAGGATACGTTAGTCTCATTTGAGACTAAGATCAACTTAAACGTTTGTTGAGGATACATTAGTCTAATTTTAGACTAAGATCTACTTAACGGGATCATTTAGATTCAACAAAAGAGCTTTCGGGCTCTATTGCTTAGTTTAGGGACATTGCGGTCGATTACCAGTTTAAGGACATGGTGGTCCCATGTTAGTTTAAGGACATCTCGGTCCAAGGTTAAGGACATCATAGTCCATAGGCTTAAGGACCCCACAGTTCGAGGTTAAGGACATCATAGTCCGTGAGTTTAAAGGGACCCCACAGTCCGAGGTTAAGGATATCATAGTCCATAGGCTTAAGGATCCCACAGTCTGTAGTTTAAAGATGTCATAGTCTATAAAGTTTAACGACATCATATTCCATGAGTTTAAGGACCCCACAGTCCATGGAATGATTGGTTATCGGGACCCGTCACCTCTTTGAAGACGTTGAAGGATTACAACGACAAATCTCAAAGGAGTGAAGAGATGTACCCTTGAACCAAAGTTAATTGGGAAACCTGTAGTCCAATTTAGGACTAAGATCAATTAATTAGATTATGAGAACATTGGCTCAGTTAAATTTGAATTGAGGACTTATGGCCAACTTGGGCTAAGTCTAATTAAGTTTGAAATGTTGGCCCTTTGTTGGACTGTTGAACATTTGTCTGGGTTCAGCCCCCTCATTATTTAGCAATGCTAAACAGGGGTTTGGGGGGCTCTGACAACATTTTGTATTTGGATGAGCACTAACCATTCATTATAACTCTGGAGTTTTATTTTGAATGTCATATGAAATGATCAAGTTTGGGAGAATGTAGTTGGGGTTCAATCAAAGGGGGGATCATGTCTCTGGAAAAAATTAGCTGATTTGGGCTAAGACTAGTTTGAAAATAGTGTTAAACACTAGCACATATCTGGCGGTCACGTGTTCCCACGTGATGTGCTGAAAACACTAGGGACGAAATGCTCAAAATAGTGTTAAACACTAGAATTGAATTGGTCACGTGGGGTCACGTGAAGCATCTGAAGATGGGGCCAAACTTCCTTTATTTTGTTCTCAGAATATTCAAATAAGTGTTAAACACTTTTAGTCTTTGAAATCATTACGTGTGGACATGTGGCAATGCCTCTGCGTTGGGCATCAATTCCTCTGTCTTCCCCTATTTTATTCTTTTTGAAAAGGGTGTTTGTTAGGAGTCACGTGGGGACACGTGAGGCGCCCTAGATCAGTACTGCCTTTGGCTTTATTCTCTTTTATTTTGAGGGTCACATTGGAGCACGTGAGGCATTGCCTCTGGGCTAATTCCATCTTATTTTGAGGAGTCCATTAAAGGGTCACGTGGGAGCACGTGAGCATGCCTTATTCATTCCTTTTTTGTTCGTTAGGATGAAGGGTCACGTGTTACCACGTGATCTAGTTGGGTACTTTGATCTTTATGTGCATGGAGAGCTTTTAAGTCTCTTGTTTTAGAATTAAATTCTTTTTGTATGGTTAAACCCTAATTTCTTTAGAGGAATTAAATTCTTATGTATTCGGAAGAATTAAATTCTTATGTAGGGTTAAACCCTAGTTTCATTTCGAGGAATTAAATTCCTATGTATATGGAAGAATTAAATTCTTCAAACTCAATTCTCGCTCTAAGCTTTGGATCTGCATGGCAGAATCTCCCCGATGAGAATTAAATTCTCAACTTATAGGGAGATCTGCTTCTGCAGATTTTCAACCAAAGGAAGAACTAAGTTCTTATTCAGAAGAGTTAAACTCTTAGTTTGAGAATTAAATTCTCTTTTTATTTTGTGAGAGCTTATAGGATGATCTCTCACCTATGATTTCTTTCTTCTCTCAAAAAAACTTTCTTTCTCTCCGGAGAATTAAATTCTCTTCTTTTTTCTCTCTGGAGAATTAAATTCTCTTCTCTTTTTTCTCTCTGTTGTTGTATATTTCCCCAAAAAGTAGATCCTCCACTCTTCTCTTCTTGGCTCCTATTTATAGAAGAAAGAAAATGATCAATTTGTTTTGTCAATCTTTCATTGAAAGATTTTAGTTGTTTTTTGTAACCAACATGATCTTTTAGATCATCCATTCACCATTGGATTTTTAATCCAAAAGATATTTTATCTTTTATTACCGGCAAATTTCAGGGAAATCTTTCCTTGTATAAAATCTTTCCATAAATTGGTGAGTTTTAATCACCATTGGATTTTTAATCCAACGGTGCTCCATTTTACAGAGCACTATCTTTTTTTTGGAAAGATTTAGAGTAATATTTTCCAGTTAGGTTTCTTGATTCCTTTTTAATTAGAATTTAATTCTATTCGTTCAGAAGGCTTAAAAGCCTATCACGTGTTGGCACGTGATCCCATTATTTGATCATTTAAATAGAATTTAATTCTATTAATAAAATAGCTCAGGAACCCATCACGTGTTGGCACGTGACCCCCTTGATTAACATTTTAAACAAATTTAATTCTGTTGTTTTTAAAGAACTAAGGAATCATCACGTGTCAGCACGTGACCCTTGGTCATGTGTGAGCACGTGATGCCCATTTGGGGTTTTTCCTTAGTTTTTATTATATCTTTTAATTCCTTCAGTGGGTTCTTAAAGGCCCATCACGTGTGGACACGTGGCCTCCATTGAATAGAATTTAATTCTATTATAACAGAGTCTCAGGAAACTATCACGCGTCAACACGTGACCCTTGGTCACGTGTGAACACGTGATGCCCCATTGGGGTTTTTCCTAACATTTTTATGAGGGAACATGGGCATTCTCGTAATTAGTTCGGGAAAGCTTCTAGAAGGGGACACCTATTAGGGTTTTGATTCTTTTATGGATTAAACAATATGGGTGGAGAAATGAGGTGGATTTTGGACATTGAATCTAGCATGGCTACTAGATGAGTCACTCTTGACAAAATAGATATTTTGTGAAGCTTGTAAGATATTTTTTGTGAGATATTTATCTCCAAAATATCATATTTGCTTCATTCTTTATTTTTGGGTAGCCAAGCTCTCTCTCAAGGTTCACAAGTTCACTCTCATTTCTCAAGTCTTCTTCTTTTCTCATAAACCCTAATTGTTTCATGAGTTGAGAATTCTAGGGTTCCAAGAGACAAAGTATTCCATATTCACTCTCTACATCACCTAGGCTATCTAGTCTAGCAAGCTACTTGCCCTAGATACCTCGGAGTTGAGATTGGAGCTCGAACTATCGACTCTCGGGTGGATCTTCTTTGACTCGAGGAAGCCGACGAGGAAGCCATGATCCGTGACGATCCTTGGAGCCTACGATGACGAGGAGGACAACAAAGAAGACCCGAAGGACTTGTATTGTGAGGTATAACTCTTTTCTGAGTAGTTAATCTCTTTACAAGTTTAGCTAGTTAGGGTTTAGACAAGATCCGTGAGCTCGAGTCCGTGTTGTGATGCTTCGAAAAATCGTTTTTGTACATTCCGCCTCCCTGCGGACTCGCGGGGTACGTGACACGGACTTACAGTGGTATCGGAGCCTAACTAAACCTTTATTAGCTTTTTAGCAAGTTATTAGAACTTCAATCGTCGGAAAACTGAAAACTAAACACCCCGATCCCTCGAGTTTCTGTCGAATTTTAAATATGTTCTATTTTTTTTTCAGAGGCATGAAAATTCACTACAGAGAATTATAAGAACTCAGAAGAAAAACGAGACAGTAACCCGTTACAACCACCGCGGAACCGCGGCGAATCGGTCGATTCGCCGTCGTTCCGCGGCCGAGTTGTAGCCGAGTTGGCTCGTTCTTTTTCTGCTCTTCTTATTTTGGGTGTAAAGTTTTCCTGTATATTTGGTTTCTACCCAAGATGATCAGAGTGCTGGTTTGCACTTGGGGTAGACACGGAAAATAGTTTTTGATCGAAATTCTAAGTTATTTGCTAATAGGGTTTTATCTGTGTTGTGATATATGTACCGAACGTCTGCTAATCGCTATACGTCGATTAGTTGGGATTGTACATATCTGATATCTGTGATGTTGGTTTGTGTATATGGGCTTATTGGATCGTCATGGATGAATAGCCGGGGATGTGAGATGAGGGTTTTCATTTCATTCATTCGATGTAATTGTTAAGTGATGTAATGTTATTTTGCGGGGCTCAACCGGGTTGAGGTTGCAGCCACCATTGTATATTATTTCTTTTTCTGTTTCTGCTCCTAGGATATACCCAAGACGGGGTGCACAAACTACCAGGTACATTGAAGTGCCGAGTGGCCTACTCACTTTGATGAGGGAGGTTGCTTCACTTCGGGTATTTGGCAGGTAGTTTGTCGCACCCGTAGGGGTCTAGGGCGAGGTTTTGGCTATTCATCACGACCGTGGAATCTGAATTTCGTTACAGGCTTAAACGAAACTCGGAATTCCTAGTATATCCAATATGTTCATCTGTGATCTGGAATGCCTATTATTGCGTCTGACGAATGTATATATCTATATATGATATCTAGTAGGCATCGCTTATGTTTTGCATTCGCGCTAGTCCAGCCCCCGCTCTGTTGTTAGTTAAGTAACCTAACTGGTGATGATGGGGCCCAGTGGTGAATGCGAATGGCATAAGTGTTCGTCATATTTTCGCCTTTTTCTGCAATGGTAGGCTAATTGATGGGACTACATTAGATTAATGCAAAGCAAAACAAACCAAAGTTGAATCGTTGGAACACTTTTAAAACCACTCGGTTTTTTCAAAAGGACAAACTTTTAAAACGCGGAGCTTAAACCACTCCTTTTAAAAGCTATCATGTTCCTTCGATTATATCAAGTTCATTACGTTCACGGTTTCGCCAAAACCAGCCGTAGCCCTCTGTCATTTCATATGAATATTCAATAGTATTCAAGCTATGTTTGTTGACCTTCGTCAAGGCATAGTGATTGGTAGCTGCTGGGTGTTCATATGTAGCATAGATAGATGTGTTGGTTTGGGACAGCCGTATTGCCTTGTTGACCTTCGTCAAGAGTATATACGGGTGGGTTCAAATTAACCTGGACAATGATAGGTAGAACTTGACATGTGACTTATGATTTGTTGACTTTCGTCAAGGTCATAAGAGCATGGGGCAGAAATCCACATCGGGAGTTTATAAAGAAACTGAAACTTGCTAGTGTTGTATACCATTTGGAGTTTGATAATGTTGGTACGATTCCTTCAGCATTATCACACAATGATATTTGGATCCCGATCCTACTGTGAGTATCCGCTACACCTCGGGAGATTTTTTCCACTTAACGATCAATGTTATAAACCAAGTAGGTGTCTAGAACGGTGTTAGCGGGGCTACGCCTCCAGAGAAAATATGTTATTTAATTAAGGAACTTCGCGAAAGCTTCATAAAACCTCCCTCGAAATACTGACACTAGCCTGGCCGAATGGTTAAGCAAGAATTGTATGGTGAGATCAATCCTGACTAATTCTTCTTTTATGGTTTGAGGAAGGATTTGAGAGACAGTGGGAGCCATCCTGTTTAGATAAATTAAAAACCAATCTAAACTTGCAAGAGCATCATGCTAAGTGTTTTCTTTTCTCTCTCTTAATTACAGCGACCGGGTGACCAAGACTAGGTTATATCTAGATAATAAAATGACTTAATATGACTAAATGATTGGCAACGGTCTGTCCATATGTCTATTACATGCTGGGACACCTCTTTACTACTCAAGCCCCCGTCGTCTCAGGCCCCGTTTCCACCGTCACGGATATTGATATCCGTAAGACATTAGAAAAAGACCGTGCGAATGCCAAGTGCCTCGTGTTGGCCTCAGTTGATGGTATAAACCAGAGGCAGCACAAGAAGATGGACTTAGCTTCCATCTTCCTCCATAACAAAGTTTTATATGGAGAGCAATCTCGATCGCAAGATATGAGACCTCAAAAGAATTACTTCAAACGAGATTGGCTATCGGGTCATCTGTAGGGGGTAACGTCCTTACAATGACTAACTATATTGATGAGCTCACGAACCTGGAGACCACGTTGAAGAATGAGTCACATACTGACTTGATTCTACATTCCCTACCCTCTACTTGTACCCTGAAGAAAACCAGGGAGACACCCGCTCTGCCTATTGTGGAATCTTCCTTTTCTGCATCTACGGCGAAAGCAAAGGGTGAGAAGAAGAAGACCTCCACAAAGCCGATATACGGTGTCAGTAAGGTAGAGGGACAGGGAAGGGCAAAAGTTTCTGGGCTAACAGTAGAGAAGGAGGGATGTTCCTATTGTTACAGGGAAGGACATTGGCAGAGGGATTGTAGGGCTTGGAAAGTCAGTAGCCAGGATTCGAAGCACGTTGTGGCTTCGGCTTCGGGTGTGTTTGTAATTGAAAACTGTCTATTAATTGACTCTACTTTCTGGGTACTAGATATCGTATCAAGATCTCATATCTCTAATTCATTATAGGCTTTGAGAAACCGTAGAGTTATCACGGAAGGTGATATGACTCTCAGGGTTGCTAACGGAATGAGCGTGGACGCTGTATCCGTAGGGGAATATCACCTAGGATTGATAAGTGGGCAGATATTGATTCTACATAACTGTTTGTATGTACCTTGTCTAGCGTGTAATATCATATCTGTATACTTACTTTCCAAGGAAGGATATGATTTTACATTTGTAAGCGATGTAGTAAATATCCACCTAAATCAAGCTTTGATTGGGTCAGGTACATTAGATAATGGTATTGTAGGGTGTTTTTCTTCACCCCATTGAGATGGGAATACGCGCGCGCTTGTCAGGCACATTACAGATTCCACCTGCCTAGGGTAGGCCGGGGTTTAATGATTGTAGGGATCCGAATCTCCGGCAGCCGCGGACTAAGCTGCCGTTAATTACCCCTCACCTTTGGAGCGAGAGAACCTCCGATTAACGTGTTAAAATGGTCATACGAAATCAATGTGCAGTGTCGTGTTTTGAAGGGGTTTTGGATATATCAGGGGCCCCGCAGAGTTTTTACGGGGGTCCCGCTACCCGGATAGCGGGCTAGGGGTCAAGGGGGCTAGCAGCCCCCTTGTGGGGTGCGGGGCTGCGCCCCGGCCCAAACTTTTTTGGGAGGGATAGTGTTGAAGAGTAGGTGTGTGGATATATATAACTATATATATATGTATATATAACTATATATATATGTATATATATATATACATATACATATACATATACATATACATACACACACACACACACACACATAAAAGGGAAAGGGCATCCAAAGGATGCGTGGGGGCCAGTGCCTCGCGTGCATGGCACGCAGGCGCTAGGCGCTAGCACACTAGGCGCTGGGCGCGAGCGCTCTAGGCGCTGGGCGCACCACGTGTCGGCACGTGGGTGCAAGCGCACTGGGCGCTGGGCGCACCACGTGTCGTCACGTGGGTGCAAGCGCACTGGGTGCTGGGCGCACCACGTGCTCGGCACGTGGGGGCAAGCGCACTGGGCGCTGGGCACACCACGTGTCGGCATGCGGGCGTAAGCGCACTGGGTGCTGGGCACACCACATGCTCGGCACGTGAGCGCAAGCGCACTGGGCGCTGGGCACACCACGTGTCCGCACGTGGGCACAAGCGCACTGGGCGCACCACGTGTCGGCATATGGGCGCAAGCGCACTGGGCGCTGGGCGCACCACATGCTCGGCACGTGGGCACAAGTGCACTGGGCGCTGGGCGCACCACGTGCTCGGCACGTGGGCGCAAGCGCACTGGGCGCTGGGCGCACCACGTGCTCGGCATGTGGGCGCAAGCGCACTGGGCGCTGGGCGCACCACGTACTCGGCACGTGGGCGCAAGCGCACTGGGCGCTGGGCGCACCACGTGTCGGCACATGGGCGCACGCGCCCTGGGCGCCAGCACACCACGTGTCGGCATGTGGGCGCAAGCACCCTGGGCGCTGGGCGCCAAATAGAAAGGGGACTTCGGTCCTTGCACTGGGAGCTGTGCTCTCGATTTGTGGAGTTAAACTCCTAAAAGATTTTAGAAGTGATAAAAAAGGGGGGCTGCTTTGTTTCTCCTTTTGGCTCTGGATCTCCCCCAGATGAGATTTGTTTTGGAGATGGGTCTCCTCCTTCCTCCTCTGTCGTTAGGATCTTGAAGATCAAGAGATGTGAGATTTAAAAATCTCTCCTTTCTGAGATCTGAGGGCAGATCTAAGCTCCCCTTTATGGGTTTTGTGGTGGAAAACTAAGTTTTTGAAAAGAAAGAGTAAAACTCTTGATTTAATTCAAAAGAAATGAGAAGGTTTAGAACCTTGGAGAAAGAGCAGGAGGCAAAAAAGAACCCTAGTTTTTGGGGGAATGAAAAGTGTTTTTTATTCATCATCATGTTGTCTTATATAGGCTTACATATTTACATAGTCCCTTAGGCTCTACAAAATGGCATTTTGCCCCTCCCATGGCTCATGTGCCATTTCTTTTTTGCAGATAAGCCATGGGCTTACAAAATATTGGCTTTATGCCCATTTTGCATACATTCATGCATAAAAAATTACATAAAAATTATTTATTACATGATTTTGTTGTTGGCATGGGGAGGCTTGGCCGCGGGCTCGGCTTGGGCATGGGCCCGCTTGACCTGGGCTTGGGCCCACCTGGCTTAGGATTGACCTTGACTTTGACTCGGTCAACCGGGATGTAAATTTTTACCCTAACAAAGTGCCCCCCATCAATAAATGCACACCACATATGTGGGTCGTGTGCATGAAATTGATAGGTCTTCTTTCGCGTGGAGGCGACTTGCTTTGTTTCCCACCTTTTTTTGGGATGCACTGCCCTTTTAACGACATGGACAGTCGACGCTTGACGCGTCTCCGAGACGGAGTGTCCGTGGTAGAATTTTCCCTGGCCCGGAGTGATCTGGTTCCTGCTTTGTAGGAAGCTTGTGCTGCCCTTTTTGCGACATTGACGGTTGAAGCTCTGATCCGGAGCGATTTGGGTTCCCGATTTGTGGGAAGCCTGCACTGCCCTTTTTGCGACATGGACGGTCGACGCTCTGATCCGGAGCGATTTGGGTTCCCTGCTTTGTAGGAAGCCTGCACTGCCATTTTTACGACATGTACGGTCGACGCTCTGATCCAGAGCGATTTGGTTCCCGATTTGTGGGAAGCCCGCACTGCCCTTTTTGCGACATGGACGGTCGACGCTCTGATCCGGAGCGATTGGGTTCCCGATTTTTGGGAAGCGATTTGGGTTCCCGATTTGTGGGAAGCCTGCACTGCCATTTTTGCGACATGGACGGTCGACGCTTTGATCCGGAGCGATTTGGGTTCCCGATTTGTGGGAAGCTTGCACTGCCCGTTTAGTGACGTGGATGGTCGACGCTCTGATCAGGAGCGATTTAGGTTCCCTGCTTTGTAGGAAGCCTGCACTGCCCGTTTTGCGACATGGACGGTCGACGCTCTGATCCGGAGCGATTTGGTTCCCGATTTGTAGGAAGCCTGCTGATTGATACGAAAGAGTGTTTTGTAGTTTAACCGCAATCAATAACGGTGTCGTGCGTAGCTAGACCGAGATGAGTACGGGTCGTCCTCAGGGAAACGTGGAACCTTTTACTTTTACTTTAGATGTGTTAAGAAAGAGAGAAGGGATAAAGAATTTTATAGAAAGATTTCTAGATCTACGTTAAACAAGAATGTAAAATATAGATCTAGATTATTTTAGAGACTTAGATAATATAATAAGAAGGCTTGTAGGGTTCGTTAGGATTTAGTAGTTATGAACGATTAATTAAAAGTTACCCTTTTTATCCATTAATAGATTTAGAACTAGAATGACGGTGATGCGTGTAGATTAGGGTTTCTGGAGGGAAAAGGAATCCCACTCTTAACTCTTATCTCGACACGGAACTCCGTTCATATCTAGCCTTTACCAAAAAAATCATTAATCTAATCTCTAATCGCGGTCGGAACTAGCAAAGAATTGCTAGCGCACCCGATTAGGATGTTAATGATTCTTTTGATAAAGTTCATAAACTTTATAGGACTTAAAAAGGGTTTAGGGATGTTCATTATCCATTAGCCTACCCTAATCCTACGAACCCTAACAAGCGGAGAATTACTCGCGCATGTTGGGAGAAGAAGATGAAAAGATAGAGAGGGAAAACATAATGCAAAAGAATTAAATAAAATAACTACCTTTTTTAATCAACTTGAACAATCTACACTTTATTCCGTAGAAAATGATTACAAAACTAGTTGCTTCTCGATCTTTCCTAAGGAGGTAGACGAACAGTTGATGATCGGTCTAGATGCGTGAGCGTCTGGGGCTTCGTGATCTCGTCGGCTTGATAACTTTTCCAAGAGGCTTTCGGTTCCTTTTTATAGTGCAAAGCCAGAATCTTTTAGTTGTAAACTTGGTAAAATTCAGCAAAGATTGATGCCCAAAATTTTCACCAAATGATTCCTCTAGACTGCCGCGGATCCGCGGCCAAAGGGAGGGTATGGCCGCGGATCCGCGGCCATTTGATCACAACTCTTCATCAAAATTTTGGGGATTCTGTCTTTGTGACATTTGGCAATCCTAGGCACCTTCAGATTTCAGAAATCTTCTCTCGGTTGCTTCCAGACTTGGTCTCCAAGTTTTGCTTCTTAATTAGGCAGGTTTTCTTCAACAACTTGATTTGTTTGATAAATTCTGCATAACAACTTGGAAAATTCTGCATAATAATCTCAAATAATATTTAGTAGACTTAGTTCTACTAGGATTTGGTCAATAGATTTATTTGCATACATTTTCCTACCAAATACTAATTAAAATATATTAACACATGGAAAATAATGTTTTTACACATAAACCCTCATATGTATAATATATTATAATAAATTCCTTTTTTTAATATGAAAATGGTAGGAAAAATGTAATACAAATGTGCAGTTTTATCAACTGAACAAATACCCCCAAACTTATCTTTGATCGTCCCGAGCAAACTAGTTTATTTAAGAGGAGAAAAAGAAAGGAGAAAACTAAGCACACTTTCGCAGGCAGACACGATTGCACTGAGCACGTGCAACAAGCCGTTAAATCTCTAGGTGTCCCTAGTAGGAGGAGTGTTGTCTTCTGAGGGTTTTCAGCGGATTACACCCACAAAATCCAATAACAAAAGAAAGATGGTGAAATTTACATATAAAGATAAGAACCATAAAAGAAAGACTTTGAAAATAAGAGTTTCCAACTATACTAGCTTTTCAGTTGTTATGAGCCCTATCTTAATAGTCATGAAAAAATGTTAGAAATCACATCATCCCTCAATAAAACATTGTCTTTATTCTTCATTCCTACCTTTCATCCAAACATTGATCATATAACCCCACGTGTGTGAAATGGACATCTCTACACTCGGAGAATTCAATTCAAGCTATCATACTCTTGTCCATCTACCTTAGTACTTTTTAATTTAATGAATATTTAGATTTGCTCACACATTTTCATGCGACCGTTAATACTTCTTGAGGTACTAACCGACCGATTACTCATGTGCTTGCTGATTAGGTGATAATATTTTCCTCGTCTTGCACCATCTAAGGCTTAGCAGTGACTCCCAGACCAGTTGGCCTTAGGGCACTAGGTGAAGAGGCACCCTCGCTATATTTTTTTATTGCTGCCTTGGCGATACAAAACCAGTGTTCATTTTTTTCTTTTCACCATTTTTATATTTTCTTCATTTTTTTATTTTTTTCATTTCCTTCATACTTTGGCTTTTAGACAAAAGCATTTCAAGGTATCCTCTACTATCCCGAGTTTCAAGACGTGTGTAAGTGCATATAGTAGGGTATCAACATTCAAATGTTTGGCTTTCAGGATAGAAACTATTTTTCATACTTATTTTTATCCTCAGATTAGTGATTTCCTTCATCTTACTAACCCTTGGGAAAACAGCTCATAACTACTTATTACCAGTTCGTTTAAGAAAACTTCTAATTTTCTTGGTTTTCTTAAACTATTCCTATCTTTTGGATGTAATTTTTCACTTTCTACTCTTTTGTTATAAAAGAATTTTTTTTTTAAATTTTTGAAAATGTTGTGCTTATGCAAAGTATGATGCAAATTGATGTGTAAATAAGCACAAACCTCCCCCAAACCTGTTTTCAACAGTGTCCTTACTGTTGCTATCTGCTGGATCACAAAAACCTGTAAGCTTGGGGGGAAATTATTAATGGAGGCAAAAATATATGAAAGTGAAAACTCTCCCCCAAACTTATTTTTGGCTCATAAATTTGAGGACAAAAGTTATGTTCAAGAGCCAAAAATATACCCCCCTCAAATATGAGTTAGACAATATGAAGCATTTTAAGAGGGGGTGAGTCATTTTGTTAAAGTAAGACTTTACAAAGACCAAAAGTTAACACTAACCATTCAAAGATTTTATTAGTATAGCGTATAGGTTGGTGGAAGAATGTGTTGTATCGAGTCAAGAAATAATGGGGAAGGGATAAGAGGTGGTCTGGAAAGGGTTTGAAATTAGAGAAAAGAAAGAATGAGGATGATTGTGAATGATTAGGAAGAAGGAATGGTGATGGTTCAACCTCTATAAGTGGAGATTGATCAATCACAAAATCCGTATTGTTTAAAAATTCAAGTTCATTAGCAAAAAGTTCTTCAAAACTTTTATCGATGGTGTGATTGAACATTTTGCTGTCAAAGAGTTTTATGCCAGAATTTATTCTACTTGATTCATAAAAAATCACTGAGGTAGAGGACTCGAAAAACTCATTTACCTCTTTTTCAAAAATATCCAAATCAAGTTGAATTTCTGGTATTACTGAACTTGAATTAACGGATTGTGATTTATCAAAACTTACTGAAACTATAGGAACAGAAGAAGAACCGGAGAAAGTAGAAGGTGAAATGGGTAAACAAATTGGTGTGTCGAGTGTTGCAGAACCAGATGTGGAAGATGGAAGCTGTATTTCTTCGGGTATACCTTTATCATCAACTTCAAGACATATTTGGGGTTTGGGAAGAATTAAATGCTCAAGATGATGACCACAAGGAAGTGAAAGGATTTGATGAATTGGTGGGACAAAATCATCCAAAATTTCGGGTTCATCAATCAATATATCCCCAATGTCAATCACCTCATTCAAGTGAAGGTTAAAATTCTCAAACTCCTCATCAAAAGTATGGTTTTCAATCAGTTTTGGTTCAAGAGTGGAGGTGTAGAGATCACAAGGGTTGGGTATGGTTTCACTTGAAAGGGACCCTTCACAGTTGGGTAAATCAAACACTACAAAGTCACACAACTTATCAGACATTGTACTTGATGAATCTATGAAACTGGAGTTGTGGAGTTCAGTTTGGAATGGGGAGGTTTGATTAGGAAGGGTGTACAGTTCTGTCTTACTACGCAAATCCTTCATAATTTGATTCGTCAGTTCCATATATTTTTCTAATGTCTGCTCCAGACTAGTCTTGGGTTGATAAGGGGTTTCAGTATAAGATTGAAATTCTTGTGGATAATTAAAACTCCCAAATGACTGATTAGAAGAACTGTCTAGAGTAGGTGGAAAAGTCGGATTGGATTGATAGGAACATAATGGTTGCTGAACTTAGGTAGGAGTAGGATCAATATTATGATAAGAAGAATATTGATATGGGTTGGTTGGTTGGCTATATACAAACCGCATATCAAACTCTTCTCGGGACAGTGGTGGTGATGGTTGATATTGGTCCGGGTTGAAACTTTGGCCTCTAGACCTAGCTATGTGCTCAGCAATGGACATTCGTCTAGGGGCTTCCTCACTCTGGGTATGAACTGAAACAGGTGTAGGATTAGGATACGGTTGATAAGACCTAGACTGAGGTGGCCAACTGTTTCTTCCTGCTTGTTCTATAAGATCTCTTAAGGACATGGAAGAGCCGGACGGTATACCGAAGGGATTTCGAAAACAAGAGATATCTGGTTGTGGACAGCAAAGCTCGGCAAGTGTTCTTCTATTTAGGTCACCCATTATAAGAAGAGAAGAAGGGGGAAGGGGTAAAAAGGAGAGAAAGTAATTGGTTTGTTTTAAAAAAAGGAAGGATTTAGACAAATCACAAAAATGCACAACCCTAGAACTATGGTTACCTAGACCCAGTCTCTAGACCGCTCCTAGACTTCCAAAGGACAAGCTGCAGGATAAATCCTCTACCGCCTCCGTACTACCCTTGTAGCCAGGTAAGTGCCAGGTAAGTGGGAAGGAACCACGTCGTGGGCCTAATTAAAAACCACTAGCCTTCGACACACTTGCCTAGGCACTACAAAAATAATGCGGATAAACGATAGATTACCCACGACCTTCCTCTGTCCTTATTGAGCACGACAGTCCTTAGAGTCCGGTCTAGATATTTTTTAAATTAATGAAGGGTTGATCTATATGCTCTGTTTGTGATTTGTGGGGCTTAGGAAGGGTGATGAAATCCCCACCTAATCTTGATTTGGTCCTTGCCCCTTAAAGATCCGTATTAAAATATGCAAAAACAAACCGAAAAACAAAACTTTGCAAAAAGATTTTTGAGCGGTGATATTTTGCAAAGAATCCTGCAGAAAATAGATTTTATTGGATTTTAGAGGAGAGAGAAGGGAGTTAGAATCTTACCAGAGAAGTGTGAACCCTAGATCTCCTGTTTCCTCAAGTCCGTGACTCCAGATTTCCTCGCAAAAATTCACACAATAATCGTTAAATATACAATTTGCAGTTTTGTTTTAATAATGATATGACTCGTCTAAGAATTCAACACAAATAGTAAAAATAAAAAATTACGCACGTTTCCACGGCAACGGCGCCATTTGATTGATAGGAAAGAGTGTTTTGTAGTTTAACCGCAATCAATAACGGTGTCGCGCGTAGCTAGACCGAGATGAGTACGGGTCGTCCTCAGGGAAACGTGGAACCTTTTACTTTTACTTTAGATGTGTTGAGAAAGAGAGGAGGGATAAAGAATTTTATAGAAAGATTTCTAGATCTACGTTAAACAAGAATGTAAAATATAGATCTAGATTATTTTAGAGACTTAGATAATATAATAAGAAGGCTTGTAGGGTTCGTTAGGATTTAGTAGTTATGAACGATTAATTAAAAGTTACCCTTTTTATCCATTAATAGATTTAGAACTAGAACGACGGTGATGCGTGTAGATTAGGGTTTCTGGAGGGAAAAGGAATCCCACTCTTAACTCTTATCCCGACACGGAACTCCGTTCATATCTAGCCTTTACCAAAACAATCATTAATCTAATCTCTAATCGCGGTCGGAACTAGCAAAGAATTGCTAGCGCGCCCGATTAGGATGTTAATGATTCTTTTGATAAAGTTCATAAACTTTATAGGACTTAAAAAGGGTTTAGGGATGTTCATCATCCATTAGCCTACCCTAATCCTACGAACCCTAACAAGCGGAGAATTACTCGTGCATGTTGGGAGAAGAAGATGAAAAGACAGAGAGGGAAAACATAATGCAAAAGAATTAAATAAAATAACTACCTTTTTTAATCAACTTGAACAATTTACACTTTATTCCGTAGAAAATGATTACAAAACTAGTTGTTTCTCGATCTTTCCTAAGGAGGTAGACGAACAGTTGATGATCAGCCTGGATGTGTGAGCGTCTGTGCTTCGTGATCTCGTCGGCTTGATAACTTTTCCAAGAGGCTCTCGGTGTCTTTTTATAGTGCAAAGCCAGAATCTTTTAGTTGTAAACTTGGTAAAATTCAGCAAAGATTGATGCCCAAAATTTTCACCAAATGATTCCTCTAGACTGCCGCGGATCCGCGGCCAAAGGGGGGTATGGCCGCGGATCCGCGGCCATTTGGTCACAACTCTTCATCAAATTTTTGGGGATTCTGTCTTTGTGACATTTGGCAATCCTAGGCACCTTCAGATTTCAGAAATCTTCTCTCGGTTGCTTCCAGGCTTGGTCTCCAAGTTTTGCCTCTTAATTAGGCAGGTTTTCTTCAACAACTTGATTTGTTTGATAAATTCTGCATGACAACTTGGAAAATTCTGCATAATAATCTCAAATAATATTTAGTAGACTTAGTTCTACTAGGATTTGGTCAATAGATTTATTTGCACACATTTTCCTACCAAATACTAATTAAAATATATTAACACATGGAAAATAATGTTTTTACATATAAACCCTCATATGCATAATATATTATAATAAAGTCCTTTTTTTAATATGAAAATGGTAGGAAAAATGTAATACAAATGTGCAGTTTTATCAACTGAACACCTGCACTGCCCGTTTTGCGACATGGACGGTCGACGCTCTTATCCGTTGCAATTTGGTTCCCTGCTTTGTAGGAAGCCTGCACTGCCCGTTTTGCGACGTGGACGGTCGACGCTCTGATCCGGAGCGATTTGGTTCCCGATTTGTGGGAAGCCTGCACTGCCCTTTTTGCGACATGGACTGTCGACGCTCTATTTGACTTGCTCTGCTCCTTGCAGTGTCAGTGTCAGGGGTGAACTTGACTTGCTCCGCTTCTTGCGGTGTCGAGATTGGATTTTGACTTTCTCCGCTTTCTGCGGTGTCGGAGTTGAAGTTGACTTGTTGATTGTGATTTGGGTTGACATTAGCATCGCTATACTGGAATATGGTACCAGGAGCGAATCATCTGTCATGAGAGGATTTGGGTATTTTGGTTTTTGTTTGGCATCAACATCGCTACACTGGAATATGGTACCAGGAGCGAATCATCATTTGCGTTCGCTTATTAGGAAACGATGGCTTAGGAGACAGGTTTTAGGTCCCTAGCACCTAAGACTTTTCAATTTTGTGAGCCGTAAGGGTCTCACAAAGCATTTTCTCCCTACGGG
Source organism: Agapanthus africanus (assembly GCA_030015575.1). Taxonomy (NCBI): domain Eukaryota; kingdom Viridiplantae; phylum Streptophyta; class Magnoliopsida; order Asparagales; family Amaryllidaceae; genus Agapanthus; species Agapanthus africanus. Next base: position 1,005,218,512 of record CM057337.1, on the reverse strand, counting down.
TCGTAAGGATCCCGCATGTGTATTTTCTCCTTAGGAGTCATGGGGAATCCTAAGTGTGTTGCTCCTTTGTGAGTCGTAAGGATCTCACGCGGGAATTTTCTCCTCACAAAGTCGAGAGGACTTTGCGAGTGCATTTCATCTATTTTTCACAAGTTTGCACCCTTTCGGGTTTTCGCAAACTCGCCGGCAGTCCTGCTGTTTTTACTCACGGAGCCCTTTCGGGTTTTCATCCGTGCCCATTTTTCTTGTGGACATATCATTTTATTTATTTATTTATTTTCATGTTTCATTTTTTTTGGACTTTGAACGCGGTCTCACCAGTAGGACTTGGGAGAGATTGGGATCGTTTTACGCCCGTGGATTGTATACGGTTTTGCAGGATGTATGATCCAGACCATAGGGACGAAAAAAATTTCAGGGCTTTATCGGCGTCTGCATCGTTGCACTGAAATATGGTACCAGGAGAGACTCATCATTCGCCTCTTGGGATTTGAAATTTGGTTGGCGTCTGCATCGCTGCACTAGAATATGGTACCAGGAGCGACTCATCATTCGCCACTTCGGGATTTGAGTTTTGGTTGGCGTCTGCATTGCTGCACTGGAATATGGTACCAGGAGCGACTCATCATTCGCCATTGGGGTATGGGATTTGGAATTTGGTTGGCGTCTGTATCGCTACACTGGAATATGGTATCAGGAGTGACTCATCATTCGCCACTTGGGAATTGGGGAGCGATGGCTTAGGAGACATGTTTAGATCCCTAACGCCTAAGGCTTTTCAATTTTATGGGCCGTGAGGGTCCCATAAAAGCATTTTCTCCCTGCGAGTCGTAAGGATCCCGCAGGTGTATTTTCTCCTTAGGAGTTGTGAGGACTCCTAAGTGTGTTTTTCCTTTGTGAGTCGTAAGGATCCCACAAAGGTTTGTTCTCCTCATGTATCGTGAGGACACATAAGTGGATTTCCCTCGTTCCCAGTTTAATGACTTAGAGGTCGACTGTTTCCAGTTTAACGACTTAGAGGTCATTTGTTTCCAGTTTAACATCGTGGTGGTCATCTGTTTCTAGTTTAACGACTTAGATGTCTACTGTCTCCTGTTTAACGACTTAGAGGTCATCTTTTTCCAGTTTAACGATTTAGTGGTTATCTATTTCTAGTTTAAAGACTTAGAGGTTTGTTGTTTCCAGTTTAACGACTTAGAGGTCATCTGTTTCCAGTTTAACGACGTGGTGGTCATCTTTTTCCAGTTTAATGACTTAGTGGTCATCTATTTCCAGTTTAAAGACTTAGAGGTCTGCTGTTTCCAGTTTAACGAATTAGAGGTCATCTGTTTCCAGTTTAACGACGTGGTGGTCATCTGTTTCTAGTTTAACGACTTAGAGGTCTACGGATGTCGAGCTTGGAATTTTGGGGTAGGGGCCGGCATCAGCGTTGCTAACATTGAAGCACACGTGCCAGGAGCAATTCATCATTTGCCTATTCCTGTTGGGGGAGCGATGGCTTAGGAGACAGGTTTAGGTCCCTATCACCTAAGGCTTTTCAATTTTATGAGCCGTGAAGGTCCCATAAAAGTATTTTCTCCCTGCGAGTCGTAAGGATCCCGCAGGTGTATTTTCTCCTTAGGAGTCGTGAGGACTCCTAAGTGTGTTTTTCCTTTATGAGTCGTAAAGATCCCACAAAGTTTTGTTCTCCTCATGTATCGTGAGGACACATGAGTGGGTCTTCTCAATGGAGCATAACTCCAAAGGCGGAGACCGGCCGCGTAACTGGTGATTGCGGTGGGGCATGGGTATGATGAGAATTATTTGAGCCCGTAGATTGTATACGGTAGTCAATTTGGGGACTGGCCGTAGGGCTGGGAGAATTTTGGAAATTTGAATTTTTGTTGGCGTCTACATCGCTGCAGTGGAATATGGTACCAGGAGCGACTCATCATTCGCCTTTTTTTTGTTTTTGTTTTACCGCGATTGCTCTATCATTTCAGCTTTTCTTATCGCGAAGATCGCGATTGCCCCATCATTTCGGCTTTTATTCGCGGTTGCCCCCATCATTTCGGCTTTATTTTCATCTTTATTTTACTCGTTGATTTTTATTGCGAGTTGCCCCATCATTTCGGATTTTATTTTTTTTTCTTTTATTTATACATTTTTTCTTTATTTACACGTATATATATATATTTTTACATTCCCAGTTTAACGACTTAGAGGTCGATTATTCGCAGTTTAGTGACATGGTAGTCAATTTTTCCCAGTTTAATGACGTGGTGGTCGACTGTTTCCAGTTTAATGAAGTGGTGGTCGATTGTTCTCAGAGGAAGGCAGATGTCTGAGAGAATCAGTTTGACGAAGAACTTCGATCTCCGTTTGTATGAAATTGGCGGTCGCAGCTGGACTGTTTGTTAACACTTCTTTAGACAGTTCTATCTCTCCTGCCTTGTATTGCTTTTCGACCCAATCTTTGAAGAAGAAACAGTCCTCAATGGCATGATCACTCTATGATAGGGGCAGTATTTGGGGTCGTCGGTCATATTCGCTTCCTGCGGTCTTTTTGACTCTGGCAGTTGTAGACCGTTCCTCAGGGCGTCTTTGAATATTTTGTGGATTTTTTCCCTCCTGAAGGAATAGACCTTATCCAGTTTCTCTTTTAGTGGAGATTCTCCTCCCTCTCCGAACACTGGCTTCCAAGGCTGGTTGGCATTAGACCCGCTCAACCCTTGCTTATTTCGGTTAGCTGAAGTGTTGAAAGATTCAGAATCATCGGAGTTTCTGCCTTTGCGATTATCGTCCTTTCGGTTTCTCCAGGACCTATTGTTATTTTTGGAGTCCGAGGAGGACTCCTGCATTGAGCGCTCCAGCATCTGAACTTTCCTGGTCAGCTCTTGGAATGTTTTGAGACCCGCGGTGCATAGAAATGGGGCCATCCAATTGTTGAGATTTCCAACGAGGAGACTGACAAATTGGTCCTGCTCTATCGGTGGTTTGCATTTGACGGAGAGATTGCGCCATCGGGTTATAAAATCCATTCTGCTTCCGTTGCTCTTGGGCTTGGTCCTTACGAGCTCGGCAATGGTAATCTTATCGCTGACGCTCATGAACCTTTGTCGAAACAAAGATTCTATTTGGATGAAAGTAATAATAGAGCCATCCGGTATGCTCGCGTACCAGTCGAAAGCAACATCGGTCAAGCTATTAACGAACTGGCGGAGGAGAAGCGAATCGTTGCCCCCAGTATTCCCGCATGAGGCTTTGAAGTGGGCGATGTGCTGATTCGCATTTCCCGTCCCATCAAATCTTCCGAATTTAGGGATGACATAGCCGCTAGGAAATTCTACCAGATCATACTGAGCAGGATATGGTCTCCCACTACTGCTGATATCTTTTTGCGCTTCGGCTTCGGCTACCAAAGTTTTGACTTTGTTGGCAACCAAATCCATGATTTGATCTTGAGTTAGCGGGCTACTGTCATCGGTAGCCAAGACATTTGCCGAGATAGGATGCGACTGATTTTCATGCGGTCCACCCACTTTTGGATTTGAGGGAACGGGCGTCGGCTGTTTCGGGACACCGTTTCCCGGTTCATGAGAGCCCTGCGCCTGATTAGGCGGCTGAGAGGCAAGTTGGGCCGTGAGTTGTAAGACGACGTTTTTCAAGTCGTCGATCTTTGAGTTGAGCTTGTCCATCTCCTTGTCTTTGCTTCTGAGCTGCTTTCAGAGCTCTTGGAGAAGTTGCTGCTCTACGGTCTTAGGACAGAAAGTTAGTTCATCTTCGCTTTCTGAGCCTGACTCCTTATGAATTGAGGGCTCTCTCTGCCTATCAGCCTCATCGAGAAGGTTTTCATCATCCAGCGGAGGCGGCTGTTCTTGGGAAGTGGCGACCACATTCAAGCCAGATTGGATTTGAGATGTGGTGGCCCCATCCTTGCTCTTGCTGCGCGTGCCCACCATGTAGACAGTGTGGACCACATATCCAGCCATTTCTTTGTTTTTGGCGGGGTAACCTCGTTCCTCGAACCTCATGAGGTTCAGCCTAGCAGGAGCCCTAGCCCTTTTGTTGGCTCTATACCTGAGCCTTTTCTGCCTTAGCTTCTTAATTTTAAAGGCTTGGCGGGCATCTGCTTCCTGGGAAGCCACCGTGAGTCGATTAGCGGGGAGCTCAGAGAAGACACCCGATCGAGCAGTTGTCAGAGGCACCGCCGGAGCTTGCTCGAGATACCTTGTGGCCTTGTTGGTGTTGATGTCCTTGTCCCCAGCCGAAGCACTGCTGTCGTTAGGATCTTGAAGATCAAGATATGTGAGATTTAAAAATCTCTCCTTTCTGAGATCTGATGGCAGATCTGAGCTCCCCTTTATGGGTTTTATGGTGGAAAACTACTTAGTTTTTGAAAAGAAAGAGTAAAACTCTTGATTTAATTCAAGAGAAATGAGAAGGTTTAGAACCTTAGAGAAAGAGCATGAGGCACAAAAGAACCCTAGTTTTTGGGGGAATGAAAAGTGTTTTTTATTCATCATCATGTTGCCTCATATAGGCTTACATATTTACATATAGTCCCTTGGGCTCTACAAAATGGCATTTTGGCCCTCCCATGGCTCATGTGCCATTTCTTTTTTGCACATAAGCCATGGGCTTACAAAATATTGGCTTTATGCCCATTTTGCATACATTCATGCACAAAAAATTACATAAAAATTATTTATTACATGATTTTGTTGTTGGCATGGGGAGGCTTGGCCGCGGGCTCGGCTTGGGCATGGGCCCGTTTGACCTGGGCTTGGGCCCACCTGGCTTGGGGTTGACCTTGACTTTGACTCGGTCAACCGGGGTGTAAATTTTTACCCCAACAGGTATATACGTATTAAATCAAGCTCAGGTTTTCAGTGTCCAGAACACACTTAAAAGAAAGTCTCCGAAATTAAATCGGGCTTTCTTATGGCATTGTAGACTAGGTCACATCAATGAAACACGGTTGTCGAAATTACATAGAGAGGGATATTTAAATCCGTTCGAATATCAATCTTATGCTACTTGTGAATCTTGTCTCATGGGAAAGATGATAAAGACTCCGTTCACTGGACATGAAGTAAGAGCGAGTGAGCTCTTGGGACTCATACACAGTGATGTATGCGGTCCAATGTCTACACATACGCGAAGTGGTTATTCCTATTTCATTATTTTTACGGATGATTTCTCCAGGTATGGACATGTCTTCTTGATGAAGCATAAATCCAAGGCCTTTGAGAAATTCCGAGAATACAAGAATGAAGTGGAAAAACAAACAGGAAAAAGTATCAAGACACTGGGATCTGATCGAGGTGGTGAATACTTAAGTGCCGAGTTCCTAGGCTACTTAAAAGAGAATGGAATTCTCTCTTAGCTTACTCCTCCATACACACCTCAACACAACGGTGTATCGGAAAGGCGGAATCGAACCCTATTAGATATGGTTCGTTCCATGGTGAGTAAGGCTGAGTTACCGCGATCCTTCAAGGATTATGCACTAAAATCAGCTGCATATCTTTTGAACAAGGTTCCTACTAAGTCAGTGCCTCTTACACCATATCAGATGTGGAGTGGGAAGAAACCCTATCTTAAGTACCTTAAGACATGGGGATGCCCAGGTTTTGTAAAAAAGCAGCATGCGGAAAAGCTCGAGGCACGCTCCGTACTGTGTAAGTTTGTGGGATACCTAAAGAACTCCAGGGGGTATCTTTTCTATTACGCAGAGAAACAAAATGTTTTTGTTTCTCAACATCCCCACTTCTTGGAAGCTGAATTTTTAAAAAATCAGAAAAGTGGGAGTGATTGATTCGAAAAAGTGTGTTTGTAGTAGTTAACCGCAATCAATAACGGTGTCGCGCGTAGCTAGACCGAGATGAGTACGGGTCATCCTCAGGGAAACGTTGAATCTTTTACTCTTACTTTAGATGTGTTGAGAAAGGAGGAAGAAATAAGAATTTTGTGAATAGTTTCTAGATCTACGTTAAGCAAGAATGCAAAAATATAGATCTAGATTATTTTAGAGATTTAGATAATATAATAAGAAGGCTTGTAGGGTTTGTTAGGATTTAGTAGTCATGGACGATTAATTAAAAGTTACCCTTTTTATCCATTAATAGCTTTAAAACTAGAACGACGGTGATGCGTGTAGATTAGGGTTTCTGGAGGGAAAAGGAATCCCACTCTTAACTCTTATCCCGACACGGAACTCCGTTCAAATCTAGCCTTTACCAAAACAATCATTAATCTAATCTCTAATCGCGATCGGAACTAGCAAAGAATTGCTAGCGCGCCTGATTAGAATGTTAATGATTCTTTTGATAAAGTTCATAAACTTTATAGGACTTAAAAAGGGTTTAGGGATCTTTATCGTCCATTAGCCTACCCTAATCCTACGAACCCTAACAAGCGGAGAATTACTCGCGCATGTTGGGAGAAGAAGATGAAAAGACAGAGAGGGAAAACATAATGTAAAATGCAAAAGAATTAAATAAAATAACTACCTTTATTAATCAACTTGAACAATCTACACTTTATTCCATAGAAAATGATTACAAACTAGTTGCTTCTCGATCTTTCCTAAGGAGGTAGACGAATAGTTGATGATCAGCCTGGATGCGTGAGCGTCTGGGGCTTCGTGATCTCGTCGGCTTGATGATTTTTTCAAGAGGCTCTCGGTCCCTTTTTATAGTCCAAAGCCATAATCTTTTGCTTGAAAACTTGGTAAAATATAGCATAGATTCACCCCAAAAATCCTCAGCCCCTAACTCCAATATCCTGCCGCGGATCCGCGGCCCAAGGGGGGGTATGGCCGCGGATCCGCGGCCATTCAATCTCTTCCCTTCATGATTTTTCTTGGGCTTTGTATTTGTTACATTTGGCGATCCTTGGAACCCTTGTATCATGGAAATCTTATCGTGGTTGTTGCCAGACTTGGTCTCCAAGTTTTGATTCTTAATTAGGCAAGTCTTCATCAACAACTTGATTTGCTTGATTCTACTCTTTGAAAAATTCTGCACAACTTGGAAAAATTCTGCACAACAACTCAAATAAGATTTAGTAGACTTTGTTCTACTAGGATTTGGTCAATAAAATTATTTGCATACATTTTCCTACCAAATTATAATTATAATATATCAACACATGGAAAATAGTTTTTTTTACACATAAACCCTCATATGTATGATATATTATAATAAAGTCCTTTTTTAATATGAAAATGGTAGGAAAAATGTAATACAAATGTGCAGTTTTATCAACTGAACATGGAGCGTAATAGAACTGGAAGAAATTCCAGAGCCACAAGCTATTACTGAAAGTTTGGTAGAACCAGAGATTTCAGAAGAACCGGACATCCCAGCTCCACTCCACATAAGTAGTAGGTAGTCTCATCCGCCCGAGAGATACTACGGTTTTCTCATAGACGGGGATCGAGAGGATTACATCATTGACAATGATGAGCCTACTATCTTCCAGCAAGCCATTCAGAGCGGCGACTCGGTAAAATGGCTGGATGCAATGCGGACCGATATGAAGTCTATGTAAACTAACGAAGTATGGACTTTGGACATTGCTCCAGAAGGGGTAAAACCCGTAGGCTGCAAATAGATCTTCAGAAAGAAGATTGGTGTAGATGGACATATTGAAACCTATAAGGCTAGACTTGTTGCAAAGGGTTTTTTTCAAAGACCTGGTTTGGACTATGACGAAACCTTTTCTCCAGTGGCTATGCTCAAATCCATTCGGATCCTTCTTTCCATTGCTGCCTTCCACGATTATGAGATCTGGCTGATGGATGTAAAGACGGCTTTTCTAAATGGTAATTTAGAAGAATGCGTCTATATGGATCAGTCAGAGGGTTTCATTCAGAGTGGGAGCAGCGGTAAAGTGTGCAAGTTGCTTAAGTCCATTCATGGACTAAAACAGGCATCGCGGAGTTGGAACATCGGTTTTGATGAGACGGTCAAAAAATTCGACTTTATCAAAAATTCAGATGAACCATGCATTTACAGTAAGATTGTAGAAAGAAATGTGGTATTCCTCGTCTTGTACGTGGATGGCATTCTCTTAATAGAAAATGACATTCTTATGCTACAATCAGTCAAACGATTCTTGTCACAGAGGTTCTCTATGAAGGACCTGGGTGATGCCTCCTACATTCCGGGGATCCAGATCTATCGTGATAAATCTAAAAGGATAGTGGGACTTTCACAGTCAACGTACATCAACACCATACTGAAAAGATTCATTATGGAAGCTTCAAAGCGCGGTAATCTACCGGCTTGTCACGGAATCACCCTCTCCAAAAAGATGTCTCCAAAGACTGATTTGGAAAGGGCTCGCATGTCAACTATATCCTACGCATCTACGGTAGGCTCCATAATATATGCGATGTTGTGTACCAAACCAGCTGTAGCATATGCATTGAGCGTTGTAAGCCGGTATCATTCGAACTCAGGGGAGAAGTACTGGATAGCAATAAAGAACATTCTCAAGTACCTGAGAAGGACTAAGGAGATGTTCTTGGTGTATGGCAGAAAAGACCTTCAGATCGAGGCCTTTGCTAACTCCAGCTTCCAGAGTGACATGGATGACTCTAAGTCCATGTCGAGTTATGTCTTTACTCTCAATAGAGGGGCGGTCTGTTGGAAGAGCTCCAAACAGGGCACCGTTGCTAACTCGATGATGGAAGCATAGTACATAGCTACTTGCGATGCTGCAAAAGAAGCTGTTTGGATGAAGAAGTTCCTTACATAACTTCAGGTGGTTCCAACCATTGTTGATCCAATACCACTGTATTGCGACAACAACGGCGCTATAACTTTAGTGAAGGAACCCTGGTCCCATCAGAAGTCCAGACACATTTTGAGGCGGTACCACCTGATTAGGGAGATTGTAAATCGCCAGGAGATCGAGGTGAGGAGAGTAGATACGGAGAATAACACAGTAGATCCACTCACGAAGTCCATCCCTCAGACACAGTTTAAGAGGCCGATCGAGATGATACGTCTGCAATACGCCTGTACATGGCCCTAGTGCAATTGGGAGATTGTTAGTGATGTATGCCCTAGAGGCCATTATTGTATCATAACGGTTTGTATATTACTTAATGGAAGCTTGGGATATTCACAGTTGTATTGATAATTTTGCTCAAAATGGTAGTATGCTACTTGGTTTGTTTCTACTTCGATATGTGCATGTGTTTTAGCATATCGCTTATACATATTAGTAGAGCCTTTAGGATCTTTGCCTGATTACCAGCGTTGTGATGGCAGTCACACTAGTAGAGGCTGGGTAGTCTATAAGCACATGCTTATACATGTCCCTAGTCGTAGGATTATCGAGACGGGGCATCGATACTCCACAGTAGACTAGTGTATACGCTTCTCATCCCAGCAGGGGAGATGGTCTGTCCTACAGCCATTAGTACGTCGTACTGGAGATAGTATGCATGTGCTCATTAGGTTATGAGTACACCGGACAAGACTCGTCGGTAACTGTTGGTGGGTATTATACCTATCGTCATGTAGCAGTTCCCAGGTGACATGAGTACAACTTAGTCCGTCGACTTGACACTGCTACTTCGCCTCGAGTGTGTTCCCACTATACTTTGATTACTACCCTACCACGGCTCAAAAGAGTCGTGCAAACAGGTAGTAGTTGGGTGCATTCCCGAAGCACTTAGAGGCAGTGGCTGTTAGATAGGATTCGTCTCTCCCGGTATTGGGGGTTGATATCGTGCTGTGTTTAGAGAGTTATTACACAAAGTCCCTGGCCAGGGCAAGTGAGATTTACTGGTTGGTATTCCAGTAGTTTCTCAGGGTGTTCTGGGCTACACTCCGAAACGATTTATTGCGCTATTAGGGGTCTGGCGATTGCCATCCCTCTAGGCCCGATATGAGATACTCTTTGACGAACAGACCGGACTGTACGGAGATTGTCACATGCAGGCTCGGTAGGAGTTCATATGGGTTTTCTCATCGGCCTTCTTATCGACAGATACCTGGGTAGCCGTTACATGCAGCTAGTACCGCTTGCGGCTTGTGGTTAAACCCACTGTCAGCGTGTTAGTGATATACGCCCTACAGGCCATTATTGTATCATACTGGATTGTATATTACTTAATGGAAGCTTGGGATATTCATAGTTGTATTGATAGTCTTGCTCAAAATGGTAATATGCTACTTGGTTTGTTTCTACCTCAATATGCGTGTGTGTTTCTTTTAGCAGATTGGTTACACATATTGGTAGAGCCCTTAGGATCTTTGCTTGATTACCAGCATTGTGATGGCAGTCACACTAGTGGTGGCTGGGTAGTCTAGAAGCACATCCTTATACAGATCCCTAGTTGTAGGATTATCGAGACGGGGCATCGATACTCCGGAGTAGACTAGTGTATACGCTTTTTATCCCAGCAGGAGAGATGGTTTGTCCCACAGCCATTAGTACATCGTACTGGAGATAGTATGCAGGTGCTCGTTAGGTTACGAGTACACTGGACAGGACTTATCGGAAACTGTTGGTTGGTATTATACCTATCGTCGGGTAGCAGTTCCCAGGTGACATGTGTACAGCTTAGTCCGTTGACTTGACACTGCTACTTCGCCTCGAGTGTGTTCCCACTATACTTTGATTCCTACCTTACCACGGCTCAAAGGAGTCGTGCAAACATGTAGTCGTTGGGTGCAGTCCCGAAGCACTTGGAGGCAGTGGCGGTTAGATAGGATTCGTCACTCCCGGTATTGGGGGTTGATATCGTGATGTGTTCGGAGCTATGCGATACTCTTAGACGAACATACTGGACTGTACGAAGATTGTCACATCCAGGCTTAGTAGGAGTTCAGATGGGTTTCCTCATCGGCCTTCTTATCGACAGATACCTGGGTAGCTATTACGTGCATATAGTACCGCTTGCGGCTTATGGTTAAACCCACTGCTAGCGTACTGTCGAGTCTTTAGAGTCCCACACAGAGAGTTCCCTGCATCGGGCGAAAGATGTAGAGGCCGTATGGTTTTACGGCAGGGCTTCGATCACGTACGGCACCTTGTGCGTGTATGATGTTCGGGCGGATAATACTAGTGGGCTTTGGTTTAAGCCGGATCCTAGTATTATATTGATGGATCAGTTTTGTCTCTTTGTATTCGTGTTTCTCGAAACACGGATGCGGGTATGTATATACGGATGATAGGGGCATAGAAGGAGACACCTCATTAGGGTTTTGACCATTGACTTGATTAAAACAATTATGAGGTGGAGAAAAGTATTTGTTATCTTTGTAAATGATAATTGTGGCATGGCTACTTGTTTTGACTACTTGACTTAGTTTGACTCTTTTACTTAGATATTTCTTATGAGATATTTAGTGGCACTAGATATTTTTGGTGAGATATTTTCTTGCCATGCTTGTAGTCATATCAAGTGAGCCATCTCTTTTTCAATTATCATTATCAAAATCCATTTCTCTTTCCTCAAATTAGCTCTCTTCTTCTTCCTCTTAACTTTCAACCCTTATGGTCTCTGTTCCTTCATGGGAACTGAATAAAATAAAAATAAAGTAGTAAGGAAAACCCCCAAATGGGGCATCACGTGCTCACACATGACTGGGCCTCATGTGCAAACACGTGACCTTTTATAGGCAGATTCTATCTACGCCTGAATGCCTAATTGATAAAGTCACGTGCTCATACGTGATGGGCTCTTGAACCCACTGAATTAATAGAATTAAATTCTAATTAAAAGGAATTAAAAGCATTTGTTCCCTCATGGGAACTGAATAAAATACAAATAAAGCAGCAAGGAAACCCCCCCAAAAGGGGCATCACGTGCCCACACGTGACCGGGTCTCACGTGCAGGCACGTGACCTTTTACAGGCAAAGCTTATGGGCACTGAATGAAATAAACAATTGGAAATGCTTAATTAGTGGGGTCACGTGCCAACACGTGATGAGTTTCTGATCCCTCTGAACTAATATAATTAAATTCTAATTAAATGCTTAATTGGTAAGGTCACGTGCCAACACGTGATAGACTCTTGAACCCACTGAATTAATAGAATTAAAAGCATTTGTTCCCTCATGGGAACTGAGTAAAATAAAAATAAAGCAGCAAGGAAAACCCCCTAAAGGGGGTATCATGTGCCCACACGTGACCGGGTCTCACGTGCAGGCACGTGACCTTTTACAGGCAAAGCCTATGGGTGTGAATGAAATAAACAATTGGAAATGTTTAATCAGTGGGGTCACGTGCCAACATGTGATGGGTTTCTGAGCCCTCTGAACTAATAGAATTCTAATTAAATGCTTTATCAGCGGGGTCACGTGCCAATACGTGATGGGTTTCTGAGCCCTCTGAACCAATAGAATTAAATTCTAATTAAATGCTTAATTGGTAAGGTCACGTGCCAACACGTGATATACTCTTAAACCCTCTGAACTAATATAATTAAGTTCTAATTAAAAGGAATCAAAAACCCTAATTGGAAAAATATTTCCCTAGATCTTTCCAAACAAAAAAGATTGCACTCTGTAAAAGGGAGCACCGTTGGATTAAAAATCCAATGGTGATTAAAAATCACCAATTTATAGAAAGATTATATAAAAGGAAATATTTTCCTAAATTTTCCAGGAACAACAAATGAAATATCTTTTGGATTAAAAATCCAATGGTGAATAAAATTCATCGAGTGATCTAAAAGATCATGTTGGTTATAAAATCAATAAAAATCTCTCAATGAGAGATTGGCTGAACAATCTGATTCTTTTCGTTCTCCTATAAATAGGAGTCAAGAAGAAAAGAGAGAGGGGGATACAAAAAAAAAAGAGAAGAGAGAAGACAACGGAGAGAAATAGAGAAGAAGATCTCTTCAGAGAAGAAAGAAACTCTAAGTAAGAGAAGGAAGGAGATCATTCTATAAGCTCCCATTAAAAAAAGAGAATTTAATTCTTAAACCAAGAGTTTAACTCTTCTAAATAAGAACTCAGTTCTTCCTCTGGTTGAAGATCTGCAGAAGCAGATCTCCCCATAAGTTGAGAATTTAATTCTCATCGGGGAGATTCTGCCATGCAGATCCAAAACTTAGAGGGAGAATTTGGTTTAAAGAATTTAATTCTTTCAAACACAGAGTAATTTAATTCCTCTAAATAAATCTGGGGTTTAACCCTATAAAAGAATTTAATTTTTAAACAAGAGATTTAACTCTCCATGCACGTAAGAGAGATCAGTACCCAACATGATTAAGTGTGTCCACGTGAGCCCACTCAATGATCAAAAGAAAATGAATAAGTTTAGGTCACGTGCTCCCACGTGACCCTTAAAATGCTCCTCAAAACAAAAGGGAGTAAAGCCGAGGCATTTCATTTTCTGGCGTCTCACGTGCTCCCACGTGACCCTTGAATAAGCTTCCTAAAATAAAAAGGGAGTAAAGCCGAGGCATTTCACTTTTTGGCGTCTCACGTGCTCCCACGTGACCCTTGAATAAGCTTCCCAAAATAAAAAGGGAGTAAAGACGAGGCATTTCATTTTCTGGCGTTTCACGTGCTCTCACGTGACCCTTGAACAAGCTTTTCAAAATAAAAAAGGAGTAAAGCCAAGGCAGTTTCACTTTTCGGGCATCTCACGTGTTCCCATGTGACCCCTAGCAATTATCAAACACTCATAAAAAAGAGGATTCTACCCAAAGGCAATGCCCGCATAAAGGATGCTTCACGTGTCTCCACGTGACCTTTGACAAAAACCTTTTTAAAGAGAAAATGGGGTAAAACTGAAGTATTAATATCCAACGCATGGATACCCATCATGTGCCCACACGTGATAATCATAAAAGTCAAGTGTTTAACACTAATATGCATGTTCTGAGAGTAAAATAAAAGAAACAAGGCCCAATCTTCAGGCGCCTCACGTGACCCCACGTGAGCGCTTCAGTTTTAGTGTTTATCACTACTTTAAGTACCTCACGTAGGAGCACGTGAGCGCCGAATGTACTCTAATGTTTTACACTATATTCGAGCCAATCATAGCCCAAATTAGCTAAGTCCTCAAGAGGCAAGATCCCCTGAAACTGAACCCCGACTATACTCTTATCTTCCAAAATCGATCATCCCATATGACATTCGATGTAATTTCCAGAGCCTTTCAATCCACATTGGTTCAAGGATACATCTCTTCTTACCTCTGATATATGTCGTTGTAATTCTGCAATGTCTTCAGAGAGGTGGAGGGTCCTAATAACCAATAACTTTTGGTGTATCTCCAAACGGTTGAACCAAAACCAAACAGACTATGACGTCTTTAAACTGGACTAAGATGTCCTTAAACTTTATGGACTGTGAGGTCCTTAAGCTCATAGACTATGATGTCTTAAACGGGACTAAGATGTCCTTAAACTTTATGGACTGTGAGGTCCTTAAACTCATAGACTATGATGTCTTTACACTTTACAGACTATGGCGTCTTTAAACTGAACCGTAATGTACTTAAACTAATTATGGACCGCAACGTCCCTAAACTAAACCCTACAGACTATGATGTCTCTAAACTAGATTATGATGTCTTTAAACTCCATGGACTATGATGTCTTTAAACTTATGGGCCGCAAAGTCCCTAAACTAAAACAATAGAGTCCAAATGCTCTTTTGTTGGATCTAAATGATCCTGTTAAGTTAATCTTAGTCTAAAATTAGACTAATGTATAAACGTTTAAGTTGATCTTAGTCTCAAATGAGATTAACGATCCTTAAATCCAACCCAAACCCAAATCTAAGAAAATACGGATTTGGACTAATCCATGCCCTATGAGCGACAACTGATTAGTCCAAAAATTGTGTTTACCGTAATCAGAACCGGCATCGCTTTACAGCTAGCCGGTGAGTACGGATCGATCCGCAGAGATGTGTAATTTTCTGTTTTTGTGTTTTAACGAGTTGATTCAGATTGTTGTTTGGTTTTTGTCGATTGATTTAAAAAAAAACTAATTTATATGATATGAAAGAACTCGTTAGGGTTAGGTCTAAGGTAGGGTTGATGAGATCAATATTGTCACCTCTTTCAATACCGTTTGATTAAAGCTTTTTTTTAGAAAATCACAACAATTATTAGCAAAGGGGATTAGGATGATCGGGAAGAAACTGCGTTTCTTCCTCTAGATCCTTGTCCATCCTTTCCTATTAATTGCTGCACTCTTCATGGACGTCATGTATGTCCGGCCTTTTATACTACGGTTCACCGTTACCTCGTAGGTAGGGTGCCGTAGGGGGCGGATCATACATGCGTGCATGAAGTTCCTATTTTGAAAATATGTTGGCATTGAAGGAGGTGAGAGATATCCATCTCTCACTCCCTCCCTTATTCCTAACCCTAACGAGCGAGGATTTTACTCGCTCATTAGGGAATTATCTAAAAACGACATTTTGTTGTTATGTTTTAAAGTGTTTGTTCAGATCTTGTGTTATAACTTAATGCAGATTAAAAATAGTTAAACTAGTTAACTAGGGCAAGTAATAAAATTAGAACTAAGGCAGGAATAAAAAGAATTAAAACTTACAAGAAAGTGATGCTCTAGATCTCCCAACAAATCTTATTTTTATTGATTGAAAAGAGACATGCCATTTTACAGATTTTGAGTACAATTTATAAGCAAACAGTGAAGCTAGGGTTACAGACTTTCGTAGATATGCAATTACTGATTTGCCCCCTAAAAATCCCAACATCTGCACCGACACACCGACAGGGAGAATTTCCACCGACACGGGCCTGAGATGGCCGCAGAACCGCGGCAATGGGGCGCTTGGGCCGCGGTTCCGCGGCCCTTTGGTAGGCTTAGCTCACCATCTTTTCTGGTCTTGGTTTATATTTTCTTGGGCTTCCTATTTTATACTTCTTTTCTCTGTTGGGCTTCTTAGTTTTCTCCAGATCCCCAGTGAAAACTTGCAAGGATCTTTTGACCATTTCACTTTCGTCTTTTGGACCTTGCACTGTTCTTCGTCTCGGCTTGGGTAAGATCCGTCTGCTTGTTGGTCAAAAGTCCCTTTTCTGTATCATCTTTCGTCTTTTTCACTGTATTTGCTCCAAGAGCCTGTATCTTGTAACATGCAACAAACGAGCGTCAAAAGTACCTGTTTACTTATAAAATGCATAAAAGTGGGGCGTATGAATTGCAATATTATGATATGAACAAATACCCCCAAACTTACCTTTTTGCTCGTCCTCGAGCAAACTTATTAATTTATTCTAACCTAGCCGCACTTTCGCAGGGAAACGCGATTGCACTGAGCATGTGCAACAAGCCGTTAAACCTCTAGGTGTCCCTAGTAGGAGGAGTGTTGTCTCCTTAGGGTTTTCAGCGGATTACACCCACAAAATCCTATCAATTTGGTTTTTCGACTTTTGCTTTCCAATTAGGTTTTCTAACAAGGAATTCTATTATCGTTGCCCCGCAAATTATCCACCCATATGCTTCACACTTCCTTATTATGTAACTTAAGATTGTACATGTTCTATAAAATTACTTAGAATTCAGCATTTCTTAAGTTTTTCTTCTAGAGTTTCATCTCCACTTAGGAATTTCTATCAACTCTATTAAAGATACAAGTTTTATTCTTCATTCCTTTCTGTTATCTAGAATCTAATCACATATCCCCACGTGTGTGTAATTTTCACCCCTACACTTGGAAATTCAAATCAAGCAATCGTACTCTCGTCCATTGTCCAAAGCACTTATTAATTTGTGAATTTTTCTTAACTTTCGCTTACACATCCTTCATGCGACCGTTAATACTTCTTGAGGTACCAACAGCCGATTACAAGATGCGTTAGCCCTTTAAAGCGTATTTCCTAGTTTTTGCAACACCCAAGGCTTTTAGCAGTGACTCCCAAACCAGTTGGTCCAAGGCACTAGGTGATGAAGCACCCTTGCTAAATAATTTTCTAGCCTTAAGTAATCACAAAAACCAGTGTCCATTTTTTTTATTCACTTTTTTTTTCTCTTTTTATTTTCATTGTGCTAAGGACTTTAGACAAGAGTAATTCAAGGTCTCTTCTACTAATCCAAATTTCAAGGTGCGTGATTGTGCATTTTGTAGGGTACATGTTTTTAGAATCTAAACTTAAGCTAGGAACTATCTTTCGAACTTATACTTTAATAAGAATATTAATACTCTTCCCTCATTTTGGCTTAACCCACGAAGTGAACCCAAAATTTGCCTATTCCTAAATAACCTATAAAGACATATATTCTCTAATGTTAAACTTTAAGGAATGTTTATTTTTAGGGTTTTTAATTTGCTAAGTCTAAGATCTAGTTTTTCCTAGCCAGTTAACCTTTTTATCAAACTCAAGTTAATTAACCAAAATTGAATACAATAATTTTTATAATTATGAATTTTTCAATTTTTTATGGGTTTTTCAGTTTCCAATTTTTATTTTTTTTTTTTCAAATTTTCATGAATTTTTTATATAAAGATGCAATGCAGAAATTAAATATGCAAAAGGAAAAGAAAATATATACAATATGCAATGCAAAAGATAACTATATACATTACCCTCTCCCCCAAACTTGAGCAAAGCAGTGCCCTCACTGCCCAGCCCCACGACGCGCTCGTGAGCGTGACCGTGATCGTTCCCCTCTAGACAAAAGTGTTTGGATTCCCCTCTCAATTTCCGTCAACCGACGGTCGTGATCCCGTGCAGTTGCCCGAAACTCATCTCTCAAAGAATCGATTCTCCTCACTGTTCTCCTCACTAATCGCGCATGCTCCTGGGGAGTTAGTTCTTCCCCGCTCGAAGTCGAGCTCGAGCTAGGGGTGTGTGCAGGTACATTTTCTGCCGGTTCCGTTCGTGTCCAAATATCCGTGAGTCTAGAGTAGGACGACGAGACGCCCTCTACAAGTGGTCGAACCGGGATACCGTCTATCATGTATGCGTCAAATTCCTCGACGAGGAGGAAATATCGGCAGATTTGTGTAACAAGCATGGGACATGGGTAAACGGAACCTCGTTTCCCCGTACCTAAGGATTGGAGCAAAACCGTGCACATGTCGAACCTAGGATTCTTCATCATCAGTGTGTGTACGACATGTAAAGAAGGGGTGAAAAAGGTCGTGTTGTGGGAACTACCGAAGATATTGTTTTGTGCCCACCGGCACACAGTTAAAACGTTCGCGAAAAGGGTCCGTGCTTGGATGCCCTTACGCGGTTCTCGTGCATAATCATTACCCATCAAGGGCATATAATCTTCAAAGCGCAATGGGTGTTCATGTGCAGGTACACGTGGTATGAGTGTAACCTCGTGTATCAAGTCCCTATCGTTGTGAATTTCACGATTTCCCTAATTTAGTTTAATGTAACCTAAGTTGTCAAGGCTATTATTTTCCATGGATTCATAAAATAGGGCAACTAGGTTAGGTAGGGCAAAAGAAGATGCGTGATTATAGAGCAGGAAATTCCAGCCCCTTTGTGCGATTTCATGTGCGAAATATCTACCGTATACCTCGTGTGCGAAAACAGGGGAAAAATCCCGTTCAAACTGCATTTTGTGTGCCCTTTAGATGTTTCCAGTAAAAATATATGCAGTAACAGAGAGGGAATTAACAGAGTTACCTCCCCTGAAAATTTTAGGGGGTGAAGACTGCAGACGGCGGCGGTTGCGCGGCAGGAGGAGGCGGAGGCGGCGGATCCGTGGCGGTTTGGCGGCGGCACGGCGAGATTCTTCTGCAACAGGTTGGTGATGGCGGCTAGGGTTTTTTAGAGAGGAAAAATTTAGGGTTAAGAAAACAGTGGGCTCGGTTCCTTTAAATAGAGGATGGGAGGGTTATTTGCTTAAAACACCCTCTAAAACGAGGGTTTTATTTGTAAAATCAGCTCTTAATCTGCAAATTTGCAATTAGGTCCAAAAATTATTAATATTTTATTTTATTTTTATTTTTCAAATTTTTATTTTTTATTAAATTTTTTTTATATATATACAAACAATATACACACCCCAAGCTTATTTGAAATACTATTTTGGGAAATGAAATTTGGGGGTAAAGTGGAGGAAGATCAATCAGTGTAAATCGGCTCCTGCAAAAACAGGAGCTCCTCCGTAGGGTCCGATGTGAAGAACGGTTTCAGTCGATGCCCATTCACCTTGAATAAGGTACCGTCTTCAGGGTTCTCAAGATCAACCGCACCGTGCGGATAAACGGTGCGGACTACAAAAGGTCCTCTCCATCTGGACCGGAGCTTGCCGGGATGAAAATGTAACCGAGTGTCATAAAGTAGAACCTGTTGACCAGGTTCGAAAGTTTTTCGCAAAAGGTGTTTATCGTGAAACACTTTGGCTCGGTTTTTAGCAGTTATGGCATTATCATATGCCTCATCCCTCAGCTCCTCCAACTCATTCAATTGCAGCTTCCGATTGCTGCCCGCATCTCCTAAAGATAAATTCAGCTCTTTGATAGCCCAAAATGCTTTATGCTCGATCTCCATTGGGAGGTGGCAAGCCTTCCCGTACACAAGCCGGTATGGAGACATACCAAGATCGGTCTTATATGCAGTACGGAAAGCCCATAGTGTATCTATCAGTTTAAGTGACCAATCCTTACGGTTTTTGGAAACTGTTTTCTCCAAGATTTGCTTTATTTGCCGATTTGAAACCTCGGCTTGCCCACATGTTTGAGGGTGATATGGCGTTGACAACTTGTTGGTGATAGAGTATTTGCGCATTAAGGACTCGAAAGTCCTATTGCAGAAGTGAGAACCATTATCACTTATTATCGCCCGAGGGTGCCCAAATCGAGAAAATATGTGTTCTTTAAGAAACCGAACGACAATTTTATTATCGTTCGTTCGGCTGGGCATAGCCTCGACCCACTTAGAAACATAGTCAACCGCCAACAGAATATACACATTTCCAAAAGAGTTAGGAAATGGTCCCATGAAATCTATACCCCAAACATAAAAAATGTCCACAACCAAAATAGGTTGGAGCGGCATTTCGTTTCTCCGCGAAATCCGGCCCAAGTGTTAGCACCGGGAGCAAGTTTTGCAGTATTCAAATGCATCCTTGAAGAGTCGTGGCTAATAGAAACCACACTGCAAAACTTTTTCGGCTGTCTTCTTTGGGCCAAAGTGCCCGCCACATGCTTGATCGTGGCAAAAAGACAGCACACTCTTGACCTCACTTTCAGGCATACACCGACGAATGATTTGGTCGGAACAGTATTTAAAAAGATAGGGCTCATCCCAGTAAAAATGCTTTACTTGGGATAAAAATCGAAGTTTATCCTGTTTCGACCAATCATTGGGTATCAGGCCGGTGGCTAAGTAATTCACAATATCGGCGAACCATGGTTCGCAAGAAACGGTCAAGAGTTGCTCGTCGGGAAAAACATCAGTGATTGGAAGATCTAGCGTGGGGGAAGAAGGAAGTCGTGATAGGTGATTAGCTACTACGTTTTCACATCCTTTTTTGTCCTTAATGACAAGGTCAAACTCTTGTAATAAAAGGATCCAACGTATCAGCCTTGACTTAGCATCTTTCTTCGCAAAAAGGTGGCGAAGAGCTGAATGATCTGTATATACAACGACTAGAGAGCCGATTAAATAAGGCCGAAATTTTTCGAGTGAAACACAACAGCTAAAAACTCTTTTTCTGTTGTTGTGTAGTTGAGTTGGGCCTCATTTAGTGTTCGGCTAGCATAATAAATCACGTGCGGCATCTTATTAATGTGCTGTCCAAGAACAGCGCCAATAGAAAAGTTTGATGCGTCGCACATGATTTCAAAAGGGTGCGTCCAGTCGGGAGATGAGAGGATGGGTGCGGTGATGAGGGAATGCTTCAAAGACTCGAATGCTTCAATGCAAGTGGAGTCGAAAGCAAACGTAGTGTCCTTGGCCAGTAAGAGAGTCAAGGGTCTAGCGATCTTGCTAAAATCCTTGATGAACCGTCTGTAGAAACCGGCGTGGCCAAGGAAGGCTCTAATATCTTTGACGTATTTTGGGGGAGGGAGGTTAGAAATCACTTCGATTTTTACTCTATCTACCTCGATGCTATTTTGCGAGATGACATGTCCTAAGACAATGCCCTCTCGCACCATGAAATGAAACTTCTCCCAATTCAATGTTAGGTTCTTATCCCTGCAGCGGGTAAGAACAGCGTCAAGATGGCGTAAACACTCGTCGAAGGAGTCGCCAAAGATGGAGAAATCATCCATAAAGATCTCCAAGAACTTTTCAACCATGTCTGAAAAGATCCCCATTATACACCGCTGAAATGTCGCGGGTGCATTGCATAACCCAAAGGGCATGCGACGATAAGCAAACGTGCCAAAGGGACAAGTGAATGTTGTCTTGTCTTGATCCTCTTTGGCGATGTGGACTTGGTTGTAACCGGAATATCCATCGAGAAAGCAATAGAACGCGTGCCCTGCCAATCGCTCGAGCATTTGGTCAATGAAAGGAAAAGGAAAGTGGTCTTTCCTTGTTGCGGCATTGAGTTTCCTATAGTCTATGCAGACTCGCCACCCAGTTTGGGTGCGAGTGGGAATCAACTCATTTGCCTCATTGGTAATGACCGTAATGCCCGATTTCTTTGGCACGACGTGGATTGGGCTAACCCATTGGCTATCCGAGATAGGGTAAATGATACCGCTATCCAGACACTTGACAATTTCTTTCTTAACAGCCTCTTTCATGATGGGGTTGAGGCGCCTTTGTGGATCCCATGCTGGCTTGGCATCATCCATTAAGTGTATATGATGTTCGACTATGAGGGAACTAATACCCTTAATGTCCGCCATAGACCAGCCGAAAGCTTGCCGATTATTATGCAAGACCATCAAAAGAGCCTTCTCTTGCTCAAGAGCTAGAGAGGCTGATATAATGACAGGTAAGGTCTCATTATCACCTAGATAAGCATATTTTAGGTGTGTTGACAAAAGCTTTAATTCGAGTTTAGGAGGTGAAACAATAGATGGTAACAATGAGGTAGTTGTTTCAAACTCGAAGGATTCCATCAAAGGTTCGAACCGAGTGTACGCAACAGTGTCGGATGGTTCAACTAACTCATCCGAAAAAGCAAAAGACTCCAATTCAGGTGATGAGTCTTCAAAGTCATCAACGAAGGTAAAGCACTCAAAATCACTATCCGCTGTGAAAGCTGCGTCGGATTCTAGGAGGAACGCACTAGTGGCGTTAACATTGCTGTGATCGAACAAAAAATTCTCGAATTCACAGTCCTCCTCCGCGATCTCATTGATCGAGCAAACATCGAGTACGCTAGCATTAGGCTCAGCAGGCTGACTTCCTAACTTGAAAATATTGAGCTCAATCGTCATATTGCCGAAAGATAGGTTCATTGAACCATTACGACAATTGATCACCGCGTTGGAAGTAGCCAGAAATGGTCGACCAAGTATTACCGGAATTTGGTTCCGGGGGTTAGCAACAGGTTGTGTATCCATCACAATAAAGTCAACGGGGAAAATGAAATCCCCTACTCTAATTAACACATCCTCCAGCTCTCCCCTAGGATGGGTTATTGACCGGTCGGCCATTTGGAGAGTACAGTGAGTGGGCTTAAGCTCTCCAATGCCCAATTGCTCGTACACAGAATAGGGTAGCAAATTGACACTCGCGCCAAGATCTAATAGTGCTCTATTGATGTTCTTGTCCCCGATTGTTATCGAAATGGTAGGACACCCGGGGTCCTTTTGCTTTGGGGGAAAGGAATTTACAAGAGCATCACTAATAGCACTAGCCACAAAAACTTTCTTTGGCACTTGCGAATTCCTCTTTTTGGTGCATAAGTCCTTTAAAATTTTTGCATATGAAGGAACTTGTTGGATTGCATCCAAAAGAGGGATATTTATGCTAACCTGTTTGAACAACTCAACAATCTTCTCCTTCTGTGGAGTTGGTTTATTGGATCTCAACCGATTAGGAAAAGGAACATTTTGAGAGGTGGTTGAGTCCAACTTTTGCGGATCAGATTGTCGAGTTGGAACGGTACCCCGTGTAGATGTGTTCGTGTTGTGAGAAATGGGTCCTTTCAAGCTAGAAGAAGTAGAGCCATGTGAAGGGTGAAGAATAGGCTCTAAGGAAGAAGAAGAGGGTGAAGAAGATGAAGAAGGGCCACCGACAGGGGTGTCATTGTTCATGCCTACATTGTTTTGCAACACTTTTCCCGATCTCAACGTGGTCACAGCATTTACGTTATGATTCTGCTGTTGATATGCAGCATGTGCGTGACCGGGGTTGGGCAGTGGTTGAGACGGGAGTTTTCCTTTTTCGCGCTCGCTCAAAGCTGCATTGAGTTGTGCAATTTGTGCCTCAATAGATTTGATGCTTTGATCGTGTGAGGCACTATTTTGCACTAAAGATTGAATAGAAGTCTCGAGTCTTGCTGTAGACTGTGTAGATTGCTTAAGGAACGTATCTAGAATTCTTTCGAGCGAGCTAACCTTATCATTATTAGGTTGAACATAATTATTTGGCTGGTAAGCATTGTTAGGCACAAAATCGTTCACCTGATTAGGGTAAGGTTGTTGAAATTGTTGCGGTTGAAACTGAGTTTGTGAGGGTGCTTGTTGTTGTTGTTGTGGAGCAGGAGGTCTTTGAAAATTGTTATTTTCTTGGAATTGTTGATTTTGGTTCCAAGCGAAATTTGGGTGACTCCTCCACCCTGGATTATATGTCGAAGAGTACGGATCGTTCCTTTGTCGTTGCTGAAATGCAGCATTGACTTGATCCTGTCCTTGAGTGGATGCATTATAAGGACACTCTTCGGTTAGGTGCGATGGATCCGCACAACAAGCACAGACAGTTCGTGGGGGCATAGCAGGGGCAGGAGAAGGCGATGAGATTTTGGTCTCAATCGCTTCTAGCTTTTTCGTAAGAGCGGCCATCTCGGCCTTCATGGCAATCGACATCTCTACTTGATGTATGCCTGCCCTAGATTGACCACTAGAAGATGATGTGGTCTTGGTACTCTCCCACTGTATTGTTTGCTCACTAAGATCCTCAAGAAACTGCCACGCTTCATCACTAGACTTAGAGAGAAAATGACCTTGACAGATGGTTTCTAGCAACTGCTTCATTGCCGAGTTCAATCCCTCGTATAATGTTTGGCAAAGTTGCCAACTTTCGATCCCATGATGAGGGCATTGAACTAGTAGGTCCTTAAATCTCTCGAAGCACTTCCAAAATAGTTCGGAAGGAAGTTGTGAGAATTGAATTATTTCATTGCGGATTCTGGCAGTTTTGTGATGAGGATAGAACTTTTTCAGAAAAGCCTTCACAAACTCATCCCGATTTCTTATGGAGTGTGATGCGGTGCTATATAGCCACTTCTCGGCTAGGTCACATAAGGTGAAAGGAATGACCCTTAGCCTTATAGCGTCATCACTTAATTGGGTTGTCTTCATCATAGCGCACACATTTTGGAATTTATTTATAAAGATATATGCGTCTTCAGATTCCAAACCATGAAATTTTGGCAGCATATTGATGAAATGTGGTTTTATCTCAAAATTGTCCCCATTTGCCGGTGGGGGTGAAAGACAAGTTGGTAAAGAAGTGCAGATGGAGTAAAAGAGATCCTGGAGCGCAACTCGTGCGGGCGCTTCAACAGGCGGCTGGTTCGGGTTATTCGCACCTAACGGAGGTGGAATCCTTCCCGTCGGTAAGGTATTGTTGGGGTCGAATCCCGACATGCCTTCGGTGAGAAAATTTGAAGTTGAGGGTAAGAAAGTGGACGAAGTGTCGACTTTAGTGTCGAAAGGTTCGTCGATCGGTACCAACGAAACACGGACTAATCGGGCGTCAGTACCCCTAGTCCAAAGTGACATACACTAAAGAGTAGTGCAGTCAGAAAAAAAAAGAAAAAGACAGAATGTGGAGGTAAGATAACGTCAGTGAGGGAAAGTGGTGGAAGTGAGTTGCAAGTTTTCTTAACGGCAAGTTGCAAGTTTTGAAAAGATTTTTCTTTTTTTTTATGTGAGAGTTTTGCAAAAAGGTTTTTCAAAAGGGACTCGTGACACAAATGTATCAACCACACATGCACAATCAGGCCTAGATCTAGGGTCGCCTAGGTCTGCTAGACAGCTCCTAAGTAGGGCTAGAAATAGGACCTCAAACCGCCTCTTCACGGACAAGTACGGCCAGGTAAGTGGGAAGGAACCACCACTACAGTAGGCCTAATTAATAACTACTAGCTTAGACACCGCAATGTCGGTTAGGATAAACGGCCGATGCCTATACTAGTCCTTTTCCTATTGAGCTCGATGTCCTTAGGTCTGAGTCTAATCTTTTTTTAATTAACCGTGGTCAATGCACATGATTTAGGTGTTTTCTGGGGTCCTGGGAAGGGTGATGAAATCCCCACCCAATCTGAGTTTGGTCAATTAGCCCCTTAGAGTCCGATTAAATCATGCAAAACAGTAAAATTCACTTGCAATCAATTTTTAGCGTGGCGCAAATAAACCTGCAGAAAGTCTGTTATTTAGAAGGGGGAGAGAATATTTTTTTTGCGCAAAGAATTCCTGCAGAAAGGTTTTACAGAGAGATATATGGAAGGTTGCAGAGGGGAGAATGAGGGATCAAACCATGTAAAAATGATGTGCTGACGTGGCAAGAATGCGGCGGTTCCGCGGTATTGATGCCCTATTTGCGGCGGAAGCGCGGCTAAGCTGTGGGATCAGGCTGTGGAAAATTTTGTGCAGCTCCTGTTCACCAATTCTACTCTGTTCTGATGTTCCCTTTTCTGTTTTGCTCTCTGTAAAATTCCAGATTCACAATCCTTTGCTGTTCCTGCAAGATTCAAAACATAGAACCCTTCAAACAGATAAAAATCGCTAAAATGTTTTTGTATTTTGTATTTTCTGATTTTTATGATTTTTTAAAATTTATATCAACCCGAAATCATACAAAACAAAAAAAATTACGCCATCCCCGGCAACGGCGCCATTTGATTAGTCCAAAAATTGTGTTTACCGTAATCAGAACCGGCGTCGCTTTGCAGCTAGCCGGTGAGTACGGGTCGATCCGCAGAGATGTGTAATTTTCTGTTTTTGTGTTTTAACGAGTTGATTCAGATTGTTGTTTGGTTTTTGTCGATTGATTTTAAAAAAAACTAATTTATATGATATGAAAGAACTCGTTAGGGTTAGGTCTAAGGTAGGGTTGATGAGATCAATATTGTCACCTCTTTCAATGCCGTTTGATTAAAGCTTTTTTTAAAAAATCACAACAATTATTAGCAAAGGGGATTAGGTTGATCGGGAAGAAACGCAGTTTCTTCCTCTAGATCCTTGTCCGTCCTTTCCTATTAATTGCTGCACACTTCATGGACGTCATGTATGTCCGGCCTTTTATACTACGGTTCACCGTTACCTCGTAGGTAGGGTGCCGTAGGGGGCGGATCATACATGCGTGCATGAAGTTCCTGTTTTGAAAATATGTTGGCATTGAAGGAGGTGAGAGATATCCATCTCTCACTCCCTCCCTTATTCCTAACCCTAACGAGCGAGGATTTTACTCGCTCATTAGGGAATTATCTAAAAACGACATTTTGTTGTTATGTTTTAAAGTGTTTGTTCAGATCTTGTGTTATAACTTAATGCAGATTAAAAATAGCTAAACTAGTTAACTAGGGCAAGTAATAAAATTAGAACTAAGGCAGGAATAAAAAGAATTAAAACTTACAAGAAAGTGATGCTCTAGATCTCCCAACAAATCTAATTTTTATTGATTGAAAAGAGGCATGCCATTTTACAGATTTTGAGTACAATTTATAAGCAAACAGTGAAGCTAGGGTTACAGACTTTCGTAGATATGCAATTACTGATTTGCCCCCTAAAAATCCCAACATCTGCACCGACACACCGACAGGGAGAATTTCCACCGACACGGGCCTGAGATGGCCGCGGAACCGCGGCAATGGGGCGCTTGGGCCGCGGTTCCGCGGCCCTTTGGTGGGCTTAGCTCACCATCTTTTCTGGTCTTGGCTTATATTTTCTTGGGCTTCCTATATTATACTTCTTTTCTCTGTTGGGCTTCTTAGATTTCTCCAGATCCCCAGTGAAAACTTGCAAGGATCTTTTGACCATTTCACTTTCGTCTTTTGGACCTTGCACTGTTCTTCGTCTCGGCTTGGGTAAGATCCGTCTGCTTGTTGGTCAAAAGTCCCTTTTCTGTATCATCTTTCGTCTTTTTCACTGTATTTGCTCCAAGAGCCTGTATCCTGTAACATGCAGCAAACGAGCGTCAAAAGTACCTGTTTACTTATAAAATGCATAAAAGTGGGGCGTATGAATTGCAATATTATGATATGAACAACAACATAAATTAGTCTCCGTATACAATCCATGGGCAACCAAAAATAAAACAAACATACACGACATGAAGTGAACATCTGGAGAAGGAGAAAGTGGTTACCGTGATGCGGTAGCGTAATTAACTGCAGAGGTTTGCGCCTGCAGGGAAGAGCATCCCCACAATCAAAAACCCCTCACCATGAGGGGAATCTGACGAAGTCTGCTACATCGGCCGCATCTAAACCTTCGATATATGGTGCCATAAATCAACTTGGCATCTTCGGAGAGGTGGATGGATAAAACCAAATAGCATCTGCCCCCAAAATTTAGGCCTGACGTCCCAACGTCCGGTCGCGTCTTTCGGCGGAGAACAGATTCTGACACGCCAGGTGGGACCTTTTCCTCTTTCCACCCCACACTTTGTGTGTCATATTTCGCGAACAAGTCGCGGTTTGATATGGTTGCATTTGGATGTGAAGTACTAAGATTTGGCATCTTGCTCCGTGCAGAAAAACAGAAGATCAATGGCTTCAAACTGCACTAATTGCAACAACTCCCACTCCGTCCTCGCCGGAGGAGTGAACTACAGGCCTCAAGCGGCCTCCCTTTTATGATGCCCGTGGACCAGGTGACGCAAGCCACCACAGGGCTATTCTTTGGGACCATGCTCCAACCAATGAGCTTCAACGCCCCATTGCCGTCGCAAGAAGCTCCGAAGAAGTCGGTCTTTGATCGGCTTACAACTACCGCGGCCCCTCTCAACGGGTCACCCAAGTCTAGTGCCTCAGTCTTCAATAGACTGGGCCAGAGCTCAAGTGGGCCCGTGAAGAAGCCCGCGATACCTGAAGCGGCCATCCCAAACCGGATAGTTATTCCTGTTCCTGAAGTTATCAGAGCAACTTTCCCTGCTAAGGAGTCGGTCTTTGCAAGATTGACCGTTTCAGCTCCCATTCCAAGCGAAGTCATCAAAACTGCTCCCTCTGTGTGAAAATCTGCTTTCGATAGATTGGCCATCCCCACTCAACGGACGTTAGTTTTCAATAGGCTGGCACCAACGACAACCCTTCACCAGGACGGAGGGCATGATGATGCAACCCCCATAGCTGAACCAATACCGTCTGCTCGACACGCTCGACGTCGTCACTGGAGCCGATGTTAGTGTTTATGCCCTAGAAGGCCATTACTGTATCATACTAGCTTGTATATTACTTAATGGAAGCTTGGGATATTCACATGTATATAACAGTCTTGCTAAACATGGTAGTATGCTACTTGGTTTTTCTATCTTAATATGTGAGTGTACGTATTGATAGAGCTCTTAGGATCTTGCTTGTCTACCAGCGTTGTGATGGCAGTCACACTAGTGGGGGCTGGGTAGTCTACAAGCACATCCTCATTCAGGTCCCTGGTCGTTGGATTATCGAGACAGAGCATCGATACTCCGGAGTAGACTAGTGTGTACGCTTCTCATCCCAGTTGGGGAGATGGTCTGTCCCACAGCCGTCAGTACGTCGTACTGGAGATAGTATACAGGTGCTCGTTAGGTTACGGGTACACCGGACAGGACTCACAGGGAACTGTTGGTTGGTTTGATACCAGTCGTCAGTAAACAGTTCCCAGGTGACATGAGTACAGCGTAGTCCGCAGACTTGACACTGCTACTTCGCCTCGAGTGTGTCCCACTGTTCTTAGATTGCTACCCTACCACGGCTCAAAGGAGTCGTGCAAACAGGTAGCAGTTGGGTGCAGTCCCGAGCACTTGGAGGCAGTGGCTGTTAGACAGGATTCGTCCCTCCCGGTATTGGGAGTAGATATCGTGCTGTGTCAGAGAGCCATTACGCAAAGTCCCTGGCCAGGGCAAGCGAGATTTGCTGGTAGGTTCCAGTAGTTTCTCAGGGTGTAATGGGCTTTACTCCGACACGACTTATACCGCTATTAGGGGACTGACGCTTGCCGCCCCCCTAGGCCCGATATGCGATAGTCTTGGACGAACGGACCGGACTGTATGGAGATTGTCACATCAGGCTCAGTAGGAGTTCGGATGGGTTTACTCATCGGCCTTCTTATCGACAACTACCTGGGGACCGTTACGTACAGCTAGTGCCGCTTGCGGTCTGTGGTTAAACCCACTGCCAGCGTAGTAGTCGAGTCTCTAGAGTCCCACACAGAGAGTTTCCTACTCCAGGCGAAACGATATAGAGGTTGCATGGTTTTGCGACAAAGGGTTCGGACGCATACGTGCGTTTACGCGCGTACGACTTTCGGACAGTTTTTACCAGTCGGCTTTGGTTTAAGCCAGTTACTGGTATCCGGTTATTGGATTTTTACAGTCTAAAGTTTTTCCGTATTTTTTGCGGATCGGAGGGGCGTTCTCGTAATTGTACGAGAAGCTTCTAGAAGATGGGACTAAGGAGGTTTCTTTTGGAAAGAAAGTGAGTCATGGTGGTGATTCATTCATTTCATTAATGCACATTTATTGCTTAATGACTCATGCTAATGAATCACCACTAGATATTTTATGAAGCATGCTTATTCATTTCCTTTATTCATTATTCTTAAAAAGAAATGCTTCATAATATATTATGATACACTCTCTCTCTTCTCATTATCTTATCTCACATTCTCTCTCCTCAAGCTCTCATCTTCAAACCCTAATCCTTAATCCTCATGTGTTGAGATCAAAGGATTAGTTAGACTAAACAATCCATAACCTACACTCTACATCATCCTTTCATCTTTGATTAGCAATCAAAGTTGATTAGTTACCTCAAGTTAGAGGTTTAGCTTGGAGTTTCGCTCTCGGGTGGATCGTCTACTACCTAGAGAAGGTCGAGGAGAACAAAGGAGGACACAAAGACGAAGGACTTGTTTCGATCGGTATAATCCCTTAACACTATAGTTTAGTTTAGCTATGTGTTTGGTTATTATTTGTTTAGCTTCGATTCAAGCGGTTAGTCGATGTTCGTTGTTTAAACTTGATCGTTTTTGAAAATTCCGCCTCCCCACAAGTACTGGGGTGTACTACATCGACTTACAGTGGTATCAGAGCCTCGCTAAACAATAAATAACTTAATTGCAAATTTGTACGAATTTCGAACGGAAAAACAAAGCCGCAAAACCCTAATTCTGCCAAGTTTCTGTCGAAGTTAAAATGAAGTCAGAAAATTTTTCAGGTGTGTTCAGAGAGCTTGACATGACCACAGGAGAACACCCAAAAAATTTGGGCTTCTGATTCGTCTAAAGTGCTGCGGAAGGGCGGCGGATCCCACTGATCCGCCGCACAACCGCGGCCGAGTTGACGAGTCAGGAACTCGTTTTTTTGGGGTGGGTCCCCTGTGGTGTTTTGGGTTTTCTGGAATATTTAATTATTGCTCAGGTTACTGTTTAACAGAGCAGATTTTGGAGCAATATTGAAGTTGTTTATTCGATCGAATTGTACAGTATTTGCGTATTGGATTATATCTGTGATTGTTTAATGTGTTCGTAAACCTCCCCCAACTGCTAGTATGTCGGTTGGCAGGGGGTTGCACATTTCTGAAATGGTAATATCTGTTTGTGCATATAAACTGTATTGGACTGTTGTGGTGTTTAGCCGGGGTTCGCAATGGGTTATCGTTTAATTCATTTGTTGTAAATGTAATTTGTTGTAATATTATTTTCGCGGGGCACTTCCAGGTTGCGGTCGTAGCCACCGTTGTATTATTTCATTTTACTGTTTTTTTGCTCCTAGGACTGGCCCAAGGTGGGGTACACAGACTACCGGGTGGGTAGTTTGCCGTACCCGTAGGGGTCGAGGGTGGGGTAAACGGCTATTCATCACAACTGTGTAATCTGTCTTTTCTTGCAGGCTCAAAAGAAATACAGATTGCTTGCAAATCCAATATTGTTTATCTGTGTTCTGGAATGAATATCATTGCGTCAGACGAATGTAAAATATCTATATTATGATAGCTATTTAGACGCCACTTATGTTTTACACCCGCGCTAGCCCAGCCCCCGCTCTGTCGTTAGTTAAGTAACCTAACGGGTGATGACGGGACCCCGTGGCGAATGCGGATGGCATAAGAGGACGTTGTATTTTCGTTGTTTTCTGCAATGATAGGTTAATGATGGGACGCATTATCTATAATGCAAAGTAAAACAAACCAAAGTTTAAATCGTTGGAACAATTTAAAAGAAACCACTCGGTTAATTTTAAAACAGATATTTTTAAATGCGGAGATTTAACCACTCCTTTTAAAAGCTATCAGGTTCCTTCGGTTATATCAAGTTCACTACGTTCACGGTTTCACCAAAACCAGTCGTAGCCCTCCGTCATTTCATTTGGGTATTCGGTAGTATTCAAGCTATGCACTTTTGGTCAACGTCATGGCATAGTGTTTGGTAGCTGCTGGGTATTCATTTGTTGCATAGATAGATGAGTTGGTTTGGGACAGTCGTATTATCATTTGGCCAACGTCAGGGATATATACGGATGGGTTCAAATTAACAAGATAATGATGGGTAGAACTTGACATGTGACTTATGACATTTTGACCAACGCCAAGGTCATAAGAGCATGGGGTAAAAACTTATATCGGGAATTTCTAAAGAAACTGAAATTTGCAAAGAACCAAGTGCATACCATTTTGAGTTTGATGAATGTTGGTAGCATTCCTACAACATTATCAGACGATGATATTTCGATCCCGATCCTACTGTGAGTATATGCTACTTATCAGGATATTCGTCACTTAACGATCAATGCTATAAACCTAGTAGGTGTCCAGAAAAGTGTCAGCGGGGTTACGCCCCCAGAGAAAAGAGGTTACTTAATTAAGGAACTTCGCGAAAGCGTTGGAAAACCTCCCTCGAAGTATCGACACCGGCCTGGCTGAACGGTTAAGCAAGTATTGTACGGTGAGAATAGTCTTGGCTAATTCTTCTTTTATGGTTTGAGGAAGGATTCGAGAAACAGTGGGAGCCATCCAGTTTAGATAAACTAAAAACCACTCTAAACTTGCAAGAGCATCATGCTAAAGAGTTTTCTTCTCTCTCTCCTAATTGCAGCGACCCTGA
Organism: Agapanthus africanus; assembly: GCA_030015575.1. Taxonomy (NCBI): domain Eukaryota; kingdom Viridiplantae; phylum Streptophyta; class Magnoliopsida; order Asparagales; family Amaryllidaceae; genus Agapanthus; species Agapanthus africanus. Next base: position 1,005,186,174 of record CM057337.1, on the reverse strand, counting down.
AAATGACTGGACTTAAGTTACTTTTAGAGAAAAATATACTGACGGGGCCAAACTATAAAGATTGGCTGCGGAATGTCAAGATGGCTTTGACCTATGACAAACTGGGGTACGTCCTCACCGCTACGGCACCTACTGTCCCTGGTCCCAAATCCAGCAATGCGGATAAGGAAATCCGCAAAACCTGGGATTTAGATTGCGCGAGAGCCAAGTGCATCGTGCTTGCCTCGATGAACAATGAACATCAGAGGAGGCACGAGGATATGTCCCTAGATGGCATATTTCTCCATACAAAGGAACTTTATGGAGAGCAATCTCGTATAGCAAGATACGAGACCTCTAAGAAATTGTTTCGAGCGAGGTTGGCTGTCGGGTCATCGGTAGGTGAACATGTCCTACAGATGATTGGCTATATAGAAGAGCTCGCAGACCTTGGGACGACCTTGGATAATGAGCTCTATACAGACCTTGTTCTCCAGTCCCTTCCTCCCACCTACGCCCAGTTTATCCTCAACTTCAATCTTCAAGGAAAAGAAGTTGAACTTGCGGAACTCCTGAACATGTTAAGGAGTGCGGAGGGCACCTTGCAGAAGGCAAGGGAAACACCCGCTATGTTTGTTGGCGGTTCATCTTCTTCCGGGTCCAAGGCTAGGGCCAAAGGAAGGAAGAAGAAGGCCGCACCCAGACCTAGAGGAGGTGTTAGTAAGGTGGGAGGGAAGGGAAAGAAAAAGAAAGCAGTACCAATAGTTGGTCAGGATGAATGCTTCCATTGTCACAGGAAAGGGCACTGGAAGAAGGATTGCAAGGCGTGGAACGCCAAGAACCAGGAACCGAAGCAGGCTGTGGCTTCGACTTCAGGTGTGTTTGTAATTGAGAATTGTCTGTCGATCAACTCTACTTCCTGGGTATTGGATACCGGGTCAGGATCTCATATTTGCAATTCATTGCAGGCACTGAGAAACCGTAGAGTGCTGAAGGAAGGTGATATGATCCTCAGGGTTGCTAACGGAGCTAGCGTGGGAGCTGCGTCCGTCGGGGATTATCACCTAGGATTGACGAGTGGACACATTTTGGTTTTACATAACTGTTATTTTGTACCCAGCTTAACGTGTAATATCATATCAGTTTCCTTGTTATCAAATAAAGGTTATGATTTCACGTTTGTAAGAGATGTTGTCAACATCCACCTTAATCATGGTTTGATTGGGTCCGGTACTCTAAATAACGGCATATATGTGTTAAACCAACTCCAAATTTTCAATGTCCAGAACACACTAAAAAGAAAGTCTCCAGATTTGAATAAAGCTTTCTTATGGCATTGTAGACTGGGTCACATCAATGAGAGAAGGTTGACTAAGTTGCATAGAGAAGGATATTTGGACACGTTCGAATATCAAACTTATGACACTTGTCAATCTTGTCTCAAAGGAAAGATGACAAAGACTCCATTCACTGGACAAGGAGTAAGAGCGAGCGAGCTCTTAGGACTCATACACAGTGATGTATGCGGTCCAATGTCTACACATGCGAGAGGTGGTTATTCCTATTTCATTACTTTTACAGATGATTTCTCTAGGTATGGATATGTTTTCTTAATGAAGCATAAATCAGAGGCCTTTGAGAAATTCCTGGAATTCAAGAGTGAAGCGGAAAACCAAACAGGCAAAAGTATTAAGACACTGAGATCTGATCGAGGTGGAGAATACTTAAGTGCCGAGTTCCTAGGTTACCTAAAAGAGAAAGGAATTCTCTCTCAGCTTACTCCTCCATACACTCCACAGCACAACGGTGTATCGGAGAGACGGAATCGAACCCTATTAGATATGGTACGATCCATGATGAGTAATGCTGAGTTACCGCGATCTTTCTGGGGATATGCGCTAGAATCAGCGGCATATATTTTGAACAAAGTTCCTACCAAAACTGTGCCTACCACACCATATCAAATGTGGAGTGGGAAGAAACCCTATCTTCAGTATATAAGGATTTGGGGATGTCCAGCTTTTGTCAAAAAACAGTTTGTGGACAAGCTCGAGGCACGATCAGTAAAATGTATGCTTGTAGGATATCCAAAGAACTCCAAGGGATATTGCTTCTATTACGCAGAAGAACAAAAGGTTTTTGTTTCTCGTAATGCCCATTTTCTAGAACAACAAGTTTTAGAAAAGGATACAAATGGGAGCGAAATAGAACTGGAAGAAATTCCAGAACCACAAGCTGCTACTGAAAGTTTGGTAGAACCAGAGGTTCAAGAAGAACAGAACATTCCCGCACCCCTCCGCAGGAGTAGTAGGCCGTCTCATCCGCCTGAGAGATACTACGGTTTTCTCATAGACGGGGATAGAGAGGATTGCATCATAGATGATGATGAACCTACTGACTTCCAGCAGGCCATCCAGAGCGGTGACTCGGTACGATGGCTAGATGCAATGCGGACCGAAATGGAGTCCATGTACACCAACAAAGTATGGACTTTGGACTTTGCTCCAGATGGGGTAAAACCCATAGGATGCAAATGGATCTTCAAGAAAAAGATTGGTGTAGATGGACAGGTGGAAACCTATAAGGCTAGACTTGTTGCAAAGGGTTTTCGTCAAAGACCTGGTTTGGACTATGACGAAACTTTTTCTCCAGTGGCTATGCTCAAATCCATTCGGGTCCTTCTTGCTATTGCCGCCTTCCATGATTATGAAATCTGGCAGATGGACGTAAAGACGGCTTTTCTGAATGGAAATTTAGAAGAGAGCGTCTATATGGATCAGCCAGAGGGTTTCAATCAGAGTGGGAGCAGCGGGAAAGTATGCAAGCTGCTTAAGTCCATTTACGGACTAAAGCAGGCATCGCGGAGTTGGAACATCTGTTTTGATGAGACAGTCAAAGAATATGACTTTATCAAAAATCCAGATGAACCGTGCATATATAGTAAAGTTGTGGCCAGAAGTGTCGTATTCCTCGTCTTGTACGTGGATGACATTCTATTGATAGGAAATGACATTCCTATGCTACAATCTGTCAAAGGATTCTTGTCACACAGGTTCTCCATGAAAGACCTGGGTGATGCCTCTTACATTCTGGGGATCCGGATCTATCGTGATAGATCCAAGAGGATGTTGGGACTTTCGCAGTCCAGGTATATCGACACTGTACTGAAAAGATTCAGTATGGAAGATTCTAAGCGCGGTAATCTACCGGCTTGTCACGGAATCACCCTCTCCAAAGAGATGTCTCCCAAGACTGATTTGGAAAGGGAACACATGTCTATTATACCCTACGCTTCTGCGGTAGGCTCTATAATGTATGCGATGTTGTGTACCAGACCAGATGTAGCTTACGCACTAAGCGTGGTAAGCCGGTATCAGTCAGACCCAGGGGAGAAACACTGGATAGCAGTAAAGAACATTCTCAAGTACCTGAGGAGGACTAAGGAGATGTTCTTGGTTTACGGCGGAAAAGACCTCAGGTTGGAGGCCTTTGCTGATTCCGGCTTCCAGAGTGATAAGGACGATTCCAAGTCCATGTCGGGTTATGTCTTTACCCTCAATGGAGGGGCGGTGTGCTGGAAGAGCTCCAAGCAGGACACCGTTGCTGACTCGACGATGGAAGCGGAGTATATAGCTGCTTGCGATGCCGCAAAAGAAGCAGTCTGGATGAAGAAGTTCCTAACAGAACTTCAGGTGGTTCCTACCATAGTTGATCCAATACCTCTGTATTGCGACAACAACGGAGCTATAGCTTTAGCGAAGGAACCAAGGTCCCATCAGAAGTCCAGACACATCTTGAGGCGGTATCACCTGATCAGGGAGATCATTGATCGTCAGGAGATCGAGGTTCGGAGAGTTGCTTCAGAAGAGAACATTGCTGATCCATTCACGAAGGCCCTTCCTCAGATTCAGTTCGAGAGGCTGCTCGAGATCATTGGTCTACGATATGCCAGTACATGGCCCTAGTGCAAGTGGGAGATTGTTAGTGTTTATGCCCTAGAAGGCCATTACTGTATCATACTAGCTTGTATATTACTTAATGGAAGCTTGGGATATTCACATGTATATAACAGTCTTGCTAAACATGGTAGTATGCTACTTGGTTTTTCTATCTTAATATGTGAGTGTACGTATTGATAGAGCTCTTAGGATCTTGCTTGTCTACCAGCGTTGTGATGGCAGTCACACTAGTGGGGGCTGGGTAGTCTACAAGCACATCCTCATTCAGGTCCCTGGTCGTTGGATTATCGAGACAGAGCATCGATACTCCGGAGTAGACTAGTGTGTACGCTTCTCATCCCAGTTGGGGAGATGGTCTGTCCCACAGCCGTCAGTACGTCGTACTGGAGATAGTATACAGGTGCTCGTTAGGTTACGGGTACACCGGACAGGACTCACAGGGAACTGTTGGTTGGTTTGATACCAGTCGTCAGTAAACAGTTCCCAGGTGACATGAGTACAGCGTAGTCCGCAGACTTGACACTGCTACTTCGCCTCGAGTGTGTCCCACTGTTCTTAGATTGCTACCCTACCACGGCTCAAAGGAGTCGTGCAAACAGGTAGCAGTTGGGTGCAGTCCCGAGCACTTGGAGGCAGTGGCTGTTAGACAGGATTCGTCCCTCCCGGTATTGGGAGTAGATATCGTGCTGTGTCAGAGAGCCATTACGCAAAGTCCCTGGCCAGGGCAAGCGAGATTTGCTGGTAGGTTCCAGTAGTTTCTCAGGGTGTAATGGGCTTTACTCCGACACGACTTATACCGCTATTAGGGGACTGACGCTTGCCGCCCCCCTAGGCCCGATATGCGATAGTCTTGGACGAACGGACCGGACTGTATGGAGATTGTCACATCAGGCTCAGTAGGAGTTCGGATGGGTTTACTCATCGGCCTTCTTATCGACAACTACCTGGGGACCGTTACGTACAGCTAGTGCCGCTTGCGGTCTGTGGTTAAACCCACTGCCAGCGTAGTAGTCGAGTCTCTAGAGTCCCACACAGAGAGTTTCCTACTCCAGGCGAAACGATATAGAGGTTGCATGGTTTTGCGACAAAGGGTTCGGACGCATACGTGCGTTTACGCGCGTACGACTTTCGGACAGTTTTTACCAGTCGGCTTTGGTTTAAGCCAGTTACTGGTATCCGGTTATTGGATTTTTACAGTCTAAAGTTTTTCCGTATTTTTTGCGGATCGGAGGGGCGTTCTCGTAATTGTACGAGAAGCTTCTAGAAGATGGGACTAAGGAGGTTTCTTTTGGAAAGAAAGTGAGTCATGGTGGTGATTCGTTCATTTCATTAATGCACATTTATTGCTTAATGATTCATGCTAATGAATCACCACTAGATATTTTATGAAGCATGCTTATTCATTTCCTTTATTCATTATTCTTAAAAAGAAATGCTTCATAATATATTATGATACACTCTCTCTCTTCTCATTATCTTATCTCACATTCTCTCTCCTCAAGCTCTCATCTTCAAACCCTAATCCTTAATCCTCATGTGTTGAGATCAAAGGATTAGTTAGACTAAACAATCCATAACCTACACTCTACATCATCCTTTCATCTTTGATTAGCAATCAAAGTTGATTAGTTACCTCAAGTTAGAGGTTTAGCTTGGAGTTTCGCTCTCGGGTGGATCGTCTACTACCTAGAGAAGGTCGAGGAGAACAAAGGAGGACACAAAGACGAAGGACTTGTTTCGATCGGTATAATCCCTTAACACTATAGTTTAGTTTAGCTATGTGTTTGGTTATTATTTGTTTAGCTTCGATTCAAGCGGTTAGTCGATGTTCGTTGTTTAAACTTGATCGTTTTTGAAAATTCCGCCTCCCCACAAGTACTGGGGTGTACTACATCGACTTACAGCCGAGTGAGGAAAGTTGGGGCAAATTCCCCATCTGGACTTACGTCGCCAGCTCTAACGATGGAAGTCGATGCCGTTGTTCCAACTGGGAACATCTTTGAACCACTCAGGAGGGTGCGCAAGAACTCTCCGATGACCGTGCTGAAAAGGTCTCCTCCACCTATGGAGAACGTTACAAAGGTGAAGCCAGAATAGCCCCCTCAGCGGCTGTCCTCTAAAATTCACAAAGTATTGCAACAGGTCCAAAACTCTGTGATCAACCAAGACTACTCCCGCCGATCGAAGAAGATGAAAATTCGGCAAGAGAAGGACCACCCTGCCATGCTACAGGAGATGTCATCTATTTGGGTTCCCGCTGCAACGGCTCCCTCAACTTCGACCACCCACAAAAGAAGGAGGCCGGAGAAAGTCCCCGTGTTTGCGACAAATCTCAAGGGCACTGAATCTAAATGCCCCAAGTCTGGGGGCATGGTGGTGCACACTGTTTATATGGCATCCGGGAAAGAGGATAGCCGTATCTCTACGGGTCATCGACCACTCACCAGATCCGTAAAATAGGCCCAGGAACAACAACAGAAGCTTCAGGAAATGTTTACACAGATGGCCGCACTCACTGGGCCAAAAGAAATCCTGGAGACATCGTCAGAGCAGCGTCATGAACAAGAAACCGATGCTGAGTTCCTCCGCAAAATCGTCGAGAAGAAGGACAAAGAGGCAGCGGAACAAGCTGCCAATATAAAACGAATGACGCTTTTATTCCAAGACATGGTCGGGATGATGTTACAGCCAGATCCTCAAGCTGAAGACCCTCCAATTATCCTTGAAGACGATAGGGGAGAGACATCGAACCCTCTTCCGGCTTGTTCAGCAGCCAAAGAGGAGTCCATTTCTAAAGCGGATGACTATATCGCTCAACAGATATGAGCTCATCAGGCGAACGAAGCGGCCGGCCAAATTGTTAACACTGGACGGCACTATCCAGGCTGGTATGATCAAATTAAGTACCCGCCGGGATATACGATCCCTAAATTCCATGTATATAAGGGGACGCGAAATCCACACCAACACGTGGCTCAATTTAGGGCTCTGTACGGCAACACCTGAGGTGACGATAAGCTACTGCTTCACCACTTTTGTAACATTTTGAAATATTCTAGATAATGAATTAAATTATTTAGTTAAATTGATAATGTTATTTAAATTTTTATTGTAGTAAAGAGGGCTTTTTAAGTTAAAGTAGAATTAAATTAGTAAAGAAAATAGTGTTTATATAATAACATACGTAATGATGGGTTTATGTGAAAAAGGTTAGCTTCCTTATGCAAATTAGAGTTGTATGAGGGTGTTTATGAAAATAGGACTATATAATGGTTAATGTTAAGTTATACCTCCTAGACACCATACCCTAAGTTAACCTAATGGCCACACCTCGTCCTTGCAAGAAACCCCCACCATCTTGTATGGTGACACTACCTCTTTCCTTATCTCCCCTTATCCTTTAATGTTAAATTTTTTCAGTTGATATATAGTAGGTTAGGGAAAAATAAACTGAGTTAGAAAAGAAAAACCTTAGAACAGAACAAAAGAAAAAGAAAGAAAGAAGAGAAGAGAACTAGGTGCTAAGGATTTTCACCATTACCATCAAGCTAGGAGGTAAGAGCTTGTGCATCTTGGAGGAAGCCCTTTCAGCATTCTTCTGTAGGTATAATCTTTAAGCACTGTAGAAATTAGTTCGGAAATGTTTAAAAGTAGAAATCAGATATCGGAAATGTCGTATTTTGAGTAAATATAGGCTCTGTGTAAATCTGCTGTAGTTTAGATAAAAATTAATATAATCAAACAGTTATATCATCTTATAATTTGGAATTAGAATAACTCCTAGGAATACGGACCCATACCCTCGGATTTTGGCCGGCGACACATAGAGAAAATCCGAGCTCGCCGGATTTTTAGGGGATTTGGCTGCTGGGATTTTTAGGGTATGTCTATGCATATGTATTAAAATGTTTGGTATTGTTTGTTTAAGTTATTTTAGCAGTATATGGAATCTGGAATCTAATATCTGAAATAGGAGTTAAGATTCTAAAACACGACACGGATGTTCGTAACGCGTTCTGTTTTCTGTTACGAACAGCGATTGGTTAAATTCCAGTTAGTATAGGTCTTAGATAGTTTACAATAGTCGTACGTAGTGTAGTTAATACATAAAACTTGTATTTTCATGTTTTCGCCGTATCGGAGTTTAGCCGTTTCTTATACAAATTAATGTCGATGTTAGATTTGAGTACGGGAACTTCGGAGGCCGCAAGGAAAGGAAAGGGATTGGTGATATCTGAGTAGACTCGACGTATTACGGTGAGTAGATTAAATATCTACCGGGGGATTTTGTATGGATGGCGTGATACGCCCGTAGTTTAAGTTTAAATTACAATTGTTCCTTCGTTTATAAATTTTGATCGTATGCATTCATATATATAAATATCATCATGTTAATAATTGTTAGAACACTGCACAAATTATCGAAGAGTCATGCTGCACATGCACATATTTATATGTTACACTACACCTCGTCGATATTAACATGTCACATATACCCTTAGTATTTATTATACTAAATATGATTCCCATCATACCTTAACATCAAGAATGGTAGTTATTTTTCATAAACGTCAGCATGTTTTATCTTCACGTAATTGTATTTTTGATATAAGATGCATTGGATTACTACGGATTTATGGTTTTGAGTTTTATACACTATCGAGTAGATTCAATGATTTTCATGATTGATGTGATATGTCCACCATGAAATATTGTTTTTTTGATTTGGTTTTATTCCGAACCGGGTGGGGTAGCTATACGGTTGCGGAATTTTTACGTATATCCAGGCTGAGTGGGGTAGCTATACAGCTGGACTCATGATGGACCTGGTCGAGACTGAGGGGCAGGAGAGCCTCACTTTAGGCGGGGAGCCTAACGAGGATACTCGATACCGGAGACATTTATGAACACGGCGGATATCTAGGTGATACCGACTGGTGTTATTGAGTGACAGGATCGTTCGGGGAACGATGCCTGATGAAACACCGAAGATTTGTGTCGATGTTGGACACGGAAAAATGACCTTATTTGGAAAATAATTGATGAGATTTCAGTTTTTATTTATACATTAAGTAGTACATATTCATGCTTCCACCTGTTATTATGCATCACATTCATTGTTGTTGATATTAATTCTAGTTCGGCATACTTAGATTATCAGCCGATATATGTTAGTTTTATTCACTGAGTTGGCAACTCACTCTCGTTATACCATAGTTCCTTGCAGGATTCGTGTGGACGCGTAACAGCAGTGCGGATCCACTATCAGCTTTCATCGCTCTTTTTGCTAGGTAGGTTACTTATATAGTAACCTCTTATTTTGGTTTTGTATATTGGATCTAGTATTACTCTATCAGACCCTATATAGTTGACTTAGATATGAGATGTGGTTATATGTATCGTATTTTGACTGTTGAGATCGTTTAGTGGTGTTAAATTGTATTCCTTTTACTTATGCGTGAGATTCTTCATTTCAGTGTCGTATTATTATTGTGTATTGATTTCCGCTGTTTGGTATCGTTTTGCTCCCAACTAAGGATGCAAACTTTTCACACATCCTATAACTGCTTATTTAATAATTAAAAAGGAAGTACTGTCGAAGTTTCAAAACCAGTTGTTTAAATTTCTCTTATTTAAAAATCATTCGGCATGCTACTTCATTCTTTTACTTAAAACTAAATATTTTCAAATTTCCGCAAAAAGGGTTTTTGATCTTGGTTTTTGTCTTACTCAGATTGTGTCGATATTTTTAGATATCATACAATCTAAGTGCTGGTCACATCCAAACATTGGGTCGTGACAAAGTTGGTATCAGAGCTTAGGATTAACCTTACGGAACCGAGTAGTGATTTGGAATTAGTAGACTTAAGTTTTGTTAAGTAGGATGACCTTAGGTTTGATGGAGTAGGTGATTTAGGATGAGTAAGGTACCGTACATATATTCCGTGGCATATTTACGCTACGATACACAGCCTAAGTAACCTTAGGATATATATCTTGCTTAATCCTTCCTTGACTTCTTGTTGTTGCTGCTCCTATTAGTACACCTTATCAACTCTCGTTTATTGTTCCAGTTGCTATGGCTACGCGAGCTAGGCGAGCCACAACCAAGGACGCAGCTAGGGTGAATCTGCCTGTGCCGGCGACTGACACACCGGACATCCGGCGGTACATGAGCATGTTGATCCTCCTCCTCCAGATAGACTGACTAGGATAGATGATGGCATGATGGGCTTACAACAAATAGTGGGACAGTTGACGGAGGCCACCTGTGTTCAGAGGCATGATCAGGTACCGATGATGGTAGAACCCGATGAACAGCCTATGCAAACTGTTGCATTGGTAGGACCGAGAGTGATGGAGGTATCTCTTCCAGAGTTCATGAGGTTGAGGCCTCCGGTGTTTACTGGGACCGATGCAGCAGAGGATCCTCAGTCCTTTCTTGATAGGATGACCAGGATTGGTAGGTCATTGCGATGTTCTGATGTGAGGTCGGTGGAGCTGACCAGCTCGATTAGAAGGACTTGCCCAGACATGGTGTAAGTCGATGGAGAGAGGGCGAGCTGCGGGTCTTCCTCCGATGTCGTGGACGGAGTTTTCTGATATCTTCCTTGCCAGATTTCTTCCACAGAGCATGATGGACGCTAGAACCAGCAGTTTTGAAGCGTTACGGAAAACATGGAGTGTGTCGGTGGCAAAATATGATTTACAGTTCACCCAGTTGTCACGCTATGCTCCGTACTTAGTTCCCACGGAGGAGCACCGGGTGAAGAGATTTGTGAGGAGCCTGGATACCCAGCTATTTCTTACTATAGGCTCCCAGCATTTCGATACTTATGCATAGGCCATGGACGCAGCTATGCGAGTGGAAGAGCATCTGAGTGAGGCAGTGATTGTTCCGGAGCCAAAGAGGACCAGACCCATTGGGTCAGTTACTAGGCAGTTTGGCAGAGGTATAGGCAGACACTTTCCAGGCCGCAGTTTTGGGCGAGGTTGGACCCAGGACCAGATGTTCAGTTCGTACCCCGATGATAAGAGGCCCCCATATGCATATTTTAGTTGCGGACTTCCAGGGCATTTCGCGAGGGATTGCAGACTACAGGGAGGGGCTGTTTTTCCACAGGCTGCTTTACCCCCTCCACCTTCTACTTCGATGGCATTACTTCCTCCCCCAGTGGGCACTATGCGCCAGGCTGTTGCATTGCAAGGTCGGGGCTTAGCGGGACGCTTTCAAAGATGCCGAGGAGACCGAGGGAGAGGAAGGCAGGATGCGGGTACGGGCCAGGCATGAGTTTTTGCACTGACTCCACGGGATGCCCAGGCATCCAACGCAGTTGTGACAGGTACTCTTGCAGTATGTTCCTTAGATGCACATATTTTATTCGATCTCGGTTCTACGCATTCTTACGTATATGCACACTTTGCACTTTCTCTGGAGAGAGAGTCGTCGTTGTTAGAGTTACCACTAGTTGTGATTACTCCTGTAGGAGATTCTTTTGTAGCTCGACACGTATTCAGGTCTTGTTCAGTACGTATTGGTGATAGGGATTCATTAGTAGATTTGATCCTCCTAGATATTCTAGATTTTGATATACTTCTTGGTATTGATTGGTTGGCTGCTTGTCATGCTTATGTAGATTGTCGGGGGAAAGCGGTCAGATTCTGTTTTCTTGGAGAATCGATTTTTGTTGTCCAGGGAGACTGTAGTATGACTCCTGCCAACATGATTTCTGCTCTTTGTGCGGGACAGCTCTTGAAGAAGGATTGTCGTGGGTTCTTAGCGTTTGTTCGAGATGTAGGAGCCGCTGAAGTCCCGTTTGACCAGGTTACGATCGCACGAGAATTTCTGGAGGTGTTTCCTGCTGAATTACCAGGATTGCCGCCTGATCGCGATATCGAATTTTGCATTGACTTGATTCTGGGTGCGAGGCCTATTTCTATACCTTCTTATCGGATGGCCCCGACGGAGTTGAAGGAACTCAAAGGTCAGTTGCAAGAGTTGTTGGATAGAGGACTTGTTCATCCAAGTGTATCAGCGTGGGGAGCTCCAGTCTTGTTCGTTAAAAAGAAGGATGGCATCATGAGACTGTGCATCGACTACAGGCAGCTGAATCGTGTTATTGTGAGAAATAGGTCTCCACTACCTCGTATCGATGACTTATTCGATCAGCTGTAGAGAGATGGCTATTTCTCGAAGATTGGTTTGCGGTCAGGGTACCACCAGTTGAGAGTTCGGAAGGATGACATTCTGAAGACTGCTTTTCGCACACCATACGAGCATTATGAGTTTTTGGTGATGTCGTTCGGGCTCACCAACTCCCCAGCAGCTTTCATGGATATGATGAACCGCATTTTCAGGCCATTCCTTGATCAGTTTATTATTGTATTCATTGATGATATTCTTGTTTATTTCCGGAGCCAGGAGGAGCACGAGCAGCATTTGCGTATCACATTGCAGACCTTGAAGGAGCATCAGCTGTTCGCTAAATTCTCCAAGTGTGCTTTCTGGCTGGACAATGTGGATTTCTTGGGTCACGTAGTTATGAGAGATGGTATACGTGTGGACCCAAAGAAGATCGAAGCAGTACAGCACTATCCTAGACCTGTGTTAGTTACAGAGGTTCGCAATTTCTTGGGTCTGGCTGGTTATTACCGACGTTTTGTGCAGGACTTTTCTCGGATTGCTGCACCGCTGACCGGGTTGACCAGGAAAGAGGTTCCATTTCTTTGGATTGAGGCGTGTGAGCAGAGTTTCCAGCAGTTGAAGACTCGCTTGACGACTGCCCCATTATTATCTTTACCTTTTGGGTCAGGTGGTTTTGTTGTTTATTGTGACGCCTCTCGAGTGGGTTTAGGCCGTGTGTTGATGCAGCACAACAGGGTCGTCGCTTATGCTTCGCGGCAACTGAAGAGGCACGAACAGAATTACCCCACTCATGACTTAGAGATGGCTACTGTGGTATTCGCACTAAAGATTTAGAGGCATTACTTGTACGGTGAGTCGTGCCAGATTTTCACAGACCACAAGAGCTTGAAATATATTTTTCAGCAGCGGGATCTAAATCTGAGGCAGCGTCGATGGATGGAACTCGTGAAGGATTACGATTGCGAGATTTTTTACCATCCGGGAAAGGCGAATGTTGTAGCGGATGCTTTGAGTCGTAGGCCTGGAGGTATCTTATCTCATTTGTGCGCTATGCAGAGACAGTCTTCTGCAGACTGGCAGATTCTGTGTGATAGCCGTGTACAGTTTGAGTTCACATCGACAGGGGGACAATTAGCTTATGTTCGCACCTGTCGTCAGTTATTGGATCGTATTAGAGAGACATAGCCCGCAGATACTCGTATGTCGGAGATCATGGATCAGGTTAGACAGGGTAGAGAGTCTGAGTTCGTGATAGATGACCGTGGAGTATTACGATTTGGAAATCGTCTTTGTGTGCCAGCTTCGGAGGGAATGAGATGTGAGATCTTAGAGGAGGGCCATCGGTCAGCATATAGTATTCATCCTGGTTCCACTAAGATGTATCATGACTTGAAAGAGGTCTATTGGTGGGAAGGAATGAAGAGAGATGTCGCGGAGTTTGTTTCGAGAAGCTTGACTTGTCAGCAAGTCAAGGCCGAGCACTAGAGGCCGGCAGGAGAGTTGCAGCCCTTGCCTATTCCGGAGTGGAAATGGGAGCAAATCTCCATGGATTTCATTATGGGTCTACCCAGGACTAGCATTGGGTATGATTCTATTTGGGTGATTGTAGATAGATTGACAAAGATAGCTCACTTTCTTCCGGTGAAGACGATGTTTGGATATGTGCAGTATGCTCAGATCTATATTGATGAGATTATGCGATTGCATGGAGTTCCGACGTGCATAGTGTCCGATAGGGGTACACAATTTACCAGCCGACTATAGCAGAAACTTCAAGAGGCTCTAGGTACCCGACTGAGTTTTAGTACAGCTTTTCACCCGCAGACAGATGGTCAGTCAGAGCGGACCATACAGACTCTAGAGGATATGCTTTGAGCCTGCCGTCTTGATTTTGGTGGCAGTTGGGATCGTAACTTACCGTTGATAAAATTCTCTTACAACAACAGTTTCCAGGAGACGATCCAGATGGCACCCTATGAAGCTTTGTATAGGAGAAAGTGTCGATCATCCATTTGCTGGACAGAACTCAGCGAGAGTAGCATTTTGGGACTGCAGATAGTACATGAGACTACATAAAAGATCCAGTTGATACGGGACAGAATGAGAGTGGCCCAATGCAGACATAAATCATATGCCGATCGACACCGTCGTAGACTCGAGTTTGATGTGGGAGACCATGTTTTCTTTCGTGTATCTTCGATGAAGGGTGAGATGCGTTTTGGGAAAAAGGGGAAGCTCAGCCCCAGATATGTCGGCCTTATGAAATTCTAGAGAAAGTGGGTGTTGTAGCGTATCGTTTAGCGCTTCCACTGAGTTTTCCCGATGTGCATCCAGTGTTTCATGTGTCTATGCTTCGCAAGTATCTTCACTATCCCTCTCACGCGATCCAGCATTAGACTTTACAGCTTGAGCACGATTTATCCTACACAGTGCAGCCAGTAGCTATTCTAGACCGACAGGCAAAGAAACTGAGATCAAGGGTACTTCCGTCTGTGAAGGTTCTCTGGCGAGGAAAAAATCATGAGGAGGTAACTTGGGAAGCCGAGGATGCGATGCGGAAGAAATTTCCATATCTTTTTGAAGGTACGTGTAGTTAAATTTTAAATTCGGGGACCGAATTTTCTTAAGGGGGAATATTGTAACATTTTGAAATATTCTAGATAATGAATTAAATTATTTAGTTAAATAGATAATGTTATTTAAATTTTTATTGTAGTAAAGAGGGATTTTTAAGTTAAAGTAGAATTAAATTAGTAAAGAAAATAGTGTTTATATAATAACATATGTAATGAGGGGTTTATGTGAAAAAGGTTAGCTTCCTTATGCAAATTAGAGTTGTATGAGGGTGTTTATGCAAATAGAACTAGATAATGGTTAAGGTTAAGTTATACCTCCTAGACACCACTCCCTAAGTTAACCTAATGGCCACACCTTCTCCTTGCATGAAACCCCCACCATCTTGTATGGTGACACCACCTCCTTCCTTATCTTCCCTTATCCTTTAATGTTAAATTTGTTCAGTTGATATATATTAGGTTAGGGAAAAAGAAACTAATTTAGAAAAGAAAAACCTTAGAACACAACAAGAGAAAAAGAAATAAAGAAGAGAAAAGAACTAGGTGCTAAGGATTTTCACCATTACCATCAAGCTAGGAGCTAAGAGCTTGTGCATCTTGGAGGAGGCCCTTTCAACATTCTTCTATAGGTATAATCTTTAAGCACTGTAGAAATTAGTTCGGAAATGTTTAAAAGTAGAAATCGGATATCGAAAATGTCGTATTTTGAGTAAATATAGGCTCTGTGTAAATCTGTTGCAGTTTAGATAAAAATTAACATAATCAAACAGTTGCATCATCTTATAATTTGGACTTAGAATAACTTCTAGGAAGACGGACCCATACCCTCGGATTTTGGCCGGCGACACATAGAGAAAATCCGAGCTCGCCGGATTTTTAGGGGATTTGGGTGCTGGGATTTTTAGGGTAGGTCTCTGTATATGTATTAACATATTTGGTATTGTTTGTTTAAGTTATTTTAGCAGTATATGGAATCTGAAAGCTAATATCTGAAATAGGGGTTAAGATTCTAAAACACGACACGGATGTTCGTAACGCGTTCTGTTTTCTGTTACGAACAGCGATTGGTTAAATTCCAGTTAGTATAGGTCTTAGATAGTTTACAATAGTCGTACGTAGTGTAGTTAATACGTAAAACTTGTATTTTCATGTTTTCGCCGTATCGGAGTTTAGCCGTTTCTTATACAAATTAATGCCGATGTTAGATTTGAGTACGGGAACTTCGGAAGCCGCAAGGAAAGGAAAGGGATTGGTGATATCTGAGTAGACTCGACATATTCCGGTAAGTAGACTAAATATCTACCGGGGGATTTTGTATGGATGGCGTGATACGCCCGTAGTTTAAGTTTAAATTACAATTTTTCCTTCGTTTATAAAGTTTGATCGTATGCATTCATATATATAAATATCATCATGTTAATAATTATTAGAACACTGCACAAATTATCGACGAGTCATGCTGCACATGCACATATTTACATGTTACACTACACCTCATCGATATTAACATGTTACATATACACTTAATACTTATTATACTAAATATGATTTCCATCATACCTTAACATCAAGAATGGTAGTTATTTTTCATAAACGTCATTGTAGTTTTGATATAAGATGCATTGGATTACTACGGATTTATGGTTTTGAGTTTTATACACTATCGAGTAGATTCAATGATTTTCATGATTGATGTGACATGTCCTCCATGAAATGTTGTTTTTTTGATTTGGTTTTATTCCGAACCGGGTGGGGTAGCTATACGGTTGCGGAATTTTTACGTATATCCAGGCTGAGTGGGGTAGCTATACAGCTGGATTCATGGTTGAACCGGTCGAGGCCGAGGGGCAGGAGAGCCGCACTTTAGGCGGGGAGCCTAAAGTGGATACTCGATACCGGAGAAAGTTATGAACACGGAGGATATCTAGGTGATACCGACAGGTGTTATTGAGTGACATGATCGTTCGGGGAACGATGCCTGATGAAACACCGAAGATTTGTATCGATGTTGGACACGGAAAAATGAACCTTATTTGGAAAATAATTGATGAGATTTTAGTTTTGATTTATACATTGAGTAGTACATATTCATGCTTCGACCTGTTATTATGCATCACATTTATTGTTGTTGATATTAATTCTAGTTCGGCATACTTACATTATCAGCCGATATATGTTAGTTTTATTCACTGAGTTGGCAACTCACCCCCGTTGTGCCATAGTTCCTTGCAGGAGTCGTGTGGACGCGTAACAACAGTGCGGATCCACTTATCATCTTTCATCTCTCTTTTTGCTAGGTGGGTTACCTACATAGTAACCTCTTATTTTGGTTTTGTATATTGGATCTAGTATTACTCCATCAGACCCTGTATAGTTGACTTAGATACGAGATGTGGTTATATTTATCGTATTTTGACTGTTGAGATCGTTTAGTGGTGTTAAATTATATTCATTTTACTTATGCATGAGATTCTTCATTTAAGTGTCGTATTATTGTTGTGTATTGATTTCCGCTGTTTGGCATCGTTTTGCTCCCAACTAGGGATGCAGAATTTTCACACATCCTATAACTGCTTATTTAATAATTAAAAAGGAAGTACTCTCGAAGTTTCAAAACCAATTGTTTAAACTTCTCTTATTTAAAAATCATTCGGCATGCTACTTCATTCTTTTACTTAAAACTAAATATTTTCAAATTTCCGCAAAAAGGGTTTTTGATCTTGGTTTTTGGCTTACTCAGATTGTGTCGACAACTTTAGATATCATACAATCTAAGTGCCGGTCACATCCAAAATTTGTGTCATGACAAGTTTGTTGGCATCTTGTCGGAGACAGCATTTGAATGATACTCTGAGGTCCCGAATGACTCTGTTAAGATATTTGCAGAAATGGAGTTACTGTTTACACAAAGGCTCGCAAGCACTAGCGAACGCACCCCCATCACAGCATTAATTAACGCCAGGGTAAAGCCGGGCGAAACATAGGTGCAGTACGTGATACGGTGGCGGAATCTATGGTCGAATTGTGAGCAGTGCATCGAAGAAGCGCCTGCGGTAGGCATGTTCGTGGGTACTTTCCAGGCCTTGATTGACAAGCTGGCCCAAATGGATCAGATGGGTCATCGAAATTGGAATCTCGAAACGAAAAAGGGAAAGGGAAAGCGACCTTCATCGCCAATGCTCAGTAGCAGCCCAGTGGTCCAAAACCAACTGATTTCCAAGATGATAGACGGCGATTCTTAAATGAGAAACTGAAGCGCCCTTATTCGTTTCCTCGGGATAAAACGAGGAGACTGTTCGAGCTGGCGGTGCGCAATAGGCACATCACCTTGCCGGATCCAAAACGCCCATTGCAACCCAGTGAGGCCAATAATCTTAATTATTGCCCCTATCACCAAGTGGTAGGCCATCCAATTGAAGATTGTTTCGTCTTCAAAGGCTGGATTAAGGACCAATACCAACAGGGCAAATTCGCACTGTTCGAGAATTGGAAAGTAAGCCCGCCTCAGCCGCACGCTCTTAAAAGAAGGGACACACTGGGGCATTATGCTCTTTTATAGAAGAAGCTCCATGAGAGGTCGCTCTTTCAGCCAAGACGAAAAGAATGCTGAAGGATCTCCAAACATGCCCGGCAATCAGGTGGAAAATTCAGCTGGAACCCGAGATCATTGAGGGAATGCTGAAGCCGCGCCTGACTCTAAGAATTGGTAGCGATAATCAAAACGCTCAGGCCCCGCCGTCAAAGTCTTCGAAGAAAAAGAAGAAGACCAAAAAGCCCGTGAAGCCTGATGACAAGCGCACGGACCTGCAAAAACATATTGACACGCTGGAGAAATATAACTAGAAGGCGCGAACCCCGGTCACACTCCAAGAGTTTCTCAACCACATCCTTGAAGATAGAGATAGCGATGAAGATGAGGGAGAAGACTCGTTAGACAAACTTGAAGATTATGTGGCAAGCTGCCACGTGATCTCTCACTCGTCAGTAGATGGTGAAGAAGCTCCTGATACCATGAAACTAGGGGCAGATCCTAAGCCGGAACTCCTAGGACTGTCAGACGAAATGATTGGCGTATTCCTGAACGAAGCTCTTCTGAAAAACAAAGCTGATCAGGAGCGTGAAATCGCCGTATACCAAAAAGCCAAACGTCGGCGACTGAACGAAAGGATTGAAATACCCCAACCCGACAGGAGCACTTCGGCCGCCAGCAAAAGCAGGTTCAAGACAAGGAAAAGGTTCGCCAAAGCTATATCGATGGGAATGAAGCTGCCACCCTCCGAAGGAAACACTCCTGATAGGATACACCTTAATGAAGAGGATGCACATCCAAACTACTACTTGTACCATCGGAGGACCACACACCCTACTAAAGAATGCAACACTTTAAGAATTGGTGGCAGGGATACGTTGCTCACCGGCAGCATTTCAAGCGGATGAAGCGCAAAACTCGTCGGGAATAAAGAAGCATGACAGATGAGCATGAAAGAACTTCCTGTGAATGTCACATGGTTAATTCCGGGGGATCGCAAGTTCTCACCTTCGGGAGTGATTCTGATGAAGAAATAGCCCTCGACCCTCTCTTCAAGGAATCCATCTCTGAAACAGAAGAGATGAAGACCTGCGATAACATTCAGCTGCGCAATCGCACGTTACCTAAAAAGAATCTCGGACCCGCAAACAAGGGATCAAAAAAAAAGGATAAGGGGAAAGAAAAGGTCCCTGAGGATATCACCCTCGATGACCGAGTCGTCGAAGAGCTGGCAGCCAAGGACCCGCCTAAGAAAAACAAGGTGGATTACAACGTTCTGGCACACCCGAGAAAGATACCCTCGCAGCTAAGCATTCTCGACGCCCTTCTGCTATCCAAAGAGGCGTGAGATTCTCTGATCAAGGCATTACAAGAGCCTGACCAGTTTCAAGCTTTCCTCGCCGAAGAAAAGTTGAAGGACGAGATGGAAGAAATTCACACAGCTGACATCACTTTCGGCGATGAAGATCTCCTCCTCGGAACATGAATATGTCTCCGGGTATTGCCATGACATTAAGATAGAGAAGATCCTAGTTGATAATGGGTCCTCTGTCAATCTCCTAAATATGAGGGTGTTAAAAGAAATCTGCATAAGAGTTCAACACCTCACTCGGGATAAAATCACTATCTCCGGGTTCGACTCCCATTCATCACGGACGCTCGGGTCTGTGATACTGACGTTACGCTTTGGGCTGCTCGTCACTGATATCAAGTTCCACGTCATTGACGCCAAGACTTGCTACAATGCTTTGCTCAGCTGGCCTTGGTTACACGAGTACAACATTATCCCTTTTACACAACATCATTGTTTGAAATACTTCAAAGATGGCCTTGAATACACTGTGACAGGGGAGCTGAACCCGTTCTCCGTAAACGAAGTCCAAAAGCACGAAGATGCAAAGTACTTCTTACAAGACTTTGAAGACACAGAAAGATGCCATAAACCTGAGGATAAGCAAAAAGCTATCACCACCATTCCGGTCTTCGGGAGCGATACCAAGAAGGAAGAAGAGATAGTCTATTTGGGACCTCCCCGATACAACAAACCGGGACCGTCTACCCCTATTCTGGTCTTTGGCAGTGACTCTGAAGACGAGGTCAACGCAGTATTCTCGGCTTGTCCATCAGTGCAAGCCTTCATTGGAGAAGATCAGAGTTTGCAGATTGCCATGGTTCCGTAAGAGCATTACAAAGAGCTCGACACACTTGATACCTATAGTGTGCAATAACTGCAGACGTTGTACGTCCCTCCCAGGCAAAAAGATGAAAAGGCGATCCTCTTTTATCGATCCGCGGAAACCAAAGCGGAGAAAGAATTCTAGCATGGCGCCGATTTTACGCTTGACAGGCTCCAGCCCATCCGTTTGCCCAGATACTACATAGAAAGATTAAAAGGCTGTTGAGGCGCCAAGGTGTACCCTTCAAACAGACTGCTCGACAAGCTCAGTTCTACAACAGGATCTGGAACGTCCCTGGAACTCAGCAAAAATTGCCTAACGGGAGAATGAAAACGATCGGGCTTGGATATGTTCAATCCAAGAAACGGAAGTGATTCCATGGCTGCCACGTTATGCATGACTTTGATGAAGAAGGAGATACTCTGTTAGAAGACACTAACCCTGAACCAAAATGAGGTCCCGCCATGAAAGTGCCATGTCCATCGTTCGAAGAACAGATGGACAAGCTAATAAGGGAAGCGGGTCAAAAGGTCCGGGATGACCATAACCGCGAAATGACCATTTAAGAGAAATCTAGGACGCAGCGCCTCCTTCAGCAGATTGCGGAGAATGACGATGCCTTTCGTCGCCAGCCCGTCATACAAAAGACCCGATGCGGAGGCAAAAACAAATTAAAGAATGGAAAAAATGTCCGATAGCGGCCAAGCGGGTCCAAGAAGCCACGCGATCGAGAATTGAGCAGCCGAGATCCGTCTTTTATAAAGAAGATGGATCAAGCATAGTCTTATCCCCAAGACAAGACAAGGAAGATATTCGATCTTGTCATAAAATATCAGATGATGACACTCCCGGAATCCAAACACCTCGATCAAGAAAACGAGGTTCATCACCCGGATTATTGCTCCTATCACCGAGCGATAGGACATCCTCTTGAAGACTGCTTCACATTCAAAGACTGGGTAGAATACCAGTATCAGTAAGGCAGGTTCACTTTATCCAGCAGTTGGAAGGTAACCCCACCACAGAAGCATGAACCGAAAGCCACATATGAAGTGAGAGTAAAGCCGGATCAACATCGGTCTTGGAAGCGATCTCGTACCTGTCACGCGATAACGCTGTCAGGAGGAGGAGTATGTGAGGATATGGATGACCTCTCCTGGTGCTTTGAAAACGATGATGACGAAGTGATCTCAGAGTTTCCACCGGCACCAAAAGAGCTGGAAGATGGTATACATACCACTGCAGATAACCTCAGAAAAATCAACTTAGGGACGACAAACGATCCACGGCCGACGTTCGTCAGTGAGCTATTGTCTGAAGAAAAGGTGGCTATGCTCAAAGACGTGCTCATGCAGTATAAAGACCGTTTCGCATGGAACTATTCCGAGATGCCAGGATTAGATCCAGAAATAGCCGTCCATAAATTGGCGATTTCTCCGGACTTCAAGCCAATCAAACAAGCACCGAGAAGAATGCGGCTTGAACTTGAAATGAGCATCAATGTCGAGGTCAAGAAGCTAATCGACTTTGGCTTCATCCAAGAGGTTTAGTACCCTGACTGGATTGCCAAAATCATCCTAGTGATGAAGAAAAATGGGACAGTGCGCATCTGCGTGGACTTTCGAGACCTCAACAAAGCTTGCCCAAAGGATGATTTTCCTGTACCGGTTACCGAGCTGATGATAGATAACACGTCCACTCACGAAGTCTTCTCCTTCATGGACGGCTCATCAGGGTACAATCAAATAAAGATGCATCCTGAATACCAGAAGCATACCGCTTTCCGGACCCCTTTGGGCATATTTTGCTACAAAGTGATGCCTTTCGGTCTGAAGAACGCCGGCGCCACCTATCAGAGGGCCATGATGAAGATTTTCGATGACCTCATACATGAAATTGTCGAATGCTATATCGATGAACTCGTGGTGAAAAGCAAATCGTACGAGGAGTATTGGGAGCATCTGAAGATTGTGTTTCAGCGCCTTCAGAAATACAACCTGAAGATGAACCCTCTCAAGTGCGCGTTCGGAGTTTCCTCGGGAAAATTCCTAGGATTCATCGTACGACACCGGGGAATCGAAATAGACCCGTCAAAGATCAAGGCGATTATGGAAATGCCTCCGCCAAGAACTCTCAAGCAACTGCGGTCTCTCCTAGGGAAGATCGCATATATCCGGCGATTCATAACCAATCTCTCTGGCAAATGCCGCCCCTACAGTCACCTAATGAAGAAGGGGACCCCTTTCGTCTGGGTTCGCAAATGCCAGAGCGCACTAGACGAAATCAAGCAATACCTGCAGAATCCGCTAGTACTGACTGCTCCGGTCAAGGGAAAGCCTCTCATCCTGTACACAACGGTCCTTGAAGGTTCTTTAGGCGCGCTATGAGCACAGGAGAATGACCAAGGGAAAGAGAGAGCCCTTTACTATTTGAGCCGAGTTCTCCTGAGGGCAAAAAAAAAATTATTCCCCTATCGAAAAACATTGCCTGACGTTAATCTTCGCTATAATGAAGCTTCAGCATTATGCTTTGGCGCATGAGGTCCATCTCATATCAAAAGTGGATCCTCTCAAATATTTGATATCAAGAGCCATACAAACAGGACGGCTCGCTAAATGGGCCTTCTCTTGATGGAGTTCTCGATAACATACCGACCTCTCAAGGCAGTGAAAGGCCAGACCATCGCCGACTTCCTCGCTGAGCATCCTATACCTGCTGATTCACCCCTAAATTTCGAATTGCCAGACGAGCACGCGTTTGACACGATCAATGGGGAGAAAGGAGAGAGTGACACCCGATGGGAACTCTACTTCGACGGGGCATCTTCCATGAAGAAGCGAGAGCACAACACCCCCATAATCAAATCTAGGGTAGGCCTCATCTTCATGACTCCGCAAGGAGGGATAATGCGCTTTGCCTTTTCCTTGACAGAGCCGATGACAAACAATGAAGCTGAATATGAAGTTTTGATAGCAGGTCTTGAGATCGCTGTCGACATGGGAATCGAAAACCTCCTCATATATGGAGACTCCCAGCTGGTCGTTAGTCAAGTAAATGGCGACTATCAAACGTGCAAACCAGAGTTGGTAAAGTACGGTGAGAGAGTGCAACAACTGCTGACTCAAATCCATTCCTAAGCCCTGGAAAGCATACCGCACGTGGAAAATAGCAAGGCGGATGCATTAGCCAAGCTCGCTAAAGAACTGGTCGACGAGAACCTCGATGACGTAAGGATCGTTATGCAAAGCCGTCGGGTTCTTGCACTGGCAGAAATATCTCCGGAGTCGTCCGAAGAAAAGGGAGCGACCGAGCAAACGACCCTACAAATAAAAGACCAGGAAAAGGATAATGATTGGAGAGAAGTCTTTATCGACTACTTCAAATCCCGTCGAACACCTGAAGATGCGTCCTCAAGACATCAGCTCATGAAACGAGCTCTATCTTTCGCCTTCGTCAATGGCACTCTATATAAGAGATCATTTGATTTTCTATGGCTAAGATGCCTGGGACCTGAAGAAGCAAGGAGAGTCGTCCAAGAAACTCACGACGGACTCTGCGGTTCTCACCAAGCCGGGCCGAAGATGAAACTGAAGATCAAAAGAATGGGCTACTATTGGCCTACAATGATCCAAGACTGCCTCGAATACGCGAAGCAGTACCACTCATGCCAGATTCATGGGGACTTTATCCACAAGCATCCAAATCCGCTACATCCAACGGTGGCTAGCTGGCCGTTCGAAATGTGGGGAACTGATATAATCGGGCCTATTGAACCAGCATCGTCCAGAGGACATCGGTTCATACTGGAGACAAATGATTACTTCTTCAAGTGGGCAGAAGCAGTTCCACTAACAGAAGTGAAGACGAAGAATATCCTCCATTTCTTTAAGACACACGTTATCTATCAGTTCGGCACTCCGCGATGGATTATCTCCGATAACGGTCCGGCCTACAGAAGTCACAAAATCAGCCGCTTCGTGCAGCAACATAATATAGACTGGAGATACTCTTCGGTCTATAATCCCCGAGCTAACGGTCTGGCTGAGGCTTTCAACAAGACCTTGACGAAGATCGTGAAAAAAGATGGTGTCCAAAAATAAAAAAGGACTGGCACGAGAGGCTGCATGAAGCTCTCTGGGCGTATCGAACTATGTTCAAAATGGACACAAACACAACGCTGTATGCATTGGTATTCGGCTCTGAAGCAGTACTTCCCTTGGAGATAAAGCTACCCTCTCTACAAGTGGCGGTCCATTACGAGCTAACAGACGAAGAGAATGCTTATCTTCGCCTGGAGGAGCTCGACATCCCTGACGAAACCCGGCTCATAGCGTAGCAAAACTTGGAAGCTTACAAAGCAAAGATGGCGTGCTCATATGAGAGATTGACTATGCCGAGAACATTACGCCAAGGCGAACTCGTGCTAGTGGTCAAGAGACCTATGATCCCCAATCATGCCAAATGGGGGAAATTCGAGCCGAACTATGAAGGCCCGTACATAGTAGACAAAGTCTACCAGGGTGGGGCTTACATGCTCATGAATATGCATGGCGAAAGACCCTTCTGACCAATAAACGGCTGATTCCTTAAGAGATACTACGCTTGACGAGTCACGAACCAGGTTAATGATAAATGACGACGCCTATGTCCGCTCACTATCTTCTTGAGTCCGGACTTTGAAAATAGTATCCAATGATACCCCGTCCAAAATATGGAGAATAGCGGACCGTAATGTCCTTAAACTAACAACGTACCGTAATGTCCTAAAACTAGCTATGGACCGAAAGGTCCTAAAACTAACTACTGACCGAAACATCTTTAAACTACTACAAACCCGCAACATCCTTGGGTTGACGCGTAAACAAAAGAACGAAAAAACGGTATGTCCATAAGCAAGATGGGCACGGATGAAAACCCGAAAGGGCTCCGTGAGTAAAAATAGCAGAGCTACCGGCGATTTTGTAAAAACCCGAAAGGGCGCAATCTCTTTAAAAGACACTTGCAAGCTCCTCTCGACCTTATAAGGAGAAAACTACCTGCGTGAGATCCTTACGATTCACAAAGGAGCAACACACTTAGGGATCCCCACGATTCCTAAGGAGAAATTACACTTACGAGATCCTCACGACTCGTAAGGAGAACCCTCTTATGAGACCCTCACGGCTCATAAGATTCAAAAGCCTTAAGTTACAGGGATCTGAACCTGTTCTTAAGCCATCACATTTCCCAGATTGCCCTACAAGCGTTTCAATACTGACCCTTGTATACAATCCACGGGCACGAATAAAAATTTCCGTAACAAAGTCCCACCCGCGACTAGGGATATACTCACACGGTGAACGACCCTTGTAAGTCCTCTCGACTTATAAGGGTAAAAGACGCTTATAAGATCCTTACGACTTATAAGAGACCATACACTTAAGACTCCTCACGATTCTTAAAGAGAAAACGCACCTACGAGATCCTCACGACTCGTAGTGATAAATACCTTTATGAGACCCTTACGGCTCATGAAGTCAAAAGCCTTAGTTGGCAGGATCTTAACCTTGTTTGTTAAGCCACCTTTGTTCGAACCGACAAAGGAAAATGATGATTCGCTCCTGGCAATATCTCAGTTGTAGCGAAGCTGATGCCTAAATCAGTATCAGATCCCAAGTCCTATACTCGCGAGAAAAAATCAGCGAGCCAAAAATGCATATGAAATAGCCGAAATGATGGGGCAACTTGCAACGAAATCAGCAATTAAAATATATGCATACTGAACAGCCGAAATGATTGGGCAACTCGCAATAAAAAGCAGCGAGTAAAAAAGAAAAATAACCGAAATGATTGGGCACCGCGAAAAATAGCCGAAATGATTGGGCAATCGTGACTTTCGCGATATAAAAGCTGAAATGATAGAGCATCAAGAAAAAAAAATACGTATGAAATGAAACTTTTGCCCTACAGGTGAGATCACATCGATCCCTGTTTACAATCCAGGGGCACAAACAAAGAGGGAACCATATCATCCCACCAGGATCCATCAGAAAGAGAGCCAAGTCTCGATGGCAACATCTGCATCTCAACAGATCAACAACGACGTTCCTACTCGTTCCAACTGGAAGCAGATACGACGTCAACAAACAGATCCATGGAAAAGTCCCATAGTTCCAAATCTCGAAAGTTCACAGACAGCCTAGAGACTGTCTCGAAGCCACGACAGAGTCCCTAGTTCCAAGTCTCGACGGTCGAATCTACAGCCTGGAGACCCACAACAGCATTCCTCCTTATTCCAGCAGGATTCGGACGTGACAATCAAGCGGATCCATGGAAAAGTACCTAGTTCCAAATCTCGACGGTTCACAGACAACCTAGAGACTACCCCGACATCCGTCTCGTTACAGCAGACGCAACGTCAGCAAAGCGGAGCCATGGCAAAGCCCCTAGATCCAAATCTTGAAGGTTCACGAAAGCCTAGAGACTATCTCGGAGCCGCAGCAAAGTTCCCAGTTTCATGACTCGGCGGTGCACAGTATGGCTAAAGTCAATCCTGACCCCGTAAGGCTAAAGTCAATCCTGACCCTGTATGGCCAAAGTCAATCCTGACCCTGTATGGCTAAAGTCAATCCTGACCTCGTATGGCTAAAGTCAATCCTGACCCCGTATGGTTAAAGTCAATCCTGACCCCGTATGGCTAATGTCAATATTGACCCCATATGGCCAAAGTCAACCTCTGACCCCGTGGAACATGGCTAAAGTCAATCCTGACCCCGTGGAAAACAGCCAAAGTCAACCCTCGACCTCCCCGTCAAAGCAATGCTTTGATTCGGGAGCAGGTCAACTCATCAATCACTTACGAGTCCTCTCGACTTGTAAGGAAGAAAATTCTCTTGGGAGATCCTTACGACTCTCAAGAGAAAAACTGTAGGGTTGCTAGGCACGCGCACAAGGGTCTACGAGGCATCAACCATGCTCGATTAAAAATTTAGCCGTGCCGAACAACCCGAATACGGAACTTTAAACTAGAGATTAGGCGAAAACTAGCATGTTAACAACTTTAACACTAAGTGAGAGGGATTACAACCTTTGTAGATCCTGTCCTTCACTTCATATGCTCCGTGTTGTGGTCCCTTCGCTGCGATCAACGGGTTCCGGACTCTCGAGAGGTTCCACGAAGAGAAAGATGCAACCTTTGCTTCCGATCTTCGATACTAAGATGATCTACCTTGAAGTTCCGTTAACACAAGCTAACACTCATGAAATGATGTGAACACCCTCATCTAAATGGCAAGGGAAGATGAGGATGATGAAGTAGGATTTTTGCTCTCTTTATTTATCTTTTTCTCACATTTATTCATCACTTGGAAAAATCTAGAAAGCTTTTTCATGAAGAGAATGAATGAAGAAGATGAACAATGATAATAGAAAATATTTTTGTGATGAATAGAAAAAGAATAATATGATGAATAATGCAACCATGGTTGACTAAACCCATGTAGAGAATTAACTAGGGTTAGGGTTTGTGTTGGGTTAAAACATGAGTCACTTACAAATATCTTTCACAAAACAAAACCAAAACCTTCTAGAAACATCTAGAAAGCTTAACCCTAATCCAAACCCTAATCATGTTTAAACTCCACTAAACAAGTTGCATTAGTTATCATATCATGTTACAATATTATATATCACATATATAATATTTATCGTAACAAAAATAAAATAATACATTTAACATATATCGCATATATATCAATGTATTACCCGAGTGAGAAAAAGAATCTTTTAGTGAGAAAATATTAGTTAATGCAATTTAATATATCAAATATATTATTATACATTAAATTATCGAATCAACACTTGATCCGACAATCCGGCTATATCGCATATAACCGACTAATATTTATCCGTACCGATTCATCGAATCAACACTTGATCCGATGACCCGGCTGATATCATATATCGCGAGAATAGAATACGGTATCTCATATCGCATTATCCTCGGTCCCGCACATATCACATATATGCCCCTACTCCGTTTTGTCTGAGCCAAGAAACCTCTGTGTAGGACTCTAAAGAATCGTCAATACGCCGGTAGTAGGTGATGATCATATCAAACACCCACAAGCTGCAAGCGGTCAGCTAAACGTAACAGCTACCCAGGTATTGAGCGCTCAGAAGATCAACAAGCAAGCCTGTACATTCTCCTGTGAATCTAAACAGTAGCACTCTCGTACAGTCCGGTCTCGTCGTCTGATATGTCGCATATCTCGCCTAGGGGTGATGAACGTCAGACCCCAGTAGCAAGATAAGTCGTGTCGATATGAGGTCTATAACAGTTCGAGAAACTACTGATAACACTTACCAGTAAATCTCAATAACCCTGGCCAGGGATTTCCGGTTATAGCCAATCGAACACAGCACAACATCAACTCCCTATACCGGGAGAGACGAATCCCCTCCTATCGCTCATTGCCTCCATGTGATTCGGGACTGTACCCAAAAGCCACCTTTTTGCACGCCCTCTTGGACGTGGTATGATGGAAATCAAAGCACAGTGGGAATCACACAAGACTCTATGACGATCTCGGGTCAACAGACTACTCTGTACCAGTGTCACCGGAGAACTTCCATCTGACGTGAGGTATAATACCATCTGGGAGTTCTCGGCGAGTCCGTCCAGTGTACCCAGTCTCCACTGAGCACCCGTACACCATCCTTGATGTCAAACACCGATGGATATGGGATCATCCATCGCCCATCATATGGGTCAAGATGCGTATACGCTAGTCTACTCTGGTGCATCGATACCCTGTCTCGATACACCCACGACTAGGAACAATTATAGGATGTACTCGTCGACTACCGTGGCCGCACTAGTATGATCTCATCATAGTCCCAGTAGTCGAGTACATATCCTAAGGGCTTTATCAACATGTAATATAGAGACAATTAGAGTACATGTTAAGATAAAGTACAACCAGATAGCATACTATCATGTCGAGCAAGAAATTCCTCCCTATATATGTCCAAGCATCCATTACAATATACATCGTATGTACAGTAATGGCCTCTAGGGCATACATATAACTAACAATCTCCCACTTGCACTAGGGCCATCTGTTATGGTATCGCATACCCAACAATTAGCTGCGGTTGAAGTATCTCATACTCAACCATCCCATAAAAGTCTCTACTGGGAAAAAGGCCTTTGTGAGTGGATCCGCGCTGTCGTCCTCTGCGTCTACTCTCCTAACCTCGTTGTCCCTGGAGATCAACCATCTCCATGATCAGGTGATAATGCCCAAGAATTATATCTGGATTTCTGATGGGACGGAAGTTCCTTGGCTAAAGCCACAACTCCATTGTCACACAATGGTAGGAACGAAGTTCATCTCATGAACTTATTTGTATCCAGACTGCCTCTTTGGTAGCATCCTTGGTAACGATGTATCTTGCCTTTAATCGTCTAGTATGTCACGGTATCTAGCTTGGAACTCTTCCAACATACCGTCCCTCCACTGAGGGTGTAGACAATGCCCGTGACTGACATTCAGTCGTCCTTATCACTCTGGAACCTTTCCAGCGATTCTCCTCAGGATTGATTTATACCAACTCACTACAACTAGTGAGTATCCTAACATCCAATTAGATCTATCTCATAGGTCCAAAACCCCGGATTTAGGAGGTATCACTTTGATCCTATATGGAGAATCCTTGTGATAAGCGGAGATTGACCGAGCGTAGCATAGGAAACTCCTTCCCTATCAAGAGTATGTCATCCACGTACTCTACGAGGATCACCACCCTACTCCCTACTACCTTTTTGTATATACAAGGTTCATCTACCATTTTGATAAAGTCAAACTCTTTGACTACCACATCAAAACAGATGTTCCAACTCCGCGATGCCTGCTTTATCCTATAAAGCATCTTGCACACGTTTCCGCTGCTCCCACTGTCTACGAAGCCCTCGGCTGTGTACTTATAGACGCTCTTTTCTAAAACATCATTTAGAAAAGCAGTCATGACACCCAACCACCAGATATCGTAGTCATGGTATGTAGCCGTGGCAAGTTGGATCTGGATGGACTTAAGCATAGCTTTGAAAGTCTCAACTTTTCCATGTACACCAAGTAATCTTCTCAAGATATACTCGCTTCTGATGGGGATTTAACCCTTCAGATAAAGCAACCAAAGTCCATACTTTGTTGGTGTATAAGGATTCCATCTCAGATCGCTAAGCATCCAGCCATTCTTACAAAGTCCCACTCCTGATGGCCAGCTCGAAACTAGTTGGGTTATCATCTCATGATGTAATCCTCGCTCCCATTGTCATAGAGAAACCGGAGTATCTCTCAGGTGGGTGAGGAACCCTACTAGATCGGCGGAGAGGCTGAGGTTCGTTGGAAACTATTGAATCCTTTGGTTCTACCAAATCATCAGCTGCATTTTATATAGCTGGAACCTTTCCAGTTGTACATAACAGACCTTGCCTTGAGCTTGTCCGGATTTTGCTTTTAGACATAGGCCGGACAACCCAAATCTTAACAAACTTAAGATATGGGTTCATCCCTTTCCATATCACATATGAAGAGGTAGGTAACTGATTTGATTTGAACCCTATTCAATAGGTATGCAGCTTCTCAAGTGCATAACTCCCAAAAGGAAATAGGCAACTCAGTAGTACTCATCATAGAGCACACCATATCACATAGGATGCCATCGCTCCGCCCCGATATACCATCGTGCTATGGTGTATACGGAGGAGTAATGCTGAGAGAGAATCTCATTCTCCTTTAGAATAGTCCAGGAATTCCGTGCTCAAGTATTCTCCTCCTTGATCACATCAAAGGACATAATACTTTTACCCGTTTTTGGTTCTCTACTTCTAACTTATATTCTGTGAATATCTCAAAAGCTTCGGACGTGTGTTTCAACAGGAACACATGTCTGAATCTTGAGAGATTATCAGAGAACGTAATGAAGTAAAAAGAACCGGTCTTGGCATGTGTAGACAGGGGACCTTCATACATCAGCATGTATCAATCCCAAGAGTTCACTAACTCTTTCTCTGTTTCCAATAAACAGAGCTATGGTCATCTTACCTTTGTGACATGACCGGCAAGTTTCATAAGATGTAAATTCAAACCAATTTAAATATGCATCTATATGTAACTTCAGCCAGTCGGGTCGCATTGATATGACCTAGTCTACAATACCTCAAGAAGGATTCATTCATTTCTGAACTCTTCCTCTTGTGTATGTTCCTTATACTAAGAACTGTAGTTTGATTTAGAACGTCAATGCTTTTAGATAACGTGCCTGAACCGATCAACTCTTAATATAGGAAATGTTCAAAATATTATCCAACAATACAAAATTATATCCTTCTTTACTAATAAAGAGACTGATATGATTTTGTATATCAGGTTCGGTATCTAATAACATTTGTTCAGAATCAATGTATTCTGGTAATACAGGGTGATAGTGACCAACAGACTTGGCTGCAACACTTGCACCGTTTTCTGTCTCATGAAACTTATCACCCGTTCTCAGTTCTCTACCTATCTGTAGCCCATGTAACAGATTACATATGCGGGATCCTGATCCGGTATCACATACCCAGGACATAAAGGATACTGAGAAACAGTTCTATGTAACGAACACACCCGAAGATGCATCAACATGCACTTTCTTCGTTTAGGCGGCAGGGGAAATCTGGTATTCCCTAATTTCCTGCTCTGTCTTATAACACTTATAAGTTAGAGCGGGACCAACGTTCCCCAGCTCAGTATAACAAGCGGGTTCGGTCAAATATATCCGTATTATTATCTTGATTAAGGCGTGATATAGTCGCTACCTGGAGAGAGAGAGAGAAGAAAACACTCAGCGTATGCTCTTGCAAGATTAGATTGGTTATCTAATATATCTAATCAGGATGTCTCCCACTGTTTTAATCAAATCTTCCTTCAAACCCTAAAAGGAAAGACTAGCCGGGATTAATTACACGCTACAAGTTTGCCAATCTTTCAGCCAGGCCAGTGTCGGTACTTTGAGGGAGGTCCCCCGTGCTTTCGCACGAACCTAATTAAAGTAAACCTCGTTTTCCTAGAGGCGTAACCCCGTTAACACCTTTCTAGACACCTACTTGATCGGCTAATTGTAATATGTAAAAATCTCCCAGTAGTAACTCTTACTCGCAGCGGGTATCGGGATCCAACTATCTCATAGAAGGTATGCAATCTCATTGAAAATTTCAACACTTGAAATTCCCAATAATATTTTTTCCCCAAGCGATCTATGACCTTGACAAGGTCAACAAACCATAGACCGCAAGTCAAGTTCAACCCGTCATTTCCTGATTAAATTAAACCCACCTGCACGACCCTTGACAAGGTCAACAAAGTCGCACGACTACCCTAATCCAATCGCATCATATGCTTATACAGATAAGCAGTAATCAACTACCGCACACTACGCCTTGACAAGGTCAACAAACGCAACACGAATACTAACTATTACTTATCTAAAATGACGGAGGGCTACGACGGGTTTTTCAGAAAACCCTTTGCGTACTGAACTTGATATCGTTGTAGAATCGAGGGATTTTAAATGGAATGTTTTTGAGGCTTTTCTAGTTTTGCTAAAGGGGTCACTCCCGGTGAAGGGATCGTCGGCCCTTTCCTCATCGAATAAGGTGCAGGATATATCATATATACCACTGTGCAAAGCAAGAACTATAGAAGCAATCAAAAGACAAACCGAGTTTGTAGCATCTCCCAGTTATCGCTAAAGGAGTCACTCCCGGTGAAGGGATCTCGGTCCTTTCCCTATCGACTAAGGTGCAGGATGTTCTACAAGGAACACCGCGATGCAAAGCAAGAACTAGAGCTACCAGTTTTTATTAAACAAGTTTCTACAACATCTTAGGTTTCTTTTATTTCATTAATCTCATTAATGAAGTCCCATTTTATTATGCTTCGCAAGCATCTCTTTTTGAAACGAAATCTGCAATATAACATATATATCATATATATAATATAAACATTCGTCTCAGGCAGTAATATGATCTCATCACAGAACATTGCAGCAGAAGAACATATATGAAATATTGGATATACTAGGACGTCCGTGTTTTAAATACGAGCCTGTATAAAACACGGATTCCACGGTCGCGATGAATAGCCAAACCCACATCCCTAGACCCCTACGAGAGCGGCAAGTAACACTGCCAATTCTAGGGTTAGGAGACCCGGTCTTGACTCCTCGAGATGGTCTCCCACTGGACCCTAGAACCCGGTTACTTGTGCTCCCCTCCTTGGGTCTACCTAATGCGGAAAAGTAAATAATATACAATGGTGACATCTTCCGCTACCTGGAAGTGCCTCAATAAAAGAATATTACATACAAATGAATTTTACATGAATGAAAAAGAAAAAACTCTCATCTCACATAAAACCCCCGGCTATTCAAAACGCGACGATCCAATAGAACATATCACAGCAACACATAATATCTCATATCATCAACGTAAACAAGTATGCGTATCCCGATTGTCGTTGATGTATAGCAACGAAGCCGGCGATACACCACATACTAGGCTTACGGTCACAGGAAAAAAAAGTGTAAAACTACAACAGTTGGAATCCGCAACCTCTTTAGACATCGCATGCCTAACCAAATGAATTCCTTAGACATCTCATGCCTAACAATTATAAACCCCGCATTTTAGTCTCATTTATCGAAAACTCTTTTCAATATCAAGTCGGGCAATTCAACAAGATTCCCGACGTCCTGATCGAATGCTCATCGCAAACTTTAGTAAACGGCCGCACCCCCAGATGCCGTCGACGAAGTGCACTAAGGCGGAACACCGCTGCCGCGAGCACCTGAACGGATGCTTTCGGTGACGGGGTTCTCCTACAGTCACTTGGTCGGGGCTATGGGGCGTAGCTGTCTATTAAGTTTACCCGGCGAGTATCCGCGTACACTACGTGATTGCGATGGACTTTTGATCATATCAAAATTCCGTGGCAACCGATCATTTGAGACTAAACTGCTATGTTTATAACATTCATTCAGTTATCACATAACTACTTGTGAATTCCAATTATTGTCTCACATTCCAGATAAAATAGAAAATATTAAACTTTCCGATCGAACATTCGAACACCCAAGTTTTCCCGAAACCGTTCAACACATGAAATAGGTTCAAAGACATTCACTTCATGCCTCGGTACCAACGGTCCAGCCGTAGAAGGGTCAAGCCAACGCCTCACATGTGGCACGCCGTACTGCCCCAAACCCTAAGGTTCAAAGGGCAGTTCAAGACGGTCACATAATCGAGTTAAGGTTTGTTGTCTTCTAGAGGGACCATCGCGTTACTTGCACTACTTAGAACGCCTTTAAACCACGGAAAAAATCCAACACTTGGAAATTTCCGGACAGGGGAAAAATGGGTATTTATATCCGGTCGAACTTTTTAACATATTCAAAAAATATCTGGAAAAACACAGACAAGATTAGACAATCCGATCGAATCACCGAAGTCCCAATACAACCCCAGAAAACTCAACTATTGAGTGCAGATTAAAGCTTCCCAGAGAACAGAGGCAACAGATACGGGCATTACTGTATCAAAACGAATCCCTAACCAGTACAAACGGCCGCGGAACCGCCGCAATAGGAGGCTATTGCCGCGGTTCCGCGGCGCTACAGTGGAATTAGTGTTTCGTTTTCTGCAGTAACCCTTATAATTCCCTGCTTTATTTTCTGCGAATTTTTAATTCCAAAAAATCCCGGTTTTTGAAAAAAGTCCAGAGAGCATGTAAAATTGGGGTTTCGGGTTCGATCGGGTTTCTAACATCGTCTACGCATCGCCTAAGGCTCTAGCTTGGCTCTGATACCACTGTAGGTCAGGATGCCACCCCATCCAATGGGGTCGCCGTGGCACCAACGGGTCCCTCAGCCGCTACTTTTTACGCATGCCCCCTCGCGAGGACTACAACCCGCCGGAATACCTTCCGGTCTCGGGACACCCTGGGGGTAAGAGCCTATGCTTCGCCACACTGTCACACAGTGAGAACCCCCCATAGGTCGACATACAATGCCTAGTAGCTCTAATACCACTGTAGGGTTGCTAGGAATGCGCACAAGGGTCTACGAGGCATCAACCATGCCCGATTAAAAATTTAGCCGTGCCGAACAAACCGAATACGGAACTTTAAACTAGAGATTAGGCGAAAACTAGCATGTTAACAACTTTAACACTAAGTGAGAGGGATTACAACCTTTGTAGATCCTGTCCTTCACTTCATATGCTCCGTGTTGTGGTCCCTTCGCTGCGATCATCGGGTTCCGGACTTTCGAGGGGTTCTACGAAGAGAAAGATACAACCTTTGCTTCCGATCTTCGATACTAAGATGATCTACCTTGAAGTTCCGTTAATACAAGCTAACACTCATGAAATGATGTGAACACCCTCATCTAAATGGCAAGGGAAGATGAGGATGATGAAGTAGGATTTTCTCTCTCTTTATTTATCTTTTTCTCACATTTATTCATCACTTGGAAAAATCTAGAAAGCTTTTTCATGAAGAGAATGAATGAAGAAGATGAACAATGATAATAGAAAATCCTTTTGTGATGAATAGAAAAAGAATAATATGATGAATAATGCAACCATAGTTGACTAAACCCATGTAGAGAATTAACTAGGGTTAGGGTTTGGGTTGGGTTAAAGCATGAGTCACTTACAAATATCTTTCACAAAACAAAACCAAAACCTTCTAGAAACATCTAGAAAGCTTAACCCTAATTCAAACCCTAATCATGTTTAAACTCCACTAAACAAGTTGCATTAGTTATCATATCATGTTACAATATTATATATCACATATATAATATTTATCGTAACAAAAATAAAATAATACATTTAACATATATCGCATATATATCAATGTATTACCCGAGTGAGAAAAAGAATCTTTTAGTGAGCAAATATTAGTTAATGCAATTTAATATATCAAATATATTATTATACATTAAATTATCGAATCAACACTTGATCCGACAATCCGGCTATATCGTATATAACCGACTAATATTTATCCGTACCGATTCATCGAATCAACACTTGATCCGATAACCCGGTTGATATCATATATCGCGAGAATAGAATACGGTATCTCATATCGCATTATCCTCGGTCCCGCACATATCACATATGTGCCCCTACTCCGTTTTGCCTGAGCCAAGAAACCTCTGTGTAGGACTCTAAAGAATCGTCAATACACCGGCAGTAGGTGATGATCATATCAAACACCCACAAGCTGCAAGCGGTCAGCTAAACGTAACAGCTACCCAGGTATTGAGCGCTCAGAAGATCAACAAGCAAGCCTGTACATTCTCCTGTGAATCCAAACAGTAACACTCCCGTACAGTCCGGTCTCGTCGTCTGATATGTCGCATATCTCGCCTAGGGCTGGTGAACGTCAGACCCCAGTAGCTCGATAAGTCGTGTCGATATGAGGTCTATAACAGTTCGAGAAACTACTGATAACACTTACCAGTAAATCTCAATAACCCTGGCCAGGGATTTCCGGTTATAGCCAATCGAACATAGCACAACATCAACTCCCTATACCGGGAGAGACGAATCCCCTCCTATCGCTCATTGCCTCCATGTGATTCGGGACTGTACCCAAAAGCCACCTTTTTGCACGCCCTCTTGGACGTGGTATGATGGAAATCAAAGCACAGTGGGAATCACACAAGACTCTATGACGATCTCGGGTCAACAGACTACTCTGTACCAGTGTCACCGGAGAACTGCCATCTGACGTGAGATATAATACCATCTGGGAGTTCTCGACGAGTCCGTCCAGTGTACCCAGTCTCCACTGAGCACCCGTACACCATCCTTGATGTCAAACACCGATGGATATGGGATCATCCATCGCCCATCATATGGGTCAAGATGCGTATACGCTAGTCTACTTTGGTGCATCGATGCCCTATCTCGATACACCCACGACTAGGAACAATTATAGGATGTACTCGTCGACTACCGTGGCCCCACTAGTATGATCTCATCATAGTCCCAGTAGTCGAGTACATATCCTAAGGGCTTTATCAACATGTAATATAGAGACAATTAGAGTACATGTTAAGATAAAGTACAACCAGATAGCATACTATCATGTCGAGCAAGAAAGTCCTCCCTATATATGTCTAAGCATCCATTACAATATACATCGTATGTACAGTAATGGCCTCTAGGGCATACATATAACTGACAAAAACACAATTAGGAATCCTCATGATTCCTAAGGAGAAAATACACCTACGAGATCCTCTCGACTCGTAGGGAGAAAAATCTTTATGAGACCTTCACAACTCATAAAGTTGGAAAGCCTTAGGAGCCAAGCCATCGCTGTCCTACAATGATATCAAAATAGATTATCCACAAAATGCATTCGCTAAAAGGAACACACCACCATGAAACAAAATATGTCTTTTATTTATGAATCAAAATGAATACAAAGTACAATCTATAAAAGAATCAAAAAAATACTCTCATTTAGGAGTAAGTATAAAAGGAGAATAAAAAGAAACATATACATTTTTTTAAGCCGGCGGACGGTTTAATAGACTCGTCAGTTCATCCTTCTTCCGCTGGGTCTCGGCTTCATAATTTGTTATTGCCATGAAACGGGCCTCCGCATGAGACTGTTGGGCCTGGTACGAGGCGAGCCGACATTCAAGCTCCTTTTCGGTAACTTTGTGAGCTTCAACCATCTCGCGAGTAAAAATGATGGCTTTATCAATAGCTACCACCTCCCTGATAGTTTCTTGAAGCACCCACCAAAGTTCATACGCACGAGTGGTCTTGGCCATGAGTTCAGCTTGAAGTTTCCCCAACGCATTGGAAGCCATCTCCCTCTCCGAAATTTTCGGTTGAGCCTCTTCTCACATGACTGCAGATTTGCGGTGCACCGTTCAACCAGCCCCCGCAAGCTCGCCTTTGCAGCCACGACCTCTGAAGGAAGGCGCGTGCGCTCAAGACTATGTAAGCAAGCCTCCACCTGACAACAAAACTCGACCCAAACATGCACCAATGTTTCATCATGGTAAGCAGCAAGAAAGGGGAGAGAAATTTTGGCTTCAGCAACAAATTCTTCGGCCGTGATCGGGCTACCAGCACGAAGATCTTCAATAAGAGCCGACAAAGAGTGAAGGCTTTGCTTCGCCATCTGTTCAGATGTGCGTAGGGCATAAGGGCCATGCGGCATAAGGATGCAAAATTCCAGCGGGATAAGAACGAGCAAAGCTATCAAGATTCATAAATAATCAGCGAGATTTACAAAAAAAGAGCAGATGGAACAACGTCAAAACTTTACTTACTCGCAGTCATGTAAGAAGGGTTTAAAAGATCTCCAGGCTCGTCAAGGATTTTAACTTCATCGTCAACTTCCAGAACTACGGAAGACATTAGCATCGTTATACGAAATAATAATAATGCCATTAGGAGGGGCAAATAACACTAACATTGCCCGGAAGAGAGGACGATGCGTTGCGGGGATATTGCCTGCGGAGCGGCCATCTCGAGCAAACGCTGGAAAGACTTTCTGGGGGATAGATCCACGATAGACGCGGCCAATCCGCGTAATTCTGAAAAGACGGAAGGACTCAGATAATGAAGAGATCATTAAAACAAAAGATATAAGAATACCTTCGATGCCCCTCCCACTTTGAACGGGAGGGATAGCAGCTTCGGCAGCATCCTCCATACCCTCAAGCATATCATCGGAGACATTTGCTGGTGTGACGACTATTAGTCGAGGGGCAGCGACCACCACTTCAGAGACGGAAATCTCAGTTACCTGTTCCACCATCTCCAGGCCATCACCAGAAAGGTCTATTAAATCCACGGCCGAAAGGGACACCTCTTCAGGGTGAACGGGCATAAGGGGAACAGAAGCCACAAATGGAAGCTCTGCAGCAGGAATAACAACTGTAGCGACCCCCTTCACACCTACTGGTATTTCATCGGGAATATTTACAGAGTCCACGGTCAAGACGCTACTCGAGCTCAGATTCTCTGCCATGGCCGAATTCCCTACAAAGTTTTACGAAGATAAGAAGACATAGAAAGCAAAGCAAATTACTTGCCAAAGGAAAAATACAGAAAACGTGCATACAGATACCCCAAGATGCCTCGAGTATATCTTTTTCAAGCTGATGTTCCTTCCTAAGAAGGTATGCTCGCCGGGGTTCTAGGGTAGATTCATGGCCACCGGTCCACAACGACAACTCATCTTCAGAAGCGGCTGAGATAGGCTGTTTGAGGGCTATCTCGCCTCCCTCTTCGAGAGAACCTATAAATATTCGCCGTATTGATGGAAGATCTTCGTAGAATATGACGGTAGGATAAGAACTCTTCGGGACACGCATGTTCTCGGTCTCATCCTGGGAACGCCTTATAGCCTCAGCCAATTGTGCGGCTTCCTCGGCAGATGAACCCGGAAAGAGAAGTCCATCATCCGGCTCTTGCATGGATATTGGTTCGTCTTGAAAAATAGGCTCGGATTCCACCAAAAAGTCAAGCAGACTGGTGACCGTCTTCTTTCTCCTCTTCGACCTAGAACTAACGTTGGAAGATGATCGCTTCCTTCCCTTCGGCGCTTTAGTGCGACGTTGCCCAACCTCGCCTCCAGGATCCTCTTTTGGCGGTGATACCGATGATGACACTGCCATCGATGACAGCGCAACTGATGGAACTACTACCGACGCCTCATCAGAAGCCCTTGCCTGAGCTCTAGTGCGCATCGGTATACCAACTGTGGGTGGAGTCAGGCCCGCATCCACCGCCTCAAGGATAAGTAAGGCACCAGTACCCCTCAAGGGAGGGCGAACCATTGTCCGCAGTCGCGGCAGGACTCCCATATCCTAGATTGGGTCAGGAGCTCTATATCCAAAAAGTATCCTCTTCTCCTCAGCAATGATGGGACCAACTCGGTGGTGGTACCAACCCGTAAAAGCCCCCACACACCTTGGAATGTAGTCGGCCTCAGGGATCATGAAGCGAGAGCCAGTGTTTAGCCGCATGAAGTGATGAGTGGTGTCACGAACAACTTCCAAAGATGAGCTGGGCTCCACTATGAATGCCTCGAAGGGAACACCTTGGTTATAACCCAATTACCGGTCAAAGCGGTGTGGATTATACCGCATAAAAAGAACCGCATTGTTTCGACGGAACACCAAATAACCCGGTCTGATCGAATACAAGTGCATGGCTTCTTTAGGCTTCAAGGATGGTACTCCCTCTTTCGATAAATCAAACAGCTGCTGAATAGGTCCCGAAAGAGCAGAGAGGACTCGGTCATTGAATACCATCCCGCCTTCGTTGGCATAAGGATTAACCAGCACACGAAGAGCCCCTAATTGAGTCGGATTAGGAGCAGAAGCGTCCACCAACCTCATAAGCCGCGGGAAGGTATAAGCATCATAAAAACCAGGTCTCTGGTGCGCAACGAATGCCCCTAACACGTGCATATCAAACCACGACGTAAAATAATGAAGAAAGAA
Source organism: Agapanthus africanus (assembly GCA_030015575.1). Classification (NCBI taxonomy): domain Eukaryota; kingdom Viridiplantae; phylum Streptophyta; class Magnoliopsida; order Asparagales; family Amaryllidaceae; genus Agapanthus; species Agapanthus africanus. The sequence continues at coordinate 1,005,145,237 of CM057337.1, read as the reverse complement.
ACTCACCACATCCACACCCGGGGTTGAGGTATTGGCTGCAGTACTCAGCCCATGGTATAAGTGCGATAACCCTGCAATGCCCACGGCTAGTCGTGTCCCTTCAGTAATGCGAAGAGCAGGATAAATGACCGAGGCTCTCATAAACCGACGATGCGTTGGAACGACAAACCAACTGAGCCAAAGGCTGATAAAACCGGCGAAGAATATTTCTTCATCCATACCGGGAGCCGCAATCGACTCAAAAGGTACGGCCGACAAGATTGGGATGTAAAACTGTGGAAAATCTTCTTCTCTGGCCGGTAGCTTATTTAGCCCATACCCGAAGGAGTCGTTAATATTCACAAATTTTGGAGCCTCCTTTGACAGGACGTCTCCACGAAGGAAGCAGGCGATAAATCTCTTAAAGATGACGCCCTGTTCCTCTGACTCTGTGAACAGCTTCTCAAAAATACCCAGAGTCTTGATTAGACTTGGATACTTGTGACGGACGACATTTTCCGTCGACAAGCCGTCAAGCGTAGCAGGCACAGTTGCGAATGCATACTCGTCAGGAGGCAGCAATTCTTCATAGGGCGCTCCCCTGATCTGCAATCTGGAGATCTCGCGAAACTCTTCCAAAGAAATCGAAACTTCACGATCCTCTAACAAGAAAGTGTTGGTGGGAAGATTCCATTGATTTAGGAAAGCTTTAACCCACCAGACATAGGGCGACTGATAATGAAAGAGAGACGCGTACACCGCCTGATAAAGGTCGACATTCTGCAGCTGCGCACGATAGGCAGACAAGATATAACGAGCCTAGAGAAGATAGCCCGTTGGATGGCGAGGGGTAAGCCCTATCTTATAAACTTGTCCTGAGGGCTGGGCTTCACCTTGGCAAATACGACGCCCCAAGATGTCTATGGCTGGCAAAGGGTAGTTTGGTATTCCAGTTGTCGACGGCTCAAGCCGGCCCGTAGGAGTCTAATCCAACACCTCCACGGCAAAGGCAGTCTGCGGACGCTCCATCGGCAAGAATGGGTGGAGAGGCTCTGTTGGCACCTCGCAAAGAATGTTGCGGCGGCCCCGAATGATATGCCCGTACCTGGTTCCCCACAAAAGCAGGTTGGTGCAATCCGGGTCATGAGCCCTAATCATTGCCATCGCTTCTTCGTCAGACGGTGATTGTCAAAAAGCATTCTCTAAGCGGGTAAAAGGAAAGTATGGAAGAGAAGCCATTGTTCCTGAAATAAGGGAAGGGAAAACTGTTAATGAAACCCATACGTGTGTGTGTGTGTGTGTATGTAAAGACAATGAAAGAAAACGATAAGCAGCTTATTTCATGGGACCATTGGTTGCAAAACACATGGGCCGCACAAAATCAATATGGCGGTTCACTAATGATGAGGCAGGGTAATCATTATGAGAACAAAAGGAAGATTCTCAATAAATGAATAGTGGAGTTCAAACATCTCTGCACATTCCCCCAAGAAAAAGCCTATCATGAACTCTGTGCAAATCAAACAGAATCTCTCCTAAAATTTTTTGTCAAGAACAACCGAGGATAAAAATCCCAAGAGGTCTTCTTGTTAGAACTAAGTTCTCTGAGGGAATTAAATTCCTTTTGAACAGAGGATTTAAATTCCAAGAAAATTTTCAGAGTTGAGCTCTTTGGAATGGAATTAAATTCTAGAAGAAAACAAGTACCATCATCAATCCCCTAAGAGCAGAAAAACGCCTAACATTGGGGGCTTATTACCTAAAGATCGTGCATTCTTAGAACTTGGAAAGATGAGTTTTTATTAAAAGGGAAAAACCCTGGGTGTGGATTTAAAATCAAAGAGAATTTTATAAAAAGTTCCTCGGCCGTTCAAGATCCTTACCTGAAAAAGGATTCTTTTTTGTTGACAGAGTTAAACTCTGGATTTTGTTTTGTTGAACAGAGAACTGAGCTCTGAGGAAGATAATTAAATTCTCAAAGAAAATGAAAAAGGAAGAAGATAAAGGAATGGAGGCGTTACTGATAAGACCGCTGCATTTATAGGACATGATAGGAAACGGTTCATCTGCCACGATCCCTATGCAAATCCAACGGCCACAAAGAGGACAGTGTTGCACTCACGTGCAAACACGTGAGAACAATGATGTAGGGGCATTTGTTCCCTTATGGGAACTGAATAAAATACAAATAAAGCAGCAAGGAAAACCCCTAAATGGGGCATCACGTGCTCACACGTGACCGGGCCTCACGTGCAAACACGTGACCTTTTATGGGCAGATTCTATCTACGCATGAATCTTAATTGGTAAAGTCACGTGCTCACACATGATGGGCTCTTGAACCTACTGAATTAATAGAATTAAACTATAATTAAAAGGAATTAAAACCATTTGTTCCCTCATGGGAACTGAATAAAATACAAATAAAGCAGCAAGGAAAACCCCCAAAGGGGGCATCACGTGCCCACACGTGACCGAGTCTCACGTGCAGGCACGTGACCTTCTACAGGCAAAGCCTATGGGTGCTGAATGAAATAAACAATTAGAAATTGGAAATGATTAATGAGTGGGGTCACGTGCCAACACGTGATGGGTTTCTGAGCCCTCTGAACCAATAGAATTAAATTCTAATTAAATACTTAATTGGTAAGGCCACGTGCCAACACGTGATAGACTCTTGAACCCACTGAATTAATAGAATTAAATTCTAATTAAAAGGAATTAAAATCATTTGTTCCCTTATGGGAACTGAATAAAATACAAATAAAGCAGCAAGGAAAACCCCCAAAGGGGGCATCATGTGCCCACACGTGACCGGGTCTCACATGCAGGCACGTGGCTTTTTACAGGCAAAGCCTATGGGCGCTGAATGAAATAAACAATTGGAAATGCTTAATCAGTGGGGTCACGTACCAACACGTGATGGGTTTCTGAGCCCTCTGAACTAATAGAATTAAATTCTAATTAAATACTTTATCAGTGGGGTCACGTGCCAACACATGATAAGTTTCTGAGCCCTCTGAACTCATAGAATTAAATTCTAATTAAATGCTTAATCAGTGAGGTCACGTGCCAACACGTGATGGGTTCCTGATCCCTCTGAAGTCTGAACCAATAGATTTAAATTCTAATGAAATGCTTAATTGGTAAGGTCACGTGCCAACAAGTGATAGACTCTTAAACCATCTGAACTAATAGAATTAAATTCTAATTAAAAGGATTCAAAAACCCTAATTGGAAAAATATTTCCCTAGATCTTTCCAAACAAAAAAGATTGCACTCTGTAAAAGGGAGCATCGTTGGATTAAAAATCCAATGGTGATTAAAAATCACCAATTTATAGAAAGATTCTATACAAGGAAATATTTTCCTAAATCTTACCAAGAACAATAAATGAAATATCTTTTGGATTAAAAATCCAATGGTGAATAAAATTCATCGAGTGGTCTAAAAGATCATGTTGGTTATAAAATCAATCAAAATCTCTCAATGAGAGATTGGCTGAACAAACTGATTATTTTCGTTCTCCTATAAATAGGAGCCAAGAAGAGAGAGAGAGAGAGAGATACAAAAAAGAGAAGAGAGGAGACAACGGAGAGAAATAGAGAAGAAGATCTCTTCAGAGAAGAAAGAAAGTCTAAGTAAGAGAAGAAAGGAGATCATTCTATAAGCTCCAAATAAAAAGGAGAATTTAATTCTTAAACCAAGAGTTTAACTCTTCTAAATAAGAACTAAGTTCTTCCTCTGGTTGAAGATTTGCATAAGCAGATCTTCCCATAAGTTGAGAATTTAATTCTCATCAGGGAGATTCTGCCATGTAGATCCAAAACTTAAAGAGAGAATTGGGTTTAATGAATTTAATTCTTTCAAACACAGAGGAATTTAATTCCTCTAAATAAAACTGGGGTTTAACCCTATAAAAGAATTTAATTCTTAAATAAGGGATTTAATTCTCTATGCACGTAAGGGAGATCAGTACCCAACATGATCACGTGTGTCCACGTGAGCCCACTCAATGATCAAAAGAGAATGAATAAGTTTAAGTCACGTGCTCTCACGTGACCCTTAAAAAGCTCCTCAAAACAAAAGGAGTAAAGCCGAGGCATTTCATTTTCTGGCGTCTCACGTGCTCCCACGTGACACTTGAATAAGCTTCCCAAAATAAAAAGGGAGTAAATCTGAGGCATTTCACTTTCTGGCGTATTACGTACTCCCACGTGACCCTTGAATAAGCTTCCCAAAATAAAAAGGGAGTAAAGCCGATGCATTTCATTTTCTGGCGTCTCACGTGCTCCCACATGACCCTTGAACAAGCTTCTCAAAATAAAAAGGGAGTAAAGCCAAGGCAGTTTCACTTTCCAGGCGTCTCACGTGTTCCTACGTGACCCCTAACAATTATCAAATACTCATAAAAAAGAGGATTCTACCCAAAGGCAATGCCCGCCTAAAGGATGCCTCACGTGTCTCTACGTGACCTTTGACAAACACCCTTTTAAAGAGAAAATGGGGTAAAACTGAAGGATTAATATCCAACGCATGGATACCCATCACGTGCCCATACGTGATGGTCATAAAGGTCAAGTGTTTAACACTTATATGAATGTTCTGAGAGTAAAATAAAATAAACAAGGCACAATCTTCAGGCGCCTCACGTGACCCCACGTGAGCCCTTCAGTTTTAGTGTTTAACACTACTTTAAGTGCCTTACGTGGGAGTACGTGAGCGCCGAATGTACTCTAATGTTTAACACTATATTCAAGCCAATCATAGCCCAAATTAGCTAAGTCCTCAAGAGACAAGATCCCCTGAAACTGAACCCCGGCTATACTCTTGTCTTCCAAAATCGATCATCCCATATGACATTCAAAGTAATTTCCAGAGCCTTTCAATCCACATTGGTTCAAGGATACATCTCTTCTTACCTCTGATATATGTTGTTGTAATTCTTCAATGTCTTCAGAGAGGTGGAGGGTCCCAATAAACAATAACTTTTTGTGCATCTCCAAATGATTGAACCAAAACCAAACAGACTATGACGTCTTTAAACCGAACTAAGATGTCCTTAAACTTTATGGACTGTGAGGTCCTTAAACTTATAGACTATGATGTCTTTAAACGGGACTAAGATGTCCTTAAACTTTATGAACTGTGAGGTCCTTAAACCCATAGACTATGATGTCTTTAAACTTTGCAGACTATGACGTCTTTAAACTGGACCGTAATATCCTTAAACTAATTATGGACCGCAACCTTCCTAAACTAAACTCCACATATTATGATGTGTCTAAACTAGACTATGATGTCTTGAAACTCCAAGGACTATGATGTCTTTAAACTTATGGGCCGCAAACTCCCTAAACTAAAACAATAGAGTGCAAATGCTCTTTTGTTGGATCTAAATGATCCTGTTAAGTTGATCTTAGTCTAAAATTAGACTAACGTACAAACGTTTAAGTTGATCTTAGTCTCAAATGAGATTAACGATCCTTAAACCCAACCCAAACCCAAATCTAAGAAAATACGGATTTGGACTAATCCACGCCTTACGGGCGACAACATAAATTAGTCTCCTAATATAATCCACGGGAAACCAAAAATAAAAAAAACATACACGACACGAAGTGACCATCTGGAGAAGGAGAAAGTGGTTACCGTGATGCGGTAGCGTAATTAACTGTAGGGACTTGCGTTTGCAGGGAAGAGCGTCCCCACAATCAAAAACCCCTCACCATGAGGGAGAATCTAACGAAGTCTGCTATATCGGCTGCGTCCGTCTAAACCTTCGACATGGTACAATAAATCAATTTGGCATCTTTGGAGAGATGGACGGATAAAACCAAATAGCATATACCCCCAAAATTCAGGCCTGACGTCCCAACGTCCCTGTCGCGTCTTTCGGCAGAGAACAGTCGCATGAGTTGAGTAAACTAGGGTTCCAAAAGACAAATAAATCCATCTTCATTCTCTACATCACCTAGGCCATCAAGTTTAGCAAGCTTTTTGCCCTAGTTATCTCGGATTTGAGGTTGGAGCTCAGACTATAGGCTCTCGGGTGGATCGTCTTTGACTCGAGGAAGCCGACGACGAAGCTACGATCCGGATCGATCCTCGGAGCCTACGATGACGAGGAGGACATCGAAGAAGACCCGAAGGACTTGTATCATGAGGTATAACAATCTTTCCGAGTATTTAAACCTCTTGTAGTTTGCTATCTAGGGTTTATGGTCGATCCTTGGTTCCAGTCGGTATTGCGAAGCCCGTAAAAATCATTTTTTGCAAATTCTGCCTCCTCGCGAACATGTGGGGTACGCGACATTGACTTACAGTGGTATCAGAGCCTCTCATAAACCTTAGATAGCTTTTAGCGACGTTAGAAATCCGCCGTTTTTTGTCGCGCAAAAACTTCTGAAAAAACAGTTTTCAAAAATGAAGTTTTAAGTTGTTTGCATACCCCGCGGGCTCACGGTTTGAACCGAGAAGCCGCGGGGTGAAGCGTGCGCACCCGGGGGACACCCCGAGAGGGACCAATGGCCGGGACCACCCCCAAGACCACCACAAGGTGGTCTTAGGTCTTGGTGACTCGAGAGCACCACAGTTTGGTGCTCTCGGTTCCGTCTCCCTTTGGGGGCCATCTCGTGGTGTCCCCCGGGGGTAGGTACCCCCTGAGGCCCCCAGTTCGACATTTATTCTTGTGTATTCGTCTCTTCGAAGATTCGGGCGGGTTTCGAGTTCGTTTCGACTCCCGGATCGGCCTAAAACGATCGGTTTTGGAACTTTAGCTCACTGGATATTCAAAATTGGTTAAGTTTGCTAATTGTGTGAGGATTCTAATGTCGTAGTTGCTTTATAAGATTTGTGTTGTAAATATGTGTTTGGAAACGTCGACTAATTTCTATACGTCGATTAGTCGGGGTTGCACATATTTGTGATGATATTATGTTGGTTTGTGTATATGAACTTGTTGGATCGTCGTGGATGAATAGCCCGGGATGTGAGATGAAGGTTTTCTGTAAAACCCGAGCCCAATACTACTATTTTCTGTTACTGGTTGAGCGTTAGATATTACTCATTTCTTTTAGCTTGCCTGTTTGACACTTGCCGTGAAATTTTATCTGGCTAAGTCATTTCTGCATATAACAAATTTTAGCACCTAAAGTAAAATTAAAAATATCTATCTTTGCCTACTCGACACCCCAAGCCACGTGGTAACGTCCGTGCATCGATTTCTCGTCCCGTTCGGTGAAACGGGCGAGTTTGGACGACTACACGCGTGTACAGGTGGCCGACTTGGGGGTGTGCTTTTTAATCATAAAACATTTCATCTTAAAATTTGGAACCCGCTTAAAATCCTATTATTTGAATTTCAAATTTTTGGACCCAACCCGGGCGTGATTTGGAAATGTTTCATTTAGCGCCAAAATCCCAAATTAATAAAATATTCAAAATCTTATAATATTTCGTATAATATTCTTACTGTTATTCTTAAATCTTTAATTTAAATCTTTTTAACCAATTAAAATCTTTCCCTGGCCAATTGAGTGGGCTTAAACCCCCGTGGGCCCCTCCATTATCCCTTTCTCTCTCTATCTCTCGTATCTTTCTCTCTCTCTCTCTACCTTTCTCTAACCCCCTCTCTCTCTTCCCTATATAAATACTCCTCCCTCTTCATATTTTTTCCAAAACAGAAAACAAAACCCATCGCGAGAAACCCAACAACCTAACCCTAGCTGCCTCGTCACCGTCGCCGCCGCAGCCCCGACGCCGGCGCCAACGCCACCGTCGCCCTCACCTCCGCCTCCTCTTCCCAACCTCAACACCTTCTCCCTCTCCCCGTGCGCCTGTGCAGCCGCAACTCCTGCGGAGTTCGCTGCAGTCGCCTGATCGCCGGCGACCTTCGCCGTCGCCACCCGCGCCACCTTCAGCACCTCCTCATCACCTGCGCACTCCAGCCCCGACCACCTCCTCTCCCTCTCCACTTTCTTTCCCTTTTCCATACCCGAGCCCTAACCCATCGCCTCACCCTCGCCGGAAACCCCTCACCACCGACCACCCGTCATCTCCTCGCCTCCCAGCAAACCCCTGAACGCCAACACCTCCTCTACCAACCGATTCTGCACTTTCCCCGATCACCTCTACCGAAACCCTTCACGTTGTCGTCACCGTCGCGGCTTGAACCGCTGGTGATCTTGTCGGCACCGATCGCCTCGCTGCCGGGTTGCCGAGAGAGAGCATCCATCTCTGTCCAGATCTCCCGAGCCCTTGCTGTTATCGTGTCGCGTGGGTTCGCGCCTCCGTTCTCGTATTCGTCGTTTCGTCGAGGCAAGTATTCGATACTTGCTACATGCTATTGCTACTTTATAACTTGCCTTAATATTCATGTGTAGTTTAATGATATATTATTTAGTAAATTACCTTACATACCTTGCTTCATGTTTAACCCTAGTAGCATGTCAAATAAATTATTTCCTGATAAACCCGTACATGATAGATTGCATTGATTCACTGCTATGATGCTTTATTTCAGTTTAGTTATCAATATGCATAACCGGCTAAATTACAATTGCATTCTTTAAACAGTTCATACTTGTCGTGACATTCTTGGAACACTCAATATGTTATTAACCTGATTACAGCAGTTACGTTCACCGTCCTGTATTCACATGATATTGACACTATCTATTTAACACAATTGGAAATTGTACAGCTAGATAATAAATCCGATTAATGTTTAACGCGTTGATTTGAACATGATGCTGCTTATATGTCTGTTTGTGAGTACATCCACGATATTGTTACATCTTGACTTGACTTTGTTATATATGGTATATATTGATACACTTGACATGGTACCGTTTACTGTTGACCTGACCTGTTACTTGATCTCGTGCCTAATGCCAACATACCTGACATGTAGTCCTCATGGATCAATCTTGTTGTCTATCCAGACAAACCTACTGTTACCTGATCCTGTGTTGGCATTAGTTCTTGATTACTGAATACCTGACCTGACATACATAACTTGGGGATATGGGGAAATCAAAGGTGAACCTGACTTGTAACTCGACAGTTCACTACCTGTTCGAGTGTACACATTCCTGTTTTGTGCCTAGTGGCATGTCTCGGCTGCAGCCGGGAATATTGTGGCCGTGATCCCGGGTATGTACGGGATACTATCGAGTGTACACATTCCTGTTTTGTGCCTAGCGGCATGTCTCGGTTTCGGCCGAGAATATTGTGGCCATGATCCCGGGTATGTACGGGATACTATTGAGTTACATCGACGATTCATCAATTTGGTTTCAAAGACTTTAGAACAGAGAACCTGATAGAACAATCCAGTTTACCCACTGCACACTACCCTGTACTGCTCTGATTTATATTATTGTTACCCTTGCTTTATTTATGTTTATATTCGCATTGCCTGTTTACTATGTTATTACTTGATGAAGCGGGGCGTGAACAGAGAACCTTGATAGAACAATCCAGTTTACCCACTTTAGCGTACTTTGGGAAGCGGGGCGTGACATAGTTCTTTTGGTATCAAAGCCAGGTTAGTTGGGTTGATTCTTTTGTAGTTGGGTATTGTACCCAATACACGAATCAGAATACCCGTGTTTAGGAAACATGTCCTGCCACTTTGCCATTTACCATTCTTGAATCGCATTCTTCCTGATTATATCTTTTACGACGTGCAAACTTACTTTGCATGTCGACTCGAAAACCTGATCTCTTGTTATCCCTAGGACTTAGGCGACTTGGGTGGAGTTAAGTAATTGTGGCTATGATACCGCGGCATAGTTACAATGCGGTACTCTATTTAAGTAGCTTGGAGTTCTAGCCTTGATCTATATTCAGAATCTATCATCATGCTAATTTGGGTGTTTTGAGTTCAGGAATATGGCCGGTAAGAATTTGAAGACGTACCAAGGCGTGTGGACGAAGCCGCCATGCTTGGACTGATAAGGGGAATGATGGAGAATCAAAGGAAACAGACCGAGCTGGTCCAGCAGCAAGCAGACTCGTTTCAGGAAGGTTTGCAGATCGTTCAGCAGTCTGCGAACAATGTTGGAGCTAAGCCAGTTGACCGAGTAGGGACAGTAGCAGATTTCAGACGTTTGGGTCCGTATACATTTACTGGATTGGAGGAGCCGTTGCCAACAGAGCAGTGGCTAGTTGACACAGAGAATTTGCTTATTGCGGCACAGATTCAAGATGAGAAAGAGTTGATGTTGTACGCATTCAGTTAGTGGATTACGCCCGAGAATGGTGGCTTGTAGAAGAGAACCGTTTGCCCAAGCCGATCAAGTGGGCGGATTTTTCGAAGAGTTTCCTGGAGTAGTTCTTCCCGCGGACTGCACGAGAGGAAATGGAAGAGAAGTTCATCGGACTAAAGCAGAAGGGAGCACCCGTAGATGTGCATGCAGCAGAATGGACGAGACTCAGTAGTTTCGCTGGACCGTTAGTTGCCAACGATGCAGACAGGGCACGGAGGTTCATGCGCAGCCTGGACGTGGACATCCAGAGGCAGATTGTCTCCCTGGGTTTGACCACTTTCTCACAAGTACTTGCGACAGCCGAGAGCAGCAGAGTTTATCTGGGATGAAGGGAAGCTTTTCTGTTGGGCCAGTCGAGTTTAGGGCTAGGCCGACAAATAATATTCTTGCATCAATGGAAGTGATGAAAGTGAAGAGCCGGCTGTTGTTCGTGATTTTATGGACGTGTTTGAAGATATATCGGGTTTACCGCCAAAGCGAGACATGGAGTTCGAAATTGATCTTATTCCTGGGGCAGCGCCAGTATCCGAAGCGTATTATCCAATGGCGCCAGTAGAATTGGAAGAAGTCAAGAAACAGGTTGCAGAATTGCTTGAAAAGGGTTGGATTCGAAGCAGTAACTCGCCTTGGGGAGCTCCAGTTCTTCTAGTAAAGAAGAAGGATGGCACGAGAAGGATGTGCATCGACTATCGAGAGTTAAACCGGGTAACTATTAAGAATAAGTACCCGATCCCTCGCATTGGAGAACTTTTTGTGCAGGTTAGTGGCGCGAGGGTATTCTCGAAGCTGGATTTGCGATCCGGATATCATCAGGTTCGAGTGAAGGCTGAAGATATTTGCAAGACGGCGTTCCGAACTTGGTATGGGCATTACGAGTACTTAGTGATGCCCTTTGGAGTAACGAATGCGCCGGCAATATTCATGGATTTGATGAACCGAATCTTTTCACCGTTCTTGGACCAGTTTATGGTGGTATTCATTGACGATATTTTGGTTTACTTTTAGAGTTTTGAGGAGCATGCTAAGCATTTGAAGATCGCACTGCAGACATTGAGACAGGAGAAGCTTTATGCAAAGATGAGTAAGTGCGAATTTTGGCTGGAAGAAGTGAAGTTTCTGGGGCATGTTGTGTCGGGCGATGGAATCGCCGTCGATCCCGAAAAGATTGCAGCAGTTCGAGATTGGCCGATTCCAAAGAGTGTAGCTGAGATAAGAAGTTTCCTTGGATTAGCCGGATACTGCAGGAGATTTGTGGAGAACTTCGCTCGTTTGGCAGAGCCGTTGACCAAGCTTGCGCGCAAGGAGGTACCTTTTGTATGGACGGATTAATGTGCGTTAGCTTTTGAGACGTTGAAACAGAAATTGATAACTGCCTCTATTCTGACCGTACCAGAAAATTCCGGAGGACTGGTGATTCACAGCGACGCATCTGGGAAAGGATTGGGATGTGTTTTGATGCAGCATGGGAAGGTTGTAGCATACGCATCGAGACAGTTAAAGACCCATGAGAAGAATTATCCAACTCATTACTTGGAGCTTGCGGCTGTAATCTTCGCTTTGAAGATTTGGAGACACTACCTTTTGGGCGAGAGAGTCGAAGTTTTTACAGATCACAAGAGTTTGAAGTATGTGTTCACTCAGAAGGAGTTGAACATGAGGCAGTGTAGATGGTTGGAGCTGATGGCCGACTACGACCTTGATCTTAAGTACCATCCGGGAAAGGTTAACGTCGTGTCGGATGCGCTTAGTCGGTTACCAGCAATTCAGGTGTTAACTACGCAGAGGGAGATCATTGCAGATTTTCGAAGATTTGACTTGGAGGTTGTGCTACCACGTTCTACGGGACAGTTGATGCAGTTGCAAATACATTCGTCCTTGGTTGAGAAGATTAAAGCGGCACAATCGCAGGATCCTAGACTGCAAAAGTTTTGAGAGCAGGTTGAAGCTGGACTACGAGCAGATTTACTGGTCCACGAAGATGGTTCGTTGAGGTATGGTAGCCGTTTGTGTGTGCCAAAGGGAGATGTTCGTGAAGAGCTTATGAAGGAGACACACAGTTCAACTTATTCTGTACATCCAGGAGGCACAAAGATGTACCGTGATATTCGATAGCATTTCTGGTGGGAAGGCATGAAACGGGAGATTGCTCGCTTCGTGGCTAAGTGCTTGGTGTGTCAGCAAGTCAAGGCTGAACACCAAAGGGTTGCTGGTTTGTTGCAACCACTTCCGATTCCTCAGTGGAAGTGGGAACATATAACCATGGATTTCGTGACGGCTTTACCGCGGAGTCCAAAGGGAAACAATGCAGTATGGGTGATTGTTGATCGATTGACCAAGGCAGCTCACTTTATTCCTTTCCGGGTTGGTCAATCAACGGAGGCTTTGGTAGAACTGTACATGCAGGAGATTGTTGTTAGTGTATATGCCCTAGAGGCCATTACTGTATCATACTAGTCTGTATATTACTTAATGGAAGCTTGGGATATTCACAGTTGTATAGACAATCTTGCTCAATATAGTAGTATGCTACTTGGTTTGTTTCTACTTCAATGTGTACTTGTGTTTATTTTAGTATATATCACTTATACACATTAGTGGAGCCCTTAGGATCTTTGCTTGATTACCAGCGTTGTGATGGCAGTCACACTAGTGGGGGCTGGGTAATCTATAAGCACATCCTTATGCAGGTCCTTAGTCGCAGGACTATCGAGAGAGGGCATCGATACTCCGGAGTAGACTAGCGTATGCGCTTCTCATCCCAGTGTGGGAGATTGTCTGTCCCACAGCCATCAGTACGTCGTACTGGAGATAGTATGCGGGTGCTCGTTGGGTTATGAGTACACTGGACAGGACTCGTCGGGAACTGTTGGTTGGTACTATACCTATCGTCAGTTATCAGTTCCCAGGTGACATGAGTACAGCTTAGTCCGCTGACTTGACACTGTCACTTCGCCTCGAGTGTGTTCCCACTGTACTTAGATTACAACCCTACCACGGCTCGAAGGAGTCGTGCAAACAGGTAGTAGTTGGGTGCAGTCCCGAAGCACTTGGAGGCAGTGACGGTTAGACATGATTCGTCTCTCCCGGTATTGGGGGTTGACATCGCGCTGTGTCTAGGAGAGCCATTACACGAGTAGTCCCTGGCCAGGGCAAGCGAGATATACTGGTAGGTTTAAAGTGTTATCTCAGGGTGTTCTGGGCTTCACCCCGACACGACTTGTACCACTTTTAGGGGACTGGCGTTTACCGCCCTCTAGGCCCGCCATGCGATGTATCAGACGAACAGACCGGAATGTATGGAGATTGTCACATTCAGACTCAGTAGGAGTTCAGATGGGTTTCACCTCGTCCGTCTTCTTATCGGCAACTACCTGGGGACCGTTACACACAGCTAGTGCCGCTTGCGGTCTGTGGTTAAACACACTGCCAGCGTAGTGTCGAGTCTTTAGAGTCCCACACTGAGGGTTATTCGCCATTGGGTAAAACAGAGTAGAGGTCGCATGGTTTTGTCACAGGGTTCGTTTTCATCCGCGCACTTGTGCACGTTTGGCGTCCGGATGGATATTACTAGCGGGCTCTGGTTTGAGCCAGATCCTAGTATGTTTTGGGGTTAGTTTTATCTCATAGTATTCATGTTCCTCGGAACAAGAATGCGGGTGTGTATGCACAGTTGATTGAGGCAGAGGAAGAGGATTTTCATTAGGGTTTCGGAACGGGTGTGTATGCACAGTTGACAGTCGTCTTTTTCCAAACCCTAATGAATTTGTGATATATCAATTAATAATATTAATTAAATGAAATTGTGTCATGGTTGGGTTTGTTGACTTGTTGACCAAGGTTGACTTGTTGACCATGGTTGAAACATTGACTATCATCATTACACATCAAAGATGCTCTTTGATTCTAGCAAAACCATTTAATGTGAAATGATAATAGTCTTATCAAACCTTCCATCAACTTTTCATTTAGATTAATTTTATTAATTTGATAATTCACTAGATATTGTTATGGTTGTAAAAAAAACCATTTTCATTCTATCATATTGATTCTCTCTCCTCTCTTCTTCTTCCTCCTCCTCTAGTTCAAGGAGATCAATTCTCATGTGTTGAGAAACCTCTCCTTGACATAAAATACTCTAAACCACTCTCTACTCAATCTAGGGTTGAAGGTCTAGAAAGCCAAAGACCTTAGTTCTCTCAAAGTTCGAGAAAGGAGCCCAAGGTTGAACCCTCAGGTGGATCCATCTTTGACGGAAGAAGGCGACGAGGATAGCACCATCCAACCACTACAAAGAGTTCAAGAAGAAGGAGTTCAAGTGAGGTATAACCCCTAACCGAGTAGATAAATCTCTTGTTAGGTTGCTAGTGTGTAGTTTAGCCAAGATCCGTCTTTGTAGTCCATGTTACCTAAGTCTTAAAAATCATTTTTCATCATTTCCGCAAGCCCGAAAGAACCGGAAGAGGTAACATGGACTTACAGTGGTATCAAAGCCTAACTAAACACACCCTAGCATGTTAACAAAGTATTTAGAATATCGACCGAACGAAAAAGCCGCAAAACACCCCGGAAAACCCTAGTTGCTGCCGATTTTTTTTCTGCTCAAAAAATAAAAAATCATGTCTTAAAAATCGGCTCAGGCTTTTCTATAAACAGACAAGAAAAACGATCGCACGAGCCGACCAAGTCGCCGCGGTTCCGCGGTCGACTTGACTCGGCCGTGGATCGTTTCTCCTGCAGTTTGTTTCTGGGGGTGTTTTGGGATTTTTGGGATGGTTTGTTTCTGCCCAGATTTTCTAGAGAACAAGTTTGTTTTTGGGGTGGCTACAAATCCGTATTTTTTTCGATTTTCTGTAGACTTTGGCTAATGGTTATATCTGTAATGTTTTATATGTATTGAACGTCTACTAATCGCTATACGTCGATTAGTGGGGGTTATACATATCTGTGATCTGTGATGTTGATGGTTTGTGTATATGAATTTGTTGGATTGTCGCGGATGAATAGACGGGGGGAATTGTGAGATGAGAGTTTTTGTTTATCTTTCAATTCTTGTAATATGTAAATTGATGTAATATTATTTTTGGCCGCACAACCGGGTCGGGGTTGTAGCCGTCATTGTATAATTTCTTTTTATTGTTTTTGCTCCTAGGATAGACCTAAGGTGGGGTGCACAAACTACCGGGTATCTCGAAGTGCCGAGTGGCCTACTTACGTCATTGAGGGAGGTTGCTCCACTTCGGATATTTGGCGGGTAGTTTGCCGCACCCGTAGGGGTCTAGGGTGGGGTTTTGGCTATTCATCGCTACCGTGTAATCCGCTTTTTGTTACAGGCTCGTACAAATTGCGGATTCCTAGTATATCCAATGTATTCATCTGTGATCTGAAATGGCATCATTGCAATATATCTGTGTATGATATTATTTAGACGTTGCTTATGTTTTGCAGCCGCGCTAGCCCAGCCCCCGCTTTGTCGTTAGTTAAGTAACCTAACGAGTAATGACGGGGCCCCGTGGCTAATGCGAATGGCATAAGCGTACGTCATATTTTGGTTGTTTTCTGCAATGGTAGGATTAAATGATGGGACGCATTAAAAGAACTAATGCAAGAATAACACGCATTAAAAGAACTAATGCAAGAAAAATAAACCAAGTAAAAGTCGTTGGAACACTTTCAAAACCACTCAGTTTCTTTTCAAAATAACTTTTAAACGCGGAGCTTAAACCACTCCTTTTAAAAGCTATCTCGTTCCATCGATTATATCAAGTTCACTACGTTCACGGTTTCGCCAAAACCATTCATAGCCCTCTGTCGTTTCATATGGATGGGCAATAGTATTCAAGCTATGTTTGTTGGCCAAAGTCAAGGCATAGTGATTGGTAGCTATTGGGCATTCATGTGCAGCATAGATAGATGTCTTGGTTTGGGACAGTCGTACTGCCTTGTTGGCCAAAGTCAAGGGTAGGTGCGGGTGGGTTCAAATTAACCTGGAGAATGACGGGTAGAACTTGACATGTGACTTATGATTTGTTGGCCAAAGTCAAGGTCATAAGAGCATGGGGCAAAAATCCACATCGGGAGTTTCAAAAGAACTGAAACTTACTAGCGCTGCATACCATTTGGAGTGTGATGATTCTGGTAGGATTCCTTCAGTTTTGTCGCACGATGATATTTGGATCCCGATCCTACTGTGAGTATATGCTACTCCTCGGGAAATTTCTCACTAAACGATCAATGCTATAAACCAAGTAGGTGTCTAGAAAGGTGTTAGCGGGGCTACGCCCCCAGGGAAAAGAGGTTCTTAAATTAAGGAACTTCGCGAAAGCGTTGGAAAAACTCCCTCGAAGTACCGACACCAGCCTGGCCGAACGGTTAAGCAAGTATTGTACGGTGAGATTGATCCTGACTAATTCTTCCTTTTTGGTTTGAGGAGGGATTCGAGAGACAGTGGGAGCCATCCTGTTTAGACAAATTAAAAACTACTATAAACTTGCAAGAGCATCGTGCTAAAGTGTTTCTTCTCTCTCTCCTAATTGCAGCGACCATTCATCATGACTGGACTTAAGTTACTACTAGATAAAAACATACTGACAGGGCCAAACTACAAAGATTGGCTCAGGAATGTCAAGATGGCAATCACATACGACAAGTTGGGGTATCTCCTTACCACCAAAGCTCCCCCCGTCCTAGGTCCCACCTCCAGCGTCGCGGATAAGGAAATCCGTAAGACTAGGGAGATAGATAGCGCGAAGGCCAAATGCCTTGTGCTTGCCTCTATGGACAACGAACATCAGAGGAGGCATGAGAATATGGACCTCGAATCCATATTTCTCCATACAAAAGAACTGTATGGAGAGCAATCTCGTATCGCAAGATACGAAGTGTCGAAGAAGTTGTTTTCGGCAAGATTGGCCGTCGGATCATCGGTAGCGGAACACGTGCTTAAGATGATTGGCTTCATTGAGGAGCTCGCGGACCTTGGGACCACGTTGGAGAATGAGCTCTATACGGACTTGATTCTTCAGTCCCTTCCTTCCACTTACGCCCAGTTCATCCTGAATTTCAACTTACAAGAAAAAGAAGTTGAACTTTCAGAACTCCTCAACATGCTGAGGAGTGCAGAGGGCACCCTACAGAAAGGTAGGGAAACATCCACTTTGTTTGTAGGAGAATCTTCCTCTTCTAAGTCCAGGGCGAAAGCCAAGGGAAAGAAGAAGAAAGCCCCCGCCAGACCAAGGGGCGGTATTAGTAAAGTGGATACGAAGGGAAAGGCGAAAGCAACAAAGGTAGCGGGGAAACTTATGGATAAAGAAGAATGCTTTTACTGTCACAAGAGTGGACACTGGAAGAAAGATTGCAGGGCTTGGAATGCCAGAACACAGGAACTGAAGCATGTTGCGGCTTCAGCTTCAGGTGTGTATGTTATTGAAAACTGTCTATCTATAAACTCTACTTCCTGGGTATTGGATACCGGATCAGGATCTCATATCTGTAATTCTTTGCAGGCGTTGAGAAACCGTAGGGTTTTGAAGGCAGGTGACATGACCCTCAAAGTTGCAAACGGAGCTGGCATGGATGCTAAGGCCGTGGGGGACTATCACCTGGGGTTGTCAGATGGACACGTTTTGGTTTTGCGTAATTGCTATTTTGTACCCAACGCAACTTGTAATATCATTTCTGTATCTTTGACTTCTAAAGAAGGTTATGAATTTGGGTTTGTAAGTAATGTTGTAAACATCCACCTTAATCAAGTTCTGATTGGGTCAGGTACATTAAGCAATGGAATATACGTATTAAACCAACCACAGATTTTCAATGTCCATAATACACACAAAAGAAAGTCTCCGGAAATAAATCAGACTTTCTTATGGCATTGTAGACTAGGTCACATCAATGAGAGAAGGTTGACGAAGTTACATACAGAAGGATATTTGAATCCGTTCGAATATCAATCATATGCCACTTGTCAATCCTGTCTCAAAGGAAAGATGACAAAGACTCCGTTTACTGGACACGGAGTAAGAGCGAGCGAGCTCTTAGGACTCGTACACAGCGACGTGTGCGGTCCAATGTCTACACATGCGCGAAGCGGTTATTCGTACTTCATTACTTTTACGGATGACTTTTCAAGGTACGGTTATGTCTTCTCAATGAAACATAAGTCCGAAGCCTTTGGAAAATTCCAGGAATATAAGAATGAAGTAGAAAAACAAACCGGCAAAAGTATCAAGATTCTAAGATCGGATCGAGGTGGTGAATACTTGAGTGCCGAGTTCCTGGACTATTTAAAAGAGAATGGAATTCTCTCTCAGCTTACTCCTCCATACACTCCGCAACATAACGGTGTATCGGAGAGACGGAACCGGACCCTATTGGATATGGTACGTTCCATGATGAGTAACGCTGAGTTACCGCGATTATTCTGGGGATATGCACTAGAATCAGCTGCATACCTTTTGAACCGAGTTCCCACTAAGATTGTGCCTACTACACCATATCAGATATGGTGTGGGAAGATACCCTATCTTAATCACATTAAGACATGGGGATGTCCAGCTTTTGTCAAAAAGCAGCATGCGGACAAGCTCGAGGCACGCTCAGTACGGTGTAAGTTTGTGGGATATCCAAAGAACTCCAAGGGATATTTTTTCTATTGCGAAGAGGAACAAAAGATCTATGTTTCTCGTCATGCCCACTTCTTGGAAACTGAATTTTTGGAAAATCAGATAAGTGGGAGCGCAATAGAACTGGAAGAAATTCCAGAACCACAGACTATTACTGAAAGCTTAGTGGAACCAGAGAGTTCAAAAGAAAATGACATTCGTACGCCGCTCCACAGGAGTAGTAGGCAGTCTCATCCGCCCGAGAGATACTACGGTTTTCTCATAGACGGGGATAGAGACGATTGCATCATTGATTATGTTGAGCCGACTAGCTTCCAGCAAGCCATTCAGAGCGTTGACTAGGTAAAATGGCTGGATGCAATGCGGACCGAAATGGAGTCCATGTACACCAACAAAGTATGGACGTTGGACGTTGCTCCAGATGGGGTAAAACCCGTAGGATGCAAGTGGATCTTCAAAAGGAAGATTGGTGTAGATGGACATGTTGAGACCTATAAAGCTAGATTGGTTGCAAAGGGTTTTCGTCAAAGACCTGGTTTGGACTATGACGAGACCTTTTCTCCAGTAGCTATGCTGAAATCCATTCGGATCCTTCTTGCCATTGCTGCCTTCCACGATTATGAGATCTGGCAAATGGACGTAAAGACCGCTTTTCTAAATGGAAATTTAGAGGAGTGTGTCTATATGGACCAGCCAGAGGGTTTCATTCAGAGTGGGAGCAGCGGAATGGTGTGCAAGTTGCTTAAGTCCATCTATGGACTAAAGTAGGCATCGCGGAGTTGGAACATCTGTTTTGATGAGACGGTCAAGGAATTTGGCTTTATCAAAAATCCAGATGAACCATGCATCTATAGTAGATTTGTAGCGAGAACTGTAGTATTCCTCGTTTTATATGTGGATGGCATTCTCTTAATAGGAAATGACATTCCTATGCTACAATCTGTCAAAGGGTTCTTGTCACACAGGTTCTCCATGAAAGACCTGGGTGATGCCTCATACATTCTAGGGATCCGGATCTATCGTGACAGATCCAAGAGGATACTGGGACTCTCACAGTCCAGGTACATCGACACCATACTAAAAAGATTCAGTATGGAAGATTCCAAGCGCGGTAATCTACCGGCTTGTCACGGGATCACCCTCTCCAAAGAGATGTCTCCCAAGACTGATTTGGAAAGGGATCGCATGTCTATTATACCCTACGCTTCTGCGGTAGGCTCTATAATGTATGCGATGTTGTGTACCAGACCAGATGTGGCTTATGCACTGAGTGTGGTAAGTAGGTATCAGTCAAACCCTGGGGAGAAACACTGGATAGCGGTAAAGAACATTCTCAAGTACCTGAGAAGGACTAAGGAGGTGTTCTTGGTGTATGGTGGAAAAGACCTCTAGATTGAGGCCTTTGCTGACTCCAGCTTCCAGAGTGACAAGGATGATTCCAAGTCCATGTCGGGTTTTGTCTTTACCCTCAATGGAGGGGCGGTGTGTTGGAAGAGTTCCAAACAGGAAACCGTTGCTGACTCGACTATGGAAGCGGAATATATCGCTGCATCTGATGCCACAAAAGAAGCCGTCTGGATAAGGAAGTTCTTGAAAGAACTTCAGGTGGTTCCGTCCATTGTTGACCCAATACCTCTGTATTGCGACAACAACGGGGCTATAGCTTTAGCAAAGGAACCCAGGTCCCATCAGAAATCCAGACACATCTTGAGGCCGTATCACCTGATCAGGGAGATCGTGGATCGCAAGGAGATCGAGGTTCGGAGGGTTGCTTCAGAAGATAATACTGCAGATCCATTCACAAAGGCCTTACCCCAGACCCAGTTCGAGCGGCTGATCGAGATGATAGGTCTTCGATACGCCAGTACATGGCCTTAGTGCAAGTGGGAGATTGTTAGTGTATATGCCCTAGAGGCCATTACTGTATCATACTAGTCTGTATATTACTTAATGGAAGCTTGGGATATTCACAGTTGTATAGACAATCTTGCTCAATATAGTAGTATGCTACTTGGTTTGTTTCTACTTCAATGTGTACTAGTGTTTATTTTAGTATATCACTTATACACATTAGTAGAGCCCTTAGGATCTTTGCTTGATTACCAGCGTTGTGATGGCAGTCACACTAGTGGGGGCTGGGTAATCTATAAGCACATCCTTATGCAGGTCCCTAGTCGCAGGACTATAAAGAGAGGGCATCGATACTCCGGAGTAGACTAGCGTATGCGCTTCTCATCCCAGTGTGGGAGATGGTCTGTCCCACAGCCATCAGTACATCGTACTGGAGATAGTATGCGGGTGCTCGTTGGGTTACGAGTACACTGGACATGACTCGTCGGGAACTGTTGGTTGGTACTATACCTATCGTCAGTTATCAGTTCCCAGGTGACATGAGTACATCTTAGTCCGCTGACATGACACTGTCACTTCGCCTCGAGTGTGTTCCCAATGTACTTAGATTACTACCCTACCACGGCTCAAAGGAGTCATGCAAACAGGTAGTAGTTGGGTGCAGTCCCGAAGCACTTGGAGGCAGTGACGGTTAGACAGGATTCGTCTCTCCCGGTATTGGGGGTTGACATCGTGCTGTGTCTAGGAGAGCCATTACACGAGTAGTCCCTGGCCAGGGCAAGCGAGATATAATGGTAGGTTTCCAGTGTTATCTCAGGGTGTTCTGGGCTTCACTTCGACACGACTTGTACCGCTTTTAGGGGACTGGTGTTTACCGCCCCCTAGGCCCGCCATACGATGTATCAGACGAACAGACCGGACTGTATGGAGATTGTCACATTCAGACTCAGTAGGAGTTCAGATGTGTTTCACCTCGTCCGTCTTCTTATCGGCAACTACCTGGGGACCGTTACGCACAGCTAGTGCCGCTTGCTTTCTGTGGTTAAACCCACTTACAGCGTAGTATCCAGTCTTTAGAGTCCCACACAGAGGGCTATTCGCCTTTGGGCAAAACAGAGTAGAGGTCGCATGGTTTTGCGACAGGGTTCGTTCTCATCCGCACACTTGTGCACGTTTGGCGTCCGGACGGATATTACTAGCAGGCTCTGGTTTGAGCCAGATCCTAGTATATGTTTTGGGGTTAGTTTTATCTCATAGTATTCATGTTCCTCGGAACAAGAATGCGGGTGTGTATGCACAGTTGATTGAGGCGGAGGAAGAGGATTTTCATTAGGGTTTCGGAACGGGTGTGTATGCACAGTTGACAGTCGTCTTTTTCCAAACCCTAATGAATTTGTGATATATCAATTAATAATATTAATTAAATGAAATTGTGTCATGGTTGGGTTTGTTGACTTGTTGACCAAGGTTGACTTGTTGACCATGGTTGAAACATTGACTATCATCATTACACATCAAAGATGCTCTTTGATTCTAGCAAAACCATTTAATGTGAAATGATAATAGTCTTATCAAACCTTCCATCAACTTTTCATTTAGATTAATTTTATTAATTTGATAATTCACTAGATATTGTTATGGTTGTAAAAAAAACCATTTTCATTCTATCATATTGATTCTCTCTCCTCTCTTCTTCTTCCTCCACCTCTAGTTCAAGGAGATCCATTCTCATGTGTTGAGAAACCTCTTCTTGAGATAAAATACTCTAAACCACTCTCTGCTCACTCTAGGGTTGAAGGTCTAGCAAGCCAAAGACCTTAGTTCTCTCAAAGTTCGAAAAAGGAGCCCAAGGTTGAACCCTCAGGTGGATCCATCTTTGACGGAAGAAGGCGACGAGGATAGCACCATACAACCACTACAAAGAGTTCAAGAAGAAGGAGTTCAAGTGAGGTATAACCCCTAACCGAGTAGATAAATCTCTTGTTAGGTTGCTAGTGTGTAGTTTAGCCAAGATCCGTCTTTGTAGTCCATGTTACCTAAGTCTTAAAAATCGTTTTTCACCATTTCCGCAAGCCCGAAAGAACCGGGAGAGGTAACGTGGACTTACAATTATAAGATTGCATGGCGTACCGGTGAGCATCATGTTCGATCGGGACACTCGGTTCTTATCACACTTCTGGAGGAGTTTACAGGAGAGTTTGGGGACTCGATTGAAGTTTAGCACGGCTTATCATCCTCAAACTGATGGTCAGTCGGAAAGAACGATCCAAACTCTTGAAGACATGTTGAGAGCATGCATGTTGGACTTCAAGGGTTCATGGGAGGATCACCTACACTTGGTGGAGTTTTCTTACAACAATAGTTTCCAAGCAACTATCCAGATGGCTCCGTTTGAAGCGTTGTATGGTCGTAAGTGCTGTTCACCTGTTTGTTGGGATGATGTTGGTGAACGAAGATTATTGGGACCAGATTTGGTGGTGCAGACAGTTGAGAAGGTCAACACAATCAGAAAGCAGATGAAGGCAGCTCAAGATAGACAGAAAAGTTGGGCTGACACGTCAAGAAGACCTCTAGAGTTCGCCGTGGGTGATTTGGTATTCTTGAAGATATCACCGACTAGAGGGGTGATTCGTTTTGGGAGTCGAGGAAAGCTTAGTCCTCGATTCGTTGGACCCTTCGAGATATTGGAGTGCGTTGGAGAGGTAGCGTACCGTTTGGCGTTACCGCAGTCCTTGGCGGGTGTGCACGATGTGTTTCACGTATCTCAACTACGAAGGTATGTTCGAGATGAAACACACGTCTTGGATCATTCGGAGTTAACAGTACGGGAAGACCTGACTTTTGAGGAGCGACCAGTTGAAATCATGGACCGGAGGGAAAAGGTTCTTAAGAAAAAGGTTATCCCCCTTATGCTCGTTTCTTGGGGTAATCGATCGCAAGGAGAGTCCACTTGGGAGCGAGAAGATGAGATCCGGCAGAAGTTTCCTCACCTTTTCCTGTAGTTTTCTATCTTGTATTCTTGGAATTTCGAGGACGAAATTCTTTTGTAGTTGGGTATAATGTAACACCCGAGCCCAATACTACTATTTTCTGTTACTGGTTGAGCGTTAGATATTACTCATTTCTTTTAGCTTGCCTGTTTGACACTTGCCGTGAAATTTTATCTGGCTAAGTCATTTCTGCATATAAAAAATTTTAGCACCTAAAGTAAAATTAAAAATATCTATCTTGGCCTACTCGACACCCCTAGCCGCGTGGTAGCGTACGTGCATCGAGTTCTCGTCCCGTTCGGTGAAACGGGCGAGTTTGGACGACTACGCGCGCGTACAGGTGGCCGACTTGGGGGTATGCTTTTTAATCATAAAACATTTCATCTTAAAATTTGGAACCCGCTTAAAATCCTATTATTTAAATTTCAAATTTTTGGACCCAACCCGGGCGCGATTTGGAAATGTTTCATTTAGCGCCAAAATCCCAAATTAATAAAATATTCAAAACCTTATAATATTTCGTATAATATTCTTACTGTTATTCTTAAATCTTTAATTTAAATCTTTTTAACCAATTAAAATCTTTCCCTGGCCAATTGAGTGGGCTTAAACCCCCGTGGGCCACTCCATTATCCCTCTCTCTCTCTATCTCTCTACCTTTCTCTAGCCCTCTTTCTACCTTTCTCTAACCCTCTTTCTCTCTCTTCCCTATATAAATACTCCTCCCCCTTCATATTTTTTCCAGAACAGAAAACAAAACCCATCGCGAGAAACCCAACAACCTAACCCTAGCAGCCTCGTCACCGTCGCCGCCGCAGCCCCGACGCCGGTGCCAACGCCACCATCGCCCTCGCCTCCGCCTCCTCTTCCCAACCTCTACACCTTCTCCCTCTCCCCGTGCGCCTGTGCAGCCGCAACTCCTGTGGAGTTCGCTGCAGTCGCCTGATCGCCAGCGACCTTCGCCGTCGCCACCCGCGCCACCTTCAGCACCTCCTCATCACCTGCGCACTCCAACCCCGACCACCTCCTCTCCCTCTCCACTTTCTTTCCCTTTTCCATTCCCGAGCCTTAACCCATCGCCTCACCCTCGCCGGAAACCCCTCACCACCGACCACCCGTCATCTCCTCGCCTCCCAGCAAACCCCTGAACGCCAACACCTCCTCTACCAACCGATTCTGCACTTTCCCCGATCACCTCTACTGAAACCCTTCACGTTGTCGTCACCGTCGCGGCTTGAACCGCCGGTGATCTTGTCGGCACCGATCGCCTCGCTGCCGGGTTGCCGAGAGAGAGCATCCATCTCTGTCCAGATCTCCCGAGCCCTTGCTGTTATCGTGTCGCGTGGGTTCGCGCCTCCGTTCTCGTGTTCGTCGTTTCGTCGAGGCAAGTATTCGATACTTGCTACATGCTATTGCTACTTTATAACTTGCCTTAATATTCATGTGTAGTTTAATGATATATTATTTAGTAAATCACCTTACATACCTTGCTTCATGTTTAACCCTAGTAGCATGTCAAATAAATTATTTCCTGATAAACCCGTACATGATAGATTGCATTGATTCACTGCTATGATGCTTTATTTCAGTTTAGTTATCAATATGCATAACCGGCTAAATTACAATTGCATTCTTTAAACAGTTCATACTTGTCGTGACATTCTTGGAACACTCAATATGTTATTAACCTGATTACAGCAGTTACGTTCACCGTCCTGTATCACATGATATTGACACTATCTATTTAACACAATTGGAAATTGTACAGCTAGATAATAAATCCGATTAATGTTTAATGCGTTGATTTGAACATGATGCTGCTTATATGTCTGTTTGTGAGTACATCCACGATATTGTTACATCTTGACTTGACTTTATTACATATGGTATATATTGATACACTTGACATGGTACCGTTTACTGTTGACCTGACCTGTTACCTGATCTCGTGCCTAATGCCAACAAACCTGACATGTAGTCCTCATGGACCAATCTTGTTGTCTATCCAGACAAACCTACTGTTACCTGATCCTGTGTTGGCATTAGTTCTTGATTACTGAATACCTGACCTGACATACATAACTTGGGGGTATGGGGAAATCAAAGGTGAAACTGACTTGTAACTCGACAGTTCACTACCTGTTCGAGTGTACACATTCCTGTTTTGTGCCTAGCGGCATGTCTCGACTGCAGCCGGGAATATTGTGGCCGTGATCCCGGGTATCTACGGGATACTATCGAGTGTACACATTCCTGTTTTGTGCTTAGCGGCATGTCTCGGTTTCGGCCGAGAATATTGTGGCCGTGATCTCGGGTATGTACGGGATACTATTGAGTTATATCGACGATTCATCAATTTGGTTTCAAAGACTTTAGAACAGAGAACCTGATAGAACAATCCAGTTTACCCACTGCACACTACCATGTACTGCTCTGATTTATATTATTGTTACCCTTGCTTTATTCATGTTTATATTCGCATTGCCTGTTTACTATGTTATTACTTGATGACTTGACGCGCTGACGTTTGGGTTTTGCATGGCCTAGATTCTTCTACCATGCTGCAGACTGATTAGGAGTTTTGCCGCTGTTAGACGAGCGGTGAGGTTCCTGTCGGTACGTAGTTTCACTCCAGGTGTTTCATTTATTATATCTTTTGGCTTCCGCATATTGTTATCTCTTGATTCTTTTACTCTGGCTTATGGACATGTACTAGGTAGTTAGTTTACTTTCCTGTTCTTGATATCTCCACAGCCGTAATGTGACTGTGGAAGGATTTTTCCTATCCACAGGTAGCATGGTTGGCTATGTCACGTGCCCACTTTAGCGTACTTTGGGAAGCGGGGCGTGGCATTTTCATTCTTTCATTCGAAGTAAAATTTGTAAAGCGATATAATATTATTTTGCGGGGCACATCTAGGTTGAGGTTGTAGCCACTGTTGTATTATTTCTTTTTCTGTTTTTGCTCCTAGGATAGACCCAAGGTGGGGTGCAAAAACTACCGGGTACTTTGAAGTGCCGAGTGACCTACTAATTTTGTTGAGGGAGGTTGCTTCACTTCGGATATTTGGCGGGTAGTTTGCCGGAACCGTAGTGGTCTAGGATGGGGTTTAGCTATTAATCACGACCGTGGAATCCGTCTTTCGTTACAGGCTCAAACGAAACGCGGAATTCCTAGTATATCTAATGTGTTCATCTGTGATCTGGAATGCCTATCATTACGATTGACGAATGGATATTATTGTATATATATATTTTTATATATATTATATAATAGACGTTGCTTATGTTTTGCATCCGCGCTAGTCTAGCCCCCGCTCTGTCGTTAGTTAAGTAACCTAACGGGTGATGACGGGGCCCCATGGCGAATGCAGATGGCATAAGCGTACGTTGTATTTTCGTTGTTTTCTGCAATGGTAGGTTAATTGATGGGACTGCATTAAATTAATCCAAAGCAAAAAAATCAAAGATGAATCGTTGGAACAATTTAAAACCACTCGTTTTTTTTATCAAAACAGCAAAAATTTTAAAATGCAGAGCTTAAACCACTCTTTTTAAAAGCTATCGGGTTCTATTGATTATATCAAGTTCACTACGTTCACGGTTTCGCCAAAACCATTCGTAGCCCTCCGTCATTTCATATGAATATTCAATAGTATTCAAGTTATGTTTGTTGGCATTAGTTAAGGCATAGTGATTGGTAGCTGCTGGGTATTCATATGTTGCATAGATAGATGCGTTGGTTTGGGACAGTCGTACTACTTTGTTGGCCTTAGTCAAGAGTATGTACGGGTGGGTTCAAATTAATCTGGATAATGACGGGTAGAACTTGACATGTGAGTTATGATTTGTTGGCCTTAGTCAAGGTCATAAGAGCATGAGGCAAAAATCCACATCGGGAGTTTTTAAGAAAATTGAATCTTGCTAGTACTGCATACCATTTGGAGTATGATAATATTGGTAGGATTCCTTCAGCATTATCACACAATGATATTTGGATCCCGATCGTACTGTGAGTATATACTACTCCTCGGGAGATTTTTTCACTTAATGATCAATGCTACAAACCAAGTAGGTGTCTAAAAAGGTGTTAGCGGGGCTACGCCTCCAGGGAAAAGAGGTTATTTAATTAAGGAACTTCACGAAAGCGTCGTAAAACCTCCCTCGAAGTACCGACACCGGCCTGGCTTAACGGTTAAGCAATTATTGTACGGTGAGATTAATCCTGACTAATTCTTCTTTTATGGTTTGAGGAAGGATTCGAGGAACAATGGGAGCCATCCTGTTTAGATAAATTAAAAACCAATCTAAACTTGCAAGAGCATTATGCTAAAGTGTTTCTTCTCTTTCTCCTAATTGCAGCGACTAGTTCACCACACATAGGTTACAACTAGCTAATAAATTGACTGGGCCAGACTATATTGACTGGCAAGGGTTTGTCCAGATGTCCATTACCTGAGACAAGCTGGACCACCTCATTACTACTCAAGCCCCTGCCGTCCCAGGTCCAGTTTCCACCATCACGGATATTGATATCTGTATGACAAGGGAAAAGGATAGCGCGAATGCCAAGTGCCTCGTGTTGACCTCAGTAGATGGTGAGAACCAGAGGCAGCACGAGAAGATGGACTTAGCTTCCATCTTCCTCCGTAACAAAGTTTTATATGGAGAGCAATCTCGTATCGCAAGATATGAGATCTCGAAGAAATTGCTTCAAGCGAGGTTGGCTATCGGGTCATCTGTAAGGGACAACGCCCTTACAATGACTAGCTATATTGACGAGCTCACGGACCTGGAGACCACGTTGGAGAACCAGTCAGATACTGACTTGATTCTACAGTCCCTACCTTCTACTTACACACTGAAGGAAACCAGGGAGACACCCGCTCTGCTTAATGGGGAATCTTCCTCTTCTGGATCCAAGGCGGAAGCCAAGGGTAAGAAGAAGAAGACCTCTACAAAACCGATAGGAGGTGTCAGTAAGGTAAAAGAAAAGGGAAGGGCACAAGTTTCGGGGCTAACAGTAGGGAACGAGGGATGTTCCTATTGTCACGGGAAAGGGCATTGGCAGAGAGATTGCAGGGCTTTGAAAGCCAGAATCCAAGATCCGAAGCATGTTATGGCTTCGATTTCGGGTGTGTTTGTAATCGAAAACCGCATGCCAATTAACTCTACTTACTGGGTACTAGATACCGGATCGGGATCTCATATCTGTAATTCTTTACATACTTTGAGAAACCGTAGAGTTATCAGGGTAGGTGATATGACTCTCAGGGTTGCTAACGGAATGAGTGTGGGCACTGAATCCATAGGGAAATATCACCTTGGATTGATAAGTGGGCAGATATTGATTCTACGTAATTGTTTGTATGTACCTAGTCTCGCTTGTAACATCATATATGTATCCTTACTTTCTAAGGGAGGATATGATTTTACATTTGTAAGCGATGTGGTCCACATCCACCTAAATCAAGCTTTGATTGGGTCAGGTACATTAGATAACAGTATATACGTAATTAAATCAAGCTCAGGTTTTCAGTGTCCAAAACATACTTAAAAGAAAGTATCCGGCATTAAATCAGGATTTCTTATGGCATTGTAGACTGGGTCACATCAATGAAACACGGTTGACAAAATTAAATAGAGAGGGATATTGGATCCGTTCGAATATCAGTCTTATGCAACTTGTCAGTCTTGTCTCATGTGAAAGATGACAAAGACTCCATTCAGTGAACACGGAGTAAGAGCAAGCGAGCTATTGCGACTCATACACAGCGATGCGTTTGGTCCAATGTCTACACATGCGCGAAGTGGTTATTCCTATTTCATTACTTTTACGGATGATTTCTCTAAGTATGGATATGTCTTCTTGATGAAACATAAATCCGAGGCCTTTGAGAAATTCCGGGAATATAAGAATGAAGTGGAAAAACAAACATGCAAAAGTATTAAGACACTGAGATCTGATCGAGGTGGTGAATATTTAAGTGTTGAGTTCCTGAATTATCTAAAAAAGAATAAAATTCTCTCTTAGCTTACTTCTCCATAGACACCACAACACAATGGTGTATCGGAAAGGCGGAACAGAACCCTATTGGATATGGTTCGTTCAATGATGAGTAAGGCTGAGTTGCCGCGATCCTTCAAGGGTTATGCACTAGAATTAGCTGCATATCTTTTGAACCGGGTTCCTATTAAGTCAGTGCCTACCACACCATATCAGATTTGCAGTGGGAAGAAACCCTGTCTTAAACACTTTAAGACATGGGGATGTCCAGCTTTTGTCAAAAAGCAGCATGCGGACAAACTTGAGGCACGCTCAGTACAGTGTAAGTTTGTGGGATACCCAAAGAACTCCAAGGGGTATTTTTTCTTCTACGCAGAGGAGCAAAAGGTCTTTGTTTCTCGTCATGCCCGCTTCTTAGAAACTGAATTTTTAGAAAATCAGATAAGTGGGATCGCAATAGAACTGGAAAAAGTTCCAGAACTACAAGTTATTACTGAAATCATGGTACAATCAGAGGTTTCAAAAGAACCGAACGTCCCCACGCCACTCCGCAGAACTAGTAGGCCTTCTCATCCGTCTGATAGATACTACGGTTTTCTCATAGACGGGGATCGAAAGGATTGCATTATCGACGATGATGAGCCAACTAGCTCCAGCAAGCTATTCAGAGGAGAGACTCGGTAAAATGGCTGAATGCAATGCGGACCGAGATGGAGTCCATGTACACCAACAAAGTATGGACTTTGGACATTGCTCCAGAAGGGGTAAAACCCGTAGGCTGCAAATGGATCTTCAGAAAGAAGATTGGTGTAGATGGATAGGTTGAAACCTATAAGGCTAGACTTGCTGCAAAAGGTTTTCGTCAAAGACCTGGTTTGGACTAGATGAAACCTTTTCTCCAGCGGATATGCTCAAATCCATTCGGATACTTTTTGCCATTGCTGCCTTCCACTATTATGAGATCTGGTAGATGGACATAAAGATGTCTTTTCTAAATGGAAATTTGGAAGAGTGCATCTATATGGATCGGCCAGAGGGTTTCAATCCAAGTGGAAGCAATGGGAAAGTGTGCAAGTTGCTTAATTCCATTTATGGACTAAAGCAGACATCACGGAGTTGGAACATCTGTTTTGTTGAGACGGTCAAAATATTCGACTTTATCAAAAATCCAAATGAACCATGCATATATAGTAAGATTGTAGCGGGAGCTGTAGAATTCCTTGTCTTGTACGTGGGTGACATTCTCTTATTAGGAAATGACATTCTTATGCTACAATCAGTGAAAGGATTCTTGTCACAGAGGTTCTCCATGAAAGACCTGGATGATGCCTCCTACATTCTGGGGATCCAGGTCTATCATGATAGATCTAAGAGGATGTTGGGACTTTCGCAGTCCAGGTACATCGACACCATACTAAAAAGATTTAGTATGGAAGATTCAAAGCGCGGTAATCTACCGGCTTGTCTCGGAATCACCTTTCCAAAGAGATGTCTCCCAAGACTGATTTGGAAAGGGTTCACATGACATCTATACCCTACGCTTCTGTGGTAGGCTCTATAATGTATGCGATGTTGTTTACCAGACCAGATGTAGCTTACACACTGAGCGTGGTAAGCCGGTATGAGTCAGACCTAGGGGAGAAGCACTAGATAGCAGTAAAGAGCATTCTCAAGTACCTGAGAAGGACTAAGGAGATGTTCTTGGTGTATGGCGGAAAAGACCTTCAGATCGAGGCCATTGCTGACTCCAGTTTCCAGAGTGACAAAGATGACTCCAAGTCCATGTCAGGTTATGTCTTTACCTTCAATGGAGGAGCGGTATGTTGGAAGAGCTCCAAACATGACACCTTTGCTGACTCGACGAGGGAAGCGCAGTACATAGCTGCTTGTGACGCCACGAAGGAAGCAGTCTGGATGACGAAGTTCTTGACAGAACTTCAGGTGGTTCCGTCCATTGTAGATCCAATACCTCTGTATTACGACAACAACGGCGCTATAGCCTTAGCGAAGGAACCCAGGTCCTATCAAAAGTCCAAACACATTTTGAGGCGTTACCACTTGATCAGGGAGATTGTTGATTGCTGGGAGATCGAGGTCAAGATAGTAGATACGGAGAATAACACTGCAGATTCACTCACGAAGGCCATCCCTCAAACACAGTTCGAGAGGCTAATCGAGATGATAGGTCTGGGATATGCCAATACATGGCCCTAGTGCAAGTGGGAGATTGTTAGTGATATATGCCCTAGAGGCCATTATTGTATCATACTGTATTGTATATTACTTAATGGAAGCTTGGGATATTCACAGTTTTAATGACAGTCTTGCTCAAAATGGTAGTATGCTACTTGGTTTGTTTCTACCTCAATATGTGTGTGTGTGTGTGTTTCTTTTAGCATATTGGTTACACATATTGGTAGAGCCCTTAGGATCTTTGCTTGATTACCAGCGTTGTGATGGCAGTCACACTAGTGGGGGCTAGGTAGTCTAGAAGCACATCCTTATACAGGTTCCTAGTTGTAGGATTATCGATACGGGGCATCGATACTCCGGAGTAGACTAGTGTATATGCTTCTCATCCCAATAGGGGAGATGGTCTGTCCCATAGCCATTAGTTCATCGTACTGGAGATAGTATGCAGCTGCTCGTTAGGTTACGAGTACACTAGAAAGGACTCGTTGGGAACTGTTGGTTGGTATTATACCTATCGTCGGGTAGCAGTTCCCAGGTGACATGAGTACAGCTTAGTCCGTCGACTTGACACTGCTACTTCGCCTTAAGTGTGTTCCTACTATACTTTGATTACTATCCTACCACAGCTCAAAGGAGTCGTGCAAACAGGTAGTAGTTGGGTGCAGTCCCAAAGCACTTGGAGGCAGTGGCGGTTAGATAGGATTCGTCTCTCCCGGTATTACGGTTGATATCGTGTTGTGTTCGGAGAGCCATTAAAGAAAGTCCCTGGCCAGGGCAAGCGAGATTTACTGGTAGATATTCCAGTAGTTTCTCAGGGTGTTTTGGGCTACACTCCGGCACAATTTATTGCGCTATTAGGGGTCTGACGATTACCGCCCCCTAAGCCCGATATGCGATACTCTTAGACAAACAGACCAGATTGTATGAAGATTGTCACATCCAGTCTCAGTAGGAGTTCGGATGGGTTTCCTCATCGGCCTTCTTATCAACAGATACCTAGGTAGCCGTTACGTGCAGCTAGTACCGCTTGCGACTTATAGTTAAACCCACTGCTAGCATACTGTCGAGTCTTTAGAGTCCCACACAGAGAGTTTCCCTGCATCGGACGAAAGATGTAGAGGCCATATGGTTTTACGGCAGAGCTTCGATCATTTATGTTCACTTGTGCGTGTATGATGTTCGGGCGGATAATACTAGTGGGCTTTGGTTTAAGCCGGATCCTAGTATTATATTGATGGATCAGTTTCGTCTTTTTGTATTCGTGTTTCTCGGAACACGGATGCGGGTATGTATATACGGATGAGAGGGGCATAGAAGCAGACACCTCATTAGGGTTTTGACCATTGACTTGATTAAAACAATTATGAAGTGGAGAAGAGTATTTGTTATTTTTGTAAATGATAATTGTGGCATGGCTACTTGTTTTGACTAATTGACTTGGTTTGACCACTTGACTTGGTTTGACACTTTGACTTAGATATTTCTTGTGAGATATTTTGTGGCACTAGATATTTCTGGTGAGATATTTTCTTTCCATGCTTATAGTCATATCAAGTGAGCCATCTGTTTTTCAATTATCATTATCAAAATCCATTTATCTTTCCTCAAGTTAGCTCTCTTCTTCTTCTTCTCAACTTTCAACCCTTATGGTCTCATGAGTTGACTAAACTAGGGTTCCAAGAGATAAATAAATCCATCTTCATTCTCTACATCACCTAAGCCATCAAGTTTAGCAAGCTTGTTTCCCTAGTTACCTTGGATTTGAGGTTGAAGCTCGGACTATAGACTCTCGGGTGGATCGTCTTTGATTCGAGGAAGCCGACGAGGAAGCTACGATCCGGATCGATCGTTGGAGCTTACGATGACGAGGAGGACAATGGAGAAGACCCGAAGGACTTGTATCATGAGGTATAACAATCTTTCCGAGTAGTTAAACCTCTTGTATTTTGCTAGCTAGGGTTTATGGCCGATCCTTGGTTCTAGTCGGTGTTGCGAAGCCCATAAAAATCGTTTTTCGCAAATTCCGCCTCCCCGAGATTATGTGGGGTGCGCGACATTGAATTACACAACGTACTGTCGAGTCTTTAGATTCCCACACAGAGGGTTTCCCTGCATCGGGCAAAAGATGTAGAGGTCGTATGGTTTTATGACAGGGCTTCGAACACTTACGTGCGCTTGTGTGCGTATTTTGTTTGGGCGGATGATACTAGTAGGCTTTGGTTTAAGCCAGATCTTAGAATTGTACTGATGGATTTGTTTCGTCTCTTTGTATTCATATTCTTCGGAATGCGGATGCAGATATGTATATACGGATGAGGGGAATTCTCTTAATTAGTTCGGGAAAGCTTCTAGAAGAGGACACCTATTAGGGTTTTGATTCTTTTATGGATTAAACAATATGGGTGGAGAAATGAGGTAGATTTTGGACATTGAATCTAGCATGGCTACTAGATTACTCACTCTTGACAAAATAGATATTTTTTGAAGCTTGTGAGATATTTTTTTGTGAGATATTTATCTCCAAAATATCATATTTGCTTCATTCTTTATTTTTGGGTAGCCAAGCTCTCTCTTAAGGTTCACAAGTTCACTCTCATTTCTCAAGTCTTCTTCTTTTCTCAAAAACCCTAATTGTCTCATGAGTTGAGAATCCTAAGGTTCCAAGAGACAAAGTATTCCATTTTCACTCTCTACATCACCTAGGCCATCTAGTCTAGCAAGCTATTTGCCTTAGTTACCTCAGAGTTGAGGTTGGATCTCGGACTATAGACTCTTTGGTGGATCGTATTTGACTCGAGGAAGCCAACGAGGAAGCCATGATCCGTGACAATCCTTGGAGCCTACGATGACGAGGAGGACATCAAAGAAGACCCGAAGGACTTGTATCATGAGGTATAACTCCTTTCTGAGTAGTTAATCTCTTTACAAGTTTAGCTAGTTTGGGTTTAGACAAGATCCGTGAGCTCGAGTCCGTGTTGCGATGCTTCGAAAAATTGTTTTTGTACATTCCGCCTCCCCGCAGACTCGCGGGGTACGTGACACGGACTTACACCCTCAACGTCGGCTACGCCGACCAATCTTAAGAGAGATGGTCGCCGGCCCAACTCGAGGGAATGGGCAAGTCTACACTTTTCTACTCGGAGATACCAACCGAAATATCTCCAACGAGCGATTGCCACCTCGACATCGAAGCCATATGGACGTCGAACTTACACCAGCCTTTATACACGACAAATAATTGGACTTAACTCGATGCGCGATCGCCAACTAAAAAAACGGTCACCGACCTAACGCTCATCAGGCGAGCAAAATGAAGACGTTATGTAACAACCGAGTTTAGTTATACCGATTTCTGTTTCCGTAATTGTTTATTTGTGATATTTTATTGATTTATCTTGTTTGGGTGCGAATGGTAGTTTACTTTTACATTGCTTTCGACCCGACTCGCTTGCTTGAACTGGTTGAGTTATATTTATAGACTACCCTGGCTGGTTAAATAGACACGTGCATCTCATGGATACTGCATAGTAACATTTCACCTAGCATCGCGTATTTTACCTATAACATTTTTAGATCACGTAAAATAAATTAAAATTTTATTTCATAGCATACATGATACCCTTAACCCGTGGTAGCGTCCGCGCATCGTGTTTCATCCCGTTCAGTGAAACAGACGTGTTTGGATAGCTACGCGCACGTACGTGCGTCCGTTCTTAGGGGTATGCATTTTAGTTACCCTAGCTTTCATTTTAAAATTTGGAGGTCACATTAATTTTTCGTATTTAAAATCTGAATTTTTGGACTCGACCCGGACGCTTTTTGAAATACTTTGTATCTCGCCAAAATTCATTTATTTAAAATTTTTAAATATTAATTCGAATATTTTTACTGCTTTTAAGGTTTATCAAAAAACTGAAAATCTTTTTAAAACATTCTTTAAAAATCTGAGATCTGAGTTCCCCTTTGTGGGTTTTGTGGTGGAAAACTACTTATTTTTGGAAAAGAAAGAGTAAAACTCTTGATTTAATTCAAAAGAAATGAAAATGTTTAGAACCTTGGAGAAGGAGCAAGAGGCACAAAGAACCCTAATTTTTTTTTTTGGGAAATGAAAAGTGTCATTTTATTCATCATCATGTTGCCTTTTATAGGCTTACATATTTACATATAGCCCCTTGGGCTTTACAAAAATGGTATTTTATCCATCCCATGGCTCATGTGCCATTTCAATTTTGCACATAAACCATGGGCTTACAAAATATTGGCTTTATGACCATTTTGTTTACATTCATGCATAAACAATTACATAAAAATTATTTATTACATGATTTTGTTGTTGGCGTGGGGAGGCTGGCTGCGGGCTCGACTTGGGCATGGGCCCGCTTGACCTGGGCTTGGGCCTACCTGGCTTGGGGTTGACTTTGATTTTGACTTGGTCAACCGGGGTGTAAATTTTTACCCCAACACTTTTCTTAACAATCCCAATCCTAACTCTCTTCCTTTCTTTTATCCGTCAGCCAATCAAATCGTTGTTTTCCTTATGCCGAACCCCACCGCTCTCTCTATCTCTTTCCTTCCTCTCTCTCAGAATCTCTTTCTCTCTCTCTTCTTTCTCTCTCCTCTCGAATCCCCTCTCACTCCTCGCGCATTTACTGTGCGTTCCTTGAGTCGCGTCACCGCCGCGCGCTACACTCACCTCCCTTCACAGCACCCTTATATTTTCTTCTTCCTCCTTTTAAAAAACCCCCGAGCTCCTTCTCCTTTAACCCATCAACTCAAAACCCTAAAACTTCCCTCTGAGCCCTCGTCTCATCTTCCTCCTCCTCGTTACCTTCTCCTCGCCACCTCCTTCGTTCTCCGTACACCCCGAGCTCACCTACACACACACCCTGCACCAACCGCGACGAGAAAACCCATACCCAAACCCTAGTCTCGCCGCCGCCACCTCCATCTTCATCTTCTCCTCGATCTTCTTCTCTCCTCTATCTCCATCTCCTCCCATCCTCCAACCCTAAGCATTCACCCAAGAACCCAGCCAATAAAAACCCGAGCCCAAACCCTAAAACCACAGAAACCTTGACACCGGAACCCTACACCTCTCTCCCATCGCCTCAATCCCCTAGATCCTCTGAGCACTTATCCACAGTAAGCTCTCTCTCTCTCATTCTTCCCTTCTTCCCTTTTCTTCTTTTCTATACTTTCTTTCTTTTATATTTTTCTTTCTGTTTTTTAAATCACTGTAGATCGCCGGAGCCGCGATGACGTCGACGATCCCGACGACTCAGCGAGTGTACCTGACCCCTGTGATCACTTTGTGCGTTGTATGGATTCGTTCCGTGTACCGTGCGCGCGTCGTGACTTTTCCTGCCGACGTGTGACGTTCCGATACCCGTTTCTTGATCCGTAGGCAAGTAAAACTTGCTACATGCTATTTAAATTATTTTTTTATACTTATTTAATTACATGTTAAACCCGTAGATTTAATCTAATGTCGCATGTTCTATTTTAACATTCGATGTTCCATTATATCATTTTAGATCTAGAACTTGAAACATATCATGTTGCATTTTAGTTTACAATACGCGGTACCCACGTCCATATTTAAATCACATAATAATTATTTGCACAGCCCATAGTACCCTTTTAATAGTTTATACCCTATTGGACACTCGTTTGCATACATCTAGCCTAATATATATTCATTTGCATCCCTAGATCATTTAATACATATTAATGTGATCTTAACATTCCATATTCGATAAACTGTATTTAATTAATGTTGGAACTATCCCTTAACCCAAATCGATAATTGTGCATCCATATGCTTAAATCTGTACTTATTTGCATATAACATCACAATGTTCCATTTTTGTTGTTCCATTTAGTACCCATACTTGTTTTGTATACCTATGCTTACTATAGTTTGATTGTGAGCACCCATGTAATAATTGTGCACCCCTGGCATGACTTGATATACTATTACTTGACACGACGTGATACTGTGCATTTCCTGACTTGACATGATAACTATATATTACCTGACTTGACTCGAGATACCATGGCTTTCTCTATTACCTGATCTTGTTACTAATGCCAACAAAGCTGACCTGTTGTCTGTTGGGGTAAAAATTTATACCCCGGTTGACCGAGTCAAAATCAAGGTCAACCCCCAAGCTAGGTGGGCCCAAGCCCAGGTCAAGCGGGCCCATGCCTAAGTCGAGCCCGCGGCCAGCCTCTCTCATGCCAACAACAAAATCATGTCATAAATAATTTTTATGTAATTTTTTATGCATGAATGTAAACAAAATGGGCATAAAGCCAAATTCCTGTAAGCCCATGGCTTATGTGCAAAAAGAAATGGCACATGAGCCATGGGATGGGCAAAATGCCATTTTGTAAAACCCAAGGGGCTATATGTAAATATGTAAGCCTATAAAAGGCAACATGATGATGAATAATAAAAACACATTTTCATTCCCCGAAAAACTAGGGTTCTTTGTGCCTCCTGCTCCTTTTCCAAGGTTCTAAACCTTCTCATTTCTTTTGAATTAAATCAAGAGTTTTACTCTTTCTTTTCCAAAACTAAGTAGCTTTCCACCACAAAACCCACAAAGGGGAACTCAGATCTCCCATCAGATCTCAAAAAGGAGTGATTTTTAAAATCTCCTACTTCTTGATCTTCAAGATCCGGCCAAACAACAGGAGGAAGAAGAAGAACTCCCTTCATCAGCTTCAAAACATCCTAGGAGTTTGACTCCACATATATATATATAATAAATATTTCCTTTCTGAAGCATAGCTTCTGTTTCTTAGGCTAAAAGCCTCTTTTTCTCGCCGGCGCTCAAGCGCAGAGCGCCCGCGTGCCGACACGTGGCGCGCTTGCGCTCAAGCGCAAGCGCCCGAGCGCAAGTCGTCCACGTGCCGACACGTGGCGCGCTTGCTCTCAAGCGCAAGCGCAAGTCTCCCCCGTGCCGACACGTGGCGCGCTTGCGCTCAAGCGCAAGTCTCCCACGTGCCGACACGTGGCGTGCTTGCGCTCCAGCGCAAGCGCTCAAGCGCAAATCGCCACCGTGCCAACACGTGGCGTACTTGCGCTCAAGCGCAGAGCGCCCATGTGCCGATACGTGGCACTCTAGCGCCTGAGCGCTCAGCACCTAGGCGCACAGCGCCCAAGGCGCTGGCCCCACGCATCCTTTGGATGCTTTTTCCCCCTCTTTTCTTATATATATATATATACATATATATATATATACATATATGTATACATATTTTCACACACACATACACCATGACACTGTCCCTGTTAGAAAATAATTTCTGACGGGGCACTGCCCAGCACCTCGCAAGGGGGTTGCTAGCCCCCTTGACCCCCAACCCGCTATCCGGGTAGCGGGACCCCCGTAAAAACCCTGCGTGGCTCCCGATATATCCAAACCCCCTTTCAAAACACAACACACGTACACTGCACATTGAGTTCGCATGACCATTTTAACCCGTTAATCGGAGGTTCCCTCGCCCCAAAGGCGAGGGGTAATTAACGGCAGCTTAGTCCGCGGCTGCCGGAGATTTGGATCTCCACAATCAATAAACCCCGGCCTACCCTAGGCAGGGGGAATCTGTAGTATACGCCTGACAAGCGCGCGCGTATTCCTATCTCAATGGGGTGACGAAAAACACCCTACAGATTCTGGCACGCCCGGTGGGACCAATCTCTCCTCCCATATTTCGGGTTAAGCGTTCATGCGAACTCAATCAATATACATATCTATCTTTATACTAAAATAATGCTCTTTCATGCAGGTTTTCAAGCAATCACCTCCAACAATGTCTCCAAGGATGATCTCAGCTCTCAACGCGACTCCCGTCTCTTACACGATGGGGATAGACTCTAGGACGGTCCTCCCGGCCTGTCTCGGGCGACAATGGGAGGAGCCGCTGCTACCTTTCGGCTCTATTATGTTCATACCAATTGGCGCCATCCCATCTCCTCAAGCTCCAGCAACAGACAAACCGGTCTCGAAAGGCAGGAGACCAAATGTGGTGATCTCGAGGGCGCCCCAACCCAAACGCAAGTCGGTATCTGAACGACTTTCCTTGGCCCCAGCTGGGGGCAAGGCTATCAACACCGACAAAGCAACAAGGCCTCTCGAGCAAGCTCCGGCGGTGCCCTTGACAACTGCTCGATCGTGTATCTTCTCAAGCATCCCCATCACTCGGCCTATGGCGGCTTCCCGAAGAGCAGAAGCCTGCCAAGTGCTTAAGGCAGAGAAGCCGAGGAAGAAGCGGCTCAGATATAGAGCCAACAAAAGGGCTAGGGCTCTGGCCATGTTAAAATTTATGAATTTCCAAAGCCCAGACCGCTCCGCGAAACCAGCTTCCAGTGGTGAAAGAACGGCTGAATGTGTTATCCACACTGTCTACATGGCCGGACATGAAGAAACGAACCCTCTTCTTCTTCACAGCCATAGTGATGATACGGTTGACGCTACCCAGCATCAGCTCGATCTAAATGATGAAGAGCCCGCTTAGGCCGATAAGCCAGGGGAGCCCGTGGTTCCTACGGAATTGAGCTCGGGAAATAAAGATTACCCGGTTGTCATAGCCGGAGCTACAGAACAAGCATTATTCCAATGGCTTCAAAGGAAATTTTAGGACAGGGATGAGAAGATGGCCGAGGTCTATTCCAAAGTCGACGAGCTGGCAAACGTCGTGGTAGATCTCGCGACCCAAGTCGCCCGATTGCAATTACAGCCGAATCAAATTTTGGCTCATGAGCCTGGGATTGGTACCCGGGAGCAGCCAACTGATGTCCCTTTAAACATAAAAGCGGAGCGCCTTCGCGAAAAACGGCCGCAATTAGCCTCCAGTCCCTCCGATACATACGCCGGGGGGGAATCGCCTCTGAAAGAAAAGCTGGAAAAGGTCTATTCCTTCAAGAGGGAAAAGGTCCACAAGATATTCAGGGACGCCCTAAGAAATGGTTAACAACTGCCAGAATCAAAGAGACCGCAAGAAGAGAATATGACCGACGACCCAAAATATTGCCCCTACACAGGGTGATAGGTCATTCCATTGAGTACTGCTTCGTCTTCAAAGATTGGGTCGAAAGGCAATACAAGACGGGAGATATAGAACTGTCTAAAGGCGTGTTAGTAAACAGTCAAGCTACGACCGCCGATTTCATGCAAAAGGAGACCGAAACCTTTCGGGAACCTAACCCTCCCAGACATGTGCAGGGCGACCAAAGATTGATCGGCCTCAGGGACCGGCGTCAGTGAGGGCACCTACTCTGATGGAGAGAAGGAAGAAGGTGTACTCCTTTAGGAGGGATGAGGTCCGCGATATATTCGAGGAAGCCCTGAACAATGGCCTGCAACTGCCTATTCCGAAGAGGCCACATGAAATGAATATGACTTGCAATCCCATATACTGCCCATACCATAGAGTGCTGAGTCATACCATTGAAGACTGCTGTGTTTTCAAAGATTGGACAGAGGACCAATATAAGCTTGGAAAAACCTCTCACTCCTCGGATGTATCGGCAATCCACAGAGCTAGGTCATCAACACAGCTCCGCCAAGATCAATGTTCAAGGAGCTAGGATAAGCAAAGAGGACCACCACGTCGTTAAACTGGGAAACAATCGACCTCTAAGTCGTTAAACTGGGAATGTAAAAAAATCTGTAAATAAAAGAAAAATAAAGAAAAGCCGAAATGATAGGGCAACTCGCAATAAAAATCAGCGAGTAAAAATAAAAATGAAAATAAAGCCGAAATGATGGGGCAACCG
Organism: Agapanthus africanus; assembly: GCA_030015575.1. Classification (NCBI taxonomy): domain Eukaryota; kingdom Viridiplantae; phylum Streptophyta; class Magnoliopsida; order Asparagales; family Amaryllidaceae; genus Agapanthus; species Agapanthus africanus. The sequence continues at coordinate 1,005,103,536 of CM057337.1, read as the reverse complement.
CGAATAAATAGCCGAAATGATAGAGCAATCGCGACCTTCGCGATAAGAAAAGCTGAAATGATAGAGCAATCGCGGTAAAATAAAAACAAAACAAAAAAAAACAAAAAAAAAAACAAAAAAAATGGCGAATGATGAGTCGCTCCTGGTACCATATTCCAGTGCAGCGATGCAGACGCCAACCAAAATCCAATTTTCCAAAATTCTTCCGGCCCTACGGCCAGTCCCCAAATTGACTACCGTATACAATCTACGGGCTCAAAAAATTCTCATCATACCCATATCCCACCGTAATCACCAGTTATGCGGCTGGTCTCCGCCTGTGGAATTATGCTCCATTGAGAAGGCCCACTCATGTGTCCTCACGATACATGAGGAGAACAAACCTTTGTGGGATCCTTACGACTCACGAAGGAAAAACAAACTTAGGAGTCCTCACGACTCCTAAGGAGAAAATACACCTGCGGGGTCCTTACGACTCGCAGAGAGAAAATGCTTATATGGGACCCTCATGGCCCATAAAATTGAAAAGCCTTAGGTAATAGGGATCTAAACCTATCTCCTAAGCCATCACTCCCATACCCCAACGGCGAATGATGAGTCGCTCCAGGTACTACATTCCAGTGCAGTGTTCATATCAGATTTTTGCATTTTCATACCGCCCAATTTTTATCACATTGCATATCGGTAGGTACTCTTGAGCCGTGTTTGCTAGTCAATTGCAGGATACAGGTTCTCGGCTCTAAAACGGTGAAATTCATGGAAAAACACGACAAAACCCGGATTCCTGCCAATCACAGATAAAACACGGATCTCCGCTCTTTATCCGTCTGTTGCCACACACCAGTTTAAGAGACAAAATGGCAAATCAATGTCGTTTTCATGCACAAGGCTCAATGGCAGCACAAGATCCAAGAAATCTACACGGAGCTCGAGAAAATCATGACAAAAAGATACACATCAAATCACCTTTTGCTCAACAGAAATTCTGGAAAAATCGTGAAGAAAATCTGAGAAAATACATATACCAGAATAAAGGGCACACAAAACCAGGAGAAACCACAAAATCTGAAGACCTAAGTCCTCTATATGGCCGCGGTTCCGCGGCCTAAGCATGCTTAGGCCACGGATCCGCGGCCGTATGATGGCGGCAGAAGGGGAGTTTTCAGGGGCAGTTGGGTAATTTTGTAAGGGGGCAGATTGTTGCCCTAGATTTCCAGTTCCCTACCTATAAATAGCCCAGAACCTTGTGAAGCCAAGGGTGCATAATCTTGTATTTTTCTAGGTTTTAGAATACATGTTCTTCTTCCTCTTCTCATCTCTTCTCCATTGAAAAACTTGTAGTGAGCTTTTGTGAGTGAAGAATGATGAATAAAGAAGTTCCTTTTGCTATTATATTTGTCTTGTTCTCTTATTATTGCTTGTAATTTTCATTTGTTAACTTAGTTGTTGTTATTTCTTGTTGTTTCTTTCTTTTCCTTTATCCTTAAAACAACCATGATGCTTACGCTTGATCCTTGCCAAGGTGAGGTCGCAAATAGCTAGTTGTTATCTTCTAATCTCTTTCTTTCTATCTTCCTCTTTTGTTTTGTTTTCTTTTCATTATGATGTGTGAGTAGTTTCATACTTGTTAGGATAGGATAAGGGAAGTTTGAGAGAAGGAAATCTCTCTCACTCTTTCCTTGCCCAACAACTTAATTTGACTCCCGTTAATTGAACCACAATCCGCTCCTTACGGCACCCTATCCTACATGATAGCGGTGATTCCGTAGTGAGACCGGTTGTGGTTGAATTAACCGGAGGTTATGGCTAAGAGCCAAGAACGGACGGACAAGCACCAAAAGGAAGAACTTATGCGTTGGAAAGCCTATCTTATACTCGCAAGTTCCTTCCTAGTCGTGCTAATCCCCGTTGTTACCGATTACCGTAACACCGATATTAAGAGTGACAACGAAAGAAGTGAGCGACTCCTAACTCAAACTAACATAATCCTAACCCTAACAAGCTCTCTTTACATATCAATTTAACACTTAGTTAATCACAAACAAATCTGGACCTTCGGACTTAACTCGTTAAAGCACATAGAAAAAGATTCCCATCTCCCTGCGGACGACCCGTACTCAACCGGCTAGCTACAAGCGAAACCGTCTTGACTGCGGTAATTAACTAAAACTTGAACACGTAGAATCCCTAACAATCAAATGGCGCCGTTGCCGGGGAGACGGTAGTTTATTTCTTTGTGTAATTTCGGGTTAACTTGTGAATATAACCGGAAAAAAAAATATATATATATATATATACTTTGTAAAAAAAATCATTTTGTTATTTTTGATTAGTTTTTGTGCAAGTGTGCAGGATAATACGGAGTTCAAGATCAGTGCCAAAGACGTGGGAAGATAGACCCATATTTCGCGGCTACACCGCGACGGATTAAAACGAAGCAAACGGTCTACTGTAAAAATCTGGAGCAGATACAGTAAGCAAGTCAAAATTCAGCACATCCAGACAAGCAGAGGACACCCAACCCAGCCCACACAAGAAAACTGGAGCTCCAATTCATCAACATAGCCGCTGAACCGCGGCATTAGAGCCCTATTGCCGCGGAACCGCGGCCATTTGGTGTCTTTGGGCTGCCAAACTTTCTGTGAGTTCTTCTCTTCTCTCTCCCACCCCTCTGGACTCCAATAAACTGTGTTTTCTGCAGCATTCTTTGTGCAAACTCTCTTCCCCCTTCCAATAAACTGTTCTTGTGCAGGATTCTTTGTGCCGCGCTAAAAATAAAAATTGTTTGCAGTTGATTTGTTATTGCTTTGCTTTCATTAATACGGACTTAAGGGGGTTGAAACCAATTCAGATTGGGTGGGGATTTCATCACCCTTCCCAGGACCCCAGAAATCACAAAAAGCATATGCATTGACCAATGTTAAATTAAAAAATACTAGACTCAGCCCTAAGGACTTCGCGCTAAATAGGACAAAGGACTAGTTACAGGCATCGGCCGTTTATCCTATCTGACTTTTGCGGTGCCTAGGCAAGTGTGACAAAGGAAAGTGGTTATTTAATTAAGGAACTTCGCGAAGGCGTTGGACAACCTCGCACTTACCTGGCACTTATCTGGCCGCATTAGACGGAGAAGAGGCGGTTTGAGGTCCTTTTTCTAGCCCTCTGGAACAGTTAGGAGCAGGTCTAGTTGACCTAGGTGACCCTAGATCTAGGTGAGATTGTGCATATCTTATTTGTGATTGCTTAAAGCCGTAAGTCCGTACATATTTCTGTAAAGCTCTTTCTAAAAAAAAAATCAAAAACTTTTATAAAAACTTGCCCTTTGTCGCCAAATCCATTTTTCACCCACCACCCATCGTTTTCTCCATTGACGTTTTCTTACCCTCACCTTCTCCGCTTTTACTATACTAAGCTCGTTTAGTGTATGTCCGTTTGGACTCGGGACACTAGCGCCCGTCTAGTCCGCGTTACGTTAGTCGCTACCGACTACGCGATCGACTCAGACGTCGAAACTCTGTCCACTCCTCTTTCACCCCTTCCTTTGCCGGCCAACTCCGACGTTGACCGGAATTCTGTTCATACATCTTCACCTTCAACTTCACCAACCTCTTCTTCCGCGATGTCAGGATTTAATCCGAACATCTCTTTGACTACCCCTGGATTGGCTCCACCTCCTACGGAGACCAATAACCCACCACCACCGCCTGTTGTAGCGCCGCAGCGAATCGCGCTCCAGGATCGTTTCTATCCCACCCGTTCCGCACTTCCCACCTGCCTTTCTCTTCCACCGGCCAATGGGGATAATTTTGAAATTAAGCCCCACTTCATCAACATGCTTCCATGATTTCATGGGATTGAATCTGAAGATGCCTATATCTTCATCAATAAATTTCAAAACGTTTGTGCCATGATGAAAACTACCCAACTGTCGGACGATGCTATATGTCTACGGGTCATTTCGTTCACTTTATGCGATCTTGCTGAAAAATGGCTGTATAGCACCGCTTCCCACTCCATAACCAGTTGGGACGAGTTTGTAAAAGCGTTTCTAAAGAAATTTTATCCGAATCATAAAACCGCAAGGATTCGCAATGAAATCAACCAATTCTCTCAGCTTCCTTCTGAACCCTTCTGGAAGTGCTTTGACCGGTACAAAGATCTTCTTGTTCAGTGTCCTCACCACGGTATAGAGAAATGGCAACTTTGCCAAACCTTATACGAGGGCCTGAACCCAGCAACAAAGCAGTTGTTGGAAACCATCTGTCAGGGCCACTTCCTATCGAAATCTGACAAGGAAGCGTGGCAGTTCTTTGACGACCTTGCGGAGCAAACACTACAATGGGAGAACACCAGACCGACTTCTTCTTCTTCTACCTCCACTTCTACCGGTCGGTCTAGGGTAGGAATTCACCAACTTGATGTCTCTATTGCGATGAAAGCTGAAATGGCTGCAATAACAAGAAAGCTTGAAGCGATAGAGAGCAAATTTTCTTCTCCTGCTCCTGCCCCTGTTCTCCCCCTTCGTACTATCTGCGCTTGTTGTTCCGATCCTTCTCACTTAACCGAAGAGTGTCCTTACAATCCACCATCGCAAGGACAGGATCATGTTAATGCTGCATTTCAGCAAAGACCGAGGAATGATCCATACTCTTCCACCTACAATCCCGGTTGGAGGAACCACCCCAATTTCGCCTGGAATCAGAATCAGAATTAATTCCAAGGAAACAATTTCCAAAGGGCCCCTCCGCCGCAACAACAAGCGCAACAACAGACTCAGTTTCAGCAGCCCTTCCAACCCCAACCTTTCCAAAATCAGACGAACAACTTTGCACCCAACAATTCTTTTCCACCAAACAACTTTGTTCCATCAAACAACGATAAGGTTTCCTCGCTTGAACGAAGTCTGGAGGCGTTCGTTAAACAATCGACACAATCCACTGCCAACATCCAGTCTTCCATTCAGTCCTTAGTGCAACACACTGCCGCTCACGGGCAAAGAATCAAGACCATCGAGGCCCAGATTGCACAGCTGAATGCGGCCTTAAGCGAGCGAGAGAAGGGGAAGCTCCCATCCCAGCCACTCCTAAATCCCGGTCACCCACATAATGCACATGTTGCTCTTGAACAACAGAACCATAATGTGAGTGTCGTGACCACACTGAGATCGGGAAGGATGCTGCAAAACAACATTGGCACACGGAGCAACGATGACACCCCGGCCGCTTCTTCTTCTCCTCCTTCTTCTCCTGCTTCTTCGTCTTCTGAGCCAATTCTCCGTTCTTCACAAGGCTCTCCTTCCTCTTCTTCTGCTCTGAACGGACCCACTTCTCACTCCACGAAAACACCTGTTCTGGGATCCGTTCCAACTCCACAATCTCCTCTACAAGCATTAGACTCAACCAATTTTTAAAACGTCCCATTTCCAAACCGGTTGAGGTCTAATAAACAAAATCCTCAAATGGAGAAGATTCTGGAGTTATTTAAGCAGGTTAACATTAACATTCCTCTTTTAGATGCTGTCCAACAAGTCCTGTCCTACGCGAAAATCTTAAAGGACTTGTGCACGAAAAAGAGGAAATCTCTGGTACCAAAGAAAGTTTTCTTGGCTAGTGCTGTGAGTGATGCCCTTACCCAATCTTTACCACAAAAACGGAAGGACCCTGGCTGTCCCACGATTTCTATTACTATTGGGGATAAGAACATCAACCGCGCACTATTAGATCTTGGTGCCAGTGTTAACCTGCTTCCGTACTCAGTATACGAGCAATTAGGCGTCGGAGAGATGAAACCCACGCACTGCACTCTCCAAATGGCCGACCGATCGATCACCCATCCTAGGGGTGAGCTAGAGGATGTGTTAATAAAAGTCGGGGACTTCATATTCCCTGTTGACTTCATTGTATTAGACACACAGCCTGTAGCTAACCCCCGGAATCAAATTCCGGTGATACTCGGTCGCCCATTCCTTGCAACCTTAAATGCTGTGATCAATTGTCGTAATGGTTCGATGAACCTCTCTTTTTGAAACATGACGATTGAACTCAACATTTTTAGGTTGGGGAATCAGCCCACCGAACCTAATGCTCATATACTGGACGTCTGCTCAATCCAGGAGATCACCCCAGAAGAATGTGAATTCGAGGAGTTTCTGTTTGATCACGATAACCTTGACGCCACTAGTGCGTTCCTCCTCGAACCTGCTGCTGTTTCTGCGCCCGACAACGACTACGAGTGATTCACGTTCTCGAACGATCTTAGCCGCGCACAACCCGAGTTTGAATCTTTCGAATTTCCGGATGAGTTACCTGAACCATCCAACTCGGTCGCTTACACTCGTTTTGAACCTTTGCTGGAGTCCTTTGAGTTCGAGACCTCTGCACCAATCTTGCCTTCCATCGTTTCACCTCCAACGCTCGAACTCAAGCCTTTTCCGTCTCACCTTAAGTACGAGACCCTCCCTATTATCATTTCGGCTTCTCTAGCTCCAGAGCAAGAGAAAGCCCTTCTTGCGGTCTTGCACAGCAACAGGCAAGCTTTTGGCTGGTCCCTGGCGGACATCAAGGGGATTAGTCCCCTGATCGTTGAGCATTATATTCATCTGATGGATGATGCCAAACCAGCCCGGGATCCACAAAGACGTCTCAATCCAGTCATGAAAGAGGCTGTGAAGAAGGAGATCGTAAAATGTCTAGATAGTGGTATCATTTACCCTATCTCTGATAGCCAGTGGGTTAGCCCCATCCACGTTGTCCCCCAAAAGTCGGGCATCACGGTCATAACCAACGAGGCGAACGAGTTAATCTCTACTCGCACCCAAACTGGGTGGCGAGTGTGCATTGATTACAGAAAACTCAACGCCGCAACGTGGAAAGACCACTTTTCGCTACCTTTCATTGACCAGATGCTTGAACGATTGGCCGGACACGAGTACTACTGCTTTCTTGATGGCTACTCCGGCTATAATCAAATTCCCATCGCCGAAAAAGACCAGGACAAGACCACTTTCATTTGTCCTTTCGGCACGTTTGCATATCGTCGTATGCCCTTTGGGTTATGCAATGCGCCCGCTACCTTTCAGCGGTGTATGATGGGAATTTTCTCAGACATGGTGGAAAAATTTCTGGAGATCTTCATGGATGATTTCTCCATCTTCGGCGATTCCTTCAACGAGTGTCTGCTGCATCTTGACGCTGTCCTTACCCGATGTAAGGACAAGAATCTCACTTTGATTTGGGAGAAGTGCCACTTCATGGTGCGCGAAGGTATTGTCTTAGGACATATCATCTCGCAAAATGGCATAGAGGTTGACAAAGCGAAGATTGAGGTCATTTCCAATCTCCCTCCTCCCCGATGCGTCAGAGATATCCGAGCCTTCCTTGGCCATGCCGGTTTCTATAGACGGTTCATCAAGGACTTTAGCAAGATTGCTAGGCCCTTGACTCTTTTGCTGGCCAAGGACACGCCATTCGACTTCAAATCGAGCTGTGTGACTGCATTCGAGTCATTGAAAAGCTCACTCACTTCTGCTCCCGTTCTTTCTTCACCTGACTGGACGCACCCATTTGAGATTATGTGCGATACATCCGACTTTGCCATTGGTGCTGTCCTTGGACAACACATCAACAAGATGCCGAACGTAATCTATTATGCGAGCCGAACCCTGAACGACGCACAACTCAATTATACAACAACTGAGAAGGAATTCTTGGCTGTTGTATTTGCTTTAGAAAAGTTCGGGCCCTACCTCATCGGCTCTCCAGTCATTGTCTACACAGACCATTCTGCTCTGCGCCATCTTTTTGCGAAGAAAGATGCAAAATCTCGGTTAATACGTTGGATCCTCTTGCTTCAAGAGTTTGACCTTGTCATTAAGGACAAACGAGGATGTGAAAAGGTAGTTGCCGACCATCTCTCACGACTTCCTTCTTCGCCTTCGCTTCCAATTCCGATCAACGACGTTTTCCCGGATGAACAGCTCTTGACAGTATCTTGCGTACCCTGGTTCGCAGATATTGTGAACTATTTGGCCACGGGATTATTACCGACTGAATGGTCAAATCAGGACAGACTTCGCTTCTTATCCCAAGTAAAACACTTTTACTGGGACGAACCCTATTTTTTCAAGTACTGTCCCGACCAGATTATTCATCGGTGTGTCCCTGACGAGGAATTCAAGAGTGTGCTGTCATTTTGCCACGATCAAGCGTGTGGCGGGCATTTTGGCCCCAGAAAGACAGCCGAGAAGATCTTGCAATGTGGTTTCTACTGGCCACAACTCTTCAAAGACGCTCATGACTATTGCAAGACTTTCTCCCGGTGCCAACACATGGGCCGGATATCCCGGAGGAACGAGATGCCGCTCCAACCAATTTTGGTTGTGGAGATTTTCGATGTTTGGGGGATAGATTTCATGGGGCCGTTTCCCAGCTCTTTTGGGAACTTGTACATCCTTCTCGCTGTTGATTACGTCTCTAAATGGGTCGAGGCTGTGCCCAGCTGGACTAACGATAACAAGGTTGTCATTAGGTTCCTTAAAGAAAACATTTTCTCCCGGTTTGGGCACCCCCGAGCGATCATTAGTGACAATGGAAGTCATTTCTGCAACAAAACTTTCGAGGCCTTGATGCGGAAATATTCCATTAATCATAAGCTATCCACGCCCTACCACCTGATTGGTAGGATTCGTGCGTGTTCAAGTTTAGTTTTAAATACCGCAATCAAGACGGTTTCGCTTGTAGCTAGCCGGTTGAGTACGGGTCGTCCGCAGGGAGATGGGAGTCTTTTTCAATGTGTTTTAACGAGTTAAGTCCGGTTGTTCAGATTTTGTTTGTGATTAACTAAGTGTTGAGTTGATATTTAAAGAGAGCTTGTTAGGGTTAGGATTAGGTTAGTTTGAGTTAGGAGTCTCCACATCTTTCGTTGCCCCTCTTAATATCGGTGTTACGGTAATCGGCAACAACGGGGATTAGCACGACAAGAAAGGAACTTGCGAGTATAAGCTAGGCTTTCCAACGCATAGTCCTTCCTTTTGGTGCTTGTCCGTCCGTTCTTGGCTTTTATCCATAACCTCCGGTTAATTCAACCACAACCGGTCTCACTACGGAATCACCGCTATCATGTAGGATAGGGTGCCGTAAGGAGCGGATTGTGGTTCAATTAACGGGAGTCGATTTAAGTTGTTGGGCAAGGAAAGAGTGAGAGAGATTTCCTTCTCTCAAACTTCCCTTATCCTACCCTAACAAGTATAAAACTACTCACACTTCATGATAAGGAAAAACAAAACAAAACAAAGGAGGAAGATAGAAAGAAGGAGATTAGGAGAATACGACTAACTATTTGCGACCTCACCTTGGCGAGGATCGAGCGTAAGTATCATTGTCGTATGAATGATAAAGAAAAAGAGAGAAGAAATAAACAACAAGGAAATAACAACAACTACTTAACGAATTAAAATTACAACAAGCATAAAGATAAGGAGACAAGCATGATAATAAAATGGTCTTCTTTATTCATCACTCTTCACTCAAAAGCTCACTTACAAGTTTAATGGAGAAGAGGTGAGAAGAGGAAGAAGAACATGTAAACTAAAACCTAGCAAAAAGAAATACAAGAATGGACCCTTTCCTTCACAAAGTTCTGGGCTATTTATAGGCCAGAGAATGAAACCCTAGGGCAACCACCAGACCACACATGCAATGACCAAAATACCCCTGGAAACTTTTTGCCTGCCGCCACTATACGGCCGCGGATCCGCGGCCTGGACCCCACTTTGGCCGCGGATCCGCGGCCGTTTAGTTGAGTTGGGCCCCCAAATTTGCTGTGGTTCCCTGGTTTGATGTGTACATTATTCTGGTATATGTATTTTTTCATAATTTCTTCACGAATTTTCCAGAATTTCTGTTGAGGGAAAGGTGGACTTTTTGTCAAGATTTTGTCATGATTGCCTCGAGCTCCGCGTAGATTTCTTAGAAGTTGTTGTTGCCATTGAGCCTTGTGCATGAAGGTGACATTGATTTGATATTTTGTCTTCTTAAACTGGTATCTGGCAACATACAGATGACGAGCGGAGATCGTGTTTTATCTGTGATTGGCAGGAACCCGGATTTTGTCGTGTTTTCCATGAATTTCACCGTTTTAGAACCGAGAACCTGTATCCTGCAATTGGCTATCAAACACGGCTCAAGAGTATCTACTGATATGCAATGTGACAAAAATTGGGCGGTATAAAAATGCAAAAATCTGATATGAACAAACACCCCCAAACTTATCATTTGCTCGTCCCGAGCAAAGCCCATTTATTCACAAAAAATTTCCTAACCTCACTTTCGCAGGGAACGCGATTGCACTGAGCATGTGCAACAAGCCGTTAAACCTCTAGGTGTCCCTAGTAGGAGGAGTGTTGTCTCCTGAGGGTTTTCAGCTCATACTACCCACAAAATCCGGTCAAGTTGGTTTTGTAAAATAACTAAGCTTCAAACCCTAAAGTTTTGTTTTAGAAAATAACAATTCTATAATCCTAAGTCTAGACCATCGAACCTTTATTTTTCACACCTCGCTTCTTATTTAACTACAGATTTTATATGTCTTTACGTGTAGTGCAAATAGTGTCGTTAAGTTCCCGAAAGGTCGAATAAAGTCATCATGTCGCACAATAAAGCCCAGATAACAATTTAAAAAGGATCACATAAGTTTTATAAAGAGTTAAGCATTTTTCAAGTTTCGTTTCCCAGTAAGGTTTCAACTTCAGAATTTCTATCTTCCACAACAGGAAACTAAGTCGTATTTTTCACTCCACCTTTTTCTTGTTTTCATTTCATACACACCTCTGTGAACGTGCAATAGTCTTTATCATAGAATAAAACCTTCATATCTCCGCTAAAATAAAAGCCTGTCTTTTATCAAGATTATTCTCACACAAAGAACCGTTAGGAATTTTAACTCGGAGAGAACACTTGCTTGACTTTGTTTTAAACTGGACTTTCTAGGCTTCTTAGCGAGCTTTGGGCCAATGCACCCAAACCAGTTGGTTTTAGGGCATTAGGTGTAAAAACACCCCAGTGGACTTAATTACTCAAGTTACCTAGGTCCAAAAACAAAAGACAGTTTGTCGTGAAAATCAGATGATTTAATACGAACGGAGATATAACCGGCAGTTCAAATATTTTTTTGGATAAAAGACGTGTTTAGTGGGTTTGGTGTGTAATCATTCCAATCAAGTTTTAGATGGGTTATTTTTCAGACTTAGCTCCAATTACGGCATCAATAACATTCCTTTATATTCGCTTTACTTCATAAACTATTCTTGACATTACTTATTTCAGAACAAACCTATTTGATCCTCAGAAAATCATTTATCTGTTTAAAAGTTTAAACATGAAAGACTTGTCATCTAATTCCCAAAATCTTATGACACGTGTAGTGTGATGTAAAGACGTATATCAGCTATAGTTAACTTCAAAGGAGAGTTATCTTTCAGGTTTTCAAAATCCAAACATAAGATCTAGTTATTCCTATTTTTTCAAACAAAAACCGTCGAATGTTGAATCAGAGTTCTTCCACAAGCTAACTTGACAAAAAAGTTTTTATATTTTTTTAGAAAATTTTCAAATTTTTATGGATTTTATGGATATTAATATGCAGATGCAAAATATACATATGAATGCGAAGGTAAGAAATGCGTACCGAGCGTACCCCCAAACTTAAACTGGACAGTGTCCTCACTGTCATTGCATGAAGAGATCATTTGAAGGGTCAAAATTGTCGGTTAGCGATACACAAATCTTTATTTGTTTTTGTTTTTAAAGAAAAGAAAAAGAATATACACAAATATATACAAAATGGTTTGTACATACCCCCAAACTTATTTGGAACAGTGTCCGCTGTTCTTGGCTGGATAACCGAAGTTTGGAGGTAGGCAGAGGAAGATCATGCAGGGTAAACCGGCTCCTGTAAGAACATGAGCTCCTCTGTTGGTTCGGCGCTAAGGTACGGTTTGCATCGGTGTCCGTTTACCTTGAAGAGTGAACCGTCCTTTGGATTTTCCAAATCCACAGCGCCCTGCGGATACACATTCCGCACAAAATACGGCCCTTTCCAGCGAGATCGGAGCTTTCCTGGATGGAAGTGAAGTCGGGTGTCGTAAAGCAGTACCTGCTGACCAGGTACGAAGGTTTTGTGCAAAAGGTGTTTATCGTGAAACACCTTCGTTCGATTCTTAACGACAACCGCGTTATCGTAAGCCTCATCCCTAAGCTCGTTCAGTTCGTTCAACTGCAGCTTCCGATGGCTGCCAACGTCCTCGATAGACAGATTCAGCTCCTTTATCGCCCAAAATGCGCGATGCTTGATTTCGACAGGTAGGTGGCAGGCTTTTCCGTACACAAGCCGATAGGGAGACATGCCAAGGTCGGTCTTATAAGCGGTTCTAAATGCCCAAAGGGCATCAGTGAGTTTCAGAGACCAATCCTTACGGTTCTTGGAAACCGTCTTCTCCAGTATCTGCTTGATTTGCCGATTTGAAACTTCGGCCTGCCCGCAGGTTTGTGGGTGGTAGGGCGTAGAAAGCTTATGATTAATGGAGTATTTCCGCATCAAGGCCTCGAAAGTCCTATTGCAGAAATGACTTCCATTGTCGCTAATGATCGCTCGGGGGTGCCCAAACCGTGAGAAAATGTTTCTTTAAGGAACCTAACGACAACCTTGTTGTCGTTAGTTCGGCTGGGCACAGCCTCGACCCATTTAGAGACGTAATCAACAGCTAGAAGGATGTACAAGTTCCCAAAAGAGCTGGGAAACGGCCCCATGAAATCTATCCCCCAAACATCGAAAATCTCCACAACCAAGATCGGTTGGAGCGGCATCTCGTTCCTCCGGGATATCCGGCCCATGTGTTGGCACCGGGAGCAAGTCTTGCAATAGTCGTGAGCGTCTTTGAAAAGTTGTGGCCAGTAGAAACCACATTGCAAGATCTTCTCAGCTGTCTTTCTGGGCCCAAAATGCCCGCCACACGCTTGATCGTGGCAAAATGACAGCACACTCTTAAATTCTTCATCAGGGACACACCGACGAATAATCTGGTCGGGACAGTACTTGAACAAGTAGGGTTCATCCCAGTAAAAGTGTTTTACTTGGGATAAGAAGCGAAGTCTGTCCTGACTCGACCATTCAGTCGGTAGTAATCCCGTGGCCAAATAGTTCACAATATCTGCGAACCAGGGTTCGCACGATACTGTTAAGAGTTGTTCATCCAGAAAAACGTCATTAATCGGAATTGGAAACGAAGGCGAAGAAGGAAGTCGTGAGAGATGGTCGGCAACTACGTTTTCACATCCTCGTTTGTCCTTAATGACAAGGTCAAATTCTTGAAGCAAGAGGATCCAACGTATTAACCGAGATTTTGCATCTTTCTTCGCAAAAAGATGGCGTAGAGCTGAATGGTCCGTGTAGACAATGACTGGAGAGCCGATGAGGTAGGGCCTGAACTTTTCTAAAGCAAATACAACAGCCAAGAATTCCTTCTCAGTTGTTGTATAGTTAAGTTGGGCGTCGTTCAGGGTTCGGCTAGCGTAATAGATTACGTGCGGCATCTTGTTGATGTGTTGTCCAAGGACAGCACCAATGGCAAAGTCGGATGCATCGCACATAATCTCGAATGGGTGCGTCCAGTCAGGTGAAGAGAGAACGGGAGCAGAAGTGAGTGAGCGTTTCAGTGACTCGAATGCAGTCACACAGCTCGAGTTGAAGTCGAAAGGCGTGTCCTTGGCCAGCAAAAGCGTCAAGGGCCTAGCAATCTTGCTAAAGTCCTTGATAAACCGTCTATAGAAACCGGCATGGCCAAGGAAGGCTCGGATATCTCTGACGCATCGGGGAGGAGGCAGATTGGAAATGACCTCAATCTTTGCTTTGTCAACCTCTATGCCATTTTGCGAGATGATATGTCCTAAGACAATACCTTCGCGCACCATGAAGTGGCATTTCTCCTAGTTCAAAGTGAGATTCTTGTCCTTACATCGGGTAAGGACAGCGTCAAGATGCAGCAAACACTCGTCAAAGGAGTCGCCAAAGATGGAGAAGTCATCCATGAAAATCTCCAGAAATTTTTCCACCATGTCAGAGAAAATTCCCATCATACACCGCTGGAAGGTAGCGGGCGCATTGCATAACCCAAAGGGCATGCGTCGATATGCAAATGTACCGAAAGGACAAGTGAAAGTGGTCTTGTCCTGGTCTTTTTCGGCGATGGGAATTTGATTGTAGCCAGAGTAGCCATCTAGAAAGCAATAGTACTCATGTCCGGCCAATCGTTCAAGCATCTGGTCAATGAAGGGTAGCGGAAAGTGGTCTTTCCACGTTGCGGCGTTGAGTTTTCTGTAATCAATGCAAACTCGCCACCCAGTTTGGGTGCGAGTAGGGATTAACTCGTTCGCCTCGTTGGTTATGACCGTGATGCCCGACTTCTTGGGGACAACGTGAATGGGGCTAACCCACTGGCTATCAGAGATAGGGTAAATGATACCACTATCTAGACATTTGACGATCTCCTTCTTCACAGCCTCCTTCATGACTGGATTAAGACGTCTTTATGGATCCCGGGCTGGTTTGGCATCATCCATTAGATGAATGTGATGCTCAACGATTAGGGGACTAATCCCCTTGATGTCCGCCATGGACCAGCCAAAAGCTTGCCTGTTGCTGTGCAAGACCGCGAGAAGGGCTTTCTCTTGCTCGGGAGCTAGAGAAGCCGAGATGATGACAGGAAGGGTCTCGTTCTCACCTAAGTAAGCATACTTAAGGTGAGACGGCAACGGCTTGAGTTCGAGCGTTGGAGGTGAAACGATAGAAGGCAAGATTGGTGCAAAGGTCTCGAACTCAAAGGACTCCAGCAAAGGTTCGAAACGAGTGTAGGCAACCGAGTCGGATGGTTCAGGTAACTCATCCGGAAAGTCGAAGGATTCAAACTCGGGTTGTGCGCAGCTAAGATCGTTTGAGAACGTGAAACACTCGTAGTCGTTGTCGGGCGCAGAAACAGCAGCGGGTTCGAAGAGAAACGCACTAGTGGCGTCAAGATTATCGTGATAAAACAGAAACTCCTCGAATTCACACTCTTCGGGGGTGATCTCCTGGATCGAGCAGACATCCAGTACATGAGCATTAGGTTCGGCGGGCTGATTCCCCAACCTAAAAATGTTGAGTTCAATCGTCATATTTCCAAAAGAGAGGTTCATTGAACCGTTGCGACAATTGATCACAGCATTTGAGGTTGCGAGAAATGGGCGACCGAGTATCACCGGAATTTGATTCCGGGGGTTAGCTACAGGCTGTGTATCTAATACAATGAAGTCAACGGGGAATATGAAGTCCCCGACTCTTATCAACACATCCTCTAGCTCACCCCTAGGGTGGGTGATCGATCGGTCGGCCATTTGGAGAGTGCAGTGTGTGGGTTTCAACTCTCCGACGCCTAATTGCTCGTATACTGAATACGGAAGCAGGTTAACACTGGCACCAAGATCTAATAGTGCGCGGTTGATGTTCTTATCCCCAATAGTAATTGAAATCGTAGGACAGCCAGGGTCCTTCCGTTTTTGTGGTAAAGATTGGGTAAGGACATCACTCACAGCACTAGCCAAGAAAACTTTCTTGGGTACCTGAGACTTCCTCTTTTTCGTGCACAAGTCCTTTAAGATTTTCGCGTAGGACGGGACTTGTTGGACAGCATGTAAAAGAGGAATATTAATGTTAACCTGCTTGAATAACTCCAGAATCTTCTCCATTTGAGGATTTTGTTTATTAGACCTCAACCGGTTTGGAAATGGAACATTTTGAAAATTGGTTGAGTCTAATGCTGGAGGAGGAGATTTTGGAGTTGGAACGGATCCCAGAATAGGTGTTTTCGTGGAGTGAGAAGTGGGTCCGTTCAGAGCAGAAGAAGAGGAAGGAGAGCCTGTTGAAGAACGGAGAATAGGCTCGGAAGACGAAGAAGAAGAAGGAGAAGAAGAAGAAGAAGAAGCGGCGGCCGGGGTGTCATCATTGATTCGCTTGCCAATGTTGTTTTGCAGCATCCTTCCCGATCTCAGTGTAGTCACGGCACTCACATTATGGTTTTGTTGTTCAAGAGCAACATGTGCATTATGTGGGTGACCGGGATTTGGAAGTGGCTGGGACGGGAGTTTCCCCTTCTCTCGCTCGCTCAAGGCCGCGTTCAGCTGTGCAATCTGGGCCTCAATGGTCTTGATGCTTTGCCCGTGTGAGGCAGTGTGTTGCACTAAAGATTGAATCGAAGACTGGATGTTGGCGGTGGATTGAGTCGATTGTTTAACAAACGCCTCCAGACTTCGCTCGAGCGAGGAAACCTTATCGTTGTTCGACGGAACAAAGTTGTTTGGTGGAAAAGAATTGTTCGGTGCAAAGTTGTTCGTCTGATTCTGAAAAGGTTGGGGTTGGAAGGGCTGCTGATACTGAGTTTGTTGTTGCGCTTGTTGTTGCGGCGGAGGGGCCCTTTGGAAATTGTTGCCTTGGAATTGATTCTGATTCTGATTCCAGGCGAAATTGGGGTGGTTCCTCCAACCGGGATTGTAGGTGGAAGAGTATGGATCATTCCTCGGTCTTTGCTGGAATGCATTAACCTGATCCTGTCCTTGCGATGGTGGATTGTAAGGACACTCTTCGGTCAAGTGAGAAGGATCGGAACAACAAGCGCAGATGGTACGAAGGGGGAGAATAGGGGCAGGAGTAGGAGAAGAAAATTTGCTCTATATTGCTTCAAGCTTTTTTGTTATTGCAGCCATTTCAGCTCTCATCGCAATAGAGACGTCAAGTTGGTGGATTCCTACCCTAGACTGACCGGTAGAACTGGAGGTAGAAGAAGAAGAAGAAGTCGGTCTGGTGCTCTCCCACTGTAGCGTTTGCTCCGCAAGATCGTCAAAGAACTGCCACGCTTCCTCGTCAGATTTCGATAGGAAGTGGCCCTGACAGATGGTTTCCAGCAACTGCTTCGTTGCTGGGTTCAGTCCCTCGTATAAGGTTTGGCAGAGCTGCCATTTCTCTATACCGTGGTGAGGACACTGAAAAAGAAGGTCTTTGTATCGGTCAAAGCACTTCCAGAAGGGTTCAGAAGGAAGCTGGGAGAATTTGTTGATTTCATTTCGAATTCTTGCGGTCTTATGATTTGGATAGAATTTTTTCAGAAACGCTTTAACAAACTCGTCCCAGCTGGTGATTGAGTGGGAAGCGGTGCTATACAGCCATTTTTCAGCGAGATCGCATAAAGTGAACGGAATGACCCGTAGACGTATAGCATCGTCCGACAGCTGGGTTGTTTTCATCATGGCACAGACATTTTGAAATTTATTGATGAAGATATAGGCATCTTCAGATTCAAGCCCATGAAAACGTGGAAGCATGTTGATGAAATGGGGCTTAATTTCAAAGTTGTCCCCATTGGCCGGAGGAAGAGAAAGGCAGGTGGGAAGTGCAGAACGGGTGGGGTAGAAACGATCCTGGAGCGCGATTCGCTGCGGCGCTACAACAGGCGGAGGTGGTGGGAGATTGGTCTCCGTAGGAGGTGGAGCCAATTCAGCGGTGGTCAAAGAGATGTTCGGATTAAATCCCGACATCGCGGAAGAAGAGGTTGGTGAAGGTGAAGGTGAAGGTGAAGATGTATGAACAGAATTCCGGTCAACGTCGGAGTTGGCCGGCAAAGGAAGGGGTGAAAGAGGAGTGGACGGAGTATCGACTTCGGAGTCGATCGCGTAGTCGGTCGCGACTAACGTAACGCGGACTAGACGGGCGCTAGTGTCCCGAGTCCAAGCGGACATACACTAAACGAGTTTAGTATAGTCAAAGCGGAGAAGGTGAGGGTAAGAAAACGTCAATGGATAAAGGCGATGGGTGGTGGGTGAAAATGGATTTGGCGACAAAAGGGAAAGTTTTTGTAAATGTTTTTGATTTTTTTCTTTTTTTTTCTTTTTTGTTTTTAGAAAGAGATTTACAGAAATATGTACGGAAATACGGCTTAAGCAATCACAAACAAGTTATGCACAATCACACCTAGATCTAGGGTAACCTAGGTCTACTAGACCTGCTCCTGAACTTGATTTTCGAAGTTAAACAGTGTCGAGAAACAGGCTTAAAAATACACTGATCACGAGGCCAGGTAAGTGCAGAGATAAGGGGAGGTTGTCCAACGCTTTCGCGAAGTTCCTTAATTAAATAACCCTTTCTCTTTCGGCGGTTGCGCCTTTAACACTTTCCTAGACACCCCGTAAACAATATACGGTTAAGCGAGGTTCTAAACACGGTTTATCTTCTCCTAATGAGCGCGAAGTCCTTAGGGCTGAAGTCTAGTATTTTTTAATTTACAATGGACAATGCATATGCTTTAGTGATTTTTGGGGTCTTGGGAAGGGTGATGAAATCCCCACCCAATCTGGATTGGTTTCAAGCCCCATTAAGTCCGTATTAAAGAATGCAAAACAGTAACAAATCAACTGCAAACAATTTTTATTTTGCGGCGCAAAGAATCCTGCACAAGAACAGTTTATTGGAAGGGGGAGAAGAATTTGCGCAAAGAAGGCTGCAGAAAACACAATTCAGTGGAGTTCAGAGGAGAGGGGAGAGGCAGAGAGACTTACAGAGAAAAAATTGCTCCCTGAAGGCACAACTTGGCCGCGGTTCCGCGGCCAAACACCTACTTAGGCCGCGGATCCGCGGCTAGGATGAGGAATTGGGGCTCTGAAATTTTGGGGTGTTCTGGTATGGGTCTCCTCTGCTTGTCTGGATATGCTGAATCTTTGTTTGCTCACTGTATATGCTCCAGATTTGTTCAGTAGACCGTAGGCTTTGTTTTGTCCGTCGCGGTGTAGCCGCGAAATGTGGGTCTATCTTCCCACGTCTTTGGCACTGTACTTGAACTCCGTATTTTCAACGTCTTGGCCACTGAACTCGAACCTTGTATTTTCCTGCACACTTGCACAAAAGCTAATCAAAAAACAACAAGATGGTTTTTTTTTTACAAAGTAAGTATTTTTTTTCGTTTTTTTTTATACTTACAAATTAACCCGAAATTACACAAGGAAATAAACTACCGTCTCCCCGGCAACGGCGCCATTTGATTGGTAGGATTCGTGCGTGTTCAAGTTTAGTTTTAAATACCGCAATCAAGACGGTTTCGCTTGTAGCTAGCCGGTTGAGTACGGGTCGTCCGCAGGGAGATGTGAGTCTTTTTCAATGTGTTTTAACGAGTTAAGTCCGGTTGTTCAGATTTTGTTTGTGATTAACTAAGTGTTGAGTTGATATTTAAAGAGAGCTTGTTAGGGTTAGGATTAGGTTAGTTTGAGTTAGGAGTCTCCACATCTTTCGTTGCCCCTCTTAATATCGGTGTTACGGTAATCGGCAACAACGGGGATTAGCACGACTAGAAAGGAACTTGTGAGTATAAGCTAGGCTTTCCAACGCATAGTCCTTCCTTTTGGTGCTTGTCCGTCCGTTCTTGGCTTTTATCCATAACCTCCGGTTAATTCAACCACAACCGGTCTCACTACGGAATCACCGCTATCATGTAGGATAGGGTGCTGTAAGGAGCGGATTGTGGTTCAATTAACGGGAGTCGATTTAAGTTGTTTGGCAAGGAAAGAGTGAGAGAGATTTCCTTCTCTCAAACTTCCCTTATCCTACCCTAACAAGTATAAAACTACTCACACTTCATGATAAGGAAAAACAAAACAAAACAAAGGAGGAAGATAGAAAGAAGGAGATTAGGAGAATACGACTAACTATTTGCGACCTCACCTTGGCGAGGATCGAGCGTAAGTATCATTGTCGTATGAATGATAAACAAAAAGAGAGAAGAAATAAACAACAAGGAAATAACAACAACTACTTAACGAATTAAAATTACAACAAGCATAAAGATAAGGAGACAAGCATGATAATAAAATGGTCTTCTTTATTCATCACTCTTCACTCAAAAGCTCACTTACAAGTTTAATGGAGAAGAGGTGAGAAGAGGAAGAAGAACATGTAAACTAAAACCTAGCAAAAAGAAATACAAGAATGGACCCTTTCCTTCACAAAGTTCTGGGCTATTTATAGGCCAGAGAATGAAACCCTAGGGCAACCACCAGACCACACATGCAATGACCAAAATACCCCTGGAAACTTTTTGCCTGCCGCCACTATACGGCCGCGGATCCGTGGCCTGGACCCCACTTTGGCCACGGATCCGCGGCCGTTTAGTTGAGTTGGGCCCCCAAATTTGCTGTGGTTCCCTGGTTTGATGTGTACATTATTCTGGTATATGTATTTTTTCATAATTTCTTCACGAATTTTCCAGAATTTCTGTTGAGGGAAAGGTGGACTTTTTGTCAAGATTTTGTCATGATTGCCTCGAGCTCCGCGTAGATTTCTTGGAAGTTGTTGTTGCCATTGAGCCTTGTGCATGAAGGTGACATTGATTTGACATTTTGTCTTCTTAAACTGGTATCTGGCAACATACGGATGACGAGCGGAGACCGTGTTTTATCTGTGATTGGCAGGAACCCGGATTTTGTCGTGTTTTCCATGAATTTCACCGTTTTAGAACCGAGAACCTGTATTCTGCAATTGACTAGCAAACACGGCTCAAGAGTATCTACTGATATGCAATGTGACAAAAATTGGGCGGTATAAAAATGCAAAAATCTGATATGAACACCACCCCCAAACATGCGGGCAGGCCGAAGTTTCAAATCGGCAAATCAAGCAGATACTGGAGAAGACGGTTTCCAAGAACCGAAAAGATTCATTTGATCGCACGCTTTTGGCGTGTCGGATGTTCAAAATTCTAAAGTTTACCGCGATCAGGACGGTGTCGCTATGCAGCTAGCCGGTTGAGCACGGGTCGATCCACAGGGAGATGGTTGTATGTCCGTTCGAGTTTTAGACGAGTCAATAAAGAATTTGTATGTGTTTGTTCAATCTAACCTATGTGTATTATTTGCAAGTATAAAGTTGTTAAGAAAATATACGAAAGTGTAAGCTAAAGAAATCCGTACTCAAAACCTTTGAGCCGAGTCTTGACCAATTGAAGCTAGAGCAATCGGCAACAATGTGGATTAGGAGATTTAAGCGCGGTATTCGTGGAATCCGGCTTATTTACCCTTGTCCTTCCGTTCTTGTCTCTTGCTTTCGCCTCCGGCCAAACCGAACGCAACCGGTCGCGGTTAGGAATCACCGTTACCTTGTTAGGGTAGGGTGCCTAACCGAGTGCTTGCGTATCGTTTGGGCGGAGTTCAATGGAAAATAACGGGAAAAGGAAAAGAGCAAGGAGATATTAACTTACAATACCGTATTTATTCTTAACAACGATAATTACAACCATTCACAAAAAGAACCAAAAGAGCAAAAGAAAAGAAAAGATTACAAGTAAGTAAGTGCATGAATTAAATTGCATGAAAGTAAAGCATTAATGTAAAGCAAGTAATAAAAAGCAAGAAAGAAATAAGCAAGAAAGTAATTACAAGAACATAGAACTCAAGACAAGCATGGGATCAATAGCCAACCCTTAAACTTGCAAGCTCAATCAAGAGGTTGCAAGATCAAGAGAAGGGTAAAGAACTCATGTGAAGTGAAGAACTAATTCCATAAGAAAATACGACCTTTAAGATCAATAACTAACCCTTAACCTTTCAAGCTCAATGAAGAGGTTGAAAGATCAAGAGAAAGCAAAAATCTCAAGGGGAAGTTAAACCAAAGAGAATGATACAAAAACCCTTATCTTCATTAACATCTACTAAATGCTCTCACTACATTTTCATGGAGGAAGAATGAAGAAGAAGAAGAAAAAGACTAAATCCAACAAAAAGAGGCTAAAGAAATGAACACCCCTTGGTTTGGCTCAGTTCTGGGGTATTTATAGGAGGGGAACTGGAAACATAGGGCAAGAATCTGCCCCTACAAGAAAAGACCAACATGCCCCAGAAAAACGACAACGAGAGGAGACTAAATGGACGCGGTTCCGCGGCCTAAGCGCGCTTATGCCGCGGAACCGCGGCCGTTTAGAGGAGTTAGGGCATGAAATTTGGTGGTTTTCCCTAGTTTTTAGTACTCTTCAGTGTGGTATATGACTTTTTCTTAGAAACTCTTCCCATTTCTTCCAGAATTTCAGTAGATCAAAAGGTGATGTGATGTGGATCTTTTGCCAAGATTTCCTCGAGCTCCATGTAGATATGTTGGATCTTGTGTCGACATTGAGCTTTGTGCACGAAAATGACATCGATTTGCCATTTTGTCCCTTAAACTGGTGTGTGACAACATACGGATAGAGAGCGGAGACCCGTGTTTTATCTGTGTTGGCAGTAATCCGGAATTTGACGTACTTTTCCATGAATTTCACTGTTCAGAGCCGAGAACCTGTATTCTGCAAATATGTAGTAAACACTGATCAAAAGTACCTGCCTATAAACAAACGAGCGTAAGAATGGGCGGTATAAAATGCAATATTCTGGTATGAACAAATACCCCCAAACTTAACTTTTGCTCGTCCCGAGCAAAACCAATTATTCATAAAAATAAAATCCTAACCGCACTTTCACAGGGAACGCGATTGCACTGAGCACGTGCAACAAGCCGTTAAACCTCTAGGTGTCCCTAGTAGGAGGAGTGTTGTCTCCTGAGGGTTTTCAGCGGATTACACCCACAAAATCCAGTCAAGCCAGTGTCATAAGTTAACATCGATTCTACTCCTACAGTTTAGTATTTACGTTAGAAATTCTATAATCCTAAGTTAGAAATATTCAACCCTAATACTTCACACCTTCTATCTATTTAACCTTAGATCATATACGTTCCAAAAAAGTTTAGAAAGATGTTGGTTCTCCTGAGTTTTCCTTCTAGAGTGCGGTCTCAAATCAGGGATTTTTTATCAGCTTTACAGAAAACACAAGTCTTATTCTTCATTTCTATCTTTTATTCAAATATCGATTGTATACCTCTACATGTGTGTATATTTGCACCCCTACACTCAAGAATTCAATTCAAGCCATAATACCCTTGCCCTAATAACTAATACTACTTCTTTTCATTAAGGATGGACGGATTTGCTCACACACCTTTCATGCGACTATTAATGCTTCTTGAGGCACTAACGACCGATTACTAAATGTGTGAACTTTAAAGCGTAAATAGCAGTTTCCAGGTCTTGACTTTATTCTATTTTTCTTTTTACTTTTCTTTTTCTTTTTCAAGACCGGATATATTTTTCAATAATGCTCTTTTGGTGTTTAGCTTTAAATACCGTTTTTTTTCTTTCATACTAGGTTTTCAGGCAAGAGTATTTCTAGGTATCCTCTACTATCCCAAGTTTCAAGGTGCGTGTAAGTGCAGATAGTAGGGCATATACTTTCTAAATTTGAACTCAAGAAAAGAAACTATTTGTCAGATTTATCTTTCAGTAAAACTTCAATACTTTCCCTTTATCTTGACTTAACTCAAGAACTGAACTCAAGATTACCTATTTCTCAAAAAAAAAAACTGTAAGGACGTATAATCGCCAAGTTTAAACAGGATGAGGGTTATTTTTAGGGCTTTCAATTCCTAAGTCTAGAATTTAATTATTTCTATCATATCAACTAAACTTTCGGAATAAAGATCTAAGTTACCCTATTAGCTAACTTGACGACAAAGTTTTTATATTTTTTGGAAAATTTTCAATTTTTATGGGTTTTTAAAATATGGTATGCAAATGCAGAATATACAAATGAATGCGAAGGAAGAAAGCTTACCGAGCACACCCCCAAACTTAAACTTGACAGTGCCCTCACTGTCAGGATATACCAAGAGGGTCAAAATTGTCGGCGCTCTCCCTAAAAACAAATTATATACAAAACAAAAAGGAAAACAAAATATATACAAAAAAAGGTTCCCCCCAAACTTAAGTAAAACAGTGTTTCCACTGTTTAAGTGGTGAAATTCAGGATTAGGGGGAAAGAAAACAGTATCAAGCTATACAGAGCCTTACACAGGCCAAAGGTGAGTACCAACCATTCAAAGATTTTATCTCTATAATGTGCTGGTTGGTGAAAGAATGCAGAGAGGTAAGAAATGGAGAATACGCGAGACCGTATGGAGATAGAAGTGGTATACGGTCTCAGTGTATGAGAAGAAGAATGGTGGAAGGGAGAAAGAAGTGGAATACGAACTTGAGGGTGAAAATGGATTGAATAAATCAGTACAATCTGTAATGATCGATGTGAAAAAATGGATTGTACTAATCTATCAATATGGCGAGAAATTGGGTCAAATCCCTCAAGATTCGTGAGAAACCATGGGTACGCCGAACTCGGTAAACCAGACATATGAAATGAAAGTGAGACGGGTTCTTGCAAGGTCGGACCGATGGAAAGGATGGAGGTAGGTGATTGAGGAAGGTTATCGGTTAAAGGTTCAGGAGAGTGTACACAATCAATGAAAGGAACAGGATTAATTGGAAAATCCGACTCATCAATTAAAACTGGTTCATCCTCAATACCATCCTCAATATTCTCTTCAAAATTCAGCTTATCCATGCAATTTTCATCAAAATCAAGACGCATATGGGGTTCGGGAAAAACATTTAATGACTCGGGATGATGAATTGGAGAGAAAAATTGAGCTAAATCTACAGGTTCATCATCCAAAATATTCCCGGCGTCAATATCCTCAATCAAGTGACAATCAATATTCTCAGACACCTCAACAAAAGCATGGATATCAATCAATTCAGGTTCTAAAGTGGAGGTGTAGAGGTCAAAAGGTTTAGAATTGGTTTCACTTGGAAGGAACCCTTCACAATCGGGTAAATCAAACACTACAAAGTCGCACAACTCATTCAGCATTCTATCTTCAATTGATAAATCATGTGGAATACTCGATAGAATTTCAAAACAGGAGTTGTGGGATTCAATTTAGGACGGGTAGATTTGATTTGGAAGGGGGTACATCTCACTCTCTCCACTCAAATTCACAGCCTGTCCTACCGCTTCTTCATACATTGGAAAATTTGGAGCTAGTTGGAAACTAGCTACCGGGTCAGTAGGTTGTATGAGAGCGGCCATGGACGCATTCAAATCCATCATCTGTTGGCTTGACGCTACCCTAAAGTCTTCCAACGACTGTTCCAGACTAGACATGGGTTGTGAAGGGGTTTCAGTAAAAGATTCAAAGTTGTATGGATACTGAAAACTCCCAAATGTCGGTTCAGTAGCAATGTCTAGGGAAGATGTAAAAGTCGGGTAGGACTGGTAGGAATTGAATGGCTGGATAGGAGTAGGATCAACATTTGGATAAGAAGGTGAATGGAATTGTTGATCCCAAGAGTTTGAAGTGGTGAAAGGAGTGAAAGATCGGCTACGGGATTGTTCAATTTGTTCAGCAAGAGACATAGGTCTTATGGCTACAATTGGAATTTCAAAAGAAGTATCAACACAAGAAGGAGTGAATGTTTGAAACGGTTGATACGAAGTGGATTGCGGGGTCCAGTTGTTCGTCCTAGACGCGTCTATCCGATCTTTCAAAGAAATTTTGGGCATGGAGGGATCGTTCGACGTTCGACCAAAACAAGAACCGTATGAGGTAATGTCTGGTTGTGGGTACCAAAGTCCGGCAAGTGTTTTGCGAGGCGGGGTACCCATGATATGAATAGAAAAAAAGGTAGAGAAAAGGAGGGGAAAAAGAATGTGATTTTTTTTTTTAAATTTTTTTAGTTAGATATTAACAAAAGAAAGAAATATGCACACAAAAAGAATCTGGACAAAAACAATCACGACACAAAAATACCACACACCTAATCGTTTTAGGGTTCACCTAGGTCAACTAGACCTGCTCCAGAACTTGATTGTCGAAGTAAAACTGTGTCGAGAAACGGGCTCAAGATACACTGATCACGAGGCCAGGTAAGTGCAGAGATAAAGGGAGGTTTTCCAACGCTTTCGCGAAGTTCCTTAATTAAATAACCCTTTCTCTTTTGGCGGTTTCGCCGTTAACACTTTCCTAGACACCCCGTAAACAATATATCGTTAAGCGAGATTCTAAACACAGTTAACTTCTCCTAGTGAGCGCGAAGTCCTTAAGGCTTAAAGTCTAGTTTCTTTTAAATTTTGTGCGGGTAAACGTTATGCTCAAGTTCGTGATTTGTGGGCCACGGAAAAGGTGATGAAATCCTTTACCGTATGTTGTGGGGTTCGCTTGCCCTTAAGTCCGTATTAATGTATGCAATACGCAATTCAATAAAACTTCTATAAAGAATCAAACAATCGTTTTTTAGTTTAAGCACGGCACTGCAACAAATACGGGTTAGTCAATTTTTAGCGTTTGCTAGCGGACTTACAATGAATCCTGCAAAGAATAGTATATTGGATGCGTCGGATTTGAGAAGAAGGTGTTAGTAAAGTACGTACCATTAAGTTTTTGGGTTAGAAAGCCCCCGTTGAATCAAATCCGGTAATCTTGAAAAGTTCGCTTGCGCGGGTCAAACTACCCGGATCTTTGGCACTGTACTTTGCAATCACCTTAGCTTTTGAACGTACACTTTGCTCTCCACAATCGCCGTTTGCAAATCCGCAAAAATCTGTAGACTTGCTCACAAAAATTATCCAAAAAAAAAAGATTTTTTTTATTTACAAATATATACAAAAAGAGTATTAACCCGAATAACAAGAAAGAAAATACGCTACCGTCTCCCCGGCAACGGCGCCATTTGATCGCACGCTTTTGGCGTGTCGGATGTTCAAAGTTCTAAAGTTTACCGCGATCAGGACGGTGTCGCTATGCAGCTAGCCGGTTGAGCACGGGTCGATCCACAGGGAGATTCCATTAATCATAAGATATCCACGCCCTACCACCCCCAATCATGCGGGCAGGCCGAAGTTTCAAATCGGCAAATCAAGCAGATACTGGAGAAGACGGTTTCCAAGAACCGAAAAGATTGGTCGCTGAAACTCACTGATGCCCTTTGGGCCTTTCGAACCGCTTATAAGACCGACCTTGGCATGTCTCCCTATCGGCTTGTGTACGGAAAAGCCTGCCACCTACCTGTCGAAATAGAGCATCGCGCATTTTGGGCGATAAAAGAGTTGAATCAGTCTCTCGAAGATGCGGGCAGCCATCGAAAACTGCAGTTGAACGAACTGAGCGAGCTTAGGGATGAGGCTTACGATAACGCGGTTGTCGTTAAGAATCGAACGAAGGTGTTTCACGATAAACACCTTTTGCGCAAAACCTTCGTACCTGGTCAGCAGGTACTGCTTTACGACACCCGACTTCACTTCCATCCAGGAAAGCTCAGATCTCGCTGGAAAGGGCCGTATTTTGTGCGGAATGTATATCCGCAGGGCGCTGTGGATTTGGAAAATCCAAAGGACGGTTCATTTTTCAAAGTGAACGGACACCGAATCAAATCGTACCTTAGCGTCGAACCAACAGAGGAGCTCTTGGTCTTACAGGAGCCGGTTTACCCTGCCTAATCTTCCTCTGCCTACCTCCAAACTTCGGTTATCCAGCCAAGAACAGTGGACACTGTTCCAAATAAGTTTGGGGGTATGTATAAACCATTTTGTATATATTTATGGATATTCTTTTTCTTTTTTCTTATAAAAAAAAATAATTTTTGTATCGCTAACCGACAATTTTGACTCTTCAAATGATCTCTTCATGCAATGACGGTGAGGACACTGTCCAGTTTAAGTTTGGGGGTACGCTCGGTACGCATTTCTTACCTTCACATTCATATGTATATTTTGCATCTGCATATTAAAATCTATAAAATCCATAAAAATCTGAAAATTTTCTAAAAATATAAAAACTTTTCTGTTAAGTTAGCTTGTGGAAGAACTCTGATTTAACATTTCGACGGTTTTGTTTGATAAAATAAGAATAACTAAATCTTATGTTTAGATTTTGAAAACCTGAAAGATAACTCTCCTTTGAAGTTAACTATAGCTGATATACGTCTTTACATCACACTACACGTGTCGTGAGTTTTTGGGAATTAGATGACAAGTCTTTTATGTCGAAAAACTTTTAAATGGATCAATGATTTTCTGAGGATCAAATAGGTTTGTTCTGAAATAAGTAATGTCAAGAATAGTTTATGAAGTAAAGCGAATATGAAGGAATGTTATTGATGCCATAATTGGAACTAAGTCTGAAAAATAACCCATCTGAAACTTGATTGGAATGATTACACACCGAACCCACTAAACACGTCTTTTATCCAAAAAAATAATTGAACTGCCGGTTATATCTCCGTTCGTATTAAATCATCTGATTTTCACGCCAAACTGTCTTTTGTTTTTGGACTAGGTAACTTGAGTAATTAAGTCCGCTGGGGTGTTTCTACACCTAATGCCCTAAAACTAACTGGTTTGGGTGCATTGGCCCAAAGCTCGCTAAGAAGCCTAGAAAGTCCAGATTAAAACAAAGTCAAGCAAGTGTTCTCTCCGAGTTAAAATTCCTAACAGTTCTTTGTGTGGGAATAATCTTGATAAAAGACAGGCTTTTATAAAAAAATTTAGCGGAGATATGAAGGTTTTACTCTATGATAAAGACTATTGCACGTTCACAGAGGTGTGCATGAAATGAAAACAAGAAAAAGGTGGAGTGAAGAATAAGACCTAGTTTCCTGTTATGGAAGATAGAAATTCTAAAGTTGAAACTTTACTGGAAAACGAAACTTGAAAAATGCTTAACTCTTTATAAAACTTATGTGATCCTTTCAAAATTCTTATCTGGGCTTTATTGTGTGACATGAGGACTTTATTCGACCTTTCTGGAACTTAACGACACTATTTGCACTGCACGTAAAGACATATAAAGTCTGTAGTTAAATAAGAAGCGAGGTGTGAAAAATAAAGGTTCGATAGTCTAGACTTAGGATAATAGATTTGTTATTTTCTGAAATAAAACTTTAGGGTTTGAATCTTAGTTATTTTACAAAACCAACTTGACCGGATTTTGTGGGTAGTATCCGCTGAAAACCCTCAGGAGACAACACTCCTCCTACTAGGGATACCTAGAGGTTTAACGGCTTGCTGCACATGCTCAGCGCAATCGCGTTTCCTGCGAAAGTGAGGTTAGTTTTTTTTTGTGAATAAATTTTCTTTGCTCGGGACGAGCAAATGATAAGTTTGGGGGTATTTGTTCATATCAGATTTTTGCATTTTCATACCGCCCAATTTTTATCACATTGCATATCAGTAGGTACTCTTGAGCCGTGTTTGCTAGTCAATTGCAGGATACAGGTTCTCGGCTCTAAAACGGTGAAATTCATGGAAAAACACAAAAAAACCCGGATTCCTGCCAACCACAGATAAAACACGGATCTCCGCTCTTTATCCGTCTGTTGCCACACACCAGTTTAAGAGACAAAATGGCAAATCAATGTCGTTTTCATGCACAAGGCTCAATCGTAGCACAAGATCCAACAAATCTACACGGAACTCGAGAAAATCATGACAAAAAGATACACATCAAATCACCTTTTTCTCAACAGAAATTCTGGAAAAATCGTGAAGAAAATCTGAGAAAATACATATACCAGAATAAAGGGCACACAAAACCAGGAGAAACCACAAAATCTGAAGACCTAAGTCCTCTATATGGCCGCGGTTCCGCGGCCTAAGCATGCTTAGGCCGCGGATCCGCGGCCGTATGATGGCGGCAGAAGGGGAGTTTTCAGGGGCAGTTGGGTAATTTTGTAAGGGGGCAGATTGTTGCCCAAGATTTCCAGTTCCCTGCCTATAAATAGCCCAGAACCTTGTGAAGCCAAGGGTGCATAATCTTGTATTTTTCTAGGTTTTAGAATACATGTTCTTCTTCCTCTTCTCATCTCTTCTCCATTGAAAAACTTGTAGTGAGCTTTTGTGAGTGAAGAATGATGAATAAAGAAGTTCCTTTTGCTATTATATTTGTCTTGTTCTCTTATTATTGCTTGTAATTTTCATTTGTTAACTTAGTTGTTGTTATTTCTTGTTGTTTCTTTCTTTTCTCTTTTCCTTTATCCTTAAAACAACCATGATGCTTACGCTTGATCCTTGCCAAGGTGAAGTCGCAAATAGCTAGTTGTTATCTTCTAATCTCTTTCTTTCTATCTTCCTCTTTTGTTTTGTTTTCTTTTCATTATGATGTGTGAGTAGTTTCATACTTGTTAGGATAGGATAAGGGAAGTTTGAGAGAAGGAAATCTCTCTCACTCTTTCCTTGCCCAACAACTTAATTCGACTCCCGTTAATTGAACCACAATCCGCTCCTTACGGCACCCTATCCTACATGATAGCGGTGATTCCGTAGTGAGACCGGTTGTGGTTGAATTAACCGGAGGTTATGGCTAAGAGCCAAGAACAGACGGACAAGCACCAAAAGGAAGAACTTATGCGTTGGAAAGCCTAGCTTATACTCACAAGTTCCTTCCTAGTCGTGCTAATCCCCGTTGTTGCCGATTACCGTAACACCGATATTAAGAGTGGCAACGAAAGAAGTGAGCGACTCCTAACTCAAACTAATCTAATCCTAACCCTAACAAGCTCTCTTTACATATCAATTTAACACTTAGTTAATCACAAACAAATCTGGACCTTCGGACTTAACTCGTTAAAGCACATAGAAAAAGATTTCCATCTCCCTGCGGACGACCCGTACTCAACCGGCTAGCTACAAGCGAAACCGTCTTGATTGCGGTAATTAACTAAAACTTGAACACGCAGAATCCCTAACAATCATGCAGCGATGCAGACGCCAACCAAATTCGCTCCCCAATCCCTAAGCGGCGAATGATGAGTCGCTTCAGGTACCATATTCCAGTGTAGCGATGCAGATGCCAACCAAATTCCAAATCCCATACCCCAACGGCGAATGATGAGTCGCTCCTGGTACCACATTTCAGTGCAGCGATGCAGACGCCAACAAAGTCCTGAAATTTTTCCGGCCCTACGGTCTGGATCATACATCCTGCAAAACCGTACACAATCCACGGGCGTAAAACGATCCCAATCTCTCCCAAGTCCTACCGGTGAGACCGCATTCAAAGTCCAGAAAAAAAAATATAATAATAATAATAATAATAAAAATATAAATAAAATGGTATGTCCACAAGCAAAATGGGCACGGATGAAAACCCGAAAGGGCTCCGTGAGTAAAAACAGCAGGACTGCCGACGAGTTTGTGAAAATCCGAAAGGGCGCAAACTCGTAAAAAAAAAGAGATGAAATGCACTCGCAAAGTCCTCTCGACTTTGTGAGGAGAAAATTCCCGCATGAGATCTTTACAACTCACAAAGGAGCAATACACTTAGGAGTCCCCATGACTCCTAAGGAGAAAATACACCTACGAGATCCTTTCGACTCGTAGGGAGAAAATGCTTTTATGGGACCCTCACGGCCCATAAAATTGAAAAAATCTTAGGTGACAGGGATATGAACCTGTCTCCTAAGCTACCAATTCCCAAATCCTCCCGGAGCAAATGATGAGTTGCTCCTGGCATTACTCCAGTGCAGAAATGCAGATGCCGACAAAAAACCAATCCCAAATCCTCTCAGGGCAGACGATGATTCGCTCCTGGTACCTTATTCCAGTATAGCGATGCTGATGTCAACTCAAGTAAAACAAATCAAACCAACCAATTCCAACATCGACCTTTGCGTCAAACAGCGACACTCCGCCTCGGGGAAACGTCAAGCAGACACTCCGCCTCGGGGAAACGTCAAGCAGACACTCCGTGCCAGGGGCACATCGATAGCAGACACTCCGCCTCGGGGAAATGTCGACCAGTGACACTCCGTGCCGGGGGCACGTCTACCAAATCGCTCCGGATCAGAGCGTCAACCGTCTATGTCGCAAAAAGGGCAGTGCAGGCTCCCGCAAATTGGGAACCCAAATCTCTCCGAATTAGAGCATCGACCGTCTATGTCGCAAAAAGGGCAGTGCAGGCTCCCGCAAATTGGGAACCCAAATCTCTCCGAATTAGAGCATCGACCGTCTATGTCGCAAAAAGGGCAGTGCAGGCTCCCGCAAATTGGGAACCCAAATCGCTCCGTAACAGAGCGTCAACCTTCTATGTCGCAAAAAGGGCAGTGCAGGCTCCCGCAAATTGGGAACCCAAATCGCTCCGGATCAGAGCGTCGACCGTCTATGTCGCAAAAAGGGCAGTGCAGGCTCCTGCAAATTGGGAACCCAAATCGCTTCGTAACATAGCGTCGACCGTCTATGTCGCAAAAATGGCAGTGCAGGCTCCCGCAAATTGGGAACCCAAATCGCTCCGGATCAGAGCGTCGACCGTCTATGTCGTAAAAAGGGCAGTGCTGGCTCCCGCAAATTGGGAACCCAAATCGCTCCGGATCAGAGCGTCAACCGTCTATGTCGCAAAAAGGGCAGTGCAGGCTCCCGCAAATTGGGAACCTAAATCGCTCCGGATCAGAGCGTCGACCGTCTATGTCGCAAAAAGGGCAGTGCAGGCTCCCGCAAATTGGGAACCCAAATCGCTCCGGATCAGAGCGTCGACCGTCTATGTCGCAAAAAGGGCAGTGCAGGCTCCCGCAAATTAGGAACCCAAATCGCTTCGTAACAGAGCGTCGACCGTCCATGTCGTAAAAAGGGCAGTGCAGGCTCCCGCAAATTGAGAACCCAAATCGCTCCGGATCAGAGCGTCGACCGTCTATGTCGCAAAAAGGGCAGTGCAGGCTCCCGCAAAATGGGAACCCAAATTGCTTCGTAACAGCGCGTCGACCGTCTATGTCGCAAAAAGGGCAGTGCAGGCTCCCGCAAATTGGGAACCCAAATCGCTCCGGATCAGAGTGTCGACCGTCTATGTCGCAAAAAGGGCAGTGCAGGCTCCCGCAAATTGGGAACCCAAATCGCTTCGTAACAGAGCGTCGACCGTCTATGTCGCAAAAAGGGCAGTGCAGGCTCTCGCAAATTGGGAACCCAAATCGCTCCGGATCAGAGCGTCGACCGTCTATGTCGCAAAAAGGGTAGTGCAGGCTCCCGCAAATTGGGAACCCAAATCGCTTCAGAACAGAGCGTCGACCGTCTATGTCGCAAAAAGGGCAGTGCAGGCTCCCGTAAATTGGGAACCCAAATCGCTCCGGATCAGAGCGTCGACCGTCTATGTCGCAAAAAGGGCAGTGCAGGCTCCCGCAAATTGGGAACACAAATCGCTTCGTAACAGAGCGTCGACCGTATATGTCGCAAAAAGGGCAGTGCAGGCTCCCGCAAATTGGGAACCCAAATCGCTCCGGATTAGAGCGTCGACCGTCTATGTCGCAAAAAGGGCAGTGCAGGCTCCCGCAAATTGGGAACCCAAATCGCTTCGTAACAGAGCGTCGACCATCTATGTCGCAAAAAGGGCAGTGCAGGCTCCCAAAAATTGGGAACCCAAATCTCTCCGGATCATAGCGTCGACCGTCTATGTCGCAAAAAGGGCAGTGCAGCCTCCCGCAAATTGGGAACGCAAATCGCTTCGTAACAGAGCGTCGACCGTCTATGTCGCAAAAAGGGCAGTGCAGGCTCCCGCAAATTGGGAACCCAAATCGCTCCGGATCAGAGCGTCGACCGTCTATGTCGCAAAAAGGGCAGTGCAGGCTCCCGCAAATTGGGAACCCAAATCGCTCCGGATCAGAGCGTCGACCGTCTATGTCGCAAAAAGGGCAGTGCAGGCTCCCGCAAATTGGGAACCCAAATCGCTCCGGATCAGAGCGTCGACCGTCTATGTCGCAAAAAGGGCAGTGCAGGCTCCCGCAAATTGGGAGCCCAAATCGCTTCGTAACAGAGCGTCGACCGTCTATGTCGCAAAAAGGGCAGTGTAGGCTCCCGCAAATTGGGAACCCAAATCGCTCCGGATCGGAGCGTCGACCGTCTATGTCGCAAAAAGGGCAGTGCAGGCTCCTGCAAATTGGGAACCCAAATCGCTTCGTCACAGAGCGTCGACCGTCTATGTCGCAAAAAGGGCAGTGCAGGCTCCCACAAATTGGGAACCCAAATCGCTCTGGATCAGAGCGTCGACCGTCTATGTCGCAAAAAGGGCAGTGCATGCTCCCGCAAATTGGGAACCCAAATCGCTCCGGATCAGAGCGTCGACCGTATATGTCGCAAAAAGGTCAGTGCAGGCTCCCGCAAATTGGGAACCCAAATCGCTCCGGATCAGAGCGTCGACCATCTATGTCGCAAAAAGGGCAGTGCAGGCTCCCGCAAATTGGGAACCCAAATCGCTCCGTATCAAAGCGTCGACCGTCTATGTCGCAAAAAGGGCAGTGCAGGCTCCCGCAAATTAGGAACCCAAATCGCTTCGTAACAGAGCGTCGACCGTCCATGTCGCAAAAATGGCAGTGCAGGCTTCCAACAAAGCAGGAACCAGATTGCTCCGGGCCAGGAAAACGTCTACCACGGACACTCCGTCTTGGAGACGCGTTAAGCATCGACCGGCCACGTCGTAAAAAGGGCAGTGCATCCCAAAAAGTGGGAACCAAAGCAAGTTGCCTCCACGTGAAAGAAGATCCATCAATTTCATGCACACGACCCACATGTGCGGTGTGCATTTATTGATGGGGGGCAATTTGTTGGGGAAAATATTTACACCCCGATTGACCGAGTCAAAGTCAAGGTCAACCCCCAAGCTAGGTGGGCCCAAGCCCAGGTCAAGCGCGCCCATGCCCAAGTCGAGCCCGCGGCCAGCCTCTCTCATGCCAACAACAAAATCATGTCATAAATAATTTTTATGTAATTTTTTATGCATGAATGTAAACAAAATGGGCATAAAGCTAAATTCTTGTAAGCCCATGGCATATGTGCAAAAAGAAATGGCACATGAGCCATGGGATGGGCAAAATGCAATTTTGTAAAGTCCAAGGGGCTATATGTAAATATGTAAGCCTATAAAAGGCAGCATGATGATGAATAATAAAAACACTTTTTCATTCCCCCAAAAACTAGGGTTCTTTGTGCCTCCTGCTTCTTCTCCAAGGTTCTAAACCTTCTCATTTCTTTTGAATTAAATCAAGAGTTTTACTCTTTCTTTTCCAAAACTAAGTAGCTTTCCACCACAAAACCCACAAAGGGGAACTCAGATCTCCCATCAGATCTCAAAAAGGAGTGATTTTTAAAATCTCCTACTTCTTGATCTTCAAGATCCGGCCAAACAACAGGAGGAAGAAGAAGAACCCCCTTCATCAGCTTCAAAACATCCTAAGAGTTTGACTCCATATATATATATAATAAATATTTCCTTTCTGAAGCATAGCTTCTGTTTCTTAGGCTAAAAGCCTCTTTTTCTCGCCGGCGCTCAAGTGCAGAGCGCCCACGTGCCGACACGTGGCGCGCTTGCGCTCAAGCGCAAGTGCCCGAGCGCAAGTCGCCCACGTTCCGACACGTGGCGCGGTTGCGCTCAAGCACAAGCGCCCGAGCGCAAGTCGCCCCGGTGCCGACACGTGGCGCGCTTGCGTTCAAGCCCAAGCGCTCGAGCACAATTCGCCCCCTTGCCGACACGTGGCACGCTTGCGCTCCAGCGCAAACGCTCGGGCGCAAGTCTCCCCCGTGCCGACACGTGGCGTGCTTGCGCTCCAGCGCAAGCGCTCAAGCGCAAATCGCCACCGTGCCGACACGTGGCGCACATGCGCTCAAGCGCCCAGCGCTCAAGCGTAGAGCGTCCATGTGCCGACACGTGGCACTCTAGCGCCTGAGCGCTCAGCACCTAGGCGCACAGCGCCCAAGGCGCTGGCCCTACGCATCCTTTGGATGCCTTTTCCCCTCTTTTCTTTTATATATATATATATACATATATACATATATATATACACACATATGTATACATATTTTCACACACACATACACCATGACACTGTCCCTGTTAGAAAAAAATTTCTAACGGGGCGCTGCCCCGCACCCCGCAAGGGGGCTGCTAGCCCCCTTGACCCCCAACCCGCTATCCGGGTAGCGGGACCCCCGTAAAAACTCTGCGTGGCTCCCGATATATCCAAACCCCCCTTTCAAAACACAACAGACGTACACTGCACATTGAGTTCGCATGACCATTTTAACCCGTTAATCGGAGGTTCCCTCGCCCCAAAGGCGAGGGGTAATTAACGGCAGCTTAGTCCGCGGCTGCCGGAGATTTGGATCCCCACAATCAATAAACCCCGGCCTACCCTAGGCAGGGGGAATCTGTAGTATACGCCTGACAAGCGCGCGCGTATTCCCATCTCAATGGGGTGACGAAAAACACCCTACATTGTCCCTACAGACATTTCCTGTTTTCTATCCAGACAACCTGTACTTGCCTGATCCCGTGTTGGCATTAGCTCCAGATTATTTAATACTTGACTTGAATACATAACTTGGGGGTATGGGGAAATCAATGATGAAACCTGACTTGTAACTCGACAGTTCAATATCTTTACTGATCAGTTTTAGAGGCTAGGCCAGCTTTGGGATGATACTGCTGACATCATCCATCGTTACCCACTACCTTTTTAGAGGCTAGACCAGCCTTGGAATGATGCTGTTGACATCATTCATCGTTACCCCTTTTCCTTTTAGTGCCTAGCGGCATGTCTCGGCTTCAGCCCGAGAATCTTCACCGTGATCCTGGGCACGCACGGGATACTATTGAGTTACATCGATGATTCATCAAATTGATTTCAAAGACTTGAGAGTAGTTAACCCAATAGACCAATTTAGATTACTCACTACACATTACCCCACTGTCCTTAATTATATCACTGTTATGCCTGTTTTATTATTTATACTCATACCTGCATGTATTGCTACCCCTGTTTATAGTATTGCTTGATATTATGACGCACTGACGTCTGGGTTTTGCATGGCCCAGATTCCTTACCTTTGCTGCAGTCCGAGCAGGAGTATTTCAGTCAGCAGGCTGAGCAGTGAGGACTTCCTAGTAGTTAGTTCATTTTACTTTCGGTATTTTTCTTTCCTGATGTGAGCCGGCATTATGGGACGTACATTCCAGTTATTCTTGTATTGGATCTTTAGCTTCCGCATTATTTTATTCTTGACTCGTTTTATTTTGGCTTATGGACATGTGTTAGATAGTTTATTATTGTTCTTGATATCTTTACAGCCGTAATGTGACTGTGGAAGGATATTTCCTATCCACAGGTAGCATGGTTGGCTATGTCACGTGCCCATCTTAGCGTACTCTGGGAAGCGGGGCGTGACATGGTTCTTTTTGGTATCAGAGCCATAGTTTAATCGGGTTTGATTCTTTTGTAGTTGGGTATTGGACCCAATACACGAATCAAAATACTTGTGATTAGGAAACATGTCCTGCCACCTTACCGTCTTACTATTTTTGAATCTTAAGCTCCTCCTGATTATACTTTTGCGATATGCAAACCTCCTTTGCATATCGACTTGAAACCTGGTTCCCTTTTGGTTATCTCTAGAACTTAGGCGACTTGGGTGGAGTTATGTAATTGTAGCTATGATACCGCGGCATGGTTACAATGCGGTACTCTATTTAAGTAACTTGGAGTTCTAGCCTTGATTCATGTCCTTGATCTATATTTTGAATTTGTTATCATACTAATCCTTTTGTGCTTTGATTTTAGGAACATGGCAGATAAGAATCTGAAAACGTACCAAAGACGTGTTGACGAAGCCGCTATGCTTGGAGTAATCCGTGGGATGTTGGAGAACCAAAAGCGACAGACCGAGCTGAACCAGCAGCAAGCTGAGGCTTTACAGGAAGGTTTGCGGACCGTTCAGCAGTCCGTGAACAATGTTGTGGCCAGACCAGTTGAACGTGTGGGTACCGTAGCGGATTTCAGGAGACTGAGTCCGTCTGTCTTTACTGGTTTGGAGGAGCCGTTGCCAGCGGAGCAGTGGCTGGTTGACATGGAGA
Source organism: Agapanthus africanus (assembly GCA_030015575.1). NCBI lineage: Eukaryota > Viridiplantae > Streptophyta > Magnoliopsida > Asparagales > Amaryllidaceae > Agapanthus > Agapanthus africanus. The sequence continues at coordinate 1,005,065,676 of CM057337.1, read as the reverse complement.
ATTTACTCGTTGCGGCACAGATCCCAGAGGATAAGAGGGTAGATATGGTACGCTTCCAGTTGGTGGACTATGCCCATGAATGGTGGCTGGTGGAAGAGACTCGCTTGCCCAAGCCGATTAGTTGGGCGGTTTTTTCGAAGAGTTTCTTGGAGAAGTTCTTCCTGCGGACTGCACGAGAGGAAATGGAAGAAAAGTTCATCAGTTTGAAGCAGAACGGCGCACGGGTAGATGTACATGCAGCTGAGTGGACGCGGCTCAGTAGATTCGCTGGACTTCTGGTTGCCAACGATGCTCATAGGGCAAGGAGGTTAATGTGCAGTTTGGATGTGGACATCCAGAGGCAGATTGTCTCCCTGGGTTTGACCACTTTCTCCCAAGTACTTACAGCGGCCCGAGAGCAGCAGAGCCTATCTATGAAGACTGGGAGTACACAGCAACCAACAGTTACAGTACGGAAACTGGAATTTGCACCGAACCGAGCACATGGACGTAGAGGTATTCCAGTGAACCATCGTGGCTTAACATCTATGAAGAAGCCTGTTGTTGCTGATCAAAGAAGGAGCGTGATTTGTAACTACTGCCATTTACCCGGACATGTACAAAGAGATTGTCGAAGGAGTCAAGGTCTTTGTTTGGTTTATGGATCGGCGGATCATACTATCAACTCTTGTCCGTCGAAGCTTCTTACGAAGGATGATATTCAGAAGCCACCACAGAAACCATTTCAGGGACAGAAGCAACTGACTCAGCGACCCAATCAAGCTCGAGCATTTACCCTGACGGCTGAGGAAGCTAAGGCTGTTGGATATAGTGCCCTCAAAGTCAATTATTGGATCGCAGGTACGTGATTGCAATGATTGAGGATGACCTATACCGGTAGCACAGTCTTACTCGAGATGATAGTATGCTATCTGGTTTGCTTTTATCAGTCGTGTACAGGTTCAGGTGACTGATCGCTGTTACACACTGATAGAGCTCTTAGGATCTTACTTGACTACCAACAGTATGATGGCGATCATATACGTGAGAGTTGGGTAGTCTATAAGCACATCCTTAATTGTGGTCCCTAGTCGTGGGAGTTTCGAGACAGGGCATCGATACTCCGGAGTAGACTAGTGTATACAGTCGAAACCCCGATGAGGGGCGGTGGCTGGTCTCACAAGCCACTGGTGTCAGTTGGATCACCTAAGATATATACAGGTGCTCATTGGGTTATGAGTATACCGGACAGGACTCGTCGGGAACCTGCTAGTTGGTATTGTACCTAGCGTCAGATAGCAGTTTCCTGGTAACATGTGTACAGGTTAGTTCATCGACCTGAGGTCGTCATTTGTCTCGTGTGAGTTCCCACTGTGCTTTGATTTCTACCCTACCACGGCTCAAAGGAGTCGTGCAAACAGGTATTTTTTGGGTACAATCCCGAGCCACATGGAGGCAAGTGAGCGAATCGGCAGGGGATTCGTCTCTCCCGGTATTGGGGGTGAGATCGCGCTGTGTCTAGGAAAGCCATTACACCAAGTCCTTGGCGAAGGCAGGTGAGAATTACTGGTAAGTATTCCAGTTGTTTCTCAGGGTGTTCAGGGCTTGTCTTCGACACGACTTATACCGCTGTTGGGGGTATGACGTTACCAGCCCCCTAGGCCCGATATGCGATATTCATAGACGAACGGACCGAACTGTATGTATATTGTCACTGTTAGGCTTAGTAGGGTTCCAGGATGAGTTCGCTTATCGGCTTCCCTTGAGATCAGTACATGGGCAGCCGTTACGCACTGCTAGTGCCGCTGACGTGCTTGTGCTTAAACCCACTGCCAGGGTACTGATGATTCATTAGAATCCCCCACAGATAGTTTCCCAAGTTCGGGCGAAACGTTGTAGAGGCCGTATGGTTTTATGGCAGGGTTCGGAAAATGCACGGTTTACGCACGTGTTATGTTTCGGACAGATAATACTGGTGGGCTTTGGTTAATCCGGACCCATGTATTATACTTTGTAGATATAATATCTTTGTCTCAGTTGCATTTGTATTCGGTCGTAATACAAATGCGGGTATGTTTATACTGTTTCGGGATTATCCTGAAATTCGTTTCAGGATCGCTTTTCGAAGTTGCCGGTTTTCCATCACCCGTCTTAAACATTCGGTTTAATACGGATTTATCTTTTTCATTTGGGTGAGTCATGAGGGTGAGTCATGAGGAAGTTTCTAGAATAGGTGACTAGGTTAGTGAGGTGTTATATGATTCATTGTTTGCATTAAATGGATGATGATGTGTTTATGTGGCTCATTATTTCCATTAATGTGGTGATGAGTTATGATAAGTATTATTGTTAATGGTCACCCTTCCTTGCTCCTACACTCACCCCCTCCTCTCCTTTTAGTGACCGGCCATTCTATGGGATCCATATCGTTGTTGAAATGAGATGATTCATTTACTTGATAAATTTCCTAGTTCATTTCATCAAAGTTTCAAAAGGCAACTTCATTAACCGTTCGTCCATGGTTTTGGATGAAACGAGACAAAGTATTCTACCCATTCTCTACAACAATTTTGGACATGTCGGCTAGCAAACTTCATGTCCGAGTTGCTTCGGTTCAGAGGCGGGAGCCCGTATAAAGATCCGTTTACGTGGTGCCACCTGGACAAGAAGACCAGAGATCGAGCGAGATCACAGATGCCACAAAGGAGCGTGGGATGATGGATAAAGAACGAAAGACTCGGATTGTTCGGTATAGCCTTTCTACCCACTTTGTAGTTTGTTAGTTTAGCGTTAATGGCAAGATCTGGGTTATAGTATGTGATAGCGCCAGTTTTAAAAAATTTTGTTCCGCGTTTGGCGTCAGATTGACGGCCGGGGCGCTACCGTAGACTTACAAAGGCTTCAGGAGAAGTTGTTTCAGGTATTCTACTTGTTCATGGTTTTCCCGCATTAGCGTTATTTGATTCTGGTGCATCCCATTGTTTTATGTTATCCAAGTTTATTGCTACACACTCGATTACTTGAATGACCATGTCTAGTTTCTGGGACATACACACTGGGAATGGAAAGATCATAGCTAGTAGAGAATGTAAGGATTGTGCAGTGGTTGTTTGCGGAAGGGAGCTTTTTGCAGATTTCTTGGTGATTGATACCGGCAGCTATGAATTCGTCTTGGGAATGGATTTTCTCGGCACTTTCCACGCTTACATCGATTGTAAGGAGAAGAAAGTAATTTTCCAGATTCCCGGACATCCACAGTTTATCTATACTAGAGAAAGCAGTTCTTTCGGGCCAGTCGAGTTTAGGGCTAGGCCGACAGCTAATGTTCTTTCGTCGATGGAAGTTGGTAGAGATGAAGCACCAACTATTGTACGAGATTTCATGGACGTGTTCGAAGATATATCAGGATTACCGCCGAAGCAAGGTGTAGAGTTCATGATGAATCTTATTCCTGGTGCAGCGCCAGTCTCTAAAACGTACTATCCAATGGCACCAGTGGAGTTGGAAGAAGTTAAGAAGCAAGTTACTGAATTACTTGAGAAGGGTTGGATTCGAAGCAGTAACTCGCCTTGGGGAGCTCCAGTTCTTCTAGTCAAGAAGAAAGATGGCACAAGGTGGATGTGCATCGATTATCGAGAATTAAACCGGATGACTAGTACCCGATCCCTCGCATTGGAGAATTATTTGAGCAGCTTAGTGGCGCGAGGGTATTCTCGAAGCTGAATTTGCGATCTGGATATCATCAGGTCCGAGTTAAAACAGAAGATATTTGCAAGACGGCATTTCGAACTCGGTATGGACATTACGAGTACTTAGTGATGCCCTTCGGAGTAACGAATGCACCGGCGATATTTATGGACTTGATGAACCGAATCTTCTCACCATTCTTGGACCAGTTTATAGTAGTGTTTATTGATGATATTCTGGTTTACTCCAAGAGTATTGAAGAGCATGCTGAACACTTAAGGATCGCACTGCAGACGTTGAGGCAAGAAAAATTGTATGCAAAGATGAGAAAGTGCGAGTTTTGGCTGGAAGAAGTGAATTTTTTGGGGCATGTCGTGTCTGGTAATGGAATCGCCGTTGATCCCGAAAAGATTGCAGCAGTTAGAGATTGGCTGATTCCGAAGAACGTTGCAGAAATCAGAAGTTTTTTTGGACTTGCCGGGTGTTACAGGAGGTTCGTAGAGAACTTTGCTCGTTTGGCGGAGCCTTTGACCAAGCTTACGCGCAAAGAAGTACCATTTGTGTGGACGGATAAGTGTGCGTCAGCTTTTGAGGCGTTGAAGCAGAGACTTATAACCGCTCCTATTCTGACCGTGCCAGACAATTCCGGAGGATTGGTGATTCACAGCGACGCATCTGGAAAGGGATTGGGATGTGTTTTGATACAGCATGGGAAGGTTATAGCGTACGCATCGAGACAGTTGAAAACCCATGAGAAGAATTACCTAACTCATGACTTGGAGCTAGCAGCTGTGATCTTTGCTTTGAAGATTTGGAGACACTACCTATTGGGCGAAAGGGTCGAAGTATTCACCGATCATAAAAGCTTGAAGTATGTGTTCACGAAGAAGGAGCTTAATATGAGGCAGCGCAGATGGTTGGAGCTGATGGCTGATTACGATCTTGATCTTAAGTACCATCCGGGGAAAGTTAATGTCGTGCCGAATGCGCTTAGTCGGTTTCCAGCAATTCAGATGTTGACTGCACAGAAGGAACTTATTGAAGACTTTCGAAGATTCGATTTGGAGGTTGTGCTACCGCATTCTTCGGGACAGTTGATGCAGTTGCAAGTGCAGTCGTCGTTGATCGAGAATATTAAAGCAGCGCAGTCGCAGGACCCTAGATTGCAAAAGTTTGGAGAACAGGTTGAAGCTGTACTTCGAACGGACTTACTGATCCATGAAGATGGTTCGTTGCATTATGGTAGCCGTTTATGTGTGCCAAAGGGAGATATTCGCGAAGATCTTATGAAGGAGGCGCACAGTTCAGCATATTCCGTACATCCAGGAGGCACGAAGATGTACCGAGATATACGACAACATTTCTGGTGGGAAGGCATGAAACGGGAAATTGACAGCTTTATAGAAAAGTGCTTGGTGTGTCAGAAAGTTAAGGCTGAACATCAAAGGGTTGCTGGTTTATTGCAACCACTTCCGATTCCTCAGTAGAAGTGGGAACATATAGCCATGGATTTCGTAACGGCTCTACCGCGGAGTCCAAAAGGCAACAATGCAATTTTGGTGATTGTTGATCGATTGACCAAGGTAGCTCATTTCATCCCTTTTCGAGTTGGTCAATCAACAGAAGCTTTGGCAGAACGGTACATGCAGGAGATAGTAAGATTGCATGGAGTACCGGTGAGCATCGTGTCCGACCGTGACACTTGTTTCTTATCACACTTTTGGAGGAGCTTACAGGAAAGTTTGGGGACTCGTTTGAAGTTTAGCACCGCTTATCATCCTCAAACAGATGGCCAGTCGGAAAGAACGATCCAAACTCTTGAAGACATGTTGAGAGCTTGCATGTTAGACTTCAAGGGTTCATGGGAAGATCATCTACATTTGGTGGAGTTTTCTTACAATAACAGTTTCCAGGCGACTATTCAGATGTCTCCATTCAAAGTTTTATATGGTCACAAGTTTCGTTCACCTGTTTGTTGGGACGATATTGGTGAACGAAGATTGTTGGGACCAGATTTGGTTGTGCAAACAGTTAAGAAGGTTAACACTATCCGGAACTATATGAAAGCAGCACAAGACCGACAGAAGAGTTGGGCAGACACATCGAGAAGACCTCTAGAGTTCTCTGTTGGTGATTTCGTATTCTTGAAGATATCACGATAGAGGGGTGATCCGTTTCGGAAGTCGAGGAAAGCTTAGTCCTCGATTCGTTGGACCTTTTGAGATTTTGGAGCGTATTGGAGAAGTGGCGTGTCGTTTTGCGTTACCGCAATCCTTGGCGAATGTTCATGACGTGTTTCACGTATCTCAACTCCGTAAGTATGTTCGAGATGAAACACACGTGTTGGATCATTCGGAGCTGACTGTCTGAGAAGATTTGACTTTTGAGGAGCGACCGATGTCGATTGTGGATCGAAGAGAAAAAGTTCTTAAGAACAAATTTATCCCTCTTATACTTGTTTCTTGGGGTAATCGCTCACATGGAGAATCAACTTGGGAACGAGAAGATGAAATCCGACAGAAGTTTACCCATTTATTCTTGTAGTTATTGATTGTTTATCCTTTCTTGTTCTTGGAATTTCGAGGACGAAATTCTTTTTGTAGTTGGGTATAATGTAACAACCGAGTTTAGTTATACCAATTTCTGTTTCCGTAATTGTTTATATGTGATATTTTATTGATTTATCTTGTTTGGGTGCGAATGGTAGTTTGCTTTTACATTGCTTTCGACCCGACCCGGTTGCTTGAACTGGTTGAGTTATATTTATAGACTACCCTGGCTGGTTAAATAGACACGTGCATCTCATGGATACTGCATAGTAACATTTCACCTAGCATCGCGTATTTTACATATAACATTTTTAGATCACGTAAAATAAATTAAAATTTCATTTCATAGCATACATGATACCCTTAACCCCGTGGTAGCGTCCGCGCATCGTGTTCTCGTCCCGTTCAGTGAAACGGACGTGTTTGGATAGCTACGCACACGTACGTGCGTCCGTTCTTAGGGGGATGCATTTTAGTTACCTAAGCTTTCATTTTAAAATTTGAAGGTCGCATTTATTTTTCGTATTTAAAATATGAATTTTTGGACCCGACCCGGGCGCTTTTTGAAATACTTTGTATCTCGCCAAAATTCATTTATTTAAAATTTTTAAATATTAATTCGAATATTTTTACTGCACTTAAGGTTCATCAAACAACTGAAAATCTTTTTAAAACTTTCTTTAAAAATCTTTTCTTAACAATCCCAATCCTAACTCTCTTCCTTTCTTTTATCCATCAGCCAATCAAATCCTTGTTTTCCTTGCACCGGGCCCCACCTCTCTCTCTCTCTCTATCTCTCTCCTTCCTCTCTCAGAATCTCTCTCTCTCTTCTTTCTCTCTCCTCTCGAATCCCCTCTCACTCCTCTCGCGTTACCGCCGCGCGCTGTGCGCTACGCTCACCTCCCTTCACAGCACCCCTATATTTTCTTCTTCCTCCCTTTAAAAAACCCCAGAGCTCCTTCTCCTTTAACCCATCAACTCGAAACCCTAAAACTTCCCTCTGAGCCCTCGTCTCATCTTCCTCCTCCTCGTTACCTTCTCCTCGCCACCTCCTTCGTTCTCCGTACACCCCGAGCTCACCTATACACACACCCTGCACCAACCGCGACGAGAAAACCCATACCCAAACCCTAGTCTCGCCGTCACCACCTCCATATTCATCTTCTCCTCGATCTTCTTCTCTCCTCTATCTCCATCTCCTCCCATCCTCCAACCCTAAGCCTTCACCCAAGAACCCAGCCAACAAAAACCCGAGCCCAAACCCTAAAACCACAGAAACCTTGACACCGGAACCCTACACCTCTCTCCCATCGCCTCAATCCCCTGGAACCTCTGAGCACTTATCCACAGTAAGCTCTCTCTCTCTCTCATTCTTCCCTTCTTCCCTTTTCTTATTTTCTATACTTTCTTTCTTTTATATTTTTCTTTCTGTTTTTTTTAAATCACTGTAGATTGCCGGAGCCGCGACGATGTCGACGATCCCGACGACCCAGCAAGCGTACCTGACCCGTGTGATCACTTTGTGTGTTTTTTGGATTCGTTCTATGTATCGTGCGCGCGTCGCGACATTTCCCGCCGACGTGTGATATTCCGTATACCCGTTTCTTGATCCGTAGGTAAGTAAAACTTGCTACATGCCATTTACATTATTTTTTTATACTTATTTAATTACATGTTAAACTTGTAGATTTAATCTAATGTCGCATGTTTCATTTTAACATTCGATGTTCCATTATATCATTTTAGATCTAGAACTTGAAACATATCATGTTGCATTTTAGTTTACAATACGTGGTACCTACGTCCATATTTAAATCACATAATAATTATTTGCACAGCCCATAGTACCCTTTTAATAGTTTATACCCTATTGGACACTCATTTGCATACATCTAGCCTAATATATATTCATTTGCATCCGTAGATCATTTAATGCATATTAATGTGATTTTAACATTCCATATTCGATAAACTGTATTTAATTAATGTTAGAAATATCCCCTTAACCCAAATCGATAACTGTGCATCCATATGCTTAAATCTGTACTTATTTGCATATAACATCACAATGTTCCATTTTTGTTGTTCCATTAAGTACCCATACTTGTTTTGTATACCCATGCTTACTATAGTTTGATTGTGAGCACCCACGTGACAATTGTGCACCCCTGGCATGACTTGATATACCATTACTTGACACGACGTGATACCGTGCACTTCTTGACTTGACATGATAACTATATATTACCTGACTTGACTCGAGGTACCATGGCTTTCTCTATTACCTGATCTTGTTACTAATGCTAACAAACCTAACCTGTTGTCCCTACGGACATTTCCTGTTGTCTATTCAGACAACCTGTACCTGCCTGATCCTGTGTTGGCATTAGCTCCAGATTATTTAATACTTGACTTGAATACACAACTTATGGGGTATGGGGAAATCAATGATGAAACCTGACTTGTAACTCGACAGTTCGATACCTTTACTGATCAGTTTTAGAGGCTAGGCTAGTCTTGGGATGCTGCTGCTGACATCATCCATCATTACCCACTACCTTTTTAGAGGCTAGACCAGCCTTGGAATGATGATGTTGACATTATTCATCGTTACCCCTTTTCCTTTTAGTGCCTAGCGGCATGTCTCGGCTTCAGCCCGAGAATCTTCACCGTGATCCCGGGCACGCACGGGATACTATTGAGTTATATCGATGATTCATCAAATTGATTTCAAAGACTTGAGAGTAGTTAACCCAATAGACCAGTTTAGATTACTCACTACACATTATCCCACCGTCCTTACTTATATCACTGTTATGCTTGTTTTATTATTTATACTCATACCTGCATGTATTGCTACCCCTGTTTATAGTATTGCTTGATATTATGACGCAATGACGTCTGGGTTTTGCATGGCCCAGATTCCTTACCTTTGCTGCAGTCCGAGCAGGAGTATTTCAGTCAGCAGGCTGAGCAGTGAGGACTTCCTAGTAGTTAGTTCATTTTACTTTCGGTATTTTTCTTTCCTGATATGAGCCCGCATTATGGGACGTACATTCCAGTTATTCTTGTATTGGATCTTTTGCTTCCGCATTATTTTATTCTTGACTCGTTTTATTTTGGCTTATGGACATGTGTTAGATTGTTTATTATTGTTCTTGATATCTTTACAGCCGTAATATGATTGTGGAAGGATATTTCCTATCCACAGGTAGCATGGTTGGCTATGTCACATGCCCATCTTAGCGTACTCTGAGAAGCGGGGCGTGACACGTTACCACGAAATGAAAACATTACCACACAAATTTCTGCAAAAGAGCTTTATTCACAACTCGGGAGTCTTTACAAAGGTACTGTGGGCTGCTCAGCCTTACAAAATCGCCGGAAGGCTTACAAAATTCCAAGACGAAAACAACAAAATAAAAAAGAAGGCAAAGAGATTCAGGCCTCGGGGCCGGGTAGGACCTCGACGTGCTCCGCGGCAGCGTCGGAAGCCGGGGTGGCGGCTTGAGGGTTGGTGCCCACAGCGGTAACTTCGGCACTGGGAGCCGGGGTGACCTCCTTCTCCCCAATGCCCCCACCAGGGGCCTTCACCCTTGTTTCCTGATTTAAAATCAGAAAAGCTTATGAGAAAAGCTTATGGGAAAAGCTTCAGAAAGGGGGGCCACGTGCTTACACGTGACCAGCAGTCACATGTAGACACGTGACATATAAAAGCAGCGGAAAATGGCACATTAGTTCCTTGATCAAGTCAAGGAAGAGGCTTCAGAAGAGGTCATGTGTTGGCACGTGACGCTCAAAGCAGCAGACTCGTTCTCCAGTTGAATCAAAGAAAGAGGCTCCAGACAGGGGTCACGTGTTTACACGTGACCAATAGTCACGTGTTGACACGTGATGACTAAACAGCAACCAGAAGACAAAGAACAAAAAGAAAGAGGAAGGCTCGTTCCAAGGGGGTCACGTGGTCACACGTGACCGGCTTTCAAAGCCCGTTTTGTTAACGGAATTAAATTCTGAAGGAGATTCAAATCTTTCCAAACGAAAGTGATTACCTGGAGCCGATCGAATTAAAGATTTAGAGGTAATTAAATATCATCTATCTATGGGAAAATCTCGGGTTTGGAAAGATTTCCCCTTTAAATCTAACCGAAATAACAAGGGAGAATCCCCGGATTTGAAATCCAATGGTGAATAAAATTCACCTAATAATCCAAAGGTCCAGAACGAATAATGGATGCAAATCAAATATCTCAACGAAGATTCGTCAAAAAACTAATTGACTCGGCTGCTTCTCCTATAAATAGAAGCCAAGAGATACAAAAAAGGGAGATATACGCAGAAGGAAAAAAAAGAGAGAGAGCCTTGATACTTTGAGGAATTTGGAGTTTCTGCAAACGAAAACCCTAGGTAAGAAAGGGGAGGCTTTTCAAAAGAAAGAGAATTTAATTCTCAAAAGAGTTTAACTCTGGTATATAAAACATAAGAACATATTTCTTCTCTCTTTGATAGAGGATCTGCAAAGTGCACATCTCCCCTTTAGCTTGAGAATTTAATTCTCAATGGGTCGAGATCCTGCCATGCAGATCCAAAACATAGAGAGGGAATGGAAACATGAGAATTTAATTCTCACAGAACTATAGGAATTTAATTCCTTTAAGATAAAAGTAGGGCCTGACCCTGTGATTGGGAATTTAATTCCTTCAGAACAAAAAGAAACAGGGTTGAACCCTAATTAAGAACATAGTTCTGTTGAAACAGCGGGAATTTAATTCCCTTAATCATAATTCTTTAAAATGGGAGTTTAATTCCTTAAAAGCTTTTATTAGGGTTTAACCCTATTCAGTTCTTCACATATATGAGGAATGTAATTCCTACAGAAAATTCAGAGTCCAACTCTATTCAGAATATAAATCTTCAAAAGGAAGTAGGAATTTAATTCCTCTGAAATTACTGTCAGGGTTTAACCCTACGAGGAATTTAATTCCTGAAAGGATTAACAGGTCCTCTAAACAGCATACATAGAGGCAGGGTCACGTGTCACCACGTGACCCCCCAAGAGATCTACAAAAAGCCCCTTTGAGGCAGCACCCCACGTGACCCACGTGACCCTCGGCAGAAGCTTTAGCATATAAGCATTTAAATGCCCGTCACGTGAGGGCACGTGATGCTCAGAAAGATGCGATAATCTCAGCAGAACAAATAAAGGGAGGGCGCCCTCACGTGTTACCACGTGACCCCTCTTGCCTTAGTGTTTAACACTAAATTGGAACCCCTGAATCCAGTGTTAAAACACTGTTTGGCCCTAGTGTTCAACACTAATCAAAGAACTTTATTTGCAGTGTTCAACACTAATTTGAAGCCTCTGCTGCTAGTGTTTGACACTGATTTGCTCTAGTGTTTAACATTAATTTGGACCCCCTGTTGCTGGTGTTTAACACCAACTGTCTTTTAGTGTTAAACACTAACTTGTCAACCTCATTCCCAGTGTTCAACACTGATTGCTCTGTAGTGTTTAACACTAGGCTTTGGCCCAATTGGCTAAATGGATAGAGGCAAAGCCTCTCCTTCAATGGGCCAACAAGAAGCCAATATTCCAGACATGATAGGACTTAGCTCGAGCTAGGCCATGAGTCTCTAATTCGTAATTAACTGGGCTAATGGGCTCATAACATAATTAATCGGTCTTGACCCCAAATTGGGCCGAAGACTACTTAAGCCATTCCGGTTCTAGGGTACATCTCTTCACTCCTTTGATACTTGGCATTGTAATCCCTCAATGTCTTCAAAGAGGTGACGGGTCCCGACGACCACCCATGATATGGACTGTGGGGTCCTTAAACCCATGTCTAATGCAAAATTCCTGGTTACGTGGAACGCGGATAACGTCACTCTTTGACCCCGTGGAAAACGTCCAGAGCGGAGCCTGGTCCTCGTCTAGCACGGCAGTGAACCCGTGTGAAGCATCCAGAGCACATACCGGACTGTGGAGTCCTTAAACCCATGGACTATGACGTCCTTAACCTTGACCGAGATGTCTTAAAACTACCCATGGACCGCAATGTCCTTAAACTACCCATGGACCGCGATGTCCTTAAACTACATATGGACCGCAATGTCCTTAAACTACCCATGGACCGCAACTACCCATGGACCGCGATGTCCTTAAACTACCCATGGACCGCGATGTCCTTAAACTACCCATGGACCGCGATGTCCTTAAACTAGAACAATAGAGCCGCGCATGCTCTTTTGTCGGATCTAAACGGTCCCGTTTAAGTTGATCTTAGCCTCAAAGATGGCTAACGTATCCTTAAACCTTCAAACAGACTGGACTATGAATCCCCCCAATTAACTCTGGCTCGAGGGTACATCTCTGAACTCCTCTGACATCCGTCGTTGTAATCCTTCAACGTCGTCAGAGAGGTGACGGGTCCCGACGGCCACATATACGATGGACCACTATGTCCCTAAACTGGAACAATGGAGCCTAAAACACTCCTTTGTCGGATCTATATGATCCCGTTAAGTTGATCTTAGTCTCAACGTTAGACTAACGTATCCTTAACAAACGTTTGAGTTGATCTTAGCCTCAAGTATGGCTGACGTATCCTCAAACCAAACCCCCAAACCCAGATCTAAGATAAACACGGATTTGGACTAGTCCACGCCCTACGGGCGACGACATAACTCAGTCTCCGTAAACAATCCACGGGCAATAAAAACAAAATAAACACCCACGACACGAAGTGACCATCTGGAGAAGGAGAAATTTGTTACCGCGATGCGGTAGCGTAATTAACTGCAGGGGCTTGCGCCTGCAGGGAAGAGCGTCCCCATAATCAAAAACCCCTCAAACGAGGGTGAATCTGACGAAGTCTGCTACATCGTCCGCATCCGTCTAAACCTTCGATACTCGGTGCCATAGATCGACTTGGCATCTTCGGAGAGGTGGACGGATAGCATCAATTAGCATCTGCCCCGAACCTCAGGCAAGACAGCCCATGTCTCGGCCGCCGTTCGGAGGGGAACAGATTCTGGCACGCCCGGTGGGACCTTTTCCTCTTTCCACTCCACACTTCGTGTGTCGTGATTCGCGAACCAATCGCGGTTCGCTAATAGTTGCCCTTGGGTTTCAAGATACTAAGAATTGGCGTCTTGCTTATTGCAGAAAGCAAAGGATCGATGGCTTCTACTTCTGCGAAACTCTCCAACTGCTCAAACTGCAATTGCGACAAACGCTTTGCCTCGCCCGGAGGCATAGCCTACGGACCCCAAGCTGCTTCGTTGTTCACAATGCCGGTGGACCAAGTAACTCAGGCCACTACCGGATTGTTCTTTGGGACTATACTCCCACCAACAAGCTTCACGGCGCCGGTGCTGACAAAGGAAGCTCCCAAGAAGTCGGTCTTTGATCGTCTTACCCATGCCGCGGCTCCCCTCAACGAGTCGCCCAACGTCAACGCCTCGGTCTTCTCTAGATTGGGCCAGAAATCCTGCGAACTCATCATGGGGCCTACAATCTCAGAGAAGGCTGCTTCTAAGAAAGTGGCCGTTCCTGCTCCCGAAATCGCCAAGGCGGCTTCTCCGGCCAAAAAGTCGGTCTTTACAAGATTGACGGCTTCAGCTCCTGCTCCTGCTACCCAAAGGACATCGGTCTTTGACAGGCTAACACCCACAGCGACCCCCCACCTACACAGGGGGAAAGACGAAGCCATTCTCACCGCTGAACCAACACCGTCCGCTCGACACGCTCGACGTCGCCATTGGCGCCGAGTAAGGAAGGCTGGGGGCAACTCCTCCTCCGGGTTGACCCCATCAGCCCCGATGGCAGAAGTTAATGCTGCTGTTCCAACTGGGAACAGCTTCGAAATGCTAAATAAGGTGCGAAGGAATTCCCCTACTGCAGTGCTAAAGAGGTCTCCTCCCTCATTAAAAAAGGTTGTGGAAATAGAATCAGAACAGCCCCGATCCCCTCAACGGCTGTCTTCCAAAATCTATAAGGTTTGGCGGCAGGCCCGAGACTCGATCATCGATCCAAACTTTTCCCGCCAGCACAAGAAGCTGAAAATCCAACCGGAAGCTGGTCACCAGGCTAAACCCCAAAAGGCTGTCTGGACGCCCACCTTAACGGCCCCCTCAACCTCCACTGCTCATAAAAGGAGGAAGCCAGAGAAGATCCCCCAGCCTGCAACGACAGCTAAAAGCACTGAGCCCAGACGCCCTAAGTCTGGGGGCATGATGGTGCACACTGTTTACATGGCATCTGGAAAGGAGGAAAGCCGCACTTCTACAGGACACCGACCACTTACTCGATCCGTGACGAAAGCCCAGGAGCAGCAACAAAAGCTTCAGGAAATGATGAATGCTATGGCCGCACTTACCGGGCCAAAAGAAAGCCCAGGAACGTCCTCAGACGCACGCCAGGAGGAAGAAACCGACGCTGAATTTCTTCGCCGGATACTGGAGAAAAAGGACAAAGAGGCTGCTGAACAAGCAGCCAACATACAACGTATGGGCCTTCTCTTCCAAGATATGATAGGCATGATGATCCAGCAGGACTTACCCGCCGAGGATCCCCCAATCGTTCTTGAAGACGACCGAGGGGAGACGTCAAATCCACCACCAGCCCTATCAACGACCAAGGAGGAGGCAATCTCTAAGGCTGACTTGGTTGACTACATAGCCCAGCAAATCCGGGTTCACCATGCGACTGAGGTAGCTGGTCAAGTCGTAAAAACGGGGCGGCCGTATCCGAGTTGGTACGACCAAATCAAATACCCGCAAGGCTATACGATACCAAAATTCCACGTGTATAAAGGGACCGGCAACCCCCATCAACATGTCGCCCAGTTCCGGGCCCTCTGCGGTAACACCGGCGGTGATGATAAACTGTTGCTCCGCCAGTTCGTGGGCAGCTTATCAGAAACGGCGTTCGAATGGTATTCGGAACTCCCGAACGATTCTATCAAAACGTTCGCTGAAATGGAGCTGTTGTTCACTTAGCGATTCGCAAGTGCTAGCGAACGCACTCCAATAACTGCATTGATTAACGCCCGGGTAAAACCAGGCGAAACCTGGGTCCAGTATGCTATACGCTGGCGGAATTTATGGTCGAGATGCGAGCAGCGCATTGAGGAAGCACCCGCAGTGGGCATGTTCGTGGGAACCCTAGACCCCCACGCAACTATCTCCCAGTTTATGATGTTCTTTAAGCCAACCACATTCCAGGCTTTAATCGACAAGTTGGCTCAGATGGACCAGATGGGTCATAGACCACCTCCCCCGAAGTCGGAACCTCGGAATGACAAGGGTAAAGGAAGGGCAACCTTCGTCGCGAATGCCCAACAGCAACCTAACGCCCCGAAACCGGCAGATCAACTGGAAGAAAGACGCCGGTATTATAATGAGAAGATGAAACGTCCCTACTCGTTCCCACGGGACAAGACGAAACGGTTATTTGAGCTGGCAGTACGCAACAGACTTATAAACTTGCCAAATCCAAGGCGACCGCCACAACCCATTGAGGTGAATATCCCCAACTATTGCCCATACCATCAAACGGTAAGCCATCCGATTGAGGATTGCTTCGTTTTCAAAGGATGGATTGAAGATCAATACCTCCAGGGGAAATTTGTACTATCCGAAAAGTGGAAGGTGAACCCACCACAGCCGCATACTCCTAAAAAAGCAGATACACCGGGGGCAACCTGCTCCTTCATTGAAGAAGCTCCATGGGAAGTCGTGCTATCAACTAAAACCAAAAGAATGCTGAGAGACCTTCATGGGTGCCCCGCGATCAGATGGGAGGACCCTCTTGAACCTCAAGTTATCGAAGGGATGTTGAAGCCCCGCCCAACTACGAAGACTCGCGATAATGGCCCAAATACTCACGCCCAACCGTCAAAATCTTCGAAGAAAAAGAAGAAGAAATCCAAGAAGCCCGGAGACGAGCACACGAACTTGCAGAAACAAATTGACGCGCTGGAAGAATACAATCAAAAGGCGCGAACTCCTATCACACTGCGAGAGTTCCTCAACTACATCTTTCAAGAGGGAGATGATGAAGAGAGCTCATCGGATGAATCCGAAGAGTATGTGGCAAGTTGTAACGTAATCTCCCACTTGTTTACCGACGATGAGAAAACTCCTGACACTAAGAAGCTAGAGACGGAGCCCGAACCAGAGCGTGCGTGGCTAACAAATGAAATGATCAATGTCTTTCTAGACGAGATTCGTCTAAAGAGTAAAGCGGATCAGGAGCGTGAGATGGCAACGTCAGAAGGAACCAAAGGCGGGCGACTGAACGAAAGAATTGAACTACCCCTGCCAGAGCAAAAGGCATCCGAAGTAGACAAGAAGATATTCAAGACGAGGAAAAGGTTTGCCAAAGCCATGTCGATGGGAATGAAGCTACCACCCTCGGAAGGAAACACACACGATGGGGCGGAGAGGCACCCTGATTATTGCGCATATCATCGGAAAATCTCACACCCCATGGAGGAGTGCGACGCCTTTAAGATATGGTGGCAAGGATATGTTGCTCATCGGCAACATGTCAAGCGCATGAAACGCAAGATCCGTCGGGAGCAAAGAAGCACTGTCGAAGGGCACAGCAGAACTACTGGCAACTGTTATATGGCTCACGCCGAGGGGTCACAAGTTCTCACCTTTCGGAGCGACTCTGATGAAGAAATGGCTCTGGGCCCTCTCTTTAGAGAATCCATTTTAGGGAAAGAGGAGAAATCGGAAGCCTGCGAAAACATTCAGCTGCGCAATCGCACACTCCCAGAAAAGAATCTCGGGCCCGCGAGTAGAAAAGATAAGGGAAAGGAAAAGGTCACTGAGGATATCACTTTAGATGACCAGGTCATGAAAGAACTGGCTACCAAAGACCCTCCCAGGAAGGGTAAGGTGGACTATAACATCCTCGCGCACCTAAGGAAGCTACCTTCTCAGCTCAGCATTCTCGATGCCCTCCTATTATCAAAAAGCGCGAGACTCGCTAATTAAGGCGTTACAAGAACCTGAGCAATTCCAAGCCTTCCTCGCCACTGAAAAGATGAAGGATGAACTGGAGGAAGTGCATACGACCGATATCACTTTCGGTGATGAAGACCTCCTTTTCGGGACGTGCGACCACAATCGTCCCCTATATGTCTCCGGATTCTGCCATGATATCAAGATAGGCAAGATCCTGGTGGATAATGGATCCTCCGTCAATCTCCTTAATGTTCGGGTGTTGAAGGAAATCTGCATGAGTGTGCAACACCTCGCTCGTGACAAAATTACTATCTCCGGTTTCGATTCACAATCGTCACGGACTCTCGGATCTGTGATACTAACATTACGCTTTGGACTTCTCGTCACAGACATCAAATTCCATGTCATTGACGCCAAGACCTGCTACAACGCCTTGCTCGGCCGTCCTTGGCTACACGAGTACAACATCATCCCTTCTACACAACATCAGTGTATGAAGTACTTTAAGGATGGTTTCGAGTATACTGTAACAGGTGAGTTGAACCCATTTTCCGTGAACGAAGTCTGCAAATACGAAGATGCGAAGTACTTTTTGCCAGATTTTGAGGATACAGAAAGGTTGTTAGTTATGTATATGCCCTAGAGGCCATTGTTGTACATATGATGTATATTATGATGGATGCTTAGATATATACAGAGAGGACTTTCTTGCTCGTCATGATAGTATGCTATTTGGTTTCACTTTATCTTAACATGTTGACTTGTATTGGTTTATTGTTTTACTCTCACCTGTTGATAAAGCCCTTAGGATCTGTACTCGACTACTGGGACTTTGATGAGATCATACTAGTGGGGCCACGGTAGTCGATGAGTACATCCTATAACTGTTCCTAGTCGAGGGTATATCGAGACAGGGCATCGATACACCAGAGTAGACTAGCGTATACGCATCTTGACCCATATGATGGGCGATGGATGATCCCATATCCATCGGTGTTTGACATCAGAGATGGTGTACGGGTGCTCAGTGGACACTGGGTACACTGGACGGACTCGCCGAGAACTCCCAGATGGTGATATACTACACGTCAGATGGCAGTTCTCCGGTGACACTGGTACAGGGTAGTCTGTAGACCCGAGATCGTCATGGAGTCTTGTGTGATTCCCACTGTGCTTTGATTTCCACCTTACCACGTCCAAGAGGGCGTGCAAAACGGTGGCTTTTGGGCACAGTCCCGAATCACATGGAGGCAATGAGCGATAGGAGGGGATTCGTCTCTCCCGGTATAGGGAGTTGATGTTGTGCTGTGTTCGATTGGCTATAACTGGAAGTCCCTGGCCAGGGCTGATATGGAGATTTACTGGTAAGTGTTACTAGTAGTTTCTCGACCCGTTATGAGCCACACATCGACACGAATTATCGGTTACTGGGGTCTGACGTATACCACCCCTAGACTTGATATGCGACATATCAGACGAACAGACAGGACTGTACGGGAGTGTTACTGGTTGGATTCACAGGAGAACGCACAGGCTAGCTTATTGATCTTCTGATCGCTCAATACCTGGGTGGCTGTTACGTTTAGCTGACCGCTTGCAGCTTGTGGGTGTTTGATATGATCATCACCTGCTACCGGCGTATTGACGATTCTTTAGAGTCCTACACAGAGGTTTCTTGGCTCAGGCGAAACGGAGTAGTGGCACATATGTGATATGCGCAGGAGCGAGAATAATGCGATATGGGATACCGTATTATATTCTCGCGGTATATGGATATGAACCGGGTCATCGGATCAAGTGTTGATTCGATAAATCGGTACATGATATATTAGTCGGTTATATTCGATATAGCCGGATCGTCGGATCAAGTGTTGATTCGATGATTTAATATATAATAATATATATGATATATTATTATATTAACTAATATTGGCTTGCTTTAATATTTCATTTTCTCACTGGATGATACATTTATATATATGCGATATATGTTAATTGTATTATTTTCGTTTGTTGCAAATATATAATATATATGTGATATATATTATTGTGACATGATATGATTAATTGTTAAACATGTTTAAGGATGATTAATTGAGGTTAGGGTTTGATTAGGGTTAGATGCTTCAAGTTTCTTCTAGAAGCTTTTTTCTTTTGTCATTGTAAAGATATTTATGGATGACACTTTACTAAACCTAACCAAACCCTAACTCTAGTTGTTTCTCTACACATTCTTATCCAATCATCCTTGACCATGGTTTATAATTCAATCATATGGTTTATATTCTATTCATCACAAAAGGATTATGATTATTCTTATTAGTTTTTCCATTATCATCTTCTTCTTCTCTCTTGAGAAAAGCTTGCTAGAAAATTCTTAAGTGATGAAATAATATGAGAAAATGATATAAAAAGAAAGCAAAATTACTACTCTCTCATCCTCATCTCATCTAGCCCATGAGATTAGTGTGTTCTTCTCTTTTGAGTGAGAAAGCTTGAGCCGTAGCAACTTCAAGGTAGATCATCGGAGATTTGGAATACTTCAAGCTAGCATGGATCGTTCGAGTCGTGGAGCCTCTCATGAGTCCGGGAGATCGTGGATCGCGGCAAAGGGACTTCTACTCGGAGCTTGTGAAGTGAAGGAGCGGACTACAAAGGTTGTAATCCCTCACACTTAGATAAAAGTTATCTTCTTGCATGTTAAACCCTAATAATCTAGCAAAGATCCCGGCTTTGGGTTGTTCGGCACGTCTAAATTTTTATCCGGGCATGTTTGATGCCTTTTTAACCTTCACAAGAGTGCCTAGGAACCCTACAGTGGTATCAGAGCCTAGCTAGAGCATTAGGCGATGTGTTAACGAAGTTAAAACTCCGATCGAACCCGAAACGACGAAACTTGACCCCTCTCTGGAAATTTTTTAAATTTTGGGATTTTTCTGAATTAAAAATATGTAAAAATATCAGCAGGGAATTCTAAGAATTACCATAAAACACGTGCCCATAATTCCACCAACGTAGCGCGGAACCGCGGCAGGAACATGGTTGTCGCGGCGGTTCCGCGGCCTAATTGTAGGATTAAGACACGTGGCTTCATGGTATAGACCGTAGGTACTTGCTGACTATTCTGGATATTTTTAATCTGTTTCAGGTGTTTAAAATTCTGGGGTTTGTTTTGTAATAGTAGACTCGATCGGAAATTTTAAATTCGTATTTCTTTCCGGATATTTAGAAACTGTTAAACTATTTGAACGGATATCATTAACCGACTTTTTCCCGGCACGGCAAACTTTCAAGCGTTGAATTTTTACTGGGTTTAAATCTTTCGGAAAATTATACAAGTTAAGCGGTGGACCCTCTAGAAGACAACAAACCTTAACTCGATTATGTGACCGTCTTGAACTGTCTTTTGAACCTTCGGGTTTGGGGCAGTACGGCGTGCCACATGTGAGGCGTTGGCTTGGCCCTTCTACGGCTGGATCACCGGTACTGTGACATATTCTGGGATTATTTGAACTCTGCTCAAGAGTTGAGAACTTTGGGAAATTTTGGGTATTTGATTATTTGTTCGGAAGTTTTAATACTGTCTATTTATCTGGATTGTGATACAATATGTGGAATTCATAGAGTTAGGCATGAAATGCGGATTATGTGATATTTCGGATTTACGATGTCTAAAGTGATTGTGGATTCCAAATATTGTAGTTTTACACTTTCTTTTCTGTGACCGTAAGTGTAATATATGATATCGCCGGTTTCGTTGCTATATGTCAACGACAATTGGGATGCGCATATTTACTTACGTTGATGATATGAGATATTATGTGTTGCTGTGATATGTTATATTGGATCGTCGCGATCAGAATAGCCGGGGGTTTTATGTGAGACGAGGTTTTTTATTTTCATTCATGTAAAATTCATTTGTAATGTAATATTCTTTTATTTGGGGCACTTCCAGGTTGCGGTTGCTGTCACCAGTGTATATTATTTACTTTTCCGCATTAGGTAGACCCAAGGAGGGGAGCACAAGTAACCGGGTTCTAGGGTCCAGTGGGAGGCCATCTCGAGGAGTCGAGACCCGGGTCTCCTAACCCTAGAATTGGCAGTGTTACTTGCCGCTCTCGTAAGGGGTCTTGGGATGTGGGTTTGGCTATTCGTCGCGACCGTGGAATCCGTGTTTTATACAGGCTCGTATTGAAAACACGGACGTCCTAGTATATCCAATATTTCATATATGTTCTTCTGCTGCAATGTTCTGTGATGAGATCATATTACTGCCTGAGACGAATGCTTATACTATATATATGCTGATATATAAATATTACTGCTTTCGTTTCTTCTGTGATGCTTAGGAAGCATAAGCTGATGGGGTTTTTATTAATGAGATTAATAAAAGAAAAGAAACCTAAAGATGTTGTAGAATCAAAACTTTATAAAAGGGGTAGCTACAGTTTTGCTTTGCACAGTGATATATACGATATATCCTGCACCTTATTCGATGAGGAAAGGACCGAGATCCCTTCACCGGGAGTGACTCCTTTAGCAAAACTGGCAGATGCTACAAAACGCGGTTTGTCTTTTGATTGCTTTTAGTGTTTTGCTTTGCACAGTGGTATATATGATATATCCTGCACCTTATTCGATGAGGAAAGGGTCGACGATCCCTTCACCGGGAGTGACCCCTTTAGCGAAACTAAGAAAAGCCTCAAAAACACTCCTTTTCAAAAACCACTCGATTCTACGACGATATCAAGTTCATTACGCTCAGGGTTTTCTGAAAAACCTGCGTAGCCCTCCGTCATTTCAGATAAAGACTATTTAGTATTCGTGCTGCGTTTGTTGGCCTTTGTCAAGGCGTAGTGTGCGGTAGCTAACTGGTACTTATCTGCTTAAACATATGATGTGATTGGATTAGGGTATTCGTACGACCTTGTTGGCCTTTGTCAAGGGTCGTGCGGGTGGGTTTGATTTCAATCAAGAAATGTCGGGTTGAACTTGACTAGCGCGCTATGGTTTGTTGGCTTTCGTCAAGGTCATAGAACGTTAGGGGCAAAAATATTATCGGGAATTTCAAGTCTTGAAATTTGCAATGAGATTGCATACCTCCTATGAGATAGTTGGATCCCGATACCCACTGCGAGTAAGAGTTACTCCTGGGAGAGTTTTACACAGGACAATTAGTCATTCAAGTAGGTGTCTAGAAAAGTGTCAACGAGGTTACGCCTCTGGGAAAA